>OY725343.1:0-10000000 GCA_963243735.1 Neocrepidodera transversa | reverse complement strand
GTTACTTTTTAGCAAAAGTAACGGTAAAGTAACGCGTTACTTTTTTTTGAGTAACGGCCCAGCTTTGCTTAAAAGGACCTTTTTTGTCAAAAGCTTCCTCTGAGCTAAAAGTCACAATTTCGGCGCTTTAAGGTGGTTAAGTTCCCTTTAAGAATAACATAAGCTTATTATTTTCATGCCTGTTTTGTTTTAACTTTTGATTTGTATAATAATCATAGGTACTTAAAAAGCATAACTAAGAATAATTTCCAAACGTCTAGTACAAGTTCATCTAAAGAAGAGTTAATGTATGTTAGAAGACCCAAAATCACATTGCCTAATAACGTTAAGTAAAAATTTGAGTGGAATAGTAAATAAAGTACTATTTATTTATTTCATAGGTGGGTGCATTACACCATTGCAACAAATTTTACACCGTTTAAATTTGGCAATTTCTTGTAACAATATTAATTTTTCCTCTTTATTGAAATTAGTGGAGCGAACTTTCTTAACATTTTCCGTTTTTATTCTTATTGTTTATCAAAAAAAACTCCTCATCACAGTATTTTTCCTTATTTTTGGCGTCACTATTAAAAAACACGCCAAATTAATAACACATATTTCTATTTATACCGTGTTTCAGGTTAACCAACAGTATAAAAATTGATTAAAGAAAACTTTTCCGAAAGTGAAATCGAATGATGTCAACAGCTACTTTAAACGACACTTTATCTTAAAGTCTCCTTTCAGTAAAGTCTACTTTAGTGCTCTATTATGAAATTGGCCGTTAATTAATGTGAAAGAATAATTTTTCAGAAGAAAATTCCATCGCATTAAATTTTGAGACCAAATAAGTTGTCCAGATGTAGAATAAATTGATATCAGACAAATTTAGTGTAGCAGCTTCCTAATCAGACAACTTTTGGAAAATCAAAAATGTTTAAAAAATCGCATTGAGGCGGATTACGTGCCAAGCCTCTTTGCCTTTGAAATACAACTGCTCGATTCTTTTAGGTATCAAAATTTGTAAAAATGGTACTCTTGGAAAATGAAATTTTTCAATTTTTACATTCAAATAAAATGAAATTCTGATCGAAAAACTTCCTATCGAATGCTTTATTATTCGTCAATTTTTTTTTTACTTAACGATTAGCAAATTTTATTTTAGATATTCGGGTCTGATAATCACATGATTACTTGGTATAAGTAGAATTGAAATATGACAGATTAGATTCTATGTGAAAATAGCTAGATGCGATATTGTTGATTACAGAAGTCTAACAAATTTGGCAAATTATTGGCATCAAGAGGCTCTTCAGTTGGCAAGTGATGGCCTTTGGTTGTTATACAACTGGAGCTCCAATTCGTATGATTGGCGTTCCATACCCCTCTAGGCAGGAACCTGTTTCCCATTGTGCCAAACAGTTTTTTTAAATCTTTTGTGCTGATGTTATGCCTAGGTGGACTGTAGGTAACAGCTACAGTAAATGGTCTTGATTGGGCATTTATTTGTAATATTGTTGTTTGGAATTTGTTATTTTGGTATGATATGGTATGCTTTTTATAATAATTGCAGCTCCACTACGAGCTTTTCGATCAGGGTGATTTGTGTGGAACACATCATTGTGAGATATTTGCAGTACGTGTTCTTGCCATAGGAGCGTAATAAGCACCCGGACGGTTGCCGGGAGACCACGAAACGATCTTTTCGTTTTTAGAATTATAAACGACATTGAAAATTTCTACAAATAGTATTTTTAGGATCCCGGCAGTTATTTATTTTTATTCTATAACTAAAAACAAACTACAAACCCACAAAAATAGATAAATACAATAGCTCAATGTCTTAGCAGCTAACCGCCAAATGGTCAAAGTTATCAACAAGTAGTGTTTTTCATTGGCCAGAAATAAAATTTTCATCCTTACGGAAAAAAATTATTTAATATGTATTATTTCTTAATTTTTATTTTTTAACGTGCCTTGCTAGATTACTAATCGTGGAGTGATAACGATCTGTCAAATTTTATTTTTTACTTTTAACTGCTTATTTCTTGTGTAAATGTACGTGCAAGGGCTTTAACTATTACTAATTCTTATATATAGGGTGTACCTACATAACATTACAATATGTTACCATGGATGGGACTACCAGTGTACCATTGTTTTCTTTACTTGGATTTATCTTTATCAGATTGACCATATGTAATAATAACAAGTTGAATATTGTTAAATAAACAAACTTGCATTTGTTTTTTTGTTTGGTCAAAATAATTTTAAAATTTGCATCTTAAGTCCTCTCATTATGCTCCTTAATATATTTTTATATTTCACGAGAGAAATATCCTACTTTGTAAATTCATCTTAATTATTATAATTAAAGACCATGTTGTCAGGATCTGCTTAGGTAGCCAATGGTTAAAGGATTGTCCATGAATTATTCGGTCCCTCTTCGTCTGTTTTTTTTTTGTTGGAAAAATAAAAGTATAATCATTAAGCTCATAATTTAACCTATAAATTGTACAAAAATGATTTACTGTTAACTGTAAATAATAAATAATCGAATAATTGGAAAAAAATAATTTTTTTTAATTATTTATGTAGCTAAAATTATAAATAATTACAACATTAAAAAATATGTTTTTCCTTTAATCATTTGTTTATGTATCAACTAAACTAGGTAATAATTAATGCAGTTAACGCATTAGGTAATAATAGACTGATAATAGTAAAATCAGGTGTTATTTTCTTTCACCAGAACTGGTGGTTAAAAGGTGGGAGTATGTACATCTTGATGCGATATGGTGGATCGTTTCGGTCTTTTCATGACATCTTCTGCATCTTTTAGAGTTGACTTTGAACGTCAGTGAAGCTATCAATGTTCAGAAAGACTTGTCTATCACTTAAGCCATCTATTTATTACCATCTTGTAAGATTAAATAACATAATGATGATGTCGATCATCAATTTCTTTCTAAGACCACAGCTCCAGAGCATCAACCGTTGTGACCACCCTGTACATGACAGAAGTTTTGGTGATGGTTATTATTTTTTGTAAGCATATCAGTGGTAGATTATTTAACAACTACAAATCTACTGAAAAAATATTCATCTTCGGTTTGGTTTGATTCAGATGAGAATTTGATCTGTGCTTTAAGACTCGTTTTAGTCATTTATGTGATTATGCCCCTTAGTAGATTTTTTGCTGCCTATTTGTCCCACCCAGGGACCCGGACCCAAATGTAATAAGGTTTCCGGCCCGGTTCGGGTTCTACATTATTTGAAAGATTTCTGTTTTGGTCCGGTTCAGGTTCTGTAAAAATTATTTCGGTCCAGTTCGGTCCAAAAGGATTTCTCGACAAAACAATTTTTTATACACTTGCAGACCCATTCCCATTCCATTGCAGATTATTCATTGAATCAAATTGATTAGCCATAAGCACGGATTTAAGGGGGCCGGTGGGGGCGATCGCCCCACCCAAATAGGTAAATATTTTTAAAAAACTATGAAAATAAAAATATTGCGTTATTTTTACAACTATATTACACTTTTTGTAGTCAACACTGTTACGAGTATGCATTAAATTTTTCTGGGTGGTATCCCCTTTTTCATTAAATATGACCTAAAAAATTACCAAAAACAAAATTTTATCGAATTTTGCTTAAAATATGCATAAAAAGTTAAGTCCAAGTACCTCCATACCAAATATTGACCAAAATGACCAAAAACTAAAGCGCCATTAACCTACTACATATAGGTAAACAGTATGTTTTTCAAAAAAATAATTTACCCCTTAGGGGATCCGAGAACAATTTTTAACTAGCATCGGATTATTGACCTTAAGTCCAAGTACCTCCGTACCAAATATTGACAAAAGTTTGTTTGAACAACTCGCTCAAAATGACCAAAAACTAAAGCATATATATTTTATTTAATTAAAAACTTAATTGTGATTTAAAACTTAGCAATTTGACATAAATATGAACTGATAGTGTATATCCTTTGCTTGCATCTTGGTATTATTATTTCCACCCGGATTTCACCCGCCAGCCATCCAAATTCCATCCCTGATTATATTTTATTTAACGAGTAAATGGGTCAGGTCTTTTAAAAATCAGCAGCTGAACTGCTAAATTGTTTAATATCAATAAATCAATCATAATAATATTTAAAGAAATATTGTAAAAGATAAAAAATACTAAAGGATTTAAAAAATTACTAGTAATTTTTTAAGTAATAGGTATTATAAAAGATAAAAGAAATTACTTTGAGCTCTAAATAAAGCCCAATTACTTTATTTGTTTTTAATATTTCTTAATAAATATTTAACTAATTAATTACTAATAAAGATTAAAAGATTTTATTTTTAGCAAATGGAAGTGAAATTTGGTATAGTAGCGGTAAACGGAATTGAACTAGGGAGAAGGGAAGAAGATTTATTCCAAACGCTTAAGAATTATTTAATTTAATTTAAAATAAACACAAGTACTTATATAAGTATTAAATTATTTATAATTCAACTACAAAAATTTTGTTGGGTCACGATTAATATTTTCTGAAAGTATCAAGTTTGTAGTGTCTAATTTCATATAAAAAATCCAGAAATGTTTTAATTCACTGTATAAATTTTGTATGTATATTTGGTTTATCTTGTCTCAAATATTTTTGCATTTGATTGGCAGTAATAAGGCTAAATGACCATAAGTTTTCAATTCTATGATAATTATAAAAACTCAACATTTCTTCTACACATTTGAGCATAACATTTCGAAGCACTTCAATGTATAATGGATACCTATATTTTATCATTTTCTTGCATTAAAGATATAAGAAGCGCCAATATCACATGTTTTCTTGTCTGGAATCGTTTCTGGACGGGCGCTCCGTTAATATTAAAGATAGGAAGCTGCGGTTTTTACCAATCGATTCTGTAGTTAATTCTCTAGAGCGTGTCTGTACCACTTTTTTTTAATTATTTTTACAAAAGTGATAAGACTATCAACTTTTTTCTTTAGATAAACTTGAAAAAAGTACCACAGACGCACTCTTCTGATAAATATTTTAAATATCATGAAAAAAACCGCATATTTTTAGTTGCTGTATTAGGTGAGTTCTCGTCCAAATACCAATAATTATGTTTTATGGCGCTCTATCCTGTTCTGCGCAGAAGAAATTGGACTAGAGGGTAGGATTACTTAACATTAACCGGAAAATACTAAAAAAGGAATTTTTACACCCATCGTATTAGAATGAAAGTACATTTTCCATGGGTAATTCTCTAACCGGCAACCACAAAAGTCACGTGGTGTGCGGACCTCATAAATATCTATTTCTGTGATTTTAAATTATCTGAATATCAATTTATGAACCACTTAATGGTATTTTAGATGCAATTCTTTTGTCGGCTTTACTTTTTGATTAGTATTTATTGGAGATTGAAGAGAAGCTAGAAAAAATAAATTAAAAAATAATTCCAAAAGAAAGAAAATCAGACCAGGCAATGAAAATGAAATCGAAACCGGATTTAAAGAGCAAGGAAAAAGAAGAAATAACAAATATAGGAATATTAAATATAAGAAGTACTTATGTTTAAGGGGCACTGAAAATTTTAACGCAGAAAATAAATAGATATAAAGTCAATATTCTAGCCATTCAAGAAACAAAACAAGGTGAATTCATAATAGAAATAGAAAACTACATATTTCAATAGCAGAGAAACAACACGAATGCTGGGAACAGGATTTATAATATCCAAACAAAATGCGATGATAGTAAAAAAAATTAAATCAATATCAGCAGGAATGTGCTACAAATTAATATAGGCAAAGAAAAAGTGAGCCAATGAGAACGAAGAAATGTCAATTTACATTGGATTTGAATCGCTGAAGATTGTACTCCTTGGAAAATACAGTTTCAGGAAGGTCATTCCAAAGTGATGACGTTCTCTAGATAAAGGATATCATAAATAGGATTTCTAAAGGAGTACAAAGTTGGACTTAGAATTGCATTGTAACGAATTTCAACAACACAAAACACAATTTTGGAGCTAGTCTATTGGTGTGCTGTACTGTATCAAATATCACCAAGAAATCCATCAGGTACTGTTCTTTTCCTACATGACATCAGAAGATGTGATACCTGCACATCAGCCATTTTTGGCCAAGAAAAAACCAAGAGCACCAGAAAAATCATCATCTAAAGGAATTCATTTTAATCTTCACACAACATACATACTCGTCCTAAAGACTTGGTCAATGCAAGGAAAGAAGATTTCGTTAATTTGTGATGTGAACAAATAAAATTTGGATAGCCTTGCTAAACTGCTATTAGCACAAGACCCTGCCAGATATTTTTTTGTATTACAACTATTGTCCTGAGTTGTGGAGGCGGGAATCTTTTAAAGACACCCCACGCTAAGTTCAATGCGTGGGGTAGTGTTGGACTCTCCCCTGATCGCTCTGCAAGCAGAATCAGGGGCATACCAACTAAACCCTCCTTGGTAATTTGTCCTTTTTGTTTGGTGCTTCCTTGTACCCTGCTGTAAGAGATTGAATCTCCTTTCCAGGGATACAGTGGGTTCTGTTGATCTGAAACTGAAAAATGTAATTAACTTAAGATATTTGAGTAGATATGTGAATGTTGATACTTACGAGCCCCCCCGGGATGGGAGGCTCAGAGCGGTGTGGCGAGTTGTCGAGCGTCAGTGGCGGTCGAGCTCATCGGATGCTTAGAGGGGCTTCCTCCAATAGACCTAGGAGCTCGTCCGGGAGGTCTATGTCTTCGCTTCGCTAAGGATCCTAAGGTTGGGTTGTATGAATTTTCTCTTCGGTTTCCTGGGAATTGTTCTTCTGTTCCTGTCAACTGTCCATTTGATCCTTAGACTTTCTTTGACATGGGTGTTGGAATCGTCAGTCTTCTCCTGATATATCAGCTTCGTAGTTTCTTGAGCCTGGAAATAATTGTTGGTATATTAGTTTGTTGGTATATTTTGTTCGAAACGAAGTGAAAGGGAAGGTAGGATGTTTTCCTAAGGATCCTCCTCTCAGTTGCCGTAAACCCCCTCCCAGATACTATTCCTTCCGGATTTATTCCAAAATAAACGTAAATAGAGTGGCGTTGGATGCGCATAGGTCAATGGCTTGTACCAATTGAGAAAAAAATACTCGATATTCGACATTTTGCTAGGAAGAATGAATATCTTAGTTAAAATAAAATAGAACACTGTTAAAGTATATTGTTAATATGGGTCAGTGTTTTAAGGAAAATTACTATATTTTTTATATTGCGACAATTTTATTTTTAATTTAACAAACTGATCTACGCCAAATAGTTTTACCGTTTTAAATTAAGTTTCAAGGTTCATAATTATTTTCAGTTAATTTATTAATTATTAGCTTGTTTTTAATAAATCAAAATATAAGTGTTAATAATTTTATTGACATAAAAATATACGAACGGAATTTTTTTTAGATTTTTATACACGCATTTTAAATTACAAATATCCATTTATTTTTTTCATTAGTATTAAGTCTATTTATTATTTTTTTTTTCAGTTGTAACTATGGATGGAGAAGAATTTAGAAAGGAAGGTAAGTTTCTAACACTTTCTTTTATTTTTCTGTACTTAATTGCATGTTACTTGACAAAATGTTTTTGATTTGCCATTAAATTTCACCTAATGGTTAGAAAAAAATAAAAAAATAATAAAAAGCATTAATATAATATATTTATATAGTATGGAAAAACCAAATGGAATAAATTCATTATTTCAGTTACTGTGATCCCTACATTCAATCCCCTTCGAGTGACAGTTACAACCCCCAATTTTTTAAATGGGAGGTATGTGTTTATGATATATCGTTTGAAAGGTCTCTTCATTCTCTATCCAAAAATGTTATTGTTTTCCAGTTTATTGCAAAAATTAACATAAGAAAAATAAAATTATATGAATACCGAAATTCGTTACAATACACTTAAAACTTATTTCCCGGTTTAGTCGTAAGGGAAAGTGGGGGAATGGTGAGCAAGATTCTTTATTGTCGGGAGCATGTTATAGTTAATATCAATTTTCTTAGACTAGTGCAAGTAACTATTGTACTAAAAGTATATGAACAAATAATGTAAAAAAATTCAAAAAGAAAATTACAATTTTGAATCAAGTGTAAACATGCATTTGCGCACCATTCCCCACCCCACGGGGTAATGATTCGCTTTGATTGGGAAATGATACGCAGTCAAAAAATTGTTGAAAAAATTCTTCATTACAAAATTTTTATTATACTATTGTTGCAATAAGTAGTTAAAAAAAACATGATTACTATAAACAAAAGTCATATTTATAGTCCTTTAGATTTTCTCTTTCCAAATTCTCCACTAATTCCACACAATTCGTTAGGTCTTGTAAGTTTTTCTAGAGTTGCTGGTGAAAAGGTAAAGTCAGCATCATCTAATTCATCATCATCGCAGACATTTAAAACTATATCGTCATCGTCAGAATCAGGTGGATCAGGTGTAGGTTCTCGTTTCAGTTTCTGTTTCCCTTTGGTTTTTTCTCTCTGTCTGGTGAATCGTTACTAAAACATCTACGAATTGTAGACTTAACATTTTTTTCTCTTTTCTTTAGTATGTAAAATATCTAATTTATTGTAGTAAAGAACTTTTATCTAATAATATATACACAACGACAGTAAAAAATATATAAAAAAGTAACTTATCTACTCCTATTAAGTTTTATATTAATTATTCAATGGCTTTTGAGCAATTAATAGTATCCATAAACATATAGGCGTGAGTTATAATAACTCACCATAATGAGTTATGGAAAGGAATGTATTGATACTTCTTTACCTTTAAATTTTTCAAAAATTTTTATTCATTCTTTATTTGTTCTTTACATTTCTTGTTTCTATTTTATTTATTTATTTATTTTTATACTAAATTTTTATTAACTTATTTTTATTAAAAATAACTTCCTTTATAACTGATTTATGAATATCATATTTCCATTTGCACCTACCAAAACAAATTTTGTTTTTTTTTATTATATCATTTTCTCTTTCTATTAATTTTTTATTTATTATCGAAACTTCTGAACCTTGTTCTATATTTTCCCTCATATTTCTTTCTGATGAATCTATCTCTTGATTTTTATACTGATTGGAATATGTCTTCATATGTCTTTTGGACATATTTTTTATCTTCATCCATTTTTTCTTCTCTATTATTCCCCAATAATAATTGTAGTTTCGATACCTTTGATTTCTATTTCCATTAAATTCAAAATTATTATTATGTCGATTATTATCATACAACTGATTAATATTTTTATTTAGTCTCTCAATTACCTTATTATGTCCATAATTATTTCTGTTTGGTATCCAATTTACCATTTCATGATTTCTTACAAATCTTCCTAAATTTTGTTCAATTCGTAATAAATAATTGTTTAATGTATTCATTGAACATAATTATTTCACTTTCTTGCATAGGAAGATCTAAGTATTGTGCCTTAGTAAAAAGTTGTATCGCATACTGACTATAATTTTTTCCTCTTTTTTCTTCAAATTTTCCAAAATATAACTTCTCTCGTATATTTCCTTGGACAAAATCCCCAAAATAATATTGCATAAAATATTTTTCAAAATCATCAAAACATTTAATTTCTGATTTTTTACTTGAAAACCAAACTAATGCTTGATAATCTAATGCTTCTCGAATATATTCTTTTATATCTTTTATACACTTCACATTCTTCAATTTATGTTTTAAAATGTTTACAAATACAATTTCCATCAAATTTATGTTCTATTTTCAAACCTTCATTTATAGTTATAGAATTTCTTTCTTGACATTTTCTATTTTATCTTCAATTACTTTTTTTGGTATTTTCAATTATTCTTTCTTCGGCTTCTTTTATGTTTCTAAAGTTTTCATTCTTTCTGCATTATCTTGTACTTCCAATTTAACTTTTTCCATTTCCTCTTTCACAACATTCTTCTTTTCTTGTAAAATAAAAATTTTCTCATCTTGCAATTTCTCAACTTCCACTATTCTTCCTATCATTTCTATTCTTATCTCATTTTTTGTTTCTTCTATTTTATTATCTGTATAATTCTTCTATTTTATGAATCATTTCATTTTTATTTTGTTTTAATGCTCGTGTTATCTCTCCAATCTTCTTTCCCAAAATATTTTATATTTCTCTCTTCATTTTTTTACTATTCTCATCCAATTTGTTATCCATTTTGTTACTTATTTGTTTTCCTATTTCATTCATCTGATCAACATTTGTTTTAGTACATCCATTACATTTTCTTGTTCTTCCTGTTTCTTTTGTTTCTCTTGCAATTGCTCTTCTTTTTGTTCATCTACAAAGTGGAAGAATAATTTCATACGCTCAATTAAATTTTGTTCTTGTCCTTAATTTGATTCATCTTCATCTATCTTATCAAAAATACTAATTTTTCACAAATAAATTATATTATACCACACAGAAAGACTTTTTTTCGCGGAAAATCAATTTCATCGACGTTTCATGACATTTTAAGTTATTTTGAGCAAAAAAAAAATTTGAGATTTTTAAACGATTTCAATACTACGGTTTGTGGGAGGTCCGTAGTAAAATTTAAAAATCTTACCAACTTGCTAATGAATTCCTAAACTTTTTATATTCTGTTGTAGTTATTGAAAATGTTGTTTTTATTGCCCCAACTTGGGTACCAATTGATATAGAACACCCGGTATTCCAGATGTCCTATCTACGATTCTTAATCCGGGCTGGGTACACTCTTAAATAAATTTTAAAAATTATAAAAAAAAATATACAATTTTTTAATTTCAATATGTCTTATCCCCTCTTCACTTTGATCTTGCTCTTTTGTTTATATTTCTTCTATCGCTCCTCTCTTAGTCTATTTTTGTCTCATCTAGTCTTTTTCTATTTTCTTAAGAATATTGTCCGTCTTTCTATCTACTGTCTTCCCTTCTTCTTTTTGCCTTCTCGTATTACCCTTTTTATACTTGTTAAATCAATTTCTAAAATTATAAGACAATTTTTTTATCACAAAAAGTCACTGAATTTTGGAATATTTAATCGGTTTTTATTTTTGAATAATGTTTTCAATAGTTATAAACATTTTAATTTGTAAAATATGTAGAATTTGCGCTCTCATCATTTTTTAAAAATTGTAAGATAATTTTTTTTTCACAAAAAGTCACTGAATTTTGAAATATTTAATCGTTATTTTTTTTGAATAATGTTTTCAATAGTTATAAACATTTTAATTTGTAAAATATGTAGAATTTGCGCTCTCGCCATTTTAAAAAACTTTCAAAAATGAGTTTTCCTCTAAAACTAACTGAGCTAGAAAAATACTAATTTATTTCTGAAATGTACTAAACGTTTTTTATTATTATGCAAAAAAATTATTTTTTAATATTTATTTATTCAAAAGTTACAAATATTTTAATTTGTAAAATATGAAGAATTTGCGCTCTCACCATTTTTTAAAAATTGTAAGATAATTTTTTTTTTCACAAAAAGTCACTGAATTTTGAAATATTTAATCGTTATTTTTTTTTGAATAATGTTTTCAATAGTTATAAACATTTTAATTTGTAAAATATGTAGAATTTGCGCTCTCGCCATTTTAAAAAACTTTCAAAAATGAGTTTTCCTCTAAAACTAACTGAGCTAGAAAAATACTAATTTATTTCTGAAATTTACTAAACGTTTTTTATTATTATGCAAAAAAATTATTTTTTAATATTTATTTATTCAAAAGTTACAAATATTTTAATTTGTAAAATATGTAGAATTAGCGCTCTCACCATTTTTTTAGAATTGTAAGATATTTTTTTTATCACAAAAAGTCACTGAATTTTGGAATATTTAATCGTTTTTATTTTTGAATAATGTATTCAATAGTTATAAACATTTTAATTTGTAAAATATGTAGAATTTGCGCTCTCACCATTTTAAAAAAATTTAAAAAATGAGTTTTTCCTCTAAAATTAACAGAGCTGGAAAAATATTGATTTATTTCTGAAATGTACTAAATGTTTTTTCTTATTGTGCAAAAAATTATTTTTTAATATTTATTTATTCAAAAGTTATTAACAATTTAATTTGTAAAACATGTAGAATTTGCGTTCTCACCATTTTTTAAACATTTCAAATATGAGTCTTTTTCTAAAACTATCAGAACTAGAAAAAAAATGATATATTTTCTGAAATCTACTAAATGTTTCTTTTTATTGTGCAAAAAAATATTTTTCCAAATTATTTATTTATTCAAAAGTTATAAACATTTTAATTAGTAGAATTCGTGCTTTCACCATTTTTTAAAAAATTAATAGATACTTTTTTATCCCAAAAAATCACTGAATTTTGGGATATTCAATCGTTTTTTATTTTTGAAAAATTTTAAAGCAATGTTACCAAATTTTTGAAAAATTCCCTAAATTTAAAGGTACTTTGACGACTTAAAAAACTATAATTTTTTTCTCTCGAAATTTTAACTATAGCATAGAAATTTTTCATTAACCATTAACCATTCATTGTAAGATTCAAAATGATAATTACAATTTCTTTTTTTGACAATTTCCAAAAAATTTCCTATCTAAATTGACAAAATTCAATATTTTTTTTATACCTCACTCGATTAATAATAATAATTCAACCATGACTAATCATCTTAGACACGATCTGACCTCTTTATAATTAAATTTTCATATTTACGAACCGAATACAAAGGTATAATGAGTTATTATAACTCTCTAGGATCCTACTATAATTCGGTATGTAAATAGTATGCACTAAATTAGCCTAGCCAAAGATTTTATAACAATTTTAAAGGAATGTACAATTAAAATATTTTAAAATTATTAAATTTCCGGTCTACAATATGTAAAAGATTCTTGAAGTTTACTATACGCTATTTACGAACCGAATACCAAGGTGGCTCTGTAATATCACTTAATATTTTGTGAACAAAGTTCTTTCTCTATACTTGCATCTTAGTATTTATTGTTATAGTCGTAGATAAAATATACTATTCAAGTTGCGGTAATGGTCATAACTCACTAGATGCATTACAGCACGAGCCGCAGGCGAGTTCTGTATGTTTCATATGCGTGAGTTATGTTAAATTAGTTTGAAAGTATAAAATGTTATATTTAAAAATATAATTTAGTAGATAAACTGTCTAATTTATTGCAATAATAAACTTTTATCTAATAATATATACACGATTATAGTAAACAAAAATATAAATAAATATAAAATTTTATATTTAAAAATATAATTTAGTAGATAAAAAGAACAATCTAATAATATATACACAATAACAGTAGATAAAAATATAAAAAAGGTAATATATTTCACAAGCAATATTCATCATTGGTTGTCTATTTGTGCAGATTCCTAGTGTTTCCTCCAATGTTCTCGTTCTTATTCAGACTCTTTCATCTTTCCATAACCTCCATAAACTTGGTCTCAGTACATGTCCAACAAATTTCTTATCCTATCTTCTATTGCTTTTACTAGATTACGTACATTTTCCAATATTCTTAGAACTCCTTCATTCCTCACTTTGTCTATCCATTTAATAGACTAAAAAAAATTATTTCAGAGTAACCCTGATATCTCACGTCCACTTTGACCTACATGGCTCAAATTTATACTCGACCAAGGTATGACCCTTAGTTATCTACGTATCTTCGTATTACCAATCCTTCCTTTTATTTCTCTTCCCCATTCCAAATAGTCTATCACCTTAGTTCCTAGATATTTGTATCTTTCTACCTGTTCTTACCTTTCTCCATCCTCCATACTGATCTTTGACACATAATTTCCCTCAATCTTCATTTTTTATATTTATTCCACAGGTACCCATTTTCCATTTACCTTAGATATTTCAACATTCTACCAAGTTCTTCTTCGTTTCCGCCCCAAATTAAATTCCAAATCATACACTCGTGATGTACCTTCTCCCTACACTCAAACCTTTATCTTTTTTTAATAGTGCTGCACCATTTAGTCTATATAAATCGTTGCTTGACACCTTTTCCAATTTCGAACCAGTTCTGGTACCAACTCGTAAAGTCACACTCTGGTTTATGTACAATACGCTGATTAGCTTCTTTTCTCTCCAGTCAACTCTCTTTTGTTAAAATATCTCCAACAGTTTCTCTCATAAGACAGAGTCGAACGCTTTCTCCAAGTCTACAAAGCAAAGATAAATTTCTCTAATATAATAATCATAATAATCTTAGATAGGACATTTAGTCTACCGGGTGGTTCATATCAATATATCACTTTCCTAAAGCTCCCTATATAATTAAAATTATTTTTAAATAGAAACAGATTTAAAATGATGAATTTTAAAGTAGTAAAAAAGCATCAAATCTCAACTGAAAGTGAAAATTATAATGTTATAATTATTCAAATTAGTATTGCTGGGAAAAAGTATTGATAAAATTACTTTTTTCCTCAAAAATTCGACAATGTTGATATAAATTTCACACATTATGTGAAATTCCACAGCACTTGGCAACCCTGCTCCGATGGTACCTCGATGACTTACAACTATTTTTTTGATCGGTTTTTTTTTTAACTATTATTTTTTTTACACACTTTTTATGTTCCCTTTTTTTTACATTGTTTTATGTCCCAATTTTCCTTCTCCCATATTTTTTACATCTATTAGTTGTTCCTCTTTTTCCCCTTTTTTTCATGTGTGTTTCCATCATTTTTTCTCTTTTTTTTGAAACTTGTATTTTTATGCCCCATTTTTCCCCTTTTTTACAACTGTTATTGGTTGCGCTATTTTTTTTACTTTGTCCTACTATTTCCCATTTTTTTCACTTAATCATTTTTCCCACTTTTTTCATTTTTTATTTTTCCAATTTTCTCTTTTTTCCCTTTATTTTTAATCTATTTTTTTACAACTATTTTTTTGTCCCATTTTTTTACAACTATTATTTTTTACACACTTTTTCCCTTTGTTTTTACGACATTGTTTTATGCCGCAATTGTTCCCCCTATATTTTTTATCATTATTATTTTAAGTCACTTTTCCCCCTATTTTTCTTGTATGTATTGCTTCTTTTTTTTCACTTTTTTACAAACTCGTGTTTTTTGCTAAATTTCCCCATTCTTTTATAATAATTATTTTTTGTCCCTTTTATTTTCATCCTTTTTTTTAACTTGTTTTTTGGACCTTTTTTCCCTCATTTTTTATAACTATTATATTTTCTACTAGTTTCACCATTTCTCCCATTTTTTATTAACTATTGTTTTTATGGCCCATTTTTCCATTTTTATTTTTTTCTACTTTGTTCCTTTTTTTCCACTTATCCCCACTTTTTTCCCATAATTTTTTTTACTTTTTTTTCCACTTTTCTCTTTTTTCCCTTTATTTTTTACTATTTTTGCCCCATTTTTTTTACAACTATCAACTTTTTGCACACTTTTTCCCCCTGTTTTTTAGAACATTGTTTTATGCCCTAATTTTTTCCTCCCCTATTTTTTATAATTTTTTTTGCATCTTTTTCTACTTTTTTCCATTGTTTGTTTTGCTCAACTTTTTTTTCCTGTTTCCAAACTTTTGTTTTTCGCTAAATTTTCCCCACGTTTCTTTAACAACAATTTTTTTTTGTCTCTTTTTTCCACCTTCTTTCCAAACATGTTTTTTGTCACATTTTCACCAATTTTTTGGCGACTATTATTTTTTCCACTACTTCCTCCCTCTTTTTCGCCTTTTTTTAATAACTATTATTTTTAGGTTTCATTTTTTCCTGGTTTTTTACAACTATTATTTTTTGCTACTTTTTTTTTGTGTGATTTGCTGTATTTTTTTTCTTTATTTTTTTATAGTCTTTTTTTCTAAATTGTCCCCCTCCCTTTCTTTTACAGCAATTATTTTTTACCCCATGTTTTTCTTTCTTTTTTTAAACTTGTTTTTTATCCTTTTTTCAGTTTTACTATTTTTATTCATTATTTCCCTTCCCTTCTTTTTCTCCTTTTTTAACAACTATTGTTTTTTTGCCCCATTTTTGCCCCTTTTTTCACAACTATTATTTCTTGCTCTATTTTTTTCTACTTTTTCCCACCTTTCCCTATTTTTATTTTTACATTTCTTCACTTTTTTCACTTCTCACCAATTTTTTCACTTTGTATTTTTCCACTTTTCTCTTTTTTCCCTTTTTTTGTCTTTTTCTCTTTTTCCCTTTTTCCCTTTTTTCTATTTTTCCTCTTTTCTCTTCTTTTCCCTCACTTTTGCCCTTTGTTTATTATTTTCCTCTTTTATTGTATTTATTTTTACTATTTTTTCCATTTTTCCATTTTTTCTCATTTGTCCCCTTTTCCCGTTTTTCTCATTAAATCCTGACCTATTTCTACTTCAGTGGCGTACGTTCTCTGTTAACATACTCAAAATTTAATTACTTCTTACATAACACTCTGTATAACTTACTTGATTCATGAAGCCATATTTTAATATAATTAATTGATATATTCAACGATCTGTAAATTCTTTTTACTTCATTCTATTTAAATTCATTTTAGAACAAACGCCACGAAAAAAGCAGTAAATTGACCTAGTAAATTTACAAAGAGATCGTATCCCAATAAATAAAATCGACACAACCAATTTTGTTTATGATCCAATAAAATGTTTTCATATAGCGTATTGAAAGATACATACTGGTTAAAGTGACATTTAAATCCATCTGTTTTATTTTCAACTAATGCTTATAGAAACCTTATGATTTCATAAGAATTTGGATATTGAATTACAAGTTCTACGGAAAGCCAATAAGGTCATTATATATAATTATTTTTAATCAAAATAAGTAATTTTTGGAATAATCTAACATTTTGTTTTTTTTTTTAAAGGAGAATATATTATAATAAAAGTCGAAATTAATTAGAGACGGGGTAATAATAAAAAAAGTCATAATTTGTCAAAGAGTTTAAATTTTGTTAATAAAAAAATACCTAAAATATGTAAATTTATATATTACAAATTAATAAAACAAAAAAAGTATACAATTTTTATTTAAAAGAAAAGGAAAAGTTACGATTTATAAAAAAGATTTAGGCAGAAAAATATTCCATGAAATTGTGAACGAAAAGAGGAGCAGCTCAAGAAGGGGGTATAGGGAACAATTTTGAGCAGTTGAGGAAGGTACATCTCAGAATTATCATAGACGAAGAAAAAGGAGAAGGGGAACTTTTAAGGCAACTTAAAATTTCAAAATTTTATTAATTATCAATTTTTTTTTGTACAAATTTATGAATTTTCTTTTATATAGAACCCACTTCCAATGGAGACAGAGAATCAAACATTTATAATGATTTCAAAAAAATAGAAGAAGAATTACGGGAATATATTACAGAAAATAAAATATATGTGTGAGTGTGGGGGAGGGGTTTAACCTCTAAACCCCCTAGCTCCGCCACTGGACGTGACCATGATTGGTTCAATCACAATCCATTTCCGCTAACCAATATATTATTTTAGTCAATATACAGGGTGTTTCAAAGTGAAATGTACATACGTTAGCTAAAGGTGTGGGACACTTGGATGATTTAAAATCACTAGTTAATAATGGGCTATCATACCTCATTACCTAGATACAGAGTGTTTGATGGATTTCGCCTGAATTTTTATTTGGTCATAAGGCAACAACCAGCCGGTATAAAAATATAAAATTTGGTAGGTGGACTTCCTTAAATATATCCAAAATATTGCCATAGAAACCATAGTTAAAAACCAGGTCCGGCTTAACAAAATTTGACTATTTCTTTTGGCCTCAAAAACAATACCCTGTATAAAAATATGACGAATGTGACGAAAACTAAGATGTATTGTTTTATATATTAATGTTTTGTTATTATTTTACCGTTTTTCTGTTATGCACTGGTCTTGAATTTTTCAGGAATAATAAGTCATTTGTTATTCTGTTTTCTCCCATAATGTCCTTTATTTATTTCCCTCTAATTCAAATAAATAAGAAAATGTCTTTGTAAAATCTAGAAAAAGAAAAGAACAGCGGATTATATAGCGGTTCGATTAATATTTATTTCATGTGAATATACCATGTATGGTTATTATAATTTTAATATTAATTATAACTAGCTCGACCGACGACGGCAACGGCTCGATATGCCGCATGTTACCGCCTATGTAGGTATGTTACATCATGTGGTTAAAAATTGGAGTATCCATCTTGAATTTATTAATTTTGACAAAAAAATTCATATTCAACGAAGCAAAAATTCCCATATACCAATTTTGAATGGAATCAAAAATTAATGATATTAACGGTTATTTAAAATTTCGACTAAGGTTCCATAATATTTAAATCTATTTGGATTGTAAGTTGTTTAAAATCAAAGGCTGATAGTACAAAATAAAGTTAAAGGAGAAAAACAAAAAAGCTGGAAAAATTAGAAGAAAATAGCAAAGACAATCAAAAATTATTGTACAAAAAAATCTTAGAGAGTTAAAAGCAACAGACACTGCAGCAGTAAAAAATGAATGCGAAGAAAAACTAACAGATGATAGCGAAATAATTAATGCAAAGATGGAAATAATATTTTCAAAATTTACTGGATATAACTTATAATGAAGAAAATGTCGAAGAAATAGAATATCTAGATGATAACCAGGACCTCGATGAAACTTTTACAATAAACGATCTATTAGAAGCAATAAAACGCTAAAAAATCTTAAAACCCTTGGGCATGAAAAAAATGATGAAAAACATGGAACAACGGGCAACAAAATTATTGCTGAAAGTATACAATAGATTTTGGAAATAAAATAAAATACCAGAAAATTGGCAATGAGGAATAATATTACCCATACACAAAACAAGAGATATAAGAGAATGTAATAATTACAGGAGCATAACATTGATAATTTTTGATTTCACAAATAATACATAAAACGCACAAAATTATGGTGGTAATTTTAAAAAATCGCATTATAATTAACAAAAAGTTGTGCTAGCTTTCAATTAAGCTGGCACAACTTTTAATTTAAGAAAAAGTAAAAATGCACAAAAATCGCTAATAGCGCACAAAAATTGCATATTAAAACGCACAAAATTATGAAAAAGATCTGAATAGATTGTGCTATAATTGATGTGCTAACTTTATATAATTTGAAAAATGGCACTTTACAGCCTAGTTGCATACAATATTTTTATTACTTTCAAAAATAATATAAATTATAAAAATACAATAATAATACTTCGGCTACGTAAACACAGATGCCACTAATGTTTAGTCAACGGACTGTTCGACATTGCCGATTTGATGTTATTACTTTCATGAAAAATTTTAACCTCCACCTTCAAAACGTAAAAATTAATCAAAATTTTGAAGTCGAAATTTGGGGATACCAATTAACATTTTATTTGAGGAGAGTGAAAATATTTTAAAAAAATATTTCATTATTTTTTAAATATGCAGTTCATATCTGAATTTGAAAACTAAGGATATATATTAGGATTAAAAATGTAAAGATCCCAAATATTTTATTGAAGCCCAAATCAAAATCAAAATAAACATAATAAATAATTTACGAAACGCCTTTACACTTGTATAAAGATTGCGGCTTTTTATTAAAAATTAAAATCCTTTTTAATTTATACTTTTCAAATAGGTACTTACTTTTTAAGGTGTGATCCTCTTTTTGACTTTTTCATGGGAAAAGGCGACATTTTAAAGGTCACAAAAACAAGATAATGATGACTATCAAAAATACTCAAACTCACAAAAACAACACTATTAGTCAGTAACGCAGATAAAAACATTTCTAATCATATGAAATTTAAACGTGGCAATGCCGCATAACAAGAATTTTTCTTTGAGCACACCATCTAGTAAGCATTAGTAAAAGATTTTCGGATCTAGAAGTTATGTCAAGTTATGTAAGACTAAAAGTTAAACGAAACATAATACATTTAGAAGAAAGAAAAGGCGCCTTAGTCCAGGTTTCGGATTGCCTCGGGCGCCACCTTCCGTTTATAGTGTGAAGGCCACAGCACGGGCAGCGACAGTGGAGAAAGAAAATACTCCAAGGGTCGTTATGGTATCGACCAAAATCACTGGAGGCCAGAAGGGCGGTCTTTACTTGTCCTGTTGGGTTGAGTACGTGGGTATGAGCTGATGAGATGTTAAAACTCAAAACAAATGAAATTCAATAGATAAAACTTTTATTTTTTACCAAATTCCGGCGAAGAAAAAGGTGTTTCTCGAACGGCACAGGCACGTATTTCGGGCTGGCGTGGTGGTCTGATGACGGTTCTGGACTCCAGTTATAATTGAACTTGGCTGTAGCTTGACCTATCTCTAAAGGTCGCACTGCCACTGCTATTCCAATTGGGACGGCTACAGCAACTCGTACTTCGGGTTGCCACTGCAGCTAACTTGATCGACTCCGACTGCCGTATATCATAAGGTCGGGTGGGTGTGAAACAAATACGCGAGTGACTTCATCTTTCGGCTGGGATTTACAACTGGTACGACTGGCCTTATATTCAAAGCATCTTATTTTTCCATAATTTTAAATTAATTCTACTAACCGCGCGATTTAATTTATATATTTTAATTATTACGAATAAATAACTTTGTTACAGTACTTTCAAGTGTGTAATAGTATATCAAGTGGAAAGTACTACATTAAGATTTCTCTTTTTAAGTTATCTTTAATTTTATAAAATTTCTTCTAGTTGTCCTGATGATGGTACTGTGCTGCCAAAAGTGCTCGACAACCTTCTGACAAAGAAAAAAATATATATTTTCCACTTGATATACTCATATACTATTACACACTTGAAAGTACGTACTGCCTTTTCTTTCTTCAATTATTAAGTGTGTACGCACCAACTCGTAACCTTCTGTTAGCTTCTAAATAATAAATTTAAGTCAATTTAAACGTTAAAACCTGATAATTTTACAGTAGTGCAAATCGATAATTTTTAACGCAATTTTATTCAATTATTAAAATTTTGGCAATGATTAAAATTTATAATTAAACTATTTATTCACAAAATTAAAATAAATTATAAAATTTTCCCATAAAATATAACTTATGCGATGATAATGTATCTATATGCTCTCTAATTTCAATAGCAAGGGCATAAATATTGGAGGGGTAAAGGATAGCAAAAAATAGCACGAAAAGAAGAAATAAAATATATGAAATGTAGAAACGGACAAACATATTGGTCTAAAAGTTATTACCCCCGCAGGAAAAAAGTACACCCCACCAGAAAAAAATATCTACGCCCTTGTTCAATAGTAATACTATAACTACTTTAAAATAAGCAGTTCATACATAACTAGTTGCATAATTACAAATAATGTCAGGGTTGATGAATTTTGTCCCATTATGGGGTACATTATTAAATTTAATCGAAGGTCTTTCTCATGGTTGGCTTTCGATTAAATTTAATAATTTACCCCATTTCCTACAATTTTTGAAATTTCATTTTTGGATTGTATTTCTTTAGATCGTCTTTTACTTGTGGTACCCTTTTGTTGTTAGGGCCTCAGGTTTCATCCTTACATTGATTCAATGTGTTACCATGTTTTAAAATTTTTCTAAATTATTAACTAACCTAGTATCATCTATGTTTCTTTTACTAGTCCTTTTAGTTTAATAATTCTTACCATTTTGTACCTGGGCGCGCACACATCGTTTTATTTTTATGTTTTTACCAACCAGGCATTAAGCACTTGCTCTTAAATTTGAATTTTTTTTGCCTGATGATGGCAGTGATGCCGAAACTAGTTGCCGTTACCTTCTTTTCGGTTTAACTACGATTGAAATATATATTATGTTTTACTTGATTTTGAATCTATTACTTCATCATTCGACCGCCTTTAAGATAATAGATAACCCTTTATTTACTTGATAACTCATCTTCAAACTTTGTCAATTATTTCCATATTTATTTTTAGGAAAAGTTATAATCGACTATATCGTAAATTACTTAGAAAACATTAGAGAAAGAAGAGTATTTCCAGATAAAAAACCAGGATTCGTACGTGAACAAATACCCGATTGTGCTCCAATAGACGGTGAAAGATGGTCAGATATTTTCAAAGATGTCGAGAAAATTATTATGCCAGGAGTGACACACTGGCAAAGTCCCCACATGCATGCCTATTTTCCAGCACTAAACAGTTATCCTTCTATGCTAGGAGAAATGATTACTAATGCAATTAACTGTATAGGATTTACTTGGGTAAGTTAAATTTAAATACTATAATTTATTATTTCTGCTATCGATGAAATAATTTTGTTATAAAATAATATATTTTTCTAATAATAGCTATTTGTATTACTAGGGAGGAAAGTTCCACTTTTCCTCCCGCAGGATGTATTTTACAGTAAACGAAAAAACACTTAACTCCCGTGTAATATACATATGATTTTTCCTCCTACCCATTTATTATACCTATAAATCACAAAAGAGTGTAAATTAAACAATTTCTTTTAAATTATAGGCATCAAGTCCGGCTTGTACAGAGCTAGAAATGGTGGTAATGAATTGGTTAGCAAAAATGATAGGACTTCCAGATGATTATCTTCATAAAAAAGGAGGGACAGGAGGAGGAGTTATACAGGTAATATATTATTATACCATTATATAAATATTGTAATGAAATAATTTTTACAAGTTTTGAATGTTATAAACATAGTTCTAATTTTTAAAGAAGAGTTTGATATTTTAAAGAATTTATTAAGAGTAATTTTTTAATAGTTTCCAAGTCTTCTAATTTTAATACCTTCTTACCATCTCTTACCATGTCAAGTTATTTTTGTCTTACCAAAATTTTTAATCCTTCCGGGCCCTGCACCACGTTATTGCAATCAAAACCAAGCTCAATTTGTACTAATTATGGAAAGCCCCACGTTGGCCAGCGACATTTGTGACAACAGTGTGGAATAGTAAAATAAATATACGTGGCAGTGAAATACAATAGGTGTTAGTGTTAAAAAAATTGTATCTAAGAGATGGTAAGAAAGTAGGAAAATTAGAAGAGTTGAAAACTAATAAAAAAATTTTATAAACAAATTGTCACTATATAACTTAAAAAAAATTGTATATGGAATGGATTTTGTATTGGTGGATGGAATTATATACCTTAAAACATTTATAGTTTGATTTGTAAAAATAAGTATAAAAAAAAGGTAAAGGTATAATAGAAGACAATTTTTTTTCTAAATGGATGGAAGGAATCAGGTTAAAAAAAGGGAAATCAATTTGTTGTTGAAGTTCGTTGAAGAGAGAGAAATCGGTTTGTGTCGGAATCATTAGAAAAAGATAGTGGACGGGATATATAAAATTTATTTATTTGATTTAAAACTTTTGTTTGTAATGTTTATTTTTTAATGCTAATCATAACAATATATATAAAAGAAATCAATTATTTTTAGACAACTGCAAGCGAAAGTACCTTAATAAGTCTATTAGCGGGACGATACGTCGCCCTAAAACTCTACATGGACCTATATCCAGAAGTCGCTAAGCACGAAATCCATGGAAAATTAGTGGCCTATTGTTCGGACCAAGCACATTCTAGCATAGAAAAAGCAGCTCTTATAGGACTTGTCATTCTAAGGTACATCGAGTCCGATGATGATTATTCAATGAGAGGTAAAGATCTTCAGGAAGCTATAAAAGAAGACAGAAAAAATGGATTGATTCCATTTTGGGTAAGTATTTTTAATAATAATACATTAATATGTGGTAGGATGTATTGAAAAATTCTTAGCCTACTATAGAAGCAAACAAAATTTGAAAGTCGAAATATTTTATTATTCACGTATGACATGGAGCAATGCAACCTGCAAGAAATTGCAGCAAGTTTTTGCTAGGTCAAAGTATCGCCGATGTTGAATATTGCATGTTGTTTGCCATTGCAACATGGCTGCTAACCCCCTTCCCCCCCCCAAAAAAAAAGCGGTTGCTATTGAACCGCTACCGACTCTCTTTGCCAGACCATAGGATTAATTTACCATCTAAGTCAGCAATAATGTAAAAAAGTTAGCGGTCGTCAGAGATGCTAACTTAGCAGAGAAGTTATATTGAAAAAAAAATGAAAAAAAAATATGTTTACTTACTTTTTGCAGGAAAGTTTATTCATCTCCACAATAAAAACTAACAAAATACAAATAAAAAAATTTAAAACAAATACTTCAGCCCATGGATGTTTGTTTTGAAAAAAAAAACAATTAAAATAAAAATCACAATCCTCAATGACAAGTGAAGTGACATTTGGTGAGTTGGTAAACCAAAAGTAACTAGATTTCTCTCTAGAATTGCAACTTTCAAGCAATAGAAATCGTACCAAACCGATAAAGTTGCAATGTTGAAAACCTAGAAAAAGGTCTACCAACGGGGAAAGGATTATTTTTGGTCAAAATCTACTTCATTTGGCAATGATAAAATATGTGTACAAAATTCTATTGAGCTTTCCAAAATATATCGTTTGCGAAATATAATGATTTTAATAAAATCTTACTTTTGATTGGTTGAAATTTCGTTGTCAAATGTCATTCGTCATAGAGTAAGTATAACAGAGCGACACGTTTCATTTTTAGCGACTGACCTACAGCCTTGGAGGATTGGTGGAAGTAAACTGAATTTGGCGACTAGTTTAAATATTCTGTAAAACATGTCGCTCTTTTATACTTACTCTATGAGAAATGACATTTGACAACGAAATTTCAACCAATCAAAAGTAAGATTTTATTAAAATCATTATATTTCGCAAACGATATATTTTGGAAAGCTCAATAGAATTTTGTGCACATATTTTATCATTGCCAAAATAATGAAGTAGATTTTGACCAAAAATAATCCTTCCTCGTTGGTAGACCTTTTTCTATATTGGCAACATTGAGGGAACTCCCCCATTGCAAGCTCTTAGGTTTCGGAATTAAAGATTTATCTTGCTTGTAAACCAGGCCTCCACAGCATCTATAACATCTTTATTGGAAGAAAATTTACGACCTTTAACCTTTTATCTGTTGAGGAAAGTATTGGATATTTTATTTAAAGGATTAAATAAAGATCCAACTTCCAAAGTAAATGTGAATTTATTGAAATAAAGAAAAATAAATTTTTGGCAACAAAACAAAAAAACTCAAACGATCTGAACCCTACAACAGTTACAGTCTTACTAAAGATAAAACTAGATTTTTGCCAGCTATTGACATCGACACTTGACTAAGAATCATTTCTAAAGAATATAAACATATGTGTAGAGACTAAAGAAAACAGAAACTTTCTAACAAGTGTGCCCTGTTTTTAGCTTTACAACGCAATTCAAAATTCTTGGAATGTTCACTGGTTAGATACTTAAAAATGCAAAAACACACTTTTGTGCTTATTTAATTGTACAACAACTAAAATTCTAAATATAACTTCAACAGAAAGAGATGACAGTCGAACAAAGACAGATATGTTGAATAAGAGGGTGTTCCAGTAATTGGAACCCCAAATCACGAATTGTTTGCATGTCAATATGCGATTTGTGTGCAGAGTTATTGTATCAGTGGCGGCTAGTGAACTTTTTAAGAGTTTTAAGAGAGGAGGCTGTACGTTTTCATAAAAATGTACTCTTCAGCCAATTAATTTGACCTTTGCGCAGCAGACGTACCAGCTACTTCAGTGACAAAATTAATTGTTGCCCAGCAAGAGCCAACGAGGAAGTATAGAGTTTCTATTGCCAAAAATGTTCTTCTAGTAACTTTCATATCATTATAGTCCTAAAAATGTATCCTGTCAAATATCCATATAAAATAACAAGTGCGGAAAGTTATACTTTTCCGCACGCAATTGCAGTTGCCCGAACGACGCGAAGCGAGTTCGGGTATGCAATTAATTGGGGAAAAGATACTTTACGCAAGTGTTAAGAACAATATTTTTTCTACAAGCGCCTAGAATTAAAAAAAAAATTAGCAAAAATATTTTTTTGTCATTAAACAAAAATTTTCTTTGTGCTTCTTAATAAATACAACATTAGGCTGAAAGTAATCATAGTAACCAAGCAAGAATTAATTTTTAATCATTTTAGCATTTATAAAATCAGTGCGGAAAAGTACAACTTTTCGCACGTTTGTAGAAAAAATAATAAAATAATAGTCATTATTTGTTTAAATTGATGTAGGTTTAAATTTAGGAAAATGTTGCCTGATAATTTGGTTCATAATCTAGTGGTCGAGAATAAGGAGAGACTGGAGGATATTCGAATAGAAATATGGAACTAAGGATAATGAGCTATTTAGGTTGATTCTTCTATGGTAGGACCAGGTTAGCAATTCTGTGGCATTATCAGGCATAATAAAGTTCTTTGGAGTGCTTATTTTTTATGCAGGTGCTTACCAGCGTGTAATAGGCCAAAGCTACAACGTCGTCATGGCCCAACAAAGTATATCCGAGGCAATTCATCAAGTGACTATTGCCATCATTGGAACGTTTTTTGAGTAATATGTACAATTTCCAAGAAAGGATGAAGACAAAAATAATATAAAATACATTTATGCAAGAAAGAGATTTTCCTGGTGTGATTGGCCTCGTGGATTACACCCATATTGAAATAATACGACCTGTAGAATATTCAAATTATAGGTTGCGTACATAAGAAAATGTGAACTTGCTACCACGAAATTTTTTCTGACAATTTTGACCAATAAATGAGGTTAGGTTGTATATTCTAGCGATAACGATATGTCCCAACGTCTCGATTTCTTGCTAGAGGTAAAGTCGCGTTGAAGCGATAAGTTTAGAACACGCAGTGCCAGTCATATAGAAATTAGTCGATTTATAGAATTCTAGGTGACACGCGGTCCCACTACAGTGTTGTTATGGAGGAATTTTTGACTGTGCTGAAGTTGGTCACAAAATAGCACCCAATGATACTATGAAAAAGAGGCATGCAATTTTTGTTCGACCCAAAATGGCGCGACTTCGATCCCGTTTAATTTCAAACATTTCTGAGACTTTTTGATGAATAAATCAGAAATATGTGTATTAATAAAACAAAAAGTCATAGAACTAAATAATGCTCGTTTCTGTCTATTTTATAATTGTGCGTGCTCTGGTGCTACTCCATAGCTGAAAGTGCCAGTTTTGGTACAATTGTGCTACATTTGACAACACTGTGTCCATCTATCCGTAGCTGAGCTACTTGGATACTGTTGGGTTTATTTCTTCTAGTTCATCGGAATTGACTGAACTATAAAGATTTATTTAAAAAAAAAAATATATTTAAAAATAAATACAATTCTATTTATACTCTATCTAAAATAACCAATATCAGAAATAAAAGCAAGAAAATTATAAAAGACCATTAAAATTAATTGAGCCCTATGGGATTCTGCAAGCTTGATCACCACTGCGCATTATTTTAAGAAGATTGTACCAATTAGTTATTTGTGGGAAAATATCTTAGTTGATATATCGCCATAATCCTTTCTCGAGGCACTGACTTGCTGTGACAAATCCTTTTATTTAGATATTTCTTTTACTAATAAAGAAAATTGCGGCTGATTTCACAATTTTATAAGTGGGCGTATTTTAACAGACAGAGAAACGTTACTTTCGATATTTTTTATAATTAATTTGAAAAAGTGTTTTTGGTCTATCTATTTTTTTATAATATATTCGTTATCATTTAAATATAAAATATTTCGTTGATAATTTCTAATTGCACTCGATATACGTTTCGTTAACTATGTTAGCATCATCAGGAGTTAATGATAAATAAAATTCAAGTAGTATTAAAGGTTTCGCTGTATGAAACTATTAATATTTTTTTATATTTTTTTTTAATTTTGGTAGTTCTGAGTTGATCATAAATTCGTGACAGTTGACTACCAATAGACCGAAAACCAATAGGCCGACCCTTCCCCAACAGACCAAATTCCAATATAAATACACTTTCCCAATAGACAGAACTGTTAAATCAATATTTGTATCTCATAAAAAAAACGTTTTGACTTGACAAATCAAACCTGTGTATTAAAAAAAGAAAAAATATCTTGCATGTATATATTTTAACTGTTTAAGACAAAAATAATGTGCAGCTGTTAGTATCCATCGATCGTTGATTATTCGGTCTATTGGTTGTTTGGTCTACTGGTAGGTCGGTCTATTCAGCGCAAAAAGCGTTCGGTCTATTGGTTTTCGGTCTACAGAAAAAACGCCATCCTGACAATGTTAACAGAGTTAGCGAAACGTACGTGTGGTGTTTTGTTAATAAAGTGTAGTTTTGGTTATATTCTTCAAAATAAATATGTAGTAATAATGATGATTAAACAAGAACAAACCCATCAATATTTTTTTACTTCCAAGATATCAAATTCTAAACTTTTATAAACATATTGAGAGCACTAGAAGAAATATAATATAATATAATAGGATTTTTTTAATAGGTATGCGCTACTTTGGGAACCACTGGATCTTGTGCATTTGACAACTTAGACGAAATCACTCAAGTTACACAAAAAGAAATGTTATGGTGTCACGTGGACGCAGCTTATGCTGGATCTGCTTTTATATGTCCAGAACACAGAAAATGGTTAAAAGGCATTGAAAATGCAAATTCCATTGCTTTTAATCCATCCAAATGGCTTATGGTACATTTTGATTGCACAGCTATGTGGTAAGTGTCATTTAAAAAAAAAATATTTTCCATTTTAAATAAAATAATGAAAGCAGCACTTTTCTTTTCATTTCTTACTATTCTTTTATTTAACTAATTTGTTATTATATAAGTAGACCATTAAATGCTAATAATAAGTAAAAAGTGTGAAAAATTAGGAAGATAATGCAGTTTTTTCAACTTTTGTAGCATTTTTATTAAAATAAGAGGTACATCTAAATAACAAAGTTGTAGAGGGCTCAATTGTTTTTCGTACGAAGTGTAGATCACGGCACTCAACACTGACGCACAGCGGAAGATCTCATTTCCACACCACCACAGAGGTAGAGCTTTCGGCGCTTTTTATTACGTGGTCCTAATATATTAATTTAAATTGAATAGTTGTTTATGACTTTATGTTGGCCTTTCAACGTTAGTATTGTCTCGAGATTGCGTTTCTGCCACATCTTAGCATTCAGTCTTGGTCTCGTTGTCGGTGCAACTCTTCTCTGGTTCACGGTCGAATCGTCTATAAGGTCATCGATCTGATTTTTTTGGGGCGTTTGTGCATGAATGGACACTAAATTTCAGTACAGCTTTTCCACAGCCTGTTTTGTGCCAATGGCAGAGACAACTCAAAATCGAAATCAACGTAAACAACCAAACAGCAGTTTCGAGTTTCAGCAGAATGACAAATCAAAATGGCTTCTCTTCTCTTTACCTTGCTTGACGTAATCCACTCTTGCCACATTTATTTTTCTTCTATTTCTACATTTGTTTTAAAATGCTATTTATAAAAAAAATATTTATTATATTGAATTATATGTTTACAGTATATTATTTTTAGCATTACAACAACAAACTTTCAAAATTATAAAGCTAATTTCATGGAATTTAAACGATCCTTCAACATCGTAAGACAGCTTTGAAACAAACATTAGCGCCCTCTACGGTGGCTTTAGTTGTGCTGAGAGAGACAAATTTATGTTCACATTAATGTAAGAGAAAAAGATAAGCATATATCAAAATTATATGAGCTGCCGAACAATTTTCTCTATTAAGTTGTCTCTTCACACACTTCCCCACATTATACATTTTACAACGCGCGTGCGCTAATTACACTTTTGTGCAAGTATTAGGAGGGGGTGCATTAAAACAAATAAGTGCATTTCTTAAAACTATATTTAAAGCGTTAACCGCCTAGACGATCGCTAGGGATAGCTAAGTCATCCCTAGAATAGTAGATTCTGTAACAAGGTTAGAATGAAAAATTTGACACGAGTGGAAAATTCCGAACGCGAGCGTTAGCGAGCGTGAGGAACCACGAGTGTCGAATTTTTTCATTCTAACCGAGTAACAGTCACTGTAATTTTATTTGTCTAAAAATAAATGATTTTTTTTTGTACCTAAATTGATTAAAAAAAAGTGCATTAAGGGGTTAATATATTTAACTCAACCCAAAGACGTTGTCAGATACTCTTCATTCTTCTCGGTACTGAATTGTTCTATATCATATCAAGAAGAGCCACAATAGGCCTCTGTTGGCCGCAGTGGAAGGGCGAGAAAACGCTCCACTCACATTGAACCTATACCTATCATATCAAGAATAGAAATACTAAGCAATATATATTTTACCTAGATTAAAACAATTTACATTTAAATTGTTTAATGATTCAGGGAGCAAATAACTTTGAAGCTTTTGTATATTTGATTGTTATTTCAGGGTGAAGAACAGTGGAGCCCTACATGGCGCTTTTAACGTTAATCCATTATATTTAACACACGAATACTCAGGTATGAAAAAAAAATAGTAAAAATAGTTATTTATTAATTAAGAAACACGCACACACTTTATCGCACTTAAAGAAGAATAAAATAATGCAGAATTATATGAACTTAAAGTTTCTCTTTGCACTGCTACTTATTTGCGTTCGTAACATCTTAAAAGTAATGTAAAATAACAAACTTTGATACAAGAAATAAGAGGATAATAAGACCTATGGTTAATGTAAGCCTTAATTAGGTATGTAAAAAAAACAAAGTAAATGGAAGCATTTATTTATATGGATAAAAACTGTAATTTTAGATAACTGGACCGATTTTTATTGTTGGTGCTGCTCAATCGCATCCTACGATGGTTGATGCAAAATTGGTGTACGTCTTTGTGCATTTTATTTCTTTTATTAAAACGATTTTATGTTTTTCTACTGTTCCACCAAATCAAACCTCTCCCCCCGAAATTATTTTCTGGCCGCGGCCTTGGAAGTAGTGTTTGAGGATAACTTCTCCCAAATCGTAGAGTTTTGTCTCCTAACTCTGCATAGAGTTATTTGGAATTTATCTGTCACGATTATAAGCCTTAGATTCATCCGTCCGGAATTAACCTATGTAAAAAATATCAATCATATTATGGGAACAATTGTAGTAAAGAATAATTCTGGTTCAATTATCTTAGAGAAGAATTGTTTGGGGGCAGGATTGTCCGGGAAGGATTATATGGTAAAAGATGGTCGTATTGAAGGATTGCCATATGGAACGGTTATTAATTGAAGGATTGTTATGTGAAAGGATTGTCGCGGAAAAGGATTGTCACCTCTATCTCTTTTAGCTGGTCTTTTTGTCCTGTCGCGGAATGTATGGTTATTTGTTTGTCTTTGTCTTCTCTGTGAGGCCATAAGTGAGAGAGCTTATTTTAAATACGATTTTTCATACGTAGGCCATATTAGCTGACAGGCCTTATTACCCTCAACTTTCTTGTAGCATTATAATGAAAAATTATTGATTTTTAATTAACCAATTTTTTATACAAAATCAATTAAGTATTATTGACGTTCCGGCGGTTTCTTTTTTACACCATTTAAAAATTTTAATAAAACTTGGTTTTTTATGAAAAAAGTGGTTTATTCCAAATAAACATTTCACTTTACGTACTAAAACTAAAATTAAAGCTTACCTTATTTAAATTCTTTAATAAAATGTCAAAACAATAACAAGGGAGTTTTTTTTTTAATTCTAAATGTAGTATAAAAATAATTACTCCAAACAATATTGTTAAAGAACAATAACAAATAAATAAAAAAACCTTGTTAAAATAAGATATGTAATTTTTCACTTTACAAACGGTAGTAGAAAAAATACTTTCTCTATCTATTTGTGTTTTAGGTCTGGCAATAGATTATATGGTAAGTTACACATAAACTGAGAACATGTTTTAAGCTGATCTGGTTTTTCTGAATCCTGAATTGATATTGTGCAACGCTTCAGTTTGTAGCTCTGAACAAGTAAATTCATAATAAATTAGTTCATTTTTTGATATATGATTGAATACAAGCAAGAGAAACTGCAAAAAAAAACAATCATTCAAAAGCAATTATTCGATATTTTTTTATTCGTTAAAGTAATTATTTAAAAAGTATTTATTTGAGAGATAATTGATTAAACTTTTATTCAAATTCTCAATTATAAACAATACGCACCCCCATCCCATATATCGGGGTACAGAATTTTTCCAGATATGTACGATATCTAATTTTTCATAGGAGCCCAATGGGATTATTTTGCCAAATTCGAAGAAAATTCCTCGAGTCGTTCTTGAAAAAAAAAACCGAATAAAACTGTATTAACAGGAGTAGGTATGAAACCAGATTTACATAATCAATAATTCGAAAACGGTTAAAGTTGGGGTTGTTATTTATTATATTTTTAAAATATGAAACAGAATATTAAGGATAATCCATTAAAAAATATAATTTTCTTTTTTGCCTTTCGATTTCTGCGCGCCACTGAAGGATTCAGCCCTACTATTATTAAAAACTTTTCCCTAATAATAATTATTAAAGGGTAAAATATAACTGATAACCTTGTACTTATCGGTCTTATTATAGCTTGGTATACAGAGCCAGCGACAAGGGGTAACGAGGGGATTTCCACCGGGCCCCCTAGTCTTTGTGTGGGCCCCCGAATTATCAGAAAAACATGGATTTTTATTAATGATAAACGAGTTTTCTTTCAATTTATTGATTATTATACATGATTTATAATGTCTCAACAATTTGTTGATCTCTTCAAATCGCGTGTAAGTTTGGAATTTTACTGGATTTCATATTCACTGGTTTAATATTTATCGAAAAGAGTGAAATATAAATCTGAAAAAAAATAAAATATAGTTACTGGGTCATCTGCACGTGGTTACCCCCAGCCCCTGATTTTCTCTCGTGGACCATGTTTGTATATAACTACATGTAAAAAGCCTCTCATAGATTATTTTACTGACGATTACATGGTGACACACTAATGACCAATGTTGGAAGAACAGAAAAAGATTAACTTTAATCCATTTATTAAAAGTTCTGACTGATGATGCAAATAGGCAGAAACAGCAATTAAAATACATCTAATCTTCTGTGTTTGTTGGTATCAGCTAAATTTTATAATTTATAGGGCTCTATAACCCGAAACGTATTTTTATTAAAGTTTTAACCGATTTTGTTTTTATTTTATTAACTTTACTCAAGTTTCTATTCCAACCCCTTAAACATTGACCTTGTGCGGATATTTTTATTTATTCTTTTAGCACTGGCAAATTCCATTAAGCAAAAGATTTAGAGCTTTAAAATTATGGTTTGTTATACGAAACTATGGAATAAGTGGACTTCAGGAACATATCAGAAAGGTAAATCAATATATTTTTTTATCTACTAATATTAAGTTATATGTTAATTATTCAACTGCTTTTGAGCAATTAATTGTATCCATAAACAAATAGCGTGAGTTATGAATAGGAATGTATATTTACTATACTATACAAAGGTATCTAGTCTTTTGTTTTTAATTTTTTTCTTATTCCTTTGGTTTTTTTTTTCGATTTTTGTGATTTTTTGCGCCTTTTTTCATTTATTTTTTTGTTTTTTTTTTATTTTTTCATTTTTTTCGTATTTTTTCATTTTTTTCGTTTTCTACAATTTGATTTTTCATTTTTTTTTGCAACATTCTGATTTTTCTTTCAATTTTTTATTTTCTTTTCCGATTTTTTCGATTTTATTCTCATTTTTCTGATTTTTTTTAAATTGTCTCTAATTTTTTATCGTTTTTCCCATTTCTCTGATTTTTGATTTTTTCCAATTTTGCTCATTGTTCTGTTTTTTCTATTTCTTTCGAATTTTTTTTTTTCAATTTTTCGATTTTTTCTTTTTTTTTTCATTTTTTTTGTTATTTTGTTATTTGTTATTTTTTGCTTTTTTCGAATTCTTTCACTTTTCCCCCATTTTCCCTGTTTTTACCTATTTTTCTCCATGTTTCACCATGTTTTCGTCTTTTTCTCTTTTCTCCATTTTTTCTGTATTTTCTTATTTTTCTATTTATCCCTATTTCCCCCTATTTTTCCATATTTTTTCTTGTTTGTCCCTACTTTTTCGCGTTGTATCCTATTATTCCAATTTTACATATTTTCCCCATTTCTCCCTACTTTTTCTATTTTTCCCGGTTTTTCTTATTTTTCCCATTTCTCCGTATTTTTCCCATTTTCCCCAATTTTCACTGTTTTTCCTGTTTTTTCTTTTTTTCCTATTTTTCCCCATTTCTCCCTATTTTTCGTATGTTCTCAATGTTTCACTAATTTTTCCTTTTTTTTCTCAATTTTCTGATTTTTGTTGTTGTTTTTTGATATTATCTGCATCCAGAAATAAGACAATAAATAGATAATGCTACAATACAGAATTTTTTACCCGAAAAATCACAAAACAAATATAAAGGTGTATACAAAAATTTTCAAGATCTACTAAATTCTAAAAAACACACTCAACATAAATTGTTAATAAAGTTCTTTCTCTGTACTTGTAGCTTAGTATTTATTGTTATAGTCGTAGATAAAGTATAGTATTCAACTTGCGGTAATGGTCATAACTCACTTGATGAATTACAGCACTCGCCTACGGCACGTGCTGCAAACTTCGTCTGCGTGAGTTATGACCTACATTACCGCTCGTTGAATAATATACTATTATTTAAACAATATCTACAGGGTGTTACAACCAAAGCTTGACTTCCTTAGAAATTGTTATGAAAAAAATGTTTAAAACACATAATTGGCGTAACAAATTAAAGATAAAGCAAATAGCAAGCAACTGCAACAATAAATATATTCTAGAAATAGACACATTCCACAAGTAACAAAAAAATATTTGTAAATCTGATAGTTATAAAGAAAAATTGATATTATATTAATCGGTTTAATTTTTTTTAGGGTGTAAGATTAGCTGAAAAATTTGAATCGCTTATGAGAGGTGACAATCGTTTCGAGATACCATGTAATAGAAATTTGGGTTTGGTAGTTTTTCGATTAGTTGGAGATAATATTAAAACAGAAACTTTATGGAAAAAATTGAATGCTCGAGGAAAAATACACTGCGTCCCAGCAAGTCTTAAAGGAAAATATGTTATAAGGTTTGTATTTGAAAAAAAATACCCGTACAATTAAATTAATTCTTTATATTATTACAAACAGATTTTATATTGTTATGATATTAACAACTTATCTCACTTTTGGGTTGGGTTCTAGTCAAAAAAAAGGAAAAAAAATAATAAACATTACAAAATATATAAAAAAATTTGTATATGCTCTGCTATTTCATTTTTTCTATCTCCTGTTCAAGTTTCACTTCTCTACTTTGACCTTATATTTTTTTCTTACTGCCTGCTCTTAACTCGATTTCCTGCTCTCTGCTTCTTCATTTCTGTAACTCGATACTCTTCTTTCTGTGCTCTTGTTTTTTTTGTTGTCTTCTATCTGCTTATTACTTTTCTAATTTTTAATTTTTTAATAAAATTTTGTATTTTTCAAATATCATTATTAGTTTTATTAATTTCCTTTAATATCTTATAATTACTCTTACATAAAAATTATATCGTACAAATTTCTATTAAATTGACACTCTTCTTCAAAATTCTATTCAAAAATTGATTTGTTTATTATCTTCTTTTTTTTATTCCCCAAAAATTTTTGTTACCACTAGATTTTTTTTTTATATATCCCAGCCTTCGTTTAGTTTATTAACCCTATATTCCCTGTTTACTATCTGACTTTGACTACTTAAATTTCATATATGACACCTCCAAAATTTCAATTTTACTGTATTTCATTATTTTAATAAAATTTAAGATTCTTTCACTTTTAAATTTATTGCCAATTTAACTAGATATAATACCTTCGTTTCATTTTCTTTAATCACATATCAACTCTTCTATCCCATTTAATAAACATAACATTTAACTATACATAATCTTTTAAATAAATTAATTATCCAATCAAAAAAAAATTTTTATTTATTAAATTCCCGGTACAGGATGAATTTTTCTTTATATAACAATATCTGTAATATTTACAGAGTAATAGGCCAACAAATACACAAGTATCAAATCTTACCTCTTTTAGTTTCAACCCCTCCCACACCCCCTAAATCTTACTACTATCTCAAAGAAGATTGAGCGAAATTTTCAGTATTCAAAAAATTAATGGGTTAAATGCTTCGTTTACTAGGCTAGTTGCTTCTTTTCAGAAATCTTTGACTAAAATAAAAAAAAAATACTATTTTAAATAAAGTGATAAATAAAATAAATTAATAATTACTTCTATTATATTAAATATATTGTTAACTTAGGCAAGTTAATAACCGAATTCATGGTAAATTTCTTCACAAACCAAAAGGCTTTTCATGCGACAATTTTTTTTCTTTCCTATTTCAATGAAAATTCGGGTATGCATTTTTTGAATTTTTTCCAATTTCTAATTATGAACTGCTATATCTAAATCATAGCCCATGTCGGCTAGTATGTAGGTGCAAAGTTTTATTCCTAAAAATATGTATTAATTCAAAAGTTATAAACATTTAAATTTGCAATTTTCTCCATCGCCATTTTTTTTTATTAAAACTTTTAAATTCTTTTTTCTCTGTGAAACTAATAGTTGCTTCTCCTAGACTATCTTTTTAGCGAACCATGAGAAATTTCTTCACAAATCAAAGAATTTAACCTCCCTATATATACAGGGTGTTTCAGAGTAAAATGTACATACGTTAGCTAAAGGTGTGGGATACTTGGATGATTCAAATTCACTAGTTAATAATGGGCTATCATACCTCATTACCTAGATACAGGGTTTTATGGATTTCGCCTAAATTTTTATTTGGTCATAACTCAACAAATACCCGGTATAAAAATATAAAATTTTACAGGTGGACTTCCTTATATATAGCCAAAATATTGCCATAGAAACTATAGTTAAATTTTAGGTCCGGTTTAACAAAATTTGACCATTTCTTTCAGCCTCAAAAACAACACCCTGCAGAACAATTTTTTGTAAATCTGATAAAATATTCGAAAAGCGCGAAAAAAACTGATTTGTATTAAGGTCTTTTCAAGTTTGCACATTTCATTCTAGAGGCCCTAATTTTTTGTTAAAAATTGTTTTTTTAATAAATTGTCAACTTATGAATTAAAAAATAATATTAACCGTAGTTTAAACTAAGAAAATTATTTTTAAATTCTTAAGTTGACGATTAAAAAAAAAACAATTTTTAACAAAAAATAAGGACCTCTGAAACGAGATGCGCAAACTTGAAAAGAACTTAATCTAAATCAGTTTTTTTGGCTATTTTCAAATATCTAATCAGATTTACAAAATATTGTTATACAAGGTGTTGTTTTTGAGGCCGAAGAAAATGGTGAAATTTTGTTAAGCCGGAGCTGGATTTTAATTATGGTTTCTATGGCAATATTTTGGCTATATCTAAGGAAGTCCGCCTGCCAAATTTTATATTTTTATACCAGATGGTTGTTGAGTTATGACCAAATTAAAATTTAGGCGAAATCCATAAAACACCCTGTCTCTAGGTAATGAGGTATGATAGCCCATTATTAACCAGTGATTTTAAATCATCCAAGTGTCAAACATCTTTAGTTAACGTATGTACATTTCACTCTGAAACACCCTGTATATAAATGTAACGTATTTCAAGGTTTCTCCTTTATATCGAGAAGATAGATGTCAACCTAATTGTAATAAGTCCGTCTCAAAGAGACAACAACCTATTTATGCAAATCCACCAATAAACATCTTCGTGTCCTGTGCTCAACCTTATACCCCAAAAAAAAATTTTTTTTCAAATAATTTCATGAATTTTAGTAATATCTCATAACTAACTTGTATATCTTTTGACTTTTGATTTGTTTTTATTGTTATAATTTGCCCTTCAGGTTTATGTTTTTGAAGTTGGCATCCTACATTCACATTATGGCTATTTTTTAATTTTTTTTTGTCAGTTGTCACACTGTCACACACCATTTTGTGACGTGTTATAAATGGTATTGCCACTATTTCTCCTGAATCTATTACCGTTTTTTCTAACTATTGCCCTTACGCTCCCCCATCGTACTAATTCTTTCCTACCCCTACGTGGGATTTTCGACTGGCCTTTAAATTAAACTGAATGCCACTTTGGCTTTTTTGGGTCATGTTTCTCCTGATTCCATTCCTATTTTCCAATTTCTTGTTCAATCAGACACTATCATTGGTACACACCCTTTGTTCTCAGAATGTATGTGTTAATTTTGTGCTATAAATAATTAAATTTATCAGTACCATGTATACGTTTTTTTTTTTAATTTAATGTTACTAAATTTTATCCCTTAACCAATATTTATATCTCATCGATTGCTCCTTTAAAAATGTTTTAAATTTGTACCTGTTGTTTTATTAACAAGCGCTACTGTAGGCCTGATGATTGCGGAAGCCGAAACTAGTTGCCAATTTCAAAACTAACCTAAATTTTACAACAAATATATTACTGTCGTACTGGACTTTGTGTGTTTCATTACTCAATAAACATTTACTTGACCTGACACAAGGTCGAACTTGTACTGTCGGTTGTTACCTTGCGATATCACGTTACCGCATGAAATTATAACATCACGTCTAAACCTTTATATTGTTTAAATTATAACTTGTTTAGTGAACTACAATATTTTAGGCACCATATAAAAATATACGTCTGCCTTCTATGGATTTTAATTAGTTATATATTTACAGATTTACTGTCACATCACCTAGAACTACCATAGAAGATATTGTAACATCTTGGAAAGAAATTGTGACAGTGGCAGATGAATTACTAAAGGAGAATGTCGTGAATGCTGCAAGGGTTAAGGTCCCTCTTGCAGGTATTAGAAAAGAAGAATTGTGTGTATCTATATAGTACAATAAAATAGTTAGTGTGTAAAGTAACAATCTTTTTAAAAATGATAATTGCACTTTATACACGAGTTACATACAGTATTTTCCTGCTACCAAAAATATATATATATAAATTAAAATATAAACAATCTACTGTATATACTAGTCTGTAAACAGTTTCGAGAAATTAAAAATTAAATTTGGCCCATTGGGTACCGTAATGGCTAAATTTTCAAAAACAACAGCTTGTCCAATTCTATAGAAATTCAGTAGGGTTTTCCCCTTGAGAAAACTAAATAATAGTAAAGTGAAAACTAGAACTCAATCGGAGCTTTTGTTCGAGAATTGTAGTGTTTACATCTAGACAAACAGACATATAGACAGACACACACGTCTGGACAGTATTTTTTACATTTTCTGGCTCTGGGAGCTCGGAAACGTGGTGAAAAGTGATAAAAAATGTGGGTAAGAAACTTTTTTCACCATCACCTGGATAATCAAAGTTGACTCATCTAATTTCTTTATTAATTTGATGCAAATATACAGGGTGGTCCACCAGTAACGCCTCGGTCTGTAGATCCAAAAATAAATATTTTTTGTAAAATTTGTTTTTGTGAAGTTATGTTTTTTTTTAATTGAACACCCTGTATTTTATTGCATTTTTGAAATATTTGGTTTTGGCTCTACAGACTGAGGCGTTACCGGTGGACCACCCTGTATATAATATAATTAATTTTAAATAAGAGAAACTAATCAAAATTTTAATATGTAACAAAACAATACAAATTTCAATAACTATTATTGTTAGATAACAATAAAAAATAATTATATTTTGTAATAATATACATAGTAATAGTAAATAATAATACTCTCCCTACATTTTACCCTATGAGTGAACCGTAGAAGCCAAAGGCTTATGTGGGGAAGGAACGGCTATTCTTAATATTTGCCGTTGCGCTCTTGGGCGACTTACTTATGATTGATGGCGCTATTTGGCTATAGGTGTAGGAAAACCCGGAAAACTTCACCACCACCAAACTCAAATACATTTAGTACAGTATTCTTAAATTTAGTATTATTAAAGAGGTTTCAATATGTAATGTTTTACTTTACACACTACGCTTAATGTACTTAACGCACTATAGTAGAAAATAATATGTTGTTAAATTTTTTGTTAAGTTTATTTTCCTTCTTTTATTTTATTTATTTTATATTTTTGGTCAAATATATTTTATGTTTTTAGTTTTGTTTTTTATTTGTATTTATATGTTTATACTTTTTTGCTTTCCTATTGTCCTTGTATCACCTTAATTTATTCTTCTTAATTTGTTACGCCACTATCGAAAAATATTTTTTTTGTTTTGTTTTTGATGCGTTATTCATTTTTATAAAAAATATTTATAACCTTTAGATACAAATCAATGAATTTCAAAATATTTCAGTTGAAATCGAGATGTGTAAATTACTTATGTCGTTTAGAATATTTTCAATATTGGTAGCACAGCAGATTAAAGTAGGGCTTAGCCTCCGAGTTTCAACTTTATTCCTAGAAATAAAGTGAAATCTCAGAAGCTATTCCATCACTCCGATAGCTCTGCAGTGGCGGATCCAGAGGGTATCCGATTATAAAATCAATAATCCATACTTTTGTCTTTTGAATGTCCTATTATGTAAGTAAGTTAATATGTTCCAGTTTCTACTGTTTCTATTATTTCCTTGAGTATTGAACCCAGATAGAATTTATTTTAATGTTCAATTGTGTTCCTTATTCAGCAACTAGATGGCAAGAACAATTCTAGGACCACCCTTTTCCTTGGAGGTATTCCATACTTACAAACCCCCCGGTGTTTGTATAATTGTCAGTCTCTGCACACAATTTTGCGATTGCTCTTTTAGTATAGTAAATGAGAATATTTTACTTAAAAAAAATACTTACGGGCTTAAATTTTGAGGGGGTGTTGTGGGGAATGTCCTCAGGCTAAAACCGAGTTTTCGTATCTGAGGGGATGCGGGAAGATACAAGACCCTGTCAATATCGGGGTAAGTTGGTTTTTATTTTTTATCTTCATTGCTATTTCCCGTATATTTATGTCCAAGAGGTCAATTTGGTTTGAATTTAAATAAGCTACCTAATGATAATGGAATTAAGACTGTAGATCAATTAGGTCAATTAAAATTCCAGGTCAAAGGTGAAAAGTAAAAAAAATAAGCCTCCTTCAAAGTTTTTACTGTTTTTTTATTTGTTTTTTCAATCCATTTTTTAATGAATTTAAATTAATTAGCTAATTTAAATAAATTAATAAATTAATAAATTTCAATTTTTTTTTTAAATTTTCAAACTTGGCCTTTTTGAAAGGACTTTTTTCTGCTCTAATTCGCCATTGCTTTCGAATGCGTCGCCACGACCCTCTTCTATTCGAGCACCTTCAAAATTTCCTGTTAAATTTCCGTCGTTGTTCAAAAAATCGTCATCCTCTTCGAGGGAAGAATATTGTGCGATGTTCTTGCACTCGTTGCCGCTACAAGTTCCACAAATTGGAGAACATTTCAATCCAGCCTTTCGACATCCACATGCTTTTCCACAGCCAGTTTTGCAGGTGCATGAAATAAGTTTTAGCAAACTTGGGGGTGCCGGATCTTTTTCGTAGGCGACGGGCAAATAAATAATCTTTGTTTTTTCCAACCCCAGTCATCATTTGTAGTTCTTCAAAACGGTATCAAAATTTCACGTATTTACATAATACAAAAATCACCCCTCACTTTTGACTTTTGACCAGTTTTAATTTTATTGAAATAGCTCATTTTGTTTCCAACGAAATTGACCTCTTGGGCTTAAATATACGGGCGATAGGAACGAAGATAAAAAATAAAAACCAACTTACCCCTATATTGACGGGGGGTCGTATCTTCCCGCACCCCCTCAGATACGAGAACTCGGTTTTAGCCTGAGGACATGCCTCCTAACACCCCCTCAAAATTTTAGCCCGTAAGTATTTTTTTAAGTAAATGGGATTTTCATGTCTTCATTTACTACAGTATTTCCCATGCAAGGAGATTTGCAGGGGGCGAGGCTGGTTATTTGATTTGTACAAGACGCCACATCCTTCTCTTATCTTTTTTTTTACTGTTTCGTACTGTTTTTCCCCGGTAATACGATAGTCCATTTTTTTAAGAAAGAATCGGAGCATCTGTAAAGCGATAGTCCGTCAATTTGTTACTTTTCTTATTTATCTGTCGGTATGTGAAGTATGATTGCTGTTTAGAGAAAAACATTTTTAATTTATGAAATAGACCTTCTTCTAATAATTTTTTTATATAGCAGTGATCTTATACACCTGATCCTTGATTCTCCGAAGTCAAACTGATGCGGAGGAATCAGTTTCTTTTCATTTATTATTACTTTTATTCTCTTAAAAATCAATTTTTCGTATAACTTCGATATCACTGACAATATTGATATAAGCCTATAAGAAGTAACTCTATGAGGAGATTTTCCTAGTTTTTGATCATTATTCCCTCTTCAATTCTCCAAATATAAGGGATAAATTACACTATCTCAGTAGAAATGACGCATTTATGAGATTGGTTAATTTGACAATAGATTTTCTTGAAAGTTGTTTCAATATTTCTCTTATGATTAGATCAAAACTTGGAGCCTTTTTTGGATTTATATTGGTATTGATTTTATCTGAAACTTCCTTTAGTGAGATAGGTCTAATATGTACCTCTTCTTGTATTGGATCACTTCATTCTTGTGGACCCTCTTCTTCATTTGGTTGGAAGGTCATGTCTAGGCTTTTAGTATGTTGTTGCGTGCCCAACTTCCATTTGGATTTCTTATTGTTGGATTCTGTTGTGTCGCTGTTTTTAACTTTTTTAGTCGTTCAGTTAATTCATTTAGGTATCCACTAATGGCTTTATTTTTATTAGTTAGATTTCTCGTTTCAGTTGGTATGTAGCATTAGTTTTCTTTTTGAAGAGATCAGATACCTGATTTCCTTAGTATAGTTGTTTCCTTTAGTTCTACTAGTTATTTCAAGTGTATTATCCCATACTGCTTCTCGAATATTTTTAAAAAATAATTATTTGTCTAGTTGTTCATCACTCTTGAGGGGTACTAAGAGTTCAATACGTTGTTCAAGTTCTATTTGAAAAATTTGCGACTCAATTAACTTATTCACTAATTTTGGTGGATTTCTTTTTGTATTACACTATTACTTAATGTTAGAAGTATAGGAAAATGATCTGAGCTCATGTTCCATGCTCATCTATATGCAGGTAGTTTGTGATATATTTCTAATGACAAAGAAGTCTATTAGATCGGGTATTTTGTTTGAATCCATAAGAGGGTTTTCCAGTTGATACTGTCTTACAATTTATCTGGTTGCATGCTGTTAAAAAAGCTTTCCCGTTATATGTTGTTAATCTTGATCCCCATTGAAGGTGCTTCGTATTGAAGTCTCCTCACATTATTAATCTTTGGCCTTGTATGCTGAGGAAATGCATATACTCCTCTTTCCTGGGAAGTATATTTCTGTAATGGTCACTTCATAAGTTTAAGTCTGTACAGTAACAGTAGTAGCCTGGATTTTTTCAGTTTAAAAATTAATTTTTCGTATAACTTCGATATCACTGACAATAGTGATATGGGCAAAGATACCATTCTTGGGAATTTTTGTACTTTTCCAGATATTACCAATAACTAGGAGTTAGTCCAATTGCAAAACTGTTTATTAGTTATTACCTGCAACTTATTAATAAAATATAGCAACAAAATTTAACTAAATTAATCATTTCTATAGTAGTTGCAATAATACTTCAATCCCAAGTGATCAACTTATGAAAGTAGCTTATTGCCATTTTGTGTGAATCAGAGTGAATGCATTTAGTAGATTTGTGGACTTGTTGTAATAGAAGTTTGGTTCAAAAAAATCACACATACGCTATCGCGTGGTCGAATAAAATAATTCGAAGGACCACCCTATAATTATTACACGTTTAGGGAACATGGGACAATAAAACATATCGTCCTGCTTTCTGATAAGATTTAATCAAGCTTTTAACGTTAAAGGTTAAACACATAAATTTATAATAATTAAACAAAGTTCATCTAATAGTAAACAACACCAATTAAATAGGTAATATTTGATACAGTTCATTTAAATCAAAGTACAAGACATAAATAGTTCCGAATATAGCAAAATACATTTAACAACAGCTCATATAAAAAAAGGGTGTCCATATGAAGAGCTCTCATTGATTATATCCTGGACCGTGTCCTAAGGAATTCTAAATTGTTCTACTAGTTTTGGCAACACCGCTCTCATGCACGATGATCCATATGATTGATTAATTATAAGATAGACCCGCGGTCTTAGCATATTTATAATAAAATGGAAAAGATCTGTTACCTTAAATTCCACACATTAGACATTATATTTTAGGTTTAAAATCATACACATGTAGATTATGAAGCACACTATATCAATTTACATGTTAACGGCACAACGGTTGAAGTGTGTCCCCACCACACATGGGAGCCGATGTTGAGAAAAAAGGAAACTAAACAGTGGCGTAGCAGAATTTCAAAAGTTAAAAGTGATTTTAAGACATTTTATTAAAAATTTCCAAAGTGTAATTTTTATATTGTTAATTAATATGGCAACAGCTACAGTGGCTTCTCAACTGAATAATATTGCACATGAAGATTAATAATTACTATTTAGCAGAGCTACTAAGTAAAGAGTTTTTGACAATTGTCATATGGGATTGAAATTTTATTGCAACTACTATAAAACCATCCCTAATCACAAAGTAACAATAACAATATTCTAAATCTTTATACCTAATACAATTTCTACCATGTATATTATTTGTTGAGGGATATTAAGGGTGATGATGGTGACGAAATATGATTAAATATTTTAAATTGGGAGTTTATACTGTATTGCTACAAAAGAAAAAAATATTTTTCAGAAATGTGACAATTATTATTTTAAATAAAATATTTGCCGTTTAAATATAAATTAGCGCAAGTAATTTATATTTGTAGAGTTATATAATTACACTTCTCTAATTTCGACAAAGTGAATAATATAACTAAAAATGTATAATAATTTGTATGCAGAAACTAAAGACAAGAACGAAAACTTTGGAACAAGTTTACTTTTATCGAATATTCCAACTTCTCCCAAAATTGTAAATGGTTCCTTTGCTGCTGTATACGACCAAGGAGACGTTTTGGATGAATTTTTGAAAACTATAAAACTTAGAAAAGACGCCAAAGACAGTCCAGGTATTTTCAATATTTAAATTATACATATTCTATGAGTTAGTAAAAAAAGTATCTTCGAAATTTATTTTTAATGATAAAATAATATAGTAGTAATAGTAATAATAGCAGCAGTATTTAATAGCAAGTAGGAGTTATGTAGATATAATTTATTAGAGTAGTAAACTATTTTGTTTATACAGGGTAAGTACAGGAGTGTATTATACACATAAAAATATGTAAAAGAACTTATATGATCTTATCCGATATTTATTTGGTTTCAAATTATAAGGTAAAACAAAAGTTCATACATTAATATTGTTAATAAATGTTCGAAAATAAAGCCAATGACCTGAACTTTTTATGTTACTGGGGGATCCAAATAGGGAAGATTTTAGGATGTACTCAAGCACAGCTCATTACCATGTGGGATATACCTTGCACCCTATTGAGTACCTTCACCAAATCTAAGCCCTCTATACACACATAAAAAAATTATTTTAATTTAAATAAACAGAATTACTTGAAAATAACTCTTTAGATTAAAATTACACGACTTTAATTTAAAGAAATTACGTTAATCTAAAAACGTTCATTTATTTCTATTAAGAAAATCATTTTATTGGTTCGTTTTCTTATTTCAAGAATATTTTGTTGCTTCAATAAGCTGGTAGTTTTCTTATAAAATATTCGTCATTGTTAAATCAAAGATATCAATTATTTTAATTTGATAATCCGATTTTTTTATAATTAACAGCAATTATTTTGAAATAATAATTTCAAATATCTTAATAGAATAACCCTGTGATTCTTTAATCAACTTTTATTTATTTTGATTTAAGTAAATAAGATTCTTAATTCATACTTACTCACTCTTACTTTTATTTGAAGAAAATTGCTTGTTTTTTTTTTAATAAACATAAGTTCAATTTTAACAAAGCGGTTTTTAGAAATTTGAACCAAAATAAAATAATTTGTTAATAAAAGACAATATTTAAGTACCTATATTAAGATACATAAATGATAATTGTTTTATTTGTATTTAAAAAATATGAGATAGGGTATCTATTCATAAATTCATATCTTAATATTTAATAAGAAATATTAATTAACTTAAATACAAATGACAATGAACTTCTTCTTTTCTATTGTATTTATTTTACCCTTTTACCCTTATGTTTCAACTGAATTACATATGATTCACTTGCATACATTACTGTTGGAACTATAATATTGAGTTTAAGTTTGCTTTCTTTACTTATTTCTTTCCTATCCATGGTGTTATTATTTATGGCGTAATAGTAATACATATTATTTGCTTGTTTAGATAATTAGATAATTAACTGAATCCAAATTAAATATATATTTTTTTGTTGTTAATCTAAGCAAATAAAATTCCCAGATCAAGACAATCATATTGTTGAAACAAGTTAAATGAAATTCTTGATCCAAGAAATCCATTTTCTTCACTTAAATAATTATGGAATTGGCAGTGACCAATAAGAAATCCTCTAATTTTAAATTGTTCAACAATGTTGCCGGTCTTACAATACATTTTACTATACATGCATTATTATTAATTTACATTATCATTTAATTAAATAAAACCAATTACAAACTATCTGATATTTATGGAAACCTGTAAATAGGTATATCAAATTTGGTTTATCGGAATTCTTTGAGCATTAACATAAGTAGGTATGTTTTATGTATATCTAATAATCAATTATGGTGGTGTACATGAGTTAAATTAAACAAGTCATTATCGTCATGTTTAGATTTAAAACGTTCTTACATACTTCCGTAAGTACAATAAATTCATTTTTTATTTATTTATTTACAAATTTATTATTACTTGGAAATTATATTTTTTAAATAAGCTTGACAACATGTATATTAACAACCGTTTGGATTTTCAGCGGGCATGCGTAGGTATTGTCTTCTATGTTTGTCCCAACTCCCAACCGGCTGTGTCGAGTCTCGTTAGGGGTCGTGGGTCGAGTCGTCCATTTTTATTTTAAACCAAGAAGGGAAAAAAGTCAAAGTGAAGCCATCGATAGTATTGATTGTTAGTATTCTTTGCCGTAAATTAAATATGGAGTTATCCACGTTAAATGAGAGGGTAGATGAAGAATATATATAGAAGTTTAATGGTAAGTTTGTATATATTTAGATTTTTAACAATTTTTTCAGTTTAAAGAATTTTCAAGACTTTGAATTGTTTAATGGCGTTTTTCTCGAATACGGTTTAGTAAATTTATTGCTAAAATATTTACTTATTTTTTTAGAAATGGATAGGTATTAACTTGGAAGAATTTATTATAATGGAAAATGATACTCTAATGGAAATCATTAAACCCTTAAAAATAAGAACAAAATTGTTAGAAATTATGAAAAAGTAAAAGGGCTATCACCAAGAGGTATGTATATAGTCTAGGGTTTTTAAATGAGGAAATACTTATACATATATGTTAAATGAAACACTATAAAATTACATTTTCAATACTAAAAGTACAATTCCTTATTTTGAATAAAGAGGAGAAGTGAGCTTTTTTAAATATATTTTTCAGGCAGCGTCTGATAGCACAAGAACATCAACGTTGTCTGATGTGGAGCTTTTGTGCCAGATCTAGGAATTTCCGATTTGTTAAATGTATCCCTTTCCAATCTTGATGAATACATTTTTAGACCTAGATTTGAAGATTTCGACCTTAAAATTTTATTAACAGCTCCTTTGGGAAATTCTATTCTGAAATATTATGACTAATTCCAAATTAAATGAAACATCAAGAAACCGATTAGTGGATATAGGTAACTATTTACTTTACACATTAAATTTTACTGCTTTTTTTTCATTGCCAAACTTATATTAAGTTATATACATGTACCTGTGTCTTTGTGTTTGTTAATTTTACTAATCTTATGTTAAATTACATCTACATGTTTTTTGTATTTATTTTCTTTTTTTCGTTTGTACTTTCATAAGTAAATATTTTATATTATTAAGTGTTTTATTGCAAATATCACGGACCCTTAACACAAATGGACCATTTTTGTATTAAATATATTAATTTTTTCCAACCGTATAGGAGTTAAAATATAAATTTTATTTATGCTACAAAAATATATTTCAAAGCAAAATAACATTCAATCATGCAAGTAAATAATATTTTTTATTCAAAAGGTTGAATGTCATGATACAAAAAAATAATTTTTATAATTAAAAAAAGGATCTTCGTATTGCAAGAGACTTATATATTCTCTATAGTTTATTTCTAGGTTCTGCTTGTATTTTAAAATAATATTATGGATATTAAAGTCACATGTGGCTTTATTATATATCGATAATGAGCCATATGTGGCTGTATTATCCAAGAAACTATTTAAAAAATACAAGAGAACTATTTTCTCGAAGTAACAAAACTGATTTTCTTGAAACAAGAAAATGGTTTTCTTAAAGCAACACAATTCAAGTTCATAAAACAAAAATATGATTTTGTTAAAGTAAGTAAATCCAATACTTAAAATAAAAAAATATGTTTATAACACAAGAAAATTATTTTGTTAAAGTAAAATTATCTTTCTCTTAAAGTAAGAAAATAAAAATTCATAACGCAAGAAATAATTTTCTTATATTAAGAAAACAATTTTCTTAATTTGAGAAAATACTTTTCTAAATTTAAGAAAATCTTTTTCTTAAGTTAAAATAATTATTGTTTTTTAGGAAGACATTGAATCGCTTAAATTAAGTATTCCAATAATTTTAAATTAACAATGTCAGTGCTATTAATTTAATAAAATCTATTTTTTTCATTTAAATTCTGAATTATCTTTACACAAAAAAATGATCTTTTTAAATAAAGAAAATTTCTAAAAAAATGGTTTTCTTCAAGAAACAAAATATTTCTTAGGGCTATATATAACCGTTTAATTTACTTGGAATAAAACAGCCTGCTTTATTTTGAACAATTATTTTTATGTGTGTATATAGGGCCACAACATACTCCCACTGGAAGTGTGCTGTGATATAGGGCCGTGCGTGTAGGACAACCAATCAGATTAGTAAAAAAAAATCGACAGTTGGAAATACTTTGAATTTAAAGCAGAGACAAAACTGGCTTCAAAATTTTTTAGCTTGGCAGTTCGTTTACTAGAAAGAAACATAATTATTAAAAACCAATAAATTATCATCTTTTTTCATGTCTAATTGATGTAATATTATGACATACCGTTTCTGGAGATTCAAAGTTGAACTTTCGCTTAGAACTAAAATCGAATAAAGTTTATTTTTTCTATCCATATTAATGAAATGGCAACTGGTAATTAAGAAATTAATAAAATTAATAGTAGATGTGCAAACAAAAAAGTTATTTTATAATCATAATTTAAAATTATGAAATATTTCACACACAAAAATCCAAAAATAGCTCTATTATAATTGACCAAAATTTGGTATAAATCTATTAATCTATTTAAAAGTTATAGGGGTTACACCCAGTATATCATAAAAAAAATTAAAAAATTTTTTGAATAATTTTAAAATCAATAAGTAATTGATATTTCATTCAGTTTTATTCAAAATACAAAGTGTAGACCTTTTTTTAGGTTTTCTGGATCAAAATGCATGAATAAAGTAAGTTTAAAAAGCTAAAAAAAATATCAATTCAAAAATTCATAGGTAAGTAACCCTTTGAATTTTTTCAAATAATTCACACAAAGTACTTTTTGATCTCTTTCGGATATACGATTTATTTATTTAATACTTTTTCATAAAACAAAACTACAAAAATTTAAAAAGAAATCTTTATTTTGGCTATAATTACAATTCTAAATTCGAAGAAACTAAATTACATTGTAAATGAAATTTAGAGTTTCTTTCAAATAGTGCAAATCCTATTTTAGCCTCAGGTAGTCGAAAACAAAATAACATCTATTTCATGGTCTGGTTGCTGGCTTAGGTTGGATATGTGTGCAAAGTGCATCGGAAAATTCTCGAAATATATTTTAAATCAGAAATATTTTAATACTACTAGCGCCAACTGGTATACAGAAGATTAAATAATTTTAAAAAAGATAGTCTTTCTGTTGTTATATATGAAACATAGTACATCTCTTTTATTATTGCTGAAAGACAGTGATAGACCTATCGATACTGAGAACTAATTATAATAATATAATACACGCGGAAAAGTACCGTCAAACGGGGTAAAGTCGATCAAAAATAACAGTTTTTTTAGCATAGCGCCTAAACGATTTAATTTTTTCAAATGAAATTAAAAATGAAGATACCTTAAACATTCAGCAATTTAATGAACCCATTATCATTTTTTTATGTTTTACCATTTAATTTTTATTTTGTCTTTAAGGGTGATCGACTTTACCCCACATATTGGGTAAAGTCGATCACCTATTTAAAAGCCATGAAAAATCGACTTTATCGTTTGTAAAGGTAAAGTCGATCAACAAACATTGAAAAAAAAAGCCACCATATCTATTTTTTTTAATTTTAGGACAATAAATCAATCAAAAAAATAGAAAAATGCTACTTTATTTAATGTTTTTTCATAAAAAACAAAAAATAATAGAAAAATAGGAACAAAACATAATCACAAATTCTTAGATCAATAAAAAATACAACAAAAAATATAAAATTCTTAACTGTACAAAAGAAATCATTTAAACTTATTCCAGAAGATCTTGTTCTTCTTCGCGTAAATGAAAGGTGTGCCTTCCACGTTTTTCTCCCTTCAAATTAACTTTTCTTTTAATCTGCTTAAACGTAATTATCGATAGGTCCGGAATTTGCGGATAAACAAAAAACATATCTTTGTTTGACTCCTTCTTGCGCATTGTATTTATAGTTAGTTCTTTGTCTGAAATAGTTTCAATTTTGGCAATAAAATGTCTGTCTCTTTTATTCGTTTTAAATTTTACTAATACGTAGTCGTTTGTGATAAAAACTTCAGAATTTTGATTTTCTGCAAAGCTCTCGTTTAGGGTAGAGGGTTCTCCTATTTCGTAATCTTCAGTAAATGACTTCTCTGATTTTATGGTAAGATTGGGATTTCGCCCTATAAAGCCATTAAACCAGTCTGTTCCAGGTAAGTTCTCTTTAAACCTTGGTTCTGTCAATCCACGCTTTGTTAAATATTGCTTAACGATATGTCTAATGTCGATAGGTTTTAAAGGAAATCCCCAATTAGCGCAAAGTTGCAGGCCTTCAGACAACATTTTTTCCTCGTTTGCATTTAGAGCGGACGGTCTCCCATACTTAAGCTGATGTCGTCCGTGACAATGGTCATTAAGTGTCGAGTAAGGGACGGCAAATTGCTGAGCGGCAGCCCTCATTGACATTTTTTTTGTTTTACCGCCGCCACTGCCCTCTGAAGAAATACTTCATTATAATTTTTGTTCCCCCGGGGTCCCAATTTTTTTTTATATTGTCGAGGCATCTGAAAACAAACCAAGAGAATAATATAAACATAAAATGACTCCCTCACTAAACAGGAAATGGCCATATGCTTGGCAACACTGTACAGATCGTTCTCTGTACGTTAGTTTACTTCACAAACAAGCATAACCTAAAATATTGCTTTTAAAATTAAAAATTAAAAACATATTTCTAAAACTGCGAAAGTGATCGAAATTACCCCTCAACAATGGATTTCTTTTAAAAATATCCAGTATATCTTTAAAAAAATTAAATTTTAATGTTAGTTTTGTTTATTCGCATTCACAAATAACTACATTTTCCCGTATATTTACGAATTCGTTCCCTCCGTGCAAGCTCTTAGCTGTGGAATCAATCGTTTTCGCATGTTTCAATTTTAGCCAATTTTAAACCTTTCATAAACACATTTTTCTACACGTACTTACCTTATTTATCGCTAAACGTTCCGCACTCGAGCACAACTACACTCTTAACTCAACCGGTGGACACCTGTTAACTAGATAATAACCTACCCCTTCCATTTTACGCGCCATTTTCTTCACCGAGGCGTGCTTGATCGAATTTGCCCCGCATGATCAACTTTACCCCGTTTGACGGTATACATTACAATAATCTGACGATTTGAGCGTGACGTAAGGAAGTGGTAGGATTACAAAAAAAACGTTATCTCGATATTCTCGGGCGATGCCTTTTTTTATTTACAGGAAATAATTCAAGGATAATGGGAAAAAATCTGCCGATTTCCACAAGCCGAAATAACAAAAATTTTCAATAAAGTTTAGTGCGTGCAGCTGCAGTGAAGCATGATTCTCCACTCCGCGATTCTCTCTTTCATTCTTTCTCTAGCTCTCACTGTCTAGCTATTTATTTTTAACGTTTTTATTTTATTTTACCATTTTCAATTTTGTTTTTTTATGAATGTTCGTTTGATTACATAAAAAAAATATTTATATTTTTAAATATTATTTTATTTAATAAAGAAATAAAACACCAACTCATGTACCATATTTTAATAAAAATTATTTATCAAGTGCGGCAACTTATAGCCATCTTCAGGCCAAGTATAGTAAATGTAAGTCAATAAACATTAAGTATTAAAAACGCTGATAAAAACGTAAGGAGGAAGAAGGTAAATAGGTACATGAAACGTAAAAGGTTAAAAATTTAAACGATTAAATATTGTGACTCCTATTAGGAAAAGAACCCCATAATGGGGATATGGGCGAATCCATAGACATTATGGTAGAACATCATAAAAACTTCGTGATAATTTTAAATCAGTCACAAACTATCACAAAATGTGACATCATAAAACTTTTTTTTCTACCATCTAATCTTCAAAATCCAATAGGTCTCCGTGACACTCGAAATCCCCTTCCATTTAGCATCTCCTATTATAATGATTATTATAAACCGCGGTGCAAAAAATAGCGTAGGTATAACGAGACTAAAGTACGTTTTTATCCTTTAAGTGATTCACTCCTGTGTATTAAAAGTGGTTCTTTAGTCCCTTGGTACATAATATTGTTTAAACTAATTATACTTTGATCCCTTGATACATAATATTGTTTAAACTAATTATACTTTGTATTAAAATTATATTTGATAGACAGACATTTTCAAGTAAAAGTTATGTTTTATTAGATCTGGTGTACTTAAAGAGTGCCTGTTGATCTCCTAATTGATTCACGAGTTTTCTTTAATATCTGCTGCAATATTTTAAGTTAGTACGTCACGAGTGATCAATTTTACTTTGTATACCTCATTTTTGAACCAGCCCGTAAATAATAATCTAGTGGTGTGAGGTCTGGGGATATTGGTGGCCAATTAATAGGACCACCGAAACGACTCTAACGTACTAGAAACATTTCGTTCAAATTTTGCCTAACCTGACGAGCAAAATGTGCAGGAAGTCCATCGTGCTAGTAGTACATTTATATTGTGATGGTTAGATGAACATCCTCTAGTAGTTCTTGTAATTCGTTTTGTAGAAAATTGAAGTAATGGTCTCCTGTAAGGCGATTATTCAAAATTAAATTGCAAAAACAATTAAAAAACGGATAACATATGAGTTATTTTACATTATTTTAATGTGTATAATACACCCCTGGAGTTTTTTTCGTTCCTTCCCACTCACTCTGTATACATATTTTTTATAATAACTGCCTACTAGCGAAAAAGGTACATAAATACAACAAATGAATAAATGTACGTTTTTTTATTATGGGCACTTTAAGCAATGAGAAGGAGAATTAAAGGCATATTAATGTCAGGGAAGCAGTTTTCTCTTGACTCCAGGCTGGATCTATTTCATGGTATTGAAACAGATCGTTTTGAAACTATCGAGAAATTACCCTTGCTTGAAGACTCCAATGAAACCGATGATACAGTTTTTACAGGTAAAACATTTAGACGATTAGAGGACAAATCATGAATAATTTTATATAATTTATTTTGAAAATGGATTCCAGAATATTTATTTTTTAGAAAGCGACTCTGATTGTCTTCAATCTCCATCTAGTGAACCACTGGATCTACTTTACCATGAGCAAAGTAGGTCAAAGTCTGTTGGTCATCAGGCTATCAATTTTATGGAAATGAAACAAATATGCAATAAATGTGGTCACATCGTTAACGGATATGTAACTAAAGAAGAACAGTAAATTTTTAAAAATTCAATCACTAATCACAATATATGTAGTTTGTAAAGTTTAATGGAATATATAAATGTAATATGTAGCACTCTAATAATGTGTTTTTATTCAATATGCAGAAAAATTGATTAGATATTTTTATTTCGGGAAGTAAAAACGACCATTTTGAAACCAGACTGCTCTCAAACGATAATGGGGGATACAAAAATAAAATATAGCAAAAGAAACGATTTGGGAATTAAAAAGATTCCTTTTTTCATTTGGGTAAGTTTTTTTATATTTTTTATATTATTATTTAACCATAATGTTGGTAAAGGTGTTTTATTATTATTTTCTATCTTTTTGTAAATGCATTATGATTAAACTTATTTAACAATTTGAAATTGGATTAGGAATCAAATAATTTTGATTAAAAATTTAGAAGTCATTGTTTTAAATGATCATACACATAGAAATGACCCAATTAAGATTATTCTAGTACAGGATAGCACCAATGTACTCGCTCCAAGAAAAGGAAGGTAAACTTGAAGACACCCTGTACCCTAACATCCATCCCTCTCACACCCACCCACAAAAAAATAAAAGACCAAAAAAAAAATAAAAAACTAGCAAACCACATAAAAGATCTCAGGAACCCACAACCCCTTAAAGATGTCCGGAGACCAAAAGATGACAGCACAGCAGGTTGCAGCATGGTACCTACAAACGATGACAAATATATGACAACTATCACTACAACAGACAACAAACATACTACTGCCTTCTGTATTCTCCGAATTGATTCGTAGAGAGATCTAATAAGGTAGAAACAGAAAGCACACAAACACACACACAAATCTAGGATGACGAGAGGTCAAAGTGCTTAAGACAGCTCTCTGCTGCAACGGAAGACTACTTATCCAATAAACTAATCCATCACCTAGGATAAGTAAGAAGGTAATAACGGACTGATAATCTGGAGGAAGTAACAGGGGGGAGTTGGTCTAATACGCTTTCCGGCTTTTAACTTAGTGAAGTAAAAGTTTGAAGCTGACGGCATGGGTTCAGTTACTCATGTACTCAAACCAACTCGGTTTGGTATTTTCCTGGTTCGCCACGTTCTGTTTCGCTACGAAACGGAAATTTACCTGCTTTAGTAGCATTTTGCCACGACAATTAGATAACGTAGCACGTCAGTGCAGATTCGAAACACGTCCTTTCTTCTATTACTGCAGTGAGGCTACCTGTGTCAATCCCCAATGTGTGGAAGTAGAGAAGGGAGAAAACGAGCTAGAGAGGAACTGACCCAATTCCTCAAATCTTTAATAAATCTTTGGCTACTGTTAAGGACGCTGGCTTAGATTTTGTGACTGAAGTTCCGTCATTTGTATCCAAGAAGAGTGCTCTCTACAAAGAACGACGAAAGTCAATTGGAGCTGTGAGTTTCAAAAAATCTTCAGAGATAATTCTACCTTATAATCTTGCGAAGAGTTTCCTAGTAATTGATGATTTAACGGATAATGGCAGGATTCTTGGATTTGCCAGCAAAAAAAGAATAAGCAGTATTGATCAAATCACCACGTTTTTCTTAGATAGGACTTTCAAAAGTTGTTGTAAGCAATTTTCTCAAGTTTATACAATTCATGCTGACATAGGCAGTACACACAAAGCTACATCCATAGTACCTGTTTACTATTCTTTACTGCCGAATAAAAAAGAGTCCACATACAAACGACTATTTAGATTAATAAAAAGAGCAATTCCTGAATGGAATCCGATTTACATCAAAATTGAATTTGAAATTCCAGTACTAAATGCTTTTCATGCCTGATGCCAAATTGAAAGGCTGTAACTTTCACTTTAATCAGTGTCTTTGGAGGAAAGTTCAATCGCTGGGGTTGTCAAAGGAGTATGTAGAAAACGTTGACGTAAAGGACCATATAAAGAAATGTGCAGCATTAGCCCATCTGCCTCCAACTGCAGTCGATGATGGATATGTTATGGAGGAATCCCCGCAGTTAAGTACTGTTGAAGAATTTAACAATTATTTTGTAAAACAATGGTGTTTTAATGAAAGGTATCAAACTACCAATGCTTTTGGAAGGTTGGCATAATCGTCTTAATCGTGCAGTTGGGAAATACAGTCCGAATATCTGTGGACTAGTATACCATTTAAAAAATGATAGTCACTATTATAGTTTCATTATTGATCAGGTAAATTTTAATATAACCCCAAAAAAGAGATCTAAATATTGATTTTATAATTAAAACTTTTAAATAATGATATTGATATTTCTGGGTGCATAAATAAACTTAAATATGTTGTAAAATTAAATTATATTTATTAGTTGTATAAATGTCAAATGTAAATAAAGGTAAATGTGAAACAATTTTCTTTCTTTTTTCTACTGATATTGTCAAAGGTAAAAGCTTATTTTTCAATCTAGACAGGTAAACAAAATAGCATGCATGCGGCAAAAGAGCACTTGTTAGAAAATATGCAAATTATGCGTGGCGAAACGGCACTTTTTATTGCCGTGGCAAAACGGCACATGGCGAATGTGGAACAATCCCTCGGTATAAAGCCAAATTTACTAAAATGTCTATATTTTGGATCAAAAGAGTTGTCCCATTTTTATGAACCGCGCTGTATCTTTGGTTACAAGATTTAATTTCTTGTTGGCAGGCAGACTAAAAAAAATTGTGGTAAATGGAAAATTTTTTGTTTTATATTTTTAATTAACGAATAATTATTTGTTTTTTTTTGGCTTAATTATAAATTATAAAAATGTTCAATGCTCAGGTCTTATTATGGTCTAGGCACGAACCCTATAACATTAGATCTGAAACACTTAAACAAAACATAAAAAAAATTGAAATTTTCATTGATAATAATTACTTACCGATACGTATTCTGTTTTGAGCACATTAAATATTATGTCTAAAAGGTTATCAAATGTGGTCAACCAACGTCAAAGTACCACAATTAATTTCTTAAGATTTTTAAAGATTCTGACTAGTTTCGGCGAAATTTCGCCATCATCAGGCCAATGTATTCATGAGGAATTTCATGAAATTAAATTGATTTGTCATAAATAACAAATTATGTAGATAAAAATAAGATTCATAATAATAATAGAATTTTTATTAAAGTGGTTACTAAGTCGTTGTTTGATTTAAAGGGAAATTCATGACATTATGTCCTGAAAGGATCACTGAATTATAGAAGTTGAGAGAGGTGCTCTCAAAATGTTAGAAAACCAAACGTGAACTTTGGAAAGGTGGAAAAACATCAAAAATACATGTGTGGATAAATCAATGGCTACGTGTTGGGCCGGTAGTAGGAAGTGCTCAGGAAAAGGGAAAGTGGTAGGTAACCATATCAACAATTTTAAGGGTTCCGTACCAACAATAATGAAAATAATAATCAACCAAAGCATTGTCCAAACGAGGCTCAATGGTAAGACAGTTAAAAACTGGTATTCAACAAAATTGGTCAAAAAGTGTGGATAAATCAATGGCCGCGTGTTGGTACATTAGCCTGATGATGGCGAAATTTCGCCGAAATTAGTCGCCCTTTCAACTTTAAACATCATAATAAACTTATTGTGGTACTTTGACGTAGAGTTTTATACCACATCAAATATTATTTAAGAGATTACAAATTATTGTGCATTTTTGTTTGTAATAGAGACAGTCCTTCCCCATGACGAATAAAATTAAATAAAATTTTCAGGCGCCAGTCAATTAGTTTTTTGCTGGAATTAGACGCAAAAAACCGTATATTGTAAAATCTGTCTTTTCTTTTTTTTAAGGTTGCAGGAAAGTGAACTGCAATGAAAATTAAACAGAATTTATTTAAAAAAAAATATTTTCTTTTGTAAATTATTACAATACTTTAATAAAATTTATGGAGATTATTATTTTTTATTGAGATTATTGTTTAAATTTATTGAAATTATTTATTATTAAAAAATATATTAAGGAAGTGATTACTTATTTTCTGAAAGTTTTTTTTCCGGTAGAGAGCTTCTAAATGGACTCATCCAGTGATTTTTTTTATATATGTATTTTATAATTTTGGCCTATCGTAACACATTGCTCCGGGTCCAGCCATTCTGAAACTGATCCTGCGGCTGTAATTAATTCATAATATTTGAATAACAGGGCTATAGTGGCTTGTGACGTGGCCCAATTGAAACAGATTATATTTGGCTATGTTTTCATATCGATAAAACTGGCAACTCTCGTTCTCATTTGTTATGATTAAAAGAAGGAAAGAAGTATGTCAAATTTGTCTACAAACGAACAAAGCTAGAATTTTGGCAATGCTGTAGAAATTAAAACGTTAATTATTGGTCAAGAAGCAGCGCCACTTTCAAAATATATTACTTAGTTTTTATTGATTTTTATTAATTAATAAATATTATAAGAACAATGAAAATTAACATAAGCAAAATTTTGAGGAGAAAATTAACGGTATAACACTGTGTCGGTAACAGATAGATAATTAATGATAATTAAAATATGAAGATGACGAAGCAGTGTATTGTGGACGGACTAGAATAGTTAAATCTGTTAATAGTTGTTGCGTCATCTGTAGAAGATTTTAAGCTAAGAAGCTAGACACACTTCCAGTAGCATTACCAAAAGATAGAGTCAATAATGCATCAACATTTGAAATTACAGGTGTTGATATAGCTGGACCACTTTTTTTAAAGAATTTGGACAAAGTATGGATCTGCATATTTACATGCGGAATATATAGAGCCATCCACTTGGAATTAATTAACCACTTTCGACCGAAGTATTTTTACAAGCTTTAAGAAGATTTATTGATCGAAGAGGGTGCCCTAGAATTCAGTATAGTGATCATGTAACAAATTTTGAAGAGGGCGCCCTAGAATTATCTATAGTGTTCATGGAACAAATTTTGTTGGAACAGATAATATATTTCAAAGTTTCGTTTGGAAAGCGATTACAGAATATAGTGGAATTCAAAGAATTCGTTGGAAATTTAATCCCTTGCAGCGCATGGTGAGGCGGACGGTGGGAAAGACTTATTAGATTAGTAAAACAGTTACTACGTAAGACTTTGGGAAAAACCATTCTTAATTTTGAAGAATTATCAACAGTTGTTTGCGATTGTGAGTCGATCATAAATTCTAGACCTTTGACTTATCTTTCGATTTAATAGCCTTAATGTGTTTTTACAAGACGTAGGAAAAACAACTGACGCTATTAGATATAGACAAAAACTAAGAGATGAGTTGAGAAAACGTTTTCTTAATGAATATTTGGTACAACTAATATTATACAGGAAAAAGAAAAAATATCACTGTTAAAAAAGGAGATTTAGTTTTTATAGAATACGATAATAAGAAACAAATCGATTGGGCATTAGCAATAGTAGAAAACGAAATTAAAGGAAAAGATGGAGAAGTAAGATTGTTACGACTAAAAACAAGACTGGGAATTATTTTAATACCACTCAGAGATTAATTCATTTGGAAGTTGAAGCCAATGATAGAACATTTTTAACAAACTGAAAAAATAAAGACCACGATATAGAAAATTCTGCTTTATCTTCAAAAAGTATTAAAGACGATTTAACTAAATATGGAAGAAAACTAATTGTTCCTCAAAGGTATGGTTTGGGTCAACTTACCCTTATGAAGTGACTCCAAAAAGGAGAAGAATGTTAAAAATGAATTTTTGTTATTATAATTTTGTTTTATACTGTGTTAGTTTTTGTTTTTTGAAATAATAATAATTTGCTTATACTTTCTAGTAGTTTTGATTTGAATAGCACTTTTAGAGTAATATTAATATTAAAAGGCCAGCACCGGTATAATTTCTAACAAAAAGATTTCTCTGGTACGACCGTGATTCAAATGAGCGGTATGCTCTTTAAACCTAGTTTGTACAGATCTTCTAGTTTGTCTAACATACTTTTTGTCACAATCAGAACAATTATTTCATAGATTTCACTTTTTTCCCAATGACTTTTACTTTCAAGTCTGATTTGTGAAAAATTGTTTGTAACCGTTTAGGTATGGATTATATGGCATATGGCAATATATTAATCACTAACTATGAGATATTATTTGAGGCTACTTTTTATTGTTATTAAGATCTACATAGCGTACATGAGTAATTTTAATTTATTTATCGTTATTAGAAACCGAATTTGATGTGTTTAAGGCAGTCGCATCCAACTTTTATAGTTCGGTTGTAATGCTCAAAACAGTAAGAAGCAGAAGCCGACTCTCTTGTAACTATAAGTATTTTCTCTAATGTATCGCAGCTCGTATCCATAACGTGACATGCATTCTATAACAGAAAAAAAATAAATTTATCTTACGCAAGAATGGCTAAAGCTATTTCGTTTTAGATTAATCTTAATTGTGTTTTTTATACGTTTACAGTAATGTTTTACAACAAGGAGTTCAAGATAGAAATTTAAATATATTAAATAAGTATAATAATAAAAATAATTAATATTTAGTAATAGCTTTATCATTGTTTTGTAGTTATTAATTTTATTAATTTTTTTGTTAGATTTTTACAAGAATTCCCAAATCAAATCTTTAATAATTTTGCAGTATTATATTTAATTTTTGATTCTTTTATTGGCCACTGTAAAGTGTATAAATGGCACTCAAAGAAATAAATAGTTACTATCTCAGATTGTCACGCTTTTCGTTTTTATACGTTTGTTTTTACTACGAAAATAAAAATAATCAATAATTTGGAAATATTTTATAGGAGTAGAATGAAAAATATATTTTTCTCGATATTTGTTTAATTTTTCGATATTTCATTCAATTTTGTTTCAAAAGAACTATGTAGCTCAATTAAATTAATTTATGCAGTCACATCCGGCGTTCACTATAATTTGTTCTCTCTGCCAACAGTCATATACACTTCGAATTTTTTTTTTCAGGAACGTTTGAATTTTATGAATAGAATTACAATCAACTGCCTGGCATGTGCGATAAACAACCGTCTCGCCTTTGTCATAATCAATTAGCTTGCGTGTATCCTAAAAAATATTCAAATTTAAATTTTAACAACACACCAATAATAAAATTGTAATTGAATAATGCAATTATCGGCAAGAATGTGTTAGTTTATTTATTGATTATATTAGTTAATGAAATTCTCTACAATTTTTGTATTAAACACTTTTTTATAGCAATTCACATCCAAAGTTTTTCCAGTTTTTAAAAAGGGCGATAGGTCGAATGTGACTAATTATAGACCAGTTTCAATAATTAATGTTTGCAAGATATTTGAATTTTTGCTGCATGACCCATATATTTCCTCTTACCAAAAATTTAATAATTCCGGAGCAGCATGGTTTTTATACGGCTAGATCTACATTAACAAATCTTATGATTATTAGGCAAGATGTCGACCAATTAGATCATCGTCTTCGATTCCTTAGTTAAATTTTTCAAATCGTATTTAAACAGTGTCGAAATTTATGGTTCTAAATCTAATTATAATTATGACAAAACTAATTGACGTCCACTACAAAACAAGCCAGATAATGCTGATTTTTGTCTCATCGAAACAAATATTGATTGGACGTACTACGTACTCAATCACATTAACAAGAATTTTTTTAAAAAAAAGTTGGTAAAGGCAATGTTAAAAGTTTTGATCATTCTCCCTGTTGTAAAAAACACTTTTTCTACAACCCTATTTTGTAATAGAATACCTTCAGCGAAAACTTAATTTCCGTCACAAGTGAGAGGAATTCTCATAACGTTAACATTCGTCTCTAGTGACGAAAGTTAAATTTATATTTTCAATAATTTCCCGACACCGCGTGTACGTGGATACAAAACATGCAAAACCATAGGACAGCTGAAGCATCATTGTTGGGTGAAACCATGGAGGTGTTAATCTCCAAGGGATGCCCACAGGAAGGGATTTTATCCTCTCTACTGTGGGATTTGGTAATTGACGAGCTCCTGGTGCAGCTCAACAATGGCGGTTTCTATACCCAGGGGTATGCAGACGACGTACTCATACTTGTAGTGGGGAATTTTATAAACATTGTCTCAGACCTGATGCAACAGGCGCTGAACATCGTGGAGAGGTAGTATCTCAAGGAAGACCTTAAAGTCAATCCTGGCAAAACAGCACTAATCCCCTTCACGAAAAAGAAGAAGCTGAACAACCTCAGGTTACCAAATCTCTTCAACATGCAACTACAAATGAACCAGTAGGTGAAGTATCTAGGCATAAACCTAGATGCAAAACTAACCTGGAATAATCACTTGCAAAAAACCATAATCAAGGGAAAAATGGCATTAATGGCTACCAAACGAGCAGTGGCCACCAAATGGCTGTACACTGCTGTGGTAAGGCCCATGATAACCTACCTCTCTCTGGTGTGGTGGCCTAAAGTAAATCGAAAAAGGACTATACTGGAGCTTTCCAAACTCCAAAGACTAGTCTGCATTTGTATTACCGGGGCCATGAGGAGCACTCCAACTGCGGCTATGGAAAACATACTAAACCTCCCGCCACTTGATATTCATATCAAAGCGAAGGCAAGAATGGGAGCATTCAGATTGGACTGCAACGGTAAATGGTGTCCAAGTGAACAAGGACATACCAGTGTAACAAAAGTCATCACAAGCACAAAATAACTTCACTAAGACACATCAAACTATCGAGAGGCACCTCTGGTATGGTATACTGATGGATCCAAAACCTACAGTGAAACAGGTGCTGGAATATATGGCGACAAACCCAGAAGCAAAAAATATGCGTCACTGTGGAATTACGCATCAGTATTCCAAGCAGAGGTACATGCCATTCATCTATCTATAAGGGAGAACATTGAAACGGTTATAGAAGAAAAACAATCCTCATTCACTCCGATAGTCAGGCAGCCCTACAAGCTCTAGCATGCAAAAAAAATCAGATCGAAACTGGTCTGGAATTGTCTACAAACCCAAAACAAGGTAACACTTAAATGGATTCCCGGCCACAATGGGATAGCAAGCAACTAATGCAGCGGATCATCAATCGTGTCCACTATAACAAGTAGAAACTTGGTTAGGAAATGATTTAGAACACTAGGAATAGGTTGGATGCTCCAGAATGAACGTTTGGAGAAAATATTAACGATATTATCACCAGCACCAGATGAGCTGCTGAATACAATAATTTTGCAATTGCAACGCGCAATCATATGGAAACGATCTCAATTAAGAAAGAAAGAAGGTTGAGAGACGATTATGATGATAATGATGAAGAAAAAGAAAACCAAGACCCATAATTAATAATTTAGTTAATAAAAATCCTTCCTATATTTGAATATCAATATCAAAAAATGTATGATGCATGATAAATAAGAAAGTTTTTTCATAATTATTATTTTTTTAATGGATAATAAACTTTATAGAACTGGGGTTCACAATTGAACTTGCATTACGCCATATATGGCTGAGCGCGTGTGCTCAACGCGCTTTATCTGAAAAACGGTTAAAGGCGGCCGCACACTTCCACTACTTCTAAATCTGACTGTCTTAATCGATATCAAATCGGACTGCCGAGAAAATACATCCCATTTCATTTGACTTTGACTCTGGCTTAGTTCAGCGGCGTTCTACGTTGTACATACAATATATTTATTTCCGAAGAACACACTTGTTTCCAGTCAAGATCTTTTAAATCACGTTCATGATAATATTCGTGGCTAACATTCCACAAGCAAGGATATTTTTCAATCACGCGGTAATTAAATTATCAGTATCGCACCACTCACGGGTCAAGGTTAAGTAGGTGTCAAAACTGACAAAAATAATCGTATGTTTGCCGTACAGTATGCAAAAACAATGCATAGCGCGCCTTCATGTAGTCGGATCAGACTTTTTATCATGTCGGTAAAGCCAGCAGGCACTTGACGGCAGAACTACATGAAATATTTACCAAAATTATCGGCTTTTTATCGGCTATTTAAATGCCCAAAAAATAATTTTTCCGCTCCACTGTTTTTTCTTATTTTGAAGGTTCTGCTAGCTTTACCGTAAATCTAGCAGAACCGCAGAGAATTTTAAAAACAATTATACCAAAATTATCGGCTTTTTATCGGCTATTTGAATACCCAAAAAATAATTTTTCCGCTCCAATTTTTAGGCATTTGAATAGCCGATAATTTTGGTATAATTGTTTTTAAAATTCTCTGCGGTTCTGCTAGCTTTACGGTAAAGCTAGAAGAACCTTAAAAATAAAAAAATATACTGGAGCGGAAAAATTATTTTTTGGGCATTTAAATAGCCGATAAAAAGCCGATAATTTTGGTATAATTGTTTTTAAAATTCTCTGCGGTTCTGCTAGCTTTACGGTAAAGCTAGCAGAACCTTCAAAATAAGAAAAAACAGTGGAGCGGAAAAATTATTTTTTGGGCATTTAAATAACCGATAAAAAGCCGATAATTTTGGTAAATATTTCATGTGGTTCTGCCGTCAAGTGCCTGCTGGCTTTACCGATATCTTTTTATCGGGCCGACCGGTAGGACGCACCATTTTTGCGTCCGATTCGATCTCTTATCGTAGGTGTACGTTATGATCGTATAAACTTATAGTTGTTTGATCATCAGATGCTTGGATCTAAAAATCGTTTCAGACAGTCGGATCCAAAAGTCGGAAGTGTCCGCCCACCCTAATTGTATAAAAAATTATGTAAAACGAAAATTGTAGATACTTTAATGCTTTACAACTTTTTTTAATAAACGCCTATAACGCGAGATATTTGCGAAAAGCTGATTTTTGTGACCTTTATTATCTCAAGATGGATGTAGAATGTATTTCTAATATTAAAATTAAAAAAAAAACATGATGAACGAGGAACATTTTGTGACTTAGTAAAAATGTGTTTTTTAATTTTTGTACAACCCTATAGGGGCGTGATGGTCTCTAAATTTAAGATATCATTATTTTACTATTGCTTAAACAAGTACTTATTAAATCTTTTTTTTTTTTCAAAATCGATGTATATATTTTTTATTTCATTAATTTATATTCAGAATTTAACGGGTACTTCAATATCTTAAAAACTACAGAAGTTATATTCGTTTATACCCGGTATATTTATACAGGGTGATTTGGAATAACACCACCAAAACGTCACTGGAAATTCCTATTATAAAACGTTTTAAAATGAGGCAGGTACTTTGCGTTTAAAAATGCTTAGTATTGGAAATTAATGATGTTAAAATTGAATATTAAAATAACTATTTTCTTCGTTACTTCTAAAATATTACATATTTTTTAATACAATATTATTTTTAATAGAAAAATGATTTATTTGTTTTTCTTCTGCGGCGTTCTATTTACTATTTCACACTAGTTTTCTACGCTAACGCCTAAATTTCAATTTAGTATTTTTTTAAGATTCTTTATAAATATTTTTATATAAAAAAGGTACAATAAGGTACTGGAGTTAAAAATCTATTTTTATTTTATAAACGACTAATTGTATCATAGAGAAAAGTTAGCTACTTATTATATACAAATAAATAAGGAATCTTAAAATAAAATTAATATTTAAAAAAAAAATTACTGTCTGGAATACCACTTAAAACAATAATAAAAAATATCATGATGGTAGTATGAGATGTCCACAAATTTAATAACAATTACAGACTTTTAATCAAAAATACTCTACCTGATTCGCAAAATTGTTTCTATTATTTTCTGATACCGGAATACATTCATAATCGTGATAATGTTTAGGAATATATTCAAACCCATCTTCAGGAAGAATTATAGTCCTCTTTTTTACTGTACATTGTTTTGTAGAATATGGGCCGCTTTTCTAAAAAATAAAAATAAAATTAATAATATTTTTGATTTTTGTTTGACAAGCAAATCAAAATTCCTAACTTGCACAATAAGAAAAACTAACACCTATCTCAAAATAAAATTTTTATAACAGAGATATTATTAGATTACCTTTTGTTTTAAATCTTCACTTTTAAATGGTTCTACATTTTTGTTTATTTCGTTATTATATTCTTCATTTACGCCATCATCGTAAATAATTGGTATGTCATAAAGATCTGGATAATTTAATTCATTTGGTGGTCTCTCTTTCTCCAAATACCATGAATTTACTACTCCAATAGCAAGTAATAGTGATATGGGTAGAGTAATCTAAAATAAACAAAAATAAATAAATAAATATTATAAAAACAAGAGAAAAATTTTAAAATATACATTGGAGTAATTATAATTTAGATTGTCCCGATATAGATTGAACTAAACTATATTAAAAAAAAAATAATTTTGACTATTCTGAATAGAGTTTTTCAAGGGCTTTCAAATGACATATTGCAAGTTAAATTTCGTGACATATTGCATCTGTCATTTTTTGATATTGACAGTTCCGTTTGACAGATGTCGTAAAAAAACTAATTGGTTCTTCCGACGGGTAACCCAAGCCCATATATCAAATTTCAGCTCAATCGGATTAAACACAGACTTCCACCTGGAAATGGTCTGAATCATCTCAGGTGACCTCTCGAAGGTGAGTCGGGAAAGTAAAATTGAAAAATTCAGGAAATATTGGAAAAAATCGAAAACAACAATTGCAAAAAATGGAAAAATTGGAAAAAATTTGAAAAATTTGGAAAAAATTGAAAAAACCGAAATCAAGAAAATTCTCATTTCAAAAAAAAAAATTAAATAAATACGGGAAAAATAGGAAACAACAATCGAAATTCGGGAAAAATCGAAATTCGGGAAAAATCGAAAGATCTGAAAAAATTGAAAAAAATCGAAAAATCCGAAGAAATGTACTAAAATTGAAAAAATCTGAGAAATCCAGAAAAAATCTGAAAAAATCGAAAACAAAACAATTCAAAAAAATTGGAAAAATAGTGAAATTAGGAAAAATTAGAGGAAAATTGGGAAATATATGGGAAACTTGGGAAAAATTGGAAAAAAATTAAAAAAAATGGAAAAATCGAGGAAATCGAAAAAATCCAAGAATTTCAAGAAAAAATCGAATAAATCCAGGAAGACTCGGAACCAAATCGAAAAAAAATTGAGAAATTCGGAAAAACGAAAAGATTAGAAAAAATTTCTAAAAATCGAGAAATTTAAAAAAATCTGAAATACCTATCCAGAAAGAATCGAAAAAATATTGAGAAAGTTGGAAAAAATTGGGATAAATAGTAAAATTAGGAAAACAGGAAAAATAGGGAAATGTAGGAGAAAAATTGGAAAAAAACTGGAAAAAATTGGAAAATTAGAAAAATTGGACAAAATTCGGACAAATCGAAAATAAGGGAAAACGTTGGAAAAATCGAAAAAAAAAACTATGAAATCGAGTAAAATTTGGACATTAAAGAAAAAATTGGACAAATTGGAAAAAGTTGGGGGGGGATTGGAAAGAGAGAGATTAAATCACGTAAGGAACTTAGTTCCTGACGGGAATCCCTCGAAACAAACTTTTTTAATTTATTTATTGCTCTGTTATAGAAAACTACATTTGCAGAACTAGAAAAAATTCTTTATTTAAATTCTAATAAAATTGAAATGGTAAAATTTCACAATATAAACTGAAAAAATCGGCGTGTCGCCCCGAAATTTTCCCGGCGGGTATCCACCAATACTTTTTCAGATATTTAATGTTAAAATTTCAAATTTTGACATTTTTTTATTTTTGACAGGTGACAGTTGGACAAATAATTTTGACTATTCAGAATAGACAAAAATTCAGCTCAATCGGATTAAACGTGTGGCCTCTATCGTGGAAGAATACACACAGACAGACTTCCATTTGGAAATAGTCTTAATCATCTCAGGTAACCTCAAAATGGATATTTCCATCTTTATCACGGTAATTTTTATTAGCTCGTTCACAATACTTTCTCGGAGGTGGATCGGGAAGGTAAAAAAATAAAGTTTCAAGCAAAGCGAAAATTAACAAAAGAGCGACTGGGAAAACATGGGAACTAAAATCGGCAGTCATGCACTGTACACCGCAGTTGTGAGATCCATGACAGCTGGTGCATTAGTATGGTGGCTCAAAACTCTATAGCTATCCAAAATCCAGAGGCAAGCATATCACTGTATAACCGGTGCAAAGAAAAGCAACATGGAAATAATTCTTAACCTCCCACTTATTGAGGATGATAGAATTGGGGCATATTACCTACAGCTAAACAAAAGCTGGAATCCACTTCCAAATGGATATGTATAATCATAGTATAATCACAAACCCCATACTTACTATGGAAAGTGATTACATGATGCTGATCAGATCATTTGATAAACAATTCAATATCGAGATCGATCGGAAAGAGAAGTCTGAGAAAACACCGAAACAAGGAATAATTTAGTACACAGATGGTTCCAAAACTGATCTAATAACCTGCGCTGGAATATGTAACCAATCTCGCAGATGTGACTTCAGCCATTCTCTAGGAATACACACCATAATATTTCGCAATCGACCTCTGTCTATGAAAAAACCTAAAGAGATGATACACAGTTAAACCTCGATAAAATAAGGTTGTCAAGTAAAATCCAAACTTAGAAAACCTCAAAAACCTAAGTGCCACTAATAAGGTAACCCTTAGGTATGGGTACCAGGACACAAAAATATTGAGGGTAATAAACACAACAGACGCCCTTGCACGAGAAGGATCGCAACCAGATACACCGGCCCCAAACTGGTAATTGGTTTTATAACTGGGCATTATAACCTGAGAAAACACCTTCACACAATGGGGATCTTCCAAGTTATATGCATAATGTAATGAGGGAGGATGAAACAGCCACACAATTAATATTTGAATGTGATGCTCTGCGCTGATGGAGATATAGATAGATAGGGCCAGAAGTCCCTTCTTCCTATCTTACCTAACTTACCAGATGTAACATCTGGTGGTAAAACTTAAAAAACAGATCTTGTAAGCTTTTTTTTAAGAAAATGACATTAAAATGATAAAATTTTATGAACCTATAACAGTTTAATAGAATTGAAGATATATTATTGACAAGTAAAATGTTAAATATTTATGAATAAATGTGAATTCAACTAAAAAAAAAAAACGTCTGTAGGGCAGAGCTGGGAGTAAGGAAACTAAAACGTTACTTTTCAGTAACGCGTTACTAAATGTAAGGCGTTACTAGTAATTTTAATTGAGTTACTTTGTAAAAGTAACGCGAAATCGTTACTTTATTACAGTAACGCGTTACTGCAAAAGTAATGTGTTACTTAAAAGTAACGCGTTACTTAAAAGTAACGCGTTATTTTAAAACTAAAGTTTTTCTCTTTTAGGGTAATAAAGCACAAAGTCAGGTACCACAAAATTTAATTGACAAAGTACTAGCAGGCACTAGTTTCGGTCACTGACCATCATCAGGCCTAAAGATACAAACGTTCAAAAAATTATTTAAATTATATATAAAACAAATTAAAAAAGTCATAATTAATAGAAAAAAATATGAAAAATCACAAGAAATATAATATTACAAAAATGCAACACTAGGAAAAAAATTAAATAGCTACATAAAATACCGATTAAAAATTATACGATTACAACCCCATTCATAAATCCAATCATTTCACAATAATTTTATTTAAATTGTATCTAGGAATAACCCACAATTGAAGAGATTACAAAAATATTATTTAAAATTTATATAATGTTTAAATAATCCTATTTCATTTTAATCCAGTTTTCGTGCCCAGAACGGCTACACCGTTAGAAGTAATAAAAGATTAAATTCGAATATAACTGACCGTCGTGCCGAAAAGGGCTTCCACCCAATGTTTCCCTCATTGGGAGCAACCCACTTATTTTATTAATTGACTAGCTGTTCGCTAAATTTTTTTGATAAATAATTTTCAATGTTTAATTCTTTTTAAAAAATTTTGTTATTTTTCAAGTACCCACACAATTTTATTTCTTAATTTTATCTTCTACCTTTAATGGGTATATCACTTATGTGATGAATTTGTTCCCCTGTTAGTACTTAATAGTTGGATAAATTTCACTGGAATATTATCCAGAAAATACCAAAAAATTCATATTTCTTTTAAAATTAATAATAATAATCTTTCAGTTCATACTAATGTCTATTATTGTATATTTTAAAATCTAAAAATAGATTTAAACTCAACACAAGAGTTATTCCGTCTTTCACTCAGACGTTTTTTCTGTCTACTTTCAAAATACCGTTAACAAAAATAAAATACATAAGCGACCGTTTCTATGCAAGCAATATTATCGTTCTCTCATATTATCCCATCATTATAAGAGACAAAAAATATAAATATATTTCTTCCTGCTAATATTCTGAATTCAAGGCTATTTGGATACCACGTATCATGTCTCCTACCAATAAAAAACCTGCAACCCTACTCCTACTCTCCGCTAAAATTCAGAGCATAATCTCCCTCTCGCTTACCGACTGTAAACGGATGCAGTCGCATTCAATCGAGTAAAAAGTTTCTTCAAATAATAAAAATGGTGCGTAATTAACCACACCCAAAAAGTTTTCGTAATAAGAAAAAATGTAAATAGTTTTTTACAGTGAGTGAAATGATGAGTTATATTTGATTTCGGTTTCATAATTCAAATTAATGTGCCGTTTATTATGTTTCTGTTCATGTTAGTACTTGGAACAAATGGAATAAAAATTACATTAATATTTTAAATACTGTTTTTATTTTGGTTTAACTCCTACCTAAAGAGTTTGGTCCTTCGATGTCATTAAGAAAATATAAGTCTAGTGTTCTTTCAACATTTATGAATACTAATATTCGTAAATCGTTCAAGTGAAATGTTTTGGTTTTGTATGTTATTAGCTAATTATGAACGTTTGTATCTTTAGACCTGATGATGATCACTGACCGAAACTAGTTGCCTGCTAGTACTTTGTCAATTAAATTTTGTGGTACCTGACTTTGTGCTTTATTACCTTAAACTTTGGACCCCATTTGAGATATGGATAACCTTTGGGATTTTTCTCTTTTGTTTAATGTGAAATAATATTTTTATTATTTTTTTGTACCCCACTGTGTTCTGGAAAGCATTTTAAAAAATCAAGCTTAATCATACAACTTTTATTTGAAAATTTTGTTTGGTTTTACAATAATAACGGCTCTAAATGGTGAGATGGACAATAAAAGAACGAGAAGACATGGAACAAGAAGAATATATAGAAAAGTTATGCGTTACTTTTAGAAAGTAACGAATAAATCGTTACTTTAAAAAAAAATAACGGTAACGTTTATCTAACGCGTTACTTTTTAGCAAAAGTATCGGTAAAGTAACGCGTTACTTCTTTTCTAGTAACGCCCCAGCTCTGCTGTGGGGTTCTCCTTTTTGTATTGAAATCATCTTTCAAAATTCTATGATGGGGGATTCCGCCTTGCACACAATAGGGTGCTGTTGCCTTGAGGTTGCAGCCTTTTTCTGTGAGATAGAGTGTTGATACACTTGTCCTTTCACGTATCTAACAAGTCCGATATTCTACGCAAAAGCCTAGTAGTTCGGAATCCATCCAATGATATTTGTGATTTCACAATCCTCCAAAAGAAAAAACCATTTATCATGGGGTATTGTAACACACACTAAAAGAATTGTAATTTAAAAATAACAAGAATCGTAAGTGACTAATAGTTTGTTTAAACAGATCGAATAGGAAAAAGGAAATATTTTGGCCATTTGCGTGTCTTATACATGGTACGATAGACAAATACGACTATTTTTAGCGATTTATACTGTCTAACTGTATAGTTTTTCATATTCCATTCAATTATTTAATTTGCTTTTCCTCAATACTTGTGTGTGTGTGTGTGTGTGTGTGTGTGTTGGGAATAGCCTTGAACATAGCCCATTAGCCACAGAATGATTAAATTGTTTATATATCTATGTAGGTATGACTGTTATAGTAGGACTAACAGATCATTTAGATATCTATTTTAGTATCCAGAATGAACTTAATTAAACTATCAAGAACACATTTATTGTTACTTAAAATAAGTGTAGCTAAATTTACGGGCAGTGGAACATTGTATAAAATTAGAGACTTTGAAATTTCTACTGAAAACCTTGGGCATTCAAAAATTAGATGAGTGAGGTCTGCAATTATATTATTATTGCACACACAATACTGTGAGTTTATTAAATCTATCTTATGTTCCTAAATACTTACAGTACTAAAAATTATTAATTTTGGTAGGTACCTCTTATCAATTAAACTTGAAATATAGAAAAGTTCAGTTTATTTAAATTATTTTTATTACAAGTGTCGATGCTTGTACACACAATATTATGCAAATCTTGAAGAGGTAGTAAAATCCAAAAAACAATTCTTTATTTGCTTGTAAAAATTTGTCTTTCCATATCTATATGAAAACATGTTATAATACTTACTAGTATAGGTGTCATGTTATCGGGATCGATGTAGCCACTTGGAAAATGCACAGCAATTGACTGAATAACCCACTCTAATTATTCCTTTTTTATATATACACGCTTATCCAAACATAATATAATTATCATCCATTCTTAACTTTATTACAACGATTTGCAAAATTCGATTGTTAGCTTTTTTTGTTTGTATTTGATTATCAGTATTTTATTTGGATTGTACAGGTAAAATTATAATTAGATAAAACGTCAGAGGATCCCGCATATATCTTCTTTCCAACTTTATACAGTGAACGTAGTAATTCTTCTCCCATTTAACTTTTAAACAAAAAAGTTAGTAGTTGCTAATTAATTACCATCATTTATAAATTAGTTTCACCTAAAACATATTAAACAGGAATAACACAAGTGTCCTGTATTTTTTATGCCCTTGCATAATATGTCTCTCCCGTACGAGGGAACCCCAGAAGCAAAAGGCTTGTGCGCGGAAGGGATGGTTATTATTATTATTATTTACCATGGTACTCCGGGACGACTTATATTGATGATTAATGGCGCTATTATAGTATAATTGTAGGAAACCCCGGAATACCTCACTACCATCATCGGCACGGTGACACAGGGGGATTAAAAATCTATGCTATATGCTTTGTTACTTTTTATGACGATACTACAATCCTAACAGTACAAAATTTTCATACAGATTATTAAAGTTTCAAACTGAACAAATGTAGAAGTAAAAGTATCATTTTTTTGTATTTTTGATCAGTCATAGTCAAATTCTTTAATCTCAGTTTATTGTTAAATTATTTAATTTTGTTCCTTCTAATATTCTTTTTTTTTAATAAATCACGGTTAAAATTTCATTAGCGTATTTACATTCTTCCACCCAAGAGGGAACAGAAAGGGCTCAGAAGCCAGCTAAAAGAATCAATAATATTTTTGAATAAGTAAGTGATATTCACGTTATAAAAGAAAACCTTCCTCATCTCCTAATCCTGTTTGTAAGGTGAAGACTCTCTGACACCGCGAGAGCACGAACTGCCCTTTTTCTTCGGCGTCCTTTTGACGAGTGACTTTTTCAGCAATTGATAGCTGGTGACCCTAGCTCACTCACCTACTGTTTTCTGAGCTACTTGGAACTGTTAGCTTGCTGGATTTATTTTTATTATTTCTAATATTTTTATACGTCGACCATTCGCAACCTTGCTAGACATGCGTTCAAGTATTTTCGAGAAGTTTCAGAACTATCGATTGCCAAATTGTTATAATGTTAATCAGTTGTTTTTAATCAAACTGTATTATAATTTATTTGTTAATTTTAGCGCAAAATTACAAGCAAATTTATAATATTAACTCAGTTTTTTTTATTTACCCAGATATGTTCTAAATTATTCAATCTGCACCTTTGTCAAGAGAAAATTATGAATTACCATTTCCACCCTGAATCAGCAAAAATTTTACCAATTTTAATTAATATACTTATATATATGTAATCCAAAATCTAGATTTGGGATTAAAAATGAACGACAATTGCGAATCCTTAAATAAATATATTCACGTGGTAAATCATGCACATTACATATGTTGTTTGCTAATTTAATGTCAATGGATGTTGATACTTTTGATAACTATCAACAGATACAACCTGTTTAATTTAATATTTTATCGATTGCTTAGAAAAAATGAAAATAATTAATATCGCTAATTGAATTATTTTTTATTAAATGTTTTATTAAAACCAACAAAATTTAAAATAAACGCCAGTGAATTTGTTTTTATTAAATTATTTAATTAAGCACAACTAGTTTTGATTACGAGAAACCATCGTCAGGCATAAAAGAATGATAATAAACTCCTATAGTCATACCACATAAAATTTACTGAAATTATATGGAGGCATCAAATTTTTTTAAATTCTTTATAAAAAGTTTTTTCAATTTTTGAATATGTTCAATTAAATTCATACCATTTTGTAAATCATTTGTTATACAAGCGGAATAAGCTTTTTACGTGATGATGGCCATTGTTTGGCTGAAACGTGTTGCTCATGTCCATTTGTTCACCTAATTTCAATAAATTTTATGTGGTATGATTATATAGGAGTTTATTATTATTTTTGAATAATTTTACCACATTTGAGAATCGATAATCTTTTATTTTTTTATAAAAGAACAGCTCCAAAAGGTTATCCATTATTTCGAATATATGGTCGAATACTGAGGTAATAAGTTTCACATAAATATATTTTAATACTTCATTAAGTTAAAGAGAAGGAAACGCCAACTAGTTTCGGCAATACTGCCATCATCAGAACTATAATACATAGTGTCAGACAGAAAAAGATACAAAGAGATGTGAACTTTGCATCTTTGTATCTTTTTCTGTCTGACAGTATGTATTATAGTTCTGATGATGGCAGTATTACCGAAACTAGTTTTCGTTCCCTCATCTTCAACTTAACAACGAAGTATTAAAATATATTGAGTGTGGTACTATTTTTTGAGTTCGATTACCTCAAAAATATGATTTACTTACTATAGGTGATTTTTTATAAATCTGAAGAAAAATGTTATTCAAATAATTACTGGATAGGTTATAATTTTATTTTAGTTTATATGTAAATAATTTAGTTGGTACTCGGCATTTTTAATTATGCGAATGAGTTTTGTCTCTATTTAGGTTACCTCGAAGTATGACTATTCGTTTTGACGAAATTAAAATTAATTTTGAAAAGAACTACGACAGGATGGTAATTATTATAAACCATTGTCACTGATGATGTTATTTATTTCAGATAAAACGTCTTTAAAATGACAAGTGTGATATATCACTGAATTTGAATTTAAAAAAAATAACGAAGATGTATTAGTACACTTTGACCAAAAATAGTTCACTTTCTTCTCATTTAATCGCTTCTGTTAAATTAAGGTTTCAGATAGCAATGTTATCCCTCCCAATTTAAGACATTCTGTATAGTCGCAATATAAAGTAGCCTCTCCAAAATGAACGTTTCAATCACATATTCACTTTTCGGGAAATTTCCGAAAATATTGTTTAGAATATTGGGAAATTAGAGTTTGTTTGTTGCGTTGGCAACACTGTTCAACCTATTATTTTCGCTTGTATATTTTTGTTATTTTTTTGGAACTAAGACTGGATGAATATTGAATACGACCCCGAAATTATTGCAATTTTATAATAGAAAAATAGGAAAAAATTGGGAAAAACAATTGGGAAAAATAAATTAAAATATAAGGAAAAATAAAGAAAATAGGGAAATAGAGAAAAAAGAGGAAAAAATAATGATAATTAAAATAGGAATACTGAATACGACGCCGAAATTATTGCAATTTTATAATAGAAAAATAGGGAAAATAATTGAAAAAAATGAAGGAAAATAGAGAAAATATAGGGAATAATATTGAAAAATTGGGAAAAATAAATTAAAATATAAGGAAAAATAAAGAAATGGGGAAAAATAAGGGTAATAAGGAAAAAATAAAAAACAAATGGTGAAAAATAGGGGAAAAAATATAAAAATACTGGGAAAAAAATAGAAAAAACGAGAAAAAGACAAAATAAAGTAAAATATAAAAAAATAATGAAAAATAGGAAAAACTAGGAAAAAAATAATGAAAAATTGGAAAAAAATTAGTAAAAATCTGATGTGGCCAGCACATGAACTCTCGCCATTTTTGAATCAAAAATTTATACCTTGGCACAAAAGTATGAAAAAATTGACTTTTTTGTAAATTTGGCAACAATGGCAAAAGTTTTAAAAAGTTTAATAATACGAAAATAAACTATAGTGTATACAAAATATATGTGTAAAACTTTATTGCCATTTTGTTTAGTAATGACGTCATCACTCATAGCAACTGCCACTTCCGTTTGTCCGATTGACACTAAAATCTAATCAGAATCTTGTATGCAAAATTTCAAATTATTTAATTCAGTAGTTTTTGAGTTATCGTTACTACAACATCCATCCCAACACACACACTAACACACATACACACACACAGACATCATCGCGAAAATATCAAAATCGTATTCTAGGGACCTCAAAACGTGTTTATCCATTGAAAACTCACTACCCAATTTTTAGCATGATTACTATACCTCTCTTATCTGAAAGGCGAGAGATAAAATGAGAAATGGTAAAAAATTGGAAAAATACAGATAATGGGCAAAAATACATACAAATAGGGAAAAATAGGGGAAAATATAAAAAAATAATAATGGGCAAAAATACATACAAATAGGGAAAAATAGGGGAAAATATAAAAAAATAATAAAAATGGGAAAAAGGAGATATGAAGAAAATAGGCAAAAAGGAAGGGAAAATCTTGAAAAATTGGGAAATATAAGAAAAATAGGGACAAATAGGGAATTAATAGGAAAAAGTAGGGAAAAGGGGAAAATATAGTGAAAAATAGATATAAAATATATAGGGAAAAATAGGAGAAAATTGGAAAAAGTAATGAAAAATGGAGAAAAATAAAATGCAAAAATAGAGAAAAATGGGGTAAAATTAAGTAGTCAAATATAGGAACAAATTGACAAATAGGGAAAAATAAAAAATTATGAAAAACAGGAAAGATAGAAAAGAAAAATATTAAAAAAAGGAAAAGAGAGGGAGAGATATAGAGATATTAAAACACGTTGAAAAATAACGTAAGGAACCACAGCACACCCCCAAGGAACTTATCCTACTTGTGTGAAGTTAGTTCCCGGAGCTTGCTCCCAAAATTAGCTCCTTTCCCCCTCCAGTAGGGAGCCAAGTTCACACAGCTTATTTAAATCAGGTAGCCAAGTTCACACAGCTGATTTTATACCAAACCAAATAATTTAATATTTGTATGTAAACAATACTGCAGCGGATTCTCAACAGCTATTCGTTACCTAATGTCCCGAGTAGCAGCCGAAACAGCGATTCTCAATCAACTCGATAGCGACTGGATACGTCAAACGTCAATTTCAGTCGGTACGAACCTCAGAGTAAATATATATAGAGGGCATTCTATCCTTTTTTATTAAGCCAACATCTAGTTTACTTTTGTTGATCGTCCTCTAAAAATTTCATAAGCGTATTTTCTAGCAGGTGTTTGTAATATTGGTGTTGTTTATTGATAATAATTCATATTATTGTATATTACATTTATATTTAAATTATAGTTTAATACATTGATATTTAATATCAGTAAGTTATAGAAGAGCCACCTTGTTAATGACTATTAAATAGAAATATGTATTATATAAGAACCGATGAATCAACACACGCATATATCTGGATCTAGAATAAAATATTTCAGATTCAGTTTTAGTTTAGCCATCGAATGAATCGAATTATATTATTTTTGGGAATAGAATAAAAATTGTTTGATAGTGATAAGTTTTATTTTTCCAATTGTAATACAGGGTATTTTAAAATCATACATGTTAAATAATTTACTGTTTCTGACGCGATTCGTGTTATTTTTGTAGTGTTATAAGTCGTACTGAATATTTTTGTAAACATTTTGAACTATTTTAAGTGATTTCTTGAGAGGTTGTTAAACCATGGGAAAATAAAGTGAAAAATCTGGTGCTTTTTCCAAGCCATTAGATACACTTCACAAGTAAGTTACAGAAAATAGAACTTTATCAAAATTATATTACTACTCACGACATATTTAATTCTAATGTGATAGATATATTAATACCATGTAAAATACCCAATTTTAATTTTCTTATTTTTGCTAAAATATGTTAAAAGTTATAATTCTTCGCGTCGCCACTGTCTAATACCGCTTGTTTAGAGAGAGAGAGGGCTAGATGTTGGCTTAAATTTTTTAAATGACGTTAGATATACAGAGGGCATATCCTTAGTTCCTTTATCTGAGATATGGACCTACCGGTCGAGATTTTACGATCGTGAATGTTGAGAATCCCGCTGCTGCACTTAGAGGTATTACTGGTTACATAAACAAAAGTGTTCCTTCTTAACATTTAATTTGTTGAAGTAATAGATTTAAAACTACTTTTTTATCATTTGTAAATACAAAACTAGTTTTGCATCTTAAAATAGTGTTTGAAAATAAATTTTAAATCAATTCATTCATTTTTTATATAAAACAACTTAATATTTCTATGTAACAAATTTAGTATTTCTGGTTGCATAAACATAAGTGTAGATAACTTGTTTTTTGCAATTTTTAAAAAAATAATGAATTTATAAATTACTTTTTATCAGTTACATGTTCAAAACTTGTTTTTGCATGTTAAACCAGTCTTTGAAAACAAATTTTAAATCCATTCATTTTTATATTATAAAACAACATAATATTTGTATACGCAGGATACAAATTGGAGAAAATTATTGTACAAACTACTATTATCACATACTTATATTTTATACACATTCCAAACCACTTTCTGTAATTAAAAATCTACATTTTTTATTAATCAAATCTGGTGAAAAAATAATTTTAAATTCTCTCGACTCACTACCATTGAACCTTAGGATTTCATAACGATAATTTATACTATTTGTCCAGGCTATACCCAAGCAGGGTACGGTTTTATCTTTATCTATATCCTCACTAACCTGTAAAAAAAATTAACAATTTTTAGCCTTATAAATTCTATTTTAAGATGATATTTATTCTGGTGGGTGCGGTAATAAATTAACACTTTTATTATTATTATTCACTTACTTGATTGGTACAGATGACAACCATATTATATTCCTCACATATTTCATTTAATTTATGAGAAATCTCAATCAGATCTTTACTTCTACCTAAATAGTGCTTCTCATTTTCACCTCTAAATGGTCCTGCTATTGAGTCCACAACTAATAAACCAATATTTTCTTTCCTTAGAAGTAGAGGCAGCTCAATAGAAAGACATTTTTCTAACTGATCAATATCTGGTGCGTGTTTTATAAAAATTGAACTTTCAAAGTCTTTTTCAGGTAAATTATATTTGATTTTGTAAACACTTGATAATTGGTGTAGGCGTTTCGACGGAAATATGTCTTCTGTACATATGTATGCAGCACCTTGAAATTTAAATTAAATATTTTTTTAGAATAACATATAGGGTTTTTTAAACAGTTTAAATGACTCTTACATTTTTCAAAACCTCCTAAATAAACAGGTAATTGAACTTGTAACGCCAACTGTAAACAAATTTGGGTCTTTCCAACACCACTACAACCAAATATTTCCGTAATACAACCAGTTGCGAAACCGTTTCTTGAAATTAAATCAATGTTTTTGCAACCTGTAGTAAGTCTTTCCACAGGAAGTAGTTCTATAGCTAGATGTAAAAAAAATTGTATGTGAATGTTTCATTTAGTAGTCTGTATTTTTTAGTTATATTATATAAAAACGTTAAAATCGCAGTTTAATATTAGGTTTTTTGTTTGTGTTTAAATATCCTTACTTACTTACCTTTAATGATTTTGTTAGGTTTATGAATAAGTTTTGATAGTTTTAATTTCAATTCATCGATTTTTTCGTTATTTAAACCACATATTTGGGCAATTTTGTGGGTTTCAGCAACAAGAAAATCCAAATTTTTGAGAATATTACCTGAAAAAAATAATAGTAGTGGAAGACTTTTTATGCATAATTTTAGAAAATATACGTTCTATTAATTTTTCGTGTATTTCATGATTTATTAGCAAATTAAGTTCTTCCATTATTTTTTTAATTTTCTTAGGTTAGCTTTAAGTTTAGAGAAATCGAGAGATGGGTAGGGATGGTACAGTTCCACTGGACCAACTCCTTTGGAACAGGTATGGCATGTCTGTTCCACGTACCTATTACCGTTGTCTGAATAACCAATTTTTTTATTTTTCTGTTTTACGTATTACTTGCTACAGAGCCATCTAGTGTTTACTTGAAAGAAAAAAATAATCTACGAAGCGGTCAATTCAGGACGGCACGCGAAACACCAATTTATATTTATTTTATTATGAAACGTACGAAATCGTAGAAGGGCCATGTAATAATATTTTTTATAATTTACAGTTCAAACTGTGAATTAGTCTTAATTCACAGTTTGAACTGTGAATTAACTAATTCACAGTTTGAACTATAAATTAATACTAATTCACAGTTTGAACTATAAATTAATACCAAGTCACAGTTTAAACTGTGAATTAGACTAATTAAATGTTGGTATCTCTGAATGAATAAACGGTAATCTAAAATTTGAAAATTGTCATGTGTCACTTATTTTGTACCATTTCCTCCTATGGTTTTTATTATTTACTTACTTTTACTAAAGCTGAGGAAAATGTCTACTTTAGAACAGTTTTTATTGAGCAGAGACATATCTGAGGAGACTGTTACATTTTTCAAAAATGAAAGGCCGAGACTACACACACGGTAACCTGTGGATAATTTCAGAAATTCCTCACACTTTAACATATTAAACTTGGTTATCTGAGCTAATAAAAATATTTATTTTATTCAGAGAAGTCTTTACTGTCTAAATCTAGCCTGTATATTTAAAAAAAAACTATTAAAAGAATTCTTACTATTTAAATCTAACCTGTGTTTAAAAAAAAATAAAAGCGCCTTATGTAGGATTCGATCGCCGGATCCGCTGCACCACTAGCGGGCACTATGTCCACGCGGCTACCAGAGCTCATGTATTCATGTGTTCAAACTTACTACAGTGGAAATGAAAAGGTATGAATTGTCAATATATAAACAGTCCACTGGACTAATGACTAATAATTTATATTTTATATTATTTTATCTATGACTTATCTGTGATACTGTTTATAACCAGAGATACCAACATTTAATTAGTCTAATTCAGAGTTTAAACTGTGAATTATAACGCATTCAACTGGTAGCACTAGTGCGCATTTAGTTCGACTTTTTTAAGTGCTATTTGTTCGGCTGGCGGAACTGAACTAATTGTTGCATTCGACTGGAATTGCTCGGCACAAGGGCAGAGTGAAATTTTGTTCGACTGGTAGAAGCGCTTGTTCAAAGTTCGAATTTTTTGGAACTGTACTTTTTTCAGTGCCAGCCAGTGCCGATTTAGAGGTTAGGTTTTATTTTCAATTTTTAAAATATGTTACCCTAGTCTTTATTATTGTCCAGTAATAGTGAAGATGAAGATATTGGTAATGACAGTCAATTGCATCAGTCGAATATCGATAAAATTATGCACTTTGCTATTGCCTAACTGGGTCGCACCAGTGTGCATTGCTCAATAAAGTTTCGAATTATAAAAATGGGGCACGAAATCAGTGCAGAACTAAAAGCGCTCTTGCATCGAGTAAGAGCGTACGAGTCGAATGCGCTATTAGTATTAATTTACAGTACAAACTGTGAATTAGTCACTTCACAGTTCAAACTGTGAATTAAGACTAATTCACACTTCGAACTGTGAATTAAGACTAATTCACAGTTTGTACTGTGAATTGTAAAAAATATAATTATATGGCCCTTATACGCTTTGGTGAAAACGTGATTCGCTTAAATAATAAGTTTGAACATATTTAAACATGAGCTCTGGTAGCTGCGTGACATAGTGCCCACTAGTACTGCAGTAGATCCGGGGTTCGAGTCCCACATGGCCTTTTAATTTTTTTTATTTATTTTTTTTAAGCAGGTTGGATTGAAATAGTTTAGACTTATTTGAATAAAATTAATATATTTTTTAATTACACAGGTTAGCCTTAGACTAGTTTAGACAGTCAAAACTTCTAATAAAATAAATATAAATAGTGAGAGCACAGACTATTTACAATGTCAACAGGGTTGCCAATTTGTTACCATTTTAAGTTTTGAATGTAAATCGTCAAAGGCTAGTTGGCAACCTTGATTGACAATGACAGTCTAATGACAGTAAACTTTAAGGTAGTGGCTTTTGACTTTATAAAATCAAAATGAAATTAGGAAAAGTTTCAAAATATAAATTATAAAACCAATTTTCTACAAAAATAATCTAATAATGGCCACTAGTACAAATAGCGACATTGTACCTTACGACAACAATTTTATATCAAAACTACTGGGTGAAATGAAAAACAAATTCAATACTTCTGCAGAAGAATCTAAAAGTGTAGAAATAGATAAAATTAACGTAGAAAGTGATGTTAAAACCAATTCTATTAAAGAAAGTTCACCAAATAGGCGAAAAATAGAGGAAAATCAACCTGAAGATAACATCAAACGTTCTTCAAGGAGAAAAAATAAAAAATCTGTGCTACAGAACGCTATAGCACGTAAAGAAAAATCTTACAACGAATCCATTACACCACAAAGACTCTCAAGACAATTACGACCGACGATAAAAGTTTTGGAAAATATAGCACAAGCAAAAGAAGTAAAAAAAGTGAAAATTAATAGTGATAGCCAACATAATTCCGATAAAAAAGGGAATATTGTTAAAAAGAAAACTCAAAAAAGATATAAAAGACTGAAATATAGTGATAGTGAAAAATCTGAATCAGCAGATGTAAGTTCGGAGGAATTGGATGTTGAGGAATTGAAGAGTGTGAGAAAAAGTAGGAGAATTTTAGAGAGGTTGGTTGGAACACATTGTATATATTTTTCAGTCACTATTTATTTTGCTGTTGCTGATGTTATTGTTTGGCAGTATTTAAATGAGTACTGTCTAGAAATGACAATTGCTTTCTGGTATTATCATGTTTTGCCTTTCAAGTGCATTATTTATAGTTTTCTTGTTTTAAGATCTACAAAATTGTTTTTTTTTTCAAAGAGTTAGAATTATTTTCTCATTTTATACCTATAAAAGTTATTTTAATATATTAACTCTTTTTATAGTCAAGCAATATCTAGTCCAAAACCTGAAATTATCAATGTTGCTGAAGACATTCCTGATATTTCAGAAAATTCCATAATTAAAGAAAATCCAGAACTAGCTATCAGGCTATGTTTGTGTACAAAAAAAACAAATTTTTATCCCTTAAACAACAATGACGGTAAGTACTTGTTTGTACTTTTTGTTTTTTACACATCTTCATATGTATATTTTTAGATGTTGTTTACTGCCAGGCAGTGGACAGTATAGACGAAAGACTTGTGGGATGTACAAGGGAGGTCAATATTCAACTTTCACCATTACTGAGACCATCCCGAAAAATTCCATACATGAGCCTGTGTGATTTGCACAAAAACCGACTAATAAGGCACAACTGCTGCCCAACTTGTGGAATATTTTGTACACAGGTTATTTTTTTTCTCCTTATTTAGTACATGAGGAGTCAAAAAATATGTTACAAGTTTTTTAATTTGACATATTAGTCCTTTAAAGTGATTTAATAATTTTGACGATTAGAAGTTTTTAAACTACTTATGATATCAATATAATAAAAGATTCATCAATATTTTTTGACTCACTCTACGGTTTTTTGAAAAAATATACTGAATTTTCATTTATTTTTCATATTTTCTAGGGAAATTTTTCCCATTGTTCAGCCAGACATCAGTACCACCAGAAATGTCGTTTATCTGTGGGTAATATAGAGTGTTGTCCACATTGCGGGCTTTCTTCCCCCTCCAGAAATATTCTACTTAAATTCCAATGTTCTAATCACCCTGTATTTTTTCCCTTACAAACATCTCCACGGTAAGAAAATTAATATTCAAACAAAACATGTTTACTATTCTGATTTTTTTTTATTTTTTAAATAATTTTCTAGCCCTTCAGTTTTTCTTATTATGATTTTTTCCTGCCTGTAGTTTTTTTTTTAATCAGTACAGGATAATCCACAGACAATTAACATTTTTTCAACTAAATATATCTTGTAGTAGTTTTAGAGAATTAAATCTTGTAAGTTTTACCATATTTTACTTATTCATTTTTTATGTTTTTGACATATATTTCTGATATGTTCTGGTTTGTGTTTTTTAAATTTTTGCAGAGAACATGCCAAAATGACATTTTCGAAAGCCTGCGACCAAATCCGTTGTTCTACACCCCTTTTGATCCCCTTTCAAAATTTCGAGAACCCTCTTACGAACGCTTCTGACGTCACCTACAGCGAAAACGACATTTTGAATGCCATTAAAGATGAAGACAGTGAAAAACTAACATCAATTATAAGTAAGGAATTTATTCTAGTTTTAACTGATTTTTTTAAGTACTATTATTTTGGATAAAAAAAATCACTAAATTATTCCATAAAGTTTTCTTCCATTACGCCTCCCTTTGGAGTTATTTGCCTCAGAAGGGTCATCTTGAAAAGGGTTATTTGCTTATAAAATCTTGTTGTTGAGACTATTAGTAAATAACCATTTTCAAAGTTGACCCTTTAAAGGCTTATAAATTAGAAGGGAGACGTCCCACAAGAAACGTTTATAGAACATTTTAGTGTTTTTTATTCTAAAATATGCATTCCCAAAAATCTCCCAATATTTCTGGGACATCTTATATTGTTCAGTTATTAACACACTCGTTGACATTTTAATTTTAAGATAGTGCTTGTTACGTCGTTGTTGGTATATAATGCATATTTTATTATGGCATATTTTTAGTTGTCAACAAACGAGTTAATCTGACTATTGCAATCCACGATAAGCAATTGAAACAACAATTAATTTTACATTTTTTTAGCTTCGAATTCATTAAATTTACATTTTAAACTGGCTGATTTCAATGATGGGACATTATTGCATTACACAGCTGTCAGGGGTTTATTGAAAATTTGTCATCTTTTGATTTCTTTGGGGTTTGGAATAAATGAAATTGATAAAGAGCAAAATACGCCATTAATGTTGGCCATTACAGCGCATAAAATGGAAATAGTGCAGTATTTGGTACGAACTGGGGCCGATATACTCCTTAAGGTTAGTTACCATTTTCAACGATAATTTTTAATAGCTTATGACAGTTCCGTGGTGTATAATATACTTTAACTTAGCCAATCTGAGAACAGGTAGAGAAAATCACTGCCAGGCCAGGACACAATAAGGCCAATAATGATAGAATAGGATTAAAGTCATTTTTAAGATACATCTTGAATCTTTTGAAAAGGAACCTTCAGGATTTATTTGCCATTAAAAAATAATAGTAAATAACAAAGGAATTATAAGTTTTTGCGATTATTGCAATATTTACTCGAAAATTATATATCTTCTAGGGAACAGACGGCATGACCGCGTTACATGTCTCCTCGAAATGCGGCAACCTCGACGCCTGTAAAATTCTTCTCGATTCTTCATTTTTTTCAAAAAACTACGTTAACTGTCAAGACGATGGGGGTTGGACTCCTTTAGTATGGGCGTGCGAGAACGGATTTTCGGAAATAGCTCAATTTTTGATATCGAGAGGAGCCGATGCGAGAATCAGAGACGTAGAACATAACGAGGCGTTGCATTGGGCTGCGTTTAGCGGATGTTCTCATATTGTAGAATTATTGCTCAATAGAGGCGGAGATGTTAATACTGTTAATGCACATGGAGAGACGCCACTGTGAGTAAATTAAGTTTTTTTTATCGAAATATCGATTTTTATTCCTATTATTAAAAATTTTATTTTTTAGACATATAGCGGCCAGAGAAGACCGATACAATTGCATATTGGTTCTCTTAGCCAGAGGCGCCGATGTTTTTCTAATAAACAAAAATAACGAAACGCCTTTAAATTGTGTACCTGAAGATGGATTAAGCTATAATCCAATTATTTTAAATATGAGACTGCAATCACTAGTCGATAGAGAATCTAGACAATTTAAAAGTGTTCTATCTGAGTAAGTAGATTGGTAAAACATGATACTTTTTTTAAATGTTTCTACATCTGATTTTATCATACTATTGAATAATTTCGTCACCACATAACGAAAACTATAATTTATTAAAATCCGAACTAAATTTGATTGTAATGACATTTCTTTCAAAAAATTTCAATTTCAAATATTTTTGTTATTTATGATAGTATGATATAAACAATGGGATTGTCTCCTAATTATTTTTACACAATTCGAATTGTATAACATTTTTAGGGACATATCTAAGGGCAGGGAACCAAACCCGATACAATGCATAAACACGATCGACGACGATTTCGAACCGAAAAATTTTGTTTACTTAATGAAATCTTTCATAATGTCCAAAAATTACAACGTTGAATCGAAACCGAATACATTACGAACATGTTCCTGTGAAGAACGCTGCAATACCGACGATTGTCTTTGCAGCAAATTATCGGTAAAATGTTGGTACGACGAAGACGGAAAATTGATAATAGATTTTAATTTTTTAGGTAAGACATTTCCAATTTTCTGTATTTATTTTTTTTAGTTTTTCGAACAATGTGCGACGTGTCACGTTGAGAAAAATCACAATTCTGTCGTTTTTTCTTCCTTAAATATTTTAAGTGTCTATAATAAAAATACATTTTAAAAATGTATTAAATTTATGACAGAAGCTTATATTGCTTTACAAGGATTAAATCGACCATCACTGGAATAATATTAGATATTCCTAAATCTTGTTGGGTTCCAACGTTTGATGAAAATCTTATATCTATGAATATATCTTTTTAGGTGCTCTCATAATCTTGTGACGTTGCTACATTATACAAAAAATCTTAAGTATTTGGATTTTATTTAAATATTTTTTTTAGATACCCCAATAATCTTCGAATGTTCGGACACATGCGCGTGCAACGCGATCACATGTCGCAACAGGGTTGTCCAAAGAGGTACGCAACAGAGATTCCAAGTGTATAAATCTGAAACGAAAGGTTGGAGTGTCCGAACTTTAAAGTTCATTTCGAAAGGGAATTTCGTGTGCGAATATGTAGGAGAGATTTTGACTGATGAAGAGGCAGACGAAAGAGAGGACGATAGTTTTTTGTTTGAGCTTGACAACAAGGTAACAATAATTGTTATTTTAGATTTTAGCCATGTTAAATTTATTTATATTTTTTTTAGGGTCCAGAAAGTTTTTGTGTGGATGCGCAGTATTACGGTAACATGACGAGATTTATCAACCACAGTTGCAGACCTAATTTACACCCTATAAAAGTATTCATTGATCACCAGGACATCAGGTTTCCCAGGATAGCGTTTTTCGCTCTCAGGGATATACCTATTGGTGACGAACTAAGGTACTTACATAATTAAATTACTTTTAACAAATTTTAATTGCATTTTTTAATTAATTTCATTTTTTTTTTGTAAAATTAATCTTTTTTTTTCTAGTTTCGATTACGGCCCCAAATTTTGGTTGGCCAAATACAAAACGTTCACATGCAGTTGTGGGTTCGATGAGTGTAAATATTCAGAAGAGACAGTAGGATACACGTTTGGAAACACTATAGATGTTTCGGACGATGAAAGTACGTCGATTTAAATCAGTGAAAAATCAACGGGATTTGTTACACTATCGTTCCTAATTTTCTTAATTATCTTCTATTTTCGATTAGTTTTAAAGGTTATCTGGTTCGTGTGACGGTATTTCACGGAAAGAACTGTGGAAAACGGAATCAGCGTATTAACTGTCTGAATTATCATTTTTCTATAACTATGTAGGCAAATGACCAAAGATCGAAATATAATTTTTTTTACTTAGAAAAATCGTAGCCGATAGTGATTTGCTTCGAATCGAAACTTGTTCCAAAAATGAAATTTTGTGTTCTATATAGTTGTTAATACTTTATGTTATTTATTTTATATAGTAAAGGTGCTATGGTTTGTATAAAAAGTAAACGCAATAAAATAATTTGTCATATTAAACTTCTCTCTTTCCATCTTCTTGTACCAAATTTAAACAATTTATACTAAATATAGTATAAATCTTATCTGGAGTGGAAAACTTCCTGGTTTTGACTCGTATAATTTGTTGCCATCAACCTCAAACAAATCGTTCGAAAATAGTGAAAGGGAACTATTGTCGCTAATAATAAAGGAAAACAGATGCATCATCTGGGTTGCATCCAGATCCAGAGGGAATCAAATCTATACTTTCTAAATACATTCAAAAACCATGTCACAGATTACTTAATTAATGAATATTTTTCTCCTGAAACAATAATAACCTTTAGAATTACTTATTTTTAATTTTATATGTATTCTTATATTTTATCCTGCATGTTATTTTATAAATTGTATATTTTAAATAATATAGTTATTATGACATTAGCTAAAAGGAGTTAATAATAGTAAATAAAAAACTAGGCCATACAATGAAAAAATATACTACACAACTTTCTTTACATATTACAAATTATAGCAAATATATTTTATTTATCACTTATCGCACTTATTTAGGACCAAGTCAACATATTCCTGTAAATGAAAATTATAAATATGTTCCTCTTTTGGCGGTTTCAACATTTTGGTAACAAAGATAAATTTCTGATTTATATATTCTCTCATATTACCCATTATTTTTATCTAAAATTGAAATAAATTTAAAAATTAATTAAATGCATATAATAAAGGCAAAAATACTTCATCTCCCACTTTAATATCATCCCAAGAGGGTTTGGATTTTTCTCTATATCGAAGTGCCATCAGCACTATACTTGCTCCTGTCAAACGGGCATGATCTTCGTCTATTTCATTTAGTATAGTTTTATGATTCAGAAAATTGCTAGATTCTAAATCCTTGGAATTTAATAAGCATTTAATTGTACCACTACCATCATTCACTAAAATTATAAGAAAAATGTATCTTTGTCCTAAAAGCAACTCGTACTTTTTTACTGTATATATTATAATTATTATCTTTAATTTCTTTCTCACAAACCATTCCAGCCAATGTAATTGTATTGAATTTTATATTGTTAGAAATAAAAAAAGGTGGAACATACTCGGCACTTAGCAAATCTTTGATTAAAAAGATAGGATAATATTGAATGTCCTCATTTGCACATTTTACTTCCATAGAATGATCCATAAAAGTATTAGTCCATTCTAAAAATTGTACTCAAGTATATATTTCACAGTATTTACTAGTAAATTTAACTTACCCTCTGATTGTTCGGAAGGTACCAAAATTTTAGCTGGCGATCTATTAGAAGCTATTTTCTTTGAGCAAAAAAAATATTATGTGCCTACAATTACAAATAACGTATAAATACCTAACAGATACAAAATATTTAAAATATTGACATATGTCCAGTGTTGCCAATGACAAATCAACAAAATACCCGCAACTTTGCCAAAAAATACCCGATTTTACCCGCGTGGTATTCCAAAATACCCGCATATTACCCACTCACAATTTGAAGTGTTTGTCAGTTAGTTATAACGTATAAAACAGATTATTTCAAGATGTAAATGCAAAATGCAACACAAACAAGAGCTTAGTATTTTGCGAGAAAGAGATAAAATAATGGTTCGGTCAATCTCTATTTCTCTCAAAATAGTATCGGAATCACAGATAAGTTATAGAGGTGGTTTGTTAGGAATTCTTGATTATCCCAATCCATAAAACACATAGTTGCCGGTTGCCGGCTTAAAAAAAATCATTATTGTTTAAAATACCCTAACCTAAGCAAAAATAATGTCCTATCAATATTTTCAAATAACAACGATTAATTTTTAATAAATTAAATCTAAATAATGATCAAACATTTACTATTTAAGTAATTTAAATCAATTAAGTGTACAATTTGGCTACACTGGATTCAGATTAAATATCTAAGTAAACATATGATTTTGACGTAAGTGACAATATGACATAAAAATTGTCCTAAATACAATTATTAAGGAATTAGGTATTCACTTTTAAAACCTATAAAACTACAAATAACCAACTATTTATAGCCAATGTCGAATTTCACAAGTCACATCCTAAGGTCAGTACACCGAAATCCATTGAAATCGCACCTTGTACTTTGAAATCACGATTGTAATTATCGAATTTTGTACAATGAAGTGCTTCAATACTGTGTTAACCTTTCTCGTGGTTAGTAGAAAGTTCTAATGGTTCAAAATATGGGACAAAACTCGAGCCTACCGAAAGGTAGGAGGAAATCTTTGCGTTCTTTCACAAAAAAATCCGACTCCAAGAACACAAATCTAAGTCACACTTTTACCATAAACGAAAACGACGATAGAATAGACAGGTTGAACATAAACATTGCTACAGAAGAAGAACTAATGACCTTAGACGGAGTAAATCGAGAAGTAGCCAAAGCCATAGTTGATCACAGAAACTTAATTGGCAGATATCGTAAAGTGGAGGACTTGGCAGTCGTCAGAGGTATTGGAGCTGATAAATTACAAAAATTACGGCCAGAAATATGTGTTACCTCTAGAAGAAGCCAGAGTTATACCTCGTCTAGAGCTCAGAGTTATGATAGTTTGAGGAGTTCTGAATCCAGGCTTACTTTAAAATCTAACAGACTCATTAATGTTAATAAAGCCAGTGTGTTTGAATTACAGACGGTTAATGGGATTACGCAGGAAATTGCTGCGGCTATTTTGCATCAAAGGACAAAAAAGGGCAACTTCAGACAGGTATACTGAGAAAACATATTTTGTACTCATGTGGGTTTTACTAGTTTCTTTCCAAGTAAAATTTGTTAATTTTCATTCAACTAATAAAAGTAAATGTTTGGATTTAATATATTTTTTTTAAATGTTTTAACTGTTGTAATAATTGTTTTTATATGACTTTCCAGGTAGACGATTTAATTAAAGTAAAATGCATTGACAACCTTCGATTAGCAACTATCGGCCGTTACTTGACTATCTCTGATGAAGACGATGTTTCGGAATTCGATGACATCACCAAACCGACCATCCTCACAAACGGTTATGTCGCGCCCAATCAAAATCCAGTTGTGAAAATGCTGCACAACGGCCTACCACAAAGGCTGCCAATAAGAAACGGCTTGAGTAATTCAAATGCTATAGATATATTTGAACTACTCTCAGCATATTCACCTAGGCCAGCTTTACGAGAGATTTTTAATTATAGTAGAAACGACGATCCGGCTGTGCGTGTTGGATCCTGGAATTTGCACAACTTTTCTTACGAGAAGGCGGGGAATTTAGGAGTGAAGGAGGTGGTATGCAGGACGATTTTGGAAAACGGGTGAGAGTGAGCAATTTAACCATTTTAGTGATTTTTTTGTCAGTTTTTAAAGTTCAATATTAATGTTATTTCAATTCTTATGAAAAATGTGATTTTTTTTAGGTTTTCTATAGTGGCTGTGCAAGATATTTTAAATGTGACTGCTTTAAGAATAATATGTGATGAATTAAACAATCCAAAATTGCAAAGAGTAAAAGAGTGGGGGAAAAATAACCACCATAATTGGAATTTTTGTATGTTGGACTTGCACAATTCCAAATTGGGATTTATATATGATTCTGATGGTGGTAAGTAGTTTTATGATGGTTTAAGATGGTATTTCGTTAAAACAACCAGTTTGTTGTCTTTATGCATTTGGCTTTAGTTTTAGATTGTTTCTCCTAATTTTTGGTACTTTTCTGCTCTATTACAGATTACAATGCGAAAATATTAAATATAAATAAAACATTTTATAATTTTCACAAAAAATATAACAAGTTATTTAATGATATGTTTCATTGAAGTTGTTATACAACCAAACATGTCACTAATTATTAAATAACTTCCTTTATATTTTTTGCGACAATCATAAAATGTTGTTTTATTGAACTAAATAAATAAATATTTTTAGTTTCAATATATTTTAATTTTGTTTATTATTTTAATTTAAAGGAGGAAATGGTTAATTTTTGAGACAGAGCTCTTATAATAAATTTTTATATACCTACAGATAATATGAAAACTTATCAATATAATAGTTATTTATTTGTAGATACTAACTTTTATGTCATACTAATTTTGTATTGCATCCACAATATAAAGATATAAAAAAATCCGAAAATTGAATTTGATTTTAATAACATAACTAATTTATTAAGTATTTACATAATATTTTTATTTCATAATTTGTAATTTTATTAATAATCACAAAATAACCTTATAATTAATAAATATTTATTAAATTTAATCGCTTCTTGCATTAAAATATTACAAAAGTGATAAAAATAAATTTTTAGTACTCACGTACTGATTTTGTACCCAAAACAGAAATAAATTGTTTAAAATCAAGGTCGCGCCACAATGGGTGCTAAAAGTTATACCCCGTATGGGTGACCATATCAAGGGTAGGCAAAACGACAAAAGTATATAAGTAGGCAACGTTCTAAATAATTTATAATTAGCTATCTGTAAGGGCGCAAAATTTAGTTTTGCACGTGGCCAGCAAAATATCAAACAGCTTGCCATAGTTCTCTCTCAAAATCAAAAGGTGAGCAACAAAGAGGTGTAGAGACCTTCGTTATCTGACGCACCAACAATTACAATACTTAATTAGTTTAAATTAAATGTAAATTTATAATTAATTTATTTAATGTTGGCAAATATTTATAACAGGAATTTTGTACATACAGTTTTTTTGAATTTCTTTGTTAATTTTCTGGTTTTGTTTTTAGTCTATATACTTCGTGAAGTATTTTGAGTTTTAAATGTTGTCCTAATGTTAAGTTTCTTAAATTGTAATATTTCGTAATCGATTTTCCTAATTTGGTTTGATTGAAAGAATGAGTTTTAACGCGTATTTTGGTATAAAATTTAAATATGCTGATAATTGCGTATTGTACTTTGAGTACTTTTAGCCGCGCGCTCTCTCACTCTTCAATTTATGTTAAATTCATTCAATTTAAATTACTGCGTAAATGAATATGTGTAACAAACATAATGCTATCATATATTTATTCATGTTATAAGTAAAATATTATTTTAAGCTTTTCGGATTAATTTATATTGATGAAAATCTTTGGAAAAATGTCTGCTTCATACATTTCATATACTGTTGTAAAAACAAATAGCTTCTGATACATAAAGGACTGAGCTCCGTAGTCCTTTCTTTCAACATAATTTTGGCATCGTCAGAGAGTTATTTAAATTACTTTCTATTTCTTGTAATCTTTTAATTGGTGGAATATTTTTCTGTACTGATTAACAGAACGTAATAATTTTAATTAAAGTAGTTAAAAATTTACAAGTATCAATCTTTCAAAATTAATGTAGGTATAATATTGAAACCGTTTAATTGAAGCAATTTTAGAAGAAGCTTTTAGATTTTATAAGATGATTAACTTTTGAATGAGATATAATTCATGGACAATCGTAAAAAGTTATAGAATCCATTTTTTTCATATCAGTGAGATTAGTATAGATGCAAAATACCATTTTACCTAGTTATAATACTTATCAAATTGCTATTGATTAAAACACCAAAATTAACATAAAACTAATCTCAAGCTGTCCAAATTATCTTATCCAAAATATAATACTTAATTTATATAAATATTCATGAACATTTTCATTTATTCTCGTAATTACGATGAGATCAGTTTCGTAGCTAACAATCCCGCAATGCGAGACCTCAAGAAAAATTCTATGCAGACAGTGGGGTCACCAAAAGCTCTTAAGTTTCGCTACTTTCTGTGATAATGAGGATGTATATTAATAATTTTGTTTTTAAAACCATTATTATCAGTTAGAAAAATCAGTAAATCCTGGTCAAATTAAAATCAAGTGAAAAACGACAATATTTTTGCCGTAATTTCGATTTTTCGAAAATTTAAAGTTACGAAAATAAATTTCTATATAGGGATATACCTTATATACTACAGTATATATGATCCAAGTAGCGGGAAAGTAAAAATAGGTCAAAGATGTCTCTCTCTCTCTCTCTCTGTTTGTCTCTATATCTTACCATTCTCAAGTTGAATCAGGCCAACAGACAGGCAGACGGACAAAACCATTTTATAAGAGTTTTTTTCTTCGAAAACTCTAAAAAACTATCCCACGGAATTTTATTGGCTTTTCGCATTTTTTATTGGCTTTTTCCCATTTTTTATTTTACAAATAAAGAATAATAAACAAGAAAAAATGAGAAATTCTACACACAAATTATATTTTTTGTACTAAGTCTATTTAAAAAAAATATTTTAAAAATCAAAGCAAAATAAGTGGCTTCGTTTCAAGTAGTCAATTTAAACTTCCAATTAATTAATGTAGTGTTTAACAAAACTTTATTTATTTTAGGTACCTCCATTGACCTTCTATCTCTTAGCGAAGGACCGAGTGATACTCAATCTGAATGCGAGGCACTAGTGGCCTCGTTTCGAGTAGGCAATTTAAACCTTCAATTAGTTAATCTAATGTTAAACAAAAGTACAAATATAGATGTTCTAAGTAAAAAATTCAAAGAATTGACGTCCGAAACTGATTTATTGATGGTTTTTGTGGATTTTACCGACGTTGGGACATTAACAAGTAAGGAAAATGAGATTTTTTTTTGTTATACTGATTATCTCATAATTACATTCTTTTAGATGGACACTTTGAAATCGGCAACTTAACACCCGTTTTCCCTCAAAATTCCAATACGACCTTCGTTCAATCGTCCCCCTCACATACAGCGAACATTCTCTACAATTCCCGAGTCCAAAAACAGCTCACGGGGACCAGTGGCGTGGTTAAACAGGGTTTGATCCATTTAGCTATACCGAATGGATGGTCTTGGGGTGGACCGGCGAGTCCCTACTATCCCTTATATGTTGAGATGTACACAAATTGTTCTAACAACGTGGTCACTTTGTGATATTTGGCGTTATTCAGTTTAGTTTTGGCGGTTTTCGAAGAGATTTTCGAAAAATGAATTGAAATAAAAAAAAGGATAAAGGAAGCTATGGGTATTACCAGAAAAAAGAATGCAGCGGTATTTCTTTCTATTCACTTTTCGCACCCACTCTGTTGGTTCTTTAATCTCATAATTTTTTTCCTAGTACCTTTTTTGCATTCATTCAGTCCAGTCCTCACTAATTTTTCACTGAGATAAATACTTTATTTTAAGTTGGTACTATTAATTTTATCACAGGAAAACGAAAAAAATTATTCCACTAAAAACGTATGCTTTGCTTAGGTTTGGAGTCGGGACATCAATAAACTGGCAAACTTTTTTTTAATCTAAAATAAAAATTCAATTCAAATCAAATGGTTCAAATTATTTGTGCCAAGATTCTTTTCAAATATACTTTTAAGAAAAACAAGAAAATACATATACATTTAAAATGAAAAAAAAACCTGTATTTAGTAAATATTTAAATACATTTAAAAAATGTAAATATCAACATTTTAGCAAAAAACTAGATTTATCTAATTTTGTGGCTGTGGCAAAAATCAAATTATATATTTTTTTTAAACGTCCCACAGATTTAAAATAAAATTACTGTTGGGACTATCAATATAATACATCACACTTCACTATTGATCACTTTTAGATGTACACACTCTACCTTTTTTACATTTCCTTGTGTATTATAAAGTTTTATGAAATTGTATATATTTATTTATTTTTAATAAATGTTTAGTCTCCTCCACAAGCTTTTTATTTTTCTAAATTTAAAATATAACTAAAAGTTTTTTACATAGCCAATTATTAACTTGCAGCTTTCAATATGTACAATAGTGATTTTCCTCATTTTATAAAAGAATTTTAAATAAAATATGAACTAAGATACTTACTACTATTACATGTACTTTTATTTGAAATATAATTCAAAACTAACGTGAATATATAAAGGATAAAAACATGCAGAAAAATAATCTTAATAAGGCCTGTAACGTCTATCTTTGGGGTAATAGCCTCTATCTCTATAATTATTTGCAAAATCTTCCCTATCCCTGTTTTGAAAATTGTTATAACTACCTCCAGGTCGATCTTGATCCCTATCTCTATTTCCAAATCTCTGTTTTCCATACCATGGGCTCACAATAGGAGGAAGGGGTATTTCTGAATCAAAGACTTTTTTAAATTCCACATCAGAGTCTGTAAAACGCTCCGAAAACTCTAGATTACATTCCTCGAGAAAAAATTCTTGTTCTTTAGTCAAACTCATTTTTAATACTTCTAGGGCCTAGGCCTTCTTCTTCTCTTTTTATCGACTATGTAGAGACAATTTTCAAAATCATATACTTCTCGTTATAAATGCAGTCTAAGAGCAGCCTAAAGGTCACTAAACTTTTATAGCTAATCAATCAAAGGTAAGAGAAAGGCTAATGCTAATATCGTTGTCTTTATTCAGACGACGCTAATATTTTCTATGTACCGCAGTACATATATTTTTTGAATGAACTGTGAGGGACGAGCATAGAGAAAGTATAAAGGGGGACGAGGGAGGATGAGGATGATGACAATAACAAAGGCAAAAAAGAGTTGTCAAGACATATGTTGACGTACCATGAAAAAAGAAGAAGAATTGGATAGACAACTCCCTCTGTGAGAACTAACAGCGGAAGCGGAATGCGAAGAAGAAAGTTATCGCCCGCCTGACGATTCCTTAAGGTGCGTTTACACCAAAAAACAATTACAAGCAAACATCTAAACAAAAGAAGAATTCGCGAATAACAGTGGGTTTGCGAAAACTTGTCAACGATCCATATGGTCTATTTAATAACCAGGAGGAGCGATTTGAATAGGCGCTCCAAAAATATTTTGCTCTAAAATGACCAGTGGAACGTTCAACTTGCACTCAGTGCACAAAAGTGCAACCAGTGAAAAACGCTATAACTGACAAACACTTCAAATTGTAAGTGGGTAAAATGCGGGTATTGTAGAATTCCAAACGTGTAAAATCGGGTATTTTGGGTCAAAGTTGGGGGTATTTTGATGATTTGTCATTGGCAACACTGCGTGTACTGACACTATTGACAGTTAGTTTCACGTCATTGACAATTGACATTGATAGATGTGTCAACAAATTGTCATTCGCAATTTATAATGAAAATAATACATATAATTATGAATTATCGATAACAAAAATGAAAATCCAGCTGTATTTCATATAAATGTTTTATAAAATTAAACAAAAATGTCGGTTAATGCAGAAACTCAGCTACAAGGTACGAAATTAACCTATAAATGCACTTTAAACCTAATTAAACTTTTATTTTAGTGGCTATTGGTAGATTGCTTCAATCTATAACAGATAAAAGCTACTCAGTGCTAGAATCAGTCAAATGTTCTTTAAAGAAACTTTCAGAAAAGCACCCTAATCAGGTTTTAAACTCCAGCTGTGAGTTTATAAATAAGAATCCAAAGCCTTCTCTTGATCATGTTTCCTTGATTTTGGATATTATGGAGTCAGTTTGTTCTGATTATATCATAAATATAAATGGGGATACTATTTTGCTTACTATCGATGTTAGTTTGGCTGTTATGACAGAGCTGGTAAGTTCTGAACCTGCAGTGCAAATGCCTGCATGTGGGATTCTTGTGGCACTTGGAAGGGAGCATTATGTTCAGGTGAGAGAAAATTAAATGTGTTTATTTAAGTATTTATTTTTCACAGATGACTATTTAAAAAAAAAACAAATATCTTTAAACGACTTATAAATTATTAGGAAATTTCACTTAATGCCAAGTTCCTGTAGCGATATTCATCACCATTAATATAATTGTTTTGTCCGTGTAATATAGTCTTTAAAATTCGATTGTTTAGTCTTTAGTCTCAAATTTTATTTTTTCTGAAAATGTTAATTTGTTCTTAAACAATGGGAGGAACCTTGATTTTTTATTATATTAGGTGATGGAATCTTTATTAAAAAAACTGCAGCCTGGTATAATTCCCCACCATATGGTACCTTATACTATGGGAGCACTAGCCAGTGCTAATGCCACAGGTGTTGTTCCATATTTAAAGGACATTTTAAACAGCATGTTGCCCTTATTAGGAGGTTTAAGGACTGAAGTATTAAAACAAGCATTTGCTTTTGGTAAGTTTAAAGTGTTTCATTTAAGTAGAAAAATTTCCATAAAATTAAAAAAAATTTCACTTGTTAGCTCTGGGCAACTTTTGCGAAGCTCTAACTGAATATGACTCCAATTCAGAAAAATCCCCAGATCCCACGATTAACCTTGAAAGCTTCACTGTGGAAATAAGCATGGCATACGATGTCCTATTCGCGAATTGGATCAACTCCCGCGATTCTAAAACCACGGAAATTGTATTAGAATCTGTAACCTCAATCTTTCCGATTTTGACAGTCGATAAAGTAACACAACAAATCCCGAAAGCCATACAAACGCTTCTAAATCTGTACAGAAGAAATATTGATAATTATAATATTACTAAATGCTTGGGTTCGGTAATACAAAAATCCGCAACTGTCAATGGGATGCTACTAGAACCGGTATTGCCAAATGTCTTGACAACCCTTTTCGATTTGGTGTGTATATCACCAGATTACGCCCAACCAGGTTTGTTGAAGTCACATTCTGAGGTTCTGCGATGTTATGAGTGTTTTGCACTTTACTTCACTGATCATACTATGGATCATATTTTAGTCCAGTTGAAGAATAATAACGATAAGGAAAGGATAAGGGGGTTGGTGGTTTTGACGCATTTGGTGACACATTCAGGGGAACAGAACGTGAGGAGGAGATATAAGGATGTCATGAAAAGTGTTAATGAAGTACTGGGTGATGGAAACGTGAGGGTCAAGAGAGCTATGGTTAAGCTGATTGTAGCTTTAAGTTGCAAAAAGGTTCTTATGGATAAAGGTGAGTGTTAAATATTTGATGTTACTAAAATGTGAAATTTTTAATAACTTTTTTAAATTTTAATTTTTAATTACACTTTTTGTTTCTAATTTCTTGTTCTTGTTAACATACCTCTGACAGTGCCAATGATTTAATTGTTCTGAATTGAAAAAAAAGTGTTTAGAATGATACAAACAAATTCTTGTAGAAATCAACCCACATGGCCCTGAAAAATACATGGAATTCATATTGAAAATGTGCTGCAAGCAAATATTACCAAAAAGTCACATAATTGACCCTCAGGAGTTAGACAATATTCAAAAATCCAGCGATAATACCTTATATATCCTTAGCACTTCGGTCCCGGAATTGGAAGACGTTCTCTGGGGTCTTTTGTTAAGGTGTTTTTTAAATCCAATTTATGATGACGCTGTCGTGGTGATTTTGCGATGTTTGACGCACTTAGCGGCAAAGCGGGAAAAACCGGAAATGTGTGAAGCAGCCTTTGTTAGGTGTTTGGCGCTTTTGGCAATTCCATTGCCGAATTTCAGGTAGATTTTGGTTGATTATTAAGATTATCCATTCTATTATTTTTGTTTTTTTGTTGTCAAAAATTTGATTATTTGTTGGTAAGTTCATTTGATCTTGTAAAAATTAATAATTAAGTTTGGGTTTCTTGGAAACTTCGGGGATATGGCTTATGCCACGGGCATGAAATATTTAATGCCTGCGCATACATTAAGAAATCCATTACGTATTTCAAGTCTAAAACAAAATATTGAACTAACAAGACAAATTAATTTTTTAAATATCGTTATTTTATTTTTTAACTTAACATTGTTTTAGGGGCTGTTTCATATTAAACTTCTTAAAAAACATCAAACCTTGTGATATGGATAGTTATAAGTTAGTCTGGGACCTCAAAATCCCACAGTTGTTAAAATATCTGGAGCAAAATTTCGAAAATTTAAATATTTCTGAATGGCATGATCTTGTTTTCGATTTTTTAAATATATTATTGGAAACTATGAATAATGAAAGTTTTAACGAAATTTTGGTGTCAAACGCTAAAAAACAGTTGGATTCTTATTGCAACATTAGGTAAGTTTAAAGTAACAATTTTTAATAAAATAGTACTTCTGCAGTTTTTTTCTTTGTTAACAAATTATGTATCTTCCTTTTGTATTATTTTTGTTTTTTGTTAACATACCCATTATTATTATATATTTATTTCTTTCATGTATTAGTTAAGTTACATTATGTACCAAAAATTTTCTTCAGATTTGTAGGTCCTCCCAATGGCACTTTCCATATGAAACAATCCGAAAAGCAATTTCTTCTAAAATGTCTCGCCATATCCCTCTGCTATCTAAAAGACAAAGAAACCGTTACGCGAACCTTAGACAGCATCTTGACGAACGTTAAATTGACTGATTATGGTGAGTCCCACACGTGCGCCGAGGCGGTGGGTATTTGTTCGAGGTCGCACTTGGACTTGGTGCTCGATAAGCTAAAGATGATCAGGAAGGAAGTGCTTACGAAAAAGACGTCTAAATTTTTAAATTTTTTAAAAGATCAGAAACACGAAGTGGGATTAGAACGATTGAGGTACACAGTATTGTGTAGTTATTCACAGGTAAAAAAAAAATTATACTTTTTCTCATTGTTTATGAAGGTGGTTTATATGGAAAACTAAGAAAACAGGCAAAAATTGACAGCTGTGAATAAGGTGTTACTGAATTACCTTCCTTATCACTTTACATATGCTTGGCTAATTATGTTAGCATCATCAGTAGCGAAACGTACATAGAGTAATAATAAAGTGTAATTTTTCGTTAGTGATGACGACAACAACAACCCGAATATGATAACCGAATACAAATGACATCTGGTAAATTCTCTGAATTTGATAATGGTTTTTTTAAGGTGTGCAATGAAGCTCCTTCTGAAAAACTTCTGAAAATTATCGAGAGCGAAATTTTGAATTATGCAGTTCAGGAATTAACGAACAGCAAAGATTTTACTATGAGAAAAGTGAGTCTGAAGACGATCAACGCCGTTGCCGATGCCATGCATCCAAATAGAAATTCTTTGCATATTAGAATGAAAGAGAGGGATAATGTCATAAAGTGAGTCGAAATTTTTCTCACAATATGTTTATTAAAATGAGACAATTTGTGATAAATTAAATAAAAAATTGACATTAAACTTGTTTAAAGTTAACTTGATTTTTTTTAGGTTAGTTTCTTCGCAAGTTCATCTACACAGTGGTCCAGAATACATTGAACTTTTCCCACTAATCATCCCAACAGTCACTTCTTTAGTTAGACTCGATGTACCACTAGAATCTGAAGATAGGATAAAAATTTTAAAATTATTTTTTGATAACGTTTACAACGCTGCGATAATTTATTGCAAAATCAATCAGGAAAATGCGGAAAAATATTACGGAGATTTGAAACTTGTTCCTCACGTGACGAAGAGTTTTACGGAGTTGAATCAACTCGTAAAAGATTTATTATTGCAGAATTTGTCTCCTGCTACTTTAGATGAGATCGTATGGTTGTTGCAGCCTTGGTTGGGTAAGTAAAGAAAGAAAAAATGTTAATTTTCATTTTCTACCCCAATATTTAACAATTATAGATTTTTTTTAGCAATTTTTAACTATTTCCATAAAAATTTAGCGGTTTTTTTGATTTGTTTAAGAAAGTACCTAAAGTTTGCTGGAATTTTATTTCAATTATATATTACATGAAGTAAAATAATTGTTTTTAATGTTTTTCAAATAAGATCTAATTACAATCGTCTAAAGTTAGTAATTTATATGTGGTAGTAGAAAAAAAATGTACTTGATACAAATACAAATTATCGATTTTCGGATTATTTTCCTTTACTTCTGCTGTGAGACCTTGCTTCTTACCAAATTTCATCATTTAAGTGACATAATATGCGGCATAAATGGCCTTATTTTTTTATTGCATTGTGTTAGAGGCTTGATTTTTTTTACATCTCCAAGGGACCATAGACCTAAGTATTTGATATTAATTTAAATTTGATACCTCCACGCGTTCTTGAGAAAAAGGGTCTTGACACACAGACAGACGGACAACCAAGTGTTTCTTTTTCGTTTTCAAATACGGAATCCTAAAAAGCAGATCAACTCTCTAATTTTATACTTTTTATAGCAAATTAAAATTATTGTAATTAAAAATAATATAATTTAGTTTTTTAACCAATGGTATATTTTTAGGCAAAAAAAGACCCGAACAACGGCTACCAGCTGCCGAAACTCTACGTCTCGTACTCCAAACTTATTTGGACAATATGAAATTCGCGTATGAATGTCCAACAACTTTCGGTCAAACAGGATTTCTCCTTTCGAAAGTTATTCCTAGATGTACTGATCCAAACAAGAACATCCGCAAGGTAAACAAACATTTTTTTTGTGTGTTTTTCTCATATCAATCAACAATCATAAATAGGCTGGATGCTTTGTAAACATCCCATATTTGCTGATACACAGTTAACTGTGTTTATATCTACCTCTATTGTTTTATAACATGTTGTCAAAGGGAAAAATAAAGGGATTTTATAGTAATCAATCAATACCTAATCATTCATATTTTATATTCTGATTATTAATCTGAAAATTCCGGAGAAATATGTATTTCAAAAAAATGGAAAAAATCTTTTAGGCCGAAGATAATGTCGTTTTTTACTGATAAAATAATAGGCACTAAGCGATTACCATAAATTATACTACTCTTGACAATGCCGCTTCGTTAACGCCATTTTACTTTGACAAGTAGGCACATTTCAAGACGAGCCGTAGGCGAGTCTAGTTAAATTACTTTAGGATCTTGTTAACTATATTTTTTCTGCAGCCGTTTATTAGACAAGCGTTGTCAAAATAAAAATCAAGTAAAATCTTTTCCCTATGATCATACAGAGAGTCTTACTTTTTATTTTTATTTATTTATTTATTTATTTTTTTTTCAATAAGGTGGCGGTAGAATGTCTCTCACTTATTCTCTGTATTGCTTCAAGATATGAGGGGCACATGAGAGATCACGACAAAGTTTTAAGCAATTCTCTACAGCATGTCCAACAGCAGATCGACTCGGACGAGCCAAAATTGTTGTATAACCTCACTTCTGACCTGGCTCATATTATTTGTATAAATCTGCCGCCGTTTCAGCTAATACACTGTGTAGATGGTTTGATCGAGGCATTACTGGATTGCGAGAGTTCTAGCTCAAACGGGAGCAGTGTCGTGCTCAATTTGATGCTCAAAAATAAAGGTAAAAAGTATTTTTTATTAATGTTTATTTAAAGAGAAAAAGATAATAATGTTCAATGTATCCTTTTTGGAAATATTTTGATTTATTTTAAGAGGAGAGAAACAAGTTGTAAATTTATAAATACATTTTAGGCGGGGAACTATTGAGTCACGTGGTACAACTCACGGAAGAACTACTAAAACAATTGTACAAAATTGAATGTCCAAGAACAAAATCGTCCACATACAGGGCGATCCTAAGTTTAACGATGCACCATTCGAAAATCGTGTGCGGCATTTTGTTGGCGCAACCTCTACCGTTTGATAAGTAAGTCAAAGAAACTAGAAAAGTGGTAATTGAGATTGAAAAGTTTAGATGTTGCCAAACTTACTGATATGTGATTTCTCTATTTTGTCAATTGCAGGTCAAAATGATACGATAGAACTGATATTTCCATATCAACTTTTGGTCGATTATAATAGAGCTACTTTTGGGTTTTTTGACATAAAAATCCTATGTGGTCGACATCAGTTTTGACCGTAAATCACATGAAAATTGGGAATTTAAATGGAAGACCTATTAAATTTCTACATATTTGGATTATACGACTTCAAACACGTACACGTCGACTGTTAAATGTCACTTGATACGCTATTTTTATCATTGACATATACTCATTTACATGCCCACTGGTGAGATTGGGGTATTTCGAGAGAAAGAGATGAAACGATGATTCGGTCAATCCCTATTTCTCTCAAAACAGTATCGTATAGTTGTTAGAGATAGCGCTAGACCGAACCTATACGACATCTTTCTCACTATTTTGTCAGCAAAAAATATTACGACATACAGGTTCGATACGTCCATAAGTATATGTCAATGATTTTTATTTTATTTTTAATTTTTTATCCTTCCTAAAGTTGTTTCGTCTAAATTATTTATTGAACTTGAATTACCTAAAAGGTCTCAATTTTGTTAATTATTTGTTTTTATTTCTTTTATTTAACTACAACTCAATTTATTTAAATAAAACACAATAGTAAAAATCGTTCTTTCAATTACCATTAAAATGATGTACATAACAATTAATTTTTTTTTGTCAAATAAAGGAGAAATGTTTTTTTTTTATTTCGATACAAATTATTAAAAAAAACATATAAAAGGATATTTTAAATATAAATAATTATAACAAAAAAAAAATTACAAAATTTAGAACTTTTAGGTAATTTTCGTCTCAATATAATGAATTTTAGACCAAATTATTAGCACCTAGGACGAATAAAAGAAAATTAAGAATAAAATAAAAATGGCTTCTCAAGTGACATTTGACAGTCGATATGTATGTTTGAAGTTTCTGGTTAAACCGGTCATATTGGATTTTTATGTAAAAAAATCCAAAAATAACTCTGATATAATCGATCAAAAATTGGTATAAAGATAGTAACTCGTTTAAATGTGATATGGGTGGCCCATGACCCATTATGTTTTAAGGCAAATAAAATTTGATATAAAACTTTATTTTAGCATCATCTGCGATTGCTGGTCCATTCTTTCGACAGACCTAACTCTAGCAGTAGACCTAATCGACCAAATAAAAAAACACATTAAGTCCTCCCCTATCTTCGAAGACCAAAATAATGGGGAAGTCAAATTAGCCAATCTTCAACCGCTCCAAGCGATTTGCGCTTTACACGAGCTACTAAAAAACACGCAACTGAAAATAATTTGCTTGAATCAATTTCCAGAAATGTTTTCAATTTTATTGACGTCGATTTGTTCGTATATGGGGAGTGTCGCTCCTGCTGGCAAAAAGACAGATTCTAAGTTCAGTTTCAACAGGGATGCGTACAAATGTATACCTGCCAAAGTGGCGGTCGAAACGTTCAGGTTGTTTTTGTTATGCTGCGAGTTCGACAAGATGGCGACCAGTTTGTTGTTGATTAGTAATATGGACGCGTTCGAGGATGTCAATTTGTTTCTCGAGGTAAGTACTAAAAAAAATATAGGTGACGAACTAATTTTTTAATTATTTTTCTACATAGGTAGTTCAAAATTTGGTCGAAAATATTTGCACTGAACATCCTCAAGCGCTTTCATGGGTGGTAGGCAGCTTGGGACCATACATCAGAGCTGACTTAGACCCCCAAAGAGTGGCTACAGTAGCATTTTTTTCTTATTTGCTTCAACAAAGCCACAAAGAGCAGAATGTACTTACCGAAAATCTTTTGGAAATGATTTTAGACGTACAGAGTGACACGTGTACTTTGGTGAGGAAATTAGCTCTTCAAGGATTAGGACACGCTGCTGAAAATTTAAGTTATGATCTGGTTTCAAGACATTGTCATCCTATACTGGGTGTTTTGATGAAAAGTTTGGATTACAATAATATAGGGTAAGATGAAATGATTTTGAGTTTTGATTTCGTTGGAAAACTTACAAATGAATTGTTAGGTGGTTTTAAGAAAATTTTGTATTTTTCCTCAAATTTAAAATTTCAAAAATACTTGATTATTTTGAGACTTAATTAGCAAGATTTTTTATGGTTTTTAAGTATTTTGAAGTCATTGAAATATCTCATTTAAAGATAAATCTTTTTCTTTTAGAAATGAAAGCGCTGTAATTTTGGAAGGAATGCTGAGTTTTTCCAAACTTCTTTTAGCTATGGAAGGCGTTAAATTCAGTTCTTTCCAAGTAACAGCTGCTGTAAGGATAAAACCGTTACTAGACCAAGAGGACGTGAATTTAAGACGCGCATCCTTTAGATTATTAGGCGATTTAACTCAATCTTTAAACTCTGAAGGAAATTTAGAAGCGTTTAAAGAACAAATTCACGGTAATATTGTGACATTACTTTTGCATTTGAGCGATCCCGATATATATGTCGTCAAGGTAAGAACAGTCGCAAATTACACTATCAATTTATACACAAATATTGTAGAGGTCAAATCATATTATTATTTTAGGCATGTAAATATACTTTGAGAAAAATCGGTCCGTTTTTGGAAAGTTCCAAAGTTAATTCTATGATACAAGAACATTTAATTGATGAGGCCAATTTACATTTTGCTGACTTTATTAGAGATGTTCTTAAACTTATGGTAAGTAGGACTTTTTTTTAAGTAAATAATTTTTTTATAGACTTTATACAATGTATGATAGTATAAAAACTATAACAACCTCGTTTTGTAACATTTTTAGAAAAAGAAATAAAAAACATTCTGCAAATTTTTTAAATTTCATGGAATTTTTTACGAATAAATACAGAAGTTTCAGCTTAGAGTAGAACATTTTTTTAAAAATTTTATTGCGTTTTCTAGGCAGAAGATCTACAAGATCTTTTCCCACAACTGATAATGACTTGTTTATCTTATTTCAAAAGCCAATGGGTGGAGATAAAAGGGAACGCATGCCTAATTTCGGGCATCCTTTATTCCCAATTAATTCCCGAAAATAAATCCGGAGTATCTCTGGATAAAGTCTGTGATAGTTTGTTGAGACTCTTAAGCGATGAAGACGAACATGTTAGGATTAAGGCTGTTGAGGCTATTTCATATTTATTTATGGAGTAATTTTAGTTTATTTTTTAAAAAAAGCATTTCGTTATTTATAATCATTGTTCTTCGAGAAACTTTAAATTTTTGGGGAATATGCTTAGAGGTTGGAAATTTTCTTCTTACATTTTTTATTGAAATTTGGTTAAAGAAATGCGTTGCCGGTTTTTTGAGCGTATCAATATTAAAATTTTATATTTTTTTCTAAATTTAATTACTTACGTTTATTATTTAATAAAACATTTTTAAGTGTTTCCCAATGATTTAAAATATTTTCTTTATAAATTGATTTTGTTTATAGATATATAAGGGCGCTTTTTTTAATTAGATTATTTGCCAAGCTTAATGGAAGTGTTACAGGTTTTTGTCATATTTTTAAATGAATTCCTATCAATTTCTTAATATACAAAATATATTAAGTATAAAACCTGGTAATATATTTGTTATCATTTTAAATAATTATATAATTTATATATGGTATGTCCTATATTATTATTGTTCCTATTCTTTTGTCATATTTATATATACATATATATTTGTTTAATAAATAAGTTTTTATTTTTAATTTCCCATAACATATATCCAATATATACTGAAATTGAATGAAGTTCTACTGATATGTATTCACAAACAGGAAGTTGAGGGTCATCTTATAGATAGATTACCAATACGATGCTACAGAGAAATTTTATGTTAAGAGCATTCTATCTAACAGATACTACATTCTTAATAACTTTTTTAAGAAGTAACAAATTTAATTGTGGTTTTCACTAAAATATGGAGAAAAAAATCTATTATTGTGGCTACCAATTACATTTTTTTTATGTCAACTTATTTATTTTTTTTGTAAAAATGTTAGCTTTCCACAATTCGCCACAGGGACGCGCCTATTATATAAAAATTAGGAACGATGTCATGAAACCCGTATTTTAAACCATCTTGAAAAATAGAAAAGGACTATTATACTTTTATTTGCCTACCTACAATTCCATAAACTTTTAAAACATTTGCAAAACAAATGGGCCTAGTAGAAAGAAGAGAAACTATTTTAATGCTTATGGTCATGATTTATTTTTTATTAATTATAAATTTTATTTTTACCTGGATTCGGATTTCAGTTTTTGGAATTGGTCTAAAATTGTCCAAAACCTTCTAAAAATTGGCTAAATTAATAAGAAAATGATCCGAAGTTACTCAAACTCAAATTGATGAATTGTAATAATCTAAAATGAGTTAAATTGATCAAAGAATTATTTAAAATGATCTAAATTTGTGGAAAATAGTCCAAAATTGACTAAAATTGTCCAAAATGATAAAAAAATGGTTCAAAGTTACCTGAATTGTTCAAGATAATCTAAAATGGCCTAGAATTGTCCAAAATGGTCTAAAATTCCCCAAAAACGATCTAAACTTACATAAATTGATCAGAGAATTTTTCAAAATTATCCAAAATGGTCTAGAATTTTCCAAAACTGGATTAAAATAATAATAAAATTGTCTAGTTACCTAAATTGATCAGAAAATTGTTCAATACAATCTAAAATTGTCCAAGACAGTCTCAAATTGTCCAAAAACGGTCTAAAATATTAGTAAAACGGTCCAAAGTTAGCTAAATTAATCAGAGAATTGTTCAAAATAATCGAAAATTGCCTAGTTTAGAAAAAGGGTCTAAAATTCTCCAAAAACGACATGCTATATTATTAATAAAAAAAAATATCCGTGTAGGTAAATGAAAAATAAAATTAATTTGAACAATAAATTATATCACGCCGCCCATGCTTTTACAAAGTAGCCGCCGACGGTCAATAGGTATTTGTTTTTTATGCCGTTGAAATTGACTACGTATTGACTATAAGTCCTGATTTATTAATATTGTGATTGTGAAAAATAATAATTAAAAAAGTTATTAAGTGAATTCAGCATTTATATATGGTGTCTCCAAATGACGCTTACAACGTTTGTCTGTAGATAAAATTACACAAAATGATATCAGTAATGACGGGTCCAACACATTTACCTTTTGAAATTAATATTTTAATTTTTTTGTATTGCTCAATGATTTTCACGTAAAATCCGCATAATTTGAACTTTGTGATATTGGGCTGTAATTTTGGCTCAATACTAATAAAGGCGCCTATATTTCGCACGACAGCCCTGAAGAGTACTTGGCGCGTCCCTGATTCGCCATATTTTAAGATATTTGAAGAAAAAAATGAAAATTTAGCAGGACCTAAATTTTACGAGCGAATTAAGATAAGAGCATTTAATTGTCTGGCAAGTGCTGCCACCGCATAGATTCATCTATACTTTCCATCATAGATGCCTTTTAAATCTCCAGGCGGACATTGGCGTTAGTATACCGAGTTACGATAGTGAATTTTTATGTAAGTGCAAATTTGTATTGTTTTTAAAGCGTATTTCGATTATTTTTTTTTTGACAATTATTTGTTTTTTTTTTTAAGAATTACTGAGATCACAAATTCCCAAATAGTTATTTCTTTTTGAAAATTTGGGCGATAGACGTTTGGGCCCAAATCCCTAATTAGAGGTAATCTGCAAGCACGTTTCGGCACAAACGAAAAAGGGTCGCGTTAATCCCTAAGCATGTTTGGGCCCCTCAGATAAGGTGATCAACCTATATAAAATAAATTAAGATATTTAAAATACTTATGCAAAATTTATAAAATTAATATAACTTACACAATATTAAGAAATTGCCGAAACAGTTTGGAGTTCGACAACGCCAAGTTTTTACTCCGGATTGGAGTTCCCGTTTAAAAATAAATTTGTAATTATTCACAATTAAACAAACTTTTCCTCTACGACTAACACTTTTCAAAATTTTTACACCTTCCATATTTTACTTCGTTCACGTTATGAAGTAAAAACAAAACTAAACTATATTTGATGAATATTGTTTATTGTACCCCTTTTAAGAGAATTTGAAATAATCAAAATCCAATTTCAGAAATTCCGAAATTTCCTACCTGTTTCCGTTCGGGCCCAAACGTGCATACGGATTAAGAAATATATTTCTCGGATTAGAATCATAGGTCATTATGGGGCCCAAACGTGCACTGCCCGAAAATTTTAATCCCTGAGTAGTTTTTAATTACCCGGCTGATACCGTAAATTTTTTTACACAAAGAGTTACTGACAGTAGCAATGTATTATTTAAAAAATAAAATTTAAAACAGCCAAAGAAACAAAGTGAACAAAATGGGTCATAATAATAATCTTATAATATACAAATGTAAATTATTTGTCGCGCCAACACGCATTCAAATGTAGCAGTTCATCTAAAGTTTGGCAAACTGTCCATAAATGTGAATTTTTTTCAAAATTTTATTACAAAAATGGCTCAAAAATTTTATAACGATTTGTACCATTCATAAGATAATATGGAACTTTAAATTTTAGACGTATTTTAGTTTAGAATTGTTATAACCAAAATATAGAATTTTCTTTAAATTTTTATGTAATTTTGTTTAATCGAAAATTATAAAAATGAAAAAAGAATATCCGAAATGAACCAAAAAATACATATAATTATAAAACTTTTTTGTTTGCACACCTTGTACTATTAATTTTTAAATTTTGAGTAAAAATTATGGATTTTTATGAAAAATTATAGGAAATCAAAATTGTAGAACATAAAATTTCCTACAAAGTTTGTCGTTACTTTTTTTCGAATTTCGCATAGTTTCAGAAAAATAATTTGATTAAATAATTAAGAAACAAAAGATTATCCATTCTCAAATGTGGTAAAATTATTCATGAAATTTATTGAATCTGGTTAAACAAATGGCAACATGTTTTAGCCAAACAAAGGCCATCATCAGGCCTACAATACAAATTGTTAGAAATACAATAAGAAATCACAAATTAAGTTACTTGCGAGCGGTCTAACTTAATTTGCGATTTATTGTATTTCTAACAATTTTTATAATTTGTAGGCCTGATGATGGCCGGCCATTGTTTGACCGAAACGTGTTGCCCATTTGTTCAACCAGATTCAATAAATTTCATGTGGTATGACTAGGAGTTTTTCTATTATTCTTGTATTAAATAATTTTTTACTGGGAGTGTTCGGAATGTTGGGTTGGATTACCACCTCATTTTTTATTTTTTTCGTTTTTCTGCTCCTGTATATTTAGATAAAATGACGAATTATTTGTTTTCCAGTTTATTTTTTATTTGAAGAAAAAAATTGACGTTTTTGAGTTTGTAGCGTTATAATTTTAAAACTAATTGAATTAAAGTATAAAGAAAACTAGTTCTAACTGTGCTAATTTTGTTGCTAAATGTTTACTAATTTATATAATTTTTTCTGTAAAAACTACGCCAATTTTTTAATCTCTTTAAATAAGCTACTTTATATAGAATAATTTCGCTCCACTAATATTAAAAATGTTCTACGATTATGGTTTTTACCCAGAGATAAAGATGAATAAACGTACGATTTAGAAAAGACGTACGCAATGACAAGTTAGTACTATATCAGACAAAATTATGTCCTAGTCAGTACTATTCTCTACTACCCGTCCACCGCTACGGTCAGAAAGTGGACTGGAAATGCAACTAGAATTGTTTGCAGCGATAGAGCGCTCTTAAGAAAAAGACTCGATTGATGTTATTAAATGTTGAAATTAGTTTTTTCAAGATATTTTTATATATCAAAAATTTCAAATTGCTAATTTGCTTTCTATTAAACATCCCCATTTCATAAAAACGCTTCGTTTTAAAGTTTTGCATAAAACTTTGTAAAAGAAATAATTCTACATCGTAATAGTTTATAAACAAGTCAATTGTTGGTGTCAAATAAACAAAATTTGAAATATGCTTTTGTTTTATTAAATTTGAACAAACCTATTTTGTAAATCCACTAAACCTGTCAATATAGTTTAATTTCATAGGACAAGAAAATATCAATTTGATGCTTTCAAAAAATTTGAGCAGTTTTTTAAATTAAAAGGTGAAAGCGATTGTCTTGTCCCAAATTTTGTTAAAAAGGTCTTGTCAACACATACAAATTTTATTTTGGTCCAACAAAATATCTATAATTTTCAAAGCGCTCTTTTGTCAATGATCAAAATAAAAATATGAAAATAGGTTATTTAATGTACTTCAGTCAATATTCATTTTTTAATCCTTTCATGAATCAAGGTTATTCTTAGAAATAAAACATTTATAAAAAAAAAATACTCATGTACTATAAAAAATTATGTACAATTTCCTTAATCAAAGAGTCCCAATCCCATATCATCATCTGACTCTTCTGGTTCGGATTCCTTCTTCTCTTCCTTAGCTGGAGCAGCTGCGGCTGCAGCGGCAGCAGCTGGTACAGCTGCAGCAACGCCTCCAGCGGGTGCTCCGCCTACTCCAGAGCCAATGTTGGTGATCAGATCTTTGATGTTAACACCTTCTAGGGCTTTTGCAAAAAGGCCTGGCCAGTAAGGCTCAATGTCTACATTTGCTGCTTTTAGAATTGTTTGGATTTTTTCACCCTATAATACAACAGAAAAATAAAACATAAGATAGTAAATATTTTTTAAGACCCAACAGTTTGCAAAATATGAATTTTTATTATCGGTCGCCTGAAGTAGAAGTCATCAGATTGAAAAAGTGTCTCTAATTTTCCTTTGGCAGTTTCAGATTAATACCGAGCTACCATACACTAAACAAGACATTGCTGTACCCACAACTAGCACACCTCTCTCTGTATCAAAAACAGACAAGGCCGGCTTATAAGTGTGGGGTAAAAAAAGACCATCATATAACCTCACAAATTATTAAAAACATTATTTAAAGTATTTCGAAAAAATACGTTCAAATAAATATTAAATGTAGTTTAAATTAATATATTTTGTGTTCAAAACACGTCGATGATTGTAAATTTCACAAATAATATCGAATTTAAAATTACGTTTTGTGAATCGAATATTGAAATATTTTACTTACAGTTATTGCAATATCGTCATCAGCCAAAAGCAGGGCGGAGTAGACGCAAGCTAATTCAGCGTTTGAAACCATTTTTTTATTTTTATGTATAAGTGCAAGTCGCCAGCGGGCCTTAGCTCAGAGAGAACAAGCACACGTCTTGATTCTATTTCAACAAACGTCAAAAGAAATTAAGGAAATGAAATGAATCCAGACAGATGACAGGAGAGGCGATGATTTTTCCAGTGTTGCCAATGACAAATCATCAAAATACCCGCAACTTTGCTTCAAAATACCCGATTTTACCCGCATCGAATTACAAAATACCCGCATTTTACAAACTTATAATTTGAAGTGTTCGTCAGTTAGTTATATCGTTTTTTAATGTATACAACAGATTACATCACAAATTGCAACATGCGCAAATGCAACACAAACAAGAGCTTCTTTTTCCTTTTTGAGGCCCCAGCTGCCAAGGCTATTTTCTATTGGACTTTGACATCTAACGTAAATTATGTGGTAGTGTTGCCAAGTGTGTTCAATGTAAACCAATTACTATTTTATATATTTTTTTAAGAAATAAGATGGCTGTAACAGTAATATTTATTTTTAGTTGAAGTGGACTCACTCCCATAAAACATCAAAATAGCGAATAATTGACATGAGATGAAGTTGAAAGTAAATACCCGAATTTTAGCCGCAAAATTCAAATACCCGCAAGAATACCCACAAAGCAGGAAAATACCCGAAAATCGGGTAATTACCCGCAGACACTGGTCTGGAGGACAAATCATTTTCCAAATTACCAACAAATAAAAAGTTAATAGACGTTCAAAAGACGTCTTCTACATTGTGTTGTGACCTAAAAAATGAGAAGAATTCATGAAAATATAAAAAGAAGAATCTTAACAAAATTAAAACTGACAAATAAAATGAAAAATAGTTGAAAATTATAGTTTAAAAATGGTAAATAATTCGAAATCATGAAGCCTTCATTCGTTATTAAATTTATAAATTTGCAGAATGGTATAATCTTAGCTGGACTTGGTTTGGCTGCTGTTGGTTTCGTGGGACGTTACGCACTTAAACAGATGCCCAATGCAGCCAAGAATTTCAACGAAGCTTTTAGAAATTTACCGAAATTTGATGCTAATTCTGTAAGTAATTCGAAATATTACAAAGGAGGGTTCGATCCAAAGATGAATAGAAGGGAAGCTGCTTTGATTTTAGGTAACTTATAACTTACGACCCTAAACTACTTCTGACATAATGAACACGTTAAGGACCATTTTCACCACCTATTTAAACGTAGTTAACCATCTTAACCTCAGTTAAAGACCGAAACGAATTTCACAAAAACAACGAAAAAACTAATTTCTGCGTTAACCGGAGTTAAAAAACAAACTGTCCGATTTGGGACTGTTAAAAGCAGTTTAAGATTTTGAAATGCGATTTCGCCTTTCAAAATGGACTACTTTATAACTTTAACAACGAATAGAAAGACAATTGGAATTCCCAGATGATAAGTAAAATTCTCAAATATAAACATAATACTTGTCATTTTTAACTAATCTGTTTTAAATTATTATTACAGAAATAATTACGTATCTCCAATAAACCAACTTCTTTGTGATTTGCGTTTTTATACAACAGGATGTAGGCAAATTACTGTTAAAAGTACAAAAATTCATACATTTGCTAAGTTGCCAGTGTTTGCATTTTCTTAAAACTTAGTTTTCATAAACGCAGTTAAGGTAGCACTCATGTACCTCAGTGAAAACAGCATGACATTAACTGAGTTTAATTTCTGCGTTTACAATAAACTTAGTTTCATTACACTACGTTTATTTAGCTTCTGATGAAACTGCCCAAAGTTGTTCCTTTTAGATTTTTCGAAGAAAAGTAAAAACTTCAAATTTTCGAAAACTCGAAATTACGAAAAAAATATTGCCGTTTTTCACTTGTTTGGGTTAAAATTGTTGACGATTTAATGCACATTTTTTTTAAATATTTTTAGGAATAAGTCCGAGTGCAAATAAGACTAAAGTAAAAGATGCTTTTAAAAAAGTTATGGCTGTAAATCATCCAGACAGAGGAGGTTCCCCTTACATTGCTTCAAAAATAAATGAAGCCAAGGATTTTTTAGAAAAACACGCCAGAGCTTAAAAAAATTGATATTTTAATAATTTGTAAATAGTACAAAAAATATTTAACAATAAATATTAAATAGACTAGAATGTTTTATATGATTTTACGTCATTTTGGTAGTTATTTTGTTCTGTTTTGCTTATGTTTAGCTCTTAGTTTGGATAAAGTTGTATTTGACAAGTTTCCTGATAGCTTAAAAACCTCCTAAAAAAATACCTCTATTTAAATAAAAAACAAACTATACCGAGAATGACATTCGACATAGCTTCTTTCAGCAGTTAATGTCATACTTAATGAAAAAATTAATGCACACATTTGACTTTTTAAGTTACCTGCATAAATTGGTGACAGTTAATGACACTCTCATGGTTTCTCATATCCCTGAAACACCCAATTAGTTCTCCTAATTCACTAGTTTGTAATATTTTGGTTTTATGCAGTCTAATTAGGGTAATTGCTACCCTAAAAATAATTTTTGATCCTTCATTAAATAGGCAGTCCCATATTCTGAACACAGTCTCTGCAGGAAGTACCTAGAACATTATGATAAAATCTGATATGTTAACAAAAAAAAGTATGAAAAAAATTTGACATTGGCAAAAGTTTTGAAAATATTAATGTGTACAAAATATATGTGTAAAACTAGCCATCTTGTACAGTAATGACGACATCACTCATAGTAACTGCCACTTCTAGTTATCCAATTTCAATTTTTTTTAATTCATTAGTGAGTTATCGTTACTAGAACATCCATCCATTCTAACACACAGACATCAATGCGAAAATGTCAAAATTATGTTCTAGGTACCTTACTTAAAACGTGTTTATCCATTAAAAACTCACCACCCAATTTTTATGTTGCTTTATTGAAAAAAAGTGCAAAAAATATTTATCAAAACCCTGAGTGAATGTGTCATATATTCATAATTGATAAGGCTAGAGTCATTTGTAGTAGATTCTAGGGAATAATACCTCTAACAATATAATGCATATTGTTCACATTTGTGGAAAACAGGTTAAAAGATTATTTTTCCCAAAAGTCTACACAAAAACTGACCAAAATATTGTGAATTTCAAATGATGAAGAATTAGGTGTAAATGAAAGTCAAAATTTTACCATCACTCACCTCTGAATACAAACAAACGAACCACTTGGTGGTCCCCATTGCCCACGGCATCCCCACATTATGAATATGTTGGTGCACTACTGGTTCAAATCTCTTAACTAGCTCATCAAGCACATCGAGATCAACAAGCAGTCCCTTCATAGTAACAATGTAATACTGAGGTAGAATCCTCTCAATCAGAGCCTTCAGCAGCCAAAACGAAATCTCTTCGTCTTTAGTAGCCAACAAGAGGAGCCCCACAATATAATTTAAGCCCTGACAGTAACCTACATCTTTATTTTGATGAGCAAATGTAGCTAATACATTAAATAACATTTTTGGTAGATGTTCATGGTTACTGAAGTAAATATTTTCTAAAAAAATACAGAAATTTCACAAAATAAATCGATTTATATAAGGAAGTGTCTATTGCCACCCGCTACGGATGAAATTAGTGGCTGTGATTCCAACCTTAGAGACACGGATAAATTTACAGAAACGGTCTATCTGTATCTCTAAAACTAGTAGTTGACTAGACACAGATATCTGACATTAAAAAACCAATTTATCCGTGTTTACCTTAGAATATATATAGTTAGTTGGAATGAGTATGTACCATCAAATATACATGAATAATATGCGAATAGATGGCCATTACTAAGAACCACGTATGACTCATAGTTAGAATGTTAAATATGGGTTTGTTTACATTTGTGTTGTGCGAGCTACGCTACAGGGGCATCCGCCATTTGCGTCCACTGAGCGAAAGCGAAATGCTCCTTCCCACTAACTATATATTTTAAGGTGTCTACGAAACACAGATAATTATCCAATAATTTACAATTAAAATTGTAAATTCAAAATTCGTTGATAAATTAAAGCTTTTAGAATGAGATAATCAAATTAATAATTTTCGGATACCTAATTATCCTTGCTTCATAGACACGGATCATCCATCACAGTTTATAATACCAATACATAAAATATAAGGTATACCTGGAAAAGTTCGCGGTAAGTCTATTTCAATCATATCAATAATATGCTGCTCTCTAATTTTTTTTCGCAATGCAGTGTATGTATAAGGACTTCTATTCTTCATCTCCTCCCCACCGGACACTTTCATCCAAATTGATCCCCGTAAATTACTAGGAATTCCTTTTCTTACAAACCTCTTTAAGACACTCGATTTATTGATAATATTACTAACAACGTTCCATCTTTGAGCTCGTCTGGTTAATACCAGCATATATCGCGACATAAATACATCATAAACTTCGTAGTTGAAGTTTTCAGAACGTTCAAAGCCATATTCGTCAACTTTACTAGAAATCATCAATGATAATATGTTAGGTTATAATTAGAAATTTTAGACTTACCTGTATATGGATTTAGCCATCGCTGGAAATCATCTTATCTGGACAGTATTTCACAAATTAATGACACCAAAAGAAAGTGACTCATATTTCTGTTGTGTATGTGTAGTAATTACCGTTAAACAGTCAATTAAAAACTCTTTTTGGGTCAAACCCATAAGTGTCAGATATGCAGTATAATATAGTATAAACTTTATTTTATTTGTGTGTGATGTGTCATTTAGTGAATTATCAGTCTAGTAATATGTCATGTTTAAATGTTTTAAAAATACTCTTGAAATAAATTTAATAATAATGGATTTGTTCTTATCTTGATCATGAATCAATCAATTTGAACTGTACCGAACATTTGTTCATGACACTTGTATATAACCTTAAAAAAATGTGACATTTTTAATTTTTATTTTGCTGTGACTGCAGGCACGCTAACGTGTCGCGATATAAGTCACGTATGCGTATGTCAAAATTATTGCTTAATATTTTTGTCACTTGGAGTGCTACAGTCGTGTGCCGGATTCTCTTTGCACACACACACACACGATGACCCCGAGCCAAGAGGATATTGTACCTAATCGGCACTTGATCCCCAAGTCCCCTGCCTCCTCCCCCAGGTTCTTCCCCCGACATGCCCGCTATTGTGAGCATATCGCAGGGTTGCATTTAAGGACCTTGGGTCCCCGGTCGTCATTATCGTCTCTAGTCCTTGATTTCGCCGTATTCCACCCCATCGGGCATTGGTGGATGCCTGGCTTGTCCTCTGAATTTTTTTGTCTTAGGGACGACCGAAGCCTCGATCCCTTTTACATCGTCTGTTTGTCCTGTCGCTTTAATGATTTTTCCTCGAGGCTAACCACTCAAACCAGGTTACTCAAAAGTTAACCATTAAAATTTCCTCGATGCGTATTCCAAACCACAGAGTAAATACTTCTCTGTCCAAACTATGACGTCATACTTAACCAACTTCTCAAACTGGCTGAGGTAGTTTTCAGAGTAGTTATGTTGTCAGTTGTGCTGTGTTTTACTGATTTTATTAGGTTTTACTGTTATTTATAAAATATTAACGAATGGATACATACGAAGTTTATGTAAATATAACGTTGTTTAGGATTACTGATAGTGAAGGTAACGAGACAATTCATAAAAAATCCTTTGATTCAAACATTGTTTATTATAGATGATGAATTCCTTATTGGATATATCGATAACAGGATAAAAAGTGGCACTGGTCCACCTGTGATATGATTTCTTAAATATAAGAAGACCACGACAAAATGTAACAGAACTGGATGTGGAAGAAAATGATATAATTAATAGGTGTATTTCTTTTGCACTTGGGTCAGTTCACTTGGATCACTTTTGAATGGGTCAAAACTGACCACGCAAAAGTACAAATAAAACGCTCCTATCGAATCAACTGACGTTGTCGTTCGGTTCCTGTCAATTATCATCTGCGACTAGCATTAAAGCACCAAAAAAAGATCATAAAGAAATGGCCACCGACACCTATAATTTTCTTGGAGAAAATGTATTCCTACAATTGAACATTAAACGTTACACCGTATATATGGAAGTCTTTTCTTACGAAATATTTACTAAAATCATATTATCTTCCTCACTAGACGAAGTGTCGCCTTCCATTTTATTAAAATCTAGATTTTTAATTTGCTCTTGATAAGTCCACTTTTTTTAGGTTATCAAATGATTTTAAAAACCCCGCGATCTGTTTCGGATCACTTTTGAACCATTTCAGCGGGTGGTGCAGCATCGGTAAGGGGGGAAGTGACCCAGGTCATTTTTGATTCAGTTCAGTTGCAAATAAAACAGTGAAGCAAGTGACCTAGAACTGAACTGAACTGATCCAAGTGCAAAAGAAATACAGCTATTAGGGAGTTCACTGAAGAAGTCAGTCTCAATCAGCTGGTAAAATGTCGTCATGCGCGCTAGCTTGTCATAATTCGAAAAGTTAACCACTCCTTAACTATGACGTCATTATTTTGCTAAACCTGGTTTGACTGATTAGTCTCGAGGAAAAATCATTTTTGTGTGTGCTTTGTCAGTGTGTCATGTATTGTCTTCTCTGTAAAGTCCGCCTAAAACTTAAAATAACACATTATTAGAAATAATTTGTATACATTTAAACAACGAATTGTACTTTTTTTGTCACGGTTTCTGAAAAAGATATTTTTTTTTTGTGGACAAAGCTCCTTTTATTTTTATTTTTTTTTGATGAAATACACAACTCCGTTTCTGATTTTTATTTTTTTGTTGGATTTCTCCATTTTTGTTTTTGTTCAGAGTGGTTCAGAAGCCGGGATGTTTGTTGCCGCATATCTATGCGACGGGATATTTTAATTATTGTCAAATTTAGTAGAACCAAACTTATATTCTCGTTAATTGCCTTCTCGGCCTCGCGTGTTTACCGTGGTTGTTTGCATCGTTTTCGAGGAGCTCCCTGAGCTCTAGGTTAGGAGTATCTAAAATCCTGTCGGATTTTAGATCCCTGAATATCCAACGGTTGGCTACATACCAAGGTAGGTTTCTGGCCACCCGTAAACAGATATTTTGCTGACCTTGGAGTTTTTTCCTATTTGAATTGATTAGTCTTAATTTTGTTTTGATGTTTAGTTTGCTTCTCCTCCCTATAAGGGGGGATAGGCGTGCTCGCGCTTGTTTGGTTTTACCGTTGTCTGTATATTCAGACAACGGTTTTACTAATTATTGTTTTTACGTGCTCGGTGAAAGTTAGACCCACGTCTAAGGTAACCCCTAAATATTTAACTGACCGCTGCCAGTTAATATTTTCGCCGAATAGATTTACTGCACCGTTTGGGGCGTGTCTCCGCTTTTTGAGGAATATTGCCTTTGTTTTTTCCGCGTTGATCGCAATTTTCCACTTTACAAACCAATCCTCAAGTTCGTCAAGGTGGGTTTGTAAATAATGTAACACAAGGTGTCGTCTGCATACAGGCTGAGCGTAGTATGTGGAGATCGAGGTATATCCGCGGTGTAAATATTATATAGTTGGGGGCATAATACTGCACCTTGGGGCACACCCGTTACTAATAATCCATAGTCAGATAGGATATGTCCCATCTTGGCTCTGAAGTATCGTTTCTTTAGGAAGGAATCGATCATTTGAACTAGGGGTTTCGTGTACCCGAACTCCATCATTTTATATATTAGACCCTCGTGCCAAACTCTGTCAAATGCCTTACTGACATCCAGAAATACAGCTCCCGTCGACTGTCTGTGATTGAACCCTTGGGTTGCAAACTCAACCAGTCTAAGGACCTGCGTTTCTGTCGAGTGTTCGGCACGAAAACCGAACTGTTCAGCCGGTATGACATTTAATACCTCTGTTTCCTCTTTTAAGCGCTTTAAAATTAGTCTTTAAGCGATTTTACTCATAGCCGGTAATAGGCTGATCGGTCTGTAATTTTCCGCAATTAAATTTTTTAGATCCCCACTAATTTCCGAAAAAATTCCGCGTTTTTCCCTGGTTTTTGTTTTAGTCGATTGAGTTAATTGATTTTTTATTACACGTTTTCAAATATTTCCACTTCACGTTCGATATCATTCGCGTTTGTTTTTTGGGTCGTGTACGTGTTTTTAACCGAAACTCCCTCCCCGATTTTTAGGACTATCGGCATATGTCCTTCTAACGTTTCGTGAATGCTATACATTACTGAATTGAAATTTACATCTTTCATGACCGCTATATCTAGTATGTCTGGACAAAAATTTAGATTTCCACCGGGGAAATGCGTTGGCGTCTCGGGTGCGATAACGTGACAATCCGGGTTGTCCGCGAGATCTTCTGAAAGTACACGCCCTCTCGCCTTTTCGTATAGACTATTCCAGTCCGGCGATTTCGCGTTTAGGTCTCCGATTAAAACCGTGTTTCTGTTGGACAATAATTCTTCAATTTCGTTTGTTATTAGTCTTTCGTTAGGTCTAACGTACACCGATGAGATTTTTATGTAAACATATGAGGTTTTGACTTTTATTACTGTCGCTTCAAGAGTTGTAAATCCGGCTGGAGTAATTAAACCATGGTGATCTATACAATTTTTAATCATTATTGCTGGTCCCCCTGAATTTAACCTGCATTTATTTCTATATATGCTATATCCAGCCAGTTTGAAATTGTCGGCCTCATTTAATTTTGTTTCCTGAAGGGCAATTATATCAAAACCCTGCCTCTCTATAAGTTCAAATAAAATCATTTTATTGGATTTTATCCCTTCCAGATTCCAGATTTAAAAATTTTGGAACCTTTAAAACTAGTTCTGTAATTTTTTTGGTAATTTGGAAAAATTTATTTTTACCTCTCGCCCTTCAGATAAGAGAGGTATAGGAATCATGCTAAAAATTGGGTAGTGAGTTTTCATTGGATAAACACGTTTTAGGGTCCCTAGAATACGATTTTAATATTTTCGCGATGATGTCTGTGTGTGTGTTAGTGTGTGTGTGTGTGTTAGTGTGTGTGTTAGTGTGTGAGTGTGTGTTAGTGTGTGTGTGTGTGTTTGGATGGATGTTGTAGTAACGATAACTCAAAAACTACTGAATAAAAAAATTTGAAATTTTGCATACACGATTCTGATACCCTAGATTAGATCTGATTAGATTTTGGTGCCAATCGCACAACCGGAAGTGGCAGTTGATGAGGGTGATGACGCCATTATTATACAAAACGGCAATAAAGTTTTACACATATATTTTGTATACCTTATAGTTTATTTTATCTCATTAAAATTTTCGAAACTTTTGCCATTGTTGCCAGATTTACAAAAAAATAATTTTTTTTCATACTTTTTTGGACAACCTGTAAATTTTTGATTCTAAAATGGCGAGAGGTCATGTGCTGGCCACATCAGATTTTTACCTCTCGCCCTTCAGATAAGAGAGGTATAGGAATCATGCTAAAAATTGGGTAGTGAGTTTTCAATGAATAAACACGTTTTAGGGTCCCTAGAATACGATTTTGATATTTTCGCGATGATGTCTGTGTGTGTGTGTGTTAGTGTGTGTGTGTGTGTGTTAGTGTGTTAGTGTGTGTGTGTGTGTGTTTGGATGGATGTTGTAGTAACGATAACTCAAAAACTACTGAATAAAAAAATTTGAAATTTTGCATACAGGATTCTGATACCCCAACTTAGATCTGATTAGATTTTGGTGCCAATCGCACAACCGGAAGTGGCAGTTGCTATGGGTGATGACGCCATTATTGTACAAAACGGCAATAAAGTTTTACACACATATTTTGTATACCCTATAGTTTATTTTCATCTCATTAAAATTTTCGAAACTTTTGCCATTGTTGCCAGATTTACAAAAATATAATTTTTTTTCATACTTTTTTGTGTCAACCTGTAAATTTTTGATTCAAAAATGGCGAGAGGTCATGTGCTGGCCACATCAGATTGTTTAGTTAGCGATCGTAATTAAAGTCAAAACCTGACATTTAATTATGCGGTTAAGAAGGCGGCGAGGGAATGTAATAAGCCTGAAATTTGGCTCTTGTCCATGGTGCTAAAGTTCATGGGATGCGCAGGGGCGGTTGGGGCTTTGGCGGGTGCGGCGGCCAAAGTGGGGGCATCAGTGGCGGGCCTTTGTTTTGGGGCTTGGGGAGCCGGGGCGGCTTGTCGTGTAACGCTGGCGTATGACCCGTTACGGGGCACGTTCATATGCGACCCGATACGGGGCATATTTGGGCAACCTCTATAATTTGCCGGGTGCTCTCCGCGACAGTTAGCGCATGTCGCCTTATTTGTTTTGGGTCGCGAACATTCCGCGGCTCTATGTCCCTCGCCGCACCGTACACATCGTGGATTTACGAAGCACGACGATTGCGCATGTTGAAAGCCCTGGCATTGGTAGCACTGAGTGGCGTGCATATTTTTCCTCTTATTTTCCACTGTGACTACTAAGAGTAAGTTTAACAGAGCGACATGTTTCATTTTCAGATTATAGAATATTCAAACTACTCGCCAAATTCAGTTTAGTTCCACCAATCCTCCAAGGCTGTAGATCAGTCGCTGAAAATGAAACATATTTTATTATTGCGAAAATAATGAAGTAGATTTTGACCAAAAATAATCCTTCCCCGTTTGAAGACCTTTTTCTAGGTTGGCAACATTGAGAAAACTCCCCAACTGATTATTAATTGCCAAATTTGGTCGAATCAAATTGTTAAGCAGACGAGGAAAACTTAAACAATAAATAGCCGCTAAATGTATTCAGTTCGAGTGGTATTTGGAAGATTATTTCATGAACCATCTTTATTCTATCCTTCGTTAATTGAATCTAATGAGATATTTCCGAACCGAATCATTTTTAATTCATTTATAATTTATATGTCAAACTTGATGTTTAATTTCTTTGATGCAGAGTGACTATTTTAGGTGAATATTTCCCAGCAGCACAATAGTCAGATTGACGGAAATGCATGGTTTAGCAGGTGAAAGAAATAATCTCTTTAATTTTTAAACAGGTACACCATTTGTTTGGTAAAATGTGTTAAACTGGTTGCCTACTTACGGATTTTATGCGTTTGTTGTTACCATGGAATTGACAAGATCAATCAAAACAAATAATTTACAAATAAATTTTATATAAAATAAAAACCAAGTATTGATGGATAGGGTTGGTAAAAAAAATGTGGACGGACGATTATAAATGGCATTATGACTATACGCGATTGGCTTGGGATACTGGATTTTGTTTCGAAAAATATAAGTATCCTAATTTGGATAAAAATAAGATTTGTAAGTGGCAATAAAATGAAATTGAATTTTTTTTAATGCTTTTTTTTTAGGTTTAATAGATGTAGATAGAATAATAAAAGAAAGAGATGTTTCTTCAGTAGACAGAAATATTTCTACTGTCCTCCAATACGTATTAGATAGTGAACAAGCTGAGGTGTTAGATACGAATTTTGTCAAAATATTTCGTTTAAGTCAGTTATCAGTAGAATATTTGTTGTTTTGCAAAAAATATTTAGATAAAACTGTGGTTTTATTGAAAAAAGAAGTTATCAAGTTGCGTGAAGTAAGTTTTTAGAATGCGTTAAATTGGTTGCATAACTAAAATTGATATTTTTTTACGATACAAAATATCTTTCGGAAATTTCTATTTTTTTCACAAAAATATAAATTATCAGAAATAAAACAATTTGTTTACAGAAATATCGAAAAATAAATTAATTTATATTTTTTCATACAATATTTTTGAAAGGAAATCAAAGAATTGAAGCTATACACAGAAGAGCTAGAAACTCAAATTTCTACATCAAGAATCAACTCCGTAGTGACATTTAAATGTAACATTTGCACAAAAATTTTTTCATCTGAAGCCTACTTAAATTCACATTTAAAAAGAAGGCATAGTGATGAAGAAAATAAAACACCAACTAATTCTGAAGCAGAAAAATTGCATTTGGAAATTAAGGAATTAAAAGAAAGATTAAATAATACTGAGAAGTTTATACAGGAAAACCCCAATGAAGTAGAAATAAATAATTTTAAGAGGTTTATTGCTATTTTGGTATTATTTTTCTTTATTAAATTTTTGATTTTTAGCCCATCAAAATCTATAAATAAAGACGATGATAGGACAACAAAACTTGTCAGCGAAATTCAAGACAGTTTCGAAAAATTTCAAAAACACGTCGAAGAAAAAATGACCACTTTACACGCAGAAAAAAGTTTTTTTACCGATAAATATGATAAACTTTTCGAAATTGTCTTACAGTACAAAACCAAAGAACAAAATGAGGTAGAAAAAGTTGAAAAAAAGGAACGTACGAAAATTGAAAATACCACGCAAACCAGTAATTACGAAAAAAACTTGGCAAATAAATTACAAGTATATACAGTGAATCCTGATAACGTTATAAGTGTTATAAAAGAAAGTGCAGAAAATGTGACAAAGGAAGAAAATATTGATGAGAAAATTGAGAAAAAACTGAGTAATTTTGAAGAAAATATTGAAAGCAAGGTTTGTTTTAATGTCTTCAAAAAATTAAAAAAAAATTCTATACTTATTTTTAGATATCCTCAGGTCTGTGTAACATAGAAACTCAAATACAAGCATTTTGGGAAAAATTATCAGAAGTAGAACTAAAGCAATCAGAAATTGGTGACCACTCTGTACAAACTCCGAATATCTTACAAAATCTACCTCAAAACAAACCAAAAATAAAACCTAGAACAAAATTAACAAAAAATGCAGAAACGTCCAAAGAAAACGCCGGAAAAGTTAAAGAAGAGTTGAAAAAATTTTTGGCAAAAGATATTGAACAATCTGAAGTAAATCATAATGTAAAATCAGCGGTATCTATAATGAATGAAACCACAAGTGAGGAAGAAAAAACGGCGAATGAAGAAGAAAATGACGATGATATTTTTTCTGAAAAGTCAAATTTTGATGAAAATATTTCCAAACATTCTGCAACTAATTTAACATTTGTAAAATGCAAAGGTTAGACATTGAGTCCTATTTATATATCTTCTTTATAAAAATATTTAATTTTTAGATCTTCCAAATATTCAAAAAACATCGCCTAGCAAAAACCTTCCAGTAAAAAGTAAAAAATCAAATATTCCTTTAAAAATAATCGATTCTAAAAGTGCCGAAAAAATAAGAGAAAAAATACGAAAAGAATTGAATGCATTAGTGGATTATAGTCTTCAAGAAATGGGTATAAGTCCTATTTGGAAAGGGATACCAAAGATGACCTTCCAGAGAGCCAAACAGATTGTAAACCATCAAGAAATTTTGAATAAAAAGGTATATTTTTCCAAGTTTTTGTTTTTAGTGCGACTAATTGTGTTCGAGATTTTTATTAAAATTAAATATGTTGTAGCTCGCAAACATCATATATAAATCAAAATTAGTTTAGTTTAGTTCTTGTTATTTTTTTGTTCAAATTTAAAAACCCCATAAACATTTTTATTTCATTACATTTTATTCGTGTATCTTTAATATATTCGTTCAAAATATTTTTCAAAAAAATCAGGTAATAGTGTTTTTTTTTAATAAGCAAATACATTTTAATATTTTGACTAGATTTAAAATGCTGATTGTAAAGTACAGGGTAGTCAAATTTATCAGTCTTGTAGGACACTAGGACGCGGGGATAATAGGACACGGGGCCACTAGGACGCGAAATAATTAAAATTAAATTAATTTATTAAAAAAATGCATTTTATTGGCCTATCTTGATCATTGGTCAGTTTGAAAAAATAAATATATATGTAATTGGTTCACACTTATCATTGTTTTTTTTTCCATATACAAAATATTATTTCGAAAACTGGCTGTTAATTTTTTTTCAAATGCCATCAGGAACACAGTGTCGTGCATATTCCAGAGCGTACAGAAACATATTTTTTTAGATGGAATGCACTGTATATTATTAAATTTTAGTAATAAGCGTTTTTGTAATTTCAAAAATATATCATTTAAAATATTAATTCAGTACTTTTCAAATAACATGAAAATTAAATTTATTAAAATTTTCATTTCAAATTTAATTGGATACAATTTACTTACAATATTTTTAAAAGAGTATATATGTTGTTCAGATGTAATAAAGAGAATTATTTTGTATTCTTTCCATTTAAATGTATTTTGTCAAATTTAATTCAATTTTTTTAAATTTTATTGTAATTTTTTATTAGTGCTTAATGTAATCTTAAATATTTCTTCATATTTATTTTAATTTGTAATGTAGACGTAAAAAATCGTTTGCTATCTTTTGAATCGCTAGATATTATAATGATCTGCATTTTAACCATTAATGAACTTTTGATACTCTATCTCAATTTAGAAGTGGGTTCAGATCTAAATAATTAAAAATATCATAAAATTTAACAAAAATCTAAATATTGAGGTTCCTTTTCTTTAACTTCTTCCCACTACGTTTATGTTTCGATTAACTCAGCTGCTACTTGTTTATTTTGCCAAAATTTTAAATTTATGCCCCATTATGATTCCAAAACATCAAATGATTGTATTGTCCTGGTCTTTCATTTTTATTACACATTTTACTTTCCCGGACCCATCAAAGGGAAAGTAAGGTGAACGAGCAAAAAAAAAATCGAGATATCGATGGAAATATCCATTTTGAGGTCCCCCAAGAAGATTGAAATCATTTCCAGCGTATGGTCTGTCTGTGTGTCTGTGTGTCTGTGTGTCTGTGTGTAATCTTCCACGATAACTGCCGAACCGTTTGAACAATCAAGCTGAAATTTGGTATGGAGGGTCGGTGTGTGCCTAGAATGCGACCATTAGATTTTGGTTTAAATTGGTACAGTAGAACCTCAAGATCGACATTGGTTAAATATACATGTAACAATTTTTTGCTTTATTTAAATTTTAAGGACAAACAATACATTTTAGTGCAAAATGTTGTAGTACAAAGTTTTAGAGCATAAAATTATTACCTACAATTTTTGTCTTAAGCCTTTTCCAAAATTTCCAATAGTTGCGCCACTAGAGGGCGCGTAAAAAATGTGCATGTATGTTTTCTATAGTTTTTCTTGATTTTGAGGACAAACAATACATTTTAGTGCAAAATATTGTACTACAAAGTTTTAGAGCATAAAATTCTCTATAACTTTTGTTTTAAACTTTTTCCAGAATTTTTAATAGTTGCGCCACTAGAGGGCGCTTAAAAAATGTGCATGTAGGTTTTCTCTAGTTTTTCTTGATTTTGAGGACAAACAATGCATTCTAGTGCAAAATTTTCTAGTTCAAAGTTGTAAAGCATCAAATTTTCTTTAACTTTTATGTTTAACTTTTTATTGAATTCCTCATTGTTTTGCCGCTAGATGGCGAGAAAAATACACATTTAAAATTCCCTACAACTATTGTATGAAAATTTTTCCCGAATTCCCAATAGTTTTTACACATGATTTTAGGAGATCCTAATTGTAGCAGTATGATATATAACGTGCGCATGCGCAGCTTATGTCATTACCAACATTGAAATATTAATTCACCATCATAAATAATAAATAACATATTCTCTACGGTCGAGCCGGGAAAGTCCTGGGGTGACAGAGCCGATTTTTTTTCCTCGTTCCTACTATGCTACGTAATTTTAGTTATTTGAAATAAAATTTTTAAATTGTAAAGTTTTTACCTCTCGCCCTTCAGATAAGAGAGGTATAGGAATCATGCTAAAAATTGGGTAGTGAGTTTTCAATGGATAAACACGTTTTGGGGTCCCTAGAATACGATTTTGATATTTTCGCGATGATGTCTGTGTGTGTGTGTGTATGTGTGTGTGTTTGGATGGATGTTATAGTAACGATAACTCAAAAACTACTGAATTAAAAAACTTGAAATTTTGCATACACGATTCTTATACCCTAGATTAGATCTGATTAGATTTTGGTGTCAATCGGACAACCGGAAGTGACAGTTGCTATGAGTGATGACGCCATTACTAAACAAAATGGCAATTAGGTTTTACACATATATTTTGTATACACTATAGTTTATTTTCGTAAGATTAAAATTTTCAAAACTTTTGCCATTGTTGCCAGATTTACAAAAAAGTACATTTTTTCCATACTTTTTTGTGCCACAGTGTAAATTTTTGATTCTAAAATGGCGAGAGGTCATGTGTTGGCCACATCAGATTTTTTTCTTCATGTTGCATACATATTCAAAGTTTTTTTTTACAGTCAATAATTCTTTTCCATCTAACAAATTTCCAACTCTACTTTTCTATTTGACAAAAGTCCAAAAATAATTAAGTCTTATGACTTTTCTTATTTCTTCCCCTATCTAAATTAATTCTGACCATCTTTTTTTCTAAACCCTTACTTGATTCTTAAAACTTATCCCAAAGTTTTTAATACTGAATGATTTCTAATTTTGATAAATTACTTTTCCAAATAAAAATTTCATTTTTAGTAAATTTTTTTAAGACTCCTTTATATATTCAAAATTGTTGATTAAAAAATTGTTTCTCTATAAAAACCTTTCAAATTAAATTTTTAGAGCACGACACATTTATAATAATAACAATAATAAATTAACTTCTATAACTCATACAAAATGATTTTATTATAATATATATTTCATTGTGGCAATCTTTATTATACTTTCGCGTCCTAGTGTCACCGCGTCCTAATAGCCCCGCGTCCTGGTGTCTCCGCGTCCTAGTGTCCCCGCGTCCTAGTGGCCGCGTCCTAGTGGCCGCGTCCTAGTAGCCGCGTCCTAGTGTCCCGTTCCGCACTAAGTTTGTAATATAAAATTGTATTCGATAGTTTTTACAGTTGAATATAATGATTGAATTTAAAATAATTTGGTATATAAAGTAGACATTTTTGATATTGAAAGAAGGCCTTATGAAATTTTAATAGAAATAAAATTTGTTTATATTTACTAAAGTAGTAATTTAAAATTTAACTTAAAAAAAAGCATTCAGTATATATAAAAAAAAATTTGGACAATATTTAAAAATCAAGGAATGATTTGTCTTTAAAAAAAAGAGTGGCGAATTGAATTAGATACGAAAAAAAAGTCATAAGATTTAATTATTTTTAGACTTTTGTCAAATATAAAAATATAGATTTGGAAATTTGTTATATAGAAGAAAAATATTTCAAATAAATAAAATTATATACTATATGGGATTCAAAGAAAAAATTAGGTAAGAGAAGAAATAAAGTTTTTGGAAATAATGGTTATAAAAATTATATGGAAGGAGTGAAACAATAAAAACATAAAAACTTAAGAAATTAGGAGAGGTAGGATTAATTCTAAATAAGTGTAACTAACTCAGAGACGGAGAAGAGTAAATTTACATAAATAAACGATAACTAAAAATTTAATTAGTATTTAGAATTTTGTAAAATTTTATGATTTTTTTTTAATTTACATCGGAACTCATCCCAAAAATTTGAGATAAGTTTTTAAAAATTTGCGTAATGGTTAAAAGGCAGATTATTATATTATGTTATATTTTGCCAATTTTGAGTTGGTAGACAGATTTTTTGTCGATCTATTGAAAAGGTCCCTTAAGGTCGCATCTTTTTCTAGGGTCTTCCAGATTATGATGTTTTTAAAAAATCGATTGAACAAATGTTGAGACGCAATAAAGAACTAAATAAATTTAAGCAAAAAGGCCAACCAAATGTTACTCGAGATTCTCCAAATCGAAAAAATCCGAATCATAACGTTATCAAATTTTCCATTCGAAAACATCAATTGCAAGATACTGAGTATGTAATTTTTTTCCTGTATTAAAAAAAAATACAAAAATTTAATTTTGGTTAAAATATAAAAAAATATCTACTATTTTTTTTTAGATCGAAACCGGAATCGACTATATCAATAAAAAATCGTTCATTGTACGACACAGATAGTGAAACTGAAATTAAAACGTTTTTACCGAAAAAGTTTGATCAAGAAAAATTACAAAATGCTGTCATTGAAGAGCTACAATCAAAATTTTTAATAAAAAAATCTGAGAATAAGGAAGAAATACGGAATAAAGAGGAAATGAAAGAAAAAGAGCAAAAATCTGCTTTGAAAAGTTTTACGGTCGAAAGTAACGTGAAGAAAAAAGTTATTTTTGATGTTGAAGAAATTAACGAAAATGAAGATTTTAAGGGGGATGTTAAGCAAAAAGTTGAAGAGAGTAGTAGTATATCAGATTTTGAAATTAGTGAATGATTACTTGAAATATTTTTTTTAAATTTTTATTTATATTTAGAATTTTGCTTATTGCATTTATTTCAATAAATATTAATAAAAGTATACTGCAAGTATAATATAATAATTTTTAATTTTTACCGGCAGAAAAATATAAGTTGGTACTTAGGTATTTTTCTTTTTTATGTTTAAAGTAACAAAAAAATAACTTTCGATTCCTTCCTATAATTGGTATTTTTTTAAAGATCTTTCAAATTACTTTCATTCATTTACAACAAAGTTTTTATTACATCATACAATTTGTCTAAATTAAGTGACTTCAAAAAGATATAACCTTATTTGTTATATCACGCTTAGGTTGGGCTATTAATAAAAATTAAATGTATAGAGTGATTCAATTATTTTTCAGGAATTTTCTAACTGTGAATTATAAATATTGTTAATATAAAAAAAAGTTGATATTTATGATATTCATACAGTATATCAGGTGCAAAATTTAAAAACTTGTCAAGTTATTTAAAAAAAAATAATTTATGTAACAATGTGAAGGGTTTGGAAAATTTGATACGATACCTTCGCTACATTTATATTTAAATGGTCAATTTTTATTTCTAAAATTTTAGTTTTTAATCATAATATATTTTTTAATGAAATTTCGATCATTATAAGAAAATTACAATTTTTGTTTAAAAGTGTATTTTTTATTTTATTTATTTTTTTCAACTCGTTTTTATAGCTATTAAAAATTTTGTTTTTAACACAAGTTTAATTTCTATAAGAAAATTTTATTTATTTTAATTTTAGCAATATAATTTATTAAAAATAATCTTAAAATCAAACAATTTTATATCACCATGTAATGAACTCACAGCTTCTTACATACATATAACTATAAGTATAAGTGAAAGTAGTTCACATCACAATCTCGTTTTTTGATGATAACTCTTTCACAATCAATCTTAGTTTTCTTCCAACCTACCTCAAAGAAACAACAAAATTTTTACCAAAAAAAAAATTGAACGAGTCAATTTTAATATTTTTTGGAAAAAATGTATGCTTCACTTTTTATAGTGTTTTCGCTTGTGTTAGTTGGGGACTCATTTCCAGATGGCGCCCCTATAGATGCCTGCGTAAAACCCAGAGTAAATCAACCCTATCATGGACAGGCCAGGCCTCAGCCTGCTGAAACTAACCCTTTCCAGATTTTACAATCTAGTGCTGAGTATGGCCCTGGTAGCCAAATTACAGGTGAATAAGTGAAAATTAATTTGTAGTTAGATAATTTTAACGTTTGTGTACATAATTTATGTTTTATTATATGGATTTTTGTCTTCTTTTAGTTACTATCCATGGGGCGGCAAATTTTAAAGGATTTCTGATACAAGGTCGCGACGTAGGGACCAATGAATGGATCGGAAGTTGGTTAGAAACTCCAAACACGAAAATTCACTCAGAATGTAGTGCCATCACACACGCTGATCCCAAACCAAAACAATCTGCTACTTTTATTTGGCAGGCTCCACATAATGCAAGAGGACAAGTTTATTTTACGTAAATATTTTTTTATATATTTTTTATCAGTAGTGTATCGTCATGTGTGATTACTATATTTAAATTTTATTATTTTAGAGGGACTGTACTAATGGAATATTCAAAATTTTGGTCGAATCTAGCGTCGCAAGTTGCTGCTACTTAAATTAAATTGTATATAATATTTTAGGTGTTGTTATTTAAAAAAATACATATTAGGATTTTTTCAAGTTAGTTTTATTACACAATAAAAAAATCGAATATGTTACGTGTTTTAACTAAATATTCTTTAGACCTGTTAAAAACTACTTTCATTGAAACGACAAAAAATTATAATTTTCAGCAAATAAGATTAGAGAAAACTATTGACCAACTTTTAAAATTAAAAACTTAAAAACCCGTATAATAATAACGATTTAAAAAAAAAGTTATATCATATCATATGTTATTTTGCCTGAAATGGTTTTTTGACGAGCGCTCCGTTAATATTAAAGATAGGAAGCTGCGGTTTTCACCAATCGATTCTGTATTTAATTCTTGAGAACGCGTCTGTAGCACTTTTATATTATTTTTAGTAAAAGTGATACTACTATCAACTTTTTTCTCTAGATAAATATGAAAAAAATAGTATTGACACGCTCTTTTAATAAATATTTTAAATATCGCACTAAGAAACGCATATTTTACTTTCCCGACCCACCTCCTAGAAGGGAAAGTATTGTGAACGAGCTAAAAAAAAATTTCGAGATAAAGATGGAGGTCACCTGAGATGATTAAGACCATTAAGATTAAGAAGTCTGTCTGTCGTGTGTGTGTCCTTCCACGATAGAGGCCACACGTTTAATCCGATTGAGCTGAAATTTGGTATAAGATCCCATTACGACATCTGTCAAACGGAATTGTCACTATCAAAATATGACAGATGCAATACGTCACGGAATTTAACTTGCAATATGTCGTTTGAAAGCCCCTGAAAAATTATATCCAGAACAGTCAAAATTAGTTCTCCAACTGTCACTTGTCAAAAATAAAAAAATGTCAAAATTTGAAACTTTAACATTAAATATCTGAGAAAGTATTCGTGGGTTTTTTTCAATTTTTTACAATTTTTTTACAATCTTTTCCAATTTTGTCCAATTTTTTTTTCAATTTTTCTTTGACTTTTTAATAGTTTTTGAGTTTTTTTTCTCAAATTTTTTGATATTTTTCAGGTTTCTTGAGGTTTCTTGAGATTATTTGAGGTTTTTTGAGATTTCTGAGTTTTTTTAAATGTTTTTAAGAATTAATAGATTTTTTGAAGTGTTTTAAGATATTTTGAGATTTATTTGAGAATTCTTGATTTTTTTGTGATTTTTTAATATATTCTAAAAAATTTTGAAATTTTTATGAAATTCATTTTAGTTTTTTGAGACTCTTTGAAGATTCTTTGAGGTTTTTAAAGAATTTTTGAGATTTTTTGTTTTTTGAGATTTATGAGATTTTTTGAGGTATTTTAAGATTTTTTCAGATTTTATTTTTGAAATTTTTTAGGGTTTTTTTAGAGTTTTTGAGATTTTTTGACTTCTTTGAATTTTTAGAGATTTTTTGATCAAATTTTTGAGTTTTTGAGATATTCACTATTTTGAATTTTTTTGAGATTTGACAATTTAAATTTTTTGTAATTCTTTGTGAATTGAATTTTTAGATTTTTTAGAATTTTGTGAGATGTTTTTAAATTTTTTGATTTTTTTTTGATATTTTTGAGATTTCTTGAGGTTTCTTGAGATTATTTGAGGTTTTTTGAGATTTTTTGAAATTTTTAGAGGTTTTTGAGATTTTTTTAATTTTTTTTTGAGATTTTTGAGATTCTTTGGGACTTTTTAGATTTTTTTAAGAATTTATAGATTTTTTGAGAATTTTTTGAAGTGTTTTAAGATTTTTTGAGATTCATTTGAGAATTCTTGAGTTTTTTGTGATTTTTTAATATTTTTTAAAAAATTTTGAAATTTTTATAAAATTCATTTTAGTTTTTTGAGACTCTTTGAATCTTTTGAGTTCTTTTGAGAATTTATAGAGATTTTATAAGATTTTTAAATTTTTTGAGTTTTTTCTAGATTTTTTAAAGATTTTTTGAGGTTTTTAAATAATTTTTAAGATTTTTTGTTTTTTGAGATTTATGAGATTTTTTGAGGTTTTTTGAGATTTTTTCAGATTTTATTTTTGAAATTTTTTAGGGTTTTTTGAGTTTTTGAGATTTTTTGACTTCTTTGAATTTTTAGAGATTTTTTGATCAAATTTTTGAGTTTTTGAGATATATACTATTTTGATTTTTTTTTGGATTTGACGATTTAAATTTTTTGAGATTCTTTGTGAATTGAATTTTTTAGATTTTTTAAGAATTTTAGAGATGTTTTTGAAGCGTCTAAAAATTTTTTGAGATTTCTTTTGAACTTTTTTGAGATTTTTATTGATTTTTTTGATTTTTGAGATTTTTTATAGTTGAGGTATTTTACCTCTTTTGAGATTTTTGATTTTTAGAGATTTTTTGATCAAATTTTTAGAGTTTTTGAGATATTTACTATTTTGAATTTTTTGAGATTTGACGATTAAAGTTTTTTGAGATTCTTTGTGTATTGAATTTTTAGATTTTTTAAGGATTTTTAGAGATTTTTGAGATGCTTTTGAAGCGTCTATAAAAATTTTGAGATTTTTTGAACATTTTTGAGATGATTGTTTTGATTTTTGAGATTTTTTATGGTTAAGGTATTTTACCTTTTTTTGAGATTTTTGATTTTTGAGTTTTTACTTTCCCGACCCATCTCCGAGAAGGGAAAGTATTCTGAACGAGCTAAAAAAGAATTTCGAGATAAAGATGGAAATATTCATTTTGAGGTCACCTGAAATGATTAAAACTATTTCCAAATGGAAGTCTGTCTGTCTGTGTGTATTCTTCCAAGATAGAGGCCAAACGTTTAAACCAATTGAGCTGAAATTTGGTATATGGGTTTGGGTTACTCGTCGGAAGAACCCATTAGTTTTGTCTGTCAAACGGAAGTGTCACTATCAAAAAATGACAGATGCAATATGTCAAGGAATTTGACTTGCAATATATCATTTGAAAGTCCTTGAAAAACTCTATTCAGAACAGTCAATATTATTTCTCCAACTGTCACCTGTCAAAAATAAAAAAATTTCTAAATTTGAAACTTTAACATAAAATATCAAATGATCAATCAGTCGACCCTGTTGCCATTTAAACTTTTCACTTAAGGGCTTGAAATAAGGGTACATTTTTTATTGTAGAAATATGTTTAATTCGAGTATTTTTTCGAATATTTTACGGTACAAAAGTTACTATTTAGGGAGGATGAAGTAACATTTTACGTTTGTATTGTATAAACCAGTCCCAAATTAATATGCGATAATATAAACACCTTGTTTTTCCCCTGTGCATCTTATTATAAAGTTTTTTTTTCTAATTAGAGGTATACAACAATCCTAATCAAAGCAACAATCCATAAATTAAGAAAGATAAATATCAAACTAACAATATATTATTCAATTCAAAAATGTCCTTGATAAAGAAGATTCTCCGTCTTCATTATCGTTATTATCGGCTCGCTTCGATTTAGACGGTGGTAAACTTTTGCTTTTCATGGTATTTTAATGTCAGAGGTCCTCTAGAAGACAACGAATACATCATGAAGTCAGTGCAACTTTTTCTGCTACTCGTCGTTTTTTTTATACAGGGTAAGTACAATAGATACATATATAGGGTGTTTTAGAAAAAAGTGCACCAAAAAAAATAGTAATAAAATCCAAATGGGTCATTAGAATTTTTTTATGAGAGGGATAAATTTTGATTAACTTTGATGGATGAAGTATTAGTGGTATTAAAGTCGCCCTCTGTTTATTGTTTTAAAATTTGATTCATTATAATATTATTAACTATATATATTATAATGAAATCATTTTGTATGAGTTATAGAAGTTAATTTATTATTGTTATTAGTGTAAAGAAGTTTGTATTATAAAATTATATTCAAAAGTTTTTATAGTTGAATAATTTAAAATAATTGGGTATATGTAAAAAAAATTCTAGTATAATCAACAAATTTTGATATCGAGGGAAGATCTTATGAAATGTTAATAGAAATAAAATTTGTTTTATATTTAGAAAATTATTTAAAATTTAACTTTGAAAATTAAAAATAATTCAGTATTAAAAATTTTGGGAGAAGTTTTAAGAATCAAGGACGGGTTGAAAAAAAGAAGGGGTGGATTTGATTAGATACAAAAGTTAGATTTTTTTGATAAGATGGAATTTTGAATGTAAAATAACAAAAAAGGCTGAATTTATATGAATTTATATTCCAATGAAGAAATAAAACAACCGTTTACAATAAGTTAAAACATTTTTATTTTAAAATAAATAAAAAAATACTTATCACATAAAATATAGAAAAGAAATTGGTTAAAAAGAAATATATTTTGTTGGATAATGGTTACAAAAAATGTATGAAGAAGAGGAACAACAATTAAGAACATAAAAAAAAATTAAGAATTTAGAAGAGGTCCTAATATTGCTAAAAATGGTCAACAAAGTTTAGATAAGAGGAAAAAGAGGGAATTAAGTGAACACATAAAATTTATTAAGTATTTATAACTTTTGGAAAATTTTATGATTTTTTTTATTTAGATCTGAACCCACTTCTAAATTGAGACAGTTTTTAAAAAAAATTGCATAATGGTCAAAAGGCAGATCATTATAATATATATTATTATTAACTGAAAAATATATCACAAAAAATAAAAATATTTAGAAATTATAATTTTCAAAATATGGTAATTATGTTTTAATGTCTATTTAAATACATAGAAATTCCAATGAACTATTAAATTATTAATTGATAATAAAAATATCTGAAAATAAATCATATTTAATATACCAAATTATATAATGGACAATTAAGTGAATATTCACTATTTTTTTAATGAATATTAAGAAAATTATTAATTATAAATTCACTTGTGGTGTACAAAGTAAAAGGGAGTCGGTAGATAGAAAAAAGATATTTTTTTAATTATTTATTTTTCTTTTTTATATTTAATTAAAAAAAAACGGTTTTTTTATATTTTAAATTTTCAAAAAAAAATTATATTCCGCTATAAAAAAATTAATTTTTAACTTTAATACATCGTATACAATCCTTTATTAACTTACTTTAGAACAACAGAGAAGGAAGAAGTAACTGAGATCATCATGTTAGTGTATTAGTGTGTCTGTCTAAGAGAACTCTCGTGGCCGTTCCACTAAGATTTTTACAAAAGAGAAAAATTTGGTGGAAAAAATAATAGTTTGTAAAAATGGAGGAAATAAATTGGGCAAAGATCACAAGAAAAAAAAGGAAAAAAGGTGGTGGAAAAAATAAAAGGGAAGATAAAATTTGATAAAAAATGAAGTGTGAAAAAAAAACGAAAAAATAATAGTTGTAAAAAAAGGAATGAAAATTACTACAAAAAACAAATGGGGAATACAAAAATGTGGGGAAAAGGGGAAGAGGTGGGACAAAAACACTGCTTATAAAAAAAAGGTGGGGACAAAATATGGGACATAAATAGTTGTAAAAAATGGAGTAAAAGAAAATGGGTCATAAAAATACAAGTTTGAAAATAATTGAGGCATAAAACAATAGTTTAAAAAAAATGGTGATGGAAGTGGTGGAAAAAATAATTGTTGTAAGAAAAACGAGGTTAAAAACGAGACAAAAATCACAAGTTTGAAAAAAGTAGAAATTTGCTTCAAACTTGGTATACATATATACCTCGGTCGAGTTTAAATTTGAGCCCTATAGGACTGAATATATGCGGGATACTCTGAAGTAATTAAGTTTTCTTTCGGTGGTTTACACCTATTTAATTGTGTACCATTTAGAAGTTATTTTTATTTTTATGAATGTGCATCTATTTTTTAACCCTGTATGTACTTCCTTAATATAATTTAACACAATTGTTAAATTTGTTGCTAAGAATTCATTGTCCTGAATGATATCATTCACTGTAATTTTCTGAATAAATTCAACTGTGGGTTTTTTAATTTACAGATAAAAAATAAAATAATGACCCGTGATTTACTGGTTAAAATATAATATCTTTACAAGGCTGTATTAGGAATATATATGTGACTGGAATATTATAAAAAGACTTATTGAAATTACTCAGATGATCGTTGATATTTTTTTTAATAATACGTTGATATGTGAAATTATCATGCTTTAAACATTTCCTTTTAATTTCGTATAACTTCGAATTAACAAATATAAAACGAATTAAAAAAAATCTGATGTGGCCACCACATGACCTCTCGCCATGTTTGAATCAAAAATTTACACGGTGGCACAAAAAAGTATGAAAAAAATTTACTTTTTTGTAAATCTGGCAACAATGGCAAAAGTTTCTAAAATTTTAATGGGATGAAAATAAACTATAGGGTATACAAAATATATGTGTAAAACTTTATTGCCGTTTTGTATAATAATGGCGTCATCACCCATAGCAAGTGCCTCTTCCGGTTGTCCGATTGACACCAAAATCTAATCAGATCTAATCTAGGGTATAAGAATCGTGTATGCAAAATTTCAAATTTTTTCATTCAGTAGTTTTTGAGTTATCGTTACTACAACATCCATCCTAACACACACACACACTAACACACACACACACACACAGACATCATCGCGAAATAATTAAAATCGTATTCTAGGGACCCTAAAACGTGTTTATCCATTGAAAACTCACTACCCAATTTTTAGCATGATTCCTATACCTCTCTTATCTGAAGGGCGAGAGGTAAAAATTGGTTGTTGTCAACATGACATGTTCCCGCTATTCATGTGTAGTATTTTATATGATTGATGGTGAGGTTTTTCGGGTTTTCCTACACCTATAGTCAAATATGACGCCATTAATCATCAGTAAGTCGCCCGGAAAATAATAATAATAGCCGTCCCTTCCCCGCACAAGCCTTTGGCTTCTGGGGTTCACTCGTATAAGGGGGTTAAAAGTAGAGAGAGCATATTATTATTATTATATTGTTTTTAAAAAGATTTATACTAATTAATTTTCAATTCTTTTTTATTACTAATACGCCTTTGCATGGTAAATGTGATTTAACAATTTGTTTGGAGTTATGTGTCAAAAATGTAATATACAGGGTGATTAACGACCGGTGCCACCATAAAACTCCGTACGCTTAGGGTTGGGTCGTTTGAGGTGATTTTTTTTTTAAATGTTCGTCATAAAATTCTCTATCGATCCCTCTTTCTCAATTTTTGCTTCCGGTCTTCATTTTCGCGGAATTTGACTCCAAAAATGGGTTTGCATGGAAAAAACTAGATTTTTCGCACAAAAATGGCCTTACGGAACACGAGATTGAGATTTTGCCAGACTTTTTTATGGGGAAATGCTCTTATTGGAAAACCCTACAAGACTCTCCACATAGAATTCGGTTATAAATTTTCCGTTGCCCTTAAAATTGCCACAATCGTCCAAAAATTTTCACATATCAGAAATCGTTCTACTGAAAACTGGGAAAGTATTGGAAAAAATTCTCATCTGACAAAAACTATTTGTACACATTAGGGGAACTCGCAAAAAAATTTCCAGAACTTTTGAGCACATTTTTGGACATTCAAAAAAATGGCCACATACAGAGATTTTCCGAATTTTTCCGTAATTCTGAAAAAGGTCAGAAAGGTTCCTTAAATGATTAAACACTTTTTTGGAAATTCAATTTTTTGACAAAAATGGCCATTTTGGATACAATAGTTCATTATTAATGAGAAATGATTGATTTTTTTTGATGAAAATGTATGAATTCTAAGTGGATAGTTGTAGGGTTTTCCAAGCATTTCCCTATAAAAAATTCCGGCAAAATCTCAATCTCATGTCCCGTAGGGTCCTTTTTGTGCGAAAAATCTAGTTTTTTCCATGCAAACCCATTTTTGGAGTCAAATTCCGCGAAAATGAAGACCCGAAGCAAAAATCGAGAAAGAGGAATCGGTAGGGAATTTTATGACGAACATTTAAAAAAAAATCACCTCAAACGGTCGTGAATCACCCTGTGTACGGATTTCGTAGTTTATAGGATTTAATCATTAAATGTTTAAATAAAACAATCTGTATACCGGTTATGAGGAATATGAGGAAGTGTTTTAGATTAAATGTGGTTCAAGGATTATAATATATACATCAATGATTAATAAAACACCCTGTGTAATGAGGAAGTTAAATGTTTTTAAAAACCTAAAAAAATTAAATTAAACTATAAACAGTTTATATTTTTCGTAAAAAATGCATATATTATAAAAAATTAAGAATCATAATCCTCAGAATCCTTGACATTTTTTATGTCTATATGCTATGGTTTTCTCGTAAATCTGTGAAAGTATTTTAAAAGTATTGTGTAAAACCGCCGTAGGACCAAAAAATTATATAATGTGATAGGTATTTCATCTCTTATAGGCCAAATTATTTAAAATAGTAATTAACATTAACATACTATAATTTATTATTAGAAGCCAGGTTTTAAACTTTTTATTTTTAAAAAAGAATCCTTATACAGTTTGCAATTAACTTTTTTTATTGTTTTAAATATTTTTCAGCATATATAGGGAATAGTCAAGATCGTTACCAAAGCAACTATGTCAGAAATATACCTCAAACTCATGTCTCACGTGCCAGTGGTGCATGTCCTGAAAAAGATGGACGGTATCCTACAAATACGTGTGATGGGTAATAACTATCTTTTAATTTTCTTTTTTTTTAATATTAACATTATTTTTTAAATAATGATACAGATATATAGAGTGTAATAATGGTGTACCAGAAGAAAAAACATGTCAAGATGGACTTTTGTTCAATCCCGCCGCTGGAGTATTCGCGTTCCCCTGTCAGTATCCCATTGACGTAGATTGTACGGGACGTGAACAGACACGTAAGTAATTTAAATATTAAATCTCAAAGGTTATCCAATGATTCAGGTAATAAAGCACAAAGTCAGACCACAAAATTTAATTGTACAAATGAACAGTAGTTTCGTTCACTGACCATCATCAGGCCTAAGATACAAACTTCGAAATTAGTTACAAGATATTAAATTAGTTAGAAACCAAACTTACCAATATTAAGTACTAAGCAGAGAAAATTTTTTTTGTAGAAATCACATAGTGACGTACCCATATGAGGACAGGAAAAGTAAAAAGTAAACATTAAAACTTTGATTTTGTGCTCACGGTTTATCCTAATCGTGTTCCCTCTGCTATCCGTACCCCCACGTAGGGTGGTTACAAAACAATAATTATTTTCTCAACTTTCTCCGAGATGGTGATCCCCCTAAAGGGACTGTCCCTTTGTATGGGTTATCAAGGTTACCCCCACTAGGGAGCAACCTATTTTTTAATTTTTAAGTTTTTTTCAAATTCCGTACTATTTTGTACATTACTTTTTCGAGTACCCCCTTCTTTAATTGTTTTAATGTTTACTTTTTACTTTTCCCACCCTCATAAGGGTACGTCACTATGTGATTTCTACAAAAATATTTTCTCCCCTTCTTTAGTACTTAATATTGGTAAGGTTGGTTTCTAACTAATTTAATATCTTGTAACTAATTTCGAACGTTTGGCCTGATGATGGTCAGTGACCGAAACTAGTTGCCTGCTAGTACTGTTCATTTGTACAATTAAATTTTGTGGTACCTGACTTTGTGCTTTATTACCTGAATGTTAAATATTGTCAAATATTCTTGAATATTCCTTAATTATTTTTACCTCATACCAATTCAATATTGTGTTTTTATTGCTTATATAGTTTCTATATAAAGGTGTACTTTATGACCGTGCGAGCATAACGCGCACTTTATGGCCTGAAAGTGTATTTTATGGCCCGAAAAGTGCACTTTATGGACCGCAACAGTTTTTGTTTAACTAATTAATAACATTTATTAATATAATTACAAAATTAGGAAATAAAATTATTATGTAAAAAATAATAAATTATTATATGTTATTGAAATCAAATTAAATTTTCAGATTTTTTTAAATATTTATATTTTTTATGTAATAACAGCACAGAAAATAAACTAATAGCGAATTCCATTGGTAAAACTGGTAATTTGTATTCTGTTGGGAAAACTGGTGGCGGGTTTTGAATTCTATTGGGGAACCGGTGCATTCGAATTCGATCGAACTCGGTGCAAAATTTTCAGCACACGAGCTCAATGAGTGCAAAACTAGTTTTACCAATGGAATTCGCTATAAGTTTATCTTCTGTGCCGCGAGTATAAATAGAGGTGTATGCTCTAGTGATGGGAAGAATCGAATACTTTAAAAAAAAAAAACAAATAACATAAAGTAAAGGGAAAAGAACGAAAAAAACACCAATAAAGTAAAAAAAAGTTAAAAAAGAATATCAAGAAAAGACAAAATAGAGACAAATTAAAGGCAAAAAAGGGCAAAAATGGTCAAAAAGTCCAAAAAAAGTCTAAAAAATTAAAATGGTTATAAAAAAAGCAAAAAAAGGTAAAAAAGTGGTAAAAAAAGCCAAAACAAAAGTTGAAAAAGCATCAAAAAAAAGGCAAAAAAGGGTGAAAAAGGCGAATAAAAAAGGGAAAAAGATAAAAAAAGCAAAAAAGGCAAAAACATCAGAAAAAATTCAAAAATGGTAAAAGATGACACAAAAAAGTAAAAAAGAAAAAAGACCGAAAAATAAAAAAAAGAACAAAAAATCTCAAAAGCAGCAAAAAAAAATAAAAATAAAAGTAAACTAGAAAAAGGAATAATCTCTGCTCGATTTTTCATGACTACGGCCCGTTTCCTTCAGCGGAAGAAAGTCCGATTCTAAAAAATGGGAATTTTTCCAAAAAAAAATTTTTTCTTCAACGGGTCCCATACGATATGGATCTCAATCGACGCGTAAATAGAAGTTTAACTTAGTAGGCGGACCCTAGGATCCTCGAATAAAAACCGATGGCCCAAAGAATTTTCCGAATCTGACGTACCATTCTCGAGTTATCGTGCGCACAGACATCCACACAGACAGACTTTTTTTTTATTTTCACGGAAAATCAATTTTCTCCACGTTTCATGACATTTTAAGTCATCTGGAGCAGAGATTTTTGCGCAATTTCACTACTACGCTTTGTGAAGTGTGGGTGGACTGTAGTAATAAGGCAAAAAGTAATAAAACAGTAATCGGCTGTGTCACCCCAAAAGGATTAAAAATTCAGGTCCACATCTTTAATATTTAAAAAGTTATAAGAAAAAGAAGAATTAATGTCGTACTAAAGGACCTTAAACAAAAAACTGATGGTCGCATTCGAGGCACATATCAACCCTTCATACCAAATTTCAACTTGATTGGTGAACCGGTTCGGCAGCTATCGTGGAAGATTACACACAGACAGACAGACCATTCTGGAAATGGTTTCAGTTTTCTCGGTGAACTGAAAATAAATATTTCCATCGATATCTTGATTTTTTTTGCTCGTTCACTATACTTTCCATTAGATAGGACCGGGAAAGAACCGAGAACTTTCGTACACGGTTCTCGAGAACTTCGAGAACTTTAAAGAATCGAATACTTTTCAATTCTTGATATTCGAGAACCTCATAACTAAGTATATGCCCTCAGGCGACTTATTATAATAAACCCTTGGCCCAGACGCCAGAGGGACCCAATTCTTGAAATCGTAGGAATCGATTCTCATGAGAAATTTACGTCATTTTCTCTAGATTTTGTAATATGTCTATTCTTGAAATATTTCGTAGGAAAAAATTCTCCAAACATTTATGAGAATTAATTCCTAATGTCATTTTCTGGAGAAACTTCAAATTCTCATGAGAATTTAAGAAATTAAGAGTGTGAATTGTACGTATTTGACGTTTTTTGTGGGAATTGAAATTGAACATTATTGTTTTTTTATTGTTACCGCCATAAATATTGTTTACTCCAAGCTATCGTTTTAGATAATTTAGAACGTTAAGTGACGAGTTGTTTAGAAAGCATTTTCGTCTATCCAAACAAGCCTTTGACGATCTAATGGAGCATATTGAGCCTCTTCTGCTACCACCAAGCAGAGTTGTAGCATTAACCAAAAGAAAAAATTTTAGTAGCTATCTTTCCTCTAAGAAGTTCCTTATCATTTTCTAACAATTCTACAAGGATTTTTTTTTGCGCTTCACTCATGAAATTTCGTTTGTCCATCGCAAATAAAAATTGAACAAATAACAAATAACCCACAGTCAATAATAAAGGATAATCCACAATAATAGGATATAATATGTAATTATTGTAAATTGTTTCAAAAAAATGTAAAATGTCAAATATTTATTGATATCACTGGCAACTGATATTCATTTCTGCCAAGTTACTAAAATAATATTTGAGCACAGAACTAATAGCTCTGTGTATTTGATTGGTTGTGTTCATGAAATACTTGGATTTAGTAAAGACATACGTCAATTTTTTTAATTCACTAGAATTTCAGTTCAGACTCATTCAAGAATAGGACTGGCGATCCTAAAGAGATTTTTTTTTTTGGGGAATCAATTATCTGGAGAAATAATTCCTACGATTTCAAAAATTGGGTCTCAGAGGTCAATTGCGTTTGTAGGATAGTTGTAAAGATCTATTTATTATATACTTGGTACATAAATAACTATAAATGCCATCTTAAAATTGTAAATATTATTGAATAAACTCAAATATAATCTTAAAGTAAATAAAAACATTTTTTTCAGAACCACCTCAAGCAACAGACGACTGCCCCCACCAATTCGGCTACTACCGTGTAGGGAATGCGCAAAATTGCGGCCAATTCAAAAACTGCGTCGACGGAAGAGGTTATACCTTCGATTGTCCAGAAGGTTTAGCGTTTAATGAAGAAAGTTACAGGTGCGATTGGCCTGATAAAGTACCTAGCTGCGATGTAGAAGGTATACCTATATACATATTTTTTTTTTCAAATTTATAAATTAAACATATATATTTACGATATATTATTCACAATACATCAATAGGTTTTAGTTTTGCTTGTTCAGAACAGTTCCAGACATGCGTAGTAGACTAAAAGTGTTCGTGTTTTCTGGAACCAAGTTCTGAACTAAGAATCCTGTGTTTTAGTTTTTTTTCAGAACAATTCTTAACTGTTTCAAATAATTCTATGCGATTCTAGCTAAAAGTGTGAATTGACAAAAACCGTTCTAGTCACACATGCGCATTGCAAGGCATTTTATAAAAAAAGGATAGTAAACAAGGTTTAAGGTTAAGTTTATATTGCATAAATTCTTTGTTTATCTGAGATTATATACAATTATATATTATGGAATTTTTGGAATTCGACTGGAAAAGCTCAAGTTCGTCTTCTTCAAACTAAACTCGTTTGACTTACCACTTTCCAAAAGGGAAAACTCCATGTAACCTCACAATAATTATCTTTTTTATTTTTCTAGTATTACAATTTGACAAATCATGAATGACAATTGATATTGACAGTTGATTATTAAGGTGTTCATGTTAATTTTTTAATTCAAAACTGTTCTGAACAATTTTAACTTTGTGTCACTATAAGCAACTAGTTCTGCGTAATTTTATAACGGTTCTATATTAAAGAACACGAACAAACCTATCCAGAAACATAAACAGAAATTGTGCTTGGATTTTAACTTACAAAAAGTTTACAAATGAAATTTCAACCAAATGGTAAAGAAGATTTTCAAGATTAGATTCAACCAAGACGAGAAAAATGTAGACATTAAACATAAAAGAAATTTCACTAGAAATTAAAATCAATGATGAATCGAAAAAAATTCAACATGAGGTTCTGTTTCATAAGTAAGAAGTTACCTCAACAATGTACTTACATCCCTAATAGCACAAAAACGTTTAAAAAACATCTTAAAAACGTACACGACCGACCATCGGGACGTTTTAAAAACGTTCGTTAAAGTACACGAGAACGTTTATAAGACGTTTTTCCAAAGTGCAAATGTCACAACTTCTAACGTCATATAGACGTCGAAAAAGGACGTTTAAAAAACGTTTTACTAAATAAATGGTTCGACAAATGACGTTTTTAGACGTCTCTTAAAATGTCCACTGGACTTCCTTTAAAATATCCAAGAACGTTTATAAGACGTTTTTCTATAGTGCAAATGTCACAACTTCTAACGTCATATAGACGTCAAAAAAGGATGCTTAAAAATGTTTCAAAATGGACTGCCGCTGAAAGCGGAAAAGGTGATTTTAAAAACGACTGAAATATAATGTTTAAAACATTCCTTTTACGACTTTTTAAGAAAACATATTTTTCGAAACCTAAACAAAACGTCATTTGAACGTTTTTTACACTAGTTATCAAAACGACTCACAAAGACATTTGAAAAAACGTCCAGTTTATGACTTTTTATCGAAACATACTTTTGGGGAGCCAAAGAAAACGTTTTTTGGACGTTTTTACTTGTGGTTTTAAAAACGACTGAAATAAAACGTCCCTTTTATGATTTTTTCTCGAAACATACTTTTGCAGACCTAAAAACAATGCCTTTTGGATGCTTTTTACAGCGGTTATAAAAACAACTCACATGTAAACGTTTAAAAAATGTAACTGTCCAACTTTTTCTCAAAACATGCTGTTGAGAACCTGAATAAAAAGTTTTTTTGGACGTTTTTGGTGGTTTTAAAAACGACTGAAATAAAACATTTAAAAAATGTCCCTTTTATGATTCATTCTCAAAACATACTTTTGCAAACCTAAAAACAACGCCTTTTGGACGTTTTTTACAGCGGTTATAAAAACAACTCACATAAACGTTTAAAAAACGTAACTGTCTAACTTTTTCTTAAAAGATGCTGTTATAACAGCATCTTATAAGAACCTAAAAAAAAAACGTTTTTTGGACGTTTTTGGTGGTTTTAAAAACGACTGAAAAAAACGTTCAAAAAATGTCCCTTTTATGATTCTTTCTCAAAACATACTTTTGCAAACCTAAAAACGCCTTTTGGACGTTTTTTACAGCGGTTATAAAAACAACTTACAAAGACGATTAAAAAACGTAACTTTCTGCCTTTTTCTCAAAATATGCTTTAAGGAACTAAACAAAACATTTTTTACTGGTGGTTTTAAAAACGACTCAAATAAAATGTTTTAAAAGCGTCCCTGTTGTGACTTTATAAAAACCTTTTGACATGGACGTTAAAAAAAACCATTTAAATACTAGATGTTTTTTATCGTAGGTTTTAAAAACGTCTGAGTAGTGTAGCTTAGACAACGTTTTTTTCTATGATTTCGAACATTTTGTCGACATATTTTGGACGTTTCTTTATGCTCCTTTTAAAAACGTTCTAGCACAAACGTTTAATAAAACGTTTTATTTCGATCCTCGAACGTGTTCTGACGCTAAATGGACCATAAAAAAACGTCAATCGGACCTTTTGTGCTATTAGGGATATAACTTTGAATTTCATACCTATCAGACAGATATTTCATAGTTAAGCAAGAATTACTCTGAATTAAAAGAAATTAAAGTAGAAGTGCCACAAGTTCTAGTACTTTGACTACTACAATTCCAAACCTCTATAGATAGAATTTAATTATTGGGTTAAAACTTGCCATGACAAAAGTTTAATGGAATGCACATATGTAGATTTCACTAATAAACAAACAATATATTTGTAATTTCTGATGACGTTGGTAGTCAGAAACTATGGATTTGATATTAATTTCGAAGGACCAGATCATTTTTTATAAGAGAACGATCAAAACTTTATTGTACATTAAATTATACAAATTATTATTTCTATAGAGAGCTTTTTCATAACTCATTTATTGTATTAAAAAAGAACAATTAAAACTACATTTAATACAACTTAGTAAACCGAACACCTTTTAACCGGCATTCATTTTATACCGCACGAATTTTTACTTTACAAAGAACGAGTTTTCAATTTATAAGGCACTAATTATTTTTACTCATTATTACGTACATTAATATTGGTTGAATCTTGGAAAATGTACATAGGTATATAAATTAGCGTAGCAGAGCCTAGTCAGATAAGATGCTGATGCGACCTCTCACAAAGAGAGCCTGTGACACAAAGAAATAAAGGCAGATGTATTCACCCATCTCATGAATCTTAGTCGACCGAAGCGCGTCTGGAGATAAGTTAACCTGATTTGATTGGCTGACAAATTGTGGCGTATAAGAGTATTTTAGATATGACAGAAAGTTTTGCGAAGAAGTATTGGAATGTTTTGGAACTTTTAATGACGTGTAATTACAACTTAGGACATGAAGAAACGATGTTTAATGTGTTTTCTTTGTTGCAGATAGTAATAAGATGATTTTAATTTAAAATTGAATTATTAATATATGATTTAGGTAAAACTCAGAGTAAATGTATGTGAAATTTATTAAATATTAGAATTAATGAGACTCAAATCAGACACGCTCACTCGCTAAATAAATGACCATGTACTTAGAAGCGCTGGAAAGTTTATGTGAAAAACCAAAGAGAAGAGTTTGGTTTAAAATTGAAAAAGATGTATACGCCACTGGTTAAAATAAAGTCCCAATGAAAATTATTCTAGTACGACATAGCATACATGTGCTTAAGCCATCTCTGGTGAAAATCAAACTTATATACAACTAAAATATCGATATTGTAGATTACAAGAGTTATCCCACTTTTATATGAATCGCAGTGTACATAATACAAATATTAAACTGGTTTCAAAAAAATTACTTTCTAAATATTTTTACTGAATATAAAAATATAAAAAATTAGAGACGTGAGTCATTTAAATACTTGTTTTTGTTACAGCTTACTTGGGATTCACATGTCCCCCCGATGCCAAGACTTTGGGTTTAGGATTAGGTCAAGAAGAATTCAGATATTTTAGGTAAGTGAATTTTCTATTTCTATTAGATTTTTTTAAACTTATAAATATTTTACTTTTAGGTCCCCCCACGATTGTCAAAGGTACTACATATGTATCGACGGAAAGCCTAGATTGTACAATTGCGGAAAGGGAAAAGCTTTTAATGATTTAATAAATTCTTGTGATGGGGCTGAAAATGTTACAGGTTGTGGACTGCCAACTTACCAAATTGATAGGAAATTTGAGAGAGGACATAATTAATAGATTTTAAAAAGTTTATTTGTAAATAATTGTTTCTAAAAAAAATAAAAGGTAATTTAGGAAAAAATATTTTTATTTTATGTAAAAAAACTCAAAAATTCAGTACAGGTAGCCTGACTTAAGGCATTATGAGAAAATAAACCTTTTTTGTTTTCACGTATACAAGTTGTGACGGTAATATGATAGTCACTTGGGCTGAATACGGACCTGTGTTTTTGCGTGTATACGTTCTTGTCAGTTATTAGTGTCAAACAAAAAAGGTGACTCCTGTTGGAGAAGTCATCGGTTTTTTGGATACTCTATTATAAACATTTCTATTTCTTGGGAATTGATAAAAAGTAATAATAAATAATTTAAAAATTGTCTTCGATTAGTATTTACTGAAAGACTATAAATCAATTATGAAAACGGGCGCATCCTAGTTCGCTCCCGCGGTCAGTTGAGCATGTTAATCGTATACGAGTTCGCTCCAAAGGTACTATACTAATTCGCTCCGGTTTACCTACCGCATCCAGGTAGATTATAGATTGGGTACATGTAAAATGGTTCCCAAATTAACGAGTGTTAAAAATAACATGTAAATCGGTTCCCGTAATTTTTCGTTTACCTGTTCGATATGTGTAAATCGGTTCCCCGGTATTTCAGTACCTAAAACTCATGATTTAAAAATTACACAGGTTAGACACTCAGACGTCCCAAATTCGTCCAAGTTTGCGCATGACGTCAGCTGGAGTCCAAACGAAATAATTTAACATTGGATTGCATAGGGTTATTGTGTCTTTCGGGTGGTTTCTATTTTTGTACGCTATATATTTAATAAAAATGTACTGTAAAGTATTGTACACTAAAAAGTGATAACTACTTTAATAAATGTATAACTTTTTTTACGATTCCGACGTGTTTTGTATTATAAAAACTATTTAATTGCTAGATGTAAAAACCAGAAAATGCCCAATTATGTTATGGCTAATTTTATCGTTAAACTAATTGTCAAATATGTAACAAATAAAATACTTTAGATTAACTTTAGTGATTTTATAAATGTTTAATCAAAAAATTATTTTAAAAAAGTGATTTAAAATAGCTTATATTATCAGTGAAACTTTTTGATGCACATTGTTATTGCAGGTTTATGTTACTTAGGTTTTCATATACCTAGGGCTTAATTTACACTCTAGAACGAATATGGCAAATGTAAATACGAGTATAACTTAGATTTACAGTCATACAAGTCGGTGTGTAAAATAAATGTTATAAACTTTGTCATAAGTTGTGCAGTGCTTTATTGTCATTATTGAATAAAATGCTAACTAATAAGTGAATACGTAACTACTTAAAACGATTACACAATACATCTTACAGAACTTTTTTTGTATTATTTAAAATAAAGTCTAAAAATGTTAACATGTTTATTCATATAAAACTTACTGTTTTTGTAATAAAGGGCACTTCGAAAATCGAAAAAACTTTGTACTGTTTTTAGAGCGAGTATTACTTTTACACCAAACATAGCGCCATACATTTTTAATCAGTTTATAGGTGAAATTAAATAAAAATATGTCAAAAAAGATAATAACCTCATATAATGACACATTAAAAATTTTTGATGGGCACCAGGTGACGTCACATATCCTGCGCAATGTCTAACCTGATATACTTCAACCATGCCTAAAACGGATTAACAGGCAATATTTACTACATATATTTATTATATAGAAAGTTCAAGATAGATTTTTAATTCTTATCCTAAAAATAACGAATTATGACATATATTGATTATTTCAATCTTACACAAAATCACAGCGAAAAGAAACGCATTTAATTAAATTTAATTTCGCTTATTTCGTTTTTTGAAAAAAAAATTGCTATAAACTTTGACGGTTTTTAACATTACCGTCATGTATTTTAGTAATTATCTCTATACTAAATAATCTGAATATTTTTGTACATTTTCATCTATTGCCAGCAAATCAAAAATATCAATATCATCATGACTTAAAAAAGTCAGTCTGCCAACTTCAGAATTTTCTTTTTTATATTCGGCTATTAGGCCGTATTCTTAAATTTTTCTATACCAGAACAGGCTAAAGGAAAAATTAGTTTGACAGCGTGAGTGGCTCAATAGCGATTTTTGAAATTCTTAATCTAACACAATTATCTTCACAATTAATTATAAAGTTAAAAAAATATATGTTACGAAAAAATTAATGGAATATCAGATGTATTTGAAAATCATTTTTAAAGTCAATAATTATTAGTAACTGTTTTCCGCACTCAAAATTATTTCGGGATTCATGGTAGAAAATAATATTGTTAAAATAATTCACAACTCAATAACTTTAAACACAAGCGAAAACAATAGAGTGAAAACAGAAAATGTGCTTATCAACTAATAGAAATAAATGAACTAAAATCACACCCCATTACCGTAATTGCCTAAAGTAAGGAAATAAGGATAAGTATTTCCAATGAATTAAGTTTTATTCGATTACGGATTTGAGAACCAATTTACGTATTGATAACAGCTATCAGGTACCAACCTTTTATTTAATACCTGTTGGGAACCAAAATACCAACACCCTATAGATTATATATAGAATATAAAAAAATAAAAGAGATGGTTTTATTTTTAAAATTATTATTTATTTACCATTTTGAGTATTTTTTGAGCTATTCCTAGAAATAGTTATTTTAAAACAAAAATAAAAGTTATTTTAAAACTATTTTTCTAGTCGCTTATACCGATGAGACATTATTTTCACAAAATCAAATATAGTATATGCGTGTTGTCATTTTTTTTTTAATAGAGAAATTTGTTTCTCTACAAATTCTTTCCTCAAACGAGCTTCTCTGCGATATACTTTTTGTTGGTAAACTTAGGCTTTTTATCTTTATATAAATGTCTATTTGAATATTTTTTAAAACCTCTAAAAACTGAAATATATTAGGATGTGAAGAATAAAGCAAAGAATTAAATTTGGAATGGAAACTTTCACTTGTGTTAGTAGTTCGTTGAATTGAGGAACTGTGTGTTCAGTCCACATGGAAGGAGGAAATGCATCTTCAGCAATATAATTATCTACCAGATAATCCGAAAATTTTACTACAGGTTCTGTGTTTGGCATTATTGCAGCCACATAAGTAGCAAAACAATCCCCAACCATTTCTGGGTTCAAAAATGGTAGCCCAAAAATATATGTTAGGTAATTTCCAATATCAGAATTTTTGGAATACTCTGAGACCAATCCAACACTCTGTAATTTTCGCCACCTGACTTTTTAACTGAGCGACCTTCCAGGTAATCACCCCTCATAAAATTTAGCGGCGGTGGTAAACTGAGCGCGAAAGTTTACCTGGTCTATAATCCGGATACGTAAACTGGGCGCGAGGATTTTAGGGTCCGTTTAATCCTATAGGTGAATTGGGCGCAAGCTTAAATTGTTCTTATACGGGTATTTCATAATTGAAATCTTTTAAATTTTGGATCAAAATTCTTGAAATTTAGGAAAAATTGTTAAAATTTTGGATCAAAATTCTTAAGATGTTTGAAAGTTTGGACCAAAAGTCTTATAATTTTGGAACAAAATTTTTGAAATATTTGAAATTTTTAAAATTATTAACCAAAGTTCTTGAAAGTTTTGAAATTTTGGATCAAATTTCTGGAAATTTTGGAAAAATTGTTAAAATTTTGGATCAAAAATCTGAAGATGTTTGAAAGTTTTGACCAAAAGTCTTAAAATTTTGGAACAAAATTTTTGAAATATTTGAAATTTTTAAAATTATTAACCAAAGTTCTTGAAAGTTTTGAAATTTTGGATCAAATTTCTGGAAATGAAGTTTTTTACAATCCTTGAAATTTCTAAAATTTTGGATCAATATTCTGAAATTTTTGAAAGTTTGGGTAAAAATTATTGAATTGATTGAAATTTTATAACCAAATTGTTTAAAATTCGGTATCAAATTTCTGGAATTTTTTTAATTTTTGATAAAAATTCTTGAAATTTTTTATATTTTGAATCAAATTTCTTGAAATTTTTGAAATTTTGGATCAAACTTCTGGAAATTTTTGGATACAAATTCGTGAATCAAAATTCTTGATTTTTTTAAATTTTGGACCAAAATTCTTGAAGTTTGGATCAAAAATCTAAAATTTTGGATAATTTTAATTTGTTTGAAATTTTTTATCAAAATTCTTGAAAAGTTTAAAATTTTGGATTAAAATTCTGGAAATTTTGATAAAAATTATTGAATATTAAAATTACCTATATTTATTCAAACATACTATGCCAATTTCAAAAAAAGGATTTTTTAATGTAATAAGAATTCAAATTTCAAAAATCAAGAAAAACCAATCTGGTCATTTTTATTTTTCATTTTACGTCAAAGTTTTCATATTTTTATTCATTTTCCCGCGCCCAGTTTACATTTTAGGATCAAAATTAATTTTACAACTTCAGGTAAAGGGATTATTTTCGCGCCCAGTTTACATCCGTCCAAAATTTAGTGCCGGAGCGAACTTACCTGTCATGTTTTCGGGTCGGGGATTAAAATCTGACCACCGGAGCGAACTAGTTTGTACTGATAAAAACTATTTTAACTGTCTACTAAAATATTTGTTGCACCTATGGATTAATTAGCAATGTTTTATTTCTTTAATATAATCTCTCATATCTAAAAATCATCATTAATCGAAATAAAATTAGTGGAAAAATAAAATAATCAAACATTTCCTAAAACTGACCTAAAAAAATTAAAGAAGCGACGTTTTTAAAATTAAACATTAAAATCACAATTTTTTTTGTTTTATGACAAAAATACAATTTATAAAAACAAAATATCCAGATTTTGATAATCTTTCAACTATTCAAACACAAAAAAAACTATACTTTCCTCACTTTTTTTCTTAAATGAAACACTCAAATTTAAAACAAAAAATAGAAATCTAGTAAAAAAACTAAAATTATAAAAAAATTGAATGGAATTATTTATTAAATCTAAAATTATGAAATCAAAAAGGAACCATTAATGTAAAAAAAAACACTCCAAAGTTATTCATACGTAACGGCCCCTTTTTTTCAAATAAACCGCCAAAACCAACGTCGTCACCTGCCTGGCCTGTAACCGGAGCACCCATGGAAAGGGGCCACGCGCACTTCATAATCTCAAAGCGCCATACCTCAGTTGACTCCCGGAAGCCCCACATATGTAACCATCGTTGCCAAGAAACTTTTGACGAAATGTCACCTTAGTGTACCCTTTCGGAGAAAAATCATGGAATCTTGGAGGTCTTACGCGACAATCTGCAGATTGTGCTTACAAAAAGACGGTTTCATGTTGGGAATTTTCAATCACATACAAGGCAAAGATAGGAGCATTTATAAGAAGATTATCGATTGTACGGCTTTACAAGTAAGTAAAATTTGACTTTTTGACGTTTACATTAGAACACTTTCTCATAAGTTAAATTAATGTTATTATAAAATAATTATTTTATCTATTTTTGCTTCAAAAAACGAAAATAATAGCATAAAGTATAAAATTAGTGTTAATTTATGATGATTTACGATTTAACAGAACGTGGTTGTCATCAATACAGTATTGTCAGATTTTCAGAATATTTTTTCCAGAATTTTAATTGAAACAACAGTAGGTAATTTTAAGTCGCAAAATTACAATACTTTAAAAAGGAAAAATTTATAGTAAATTAACTATTTAACAATCCAAGTTCCATTCCAAATTTTACCAATAAATAAAGTTATCTATAATTTGATTTTAGTATGGGATTAATAAAAACGCAATGTTAAACAGCGTTAAAAATATTTTACTATTACATTAAATTCTTTGAATTTTGTGTGCTATTGGCAACATTGCTGGTAAAGGGATTTCCTGTTTTATCGGTATTTTGACATCGTGTACGCTTATGTCAAGATAGAGTCGTTGTTGCCAGTTTTACAGATTCTGTAACACCCGTTTTTTCGATGCGTTGCAAATTAAAACGACTTTCTTTATTAATGAAATACGATAATCGATTAAAGAATAATTCAAATATCAAATAAATAATTTTCTTAGTTTTTCTGAATGCCAAAAATAATAATCTATTAAAATTTTTTGTAAAATATTCGTTTATCATATAAATTTTGGTACAGTTTTAAATCACCAATATAAATTACATCCTTATTGTATATTGTATATATTTTGTTGAGTTTGCTTTTTTGTTTGCCATGATTATAACCATTTTTAATTTTTTTGTTTTTGTTGAATAAAAAAAATGTCATTACTGTCGAAATTCTATATATATTTTATTAGTTTATTGTATTTCCTAATATAAGAGGCAACGTTGTAAACTAAATAAAGTGACAGATCGTTAGTGACGATAGGCAACCAGAAATATACCGTTGTACTTCTAGTTGCATACCTTATGTAATATTGTATATTTATACAATGGTGTAGTATCATTATATAAATATTTATATTGTAGTCAATCCAATATTTATATTTGTTTATAATAAAATGTGCCAAAACACTCACATGGCAATTTACACATTTATGATATAAAATACGACTTTACTGCCTTGATACATAATAACTACACCTACATTAATTTAAAATTTTTTTAAATGCTCAATTTTACTTTGGCTAGCATTGTACAATTGTTAAGTAGCGAAGGTACTTATTGACTTTACAATATCCGTCCGTCCGTCTGTCTGTCCAAGCGATAACTCTAGGACGGTTTCAGATTTTAGAAATCGATAGCTGGTCGCCTTGGATCGTCCACCTACTATTTTCAGTGAACAAGTCAACAAAACAGTAATTTTTCTACGCCCTATATTTAAAGTACCTTGTATTTCACCGGTTTGTAGCGCTTAAAATGACTGTTTATGGTTAGAATGAAAAAAGTTAAAAAGCGTTAAAAAAAGTGCCATAACGTTAACTTTTTTTCACGTTATCCATAAGTTGACACAGTTGATCAGTGCAATTCATCCACACTGTTACATGAAAAAAGATATCAAGTTACCTTTGACTTTGACAGCATACAGGAACATGAACTGTGATTTGACTTTAACAGATTTGTTATTTGTTTCTAGTATCAATAATTCATTCGAAATTCACACACGCTAAATTGAAAACAACTACGTAATTAAATCAATTCGAATGAATTATTGATACTAGAAACAAATCTGTTAAATTCAAATCTGACAGTTCATTGATATTTTTTTCAGGTAAAGGTGTGGATGAATTGCACTGATCAACTGTGTCAACTTATGGAAAGCGTGAAATAAAGTTAACGTTATGGCATTTTTTTAACGCTCTTTACTTTTTTTCACTCTAACCATAAACAGTCATTTTAAGCGCTACAAACCGGTGAAATACAATGTACTTTAAATATAAGGCGTAGAAAAAAGTATGTTTATGCGACTGTCCATAGCTGAGCTATATTGGATATTGTTACTTAATAATAATAATAATACTCGCCCTACATTTCATAGCCTTACGAGTGAACCCCAGAAAGCCAATGGCTTGTGCGGGGAAGGGACGGCTATTATTATTATTTGCCGTGGCGCTCGGGGGCGACCTATACTGAGGATTGATGGCGCCATTTGGCTATAGGTGTAGGAAAACCTCACCACCATCATCGGCACAGTGACACAGGGGGATTGAAAATCTAGGCTTATTACTTTATAATTCTCATTTAAGCGACAATAAAAATTTCATTTTGGTTTTTGAAGATGGAGGCCGCTACTTTTTATTTTTTTTATTTAGAAATAAAAGTTAAAAATTGATGATTCTTCTCATGTTTTTTTTTAATTTTTGACAGTTTCTATTAAATTTTGACAGTTTTAAACAATTTTGACAGTTTTTAGCAAATTTTAAAGATTTATTTATATTTTATTAGTTTATGAGAGATTTAAATATTTTTGATGATGATTCTTCGTATTTTTTTTTTTCAATTTTTGACAGTTTCTAATAAATTTTTGACAGTATTTAATCAATTTTGACAGTTTTTAGCAAATTTTAAAGATTTATTTATTTTTTATTAGTTTATGAGAGATTTAAAAATTTTTGATGATGATTCTTCTTATTTTTTTCAATTTTGACAGTTTCTGATAAATTCTGCGTCTTAACTATTGTGGATTTTTTTAGATTTCGCACGGAGACGGATTACCAAACGTCATCTGTCATAGATGTTTGTACAAAATAGAATTTTGCCTGGAATTTCGTCAATTATGCTTCATGTCAGACGCTACACTACGTCAACTTGGCGCTGTCAAAGAAAATGGGACCGACATTTTGGTTCAAAACGGTAAGTGGGACATACATCCAATATAAATCACAAACCAGATTTAAAACGAATCAGAATCCAATATTTTTCATTGTGATTTTTCTGCATATACCACCATCTAATTTCTTTTCCAAAACTATTAATTTTACCCATATCAAATTTTTTTTTATTAAATTAAACAAGAAATTGAAATATTTTTTTGAAAATTTATGCAGTGGCGTAGAAAATTTGGGGCAAAATATTCGGCCATATCCAAATATTCGTCAGTACCGAATTGGTATGCCACTGGTAAAAAGTTTTGAAAAAATGTATCGTCACAATGAGGGGCTTTAGTTTAGTAACTCAAGTTTCGTTAAAAAATATTTTTAAACTCCATCACCGACTTTAATATGGCACTGAACTTCGATGTTTAACACTTAGACAATTTAACAGTCTGACATCAGCTCTCTTAATACGGTAAGAATTTTCTAAGCATCTTGTACCAGCCATGAGCTGTACATTTCAGTTAAAAAAAAATAAGACAACGTTTCTGAGATCAAAAATGAAAGAAAAGAAAACTTTCTTCTTGATTTCTAAAATTGAAACATCCTATATGAGTATATAGGTATTTATTTTCTTTATTATTTAGGCAGTGACGAAAACGTAGTGATGGTCGTCGACCCAATGGCGTATGACTACGAATCAGACTACGAATCGGAAAAAGAGCCCCCAGGTCCCGTGAGCGATAACGAAAATGGAGAATCTCTCACAAACGAGCTCGAACAAGAACCCGAAGCCGAGACGGAGAGTCGAGGGGTAACGATGTGTAAATATTGTGATCACGCATTCACAGATACCTCAGAATGTTACAATCACGAGATCGGGGCTCATAATAGTGAAACACCCTATAATTGTGGGACATGCTATATGAGCTTTGCTGATAGGGTGGTTTATTCGGCTCATTTGAAGAGTGTGCACAAAAATGACAAGCCGTATAATTGTCCACAGTGTGATAGGACTTTTGCTAGGTGAGAAAAAAGGCAACACCACTATTTAACATAATAAATTTATAAATTCGTTCGTATCAATTTTTTAGACGTTCAGATCTCCGCAAACACACTATAGTACATACAGGTGTGAAACCATTCACTTGTACTACTTGTTTTAAGTCGTTTTCAAGAAATACTAATCTCTCAAAACACATGAGAATACATTCAAGCACCAAGCCTTTTGTATGTCCTAAATGTCCCAAGACATTCACTTCCAAGGCTGATCTGTCCAGGCATGCCGTTATACATAGTGGACAAAGACCGTTTAAGTAAGTACCCGTAATTTATAATAAAAATGGACGATTTTTAGATGTTGATCAATTTTTAAAAAAATAATACTTTTTTAGTTGTAGTTATTGCCATTTGAGTTTCGGCAGAAGAGATAAATTACAGAGACATGAAAAAAAGCATTTTCCTGAAAATAATGAAGATAGATCGAAGGAATTACAAAAGATGAGAGACAATTTATCAATTTATTCCTCGACAACTAATAATTTAAAAGAGGATGATAAACAAGAAGGTATTTTTTAAAAACTATATACAAAAGGGTTTTTTATAGTAATAATACTCGTCCTACATTTTACTACTTTATGAGTGAACCCCAGAAGCTGAAGTTTCTGCGGGAATGACGGTTATTATTATTTTCCGTGGCGTCTTACTGATAATTAAGGCGCCATGCATCGTATACAGATTGTAAATCTTTGTACTTTAGATAGAAATGTCACGAGTAAGTAACATGACAACAGGGCTTGCTTTTGGAGCTGTCGCCGATCGAGAAATCCCATCCAATAATCACATTTTAAACGAACACGCATTTCTATAAAGCAAATCTCCTCTGCTTAGTATAAACGGTGTTTTTATTATCTATAAACATGACAATACACTATAGAAAATTCATATTCAGCTGTCATTATTTTTAAAATGACTTGTGGCCTTTATTATTCGCTTGACAGATTTCCCTATGTAAAGCACAAAAGTTTACGAGCTGTATAAACACCTAAAATGTTATTATATTTTTCTTTCATTGTACAACTGTTATAAGTCTAATTTTTTGTTATAGGATTAGAGAATATGATAATTAATCTAGATCCTTTTAACCATAATGATTATCGGTCAGAAACAACCCCCCAGCGAGGGGATACATCGGAAAATGAACCACAATTAGAAAATATTACAGTGGACAGCCAAGAAGATATTCAAGAGAACAATTTAATCGCTGATCCCAATCTTGTAGATCCTTCATCGAAAAAAGACAAACCGTTTAGGTAAAAATAACAATATATTTTCAACAACATTTAGTTAATAATGAGTTTTAGGTGTTCTCAATGCACCAAACGATTTTTCAAGGCAGAAAATTTATTATCGCACCAAAGTATCCATTCAGGAACGAGACCTTTCGGGTGTCACATTTGTAGTAAATCGTTTATTAGGAAAAGGGAGCTGGATAGGCACGTTGCTACACATTCGGGGATGAAACCTTTCAAATGTCCTCGGTAAGATCAGTTAAAAAAAACCGTAGGGAATATATATAAAAATAATTTCAGATGTAATAAAAGCTTTGGACGTAAAGATAAGATGATCAGACACATGAGAATTCACGATGTCAATAAGACTTTCACTTGTAAAGTATGTAGTAGCACTTTTAACAGGAGGGATAGTCTTCAACAGCACATGAAGACACACAAAGAGACTGAAATGGATAATGGCGTTGAGTAATCACGAAAAAACAAAATTTTTTGGTGAAAATTTGACAGATTTTTAAAGAAAAAATATTATGACGTTTCAATTTGACACTTTTTGTTATATATATGTCATATTTCTTGTGACATTTTATTATTTTTTATGTTAAATCTTTTACTTCTTGTTTTGAAGAAAATTTGTTATTTATGACGAATTTATAAAAGGTTTTTTGAAAATCTGTTAAATTTTTATTTTCCTGTTGCCTTCTATGAATTTTTATAGTTTTTTTATTATCAAATTAATTTTCTTTTTTGAATAAATCATTTTTATATAAGTTTAGTTTTATTTTTTAGGATAGGGAATTAGCTATATAAATAAAAGTCATTTTTACTGGTATATTTATGCATTTTCAAAACACCTTTCGTTTACAGTACAAAAATTATATAATATACTTTCATAGTACTAATCATGGAATCAGTATAAGGCACGATATAAATGGTAAAAATACAGCAACGGTGGATAGGGACAAGGGACGATTGATTTTTTTTTTCCTTATAAATTAAAAAAAAATAAATTACTTATATATAAGTACGGACATTGACTAAAAAAATTATATTAATAAAAGATGTCACAAAAACATCAAATGAGCAAATAAAAATATATATACAAGGTGTTTATAAAATGGCGCATTCTTATTAACACCTTGTATCTTACATCTAAGGCAAATATAGATATTGAGCATTTTATATATTTATATATAAAAATACACGAGATTATGATTATATCGATATAGTTAAAATAAAAACGACAAAAAAGGTAACTTAATTTTTGTTGTATACAAGGTAGTGAAAAAAAAAATTATAAAAACAGTTCTATGTTGAGAAATTAAGAGATCATAACGTTGGTTCCAAGGAATAATTTTTTCTAAAATATTTGCATTTTTTTATTTTGTTCAAGATGAATAAAGAAACAAAGACTTTTATACAGGGAGAGAGATCATTTCTTTTGGTCAATAATTCATGTCCCGAATATAAGATATACAGGGAAAAACTAATTTATTTTTTTTATTGGCACTACTTGATTTTAAAAATCAAATTAATTTAAAAAAAATAAGTGTGTCAGTCAGAGTTGAAAAAAAAACACTAAAAGTAATTTGCTATAATGATTAAAAATATGGCGCAAATACAGGGTGATTTTAGTAAAAAATAACCTTCGATTAAATACGAACGGTATTTTTAGATTAGATACCCTGCATGATATTTAAATGCTTAGCAGAGAAAGATTTCTTATATATATTTAGTCAATATTTTTAAGAGTTATTACTCCATTATTTTAATTAATTATGGGATTTTCTTAATGATTTTTGACAAATTTACGGTTAATAACTCTCAAAAAAGTAACTTTTGAGTATTTCAATTGTATTTTTTTTAACAAAAAATGGCTGATTGTTTCTTTTCATTAATTATATAACATATCCCAAAAATCTGTTCTTGAAATATTTTTTACAAATTAAAAATGTTTTCGAGGGCAGAAATTTGCTACATTACTATATTTCAAAAATATACATTAAAAGCTACCGAGTGCTTTCTTAAATTTTAAATAAATACGGTACAGATCACAATTATTGAATAATATACAAAATATTTTTGAAAATAAAAAATATTCACATTTTTTTTAATTCGACAAAGCTACACATCGATGTCTTCAAAATTAATTGTGTTTATGGACAATCCAAAAACACATACTATTTCCTGAACTATTAAATATTACAGTCCGAGAAATATTTAATATTTTTACAATGAAATGTTTTAGCATTTCTTGGAATATGAACATGCAATAGAGGAAATATTACTCTTTTGGTTCAGGAAATATTGAATGCTTTCGACACTAATTTTCTGTACATTATTTTTTACACAGCACAGCCCTTTCTAGTCCCGTAAATGACCTTAAGCTCTGGGTAAATAATTTTACTAATAAGCTGGTGTGTTTTTCCAGCTAGCATGGCGCGTCTGGGGTCTTTTTTGTAAATTTTTATACCCGGTTTGTGGACCAGAAAGGCGTTGTCCAAAATCATAAAGTTGTAGTCCATAACGCACAGTGCGTAACCCTATAAGAAAAAGGTGTCAAGTTTTAATAAACATAAATGAACATTATTTTTACAAAAGAAGCCAAATATTTTGCGAATTTATGATAAAAACGTTTGATATGGAATGAACTTATAGTTGTGAACAAAAAAAAATGGACTTACCTGTGTCATTTTGTCCATCTTTCCCTCCCAACTTAGCCTTTCATCATATAAAGGATCAGCATGAGTACCGATGAATATAGGCTCCCAATGGATGAACCTTCCATTTCTTTTCCCGACGTGAAACACGTGAAGTCCTACTGTTTCCTTAGCAGTTTGCCATTCTTTGGCTTTGGGTACAGTATGACAACCAGGACACAATTTTTTATGAAAAGGTATAGCGGTTCCGTTAGCTAACATTTCTTTTAACATCGTCTTGTTGTCCGGTACTTGTTGGTTGGCGCTCACTTCGAAGATGTGAAGGGGAAAAACCTACGTAATAGAAGATAAGAACTTACGCTATATGTGTCAATAAAGGTCGAAATGTTTTAATTCCAAAAGGTTATCCATATTCTTAAATGTGGTCAATTATTGAGGTAGTAAAACTCGAAATTATGTACCACAATTTAATTGAAATAATAAGTTGATTACATGAAATAGATTTATCGTCCACCCTCCTTAATATTGTACTTGGCGCAATGTTTTTTTTTTCCCTAGTTTATTGGCTTTGGCAGAGACCAATTAGCCAGTATTATAATTTATTTGGTAAGTTTTTAAATTGTAATGATCCCAGCCCTCTTTGACAGGCTGCCACCAAACTTGACCACGACACACAAAACTTCAGGTAAATATCACTTCTAGGGATAAGGGGACGGTCGTATTCGACCAGAAATTATAACCCGTAATAAGATTAATGCACAGAATCAATCATTAGGTAATATCGAATCTGTTTTAATGTGGTGAAGCACTTTTGAAAATGTTTAGTTTAATTCCGTACTTTTTACGATAATACCATGGAAAGTGCCTATTTAATTGTGAGTGAACGAGGACAAAATTTACTTGTTTTAAATGATTTCAAGTTTTCTAAAGTGCATATTAGTAAGACCGGCAAGATTAGATGGCGGTGTTGGAAACGTGAATGTCCTACAAAATTATATACAATGGCGACAGAGGAAACAAAAATTATAGAAAAAGTCGGCGAAAATTCACATGGAGTGACGATGGTTTTGCTGAAAAATCTAACAAGATGATCTGCAGTGAACTGGAAAAAGTTGACAGAAACATCAATGTTCATGATATAGAACGAATTCGGCGAAATCTATATCAAGCCAGACGAAAAACTCTACCAAACCTTCCGAAAAACAGAACAGAGGTGATAAGTGCGATAAAAAATCTAAATTTAATCACAGATAAAGGTGAGCCTTTTCTGATGAGTCTAAATGATGACAAGGACATTATAATTTTTTCTGCTTTTACCAATTTATGTTTCTTAAGTTTACTTTACACGGTTTCAAGAACAGATACTTTGTACCTGCAGTGTTTGGAAACATTTAAGATACTATATGAAATTATCGTTCAAAAATGTAAAAGAATTACAGTTGAATTTTTATCCGAAAGAAATCGTCATTGATTTTGAACTCGCAAATCATCGGGCATCTATGGAAATAATGGAACAAGCAAATATTGTCAGTTGTAGGTTTCATTTACCCCAAAATTGGTTTAAAAAATTCAAAGTCTAGGGCTAGTTTCAGACTGCAAGAACCGAGAATCAATTATCAATTGTCAATTATTTAAGATTATATTTTGGTCTGCACATGCTTGATCCTTCTGCAGCCAAAGACTTTTTTAATACAGAACTATTTTATTTGTTTTGATGATTTCCGAGGAAAAGAATTTCGTGTATATGTTAATAAAAATTATATTGCCAATTTAGCCTTGTTTCCACCATCTATTTGGTGTAATTCTAATAATTTTTTATAGAGATCAACTAATGCATGTGAATCATTTCACTCAAAGTTCAATTCTGAATTCTATACGAATCATCCCAATATTTTTCTTTTCACGAAAGTATTAATGACTGTACAAACTGGAACATATATAAAAATTAGAAGTGCAAATTCTTGAAATAAAAAAAGACGAAAAAATATTAGGGAAAAACCGATTTTATAAATGAACTATTAGATGCATACAGATCAGGTGTAATATCGAGATTTTCTTTTGTAAAATCTGTTAGCTTTAAATACTTACCTTAGTTTTTAAGATTGTATTGTATATTTGTTTTTCCTATACCTATGGATATTTTTAATATTGATATAATACATGTAGAACCTACCTGTCGTTTACCCTTCTGTAATTATTTTATTTTGTATTGTTTATTATTGATGCTTATTGTGGTTTGAATAAATAGGAAATAATCTTTCTAATTTTTGGGTTTTTTTTTTAGTATATGTACTAAATCTGAAAAATAAGTTTCTAGTAAATGACTTAACATGTTAATATCTTAAATTATTGTTTATTGTATTGAATTGCTTAAATAAAGTATTCCTAGAAAAGAAGATAATTCCCTCACCGGAACTTCGTGGTCGAGTTCGACATCATTATAGCTGGCTACCTGAATTGGTGGTCGAATACGGTAACTCCCCTTTGACACTATGTATTGTAGGCCTGATGATGGCGTTTCGCCGAAACTAGTCGCCGCCCTTAAAACCTATTTCATGTAATCAACTTATTACTTTCAATTAAATTGTGGTACAGGATTTCGAGATTTACTACCTCGAAATGTTTTATTGAAGAAAAATTATAATGACATCAATATTACTAAAATCATCGTGATAAGTAGGTACCCCAAAAATTACTTACTAATGAACTGTTTAAATTTACTTAGGATTTTCTATTACTAAAGTAACCCGATATTATTGAACTTTCCAGGTGAATATTTAGGATTCAACCTTGGTTTTTACTAGTAAACTTACCTTGGGTACTTTAGAAGACAGAGGGCCGGCGTTTTCGCCGATCATTGTTAGGAACTTCTCAATTATGCTAGGACTAGGATATAGTTCGATGTCTGAAGGGAGAATGAAGTGTGTTTGGGAGGTTTCCCGGGCGACGTTTCGACCCACGTTGACAGGGTAGAGGAGTTTCTTTTGGGCTTTGTACATAGTCTCGCTCGATACGTTCATAAATGGAGGTGTGAGGGAACAGTTGTAGGTGTCGACAAAGATGTTGTCTTGTTTGGGGACCTATAAGAGATATTTTCTTTTTCATATAAATTTAATTCGAGTTCGAATAATTTTTAAATTTCTAAAGATCAAATGATTCACTCTAACAGCACGTTGCGGTATTGAAATCAAACTAATAAAAAATATTATCAGACTTTCGTGCTACACATTTATGTGAACTATAATAATTTATATTTGGAAGATAATAAATTGTAATTAATATAGATTTTAAATTTCATGGCTAAATTTTCATATTCAAGTAACAACAAACATGAACAAATTAAAATAAAGTTAGCAATAAAAAAAAAAGTATTAAAGTAACAAACAGTAGCGACTTATCTAAGTTAAATTTTTATTTATTTTTTTAATATTAACTAATATGAATCATGTAAGTGGATGTACGTAGACTATATTTCTTTAAAAATATTTATATTATCATTATCATTAACTTAAGAAAAAATTTTCCTAGTGGTACTTTGTAAAAAAATATATTTATATTTAATTGCATACTCGCATTATCGTATATAATTATAATTACCATAATAGATTAGCAAATATAAAATATTTCATTTAGAAAAAAGAAAATTTTATTTTTCCTATTTTAGTTTTAAGAATTTGATTTTTTTATGACTTTTTTTATATTTGTACCTGTACAAAAACATTTATTTTTCAGCAGTTATAAGACTGACGAAAAAGCGACAACTTTCTTTTTTTTTCTAAAAATAAAATTATTTTGAATAAAGCAGTTACGTAGTTACACTTTCAGTCCTAAATTAACTGACACGTATTGATCACCGAACCAAAAATTGGCGATCAATTTTAGAGCAAACATATACTCTGCACTGGTATCGGCAGTTAACCTTGTTCGTAGGAGATAAAAATGAAAAAAAAAACCTAAATAAACAAGAAAAAGAAACTCACCTCTTTGGGTACATGCTTGGTACTAAAATAAATATGAAATGTGACTAGTTCCTTCACCAACGGGCTTGTACAATCCCTCAAATACGCTATGGAATCAATCGTGTTCTGAAAATCACTTCCAGGAGCGTGCAAGGCAATACTGATCGGTCCCTTCCAACGTTCTAATAATGGCACTAAATTATCCATGAAGGAGAAGTCGGCGTGAGTAGTGTAAGTGATACTTTCGTGGCACCTACAATAAAAAAATTATCATTTATTAATGGGCACACCTTACAAAGGAAGTACAAATCCTATTATGGAAATTTAAATTAAGTAAGAGTTGAAATTCAACAAGTATACAACATAAAGAAATAATACATTAACGTAAAAAGATGCAGCTTAAACTCAATCACAGCTGGAATTGTAAGAAGCTTATATTAAATAGATCGCATTTGCATTCCGAGTAAAATGTAGGAAAAATTTGGGCAAAAATAGGGAAACATATGAAAAAATAGGGCAACGTGGAAAAAAATAGGGAAAATAGGAAAAATGAAGCAAAATGAGAAAAATAGTAAAAACTAGGACAAAACAGGGAAAAATAGTGAAAAGTAAGTTAATTAGGTGAAAAATAGGCAAAACCAAGGCAAAACGAGGAAAACAGAAAAATGGGGAAAAACAGAGTTAATAAGGCTAAAATAGAAAAAAAATGGGAAAAAATAAGAAAAATAGAAAAAAGAGGAAACGGAAGAATAGGAAAAAAAGGAAAAACAGATAAAGATGGAGAGAAATAGGGAAAAGTTGGGAAAAGGTTGAAATATGGAAAAATAGGGCAAAATGGATAAAAATAGGGAAGAGTAGGGCGAAATAGGGAGAAACAAGAAAAAATAATGAAAAACAAACAAAATAAGAAGTAATAGGAAAAATATGGAAACATGTGGGAACAAAAAGAAAAAAGTGGTAACAAATGTATCAAAATAGGGAAACATAGAGTAAGACAGCGTAAAATAGGAAAAATAGGGGAAAAATTAAAAAATCAAATAAAGTATGGTCGTCAGGAACTAATATTAAAGAGACTCCGCAGCAAAATACGGGTATTCAGCTAGTATTTAGTATAAAATTGTTTTATTTTTCGACACACGACCCAACGAAAATATTTATCAGAAGAGCGCAACTGTTCTACTTTTTTTCAAATTTATCTAGAGAAAAAGTTGATAGTCGTATCACTTTTACTAAAAACGCGCTCTCAACAATTACAGAATTCATTGATGAAAACAGCAGCTTCCTATCTTTAATATTAACGGATCGTCCGTCCAAACTATTTCCGACAAGATAACATTTTGTATTGGCACCTCTAAATACTGGCATTGGCAAGTTTTATTAAATTGCTGTGTCGTCTGTGCTGAATATACGTTCTTTTCATAATTATATTCTTCGCTGTGACCACATTGTAATTATTTTTTTTTTCGTTTATTTATGATGACAAGTAAAAGTAGAACTATGCGTGCAGCAAAAAATTGCCCAAACAAATATAAAAATTGTTTTCATCGGTTTCCAGCTAAACTCAAAAATAAATGTTTGGCCATGTATTTTATTTCAGGTATTATTATTTAGTTTTCCTATTTTTTTTCTTACATACGTAGGTTATGAAATAATAATAATTTAATTTTTCATGAAAATTGTAATGCTTCACCCATTCGTCTATCCCTCGTAAACATTGTAAAAAGTAAATGAATTTCATCTCTATTCAACAAATTATTAATTCCTTTGATTCCGATAGCGGCGCCACTCCCTAGTTATAAAATGTTGCAATGAAAGGGTTTCGTAGTCCCCAACTTTTAAAGTTTATTTTTTATTATTAATGGATGAAAAAATTTGTACGTGTTGGTAAAGATCTGATCTATGTTCCTTACCCCTCAATTTTTCGAAATTTGATTTGGATCTTTTCTAAAAAAAAAATGTGAAAATAGTAAAAAAACATGGAATTTTGCGATATTTTTTTGAATAAACTAAATCAAATTTCGAAAAATTGAGGGGTAAGGAACATAGATCAGATATTTACTAACACGTACAGATTTTTTAATCCACTAATAATAAAAACTAAACTTTAAAAGTTAGGGACTACAAAACCCTTGCATCCACTGCTTTATATATAGTACAGTACAACTTCCTCTTAAGGCGGCGGAAAAGTAAAATTCAATAGGTTGTTGGACACATCAGTTATATTGATATACTGCTTATTGTAAAAACCATATTAAAGGATGTTAATGGTATTTTTAGTTATGAAAAAACATATAGCGGAGAATGAAACCATTTATAAACATACCTATGCTTTTTTTCCGCTGGGACGTAATTATAAAGGACCCAGTAGTCCCCACGTTGTTGAATTTTTGGCACAAGTGGCTTATCCGTACACTGAGTGACCTGTCTCACCTTGTCCAATGGACTAAGTGCGGTTTCGGTCGGCATCTAAAAAATGACATAAAATAATAAAAAAAAAATCTTTTATTTTCGCTATAAATTTCACTACTTACGATTTTGTCTACATTTTTAATTTGCATTAACTCATTTTTCGTCGGATCCACCATCGGTAAAGCTTCCTTGAAATTTTCATCGTCCACGACTGGATTATCCAAATTTCCAGATCCTAACGCTGCCAGATTGCGACCGGATTCCTGCATTTCTCGGATAACAGGAGTGGCGGTGTGCGTGAATACGTGGATGCACACGTACACCCCGCAAATCCCCACTAGGAGTTTAAGTATGAACGATTTTCGATTTGAGTACATTTTTGGTCCTAAAATTTTTTCAAACTTGATATAAATAAATCCATTTATGTTAGATTTTAACAAATTATATATAAGTAATTAGAGTGTTTCATTTTAACGATTATAAATTTAAATTGTTTTACTTCTAAATTTTAGCACCCTATATATATTTTTATATAAATTGGATTCTGCCTTTCAAAAAAAATATTAATTAAATGTCAAATATCATTTCTTATTCTATGTCAATTTTCATTGTTGCTATACTTATATTGAACTATAGCAGGCTATCATAATTGTTAATTTTTTTTCTTAAATTTGACCTTCCACTTCGGGTATCTGTTTTCAATTTTTTGTATTATTTTCTTTATATCATCTACAAAGTATTCAAACGTTATATCCTGTTTCTTTTTGAGAATAGAAATTTGTACTTTTGTCCAACAAATTTTAAAAATGAAATATTTGTTTTTATTTGAAATGTAAAAAAAATTACTTACTTTGATGATCATAAAACCGAACATATGTCATAATTATATTAAACTTAATAAAAAAGAAACTAAACAATTTTATATGCAATTGTTCATTTACATACTGCAATTGTTTTTTAACATATCGTTCGGTTTATTTTAATAAAAAATATTTGTTATTTATAACAATCTTGCACTAAATATTTATTTAAAGATTTTATTGTCTTACATTGCAGACTTTATATTTTTTATACCGGTTGTCCCATTTGATGTTTGTAAATATAATATCATTTTATCTTTTAACTAATGTTAAAAAAAATTATTAACAATCATGCAGTGCCCAATTTTTTTTAATTCGCACTAATTCAAATTTTGCTTCTAAAAAATGGTTTACATAATAAAAATTGAATTTTTTTTTACTTACTCTGCTACTTTTTTCTTCCTGGTGGCCTTGAATGGAGATGATTTTTCAGTCTTAAAAAGCCCATTGAGCAGAACATTCACCCCTCATTGATATTATTTTCTCGAAAAAATGACGACATTTGTAATCCTGCAAAAAAAAAAACAAATATAAGAATATTTTTTATTAAAGAAAAGGATTTTTATTGCCATAAATTTAATATCAAATTTTTATTTTTAGATCAATTTTACTTACAAACGTTTCATTTAGTCTTCATCAGTCGCATTTGTCGTAGCTATTTTTATTTGTTTGTTTTTATGTCAAACTATAAAAGTAAATTTGAAATGTTATAAAAATTATGCTTTGTAGTAAAATAAAGTTTATCGTCTATTTCACTATTTTTTTTTTAAAATGACTAAATTTACGGTCTATAATTAATGTCGTTATAAAATTGATTAATTAGATAATCGGGACTAATATTTAACAATTGTTAATTAATAGATAATTTTGATAGATTTCGGTCAATGGTTTTTAATTTTTAAATTGAAAAAGGTTTAAAATAAACCCAGCAAGCTAACACTATCTAAGTAGCTCAGTCAGACGGACAGACAGGCAGTTGCAGTTGACTTATGTCACTGAAAATAATAGATGGGCGAACTAATTCGAAACCGTTCTTTGTAAAGTTTAGAAGTATAGTTTCGCTATGACAAAAAAAAGTCAGCTCAGCTACCAATTTTCGGTATGGGCATTATAGGATAAGCAGATACCGTGTGTTAATTTGTTTTGGGATACTTTATTTCAAATAAATATTATTTTTAGATTACAGAAAAAAAAACAACGATAAATAATTTGATCTTTATAAAGTCCCATTTTTTTGTGCGGATTGAACTTTCTTTCTTAATTTGTGTGGTGTGTAATTTTTTTATAATTAAAATAATACCAAAACCAAAAATTTATATTATTATTTTTCAATATAAAATAATCATAGTAATGATAACGTGCTGCGTATGTCTCTGCGAGCAGGAAAAGGGAAATGATAATTTAATGAATTAATACCGTTGTTGATAATACAGACATAGGCGTACTCGCGATTTTTATCTTCTTGAAACAAAAATATGGCTCTAAATATGATATTTTGAAATTAATATGAAATAGAGGGTGATTAAAAAAATGTGCTATTCTATAACTTTAACAGGCGATAATTAAAAGTTCTGGAAGTATATATTTCTTCGCGCCGTTCACAATATTGTTTCAATACTTATAATTTTTGACAGTAGTGATACTATGCCGGTTCTAGCCCAACCGCCACATTATCCCGATTTGGGTCCACTATTTAGGCCGCTAGATGTCGCATTTTGACGTGTGAGGTGTCAAACGATTTGGAATGACATAAGGATATACAGGGAATGTCTAAAAGTTGAGTTAGGGTATTGCCAATAGGGCATTAGTTAATAGATTTATTAGAATTTGTCGGTTGAGTGATGTCATCGACAGAGTACACACATGAATTGGAGAAATTTGGTGAGAAAGTTCAGAAATTACATCAAGCCATATTACTTTGCGAAGATAAAAATAAAATTATTAAGCAATAAGATCGTTTGTTTATAAGTTCTGCGTGGGATAAAGTATTTGAAAATTGACAATTACATCAAGCTCAATATCCACTAAGACGAATTCAACCTACAAAATGGCCATATTGAAGATGAATTTCATAATTTTATCAGTATATGCTTCACACCAACGATTGGAGTTGAACATATGGCCGTATGTTTTAACGAGGGATTTGAGTGTCAACGATCAGAATGGCAGATGATGTCTTTAAATAAAGTTAATGATGGAAAGTTGCCGGTGTTTTCACTTATCAAACGAGATACAAGTTGAAACTAATATTTTAAAATTGAACTGAGGGTGACGTTGAGACGTGGCAACACATCTCAACTTCTATAGCCGAAGACGATTTAAGAAGTATTGGCGAAGCAGTAGCTATTCCAGTGTCATTACGGAATAATAATAAAATAATTCAAAATGAACTCTACAAAATATTATCAATGTTGTGTACAATATTATAAACACTTTCTGTTTTATTGTTAAAGATTGTGATAAAAAATGTACGAAATAGATATTTTACAAAATAAATGAAACTAAAACTATACGAGATGTTTCAATAAAAATTATGTGTAAATAAGCAGTTTTATTAAAGACAAAAATACAATATATTTAAATTACTATCTAGGTAATATAGTATAATACAACCAATTATGTAAATGATTAAGATTTTGTTCAGCACACAGAAATTTTAATTCTGGTACATGGTTTAGACACGGCGTATGAGATGGTTCAATTCTTCTCGTTTGACTGACCAAGCCATTATATTTTTTGAAATTTCTCACCAAATTCCTTCAATTTATGTGTGTACTCTGTCGATGACATCATTCAACTGACAAATTCTACCAAATGTATTAATTAATAAATAATACAACCATGTTTTTTTCTCTATAAAAATTGGCTCACTAATAACAGAGAAATACCCAAAGGCATTTTGGATCTGTGCATGATTTTTCTTCACGAATTTATTCTACGTCATATTTCAAATACCATGTCGTTTTCCACGTTCAAATCCGACTAGTAATAACGAAGATATATACTAGGGTCCTTTTGGCAATATCGTGACTCAACTTTTCAATCCGATATCCATATTCTTATAGACACATCACACGTCAAAATCCGACTTCTAACGACCAAGATATTGACTAATGCCCTATTGGTAATACCCTAACTCAACTTTTAGACATTCCCCGTACATCCTTATGTCATTCCGAAGTGTTTGACACCTCACACGTCAAAATGCGACATCTAGCGGCCGAGATAGTGGACCCAAATCGGGATAATGTGGCGACGGAGCTAGAACCGGCATAGTATCACTACTTGCAAAAAAACTAGACACCTCTATTTTAAAAGCTTTATTGATTTATGTCCAGGTTCAATTTTTTGCAGAATTTTTTTAGAGGCCATCGTTCATATTTTATTTCACAGAATCACGATCAAGATGTGATCCAGCCTAAAATGTTTACTTTCTTACAACTATTAAAATTAAAAAAATAATTGAACAAGGAGTGAATGTAATTAGAATAATAATCGGGGTATATACATACACATTATTGCTTAGAAACCCAAAGATTTTAGCATTAATCAAAAATAAACATTCGATAATTGGAGACCACAGAAAAATCTCACACGTTTAAAAATAGTGCGGAGTAAATGAAAAAAGAGTTCTAATTAATCTATTTATGCAATCAGTTACTTTACAAATTAATATTGTTATATTTATATTAATAAATGTTTCCTGATACGTCCATGATTTTAATCATATCGTTTATAGAACAGTGACAAAATAACCCCGAGGAACTTATATATTATGTATGATAAATAAATCATGTGGGACTTAGTAACCGACATATTTAAATTTATCATTACTTTGCACTATTTTGGTATAGTTTTGCATTTTCATTAGAACAACGCAGTCAAACACAAACTTTTCGGTTTTAAGAATTTGTAGCAAAAAAAATTTTTTAAATTTTATATTGTTAAGGGGCGTTTTAGGCGGGAAATGACATATGTAAAACATGTTCACCTTACTTCACACAAAAGCAAATATATTGAAAATTAAATTAAAAATCCGTTTATAATGCTTAATTCTTTACCAATGGCTGGTTTTTAATTAAATTCTTTAACAAATAAAATCACAAATAAATTTTAAAAATCGTGTAAATTATCGTACTATTTTTTATCTTAATTTTTATTAAAATAAACTAAAAAAAACAAATTCAGATATAGCCAAGGCATAGAATATCAATATTCCTTTAGTTTGGCTTATCAAACTTGTCGATTAATAAAGTAATATGAAAGTTCTGTGCGAAGTTAAGTATAAATTGACAAATGAATCTAAATAAAACATGGCTGCTTGAGAAGGCGGAAACTACTCATATTAGTTTGGATATTCACTAACATACAGCATATATACAGAAAGGTATATAACTATTTTTTATTTGAATAGCTGAGTGCTAGTTTTCCCGCCTAAACCCCCGTCTTAATCACTATTTTATAAGAAAATTGATATCAATAGGGGATGTCTAGAATATTAATAATGTAAAGTTAATGGGTTAACTACAATTTCGGCCAATAAAACAGTAATTTTCAAATGATGTTATTAAACGAAATTCAGTATAATGAACGCACCTTTACAGACAATTAGACAGCTTATTGATGATAAATGTCAGTCTTCTTCATCTTTTAGTTTACTATGATCTATTTCTGTTAAGCATAGCTCGAAAAATCCGTGCATATATGATTGCGTATACTTTTTATTGCAAAGTCTAAGTAATCTTATCAAAAAATTGTACTTATGAAAAAAATATTAATAAAAATTCAGTTAAAAGAAAAAAATGGATTTCCTCAGGAATAATTAAGTCAGTTAATGAAAGAAATATACTTTATACAGAATTCAAAAAAGATTCTGATAATAACGAAAAGAATCTGCTATATAGAAATAATCTGAATTAAGTAAAAAAAGCAAAAACTAATTACTATCAAAATAAAATTAATGGTCACAAAAATAGTTCTAAGGCTCTATGAGATATTATAAATGAAATACAAAATGAGAAACACAAAAAAATAAACAAAATACTCATTGACGACAATGAATTAAATAATTTTTTTTTGAATATAGGGACTAAGTTAGCTAATGATATTCCACCCCCAAGCATTTTGTTTCTAAAAAGGGGTTCTCCCTTAAATTCACTTTTTCTTAATCCTGTTACAATAAAGGAAATTGAGGAAATAATTGCTTCTCTCAAAAATCACAAGGCGGCATGGAATTAGGGCTGAACTAGTTAAGGTGACGTCAAATTTGATTTCACATTTATTAGTATAACTCATAACTAATTGTTTTCAAAAAAGTCAATTTCCTTCAGAACTAAAAAAAGCAACTATTCTCCTTGTTTTTAAAAAAGGTGATAGAAAGTCTATAAATAACTACAGACCTATATCTCTCATTAGCAGAATATCCAAAATTTTAGAAAAAGCTGTTAAAAAAAGGGTAATTGAGTTTATGGAAAAAATGTCACAATATTAATATGGGTTTCGCGGAGGGTTTTCAACAGTTGATGCTGTAGCTGCCTTAATTAAAAATATTTATGATTCTGTCCATAAATCAAAACCTACTTTATGTATGTTCTCAGATCTTGCCAAGGCATTTGACACAGTATGTCACACTCGTTTGTTGGAGGTCTTGGAGGATTCAGGAATACGGGAGATGGAATTAAATTTTTTCAAGGATTACTTAAGTGATAGAAAACAACAAGTCAAAATTGGTGATAATCTGAGTGAATTTGGACATATCTTATATGAAGTACCGCAAGGAACAGTGTTAGGGCCCATACTGTTTAACCTTTATATGTATAAATAACCTACTTTTTTTTAGAAACGTCTGGAAGAACTATTAGCTTGGCAGATGATACTGTAATAATATATAAACCAAAATCTTGGGACTTAAAGAAATAGCAGAAAATGATTTATTCCAAATTTTTGAATGGTTTAAATATCAAAAATTGACCGTCAATTATGACAAAAGTTTTTTTGTCCCCTTTACAAGCTACAAGAATACTCTTCCGAATTATCTATTTAACAATTAATAATTTAGATAGGGACACTTATGTCAAATTGTACTTAGGCCTTACAATTGATTAGCATGGGGCAAGTACTTCTAAAATTCATTTAAAAAAACTAAAAATATTACAAAAACGAATAATAAAAACAATTTTAACAAAACTTGAACACAAACAAGAAACAAAAGTAAGTATCACATACAGATTCTACGGACACGTAAAACTATTGGCCAATGATCGTACAGTTATTTTGCATCCCTAATTTTTAATTTCTTACCTGAAATATACAAGCTATATATACCATATTAACCCCTTTAATTAAAAAATGACCTGATCGACCCCTGGGCGAGAAAATTGTAACCTTTAATCCTTCCATATGCGTTTAATTAGGAACAAAGAATAGCTCGGTTGAAACCAATGCAAAAAACCCAACATTTGGAAAAAAAAACATCATTGTGGCTGGCTGAATGGACACCCTATGCCAAAAAAAAAAACTTTAATCTTTTCAAGAGCATCTTTAAAAAGTTTTTGTTGTTGCCCAATCGAGGTATGATTAACACTTTAATAATTAACATATAATAATTTTAATATCCTCTTTATTCCTTATAAATCTTCATTTAACAATTATGCTTAAAAATTGATATCAATTGTGTATTGTGTATTATATTAAATTTAAATAACGAGTAGAGCAACTATTGGGTTTTAGTTATCAGCTCTTAGGCAGACATTTGCCAAACCTATGCGCAACCCATGGTCTTCAGTAGGGAATTGGCAATCTGTCTTGTTGAATAGCTGGTGGTCTTATGCACAATAGTAAATATTGTTAAAAATATTTTGAACTATATAAGAATGTATATTTATTTGTTAATCAATAAATTTATTATTATTATTATTATAACCAGGGACGCTTTAAGTACTTTTCAGCGCTGTCGTGCCAAATAATTATAGGCGCCTTTATATTTATTGAGCCAAAATTACCACCCAATCTCACGCAGTTCAATTTGTGCGGATTTTACGTGAAAATCATTGAGCAATACAAAAAAAAATTAAAACAGCTTCAAATGTCAGTGGCGTAACAAATAGGAGGACAAAGGTGACATATTCTTCCAAATGCATACCACTGGATAATTGGACAATTTTAGGCCATTTATTTTGAACAATTCTCTGATCAACTAAGGTGACTTTAGACCATTTTACTAATATTTTAGACCGTGTTTGGACAATTTGAGACTATTTGGACAATTTTAGACCATTTTAGATTATATTGAACAATTTTCTGATCAATTTTAGACCATTTTGGACAATTTTAGGTCATTTTAGATTATTTTGGACAATTTTAGGTACTTTTAGACCGTTTTATTACTATTTTACATAATTTTTAGACCATTTTGGACAATTTTAGATAATTTTGAACAATTATCTGATCAATTTAAGTAACTTCATACCTTTTTAGACAATTTTTATAAGATGTTGGATAATTTTAGAACATTTTAGATTATTTTGAAAAATCTTTAATCTTAAGTAACTATTATTTATTATTAATTTAGAAAATTTTAGAGCATTTCAGATTATTTTGAACAATCCAATTAATTGACAATTTGTAGAAGATTTTGGACAATTTCAGATTAGTTTGAACAATCCTCAGATCCATTTTAGGTAACTTAAGACCGTTTTATTATTATTTTAGACGATCTTATTATTAATTTAGACAATTTTTAGAAGATTTTGGACAATTTAAGATTATTTTGAGCACTGATAATTCACACGAAAATACAAACGCATATGTTCAAAGTAGAACCCACATTTTTAACCTTGTTCTTGTCTATTTTTCGAGATGATTTAAAATACGGGTTTCATGATATCGTTCCTAATTTTTATATAAAAAAAATTTCACCGCTGGTATTGGTAGATAATTTGTTGGTTTTATGTAAATGCGCCTTTAAGGCCTTGCCCATATGGACGGCGGGTCCCTGATTATAACTTGGTCCTCGAACTAAAGAGATTATGAAACGTTTATAGAATGCTTAGGGGTGTCATTATTTTATAATATATAAATTGGTAAAGTACAAAAATATTTGAAATGAGCCATCAACCGGATACAGACAGAGTATAATCAACTGTTAAATCCTGATCTTTATTTTATACCTTTATAAAAAAAATTAATAAAAAAAGGAATGATTTTAATCAAAATTTCGGTGAAATATGTACACTCATAATATTTACATATACCTTTACCTTGATTGATAGTTTAATTAAAAAAGATCTACCTTCATATTCAAGGATAACGATTTATTTCTTAAATATTGACTCATTCCAATTTATTTTTAGTAATTTGTTAAGAAAATTTCGTTTAATCACTGATTTATTACTAATTACACTATAATTTAACACCATGTAAATAAAATTAAACATTCCTTTCCTTATTATTGAATTTATTTATTATTTTTATTAATAAATTAAACCACTAATTAAATTTGGAAATCTATACAGTTATTTATTAAGTTATTTCTAATTACACTTTGTTATTGTTGTTAGGCTTAATAAAAAATGTTTTAATAGTTATTTTTAGGTACTTATATAGGTATAGGTAGAATCATATTCGATATCGACACTTGCATAATTCCTTAAAGTAAAATGATAGAAAGTGAAGACCGAAAAAGGAAAAATATTTGTACATAGTGTAGTGGAGAAGATGGTTAGATAGACGAGACATTATTATTATTATTATTATTATCAGTAAAGATTATTAAAGATTCATCGTTAGATCACCATCAGGATATGGAAAGTACTGAAAGTTTTCAACAATAAAGAATACATAAACCCAGGTAGCACAGGTTAGTGAAATGACGTCCTAATGACGTCTTATTTAAGTCATTAGGGAAGTTTGAATCTGATATATATATAATATATATATATTTTAATTGCATTTACAGACATCCATCCAAAAACTTGTTTAATGGTCTTGTAGGTCTTCAAAATGACGTCTTTTATAGGTCATCTTTCAGACATCTGAATGACGTACTGCTGATGACGTCCTATGGCTGTGACATTTTGACGTCTTCTCAGAGTCTCCGAGACGTCATTTTTGGACGTCAGTTGGTCAATTAGTTGACCAAATTAGGGTGGACGTCACTGTGCTCCCTGGGAAGGAGTACATCGTCTATGAGTATGTTTGAAAAAATTGATACACAGTCATAAGACTTCCTCGATGTGTTCAATATCAGATTATCCCGCTGATAAGTATTGAAAATAATCCATATTAAATTTAAAAAAATCGACTGTGTCACTCCAGAATTTTCCCAGCTTCCCAAAATTCCTGAATGGGTTTTAGGACGAAAGAGACATCTGCATGTCAAAATTCAGATCCACATAATTAAAAAGTTATGCGTAAAAAAGAAGAATCAATGTCGTACTTGAGGGACCTTCTCATCAATTTAAAGCAAAAACTAATGGTCTCATTCTAAGCACACACCAACCCTTCATATTAAATTTCAATTTGATTGGTCAAACGGTCAAACCTATCATGGAAATTACACACAGACATACCTCAATCTGGGTATGGTCTCAATCTTCTCGGGATCCTTAAAATGGACATTTCCAATGATGGAACCGGGAAAGTAAAAACAAAACGAAGGGTTACAATCGAAAAATGTTATATTAAGTATTATCATTATTTTTAGTCAGTTTATCAGCTCCCAGTTTTGGACAGAACCTCTCTGGTATAGCTGGATGCATATAAAAAATGGATCAGAAATTTTCTATATTATAAACTATGAATTAGAAAAAGTCTATCAAAAGCGACATAAAAGTATCCCTCTGTGCTTTTAAATTCAAGCTTATTGCATTTATAATTTAATTTTAATAAACCAATTTTTGATATACTAATCTATCTATCTATCTATCCATCTTCTATTTATATAAAATTGTCGTGTCGCTGACTGACTGACAATCAACGCACAGCCTAAACCAGAGGTGATAGAGACGTGAAATTTTCAGGTTAGTTTCCTTTGGTAGTGTAGGAGAGCACTAAGAAAGGAATTTTGAAAAGTTGCACTTTAAGGGGTTCAAAATTGGGGTTAAAAAAATATTCACCCGCTCGAGTAAGTGCGTCAACCAAAAACATACAGGGTGATTCTTTTAGAGGGGAGTGGCTCTCCCCTCTGAGGGAGTGCAAATATTTTACTTTCCCGACCCACCTCCGAGAAGGGAAAGTATTGTGAACGAGCTAAAAATAATTTTCGAGATAAAGATGGAAATATCCATTTTGAAGTCACCTGAAATGATTAAGACCATTTCTAGATGGAAGTCTGTCTGTCTGTGTGTATTCTTCCACGATAGAGGCCACACGTTTCATCCGATTGAGCTGAAATTTGGTATATGGGTTTGGGTTACCGTTGGAAGAACCCATTAGTTTTTGTAAGACATCTATCAAACGGAAGTGTCACTATCAAAAAATGACAGATGCAATATCTCACGGAATTTGACATGCCATATGTCATTTAAGAGCCCTTATTATTTCTCCAACTGTCACCTGTCAAAAACACAAAAATCGGTTGTGTCGCCCCAAAACTTTCCCGACGCGTATCCACGAATACTTTTTCAAATGTTTTTAACATTTTTTTACTTTTTTACTTTTTTTTAGAATTATTATCATTTTTTAGCTAATTTTGTGTATTTTCTTTGCATATATTTGTATTTTTTTTGCTTTTTTTGTATTTTTTTTTACTTTTTGGGATTTTTTTTGCATTATTAACGCTTTTAGCATTATTTTAATTTTTTCAGTATTTTTTAACCTTTTTTTAGCTTTTTTGGCATCTTTTTGCATTTTTTTTGAAATTTTTGGCATTTTTTGCACTTTTAAGCATTTTTTAACATTATTTTACTTTTTTTAGATTGTTTTGCATTTTTTTCAGTTTTAGCATTTTTAATTATTTTACTTTTTTCAGGATTTTTTAAACTCTTTTTTAGATTTTTTTTGGCATTTTTTAACATTCTTTACAATTTTGTTTATCACTTTTTTTTAACTTTTCAGTTTTTTTAGAACTTTTAACATTTTTTAGCCCATTTTTTGCTTTTCATGTATTATTGTGCATTTCTTTGTATGTTTGTATTTTTTTTTGTTCAATTTTTTGCGTTTTTTTTATTTTTTGAGATTTGTTTTGCAATTTTAGCGTTTTTAGCTTTATTTTACCTTTTTCAGCATTTTTTTTTAGATTTTTTGGCATTTTTTAAACCATTTTTACAATTTCTTTTAACGCTTTTTGTTTTGTTTTTTTTTTCAGCATTTTTAACTTTTTTTATTTTCCCGACCCACCTCCGAGAAGTATTGTGAACGAGCTAAAAAAAAATTTCAAGATAAAGATGGAAATATCCATTTTGAGGTCACCTGAGATGATTAAAACCATTTCCAAATGGAAGTCTGTCTGTCTGTCTGTTTGTCTGTCCGTCTGTGAGCATTCTTCCACGATAGAGGCCACACGTTAAATCCGATTGCACTGAAATTTGGTATATGGGTTTGGGTTACTCGTAGGAAGAACACATTAGTTTTTGTACGACATCTGCCAAACGGAAGTGTCACTATAAAAAAATTACAGACTAAATATGTCACAGAATTTAACTTGCAATATGTCATTTGAAAACCTTTGAAAAATTCCATTCATAACAGTCAAAATTATTTCTCCTACTGTTACCTGTCAAAAATAAAAAAATGTCAAAATTTGAAACTTTAACATGAAAAATCTAAAAATGTATTCGTGGTTAAATCAATTTTATCAAAAACTCAAGTACATGTTTGTTTATTTATGAAAGGAAATATACATACCAATTTTTAAGCGCATATTTTTTGTGTGGTTTTCTTGGACCTCTCCCCTTCATTTTTAAAAATACATTTTTTAGAGAATCTACGTATCAATTTTTAAGCGTCTATCACCAGTTATAGTTTTCGAAACATTCAATATTCAATCATCACAGAGTGAGTACGGGAACGAAACGGGTATAAAAAGGAAACTTATTTATTCCAACATCAACGCGGATGAAGTAGCGGGCAAAAGCTAGTTTTATATAAAACTTAAAATAAGCTATACCGGTACAAACATTTAAAAAAAAAACAGTATAATATTTAAATAAAATTAATAATTTCTTACATCATCACCTTGGGTAATGGCAAGGCCGTGTCCCCCTTCCTCTCTTTAAGTAAATATTAAATTCTTGCAAATTCTTTAGCACCAATAATAACTGTTAAAAATATTTAAAAATTATTTCTTCAAGGTTAATTGTCAGGGTTCTTTTTAAGTTTAACAAAACAATGAGGTAATTTTAAAATTTTGTCTTTTGTTTTGATTAAGGTTCATGACACTTAAATTTACGGTTTTATTTAAATTAATTATGAAGAGTTTTAATATTGACAATAATTAAGATGGTAGTATATTTTTATTTTCAATGAATTTTTATTTATAAAATACGTTATTGAATTATATTTAAAAGACAGTTTTTTACTTTCAATGTTAGGTTATTCCAGATTCTAATTGTTTATTTAAAAAACTAAATTTAGATTTAGATCTTTCATTTAGTGAGAATATTTATTTTTAATAAAATCCGATTTATAAACAAATTTAAAGAATATATTTGAAAAAATGTGAGAAATTAAAACACAAAATAATGACAATTATTGGATAAATAAAAAATTAGATATTGAAACAAAAAAAAGTACTTAATAAATTTTAGTACTTATAACAATTTATAAAAATCGTATATATCATTAATAAAATTTATTGTTAGATGAATATTACAAAAATTCGGTGTTTAGTTACTTAGAAAGTTTTTTATAATTTTAGGACATTGGAAAACTCATAAAAATGCAATTTTAATAATATGTAACACATGTTATGTAATGAAAAATTTCACAAAGTAAGAATTAGAAGTAAGTGAATCGTGATATTACATATACCTTTTGGATTCCTTTTAGATATCATAGATATTATTTTAAAATTTCAACAATGGTGTAATTGCCGTTAGCTTGTTAAAGTTTAAGTCTAAATTTTTGAATTTAGAATATTTTTACAAATCGTTGAAATAAATTTGCACGTACACGCACACCCACAAATTATTTTAAGAAAAAAACAAGAATTTTAACAATTAAGAAACGGTTATTGTTAAATAAAAATTTATGAGCATCATGAAAATAAACACTCATTAAAAACGATAAAAAAATGTGAGAAGTAATTTGCACCATGCCGTCAATTAAGTTGCACTTGAAAATTTAATTGATGATTAAATGACCTCCAATAAATATTTATATAGTATCTATTAGCTAAACTATACCATTATGCATTTTACAATACTGAGGGCAGCAAAAAAATATTCAATTTTGATAAATTTATACAGGGTAATTCAAAATTTGCTTACAGGGGATTTCGTTCATAAAATAAATAATTTTTAATATAGGAACTTATAGCCAAATCTGTATGCTACATGGTATTGAATGTTTTGAAAAAGTAATTTTTGTTTGTAATTTTTAAGTAGCAAAGCAAAGCGAAGGTATAATACTGATTGTCTGTCTGTCTGTCTGTCACAGTGATAACTCCAGAACGGTTTCGAATTTTAGAAATCTGTTTTCAGCAATCGACAGCTGGTTACCTTAATTGTCAGTGACCCAAGTCAACTAAAACCGTCTCTCCGTAGCTGAGCTACTAGGATACTATTAAATTGCTGAGTTTATTATATTTATAAATATGCAACTTGAATCTGTATTCAAAGAATTTATTTACTGTATTCAATTTAACATAAACATTTCATGATTTTAACAAATTTGTAACATGGTTCAAACCTAACAACTTTATTAAATTCATTGATTAATTTTAATAAAAATTGGTAATATGTTAATATGGTGTTTAACAGATAAAAACAGTTTTTGAATTTCGATGTCGTAGAATAATTAAATGTAATAAAAATTATAAGAAATATTTGCTACTTTTTGATGTAGTATCAGAAGTCGAAGTCAACATTTTTCAAAATCGTATTGTAGAATGTTCGTCGGACATTATCAAATAACTGAGTAGCAAATGTAGGGAAGAGCGAGTCACAGTGGCCAGCTTGAAATAATTTTCAAACGCATTCAGTATACAAAGGTGGACCAAAATTGTCGAGCAATACTTCCAGGGGTGATAGAACACCTAAAAATAAGTAATGTTTGTCTAATGAACCTATGTCCAAAAACGCTTATTAAGGGTGCAACAACCCCTAGAAAGGGCTTAACGATAATTGGTTTTTCATGAATATCTTTAGAGAGGGGTACCATACAATATTCAAATTTTAGGTAGTACCTAAGGATACTAAGATATGCTATTTACGTATTGTGTCTTGATTCTTCGAATTCACTAAGAGTAGTTTTCAAGGGGTGAGTTACCCTTTTTTAGGCATATTGTTATCAACTGTTTTGGAAAATACATATTGAAATAATATTTTCGGAAGTTTTTCTTGGAAAAAGCTACTCTAGATGTATCGTCCAAATATTAATCGTTTTCGTGTAACTTGAGTTCAATAATGGGTGTGCTTGACTTGTGAACATGCTAGGGAGAAATAGTAAAAACAGTAAAATTATAATTTAACTTTTTTTTATTGTCAAAATTAAATGAGTTACATGAAAAATATTTTAAGTCTTCCTTGCAAAGCCGATATACTATTAATATGTATTTTTTGTTTTGCATCTAAGGAAACCGTAATTATTTTATTACTGGTGTTACAGACTTGAAAGATGAACACGCATATCTTTGAACTCAAATTACACGAAAACGATGGATTTTTGGATGATACATCAAGAGTACCTTTATTCAAAATAAAACTTCCGAAAACATTATTTTAATATGCATTTTCCAAAAATGGGTAACTCATCCCTTGAAAACTCCCCTTAGTGAATTCGAAGAATCAAAACAAAATACGTAAATAGCGTATCTTAGTACCCTTAGGTCCAACCTAAAATTTGAATATTGTATGGTACGTCTCTCGAAAGATATTCATCAAAAACCAATAATGGTTAAGCCCATTCTAGGGGTTGTTGAACCCTTAATAAGCGGTTTTCGACATAGGTTCATTAGACAAACACTACTTATTTTTAGGTGTTCTATCACCCCTAGAAGTATTGCTCGACAATTTTGGTCCACCTTGTATATGTTGCTGTTGCTATCTAGCAGGCAGCAGCTAAACTATGCAAAGAACAGTGTACGGTAAGTTTTAGTTTCTAAAGTTGCTTAGTTAGTTTTATCGCAGTTTTGTGTTTTCTGTGTAGCACGTGTAAAAAACTGGTGAGTTTTGTTTTTTGTGCCATTACAATTAAAAATGATTTTTGATTACTAAGTTTCGTGTATAACATTATACTAATAACCGATGCACGCTAGGAGAAAATTGTAAACAAAATTTTATATAGGAAATTTGTTTTAAGGTTAGATTTGTACACAGTGGCCAGGGTCTTTTGGGACAGAGTGGTCACTGCTCAATATAGGATTTTGGGGTAGCCATTGTACCCCGTACTTATAATTGTGTTTAGTATTTCTCCGTTATAATTTCTTTTAAGACTGGCGCTTGTTTTTTATTTGTTTCAGATTGTAAGATGGTATTAGATGTGTAATAGATGAAGGTTTATCTACACAATCGGCTGCAGTTCGTTAAAATATATCACGAACCACATTACGTAGGTATATTAAAAAATCTGAAAATTACACTATGGTTTACCAGCCAAAGCTGCTGGAAAACTGGCATACGACCTTGCAGTGGCTAACAACAAAATTATTCCGGAAAGCTGGAACCGAAATCAATCTGCTGGGAAGGAGTGGTTTACGGCGTTTGTGAAAAGGAATCCAACAATTTCCTTACGAACAGCAGAAGCAACTTCTTAGCAAGATCTGTGGCTTTTCATAAGCCCGTTGTCCATAAGTTCTATAATTATTTAAGGGATTTATATTAAAAATACCCAACTTTGAATGCAAGCAGAATCTACAATATTGACGAAACAGCTTTAACCACTGTAAAGTAAAATAATTGCATAAAAAGGACAAAGGCAAGTTCGACAAATTACCTCTGCGGAACGAGGCGTTCTGATGACCATGTGTGGTAAAATTAACGCTCTTGGAAACTGTATACCGCCTCTTTTGATATTTCCTAGAGTGAATTTTCAAGATAACATAATTAAGAACGCTCACATAGGGACAGTAGGGGTAGATTCACCGACGGGTTGGATGACGACTAAAAAATTTGAAAACTCGATGCATCATTTCATTAAGTATGCCAGGCCTTCATTACAAGATCCTGTATTATTGTTAATGGATAACCATTTATCCTTTGAGGTCATTATGAAAGCAAAGGATTCTGGCGTTATTCTTTTCACACTACCACCACATACACGCCATAAGTTGCAGCCACTTTACAAATGAGGTATGTAGATCCTGGCTTGAATCAAATCCTGGAAAGAGAATAACAATATATGAAATTGCTGAACTGTTAGGGATTGCCCATCCCCTTGATTTTACACAAAAGAATTGCGTATCTGCCTTTGAAAGCACAGGTATTTTTTCAATAAATATGTGTATGGAGATGATGAGTATTTAGCCGCCAAGAGCAGATAATCCATGTCCAAGAACTCCTTTAGGTCAAGTTATACCAACAACCAGTACATCCAATACGTGTTCTTCTGTAGCACCGGAGAAAGTTTCTTCATTAAAGAATAATGTGCCAGCCTCCAATTTTGTGTTATCAGAGGTGTTGCGCCCATATCCGAAAACCAGTGCAGAACAGAATATAAGTAAAAGAGGTAGATGGAAGAAAAAGAGAGCAGAAGTTTTGACAAGCATACCAGTTATGAATAAGCTATAAGAAGAAATCATGGAAAATAGGAGACAGGAAAGTTTAAAGCGAAAGCAAAATATAGAAAAGAGTGACCGAAAGCAAAAGAAAAAACCCATTATGGAATTTCTAGAATCCACAAGTAAGAGTGAGAATGAGATATCTGACTTATCAAGTGCTTCGAATGATGAGTTATCCGAGAATTCAGTGCACCTTTAAACTCTGAAGGTACCTCCAGATTACAAACCGCTTATAGATTTGATATTGACCTTAGCGGCTATAACGTGGTGTAATTTCGTCTTATTTAATTCTTCTTTTTATTAGTTCTATAGTTGATTGACCAATGTGCCCCATGTATGAGGCCACTGTTCCACACGTATGGGGTACAGTGGCCAGTTTCATGTTCTCAAAAAATCATTATTTCATGTATCATTTGTTTCTTTTAATAAATTTTTTATAAGTAGTAAAAATTCTATTTATTATAATCCTGTAAACTACATATCAATGAAAGCATTCGCAGAAGAGAAAAAAATATAAACCAAAAAAGTGGTCACTGTGACCCGCTCTCCCCTATTCATTTTTACTTTTATTTTAATTAATTATTGATTTTTATGCTTATAACCTAATGAATTAATTAAATGTTTAGTATTCGAATGACTCACAGTTATTACGATCCTATCCAATAAATAGTATATCTAAATAATATATTGCATACACTACAAACATTTATTTTTTCAATGTAAATGAATTATTTCGATAAAATTTTGATACTATTTGTCACCCGTTACGTAAATCACTATAATTATAACAAAATAGAAGTATCTGTTATGTAAAATGATAATTTGTACAATCATTATTAGTATAAAATAGCAATAGACACAGCCTTTTGTTAGACAGGATAATTATCTTGAGAAATAACTTTAATTTTAATGCCAATTTACGAATAATTAGATAATTGTTCAATTGCAAATTAGATTGAAAAATGTCATTGTATTTTGTAAATGTGGACGACTTTTAAAATAATGCTGTCTATATATATTTTACTTTCCAGGCACGTATTATATATTTTTTGATAGACTTTTAGCTATCAGACGTTATAATTATATTAATAAATTATATTTTTATGTAACAGAGAATAATAAAATCTAATTTGTTATGTAATACGATGATTTTCAAAGAAATCTTCAAAATATTTCTTAAATTTATAGAAATCTGGAATTAGACAAAATAATATTTCACCCATACTGAACGCCTCTGTTTTAAATAATGGAAAGTGAATTTAAAAAAAAATAATGGTAATATTGGAACAAATTCGTCTCGAAATGAAGGACTTCTACCTACATGAATAGTTAAATTTATAAGTTTAAGTTTCAAAATAGTTTTCCTTTTATTTCAATATTTAAATTAAATAGAAAATTGGATTAATATTGTTTCCTTTCAAAGTCGTATACATGAACAAAAAATTGAATTCTTTATCAAGGACTTCTTTTACGTTTTAACCACGAAATAACTATTTTATTTCCTGTTCATAAAAAGTGTCATAAAAAGTATTATTTAAACATACAATTGAGCAATTGTCATTGATGTTTAACGCTATTTTTCAACATATAATATCTCAATTAAGTGTCGATATTCTATAGATTTTACGATTTCCTTATTCAAAACCAACATTGAAATACATAATTTATTTTTATTAGTGTAAATTCCAAAAAAGGAAAGTAAAATTAGATTTCCAAGGAGCGTAAAATATTTTTATTAAATATAAATTTAAAAAATTGCTTACATCATTGTTTCAACATTTTATGTCGTCAATTAACCGAAAAAAACTTTTTTTGTAAAATATACCCACAATTTTTTTAATTGTCAATCACAAATTTACATATGTAATTCTGTAATGTTGTTTTTAATAGCTTACCTATTTTGGAAATATTTAAAACTTCTAATTCATGTTTGTCCTTACTCGAGCACCTGAAAAAAAAATAATAATTCAAAAACTAATCACATATCTAAACATTAATTTGTTTAACAAATTGTCCTATATAAAATTGATTACTGAAATATAATTAATAATTATTTGTTTTTAATTTTAAATTTGAATCTCTTCTAATGTCGATTATCTCGTCAAGTAATCTAACCGGATTTGTATCTATCAAATGGCCAGTCTTGTCTGCTTTGTCGCTTGACCCAAATTTTAATAAATAATTTAGTTGCGGTTATTAAAGCATTTCATTAATGAGAAGGTCGATTTATAATAAATAGCAAGAAAGTATTGTGCAGCAAATATATCATAATTAACGCTAGATAATAAATAGTTATAGGAACATTGTTAAAATAATCAAAAATTGCTTTGATTAAATTTTAAACCGGTCAATAGTAATTAAAATTGAAAATTTAATACAAATAGTTTTAAATAACTGAAAAGATCAGATTATAACTAAAAATTACTAAAATATTTAAAACTCGATAAAAGCAACAAATATGGTAGGTACTGAAGATGTTAAAAATGTAATTATCTAAAAAAGTCCGTTAAAAACTGCAAAAAAACTTGCAATGAAAATCCAAAAATTTATATTCCTGATATTTATAAAGTGCGTTCCGAAATCGAGATCTCCAAAATCAAAAAAGATTAAAAATTCGATGTCTAGATAAAAATATATATATTTGAAAGAAAATCTATTAAAAATTAACTATAAATTCAAATGAAGAAACAAGACTAGATCAAGATATAAACGTAGAAGATTATAATTTCTGATAGAAATTATTTGATCAGAAATCGATAAAACTGCATATATAAAAAATTACCTGTTAGTATATAATTCCTTTAGAACAAAACTACCACTAAATATGCCTCAAAACTCAATATTCTTAAAATTAAATTCCACACCACACTGGAGACAACATCCAAAGAAGAAATACTGTGTGTGTGTTAAGCCATTAAGCCAAAGAGTTAGCGAAATGTTGGTGGGGTTTTACAATATTCTATTTTTGTACTTATATATCGGCAAATCGAGTTTCGACTTCGAATTGGTGGATGTACCGAGCTTGACTGACTTCCTTTCGCGCAGACTAGACTCAATACTCAATGGTTGCGTGTGCTAGACTGCCAGACCTGGAGCACTTCACGTTCGTGCTGGGCATCGTCTTCGTGGCGTTTCTCTTTGGTTTGCTAATAGTATGGCAGCAAAGGATAAATCCTTTTTTTTTTGAATAATATATGTATAATATTGTTTATGATGATTTTTATTTAAAAAAAGGCTTTAGTATATTTTTGAGGATAAATTTTAATTTCACTCTGAACGACTTATTGTTTGTCGGTAAACAAAGCAATTTCCATGTTTATTCATTTTTAGTAACCTTAACAAATTAGCATTTAACATACTTTAATAACATTTCACTACTAATCTTTAATAATAACTAAAAAACTGCCTCACGGCACTTGAATCACACTCTAAAAAAGTTTTAACGTAATTAAAGTATGTCCAGCAACTAAAACGACCGGCTACGTTAAAAATTAGAGAAGTGGGGAACAAACGAATAAAGGGAAAAGTAGAGAAGTGGGGACGCTGGAGTTGTCGTTTTAGTTGTTGGACAACATACAAATATATTTTAAATTCAAAACAACAGATTCATTTTTTTTATTTAAAGTTAAATTTTCGTCGTTTTCATCACTAACCGTTTGGCATTCAACGTGTTAAAATACATTATTATTCAACTATGTCAAATATCTGCTGTTGAACAAATCCTTCTTTCTAATTTGTTTAAATGTAGATAATAATTTTATTGTTGAACTTAAAAAATGTAAATTTTATACAAATTTCAATTTCTTTACATAGAATGTCATTGTTAAAACTAATGCTCAGTGTACTTAATTTTAGAGAAAATATGGATGATTTTTTTTGAGTAAAAGACAAAGCTAGACGTTTATGGAAATTGAAAAGATGGTATAGTATCTATAAAAAACATGGGTTGAAATGTAATTATTAAAACTATGTTTTCTACAAAATGTATGCAATTTTTACTTTATAAAGATGTTAAGGAGGTTACCTTTTCAATTGGGGTATAATTTGGGGGCGTGACTTCTTTTAATTTTTTGATTTTCCATATTAAACAAACCAAAAGACATAAATCTAACCACAAAAATAAAATTGAGCGAAACTTGTTTTCACTCATATATGTAAAACTCCTATATCGCCAACGTCCTATCTTTGCCTGTAGAAACAAAGCGTTCCGACAGAAGGAGATGCAAAATCGGAATTGGGTGCCATCGCGCATGCCCATATCAAAGAATACATATATACCAAGGAGCGAAGGCCGGCGAAATTTCTTTGATGTTGGAAGGTCAAAAATTTTTGTGACAGGTGACGGATAACTAATATGCCTTCGGTTACTCTTTTCACTCCTTTTACCCCGCTTTTGATCTATCCGTTCGAGTACTGACAAAAAATCATTTAAATTCATTTTATATATATAAATGAACAAACAATCCTCACTTTATTCAAAAATATAGCACCTTTAGACAAAATTGACATTGACGTATAACTAATATAACTCGCACATGCGCGTACAAATTTCGGTCCATGCAAATACCGTAGCCTTCGCTTCTTTATCAATATAAGTATTCTTTGCCCATATACATAAATTGCATTGGCGTCGTGTCCCGTGGTGAAAAAGGAACGTAGAGAAAAGGAAAGTTAAGCAAACGTGGGCGATTTTACAGCTGTGACGCTTATGACTATCCGAGGCTGCGTTAGAGAGAAACGATCGTCTACACTCTACCATCGGCGACACACTTCTCTCTCAAGCTGGCGATATAGGAGTATTACATATATGTTGTTAATAGGTTTGTTCTGGTTTCGAAAAATATCTGCTCGATAATGTCAGGCACATGCGCAGTATGTCACGCACATGCGCAGTAGACAAATCTGAGCATGAATCTTATACTGCGCATGCGTCTGACTTTCTGACACAGATATTTTTCGAAAAAAGAACAGATTACCGGACAAGGTGGCCAGGTTGGTTAGGGCACTGGCCTTTATACTTGGTCATTGTTCGGGTCGTGGGTTCGAGTCCCATGAATCTCAAGTGGAATTAAAGTCAGATAAGACTTTGGGCAAGTGCAAAAAGGTATTTGTGTCATGAGCAGCTTCATTCACGCCTGTAACCAGGCCGGATGAGATCGGATATCTCGTGGAACTGATAGGGGTTGGTGGCACAATTACACACTTGCTAGTCGGTAGATCATCTGAATGACAAAGGCATAGTCCTGGGTTTAGGGTGATTGAGGACCGTGGTTCGGAGTCCACGATAAGCTGTAGGTCCCGTCCAGATTAGCCTTAGTAGCAGAAAAGAGACGTTAAAATTACAAGCAAGCAAGCAAGCAAGCAAAAAGAACAGACCTACTGTCAAGTAAGAACAACTACACTTTGGAGTAAAAGCGTTGTTGCCTGATTTTTACCTAACTGGTAAAATACGAGAGTACGAATGGTACAAGATATAAAAATAAATATAAAAAGAGCACTATAGGTATATGATAAATAATGCAATAAAAACAAAAGTACTTACTTTACGCACGATACGGAATGTGTAAATTTTAACTTTTTTTCACTGTTGCGTAAAAGTAAAATAAAATTTGCAAAGTAACTTCTTCGCATGCGCAACACTTTTTTTGCAATATCCTTGTGTTTTTTATAGTCCCCAGATTTTATGACTAGCGTCTAGATCCCAATTGCAACTCGAGTGCCCACCGCTGTTGCCAGGTTTAAGTGTTTCATTGACGAAAAGAAAAATATTTATTTTATTAAAAGAAGTCTTGACTATCTAAATCTACCTGTATATTAAAAAAAAATAAATAAAAAAAATTCCTCGGGATTTGAACCAGGAAGTTTTATGTGTAAAGCATACACTCTAGCACTAGACCACTTCGTATCACAATAATATATAATCAAACTTTCAAGTTAACGTACAAAACGATGGCAACAGCGGTGGGCACTCGAGTTGCAATTGGGATCTAGAAGCTTCTGATTTTATGTGCCAAAAATCAACTAGTTAACTTCAAGATTGTGCATGAAAGCTTAATTTATGCTTAATACCTACATATTTTTTGGTAGTAGAAAAAAAATTGTCGCACGAGCCACATTCGTAAAAAAAGTATCACTTGTTGCATTAATAACTGTTATGATTAAATTCCAATATTTTTAGTCGCTTCAGGTGAAACAATAAAACTTTTATTCAAAAAGTCGCGTGTAAATGGGAAAACTATTTTCGCAAATATCGCAAAATCGATGTGATCGATTTTTTTTCATTTAAGATTTCTTGGACTATAATTTAAATCTCACTCTCAGACAACCCAGCCCGACAGCCGAGCCGATCCACTTGAGTTTTCGGCATATCCTTTATTTTTCAACAATGTCGCTGGAAACGCGAGAATGTAAGAGGCATAGCCCGAGGTCGAATCACGACCACGAACGATGCAAGATTCGACCACTGGCAATGCGAAATCCTACTTGCACAAGAAGTTGTGTAAAGATTTGGAAATTGGAAATAAATAGTGTTAGTCTAGTGGTTTAAGGTTGATTTATTAAAAATTTTATATTTTTTGAATTTGAGGAATTTTTAATTATTTTGGAAAATTTTAATTTGAATTTTAATCTTGACCTATTTTGTGTTTAAAAAAAATACAAAAATAGGTACCTATTCTACTACTACTTTTATTTAAAAAAATTTGAACATTTCTAATTATAGCTTATACAGTTACATATATGTGAAAACATAAAAGCGTACTAGATCTGATATGAAGGTAATAGTACTGGCAACGTTGCATTTAGTGGCGCCATAACATAACTACTACTACATAACCTTACTTCTATTTAGGCGGTATTTGGCTTAGTTTTGTTTTGGGTGTGTGTTTTAATTGTGACATTTTTTTCTCAAATTAGTTTAACTTAAATAAACATTTAAGAAATGTTCATAATAATACATCTAAATGGATTGAATATGGCAGTGAAACGAAATATGTGTGTGGAATTCTTCAATTTGGAAAATCATCAACGATATAGAATAGCTATTTTCAGTTGAAAACTTTTAATGGTGAGTATAAATAATTATAGTATTTATAGTATTCGGCAATAGAGATCACAGAGGTTCTATATGTTTCTTAATCTAGTATACACAGACAAGCTTGGATACACGGAATTGCATCGATGACTTTATGATACATTATTAACCGTGTATCGTATATCACTCCATAGACAAGCTTAAAGACCCATAGAGTGTACACTGAAATAATGAAACTACATCGATTTTCATTGATTTAAATCTATCACAGAGATCAATATAATTCTGCCATCCTAAGCCTAAAGGGCGTATCTCATTTTTTACTGAGGCCCAAAAGACTCAGTATTAGTTTTCTGATGGTGAAAAAATTTCTTAGCCCCACTTTTTATTACTTTTATCGACGTTTCCGAGTTCCCTAAGTCCGAAAATGCAAAAAAAATCCTGTCCGGACGTCTGGATGTCTGTCTGTATGTAAACACTGTAACTTTTGAACGAAAGCCTATTGAATTTGAGCAGGATCGGACCAGCCCTTCCGGTACCCACCATACAAATTAAAATGACCTGCATGGAAAAACTTTTTTCCAATTCAAATTTTTAGAACTTTTCCCACTTCACATCCTGTATAATATTCCCCTACATGTATGTGAAAAGTTTGGCTAGTATCGCACAAGCCATTCCGGTACACGTCCCATAATGATCCACAAAAATCAAGTTCTCAAGGGATAAACTTTTTTATACTGCAAATTAAAAAAAATTGCGCCAGAGCATGTATTATACATGTATTTCATCGCATAAAAAGTGTTCGCTCGATGGGCCAAGGTCACGAAACGGTGCACCCCGTTTGAGCGTCCCTAGAATTTCCAAATTATAGTTTTTAATAATAATAATATGACTCTATTTCACTGTGCTGTGAGCTGTGACCTTATAAAGCAGTGGTAAATATTCACGCAAATATTCCAGAAACCATGAACCTGAAGGTAGCGGCCACGCAGTACCGGACTGGCCTGCAAAATGTTTTTATAAAATGATAAAATAAGATCTTTAAAACAATATTATCCCAATACAATATGGTTACATGTATTTTCTATTATATTTAACAAGATTAAGTATTATATAAAGATAAAATTACAAAATAATTCTTACTTTTATATTATTATACAGTATGTCCCCCTAAGTTGGAATCATATGGAAAACTTTTTCATAAAAAGTTCTGCATTATCTAAAACCTAGAATACAGTCATCAAATGTCAAAATTTTTCAGTGGTATACGAAGTTTGTCAAAAAATATGAGTTTTACTCAAGAGTAAAGTACTAAAAAAAGTTGATCAGAATTAAAAATTACGTTTAAATATGCAATTACATCCATTTAAATTTATAAAATTATTTTTAAACGTGCATAGAGAAGCAGCAAGTCGAAAACTGGTTGCTGATCAGAATACGCAGTTTGATGTAATGCTGTCTATTGTAGAAAATCCAAAATTATCATTTCGCAAAAGAAAGTTGTTACATATTAGTAAAAAATAAAATAATCTGAAGTTTTAATTTAAATGGATATACTTGCATATTTAAACGTAATTTTTAATTCTGATCAACTTTTTTTATTAACATTTTTCGATATTGTCAAATTTAAAGGTACTTTACTCTTGAGTAAAACTCATATTTTTTGACAAACCTCGTATACCACTGAAAAAAATTGATATTTGATGACTGTATTCTAGGTTTTAGATAATGCAGAACTTTTTATGAAGAATAACTTTTTCCTAAAATTAATAATAAAAAAGTTTTCCATATGATTCCAACTTAGGGGGACATACTGTATATAAAATAGAAATTCTACACTTTATTTTGATTAAATTTTGATTGCCTAAGTATACGATGGTATAGCGGCTGAAACAGAATTCCTCATTCATAGAAAATATGAAGAAAGTTAATTTCGACAAAATGTTAAACTGGCTTATAACTTATAAACGCAAAACTACATTTTGATAAAATTTTGTCAGAAGGAAGCATTTATATTATTCTATCTTCCAATGGTATAGCGGCTGAAGCAGAACTTTCTTCATATTTTCTATGAAGGAGAAATTCTGCTTCAACTGATATACCATTAGAAGAAAGAATAGTATAAATGCTTCCTTCTGAGAAAATTTTATCAAAATGTAGTTTTGCGTTCACAAGTTATTAGCCTTCTTTAACATTTTTTTTTTGTCGAATTTAACCTTCTTAAAATTTTCTATGAAAAAACAATTCTACTTTTAGCCGCTATACCATTGCAACATAGAATAATATAACGTCCGTTAAGTTAGCATTACCACTTGAAAATATGAAAAATATTATTATTGTAAAAATTGTCGCCAATTAGTCGCAAATTTGTCGTGGAAACGAAAAATTTGTCGCACTTTTTTTATGTATATATAGCCTGGTAATGCCAACTTAATAGTTAAGTTAGCACTACCACCCATGTATCTTCGTAAATAAACGTTGAATCCGAAATCTGAATGATGAAGAAATTGTCGCGTACTAGTCGTTAATTAGTCGTGCAGAAATATTATTTAATTTTCATTACCTTTTCCTTCCAAGGTCCACTAATGCGAACTCGACCGTCAAGTTAGCTCTACCACCCGTATATTTACGTAAATAAACATTAAATTCGAAATCTGAATGATGGAGAAATTTTCGCTAATTTGTCGCAAATTTGTCGTGGAATCTAAAAATTTGTCGCACTTTTTTTATATATAGCCTGGTAATGCCAACTTAATGGTTAAGTTAGCACTACCACCCGTATATCTACGTAAATAAACATTAAATTCGAAATCTGAATGATGGAGAAATTGTCGCTAATTTATCGCAAATTTGTCGTGGAAACGAAAAATTTGTCGCACTTTTTTTATATATATAGCCTGGTAATGCCAACTTAATGGTTAAGTTAGCACTACCACCCGTATATCTACGTAAATAAACATTAAATTCGAAATCTGAATGATGGAGAAATTGTCGCTAATTTGTCGCAAATTTGTCGTGGAAACGAAAAATTTGTCGCACTTTTTTTATATATATAGCCTGGTAATGCCAACTTAATGGTTAAGTTAGCACTACCACCCGTATATCTACACTCTGAAAAAGGTTTTCTTGACTCAAACAAAATTTGTTTAAGTTAAACAAATCCCATCTTTCGATATAGCCAACAAAACGTGATTGTTAATTTAAACATTCGGTTTGTTTAAAAATTCAAACCAGCCATTTTGTTGGTACAAAGCTACCAATTGTTAAAATGTTATTAATATGTGGTGTGTCCATTTGTTTCATTTAACTAATACATTTTTTGAATTAAACAATGCAATATTTCAATTAAACATTGCTTCGTTTGAATTAAACAATGCATTGTTTGGTTAAAACCATGCATTTGCTTAAATTAAACATGAATTGCTTGAATGAAACAATTTATTTTTAATTTAAAACACTGTATTGTTTGAATTAAACAATGAATTATTTCAATTAAACAATAAATTGTTTGAATTAAACAATGAATTGTTTGAATTAAACAATTAATTTTTTGAATTAAAAAATGAATTGTTTGAATTATACAATGTATTGTTTGAATTAAACAATGAGTTGTTTCAATTAAACAATGAGTTGTTTCAATTAAACAATGAGTTGTTTCAATTAAACAATGAGTTGTTTCAATTAAACAATGAGTTGTTTCAATTAACCAATTGATTGTTTGGATAATTCAATGTATTGTTTGAATTAAACAATGGATTGTTTGAATTAAACAATTGATTGTTTGAATTATTCAACGAATTTTTTGAATTAAACAATGAGTTGTTTGAGTTAAACAATGGTTTGTTTGAATTATTCAATGAATTCTTTGACTTAAACAATGGATTGTTTTAATTAAACAATGAATTGTTTGGATTTAAACAATGAATTGTTTGAATTAAACAATGAATTGTTTGAACTAAATAATTGATTTTTTGAATTATTCAATGAATTGTTTGAATCAAACAATTGATTGTTTCAAATATTCAATGAATTGTTTGAATTAAACAATTGATAATTTGAATTAAATACTGTATTGTTTGAATTAAACAATGAATTGTTTGAATTAAACAATGAATTGTTTGAATTAAACAATGAATTCGTTGAATTAAACAATGCATTGTTTGAATTATACAATGTATTTTTTGAATTAACAGTTGAATGCTTTATATGAAAGCTCACATTGTTTGATTTAAATAAACAATGTCTCAAATTTCTTTAATTTAAACTATTATAGCTCTAAAATAAATCATTAAAAAATGTTTCAAATTTTTTTTTTTAATAAATGTGTCATAATTTTTATTTTTTGGAATAGGTATCTTAATTCAAGTATTAAGTCATTAAATGATCAAAGTATTTGTTGGCCATACAAGGAATGTTGAAAAGTTATGAAATTAAAATTAGGAAATTATTTCAAAATGATTATTTCTTGTTTAGTTTTTACCAGGTTGTGCCTCAGTCAAAAACGGCTGAAAGATTCCGTAAGCGTGCTTAGAAAAAGGATAAAAATAATAGCCGTTCAGTGTAAACAAAACGTATTTATTTTTAACATACAAATGAAAAAAAAACATAAAACTAGTTATTATAAGAATGACACATACCCTTTAGGAAGAAAATGTTCATTACATACGTTGTTATTATGAGGACAAATAAATTTAAAATATACAAAAAAAACCTGTGGAAAACAGTGGTAACATATTTTTATAAAACACATACCTACAATTGTGTCACTAAGTGAATTTCGATCCTTGCTCTCAAGTTTGAGGCTCGTGCCATATTTTGTGAGAATGGCTCTACCTATTATATGGCTTTGTGGGAGCTGGGTAAGATCAAAATTGGCAATATCAATAGGGTTTAACACTTTTTCCATAATGTTGTCATTGCTTAAAAGTGACACATCACTTTGAGATGACAAACTTGGTGTATCTAAACAAGCCCTCTTTGTCAAAGGTTCATCAAGCTGTTGGAACTCATTTTCATCATAAACTTCTAAAGTTTCACTATGAGATTCGATGCTAAGGACAATTGGGGTATCTTCATTAATTTTTGTTGTGCTCTAAAAATTTTGAAAGGGTAAGTATGTATTTAAAATAAATAAATTGCATTTATTAGTTTTACATTGGTGCAGGGTTATTTATTATACTTTTACTACCCCTTTATTTTTGTTGTTCGGCATTGAAGGACAAAATAGGTATTTTAACTAGAGTTTAATTGTTATAGGTACCTATATTTTTAAATCATTTTTCTGATTTTATACATACAAGGTGTCCCAAAATTTCGACAGTCAAGGCCCTATAGACAAATTCCTTGTGCCAAATCATGCTCATTGAGGTAGGTAACTTATGTCCATATGCACCCTTTCCGAAGTTGAGAAAAAAAATTCAGAACAACTTAATAAATTTTCACCAAATTTGGCAGAGGGGTACTGCTCTAGGTAAGCAATATGATTTTATTTGTTATTTGACATTTTATTATAGGGCTCCACATGAGCGATACCTGATGGTGAAATTAGACCTGAACTTTTTTGACGAAACTTTTTGATAATTTTAATGAGAAAATATGATGAAAATATTATTGATATGTAAATTTATTACAGTTTTAAACTTAATACCTTAAACCGTTTTCCAGAAAAACGAATTTAAATATCTCACTGTCTCGAAAATGCTTTAATATAAAAAAATTGGTCATTTATAATAATAATTTTTTATTTTTAATGAGATTGAAACCACATCAGAAGTTGAAAAAGATTATTTAGTGACGTTTCGTTACCACTTCAAGCAACGGTTTCAAAGTAATAAAAAATCTGATGTGGCCAACACATGACCTCTCGCCATTTTGAAATAAAAAATAAACACGTTAACACAAAAAAGTATGAAAAGAAATTACTTTTTTGTAAATCTGGCAACTATGGCAAAAGTTTTTGGAAATTTTATTGATACAAAAATAAACTATAGTGTGTACAAAATATGTATAAATCTTTATTGCCATCTTGTTTAGTAATGACGTCATCACTCATAGCAACTGCCACTTCCGGTTGTCAGATTAACACCAAAATCTAATCAGATCTAATCTAGGGTATCAGAATCATGTATGCAAAATTTCAAAATTTTTCATTTAGTAGTTTTTGAGTTATCGTTACAACAACATCCATCCACAGATACACACATACACACACACACAGACATCATCGGGAAAATATCAAAATCGTATTCTAGGGACCTCAAAACGTGTTTATCCATTGAAAACTCACTACCCAATTTTTAGCATGATTACTATACCTCTCTTCTCTATGAAGGTCGAGAGGTAAAAATGATAATAAATACGATAATTTTATTTATTTGCGTCAATAAACTTTTTTCAATTTAAGATATGGTTTCAATCCCATTAAAGATACGTATACATCCACAAGAAAACTATTCAAAAATTTAAGAAAATTCATTTTTAAACAAAAAGATTTTCAAAAAAGTCATCTTTCTTTAATGTTGACAGTTTTAAGGCTTATGGTACATAATTTATATTAAAATTTTATTAATGATTGGGACTATAATTGTACTTAAAAAATACAAGGCGATATGGTGCTCATGGGCCCTATTTAGTGGCATTTATTCTCTAGAGCCCATTGACTAAACAACTTATTAATTTTTTATAAAAGTAATACATTAATATTCTTAAAACGAAAATAAACTTATAAACGTGCGTTCAGTATCAAATCGCGGTACGGTAACCGTCACACAAACAGATCGTTTAGTGTCGAAAGAAGGAATAAAAAGATTTTTATTTACGTATGCCGTTTTTTTGAAGTAGAAATAGATTTATAGGTAACCGCTATACTAATGTACTTTAAGTTATAGGAAATGAATATAGTTTAGAAATATTGAATACATAGGTACCTACCCATCAATAAAAAAATGGTGTATCTACTTACCTTTAAAGGTTTCTTCAAGATGTGATAAATTCCACTCACAAAATAGATCCATATTAAACGCAAAAGAATAAAACAGGAAATAAAATTGAATTAAACTTTCTAAACGGATGTTTTAACTCACTAATCAAAAACAACTAAACTAATAATGCATGGATAATGGCGACTGGCGACGATTTCTTAGTTTTATTCTTGCTTGCACTCTGCACCTGTGACCTGCTGTAAGAAATCTGGCGAGGCCTGTGACGCAATGTATCAGGTGACATAAGCTTGGCTTTTCATGGGCTGATTGATACTCACATAGTACCAAAGACTACCGACAGGTCCGTTCATGTTAGGTATTCAAAATAAGAATTTTATTTGTTTGAAATAAACAAATCTGATGGAATGGGGTATTGTAAATATTTGTAAAGAAATTAATAGTTTGATTTAAACAAACGAAATATTGTTTCAACAAATTGTAAAATTAAAGTTATTGTATAGTAAATTCAAAAGAATTATTTGTTTTTAACAACAATTTTAATTCTTCATTCAAACAAAACAAAATTTAATTCAACCGGTATTAAATTTCTTTTGTCAAACAAAAGATTTGTTTAATGTTAACAAATTTCTTCATATTTAATAAATTTTGTGCTTAAATGAAACGAATATAAACACCAATTTGAAACAATTTGTGATTTATATTCAAAGAAACCGAAATTCTTCACAGAAGAATAAATTTATTGAATTAAACAAAATTTGTTTTTTCCAAACAAGCAAATTTCAAACAAATGCATTTGCTTGATTCAAGAAAACCTTTTTCAGAGTGTACGTAAATAAATATTAAATACGAAATCTGAATGATGGAGAAATTGTCGCTAATTTGTCGCAAATTTGTCGTGGAATCGAAAAATTTGTCGCACTTTTTTTATATATAGCCTGGTAATGCCAACTTAATGGTTAAGTTAGCACTACCACCCGTATATCTACGTAAATAAATATTAAATACGAAATCTGAATGATGGAGAAATTGTCGCTAATTTGTCGCAAATTTGTCGTGGAATCGAAAAATTTGTCGCACTTTTTTTATATATAGCCTGGTAATGCCAACTTAATGGTTAAGTTAGCACTACCACCCGTATATCTACGGAAAAAGAAATATTAAATCCGAAATCTGAATGATGGAGAAATTGTCGCTAATTTGCCGCAAATTTGTCGTGGAAACGAAAAATTTGTCGCACTTTTTTTTATATATATATATATAGCCTGGTAATGCCAACTTAATAGTTAAGTTAGCACTACCACCCTTATATCTACGCAAATAAACATTAAATCCGAAATCTGAATGCTGGAGAAATTGTCGCTAATTTGTCGCTAATTTTTCGATTCCACGACAAAATTTGCGACAAATTAGCGACAATTTCTCCATCATTCAGATTTCGGATTTAATATTTATTTACGTAGATATACGGATGGTAGTGCTAACTTGACGGTCGAGTTCGCATTGGTGGACATTGGAAGGAAAAGATAATGAAAATTAAATAATATTTCTGCACGACTAATTAACGACTAGTACGCGACAATTTCTCCATCATTCGGATTTCGGATTCAACGTTTATTTACGAAGATACATGGGTGGTAGTGCTAACTTAACTATTAAGTTGGCATTACCAGGCTATATAGACATAAAAAAAGTGCGACAAATTTTTCGTTTCCACGACAAATTGGCGACAATTTTTGCAATAATAATATTTTTCATATTTTCAAGTGGTAATGCTAACTTAACGGACGTAATAATATAAATTCTTCTTCCTAATAATATACTTGTTAAAATTGACATTGATATTTCTATATTTTATCAAATATTTTTCAAATTAAATTACTTTTAAAGAATAATAACATTGTTCAGAATTACTCTTAATTATTATTTTTTTCGGTAAAAAATATTCTGGCCCAGTCCGATACTGATAAATTATTTTACCGTTAATATATATTGGTTCTTATTATATTAATCTTATTTTTATTTAATAAAAACTGAGTGCATATTAAGCCAATACAGTCCTGACGCTTCGGCCGCTATCTTCAGGTTCATCCAGAAACCTATTATAAAATATTTAATATCCCAAAACTAATTATTCGTGAACTACACTCTTTGGGCTTAGAACGGCAGAATTCTACTGTAAAGTAGTGCCTTCAACAATGTGTTTAAAGACAGCTAAAAACTACTCTTTTATTCGAGGAAATATAGCAGATTATCTTCCCGTACACCCAGCGGTCAGAACAGCACCAGGAACGTTATCTTCAAGATTTACATGGAAATTAATCAGATATCGACCGAAACTCATTATCCGGGAGTTTTTCCTGACATCGGCAACCTCCCCCGAGTATCTGGTGCTCCAGACGATCTGACTAATGGCGTCATCTCCAGGAATTTGACTAAAATTGTTTATCAAATCGTCCCAATCTCATTACCCGCGGGCTTTTCGAGTCGCTTGTTCCGAATTTGACATGGGCAACCTCCCTCGAGTACCTGGTGCGGAATGACCTGACTAATGAGATGACTGGAAATTGCTTACCAAATCGATCCAAAATCATTACCCGGTGATTTTTCAAGTCGCTTGTTAAGAAGCTGAGTTCGGCAACTTCCCCTCGAGTACCTGGTGCTCCCGACGACTTGACTAATGGCGTCATCTCCGGGAAATTTACCCCTACCTTATTTAATAATAGCCCCTGTATAGAAGATTTTTGTCGCCTACTGTGCGCTAGGATTTATACCTCTTCTCAATGTAACAATCCGGCTTGATGCTCTTTGAAATGATTAAAAAGATTGCAGTCGAAAATGTGGTCGGTTATTATAACCTTGATATATTAAAATAATGTAAAATAGTTTGCCGACACAATTTCAACTAAAACTTACTGAGATGACGTAATTAGTCAGGTTGTCCAGAGCACCAGGTACTTGGGGGGAGGTTTCCGATGTCAAGTTCGGGACGAGCGACTCGGGTAATGAGTTTCGGTCGATTTCTTATTAATTTATATGAAACTCCTGGTGATGACGTCCCTGGTTCCGCCCTGACAGCCAGGTGCACGGGAGGATAATCTGACCATAATATTCAGTTTCAGTGAAATTTTTGCTTTGATCGCCTGAAAAAATGTACTTTTCGATGCAACAATACAATTTCAAGAAGTACTTGACCAAAAGTGGTCGCAAAATTTCTAAACGAGTTCACGCAGCGAATGCAAATAGTCTAATCAACATGTGCTTTTTTAGTTAAACTTTTTTCTCCGCCTCTGAAAAATATGAGCGAGGTGTCATTTGATCCGGAATAGCGTGTAGATGATTTTTGAAAAAATTCAAGAGCATCTTGCAAAAATTCTAAACAATTAACTGAAAAATAAAAATGGGGTTTAGTTTTTTTGCAAATATTTCAAAAACTATTTGACATTTTTCAAATTTGAAAAAAAAATTCAAAAAGAGGAGGAAATTTACCAAAAAAAAATCTTACGCAAGCCGGAGTCCTCGCTTTCAACACTATGGGAGGTATAGTTTTTTTTTTGGTAAATTTCCTCCTCTTTTAATCTTTTTTCAAATTTGAAAAATGTCAAATAGTTTTTGAGATATTTGCAAAAAACCAAACCCCATTTTAATTTTTCAGTTAATTGTTCATAACTTTTGCAATTTTTGCAAGCGGCTCTTGAATTTTTTCAAAAATCATCTACACGCTATTCCGAATCGAATGACACCCCGTTCATATTTTTCGGAGGCAGAGAAAAAAGTTTGACCCAAAAAGCATTTGTTGACTAGACTACAAAAACCGCATCTCAATGCAAAAAAATTCAATTTTGGTTTTTTTTTTATTCTATATTTCCTCGACTACCTATACTTGTCTAAAGACAGTAATCTTTTTGTGTTCTTTTTTATATAAATAAATAAAATGTGATTGGAGTATATATAACTGACATAGAATATTAGCGTGTTTATTAAAAATCAAAAGAGGCGTATGCTGAGTGCATAAATGTACTATCGATTTATTTTTTAATATTTACAAAATGTAACGTAACAATTAATTAGTGCTTACAGAATTTTTTTTATTGCAAAACTTTGCAATTGTCAAAAAGTAAACAAAACTGAAACAATAGCTTAAAATCTATAATAAACGTGTTAGGTATAATAATATTATTATCAACTTTATTTTATGGATTCTGATACTTTCGGATTGTGAGAACAACAAAATGTTCTAAAATTTTAATTTTTTAGGAGAAATTACGGATTCTACTTTGAGTTCTCCTCTTACTAGTTCAATATATATCTTTTTTATTTTGCCCCTTGTATTTGTATTTGCGCCAGCCTGTATGTAAAAACTTAAATTGTCAAAAAGTTATTTCAATATCATTTTATTATTGTTTGTATTATAAATATTTTTTGAATGTTGGAAATAATACACTGGGTATAAATCTCTAAATAAATATTTTTTTTAATTATCAGCATTAAATAATAAAAACAACAACTTTACAACTATAAACAATATCAATAGTTTGTAAAATAGTAATTTATTTAAATACATATATTTATTTATCATTATCTGACCTTAAATATTTAAAATAACATGGCCTTATTTTAGTTTTTATTTTTTCAAATGATTATTTTGAAATGTGCAATATTTTACAATAACATTCTTGATTTATACGTATGTTAATATTTCAACTGAATACATACACCCTACCCTGTATATTAAAAAATGAACGTTTCCGTTAGAACTCGTTTTTAATTACAGCATATAAGAAGATTCGGTATTTCGGTTATTTTATTATGAAAGATAATTCGTTTTCTAATGTTCTCAATTTTTCGACGTTTTTCACGGTTCATAAAATACAAGAATTTTTGGTCAATAACCTCTTGCAATCGACTAGTAGTACGTTATACAAGGCGTATTTTTTTCTTATAGTAAGAATTAAAATATTTTACATTGAACGAGGGATTTTAAGGGTAATTACAATTACAGGTCCACTTACGTCCCGGTGCACACAAATTGCAAAAATCCTATTGCTTAATGATGACCGGCTATATCGATATTTTCTAAAAATATAGTATTTATTTATTTTTGTTATGGGATTTAAAATGCATTTTTGTCTTTAAATTTTTAGTTTTCATATCGTTTAACCCCTGTAACATAAAAACTATCAACGTTATTAAAACTTGCTGACTGTTGATAGAAAGAGAAAACAATATTCTATATTTACGAAATTTTTCAAAACTTTAGATCAAAAATTGTGGCCGTGAAAATAGGGCGAGACCATAACTCCAAGGATTTTTTAATTTTCCCTCCTTTGGTCTCTCCCTTTTTTCAAGGTCACAATTCTTGCTAAAAAATTTTGAAAAAATTCTTATTTATATAATTATGTATTCTCCTTTCAATGGTATAAATTTCATTTTAATATATTATTTATTTATTTATTTTGTTATATAAAATGCATTTTTTTCATTAAATTTTTAGTTTTCAAATCGTGACATAAAAACTATCAACGTTATTAAAACTTGCCGACTGTTGATAGAAAGAGAAAACCATATTCTATATTGAGGACTTTTTTCAAAATTTTAGATAAAAAATTGTGGTTGTGAGAATGGGGAGAGACCACAACTATAAGTATTTTTTAATTTCCCCTCTTTTGGTTTCTCCCTTTTCTCAAGGTTACAATTTTTGCTGTAAAAATTTCTCATTTATAGAATTTTTTATTCCCTTTTCAGTGGTATTAATTTCATTTTAATAAATAATTTGTTTATTCTTGTTATGGGATATAAAATGCATTTTTGTCTTTAAATTTTTAGTTTTCATATCGTTTAAGCCTTGTAACATAATAAACTATCGTCGTTATTAAAATGTGCTGACTATTGATAGAAAGAGAAAGCAATATTCTATATTTAGGAATTTTTTCAAAATTTTAGATAAAAAAATTGTGGCCGTGAAAATAGGGCGAACCATAACTCCAATGATTTTTTAATTTTCCCTCCTTTGGTCTCTCCCTTTTCTTAAAGTCACAACTCTTGCCAAAAATTTGGGGATTAAAATTTTTGTAGTTCTAGTGCGCTCTTGCGTCCTATCTCTAGAAACTTTGACCGCAAATGTGTCTTAATTTGTAAAAAATAATAAGCCAGTTTCGTCCCACCAATTATGTATATATTGAATGGTTAATCTAACTTCCAGTAAACCGTTTAATATTAATTACTTGAAAAAAAAATTAAAGCTATACTTTATCGCTAATAACTTTATTTCAAAGTATATAGTTGTGGCGCCCAACGTGGGCCGACACAAAAGTTGAAAAGCGGTCGAAAAAGATAAAAAGTATTCCAAAAAGTTATAAAACAGTATTAAATATTTGATGATGATTATTCTTTATGATGACTTATTTTCAGTTAATTTACAGCAATTAAGATATATAAAATTAATTAATTAATATTATTTTTATTATTTCTTAAGTTTTATTTAATACAATTAATAAATAACGTATTTAAATGAGTTTATTGCATAGCTTTGAAAATAATATTGGGAAGAAAATTAAACTAATAATATTAAAAACATTCTCAGCTACAAGTTTAACACGCGATCGTTATTATAAAAAAATGCGAAGAAATAATTATGGGAAATAAATTCGAATTAATTTCATTTATTTTTTTTTTCAAACCAAGTCGATTTCTCTAGGCATAGCCCAATTTTACCGATGTGAAAATTGAAGTTAAGCAAAGCAAGAAAAATTCAAAAATAAATATTAATATAAAAAAAACAAAAATTCCCTTCTACAAAAACGCGTTTAAAAAAGAAAAATATCAATATAAAAAAAAGAAATTTAATCAAGAAATAAATTAATTCTCGTCTAAAAAATCTCTTTTCTGGTAGAAGAAAAAATATTGTATACACTTGTTTTTGAATTATTTTCAATTCTCAAAGCAAGAAAAACTAACAAATGTATTAACGGTAATTACACCATTTGGAAAGAAAACAATTAAAATACTTAATTTAGTTGTTGATGATTTTTTACAGGTATAGAAAAACGCAAATTATACATTTTTATATATTATCAATTTAAAAACGGCGATCAAAATCATCATATATTAACCTTACGTATACGCGTATAAGTAGCCACTCCTAATGTACAAGAATCAACAAACCTCAAAAGCCATCAAGCAAGCTAGGCTGTCATTTGATTTTAACCAAATAAAACATACAAATAGTATTCTTACCTTATGTTAAATTCAACATTAACACTTAATTTCAAATTTATCACAAAACTGGAGTTTAACACCACCAAAAAACATTGCAAAAATCCACCCACCACTGTTGCATATGTCGTATCGTATCTTGACCTGTCAGAACGCACCAAGCTCAACCTACTAGATTTAGATGGAAATTTCTTGTAAGATCTCCAGATGGACGAAAGTGGTCGAACGACAGACACGGATGTTTAAAAAAATAAACCATAAAATTTTTCACAATATTAGTTTGTTTTGTTGTTGTGATCGCTCGTCGTATCGTATAGATTAAAAACTATATGCGTGGAAAAGACACTGCTGTGGCCCAGTGGTGGTGGCAAATAAATGAGAACACAGGGGTGGATTAGGGGTGGAGGATGTTTTTATTGTACGGTGTTAAATTTATAGGGATGAGAAATGAGATAAATCATTGTTTTTTTTGGCAAAGGTGCAATTATCATTTATAAGTGGAAACATTTTTTTGAGCTTATTAATGTTTATGTTTTAAAAATATTATCCCGAATCGAAGACGAGTAATATTTTTTTAACAATAAAATCGTGAGTGAAAGTGAGGAAAAATTTACAGTTTATAATTCTAGCACGAGAATAAATTATGCAACATAATTTCGTACAAAATATTATTAAAAAGGGATATATACAGGTCGTTTCTTTTATCATCTACTAACATACTGCTATCTTCTAAACCATAAGAGATACGCAAATGATTAAGAGGGCAAAAAGTTAACTATTTTGAAGAACACTACATTGGTTGAAAAAAATCTACAGGGACTCTCGCCCTTCTCGAGTAATACAGGGAAAACTAAAAATGCAAAATTTGTTTTTTTTGCGCATATCATTTTTATTTAAAAAAATATAAAAAACAAAGAGGCAAGGGCAGATTCAGGGGTGGTCATGGCGGTCATGACCCCCCCCCTATCCTGTGATGTTTTTTTATAGATACCTATATGAATAACAATAAATACTACAGCCCAAAATTTTCCGGGAGAGGGCCCCAGAAGTTCTTCACGAGTTATGATCCCCTCTAAAGTGAGACTCTAGATCCGCCCTTGCAAAGAGGTTGTCAATTCGAGCATTTAATATAATATGTCATTTATATATTTACTTTCTTTATTCGTCTCATTTTCTAATATCAATTTGTTATAAAATAAAAACTTTTTCTGCTTGCTCAATTTCTACTACTTTGTTTTTTTTTTATTTCACTGATAATGCTGTCTTTTTTTTAGCCAAGTTGTAAAATGTCGAATTGGGCTTGTTTTGAAATCAAAACGAATTTACAAAAGAACTACGACAGGACCGTAATTAAAAAATATTGTCACTGATGATGTTGAGTTATTACAGATAAAACGTCGTTAAAATAACAAGTATGACATATCGCTGAATTTCGATTTTAAACGGTTTATAAATATTTGAAATAATAAAGACAGGTCCGTATTAAAAAAAAATAACTTGATGGTGGCCGTTAACACACGAAACGTCGTATTGAAAATTTATTAACACACTTTTGTAGAAAATTTAAGATACAATAATACCTTCCTTTTTCATTTTTTGATATTTTTTTAAACAAAAATGATATGCGCAAAAAACCATATATCGCATCTTTAGTTTTCCCTGTATAGGGCGAGAGTCCTTGTAGATTTTTTTCGCCCAATGTAATGTTCTCCAAAATAACTTTTTGCCCATTTAAGCATCTTCGTATCCCTTATGGTCTAGAATATAGCACATGATAAATGAAACAGCCTCTGGAATACCCCCTACGGCAGAATTTAATGGGACATGCGCATGATTTATGTGCTATTTATGTGCTAATTTTGGACGCCAATAAAAAATTTTGTGCTCTTCTTTTTTAAAAATTACTAGTGGTTCTGCTGGCTTCAGACCAAGCTGGATGCCAATAAAAAATTTTGTGCTGTAGTTCAGGAATTTCCTAAGGGATTTGAATATTCGTGGCCATTGTGACCACGTCAAATATAATGAAAGTACCTCTGTAAAAAGTAAACAAACTGAAAATTTATAACTGAAAATGAATTTTAAATTACAAATAATATTGTTAAATTAGGAACAGAAATGTAAATTAACAAATAAATAGGAGATAACAAAAAATTTTTTCAATTTTTATTTTCCAATATATTTGACCTGGGGTACTCCAGCTTGGTCTGAAGCCAGCAGAACCACTTGTAATTTTTAAAAAAGAAGAGCACAAAATTTTTTATTGGCGTCCGAAATTAGCACATAAATCCTGCGCATATTCCATTAAATTCTGCCGTAGGGGGTATTCCAGCTACATAGACGTAACAGCCTGTATATAGGGCAAACAGATAGAATATTTGTCAAACATAAGAGATCCTTTTCTCAGACTCAGTTTCTACAGTAGTGTATTATTAAAAATATTATAGATATCTTAATTTCTAATGTCACGTGAATTTTATTCTTTCGTTAATAATGTTCCAAGTTTATTTTACCATATTAGTAATTTTTTATCCGGTTGTCATTGTATTTTTTGCTATCTGAACTTTTGTTTTCAGTCTTGCCTTCCGTTGGTCGTCTGTTTCTGAACCCCCTCGTGATGTCTTTTTCTTTTATACTTGAGGTATACATCGACCATTCGCTAAACTACTTATCCCAACGTTTTGCTTATTTTATAAAATGTATGAGTTTATGGGAGAGAGCACAACATGCTAATATCAGTGCAGAAGCTACGATAGAATTTTATTTTCCTCCCTTGCATTTTTTTGGAAATTACATCAAAAATATGTAGCCTAAGTTCCAAAATAGATACCTTGGCCTAAAATCAGTATACCGGTTTCCGCTATAGGTAAAGGCGTACATATAAAGTTGATTCTCAAAAAGGGAGATTTTGTGACACAAACTATAGTGGTTTCTGGTAAGTCGGAAAAAACCTAACTAATTCAGAGCCCAAGGAGATTATATACCTCCCTCCCCCGTTTTCGAGGATGCTGAACACGATGACGATGGTTTAAACTTTTTTGGAGTTGACCCATACCCTCTAAACGTCCAAAAACAACCTTAGAAAGGGATGAAACGCTTATGTCATATCGACAAGGGTGATACTGGATCTTCTCCCCGAAGCAAACATCCTCGAAAACGGGGTGGCGCAGGTTTAGTCGGTATGAGGCATATCCACGTTTCATCCCGTTCGGGAATTGTTTGTAACCGTATATGGACCGTCCGGAAGTTGGCACTCCAATTGCCGGAACCCTTTGATTTTTTCGGAGTTCTGGACTCGTTTGGGGTGCTAACTTCATGCTGCACCCCTTTTGTGAGAAAAAAGATTCTAGTTTGATAAATATCTTGGAAATGAATAGTTCCAGAGTTCTCGATGATTTTTGCGAAAAGTTCTGTGAATTTTTGCAAATTAGAAAACAAAATTTTTTGTGCTAATTTCATGGCGCACTTCTTTCGTATAAGAGAGGAGTTATAGTTTTAAAGTTTTATAAAAATTTTGCAAAAGATCTGCAATTCTGCAAAGTACAGCATTGACTTCTGAGCCGGTAAAATTATATAAAATAATGTAAATTATAATAATCAGATACTCACGAAATGTGCTGCACAGTTGTGTTTGCATGGTGCTAATTTTTCGCGAATATTTTTGATTTTATATTTATTTATCAGTTTTAGTCACTTGTGGGTGGTTTTAAATACAGCACCCCTGAGTTCTGACACAAAAAATACTAAAAATTATGAAAAATATATATTTTCAAGGCGTGCTACAAAGTTCCGTTTGTTTTCGCTAGAAAATTTATTTACTGGGTAGTTTTAGTCACTTAGGGCTGGTTTTAAATACAGCACCCTGCGTTCTGAGACGAATTTTTACTGAAAATTATGAAAAATAGATATTTTCAAGGGGTGCTACAAAGTTCCGTTTATTTTCGCCAATTTTTCGCTAGAATATTCAATTATTTATTTACTGGGTAGTTTTAGTCACTTAGGGCTAATTTTAAATACAGCCCCCTGATTCTGACACGAAAAAATACTAAAAATTATAAAAAATGGATATTTTCAAGGGGTGCTACAAAGTTTCGTTTGTTTTCGCCAATTTTTCGCTAGAATATTCAATTAATTATTTACTGGGTAGTTTTAGTCACTTAGGGCTGGTTTTAAATACAGCACCCCTGAGTTCTGACACAAAAAATACTAAAAATTATGAAAATGGATATTTTCAAGGGGTGCTACAAAGTTTCGTTTGTTTTCGCCAATTTTTCGCTAGTATATTCAATCATTTATTTACTGGGTAATTTTAGTCACTTAGGGCTGGTTTTAAATACAGCATCCCTGAGTTCTGATAAGAATTTTTACTGAAAATTATGAAAAATAGATATTTTCAAGGGGTGCTACGAAGTTCCGTTTGTTTTCGCTAATTTTTCGGAATATTTAATTTGTTATTTACTGGGTAATTTTAGTAACTGAAAGGGTTCTGTAACATGCTGTCCAAAATTTCATATTTTGACTCATTTGATTCAATTTGTAGCATTTTTAAATATTGCAGTCACTTAGGGGTGGTTTTCGAAACGGCGCACCAGACTTCTGGGTGTTTTAGAGGGTTGCATGGCATTTTTTGCAAAATTTTATATTTCATTTTATGTTCGTTCAATTGTGGCCATTTTTGAAATTATGAGACACTTAGGGGTGGATTTCTTAAGAGCACCCAAAGATTATAAGTCGGAAGTGAGTTTTTAATGCTACAATAGTGAGTGTTCTGTGAGGTACTGCAACATTCTTTACAACATTTCGTCTTTTATTGCATTTGTTTAATTTTGGCTATTTTCGTACTTTTTAGACATTTTGGGGGTGATATTCGTAACTGCAGCGCCCCAGAATTCTACACCGGAAAATATTTTTTAAAGCTGTAATACTAAGAGTTCTGCAACATTTCGTATTTTATTTTTATAAAACTTTAAACCCGTAACTCCTCTCTTACACGTAAGAAGAAAATTCACAGAACTCTTCGCAAAAATCATCGAGAACTCTAGAACTATTCATCAAGCTAGAACTCTTCTCCCAAAAGGGGTGCGGCATGAAGTTAGCACCACAAAATTTGAAGAACTCCAAAAAAATCAAGAGGTTCCGGTAATTGGGGTGCCAACTTCCGTACGGTGGAAATGTTTATCGTATTTACACTGGCCATAATTGCAATTTGCCGCAACCGTTTTGCGTCGCGCGCGATTTTCCAACCGCATTCACCGTACATATCGTATTTACAGCTATAGGACATAGCGTTAGGCAAATAATCAATTGATGGTAGATTAGATCGTTTTATACTTTTTTTTAGATATTTTTACTAACAATAAAAAAACTTTGTTTTAGCAAGGATTTCTTAAATTTGCTTATGTCCTTTAAACCGAAATCGATCAATCCAATTTAAATTGCCAAAAAATTCGATTGATTAATTGATTAATTAATAAAACACTTTTTTAATCAAATAAATATATATTTTTTTAAATATTTACCAATTTAACGTAAATATATATAAAAAACCTATAATGTATAATTTAATATTAAAACAAAAAAAAATGTTTAAGATCCAGTTCCAAAAACGATTATTACATTTAATGATTTCCTAACCAAATAAACCCATTCTCGAATCAATATTGATTAGATAAATAAATTTTCATTAAAGATAACAAGCGTTAATGCAAGGGTACTTAAATAATTAAGTAAACATGAAAAAAGTATAGATTAAATAATCGGAATGATATTTTCCAAACATGATTGAAAAAAAATTGGTCCATAGTGAAAATTGTAAATATTGCGGTTTGGTATAAAAGTAAAATTTCAAAATTTAATGTAAATAACTGATTTAAGGAAGTGTCATTTAAAATATCTTCCAAATTACACAAGGTGAAATCGATATTTGTATCCATACTTTTTTTCATCTATACTTTTTTTGTATGTAACAAATAAAATAAAAATGAGCAATTATCAATCAGCTGCAAGAAAATTTAAGTTAATACTTCATTTTATTGTGCACTTAAAAACGCTGAAGCTCTTTTAAAAATTGGTTTTTAAAAATTACAAAATTTTACCTAACTCTGGAAGCCCGAATCGTGGTAGTGGCGTGAATTATTTCTAAGTTTTTTTAGGCGCTGTAAAAGTTTTTTTTTTCGAAATAACGTGATTTTTTTTACTTGCAATTGACGAACGAAATTTGCTGGATTGAATTTTTCGTATATTATCAAATATTTCAAATCTACGAAAAATCCAATTTTTGAAACAAACTTTGTTCTATCGTGCTACCGAAAAATTTTCACAGTGCTCGCTCGTGGGGTGCCTATTTTTTTCTCATATCGTTTTTTGTCGAAAAAGGCACAATCCTATAATTAAAAATATTATCCTTAATAATAATTACAACTTATTTTTTTTTATATTTTTTAAATCAGTTCTCTCTATATCAAAGATATGCCTCTACTTGATATTTTAATTGCTTAAGAAATATTTTTTAAACATCACCAAACAATTGACAGTAAACAGGGAGATCAAAAAATCTTACAGAATATCCACCAATATTTTTAGAATATGTAAAAAATTGGACATTATCCTGTATGGGAATGTAAAAAACACTGCATTATTTTAATTTTCTAATTCAGGCTTAAACGAGACAATCTGGATAAGAGTTGATTAAAAATGAGAAAAACTGTACAACAAAATTATTAGTACAGTAAATTTAGATAAAAAATAGCAAAACCCGGAAATTAAAAAAAAAACTGATTACTGGAAGTTGTTCATTACCCTTTCCTCGAAATATGGTAAAAAATCTTCACTGAAATAGCGTCGGGTTTGGGTGGGGGAGGGGAGAAAGTGTTTTTTTTGCAAATATTTCGTAAATTTTTCAATTTAGAACTTAACGTGCCCAGTAATTTTTTAAAGTACGTTTAAGTCTGTACAAAAACGGTCCTATACACTTTTTTGCTGCGACTGGTATTTTTGCAGATATAGAGAGGGTAAAAGTAAAATATTTCTCTAGATTTAGTTGAAAATCTGATTAAATTAACAAATTATCAGTGATTAACCAAACAATTAACAAGAATGAATATTTTTTCCTATTACATCTACAGGAAATGTTTCTGAATGAATATAGTGGGAAATCGTTTTCCAAGATGGCCGATGTTACACGAGGAAATTTTGATGGATTTTACACTTCTTCCATGGTCCTTTAACAAATAAAAAAATAAAATAGCCTAGCTCGTTTTGTCAAAATAGCATTGGGCTAAATTTATTAGGCTAACACAATGTTTACACTTTTTCCCCCCTTCCTCTCAAACGCTATTTCGGTGCAAACTTTTTACCACATTTATAAGAAAGAGCAATAAACAACTTTCAACAATTAGACCTTTGTTTTTTTTTTATTTTCCGGTTTCGGTATAATTTTACTGTACTATATGGCGAAGTCGTTTTGTGAAAAAAAAAATGACTAGGATTTTACATATTAAATAAGTTCTTTTCATTATAGATTAAAAATAGTACTGGATGGACAACAAATTTTAACAGATTTTGGCTTAAAATGAAAAATTTAATTTATTGTCATAAATTAACAAAATGATTTTAGAGAATTTAAGATTCTGATAAACTCTATTGTAAAAATGTACCTTACTAAGGATTAGTTTATAAAAATTTGTATTCTGTTGTAATTTGTAAAATAAATATTTATTATTATAACATAAATTAATCAATAAAATCAGGTCAGAATGTTATATTTTTCATTCAATTGTTTATTAAGCAATAAACAGGTTAATAAATAATTATAAGAATGCTGAATAAACAATTAAATGAAAAATATAACATTCTGACCTGATTTTATTCTTTAATTTATATTTGTAATAATAAAATATATTTTTATTATTATGAAACTTATTGATCAAATTTTAGTCGACCATCCAATCCAGTATTGATTTATAATAAAATAAAACTAAAAAACACAATCTTCTATACCCTTATATTCTAATATGAACACCCAAATTTGCAATAAATAAATAATAATATTAATAACATTAGATCACAAACTAATACAAGGTGAAATATTATTAAGTTCACCCTCTATTTTTATCACATTTAAATATTTTTGCGATCCATAAATTCTAAATAATATTGAATTTTAATTTTTTTTATAACTAAAAATTAACTACTTCAAATTAACAGTAGTTTACTTTTTTTAAATGGATTTTTGATAACTATCATGTCACAAAAGTATCAAATTTAATTATAATTTATTTTTTATAACGAAATCGATTTGAACTTAAAAAAGGTTTGATTTATAGACCCTCTGAAAACAAAAAAATAAATTAACTAATAAAATATCCAAAAATGGAAAAAACGCAGGAAAAAAAAGAAGTACTAAACAATATCATATGTCGTTAGAGGATTAAAATCCCTGACGTCGCTAGCGTTCTTTGACCTGACGTAACCCCACAGCCTCATCGCTTCCTCGCAAGTCTCTTCAATGCTCTGGATTTCCGTATAATTCAAATCCGCCTTCCAATGAAAGGGGGCACTCTTCGAATCTCTGAAAGTGCTCGAAACGCCACCTATATTGAATCGCGTGTGCGAATTTAAAAATCGCTCGGTGTTCTTGTGAAAATAGAGGCCGAGGAAATTAAAGAGGTCCTTGACGATTTCGTATGGGTTCAAGGATAAGTCTTCGTAACGCATTACCCTGAAATAAAAAAACGCCACTGATAAACTATTTAGAATCTGATTTGTTTTAAAAAAAATCACCAGAGGCAGCACTAGTGGGGGTACACATGTTTAAATTTCCCTATAGACAGTAACGTTAAACGTACTTAAAAAAAATGGAATTAATGGTAATAAAAATGTATTCGTAGAAAAGTTATTCGTTGAAAATCCATTTTATATTTTTTCAAAAAAACAAAAAAAAACATTTCACATTTTCAGAATAACGTAATTTATATATAGCCTTTCAGAATGGCGTAATTTAGAGGTAGATTTATTATCTTATATGAGTAAACTACAGTTTTATGAGAAAACCAGCTTTTGCCCGCGACTTCGTCCGCGTTGATGTTGGAATAAATAAAAGTTCCTTCCCCGATTTTTAAAGTTCTATCCCCATTTTTACCTCTCCAAGTGGAGTTACTTTATCAAGTGTTACATCAAATCAAAGGTCATTGTTTGCAAATTTTAAAACAATTTTTTTTATAATCTTATTTTTTTATAGTTTTATGTGACCTACTTTTAGATTTATGGCGAAATTTTCAGGTCGAAGTAATTCATTCATACCGACAGATATTTATCTATATTTTACTGGAAAAATAAAATTAGGTATCCAAATTAAAAAAATATATATGTAGACCATAAATTAGATTAAAAAAATGCAGTAGTTGTTGCAGTAGTTTTTTTATTAAAAACTGCAAAATCACAAAAAAAGTTACCGTACTCATCTCAACTCCTGAAGAAGCTGCGAATAATGGAAATGAAAAGTCGAGTATTGATATAAAAATTTATCGGCCAATTTCTATTATAAAATACTGGCTGAACCAGAAATGTTTATTAGTAAATGTTTAGTAAAAAAATATAATGATATTATTTAATTGCATTTATATCAATTTTTTTTAATAGAACGTCCTGTATGTCTCTACTCAATCAAAAGTTAACTAATTATACATTTTCGGTAAGAAGAAGAATTAACCTTTCAGATAGTACCAAAATATACAGTGTGTTTTTTTTAATCGATGATATTTACATTTAATTAATTTTTTCTTAATAATGATATTTTCTACTTATTTTTTATTTTTATTAATTTTTATATTTTCTAGTTTTTTTGATTTTTTCCTAATCCTGCTTTTTAGACGTTTTTATTTTTTTCTTAATTTTTCAATTTTTTCTAATTTTTCTGTTTTTTTCATAATTGTTTTGTTTTGAAATTTTTTTTTTATTTTTTCTTAATTCTATTATTTTCTTTCTCTTCTTCTTCTAATGTTTTCAAATTCTTTCTGATATTTTCTGTTTTCTTTCCCACTCACTGATTTATGGTAAATAAACCGCTAAGAATCAAATTATAGTAATTTAAATGGCACCAATTTTATTCCACATTTCTTCTGCATTCACGAAATTACTCACACAGTAATTTCAGATCAAAAATATTTTTTATTTGTTGTTTAGAAGCATATATCACCAAAATAACGTAAAGAAATTAACAAAATCTCGATAAAAATTCGCATTGTGTTTAGAGCTTAAGGTTACCTCGGTTTTAGTACTATAAACCATTTAAAACGTGGGGTCCCGCGGCTCTAAAAAGGTTGCAACGCCCCTAAAATCGCCAAAAACCACCCTTTTGGGGGGTTTTTTCGCAACAATTTTTATGAGGCCCCCAAATAATGCTGTATAATATGCCAATTGTAATGAAAATTAGCAAATTTAGTACGCCCATAAAAACTAAGCACAAAGTGTATGTTTAAGGGTGACACCCACCTCTAAATTGACGTACAATTGAAAATGCTGGAAATTTTGTTTTTAACTTTTTTATAAATAAATGGAGTCGTAAAATTAACAAAAATTGTTTTCATTTCTTCGGGGGTGAAAAATACCCCTTAATCGCTTTAAAATCCGACTAACCCGTAGATATTGATTTGAGATAAATAATTTATACTTTCTCTCCTATTTCTAATTAAATTACTTGGAGACAAATAATAAAAAATATTTGCACTCCCTCTAATAGAATCACCCTGTATGTTTTTGGTTGACGCACTAACTCGAGCAGGTCAATATTTGTTTAACCCCAATTTTGAACCCCTAAAAGTGCGAATTTTCAAAATTCCTTTCTTAGTGCTCCCCCCTACACTACCAAAGGAAACTACCCTGAAAATTTCACGTCTCTATCACCTCTGGTTTAAGCTGTGCGTTGATTGTCAGTCAGTCAGCGACACGACAATTTTATATATATAGATAAAATAATTTAATAGTAATATTATGCCAGGGTCACTTTCGTCTAGGGCGCACATTCAGTCCCACCGTATTAAAGAACCCTAATGATCGAAAAAAGAGATAGTAAGTTTTTTAAACTATACACTCCGACCATTACCATAGATGTTTCATCCTTATAGGAATCATCAGTGGTACTTTGTCGTGACTATATGTCATTTTTTAAACTAAAGATAGTATTTATGAGTTTTTGTTTAACTGGAATATCTCAATCCGTTTTCAAGATATACCCTGTATATGAATACAAAACAATGAACAATTAAAAATTCTAATTAACAGTAGTTACCTAATAATATATTTATTGAATAAACCGACTATTGTTAATATGATTAATAACACAAACAAAAAAAAACTAACATTAAAACTTATATTTATGATTAAATACCTATAGCAAAGTCTATCAAAAAGCGAAACTAGAACTGCAAAGATATAAAAAAAAAATAAAAAAGAATTTTAAATGTATTCCCTTTGATTAATATTCGAATTAGAAATATTTGCCTAGTTTTTATATGAAAATAGATTGTTAAAAAATTACTTTCTGGTGTACATGAAATAAATGTATAATTTTGAAAAGAAATGATATTTTTACAGATCTAACCTAATTTACTTTTTTTTGTTCAATTAAACACCCTCTTCTATAGTGTGTGTTGATTAATATGTTGGGTGTAAAGTGAAAAGCAGTGAGAACTAAAACCGATTAGTAAAAATTATTTAAAAGATACTTTAAGTAAGTCCAAACTATAAATATTTCAATTAATAAGAAAATATTATTATTATTATTTTATTCAAAACTTTTGAAGGTCGAGTTCAGGGGTGAATACAAAAAATATATTCCAAGAAATCAAATGCCACAGTGAAGAATGAGATAAAATTTTTAAGATTATGTTGTTATCATTAGCTGATTTAATGATCAATTGTTTTATTAAATATTATTATTTTTTTAACGAAAATATATAATTGATTGAGAATTTTGCCTTCGAATGACACATTTATACACAAAAATTGTAACTGAAAATTAAGAATGAAAAAGTATGCACTAAAAAATTCAGTTGCCTTTATGTGCCTTTTTCAAGTATAATTATTTTTAATATCCCAGCGGAAACAAAAAATTAGTAAAAACCGTATATTGATTCGTACTTGTAGTAAGATAATTATAGACATTTAGTCCAGTCAATGTTGCCAAACAGCACCGTTTTTCATAAAAATTTAGATTTAGGTTCTACTTACCCTTTCCTTCAAAGTTGACGCTGTGTCGGGGTTGCTCTTTCTGAAGGATTTTGAGATGAAACGTACTACACCCGATTTTCAAAAATTTTGAAAAAAAAAATTATCCAATAATGTACTTTTTGTGTACCGAAAAATAAAATTTTTTGCTCGACCGCAACAATGTTTAAAAAAAAATCAAAATTACGAGGTGTAGCACGATATCCATCCCGATCCTGCACGGACATCAAATCGCGAAAATCCTGAGATAATAGCGTCATAATTGTGCTTTTATGACACTATTATCTCAGGATTTTTGTGACTATATGTCCGTACGGGGACAGGATCGATATCGTGCTACACCTGTAATTTTTAATTTTTAAAAAAAAATGTTTTTTGGTACACAAAAGCACGTAAAAAAACGTCTATCAACATAGCAAGGCAACTTCGGAAAATTACAACCGTATCTTAGTATTAGTAATTTGCCGCTTTTTTGCCGCTAATCAGTTGTGGAAAAATAAAATTTGCCGCTTTTTTTTATTTAAAAATTAAACATCTTGCTAACTTGATATCAAGTTATCAAGACAACTGCGTAAATAATGACGATATCAAAACACTAAAAGCTGAAGAATTTGCCGCTATTTTGCTATTAATTAGTTGTGGGAAAATAAATTTTGCCGCTCTTTTTTTATTAAAAATTAAACATCTTGCTATCTTGATATTAAGTTAGCAAAACAACTGCGTTAATAATGACGATATCAAAAAACTAAAAGCTGGGGAAATTGCCGCTTTTTTGCCGTTAATTAGATGTGGAGAAATAAATTTTGCCACTCTTTTTTTATTAATAATCAAACATCTAGCTAACTTGATATCATCCCATAATTTTGATTTTTTAAAAACATTATTGCGGTCGAGCACAAAATTTGATTTTTCGTTACACAAAAAGCACATAATTGGACAATTTTTTTTTCAATTTTTGGAAATCGGGTAGCACGTTACACCCAAGATTTTGGCACCTAATGCTGAACTTTTAAGTCGATTGTTTTCATGTTATTTTTATGCCCAACGAGGAATTTTCAAGATTTTTTTAATGTGCTTGAAAAACCTTCATTTTTGTTTTACATAAAACTATCATCAAAACTAAGCGAGTTATGACGAAAATAAAGGAAGACGAGAGTAAAGAAGATTTTTGATTGTTGGTAATAAAAAAAAATGTAATCAAAATAAAAAAATTTAAATCCATATGACGGTAAAATCCTTATTTTCATGATTTTTGATTGCAAATTTTGATCAGTAGAGGTGACTTAAATACATTACATTTTAAATAATGAAAAGACTGTATTGTAAAATTTTTTGTTACTATTTTTGTTTGCAAGGGGTGGTTTTTATATAAATAAATGGTAAAAAATTAAAACCGTAAAGAAATCTTAATTTAACATAACTGTATGATTCATACATTCTAGGATGCTGAATAACATTTTTCAACATTATTTTTTAATGATTACTGTCATATGGGGTGGTTTTTATGAGTTGAAAATTTTCAATTCATCATAATTTATCCCTCAGAATGTTAATTGACGTCATTCAACTTATTTAAAGATGATTTCAATCGATTACACACTCGAATCTACAATTTTAAATTAATTTCGAATAAGGGCAGTTTTCACAGGGTCAACTTTGAAGTAGAGGGTAAGCAAATAAAAATGTTTGTGCAAATCGGTGCTGTTTAGCAAAATTATACATTATTGCCGTATTTTACCTACAATGAAGTAATTAATTTTGTAGGTTCACCGTTTTAAATACAAATCTGATTTTTTGTTCTATTTCTGATTTGAAACAATGGCAACTATAAAAACCAGTAATGCTTTAATTTTATAGCTCGTAAAAGTATGTATTAACGATCTATTAAAAATTAATTATAACAACATTATTTTTTATTCTATTCTCTAAAATGTGCATTATAAAAGTTACAAAGAAATTAGAAATATGAACTTTTTTTACTTTCCATTGATTTTTAGTCAAAAAGTGATTTTAAATTAATTTGAAAAAACCATCGATGATATAATAAAAAAAAAATTGTACCTAATTCGATCCGAGTATAAATTCCGGAGTTTTACAGCTGCCTTGTAATCTGACACCATGTCGGTGCACAAGTTGCTTGGTTGATCACAGTCAGGATTCCCTGGACACCAGTCGCGATGTTTCCGGGATTGCAGAGTTCCACGAGGATCTCTCATTAGTAAAATCACCTTTATATTCAAACTAAAAATAAAGTAATTTATAAGTGATAATTGGCAACACAAAAATTAAAATTATAAACAATATTTCCCTTCTTTTAAGCCTTGATTTAATTGATAACGTAAAATAAATATTTTGCTTTGAACAGAAACACAAAAAATACAATAGAAGATAATATTTTTCTCATAAAATTGTTATTTAAAGGATTAAATAAATAATTAGTACTTACGTTTCATCTTGTAACAAACTTTCAGCCAATGCAAGCCTTAATCTAACACTCTTCATACTTTGAAATGGAAACAACTTGCAAAACTGATTCAAAAAAATTGGAGTCCAGCAATAGAATGGATACTGCTCACATTGTTCCCATAATCTAGTGTTGTGTGTAAATAAGTACACATGAGATCTGCCATAATTTAGATAGCTACCAAGATTGGAGTAATTGCATCTTAAGAGGTTCTTAAGGGTGTTTAGGGCTGGTTCAGCATCAGGAGGGCCTCTGATTTGTACTATGTCGTATTCTAGAAGCGGCTCATAATGGTAGTAGTTGCCTGGCAGGGAGTTTAGGATGTCTCCTAGAGAAAGAAAAATTTTTTACTATAGAAAAAAATGTATTCACATTTTCGTTTTTTGAGAACAATTGTCGATTTTTTAGGAAAATGGTTTTCCATATATATTTTTTTGAGACTGATACAAATTTTTTTAAATGAATTTTCTTTATATATTTGCCTGCAGTGGCGTATCGTGACTACAAAAAGTGGGGACCATACATTTAATATTTTTTTCCTTGGGCCAAAATTTTGTCTAAGGAACAAAATGATGTGTAAAAAAATGCAATTTCATATTTGAAATTTCATATCATTCGATAATTAAAGAAATTAAAAAAAGTAGGGGGCACATTCCCCCCTTGAGCATATGACACTGTTTGCCTGGGTATTTTTTCGAATGTTATTATTTTGCCGCGAATTTTTTTAAAAATATTTTTTTTTAAATTCCTTAAAACTTTTATTTTTAAATGGTAAATTGTAGTATTTTACCCAAATGAAAAATTATAAATTAAAATGAAGCTTTCGAAAAAATAAACACCAAATAGCCAAAAACAAATCTTACCTAAAAAAGTAGACCCAGACCTCCACGTAGTAATGACTACAGTCCTAATAGGCCTACCCCCTGTAGACATCGTAAAATCTTCCAAACTAGTACCCTCAGCAAACTGATAATTAGTTAATTCCCTACTTAACATCGTCTTTTGTAACTCAATAACATCTTGAATCGACGGTATAGGAACTGTATCATTATTATTATTATTATTGTATTCTAATTCTAATTGGTACCTATGAGATCGGTGATAGTTCGAGGGATCCTTTTGAATGAATCCTACAAGGAGAAGGCAGACTATAGCCACTATCGAAATCCCAAAAATTTCGTTTCTTCGCACCATTTTTATTAGGACATAATTTGTAATTGTTAAAATCACAGCTTCATTTTATCGTTTATACTTAGTTGTTTCTACATCTAACCATCTCTTAGTAAATACTGCAGCAGCAGACCTAGACTGGTGCAGATTTTGTCGATTTTTTTTGTCAATGTCAACACTGTCAGCTGTCGCGAACAAGCTAAATACTAATAAACGTGCTGTTAACAATTATGAATAAATTAAATACATTATATGCTTATATGCAATTTAGTTAAAATTATAAATATTGCTTACTCATTGAAAATTGAAACAAAAATGATAAAATTTAAATACAATTTATTTTCATTATAATTTTGTTGCTTTTAATACTTGAAGCAGAGTTGCCAGATCTCTTTGCATTTCTTTTATACGGCGATACTTTATAATTTTGCCAAATAGCACAAACATTTGGATTCAATGTCTTCTTCAAAGAATATAAGATGAACATCTTTATATTCTTTGGTCTTTTTATCCTCGGCTTCAAAGTTGACCCTGTGTCGGGAATTGCTTATTTTTTAGGTGAGAAAACTACCCCTAATCGGAAATAATTTTGTAGATTCGAGTGTGTAATCATCTTTAAATAAATTGAATGATTGATATTCTGAGGGATAAATTATGATGAATTGAAAATTTTCAATCCCCAAAAACCACCCCGCTTCTATGATAATGATCATTATAAAAAAATGTTATTCAGCAACTTGGACACTCTGCATGATTTAATCATACAATATTAAATTAAGATTTTTTTACTGTTAATTATTATTTATAAGTTTCAACCCTTATAAAAACCACCCCTGTAAAAAATTAGTTCAAAATAAATACAATATTTTCTTAATTTAAATTGTAATGTATATATTTTATGAACCCTTAAAAAAATAACCCTGCTACTGATCAAAATTTGCAATCAAAAGTAGAAAAAAATATGAATTTTACTTTTATATGGATTTGAATTTTTTGATTTTGATAATAAATAATTAAAAGTCTTTTGTCTTCCTTTTCCTCTTCGTCCTCATTCCTTTCCACATCCACCTCATCTTGATTTTCCTCCTTGTACTCTTGGTTTTTTACCTATAATCGTTTAGTTTTTAAGCTATCAAGTACTTCAAAAAACCATTTTGTAGGTTTTGCCATAGAAATTAAATTTTCTTTCACTCCTTAGTTTTGAAAGTATTTGAAATGAAAAGGCTTGAACAAATTACCATTTAGGAACATATGCAAAAGTTTAAAGGGCCATATCTTACTCAATTTTTATCCTACAGGAAAAAAAATAAAAATGAAAATTTCCAGAAAAGCAAACCTACAATTCTGTACACTACAAAATTTAGAGTATCATTAATAGTTTTTATTACAAAAGGTCCGTCAATCGGCTGTTAAGGTGCATTTCCACCAAGCGCGCAAAACGTTTGCAAATGTTTGCGAATAATCAGAAATGTTTGCAAACAAATTTATAAGTTTGGTGGAGACGAAATTAAGAATGTTTGTAAACATGTGCGAGCAGTTGCAAACGAACAGCAGCGTTCCGGCTGCTGTCGGTACCTCAAAGAGATTTGTTGTTTGTGCGCGTTTAGTGGAAACGTATTTTCAGTGGCTTATTTACTTTTTAGCAGTACAATGAGAATGGATCGTTGACAAGTGTTCGCAAACAAACTGTTATTCGCGAATTCTTGTTTTGTTTTTAACTAGACAAACAGAACCGAATAAGCATTTCCAAACGTTTTCAAACGTTCACAAATATTTGCCAATGTTTGCTTGTAATTGTTTTTTGGTGGAAACGCACCTTTAGGATTTAGTTTGAAATAAATATAAAGGTGCGTTTCCACCAAAAAACAATTACAAGCAAACATTGGCAAACATTTGTGAACGTTTGAAAACGTTTGGAAATGTTTGTTCGGTTCTGTTTGTGTAGTTAAAAACAAAACAAGAATTCGCGAATAACAGTCGGTTTGCGAACAATTGTGAATGATCCATACTAATTGTACTGCTAAAAAGTAAATAATCTACTGAAAATACGTTTCCACTAAACGCGCACAAACAACAAATCTCTTTGAGGTACCGACAGCGGCCGGAACGCCGCTGTTCGTTTGCAATGGTTCGCATATGTTTGCAAACATTCTTAATTTCGTTTCCACCGGGCTTATAAATTTGTTTGCAAACATTGCTGATTATTCGCAAACATTTGCAAACGTTTTGCGCGCTTGGTGGAAATGCACCTTTAAGCCTGGTGGAAACGAAATTAAGAATGTTTGTAAACATATGCGAACAATTGCAAACGAACAGCGGCGATCCGGCCGCTGTCGGTACCTCAAAGAGATTTGTTGTTTGTGCGCGTTTAGTGGAAACGTATTTTCAGTAGATTATTTACTTTTTAGCAGTACAATTAGTATGGATCATTCACAAGTGTTCGCAAACACACTGTTATTCGCGAATTCTTGTTTTATTTTTAACTACACAAACAGAACCGAACAAACATTTCCAAACGTTTTCAAATGTTTGCCAATGTTTGCTTGTAAATGTTTTTTTGGTGGAAACGCACCTTAAGAAAAGATGAAAAAATAAAACAAGAGTCTATAGACAGAGCCAGCGTAATTAACCTGCGTATTTTAATTTATTTTATTAAAAAGTTTTGACTATCTAAATCTAGCCTGTGTATTTAATTAAAAACAAATAACTTCCATTTGCTAGCATTAGACCACACCGTATGCTAGACACTCTCTTATTTTTAAGAAAATGCAGTTTTTTGCAAAATTACAAAAATGCTTTCTTCACTTCAAAATCATATTTTTTTCAAAATTAAGCACTTTAAACCGGTCAAATTTTTAGCGTATTTCAAGTACATAAATAAAGTGAATTGTGAAGTGGTAACGATTATTTTCAATTTGGGTGGTATAATTAGGAGGTGATGGTCACATTTCTGTGTTGCAGAAAAAAATAGAGACCAACTATATTTTCATTATAATTCGGTTCATTTTGATGATACGGAACTTTTATACAAAACAAAAATAACAGTTTTTCAAGAACCTTAAAAAATCTGATGTGGCCAGCACATGACCTCTCGCCATTTTTGAATCAAAAATTTACAGGTTGACACAAAAAAGTAGGAAAAAAAAATATTTTTTTGTAAATCTGGCAACAATGGCAAGTTTCGAAAATTTTAATGAGATGAAAATAAACTATAGGGTATACAAAATATATGTGCAAAACTTTATTGCCGTTTTGTATAATAATGGCGTCATCACCCATAGCAACTGCCACTTCCGGTTGTGCGATTGGCACCAAAATCTAATCAGATCTAATCTAGGGTATCAGAATTCTGTATGCAAAATTTCAAATTTTTTCATTTGGTAGTTTTTGAGTTATCGTTACTACAACATCCATCCAAACACACACACACACACTAACACACACACACACACTAACACACACACACAGACATCATCGCGAAAATATTAAAATCGTATTCTAGAGACCCTAAAACGTGTTTATCCATTGAAAACTCACTACCCAATTTTTAGCATGATTCCTATACCTCTCTTATCTGAAGGTCGAGAGGTAAAAAGGTTCTATGAGTTTTGAAACGATAATTAATGTGATTAAGCTCAAATTATATTATGGGTTCGTTCCACGAATAGAATTAGAAATATATCAGAAGTAAAATATTAAATGAAAAAAAATTTTTGGACGCCAGTCAGTTGATTTTTGATGTGATTAGAAACAATTGACAAAAAACTACGATATATTTCAAAATCCGTCCTTTCTTTTTGGGTTAAGGAAATTAAACTCAAATAAAACGTTATATTTGTTTATTGTAGGCTAGTCTATTCAGAGATTATTTTTTTTCTTTTTTCATATAAAAAAACTTCGCTTCATGAAGTTTGAGGCTGTTGTGGTTGTAGACAAAAACTTCCTGGTCTCAGTACCATCAGCTGTTCAGAAAAAAACTTCTTGGACCCGGCAAAATCGACTGTCCAGGGGAAACTTCTTGACTATGCGAAACATACTTTCCAGAGAAAACAACCGTCTTAGATGTGAGAACCAAAAAAAAAACCCTAAAAATTCACACAAAGTAAATATAAGATTCAAATCTTATAAATTACCAGATTTCGTAGTCTCTGTTTTTTTTTTGAAAAAGAATATATAACAATGATATTATTAAAATGAGAAACATGAATTTTAGATCAAAATATGAAATACAAAAATAATTAAAATAAATTAAATTTTAAGACAATCTCTGTAAAAACAAATTAAAAAAATAGGTTCTCTTTTTTGTATGATGAGACACACAGAAATCAAATAATTTATAATGTTATAAATGATGAGATATGAACTTTTAAGTAAATAATAAAAAAAAATATACCGGCATTAATAGAATTGAAAATAACAGTAAATAAAAGCGTCGAAATAATTAATGATTTCAAAGAATTTTAGTGAAAATATAATATAATATAATAAAAACTTACCCTATAGAATGAGGGGGAGAATAAAACAAATCTTCGGTAAGTAACACAGGCGATATAAAATTGATTATTTATTCTCAGTAGATAAAAAAAAAGAAAGTTATTAACATGGGAAAGACATTTTATAGGAATACCAAGAGAAGAGAGGGACATGACGCGAGGATATAAGGGGACATCAAGCGAGTATGAAACTATAATTTATTGAATAGAATAATGAAAATACAGGGTGACACAAAAAAACGGAACTGTTTTTTCCGAAAAATGCATTGTTTTTTGGTTATTTCACGTTGAAATTTTGGCGATGACGAATAAGAAGCAACCTTCATTACTCTATTAATCCGTTGAGTCTATAGGTACCGTGGATCATTTTTTTATTTTTTTACAAGCTACATTTTTAATAACAATAATTTTTTCGATAAAATACTTACTTTTTGAGTTATTCGCGAAAAACTGACTGAAAACATGTTTTTTTTTTGGTTCAAAAATTGAACCTTTTTTTTGTAAATATCAAAAAATGAATTATTAACAAGTTACGTTACTTTTTGTACACATTGTGGAGTAAATAAAAGAAGTTGTGGCATCCACCTCCAAGGTAAAAGCAATCACGCATCCTTTCAAAAATACAGGGTGTTAAAATAGTTTATTAATAAATTATAAACGGTGCGATCGTTTGTAATGAAACTGTAGGAGGATTATCAGGTTGGTAAACTAGTTGTTATAATTTCCAGAGGCGTGCAGTAGGGGTCAAGGATACTTTTTTCCATCCCTGAATTTTTCGCCATTGGTTGAAATGATGAAATTTTTTAATTATTGAATTCCATCAACACTTTTTAGTAAAAAATATTAACATTCTATGCTAAAATTAACCGTTTTCTTTATGAACGTTAATTTATTTATTTAGTAAAAATGGAAAATTAAGTTCGAGCTAAAATTTCATTTACTTTTTTGTTGTGCCTAATTGTCTTAACGACGCGGCTTATTAGGACACATTTATTAGATCGTCAACTTTGTATCACTTAAATTCTCTAATGACGAAAATTGGGTTCTTTTTCGCTGTTTTCCGTTATTCCTGACAATATTTGACGAACTTCGTCTATGTGTATGGTCACTATTACTTCCACTTTTTATCGAAATGGGTGGATAGTTTAATGGAAAATTTACAATTTCCCAGAAACTGACATTGTAAGATATTTCACGTTTCTCGTTATTTACGTCAACATGAAATCAAAATAATTCGCAATGAATGCTGGACTGAGACAATTAAAGGTATTTGCTAATATTTATTAACATTCTCTTGAATTGACATGATAGATACTCAAAAAAAAAAACATAACTAGAAGAATTTAACATACATTTATATATATTAGGTATATTTATATTTTTCTATATTTATTAACAGCCACTTAATACTTAATATCAACTTTACATTAGAGCAACCACTACTTGCTATAGATAGAATTTTTTACAAAAAAAAACTCTAATATAAAGTTGATGTTTTAACATTAATTTTTCAAATTTTAATTTTGCAAATAGAAAAAACTACATAATGAAATGTCAAACTGTCATTTGTCACTATCTAAATGCCAATTTGGTGAGAGAAGGTCTATTTAACAAGTGACAGTTTGTCTATCCAAATAATGTTATTTAATTGAAAGTGGAATGCTAGTTATTTTTTCAGTCAAATATTACTCTAAATTAATTTAGAAAAAGCCAGTAGAACAATTTATTTAGAACAAATAAAAATTATGTGTTGATTTGTGATCGGGGACATTTCTTCCCTAAACTTAAAAAATATTTCGCCCATTTTCAATTTTTTTCCATCAATTGATCTTAATAATTTCTTAAAATTAGAAAAATCGAAATAATGTATTAATTTTGTCTCAAAAAGAAATTATTATAAAGGGGGTCCCCACATTTTCCAAAAAAAATGTTTTAAACTAAACAAAAAATTTGAAGAAGAAACTGTGATTTGAAAAAAATTTAATTTTAAAATTTGCTTCTAACCTACTACTTTTTTTATTATTTTAATTTATTTTTTTTAACTAAATCCTAAGCCATAAATTTAATATCCAGTTACACAAAAATATTCATAAAGCTACTTTAATTTTTTTGTAATTAAGAAGCCCTTAAGTTAAGTGATGTTCGCGCAACTGGTAGTGACTAGTCACAGAATATACATAATGTCTATCAGCCATTTTATTTAAGTAGAGGAAATTTTTATTAGTTTCAATTTAAAAAAGACCCAAGAAAAGAAAAGAATTAAATGATTAATGAAATTTACATTAAATGTGCCATCTTGGTTTAAATTTGTTTTTTTTAAGAATCTAATTTTCTCAAAAAATCGCAGATTATATATATAAAATATTTAGTAATTTTTATTTACTTCCAAAGTGAATTGTGGATACAAATTTTTTGAATGCGATTTTTTAGAAAGTATCTGATAAACTTCAAATTTTGCTCTAAAAACATTTCATTCTTTCAATTTTCAAAGTTTTTTTTTCAAAATACAATGGGTATTTAAGCCATTTTTTTATAAAAATTTCCAAAATTATAATTAAAAAAAAATCTTATTTTGTCAATTTAAATTTTTTACAATTTTCCAAAAAATCGCCATAGAGACTAGAAAAAACCCTCTGTACATTTCCTGTTATTCAGGTATATTGAAGGTGACCTTCTTCATCTGATTCTAGCCCGCCAGCGTTGCCAAATCGCTGAGGAAACCTTCTGGGGTGAGTATGTGCGACGAACCGATGATCACTTCCCAATTTTTTTGGCCATTCGTCACTTCGTATGCGCAACGAATTTCCGAAAAACTGATGCCGCCCACCACGAAAACGAGGATGCGCGGCACGTTTTTCACCGCTTGCTGCCCTCTGTCTTTATGCCATTGTCCGTAGCGAGCACTAAAAAATAAAAAATAAATTTTAAAAACTTCTAATAATGTTTAAAAAGAAACGTACCTAGATGGCGCTGCATGATACCCAGTGCTCTGAGCCCGACCGCTCAAATATGGAAAATGCTTTTGGTCTAATTTGTCATCGATACAATCTTCCATAATATCTTTAATGACGGGAGTCCATCTTGACATTTGGTAAGTCTGTTCAGTAATCCTCTCCTTACGAGGAACTGTGTACTGCTTTTTCCTTGGGCCACCCTGTATAAATGATATGTTTTTACATTTTAAGAAATTATAATATGGATTTAACTAGTCTAAATACCACTTTGTTTCAATAATAAACGGTTACAAAGAAAAAATAAATTATCTATATCAACCGTTTATTATACCACACTAATTTTTTTTACTTACATCATTAATTACATTAACACCCAACAACTGAAGATTAGCTATGGTCTGTTTATCCTTAATCTGAGCATGCGTAGCCAACTTGGACAAATTTTCTTCCGTTATTCCGTTTTTCGTCATGGCATAGAGCGCTATAATCCGCATTTTGTCGTATTCGTTCGTTATTTTAGGATCCAGAAGAATAGGAACGATATTCCGCATGTGATCTTTGATTTTTTCCCCTTCGGCATCTGTACCCATTGCCAAATCCTACAAGAAAATGAACATTGGAGACATTTTGGATTGCATTGCTACCAGATTAGGGACTATTGAATGAATTAATCAGTATAACAAAAAATCAACCTGGAGAAATGTACCCACTTTTGGTTAATATTTAGGTACAGAAATAAATAATTTACAATCATGATTATTATATATTTTTGCTACTTTCTGACAGTGGCACTTTGTATCCTGTCAGCACTATTGCTACTATCGAGCATCAAAAAATTGGTACTCACCTGTTCTACCTTACACAATTTATCTATATATCCTTGATAGGCTTTCATGCAATCCTCAGCCAAGTGCAAATGAGTAGCATACTTTGACAATTCCTTCTGATATTGGGGCATCTTTTTTATCATGGTCGATAGATCTTTCATTGATTGCTTGTCGCTTTGCGTCATGCGTTTCGAATCAGTAAATTTCTTTAGATTTTTGGTGACGCTTTGAGAAACAACAGCAATATGCTGATGACGAAGTTCGACCCACAATTCGTCGTTTTCATCGAGGAGAACATCTTTTTGAACTCCAGCAGATGCTTCGTATCTAAATGGTAAAATTAGTACAAACTCTGCAAAAGTGAATTGAAAACTTACTTGTAGACATCATTTTCAATAGGCAACAAGTCATAGGCCATAGCTTGGAATGTGAGTTCGTGCAATAATGGCGATACGCAGTCAAAACCACGATCCAAAATTAAAAGTTGAGATCTCGCTTTTTCTGGACCTTCACCCATGGTGGGCTCGTCTGCTTTGTAAGCATCCAGTTTTTGCTGGATCAATTGAGCCAACTCCACGTTTCGTTCCCAATCGCTAAAAACCGAAAACGAAAACTAAGCTAAACAAGGATACTAAATCATTTGAGTTAATAAATAAACTCCATTCCGAATTGATCTGATCTAAGTTACCTTCTATATCTGACATGGGGGTATTCCCCCAATGTGGCGCAAAGTGTTGCGATCTGTTCCGCCATTCTTTCCATATTTGCGTTTCTCGCAGCTGCGAAAGAAGGGTCGTAACTGCATTGGAATGTATCAGGAGAATCCAGAGAAAATACCTAAAATTTTTTTTTAAATAATACACACGAATGTTCATTTACTAAAAAATATTGACCGTTTTGACAACTTTTTATGGTCAATTTTGAGTATACAATTTCATGCAAAAGATTAAAATAAGAACGGTACAAAAGAAAGTTGTAGGTTTTTGTTAAAAAAGCGTGTAGGGCTTCTAAAAGAAAATGTTAAATAGCAGAAAGAAAAACAAGTTACAAAAAAGCGAGAATTACAATAAAGTTGTCTTCAAAAATTTTTTACTAAATTAAGTATTTTAGAAATATTGATTCATTTTTAAACTAATTGAGACATCTTTATTGATGGGAATTAAGGAGTAGATGTGACAATTAAATAGACAGACCTGGGATTCGTATGGCAAAAAGGCAATGTTGATTTCCTTCAGAGTTTTTATTTTTCTGGCAGCACAAGATTTGCAAAGCTCGTTGAAAAGCTCTTCCGGACATACTGTTACATAAAAACGTTATATAAAATATTTTTACATTTTTTTTACATAACAGAAGTTTGTCGTTTGAGAAACCCTAATTGTAAAAAAAACCGATTTTTAGTTTTTAACACCTTGAGATTCTTTGCATTCTGACATTGTATTTCGAGATACATCGTATTTCAAAAGTCTGGAAACGGTCCTGAAATTCAAAAACTAATAAAGATAAATTATCCAAATTCATGATTTATACATTGTATATTGTCAGTAGATAGAACGTTCGTTAACTTTAACGGTTCTGTAACTAATGACAATGACGTTTAGATTGTGACAATTGTATAAGAAATCAACTTGTAAAGTTTTATTCTAAACGTCATCGCCTTTACTTACTGAATCTTTAAAGTTAAAGGACGTTCTATCTACTGACACATAGTATTTATACTGTTCAATTCGTCTCATTACGATACTTCGAGTTGGCTACAAAAATCATCATATTTGCTTTAAAAAAAATCAAGATGACCACCTGTAGCAAAAACAAATGAATATTTTTGAATTTTAAGCGCATGAAAATGTAAAAAATGTCTCATTATTAAATCCCGAATTTGGACAATTTATCTTTACTAGTTTTTGAATTCCAGGACCGTTTCCAGACTTTTGAAACACGTTGTATTTATATCTCAATACAATGTTACAAATTAAGGGTTTAAATCAGATTTTTTTAGGATTTCTCAAAGACTCATTCAATTTTGTTGTATAAAAATTCTAATTTCCCACACCATTGGTGGTAATTAAATTAATATTAATAACTTCTTATCGGATTAAAAATTTGGCACAATTAATAATTGAAAGTGACGAGACCACACACATATTAGTAAGAAAACAATGTTAGCATAAAAAACATACAGTGATAAGAAAAAGAATAGGTATAAATAAAAATTAAACAATTACTACCTGTGATTCTGATGGTATAAAAGCAATATTGATTTCTTTTAAAGATTTTATAAATTTGGCAGCAGGATGGTGGCTTAATTTGTTAAATAATTCGTCGGGGCATGCTGTAGACAATAAAAGATAAAAATAGAAAAGTTAAAATAAAAACAACACAAAATATATAAATAAAAATCACAATTAGGAATACCATAGATAAAAAAAATGATGGGCGTCGCTAAAATGTTATAAAATTAAAGAAACTTTTTTTACCACCATCTAGCAACTAATAATGAGAGAGGGTCTGGATCACCTTTGGTAATATAGTATTTTTAATATCCTAGCAGAATAGTACAAACCATATTTATAAATCTATACTGTATGAAATAAAAAAATACTAAAAAAAAGTATGTTAAATTACACATGTATAACTCTACTCCAGTCACTGAATATAAAAATTGGGTTTACCACCGAAATCTTTATAACTAGGTATAACATAGGTCGGAAATTAATGAGATTGGCTTAATGTGTCTGTTAGTCTTGGGGGCATCAAAACTTCCACTCTACATAAAATTCAAGAAACCAAATTTTAAAGGTTAAAGTTTTTTTCATAATAAAACAAACAATTATACATGGTAATAACATTTACGTAAGATTATCTATTAACTTTAGTTGTTATTATTGTAATAATAACATGTATGTATACTAAAAGAATTTTATTTAATTAAACTTGTATAGATTACAGATCTGTTACAAAGTGTCTTTTTATTCTGTCGTTAACAGATGATAACGTGTCGATCGATTTTGCTTCTATTTCGGATACACGTAACAACCTTCATGTTAAGAGCAAGCACATGTTAAGAGTCAATCAATGCGTTTTGGCGCTTGCAAGTTTACCTAACCTAGAAATGTTTAGACCCTCTGAGACTTCTGAGAGCAGTATTGCCAGGTGATAAAACTTTTCAGTACCACAAACTCGATGAAAATGTACTAAATTTTACCTCAGCGTACCACTTGTTAATATTCCATTCCATATGAAATAATAAACTATTAGTTCGAATATATTTGCTATGTGCCGAAGAATCTGCCCAAGGTTCAGAATAATGGTTAGTTGCTGAGTGAGAACTCTTATTAATTAGCCAATTAGAAAAAAACTAGTCGAATCTCAAATATAATAACTTTCAGTTCTTTGTCTAAATGCGCCGAATAGAAGTAAAAATTAAATAACTTGAGAACTTTCAGTGCATTCAGTTTCAAGATCAACCGCTATAGGCACCGAGACGTGTAATTTAGTTGGTCGACACCATAGAGTATCTAATCCTAAAATCACACTTCTAGTACAAATTTTTGGAAACATGCTTCTCTCTCTTTTGATAGTCATCTGCTATGGACATTTTTATTACTTGCATGAAAAAATCGATAAAAATTTTATATTTTTCATTGTACCCAGAAACTAATTTAGGTACTACATTTATCAAAGGAGTACCACCGTACTTTTTGATTATTAAGAGTACCACAGGTGGGACTATAGTACCACTCTGGCAACACTGTCTGAGAGGCGTGGTTTCAATGTGTGGACGTATTCAGCCCATGAGCAAAAGCTGAATTTACGCTAGGACATAGATATAGAGTGTTAAAATTATAAAAATAATTTAATAAACGTTATATTTCAGTTATTTTTTCACACAGAACTTTTATATATTTACATTTTAGAAAAATCCTGGGCACTCATAATGTTTTTAACATTTTTGCAGTAATCCTGTCGTTCTTCCTTAAATTACATTATTATTAATACTTTATGGATCATTACAGGTATATTAGAGGATAAAATTAACATTTCGGCAAAGTAACAATTATAATTGCTCTCCAATAAAATCTTCAATTATAGATAATACAATATTATACGGATTTCCCGTTTTGCTTATAAACAATCAAAATATGAAAGACATTTGGAAATAAAAAATGAGCTTCGTTTAAAACGCGTTACGCGAATTACGGAGAAAAAAAATGAGAAGGGGTTGCCACCTAAAGTTTTGATATTTTGTGTAAAATTATATAAACAATCAAAATCAAACCGTAAAAATAAAAAATGATCTTATACTAAATATTAGGGGTACTTTTCACTCTTTAGATTTAGTAATGTTAATTTCGCCTTTTTGGTTTTTCTGAGCGATTAATTTTTATTTAAAAAAATTAAATTTTGTTATAACACTTTTTTTGGAGCAATCTGTATATTTTAAATATTTTTAAAATATAGTCCTTATTGACATAATCCATTTTTAATATAAAAAATTTCTGCTAAATTCGATAAATATTTGTTGGCTAATAATGATTTTACTATTAATTTTTTTCCTTTCCGGCGAAACTGGAAGTTATATCATAAAAAGAAAAACTATATCAATACATGAAAATTAATCTTTTTCGACAATTTCAAAACGCTTATTTGCAGTAAAAAATAAAAAATTCTTACGATTAACTAAAAAAACGATTATATAAAAGTCGTTATTTGTTTTTTTTTTTGCATTTTAACGACATTGTTCCATACAAATATATTTTTTATACCATCTAAAGTCGAGTTTCAAGGAATAAAATTTGCACCTGATAAAGTTAAATTTTTTTAATTAGGTGAAACCAATTTATTTGATTGAAAATTAGTCTTTTTTATTTAAATTCGTATAAAATGAAAAAATATTTTACTATGAAAAAATTACAGCTTATTTAAATTACAGAAAACAACGTTTCCACAAAGTTTCATAATAAAAAAAAATAAATATTTTTGCTGGTGATAAAAATTAAAAAAGAAAAAAAAACAGTTTTTAACGTTTTTCTCAATAATTTTGAAGTTATTGCGAAAAATGAGCAATGTAAATGTTTTAGATTTTTTAATTACCTACATCTTTTACAAAAAACTTTTTTTATAGGATGCGTATTTCAATCACAAATCGGCAAAAAATCAATATCCAACCCTCAAAACTTATATTTACCTACCACTACAACCACTTCCGAAACTTTTATTGAGCCGTCTTAATTTTTCTTAATTTACTTACACTAAATTTTACGATCATTCACATACTGTTAAGAATTTTTTTTGTTTTGAAAGTGATTGGCCCTGATCTGAAATCTACAAAACAAATCAAAACTCCCTAAGCATGTCTATGTCGAAATCACAACGACACCCTAATAATAACAGTATACCTGAGTTACTCTCTGTTATGATGAATTCTCATCATTTGCAAAATTTATTAAATATCTGTAGAAAAAATATTCAACCCATTCTACCTAGTTGCATTCCAGGCAAAATTTACGAAAGGTACGAAAGGATACTTAAAATTTTGGTTAAAAACTAACTAATTATTTTAAACTTAATGTCAAATGAACGATTAAGGACCAGACTAAAGCCGTAATAAAATAAATGTTTTGTCAATTTTGTAGTTTGCACTGTACTTTTTTTAAAAACACCAAAAAAATGATAAATATGTCTCAAAGTTCTAATCGATTTTTTAAAAACTAGGAACCAAAGTTTAAAATTGCATTACGATAGAGTCGTAGGCTTAGCATTTTCCTTCATGTCTGTTTTTATTTTATACTAGTAGCTTATACCGTTTTCAAAAAAAAAGTTATTTCAAAACCCTTGCAAACCGACTAGCATGACGGACTCTTAACTCAAAACTATAATCTAAAATAAATCTATCTATAAATTTTAAGTGCATCTATACTTTGAGAAAAGTTTACATCAAATTGGTACAAAATTCAACATGGAGTTTACGTACAATACCTAAACCATTAATTTTTGTTCAAAACACTTTTAGTTTGTCTATATAACGATTTAAATGTGACAAACTCCAAAAATACACCAGCGAATATATTTTCAAATTAAATACTTATAATAGGCTATGTAGAATAATTTATACATTTAGTAGATGATATATTACAATACGTATTTTAGCAAATCAGAATAACAAGATACATTCAATGCTTAAAACCAATCTTAATTAAAATTAATCACTAGGTTTTGACCTAAAACACAGGAGTAGCTAATAATGAAAGATTTAGTAACGCTAACATAATGATAATACGTCTCGTCAAATTATTTTCACAAATACATTTCTAATTAAGTTTTTTTTTATAAATACTTACCCTCTGTGAAAAATACGTGCGCTGCTTTATACATGGGCCTGGGGGATTCGAAATCGTTCATTAACGCGTGAACTGATTTTTCCGAAGGGGTTATTAAATAAACAGCTTCCATGGTTGTCAACGGTTCCCTTTTTTTTATTATATCTTCTACCACTAAAAAAAAATAAAATCTAAATTTTAAAGTGTCATTTTTAATAGCTTTAAAGGTTTTTAATTGTTTTTATAAATTTTTTAACAGGTTTAGATGAAACAAGAAAGTGTTGAGTAATTGATAAAAATATAGAAATTTTAAAAATAAAGAAGATTTAACCCATTCAAACTTCCAAATACTTTTGGTAACTAAATTGTTTAATAAATTAAACTCTGGACAATAGAACTTTTTTTACTTAATTATAGTAGACATTTACTAAATCTCAAAACAATGGCAAGTTTCAGAAAATGTAAAATTATAAACGATTAATATTTTTGTCGACTTACATGTTATACCTTCAGCTGAGATATCGTGCATTTTACAACAAGCAGATACCATTCTCATGGCTAATTGATCCACAACCAAAATCCTCCATTCTACCCCTCCATGGGCTTGAGTAACAGCAGCGGGTCCATTTTTTTTATTTGGTTTGTGTTTTATCACCTCATTCATTATTTCTAAAAAAAAATATGTTCGTATTAAGAAATTTTCGTATGAAAACGATTGCATTTGCATAAAATTTATCATACAGGGTAATGGGCGTATAAATCTCTTAATTCATGTTTTAAGGTTATAATACTCCTAATTTAAACAAATAGTTTTCTAAATTAGCATTCAATAATAACTAATTGTACAAATAATTGATTTTACATGTTAAAATTTAACAATCCTTGAATTAATTATTATTAATTGGATGTTTCCTAGGTATATTTTTTCAAAATACATTTTTAAACAATCTTATATTTGAATTGGGAATTTGGAACCTTTGGTTTTCAACAATGTTGAAGAATATCATCACTAACCAAAAACTACACTTTTGTTATCACTCTACGTACGTTTCGCTAACTATGTTCATCATCAGGAGTTGATGATAAACTCCTGATGATGCAAACATAGTTAGCGAAACGTACGTAGAGTGATAAAAAAAGTGTAGTTTTGGTTAGTGGTGACGATATTCTTGAACAATCTTATATTTATATAAATAATGACTAATTCTTGAAATAATTGATTCTGAATCTAGTTTCCTCCTACTATATGTCAAAAATCTGCGGTTTAATCCAAATAATAAAAAATTGTACTCACTAAGTCCCACTTGGTTTTTTAACGCCATTTTAGAAACGATTTCTTGGTGACTATCTTAATTCAAACTATTAAATATAATTTATTAAATTTCTGTAAAATATTGTAATCGGTTCACTACAACAATAACAAAAAGATGAATGGATTGAATGGATATTCTTGATACTACGCAAGCGCAAGAAAGTACAACCCCGAATGAATCACTGATTAAACTATAAAATGACCCATTTATAAAAAATCAATAAAATGAGAGACATTGCCGCCATCTATCCATGAATAGACGAAATGTGACCCTTAACGGGTAGGCAATTTGTTATTAAGTTGTGTTTAACTGGTTGCCTAAAATAGCAAAAGTTAGGAGCGATTATTAGGAGACATATTGAGAGACATATTCCATAAAAATAGTTTTGTTTTACGAAATAAATTTGGCCATTGAGTTCACCAGGGGCCGAGAAAATTATTATAAAAATTTAAATATTTATGCCTTGTTACGTGTGCCAATAAATTCAGAGGATTTAAATTGCGTTGCCCAACAGAGGTGGGAATAACAAAACTAAAACGTTACTTTTCAGTCACGCGTTACTAGTAATTTCGTTACTTTTTAAAGTGGGCGAAAAGTAACAGAAATTGCGTTACTTTGTAAAATTAACGCGAAATCGTTAATTCGTTACAGTAACGCGTTACTGTAAAAGTAACGCGTTACTGTAAAAGTAACACGTTACTTTAAAACCAAGGTTTTTCTCTTTTGTTTCTGCTGTTTGATGTGAAATAATTTTTTGTACCCCGTCGATTTCGCGCGCCACTGTGTTCTGGATGGCATTTTAAAAATCAAGCTTAATCATACAATTTTTATGGAAAAATTTTGTTTGCATGTGCAATAATAACGGCGATAAATGGTGAAATCGACAATAAAAGAAAGTCAAATCGTTACTTTTTAAAAAAAGTAACGGTAACGTTTATTTAACGCGTTACTTTTTAGCAAAAGGAACGGAAAAGTAACGCGTTACTTTTTTTTTTAGTAACGCCCCAGCTCTGTTGCCAAATGTTTACTTTTATTTTTCAATTAGCCCCATCTGTTACATTGTTATACCCTCAGAGTAAATATATATAGAGAGGGCATTCTATCCTTTTTTATTAAGCCAACATCTAGTTAACTTTTGTTGACATCGTCCTCTAGAGATTCCATAAGCGTACTTTCAAGCAGGATAATTTAAAATCCTACATTAATTAGTTTATTTTTTAAATATTTTTGTAAACATTTTGAACTATTTTAAGCGATTTTCTTGAGAGGTTTTTAACCATGAGAAAGAAATGTGAAAAATGTGGTGCTTTTCTCAAGCCATTAGATAATCAATCTTACACTTCACAAGTAAGTTATGAAAGTAGTTTTTGAATAATTTAAAATATAATACAAGTTGATAAGATTTGATAATTTTTTACTTTGCTTCCTTTCTTTTTTATGTTATATACCTACCATTCACATTTTTTTAATGTTATTCGCATTTAGGTACTCCTTACTGTAACAAGTTTTTAGGAGCAATAAAAAATTTTATTTATTTGATTCGATTATTAAATACGTACATTTAGTATAAATTTACAAGCATTTGCTATGTTTTAATGTTAAAATTTATCAGTATTACAGAAAATACAACTTTATCGAAATTACATAACTTCTCACGACATATTTAATTCAAATGTGATATATTAATAACATGTAAAATACCCAATTTTAATTTTCTTGTTTTTGCTAAAATAAATAAAAAGTTATAATTCTTCGCGTCGCCACTGTCTAATACATCACGTCAATTTTTATTGTTGATTTCGTCCTCTGCACGAGATTTTTCTGCGCGTCTCACGTCCCTCGCCCACAAACTTTGCCGAGAGAGAGGGCTAGATGTTGGCTTAAATTTTGTAAATGACATTGGATATACAGGGCATATCTAGTAGTTCCTTTATCTGAGGTTATACCACTGATAAACTGATGCGAAACTTGCGTTTTATGAATGAAATGACAATATCGTCGCTATGACCTTCAAACTGACGGCCACCCTCACTTTGCCATAAGACGCAATGTAAATCTGTCAGTGAGGGTGCATCCACTCTGGGGAAAATGGGTTGGCCCTGTTTGACTCTCGTAATTTTGAATGAAATTGAAATTATATGTCGTTAATACATAACCTTGGAAGCTTTGAACTGGTTTATTTACTTTTCTTTTAGAAATAAAATCAATATTTTTTTAAATGAATTTAGATAAAAATGCTTCTATGATAATAAAAAATATCGGTGATACATTATACAATTAATTTTAACATTTGTAATGAATTTAAAAGTGATAATATAAAATGGAACATTCATTTTCTTTTTTTGTGTTCAAGTTTTTTTTATTAAATTTATAAGATCTATGTAGGTAAAATAAAAAATCACTTTTTTAAAATCTCCAAAAATGCACTTCAGATATAAACATCGCAAGGCATATCAAAGCATAAAAATGCAAGCCGTATTTTACGCCTTTCTTGTTTACAATGACAGTAAAATCATAAAATCTGTCAAAGATTTTGGCCAATTAGAACCAATTATTCAAATGCAAGGGCGGAGCCAAAATAAAAATTTAGCGGCAATTTCGAGGTCACAGATGTCAAAATCTCAGTTTCGCATCTACTCATTAGAGGAAATATCTAAGGTTATACCTTATTGAGTACATAGGCGCGCGATAATATATTTTTAACAAATTATGACAATATTTTTTTTATAACTTTTATAAGCCTTATTGATAAGCACAGATCGATATTAACCAACATTTTAGGCGCTTAGTTTGCATATTTTTGAAATTTAAACTTTATTAACTATGACGAGTACTATACTAATAAACATAGTACGATCCCAAACTCACTGATATACAGCAAATAGTAGTAAGTTGTATATTAATAGAGGTTCAAAAATATTGTTAAAAAGAAGAAGGGTTGTGGTGTCCTTATGCCTTAATATTAACAGAAAAAAAACCTACTTTAACATTATATTTTTAATAAGTTATACAAAACAATAAAAATATATAATAAAAAATTATTTTTCAATAGATTTACAAAAAATAATACTGTTAACGGCCCCTGAAAATAATAAAAAAATAATTATATCAAAAACTTTTCCAAAAAGCACAAGCCACGTATAATTTAAACTTTTAAATCACAGATTCACAAAACACACAACACAACATAAAATTAACACTTATATTTAACCTTATTACAAAGCCAGTCAAATTATCAATACTCGACACGTGTTTCTGTAAACAACTTAGCAATAATCTATTAAACATGCTAATTTACTTGGTTAAATACGTGTTAATTTTGATGATTTTTGTTTGTTTTAACAGAAAAAAAAAATTAGCAATTAAAACAGCATATTTTTACAAAAAGCTGCATACGCCCTTAATTAGCCAATTTTACGCATTTGCTACCTTTTTCATTTCGATTTATATACAGGGCGATTGAATGTTTTAAGCGTATCGTAAAATTGGCATAAATACCTCACGATTTTCAATGTAACTAAGGAATTGACACAACGTAAAATTTTGGTATCAATTTTGAGGTATTCCCCGATTGAGGTTGATTAGAAATATTTTTCTCACTCTTGTATTTTTTCAGCTTTCCTAAAAAATCAAAAAAAAATAAAAAAAAATAAACAAAAAAAAAACGTTCACTTTTTTTTACGAAATATAGTAAAAATATTTTAAGGATTAACATGTATCTATAGGACGAACACAATTTTTATGATTATTTTTTTATTTTAAAAATAGTATAAAATTTTATTTGTTTAAGTATATATGTATATAAATACTGGTATAACATTAAAATTATCAATATCTCTCCGGCAATGGAGGGGGCGTACCTGGAGGGGGCGGTGGGGCCGGTCTCGAAAATACTGGCGGGGGAGTGGATAATCTGTAATCTAAAAAAAAATATTTTTATAGCGTTTTTTGGTTTTTACTAAAGGCGGGTATTGTTTTTTGGGTTTTTTGCGACCCCGAATGAAATTTTTCTGACTAAAAGATATTTAAAAAAAAAAGTGAATGTCCAAATTTTTTTCTTCAAAACATACTTTTTTTTTAATTTTGAAATCTCTTTTTCGACAAAATTAGAATGACTGACAAGAAGGATTGGCAACATGGCGGCCGGCTGTCATTTGGCATAATAGTATATTTTGTTACTAAATTTATCTATAATACCTGTTTTTATTTTGTACAATCTATCTGTCCTTAACATATCTAACAGTATATTAAAGTAGCCGGAGTGCTCAATTTTACCCGCCTTTTACCACAGAATTATATTACATAGAATGGGGGAGTTCCCTCAATGTTGCCAACCTAGAAAAAGGTCTACCAACGGGAAAGGATTATTTTTGGTCAAAATCTACTTCATTATTTTCTCAATGATAAAATATGTGTACAAAATTCTATTGAGTTTTCCAGAATATATCGTTAGCGAAATATAATGATTTTAATAAAATCTTACTTCTGATTGGTTGAAATTTCGTTGTCACATGTCATTCGTCATAGAGTAAGTATGAAAGAGCGACATGTTTCATTTTCAGATTGTAGAATATTCAAACTACTGCCAAATTCAGTTTAGTTCCACCAATCCTCCAAGGCTAAAGGTCGCAGTCGCTGAAAATTAAACATGTCGCTCTGTTATACTTATATTAATTTTATTGTGAGATCCATTTTTTATGATATAGTTCAGAAATACAATTAAAAAAGTTACCAAGAGAATGGTAGGTATTTCATTTGATTATGGAAATCAAAAATCCAGCAAGAATCGACAGGAGTCAAACGAACAATCACGTAGTCACGTTTGCCAACATTCTATAAATAAAAAATAATAGACTATAATTGTCAGCTGATTAACCCAACTTTAAGTGATCTGTCTAAAATTCAAATTAGAGTGAATTTTTTGAAAAATAGTAGTTTTTTCCGCTACAACGTGCTTAAAACAAGTAAATAGAAGCATTTGTAGGGTTTTGATAATAATTAGGAAGAAATTTGTGTTTTTTCAATAACAGAAATTTGAGCTGCCAAATAGAGTGAACAAAATATAGGGCTCTGTATCTCCGAAACTATACTTGAGAGCGCCACGTTTTGATTTCGGATTCGTGTTCAGGAGACCAAAATACGTAAGATCCACTTTTTTTTTAAATCGCATGATCCCTAAGAACGAAGTATTACCCGACCCTAAACTTTACTAAATTCGATGAAAAAATAAAACATTCTAAATTAGTTAAGTATATAGGGTTCTGTGTTAAGACATGCGTCTTAGATATTAATAATAAATGTCAAACTTTTCCAGTTCTTAGATTTTTCAATTAAAATTTGTTATATCAGACGTATCTAATATTTTTAAAAATATTAGTTTTATTATGTTTTATTTATTAATAATTTTAGCCGTTCGTATAAACCCTAAATATCAGGTAATTTAGAATTTCACGAAATGGAAATTCATTTTAAGCTTATATATTTAATATAAAACAAATTTTCGATTTCCTGTCTTAGATTTTCAAGTTTTTGAAACATTAAATTTTTTTTCAGTAGAAACCCAAAAACCCATTTAAAACGATACCCTCCTTTAGAAAAAAAAAACTGTTTTTACTTTTCTTAGTGGCCAAAGACGGTTTGTTTGGAGGCACCAAAGGTTTTGAATAAATGGCTTCATCATCAGTGCTAGTTGAGGTAGTAGTGAATTTAATAGAACAATCTCCTATAATGTCTAGAGCTGAACGACACGCTTGAAACATTGCCATTTTTTCTGATCTTCGTTTTACTTCTTCAGGCGATTCTTCCAAAAGATCCACCTTCAAAAAAGAAAAGAAAAATAATATTTTATAAATTAAATTTATCATTTCAATAATGCGTATCTACCTGATCTTCCTGAGCGTAAACGCTGACTAGCAATTCCTCGAAAATGTAATTTTTGGTATTTTTTATGATCAAACAGGTGATCATTTTTGGTACTAGATCTCTTGTTGCCTTGGTAACTATTGACATGTAGCTTTCGACTAGATTTCTGATCACTTCCACTTGTCTTTTTAATTGAGGATCCACATCATCAATAATGATCTGCATAAAAATTAAAATTTGAAAATAGATTTAGGCACAAATATAATTTTTCCTCAACTTATAAAATATATCATTTTTACTTACACTGTCATCATCATTTTCATCCGCATTTTGCAGTTTTTCCGGGTAAACTCCAGCTCTTAAAAATGACGCTTTCCACGAATCCATGTCATCTACAGAATTACAGCTAAGTTCTAGCTGTTTGTAGTCCTAAAAATTTAATAATAATAATAATATTCGAAAACATTCTTTGAACTTCCAATATATAAAATGAATAATTTTCAATAGCTAACTTTTGTTTGAAAAAAAAGTAGAAATTTATTTTAAAACAAATAAATCTATCTAAATCTATTTGAGATCAAGTTTGCTCAATTTTAAAGTTAATAATAATAAACAAATATATAATTAGTTAATTTTGGAACCAATAAGTGAAAGTTTTATTTTTAGATGACTCACTTTGTATACATTGTTCCCAAGCGGATAAAATAAAGCGAATGTAGGTTTCCTATTAATAAAACCAGTCTCAACATCTCTGATTTTCAATTTATTTAAAGGCAAGATATATTGTATTTCCTTCTCAGTATCATCCTTGTACCAAGCCAAACTGTCAGATGATAGGACGTACCAAAAGCTTCTGCCCTTAATAAAACTTAAATTATGAAGACTCATGTAGCCTTTACGTATTACTTGATTTCCTAAGTTGTTGTGAACTGGTACAGTCTTTCGAGCCTGGTTTTCAGCACTATAAAAACATTGAAAGAATAACATCAAATTCGGGAAAATTGAGAAAATAATCCAAAAAGCAACAAAAAACAAAAAAATAATGAAGGTTGTAAGTTGGAACGGAAACAGAAATAAGAAACAAACTAAAAATTAAAACAATACAAATCGAAAAAGAGAGGACAGAGATCCATACAAAAAACTATTCAAACAAAGGAAATGAGCAGAAAATAAATATAGAGCCATAGCAAATGGAAAATGATATAAAAAACAAAGATCGAGGCAAATCGTCTGTATAACAATAGTTATAAATCCTCAAACGGTTCTAAACATATCTAACAAAAAATCCTCGAACAGTTTTAAGGTCCTAGAAAAATTCTCGGAACAGTTTTAAACAGTTCGAGAAAAATATTTGAACATTTTCTAGAAAAACTATTCTAGAAAATATTTGAACATTTTCTAGAAAAACCATTCTAGAAAAATCCTAGAACCATTTAGAAAAATCCTCAAAAGTTTTGAACGTTTTAGAAAAATCCTCAAACGGTTGAACAGTTCTAGAAAAGTTCTCAAACAATTCTGAACAATTCTAAAAAATCCTCAAACGGCTGAACAGTTGTAAAAGAATCCTCAAACGTTTCTTTAAAAAACCCTTTAACGGTTCTGAACAGTTCTGGAAAAATCATCAAACGGTTCTGAACAATTCTAAAAAATCCTTAAACGGCTCTGAACAGTTCTAGAAAAATCCTCGAACAGTTCTGAACAATCCTTGAATAGTGCTAGAAAAATCCTCAAACGGTTAGAACAATTCTAAAAAATCCTCAAACGGTTCTGAAGAGTTCTGGAAAAATTATCCTTAAACAGTTCTAGAAAAAAACCTCAAACGGTTCGGAACAATTCTAAAAAAAAATCATTGAACGGTTCTGAACAGTTCTGGAAAAATCCTCGAATAGTTCTGAACAGTTCTGGAAAAATCCTCGAACAATCCTTGAACAGTTCTAGAAAAATCTTCAAACTGTTCTGGAAAAATCCTCGAACGGTTAATTCTAAAAAATCATTGAACAGTTCTAGAAAAATCATCAAACAAAATCCTCGAACAGTTCTAGAAAAATCCTATAAACAATTAGAAAAATCCTCAAACGATTCTGAATAATTCTAAAAATCCTAAACGGTTCTGAACAGTACTAGAAAAATCCTCAAATGGTTCTGAGCAGTTCTAGAAAAATCCACGAACGGTTCGGAACAATTCTAAAAAATTATCAAACAGTTCTGAACAGTTGTAGAAAAATCCTCAAACGGTTCTGAACAGTTCTGGAAAAATCCTCGAACGGTTCTGGAAAAATCCTTCACAGTTCTATTAAAATCTTCATACAGTTCTGGAAAAATCCTTGCACAGTTCTAGAAAAAACCTCAAACGGTTCGGAACAATTCTAAAAAAATCCTTAAACGGCTCTGAACAGTTCTGGAAAAATGCTCAAATAATTCTGAATAGTCTGGAAAAATCCTTGAACTATCTAGAAAAATCCTCGAATAGTTCTAGAAAAGCCTAGAACTATCTAGAAAAATCCTCAAACGGTTCTGAACAATTCTAAAAAAATCCTTAAACGGTTCTGAACAGTTCTGGAAAAATCCTCGAACGGTTCTGGAAAAATCCTTCACAGTTCTATTAAAATCTTCATACAGTTCTGGAAAAATCCTTGCACAGTTCTAGAAAAAACCTCAAACGGTTCGGAACAATTCTAAAAAAATCCTTAAACGGCTCTGAACAGTTCTGGAAAAATGCTCAAACAATTCTGAATAGTCTAGAAAAATCCTTGAACTATCTAGAAAAATCCTCGAATAGTTCTAGAAAAGCCTAGAACTATCTAGAAAAATCCTCAAACGGTTCTGAACAATTCTAAAAAAATCCTTAAACGGTTCTGAACAGTTCTGGTAAAATCGTTTCTAGAAAAATCCTCAAACGGTTTTGAACAGTTCTAGAAAAATCCTCAAACGATTTTGAACAATTATAGAAAATTCTTCGAACGACTCTTAGCTGTAGAAAAATCCTTGAAAAGTTCTACAAAAATCCTCAAACGGTTCTGAACAGTTCTAGAAAAATCTTCGAACAGTGTTCTAGAAAAATCCTTGAACAGTTGTAGAAAAATTCTTAAACAGTTCTGAACAGTTCTAGAAAAATGAACAGTCTTGAACAGTTCTAAAAATCCCTCGAACGGTTCTAGAAAAAGGAAGCCTATTTGGAAAGAACGACAGATGATAGAATACCTAAACAAATAGCGTGAGAAGAGAAGAACGAAGAAAAAGGAGGAGAAGCGAAATATTTTGATGGAAAATAATTACACAGCTCAGAATCTTATTAGAATAAAAATTGAATTACTTTGCGAATCCTATAAAATCTTCGTGATTGGTATTCATATATGATAATTGACAGTTTATGTATTCTTCTAATTGATCCCTACATTGTTGGTCTCTTTTTCTGACGTGATTCGTTATTACTCTTTCCACTATTTCTCTTAAACGTGGAAATCTAGACATCTGAAAATTAAAAAAAATAAATTTTAAACAATAAAAATACACGATATACAAAAATACGCACATGTTCAGTACAAGAATGAATAACATTGAGTAGTTCGGTTGATACTAAATCCACACATTTTATACAAGGCTCTTTCAATCTTGATATCTGCTTTTTTACAATGGCGTCAAAAGCCAAATCTGGGGTAAAAAGTCCTATCTGTAAAAAAATATTACAGTTTAAATTAACAAACTAAACATAATGTTTAATATTTTCTTCATTTTTTTTTACGATTCGTATACAACAACATACTCTGATTCCGTGTATATTAGCAATAGCGATTGCTATTTCTCTTCTTAATTCACTTTCGTCGAATTCCATTTTGACAATTTCAAAGGGAAACCTTTCGTGAAAAATACAATTAATTTTAGCACCTCCTGATAATTCTGTAGTATTGACGTCATCGGATTTTGCACCTTCTAGTACTTTCTCGAAACTAATGGCGAATTGTTGAAGCATTCTTAAATAGAAACAAAAAAATATTCAAACACAAAAAAAAAATTTAATCCATTTTTAAATCATTAAATAACAATAAATGATTAATTTAACAGATAATTTGATCCCAATTTGTTTTAGAATAGTCTTCTTTAAATATAATGGCGGAGTTCCTTTCAAGTTGCCAACATTGAGAAAAAGGTCTACCAACGACTAATGATTATTATTGGTTAAAATCTACTTTATTTTTTTCATAGTGATAAAATATGTTTACAAAATTTTACTGTTTTTTCCAGAATGCGTCATTAGCAAAATATAATAATTTTTATAAACTCTACTTCTGATTGGTTGAAATTAATGTTGGTATCAAGACTTGAGGTGATAATTGACATATTTTATTGTCAAATGTCATTGTAGCCATCATTCGCCATTATCCTTGTTTATTGAAGTCAATTAACTGTCAAATAAGATTTTTATCAATATTATATTACGTTAAAATTTTTAAACTTAAAAGTATTCAAATAAAATTGTTTTCTCCACGACCATTACTGAATGTATGAATTCCGAAATCATTTTTAATAACATTCACACTCTAGAGTCTGAATATTTATTCTAAAACACTTGCTTCTTATGTATTTTGCATGTATTTTCATTCTTTATCAAGGTAAAGAATGGATATTCTGTATTTAAACTAAACGATATGGGATTGCCATGGATTTCAAAAGTGTCACTGTCAGATATGAAATGGCGACAATAATAATTATTTTCAAACAAGTTTTAATTTAAACAAAATAATGAGTGAAAAATCGAGTGAAGTAGATAGAGAATTTAATAATATCTGAAATTACATATTATGAAAAAACACATGGACCATATTTTAATTTGGGTAAGTGTACCATAACACTATAAATATTACTACAATGTAATACAAATATGTCAACAAAAACTTGTGTTAATTTAATTTTAATTCATACTTTTTGATCGTGTAGAAAACATAGTCTGTTACTCGGTTAGAATGAAAAAATTCGACACTCGTGGTTCCTCACGCTCGCTAACGCTCGCGTTCGGAATTTTCCACTCTTGTCGAATTTTTCATTCTAACCTTGTTACAGAATCTACTATTATCATGTGCTGCTAATTATACTTCTTCTAAATATTTGTATGCACCTTTATGAGCATATTACTATTAACAGCTAAAATGTGATATAAAAATGACATTTTAAGTGTTAGAGAAAATGCTAATATACGGAATAAGAGATTTTGATTATAGAATATTCAAAATTAGTTTAGTTCCATCAACGCTCCGACGCTGCAGGTCAGTCGCGACTAATGAACATGTTGCCACTCTCAGTAATACTTCTCTATGGCTAATGACATTTGACAACGAAGAGTGCTTTCCGTAAATCGCCTATATCAACCGGCGTTTTCAGCGTTGGTTAGTGTGGTTAATTTTATTACGGAACACCCATGGTAACATGTCAAAGTCAAATGTCAGAGGAGACTGGCATATTTCTCAAAAATTGATTTGTTGTAGGCCAAATAGAAAACAAGTGCTCAATATTTTTAGTTTGTTCATTTTTTGAATTATAATTTGCTCATAAATTTTTCTGTTGAAGAGCAACAAAAATCAACGGTTGTTCTGGTTTTGTCAAATGTCATAAATTTTTAGTAACCGTGTTTCGTAAATATTCATTTTTCAGGATTCGTGTGTATACGGAACGCATTTAAAATAACCAGGTTAACCAAGACGATTTACGGAAAGCACTCGAAATATGTTAATTTTCAACTTGAGTCTAAATACTAACATTAATTTCAACCAATCAGAAGTAGAGTTTATAAAAATCATTATAGTTCGCTAATGATACATTCTGGCAAGCTCAGTAAAATTTTGTAAACATATTTTATCATTGCAAAAATAATGCAGTAGATTTTAACAAAAAATAATCCTTCCCTGCGGGTAAACTTTTTTCTAGGTTGGCAACTTTGCTAGTAAATATATAATCAATCAAATTAAAATACAATTCTAGAACGGCAGCAGATCTACTGACTGAAACATTTTCTGATCGCGTCGAATCCAAATTGACGAATTTTCTTTATACTCTGTTCAATATTTCTTTTTTCTTAATATGACAGACTTCAGGTCGACTAGTAATTTTGTGTTAAAATATATAGTGTGGCTAATCTGTTTGGATGTGTCTACTCGGCCATTACCAAGTTTAAAAAGTAGTGAATTATTTGAACATAATATAATATGCATAACAAATATAATTACATGGAAAATAATTTAGCATATTCTAATCTATTACTAAATATCTATTATTTTGAAAAAAGGCATGAAAACTGTTGAAATTTAAAAATATCTATATCCTTTAATCTAACTCAAAATAGTGTTAATAGACACTACCCTTTTTTATGCAGATTTAGTGAGTTTTTTTTTTCGCCAACTTGGCTGAGGATTGTCAAAAAGTTAAAAGAAATATTGGATGGACTGTACTTTGTGTTATAGTGATCAATAGTTTGAAAAACTGTATCTTTCTCAAGAATATCATATTATTTGGATACCTAAAATATACTACTAAAAAATATGATTTGGATAAGTAATTTTCATATCGCATATTTATGTTAGGTTAGAGCATATTATAAGGCAATTTATTTTTGGGTAACCAAAACATACCGAGTTGGTTAATTCATGACGTCGTGGTTACTGCATGTAACCGTGGTCAACGTCAACAGTGTCAAATTGTTGTTTTGTATGGTGCAAAGTTTTCCGGGTCTGGTAAACTAAATATTGGCCTAATCATTTCATAATTCGCATAAGATAGTTGATCATCTACAAAAATGTGAATTATATTTCAAGATTCTACTGATTTTTAACAATGTCCCACAACAACAGAATGGGTACAATTTGTTATTAAATCCATCACACAGATATATTTTTACAATAAATCACGCAGTTACACTAGACTAATATAAAAAATAACATTCAACAATTTTAACATAACCTGAAATCTAAAAAATGGTTATTCTTCTTTCAAATATCAACTTCTTCGTTTAAGAAGTGAGATAACTATACATACCGCTTTGAAGTGGTTACAGACAGTAGTATGGTGTGACATCATATTTAGTCTAAATATTCAACTTTAATATGAGTAACTCTTACCAGGTTACATATTTACCCAAAAATAAATTGCCTATAGTGACGACTACGAATACCTAGAGGTAAATTTACAAAGTAGCAGACACTTGAATTTGTAGCAACTCATTCAAGGTCAAATTTCTATTGATCTTCGAGATTAAGTTAGTTTAGATTAGTGAGTTTAGTTACTCGTTTGGGCAAATCAAATTTAAGAGTTTTCTGCTGAACAAATAAATAATTAGTAAACTATAAATACTGATTTCTAGCGAAGTTTTATTGTACCGAAAAAAATTACATTTAGATATTGATATTTTTTACGCTTTATTTACATTTGATATTTTATATTTTTTGTTATTCTATAATCTAAAAACGGTCTTTTGTATATAGGTGAGTTACCACAAACCAACTGATTTTTCTCTCCAGAAACTATGGTGACGTGTATCTCTTTGTTATATTTTTATTATTATTAAAAAAATAATTACCTTATGCTTTCTGCTACGTATTCTTTATAATTCATTATTGTTTTCATACACAAATAAAAAATTTAATTGCCAATTAAATGTACATTTCACCTATTAATTAGAAACATGATTTGACAGTGACATTTAAATGACAGTTCGGTGACATATATAACCTTACATTTTTAGACAACAAACAACGTTCAAAACGTATTTCATTGGTTGCATTTTTTTGCTAATTTAGGGTTACCAGTAAAAATGTTATAATACGTTTATTTTAAAAAAAATAATTTGGATAAAACAACGCCGTCAGTCTAGCATTTCCGATCCCCTTTCCGAATTCACCAATTAAATCTTGAATTATGATAATTTTGGTGGAATAATGTTAGGTTGGTAACATTGAAAGTTTTTAAAAAAAATGACATATTTGTTAGTTTGATATGCTTTATTTATATCTCTGTGTTGGTTTTATTTTCTAATAGACAAGGTAAAGTGTATCGCCACATATTTCATTCTTGTTAAAAACTGATTATAAACAAAGAATTTGAGTTTACGTTCTTTGTTGAGGCTTCGCTTATTTAGTTTTTTAATATAACTAACATAGTCTTTAATAGAGTTATAAAATCAAAGATAACACAAATATTTTATATATAACACGATGAACACAATCTTCTACCAAAAAAACCTTAACAGAATCAATATATCTGACAAGCTGATATAAATTTGACAAAGATTTGTTTGGGTGTAGTTTGGAACAGAGATATAGAAGGGTAGCACGAGACAGAGATATAGTAGGGTAGCATAAGACAGAGATATAGTAGGGTAGCATGAGACAGAGATATAGTAGGTAGCATGAGACAGAGATATAGTAGGGTAGCATGAGACAGAGATATAGTTGGGTAGCATGAGACAGACATATAGCAGGGTAGCATGAGACAGAGATATAGTAGGGAGAGAGATACAGTAGGGAGAGAGAGATACAGTAGGGAGAGAGGGGGAGCGAGAGATATAGTAGGGAGACAGAGAGAGTCCTAATCAAAACAAAAGGTGCTTTTCGAGTCGAGATGTTGTGAACATCGACTTTATATTGAATACCCATAAGCTTGTGTCTTTCATGCTCTCTTTAACCTTTCCTATCTCTATGGTATGTACTCACTTTTTGACAAGAATTACATTTGTGACTCATGTATTTCCTCGGTTATTAAATATTTTATTGTAAATTTATTATTATTTTAACGAAACAAGGATGCCAATTTATGAAAACAAAATTTCACCAAAATCGACAATGAGCCTCCAAAAGCGTGCGAGAATAATTTCATTCCAATGCCGAAACAAAGAAAATGTTTCACGAACCGTAATATGTGACAGTTATGAAGACAAAAATAATTGTTTCGAACATAAAAATTATTGAAAACCTACATTGATTGGTTTCCGAATTTAATATAACAAAATATACTTACTGCAACATTGCCTTGGCTTTGAGACTAGGATCATCTGGACTGAAATTTTTAAAATCGCCTAATTCTTTTTCCAACAATATTGATTGCTTTTGCAATCGATCTCTTAACGAAGGCAGGACATTTCTGATATGATTTGTTAATTGTTCGTTTAGGACTTTTTGTAAATACGGTGTTCCGAGCTTGTCGGCTAAATGCCTGTATGCGGGATGCCTAAAAAAAAAAGTTAAGACAATTGAAAATCGCATTTTTTCAACTTTTAAGTGATTGTTCCGATCAAACGACATAAAATCCGCTTACTTGTCTCTATCCTAATTTCTTGATAAGTTTTATTTGGTGGCATAAAAAAATGTATACAGTTATTTTTAGATTATTTGATTATTTCTTACCCTAAAAAAAACCTCCTTTCAGCATCCAGAGCCACCTTGATATCTTTTCTTCCGTCTATATCTCTTTGGGATCTGTTCACCACTCCCACATAACCTCTTCTTAAAGGCAGAAGTTTATTTTCTAAAATGTATCTGGCATCGGTTCCTTCATCCATTATATCTAATTTTGTTATTACCCCAATTGTGCGATATCCTAAAAAAAAAGTAAATATATTTTTAATAGATTATTTATCAGAAAAAAATATTGTTTTACCTTGAGGATCCACCTCCCTGGCTATCTGTAAAGCATCAGAATTAGCCAAATCCGTATTAGCTGGAGTTACAGCAAGAATTAGACACGTGTCTTTTTTTATAAACTGCAAAATCATATTTTTGATTTGGGACTCAATATCAGTCGGTTGATCTCCAATCGGGAGTTTCGTCATACCCGGTAAATCGATCAGAGTTAAATTTAAAACTAAAAAAAAAATTGGGTCGTTAAATTTAAAAATAGTTTATTTTAATTGGTAAAATTGGTTTAGAATAAAAGTTCATCATTTTCTAAAATATAAAGACAAAAATTTGACAGAATAAAATTTTAAACCATTTTTTGTCTATATTAATTCGAGGACAAGTTTTTACATGTAAAAAAATATATAAATAGTGATTGAAATTCGTCTGGTATTGCGAAAGGTGAATAATTTTCAACATTTTGGTAAATTCGAAATACTTACCATTTGGAGAATATATTTTTAAATTAATTGGTAAATTAGAGATTCCTTTATTGCCTCCTGTCACTCTATCAGTTTCATTTTCGATTTCTTTTCTAACTTCATCAAAATCCGTATATTTTTGTTTGTTGTGCAAAAATTCCGCATATTCTAAAAAAATAAGAAATGTACAAAATTGTATAATAATAATTTTTAAAAATATTAAGCAATGAAATTTCTTAATTACAACTAATTCCAAGGTGTCAAATCGGGAATATAAAGTGAATTTAAATGAAAAAAAATCTTTTTATACAGCGTGTTTTAAAAGTCTGGAAACGGTTCTTTATCTTTTGAATCCCAAGATCGTTATCAGACTTTTAAAACACGCTGTAGAAATAAATTAAAACAAGGAACAACTTTTTCAAATAAATAAATGTTATAATTAAAATGTGATTAAGTCGTGAGTCATAGGACAGATAACATATTTTTTAATTAAACAAATTGTTATAATTTTTGAGAAATGCGAATAAGAGATTCCTTTGTATGTTTAATTTTGTTTGTTAAAAAATATTCAAATGACAAAATCATAGGAATGATGATAATATTGATGACGTCAATTTCTGGTTGATATTTACTGTTTAAAAAAAAAAGAAAAATCGTGCAATTATTTTGTTTTATTTTTAATTGTTTTATAATGATCCAATTATATTTTCTCTATTGAAAATTTATTTTTTAAAAGGAATTTAAATTCACTAAAAATACTCAAAAAATTTGAATATAGAAAACTTTTTACTATTGAATTTTACAAAAAAAAAAAAAAATTCTGATAAGTGTTTCACCACAATATTAAATTTAAATATTTAAAAAAAAAATGTACAAGGGAAGTACAAAATATAAATTTAGGTCAATATTTAAACTTATTTATGACCAAATATGAAATCATATCATTTTTATTTTTTTAGCATAGCCCGTATTATCTGATAAATAATTATCTATATTAGAATTTTAATTTCCTATATCTAACTCATATACATTTTCTAATAAAAATTTATGTATTTGACGTACTTGTTTTTTTTTAATTAATGTATCTTATAACACTGCAATATAATTTTCAGTAGTAATTTGTTGGTTTAGGATGTAATAAAAACGATATTTAAAATATTAGTAAACAAATTAATGGAAAGTCATAAAAAAATTAAACAAGACAAAAAATAAATAACTATAAAAATATTTTATTATCTCTAAAAATATTTTAACGAAATCGGTAAAATACCAGATTGTAAATTATTTTTCATCTTTCTTTAAAACAGACACGGATCCAGGCGCTTGAGAGGGGAGGGGTGGATTTTAGGTCATTTTTAATGAGGGAAATTGTAATGCACACGCCTAACAGTGTGTTGACTACAAAAATTGTTATTTATATACTTGTAAAAAGGGCGCAGTTTAATAAGTTAAATTTTTTTATTTTAGTGAAGTTTTTTAAAAAATTTATTCGTATGGATAGGGGGCGATCACCCCCCATTTAAATCAGTACTTGCTTTAAAACTCTTAATACCTTGTTATGTTTATGTTTATAGAATAGTACACACAAAAACAGTTTTATTATATAAAAACGATACTGAACAACTCTCTCTCTCTCTCTCTCTCTCTCTCTCTCTCTCTCTCTCTCTCTCTCTCTCTCTCTCTCTCGGTATACTTAATTCTTTTCCTTCCCGTAGTTTTTAATATTTTATAATTTACCTATTTTTGAATTAATGAGCTGAAGAATTAGAGGCCTCCTTGTTACTATTCCTGATCCTCTGGGCAAGAAATCTCTAAAAAAAAAAATCAGTTTTTTAACATATTGAATTTGAAAAGGGCATGTCAAAATTTTAAAATATTTTTTTTTCTGTAAAATCGCATTGATCTAAAAAGAAAGAATATGACCTGACCGCAATTTTTAGAATCCATGTTCACCTGTGGTTAAATTAGATAATATATACTTATCTATCATTAAAAGATAACAACACTATACTGTTAGATTTTTGTTGTAATTATCTTTATGGATTCGCGTATATAGTTTACTAGATTATATAAAAACTGTTTTAGAAATGAATGTTAGTAAGATTATTTTTATTTAAATAAACAAAATGTGGTGTCAGGGTTTCCGATGTCTCACCTTCACAAAAAATTAAAAAAATGAACACTTTCTACGGACACCTGATTCAGACTAAATTAATATACAATGTGTCCAATTAAATCGGCACCTTGTGGGAAAATCTTTTATTGTCAATTTTATGAAAAAAAGTTTTTCTTTATAAAAAGTTCTGAATGGTCTAAAATGTAAAATACAACCATCAGATAATAAATTTTTTGATCCCAATACGAGGTGCGTCAAAAATATAAATTTGTTATTTGGAAAACTTGTTTAGAAACAATATTTATCTCAAAATCAAAAATCACAGGCTCCAATCTCAAAACAATAATTTTTTTTGATATCGAGTGAATTGTTACATATACAATTAGTTTCCACAATATTTTTAACCCCATTTAATGGTTTTTAGTTAAAATAATAAATAAATATATACGCTCATTTTTTTACATAGACTTTGAAAAAGATTCTTTACGCAAAATTAGTATTAGGTTAAATCTATTATTTTAACTAAAAATCGACAAATAGGCTTAAAATAATATGTGGAAATTAATTTTATATATAACAATTCAATTCGAACTTTCTTACAAGAAAAAAAAATATCGTTTTGATACAGGAGGCTGTGATTTTGGATTTTAATTGTTTTAAACAAGTTTTCCAAATAACATTTTTCTATATTTTTTTAAATAAGCGTACTTTATTCTTGACGCACCTCGTATATACAGGTCAAAAAATTTATTAGTTGAAATTTCTAATTTAGGTTTTGGACTATCCATGACTTTTTATCAAGAATAACATTTTTTTCATAAATTTCATAATAAAAAAGTTTCCTACATGGTGCCGACACACTGTATATTTGCGTACAAGCGAATTTAATGAACAAAATAATCCGAACTATATAATTGGCCTCAATAAAATCTTTAATACTCAATATTATAAATTGGTTAATTACATGGCTAATAATTTATCTGCACTATTTATAGAATAATCATAAAAATTTTAATATAAGTGCCTATTCAATATATTTTTTTGCATATATTATATTAATTATGCCATTTACTTTGTTGAAACTTATTCATTTTTCTATAAATATTATTTTTGTTTGTAGAATTTTATTTTAGTTTTATTAAAATATTGGGTGCAGTTTATAGTGAATCTCTGTGCATTACTAAAATTTTTAGTTTGTATGGAAGCATATGTCTCTGGAAGCTTAAAAATAAAAAAAAAAACTTGGCGACTATTATTTTATTGACTTTTAGAATTTTCACTTGTATGCTATGCCAGAACAATGATAACAACGAACATATAAATATTTGTATCAATTTTTGACAGTTTCTGTCAGTTTTTAGCAATTTTGATATATTTTTTTATTAATTTTGAACAATTTCTTAACCGTGTTTAACAATTTTGGATAGTTTATAGCATTTGTGAAAGTTTCCAATTTTTTTATTAAAATTAAAATTTTTCTTAAATGTTTTTATCAATTTTTGACAGTTTCTGACAGTTTTAAGCAATTTTGATTTTTCTTTATTAATTTTGAACAATTTCTTAACTGTGTTCAGCAATTTTGGAAAGGTTTGAGCATTTATGAAAGTTTGCAATTTTTTTTATTAATATAAACATTTTTCTTAAATGTCTTGTCAATTTTTGATAGTTTCTGTCAGTTTTTTGCAATTTTGATTTTTTTTTTATTACTTTTGAACAATTTCTTAACTGTTTTTAGCAATTTTGGACAATTTTCAGCAGTTATGAAAGTTTCCAATTTTTTTTATTAAAATTAGCATTTTTCCTAATGTTTTTATCAAGTTTTGACAGTTTTTAGCAATTTTGATTTTTCTTTATTAATTTGGAACAATTTCTTAACTGTGTTCAGCAATTTTGGACAGGTTTTAGCATTTGTGAAAGTTTGCAATTTTTTTTATTAATATAAACATTTTTCTTAAATGTGTTGTCAATTTTTGATCGTTTCTGTCAGTTTTTAGCAGTTTTAATTTTTTTTATTAATTTTGAACAATTTCTTAACTGTTTTTAGAAATTTTGGACAATTTTTAGCATTTATGAAAGTTTCCAATTTTTTTTATTAAACTTTGCATTTTTCTTAAATGTTTTAATCAATTTTTGACAGTTTCTGACATTTTTTGTCAATTTTGATTTTTCTTTATTAATTTTGAACAATTTCTTAACTGTTTAGCAATTTTGGACAGTTTTGAGCATTTATGAAAGTTTCCAATTTTTTTATTAAAATTAGCATTTGTTTTAAATATTTTTATCAATTTTTGACAGTTTTAGCAATTTTGATTTTTTTTTATTAACTTTGAACAATTTCTTAACCGTGTTTAGAAATTTTTGACAGTTTTTAGCATTTATGAAAGTTTCCAATTTTTTTTATTAACATAAACATTTTTCTTAAATATTTTTACCAATTTTTGACAGTTTCTGTCAGTTTTTAGCAATTTTATTTTTTTTAATTAATTTTGAACAATTTCTTAACTGTGTTCAGCAATTTTGGACAGTTTTGAGCATTTATGACGTAGGCGTTTTTTATTGGCCGACGAAGGTGACGTGGATGTTTTCTATTGGTCGCATTTTAAGGATCCTGAGACAGAAGTCTACACAAATGCCATAAAAGGTTCATGTTACGTTATTTTTTAATTATAAGTGGAATATTAAGCTGAGAAGCATGAATGAATATTCTTTGATCTGTGTCAGTTGGACGGGAAGAGGATTTTTCAAAATTATGTTATTATTTCAGGCCACATGCAAAGGCGGCAGGATCTTATTTCCACAGAAAAAAATAGTTTCTTGGGGGTTATCTAGCTCGCTATATGTATTTAAATAAAGCTTTCTTCTAATATTGAAGAAAATGATAATGGTGATGATGGTAATGAAGTTGATGAATTTTTTATGTAGGTTGGGTTGTTTTTTGTTATTATTTTCATATTTTTTGCAGAAGACACATAATTTTTAATTATTGGTTTTATTGTGCAAATATGGAAAAATTCATGAGACCGCCGGGATTTTATTTAATTTTTTTGTTTGGAAGGTTTGTTTACTTACGAAAAACATTTTTTTTGTTTTTATGACGATTCACTATAATTAAACTGCATTTTTCCATTAATTTAATTTTCTATGTTTAAGTTTTATATCGATTTAAAAGAAAGCTTGTCAAAAATTTCGTAATATTCAAAATATTTTTTTTAATGTCAACAAATAAAAAAAATATCTTTAGATTTAATATACTTTCACCTGTGGTTATTAGGTTTCTTATCTTTAGATAATGTACACTTAATTAAATGTATCATTAATAGATAACATAACAGTACAGTTAGAATTAGCTTTATATATTCGAATAAAACATTATTTAGATTTAAAATTATTTTTAGTGAGACAATCTTTATAAAAAAAATTTTATTCCAAATTTATAGCCTTACATCACCGTTCACTCTAATAAACAATCGAAGGTTAAATATTTTACCTTCAATGTAACCATTTACCAATGAAAAAAACATTTTTATAAAAGAAAATATTTGTTTACTTACCTCCCTACGAAATTTTCTAAAACGGAACTTTTTCCCGCACTTTGCCCTCCTACCACTGCAATCTGAGGTAAATCTAAAGTTAAATGAACTCCCAATAGTGTAAAAGCATCTTGCAATTTATTAACAACAGGAATTAACTTTTCCATGCTAGAATTTCCCGTCATTATTTGAAATTTATCGCAGTGACCTGCGAATAAATAACAAAAAAAAACGCCCGTCCGGAACGCCCGACTTAAGCCCACTAGATCGACAAAAAACAACGACGTGAGTCGCGAGAGACTCGTTCGATCGCGATTGTTTTTGTTTGACACAGTTAACTAGATTTCATTTCAGTTAATAGGAACTAATTAAATTCAATTTTAATTGTTAATTTATTATTTTTTTAAACAAAAAGTAAAATAAAAATCACGCACACTTTACTTAAATTCTGACTGAGTGTAGTTGAAGTTAAGGTTAGATTTATTGTTTCGAGAATGAGTAATATATGTCGAGTGATGGAAATAATAGGAGCGGTATTTGCTAACAATTATTTTTTTTTAAATATATTTTTTATTCCATATAGTGTATGTATTTTGGATCATCCTGTATACATTTTGACGTATGTGAACTTGGATTAATTTTCATAATCCAAAATGGTAAAATAAAATAAATAAATATTAACAAAACATTTTTACGACCGACGTTTATAATATTTGTTTAGTGTCGGCTTGCATAGAGTAGTAATTTTTTTTTTCATTTCATCACATAGTTATTTATTTATTTCTGTTTTGTCCTTTTTGTTGAAATTCAGAATTTATTTTCCTTTATTCATAGAATCAATTAAGTATAGTGTCTGTTTGCATTAAGAACGCAAATTTGTTTTTTAAGTATTAGCCGATAGTTATAAATATAAAAATATAAAATTAATAACAAAATTATAAAATAATATATTTTTTATATACCACTTATTCTATTAAATTTCTAATTTTGTTTTACTGGTTGCCTATAACATACTTTACTTATAATGTTTATAAAAATTTAATTGCAGTCATTGAATTATTTATTTAAATTACAACGGGCGTGTGGGTGTAAGCAGATGTTTTTTTATTACCGTGACGTCATTTAATTACTTAAGAGATCAAAATAAATAATTATTATGTTTTCTTTTTATTTCCAAAAATATAAGTTTATGTTTGGTGTTGGTATTTTTTATTAAAGTTAATTTACTTTACAGGAAGAAAGAGTACACATATTTTATTATTGCGAAAATAATGAAGTAGATTTTGACCAAATATATTCTTTTCCCGTTGATATAGACCTTTTTCTAGGTTGGCAATGAGGCTCGCACACCACGTGACTTTTGTGGTTACCGGCTTGAGAATTACCCAAAGAAAATGTGCTTTTATTCTAATAAATTAGCGGTAAAAATCTTTTTTTTTAATATTTTCTGGTTAATGTTAAGTAATTCTACCCTCTAGTCCAATTTTTTCTACGCAGAACAGGGTAGAGCGCCATAAAACATAATTATTCGTTTTTGGACGAGGACTCGCCTAACGTAGCAACTAAAAATATGCGTTTTTTTCAGGGTATTTAAAATATTTATCAAAAGGGCGCGTATATGCTACTTTTTTCGAATTTATCTAGAGAAAAAGTTGATACTTTTACTAAAAATAAAGTGCCACAGACGCGCTCTAAAGAATTAACTATAGAATCGATTTGTGAAAACCGCAGCTTCCTATCTATAATATTAATGGAGCGTCCATCCAAAAACCTTTCAGGCAAGATAACATATGGTATTGGCGCCTCTTTAAAACTGATTTTGATTGAATAATGATAGTAAAACAACACAATGAAAAGAAATACTTTTAATAAAATTATTATTTAATTATTTTTTAAATACATTGTCGACGGTTTTTTACTTTCAAGTTTTGTTTTGTTTAAACGCCTACATTAAATTTTAACGGCGGAAGTCTCAATTTAAAATACTTGTAATTTCTCTACAAAGACAAAAACAAATTGATGAATTTTTATAAACTGAATGCTTAAAGTGTCTATGATAATGTTATACTTGAATTGGGAATTTGGAAACTTTGGTTTTCAACAATGTTGAAAAATATCGTCACACAAATAACCATCCAAAACTACATTATTTTTAAAAAATCAATCGACTTTCGTTAATTATATTAGCATCATCAGGATTTAATAACAGTTTATTTATCAACTAATCCTGATGATGCTAACATAGTTAGCGAAACGTAAGTCGAGTGTTATGTGTAAAAAGTGTGACGATGTTCTTCAACATATTACTATACTATTCACAGCCGTTTTGTAATGCGGGTGATTTAGCTTACTTTTCAGCTCAAAGTAAGAAAGAGTAATTCTTCATATACAGGGTAGTCGACCAAACTGTATGATTGTATACAATTTTTTTCTTGCACGCATTTATATTTATACGGTGTCTCAATAAAAAAAAATCTGTTTCGACGTCATAAACAATTGAAAATCCCATTTTTCCAATTTTGATTACCCTGTATACCTAGTTTTTATATTTGCATATAAACCGTGAATATCAACTCTTTCACCGTTAGATGGGAAGAATCTTTTCTAAGTAATCGATAGAAAAGTACAAAAGAAAATTTACTAATATTCTTCTGCCCACTGCCTACTATAGGACCGAATTTACCAACACCCGTAAAAACATGCTTCAAAATATCCCCCAAAACAAGTTATTATGAAAAAAAAATGGTTCGACGATAGAAGGCTATTTACAAAAAAAAAATTTCGAAATCAAATTTATGTTCCATTAATCTAACTGCTCTTCATTTTTCTGTTTGAACTATTTGATTCATTACTGGCTGATAAATCGTTGACGTTTTCACTCATCACTCTGTATGTTTCATCTATTAATTTTTGAATGTTTTCTGTTGTACAATCATCTGTAGATATGGCGGGAAGAATTCGAATTTTTACATTACCTTAAAAAAAAACAAAATTTAAAATAAAAGATAAAATCTCCAGTTAAAATTACAATACAAAGTAATAAAAAAAATTACCAGAATCAAACTTGAATTTTCCCAAAAATGAATATCTTGACACCGCCACTGGCTGTATTGGGACTTTTGATGAAAGAGCCAAATGAAAAGCACCTTTTTTAAACGGTAAAAGATCTTTTTTACTGTTCCTCGTACCCTCGGGAAACATCAAAACACGTGCCTAAAATTAAGTCATTATAAATGTTCAAACCATTTAAGAAAATTAAATTCAATTTTTTTTTGAAATGCTGCATCAAAAAAAAATGAAAAAAACAGATGGCCATCCAAATTTGACACATTTTCATCAAAAACAGAAGATTATCCATTCTCAAATGTAGTAAAATTATTCAAAGAACGCAATTTCAAAAATGAGCTTTAATTAATTTAAGTGCATCGTAGGCACTTTGATGTTAATTTAATAATTTGATATCCTCCATTATGTGAGGCATCAAATTTTATTTTAAAACATATTTTTTATAATTCAATTTAAATCATTTTATTTTTAATGTAGTTCATTCTCTTTTCAAAAATGTTTGATTACATGTTTTTTACTACTTTTCGTACCATTTGTACGTGCATATTCTCTGCCTGATGATGGCCATTGTTTGACCGAAACATGTCGCCCTCGGCAGCTTAATCATTTTTCTATTATTCTTTGAATATTTTCATCAGTGAAAAGTTTTTTTTTTGGTAGATTTACTTTTGTCTACATTTTGGTAACCACTGCTTTACAAATTGACTTTTATAGTAATAAAATATTTCCCTTCGTTTTCAGTATATCCGGTCTGTGATTTTTTATTGTTAGATATAGCAAGCGCCTACTATGATGAAATTCGAATATTCTGAAATTCGTCTTAGTCCAATAATGCGCGGTTCTTCTTAATTGGGGTTTACTGTACCAAGATTTTTCTTACCTGTCTTTTTCGTATGGTCTCTCCTGTCTTATTAACAGCTGATTGTGCATCTTTCGCATTCACTCTGTCTATAAATATGGTGCCCCATAGCCAAGAAGCCAGACCAAAAGGTTGAATATAAAAAATTTCTTTTTTTGAAATCACAGTTGAATTCGGCATTAAAGGCCACAAGTAGGCAAGAACTGAAAAATAAAAAAAATAACAATTTAGAATAAGTGCATGGCAGAAGCAACAACTTCAATGGTGACAAGAAGTGAAAATAGTAGGTAGTCTTTTTAGCGTTACTACTGCACATCATTTTTCATTATTCTACATCTAATTTATAATACAAATCAATTTTTCTTGTTCAATTTGGACCAGTAGTAACAGAGATAGACGTTGGTGTCGTTTTGACATTACTACCGCGCATGATTTAGTAATGGATATAGATACGTTTTCTCTCTAACACATTGAATTCCCTGTTGTGATGGTCTATCTACTGAAAATGCATTTTTTATTTTTTCTAAAACTGGTAAAACCTCAAAATCATGATTTTAAATCCTTAATTCGTCACTACGCTATGGATTATACAGTGTGACCCATTTTAATTGCAACCACCCTTGTAAATTCTCTATTTATACAACGATTTCAACAATTTTTTAAAGTGATGTGGATAATGTAAATTTCTACTAAACTACAAAGTTTTATGACTGAAAATTCATTTTCATAATTTTCTTCAACGATTAAAATAGCAAAATTTTATTTACGATTTTATTATTAAAAAAACTGAGTACGCCACTGGATTTATAAGCATGCAAAATAATTTTTATTAAAAATGTTGTGTTTTTAAATAAAGGTTATTGCAAGTTTAAAATTTTAATCTGTATTTTTACGAAAATATTAGTCAAATTCTAAAAGCTGGCAACAGTGCAAATATGTCCATTTTGAGTTGTAATAGTTATTTTCCTAACAGGTGCGGAAAGTTATACTTTTCTGCACGCAATTGCAGTTGTCCGAACGACGCGAAGCGGAGTTCGGGTATGCAATTAAGTGGGGAAAAGATACTTTACGCAAGTGTTAGGAACAATATTTTTTCTACAAGCGCCTAGAATTAAAAAAAAATTTTAGCAAAAATATTTTTTTGTCATTAAACAAAAATTTTCTTAGTGCTTCTTAATAAATAAAACATTAGGCTGAAAGTAATCATAGTAACCAAGCAAGAATTAATTTTTAATCATTTTAGCATTTATAAAATCAGTGCGGAAAAGTACAACTTTCCGCACGCTTGTAGAAAAAATAATATAGAAGAAGAAGGCGAAAATATTTAAACATAAAAACAAAATTATACCCATAAAAGACAAAATAATTAATTGTATCGTTGCTAGCTTTCAGAATTTGTCTAAAACATAATACAGATTAAAAGTTGTTATAGTTTTTTTAATAACATACATTTTTTTACGAAATTTTTGTGAGTTTTTTTGCATGCTTAAAAATCCAGTGGCGTACTCAATTTTTTATAAAAAAATCAATAATATGATTTTGCTGTTGGAAAAAAAATTATGTTGTGTTTTGAAAATAGATTTTCTGTTATGAAACTTTGCGGTTTACTATTAAACAATTATTGAAATCGATGCATAAATAGAAAATTAACAGGGGTGGTTCTAATTAAAATGAGTCGATTCTTATATTGTTTTAATTTACTTATCAAATCCAGAGCACTTTGATGATTGATTAAAACCACACATCCACTGTTTTCAACAATATTTTCTGTGCCTTCCACTGAGTACTCCAAACCAAAAAGTTTTCTACTGACCCTCAATAAAAACGCTGGTACTCTAAAATATTTAAAAATATTAAATTAAAAAGAAAAGTAACAAAAAAATTTTATTAAAAGTATTTTATATTATTTAGGTATTTATACTTACAGAGCATTCCTACTATCTCTTGGCCTCAGTAACATATATGGAATGGGACCACAAGCGAAAATCGCACTTAAAATAGCAAATATCAAGAATTTTAAAATATATCTGGCAATAGAGCTCACTTTCCACAAAATTGCGGTAAAAGCTAAAAATCCCATTGAATAGAGTATAAAACCCATTTCTGAAAAGAAAGAAAAAGTAAAACGGGGTTATTAATTTACTACAAAACAGGGTTCTTTATTGCCATTTCAAATCTGACCAAACTTTATTTGTTTGTTTGTACATCCGATTGTGATAAAACTTTGTCAACTTATTGCTTGAATTTTGCGCGAAAGTTATAGGCATAACCGTTTTCAGTAGATTTCCTACTAAATTAGTAGATTTTTAAGAAAAATGAGGGGTGTTTAGTAGAATTGATAATTTTAGTAGATTTCAGTAGATTCTTTGGTTTTGAATTTAAAACTATTGCGTATTATTCGTTTCGCCCTAATCGGCTTTTATTGTACGTTAACTGGAAAGTTTGATTATTCATCACTGCGAACGATGTGGTCCAGTGGCAGAGTGTAGACGTTACATATGAAAGTTCCAAGTTCGAATCCTGATATGTATATTTTTTTACGAAATATATGTTCCCTCTTTTCTCTCAAATGCTATTAATTTTTTTCTCTTTTCACTTACCCCCTTTTTTTATTAAATTTCCCCCTTTTTCTCAAAGTTACCCCTTATTTTCTCATTTTTGTCATATTTTTCCTCCTCCTTCAAAATTTCCCCTCTTCTCACAAATACTGTCACTTTTTGTCTCAAATTTCCCCTCTTTTCTCTCAATTTTTGTCACTTTTTCCTGAAATTAACCCGTTTTTTCTAAAATTACCCCATTTTTTTCAAAATTACCCCTTATGTTTTCATTTTTGTTATTTTTTCTCAAATTTCCCCTCTTCCTCCAAAATTTCCCCGCTTTTCTTTCAAATTTTTTAACTAACTTTTTTGTCTTAAATTTCCCCTCTTTTCTTTCAAATTTTAGAACTTTTTTCGTGAAATTACCCCGTTTTCACCTTTTTTTTCTAAAACTACCCATTTTTCTCATTATTGTCAGTTTTTGTCAAATTTCCACTTTTTTTACGAAAAAATTACTATTTTGACTAATGTTTTTTTTCTTTTCCTCTATCTTACCACTCCATTGGTAATGATAGAAGGGAGAGGGAGAAAATTCGAAATAAAAAGTTGGGACAAAGATTTACATATAAAAAATTGGGGAAAAATTTTGAAACTAAAAAAGTAGGGGAAAATAAGCTGTGGCGAAAAGTGGAAAAAAAAAGTAGAGGAAAAATTGGTAAAGAAATAGTTTCAAATTTTAAATTATAAAAAATTAGTGAAAAAGTGGAAAGAAGTTTTTGACACAAAGAAATAGGAAATTAGAAAAAAAATGTCGGAGAAAAAGTGGAAACAAGTAAGGGAAAGGGTGGAACTAAAAATTAGGGAAAAGTGGAAGAAAGTAGGAGAAAAATGAAAAAAAAATAGGGAAAGAAGTGGAAAAAAGTTTAAAGGAGAAAAAGTGGAACAAAAAAAATAAGTAAAAAATGTATGAGAAAAAGTGGAAAAAAGTAGGGGAAAGGATAGAATAAGAAAGTAGGGGAAAAGTGAAAAAAATAGGGGAAGAAATGGAAAAAGTTTTAAGGGAAAAAGGTGAAACAAAGAAATTCGTAAAAAATGTGTGAGAAAAAGTCTAAAAATGTAGAGAAAAGGATGGAATAAAAAGCATGGAAAAAAGTAGGGGAAAAGTGAAAAAAAAATAGGGAAAGTGGAAAAAGTTTTAAGGAGAAAAAGTGGAACACAAAGAAATTATTAATGGGAAAGAGGGTGGGAGAATAATGGGAAGAAAGTTGGAAACATACAAAAATTAGTGAAAAAACAGGAGAAAAAATGAGGAAAAAGATGAAAAAAGTTTGAAACTAAAAATTACTAAAAATGTAGTGGTAAAAGTGTTAAAAAATGTCTAAAACAAAAAAATGGGGGAAAAATGCGGAAAAAAATTGAAATAAGAGAAAAAGTTTAAAAAAAGTTTGAAATATAAAAAAATCAGTGAAAAACTAGGGGAAAAAGTGGAAAAAAGTAGGGAAAAAGTGAAAAAAATGGGGAAAGAAGTGGAAAAAAAAGTTTAAAGGGGAAAAAGTGGAACAAAAAAGTTTGTCACAAAGAAATTAGGAAAGAATGTAGGAGAAAAAGTGGTAAAAAGTAGTTTAAAGAGTGGAGTAAAAAAATACTGGAAAAAGTGGAAAAAAATAGGGAAAAAGTGAAGTAAAAAAATAGGGGAAAAAGTGGAAAAAAATAGGGAAAAAGTGAAAAAAATGGGGAAAGAAGTGGAAAAAAAAGTTTAAAGGGGAAAAAGTGGAACAAAAAAGTTTGTCACAAAGAAATTAGGAAAGAATGTAGGAGAAAAAGTGGAAAAAAGTAGTTTAAAGAGTGGAGTAAAAAAATAGGGGAAAAAGTGGAAAAAAATAGGGAAAAAGTGGAGTAAAAAAATAGGGGAAAAAGTGGAACAAAAAAGTGTATCACAAAGAAATTAGGAAAGAATGTAGGAGAAAAAGTGGAAAAAAGTAGTTTAAAGAGTAGAGTAAAAAAATAGGGGAAAAAGTGGAAAAAAATATTGGAAAGTGAAAAAAAAATGGGGAAAGAAGTGGAAAAAAAAGTTTAAAGGGGAAAAAGTGGAACAAAAAAGTTTGTCACAAAGAAATTAGGAAAGAATGTAGGAGAAAAATGGAAAAAAGTAGTTTAAAGAGTGGAATAAAAAATTGGGGAAAAAGTGAAAAAAAAATACGGGAAAGTGAAAAACAATAGGGAACGAAGTGGAGAAAAATTTTAAAAGGAAAGGGAAAGTTATATTTTCTTGTTTTTTTAAATACATAGGTTAGATTTAGATAGTCACGACTTCTTTTAATAAAATAAATAAATATTGTGTTATATTTTCTTTTCTTTTTAAACACAGGCATAGCATTGCAATGCATGCCGGGTATAAATTGTCCAACAACTAAAACGACACCTTCGTCATCCCCACTTTTCTAATTTTCCCTTTGTTCTTTCGTTCCCCACTTCTCTAATTTTTAACCAAGCCGTCGTTTGAGTAGTTGGACAAAGTTTAAAGCTAGTATATTTAATAAAAATAGCAAAATAAGTAAAAAATAGGATTGTGATAAATCACATTTATACTTTGATCACGAGTTCAAATAAAAATTAAATTTCTATTGTTAATAAATTAAATAAAAACAGATAAGAGTTAATTAATCACATTGATACTTTGATCTTAACACTTGACATATGATCATCACTTAATTTAATTGTTCCTTCAAAAGATTTGAATAACAGCTGACTAAAGATAAAACCGTATTTTTAAAAGGGATTTTTTTCCACATATTGCAAAATATATATTTACTTGGCAAATAGTGAAAATAAAATATGCTGGGCGGATTATAAGTGCACACCTTACTAATTTAAGAAAAGAAGATAAAGATACTTATCCGAACGAATTAAAATTTTTCAAAACTTTTAATAAACTTATGCAAAGTATACATTTTACGTAACTTTTTGTTATTTATTTGACCTTATTAAAGATAATTATAGTTAGATAAGAGTCAAACCACGTTATTTGATAATGACAGAAAAAGGTAAACACAAGTTTCTTATTGCTTACGTACAATAAACATCTATGTAAAAATCTGCTTTAAAAAAATAAATAAATATACTACCCACATGTTTGAAATTTTATACATTGCAAAAATTAAATGTTACCCCCCCTCCCTCCCTCACAACCTATTAGCAGCAAGAGATCTTGAGTGATACGTTAATTAAGAAAGGATTTAAAATTTGTAATGGTCGATTATTTATTTAATTTAAATTTTATTACAACAATATTGTTTCAAAAATGATTTAAACTGAATGTCTTTGTTTACGGTCTCAGACACCAATTACGAGCTCTTTTCAAATGGTCTAGTTGACGCCGATCACCGCTGTATTATTTCCTCTGCATAAAAATTCCTTACAAATTATTAATTTAATGGTGTAAATAAATTAAATCCGGTTAGGAAAAGTTTAGATTTAATTTTTGAAAATAATTTAATTTACATTTGGCCAACACACTATATATTTAGAAATAATTTATGCAACAAATATATAAAATAAAGTAAGTGTTTATTGCACGCGACGTGAAATTGTGAGCAACAGTTTTTGCACGAGTGATATACAATATTTATTCTACTTTCACGCAAAAACCAAAAAAATGTTTTATTTAAGTAGCACCAGTGCAATAAAGAACCAATTTTAAACAAAATATATTTAATAAAAGAATGTAAATATTTTAATAATGATCAAGAAATCTGAAGTAGAATTCGTTATGGTAATTTGATGATCTAATGGATCTTGAAACAAAATTCATAATATTTCACATAAATTTTTCAAGGATTTTGGAAAGGTTATAAAGTTATGAAAAAGAAATACCGGCAATAATAATAATTATAGTAATTAAATGAAATAAATTGCAATTGATTATTTTTTTTCAAACAACAAGACGAAATGACATTTAAACGAAATTAAATGTCATTAAAAACAAGTGCGAAATTGAAAATATATTTAAAAAATCAAAAACTTTACAAAAAGTTATTGAAAATACGAACATTTTATTAAAAATTCAATTAAGTGTATAAATAATTTAAAATTCAAAACTCACCTAATGATTTTTGACCAGATCAAAGTACTCTGATATCACGCACAAAATATATATTAAAAAAAAACAAATCACATCAAAAAAGATCAATATTGTAATCACACTCTCATTTTTTTGAATTTCCTTCACATTTAAGTTTTTTGATAACTTAGTAGGCTTCAGTCGTATAAAATTTGTAAATAAATTTTAAAAACTCGGAACTTTTACTTTCACAATAAACTTCTCCCCTTTAGCCGAATTTCAGTTTTACAAACTATACTAAAGCGATGTTTCTAAGTCACTGATTCAATCAAATGCTTAGTGCGATGTCAAGATTTTTCATTTCATATTTCAATTTCGGATTCTTTGAACATATCAATTTATCCAACGCTTTTATATATTGAACTGAGTGGTTAAAGTTTGCTAGAAAATAATTGCAAACGTATTAGTTTGGCGCCAAAAGGATTTGTTTTATTTATTTTCAATACAGGTACAAAATTAATAATAATGATTTTTTAATAGCTATTTATAATTTTTGGATCTAAAATCATTTTAAGATTATTAGCACGCCTATAATTAGATATTTTTTGTTTCTATCAAAAATAATATTTATCAACCGCATATGATTAATGACAGAATATTTTTAGAGTAAGTTTACTATTTTTTTATGAATTTGACAGTCCTTGCTTTAAATGCTAATACTAATAATCAAGGTAAAAGGTAAGGTATATTTTATGTCAACATATTTTTTTATCATACAATAGTTCATTATTGCTTAGTTACCAACTATATAAAGGTGTACTTTATGCTTGTGCGCGGGCATAAAGTACATTTTATTTCAAAGTGCAATTTATGACCATAAAGACAAAAAAAAGATTTTTGAAAAATTTATATTGTGGATCAATAACGAACTATAGTATAACATAAAAGTATGCCATGTCCTCTGCTCTGACGACTTACAAGATCGTCACCCTAACGCTCCTTTCACATTATACGATTTGGCTCGTCCGATTAAAAATCGTACGTTAAAATATTTTCAGTCGACTGAAAAACAGCATGGTCCCATTCTGATTACACGTTTTCAACCCGGCACGATTTTTAAACGTGTTGACAGCCGTCCCAGTGTCACTGGAATCGTACGTTTATTTATCGTCCGTCTTACGCTCCTTTCACATTATACGATTTGGCTCGTCCGATTAAAAAACGTACGATTTTATATCGTGTGCATTGTGGTTTCACATTATACAAATGTTTGCAGTAAACTTCATTCCAAGCATTCCGTGCCGCGATTCGGTCTTTGTAAATATCCAAAGTTTTGTCCGACAATAAGCGAAATTAAAACTTCAACGTAAATTTCTTCGATTTAATCAATAATAAACCAAAAATATCAAAAAGCAATAAAACAAATCGATAAGAAGTACTATATATGCATGCATAGTCCAATAAGTAGCTACCGGACGACTAAAAAACGTATAATTGTGAAAGCGCTCATTTAGTTACAACATGTGTACCACTGAGACAGACTGACGATAAATAAACGTACGATTCCATATTTTAACGTACGATTTTTAATCGGACGAGCCAAATCGTATAATGTGAAAGGAGCGTAAGAATATAAAGATCTTTGGTACACAAATAATTATTAATTTTTTCCGGTTTTGATAAGAGCCTTAAATTGGTCACAAGGAATGAGTATCTACTGCCAAATGACCACAAGTTCGAGAAAATTACATTTTACATTACATAAAAGATTTTTTAAATATTGATTTTTCTAAAAAAAAATTTTTTTTATTCTCATTGCTCCAAACTATCAAACTATTTTTATTATGTCTCTATCTACTTTGAACGTAATTTAAGATAAAAGATACATACTTATATAGAACTTAATAGTAATTCCATTGGTATTCTAAAGGATAATAAGCTGTCTAAGCGATTCAATTTCATTATACAGAGTGTCGAAAAATCAAAATATTTAAAAAAATAGAAATGAACGGGAAAATTTGTTGATATCGTTTCACATTATATATAGACGACATTTTGAACTTAATTTTACTTTTAAGTGATTTTTCCTTGAAGTATTTAAAAGTATAATTATCTCAATTAGTTTATATTCACAAAGTAGGTATACGTAGGCACAATACAGTGTGTCAAAGATTAAGACATTGCTAATTCTGTTATTATAAACGATACAATATCGGTCAAAGGTTACAAATCTTTATGAGAGTTTTTGTAAGTATCGTAAAAAAATTTCATAACATATATTAATTACAAATTCTACAACTCAAAATAATAATTTTTGACTTATATGGTATAAAAAAAGGTAGATCTTTACTAAACTTGGAATAAAATTTTACTAATTTAGAGGTGATATAATTATGAAAAAATCAATTTTCATAATCAATATTTTTTAATCATTCGAACAAATTATCTGCTCTACTTTTCCTGATCTTATATTCTTTACTAGCACATTTGCGTATATCGGTATGTTGTCATCTAATCCTGTAAATATAATTGAAAAATAGTCTCATAAAACTTTGCGTATTGTTTAAAGTGAACATTTATTACAAGAAACTTAAAAAAATCGTTTGCGGTTTATAAATAAACCTAATCGACCGATCACAACTATCATTCAGAGCGGCTATTGGGAGACAAATATTCCGTATTGAGGCAAATATTTCATATTAGGAGAAAAGTAACCCCCCTTTGATTTGAATAGTAGTTTTATATTTTTTTTCATTTTGATTCTAAATTATCAGAAAAAAAAACTAATCTGACATTATAGATGGTATGCGCACAATCTGGAATATTTGTCTCCCAATAGCTGCACTTGGAGAAGAACGTACCTAAATATTTGGAACGTTCTTCTCATTCTGATGCATTCAATTGTCACTAATGTCAGTTGTCATCACTGTCATTGTCCGTATTTAATTTCGAAAATAAAAAAACAAGATGAATCCCTTAATTAAATCATTAAAACCACCGAAAATATGGTTAAAAAATAACGCAGTTTTATTAACGGCGATTAGAAACCGTAAGTTAACTCACTAATTACACATAAAAAAAATTAATTAATAGAAACGTTATGTAATTTGTCTCATAGATTGGAATAAGGATTACAAACCTGGTCCTTACCCTAAAACCGAAGAAGAACGTCTAAAAGCTGCCGCCAAATACGGAATACATCCTCTTGAATATGAGCCTTATCCAGACGATGGCTACGGCTATGGAGACTACCCCAAATTGCCATTGGTATCCAATGAATCAAAGGATCCGTTTTATCCATGGGATAATCCGGAATTATGTAGAAATTTTAACGAACCAGTAAGTAAACAAACTGATAAGGGTTAGTAATTTGTTTAGGATACATAAATGGTGCTTTTTGTGTCTTTCAGCACTGATAAAATCATTATATCTTCAATCATATTCTAATATATAGGTACAAACAATTAAAATGCCAAATTATTTAAAAAAATAATCCCATCTGTTCACTATTAAATTGTATGAATTCTTAGTTTTGGATATTTATTAGAATTTAAAAGATTAGCCTGCTGTTACTTTGTGTGTCTCTTAGAAATATTCCTATAAAGTTTTATGTGGAAAACGAAATTTGTTCAATTATTCTGCCTCGTTGGCTCAATACTCTAATGAATAGTTTTAATAGTAATTATTGTGGTTCCTTTATTAATTACCGATCCCTGTATATGAGATCACTACCCTATCTCTCTGTGTAACTACTACTTATTATTTACTGGTTACTCTAATATCCATTATCTTAGTAATTGATTTTCCACAACAGTTTTCCAGTAAGTTAATATTAAGCCAAAAATGTATTCAGATCTTCTAAAAGAAGTAATACAATAAATTATCTATAGTTTAGTTTTTCTGCATTATATTTGTGAGTAAATGATAATTTTTTTATAAGTTATACCACTATTTTGATATAAGATTATTTGGTTAAACGAAAACGTTGCAAATTACACAGAAGTTGGGATTTTTAGCTACCATCAAAAATCATCAATTTGTGCGATATTATCCAACTTTATGAATTTTTCTTTTTTGTTTTAGATGCACACAGAATTTGATCTAATAAGAGACGACAGATATGACGTCAGCGCTAAACTCCGCAGACCACTATGGTTCCTTTGGGCCCAATTTTTGGGTACAATGATTGGGTGTTTTGCTATTTATAGTCTTTTTGAAAAAGTTAAAATGTTTCATTCTGTTATACCTAAACAATATCCTAACAAAGGTAAAGTTCATTATACCTTCGAGCCTGATGTTTAATAGAGATTTTTTTTGTTCATGTTGTAGAAAGATATTTGATTATTGAAGTAAAAAAGTGTATTTGTTTTTTATTTTTTTTTTGCTGCGTTGTGCAAAAATAGTGCTTCCCAGAAATTAAAAAAAATATATTAAAAATAAATTAATACAAATTCACAATATTATAAACATTTTCATAGCTATTTTTACAAATGAAAATTTAAATTCCCTTAACTCTTAATAATAATATTAACTTAAAAAAATAGTTTTTTAATTTGTTCTAGACTTATTAGAAAAATAAAAAATATATAAGTAAGGTAAAATCTGAGTTTAACAATTAGATATTCCAAATATGATAAAGAGCAACCATATACTTATTGAATCCAGTCCCACTCTTCCAAATGTTTAAAAACATTGTGGTATACCCTAAATTTTTAATAAAGGTAATTTACTTAAAAGCAGTACCAAGCGTTTTTAGTAGCACATTTTTCATTTTATAAGTTAGAACAAGTTTTATGATTTTTTTTCAAAATATTTGTAAGGGATAGGAAATGGCCGTTATCGTGTGTATTGTCAAACATGCATGGCATCTAGTGACTAATCCAACTTACGTTGTGCTCATATTCCCATAGATGGCGCTTTGGGTGCGTTCCGATCCAACAAAACGAGCAATTGTCCGACTACCCCTTATTAGACAAGTTACGTCAACTAATATTAGCGGGAAGAATAAAAAAAGAAGAAATTAAACAATCACCCGTTTAGTTGAAATAAGTTGATTTTTTTAGTAGGATACTGTTGGTTTTAACATTTTTTTTGTCTAATTATGTAGAAGTTGCGCTCGCACCTCGTTAAAAAAACTCAATTTCCTCAGGAACTAAAAGAGCTAGAGAAGATTCGATGATTTTTTTTTGGAATTCGCTCCCCCCCCTTATCTTCTTTCAATTTAATTATATATTTTTGTTATTTTAGTGATGGAAATTTGAGAAAAACATCTCTCAGTGGAAGGATAATTGGAGTTGGAGGAGATTTCAAGCACAGTAAAATGATTATATATAATCATTTTACTGTGTTTCAAGACAGTTTATCGGATATGAATATCGTTTTTACATCGATGATAGCATATGCAAGGAAGAACCCGACAATGAAATTGTAATCAATAAGTTGTTTGTAACCTGGTTTAAAATGTCTTTGTAGGAATAATAAAAATTTAAAAATGAATTTTTAACTCTTTTTTAAAAAGTTACCCAACGTCATCGTTTCTGCTCTCCTGGTAGGAATAATAATTTTAAAAATCGATTTTAAACTCTTTTCGACAAATAACATTAAAAAGTTACTTTATTTCGTTTCTGCTCTCCTGGTAGAAATAAAAATTTTAAAAATCGATTTGTTAAGCTCTTCGTCAAATAACATTAAAAAGTTACCCTATTTCGTGTCTGCTCTCCTGGTAGGAATAAAAATTTAAAAAATCGATTTAAGTTCTTTTCGTCAAATAACGTTCAAAAGTTACCCCATTTCGTTTCTGCTCTCCTGGTGGGAATAAAAATTTTAAAAATCGACATTAAACTCGCTTTTTCGACAAATAACATTAAAAAGTTACCCTATTTCGTTTCTGCTCTCCTGGTAGAAATAAAAATTTTAAAAATCGTCTTTTAAACTTCTCTTTTCTACAAATAACATAAAAAAGTTACTCTATTTCGTCTCTGCTCTCCTGGTAGGAATAAAAATTTAAAAAATCGATTTAAGTTCTTTTCGTCAAATAACGTTCAAAAGGTACCCCATTTCGTTTCTGATCTCCTGGTGCGAATAAAAATTTTAAAAATCGACATTAAACTCGCTTTTTCGACAAATAACATTAAAAAGTTACCCTATTTCTTTCTGGTCTCCTGGTAGGAATAAAAATTTTAAAAATCGATTTAAGCTCTTTCCTCAAAGTTACCTCATTTCGTTTTTGTGAAGAACCATTTGTGTTTTTCGATATCTCTTACCGTTTTCGAATAATTCGCGTTTGAAATTTTCTTTTAAAAAGAACCGCTTTTATTAAGGGAAAACGCTTTTTATTAACATATAAGCGTTGTTTGAATAAAGAGAACAATTCAGACAACGATATAAGTAATTTTAGAACAAATTTGTATGATTTTTGTCAGAAAATTTTTAATAATGGATCGAAAATGGCCGTTAATGTGTGGAACGTCAAGCGTGCACGGCATCTAGCAGTAAAACGTGAAACTCATGGTGTGACATTATTCAGATAGATAGCGCTTAGGGTGCGTTCCGAAACGACCGAACAAGAAATGTTTGACTATCTCTTATCAGGGAAGTTCCGTCAACTATCAATTGTAAAAAAAAAGAAGACTCAAACCATAACCTCAATCGTAAATTCAATTTTATTTTTTATAAATTTGATTATTGGGACACAGAATGTTCGTTATTAATTGATTATACAATATACCGGAAGTGTAGGTAATTTACTTTCCAGTTGATTTTGGTAAAATTGTGTTAATGATTGAGGAAGACGATCTATATCATAGATACGTTAAAATTTGTAGAAAGTGTAAAATCGCTTATTAGAAATATGAAAATATCCTTTATTACGATGAACATAGAGATCGTGTGTTAGTTCGCATGGAAGAACACATCCTGGTACATCGTGTGTAAGTCCTAAGACTCTTGTATTGGATTTTTTTAACCTCTTTTCGACAAGTTACATTAAAAAGTTACCCTACTGTCGTTTCTGAACTCCTGCATGTTCATGTTGTAGCAAAGATATTTAATTATTGAAGTAAAAAAAATATATTTATTTTTGCTGCTTAAAAATAGTGCTCCCCAGAAAATAAAAAAAATATATTAAAAATAAATTTAATACAAATTCACAATATATACATAAATATACATAAACATTTTCATCGCTATTTTTACAAATGAAAAACTAAATTCACTTAACTCTTAATAATACTATTAACATAAAAGACTAGTTTTTTTAATTTGTTCTCGACTTAATCGACTTAATAAAAAAAATGTGTAGGTATTTTCCACATACATGATTCCAATAAAAAAAAAAAACAAATATACCAGGCACACAATTTAAATAAATATTGAATCACAGTATTTTGATTCCTATTCTTAACACCCCCAACTGCCATCAATTATCTGTGAAAGTCGATAATGCATAACATTGGCGTTAATTCATATAAAACAATTATAATTGAATAAGTGGGCCTGTACTTTCTTTTAAAGTTAGAAGGAAGATTTAACTTAATATCTGGCAGTCAACGTGTCAAAGAAATATTTTCGTTCGATTCATCTAATTTATATTTGTTCGTTCAGGTTTCGCACCTTTCTGGTCCCAAGCAAATTAAATTCCGACTAGAAAGTAAGATTTTTTTTACTAATTCGGCCTTCCAGATTGAGGTCTGTCCGGTATCCTTGGTGGAATATTTGGGACAGGACGACTAAAAAAAAATTACACCAAAAATCCAAACTAGTAAATTTTTTCCAAAAAAGTAGGACAATGGTGCGACAAGGTTTATTTTTAACGGAAATTACAGACATCGTTCAGGAAGAAGTGCAAGGGAGACACTGACTCTTCCCGATATTCCCTATTCTTATATTGTCTAATATTTTATCGCAATATTATCCTACATAACACTTCATATAGGGTGTCTCACAATTTTCTTAACAGCCAATTAATCTGAAATTGCTCACTATTTGGAAAATGTTAATTGAAACTATATATTTCATCTAAATCTCGCACTAACCCAAAAATTGGCAAACTCAAATTTGTATGCTGCATTTATTTTCAACAAATAAGTAAAATAGTTGATGAGCCACTGTGACGGAAACTATTACAGAATATTCCTTTAAATTAACGAAGATGCATACCCACATCAGAAAATGCCATTATAACCCAGTTTTAAAGTAAAGATCTAATGATTTGGCACTAGATTTTTTCCTATACGGATTATTTAAAATAAAAAATGTACTTCCATTAAAGAAAAGAAACTTGTATTACAGTTACATATTCCAAATATAATAAGAGCAGATCTACATGATCCAATTCCAATCATCGAAATTTTCAGGATAATGTTCTTTTAAAAACATTGTGGGATACCCTAAATTTTTAATAGGTATCGTATTATTATTATTATTAGAGGTTGTGCAAGAGAGTGCCATCACCAAAAGTAGCTTTTTGAACTAAAAATTTACTTAAAAGCAACACCAAGACGTTTTTAGTAGCAGTCAAGGAAAAGAAAACATCAAAATGTCATAAAATTTGTAAATACCAAAATTGATATTTTTGCTAACATTTACATTTCGATAATTTCTTGGTATTAGTAAGGAAAAAGAAAAACAAATAGTAGTAATGTTAATCCTATATTTACACATTCAAAGAGAAACTACAATAAACGTAACGTGCTTTTTTAGTGCACTGATGATTTTCTCTATACTTTCTTTTTTAACCGAAAAAAAACTTAATGTTGGCAAAAAATATAAACTTTTCTTATTTACAACAATCACATGTAATGGAAAAAAGAAACCGGAAAGCTTCTTTATGGTCAAATATACAGATAGCTCAAAAAAATTAAGCCCTTATACGTAAAGCTAAAGGATATTCCAAAAACAGTTTTTTTTTCAAATACTATTATGACAGTGTATTATATAAAAAATAAAACCACTGCCTACAACAAATATATATTTATTTACAGATTGACTCATTAATAAACATTTTACCGAGGCATATTTTAAGCCAAAGTATCTTTCATTATTAATGAGACACTCCGTATATAACTCTTGTTTTTTTTTAAGCTAGAATTATTTAACAATGTTACAAGAATTACATGGTTACAAAACGTCACTTTGACAAATTGTTTTTACCGATCAATACGAGAAATATATTTCTGTGAATCCAGTGCACAATCATTACAATTAGAAAAAAATCTTTAAATACTGGGCAGTATATTTGAAATATCATTTTTTTAAATAGATGCCAATTGTAAAAGTTTACTATATTATTAGCTATATTATACAAAAAAAAGGAAATCTCTCAAACTAGAATTTGTTAAAATATTAATTATTGTTCAATTTGCTTATTTTTCAACTATACAGTGATTCACAAAAAGTTAATTTCATGTTTTTTTTTTCTAACAAGTCAAAAAATGTCAATAATTGACTATAAATCGAAACCACTTGAAACGGGTAAAATAAATTTCCAAAAATATTGAAATATACAGGGTGTTTTAAAAAGATGTTAAGACACAAAGGTGAAACATTAATAAAAAATAAAATTTTATGTGTTATTAATTATAAAATTTTATAATTGTGTGATAGTGAGTTAATATATCTTGCACGATTTCCAGTGATTTACAAAAAAAATGTCATACATGGAAATGAAAATTTGAATCTTGTATTACCCTGTATGGTTATATGAAAAAAAATTATTTTACTCCGTATTCACGGTATACGATTTTTTTCCCTAAATATCGTCTACATGTAGCTCAAAACCCTATAAGGTTCAAATAAATTTACTTCTCACTTAAACCCACTTGCAAGAAACGTTTATCACTGCTAACGTTCAATTAACTAAAAGTTAACGGATCAATTAGCGCCAACTGGAGTTTATGCAATCGGATAATAAGTCAAATAACGCTATCCGTTACTTTTTTCGATATGATTTAGTGCAAAATATTTCTACAAAATGCGAAGTACATCAAGAATTTAAGAATACAGATATCTTCTTTTTACTACGAGGTTTTGTTACCAAAAGTTGTGAAAGTTATGTTATTGGAAAATGTGGAATTTTCCGTCTAATATATATGACTGAAACAACATATTTGTTTTGAATTGAATTTAAGATTCACGAAAAAACGCAAAACCATTTAGTATTTTATGACCAGATTTTTTTTTATATCTAATAAAAAGTTGAAAGAAATTTAATTAAATTAAAAAAAATCATTTTTGAATAACATAACTTTAAACATAACTTTTACTAATTATATAAATAGACACCGAAGTTAGGCAATTGTTTTCTTTTCAGCACGGAAGAACATTATAATTACTTATTAAATATGTGCGTTGTGTGTTGCACATCTTTTTGGTGTAATGAATGCATTTTTATCAATAATATATATATTTTTTTGCTACTATTTCTATCATTTTTTTTAATTACTCTAAATAGAATGGAAAATTTTCCACAATTCGCGGCAAAATTTACAAAAAAATCTTCTAATTCTACGATCTAGTAATGTCGAAATAAACACAGAACATTAACAAGAAATCTTAATCTGTGTTTTTATAATTAAAAAAATTGTATAATATTTTGCTGGAATTTAAAACCCATAATTTGGTTTTTTTCTATATCACATTTACTCTACTATTTTTTGTTTGATTTTAAAATTTTAATGGCTTTGCCATTTATAAATATACATAATAAATCATCACATTAGATCTGCTACAACCTATATTTTTGATATTTATGAAAAAAAAGCATTATTTTTAAATTTAGGGTTGCCAATTATAATTGTAAATTAAAAACCTAATCCTTATTCTACTTTGTACTGAAAAAGAATATTTTTTATATAAATTTCAAACAAAATGTGGAAAATTCATTGGAATGTTACCGTATGGTTCATTAATTATTTGTTTTTTCAAAAAATCACTAAGGCATTTTTTATATTATCGTATATGTACATTCATAATTACGGGGTAAGCGCTATATATTTCATACAAGATGATAGTGATCACCATATTATGGTTTTTTATGAAAAAATCCCAATAACATAGTTGAAAGCCACAAAATCACCCTATAGATAGAGTCTACCATGCATCGATTTTTTAATATAAAAAAAATGGTTAGTAATTGGCATAGGGATGTTATTAGAATTTCAAAAACCCAACAAATCGACCACAAAGAATGTATAATCAACGTTTTTTTTTTATGAATATGTAGTTTATTAACTAGAAATAGCGATATCATATCTTTAAGGTAACAATACTTTAATTTTTGATGAATAAACAAAACATTTTCATTTTAATACTAATTTATCGATGATTATACGTTATTTGGGTGTCAAATTAAAGAAAAAAAAATGTTTACTTATGGAATTTGAAGGCATTGGATAGTTCGTTGATAGCGGCGTTGGTGACAGCCTTGCCGACGGCCATCTGCACCTGTTGAGGCACTTGAATGCCTCCCTGCTGGCCTCCGAATCGACTGAACACACGAGACAGACACATCACTTACCCGCTTTTTTTTAAACTATTTACGTTTAAAATATTGGGGAGGGAAGTGAAATTATATTTTGTACGAGAGTGGCGCCAAAAAAAACTTTCATGAAATTAAAAAAGTTGAACAAACAAAAATTTATTGATTTGATTTCTATTCGTGCAACTCTCGTACTGTCAGATTTTCATAAAAATCACACTTTTTATTTATTTTTTCCCCACATAGTTTATAATATTGCTTGTTAGGAAATATTAAAATTTACGCCAAATAACCTTATATAAGAGGCTAATAAATTATTAATTTTAGCAAGAAAGTATGGCAGAAATAGGACTAATTTTTAATATTTTATTTATCACTTACAAATTTAAATAATAAGATATTTTCTTCACGAACAATTCTTCTTGAAAACATTTATTTTTGCGCTGCCTATTAATTTTTTTACTCTATCTCTAATTCTACAAAAAAAAACATAACAATAAATTTTCTAATTCTATTTTTTTTATTATTAAAAATCCAATTCTAGCCCTAGTTCAACCATAATTTAAAAATAAAAAATTTAATAAGTAACGTCATTTTTTATAGAAATGAGTTGATTGAAATTAAAAAACAAAATAGAGCACACAGCAAGAGCGTGTCATTATCGCAAAGAAAAGATTGAGCGATAAAAAAAAATTTATTCTGGAACATGTACGGTATTAATTTAGATATTTTGCTATTTTAATAATATTTTCTTTGCCATAATGAAGAAATATTTTGGACAATATACAATATAGCGTTTATTTTACATTTTTTTAACAGTATTCGTTTTTTTTTGTTATTTTTACTCCTAATCTGAAGCAGAACAGAAATAACAACATAGCACCCTAGATTTTATAATGTCAACAATTAAATAATCAGCGAAGGTTGCATAATGAATCTTCAACTTTAAAAAAGTCTTTTAATTATTGTAAATAAACAAAAATATTAAAAAAAACACCCTGTATTCGGTCTTAAAAACGAAATATAGTCTTTTCGATTAACTTATTAATAATACTGAAACGATTCACTTAAAATTAAACTTAAGGAACAGTTAAGATAGAAATCCATTATGCAACCAGTTGTTATTTTTTTTTAATATTTAAATATATATTATGTATAATGAAAAGTTATGGTGACTACTCATATTAAATGCCGATTTTTAGCGCCTCCTGAAAAGAGAAAACCACAAGCTCAAAATAACGACACCTGTGGCCATATTGATACAAAAAAAAAACTGATTTTACTAAAAGTCTGGAATTTGTTTCATTAGAAACAAAGAAATAGATTTTAACCTTAATTATCAAATCTCCCCTCATTTTTAACCCAAAATCATATTGCGTTGTCAATTATTAATAAACAAATCTAAACTAACCTTTCATATATAAATAGTTCTCGTAGTATTTAATTCTTTAATTTGTTTAAAATTCAATTACATTTTTCATTTTCAATGTTTCAAGGGTTTTGCTCCTTAAAGTGACGAGATTTTTTCCGCTTAAACTGAATTTAACACTAATATTCCAATTTATTATCCAGACATTTTAATAAAACACTTTTTTGTATAACAATATGAATGAAAACGATTAGAATTAGAAATGCAAATACTCACGTGGGAATAAGTGGCGCTGGTAGGGCTTGTCCGCCGGGTCTACCTGGAAGTATGGGTGGAGCACCCCCGCCAGGTCTATTGGGAATAGCAGGGGCGGGCCTGCCGCTGCTTGGTGGTGGAGGAGGAGCCCGAGAACCTAGTGAACCTAAAAAAAATATTTCATTTTATTTATTTGAATTGAAAAGTATATTTGTGACTAATAACTCGTTTATTTACAGCTAGTATATTATTTAATAAAACGCATATTTTTTTGGGACTTACCACTGGAACCGACAGCACTCATCTGCGGCGTTGCTTTCCTTGGGCCTCCAGGACTCGGTGGGGATAGTCTGGGGTTCTCCAGACCACTGGCGAGCCAGTCGTTTTTGACTGGGGGCGGTACGGGAGTGGATACTGTCGCCATGGAAACATCGCCAATTATATGTAACGCTTCCTTGCATGCGTGATACATGCGGAGCATTTCTTCACGTTTTTGGGCCTCTTCAGGTGCCTGAGTGGATTCAATTGTCAGTGGTTAACATGTTGAATGTGAAGATGAACATTATTTTTCTTACCTCTTCCATCATCTGGGACTGATCTCCGCTAGCATATATATGTGCCAACAGTTCTCCGTTAATAAAATCTTTGGTATGGTTAATGATCATGTACATGATCGTCTTCGGCACCAGATCCCTCGTGGTCTTCGTTACGATTCTCATGTAACTGTCCACCAGGTTCCTTATAGTCTCCACCTGCCTCTCCAACTGTGGGTCCATTGAACTACTCATATTTTCTCCAGAAGACTAAGGATGAACACAACGATATGTCAGAAACATTGTGTAAGTTGAAAGAGAAGGGATTTAAGGAGAGGTAGGAAAAGAAAATACGTTAATTAAAGACAATTTTTTTTATGGGGAACCAAAGGAAGTGGAGATCTAGAGAGACATTGTAATCTTTTTGTGAAGTAAAAAAAATACTTCAATAATATTTTTTTTCTACAAATAAAAATAAATAACCCAGTCACGACGTATTTTGTAGTAGTAACTTATTCCATTATAGTAAAAATTGTTTTTTTATTATTTGAATTGATTTTAAGAAAGAATAGCAGGTACAAAATATATAATAAATGTGATATTTAAAAACATGGATGTTACAAGGACAACGAATTCTAACATGAATATATGGAAACATTGATGCGTGTGAGGGATTTTCTTTTTACTTCATATTTAAGAGTTAAGTAGGGAGTAACATTTAAACATTGCACCTGAATATAAGTAGAGGAGCTAAGACAATTACATTGTAAACAAACCAAATCTATTCCTACTAAAAATAAGTCGTGAATGTTAATATTTAAAAATACTGCAGCGTGTTCCTGTTTACACATAGTACAAAATTAAAAAGCTATTTAATATTCATTAAAATAAATAAATATTTGCATATATTACAAAAAAAATCATGGTGTTGTGAGAAGTTTACACTAAAATATAAAGTGTGTTTTCAATTAGTGTGGGAAATTATTTATTTTAGTGTATTTCTACAAACCTGATCACCTCCCTGGCGCCATACCAAGAAGCAAAAGACAAACACACACCAAATTAGGGCGATACTACTTTAGAATAATTTTATATGATTAAACAAAATTATAATTAATAATGCGTAAAACCCGAACTCACAAAAAAGCAAAAAAAAAATACCCAAAATGACTTACATTGGAAGAGTTCTAAAAAAAAAAAAAAAAGAAAACAAATAATTAAAAATGCCTGAAAATTTCGCCATGCGCAAAAATATAATAAAACAATTAAACTTACATCTTCTCCATTTAGGGTATCAGTTTGTTTTTCTGGATACACGCCAGCTCTTAAAAATGACGCTTTCCAAGAATCTACATCATCCAGGGTTTCACAACTCAATTCGAGTTGCTTATAATCCTAAAAGAAACCAAAATTAAAATTATAGGAATATACGCTGCCAAGCATAAAATTAGGGTCACCTCGTAATTTGCATGTTTTTCAGAAATTTCAATTTTTGGTTGTAACATAGTTTACTAACATTGTGCGATGATTTTGTCGTGATTGCTTGAATAAAAAAAATTGTTGTTTTAATAAGCGTTTCCCAATTAATGCCGTCAATGGTGGCTTGACATAGACAGTTAATTATCGTACTTTATTAATATAGTATTCGTTTTTTTGTTCGTTTGTTTTTTTACCTAAAAACGGCTTGAAGGATTTTCTTAAAAATTGGACCCCTGAGAAAAATAAGCTATCGAAAGTCTGTAACCCGAGATATTGGATATCCATTCACAGTTGTTGTTTTAGTGTGTTTATTTGTTGGATATTTTTTAATATATTACCCCAGTAATATTTTGGTTTTAACAATTTTAGATTACTATCTATTTGGATTAGGAATTAAATATGTTGCAAATAATTTTATTTGACTTCCAGGACTATTAAAAAAAAAATTGCTAATCAAAAATCTCTTACTTTATAAACATTCCTTCCTCCATCAGGATTAAAAAGCGCAAACATATGTCTCCTGGACATGAATCCTTGCTCTATATCCCTCAATTTCAGTCCGTCTAACGGTAGCATGTACTTTTTCTCCCGCTCTTCCTCGTCCTTGTACCAGGAGATGCTCTCAGACGTTAGTACAAACCAATAATCTTTGGAACCGCCTTTCATTATCCCCAAATTGTGTATGCACATGTAACCTTTGCGGATGACCTGGTTGCCCAAAGTGCCGCGCGTGCCTTTCGCCGTAGCGCTTTCCGATTGGCTTTGGGCACTGAAAATTTCATACACATATTTTTATTTTATAAATATTGATTATATTGTTTTTTTCGTACTTACTTGGCAAATCCGATAAAATCTTCATGGTTAGTATTCATGTATGCTAATTCGCAGTCTATTAATAAACAAAGTTGTTCTTTACAGTGTTGCTCTCTACTTCTAATATGAGTCGTTACAATTCTTTCGACTTCTTCACGTAAACGGGGATAACGATTCATCCTATCTGTACACATTCTAACGACATTTGAGAGTTCTTGAACGACCAAATCAACGCACTTCAACGACGGTTCTTTTAACCTCGAAATTTGCTTTTTTACAATGGCTTCGAAGGCCATATCAGGAGTGAACAAACCCACCTAAAAAATAGTCCAATTTAACAAAATAAAAGTTAGAACAAAGTCTCCATTTTTCCACATTTCTTTGTTATTGTAATTATTGTGTAGTTATTAATTTTTTATTGCCCTTATTTAAATATTTATCAAACTCACCCTGATACCATGTATATTTCTAATAGCAAATGCAATTTCTCTACGCAATTCTTTCTCATCAAATTCCATTTTGACAATTTCAAAGGGAAATCTCTCATGGAACAATCTATTAATTTTTGCACCACCGGATAATTCCATGGTATTTATTTGAGCAGAACCTGAACCTTCAATAGTCCTGTCGAAATCCACTTGTAACTGTTGAATCATCCTTAAAAAAACCGAACCAGTTAAATTTATGCTGTAGTACTGGGGCTGCAACAATTCCATCTTGGATCTTGTTGATTTTAGACAACAAACAATATTTGTATTGCTAACAAACTAATTTTTAGTTTTTTCTATTAATGATGAATAATCATTTTCTAAACTGAACAAAAAATAAAAATATAAAAATGCAAATAAAATTTCAATTCCTGGAATAGCAACTCTACAACAGAGTAAATTATAAGTTAATATAAATTCATTTTAAGTAAACATTTCAACAGTTACATAAAAATATTGAAAATAATCAATAGTAGTAAATGATAAGAATTTATTTTATAAAAAAAATAACTGTGATAAAATTACTGATAATAGGATAGATCTCAGTTTTCCAATATTTATTCCAGTAGCGTTCTAAAACACATTTTAATTAAAAAAGAAATTATTTTAAAAAGTTCAAAACCTAATTCTGAACTAAAAAAATCCAAAACATGCTTTCTTAAAACTTCAAAAATAAAAGTTTCTATAATTTCCAATTAAAATTAGTTACTTACTGTAACATGGCCTTAGTCTTAATAGATGGATCATCAGGTCTAAAATGCTTGAACTGATCGACGTCTTTTTCCAATTGCAAATATTGTTTTTGTAATTTGTCTCGTAAACTTGGCAATGTGTCCCTGATGTGATTGGTGAGTTGCTGATTTAGAACTCTCTGTAGATATGGAGTACCTAAACGTTCAGCTATGTGTCGATAAGAAGGATGGCTGAAAGATTAATAAATATTTTTTAGTATAAAATATCCTATGCAAAGGTTAGTATATTTTACCTCAAGAAAAATTTTCTTTCAGCTGCTAAGGCGGCATTTATGTCTTTTCTTCCATCAATATCTTTTTGTGAACGATTTACAACACCAATGTAACCTCTTCTAAGAGGTAACAATTTATTTTCTAAAATATCTCTGGCATCTGTCCCCTCATCCATAAGATCCAATTTAGTAATCACTCCAATTGTTCTTATCCCTTAATTCAATAAATTTTTATAAATACTTTAAATCGTTTTGTATGATGATTACTTACCTTGAGGATCAACTTCTTTAGCTAACTTCAGAGCATCAGAATTTGCCAAATCAGTATTGGCTGGTGTTACAGCAAGAATTAGACAAGATTCTCTTTTTATAAACTGCATAATCATTCCCCTGATTTGCTGTTCAATATCAACAGGTTGATCCCCAATTGGGACTTTTGTTAAACCAGGCAAATCAATCAAAGTCAAATTTAACACTAAAAAAATATAAAAACGATTAAATCTGGAAAAATCTAATAACACTCTATCAAAGGTATTGAACAAAAATTTACTCAAACAATCCTAGTCTATGCACAAAAGAAAACAACAGTAGTATATATTGTATCTACATATCTTTTCTTGTGTATAAATTTTTCTGTTCCCTGATTACATAATCTGCATTTAAGTTCCAAGGAAACAGACAAAATTTAAACACAAGAAAATATATGTAGAAACTTATTCAAGATACAATACACTAGATTGGGTAGTTTGATGCAAGGTTGAGATCTTGTAGTCTTTACGAAAACATTAATCTAGGAGAAAAAAAATTATATAAAAATAAGACCTCCAATCTATTTTTAATTTTTGACTATCTAATGCATAGACAATAAAATATATTTTACTTACCATTTGGTGAATAAACTCTCAAGTTAATTGGAATATTTGATATTCCTTTATTGCTTCCCGTAACTCTATCGGTTTCTGACTCAATTTCAAGCCTGACTTCATTGAAATCGACAAATCTCTTTCCTTTGCAATGTAGAAATTCAGCATTTTCTAAAAAAAAAATCATTCACTATTCTCTAAAGCACTTGTGGTTATAGCCGAAAATGTTCTTAAATTTCTATTATCTTATTTAAAATGTAAACTAAATGGTTATAAAGGAATAAAAATCAATTTTTCGATTGTGTTTGTTGTTCAAAACAATTTAAAATTATACAAAACGGCTTTCATGTTCATATCTAACTTTTTTTAGCATTTTTTGATGATTTGTAAGAAAATTGTATTGGTTATATGAACAAAAAAATTTAAATATATACTATTTCAACTATGATATTACTACGGCCCGCCTATAGTAGAGCAAACCGTAGTATTGAAATCATGCAAAAATCTCAAAAAATTTGTTGCTCCAAATGACTTAAAAGGTCATGAAACGTGGAGAAAAAAAGTCTGTATGTGCGCACGATAACTCGAGAACGGTAATTCCAATCCGGAAAATTCTTTCGGCAATCGGTTTTTATTCAAAAAAGGATATCGAAGATAAGCTATTTCGGGTCCGAGAACCTGGGCCCGCCTACCAAGTTAAACTTCTATTCGAGATATCTGGATAAGGAAAGCACATTTGTCGATACTGATTTCTTTTAAGGTGTTGTGCAACTTAAGACGAGTCGATTGATATCAATATTGCATGGGGCTCGTTGAAAAAAATTGAAAAATTTGAAAAAAAAATTATTGAAAAATCGCGAAGAGATTATTCCTTTTACTAGTTTTCAATATTAAATTGTGCTTTTAAAACATTAATTTATGTGCTGTCTTTCTGTGGCTGTTTTAAGGGGCATATGTTTCCTCAGTGTGGACAATAATTGTAAACTAGTTCATTCAAAATTGTGTTTTGTTCAACATTGACAATAATAATTTAATTATGAATATGGAATGGAATAATGACTGTGTTTACAGTTAATTAATGAATATAAAAAAATGGTTCATTTTATGGAATCCATAGCATAGAGAAACCAAAAACTAGATACATGGGAAATTCACAGCAACAAACTTATCTTTTTCTTTTTTTATAGAATGAATCAAAATAATACTTGCAATTGTTATATTTTTCCATGGTATTATTTCAGGCATACACATAACATCAGGTGCAGATTTTTAAAAGCAAGAAAAAACGTTATAAACAAGTTTCATCGCAAACACGTTTGTGTGCGTAAATTTGCTGTAGTGAATAACAACTTAACATCAAGATATTTCAAATCTGACTTCAGATTCTTCTTTAGGAAGAAAACTTTTATCAAAAAAATTGTTGATTTCAAATGTACTGAGATAAGTAAAAATATATTGAAAAATAAATCTTTTAAAAGGTAATACATATTGATATAGGGCCACAACTAATAAGCAACTATTTATTAGTTATATAATATATATTTATGACAATTTTGTCTAATCAACAGAAATAAGGGAAAATTAAAAAAATCAATATTTAAATTGAGGTCAAAAGAAGTAAAATTAACTCTATTTCATATTTTTAACACCATCTAATCTGGTGATTTTTAATGAAATATTAAATTATTAACAATTAAGGAGTATGTTAGTTTATTTAAATTGTATTTGCACTAAATATGAATCTGGAATCAAAATTTGGTTGTCTTAAACCGTTTTTAAAATATTTCAAAAATTGTTACTTCACTGGCAGACAGACATATTGATTCCAGAATAGGAGTTTGTTTTGCATAATTTTAACTTTAATGTAGCATTCCCAAATAAATAAAGTAGTTTTGTCTGATTTTAAGTTGTTAGAAAGCAACAATCACTAAAGTTGAAAAAAATGTGACTATCAATTATGTCCACTTTCAAAATTACTTATTCATTTTACATTTTAATTGTATTAGTTTTTTAAAATTAGCTTATATAGAGTGTTACATTTAAAATAGTAAAGTAAAAAAATGCAATTTTTAATTGTCCATAACTCTAAAACGATTCATTTTATTAAAGATGCCAATATTTTCCTCTAAAACTCCCCATACTCCAATTTCTGCTGATCACTGTATATTATAAAAGAAAAACAATTTAAAAGTTTTTCTTAATAATAAACATGTTATCTTTAGCATTTTTGATTATGAGTTTTTAGCTAATTAAAATTCTAATTTTCAAATTTTAATGACTAAACCATAAGTCAGTAAAATATTATTTAGTATAAATCATTCTAAATGCCAATAAAACTATATGTTATTTTTTTTAAATAACTTTACTGATGTGACTAATATATGTGTTTATTTTAAAAATAAAACCATTATTCAAGGTGCACTTTGTAGGTTATTTAAAAGGTCAATAAAACCAACCTCTTAACAATATTTAATTTGAGGTGATCAAATTTTATTGTTTTTATTCTCATACTGGCTTAGCTATACATTAAACATTATTATGCAGTAGTGAAATTAATAAAAAGTATAAGGGAACATAAATTAAAACTCACCAGTATTAGCATTGATAAGCTGCAAAATCAGAGGTCTTCTAGTTACTATGCCAGATCCTCTAGGAAGGAAGTCACTGAAAATAAAGATAAAGAGATAAAGGTCATTTAACTTCAAATCCTTTAACTATCTCCAAAATGAGATAATATAAATTTAGTAGCATTATTTCTTAACCAAAAGAAGGAAATCAAACTTTGTTTATAAACGTGGGTTCCAAGTAAAAAATTTATAACATCCAGAAATTCGGGTTTCCTGGAATATGGAAAAACTAGCCTATTTAACTTTAAAATATTAAATTTATTTATATATTGTATTAAAAAATACAAAATAATATAAAATATTCATAAAAAAAGGTAGTAAATTTTAAGAAAAATCAAATCGATGCAGAATTTTTGACAGGTCAATACTCAGGTCAATGTGTCACTAGTCAACTCACAAAATTGATTTTATCTACTTCCAATGCAATCAATACACAACATTTTCATACAAAAACCACCAAAATTTCGATTTTCCACTCACCGTCCAACAAAATTCTCCAAAACAGAGCTCTTTCCAGCCGATTGTCCGCCCACAACAGCAATCTGAGGCAAATCCAACGTCATATGAACACCCAATTGTGTGAAAGCATCTTGCAATTTATTCACGATGGGAATGAGCTGCTCCATACCCATGTTCCCTGCCATTTTTAGGCCGGAGTTCGCTTTAAAAACTATCAAAAATTAACGAATTGTATTCACCACTTCTGAGATGTATCAACTAACATGGCCGATAATAAACCGAGACTGAGTGAAAACACTAATGCGCATGACTCGTGCAATTTTATTATTTTTATTATGTTCCTCTTTCGATAACTAAGCAAATTTGGAGTGTTTTAACATTGCATTTGTCGTAGAATTATTGTTATTCAATTTTTGTTATCTGGGAGATAAAATTCTTTCCGAAATTTGAATTAAATTGGTTGTCAATACACACGAGCATGCGCAGTGTAACTATGTATTACTGGTTGTCGAACTAGTAGAAGTTAAACTTGTTTGACAATATTTGATAAAAGGTAGGTAAAAAAATATTTTGAAAACAGTTCTTGACAAATTTCTACACAATAAATTCCTAATAAAAAAAAAGGAAATAAAACAGAAAACAGTCCACCAAACGAACGTATCTATAGGTTTGTTCGACTGACCAGAACTGAAAATATGGTGTTCGAGTGAATTATTTTGAACTAGTTCAGATCTCCACCGAATCACAGTAAAATGACCAAGTTTCACTATTCGACTTCCCCGGTTTTAATTTATAATGAACTTGTCGACACAGAAACCGAAATATCGTGATATTACGAGTGTTGCTAATGTCAAATATATTTTAAAGCAGTTTCTTTGGTTAAAAAAAATACAATTTAATACTAATAAGAATTGCAATAGTCCTGAAATTATCCGCAACTCGGATAATAAAGACAATCATAAAATGAAACGAGTGCACAGATAGTTCTGGATTAGGTTTATTTACAAATATTTTGTAACCGTTTGAACTTCGCAAGTCGAACAAACCTGATATGTCAGATGTCAACGTCAAACAATTTAAACTTTTGACGTTTCACTTTAACCTCAATTTGGATAAAACATATTTATAATGATACACAGTTTATTTATAATAAATTCCCAAGGGTAAGATCTATAAATATTCTAATTTAATTTGTTTTTTATAAAATGTTATTTTTTTAGTGATGTTTTTTTGGAAAAGCACTGGAGAAGCGTAGTTCCAAAATCAATATGCGACTACTATCTAGAATCACAAAGATCGAATGGAACAGATATAAATCCAGTAATCGCAACCCCTCATCATTATTTAATATCTATACAAAGAGGTGGAGTTAGTTTTGTGGCGGTTTGTATGGAAGAAATACCTCCGTTGTTTGTAATCGAATTTTTACACCGCGTAGTGGACATTTTTAAAGTAATATTTTACACTATATTTTATGAAAATGACTAATAACTTCTTTTAGGATTATTTCTCAGATTGCACCGAGTCTATAATTAAGGAAAATTATGTAGTTGTTTATGAGGTAATGTAGGAATTATTTATTTTATTGGTTTTTGATTTTTTATAATTTTTAGTTATTAGATGAAATGTTAGATAATGGGTTTCCTCTGGCTACTGAGAGTAACATTCTTAAAGAGTTGATTAAACCCCCAAATATTTTAAGAACAATTGCAAATACTGTTACAGGAAAAACTAAGTGAGTATTATTTTATTATAATATGGAGTTCATTTTATTGATAAACAATTAGATATTACAACATTTTTACATACATAAATAACAATTTAATTAAAGATTAATTTCTTTCAAATCTTTAATGTTTTTTAGCGTAAGTGATATTTTGCCTACTGGCCAACTTTCTAACATCCCTTGGAGAAGATCTGGGGTAAAATACACAAACAACGAAGCATATTTTGATGTCATTGAAGAAGTTGATGCGATAATTGACAAATCTGGCTCAACTGTCTTTGCTGAAATACAGGGATATGTAAGTAAATAGTATATTATATTACTAGGAGTGGAAGATTATTATTTGTTGAACTCAGAAGTTTACTGCTGAAGCAATGTAATCTGAGCAAAACACAAATAATGAAGCCTTCTTTTTCGAGTATTATATACTATTTTTTCTTCAAGCGTAAAGATAATTCAAGTTATATAGCAAAACACAGGAGACGCCCATAATAAAGCATTGCTATCATTTTTCATTACTGTTGCACACGTACAATAATTAATCTTATTGTTTTACTACAAAAATAATAGGTCTGTGTTGCCGAAAGTAATATAGTTATTATTATACGCTTGAAGGAAAAAAAATTTAATCAAGTAGATTAATCTTATAACTTGATTTAATATTTTTTACAGATTGATTGTTGTATAAAACTCAGTGGAATGCCAGATTTGACATTATCGTTTATTAATCCTCGATTATTTGATGATGTCAGTTTTCATCCTTGCGTTAGATTTAAAAGATGGGAAGTAAGTGAATTTATTTAGTAAAATTTTATTATAAAAAAATAACATTTAAGGGAATTTTGTAAATTTGTCAACATCATATCATTTCCAGTAGATTTTGCCAAGTCTCTAAAATATCTACATATAATAGAAACATCCATTATTGTTTCTATTTCTCATGATTATTTCACTATAATATATAGGATATCTTATTATAAAGTTAGTCTATTAATTTATTTTCATGGTCTGCTATCTAATAAAGAACCATTTTTATTATTTCATTTTCAACATAGAAAACCATTATGACGAGTCCTATTGTTCTTAGTATTTTGGGTTGGAATCTTTTTAGGAATGCCAATTTTGTTAGTATGAAAATAAGCACTTCTTTTAGGCTGAAAGGTTGCTCTCTTTTATCCCGCCAGATGGTAATTTTAGACTGATTTCGTACCACATAAGCAGTCAAAGTGTTGTAGCAATTCCTGTATATGTTCGACATAATCTTTCTATTAAAACTGGAGAGCAGGCAAGGTTAGATTTAACAGTGGGACCTAAACAAACAATGGGGAGGACCATTGAAGGTAATCATTTAATTTCGTATAACTTTTATCACTTATTTTAATTGTATTCTTAGGTGTCAAACTAGAAGTTCTTATGCCAAAATGCATTTTAAACTGCGTCTTAACAGCTAATCAAGGAAAATATAATTTCGATCCAGTTTCAAAAATCTTACATTGGGATATTGGAAAAATCGATGTCGCCAAACTACCAAACATAAGGGGATCAGTAAGTTATATTCATCTGAATTAGATTCTTCTAAATAGTACAAATTTCAGTGCTTTATTCATACTCTAGATGCTTCCTAAGCACTTATCTGGGATAACTGCTGTTGTATCTTGAGTTAAAATTCAATGAATTATCATTTAATTCCTTTATTTATGTCTTTTTAGGTTTCTCTGGCGTCCGGTTCGAACACGGCCGAAATTAATCCGTCAATTAATGTTCACTTTACCATCAGTCAGCTGGCGGTTAGCGGACTCAAAGTTAACCGATTGGATATGTATGGCGAGAAGTACAAACCGTTCAAGGGAGTGAAATATATCACGAAGGCCGGCAGGTTCCAAGTTCGAATGTAAAAATAGTTTATTTAAAAAATATATTCTTATTGGGTTCCAAAATATATATTTGCAGTTGGTACATTCCAAAGAGAAAAACTGTTTTTGGAACAATAATATTTTTTTGTATCTATATATGTTCGTATTTATTTTTGTTATATTATAATCTTTTTGAATTTTAAATAAAAAAAAATGATTTTAGTATTTTTCTATGATAAATTTGTATCTTACAAAATGTCATTCACAGATCGGAAATATCTAATACATCAATTAAAGTATGGGAGTGAGATATTTTTTAAACTATCCTCTTAGGTGATTCACTCTGTATCTATTTCAAATATCATTTTTCAATTTATGTACTTTCTTTGTCATAACAGTTTCATGACCTGATGTCTTTGGTCGTCTATTTCTGGGATGAATTACATCATTCATTTCGAACTTTCAGTCAGCACTTTTTAAAACAATGTAACACTTGGTAGCCATACAAATGTCACGTGGATAATACTAAACATTAATTTTTTATATAAAATGTGCTTATAGTAGTGATGTTTGTTGTTTTCAATTTATACAGAGCGTCCCAAATATCATAATTATAAGTGTTTCATTGAATATTATAGTCGAGAAAATATAACATTTGAGTTGAATTTTTTTACAGTAAAACTGATTGAGATCCGATTTTTTGCAATCGCTTCGTGAATTTGCGACCACTTTTGGTCAAGTACTTTTATGAAATTGCAATGCTGCATCGAAAAATGTATTCTTAAAAGTGCATCTTTTCACTTGATCAACAAAAAGCATTAGAATCACGCGAATTTCACTACCCGGAGGTTTTTTGAGTCGCTGATTCTGAATAATATTTTCAGATTATCCTCCCGTGTACATGGAGGTTAGGGCAGCAGCAGGAATGTCATTACCATGAGTTCCAAGGAAATTATAATCAGAAATCGTCCGAAATTCATTATTCGGAAATTTTTCGCGTCGTTCGTCAAAAATCTACCATTGGCAACCGCTTCCCGAGTACCTGGTGCTCCGGACGACCTAATTAATGACGTCATCTCTGGGAATTTTACATATTTAATAATCGGCCCTGTGCAGTAACTCGGCGCCTACTGTACACCTCTTTTCAACGTATCACTCCGGATTAATAAGTTTTGAAATAAAAAAAAATATTGCAGTGGAAAATGTGATCCGTCATAATAAACTAAAGATATACTTTGATATATTGAAATAATATAAAATTAGGTAATTAAAAACTCAAGTCTTATTCCACAATAATTTTATTATTGATAAAGAAGGACTGGCAACTATTTTCGGCAAACTGCCATCATCAGGCCAAAATTTTGTTAAGTGTGATATAGTATACTTATTAAAATTTAAAAGCTGTGCGCACACTAGTAAAAGGTAAAAGAGGATTAAAGGAGCGAATGAGTACTAGGAAAGGGGTAAGGATTTCCAACATTTTCTCGACCGTGGTGTCTAGACATACTTCACCGGTTATCTTCATCATTTCTTCTCTTTCAGTCTCCCATCTACCGCACACAAAAATCGTACGATCAGAGTCTTTTTCTTCCTGGTAAAATAGTAGCATTCTGAGTTTTAATTAGTAGTGAGCTCTCCCTGATTCTTTTCCATCCATTTACTAATATTCGGTAAGAGTCTTTATTTGTACATGCACCAGTACCATTCTTGTCATCTTTGGAGCATTCTTATATCTGCCATTCTCGTTACCAAGTATTTTTTTCCTTCCCGTAAATTACAAGGAGGATCCCCGGAGGAATCCTGGAAAGAGTTAAAACTGCTCTTGTTGGGCTGATTCTATCCCTAATAGCACAAAAGGTCCGATTGGCGTTTTTTATGGTTCATTTAACGTCCGAGGACCAAAATAAAACGTTTTATAACGTTTCCGCAAGTACGTTTTTAAAATGGACATAAAGAAACGTCCAAAATATGTCGACAAAACGTCTCGAACTCATAAATTAAAAACAAAACGTTTTCTACGCTACAGGACTCTGACGTTTTTAAATCCTACGATAAAAACCAACAGCTAAACGTTTTTTTAACGTCCATGTTAGAATGTTTTGTTATAAAGGCACAATAGGGATATTTTCAAAACGTTTTATTTGAGTTGTTTTTAAATCCACCAGTAAAAACGTTCAAAAAACGTTTTGTTTAGGTCCTTAAAAGTATGTTTTCAGAAAAAATCTTTCTTTTTAAACGTTTTTGTAAGCAGTTTTATAACCACTGTAAAAAACGTTTAAAAGACGTTGTGTTTGTGAATCCGCAAAAATATAAGTGGACGTTCTAAAACATGTCCCAAAAACGTGTTTTGTTGAACCATTTATTTAGTCCGTTATGAAATGTTTATAAAACGTTTTTTTCCGACGTCTATATGAAGTTAGAAATTGGGACATTTGCACTAGAGAAAAACGTTCTTGGGTACTTTAACGAACGTTTTTAAAACGTCCCGACGTCCCTATTAGGGATAGTCACTTACAATTCATATGGCTGCCTTTCTCTGGACGCTAATAATCTTGTTCTGATTATTTTTTTATCTAAAGCCCTTTTCTAAATTGAGGCATCGTACAGAGCATATGCCTTCTCTGGTTGCTCCTATATATTGAACAGTATTCGACTTTGGTTGGACACGGTGGGTAGATTAATCTTAACCAAAACTGAATAAAACAATATAACTTTTTTTCTTCAATTCAGTTACCAAAATCTGTGGTATTGACCACTTTGTTAACGAGTGTATTTAAAAATTGCAACTATTTTACAAGATGTCGTTAGTTATCGCCCATTTATTAATTCCGAATGTTTTTCCTTTTAATTTACTATTTGCTTGACATTCTTTTAATTCAGTATATGGCAATGCCGTTTGGAATAAAACTTTATGAGTCCAATTGTTAGAATGTTTGCTTGTAATTAAAGCTTATTAAAATGTGTCAATGAGTATTTCACTGATACCTTCAGCTAGGCATCAATATTTTGTAGTCTTTATTAATTATATGTTATGATTTTTGATAAATAAACAATCATATTATATTACCAATGTGTAGTAGTTGTTTATCATATTTTGACTTGTCCTATAGGATATACAGTGTGTCTACTTAAGTTGGAACCATATGGGAAACTTTTTTATTGGTTTTATGAAAAAAAGTTATAAAATACAATCATCAGATATTATTTTTTTTTAGTTGTATACAAGGTGTGTCGAAAAACGTAAATTACTTTTATTTTTGATAATTTCAAAAACTATTATTTAGAATTGAAAACTGGGTATTAAAAATTTAGCCCGGTATATCTAAACATATGATCATCAAATCTTACTCAAAAATAAAATAAAAATGTTTTGCTATTGCAGAGAAATATTATTTTTAATGCAAATTGGAATGACTGTATATCTGAACGTAGTTTTCCAATTCTGATCAAATTTTCCTTATGACAATTTTCAATATTGACAGAAATAAGTGCAGTTGACATTCATAAATCATATTTTTTAACACACCTCGTATACGACTAAAAAAACTGATATTCTGATGATTGTATTGAAGATTTTACACCATGCACAACTTTTTGTAAAAAATAACATTTTTGTATAAAATCAATAATAAAAAAAAATTCCCATATGGTTCCAACTTGAGCAAACACACTGTATACGTGCAAGATGTCTTTACAGTTTCAGTTTAAAGTAGAAGAATAAGAGGTTTCAATTTCTTTAAATTTGAGGGAAAAGTTAATGAGTTAATTTTTGCAGCCGCTCTAGACAAAAATATTGAAAAATATGAATATTTTAACACATTTTAGCATTAGTTGAATTTTAAGTCAATTTAAATAAAACATGAATAAACTTGATTTCAATAATTTTCAAAAATGTAAAAATGAAACTGGGTTTTAAGAAATTCAAAAATTTCGAAAATATATCACAAAATTCCAAAATTTCAAAAAAAAACAAAAAATAAAAATGTCCAAAAATTAAAAAAACTCGATAATTTCACAAAGTAAAATGTCAAATATTCAAAAATTTCTAATATATCGAAAGTTTGATAAATTTTAAATTTTGCAATTTTTTTCTAAAATTTCAAAACGTAAAAATGTCAAAATATTCAAAAAAAATTGAAAACATCGAAAATTTTAAAAAACAAATTAGCAACAAACGATAGCCGCAGTTAAAGGGTTAACATAGAACATTTTTGTAGACGTTTATTTTTTTTTTATTTTTAGTCCCATGATGATATATTTTTTTAAATAGAAATTTGTGGAATATGAGAATTTGCAATTTTATGACCACCAGTGTAGTGTTTTATTTAAATTAAATTTTTGACTTTGGCAAGGACTAATTAGCCAGACTGCAACTGTAGTGCTAAAAAATTATGTTGTCAACTCGTATTATTTCTGTAGTAAATAAAATAATTCCAATTTTTTCGTATGTAAAGTTGAATAAAAGAAGTCTGAAATAGAGTAACCTCGTGTGTGTAAAATTGATAAGTATTCTGACCTCGGAAATGGCCAATCAGACTTTAATCTCATTCTCCGGTACGTTTTTCGGCGTAAATAGAAGTTTGTCATTAAATCACAAAATTACAAAAATAAATAAATATAGAAATCTTTTATTGGGACATCCTGTATCTACCGTTATATGATCGTAAAACCGCTGATCTTTGTAGGTTCTATGTTTCTTTTCTCTTTGATGGCAGGTTAACGCTTTGCTGACTTCAATAAAATACTAATATTATTCTTGGGACTTATGGCGGATAGAACACGTTTCGCGTTTAGTCACGGGCGGCACATATCGAGGAGAAACGGGATACTAATAAAAAATAAAATATATAGTATCGGTATTAATATAAAAATTTCATAATTACATTTTTGAGATCCTTAATAAAAGTATTAGCATAATACACTTATGTAATCTTTCTCTGAGTTTAGCCTGCAAGAAAAATCAATTATATTGATGTCTTAAAAAAAGTTATGTAGGACTTTTTTGTCTTTTGCCAACATTTCGTAAAATATCTATTAAAGATATAGAACTTAGATTTGGTAGATCTATATAACACAAGAAAAACGTATTTAATATTTTTTTTTAAATTCAGATGAGTATATACCGGAGCCATCTGGAAAATTTACCAGCATAACTTTTATGTTAGAGGCAAAAATCAAATTTGGGGAGGCCCATACACCATGTGACTTTTATGTTTGCCGGTTAGAGAATTAACCAAGGAAAATGTGCTTGTATTTTAATAAATTGAGTGTAAATTTTTTTTGTTAGTATTTTCCGGTTAATGTTAAATAAACCTACCTTCTCGTCCAATTTTTTCTGCGCACAACAGGGTAGAGCGCCATAAAACATAATTATTTATATTTGGACGGGAACTCGCCTAATATAGCAACTAAAAATATGCGGTTTTTTCTAGAGAAAAAAGTTGATAGTCTTATCACTATTACTAAAATTATTTTAAAAAAGTGCCACAGACGCGCTCTAAAGAATTAACTACAGAATTGATTAGTGAAACCGCAGCTTCCTATCTTTAACATTAATGGAGCGCTCGTCCAAAAACGATTTCAGGCAAGATAACATATGGTATTGGCGCCTCTTAAAGCTTTCTATAGTCGGTTATATCCTGAGGTAATATTAATGTTTTAGAAAAATTCCAATTTCACTCTCTGAATTTTGGTAATTACTTATTATTGGAAATAATTAATTCTTATATATTCCTCCATCAATGATATCCAGTAATTTGGGTGTTTGTTGAATTTTTACGTAATGTAAGATGAATTGCTAACTCAAAGTCCGCATAAACAAGTTTAGGATTCAAACATAAACTAAACTTTTTAGATATATCGACTACGTAGTCCGGGATCAAAAAAAAACACTAAATTCACATTAAGCCGCGCAGAGTAAAAAGTTGACAAAAAAATTGATCCATCAACAAATACTAAGGTTTCTGAAATTCTTTTTTGTTATAAAGCTTTCGTTTTTTTGGGTTAGCGATGTTCGATACATTGGAAAGTATCGATATTCGTATCGAAAAGCAATGTATCGATACCCAAATATATCGTATTAAAAAGTATCGATACACGAAATATCGATTGTTTCGATACTTCTACGTGTTGCGTTTTCATAGTTTAAGTTTAGCAGCAGTTAATAATAAATGTCTTATTGAATTGGTTGTAGTTCCAGTGGATTTAATGTCATTATTACAAACTTTGTTTTTATAAATAAATTCCATACATTGCTGTGCTTGGATTTGTTTTCTCGTAGCATTTCATAATTGAATAACAAATAAATCACAAAGCAAAACAATTTTAACTAATGTCCATTGACGAATGGATTACTAAAATAAATAAAAATGTTCCACTTTTACATAGAGTGATTTCTTGGGGGATTACCAGTTACTCGCCCAGTTCAGCTGCAACTGTATCATTCCTGCACATGTACTCTACCATCTCTTATGTAATTTCGAAATGTATCGATACACGGTATTGGTACTGACTTAAGTATCGATACAAAATATCGAATATCGTGAGAAAATGTATCGATACTCTAAGGTATCGATAAGTATCGAACATCGCTAGTTTGGGTTATTCACATGCAAACAACTTTTGCCCATATTCGGATGATTGACTTGGGTAATTAAAAAAAAATTGCGGGTCACTTGATTTAATAAATGCTTTGAATCCATAATGATTATGGTATTATCTTCAACAATTTTGAAAAATTCCAAATAACGTAAAAATAAAAAAAAAACAAAATTCTATAGAATACTGATAATATAGGTAGTAAAGTGTAGATTTCGTTTTAATTTTTAGGTAAAACTATATTAACGAGATTATAAAAATTATTTACTGATCTCAAATGATATTCTTCTATTAAACATTAATTATTTTTTAAAATATTTGTCATTTATTAGATAGCAATTTTAAATTAATTAACTATCTTCAAAAACTCGTTATTTTAATTTTTTAGATGCACCCTTGAATAAAAACATCTCCCGCCGCCCAAGTAATCATCGGCATATATTATGACCTGTAAATAGCAAAGAAATTTGCTGTTCTGTTAATTTTTATACCTTTTCCAAGATATTCAATAAAACAAGAAATAATTATTTACCTGTAAAATGTTTGCCAACGTCTACAAAAAATCGATATTATTATAGTTGTATACCTACATGAAAACTTGGCATTAATTAATTCAGTGAAAATTCTCAAATATTTAATCCATATTTAGTCTCTAAAGTAAGTTATTTCAAAAAATAATAATAAAAACAAATGAAATAATTTTTTTAAAAGCTTTAAATTAATATATGATCAGGTCCGGATTAGCAGCTATTTACGCCCTAGGTCAAAGTTCTAAATTACTCCTCCTTCCAGGAGGTCTAGGGAGTGTGGATTTTTTTTGGCATATTTAACTGTAAACCTCGTTTTAGAGCTTCTTTGGGGTTATTTGAGCTATTAACACATTTTTATTTTTAGCCCTTTTGAATAATACATTTTTAAATATTTTCCAATTTGTATCAATCACGCAATAAAAGAGTGACTAAAATTCCAAAATGTATGGAAAACAAATATTTGCAATTGCCAAATACAAAGTTTCCGTATCCTGCGCCCCCCGCAAGCGTGCGCTCTAGGCCGGGCCTAGGTTGATCTTATAGGTAATCCGGGCCTGTATATGGTAATCGATAAAAGGACCAAATTCCAATCTATTGAAAGAAACTATCGCTTATTGATTATAGTTTATATTCACACCTTATCATTATCTAACTTCGAAGATACTAAAGGGTATCGAATTTTTAATACATAAAAATTGATAATAAATTTTGGATATTAAATATTTAAAAACAATTTACTACCTTGTGAGAAAAGAGGAAATTAATTTAAGTATATTTGATCTACATCTCGAGAAAGCTGTTTCTGATTCATATAACACGACCCAAGAAGAGAAAGGTGGGGCGCCAATGCAAGAGGGGCGCCAAAATCGTTGCCAGAAAATTTGGAGTCTTTACAAAAAAAATTGAAGAAAACACTGATTTAGAAGATTTTTCATTAAGTGTACAAGAATATGCAGCACGATGACGTGTCGATTAAATTAAAAAAAAAAGTAAAAATAGGATTAAATTATCCATGGAATCATCAAAATTTGGCTTTAAATCAAATATAAATATTAAGTATGCATATTAGGTTTAGAATACGTTCCTACTTCGTGGTTAGGTTAGTTATTGTTGTTTACGTTGGCCTCTTTGTTTTAATTCTACTATACACTTAAAAAAGATATGTTATATAAAAAAATTATTTTATTAAATATATTTAAAATGCAGCTACCCAAGATTTTACAAAGTAAAAATTAGTTATATTTTATAACTATTTTTGTAAGTAAAATTGTAGATTGTTTACGAAAATTAAATTAAACTAACAATTTCATTTAATTTAGGTAATTTTAGAGCACACGGCAACATTGTGGGTAGCGGTTCGTAGGTACCGGTTTTTTGGCGAGTCACGATCTTTGATCTTTGTGTTCTTCGTAACTTTTTTTAAATTCTCGCCGCGTCTCGTCCACTAAAAAGAGGACATTGGCCAGGCTGCTTGAATTTGACATTCTTAGAATTTTAAATTTTTTAAAGCGAGAATTTGGTATTTCGATGATTAATAATACTAAGAGGATTTTTTTTATTTCCTAGTAGTAAGTAGGTGAGTTGTGATTTCTACGAATGAATTAATTTGTATTAATAACCGGAGGGAAAGATATATCCTTGGTAAAAAAATGTTGGTATAAAACGATATATTTAATCACTGAATTTTATTACTGAGCCCACAAAATTTTTTTTTTTTAATTTTCTCGTCGTTTCTGAGCTCCCAAGACTGTCTGGATGTAAACACTATAACTCTTCGAGCAAGTTCTGGTTTTAATTTTATTAGTAAGTTTTCTCCAGGAAAGATCCCTATTGAATTTAAGCAGGATCGGACCGGCCTTACTTCCGGTACTCGCCATACAAATTAGTATAATAGCTAAATGAAGAGAGGGCTTTCCGAATACTTTTAATAAACAAGTTGTTGAATATATTTTGTTTTAACATTAAACTTTAACAATGTTACTAAATTTTGAACTTATAAAGTATATGAATATTATAAAATGTTCCAAAAGATAAGTTTTTTTTTTTATTTTAATTTTTTTTTACATTATTTACTTTTTGGTGGCAAAGATTTCAAAGGATTTCTAAATTATAAAAATAAAATTACGTTTTGGATATTAATCAACGATTTCTACAAATTTTTAGCCTTATCATCAACGTCTGTTAACATTACTTAAACACGACGTGATTATTAAGAAAACAATATAAGTAGCAATAATGTAATAAAAATTGTATAAAGTTTGAAGTAAGCAAAAAAACAGTGAATCACTTAAAAAACCAACAAAAGCTAATAATATTATATCCATCATTCGTGAATAATTTTATGTGAATCAGATTACCGAGTTTCGAAATCTTATCAATATATTTTGTTACATTTATTATATTAAAATAAATGTATACTCCACGTTAATCGAACTGTATCAAAACACTACTAAATCAATTTTAAACAAACATAAAAATTATTTTGGTTCTAACTATCGAAGGGGACTGTTCATCAATTACGTCACTCAGATTTTACTTTCTTGAACCTCTCCTTTCTTCATTATCACACTAAGTCACACTTTCAGCGACTCCCTAACAAATATTACATTACAAAAGCTAGCTCCCTCCCCTATAAACGATTTCTTGTAATTAAAAATAGCATTCAAATGACTAATATATCAACGAGCATATAATGTCACTAGTTCGTGAGAAACAGGGTCCTTAAAACCGAATGGAATCGGCTGATTGCCTTGGTAAGGCTTCAGATTAACACTTATCGTCAAGATAAGTGGGTTGAGGTCACTTCAGACCTTGATCATAGGGAGGGTTCCAGGTTTTGGCACAAACTATCGGTTGTCACTGGTCAAAGGACCAAACCAACCTCCCATCTACTGGTAGATGGACAAGTCCTCCACACTCCCGAGCAGAAGGCCACTGCATTCAAAGGTTATTTCCATGAAACAATGACAAACCCAGTCAATCCTAACTTCAACTCAAATTTCCATTAAGACATCGACCTCCTACTCCATGACATCCTCATTACTCCCAACCCACCTGCTCCATTGCTTACCCCCATCCACCCCAGAAGACATCGCCTCGGCATGTCAGAAGGGGAGAAATTCAGCCCCAGGCCCTGGCCGAATCAATCTAATTGGAAAACATGGATTTAGGTCTGAACACTCCACCCAAGATGCACTAGTGAGACCCCACTCCCTTACCATCAACTCTCTAAACCTTGGTCACTGTGCGTCGTCAGGCTTCTTCGATGTCCAGAAGGTTGATGATCAGGTCTGGCATGCTGGACTTGTTCGGAAGCTTTCTACATCGGCATCCCTCCCCAGTTCATTAAGCTTATCCATTCCTACCTTTCCCAACAATCCATCATCATCAAAGTCGGTTCTTCCACCGCAGATTCCTTCACTCCTCAAGCTGGAGTTCCCCAAGGTTCAGTGTTAACCCCAGTGCTGCATGTCATCTACACGCACGACATCCCCCTCTCGCCAACTAATAGCCAAGATATCCAACTGTATGCAGACGACACGTCCATATCCGCTGCAGAGCTCTACACAACAAAACCCAACAGATGCTAAACCATTTTTCGGAATGGTGCAGTAACTTAAGGATTACCTTAAACTCACATGCGCCTACCTCCCCTGGCGGTTTCCTTCCAACGAGATATATGAACAATCTAATATTACCCCTATCATTTACAGGTTCAAGGACCTCCAAGGAAGGTACGTCAGGAGAACACTGGCCAGTTCCAACACCCACGCCCAGAAAACACTTAGAATCAGATGGACAGATGTAAGGAATGGAAGACCTCTACCCAAGAAGTCAAGAAGAAAACTAATTCAACCGAACATAAAAGTTCTCAATGAAGTAAAAGATCTTCCGGACGAGCTCCTAGATCTCTTAGAGGAGGCCCCTCTAAGCATCAGATGAGCTGGTCACCCCGCACTGACGTCCAAGGACCCTCTGCCCGCCTGAGCCTCCCCCCGGGGAGGCTCGTAAATATTACCACAACACTAAAAACCTAACCAAATATCTTAAGGAATACTTTAATCAATTACCTTTCAGATCAATCAACGCCCACTGTATCCCTGAAAAGGAGAACCTTCTCCTACAGCAGGGTATGAGGAATCAACCGAATCAGGATAAATAACCGAGGAGGGTTTAGGAGGTATGCCCCTGACTCTGCATGCAGAGCGATCAGGGGAGAGTCCTGCACTACTTCACGCATTGAACCTAGCGTGAAGTGTCTTTAAAAGATACCCGCCTCCACAACTCGGGACAATAGTTGTAATACAAGAAAAAAGTCGCTAATAAATATTGATTTCATTATTCACTGGTTTTTCTATTTTACAGTGGATAAAGTACAGTATTCTACTCGCATAGAAAATATTTTAAGTACTGCCAAGTTAACAAAAAAAATTAAATCCAATAAGTTATCCATATCCCAAATAAGGTTAATTATACAAATTGACAGGCAACTAGTTTCGGCTAACAAGACATCTTCAGGCCTATAATAGATACAAATAATGTAGGGAAAAAATTTAACAAAGATGAGAATAATGACTTACCAAACTAACAAAATATTATGATTGAACCTTAAATTATCATATTGCTAAACTTAAGGGTATCGCTATTAAAAAGGGTAGGAGGAAAGTGTAAGGGAAAAAATTTTTGTTACATGAATGGTAAGTAAAAGATAACAAGGGTGGGTTAGAATAAAAACACTTAAAATTAAAGAATAAAAGAATGTGTGACATATGTCACAGATATTAGCCCCTTGGGGCGTCCAGAATAAATGATGAGGAAGATTTCTGGCAGGAGAACTTCCAAAAAAGAGGATATCCACATGGGCCCAATGTTAACAGGAACAATTCACATAATTCAGTTGGAGTTTATTTACTGGCTGCAGTCATTTGAATTATGCTGATTGTTCCTGTTAATATGAGGCCCCCCATATGGATATCCTCCTTTTTGGAAGTTTTTCTGTCAGAAATCTTCTTTATCATTTATTCACGTTATTTCTGACGTAGGTTAATTTTAAGTGTCTTAAGTGTTAATTTTAAGTGTCATGTAACCCAAATTTTTTCCCATACACTTTCCTCCTACCCTTCTTAGTAGCGGTACACTTAAGTTTAGCAATATTTTGTTAGTTTGGTAAGTCATTATTCTCATCTTTGTAAAAAAATTTTTCCTAAATTATTTCTATCGATTATAGGTCTGAAGATGTGATTTCGAGTTGTTTTTATTTATGAAAAAAATTAAAATAAAATTGATGAACTGTGTACACTTTAGACCCCCCCCCCCCTTCATCCCATTTATCATATCTTGTCTTGCTAAGCAATAGTACACAAGAATGGAGAGATTCTATGTTTTATTTAAAAATATAACTTTTTGTAATATCTTTCTGTAAAATTGGTAACAAGATCGAGGAAATTTTATTTTAATAGTTTTTTGTGGCTACGCCACTGGCAGCTGAACCGTTCTAAATTCCATGTTCAATATGTTGTTTATTGAATACTTGACCCTTTGTTGATTAATTTAACCTACTTATCGAAGACCACTAGTACGATGCAATTAATATGGCATAATAAGCCGATATTAAAAAAATATATTTAAAAAGCGAAAACTTTTAAATTTTATAAAACTAAATAAAAATAACGTAGATAAATAGCTTAGGAACAACAAGGTAATTTGTTTGAAGAAAAATTATTTCCAGGAAAACAATTCAATTTTTATTTGATTTATAAGTTGTTAAATATTAAACAACATATACATCAAGTTTACAATTATTATTACTACTCGGTAATATATGATAATTATTGTTAATACAATAATTACGGGTATAAATTTGTTATCTCTTTTCTTTAGAAAAATTATATAAGTACACATAGCTGGTATGTACATACAATGGCGCCGCAAGGGGGTTAGGTGTTAACCCCCCACATCCACACATATGTTTTGTTTTCTATAATTTTCTGTAATATATTTTCCTAATTCTCCTATTTTTTTGAAAACACTCCTAATGGGTTATTCTAGCTGCGCCACTGTGTACGTAAGTATCCAATTTTAAATTATAGAGAATGTCCCAAAATTCCACTACCAAGATCCTAGAATAAATTTGCACCATTTTAAAAATTTAAAAATGAAAAATAGTTTATTTGAAATTTTCAAGTGGAGTCCAATCAGGTTTATAAGCTACTGGTTTTAAAATGAATAGTTGGTCTTCAGTTTTTATCAGTGGCGAGGGACCTTTTTTCCACCCCTGATGGTGCCAGTACTGTATATATTTTTTTCATATGCTATTTGGCGTTTTATTGTTTTAATGCTCTCTCGTGCATAATAATAAAAGTAGTAATAAAATTTTGATATATTAATTTAAAAATAAAAATCAGTAAAATAAGTAAAAAAGAAAGACAAAATCAAAAATACATGACTGTACAAAACTTGTCGACGCGACTACAACTAAAAAAAAGCTGAAATCTGCATAACACCGACTGGTTTTCTCTTTACTTTTTTTAACATCTTTTATAGTTCAACAATTCAAGCAGGTAGTCTTAAGATGACAACCACAGGCGTAGTTGGATTTTTTTTATAAAATAAATTTTTTGAAATATTACAAACCACAAATGATATTTTTTATTAATAAACTATAAATCATGTACCATAAAGGATAAAAAAAAGTTCTTTAACAATGGGCGGCAACTAGTTTCAGGCTAAGTATAGTAAAAATTATATAATGAAAATCAATCATTAAAATACTGATACAAGTAGTATCAGGGAAGGGGGAAAAGGTAGATGAAAAAGTAAAACGAGGTACAAAATTTCATTGATTAAACGAACTACCAATAATAATCTTTTAATAATTTAAATTTTGTACCTCTTTTTACTTTCTCCCTTTATACCTTAGTCCTATACTTGTATCAATGATTGATTTTCATTTATTGTACAATTTTTAGTATACTTGACCTGAAGATGGATATATGGCGAAACTAGTTACCGCCCTTTGTTAAAGAATGTTTATTATACTTAATGGTTTCTTTTATTAATATTTTTTGTATTATTTATTCCCTGTTTAACATATTTGAAAATATAAATTAAAAATAAAAAAAATATTATGTTATCATTAGAAATAAAAATGTTTATTGTTTCCCCCATCACGTTGGTACGTCTTTGGATTTGAATATGGCCCCATATAGGTATTGGTTGTTGTTAAAACTTGTTGGACTACCGTAGATTGTATACAGAGGCTCGTTAAAAGTTGTTTTTTTAAAAAATTGCCAACTTATCAATTTAAAAATAATTTTCTTTGAGTAAACTACGGAAAATATTTGTTTTGTATGTAAGTACTTTTCAAATGTCTCAATTTAGTACTTTTTCATTATTTTGAGAAATGTTTTACAGGGCCGTAATTAGCCAAGGTAATAATTACCTTTTATCGTATTTGAATAATTTTTAGAAAGCCAAACTTTGCGATGTCTTTTTGTTCTTCTATATGTAGGACAAATAAATTCAAGATGGACGATTTTCTCCAATATTGAAGAAGGGAATTATAATAATTATTGTTATAGTTCTCCACTTCTAATATAACAGTTATATCACTTCTGAAACGTAATTTTTTATTTACCATATATGTTATCTTGCGCTCCCTTAATATTAAAGATAGGAAGCTGCGGTTTTCACTAATCGATTGAGTAATTAATTCGTTAGAGCGCGTCTGTGGCACTTTTTTTTTGAATTTTTTTTTCTCTAGATAAATTTGAAAAGGTAGCACAGACGCGCTCTTCTGATAAATATTTTAAATATCATGAAAAAAATCGCATATTTTTGGTTGCTACATTAGGCGAGTTCTCGTCCAAAAACGAATAATTTTGTTTTATGGTGTTCTACCCTATTCTGAGCAGAAAAAAAATTGTTAGACTAACAGGAAAATACTAAAAAAATTATTTTTATTAGAATACAGGCACATTTTCCTTTAATAATTCTCTAACCGGCAACCACAAAAATCACGTGGTGTGCGGGCCTCTTAAATTATTTTTAATAGTGTTGATTTATTTTGCTCATTTAGGAAATAAACTTAATTTATTTTATAAGTTAACTGTATGAGTATTATTTATAAAATATAATTTAATATACGTTTTGATATTTGTTAATTCTAAAGAGTTTTTTTTGGGCCTTAATATCTTTGCTTTTCATTATACAGGGTATTCATAAATTAGAAGACATTTTTATTTTAGCTAATTACGGCCCTGTAAAACATTTCTAACATTATCTCAAAGTAATGAAAAGTACTAAATTAAGACATTTGAAAAGTACTTACATACAAAAGAAATATTTTCCGTAGTTTACAATAAGAAAATTATTTTTAAATTCTTAAGTTGACAATTTTTTACAAAAACAATTTTTAACAAAAAATTAGGGCCTCTGAAACGAGATGCGCAAACTTCATCGAAATCAGTTTTTTTCGCTCTTTTCGAATATCTTATCAGATTTACAAAATATTGTTATACAGAGTGTTGTTTTTGAGGCCGAAAGAAATGGTGAAATTTTGTTAAGCCGGACCTGGATTTTAATTATGGTTTCTATGGCAATATTTTGGCTATATATAAGGAAGTTCACCTGGCAAATTTTATATTTTTATACCGAGTAATTGTTGAGTTATGACCAAATAAAAATTCGGGCGAAATCCATAAAACACCCTGTATCTAGGTAATGAGGCATGATAGCCCATTATTAACCAGTGATTTTGAATTATCCAAGTGTCCCAAACCTTTAGTTAACGTATGTACATTTCACTTCGAAACACCCTGTATAAATACACTTATGCTAAGAATGTATTTAAATTTGTATTTACCATAGGAGGAGAGATGAGGGGAATTAATAACATGACTGAATATAGCCAGTTGGAAAAAAATATTGATCATATTCGGGCAGATTTTTATCTTTATTACAAATTAGTGTCTTTATATTAAAATAAATATGAGTTGTAGCCAACATAATACTGTCCTGCTATTTATATCTACTAGTGGTCGTCCAGTGGTCGAAATTCGACCGTAGTTTATTAAATTTAAAGTTTTTAACTATTTTTTATATGTTTCTTCAATTGTTTCAATTTTTTCCCGTTTTTCGGTTTTTCTATTTTTTCCCATTTTTCGTATTTTTGACTATTTTCTTTATTTTCTTATTTTGCCAATTTTTTCTATTTTTCCTGTTTTTTCTTATTTTTCTAACTTTTTCTGTTTTTTTTGTTTTCTTTTCTGTTTTTCCGATTTTTTCATATTTTTTCACTTTTTCCAAATTATTTCTTCTTTTTCTACTGGTTTTTACTATTTTTAACTATTTTTGTCTATTTCTCCCTATTTTTTTTACTTTTCCCTAATTTCGTATTTTTCCCTATTATTTCCTATTGTTTCCCATTTTTCAGTTTTCCTATTTTTCTTTCTTTTCTGTTTTTACTTTTTTCCTGTTTTTTCTATTTTTCCCTATTTTCATCATTTTTTTAAATTTTTTACATATTCAACGCGCCCAGAGAAGTTTTCACTTCAAAAATAAAATTACAATAAAGAAAAGCAAATTGCCTTTTTTTGTTGCTTTTTTATACCTTTTTTTGCTTTTTAAACTTTTATTGCCTTTTTTAAAATTTTTGCTTTTTTTGCCTCTCTTTATTTTGATTTTATTTCAGCTTTATTTTTTTCCTTTTCTTTTGCCTTTTTACGCCTTTTCGCCCTGTTTTATTTTTTTTCACTTTTTTGTCCATTTTTCCTTTTTTGTTGCTTTTTTAATCCTCTTTTACCTTTTTTCTATTTTTTTTTTGCCATTTGGCTTTTATTTTCATATTATTTTGCTTTTGTTTACTACATTCACGTTTTTTGCCCTTTTACCCCTGTTTTGACTTTTTGAGCATTTTTGATTTTGTTTTTACCTTTTTTCCTTTTTTTTGGCCTTTTTGCCCTTTTTAAAACTTTTTTTGCCTTTTTTACCATTTTTGCTTTGTTTTGACTTTTTTTGCCTTTTTACGCCTTTTCGGAATTAAAAAAAAAAATTTAAAGTTAATTGTTAATTTTATGTTGTTTGAAGCCTATAAACATTGTTATAAAAGGTTTGATTTTTAAAGAGTTTATTAATGGTAATTGGTATATAATTTATTCTAAATCAACAATGGTGGAATATAAAGAGTCTTATTTGTATTTTTTTTTGCACATTGTTATTTTTATTATTATAACAAAGAAAATTTTGGAAATGATATAAGTGAAGTAAAAATATTAAGGGCAAGACTTAAATTTTTTTTTAATTAATATAGTAAGAAAATTTTAATTTAAAAAAAAAAACAGAGACAAAAAAAATAATAAACAAACTTTTGTCAATTTAAGACAATTTTGATATTTTATTTTGGAAATGTCAATTTTATAAGAATTTACTAAGAAATTGATTATGTAACGAGATAATATGTAGATATGGAAGGCCATCAATAAAATTATATACCAATACATAAAACGTACAATTTTTTTTTTTAAATAAAACGAAAATTGTAAAATAAAACAATAAGCACATAAGAAGACAACTTCAAAAATTAAGGGCAATTAAGGAAAACGAGATAGAAGAAGAAGAAATTAATTAGCGGAGACCAGTAAATCAAGCTAAGAGCGTTAGTAAGAATAGCAGATCATAGAGAACTGAAAAATGGAATAGCAGAGCATATATAAAATTATTATTTTTATAGTTTGTAATATTTATTTTTTTTTAAATGTTATAGAATCCACCCTAATTGAGATATCGTAAATAATTACAGTATATAAACTTTAACCATACAAAATCTGACACTCTTCCGTTCGTACATTTCCTTTAAAAAGGGATCCGAAATTTTCTCTTTGCGAATATAGATTTTATTTCCTTTATTGTACAAAATTGTATTTATATTTTTTTTATAATACATGTTTAGCATTTTTCACCCCCATATTTTGAACGTACCTTACAGACGATTAACAATAAATGTCGATCTTCTTTTCCTTCACGTTTCACCCACATAAAGCCATAAGTGTAATAGATTTAATCAGAAATGTAATAGATAATATTCCTATTGTGAGTTAGGGAAAATTCAATTGAATATATAGTCAAGGTTGAAATTAAATATCTAAATGTTAACAACAATATTAAATCCCTATTATTATTGTAAATAATACTGAGCTAAAATTAAAATAGTTTTATAAATAAATAATTATATATTTATGTTATTTTATTTTTTTACTGCTATGTTTTTTATTATATTTATGGTATTTAGTATCATGATTTAGTCTTAAACCAACTTTGTATCTAGAACCGTTTATAAAATCTCTATAAGGTTCAATTAAATTTTCGCCGCCTTGTATATAATATATTTTACCGGAAAAGTAAAAAAAATCAATTGTGTCGCAACAAAACTATTCCAACAAGTATCCAGATACGAATTGTTAAAGTTTCACGCTTTGACATTTTTTTATTTTTGACAGGTGACAGATGGAGAAATAATTTTGACTTTCCTGAATAGTTTTTCAAATGACATATAGCTTCTGTAATTTTTTGACACTTTCTACTTAACTAAATTACGATTAAATATCGAAATCAAATTTTGCTGTATTTTCGCAAGTTTTATAATGTAAAAAGTTTGCACCAAATTAAATAAAAATTTACAATCTACCTGTATATAACTTTTCTGTAATTAAAAGTAGTTTACAAATTTTATCACTGTCACAGTATACCCCAGAATAAAAAAAAATAAATTTAAATTAGAGACATTCTCTCTTCGTCTCTTTCTCCTCTCTTACTTAGACAATCTTTTTTCTAAACTTTTTTCCTTCTTCATTTTTTTTCTTCTCTCGCTTGCAGAAAAGCCATAAAAATCAAGTTGGCAACAGAATTTTTCCACATTATTTACAGTTTGAAGAAGGTGGCCATGACCCTCGGTCGGCATTCTCACAGCCGCCTTGGGTTGAAGTTCTTCTTCGGCACACACACATACAGCCTTCTTCGATGCGTTTATACCTGTCTCGGTTTTCTTCTTCCTTTGTGGCATCTTCAGTTTATTATCGCATCTTCATAGCCTGAGAGCTAGGTGCTTATTTTTTGTTGTCGGTTTGTTTTTTTTTTAGTTTTTTTTAGGTGGTAAAACGAAATTAAAAGTTGCAGGGTTAAAAAAAAATTCACATTATTAACAGTCATTGAGAGCGTTAAAATTAATAATTGAAAAATGTAAAAACTATTAATATCTTGAAAGAAAAAAAATTCCATTATTTGTCTGTTGGTCCCTGACCATCGAGTGGAATTTGAAAGTCAGCGTCTGTCTCTCGACCATCTCTTTCTCTTTAGCAACTTATTTTAGATGATTACAGAGACCGGTAGTTCTTTCAAAACGAATGATGATTAATTTTTCAAAAAGCCTATTATTAAACACACTTTTTCCATCATTAGCTCTTTTTTCTATTTGAACAAAACCACTAATTATTCTATAATTTAACAAATTTACCGCTCCGTAAAAAATACTGCCACTGTAGATACGTGGAAAAATCAAAATAGATGTAAAAAACTTGGGGAGGTTTCACTATAAAAATATTACCACATTGGAACGCTACAGAAATGTGATACAAAAAAATATGTAGAAACACCAAAATAAACATACTTAAAAAAACTAACTTCGCCCTTATTAGAGAAGCAATTCAGAACATCAGAAAAATTTTAGATGAGATCAACAATAATCTTTTATTATTATTTGAACCTTCCATCCGATTTTGTGAAATAAAGTAGACCAGTTGGCTGACTTCCGATCTCAAACCAGACAACATCCAACCACTGGAAATGAAGAAATTGGTACACAACTTACTTCGGTACGGACCGGAAGTAATAAAATTAAAAAAAAAAAATTGAAATTTTTTTTTGCTTAAAATGACTTTTCTCGACATCACAACACGATTAGGTCTGGATGGATGGATGTAATTTCAAAATCATATCTCCGCCATTTTTAAAAATATCGAAACAGGTCATAAGACTTTTTTCATGTCCTAATTATTATAAAATTAATTCACTTAAAACTTTTTTCGATTTGACCTTCATGGGTGGAATTGGAGGGGGTTGAAATTGAAAAAAAAAACATTTCCGCCATTTTTAAAAATATCGAAACAGGTCATAAGACTTTTTTATGTTCTAATTATTGTAAAATTAATTCGCAAATTTTTACGATTTTTTACGAATTATTAAAAAATTAAGAAAGATAAGAAAAAATGGAAAAAATCGTAAAAAAATCGTAAGAAATGGTAAAGTATCGTAATAAATCGTAAAAAATCATGAAAAATCGTGAAAAATCGGAAAACACCGTAAAAAATTGTAAAAACATTAAAATAATTTTTAATTATAATTAGAGACATAAAACTAACTTGAACATATTTCTAACTTTTGTCCCTTAAACCTGCCCATGTGAAAATATTTGTTCATTTTACCATTTGAGCTTTATTTAATCTTTGAATTTTTTTCAATTTTTTAAAATTAAAATTTTTGCTTTTTTTAGAATATTCGTTTTTTTTTTAAATTTTTGTAATTTTTGAAATTTTTTGCCTTTATCTCCATGTAAAAATATTTATCTTTTATCACTCACCTGCCAATGAAAAAATATTTGTCCTTTTTATTACCCTCTCAATTAAATTAAATTTGCGCCACCCTGTATATAACATTTTGGAGTTTATCGTCGTTTGTCCAATTGTCCGGTAAAATTATATATTTCCGAGAAAAAGGTAACATTTTAGATAACTAAACTCTCATACAACTCTCTATGATTTTTTACGGTTTTTAACGATTTTTTATGTTTTTTTTACGATTTTTTACGATTAATTACGGTTTTTTGCGATTTTTTACGGTTTTTTACAATTTTTTACAATTTTTTACGTTTTTTACGATTTGTTACGATTTTTTACGGATATTTAAAAAATTAAGAAAGATAGGAAAAAATGGAAAAAACCTTAAAAAAACCGTTAAAAATCGTAAAAAATTAGTAAAAACTGGTAAAAAGTCGTAATATTTCGTAAATAATGCTAAATAATCGTAAAACGTCATAAAAAAATGGTAATAAATTCTAAAAAATCGTAAAAATCGTAACAAATTGTAAAAAATTGGTAAAAAACTGGTAAAAAGTAGTAACATTTCGTAAATAATCTTAAAACGTCATAAAAAAATTGTAAGAAATCGTAAAAAATCGTAACAAATTGTAAAAACTGGTAAAAAGTAGTAACATTTCGTAAATAATGCTAAATAATCGTAAAACGTTAGAAAAAATTGTAAGAAATCGTGAAAAATCGTAAAAAATAGTAGGAAATCGTAAAAAAATGGTAAAAAACTGGTAAAAAGTCGTAATATTTCGTGAATAATGCTAAATAATCGTAAAACGTCATAAAAAAAATGGTAAAAAATCTTAACAAATTGTAAAAAATTGGTAAGAAACTGGTAAAAAGTAGTAAAATTTCGTGAATAATGCTAAATAATCGTAAAACGTCATAAAAAAAATGGTAAAAAATCGTAACAAATTGTAAAAAAATGGTAAGAAACTGATAAAAAGTAGTAACATTTCGTAAATAATGCTAAATAATCGTAAAACGCTAAAAAAAATTGTAAGAAATCGTGAAAATCGTAAAAATAGTAATAAATCGTATAAAATTGGTAAAAAAACTGGTAAAAAGTCGTAATATTTCGTGAATAATACTAAATAATCGTAAAACATCATAAAAAAATTGTAAAAAAATCTTAAAAAATCGTAATAAACCGAAAAAAAACTGGAACAAATGGATAAAATCGAAAAACGCGAGTAAATTAGAAAAAATCAAAAAAAATGAAAAAAAAAATCACAAATCGGTAAAAATTGAAAAAACAAAAAAAAAATGGGGAAAGATAGGAAAAGTTGAAAAAATGGGAAGAAAAACCCTAAAAAAATTAATTTCAATAAAAATGTATAATAAAATCAATTTTTTTTTAGTCATAGGACTATTTAAATCATTACGGTTACTTATACATTACTTGAAGGATTCATGCACTATAATTAGATGATATGTTATATTTCTTTTTTTATTTTTTGCATGTTACTTTTGCTATACTTCAAAACACTTCTTCAGTAGCTAATGAAAAATGCCATTCTGATTACGTCTGTTTAAAAGACTAAAATATCTTCATAGGATTATGTCCATAAATTTCGTGTTGCGTACGTACAGTTCTTGTGTTTATTATTAAAGTGAATTGTTCGGGTCGAAGTACTAAAAATATTATATGTTTTTACCCCGTAAAGTTTTTCGACTTTAATAGTTTGTTCACTGCCAAAACTATAAATTTTTATGTCCCCTTTGACAATTATTTAATTAAGCTATAAAACTTGTATATTTATGAACACATTATTTAAAATACCTTGTGAAAATCTCTTTAAGATAACAATAAACATTCCGAGAGATAAAATGAAATTCTCCGAACGAGATAAACCCTATATAGAAATAATAATAGGCTGTTATCTAAATTTCGTTCACTGATAGAAATTTAGACTCGAGAATTCATTCATTCGAAAAAAGTGGGACTCGAAATAGGCGGCGGTCATGTCATCGATCTATGTCAATTTTGAAATACATTCGCTTTCTAATGAATTTACACTGGAAAAAATAATTCGACTTTTGTTTTAACTATTTAATAAAAAAATTGAAATTTAAACTAATTTTTTAATGTATTTTAATTCTTAAACATTTTAAAATTATCGTAGCAAATTATTATTTTTATATAAACTAGGATTTCCTTAAATATTTCCTATGTTATATCATTGTAAACTTGACCCTAGAATTCTTTTATATAGCGATAATCATGGTTAACATAAACACGTTTTAATTAAAATTGTCTGCATAATTGTTCCACAATGTTGATTTTTTCTCTCTCAAGGCAATATTTAAATCTATAGATATTATTTTTATCTTATTGCTAATGCAAATTTTACTATACTTTGTCTTTATGCCATTGATAGATCATTATTACCATTATTATTCATTTATAATCCGGGTGGTCTAAATATTTTTGTCCTTTTACAAACATATTTGTATTTAATTAATTTCTAATTTTATAAATTTTAGTTTGATTTTTTGAAAGAAAAGGAAAATCCCAATTCACCCTCTAAAAATTACAGGTGGGAGAGAAATAGATTATGATGAGCGCCCCACGCTTTTATTTTTAGTCTTGAATCCATATCTCAAATGTGGTCCAATTTTCAATATATGAAATGAAACTCCAAGTCATGTACCACACAAATATATTTCTTAAAAAAATATTGATGGGAAAATGGCGACTAGTTTCGGCTAAACAGTCATCATCAGGCCTAGAAATACATTAATCGATAATAGTGAAGGAACTTTTACAAATATAAACAAATTTACCATAAAAGATAAATATAAATAATAAAAGGGTAGTGATAGGACGGGTACAAAGGGTTAAAATTTATGTGACATGAAATTTTTTTAAATAATAAATCCTGGTATAAAATCTTTAATGTGGGAAACTATATACAGTGAGGGAAAATCAAAATAAACGAGAATTCTTTGGAGAGGAGCTTTTGGTCCTAAGGACTTTTGCATGATGTGCCGAATTTATAGCCATTGACCGTTTGTCGCTATCTGTTATAGTTCCTGAGAAAAAGATGCGAACAGACGGACAGAGCCGTATAATTAGTGGTTTTTTTCCTTAAGGGAAAAATTACCTAAAAGAAAATTATCCATCGACGTAAACTTCCAATTATTTTATAGGTCTGTGTTTACCGACAAACTACAATCCCTGTAATAATTATTTTTGTCTACCGTACATAGAAAAAAACTTACCATAGAAAAAAACTTACCATAAAACAAAAGAGAGTGGAAGAGTTAAGTCAGGAGATTCATTTAAAAATTACAACAATATACAATACATTACACAAAAATCTTGTATTTTTATGAGTTGGTATTTTACGATATGTTCCCTTTTTAAACAAGAAAAAAAAATATTTAAAAATATTTTTGGGTTCAAAGTGATCTCACCTCCCCGTGAAATTTTCCGAATAAGGGATGTTGCAGACGACTATAGATCCGCGGACATCTCATCTTCCTATCTGTACGATCACATTGTTGACCATATTAAAATCACTCGAATAAAAATGTTGTACAAAACAAGCAACTAACCACAAGAGTGTAGTAAATGCGACGACTACGATCCACCCTTGCCCCGTTTTTTCCACTTTGATAAATCGAAAAAAAGTTGGCGAAATCAATTGAAATTTAAAAATTCAGGAAATATTGGAAAAAATCTAAAAAAAAATTGAAAAGATCTTAAAAAATTGAACAAATCGGAAAAAATTGGAAAAATGGAAAAATTGGAAACAATTGGAAAAATTGAGAAATCATGAAAAAATACGAAAAAATGGGGTAATGTAGGGGAAATGGGCGAAAACTAGAAAAAAATTAGAACAAATTGAATAAATCGAGACATTTAAAAAAATCGAATAAATCCAGGAAAATCGGAAAAAATAAAAAAAAACAAACATTGACAAAATGGAAAAATCGAAAAAAAAGTATATGAAATCAAGGGAAATTGTAAAAAACCAGGAAATATCGGAAAAAATATTTAAAAAAATTGAAAAGGTTAAAAAAAAAAATTGAAAAAATTGGAAAAAAATGGAAAAATTGGAAACAATTGGAACAATTAAGAAATTATGAAAAAATACGGAAATGTAGGGGAAATGGACAAAAAAATCGAAAAAAATGGAGACATTTAAAAAAAATCGAATAAACCCAGGAAAATCGGAAAAAATAAAAAAAAACAAACATTGACAAACTGGAAAAATCGAAAAAAAAAGTTGATGAAATCAAGGGAAATCGAAAAATCTAGGAAATATCGCAAAAAATATAAAAAAAATTGAAAAGGTCTAAAAGAAAAAATTGAACAAATCGGAAAAAATTGGAAAAAATGGAAATAATTGGAAAAATTGAGAAATCATGAAAAAATGGGGTAATGTAGGGGAAATGGGCAAAAACTAGAAAAAAATTAGAACAAATTTAAAAATCGAGACATTTAAAAAAAAATCGAACAAATCCAGGAAAATCGGAAAAAAATAGAAAAAAACAAACATTGACAAACTGGAAAAATCGAAAAAAAAAAGTTGATGAAATCAAGGGAAATCGAAAAATCTAGAAAATATCGCAAAAAATATAAAAAAAATTGAAAAGGTCTAAAATAAAAAATTGAACAAATCGGAAAAAAATGGAAAAATTGGAAACAATTGGAAAAATTGAGAAATCATGAAAAAATACGAAAAAATGGGGTAATGTAGGGGAAGTGGGAAAAATTAAAAAAAAATTAGAACAAGTTAAAAAAATCGAGACATTTAAAAAAAATCGAATAAACCCAGGAAAATCGGAAAAAATAAAAAAAACAAACATTGACAAACTGGAAAAATCGAAATATTGGAAAAAATATAAAAAAAAATTGAAAAGGTCTAAAAAAAAATTTTAAAAATTGGAAAAAAAATTGAAAAATTGGAAACAATTGGAAAAATAGAGAAATTATGAAAAAATACGGAAAAATGAGAAAATGTAGAGGAAATAGACAAAAAATAGAAAAAAATGAAAAAATCGAAAAAATCAAGATGTTAAAAAAAATCCAGGAAATATCGGAAAAAATATAAAAAAAAAATTGAAAAGGTCTAAAAAAAATTTTAAAAATTGGAAAAAAAATTGAAAAATTGGAAACAATTGGAAAAATAGAGAAATTATGAAAAAATACGGAAAAATGAGAAAATGTAGGGGAAATCGACAAAAAATAGAAAAAAATGAAAAAATCGAAAAAATCAAGATGTTAAAAAAAATCCAGGAAATATCGGAAAAAATATAAAAAAAAAATTGAAAAGGTCTAAAAAAAAATTGAAGAAATCGGAAAAAATTGGAAACAATTGGAAAAATTGCGAAACACGAAAAAATTCGGAAAAATGGGGAAATGTAGGGGAGATAGACAAAAATTAGAAAAAATCGAAGAAAATCGAGACATTTAAAATAAAATCGAATAAACCCAGGAAAAATCGGAAAAAATCGAAAAGATCGGAAAAATTGGAAAAATCGACAAAAAAGTTGATGAAATCAAGTGAAATCGAAAAATCCAGGAAAAATTGAAAAGAAAAATACTTCAAATAATATTTGTTGAGCTATTTCAGTCCTACATTTACCTATTTTTATTTTTTGAATATCTTTTACGGTTTCAGAGATATCGAATTTTTTAAAACAATCCCTGAAAACATACAAGAAAATTTACGATTATTTCGATTTTCAATAGGCTTCCTAACAGTACTTCAAGGTATCTTTTTCCCAAATTTCAAGCGGTTTGCCCAAAAATTACGACTTGCAGCGTGCTTCCTGTGAAACTAGAAAAAAAGGGAGAAAAACCTGGAAAACCCCTTTTATTCATTTTCCGATTCCGTTAATTTTCTATTGAACTGTAATACTCGTAGGTCTTAAAAAATGGTGAAAGTTTTACGTCGATACATTGATGCATTCAAAAGTTATGGCATTTTTAAGCTTTGCGGACGACAATCAGACAGACATACAGACCACAGAAAAAAATTAGTTAGATAACGATTTCATATGGGTCGTAGTAAGCAACTCCCTGTTGGGTCGTCGCTAACAAGAAATTTAAAAATAAATACACAAACAAAAAATACAAATTGCTAAAATGTGACAAATGTCTTCTCTTCCGTTCATCCACATACAAATAGGGAGTTAAATGAAATGTTTCATGGTTTTTTTTGTAGTAATTTTCTTGAAATCTCTTAATAAACGATTTGGAGGTTTTTCTGCGTTTTATTTTGTTTACTTGCAGCAAACTTTACTATAACGAATAATAATATAGTGCAACATGAGTTCTTTAACAATTCTAGACGATCAGGTATATTTTATGACAAATTTGTAACTTCGTACTTAACTTTTTCATGGAATATACAGGCTAAGGGGAGGTTATAAAATTATATTTTATTTTTTTTCTTCCACTATCCTTTCCTTTTTTATATAAAAAAAAGCAAAATACTCTTTGTCACAGAGTTGGGTTCAGAAAATTCACTACAGATAACTGTAGAATTATTAATGCTTATTGTAGTTTATCATTATTTTATTTAAAAATAAACGAAAACAAAAATTTTCTAAATTTTTTGTCAAATATTGCTTTTTTAGATCCCACCATAAAGTAACACAAATCTTAACACCTATTTAATAAACGACTCCAAGAAATGAAGCAACCATTCCTCATTCTTCATTTTAAACTCACATTCAACCAAGTCGAACAGACAGAGAAAGAGACAGAACGAACAGCAACCGGTTTCCACCCACTTTGACCACCGTGTTACACCCGTCCACCTTTTTACCCCCCCGTTCTCCTCTTCTTCACGTTCATCTCGAAAAAGAAGAACAAGTCGACGTGCTCTTTTACCGCTGCTTACGGACTACTTCGGAGTCTTCGAGTCTTTGCCTGCTTGATGCAAGAGTAAGAATGCATAGTTACATTTACAGGATGATCAACGAAAGCCAATTTTGTTGCATCATTTTTTAAACGTAGAAAAAATTTGCATCATGATATTTTTGTGATTTTTATAGGAAACTAATAAATATCTGTTTCGTAAAAAGGGGCAACTGTAACAACGTGAAAATTAAAATGGAATAAAAAAAATCGGCTGTGTCACCCCAGAACTTTCCCGGGTCAGCTGTAGAGAATAGGATTATTTTATTTACAAAATACATATACAATAATTCATGGAACAAATTTTAAATAGGAAGCCAATGGTGAATACGTCTACTGAATTGATATGTCAATGTTCATATGACATAAGCAGGCGCATGCGCACGATGTATAGCACACTGCTACAATTAGGATCTACTAAATTCATGGGTGAAAACTCTTGGGAATTCTGGAAAAAGTTTAATACAAAAGTTGTAGGAAATTTTATGCTCTACAACTTTGCTCTAGAATACTTTGCACTAAAGCCTATTGTTTGTCTTCAAAATAAAAAAAAAGACAAAAAGCCTAAATGTGTACATTTTTCGTCCTCTAGCGGCGAAACTATCGTGAATTCGAAAAAATGTTTAAAATAAAAGTTAAATGAAATTTGGTTCTCTATAAGTTTGCATAACAAAATTTTGCACTAGAAAGCATTTTTGTCCTCAAAATTTGGAAAACTACATGAATATTTTTTGCGCGCCCTCTAGTGGCGCTACTTTTGGAAATTCCAGAAAAAGTGTAATATAAAAATTGTATGAAATTTTATGGTCCAAAACTTTGCACTACAACATTTTGTATTCAAGTGTATTGTTTGTCACTAAAATTTAAAAAAAGGCAAAAATCTTACACCTGTATTCAATCAATGTCGGTCTTGAGGACCTTCTGCTCTACCAATATACACCAAAAACTAATGGTCGCATTCGAGGCACACACCGACTTTTCATACCAAATTTCAGCTTGATTTTTCAGACGGTTCGGCAGTTATCGTGGAAGATTACACACAGACAGACCATACCCTGGAAATGGCTTCAATCTTCTCCTGGGACCTCAAAATAGATATTTCCATCCATCTCAATTTTTTTTTACTCGTTCACTATACTTTTCCTTTGATGGACCCGGGAAAGTAATACGCTTCACGGTTATATTCATAACGTGTAGAAGTTTTCTTTTTTGTGGAAAAATGAAAAAACCTCATTCGTTTATTCAGTTTAGTATCTGAATTATCGTGCGGACTAACTTGCTTGCTTAACAAAGAAAGATTTTTTGTACATTTCTCGAAAATGGTACAATTTTTCTCGGAAAATGTAAAAGTGTGGTTTTGGTACAAAACTGAAAGCGATATATTCACACGTTGTGAATATAACAAGAACCAATAACAATAAAGTTACATATAATTTTAATCAATTGAAATTTATTTGTAGTAGGTATATTTAAAGAGTCCAAAGGTTCATCAAATGACAAACCAAAAACAATTACGCATTTCATTATGTCGGAACGATTTGTCATTTGCTACTAAATTTTATGAGATTGTGGTAAATACTAACCCACAAAATCTAAAAAATAAAAAAAATGGAAACAATTTTTTTTAAATGAAACACAAAAAATAAAATTAATCTTAATTTATTCTCATTGAAATATTTTCCATACAAACTTCGAACAAAAGGCACTTTTGGTCACATAAACCTATTTATAATATACACTGTTAAAAATTTAAGTCTGAACACATACACTTTTACACAATTAAAAATATAAATAATAAAAAAAAACATGCGAATGTATTTTTGTCGAAAAATTCACTTGGAATTGTACGTATGGAACGCCTAAAAACTAGACTATAATCTAAAATAGTACTAGCATAAGTTTTAAAAAATAAGTACTAGTTAAACTAATAAAATCGTTTTGAGCTGCCCCCGTATTCTTTTTTCATCCCACGTATATTTTTTTAAAATTAGTGTTACTAGTACTTATTTTTATTTATGTTTTACTTATTTACTAGTACTAAGTTCATCACATAATTATTGTAAAAATGGAAGAAAAATATATTTAATAGCGTATATATACAGGGTAAGTCAGAAATATCACAAAAAAAATACTGCATTTATATATACATTTACAAAAAAATTTCCGGCACGACTCTGAACTTCAAATGTATTTGAAAGAGTGTTTAAGTACCGTTATTGTCAATTGTTGTAATAATATAAATGTTTCCTCATGCAATGGTAATAACAGACTTTTGTGAGTACATATACGAGGGTATGTACAAATATTTTTTATCTCATTTTTTTTTGTGATCTATCTTAAAAAACACCCACCCTGTATTATACAAAACGCTTAGACGACACACACTGTATATTTATATTTTGTTATGTTCAATGCCAAAAATTAAAAATACAGTATGTCTTATCCAATGTTTCGAATATCCGTTTTGTTCATCAGACCTTATCACAGAGAATACGATTTCGCAAGCCGTTTTTTTGACAAAAAAATAACAAAAAAAAATAGTTCTTTTTTATAATCAGTCTTTTATGGAATATCATACCTGTTAAACAAATATAAAGAGTTATGCAAAACTTTATAATATACAATATTAAATAAGAATAAAAATATAATATATTCTCCGCACTCCCCTGTATATTTTTTAAAACATAATATTTCATCTACAATGTTTTCCAATTTTCTTCTGAAAATAATACACATATAGATGATATATTATACTTTACAGGTTTTTTTAACGTTTCGGAATTCTTCATCGATGCCATCGTCAGGCAGAGCTGCGAAATCTTTTTCCCTATAAAACTGTTTGAAATTTCTATCGATTGGCAGTATATAAAGTTAGGAATAAAATAAAGCGACAATTTCGGAATGATTTATAAAAAAATTGAGCTATTGTTATTCATTTTTATAAATTTAATAATATAATATCACAGTTACACCACGAGAGGGCGCAACTGCCTTCGTACACAGTCTTTATCTGTCATCACAGAACTCCGTTTTAAAAAAAAACTCTTAATTTGGCGCTTTGTACAGTATGTTTATATAAAAAAGCGTCTTCTTATAAAAAATTCCAGAGTTATAAAAAATTGTTCGAAAGGCACAAAACTCGAGTATCTCCCTGTACACTGTTCGTGGAATCTCAAAAATTATTTACTGTGACATAATTTTTGTTTTGTGTATAAAAATTTGGGTAAATATTTAAATTTAATAATAATATTTTTCCTATACTTTATTTTCTTATAGGCATAAACGCATCAAAGAATTTTGTATTATTAGGCGTGAAGCTCCGAGGTAACTTAATGATGATTTATGGCGCCATTTGGCTATAGGTGCGCACTACTTTCACTGGCACATTAAATTAATTAATAATCGGCCATTTAATAAAATAATCTAAACGATTATTAAAATGGGTCTTTGAGACATAGGAAAGTTACAAAATTAATTTTAAAAAAATTGTGATTTTAAGTTTCATTTTGATACCAAAAAATTATAAAAAACCGGGTATTTTTCGTTTTAAAGAGTTCAACCATTTTTTTTTAAATTGTAACAAATTTTATATTTAAAACATTTAAAAAATTCCGACGGAAACATTTTTTTTTTAATTTATACTTTAAAATTAAAAATCAGATTTGAAGAAATTTAAAAAAAAAATGAATGTTATAATAAACAAAAATCAGAAATTGTTAACAATTTTAAATATAAATTTTGACTCTTCTGGTTTTAATTAATATTATTAATTTTTATAAATGTTGGCACAATTAAGACTTTGCCAAGTTAAAACATTTTGTTAATTTTTTTTTTTTAATATAAGCACCGATATTTAACAATTGAATTAATCTAATAATTAACATTATCTTAAATACTAATCAAATTAAGAAAATCACATCATTATTAAATTTAAAACAAAAAATATATATATCTAATGCACATGATTTTCTTATCTTAAATATTTTTTGATCCTCGAGAAAATTCTAAAAATTATAATTCGCCTATATTGTTCAACAATATTTACCCAAATTTTAATCTCGACATCTCATCAGCATATCAATAATGATTTTACCTTTTCAATGTAAAACAATTTCTGAGAGATTTCACAATAACTGGCACAGACAGATATTTTTCCCATTTTCTTTACACAGTTTCTTTCCCCTCCAACTTCTTAGAAAGATCTGATATAACTTCCTTAAAAATTAACGGATCAATATTCTTTCCTAATTGGTACAAAACAAACCAATCTCCAATCTCGCATTTATTCGAGATGGTTTCAATTTGATCTGAGGGAGCGATCCTGCATTTCGTTCTGAGCAAATAGAGCCTGATTTTTGGTCCAACAATAACAGCGCATCTATAGAGAAGTGATATACCTGATAATACCGATAATAGAATGAACCAGAACCACAAGAAGACGTAGATCTTTTCGTTGACGATGTTAAGAGGAAGAACACAAAGTCCATCGAATCTTTGCACCGTTCCAGATGGACCATATTTGTTAAAGGTACATTTGGTGACTTTTGGAAATACTCTAGCCATTGGATCTTCTCTTTGTTCAGGTTCCATTTCTGTAAATTTGAGCACATCACTGCCATAAGTACTAAACTCACCATCCAAGAAGAAATCCATGAAAAATATTTGTCCAACTACGTTGATAAAGTTCAATACTTCACAAATGAAGAATCTAAAGGCATAGAAATTTTGCAGGTGTAAATTTGATGTAAAATAGTCTACTAATAATTGTTTACGATCTTTTTTACAATCTTCTGATACTATAGGACAGTTAAGGTCTAGTACTAGCATCTTGATTCTTCCTCCTTCCCAGGTTTTCCATAAATATCTTGGTATATAGAATAACATTGCTTGGAAGAAGAGTACGAAACAAACCCATTGGTAATACTTATGGTATTTAACTTCATCTCTACCATCTACATGACTGGCTACACCAGGTTGTACTATATCCTTACCAACATGTCCTATAAGTCTGTCTGGTACTGTGAATGTACTGTAGATCCAACAGTAAGTATCCATTACATTTAATGGAATTTCATCGACAATACAATCTATAGGGTCACCAATATACTGTCTACTGGTTACTAGTAATGAAAAAGCTACTAGAATAATCACTGTAGCTTTGTAATGGAGTCTAAAAATATTATTGTCGATGCAAACTTGGTCGATTTTTAGGAGACCCTTCACTGAACCGAAAACGTCAAACATTGTTGCACTTTTTCACTTAATAATTGGTAAAAAAAAATGACAGGATTAGTCGTTTACTTTACAAGACTCTTTGAGTCTGAACTAAACACAACACAAACTGAGCTTGTAGGAAACGGTTTGAGAGGGGACTTAGTTCCCCCTCTATGTTAGCCTCGGTGAGGGTTTGGTTTGATGCGACATTGTGGAAGTTAGTTTTAGGTCGAAGCGATGCGACGTTGCCGGCGGTTCGGATTTGAATCGATCTAGAAGGACTTTTTATTATTTTGGTTTTTTCGTGAAAATATAATATTAAAGGATTTTTTGCCTTCATTAATTTTTTTGTTTATTAAAAAAAACCGTTTTATTTGGAAATTTTCAGTTATGATTTGATTTTTTTGGGAAATTTCAAACAGGAAAAGCTGGAAAAAATATGTAAAAATGGGATATATTGGAAAAAAGAAAAAAACAGAAAAAAACGAGGAATAAGGAAAGAAATATAAATAATAGAATGAAATATTTAAAAAATGGAGGAAAACAGAAAAAAATGAGAATTATAGAACAATTAGTAAATATAGGCAAAATAGCAAAATGGATAAGAATAGAAAAAATAGTGAAAAATGGGAAAAAAAGGGAAAATTAGAAAAAATAGAAAACACATGGAAAAAAGGGAAAAATAAAGAAACAGAAAAATAGGAAAAAAACAAAAGAAAATGGGAAAATGGACAAAATTAAGAAAAATGAGGAAAGATAAAAAAATAGAAAAAATAGGGAAAAAGGAGTGAAAACAAGGAAAAATTGGGAAAAAATACAAAAATATGGACAAAAATTGCAAAAACCGGGACGAATAGATTAAACATGAAAAAATGGTAATAAATATGAGAAAACAGGAAAAAATAGGGAAAAATATGATAAAATAGAAAAAAGCACGAAAAAATGGGGATGAAGAGGAAACAAAAGGAAAAACAGAAAAATTGGAAATATAGAAAAATGGGGAAGAATAGAAAAATTCATGAAAAAATAAAAACAGGAAAAATAGGGAAAAATAGAAAAAAACAGAAAAATAGAAAAAATATGAGAAAATAGAGAAGCATACAAAAAAATAGGAAAAAGCACAGAAACAATTGGAAAATAAACAAAAATAAGAAAAATGGGGAAAAATTTAAAAAAACAGCAACCGACCGAAAAGCGGTAATCCGTTAGGCAAGATGACACATTTACAGGGCCGGTTCTAATAATATGGTGTTTTTTCTAAATTTAACATTTTTGCTTATTAAATATTCAGTTTGACAACCAACAATTTTTAAATTATTATGGTGGTTTTCCATTTTGGTGAAATTGGATTAAAAAGTTGATAGTCGTATCACTTTTATTAAAAATATTTTTAAAAAAGTGCCACAGACGCGCTCTTAAGAATTAACTACAGAATCGATTAGTGAAAACCGCAGCTTCCTATTTTTAATATTAACGGAGCGCCCGTCCAAAAACGATTTCAGGCAAGATAACATATGGTATTGGCGCCTCTTAAGGAAGCTCTTTATAAAAAATATAAAACAGCCCTATTTCAAAGGCATAGTTAACTTTTTCTCCTGGGGGGTGCTTTATTTCCTGATGGGAGGGCGTGCTTTATTTCCTGATGGGAGGGGGTACTTTATTTCCCCGGGGGAGGAGGGAAATCGAACTTTTAGACAAATATGTTTGTCCGTTCCTATATTTTAGTTATTTTCGAGCTATTTTTTTGGTATCCCGGGTTATTACGCCCTTGCCATATTTGAAACATTTTACCAATGAATATTTTTTTTACCAACGTAATAAATATGAAGACAAACAGAAAATACGAAATTAATAATATATAATTGGGTTACAGCAAAAAAAAATAAGAAAAAAATTCTACTTTTCGGATTAAAATTTTTGTTTAAATTCTTCTTCAATTCGTTTCTGTATCCACAAATATTTAATAATTCTTCATACTTTGATACTTGGAGCAAAAAATAAAAAAAATGTTTTTTTAAATTCTGAATAAATTATTATCTAACTTATTGTAAATTCAACTATATACATAAATCTAGTCAGTTTTTGTTTGTTCCTTTGGACAGACGCTCTGTTAATTTTAAATATAGGAAGCTGCCGATTTCACTAATTAATTCTGAATTTAATTCTTTAAAATTATTTTTAGTAAAAGTGATACGACTGTCAACTTTGTATTTATTAATTCTCTAAAACGCACGTGGTGTGCGGGCCTCTTAATTATTTGACTCGTATGAAATGGACTAATTTTTTCCGGCTTTTTATTATTGACAAAAAATTACAAAATTCTAAATTTCGGTATCAAAATTTTTCGTAGAAAATTTGGCAACATCGCAAACACATACTGGTATTACTTACTAAAACTGCGTTAACCGCTATCAATAATGGAGTAAATGTGCGAAACTTGACCATATATTTAGTGTACATAAAGCTAAAATTCCAACATTTCGACCCGTCCAGGTAAGAGACCTTAAATATACCTGATGGATTTCAATGACGATTTAAGAGGGAGCCAATATTTAAATTTTTCAAAATATTGATGAAAAAATTATTTATTTATTTTAAGATTATAATGAACGAGGGTGGTCGGTTACAAAATGTTGATTTTTAAATTTTAATATTTTTGGTATTTCTGTTTATAACAAAAATGTACTATATAGAATATTTTGATACAATTTGGTTTTTTTTTATGAAATTTTTTGTTTTATCAATATTTTGGTTTGAAGTAAACTCGCTTTTGTTTTTACAGTTAAAGTTTATATTTGATTAAAATAATTAAATTTTGTGAATTATTTAATATTTTTGTATATACATATAAAAATCTGTGTTTTCTAATTATAGAATTTTATTTGTTCATCATCTGACGTACCAGATAAAACATTGTTGTACTTGTGTACTTTTAACACTTTATTATTTTATTATATTAATAGTCTCATCTTAATAACCTTCTTTAAATTTTTATGATTTTATATAGGCACATGACAATCTAGTTTTAAGCCGTAAAAGCTAAGATAACATTTATGTTTTTTTTCGGTCAAACAAACAAAAGAAAAGTAAAGAATTTCTGTTTTTACAAATTTTTTAATTTCCAAAAATATTTTGGTCCAAACTTCGTATTTGTTACATTAAAAAAACATGTATTTGGTTTGTTCTATACAGGATGTCTGGAATTGGAAGGGATAACATTGCTATTGCTATATCAAAAGCCGTAAGAGATAGAGGGGCGGTTAAATGGGAAAAAAGTTAACTATTTTGGAAAAAAATGGAAAAGGAAAGTTTTATTGTATCTCAAATTTGCTGTACTAATAAATTTTCGTTACGGCGTTTCGTTCCTTAACGGTCACCATCAAGTTATTTTTTTTAAATACGGACCTGTCCTTTTATTAATAAAATTGATAAAATTTTAAAATTCAAATTCAGTGATATATTACACTTGGTATTTTAACGACGTTTTATCTCAAATAATTGACAATGACAATAATTTTTAATTACGGTCCTGAGCCTCAGTATTGGTTTCATGATGGCGAAAAAATTTCTTACCCCCACTTTTCTCGACGTTGCCGAGTTCCCTGAATCCGAAAATGCAAAAAAATTCTGTGCGGTCGTCTGTCTGTTTGTCTGGATGTAAACACTGTAAATTTTGAACGAAAGCTTCGATCGAGTTCCGATTTTCACTTTACCTACTTAGTTTTGTCCAAGGAAGAACCCTATTGAATTTGAGCAGGATCGGATCGGCTCTTCGGTACTTGTCATACAAATTAAAGCGGTTTACATGGAAAAACTCTTTTAAAAATTCAAATTTTTAGAACAAAATATCAAACGGAGTTTACCAAATGGATGGGAATGTTACAGAAATTATTGACACATTCTTCGATTTTAGCGATTTTTTTTTCCGCTTTTTTGATTATTTTTGTTTTTTGTATTATTTTTAATCTATTGTTTCATTTCGCTATTTTCCTGTTTTCTCATTATTCTGATGTTTTGTATTTTTCTGTTATTTTTTTTCGATTTTTTCTAATCTTTTCTCATTTTTTTTCATTACTTTGTTTTTTTATTTGTTTTTTTATTTCTTTTTCTTTAGTTTTCTATTTTTTTATAAGTTTGTAATTATTTTATAGAAAGAGACTTTTTTTGATTTTTTCTAATTTTTCTGATTTTTTGTTTTGTTTTTAATTTTTTTCGAGGTTTTTTAATTTTTCTTCTTTTTTGTCATTTTTTCGTTTTTTTTTTCTATTTCTATTTTTTTTTCAATTACTTTTTTTTTAATTTCTTTATTGTTTTCTAATTTTTTCCTCATTTTTTCTTATTGCTTTGATTTTTCCATTTTTTTACGATTTATTTGCCATTTTTTTGGTATTTTGTTGCGATTTATTTCAAATCTTTCGTTTTTTTATTTATTTTTTTATTTCTTTCTTTTGTTTACAATTATTCCGGTTTTTGGTTGTTCTTTACGGGTTTTCCAACTTTTTACGGATTTTTGCGATAAAGAAATATATCACTTTTGCGTTTTTTCGATTTTCTTGCAATTTTTTTTTATTTATTCCATATTTTACAATTTTATTCTTCATTTGTTTCCAATATTTTCCAATAATTTTTGTTTCTTTGTCGACTACCTCAGATTTTTTCTGATTTTTTCGATTCTTCTAATTTTTTTCTCGTTTTTCACTAACTTTTTTGATTTTTTCAATATTTTCTGATTTTTTTTTTCTCATTGTAATATTTTTTCTTCTCTTTTCAAATTTTTCCTATCCGATGATGTTTCTTCGATTTTTCGTATTTTTTTTTCTCATTTTTCAGATATTTTTCGGTTATTTTTGAAATTTTTCCATTTTTTTTTGATTTTTCAAATTCCTTCAGTTTTTTTCCAACTTTTTCTTATTTTTCAGATTTTTTCGATTCTTGTCGATTTCTTTCTATTTTTTTGATCTCTTTCGATTTTATCGATTTCTTTTGATTTTTGTCGATTTCGTTCGATTTTTTTTATAATTTTTTATTTCTATTGATTTTTTCAATCTCTTTCAACTTCTGTTGATCTTTTTCGATTTTTGTCGATTTTCTTCGTTTTATTTTTCGATTTCTTTTGACTTCTTTTATATTTTTTTTGATTTCTTTTGTTTCCACCGTCTCCCTTTCGATTTATTTTGATTTTTTTCAATTTCTTTTGATTTTTGTCGTTTTTTTTTTCGTTTTTTTTTCGATTTCTTTTGATTTTTTTTCCATTTCTTTTATTTTTTTTCGATTTCTTTTGAAAGTTTTCAGATTTTTGTTTTCTTATTTTGAAATTTTAAAAAGTGAAAAAACTTATTTCCTAACGGGGATCCCCCGAACGCACAATTTTTACTTGATTTACGGTATTTTTAATACGTTTTCTTTAGATGTTTTATAATTATTTTTTTAATAGTTTTTGTTTCGCATTTTATATTTTTTTTTTATTTTTAACAAATAATTATAATTTTTTCCTATTTGTAACGAATTACTGAGACCTAAAAGCCTTATTATTAGTTTGGTGATGGCTAAAAAAAAATTTCTTCCCAATACTTTTTATCACATTTCTCGACGTTTCCAAGCTTCCTGAGTCCGAAAATGCAAAAAAAATCCGGACGTCTAGATGTCTATCTGTGGTCTTTCTCGTCTCAGGGGATCTCAAAATGGATATTTCCATTTTTATCTCGAAATTTTTTTTTAATTCGTTGAACTACTTTCTCCCTTCTCAGATGGTGGGTCGGGAAAGTAAAATCAAGGTAAAAAATTCTAACAAAAATGCAATATAAGTTTAAAATGATTGTAAAACTTTATTTATTATTAAATTTTGTAGAAATAGTTTTATATTTATGATCAAAAAAGATTTAAAATTTTACAGTGTGTCATAAATTTTTACATTGTATTATTTTATTGCCCATATTTATAACTTCACAAATTAAATCAAGTGTTACTATATTCTTATTTTAACTTATACTAGTCCAAATGTCCCACTTTTCGAAAACTTTCAGTAAATAAATTTAAAAAAATTAATTTGATCTGACGCCTTTTTTTAAAAATACTGAAAAAAAACAATTTATAAATTTGATACTAAAAAGTTTCTAATTATTATTAGTTTTGTCCGTTTTTTATTTTACCGGACCCACCGAAGGGAAAGTATAGTAAACGAGCAAAAAAATTCAAGATATCGATGGAAAATATCTATTTTTGAGGTCCGCTGAGAAGATTGAAACCATTTTCAGAATAAGGTCTGTCTGTGTGTCTGTGTGTAATCTTGCACGATAACTGCCGAAATGTTTGACGAATCAAGCTGAAATTTGGTATGATTGGTTGGTATGTGACTCGAATGCGACCATTTGTTTTTGGAATAGTTGAAGGTACAACATTGATTGAATACACATGTAAGATTTTTTGCCTTTTTTTCAATTTTAAGGACAAACAATACACTTGGTGGAAAATGCAAAGTTTTAGAGCATAAAATATTTTTTAGTTCAAAGTTGTAGACCGCCAAATTAATTTTAACATTTGTATTTAACTTTTTTTCGAATTCCCCATAGTTTCGTCATTTTTTTTTTATTTTGAAGGCTTTAGATACATAATGTGTTCCTTCTACCCTTTTTGTTTTTTTGCCATGTTTTTATCTTTATTTTGCATTTTTTACCTTTTTTTTTTCTTTTTGGCCCTTTGCTCCTTTTGGCTCTTTTTCTTGCTTTTCTAATTTTTTTTTTTAAATCTTTTGGTCTTTTTTAGACTTTTTTGAGCTTTTTGCCTTTATTTGTTTCTATTTTGCCTTTTTGCTTGTCTTTCCTTTTTTTGGCCTTCTTACCACTTTTTTGGTTTTTTTTTTGCTTTTTTAAACATTTTTTAATAGTTTTTTTTACTTTTTTGTCCTTTTCTGGCCTTTTTTTGACCTTTTTACCACTTTTTTATCTTTTTTTCACTTTTTTAAACATTTTTAATAGTTCTTAATTTTTTTTTTACTTTTTGTTTTTCTGGTCTTTTTACCACTTTTTTGCCTTTTTTTGCTTTTTAAACATTTTTTAATAGTTTTTAATTTTTTTAAACTTTTTTGTCCTTTTCTGGCCTTTTTTTGGCCTTTTTAATACATTTTTGGCTTTTTTTCGATTTTTTAAACATTTTTTAATAGTTCTATTTTTTTTTTTACTTTTTTGTCCTTTTCTGGCCTTTTTACCACTTTTTTGGCTTTTTTTTTTTTGCTTTTTTAAACATTTTTTAAAAAGATTATATTTTTTTTTTTACTTTTTTATCCTTCTCTGGTCTTTTTTGGCATTTTTACCACTTTTTTGCCTTTTTTGCTTTTTAAAACATGTTTTAATAGTTTTTAATTTTTTTTGACTTTTTTGTCCTTTTCTGGACTATTTGTGGCGTTTTTTGATTTTTCCTTTTACTTTGTCTTATTTGGGTTTTTTTGACTTTTTGTTGATTTTTGTTTTACTTTTTTTTATTTTTTTGTCTTTATTAAGTATCTTTCCTTTTTTACTTTATTTAACGTTTTTTTTCCTTTTGTTAGGTACCTTTTTTGATTTTTTTGTCTTTTTCTGCATCGTTGCCTCTTTTTCACAAATTGTATTAAGATTCTTATCGTATTTTTGATTTTTGCCTATTTTTACTCTTTTTTTATTATATTTTTAATTTTTGCTGAAATTTAAAAATTCTTTATCATTTTTAACAATTTTTTTCAAATAATTGTTAGTATTTATAATAACTTGTTACTATGTTTAGTAACTTTTATCGTTTTTGATTTTAATTAATTTTTACGCATTTTTGAAATATTTACCCATTTTTTCAGCAATTTACTTCATTTTTACAGAATTTTACTTTTCCATTCAGGAATTTTGTATTTTTTAATTAAAATAATCCTATTCTCCACAGCAGAGCCGGGAAAATTCTGAGGTGACATGTCCGATTTTTTTTAAATTTTAAGGACAAACAATACACTTTAGTGCAAACTTGTAGAGCATCAAATTACCTAACACTTTTCTCTCAAACTTTTTCCCGAATTCTCAATAGTTTTCACCCATGCTTTTAGATCATAATGTACGATTTTAGTAAGATTTTTGGGATTTTTAAAATACCGACACTTAATTTTAATAATAACGATTGGGTTATAAAACAAAACCCATCCCAAATACACTTCTTTTTTTTTCAAATATTGATTTTTTAATATACATGACGTATTTACTTCTCTGGGGATTTTATTCGGTGATTTAACTTATGTTGGTACATATGACATTTTGGTTACTAGAAAAATCGATTAAAATCGAATAAAATATCGTATCTGTATTTTCAGGTCAATATCGCTCCATTTCTGATTTCGGACATTTAAACTATTATCAATTTTCTGATTTTTAAACTTTATTAGGTATTATTAATAATTATTGCAAATAACCTATCAATAATTTAACAATTCGATTATCAATAACACATCGAATGATTTTAACGAATGATTGAGTAGACACTTCTTATTGATAAATTATGTGACGTAGGCAAATATTCTGGTATGACGTCATCAACCCCGCGTAATTTAAACGAGAAGATGTTTTTACCTTTAAAAAAATAACAAAGTGGTATAAACAGTACATTTAGACATTCTATATTCAAAAATTAATTTAAATAAATGCTAAAATTGTCCATTGTACTATACAATATGTTCCATAAATTAATGTAATTAAAATAATCCTATTCTCTACAGTCGAGTCGGGAAAGTTTTGGGGTAACTTTTTTCAAGAACAGGTTTAAGGATTTTCTTGAAATTTAGCCCATATATTCCCCTTAAATAAAAACGATATATCGTACATATATGGAAAAATTGATATAAGATGGGGGCGTAAATGCGCTCGGTACCCTTTCATTTTATCGATTTTAAATTTCGCTTTCTACAAATTTTGCCCTGTTTAAATTTTCACAAATTGTTACAAATAATAATAAAATTAAGACTATTTGATTAAAAATATGATATAATGAAGGTCTTTTAGTCTACATTTAAAATGATCTTGACCTTTGTTTATTTTTGCCTTTAGTAATATTTTCTAGATTAATTTTATTGTCGTTTTTAGATAAAAATTGTCTGCTTATCAATCAACTTAATTTATATTTATAGCATATTTTTTTATTATGATTATCTTTACAGATTTTATCAAATTGATAATTAAATTTTTATTAATTTCTTACTAGATTATGAAATTGGCGTTATTTGCTGTTGTTTTTCTAGAAATTTGATTTAATCTAGAGTACTTTCCTTTTAATAATTCCAGTGCTCTTTGGAATTTCCCAAAAAAGTTATCGTATTACGGAATATTTTCCTCAAAATATTAAATATTTTTTTAAGAAAGAAAATTATTTGATTATGATGACATTTTATAATCTTCAAAAAACATGACCCAATTTTTTTCTACAAAAAAAAAACGTTATAAATCTACTTTACTCAATTTTGTGAATGATGTAAACGCGTTGTACAAATATTTGTATATGTTTATTCAAACAAAATAAATTATGCTAATAATGGGGACGGTAATGAGCCTAATTTAGAAAATTCAGAAAACTTGTTAATTTGTTAAATACATACTTAATAATTTTTAAATAATTATCTCAGGTCTGTGACTAATTGTCATTTTATGATTACATGAATATAATGATCATTTAATTTTGTTTTCTTTAAATTATTTACATACAGAACGTCCTGGTTTTTAATATTACAATTATATTTTTAATTTTGAATCTATTTCGACCATTTGTGAACATGGTAGAGTCTGATTGATTAAAATTTGTCTATAAGACAACCTGTATAGATTTTGGTTTTAACAATAAGTGACATGTGACATATGACATGTGACATGTATGTGTAGTGACGTCATAACTTAATCAGAGAGCGATAAAATATTACAAAAATTTACTTCTATTTATCATTATAACTTATCATTATAGTTGCCGATAAAATTTCCACTTTAACATTTTAAAAAAGTATCATGAATTTTACTCTTGTCATACGATTTTGCATACGGCCATTTTATAATTAATATACTCAGTACTTGTTTACTGTCAAATGTAAAAAAAAAATCGGTTATGTCACCCCAAAAACTTTCCCGACGAGTAGTGGGCTCTATCGTGGAAGCATACACACAGACAGGCAGACTAAATAGTCTTAATCGTCTCAGGGATCTTAAAATATATATTTCCATATTTCACGAAAATCTTTTTTAGGTCGTTCACAATACATTTTTTCCACACTCGAATTTGAAAAAAACAACAAGAAAAATAGAAATAAAAAACACATTTTTCCACAAAAAAAAACTAGAAAAAAAATTCAAAACTATTTTTTCACAGACGAATGTGGAAAAAAGCGAAAATGCATTTTTTCACATTTCAATTGGTATAAAAGCAAAAATGCATAAAAACTAGAAAAAAAAAACAGCAAAAATGCTTTTTTCACACATACATTGGGAAAAAAGCAAGAATGGATTTTCTACATAAAAATTGGAAAAAATAGCATACTTTTTTTACACAAATTTGAAAAAAAAATAAAAGCAAGAATACATTTTTCTTTATTCGAATTTGAAAAAAATGCAAAGTGCACTTTATCTCACACAAATTTAAAAAGAAACAAGCAACAATGCATTACACGAAAAACTAGAAAAAATACCAGAAATGCATTTTTCACACATGAATTGGGAAAAAGCAAGAATGCATTTTTCCACACAAAAAAAATGAAAACAATAGCAAAAACGCATTTTTTTTTAACAAATTCGAAAAAAAAGGAACAAGCACGAATGCATACAAGAATTTGGAAAAACCGCAAAAATGTATTTTTCCACAAAAAAAAATTGGAAAATACAGCAAAAAACGCATTTTTTCACATATAAATTGGTAAAAAAGCAAGAATACATTTTTCCACACAAAAAACCAGAAAAAAAATCAACAAAAATGTGTTTTTTACATATAAATTGAGAAAAAAGCGAGCACGCATTTTTCCACACAGGAAAACTAAAAAAAAACAGTAAAATGCATATTTTCACACATAAAATAGAAAAAAAGCAAAAAAATTATTTGATATAACAAAAACGTATTTGTCCAGAGATGAAAACTTTTTCAGATATTTAGTGTTAAAGTTTCAATCTTTGACATTTTTTTATTTTTGACAAGTGACAGTTTGAGAAATAATTTTGACTGTTCTGAATAGAGTTTTTCAAGGGCTTTTAAATGACATATTACAAGTCAAATTCCGTGACATATTGCATCTGTCATTTTTTGATAGTGACACTTCCGTTTCACAGATGTCGTACGAAAACTAATGGGTTCTTCCACAGACAGACAGACATACTTCCATCTATTAATCATCTGAGGTGACCTCAAAATGAATATTTTCATCTTAAACTGGAAAATTATTCAATACTTTCCCTTCTCGGAGGTGGGTCGGGAAAGTAATAGGTGGATTTTATTTCTGATTCCTACACTGAGAAAACAACATTTATAATAAAAAAACTTGTTCTTAAACTATATCATTTTGTTTGAAATTGTAAAGAAAATAGTTTTATCTTAATCGAATATATTTGTTTATCTAGGTCAAACTGCTTGGAAAAAAAAGAAATTAGGTTAAAACAGCGAAAACAATAAAATCTAATTGAAATTATTAAGATAAGAAAATATTTGTTGGAAAATTATACAGGGTGTTTCAGAATTCGACGTTCAACTGTTTATGGTAGATTCCCCTCTCATAAAATAAACAGTATCTAGGTCAAGAATCAATATTCAAAAATCCTTAAGTTTTCGAAACACAGGGTGTTAAAGTTAATAGATAAAAACAGTTTTTTCGCTATTGTAACTTTTTTAAACTTTGCAACTGAGTTAATAGACTAACGACCCTGATTAAATTGTGACGAGACATTTTTTTTCAAAACCTTTTACCAGTAGCGTTCCAGTTGGGTATGGTCGAAAATTTTGCCCCCACTAAATAAATTTTCAAGTTCAGGTTTTAATAATGTCATAAACAGTAACAATAATGGTTAAATTAGGGGGTGTTTACAAAAACTAATGGATTCTTCCGACGGATAAACGAAACCCATATAGTAAATTTTCAGCTCAATCGGATTATACGTGTGGCCTCTATCCTGCAAGAATACACACAGACAGACACACACACACGGACAACCAGACTTTCATCTGGAAATGGTCGTAATCATATCAGGGGACCTTGAAATAGATATTTCCGTCTTTATATAGAAAAATTTTTTTAGCCCATTTACCATACTTTCCCTCGTTGAATGATGTGTTGCGAAAGTAAAAGATATTCTTATTATTAAAAAAAATACCCACAACAAATAAACACTAAATAGTTATAATATATATTTTCTTAAATGAATGTAGCAAGATATTTGGCAACATCGCTTATTTCTTGGGAAGTGAACAGTAGCCGCTAAACCGATTGGAATTCTCGTTAAAGACGAAGAAGGACAAAAAAAAAATGAGAGAGAAAGAGAGATGGTGTCTATAGTCGCTAAGTCGCTTCGGGTCCATTGTGACTTAGAACGGAGTAACGAGGGATATAAGAGGGTGCAAATAAAAATTAATTTCTTGAGGTCATTATATATTATAAAAAAATCAAAGTGTAAAAAAAAATTGAAAAATAGGAAAGTTTCTATATCTACAGTGTGTTCTACAAATCTATAGAAGAAGAATTTTAAACATATCACATGCTCCCAATTTATTATCACAAGACATCATACATGTGAACCTTATAGCCATTATTTACCTTTATTAGCTCCGAAAACGGTTCTAAGCCACCAAATTCCATTCGAAGACGATTTTGGACATGGAACATGGAACTGGCGAATCTGAATAATGTAGCAACGTGGTCAAGTTCCTCTCAAGACCCCTAACGGGATAATTTTGAACGTGTGGCATAAGCAAATGTTTAAAGTCATTCGTCTAGCGCGGATCTTAACCTTGATTGTGGACAAAAATTACCAGAACGGATCTTAGCGAATCCCCATGTTATTTTCCATAAGAAGTACGTCAAAAACGTCATAGCTATTCTACTTTTAATACTGAATAACAAAATGGCGTTAGATAAAATAAGCAGAAAGCTACAATTCATTTTTCTCCACTCAATATCTGTGAAGAACTTTGTAACGAAGTTACTTAATTACAATGATAATTAAAATATATTAATTAAATCGCGCACGGCATTGGATTACAATTAACTAAAAGTTATGATCAAAAGCAATCAGTTAAACCTCCGTCCGAAAGATGGAGACAATCGTGTACGGTTTCTTCATACGCAACAAAGAGTACCTTATAGGCACTGGCGTCTAAACAAACGAATTCTATTCTGAATCCTTGGTACACGCTTGCGCATTATTCTTTCGCCCTAATCGGTTTTTATTGTACGTTAACTTGAAAATTTGATTATTCATCACTGTGAACGGTGTGGTCCAGTGGTAGAGTATAGACGTTAAATATGAAAGTTCCAGGTTCGAATCCTGATATACAGGGTGATTCTAAATAATTACCATATGATGGGTCTAGCGGTCTTTATAACCGAGATACAGGGTGTTTTATCTATTTTGTCTATTTATTTAATGACCTATAACTCACGATCCGCTGTGTATATTTTTTTTATATTTGGGCTACACATTATTCATAAAAAACAAAATCCAGAGCCGGCTTCACAAAAAATGTACAAATTTGGTCATCCCCAATACAAAACCCTGTATCCCTGAATTTAAAAGGTTTGTTTCTATATTTAAAAAGAGCGCAAAAAACTGAATCTAAAAATGTGCCTTGGGAGTTTGCGCAGAATAGGTTACTACTTCAATTTTATATTCAAATTGCTTATTTAATAGAATTTTGGGAAGCTAAAATGAAATCCATCGGATTATTTATATTTTGTTTCATTTTAATGACAATTATCTTATATCAAATAGTAAATATTGTGAAATCACTATTAATTCATGATATTTAAGCTTAACAAATTACTTTTAATTCATGATATTTTGGCTTAAGAAATCAATATTAATTCATGATATTTAAGCTTAAGAAATCAGTATTAATTCATTATATTTTAGCGTAAGAAATCAGTAATAATTCATGATATTTTAGATTATCAAATCAGTATTAATTCATGATATTTTAGCTTAAGAAATCAGTATTAATTCATGATATTTTGGCTTAAGAAATCACTATTAATTCATGATATTTAAGCTTAACAAATTACTATTAATTCATGATATTTAAGCTTAAGAAATTAGTATTAATTCATGATATTTTGGCTTAAGAAATCAATATTAATTCATGATATTTAAGCTTAAGAAATTAGTATTAATTCATGATATTTTAGCTTGTTAAATCAGTATTAATTCATTATATTTTAGCGTAAGAAATCACTATTAATTCATGATATTTTAGCTTATTAAATCAGTATTAATTCATGATATTTTGGATTAAGAAATCACTATTAATTCATGATATTTTGGCTTAAGAAATCAAAATTAATTCATGATATTTAAGCTTAAGAAATCAGTATTAATTGATGATATTTTAGCTAATTAAATCAGTATTAATTCATTATATTTTAGCGTTAGAAATCACTATTAAGTCATGATATTTCAGCTTAAGAAATCAGTATTAATTCATGATATTTTGGCTTAAGAAATCACTATTAATTCATAATATTTTAGCTTATTAAATCAGTATTAATTCATGATATTTTGGCTTAAGAAATCACTATTAATTCATGATATTTAAGCTTAACAAATTACTATTAATTCATGATATTTTGGCTTAAGAAATCAATATTAATTCATGATATTTAAGCTTACGAAATTAGTATTAATTCATGATATTTTACTTATTACATCAGTATTAATTCATGATATTTTGGCTTAAGAAATCACTATTAATTCATGATATTTAAGCTTAACAAATTACTATTAATTCATGATATTTTGGCTTAAGAAATCAATATTAATTCATGATATTTAAGCTTAAGAAATTGGTATTAATTCATGATATTTTAGCTTATTAAATCAGTATTAATTTATGATATTTTGGATTAAGAAATCACTATTAATTCATGATATTTAAGCTTAAGAAATCAGTATTAATTCATGATAATATTATATTCAGTTTTTTGTGCTCTTTTTGAATATAGAAACAAACCTTTTAAATTCAAGAATACAGGGTTTTGTTTTGGGGATGACCAAATTTGTACATTTTTTTTGAAGTCGGACCCGGATTTTGTTCTTTATGAAAGTCCCAATGAAGAATGTGTAGCCCAAATATAAAAAAAATATACAGAGTGGATCGTAAGTTATAGGCTATTAAATAAATAGACAAAATAGATAAAACACCCTGTATCTCGGTTATAAAGACCGCTAGACCCATCATATGGTAATTATTTAGAATCACCTAGGTGCCCCCTACCTGCAGTTAACGTACGCCCGTTTCCTTATAAAACACCCTGTATATTTCTTTTACGAAATGGAATAGATATACATATTTTTTTAAATACACAGGCTAGATTTAGATAGTCAAGAGTTATTTTAATAAAATAAATATAAATAGTGTTATATTTTCTTTCGTTTTCTAATACATAGGCTAGATTTAGATAGTAAAGACTTCTTTTAATAAAATAAAATAGAAAAAATAACAGGATTCAGAATAGAATTCGTTTCTCTACACGTCAGTGTGATAGAATGATAATCTTTCGGCAGTTGCAGTTCGAGTTAGAGCTAGAGCCGAGTACTGAGTACCGGTTCAGATTTCACTGCAAAATGATAAGCTTGAAAAATTTTATTAAAACGATTGAAATTAATATTTAAAATTATTAGACGACTGCCAGTGTATTAAAAAAAATATCTTTTATTAAAATATAAAATTTATAATAATGACAACTAAAATTAGGTTAATAACATGAAATTATAGAACTAGAGTCCAATAAAATTGTACTATAATTAGAAAACCTCGACTTTTGGCGGAAAATGATACGTTAGTAGAACCTGTTAATTGAAAACGTAATAAAGCAGTTTAGTTACGAGCTGAAGAAAAGTTAGAGAAATGGAAAACGAAAGAACAAAGGGAAAATTAGAGAAGTGGGGACGCTAAGTGTCGTTTTAGTTGAAAAATCTAGTGTGATGGAAAAAACCGTAAATATTTAAGAAAAATAAAAAATGTGAAAGTTGGACAATTTAAACAATATTTTCTGATTAAATAATCGAGCCAGTCATTTAATAATCTTTTGATGGAAAATAATATTCATTTTAATGTACCCCTTAAATCGGGCGCCGCTGGTGACTTGTAAGTAACCCAAAAGGAATGCAGTTCTATCAATCCGGGTACCCACCAACACCGGTACGCTATAGGCACCGTCGCGATACGTGTATATACCCGGGTACCTTTTGTCTGTCGAAGTGTTGAGTCATTGGGTACTCTTTGCTCTTTGCATACTAAGGACGAATCCAGGATTGTATTAAATGCTAAAAAGAACCTTGAATTGGAAATTTGGAACCTTTGGTTTTTGATAAAAATACATTTTAAAAAATAACGCGACGTACGTTTCGCTAACCCTGTTAGCATTATCAAGAGAGATAAGGAATGAAAAGTACAAAAGTACAAACATTAATAAAGTAGCGTCTATTAGGTACTTCAATTTATTAAAAGTAATAAAAAAAAAGATTTTTACATTTGTTGTAGTTATTTAAAAAATCATATTTTAGCACAATTTTTGTTTTTAATAATAAATTTTCGAAATTCTTAATTACGCATCTGCGTAATTTTTCATATCAAAAATTTTGATACTTTTTATTATAGTTTATATTTTGTAGAAAAAAAATTGTTCCTTTTTTTTAAATTTTCGATTTTTTAATATTTTTATTAAGAAAAAAAATATTAAAAGAATATTAAAAAAATTCCTGAATACTGTACTGCCTACACAAAATATTCCCAAGAGTTTAGTTTCGTGTTTCTGTCCCCCAACATCAAGAACATCAATTTTTCTTCATCTTGAGACAAAAACGACGACTGGCCTTCTACTCTTTGAGTAAGCAAGTAGGCAATATTCTCTAAGGCGTTTCGACCCGCTATAATGACTTAATCACTAGTCAACCGGATATTTTTCAATCAATTAGAAAGATATCGAGAGGTCCATTTGAAGTGACACTTTCTGAAGAGATAACCAGATCTTAAAAAAAATAGTATAATTCAATTTTTAACCGGAGACGATTTTTCTTTTTAAGTATTTATTGTATGGTTCAAATTATACAGAGTATACAACAAATTTTGATGGATTTTTATTTTTTTCAGAATTATTGTATTTATTTGTAATTTCTAAATTTGCTGAAATTTTTAAAAATTGAAATTTCCAAATTATTGACATTTTTTTGAAATTTTTTACTTTGATATTTTCCAAATTTTGACATTTTTTTTTTGAACTATTTAATATTAAAACAGAATTTTATGGAAAATTTCTGACATTTTTTTTTGAAATTTCTAATTGCCGAATTATTCAAAATATGAAATTTTTGACGATTTTTTTAAATTCTTGATTTTGATATTTTCGGAATTTTATATATATTTTTTAATTTCTGTAATTTTTTAAACTTGTTGAAATTTTTTACTCAAAATTGTGGCGATTTTTTGTAATTCTTGACTTTGATATTTTGGAATTTTTTAATTTTTTTTATTGTGAAAGTTTTTGAAATTTCCAAACTGTTAAAATTTTTTACTCAAAATTTTTGACATATTTTTGGAATTATTCTGAATTTCTGACGTTTTTTTTTGAAATTTCTAGTTGTCGAATTATTCAAAATATGAAATTTTTGACGATTTTTTTAAATTCTTGATTTTGATATTTTCGGAATTTTATATATATTTTTTTAATGTCGGTAATTTTTTAAACTTGTTGAAATTTTTTACTCAAAATTTTTGACGATTTTTTGAAATTCTTGACTTTGATATTTTGGAATTTTTTAATGTTTTTTTATTGTGAAAGTTTTTGAAATTTCTAAACTTGTTGAAATTTTTTACTCAAATTTTTTGACATCTTTTTGGAAATATTCTAAATTTCTGACATTTTTTTCTGAAATTTCTAATCGATTTTTAGAAATTCTTGATTTCGATATTTTCGGAATTTTATATATTTTTAATTTCGGTAATTTTTTAAGCTTGTTGAAATTTTTTACTCAAAATTTTTGGCATTTTTTTGGAAATATTCTAAATTTCTGACATTTTTTTCTGAAATTTCTAATCGATTTGACGATTTTTAGAAATTCTTGATTTTGATATTTTCGGAATTTTATACATTTTTTTAATTTCGGTAATTTTTTTAAGCTTGTTGACATTTTTTCCTCAAAATTTTTGACGATTTTTTGAAATTCTTGACCGATATTTTGGAATTTTTTAATTTTTGTTTTTTAATTGTGAAAGTTTTTGAAATTTCTAAACTTGTTGGATTTTTTGACTCAACATTTTTGACATTTTTTTGGAAATATTCTAAATTTCTAAAATTTTTTTCTAAAATTTCTAATTGTCGAATTATTCAAAATATGAAATTTTTGACGATTTTTTGAAATTCTTGATTTTGATATTTTCGGAATTTTATATATATATTTTTAATTTCGGTAATTTTTTAAGCTTGTTGAAATTTTTTACTCAAAATTTTTGGGCGATTTTTTGAAATACTTGACTGATATTTTGGAATTTTTTAATTTTTTATTTAAATTGTGGAAATTTTTGAAATTTCTAAACTTGTTGAATTTTTTTACTCAAATGTTTTGACATCTTTTGGAATTATTCTGAATTTCTGACGTTTTTTTTGAAATTTCTGATTGTCGGATTATCAAAAAATGAAATTTTTGACGATTTTTGAAATTCCTGATTTTGATATTTTCAGAATTTTATATATTTTTTTTAATTTCGGTAATTTTTAAGCTTGTTGAAATTTTTAGCTTAAAATTTTTGACAGTTTTTAGAACTTTTCCAAATTCCTGTCATATTATACTTTCAGAATTTTTCCAGTTATTTGTAACTTCCAAATTTGTCGAAATTTTTACAACTTGAAATTTCCAAAATTATTGACGTTTTTTCGAAATTATTAACTTCGACATTTTCGAAATTTTTGAACATTATAAAACTATAAAAATTTCAAAATTTTTGACTTTTTGGGCGTTTAAGATTATTGAATTATGATTTTTTTTTTTGAATTTGCAGAAGTTTTTTTTTTAATTTTTGGTAGTTATGAGTATCGAAATTTTTTATATCTTCAAGTTTATTTTCTGATTTTGTTTTGATAAAAATACTACGTTAAGTATTTTAAGCTTTAAATGTTGTTCCAAATGATCAATTTCTGTTTATTATTGACCAACTTATATATATATTTTTTTATAAATAAAATGATAAATATTTTTTGTTTAATTATGAAATAACCAAATATAGCAGACAAAAGATGAAATAATAAAAATAATGAGGCCATAGTACATATATACATATATCAATGTGATTGGGTGTTATTACGTAAAATGAAATAAATAGAAAGAGACAATGTGTAACGTAATACGTCGTTCCAAAAGGTTGGACCGGTTAAGAATGGTTTAGGAAAAAAGGATTGTGTGCTGATATTGTGATACAATGTTGGGTAATATTGTGTTTAAAAATTTACGTTGGCAAATTATTCATTTAAATGTTTTTAAGTCTGCAATAATCGTTTCACTTTAACAAATTTTTATTCAGTATTTTATTTTAGTTTGTTAAAAAAAAACGTAAGTCATGGTTTTTATGTATCTTTTAATGGTTATATATGCAACAAGTGAGTAAAGTGAATTTTGTCACATGAGTGAAAAAAATGCACTTTACACACTAGTTGCATACAATATTTTTTCTACTACCAAAAAAATATGTAGGTATTAAGTAAAAAATAAGCAATCTACTTTACGCACTAGTACGTAAAATACTAGTATTTAATTTTACGCACTAGTGCGAAAAGTTGAACTTTACACACGGCAAAGTATGTGTAAAGATAATAATAAAAAAAAATTATTTTATAAAAAAAATGTGAAGAATGTGGTAATGACTTGATTGCGCAATATTTACTTAAATTACTAATAAATTTTAAAATAGTAGATACATATATTTTTTTAACAATCTATTGGTCGTCTCTTCTATTCATCTATTAATTTTATTTTGTAATTTATCGCCCTTTAACATTTGGTGTAATATTAATTTTGTAAAATTTTGTTTATAACAATTATATTACTTTTTGTTTATATTAAGCGTCATAAAATTGTTATAATTGTTGTTTAATTATTAATATTGTTATTGTTTTTATCTCTTCTCTCAGTAAGAATCATTTGGACAGAATTTTTTTTTCTATTTTCTCCTATTTTTTCCTTTGGTTTTTTCCTACTTTTTCTTCTTTTTCTCTATTTTTTTTTGTATTTTTCTATTTTGGGCCTATATTTCCCTATTGTTCTAATTTTCAATATTTTTTCCAATTTTGTCCATTTTTTATGTTCTTTCCAATTTTTACTGGTTCTTTATTTTTTCTCGGTTTTCCAATTTTTGTTTATATTTCCGTACTTTTCTAGTTTTCTATGTTTTTTATTATTTTTCTCATTTTTCCTGTTTTTTTCTAATTTTTTCCCATTTTTCTCTCTTTTCTATTTTCTCCTATTTTTTCCCTATTTTTTTGCCTATTTTTCCCTGTTTTCATAATTTTTTCCCTATTTTTACTATTTTTTCTATTTTGATATTTTCGGAATTATATATATATATATATATTTAATTTCGGTAATTTTTAAGCTTGTTGAAATTTTTGTCTCTAAATTTTTAGACATTTTTAGAAATTTTCCAAATTTTTGTCATATTTTCGTTTAGAACTTTCGCAATTATTTGTAATTTCTAAATTTGCTGAAATCTTTAAAAATTGAAATTTTTGACTTATGGACATTATTTTAAAATTCTTTACTTTGATTTTTTCGAAATTTTGACATTTTTTTTACTTTCTATTATTCAAAATACGACATTTTTGACGAATTTTTGAAATTTTTGACTTGATATTTTGGAATTTTTTATTTTTTTTTATTGTGAAAGTTTTTGAAATTTCTAAACTTGTTGAAATTTTTTACTCAAATTTTTGACATTTTTTTGGAAATATTTTAAATTTCTGACATTTTTTTTGAAATTTCTAATTGTCGAATTATTCAAAATATGAAATTTTTGACGATTTTTTTAAATTCTTGAAAATAATATTTTGGAATTTTTAATTTTTTTTTGTGAAAGTTTTTTAAATTTCTAAACTTGTTGAAATTTTTTACTCAAAATTTTTGACATTTTTTTGGAAATATTTTAAATTTCTGACATTTTTTGGAAGTATTTTAAATTTCTGACATTTTTTTTGAAATTTCTAATTGGCAAATTATTCAAAATATGAAATTTTTGATGATTTTTTGAAATTTTTGACTTGATATTTTGGAATTTTTTATTTTTTTTTATTGTGAAAGTTTTTGAAATTTCTAAACTTGTTGAATTTTTTTACTCAAAATTTTTGATATTTTTTGGAAATATTTTAAATTTCTAACATTTTTTTTGAAATTTCTAATTGTCGAATTATTCAAAATATGAAATTTTTGACGATTTTTTGAAATTCTTGACTGATATTTTGGAATTTTTTAATTTTTTTTATTGTGGAAGTTTTTGAAATTTCTAAACTTATTGAAATTTTTTACTCAAAATTTTTGACGATTTTTTGAAATTCTTGATTTTGATATTTTCGGAATTTTATAAATATTTTTTTAATTTCAATAATTTTTTAAGCTTGTTGAAATTTTTTACTCAAAATCTTTGACGATTTTTTGAAATTCGTGACTTTGATATTTTGGATTTTTTAAATTTTATTTTATTATGAAAGTTTTTGAAATTTCTAAACTTGTTGAAATTTTTTACTCAAATTTTTTGACATTTTTTTGGAAATATTTTAAATTTCTGACATTTTTTTTGAAATTTCTAATTGTCGAATTATTCAAAATATGAAATCTTTGACGATTTTTTTAAATTCTTGAAAATCCTATTTTGGAATTTTTAATTTTTTTTTGTGAAAGTTTTTGAAATTTCTAAACTTGTTGAAATTTTTTACTCAAAATATTTGACATTTTTTTGGAAATATTTTAAATTTCTGATATTCTTTTTTTTTGAAATTTCCAATTGTCAAATTATTCAAAATATGAAATTTTTGACGATTTTTGAAATTATTGATTTTGATATTTTCGGAATTTTATATATATTTTTTTCATTTCGATAATTTTTAAGCTTGTTGAAATTTTTTACTCAAAATTTTTGACGATTTTTTGAAATTCTTGACTGATACTTTGGATTTTTTAAATTTTATTTTATTGTGAAAGTTTTTTAAATTTCTAAACTTGTTGAAATTTTTTACTCAAAATTTTTGACATTTTTTTGGAAATATTTTAAATTTCTGACATTTTTTGGAAGTATTTTAAATTTCTGACATTTTTTTTGAAATTTCCAATTGGCAAATTATTCAAAATATGAAATTTTTGATGATTTTTTGAAATTTTTGACTTGATATTTTGGAATTTTTTATTTTTTTTTATTGTGAAAGTTTTTGAAATTTCTAAACTTGTTGAATTTTTTTACTCAAAATTTTTGATATTTTTTGGAAATATTTTAAATTTCTAACATTTTTTTTGAAATTTCTAATTGTCGAATTATTCAAAATATGAAATTTTTGACGATTTTTTGAAATTCTTGACTGATATTTTGGAATTTTTTAATTTTTTTTATTGTGGAAGTTTTTGAAATTTCTAAACTTATTGAAATTTTTTACTCAAAATTTTTGACATTTTTTTGGAAATATTTTAAATTTCTGACATTTTTTGGAAGTATTTTAAATTTCTGACATTTTTTTTGAAATTTCTAATTGGCAAATTATTCAAAATATGAAATTTTTGATGATTTTTTGAAATTTTTGACTTGATATTTTGGAATTTTTTATTTTTTTTTATTGTGAAAGTTTTTGAAATTTCTAAACTTGTTGAATTTTTTTACTCAAAATTTTTGATATTTTTTGGAAATATTTTAAATTTCTAACATTTTTTTTGAAATTTCTAATTGTGGAATTATTCAAAATATGAAATTTTTGACGATTTTTTGAAATTCTTGACTGATATTTTGGAATTTTTTAATTTTTTTTATTGTGGAAGTTTTTGAAATTTCTAAACTTATTGAAATTTTTTACTCAAAATTTTTGACGATTGTTTGAAATTCTTGATTTTGATATTTTCGGAATTTTATAAATATTTTTTTAATTTCAATAATTTTTTAAGCTTGTTGAAATTTTTTACTCAAAATTTTTGACGATTTTTTGAAATTCTTGACTTTGATATTTTGGATTTTTTAAATTTTATTTTATTATGAAAGTTTTTGAAATTTCTAAACATGTTGAAATTTTTTACTCAAATTTTTTGACATTTTTTTGGAAATATTTTAAATTTCTGACATTTTTTTTGAAATTTCTAATTGTCGAATTATTCAAAATATGAAATCTTTGACGATTTTTTTAAATTCTTGAAAATCCTATTTTGGAATTTTTAATTTTTTTTTGTGAAAGTTTTTGAAATTTCTAAACTTGTTGAAATTTTTTACTCAAAATATTTGACATTTTTTTGGAAATATTTTAAATTTCTGATATTCTTTTTTTTTTGAAATTTCCAATTGTCAAATTATTCAAAATATGAAATTTTTGACGATTTTTGAAATTATTGATTTTGATATTTTCGGAATTTTATATATATTTTTTTCATTTCGATAATTTTTAAGCTTGTTGAAATATTTTTTACTCAAAATTTTTGACGATTTTTTGAAATTCTTGACTGATATTTTGGATTTTTTAAATTTTATTTTATTGTGAAAGTTTTTGAAATTTCTAAACTTGTTGAAATTTTTTACTTAAAATTTTTGACATTTTTTTTGAAAATATTTTAAATTTCTTACATTTTTTATTGAAATTTCTAATTTCTAATTTCTAATTTAATGAAATTTTTGACGATTTTTTGAAATTCTTGATTTTGATAATTTTTATCTCAAAATTTTTGTTTTTTCTAATTTTTTTCCAATTTTACTCATTCTTTTCTATTTTCTCCCAATTTTTCCCAATTTTTTTCCCTATTTTTCCCTGTATTCTTAATTTTTACCCTATTTTTTCTATTTTTCCCTATTTTTTTTAAGGCAAACATTTAATTTTTTTATTAAATTTTTTTAGTTGACATAAGTAACTTTTGATATTTCTAACAATATGAATTCCAATTAATATTATAAATAGAAAAATCCCTCGACTTTACCTCGACATTAAAACGATATCCGCAACAGTTATTTATTTATCTAGTTAAATAAATAAAGAGAATATTTTAAAGATAAATAATAAAATAAATATGCGCAGTAAAAATAAACCAATTTTTTTTTATGAAAATAGATTTACATATGTACAATTTATGCATATTTTTTATTTGGTAGAGACAAATAATCATAGCATCATTTTTAATTCATCCATAGGCGTACAGTTTCTTCAACCTCGCATGTCACGACCAAATTAACTAATAAATTTAAACATATTTGTCCTATTTTGTGCAATTGATTATCTCCCGTTAACAATAACAATAATACCAATTATTCGATATTTAAATTGATGATAGGAAAACTTGTTTAAAATGGTTAACAAATTACGTTTTAATTATCGTGTGAAGCAAAAAATATATCCTTCTAAGCATAACTTCTTACATAATCAATTTTAATTTTTTCTAAACGCCTGACTACTTAACAGAGTCTTTAATAATTATGGTAATGAATAAATAGGCCAGGAACTATAAGGTGTGGCTCAATATTTATTTAAAAAACGCACATGGGTACGTGAGTACTTAAAAAAGGGAGGGAGCCGAAGAAAAAATAGGAAAATGAATATATTTTCCTATTTTTGGAGTTTACTCCTCTTTTTCCTATTTTTTTCTGCTTTTCCTATTTTTTCCATTTTCTACTATTTTTTCCTGTTTTTTCTAATTTTTTCCTGTTTTTCATGTTTTTTCGCTATTTTTTTCCATTTTCCATATTTTTCTTTACTTCTCCTATTTTCCCCTATTTTTTCTATTTTCCCTATTCGGTGTATTTTTTTATGTTTTTACTATATTTTCGATATTCTTGCATCGGGTATTTTTTTTGACATCGTCATACATTAGGGCATCGCCCTATGTGTTTTGGTGACCCTGAATCAGAAGAAGGCGAAGCTACGCTCGTTGACACACAAAATGAACCAATTCTGCATGGTGTATTTTGGTGTTTTGTAGGCGTGACCCCTCCCCCGTTCAACCTAGATTTACCAAAATTTACATGTCGCTAAAGCATATTGTAAAAAATAGATAAAAAAATTTCTGCCGGTAGGGTCGATAGGGGGAGGTAGATTTCTGTTGTCTAAACTTGAGACTTTCATCCTTCCTCACCCTCACCGATATGGTCAGATCAAAAAAACTTTCAAAGGAATAAATTTTATAATAATTAGGACATGAAAAAAGTCTAATATTTACAAAAATAGCGGATATGAGTTTTTTGAAATTTCAACCCCCTCCAGTTCCATCCCTTTAGGTCGGATAGAAAAAAGTTTCAGACAAATTAATTTTATAATAATTAGAACATAAAAAAAGTCTTATAACCTGTTTTAATATTTTTGAAAATGGCCGAGATATAAATTTTTTGAAATTTCAACCCCCTCTAGTTCCACCCCGTGGGTTGGATGAAAAAAGTTTTAGACAAATTAATTTTATAATAATCAAAGTATAAAAAAAGTCTAATGACCTTTTTTAATATTTTCAAAAATGGGGAAGATCTGATTTTTTTGACATTTCAACCCCATCCAATTCTCACCTCTTTAGAATTGCTGCCCCAAAGAATTTTTGTACCAATTTTGGTGTTGATTGGACAAAAATTGCGACCTCTATCGTGACGGAACAGAATTTCTACACATACATATAAATATACTGATAATTTTTTTTTACTGATTCTTATCCTCCAGATCATAAACAGCGTAGTAGCGCCCCTATTCCCGGGTCTGGATTCCGTCATTGAATCGATTACAATAGGTAGATTCCATATATGGAAATCTACCCAAGAACAGAAAGCAAACGGTCGACTCGTTTGCAAAATATCGTGACAACTACATACAGACAGACGGATACACCATAGCAATAATAATAAGGGTAGCTCGCTTCGCTCACTTCCTAATATATAGGTTAGAGCTAACAGAATAATTTTCTTTTATATAGGCTCTTGTGTAGGTACTAAAAAAAATAGTTTTTAACTAAGAAAAAATATCGAAATTTTGATAAATCTAATTGAAATATTATACAGTGCAACTCAAAAAGTCTGCACCATATGGGAAAAATTTTTATTATTCATTTGATAGAAAATTTTATTTTTGATAAAAGTTGGTGCATTGCATAAAACTGCTATTGCGAGCGTCAAATTTTCAAATTTTCAAATTATATACAGGGGCGGACAAAAAATAGGAATTTCGACAAAGAGGAAAGTACCCTAATTTTTGACAATATGAAAAAAATTTATTTAGAAAAGTTGTTTAGAATTAAAAATTATACTCAGATTTAAAATCACAGCCTCCTACGCAAAAAATCTTTTTTATGTTTTTAGCCTAGCTCAACATAATATTATTTCGGATGCACTTTAGGGGCCTTCATTCAATCACTCTAATACATTTTGGTTAAAAAAATTTGGTTTTCTTCGTTATTTTTACACCATTCTCGGCCTTTTTTTAAAACTTTTATGATTTTTGGTTTTTTCTTGGGGAGCAAAGTTGAAATTTCACCCTATAGACATGTGCATAAAAACTATCATTATGATTTAATTAAAGAAAATGGGTAAAAAAAAATGTAAAACAAATCAAGCTAAAATTAACTAAACAAAATGAAGCTTTGAAAATAAAAATAAAAAAAAAAGAAATTAAAAACTTTGCACCCAGAAAAAGACCAAAAATAATAAAAATTAAAAAAAAAGGCCGAGAATGGTGTAAAAATAACGAAGAAAACCAAAATGTATTATAGTGATTGAAGGAAGGTCCCTAAAGTGCATCCGAAATGATATTATTTTGAGCTATGGGCTAAAAACATAAAACATTGGTTATTTGCGTAGGAGGCTGTGATTTTAAATCTGAGTGTAATTTTTAATTATAAACAACTTTCATAAATACATTTTATTGATATTGTCAAAAATAAGAGTACTTTACTCTTGATCAAAATTCCTATTTTTTGCCCGCCCCTGTATACCAGTTTTACGTAATGCACAAACATTTATCAAGAATAAAATTTTCTGTCAAATGAATAATAAAAATTTTTCCCATATGGTGCAGACCTATTGAGTCTGTAGATTGTGAAATATGATTAAAAAATAAAATTCTAATTATATTCTGCTAAAAAAATTCAAAAGTTTGGTCAAAACATTTAAATTTAGCAAACACACAAATAATTGTTGAAATTTTGTTCAAAAATAAAAGTTAAAAAATTTAAATTTTGTACAAAAATTAATATTATGGATATTTATAATTATAAATACAAAAAAAAATGTTCAAAAATCGAATATCTGTTAAATATTTATTGCATTGCGTATTTATAATATTTACAACATACAACATTAATAAACACAAAAAATATAAATAAATATTTATAAATCATGTTTGATATTAATTTTTGAATTTTCCATAAATAATTTTAAAAAAATGTATACTTTTACATATTTTTTAACAATAAAATGGCTACATGATATCCATACTTGATACTAATGAAGGAGTGTGAGATTTTGCATTGTTAAAATTTATATACAGTGGAGCAGAAAGCTAAAATTAATATATAATATACAGTGTGCGCGTAAAGAATAGAAATATGAAAATATATTTGATACGTAAGATAAAATAACAAAATTTTGGTTATGTATATTAGATGTACCAATATGTTTATTTTTAAATGGGACAACCCGTATATATTTTTTTATTTCCGATACAAACTGTTAATGGTCAATATTGACCATTAATTTTGTAATTAATATTGCAGTATGAACAGAAAACAATTCGTAAAGAAAAAAATATAAAATTTAAAAATTGCTGATCCATCTAATATACCTAATCAAAATTTTGTTATTGTATCTTCATGTTTCTATACTTTACGCACACACTGTATATTAAAAATAAATTAAATTAAATGTAATATAACATTTTTTAATTAACGGTACGATAGCCGAATGGGCTTAGAAACAAGTTTTTACTTTTCTTTACTGCAATTTTATTTTTGAAGTAAAAACTTCACTAGGCCCGTTGGACGATTTTTAGGTAGGTAAAAAATTGGAAAAAATAGAAAAAATTGGAAAAAATAGAAAAAATAGGAAAAAATTGGAAAAAAGAAAAAAAGAAAGAAAAAACCAAGGAAAAATGGAAAAAAAATTGGAAAAAATAAGGAAAAATAAGAAAAAATGGGAAACATGGACAAAAATACGAAAAATGAGGAAAAACAGGAAAAAAAATTGAGAAAAATATGAAAAAATAGAAAAAAATAGAAAAAAATAGGCAAAAATAGGAAAAATAAGAAAAAAAAACAGTAAAAAAATCGGCTGTGTCACCCCAGGACTTTCCCGACTCGACCGTAGAGAATATGTTATTTATTATTATTATTTTAATTACAAAATACTAAGCATTACATTGATTTATGGAACACATTAAAAATAGCGAGCTGATGTTGAATTAATATTTCAATATTGGTAATGACATAAGCTGCGCATGCGCACGTTATATATCATACGGCTACAATTAGGATCTCCTAAAATCATGTGTGAAAACTATTGGGAATTCGGGAAAAATTTTCATACAATAGTTGTAGGGAATTTTAAATGTGTATTTTTCTCGCCATCTAGCGGCGAAACTATCAGGAATTCGATAAAATTTAAACATAAAAGTTAAAGAAAATTTGATGCTTTACAACTTTGCATAAGAAAATTTTGCACTAAATACATTGTTTGTCCTCAAAATCAAGAAAAACTAGAGAAAACATACATGCACATTTTTACGCGCCCTCTAGTGGCGCAAGTATTGGAGATTTTAGAAAAAGTTTGAGACAAAAGTTATAGAGAATTTTATGCTCTAAAACTTTGTACTACAAAATTTTGCACTAAAGTATATTGTTTGTCCTCAAAATCAAGAAAAACTAGAGAAAACCTACATGCACATTTTTACGCGCCCTCTAGTGGCGCAACTATTGGAAATTCTGAAAAAAGTTTGAAACAAAAGTTATAGAGAATTTTATTCTCTAAAACTTTGTCGTACAACATTTTGCACTTAAATGTATTGTTTGTTTTCAAAATCAAGAAAAACTATAGAAAACATACATGCACATTTTTTACGCGCCCTCTAGTGGCGCAACTATTGGAAAATTTGGAAAAGGCTTAAGACAAAAATTGTAGGTAATTTTCTGTTATAAAACTTTGTACTACAACATTTTGCACTAAAGTATATTGTTTGTCCTCAAAATCAAGAAAAACTAGAGAAAACCTACATGCACATTTTTACGCGCCCTCTAGTGGCGAAACTATTGGAAATTCTGAAAAAAGTTTGAAACAAAAGTTATAGAGAATTTTATTCTCTAAAACTTTGTAGTACAACATTTTGCACTTAAATGTATTGTTTTTTTTCAAAATCAAGAAAAACTATAGAAAACATACATGCACATTTTTTACGCGCCCTCTAGTGGCGCAACTATTGGAAAATTTGGAAAAGGCTTAAGACAAAAATTGTAGGTAATTTTCTGTTCTAAAACTTTGTACTACAACATTTTGCACTAAAATGTATTGTTTCTCCTTAAAATTTAAATAAAGCAAAAAATTGTTACATGTATATTTAACCAATGTCGGTCTTGAGGACCTTCTACTGTACCAATTTAAACCAAAAACTAATAGTCGCATTCTAGGCACTCACCGACCCTCCATACCAAATTTCAGTTTGATTGGTCAAACGGTTCGGCAGTTATCGTGGAAGATTACACACAGACACACAGACACACAGACAGACCATACGCTGGAAATGGTCTCAATCTTCTTAGGAGACCTCAAAATGGATATTTCCATCGATATCTCAATTTTTTTTTTGCTCGTTCACCTTACTTTCCCTTTGATGGGTCCGGGAAAGTAAAAATGGTAAAAAAGGAAGAAAACAAGAAAAATAGGAAAAACAAAAAAAAAATAGAAAAAAATAAAAAAAAAGACAGACACAAAGTTTAATGAATTACGGTCAAATTTCGAACATTATTTTACCGAAAATTAATTTCAAATAATTGATAATGCAAATGAAAATTACGTACGTGATTTATAAATTGGAAAAACCTCAACAAATCGAATAAATCATGACCGGTAATTTGTTAAAATATGATAGTCATTGTTATCGCTAATCTTGGTTTAATCTTTTTTGTTTAATGAATTTATTGTGTAATTAATTTTATTTAAATAAAATGGGTTACACCTAATATCGGGAATTTTCGATACAGATTACATTTGTTAAAATTAAATAATTAAAAAAACATTTAAGAGTTAAGTAATTCTCTGAACCCATTAATATTTTATGTCAATCAGGCATTATTTAAATTTGAAATCAGATAAAAGGAATTTATATTATTTTTTTGAGAACCTGACCAAGGACTAAATTTTTTTGTAGGATTTTGAAGGATTCGTCCCTCTCAAGATTTTTTCCTAGTTAAAGGTAACTAAGCTGAGAGAATAAACCAAGATTACTTAGAAACAAAGGCGTAGATATGGGGAGGGTAAAGGTGGTAATTGCCTACCCCAGGATACCAAAAAATAGCACGAAAAGAAGAAATAAAATATATGAAATATAGAAACGGACAAACATATATTTGTTTAAAAGTTTGATTACCCCCCTGATTACCCCCGCCCCGGAAAAAAGTTATCTACGGCCTTGTATGCAGCCTGTTTCACAAGAGGGTTTCATCGCGAACAGATCCGGAAAAAAGTGAAGGAAAATTCTCGGAAAACTCCAGAAAATCAAAGAAATAAACGCCGAAAAGTATTTTTGTGCAGAAAATCAGATAAAAATGATATAGAAATACTCACAGTTTCCAATTAGGAAGTTTTTCCTAAAATTCTTCCAATGAAAACGAAAGTAAGGAAAAAACACATATAAAGTGCACATTTTTACAAAAATAAATAATTTTTTCACGAAAGTTAGGAGAAAACTCTAAAAAGGTTTAGAAAAAATCACACATGTATTGGGAAAAAAGCATGAATACATTTTTCCACAGTTCAATCTGAATAAAAAGAAGCATGAATGCATTTTTCCAGTTAAATTTGAAAAAAAGGAGCAAGAATGCATTTTTCCACACTCGAATTTGGAAAAAAAGCAGGAATGCATTTTTCCACAGTTAAATCTTAAAAAAGACGCAAGCATACATTTTCCCACTGTTAATTTGAAAAAAAGGAGCAAGAACGCATTTTTCTACAATCGAATGAAAAAAAAGAAGCAAGATTGCATTTTCCATAGTTAAATTTGAAAAAAATTAACAAGAATTCATTTTCCACACTCGAATTAAAAAAAAGAAGCAAGAATGCATTTTTCCATAGTTAAATTTGAAGTTAAATTTCACAAATTAAAATTTAGAATTACTGATTTTTCGGTAAATTATTGAGTTGCTATAGTCCATGCATTTCACAGAAAAACAGCAAAAATGCAGTTTTCGAATATGAATTGGAAAGAAAACATTTCTTACTTCAAAAAATTGGAAAAAAACAGCAATAATGCATTTTCCCCAACAAAAATTGGAAAAACAGCAACAATGCATTTTTCTACATCTTTGATAAAAAGAGAAAAGAAATCACTTCCCGGATAATCTGTTTCTGGAGGATCATCCGCAACCAATTCCATCTGGCTCGTTTACACGCATGGGCGTATATATGGGGGTAAATGGGGTAATTACCCACCCCAGGATCCCAAAAAAATAGCACGAAAAGAAGAAATTAAATATATGAGGAAAAAAACTACTTCAACCAGGAAAAAAGTACCCCCCCCCAGGAAAAAAGTTTACTTAGAAAGATATGAAACATTTGGAATTTTTGGATAAAATTAATAAAATATATATCAAAAATATTTGTGAGAATTATGATTAATAAGTTACAGGAAAATTTAAAATTTACTCATCAATAAAATAAGGTTGATCCCAATTAGAGAAGTGGAACTACTATTTAACTTTGTAACTAAAATAATTCCCATTTAAATTAATAATTCGGTTTTCCTTCCAACCTTTATTTTCTCCTAAAATAATTTTTATCTTTTATTTATTTATTACTTATATTTTCCAAATTTTTTCCTATTTTTAGGTAGATTTCCATATATGGAATCTACCTATTGTAATCGATTCAATGACGGGACCCAGAACTGGGAATAGGGGCGCTACGCCGTTTATGACCTGGAGAATAAGAATCAGAAAAAAATTATCGGTATATTGTCCAATCGACACCAAATTTGATACAAAATTCGTTGGGACAGTAATTCATTGTGTATTGAAAATGGGCATTCTGCCTCCCAGGGGGTGAGAATTGGAGGGGATTGAAATCTCAAAAAATTCAGATCTCCGCCATTTTTAAAAATATTAAATAAGGTTATTAGACTTTTTTTATGCTCTGATTATTATAAAATTAATTTATCTGAAACTTTTTGTCATCCGACTCACAGCGGTGGAACTGAAGGGGGTTGAAATTTTAAAAAATTTATATCCGCCATTTTCAAAAATATGAAAAAAGGTTATCAGACTTTTTTTATGTTCTAATTATTATAAAAGTAATTTTTTAAAACTTTTTTATAGGACCCACGGGGGTGGAACTGAAGGGGGTTGAAATTTCAAAAAATTTATATCCGCCATTTTCAAAAATATTAAAAAAGCTTATCAGACTTTTTTATGTTCTAATTATTATAAAAGTAATTTTTTTCAACTTTTTTATAGGACCCACGGGGGTAGAACTGGAGGGTGTTAAAATTTCAAAAAATTTGTAACTTCGCCATTTTCAAAAATATGGAAACAGGCCATAAGACTTTATTTATATTCTAATTCTTATAAAATTAATTTGTCTGAAACTTTTTTTAATCGAACTTAAGGGAATGGAACTGGAGGGGGTTGAAATTTCAAAAAATTATATCTCCGCCATTTTCAAAAATTTTGAAAACTGGTCATAAGACTTTTTTTATGTTCTAATTATTATAAAACTAATTTGTCTGAAACATCTTTTCATAGGACCGATGGGGGTGGAACTGGAGGGGGTTGAAATTTCAAATAATTTATATCTTCGCCATTTTAAAAAAAATTAAAATAAGCCATAATACTTTTTATGCTCTAATTATTATAAAATAAACTTTTTTTAATCGGGCCTAAGGGGATGGAAGAGGAGAGGGTTGAAATTTCAAGAAAATCATATCTCCTCTTTTTTTTGAAAATACTGAAACAGGTTATTAAACATTTTTCATGTTCTAATTATTATAAAATTTATTCGTTTGAAACTTTTTTTGATCTGACCATATCGTGGGGTGGGGAAGGATGAAAGTCTCAAATTTCGACAACAGAAATCTACCTCCCCTGTCGACCCTACCGAATGGAATTTTTTTGTCTATATTTGCCTATTTTTTTACCAGTTTTTCTATTGACCCCATTTTTTTTAGTTTTTCTCTTTTTTCTTGTTTTTTACGGCTTTTTACTTTTTTTTACCATTTTTCATATTTTTACCTCCATATTTTTCCCATTTTTACTGCTTTTTCCCATTTTTCTCTGTTTTTTAACATTTTTCTATTTTTCCTAGTTTTCCTAAATTTTTTTTTCCTATCCAAAAGTCGTCCAATACGCCCAGAAAAGTTTTTTCTTCAAAAAGGGGAACTTGTTTCTAAAAAAATTTTTAAAAATTGAAAGAGTTAATATTAACTTCGGCAACGGTACCGATATCTAAAAACAGCATAATGTTTAACATAAACAATGAATGTTATATTTACTATAATTTATTTGTAACAAATTTTAATATATTAATTTTAACTTTCTGCACTCCTTGTAAATAAACTTTAACTATGCAAAATCTCACACTCTTCCGTTCATTTATTTTATTATATTCTAAGCTCCCATTTTGCTTTTTGACAATAAAACACTTAACAGAACAGTTAATTAATTCTCTTAATCCATTAATATATATTATTTTGATTGTCTAACATTTCTTATAATCAATCAATGATTAAATTTGATATTTTCAAATTTGATTTATCGCTTATTGTTTGTTTTTAAAGATATTAAATGTTTATTACTTGATATTGAAATTTTTGTTTTTTAATTTTTGGCACTAAATAATTATTTACCTCTTTTTAATTAAAGAAATTTTTATCTTATTATAAATTAAAAACAGGAAGATTTTTCAGTTTCCATATAAAACATCTAAAAATAGTAATTCTTATTAACCAATTAATCTTAAATTTCTAATTGCCACCAATTTAGACCAATTTATTATCGTCCTACTATTTCTTCAAGCTAAAATTCACGATTTTTTTTCTTGTTATTCTTGTTAAGTACAGGTCAAGTCGTATGATTCAATCATATTCACTTGACAGGCATTATTAAATAAAAAATATTAAACTTTGTACCCGGTACGCAAGGAACATTTAATGAATACAATAAAACACTAAATTTTTTAATAAACATTAAACGTAACTGAAGAGCAGCACAGGCAGAGGCCGTTAAATTAAAAAAAATCTTGTGTTGCTCCAAAACTTTCCCGATGAGTTACAAACTTTGATATTTTTTATTTTTGACAGGTGACAGTTGGAGAAATAATTATCTTCTTCCGTTTGACAAATGTCGGACAAACAATAACGATTTTTTCCGATGATTGACCGAAACTTCCGAAACGCCCTGTAAAGTATATAAGTAATTCTGTCATTATTACATATGAAGTGCATCATTAAAACAATTATTAGGTAGACATTTGTAAGTCATACATTCAATTTTTTATTAGAAAAGTAAAAATAGATTATGAAAAAAAAAAATCAAAAATTTTTAGGAAATCGATACCTTCCATTTTCGCATCCTGCGCCTATGTATCTCAAACTGAATATATCTAACTTCGAATTCTCTATTTATACTAATATCTATATCTTATCATTAGTTAATAAGAAAAAAAAACAATAGAAATAATACGTATATTTTTATTTTGTTACATTATAACGTTAGCAAAGCGCAAGTCCAACGGCACACTTGGATTACATTCTTAAATTATACTTTAATTGACATTTGAACATCAGATTCGCCTTCTTGATAAATTTTTATTAGTTCGTGGGTAAGAACAGACTGTGTATTTGTGACGTAAATATTTTTTGTTTTTATAAATTATTCAATAACTGTAAGTTGTTTTTTTTCTCTTTCAGTTATGCAAATTAGAAATAGCGAATATTCGATTAGTGAGTTCAGTTTGTAGCAGTTTTAAAAATTTTGTGTCAGAAGATTTAGAAATTATAAGGTGAGTTTGTTTTAAAAATCTATTTTTAGCAATTAAAGAACTGTCAATGTCATTTGTTCGATGGCAAACCTAACCTCAAAAAATAATCTTTCAAAAGTATAAATTCGAAATTAATGGACAAACTTTTAAAAAATTCTATAGTTTATTTTTATGCATAAGATAGTAATTAAGCAATAAAACATAGCCGATCCATATAGATCAAGATTAAACCTATTTTTAATAACCGAATTCATGGAAAATTTTTGGCAATATGTGGGAGGCAGGAAAATTTAGGGTAAATTATAAGTAAAATAATTAAAATCAAGACGACTAAGTAAAAGTTCCGGAAAGGGGGTGGGTATAGGTAAATATATGTTTTGAAGGTTGGATAAAATGTGGCTAAAATATAAATCTTATCGAAAAAAGTTTAATATAATTAAAAAATTTAAAACTTTTGTCGCAGTTATTTTTCAACATAACCTCAAAATTATCGAGAAAAAACGCTAAAAGCCGGTTTTTTTTTGTTTTTAATTTTGATCTCCCGTAAAATTTTTTTTTTATGAAACTTGGCAAATACGTTCTTTTTTGAGTATTAAGTTAAGTTGTAATTTTGTCGAAGTAAAATATTTTTTTTCGATTTTATACGAATTTAAAAAAAAATGCCTAAATTGTAATCAAAAAGTTGGTTTACAAATTATCAATTTTTTATCTTTATTAGGGCTTATTTTCGTTGTTGAAATCTCGACTTTAAGATGTCATGAAAAAAATAGATTTATAATTAATTATTAGAAAATGATAAAAATAGTCAAAAAAATTAAGAAAAACGTTCAAAATTTGTTAAAACTTGAGAAAACCGAACAAAAATAAAGAAAACCTTCAATCTTTGATAAAAAAAATTGTTAAAACTTATCAAAAATAATGTAAAAAAGTTAAAATTGTTAAATATTAAAAATTAAAAATAAAAAATGAAAAATCTTCAAAATTGTTTGAAACTATCAAAAGTTACAAAAAAAATGAAAAAGCACCTTTAAAATTTGTTAAAAATCCATATAAACGTTCATAAATTGTTTAAAAAAATGAAATAAAATCTTGAAAATGTAAAAGTTTTGTAAAAAAATCAAGAAAAATTTGTTACAAATTTAGAGAAACGAACAAAAATTGCTACCAAAATAAAAGAAACCTTCAAAAAACCATACAAATATTGTTAAAAGTATCAAAAACATTGCAAAAAAGTTGAAATATTAAAAAAAAAGAAAAACTTCAAAATTGTTTGAAACTGTCAAAATTTACAAAAATAATTGTGAAAAATCGCTACATAAAAAATTAAATCCAAGAGGATATCTCGAATGAGGTAAAATGTTCAATATTCGTCACTAGTTTCGGCTAAAAAGTCATCTTCAGACCATATAAAAAGTAGTATAATAGGTAATATTTTATAAAGATTATATACCATAAGGGAATGAAGATAGAAGTTAAAAAATTTTAAAATTTAGGTAGTAAGTATTTTCTTAATTTTTCATGTCCCATACTTGTCCCCTTTTTGATTTTTTTATGGTTAATGCACACATTTTTTAATATTAACTATTATGCTACTCTTCGATTTGTATTTATAATTTTATATAGCGTAAAGATGGCTTTTTAAGTGAAACTATACTAGAATCGCAATGGACTCGGAGTAATAAAACAACATTTTATGGGATACAGCACAGGCGACTCAAACAAAATCTGTGATTTTAAAGAGCCGGCAGTTAAAAGATATGGTGAATTTAATAATTTTATCTGTGCCGCCCGGTTTTGTGTATCATAAACAAGCAACTAACCACAAGGGTGTAGTAAATGCGACGACTACGAAACCCCCCCCCCCCTTGCACCGTTTTTCCGCATAAACTTTTTTGGCACACAAGTTGAAACTTTGTCGAGTAGAGAAAGTATTATGATTATATTTTTGCTAAAAAAAGTTCCGTCGAGGGACCCAAGCCCGGAACCAAGTTCCTTACATAGTTCAGTCTCTTTCTCTGTACTCTCTCTCTTTTTCCTATTTTTCATTAAATTTTCCCCTATTTTTCATTATTTTTTTCACTATTTTTCTTTATTTTTCACAATTTTCCATTATTTTTTCCCCATTTTTCATTATTTTTTCCATATTTTTCATTATTTAGTTCCATATTTTTTATTATTTTTATCCCTATTTTTTATTATTTTTTTCCATATTTTCCAATATTTTTTCCCCTATTTTTCATTATTTTTTTTCACTATTTTTCATTATTTTTCACTATTTTTCATTATTTTTTTCCCCATTTTTCATTATTTTTTTCATATTTTTACACTTTGCGAACAACAACCAGACATACAGACAGACAGACATATAGACCATAGAAAAAAATTAAGTTGCTCGTATTAAGCAACTCCCTATTGGGTCGTCGCTAACAATAGACTACCCTTATTTTAATCCCTATTTTCCATTATTTTTTCCCCATTTTTCATTATTTTTTCCATATTTTTCATTATTTAGTTCCATATTTTTTATTATTTTTTTCCCTATTTTTTATTATTTTTTTCCATATTTTCCAATATTTTTTCCCCTATTTTTCATTATTTTTTTTCACTATTTTTCATTATTTTTCACTATTTTTCATTATTTTTTTCCCCATTTTTCATTATTTTTTTCATATTTTTTAATATTTTGTTCCATATTTTTAATTATTTTTTTCCCAATTTTTTATTATTTTTTTTCCATATTTTTCATTATTTTTTCCCCTATTTTTCATTATTTTGTTCCATATTTTTCATTATATTTTTCCCTATTTTTCATTATTTTGTTCTATATTTTTCATTTTTTTTTCCATATTTTTCATTATTTTTTCCCTATTTTTCATGATTTTTTCTCTATTTTCCAATATTTTTTTCCCTATTTTCATTATTTTTTTATTTATTTTTCCATTATTTTTTTACTATTTTTCATTATTTTATTCACTATTTTCCAATATTTTTTCCCTATTTTTTTTCCCTATTTTTCCATTATTTTTTACTATTTTTCATTATTTATTTCCCATTTTCCAAAATTTTTTCCCTATTTTTCCTTATTTTTTTCCATATTTTTCATAATTTATTTTATTTCAAAGGATCTTTTCAAGTACAGCAAAAAGAACTCGACATTTTTCGATATTCCCCCTCGTTTCGAGATTTTCGGAATTTAATTTCGAAAAATATATATTTTTTTTATATTATTTTTTTTCTCAATTTTCTCAACAAATTTCGGAAAAATAGTTTAAATAATACTTGTTGGGCTATTTCAGTCCTACATTTACGTATTTTTGTTTTTCGAATATCTTTCACGGTTTCAAAGATATCGACTTTTTAAAATGAAGACATTTTCGGAAAAATAATCTGGGAAAATCCACAAGAAATTTTCCAATTATTCTGATTTTCAATAGGCTTCGTAACATTACTTCAAGGTATCTTTTTCCCAAATTTGAAGCAGTTTATTAAAAAATTACGATCTGCAGCGTGTTTCCTGTGAAACTGGAAAAAAAGTGAGGAAAAACCGGAAAATCCCGTTTATTCATTTTCCGATTTCACTAATTTTCTATTAAAATGTAGTACTCGTGTGTCTTAAAAAATAATGAAAATTTCACGGCGATACGTTAAAGCATTCAAAAGTTATGGCATTTTTACACTTTGCGGACAACAACCAGACATACAGACAGACAGACATATAGACCATAGAAAAAAATTAAGTTGCTCGTATTAAGCAACTCCCTATTGGGTCGTCGCTAACAATAGACTACTCTTATTTGAATCCCTTTTAAGACTAACGAGCGCACGGTTGGGTAAATTAGGGGATATTTTTTTGTATTATTATTTTTTTTGTTACTATTTTAAACTCAAATAATTGTAATTTAACCGCCGGGGTGCTTGTTTTAGAAGAGTCCCCTAAAGTACATATCGAAATAATACATATTCAAAAAAATATATATTTTTATGTGCCCCATAAATAATAATATATTCACCCACACCTGAAATTTCCTGATCTGACAGATATATTACTCCAGCTCGATCACGATACTGAATTTCAAAAAAAAAATTGAATAAATACATAGTGTAGTACATAATTTTGTGTTGTACTTCAATTTTATTTATATAATGTAACGGGGCCGGCCTTGTGTCTGATGGATTTCTCGCGCGCTATTCGTGAGTCACCAATATTCTGTGTACATTCCATCAGATACAGGGCTGGTATCGTTACAATAAATAACTAAAACAATTAAGAAAAACTTTTAAAATTTGTCCAATAAAATTGCTAACAAAAAAAAAATTTTTTTTTAAAAAACGATGAAACCGACTCCAATCATTTTTAAAGAATTTCCTGATATTTCATCATTAGATCATGCTGAGTTTGAAACAAAAAAAAATTTAAAAAAATATTATCCATACTCAAATGTGGTACAGTATTCAATAAAGAATAAAACAACTCGAAGTCATACAATAAATAAATTTAATAGTGACGAAACGTCTAAAAGTTAAATAGCGACATGTTTCGGTCTACACGACCATCATCAGGCAAATTGAATCCAAAGCGTTGATAAATTTAAAAAAAATATCCATTTTATAATTAATTCATTTTAATCACGAAATAATCAGAAATAGTTGTTTTATTTCATAAAAGTCTATTATTTTTCTTAAAATGTATAAAAATAAAGCGGATCCATTAAAAATCAAGGTCAGTTTTTTTCTTATTTTTCTCTATTTTTCTTTGTTTTTCTCTATTTTTCTCTATTTTTCCCTATTTTTTTTCCTATTTAAATTCAAAACATCTAATTTACATCTAGATTGGTGTAGGTATTGCGAATTTCGTAATAGCTACAGAAGGGCAATTAAGGAAGAAAAACGCAATGCATACGCTAATATTATAGAATCAGCTGATAACAAAAGCAAAGTAGTATGGAAAATTGTTAAAAATGAATTGCCATCTAAAAAGAAAAATACCTCAACTACTTTGAAACCTGAAGAGTTTAATACATTTTTTACTACAATTTCCGATATTATAACCCAATCTATTGAAATTGAACATATTGACCCTCAGTTTTTTCTTAACAAAATTTCTAGAAAACCTATGTCATTCTTTATGCCACCGATTATTGAAACTGATATGCGGGAAGCTATATTAAAGCTTAAAAATTCCGCCTGTCTTGACTATTACGGTCTAAATAGTAGAACAATAAAAGCTGCATTGGAGTCACTAGTTGAACCATTGACGATCCTACTTAATAAATGTGTTGCTGAGGGCAATTGGCCTAACTCACTAAAATTATCAAAAATTCATCCTATACGCAAAAAAGGAGATACAGATGTACCTGATAATTTTCGACCAATTGCAATTGTGCCTATTATATCTAAAATTTTCGAGCTAATAATTAAGGAAAAACTTTAATCCTATTTGGAATATAAATCAATTTTGACCAATTCCCAGTATGGTTTCCGTAAGAATCGTTCGACAGTTACTGCCTTATTGGAAGTAATAAATAGCATAGTCGAAGGTCTTGATGAAGGTTATTCTACACATGCGATAATGTGCGATCTCACCAAGGCATTTGACTGTGTGAATGTTCGAACACTCTTACTGAAATTGGAGCATTATGGTATAAGGGGTAACATTCTGGATCTCCTGAAGTCGTATCTGACAGAAAGGATGCAATGTGTCAGCCTCAATGACGTTGACTCGAATTTACTACCAATTTGTAATGGAGTTCCACAAGGCTCAGTTTTGGGCCCATTATTATTTTTACTTTACGTTAACGACTTTCCAGCGGCATTGGAGAGTGTAAACTCTGTCCTTTTTGCTGATGATGCGACTCTCCTTTCAAATAATGGCGAATATTTGAAAGAGGAAGGTTTCTCACTAGCAAAAACTTGGTTCAATTGCAATAACCTTAAATTAAATAAAAATAAAACACAAACTATTGAATTCACTTCAGACAAACGGGTGGAAAAATCAGAACCTCGGTATAACCTTTGATACCAGCTTAAACTGGGCTGATCATATCGATGAATTATGTGGGAAACTCTCCTCACAAGTATTCGCCATGCGTCAGCTCGAGCATTGTTTAAATAAAAATACAACAAGAATGATATACTTTGCTATGGTCCATAGTGTGTTATCCTACGGTATCTTTCTATGGGGTAATTCGCCCAGGGCGATTAAAATCTTCCACTTACAAAAAGCCGCGGTTCGAATAATTGATAAAGTACCGTATGGCACTCACTGTAGACCTTTATTTAGGAAATATGCCATTCTGCCTCTACCTTGTATATATATTTTGGAAACTCTTCTTTACGTTCATAAAAACTCACACAATTTTCCAACCCACTTTGACGTTCACTCTCACGATACAAGGTACAGACAGAATCACATTATTCCATACTCTCGTATTAGGACTACTCAAGTAAATAAAATTGATGTTAATTTATATAATAAATTTACAGTCTTCCATAAAACTAAAGATGTGAAAAACATGGCGGTAAATTTTTTTAAAAATTATGCTAAAGACTTTCTGTTAACAAACTGTTTTTATAGTGCAAATGAATTCTGTGATTTTCTCTCCCAAAGCGCTAATTGATCTCCAAAAATTGATAACTCTATCTGTTTGTACAATTTTGATTTTTCATCTATTTTTAACCTTTTGCTTTTTTTTCTTTTTTATATTTAGCTGGTCGTTACCTTTCTGTAGGTAATAATTTTATTATAATTTTTTTATTGTGAAAATGTTACACTGTAACAATGTTTATTCTATTGTGACCATAAACATGTATGTAATGTAGAAATAGTCAATAAACGAATATATATATTTTTTTTATTAATGCATGGTACTTATTACGCAGCATTATGTAATTTGTTAAATTATTTCTAATTTTAAGTGCATCAGGGATGCACTTCGATTGTATCATACTCAAATCGGTTTAAATAACTCATATGGAGTTAATTTTTTTTAAAAAATGTTTTCCCGTAATTTAGTTTGTTGTTAATATATAAAATAATTTTTCCACAATGTAACTTGCCTACAATCATATTTTAATTTTTTAAATTTTATCAACGCTTTGGATCCAATTTACCTGATGATGGTCGTGTAGACCGAAACATGTCGCTGTTTTACTTTTAGACGTTTCGTCACTATTAAATTTATTTGTGGTATGACTTCGAGTTGTTTTATTCTTTATTAAAAAATAATTTTAATTATTCCACTATTGACGAAAATATCGGTGAATATACATATATAAAAATCGGCTGTGTCACCCCAGGACTTTCCCGGCTCGACCGTAGAGAAAATGTTATTTATTATTATTATTTTAATTACAAAATACTAAGCATTACATTGATTTATGGAACACATTAAAAATAGCGGGCTGATGGTGAATTAATATTTCAATGTTGGTAATGACATAATCTGCGCATGCGCACGTTATATATCATACTGCTACAATTAGGATCTCCTAAAATCATGTGTGAAAACTAATGGGAATTCGGGAAAAATTTTCATACAATAGTTGTAGGGAATTTTAAATGTGTATTTTTCTCGCCATCTAGCGGCGAAACTATGAGAAATTCGATAAAAGTTAAACATAAAAGTTAAAGAAAATTTGATGCTTTACAACTTTGCACAAGAAAATTTTGCACTAAATACATTGTTTGTCCTCAAAATCATGAAAAACTAGAGAAAACATACATGCACATTTTTTACGCGCCCTCTAGTGGCGCAACTATTGGAAATTCTGGAAAAAGTTTGAAATAAAAGTTATAGATAATTTCTTTCTCTAAAACTTTGTACTACAACATTTTGCACTAAAATGTATTGTTTTTCCTCAAAATCAAGAAAAACTATAGAAAACATACATGCACATTTTTTACGCGCCCTCTAGTGGCGCAACTATTGGAAATTTTGTAAAAGGCTTCAGACAAAAATTGTAGGTAATTTTATGTTCTAAAACTTTGTACTACAATATTTTGCACTAAAATGTATTATTTGTCCTTAAAATTTAAATAAAGTAAAAAATTGTTAAATGTATATTTAACCAATGTCGGTCTTGAGGACCCTCCACTGTACCAATTTAAACCAAATTTCAGCTTCATTGGTCAAACGGTTCGGCAGTTATCGTGGAAGATTACACACAGACACACAGACACACAGACAGACCATACGCTGGAAATGGTCCCAATCTTCTTGGGGGAACTCAAAATGGATATTTCCATCAATATCTCGATTATTTTTTTTGCTCGTTCACCTTACTTTCCCTTTGATGGGTCCGGATACATACTAAAAAAACTTCCGTCTTTTTTTGAAGTTGAACATAAAAAATTTTAACAAAATAAATGCAAAAAAATATATAAATGCATTTTTCATAAAAAACTTCAATTAACCTTGATTCCAATATGTATTATCCTTTAAATTACCATCATTATATATATGATTGTCACTTTTTCCTGATGGAAAATCCTCTAGTTTACATTAAATGTGTATGTTATACATCAGTTATGTATTGAGTAGAACTAAGAAAACACATTATCCTGTGATTTTATTTCAATTTTTTTAAAAAGAATTATGGGGAAAGATGTAGAAAAAGGAAAAGCTTTCAGTAAGGTATGATTAATTTTTTTCTCTTTTCATATTTTCTGATTAACAAAGATTTTTTCCTTAAAACTTATTATGAGCCACAAAATCAATAAAAATTATTAGTTAACTATTTTTTATAGTTTTCTTAAGTACATTTCAAGTCAGATAATTGTTATACAAAATATTCTTAAAATATTTCATTTTATCAAGACCTTGGAGAAATTATACCTAATGAGAATATAATACGATATTTTTAATTATTATAATCTACTAGTTATTAATTATGTAAGTTAACTACTTTTTGCATTTTTTTATTTTTTGTTAATTAGAAAAAAATAATAATAACTAATAGGATATAGCAATTAGAATTAATTTAATATTGAAATCAATATCGGCAAATATTTGTTTAAAATATTTGTTACGCCTATGGACCAGCAATGTTTTATTACTTTTATACTCTCTTATGCATAAGAACAAAACTGTGCCAATTTTAAATATGAATATAAATCGTTTATTATTAATCAGTATAACAATAATTTTTAAGATTTTTTCTCATTTTTTGGGATTTTTGGTAATGAATTTTGGCTTTTTTGAGATTTTTTCGAGTTTTTTAATAAACTTTTTTCATCTAAGAATTACAAATTTTAAGGACAAGTCGTAGATAAAATTTTGTAAACACGCACTTGTGTCATAAATAATTATTAATTTTTCCAGTTTTTTTTCGATTTTTTTGCGATTTTTTGGTATAGCTGTTGATTTTTTTTGATTTTTCTCGGTATTTTGATATTTTTTGAGATTTTGTTTTTTTTTTAGATACTTAGATATTCTGATTTTCCGAATTTATTTCTTTTCGATTTTTTGCGGCTGTTTGAATTTGTTAAATATTGGATTTTTTGGGTAATTTTTGTGATTTTTTATGATTTTTTAGAATGTTTTTGTTTGGCTTTTTTGGTATTTTTCTTGTTTTTTCCCGTTTTTTTTTCTTGATTTTTCCTATTTTTTTTCTTGATTTTTCTTTAACTTTCTTAATTTTTTTTATTTTCCTTGAGTTTTCTTGATTGTTCTTGATAGTTTTGCATCTCTAGAATCATTTTTTGTTAATTTTGGCCCTGTTTAACACTCCTGAATTATTTTTTAATCTTTAGATCATTTTTTGTTAATTTTGATCATTTTTAACACCCCAGAATTATTTTATGCAGATTTTTGGACCTTTAGGATCATTTTCTGTTAATTTTGATCATTTTTAACACCCCAGAATTATTTTATGGAGATTTTGGGACCTTTAAAATCATTTTCTGTTAATTTTGATAATTTTTAACACCCCAGAATTATTTTATGGAGATTTTGGGACCTTTAGGATCATTTTCTGTTAATTTTGATCATGTTTAACACTCCTGAATTATTTTTGAATCTTTAGAATCATTTTTGGATCTCTTGGATCACTTTTTGTTAATTTTAATCATTTTTAACACCCCAGAATTATTTTATGGAGATTTTTGGACCTTTAGGATCTTTTCTGTTAATTTTGATCATGTTTAACACTACTGAATTATTTTTGAATCTCTAGAATCATTAATTTTAGTGATTTTTCTTGATTTTTCGGGAATTTTGGTTTTTTGGTTTTTTGGGATATTTTTGATTTTTTTTCGATTTTTACCAATATTTCCAATTTTTCCGGTTTTTCGATTTTTTGCAATTGGATTTTTTTTAGATTTTTTTTCAATATTTCAGGAATTTTTTTGTTTTAATTTTTTTTGGGGATATTTTAGAACTATTGGATTTTTGCCGATTTTTCAAATTTTGCAGATTTTTTTCAATTTTTTCTTGTTTTCCATTTTTTTTGGATTTTTTACAACTTTGGTATTTTTTGAGATTTGTTTAATGTTTTGGTATTTTTCTGGATTTTATTGGATTTTTCTGGATTTCTCTGAATTGTTCTAGATTTTTCTGCCCCATTTCCCCCTTACTCCACTTGTATTTTTTGCACCATTGCCTCCCTTTTTTACCTTCTGGAGCTTTTGCCCCACTTTTTCCCAATTTTTCTCCAACTGCCACATATTTCCGAAATACATTTTTATAGCGGGAAAGTAGTATTTTTCGAATTTCTGGTTTTCTAAATAATTAATAATCAAAGTTTGCATTTTTTTTAATTTAATTATCAATTTGTATTGTTCTGGTGATAAGTATGATTTATCTTTTAAAAAAATTTATATTTTATCCATTTTATAATTAATTAATTTTAATCACGAATAATCAGATATAGTTGCTTTATTTCATAAACGTCTATTATTTTTCTTAAAATGTATAAAAATAAAGCGGATCCATTAAAAACCAAGGTTAGTTTTTTTCTTATTTTTCTCAATTTTTTTTGTTGTTCTCTATTTTTCTTTTCTTTCTATTTTTTCCATTTTTTTTAAATTTTTTTTCCTATTTTTTCCAAATTTTTTTTACCATTTTTCAATTATTTCCCATTTTTTCCTGTTTTATTACCTGATTCTTACTTTTTCTGTTTTTACTATATTTACCTGTTTTTACTATATTTATCTGTTTATCTGATTTTTTTCCTTTTTTTTTCTTTATTTTTCTTTTTATATTTTATTATTATTTTCTATTTTTTTCTCGTTTTCTCATTTTTTTATTTTATCTTGTTTGTTCTCGTTTTTTCCAATTTTTTCCTGTTTTTTTGGTTTTCCCTATTTTTCTCTATTTTTCTCTTTTTTCTATATTTCCAATTTTTTTCCCATTTTTTCCTATTTTTTCCCATTTTTTCCTATTTTTTCCCATTTTTTTTATCATTTTTCCATTATTTCCTATTTTTTCCTGTTTTATCATCTGGTTCTTACTTTTCTGTTTTTACTATATTTACCTGTTTTTACTACATTTACCTGTTTTTCCGATTTTTTCTTTATTTTTCTTTTTATATTTTCTTATTATTTCCTATTTTTTTCTCATTTTCTCAATTTTCTTCTTTTTTTTTTTTTATCTTATTTTTTTTTCTTTTTCCAATTTTTTTCTGTTTTTTTGTTTCCCTATTTTGCTGCATTTTCTCTATTTTCCACTGTTTTTCTCTATTTTTCTCTGTTTTCTCTATTTTCTATTTTTCCTATTTTTTTCTTATTTTTTTTACCATTTTTATATTATTTCCTATTTTTCCTGTTTTATCATCTTTTTCTTACTTTTTCTGTTTTTACAATATTTGCCTGTTTTTCCGATTTTTTCTATATTTTTTTTTTTATTTTTTTTTTATTATTTCCTATTTTTTCTCCTTTTCTCAATTTTTCTTTTTTTTTAATTTATCTTATTTTTTCCAATTTTGTTCTGTTCCTATTTTGCTCTGTTTTCTCTATTTCCCTCTATTTTTCACCATTTTTCTCTGTTTTTCTCAATTTTTCTCTTTTTTCTATTATTCCTATTTTTTTCCTATTTTTTTTTACCATTTTTCCATTATTTGATATTTTTTCCTGTTTTATCATCTGGTTCTTACTTTTCTGTTTTTATTATATTTGCATGTTTTTCCGATTTTCTCCTTTTTTCTTTATTTTTATTTGTAAATTTTCTTATTATTTCCTATTTTTTTCTCATTTTCTCAATTTTTTTTTTATTTTATCTTGTTTTTGCAATTTTTTCACATTTTTTTGTTTTTCCACATTTTGCTCTATTTTCTCTATTTTACTTTTTTCTATTTTTTATATTTTTCTCTTTTTTCTATGTTTTATATTTTTAATATTTTTTTTCAATTTTTTTACCATTTTTTCCTGTTTTATCATCTGGTTCTTACTTTTTCTGTTTTTACTATATTTCCCTGTGTTTCCGATTTTCTCCTTTTTTCTTTATTTTTATTTGTAAATTTTCTTATTATTTCCTATTTTTTCTCATTTTCTCAATTTTCTTTTTTATTTTATCTTGTTTTTGCAATTTTTTCACATTTTTTTGTTTTTCCACATTTTGCTCTATTTTCTTTATTTTACTTTTTTCTATTTTTTATATTTTTCTCTTTTTTCTATGTTTTATATTTTTCCTATTTTTTTCCAATTTTTTTACCATTTTTTCCTGTTTTATGATCTGGTTCTTACTTTTTCTGTTTTTACTATATTTCCCTGTGTTTCCGATTCTCTCCTTTTTTCTTTATTTTTATTTTTAAATTTTCTTATTATTTCCTATTTTTTTCTAATTTTCTCAATTTTCTTTTTTATTTTATCTTGTTTTTTCCAATTTTTTCACATTTTTTTGTTTTTCCCCATTTTGCTCTATTTTACTCTTTTTTATATTTTTCTCTTTTTTCTATGTTTTATATTTTTCCCATTTTTTTTTCCTATTTTTTTTCCCTATTTTTTCATTATTTAATATTTTTTTATGTTTTATCATCTGGTTCTTATTTTTTCTGTTTTTACTGCCTGTTTTTTCCTTTTTCTCTTATTTTTCCAGTTTTTGTCAATTTTTTTTCCATTTTTCTCTATTTTTTTTCCATTTTTACTTTCCCGGACCCATCAAAGGGAAAGTAAGGTGAACGAGCAAAAAAAAAAATCGAGATATCGATGGAAATATCCATTTTGAGGTCACCCAAGAAGATTGAAACCATTTCCAGCGCATGGTCTGTCTGTGTGTCTGTGTGTCTGTGTGTAATCTTCCACGATAACTGTCGAACCGTTAGACCAATCAAGCTGAAATTTGGTATGGAGGGTCGGTGTGTGCCTGGAATGCGACCATTAGATTTTGGTTTAAATTGGTACAGTAGAAGGTCCTCAAGACCGACATTGATTAAATACAAATGTAACAATTTTTTACTTTTTTTAAATTTTAAGGAGAAACAATACATTTTAGTGCAAAATGTTGTAGTACAAAGTTTTAGAGCATAAAATTACCTACAATTTTTGTCTTAAGCCTTTTCCAAAATTTCCAATAGTTGCGCCACTAGAGGGCGCGTAAAAAATGTGCATGTGTGTTTTCTATAGTTTTTCTTGATTTTGAGGACAAACAATACATTTTAGTGCAAAATGTTGTAGTACAAAGTTTTAGAGAATAAGATTCTCTATAACTTTTGTTTCAAACTTTTTACAGAATTTTCAATAGTTTCGCCACTAGAGGCCGCGTAAAAAATGTGCATGTGTGTTTTCTCTAGTTTTTCTTGATTTTGAGGACAATGTATTTAGTGCAAAATTTTCTTGTGCAAAGTTGTAAAGCATCAAATTTTCTTTAACTTTTATGTTTAACTTTTATTGAATTCCTCATAGTTTCGCCGCTAGATGGCGAGAAAAATATACATTTAAAATTGCCTACAACTATTGTATGAAAATTTTTCCCGAATTCCCAATAGTTTTCACACATGATTTTAGGAGATATTAATTGTAGCAGTATGATATATAACGTGCGCATGCGCAGCTTATGTCATTACCAACATTGAAATATTAATTCACCATCAGCTCGCTATTTTTAATGTGTTCCATAAATTAGTATTTTGTAATTAAAATAATAATAATAAATAACATTTTCTCTACGGTCGAGCCGGGAAAGTCCTGGGGTGACACAGCCGATTTTTTCCTATGTTTTTCTATTTTTTCCTATTTTTTATCTATTAAAAAATTTTCCAAACGCACCCAGATAAGTTTTCACTTGAAAAATGACATTAAAATAAAATAAGTATAAATTTTTCTCAAAAAAACATTTAAAAAAAATGACAGTTTTCGAGAGACTGACATCTTGATGTTTGAAATAAACAATAAATGTTATATTATATTTTATATATTTTATTTTGAATTTATTTGTAACACATAATATAATAATTCTAGCTTTTTGTACTCCTCCTGTATATAAACTGGAACTATGTAAAATCTCATACTACTCCGTTCGTTTTTCTTTTTGCATATTAATATAGAGATTTGATAGCTGATAACTTTATACTTTTACAATTCAAGTATTCTGTTACGAGGTGCAAACTAAATTTTTTTCAGGATAACATGAGTTTGGTAGCAACTTTCGGAAGTATCAAAAACAACTTCAAGCTAAAACCTCAACAATATATAATCGACAATTGGGTATTTAGGCTACATTACAAGGCTACAGTCCTATTTTTTATAGTCGCTTCAATTCTAGTCACTTCCAGACAATATATAGGAGAACATATAAGATGTATTTCAGATAAAGGTGTGCCGGAACATGTCATGAACACGTTTTGTTTTTTTACTACGACGTTTACAGTGGTAAGTCAAAAATTAAATTTATTAATTAATCATTAATGGTAATTAACGTTATTGCAATCAATTTTGTTATTGCAGCCTTACGTAAATTCGTCGAAAGAAGAAGTGGAGATTATTTTAGCCGAGGTTCGATTCAATTTTTTTTGCATGTATTTATTCATTTTTTCGTAAAAAAAAGCATGTTAAAGTTTTCTCAAAAAAAGCACAAATTTATACTTTTATACACGTTTGGCTAATCGAATGAGCATTTTTTCTACGGAAATCATTTTAACAAGGCTGATTATTTATTTAACAGTTTTTCAAAACCATTACTATTGGTCTATTTTTTTAATAACAATTTTTATTTTAAATGTTATTAAATATTATCTATTATCCCTAATAACTTTTTCCTAGTTTTTATTGTTTTTTCCAATTTTTGCCTATTTTTCAATATTTTTTCCTATTTTTCCCTATTTTGCCCTATTTTTCTCTATAAGGTAAATAGCAATTAAAATTTCTCCATGATATTTAAATTAAAGATCATTTGAAAGAAATTTAACTTTTCGTTTAAGTCAAGGCTATTGTTTTCCACGTCAAGGTCTTCTAATTTCGAGCCTTTTTTTAGGTTCTGGAATAAAATAAAATGGAGAAATATTGTAGTTGCTATTTGAAACATTTTGTTTATTATCTATATGTAAATATTTCTAGGTAAAAGCGTTAGACTCTAAATTACTTGATTCCGGAAATTTGGCTCATCCGGGTGTGGGTCCTTATGGGATAGATTCAGACGAACCCATAGTAAGACATGCTTACTACCAATGGGTGCCTTTTGTGCTATTTTTTCAAGGTCTTATGTTCTATTTGACGCATTTATTATGGAAAAAATTAGAAGGTTGGTACAAAAAGATTATGTACAGGGTTATTCATTATAAATGTCCCAGCCCTTACCATAGTTATTATTGCATAAACAAAAAAATTTTTGAAATAAAAGTTGTGTGGTTATAAACTAATTTTATTATAACGTTAACAAAACTACAGTGGCGTGCGTAGTTTAGGGGACACAAGAAAGATAATCGTTTTTTTAAATGAGACACCCTGTATATTATTGAATTTTTGAAAAGATGTTTTTCATAAGAAGAACGGTGTATGGTATATTTTTGAAATCAGAAAAAAAACATCTTTTCAAAAATTCAATAATATACTCTCATTTAAAAAAACGAATATTTTTCTTGTGATACCTAAACTACGCACGCCACTGTAGTTTTGTTAACGTTATAATAAAATTAGTTTATAACCACAGAACTTTTATTTCAAAAATATTTTTGTTTATGCAATAATAACTATGGTAAGGGCTGGGACATTTATAATGAATAACCCTGTACTAAAATAAGATATTGTAATATTTTTGTACTTTGAATTCGCTCGAATTTAAACACTCCGTAGTATAAATAATTTATTTAAATAATACAGATTTTAATTTATATCAAATACGACTAAGAAAATATATTAATTTATCTGACACAAAATTGTCACGTTATTCGGAGATGAGTCATCAATATTATATGTACACTCCATCACGCAGGGCTGGCTTTATTATAATATTAATGATTTAAAAATTATTATTCGAAAAAAAGTTTCTAAAAAACGTAACTAATTAACATTGACATTATTTTTCAGGTGGTAGATTACGATATTTGGTGGATGGACTGAAATTGTCAGCATATTCTTTTCAAGAAAAAGTAGTTAAAGTTGGTGATAAAAATATTCCTACTAAAGACGACAGGTACGTATTCAAAGCGAACCGTAGCTGAACTTTCTTTTTCGTGACTCGGATTAAAAAATTTAAACTGCTTCGAGTGATTCAATGACAATGAAAATTTTATTGAAATTCTTCTTAGACCCTCTCTATTTTTCACCACTTCTCTCTATTTTATCTATTTTTCCTACTTTTCCTATTTCTTTATGATTTTTCCAGATTTTCATTACTTTTCTTGTTTTTTCATTTTTTCCTAATTTTTCTCCATTTTTCTCATTTTCGCTTTTCTCCCTGTTTTTTTCTACTTTTTCACTTTTTTTCAAATATTTCCCTATATTGCCTTATTTTTTCCTATTAATTCCAATTTTTCCTATTTTTCTCTATTTTTCACCATTTTATCTATTTTTCCTGCTTTTCCTATTTCTTTATAGTTTTTCTCGGTTTTCATTACTTTTCTTGTTTTTCCAATTTTTCCCTGTTTTCTCAATTTTTTCCCATTTTTCCAAATTTTTTCGAATATTTCCCTATATTGCCTTATTTTTTTTATTCTAATTTTTCCCATTTTTCGGCATTTCTCCCTATTTTTTTCCTATTTTTCCACATTTTTTGTAATATTTCCCTATATTGCCTTATTTTTTTCTACTCCAATTTTTCCCACTTTCCGCTATTTCTCCCCATTTTTTCCTATTTTTCCATATTTTTTCCAATATTTCCCTATATTGCCTTAATTTTTTTGTATTCCAATTTTTTATATTTTTTTCTATTTTTCACCATTTTATCCATTTTTCCTGCTTTTCCTATTTCTTAATAGTTTTTGCAGATATATTACTTTTCTTATTTTTCCAATTTTTCCGTATTTTTTCTCATTTTTCGCTATTTCTCCATATTTTTTTCCCATTTTGTAAATTTTTTTCCAATATTTCCCTATATTGCCTTATCTTTTTCTATTCTAATTTTTCCCATTTTTTGCAATTTCTCCCTATTTTTTCCTCTTTTTCCACATTTTTTTCCAATATTTCCCTATATTGCCTAATTTTTTTCTATTCCAATTTTTTCTATTTTTCTCTATTTTTTACCGTTTTATTCATTTTTCCAGCTTTTCCTATTTCTTTATAGTTTTTGCAGAGTTTCATTTCTTTTCTTGTTTTTCCAATTTTTCCTATTTTTCTCTATTTTTTCCCATTTTTCACTATTTCTCCCTATTCTTTTCCTATTTCCCACATTTTTCCAATATTTCCCTATACTGCCTATTTTTTTTCTATTTATTCCAATTTTTCCTATTTTTCACTATTTTACCTATTTTTCATACTTTCCCTATTTCTTTCTATTTTTTCCTGTTTTTCATTATTTTTTCTGTGACGACTTCGTTTCAAAATTTGTCAAAAATCCGCCATTTTTGTTCTGATGTCATCGAAATTGATAAAAAATTCAATCTATTCAAATATATCCTAAACTGATACAGGCAGTTAAAATGGAGAAAAATATATAAAAGTTATACCGTTTTTCAGTGTGAAAAAAATAAAAATTTTCATTTTTTTTTTAGGGAAAAAAAGGTTTTGCAAGTTAGAAAATTCTTCCTCGATGGAATATATATTAATAAATATTGGTCTGTTAAATTAATGTTGTGCGAAATATTGAATTTGTTGCATATTATTCTTCAAGTTCATATAACGAACAGATTTTTGGGATATCGATTTAATGATTTGGGGATCACAATATGGAGACAAGGACTCGATTCTAGTATTGATATATTGGATGAAGTTTTTCCTAAGGTAAATTTTTTTTTAACAAAAAAAAAATCGCTACACTAGTAATAATGTATTATCTTGAAAAAAATGTTCATTATATATTTTACCATCCAATAACAACCTTGAGGCATACCATAATGGTTGTATTGAGTCTAAAATGGGTATTAAAATTCCAACGTGACAACAAAAGATCAAAAGATCAATTGTAACGCCTTAACCTATACGTACAAGACCACAGGTGAGTTCTGTTTTTTGCGATGTTGACAAATTTTTATTTAACAATGAAATATTCATAACTAAATTAAAAAAATTTCAACTTTGACTTTAACTATTTTTTCGAAATTTACTTGATATTATGAAGTTTGTCTTATGGGTAAAAAGTAATAACGTACCCTGCCCTTCTTAGACCCTATTAAAGAATTAAGAACAAATCAATAAAAATAAAAATTCAACCAAATAAACAATTTTTTCTTGATCCTATCCTCATTACAAAATAACTAGGTACGTCCTTGGTGAAAATATTAATGTAAAGATACAGGGTGTTAAAGTTATCATTTTTTTAGGTTTGTCCTTTATAAAATAGCTAATTCTAAGCAATAACGTACCCTGCCCTTATTAGACCCTAGAAAAGAATGAAGCACGAATCAATAAAAATAAAAATCCACCCAAATAAACAATTTTTTCTCGATCATATCCTCATTATAAAATAGATAGGTACGTCCTTGGTGAAAATATTAATGTAAATATACAGGGTGTTAAAGTTTTCATTTTTTTAGGTTTGTCCTTTATAAAATAGCTAATTCTAAGCAATAACGTACCCTGCCCTTATTAGACCCTAGAAAAGAATGAAGCACGAATCAATAAAAATAAAAATCCACCCAAATAAACAATTTTTTCTCGATCATATCCTCATTATAAAATAGATAGGTACGTCCTTGGTGAAAATATTAATGTAAATATACAGGGTGTTAAAGTTATCATTTTTTTAGGTTTGTCCTTTATAAAATAGCTAATTCTAAGCAATAACGTACCCTGCCCTTATTAGACCCTAGAAAAGAATGAAGCACGAATCAATAAAAATAAAAATCCACCCAAATAAACAATTTTTTCTCGATCATATCCTCATTATAAAATAGATAGGTACGTCCTTGGTGAAAATATTAATGTAAATATACAGGGGGTTAAAGTTATCTTTTTTTAAGGTTTGTCGTTTATAAAATAGCTAATTCTAAGCAATAACCTACCCTGCCCTTCTTAGACCCTAGAAAAGAATGAAGAACAAATCAATAAAAAGAAAAATTCAACCTAATAAACAATTTTTTCTTGAACCTATCTTCATTACAAAATAGCTAGGTACGTCCTTGGTGAAAATATTAATGTAAAGATACAGGGTTATCTTTTTTAAGGTTTGTCGTTTATAAAATAGCTAATTCTAAGCATTTTTTTACAATTTTTTTTACACATGAGAGAGGCACCAGTGGTGTGCAGTATTAACTTAATTAAATTTGATCATTTTCATAATAGATAGTTTATATTATAATACTGGTATAAATCTTTAAATATCACTTTCCCGCTATATATATTATTATAATTAATTTTTAACTTTATATGTAATATTGTTTTTAAAAAATATAAAAAAAAATGTCTAGTGTTTGTCACTCTCAGCTAGATGATATTTTTTATGTTGCACAGGGTGGCCAAAAATTAATTTTATATTCAAAAGATTTTTTTTTGCGTTTTTAAACGGAACACCCTGTATATTCACCAACCGATTTCCTCTTCTTCATCTTCTTTGTCTCCTATACATATCTATACGGTAGACGTCCAATTTACAGAAACAATAATAATAAAAAGATGCTCAAAATGTGTAATTGTGCTATATTTATTTTATTTTAATTCTTTTATGGTTAAATTTCATTTTTTTTTTTACAAAAAAAAACAAATAATTAAATTAGTGTTTTAGGTTGATTTTTAAAAATAAATATAAAAAGTATCGCACGTCTATGAACCGGTTCATGAGAATAAGTAGAACACCCTGTATTGGCTAGAAAATGGAGATAATAAATCGTCACTAAGAATGAAATATATGACCGACGAGAACGTGTTAGACATATCGTGAAACTAACAAATGTGGTACTTCTCGGAAACATGGCGGAATAGTGGACAAAAACAGAAAAAATATCATTAGACTGTGAAATCCCACTTCTACCTGCTATGAATAAATAATAAACTAAAAAAATTTTGTGAATAACAAACAATGTGATTTTTTTTTTTTTTGGTAAATTATTAGTATTATTTTTAGATATTTTTTACATTATTATAAAATAACATGAAATTATCATAAATTAATGAATTTATTTGCAGTTTCCGAATAACACTGAATAAAACAAAATTTATATGGTGGTTGATATTTTTTCAAATTAGTTTAAAATTATTAAATATATAGGGTGTTTCATTAGTAAATTGACATACGTTAACGATGGATAGATGTGTTTTATTAATTTTTAATGAACCATAACTTACGAACCACCCTGTATATTTTTTTATATTCGATACAAGTTTTAAACTTGAATTTATTGGCATATTAATCTTTATAGAAATCCAGGTTCGGCTTCATAAAAAATTAACAATTTCTTGTACTCACAAAACAACACCCTGTATATCAAAAATAATTTTTATTCTTTTAATGATAAGCAAATACCAAAATATGAAATTTTTTGAGGTTCCAATAAATTAAATTAAATGAATCTTTTAATTCATTAAAAAAAACGTATATATTTTTTTCTAAATATACAAGATGTTTCATAAGGAATGGTCAATATTTTAATCATAAATTCAGGATCTCCAAATATTAATATTTTACTAAATAAATTTGGGTTAAATGTTATCTATTACTAAGATACAGGGTGTTAAAGTTAAATTTTGCTATTATATGGTTATATTTTTAAGTCAGTAAATCATATGCGTGTTATCAATTTTGAGATTAGACAAAGAAAGAATCACTTACATTCAGCTGGATGAAGAAAGTATTCATTTTTTTTTAAATCTTGTCCTTTTTTGATTTATATTTCAAGTCTTTATGACACACCCTATAAATTTGAATAAAAAAGGTATACTAGTTTTAATAGTATAAATTCAACCCATAGATTTAAATTAATGACTGCAGTGTTAATTTTGTTCAGTAAATTTCCACCAAGTAGGTAACTTCAACACCCTGTATCTTAGCATTAAATAACATTTGATTCAGAGTTATTTAGTAAAATATTAAAATTTTCAAAGTAAAATTAAAAGCGGAACTAAAAAAAGTGTACTCATATTTTTTAGCTTTTTTAAATTTTCGCAAAGAGATTATAAAAAAAATTGATATACAGGGTGTTGTTTTGTAAGTACAAGAAATTATTAATTTTTCATAAAGCCGGAACTGGATTCCTCCAAATATTAATATGTCAATAGATTTGCTAATTGTGTGGTAAATACAAAAAAATATACCCGGTGGTTCGTAAATTGTGGTTTATTAAATAAATAGATAAAATTGATAAAACGCCCTGTATGGTTATAAGAACCATTAAATATGAAATATTTATTGACCTCTATCTACTCTTATCGTATGTCCGTTTACCAACGAAACACCTTGTATAAACAAATAAAAATCTTTACTATAAATCTAGTTACAAATTGAAAAAAAAACCACTTTTTTAATAACTAAAACAGATTGTGCAAAAATGAGAATTGTTGTCAACATGTGACTAATGTCCACCCTATAACTTTTAAACGGGTTAATAGAATTATACCAAACTTTGGTCATTTATAATAGAGCTATTTTTGGTTTTTTTTTAAATACAAATCCAATATGGCCGACATCCGGTTTGACCGGAAATTGAGTGGAAAATTGAAAATTCAAATGGAACACTCGCTACATTTTTACATATTTAGATTCTACGAATAAATCGACATTCAAATGTCACCTTAGACGCCGTTTTTATTTTTTTTATCCTTCCTAGGTGCAAATGATTTGGTCTAAATTCATTATAAACTAAAATAATCTAAAAGTTATAAATTTTGTAAATTATTTATTTATGTACAGGGTGTATAATCAATTAAAAATGTTAAGCTGAATAATTTAGTTCAAATAAGTGACCGTCTGGTTTTTTTTTTATTTTTTACGCTTAAAGACTACACCAAAAATTTTGTTGATAAAGGAATTCACTCCAAACTGCATTTATACGTAAAAATTCATTCCTGAAGAACACCGAAGACAAAAATATTTTTCTTAACCAATAATTATCTAGTATTGTGGAGAGCTACAAAAAGACCACAATGGGAAATTGACTTTTAGTGAATTTTATCTAATTTTTTAGATATTCTAGAACTCACGATACAAATCAAATATCTCCATTGCGCTAACGCTCTAAATTGAACGGTTTAGATTATACAGGGTGATGAAGTTAACTTTTCTAAAATTTCAAATGACCATTGTAGATACTTTTTCGAATATACAAACAGAATCAATTATGCATCAATTATTCATTTTGTCGATACAAATACACTATAGAGTATAATAATTCCTGAATACACAGTATACAGGGTGAGTCCAAAGTTTTTCAGTGATTTCCAAAAAATTGAGCGGTGGAATTTCATTTCCATTAATGATATGCGTGGTCCTTTGTACTAAGAATCGTTCAAAGCAAAGAACATAAAATGGAGAAAAATTTACAGCAACATGGAATGAGGAAATATTGAAAAATACAAGCAATGGAATTTATACTACATTTTTATTTATTTATTTATTTATTTATAGTTTATAGTGAGGATGATGATAATATAAGCAAAAATACAGGTCAAACTATTAAAAATTTTGAAAAACTACAGCAGACTAAAAAATTCTAAAAAATTGATAAAACACGCTAAACTTAGCTAGAAACCATTAGAAACATTGGGAAACCTAATCTAGCATAAATAATTGCTAAAAATGGCTAAAACATAGCTAAAAATGACCAAGAAATGATAATATTAACTATAAGACATTCAAGCTTTCGTTTATTTTGAGCATTTTGATGAATACTTTTTATTATATTGATTTTTTATTAACGTACGGGATGATACATATTTATTATTATTTTTTTTATTATGAAATATAGTAAACAATGAATTTGGTGTAAACAAACATACAGGTTGTCTTAAAAAATAAGTGCTTATTTTATTTTAATCGATTTTATTTAAACTTGCTTATAAAATTGATTCTAGTGTGTATATTTCAAATGTGACGTAGAAGAAAAATCATGCGCAGAACTAAAGACAAAAATGGCATTAGGGACTAACTTTGTTATTAATATTCGGATTTTTATGGGACAACCGGTATTATGTATAGAACACTTCATACATGTTTAAAGTTTAGGTCATGTGTTAGGTTATTAGTCATGGGTCATGTGTACCATAGTTCATGAATTAATTTGTGCTAAGTTAGTCTAGGTTGTTTGAGCCACCCTGTATTTTTAGAGTCATGGTGCAACGAGCAAAAATAATTCATATGACTCGAGAAATATGTGTACTAAATTTTAAAAAAATCTGCCCGGGAATTTTTTTCTTAAATTAACTAATTTTGTGTAATAATTTTTTAATTTTAGATAACAAAATGCACATTTCACAAATATGGTCCATCAGGTTCCATCCAATACCACGACGCCATGTGCGTCATGGCGTTGAACATAATCAATGATAAAATTTACACAGGCCTTTGGTTCTGGTTCATATTCCTTTTCATTTGTACCATATTAGGACTCATATGGAGAATACTGACCATCGTTCTTCATGCCAGATCAAGAGGTAATTACCTTCTATTAGTACTGTGTTAAAGTTTCCTTCATTTTGAGGTCTCAAATAAATTGGATCATTTTATTTTTTTTTTAGGATTTAACAGATTGGTATTTTCGAATTCTTGTCCAGGAAGGCTTAATCCATGGAATGCTTTAAACGTGTCAAATCACTACAGCTATACAGATTGGCTGTTTTTAGTGTATTTAGCTAAAAATGTAGATCCACTAGTTTTCAAAGATATTTTTGTTGGTATTGCCGAAGATATGGAAGAAAAAAGATCCATTAAAGAACCGCTATTAGATATAGACACCTAGATAAGAAAAAATCTATTATTTCCTAGATTGATAATTTTTGTACTATTTATTTTATTTAGTTTTAGGGGAAATTTTGTGGTAATAAAACATTTAAAGAGATAAAAAATAATAATTCAAAAATACTACATAAAGAAAAATTATGTACACGTTTTTTTGTCTAGCAAAAAATTTGTTAATAAAACCATAGATGTATCCAAAAGGAGACAATTTGATAATTTTTTTTTGTTTAATATGAAATTTTGTAACCCTTCATTTGTTACGACTATGGATACAAGTGATATTTTTGACTGCACTGTATAATAATAGAAATTATAATAATTTTTTATAATGATTCTGTCTTTTATTTAAACCACTACGTATATTTTTTTCTAGCTTAGTCAACAGAATTAATTTTATTTTGTTAAATCAATTATTAAGAATCAGTTGATTCTGCAGGGAGAGGGGGATAATTTGTCTATCTACCAAAAATCGACGTACCAAAAATCGATCTAATGGAATTTTATCCAAATGGGACTGAATTTACAGTTATTCGGTCCGGACCAGAAGTATTAAAATCATAAAAAAGTTTGAAATTTTTTTTTTACTTAAAATAACTTTTCTCGACGTTTTGAGTCACCCACAACAAGATTAGGTGAAAAAAATTTCATGTTCGTCGGTCTGGATGGATGGATGGATGGATACGATAACTCAAGAACCAGTAGTCAGATTTCAAAAATTCTTTTGCCAATCATTTTCTCGCATCTATGAGAGGAACAGTATTGTTTTTAGACATTCTACCTATAAGGGGGTTAAAATTTCAAAAAATTCATATCTCCGCCATTTTTAAAAATATCGAAAGAGTTTATAAGACTTTTTTCATGTCCTAATTATTATAAAATTAATTCGCTTAAAACTTTTTTCGATTTGACTTTCATGGGTGGAACTGGCGGGGGTTGAAATTTCAAAAAAAATCATATCCGCCATTTATGAAAATATTGTAACAGGTCGATACACATTTTCATATCCTAATTATTATAAAATTAATTTATATAAAACTTTTTTATTCGACCTACGGGGGTGAAACTGGAGGGGATTGAATTATCAAAAAAAATTATATCTCCGCCATTTTTAAAAATATCGAAACAGGTCATTAGACTTTTTTAATATTGTAATTTTCGCGATTTCGTCAATTTTTACGACTTTTTCCGGAATTTTAAAAAACTGACAAAGAGGAAAAAAATGGAAAAAATTGTACAAAAATGTAAAAAAATATAAAAAAACCGTAAGAAACCGATAAAAATCTTAAAAAATCGTAAAGAATTGTAATAATCGTAAAAAAAATCGTAAAAAACTGATAAAAGTTCGTAAAATTTTGTAAATAATGTTAAATGATCGTAAAACATCATAAAAAAAACGTAAAAAATCGTAAAAATGTTAAAAAATAGTAAAAAAACCGTAAAAAGTCGTAAAATTTAGTGAATATGCTAAATGATCGTAAAACACCATAAAAAATTCGTTAAAAATCGAGAAAAACCGTAATCCGTAATAAACCTAAAAAAACTGGAAAAATCTGGAACAAATGGAAAAAAGAATAATATCGGGAAATTTCGAAAAACGCGAGTAAATTAGAAAAAATCATAAAATAAAATAAAATCGAAAATAATCGGAAAAAATTGGAAAAATAAAAAAAGACGGAAAGAATGGGGAAAGATGGGAAAAATTTAAAAAAACTGGAAAAAAACCCTAAAAAAATTAATCTCAATAAAAATGTCGAATACCTGAAACGCAAAATTAGGTTTCGCATTTGTAGATGGCGCAATGAACACTATTTGTAATATTTAATTTGAATTTCAAAGGTTTAAAAGTAAGAGATTTGATAACATTGTTTATATGGTCTCAAATTTAAATTCCAGCAATTTTAAAGCGAAATCAAAGTATTTGATTCTGAATAGTGCGAGGGTCGTGCTGAAATTTATGGATTTGGGCTTTAAAATCTTGATAATTTCAGAAAAGTTGCTTGTGACCTTAATACATTTTTAATAGTTGCCTAAGATACGTATAATTCTCCTCGCCGCACTCCCTCTGATATAATATTGCTTACCAACATTATATGGCTATTGCCACTTAAATTTTAAGAAAAAGAAAAAAAAATTTTGACAGCTACTGATAAGAATAAGCCAAACCAAACCGCTTTTACATAAAAACTAACATTGAAATTTTACAAAGAATAATAAAAAACTCAAAGTCGTACCACAATCATATAATTTTTAGAACCTTAAACGAAAGGCAACATGTTTCGGCTATTCGATGGCCATCATCAGGCAGAAATTTTGTTAGTATAAGTATAACATTAATGAAAAGAAAACTTTAACGAATTGTGGCGATACACATTTTAAATTTGAAAGTGGTAACACATAAAATATTATATTAAATGTAGAAAAAATTATTAAAAAAAATTTTTTTTAGAGAAACTTTTTAAGTAGCCGCCCCATACTATATTTAATGTAATTTATGTGTTACCACTTTCGAATTTAAAATGTGTATCGCCACAATTGGTTAAAGTTTTCTTTACATTAATGTTATACTTTAACAAAATTTCTGCCTGATGATGGCCATCGAATGGCCGAAACATGTTGAATCTCGTTTAAGATCCTAAAAATTATATGATTGTGGAACGACTACGAGTTTTTTTTATTATTCGTTAAATAATTTTCACCACATTTGAGTGTGAATAATCTTTTGTTATTGAAATTTTAAAAAAAAATCTACGATTACGTCCATTTCCAGATAGAAGTCTGTCTGTCTGTTTGTCTGTGTGTATCCTTCCATATTCAATTCGATTGAGTTAAAATTTGGTATATGGGTTTCGATTATCCATCATCAGTTTTTTTTACATCTGTCAAACGAATATATCACTGTCAAAAATGACAGAAGCTATATGTCAAAAAATTTGAAGCCCTTGAAAAACTTTATTTACAACACTCAATATTATTTCTCCAACTGTCACTTGACAAAAATAAAAAAATGTCAAAATTTGAAACTAACATTAAATATCTGAAAAAGTACGTCATAGATTTGAACCAATCTTGGTAAAAATTATTTTTTCAACTGTCACGTCTTAAAAACATCAAAAATTGAAACATTTAGTTTCTGAATATTCGTCGGAAAAGTTTTTTATAATCTATCAAGGGGTGACGAATGATACCTCGATTGAAATTCAGTTGTGGTAGGTTTTGAGACATTTTTAATTAATTTTTGAAGATATTTTAAATTTTTTGAATTACTATTCGACATTTATCAAAAAAATACTACAAAAATTCAACACTGCTACTTTTGTAAGGGTTGACGATGAAATTTTGACATTAAAATATTCTAGAATGGAATTAAAAATTGCGTCTTATTTAAAACTAAAAATAATTGATAACATTCCATTCGTAAATAATCAAATTTTCTCATTTACGCGAAAATAATACAAAGATTTGTCGGCACAACAAAGATGGGAAATCGCCAAAGGGCTTACAGACTCTTCTTGAAATAATATACTTCTACAAGCAGTGTTGTCAAATATACGATGAAATCTTTGAATTCAATATTATATATACAGGTCAGGAAGAATTTAATGCCACTCTAAGATTAATGGCTTGATTTAGATGGTCAAGACTTCTTTTAATAAAACTAATATTTTTTTAAATACACAGGTTAGCTTTAGATAGTCACGACTAATTTTAATAAAATAAATATAAATAGTTTAAGTCACATCTGTCAAAATTATTGTTTAATGTCTTTGTCACTTGGAGTGCTACAGTCGCGTTCCGCCCTGGATTGATCGCCTCGTAGTAGAGGACCTAGGACCTAGGGCAATTCTTTCCCTGATATAGAAATACCTGGGGGGAAGGGGGTTGGAGGTATGAAATAACCTAGGAGAATCATTGTTTCGGGAGGGGGGAAGTAATTTCCCCCTTGCTTCGTCACTGTCTTTCCCTTGGTACCTTTAAATCGCATGTAATATTCCATTTTACAGGAGAAACTCATATAACAAACTAAGAGTGATCTGTGTATAAATGTAGAGTAGAATAATGGCCTAATAAATATTTCCGGACCTGTATAAAATGTGGAGTTGCTATGAAATAGTATATACGACCAATATTGTTAAATATAAAATAAAATTTAGGATTCATATTTTTTTTCCATAAAAAGATTTTGTTTAAAAAAATTGTTACAACTTTTTAACTTTCCCGACCCACCTCCGAGAAGGGAAAGTACTGTGAACGAGCTAAAAAATTTTTTCGAGATAAAGATGAAAATACCCATTTTGAGGTCACTTGAGATGATTAAGACTGTCTTGTCTGTCTGTGTGTATTCTTCCACGATAGAGGCCACACGTTTAATCCGATTGAGTTGAAATTTGGTATATGGGTTTGGGTTATCCGTCGAAAGAACCCATTAGTTTTTGTACGACATCTGTCAAACGCAAGTGTCACTATCAAAAAATGACAGATGCAATATGTCACGGAATTTGACTTGCAATATGTCATTTGAAAACTCTTAAAAAACTCTATTCAGAAAATTATATCTCCATCTGTCAAATGTCAAAGTTTGAAACTTTAACACTAAATATCTGAAAAAATATTCGTCTCTGGACATAACCGATTTTTTTCAAATTCCTTTGATAGAAAATACGTTCTTGTTATATCAATTTTTTTTGCTTTTTTCCTATTTTTTGTGTAGAAAAATGTATTGTTGCTTTTATTTCTTTTTTCAAATTTGTGTAAAAAAATGTATGCTGTTTTTCCCAATTTTTATGTAGAATATTTATTCTTTTTCCCAATGTATGTGTGAAAAAAACGCATTTTTGCTGTTTTTTTTCTAGTTTTTTTATGCACTCTTGCTTTTATACCAATTTATTTGTGAAAAAATGCATTTTCGCCTTTTTCCACATTCGTCTGTGAAAAAATACTTTTGAATTTTTTTTAGTTTTTTTTTGTGGAAAAATGTGTTTTTTATTATTTTTTTTCAAATTCGTGTGCAAGAAAACGCATTCTTGCTTCTTCTCTTTTTTTAAATTTTTGTGAAAAATATTCGTCTCCGATAGTTTTGGGGTGACACAACCGATTTTTTAAACTTATGTAGCTGTTTCCGCCTCTTTGTATAAATCAGATATCTATAGTATTCAGTTTATTTTTTTTATGATTAAAAATTTTAAACAATTACTTCGGTTAGAAACAATTATTTTTAAATAAATTATAAAATTCGTATCGACAACAACGTCAATTATTCCCGACGTTGGACAGAAACAATCGTCCATCGTGGGTCCATCGAGACATCGAGATCGTCGATCTGTCGGTCATTCGCGAACGTCGACCCGCAACGACTAACCAAGAAATGGGTTGCCACGGCGCCACATCTACTATAATTTCATAAAAATCCAGAAAAAAACAAGTTTTCGAAAATAATTACCAATCTACAATGCAATCAAATTACTTGCAACGTTGCAATTTCTAGAAAAAGGCACAAGAAGTAGGGAAAAATGAAAAACTCAACAAAAAAAAGTTCACACTTATAAATATTTTTGACACAATATACAAAATTTTTTGTTACGTATTCAATATATTTTAACGTAAATTTCTTTGATATTCGTCGAAAAAAACGTACACAGTTCTTGAACAAATATAATTAAGAATTGATAAATGTCTGAAAATTTATTATAGCAATCGACTAATGATCGAAGGACCAAACAATTTTAGTTTCAAGCTGTCAAATTTAATAGAAAAACTCATATTGTAGTATCAATCTTAAAAAGTAGGTACATTATTTTTTGAAACATTTTAACAATGATCAAATTAACTGTTGTCACTGACTATTCATTGTATAACTAAATACAATACTTTGTAAAATCTCAAAAAATGATTGCTAAATGATTTGATAATAAACGCGCGGTATTAATAGGCATTTTAACGAAGAACTTTTACATGTTGTAATCGACTCTCAAAAGTTAATCATGCGTGAACAAATTTTGAGATTTTGCACTGAGCATGACAGAGTGAGATTGCAACCGTTTTTTGTAACATTAGAACGTGGTCAATAGTGAAACAGATGCAATATAGCTGATCTAGTTACTCTTACTTTGAGAAAGTTGGTTAAAGAGAGACAAGATACCTGGTAACAAAAATTGTACTTTATGAAAACAGAAAATATTATAAGAGAGACAAACGCAATGTGTAGCAAATACCAAAAAATATAAATTTATTTTTTAATCTTGCATGTTCTCGCACAGTGTTGGGCATTAATCAATTGATTAATTGATTAAAAAATTAATTACATTAATTTAATTGCAATTGAAAGTAATCACAATTAATTGTTAATTGCACTTTGGTAATTAATAAATTTAGATTAACCTAGATTAATTGCAACTTTTAACTAAATCAATCACAATTAAATTGATCACAATTAATTTTTTTAATCATTATATAAAACAATTTAAACTAACAATTTAACCTGCCAATGAAACTGCATGGTACCATAAAGGTTTTTAAACGCTATGTAGGTTACAATTTTATACAAAAATCACCCAAAATTGTTTTTGGGTCATAACTTCTAATGTTTTTTAGAGAAAAACAAAATGGATGCTCCAAGATGGTGAACGAGAAGTGTAATTGTGGTTCGATTCTATTCAAAATTGGAATGTGGTGGTTTTTGAGGTTTAAGATTACATTTTTTTCAAAATTAATAAATTCAAGATGGCGGACGAGATTTGTTACGTGGATGTTGTATGGTTCGGAGATTATGAATTTTTTGTCAAAATTAATAAATTTAAAATTCATGGCAGAATTGATAGAATACTTAAAGTAAAAAATAAATGTAAGTAAAAGAAATATTTTTTTAACAAACTTTTATTTAAATGTTCTAAAATGGAGAAAATAAATTTTGACGTAAATTAAACGCATCATTTTCTTATACTATAAATTTTTATATGATAAAAGCTTGTCGGCAGACTTTTATATGTAAAGTTATTTTATAAAAAATACATACATTTCTACATAGAATTACTGGTGTTAATATATATCCATTCTAAAATGATGGGGTTCATTTACTTCAAAGTTTATTTTCTTGAATTTATTCATTTTGACAAAAAATTCATAATCTCAGATCCCAAAAACCACAAATTTCGTTAGCCATCTTGGAGCCGCCATTTTATTGTTTTCTCTAACACAAATTTCATAATGCATTGTCATCTGTTTTACATATGTGTGCAAAATTTGACCCAAACATACAAACATATCAAGCCTAATAAATGCTTGTAAAAATTAATTCATTGTTAATTGCCACTACTGCAATTGATAGTCACAATTAACAATTAATTAATTAATTGTTAATTATAGTATTCACGATTAACAATTAATTAATTTATTACAAATAAAATTCCAAGACATGTAACACAATATAATTAAACAAAAAGGTTTAGTGGGCAACTAGTTTCGGCTTATGAGCCATCCTCAGGCCAAGTTTACTGCCCACCCCTCTCTCCCTTAATAAAATGTAAATTGTTTACATTGTTTATTAAAATCAATTTTATTACAAAATATGGCCTGAGGATGCCTCATAAGCCGAAACTAGTTGCCCACTAAACCTTTTTATTTAATTATATTGTGGTACATGTCTTGGAGTTTTATTTCTACTGAATAATAATTGACCACACTTGAGATATGGATGACCTCTTCGAATTAATTAATTGTTAATTGTGGTAGTCGCAATTAACAATTAATTAATTGTTAATCTTTAATTGTACGAACAATTTAATGTTGCCCAACGCTGTTCCCGCATTAGCCGTTTATAAAACATTTTTGCAAAATGTTACAGATTTTGGATATGATATTAGATATTTCTTATATTAATTTGATTTGAAGAACATGGCTAGGATTATAAAATCTCGATAATTTTTCAGTGACGGCGGCAATGGCAGACAGAAAGAAAATAATAGGTTTGTTCCCGAAGCGAGTTCCTAACTTTTTATGAACATACTGAGTTGCGAGGTATAAAATAACTGTTCCATTATTTTGTACTGCGCAGACTCCTGATCCATTATTTTATAACTGCGCAACTCAGTATGTTCAAAACAAGTTAGGAACAGGAACTCGATTCGGGAACAAACCTAATGCGGGCGGTATTCAGTTTAAATCAGTATTAGTAGATGTAGGCACACGTATTAAATATTGTTAAAATAAAATTTAAGTTAATTGATGTAGTATTTTAGTTCTTAGAATGGAGCATGAATCAAATATTTGTAATCGCAAACAACCAATAAATTATTTTCCACTGCGATACTGCTACATTTAAAATCAAATGATTGTATACAGTAAATAATTAATTGAGAGCTGGCAACGTGGATGATGGTTACATGGTTTTGCAAGTTTAAGCAGGTTTTGGGCGTACGTTGACATTTTTTTTTATTCCGGGCGACCATTTTGGACAATCGCTAACTGTAATTGTAATCTATTATGTGCAGTGGCGCTATAATTCTGACTACGTAGAAAACAAATAAATATTTTATCTAATATTGCGTAATTATTATTAGAGATATTTTATTTATTTATAGTTCTTATACACTTACCATATGTTTTCTATCACCAATAGTACCAAGTGACGTCTTGATAGCGTTTATACAGAGTACATAATATTTCTTACGACGTTTTAAGGTATCTGAAAAAAATTAATATTTTGAATTAAATGCAAATTTACTTACAAATTAATGACTTAAATCGTGGATACGGATTTGAAAACATTAAATTTGTCAAGTAACAATTATTTCCAGTTTCTTAATACAAACACGGTGTTATTTGCATTGTTAAAGAAAATCGCTCTGTATTATGTGAAAGTTGCAAGACCATTTTGTTCCAAGGTTAGATGCAGGCAGGCAGACAAAACATTCTAACATTTGCACTATACCTAGTAATAAAACGTGTCAGATTAGGTTTTAATAGAAAATTAACTTGTTTTCAAATGCCAAACTAACCTGTCTTGTGTTTATCGCTTTATATTGCATTTTGTCGATTTATTTTTCAAACCACGTTCAGTACAATATATTTATGATTATGATATTAGCCTTGGAGAATGTTACTTGGGAATGTGCTTTTTTATATTTTAAATTATATTATTTGACAAAATTTCATAGAATGTTGAAAATACTCAAAAAGACATACAAAAAAAATTGAACCGCAGGGTTTTCAATAAAGTGTTAAATATCTGTACTGTTGTATTTTTTGTCAAGAAAAATTGGACGTAATAATAATTTTTCTGAATACATACTATACTAAAACGCTTCTACCCTGGGTCACTCAATTTCTTATTAATTCCCATTTTTTTCCCTATGACAAAAATGATCCAGGAATGTTGCCTGGCAAACCACATTAGAAATAAACAAAAATTATAACATTGATAAGTTGCCTGGACAAAATCGGAGAAAAAGTAGGCAACAAAAGAAAGCTACGAAAACGATGACAGGCAAAACAACACTTAATATCTGTCATTTTTTGATAATGACACTTCTGTTTGACAGATGTTGTACAAAAACTAATGGGTTCTTTCGACAGATAACCTAAACCCAAATACTGAATTTCAGCTGAATTGGATTAAACGCGTGGCCTCTATCGTGGAAGAATACACACAGACAGACAGACAGACTTCCACCTGGAAATGATCTTAATCATCTCAGGTGACCCCAATATGGATATTTCCATCTTTATCTCAAAAATTTTTTTTAGCTCGTTCACAATACTTCCTTCTCGGAGATGGGTCGGGAAAGTAAAAATTAAAATAAATATAACTAAAGCAGACAATTTTGAATGACTCTGTATAATGGTAACCTGAAAGAATTCAATATAAAAATCAAATGATATTTACTTATTCTGAATTTGTTCAAAGAATTGCATAAAAATCTTAAAATTGACTAGTAGAAAAAGAATCACCCTGTAGACTGTGTCTTAGTACTTTTCATTACAACTTATATCGACAATATTAATATTATAATTATTATCTTTAACTTGTAACATAAAGATATAAAGAACAACACTGCCTTCGCCTGTTTTTAAATTTGTCTAACATTATATTTGTATTAGTGAAAAACCCATTAGTCTAGTCAACAAGTGCTTTTTGGGTCAAACTTTTTTCTCCGCCTCCGAAAAATATCAACCAAGTATCATTCGATTTGAAATAGCGTGTAGATGTTTTTAAAAAAAATATAAACAATTAACAGAAAAATAAAAATGGGGTTTGGTTTTTTGCAAATATCTCAAAAAATATTTGACATTTTTCAAATTTGATAAAAGATAAAAAAGGAGGAAAGTTACCAAAAAAAAATTCAACTTCCCAGAACTATAGGACCAATATTTATAATTTTCCCAGAGTGTTGAAAATACGACCGAAAACGGGGCTCTCGCTTACGTAAGCGCTGCCCATTTTGGACCTTTAATGATTAAATATTATTTAAATTTATTAAATATGAAAATTAAAAAATTTGAAAAAATTAAGGCATCTACTGGATAGATTTATGAACAATTATTCGCGGTCAAGAAAATTTTTATTGCGATTTTTCTATTAATTCTACATTTTTTCCTACTTGAATATGAACATTATAAGTGCGATAATTGTTAAATAACAAATCTGATTTTTTTTTACCTTTTTTGGAACTATTTTTGAAAGATTTGTTATTTAAAAATTATCGCACTTACAATGTTCATGTTCAAGTAGAAAAAAATTGTTAATTAACTGATGTAGAATTAATATAAAAATAGCGATAAAAATTTTTTGATCGCGAATTATTGTTCATAAATTTATCCAGTAGATGTCTGAATTTGTTCAATTTTTAATTTTCATATTTAATAAGTTTAAATAATATTTATTCATTTAAGGTTCAAAATGGGCAGCGCTTATGCAAGCCAGAGTTCCCGTTTTTGGCCATATTTCCAACACTCTGGAAAAATTATAATTATTGGTCCTATAGTTCATAAGTATAGTTTTTTTGTTAAATTTCCTCGTCTTTTTGAATCTTTTTTCGAATTTGAAAATTGTTAAATATTTTTTGAGATATTTTCAAAAAACCAAATTCCATTTTTATTTTTCAGTTAGTTGCTTATAACTAATGTAATTTTTGCAAGCGGCTCTTGAATTTTTATAAAATTTTTTTTTTTTTTTTGGGTAGGTTGGCTTCAGACATAGTCTCTTAGCCACAGATTTTTTGTATATTAAAATATAAAATGATTAGAAATTAGTCTTTGACGATAATGGTCTAAGACAGTGTTTCTTAACCTGTGGTCCGCGGACCCCTGGGGGTCCGTGAACATATGTATGGGGGTCCGCAAACAATTTAACAACAATAAATAAATACCACCAAATCTCTTTAGAAACTCTTTATTTTAACGTATAAGTACATAAATCTTTACAAACTATTATTTCCTTGACCACATGTCGCCATTACTTAACATAACCCCTTAATTAATGCCAATACAACTAACGAACTCACCGCTTAAAAAAAACCTTCAAATGTCAAGTGTCAGGACACTACCAACTTAAATTGTGGCGGTAAATTTGAATATTGGAGATTATTTCTACATCTCGTAATTTACTTAACACGGCGATCGTGCGCCAGCGGTTTGGTTTCACAAATAGCAATTTAAACGGTGAAGAAAGACCTCATATGCTACGATGTTTTGTCGAACGAGTCGATGAAACCAGCCAAACTCCGACGTCATTTAGAAACAAAACACAAAGAACTTCGTGAGAAATCTAAATCGTTTTTCAAAATTAAAGCCTCGGAATTAGAACGATGCAAAAAAACAATGATTAAGACTGCTACTGGGGCCAATAACGAAAGTGCTGTATTAGCGTCTTACCAAGTGTCCTTGTTAGTTGCAAAAAGTGGTAAGCCACACACGATCGCTGAAGAATTAATATTACCGTGCACTAAAATTATGGTTTCTGCTATGTTGGGAGACAAAGCTTCAAAAGAATTGGACATTATATCGCTGGTCCAACAGTACAGTGAAGAGTAGAATTGATGAAATGTCAGGAAATGTTAAAGAGCAGTTGATTATGAAGGTTAAAGCGAGCAGATTTTATGCTCTGCAATTAGATGAGAGTACAGATATTAGCAATGACGCAAACTTGCTTGCATATGTTCGTTACAAACGCAACGACAGTATAAGTGAGGATTTTTTATTCTGTACGGCTCTGCCTTCGCGTATTACAGGTGAAGCAATATTTGAAGTATTGAACAAATTTATGTCCACACATGAAATAGCGTGGGATAAATGTGTGGCAGTTAGCACTGACGGTGCTCGGGCTATGACCGGTATACGAATAGGACTTCAGGCGAACGTGAAGAAGATGAATCCATCTATTATCTGGCATCGTTGCTGCATTCACAGAGAGGCATTAACTGCTAAAAATATGCCAGAAAAATTAAAGAGTATTGGGCGACACTGTGCAGGTAGTGAATTTTATTAAAGTTAGACCTTTACATTCCCGTATTTTCCGAATAATTTGTGAAGAAATGAGCAGCTTTCACAAGCAGTTGTTATTGCATGCTGAAATGCGTTGGTTGTCTCGTGGCAAAGTTGTGTCGCGTGTTTTTGAGCTGAGAGATGAGATCAGAATGTTCTTTTTGAAGAATTCTGTCCGCTGCCCTTAACGAGCTGAACTTGGGTCTACAAGGGAGAGATAACAACATTTTCCAAGTTGAAGATTAATGGTGTAATCGTACAATTAAAAAAAACTATAATCACTTTCCTACACTGGCAGCGTTTTTGAAATCCTCTGGTGAAACAATGTTGCCAACACAAGTACAAGACGAATTGATTAAACACCTCCGCGCTTTGAAATCTTCGTTTCGGGATTATTTTCCAGCACCGGACAAAAATAAAAATTGGATAGTAGACTCTTTTAACACAGATGTCACTGATATCATTGGCTTGACAACGGTACAGGAAAATCAATTAATAGAAATATCCTGTGATTTCAGCATTGAAACGTAACTTCCAAGATTCCTCTTTATCAAGTTTTTGGATAGATGTAAGAAAAGATTATAAGGAAATATCAGAAGAAGTACTGAAACATTTACTGCTTTTTTCAACTACATATCTCTGTGAAAAGGCATTCTCTGCTCTTGTGTATACCAAAAATAAATATAGAAACAGATTACAAGTGGAATCTGATTTAAGAATACAACTTAGTAACATCAACCCAAATATTAGTAATTTAGTTGCAAAAAAGCAGCACCAACCTTCACATTAATCATTTTTATGAAAAAGTATTTTTTTTGTATTCATAGTACTAAAATAAATGGTTCGAAATTTATTGCAGTTTTTTTTTATTAAGAGGGGTCCGTGAAATTGTGCTGATTTCCTAGGGGTCCGTGGACTGAAAAAGGTTAAGAAACACTGGTCTAAGATAATGATTCTTTCACGTTTTAAAAAGTCAATAAGGCAATCTAGAATATATTTGTTGTTTAAAGTTAGAAAAATTACAATGTTTGTTTCTAGGTCTATTCCCAAGTTAATTAAATTTTTAATGAGAAACGTACTTTTATTTACATGGTGTTTACATGAAAAAAATAAATGATTAAGATCTCCTATTGAATTGTCACAGTCGCAATTAGGGGAATCTGTAATGCCAATTTTACACAAATGCGATTGGTTGAGTTTTAATCTAGTTATTGTTGTCGAATAAAACCTACTGAGATGATAGCTGTAAATGTGTGGTATTTTTGAGGCTGTTGGTAGGGTAGGATGGATATCAAAATAAGGATTATTAGAGGTTGTAGCATATTTTTTCCAGATGGATTCCCATTCCCTGTGTACTTTGATCTTATATATGTTAATAATATCGCTATAACCAAAAATACTTTTGTATTTCTGTCAGATCACATGCCTCTTTTGTTTTTAAAAATTATCTAGACGCTATTCCAAATCGAATGACACCTCGTTCATATTTTTCGGAGGCGGATAAAAAAGTTTGACCCAAAAACCACTTGTTGACTAGACTAAATACCCAGTTAGCATGTGTCTTTTGTAGTAAATACGTTTTATCGGCTTAAAGTAATCCACATAACCATTTTAGTTGAACTATAGTAAAATAGAATAAATATAAATAGTTAGCGTTTCCAGATTAATTATATGTTAAAAAAAATATGTACCTATATTATGAAAGCAAACCCAGAAACAACATATTATGAAAGTAGTTTTATCTTAAATTCTACAATTGTATCTGATTTTGAAAAAGGCAATTCAAGCTTTTAAACCCATATTTGTCTAAAGAAATTCGTTCTGTACAGCCTTCACGCCATATGTGTTTAACCATCTGTGTTTCATCACCACTAATCGTAGAAGCTGATTTTTTTTTAAAGAAAAGATTAAATAGAATAAAATTACTATTTATAGTAAAGTTTAAATTTGATGGGAAATGTAAAAAAATATAATAATATTTTGTTATCGATAAAACCATAAATTATTGTTAAAATACCACGAACGGACTTATTTGGCAGTTTATTTTTGTTCCTAATTTCCAAAATGCCTTATTCAATTTTTATAATGTTAAAATTTAATATTTAATTATATAGAGTGTCCTAAAAATTTTGCACCATATGGAAAACTTACTTATTGTTGATTTTTGAGAATAAATTATTTTTGATAAACATAAACATAAAAAAATTCTTTACCATATACAATTTGAAATTTGCGTCAAGACTAAAGTACAATTATTTTTAAAAATATAGAAAAATATTATTAGCTATTGCCCCAGAAATACCGACAAACGTATTTTTAATATATAATTTACAATTTTCAAAATAATTGTTTGAATTTCTTTATACCAAAAATGTGTTTTAAAGATTACCTGACAACATTAAAATATAAACAAAAAAACTCAATATGATCCAGAAAAAAAATCAATTTCCATGTGACCATGGGCCGCCGCGTTTTAATCATTGTGAGTTTACTATTAGTGTAATAAAAAAAAGTTTGTAGATAATTGGTATGACATGAATTTCTATTGAAAAAAATTTAATTTTTATAGTTAGTTTCCAATACATATCAAAAATTAAAAAAAAAATAGAGAAATGGGAGAACCCTAATTTTAAACAAATTTACTTTAATTTTTGCTAAATGTTTGTAATACAAGTTATAGAAGTTTGTATTATTTAAAAAATAAAAAAAAAAAAAAAATTTTGAATTCATTGAACAATAAGTACCTAACGTTTAAAATTAGAATCGCGAAATCATCATTTTTAAAACCAAATAATTTTTTTTTCTGGACCATGTTGAGGTTTTTTGGTCATATTTTAATGTTGTGAGGTAGTACTTAAAACACACTTTTAGTATAAAAAAATCAAAGACCCATTTTAAAAATTGTGAATTTTATATTAAAAAATATCGCCGCGCACCTTTTTCGGTATTTTTACTTGACTCACCGGGGCAATAGCTCTTAAAATAATATTTTTATCCAAATATGGAATCACATCCATCTATCTCAAAACAATATTTTATTTATTCTTCGACTTAATAATCCTGGGCTGATGCTGATTGGTGGAGACGCAGCAGCACAGAGTAATCAACTTCTCCACCCTTTATCCTTCTCTCTTGCACGCCGTTACCATGACCGAGAGGAGGATCCTCAGGAAATGCTCCTACCTGCCCTAGTGTTTAGTATCCAACCAAATATATAACGAAACTAATATTTGGACAGCACCAACTCCTACGCCCCTGACACACTACGGCCGAAGTGGACAGATGAAAGGGAAAAGATTAGAAGAACCTTCTCCAAACGACCAAAAAAGAAATTCCCCCAATTGAATCTAAGGATTCTAAAAGAAGCAAATAATCTTCCGGAAGAGCCCCTAGATCTCCTCTAAGCATCAGATGAGCTGGTCCTACCACTGGCGTCGACGGACTCCACTGCTCGTGTTGAGCCTCCCACCCGGAAGGCTTGTTTGTAGGTATCCCAAAAACACTATACAATCAAATATCTTAGTTTTTCATTTCAACACAACATCCCACCCAGGAGTAAATTTACTCCTACAGCAGGATACAAGGAACATGATTATACCAGGACAAATAACCGAGGAGGGTTTAGCAAGTGTGCCTCTTACAGAGCGATCAGGGAAGACATCTGCAGTACTACCTTACGCATAGAACCTATAGGTGTGTTTAAAAGATTCCTGCCTCCACAACTCAGTATAATAGCTGTAATACAAAAAAAAATCCTGAATCATACAGCCAGGCAGCTGAAAGTCTCTAGAAATATCCAGTGCCGGATTTAATAATTTTATTACAATGTGGCGCAAATTTTTTAAGACACACGTGTTTAACCCAACAAATTATCCATTTATATAATCCTTCTTTTGTGTATTTCTATTTTTTTTTAAATTTTTGCCGATTTTTAGCCATTTTGTTTATTTTTTCAGTTTATTCCATTTTTTTACAATACATCACCCTATATAATTAATTATTAAATATATGGTAATAATAACATACTTTATTTAAAAAAGATATATTTATAAAAATTATAAATATCTTTGTTTGGATTTTAAAGAGCTCTTGTTGTTAACAGAATCGAAAAGCAGATGGCACTGTATACAGTGGCTCTAGTTCTATTTTAAGGGTCCTTTTACAGTCATTCAAATAATTATTCAATACTATTTTTAAGACTTATAGGGTAATTCATTATGATATCGAAAAACTTATTAAATTTAAGGTTTTTAAAACTTTTTGGATTTGATATAGTTTGAAAATTTTTAAAATTATTAAATTATTAAGTTAAATAGATTTTATTGGTATAGTTAGAATTTTTTAATTTTTTAAAGAGTGTGGGACTTTAGACTTTTAAAAGCTGTTTTACGATATAGCTCAAAAAGTTTTTTACAACTGGGAAAATGTTTATGCTATATTTCATAAAAAAAATATTATAAATCAATCAAGCTCAAGAAATCCGTGTATCTAATTTTTTTATGATTTTCCTTTAATTATATTTTCCTGACTCGTTTCCCTTACTTAAAAAAAAGAAATTAAAAAAAAAGAAAAAAAACGAATAATGAAAAGATGGCTGGCGGAAACTGTTTTCCCCACCATCCACTCCGAACAGAACACAGCGAGGTTCGGAGCAATCAAATTAATCAAACTCAAGAAATCTGCGCATCTTACTTTCCTTCAATTATTCTTCCCTTTTTCTCCAATTATCCTTCCCTCACTCGTTTAAAAAAAATTAAAAAATATTAAAAAACGAGTAGTGAAAAGATGAAAGGAAGTCATAAAAAAATTAGATACATGAGTTTGATTGATTTGAATGCTTCGAACCTCGCTACGCTCGGATCGGAATGGATGGTGGGAAAAACAAATCAAACTCATGTATCTAATTTTTTTATGACTTCCCTACAAATTATCTTTCTTTTACTCGTTTCCATTTCTTTAAAAAAAATTAAAAAAGGAAAAGAATTATACACATAACTGTCTAACTGATTCGAATACTGTGCTCGGCTCGTAATGGATGGTGGGGGAATCTTTTTTCTCCCACTGTTTCCCCCACTTTTTAACTTATTTATTTATGTTTAAATAAGTCATCACATGATAATCTAATAGTTTTGATTTTATTCTCATAATAATATAATTTTTTTAACTCTATAATTGAGAGAAGAAAATATACTTTTACACTTCTAATCTAAGAAAAATATAGAAAAAAAATTTAAAAGCATCTTAAACAAATGTAATATTTTATTAAATGATATATTCAATATACCATAAAAATAAATCTTGTACCACTTAAAAATCAATAATCAATGATATATACACAGAAACCCTAAAATATTGATTTAAACTGAAGAATCTGATTTTAAAAATTGAAATGTAAAATAAAATAAATTTATAGAAATTAAAAATTTTGTTTAAGCTTAATTTTTTTTTGTTTATTATAAATTATCGTGAAGTTAGTTGGGTGATTTACATTCATTATTTTAATCGGTTAGTCCAATAATTTTTTTTATTTGTACTAAACGGAACTAAAACATAATTTAAAAAATATACAGTGAAGACCAAAAGTTCGTCGTCGCCCCCCCCTACCTTAACTTCGTTATTTTACATATTACAAAAAAATATTAAATACAAAAATTATAGGGTTTCATTCAAACTCTTTAATAGTTCAAGTTTTATTTATACAGAGTTGTCTTAAAAAAGCGCAGCGACTTAGTAGTTTTTTTTAATAGAACACCCTGTATATCGATTCATTTTTGGATTCTACGTCAAATTCCAAGCAGATTTCTTGTAGTATACCCATGTTACCCTAAACTGATTTATTTTTAGATCCCTTACGATAATGAAGTAGGCTGTACACGCTGGGCGCATCCATTAACTTAAAAAATTGTAAAGTGGTACGATGAGGTAAGTACCACATTAATGGTGCCCATCAGACATTAGATAGTTTCCAAAAAGTTAGGATAAGAAAGTAAAATCCATTGTGTTCCATTTGTTACGGCTTTCTTACTGAACGGGCGCAAAAGTAATTTACCAAAACTATTAACTTTTGTGATATAACACCCACATATCAAACTTGTTTAAAATTAATCTTAGAATCCAAAAATGCAATGATCTACAGGAAGTTCCATTAAATAAAATAAATTAATTAGTCATTGCGCTTTTTTGGGACAACCTATATAAATAAAACTTAAGCCTTTACAGAGATCGAATAAAACCTTACAATTGTTGTATTTAACATTTTTTTGTAATATGTAAAATAACGAAATTAAGAGGGGGGCGACGGACTTTTGGTCCTCACTGTACAAAAAAAGCCAAAAATTTTTACCATTGCAAAATAGAATTATTTGTGTTTAATTATTATCAATTATTCAAAATTTTTTTTCGGACTCATTTTGAATTACCCTGTATTTGTTTGGCCGACTAGATGCATTTACCTACCCCCGATATTTTGTCCTGTGCTTTTCTAGAGACAGATGTCTGGTGTCTGTTTGTTAAGTGAAGATTATTTTTATGATTTTATGAGTCTAGTGCGGGTTAAAATTTTATTACACTATATTTACCTAGTCGTTTTCGTTTCTCAGAACAGCGACGAAAGTTAAATGTAAAAAAAAATGAAGTACGTGTATAGAAAATTTTAATCTAAAAATAATATTCTCTGTATAACAAAAATACCTTCTACACACAGTGAATAAATTATATATTGAAAAAACAAAGAACAGATACTACAGTATAGTTAGTATATAAGGCTGAAAAGTGATGTGATCTGTAGTCAACTTTGAAGACCACCTTGAAGTGGATTAAAATCAGCCAATAACGTAAAAACCCTCTTATTTTATTGTTTATCAAAATGGTCGCTAACAATGCATAGAGCGAGAGAGAGAGAACGATCAACTTTTAGTTTATGACTTTCCCTGTTCCCTAGGTGGTCCCGTAATTCGATCAAAATTATCGATAAATACCAAAAATTTATATACAGGATGTCTCATTAATTAAATATTTAGCCTAGTATGATAGTGACTTTGGTTGTTAAAGAACATTTTACTTTCCCGACCCACTTCAGAGAAGGGAAAAAAATTTTCGACATAAAGAAATATCCATTTTGAGGTTACTTAAGATGATTAAGACTGTCTTGTCTGTCTGTGTGTATTCCACGATAGAGGCCACACGTTCAATCCGATTGAGCTGAAATTTGGTATATGGGTTTGGGTTACCCGTCGGAAGAACCCATTAGTTTTTCTACGACATCTGTCAAACGCAAGTGTCACTATAAAAAAATGACAGATGCAATATGTCACGGAATTTGACTTGCAATATGTCATTTGAAAGTCCTTGAAAAACTCTATTCAGAACAATCAAAATTATTTCTCCAACTGTCAATTTCCTTTAAGAGAAAATACATTCTTGTTATATGAATTTTTTTGCCTTTTTCCTATTTTATGTGTGAAAATATGCTGTATGGAAAAATGCATGCTCGCTTTTTTCCTCAATTTACATGTGGAAAAATGCGTTTTTGCTGTATTTTCGAATTTCTTTTTATCATTTTTGCGGTTTTTTCCAAATTCGCGTATGCATTCGTGTTTCTGTTTTTTTTCGAATTTGTTGAAAGAAAATGCGTGTTTGCTGTTATTTTCAATTTTTTGTGCGGAAAAATGCATTCTTGCTTTTTCCCAATTCATGTGTGAAAAATGCATTTCTGCTGTTTTTTCTAGTTTTTCGTGTAGAAAAATGGATGATTGTTTTTTTCTTTTTAAATTTGTGAGATAGAATGCATTTTGCATTTTTTCAAATTTGAATATTTAAAATTTTTGAAACTTTTGAACTTTTTAAAATGCTTAATTTTTTTTAAACATTTTCAATTAATCGAATAATTTTGTTTTTTGAAATTTTCGATATATTTTAGAAATTTTTTAATATTTTGAAATTTTTACTTTTTGAAATTTTCGAAAAAAATGCAAAATTTCATTTTTTGATATATTTTTGAATACATTTTTAATGTTTTTTAAAGTTTTTGATATTTTTGAAATGTTTAAATTTCTCAAAATTTTTGAAATGTTTTTATTAGACGAATAATTTTGGTTTTTTGAAACTTTCGATATATTTTAGATATGTTTGAATATTTTAACATTTTACCTTTTTTAAATTTTCGAAATTAAAAATTTTGCGAAATTTTTCATATATTTTTGAAATTTTCGATATACTTTTCAAATTATCGATTTTTTGAATTTCTAGACATTTTTATTTGTTTATTTTTTTATTTTAAAATTATTTGATATCTTTTCGAATTTTTTTAATTTCTTAAACTCAGTTTTTCATAAATGATTCGTAAAAACTTTGCTGCATCGTAATTTGTGTATTTTGTAATTTCCCTGTAAATTTTTACAATTTTTTTACATAATTTAAAAATTTTCTACAAATTTTACAATTTTCAAATAATTTTTAATGCTTTTTGAAACTTTTAAAATGTTTAAATTCTTGAAATTTTTGAAATATTTTTAATTAATCAAACAATTTTATGTTTTTTGAAATTTTTGATGTTTTAGAAATTTTATAATATTTCGAAATTTTGACATTTCGAAATTTTCGAAAAAAATTGGATAATTTTAAATTTTTGATATATAATTGAAATTTTCGAATAATTTTTTAATGTTTTATGAAGTTTTTGACATTTTTTGAAACTTTTGAATGATTAAAATATTTTTAATTAATCGACCAATTTAGGTTTTTTGAAGTTTTTAATGGACGAATAATTTTGTTATTTGAAATTTTCGATATATTTTAGAAATTTTTGAATATTTTCACATTTGCAGTTTTTGAAATTTTCAAAAAGAATAGCAAAATTTCAAATTTTTCGAAAATTTTTAAATTTTTTTGAAATTTTCGATATACTTTTGATTGAAATTATCCAAGTTTTTGAATTTCTATACATTTTTTTTTTCTTTTGAAATTTTAGAATTTTTTGATATATATTCGAAAATTTTGAAATGCTTAAAACTCAGTTTTAAATTTTTGAAAATTATTACAATCAGGGTTATTGATGTTTAATTTAAATTGAAACTAACGCCAAACTGTTTTAATGTATTTTTCAATATTTTTCCTTTTTATACGAATTTAAATTTTAAAAAAGTCTAAATTCGTATAAAAAGGAAAAATAAATATTTTACTTTGAAAAAATTACAACTCATAAAACACGAAAAGGACGTTTTCACCAAGTTTCGTAAAAAAAATAATATTTTTGGGGGAAATAAAAATTAAAACAAAAAAAAGACGGTTATTACAGTTTCTCTCAATATATAATTTTGAGGTTATGTTGAAAAATGATCAATACAAAAAAAGTATTAGATTTTTTAATAATCTACAACTTTTATCGATGGGATGCATATTTTAGTCACAAATCGTAAAAAACCAGCATCCAGCCTTATATTTATACTTACCCTACCCCCACCCCTTTTTCGTAACTTTTACTCAGTCGTCTTGATTTTTCTTACTTCTTACTCTAATTTTTCGGACCATTAATATACTGCAAAGAATTTTTTTTCTTTTAAAAATGATTGGTGCTCTAATATAGAAAAGTTTACCCCTTTTTTCCTCTTCGGATCGGAATTTTCAAAAATCATTTTTCATTACGTCACAAAAATAATTTAACTTCCAAATTTCACGTTCGCACGTTTTTATAATGAAATTATAAATATTTATAAGCTGCGATTTTTTTCTGCGTTAATTGGTTTATCCAAAACACTCGGTATAAAAAACATTTTCGATTTCATAATATTTATTTTGTTTCTGTTTTCAATGTTTACTTTGTGTGTTTATTTGTTTTTAATGAATTATGAAGCAATATTTTATCATAAAAGCGATTGTGTACGCTACTGATAGATATACCGAAATTTGTTTATGTTTTTGTGTAGTAAACGAATTCTTAAAAACAGTCCATAAATATTTTAAATTATATATTTTGACGTTTTTACCAATTTCGGTGTTACAATTTTGCTTTTGACGAATACAACAAAGTAAATAGGTAATAAGTAATAAATATTAAAAAAAAATGTATATTTTAATGCTATAAGAACGTTGTTAAAATTTAGAAAAAAATAAACCATTTCGGCTACAATCGGCATTTTTAGAAAAAATTAATTTGCCGTTATTTAACTATAAAATCGTCAAGACTTTTATAACAATTGAACTAAATGTGTATTTTTATGATATTACGGTTACAAATGGCATTTTTTGAAAAAAAATTATTTGCCGTCACTTTTGTGAAAATTCGTCGAATTATTATAAAAAATGGAGAAAATGTGTATTTTTTATGGTACCTATACATAAGTGGTTAAAATTACAAACAATATGGATTTTTATGGCTACAATCGGCATTTTTGGAAAAAAATTAATTTGCCGTCATTTAACGGAAAAATCGTCGATTTTTATAAAAATTGAAAAAAAATGTTATTTTTTACGGTAATACTATAATTAATAATTATTTTAACTGTCTACCAATTATTTGTTATGCGTATGGATCAACAATGTTTTATTGCTTTAATATTTTCTAATACATAAAACGTTTATTTTTCTATAGACAATTGTTTGTAACAATATAAAATATTCTATTTTATTAGAAATTAGGTACTTAACCTATTTATATTTTTAATTTAAACAAAAACAATGAAACGAATACATCAAAACAGCTGAAATTCAAATCATAGTCTTTAATCACATACATACGCTAACAGGTGGTCGGTTGCTATGGCAATATACGTAAATAAAACTCGCACACATAGCACATGTTGATCTCGCTAAGAGAATGTGATATCAAAACTAATTTCTAAGTGATGTTGCCAAAATTCTATTTCGTTATCTCAATATGAGATTTTGTTGAATTTAATTTTTGTAAGAAAACAGTAGACGTATTGAAAAAAATAATAGACTTGGCAACGATGTTTCTATGTGAACATATTTTGTGTTAGTTAAATGGTTTCCTTGTAGAGAGGCTAGAAAATATAGCGCATGGGCATGCACTGGTGCATTTTATCCCTATGTATGTGTGGTGGACTTCATTTGGTTTGAATTTAGTAAGCGGATTTTATGTAATGGGCGCCGTTTGGTTCACAATTTCTGTAGTTTTGTGGAAACTTGGCAATATTTGATATTTTAGTTTAAAAATAAATTTATTAATATTATTGTTCTTATTAATTGAGATAAAAATAATCTTATCTATAAAAAAAATGGAATCCCCTTAAATCATTCTGTGTTGCCGACAAATTATTATAATAAGAATAAAACAATTCGAAGTCTTACCACAAAAATTCTTTAATAAAAGACATAAACGTCACAATAGCGACATGTTTCGGTCTACAACGATCATCATCAGACTGATTAACAAAGTGGATCCAAAGAGTAGAATTTTAAAACAAGTTTTTTGGTATGAACTTTCCCGGCTCGGCTATAGAGAATAGGATTATTTTAATTACAAAAGACTATGTATTACACTAATTTATAAAACAAATTTTAAAAAGCAATGCGACGGTGAATATTTCAATGTTGATAATGACATAAGCGGCCGCATACGCACATTATACAGGGTGTTTAGATATACCACATTTATTGGCTCTGGCGGCCTTTGTAACCGAGATACAGGGTGTTTTATCGATTTTGCTAATTTATTCCTGGGGCCATAACTGTCGAACCACCTGGTACATTTCTTTGATATTTGGTACATATGTTTCTTATTCAGAAACCAAATGAGCCAGTGGGAGTCGGACAGTTGGACCACGGGCCAGGTACCTGTTTTAAGTACACCGATCAGTTGGACCACGACCGCTCTTCGAGCGGATTAAGGGTGTATTCTAAGAATTAAAACAATTACTATTTACTTAACATATTATTTATTATTGAGGAGAATTATAATAAGACATAATTTTTACCAAATATTTTTGTGATAAAAGGCCATTTCTATATTCTGCTATCTTAGCTTTAATAAAATCATTTTTTTCTGTGTTGCACTTTATAGTTTTTTGGTGGAACATTTTACGGAATTTATTTTTCCTTTACTATGGTCCAAGAATTTTTGGACTCATTATTACCGGTCCGCAGGACAACAGTTCCAATTTTAATTTATCATTAATTTAAAAAATTTTCGTTCCTAAAATAATTTTTCTTCATGTACTTACTCTACTGCTCACCCTCATTAACATGTAAATTGTTTACAAAATGTTTTTTATTACAATTAATTGTTTTTTTACTAAATAAGGTAAGTTTTTTAAAATTTGTATTGTTTAATATTGTATGTTACACACCGGGTAATTTGTTTCTAGGCCTGAGGATGGCTCATAAGCCGAAACTAGTTGCCCACTAAACCTCTTTTGTTTTAATTATATTGTGGTACTTGTCTTGGAGTTTTATGTCTTCTGATTTTAATATATGTTTCTGCTTTAAAGTTTATTACAATATTTACAAAATTAAACAAACTTGGGTGAGAACTATAAAAATTAGAATTAAAATGAGAATGAAATGATTCACACGCGTGATATGATATTGTAATTATCTTCGAATTCCATTAAATCGATTAGAAAATAAAATTTTATCCTGGTCGAACTGAAGGGTAGGCTTAACTTCACCTTTTTCAAAAAAGGATTAATACAGGTACTCGTGGTCTCCGAGCCAGTTACTAATCACAAGAAAAATCCAGGTCCGGATTAACAAAAAAATAGAAAGTAATTGTGACCTTAAAACAACACCCTGTATATTGAAATTTTCAAAATCTATTTGCATATGTGAAAAGAGCGTAAAAAACTAAATTAAAAAGTGTGCTTTAAATTTTTGCGCAGATAATTTAACTACTAAAATTTTGAACTTAAAGTGAAGTTTTTAAGAACTTGAGACTAAAAAGTGGTTATTATTAACTTTTAGTAATAAATTATTAAAAATATTGAATCTATACTCATTTTAAAATTACTAAATAATTATTAACTACGTTGGTTTCGCTTTTTATAGCTGTAGATCAATCCATTTGTATTTACCAGGTCCATACTTGTCATTTTTGAACATTTTTTTAAACGCCCTGTATGCATGTATTAAAAATTGGTATTATGCTATGTTTTTTTAATGTTTTAGTAAAAGAATTGAGAAAAATTAAGTTGATTTCATTCCAGTTTAAATAATGTTAAAAAAATGACAAATGGATAATACAAACTGGATTGATCTACAGCTATAAAAAGGGAAACCAACGCAGTTAATAATTATTTAGTAATTTTAAAATTAGTATAAATTCAATATTTTTAATAATTTATTACTAAACGTTAATAATAACCACTTTTTAGTCTCTTAAAAACTTCACTTTCAGTTCAAAATTTTAGTAGTTAATTTGTCTGCGCAAAAGTTTTAAGCGCACTTTTTAATTTAGTTTTTTGTGCTCTTTTCAAATATGCAAATATATTTTGAAAATTTCAATATACAGGGTGTTGTTTCAAGGTCACAATTGCTTTCTATTGTTTTGTTAATCCGGACCTGGATTTTTCTTGTGATTAGTAACTGGCTCATTTGGTTTCTGAATAAGAAACATGTGTACCAAATATCAAAGAAATGTACCAGGTGGTTCGACAGTTATGGCCCCAGGAAGAAATTAGCAAAATCGATAAAACACCCTGTATCTCGGTTACAAAGGCCGCCAAAGCCAATAACTGTGGTATATCTAGAACCGCCACGGTGACCTCTATTCGCGTTTTAAATATTTCTGTTTCCCAATGAAACACCCTGTATAGCACACTGCTACAGTTAGGATCTCCTAAAATCATGGGGTGAAAACTATTGAGAATTCTGGAAAAAGTTTAATACAAAAGTTGTGGGGAATTTTATGCTGTACTAGAACATTTTGTACTAAAGCCCATTGTTTGCCTTCAAAATAAAAAAAAAATGGAAAAAGCCCAAATGTGTATTTTTTTGCCCTCTAGCGGCGAAACTATGGGGAATCCGAAAAAAAGATATATATATATATATATATATATATATATATATATATATATATATATATATATATATATATATATATATATATATATATATATATATATATAAAAATTAAAGAAAATTTGAAAATACTGCAAAAAACCTGCATGAACAGTTTTTGCGCGCCCTCTAGTGGCGCAAGTATTGTAAATTCTGGAAAAAGTTTGATACAAAAATTGTGGGAAATTTTATGCTCTAAAACATTGTACTAGAACACTAAAGTGTATTGTTTGTCCTTAAAATTTAAAAAAAGGCAAAATATCTTTCATGTGTATTCAATTAATGTCGGTCTTGAGGACCTTCTACTATACCAATTTAAAAACCAAACTAATGGTCGCATTCGAGGTACACACCGACCCTACATACCAAATTTCAGCTTGATTGGTCAAACAGTTCGGCAGTTATCGTGGAAGATTACACACAGATAAACAGACAGACCATACTCTGGAAATGGTTTCAATCTTCTCGGGGGACCTCAAAATGGATATTTCCATCGATATCTCGTTAACTATAATTTCCCTTTGATGAGACCGGGAAAGTAAAATAATTTAAGAAACAACTAAACTTAATGATACTTAAATAACTCCATTGGAGTTATTTAAAAAAACCTGATTAATTATAATCGAAGTGCATCACTAATGCATTATTACGAAATTACAAGTAAAATTTAATTTAAGTTTAACTGCGTAGCAAGTACCATACACTTAATGGCTGACTATAAAGTGTATTTAAGTATCATTAATTTTAGTTGTTTCTTAAATTATTTTTTTATGATGTATTAGTTAAGTTTAGTTTTCATACAAAAAAACTTGTTTTAAAATTCTACTTTTTGGATCCAATTTGTTAATCAGCCTGATGATGGTCGTTGTAGACCGAAACATATTGCCATTGTGACGTTTATGGCTTTTATTAAAGAATTTTTGTGGTATGACTTCGAGTTGTTTTATTCTTATTGAATACTTTGCCATATTTGAGTATGGATAATATTTTGTTTTTAAATTATTATTTAATGTTGTTAACATCCTCAAGGATTTCACTTAAGACCCCAGTCGTTTAATGATACTATTAAATGATTTTCAAGATGATTTAGGGAACTCTTCATTTATATGTTTATTTGATAAAATTTATATATAAAGTTACGAATCAAGTATTAAATTTCAATAGCAAAGCAGAAAATAAATAATATCGCAATCCCGTCTGTCTATCTGTGTGAGGTTGTCTATCAACACGGTATATTCCATTATAGATATCCAATTGACTTCATATTTGGTACACAGACACCTCAGGTTAAGACAATCTATCGGACTGCTTTTCAGCCACTCGACTAGATGTATGGTTATAAAATGACATGAATTTTAAATGGCAAAAGTTTTTTTATTGTCGATTTTCACACAACTTTAAATGAAGCTATCGAAAGTTTTTTCTCTCTTTTTGATTTTAGGACATAATTTTATTCTGTCCTTACTTTCGCCAGTAAAAAATCAAGAAAATAAATGACCATATGATCTCATATGGGCTTCTTTTGACCATCCGCTCAGCATTTGGTCTGCGATCGCGTTCAGTGTAACCCTTTTCCTCCTCACGTACGTTACTGATGTTTTATTTTCAATTAGCAGTTCAAATGTATACTTTTACATATAAAAATGATCACTTCCAACTATTTATATCAAATTTTTTCTACTTTTCCACATTGTTTCCTATTTTTTCCAATTCGTTCCTATTTTTTCCTATTTTTCATGTTTGACATTATTTTTTCCTGCTTTTCCCCATTTGTCCGTATTTGTCATTAGTATCTATTTTTGACTATTTTTACCATTTTTTCTTATTTTCCCCTCTATTTCCAGATTTTTCTCTATTTATATATAATTTTCCTATTTTCTCTAATATTTTCCTATTTTTCCCAATTTTTCCGTATTTACCCTATTTTGAATTACTTTTTCCTGTTTTTCATATTAATATTGAAATTCGATATGTCCCCTACATTGAATTTCAATATTTGGATTTATTTTCAATCAATATTTGGCCAATTTTACAAAATGTTAATGACTTCTAGCCAATGCAAAAATTCAATATTTAGGTAATATTTTCAAAAAAATATTGTAAAACAATGTTTGTTTTGCCAATATTTTTTGATATATATGTACCTTCGTTTCGCTAACTATGTTAGCATCATCAGGAATTGATGATAAAAACTAAAAAAAATAAATAGGATGCATTTTAAAAAGATTTTAGTTTTTTACTGTCGATTCTCACACCACTTCAAGTCCATTTACCGAAAATTTTCTCACAGATTTAACTAGTTTTAAAATTAAATTGGAATATGCTTGTTTTTTTTTAACCATGTTAATGGTACTGGCAGAGCCAACAGGCCAATAAAATATACTTGTTGTTGTAGGGTAAAATTCCGATCTGTGAATATTGCTTATTCATAAAGATTTATTGATTTCTATAAATAGTTAAATTGTCTAAGAATTATTATAAATTATTTTTCAAAGATGAGATACGACCAAGGTTCTTCATGTATAGAGACAACAATATTTTTTAGAAATTTTAATGTTTAGCAGCATCGGCACGTTTTTCGCAAAATTGTTATTAGCACGAACCGAGTGCCGGTAACTATAAGAATTTTGATGTTTTTGCGTGTTTTTTATAAGCTCTCACCGACCTCAAATTTACCAAACACCCTGTAATTTACAAAAATCATCGGCAATTTTATTTTGGCACAGTAATTGCCCATTTACATTTTTTAACGAAAATACGTATTATTAGAGTAACCAAATCTCTAAACCATGAAGTAGATTTTCTTTCATATGCGGTTCGTCTTTAAAGGGTATTAAAATATTCCCATTTATTTTTTGAACGCTACTGTCTATAAAAAAATCCAAAACGCATACAAAGCGAGACTTAATCGAAATATAAAAGTTGAATACCAAATGAGATGTTTTTCGACTTTTAATATCTCCTATTGTGTTTAAAATAAAAAATGAGTAGGTACAGACGGTGTTGCCAAGTCATTTTATTTCTACAGATTTAATAGAAAAATATAGATAATAAAATAACAAAGGTTTTTAATTAATATTTAGTTTACACATTTTATAAAATTTATCAATTCAGTCACAAACATAAAAAGTTTGTAATATTGTTATTAAAATATATTTAGAGAAACAAGTACCTACTTAAAAATACCTAATAATAAAAATAATTTTATATTGTTTGCGTGTTTAAATTATTTGTTTCCTAGTAAAACATTTAAATTACCTGTTCAATTACAGGTTGACGAACGCTAACAAAATTATAATCTATATTGCATCATTTTTAGGCGAGCGGCATTCGGGTGTGAATCTACTGGTCAAAGGATCCTAGATTATTAATTATAAATAAGAAAAAAATGAAATCGGAAAGTAGCACTATATTATGTGGCGAAGAAAACTACAAATACCGCCAACGATTTTGTATGGGATCAGGCAACTCTTTAATTGTATCCTGTTCCAGTTTCAGAGATTAGATATTTTCCAGATCGGGGTAATTGGGGTTTTGCTGGAGGATGTTTATATGTATTTTGTACGAGAAGAATATTGCATCTGTCAAGTTTCAGCTCAATCTGATTATTTTAGAGAAAATTAAAAAAACCAATAGTTATAGACTCACTATGATCCAAAAACTCCCTATGCATCTGCCAAGTTTCAACTCAATCCAACCATTTTAGATCCCGGTCCACGTCGTCAAGTTCTGCCTAACTTTCTCCCCATGCATTTGCCAAGTTTCAGATCAATCTGATTATTTCAGAGAAAGAAAGAAAAGTCGGTGGGTGGACCCAACGGTTATTGTGAGCGAAAAACTCGCCCGGCACACGTGGCCAAAGTCTGTGTGACCTTCTCCCTACACGTCTGCCAAGTTTCATCTCAATCCGAATATGCCAGGAAAAATCGAAGTCTCAGTCCATATATACTTTTAAGAAGTCTCAGTAATTTTTTGAAAGTTCATACATACTTTTAGAAGTCTCAGTAAGTTTTTGGAAGTTAATACATACTTTTAGAAGTCTCAGTAATTTTTTGGAACTTCATACATACTTTTAGAAGTCTCAGTCATTTTTTGGAAGTCCATACATGGTTTTTAGAAGTCTCAGTAATTTTTTGGAAGTTCATACTTACCTTTAGAAGTCTCAGTAAGTTTTTGGAAGTTAATTTATACTTTTAGAAGTCTCAGTAGTTTTTTGGAAGTTCATACATACTTTTTAGAAGTCTCAGTAATTTTTTGGAAAGTCCATACATACTTTACGAATTATATAGACAGCGATAAGAATCGACTTTAAAGAAAATAACTTAAAAATTCTAATAAGGGTATAATTAGACTTTACAACAGGAAAATGGGCATTCTCACAAATTTAACAACTGTGTAAGTTATAATTTAAGTAAAGAGTTTATATTGCTTTCTTTATAAAAAGCATCTTAAGACTAAAGTAAAATTTAGGTATAGATATTTAGATTATTTGTTTATGCTGTATACAATTAAATGTTTATATACAGGGTGGCGAAAATTTGATTGCACCATATTGCTATTTCGTAAACCTTTACACATACAGAGTCGGTTAAATAGGGAAACAGTTTCATATTTTACAGACCATTATAATTGCTACAAGTTTAAGATATTCCGACCGATTCCGGAGTTATACAACAAAATATTAAAAAAACTTACTAGAACAATTTTTTGTAATTCAAATTTTCTGTAATTTGCCATATTTAAATTTATATAACGATGTTTCGTCTCTTCAGGGCCACCATCAACTTATTTTTTTTTAAATATGGACCCGTCTTTTTTATTTTAAATTATTAAAGCGCTTGAGTGACAAAAATGATATGGCCTACTTGATTTGAAAAAATAATTAAAGTTTAAATGAGCAAACGTCAAAATTAAAATGTTAATTTTGTATAGCCTTCTGTGGAATATATTTTGAAATTTCAGAATAATAATGTTTGGGTAAAATTTAAGTTTTTAAACGCGTTTTTTCGTTTTTTACTAACCAATCAACACGGAATTCAGAATTACATAAAGGAAAAATTAAAACTACACGTATTTCAGGATTATAAACTTCAAAGAATTCAGAAATTACTCCCTGGAGACAAGATCTCTCTTATTTAAGGTTATTAGACATCCAAAAACAAACCGTCAATGTTTGGAGGATAGTAGCAAAAAAATCAAGTATGCCATATCAGTAAATTTGTCACTTCATGCGCTTCAATAATTTGAAATGAAATAGACAGGTCCGTACTTAAAAAAAAATGTTGGTGGCCCTGAAGAGATGAAACGTCGTTATGTAAATTTAAATATGGCAAATTAGAGAAAATTCGAATTACAAAAAATTATTCGAGTAAATCTTTTTGATGTTTTTAATAATAACGGGTCTACGTTAAAAAAACGAAAGTACGCCATTTCGGATTTTATCGTATAACTCCGGAACCAGTCGGAATATCGTAAAATTATTGTAGCCATTATTATGGTTTGCAAAATATGAAACTTTTTCTCCATTTAACCGACTCTGTATCTGAAACGGTTTACGAAATAGCCATGCAATGAAATTTTCGAGACCCTGTATAGGGTATATCTAATAGGTATTAAAAGTATGTGCTTGAACAACAAACTTTAAGATTATATATCAATTGATACGTTCAGTTGAACTACACACAGCTTCTCCCCTATCTGGAAGACGATTTATTCTCTGAAAACAAATATCGGCATGGTTGAATTGGGTTTACAGATGGTAATGTAGACCAGTTCGAATTTTTGAGAGTAAAATTTCACTCGATTGTGCAATCTGACTGGTGCAAATTGTCGTTGTTGTAATAAATGAGGTCAAAATATTGCTACATGTAATGAGAAAAAAATGTATAGGTATATAGTAAGCGATTTACTAGGTTATGGTCGCCATATTTTTAAAAAATTGCGGTTTGATCTAGTTTATATTTTGCGTTTTTTTTTTAATTTAATTGTTATAAATATTTTAGTTTTCTATCTACTATATGGTAAAATATAAAAATATTTTAATTTGTTTAAAAATTACAAAACTTTACTTGTTATATCTAGAATAAAAGATATAAAAAAAATTTCAAAACCAGACACAGATAAGCAATTAAATGATATGAATAATCATATTTCCTTAAACGAAATAATATGACTGATCAAAGTTTCTGTACAATCAATTTTCCAAAAATAATTTCTGTAACCGGTCAATTTCTAAGAAATTTGAATCAGCGCTGCGTCGATTTAAACATTTTTTATTGGAAAGTAAGTATTTATCATTCTATATAATTACGTGAATAATTTTACGAGTGTGGTTAACATAAAAAAATTACTATTCTTGTAATATCCTACATAAGAAAAATTCAACAAGAATAACAATATATATACTTATTTATTTATAAGGTATAGTACTTGTAAAAAATATTAGATCATAGGGAAAGTATTATGTTTTTATTTTTGACAAGTGACAGGGTTTTTCAAGGGCTTTCAAATGATGTATTGTAAATCAAATTCCTTGACATTTAGCTTCTGTCAATTTTTGACAGTGACACTTCCGTTTGACAGATGTCGAACAAACACTAACGGCTTTTTTCTGACAATTAACCGTAACCCATTTTACTAAAATTTGTTCAAATCCATGAATTACTGTTTCAGATATCTAATGTTCAAGTTTCAAACTTTGACATTTTTTTATTTATGACAGGTGACAGTTGGAGAAATAATCTTAACTTTTCCGAATAGATTTTTTCAAGGGCTTTCAAATGACATATTGAAAGTTAAATTCTTTGACATATAGCTTCTGTCAATTTTTGACAAAAACTAATGGGTTTTTTCGACGAATAATCGAAATCCATATACCAAATATTATCTCAATCGGATTAAACGTGTGGCCTCTATTGAGGATAAATACAATCACAGACAGACAGACAGATTCCATCTGTTTATGATCTTAATCGTTTCAGAAGGCCTTGAAATGAATATTTCCGTCTTTATCTCGAAATTTTTTTTTATACCGCGTTCACAATACTTTCTCTCCTCCTCGGATGGTGGGCCGGGAAAGTAAAAATATTTCAACTCAATATTCCGGGTGACAACAATGTTAGGGTACACTCAATTTGACTTTTTCAAAAAAGTTTTTTTTCCTGTTACATTATTTTATATATTGCATTCTGTTGATTGAAATTTAAAACTTAAGATATGTCCAATTAATGAACGAAAATAAAAAATAGGTAATTCCATTGAGAAAAAAATCAAAGCAGCCTCATGGCAAAAATTATAAAACTTTTAAAATTGTTTAGATTTTAAATGAAACTTAAAATTTAGTAAGAAATATAGGGCCTAACTACTTTTAATTCAAGGCCTACTTTATTTTATTTTTCATTAATAATATCATTTCAAGGTCATTATGGAAAAAAAACCGGTTTTCTTTCATTTCATCGCTATTTTTCAACAAATAGGATCGTATGATACATCGTTGCAACGAGATTGAAAAACAGAATGCGATAGTTGAGAAAATTATACAGGGTACCATTAATAAGTAGAAAGTTGGTACCATTTCCGGAAAAACCGGAAGTGATATATTCGATCCAAGAACGTAGAAATGTCGATAATTAGATCTAATATAATATTCCCAAATTTCAATCCTTTACCTTTAAAATTAACGAAGTTATTGAGTATAACCTAACATCGTTGTCACCCTGGTATATAAATTATAGCGCAGCCCTTACACTATTTACAAACACCTGCTTTCAAATTGCAGCCTATTGCGACGTTGCCAGCATTTTCACAACAACAGTGTGTAAGGGTCGCTTACTAAGAATACTCGATTCATGAACTAAACTTTATTTCAATAATATTCGACACGTGTCAGGCTGATTCTATCTGAATGTGTCTTGTCTCTACCTGGTTCCATCTTACCTCTTCAATGGTGCCCCATATTTATAAATAATCAATATATAATGATTTATGACACCATTAAAGTGGTCCGGACCAAAAGCGCTTGACACGTGATAATAATTCCTTACAAAAGCGAATTTTAAAATTTTGTCAGGAACAATTTGAAATTCTAAACTTACATAATTTAAGTAAAATCAACAACAAATAAAAACTTGTAAAAATAAATAACAATTTTGTTTATAACATAATATATACAGGATGGAGCAATTATGTTCCCGAAAAAAAAAATGTTAAAAAGTTTCATACATTTTTTTTGCAATTAGACTTTGGACTAAAATAACAATTAATGTTTATTTAAAAAAGAGGTCATGGATTGTAACTTTCGTTTACAAAATAAAATAGTTATTATTATTATTATTATAATAATAATAATATCAGCATAAATTTAAATTGATTAAACATTTATTTATACGCTTATCACTAATGAACAGTAAGCTATTTCTCCAATTTTTTTTATTTAAACATTATACATTTCACAGATGCTTGTATAAAAATTTAGTTGACGTCATTTTTTTTAATTTTAATTATTTTTTGAAATATACACAGTGAGCTACAAATATTACATGAAATAAAAACATTATTATTCTATTTATACAGTAAAATATTAATATTTGGAGGTACTAATCTATGATTAAAATATTGTCCATTCCTTATGAAACACCCTGTATAAATCTATGGCCATAGTTGATATTTTCAATTATTTTTTGATTATTGTAATTTCTGTTTTTCCCAATTTTACTTTCGCCCCAAAACTTTCCCGACGACTATCCACGAATACTTTTTCAGATATTTAATGTTAAAGTTTCAACTTTTGACATTTTTTTATTTTTAACAGGTGACAGTTGGAGAAATAATTTTGACTGTTCTGAAAAGAGTTTTTCAAGAGTTTTCAAATGACATATTGCAAGTCGAATTCCGTGACATATTGCATCTGTCGTTTTTTGATAATGACACTTCCGTTTGACACATGTCATACAAAAACTAATGAGTTCTTCCGACGGGTAACTTAAACCCCTGTACCAAATTTCAGCTCAATCGGATTAAACGTGTGGCCTCTATCGTGGAAGAATACACACACACAGACACACACACAGACCGACAGACAGACTTCCATCTGGAAATGGTCTTAATCGTCTCAGGGGACCCGAAAATAGATATTTCTGTTTTTATCTCGAATTTTTTTTTATCCGATCTACAGGGGTGAAACTGGAGGGGGTTGAAATATCAAAAAAAATTATATCTTCCGCAATTTTTATAAATATGGTAAAAAATCGTAAAGAATCGTAAAAAAACCGTAAAAAATCGTAAAAAACCATAAAACATAGTAAAAATCCGTAAAACATGGTAAAAAAAACCGTAAAAAATCGTAAAAAACCGTAAAAATCGTAAAAATTTGTAAAAAAACGTAAAAAACCGTAGAAATCCGTAAAAAACCGAAAACAATCGTAATGAATCGTAAATAATCGCAAAAAAACCGTAAAAAATCGTAAAAAATCGCAAAATAACGTAAAAACGGTGAAAAATCATTACGAATCTTAAAAAATCGCAAAATATCGTAAAAAACCATAACAAGTCGAAAACTTCTGTAAAAAATTGTAAAAAATCGTAAAAAACCATAAATAATCGTAAAACATGGTAGAAACAGTAAAAAATCGTAAAAAACCGTAAAAATTTGTAAAAAATCGTAGAAATCCGTAAAAAAAACGAAAACAATCGTAATGAATCGTAAAAAACCGTAAAAAATCGCAAAAAAACGTAAAAAACGGTGAAGAATCATTACGAATCTTAAAAAATCGCAAAATATCGTAAAAAACCGTAAAAATCGTAAAAATCCGTAAAAAATCATAAAAAAACCGTATAAAATCGTAAAAAACCGTAAAGAGTCGTGAAAAAAAGTAAAAAACCGTAAAAAAAGCAAAAACCGTAAAACATGCTAAAAAAAACGTAAAAATCGTTAAAAATCGGAAAAATCTGTAGAAAACTGTAAAAAATCGTAAAAAACCGTAAAATAATGTACAAAACCGTTAAAAACCGTGAAAAACCGGAAAAATCCGTAAAAAACCGAAAACAACAGTAAAAAATCGTAAATAATCGTCATGTCCATAAATTTCGTGTTGCGTATAGTTCTTGTGTTTATAGTTAAAGTGAATTTTTCGGCCTGAAGTACTAATACCATCATATGTTTTTACCCCGTGTAATATTTTTATCAATGTCGATACACACATTGGACAAACGTTGGCTCCAATGTGTGTTGCAACATATAGGCCCAACATATATTTGTAAAATTTATTTGCAACATTTAGTTACAAGATAATTATAATAAGATCTAGGTTTTATCTGGACACGCTGTATATTATGATGATTTATGTATATGGCTGAAGACACGCTCTTATCACAAACGTGTATCAGACATAACAAACCACCAACGTCGGTCAGCTACACATAAGACACGCCGAAATGAATATATGCTTATTTTTTTTGCCACATGTACTATTATTTACTATTGATTGATAATTGTTATGTCTGTTAAATAACAGACACATGCACATCCGAAATAGTCCAATTGTTGATATTGTAAAATATATAGTGTGTCCACTTAGGTCCGCAGCATATGGAAACATTTATTCTTTATAAAAATTTTTGCATGATCTAAAACTCCGATATCAATTTTTTTAGTGGTATGAAAAACGTAAATTTTTTGCAAGATTAAAATATCTTTATATTTGACAATAGAATTGAAAATTGTGATTTAAAAAATTACTTACGTCTATACGACTAAAAAAAATTAATAACTGATGATTGTATTTTACATTTCAAACCAAGCAAAACTTTTTATCGAGAATATCTTTTTTTTCATAAAATTGAAAATTGGTAATAAAAAAGTTTTCCGTATGCTGCGAATTTAAGTGTACATGCTGTATATAGACATAAATGTAATTAAATATCATCACCTCCTCAACTCTGTATTATTTATCGGTCTCCACACTTTTGTTGTTAAGATAAACAAACATATTTAAAAATAGGCCTACAAGTTGCTCGAATTCTAACATTTCTAAGCATCAAAAAATATACAGGGTATTTTACAATTTGATGCTGATCGTAAACGGCGATAATTTTAAGAACAATTCTTTATAAGAATATAGATTCGCAATAGCTTTATTTTTGAGATACATATAAGGAAGTATTATGACGAGTCAAGTGCTGTTGGATCAGACCACTTTAATGGTGTCACAAATCAATAGATATGTTTAATGTTAATAAATATGGGACACCATTGAAGAGGCAAGAGGAAAGCAGGTAGAGTCTAGAGACCAGTGATGCCAGATCTACTGTTTTTACTTTCTATCTACCGTTCTACCGCAGATACTATCAATTCTACCGCAAAATTGCAAAATTTAAAACAGAAAGTAGTTATCAGAATTCAGTATCTAATATCAAAAGCAATAAAAATGTAAGCAGATCAAATAATATGGAATAATTGAAAAAATCAGTAATAAATCAGAAAATTCCATTAAAATTAAAAATAATAAAAAACCAAAATATTTAAAAAAAAATTAAAATTAATAAAAAAAAACCAAATCCAGAAGAAATCAGCAATAATTCAAAAATCGAATTAAAAGAGAAAATTTTAGAAAATTTAAGGATTAGATAAAAAAAAAGAAAACAAAAAAATTGTAAAAAAATAATTAAATATAAAAAAAATATGGGGAAAAATAGGATAAATGTCAGATAAAAGTAAAAAAATACATAAGTTTAAAAAAAACAAATTTAAAAAAATATATAAAACTTTCAAAGGTTATAAAAATTTAACAAAATTAAAAAAATTGGAAAAAAAATAGAGATCAAAAAATTGGGAAAATCAGAAAAAAGTTTGTGTGGTCGGGGAGCTCGCCAGGAACTAAGTTCCCTACGTGATTTAATATATCTCTCTCTTTCTCGCTTTCTCTCTCCCTATTTTTTAAAATTTTTCCAATTTTTTCGCATTTTTCCCTACTTTTCTGTTTTTCCTATATGTTCTATTTTTTCTTATTTTCTCTATTTGTTCTTATTTTCTCTATTTTTCATTTTTTTTGGTTCCTATTTTTTCCCATTTTTCTCTATTGCCCTTTTTCCCTATTTTACATATTTGCATCTATTTTTCCCTATTTTCTCTATTTTCCCCTATTTTTCTCAATTTTTTACTATTTTTTAGAATCATTCCTTTTTTTTCCTATTTTGCACCATTTCTCATTAGTTTTTCCTATTTTCTCCTATTTTTTCACCATTTCCTTTTTTTTGTTTTTCTCTATTTTTCCCCGTTTGTCACTATTTTGCTTTATTTTCCCTGTTTCACTTTATTCTTCTATATTTTCATACTTTTGCCCATTTTTCGCTATTTTTCCTTATTTTTTTTTCTATTTTTCATTATTTTTTGATATTTTTCCCAAGTATTCCTTTTTTTTATTTTGCACTATTTCTTATTATTTTTTCCTATTTTCTTTTTTTTCGTTATTTTTCTATACAATTTTTCCCGGTTTGTAATATTTTGCTTTAATTTCCTTATTTCACTTTATTTTTCCCTAATTTCCATACTTTCCGCATTTTTCGCTATTTTTCCATATTTTCTCTATTTTTCTATATTTTTTACTATTTTTTCCAATTACTCCTTTTTTCCTATTTTGCACTATTTCTCATTATTTTTTCCTGTTTTCTCCTATTTTTTCCCTACTTCCTTTTTTTTCTTGTGTTTTATTTTTCTCCATTTTTTCCTTATTTTCCCTGTTTGTGCTTATTTTGCTTTATTTTACCTATTTCACTTTATTCTTACCTATTTGGTTTTTTTTTAATACACAGGCTAGATTTAGATAGTCAAGACTTCTTTTAATAAAATTAAACTTAAAATCAAAAGCCAAGTGGAATTTTAGGCACTAGACGCTTGTGACTTTTAGTCACGCTATAGCTTTAATCGCTTACTCAGACATAAAAACGGTTACGAATTTGGCGAGATGGCCTATTTTCATTGGCTGGAAATATATGGAATGATTTCTTTTGAAAGTCAATCAGCTATTTTATTACATGAATTTAGAAATAATATTTGGTGCAGCTATGAGTGCCAAAAAGGTAATTGTGTTAACATATAGAGATGAAGCATGTCTGCGAATTTTACTTCTCGATTATTTCTAGAAGGTATGCAGTGACGTGACGTGGGATAATATGCATGTCAAGACAAGTAGAAATGAAACTAAAAAAAAAATTAAAATATAGTACCTACTTTTTAAAATTATTTCTAGTTAAATTGAATCAAATTTAACCATTATCTATTAGCTCCGTGAAGTTAGCCCCCCAAGTGTCAATTTTTTTCCGAAAATCTCCCGTTTGTTAGTGCTTCCTAGTGCTTTAACTATTTTTGTTAGTGCTTTTTTTCAAATAGTTTCAAAAGAGCTTGTCTATTTTTTTAGATATTTTAGATTTTAATTTCCATGTTAACCCCAAAACATTTTCCTTATTGACTCAATTTTGGTATCAGTTTTTAGTGCTTCGTTTGTGCTTCAAACAGTTGCAAATACGCTTCGTTCCTTTTCGAGATATTTAACTTTTATGGCCATATTCTTCGTTTAACGCTAAAAGTCGGGCATAGTTAAGCTAAGCTGAAATATAAAGCTTGGCTAAAGACTTATTGCAATTCACCGTAGATCAACAAGCCAAGCTTTTCTAATCCTAAAATAAACATGAATTTCTAAAGAACTTAACCAAAAACAAACGAAAAGAAGAATTTCTAAATTTTAACCTTGCTTTTTGATTGTTGTATGTTGAGTGTTGATGGGAACGGGAACACTCATTTCAGATGACTGAAAATAAAAAAAACTAAAACTCGTGTTCCAAACTTCACTATAACTGAGAAAGCCCATTTGATGAGAATAATTGCTCATAAATATGCCAATATAATGGAAGATAAAAAAACGGGACGCAGTTTCTCGAAAAAAAAAGAGAAATCATGGCAATGTATAGAAAAAGAATTTAATGTTTGTTCCCCAAACATTATAGAAAACAGCAAGTTTCAAAAATGATACGAAAACAAGAAAAAGGAGTTAACAAAAATTAGGTTATGTATTCCTAAGCTGGGCTTTAGAAACGTAAGCCGCCGAAATTGGCGGTTTAAGTTTAAGCTAGCTTAAGCATTTTTATATTATCGGCGAATACGAAAATCTAAAGTTAAGCTCGCTTAAACATTAAACTTAGCTTTAGTACACACGGCGAATATCGCCATTAATCTTTTAATTTTCAAGGTCAGCCCTTAAATCATATGGGATTGACTTAAATCTAGAGTCGTTTTTTGACGCATCGTTAGTGCTTTTAAGTGTTAGATAGTTTTCTTAATGGTTTTTCCATTTCCTAATTGTTCAGTATTTTTTGTTTAAAAATTTGCACCCAAATTCTTTTTCAAATGTACTAAAAATAAAAATTGAAAAATATACAGGATGTTTTATTAAAAATAAAAAAATCGGTTGTGTCGCCCCAAAACTTTCCCGACGAGTATCCAGGATACTTTTTCAGATATTTAATGTTAAAGTTTCAACTTTTGACATTTTTTTATTTTTGACAGGTGACAGTTGGAGAAATAATTTTGGCTGTTCTGATTAGACTTATTCAAGGTCTTTTAAACGACATATTGCATGTCCAATTCCGTGACATATTGCATCTGTCATTTTTTGATAGTGATATTTCCGTTAGACAGATCTCGTACAAACCTAATGGGTTCTTCCAACAGATAACAAAAACCCATATACCAAATTTCAGCTCAATCGGATTAATACTTCTTCAGATATTTAATGCTGAAGTTTCAAATTTTGACATTTTTTTATTTTTGACTGGTGACAGTTGGAGAAATAATTTTGACTGTTCTGAATAGAGTTTTTCTAGGGCTTTCAAATGACATATTGCATGTCCAATTCCGTGACATATTGCATCTGTCATTATTTGATAGTGGTACTTCCGTTTGACAGATGTCGTACAAAAACTAATGGGTTCTTCCGATGGGTAAGCCAAACCCCTATACCAAATTTCAGCTCAATCGGATTAAACGTGTGGCCTCTATCGTGGAAGAATACACACACACAGACCGACAGACAGACTTCCATCTGAAAATGGTCTTAATCGTTTCAGGGGACCCGAAAATGGATATTTCCATTTTTATCTCGAATTTTTTTTTAGCTCGTTCACAATACTTTCCCTTCTAGGAGGTGGGTCGGGAAAGTAAAATGTCAGTGGCCACGGCAACATGACTTACCTTGTACACTTAAAAATAAAATCTACAGCAAGTCAATAACTTTTTGGTCCTTCTTAGTTTCTGGCATAAGGTAGTGCTCCTTATAAACGGGACCACTCTATTCAGAGTGTCCAAAATAAGATATCTCTTCCTCTTATAATACAACAACAATAACAACAACGAAAGAATTTGGGTGCAAACTTGAAAACAAAAAATACTGAATAATCAGGAAACGGAAAATATCTAAAGCACTAACGATGCGTTAAGAAACGACTCTAGATTTAAGTCAATCCCATATGATTTGAGGGCTGACCTTGAAAATTAAAAGATTAAAAGTTAAATATCCCGAAAAGGAATGAATCGTGATTGCAACTTTTTGAAGCACTAACGAAGCACTAAAAACTGATACCAAAATTGAGTCAATAGGAAAATGTTTTGGGGTTGATTTTGAAATTAAAATCAAAAATATCTAAAAAAATTGAAAAGCTCTTTCGAAACTATTTGAATCACAAAGAAGCACTAAATCAAAGTACCAAATTTCGTATATTTTGGTAGATTGTCAGCTGACCTTGAAATTAAAAATCCTTAATGTGCAGAAAACGGAAAAAGCACTAACGAAAATAGTTAAAGCACTAAAAGAAGCACTAACCAATGGGAAATTTCTGAAATTAAAATTGGCACTTTGGGGGCTAACTTCACGGAGCTTTATCTATTAGTTGTTTATTGATCTGAGCTTTTTCCTTTTTTTTCAATTTTAGTACATGCAAAGTTCGTATAAAAATACATTTTTTTTCAGGATGAAGGCTATCATTAGTGGTATCCCTGTTAATATGCCCTGTAATATTTTAATCAAAATAATGATACGCTACTGTCTATGGTATCTTGAGTTTTTCTTCTGGCTACGGTTTTCAATTTAAAAAATAAAAAGCATTTAAAAATTTTAAATACGTTTAATGTAAGTTCCTAATAGCACACTGTTTATATTTTTAAGCAGCCATGTACGATATTTTAAACAATCCTTTAAGCAAAATAATAAGAGGAAGGTACCTATTCTAATCCCACACTCAAATCTCCGAAATTTCTAGAATTAGCCCTCTTGTACCTACTCAAAAATCTCAAAAGAAAAAAAACAATCACCGATCGCTACCAACCAAACCATCCACTAACTACACTACGAAACCAAGATTTAGCTGGTTGACTGTATACCAAAAGTGGGGAGGCCAGAAATGTGGTCTTGAGGGGACGGAGTCAGTAGCAACAGCAACTACGTTGTGAAACGAACGAACGATATTATATTTTATTTAACCAATTTTATGCTTTCAATGGAGTTTTGTGACTAAAAAATGACAGTGAGTGATCGAAAAACTATATTTTAATAGGTAGATAATGTACTAAGGAAAGACTTATTAAAGTTCCCAGTTTATTAGGTGATTATTTTTATTATTATTGCAATTGTACGTTGGTTTTATTTACAGAAAAGTATTCTTATATCCTCAGGTCATTATTTGTTTTCATAATGATTGCAATCATTATTGTAACTGATGCCCCTAATTGATTTTATTTGAAGAAAAGTTTCAATATACTCAAAGTAATTTTATTTCATAAAATTGGTAATTATTTACTAAAAAAAATGCAGATTTATACTTCGTTTTTATCCGAAAAATTGTCTCGCCCTATTTATTCTAAATATAATAAATAATTAATACACCCTGTATATTTGAATTCAATAAATCCAACATCACTATTATTTATTTATTTTTAAATATATACTGCTCAACACTGTTCAAGACTAACTAACATACACTGCTTAACATTGTTTAACTATTATATTATGTTTCAGATTGCCCAAAGTGATAGTTTAACACTGCCCAACGATGTATAAACTACTAGGAGGTTTAGCTAATTATTTTAAATATCAAGAAATAGTATCTGATTGTGCGATATTTCGCATGCACAATATTTTCACATGCGCTTTATTAAGCGCTTGTAGTTTAATTATTACTGCTAACCAGTTTGTGGGAAACCCCATACAGTGTATTGTTGATGGGTTGCCTAATCATGTGGTAAATACTTATTGTTGGATTTCTAGTACTTTTACCATGCCTGATGCTTTCCAAAGACAGGTGAGTGACATGTTAATTTTTTAACCTACTATTAAATTATATATTAATTATTCAACTGCTTTTGAACAATTAATAGTATCCATAAATAAATAGCGTGAGTTATAATAACTCACTAGTGAGTTATTATGGGTTCCTACTATAATTCGGTATGTAAATAGTGTGCAGTAAATTCTTGGAAATTTAGTAAATACGTTCCATTGGTGTAGAAATATTAGAATGATTTTATGGGTACATGTAAAATGGTTCCCAAATTAACGAGTGTTAAAAATAATATGTAAATCGGTTCCCATAATTTATCGTTTACCTGATCTTTATGTGTAAATCGGTTCCCCGGTATTTTTTGTTTCTGCACTCGCCGCTACGCGGCTTGTCCAAAACATCGTGCGGAATATATCACTTTCCAAACTAGTTATGTAATATACTATTTTTGCTATAAATTTTAGGCGGTTTTTAACTTTACTGTTATGTATTTTAGCTGTGATATTCACATTTTCTAATTTTACATAATTTTCTGTTTTCCCAAACAAATAAAAATGTTAGGATAAGCTGTACAAAGAAATGTATTGAAGTGTTTTTGAAAATGTTCAGAGGTATTAGGTAGTAGTTCGTGTAAGTTCAGCTGAGTTTTGAGCCCAAAGGGAAGATAATTTCAGCTGAATTTTGCATTTTTTCCATTTTTTTTGTTCGGTTTTTTGCATTCCTTTTTATTTTTTGGGATTTTTTTGCATTTCTAGCGTTTTTAGCATTATTTTACTTTTTTCAACATTTCTTTTACTTTTTTTTTTAGATTTTTTTGGCATTTTTTACAATGTCTTTTTAACACTTTTTAAACTTTTTTTGCTTTTTTTTATAATTTTTATCATTTTTTAGCTCATTTTTTGCTTTTCATATATTATTGTGCATTTCATTGTATATGTTTGTATTTTTTTGGCATTTCTTTTTTCAATTTTTCCGATTTTTTGCATATATAGCGTGTTTAGCATTATTTTCCTTTTTTTGAGCATTTTTAACTTTTTTTACTTTCCCGACCCACCTCCGAGAAGGGAAAGTATTGTGAACGAACAAAAAAAAATTTTCGAGATAAAGATGGAAATATCCATTTTGAGATCACCTGAGACGATTAAGACCATTTCCAAATGGAAGTCTGTCTGTCTGTCTTTGTGTATTCTTCCACGATAGAGGCCACACGTTAAATCCGATTGAGCTGAAATTTGGTATATGGGATATGAGATATTCAATATTCATTACATAGTTTAAAAAGTAGTGGAAGGAAACAGATATAAGAAGGAAAGTTTTATTTATTCCAACATCAACGCGGACGAAGTCGCGGCCAAAAGCTAGTTTTATATATTTCTGTCCGTTTATTAGGTAACAATGAAAAAAATCGGCTGTGTCACCCCAGGACTTTCCCGGCTCGACCGTAGAGAATATGTTATTTATTATTATTATTTTAATTACAAAATACCAAGCATTACATTAATTTATGGATTACATTAAAAATAGCGAGCCGAATTGATGTTGATAATGACATAAGATGCGCATGCGCACAATGTATATCACACTGCTACAATTAGGATCTCCTTAAATCATGTGTGAAAACTATTGGGAATTCGGGAAAAAATTTCATACAATAGTTGTAGGCAATTTTATGCTTTACAACTTTGCACTGAAACATTTTCCACTAAAGAGCATAATTTACCCCAATTTTAAAAAAATGGAAAATCCTAAATATGTATTTTTCTCGCCATCTAGCGGCGAAACTATGAGGAATTCGATAAAAAGTTAAATATGAAGGTTAAAGAAAATTTGATGCTTTACAACTTTGCATAAGAAAATTTTGCACTAAAATGCATTGTTTGTTCTCAAAATCAAGAAAAACTAGAGAAAACCTACATGCAGATTTTTTACGCGCCCTCTAGTGACGCAACTATTGGAAATTCTAGAAAAAGTTGAAGAAAAGAGTTATAGGGAATTTTATGCTCTAAAACTTTGTACTACAACATTTTGCACTAAAGTGTATTATTTGTCCTCAAAATCAAGAAAAACTAGAGAAAACATACATGCAAATTTTTTACGCGCCCTCTAGTGGCGCAACTTTTGGAAATTCTGGAAAAAGCTTGAAACAAAACTTATAGGGAATTTTATGCCCTAAAACTTTGTACTACAATATTTTGCACTAAAGTGTATTGTTTGTCCTTAAAATTTAAAAAAAGTAAAAAATTGTTACATTTGTATTTAATCAATGTCGGTCTTGAGGAAGTTCTACTGTACCAATTTAAACCAAAATCTAATCGTCGCATTCTAGGCACACACCGACCCTCCGTACCAAATTTCAGCTTGATTGGTCAAACGGTTCGGCAGTTATCGTGGAAGATTACACACAGACACACAGACAGACCATACGCTGGAAATGGTTTCAATCTTCTTGGCAGACCTTAAAATGGATATTTCCATCGATATCTCAATTTTTTTTTGCTCGTTCACCTTACTTTCCCTTTGATGGGTCCGGGAAAGTAAAATGTATTATATGATGGTTGCATTTTAGGTTATAGACCATGCACAACTTTTATGAAAAACAACTTTTTTCCTAAACGAAATAATAAAAAAGTTTCCCATATGAGTCCAACTTAACTAGACACACTGTATATACTGTCTAATGTAATATTTCTAGTTAAACAAGTTTAATATACAAAATTTTCTGTTCCCCTGGCCCCAACCTTTTCTGGTCTAATATTATTTACCGGCACTAATAATTCATAAAAAATAGACAATTTTAAAATGCAAATCCACGTATATGTTTAATACTTAAAAATATCAGTAAAAAACAAAAATACCAAGGACTACTTTTAACTTGACAAGATAAAGCAGTGGGCAAAGATCTTTGTGTTCATTTTTTTTCATTGCATCCAAGAGTGCTTTGAATTAAATAATTACATACAAATGTCAGTCAACGCACGAGTAATCACATGAAAAATTATTACATGTGTGTATTCATTCAAGAACAACTGTTGGTATACAGTGTTATACAAAAAGTTTGCACCATAATGGAGAATTTTTCGATAAATTAAAAAAAAATTGTATTTGAAATCGAAAAGCGTCAGATTCGGATTCCTTATCAAAAAGTAAAATATGTCCAACGAATAATAAAACACTAAGTCATACCACAATTATTTATATGATGTTAAAATTTTTTAACAATTAAATGGCAACATGTTTCGGCCAAACATAATGGCCATCATCAGGCCTATAAGACAAAATACAAAGTTAAATTACAAGAAATTGGTAATTAAGTGATTACTTACAGAAAGCGGTTAGTCAAGTACAACAAATTACAAGATATGGTATGAAATTCACATACCGTAAGAAAGCGGTTAGTCAAGTATGACGAATTACAAGATATTGTATGAAATTCACATACCAGTAATTTGTCGTACTTGACTAACCGCTTTCTGTAAGTAATAACTTAATTACCAATTTCTTGTAATTTAACTTTGTATTTTGTCTTATAGGCCTGATGATGGCCATTGTTTGGCCGAAACATGTTGCCATTTAATTGTTAAAAAATTTTAACATCATATAAATAATTGTGGTATGACTTGGTGTTTTATTATTCGCTGAATAATCTTACCACATTTGAGTATGGATAATTTGCTGTTTTTTAGTCAAATATGTATTTTATTATTTTTTGAAATTTATAATTACGATTTTAGATAAGTACTTTAAGCCATTGAAAAGTAGGAAAAAAATTGTTCTTGCGCATTCTTAACTAGTTTATTATATATTTGTCGGAAAATTTAACTCTTGGTAAAAATTAGTGAAACCCAAACTTCACTAATTCAATTTTAAATTCAGGACAAAAATAAAATGCCCTTAATTTTGAACATAGGAATTTATAGCATTCTATTTCAAAACTTATTACGGTTTTATTATTAGAATTGTTACGAGTAATAAGTGTATTTATTTCTAAATATCCACCACAGGATGTACAAAAATTGAAATAAACAAAATACAATTTTTTAGAAATGAGGCTGTTTTGTATTTGTCAATTTATTTTGAAATAAATTTTAATGAATAGTTCAAATAAAATTTGAAAAAGAATAAAAAATGCTGCAACTGCAATTTTTTTTTACAAATATAAAGTATATTTTTTCATTTAATTTTGAGATCTTTTGTTACATAAAATTGTTATTTAAGCACATTTAAATAAAACACTGATATCAAGGTCTCTTACATATGTCTATAGAAAAGCATAACAATAATTTATTCATAAAATGAAGGTAATTGTAGTCATCAGTAATAGAGATATTTGCATGTGACATGTCAGTTCACTAACGTTGGCAGAAAAAATATATACGATGTATTTTTAGCCCAATCATTTTAGATTTTATCAAAAAAAAAAAGTACAGGTCAATTTTGTCACTTTTTTTACACAATATATGCAAAATTTTATTTATTTTAATAGAAATAAATAAAAAAATAATCTTATGCAATCTGTAAATTTGCCCTGGTAAACCTTTTTCTCTCATACATAAAAATAACCCATAGTTAGATTTTTAATTAATATATTTTTTTAGGTGGGAACTGAAGTCGCCCATCCGGGTGTAGCCAACGATTTTAACCAAGATGGCGCCCAAAAATATTACACCTATTATCAATGGGTTTGTTTTGTACTCTTCTTCCAGGTAAATATTGAATGAAAATTAAATTATACATACAACGTGTTTCAAAATTACTAAAGATAAATTGTCCAAATTCGGGATTTAGTAATGACATATCTTTTTTCAGCCCTTAAAATTAATTTGTTTTGTTACAATTTATTTTTGAATTCCAGAACAGTTTCCAAACTTTAAAAATACGCTGTATAATAGAGATACAATATATGTTGAAATATTAAATTTTTATTTCCGTTTTGTATTGTTTAGTATAGCGACAAAAAAAAACGAGAAACGAGTTGAATAAACCTCATTGAAGCGGTAAATTCCAAATTTTTGCATTGTTTGCTTTTAAATTTTAAATCGAAATAAAGGAAATTACAATTCGCTGATGCAAGAAGTGTCGAAGACATTTCATTTGTTTTTTAGTTTTAGCATTAACAAAAGAGAGAATTTCCAAATTGTAGTCGATGAAGCACAAAATTAATTGTAGGTGAACAATAGAATTTTTTTAATGCTTTAGAAATGGGTTAATGCTCTCTCTTTTACTATAGCAAATTATAAATAATATAGGTTTAAGTTATTTTTAATTTAGGTATAGTTAAGTTCACAATATGTTAGATAATTTATTTAGAACTTTTTTTACTCTATCCCTCTGAATATTGATAGTTATGGAATTATAGTCGGTAGAAGAGATATTTGAAACTCATTATAAAGGTATATTGTAATAAATTACTTACCCTTACCGCATTTAACAATAGTTTATTGGTACCGCCATAAATTCAAACTCAGTCCAAAGCCTGGACAGCTCTATGGACCGTATTACGAGTTTTGTTGTTAAAATAATAGATATTAAAATATGTTTAAATCATATTATATTAACTATTATAGTAAGGAAAATAGATATTTGGAAGTCATTGAAAAAGTCGATTGTATTAAACTAACTGCCCTTAGCATATTTAACAATATACGGTTACGGTCATAAATTATACATTCGTCAATGTTGAAAGTCCATATTGGAGTTTTTGTTTTTAAATAATTTTGACTTAGATACCATCAAATCATATTGTACTAATTATTAATTTCCAACAAACAACTTTGATTTTAATGTGGTTCACCTGTTTTCTAGAGAATTAGATAATGCACCTAATATTTCGATGATAATATAAACGATTAAAAATAAACAATTTTGTATATTTTGTTATTTCCCAGCAAATTTATACAAACTTTTAGATATTTTACAAAATGTTTACAAATTTTACAAATTTTACAATTGTCGAATAATTTTTTAATGTTTTTTGAAACGTGACATTTTTGAAATGTTCAAAATTCTTGAAATTTTCGATATATTTTAGAAACTTTTGAATATTTTGACATATTTATTTTTTGAAATTTTCAAAAAAAAACTGCAAAATATTAAATTTTTTGATATATTTGTGATACATACTTTTGAAATTATCGAAAATTTTGAATTCCTTCACATTTTTATTTATTTTTTTTTTAATTTTGGAATTTTTTGATATATTTTCGAAATTTTTGAATTTCTTAAAATTCAATTTGTTTTTAAATTTTAGAAAATTATTACGATCAAATTTTGCAATAGATTAATGTTTAAAAATAAAATTTGTTGCGCTACTGAGCATACAATTTAAAATGTAAGTAGGTAGCTCACTGAAATCAAGTTCGATTTTAGGGTTCTGGAAATATCATCCAAAGTGGAATATTGTAAAAAGAATTAATGAATCAACAGAAAATTTTTATGAAATACGGTCCATGTTTAAATCTTAAAAGCGATACAGGGTACTCTAATTGATTTATAACAGTTGCCTATAAAGCAGTAAAACCATCAAGTCCTGCATAAGTCAATCCCAAATATCTGTTCTTCTCACTATAACGAAGCCCACTGGTTAGATATGATTTAAAAGACAACATGATATATTATGAAATTTGTTATACCCTGTATATGATAGAATTAAATAAAAGAAAATTAATAGGATTAGGAATTAAAATTAATAGTTTTCCTTGTTTGTAACATTAAAAAAGAAAATGTGAATTAAAAAAAAGTTAGTACTTAGATGGTATTAAAATATAAACTAATTTTGGTAATATGTATAGGGCTTAAGCCATTTGAAGTATGAAATTCCTTGTGACAGGTTGGATGGCATTTCCTATCAGGTGAAATGATTTGTCATTGAGTTGACGTCAACCAAAATTATAGTTTAAAATTAAAAAAAAATAGCATCTAGGTAAAAAAATTGGGTTAAAAAAAATTGAAGGTTCTTGTTGGTGACTTATTAAAAAAAATTGATTGTCAAAAATTTAAAAAAAGCTAAACAATATTTTATTGGAAAAGAAATAGAAATGTATGGTTTATAAAAATAGAAATGTATGATTTATAAAAAAAAAAAAATTTCAAAAAAAAGTAAACTAAACAAAGATCTAAGAAAGGCGTGACCATTTGAGAACGATAAATAGGATCAGAAGTGAAGGGAGAATAGCAGTGAAAAGACGGAGACAGAAAATAAATGTCAAGATTTGAAGGAAGAAAAGAAAAGAAGATTGTTAAATTTATTAATTTTTTTTAATATTTTAATTTTCATTTATTTAGGCGCTGTTGAACCCAGCCCAGTGAGAAAGAGTTCTCCAGTCGAGAAATGTGATCCACTCTTTATCCCGTGGATTTACTATTTCAATATATAGAGATAATTTATTTAAATAAAGAAGTTTGGTCAAAATTAAATTAATAAGGATTTATGATGCCCAACGCCGGGAATATATTTTTTATAATAGTAAAGAAAACCGGAAAAGTCGCAAAAAATTAAAGTCCTCAAAAGTAAAAAAAGAGTTCCTAAAATGGCGTTCAACGCAAATCTTACATTTATGGCGCCCAACGTGAATATCATATGTGTGGTGCCCAACACCACAACCCTTAAAAAAATCTAGTCGGAAAATGTTAAAAAAAAGTTCCAAATAGGTATAAAGCTTCTTCAAAAATAAAAAAAGGAGTCCCAAAAGTTCTAAGGTTGGCGGTCAATCCAAATCTTATATTTGTGGCGCTCAACGTGGATATCATATATTTTGTGGGGCACAACAAAACTTAAAAAATCCCAAAAAAGAGTCCGAAAAGGTTATAAAGAGCCATCAAAAATAATGTTTAAAAAGATAATTTGTAAGGATGGCGCATAACGCAAATCTTGTATTTGTGACGCCCAGCGTGGGGTTAAATTTTTTTTCAGTATTAATAAACTATTAATCAAGAACTTGTAAATAGTTTCCAAATTTTAAAAAGGTCCTAAAAAGTAAAAAAAAATTCCAAACGTTTTAATACCCAACAGAGCTGAGGCGTTACTAAAAAAAAAGTAACGCGTTACTTTACCGTTACGTTTGCTAAAAAGTAACGCCTTAGATAAACGTTACCGTTACTCTTTTCAAAAAGTAACGATTTATTCGTTACTTTTAAAAGTAATAACGCGTTACTTTTCTATATATTCTTCTTGTTCCATGTCTTATAGTTCTTTTATTGTCCATCTCACCATTTATCGCCGTTATTATTACACATAGAAACAAAATTTTCAAATAAAAAGTATGATTAAGCTTGATTTAAAAAAAATGCTATTCAGAACACAGTGGCGCGCGAAATCGACGTGGTACAAAATAATAATAAAAACATTATTTCACATCAAACAGCAGATACAAAAGAGGAAAATCTTAGTTTTATAGTAACGCGTTACTGTAACGATATCTCGTTACTTTTATAAAGTAACGCAATTACCGTTACTTTTCGCCCACTTTACTCCCAGCTTTGATACCCAAAAGTTAGAACATATAAAATATGGTACATATTCATGACACCTAATAATTAATAAATTGAGGAAGTACTGCTGGGTATATTCCAAATTTTGTTTAAAATTTTTTTAGATGTTTATTAATTTTTCTATATTTTTTAAAGACGCTTTTATCTAACTTTATTATTTTTTTTAAGGCTATAGCTTGTTACACCCCAAAAGTTCTTTGGGACATGTCAGAAAACAACCTCATGAGGACTTTAGTAATGGGACTTAATATTGGAATTGGTCCCGAGAAAGAAAAAAACGAAAAAAAAGAAGTTATACTAGGATATCTTATGGAACACGTAAAAGTAAGTACACAAAATATTCATTTGAGTTCTACAATTTCATAATAAATACCAAATAAAAAATAACTTAAATTAGACCTAATTTATCTCTAAACATTATTTAATTATTATCTATTAAGCAAAAAATAACCATTAGTGGTAATAACGTTAAAAAATGTAGCACAAAATCTGAAATGCTAATGAAGACTTGAAAGATTTGCGGTAATGTCTGTTCCAATTTATCACATATGGTAACAAAATTAATTAATTAAAACGAAATAAACACGTATTGTTTTATTGGATTTATGAGGTAGACTTGTTTTTTTTCTTGTTTCGAGATGTTAATGGAATTTGAACAAATTAAGAAATATATGTAAAGGTATACAGGGTGTCTAGTTTTTTAATAGCACAATTTAAATGGTAAGAGATACAAGGTTGGGCTAAATTAGGAAAAAGTTACGCATTTAAGAAGTCCAGTATAGTCATGTTACAAAATTAAATATCGGATATGGTTCATAAGAAATTTAAATACAATCAACTAGTTCGTTTTTTTTAATAGTCCGTAGTGAATTTATTTAAAAAAATATATACATGCGTTGTTCAAGTGTTTTATGAACTTTGTGTCATTGAACAATTTATTGATTTGTAGACCGCCAAATGTACCTGCTTTGATATTTTCCGTTGCAGTTTGGAAAACTGGTTCTAGTCATTCGTATCATGATTTTCACCAAATGCAACAAATAATTGGTTGACACTGTTATAGTAGCAAAAATCTTTTGTTTTATTCAAACTTGTTTAATTTTAGTAATACGTGACTCCTGTTGTTTATTGAGCAATTCAGATTTTTCTTTCGATAAGTTGAAATTATGGCATACATCGTTTAGACCATTTGGTTCATTTAGCTTCAGTTTTGGACTTTCTGTTTTTGAATTTGAATCCGAATCTTCCAATTTTTTTCGGACTACTTCTTGTTGTTTTGGTACTTGTGGCTGTCGTTTTGGGTACCAAGAAGAATGTGGTGCAGTTTTGGTCACTGTTTGTACATTGGGAAATTTTTCTCCTTGAATTTTTGTTAAGAAGAAGTGGCAATCAGTTAAATGATCGATTGGATGTCTCCACTTAACTGGCTTTCCAAACGACAACTATTTCTTCCTGCATTTTCCAAATTTTAGTCATACGAAGCACTTGTTACAGACTTAGTTTGGAGTCCAAAATAATGCTCATAAACAACTAAAATTTTTTTAACGAATAATTAAAACTCCAAGTCATACCACAAAATTTATTAAAAGTTTAAGATGTGATTAAAATGGCAATATGTTTCCACCAAACGATGGCCAACATCAGGCCTACAATACAAAATAAAAAAATTAGATTACAATAACAAACATACTCAAAAAGAGGTTACTTACAATGTAATATATAATGATGGACATACACTTAACAGAATACTTTATTATGTTGTTTTATAAAATGTCTCGATGGCTGTCAATGTCCCTGTCAACAATGTTCTAAATGCCGCCGTTGGTGGCGTTTATCTATATGAGCTATTATAGAACACCTTCCCCCTAAGTTCCTTAAATACAATATTTTATAACATATTCTTAAGATATTTCATTTACATTTAAAGATCTAGGCGTCTGGGTTGTTTTATTTCGCGACCAAATCGTGATACTTTTTTATTCTCATTCTTGTCTGTAATTATATTCTTATTATTTATTACGGGTCTAAAAATTTCTGTACTATCGTCATTATTGTCCAAGTCTCCCATGTCTCCGGATGTCGTCATTATTTGGTTCAGAACATGAAAGTTTAAGGTGGTTGGTGTTACGTCTAAATTTTATCTTTTTTTGCTTATATTGTAATTTATCTTAATTAAAACGAACATTAATTTTTTTAGCTACCTCAATAACCTTCTTAAGAGTTTTATCATGTTCTTGTTCATTAGACCCTGTGATAATCATATCATCACAATATACAGTGCGACTCAAAAAGTCTGCACCACATGGGAAATTTTTTTATTATTCATTTAACAGAAAATTTTATTCTTGATAAAAGTTGGTGTATTGCGTAAAACTGCAATTTCAAGTGTCAAACTTTCAAATTTCTAAATGGTATATAGGGGCGGTCAAAAAATAGGAATTTTGACCAAGAGTAACTGTATATAGACATTATCTATTTTTCCAAAATATTTTTCAATCTGTTCTTGAAATAAATCCTGTCAATTAGATAAACCGTATACTAAGTAAATTCCAAATGGTGTTGCGAAGCAACATTTCCACGATGGAACCTCTGATAATCTCAATTGGTGAAACCCTCACTTAGGTCAATGACAGAGAAAAATTGTTTTCCTGCCATTTTATAGCAAATTTCTTGTGGTGTGGGTAGTAAAATCGGCTTTCTAATTATGTGTTTGTTTAAATCTGAAGGATCAAGACACAGTCTTAGTTTGCCATTTGTTTTTTCAACGATAACCATTCTTGCTTCTGAATTAATTTCTTCTACTTTTGTGGTCTGTTACTCTTTCCCTATTGGTTTCTGTTTCTTTATGTCAAATATTTTCAGTTTTGTCTTTCTGTCAAGTGTCATCTTAATAGCTGCCGCATGGTACTTTAAAACTTTTTCTTTTCTTAGTGCATCGTAGGATTCACTTTGATGTTGAATTTCACTATTTGTGACCCTCTACTTTATTATTGGTTTTTTAAAAGTTTTCAAATAATTTTATAAAAAATTTTACTATGTTAGTGTTTCATTTTCATACCAAATTTTAACACCATGTACAATTTCATTATGTTTGTAAGTATCCTCTTTTTGAGTATGTTTGTTATTGTAATCCAATTTTTTAATTTTGTATTGTATGCCTGATGATGGGCATCGTTTGGCCGAAACATGTCGCCATTTTAATCACATCTTAAAATTTTAATACATTTTGTGGTATGACTTGGAGTTTTAATTATTCGTTGAATAATTTTACCACATTTGAGTTGGATCTACTGTTTTTGTAAAATGTTTTTGATTATTTCTTTACGATCACTTTTGTTGAACATATACAATCCACAAACAAAATAAAACTTATCTAAATTATCTTTTATCTACAATCATTGACGTAAAAAAATTTTGTATTACTCAAATATAACAAATAAACATGTGTGATTTTCATTAAAGCCCAAACATTCACTTTTTTTTACTTTCAGTGCCTGTAACCCAAAAAATTCTATTCCAATTGTCGTGAAGAAAAAAACGTACCTTTCGATCAGTTTAAATTTTAGATTGGTTAGATTAATCGTTCTCAAGATTTCTGGCCCTGACTGGAAAAAAATCCGAAAAACCACGATTTTTGCCAACAACTCGATAACGCTTCTTTGGAAAAATAAATAAATGTCCTTTCGTTTTCATCGATCTAACATTATATTTTTTTCACGTGTAATTTAACAAATTTAACACATACATTTTAGATCTAATTATCACCTAATTAGTACATCTAATACATATATTGATTAAAAATGTCAATAAAACTATAAAAAAAACTTACGAATCACACAAAAAATACTGTCACCAGTATTTACAAAACTCTAACGGGAAGTAAATATATCTATTACGTTGTGGTTTCATATTTTTAATAAATAGATACCACAATGTGCGATTGGAAAGCGATAAAAAATATTTGTCTGCGGTTTATTTATATACAAAAAAAATTATCATTTTTTTTTTTGTAGAACTAAATAATTATAATGTGGCTATAATTGTAGGGCAATGAACGTGTTAAGTTTTATTGTACAATATTGCAAGGACGGTTCTTGTGAACGATCCGTTTTAAGTAATTCTGTGTAGAGGCAAGAGAAACTCGTTATTATTCCAAATAAGTATATGTTGAATGGTGTTTAATTCTACACTCATTCACGTTCCAGAGAGAAATTAATATTAATGTAATCCTTATCGGTAACTTTGATGACCGACTAGCGATATCTTGTTTTCAAAACAATGGAACAATGTATTTTTTTGTTTTCAGCTATTTGCGCTCTATACAAAATGGATTTTTTGCTTATTTAGAAAATATAAAGCAATTTTAAATAAAACCCCGCCCACTCATACAAACTGATATCTAATCAACCTCTTATAATATAGGGTGATTTATTAATAATTTATATTGTAGATGGAGAATCCTAGATCAAATATTCCTCCTAATCGATATACAGGGTGTTAATTTTTTTCTTTTTTTTATTATACATTTAACAGCAATCAAAAATGCAGAGTTTCAATAAGACTTCTTCAGTGACGTCTTTTACACTTTATTTGAGCCAGCTTCGTTTCAATCTTGTGTTATTTGGTTCTTGGATTAGAGGTTGTGGTTCTTGTGTAATAATTTCTTCTTCTGCTTCTTCTACTATATCATCTTCTATCACTGGTTCATTTAGTAATTCCTTAAAGTATGTTGTCCATATATCTTTGTATTCTTTTTCCTCCTCCACAATTTTTCCTTGTTTGTTCTTTATTCCTTTTAATTTGTTTTTAAAAGTTCTATTATTGTTTTTATGTTTTTGTACAATTTTTTTGAGTTTCTGCTCCATTTCTCGTTTTCTATTTCTTGTATCCTTAGGTCCATCCATTGTCTTTTTCTTTTCCTGGTTATTTTCTTACTCTCTTTCCGTAGCGTTTCATATTTTTTCCTATCTTCTGGTTTGTTTGTTCTTATCCATTTTAACCTAGCTTCTGCTTTTCGTTGAACTATTTTTTGGCACTCGGCATTGTACCATTCTTTTTTGTTCTTTTTCTTCTTTTTACCTATTACTTTTTCCGCTGCTTTTTGTATGCCATTTTTTATATTGTTCCATTCTTCTTTGGGGTCATTACGTTCTCGCCTCTCATCTTCTGTTAAGTAATTTTCAAGTTGTTCTACATATTTTCTTTTTACCTGATCATCTTTTAGTTTTTCAGTGTCCCATTTTAATTGTTTATTTTCGAACTTGCGACTTCTTGTTTTATTTTTTATTTTGGCCATTACCATGAAGTGGTCCGAGTCTGCGCAAGCTCCTCTATAAGATCCTACATCCTTAATTGAGGATTGCCTTCTCTTATTTATTAGTATGTGGTCTATTTGGCATTTTGTTTGCTGGTCTGGTGATATCCATGTTATTTTATGCTTCTCAGGATGTGGAAACTTTGTGCTGCTTATGGTCATATCTGTTCTTGCTGCTAGGTTGCATAATCGCTGTCCGTTGTCGTTGGTCCTTTCATGTATTGTATATTTTCCTGTTACGACTTCGATATATTGTTCTTTTCCTATTTGAGCATTGAAATCTCCTAATATCATGATCGTGTCTTCCTTGGGGATCTTTTCAACTTCTTGCTCTATATCTTCGTACCATATGTCTTTTTCTTCTCTGCTCGCATTTTCCGTCGGTGCAGAATTAACTGATCAATTAATGTTTAAGCATACGCCTACAAAATCAGCAATAATCTTATGTAAATTGGGTTTCTGTAAAATTGTCTGAATTTTTGATATGTTGTGGATTTGTCATCCTGAACAAAAGTCTCCATGGGCACAAGGTGCCAAAATGAATATTTTGGCAGCTACGGAGCTGCCAAAGCTCCCCTGACCCGTTGCAAAACTATTCATTTTCAATACTATTTACAGATGTCAAAAGCATATTTAAATTATTCTAATACATAGGGTAATGTTTTTGAGGTCACTGGATTCAACCCTCAAGTCAGATTGGACAAATTGACCGTTGACAACTGTCAACTGTCAATTTTTCCAATCTGGCATGATAATTGAATTCAGCGACCTCAAGAACCCAAAATCTCAATGTGAAAAGAGGATATTTACTTTTATATTCTACTTTGACAGTGAATTGACAGCTGTAAACTGTCAATTGTTCCAATCTTGCATGATAATTGAATTCAGCGACCTCAAGAACCCAAAATCTCAATGTGAAAAGAGAATATTTACTTTTATATTCTTCGTTGACAGTGTCAACGGTCAATTTGTCCAATCTAACATGAAGGTTGAATCCAGTGACCTCAAAAACATTACCCTATATATTAGAATAATTAAAATATGCTTTTGACATCTGTAAATAGTATTGAAAATGAATAGTTTTGCAACGGGTCAGAGGAGCTTTGTTAGCTTTGTGTCCATGGAGACTTCAGGATGACAAAATCTACAACATATCAGACAATTTGACAGAAACCCAATTTCCATAAGATTATTGCGGGGTCCTTTCGTTGTCAAATGTCATTCCTCAGAGTAAGTATAACAGAGCGACATGTTTCATTTTCAGATTATAGAATATTCAAACTACTCGCCAAATTCAGTTTAGTTCCACCAATCCTCGAAGGCTGTAGGTCAGTCGCTGAAAATGAAACATGTCGCTCTGTTATAATTACTCTATGACGACTGACATTTGACAACGAAAGTTCAACCAATCAGAAGTAAGATTTTATTAAAAACATTATATTTCGCTAACGATATATTCTGGAAAGCTGAAAATAATGTTGTACACATATTTTATCATTGCGAAAATAATGAAGTAGATTTTGACCAAAAATAATCCTTCCCCGTTGGTAAAGTTTTTCTAGGTTTTGAGGGAACTCCCTCATTGCGCTTAATTTCAAAGATTTCTGAGATTTTCTGAAGAATAAATTCATTTCTGGCCATCTTTGGACCAAGAAATAGTGCTAGTTTTTGTCTATTTTTCAATAGTGCGTGCTCTAGTGCCACTTAGCATTCCAGAGCAGAAAGTGCCACTTTTGGCACAATTGTTCTACGTTTGACGACATTGAGCCTAGTGTAGCATGAATTGGGTAGACAGAATTTGATTTTATTTAACAGACCTACATATCAGACTTTATCGAAAGCTTGGCTCACATCCATGAAGGCTGTAGAACAGTATTTTGTTCCCTTTATACTTGTGTTGATGGTATGCACTACTCGATGGCACTATTGAACTGTAGAATGTTTGTCCGACTTGGTGATCTAGAATTACATTTAGAATAGGGTGGTCTTTTACTTAAAAATGATATATATTTTAACTAAACTTGACAGACAGTAATCTAAAACACACATATCTGCAAAAAAATCGTTGACTAATGCTGACTAGTGGCGTACAACAGCAGTATGTAACCCCTATTTTATACAATCCTGCTTGAATTTTAATTACATTAATAATATATTAAATTTTGGCAATTTTTTTTTAGAGACACAATCTATACGCTCTTCGTTACTTCGCCTGCGAATGCCTCTGTCTCATCAACATCATCGTTCAACTATACCTAATGAACAAATTTTTCGACGGAGAATTCCTCTCGTACGGCTGGAGAGTCATGAAATTTTCCGACCAACCTCAAGAAAACCGAATCGATCCTATGGTGTACGTTTTTCCTAGAGTGACGAAATGCATTTTCCACAAATACGGAGCTTCAGGAACGATCCAGAAACACGACAGCTTGTGCATTTTGCCTCTAAATATTGTTAACGAAAAAACTTACATATTCATCTGGTTCTGGTTCATGATTTTAGCGACGTTATTAACAATATTGATTATTTATAGAATAATAATTATTGTTTATCCTAGTATTAGACCTAGAATTTTACACGCTAAAAATCGGAGTATTCCTATAGAGGTTTGTAAAAGTCTTTGTTCTAAAGTAGATATGGGTGATTGGTGGATTTTGTTGATGTTGGGGACGAATATGGATCCGATTATATACAGGGAAATCATTTCTGAGCTGGTTAAGAAAATTGAACCTAATTGACTATTATGGAAAGGGAAAAATGAAGACGAAATTGGTTTATTGTGTTCATAAAAATGGGGAAAATAATGGAAATATATCCCAGTACAATCTCAGTAAATATTTTGTATTATTATTAATAAGTACATTCCTATTTTTTTTTTAGAAACTAGTATGATGTGATATAAACTCGAGTGAAAATAATTTGACTTGTTTTAAATTTTTTGATTAGGTATTAAGATTTAATTTGATTTAGATCTGACATTTTTATATTTTGTGTTTTTAACAAAAAAAAAATGATATTTCAAAAAAATTATCTACTATAGATTTTAGTTTAGTTTAGTTTACTTTAATTGTTTTCAAATTATTCTTTCTCCACTTATTATTTTTGAAAGAAAATTTCCTGTTTTTTTAATTTATTTAATAGATCATTAAAATTAATACTCATCTTCATTAGTTAAAAAACTTAATTTTTACTAACCAGCAAAATTCTGTGATCGATTATTGTTTAAAAAAAATCATAGGAGTAAACAGGGTGACTCAAAATGAAACATTTATATTAATAATTGAAATACATCATTAATACTTCTATGTAATAAATTAGAACATACATGATTTTTTAAGCAAGAAATTTTTCCTTAAAAATGTATTGTAATACCATAAAAATAATTTTTTATGTTGGTCAAAAAGCAATAATGTAATTATTTTTTTATCGAATCATACTGTGTATATATGGAATATGGTGTTTCTAAATACTGTATGGATTAATAATTTTTCTTATTGGTGAATTGTAAACCCTATTTTTTCTTGTTTTCTTTCCATTCTGAAAGACATTTACAAATTTCGAAATAAGAATTTTACATTTTACATGTTTTTAATTTAAGATACGTTTATAAATTACGAATGATCAACAATCGATAAATATAATTTTTTAACATTTTATTTTGTAGTTTTATTAAGTTTTATTCTCGATTACCGAAAATATCAAAATAACGAGTATTTTCAACAGTTTATGCAATAAAAATACACTGAGTGTTGTTGTGTAATTACGACTTATCTCCCAAACCTTCAAAAAAATGTAATTATTATTGCAAACTGTTTAGGAGAAACGATATTTTATTCAGCAAAAAAGATCCTGTCTATTCTCTTTTCTACGAACTTAACCAAATCAAATCAAAAGCAATTATCCTCTTCTATTTTATTTCTGCACTAGATTAATTTCAGATCAAATTAGTAAAATTAATCTTACGAGACTACAAAATTCCGTGTTCCTGTACGTGTGTAAGAGTTGGAATAAAAAAAAGCGTGCAAAAGAGGCAACCCGATCTTTGCTGAACAACTCAAAAAATCGTTCAACCAAGTTTACCAACTAAAATTTAAAAGCAAAGAGGAAGAGATCAAAATAGTCACGTCCAAGGAAGAAAGTGGTGACCTCTCACAAGAAAAAAACTAAATAATTTTCTTTTTAAAGGGTCTTTTAGCTGAATCCTACATTTGAACAATCCTCCCATAGAAAAAAGTAGCCATTTACATTTTGGCATCAATTTATATCCAAAACTGAACCTCTCTCAAACTGGCTTTTACAGAATTAAAATATCTATTCAATTTAAAAATATCCATCCTAGGAGTTTTCATTGGTACACCCTGTATACATAGGTTTGAAAATTAAGTTTTTTGGGTTGATAAGAATAAAATCTCAGAAATCGACTCCCACGTACGTTCTATACTCTCACAAACTTGAAATTTAAATTATAATAAAAAATAACATTTTTTTTCCACTACTATAGTATTAAAAGATGTCTTTATTTATGCTGTGTTCGAGTCTACAAGTAGATAATTTTTGATTATTTACTAATAGTCGATAATAAAAACAATTGAAGACTAAATGTGATGTCAAAGATAGGCGAAGAGTTTTTTTAAAAATTATAAAAAAGTTCAACAGAAAATAAGCACTTTCTTTTGAATTCCTATCATTTCAAGTGCATTTTCGACCTAATCAAATAAAATAGAGGTAAGTAATTCTTTATCAGATATATTTTCGTTTGAAATAGTTTAATGTTATGTAAAAAATATTTTGATATTGATTATATACCCAAAAAAATATTGTAAAAATGATTAAATGTTCCAGTAGTGGAAAAAAATGGTATATAAACCACGGCAGAGAAGATTTTTCTCAGCCGAGCATTATTATTATCCCGAGATGTGAAGCATCTGGGGATAATAAGTTGCGATGCCTTGGTCTACAATATATTATTATACACGACTAATTTATTAATTGTTCATTATACATGAGTTGAGTAAATAATAATAATATTCATACCTTGCCTCCTTTAATAATAATGATTGGTTTTACTGATTTCTAGTGAATAATGATTATTTACTGGTTTAAATAAAGGTTTATAGTAGTTTTAGCCAAAATTATTTTATAGTCGCGGATAATAGCCAACATTATATGATCGTTCAATAATAATTGCCGAAAACTGTGATTGTTTAATTCTTTAAGGATTCTCATAATTAAAAAACAAAGAAGAAAAATATAAAATAATAGATGAAGCATTTCCACCTAACAAACTAAATAAATTATGATTTTAATATCTAAAAATATAAATGGATAAAATCTCGTATATTAATTTAATTATAATTAAAAACCTTCTATAAATATTTTTGCTCATTATTTCCATACTTTATACTTCTAACAAAACAATTTTCTTATAAAATGAGCTTTTCACGCTGACAGACATTTTCCTGTGTCAATTTTCATATAGCCACTCAGTTTATTTTTACATATCAAATTTATTGAACAAATCCGCAGTTAGATTATCATAATTTATTCTCCAATTTCGAAACATTTTTGTCAGTTTTTGAAAAGTTAAAATACAGAACAGACTCCGCCAAAATAAAAATTAAGCTTGAAATTATTAGTTTGAAAAAATACAGAGTGTTAATGAAATAAATGTAATCTGCATTTCAATTTTGGTTATTATATTTGAATCAAAAAAACATTTACCAAAAATGAAAAGTATACACGGTGGTCTTCGATTGTTATAGTAGACTACCCATTAACTACAGGTTATTTAGAATCCCCTATGTGTCACCTACATGGTCTAATTTACAATCAGAAACAATGATTTTTTTTTTAAACAGCAAAAAAAAAATCTAAACCTAATCCAACGCTGCGCTGTCCCAACACAAAGCAACAAAACTATTTAGCAGTAAATATAAAAATAAAGCATTTATTCTACGATCAGTCTCCTAATTCCCCAGAGCTCCTGTTTTCCCGGTTTTTGTATACTTTTAGAAATCAACAGGCATCAGTTCATCACTCGAGAGTTTAGTGAAAAATGAATAACACGCGAGTGAATCAATGATTGAAAAATCGACTAAAAAATTTCATTCCCGGTGCTTGAAACATGTTCTTGAAATGCTTTTAACGTCAGTTATAGTTATGGGATAAAAATAATTTTATAACGGTGAGAAATATAATAAATAATATACTAATATATTTGGTTGCTCCACTTTTAAAAAAATTAACAAACACAAATAGGGTCGAATGACACATTGTATGAAATAATTTAATACGATTATTCTATTTCTAAGAGTTTTATATTATAAAAAATCTTTGCAGCTATATAGTAAATTTACATTTTGTTACAAGTTTTGGTATTTCGTGTATATATTAAACGAGTAATTTTAAACTAAATATTTAGAATAATTTAAGATTTATTACATAGTAATATATTATAAGTAATAGCAAAAATAAAATTTACTGAATATAATCCCGAAAGCCACAAAATATATCCATCCTAATAAATAAAAATAGTTATGATGGATAATTTTATCAGAATTTAAAAAATAATTTTAATTTTATCCCTCTAAGAAATATCTAAATATTGTTGGTGGACATACAGAGCCGTATTAAAGAGACATTTAAACACCATTTCTTTATTTTTATACATAAGAAAGTAATTAAGCAATCAAACACGACTGATCCATATACCCCTTAATAGAAAAATATGACGTGATTTTAGCAATAAGTTTTTTCTATCGGGCGTTTATTATTTTTTTATATCTTAAATGTACATATTAATTAGGGGATTTAGAGTTACTTTTATTAATGTGAAACCGTGTATTATGAATTAGTTAGAATGTAGTAAAATAAATTTTAAAATAGATTTTTTGTTTTTAATTGTTTGGTTAAGAGGGAATAAAATGTTATCTGCTTAACGTCCGTTGATTTTCGGGTGATCTCCTTTTAACACTTCTTTTGATTATTTGTTCTTGAATCGTTAAAAGTACCAATAAAATTCTAATTCTCTAATTTTAGATAAATCATTCTAGTTAGTTTAATTATTCTTGTTAAAAGTTGTTTCTATTCCCATTTATAAAAAAAAACTATTTTATGAACGAAAAATAAAATATAAGTATTTGTAAAAAAATATTGTTGAAAAATATCGTAACCACTAACCAAAACTACACTTTTTAAAACACGTTTCGCTAACTATGTTAGGAGTTGATGATAAAAAAATAATTTAAACTAATAAGGTAGAATTTATAAAAATGCTTGTATCGGGTGTCCGATATGCGGATGGAAAACAACGTGATGAAGACAAGAAAAAGTTAAAAAGATCATTGGTCGTTTAGTTTAGAAAATTCCTTCAAATGTAATAAATAGAAACACAGATTTTTGTTCGAAAACTTGGCACTTCTCTCATAATAAAATTTATTACTTTGTATTGTGTTTCAGAAAGTTTTATTTTCGTTACAAATCCACCAGGTTCATTGTAAATATAATAATATAGGTTAAGGACAATAAATAATTTTATTTTATTATATAGAGTATTATATATGTAAATGCTATCGAAAATAGTTAATAGTTGTAACTATCTTTTGCCCGCGACTTCGGCCGCGTTGATGTTCAAATAAATAAAAGTTTTTCTTTTTTTTTAAACTTTTATCCCCATTTTTACCCCTCCAAGTAAAGTTACTATATCAAGTGTTATATCAAATGAAAGGTCATTGTTTGCAAATTTCAAAACAATTTTTTTATAATTTTATTTTTTTTTATAATTTTATACGACCTACTTTTAGACTTATGGCGAAGTTTTCAGGCCGAAGTAATTAATTCATACCGATAGATATTTATTTATATTTTACAGGAAAAATAAAATTAGGTATCCAAATTTAATAACTTTTGTGAAAAGAACAAAAATCTGAAATAATTCATATTGATAGACAATTATCAATAGTTTACAGAAATAATAAAATTAAGTATCAAAATTTAAATAAAAATAGCTTTTGAAGTTTCAGTTTTAGCTGTTTGTTTATTTATCAAAGGAAATCTACATATCAATTTTTAAACACATATTTTTGTGAGATTTTCTTGAAGGGAGGGGCGCTTTCATTTTTAAAAATATATTTCTTTAGGTGAATCTATACGTACCTATTTAGTAGGGGAAGGACACAGGTATAAGAAAGAAACTTTTATTTATTCCAACATCAAAGCGGACGAATTCGCGGAAAAAAGCTAATTTCTATTTATATCTTTAAATTCGTTTTCCCAAAAGTCTTACCCCATCAACTTTGCAGTAAGAGTTTGAAAGAACTATTCAATCGACTTAACTTTTTTTTGTAATTTTCATAAAACATGTCCTCTAGCTTAACCGAGTTTTTTTTAAATAACGTTTGGTTCAATTTTTACAGTTTCGAAAAGTTACAAAAACAGGCAACAAAAAAACGTTATTAAAATAATGTTAACGTGAAAACAATTAAAAACTTTGTATATTTTTTCTGTCATGTCTAGAGACTGCTTATGCTTTTTGAGGCGCCGATGATGAAAATCAGGATCCCGCGGCTCTAAAATAGTTGCGTCACCCCCAAAATCGCCAAAAACCACCCATTTTGGGGGTTTTTCGCAACGATTTTTATGAGACCCCAAAATAATGCTCTGTGATGTTTTAATTGTGATGGAAATTAGAAAATTTACAACGCCCTAAAAATTAAGCACAAGGTGTATGTTAAGGGGCGACACCCATCTCTAAATTGACGTACGATTGAAAAATGCTGGAATTTTTTTAAGTCTTAATTTTTTTTAAGTCTTAAAATTAAAAAAAATTGATTTCATCCCTTCGGGGGTGAAAACTACCCCTTAATCGCTTAAAAATCCGATTAACGCGTAGACATTGAGTTGAGATAAATAATTTATACTTTCCTTCCCATTTCCAATTAAATTACTTGGAGAAAAATTTGTCCACCCTTGTAGTGCCTGCTTTTTTCGTTGGCGCATTTCACTACATGTTAACCTTAGCATTTTGGTAATATTGTTTTTTGACAATTGGCAGAATGACACTGTTTTTTTAAGGGATTTCAGGGTACAGAGTGATCCATCCAATGGAGTCAAGATTCATTTGGTTAAATAAAAACAAAAATCAAGAAGTCAAGAAAATCAGAAAAAAAAACAAGATCGACATCAACAACATCAACAAAATATTCATTATTTTTTTTAGACCTTTGTCAACTATACCATTTTTACAAAAAATCCCTTATTTATTTTTCTGTTACAAAAATAATAAAAGACGCATGCAATATTGTATATTAATAATTTCATGGTAGTTACTGGCAAGTTTCCGAGGTAGATCCAGGCAACTACCATACCCTCCCCACCCCGAAAATTGAGAGAACACTCTGGATTAAGTCACCTTTCAAACAAAAACTAAATCAAAATTGGTTCATCCGTTTAGGAGCTACTATGTCACAGATAGATACACACCCTTCTGTTTGGGTAAAAAATACAAAAAAGTCCCGAAATACGTTTTAGCTTATTTCTTTAGGAGAATCTACGTACCAATTTTCAAGTGCCTATCATTTAAAATTTTCGAGATATTCAATATTTGTTGCTGACCTTTGACCCAAATTTTGAATCCCTTAAAGTGCAAATTTTCAAAATTCGTTTCTTAGTGCTCCCCTGCGGGTCCCGCGTCTCTAAAATGGTTGCGTCACCCCTAAAATCGCCAAAACCACCATTTTGGGGTTTTTTCTCAACAATTTTTATGAAACCCCCAAATTATGCTCTATAATTGTGATGAAAATCAGCAAATTTAGTACGCCCATAAAAACTAAGCACAAATTGTCTCTTATGGGGTGACACCCACCTCTAAATTGACGTACAATTGAAAAATGCTGGAATTTTTTTTTTACTTTTTTATATAAGTTCAAATGAAGGGAGTCGTAAAATTAACAAAAATTGTTTTCATCCCTTCAGGGGTGAAAACTACCGCTTAATCGCTTTAAAATCCGACTAACCCATAGACATTGATTTTGAGTTAGCGAAACGTACGTAGAGTGTTTTTAAAAAGTGTAGTTTTGGTTAGTGGTGACGATATTCTTAAACATTGATTTTGAGATAAATAATTTATACTTTATCTCCTATTTCTGATTAAATTACTTGAAGAAAAATAATAAAAAATATTTGCACTTCCTCAGGGGGGGAGCCACTCCCCTCTAAAAGAATCACCCTGTATATTTTTGGTTGACTCACTTACTCGAGCGGGTAATGGTTTGACGCACTTACTCGAGCGGGTTTTTGGTCGACGCACTTACTCGAGCGGGTCAATATTTGTTTAACCCCAATTTTGAACACCTTAAAGTGCGAATTTTCAAAATTCCTTTCTTAGTGCTCCCCTGCACTACCAAATTAAACTACCCTGAAAATTTCACGTCTCGATTACCTCTGGTTTAGGCTGTGCGTTGTTTGTTAGTCAGTCAGTCAGTCAGCGACACGACAATTTTATATATACAGTGCGGTGGAATATTAACTACTCTATTTTTATATCTTAAGAAAAATTCTCAAACAGGTCAATTTTTATATTAAACGTAGTATGTTATGACATAAAAGTTTCGAACCTGACATAATCCCTCTTCATGGGGGTGTCACCCCTTCGATTTTTTTAAATGAGAAAGTGCATCATGCGATACCTCATTTGAAACCTATTGAAACACTGATTTCAAAAATATATAACACTTTGGTTCAAAAATTAACGGAGTCTGAGTTATTCGAGAGTTTTAATCTATGAATTCTGTTGGCTTGACGGTAGGTTTTTTCATTGGAGGGTTGGAAGTGTTTTGTCTTTAAATAAATCTTTCCTACATTGTAAATGTTGGTAACTGAATTTAATCATTTAATGTAATAAATTACAAGTAACAACTATAAGGGTGTACTGAAAACTAAATAAATTTTAAACTTTAACAGTAACTGCAACTAAATAATTTTTTAACGTAAAAGGTGTTCAAAATGTTCCCCATTTATTTCTTGACATCGCTTGATGCACTTTCTCATTTAAAAAAATCGAAGGGGTGACACCCCCGTGAATAGGGATTATGTCAGGTTCGAAACTTTTATGTCATAACATACTACGTTTAATATAAAAATTGACCTGTTTGAGCTTTTTTCTTAAGATATAAAAATAGAGTAGTTAATAGGGGGGTAACACTTATTCCACCGCACTGTATACATAATGATTAATGATTTTTTTCTGTTTAAACTTAATGTTAATCATGAGGGTGAAAGAATGTTGTTATAGATATTGAGCTCGTAGAATTTAAATTAGATACAGGGGGCGCAATGTGTAATGTTTTAAATTTACAATTTGTTAAGAAAGGAGAATGATTTTAAAAATAGTCTATTGTATCCTACCTCGTATATAATAAATCTTTAGGAAATTCCTATAGATAATCAGTGGTAATTTTTCGACATATTCGTGTTTAGCGACCTCGAAAACCCCAGATCACAATTTTTGTACAAAACAATAAAATCTAAACGAAATTCCTGTAGATGAGCACCTTAAGCAGGTCGCCTTGGTCAAAAGGTACCTCCAGGTAATTTTTCGACATATTTATGTTTGGCGACCTCGAAAACGCCCAAATCACAATTTTTGTACAAACTAATAAAAAGCTAAACAAAATTCCTGTAGATGAGCGATGAGCACCTTAAGTAGGTCGGCTTGGCCACCAGGTAATTTTTCGACATCATATTCAGCGACCTCGAAAACGCACAGATCACAATTTTTGTACAAAACAATAAAAATCTAAAACGAAATTCTTGTAGATGAGCACCTACAGTCTGGTCACCTCCAGGTAATTTTTCCACACCATTTTCGTATTTAACGACCCCAAAATGTACTCAAAAATGCATCTTTTCGATGCACTCCGGCTGCATACACGATTGAAGTGATTAAAATATGGTACACATTTTCTGTCGGTCTTACAGCTACAATTTTCGGTAACTTTTTTTAATTTAGTGTTATTTCCTCGACTTTAGAGATAGGCAACCAAACGACGCTAAGCAATGGTCATCATGCAATGAAATTCGTATGTTTAATTAGAACCATCTAATTTAATAAAGAGCCAACATGTAATAAAGAACTAACGGTACTGAAACATTTAGATACGGTTTGCAAGAACTCCTTATTTATTATATTTTATTTAAACTTGCTCTCAGCGAGCATTTGATCATATTCTGACTGGTATATGTAAACATTTATGATATATTAAAATAAAAGATTTTTTTGTATAAGCGAGTTTCTGTAAATTCCTAATATTTGGTTTTACTACGCCACTGTCCGATCTTACTTAGTTAAAAACGTTTTATTTTTTTCAGCAAATGTCTGTGCAAAGTCCCATAACACCTCAACGTTATGAAACATTTCCGAATAAAAAACCCAACAAAAAACCGTTTTTCCAGAGTTTAAGAAAAGTTAAAGTTTCTCAACAGAAGCATGGTAGAATTTTAGAATTTGGTACCACGCCAAGAAGAGATAAAACATCTAATATGAACTTTCCGAGGGATATACTAAGAAGCGTATATCAGTTCACTCAAGCGGTACAAATTTTTCATATAAAACAAATAACAGCTTAGTTAAAATCACTTACCTAGTAATATTTCTTTACTAAACAACAGTTCACTAGAATTGGAAATTACACTTCACTTATTTAAACTAAAAAAATATAAAACTGTCAATGTACAGACTCCACGGAATACGCGATTTCGAGATTTTATATTTAAAAAAAGTGCTACCAACTGTTAATAAAACTATTCACTAAATGCAATTTATGCCACCGTATAATGATTTATATACAGTAGTTTCACTCCGGTGTCGGCACTTTGATCTCATGGTGTGTATTTCGTTTTTTTTAGTATCCACCAGAAAAGCATTGTTGCCAAACGTGGGATAAGTATTTGAGTTACAGTTCTGATTCTTGTGTAATCTTGTAATTTATGAAAGTCGCATAGTGAAACTACTGTATATAAATTATTCTACTGTGGTTATGCAACATAAATATTATGTAAATACATTTCAAATATTACATTATTATTAAAAATGTAATTAATATGCATTACATTTTCATGTACAAACTATTAAAAATCAAAGCCGTGCCTGCAGGTTATGCAACACACATTTTTTATATTTTTAATACATTTTTAACAGAAACAAATTAAAATAGTAGATTTATGTGATAATAATTTTACTGGAACCAAAATTTTAAAACCAATTTATTTAAAAAAAAATGTAAAATGTCCGAAGGATAGGCAACACACATTGATCTAAGAATTTTAATTGATAGTTATAAGGTATGCAACCCACATTACTCTACAACATTTTTTTTAAATTAACGACTTGATTAAGCCCTAAATATTTATATAGAAAATTGGAAATTTAATTTATTATTACAGATAAACGGTTACACCATAGATGCACCAGTTTTCCGGCTAAACACTAACGCCACTGTTATACTTTTAATAACTTTTTCGTTAGCTGTTACTACTAGGCAGTACGTCGGACATCCTATAGATTGCATACATGCAAGGTAAAAATCAATACTTATAATACTTATAATTTGATCAAAATTTCAGGTACAACAATAGATTTCGATTATTTTATTAAATTTTGGACTTAAAATGGCGGCAATCAGCTTATTAGTGTTAGGAAGAGATGGCGCTGATAATTAATTTTCATTTAATTGGATAATTTATTTCATTATTATTCATTATTTAATCATTATTAGTTTAAATAATCTGTTCCCGAATTTTTTTATTGTGTTATTTAATAAATTTACTTATTTAAATTTAGTTGTATAAAAATTTATAAAGTTGTCAATATGGGCTCTGAGAAATAATATTTATTTTCAGATTTTTATGCAAATTTTTACTTTCCCACTAGATTTACTATATATACTATATAGCTTTTGTCAACTATGGTAAATGTATCCTCATTTAATATAATTGTTCTAATTGGTATTCTTTGAAGCTAATAGCATAGAATATAAGTAGGAACATATCACTTTCGTACGGTGGAACGCGATGGGTCTTGCAAATGGCGAATGCCGTCATAAACCGATATATTTAACGTTCTAACTATATTATAATCATATGTGGGTCTTAGTAAAGGCCTGTCTGTTCGCACCTTAGATTATATAGTAAATGCTCTTTCCTACTTACTCTAAGGCTAATAGTAAAATAGAAAAAGAAAACTGACATTTATTATAAACGAGCTGTCTAGACGAGGAAAGTGTGTCGTCACAAATGTCATTCTTGTCAAAAACTGAGTCAAAACAAAAAATATGAGTACGTTCTCTATTGATGCTTTGCTTATTAGTTTGTATTTGATTGTTTGGATGTTGTTTCCTCAAGCAAAAGAATTTAGTTTTTATCTTAATATGACTGGAGCTGCTAAATTTGACTTTGACAGATGTTTAGGTGAATTTAGGCAGTTGTGACATATGTGACGTCATTATTTAGCCCCTCGTGACGTCATTGTTTTGTCAGTTTCGTACCAATATCTACCCAAGTTTAGAGCTAGGTGAAATCTGGTTGACATATGTCACTTTGTCACTAAAGGCGAGAACACGAGCAAAAGTGTGAGTTTATGTTAAAAATTTAGTCAATGTCAAAATGGAAAAGGAAAGATATTTATTAAGCCTAAACATGGAAATGGAAGATGTTCAGGTGGAAGTTAATGATAGAGAAATGGCAAAAATTCTTCTAAAGGATAGGTGTAATGAATATTGATAAATACCTGTTTTAATTTTAAATCACAAATTCGCTTGTTGTGTTTTGTGATTGCACTATTGACATTTGACATGGATGGAGAGTTGCGTTTAGGCGCGTACTTGTCATGCCCTTCGCATTCCAAAATGACATTTCAAAGTGACATTTCTTTAATAACCAAAGATTTAATCAAGGGTACGAATTTGGTAGTTCACCTAAATTCGCCTTTTGTTTGGTCTCAGTTTTTGACAAGAATGACATTTATGACGTCATGACTTTCCTCGTCTATTATCTGCAATGTACTGCGTTCAGTAATACCATAAGAAGAAGCATTATATACAGGGTTGTGTTCGACATCTTTTATTTAATATTTTTTAGGGACATTCCGGAGGACGTTCTTAATACTTATTGTTGGATTCATTCGACCTTTACTGTTATTGATGTCCAAAAAAAAGGAGATAGAAATAGTTTGTCGACCTCAGGAATTCAAACTACTGGAAAAAAGACTGTTAAACACATTAAATATTATCAGTGGGTTGAATTTGTTTTGTTTATACAAGTAAGTGAACATTTTTTGTGTTTTTATTGAAAAATTCAAGACGACGGTTTTCGTCGTTCTACGAGTATATTTTTGGCTGTTAAATCGAGACCAGAACAGCCAATGTTAGCCACTTCTATTTGTGCTGAAAATGTTTACAAAACGTATTATAAACGTGTAAAGTTTACGTTTCAAGGTGGCCTATACCTATTTCGAATCTTCAGCTAGGATTTTACAGGATGATTCAAAATGTTTTGCTAAAAAATTTTAATGTTTAATTTTTTTTTTAAATATTTGGAAAGCAATATAATTATTGTTTTGTAATTTATAAAAACAGATTTTTTCTTTTGGTGAATTTGAGATGTTTTATAATGTTTTAATTATAAAAAGTAATTTTTTTCTTTAATTAAATTGAATAACTCTGTATAATAAATATTTAATTTATCCTTTTAAAACAAGTCAAGAGTTGGGTTTTGTATAAACCAAACTTATATGAACTCAAACAATCGTTTATTTAAATGATTTGTTAACACTTTGGATTTTAAACAAATAATAAACTGTGAAATGTACACTGAGAAAAGAAGTTTTTATACAGATACAAACTTATTATTTTTCTGAGTCGTTTTTATTTTTTTTATCTTTAATTCTTTTAATGTTTCTTTTTTTGTTAACATTTTATGGTAATTTTTACATATAGCTTTACATTATTATTTAACATACAGAGTGATTCAAAATATTCGACGGCCTATATGAGGTTTCCCATTTTTTAATAATAATAATATTGTTTATTTACATAAAAAGCCAAAAGTAGACAAGATAATTTTTTTCCAAACTGCATATCTAATAAATTTGACATTATTATTTAACATTTAACAGCAAAAAGTAGACAAGATAATTTTTTTTTCCAAACTGTATATCTAATAAATTTGACATTTTTTGTGATGATTCCAAAAAGCAGAAACAGTTGTCTGCCAACTTTAATTTTATACAAAAATAACAGAAAAGTGTAACATCATGTTTATATGAATTTTTTCATAAAATCTCAGGAAATGTTGAAACATGAGGAACTCCAATTATTGACTCAACATTAACAGCAAACAGAGATCGAAAGAGAGAAGTAAATTTTTGTATTTTTAGTTCTGCCAAACTTTGTGGAGATTTCGGTGTTTCAGTTTCAAAATAACTCCGTCGAGACGCCGACGCCTGCTAAAAACATACGTCCCGACGCACCGCGCTACAATCGTCCCAAAAAAATTCTTAAATTATCTCGAAAAAAAGATAGTCGAAAATTTAGTGATAATGTTTTTCTGAGTGGTTTTTGTGAATAAAGGAACAATAGTGATATTTATTTAATAAAAGTAAGTACATTTTTTATTAGTGTAATATTAAAAATAATTTTATTAACACGTTGACTGGTGGATGATTTACACAAAAGTGTTATTGTAATAAATATAATACTAAGTTTTGAAATTATTTAAAAGTAATGTTAAATGTTAATAATAATTTATTGAATATTTCGGATATTTTTCAATTTTTATTCATTCTTCCAACCTACACGTTTACACTTTTACATTTTTTTTTCGACCAGCGATTTGAAATTTTTATTATATTATTTGTTTATTATTATTATTATAAAATTCCACTAAATATTACTTTTAAGTAGTATCAATCAGATCAGGTCAATCAAAGTAAATTATTAGATTGCAGCTTTGATATCTGGTTATTAAAAGTTCTACGGAACCCTGATTTTGCGAACCCATTTTTTGTCATATTTAACGAACTGCTACTCTGCATAGTTATACAAATACACTTAAACGAAATAAGTCGAGTGGTGTTAGATCTGAATACCTAGCAGTCCATTGTATCTCATTTTTTTCAAAAATAGATCTAAAATCAGGGTTTTGTACCAAAATATTATTAATAGACAGAGTCGATTGACTGAATTTAAATAAAAATATAAAAAAAGTGAAGCTTATTTGTACGTTTTGGAATTTAGATGCCATTTTAAAATTTAAAGCACTCGATTTGTTTTGGTTTCATCAAAATTTTTGCGAACCGTGAATATTCCTTAATTCGTGCCTTGTTAATTTTATGTATTTATTTGTTTTTCTTTGCACTGTATCTGCAAAAATTTGCAAACACATTAGATTTTTACAGAAATTTAAGAACTGATGTAGGTACTTTGAATTTCTTAATTTTGTTTTAATTAAATTGAAGTGAGAAAAACATATTTCAAACAATTTAAAAAAAATTCCCGACTTAAAATTAAAAATGAGTAAATTTTGTGACTCAACAATGTTTGTAGGTGGACCATAAAACACAGGATGCACTTTTCAAAAAATATATTCAATTCGGAGTAAATGTTATTATTGTGCCAAGTAAAAATAACTGTCCCTAGAATTGTTAATAAAAAAATTTGACATATATTAATTCCGTAAAAAAATAAAATTGCAATTAATATTTTTATGGTAAGAATATGACTGGAATTATTTATGTAATATAATTTTTCATAAAACAAAGCTAAAATTTAACCTAAAAAGTTTGACCAGATATTCGGTTTCAGGGTTTTCTACACCTATAACCAAATGACGCAATCAATCATCAGTAATAATACTTGTCCCTTCCCCGCACAAGTCTTGGTTTCTGGGATTCAAACGCAAGGAGGACAAATCTAGGGAGATTATTCTGTATCTGTAAGGTAGGGAGGGTGGGTTACTTCACAAGTGGTCTGTCCCACAGCACTTAGGCCTGATTAGGTCCATTGTCCATCATCCTTAGTACTTTAGCCAACCGTTTTTATGTAGTTGACAACGTCGCCAAGATGTAACTCTCTTATGTTGGCCGGTGTTAGCCAATATTTGCCTAACACAATTTCCCTAATTGATGAGGACTTCGGAAAATCATAGAGAATGTCACAGTCCCATGTTGTTAATCTGTTCAATGACCAGCCAGCAGATTCTGCCTTGTTGGCTGTTGTGCTATCAGGGCAACTTACGAGTCCCCTAGCAACTCTGCAACTTGTCTCATATAATCTTTCCTCGAATTTTACAAGGAAGTAATCCTAAATTAGATTCGTCACGACCGATGTAGTTAGCACAATGAAGGAGCTAGGTCGACAAGACTGTTACCTTTTGATGTGGCATGGCTTTGATCCATCTTAAGGTGACCACATTGTTGATGGATGCTTCGTCCAATGCTTGGTGACATTCTAGTACTAACCATGAGCAAATTTGTGGTCTGTCCAGGGTGAGTAGTGTTTGTCTGCTATCTGTATAGAAGAGCATATTTCTTCCAGTGATGCTATTTCATTTGAGCTACGCTGACACTTTTTCCCATAGGCCATTTTCGTCTTCCGGCTCTTCTGTATATTTTGTTATAATTTTGTAGGGCCTGTAAAAGGCATATCGCGGTGAGATGGAGTCCATGTTCCATATAAATATCAAAGGGGTAAGAATAAGGATGACTTCCATAGCATTGGTTGGTGGTGTTTTCATGGCTCCAGTTATGTTGAGACATGCTGCTCTTTATATTTGTTCTAGTTGTCAGTTGTTGGGTTTTTGGTCCCCAGGCGACTGCACCATATGTTAGCATACGTCTTATGATGGTGAAAACCCCCAGGTGTGCCCACAGTTTGACGGCATTGTTCATAAGTAATTTATGTTTTTTTAACTTTATTTTCTAGGTGTTAATTCCAGGTTAACTTAATGTCAAAGGTGACACCTGGGTACTTCAAATCTGCTACGAAGTTTAGTTTAGTTTTAAGAAGTTCTAGATGTTTTAGTTTTGGTACCTTCCTTTTTCTTGTATACAGATCCATGGGAATAGGTAAATTCCCTCCCAAGGAAAAAGGGGTCAAAAATAACCGGTAAATTCGGTCTAAATTTTGTTTGTACCAGAAACTGTATAGGTAAATTCGGTCCTGGGCAAAATATTTTAAGAGGGGAGCAATAAAAGATTATATATTTATATATTTAATAATATTATGAAATCCGAAAAGACCTTTTTTACATATTGTATACTTAATTAAACACCACAGTGAAATGAGACACATTTAATAAAATGTAAACGACTTATTTCGTTTTTTATATATGATTCAATCATTTTTGTAATACATTTTTGACTGTTTTTTAACTTTACTGTTGGTAATTTTAGCATTCAAATGTAGACTTTGTAATTTTACATAGGTTTCGATTTGAAACTCTTTAAGTTTATTAATAAACACACAAATGGTTGGATGAGATTTGTAAAACGAATCGTTAAAGTGTCTATGGAAAGATTCGCATGTATTCGTAGTCCGTGTAAGTTCTGCTGAGTTTTTAGCCCAAAGTGAAGGATAGAATAGTGACTTCTCAGGTATATAATTATCTATCAAATAATCGGAGTACCCTTGAATCTTTCCATCGTTTGGTACTATTGAGAGCAGATCGAATACAAAACAATCACTAATTTCTACAGGATTTAAGAAAGTAAGGGCAAAAGTCATTTTTAGCCAACGCCCCGCATCGGAACTTTCATCTTTGTAGGCAGATATCAAACCAATTTGCTGAATTTTTCTATACCACGATTGCAAAAGATGAAATCGACATCCGATTATTTGAGCTAATGGCCAAACTTGTTCGACAGCCTTATGAATACCTTTTTCAAAATCGATTACAATTTCAGAAATGTCTAATTTAACACTATTTTTGATGCAGATTTCTATTACAATATTAAATAATTTATGGTACGTTTCACTCCGTTAGTTTTGTAATAGAGAAAAAATTAGTGGCCGTTAATATACCCATGTATCATAAAAAACTGACAAAAAAATTGTGGGCAGTAGTTAAATGTGCCATCTAAATATATTCGTCTGACGTTTCCGATAAAATTGAATATTTGACTTACAAGAAAAGACAGCGATTTAATCAGCTGCATCATTAAAAAGTAAAAAAAATTTCCCCTCTGGATGTTTCAATGTTGATCTTCTCCAGAATGTCGAAAGTTTGTTGAATACTAGTTGGTAATTGTGGAAGCTGTTTTCGACGAGCATTCTACAAATTCTTTCTTATTAATGCAACGTCTGTCGTATTGGTAGTTAAAGGCAGATTGTCTTGGAGCTCCCGGCGGATGATTTTTGCAGGCTTCTCCGGTAAATCATCAATAGCCTTTCATTTGCAAGAAGTGCTTACAATTTGGCGGTTCAACTGTTCCACTTTTGCATTATGGCAATGCTCCTTTACATGCTTTCTAACAGTTACATTGTCCACTTTCACCCATACTAAGCAAATAAGATTTACACTTTTTATTTATACACGTCCACCGGTTTTCACCACTTTTTAAAATTTTTTGAAAACTATATTTATAGTTATTTATAACTACTATGGGCTTAACTTTTTCGCTCAAAATAATATTAAGATCCATGTTACATACTACAGAGAATGCTTGAATCGACTAATATATATATATATATATAAACAGAAAAAATAAATAAATATTTCAATCCATTTACTAATTACTACAATTTTCGGAAAAATCCAATACCATTATTTAATTACTGCTTTCCTAGAAAGAGATTAAGCATCTCAGTTTCGTAAAATTCTGGTTGGGAGGGAATGTACCTATTGATAAATGGGTATAAAATTTTTAATTTAATCTGCTACCTGCTGGGACCGAATCTACCATCACCCAGATCCATTTCTATCTTCTTGGGATTGATAGACAATGAGTGGTCCTTGCACCACCGTTCTATAATTCTGAAATCAACTTGCATTCTTTTGTCGAGTGTGTTCTCGAATTTTCCTGTTAACAGGATGACGAAGTCATCCACCTATTCTATTGTGTAGTGATGATCGTGATGAGAGTGTCCAAGAGCATGTGCCTTGCATAGTTACATCTTCTACACTTATGTTAACCTCTCGTTTTGAGAGCATGTTATCTATCCATTACCCAACCATTTGAGGAACATTCCTATTGGCTACTGAGTGAATTATTTTGTTGAAGGTGGTCATGTCAAAAGCACCTTCTATATCTATGAAAACACCCAAGACCGACTCTTTTTTGAAGAGCTGAATCGGTATATCTTCCTGGGGTGTATGATTGTTGACTGGGATATAGTGGTGTTGTAGTAATTAACAAATCTCTTATGTACCCTTCACATAGCTTTTCTAATGTCTTCATGCAAAACGATGTCAGGCTAATTGGTCGGTATGCTTTTGGGATGGAATAATCCATCCTTCCGGGTTTACATATGAAAACAACTTTTACTTCTCTCACTTTTTTGGTCATATATCTTAGAGCTAAGAAAGATCTAAGTATTCTGACCATGTACGAATGAGGCCATCTAGGCCACACTGAAATAGTGCTGAACAAATGTCGTCAGATTCTAGCGATTTGAATGGGGAGAAACTGGAAGTTGTCCAAATAATTTTGTCTTCGTCTACAAAGTTCTTGGCAGTTTGTCAATCGTAGACGGATGGTTTGTGTTCTTCCTCTATCCCGTCAACCATATTTGCGGTGACCGAATCAGGGAAGTGCATTGTCAGCAGAAATTTGGTACTTTCTTCGAGACGTTTGGGTCTTTTGTAAAGCTCTTTGGAGCCTTGCTACCTGCGGGAATCTTTGATTTATTCACAGTACCCGGTAGCAATCAATTTATTTTTCCAATTATGCTTATCAAACTAACGCTGTATTATTATTATTTGACATTATCAAAAATAATTTTTAATATTATGCAAACTATATATATAATTTTTTTTTTTTCAGCTTGTCGCGATGGTAAAAACATCACCAAAAGTAGTAGCAACTCCACGTAAAATGAAGCAATCTACTTACAATTCACCAAATCAATCGCTGACCAAAAGATAACCAAAAAATGACCAAGCCATACTAACCCCCGTTCGCACGATGTTAGATATATTCAGAGGCCTTAAGGCTTTAATCAGAGTCAGTCATATACACATAGATTCACCAGTATTTAGGCTGCATTACTCTCTGACTTCGAGTATATTGATTGCTTTTAGTCTGATAGTGACTACTAGACAGTATGTCGGGAATCCAATCGATTGTATCCATACGAAGGATATACCTGAGGATGTTTTTAATACTTTTTGTTGGATCCATTCTACTTTTACTGTGGCTAGTAATAAACAGGAACCAGTGGCTAGTATGTATTTGCCGGGAATCAGGACTACGCACGATGATAAAGAGAAAAAAGTGTACAAGTATTATCAGTGGGTGTGTTTTTGCTTATTTTTTCAAGTAAGTTAGAATTTTGGAATTTTCAAATTTTTAGCGAATTTTAGATATTTTTATTTAATATATAATTTTGTGGTACTAAGTTCGGTAATAAATTTACCGGCTTTAATAATTTGTTAATGTCAGATTATTTTTAATATTAAATTATAAAATTATTTATTGTAGTTATTAAAAAAATGTCCATTACACTATTATAATAACTCGTCTCGCAAATTATACTCGCCTCGTCCGGAAACGTCTCAACTCGGTATATAAAACAATATGTTTCGACTGTTTTAGAATTTTTTTGGTTTTAATTATTTTGGTTAATATTTAGTAAATTTTAGTTTTTTAAGAATTTTTAGTAATGTGTAACGATTTTCATGGAAAATAAATTAATCGAAAATCAATTTATAGAAAACCAGTTTATCTGGATTAGCTCTGATTTCCCCACATGCATATTTAATTATTTTTTATTGTTTATTTCAAAGATTTCAAAATGTGAAATTCCATTGGGTTAAAATCTGATGAACTAGTATAGTCCATCTAATATTTTGACAATCCCCAGTTTAGTTGACGAAAAAAAAACTCACTAAATGTGCACAAATTCTATCAATAATCCGTCAAAAATGGTAGTGTCTACTAATACTATTTTAAGTTAGAATAAACAATATAGATATTCTAAATTTTCAAGTTTTCTCACTTTTTTTCAGACTATTAAATATTTAATAACAGATTAAAATATGCTAAATTAAATTTTCTGTAATTATATTTATTACGCATATTATGTTTAAATAAATCACTACTTTTTAAACTTGATAATGGCCGAGTAGACACATCCAAACAGATTAGCCACACTGTATATTTTAATACCAAATTACTAGTTGACCTTAAGTGTAAATAATGACATAATTTTTAGTAATTTTTTTATTACCAATATTCGAAATTTATTTCCCAATGTTACCTAAATGCACTCAATATTGATGAACTAGTAATATTTTATGTTAGTATGTTGTCTACCCTGGGCAACGTTGCCTCATAACCTCAACCAAAAATAATTATCTAACTCTTCTTTGTATTTTTTGATTTTTTTAGCGTTAGTAAATCATTTTTAATAGTAAAATTGTGCATATACTATTTTTTACGAAATTTCGTTAATTTCAATTCTTACTCACATCATAGAAAAAGAGAAATACTAACATACAAAATATAATCGAAAAACGAATAAAATATAAATCATATGAATATGAAGCTATTTTAAAAATCTATAGAAATCGGTAAAAATCTGTATTTATTTTTAATTTTTTTTAACTTGTTACTGGCTCAGTAGACACATTCTTGAATGAAATGCGCATTTATAAAAATATTTCAATGATATTCGGTTTTTTTTTTATTAAATTCAAAAATCCGAACTACTTTTAAATATTCTGATATACACTGTGTTGCTCATATACAAATTATTCTTAAGCCGGACCTGGATATTAATTTTTGTCCTTACAGTACAGTTACCCCCTCTATTAACTTCTGTACAGCAAATATTTTATTTTTGATAAAATACATTTCTGCAACAAAAAAATTACCCTTGCACTGGGTTATTACCCCCTTGAAAATTTTAAATAATTTTTTATTTTTAATTTCATTTTTTTTAATTTTAATTTTTTAATAGTAGAATATTTTTGTTTAGTTAATTTCACATTTTAAATTTAATTAAGTCAAAAAATAACCCCTGTTACCACTTAAAATTTTCAAGGCGACAGGTGTAAAAAATGGTAGTATTCTACATTTGTCTAAAGACAGCAATCTAACACATTTTTACTACTTTTAAGTGCTTTCGACAATTTGTCTAAAGACAGCCAATCTAACACATATTTACCACTTTTAAGTGCGTTCGACAATTTTTCTAAGGTGTGCTTTTTCCGTTTTCTGCATATTAAGGGTTTTTCATTTTCAAGGTCAGCCCTGACAATCTACCAAAATGGACGAAATTTGGTACTTTGATTTAGTACCTCATTAGTGCTTTATAGTGCTTCAAATACTTTCGAAAGTGCTTGTCTATTTTTTTTTACCAAAATTGAGTCAATCGGAAAATGTTTTGAGGTTGACATTGAAGTTAAAATCTAAAATATCTAAAAAAATAGACAAGCACTTTCGAAACTATTTGAAGCACTAACGAAGCACTAAATCAAAGTACCGAATTTCGTCTATTTTGGTAGATTGTCAGGGCTGACCTTGAAATTAAAAAATTCTTAATATGCAGAAAACGGAAAAAGCACTAACAAAATAGTTAAAGCACTAAGAAGCACTAACAAACGGGAAAATTCGGAAAAAAAAAATTAACACTTTGGGGGCTAACTTCACGGAGCTCATTTTTACTCCTCTTTTTATGTGTTTTTCTCCTCTTTTTTGACCTTTTTTCAGTAACTAGCTTAATGAAACCCTTTTTTTTATTTTATTCAAAAATTACCCATTTTTTCTCAATTTTCATAAAAAACTACCCCTTTTTTCTCAATTTGCTTCAAAAATTACCTATTTTTTAATTTTTAATTCAATCAGATTTTATAATAAGAACAAGCAAATCTCATCCCGACTGACAGTCTAATATAATGCTTACTCTTCTTTTTTCGCTCTTAATTACCCCACTTATATTTATTCATTTTTTACACTTAAAATTACTCCCAACTTTTTCTTCGTTTTTCACTTTTCACACTTAAAATTACTCCCAACTTTTTCTTCATTTTTTCACCATTTTCAGTCAAAAATTACGCTCACTTTTTTCTCAATTTTGTCACTTTTTTCTCTAAAATTACCCTTTTTCTTACGCCCTTTTTTTCCAATTTTGCTTGTTTTCTACCCCTTTTTCTTACGTTTGCTATTTTTTCTAAAAAATTACCCTTTTTACTTTCCCGGACCCATCAAAGGGAAAGTAAGGTGAACGAGCAAAAAAAAAATTTGAGATATCGATGGAAATATCCATTTTGAGGTCCCCCAAGAAGATTGAGACCATTTCCAGCGTATGGTCTGTCTGTGTGTCTGTGTGTAATCTTCCACGATAACTGCCGAACCGTTTGACCAATCAAGCTGAAATTTGGTATGGAGGGTGGATGTGTGCCTAGAATGCGACCATTAGTTTTTGGTTTAAATTGGTATAGTGGAGGGTCCTCAAGACCGACATTGGTTAAATATACATGTAACAATTTTTTGCTTTATTTAAATTTTAAGGACAAACAATACATTTTAGTGCAAAATATTGTAGTACAAAGTTTTAGAACATAAAATTACCTACAATTTGTGTCTGAAGCCTTTTCCAAAATTTCCAATAGTTGCGCCACTAGAGGGCGCGTAAAAAATGTGCATGTATGTTTTCTATAGTTTTTCTTGATTTTGAGGATCAACAATACATTTTAGTGCAACATGTTCTAGTACAAAGTTTTAGAAAATAAAATTCTCTATAACTTTTGTTTTAAACTTTTTTCAGAATTTCCAATAGTTTCGCCACTAGAGGGCGTGTAAAAATATGCATGTAGTTTTCTCTAGTTTTTCTTGATTTTGAGGACAAACAATATACTTTAGTGCAAAATTTTGCAGTACAAAATTTAGAGCATAAAATTCTCTATAACTTTTGTCTCAAACTTTTTTTAAAATCTCCAATAGTTGCGCCACTAGAGGGCGCGTAAAAAATGTGCATGTATGTTTTCTCTAGTTTTTCTTGATTTTGGGGACAAACAATGTATTTAGTGCAAAATTTTCTTGTGCAAAGTTGTAAAGCATCAAATTTTTTTAACTTTTATGTTTAACTTTTATCGAATTCCTCATAGTTTCGCCGCTAGATGGCGAGAAAAATACACATTTAAAATTCCCTACAACTATTGTATGAAAATTTTTCCCGAATTCCCAATAGTTTTCACACATGTGATCCATAAACAATGTAATGCTTAGTATTTTGTAATTAAAATAATAATAATAAATAACATATTCTCTACGGTCGAGCCGGGAAAGTCCTGGGGTGACACAGCCGATTTTTTTTACTAAATTTTGCTCTTTTGAAATCAGAATAAATTTTTTTATTGTATAACAGCCCCACAAAAAAAAGGTTCATACACAAGAGGCGAACTGAAATTCCGGGTTTGGGTCCGGGAAAATGACCCTTTGGGGCGGGAAAATGATCCCTTGGGGCGGGAAAATCCTGTTTTGGTCGTCCCGGTCGCGACTGTGGTATTTTCATGGACTTTAAAATTCTGAAGCTGAGACTGGGTGTGAAAAGTGTTTGGTCAGCTGAAATACCCCGTTCGGGTCCGGGAAAATAGCCCATTGGGGCCGGAAAATCATATTTCGAACATACCAGTTGCAACAGTGTTATTTTCGTGTGTTTTTCAATTTTGGACCTGGGTGATCCGAACAGGGAATTTCACATGGCCATAAACCTGTCAAGCACAGTCTAAGCTACAGGAATTAGTACATAAAAATCCCACTGTTGCGATTGGTACGTCCGAAATATGATTTTCCGGCCCCAATGGGTCATTTTCCCGGACCTAAACTGTGAAGTTCAGCTGACCAAACACTTTTCAAACCCAGTCTCAGCTCCAGAATTGGAAAGTCCATGAAAATACCACAGTCGCGACCGGGACGTCCAAAACAGGATTTTCCCGCCCCAAGGGGTCATTTTCCCGGATCCAAACCCTGAATTTCAGTTGGCCATAAACTTTTTGAGCACAAATCCGGCTTTAGCTCCAAAATTCAGCGTCGACTTCGCCTTATCCCGGGAATCGCATTTCAGCCTATTTTCGGCCCCTGGGGCCAATTCCATACGTGTAGGCCCAATTGGGGCTGTGTAAGCTTTCTTATCAGACCTATTCAAAGCCGATCAAAAGAGTATCAAGGGATCAAAAACTTGAAACGTGATCTTGAATTATTAGTTATACAAACAGTGCGAAAATGATCAGAATGGAACCTATTTAAATTATATAATTTTAACTGAAAAAATTCCATCTTTATAATCTTTAACGAACCGCCACTGTTACTATTTAAGATTTCTAAAAGCTTAAATAATGTTTATTACAAACGCCCATTGATACGATGGCTTCATAGGAAATAATCAGTTTAGCATTTGGATAGATTCCAAAGACATCTAATAAATATTTTTCAATGGAATTTATTGTAAATTTCAAGAAAAAAACTTGTACATAATATGACACTCGTTTTTAATTTTTTTTTTATATATAAAAATGTATCTAGTTGATAGTTACTTTGGCAGTTTTAAGAGGATATTAAAAAACGATTTTCTGAGTATTTTGCCTCTAGAAACTTGCATCAAAGCACTTCAGGTTGGCACCAAACTGTATCCACTCAGCACGTGATAAAACTAGTATTTTATTATACAGATTGTCTTCAAAAATTCCCTTTATCGTATTTCTTAAATAACCTTTAAACGTCAAGATTTATCTTATCCTATAACTTTTTACTATAAAATATTTTATGACGTAACAACTCGATTTCTAGAATAAGTAAAAATATAATTTTAGAGTTTTCGAAAAAAACTGTTCTAAGACGGTTTTGTCCGTCCGTCCGTTTGTTAGTCTGGTTCAACTCGAGAACGGTGAGAGATAGAGACAAACGGACATTCCTATTTTGTTTCCATTTTTCCCCTTTGTTCTTTATTTGTCCCTATTTTTTACCATTTCTTCTTATTTTTTCCTATTTATCACTATTTTTTCTATTTTTCCTTATTTTTCCCTTGCTTTTCCATATTTTTTTCCTGTTTTTCAGTATTTTTTTAATATTTTTTCTAATTTCCCTATTTTACTATTTCTTCCTATTTTCCTGTTTTCATTATTATCTATTTTTTCCTGTTTTTACTATTTTTACTTATTTTCCATATTTTTCCTGATTTCTCTCTATTTTTCTCTAATTTCCCTATTTTATCTATATTTTTCAAATTTTTTCACAATTTCTCCCATTGTTCCATATTTTTTCGTATTTGTAACTGTTTTTTTTCCTATTTTTCCATGTTTTTTTCCCTGTTTTCCCAATTTTTCGTTATCTTTCCTCATTTTTTTCATTTTCCCTATTTCTTTATATTTTTCTTGTTATTCCCCATTTATCTCTATTATTTTCCATTATTTTTCTTATTGTTCACTATTTTTCCATATGTTTCCTTATTTATTCTCTAATTTCCCAATTTTTTTTTATTTAGCCCTATTTTTTCTTATTTTTCTCTAATTTTTGCTATTGTTGCCAAATTTTCCTGCTTTACCTTATTTTGCTCTATTTTTCCTATTTTTTCCAATTTTGCAACATTTTTTACCATTTTTCTCTACTTTTCCCTATTTTTTATTGTTTTTCCAAAACTGTTCTATTTTTACTATTTTGCTATTCGTTCTTTTTTTTCCATATTTTCTACAATTTTCACTATTTTCTCTATTATTTTCTATTTTTAAGGTTCCGTACCCCAAAGGATCCAAACGGAACCTTATTGCTCTGACTCGCGTGTCCGTCCGTCCGTCCGTCACAACGGTCTATCAGCTAAAACGTTGGAGCTAGATTCTTAAAAAAAATTTGAGCTACCCCATCGAGTGAGGTATCGTTGAATAGAGTTCATTGAGTAGATAAAAACTGTATTTTTTGTTTTAAAAAATATTGCAAAACGTAGGCATGAGAAGCCGCCAAAGTCAGTATTTTTTACAAAATTTTGTCCCGAAGTATTTTTTAACTTTCCGTTGACCTATCAACTTGAAATTTGGTGATAATGTTTATTGTTACGTATATTTTACCAACAAATATCAATATATTAATAAATATGATTTTTTCATTAACATTTCCTCATTTTTAGGGTTCCGTACCTTCGCATATATGTGAATTGTGATATTCGATATTTTATTATTGTTACCTGTGCTATTATTAATTTTGTTAAGAAGTTATGTCTTCTGTAATATCGGATTTTTTCTCATTTGAATTTTTAATAACCGATAAAACATGAAAAAAAATATTAAAACCATAGAAAATAGGACAAAATAAGAAAAAATATTACCAAATAGGGATAAATAGGGAAAAATAAGAGGAAATTAAGAAAATAGGAAAAACTAATGAAAATATGAAGAACTAGGAAAAATAGGAAAAAATACAAAAAGTAGAGAATAATAGAGAAAAACAGGTGAAAATAGTGAAAAAAAGGAGAAAATGGGAAAATTAGTAAAAATAGGGAAAGCAGTGAAAAATAGGTAAAAGTTAGGCAAGATAGGGCAACAAGGGAAAATACCAAAATTATAAAAAAGTAGGGAAAAATGGGGAAACATACGGGAAAACAGGACAAATAGGGAAAAACAGAAAACACAATGAAAAACAAGAAAATATGAACAAATAGGAAAAAATATGGAGAAATCGAGAAAAATAGAGAAAATAGTTAAAACAGGGAAATAGTAGATAAAATATGGAAAAATATTGAAAAATGAGGAAAATAAGAATAGGACAAAGGAAAAACCTACAAATAAGGAAAAAAAAGGAAAAATAAAATAAATACTACAATATATTGGAAAACAGGAAAAACAGAAAGATATATAAACAAATATGTCAAGTGCGTGTCGGACTTCGCACATTTAGGGTTCCGTACCAAATGTAGAATATAAGCTAGCTAATAATAATAATAATAATATCTTTATTCTCCATAAAAACAATTTATATTGTAACGGATTCGTCATATTTATAAAAATAGAGAGAGAGAGAGAAAGAAAGAGGAATAAAAGTTGAACATAAAATTAAAAACAAAAACCTATATATACAGGGTGTCCAGAGATGAAACCGACAAAACTTAGGGGGCTACAGGGACTGCCAATATGACCATAAAAAGCCATACACAAACGTCCAAAACCGCTTCGCTACTGATACACAGTGTGACCTGTGAATTCAGACAAAAAATTCAATCCGCCATATTAAATACAGGGATAACCCGATTTGATTCAAACCCGGTACATGAATCAAACTAAATGGCCTCAATAAGCAGCCCCCCGATTGAAACCAACATCAGGACCGGAATATTCCCCTTGTTTCATCCTAAGTTCTTGCAAGAACAACCCACCCTGTACAATGACTATCAAAAATCTGAGCTCAGACTCGAAATCTACGAAAAAAATCCCACAAGAACTTGTCAAAAAAGCCTCTGGCACCATTTCAGTCATTCCGTAATAAATTATGATGTGCAGAGGCAGGATTATTAAAGGACTTTAAAATTTTAATCGAACTAATAAGTCAAAAATACTTGGTAAAAAGATTTAAAGAAGTGAAAAGAAAAATAATCTTACGCATGTGTGTTCATCAAAGAAAAAAAAATTATGAGATTACCCCCTTAATTTTTATTATGAGTAAAAAAAATATCTGTGCTCGTCTGAAGCTACTTTTTCAAAATTTTACTTCGTTTTTTTTTTGGAAAAAAAAATGAAAAATCAACAATTTTGGAATTATTTAAAAAGGGCCACAGAATGTATTTTCGCTAACATTTATTTATTGGGTGATTATGTGATTTGTCCTGATCAGGATATTTTTATTTATACAAAATATGTGTATAATATTTAACTTTAGAACACGTCGTACCTAGTCTAACGCAAGATATTTATTTTTATCATTTAAGCTTCTGTTTTTTGATGACTTGCTATAAATAGAAATGCGGAAATAATTTTATTATTTAAGCAATAAAATTAGTTTCAAATATTTTTATTTTAGCAACTTTTATACAGGATAAGTAACGAATATATATTTCAACAGTACCTAGATACAGGTCCTTGTGGTAAATAATAATTAAATAATTTATTTTATATTAGAAATGTAAAATAGTGAAAATTCAGAAAATAATCACAGTTACAATTCACAAAAAAAAATTATTCCAGATAATTGCAATTTAAATAAAATTAATCAAAATATTGATTTATAGGCCTCGGATTAATATTTAAAAAAATCGGCTGTGTCACCCCAGAACTTTCCCGGCTCGACCGTAGAGAATATGTTATTTATTATTATTATTTTTATTACAAAATACTAAACATTACATTGATTTATGGAATACACAAAAAGTAAAATTTTAGTACTACTTATTAATAATAATAATATTAAAAATGAAACATAAAATATCGAGCTGATGGTGAATTAATATTTCAATGTTGGTAATGACATAAGCTGCGCATGCGCACGTTATATATCATACTGCTACAATTATGATCTCCTAAAATCATGTGTGAAAACTATTGGGAATTCGGGAAAAATTTTCATACAATAGTTGTAGGGAATTTTAAATGTGTATTTTTCTCGCCATCTAGCGGCGAAACTATGAGGAATTCGATAAAAGTTAAACATAAAAGTTAAAGAAAATTTGATGCTTTACAACTTTGCACAAGAAAATTTTGCACTAAATACATTGTTTGTCCTCAAAATCAAGAAAAACCAGAGCAAACATACATGCACATTTTTACGCGCCCTCTAGTGGCGCAACTATTGGAGATTTTAGAAAAAGTTTGAGACAAAAGTTATAGAGAATTTTATGCTCTAAAACCTTGTACTACAACATTTTGCAACAAAATGTATTGTTTGTCCTCAAAATCAAGAAAAACTATAGAAAACATACATGCACATTTTTACGCGCCCTCTAGTGGCGCAACTATTAGAACTTTTGGAAAAGGCTTAAGACCAAAATTGTAGGTAATTTTATGCTCTAAAACTTTGTACTACAAAATTTTGCACTAAAGTATATTGTTTGTCCTCAAAATCAAGAAAAACTGGAGAAAACCTACATGCACATTTTTTACGCGCCCTCTAGTGGCGAAACTATTGGAAATTCTGGAAAAAGTTTGAAACAAAAGTTATAGAGAATTTTATTCTATAAAACTTTTTACTTCAACATTTTGCACTAAAATGTATTGTTTGTCCTCAAAATCAAGAAAAACTGTAGAAAACATACATGCACATTTTTTACGCGCCCTCTAGTGGCGCAACTATTAGAACTTTTGGAAAAGGATTAAGACCAAAATTGTAGGTAATTTTATGCTCTAAAACTTTGTACTATAACATTTTGCACTGAAATGTATTGTTTGTCTTTAAAATTTAAATAAAGCAAAAAATTGTTACATGTATATTTAACCAATGTCGGTCTTGAGGACCGTCCACTGTACCAATTTAAACCAAAAACTAGTGGTCGCATTCTAGGCACACACCGAAATTTCAGCTTGATTGGTCAAACGGTTCGGCAGTTATCGTGGAAGATTACACACAGACACACAGACAGACCATACGCTGGAAATGGTCTCAATCTTCTTGGGGGACCTCAAAATGGAAATTTCCATCGATATCTCGATTTTTTTTTTCTCGTTCACCTTACTTTCCCTTTGATGGGTCCGGGAAAGTAAAATATATTAAAGTCAACTAAAATTCTTATTATTATTTCATTTCATTATATTAATTTGTATTAGAATTATCCTAATATAAATATTTCTAAAAAAAATAAAATATGATCTATTTATTTAAATGTATCAAAAAATATTCTTATATAAACAATAATTAAAGTTTTAGTTATTTAAATTTCACAAGGTATTTAATGGTTTAATTAGATTATATAATCTTAAATTATAGCAAATCAATATAAATTTGTAACAATGTAATTTTATGCAAAAATTTCTTTACCTTATCAAAAGATTTATAATTGCTAAATTAGTACCAGTAGCGTAACACTTGATTTTTCTAGTCTAAGAATTTAATAATACTAAATAATTAAATTATGTGAAGAATATTAAGATTTTTTATAGAGTTAGTAAATCGAGAGTAGTGAATTAAGTTATTTTTTCTAAGTTGTCTAAAATTTTATCTATTTTGATGAGAGTTTTCTATTACAAAATCGAAATGCACAAAAAGCCCAAAAGGCTGAGGAAAAAAAGAACCAACACCAAAAAAGAAAAAAAAATACCAGACAAATAGTTGTATATTAAAAATTTCAATTTTACTAAAATCTTTTGATTGTTTAAAAAATTTTCAAGACTGTTTCCATCTTTTTAATATTTCTTTATAATTTTTAAGATTGAGACTTTTCAAAATTCTTCTTATTTTTTGTAGTTTTTTTTTATTTAAATATTTTTTTAATTAAAAAAATGCATTTTTTAAATTTGGTTATATATGAATTTTATTTTAGTGCATGTTTTGATATTTTGACATTTTTTGAAACTTAATGATTTTTTTGCAATTTTCTACATTTTTGACATTTTTTTTCTGGAAACTTCAGATTTTTTTGTAATTTCTAAATTTGTCAAAATTTTTAAAACTAGAAATTTCCGAAATTATTGACGATTTTTTTTTTGAAATTCTTAATTTTGATATTTCGAAAATTCAGAATTTTCTGAAATTTTCAATTTTCTTGTTCAATTTTTTGAAGTTTTAAACTTGTCGAAATTTTTAACAATTTTTTTAATTTTCTTTTATTTTTTCGATAATATTGTAATTTCTAAACTTGAAAAAGTTTTGACATGTTTTTTATTTTAAGTTTTTTTTTTCTTGAACTGTTCAAGTGTCTTTGAAATTTTTAACATGAAAATTTGATTTGTTGAAATTTTGAAATATTCGATTTTTTTTAACACTTCAAAATGTTTCTAGTTTATGCGAAATTCTTGAAGTTTCTTTGAAATTATTGATAATTGCGAAATTTTTCAAAATCGTCGATATTACATTTTTTTTTAAATTTTTGAATTCTTTGAAGTTTTTTTTTTAAATTTCAGAAGTGTTACTTTTTTTTAATTTTTGATAGTTTTAACATGTAAGAGTATCGAATTTTACTTTCCCGGACCCATCAAAGGGAAAGTAAGGTGAACGAGCAAAAAAAAAAACGAGATATCGATGGAAATATCCATTTTGAGGTCCCTCAAGAAGATTGAGACCATTTCCAGCGTATGGTCTGTCTGTGTGTCTGTGTGTATTCTTCCACGATAACTGCCGAACCGTTTGATCAATCAAGCTGAAATTTGGTATGGAGGGTCGGTGTGTGCCTATTTAGTTTTTGGTTTAAATTGGTACAGTGAAGGGTCCTCAAGACCGACATTGGTTAAATATACATGTAAAAATTTTTTGCTTTATTTAAATTTTAAGGACAAACAATACATTTAAGTGCAAAATGTTGTAGAACAAAGTTTTAGAGCACAAAATTACCTACAATTTTTGTCTCAAGCCTTTTCCAAAATTTCCAATAGTTGCGCCACTAGAGGACGCTTAAAAAATGTGCATGTATGTTTTCTATAGTTTTTCTTCATTTTGAGGACAAACAATACATTTTAGTGCAAAATGGTATAGTACAAATTTTTAGAGAATGAAATTCTCTACAACTTTTGTTTTAAACATTTTCCAGAATTTCCAATAGTTTCGCCACTAGAGGGCGCGTAAAAAATGTGCATGTATGTTTTCTCTAGTTTTTCTTGATTTTGAGGACAAACAATGTATTTAGTGCAAAATTTTCTTGTGCAAAGTTGTAAAGCATCAAATTTTCTTGTATGAAAATTTTTCCCGAATTCCTAATAGTTTTGACACATGATTTTAGGAGATCCTAATTGTAGCAGTATGATATATAACGTGCGCATGCGCAGCTTATGTGATTACCAACATTGAAATATTAATTCACCATCAGCTCGCTATTTTTAATGTGTTCCATAAATCAATGTAATGCTTAGTATTTTGTAATTAAAATAATAATAATAAATAACATATTCTCTACGGTCGAGCCGGGAAAGTCCTGGAGTGACACAACCGATTTTTTTTATCTTTCTAGTTAAAAACTTTAATGTACTTACCAAATTTTTTCGATTTTCAGTCAACTGATATTATATTTCGTAACCTCAAATATATCGAAACATTTTATTGAAGAAATGTACAGTGTGTCCAGATATCTTGGGAGTCCTTTATTTTTTCTAATTCTTTCGAATAAGTTGACCTAAAATATGTAATACATAACATTAAAAAGTAAAAAACGACAATATTTTTGCCGTAATTTCGAAAATCTAATGTTACGAAAAGAAAGTATACAGTATATATGGAACAAGTAGCGGGAAAGTAAAAACAGGTCAAAAATTAATATGCTGAATCAATTGCCGTTGTCCGCTCTCAATTTGAATCAGGCTAACAGACGGACGGACGGACAAAACCATCTTATAAGAGTTTTTTTCTTCGTAAACTCCAAAAACGAAAATTTGTAAAAGTGACAAGAAAATTATCAGCGTTTAGTATATAAAAGTTGGTTTCGATTATTTTTTTAATTAAAAAATTTAAAATCTAGTCAAAAATTGTTTAAAATACTTCGAATAACATAAAATCTTTGTAATAAGTAATAAAAATGAGATTAGGTAAATTAGCTTTTAATTGAAAGAGAGAATAAAACATAAAAAAGAGCAATAAAAAAAGGTATTTACAACTTGAGAGCAACAATTTAATGTTTAATATTTTAGTAGGTTTTCAACAAGTTGAATCGGCATTGGCATTCCGATTATTTTAAAATTTAATTTTAATACAGACCGAGGAGATTTTATAGACCGTTTCGTCCCAACTTAAATTTATCGTTCGACTAATATTGGTAAAGTATCAAGGCACTTACCGAACATAACGTGTCTTGTACTATTATTACATTTTTTAGGTTGTATACAGGATGGAGTCGAAAAATTTGAGCTATAAATGCAAAATACTTAAAAATTGTTAACTAATTCGTAATCTTCAAATATCATAACAAAATTGTTAAAAATTAAAATATTGAAATTGATCGTTTCCAGACTTTTAAAACACGCTGTATATAGTAAGCGTCAACTAAGAAGAGATAAAGACGCGCATTATTGGGCAGAGTTCGACGAATTTCAGGATCTGCGTATAGTGCTCTTTGGGTCAAACTTTTCCGCCTTCGAAAAATATAAACGAGGTGTCAATCGATTCAGAATAGCGTGTAGGTGATTTTTGAAAAAATTCAAGAGCCCCTTGCAAAAATTATGAACAATTAATGAAAAAATAAAAATGGAGTTTGGTTTTTTAGAAATATCTCAAAAACTATTTTACATTTTTCAAATTAGATAAAAGATTCAAAAAAAGGAGGAAACATACTAAAAAAAAAACTATAGCTCCCGAAACTGTAGGAACAATATTTATAATTTTCCCAGAATATTGAAAAGACGACCGAAAACGGGGATTCCGGCTTGCGTAAACGGCTAAACCGATTTAGATGAAATTTTATATACATATTTAGGGTAGCAAGGAGACGACCTGTATAGATTTTGGAGTTAATCGGACAACCGGAAGTGACAGTTGCTATAAGTGATGACGTCATTACTAAAGAAGATGGCAATAAAGTTTTACACATCTATTTTTTATTCATTATAGTTTAATTTCGAATGATTAAAATTTTCAAAAACTTTTGCCATTGTTGCCAGATTTATCAAAAAGTAATTTATTTTCATATTTTTCTTAAATAACCAAAATAATGCATTTTTATGAAAAATTACAAAAAATAAAAGTTGTAGAACATAAAATTTTCTACACATTCTGTCATTACCGTTTTTTTGAATTCCTTATAGTTTCGTCACTAGAGGACGTGAAAAATAATGTATATAGACATTTGCGACTTTTTTTAGATTTTGAGACAAAATTATGGATTTTTATGAAAATTTACAAAGAATCAAAATTATAGAACATAAAATTTTCTACAAATTTTGTCTTCAATTTTTTTTCGAGTTCCGCATAGTTTCGCCGCTAGTTTTTATTTTAATTTTTAAGCAATTTTTATCCTTATTAAATTATTATTTTTTACTTAAATTTTAATATTAATAAATTTAAAAAAAATATATTTAAATTTGTAATAATTAATTTTATTATTATAATTTTTTTCAAAATTTTATTACAAAAATTGTGATTTTTTTTAAAAATTGGCCAAGAAACGTTTAAAATTATATTATGATTTTAAACTAAATTGAATAACTTCTACAATATTAAAGTTATTAAACTGGGATTTGCGCCATTCTAAAGATAAAATAAAACTCTAAATTTAAAATGTATTTTAGTTTCTAAGAATTTAGAATTGTAATTATTATTACCAAAATAAAGAATTTTTTTTTAATTTTTTGTACTTTCGTTTTATCAATAAGTATAAAATAAATGAAAAAAGTAAATAGCGTATCCGAAAAGTATCCAAAAGTACTATGTGTGTAAATTATTTCATAATTTTAACATAGTATTTGTAAAAGTTATAGCAAAAAATGAAAAAAGTTAAGACAATTCATGAATTTTTGACAAAAAAAAAATAATTTTTTTTAGTTTTTTAAACTAACTTTATTAATGTATTTTGATCCAAAAAACCTAAAAAAAGGTCTGTTTTCCATTTTGAATTAAATTGAATGAGATATTAATTATTTATTGACTTTAAAATTATTCAAAAAAGGTTTTATTTCTTTTTAAGGTTAATATTAGTATTACAAATTTAAAAAAATACCATTGAATTTGTGGTAAAAAACTCTATAGTTGCGATTTTTTTCAATTTTTTTTTCAAAAAATTGTAAAATTCATAATTTTTATTTTGAAATTTAATATGTTTAAAAAAAAATTGAATAACTTTAAAAAAATTAAAAATATTGAAATGGGATTTTTACCATTCGATAGGTAATATAAAACTCTAAATTTAGAAAACAATTTAGTCTCTTCAAATTTAACATTGTAATTATTATAACCAAAATAAAACAAATTTTAAATTTTTTTGTCCTTTTGTTTTATCGAAAATGATAAAACAAATGAAAAAAGTAAATAGTACATCTGGAAGGGATCAAAAAGTACATTATGTGTGAAATATTTCATAATTTTAAAATAATACTTGTAGAAATTATACAAAATTATAAATAAGTAAAAAAAAAATTACAAAAAATTAAGTTTTTTTTTAATTTTTGTAAACTTATTTTATTAATGTATTTTGATAAAGAAAAACTAAAATAATCGATTAAACAATTACTTTACTAGGAGTGTTCGGAGTTGGGTGGGATTACCCCCTCATTTTTTCTTTTTCTACATAATGAAACAAAAACAACCATTGAGAAAAATGATTTATATGGTAAATACTTAACAAATTCGTTTTTAAATAATAAAAAAAGATAGTAATATAAAAAAAATGATTAATCAAGCTTTTTAACTTTAAACCTAAGTGAATTGTTATTAAAAAACTGAAAAATAACAATTTTTTAATTCTGAGACCTTTCAAAAATATTTCCAAAAAAGGAAAAAAAAATCAGATTTGTTATTTAACAATTATCATACTTACAATGTTCATATTCAAGTAGGAAAAAATGGTTAATTAACTAATGCATAATTAACAGAAAAATGGAGATAAAAATTTTTTGACCGCTGATTATTGTTCATAAATCTATCCAGTAGATGCCTGAATTTTTTCAATTTTTAATTTCCAAATTTAATAAGTTTAAATAATATTTATTCATTAAAGATCCAAAGTGGGCGGCGCTTACGCAAGCTGGAGTCCCCATTTTCGGCCAATCTGGGAAAATTATAAATATTGGTCCTACAGTTCCGGGAGGTATTATCTTTTTTTTAGCAAATTTTTTCCTCTTTTTAAATCTTTTTTCAAACATAAAAAATGTCAAAACAATTTTTAAGATGTTTTCCAAGCGGTTCTTGAATTTTTTCAAAAATCATCTACACGCTATTCCGAATCGAATGACACCTCGTTCATATTTTTCGCACTTGCTGTAGTTATAATATTTATATAGAGAAAAGTAATAGGAACATAAAATATAAATATAATAATAGTTATTTATGCAACAAGTGTGTAAAGTGAAAAAAGGCACTTTACACACTAGTTGCGTACAATATTTTTTCTACTACCATAAATTTTATGTACAAAAATAGATTTCGTATGTAAGAGGTTAACAAGATATTTTCCAAAATCTTCAAGTTAACCAATATGGCACATAGAACCTTGGGCAAGATAAGAAACAAAAGGATATTGCAAAAAATGTGTTGCACATGTAAAAAAGTTATTTTGAAATTTTATTTTACTTTACGCACTAGTGAAAAAAAGTTAAACTTTACATACTCCTTAGCGTGCATAAAGTAAGTACTTTACGCACGGTAGTAGCAAAAATATTTTTAGAGACGGTTATTTTTAAGGCTCTACCGTCCGCTGTTTTGTTAGACTAATTTAGGGGTCCAGCTCGTGCTGGATTATAGTTACATATTTAATTTTCTACTTTATTTCTAAATATTCTGGGCATTACAAAACATAAATCTAGGATTGTATGCAAGTCAAATTTAAAAAAAAATAAAAACGAAAAAACTACGACAATTTAAAAACTATAAAAATACTACAATTTCCTGGTAACTTTTACGGGCTCTGAAAAATTATAATAACATTGTACATGCATACAATCCTAAAGTTAACCTTTATCTTTCATCTAAAAAAAACAAATTGTATTTTTTTTTAAAGATAACCGAGTAATCGTGCACGAGCGGAAGGCATAGAAACCAAAATTTCGTATTTATTCATGTCCGTTCAGTACTACCTCGCACGGACCGCGTGGAATATTCGTTTATATTTCTCAATGCGCCATGCAGAGCCTTAAGAAATACTTAAAGATAGAAAATTTGTATAGATAAGACCTGGTTGAGTTGATTTCCGAAAAATGAAAAAATAAAATTTTTAATCAAGTAATAAAAATTTGTCATAAAAATTTTGAAAAATTTTCAAAGATATTATTGAAATAACTGAAATAAAATTAAAGTAAAAAGAATATAAAAAGTATACTGGAAGCTGACTCAGTAGTCGGACCAAATAGCAATATTAGAACCGAATAAAAATTTGTTTGAATAAAGATCGAAATGAAAGGACAACCTGTATAATAAAATAAGATATGCGTGGTAGAAGTCGAGAGTTGATTGCACTATTTGAAAATTTTATTGCAGAATTGCATTTGCATTAAAATATTTAGTGCGTCTATCTCGAACCTTAATGAATATTTTTATAGTTATTGGAAACTACTAAAATATGACTTTATTGCCACCTATTATGATTAAAAGGTAATAATTATTTTAAAATCGATTTTTTTTTTTATAATTTAATCGATGTTTTATGGATCTCTTTCTAAAAATCTACTTAGCGGTAAACAGAAATATTTGGCTTCTTTCCATTTCATAATCAAATAATTATTATTAAATTTAATGGAACCATGAATTTTTGACAAAAATTTGATTTGAATTAGCGAAATTTAATATAAATTTAAAACAAAAATTGAATATTAAAATGGAATTTGAACCATTCGAAAGATAATATAAAACTCTTAATTTAGAATATATTTCAGTTTCTTCAAATTTAAAATTATAATTTTTATAACCAAAATAAAGAATTTTTTTAAATTTTTACTTTCCCCACCCACCTCCGAGAAGGGAAAGTATTGAGAACGAACTAAAAAAAAAATTCGAGATAAAGAAATATAGATTTTGAGGTCACCTGACCATTTCCAGATGGAAGTGTGTCTGTCTGTCTGTCTGTGTGTGTATTCTTCCACGACAGAGGCCACACGTTTAATCCGATTGAGCTGAAATTTGGTAAATTAGTTTAAGTAACCCGTCGGAAGAACCGATTAGTTTTTGTACGACATCTGTCAAACTGAAGTGTCATTATCAAAAAATGACAGATGCAATATGTCACGGAATTTAACTTGCAATAACTCATTTCAAAGCCCTTTGAAAAACTCTATACAGGACAGTCAAAATTATTTCTCCAACTGTCACCCGTCAAAAATAAAAAAATGTCAAAATTTTAAACATTACATTAAATATCTGAAAAAGTATTCGTGGATTTTTTTCAATTTGTTTTTGACATTTTTTGAGATTTTTGATATTTTTCAGATTCTTGAGATTTTTTGAGGTTTCTTGAGGTTATTGATTTTTTTAGATTTTTTTTGAGATTTTTAGAGGTTTTTTGAGATTATTTGAGATTTTTTGATATTGTTTGAGATTCTTTGGGACTTTTTAGATTTTTTAAGAATTTATAGATTTTTTGAAGTGTGTTAAGATTTTTTGAAATTTATTTAAGATTTCTTAAGTTTTTTTCAGATTTTTTAGGATTGTTTAATTTTTTTTGAAATTTATTCGAGTTTTCTTTAACTCTTTGAATTATTTGAGATTCTTTGAGACTTTTTAGTGATTTTATGAGATTTTTTGAGGTTTTTATAGAAATTTTGAGATTTTTTGAGATTGTTTAACATTTATTGAGTTTTTTGAAATTATTTGAGATTTTTTATACTTTTTGATATTTTGAGGTTTTTTAAGATTTTTTCAGATTTTATTTTTTAACTTTTTTAAGGTTTTTTGAATTTTTAAGATGTTTTGATCAAATTTTTGAGTTTTTATTTACTGTTTTTTGAGATTTGACGTTTTAAATTTTTTGAGATTCTTTGTGAATTTTTAGATTTTTTAAAAACTTTTAGAGATTTTTGATTTCGGTTTAAAGCGTCAAAAATTTTTTGAGATTTTTTTTGAAGATTTTTTAATTTCCAAGATTTTTTATGGTTTTGAGATATTTCACATTTTTTGAGATTTTTGATTTTTGAGATTTTTTGAATTTTTTGAGATTTGAGATTTTTTGATATTTGAGATTTTTTGAGTTTTTACTTTCCCGACCCACCTCCGAGAAGGGAAAGTATTGGTGATCGAGTTAAAAAAAATTCGAGATAAAGATGGAAATATCCATTTTGAGGTTCCCTCAGATGATTAAGACCATTTCTAGATGCAAGTCTGTCTGTCTGTGTGTATTCTTACACGATAGAGGCCACACGTTTGAACTGATTGAGCTGAAATTTGGTATATGAGTTTGGGTTACCCGTCGGAAGAACCCATTAGTTTTTGTACATCTGTCAAACGGAAGTGTCACTATTAAAAAATGACAGATGCAATATGTCACGGAATTTGACTTGCAATATGTTATTTGAAAGCCCTGAAAAATATCTATTCAGGACAGTCAAAACTATTTCTCCAAGTGGCACCTGTCAAAAATAAACAAATATCTGAAAAAGTTTTCGTGGATACTCACCGGGAAAGTTTTGGGGCGACACAACCGATTTTTTTGTCTTTTCCTTTTATCGAAAATGATAAAACAAATGAAAAAAGTAAATAGTACATCCGAATGGTATAAAAAGTACATTATGTGTAAAATATTTTAAAATAATTATTGTGGAAGTTATAGCCAAAAATATAAAAAGTTATAAAAAAAATGACAAAATTTTTTGTTCTTTTTTTAAATAAAACAATAATTGATTAAACAATTACTTTACTAAAGGTGTTCAGAAAGTTAGGTGGGATTACCCCCTCATCTTTTCATTTATTTTCGATAAAATTTGTATTCGTAAAACTAGTAACAAGTTTGTTTTTTTGCATTAAAATAACTAGTTTAAATATGACAAATATAAAAAGAAATTAAATATATCTGTTATTTCTGTTACAATTTAAAAATAATATATTTTCCATTTGATCGACAACATATGTAACGTATTTGTAAAAAAAAAGAAATGTATCAATTTAAATATTATTAATGTTGACAATACATCATATTTAGTGAGAAAAAAATGAGCGCTTGTGGCTCTGGGCCAACATCAGACAGAGCATTGATCTCTTAATATAAAATTTAATGAAAAACGTATGGGGTGTTGCTAATAAAATAATTTATCTCCTATCAAAAATTAAAAATCAAAAAAAAAAATTAAAATTTCTTAACAAATTAATGAAATATTAAAAAATTTATATTTCATCGACTATAGATTTTTTTTTATATCAATTTGCTACAAAAAAATAATTAGAAAAAAAAATCATGTACATAAAAATTGCTCTATTGCTTAAAAATTACTATAATATGTAATTAAAATTTAAATCGATATTAATAGTCATTAAATTATTTTCTAGACATTATTCTCTAATGAAAGTTTCTTTCTTGTGTGTAATATCGAAATATTCCAACACAAGAGCAGTTGGCAGTTGGCATTCTTCACGATTTTCTTAAGCTTATTAGTGTTTATTTTGGGATGTTTAGAAAACAAACAAAAGAAGTTAGTTACAACAAGTTAAGCGTTTCGAGAGGAGTGTTTTCATAATTATTAACTCGATTCCGTGACATTTATAGGTCCACCGATTCATTTAATTTCTTAATATTTTCATTGACAGATTTAATACTTGTTTTACTTTATATAAAATCAACGAAATTCGGTAAAACTTTGAAGGTTATAAAAAATTACCTACCTACAACAAACTTGATTATTAGATTTTATGAACAAAAAATTTATTGATCAATTTGTTTATAACAAGCAGCTAACTACAAGGGTGTAATAAGTGCAACGACTGCGATCCTCCCCTGCCCCCTTTTTCCGCATACACATTTCTGGTACACAAGTTGAAATTTCGTCGAATAGAGAAAGTACTATGTTTATTTTTTCTTCTTACCTATACTCGTCTGCTTAAAACCAAAAAAAAAAGTTTGTGCTGTCGAGGGATCTCGTTACGAACCAAGTTCCTTACATAGTTTAATCTCTCTTCTCTATCTTTCAATATTTTTCATTATATTTTTCCTTATTTTTCAATATTTTTTCCCTGTTTTTTATTATTTTTTTCACTATTTTTCATTATAATTTTTCCTTATTTTTTACCCCTATTTTTCGTTACTTTTTCCCTTTTCATTTAATTACATTTTTCTCTATTTTTCATTACTTTTTTCCCTATTTTTCATTATATTTTTCATTATTTTTTCACTATTCTTCATTATTTTTGTCCCCATTTCTCATGTTTTTTTTTATAGTTTTCATAATTTTACTTTCCCGGACCCATCAAAGGGAAAGTAAGGTGAACGAGCAAAAAAAAATCGAGATATCGATGGAAATATCCATTTTGAGGTCCCCCAAGAAGATTGAGACCATTTCCAGCGTATGGTCTGTCTGTGTGTCTGTGTGTAATCTTCCACGATAACTGCCGAACCTTTTGACCAATCAAGCTGAAATTTTTTATGGAGGGTCGGTTTGTGCCTAGAATGCGACCATTAGTTTTTGGTTTAAATTGGTAAAGTGGAGGGTCCTCAAGAGCGACATTGGTTAAATAAACATGTAACAATTTTTTGCTTTATTTAAATTTTATGGACAAACAATACATTTTAGTGCAAAATGTTGTAGTACAAAGTTTTAGAGCATTAAATTACCTACAATTTTTGTCTCAAGCCTTTTCCAAAATTTCCAATAGTTGCGCCACTAAAGGGCGCGTAAAAAATGTGCATGTATGTTTTCTATAGTTTTTCTTGATTTTGAGGACAAACAATACATTTTAGTGCAAAATGTTGTAGTACAAAGTTTTAGAGAATAAAATTATCTATAACTTTTGTTTCAAACTTTTTCCAGAATTTCCAATAGTTTCGTCACTAGAGGGCGCGTAAAAAATGTGCATGTAGGTTTTCTCTGGTTTTTCTTGATTTTGAGGACAAACAATATACTTTAGTGCAAAATTTTGTAGTACAAAGTTTTAGAGCATAAAATTCTCTATAACTTTTGTCTCAAACTTTTTCTAAAATCTCTAATAGTTGCGCCACTAGAGGGCGCGTAAAAAATGTGCATGTATGTTTTCTCTAGTTTTTCTTTGTTTTGAGGACAAACAATGTATTTAGTGCAAAATTTTCTTGTGCAAAGTTGTAAAGCATCAAATTTTCTTTAACTTTTATGTTTAACTTTTATCGAATTCCTCATAGTTTCGCCGCTAGATGGCGAGAAAAATACACATTTAAAATTCCCTATAACTATTGTATGAAAATTTTTCCCGAATTCCCAATAGTTTTCACACATGATTTTGGGAGATTGTAATTGTAGCAGTATGATATATAACGTGCGCATGCGCAGCTTATGTCATTACCAACATTGAAATATTAATTCACCATCAGCTCGCTATTTTTAATGTGTTCCATAAATCAATGTAATGCTTAGTATTTTGTAATTAAAATAATAATAATAAATAACATATTCTCTACGGTCGAGCCGGGAAAGTCCTGGGGTGACACAGCCGATTTTTTTTTTCATATGATCTTTTCAAGTACAGCAAAAGAGTACTCTTGATATTTTTCTATATTTACCCTCGTTTCCAAGATTTTCGGAATTTAATTTTGAAAAATTTCTTTTTTAATTTTTTCCCCCAACTTTCTGCCCCTCCGTGTATATTGATTAATATTAATGAATTGAAACAATGAAAAACACTGTTGCGTGATTCTGCCCTTCAGTGTAGATTGATTAATTGAATTGGTATATAACTAATGAATAATTATTATGTTCTTATTGATTTAATAAAGTAAAATTAAAAAGAGGAAATGAAATCTACGCACATTTAAATTATATTTGATTACCAACCGAATGAATATAATAATAATTGCTCATATGTGTCTTTTATTTATTTTCAGGTATGTCATATCGGACCTCATATTTTCAAAAATAAAAATAAATAAATAAAGATTAAAAAAAAATATATACGTATTCACAGTTATTAAAATAAAATGGTTATAATTTAAATTTCTTAATTGTCTTTATCAATTACTATTTGGGCCACTCTTTTCGAAAAAATAAATAAAAAATAAAACCTTCAAGGTAACCAAACTCTTTCATAATAATGAAATTATAATAATTCTATATTTTCATCATTATGTTTGCAGTATTTGTCTACTCTACGCCACTGCTTATAAAACAGTATTGCTAATTTTTAAACTAAAATAATCTATTGCTAAAATATAGGTAGGTACAAAAAGTGTGTGTAGCGTTAGTTTGAGAGAATCTAAAAATATCAAAACAATGAATTATGTTAGAAAATTAGTACAAGGTTAAATCCGTTCAAGAATCTATAGGCTTTATAAAAATATTTATGTTATCACTTTTAATTATCCACCTAAACGTAAATTTCAGTTTCTCGCTAAATGTAAACGAATAACGGATATTCCTTAAATTTTATTCTAATTATTTCACCTATTTTAAAATCTATATTATTATATAAGTGGCAATAATAATTTTCCGGATCTAATAAATTATTCATATATTTTACAGATTCACTATTTATGAATATTGTTTTGTTTGGTACAACCCGGAATAGGAAAAAATTTAATCACGTAATGCTTTTCTTTTTATGGACAGAGAAATTGTTAGCCTAGCGATTGATTGATTAATTCCTGGTTTGATTTTCATTTTACTTTCATATAAATAGTACTAATCATCAGATTATCAATTTTTATTAAATATCAAAATACTCCATTAAGGTAATCGATCAATTTTTTTCATTTGATATGACGTGAAGAGAAAATTAATTTACTACTATAAAAAAGATTGAATATAATTTTCATAAAAACAAGTCAGGGTGGAAACAATAACGTTCTGATTCTAAATGGTTCTCATTTAAAGAAGAATACACACACAGACAGACAGACAGACGTCCGTCTGGAAATTGTCTTAATCAACTCAGGGGACTTTAAAATGGATATTTCTGTATTCATCTCGAAAAACACGAAAGAAATATAACAAAAGATAACGTTTTTTTTATTTTTTTTAAATTCTTTTAGGTATTTTCTAACTTCTTATTTTTTCGTATTCCTATTTTTTTTCGATTTTTCCGTTTTTCGCTTTTTTTTCTCTCACTTTTCTGTTGTTTATTGATTTGTTTTAAGTTCTTTTAGGTTTTTTTTTTTAATTTTTTTTTTGCTTTTTTGTCTTTTATTCAAATTTTTTTTTGATTTTTTCGAATTTTTCTTATTTTTTCTCAATGTTATGTTTTTTCTCAAATTCTTTTTTTTTGATTTTTAATTTTTTCTTATTCTTCCGATCTTTTGCAATTATTTGCGTTTTAGCAATTTTTTTGGGATTTTGTTAAAATTTTGTTGCGATTTTTTGCGATTTAAATTTTTTTTTTTGGTCGTTTTTCATTTTTTTGCAATTTATTGCGATTTCTGGGGTTTTTTCCGATTTCTTGGGACTTCTTTTTTGATTTGTTCCAATTTTTAATGTTTTTTTTCAATTGTTTAGATTTTCTCGTTTTCCTTATTTTACAGTTTTATTTTTCATTCTTTTCCATTTTTTATTGATTTTCCTTGTAATTTTTTCCAATGTTTTCTGGTTTTTAATTTTTTTCCAGCTATTCTGATTCTTTTCTCGTGTTCTCTGTTATTTTTTGATTTGTTTTAATTTCATTTAGGTTTTTTCTCATTTTCTTTGCTTTTTTGCATTTTTTTCCAATTTTTTCTGTTTTTTTTCTAGATTTTATCTAATTTTTTTCTCAATGTCCTGTTTTTTCTCAAATTCTTTCTTTTGTTTTAAATTTTTGTCTTATTCTTCTGATTTTTTGCCATTATTTGTATTTTTGCAATTTTTTGGGATTTTGTTGCGATTTATTTAAATTTTTTCATTTAAAAATTTTTTTTTGGTTGTTTTTTCTTTTTTTTTATTGCGATTCCTTGCATTTTGTTTTCGATTTCTTGCGACTTCTTTTTTGTTTTTTTTTCCGATTTTTAATGTTTTTTTTCGGTTTTTTTTGCATTTTTTTCGTTTTTTCCATATTTTACAATTTTATTCTTCATTATTATCCATTTTTTTTTTTGATTTTCATTGTAATTTTTTCCAATGTTTCCTATCTTTTTTAAAATTTTATTCCCGCTTTTTTGATTCTTTTCTCGCGTTTTTTTTTCTAAATTTGTGTTGTTATTCTAATTTTTTTTTTGTTTTTTCATTTCTTTTTTGTTATTTTCAGTTTTTTCTGTTGTTTTTTGTTTTTTTTTTTAATTCTTACAGGTTTTTCTAACTTTTAGTTATTCCTTTTATTTTTTTATGATTTTTCGGATTTTTAGATTTTCTTCCTCATTTGTCTGATTTTTTCTGTTGTTTTTTCTTTTTTCTCTGTTGTTTTTTGATTTTTTTTAAATTCTTTCAGGTTTTTCCAACTTTTTTTTAATTTTTCTATTAATCTTCCTATTCCTCTGATTTTTGTCGTTTTTGTCACGCCAAATCCATTTCCTTGTTCTTCCTCATATATTTTGTTTTCTAATTATTTTTCTACTTCTTTTATTACTTCTTCTACTTATTCATCTACTTCTTTTTTAAAATGTATATCGTTATCTTTATAATAATTTAACATCAATTGACTTTCCATTGGTATTGTGGGTGCTGATTGTCTGTCTGATCTCAGAAGATTCCATATTTTTGGTTTTTGTGCGTCCAATTCGTTTGCCCAAATAATCCATTGAAAACGAGAAATAGTTTCGGCTACTTAGCCATCTTCAGGCCTAAAAAGTTAACACATTGTTTGAAAAACTGACTAATTATAGATTTAAAAATAATCTATAACAGAGTTATGCTCTCTCCCTAATAATGGAAAAATATCAATGTCATTATATGGTAAGTCAGTTTGTTGTTTTGTAATTTTCTTTTCTAAGGTTTTCGAACAATGTGGCCTGAAGATGGCTAAGTAGCCGAAACTATTTCTCGTTTATTAAAGTCTTTGTGGTACATGATTTTGAGTTTCATTTCATTATTGAACATTGGACCACATTTGTGATATAGATAGCTTTTTGTATTTTTAGGTTTAATTTTGGCATTTCCTATATATTTTTTTCATTTTTATTACATAAATGCAATTATCGAAAAATATTCTTTATTTTCCATTTAGATTTTTCCTAACAAACAATTCTTTTCCTATTTATATGTAAAAGCGTTGATTTACACAAAAATGAATCTTTTTGGCAGTTTCCTGTTAGGAAAACGGACAAAGCTTTGGATCGACTAAGAATAAAATAGAATTTTCTTTTTTCTATAGCGAAAACGTCTTTCGGAAGTACATAGAAACGAGAATAATATTAATTTAATTCTAATAAACCCTTGATACATATTGGGGTTGTCCCAAAAATAAATTATTATTTCTTAAAAAAATATAATTATTTTCTTACTCAAATAAAATATAAGTTGAACCAAATAATATTATTATCGTTACAACATAAACATTAAAAATTGCTAGACATATATTCTACTTATTTTAATAGAACTTGCGGAGATAATATTAGAATATAAGCACAGGAATTTAAGTTTTCAGCTGATCGCGTTGTGGAAATGAACCCGCTTTCAGTTTATTTTATCAAAACTGAAGTTACTGTAATAAAATCAGGTTAAGTAAACATACCAGAAAATTGCTTTTATACTATTTACTATCTTCAATTGATATTACATGTGTTTGTATCTATTAATATTTTCTTTCAATAAAAGCAGTTACAATGTCAATTTTTTTTTAATTTGGTTATATTATAAAAAAACAAATAATTCGGTTAATTGAATCGAATAATTCAATTTTTTTTAAAATTGTATCTTACAACATTTCGTCTAATTAAGACTATCCTTAACTATTTTTTTTTAATACGAACTTGTTTTTACTTTCCTGAATCACCATACAATGAAGAAAAAGCTAAAAATATTTTTCAAAAACGGAAATATCCATTTTGAGGTCCCCAAAGACAATTAAGACCATTTCCAAAATGGAAGTATCTGTCGGTCTGTCTGTATGTGTCTTCTTTTACGATAAAAGTCATACGTTTAATCAGATTTGGAATATCTTTAATAAACTTAACTTATAAAATAAATATTAACATTTATAAATAAATGGGTAAAGTTTATATACGATAAAGTTAGTTTATATATTATAATGTACCGGGTGGGCAAACAAGAACGGCCGTCGGCCATATCTTCGGACCGGATTGTAGTACAGCTTTGGAAAATTATTTTTTTTTAACAAAAGTGGCCACGAGAAAAACCTGGAAATTATTTATAAAATTGTAGGACCACCGCTAGAGGGCGTTATTGAATAAGGGTGTAGAGTGTAAGGGCAAAGAATACATATATACCAAGAAGCGAAGGCCGGCGAAATTTCTTTGATGTTGGAAGGGCAAAAATTTTTGTGACACGTGAAGGATAACTAATATAAAAGCTGAGTTCGGCTTCGTTACTCTTTTCACTCGTTTTACCCCACTCTTGATCTATCCGTTCGGGTACTGACAAAAATTGATTTAAATTCATTTTATAAATATGTTTAGAATACAAAGCAATATTTACAGTAAAATAATATAAAATAATGCAAATGAACAAAAAATCCGCACTTTATTCAAAAATATAGTACCTTTAGACAGAATTGACATTGACGTATAACTAATATAATTCGCGCATGCGCGTATAAATTTCGCTCCATGCAAATACCGTAGCCTTCGCTTCTTTATGGATAGGTATTCTTTGGCAAGGGTTATATTCTTAACTCCACTTAGTAAGTAACGTGCACGTTAGAGGGCGTTATTTAAAGTTTTTTAGAACTCTAGTTCTCTTTGGAAAATATTAAATAGAAACATGTAGTTTTAACAATTGAATATATCAGTGGACGAAATTAGTAACATAATGGCGAAAACTACATGTTGATATCTTTTTCCTATCCCGAGATATCTTAATAAGTGTGTAAATGTTCGGAATTTTTTTGTCCACCTTCAATTAAACTAGTTAGCCTTGACGAAAATAAACAAATTTAGTCTTGTTAAAAAGGCTTTACATTGGCCTATCTGCAGTAATTAAACATATTAACATAATAATGTTACCGTCCTCGCTGAAGGGCGTTACCTATAAGGTAATTCTTATCAATTTTTCATTATAGAAACATATAACAGGGCAAAAATGTTTGACATATCGTATAAATCATAGCCTACTTGATTTCATCTGTCATAATATGTAGCATTAGCCATAGTACCACCTAGTAAAGCGACTCTCGGTTGGCGCCAAAATTCGCGTTTTTTCGTCGCGCAGGCATCGTCGCCATCTTCTCAGTACTTGTCATTGAATCTCCAATGGTGTGACCGATCACAGTCACATGATTTTAGTTGACACTTGACAGTCAGCTGTTGTGTATATGTGTTATTTTCATATATAAGATATAAGTTATAGTTTATAGTTATTTTTTTTCCCCATTGCTGTATCCAATAATTATTTATTTACAATTTGTTGATATTACTACTTTAGTTTTATTTATTCGTAGAATAAAAGAGGCGTGGTTTATGACGGTCAAAAAATAGCAGATTCCATTTGACTGTAGTAACTTGCATTTTATTTTCGACCCATAGATGGTGTGCGCGCTTAATTTTACAAATTTAGTAGTTTTTGTTTTAAATACAGTATTTTCTGGACATACTCAGATAAAGAAATATATTCAATAACAAAACAAAACGTTATAGAACTAAATAGTACTAGTTTTGTCTATTTTTCAGTAGTGAGTGCGCTGGTGCCACTTTTGGCACCACTGTACTACATTTGACAACCCTGAAAATTAGTACGGCTAAAATGGCGTCAAGGTTAAATTTCTGTGCCTAAAACGATCAAACGGACCGCCTGAGAGTCGCCATACTGATAGAATATATGTACTGTGCATTAGCTTATATATCATAGCCTGCTCTATTTCAACTGGCAATTCATTACCTACTGTAAATGTTAAGATATACCGAACATGGTTATTCTTGAGCAATTTACATAAGAGACATTTTTCTTCCCGTTTATAATAATATTCATTTAATTGAAATTATTCAGGCAGAATTCTACCTCTAATTATTTTTTATTGTAGATACGCCAAATAAAAAATTGATAAGAATTACCTTATAGGTAACGCCCTTTAGCGAGGACGGTAACATTATTATGACAATATTTTTAATTACTGCAGATAGGCCAAAGTAAAGCCTTTTTACCAAGACTAAATTTGTTTATTTCCGTCGAGGTTAACTAGTTTAATTGAGGGTTGACCAAAAAATTCCGAACATTTACACATTTATTAAGATATCTCGGGATAGGAAAAAGATATCAACATGTAGTTTTCGCCATTATATTACTAATTTCGTCTACTGATATATTCAATTGTTAAAACTACCATTTAATATTTTCCAAAGAGAACTAGATTTCTAAAAAACTTTAAATAACGCCCTCTAACGTGTACGTTACTTACTAAAAGGAGTTGAGAATATAACCATTACACTGATGGAAAAAAGCTCTTTTTAACACAACTTTATTTGCAAAGATCGGTTAAGTAGAATCAGAGTTATGGTCCTTTTTTCATAACAAAGTTCCCACTCTCCCCTACCTCTTATTTGGATAGTTAGACCAAAACTTATTATCTAATATACGCATCATTTTTTGAAGAATACGGTAATAATTTTTGTTATGCTTCTTAATTGGTCAAATTTTGTGAAATTTTTCTTTTTAATTATTTTTTATCCTATAACGCCCTCTAGCGGTGGACCTACAATTATATAAATAATTTCCAGGTTTTTCTCGTGGCCACTTTTGTTAAAAAACTTTTTTTTCTAAAGCTGTACTACAATCAGATATGGCCAACGGCCGTTCTTGTTTGCCCACCCGGCACATGCCATACAATATTTTCCGTAACTTGTATGTATCCTACTAACTGCGCCAAATATTTATTAAAAATTAATTATGAAGAGTAAGTAAAGAAAATTTGATACAATCCCTGTATCCTGCTTCGCTATCGAAAGTTAAAATTATTGCAATCCAGCCTGTCTGTGTATGTGTCTGTGTCTATCAACAGGATATCTTCCGTTCTACATAACGGATTGACTTCATATTTGGCACACAGACACCTCAGGTCAAGCCAATCTATTGAACTGATTTTCAATACCAAGAGTCTCCCTGATTAAAGATACAGGGTGGCGCAAATTTAATTGAACACTATAATGGGAAAAATATGTGTATTAAGACGAATCGATTTTTTATTATATTATCAGGACCGGTTTCCGAGATATTTGGAAAAATTCACGATTTTCGTTTTATAATATTAACACCTTAATTTTTAAAGACATAAGGTTTTTTATAAAAGGTCAAATGCCGCTTAACATAGCGTATTCATTTTTTTTAAAGGGCCACCCTCAACAATATTCTCACACTACTCCTATCGAAAGTTTTCTCACATTTTCTAGTTAATTATTGTATTTTTCAGGCAATATTGTTTTACACACCCAGATGGCTGTGGAAATCTTGGGAGGGAGGTAAAATCCATGCCCTGATGATGGATCTCGACGTTGCAGTTTGTACCGAAATCGAGAAAAAACAAAAGAAAAAATTAATGATCGACTATTTGTGGGAGAATCTGAGATACCACAATTGGTGGGCCTACAAGTATTATTTTTGCGAAGCGTTGGCCTTAGTAAATGTAATTGGTGAGCGATATATTTAAATATTATTTATTTGTTTCTAAAATTTTTTTTCTAGGCCAAATGTTTCTTATGAACAAATTTTTCGACGGAGCGTTCTTGATGTTCGGCCTGGACGTCATTTCCTTCATCAATAGCGACCAAGAAGATCGCATCGATCCCATGATCCAGGTCTTTCCCAGAATGACGAAATGTACTTTTAGAAAATACGGTGTATCAGGAGATGAGGAAAAACATGACGCCCTATGTATACTTCCTCTAAACGTCGTTAACGAGAAAATTTACGTTTTTTTGTGGTTCTGGTTTATCGTTTTAGCCATATTGACGTTTTTAACTGTTGTATATAGGGTGATTATAATATTTTCGCCGAGGATGAGGGTGTATTTGTTAAGAATGAGGTATAGGTTAGTGAGGAGGGATGTCATTGATACTATAGTTAGAAGGAGTAAAATGGGCGATTGGTTTTTATTTTATATGTTGGGGGAAAACGTCGATTCCTTGATTTTTAGAGATGTTTTACAAGAATTAGCACATAAATTAAACAGGCACGATTTTCACCATGGACCTGGATTCAAAGGAGAAATTCAGGAAGCTTAAAATAAATTTTTCTTTAAAAAAAGTACATGACTTGGCAATGCTGTAAATTTCCTTAAAATGCAAAAAGAACTATTTGGCAATGATGTAAACTTTCAACATTTCAATAAAAATAGACTAGAATTTTTATAATAGTTTAGTGACACCTAAATGTGATGGAAGTAAAAATATGCAGAATGATTAAATGTCATCATCCTGTATATTTTTTGTTATTGAATTTTTACTTCAAACATTCTACAGCAAAAAAAAAATATACCAAAATTGCTTGCCAACGAAATAAATATTAGAAATAAGAAAATTAAGGTTGGTTAACACTGATTGGGTGCCATGTTTTTTTAGACATAAGATTTTTTTGTTTAAAATTTACTACTGCCAAAGATGATGTACGAAAAAATTAGGTATGCTTTAATATTGTTATTTTTTCCTAGAATAGGAATTTCGACATTTTTCTTATTTTTTTATTTTAACTTAAATCGGGAGTTTTTTTATTTTAAAACGATCAAAAACAATTTGAGCGCAAAATATTACTATTTACGTCCGCTGTAAGCATTTTAAAATCAAGTATCGGCGAGAGGCTGGAAAACGGTACCTATGCGCGTGACTAGATCGGTGACGTCAGTAGCCATGAACGGTTCGCGTCTTGCCCGCTGCTGCGCTGTATTCACGATACAAACTCATTTTCCAGGGTTTCAGTTTTTAGTAAATTTCCTACTAAATTAGTAGATTTTTAAGAAAAATGAGGGTGTTTAGTAGAATTCTAATAGAATTGATAATAGGCAGGTTCGACATTTTTTTAAAACTGAAATCGATATATTTTTTTATTATAAAAAGATCAAAAAAAAATTGAGCGCAAAATATTAATATTTACGTCCGCTGTAAAATTCAGCAGATTTTTCAGATTTGAATTTGAAACTATATTTTATCGCTATCTATCTATGGTATATTTAAGACAAGTGTCTCATCGCAGAAAAAATATTTTGTATCATCCACGTGATTCGCTTAAATAATAAGTATGAGCTCTAGTAGCAGGGTGGAATAGTGTTGGTTAGTGGTGCGATAGGTCCGGGATCGAATCCTGCACACAGAATATCTTTTTTTTGCTTTTTATCGTTATATTTTACTTTTAAACGTTATAAAATATTTTTTTATTTTTTTTTAATACACAGGATAGTTTAAGTAGTCAAGACTTCTTTCAATAAAAAAATACATATCGCCTGGCAGGTAAAAAGTATATACAAAATATTTTTACTGCGATGAGACACTCGTGATTTTGGTAGTTTATTATTGAAATGTTGGCAGAACACGGTTTAATGAAAAATATTTAATAAGGTTGAAAAGTAAAATATAACGATAAAAGCAAAAAAAAGATATGCTGTGTGCGGGATTCGATCCCGGACCTAGCGCACCACTAACCAGCACTATTCCACGCTGCCACTAAAGCTCATACTTACTTTTGTTCAAACTTATTATTTAAGCGAATCACGTGTCACGTTTGGATGATACAAAATATTTATTCTATATAAATATACCATAGATAGATAGCGATAAAATATAGTTTTAAATTCAAATCTGAAAAATCTGCTGAATTTTACAGCGGACGTAAATATTAATATTTTGCGCTCAATTTTTTTTTGATCTTTTTATAATAAAAAAATATATCGATTTCAGTTTTAAAAAAATGTCGAACCTGTCTATTATCAATTCTACTAAAATTCTACCAAACACATTCACTTTTCTTAAAAATCTACTAATTTAGTAGGAAATTTACTAAAAACGGTAACCCTGTAAAATGTGTGTGAATACAGCGCAGCAGCAAGTCAGGGGCGAACCGTTCATGGCTACTGACGTCACGGGTCTAGTCTCGCGCACAGGTACCGTTTTCCATCCTCTCGCCGATCGTTGATTTTAAAATGCTTATAGCGGACGTAAATATTAATATTTTGCGCTCAAATTTTTTTTGTACGTTTTTAAATAACAAAATCACTCGATTTCAGTTAAAAAACAAAAATGTCGAACCTGCCTATTTCTAGATATTGATAAAATTCTGACTTAAAAAGGTTAAATATAGTTAAAATGGTTTTTTTAATTAAAATCTACTGTTTATTACTTCCAAACGTTTCCCCAGGCCCAAAACATTTTAACAGGATGGAAAAAGTATTACTAAAGGAGATAATCCACCAAATATGAAAGGACTTAACAATGAATGATGAACAACTGTTCAACCTACATTTAAAACTGACTCATTTACTAGAATTGAAAACTTGGAAAAGGAAACAATTCTATAGTTATTCAAAGAGAGTTATTAGAAAAAATTTAACAAAATACAGACAGACTCCAAAAACAGATTTGACTAATCATAGATAAAACAAGCTTTCTAGACAAAGGAGGAAACTTCAGCATAACTCCTCGAATAATACATACAGGATAGATCATTGATAATATAGAAGCCGGAATTGGAAAAGTACCTACTGATGTCAAGAGATTTTAAGAAACCACCAAAAAGGGGCGAGAACACAACCATAAGAAGTTTCAATGAGGATGTATTGGGGCCTCTGGACGTCGTATTAAATAAAACGAAGATGATTGTATTTCTTTATATTTTACAAAAATAAACTCACATAACAAACAAAATTACAATCCCAATGTCTCAACAGCTACAAAACATAATAATCAAATAATCCCGCCTGAAAAACTCCCAACCCTCTTCTTCTTTGTCATTCCTATCAACCTCTCACTGTCACCAACCCAAATAAAATAATCCGGTGTATTAGCACTTTAAAGACAAGAGTCTCGGGAGAGGAGTGATTTGGCTGACAACGTTGCCAAATCTAGCGCATCACGGCAGGCGGGAAATTGAAAGTTCGTACAAATATATTGCTTCAAGTCGACACTTTCATTATTTTTATTTAAACTTTAACTATTTGTTATACATTAATTATTTTTCGCGACCTCGTACCTAAACGGGTTTAAGACAAAATGTGAGGGTGAATGAATGAATAAGGTAGCATTTAAAAACTAACAAAGAAATTCTTAATTGAAAAAACTTAAATTTAATTTTAACAAATAATATGTACTAAAATTTAATAATTTAATATTTTTTTATTTTTGTCCTCTTGATTGTGTGTAAATAGTTTGCACCATTCTTTAATAATTTTATTTTGTGTTTTGCTGCGATATGATTATCGAAGTTATTGTACTTTTAATTTTTGATTATCTGTCTACTTTGATATAATGTTATTATTAGAGTGAGACACTCCCCTAACATTTATATATTTCATATTAGTGTTAATAGTTAGTTTGAATAAAAATAATGAAAGTGTCGACTTGAAGCAACATATTTGTACGAACTTTCAATTTCCCGCCTGCCGTGATGCGCTAGATTTGGCAACGTTGTCAGCCAAATCACTCCTCTCCCGAGACTCTTGTCTTTAAAGTAGACAACCATAGACAAACATTGTTGGTTGTCTACCCAAAACCTCTACAGATGAAAATATTATAATTCTTCCAGCAGACAAAGGAAATCATAAACACCTCAAACTACAAAAGCAAGCTTAATGATCTGGTCAATCAAGACAGAAAATTACCGAAAGATCCAACAGATATTACCTTAAGAAAAACTAAAAAACTGATAAAATAATTGTTATTACCACAGAAGACAAAGAAGAAAATATGCAGTACTGAAACTATAACACCTATATGGACTACCAAATATTCACAAACATAATATACATTTAAAACCAATATCAAGTGGCGTAAATTCTTCAAACCAACATCGTACCTTCAAGATTCTATGCACTTCATCGAACACTTAAAGAACATCACCTTAGGTCCTAACGACATCTTAGCCAGCTTCGACATCTTCTTATTATGTACAATTGTGCCACTCGAAGACTTACTGTCAGTAGATAGAACGTCCATTAACTTTAAAGATTAAGTAAGTAAAGGCGATGACGTTTAGAATAAAACTTTACAAGTTGATTTCTTGTATAATTGTCACAATCTAAACGTCATTGTCATTAGTTACAGAACCTTTAAAGTTAACGAACGTTCTATCTACTGACAATTAGTCAGCTACATATGGGGGATTTTTCCAGAGTACATTAACCTTTTCTGGTACTCGCTTACAACAACACCAACAGGAAATGACTGAATAGGCAGTTGAAGATGCAATATATAAATTACAGATGATCTAAATCTGCGCTAGAACAGCTACCGTCAATGTAGCAGATGTTGTGAAGGTGCCGTGAAGATAGCAGTTAGAGATGATGTAACAAGTGCTGTGAATGTACCAGGTGGCGTAAACTCTTGTGGCGGTAAATTATTACTTATAATCTCCCTAGGGCATGAATTTTTGCCGGAAATTTTTTGAGTACATGAATTTTCTTTAAAAATTCATGTACGAAACAAAGGACCCCGCAATTAATTCAAGCACGTGGGGGATTCGGTAAGAAAATTTCACACCAAAATATTAAAAAAAATACTAGGACAATGACGGTTTTTGATGGTAAACGTCATTTTACTATAAACGTCAAAAAATTTCCAGTGTAATTTTATGCTCCTTGACTACAAGGAGGAGAAAAATATCCGAAAATTGTTTTAGTTGTTCTGGTAACGATACAAAATACAGGCTTTTAATTGGTCTAAAATATTAGGTGTGAAATTTTCGATATAATATAGTTAGATATTTAGATAATCAGATAAAAATAAGAAGATGCTGGGATCAAGTGTGCACGCTGTTTTATAAGCAAACTAGACCTGATTTTTGATGGAAGTGGAATTTAGCGATAACCAACCAGAAAATAAACAAATTCGGAGTTAAAATATACAGAGCGAGAAGAAAAATGAAATATAAGAGTGGCCCAGAAAAAAACGTAACAGGAACTGTCTTCCTACTATTCATAGAAGATGTCACTGATTGGATTGGAAAGATCTTAAAGAAAAAGAAAATCAGCACCATCTACAAACCAATAAAGGAAATAGGAGAGTTACTAAAAACAGCAAAAGACCTCACAGATCCGCTTCTATGGAATTCCATGCACTTGTAGAAAAGTGTACGTAGGACAAACAAAGAAACGCATTAGAACAAGAATAACAGAACACAAACAAAGCTATCGTTTATGACAAACCGAACTTATATTATCCGACTACAAGATCCTTATGGAAAGAAATAACAACATGAACTAGGATCTGGTACAGCGAAAATAAAACCAGTCGCGTCAAAAAAGCTCGCGCAGACACGCATGCGAATTGCACACTCGAAACGAAGGAGGGTTCAGTTTCAATTGATATTTAGTCTGCGCCACTGAAGATGACTGCAACAGTTGCAGTTGAAACGTTTGGAAGTAAGAAGAAAAAATTTACTTTAAAAAAAATGGATTCTGACTTAAAATATGAAATTTTGACTTTTAAATCAGAATATTTAAGATTCCACTTTTAACCATATTTTACTTTCTTATAATTAACACTGAAATCTGATTTTGAACTTATAATTTCAATAAAACAAACAATAAAAATTTATTTGATTAGAATTTTATAGAAATCTTTAGGATTAATAAAAATCTTTGTTAAAAATATTATGTAATTCCAATTTTTTGTTCTATTGTTATAGAATTCCGTAATATAAATTCTAAATTTTGAATTAAAATAATTAGAATTAAATTTATTTTTAGAGAATTCCTTACAAAAATAAACAGAAAATAATTTTTATTTTAAACTATCTTTTTTATAGAATTCCTTAATTTTTCTTATACGGATTTTTAGTTCACTTTTTTGGCTTATTTTTATATTGTACAAAAATTGTTTTTAACATTGAATTAATACGATTAACCATATTTTTCTACAATCTCATACAAAACTTTCATGAATTCCTAATTTAGTAAAAATTAACAGTAGAATTTTATTTTGAAGCCTTGTTTATTATTATTAAAAAATACGGATTTTAAATTAGAAAACAAAATTTTAATATACGTAGAATTACACATAAAATTTAAAAAAATTTAGAATTTTGAAAAATTTGAATTAATTCAAAACCACATTTTTGTGGAATTCTATGAGTTTTTTTACTTCAAAAAATCGGAATTTAACAAATAAAATAGAAAAGTGAATATACCCAATATTAATTTTTAAAATTCCAGACCTTACCATGATATAAGAACAAAAAATATTATTGTTGTACTTATACAGCAAGCGCCAACTAAGACGAGATTGCGCAGATTCCGAAATTCGTCGTACTCTGCCCATAATGCGCGGCTTTATATCTTCTTAGTTGGCGTTTACCTCGTACAATTATTTTAACCATAACATTATTTTTCATATAGTATTAAAACATAAAAAATTGATATCAATTCTTGTTGTTAAAAGTTTTTAATTTTTCTTTTATGTAAAATATACTTGTATTAACTTTGTATTTATTTTTTTTATTTATATATTTATTACTTTATGTACATTCCTAGGTTAAGTTAGTAAAAAGTTTCGTACATCTTCTAGTCATCTTCTTATGAAACGACAATAAAGTAAATAGTAATAAAATTTTGTTATAGCTACGTAATTTTTGTATTTTAAAATTTAATAAAGATTGTATTTATAGTAAAGACACATTTATTAAATAGATTCAAGTATGAAATACAGAGTGGAAAAAAAATCCAGGCAAGGTTAATAATTTTAATTGAAAACAAAAGAGCAGCAGATACACGTTAAGGTCATCAAACCAACGTTTAAGGTTGTCGTCCACACAAGGTCACATTTCGGTAATTTCTTAACAAGAAAATACAGAGTGATCCTATTCGAAATAATTTTTTTTGCAGTTAATTTTATTTTAATAATATGGTTTCATATTTGTCCACCCTGTAGTTGCAATGTAATTTGAGCATATTCTGTAAATTTAAAATAAGTTGGTTCACGCATCATTTAACATTGTTCGAGCAACATAAAATAATTACGGACTTCACCTAAATCAATTCTAAGAAGTTGAAAACGATCCATTTAACTGGCAAAACTTTTTGGCTAAAAAATAAAAGATGTCTAGATAAAATGGCTGCATTGTTTGGTTTTTTTTTAGTGGTTTAAATGCAGAATTATAAATGAAAAAATTTTTAAATATAGTGTTAAAAATAGGAAAAATTATACGGTCAAAAAAACCGAAAAATTGAAAAAACCGAAGTATTCCAAAGAAATCGAATAAGATCGAAAAAACCGAAAAAAAACCAGGAGAATAAGAAAAAAAAAGACAAACAACAGAAAAAATCGAAAATAACTCAGAAAAAAAAACAGAAAAATGAGAAGAAAACGAGAAAAAATTGGAAGAAATTAAAAGAATCGAAAAAATAAAAAAAAATCGGAAAAATAAGAAAAAAACAAAAAACATTGGAAAAAGTTAAAGAAAAATCAGAAAAAAATGAAAAACAAAATTGTAAAATACGGAAAGTCGAAAAAGACGAGAAAATCAAAAAATTATAAAAAAACGTAAAAAATCCTAAAAATCCAGCCAAAAAAGCGCACAGAATTGTAACCTCAAACAAAAAAAAATTGCAAAAATTTGAAATAATTGAAAAAAATCGAAAATAATACCAAAAAAATGTGAATACAAAACCCGTAAAAAATCATAGAAAACAATTTCAAAAAATGGAAAAAACTCAAAAAAATGTAAATGCAAATAATCGCAAAAATCGGAAAAAAATTGTAAAAGAAATCGCAAGACATTGCAAAAAATCGCAAAAAACAAAAAATAACCAAAAAACCGAAAACAATTTTAACGATCAAAAAAAAATTATAAATAAATTAAAAAAATTGAAACAATTGAAATAAATCCAAAAAAAAATCAGCGGAATAAGAGAAAAATGAGAAAAAATCAGAAAACAAAACAATGAAAATAGAAAAAAAACAGAATGAGAAAAATGAGGAAAAATTAGAAAAAATCTCAAAAAAGAAAAAAAAACTCACCAAAAAACCGGAATGAATTATAACCATTAAAAAAATTGAAAGAATTGAAATAAATTGCAAATAATTAAAAAAAAATCAAAAAAAAAATCGCAAAATATCGTAAAAAAATCGAAAAAAAATTGTTAAAAATTGCAAATGCAAATAATAGCGAAAAATCGGAAAAACCGAAAACAATTGTAACCATCTAAAAAAATAAATAAAAATAAATGAAAAAATTTGAAACAATTGGAATAAATTAAAAAAAAATCAGCGGAATAAAAAAATTGAGAAAAAAATCATAAAAAAAAGCAAAGAAAAATAGAAAAAACAGAATGAGAAAAAAATGAGTCAAAAAACGAAAAAACAAAAAACAACCAAAAAAAAACGGAATGAATTGTAACCATCAACAAAAAAAATTGAAAGAATTAAAATAAATCGCAAATAATACCTGAAAATTAATATAAAATTACAAAAAAACTGTAAAAAATCGCAGAAAACAGTAAACAATTTCAAAAAATCGCAAAAATTGTAAATACAAATAATCGCAAAAAATTGTAAAAAAAAAACAAAAAATAACCAAAAACCCGAAAACAATTGTAACCATCAAAAAAATTTAAAATAAATGAAAAAATTCAAAACAATTGAAATAAATCAAAAACAAATTCAGCAGGAAAAAACCGAAAAATAGAAAAAACTGAACGAGAAAAAATCTCAAAAAACGAAAATAACAAATAACAACCAAAAAAAAAACGAAAAAAATTGTAACCATTAAAAACAAAAATAAAATAAAAAAATCGAAAAAACCCAAAAAAAAATGCGAAAATCTCAAAAAGCAAATAAAGTAAAAAACCGCAAAAAAAAACCAGTAAAAAATTTCAAACAATCTGAAAAAAATTACAAAAAATTGCAAATGGAAATAATCGCAAAAAAAAACGGAAAAATATTGCACACAAAAAAATTACAAATAAAATGGCAAAAAATAGGAAAAAAAAAACAAAAAACAACAAACAAAATTTTTAAAAAAAAAATGAAATAAATCGAAAAAAAAAGAATCTGAATAATAAGAAAAAATCCGAAAACAAAAGAAACGGCAATAGAAAAAAACAGAATGAGAAAAAAATTGGGTAAGATTAGAAAAAATCAGAAAGACAAAAATGACAAAAATCAAGAAAAAAAAATATCTCTCTCTTTTGTATTTGTAAAGGATGCAAGATATTCAATCAATTATATAAAAAAATATTAATAAGAAAACATTCTTTTTAAATCTTATCATCATAGTAAAAAGAGACAGAACGTAAGAAAAAGAAAGGGAAAATTCGTTTTTCCGCAAGTCGCGTTAAGGAATTTTGTTATTAGAATGAATCTGGAATATATTTACCAAAAATTTCCAAAAAATCTTAAAAAATACTAAAATTGGATAAATTTTCTTCCAAAAAAATTAACGAACAGAAATAAAAGCTGCTGAATTATATAAATCTCAAAAAATGCCAAAGATCATAAAATATTTAATAAATAAATAAATAAATATCTATTTTTATAAATATCATGAAAGTTGTACCCCGTAATTTTTTATGTAACATGAAATTGGCAGTTTTAAGTTTTATTATTCACATAAAATGAAGTGTAAGTAGGTGGACTAAAGTCGATAGTTATTACCACGCTCAGACCATATTTGGCCCGACGAGGGCCAATACACTTTTACATATAACATTGCGAACACCAACTCCGTCGGATAGCCATGTGTTTAAAATATACAGAGTGTTTTAAAAAAAATTATATATTGCTTATAGACTATTTTTTTTTCTTCCATATCTATTTGAAAATTTCTTATTTCCAACACATACAGAAAGTATTTGATATTCTGTGCAAGTGTGAATAATAATATTCCAATACATATTTGATGAAAGTGAGTAAGATGTTTACCAACGATTAATTGTAGACTCAGATTTTTCTCTTTACGTGACTATAATGAAAAATTGATACCAAGAAAGAGCATTTTTTAATATTGGATAGTCTACACGTCACGCATTGTTATTAAACACGTTGAAGGAATATTTTATATATATTGGGTATCATTAGTGCTAAATAAAATAAATCATTCTTTTATATTCATTTCCTAAAAAAAAAACTAAAATGAGGGCAAATTATTTACAAGATTTTCACAAATATTATAAATTTTTACAAACCTTACAATTTTCGAAATTTTTCAAATTTCCAAATGGGTTTTGAAACTTTTGACATTTTTGAAATATTTTTAATTAACTGAATAATTTTGTTTTTTTGTAATTTTCGATTTTATTATAATTTTTGGAATATTTTTAAATTTTGACTTTTTGAAATTGTCGAAAAAAATTGCATAATTTAAAATTCTTTGAAATTTTTGATATATTTTAGAATTTTTTAATATTTTGACATTTTTACTATTTGAAATTTTTGATTTATTTTAGAAATTTTTGAATATTTTGATATTTTTATTATTTGAAATTTTTGATATATTTTAGAAATTTTTGAATATTTTGACATTTTTACTATTTAAAATTTTTGAAATTTTCGAAAAAAATTGCATAATTTAAAATTCTTTGAAATTTTTGATATATTTTAGAATTTTTGAATATTTTGACATTTTTACTACTTGAAATTTTTGATTTATTTTAGAAATTTTTGAATATTTTGACATTTTTTACTATTTGAAATTTTTGATATATTTTAGAATTTTTGAATATTTTGACATTTTTACTACTTGAAATTTTTGATATATTTTAGAAATTTTTGACTATTTTGACATTTTTACTACTTGAAATTTTTGATTTATTTTAGAAATTTTTGAATATTGTGATATTTTTATTATTTGAAATTTTTGATATATTTTAGAAATTTTTGACTATTTTGACATTTTTACTACTTGAAATTTTTGATTTATTTTAGAAATTTTTGAATATTGTGATATTTTTATTATTTGAAATTTTTGATATATTTTAGAAATTTTTGAATATTTTGACATTTTTACTATTTAAAATTTTTGAAATTTTCGAAAAAAATTGCATAATTTAAAATTCTTTGAAATTTTTGATATATTTTAGAATTTTTGAATATTTTGACATTTTTACTATTTGAAATTTGATATATTTTAGAAATTTTTGAATATTTTGACATTTTTACTACTTGAAATTTTTGATTTATTTTAGAAATTTTTGAATATTTTGATATTTTTATTATTTGAAATTTTTGATATATTTTAGAAATTTTTGAATATTTTGACATTTTTACTACTTGAAATTTTTGATATATTTTAGAAATTTTTGAATATTTTGACATTTTTACTATTTAAAATTTTTGAAATTTTCGAAAAAAATTGCATAATTTAAAATTCTTTGAAATTTTTGATTTATTTTAGAAATTTTTGAATTTTTTGATATTTTTATTATTTGAAATTTTTGATATATTTTAGAAATTTTTTAATATATTGACATTTTTACTACTTGAAATTTTTGATATATTTTAGAAATTTTTGAATAATTTGACATTTTTACTATTTAAAATTTTTGAAATTTTCGAAAAAAATTGCACAATTTCAAATTTTTTGAAATTTTTGATATATTTTAGAAATTTTTGAATATTTTGATATTTTTATTATTTGAAATATTTGAAAAAAAAAATTGCATAATTTCAAAATTTTTGAAATTTTTGATATATTTTTGAAATTATCGGAATTTTTGAATTTCTAGACATTTATATTTATTTTTTTCTGAATTTTGGAATTTTTTGATATATTTTCGAAATTTTTGAACTCAGCTTTGATTTTAAATTTTTGAAAATTATTACAATCAAGATTATTGATGTTTTATTTATATTTTTCAACATTTTATCTCTAGAGCGTTTAGCGCTCCAAAATTTGGCCCGCAGTTAAAAGGTTAAATAATACAAAAGTAGAAAAAAAATATCAAAATTAAATTAACCGTTCAAAATTACCACCTCTTGCAAATATAGACGCTCATGTTAATAGAGACGCCACTGGCGAAAATTAAAAAAAATATTTATCCTATAGTCCAGTCAACAAGGACTTTTTGGGTCAAACTTTTTCTCTGCCTCCGAAAAATATGAACGAGGTGTCATTCGATTCGGAATAGCATGTAGATGATTTTTTAAAAAATTGCAAATGTTATAAACAATTAACTGAAAAAAATAAATGGGGTTTGGTTTTTGGCAAATATCTCTAAAACTATTTAACATTTTTTAAATTTGAAAAAAGATTCAAAAAGGGGAGGAAATTTACCAAAAAAAAAAAACAATAGCTCCCGAAACTGTAGGAACAATATTCATAATTTTCCCAGAGAGTTGAAAATACGGACGAAAAAGGGGGACCCCGGTTTGCGTAACCTCTGCCCACTTTGGACTTTTAATGATTAAATATTACTGATTAAATGTAAAAATTAAAAATTGAAAAAATTCAGGCATCTACTGGATAGATTTATGAACAATAATCCGTAGTCAAAAAATTTTTATGGCGATTTTTATTGTTTAAAAACGTATTTGTTAATTAACAACTTTTTCCTACTTAAACATGAACATTGTAAGTGTGATAATTGTTAAATAACAAATCTGATTTTTTTTTTCTTTTTTGGACCTATTTTTGAAAGGACTCCCGTTGGAAAAATTAAAAAATGTTATTTTTCAATTTATTATTAACAATTTACTTACGTTAAAAATTAAAAATCTTGATTAATCTTTGAAAATTTTTTTTTTTCACATTACTATTGATTCGTTTTTTTTATGATCAGAAGTCACATGAAAACGATTTTTAATTTTTTATTTCTTATTGTTTACAAAAATTGTTATAAACAAATGCGTTGTTTATATGATAATTTTTAAATCTTTTTTGTGGAAACATAATTTTTTTATTAAGAAACCATTTTTTTTTAATCATAATTTATCTTGTTCTTTGATAACTAAGGAAAATTTGTTTTTATTTAAATGTTCATTGTTTATTTAATATTTGTTATAAACAATAAAATTTTTTCTATATATTTTTTTTGTACACAATGAAACAAAAACAACCATGTGTTATTTTTTGAGAAAAAATATTTGTATGGTAGAAACAAATTGTTAATTAACAAATACGTTTTTAAGTAATAAAAAAAATTTCTTAACGAACGGTTTTTCTTAAATCGTAATTTGAGTCAATGATTATATTTCCAAAAAAAAAATTAAAATTATTTTATAAACAATGAATTTGTTTATAACAATTTTGTAAACAATGGAAAAATAAAAAAATCATTTTCATAAAAAAACGGATCAATAGTAATATGAAAAAAAAATTTTATTTCAATAATTAATCAAGCTTTTTAATTTTTAACCTAAGTAAATGGTTAAAAACAAAGTGAAAAATAACAATTTTTTAATTTTTCCAACGGGAATCTCTTCTGAAACCTTTTAAAAATAGGTCCAAAAAATTAAAAAAAAATTCAGATTTGTTATTTAACAATTATCGCACTTACAATGTTCATGTTCAAGTATATAGAAATAAATTATTAATTAACTAATGCATAATTAATAGACAAATCGCGAAAAAAAATTTTTGACCGCGGATTATTGTTCACAAATCTATCCAGTAGATGCCTGAATTTTTTCAATTTTTAATTTTCATATTTAATAAGTTTAAATAATAATTATTCATTAAAGGTCCAAAGTGGGCAGCGCTTACGCAAGTCGGAATCCCCGTTTTCGGTCGTATTTTCAACACCCTGGAAAAATTATAAATATTGGTCCTACAGTTCCGGGAGTTATAGTTTTTTTCTTTTTAGTACTTTTCCTCCTCTTTTTGAATCTAGTTTCAAATTTGAAAAAAATTAAATAGTTTTTGAGATATTTACAAAAAACCAAACCCCATTCTTATTTTTCATTTAATTGTTTATATAACTTTTGCAAGCGGCTCTTGAATTTTTTCAAAAATTATCTACCTATTTCGAATCGAATGAAAGCTCGTTCATATTTTTCGGAGGCGGAGAAAAAAGTTTGACCCAAACCGCACTTATTGACTAGACTAATAGAAAAAATGTATTTTTAAACGTACTTTGCATGTTTACCAAAATTGAAAAAAATAAAACAAACATATCTTAGATAAAAGGGATTATCGCCCTTTAGGATCAACATTCAATTATGAAATACCCTGTATATTTACAACATAATCGGGTGATAGCTCTATTTATATTTTTCGGCATCATCTAATTTAATTTTTTTCAAAACCAGAATAACAAGGACGAAAATTAACAAACAATTATTTTTGATACTTAATTCTGGTTCTTGATATTGAAAAATAAACGAAAAAAAAACAACAATGGTGAGAGAAGAGAAGAGAAGAAGCGAGTCAACCAGAGTTGGTTCGTGGGATAAGAATCTCATTTCTAACCTTGAGGACTGCAGAAAAATGAAGAGGCGGCAACATACGGTTTTATCGTTATAACAGAAGATCAACCATAGCTTTAGTCTATCTAATACGATCTATATCTCATAAAATATTACAAGAATATTATTTAAATCTTTTTACAGTAACAGAAGATTATCCATACTCAAATGTAGTAAAATTATTCAAAGAATAATAAAAAAATTCGTAGTCATACCACAATAATATAATTTTGAAAATTAAACAGCATGTTTCGGCTATTCGATGGCCATCATCAGACTTATAATACAAAAAGGTTACATTAAAGATACGCAAAAGGACAAAGTTTAGTGGTTACAGAAACATGTTGCTTCCTGCTGTTAAATTTTCAAAATTATATTATTGTGGTATGACTACGAGTTTTTTTATTATTATTATTTTTACAGTGTTGTCATTTAGGATTTTAAATAGAAAAGTTTCAAACATTTTTTGGTGAAAGTTTCAAACTTGCACATAAACAATTGTAACAGTAATAAACAAATTCCAAATTAAGAAGTCTAGTTTTTTGCAAGAATTAAAAGTTGGGGAAAATTAAAAAAAAAATTTAAAGATGAAATTTCAAAATAAAAAAATAGCAAAACCCAGAAACCTAAAAAAAACAACAAAAGTCTGATTATTGAAAGTTCTTGTTTCTAGATAAATTTGAAAAAAGTAGTACTAAATATTTTAAATATTATGAAAAAACAACCGCATATTTTTATTTGCTACTGATATGGTATTTGTGAGTTTATTTCAATTTTTAACCCCACAATTTTTTGTATTTTTATTTCAATGGTTACAATTTTTATTTTAATATATTTTACTTTATTTATTTTAGAGCATGAGATATCTTACCTCAGGGAAGGTTCATAGAAAAAAATTTAATTTTTGTAAAGTTATTTCAGTTCTTTTTTTCTTTTTTTTTGTCCAAATTTTCAACAAATTTCCTGGCACTGGTGAACACATTGTTCAAAATTACAAATCAACTCTAGGTGAATATTTACAATGTATTGATTCTATTTCTGCATTACCAATTTGATAATTTTTAACTTTGATATATTTATTTTTTTCTCCCAAAATTTTAACCACCATCATTGTAAAAAAATTCCCATCAACAACTCCCTAGTTTCATCTTAACAACGAACTAATATCTTATTTGATATTTTTATCAAATTACTTTGAACCAATCATTAATTTATGATTTTAGTGATGTCATAAATTAAACTTTTATTTCAAGAGAATGATTACTTTATTACTGAAATTATAAGAATTTAGATCTGGATCTGGAAGTTTATTTTCAACAAAATTACATTGCTTGGCAAGTTTTGTAAATTTTTGTTTTTCACCTATTGTTTAATTTACATTTATACAGAGTGAAACCTTTTATTTTTGAACAGTATTCTTTAATATTTGTTTATTAATTTTTAAAATACTGAGGGTTATTATTTTATTTAAATTAACCAACTCAAAGGATTTCAAATTGATTTGATAATAATAAATAAAACTATATCACTATATTAGGCGAGATCCCGTCCAAAAACGAATAAACGCGGAATAAAATGGACTAGAAAAAAAAACCAATTTTTAGATTCAATTTATTAGAAAATTAGCACATTGTCTTTGAGTAATTCTCTAACCGGCAACCACGAAAGTCACGTGGTGTGCGGGCCTCTTAAACAATGTAGAAGTGATACATATATGGACATATAAAACCGTATAAATTTCTTCATCTAAAGTGTTATTAAAAGAATTAGTGATTCCGGATTTGGACTGTGTAATTTTATAAGTAAAACTGTATGTAGCTTTTTCCAGAATAAAAAAATGCTAAAATTTATACACTCGGATTAAAGTTTTTTGCAACAGGAGTCTGAAGAATTAAATTAAAAAAAAAATCATTCCAACTAACCAAAGTCGCAAAGGTCGGATAAATCGCCCACATGCAGTGTCCGCTCGATTACCGAAGGCCCCCGTTCCCCACGATATAGTGTGGAGGACAAATATGAAAAGTGGAAATCAATAAACTCAATTGTACAAATTATTAAAAAATCGGTTGTGTTGTCCCAAAACTTTTCCGACGAGTATCCACGTATACTTTTTTAGATATTTAATGTTTATCAACCCCACTTTTGCACTTTTAATGCGTTGTAAAAATCGAGACTAAATTGTTTCCATAGGTTTTGGACGAAACCAAAGTTCACCAGACGATTTTAGAATTTCGAAAAACAGCGTAGTTTTCAAGATCGTGCTAGGCCCATATTAAAGTTGGGGCCCAAAAAAGACCTTCATCAGAGTATAAAATAAGAAAATTAAGATCAATTCTCTTTAATTTTACCCTGTTATTTATGAATTTTACAAGTTTTCCTACCTGTGGCCTTTTTACCCAAAAAGCTGTGATTGTTTTTTTCGATTAATGCTGATTTAAAAAATTTCGTTAACAGAAAATTTCTCGTTGAATATGGTACATATTACAGATAACAACGAATGTGGGTTTTTTTTCTTTATCCACTGGATACAAGAAATTTTAGTTCTGTGCTTGATTTTTTTTTTAGATGCATTTTCTCTGAAACATTTCTGTTGTTTTTGTTTGAGACAATATTTTTCGAATATCTGTTTTTATTTTTTGTTTCTTTCGAATGTTTTTTTTTAATGTTATCCTGGAATTTGTTTTCCGGATGTTATTGTTCGGTGTTCTCGGTAACCTTTTACTTTCCCGGGCCCACCAAAGGGAAAGTAAGGTGAACGAGCAAAAAAAATCGAGATATCGAGGGAAATATCCATTTTGAGGTCCCCCAAGAAGATTGAGACCATTTCCAGCGTATGGTCTGTCTGTGTGTCTGTGTGTAATCTTCCACGATAACTGCCGAACCGTTTGACCAATCAAGCTGAAATTTGGTATGGAGGGTCGGTGTGTGCCTAGAATGCGACCATTAGTTTATGGTTTAAATTGATACAGTGGAGGGTCCTCAAGACCGACATTGGTTACATATACATGTAACAATTTTTTGCTTTATTTAAATTTTAAGGACAAACAATACATTTTAGTGCAAAATGTTGTAGTACAAAGTTTTAGAGCATAAAATTACCCACAATTTTTGTCTGAAGCCTTTTCCAAAATTTCCAATAGTTGCGCCACTAGAGGGCGCGTAAAAAATGTGCATGTAGGTTTTCTCTAGTTTTTCTTGATTTTGAGGACAAACAATATACTTTAGTGCAAAATTTTGTAGTACAAAGTTTTAGAGCATAAAATTCTCTATAACTTTTGTCTAAAACTTTTTCTAAAATCTCTAATAGTTGCGCCACTAGAAGGCGCTTAAAATGTGCATGTATGTTTTCTCTAGTTTTTCTTGATTTTGAGGACAAACAATGTATTTAGTGCAAAATTTTCTTGTGCAAAGTTGTAAAGCATCAAATTTTCTTTAACTTTTATATTTAACTTTTATCAAATTCCTCATAGTTTCGCCGCTAGATGGCGAGAAAAATACACATTTAAAATTCCCTACAACTATTGTATGAAAATTTTTCCCGAATTCCCAATAGTTTTCACACATGATTTTGGGAGATCCTAATTGTAGCAGTATGATATATAACGTGCGCATGCGCAGCTTATGTCATTACCAACATTGAAATATTAATTCACCATCAGCTCGCTATTTTTAATGTGTTCCATAAATCAATGTAATGCTTAGTATTTTGCAATTAAAATAATAATAATAAATAACATATTCTCTACAGTCGAGCCGGGAAAGTCCTGGGGTGACACAGCCGATTTTTTTATGTGTGGTAAAGGACTGAATTTTTTTTTTGTGTTGTGTAGTCCCTTCCTCATCTTTCCCTCTAGCATCTTTATTTCGTAGACGGGGCTTCAATATGTGCGTACGGCTCTGTTTGGTATTGGTTTTAACAAATATGGTTACACGGAAAATATTTCCCATATTAAGGCAGCAATTTGCTTCCGTACGAAGATTTGTTGGTGGGCTTTATTTTATTTTTTTTTTAAGCAAAACGGTCAAGATGGTTGTCCTTGACGTTTTGAAACGTTGTAAATGAATATCGTAGTCGTTGAATCGCTTCTCCAATATCACTTCATTCGCCATTATCAGTCTTTATTCGTAGGGTAACATAACCCTTTTCTTAGGTATACCGTGAATTTTTAATGAAAGAGAAGGGATGAGGATTTTCAATGGAGTTGCCATTTGAACTGTATTTTCGAATGATCACTTCACCAAAATAGACACTTGTCATATCGCTTGATATAAAACGTGAGAAAATGATCCCATCGTTTGAAATATTTTCCAGGCACATGCGCAGTTTTATCATTGTCAGTACGTCATCTAACCAACCTATAAATAGTTAAAATTATTTGATTGAATATGGCATTTTTTGCAAACTAGGATGATGAAAATTTTCCAGAATTTAAATAACTATGTTCTTGCACTTTTTTTTGGCTGTCGTTTACAGAAAGTGTTTCTTTTTTTTGTTTCCATTTTGCACCTAATATTCAAGCAATGCAAACGTTTTAATCGAATGCATTTATTGCATTTCACTGAAAAGTTACGTAAAATTTACTTTAAACTTCAAAATGAGCTACTTGTAGTTCATATCACATCATATTTTTCTTAAGCAGTAGTCCAAACAGAACAAAGACATTTGACAACACTGTTCTAAATTATACCTATTTTTCAAGTGGTCATATCATTTCAAAAATACGTACTTCTTTACTGGGGCATCAAAATCGGGGATGTGCTTTATCACTTCTCTCGGATGATCTATCCCATCGTGTGATTTCGAAAATCGACACCCAGATGTTTAAAGTAGCCAATTTCTCTCGTATTCTTTTTTTTTTAGAGAATCCTTTACTGTCTGTGCTTTCTCTCTTTTTTTTAAGTTGGCTGAATGTCTCTAAAACCGTGTCGGTTTTGGTAGGCCTCTTTTGCCACATTTTTGCAATTCTTTGAAAATTCTGCCAGGTTCCATTAGTAAAAGAGCAGCAAGGACTTCCTCCGCATTCCCCATGTTAGATCGCCAAGTCTGGCAAAATTTGTCCATATCAAGGTCATTCGTGACCTATTTAACATGGGGAATGAGGAGGAAGCCTTACTGCTCCTTTGCTTCTATTTTATAAGTTGCCCAATGTGAGAGGTATCCACATATGCGGGAGTGCGTGCCTGAATTAAAGTGAAAAGAGTAGTAAGGCTTTTATATTGATTAGGGTTTATTTATTTATATATATTTTTATCATTTTATTGCATGTTTGTTCTGTGGTACCGTGTACTATTTGTTTTTTTTTTGTACACACAGACATCTAAAGTATCCTGAGAAAAGTGCTGATGACGACAAAATAAAATATAATTAAAAATAATGAGTTTTGACAATATAAACCCAGACAGATAAAGTGGTGAGGGATTAAAGAAATATCGAATGTCTTAAAAAATCAACATAGTCTAAAAGGAAACAAATCACATTAAATATAATGTGATTTGACTATCTTTCTAAAATTTTTGAAGATAATAATTCAATAAAACGAAACAAAATACCATTAAAAACTATAGAAAAAATAATATGATATACCGGGGGTTGGTTGGTCACACAGTCTACGGCAGTTGTTTCTGTCAATATCAAAGTTAGTCACTTAAACTTCTTAAAAAAATATTAGTATGTATCTACTGTTCGCGATTTTTATTTTCCAACCTAAAATTTTTATATTCACGTATTGTAATATCCATTTTTATCTTCCAGACTATAAAACTCTCCGTAATGACCCCACCTGTATACACCATCGTCATCATCATCATCGACTGCTAGTGCAAGATCTCGCAGTGGTCGGAGTCGGCAAGCACCAGGCCAGCAGGAGCAAACCACACAAAAAAGGTGAATTCTTTAACTTGATTTTTAAGAATTTTAAATCATTTTCTGGAGAGGTGGAAACGCGATTATAGTGATATTTATATTTTGTCAGTTTAGGGTTTTAGTGATTGATGTTTTTAGTGGTTAAAGTGCAGAAAATTAGGATTACTGCAAGATATTACTTTTAGGTACGTGATTTTTAGAATAATTTAAGGTCAGATTTAAAAGGATAGTCATATTTTTTTTAATTTCGTTTTCTACGACAAAAAGTGTTTATGGATCTAAATAAAGTATGTAACGCGGTTATAATTAAAAAATTGCATTAAAATATTATGATTATTATCTATAACGAAATTTTCTAAATTTAAGCAACAATTTTATTAATTTAGGAACCATATAATTACATCCACCAGGAGTTAAAAATAGCAAATTTTACAGCACTTGCTACAAATATTGAAGTGAAATTTGACAGCAAATGAAATAACTTCTATATCGCCAACACTTATTATTGTTATACAACAGAATCATAAATTTCCTGTTAAACAATTCATTTGTTGACACGAACAAAACATGACAATCTTCGAATTCCATTTATTTTAAGGTGTGTTAGATTCTAAAGAAACCACACGTTAGTCATTTCATGTATTTCACACTTATACTTATTTGCCTTGAATTCGTTATTATTGTCATATTCTAATATAGACGTTGATATAAACAATTTTATGGAGAGGGAAAAGAATAGATAATTAAAGGGAATATTAAAAAAAACACCAATATATTATTTTCCTATTTTTTTTAAATGAAGAATAGATAATAATTTGCGGAGAATTTGAAGACATTATTATTAGAATAATATATATCATACAGCCTATAAGATCCAAAATTTCCAACAATCTCTCTCCACTTGTTTCTGTCCATTGCAGTTTCTTTTCAATTATAGATTCCCACTTTCCTTAAGTCCATTTTTTACGAGGCCGTCCTCTTCTTTTTTTCTCCTTCACCCCTTAACAAGGCTCCTTTATCATCTCTGATCTGACATTCTTCTCGTATGTCCTAACAAGTCCTGATTATTTGACTAATCTCTATTTGATTCCATAGCAATTGTTCATCTTCTCCATTCATTCCCTCCTACTCTCACTCGTAAAAAAATTCCTCAAGATTCGTCGTTCCCAGATATTATTTTTCCCAGATATTATTTTTCGATATAATCTTAGTTTTACTGTCCTTGAAACCTTTTTCGACTTCAATATCTCCAACTGTTCTGCATCCTCTAGCCATTTTTTTTTCAATTTCTTCTTCTTCCTCATCTTTACTGGTAACTGTCACTTCCAGATATTCAAAATTATTTATCTTTTCAATTTTAAATTCCCCCATTTCTAAGTATTTCGTTTTATTCTCGTTAATGTCGTTTTTGTCTTTTTTTTTTGAATAATTTAATAATTCTAATAGCTCATTTCTTGTCCAGTAATTCGTCATTACAGCACTTGGTTTTTATTATTGTAGATGTGCTGTCTTTTAATATTTTTTCACATAACAAATTGAAAAGTACTGTAGATGTATATAATATATAATCTTCTTTTTTTACTTCAAACGTATCAGAAAATTTACTTTTATTAGATTTTCTGTTTTTTAATGTCATTTTTACCAGTTGAATTAATTTGTTTAGAATTACAAATTCCATTACTTCGACAAAAAGCATTTTTAAGTTTAGCTATTGTTCATGAGAAATATTTTGGATTGGTTTTAGCACAAAAATTTGATCTATGGTAGATTTGCCTTTTTTGAAGCCTCCTTAGTACTCGCCCACTTGTTCCTTTAGAATTCCATCAAGTTTGCTTTGTATAATGCTGGTAAGTACTTTATATACCACATTTAGTCGAGAAATCAATCTATAATTTCCACATTTTTTATATACAGGGTGTTTCATTGGGAAAGTGACATACGTTAACTGCAGATAGGGGACACCTAGGCGATCTCAAAAACCCCATATTTATAAGGCCTTACTACTTTAATAACCTAGATACAGGGTGTTTTATCTATTTTGTAAATTTCTTGCATGGTTCATAACTTTCTAACCATACTGTATATTTTCATGATATTTGGCGGGCATATTTTGTTTAAAGTGCCCAATCGATCAATAATAATTGTTAAAAACTTACAAATTACTACTTTTATCATTATTTCTATTGAAAAAGCATAAATAAATATTTTACTTTTATATTTTTCTTGAAACAGCATCGAAAATAAAAATAAGTTTTTTATTTTTTTTTTGTTTTTGCCAAAACAAAGGTCTAAAATGTGTTCTCTGATATAAAAAAATGATTTCTGTGCCAGTTTTATTCATAAAATGTGCGCGTTAAGGGGTTAAATTGTTTGATAATATTCCAAGCATTCTTATTAAGATTTTAATTGATTTTATAATATTTTTAAAACACGATAAAGCCCAATATGATGGTGCTAAGGTTTTCCGGGTTTTCCTACACCTATAACCAAATGGCGCCATCAATCCTCAGTAAGTCGCCCCGGAGCGCCACGGCAAATAATAATAATAGCCGTCCTTTTCCCGCACAAGCCATCGGCTCCTGGGGTTCACTCGTAGAGGGGTGAAATGTAGAGTATTATTATTATTATTATTATGTAATTGTTTATTTTAAACAAATTATACAAATCTTATGCTCCCTTTGTACCAATCCATTCGAAGTTTATGTATTTATATAAAATGTGCAGTAATTTTTAATTTTCTTTGGTCAATTTATGCATGGTTAACCACTGATATAAATGATTGGTTAGAACGGATACCGGCAAGGTCTTCTAATTCTAAAAATTTCGTAACAAATTCAGAATTAATCAGAATATTTGTGCAATTGATAGTATAAAATTAAAATTAAATAATAGTGAAAAATATTTCCAGGAAGTGTGATTCATTGTTTATTTAAATTTGCGTTAAAGTGAATAATGATGAATGATGGGTGTCAAAAAAGTAATTTGATTTTTTTCAGGTTAAAATAAAAAATAAACTGAAAATCAACCAATCTATGGTCTTTGTATTTCCGTTCACTGGAATATTATCCAAAAAATACAAACTAATTCATATTTCTTTTAAAATTAATAATATTAAACTTTCAGTTCACATTTATGTCTATTATTGTATATTTTAATATTTTATAATCTAAAAATAGATTTAAAATCAACACAATATTATTCCGTCTTTCTCTCAGACTTTTTTCTGTCTAATTGCAAAATACAATTAACAAAAGTAAAATACATAAGCGACTGTTGCTATGCAAGCTTATCATTCTCTTATATAATCCCATCATTATGAGAGACAAAAAATATAGATATATTCACATGTCCTCTACCAATAAAAAACCACCAACCCTTCCCACCGTTAAAAATCAGAGCACACATTCTCTCTCGCATCCAGACAGTGAATCAAGTCAGTCATGCATTTTACTAGTGCAAAAAAGTTTCTTCATATAAATAAAAAGGCGGGTAATTAAATACACCCAAAAAGTTTTCTGATTTTTTATAATAGAAAATGTAAATAGTTTTTACAGTAAATTAAGTGATGGAGTACAATTTAAATATTCATGTTTCGGTTTCATAATTTAACTTAATGTGTTGTTCATATATCGTACTTTGAAATAAAAAATTACATTCCAATTTCAAATAATATTTAACTTCTACCCAAGAAGTTTGGTCCTTCACCTTAATTGGTTTCTTTATGTTCAAAAAAAAACAACAAAATAAAGAACCACTCCTAATTTACCCTAACAAAGAAATTTGGAAAAAAAATTGAATATTGGAAGAAGTTCTTTATTGAAGATGAAAACACTTTTGAAGGAGCAAGGATTCAAAAAATTCGAACAAAAAATCCGGTTGAAACGACGGGAACCATAGAAAAACCTGACGGCAACTTTACGAAAAATGGGCAAAAAAACCTAAAGATTAATTTCTTAAACCCATTTCCCAAACCAACCAAACTTCAGTAAAAAAGGAAGACTGAAAACTAGCGGAGAAAGTGGTAACCCATGGCATAATAAAATGGACTGATAACTCGTTTGACAGCTACAAGTCACCAGGACCAGACGGCATAATACCAGCACTGCTAGAAGAGACAATATTGCAACAACCTTCTGCAGTCTGTACTGAGCCAGTTTGGCAACGGGCTATATCCCGGAATTCTGAAGGGAAGTAAAAGCGGTCTTTATACCCAAGCATGGCAGAGATCAATCTTAGGCCATGTCATATAGACCGATTAGTTTTTCATCATTTATGATAAAAGTGACAGAAAAACTGGTTGAAAAGCACATCAGGGAAACTTCTTTAGAAGAGATTCCACTCCATCAAAACCAGCTTGCCTATTAACAACTGGTGTCAAAAGTAGAAGATTTACTGAACAAAAAGGAAATTGCTCTTTTAAGCAAACTCAACGAACTAGGCCTTTACACAATGGGGATTTCCCAAGTGAATCCTATATGAGTATTTAGGGACCCCGTCTAGCGGGTGAAATCCACTAACACGATGGAAGTCTTTGTCTATCTCTCCGGTGCACTTATTACTATAGGAAGCTGGCTCGTAGGTTTTGTCATGGATTTTTTTTGCGAGGAATATTTAATTAAGAAAAATAGTTCACTTGCTTATTATATTTTAATCCTCTGATAATAATAAGCTACTTTATACATATTTACACATGTTTACAATGGGGCTAAGCTCTTCGAATTTATATTTGAACTGTATTTACAGATTCCCGGAAGTAGTACATTAACTTCTAACTATTAACTTAACTATCTTACACTATTGCACATAATTTATTATAAATTTGGCAACACAGGAAATAAATACGGAAAGGACTTGAACGTTAAATGGAAGAAAAATTAATGGAATTTAAGGTTTTTGAAAAAGGATCTAACTCTGTGGTAATTTTCCTAGCCGTTACAGGGTAGTGAAGGCAACAAACTAACAACGAGGCAGGGATGGACTTACTTGTTGAAGTACTTTCAACAATGAGGATGAAACAACCACTCATCTAATATTTGAATGTAAGGCTTTGGCGTTCATGGAGATATTGAGAAATACTGCTATAAGATCCTACCTCTTATCTCATCAGATGTGTCATGGTGAAGAGGCTCTTAAACATTAACAAGGTCACTAATCACTTCACAGACAGTACAATAAGACAGTACAATAAGCCAATCGTCCCTAAAACTATCAGATGTTCAAATATCTCAAGTCTGTGGATTTTAATCTTCACCTGTATGAATTATTTCATTGTATCATTTTTATGGTTCCAGGAATAATAATCCTCTAGTATTACATTATTTTTCCTGCGGCTGCTTAGAAAATATACAAAATCGCACTGTCAACTTGTCTCGAAAAACATCAATTTCAAACAGCGTGTGTAAACGTTTACACACGCAGTGTGCAAAGTAAAATGACAATACAACTACTCATAATAATATAACATATATCAATGAATTGAGATGAAATCTAGCATGCGGACACTGTCACTACTGATAGTTCTCATTTCTCATTAAAATAAATTCAAATTTATTGCAACTTTAGAAAATAAAGTGGCAGCCGTAGGAAAAGTATAGTGTGTAACACATGTGAAAAGTGCTATTTTCAACACTAGTTAAACAATATACTAATTATCTTAAAGAACTTGATTTCTTCATTTTCAGGGTCATTTATATTTTCATATTTACAGACCTAACAACGAATAATAATTGGTTTTGTAGTTTTTATAAAAATTTCATACATACAGGGTGATCAACTACGGAGTATGATATCTCCGTTGTTTTGAGGGATACGAAAAAAAATTTAAATACAAATTATATATAGAGTCCAGCTCTAGGTTTTAAAATTATTTCGTAATATACAGGGCTTTTCATAAAGTCATAGCATACCAAAGTTATGTTTTTTTTTTAATTGAACACCCTATATATTATCTCGAATTTGAATTTTGCTCATTTTCCCCATTCCGACAATATAGGATTTTATTATGTTCTACAGGGTACTTTTAAAGAGAAAATCTTAATGAAATCGCCACCCTGTATTATTTAGAATCAACAACTGAGGGCTAATATCTCAAGGCCAGAATAATTTCGTAATAGTGTAGTTTTATTGCAACTCATCATGTTTTTGATATCTTTTATTTTGTATACATAGGATGACCCAAAACTCACGACTATGATTTTCTTGGTTATTTCAAATGGAATCTTATATCATTTTCATACTTAGAAAATACTTTTACTAAAAGTTATTTTACTTGTAAATTTCTTGGTATTTATTTTTTATTTTTTAGATCAACTAATTAAAAAAAAAGAACAATGAATGCCTCTTACGTAACTACTACATTTACAATAAAGATTCAACTTTCTCTTTTCAATTGAATTAGATGCGTTCTACTCTTTAATTTTTATAGGTTTCTATTAAATCATATTACTGTATATTAATAATAAAATCGCTAAATCACCTAGTATTAATTTTTAAAACAAAATAAAAAAAATATGAGCGATGAGAACAGAAACCCACTTTTTTATTTTTTCAACTATTAATAATCTTATTTATATCTAAATATTTTATTTTAAACAGAGAAAAAAAATATATAAAAAAATTTAATCTATAATTGAAATTAAATATGATTCAAATCCAAAGAATAAGCAAATAGAATTAAATCTAGAAGGTAGCGGTAGTAAGTAAAATTACTAGCAAGAAAGCATCCTTTCAGGCTAACTGTAAACCAGGAATTTCAAAGAAGACTTGCATGATTTATTTTATATAATGACCGTGAATGGGTTTATCTAAAACACCAATATAAATCAGTTTTCTTATAGCTAGAAAATATATACAGTGTTTTTTTTATTGTTTAGATAATATGAAAATTGTGATCAAAACAAATAAAATTAAGTAAAAAAAAAAACCAAAAAAGATCTAAATCAAGTACTATTCTATTGTTGTTTTTGGATATGATTAGAACAAGAGTAAAAAACACACCTGAGAATGACTAGTATAATATTCATTGTCGCTTTGATTATGACTGGAATTTAAAATAGAAGGTATTTGTCATTAAATTCAAGTACACATTAGATAAAGAAAATAAATTATCAATTCAGTAAAAAGCAAATTGATCGTTTTTTTACTGAAAGAAATAAAAAATTATATAGTTATTTTCCTAACAAGTTCGGAAAGTTATACTTTTCCGCACGCAATTGCAGTTCGGGCATGCAATTAAGTGGGGAAAAGATACTTTACGCAAGTGTTAGGAACAATATTTTTTCTACAAGCGCCTAGAATTAAAAAAAAATTTTAGCAAAAATATTTTTTTGTCATTAAACAAAAATTTTCTTAGTGCTTCTTAATAAATAAAACATTAGGCTGAAAGTAATCATAGTAACCAAGCAAGAATTAATTTACAAGTTGTCAACTTAATTTGACATTAGTGAATTTTTAATATTTATCTAATTATAATATACCAAAATGGATGACGAAATACCAGAGTCTCTTATGGAAACAGCAAGAAATATTTTTTTAATCATTTTAGCATTTATAAAATCAGTGCGAAAAGTAACTTTTCCGCACTCAAATGCGTGCGGAAAAGTATACTTTTCCGCACGCTTGTAGAAAAAAGACTTTTTAATCATAAAACTAGGCGATCATAACTTCCCCAAAATTATTCAATGGAGGAATATTTACTAAAAATAAATTTGGAAAAAATCAGGTTTGCAAGAACAGAGCAACTATTATCTTAACTACATCAATGCAAACCAATGTATTTAGAACGAAGAGAAAAAAAAAACAAAGGTTAACTATTAAATATGAAATTAGTAAAAAAGTTTCCCCATCATCCACTTCGAGCCGAGCGCAGCGAGGTTCGGAACAATTAAATCAATCAAACTTTTTTACTAATTTGTATCGAAGAGCTTCATTTATTTAATAGACAAATATTTTTTTTTTTTGTACGCGCATAATTATTTTTTTTATTTTTTCAAATGTTTTTCAACAATTATTAGATTTCAATTTTCATTGTCATAGAATCACTTGAAGCAATTTAATTTCGCGAACAAAGTTTTCAATACGAGTCAGGACAAAGAAAGCTCACCTAAAATTCGATTTAATAAAGTTAACATTATTTAGATATCAATTTTTATAATCTTTCTGCGTATAAACGACAAGCTATTCTGTAACTTTACTTTGTTTAGGATTCTAATAAAATCCACTTTTATCCAGTATATGAAATTGTTACTTACACACCAATTTCAAGTTCTAAAAAAAACTACGAGACAGAAACTAACCTACAAATGGGGAAAAAAAAGGCTAAAAAAAGTTTAATAGTACAAATTGAAAGTGACACAAACTAATAAGAAGATAAGACACAATTGAGATATCTCTGAATACAGACTGTTTGATATTCAAATGAAATCAGAACAAAAAATAATTCAATTGTTAAGAATATTACACGAGGTAAAAACATACCGGGTGGCCACAACTCAATGTACGCCCTCAATATTTTGGTTGTTTTTGAATTTAAAAAATATGTTTTTGGCACACATCGATTAGACAATAGTGGGCTACTTTGAAACTAACAGGAATGAAAATCTTACTTCCAGTTGAACCGGAAGTGACATCAACTTCTTTTTCTTAAATGGAATGACTATATTTTTTTGATGGTTTCTCATTAAGCATAAATTTTTAAGTACAACAGTTTTCTCAGATTTAGAAAATTTCAAAAAATAAGTGAGATACGAACAATTTTTTAATTTATTCAAAATGGCCGCGTTAGATGAACGATGTCAGAAAATTACTAAGTAGGCTATGGAGATTATTAGTAAGCTTGTAGACTTGACTGTAGATAAGAAAATGGTTTTTTGAATTACTGATAGGTACCAGTATTTTTAGTTTTTTTTTTTTCAAAAAAACGGAATTTAATTTTCATTTTCATTTCCGTATCGAATTATTTTTAATGGAACCGTGTTATTTTTTTTATTAAACAGAAATAATAATTACTAAACTATACATTTAAAAAATAGCACAGTTCTATTAAGAAAAAAAAACGATATTATCCCTATGGAAATGAAATTGAGAATTAAATTCCGTTTTTTAAAAAAAAAAAAAACTAAAAATACTAGTACCTATTCTATCAGTAATTCAAATAACCATTTTGTTCTTTACGTTCTTTATAGACAAGTCTACAACTTTACAAATAATTTTTATTTTTTTTAACTTTTCCTATCTTTCCCCGTTTTTTTTGTTTTTTCTAATTTTTTATGATTTTTGTTTATTTTATTTTTTCTAATTTATTCGCGTTTTTGATCTTTTCCGATTTTCCGATTTTTCCATTTGTTCCAGTTTTTTACGATTTTTCACGATTTTTTACAATTTTTTATGATGTTTTACGATTATTTAGCATTATTTACGAAATTTTACGGTTTTTTACCATTTTTTTACAATTTTTTACGATTTTTTACGATTTATTTCTATATTACCTTTTTCTTCTAAATACATAATTTTACCGGAGAATTGGAAAAACGGCGATAATCCCCAAAATGTTACATACAGGGTAGGCTTGAGTGGTAAAAGATACATGGACAGGTTAAAAGCGAAAAATTTCAAAAATTACAAAAATTTAAAAAAACGAATAATATAAAAAAATCAAAAATTTAAAAAAATAAATAAAGCTAAAATGGGTAAAATGAACAAATATTTTCACATGGGCAGGTTTAAGGGACAAAAATTTAAAAACTCCAAAAATTTTAAAAAAATTCCAAAACAAAACCAAAAAGTTCAAAATATTCAAAAAATTTAATATTCAAAAATATGAAAATTTCCAAATATTTAAAAAAATTCAATAATTTAGAAATATGTTTTTATGTCTCTAATTCTAATTAAAAAATATTTCAATGTTTTTACACGTTTTTTCACGATTTTCTACGATTTCTTACGTTTTTTTACGATTTATGCTAGAAATCTCAAAACAAAATGAATAATTTTAGAAGAAAGTGATGAAGAAATAATGGAATCACAAGAAAAATAATTAAACCAAATATGTTAATTTTTTTTTATAAAATATAAGAAATAAAATAAAAGTGAAAAAGATAAAGAAAATATAAAAAAAATAGAAAAGGAGATAAAAAAAGAAATACAAGATATGGGAGAATAGTTGAAAAGAAAAAAAGATATAAAACAAAATAAAATGAAAATTATTTAGAAAATTAAAAGCACATGCTGACAATAAAATAACAAGAAAAGAATAAAATAAGTAGAACAATAACAAGATCAAAAATTTGAAATAAAAAAATATTTTAAAGAAGAAATAAAAAGAAAAAGCCGAAAAAATAATGACAATATTAGAAAATAAATGGAATGGATGCAAAAATGGAATGAAATATTAAATTTAAGAATATAGGTAATTATTTATTTCCAAGCTGTTATGTCGTAGTCTTATTTATTTTTTACTCCAAAACGTTTCGACTTCAACTTCGGCAGCCATCTTCAGTAACTCTCCGCGATATATCAATTGAAATTCATTAAGCTTACTTTTGTAGTTTTAGGTCTTTATGAAGAATTATGATATTTTTTATTCTTATTGATACTTCTGTTACGTTTTTTTCTGTGCCACCCTGTATTTTCATTATTTCTCTTCTCAATATATCTTAATTTCATACTAGCTTGATATCCCTTCTTAATTTCCTCACGTCGTGTCCCTTTCCCTCTTTTCTTGGTATTACTATAAAATGTCTTTCTCATGTATTCTTTATTTTTGCCTCTTCAGTCAGAATAATTGACTTTTATATCGTTTGTGTCTCTTATTTAAAATTTCTTTTCTTCTCCTCGTTTTGTAGGGGTTTTTGGACGGAACGAACAAGTTTTTTTTTGGACTGAACAAAACTAAGCTAAGTCACATTTTTCAAAAGAAACAGTCTCTTAAGGATTGTTAAATTTTTCGTATAAACTAAAACAAATATAACGTTTAATTTTCTTAAACCCACAAAAAGAAAGAAAGAACAGATTTTGAAATATATCATAGTTTTTTTTTGTCAATTGTTTTTAAATACGTCAAAAAATCAATTAGATTGGCGTCCAAAATTTTTTTTTATTTAATATTTTATTTTTTGATATATTTCAAATTCTATTCGTGGAACGAACCATAATTAAAAGAATTGAGCTAAAATCACATTTCTTGCTAGTTATCAACAAATTAAAATTAACGTTTCACTTCTTACTCTAGAACTATTACTTTTTGGTGGTTTAATATTTCTAAAAATTCTTGCAGATTTGGCCCGTACTTCTTCCTTGACGTCAGTAGGTACGTTTTCCAATTCCGGCTTCGTGATTGGTCGATTTGATAACAGTATGTTTCAAATCTTTTTTTGTCTGGATTTTATTGAATTTTTTTTGTCTCTCGTTGGAAAATTGTAGATTTTATTTCCATATAATTGAGTGTTATTCTAGTTTGAACAGTTGTTCATCATTCGTTGTTAATTCCTTTCGTGTTTGGTTGATTCTGTCTCTTAGTAATACTTTTTCTATCCTATCTTTGGCCCTGATGATCCTTTTTGAACGTAGAAATTTTGGCGTGTGAATAAATATGAATTAAGACCTCACATCCATTTGGAATTTCTTTTACGAATTCGAAGGACCAGTCTGATTTGCACATCGCACACATATATTAATAAACATAAAGAATGTATGTAATTTTTTTAAGGGTTATTTTCTCACCCATTTATTAAATAAAAATATAAATTATATTTACACTTTTTTGACACAATATGTATGTAGAGCATAGCTCTAACTTCATTAAACTTAAATAGACATTATTAACACTTGTTACTAATTTGAAATCTCAGAATGTTCTCAATATTATGTTGCGGTCTCGACTCGCATTTTTCAAGGTGAAAAGCTCTCGCCGTGAGACAAATATTCTCATCGACAATCTAAAAGCTAATCATAATAATTTGAAGTGAAAATCTCTCGCCGGGAGACAACTATTCTCATCGATAATCTAGAAGCTAATCATAATAATTTAAAGTGAAAATCTCTCGCCGGGAGACAACTATTCTCATCGATAATCTAGAAGCTAATCATAATAATTTAAAGTGAAAAGCTCTCGCCGGGAGACAACTATTATCCTGAATTATCAACAAGCTAATGAATTTGTGGATAATAATTTGGTGCGATATATACATCTTTTTAAGAAGGGTTATAACGGATTTTAATTTGTAATGGACTATTCCATACTCGGGTGCAACTGCGCTTATCGTTCTCTATGAGAATGATATGTATACAGAGATGAGTGTTAGTTGCAACGGTTTTTTCTGTACCGTTTTACATCACGTGATAAATGACGTGGACAAATTTTTGATGAAATGTGTTGATTTGGAATCTATTTTTAGATTTAAAAATGATAAATTGTAAATTGATGATCAAAAGTATGAACCGAAATAAGAAACATATTAATTTTAAAAGAAATAGAAATTAGTTCTGGATAATATTTTAGTGAAATTTATCCAGCGTAATTTCTGTATCTCGGCCCCAATAAGAAGAAAGAAAAAGTGAAAAAACAAAGAACCAGATAATGTCAAGGAAAAGATTTTTTCTTAAATAAGTTTAAATCTTAAAGTAATTTATTAAAATCATTATTTATGGACATCCTGTATAATAAAAAACAGTGAATCAAAGACCAAAGAAAGTCCCAAGTCCATGTTGACATTACAATACACTTAACAATAAATAATGACTTGTTTTAAGAATACTTTAATAGCACAAGTAACTAGTTGAACTAAAAATAAAGAAAACAGAAGATTATTTTTTCTTTTATTTTCCTGTGAAATAACTAACTGGTCTTTGTTCGCTCTTCAAAACTGGAACAAAGGATCCACCGTTTGAACCAGTGGCGTCACAAAAAAAAAAATGTGAAAAAATATGCATGTAGCCTTAGTGTTCAATATTTCAATAAATTCTGATATCGATCGTTCCAGTCAACCGATTACGAAATTTATAACATTAATTTTAGATTTTCTATATCATATTTTCACGCCAACATTTTAAGATACGAATCTCTGCGTGCTTATAATTACGTTTCAAGACGTTTTATATTTTATCTGGAATCTCAGAAAAAATCACATATTTCTTCTCGATAAATGGGCAATAGAAATTCTGGTTTTTAACGATGTAACACCCATTATATTATACACTGAGAGAAATTTATTATTTATAGGATTTATCTAGAAGATATGACAACAACGCAAAAATAATAATAGTCCAGGAAATTCTAAAAACCTTCTCCGGCTATTCGTGACGATCAGAAATGCTGATCTTCAAAATTACAGGAAAATAATTCTACCATGGAAATGGATTATACTGTTTAATGTAAATTAATCTTAGAGGAAGTTTAATACAGGATAATTCAAAATTAAATCAATAACTTCCTTACTTTTAAGGATTTTAAATTAGTTACTAATATTATTTTATAATCTATGAAAAAATTTATACAAAAAAATAGTGGACCAGTAAAATTTTCAAGATTTATAAAAAATGAATAACTTTTCATTTATCATAAATTAGCGGGAAATTCAATGACGTGAAAATTATTATTGGCGCCAAAAAATTATATTTTAGTTACACTTAATTACAAAAAAATATTGAATTGTAAAACCTAGTTTATAAAAAATATTTAAATTTGAATTTTTTTTAAGTTGTGACTATTTAAAAATATATACTCTTAAATAACACATAAATATATAGAATATCAAAAAATTTGAGAGGCAGCATCTAGGGATATGCACCGAAAATAGAAAAATGTTTGCGTCATTTATATGAACTCTTTTTTTTTGTAACACTTTAATTTCTCTATATCTCTACTTGGATCCGCTAATTTATCTTTAGAAGGTTGTCATTCAAGAATCTCCTATTTTGTCTACAATTTGACTAATATAAGTTGCTGTTCATCAAACTCACATCATCACAGAGCTCCTTTAACCAGATTATTCAAGCTGTTCAGTTCGTAAGAATTTAGTGCGGTGTTGTCACTGCACATATTGCACATATTCAATTTACTTTGACCAAACAGTACCCTGTTGTTTGTCATCCTACTAATTTGTACGTCCTTTTTTTAAGTGAAAATTCTTCCATGTTTCAGCTAAAATCTTGTTTAATATTTTACTTAATCAGGTATTATTCAAACTTTTAAAACATATATTAGTTCTTTAACAAGCCTTTTTTTATTTTCAGATTAATTACAATTAAAATGCGTTGAAGAAAATAACAACTAAGGTAAGTAATTTTTTTTTGCAAATCTAAACTGTCAAATGATGCAAGAAATAAAGTCAGGTAACACAATAATTTAATTTGAATTAGGAAAGGTAACTAGTTTCAGTCACAGATCAACTTCAGGCCTATAGATACAAAACGATAAAATAATATTTTTTAAATACGGACTTGGAATTGCTCTATTCAATGTGAATGGTTGATTAAAAACGATAATTTTGATAAATTAAAGATATCATTTTAAGAACAATATTAAAATTTTACAGATCTCTCAAAGAAATTATTATTTGTGATTAATTTTGCAAAAACCTCAATGAATTGTAAAAATCAAAATTGTGTTGTAAGAACACGGCGAGTGTGGCATTCTTGAAAATTTGGAAGAAGACCAAGTTTTTCATGAGCTTTTCGATTCTTTTAATCGTTTTTAAAATTTTCGATATACAGGGTGTTGTTTGAAAAAATATAATAGAATGATTTTTTTGAGTACGGGTCTGGAATTAATTTATAGATTATATGTCTGTTGTTTCAAATAACATTTGTAAAACATAAGTGCTAAAATGAATAAAGTATACAAGGTGGTTTCAGAAACATGGGCGAATGAAGTTCAGGCAAAAATTCATCAAGGTAAAAAATGACCTTGGATCAACCTTCAGTGGTGTTTTTAGATTCGTTTTGGTGTCCCCTATCTGCCTGTAACGTATGTATATTTTATGTTGGAATACCCTGTATACAAGGGAGTGGGGATTACTTATCATCACTCTTGATGGATATTAGGCAAATGTAAGGTAAAATTTCCTGATATAATTAATAACCTCATTCAATAATTACTTTTTTATAATTTGGAAAAAACACTAACCATCTATATAATTTTTCAAATATTTATTTAAATACTCAACAACATTCTTCGTAAATTAATCTGTTGTTAAATGACCAAAGACAACACTGTCTACCACGTTAGAAAATCTAATTGTGTATTTCCGGGCTGTTAAGCTGTGGTTTTCTTTGTTTATTACTTCCAAACGTTTCGACTGTAACTGCGGCAGAGTCATCTTCAGTGGCGCAGATGAAGTACTCTTCGCGACGTATCAACTGAAACCTCCTTCGTTTCGAGTGTGCTAATTATAAGCGTATCTGAGTGCGCTTTTTTGGCGTAGTTAGTGTTGTTGTTGCTTACTTTCTATTGAAGTTCCCTTTGTATTTGTATATTTCCATAGTTTCCAAGTTCAATTTGGTCGATTAATGCCTTGATGTTGCTAGTAGGTTAGTGTTTTCGAAAAGGATCTTGTGGTCTCTGTCGGATAAGTAGATAGTAGTCTAGACCACTCCGACCATCACTATAGCTAATTCAACGTGTTAGAGAGAAAGGTATAGGAAATTCAGCGTGTCAGAAAGAGAGAGCGCTAGGACGTTACTCTTCAGGTCCCTCAGATGCGTCAGGTCTGACAGCTCCACCAGAGGGTACTGATAGAGCAGAGGGGTCTGACAGATCTGAAGTCTTCAGCACTCTCTGGTGGAGTTGGCAGACCTCTCTTCTCTGTCAGCATCCTCTGGTGGAGCTGACAGACCTGACGCATCTGAGGGACCTGAAGAGTGACGTCATAGCACTCTATTTCTGACACGCTGAATTTCCTATACTTCTCTCTCTCTCTCTAACACGTAGAATTTTTTGCAGTGATGGTCGGATTGGTCGAGACTATCTACTCGAATATTATGTGTTCGGCGACAAAGGAAAGGGATGTGTCGATTTTCTTCTATTTCCACGGTGAACTCGACTTTAGGATGAAAAATGTTCAGATTATTTAGGAAGTTCTGCAGGTTTTCTATTCCATGACTCCAGACTACAAGTGTGTGATCTACATACCTCAGTCAATGTTACGGTTGTTTTTCAACAGTGCGAATGGCTCATTTTTCCTTATATAAATTGGCGATAAATGAGCCCCTATTCTTGACGGCGATAGAATAGAAAAACCGAGAGAAAGTGGGCGTGTTTCTACTGACATTAGTCAAACGGTATTCTTAAACTCTCCTCTACTGAGAATTGGTAGAATGGCGATAGAACATGCTCTCAGATTTATTCTATTGATGGTTATGAAAGGAACGATATGGAAAGATCACAATTCTTGCCTTTATAACCTTAAAAATATTGCTGAGTTGTTAATTAACTCTGATTATGCGAATTATTTGTCATTACTTCCAGTCTTTGGTAGGTAGGACCTGCAGGCACACAGTTCAATAAATTAGTTAATTTCATTCATTTTTTTTTTCATTTTTTCCTTAGTATAGTTTATGTCGTTAATTTTCCTGTATTTATATCTTTCCTGTTTGAAATAAATTTAACTAGAATTTCTTTTTGCCGAGATATGATCCGATTTGATTTTGGTCGTTTGTATCCATTTTGATTTGATACCTACTTTTTCAAGCAAACCAAAAACAATTATAAGAACACCTCAAATAAATAGTGCCCCAACGGACACGTCAAACGTTAGTCACGTGTCCAAAGGTACATTTGTGATTGGTAGACAATTCTGGCAACGCTGTCTCTTTATTCCTTGCGCTATCATTTCGTCCCCAGCGTTCAAGAATACAGACTTAAGGTCCACTCAAACCAATCTACGGAAACGGGAGCGGGAAAGGTTTGGGAACGTAATTTCAGTTGTTATTTTTTATTTAAAAATACTTTTCCTACGATCACTATCCAAAGTAGGCTTTTGCACACTCAAATCTAACCGCAAAGTTGACGTTTTCCGTGATCTGTAATAATTTGACATTATTGTCGCTCTAGCGCGTACTTTTCCGCTCGCCTGTTTTTATTTACAATAAACTAAAGAAAGGTAGTAAATAATAGGTATATTAAAACAAAATGTAGGGCAGTCTGAATATTTTAGTTGAAATATTAATATTTAAAGATATTTCGAACGAAATTAAACTTTATTTTATAAAATTTATCTAGTATAAATATAACAGTCAGAAGGTACACCTAGATACACCTAGGTACACCGATATGCAATAGTGATTGCATATTTAAGTACCTACTTACTATTTTGTGCAAATAGTAGACTATGAAATTAATGAAACGTCATTATTTCATTTTTAGTTTATGAAAAAGCTATTTGAAAAATGGAGAGTGAGAGTGAATGTGAATTTTCAAGCACACCTCCAGATGTAGCAGATTTTGCTAAAAATATTTCTCTGAATCTTCTGCCGACTAAATCCAGAGATAAATATGAAAAACAATACAATATTTTTTCATGTTTTTTTTAAATTATTTGTCTAAAAATAATGTGATCGTAGAAAAAATCTTGTGTGCAATTCGAGCAGAAAGTGCTTTGCCGCTTTCGGCAGATTGCCCGCGCTCCGCTACGCGTCGCGCGGACAACTCTCTGCCTCAAGCGGCAAAGTATCACTTTCCGCTCTTAATACACAAATAGCTAATGTACGATAGTTCATCAGATGAGGAGAAATTTTTTTTCTTACTAGCAGCAGAACATGATGAGAAAATTAAGCTCAAATCCTATTTCACCCCATACTGTCTTTCTTCCTTATGATTTTATATTCTGGATCATATAAAATAGGATAACTTTGTACAATTTCTATAATTCTTTCTTTTGGCATCTCGCACGCCTGTCTATGAACACAAACAAACCAGAAATAACTTGCGTCAAGAGTGCGAATTGTGGGAAAATAGTGCACGCTGCGAACCGAAATAATTTCGCAGTACGGCTGCATTTTATTGGACCATCATCGCATCGGTATATATGCTTGTATTTCCCGCAGTGTAATTATGTCCCGTATCAAATCCGCTCCCGCTCTCGTTCCCGCAATCCCGCATTGGTTTGAGTAGACCTTTAAACGTCTGATAGAATAGTAGTAGAATCGAATAATGGAACGCTCCCTGGGTAACGTTCTATTCTATCGCCATCAGGAATAGGGGCCCTGGACTGAGGCTTCTCATGGCGATTTCGTCAATTTGTTCACATGAAGATGTGTTGTTGTGAAAATCTTCCCATGTAACTGTAACACATTTGTAAATAATGAGATGACGTCGAATATGACTAGGATGTCGTTAGGACCTCTTTAACTGTTTCCACCAGATGCTTGTTCAGGTTGTTTATTGGTGATCCTATGGTACTTGATATTGGTCTTAAAAGTACATAAAGGTTGTGAATTTTTGGTAGTACATATATTCTAGGCGGTAAAGTTTCAGTTTTCTATAATAATTATGATTGTTTTATCAGTTTGATAGTTTTTCTTAAGATCTTCTCTGTTGGATCTGTTCTGTCTTGATTGACCAGATCATTAAACTTGCTCTTGTAGTCCGAGGTGTTATATTTTCATCATCATTGAAATTTCTTATGGGTGCTTTCTCGCTTCTTGAAATATTACTTTTTGGTCGTTTAGCTTTTTTTAGAATTCTTGCATATTTTCTTTGTATCTCTTCCTTGACATCAGTAGACAGTTTTCTAATTTTATCTTTTATATTGGCAATAAATTTTTCTGTATGTACTATCCGAGGAGTTATCCTGAAGTTTCCTCCTTTGGTTACTAAACTCATTTCATCATCCATGAGTGGTCGTTTTGATAAATTGATAATATTTTGTTTCAAATCTGTTTTTGGAGTCTGGAGTTGTTTTGTTTGGCTTCGGTTAAATTTTCTCTCTTATCTCTCATTGGAGTTATTTTCATATAATTAAGTGTTATTCTATCGAATTTTTTTCCCATTATAATAAAGTTATCGAAATAAATTTCTCATTATTAAAACCAAAAAACCACAATATTGAAAATTAATTTTACCACAGTTGATATGGTTCAATTATTAAGTATATTGACAAAGAGACAAAACAAAATGCTTTTCCAATATCGATTAACCAATATTGCTGAAGATATTCGAACACAAATTTTTATTGCACCAACGGTTCTAATAATGAAGAATCTAATTTTCAAGTAGCCAGAACAGCAATATATTTTTAATTTCTAACTACTGTTTTTTTATGTTACTGTTACTTCACGTTTAAAGTTGTTGATGTTAACACATTTTATAGTAACACGAAATATAAAAAAAGTAATTACAATTTAAATTTTTCTGTTTTTGTTACTCTTGAGTCCCTGAATTTTTTATATATGCAGTGGGCATATAAAATAAAATTTTTAGCTACATTAAATAAAGTACCTACTCAATAATAAAAAAAATGTCGCAAATCGCTTCGTGCCAAGGATAACGACTATTACTTTCTGTCATAGCTATATCTATATCTGTGTAAAATTTACGCCAACTGGTTATATAGGTAAAATAAAAATACCGTTCGACAAACAATTAAACTTAAATTAATGGAATGAAAGACAATCTAAGGAAGTCGAACAACTGTGTAAAATAAACAAACCAGTATTTTCAGTGGCATTGAAAAATTGGTAATTAAAATAAATATTAATTAATATTTAAATAAAAATAAATTATATGTAAATTACACCAATAATTATTCAAAATTCCTTCATGAAAAAATATTATAACTTCTTATCTCAGTTAGAATTGACTATTTTTTAAGAGCACAATTAACAATATACTAAGCATTTGAAATCATTTTTAACAACTTTTTAATATAACTCTTAAGTTTTTTAACTCTTTTATTACTTACTTATAACTTTAAAAATATGTTTATTTAATTTTTAATTACGTATGTAACTGTGGATTTTCAGTATCCGAATTAAAAAAATAAAAAATCCAAGTTAATCTGTTTTATGTAAAGCACCAACTTTGATCAGCAATAATTTTTTCCCAAAAATTCATAATAAACGGAAATGGATCAATATCTTTTTTCGGCATAGAGCTTCAAATATTAGACATAGAAAAAATCCAATAAAGTTTTAACGGTCAGCGATTAACTTTATTTCTCTAAATACCCACCTTGATTTTTTTATTTAACACCTTTCTCTTTATACAATGCTTTAACTGATATACATACCCCCAGCGATATGTTATGTGATATGATTGATAAGACAACCAAAAATTATACAGAATTAGTTAAGTTGCGAAAATGCGCCAATTACAAAATAAAAAGTGGCAATAACATTATTTCACCATACAAAAAAGGGTAGTAAAAATAAAGAATCAAATTGTTAAATCGATTTTTTATAAATTATATTGAAAAAAGCAATCAACTGACGGTTAAACATTTTGATACATAATTTGCAGAAGATCTAAGAAAATTCATAGAAATAGTTCACAATACAAAATAGTAATCAATAATCAATAACTCTAATCAATTATGTTCTTTTGTAGCTTTAAAAACAAAATTTGAATTAAAATTTACAGTTAAATATTGTTTAGCCCCTGTAACAACAAATATGTTGACGTTATTAAAAAGTGTTTAGTGTAGATAGAAAGAGAAAATAATATTCTATAGACACGAATATTTTGAAAATTTAAATAAAAGATTGTGATTGTTATAAAAGGGAGACACCAGTACTATAAGGATTTTTTAATTTTTGTCATTTTGGTTTCTACCTTTCCTTAAGTTCACAATTTTTTCTTAATAATTTTGAGAAAATTCCCACCTATAGTATATTTTATTCCCTTTTTAATGGTATTAGGTTATTATTATAATTTTACGGATAATTTATATTTTTATTTACATTTTTTATTTACATATTGTTTAGCCCCTGTAACAGAAAAAACGTCGACGTTATTAAAAAGTTCTAACTGTAGATAAAAAGAGAAGACAATATTCTATAGACACAAATATTTTCAAAATTTTAGAGAAAAGATTGTGATTGTGAGAATAGGTAGAGACCACAACTATAAGAATTTTTATTTTTTCTCATTTTGATCTCTACTTTTTCTCAAGTTCACAATTCTTGTTTAAAAATTTTGAAAAAATTCTCACTTTTAGTACGTTTTATTCTCTTTTCAATGGTATTTAGTTACTATTATAATTTTTCGGATAATTTATATTTTTTATAATTTTATAAATAAATTTTTAATTAAAATTTTTAATTACATATTGTTTGGCCCCTGTAACAGAAAAAAGGTCGACGATATTAAAAAGTTCTAACTGTAGATAAAAAGAGAAAACAATATTCTATAGACACGAATATTTTCAAAATTTTAGATAAAAGATTGTGATTGTGAGAATAGGGAGAGACCACAACTATAAGAATTTTTATTTTTCCTCATTTTGATCTCTCCTTTTTCTCAAGTTCACAATTCTTGTTTAAAAATTTTGAAAAAATTCTCACTTTTAGTACGTTTTATTCTCTTTTCAATGGTATTTAGTTACTATTATAATTTTACGGATAATTAACATTTTTTGTAATTTTAGAAATACATTTTGAAAATTTTTAATTACATATTGTTTAACCCCTGTAACAAAAAATCCGTCGACGTTATTAAAAAGTTCTAATCGGAGATAGAAAGAGAAAACAATATTCTATAGACACCAATATTTTCAAAATTTTATATACAAAATTGTGATTGTGAGAAAAGGGAGAGACTACTACTATAAGGATTTTTTAATTTTCCTCATTTTGGTCTCTCCCTTTCCTCAAGTTCACAATTTTGTCTTAAAAATGTTGAAAAAATTCCCACCTATAGTATATTTTATTCTCTTTTCAATGGTATTTAGTAACTATAATAATTTTACGAATAATTTATATTTCTTGAAGCTTTAGAAATAAAATTTGTATTAAAATCTCTAGTTATATTGTTTAGCCTCTGTAACAAAAAAAAAAACAAAAAAAATATCTTACAAATAGTTTTAATTTGTATTAGAAATAACCTGTTCTTCAAAATTTCCATAAATATATTTATTGATAAAAAATTTTTCCTAGTTAAGATTAAGTTGTTAATGACAGTTGATATACTTAATTCAGTTTTTTCAATAAAAGTAATTTTTAAATTTAATTTTCATAGTGTTTTATCTACAAAAACATACTAAATATCATTTAAATGTGTGGTAATTTTTCTAGAAAATTTTTACAATACTTTACAAATTAATTTAATTTTCATGATATTTAAAAAAAATTTTAATAACTTATTGCAAATTAATAAATGAATCACCCTGTATTTAGTTTAATCTGATCTGAATCACACTGAAAGAGATTATTTAAACGAAACGTCAAATTTTTAAATTATATGCATATGTTTAACACGTCGATTAAGTAACAATTTGCTAATTTCTCGTTACATAACACACTTTATAATATCCTTACGCGTATTCCGATTAAAAAAATGAAAGTTGTTTATTGTAAATGTATATGGCCGTCGATAAAATAAGGCCAACTTTATTAAATAAAGTTTGTACTTTCGATTTCTCTTAGATTATATTGTTTATGAATTGATTTGCAAATTTATTAACCTAATTTTTAGATTATGTTCCTTAAATCTAGTTCTATTTAGTCTTATAGTTTGTCATGTATATAAAAATTATTTCTTTGAAGTAAATAAACAATAAGTTTGTCATAGTTCGATGATAAGTAAATGTAGCATAAAATATATTCCTTGTTAAGTTTATTTCTCTTCACAGTCATTTAAATCCTTTAATTTCATATGAAAGTTGATATACAACTCTGGATGATATAAATATTACGTTTAAAAATATACAAAAAACTACAGTTTTTAATAAAAAAACAAACTAAAAATATAAATACAAGTTTAAGTCTAGCCATGCTAAATTTCAGCTACTGTGCACGTGTGTAATGTATAGATTTACTTTACGTACAGAAATCTGTAAGTAGTTTCGTGGTCCCCCGATTGTTTTATTAATTTTAATTTTTAAGAAATCAAAAAAATATAGATAAAGAGATAAAGGTTAAATCTAGGCTCCTACTCTCGAAAATTTTGAAAATATGTTTTAGTTTTTTCTGAAAAAAATCGAGAAAATCATTAAAAACCTAAAAATGTTTAACAAGTTTGCGATTTTTTTTTCAAAAAAAGCAGGTAAATTTTTTCAAATTAGGGAGAATAGAAGCATTGATTTAACCTTTATCTACACATAAATATTTTTTTATTTTTTTTTAATCAAAAATAAGAAAAAAAATTGGGGTACTACGAAACGCTTACACTTACTAGAATGAGTCTTGTTTCTGTTTAGGAAGTGGCCCCCTCACGGAATATTAATAAAATCGAGTTTTATGAGTGAAAATAAAATTCTGTTTTACTTTTACTTTACGAGGGACATACAACATGTATTTAAAAAAATCGAATCAGGTCTTATAATATGTTTTATAACTATATTTTTATATTGAATTATTAAACTTTTTATACTCTTTTAACACATCTATAAATTTAAATAGATTAGGATGAGGCTTATAAAAATGCAATTTTAAATGTGAATGGAAGGATTCACATAAATTGGTTGTTCTTAAAACCGATTCACTTGCTCGAACCCACAAGGATGGTGGAAAAGAAGCCTCATCACTAATATAGTTTTATACTAAATATTTTTGTATTTCTTTTTGTTTTTTGGTAACTTATCAAATGCTAAAGAATCACTAATTATGGGATTTTCCAGTTACCTGGCAGTTAGGGCCGAGGCGCAAAATGTACATAGGATTAAGTAAAAATAACCTTCAGATTTTAAAGGGGAATAGTAGAGGTGAACATCGTATCTGCCCCTTTGGGGCATAAGATATTGGTCTGTGTTATTAGTTATTGTTGTATCAGTTAAATTAATTATTCTTCTGTGTGTTTTGTTTTACTTGATGTTGACAATTTTATAAATGAAAGAAGTTATTTCTAGAACAATTCCAAATAAACGTAAAAGTGAAAACAAACCATTTATGGGGATCAATAAAAAGAAATTCGTGATCATATAAATCGAGGATTTGCCGTTCTCAAAAAGTAAGTTAAATAACAATAATTAAAAATTAGATATGTATGGTATATTCTCCATAAGGCGGTTCTACCGTAATATATATTCTTATTATTAAAAGTTGGTCTTTATATTTGATTTTATTAAAAAAACTATTTTCAGAAACAAATTTTGAATGAGAATAACTAAAGGTTGATGGTGCTAAATTTTTATTTTTCCATCTGGTTTTTGAGTAAAAAATTTAAATTTAACGTAGTTAAAAAATACTAATTTACAGATTTCATCCTTTTTACATAAGTTAATTCCGAATTGGTGTTGCCCCTTTCTTCACCAATTAACATAATTATACTTCAATATAAATAAATAAAGATAGATACAATGTGTAATATCAATTCATTTTTTAGTTTGCGGCTAAGATTGAAACTATTAAATTATTGGATTTTTGCGAGGAACAGTTGAACGTGAACACTATTACTAATATGTATGGATTTTTATTTTGTCTTTACTTTGTTTCCCAATTTCGAATAGTTTACCGCTAGTTTGTATTTTAATTCTGAAATAATTTTTTTCTTATTGAATTATTTTTTTTTCAATTCCAACATTTTGAATTTTATTCAATTTTTTTTTAATTAAATTTTAATCTTATAAATTAAAGAAAGATTGTTAAATTTGTAATAAAAAAAACTTTATAATTGTGATTATAAACTAAATTGATCTTTTCCATATGTATTAAAATATTTTTAAATGAATATTATATAATGGTTTTGATTACTTAATGTTATTTTATTTCATTTGTTCCATACCATTCCTGACCAAATCATTTTTATAAAAATATTCTAACAGTGCTAATGGACTTATCCAGTAGGAACGAATTTATTGGTTTTATATTAATGAATTAATAGCTTAAAGAACCTAGTTGCTTATATTGATTTTCATTGTTCTTATAATATTCATTAATTAATAAAAATCAATAAAAGTAATTATTATATTTTGAAAGTGGCGCTGCTTCTTGACCAATAATTAACGTTTTACTTTCTACAGCATTGCCAAGATTCTAGCTTTGTTCTTTTAATCATAACAAATGAGAAAACGAGAGTTGCCAGTTTTATCTATATGACAACATAGCCAAATATAATCTGTTTCAATTGGGCCACGTCACAAGCCACTATAGCCCCGTTATTCAAATTTTATGAATTAATTACAGCCGCAGGATCGGTCTCAGAAGGGCTGGACTTGATGCAATGTGATATGGTAGGCCAAAATTAAAAAAAAAATCACTTAATGAGTCCATTCACAACGAAGAAATAAATGCAAGTAAGAACGTCACTTTTTGAAAATTCATTGTCATAAAAATGTACTGATTAATTTTCGTTTTTTGTAATTATCAACAATAATAGTGAAAATATTATAAGACCTGCTTGAAACAGAATTTTGGTATATGATGCAAAACAGTATTTTAAATTATATTGCTTCTGCACAACTACACATATTATAACGAAATTATGGCTCAAAATCTTCTAAAAATTATCATTCATAATTAATTTATTGTATACATTTATATATTTGTATGCCTATTTTTATAAATAAATGTTTAATTTATTTCATAAACCAAAAACTATCATAGAAATGTGATAAATCCAGTAGATACAATTCGACCAACTTTTATAGCTACCCTGGTAGAGAAACGTGGTCAAAGGGGATAAGCCACGCCCCGAATCATAAAATCTGCTTCCTCCGACCACACTGTTGCCCCTCAGATATATCTGTTTGTCAAGTATAAAAGATTTTTTATCATTCAAAATCCACCAATATTAATGGAGTTAGATACTAATGCCTTTTTGCCGTTGCTACAGCGCATTATTGTTCTTAGATATTTATTCTACGTGACATTTACAATACAAAGTCGTTTTTTTTAATAATATTCAGAAATTAAAAGTAAAATAGATGCTAATGTCCTTTTATCGTTGCTACTACTGTTGGGTTTACTTCAAGTATTTATTTATTTATTTATTATAAGTCATATTTCAAATACAGTGGAGTTTATTTTAATTAAAATTGGATTACTAATAATTACAATAATAAGAGGGATATAGACATTCCTCCTCCATATAATAAATAAATATAGCTATTTGTATTACTAGGGAGGAAAGTGCCACTTTTCCTCCAGCAGGATGTAGTTTACTGCCCGACGCGAAGTGGATGGCAGTAAACATCCAAGGGAGGAAAAGGCACTTTACTCCCGTGTAATACATATGATTTTTCCTCCTACAAAATTATTAAACCTTTTTTTTGAAAATTTATAAACGGCACATATAACGAATTTATTAATATATACGATATAATTAAGTTTATCTATTCAAAATCACTTGAATCGCTTTCCATTTTTGAAAAATGCAATTGAGGTTAATAAACGTAGCGACTTTGCACTCTAAAAGTCAATCGAAATGTTTACTGTCAGTGAGCAACGGCATACTATGATTTTCTTAGTTTAGGTCAAAAAACGTATCTAAAAAAGAATCCTGAACTTTTTATTCAAATAACTAACGTTGAAGTAACATTCATGTTTAATTTTTACCAAAATACACGATATACAAGATGTTCTAAAATGAGAGGGAGGGAAAGTAATTTAATAAGTTTTTGAAACTATACACTCTATATACCATTACTATACATATTTCATCTTTATAGGAATCATCAGTTTTACTTTATCGGAATGTATAGTTTCAAAAACCTACTCTGTCTGAATACCCCATGTATTTCTATGTACCATGAAAATGATATATACTCACGACATCTATCGTAGGTTGATAGGTACCAACCGGGAAACCATCTACCAGCAACCAAGTTGTACTTAGTTGGTCGCTTTTACAAAGGATATTTTATCTTATTTAGCGACTTCCCGGTTGGTACTCATCAATCTACGATAGATGTCGTGAGTATCTATCACGTTCATGGTTCATAAATTTTATTTTTATTATTATTATTTTCAGATGTCTTTTTATACCACATCATGTTTATGCATTTGGCTGTTGGTTGTCACAGTAACAGGGCAATCGAATTATGCAGACCAAGCTAACAATATCGAATACCAAGGAGACGGTTTACCAGAGCAAGGCATTCTAGATGGAAAAGTGACAAAACTTGATGATCTTAGTCCTGTCATATTTTTAAACAGGTATGTTGAACGAAATAGATCTTGTAACAGTACACTAAGTCTTAATTATGTAAAAGTTGAAGCACTTCAATATTTGGATATTTATGAAATCTCTCTATATGATTCTTCGCAATCTTCTTCATATTGCTGATTTTATCTGCAACTAGAATGTCGCATGTATATAACAGATAAAGCAGTAGTCCTAACACGCTGCCTTGGGATATTCCTGCATTTATTGTTTTAATACACACTTATTATTACTATTAAATATTTGAGTTTCAGTAACTGACTAAAAGTTATTTATTTATTTTTAGATTGGACTATTAACGTAGTACTTTAAAAATCTTATATTCAGTAAAGTTGTCGATGTCACTAAAATCTGGATGCTTTTTATTAGTTTGTCTCACTTCTTCAGATACCTTGTTTTCTGAGGTTGCTTTATTTTAATATTTCTTTTCTGCTACCAGGGCTAATCTGGACGGGACCAACAGCTTATCGTAGGCTCACAACCACGGTTCTCGATCACCCTAAACCGCGGACTATTACGTATTCATTCCGATGATCTACCTACTACCAAGTGTGTTCCCATGCTACCAATTCCTATCAGTTCCACGAGATATCCGATCTCTTTCAGCCTGGTTACCGGCGTGAATTGAACTTTGCAAGGCACAAATACAATATCTGACTTTTTTCTATTTAAGAGGCATGAGAAGCGCGTCATCAACTTCGAATTCCCTCCCGCTTTCTACCACTTCAGGGTATCTAAAATTTTGTAGTAGGACAAATGTTTACACATGACAACACCGCTTAAATTCTGGAAATTACAATGTTATTGCTATTGGGATATTCTAACCATTTTAATTATTTTACAAGTACCTAACCCGTAATTTGTATTTTTAGCTTTTTACTATTGGTCGCCCAGTGGTCGAAATTCGACCTTAATTCATTAAAATTTAAAGTTCATTTCTATACCTATTTTTTTCCTATTTTACTCTTTTTTCCTGATTTCTACAGTTTTGTTCGTTTTTTTATTTTTTTCTTCTATTTTTCCCATTTTTCAATATATTGTCCACTTTTTCTCTATTTTTTCCAGCTTTTTTCTATCTTTGCTGGTTTTTTGCATCTTTCCCCAATTTCCTATATTCCATATATTTCGCTATTTTCTCTACTTTTTTCCATTCCTTTTTTATTTTCAACCATTTTGCATATTTTTAACCATACTTCCGTTTTTTTTCCTATTTTTCTCTACTTTTCCCTATTTCTTTATGTTTTAATATTTTTTCTATTTTCCGCTATTTTTTATTTTTTACCATTTTATACTATTTTTTCCTGTATTTTTTTTTTATTTTTTACTAATTTTCTATTTTTTTCTATATTTCAGTGTTTTTTTCCTGACTTTTTTTTTATTTTGCCTATTTTTCCCCATTTTGTCGATTTTCTCAATTTCTCCCACTTTTTTTAACGTTTTATTAATTTGCCCATTTTTTTTAATTATTTTCTTTAGTTCTTCCATTTTTCCCTGTTTTCTATTTTTTTTCAAGTTTTGCCTAGTTTTCCCATTTTTCTCTAGATTTTCTACTTTTAGAAATTTTTTCCTATTTTTTTCCTTACTTTCCCTATTTTTTATTTTTCTTATTGTTTCCTATTTTTCCTGGTTTTTTCTAATTTTTCTCATACTGTTTTTTCCTGCTTTTTTTTCTATTTTTGACCATTTTCTACTAATTTTTCTATTTTTTTCCTTATTTTCCATATTTTTCCCATTTTAATATTGTTTCCCCATTTTCCTATTGTTTACTATTTTTTTCTGTTTTTTACCATTTTCCTTGGTTTTGTTTAGTTTTTCTTATTTTTCCTATTTTATACTGTCTTTTCTTATTTTTTTCTGCTTTCTTTTTTTCCAGTTTTTTTTTCTATTTTGCCTATTTTTGCCCATTTTCCTATTTCTCCATTTCCCCTAATTTTTTGTTACGTTTTTTAAATACCTTGTTATCTTTTGTTCGTAAATGTTCTTTCCAAATTTAAAAAAAAATTCTTCATATAGATGTCTTCTATTTTCTTTGTTTCACCGTTTCTGCTGTTCAGGAATTTTAAACTTTTTTTTTAAATTTCTTTTTACAACCGTTTTGTCTTTATTATCAAAAAAATGACAATACCTTAATTTTTATTTTTATTTTCATTTTTTTCCCCCAAAAAATTATTTTTTTATTGTCTACTGAAAACAATTTTTTTTATATAATTTTTATAACCATTAAAATTCAATAATTCATACAAATTATTTTATGTTCAAAGGTTCTAAAAATTGTTTTTTTTTTATAGGACCAAAGCTGCTCTAAATTGTGCAGCTGGCTCTATGCAAATAGAGCTTAAGTTCAACGACAAATTTTATGGGATAGCTTATGCTCAATTTGATAGAAATTCAGCTTGTAGAGTTTATGGAAAAGGAGAACACAGTTATAAATTGGAATTGCCTTTAAAAGGATGTGGAACAAAGCAAGTAAGTGTGCTAATATTTTTTTATTAAAATTTTTATAAACCGCTAGAACACATGAGAAACAATTTCTATTAATAAATGCTTAAAATTTATTGAAAAATTTTAAAAATCGTCCGAGTTTTAAAAAAATAATATTTTAAATGTTTAAAAACTTCCTTGATAACATCAAAAATGAAAAATCCTTTAAAAAATCTTAAAAATTCCTTAGAAACAACTCATTATAATTAATTAAAAAATCCTTGAAAATTCTTTTTAAAAAATCTTTGAAAATTCTTTAAAAGATCATTAATTAATTAATTAAAAAATCCTTGAAAACTCCTTTTTACTTGAAAAATCTGAGGAAAAAATGAATCTATACCAGAAAAATCCTTGATAATCCCAAAAATAAAAAATCCTTGAAAAAATCATCAAAAATTTGTGAAAATTCTTAAAAAAAATCATTAATTCATTAAAAGACCCTTGAAAATTCTTTTTAAGAAGGCTGTTTGAAAAATCCTGGAAAAATACGAATAAATCCTTTAAAATTCTGGACAATATTCATAAAACTTTCTTGATAACCTCAAAAATGAAAAATCCTTGAAAATTCTTTAAAAAATCATTAATTAATTAAAAAAATCTTTGAAAACTCCTTTTTAAGAAGTCTGTTTAAAAAATCCTGGAAAAGTACGAATAAATCCTGGAAAATTATTGACATAATTCATAAAATTTCTTTGATAACCTCAAAAATGAAAAATCTTTGAAAAAATTCTAAAACTCCGTGAAAATTCTTTAAAAAAATCATAAAATCATTAATTAATTAAAAATCCTTGCAAATTCTTATTAAAAAATCTGTTCGAAAAATCGTTGAAAAATACGAATAAATCCTTGATTAAAAAATCCTTGAAAACTATTTTAAAAAAATCTATTTGAAAAATCCTGGAAAAATACGAATAAATCCTGGAATATTCTTGATAATATTCATAAAATTTCTTGATTACCTCAAAAATGAAAAATCCTTGAAAATGGTCTAAAAAATCATTAATTAATTAAAAATCCTTGAAAATTCTTTTTAAGAAGTGTGTTTGAAAATTTCTGGAAAAATACAAATAAATCCTGGAAAATTCTTGACAAACTTTCTTGGTAAACTCAAAAATGATAAATCCTTGAAAAAAAATCCTTAAAAATTCTATAAAAAATCATTAATCAATTAAAAAATCCTTGAAAACTCCTTTTTACTTGAAAAATACTGAAATTCGATAAACATTTTTTCAGAATCGCTGAAAGTCATTAAAATTGTTAAAAATGGTTAAAATCAGACAACAACTGTTAAAAATGTTAACACTTTAATGAAAATTGACAGTTTAAAGCTATTAAAAAATAATAAAAAATTCCTACATGGTCAATTATTAACGGTTGCAAAATGTTAAAAGAAAATAATTGAATACGTTAAAATAATTGAAAACGTTAACAATAACTGAAAGTTATTAAAATTCTATACCTAAAAATGGTGAAAATAAATAATTTTTATTATTTATACTGTTAAAATTTTAAAATAAAAAAAAATGCCAAATATCTATAAATTACTGATTTTGAAACCGGTTAAAAAATCTAAAAATCATTAAAATTTAATTTATAATAAAAATTAAAAACAATTAAATATTTGATAAAACAAAACTTGAAAAATAGCTGAAATCGTTAAAAGGGATATTGGCATAATTATGTAAGATAAATTAGTTCGATAAATAAATTATGTTAATATTATAAATATAAAACAATTTTTTAATTATTTTTTATTTTTTCAGAATCCACAACGCGTTTTTACAAATAACATAATCGTACGATTCCATCCAGGTTTAGAAATTGATGGAGACGAAATCATAACAATTGTTTGTAGATATCCACCACCAATTGTCCCACCACCTGCGCCACTGCCTAGGGTCGTGTAAGTGACAAATATTGGATAACAAATAAAAAGATGATTTTTTTTAAACAATCTAGTCACTATAAAAAATAATTGTTTTTTTATTTTTAGGCCAGAAAGTCCAGTAGCGGCTGTAACAGCACCTTTAAAGGGGTTCCAAATATTATTAATAATTTGTGGTATATTATTTTTATCTCTTTTACTCCTTGGTTTGGGATGTTCTTATTATTGTTTAAGAAGACGACCTGTAACTGTCTTCAGACAGCCTTTTACATCTGTAGGAAGTGGTTCCGAAATTACGAAACTTTCTGGAAGTTCACTAGGTAAGTTATCATCACTAGAAAAAATCCAATAATCAAAAAGCTTAACCACAAAAATCTAATAACTTATCTATATCAAAAGAGCAAACATTTTATGATAAAAATCATAAAGTGGTTTCTATTTTCTTGTGTAAACGTATTTATTACAACAAGTATTCTTGTAATAAATACGTTTTCACAAGAAAATAAGGGCCACCATTTACTTATCTGAAAAAAGTTTGTTCAGAAAAGATTCCAGCAAAATAGTTCCAATTAAGTTTGGAAGGACTATAATTGCTGTGTTGCATTATTTAAGTTTTTGATAAACACAATTCTTTATAAGTAGTTGGATTTTTTCTTGTGTTCATAATTATTAAATTAAATCATTTTGCATTAAATGACTAAAAACCTACACCACTATGTTTTAATTTAAGTTGAAAATTTAATAAAATTAACATAAATCATTCATTTTTGTTATAATTTTGGCTCACACTGTAGATTTTTACTAAAAAATAATGTTTTAACCTATTAACTTGTTAATTTTGTACAGAATGTTTTAATAATAATGTGTGGGTCTATACGCGGAAAGAGATTTTGAAACTGTGTAGTCATATTAATGCAAATTGAGTTTTTTTTTTAATTTTTTTATATATTTTATTGATCTTTAAAATTGGCATTTTTTTCTTTCCATTTTTTACTTCTATTATCCTTCTTCTTGCGAAGAATAAAAACAAAATAATATTAGCTCAAATGACTGGTAGAAAGAGCGCGTCATATTTTTTTAAACATAAAAAAATATTTTTCTGTTCTAATTAAAGTTGATGGTCTTTTACTTATATTAAAGTAAAAAGCCATAAAAACAAGAAGAGAAATAACTAAAATTGACTATTTATAATTGTAATGAAAGTAAAATTTCGTTTTTAGACTTTTTGGCAATTTAAGTACGTCATCAACTACTTGTACCAGCAAAATTTGCCATTTTTTTTTACGCCAGCAAGCTTTGCAGCTTCAACTAACATTTTTCTTGACTTTTTTGTACTTTTTGTACCAGCAAACTTTAGCTTTTCTCTTTACTGGTATGAATATTTATACTCTAGCAAGATTTGCAGCTTCAACTAACTTTTTTGTTCTTTTTTTACCAGCAAACTTTAGCTTTTCTCTTATGAATCTTTTTACTCCAGCATGATTTGCAGCTTCAGATACCTCCAGCATGATTTGCAGCTTCAGATACCTTTTATCTTGACTTCTTTTACCAGAAAACTTTAGCTTTTTTCTTTACTCTTATGAATCTTTTTACTCCAGCAAGATTTGCAGTTTCAACTAACTTTTTTCTTGACTGTTTTGTACTTTTTGTACCAGCAAACTTTAACTTTTCTCTTTACTCTTATGAATATTTTTACTCCAGTAAGATTTGCAGATTCAACTAACATTTTTTTTTACTTTTTTGTACCAGCAAGATTTGCAGTTTCAACTGATATTTTTCTTGACATTTTTGTACTTTTTGTACCAGAAAACTAGCTTTTTTCTTTACTCTTATGAATCTTTTTACTCAAGCAAGATTTGCAGCTTCAACTAACATTTTTCTTGACATTTTTGTACTTTTTGTACCAGAAAACTAGCTTTTTTCTTTACTCTTATGAATCTTTTTACTCAAGCAAGATTTGCAGCTTCAACTAACATTTTTCTTGACTTTTTTGTACCAGCAAACTTTAGCTTTTCTCTTTACTCTTATGAATCTCTTTACTCCAGCAAGATTTGCAGCTTCAACTACCTTTTATCTTGACTTTTTTTACCAGAAAACTTTAGCTTTTATATTTACTCTTATGAATCTTTTTACTCCAGCAAGATTTGCTTTTTTTTGTACTTTTGGTATCAGCAAACTTTAGCTTATCTCTTTATTTTTTTATCCTCCAATAAGATTTGCAGCTTCAATTAACTTTTTTGTACCAGCAAACTTTAGCTTTTCTCTTTACCTTTATGAATATTTTTACTCCAGCAAGATTTGCAGCTTCAATTAACATTTTTATTGACTTTCTTGTACGTTTTGTACCAACAAACTTTTTCTCGACTGTTTTTATTCAACAAATTGACAACTTTATTATACCAGCAAAATTTAGTTTGTTAGCAATCTTCTTCCCTCCTAACAATCAAAATCCTTCCTAATTTCAGGTAACCTCTCAATGTTCGAAGGCCTTAAAATCCCCAGGGCCAACGTCCCACCCTTGCTATCACCTGGCAGTACAGCCAGTGAAGGGCCGCTCATGAGCGACAACCTCCCATCAGACTACCCTTCAGAATCTCATTCCGAAATTGACGTAGACACTGGTTCACTTCCTGTCTCATCGGCAGGATCTTACGACAATGCAGCTTATGTTCAGGATACATCTAGTATATATAGTGAAGGTTATGGGCATACGCAAGAGCAACAAATACAGAATGCAGTTGCTAGTCCTACTCTGGTGCCTAGATTGCCAATGGCTGTTAAAGAGCAACCTAAGTTTGATGTGCAGGTGAAGGTAAAGAAGAGTCCTCCTCCTCCACCTAGTATTAGTTTATCAGATAGTGAGAGTACTAGGACTGATAGGAATTTGAGTACTATTATGGAGCAACAGGAAAGCATCAGGTATGTACTTACTTACTAATTAATTAGACCACACTAACAACACAAAGAGTTTTGATTATAAAAGTGCAAAATCCTAATAATCTAAAAGAATAAAAGCATCAAATTCTGATATATGGTCAGGATAGTTACGTTGGTAGATAATAACTACTCATAACTAAAAATCTTGCTTCTAGGATTCTTAAAAGAAGGAAAAGTGGTCGTAGAAAAAACTTTATGACTGCGATTCAACTATATTATGTAAAATTTAATAATAATAAATTTTAATAGTTTTGAAGACAATCTCAAGTACAATTTCTCCACTCAATACTAGTGTTAGAATTTTTTATCTACTAGTGAATAAAAACCGGAGACAGTGACCAAATTGGTTAAGGCTTTATACTTGGTCAATATTCGGTATAGAATCTCATTGAAAATCAAGTGGAAAAAAGTCGGATAAGACTTTGGGCAAGTGCAAAAAAAATATTTGTGCCATGCGCAGTTCCATTCACGCCGGTAACCAGGGCGGAAGAGATCGGATATCTCGTGGAACTGATAGGGGTTGGTAGCATAGGAACGCACTTGGTAGTAGGTAGATCACCTGAATTACTACGACATGGTCAGAATTTTAGCCCTGGTAGCACAAAAGAGATGTTAAAATAAAAGAAGCAAGCAAGTACTGATTAAGAACATGTTTTATTTATTTATTTAAATAGATATTAACCATTTAATCGTAAAACATTTTACATACATTTTTAATTAATTTTCTCATCAACTTTTTAACGAATTTTCTAACCACATTTAGATTTTAATTATTTTTCTTCAACATTTAATATCAACTCTGTACATAATCATAATTAAAAAAAATCATAAAAAAAACTTAAGTATTGAACTAATCAAATTAATACATACCATGTTAGTATGAGAAGAAAATCAACATAAAATATTGCCTGAGATGCAAAAATTAGAAATTTATACAGGGTGTTATTTAAATACATGCACATATCAAAACAGGTTAATCTTTAGAATGTGCAAAAAAATACTTTGTAAATTAAATTAAATTATGCGTACGCTACTGAAGTTGACATAGGTCACTTTGAACTAGACCTGAATTATCCTTAAAAAGGTCATCAGTCCAAGGTTTTATATTTATTGAAAAATTTTAATAAAATTTGATTTCGGTTAGAAAATTCTATTTAAAAGTCCAGAGAAAAAAGAGGTAATTAAATTTTAGATCTTTGGAATCACCCTCTATAAACGAAAGAACTCAATTCACTTACGTACCAGAATTGCATCACCCTCCTAAGCACATTCAACCCGCCCCCACTTATAACAAAATTTTAAGAAGGCAGATGGAAATGCAAGAAGAAAGGTAAAAATTCATTTTCTAATATTTTTCACTCATTAATAATAACTAATTTAAATTTTATGTCTATACCTATTTTTTCCTATTTTTACCTATTTAATATTTTTCTCGAATTTTTTTATTCCCAATTTTTACTGTTTTTTTCTTATTTTTTTATTGTTTTTTTTTAATTTTACTCCATGTTTCTTTTTGGCTATATTTTATAATTTTTTCTTTTTTCCAGTTTTTTATCATCTGTTTATGTTTTTTTTTCTCCGTTTTTTCGTTTTCTTTTTAACAATATGTCCCGATTTTTATCATTTTTTTTCTATTTTTACCCGTTCTTTTCTGTTTTTCTGTTTTTGCCCTATCCTTCCTAGTTTTCGCTATTTTTTTCCTCTTTTTTCCTACTTCTGCCTATTTTTCATTTTTCTCAATTTTTTTATCCATATTTTTCTGTTTTTTAAAATTTTTTTATTATCCTTTGTTTAAATTTTTCTCCATTTTTCCTATTTTGCCTATATTTTATTACTTTTTCTTTTTTTCAGTTTTTTATCAAGTTTTCTGTTTTTTTTTCAATTTTTTTCCATTTTTCCTTTTTTTTGACCTAATGTCCCTCTTTTAATCATTTTTTCCTGTTTTTACCTATTTTTCTGGTTTTTTACAATTTTTTCATATTTTTTCTATTTTGCCCTATTTTCTTAGTTTTTGCTATTTTTTCTTTTTTTCCTCTTTTTTATTCTTTTGCCTATTTTTTAATCTTTCTTTATTTTTTAATTTTTATCAACTTTTTTCTCCATTTTTCCTACTTTGCCTATATTTTACTATTTTTTCTCTTTTTTCCAGTTTTTTTATCATTTTTTCTGTTTATTTTTTTCTATTTTTCTCCGTTTTTTCTTTTTTTTTGACCATATGTCCTTATTTTTATAATTTTTTCATGTTTTTACCAATTTTTTTCTGTTTTCTATTTTGCCCTATTTGTCCTAGTTTTCGCAATTTTTTTCATTTTTATACAGTTTTTTCTGTTTTTTCCTATTTTTTACTGTTTATTTATTTTTCTCCATTTTTCCTATTTTGCCTATATTTTCCTATCTTTCTCATTTTTCCTTTTTTCGACTATATGTCCCTATTTTAATCGTTTTTTCATGTTTTTATCCATTTTTCTCTATTTGTTCCTATTTTTTACTATTTTTTCATGTTTTTCCTATTTTTGACAATATTTTCTTATTTTTGTCTATATTAACCTATTTTTTTCTTTTTCTCTATTTTTTCCTGTTTTTCCTACTGTTTTCTGTTTTTTCTATTCTTTCCTGTTTTTCTTTATTTTTCCCTATTTTTTTCCTTTTTTTCCTATTGATTCCATTTTTTCCTATTGTTTCAATTTTGTCATGTTTTTTTATTTTAGTTTTCGCTATTTTTTCTTATTTTTCTCTATTTTTTCTATTTTTGTTAATTTTTTCTGTTTTTTGCAATTTCTTTTTAGTGTTTTTTTCCTATTTTTTCTCATTTTTTCCATTTTTTCTTTTTTTCTGTTTTTCATCTTTTTTCTTATTTTTCCCCATTTTTCTCTGTTTTTCACTCATTTTTACTGTTTTTTGTTATTCCTTGCTATTTTTCTCAATTTTTTTCTTATATATTCAATTTTTTTTATTATTTCCCATTTTTCTGTATTTTCCCTATTTTATTTTTCAATTTTTTTCTATTGTTTCCTAATTTTAAATTATTCCTATTTGAATCAACTATTTATTATTAGATTTGTGGCTCCAACACCCCCTCCACCACCGCCCATCGTCCCGAAACGGGAATATATACGTCACGACGTCCCGGATTCTTACGAACCACCCATAGCCGCGATTCATAAACCGGAATTAACGTCTCACATGGTAGATGACGTGTTCTTAAAGACAATCACGGAAAAGAAGACAATTGAAGATATAGAAAGGCACAAACGATTAGTTACTGAGTATCACACGAGAGCGAAACCAATAGATGATCAAAAATGGGATGTTACCATTAGGTAAAAGTCTTTTCTACCTACAGTACAATAGAATTAAACATATACGAAATTCTTTTGTTTTTAGGAATTATCCGATGGAAATGCCGGAGCCTCCAGATTGGGAGAATTTCTCAGATATTTCTTCGGCTTCTGGTCTAACTCTTACTCCGAAATTTGAACGAGCTAATATGAGTTTACCTCCTCAAAATTTGATAGTGGATGACAAGTTGCCTCTTAATGCTCCAGAAATTGTTGCTAATTTAGGACAATCACCGCCTCCACCAAGGTAATAATAATAATATAAAAATATCCTTTTACTCAAAAAAAAATATTTCTTTCAGTCGATACACCTCATCTGCAGAATTCCAATCACAAGAACAAACGTATCTTTCAATGTTTAATATTCCTCCACAAAACCCGGAAATTCCCAATTGGAATGTTTTAATCAGAATTTTCCATCCTACTGAAACTGAAGAGGGTCCAGTGATCGAGAGCGCCGAAACGTTTAATTCTCAATTAACCACATCTGATAAAATGAAATGGAGACAGATTATTACTACTGAATCTACTTTAAGAACTCTATTAACTGAATGTGTGGTAAGGGAAGATTATGAAAGGGTCAGAAGTGATTCGAGATATTTGAATTTATTCGAGCCACCTAAATGGGATGTTATCATTAGAATTTTAGCTCCTAATGATAAACCAAAGGGCAAAAAATGGGACAACAGGTATATAATTTATTATTATTTTCAATAATTTTATTATTAATTCAATTTTTTTCAGGAGTAGACGCAGTAGTTTGCCTACTTTATATGAATACGAGTCTGATGGTGAAAGTTCTGTTCGTACTCTTACTAGGGAACCGCTAGTGCTACCACAGAGATCGAGGAAAAATTCGAGATCAAGTTACAGGAGCGAAGCTGATTTGAGATCGATGTCTGAAGTTACCGTTGATTTTGGTAAATTATTGATTAATTTAAAAATTTTTGATTAGCCTAATTTAAAATTTTTTGTATAGGGAGACAAGACAATTTCTCAGAAACGTCCAGTTACTATCCGGAGAAACGTTATTACGAAGATTCCGAACCAGGACACCCGTCTTTGGCTAGATCGCTAAGCCAACCGAGTCTAGCTAGATCGGCTAGTGAATTTACAGAAAGATGGGTGGCCCCTTCTAGATACGACACTGCCAGCGAGTTCACATCACCAGAAGGTAAGCAACTAATAAAGAAAAAGAAATGTTGGGATGTAACTGATTGAAGTATTTAAAAATAATGCTTTTTACTTGATCTTCAGTAAGCTTTGAATGGTCTTTGTCGAGTTTAATTCAACCAATGAGTGGTAACACTGAATTGCTCAAGCCGTGGAAAGTACACGAACCACTCGGTTCAATTTTTTTTTGGGAAGTGGAAATGGAATGTGAGGGGAGTTCTTGTAGGCTTTAATATTTTCTCTTTCATATGATCTCGACAACAACTATTTTTTCCTGGGATCCAGAAAATGTTTTGGTGTTAAAATATATGACACTAGGATACGGACTGGAGCAGTTTGAATGAAGGGGAAAATTGTTTGGAACTCTGAATCTGCCAGAACGTTTTGATCAAGTAGCTAAATATATGGCAAAATCTCTACATCATGAAAATCCATGGACTCAACATCAGGATTGTGTTATTGCTAGTGGGGTATTGGAATATTTTTTGGTTAAGATTTTCCAACTTGTTCAAGGACTGAAGGTCAACATTCCCGATTTGCTGGTTATTTATTCTAATAAAGATGTAACAAACTACACTGATAAGTTCAGCTGATCTTGTAACTTATCCAATTTCACATAAAGAATAAAAAATAAACTTAATCTAATCAAGTAATCAATAAAAAGGAGGAAAAGTGTAGGCGACAAAATGGATCCCTTGGTCTCTGCTTGCTTCGATAAGAAAAAAATTGTAAAAAAAACTAAAAAATAACGAAAAAAAGCCTCAAAAACACAAGAAAACGAAAAACATCATAAAAAATGGCAAGCTATCACAAAAAATCAGTAGAATAAGAAAAAATGAGAAAAATTAGAAAACGAAAGAATAGAAAAAGCAAAACAATGAGGAAAAATGAGGAAAGATTTGAAATAATTGAAAAAAAAAAAAAAAAAAAAAAAAAAACCTCTCGGTAGGGTCGACAGGGGAGGTAGATTTCTATTGTCTAAATTTGAGCATCCTTCCCCACTCCGCGATATGATCAGATCGAAAAAAGTTTCAAACAAATAAATTTTATAATAATTAGGACATGAAAAAAGTCTAATGCCCTGTTTCAATATTTTTGAAAATAGCGGAGATATAATTTTTTTGAAATTTCAACCCCCTTCAGTTCCATCCCCGTGGGTCGGATAAAAAAAAAGTTTCAGACAAATTAATTTTATAATGATTAGAACACAAAAAAGTCTTGTGGCCTGTTTCAATATTTTGAAAATGGCGGAGATATAAATTTTTTTAAATTTCAACCCCCTTCAGTTCCATCCCCGTGGGTCGGATAAAAAAAAAGTTTCAGACAAATTAATTTCATAATAATCAGCATAAAAAAAGTCTAATGGTCTTTTTTAATATTTTCAAAAATGGCGGAGATCTGAATTTTTTGAGATTTCAACCCCCCTGCAATTCTCACCCCCTTAGAGGTAGAATGCCCATTTGTAATTCGCAACGAATTACTGCCCAAAGAATTTTTGTACCAAATTTGGTGTCGATTGGACCAAAATTGCGACCTCTATCGTGCCGGAACGGAATGTCTACATATATTTTTTTTTTTACTGATTCTTATTCAGAGGTCACAAACGGCGAGCGCCCCTATTCCCGGTGCTGGGTCCCGTCATTGAATCGATTACAATAGGTAGATTCCATATATGGAAATCTACCTAAAAAACGAGAAAAAATTAAAAGAATGGAAAAATAAAAAATAAAAAGAAAAAACGAAAAAAATAATGAAAAAACAAAAACTTTGGAAAAAATTGAGACAGAAAAGAAGGCTCAAAAAATGCAAGAAATATCACAAAAAATCGCAAAAAAATCTCAAAAAATCACACAAAAATCGCAAATTATCACAAAAAATCAATGGAATAAGAAAAAAATTAGAAAACAAAATAGGATACAAAAATAGAACAATGAGAAAAGATTAGAAGAAATTAAACAAACCAAAAAAAAAGAAAAAACAAAACCAAAAACCATTAAAATAAAGAAAAAAACGAGAAAAAAATTTGAATAATCGAAAAAATCGGAAATAATAAAAAAACAAACAAAACTTTGAAAAAAAGAAAAAATTGAGAGGGAAATTAGAATATATTAAGAAAAATGAAAAATAAAATTGTAAAATACAGAAAACACGAAACATCGAAAAATTTCACAAAAAATCGCAAAACAATCGCATAAAAACCTCAACAAAAAAATCGCAAATTATCAAACACTCAAAACGAATAAGAAAAAAATGAGAAAAAAATTATAAAACAAAAAAAAATAGAAAAAACAGAACAATGAGAAAAATGAGGAAATATTAGAAAAAATCAAAAAAAAAAACAAAAAATTACAACAATGAAAAAAAAACGAAAAAAAAAATTAGAAGAATCGAAAAAATCTGAAAAAAATCAGAAAAAATCGGAAAAAAGTAATAAAAAAAAAACAACAAAAAAGCATTGAAAAAAAGAAAAATTAAATAAGAAAAAAACGAGAAAAAAATTAGAAAACGAAAAAAAAATGGAAAAAACAGAACAATAAGAAAAAAAAATGAGGAAAGATTTGAAAAAATTGAAAAAAATAAAAAAAAAATAATAAAAAAAACCAAACCCATTGAAAAAAAGAAAACACTTGAGAGATTAAATACAGAAAATTTGAAGGGATCAAAAAACCGAAAAAAAATCACTAAATAACGAAAAAGGAGGCTGAAAAAACTCAATAAATCTAAAAATATCACAAAAAATCGAAAAAAAAACCGCAACAAAAAATCACAAATTATCAAAGACTCAAATGAATAAGAAAAAAATGAGAAAATAAAAATTAGAAAACGAAATAATAGAAAAAACAGAACATTGAGAAAAAATTATAAAAAATAGAAAAAGAAATTTATTTTTTGGATTTTGTAGATTAGTTCTGAAATAATTATTTCCTGATAAAAATTTTTGTATCCAACAAATAATCTCCACAAAAATCAAAACTTCTGATACTGAAAAAAATCATTATATTATAAATCAAATCAACGTCATTTATTTGGAGAAAAAAAAATAATTAAATTACAAATCAAGTATAGATTTAAATAAAAATATTGAAAAAAAAATATTAAAAGGTGAGTTTATATATCGGATTAGAGATCAGTAGTTTTTAGCCAAGCGATTTTAATGGGGTCATAGAAATCTTCAATTAACCTGATGTTACTAAAATTCCAATTTCACTCAAAACTAATACCCGGCGGTCGTAACATCTGGCAACTAAGCAAGTATTATTGGAGGATAATAAACATTTAAATTTGTACCCAGAAAGTACATCTAATCGCCATCTATCGAACATTTAGTTAATTAATGGTTTTTGTTATGAAAATCATGGGGTACTAAGAATATATTTTTTTAGGTACTCCAAAATCCCAACGCAGTTCAAGATTTCAACCGCGTGGAGGGGACCAACGTGCAGTTTGGCAATCGAGCCAAGCTAATACCAGTACCGGCCCACACGGAACCAGCCAAATGGTCACACAAGAATTTCATGCTGAATCAACAGCCACTTTCGCAGGACGTGCAGCTAAACCGCGTAAAGGCTGGTTCACAGAAAACGACAGCGAATAATAACGATTTTTTTTTACCGATTCGAGTTACAAAATTAAGATAAATAGTTATATAAAAAACAGGCTACATGTTTATTTTAGTTATTAGTAGAGTGCTTATTGCTCAATTGTCTTCAAAAATAAATACTGTGAATGTCAAAAAAACAAGATTAGATTAATAAATTCACGGTACATATTTTTAAAGTACCCTTGTATAGTTATGATCTAAACGCTATAAATTTTTCAAAATATTTTGAGAACTACCATAAATTTGAACATACATTTTTTAATAAATTAATGTTTTTAGACTCAAAAAAGGGCCTAAAATAGTTTTTTTTTTTTGAAATTTTTTAATGGCGTAAATTATATTTTATTTACCGGACAAAAAAACTATTTTACGACCCAAACAAATACCAATATTCCTATTAATGTGCTAATAATATAAATGCAATTATACTGCCCTTTTCTCAAAAAAATAATACTTATATTAGTAACTTGCTGTGATAACAATTTGGTTGTTTTATTATTATATTCTAATAGAGAAACAATAATGAGACAACCTGTATTTTTTTAACTAGAAGGGGCTTTACCCGGTTTTCCACTGTCTCAAATTTTACGACACTGTAGAACTGGGTATATTAATATACAGCATGTACCAACAAGGCGTTGCATATTGCAAGAGACATGCTGTAGGGTTTAATTTTTTTCTTATTATTTTATTTCTATTTTTTTTTCTTGTTACTAACATGCTCAATTTTTTTCTAACCGGTGAAGGGATTCGGGGGGCATTTTACTAAAATTAAATCTGTTTTTTTTTCTTGTGTTTTTACATAATTATTATATACAGGGTGGTGATAAGAGATTTTATATTGTAAATAAATTCTCAATGAACCGTCCTGTATATAATTTAAAAAATATTTTCTTCATACTGTTACAATTTTTTTTATATTTTTGTTAAGCAAAATTCTTGTACCATAGGCGTAGAAAAAGTATCACATTATTATGATTATTTTTGGCAAATGTAGGAACACTGTTAAAAAAAATTTGCTGTATTATAATACTCTTTTTATGGTGCTATTTAATTTTAGTTTTTTTATGTATACGCGAACAAAGCTTTTTTTTATAATATAACAAATAGATGTAATTTTTGATACATTAAAAATTTTAAAATATTTTTTAGTTTTTTTCTTTCAAAATGGGAATTTTTAAAAGACCAAATAAATTTCCCTCCATTTTATAATCAAGAATCGACTCCCTGTTGATGAAGAGTCAACTCTCGAATTACGATTAAGCCCCTGCCTCTATTTAAATTTTTTTTTTTCTTATTTATGCCTATATTTTCCTATTTTCCCTATTTTTCCCATATTTTCCACCTTTTCCTATGTTCAATTTTTTCCTATTTTCTCTATTTTTCCCTTTTTTTCATATTTTCTCCTAGTTTTTCTTATTTTTCCCATTTTTTCAATTTTTTTCTGTTTTTCCATTTTTCCTATTTTTGTCTATTTTCCAATTTTTGACTATTTTTTTCCTACTGTTTTCTATTTATTCCCATTTTTTCCTATATTTTTTTAATTTCCCCATTTTTCCCTGTTTTTTTCGAATTTCTTACCATTTTTTCCAGTTTTTTTTTTCCATTTTCTCCCATTTTCCTTTTATTAAGTTTTAAAAAATTAAGCGTAAAAATAAGCAGAATCGTACTTAGAAAAATTCCCAAAGTCAAAAAAAAAATTTCTAATTATAGTTATTTAAGAAAATGTATTTCAGATAATTAAAAGAAATTAAGTAAAGTTTCCTGAATTTTTTTTTTAAATCTTATTTAAAAATATATAAATATTTACAGTTAAAATGAAACAGGACCGTACTTAGAAAAGCATCTATAGTACAAATATGAAACAAAAAGTACAGGTCTGTATTTAAAAAAATTATTGAGACTATCCCTTCAAAGACGAAAAGTAAAAAAATAGATACGATATTTGGCGTTTTTTCTACTTTTGAAAATTAATAGTTAAAAAAAAACGTTCCTCAATTTTTTTTAAAATCTTAAAAAAATATAAAAATTTACAGTAAAAATGGAACATGACCGTACTTAGAAAAACTTCGATAGTACAATTCATTAACAAATAAAATAATTATGTGGGATTTCAATAATGAAACAAAAAGTACAGGTCTGTATTAAAAAAATAATTGAGAATAGCCCTTCAAAGACGAAAAGTAAAAAAAAATAGATACGGTATTTGGCGTTTATTCTATCTTTGAAAATTAATAATTAAAAAAAAACGTTCCTCAATTTTTTTAAAATCTTATTTAAAAAAATTTAAAAATTTACAGTAAAAATGGAACAGGACCGTACGTAGAAAAATATCTATAGTACAATTCATTGCAAAATAAAATAATTAAGTGAGATTTCAAAAATGAAACAAAAAGTATTAAAAAAAATAATTGAGAATAGCCCTTCAAAGACGAAAAGTAAAAAAAAATAGATACGGTATTTGGCGTTTTTTCTATCTTTAAAAATTAATAATTAAAAAAAAGAAAATTCGTCAATTTCGATTTTCCCCAAATATCTCTGAATTTTGACCAGACATATTTTTTTAATATAGTAACGGACAATTTTAACAAATTTTTACAAAATTATTTTCAATGATTTTTTTGATTTTTTTTTAAAGATATTTTCAATTAATAACAGAACATTGACGTGCGTTTTTAAATATTTATACATTAATTTAAATTTTATTCTAAATTACATATTCTATTGATATAAAACAAACACATTCATACAATTGAACTAATTAGTTAAGAAAATTATAAAACAGAACGAAAAAAAAAGCAGTCCGTTAAAAATTAAACACCATGATGTGTTTAATTGGTATGTTAAAATTTCCCTTAACGGTGCAAAATCAGCGATCGTTTAAAATGTATTCCTCACTATATTAATTAATCAGAGCAAGATCGAAATCCTAACGTTAGATTTTTTTTTCAGTTACTTTCAGTAGTTCTTAGCGAACTGGTCATTTATTTTTTTTTAAGTGTGGAGAACAGGTGAGAAAATTTTTTATATCACATTAATTTTTTTTACAAATATTTTTTTTAAATAAAACTATAGAAAACGTGATGAAAAATTTTGTTTTATAAAAAATAAATTTCTAATGGTTTTATTTTTAATTTTGAGTCATTTTATTTGTTATATCCGATTATTTTTCTGTAACAGTGAAAAATGTGTGAAGACGACGTTTCGGCTTTAGTGGTAGATAATGGTTCGGGAATGTGTAAAGCTGGATTCGCAGGAGATGATGCACCACGTGCTGTATTTGCCAGTGTCGTAGGTAGACCTCGATATCAGGTAAGTTAATTTATTAATATATGTAAAACGTTGTTTAGATAAAATACAAATTAGCATACATTTTTTCCATTTAACAAAAGTAACGCCCTGTATAGTACTAGTACGAAAATTCCTTTTGTTTGTGCAAAAATATTTAATAGAATTAAAACAAGTAAAGTAATTTTTATTTTCGGGAGAAAGGCGTTCGATGTCTACACCATATTTCCTGGTGGTTCGGAAACATCGTAATATTATGGAATTTTATAGCCAAATCAATGCCGTTAATTCTAAATAGTCTAAGGGCCGCGTTCAAATTTATACAAAACCTCCAAACTTTAATATTTTAAATACGATCTCTATTCAACTTTAATTACTAAAATTTAATTCTAATGCACGTTTTCATTTGAAAAAAATTATTTTCTTTGCATATAAGGGATTTAGAATAAAAATTATGTTTTTTTTTAATATCACTTACATTGTTTTTGCGTAGGACGACAGAATTAAACTTTTTGTTTTTTCCAGAAAAATTGACCACCATTCGTCCTTTTTCAGGATAATGTCAATTTGTCCATTTTTTAGAATAATCTCAGTTGGTATTTTTTACAGGATAATTTTATCTTCTTTTTTCAGGATAATTACACGAGCTCTTTTTAATATATATTTTTCAGGATAATCTTACTCTCATGATTTTTTTCAGGATAATTTTGCACTCGTGATTTTTCTAAAATAGTTTAAAAATTTTGGATCTTTGCGATATTTTTTGTTCGTCCTTTTTAATAATTGCTGTTCTTATTTCTCCAGGATAATTGCACTTGTCCGTTTTAAAGCATACTTTAACTTTTTTTTTCCAGAATAATTGATCACCATTCGTCCTTTTTTCAGGATAATATCAATTTGTCCATTTTTTAGAATAATCTCAGTTGGTATTTTTTACAGGATAATTTTATCTTTTTTTTCAGGATAATTACACGAGCTCTTTTTAATATATTTTTCAGGATAATCTTGTTCTCATGATTTTTTTCAGAATAATTTGGCTCCCGTGATTTTTCTAAAATAATTTTAAAATTTTGGATCTCTACGATATTTTTTTTTCATCCGTTTTTTCTAGAATAATTGATCTCCATTCGTTCCTTTTTCAGGATAATATTAGTTTGTACTTTTTTTAGAATAATCTCAGTTTGTCTTTGTTTGAGTATAATTTATCTTTCTTATTTTTTCAAGATAATTTCACGTGTCCTTTTTAAATGATAAAATTATACTTGTACTTTTTCTAGGATAATCTTGCTCTCATATTTTTTTCAGGATAATTTTGTTCTAAAATAATTTTAAAATTTTGGATCTCTGCGATATTTTTTTTTCGTCCGTTTTTTTCCCAGAATAATTAATCTCCATTAGTCCCCTTTTCAGGATAATGTTGGTATGTACATTTTTCAGAATAGTCTCAGATTGTCCATGTTTCAGGATAATTTCTTATTTTTCAGGATAATTTCATGTGTCCTTTTTAAAAGATAAAATTATACTTGTACTTTTTCTAGGATAATCTTGATCTCATATTTTTCTCAGGATAATTTCGCTCTCGTGATTTTTCTAAAATAATTTTAAAATTTTGGATCTTTGCGATATTTTCTCTACAATCGTTCCGATAATTGCACTTGTTTGTTATTTCTCCTGGATAATTGCACTTGTCCGTTTCAAAGCATAATTGAAAAGTTTTTTCCAGGATAATTGATCTCCATTTGTCTTTTTTTCAGGATAATGTCAGTTTGTCCTTTTTTTTTCAGAATAACCCCAATTGGTCTTTTTCAGGATACTTAATTTTTCTTCTTTTTTTAGAATAATTACACGTGTCTATTTAAAGGATAATTTTACACTTATTCGTTTGTCAGGATAATCTTGCTCTCATGATTTTCCGTTTCAAAGCATAAATAAACTTTTTTTCCAGGATAATTGATTTCCATTCTTGTTTTTTTCAGGATAATGTCAGTTTGTTATTATTTTTAGAATAATCTTAGTTTGTTCTTTCTCCAGGATAATTTCAGAATAATTGCACGTGTCTTTTTTTAAATGATAATTTTATACTTATGCATTATTTTCCAGTATAATCTTGATCGGGTGATTTTTTCAGAATAATTTTGCTATAGTGGTTTATGAAATTTTGTATCTTTGCGATATTTTCTCTGCGTCTGTTTCGATAATTGCATTTCTCCAGGATAATTACACTTTTCCGTTTCAAAGCATAATTGAAAAGTTTTTTCCACGATAATTGATCTCCATTCGTCCTTTATTCCAGGATAATGTCAGTTTGACCTTTTATTAATAGTTCGAGATACTTGTAGTTTTTCATAGCAGTAATTTCATTTTTCATTTTTTATTTTTTTTAAACTATTTAATACACAATTTAATAATTTCGTCTAAAATATTTAAAGTTTTTTATTTTATTTTTAAAATCAGAAAAAAAAATTGATTAAAGCATAATAATTTTATTTCTGAATCCAACCATGTATTTATTTAATAATAATAATAATAATAATACACTTAAGACGTTTGGATAAACACGATCTCGGTCCTTCACATCTTGATTTTTAATGGTTAAAAACGTTATGTAAGTAACAAAAGTTATAATTAACTAATTAATTAAGAACTTTATATTTTCTACGCGAAGAAAATAATACGACTATCGTATTATTAAATTGCGAAGAAATAAATAACTATCTACTTTCCCGCTATGTACATAGTGAGTCAATAGCATTTTTTTCTTTACTATTCTACAACCCGAGAATTTTTCCTTTCCAATATACAAAATGGGATAATGAATTTAGATTGTTATTACATTTTTTTTTTAGGGAGTGATGGTCGGCATGGGTCAAAAAGACTCTTACGTAGGCGATGAAGCCCAAACCAAACGTGGCGTTTTAACAGTAAAATATCCAATAGAGCACGGAATCATCAGTAACTGGGATGATATGGAGAAAATCTGGCATCACACTTTTTACAACGAGTTAAGGATCTGTCCCGAGGATCACCCTGTATTATTGACAGAGGCGCCGCTTAATCCGAAAATCAACAGGGAAAAAATGACACAAATTATGTTCGAAACTTTCAACTGTCCCGCTATGTATGTCGCTATACAGGCTGTGTTGTCGTTATATGCTAGCGGAAGGACAACCGGTATAGTTATGGATTCGGGGGATGGAGTTTCGCATACGGTGCCGATATATGAAGGTTAGTTCAATATTTTATTTCTCGACACATATACCATACAGGCAAATACCAGTTAAACGAGCAACTAACCACCAGGGTGTAGTAAATGCGACGACTGCGATCATTGTTGTCAACTGTATTGGAAGCTGTTATAGTACGGGCACTTAAATTATTATAGTACATTAGAGAAAAATATACTACAATAGAGAAGAAACAAGAAATATGTAACGACACCAACAATAATATATAATTGCACAAAAAATAACAAATTCTAATTATCTCAATTAGGTATCTGAGTTCAATCAATTCTTTCTGGATTAAAAATTATACTTTCTCTAATAAATCCTTAAAAATCCAAAAAAATCCTTCAAAATCCTTAAAATTCTTAAAACATTTTAAAACTCCTTAAAAATCTGAAGAAGATCTTAAAAATTCGTAAAAAATCCTTTAAAATCCTCAAAAGCCCTTTAAATATCCTTAAAAACCCCTAAAATACTTAGACTCAAAATTACTTAAAAATCTTAAACAATTCTTAAAGATCCTAAAATAGACCTTACAAAATATTAAAATCCCTAAAAATAGTTTAAAGTTTTTAAAAATCCCTAAAAATACTTAAAAGAGTCCTTGAAAATCCTTAAGAATCCCAAAAATCTTTAAAAATGTTCTTAAAAGTCGATTAAAATCTTTAAAAAACTCTTTAAAAATCCCTCAAAATTCTTAAAAAATTTTAAAACTCCTTAAAAGTCTTAAGAAAATCTTAAAAATTCTCTAAAAATCTTTAAACATTCTTAAAGGCTTAAAGTTACTTAAAAATTGTTAAAGATCTTAAAATTATCCTTAAAATCACTAAAAATACTTAAAAGAGTCCTTGAAAATCCTTAAGAATCCCAAAAATCTTTAAAAATGTTCTTAAAAGTCGATTAAAATCTTTAAAAAACTCTTTAAAAATCCCTCAAAATTCTTAAAAAATTTTAAAACTCCTTAAAAGTCTTAAGAAAATCTTAAAAATTCTCTAAAAATCTTTAAACATTCTTAAAGGCTTAAAGTTACTTAAAAATTGTTAAAGATCTTAAAATTATCCTTAAAATCACTAAAAATACTTTAAAAACCCTTAAAAATACATAATGTGACAATTGAACTAGTAATTTTGGAAAATTTTTGAAGTATGGATAAATGCTTTTCATAAGATCTTTTCATGTACAGCAAAACAAATTTTCTTGACATTTTTCGATATTTACCTCGTTTCCGAGATTTTCGGAATTTAATTCCATTATGTATTTTTCCTATTTTTCATTATTTTTTTCTCCTATTTTTCAATATTTTTTTCCCGATTTTTCATTTTTTTTTCTGTTTTACATTTTGTTTTTCCCTATTTTTCATTATTTTTTTTTCCTATTTTCCAATATTTTTCCCCCAATTTTCTTTATTCGTTTCCATATTTTTCATCATTTTTTTTTCCTTTTTTTCATTATTTTGTTAACTATTTTTCATTATATTTTTCCTATTCTGCAATTTTTCATTATTTTTTCAATATTTTCCATTATTTTTTGCCTTTGTTTCATTATTTTATTCCCTATTTTTCATTATATTTTTCCTATTCTGCAATATTTTTTCCCCATTTTTCATTATTTTTTTTTACAATTTTTCATTATTTTTTTTCTATATTTTAAAATATTTCTTTTCCTATTTTTCATTATTTTTTCCCTATTTTACATTATTCGTTTCCCTATTTCCTTTTTTTCATTATTTTTTTAGAATTTTTCATTATTTATTTCCCTATTTTTTATTATTTTTTTTCTATTTTCCAATATTTTTTTTCCCTATTTTTCATTATTTTTTCTCTATTTTACATTATTTTTTCCCCTATGTTCCAGTATTTTTTTCCCTATTTTTCATAATTTTTTCATTTCATAGGATCTTTTCAAGTACAGCAAAAAAGTACTCTTGACTTTTTTCGATATTCGCCCCACCCGAGATTTTCGGAATTTAATTTCGAAAAATTTCCTGTTTTTTTATTTGTTTTTCCCAACTTTCTCAATCGGAAAAATACTTCAACTAATACTTGTTGAGCTATTTAAGTCCAACCAGACATACAGACAGACATACAGACCACAGAATAATTTGAGTCGTTCAGAATTCGACGGGGATCATTTCTCCCGAATATACTATGGCCCGTTTTCGCTTAGTTACGAAGATTGCGATTTCATATATATCTATAAATATACAAGGTGGTTCAAAAAATTTTGGCATACCAAAGTTATACAGGGTGATTCATTGGTAAAGGTAAATACCTTAACTGTGGATAGGTGTCACCTAGCTGATTCTAAAAAAAACCCATATTATGGTCCTTACGCTCTTTGTATCCGAATAATTTTTTTTCCAACTAAATTTACAATTTGACCCAATATTTCGTCTAACAGATTTACAATTTAACCCATTATTTTGTCCAGCTAGATTTATAATTTGAATCATTTTTTTTCCAACTAAATTTACAGTTTGACCCAATATTTCGTCTAACAGATTACAATTTGAACCATTATTTTGTCCAACTAGATGTACAATTTAACCAATTATTTTGTACAGCTAGATTTATAATATAACCCATTATTTTGTCCAGCTAGATTTATAATTTGAATAATTTTTTTCCAACTAAATTTACAGTTCGACCCAATATTTCGTCTAACAGATTTACAATTTGAACCATTATTTTGTCCAACTAGATGTACAATTTAACCAATTATTTTGTACAGCTAGATTTATAATATAACCCATTATTTTGTCCAGCTAGATTTATAATTTGAATAATTTTTTTTCCAACTAAATTTACAGTTTGACAAAATATTTCGTCTAACAGATTTACAATTTGAACCATTATTTTGTCCAACTAGATTTATAATTAAATCTATTATTTTGTAGATCTAGATTTATAATTTAACCCATTATTTAGTCCAGCTAGATTTGAAATTTAACCTATTTTTGTACAGCTAGATTTATAATTTAACCCATTATTTTGTCTAGCTAGATTTATAATTTGAATAATTTTTTTCAACTAAATTTACAATTTGACCCAATATTTCGTCTAGCAGATTTACAATTTGAATAATTATTTTGTCCAACTAGATTTACAATTTAACCTATTATTTTGTCCAGCTAGATTTATAATTTGAATAATTTTTTTCCAACTAAATTTACAGTTTGACCCAATATTTCGTCTAACAGATTTACAATTTGAACCATTATTTTGTCCAATTATTCAAAGTTTTATGAATTTTGACCATTTCTTTAATTACTCATAACTTACGAACCACCGTGTAGATTTTTTTATATTTGGTAAACATGTTCCTCATACCCCGTGGGATATAACGATGTATCAAAACTATTGATAATACAGGTCCGACTGTACGAAAAATCCCCAATTCTTACATCTTTCAAATAACACCCTGTATAGTTGTTTTTTTGATTTAATCGCCATATTTTAAAAGAGCGCAAAAAACTGAATTTAATCGTGTAGTTGTATTTTTTTGACAGACGACTTTACTATGAAAATTTTAATTTCATATTTAGTTTTTTTTTAGGATTTTGCAGTGAAGAAATGAAATTTATTGCGTTTTTTATTCATAACAAGGGAACCACCCTGTATAATAATTTTTTATTTCATATAAGAGTTCTTGCTTTTTAGTGGAATATATTAATGCAGTAAAAAAATGATAATGCAGGTCCGGCTTTACGAAAGATATACTTATTTGCCAATCCTTCGTACAACACCCTGTTTACCAATGAATCACCCTATATATTATTAAATGGAATACCCCATATAATTTTTTTTTATTGATTCGTCCTGAGAAGCATAAATTTGGATAAAACGGCTTACATATCCCTATCTTAATTTTTAGCTGGCATAAATTATTTCTAATGCAATGCCGTATGCGATATAATTAATATATTTTAATAATCACGATTATTAAGTAACTTCGTTGCAATATTTATTATATTTTTAGGTTATGCCCTCCCACACGCAATTTTACGTATGGACCTTGCTGGGCGAGATTTGACAGATTATTTGATGAAACTTTTAACAGAAAGAGGATACAGCTTCACGACATCCGCGGAAAGGGAAATAATCAGAGACCTTAAGGAAAAAATTTGTTACGTAGCCTTAGATTTTGAACAAGATATGGCAATTGCGCAAAATACCACATGTTTAGAAAAAACCTACGAGCTACCTGATGGGCAGTTAATTACGTTGGGTAACGAGAGGTTTAGATGCCCTGAAGCGATGTTTCAACCAAGTTTGATAGGTAACTAGATAATTCCATTATTGATCATTAAAAGGGCTATAATAGTTTATTATACACCAAGGGACTAAAGTGCATCTTTTAATCTACGCTCGGGAAACAATCAGCTGAGGGATTAAAAGGCACTTTAGTCCTGTGGTATACGCTATTTTTTACACCAAGCCCCCTTAAAATTCAAATAATTATTTAAATACAATTTTTTTTTAAATACAAATTTTTTTTAATATAACTTTGTTTCTAAAGAATTTTAGTCGGTTAAATTATGTTTTTGCAAAATTTAAAAAACTTATAATTTGATATATAAAGTATCTTCTTGAGGGGAATACAAAATTGGAGAGAAACGAGGGGAAATTTTGAAGAAGGAGAGGAAAATTGAGACAAAAATAAGTAAAAAGAGGTAATCTAAAAAAAGGGGTAATTTCAGAAAAAGTGATAAAATTTGAGACAAAAGAAGGGAAATTTGACAAAAATGAAAAAGAAAGGTTTAATTTAAAAAAGGGGTATTTTTAATGAGAGAAAAGAGGTAATTTTAGGGAAAAAGAGGAAATTTCAGATTAAATATTGAAAAATTTGAGAGGAACAAGAGTAAATTTTGGAGGAAGAGGGAAAATTTAAGGTAAAATTGTGAACAAAATGAGAAAAAAGGGTAATTTTCGAAAAAAAGGTAGTTTTTAAAAAAAACGTGTAATTTACTGAAAAAAGTAACAAAATTTGAGAGAAAAGAAGGGAAATTCGACAAAAATGAAAAAAGAGGTACTTTTAATGAGAGAAAAAAGTAGTTATAGGGAAAAAGAAGGGAAATTTGAGGCAAAAAAAGTGACAAAAGTTGAGAGAAACAAAGGGAAATTTTATAGGAAGAGGGAAAATTTAAGGCAAAAATGTGAACAAAATGAGAAAAAAGGGTAATTTTCTAAAAAAAGGTAGTTTTTAAAAAAACGTGTAATTTACTCAAAAAAGTAACAAAATTTGAGAGAAAAGAAGGGAAATTCGACAAAAATGAAAAAAGAGGTACTTTTAATGAGAGAAAAAAAGTAGTTTTAGGGAAACAAGAAAGGAAATTTGAGGCAAAAAAAGTGACAAAAGTTGAGAGAAACAAAGGGAAATTTTATAGGACAAGGGAAAATTTAAGGCCAAAAAGTGACAAAAATAAGAAAAAAAGGGGTAATTTTAGAAAAAATGGGTAGTTTTGTAAAAAACGTGTATTTCTGCAAAAAAGTAAGAATTTTTAAGAGAAAAGAAGGGAAATTCGACAAAAATAAGAAAAAAGAGGTAATTTTATAAAAAAAGTAGTAATGTTCGAGAGAGAAAATTTCAGGACAACAGTGACAAAATTAAGGGAAAAAACCTAGGATAAACGAGAAGAATTTTGGAAGGAAAATTTAAATCAAAAAAGTGACAAAAATGAGAGAGAATGGAGAAATTTCAGTAAAAAAGTGACAAAATTTGAGAGAAAAGATAGGAAGTTTTTGAGAAAGAGAAAATTTAAATCGAAAAAGTAGTTAATTTTTGAAAAATGTTACAAAAATGTGAAAAAAAAGGATAATTTAAAAATAATTATTAACCTGTTAATTTTGTAAATATTTAAACGTAACAATTAATTCTATTATTTTTAAGTTTCCTACTTCTGATTAGGTAATCATGTTTGATATTAAATTATGTATTTTTTTTATAAAATACTGGCTCTTAAAAAAGTTATAAAAAAATCGGAGTTCCAGATGGGGCTCGAACTCAGACCAATTTCAATCAGCATTCAAATCAATAATATCAGAAGATTGCGACTTGTCACATTTAAGATATTTTAGAATAAAATCGTAAAAAATATATGAAAAAGGTTACGACAAGATAGCTGGTTTCAATTGTTTTTTATTTGCGAGACTAAAAAAATTTAGTCCCAAGGAAGTAAAAGTGACACTTTAGTCCCGCAAATGCGAGACTAAAGTACTAGTTTCACTCCCCGCGGTGTAAAAAACATATTTATATTTTTTTCAGGCATGGAAATACCAGGAATAGCTGAAACGACTTATCTCTCAATAATGAGATCGGATATGGATATCCGTAAGGACCTTTACGCGAATACCGTCCTGTCAGGGGGAAGTACCATGTTTCCAGGAATAGCTGATCGAATACAGAAGGAAATAGCGGCACTGGCGCCTGCTTCGATGAAAATCAAGATCATAGCACCGCCAGAAAGGAAATATTCCGTTTGGATTGGTGGTAGTATATTGGCAAGTTTGACCACTTTTCAGCAAATGTGGATTTCTAAATCGGAATACGAAGAAGCCGGACCTGTTATAGTACATAGGAAATGTTTTTAATTTGGGAATAGGCGTTGTTATATATTTATAATTGGTTATGATAAGTAAATAAATAATTAATTAGGAAATATAGACTATCCATTATTTTGATGTGAAGTGGGGTTGATTTTTTTTTGTCACGTTAGAGAGAATTATCTGTTTCTTTCCATTTTTTTTTTATTAACACGCCACTGCGCTATCAAAGAAGGAAAAACATTTCTTTTCAATGTGTTAGAGAAAGTATGCAGATATTCAGTGTGCAAGAGTGAGACACAGATAAAAATGGTTACACGTGTCATATTTTAAATATTAGGATACTAAATGAGCGTGGACTAAAAATGGCACCGATAGTAGAACGCTACGTACCTCAAATATTTAATACTCCTTCTACCAGATGGCGCTAATGCTGGTTATTAATGGCAAAATTTTAATGAAAAAAACATCCTAGTATTATAGAATACATACATCATGCACAGAACCAACGATAATAAGGCATTATGTTCTAACCAAGGAAAAATAATGCGCTGTGGTAATGGCAAAATGGCTTTAGCGTGTAACTTTGCTGTATTGTATTTAGAACTTCTCGTATAATAAATACGTAAAGAAAAATCAATAACGTGGTCCCTAATTTTTACTTTCGCCCTAACAAGACATAATACTTTCTCTAAACTGTCAAAGATTTATACTTTGCTGTTAATATTTTGACTTAGTCAGGCTTAAATGTTTTTGTCAAAAAGGCAATATTCCTTCACCTATTTTGATTAAAAGTGCCAAACCTGCCAAAATGGCATAAAATTTTAAAAAAATGTCCCGATTTCGGCTAGTGAAGACTCAAATTAAATGGTTTGATTGATAGAATTGAGAAAAAATAACAAATTATTGGTTAGTGACGCCACTGTATAAATAAATAATATAACTAAAGTTGTACTTACTACCTAGATATGTATGAAAGTGTAAAATTAAATCTGATCAATTATTGTTATTTATACAGATTGCAATAATTTAAAGAATTAATTGTCATTCAGTTGGAATATTTAGTCTATTTTTTTTTTTTTGAATAAAATAAATAAATTATGTATATTAAATGAATTTTGTCTACGGTATTTAATTTTTTATTTATTTATAAATAAAACAGATTTTAATTTACAAATTAAACAAGTTTTTTTTAAGGATTTATGACGAATATTTCATTGATTTTTGTGTGGAGTTTTCAAGGACTTCTTAGTGATTTTTTAAATGGTTCTTGAGAATGTTAAAAGGATTGTTTCAAGATTTTTTTTAATGATTGTACAATAATTTTTTAAGATTTTTTTAATGATTTTTTAATCAAAATATTATGCATGTCTTTTTTTAAGAGATTATTAATTAAGGAAATTTCTTGTATTTTTCGAGGAGTATTCAAGGACTTTCAAATGTTTTTTAAGGATGTTCCAGGGATATTTCAATTCTTTTACAAGGATTTTTCAGGAATTTTATTTACGGATTTTAAGGATTTTTTAATGATTTTTAAGGATTTTTTAAGGAATCTTTAAGGTATTTTTTAAGAACTCTTTAATTAAAGATTTTTCATGTGTTTTTCTAAATTATTGGAATTTTTAAAAAAATTATCAATGATTTAAAAAAAAGCAAATTTCTTGTAGTTTTCGACTTTTCAAGGACTTCCAAATGTTTATTAAGGATATTTCAGGGATTTTTCAATTGTTTTCCAAGAATTTTTCAGGAATTGTTGAAGATTTTATTTACGGATTTTAAGGATTTTTTAATGATTTTTAAGGATTTTTTAAAGACTTTTTCAAGTATTTTTTGAGGATTCTTAAGTCAAGTTTTTAAAGAATTTACCAATTATTTAAAAAAAAATAAGCAAGTTTCTTGTATTTTCCGAGCTTTCAAGTACTTTCAAATGTTTTTTAAGGATATTTCAGGGATGTTTCAATTTTTTTACAAGGATTTTTCAGGAATGGTTGAAGATTATTTGGAGATTTCATTTAAGGATTTTAAGAATTTTTTAATGATTTTTAAGGATTTTTTAGGGATTCTTAAGTCAAATCTTTTTTATATGTTTTTCTAAATTATTGAAATTTTAAAAAAAAATATCAATGATTTAAAAAAAAATAAGCAAGTTTCTTGTATTTTCCGAGTTTTCAAGGATTTTCAAATGTTTTTTTAAGGATATTTCTGGGACTTTTCAATTTTTTACAAGGATTTTTCAAGAATTATTTAAGATGATTTGGAGATTTCATTTAAGGATTTTAAGAATTTTTTAATGATTTCAAGGATTTTTTAGGGATTCTTAAGTCAAATCTTTTTTATATGTTTTTCTAAATTATTGAAATTTTAAAAAAAATTATCAATGATTTAAAAAAAAATAAGCAAATTTCTTGTATTTTCCGAGTTTTCAAGGATTTTCAAATGTTTTTTTAAGGATATTTCAGGGACGTTTCAATTTTTTACAAGGATTTTTCAAGAATTATTTAAGATAATTTGGAGATTTCATTTAAGGATTTTAAGAATTTTTTAATGATTTCAAGGATTTTTTAGGGATTCTTAAGTCAAATCTTTTTATATGTTTTTCTAAATTATTGAAATTTTTAAAAAATTTATCAATGATTTAAAAAAAAAATAAGCAAATTTGTTGTATTTTACGAGTTTTCAAGGACTTTCAAATGTTTTTTAAGGATATTTCAGGAATGTTTCAATTTTTTTACAAGAATTTTTCAGGAATTGTTGAAGATTATTTGGAGATTTTATTTACGGATTTTAAGATTTTTTTAATTATTTTTAAGGATTTTTTAAGGAGTCTTTAAAGTATTTTTTAAGGATTCTTAAGTCAAATTTTTAACGAATTTACCAATTATTTAAAAAAAAATAAGCAATTTCTTTTTTTTCCGAGTTTTCAAGGACTTTCAAATGTTTTTTAAGGATATTCCAGGGATGTTTCAATTTTTTTACAAGAATTTTTCAGGAATTGTTGAAGATTATTTGGAGATTTTATTTACGGATTTTAAGAATTTTTTAATGATTTTTAAGGATTTTTTAAGAATTCTTAAGTAAAAGCTTTTTCATGTGCTTTTCTAAATTATTGGAATTTTTAAAAAAATTATCAATGATTTAAAAAAAGTACTTTTTAAGATGTTTTTAACGATTGTTAAGTATTTTTTTAATGTATTTTTTTTAAGGATTTTTGTGTTTCCTAAGAGATTATTAATGGTTTTTTAAAGGAGTTATAAATAATTTAAAAAAAAATAAGAAAATTTCTTGTATTTTTAGAGGAGATTTCAAGGATATTTCTTGTATTTTATGGAGGAGTTTTTATGGATATTTTAATAATTTTACAAGGATTTTTCAGGAATTGTTGAAGATTATTTGGGGATTTTATTTTTAAGTTTTTTTTAAGGATTTTTAAGGATTCTTTAGTAAATGATTTTTCATTAGTTTTTCTAAAAGATAATTAAAGGATTTTTTAAAGTTCTCAATGATAAAAAAAAAATTAAGAAATTTCTTGTATTGAAGTTTTCATGAATTTTTTTGTGTATTGTTTTCGAGTATTTTTCAAGGATTTTTTTACAACTGTTCAAGACTTTTTACAGATTTATTATGGAGTACTCAAAATTTTGTAAAAGATTTTTCAAATGATTGTTTCAAGTATTTTACAAGAATTTATCAGGAATTGTTTAAGGACTTTTTAAGGATTGTTCAAAAATACTGTTTAGAGTTGTTTTAAGTTATTTAAAAGGATTTTTAAGGAATTTTTAAGGATTTTCAATGAATTTTTCTATTATTTTTCAAGTTTTTCAAAGATATTGCGAGTCTTTTCAAAGACTTGAAGGAATTTCAAAGAAACAGGGGGATTTTTTCAAGTTATTTGAAAGGACTTTTTAAGAATTGTTCACTAATTTTTCATTAGAGTTTCAATTATTTTTCAATGATTTTTGAGCGATTTCTATAAGCTTCTCCTTCGACATGTTTGAAAAATTTGTAAAAAGTATTCGAGGATTTCTTAGTGACTTGTACTGTTTTTTCCTGTTTTTTCTTCAATTTTTTCCTGTTTTTCCCTATTTTTCTCTTTTTTCTATTTTTTACTATTTTTTTCTATTTTTCCTTCAATACTTCTTACAATAATCGGGAAAATAGGAAAAACAGGAAAAACGAAAAAAATAGGAAAATAGAGAAATACAGACCAAAATAGGAAAATGAAAAAAAAACCGAAATAAAATAATAAAACAATGGGAAAACAAAAAAAAAAAAATAGAAAAATAGAAAAAAATAAAAAAAAAATTTGAAAAATAGTAAAAAACAGGAAGAAAGAGAAAGAGGGAAAAATATGGAAAAATAGAAGAAAAAATAGTTCACTAAGGAATCCTTCAATTTCTTAGTGACTTGAACTATTTTTTTACTATTTTTTTTCTATTTTTCCCTATTTTTTTGTTTCCCATTTTTTTATAATTTTTTCCGTTTATTTTTCGTTTCCCTATTTTACTCTGTATTTCTCTATTTTCCTATTTTTTCCATTTTTACTTGTTTTTTCCTATGTTCTCTATTTTTGTAAGAAGTATTCAAGGAATTCTTAGTACCTTTTCAAAGATTTGTTGAGAATTTTAAAAGAAAGATTTTTTTAAGGTGTTATCAATGATATTTCAAGAATTTTTCAACTATTTTTTTCAAAGTTTTCAAGAACTTTTTAAGATATTTTTTGGACATTTTTCAAGGATTTTTATGTATTTTTTGAGGATGTTTTAAAGTTTTCAAGTACTTAAGAATTTTTCAGAGATTTGCAAAAGCTTTCAAGAAATTTTAAAGGATTATTTTTCAAGAATTTTTCTAGGTTTTTTTATGGATTTTTCAAGTAAGTTTCAATTTTTTAAAGACTGTCCAATGATTGTGATTGATTTTTTGAACCATATCTAATAAAAATTTACCCGTAAAAATACAATATGCACAATTCAGCAATTACCCAATTTTTTTTTAATATTTTTGAGAATATGTTTTCAATTTTCCAGCTATTATAACTTAAAAAAAAAGAAAAATGACAAAATATAGCACAACTTGAATTTTGATTCTTATTTTCTGTAAAAATTATTATTGTTTACGCTACTTATATTTGAAACACTCTGTATATATTTTTGAATTAACTTGTTTTCTTACACAAAGTTTAAGATATTTCAATACGCAAATATTCATTGATCTTTGAACCAACTGCAATATTAACAGATAATAATAGTTATTTTAAAAATATGCACTTTGGCTCAGATTTTTATTTACATTAATACTTTTCTAATAAAATAACAGTGTCAGTTATTTAAAGAATAAAAAATTATTTAATTCATAATTTTTGGGGACACCCAGTAGAATTTTGTTTTTTTTAACAAAATACAGATAAGAAAATGTATCAGTTTATTGAATATATTATTTTAAAATCATTTATTTCTCTACCATGATATTTACAATTGTTTTAATTTCATTTTTACTAATAAAAAAATGTTTTTTAAAATTATATAATTTTAAGAATAATTTTTTGAGTCAAGAAACTTTATATAATTGAAATCTTAAGTGGTTGCAATTTAAATAGATAAAAGACAAGTTGTTATTATATAAATTGTTGGTTTATCTAAAATTACTTTTAATCGAGTAAAATGATTAGGTAAGTGCATCACATTTTTTATATAATTTTAATTATTAACGCTAATTAATCTAGTTTATACAATTTTTTTTAAAGAAATAGAATATACACATCGCTGTTTTTTGAAAAATTAATAAAAGAAAAAACTATAATAGTAAAGTCTACAATATTTTTTGATTTCCATTTTTCCCCTCTACATATAAAGTTCACAATTATAGGTAATATTTTTTTTAATTTCACATTTAAATGCTTTTAAGTATAAAATAGATCATTTTTTTTTGGCTTTTATAGATCAAAGTAACTTACTCCTAGAAAAAAAATTTAAAAGGATTTTCGTTTTTTTATAATATTTTGGGTGCTTTTTATTATTTTATTATTTTCTTGTATTAACTTTTTTTTAATCACCCTGTGTACGTATTACGTATTATTATAAAAGTAAAAAGTAAGTTATTTCGAAAAATATCTAACCTAAAATATTTTTTTATAGGTACTTGATCCTTTTAGGATTTTTATCAGCGGCGTACGCCCAAACTATCGATAAAACAGTGTTCAAAAACTGTTCTAGAACCTACTGCACGTAAGTCAACAATTTTATTCACGAAAAATAGATTTATTATTATTATTATTAGTACTAATGGTGATCAAAATTCTATCACATTTCATTAAAATTTAAAGTTCATGTCTATACCTAGTTTTTCATATTTTTATCTATTTTCCATTATTTTTTACTATTTTTTCTATTTTATACTATTTTCTCTATTTTTTTTTTTTCATTTTTTGCTGTTTTTTTTTATTTTTCCCCATTTTTCCTACATTTCCCATTTTTCCCGTTTTTATGTTTTTCCTATTTTCTCTATTTTTCCCTATTTTTTTTTCTATTTTTCCCCATTTTCCTCTATTTACTATATTTCTCTGTTTTCCTATTTTTTCTCCATTTTTTCATATCTTTTCCTATTTTTCTCTGTTTTTTTTTTCCTATTGTGTACTAAATTTTCATGGTTTTGTCTCTTTTACTACTTTTCCCTGTTTTTTCTTTCCTCCATCTTTTCGTATTTCTCCCTATTTTTTTCAATTTTTTTATACTTTTCCCTATTTTTTTGTTTTTTTCTCTATCCATATTTAACCTATTTTTGACTATATTTCCCTATTTTCCTATTCTTTCCATTTTTCTTGTTTTTCATATTTGTTCCTATTTTATCCATTTTTTTCCTATTTTTTCCATTTTTTTCCCTATTTTTCCATTTTTTTTTTTTATTGTTTACTATTTTTCCATGGTTTTGTCGATTTTCCTATTTTACTATTTTTCCGGTTTTCATGTTTTTTCTATTTTCTCTATTTTTTTCCTATTCCTAATTTTGTTATATTTTTCCTTATTTTTTATTAATTTTTTACGTTTTTTCTCTCTCCTTATTTTTCCTATTTTTGACTATATTTCCCTATTTTCCCATTTTTCTTGTTTTTTTATATATTTTTTTATTTTCGCCATTTTTTCCTTTTTGTTCATTTTTTCCGTTTTTTCCTTTTCATTTTGATTTTTTTACTATTTTTTTCCTGTTTTTTGTTTTTTCCTATTTTTTTCTATATATATTATCCTTTTTTTTTCCATTTTTTCGGGTTTTTTAATATTCATCTCTTTTTTCTGGTTTTCCCTATTTTTCCCATTTTTTTACTATTTTCTTATTTCCATCTATTTTTTACCATTTTTTTTAATGTTTTTTTTACCATTTTTTTTCCTTCTTTTTCTGTTTTTCCTATTTTTGCTTTAATATATATAAATTATTTTAGGACATATAGAGACAAAGTATTAGACGACAAATCGAAATATTCTGCTGATGTAGACTCTTATAAAACAGAAAATGACATCGTAACAATTCCTTTAAAAAATGAAAATGACGAAACATTAAATTTAATAATATCTCTGTTGGAGGGAAACAAAATCAGAGCTAAAGTTCAAGAAGTTGATAGCAAAAGATTTGAATTAGGTGATATTGTCATTATCGAAGAATTAAAAAATTTAGAGTAAGTATTTATTTACTTTAAATTATCATTAAAGGTACTTTATTTATTTTGAAACACTTAACACATTCATATGATAACTTTATAATATTCACAGAAAAGTGTTTTCCAAAATGCCATTTTTCGAATTTTTCAAAAAAAAAATATATTAACATTTCTCGATTTTTCTTTTTTCTATCTAATTATATTATTTAAATTTTGAAAAATTCTTATTTATATTACTTTTAGAGTTAAATAGATCATTCTTTGTTTTTTTGTGGTTCAAATCAACCTCAGAAGTGTTTTTCAAAAAAATTAATTTTTCGAAATTTTCAAAAAAATAATCAAAAGAGGGGCTTTTGTAATAATTCTCGATTTTCATTTTTCTCTCTAAAATCCACAATTTTCGTTGAATTTTCTAAATCTTAATCTATTTTTTTAGAATTGAACAAAAATTGGATTCCAAAAAAAGTTTAACACTGTCTCCAAAAAACAAAACACTTCCACATCAAGTTATCGTAACAGCTGGTCCACCATTTACAGTGGAATTTTACTATAATGATCAATTAGAAGTAGTTTTAGACGCCGATAGGTTATTAATGGAAAACGTAAGTACTCAGTATAGGGGATTCACAACGTATTATTTTATAAGGAAATTTCCATATTTACATTTTTTTTACTCCTTTATTAGTAAATTGCAAACACTATTACGGCATGATTAACAGATAATTTTTTTTATTACGTAACAGTTGCAATTTTAAAGTCAAATCACAGTTGGCGTCTGTCAATGTTATTATTGTCATTTATAATTAAAGACCTTGACATTGTCATGACCTTGACTTGATTTTGAAATGACCTTGGCACGACCTTGACCTTTTGCTCGGCAATAAACACATTAAATTTGTTGAGGGAGGGGAGCATGAAGTTTATAGTACAATTTATTTGTGGGAAAAATGCATTTTGACTGTTTTTCTTTTAGTTTTTTTATTAAAAAATGCACTGTTGCTTGTTTTTTTTTCAAAAATGAATTCTTTGTTAATTTTTGTATGGAAAAATGCATTCTTTTTTTTCACAATTTATTTGTCAAAAAAATGCCTTTTTACTATTTTTTCTAGTTTCTTGTATGGAAAGAAGCACTGTTGCTTATGTTTTTTTCAAATTCGTGTGAATGTAAATGAACTCTTTCTGTTTTGCTTAATTTTTGTATGGAAAAATGCATTCTTTCTTTTTTCACAATTCATTTGTCAAAAAAATGCCTTCTTACTGTTTTTTTCTAGTTTCTTGTATGGAAAAAAGCACTGTTGCTTGTGTTTTTTCAAATTCGTGTAAATGAAAATGAATTTATTCATAGGATTCTAATTTAGTATATATGCTGTAATAATTTAAACACTCGAGTTGTAAGGCAATTACGCACTCGTGGAATTACTCTACACGGCTCGTACGCAAACTTTCCACAAAGATGAGACAGTCAGACGAAGAAAACAGAAAATGAGGTAACTTTATCGGTTTTATTCCGAATCCCATAAAACATGTGTTATTTGTTTTATTCGCCCGAGAGGAGTATTGAATGAACAGTCTTAAAGATACGCCTATGTTTCGGTCAAATATTTGTGATATTCGGTCAACAAAATAATAAATATATTTCTGTTGCAATGACAGCAACATTAGAATAATCGACTTGAAATAATGTCAGTATTTTTCGGGGTTATATAAGAGGATATTATTTTTAAAATAAAAATTTTAGGATTTACAGGTGCTGTTCGTATATCATGTGTTTTTACAAGTGTCCGGTCTTATTAAATTACTTGTCTTTGTTTTTCACTTGCGTGTAATATGCTTTTTACAGCTCTTGTTATGTAATCTATTATTTTCCTGGTACATGTACCATTTATTCTTGATTTAAATTCATATTTTCTTATTTACCCTCGTATATTGTATTTTTTGTTTCAAGGCACGAATATTTTTTTTTCCAAAAATTAATAATAAAGTTTTCTACATGGCGCAAACTTTTTGAGATACATTGTATATACGATAATAAACGGTTAAATAAGATTAAAATTACCAATTTTAGGAAACAAAAATTTCCTATTTTTCCTTACTGTACTTATTTTTCTCTAATTTTCCTGATTTTATCTTATTTTTCAGTGTTTTTTATCTATTTTTTTTCTATTTTCCCTAGTTTGTCCCATTTTTTCTACTCTTTCCTATTTTTTCTTTACTTTCCCTATGTTTTCCTCTATTTTTCCCTGTTTTCTCTCTCTTTCCTTATTTTTTTCAATTTTTCCCTATATTAATGTGACGTCAGATTTGAAGTTGTAGGCCCGCTAAGCGCTGAAATCTCAATACTAACAAAGAAAGCCGCCTGGGGAGGGGGGTATAACGCTTTTTCGTTATCTAATAAAGCAAGCCACGTTAAGAAACTTCATTCCAAAAACTAACTTTTCAAAATGTCGTTTAAGTTTAAGTCATGACATACTAGATGAAAATCAATCGCTTTTTTTATATTAAATAGAAAGAGAGGTAGATATTAATGGTACCGAATACTTGATTAATCTCATTTGAAAACATAGCAAAAATTTGGGGAATGCATATAGATCAGGGACCTGGACCCAAATGAAATAAGGGTTCCAGTCCGGTTCGGGTTTTACAGAATTTGAAAAATTTCGGTTCAGGTTCTGTAAAAATTATTTTGGTTCGGTCCGGTCCGGTCCATAGGATTTTTTCGACAAAACAATTTTTTTTTTTTGAAAAATTTCAGATAGTATTCGTTCAGTTAATTTTTAATTAGTATATTATACATTTGTCCTTTGCAGTGCCACTACATAAGATATCTTAACTTGTGGAGTTTAATGACGTCGTAAAAAATAAATAATTCCATAACTTTTAATTTTATTTATTTTATATTTTATATTAAATTCGTCAAGACAAAAGTGACTTAGAAAGAACCAGTATTTTTTATACGGTTCGGGTTCGGTATCTAAAATAATTTTTAACGAGAATAAGGGTTCGGTTACGGTTCGGGTCCAGAAAAATAGGTTGAGGTCCGGTTTTCGGTTCTAAAGGGTCCAGTCCGGGTATACCTGATACAGATAGAAATAGAGTGAGCATGGAAAATACAGACTTATGGATATTCAATGTAACAACCATCTCGACTCGAAAAACTTTCTATTTTGATTAGGACTCATAATTCATATTCAGAAATATTACATGCACTGACGAATGGTTTCTTATATAAAATATGAGGCAAAACGTTTTTTTTTCAGACCAAAGACAGTCAAGTTTTTACTTTCAACGTGAAATTCCCGGGATCGAGCAAACTGTACGGTTTAAATGATCACGCTTATAAAATGTCTTTGGGAAATACCAACGATCAAACTGATACATCAATGGACCCATTTCGTCTAAGAAATTCTGATTCATGGGGATATGAAGCCAACTCCCCCATGGCATTGTATGGATCTCGACCTGTCATTTTTGGACATTCGTAAGTAAAAGATTAAATAAATAAATAGAATAATTTAGAAGTAGAAACATATATTATTTAGCAATTAAATAATAATAACTTTCTGAGGTTCGCTCACTCGTAAAGTGAAGGTAAGAAGATTGTTATGATTTTTATTATTATATGAACAATTTGAGATAAAACGTGAGATAAAACTTCAATTACAAGCGTATGCTTTTACTTACAGTAAAGAGAGAACTTCCGCAATTTTCCTTCATAATGCCGCAGAACAATGGATAGATACTTCTGGTGATACTGATGATAAATCTGCATATTTTATGGTAAAACAAGCATCTTTTGATTTGTTTATATTATTAGGACCTACACCAACTGATATTGTTAGACAATTTACTGGTTTGACAGGAACAGCACATTTACCACAAGTAAGTTATAGGTAACAAGAAAGAAAAATTTTAATAGAATCTAAATATTTCAGATTTGGACCCTAGGCTACCATCAATGCAGATTTTCCTACAAGTCACAGGACGACGTTAAAGATGTCGCTGCTAATCTAGACAACTACGATTTCCCTTGGGATGCAATTTGGCTGGATGGGGACCATACAAACGATTACCGGTGGTTCCAATGGAACACTACAACTTATACGGATCCTATAGAAATGTTCAATAACATTTCTGCAACTGGAAGAGTTTGCGTATCAATTTCTGATCCACATATCAAAGTGGAAGACTCTTACGAAGTGTATGCTGGTGCTAAGGATGAATTTTTTACCAAATGGGAAAATAAGTCGAATTATGAAGGTATGTAATGTTGCTAGTTATGTACAAATTTGAGAATTCAACTGTATTTTATTTTTAGCCGATTGTTGGCCAGGAAAATCGAGTTGGATCGATTTTATGAATCCCGAAGCTTCCGATTATTACTCTGAATGGTACGGATTCGACAAATTCAATGCCACTAATCCTACTTTAGCAGGAATCTGGAACGACATGAACGAGCCTGCCGTTTTCGATGATACCACAGAAAAAACGATGCCATTTGAAGTTTTACATTATGGAAACGTACCCCATGGGGACATTCATAATATTTACGGACTTTTGCAGGTAAATAGTAATTCTTAGGTTGTATATGTTAAAATACTCTATTATTCTACAGACTAGATCAACGCACAAGGGTCTATTGACAAGAGACAAGAACGAAAAACGACCGTTCATTTTGACCCGTTCGAATTTCGCGGGATCGCAACGTTTCGCAGCCATGTGGACGGGCGATAATAGCGCCACCTGGGAACATTTCGCCAACACTTACTCCGAATGCATGACGGCCAATTTGATGGGAATGGTATTTTGCGGGGCCGATATCGGGGGCTTCATTGGAGATCCATCAGATGAGTTGCTTCAAAGGTGGTACCAGGTTAGTGACAATTTTGAATTACATATGTAAAGATATCACCTGAGCAACAAAGGCAAATTCAAATTTTCAGGGGCGTAACAACGCTAGTCAAAATTTATGTTTAATTTAGTCATGGATCTCGTCAAGAATACTTATCTAGTGTTTTAACCATTTTTTACAATTTTTTACAATTTTTCACGATTTTTCACGACTTTTTACGATTTTTTCCCTATCTTCCTTAATTTTTTAAAAATCCGTAAAAACTCGTAAAAAACCATAAACATCGTAAGAAATCGTAAAAATTAGCGAATTAATTTTATAATAATTAGAACATAAAACAAAAGTTGTAAAGAGTTTAATTATCTAAAATCTCCCTATGTTACCTTTTTCTCTGGAATACATAATTTTACCGGAAAATTGGAAAATATTACATACAGGGAGGCGCAAATTTAATTGAATTGAGAGGGGTAATAAAAAGGACAAATATTTTTTCATTGACAGGTTTGAGTGGTAAAAGATTAAAAAAAAAGGAATATTTTAAAAAATTAAAAATTTCAATTTTATACAATTAAAAAAATTCAAAGATTAAATAAAGCTGAAATGGTAAAATGAACAAATATTTTCACATGGGCACGTTTAAGGGACAAGTTTAAAAAATTCTAAAAAATTTAAAAAAATTCAAAAATTTCAAAACCAAAAAGTTCAAAATATTCAAAAAATTAAAAAGATTCAAAAATTTGATAGATCAAAACTTGAAAATTTTTCAAAAATATCCAAATATTTAAAAAAAAATCATTAATTTAGAAATATGTTGTAGTTAGTTTTGTGTCTCTAATTCTAATTAAAAATTATTTCAATGTTTTTACAATTTTTACGTTTTTTTACTATTTTTTATGATTTACAATTTTTCACGGTTTTTTACGATTTTTTTTATTTCATTCGAATTTTTCTTGACTATTTTAAAATCCGTAACATAAAAAGTCTTTTTATGATTTTAATACTTCTGGTCCGGATCGAAGTAAAATTTGTGCGGTTGGGGGACCATCGTCAGAATCGAAGTTAATATACTCAGTTTTACTGTAACTATAAATAAATAAATAATAGTAAAATGAGAACAGCTCCACATGGTATTAGACACTTTTTTGCCATTTTTAATGTCATAAATCATAATTTTTTCCTTATTCCCGAGCTTTGTTTCAAAAAACTTTGAAAGCTTTTGGAATTGAATGAAAGCTTAACTCAGGATTTTTTACCATATGGATATAGAATAATAACGACTACTTATCATAAATATGATTATTTATAAAAAAAACACAAAAGTAGAACACAACAACCCATAAAGAAATAACCTAAAATGTCAAAACTACTTCTTAGCGCGCTTTTCAAAGATTTCGCCAGGACCTACACCTATGGCCATTGGCTTTCTGGGGTTCACTCGTAAGGGGGTGAAATGTAGGGCGAGAATTATTATTATTATAGTTCTATTTTTGTTTAAAGGGAGCGGTATGGTTACCGTTTTTCAGAGGACACTCTAGCAGAGAAGCCAAAAGGCGAGAACCATATTTGTTCTCGTCAGAAGTTCAGTCCGTGCTGAGAAATACTTTGAGGTTACGTTATAAACACATTCCAACTTTTTATGCGTTGTTCTTCGAACATACCAGAACTGGTGATCCAATTATAAGACCGTTATATTATCAGTATCCGGAAGTCGATGACAGAGATACTCAGGTTTTGGTCGGTGAGTCATTAATTTACCAAATTTAGCAATGTAAATTTTGGTGTTGATACAACAAAATTTTTACCATCCTCAATATTATTTTTTTAAGGTACTGACATAATGGCCGTAGCTGTTACAAAAGAAAAGGTAGAAACAGTTGAAGTTTTATTCCCCGGTAAAAAAGGCGAAGATTTTTGGTACAGGATTGATGACGATTCTTTTGGAATTTCTCTTTCTGATACCACAGAAAACGTTAAAGTCGATATTACCAGCGTAAGTAAATATGTTTTTTTTAAATATTCTTTCTTTTATTGAAAAGTCAAGCAATTTTCTTAACCGAAATCTTAATTAGATTGTCCCGAGTCTAAAAAAGCCCCTATGAAGTCTGAATCATCATAGTTTTATTAAAACAATTTCGTGTAAATTTTAAAATGGTTCAAAACTGCAGATATTACATTATTCATAATAAACGGAATCGTTATTTAAATTCTGAATCATCTGGCAGCAAAAATCGTTTTTTCTTCTTCTTTCAGCTTAAGTTTTTTTTTTCGAAAACTCAAAGAAAAAATGTAATTTTTTTTTAAACACTTTTTTATTTATGCGTAAAAAGTGCACCAAAAAGTGGAAAATTTATCAATGAATGAATCAACACACGCACATTTTGAGGGATTTTGACTTGACAAACAATGCATCATAGTGCAAAATGTTCCGGTGTAAATTTGTATCGCATAAAATTCCCTATAATTTTGTATGAATCATTTTCCAAAATTCTAAACGGTTTTGTCGCTAGAGGGCGCGAAAAAATAGGCATGTAGGTTTTCCCGACTTTTCCATATTTTGAAGACAAACAATGCATTTTAGTGCAAAATGTTCCAGTGCAAAGTTTTAAAGCATAAAATTCCCTACAATTTTTGTTTTAAAGTTTGTCCAAAATTTCCAATAGTTTCGCTGCTAGAGGGCGCAAAAGAGTGCATATAGATATTCCCGACTTTTTCCATATTTTGAGAACAAACAATGCACTTGTAATCATCTTCTACTGCGTTATGTAATATTTGATCAAGCTCCATTGTAAATTTTCTGCCATTTAACAAATTTTTTCGATTTTTTCTCATTTTTCTGAATTTTTTTCAGATTTTTTTTAAATTGTCTCTAATTTTTTTTCGCTTTTTCCCATTTTTCTGATTTTTTTTTTTTTTTTCAATTTTCCTCATTGTTCTGTTTTTTCTATTTCTTTCTTTTGTTTTCTGATTTTTTGTTTTTTTCCAATTTTTCTCATTCTGTTTTTTTCTATTTCTTATGTTTTCTGATTTTTTCTTATTCCTCTGATTTTTTTTTTCAAATTTTCGGTTTTTCGATTTTTTCTTTTTTTTTCATTGTTTTATTTTATTTTGTTATTTTTTGCGTTTTTCGAATTCTTTCACTTCTTTTCCGTTTTCCCTGTTTTTGCCTATTTTTCTTCATGTTTCACTATTTTTTTCTCTTTTCTCCAGTTTTTCTATATTTTCTTATTTTCCTATTTTTTCCAATTTTTTTTTTTGTCTTTCCCTACTTTTCGCGTTGTAACCTATTTTTTTAAATTTTCCGTATTTTCCCCATTTCTCCCTATTTTTTCTGTTTTTCCAATTTTCTCAATGTTTCACTACTTTTTCCTTTTTTTCTCTCACTTTTCTGATTTTTTTTTGTTGTTTTTTGATATTATCCGCATTTTTCTTATTTTTAAATTTAGAAAGTGAAGATGAATAAGGTACACCTCCATAAATAGCTTAAGGTGTATACAAAAATTTTCAAGATTGGTGAGGCAGTAAGAACGTTATCTCCTTTACAGAAAATGTACTTTTGACATATTTTAAGGAACTTAGCAATAAATATCAAGCATCGTCTCTGTAGACTTTCTACTCCATCCTAAAAAACACACTCAACATAAAGTTCTTTCTCTGTACTTGCTGCTTAGTATTTATTGTTATAGTCGTAGATAAAGTATAGTATTTAACTTGCGGTAATGATCATAACTCACTTGATGAATTACAGCACGAGCCGTAGGCGAGTGCTGCAAACTTCATCTGCGTGAGTTACTATACAAATTAGATATAAAAAAAAGCAAAATTTCTGATTGATGGATATTTTTATGCAATTGAAAATTACGGACGTAAATAGTTTGACGAACTCTAAATTTTAAAATTTTTTCAGTCTCCTGTATACTACAGAGCAGGAAGCATAATATATAGAAAGGATTTATTGAGAAAATCTGCAGTGGCAGCACTAGACGATCCTTACACACTATACGTCAATCTTGATAGAGTAAATATTCATATTTTTTTATACAAATATTAATTTTTTTCATATCAACATTTTTTTTTTAGAAAAACGAAGCTTCTGGTAGATTATATGTAGATGATTATTACAGCTTCAATTACACCAACTCTAATAACTATTTATATGTAAATATTGTCTACGATAATCAAGTTAATGGAATACAAATACAGTAAGTTTTAGAAAAAAACTTACAGTAATAAAAAATCCATAGGTGATAAATCCAACTGGTGTGCAGGACAATTAAATATTTTCTTTTGTTAACAATTTTTACTATTAAAATATCCATAGGTGATAAATCCAACTAGCGTGCAGGTCAATTAATGTTTTCAGAAAAATAAATAATTTTTAAGTTTGTTTTGTTTCGTGAAAAATTAATAATTGCTTCTTCCAGATTTTTTTTATATATACTGAATGCTTTTTATAATTTTCCTAGTTAAATTTTAAATTATTACTTTTGCAAATATAATAAAAATTTTATATCTATTAAATTTCATAAGACCTTCTTTCGATATCAAAAATTGTTAATTATACCAGAATTTTTACTTATATACTCAATTATTTTAAATTTAATCATTATATTAAACAATAAAAACTTTTGAATATAATTTTATAATACAAACTTATTTATAATAATAACACTAAATAATAATAAATTAACTTCTATAACTCATTCAAAATGATTTCATTATAATATATATTTATTTTTTTAGTACAATTGATGGTGATGATACAGGGTTAAACGCTATTATTGAGTCAATCGTAGTTCATAGAATGGAAGAGTCAGATAAAGGTATGATTATTTGTATTATTAAATAATAGTTTTTTTTTTATAAATTTCTGATTTTAGGACTAACTTCGAAACGAATCGTTTACAAAAAGACGTCGGGCGGTGTCCCTCTAACAAAAATAAATATTGGAAATTCTGTAAATCTTTATGATTCGAAAGAGTTTTTGATCAAACTGTAAATTACAAGATAAATAAAATAATTTTTAAGATAAAATGTATTTTACTATAAAAATTTGTTTATACATGAATTTAAATTTTTACGAATTATTTTTTCTTAATTGAATATTTTTATGGGTGATAAAAATTATTTATACAGGGTATTTCCAAATAAGTGAGAAAGTTTTTAGGGGTTGATTTCTAGTCGAAAAGTAAAGGGGCTTCTTCATGTAAACAAAACCTCTTAGGGCTGACCTTGAAAAGTTACAGGCTTCAAAAAATGAGAAAAAAAATTAGTTTTTTTTTGCTTTTATGAAATTATTGAAGATTTAAAGGAATGGCATTATGTGGGTATGTTTTACCAATAAAAAGCTTTTTGAATTTATTGTGATCTTTTAAAGGGGTGAAACATGCAACCCCTATTCCATTTTCAAGGACAGGTCTAAGAGCTTTTGTTTACATGAAAGGCACCCTTTAACAAGAAATCATTCCCTAAAAAGTTTTGTACTTATTTGAAAACACCCTAAATATTGTAATGAAATATTCTGTATGAGTTATTTTTGTTATAAGTTAATTGTTATTTAATTGTTAAAATGTTTGAATGACATAAATAATTTTATGATTTTTGAATTTTATAAACAGAGTTCAAAGTTTAATTTTAAAGCATTTATTGAGAGGAATTGGTATATAAAAAATATTTAAAATCAACAATTGTGGAGTATAGAAAAAAATCTTATTTGTATTATCATATCATTATTATAATATAAATGATTATTAAGTTAAATTTTGGAATTAAAGTAAAAGAAAAAAAAATATTCATTAATCAAATAACAAAAAAAAAATGAATTTTGGGGGAGAGACAGTTAAAAAAAAAATAAACAAATCAAGAAGACAATTAATTTTTTGGGAATGTCCAGAAAATTTATAATTTAAAATATTGAATTGAAAAGTTCTTTTGAATAATAGATATTTAAGTTTGTAAGTTATATGTATGAAAAATAAAACTTATACCGATGAGATAAAACTTTTAAAAGAAATTTAAAAAAATAAATAAAAATTTAGATGAAGTCAATTAAGAATAAAGTTAGAAAAATCTAAACCCGGTGGAATTAAAAATAATCAAGAACAAGTCATGGAATAAATAATGAAGTCAAGAAATTCTATAGAAAAAAAGAAAAATCAGACAATTTTATAATTATTTTTAAATGCATAAGGTCAAAATGTATTATCTACACTGATTAATAATTTTAAATCTTAACGCTTTTGGGCCCTACTGACTTCTATTTTCAAATTTCGCGGGTTATGACGTACTACCTGTAACTCCTCCCATTTTGCAGATTTAGTTTGAAAGTGTCTACTCGACCACATACTGTATTTGGTGGTACAGATAAAATAATCAGTATATCGATTTTGAGTGGCTTTCGTTAATAGTTAATAAGAAATAACATCCAAAAGCAGAAAAATTTGGTTTAATGTGATTGTGCGTTAGCAACACACATCTCACATACTTAAACTGCAGGCTTACCTAAATTTAAATTTCATCGATTTTTATAATCGTGTATCATAAAATAATCCACATTAGGCAGATTATTTCTCCATTTTTAAGAAACAATGACAAATAAAAAATCACAATCAATATTACATAAAGATAAAGACTTAAACAAATTTTGGTTTCATAGACAGTCCTGTTTTCAAACTGACGTTATATAAATATTTATAATGAGCCAATTCAATCAAATCTCAGGTAGTACGTCATTATTTATTTTAATCTGCTATTTCTTAAACAAAAAGTAAATTTGCGCAAAGTTATTTAAGCTATCATATTAGTCATTTAATAAGTAATGACTACATATCATCATCTATATTAGATTTCGTTATACAAAAGTAGCCCAGAAAGAAGTTTTGAAGAACAGAAGGAGAATGGAGGGGAAAATGAATTATACATAAGAAAGAGCAAGAAGAGGAATATAACATAATAAACATAAATTTATATTTTTTTTGATGACTATTTTTGTAATGTTTATTATTATTTTTGTCTAGATCCACCCCAAATGAGATTTTGGTAAATATTATATCATTGCAATATATATCTCGAATTTTCGAATAAATATTATTAAACATTTTTACCTACATCTAGTTTTTAGATGGCAACAAACAAAATAACCTGGTGCCCGATTGGGCAACAATCTATTTCTGCTTTATTAAAATTCGTAATTTATACATATTTGTATGTATTTTTTTAGGTACTAAGAAATTATCTTTATTAATATATGTTTTATTAATTCCATTAAGGATTTATCGATAAGAAAATTTATATGAAGGGGACATAGGTCAAGGAATAAAAAAATTATTTTGAGATTTATAAATTGATATTTGAAAAATCAGATAAAATTTTTGTAAATAAATATTTAAATGTTACAAGAAAAATAGACATAAAATTGTTGATTTTTCAAGGTGAAAATATTTTATTGTTGCAAAAAGAAAAGAATAATACGAGAAGGTGAAACCGCGAAGTTATAGCAAGACGAGGAAGAGAAGAACTACGAGATAAGAAAAAAAAGGGATGTAGAATATTCTTAAGAAAAGATAAAAAGAGTAGAAGGTGAAACAAAAAAAAACTGATATAAGAGTGATAGGAGTAACAGCAACATCGAAGAAAGTGAAGAGAAGAAAGGAAACATTAAAATTAATCAAACTGTATTTTCTTTTTAATTTTATAAATTTATTATAGAGTCAAAATTCTAGAAAATACATCTGGTCTACCGGGTGGTCCATATCATTATATTTATATTTATTATTCGTATTAATTACTAAAAAAAACTTTAATCATAAAATTTGTTTGCATTTATTTCGTAAAGAATAAAAATAAATGCCGTAACTAATCTCGAAAAACTATATTTGCCATTCAAACTTAAGGTATGTTTACACGCTACGATAAATCGTAACGATTTCTTGTGAAATATCCTATTCGTTCTCTGCGAGAAGGCGGAGCATTTTGACAGCCTATGCTAGCGCCTCCCGTGATCAACATCTGAACTATTGTCCCGAACATTTGTCGACATGTACATTTGTTAAAATTATTATGAAACTCGTTATTAAATGTTAGAATTGGGTCAACTACAGCCTTTTTCCGAATGAGTATTTATTACTCAGTCTTGTAGTGGACAAGTGCGTAGATATAGAGAGGGTAAAGGGGCTAATTACCCCCCCCCCCCTTGAATACCAAAAAATAGCACGAAAAGAAAAATATATGAAATGTAGAAACAACGGACAAACATATATTTGTTCAAAAATTTGATAACCCCCCTCCCAGGAAAAAATTACAACGCTCCCAGGAAAAAAAGTTATGTACGCCCTTGTATAGAGCGTGTTTCGGGAAATGAAAGTTTAGACACAATTATAAAATCACTGTTGGAATAGATCTGGAAAAAAGTGAAGGAAAACGGAAAACTCCAGAAAATCAAAAAAATAAACGCCCAAAAACGATTTTTCTGTCATAAAACAACAGAGAAAAATGATATAGAAATGCTCATAGTTTCCAATGAAAACGAAAGTATGGAAAAAACACATATAAAGTGCAAATTTTTACAAAAATATCACTAATTGTTCCTTAAATTGTTGAGTTGCTATAGTCCATTTCATAAAAAAAAACAGCAAAAATGCTGTTTTCAAATATGATTTTACAGCAAGAGCATTTTTCCCTACAAAAAATTGGAAAACAACAGCAAAAATGCATTTTTCACACACAAATTTGAAAAAAAAAAACGGAAGCAACAATGCATTTTTTCTCAGCGAAATTTATAAAACAAAGAAAAAATGCATTTTTTTCCACAGGAAACTGAAAAAAAAAAAAACAAAAAACCATTTCTTTAGATAAAAATTTCTACATCTTGAACAAAAAGAAATCACTTGCTGGATAATCTGCTTCTGGAGGATACCAAAAAAAAAGTACAAAAAGAAGAAATAATATACAGGGTGTCCCAAATAAGAGTGGTCGATTTTAAATGTAAATGCACAACGTATTAATTGTTCTAAATAAATCGGGTTTTCACTTATTATTTTCTTTTAGCCAAAAGTTTTTTATGAAGTTTGTTTACATTTTATCCCGTCAATACAGGGTGATCTACTAATTTTGGTAAAAATAAGTAGGAAAAATATGTATTATTTTAAATGGAACACTCTGTATATTTTGATGGCATTTAAAAGAGCGATTCATCGTCTTTTAAAAAACGTGTAGTTTGATATCTTTTGCTTTCCTATCAATAAAGGTATTCGAAATTTCAAGAAACACTGTATATTTCCTTATGGAAAAATAAAAATTTTACAAAAAATTTATTCAGAAACAAAAAAATAACATTAAGGGCATTATCGAAAACATTTTGACAGCTATATTGGAAAAATTGTTTGAAAATTTAAAATTAAAAAATCGCACAAAATGTCAAAAAGTCGCACAAAATGTCAAAAATTCGCAAAAACTCAAAAAAAATATAAAAAAACTGCAGAAAAAATCTCAAAAAATGGCAAATAATCGGAAAAATCGCAAAAATGGCAGACAATCGAAAATAATCGGAAAAAAATTAAAAAAAAAACAGGAAACATTTAAAAATTATTAAAAAATGGCAAAAAAATCAGAAAAAAAATAGAGAAGAAAAACAAAAAGATAAGCAAAATTTTGCAAAAATGTCAAAAAACCGCAAAAAATGGCAAAAACCTGCAAAAAAACCCAAACAAAAAGGAAAACATCAAAAAAAAAATTGAAAGTTAAAATCAGGAAAATTGAAAAATGGAAAACACAAAAAATGGCAAATAATCACAAAAAATGGCAAATAATCGCAAAAAAAATCGCAAAAAATACAAAAAAGAGAGTAGACATATACATCATTTTTATAACTTTTACATTATTTATTACTATTAATTACATTACTAGTTTTATTAAATATTTGTGATGTTTAGTTGCTGAATAAATTATTTGTCAGATTTCTTAATTTTTATTTACTGTTAGGTTTTCCGTAAGGAACCCCCCGGGAACAAGGTACTCTCCCCATAAAAAAAGCGAATTGTGTTTTCTGTATGCAATAACAATACGGAAAACTCGACGAGGTCTAGCAGAAATATGGTGTGTCGTGGGCTGTCACAATAATAGTTCAAATAGTACCAATACAAAATTTTATCGGTTTTGTCAAAGTTACAATGCCCTGTTTACACCCAACGATAAACCGAAACAATTCGACCGTAACGATAAATCGCTAGTATTTATCGTAACGTGTAAACATACCTTTAAATCGAACGATGTTAGGAGCAACTAACAAATTAAATTAAATGTTTATTTAAAATCTCGCGCCACTGACCGTAATAATATTTTGTTTACGAAATAGGTACAAATTCCTGTCTACGACACTTATTATTATTAGTGCCAACTTTTTGGCAAATTTACAAATAGTTATTTCAGTGTTTCATTGTGCATTGTCTGAAATGATCGGGAAGTTCAGTAAAAATAAATATTTTTAAAATGCAAAAATTATGTCAAACGAAAAAGAAGAAGCATCGACTCCTACTAGTTCGACAGCGAATAATGATGTTGAGAAGGGAGAAAATATAAAAAGTTTAGAATCTGAGGAAGATAATGAACCTTTGGAGAAAGCCAAAGAAAAACCACCACGTAAGCTAAACGTCAAAACAAAAAAAAAACACTTGAACATTATTTTTTTTAGCTGGAATCAATGCTTCTTTGGTACTATTCTATGCCGTTTGTTTTACTATGTTTACTACAGGGTGGGTTAATTTAAATAGTTGTCCGCTAAATAGACTTATTCCGATTTATCTGATAGTGGCAGGTATGTGAGAACTTTTTTTATTCACTTTTATTTGTGCAGTATTTTTTAGGTTTCGTGGGAGCCCTGGCAAAATTTTTAAGCAAAAGAGATAATAAATATGCTTTTAATCTCTCTATAGCTTTAGTGATTTTTCACATTGGATGGCATATATTAGGTAATTAGATTTATAAAAAAAAAATAAATATTTAATACTATTTTGGTCCTAATTTAGAACTGATTAGTTTTTAGAAACGTTAAGCATTAATTATTAATTAGAGGTCGCCTCTAGTGGTCGAAATTCAATGGTAATTTTTTAAAATTTATAGTTTATGTCTATACTTATTCCCTACTTTTTTCCTAGATATTCCTGTTTTTTTTTCGTATTTTTCCTATTTTTATCAAGTTTTTCCTATTTTTATCAATTTTTCTCTATCTGTCCCTTTTTCCCCATTTGTCCCTTTTTCCAATTTTTTATTTATGCCTATATTCCTATTTTACCATATTTTTCCCATTTTTCTTATTTTTTCCTATTTTCTTTCATTTCTTTTATTATCTACAATTTGCTCTTATATTTTCCTAACTTCCCCCTTTTTCTCTATATTCCTTTATTTTCTCCTACTTTTTTCCGTTTTTCTATTATTTGCTATTTTTCGTATTCTTTCTTGTTTCTCTGTGTTTTTTCCTATTTTTTCTTCTTTCTTATTTTTTTCCCATTTTCTAATATTTTTTCGTAACTTCCCTATATTTTTCCTGTTTTCCTGTTTTTTTTATTCTTCTGTTATTTGTTCTATTTTTCTTCATATGATGCTATTTTTTGTTTTTTTTTTATTTTTCCTTATCCTCCGCCCCTGTTTTTTTCCTAATTTTTCCCATTTTCTCTATATTTCTCCTACTTTTTTCTGTTTTCCTATCCATTGCCATTATTTGCTATATGTATTCTTTCTTATTTTTCTGTTTTTTCCTATTTATTTTTTCTTTTCCTATTTTTTTAATTTTTTTCTATTTTTTCGTAACTTCCCTATTTTTTTCTGTTTTCCCATTTTTTCTGTTATTTGTTCTATTTTTCTTCATTTGATCCTATTTTATCTGTTTTTTTATTTTTCCTTATCGCCCCCTTCCCTTTTTTCCCATTTTCTCTAAATTTCTTTATTTTCTCGTACTTTTTTCTATTATTTGCGAATTTTTGGTATTTTTTCTTATTTTTCTGTTATTTTTTGTATTCTTTCTTCTTTTCGTTTTTTTTATTTTTTCCCATTTTCTAATATTTTTTCGTAACTTCCCTATATTTTTCCTGTTTTCCTATTTTTTTCTTATTTATCTGTTATTTGTTTTATTATTCTTCATTTGATCCCATTTTTTCTGTTTTTTTTTCCTTATTCCCCCTTTTTCCCTAATTTTTCCCATTTTCTCTATTTTTCTCCTACTTTTTTCTGTTTTTCTATTTATTGCTATTATTTGCTATATTTTCGTATTTTTTCTTAACTTCCCAATTTTTTCTTTATTTCCAATTTTTTTTATTTTTTTATTTTTTCCCATTTTTTCCTATTTTTTCGTAACTTCCATTTTTTTTTACCATTTTTCCTTATTTCCCACTCTTTTTATTCTACTTTTTTTCTGTTTTTCTCGAATTTTTTGATATTTCACCTATTTTTTCAAACTCTCCCCATTTTCTCAATTTTTTTTATTTTCTCCAATTTTTTTCTAGTTTTCATATTTTTTCCCTAAATTTTCCCATTTTTCTATTTTTTCCCATTTTATCCCTTTTCTCCGAATGTTTTCCCAGTTTTCCTATTTTTCCCTGTTTTCGCTGGGAAAACATTTTCCCTCGTTTACCTTATATTTTCCTACTTTGCCATTTTTCCTAATCTTTCCTTTTTATACAGTTTTTTATTTTTGCCTATATTTCCATATTTTTTCTCATTTTTCCAGTTTTTTCTTATTTTTTCCTATTTTCTCTATTTTCTCCTTCTTTCAAATTTTTCTGCGTTTTTTCCCATCTTTTCTCCTTTTCCCATTTTTTTTTCATTTTTTTCAATTTTCTCCTATTTTTTGTAACTACCCTATTTTTTTGTTTTCCTATTTTTTCTGTTTTTTTTATATTTATTTTTATTTGTTCTATTTTTCTTGATTTTATCTTATTTTTGTTTTTTTTATTTTTCCTTATTCCCAACTTTTTTTTTGTAGTTTTTTCCATTTTTTTTTATTTTTCTTTATTTTCTCCCATTTTTTGTTATTTCTCCTATTTTTTCTGACTTTCCCCATTTTCTCTGTTTTTCTTTTTTGTTCAATTTTGCTTCATTTTATCCTATTTTTCCTGTTTTTTTTATTTTTCCTTATTTCCCTTTTTTCCGAATGTTTCCCATTTTTTCTATTTTTCTTTATTTTCTCCTATATTTTGTTTCTCCTATTTTGTCCTGCTTTTTCCTATTTTTTTCAATTTTGTCCTATTTTTCCTCTTTTTTTTACTGTTTTTCTGTATTTTCCCAATTTTTCTTTATTTCTTCCTATTTTTTATCATTTTTCTTATTTCCCCATTTTTTTTATTTTCTCATATGTTTTTCTGTTGTTAATATGTTTTTTCTGTTTTCCCGTTTTTTCTATTTTTTCCGGTTTTTTCTTATTTTATCCCATTTTTTCTGATTTTTTCCCAGTTTCCCTATTTTTTCCTATTTTCGCTGGGAAAACATTTTCCCTCTTTTACCATATATTTTCCTATTTTGCCATTTTTTCAAGAAAAATATTTTTCCTAATCTTCCCTATTTTTCATTATCTTTTCATATCTTCTCATTTTTCCACGGAAAACGTTTATTATAATTTTTTTTATTTATTTTTTATTTTTCTCCAGCTTTTTCATATTTCTCCCTATTTTCCTCTGTTTGTTCCTATTTTCCCATTTTTAGAGAAAATATTTTTCCTATTTTTTCTGCTTTTTCCTATTTTCGTTTTTTCTAGAGAAAAAATTTCACACCTTTTTAGAAAAAATAAAATTCCAATAAAAACCTGCACATGTTTGTGAAAAAATAAAATTGAATTATATTTAATTTATTTGTAACAAATATTATATATTAATTTTAGCTTTCTGCACTCTTCCTGTATATAAACCTTAACTACAAAAAATCTCACACTCCTCATATTACTTTTAACGATTTTTTTTTAGGTTCTTGTGTGGTCTATAAAGAATATCAACCGAATTACCAGGCAAATTTAGGAATTTATTGTAATAGACACGCGTATTTACTTGCGTTTTGGATATTAACGGTTCAAATTACGATGTTGGTAATTTTTATATTGTGTTCTTGTTGTTATTTGTTGATGAATAGCGATTTTAAAAATAATCCTTAATAAAATAAGTTCAAAATTTACTTAAATGTACCTGTTAAAAAATTCTATTTTTGTAATATATTTATTTAATAAACCAACAATTTTTTTGTTTTTTTTTCCGAATATTCAGGAGTAAAAATAAATTTAGACAAAAAAATCATGTTTATTTTTATTAACTTTTATTAAAAATTCTAAAAACATCGTTATATATATATATATATATATCTAAAAATTTAAATTTGTACATTTTTAAAACAATAAATTTATTTTAAAAACGGTAACATAAAAATTAAAAAATTTCTTTTTGTTATTAATACTGAAGGTTTAAGCTAAAAATGCATTAAAAAATTCTACTTTTAAACAAAATTAATTCGAAATAAAAATTTTAAAACTTTGTTTGAACAATCCTGTAAATTGTTAATTACAGTTAGTCAGAATTAAACATAATATTTCTTTGTGAAAAAGCAACACTGGGATGTAAAAACAATATTTTGGTCTAATTAAATTAAGTTCAAAAAATAGAATATTTAATATTCTAAAAGAAAAAAGAATATTAGTCTTACTACTCTTATCTAGTCAAAAAAAAAATACATCACAGCCAATATAGATACTTTCGACATACCTATGAAGGTAAATCTTACTGATGTTTCCCAAACTAGACGTTCTTCATTTGTAAATAAAAGCAAATTTCGGGAAAATCATGAAATTTCAGGAAAAACCCTGTATATTTTGGAATACTTTTCGAGATCAACAATCAGTTTTCCTATACTCTTTGGATCTCTCGAACCACACGACAAACCCAATAAAAATAAATACCACAGCAGTACATATATGAAAACAACCGTAGACAAAATACTGATCCCTAGGCCCTAGTGCAAATCCAACTCCTTCGGTAACAACTACAGCTGTCAAAATCGTCTGGAATACCAATGCGAGGAATGTGTTAACGCCTAGCACAAGACCATACCCATCGTCTTTAATTTGTTTAGCAACTTCGCTACAAGCGACAGTCACCATAAAGTGATAGAGAGCGCCGAAGAGGACGTAGCATACATAGCTCCAGATGACGTGGTTTGTGCGCGAAGAATATAACATTATGAACCCTTGGAAGAGAGAGCAGATTGTTAGACAGAGTTCGCCTGTAAACAAGTTTTAAAATATTGGTGGTATTATTTAAACCATTTAGGAAGTTCTTTTGGAATTTGTTTGGATCATTTTTGGATATATTCAGGATTTTGGATGAGTTTCTGGAATATTTTTTTAATAATTTCCACTTACCTTTAATTCTCCAATCAGTTTTAAGCACTCCGGCGCCCATAGCGCCCAGGAACCCGCAAACCGTCAAAATCGCCTCCACAGCACCATTATAAATCGGTATTGAAGAATCATTAACGATCACTGTCCACAAAGGTTGCATATAAGTCTGGACTTGTATAAATCCACATGTCGATAATGCGTACCACAAGGACCATTTCAGGACGTATGGGTTCGTGAACGAATTCATGAAGTGGGAGACCATTAAATTAAAAGCTCCGGATATTTTGGTGGAAAAAGGTTGGATTGAAGTATGTTCTGGGTGGAAATAGATACTTTTTTTCACCGGTGGTAGAAACAAGCTCCATATTGTTGCTAAGATCATAGCTAAAAGAAATAAAGAAAATTTAATAGGTACTCAAATAAACAAAAACTATATTTATACAACTTATAAGAAAACCTATTCATAATATTAAGACGGAATTAGCACCCCATGATTTTCATAACACAAACTATTAATCAACTAAATGTTCAATAGATAGCGATACTTGCTTAGTTGCCAGATGTTAAGATCGCCGGGTTTTAATTTTGAGTGAAATTGGGTTTTTAGTAGCATCAGGTACCTAAATAGAAGATTTTTTATGACCCCATTAAACTCGCCTGACCAAAAACTACTGACCTATAATCCAATATATAAACTCGCCTGTGAATGTTACGCATCTTTTAATATTTTTTTTCAATATTTTGATCTAAATTTATACCTGATTTGTGTAAAAAAAATTTTTTAAATTTTTTTCTCCAAATAAATAACCTCGGTTTGATTTATATTATAATGATTTTTTTTTCAGTATGTACCAGAAGTCTTTACTTTTGTGAAAATTATTTGTTAGTTACAAAAATTTTATCAGTAAATAATTATTTCAGAACTAATCTCCCGAAAGGGATAAAATGTAAAGATCCAAAAAATAAAATTAAAATTTTGTTTTAAAAGTAATTATTTACTTTCCCAATTTTTCAATTTTTTCTGATTTTAATTAGGTGGCCAGATTTGTAAATTCGAAATGCTATTTTACTTTCCCGACCCACCTCCTAGAAGGGAAAGTATTGTGAACGAGCTAAAAAAAAAATTCGAGATAAAAACGGAAATATCCATTTTCGGGTCCCCTGAGACGATTAAGACCATTTTCAGATGGAAGTCTGTCTGTCGGTCTGTGTGTGTGTATTCTTCCACGATAGAGGCCACACGTTTAATCCGATTGAGCTGAAATTTGGTATAGGGGTTTGGCTTACCCGTCGGAAGAACCCATTAGTTTTAGTACGACATCTGTCAAACGGAAGTACCACTATCAAATAATGACAGCTGCAATATGTCACGGAATTGGACATGCAGTATGTCATTTGAAAGCCCTAGAAAAACTCTATTCAGAACAGTCAAAAATAATTTCTTCAACTGTCACCCGTCAAAAATAAAAAAATGTCAAAATTTGAAACTTCAGCATTAAATATCTGAAGAAGTATTAATCCAATTGAGCTTAAATTTGGTATATGCGTTTGGGTTATCTGTCGGAAGAACCCATTAGTTTTTGTACGAGATCTGTCTAACGGAAGTATCACTATCAAAAAATGACAGATGCAATATGTCACGAAATTGGACATGCAATATGGCGTTTAAAAACCCTTGAAAAACTCTATTCAGAACAGTCAAAATTATTTCTCCAACTGCGACCTGTCAAAAATAAAAAATTGTCAAAAGTTGAAACTTTAACAATAAATATCTGAAAAAGTATTCCTGATACTCGTCGGGAAAGTTTTGGGGCGACACAACCGATTTTTTAATTATTTTATTATTATTGTTATTATGGTGGTATACAGAGTGTAAATGTTTCATGGGTAAATCGATATATACCCAACTTTGGTCAATGACAAAACAAAGAACCCCGCACATAATGTAAAGAAATAAGCCATCGGTGAAAGTTAATGAAAATTTTTTGTTTATGTTACTAAAAGTAAAAAAAATTGTCAAGTTTAAATTTCTCGTATGACTGGTGTAACCTCTACCTTGTGTTAAAATTAATACTATTTTGGTGACTCGAATGATACTAAGTTTAATTTATTTGTATTTCGGAGCTGTAACAAGAAAAACGAACTAAAAAAAATGAATAAACCCAATATAGAAAATAAGTTTAGTACTATTATACAGGATGTCTCATTTATATGGAAAGAACAGATTACTTTTGAGCTTCAATATCGATATATAAATACACCAACCAAAATTAGAAAAATGTTTAAAAAATTATTATATATTGTTAATCTCTATTAAAAACCCTATAGTGAAATATACAAGACGGGGCACTATAAACACGTCGCGTTGATCTTTATATGGAAAACGATAAGATTGTGTAAAAAATGTTTACTCCAGGTACAATTTTAAATTATTTTGATCTATTTAGGTTGCCTAAACCATAGTTATATTATTTTAAATGGAACACTCAGTATTTTCCATCCCTCTCTTTCTCTTACTCTGCATTTTTCTACAATATGAATTTTTTCTTATTTAGAATTTTTTTTATATATCATTTTATAGAGAAGTTTTTTTATTTGTTGTAGTTTTTTTTATCATTTTTCTGATTTGTTGTTTTTTTTCTGTTTGTTGTGGTTTTTTCGATTTTTTCTACTTTTTTATTTTTTCTGTTTTGTTTTTTTGTGATTTTTTCGATTTTTTATAATTTTTCATCATTGTTATGTTTTTCTTTTTCTATTTTTTTTTCTTTTGTTTTTTATTTTTTACTCATTTCTTCTTATTCTTCTGATTATTGCAATTATTTGTGACTTTTTGCAATTTATATGGATTTTTTTGAATTTTTTATGGTTACAGTTGTTTCTGGTTTTTGCGATGTTTTTCGATTTTTCTCGCTTTTTCTCATTTTTCTGGTTTTTTTTCTCTGATTTTTTCCAATTTTTCTTCATTTTTTTGTCATTGTTCTATTTTTTTCGTTTTCTATTTTTTTTTCATTTTTTCTTTATGATAATTTGCGATTTCTTTGCGGTTTTTTTTGCGACTGTTTTGCGAATATTTGTGATATTTTTACAATTTTATTTTTCATTTTTGCACAATATTTTCTAATTTCTCTCTCATTTTTTTCTTTTTTTAAAAATTTAAGTGTATTTTTTATAAAGGTTAAAATAAAAAAATTAAAACAGTAGAGAAATCTTAATTTAATATTAATGTATGATTAAATCATTTCAAGTTGCTGAATAAAATTTATTTTAATGATCACTATCACTATCATTAATGGTTGAAAATTTTTAATTCATCATAATTTATCCATCAGAATATCAATTGACGTTCATTCAACTTATTTAAAGATGAATACAATCGATTACACACTCAAATCTACGATTTTAGAATAGGGGTAGTTAAAAAATAGGAAACAATCCCCGGCACAGGGTCAATTTTGAAGTATATAGTAAGTAAAACCTGAATCCAAATTTTTGTGCAAATTAGTGCTGTATTGTGCTGGACTAATGATACTGAACAATTTATAAACTTAGAATATATAAATATATTTGTAGTTGATAAACGATAAACCATTTAAAAAATGATAAAGTAAAACTTAATGTTAGTAAATCCAAAGCTTTGATCTTTGACAATAAATAAGAAAAAGATCGAGAGTTACAATTTTAAGTAACTGGGTTTTCACATCAATAATGTATTATATTAATATAGTTATAACATAATAGAATATTTTTTATATTATACTTAAAATAAATTCAAAACCTAAATACCAGAACAAATTTAAAAACAAATAAGAATTTTTCTGCAGACGAGGATTTTTATATATAAAATATTAAACAATTTTCAAGTAAGGTACAATCAACTTCCTGACTATATTAAAAATAATAATTATATTAATAATTTTAAAATTTACATTGTTTAGTCTCATTGTTTATTAAATATGTTTTGTTGTCAGGATGTTGCAATTTGAATTATTTATATATTTAAATCCAGAAGAGGTCTTCTCCCTCTATATAATTTTCATTTCATAAATTTACCATTTATTTAAAGTTCATACATGTTCCTAATACTTGTACTTGTGCACATAATTGTTATGAACATTTTGTTTAAACCATGTATTTTGGTATTTAATTTCCGTCTCTGTTTATAAATATTTTGGTAAGTTCACATATTGTAAAACTTTTTCTTCCTAACACTATATATAGGCCTGAAGATTGCATAATTGCCGAAACTAGTCGCCGTTCTCCCCCCTTCAATGTAACAATGGATATTAAATCAAATTTTCTTAAAATATAATGGTACTAGATTTAGAGTTTTACTACCTTATTTATATTTTTGCTACTATGAAAATTTACTATTTTATTAATTGATACGTACCTGAAAATGTAATATAATTAAGTTCTCTGTAATTCATTACATTCAGAGAAATTAATAATTGAGCTGAAATTCCTGAAATGGCACGACCCGCCAAAATAGCTGCTCTGGTATGAGAAGTAACTTGTTGATAGTAATCGGTATCAACTTTTGTATAGATATAACTGTAATATGCCACTTCTGTGGCACAAAATGTACCATAAATCACCTAAAAGAAAAAAAATCCCTATAAATATGGTTTTAAAAAATCATAACGATAATAAATTAAACATTTGAAAATATGGAAAAAATGCAGTTTAGGAAGAATTCGCAAATCTAAAAAAAAATTATTTTGCAGAACGCAGAAAGTATAAATTTAACCAAAAAACAAAAAAAAGGCGGTCGTCAGTAATTCTCGAAAAAAAAAAGTAAAAAAATCATAAATTTTGATATGCATAATCAAACTTTTCAGACGATTTTGGACATACCAGTTTGAGCGTAATTAGCAATATTAGCATTAGAATGTAACGAGTTGACATCATCGCATCGTTGCCAGAAGGTATTGCTTTTCAACAAATTTAAGATATTTTCATGAAACACAAAGGAGGGTATGCTTTTCTGTCATAAGATTTTGCACACTTATATAAAAAAGAAACATTTCACAAAATATTATTTTCCAAACCATTCATGAACATCTTCAAATAAGTTCTTTTATTATAAAGATAACTTATTCTAAATTAAAAAAAAATAAAAATGTACTACTACATTACTCATTTTAGGCATTTATTTTTTCAGGAACCGCCCCAATTTTCCCATCAAAGCATACCCTCCTTTAGTTATAGTATAAAAAAATCGTAGGCACTGCTTTCATCATCTTCACTATCTTCTTGCTCCTCTGGTGTTTCACTTTCTTCTAACGTCGTAAGATCGGGATCAAAAAGATCTCTCAACAAAATTAAAAAAATTACAAAAGGATCTTGCTTAATCTCAGCACATTTTTTAGAAATTCTTTTTTTCCAGCCACTATCGCTACTAATCAAAAAAGTTAAGTCTAAAAACTTATTAGAACTATCGGAGGGTATATTAGATTTTACATACTCAAAAATAAAATACCATGAACAGTAAAAGATGACGATTTCTGTAAATATACCGACAACACTGTAAAATATTAGGTTAGAGGTAGGTACAAAATTTATGATTTTCAATAATTTTTTTCTCGAAAATTATTGGCGACCGCCGTTTTTTTTTTGGTTTTTGGTTAAACATATACCTCCTGCGTCCTGTACAATATATTTTTTTCGATTTGCGAATTATTCCTAAACTGCATTTATACCGAAAATATTACAAATAGAAGAATAGTATATTCTTTAACAAGCATAGAATGAAATTCACGAGAATTAAAATTCCGACACGAGCGGCAACGAGAGTGTCGGAATAATTCAAGTGAATAATAGCCATAATTCTATATCACTTTCTCCGCGACTATATAAGAAATTACATACCTAAAATCATATTTTTTATTACAAAGCTTTAATTGACACTTAAAAATATTAAAACTTTGACGTTTCTGCATTTGGCATTTCAAATAAAATGGCGACTTATTAGGATGTTGATAAAATGCGATTGGTTAGTTATTTTCAAAGCAATGTGATTTGTATTGATATTAATGTAAATTCTAGAAATTAAAGGATGTGATTGGCTAATTACCATTGATTCTTTCACAAAAAATGTAGTCAGAATTAACTTATTATTAAACAATGGTGGAGAAAACCGTTATGAAATTATATTCATAATTATTTATGGAATACTGCAAATTACTGATAAATGTTTCTCTAATAGATAATAATAGAACCAATATAAAATGAGTCAGTTTTTCAATAATCTAAAGTAATAAAAATGTGTTAATTATGTACGTAATGTGTAAAATACTATATGGGTGGTCCAGAATAAAGTCTAAAAAGACAACTTTATGACTAATAAAATGAAAAAAAAAACATATATCATTTAACATTAACTTTAAAAAATAAATACAAAAATTATGACCAAAACAAAGTCTCCACGAATTATGTTTAATGTAATGTTATTATAAATTATAAAAAATCTAACATTTAGGGTGGGTTCTATGAAAAATAAAATAAAATAACATATAAGATGACAATTTACAAAAATTAAGAGCAATTATAGAAAAATGCAGTTATAAAAGTCAGGTAACAGTAACCAATAAATCAAGCTAAGAAGAGAAGTGAAGAAGAAACAACAGGTCATAGAGAAGTAAAAGTTGTACATAAGAAAAAAATTTATAACAAGACATAAACAAAATTTTTATTGTTTATCATTTTTTATTTTTCATAGAACTCACTCCAAAATGAGAAATTTTTACTTAGTTAAAAATTTATTATCGACTTCAAAAATTCATATTTTTTCCTTGTAACCTTTTATTAAAAAATTGTTTGGTAATAAAAAACAAATATTTATTTTTACGCATTTTTAAAAAGATGTAAAATAGATATATAAATATTTGGTAATTGAATATACCTTATTAAGTAAACTCATTTTAGGATATATTTTGGTAAAAAAAAATTTTTTCTTAAAACTAAAAATAAGTTATTGTAAATATTAAACCAGTTTTTGTAATTTTCATTGGGTGGTAATAAAATTAGATTATTTACTATTGTTTTCAATTGAAAAACATTAAATGCTAATTAAGATAATAGGTCCATAAAAATAAACTTTTAATTGAGAGATTATGAACTTTATTAGTGACAGTATTTTAAATGAAAAATTAAACCATTGTTTTAAGAACTGGAATTTTATTTTTGAGTTTTTGATATAAGATTTAGTAGGATCTTTATTTCATTTTAAATAATTGTCATTCTCTAATAATTCTGAAATTTTATTATTATTGTCAATTTTGCCATTAATATAAAAGTTTTTCTAATTCAATTTTGCATATTATTCTGTACTCTTCATTTTCATATTCCAGGTCACACTTATTCTACAGAGTGTCTTATTACTAATTGAAAAATTCAACTATAGAATCAAAGTATGAAGATTTAACCCAAATCACCTAAATAAAATGTGTCTCCTGTCTGAGTTACAGGGTGTTTTATTTAAAAAATTAAAAATTATTTGTGTCCGTTACTTTAAAACTATTCGATGTATAATTGTCATATTTGGCATTAAGTGTAGATACTATACACCCTACTGAAATGTCAAATAAACGTTTCTGACTATTACCAAATTCGTATAACAGTGGCAAGTGATTGGTTGATCCTTCCCAAATTTTACCCCACTAGCAGAATTGCAATTTCATCACAATTTTTCGATTCTCCAATACTTTATACATAAATATTGTACTCTTTCTTCGTAGCGATAAAGTCGTTATTATTCAAGATATTTTAAGTTAAAGATGAAGCTGTATAACTATTTTGATTTTAATCTATATTAATTTTGTTATTTATCGAAATTTCTTGAAACGAATAGATGCATTAAACAATTAAAAAAAATCTGAAAACACCCTGTAACTCAACATTTTATCTAGGTGATTTGGGTTGAATCTTCATATTTTGGGCTCAGGACTCAATAGTTGAAATTTTTCCAATTAGTAATGAAACACCCTGTATAGGAGTACTTATATCAAAATTGGTTATTTTTTGATTTACTAAATTCAGATCTTTTGTTAGGATTATTTCTTCTTTTGAATTTAAATTTCTATCAGATAAATTTATTAAGACACTTTCTAATTTTGACTTTTTTTATCTAAAACGTAATTAAATTCGTTTACTTATTTCCCTATTTTTTGTGCTGAATATTCATTAATATAAATAATATGTATTCCTTTATTTCGTATTTATAAAATTATTTTCTCTGTAAATATTAATATTTTAATCAATATTTTTCTTCTGGTCTAGACCAAGTAAAATATTTTATTCTTTTATGTCCATAAAATCACATAAATTAATGTATTTATCTTGTCTTATTATGTTGATAAGGGTTTAACTACTATTGTCGAAACAGGTAGTTTCAAATAGATGTTTTTCTATTGAATCATTAAGATAATTTAATTTAAAAAAAAACCGCTCCACCTACAAATGTTAGATCATACAAAACAAGGAAATGAACCTTGAAACTGAAATTCATTTCATTTAACAATACTTATTTGACACTTTATCCAACTGATATTTTTTGGTAATTTCAGGGTCAAGAATTATTATTATTTATTATAGAGATATCATTTCATCTAATTTTGTTAGTAAGATTAGATAAATGTTGTAAATTATTACTTGCTTGTGAATCTTTTGTGAAAAGCAAAATTGAATGTGTATTTTTACTTCCCCGCTACATATACCTTATACAGGGTGGCAAAAATTTAATTGAACATTAATGGAATTTCGTAAACCATTACAGATACAAAGACGAACTGATTTGGTTATTTCTGTATTGTTTATACTATTATTGTAAGGGTGGTAAATGAAACAGGTCGTCACTTAAAACATACGTTTATTCACTTTCCAAGTCAGTGTAACAAATGAATTCCATATTTCTCCGATACCGTGATAAATCATCGTGAATCATTCGCACCGGCCAACATCTATTATATAAGTTAGGATACTACAATTTCACAAGAAATACTGATGTATTTTTAACAGTATTACATTTTTAAGATAAAAATTCATTAACCTACTTACAGTTGCCAACAAGATTTTTGTATTATTTTTTGATACCCTATACCTCATTCTTAGTTATAAAAATCACACAAAAAATAAAGGTTTAAGTTTTTAGGTACTAACACTAGAGATAAAAAAAATATATGAATATTAATTGATTTCAATTGAATTCGTCGCCTATTTAATGACTTTGATCTTGGCATTTTATATTTATTACAACAAATAATAATCTTAAACTATTAAAGTAGACTATATAAACTTACCTCAAGAACCTGTAGGTCAAACAAACTTTGTGTCCATAACAACAAACTCCAAATAACAATACCTGAAGCTCCTAACAATACAATGAGTGGCTTATATCTACACAAATCGGTAATTAAAAATATAACAACTAAGTGAGCAAGATAGCTGTATGTAGCTACAGGGTACACTTGTGAAGTAATTTCGCTGTTTGTAATATTCCTCCATCTCTTGTCGATTAAAAATTCAAAAACGAACGGCTCTGAGGGTCGTATTTCTTTTAAGAACCCAAAAATACTGAGTACTAACGAAATTTTTAGCCAATCTTTCATGATAGATAATTACATAACATTAACCCACTTCGTTACAAAATTTATAAACTGTTGTAAAATTTAAGAATCTTATCAACTATCTCTTAACAAGCATGTTCACAAACTATTATTATTAAAACAAATTAAACTTGAAGGTTGGTTTTTTATTTTACTGACTTGCGTAATGGTTTTTTTTTTCTTCTTCTTTTTATTTTTAATAGTCTTTTATAAATTATGTAAGTCATTCCAATGTTGCCATACTGTTACATCGCTATGGAGGAAATTGAGTGATTTTATAATTTTTGCTTTTTTTATAAACTATAGATAAGCTGATATATTTTTAAATTTATGAAAATTGTATATTTTAATAGACGTTTAATACTTGATGTAACTATACGTCATACACTGAGCAAAAAAGAAGAATTGAAAATAAATAACGTTGACAGTGTTGACACTGAACTGACACTAATGACACTTTAGATAAATAAATATAACCTACAAAAATATGCCACCAAAAAAAGGAAATTCAAGTTCAAAATCGGCTAAACCCCAAAAGAACGAAGAATCAGGAGATAAAGGAGGTAATTTGTATAAGAATCTACTAAAACACTTTTAATCAATAACATATTTGTATATGTATTTATGCATGTTTTCATAACAAATAATTAATTAATTAGGTAAAGAGAAAAAAGGTGGTTCATCAGTTAAAGTACGTCACATCCTCTGTGAAAAGCAAGGAAAATGTATGGAAGCTTTAGAGAAATTAAAATCTGGTCAGAAATTTCCAGAAGTCGCTGCTGCTTATAGCGAAGATAAAGCTAGATCTGGTGGTGATTTGGGCTGGATGATACGTGGATCTATGGTGGGACCTTTTCAAGACGCCGCTTTCGCCTTACCAGTGTCTACAGTTACGAATCCAGTTTATACTGATCCACCCATAAAGACTAAGTTTGGCTATCATATTATTATGGTGGAAGGTAAAAAATAATTCATTTGTGAAAAAAGATAGAAACTTTTTCATAGTGTACATAAAGGTCTTGAATAAATTTTTTTTATTAATATAGAATCGTAACAATTTAATACATGTATTAAAAATTTCATACTCCGTAGTGTTTCTATCATTTTAATAGCAAAAAAGTGACAAAATTTAATTTCTTTATTAAAATATGTTAATTTTAAGTATGAAAAGAGTGCAAAAAAAATTACGTGTCTTATAGACAGTAATTTATCAGAATTGCTTTTCTCGTTAAATTGTCCAGGTGTTAAAAATCTTATAATGTTAATTTTACTTTAACAAAAAATAGAAACTAATTGCAAATCGAATATAAAGTCTGCTTCAATTAAAATCACCTTTTATAAAACAAATTAGTCATATTAAATGTGTGTTTGTTTCTGTTCATTTGGCACTAGTAGTTCATCTAAAGTATCCCGAGTTGCTTCGAAATGACTGGATAATTTTCAAAAATTTCAAAATAATTTCCGGTAATAATTCAAGTTCTAGTGATACCAGAAATAAATATTTTTAAGATTTGGTATTTACGTTCGCACCGTATATTACTATACACCTGTGTAAAATAGAGCTTTACTTGACTAGGACTGCTCAGTAATAATAAAGTTCAATTCGACTTAATAAATCTAAATCAAAGAATCAATAAGAAACTAACTTAACTTTTTCAATATAAAATGTTAAATAAATTTAGTATTAAATGTTACTTACATTACATTAGGTGGAAGAATAGGCATTCCGTTTTCACTATCTCGTTCATAATTGTCTATTAGATACCAACAGTTTCTTTAAAATGGCTTGATAAAACTATATACATTTTTATACAAGAAGTAATTAATAGTTTTAGAAATACGTTTGGTTTATATGCACTAATTTAAATAAAAACACACAACTGAACTAAATGACAATGACATAAATGTCAATTATTTTGATTCGGGTGATATAACCTCGAACAGGGTAGGAAAGTTTGAAATCAAAAATTTCCCAGATTAAACAGCCAATAGGATAAAACAACGTCAAGTCTTAAGACGGCTTTTCACTAGGCGGAAAGTTTGCAGCTGATTTTTAAAGCTGCCAAAGTTTCCACTGCTAGCGAGAAAATCTGCCATTTCTGGGAAAGTCTAATAAGAGTTCAGTAAATTGTTTTTAGTCAAAATACCAGTGATGCAAGAAATCATGTATAAATAATTATTATATTGAAGAAGGTAATTATAATAATTACTGTTACAGGTCTCCAGGTCAATTATAACACTTCACTTCTGGAACATATAACAGAAGTATTGAATTATTATAAATGAACACAATTAATATATTATAGGTTATGAATCTAGTAAAATCCGTAAAAAATTGAACCAAAGTCAACTTATCTGCAACAAAATTGGCAGCAAATTACTCAGTAGAATTGGATACAGAAAATACGCCTGCAGATTTTCCGCTTAGTGGAAAATATGCTTAACCAGGAGAATTTTTGATTTCAAAGTTTCCCACCCTGTTGGGGTTGTCAAATGTCTAGATTGAAAATAATTGACATTTGTTACTAGCGGATTTTTTGTATTTTGATTTAACTTAATCGTTATAAACCAAATTTATTTCTAAATCTATTTAGTTCATGTTATATTAGTTATTAAAATGTCTATAGCTTTATCAGCCATTCTCAAGAAATTGTTGGTTCTCTAATAGACTATTTTGAAGATTGTGAAAACTGAATTCCTTCCACTTAACGTAATGTAAGTAACATTTAATTCTAAATTTAATTAACATTATATGTTGAAAAAGTTAAGTTAGGTTTAAATTATTTAAATTTCTATAAGGTTCCTACTGAAGACTTCTATTCATATTTTTTGGATAACTAATGGAAAATTAAACCTATAACTAAGATCCCAATTTTTTTTGATCATAAGGAAATCGAAAACAAATGTAAATTTACAAATTAAAAAAGTTCATTGCAAATAATAAGTAATTTATAATACAAAAATTAAAATGGTTTATGGATAATTTTAAAGAGAAAAAAACCATAACTGTATAATTAGGAAACTTATCTAAACGATTTATTTAGAAGTTGTGGACCATAACAAGGTTTCTATTTGAATCAGTGTTAAACCTTTGACTAGGTTTATCTTAAGCCTAAAATTACAAAATACCGGATATGTTAGAAAACAAAAAATACAAACCGAACCACATACCACAACTATTGAATTTGAATGACATGAAAATATTAATAAAATTTAAATATAATGAACAAAAGAAAATGTTTTATAATGAATTAAATTTCCTTTTTTACAAGAAACATATACATACATTATCAGTCAAAATAATTAAATAATGATGTTATAAATATAATTTACAGTATTATCGTAATAACTATAAATGAAAGAATAAAACCTGGTTCAAAGAAAACTGTTGACAAAAATATAGGTGCCAGAAAGCATAAATTTTATTTTTTATTTAGTTATTTATTTCCCCATTGGTACTAGGAATGAAAAAGATGGGACATAACAAATAAAATTAACTTTGAAATTAACTAGTGAAAATTGAAATTAACTTTAAAAAATTGATAAAAATAGTGTTCCACTTCAGGAATAACTATATTGAATTCTTGAAAACCATGGAAGCAAAATTAGTTATAACTGAACAATCCTTATGCTTGTGACTGTTCAACTTCACTCTATAATTCATGACAATTAGAATCGTCCCTGGTACACTTAACGGTAACGCTTTGTAATTAAAAATGTTTCAGATTTTCTTAATGTCTTTAAAACGTAGAAAAAACCCCGATACCGCTTAACTAATATAACAAATAAAAATACACCACAATAATAGTTATGAGCAAATTTTATTTTCTTGTGCTATATATATATATAATAAAAAAATATTTCAACAAAATAATAATGAATTCAAAATTCATTTCTAACCTTTGGTTCAAAGATAAAAGTTTTTTTTAATCTTTTAGAGATCTTAAGATCTTACAATAAATATTCTACGCAGGGATAACCAAAAAATACATCACAATAAATATCACATTTTTTTAAATTTTAATGTATGACTTTGATTATTGTTTCTGAGTAATAATTTAAATAACAATTTTTAGAAACAAATACCCAAAAGTCAAATTTTAAATATACAGCATAACTCAAATCCCTGTGAATTATTGTTTTGTATTTTTTCTGTCATCCATTCTACACATTTGATTTACTATCAGGTATTTTTTTTGCATTTTTTGGCAGTAGTGACATCAAAAAATGTCCAACTATGGAATGTATTTTCAGAAATTAAAAAAAAAATTGTCACATCCTGTCAATGTAAAAGAAACAAAACTACACCTATTACGAACAAACTTATTGTCTTAAAGCTTGAAATATTTCGAAATTCTATATGACAATAAGAGGAAAATCGTGGAAAAATCTTTATCGTCTAACCGTAATATCGGTCTGACTATCATCTTCGCTCTCTGTCAAAGCTGTCAATTGCGTATCAGGTAAAATCGTCAGATGCGTAGCGTCCGATTGGAGAGTGCTGCACTCTCCCTGGCTATCGCTGTTGTCTTTTTTTTGAAGTTGTTGCACAAAATTCTAGAAGAAAAAATAAAAATTGATAATTTATTTAATAAAAGCACAGATGTCGAGTGATTTATTCATTACAACAGGTACATTTTAATCTCGTGACTTCAACACACAACAAAACTGATATTCATTTTTAATTGTTCATTTTCAACAAAAAAACATGATACAAACCTGACTTATGACATCACCATGAGCAGTCCGGACCTGATATAAATATCTATATTTTTTCTGCTTCATTTCAGCCCTTTCGGCTCTTGTCAACACCCTCGGAGTAGCTCTAGTCTTTTTTCTACCAGCTTTCACTAAAATGTAATAATATTAATTATGACAAAAAAATTAAATTCCTTAACTTACCATCATCGTGATGAATTCCTCTTCCGGTAATTCCGAATTGGATTATCAATCCGGCCAGTACGAATGAGGGCCAAGCGCCCAGCACTATCCAAGAAAACCAGCACGGAGGCGGTTGGACGGGTCTCAAAGATACCCTTTGCCACAGCCAAGTAACCATCGATAATTTTTCTACGAAATAATCGATCGCTATTGATAAAGTCGCACCGCCATATAGGCTCGAACCAAAAATCGTGAGACCTAAAACAAATATTAATTTTCACTATAATTTAATATGATAAATTATGTTTGAAGATGTTATTTTTTAATTTTAGTTTCTAAGGGGTAAAAACGTTGAAACTGACAAAGACGCAAACTAGAGGAAACACAAATAATCCAGAGACAAATTAACGATCAGTTATTTTGAGCAATTTTACTTTTGATCTGCAAAAAAATTCCCTCCCTAAAACTACTACGTTGATTATCAAAACACATGTAAAATATATTTAAATGCGTCTAAAAATGGAATGTATATACTTACTTTTCCTAAAATACAAGTTAAAAATAGCGACGGTGAGCGCTGATGAGAGTAAAACACCGATACACAACCATATGGATCCTTTGGGCGACGTTTCGACGAAATGATCAGCCGTAAATAATCCGGCCAAAGCGAGAAGAACGCCCGTGTGCAAACCGCTCATGAACAACCCCACGTACTGGACCAACATCGTTATCAGACCGAACAATACACCGGCCAATAAAGATACGCCTGAAAAAAAAAATAAATACAGTCACTACATTAACTATAAAATTGACAAAAAATAGTATATAAAATAAAAAATATTGCTCTTATCAAAAAATATTTACAATGTGATCCATTTTTTTAAATTGGAACCATCCCTGTAAATTCTCTATTTATACAACGATTTCAACAATTTTTTAGGGTCATGTGGAGAATGCAAAGTTCTACTAAACCACAAAGTTTTATGACTGATAATCCGTAAGCCTCTGGATTTGTAAACATACAAAAGAACTTTTACCAAAATTTGGTCGAAAAATGTTTGTTATTAAAAAAGATATAAAAAGTTTATAATTTTATGTTTTACGTAAATTTTAGACAATATGGTAACAATGCAGATAATTTATTTGTAAATATAATTTTGACTACCGTGCAGTTCCAATTTATTTATTTTAAGAAAATAATAATCTTTTGTGATTATTTATGTAATGTGTAGGGGGCGAAAAAATATACATATTATATGCTTAGGCTCTTTAACAATTTTTTTCAAAATTACTCTTAACGTGTATATTTTTTTGAGTTATTTGCAAAAAATTAGACCTCTCGTCTTTAAAATCTTTGTTTTTATAACTTTTATGTACTGATTCAATTTTTTCGAACAATTTTCTAGAGATCATTCCGAATCGAACAAGCCCCAACTCAGAGCTGGGGCGTTACTAACGAAAAAGAAACGTTACTTTTGCTAAAATGTAACGCGTTAGATAAACGTTACCGTTACTTTTTTTAAAAAGTAACTAGTCGTTACTTTTAAAAAGTAACGCGTTACTTTTAAAGTAATAACGTCTTACTTTTCTATATATTCTTCTTGTTCCATGTCTTCTCATTCTTTTATTGTCCATCTCTCCATTTATCGCCGTTATTATTGCACATACAAACAAAATTTTCAAATAAAAGTTGTATGATTAAGCTTGATTTTTTTAAATGCTATTTATAACACAATGGCGCGCGAAATCGACGGGGTACAAAAAAATAATAAAAACATGTCACATCGCGTTACTTTTACAAAGTAACGCAATTACCGTTACTTTCGCACACTCTAAAAAATAACGTTTTAGTTTTGTTAGTCACAGCTCTGCCCTCACTCATTTTATTTTTCACAAATTAAACGGAGACGAAAAATAATTAAATAAGTTCGATTTTGCGATATTGTGTGTTCTCCGAAAAACTAGTAAATGTGGCACCAAAGCAAATATACGTATAATAAATTAAATTTTTATTTACTTAACGAAGACAAACTATTTTGTCGACCCCATTTGTGACCTTTGGCAATGAATGCGTTAATGTAAATGTGTGCGTGGATGGTTTTTAACAAAGCAAACTTAACAAACGATAATTGAAAAATTGCATCGCTTTATAAGTTTTACGATGTCAGATTGTTCTTGAATTTTATTAAATTCAATTGTATGATTAATATTACCATGAAATATCGATTCAAATAATAAGCAAAATATCTTAAAAAATTATTAAAATTACCTTCATTTCCGTACGCAGGCATTAGGTCTCCTTGCTGACATATAAGATAAACTATACTGGATGCAAAAATAAATCCTGTCAAAAACATTACTGTTTTGAAGCACCGATAACCTGCAATAAAAAATATATTATTCTTACAAAAAAAAGTTAGTAAATCCTAGTTGATGACTCAAGGGCGCAGATATGGGGAGGGTTAAGAGGGTAATCAGGATACCAAAAAAATAGCACGAAAAGAAGAAATAAAATATATGAAATACAGAAATGGACAAACATATTTGTGATGACTTATTGCAACGGATAACATCCAAAGGCATTTATTGCTTAGAATACGCTCATATCAGAATGTTTACAAAACGCTCTAGATATTGTTGACAAATGGTGTAAAAGAGAAGAATTACAAGTAAATTCACACAAAACCACAGTTGTCAACTTTACAAAGAAAAGGAAACTGTTAGGACTTAAAAACCTACGGAGTTGAAATTCCATTTTCCCAAAAGGTAAAGTAACTATAGGAGTTATCTTTGACCATGGAATTATCATCTTCAAAAATTGGCCCAAAAAATCATAGTATGTGTTTATTTTATTGTATTTTATTTTTATTTTAAAATACACCATCTCACGGCTGATGGCAATTAACGGACAGGCAAAAAAATAATTACAGCATAAAAAATATTAACAAACGATGTTAACGTCAAGTCACAGGGTTTGTGTGGAAATATTAAATAAGTTAATATTAAACTCGCGATTATACAGGTTACATTTTGCATAAAGCGGGGAGAAACTAAGAATATTAGTTCTATGTGTAGATTGATAAAATATACGTGATGCACAAAAGTTTAATCGTTAACATAAATAGAAGGATGTGTGGCAAAAACTGGGGGCTACAACCAACGATGATGGTATGGATGTACACCAGGATAATAAGACTCATGTCATCATATGGCTCGGTGGTATGGTGGCCAAAGGCAGAACAAGTTGGAGCCCAAGTGCTCAGTGGAATACAAAGATAAGCATGCATGTGTATTACAACAATTTAATAGCATAGAGCTTTTACTAAACCTACCACCTTTACATATTCACATACAGGCAGTCAAATTAGTCAGTAGATAGAACGTTCATTAACTTTAAAGGTTTTCTAAGTAATGACAGTGACGATTAGATTGTGACAATTGTACAAGAAATGAACTTGTAAAGTTTTATTCTAAACGTCATTGCCTTTACTTACAGAACCTTTAAAGTTAATGAACATTCTGGCACTGACTATGAAATATTACATAGGTTAGAAAATCACCCAGTAATAGAGGAATACCAACAGACGAAATGCTTCCAAAACATAAAGACAAAAGTCACACTCACTAGACAATCACGCAACAGTGTTTCAAGCAGAATTAATTGCTATACAATCTTTTACAAAAGAGATATTAAGGCAACAAGTATAGCCATATACTCAAACAGTATTAAAACCATTATGCTCCATGCAAGTTAAATCAAAACTTGTATGGAACTGCTTGGAGGTCCTAACAGAGCTTGGTAGTCAAAATAGACTAACATACCGAGACATGAAGGGCACCCTTGGTAGTCAAAATAGACTAACATACCGAGACATGAAGGGCACCGGTACAATGAAGAAGCAGATAAATTAGCACGAAAAGGGGAAACACAATCTCTAATTGGATCGGAACCATTATGCGGCATTACAAAGGCGCTAGTCAGGACATCTAGAAATCAATGGAAGCTAAATTTGTTTTAAGGGTGGTGGAGGAACTCACTAGGGTAGATACAGACTACTAAAGAGTTCATCATAGAACCATCGCCAATATTCACAGAGTACTTATTAAGTCAAAATAGAATAACTACTAGAATAATAGTATGTCTTCTTACAGGGCACTGTAGGCTCAAGAAACATAAATACAATAGGTCTAAGAAAAGCCTAAAGCGCAAAATTACACAGGAGAACTAATTACTATATTATGGAGTCTATAATAACTAGGACAAGTCAAGTTAAAGTTCTCTAATCGAGAGGACAACCACAATAGATCTGTAAAGGTCACGGTGAAGGTATTGGTACCGGCAGTCTCTTATTCTTTTCTATCATTAGTATCAGAAAACGCTATTCTGATATTTTTAACTTGTTTTGATAGTTTTTTTCATGTATAATTATTATTATTATTTACTCACCTACAAATGTGTAAAGGACACCAAAAATAATGTAAACTGAAAACACGACGGCTACTTTAATGTCATAGTGCGTATCGAGGTGTGTGCAAGTTTCAACATGTGGGCCATCGGGTACCGACGGCCCCAATCCGGGAAAAGCCGTTCCATTCACTCTGGGAGGTACCAGGGAGCCAGGCCGGGCTCCGCTAGCCATCCTCTGCCTGCTAAAAATAAACACAAAAAAATCCGGTCATTCAAAAAATATCTCTAAACCCGGAAATATGGTCAATAGTTTATCATCAACTCCTGATGATGATGCTAACGTAGTTAGCGAAACGTATGTAAAGTGTATATTTGGTTAGTGGTGACGATATTATTCAACTGTTTTGAAACACAATTTTATTATTTATTAAAATTACTACTATTTGTTTTTTGATATACGATAAATAACCTAAATGCCTATTTGCCTCATATTTTTCATATGATCCGCTTATTGTCATTTGCCACAATAAAACAAATTTTGTTTTATTAGTGATTAAAATTTTATTTTCAAATATCTACAAAACTGTGTGTAGTGAAACAGAAAAATAATAAAAATAAATAAAATCTTCGACTATATATTGTAATGAAATAATTTTTATGAGTTTTGAACTTTATAAACAAAGTTTATTGTTAAAAAAGTTATAATTTTTTAAAAAATTTATTAATGGTATTTATATATAATTTATTATAAATCAACAATTGTGAATATAAAGTCTTATTTTTTTTGTGCACATCATTATTTCATTATTATCATGGAAATAAAAAAAAAAAAAAAATTGTAAATGATATAAAAAAAATTTTAGGGCATAATAGATATAATTTTTTTTTAAATTAATTTAGTAAAAAAATTTTTATTTGGAAAAAAACAGGTGAAAAAAAATAAACAGACGTCAGATAAAGTTAATAGATTGTCAATATGTTTTAGATATATGCTGTAAATAAAATAAAGAGGTAAAAATAAAAAAAAATTAAGTCACTAGAAGAAATTTAAAGTAAAAAAAAGGTTAATACTGGGCAAAATTAGAATATATAATAGAAGCAATAAATAGAAGAGAAATATACAGGATAAATATAATATAATATATTTTGTATTTTGATAATTTTTGTAAGGTTTATTATTTTTTTTTATAAAACTCAAATTGGGATACATTCATTACAATATATTAAGTAGACGCGCCTCGGTTATATTTGACTTGTACCCAACATTATTTATGTAGACGACGTTTCAATGTTACCAGATTAACAGAATTTTTAAAGTCTTTATAAATATGTTCAAAGCGAATTTTGTTTACATCGCCTGGAATTTAGACCATTTGGAAATAACGTGATTTTTGTTTGTCATTGTCAGTGTATATTGTCATGATATTAATTTTTGTTATTGGATAATTTTTACGCTTTATTTGTTTTAATAGACTTAAAAAATGGTTCGAAAGTGTGTAGTTTGTAAAAAAAGTATAGAATTATAGAATTCGCGGTATTTCCATTTGTATACAAAACATTTTTCAAGTTGATCTAGTAACTTAGCTATTTATTAAAAATGAATAAATTAAGAATGGTACTTCTATGACTTTGTCGTCCCTTTCCCCTTCCTCTCCTAAATAATGTCGGGCACAAATAATTGTGTATATACACATAAGGCGCGTCTGCGTAGTATATATGGTCGAAGGCGCTAAACTTAAAATATTTTGACAACTTTTTTACATTAAGAATACACCTACTTTTAATAACTAAAATTAGGATATAAAAATAGTATAAATAAACATTAATTATTTGATTGCATAAGATTATTACTCTCCCTTAATATAAAATGAACTCAAGCGTTAAAGGGTTCTTTGCCCTCTAAATAAGCAACTCGTTGTATAATAATTGTAGTGTTTCCGGTATTACAACATTTCAGTACAGGTTCCGTATCTCGATTTGTACCTGGTAGTTCACGTTTTTCGATTACCGGTAGACGAACAAGTAGCTATTATCCTACAGTGTGATTACAAAAGTTTGTTAGCGATTAAGAAATTTTTTACTCTTTTTTTAAAGTACTTTCCAAATTATTTATTTTATTTTTGATTTTTTTACAGTTTATGTGAATATAAGAAATAAAATTATACAGGGAAATTATTACACAATGGCACATTTATTTTCTTCATCTTCTATTGTATGTAAGTCAGTAAGGACAATATTAAAAAAATTAAATATATAGGGTGCTCAAAAACCGAGTAACGTATTAAAATTATATTTTTTCCTATAGAATACTTCGTATTGGATTTCAAAAAAAAACAACTAACTCGGTTTCATACCAGATAGTTGTTTCGTCCTTTAAGGACTCATCAGTGACAATTTGCCAATATACGTAGTTGGCAAATCTGTCAAACAGCATTAAGTTAAAAATATTTTTTATTTGATTTTGTTTTTTACAAATTCACTCTAACGTTTATATTTTTTGGATTATATGAAAAAAACTAGTCCCGTCTTTTATAAATTCTTTATGATCTGGATCAATTTTCTTTTTAAATGTGCTGTTTCACAAGAAAATTCTGTGGTGCCTCACCCTGTATTCTATTCTAAGTACAACTAGGAAATTTAAAAATAATAGTGTATAACACCTACTTGTTTTAAATAAAAAAAATTAATTGCCCTGACAATATACCTTAGCTACCACGTGGGTTTCACGTGTTGCGATTGAATCTAAAACAATTTTTATCAATTTATTCCTAATTAGCCTTTTAAATTCACCTATACAATAGAAGCGGAAAAGTACTGTGTTTCCAATTATACATGGGGGTTCATAATTGTAGCTTTTTTAAAATTTTATTGTTATTAATTAAAAAAAAATAAAACCCAATGAAAGTCGCAAAATCTTTTTATGAATAATTTAAAAAATCTAAAACCAGTCCATTTTATCATATAACAATTTTTTGTTTATTACAATTTAGTTTATAGGATATTTTTTTAATTCTAAAAATCAGTAACTTTGAGCTCTTATACAGAGTGTTTCGCGAGTGACTGGTCAAATTTTACTAACTGGTAAAGGACCTTAAATTGTATATTATTACATTTATTAAGTACCTACAGGATATTTTCGTTTATTGTCAAAAATTTAAGGGCTAAAATAATTATTTTTAAGATTTTAAAGCAGGTGCGTAAATAAATATTTAAAAATGATTAGTCGTAAGATTTAGGAATTATAACTAAAATTGCTAAAAATGTGTCAAAAAAACTAATCGCTTGATTTGTTTTGTTCATAATTGTTGAAAAATATCCTCACAACTTCCCAAAAATGAACTTTTTTTCGCTAAATATGTTAGCATCATCAGTAGTTAATAATAAACAGTTTATCATCAATTCCTGATGATGCAAACATAGCGAAACGTACGTCAAGTGTTTTTTTAAAGTGTAGTAATTCTTTAACATTGTTAAAAACCAAATATTCCAAATTCCCAATTCAAGTAGGTTATTATTGTAGATTATAAATCCATGTCGAAAATTAGCAATACAGGGTGAAGTTTTTATATCCTGATAAATCTTTTTCTTTGCGATACAGAATTTGGTATATTAACATGCTAAATTTAGTTCAAATCAGACAAAACATTACAAAAATATTGACGAATAAAATTTCTGAAAATAAACGAAAATACCCTGTATATAATAAACGACTGGTATCTGGAAACACGATAATGACCAGTCACTGGCGAAACACCCTGTATAACAATAGAATGAGTTATAGAAATTTTTCGTAGTTTTTAATATTTTTTGTTACTTTCATGTAAAGTTGATAAAAAAACTAGTTACCTGTTTTTTCACATGATTTCTTTTATACAACCAATCATCTTCAATGAATATGCAGTCGTACGTCTGCGGAGAAAGGCTGAAATACAAGATAAGAGGTCAAATATCTCAGTGATAACCGTTTATCATGTCGCCAATCATTCACAACATCTGGTTGAGTTTCACATCATCTGCAAAAAATATAAAAAAAATAATGTAGGTAATTGTTAGGTAGGGCAAATTGCACCTTAAAATCAAGGTCGCAATCGATTTGATTGTTACGGATAAAACAGAATATAATTCTGTCACGTGGTAATGTTTACCTCTATCAAAATAACTGATTGGTATACGATTACAGCGATGTAATAAATTCTGTTAAATTTTAATCACTAGAGAGTAAAGTAAAAACTGCATATTGAAACATTTATAATGATCATATCGTAATGAAGAAGATAATTCATATCTCAAATTTGGTCCAAATTTTCAACAATAGAAATAAAACAAAATCGTGTATATATAGAAAAAAAATTTAGGCGACTAGTTTCGGTTGAAAAACCATCATCAATAAATTATTAAAAATATAAGAAGTTAGAAAAGTGTCACAATGAATTTCACTTTGTGACAATTTAACGGTATTTTTTTAAAAAGTTCTTTTATCAGAAGAATAATTGATTAAACAATTCCTTTATTAAGAGTGTTTGGAAAGTTGGGTGGGATTACCCCTTCTTTATTTTATTCTGGTAAAGCAATTAATTCTACTAAGAGCTAAAAACTGCATATTGAAAAATTTATAATGATCATATCGTAATTAAAATGTTTTAAGAAGATGAAAAAATGATATATTGGACATTATTATCAACAATTCCGATACCCAACACATCATTGATAACGAATCCTGGGATTCCCCTTCTGATTACAAGTTTCCTATTTGGAGCACAACAAAAGGGGAAAACAAAGAAGAGATATAATATTTAAAAAGAGATTTATTATAAATATTGTCAATTTTTACCTTTCGGCCTTCAGATAATTGAGGGGTATAGTAATCATGCTAAAAAATAGGTAGTGAGTTTTCAATATATAAATACGTTTTAAGATCCCTAGAATACGTTAGTATGGATGGACGTTGTAGTAACGAAAACTCAAAAACTACTGAATAAAAATATTTGAAATTTTGCATACAAGATTCTTATACCCTAGATTAGATCTGATTAGATTTTGGTGTTAATCGGACAGTGATGACGTCATTACTAAAGAAAATGGCGATAAAGTTTTTCATATATATTTTGTATTTTTTTATATTTCTGTAGTATAAAAATTAAATGATATATAGCCATTCAAATATATATGCATTTGCACAAAGGAGACCTTTTCCGAGCCCTTTAAACTCAAAATTAATCATCCAAAAAGATTAGAATTCACATGACCTTGTAGCCCATGGAATTCCCTACAACATGATTTTTGTATGGATGAAATAGCTCAAAAGGGAATGGATGATCCCGGTTGTACGATTGATTTAACTTTGCTATTGTGCGTGGCGCCCTAAAGTGAATACCACTCTTGTTTTCGAAATACCGGGTAAACTCAGCTGACATATTTCTATGGACGACAATTTAATCGTTTTAAAAGTTATTTTGTGGACGCACTGTATGTCAAAAATTTAATGATTAGTGTTTATAATCTACAATTATCTATTGCTACAAATATGCAATCAACCATTAAATTAAATGTATTTTTATACTGCTATGAAATACCAATACATAAAATTTTAATTTGCTACAGAGTTACTTTCGTAAACAAAATTAATGCATTCATAATTTATTTTTCATAATAAAAAAAAACATTATACACTAAGTAACTAAACAGTTACACATAAAAATTTATTCATTTTAATTAAAGAAGTAAAATATTTTACGTATTACGAAAGATATTTTTAATATATTTCAATCAATGGATTTTAAATTTAAACATTGTTGAATAATAAAAAGAAAAAAAGTCCCATATCTCTTAAATCTGAATACGCCTATTGAAGTTTGAAAGTCAAAATAAAAATAATGAAAAAGTATTAAATACTTTAATTATATATTGCTACTACTTATTAGTTGTAGTTTTTGGTTTTTAATCCTTTTAAAATGTCAACTTCAGTCTATAAGTTCCAACAAATTTTAGTTCTACCATTTTTATTGTAAGGAGCACCAAAATTCATTCTTACACACACAATATTTTATTCTTAGGCTGGCCCTAGGTTTACGACAATATATAATAGTCACTTTAGTTATACAGTATGTCCCCCTAAGTTGGAATCATATGGAAAACTTTTTTATTATTAATTTTAGGAAAAAAAGTTATTCTTTATAAAAAGTTCTGCATTATCTAAAACCTAGAAAACAGTCATCAAATATCATTTTTTTTCAGTGGTATACGAGGTTTGTCAAAAAATATGAGTTTTACTCAAGAGTAAAGTACCTTTAAATTTGACAATATCGAAAAAGGTTACTAAAAAAAGTTGATCAGAATTAAAAATTGCATTTTTTAGTTCTGATCAACTTTTTTAAATAACATTTTTTGATGTTGTCAAATTTACCTACTCTTGAGTAAAATTCATTTTTCTGATAATTGTATTTTAGATTTTAGAACATGCAGAACTTTTTATGAAGAATAAGTTTTTTTCCTAAAATTAATAATAAAAAAGTTTCCGATACGGTTCCAACTTACTGAGATATTGTATTTTTTTTTACAAAATAAATACAGTTAAATTACTATATTACTATCGAAATTTTTAAAATAGAATAAAATTTTACTTTAAATGGATGAACTTGCAAATTTAAACGTAATTTTTAATTCTGATCAACTTTTTTTAGTAACATTTTTCGATATTGTCAAATTTAAAGGTACTTTATTCATATTTTTTGACAAACCTCGTATACCACTGAAAAAATTTGATATTTGATGACTGTATTCTAGGTTTTAGATAATGCAGAACTTTTTATGAAGAATAACTTTATTTCCTAAAATTAGTAATAAAAAAGTTTTCCATATGATTCCAACTTATAGGGGGACATAATGTATATTGGCAATCCGTATTAGAAAATAAAAAATCAACATCATCCTTAATTTTCACCAACCAGAGTTACACAACCACAGAAATGAGTTAGTTAATCTCAAAATGGACATGAAAAGACTGGCGAAGGACCACGCAATTTTTATAGAACTGCGACACTTTGTTTTTAAATGGATACAACTGTTTTTTATTCTAAAGAGCTTTTACATGTTCATTTATCAAAAAATATTAATAGTTTTGGATGATTTTATTCGTAAAAAAAATTAAGGAACAGGTCACATCAGAAATATAATACAAATATTCTCAAAATTATCAGCCTTACAATTATGTACAAACATCATTGACTATACCTAGAATACTGTATATCCAAGTCCCTAAAAGGGTTAGTGATCACCTTCACAAATGGAGAAAAAATCAAAAATATCCTTCAGAAAAATTTGAACCTGAAAGCCTGAAAGTCTCGTAAAATTACTTTCGGATCGTGTTATTACGTACAATAGTGGCGAAAACGGTAGTAGAAAAAATATTGTAATACACTCATACCTCAACTGCAAATATCTAGTTACCTCCCTTGGTACGTAAATTACTATTAAAATTATCTAATAATAAAAGTAAATTTTTTAATTTATGGTTTTTAATCAAATATTTATGTATTTATTTATTTATCCGTAAAAGTGGGTTATACTTTCTTTTACATACCTACAAGTTTATTTTACTAATTAATTGTATTTGAGTTTCCAATGAATTTTAAATGAAAATTTTACGTTAAGAAAGTTGCCACACAAATTCATTAGTACGTCAAAACAAATTTTCTATCCATAATAATATTTGGTTTGGTGAACCTTGTTTCCAATTAAAATGTTTGACGTATTCAATATTGAAGATAGATGGAAATAGGTAGATAATTCAGGGTCAGATAATAAAGTACAATATTTTTTCTAGCTATAAGCAATTTTCTTTACTAGATTTATAACGTGTATCATTGAACTTTGATAATAATTAACACAATGACTGAAAAACTAGACGATCGACTAATTATAGTAACTTCTTGAAAGCGGAAATAAAGTGGTATTTGATTCCTTATTTATCTAATATAAACAGTGACAACATTCGTGACAACTTGCAGTCGATTAGGAATGATAATTCGAAGAAATTTTATACCAATTACAGAATGATTTCATTGAATGAGTCAAATTTTAAGGTAACACTTATAAATAGCAAATGTTCCCAAAAAATATTCAAAATTTTCGTGACAGTAAAAGTTTGTTTATTTTCTTAAAACCAATAAGTCAAAATATATAAAAATAAGAGATTATTACAATCATATACTTAAGGTACAAAAATAAAACATGCAATTACTGAATATTATTATTATTATCTAAGTACTTCTAATTTATTTTTGAATCACCCAGTATAAAACTGCTACCACTGACAACAACGTAAACAATGAATAAACCGGAAACCTACCCTTACACAAGAGGGAGTGTACTGTACACCCAAAATGACTCAACCCTTTTATATCTACAAACATTAACATTTTTTATAAATATATAAAAGTGCACTTTAATCATGCAATTATCGACGAATTTTAATTGCCCTAATTTTTAGTATCCAATACTTTTTTTAATAATAGTAATAGAATAAATGTTTTTAATTGAAAATTAACTAACCATTATTATAAATAATGAACTATTTAGTTCACAAGAACAACACTGTTGCTTTTTCGCACTCGAAATCTTTCTCGTAACAAAAGCACACTCTCGAGTAATATTTCAATAACCACTCGAGCTATCTCGACGTAACCGTAACCGACAAAAAATGTTCCGTTAATAATTATTGTAAGTTATAAGTTACGAGTTGCGATGCGACCCTGCGCCCTGCAACAGCGAATTATTTTTATGTTGAACGGAACAAAACCATCGTCCGTTTAGAGAACAGAGGTTTCGATTGCGACTGCGTACGGTTTATGTTGCGCGATATTTATTCCTTTATGAAACTGTGTCAATAATTGGTAATTGTTGGAAAAATCGGTACTTGCTTTATTAAATTTTGGAACCAAACAAAAATCGTTTACCAACTATTGTACTCATCCTTTATTATATAGATTAAATTTTAATCAGTATTGTATTGTATTGGTTTTTTTGTTTGTTAAAATATACAGGGTCTAACATCATTATACTGATGTTATCTTCTAATTTTCTATTAACTGGGTGACGAACCAACCCCCGGTATATTATTTTTATTTTTTTTTAACAATTTCTAATGGTATTTTGTCTCGTCTCATTAAGTTTGTTTCCAAGAATTTTTTTGTTGTTTTTACCAAAGTACATATTTTGTCAATACATATTTCTACAAAACGATAATACACACTTGAACCATTTGAAAAAATATTAAATTACAAAAGTTGAAATATTAGCAAATAATTCTTTTATATGGACCACACAAGATTATGACGTAAAATGTTTACGTCATAACTCGGCATAAAAAGGAGGTTCGCAGCTCAGAGACTTCAGAGAGGGATCAGTCAAAATCAAATTTAAAACTACCAATACCGTCACCGAAGTTCCTCGTTTCAGCGTGTTACATTTGTGTCACCCTGTATTTTCATTATTTCTCTGCTCAATATATTTTAATTTCATACACGCTTGATATCCCCTCCTTATTCCTTCGCGTCATGTCCCTCTCTTCTCTTGGTATTCCTATAAAATATCTTTTCCATGCTAATATAATGTTCTTCTCTTTGCCTACTCAGTCAAAATAATTGACTTTATATCGTTCTTGTCGCTTGCTGAAGATTTCTTCTTTTTTCTCCCCCTCATCTTATAGGGTTTTTTTCCTGGACCAAGAAGTTTTTTCCTAGGAATTATTTTTTTTTCATCTGGAATTCATTTTTCCTTTGGACCAAGTTTTTAACTCTGGACTACAGTTTCTCCTTTGGACTAAGTTTCTTGGACTACAGTTTCCTTTGGAAAATAAAAAAACCTCAAGAAAAGTCAAGTTTTTTTTTAAGAAAAAGTAAAAAAAAAACTCTGGAACCTTAATTTTTAAATAAACAAATATAACGTTTAATTTGATTTTAATTTCCTTAACCCGAAAAAAAAGAAAGGACGGATTTTGAAATGTATCATAGTTTTTTTGTCAATTGTTTCTAATTACATAAAAAAATCAATTTGATTGGCGTCCAAAAACTTTTTTTTATTTTTTATATATCATAAATGAAAATTTCTTCTCTACACGTTTAGATTTATTTTGTCTTCATAAAAATAAATCACAATAAGCATTTTGCATATTTTAATTCGCCAACTTCTTATAGTCAATAGCCAAAGGTTAAATACGTATCGACTGAACCAGCTTATAAGATTTCCATTTTTCGTGGGTTCGCAGGGGAGGGTGTCATTTATCTGCTAATTGTACCATCCTAAATAACAACATTAATCATATATTTTTCTAAAATATATTGTCAGTGTTACGCAGAGTCATACTGTGTCAATCGCATTATCTTTTTCTAAATTATGGTCCAACTTTATAAATGTAAATTAGTCCATTAAAATGTATTAAAATCTCGCAAACTTTATGAAACTACTCTTTGAGATAAACTGTATAAATTTTAAAATTTTACATTATACTCCTTAAATGTTAATAAATTGGACACGTTCTTTTTATGTTACCAGATTAGCCCAAATGTAGCTTGATTTTTTTTAATGAGACAATATGTATAATTTTTTCAATGTAGATTATGAATTTTACGTGGCTGACACAACTTGTTTTATTAAACTTAATATTATAGTTGGTTGCAAATTAAAAAATGTATTTAATCAAATTAAATGTTTTCTAGTATATATTCTAATTGAATATATTTTACTTGATTTCAAAGTTGTCTTAAAGCTTTTAAAACAGTTCATTATTATAGTCAACTACAAATTTTAGCTAAATTGGTTTTTATATGAGACAACCTGTATAATTTTTGTAAATTTAGATTAAAAATCTAAAAACATTCATAATAATTTAGGCAAAAAGAGCAAAAAAAGGTAAAAATAGGCAATAGATTGTTAAAAATTTGGACAAAAAGTGCAAAAAATCGGGGAAACTAGGCAAAAAATCAATCAAAATAAACAAAAATCCGTGAAATGGGCAAAAAATTGTTAAAAAGTGCAAAAAAAATTGTTGAAATGTTTTGCAGAAAACGCAAAAATCGGTGAAAAATTAACAGAAAAATGTTAAAAATTGCTTAAAATCAACAATTGCAAAAAATTGGTAAAAATAGGCAAAAATTGTTAAAAATTGCAAAAAATCAGTAAAAATAGGTAAAAATTTAGGGAAAGTAAATAAATTAGTGAAATTAGGCAAAAAAGTACAAAAAAAGTGAAAATAGACAAAAAAGTTGCAAGAAATCGGTGAAAATGGGCAAAAATTGTTAAAAATTTAGGGACAGTGTAAAAAATCAGTAATAGGCAAAAAATTATTGTTAAAAACTGCAAAATTCGGTGAAAAATACACAAAAAAAATTTAAAAAATGTAAAAAGTGCAAAAAAATCGGTGAAAATATACAAAAAAATTGTTAAAAATTGAGGTAAAAATTGTAAAAAATCGATGAATAGATAAAAAAAATACAAAAAATCGGTAAAAATAGGCAAAAATTGGTACAAATTTAGGAAAAGTAAAAAATCAGTGCAAATAGACAAAAAATTGTTGTGTTGAAAATGTTTGACAAAACTGCAAAAAAATCGGTGAATGCACAAAAAACTGTTAGAAATTGCAAGAAGTGCAAAAAATCGGTAAAAAAAAACACAAAAAACTTTCAAAAATTGCAAAAAATCGGTGAAAACAGACAAAACATTGATAAAAATTCAGAGAAAAAGTGCAAAAATCAGTGAAAATTGGTAAAAAATTATAATAAATGTAGTGCAAAAAACCGGTAAAAATAGGCAAAAAATTGTTAAAAAATGTTGGCAAAAACTGCAAAAAATCGGTCAAAATTACACAAAAAATTGTTAAAAATTGAGGCTAAAACTGTGAAAATAGACAAAAAATTGTTAAAAATTTAAAGTAAATCGATGAAAATAAGCAACAAAATTGAAAAAAAAAATCAGTAAAAATAGTAAAAAAAAATGTTAAATTGGCTCATTGAAATTAATTGTCCCACATTGTTTTAAACTCATCATTATAGTCGGTTGCAAACTAAACCGAATATTTAACAAAAATTGGATTTTTTTAATGGGACCATTTATATATTTTTATATCTTATATTTAATTCAGTATTCAGAATGAACACAAGGGTTGCATCGCTGGTATTGATCCGGTCGCAATCTAGTAGGATTGTCCATACAAAAAAATGATCCAAAACAACAATAATGCAGAGAGAGACAGTGTACATAATCTGATGACATTTACGGTATTTACTTAAAGTTATTAAGAACTTTTTGTACATATTCGTTGGTAAATGCCCCGGGGGTGAGTATTCGTTGGATGGAGTTTTTATAAGGTCCATAAAGGCTATATATGTATAAGTTATTTATTGTCAACACAATTCGTTTATTTATAATTAATACATTCATTACGATGGTGGTTAGGTTTTCCGGTTGTCCAGTTTTCCCTATACCTTTAATGCAAAATGGCGCCATCATTCTTCAGTAAATTTTCTTAATGAATAAATATTTTCTTGAGATTTTTGTGTTTTGATTTATGTTCACTTGTCACCATACTTTTTAAAAGAACTTCTGGGGGTTATTACAATTATTAATAATAATGCTATTATTATTACTACGATTATTAAATACAACGTGGGTCCTAACTTAACAATACTAGACGATCAGGTATATTTTGTGATAAATTTGAGTACGGAAGTTTCTTACCGAAATGACCATCGGTTTGTTACTTTGTAGTCGACCTTTTCATGAAATAAAACAGGCCAGGTGGTGGGAGGTCACAACTAAAAATATTTTGTTTTTGAATACAGAGCCTAAAACTGTTTATTACTCATTGTATCTCTTATTTGTGAAGCCATCTTCTCTATCAAGTTCCAGGTTGTAGATAAATGGTTTCACTTTGTAAAAATTTTTGAAATAGGAGATGTAACAAGAAACAAATGTAGTAAAATCATAGATATAACTAAATATAAAGTAGTACATGTTTTTTGGAGCGCCCTTCGGGCAATCGCCGATCTGGCCAGTCCGGGTCTGTAGAAATTTTTTCTGGAGGCTTGGAAAAATTATTAAGTTATAAGGTGACTACGTTGAGAAATAATGTTTTTGTGTTTTTTTTTAAAGATCCTCATAGAATCGGTAAAAATGTTTAATAATTGTACTACGCAAAATATAATTTAAAATATATAAATTAAAAATGATAATTCTAACATTTGGTTTCTTTTTTTTTTGTTAAAGCTTGATTTTTTATGACATGTTCAAAACAAATGACTGATCGTAGAAAAAATAGTGAATTTAACTAACAATCATATTCTTCTTACTCAAAGATATTACTGACAAAACATTGATAATTACACTACTCTGATATAACATATTATCACTATCAATAGTTGAATTATGATAGGCTTGATCGTATAATAATTTATAAACCAATTTAAGCTGTACGAAGCTCGCAAAACGCATGTTTAGTACAATTCAAATTAGTTCATATGTACAAACCAACTTAATATCTTGTAAACCTTGAACCGATATTTTATTTAGTCGGTTTTTAACTATCAACACACTCGGTGTTTAACAATGAATAATAAAACGGCGTATTTCGTGGGTAAGAAAAAAAATTAAACCATATATTTTTATGTTTTAATTACCAATTTTATAATATACCTCAACAGCGTCGATAAACATAGAAACCAAAGTTTTCAAAATTTAAATATTAATAAAAGTGGAACATGAAGAAAATAAAAAAAAAAAAATAGTTAATATTTAAAATTTTATAATTTAGGGGTTGATGTAGGAACCGGCAGTGTTAGAGCAGCTTTAGTATCAGAATTTGGAGAAATTGTCCAATCGGCAGTAGAAGAAACCAAAACGTGGAATTTTCAACCCGATTTTTACGAACAGTCAACCGAGAATATTTGGAATGCCATAGTCAGCTGTGTCAAGGTAATAAATAATTAAATACCTGCATTAAGCAATAAGTAATAAAAGCAAAAAACGTTATCTATACAGGGTCTCCAAATAAACTATAACAGGTAAACTAATTAAAATAAGTTCTTAGAAATTTTATATAACAAATTTTACTCACTTTTTTTTGTTTCAATATGTTATTTTATTGATTTTAATTTCAAAATGAAAAATATGTCGTATCAAGTTTTACAACATAACTGGCATTTAAGATAATAGAAACCATATTTTGTCAGTCAAAAAGATTTTTATCAAGTAGTATTAATTTGGTAAATAGATAAATAAATTTACAGTATGTATACATGTATAAAATACATAACTCATATCTAGTAAACTGACGTATTAAGGATTTAAGTTCAGATAATTTTGTCAAAAATTAAATCCAAAAAGTTATCCACATCTCAAATGTAGTCAAGTGTTAATCATAAATGAAAGCCCAAAATCATGTACCACAATAACATTTATTAAAAAAATCGAAAGGTAACTAGTTTCGGTTAAAAAACCATCTTCAGGCATATAATAAATATACAACATGTAAATGTAATTTTTACAAAGTAAAAGAACAGAAAAACTTAACCTAACTAAAATAACAATCGAAAAGAATTAAATACTAAATAATTTTACCATATTGCTAAAGTGTCGCTACTAAGCAAGGGAGGGGAAGAAAATTCTTTTCTTTTACTTTGTAAAAATTACACCTACATGTTGTATATTTACTATAGGCTTGAGGATGGTTTTTTAACCGAAACTAGATGCCTTTCGATTTTTTTAATAAATGTTATTGTGGTACATGATTTTGGGTTTTCATTTATGATTAAGTTAAAAATTGTTCCTAAAAATTCTTTTACGGCATAAAAGTTAAATCCGAATTTATTAGTATAGTTGAGACTCTTAAGTCAGAATCAAACAAGGCCCCGTCATATAAATCGCCCTATCAATGTATAGCTTCCCTTATTGGTCGTTAATCTATGTGGACTGCGAATTAATTGAACGAAGCGCTTTTTTGCACCTAAAATATGTGTAATATTTTGTCGGCAACTTTTTGATCCCTGTTTCCTTTTGATTCTGTCTTTTAGCTATACTAAGATAGAACTGTAAGAACTATCAAAAATAAACTACTTTATTTTATAAGTAAAACATGTAAAACTATATTTAACTATAACTAATAAAGTCTTATTATATTAAACAACGTATCGCTTTCGTTCGTATATCGATACTGATCTTGTCCTTCATATATTTGTATCACCAGCCAATATTTCTAATCAAGGGCGGATTCAGGGGGGAGGTCATGGGGGTCATGACCCCCTCTATCCTGTGATGTTTTTTATGAATAACAGTAAATACTATAGCCCAACATTTTCCGGGGGAGGACCCCAGAAGTTCTTCACGAGTTATGACCCCCCTAAAGTGAGACTCTGGATCCGCCCTTGTTTCTAATATATACAAGAAGAAGGTTCGTTTATCTAACTAGGGTTGTGTCTGATGTCTGGTATACGTCCATCGTCATTATTTCTTACAGAACTTTATTCTGTTTTACAATTCTACAGTATAACCATGAAAAATTCACAAAGTTTCAAACTAATTACACCATTAATATAATTGTTGGGTGAATTTTGGATTTTATTTAACAGTTCAAATTCATTCAAGTCCATTTAAACTATAAAAATGTGAGAACAGAAAACGCTTACAATTGTCTACAATTTCTTTAGACATATACTGTATTCGCTGGGTGCAGAGTTCATGGTGGGAACAACTGAAACGATCCCAGCGCTCGTATTGGTTAAAATTTCGTGAAATCATGCTCTTGTCATAAGTAAACACGTCAAAATTAAATATAAAAATGGTTCATAATATTGTGTTGTTAATTGCAAAAATACATGGAGAAATAGCAAATGCAGTTAGGAGAAAAAAGTAAGTAATGTATCTAAATCTGTAGCATGCTAACTTAGACGTGTGTTTTGTTCTACAATTATTCGATGTGATTAAATAACTTTTGCCACTATGTCTCAATTCTTTCAGATCTCTAACGTGACCAGCCGCGAAAAGTTACTTCACTTTGTCCATCGTTTAGGGTTTAAATGATATTTGATGAGTAATTGACTTAAATCCGGTTTGAATAATCACATTCATCATCGCCTAAAAATTATTTTAAAAAAGTATGATAAATTATTGTGACTGAAAATCTAGCAGATATTCATAAATTTTTATTATTCTAGCTGTCGTGTATTATTTGTTTGTATGTCACTGATTAACCTGATAATAATGTAAGAATCATTGTTTTTGATATTTATTTACATGTTTTCGCATGTTTTATACTGAATTTGTTCATCACAACACGTTTTACTGAATTTGTTCTTTCGAAAATATAATCACATTTTTTATTTATATGCTTATAAATTAAAATTCAATTGTCGAGCGTGATTTTATGCAACCATCAGATGGCGTTTTCGTCGCGCTCCCTGCCAATACTTAATTACACAAATACTACTCAACTCTTCTAAACGAGTATTACAAATAAACTTAATTAACAATCACCTACTCTATTAATTATTCGAGAATTTCAGTAAATTTAAAATTGATAAAAATTTTCTTTTATAACTACATCTTTTAATGTGATCAAGTTAATAAAACACCAAGTCCAGTGCCACAAATTGTATAATTAAAATTTAATAATTAACAGTTACGATTAAATCATTATTGAAGGTTGACAGAATTGGTAACTAGTTTCGGCTTCCGCCATCATCAGGCCTACAATACAGCTCGTTTAGAAAGAAAAAAATTAATACAAGAAATAAGCATAACATATGTATTATTAGGGAAATCTATATTGTAATAAAAAATTGTGAATAAGTAAAAGTATTGTACTGAAAATTGCCGTAGTAACTTAAGCTATACTAACAAATTGAAGCTGTGGGTGGAAACTTAAGCTTAGGAGTTAATCAACTCTTGATGATGTTTTAGCGAAACGTACGTAAGGTGTTAAAAAACTATTCTTCAACATTATTGAAAATCAAAGATTCCAAATTCCCATTTTTTAATTTGAGATAGAGAGATAGAGACAAACGAACAACGGCAATCGATTCAGCATCGTTAGAAACCCCAAAAATGATATTAATCTTTGACCTATTTTTACTTATACTATATATTGTAATGTTATTTACACTATCTCAATTATGGGTTGGGTTCTGTAGAAAAATAATAAAAAATATAAAAAAAATTGTATATTCCTGTGATTCGATCTTCTTGTAATGACTTGTAACTTCTTTAATAATCTCTTATTTTAACTTTGAGATGCTTGATATTATGATTATAAGAATAGTTTTCTTCCTCTTCGTCTATAATGACTATATTTACTAACTTTTCCACCTTCTTATTTTTGCTATAATCTTAGATTACTTTTCACCTTCAGCTAGACTTGCTCTCCTGATATTTCTGCTTTCTTCTATCTCTAATCCCTTTTATTCACACTGTATTTCCTGTTAATCTAACTTTTCGTTACTTAAATTTAATGTATGACTCCAAAATTTCAATTTTATTGTATCATATTTGATTATATTAAGAAATTTTAAGATTCTATCACTTTTTCAAATTGATTGCCAATTTATCTATAATACTTTCCTTTCCTTTTATCTACTTACATATCAAATATAAAATATTTCATTACATATAAGGTATTTGTAATTTGTGAAAACTCACACATATTAAGTAACCTCTGAAATGTGTATTAAAATTACATACTTCTGGATACTTAGATAGCACGTCTGGGATTTCCCGACGAATTAAGTAATTATATTTCTTGATTTTTCGATCAATTTTTTCTAGATTGTGATCAAAAATGTAAAACCCGAAACTATTAAAGGAATCGGATTTGATGCCACCTGTTCTCTAGCTTGTTTTGATAAAAACGGTTCTCCACTATCTGTCAGTCCAACTGGTAAATAGCTCATATTGATTTGACCAATTTGAAATAAATATATAAATTTTAGGAAATAACGAACAAAACGTCATTCTTTGGTTAGACCATCGAGCTATTAAAGAAGCAGAAGAAATAAATAAATTAAACCATCCAGTGTTGCAATATGTCGGTGGAAAAATTTCTCCAGAAATGGAAACTCCGAAATTATTGTGGCTTAAAAGAAATTTGAATAAAGAATGTTGGAACAAAGCTGGTTACTTTTTCGATTTGCCAGACGCTTTGACATGGAAAGCAACTGGTACAGACTCAAGGTAAGGGTACCATTCTAAATAATAATAAATTATGCTTATCTTATCTGTCAATTAAATCAGATTGTCGTACACTATTTAGAAATCATCTTCATTCTTTTAATTTATTTATTGTATTTTTGGTTTTCAAAATTAATCAATTGATATATTATTAATAAAATCAAGAATTTTAATAGTTTCTTTATATATAATTTATCTAATTTGAACCTCCCTGGCCAAGTTATTGCCTTTTAATGGCTAATTGCTTATCATATGACCAATTAATAACTAGCTGCAAATGATGATTGCTACTTTGGGTATTTAAATTGGCTGGAAAAATAAAGTCGCACCTACATTTATAAGCTATATTTAAGTTTATTTCCCAAAATCAAATTATTCGTGCGCCTTGATTTTTTGAGAAAATTGACTATAAAAATAAATTAACAAAATATTTAATGTTCAATGTAAAGAATATTAAACTGGATACATTTCATATTGAATATGCCGAGAAATCTAGTCCAAAGAAGGATAATGGCTAAAATAAAATGGCGATCTTGTCATAAAGGCGCATTTACATAAAACCAAAAAATTATCTACCAATATACCGGCGGTGTAATTTTATTATGTAAAAATTAGGAACGATATCATGAACTTCATGAAACCCGTATTTTAAAACATCTCGAAAAATGGAAAAGTTCTATTAGTTTTATTTTTCTCCCTATAATTCCATATACTTTTAAAACATTTGCAAAGCAAATTGGAGTAGAAAAAAGAAGAGAAACTATTTTATTGCTTATGGTCATGATTTATTTTTACCATTTTGTGACAAATGATTAAAAAATAAGGTAAGTGATTATTAAGTGAATTCAGCTTTATACAGGGTGTTTCCAACTTAAGCTTATAACGTAGATACTTCTCGTAAAATTAGACAAAATGATATAAGGAATTAGGGGCCCTTCATATTTACTTCGTGAAATACAGGGTGTTAAAGTTATAAAATATTAAATGATTTTATTTGATAACTTTAAAATGAATGAAAATATTGATTTGAAATTTGGCAGTTTTGTTTTAAACGTAAAAAACGTCATATTTTACATTTTTGATCCAGTGGTGTGCATTTGGAAGCATATGACACCTTTCACTTTCATTCTGTACGTCCCTGGGATTTGAAGCTATTTTTATTTTTTTGTATTACTCAATGATTTTCAAGTAAAACACGCACAACTTAAACGGAACAGAACTTTTACATGAATTAGAATTTCTGTAAAATTGCGACAAAAATGTAACGTCTGTATAGTATACACACTCATTTACATTACAATCAATAACTTAACTCAGTCATTCCCAAACATTACAATTGCATTTGTTAACTATATCAATTTCTTTCTACAGCCGAGAGATCATTTTTTAAATTAAAGTTAAAAAAGGATAATTTACGATCTAAAATGGGCCAGGAACAATTCGAAAATCTTACTATCATTTCTATAAAGTCTGACTTTTGAAAGCAGCTGGATATTTTCCTCTTGTCACTCAATAGCACCTCAGAGTCCTAAACAATCAACATCCATTGATTTATGACACCATTAAAGTGGTCTGGTCCAAAATCTTTGACTCGTCACCATAATTCCTTATATATATTGGATGGTAATTTTGGCTCAACACACATAGGCTAAAAGCGCCTATCAGTATTTCGCACGACAGAGCCGAATAGTACTTGGCGCGTCAATGTAACAACTTTTAAAAAAAAATCGTAGCTTTATTAGACTTGCGTGAGTGAATAGTTTCATCCCTTCTAAATAATACAATGCACTAAATAGTGACATTAGGGGTGAATTTATAAGTGGCAAAATATGTTTTAATAATAACACTATAATATATTCTCCAAAAATAAACTTTTAAACATTTCAATTTGATTTGATATAAAACTCAATTTATCTCTTAATTTACGTCTTAACTTCCGATAACCTTACATAATTTGTTATTTATTTAAATATTATTAAACTACGCTATTGTATAGCATATACGTTTTCAAACAAATTTTAATACATCAATTTTAACATAATAAGTACAACTTATTTATTTAAATATATTTTATAATCGCTTTTTAACAGTTATTTACATTATTATAGCCGCAGTATCATTTAATTTCCTTTGTATCATTTCAGCTGAAGAAATCGTATCAACGTTTTTAATTTTTTTACTTTTGACTTTTGAAGACTAAAAACTAGTTCTGAAGAAGCTGTGATTTGGAATGTTTCTTGCAGAGCAGAACTAGTAAGCTCAGATTAAGGGATTTACCCTTTTACTCGAATGTAAAGATATATGCTATTAAATTCTTGATCTGTAATGAAACTATATTTAGTTGCAACATAGCTTCCGTTTTCTTCAATATAAACAGTCGGGTCATTAGAGTTTCCAATAAAATGTGTTAATAAAACAGTATTAGGGATAAAAATAACATTTTGTTGTAAATTTGTCATTTTTCGCTTCAAATAATCCACAAAATTCAATTCCAGTTGGCAAAAAATTAGTTAAATGATATCATTTGTACCATCGATAATTTTACGTATCTCAAAAACAAAACGTTATTTCCTCGCATAACCGGGGAAACCCCTAACCCTATTCGCTTAGCCTACAATAAATGAGATGCTACTATCCCAGAATACGATTAAATAACGATTTTAATATTAAATGTCTACCACAAGACATTAAAAATGCACCAAGTGTATTGAAATTTGACAAGGATTTATATATGAATACCTCAACAATGAAGTGATTTAATTTGTATTTTATACTTATACAGAATGTTATGGTATTTTCAGTACATTTCTTTGGAGACTTATAAATATGGATTGAGTAATAAATATCGTATTTGGAAGGAGAATTAAACGCCGAAATGAAACATTATTATTACTATTTTCAAACCAGTTTCTTTTCTAATATTTATTCTTTCTTCCATTATTTGAGTGTATAAAATCTCTCTAAACTAAATAAATATTAACCGTCTCTCATTTGCCACACAAATCTGTGTCTCCGTAATCCAGTAATATTCTGAATAATTCGTCAACAGATCTTCGTGTTCTTTAGTATGCAAATGGACGTACGAAATGTCTGTTGACGGAACAGAAACATGGAATCGATCCTACTTCGAACAAATCGGACTGGAAGATCTTGCAGAAAACGATTGGAAAAAAATTGGATCCGAAGTACTTCCTCCTGGTACTCCCGTAGGCAAGGGATTGTCTCGAGAAGCAGCCACAGAATTTGGACTTTTACCCGGGACACCGGTTGGTGCGTCCATGATTGATGCGCATGCTGGTGGATTGGGGCTAATAGGATGTAGAGCTGAAGGAATTGATTCTGATTTTCATACTAGAGTTGGTAAGGAGTTAAATTGCTGTTTATGTTGGTTAATAAGTGTTTGTTTTTAGGTTTAATTTGTGGCACATCGACATGCCACATGGCAGTTTCGAAAGAACCGACATTTACGCCTGGTATATGGGGACCATACAAAAATGCATTAATGCCAGGAATGTGGCTTAACGAAGGTGGTCAAAGCGCTACAGGCAAACTAATCGATCACGTGATCGATACTCATACGGCAGCTCAAGAAACCAAGAAAAAAATTGGCAATAAGTAAATTTTATATTCAAAGATCTGCCATTTTATTTGAATTTTTTCTTATATATTGTTGTATTTTCAGGCACATACAGCATTACCTGAATGAGGTTTTAATAAAATTAGCAAAAAAGAATAATTTGAATTCCATGGCTTTCCTTACAAAAGATCTTCACGTTTTGCCGGATTTTCACGGAAACCGTTCACCCATTGCAGATCCAACACTGAAAGGCTCTGTAGGTATTTCTGTTATTATTACAATAAGGGAACCTAAGCAAAAACCTTTAAAAAGATACATTTTTGCCCCATATAAGGTAGGTAATATTGGCCGATACAGTATTTTATATACTTAGAAGCGCATCCGGCTAAGAAATTACAACAAAAATTCATAACAAAATAGTATATTGTTTTACGAGTGACGAAAGTAACATTTTTTGAAGCGAGAGAACAATTTACCGACGAGTGAAGCACTATACTTTTTCTACTACCCTAAAAAGAACACTGAACAAATATTTTATCACTTAAATCACTTTCCGAATCAGATATCATGATTAACTTTAAAAACAATGTTTTCAGTCGAAACTGACAAGTTTAAAGAATTAACGAGGAACGTCAAACTAATAAAACCAGCCAACTAGATATCAATTGTTTTTAAATCTCGCTGTATTTTATGATTCTATTCTGCTTTTTAATTGAAATGATTCCTGTCTTTGTTTATTCATAATTTAAAGTTGTCAAAACATTATATACGAGGGCGGGAAATAATAATAATAATATTTATTCATTTAACCATAAAAGGACCTTACAAAAGTACGAATAAAACGAATAATAACTGCGAGGTACCTCTGAGCAGTGAAAAATTATATAGTAAAAATAAAAATATTTAAAATTAAAATTAGTGGTAAGTAAAACATAACAGTGCGTGAATAAAAAAACTTGCAAAGCATTAAATAATTGTAAAATATTACATAATATAACAAAGATTTTGAATTTAAAATTATAGAAGGTAACAATATACAATTAAAAACTTAAACAAATAAAAACTAAATTAAAATTTAAGTGATAATAATCTAGTTATGTTATTTTTAATGTTTTATGATACTTTTCTCTTTTTTTTATTTCAATCAAGGATTTGTTTTACTTCTTGTCTTGAAATTTGTTTTAGTATTTTTTTTATCTAGAAATTAATATTATTATTTGTTACTCCAGTAACGTTTTTAAGAAAAAAATTTAATACTTTTGGTCCAACGAAATTAAAACTTTTGTCCGATACTTTTGGACATAAAACGCGAAATGTAATCTCCTCTTTGCCTTGTACAGTATTTATGTGTTTTAGTTTCAAGTACGTTTTTTGTCTTAAACTGTGCATTATATACTTGGAGAAAGAATAGCTGACGACAGTCAAATATTGCCGAATCTTTATATAGTTGGTCAGTGGCATAATTACTGTCTTGATTAAGAATAATTATTAAAAATCTTCTTTGCAGAATTTCCAGTGGGTTCGTCCTGGAAACTCCGCCCCATTCTATAATACCGTACCTAATATGTGATTCAACTATACTTTGATATACCATTTTCTTTTCTTTAAACTCTAGAATTGTTGAAATTTGTTTCACCCTGTATTGAATTGATCGTAATTTTTTTAACAAAAAATCAATGTGAACATTCCATTTTAAATTGCTGTCAATAAATATGCGTAAATATTTGATTTGTTTTATAGGTTTAATTTTAATTGTATCCTGTAATGTTAATATAAAATTAGGCAGTGATAGTTCTTGACAACTGAATGGTAGGTAAAAGGTATTTTCTAATTTCATCGATAGTAATCTGTTATCAAACCAGTCTTTAATTTTAAATAAATGTGATTCAACCTTTTTTTTTGGTGTATACCAATCTTCGTCTTCATAAAACATTACAGTGTCATTCGAAAAGCAATGATTCTGTTGTTTTCTTCTAGTAAAAATAGGTTGTTTAAATATATTAAAAATAATATTGGTCCTAATAATGTTCCCTGAGGGACGCCACATATGACTGTTCGTTAATTAGGTGTTAGTTTATTGTTACTTTTTGTTTTCGATTTATTAAGTAACTCCGAAACAAATCATTTGCGATGCCCTTCACTCCTATATCTTGTAACGTTGATAATAAAAGGTGGTGGTCCACAGTGTCGAATGCCTTTCTCAGAACTATGAATACACTTATTGATGGTCTTCCTTTATCCAACGTTTCATATATGTTAGTTATCTGAATCAAAAGTTTGACTCCGATAATATACCATGTTTTAATAGAAATGTATTTAAACGTATTTTTATTAGTTTTTCAACAACTTTAGTAATATTAGATGTCAATGCTATAGGTCTGTAGTTACCCATATCAGTTTTATCTCCATTTTTAAAAACTGATTTTACAACGTATAGTTTAAAAACAAATGACGAAAGTTAACGTTATGAAAATTTCTCTCACTTGCGACGGAAATCAAGTTTTCGCTGAAGGTATTCTATTACAAAATGACGTCTTTTTGTAAAGGGTTGTACAAAAATAACTTTACTCGACACCACTGAAAATATTGGTCAGCACAATATTTAATAACTTCTGACAGAGTTCCATTTTCCTCTGGGTTCTCCTATAAATTTCACTTTCATTACCATTATGTATAGAAAGCGATTAAAATATTTAATTTGATATATTTCTTATACATTTATAGATACGTGGTCTTACATTGGCAGCTGACGAAGAAAGTTTAGCATTGTTATATTTAGCTACGATACAAGCACTTTCAGTGAGTAATTATTTGCTGTTTGGTTATTTACTCTTTCCCATATCATTATTTTTTTCAGTATGGAACACGTCATATAATTGATACACTTAAACAATCCGGATACAAGGAAATAAAAACGACACTTTTATGCGGTGGTCTGAGTAAAAACCCAGTTTTTACTCAATCTCAAGCGGACGTTTGTAATCTTCCCACCGTGTCACCTGATGAATTAGATTCAGTTCTATTGGGTGCTGCTATATTAGGTGCCTGCGCAGCTGGACATTTCAAGAATATGACAGTGGCAGTTCAAACGATGGGTGGTAAAGGACAAGTAGTCCTACCTAACAAAGAAGTCGCCGAATATCATAATAAGAAATATAAAGTATTTTTAAAAATGTATCAAGATGAAATTATTTATAGAAATATTATGAATGAGTAATTTTTAGTACTGATGTAACGTAACAGTACGTTTTATTTCAATATGTAAAGAAAGAAAATACAAAGTCAAAAAAATTATATCAGACATAAACATTTATTAAAAAAAATAAGACATACAGGTACATTTCTAAGAAAATCACAATGATGCAGCCTCAAATGACAATGACAATTAAAACAAATCTTATTCACGTCAAAAATACGAAATTTGGATTTTATTCATAAAAAACTTCTGCATAAATTTCCAAAAATATATAAAAAAAAATATCAAAAATCATTTTTTAGATTTCACTGAGATGTTAAAGGTGACATTCCCACTTGACGTGGATCTGTAGCTGCTGTAGATTCGAGATTTTTTAATAACTGTGACAACCAATGGGTTGTGGATTTGTCTTCCTGTAGACACACATTGAAGGTATTGTCCCTCAGTTGGTCGGGTAGGCACTGCCGAAGAGCTTCCCGAGCTCTAAAAGTAACATTTATGATCGTTAATTATTGTTCCTTTGATATAAAAGTAACATATTTAAAATTATTCAGCCAGTGACAGTATTTAAGCACTTTAAATTAATAATAACTGAAAATGTATAAAAAAATTTTTTTGTTTGTCTATGCGATCTCAAAAACTAACAGAAGAGTTTTCTTGAAATTTGTCTCATAGATGCCCTTTCGGTCCCTAAGAAAAATGAGTTATCGCACATGTCTGGGAAAATTCTGTACCTCGAGATATGGGATGGGGGCGCTAATGTGCTCGGTACCAGTTCATAAATAATTATTTTAGTGACACCAATAAGAAATATATTGTTGCCATTTTTTTTCTAACCCTTATGACAAATGTACCACTTTTCCCTATAAGCTAACTCTAACTTAAGTAAAAAATAGGGACACTTTTTTTACTAACAACAAAATTTTAATATTTATTAAAATTTGTTAGTAGTTTTTTTTACACTGACTTTCAAACTCATTAGTAAATGATTTATTTACCTTGGATTATCGGAGAGACGAAGATAGCACCTCACGACGTGTTTTAAAAGTCTAGCTGAAGGTTCTTTTTCTAAGGAAATAACCATTTTACCCTAAAAATAAATTAAAATAATCTTAATAGTAAAACTTTCCAATATTGGTCCCAATGATAAAATTGTACATAAGTTTTTTATAATTCCTTATCTTACAGATAATAAATGATTAATGGGATATATTTTTTATGTTTGGTACATAATTTTTTTTATCTAAAACATTGAATAACTGCTAAATAATATACTTACCAAAATCATGGCAACGTGGCTGAATCTATCGTAAGTTTGACATATATATGACAGCCCACTATCATCTAATAATATTTTCTGTAAAATAAAGGTAGCCACTGTTTTGCTCAATTCCGAACCGGATTCCATAATTCTTAAACATAACGGGATTATTTCTGTTGTAAGCAGAAATGTTATCACTTCTTGTTCATCAGTCTAAAAAATAAAAATTCAAATTATCCGGACAATATGAAACAATACACAAAATATACAAGCCCTTTATTGTAGATCTGATGATGACGAAAGACGAAACTAATCGCCAACCCTCCCAAATGTTTTAATTTTAACTAATATACTAAATTGTGATACTGGACTTGGTGTGTTAAGTATACTCTTATAAAAACTTACCTTAACCAAAGCACCAATAACTCCAAGGCTGGTTAATCTCAAATACTCAAACGATCTTGTTTTCGAAGAGGTATGTAGAAATGGATACAAAAACAACGGAACATGTGCCAACAGAAATTGAGATCTGGTTTCCGAATGCGACGCCACGCACTGCAAAAGTGCCAGAGCATTGCAAACCCTAAAAATAAATTATAATTTCATATTCACAAAGAACCTGTGAAGGAGGAGGGGGCCACACAGAAAACTTGGCTTAGGGCCTCTAATTCTGTAAATTAAGCACTGATTATTGTAGTATGTGTTAATAGGCTTTGGTCCATACGTACATTATAATATAAGATCTAAATTACATTTTTGTGCTGTTACTTCAAAAAATATAGGTTTCCGATCATTTTTCAGCTCAGAAAGTGTCTTTGTCAGTCTAGACCAGAAAACTGACCTAAATATTATGTAATGTATAAAAAAGTTGCATTAAATATCGCAACTGCCATAGCAGTACCGTATTGGTAGATTTTTTGATGTATTTTGTGTATTATAACAAGTTTCTTAACAGATAACATTTATTGGTGGCAGTACAGTAAATATTGTACTCTCCACACTTATAAAGTGAATTTACAGGGCAAACATTCTTTCGGTGCTCACTCTGTAAATATATCACTTTCCGAGCTTGACACGTAAATAACTATCATTCTAGTAATTTTCTTTTCAAAACAGCTTATTTATTTTTTCTGAAAGTAAGTTGAAAACATTAAGGTTGAAAGGTCTGAAACACTTTTTGTAATTATGAAATGATTTGAAAGGAACAATTTTCTGGAATAAACTGAAGCCATATGGATAACCAAAAACTAACCTGTTTGACTGATGTGCTGTTAGAGTAGGTGGATTAATGGCAGGATATATATTTATAATTTCTTGTAATAACGCTGCAGTTGTTCCAAAACTGTTCCATAACATAGGAGCTAAATCTGGTACAACTTCTCTTTTTTTACTAAAAATTAGAGTTAGTTTTGTATATATTCCACTATATATATATCCAGAATTACCTTAATTCCAATAGAGCATTTTCTCTAGTTTCTGGATTTGTAAGTTCCAAAATCCACATATAAACTTTTTCTCTCTCAACCGTTTGATTTGCTGGACTAGGTTGGGTGCTCATTATTTATCTCTTATATTTGTAAATGTATAAACCAAATCAACCACAAACAATTCGACTATCATTAATACAAATATATTGAGTTGTTGTAATTAATCACACTCCTCTACATTTATTTTTTTTTAAGAAAAGGTAGGAAATAAGTTCTGTTTTCTATAACATAACAAGAATATTTTACAAATGAAATGACAAGATTGACACTTGACAGTAATGACATTTGTCGATTAAGCCACAATAAAATTATATACAGTAGTTGCACTCCGGTGTCGATACTTTGACCTCCGTGGTGTTTAGTTTAGTACCGACCAGAAAAACATTGTTGCCAAACGTGAAATAATCCGAGTTTCGGTTAATTTCAGGACAGTCGTAATTCTTTTGTAATCTTGTTAGTAGGCGGATTTTTAGGATAATTTCGGAATAATTATATAAAATATAATATATGCTTTCTTCATACATTTAGTATTAATTGTATTTGTATAGAACCTGATTAAAATATATTTGACATTGATAATATATCAGGACAACCAACCTTTTCAAGCTTATCAGTTTCTGCGCGTACCGGACCCAGCGTCGACGGGTTCATTATAAATTAAACACTGTGACTAGCCACACGCTAACCTGTGGATAATTTTAGAAATTACCCACACGTGAAACGTGATTCGCGTTTGAACAAATGTATTCATGAGCTCTCGTAGCCGCGTGGGGAATTTCTGAAATTATCCACAGGTTCGTGTGTGTAGTCTCGGCCTAAATTAAAACTCGGAAAATCGCATAGTGAAACTAACGTTTATAATCAATTTACTGTGGTTAAACCGGGTTCGGTTTGAATATCACGGAGTAAGACGGATCATTCTCAATTACAGAGTAGTATAGTTCTCCTTTGTCTGAGGGTATATTCTGTAGTTCCTTTAACTGAGTGAAGAATTGAGAGATGCTGTCTGTTTCTTTTTACTTTTTTTTTTGTCGAATTGTTTCCTCACCATTTTTTTTAAAAATCTGAATTTCCTCCGAAAATAAAAGAGCTAGTAAAGAACTGATCATTTTTTTGGAATCAACGCCCCTTAAACTACCCCTCTGCCCTTTACTTTTAAAATCCGAGGGATGAAAAATTTTGAAGATTTTTGAAGTCTATAGTCTTGCCTTTTTTTTCGGGTCAAATTGCGCTTTCACCATTTAAAAAAAAACTCAATTTCCTCTGAAACTAAAAGAACTAGAGAGGAACTGATCATTTTTTTGGAATCAACGCCCCTTAAACTACCCCTCTGCCATTTATTTTTAAAATCCGAGGGATGAAAAATTTTGAAGATTTTTGAAGTCTATAGTCTTGCCTTTTTTTTCGGGTCAAATTGCGCTTTCACCATTTAAAAAAAAACTCAATTTCCTCTGAAACTAAAAGAACTAGAGAGGAACTGATAATTTTTTTGGAATCCACGTCCCTTAAACTACCCCTCTGCCATTTATTTTTAAAATCCGAGGGATGAAAAATTTTGAAGATTTTTGAAGTCTATAGTCTTGCCTTTTTTTTCGGGTCAAATTGCGCTTTCACCATTTAAAAAAAACTCAATTTCCTCTGAAACTAAAAGAACTAGAGAGGAACTGATCATTTTTTTGGAATCCACGTCCCTTAAACTACCCCTCTGCCATTTATTTTTAAAATCCGAGGGATGAAAAATTTTGAAGATTTTTGAAGTCTATAGTCTTGCCTTTTTTTCGGGTCAAATTGCGCTTTCACCATTTAAAAAAAAAACTCAATTTCCTCTGAAACTAAAAGAACTAGAGAGGAACTGATCTTTTTTTTGGAATCAACCCCCCTTAAACTACCCCTCTGCCATTTATTTTTAAAATCCGAGGGATGAAAAATTTTGAAGATTTTTGAAGTCTATAGTCTTGCCTTTTTTTTCTGGTCAAATTGCGCTTTCACCATTTAAAAAAAAACTCAATTTCCTCTGAAACTAAAAGAACTAGAGAGGAACTGATCATTTTTTTGGAATCAACGCCCCTTAAACTACCCCTCTGAAATTTTTTATTAAATTCTGAGCGATGAAAAATTTTGAAGATTTTTGAAGGCTAGTCTTGCCTTTTTTTCGGTCCAAATTGCGCCTTCACCATTTTTTAAAAAAACTCAATTTCCTCCGAAGCTAAAAGAGTTAGAAAGGAACTGATCATTTTTTCTTTGAAATTTGAGTGACGAAAAATTGTGAATATTTATTGGGCGAAAATTTTCAACATATAATAAACGTAAGGAAATTGGATAATGAAAAATGAAATAAAACAAAAATCAAGGGAACACTATTTATTTAACTGAAATATTGGACAGTGTATTGTGTAATTTAATTTTTTTTTTTTTGATTCAAGTATGCCATATTAAAACACAATTTTTTTAATGGTTATTCGATAACGATCGACATTTTACGTTTAATTACATGCCAACTGTTTCGCTCTTTATCGCGCCATCATCATCTACAGGACTTTAAAAAATTGATGGCAACATGTTATCAAAAAGCCAATCGAAATGTTCAATTTTATTTTTTCTCAAAATACTAGATTTTTATTAATTTTCGAATAATTTCTTTGCTAAAAATTTTTCTAGTTACATTAATCAATATTAATGAAAAAAATAAAATTCAACATGCGGATTTTATCTGAACTGTTATATTAGTGAGTAAATCATGTCGCCGTTAATAGAAATATATAAAACAGTTATTTCTACTTATGTTACAGGTCTAACACCTAGCACCTTTGAAAATATAGTATATAGTTAGCACCAGAAACAATAGTAGAAGCATAACGTATAGAATTAATTCTTCATAGTCTCTAGTCGAGACAGAAAGCAATAACAATGGCACACTTACACAAACACAAGATATCGTACAAATAGTATTCACCGTAAGTAAAATATAAACTTATATTGAACAACAAATATATGTATAATTACTGAGGTAGTTTACATCTTTTTTTATTATTTTTAAAAATGGTTTACCTTAGATCGGATAGAAAAAAATGATATTGTGAATACACAAAACAATAATTTAAATATAATATATACAGAGTGTAGAGCATAGTTATATGATTTGGATTCTTAAAATAACCAAATTTTAATTTTCTAGAACGTTTATACTTCCTAAATGTAATATGGATAACATAGTTGATATTAACCGGCCCAGCTCAACACCCTGTATTATCGTTTTTCGTAAATTGTGCTTCAATGAAAATGAATGATATCGGGTAACTGAAAATTCTTTCGAAAGTTAGCAATAAAGCAACGAGTGGTTTTTTTTTCGAGAAATCACAGACTCGCGTGATTTTTTTCACTTTTGTAAATCAACTCGATACATTTTTGCTAAGTTAGAAAACAAAAATTGATGGGTAATATCCGTAACTAAGGTACTAAATCTACAGCGGGCTGGTTTGAACATCAGTCTCCGTCTAGCAAAAGTGTAACATGTACTATAAACTATAGTGTTGCGATAAAAAAGACTGTACAAAAAGACTTCAATCAAGCAACTTCAGTAGATCTCTTTTTGAAACGGTTTTTTGGTTTATTTGATCTAAATTTATTTATCGAAGTGATTCAAAAAGACTGTAGAAAACGACTTAAATCAAACAGTTACTAATTTATTTGATTTTGAGTTTTTTTTTTTTTCTAAAAACCGATAAATATAATCCTAAAAACCATATGAAATTCGAAACCGATTTAAAGCATTATTCCATATTTTGTATTAGAAAGTTCTACCATTTTTTGAAAATCAAAATCACTTTCTAAAATCTCGGATTTTTTGCTAATCTTTGACGCTTTTTTATAAAAAAATTTCAATATATATTTAAACATTTCTAGAAATATATTTAACGATTTTTTTCTATTGTACAGGATGAATCGCTGAAGCTTTGACAAAAATCATTGTGTACTTAGGAGAAACTACTCTAGCCAAATACATTTTGTTTTAAATTATTATTTTTTTCATTAACATACCTACAAGACATCTAATCAATTTCCGAAAAGAAAAAATTTCGATTTCAAAATGTTTTGACAGAGATATTCACCCCTTTTAAATAAATTAAAATACCAGATGATTATATAATATGCACTATATACTATGTAATGACTTTGATTTTTTTTATATTGATAGGCTGATTCCTGCATCTCGTTTTGCCCAATTGGTATATGCCTAGACATTACTTTTTTTTTGGAAATTTAAAAAAATCCTGGGCTTGGGATTTTAATTTTTAAAACATATGATACAGGAAGTCACCTTATTATAGCCATGGTAATATACAGAGAGGAGTAAGTACACCGAAACAACTGGAAATAGTTATCAATAAATAATTAAGATTTTAAATTTTATAAGTATTGAAAACTGGTCAGTTTGGTAACAATATGGATGTTTATTAAACTGTGACAGAGTCCAATTTTCGGCAATTCACCCAACGCCCTGTATATAATTAGCTTTCACGGACATATCAGAAATCTACAAAAAAAAAAACATAAAAAGTAATAATATGAAAATGCATAACTCCAAGAAAAAAAAACTATAACTATAGAACTTTTAGATTCCTATTTGTTGATTGAATTTGACTTTTTTTTTAAATTGATATTTGTAGTTTTAAATTTAAACAAAAACTCACAAAAGTCCACCTCTAAAAAATAAATATTAACATATATAATCCTCCTTAACACGTTCATTGACCACAAGGTAGCAGAGAGGATGAACTTTTGTTTCTATTTGAAAACAAGTAACCATCAAATTCAATCGATTTAATAGGACCTTCAGTTAGGCACTATTTAATACCGTAACTTTTATGTATATGTAATGGATTGTCAGTCAGTATATATTTATTTACCAACTTGGCTTGACTTTTGATTTGTAATAACCAATTAGAACGCCCCATATATAATACTTATCTATTCAAAGTTAAATATTGTATACAGTGCATTCCTTACGAATATACGTTTTTACAGGAGAGTCAAATTAATTCGCATACAAGTTGGTCAAAGTAAAAAAATCCCTTCTATCATAAAACAATTGTTTTGGATCAAAAAAAATTAAATTTAAAGGTTTGGTAAATTTTTTTAATGCAGTAATTAATGCATATTTTGTCTCTTTCGATATTTTAAATTAAAAAAACATAGGGATATTTTTACTTGTGCCATCCTGTATTTCATTAATTAATTATTTGACTCTAAGTCTGTGTTATTCGGAATATTGTTTTGTTTTTTAAAATGTATTGACATTTTCTGTGAATTATTGAGTTCTTACAATTTTTTTAAATTATTAAAAAAATTGTATTTCCGGCTAGTATTTTTGGTTGACTGTTAAGCAAAATTTCTCTTGTTTTTGGGGATGAAGTAAATTAATAGAAACGTACGATTCTCAAATATTTGAAAATTGAATCGTACAATTCTACAGGGTATTCCATTTCTGTCAACTTTATCAATGAAAATTGGGAATATGAAATGTTCTAGTTGCTTTTTTTTACTACGAGGGACATGTGAAGATTAGCGGTTAGATTTTTTTCTTTCTAAATAGACAGATGATGTTTTTTTCTGTGAAAAATGGATTGTATTTGGATGAATTATAGTAGTTTTTGTACTTGAAGTTCGCTGGTATGCTTCTAAGTGTGTTGCAAGTTTTTCTTGGAATTTTGGGGAGCCGAAAATAAATATATGTACCCTTTTTAAAAAAAAAAATTATTAACATTTCTTTTTCTCTTCTATCTTCATAAATAACTTGGTAACATTTTCTCTTGCACTTTGGCACACTTCCTAATTAAATCTGTACAAACGTATTTAAATTTTTTATAAATATATTTATATTCTCAATAAAATAATTTATATCCATTTTTTCACATTTTTTTTTTTTAAATTTGAGTTTACGTTTAAATTTTTTTAAAAATCTAACAAAAAAAAATATCCTCCCCAACAAACAATATTTATCAAAAATAGTTATTTTACATTTCCTGCCGTCCGGCTCAGATTCCGATCACTTCGAAATTTGTACTTGTCACCGGTGCACGGAAAATTACAAAGTCAATTCTGGCATTTTTTGGCACTTTATTTACAGTTGCAACAATAATTACTAACGTTAAAAAGTTTTTTTGCAACCGAACGCATATGAGGTAGATTCGATTTTTTTTTAAAATATAAATCAAACGATAAATAATTGGTTATTTTTTAACTGGGGACGTATTATGAAAAAATTTTAAATTAGCACCTCAAATGTGCCTACAAAAATATTTATAAATTTTTTAAACCTCTATTGTATTAAAAAAAAATAAATTAAAAATATTTACATTCATTGATAATACTGTGAAGAGATGGCAGTATATACGAATTGAATTCATTATTAAATAGAGGTCAGATGTAACTACGGGAAAAGAAGAAAAATGTATTGTTTTTATTTTCGCCGTGACTATCAGTACATCGGACGTACATGTTTATAGCGTACATCGGAAAATAAAATAAACTACCTAATTTTTACATCTCGAAATTTGAAAACAAAAAGTCACTTTACTGTATAAATCAAACTAGTTACTATGTCACTATTTTTATGTGGATTTTAGTTAAAAAGTGTAATCTAATAATCATTAATTTTGGAGAAAATAACTCTACTATACAAATCAAACCAGTTAACAATCACTATTTTTATCTGGTTTTTATGAAGCTAAAAAAATATAGTTGGCCGTACTAGGATGAAACTCCGGCCCTTTTACACCGAAACCATATACTGCACGCATTACGCTAAAAACAATGTTACAGAAATATTATCAAACTTATAAGCAAATGCGCCAACATACTTCTTTATTTTGTAAACCTTAAAAGGCAGTGAACGGCCGAAGTACAAAATAAATGCGTATATCCGATGTACTGCTAGTCACAGCGTTTTATTTTTCACTTTTCAATATAACATAACCTATTATTTTAATGTTTATCTGCACTGATGTATAATTAAAATGGATAAACATTACCCATACTGTCACTACTACAAAATTGTGCCAAATTGAACTTTCTGATATCACAAATGCGCATGTGCATATAACCCATTTTTGACGTTGTCATAAGTCATCGTGTCTCGTTTTATTTCAATTGAATAGGCGTAGGTGAAGAAAAGAAGCTTATTATTCAGTAGATAAAACGTCCATTATCTTTAAAGGTTCATTAAGTAAAGGCAATGACGTTTAGAATAAAACTTTATAAGTTCATTTCTTGTTCAATTGTCACAATCTAAACGTCATTATCATTAGTTACAGAACTTTAAAGTTAATGAACGTTCTATCTACTGACAGTTATTCGTCCTATTTTTAGTTTTTGTTGTGTTGTAATATTAAAGACAATATTGATTGAGTGGAAAATACAATGAAGTTCTTTGTTTCATTTATCCTTTCCTAAAACTTCTTGATACGCCCATGTTCAATCTTCATAATGCGCATGCGTAAATGACCCATGCTGTCAAAATTCCATTTTCAATTTGGATTACACTATATGGGATTGCTTATCCATTTAATTATAAGATCAGTGTTTATGTGCCGCTTGTGTGTTTCGTTTTCTTCTTCTTTTTTTTAAATAGTTTAGTGTGTCCACGGATGGGGTATCCTATAGGTGAAAAAATTTAAAATTTTAATTTTAGTGTAAAAAGTCATTCTTGATAAAAATTTTTGCTTGTTCTGAAATCTAAAATACAATCATCATCAATTTTTTTCAGTAGTATACGAGGTTTGTCAAAAAATATAAATTTTACTCAAGAGTAAATTACCTTTAAATTTGACAACATCGAAAAATGATATTTAAAAAAGTTGATCAGAACTAAATATTAAGTTCAAATATGCAATTAGATCCATTTACATTGAAAATAGGTTTTGTGCTTGTTTAATATTGTTTCTATTGATGATAACCTTCTCGTTTCTTAATATTTTCTAACAATTTTGCAATTTAAACACGTAACTACAGTTTTTAGTTCTGATTAACTTTTTTAAATAACATTTTTCGATGTTGTCAAATTTAAAGGTACTTTACTCTTGAGTAAAATTCACATTTTTTGACAAACCTCGTATACTACTGGAAAAAAACTGATATCTGATAATTGTATTTTAGATATCAGTACAATCAAAACTTTTTATCAAGAATGACATTTTTCGCTAAAACTTAAATTTAAAAATTTTTCACCTATAGGATACCCCATCCGTGGACACACTGTATAAGCCGCTAAAATTTTGAAAATTTATTTCGTAGTAATCGTAATGTTTTAAAGTTAACCAATTTTTATGAATAGTTTTAAATGGATTTTCATATATTACAAATTAATTTGCTGTAGCTACCGCACCACACATCCCCATTGAAATCTATAAATTTTGAAGACAATTACATGTGTATTAATGTATGCTCTGAATTGATTAGACTATTTTGGACGTGCCTTTTTCAAATAAAATTCGATATTTAATTAAAAAAAAAAATATATGACTTGTCAAATTTGTAATATACCGGTATCCGGAAACAATAGAAGTGACCGTGAGCCGGACGGCCTTTCAGGCAAAGGCGCTATCTCCTAACACCATCTACATTTCCCGAGTTTGTACTATCAGGGACCACGTGACAACTACGCGCGCCTTGACACAAGGCATCTCTGAGAAAAAATCTCTAGCTCACACAACAACCACTTTTCTTCTTCTTAATTTCATTTTGTAATCCGCAATATGGGACGGTCCTACGCCCAACAAATAAATATATTACAAGGGACCGTCGAAAAATCTTCTTGCGAAAAACAAACAACAAATCGCCTAACAATATATAATAGTTAAAAAAAATGTCTTTGCTTACCATCACATTCACACACCGTACATGTATATTGTTCATTTTGTTGTTTTTTTAATTATTTTTTCCGTTAGGTATCACGCGCACCGACTTGGTTGGAAAACTCGACCGCGATCAGAGAAAAATAAAGTCGAATTTTTTCAAAACTTTAAGCCAGGATAATATTATTAGACTTAAACAATTTTTCCCTGGTCCCGGTTGCAGAAAACACTTAATCATTAATCACCATACTTATATGTATATATATAAAAATCCCGAAAAATCACTTAAAGCTTTCCTTTGTCCACATTCACACTCAAAAATTACAAATTAATAAAAAAAGTAATAATTAGTAACAGCCACGTTAACTCCGAAGGAACTGTACGCCTTTTCGTTTTGGTTTTTTTTTTCTTCTTCCAGATGTAGTGCAGATTCTTTCAGATTGTTTGTTACTGTTGGTCAAATGGATTCCAACAAGTTCGATTTTGACAAGAGTTGCTTTAAATTTTCTCAAAAAAAAAAAAACTAATATAATCAATATGAACGTCGTAAATAAAAAACAATAATTACACTTGTGCATTTAATTAAACAATAATCACACTAGTGCGATTACTGGATAATTGTACTAGTGCAGATTATCGAAAAAACAATTATCGATAAATGCACACCTGTAATTATAGATAAAAAAACAAATTTGGAAACTTACATTTAGCTAATCGTGTTATTTTTTTAATAAAAAAAATAAGCAACATTCTGTCGAATCTTCTGTCAAAAACGACTTGCACTGAAGTGACCTTAACTGTGACTGGTTAAACATCGGCTTAAAAGTGGTTAAGAACACGACGCAGTCGCGTTCCTATTATTATTATTATTTTAATTCTTTGGTAAAATCCACGTTTGTTTCAAGGTTTTTTTTCAATGTGTAAAAAACAAATAGATACGCTTCCACGTTTTATTTTATTGTTTTGTGTGTGTATGTGTGTTTGTGTATAAATAACGGAAATTTCAGTGGCTATAAAATCTAATATATTTTTTTTTTGATTATTTGAGGTAGATTGTAGTTTAATTAGGCACATAGTTCGACGCATACCTTATTATGAGAGTACTCAAAACTTTCCACTAAATATGGCAACGCCGCAGGTGGATTTTTTTCTTTTTTGGTATTTAAATTCTATTACTGTTAAGAATATAAAATGATATTCCATATACTGTATGGAAAAATAAAAAAATAAATAAATAAACCGAAATTCAATTCACTTAATATACGAGACGGCTCAGAAAAAACAAATTTTATGATGAAATAATTTAAATTTTAGGGAAATATTACAGGAAAAATCGTCCTGTTATTCTTATTTATACCAAAAAACAAAAAATAACTAAAAATCAGTATCAAAAAGACTTTTTTTATTGCGCCACCTTGTATATCGAGTAAATTTTGACGAAATAGGTAAAAAAAAAAATCAACCTGCAGCTTTCTAACAACTATAAACAAAGAAAAATTAAAGAAAAAAACTAAATCAAAACTCGAAAGTTCGTCGACGCCTTTCTACGGGGGGAAGTACCGAAAATTCTTAATTCTCTCTCGAGTGGAAGGCATCGGTCTTGTACAAAATAGGGTATGCAGCTACCCATGCGCGCCAGGCAGTGTGCATGAATGTTTTTTGTTTTTGCTTTTTCTAAATTTTTAGTACTACTGTTGTGGCTCGGACGAGGTCGCTTCTGATTGGCTGGTGTCCTTTTGGGCACGCGGTTGTCGCTGCCGCCCCTGAGGCGGCGCCACTGATTGTAGGACCATGGCGCGGATACGTCGTTGTGCGGACTGAAAAAAGAAATTTATATATAATTTAAAAAAATAGTTTAATCTATATCTTTGGGGATAGAACTGTTTAATTATACCAAAATTCAGAATATTAATTCAAAGTTTAACTAAACTGGCAAGTTTTTGGTAATTAATTTTGTCAGAATATTTGTAAAACATGATTTTTAATCCTTACCTGGACACTAAAGAATGGACCAATGATATGAACCGTCGTTTCGTCTTCTTGTGGAGACGCTCCTTGTTCCGGTAATTTGATGACGCTGCCGGTGACGCGTTGAAGTTCCCGCACGTTTTGTCCACCTTTGCCGATGATCCTACCCACTTGCGAACTAGGCACCATTATTTCGACGGTCAATCGGACGTCATCAGACCCGGCTACGAAACCCTCTTCTCGCATTTTTTCGAAAATTAGATACTGCGCCTAGAAAATCGTTAAATCAGATTTAACGCCTTGGCTGAGAAACGTTTTTAGAGAATCGACAATTTTGAAAAAACAAATGTTGATTTAGACAGATTTTTTACACATAAGTGAAGATCCGATAGAAAAAAAATCGGCGTTACCATCAAAAAAAAGAAAGTGAGTAGAAAGTAGAATCACAATAGATAATATATGTTACTAAATAATTAAAAAAAAAAGGTAGAAAGCGTTACATAGGAAAAAGAGTTGTGCCCCCTCCTCCGACCTTCCCTTTTCTTACTTTGTTTTTTTACAATATGATTTTTTTCCTATTTAGATTTTTTTATATGATTTATAATTATTTTATAGAGAGATAGAGAGAAAGAAAGCGAATGGTTTTTTGATTTTTATCTCATTTTTCTGATTTTTTGTTTTGTCTGTTTTTTTCTGATTTTTTTTCTAATTTTTCCTCGTTTTTTTTTCTTATTATTGTTTTTGTCTATTCTTTTCCTTTGTTTCCTAATTTTTTCTTATTCGTCTATTTTTTTTTTGGTTTTTTGCGATTATTTTGCGTTTTTTGTGATTTATTTGAATTCTTTCAAATTTTTTAAGAGCATATAATTTTTTTGTTTTTCGTTTTTCCGCATTTTATAATTTTATTTTTCAATTTTTCTCGAATATATTCTGATTTTTCTTCCAATTTTATCTGTTTTTTTCTCATTCTTTTCCGATTTTTTCTAATTGTTCCGTTTTTTTCTAATTGTTCCGTTTTTTTTCTAATTCTTTCTTCTATTTTTAATTTTTTCTCATTTTTTCTTATTTCTTTATTTTTTAGATTTTTTTCTATTTCAGTTTTTAGTTTTTTTCTTATATTTGATTTTTTCTCGTTTTTTAATTTTTTCTGCTTGTTTTTTTATTTTTTCTTATTCTTGTGATATGTTGCGTCTATTTGCAATTTTTTTGGGTTTTGCGATTTTTTGCAATTTATTTCAGTTCTTTCTAATTTTTTCATTTTTTTTTAAAAATATGGTTACAAGTGTTTCCCGTTTTTAGCTGTTTTTTTGCGATTTTTAGCGTTATTTTTGTATTTTTTATAATTTTTTTTCGATTTTTTAATTTTTTCCGTACTTTACAATTTTATTTTTCATTTTTTTCAATATTTTCCGATTTGTCTTTCAATTTTTTCCAAGTTTTTCGTCTTTTCTTCTTTATTCTGATTTTTTCTAATTTCTTCTCGTGTTTTTCTCATTATTGTTTTTCTGTATTCTTTTCCTTTGTTTCCTAATTTTTTTTTGCGATTTATTAAAAAACTTTCAATTTGTTTAAATTTTTTTTGATTTTTTCGTTTTTTCGGATTTTATAATTTTATTTTTCATTTTTTTTCCAATTTTTTCTAATTCTTTCTTCTTTTTTTAAATTTTTTCTGATTTTTTCTTATTCCTCTATTTTTTTAGATTTTTTCTGTTTCGGTTTTTAGTTCCCTTCTTATTTTTCTCTTCTTGTTTTTTGATTTTTTTCAAATTCTTTCGGATTTTAATTTTTTCTTATTCCTATTTGCGATTTTTTTACGAATTTTTTGGAGTTTTACGATTTCTTTCTAATTTTTTCTTAATTTTAAAATACGGTTTCAATTGTGTCCGGTTTTTTAGCTGTTCTTTTTTTTTACATTTTTTTGCGATATTTCTCGATTTATTACATTTTTGCGACATCTTTTTCAGTTTTTTTTGCAATTTTTAGCGTTATTTTTGTGTTTTTATTGTTTTTTTTGTTCGATTTTTTCATTTTTTCCGTATTTTACAATTTAGTTTTCCTATTTTTTTTCTGATTTTTTCGATTCCTCTATTTTTTTTTCATTTTTTTTTCTTTTGCTATCATTTTTCTGAGTTTTTCTGTTGTTGTTGTTTTTATTGTTTTTCAATCTTTTTCCATGTTTCGGTTTTTAGTTCTCTTCTCATTTTTAATTTTTTCTCGTTTTTCAATTTGTTTCAAATTCTTTCGGTTTTTAATTTTTTCTTATTCCTATGATTATTTGCGATTTTTTTGCAACTTTTTTGGGGTTTTGGAATTTATTTCAATTCGTTCTAATTTTTTTTAAATATGGTTACAATTGTTTACGGTTTTTTAGCTGTTCTTTTTTTTGTATATTTTTGCGATTTTTTGTGATATTTCTCGACTTCTTGCGTTTTTGAGACATCTTTTTCAGTTTTCTTATGCGATTTTTAGGGTTATTTTTGTAATTTCTATATTTTTTTTTTGATTTTTTCATTTTTTCCATATTTTACAATTTTATTTTTCTAATTTTTTTCTGATTTTTTTGATTCCTCAATTTTTTTTTATTTTTTTCTGAGCTTTTTCTATTGTTTTTGTTTTTTTATTGTTTTTCGTTTTTTCCATGTTTCGGTTTTTAGTTCTCTTCTCATTTTTAATTTTTTCTCGTTTTTTGATTTTTTCAAATTCTTTCCGTTTTTAATTTTTTCTTATTCCTATGATTATTTGCGATTTTTTTGCAACTTTTTTGGGGTTTTGGAATTTATTTCAATTCGTTCTAATTTTTTTTAAATATGGTTACAATTGTTTACGGTTTTTTAGCTGTTCTTTTTTTTGTATATTTTTGCGATTTTTTGTGATATTTCTCGATTTCTTGCGTTTTTGAGACATCTTTTTCAGTTTTCTTATGCGATTTTTAGGGTTATTTTTGTAATTTTTATATTTTTTTTTTGATTTTTTCATTTTTTCCATATTTTACAATTTTATTTTTCTAATTTTTTTCTGATTTTTTTGATTCCTCAATTTTTTTTTATTTTTTTCTGAGCTTTTTGTATTGTTTTTGTTTTTTTATTGTTTTTCGTTTTTTCCATGTTTCGGTTTTTAGTTCTCTTCTCATTTTTAATTTTTTCTCGTTTTTTGATTTTTTCAAATTCTTTCCGTTTTTCATTTTTTCTTATTCCTATGATTATTTGCGATTTTTTTGCGACTTTTTTGGGGTTTTGGAATTTATTTCAATTCGCTCTAATTTTTTTTAAATATGGTTACAATTGTTTCCGGTTTTTTAGCTGTTCTTTTTTGTATTTTTTGCGATATTTCTCGATTTCTTGCGTTTTTTCGGTTTTTTTTTGCGATTTTTAGCGTTATTTTTGAATTTTGTATAATTTTTTTTTTGATTTTTTCATTTTTTCCTTATTTTACAATTTTATTTTTCATTTTTTTCCGATTTTTCTTTCAATTATTTCCAAAGTTTTTCGTTTTTTCTTATTTTTCATTTTATTTTTATTTTTTACGATTTTTTCGATTTTTTTAATATTTCCTCATTTTTTTCTCATTGTTCTGTTTTTATCCTAATTCTTTCTATTGTTTCCTAATTTGCTCTCATTTTTTCTTATTTTTCTATTTTTGTTTTTTCTCATTTTTCTGTTGTTTTTTGATTTTTCAAATTCTTTCAGGTTTTTTGTAACTTATCATTTCTTTCTTCTTCTGATTTTTATCGATTTTTTTTGTAGATTTTTTTCAATTTTTGTTCATTTCTTTCTATATCGAAAGATATTTCGGTTTTTTCAATTTTTTTTTCCTAATTTTAAAATTTTTAAAAGTGAAAAAATAACGTAAGGAACTTTTGGATTCATCAGAATGCTGGAAATTTAAGGAACAAAATTCAGATTGTGACAAGATACAAATAATCATGACTGACAAAAGATAAAAATGAGAGAGAAGTCATTAAAAGCATTATCCGAGCTCGAAATTGTTTTTATAAAAATAACACAGGCATAGAAAAAAAAAAGTTATAATTGATGACAACGAAGTAAATTATTTTACTTTTTTTATGCCTAAATTTAATTCTAAAAAGTTTTTCCCACAGTGAATTTTTTTTTTTTCGAAACGAACTTACTTTCCATTGAGCTTCCGGTGATCCAACGATCGTTACCCTCCTCTCGTTTTGCGTCTCTTGAGGCTTCGATTCGTCGATGGGCGCGATTTTGACCGACGCCCCCGAGAACCTGATGATGTTCCTAATGTGTGAGCCTTTGGTACCTATTATAGCGCCGACCGCGTTGTTCGGTATGTAGAGGTAAGTCGTTTCCTGCGAATCACCTCCCGATTGGCTTCCTGCGGGATACATACCGGGATAAGGAGCCTGACCTGTGTAAAGGCCTCTTGAACCATAGCCAATGCCTTGAAAATTAGAAAATGGGAGTGAAAAATCGCGAAAAAAATTTTGATTCACCATTTTCATGAATTTTTTTTTTATATTTGAGTTTGAAGTTACACACAAAATACCAATTTTCAAGCTTTTGTTTTTTTATATAAAATTAATTTTTTAATTTAAAATAAAAATGGAATGTTAAATAAAACGGTTTTTTAAATTTGGTTTAATTTGACAATGATTCAAAAGTCTTTCACATTGGTTATAAAACTAATTTAACTTATACTCGAGAAATTAAGTAAAAAAAAAGTTGAGCATAATGGCATTTGTTTAGTTTATCCAGAATGCACAAACTTTTGTCATAAATAAAAGTTGATTTTTACTTTTAATGTCCTCACCTGCAGTGGCCATCATCGCCATGGGGTGCAATCCTGGGAACATCATCGTCTGAGGCGCCATCGCTTGGAGATCGTTCTCGTAGCTCTGCCTCAATTTCGAGCTGATCTGCGATTCGGCACGGCTCATATTTTCTATCGTTCCTTTTACCGTTATTATGCGTTCCAAATTAAACGAATTTATGTCGTTTATGCTAGACACGGTGATTTTCGTATCGGTGTCTTGCATTATCCTTTTTATGGTGTTACCGCCTTTGCCTATAATCCTACCGATGAGGTTGTTGTGAGCGAGGATTTTTAATGAAATTTCTCTAAAAAAAAAAAAATATATATATAAATAAATTAATAATTAATCGATGAAAAAAAAGTAGGTATCAATAATACTTTTATTAAAGTAATAATTTAATAAATGATTCTTTTGATGTTTAAAATTTATAGAGGTATCTCACAACAATGGTAAAATAATATTATATTATACACCAAGGTCGAGAAGTAATTTTTCTCAGCTGAGCATCATTATAATCAATTCCGAGATGCGAAGCATCGAGGGATAATAAGTTGCGAAGCTGAGAAAAATCTACTCGGCCGTGGTTTATATACTATTTTTTCCACTACTAGAACATTTAATCATTTTTACGATGATATTTCTTTTGTTTTTTTGGGTATATATTTGAAAATAATTTAATGGCAGAGAAGCAGTTTGTGAAAACAATTGAATGAGAATATTCAATAAATTAAATTGACATTTCATTACGTTAATTGCACTGTGAATTTTAAAATTTTCAAGTAGCGATGAAAATATGAAGAATTCGTTTCATTTGACACTTAGATTTGAAAAACTATTAAATTGAATTTTAGAATAGGTATTATTACATAAATAGCACTAATTAATATAAAAATATTTATTACATAACTATTTCAAACGAAAATATATCTGATAAAGAATTACTTACCCCTCTTTTATTTGATTAGGTCGAAAATTTACTTTAAAAATATAGATATTCAATAGATTATTTGCTGTCGAATTTATTATTATAATTCAAAAAAAGCTCTTTTGGCAAACGCAATGACAGTTACGGATAATTAATTTGACAGATTTCCTAAGATCGCCTACCTCTGACATCACGTTTAGTCTTCAATTGTTTTCATTATCTACTACTAGTAGATAATCAAAAATTATCTACTTGTAGGACAGAAATTTAACTTCTCGACTCGAACGCAGCATAAATAATGACATCTTCTAATACTAGTAGTGGAAAAAATATAATATAGTATATAAATTAAAATGGTATAATTATAATAAACTGATTGTGCGGTCGGGGAACCCCGGTCAGAAACTAACTTCCTTACGTGATCTTTTTCCCTTTTAAACATTTTAAAATGGGAAAAAATATTGGAAACCTCGAAAAAATGGAAAACCAAAATAAACCCAAAGAAATCGAAAGAAATCACAAAAATTGAAAAAATCTACAAAATCGACAAAAATCGAAAAAGCTAAAATAAAAAAAATGAAAAAACCTGAAAGAAATTTGAATAAAGCAAAACGAAAAAATAAAAATGCAGAAAAAAAGCAAAAACAAAAAAATCAGATAAATGAGAAAAAAAACCCGGAAAAAACTGAAATCAATCAGACGAATAAAAAAATGAGAAGAAAACTAAGAAATAATAATAAATGGCAAAAAATCAGAAAAAACTTGAAAAAAAATAATAATAAAAAAAACAGAAAACATTGGAAAAATTGAAAAAAAACATCAGAAAGTGGAAAAAAATGAAAAATAAAATTGTAAAATACGGAAAAATTGTATGAAAACCGAAAAAAACGGTAAAAATCGCAAAAAAAAGGAAAATAAGTCTCAAAAACTTGTAATTAATCGAAAAATATGGCAAAAACGCCAAAAAAATCGCAAAAAACTAAAACAACCAAAAAACAACAGAAAAAAACAAAAACCAAGAAAAAAAAATGAGAAAAATGAAAAAAATAAAACGAAAAATCCGGAAAAAATAAGAAAACGAAAAAATAAAAAAATGTACAAAAACAAAAAAAACGCTAGAAGTCGCAAAAAAAACGAAAAATAAATCTCAAAAAATCATAATAAATCGAAAAATATCGCAAAAAATTTCAAAAAAGTCGCAAAAAACAAAGATAGCAAAAAAAATGAAAACAATTGTAACCATAAAAATAATTTAAAAAAAAAATTAAAAAAATCAGAACATAATCGCAACAAAATCCCAGAATTTGAAGACAAAAAAACAAAAAACATTGAAAAAAAAGAAAAACAACAGAAAAAAATACAAAAAGACAGAAAAAATCAGAAAAATGAGGAAAAACCCAAAAAAACCGAAATATAAAAAAAAATTGCAAAAAAAACGAAAAATATCCAAAATTGCAAAAAACAAAGAAAACCCAAAAAATTTTAAACAATGGTAATCATTAATAAATAAGAAAAAAAAAAATCCGGAAGGAAAGAATTGTAATTGTAAAAAAAAGAACAAAATAGAAAAAAATGAGTTAAATAGCAAAAAATTAAAAAAAACTGTAAAAAACAAAAAATAGAAAACATTGGAAAATTTGAAAGAAAAATGAGAAAGTGTTGGAAAAAAAAATGGAAAATAAAATTGTAAAAAACGAAAAAAAAAATTGTATACAAACCGAAAAAAAAACCAAAAAAACCCAAAAACAACAGAAAAAAATAAAAAACACGAAAAAAAAAACGAGAAAAATTAAAAAAATAAAACGAAAAAAACCGAAAACAATCAGACAAATAAGAAAAATGAGATAAAACCGGAAAAAATAGAACAAAAAAATAAAAAAATGTACAAAAACAAAAAAAAAACGCAAAAAACGCTAGAAAACGCAAAAAAAAACAAACAAAAAACCGGAAGTAATCTTTAAAAATTAAAAATTCGAAAAAATTGAAATATCAAAATATCAGAAAAAATTGGAAAAAAATAAAAAAAAACAAAAAACATGGGAAAAATTGAAATCAAAAAATATTGGAAAGAAAACGGAAAAATAAAATTGCAAAATACGGAAAAAAACGAAGAAAAAAAATTGTATAAGAACCGAAAAAAAAACGCAAGAAACGCTTAAAATCGCAAAAAAATGAAAAATAAGTCTCAAAAAATCATAATGAATCGAAAAATATCGCAAAAAATTGCAAAAAAAAAACGCAAAAAAAACAAAAAAAACCAAAAAAATGGAATAAATTGTAACCATAAAAATAATTAAAAAAAAATGAAAAAATTCGGAACAAAATCGTAACAAAATCCATCCCAGAATTTGAAGAAAAAAAAATAAAAAACAGAAAAAAAAATAAAAAACCAGAAAAAAATTAAAAACAGCAGAAAAAATCAGAAAAATGAGAAAAAATATTAAAATAAAAAAAATCGCAAAAAAATGAAAAACATTGAAAAAATGGCAAAAAACAATGAACAACCAAAAAATCGGAAACTATGGTAATCATAATTTTTTTTATTTTTTAAATGAAAAAATTCTAAACAATTGAAATAAATGGCAAAAAAATCGCAACAAAATACCAAAAAAATGTTCGAAAAAAATCAGAGAAATAAGAAAAAACAGACAAAAAAATAGAAAGAACAATGAGAAAAAAAGGAAACATTAGAAAAATGAAAAAAACAATTCAGAAGCGCCATAAAAGATATCTCAAATATGTTTTCAAATTTTGATTCAGAGTTAAATTTCATGTCGGAATGGTATTTTTGAAACTGGTACTATCACTTCCGGTTTTGGTTTGTTAAAATAGTTTTGAAACCGGAAGTCAAAAAAATTGAAAATCTATTCGGGTGCTATTCAAGGTATGCTGATTTTATTACCGTTGACCGTTTGTCTCTATCTCTTTTAAATTTAAATTATAAATGCGGACAGACTGACAGAGCCGTAATATAAGACTTCTCTCTAAACTTTATGGTTTAGAAGTCTAAAACCGATAAAAAAAAATCAGAAAAATGAGATGAAATAATAACATCCCTCTCTCTCTCATAACGTTTTTTCCTTAAGTGACGATTTTTACCAGTTAAATCCAAGCGCAATCCGCATAAAGGAACTTCGTTCCAAAAATAAAATAAAATTTCTCACCCTTTATTCGTGTTATTGGCCTCCTGTTGCATGACTTCAAGAATCCTCTTACATGCGTTGGTGCAATTTTCTGGATTACCATAAATTGTAATAGCTTTTTCTAAAGAACCGACATTGTCTTTCCTATGCACGTCCACTCGCGCTCTCGTCTGTTGCGTTATTTGTCTTATTGTTGAACCCTGTCTACCAATAATAGCGCCTACCTACAAAATTATATTAACATTAAAAAAAATCGTGAAAAATATCAAATTTAAAGAAGAAATTATTCTAAAGAACACTTACCATATCACTTTGTACAAGTATCCTCAAAGGAAAGTCGGTTTGTCTGCTTTGACCGGGTAAGCCCCCGAACGGGGCCCCCGGCCCCCTCGGACCACGCTTCCCTCGTTTTTCCACAGCCAATTCTACTTTCAATGTTTTACCGTCTACGTCTACGCCATTTAGCTGATTTACGGCTCTGAAAAGTAACATAACTAACATATACAATCGTTGTTTAATTAGAACATAATTTACGCGAAAAAGAAGACAAAATAAAAAAATAAAAGCCCAGGCGAATATATGATATTGGCGTTGAAGTAATAAAGAAAATTGATTTAGAGAAAAAAGAAAATGGGGACGAAATTCCTCTTCATATATACTTTTGAACAGGAAAAGGAAATTTCACTTTAGGGTACAGTATCTTGCACCTGTGCACCTATTCTTGAAAATCAGGGAGTAGAAATTAAATTAAAATAGAAATAGGCGTGGTTCCCTGAAATGTAAAATAACCCTACTCTTGAAATATTTAGATGGAAATATGTGAGACTTTTATTCTCCCACGGAGTATAAAATTTCTATTGGTCATTAGCATGTGAAATTTGTAGGGAGTAAAAATTTATTTGAAACATTAACCTAACTATTTAATCTGTCGGTTCGATTTATTTTGTTTGCATTTCGTGTTTTTATTTTTTGAGTTTTGCTGGGAAGTTTACTATAATATAATGGATAACACAGCCCCACAAAAAAAAGTTCATACACAAGACGCTGAATCCGATCCCGGGCTCAGAATTGGGCCTACACAGCTGAAAATGGCCTGAAATGCGGTTCCCAGAATAAGGCGAAGTCGACGCTGAATTTTGGAGCTAAAGCCGGATTTGTGCTCGAAAAGTTTATGGCCAACTGAAATTCCGGGTTTGGGTCCGGGAAAATAACCCCTTGGGGCGGGAAAATCCTGTTTTGGACGTCCCGGCCGCGACTGTAGTATTTTCATGGACTTTCCAATTCTGGAGCTGAGACTGGGTGTGAAAAGTGTTTGGCCAGCTGAAATTCCCAGTTTGGGTCCGGGAAAATGGCCCATTGGGGCCGGAAAATCATATTTCGGACGTACCAATCGCAACAGTGGGATTTTTATGTACTAATTCCTGTAGCTTAGACTGTGCTTGACAGGTGTATGGCCATGTGAAATTCCCTGTTCGGGTCCCTCAGGTCCAGAATTGAAAAACGCACGAAAATACCACTGTTGCGACTGGTATGTGCGAAATATGATTTTCCGGCGCCATGGCTATTTTCCCGGACCCAAACTGGGAATTTCAGCTGTCCAAAAACTTTTTTAGCATACTCCAAGGACCAGCCGTCCAATTCCTGACCGTCTGCGTTACCTTGTCGCATGCGTTACCGCATGCGACTTGTCAAAGTGTATTCTTCAGCATCGCTGTCGCATGCGTCACAAAACGAACGGATTGAAAAGAGCGATCTAGACCATGCGATAACACGATAACGTATACGTTAAGGTACTTTTGACATTTGACTTTTTGGTATTTAACGATTTATAACCTTGTTTTCAGTTTCTGTATTTGACTGATTTTAAAATTTAAAGCTAATCAATATGGACGATATAGAAGAAATAGGTTTTTTACAAGGCATTAATAATATAATGGAGGTGGAATTAGAAATGGAGCTGCCACCTCGAAATTACCATGCTAGGGATGATCCATTCCGCAGTTGGCAGATCGGCAATTTATCAAAAGTTTTCGATTAAGCAAGCGTGCTACAGAATTTCTAATTGATTTAGTTTCACCATATATGGCACATCCTGAAAGGTCTTCTGCTTTGGGTCCTATAGTAAAGGTTACTACACTGCAGTTTCAACATATAGTTCTTATTAACATCTTAATTTTTTTGTTGGGTCCTTACCAATTCACTACGTTGCAATTCGCTTATTTTACAATAACGCTTTTCTTCCATTTTTGATTTTTATATCACAAAATAAAAAAAATTGGGGTTCTCTATTTCTTCCAGGTATAAAAAATGAATGACGGAAGTGATTATAACAGTTTATAACGTAAAAAATGAAAGCCGGAAGCTGTATAATAATTTTTTAAATTTGGAATTCGAAAAATTTGACATAAGATCCGTCGATAAAGTATATTTTCGATGACGTTCTCCCTTCTCATTGGTTGATGTCCTGCAATAATCACACTCTTCGTTAAGTCATGCGACAAGAAATTACTGTAACGAATGGCGTTCGAGAATACGAAATAGCCACCGCATACGACACTTGTCGTACACCGTCAGGAATTGGACCCCTGGATTGAAAAATACATGAAAATCTCACTTTTGCGACTGGTACGTCCGAAATATGATTTTCCGGTTCCAATGGGCCATTTTCCCGGACCCAAACTGGGAATTTCAGCTCACCAAACACTTTTCACACCCAGTCTCAGCCTCAGAATTTCAAAGTCCATGAAAATACCACAGTCGCGACCGGGACGCCCAAAACAGGATTTTCCCACCCCAAGGGGTCATTTTCCCGGACCCAAACCCTGAATTTCAGTTGGCCATAAACTTTTCGAGCACAAACCCGGCTTAAGCTCCAAAACTCAGCGTCGACTTCGCCTTATCCTGGAAACCGCATTTCAGGTCATTTTCGGCCCCTGGGGCCAATTCCAGACGTGTAGGCCCAATTCTGAGCTCGAGATCGGATTCAGCGTCAAAAAATACATGGGATACATATATCACTCGCTTGTGTATGAACTTTTTTTTTGTGGGGCTGTGTAATATTAATGAATTATTGATATGGAATAATCTCATGAATGACGATGTGGAGGAAGCTCTGGAGGCATTTTTTTTTGTGTTTTGTTAATGTTTTTTTTTTAATACGACACCGGTCCATAGCTAATACATTACAGTTATGCCAAAGAATACGATAGTTATTCTTTGGTTATGTCTTATCTTATGTCACATGGCTGTCAGAAATTTAACTGCTGCGATTGGATAAAATTGAATTTCAACACTTGGCAACTATGTGTCTATTTTCACTCACTCCTTGATTTCAAGAATAAGGTATTTTTGTACCAAGAGAAAAAGCTGGGAGTAGAAAAAGTAGGGAGTTACATTGGGAGTAACTTTTCTCTTGATTTCAAGAATAGGTACACTGAAGAGAAAGCGAAAGCTAACATCAGAACTTTTGTAGACTTTGTCAAGAGTACTTTGCTCTATAGCCTCGGTGCAGGTGGGATTTCCTAAAACCGATTCAGCTAAAATAGAGAAATAGACTTAGAATAGGATGGCTTTGACATGTAGAGAAATTTGATAGAAGAAGAAAGATGAATTTAACATTACGCATAAAATCAATAGGAAAGAAAAGGAATGAAAGGCTAAGAAAAAGCTAGATCAAGATCATAATGAAAATACTGGAAGAGAATAATATTAAAGAAAGATTGATGAAGAGTAAGATTCTTTTATTACCTGGAATACTTTTTTTTTCAATATAAATATGTGTTAAAAAAAAGGACTTACTGTTGAGCTTGCTCCGTCGTATCATATGTGACGGCGACGGTTTGTGTAGTTGGATCCTTCGATGTTAATTTGTCACAAGATATTACGCGGCCATGTTCGTTAAGTAGGTTCTCAATGTCCTCGAACCGCACATGTGGACCCAAATTTGATATTATTATTTTCGAAGTTTGACTGAAACAAAAAGAAAAAAACTATTAGAAATAAAAATAGTTTCGATGAGAGTAAAACTGGATTTTTTCCATTTTATATTAAGAAAAATAATAATTTTCGGTTTTTGACTCTTTTCTGATTGTTTTCTCAAAATACAATAATATTTTTAAACAAAAATTATTATTTTCTAAGTTTGACTGAAAGAAAAAAAACTATCAGAAATAAAAATAGTTTTGATGAGAAGAAACAAAATGGATTTTTTCCACTTGATACAGTGTGTCCACGGATGGGGTATTGAATTTTACTCTTGAGTAAAATTCATATTTTTTGACAAACCTCGTATACTACTGGAAAAAACTGATATCTGATGATTGTATATTAGATTTCAGTACAAGCAAAACTTTTTATCAAGAATGACATTTTTCGCTAAACTTAAATTTAAAAAATTATTTTCACCTATAGGATACCCCATCCGTGGACACACTGTATTAAGAAAAATAATAATTTTCGGTTTTCGACTTATTTCTAATTGTTTTCACATATAGTTAAAAAATAAAATAAAATACAATACTATTTTTAAATAAACTTTTTACTAAAAAAAGGAAAAAAATTATTATTTTCGAAGTTTGACTGAAACAAACTGGATTTTTTCCATTTTATATCAAGAAAAATAATAATTTTGGTTTTTGACTCATTTCTAATTGTTTTCTCATAAAGTTAAAAAATAAAATAAAAACAAAAATACAATAACATTTTTAAATAAAACTTTTTACCAAAAAATGGCAAAAATTATTTTTTCTAAAAGCGTGCGGAAAAGTATACTTTTCCGCACGCATTTGAGTGCGGAAAGTTGTACTTTTCGCACTGATTTTATAAATGCTAAAATGATTAAAAAAATATTTGGTAACTAAATAAAAATATTGTTCATGAAATATTTAATTTATTGTAAAAATTATGAAACAATTTACAAAAAAAACAAAAGTTAACTAATAATATTTAAGAAATAAGGGCCTCCAACATTAACGATTATTATTTACAATATTGAATGTAAATAAACAATTGGAAGCGTTTTGGATCTTAATATTAAAATATTTTCCCTAAAATTTGTTTTTAATTCTAGGCGCTTGTAAAAAAAATATTGTTCCTAACACTTGCGTAAAGTATCTTTTCCCCACTTAATTGCATGCCCGAACTCCGCTTCGCGTCGTTCGGGCAACTGCAATTACGTGCGGAAAAGTATAACTTTCCGCACTTGTTAGGAAAATAACTAATTTTCTAAGTTTGACTGAAAGAAAAAGAAAAAAACTATTAGAAATAGAAATGGTTTTGATGAGAAGAAACAAACTGGATTTTTTCCCCTTTATATTAAGAAAAATAATCATTTTCGGTTTTCGACTCATTTTTGATTGTTTTCTTATATAATTAAAAAATAAAATAAAATACAATAATATTTTTAAACAAAACTTTTTACTAAAAAAATGGAAAAAATTCGAAGTTTCACTAAAACAAAAAGAGAAAACTATTAGAAATAAAAATAGTTTCGATGAGAGTAAAACTGGATTTTTTCCATTTTATATTAAGAAAAATAATAATTTTCGGTTTTTGAATCATTTCCAAAATCGGTTAAGTGCAAAATTTAGAAAAAAAAATCGGTTGTGTCGCCCCAAAACTTTCCCGACGAGTATCAACGAATATTTTTTCAGATATTTAATGTTAAAGTTTCAAATTTTGACATTTTTTTTATTTTTGACAGGTGACAGTTGGAGAAATAATTTTGATTGTTCTGTATAGTCGTTTTTTGATAGTGATACTACCGTTTGACAGATGTCGTACAAAAATTAATGGGTTCTTCCGACGGATATCCCAAACCCATATACCAAATTTCAGCTCAATCGGATTAATACTTTTTCAGATATTTAATGCTGAAGTTTCAAATTTTGACATTTTTTTATTTTTGACTGATGACAGTTGGAGAAATAATTTTGACTGTTCTGAATGGAGTTTTTCAAGGGCTTTCAAATGACATATTTCATGTCCAATTCCGTGACATATTGCATCTGTCATTTTTTGATAGTGATACTTCCGTTTGACAGATGTCGTACAAAAACTAATGGGTTCTTCCGACGGGTAACCCAAACCCCTATACCAAATTTCAGCTCAATCGGATTAAACGTGTGGCCCCTATCGTGGAAGAATACACACACATACATACACACAGACAGACAGACAGACAGACTTCCGTCTGGAAATTGTCTTAATCGTCTCAGGGGACCCGAAAATGAATATTTTCGTTTTAATCTCGAAATTTTTTTTTAGCTCGTTCACAATACTTTCCATTCTAGGAGGTGGGTCGGGAAAGTAAAAATTAAATAAAAGTTAAACAAAAATACAATAACATTTTTAAATAAAACTTTTTACTAAAAAATGGAAAAAATCATGAAAATTTTCAAAAAAAAAAAGTCAAAATATCGGATCATTCCAGTAAAATACTAAATAATACAAAAATGTTTAAATATGTTTTCCTACGACCACCTATGAAAACTACAAATAGCACAACTGTTTTGATATTTGGAAAGTGTCTCATATCAACATAGAACGCATACCAGCCGTGTGTTATAATAGCGCGCTGCGTGTTATTATAACGCACACTTGAATGAATTATTAAAAACAGGACGAAATATGCTACTTATGTACATACATAATAAATTTTACTTACCATTTTAAAACTGATCTAATAGTTGCTTGTTATTTTCCTACGACCACCTAATAACTAAAATGTTTTGAAATATTATTTTAAGGTTAGGTTATTAATTATGAAACAACTTCAGGGTAAACGAATGCATGCAACACATAAGACAGACGTTTTTGTATTGTGTGTTGCATACATCTTCTAACCCGATTCTTAAATTTATTAATAGTTTGTAATTCAAAATTAATTTTAGGTTTAAAATTGCAAATTTTTCAAGTTATTAAAGTAAAAAATGTATAAAAATTATTTAAAATATTTTTTTTAATTGGCTTGATGCTAAGATTATTTTTTTATAAAAGTGAAATATAATAAAGTATGCTTATGTCAAAATTTTAAAGAAATTACTGTTTCTATGTTTTGTGAATTCTGAACAGAATAATTAGGTACTTTTATAAAAGATATTTTTAAAGTTTAAATTATTCTACTTTATAGCAAATAAACAAAAAATTTAAATTTCGATTTCCTACATAAAAAATGGAAGTTGATAGTGATAGCGAATGTGAATGTACATCACCAGAAATAATCGTGTCATATGAGAAAACCAAATAGACTATTCTTAAAATATTGTTGGTCGTAGGAAAAATAGTGTACAAAACTCGTTGGAAAGTGGATTTCATGCACTCGTTACGTTCCGCACTCGCCGCTACGCGGCTCGTTCTGAACTACCACTCGTGCGCAATATGCCACTTTCCTCACTCGTTATGTAATATACTATTAACAATTAAACAACGAATAATAAAACTCAAAGTCATTCCACATACATTAATTTATCAGTTAAACTGCGGGCGACATGTTTCGGATATAACGATGGCCATCATCAGGCAGTAAGAATGAAGAAAATATTCATTATGATGGTATGAGAAATCACAAATCACATTGTGAAATATAATAAAAAAATTTTTGGAGTATTTAATTAATTTTAATGGTTAAAGTTTTCAACTAGTTTTTAATTTTATATAATTTTTTTATTATATTTTACAATGTGATTTGTGATTTCTCATACCATCATAATGAATATTTTCTTCATTCTTACTGCCTGATGATGGCCATCGTTATGGCCGAAACATCTCGCCCCCAGTTTAACTGGTAAATAAATGTATGTGGTATGACTTTCAGTTTTATTATTCGTTGAATAATTGACCACATTTGAGATATGGATAATCTTTTGTTTTTTTTTAAAATTGTATTTAAATATTTTAATTAATAATGGTATATGATACATGGAGGAAGAAAAATCTTTCAATATTCATGAGGTGCGATTTGCAGCCTATTGCCGCTAAGGGCAAAGCTCGAGTGCTAAAAAAGGGATCAAAAAAATAATAGCATTTCTCTCTTGAGATTTATATATTTATACCCATTACAATAATCAGGAGTTTATCATCAATTTCCGATAATGCTAACATAGTTAGCGAAACGTACGTAGAGTGTTAAAAATGTAGTTTTGGTACAGAAATCTCAATTAAAAAAAAAACAATTATTAATATTAAAAATTATAGAAAAATTGATAAACTTTTAATTAATTAAACATTTTTAAATATCAAAGAAAAGAACAACTTTGAATTCAGTTATGCAACTATTAAAAATTTTGAACTTATTAACGTTTAACAGTTACAAAATGATATTTTAAGATTAATACGCACCTGACCATTGTTTTTTTTTTCAATTTTTGTTCACAAAACTATATATTATTTTATATAATATTCACTAGTTGTAAAAATAGGGAGCGTCCTTTATATGCAGCAGATACATGTTTATTAAAAATAAACAAAGATATCGAACAGTATCAAATCGTCTGACGCCATATTTTTAATACACAATCAACATTTGTCTATTTTCGATAGATTATTATACACGGTGACAATATTATTATTCCGATTCAGTAACTTTTTATGTAGGGTGATCTAAATTGCATTTTACAGGATGTAACTTACCAACGAATGATGAAGCTCAAAAATAAAAAAAAATATAATTCCAGTACCAAAGTAGAAAATTATCTTGTGTGAATATTTGACGGTTATAATCTGTATAGTTCATAATAGTTATTTATGTATCAAGGGCGTAAAATAAGCGTTTATGGACCGCAACGTGTAAAATCCCGAGCCGCTAACACGTAAGGTCCATAAACACTTATTTTACACTCTTGATACATAAACAACTATTATGCACTGCCGGGCGTAAAAGTCCAGATTATAAATACGTTTAGCGGGCGTAAAGTGCCACTTTAACGCTGTTTACGACCGAAATACATGCAAAATTTTATGCACGACCGTTTTAATGATCGTTTATTAATAATTACGTTTTGTTTTTCTTTTTCACCTTTTGTGAGCAAGTTATATATAAATATTGTTACAAGTTGCACGGATTTTATAACTCGATATTATTATTATTCACCCTGTCTAATAATCTACCATGAAAATGGCCAAAAAAATTGTCAATGTTGACATACCTTCTACTAGTCGCATAGTTGAATTTTCAAATTTATATTAGGATTCTTTTGAGTATTTCGCTGATTCGGAAGAAAAACGTCACTCTATTATTATTTTTGACTTGTGACGTTTTTCTTCTGAATCAAATTATGTTATTATATTATAAGTGTAAGAAAATTATATTTGGGTTATATTTTTTTTAATCAATATTTTGTTTAATGTATTACCAAATATTTACATCATAATAAATAAAGTTTGTTAGCGACGACCCCATAGGGAGTTGCTTACTAAGACCCATATGAAATCGCCATGTTCGTAACTAAGCGAAAACGGGCTATAGTATCTTTGGGAGAAATGATCCCCGTCGAATTTTGAGCAACTTGATTTTTTCTGTAGTCTGTATGTCTGTCTGTCTGTCTGGTTGTAGTCCGCAAAGGTTAAAAATGCCATAACTTTTGAATGCTTCAATGTATCGACGTGAAATTTTCACAATTTTTTAAGACCCAACGAGTATTACATTCTAATAGAAAATGAACTAAATCGGAAAATGAATAAATGAGATTTCCGGGTTTTTCTCACTTTTTTTCTAGTTTCACAGGAAACACGCTGCAGGTTGTAATTTTTGAGCAAACCGCTTCAAATTTGAGAAAAAGATACCTTGAAGTACTGTTACAAAGCCTATTGAAAATCGAAATAATAGGAAAATTCGAAAAACAAAAATACCTAAATGTAGGACTGAAATAGCCCAACAAGTATTATTTGAACTATTTTTCCGAAATTTGTTGAGAAAGTTCAGAAAAAAAAATAAAAAAAAAAAAAGAAATTTTTAGAAATTAAATTCCGAAAATCTTGGAAACGGGGGGGGGAATATCGAAGAACGTTAAGAGTACTTTTTTGCTGTACTTGAAAAGATTCTATGAAATGAAAAAATAATTGAAAAAATAAGAAAAAACATATTGGAAAATAGAGAAAAAAATAATGAAAAATAAGGAACGAAATAATAAAAAATAGGGAATAAAATAATGCAAAATAGTAAAAAAATTGAGAAAAAAATTATGAAAAATAGGGAAAACAATAATTGAAAATCTGGAAAAAATCATAAAAAAAAGAGAAAAAAATAATGAAAAATAGGGAAAAAAATATTGGCAAATAGGGAAAAAATAATTGAAAATCTGGAAGAAATTATAAAAAAAAGGGAAAAAAATAATGAAAAATAGTGAAAAAAGTAATGAAAACTAGGGGAAAAGATACTTGAAAATCTGGAAAAAATCAGAAAAAAAGGGAAAAAATAATGAAAAATAGGGACAAATATTGGAAAAAGGGGGAAAAAATATTTGAAAATCTGGAAAATTTTATAAAAAAAGGGACAAAAATGAAAAATATTGAAAAAGTAATGAAAAATAGGCGAAAAAATAATAAAAGATAAGGAAAAAAATAATGAAAAATATGAAAAAAAATAATGAAAAATATGGAAAAAAATAATGAAAAATATGGAAAAAAAATAATGAAAAATATGGAAAATGTTGAAAAATATGAAAAAAAATAGGGAAAAATATGAAAAAACTGATAAAAAAGATAGAAAAAATACTAATGAAAGTTATGCAAAAAAATAATAAAAAATTTAATGAAAAACAGGAAAAAAAATTGAAATATAGGGAAAAAATAATGAAAAATAGTGAAAAAAATATGGAAAAAAATTATGAAAAACAAACACGGGAAAAAATAATGAAAAATGGGGAAAAAATAATGGGAAATAGAGAAAAATAATGAAAAATGAGGAAAAAAATGGGGAAAAAATAATGAAAAATATGGAAAAAATAATGAAAAAAATCAAGAAAAATAGAGAGAGAAATAATGAAAAAGAGGGAAAAAATTGATGAAAAATAGGGAAAAAATAATGAAAAGTTATGAAAAAATTAATGAAAAATAGGGAAAAAATAATGAAAAATGGTGAAAAAAATAATGAAAAATTGAGATAAAAATATTGGAAAATAGGCAAGAAAAATAAAAAATATGGAAAAATAATGAAAAACAATGAAAAAAATAATGAAAAATGGGGAAAAAAGTGAAGAAAAAAAATAAAAAATAGAAAAAAAATAGAAGAAAATAATGAATAATAAGGGAAAAAATGAAAAGAAAAATAAGGAAAACAAAATGAAAAATGGTAAAAAAGAGAGACAGAGAGAGATAAAGAGGGAGATATATATTAAAGCACGTAAGGAATTTAGTTCTCCCGACCGCACAAACTTTTTTTTGTGAGTATAGGTAAGAATAAAAATATCAAAAATATAGAACCTTCTCTACTCGACGATATTTCAGCATGTGTGCAAAAAATATCTACATGGAAAAAACGGGGCAGGGGGGTTCGTAGTCGTCGCATTTACTACACCCTTGTGGTTAGTTGCTTGTTTTACTAACTAGATGTGAATTTTTAAAAGAAATTTACTTTACCGCTTGCGGGTGCTAAAGTAGTACTTTAGATCCGCTAAAAGTATTTATAATTTAGACTTTATCGCCCGGCCGTGCATACAAGTAAGTTATTAAAAATCTTCATATTAAAATTAAAAATATAATAACGTTAATTAGTTATTTTTGAATCGCCCTATATCTTTTATAAAGCGTTTAATTCTCTCTGACCAACTATAGATAAAATATCGCTTTTACAAACCATCCTTATCAGTCTTATCGAACATAAAATACATATATACATTGTATAAAAATAGGAACACAGTGAAATAAAATTTGTCTTTATTCGATGAAAGGGCATATTTGTCGGATTTTTTATTTACATATAGATAAAATAATTGAAATAGTAAATACATTTTATATTATTTTTATTTGTTCCAACAGTTTCAACGTCAAGTGTCATATTTTGGGTTTTTTTTACAAATTTTAAACAAGTAATGGAAACTTTTTTTATTTGGCCATAGAAAAGAAAATAGATCAATTGATTTTTTTTCTGATTTTTTTAACTTTACTATGTTTATTACCACTATTAACAAGCATAGACCATAATTTAAGTTATACAGGGTGTTTCATTGGGAAAGTGACATACATTAACTGCAGATAGGCGATCTCAAAAACCCCATACTTATATGGTCTTACCACTTTAATAACCAATATACAGGGTGTTTTATCTATTTTGCCAATTTCTTGCATGGTTTATAGCTTTCTAACCACACTGTATATTTTCATGAAATTTGGCGGATATATTTTGTTTAAAGCGCAAAATCGATCAATAAATTTACAATAAAATAAATCCAGGTCCGGATAAAAAAAAATATTATAAAATATTCCGACCCAAAAACAACACCCTATATATCAGATTTTTCTAAAATAGATTCTGTATTTGCAAAGAGCACGAAAAAATGAATTCAGTGATATACTTTGCATTTTCGGCAAAATATTTTTTCTTGTTGGTTTTAATTCTGAAATGGTGAAAATTCCAAAACTGAAACAAATTTTTTTTTTTTGCGATTTAGTTTTAATGAAAATTTGTTAACCTAAATTGGTAAAATTTAAATTTTTTCATTATATCCGATAAATAATCCAGAAAAAAACATTCGTCTTTAATTAACGAGTAAATAATAATGAATCCACCAAAAATAAATAACTTTAATTAATGAAGAATTGCAAACATTTTAAAAAACGCCTAAAAATTATTACACGGGGTGATGTTTTTAGTACTTCGGCCAGAAAAATTCACTTTCACAACAAACATAAGAACTATACGCAACCCGAAATTTATTGACATCATGATTTTTTACGATTTCTTACGGTTTTTTCGATTTTTTTACGATTTTTTACAGTTTTTTACGATTATTAACTGATTTTTACAATTTTTTACGATTTCTTACGATATGACCTGTTTCGATACTTTTAAAAATATTTCAACCCCTTCCAGTTTCACCCCCAGAAGATCGGATAAAAAAAAGTTTTATACAAATTGTATTTAAAAAATGTTAATCCATAATGGTTTTACTTTGTTGTCATTAATTTCTATGTGTTTTTTATAATTCTCGTTGTTCTTCATTAATTAAAGTTATTTATTTTGTGTAAATTTATAATTATTTATTCGTTAATTAAAGATGAATGTTTTTTGTGGATTATTTATCGCAAGTAATAAAAAAATGCTTAAAATATTAAAATTTTACCAATTTAGGTTAACAAATCTTCATTAAAACTAAATCAATTTAAAAAAAAATAGTTTCAGTTTTTTGCTCTCACAATTCACACTATTTCAGAATTCAACTCAAAATTTTGCAAGAAAAAACATTTTGCCGAAAATCCAAAGTATATCACTGAATTCATTTTTTCGTGCTCTTTGCAAATACAGAATCTATTTTAGAAAAATCTGATATACAGGGCGTTGTTTTTGGGTCGGAATATTTTATATTTTTTTAATCCGGACCTGGATTTCTTTTATTGTAAATTAATTGATCGATTGGGCACTTGAAACAAAATATGTCCGCCAAATTTCATGAAAATATACAGTGTGGTTAGAAAGTTACGAACCATGCAAGAAATTGGCAAAATAGATAAAACACCCTGTATCTGGTTTATTAAAGTAGTTAGACCCATTAAGTATGGATTTTTTGAGATCGCCTATGTGTCCCCTATCTGTAGTTAACGTATGTCACTTTCCCAATGAAACACTCTGTATAAAGTTAGTACAATCTACTCAGACCTTTTTCATAATTTTGTGCGCTTTATGTGCAATTTTTGTGCGCTATTCGCGATTTTTGTGGATTTCTACTTTTTGTTAATTATGATGCGATTTTTTTTAAATTACCACCATACTTTTGTGCGTTTTATGAGCCAATTAAATAAGCTCTTAGTAGAATTAAGCGCTTAACCAGAATAAAATAAAGAAGGGGCAATCCCACTCAACTTTCCAAACACTCTTAATAAAGGAATTGTTTAATCAATTATTCTTCTGATAAAAAATTTTTTTTAGAAAAATTCCGTTAAATTGTCACAAAGTGAAATCCATCATGACACTTTTTTAGACAATAAAATCGCACTTCAAAAACACTTTACAATTAACAATCTCACAACACCGTTTAAATGTCAACTGATCAACGTAAATTTATAACCGATTGTTCAAAAATTACATTCACATTCTGAGATAAGAAATTCGGCATTAGATTATATCGTTAATAAAATATATTTAAAGCGACAAATTTTTGGTTAATTTTTTGGAAGATATTAAACTTAATGTAAAGTTAGCCGTGTTTAAGTATGATCAGAGTGGCACCATCTTTTACATATTTTTTTAACTGATCTACCTGAAGTCACAGATTTCAATTTTTTTTATTTATAGGGCCAATATAGGTTAAAAAAAATTCAAAAATCACTACTCGACTTGAACGTCCAAAGACATTGTTCAGAAAATGCAAAAAACTATATTTTCTGTCTGGATCGTGATCTCAATTCCAATTTTTACTTTTAAAACAATTTTTTCGGGCATCTGGATAAGAGGATTTTTATTAAGAAATTATATTTAAAAAAATCGATCTGGGTTTTGGAAATTCATGTTCTCTGTAATGAATTATATAAATTTACTTGACATTAAAACACTTGCAGTGGGGTGTCACAAGGAATGGCGCTATAAGGGTTGGTCTAATTTATTTGGGGGATGGTTAAAGAAGGTGAAAAATAATTTTCATGATTATTTTAACCATAAATTAAAAATTTCCGAGAAAATGAGAAAATCCGTAGTTAATTTTTTGTTTTGGAATGTTTCATTTTTCATTTCCGCAAAAATCATTCTATTCTATTTTTAAATAACCAAAAATATAATAATTTTTTTTTGATATATTAATTTTTTTGACACCATTTTTTTTTCAAATTAAAAGTTGAATTACTAAATTTCATCATACAGAGTTACGCATTTTTTTTCGTTTTCACATGAACTTTTTGATATGATGATAAATAATTACAGTTCCCATTTAAAAACATGTTGAAAAATGAAAAAAATTGAAAAAATTAATTTTTTAATAATCGTTGATAACTTTTAGGAAAATTAAAAAATGATTACACACCATTGAATTGTAAAAAAAAAAACAAAAGAAATTATGTTTCATGTTTCTATAAAATAAACCTTCAACTGGAATCGAAAAAGTTTTCAATATAAAAATTGTAGATTACAAAAAAAACTCCCAACTTTTGTAGAAGTCACTTTTTAACGTAATATTAAAAGTTCCGAGAAAAATGCAATAAAATCATTTTCTTATTCGGACTATTAGGAAAATTTAAAAACAAAATTAGCCAAATCAGTCTAGCTATTCTAAAAAAGAGTAAGTGGTTTTATTTTTTAAATTCTACAAATTCAAATATTAGTTTATTTCTATTCCATTATTATCTAAATGATTTAAACATGAATATAGTATCATTATTGTTATGAATTAATTAATAAAAATTCCTTAAAAGTGTCTTACGTGCTACTATGAACGAAAAAACACAACGACACTATTATGGTGCCATAATGCACGTTAGAGGAAATATTTTAATGATTCATATTTGTTTATACATTTACATCTATTATTAAATAATTAACTAGATAACTGTATCACTTCAAAAACGGTCACTAAATAATTAAAAATAAATAAATAAGTAGAGCCGTAAAGACACTCGTAATTCTCAAAGTTTCGAAATTCATTAAAAAAAAACTCCAATGAGCAAGAACTTCACTTAACTAATTAATAACAAATACCTAAATAAACTAATAACCAATTCAAGTATTTATAGTTACAATTTTTAAATTTAAATAAATAAAACAACGTTAAACAGTTACAATTTTTGTTTCGCCTGTTTGATTTTTTTGATAACTTTTACTTTTCCTCCCTATCTTATAAATACACTATTTTTTATTGTTTGCTAAAACTTGCTCTTGGAGCTAAAATGTAAAATCGCGTATTTTTAGTTTCACTTTGTAAACTACCAAACCCTAATTTTATTATCCGTCAAGCACACGTTACTAATTCGGTAAACATCAAAGACCATCATAAACAAAAACTCTAAACTTAACAATTAATTTAAAGACTTTTTTGTTTAAATTTTAAACAAAACACCGTCGGAAAAATCATCAGACGATCGAGCGCGCTCTTGAGTTTCGATATTGTTTCCGAAACACTTTATACTTTCTAGATTGTTGTGTAACCACCTTGTAGAATTATTAGCCCTTATTGAAAATTTAATTGCCTTCATAATGATTATGCAAAGGGATAAAAATTATTACACAAGAATATTAATTGGTAACTAATAAATTAATTTCATGTCTTAGAGATACATTTCACTGAAAAATTATCCAAAATTTACAATCTTAGCCATATACGTTCTTAAGATCAATCTGAGTTTTTCTATTAATTTAACAGATTAAAACTAAAGTTGGTTGGTCCTTCGATTTTAACACATCGACTGCCATAGTAACTTTTTCAAACATTTATCGATTTTCAATCATATTTTTTCATCTTATATTGTCGTCCCTTCCGCGCACAATCCTTATCTTATGGGATCTACTCTTTTATTTAAATACTTTTCAGATCAATCAATAAGATGATATTTCCTTCCGCTGCTGCGCTTCAGTAGAGTAATTAATTATAAACTTATGAATTATAAAATATTTATAAAATTTTATTTTATAAAATACTCTTTCTCCATTGGTTTAGACGCCATAGTTATAAAAAAATCTGAAAATTTTTAAGCACGGATTTAGGAGTCGGCGGTGGGGACGATCGCTTCCTAAATATATAAAAAAAAAATTAAACTTCACGATAATAAAAAAACTAAACTCATTAAACTGTGTAACCTTTTTAAAACTATATAACAATTTTTTGAGTCTACTCTATTACGCATGTGCATTACAATTACCTGGAGGGGGGCAACTTGTTTCATTATAAATTACCTAAAATCGTCTCCCCTCCACTTGAATCCATGGCTGAAACTTTTATTAGTGCAAGTAAATTTACGAAATTTTAAAAAATATTTATTACTAGTAACACATAAAAAAAACTTCCTAGACGTGTATCTATTGAGGGTGGTGTCTCTTTAGAAAAATTGTTGGTCTAATAAAATTTAAAAAAATGGTAGAAATATCTGTTATTGGTTTTAAAGAAGTCAATTAGCTAAAAAAATATTTAGAAAAATTTAATTTAAAAAACTAAAAATTAAAACAAATCAATTTTAAATAAACCTGTTAATTTTTTGTTGACAAGATTTTCATAAAATTTCAGTTTTTATCAAAAGTGAGAACATTTGAATTTAAATTAATAATATTTGACTCAAAATTAACAAGAATAGAGCCAAAATTTGATAAGATTTTAATTATTTTTTTAGTCAAAATAACTGACAAGATTTTTCACAAAATTTCCACAAATTACCCTTTCATAAAAAATAATATCCACACCTCTGTACATATCTAGCTAAATATGATTTTACACTTTACATACACTGAAATAATCTTACTCATGTTAGAATTAGCCTTGAAAAAATGATATATTTATATACAGGGTGAGCTTGATTTTTGGGAATTATTGTATTTTTTTTTTCGATATAATAAGATTTTTTAAAGGATTTTTAACGAGTTTTTAAGGATTTATTAAGGATTCTTTAAGGATTTTAGATTTTTTTAAGGATTTTGTAAAGATTTTTTACGGATTTTTAAGTTTTTTAAAGATTTTTTTAGTGTTTCTTAAGGATTTTTTTAAAGATATTAATTAGGGACTGTTTAAGGATTTTTTAAGCGATTTTAAAGCCATTTTCAATCGATTTTTTAACGACTGTCATAAAAGGATTTTTAGCGTTTAGTATGGCAAGTGTATTTTAATACTTTTTAATGTTTTGGAAAAAAAATTCTTTAAGGAATTTTGAGCGATTTTTTTAAGAATTTTTCAATAATTATTCAATGGTTCAAGGAATTTTTCAGTGTTTGTAGGGTATTTTTACGATTTTTTTCAGGATTTCTTATTCTTGAGTTTTAGAAAGTTATTTGGATTTCGCAAATTTTTTACAAAGATTTTTCAACAAATTTTAACCTTTTAAGGGTTTTTTTTTACGGTCTAATAAGAATTTTTTTTAAGGATTCTTTAAGGATTTTAGATTTTCTTAAGGATTTTGTAAAGATTTTTTACGGATTTTTAAAGTTTTTTTAAGGATTGTTTTAGTGTTTCTTAAGGATTTTTTAAAGATATTAATTAGGGACTGTTTAAGGATTTTTTAAGCTTTTTTAAGGATTTTTAAGCGATTTTTAATCAATTTTTCAACGATTTTCATGAAAGGATTTTTAAGGTTTAGTGTGGCAAGTCTATTTTAATATTTTTTCATGTTTTAGAATTAAAATTCTTTAATGAATTTTAAGCAATTTTTTACGAATTTTTCAAGAATTATTCAATGATAGTTTAAGGAATTTTTCAGTGTTTGCAGGATATTTTTACGATTTTTTCCAGGATTTCTCATTTTTGAGTTTTAGAAAGTTATTTGGATTTCGCAAAATTTTTACAAAGATTTTTCGACAAATTTTAACCTTTTAAGGGTTTTTTTTACGATCTAATAAGATTTTTAAGAAGTTTTTAAGGATTCTTTAAGGATTTTAAATTTTTTTAGTGTTTCTTAAGGATTTTTTAAAGATATTAATTAGGAACTGTTTAAGGATTTTTTTAAACGATTTTAAAGCGATTTTTAATCGATTTTTTAACGATTTTCATGAAAGGTTTAGTGCCACAAGTCTATTTTAATATTTTTTCATGTTTTGGAATAAAAAATTTTTAAGAAATTTTAAAGGATTTTTTACGAATTTTTCAAAAATTATTCAATGATACTTCAAGGAATTTTTCAGGTTCTTCAAAGCTTTTTTAAGTGTCTAATTACTTAATAATGGTTCAAAAATTTTTGAAAGATTTTACAAAAATTTTACAAGAATTTTGTCAAAATTTTTCCAAGATTGTTCCAGGACTTTTAATAGAAATGTTTAAGGATTTTTTTATGATTTTTTAGTACTTCTTAAACAGTGTGGCAGAGTATTTTTAAGGTTTTTTCGAGGATTTTTCATTCTTGAGTTTTTCTAGAAAGTTATTTGGATTTTGTTTTTAAAAAATAACAAAGAATATATTGGCGCATCAAGATTTTTTTAATTTTTTTCTACTTCATTATCAATTTGTCAAAAAAATGTATTCTCCATAAAAGTGTCTAAATCACTGAAGCTACAGTTTACGCCTATAAAATATGCAATGTTAAAAAAATAACCAAGAATATACTGGCGCACCAAGTTTTTTTTCTACTTTATTATCAATTTGTCAAAAAAATGTATTCTCCATAAAAGTTTCTAAATCACTGACGCTACAGTTTACGCCTATAAAATATTCAATGTTAAAAAATAACCAAGAATATACTGGCGCACCAAGTTTTTTTTTCTACTTTATTATCAATTTGTCAAAAAAATGTATTCTTGGGCTACATTTTACGTATATAAAATATGCAATTTTAAAAATAACCAAGAATATTTTAAAAAGATTTTTCTATAAATTTTATTGTTTTCAGAGTTTCTTTTAAGATTTAATCAGGTTTCCTTTAACAATTTTTAATGATTTTTTATGGATTTTTTTATTTTATTTGGAAATATTGCAAGTACCTCAAAGCAGTTGGTTAAAATAGGAGAGATAATATTTATAGTTTATTTTTGCCGTCTATTTCCGATGCATCCGTCGGATGAGAATAGAACGTGCATATTTTGCATCCTCCGGCGTCTAGCCGCTTATACGAGGGGCAGGTGAATTATTTCACGCAAAATACGGTCGTTTACCTTTGCAAAAATATAATAATTAAAAGTAAACTAATCGATTTGAATGAAAAGATTTTTACCTTTTATTAAATTATTAAAAATTTCAATACATTTGTAAGTAAATAAATAAAAGAGTACAAATTAATATTACAATAGGAGTCCGGTTCTGGATAATTAGTGATATAGTGAATTAAATTTAGCTTTTGTAATAAGTACTTTTTGGGTCAAACGAGGTATCATTCGATTCGGAATAGCGTGTAGATGATTTTTGAAAAAATTCAAGAGTCGCTTACAAAAATTGCAAAAGTTATAAACAATTGAATGAAAAATAAAAATCGGGTTTGGTTTTTTGCAAATATCTCAAAAACTATTTAACATTTTTCAAATTTGAAGAAAGATTCAAAAAGAGGAGAAACTGTAGGACCAATATTTATAATTTTCTCTGATAGGTAAAAATACGACCAAAAACGAGGACTCCGGATTGCGTAAGCGCTACCCACTTTGGACCTTTAATGAATAAATATTATTTAAAATTATTAAATATGAAAATTAAGAATTGGAAAAATTCAGGCATCTACTGGACCGATTTATGAACAATAGTCCGTGGTCAAAAAAATTTTATCGCGATTTTTCTATTAATTATGCATTATTTAATTAATAATTTTTTCCTACTTGAACATGAACATTGTAAGTGCGATAATTGTTAAATAACAAATCAGATTTTTTTTTCCTTTTTGGATCTATTTTTGGAAGGTCTCAGAAGAGATTCCAGTTGGAACAATTAAAAAATTGTTATTTTTCACTTTGTTATTAATAATTTACTTACGTTAAAAATTAAAAAGCCTGATTAATCATTAAAAAAGTTTTTTTTTCATATTACTATTGATTCGTTTTTTATGATCTTCAGAAGTCACATGAAAATGATTTTTTAATTTTTTTTATTTCTTATCGTTTACAAAAATTGTTATAAACAAATGGGTTGTTTATAAGATAATTTAAAATTTCTTTTTTGGAATAATAATCTTTGATGCAAATTACGATTTATTTTTTTAAAAATCGTTCCTTAAAATTTGTTATGTGGTGTGATTTCGAGAACAGGTCCGTACTTGGAATTTAGGGAACGTGAGCAGTTGAAAAAAAACATGGCATTTCTATTCATTCACGTCTCCTTGTTGTAAAATTTTATCATACTATTTAACCCTTTAACTGCGGGAAAATTTTGCAGCGCTGAACGCTGTCAAAATATTGAAAAATACATTAAAACATTTTGGCATTAGTGGAATTTCGAATTAATTTAAATAAAACATCAATAAACCAGATTGTAATAATTTTCAAAAATTTAAAAACAAAACTGAGTTTCAACAAAATTAAATAAATAAAAATGTTTAAAAATTAAAAAAAAAACCGATAATATCAAAAGTATATCAAAATTTTCAAAAATATATCAAGAATTTGAAATTTTGCAATTTTTTCCGAAAATTTCAAAAAGTAAAAATGTCAAAATAATCAAAAATTTCTTTCAAAATATATGGATAATTTCAAAAAAAAACATCAAATTATTCTAGCAATTAAAAATATTTTAAAAATTTCAAAAATTATAACCATTTGAAAAATGCCAGTTTCAAAAAAAAAATAAAAAATCATTCGAAACTTTCAAAAATTAATCTAAAACTTTAAAAAAGTTGAAATTTCGCAAATTTTTTCGAAAAGTTTAAAAAGTAAAAATGTTAAAATATTAAAAGTTTTAAATACATATTCAAAAATTTAAAAACAAAACTAAATTTCAAGATATTCAAAAATTTCGAATATGTATTAAAAAATTCTTAAATTTCAAAAAATAAAATGAATAAAAATTGTTAGAAATTAAAAATATTCGATAATTTCAAAAGTGTATCAAAAATTTTAAAAATATTTCAAAAATTCGGACAAATTTGAAATTTTGCAATTTTTTTCAAATATTTCAAAAAGTAAAAATGTCAAAATGTCTTCTAAAATTTATCGAAATTTCAAAAAAAACATCAAATTTTAACCATTTCAAAAATGTTAAACATTAAAAAATTATTCAAAACTTTCAAAAATTGATCAAAAAATTCGAAAAACTTGAAATTTCGCAATTTATTTCGAAAATTTCAAAAAGTGAAAGTGTCAAAATATTAAAAAAATTCAAAAATCGAAATTATTCGATTAATTAAAAATATTTCTAAAATGTCAAAAGTTTCAAATGAACATTAAAACTTTTTTCGAAAATTTAAAAAAATTCTAAAATTTGTAAAAATGTGTAAAATGTGTAAAATTTCCATATTTTAATAATTTCCAAAATATTGTTTTTTAAGTGGAATCGCCCTGTATAAATATATCATTTTTTCAAGGCTAATTCTAACATGATAAGATTATTTTAGTGTATATGGCGCCTTGTAAAGTGTAAAATCATATTTAGCTAGATATGTACAGAGGTGTGGATATTATTTTTTATAGAAGGGTAATTTTGGTCAAACGTGTTTTGAGTCAAATTCAAACGTTTTTGATAAAAACTGAAATTTTGTTAAAATATTGTAAACAAAAATTAAGAGGTTTATATAAAATTGAATTTTTTAATTTATTTTTTTGAAATTAAATTTTTCAAAATTTTTTGTTTCAAATCAGTTAATTTTGTTCTTTAAAGAAAAATTTCAATATTGTCCAAATTTATCTAAAAATTTAATTTTTTAAACTTTAAAATATACAATTAGTCTATGGATATTTGTTGGGAGTCGATTTATAAAAAAAATGAAGACTCCCGAATTTGAAATTTTTTTAACCAATTTAATTCATAATAAAAATGAGTATTTTGATAAATCTGAAAAAATCTTAAATTTGACTAATATATTTTAAAGTTTTACCAAAACCTGACTGTAGTAGAGTTAACCAAGAGACCACGTGTCAAAGTAAACACGTGATACGTGAGATTATCATGAACGAATTAAAGCCGATTTGCCCCATGTTAAGGATACTGTGCAACAATAAGAAACAAGGTTTGTGATAATTATATTGGGGGATGGGACGTTTCGCCCCAGCCGATTCGCAACGGCCGTTTCGTCACCGGCCGTTTCGCCACGGCTATTTCGCCGCCGGGAAAATGAGATAGAGATAATAGTTCCGGGAGTAAGGATATTTTTATTGAAAATTTCTTATTCTTCTTCAAGAACCATTTTTTTTTATTTCTTAAATAGCAGCACATCGACGTTTCCAAATAGAATTGGGCGTAGATCATCCGTCCATTTGGAGATTAATTAATAGACTCAGAAAAGTTCAAAAAGCAAAAAGCTCGTGATGTCTACATGGAACAACTAATGGCCAGGCAACTTCCTCCTCCAAAATAAAAAAAAGACAGAATTTTTGAGAATTCTGAGGGAACAAATATAGAATACTTGAGCTCAATAGTACATAATTACCAATTTCGTTAATTAGATTTTATTTTAACTAATTTTAGTGTTTGAAAAAAAAATTATTGATGGTTCTAATTTGTTTTATTTATTAATAACTAAAGAGATAAAGAATAAAATTTTTATCACATTATACTTTTGAAAAAAAATTTCGAGAACAAAACTATTTTGTCAATAAGAAAGATAGCAAAAAAATTAAAACGTTATTTTACAAAATAAGTGAAAGGTTATTACCAATAATTAAAAAAAAATATTTAGATTGATTTAAAACTAAATTATTTTGCATTTACAATTCAAGTAAAAAAAATATAATTTTCCCTTCGGCAAAACGGCCGAACCGGTCGTGGCGAAACGGCCGAGGCGAATCGGCTGCAGCGAAACGTCATAGATCACGTGATCACGTTTATTACATTTGGTCCCTTAAATAAAAATACTCATGATTTTTCTCAATAAAGTGAAAACTTTTGAGTTCAAAATTTTTTCCCCATATTAAGAAAAATTTGTCAAATAAATTTAGCAAATTTGACTAAGATGTAATCAAATGAAGAGTTTAGAGTTAGGAATTTTTTTTATCCATTTTAATTTCCTTATATCTACGCCCTTGGGCCTTGACTGTGTTTTATCTTTTGAGAATGATACGGTTTCATGGTATACGATTCGGTAATATTTCCTTTCGGTCGTTGAACCAAAGACCATTCGGCTCGAAAAGCTTTTTATCACATTAGCAATGAAAGAGAGTGAACATGCTCCGAACATCACAAGGTCTGATCAAATGTAACATGCCATACGATATAGGTATTAGAAATTTTGATGAATTAACATATACAGGGGTCATCAAAAAGTAGGAAAAAAAAATTTCAAGCAGCTTATTTGATGATTTATTTATAAAATTATTAATAAAACCACCATTAAAATAGTATATAACAAACTTGGTTAAAAAATGTTTTTTTTATTAAATATATTTGTACACGTTGAATCTAAATAGGCAAAAATTAAAAATTCAATTTTGAACAGGAACTAGTAATCCTTAATTTTATATCACTTTTGTCCAAAATGTGAAAAAAAATCCATTCGTTTATTTTTTTTTAAAATATGAACTCTTGATGAGCCACCCGGTATACAGGATGGACCGGATTTTATTTACGTATATAAATGGGAAAAAGTTTGATACAAAAGTTGTAGGGAATTTTATGGCATACAACTTTGCACTAAATCCCATTGTTTGCCTTTCAAATAAAAAAAAAATGGAAAATTCCTAAATGTGTATATTTTTTGCCCTCTAGCGGAGAAACTATGGAGAATCGGAAAAAAGTTAAATATAAACGATAAAGGAAATTAGGTGCTCTACAACTTTGCACTAGAAAATTTTGCACCAAAGTGCATTGTTTGTCCTCAAAATTTGGAAAAACTGCAAAAATCTACATGTATATTTTTTGCGCGCCCTCTAATGGCGCAACTATTTAAAATTCTGGAAAAAGTTTAATACAAAAATTGTAGTACATTTTATTCTCTAAAATTTGCACTGGAACATTTTGCACTAAATTGTATTTTTTGTCCTCAAAATTTGGAAAAACTGCGAAAAACCTACATGCATATTTTTTGCGCGCCCTCTTGATTGGTCAAACGGTTCGGCAGTTATCGTGGAAGATTAGACACAGGCACACAGACAGACCATGGATATTTCCGTGGATATCTCGAATTTTTTTTTGCTCGTTCACCTTACTTTCCCTTTAATGGGGCCCGGAAAGTAGAATGAAAAAATTCAAAAAAATTGAAATAAAATGCAAAAACTGGCAAAGAAATCCCAAAAAAATCGCAATTAATTGCAAAAAAACAGAAGAAAAAGAAAAAAATTAAAAAATAAAAGAAAAAAAAACAGAAAAAGAAAAACAGAACAATGATGAAAAATTACAGCTTTGTTCCATATTAATCCGAATATTTTTCAGTTCGTTAATATTCAGTTAAATGTGCATCAAATTGATGTTAAAAGTTGCAATAATGAAACATTTAAAATCCAGGAAAAAAAATTAAACAAAATATAGAGTTTATTAATAAACCAAGACTAAAAAATACGACGCCAAAAACATTTGAAGATTTTCTTTTGTTAAATACTTAAATAAAAATAAAGGGTAAATTAACAATTGTGTTATTTTTGCTGAAATGTAGATAAAATCAATTATGGTAATTATTTTTATGGTAATGTTCTGTTCCTAAAATTAAAAATAGGTGGCGCATTTTACATGTCCTTTTCGAACCACACGGGGCACGTGGCGCATCTTATATACAGCCATACAAATATCTTGTAAACCGCAAAAGATGCAAAATAGTTTAAATGGGGAAAAAGATCTGTATTTTTAAGACGAATGAATTGATTCGTTTTTTCAAAATTAATATCAGGTCCGGTTTCCGTGATATTTGGGAAAAACCGAAATCAACGAACAATAATAATGAAATCAATCTGTGTCTCAGGTCATAATAATAAAATGTTATTTCCCGGTTATCTTCTTCTTTATTATTATATAAAAAATAGAATATAAGTGAATTTCCAAAAAATACAGTCCACCCTGTATATAAAAAACAAGTATGTCTTTGATTAGTTCAGTTTGGGAGCGTGACGGTTTATTAATTAGTTTGATTATATTTATTTGAAGATTTTCTAGTACCAAATATATTTTCATGGTTTATATTTTTATAATTTACCCAATTTAAATTGTACCAATGGTTTAACAATGTTGACATCAACGATAAGATAATATTTATCAAAAAGATTAGGATGAATACATGGTTATCATTTATAGCCCAAAAAGGGATAGAAATACCATAATAAATATTAAGTGAGAATTTATTTCCTGATACATTTAAACCAATTCTAAGAATTTAAGAGAGACGATTTATAAATTAGACGTTTTTATTTATTTCTTTAATCCCATATTATAATTTTCTAATTAAGAAAAATCCATACCGATCATTATTTCGGCGTTATTTACCAAGCAAATTTTACTTTCCCGACCCACCTCTGAGAAGGGAAAGTATTGTGAACGAGCAAAAAAATATTTTCGAGATAAAAATGGAAATATCCATTTTGAGGTCACCTGAGATGATTAAGAGTATTTCCAGATAGAAGTCTGTCTGTCTGTCTGTGCGTATTCTTCCACGATAAAGGCCACACGTTTAATCCGATTGAGCTGAAATTTGGTATATGGGTTTGTACGACATCTGTCAAACGGAAATGTCACTATCAAAAAATTAAAGATGCAATATGTCACGGAATTTGACTTGCAATATGTCATTAAAAATTTTTATGACGACCGATTTTCTTACCTTTATTTTCTTCTATTTTGGGTTTTTTTACCATTTTTGCCCTTTTGTTCTTTTTTTAAACTTTTTATTTAACTCTTTTGGAGTTTTTGGACTATTTTGCCTTTACTAAGCGTTTTTTTACCACTTTTGCTTTTTTAACATGTTTTTACCTTTAATTTGCCTTTATTATGCCCTTTTTGGGGTTGTTTGTTTTTGTTACCTTTTCTTTTTTTGGCCATTTTTTTTTAATTTTTTTTTAATATTTTTTTTTTACTTTGTTAAACATTTTTGTCTTTATTTGCTTCTAATTTGCCCTTTTTTGCTTTTTTTCCTTTTTCGACCTTTTGTTCGTTTTTTTCAACTTTTTTTAAATTTTTTTAGACTTTTTTGGGCAATTTTGTCTTTTTTGCCATTTTTGGCGTTTTTTGCTTTTTTCCCTTTACTTTGTCGTATTTGGATTATTTTTTGGACTTTTGTTGATTTTTTTGTTATATTTGTGCTGAAATTTAACAATTCTTTATCATTTTTAACAATTTTTTCCCTTTTTTGAAATATTTCGTTATCTTGCTGCTATTTATAATAATTTGTTGCCATTTTTAGTAACTTTTGTCGTTTTTCATTTCAACTTAATTTTTGCAAGCCATTTTTTTTTCAGCATTTTACTTTTCCAATTTTAAAACAACATTAGAACTTGCACCGATATCAGGAAAATTGGAACTTGGATCTATCCTGCCTGTGTAAATGTCAAAATCGTAGATGATTCCTTTTAGATCGCATAAAACAAAAATCCTATAGCCCCACTTACGGGGCTTTTTGGGATTGTACTGTCTTAGAGAACTTCGACCTTTGAAGGGAACTATTTGTTCATCAACACACAAGTTCTGTTCCATTGGTATTTTGTTGAATTTTCTTTTCAAATTTTCAATAAAAGGTCGAACCTTACAAAGACGATCTATGTTGTTTCATCGATTTCATTATTATTATTATTCATGTGCAGTGATGCTTTTATTTGCAAGAAGCGATTTCTACTCATAATGTGAATTCTTGTTTAGTGTGACCAGTACATCTTAGTTCTTGGTAAGTTATATATCGACATATACATACATATGCCAACAAACTGTTCCATCTCATTTTTTGTTACCGAAAGAGGCTTATTAGGGTCTTTTTGTATGGCATACAGGTACGAGGAGTTCAAAAATTTCTTCATCGAAGAAATCCTCAAAGTATGTGCAAGCTTCATCTACTTCTCTGCCGTGTGGCAAATTTCCCAACCATTCTGGTTTGCTTCTAGGATGATCCTCGGAGGAAACAGCTTTCCAAACTATTCTTGGTTTATTTTATCTACTTCAATGTCAGAAGAATTATTTTAATCACTACGATCACTATGATCATGATCACTATCATCACTAGAACTTTCCTGTTCTTTACTATTTCCTACTTCGAAATCTGGATCATCGCTATCATCTGTCGAGCGGTGGTAAATGGAACGACTCATCTGAAAAAGTTTTACATACTCATAAGATCCATTGTAACATATTTCATACAGTCTGATATCTTACCTTAGGTACCACTATATCATATGTGATACAAATAAAAAAATCAGAGAAATATCAAGAAGGTCGACAAAACTCAATGTTTTATGTCCCTTACACAACTCTATAAGGGTCCTTCAATACACCAAACACAAAAAAGCACAAAATTTCACTGTATTTTCAACTTTATTTACTTTTGAAAATAAACAACTGTTACTGTCATTCATAACCTCGAACTACTAAACTTATTGTGTATATGGGTTCACCATGTTTTCCACAGAAAAGATATGTATCAAATAAGTTAGAGCTCGATTATTTTGAGATGAGTACATTTCGTCATAATGTGCAGAAACCAATTTGAGTTTGTAGGCGTGGTCAGAGAGCTTTATCTGTGGTCCGAGTCGCCTGTCGCTCATGAAATTTGGATTCAGTAGCGTAGTGTTACTTATTTGTACTTGTTGCATTTATTTAGCTATTTTGAGTTTTCTTGTGTTTTTGTGCTTCGATTTGTGTGTGTGTATCTATATAAACTTTAATTTAATTCATTTTGTGTGTATTTTGGTAAGTACATTTAAATACAACTAAATAATAATCTAAGACGAAACCGTACATTCTGAAATATTTTAAATCCCTTCTAAGCCTTTAATTTGTATCCTATTTTTATTATATTTTCAAAAATGCTAGTGAAACCTAAATTTTTAGTTTGTTGTTCGAAATGGAACAAAAAAATTATTATACATAAAGGGCCAAGTTCTTCAAAACCAAGCCAAGGAAATAATTTCACACCTGTTAAACTTTATAAAAACGAGGATAAAGATGGTTCATTAAAAACCATATTCCGTATGATGCTAAAATGACCAAACCAGAACTGTACACATTAATTAAAGCTCACAGACCCCCGCCGAATTTTCTTTTAGATGATCTTCTTGAAGAAAATGGCCACAAAGTATTACGGTTGCCTCCGTATCACCCTGAACTAAATCCCATCGAAAAAATATGGGCCACGGTAAAAAATTGGGTAGGTCAACATAATACAACATTTAAGTTGGATGATGTTGAAAAATTAGCAAGAAAAAATTTGAAAGCATAACGTCGGAAGAATGGGCAAACGTGGTGGACCAATTTTAAATGCTACTTTTTAAAATTTTAAATGCTACTTTTTATTTTAAAGTATTTTGTATTTAAAATATTTTATTAATGTACACACGCCACTGGTAAAATATCAGATACCCTTACCGCAGCAGATTTGAACTTAGCGCCATAAAATAAGGTCCACAAAGTTTATGACGTGCTGCGCCAACTGGGGCGTGGCCAAAACTAAATGTACTCATTTCAAAATAATCGAGCTCTACGATGGTTTAAGTAGCTCACTTTTGATTTGCTCAACTTAAAATAATGTATACATAGGATCGTATCATATTTGCTCCACAAGAGGTTAAAAAGGGACAACTCTGTGGGATTTTTCCTAGCCGTTACAGGGTAGTGGAAGCAACAAACTAATAACCAAGCAGGGACGGACTTACTTGTTAAAGTACTTTCAACATAGTGATAATAAAGACAGTTATTATTTTATCAGAATCCACACGTCCAGGCTTGCTCGGCCTAATAAAGAAACATTTTGTTACCAATTTTTTTACACTTCAAATGTCCATTTCATATCATTCGAAATATATTCTAGTATAAATAATGTAATAATTTTACTAAATATGTATAAAAACTCCTACTTTTAAATGATTCATAAAGCAACCTACATATAAAAAAAAAATATTTGACTGCTCATCTTCCTAATTTTATAGAGATGATTCAAAATCGTATACTAATATTTCTTATTTTTTAACAGCAATAGTAAACAGAATTAAAATTTCAAAGTTTCTTTTTTACAGAAACGTTCCTCGTACTTAGGTGAACGTACTTATTTAGTGATTCATTAATTTGCTCAGTGACGTGGGCGTCGAACAAATTCTATAAACCAATTAAAATTTTTTGCGTGATTTAAATTCAACGGCGGATAAATAAAATGAGAGTATAAAAAATATTAGAAATCCATATTTGGAATCAGTATATCAATAAATTAAGTAATAAATAAATATATACAGGATGTTTCTAAATTATCGTAGATTCATCTCATATTGATTAAATGAATCCAAATCTCAAAGATACCTAAATTTAGGCTATGAATTTTTGAGGGTAATTTTCACTTATAATCTCCCCAGCAACAGAATGATTACCGATAATTTTTTTCAAGGTTACGAATGTTTTTGTTGATAGAAAATTTCCCGAGTCGAAGACATGAGTGAAACAGAGAAAAAAATTAAGGGGAATTAATTCTGCTTCGTGGAAGATTCGGTAAGAAAATTTCAAAAATTGGAATTGATATTTCCGATGAGTTTAATGACGCACTGTATTAAGCAACGGAAAAAAATGAAATTAATTTTAAGTGTGAAATGTGGAAAAATGAAGAAGAAAAATTGGGGGTAATTTTCATTGAAAAAAATGAAAAATTGAAGAAAAAAATTGAGGGTAATTTTAAGTGTGAAAAGTGAAAAATGAAGAAAAAATTGAAGTTAATTTTCATTGAAAAAAAAAATGAAAAATTGAATCTAATTTTAAGCGTAATATGTGAAAAAATTAAAAAAAAATTAAGGGTAATTTTCATGGAAAAAAAATGAAAAAATTAAATCAATTTTAAGTGTGAATTGTGAAAAAATGAAGAAGAAAAATTGGGGGTAATTTTCATTGAAAAAAATGAAAAACTAAAGAAAAAAATTGAGGGTAATTTTAAGTGTGAAAAGTGAAAAAATGAAGAAAAAATTGAAGTTAATTTTCATTGAAAAAAAAAATGAAAAATTGAATGTAATTTTAAGCGTAATATGTGAAAAAATGAAAAAAAAATTAAGGGTAATTTTCATGGAAAAAAAATGAAAAAATTAAATCAATTTTAAGTGTGAATTGTGAAAAAATGAAGAAGAAAAATTGGGGGTAATTTTCATTGAAAAAAATGAAAAACTAAAGAAAAAAATTGAGGGTAATTTTAAGTGTGAAAAGTGAAAAAATGAAGAAAAAATTGAAGTTAATTTTCATTGAAAAAAAAAATGAAAAATTGAATGTAATTTTAAGCGTAATATGTGAAAAAATGAAAAAAAAATTAAGGGTAATTTTCATGGAAAAAAAATGAAAAAATTAAATCAATTTTAAGTGTGAATTGTGAAAAAATGAAGAAGAAAAATTGGGGGTAATTTTCATTGAAAAAAATGAAAAACTAAAGAAAAAAATTGAGGGTAATTTTAAGTGTGAAAAGTGAAAAAATGAAGAAAAAATTGAAGTTAATTTTCATTGAAAAAAAAAATGAAAAATTGAATGTAATTTTAAGCGTAATATGTGAAAAAATGAAAAAAAAATTAAGGGTAATTTTCATGGAAAAAAAATGAAAAAATTAAATCAATTTTAAGTGTGAATTGTGAAAAAATGAAGAAGAAAAATTGGGGGTAATTTTCATTGAAAAAAATGAAAAACTAAAGAAAAAAATTGAGGGTAATTTTAAGTGTGAAAAGTGAAAAAATGAAGAAAAAATTGAAGTTAATTTTCATTGAAAAAAAAATGAAAAATTGAATGTAATTTTAAGCGTAATATGTGAAAAAATGAAAAAAAAATAAGGGTAATTTTCATGGAAAAAAAATGAAAAAATTAAATCAATTTTAAGTGTGAATTGTGAAAAAATGAAGAAGAAAAATTGGGGGTAATTTTCATTGAAAAAAATGAAAAACTAAAGAAAAAAATTGAGGGTAATTTTAAGTGTGAAAAGTGAAAAAATGAAGAAAAAATTGAAGTTAATTTTCATTGAAAAAAAAATGAAAAATTGAATGTAATTTTAAGCGTAATATGTGAAAAAATGAAAAAAAAATAAGGGTAATTTTCATGGAAAAAAAATGAAAAAATTAAATCAATTTTAAGTGTGAATTGTGAAAAAATGAAGAAGAAAAATTGGGGGTAATTTTCATTGAAAAAAATGAAAAACTAAAGAAAAAAATTGAGGGTAATTTTAAGTGTGAAAAGTGAAAAAATGAAGAAAAAATTGAAGTTAATTTTCATTGAAAAAAAAATGAAAAATTGAATGTAATTTTAAGCGTAATATGTGAAAAAATGAAAAAAAAATAAGGGTAATTTTCATGGAAAAAAAATGAAAAAATTAAATCAATTTTAAGTGTGAATTGTGAAAAAATCAAGAAGAAAAATTAGGGGTAATTTTTATTGAAAAAATGAAAAATTGAAGAAAAAAAATTGCATTGAAAAAAAAATGAAAAATTGAAGGTAATTTTAAGTGTAAAATTTGAAAAATTAAGAAAGAAATTGGGGGTAATTTTGATTGAAAAAAAAAATGAAAAATTGAAGGTAATTTTTTAAGTGTGAAAAGTTAAAAAACGAAGAAAAAAGTTAGAGGTAATTTTCATTGAACAAAAATGAAAAAGTGAAGGTAATTTTAGGTGTTAAATATGAAAAAATGAAGAAAAAAAACACTAATTTTGATTGAAAAAAAAATGAAAAATTGAAGGTAATTTTAAGTGTGAAAAGTTAAACAATGAAGAAAAAAGTTAGAGGTAATTTGCATTGAAAAAAAAATGAAAAATTGAAGGTAATTTTAAGTGTAAAATATGAAAAAATGAAGAAAAAATTGGGGGTAACTTTGATTGAAAAAAAAAATTAAAAATAGAGGTAATTTTTTAAGTGTGAAAAGTTAAAAAATGAAAAAAAAGTTAGAGGTAATTTTCATTGAAAAAAAAATCAAAAAATGAAGGTAATTTTTTAAGTGTGAAAAGTTAAAAAATGAAGAAAAAAATTGGAGGTAATTTTGATTAAAAACAGAATGAAAAATTGATGGTAATTTTTTAAGTGTGAAAAGTTAAAAAAGGAAGAAAAAAAATTGGGGGTAATTTTCATTGAAAAAACTTAAAAAATTGAAAAAAAAATTGCGGGTAATTTTAAGTGTGAAAAGTGAAAAAATGACGAAAAAGTAAAGAGCAATTTTAACACATTGACTGCCATCTAGGTCCATAAGACCGATTATTTATATTTGCCCTGTGGGCAGACTCGGTCTATAGGACCGATTATTGTTTTCAGAAGCCTCACGCCAGCTACGCGGTCTACCACACTTTATGCGTTGCGTACCTTTTTAGATAATTTAGTAATCTTTTCAACTTGAAACCTCCTTTTTTTAACTGATTTGTTTCAAATTTCTAGCTTGGGCATATTTAATGCCCCTTAGCGTGATTAAAAGACGAATTATATAATATATATTAAAAATGTATTATACCATTATATTTTTGGGGTGAACCCAAACGTTGTAGACTGCATTTAACGATAAAACAGGTATTCCAGCATCTCCTTTCTCTTAAAAAGTAATCAACTTCAAAATTAAACTTTGTTCTTTCTCATTATAGCAGGAAGGCATTTTGACAATGAAAAATTAATTGAACTGTCAAAAATAACATTTACGACGACATTAGTTAAGAAATACTTTAATGACGTCATAATTCCGTCTCATCCATTCAATAATTAAGAGATCAAGTTGGACAATGTATGACGTAACGGCAGAGGATGGTTAAACAAACTCTACTTATTGACTTTACAATGTCCGTCCATCTGTCTGTCTGTCCGTCTGTCACAGCGATAACTCGAGAACGGTTTCGAATTTTGGAACTCTGTTTTTAGCAATTGATGGCTGGTCACACAAAAGTTCATCTACTATTTTCAATGACCTAAGTCAACTGCAACCATCTGTCTGTTCGTTTGTGGTTGCGTCTTTTCGTATATCTCAGCAATAACTCGAGAATGATGCCGCTTGTTGAAGCACTGAAGAGATAGATGTGGGGAAAACTCGGTCTATAGGACCGAGACCATTTTTGACGTTTTTTTTTTAAATAATGTTTACCAATGATAGCTATTTATGGTGTATTAGCCGATAGTATTCATGGCCTAAGTGAACATTTTTTTTGGTTAACCTGTTGATGACGGATGGTGTCTGATGTGAAATGTATCCTAAACCGTATAGCAGTCAATGTGTTAAGTCAAAAAAGTGAAAAATGAAGTTGGGTGTAATTTTTATTAAAAAAGGTGAAAAATGAAGAAAAAAATTGGGGTAATTTTAAGTATAAGAAGGGTAAAAAAAGAAGAAAAATGTTGAGGATAATTTTCATTGAAAAAAAGTGAAAAAATAAAGAAAAAAGGTTGAAAAGTAAAAATATTAGAAATGAGAAAAGTAACAAAATAAAGAAAGAAAAGTGGGGTAACAAAAGTACTAAAAAAGTGACAAAATTAATATTGACATTAAGTTAATGAGAATGTGATAATACTCTTTGATCTGTGTCAATTGGTTGGGAAGGAGGTAATTTTTGAATAACATTTAAAAAAAGGGGTAATTTAAAATAAAAATTGAAAAAAAAATGGGTAATTTATAATGAAAATTGAAAAAAAGGGGTTAATTAAGCTAGTTATTCGTCTAAACAGAGATGAAAAAATAAAGAAATAAATTGGGTTAATTAAGCTAGTTATTCGTCTAAAAAAAGATGAAAGAAAAAAGAAGGGAAAAAGGGGGTTAATTAAGCTAGTTATTCGTCTGAAAAAAGATGAAAAAAGAAGGGAAAAAAGGGGGTTAACTAAGCTAATTATTTGTCTGAAAAAAGATGAAAAAAGAAGGGAAAAAAGGGGGTTAATCAAGCTAGTTATTCATCTAAAAAAAGATTAAAGAAAAAAGAAGGGAAAAAGGGGGTTAATTAAGCTAGTTATTAGTCTGAAAAAAGATGAAAAAAGAAGGGAAAAAAGGAGGTTAATTAAGCTAGTAATTCGTCTGAGAAAAGATCGAAAAAAAAAGGAATAACGGGGGTTATTTAAGCTAGTTATTCGTCAGAGAAAAGATTAAAAATTAGGATAAAAAGGGGGTTAATAAAGTTGGTTATTCGTCTAAAAAAAGATGAAAGAAGAAGGGAAAAAAGGGGGTTAATTAAGCTGGTTATTAGTCTAAAAAAAGATGAAAGAAGAAGGGAAAAGAGGGGGTTAATTAAGATAGTTATTCGTCTGAAAAAAGGAAAAAAGGGAGTTAAGTAAGGTAGTTATTGTCTGAAAAAAGATGAAAAAAGAAAGAAAACAAGGGGGTAATTAAGCTAATAATTCGTCTGAGAAACGATGAAAAAAGAAGGGGAAAAAGGGGGTTAATTAAGCTAGTTATTCGTCTGAAGAGATGAAAAAATAAAGGAAAAAAAGGGCTAATTAAGCTGCTTATTCGTCTGAAAAAAGATGAAAAAAGAAGGGAAAAAGGGGGTTAATTAAGCTGCTTACTTCTCTGAAAAAGGATGAAAAAAGAAGGGGAAAAAGGGGGTTAATTAAGCTAGTTATTCGTCTAAAAAAAAGATGAAAAAAGCAGAGAAAAAATGGGGTTAATTAAGCTAGTTATTTGTCTGAAAAGAGATAAAAAAAGAACGAAAAAAGGGTGTTAATAAAGCTAGTTATTCATCTGAAAAGATGAAGAAGAAGGGAAAAAAGGGATAATTAAGCTAATAATTCGTCAGAGAAAAGATGAAAAATTAGGATAAAAAGGGGGTTAATAAAGTTGGTTATTCGTCTAAAAAAAGATGAAAGAAGAAGGGAAAAAAGGGGGTTAATTAAGCTGGTTATTAGTCTAAAAAAAGATGAAAGAAGAAGGGAAAAGAGGGGGTTAATTAAGATAGTTATTCGTCTGAAAAAAGGAAAAAAGGGAGTTAAGTAAGGTAGTTATTGTCTGAAAAAAGATGAAAAAAGAAAGAAAACAAGGGGGTAATTAAGCTAATAATTCGTCTGAGAAACGATGAAAAAAGAAGGGGAAAAAGGGGGTTAATTAAGCTAGTTATTCGTCTGAAGAGATGAAAAAATAAAGGAAAAAAAGGGCTAATTAAGCTGCTTATTCGTCTGAAAAAAGATGAAAAAAGAAGGGAAAAAGGGGGTTAATTAAGCTGCTTACTTCTCTGAAAAAGGATGAAAAAAGAAGGGGAAAAAGGGGGTTAATTAAGCTAGTTATTCGTCTAAAAAAAAGATGAAAAAAGCAGAGAAAAAATGGGGTTAATTAAGCTAGTTATTTGTCTGAAAAGAGATAAAAAAAGAACGAAAAAAGGGTGTTAATAAAGCTAGTTATTCATCTGAAAAGATGAAGAAGAAGGGAAAAAAGGGATAATTAAGCTAATAATTCGTCAGAGAAAAGATGAAAAATTAGGATAAAAAGGGGGTTAATAAAGTTGGTTATTCGTCTAAAAAAAGATGAAAGAAGAAGGGAAAAAAGGGGGTTAATTAAGCTGGTTATTAGTCTAAAAAAAGATGAAAGAAGAAGGGAAAAGAGGGGGTTAATTAAGATAGTTATTCGTCTGAAAAAAGGAAAAAAGGGAGTTAAGTAAGGTAGTTATTGTCTGAAAAAAGATGAAAAAAGAAAGAAAACAAGGGGGTAATTAAGCTAATAATTCGTCTGAGAAACGATGAAAAAAGAAGGGGAAAAAGGGGGTTAATTAAGCTAGTTATTCGTCTGAAGAGATGAAAAAATAAAGGAAAAAAAGGGCTAATTAAGCTGCTTATTCGTCTGAAAAAAGATGAAAAAAGAAGGGAAAAAGGGGGTTAATTAAGCTGCTTACTTCTCTGAAAAAGGATGAAAAAAGAAGGGGAAAAAGGGGGTTAATTAAGCTAGTTATTCGTCTAAAAAAAAGATGAAAAAAGCAGAGAAAAAATGGGGTTAATTAAGCTAGTTATTTGTCTGAAAAGAGATAAAAAAAGAACGAAAAAAGGGTGTTAATAAAGCTAGTTATTCATCTGAAAAGATGAAGAAGAAGGGAAAAAAGGGATAATTAAACTAATAATTCGTCAGAGAAAAGATGAAAAAAGAAAGGAAAAAAGGGGGTTCATTAAGCTAGTAATTCGTCTGAAAAAAAATAAAAAAGAAAGGAAAAAGGGTGTTAATGAAACTAGTTATTAGTCTAAAAAAAGATGAAAAACGAAGGGAAAAAAGGTGTTAATTAAGCTAGTAAGTCGTCTGAGAAAAGATGAAAAAAGACAGGAAAAAAAGGTGGTTAATTAAGCTAGTTATTCGTCTAAAAAGAGATGAAAAAAGAAGGGAATTAAACTAGTTACTACAAAAAGAACACAAAATTTATTAACGTTTTAGAATGAATCCAAAACAAAATTGGTTACTTGATAATTTTTGCGACATTAATAATAATACATTATCGATAAACATTAATAAAAAAACAAGTACTGTTTTGTTTACGTTCGATATATATGGTCAAATTTATTTTGATTAATGTTAATCTAAAGATGTGACATTATTTACAATGTTAAGTTATGGTTTGATAAGAATTTGAATGAACTAGACTTAAGGCACTATAGTGCCCCCTTACGGTTTCGCCACTGCACTGACAATAGTCACATTCTAAACTAAAAGAAAAATAACAGTGCCAATGACCTCATCGTGACTGGAGAGAAACATTCTATGAATGGAAATTTTATTTTCAAGGTTCCACATTGTTTACTACCTCCGGAATTCTCCAAAAATATAAAAACAAAAGATAAAATAGTTCAAAAAAAAAAACATAACATGATCGCGAAACCGAAACTTTACTTAACTTCAGAGATAACAACGTTGGCACTTACAACCGGTGTTATTTGCGCAATTTGTTGATGTTAAAACAAATTTTTTTTTTAGACTTACTTTGGATTTCTGGACATTTAGATGACCTTGATGGTGAATCTTGGAAAAAACAAAACCAAACAAAAAACTGACAGTAATTATTAATATTTTTTTAGAAATTTACGTCCGAAAACATAAAAAGTATCAATGGAAGTAACACGCACGACACTGTAGTACGTCAGAGACTGCTGGAAATAAGCCGCGATGTACGCGAACGACGTTGCCAAATCTTCGTCAAGAATTCTCCGTTTAAAGAATTATGAAAAACTAATCATAAATTGAAAAATTGTAAAATGAAAAAAAAAATGAAAAACTGAAAAATTGAAAAAATTATGAAAAATAAAAAGTTCGAAAATTAAAAGTCTAAATTGAAAATAAGAAAAATTTAAAAATTCCGAGTTTTCAAAAATTCCAAGAAAATCCGATTTTTAGAAAAATATCAAAAATCTAAAAAATTTGAAAAATATAAAAAAACGTTAAAATTTCAAACAAGTTACCTATTCCGAAAATTTATAACAAAATGACAAAAATTTCAGAAAAAAGTCAAAAACATTTCAAGAATTTGAAAAATTTCATATATTCAAAAATTTCAAGAATTTTGATTAATGGTAAAAGACGAAAAGTCAAATTGAAAAATATATTAAAATTTCATCAAAACTAGTAGAGCCGGCAGCGTCATTACAGATCTCGACCGAGACGAAAGACACGGAACGAGAGAGAACGGATGATTATTTTCGGTAGCAACGAAATCGGTCCCGGCGTTAGATGTAAGATAGAAAAGGAGAGAAAAACAACTAAAGCAAATCCAAAGCGCACGCTCTCGTTCAACTCCAAACAACAATTTTTCGGGTGTCTTTTTAAAAGTGCCGAATATCTTTTGTTTTGGGTCCGTCCCTTCCCTTTTATTATTTTTCGTTTGGTCTTGAGAATGTGTGTGTGAATGACGTAAGACCGCACGTAACAGGCAAATCGTGCAAATATGCACTTGTAAGACTTGTGGAAGCTTTTAACACGATAAGTTTGGTTTTTTAAAGGAATCGGTTTTTTATGATACTCATACACATTTTTAATTTTCAAAACAAAAGAAAAACGTGGAAAAATTTGTACAGATAGGGCCAGACCGATCCTGTTCACATTCAATAGAATTCTTCCCTTGAGAAAATTAAATAGTAAAATGAATACTGGAACTAGATGGAAGTTTTCGTTCGAGATTTATGGTGTTTACATCCAGACGGATGTCCGGACAAGCTTATTTTTCCGAAATTTTCGATAATTTCAAAATTTTTGAAAAAATGTCAGAAATTTTGGAAAGATTTAAAAACTTACATTTCAAGAATTTCGAAAATTTAAAATGCAAAAAGATTCAAAACACATTTCAGGAAAAAAATTCAAAAATTAAAAATATTAAAAACATTAAAGATTTCAAAAAAGTTGAAAACTTTCGTTTCAAGAATTTAGAAAATTTCAAAAAATTTCAAAAAACAATTTTCAAAAATTCAAAAATTCTAAAAATTTCAAACATAAAATTCCAAAATTTTAAGAAAATGTCAAAAATTTGGAAAATTTTAAAAATATAAAAAATTCAAATTTCAAAAATTTTAAAAAGGTCAAAAGGTTTCAAAAAAACATTTCTGGAAATAAATTCAAATATTCAAAAATTAAAAATTTTTAAAAAAGTCAAAAATTTCGAAAAAATTAAAAACTTAAATTTCAAGAATTTCGAAAATTTCAAAAACATAAATATAAGATTTCAATTAACAATTTGGGAAAAAATTTCGAAAATTCCAAAAAAATCTGATTTAAAAAAAATGTCAAAAATTTGGAAAAATTTCAAAATTATAAAAAACCTCAAAATTTTTAATCAAGTTATAAAACTTGCATTTTAAGAATTTCGAAAATTTCAAAAATTTTAAAAACGTCAAAATATTTCAAAAAACAATTCAAATATTCAAAAATTAAAAATTGTCAAATATTTCGAAAAAATTAAAAACATATTTCAAAAATTTTAAAAATAGCAAGATTTCAATTAAAAATTTAGGCAAAATTTCGAAAATTCCAAAAAAATCTGATTTAAAAAAAATGTCAAAAATTTGGAAAATTATAAAATTATAAAAAACCTCAAAATTTTTAAACAAGTTATAATAACTTACATTTTAAGAATTTCGAATATTTCAAAAATTTTAAAAACGTCAAGATTTCAAAAAACATTTTCAAAAATTCAGATATTCAAAAATTCAAATATTCAAATATTCAAATATTCAAATATTCAAAAATTAAAAACGTCAAATATTTCGAAAAAATTTAAAAACTTACATATTTCCAGAATATCGAAAAAGTCAAAAATATTAAAAATGTCAATATTTCAAAAAATAATTCAAGAAAAATTTCAAATATTTAAAAATCCAAAAATACAAAACTCCTAAAAATGTCCCGAAAAATTTAAAAATTCGAAAATTCAAAAACTCCAACAATTCAAATTTTACAAAAAATGTCAAAAATTTGGGACATTTCAAAAATTAAAAAAAACGTCAAAAAAGTTAAAAAAATTAGATTGCAAGAATTTCGAGAATTTCAAAAATTTTAAAAATATCAAGATATCAAATAAAAATTTCTGAAAAAATATCGAAAATTCGAAAGTTCCAAAAAAATCCGATTTTAAACAAAATGTCAAAAATTTGAAAAATTTTGAAATTATAAAAAAACTCAAAATTTTCAAACAAGTTCTAAAAACTTACATTTTAAGAATTTCGAAAATTTCAAAAATGTTAAAAACGTCGAAAGATTTCAAAAAACATTTCAGGAAATAAATTCAAAAATTCAAACATTTAAAAATTAAAAAATATTAAAATTCAAAAATTTCGAAAAAATTAAAAACTTGCATTTCAAGAACTTCGAAAATTTCAAAAATTTTTAAAAATATCAAGATTTCAATTAAAAATTTGGGAAAAAATTTCGAAAATTTGAAAGTTCCCAAAAAATCCGATTTTAAACAAAATGTCAAAAATTTTGAAATTATAAAAAAAAACTCAAAATTTTCAAGTTATAAAAACTTTCATTTTAAGAATTTCGAAAATTTCAAAAATTTTAAAAACGTCGATAGATTCCAAAAAACTTTTCAGGAAATGAATTAAAAAATTGCAATATTTAAAAATTCGAAAATTAAAAAAGTCACAATATTTCGAAAAAATGAAAAACTTATATTTCAAGATTATTGAAACTGTCAAAAATATTAAAAATGTCACATTTCAAAAAACCAAAAATTTAAAAATTCGAAAATTCAAAAACTTCAAATATTACATAAAAATGTCAAAAATTTGGAACATTTTAAAAATTCGAAAATTCAAAAATCCCAAAAATTTCAAATATTATATTACAAAACTGAAAAGATTCCAAAAAAATCCGAATTTTTAAAAAATGTCTAAAATTTGGATAATTTTTAAATTGTAAAAAACCTCAAAATTTTCAAACAAGTTATAAAAACTTCCATTTTAGAGTTTCGAAAATTTCAAAAAATTTAAAAACATCGATTTCAAAAAATTTTTCAGGAAAAAATTTCAAATATTCAAAAATCCAAAAATCCAAAAATTTAAAAATCCGAAAATTCCAAAACTCAAAATTCAAATATTACAAAAAAATGTCAAAAATTGGAATATTTCAAAAATATAAAAAATTTACATTTCAAAAATTTTAAAAATGTCAAAAAAATTCTTAAAAACGTTTTTGGAAAAAAAATCAAAAATTCTGAAAATTTCAAATATTACAATTTTTAACTTTTTTTGGCATTTTTTAAATTTCGAAGTTTTATAACATTTATCAATTAAACGTTCCTACTTCGATTTTCTAAATTTTTAAGTAAATAAGCAAGTCTGTCTGTCTGTCCGTCTGTCACAGCGATAACTCGAGAACTGTTTCGAATTTTGGAATACTGTTTTCAGCACGCGATAGCTAGTCATAATAGCTCGCCAACCTACTATTTTCACTGACCTAAAGTAACTTAACCGTCTGTCTGTCCGTTTGTCCGTCTTTCCGTCTATTTCAACGATAACTCGAGAACAGTTTCGAATTTTGGATTTTTGTTTTCAGAAATCTATGGGCGGGTTACCTTATTTATTGACTTTACAATGTCGATCCGTCTGTCTGTCCGTCTGTCACCATAGTAGTGAACAAAGTAGTTGAGGTTAACTTGCTGGGTTTATTATTTTGTTTAAATTCTTGTTTTCTTGCACTTTAAAAGGAAAAAAACTAAAAAAATTATTATTATTATTATATTATTTATATCCAAAAGTTGATATATCTGAATAGCAAACAATTTAGGATACCTCGTATACTTCTCTTCCTGATTAATCAGAGGGTTTCCCATACAATAACTAATATCGTCCGAATGTTTTGTGGAAATTGTAATTTCCGGTATTGATTAAGACTGGTAATATTTTATTTAATCATAATCTTAGTTCCGTAAATAAATAATTCATATCAACAATTTTAATGAATGAACGAACGAACTCAGAGTCAAGAAACTATAAAATATTTTACTATCAATTGTATCAAATTTATTGTTTATTTTAAATGATTAGCGTTAATAAGCGCCACAATTCATAATAATTTTAATATTTAATATTGTTGAATATTGTTTTTTTCTTTTTTGAAAAATTGAAAAGAAAAAAAAAATAAAAAAGAAAAGAAAGAAGATATAAAACTTCCCGTTTTTTTCTTATTATTTCTCTTTCCTCTTTATAAATTTTCATACCATTTTTTTTCTTCATATAGAAACTAAGAAAGGAAAATATGGAATAAAAATGGTAAGGGCTAAAGAGGCTTCGAGAAAGTACTTCCCAAAAATGGATAAATTTTTTGAAAAAAATTGTTAAAAAAGGGAAAAATTTATCGAAAAAAAGGGATATTTATTTAGTAGATAGAGATAAGAGTAGACTAAAAAAAGTCAAGAAAAAGAAGTATTTTTTTTTGGAAAAAAAGGTAAATTGAAAAAAAATGGATAATTTTTTTTAATGTGATAAAATTAAGAAAAATTGTAGGAAAAGGTTTAATTTATTAAAAAAAAGGGTAATTTATCTAAGAGAGATTATAGAGTACCCTAAACAAGTCAGAAAAAAGGGGGTTACTTTTATGAAAAAAAAGAGCTATTTTTTTTTGAAGTACCAAATTCAGAAAAAATGATGAAATTTGAAAGAAAAGTGCAAAATTTAAAATAAGGGTAAAAGAGGGTAATTTTTTGAATATAGTGCAACATTTAGAAAAAGCAGGTAGCATTTGTGAAAAATGTGCAATATTTAGAAAAAAGGGTAATTTTTTTGAAAAACGAGCAAAATTGAAAAAAAGGTGGAAATTTAGAAAAAAGGAAGTAAATTTTGTGAAAAATGTGCAAAATTTGGAGAAAAAAAGGGGGTGATTTTTTTGAAAAAATTGGAAAATTTAGAAAAAAAGGAAGTAATTTTAAAGAAAATACAAAATTAAAAAAAGGGGTAATTTTTTTTTAAAAAGTGCAAAATTGAGAAAAAAGTGGTAATTTTTTTGAACAAAGTACAAACTTTTTTAGGAGGTAATTTTTGTGAAAAAAGTGCAAAATTTAGAAAAAAGGAAGTAATTTTTGTGAAAAATGTGCAAAATTTAGAGAAAAAAGGGGGTATTTTTTTTGAAAAAAGTGCCAAATTTAAAATAAAGGGAAATTTTTTTGAAAAAAGTGAAAAATTTAGAAAAAAATGTGAAAAATTTAGAAAAAAGGAAGTAATTTTTGTGAAAAATGTGCAAAAATTTAGAGAAAAAAAGAGGGTAACTTTTTTGAAAAAAAAATGCAAAATTTAGAAAAAAAGAAAGTAATTTTAAAGAAAAATACAAAATTGAAAAAAAGTGGTAATTTTTTTTAAAAAAAGTGCAAAATTGAGAAAAAAGTGGTAATTTTTTTGAACAAAGTACAAACTTTAGAAAAAATGAGGTAATTTTTGTGAAAAATGTGCAACATTTAGAAAAAAAGGTGGTAATTTTTTTGAAAAAAAAAATGCAAAGTTTAAAAAAAAGGGATAATTTTTTTGAAAAAAGTGCCAAATTTAAAATAAAGGGTAATTTTTTTGAAAAAAGTGAAAAATTTAGAAAAAAGGAAGTAAATTTTGTGAAAAATGTGCAAAATTTGGAGAAAAAAAGGGGGTGATTTTTTTGAAAAAATTGGAAAATTTAGAAAAAAGGAGGTAATTTTTGTAGAAATATGTGCAAAATTTAGAAAAAAAGGAAGTAATTTTAAAGAAAATACAAAATTAAAAAAAGGGGTAATTTTTTTTTAAAAAGTGCAAAATTGAGAAAAAAGTGGTAATTTTTTTGAACAAAGTACAAACTTTTTTAGGAGGTAATTTTTGTGAAAAAAGTGCAAAGTTTAGAAAAAAACGGGGTAATTTTTTTGAAAAAAGTGCAAAATTTAGAAAAAAGGAAGTAATTTTTGTGAAAAATGTGCAAAATTTAGAGAAAAAATGGGGTATTTTTTTTGAAAAAAGTGCCAAATTTAAAATAAAGGGAAATTTTTTTGAAAAAAATGAAAAATTTAGAAAAAAATGTGAAAAATTTAGAAAAAAGGAAGTAATTTTTGTGAAAAATGTGCAAAAATTTAGAGAAAAAAAGAGGGTAACTTTTTTGAAAAAAAAATGCAAAATTTAGAAAAAAAGAAAGTAATTTTAAAGAAAAATACAAAATTGAAAAAAAGTGGTAATTTTTTTTAAAAAAAGTGCAAAATTGAGAAAAAAGTGGTAATTTTTTTGAACAAAGTACAAACTTTAGAAAAAAGGAGGTAATTTTTGTGAAAAAGGTGCAAAATTTAGAAAAAGGGATTTAATTTTTATGAAATATGTGCAAAATTTACAAAAAAAAGGGTAAGTTTTTTGAAAAAAGCGCAAAATTTAGAAAATAAGGTAATTTTTGTGAAATATGTGCAAAATTTACAAAACAAAAAGGGAATTTTTTTTAAAATAAGTGCAAAATTTAGAGAAAAAAAGGTAATTTTTGTGAAATATATGCAAAATTTACAAAAAAAGAGTAATTTTTTTGAAAAAAGTGCCAAACTTAGAAGAAAAAAAAGAAGTAATTTGAAAGAAAAATAAAAAATTTAAAAAAGGGGTAATTGTTTTTTAAAAAAGTGCAAAATTGAGAAAAAAAGGGTAATTTTTTTAAAAGTCACAAAATTGACAAAAATATTTAAAAAAAATGATAAAAGCTAGTTAATAAATAAAGAACAAAAAAGAAGCGAGAAAAACGTAAAAAATGGTAATGATTGTAACGAAATTGAATTCCTGTTTTTACATCACTAATTTAGTTAATTTTCTTGAGGGAAGAATCCTTGAATTTGAGCAGGATCGGACCGACTCTTTTGGTACCTGCCATACAAATTAAAGTGTTTTGCACAGGAAAACTTTTTTCCAGTTCACATGATGTATAATATTACCCTACAAGTATATGAGAAATTTGGCCAGGATCGCACTAGCGATTCCGGTACCCGATCGGCCGAAGTCCCGAAACATGCCACAGAATTTACAAATTGGATTTATTCATTATTTTAATATGTTTCACCATTTGGTAAATTTAAAAATAGTACTTTCTAAAAATAAATTCAAAAATTGAAATATTCAAAAATTAAAGAAATATTAAAAAAGTCAAAAATGTCGAAAAAATTCAAAACTGGTGATAAATATTTTAATACGACATTGCATAATACTTAAAAATCGAATAGTTGTCATTTATATTAACAAAAACGTTCTAATAATAAATTTGAATAATTATTTAATGTATGTTGAATTATTAAAAAAAAAAACATGAAAAATTCTAAAAATTTAAAAAATTCCAAAATAATCCGAATTTTTAAAAAATGTCAAAAATTTGGAAAATTTTAAAAATATAAAAAACTTGCATTCAAATTTCAAAAATTTTAAAAAGGTCAAAATAATTCAAAAAACATTTCTGAAAATAAATTCAAAAATTGAAATTTTCAAAAATTAAAAAAATATTAAAAAAGTCAAAAATTTCGAAAAAATTAAAAACTGGTGCCAAATAAGTATTTAATGTATGAAGAATCATATTAAAAAAAATTTAAATTTATAAGAGTGGCATTTTATTGTTGTTTTTTGATTATTATTTTTTTTAATTTAAATTGATTTAGTATTTTTAAAGATTTAATTTATTTTGCAAAAATGGTGAATGCGCAATATATTAAAATTGGTGAGTGCACTCATGTCCAAGCTAGAATAATTTTTCAAATTTTTTAAATAATTTATTTTAGTTTCTTAAAAATAGGAAATTAAGTAACGTTTCTTCGGACTTATTAAGAGCATATCAGTTAAAGTTGATTTTTAATTACATAAATAAACAACCGTAAAAAATTGGTAGTGTGTGAAACAACATTTTTTTATTGTTTTTCAATGTCTACTTAATCTAAAATTATTTCCTATGTACCAATTACACCCTTATCGGCATAAAAAGTTCAAGCTTTAAGAATGATGAGAACTAATTTTTTCCATTGTTTAAAATTACTTAAATCCTATAATTATAATTAATTATAAATGCAAATTATTTGTAAAAATAATATTTTTGAAATTCACTTGTTTTCATAGTCAAACGTTAGGAATTGTTAGCGATAAAAACTACTATAATAAGCATATAAAATAATAGCCTTTATCATTTTTCACCAGTGAAGTTAAAATTTTGCACTTTTCTTTCAAATGACTCCCTGACTTTCTGAATTTGGTTTTTTTTTAAAGAAAATTACCCCCTTTTACTTTCCCGACCCACCTCTGAGAAGGGAAAGTATTGTGAACGACCTAAAAAAAAAATTTCGAGATAAAGATGGAAATATTAATTTTGAAGTCACCTGAGATGATTGAGACAATTTCCAGATGGAAGTCTGTCTGTCTGTCTATCTGTGTGTATTCTTCCACGATAGAGGCTACACGTTTAATCCGATTGAGCTGAAATTTGGTATAGGGGTTTGGGTTACCCGTCGGAAGAACCCATTAGTTTTTATACGACATCTGTCAAACGGAAGTACCACTATCAAAAAATGACAGATGCAATATATCACGGAATTGGACATGCTATATGTCATTTTAAAGCCCTAGAAAAACTCTATTCAGAACAGTTAAAATTATTTCTCCAACTATCACCTGTCAAAAATAAAAAAATGTCAAAATTTGAAACTTCAGCATTAAATATCTGATAAATAAATGACAGATGAAAAATGTCACGGAACAGTCAAAATTATTTTTCCAACTGTCACCTGTCAAAAATAAAAAAATGTCAAAATTTGAAACTTCAGCATTAAATATCTGATAAAAAAATGACAGATGAAAAATGTCACGGAACAGTCAAAATTATTTTTCCAACTGTCACCTGTCAAAAATAACAAAATGTCAAAATTTGAAACTTCAGCATTAAATATCTGATAAATAAATGACAGATGAAAAATGTCACGGAACAGTCAAAATTATTTTTCCAACTGTCACCTGTCAAAAATAACAAAATGTCAAAATTTGAAACTTCAGCATTAAATATCTGATAAAAAAATGACAGATGAAAAATGTCACGGAACAGTCAAAATTATTTTTCCAACTGTCGCCTGTCAAAAATAACAAAATGTCAAAATTTTAAACTTTAATATTAAATATCTGAAAAAGTATTCCGATTTTTTTTCGACTTTATATCCGATTTTTTTCTATTGTATTTTACTTTTTTCGATTTTTTCAGTTGTTTTTTCGGTTTTTTTTCATTTTTTTTTATTCTTTCGATTATATTTGATTTTTTCGATGTTTTTTGATTTTATAACCGTTTTTTTAGATTTTTGTCGATTTTTCAAAGTTTTTCCTTTTGTTTTCGATTTAATCTGATTTTGTGGGATTATATTTGATTTTCGACTATTTATTCGATGGTTTTTAATTTTATCCCATTTTTTTTTCAATTTGTTCCAATTTTTTACGATTTTTTCAGTTTCTTTTTCGATTTTTCCAATTTTTTTTTTAATTCTTTCGATTTATATCGTTTCGATTATATTTGATTTTTTCGATGTTTTTCGATTTTATAACCATTTTTTTTCAATTTTTGTCGATTTTTCCTTTTTTTTTTCGATTTTAACGGATTTTTTGGGATCGTATTTGATTTTCGACTATTTTTTCCATGTTTTATAATTTTATCCAATTTTTTTTCAATTTGTTAAAAATTTTTTTGATTTTATCCGTTATTTTCCATTAATATTTTTCATTCTTTTTTTTAGCTTTTTTCGATATTTTTTAATTTTATCTATTTTTTCAACTTTTTTCGTTTTTTTCAAACTTCATCCATTCTTGTCGATTTTATTTGTTTTTTTTTCAATTTTATCGGATTTTTGGGAACATAATTGATTTTCGAGTATTTTTTCGATATTTTCTAATTTTATCCTATTTTTTTTTCAATTTGTTCCAATTTTTTTCGATTTTATCCGATATTTTCCAATAACGTTTTTCAATTTTTTTCATTCTTTTCATTTTTTTTCGATGTTTTTTAATTTTATCTATTTTTTCAGCTTTTTTCGATTTTTTTAAACTTCATCCATTTTTGTCGATTTTATTTGGGTTTTTTTTTCGATTTTATCGGATTTTTGGGATCGTATTTGATTTTCGACCATTTTTTCGATGTTGTCTACTTTTATCCCATTTATTTTTTCAATTTGTTCCAATTTTTTTCGTTGTATGCAATATTTTCCATTAATTTTTTTCAATTTTTTTCATTCATTTCGTTTTTTTTTTTTAGTTTTTTTCGATGTTTTTTAATTTATTCCATTTTTTTTTTCAATTTGTTCCGATTTTTTTTCAACTTTTTTCGATTTTTTCAAAGTTCATCCATTTTTGTCGATTTTATTTTGTTTTTTTTCCATCGTATTTGATTTTTTTTTTATCAATTTTGTCAGAATTTGTTTTTGGTTTTAAGCTTGTTCGATCTCACTGAATTATATTTGTTTTTTTCTCGATTTTATTTTTGTTTTTTTCGATTTTCATCGATTTTGTCGATTTTTTTTTTCTTTTACGATTTCGGTCGATTATATTTGATTTTTTCGATTTTATCGATTTTGTTTAGATTTTTTTCGTTTTTTTTTAAATTTTATATTAGATTTTTATCAATTTTGTCACTTTTATTCGGGTTTTTAAGACTTTTGTCAATTTATTTGATTTTTTTTGCATTGAATTTGACTTTTTTCAGTTTTTTTTCCGGTTTTTTTTTGCATTTATTTTTTGTCGATTTTTTAGATTTTTATCGATTTTATTTGTTTTTTTTTATGATTTTTGTCGATTGTATTTGATTTTATTGGATTTTTATCGATTTGATTTTGTCGATATTATTTTGGTTTTTAAAACAGTTGTCAATTTTATTCGATTGTTTTCGATTATATTACTTGTAGTTTTTTCGATTTATTTTAATTTTATCCATTTTTTCTTTCAATTTGTTCCGATTTTTTTTCAACTTTTTTCGATTTTTTCAAATTTTATCCATTTTTGTCGATTTTATTTTGTTTTTTTTTCCATCGTATTTGATTTTTTTTAATCAATTTTGTCACAATTTGTTTTTGGTTTTAAGCTTGTTCGATCTCACTGAATTATATTTGTTTTTTTCTCAATTTTAATTGGTTTTTTTCGATTTAATTTGTTTTTTTTACGATTTTGGTCGATTGTATTTGATTTTTTCGATTTTGTTTAGATTTCTTTTTCGATTTTTTTCGTTTTTTTTTTGATTTTATATGATTTTATTAGATTTTTATGAATGTTGTCACTTTTATTTGGGTTTTTAAGACTTTTGTCAATTTTATTCGAATTTTTCGTATTTATTTTTTGTCGATTTTTTAGATTTTTATCGATTTTATTTGTTTTTTTTTACAATTTTTGTCGATTGTATTTGATTCTATTCGATTTTTATCGATTTTGTCGATATTATTTGGGTTTTTAAAATTTTTGTCAATTTTATTCAATTATTTTTGATTATATCTATTTGTTCTGAATTTTTGATTATATTTTACCAGTTTTTTTTCGGTTTTTTTCTTCTTATTTGTTTTTTGTCCATTTTCATCGATTTATGTTGGATTTTATCGATGTTTTTAATTTTATCCCATTTTTTTTTATCTTATTTTTTTTTCGATTCTTTCAACTTTTTTCGGTTTGTTTAAACTTTTTTCGATTTTTTCAAATTGTTTTCGATTTGGTTTTCGTCGGGAAAGTTTTGGGGCGACACAACCGATTTTTTTTCTAAATTTTGCACTTAACAAAAGTTGGCAGAAAAATAGATTGTAAAAAAATATCGCCTAGAGCAATTTAAATTTTCTACTGAAATGGCGAGAGCGCAAAAAAAAATGTTATATAGAAAATCTAATTTCATACGTAACATTTTACCCCGAACAAAAAAAAACCTAAAATTTTAAAATTTACTAATGGCGTCAGGCCTCTTTTTTTAATCATTTTATATTCTGTATAATTTTGAAAAAAAATTATACCCGTATGGAAAAAACTATATGTACGTTCATGTATAAACAAGAAATAGTAATAAATGATTAATAATTTTTACAGATAATTTATGTTTCCTTAACTACAAATAATATTTGAATTTAACTTTCTACTTTTCATATTGTTTAGCCCCTGTAGATAGACAGAGAAAAAATATACTATATAAACGATTTTTTTTAATAATTTTTGACACAAAATTATAGTTATGAGAACAGGGAGAGACCACAACTAAACGATTTTTTTAATTTTGGCCTCTCCCTTTTTTCAAGTTAGTAATTCTTGCTTAATTTTTTTGAAAAAACAAATCATACTTATTCTCTTTTTATTGGTATTAAGTTGATATTGAAATTTTACAAAAACTTCATTTTTTGCAGCTTTAGAAACAAAATTTGAATTATAATTTCTAGTTTAAATATTGTTCAGCTCCTGTAACATAAAAAATATACATATATGCGACTATTTTCAAAATTTTAAGATTAAAAATTGTGATTATGAGAAAGGAAGAGACCACAACCAAGGATTTTTTTAGTTTCCTTCAATTTTGAAATTTTGAAAAAATTCCCAATTTTAGTATTTTTTTATCCTTTTTTTAATGATTTTAAATTCATTTTAATGTACTTTTCAATTTTCTTATTAAAGGATATAAAAGGCGTTTTAATTCAAATTTTCCTCTCCTTCTTTCAATTTTTTTTTAAAGTTTACTAAAAAAATTAGTTTTAAAATTTACTAACTTTACATTTGTTAAAGTTTCCGAAAGACCAATGGATAGAATTTAATTTGAGCCACACTCTACAACTTTTAATTATTCATTTAGTCTATCCAATTATGAATTACCTTGTAAAAAATTATATCATTTTTAAAAGCCACAAATTATACCCACAACCAAAATTACATTTCCTGTTTTAACCACTAAATGCTAAATTAAGCAATTTTTAATAATTTCTCAAAAAAAAAAACCAGAAATTAGACTAATATTTATAATAAACTTGTTTTAAAATAATTTTATTTCATTATAATATAAACCCTTATCAAACGACCCTAATTCCATTTTTAAAACTCAGGTAGCAACAACGAAATTCAACACCCAAAAACGGCGACCACCCTGTACAAATAAACGAACCTGCCTCACCTTCAAACTCCCCATCTCTTATAATGCATAAGACGAAGACGGATAGAGGATGGTGATGTTTGTGTGTGTGTGTGTGTAGGGGTTGACTTGACCTTGAACTCGGCTTACTCTCGTTCGAAAGAGAGAGAGAGAGAGAGAAAGAGTGAGGGATGATTGAAAGAGCAAGAACGATAGACACCAACCCCGAAAAATAAGCGCGAGGGACCGTAAACTGGGTTGGGGTTCCTTCTCGGCGACCGGATTTAGAAATTTGGCAGTTATTATGATTCTAAGAATTTTGTAACCCCTTTTGTTTGTAGTTCGGTTCGGACTAAAAATAAATGCGGGAGGGGGCGCGACGGATGAGTTTCAATTTTATTTATATCACATCGAATCAAAAAAACATATAATTTTGTTATAAGACAAAGTGTAGTCAATTAAAATTTTTATAATTTTTACAATTAAGAATAATCTCAAAACAGACTATTTGAAATGAATCTGTGGGTCATTGGAGATGCGGTCAACGCTGAAAACAGGAGGACTTGCGGTCAAAGGGGCAGGTGTTTTTGGCGGTAATGCGAGATGCGGTCAACGAAAAATTGTATAGATTTTACAATATTCCTCCCAACTGATTTAAAATTGATTATTTTTCATAATTTAGAAATTCATTATATATTTTTTACCAAACTTATAGTAAATAGTTAAATTGATTTAAAAGAATTTAGTATTAGATTTTTTTTTGAGATTTTTTATAGTTTTTTTTATTTTATTTTAAATTAACAATAAAAATAATGGACAAAAATCTTATGACATTTCCGTCTTACTCTCTGTCAGTTGAGTTTTTTGAAATTTTCTACAATTTTTTTTTCGTTTTTTTGAGACTATAATTTTTTATTTGTTTTTTTTTACTTATTTTGAGTTCTCTTGTTGAAATTTTCTATAATTTTTTGTTTATTTTGGTTTTGTTTTTTTTTGAGTTGCTGAAATTTTCTATAATTTTTTATTTTGTTTTTTTTTTGTTTTTTGAGATTTTCTATAAATTTTTATTTGTTTTGCATTTAAGTTTTTTTTTGACTATAATTTTTTATTTGTTTTTTTTTTACTTTTTTTGAGTTTTCTTGTTTGAAATTTTCTATAATTTTTTGTTTATTTTGTTTTTTGAGTTTTTTTTGAGATTTTCTATAATATTTTGTTAGCTTTTTTTTAGTTTTGTTGTGTTTATAATTTTTTACTTGTTTTTTTAGTATGTTTTATTTGTTTTTTTTTAAACTTTTCTATAATTTTTATTTGTTTTGTTTTTTGAGTTTTTTTTGAGATTTTCTATAATATTTTGTTAGCTTTTTTTTAGTTTTGTTGTGTTTATAATTTTTTACTTGCTTTTTTTTTACTTTTTGAGTTTTTTTGTTGAAATTTTCTATAATTTTTTATTTTGTTTTTTGAGATTTTCTATAAATTTTAATTTGTTTTGAATTTAAGTTTTTTTTGGACTATAATTTTTCATTTGTTTTTTTTCCTTTTTTTGAGTTTTCTTGTTGAAATTTTCTGTAATTTTTTATTTATTTTGTTTTTGTTTTTTTTTTACGAGTTTTTTGAGATTTTCTATAATTTTTTATTTGTTTTGTTTTGAGTTTTTTTTCAGACTATGAAATTTTTGTAATTTTTTATTTGTTTTGTTTTTTGTTTTTTTGAGATTTTCTATAATTTTTTGTTAGTTTTTTGAGTCTATAATTTTTTATTTGTTTTTTTTTTTTACTTTTTTGAGTTTTCTTGTTGAATTTTTCTATAATTTTTTTTGGGGTTTTTTGAGATTTTCTATAATTATGTATTTGTTTTATTTTGAAGTTTTTTTAGACTATAATTTTTTTATTTGTTTTTTTACTTATTAGTTTTTTTTGTTGACATTTCCAAATTTTTTATTTGTTAATTTTTTGTTAGTTTTTTTGAGTTCATAATTTTTATTCTTTTTTGTCTTTTGATATTTTCTATAATTTTTTATTTGTTTTGTTTTTGTTTTTTGAGTCTATAATTTTATTTACTTTTGTTGAGATTTTTAATTTGTTTTGTTTTTTTTTGTTTTTTGAATTTTTCATTTATTTTTTATTTTTTTTGACATTTTCTATAATTTTTTATTTATTTTGTTTTTGTTTTTCTTTTGAGTTTTTGAGATTGTCTATAATTTTTTATTTGTTTTTTTTTACTTCTTTCTAGTTTTATTTTTGTTGAGATTTTTGATAATTTTTTATTTGTTTTGTTTTTGAGTTTTTTTTGAGATTTTCTATAATATTTTTTTAAACTTTTTTGAGTTTTTTTTGTTGAGATTTTTTATAATTTTTTATTTGTTTTATTTTTTTGAGTTTTTTGAAATTTTCATTAATTTTTTTATTTGTTTTTTGTTGAGATTTTCTATAATTTTTTATTTGTATTTTTTTACTTCTTTTTAGTGTTATTTTTGTTGAGATTTTCTATAATTTTTTATTTGGTTTTTGTTTGAGATTTTCTATATCTTTTTATTTGATTTTTGAGATTTTCTATAATTTTTTATTTGTTTTGTTTTATTTTGAGTTTTATGAAATTTTCATTATTTGTTTTTTTTTTGAGATTTTCTATAATTTTTTATTTGTTTTTTATTGAGATTTTCTATAATTTTTTTTGTTCCATTTTTTTTTAAATTTTTTTAACTTTATTCTAAATTAACAATATTAGTAATAATAGACAAAAATCTTATTTCGCATATTACGGTGCACTTTGAATTGAATTAAAAAAGAAATGAGAAGGGGTTGCCACCCAAATTTTGCTATATATTCTGTAGAATCGTTAAAACACTCAATCAGTAAAAAATATAAAAAAAAAGAATTGTTTAGGGATAGTGTTCACCCTTAAAATTTAATATTTTTAATTACCTCTTTGTTTTTGGACCAATACGAGGGTATAATTATATTTATTTTAGAAAATATTATCTATTGCTACTTTTATATAAATCTTCTCATTATAATACCACCAACTTTTTACAACACTTTTTCAAAAATTTATTTTTAATTTTAAATATATTACATATATTAACATGTGGTGCATGTATTTTTAAATTTTAGTAATAAAAAGCTCGGAAAAAGGAATAAGAAATATCGAAACGTTAGGATAATATAGTAATAGATGAAAAAAAAACTATCCAAGATATCTGAATATGTATGTATGCATTTTAAGATTGAAAAATTTTTATTGCATATGTGCCCAAATGTGACCGCATCTCGTTCTCCATGTAGGTAAAAATAAAAAAGTTACCACATCTCTCACTAACCGTATCTTGAACTGACCGCATCTCACACGACACTTTTGAAAATGAATAAAAATATTAACACGTTGACTGCCAACTACGAGAGATAACTTATAGTCAAACTACAATATTTCTCGTAGTTGGCAGTCAACGTGTTAAACATTAGAATGTTATTAGAATTTTTAAAAATGTCAGAAAAGAATAATAATTACGAAAATTTCAAATCCTTCAAACTATAATCATTTTGATGGTTCTTTTCTGCAATTAAAATTTTTCTTAGATTAAGTTTTGTAAAAAAAATTGAGCCACCCCGTAAGTAGTATCCTCCTTGTGTTCTTCTCTCTTTTCGGCTCTTTTGGATGTGTGTGTGGAAGAAGCAGCTGCGAGATGGGCCTAAACGCAACGCATTCATCAGGCAGAAAAGCGACGCGGCGGCTCTTTAGACACACGCCAAGAGTCACCTGCCGCCCGGGCACGGGGCACGGGGCACGGCCTCACCGCACCGCACTTACTACTATCACCGGATTTCGCCGGATCGACCCGATAATAAAACAACCCCATTTTAACAAAACAAAAACAAATTATAATCAGTCTTATGGATTTTCAAAATCTATAACATTTTCTGGAGTTTTTTTCTTTGCAGAAAAAGAAAACATTAAAGATTAAAACAGGTTTAACTCACGTTTCTGGAGTTAGAAAATCCACTTTGGTCGAATAAAAAAATATCTTTAAATTAAAAATGATTTATTTTATTATTCATTAGAATTATTTCATTGTTGATTATTACTTTCTTGTAATTAAAAAAAAAACGAAATCAATGTTGATTATTATTAAAAGCGGTCCTGAGTACATTAAAAATAGAATTGTCATAAAAATTCAAACAAAAAAAAAATTTGAATTTTTTTTCAGTTTTAGATCATTTTTTTTTTTCAAAAGAATAAAGGTTTGATGTTTTAAAACCAATTTTTTTGTAATTTAACAATACTTGGTTGAAAAATCAAATTATAGAAATATTTAAAAACAGATAAAATTTTATAATATAAATAACAAAATTTAAAAATTATCTTAGAATGAATTTTAGAAAAAATAGAGATTTTTAAAATTGTGACACAATTAACATAAATTCAATTTTGAAAAAAAAAATAAAGAAAAATGTTAATTTTGAAAGAACTTTTACATAAAATCCCGAATTTGAATTAAGAAAAAAATATGAAAAAACGACAGTTTAAAATACATTTTGAAAAATCAAAATTACAGAAATGCTATTTACCCTCATATTAACTGGTCTATTTTAGAAAAATGAGCAAAACGTTCCAAGAGGTCGGGATAAAAGTTTCGAACCTTGTATGATCCCTCTTCAGATGACAGCCGTTCTTCATTTTTTTTTTTAATAAGAAAGTACATCACGTAATACTTTCATTCAAAGTTTTTAAAATACCAATTTCCAAAATTATTTGAAAAAAAACAATAATTTCAGTTATTTTAGAAATCGACCTGTCAGAGAGAAAAAGGAGAAAAATAGGGAAAAAAGACGGGAAAAATTGAGAAAAATCGAGAAAAACATGTAAAAATAAAGAAAAATAGGAAAGATGTGTTTCATGGAAAAATATGAAAAGAAGAAAAATAGGGAAAAAAGGAAAAAAATAGGAAAAAACAGAGAAATACATGGATGAAATGGGAAAAATATTTTTCCTGGAAAAATACGAAAATAAAAAAAATTAATGAAAAATGGGAAAAATAGGAAAAAAAATATAAAAAAATTGGAGAACAGAAAAAAAATAGGAGAATAGAAAAAAATGGGAAAAAAAATAGAAAAAATAGGAAAATCAGGGAAAAATAATAAAAATTGGAAAAAATAGGGGAATTTATAAAAGAATTTAAAAAATCGGCCATTTTTTTTCTGAAACAGACAAAATTCTTAATTTATATATTGGATTTAAGATTTTTCAAAAAGATTTTTTTTTTAACTTATAAAAGAATTTAAAAAAATCAAACAAAATCTTTCTGAAAAAAAACAAAATTATTAATTTATATATTGGATTTAAGATTTTTCAAAAATAAAAAAAATTGTTAATAATTTAGCTGCCACAAGATATTTTTTTGGGTAATTTATAAAAGAATTTAAAAAATCGAACAAAATTTTCCTGAAAAAGACAAAATTCTCAATTTATATATTGGATTTAACATTTTTCAAAAATAACAAAATTGTTAATAATTTAGCTGCCAACAGATTTTTTTAATTAATTTTATAAAGGAATTTAAAAAATCGGACAAAATTTTTCTGAAAAAGACAAAATTCTAAATTTATATATTGGATTTAAGATTTTTCAAAAATAAAAAAAATTGATAATAATTTAGCTGCCAAAAGATTTTTTTTTGTAACTTATAAAAGAATTTAAAAAAATCAAACAAAATTTTTCTGAAAAAAACAAAATTATTAATTTATATATTGGATTTAAGATTTTTCAAAAATAAAAAAAAATGATAATAATTTAGCTGCCAAAAGATTTTTTTTTGGTAATTTATAAAAGAATTTAAAAAAATCAAACAAAATTTTTCTAAAAAAGACAAAATTCTTAATTTATATATAGGATTTAAGATTTTTCAAAAATAAAAAAAATTGATAATAATTTAGCTGCCAAAAGATTTTTTTTTGTAACTTATAAAAGAATTTAAAAAAATCAAACAAAATTTTTCTGAAAAAAAAAATTATTAATTTATATATTGGATTTAAGATTTTTCAAAAATAAAAAAAATTGATAATAATTTAGCTGCCAAAAGATTTTTTTTTGTAACTTATAAAAGAATTTAAAAAAATCAAACAAAATTTTTCTGAAAAAAAAAATTATTAATTTATATATTGGATTTAAGATTTTTCAAAAATAAAAAAAATTGATAATAATTTAGCTGCCAAAAGATTTTTTTTTGGTAATTTATAAAAGAATTTAAAAAAATCAAACAAAATTTTTCTAAAAAAGACAAAATTCTTAATTTATATATTGGATTTAAGATTTTTCAAAAATAAAAAAAAAATTGTTAATAATTTAGCTGCCAAAATATTTTTTTTTGTAATTTATAAAAGAATTTAAAAAATTGGATAAAATTTTTCTGAAAAAGACAAAATTCTTAATTTATATATTAGATTTAAGATTTTTCAAAAATAAAAAAATTGTAAATAATTTAGCTGCCAAAAGATTTTTTTTTGTAATTTATAAAAGAATTTAAAAAAATCAAACAAAATTTTTCTGAAAAAGACAAAATTAATTTTTATATTGGATGTAAGATTTGTCAAAAATAAAAAAATTGTAAATAATTTAGCTGCCAAAAGATTTTTTTGGTAATTTATAAAAAAAATTAAAAAATCGAACAAAAATTTTCTCAAAAAGACAAAATTCTTAATTTATATATTAGATTTAAGATTTTTCAAAAATAAAAAAATTGTTAATAATTTAGCTGCCAAAAGATTTTTTTTGTTAATTTATATAAGAATTTAAAAAATCGAAAAAAATTTTTCTCAAAAAGACAAAATCCTCAATTTATACATTGGATTTAAGATTTTTCAAAAATAAAAAATTGGTTGCCAGAAGGATTTTTTATTTTTTGGAAATTTATAAAAATATGAAAAAAAATTATCAAATTATTTATAAAAAATGTATTTTTACAGGAAATAATCATTAAAAAAAATATCAAAATATTTATAAAAATGTATTTTTACGGGAAATAAACATTATTAAATAAAAAATTAAAAAGAATATCAAAGGATTTATAAAAATGTATTTTTACAGGAAATAATCATTTTTAAATAAAACACCCTGTATCTTGGTTAAAGAAAATATTTTTTCTAAGTGATTTATGTTAATTCGTCAAGGATTCTTCATTTCCAAGATAGACAATTATTAATAAAACACCCTGCATATACCTATATATATTTTGTATCGATTCGAACAAGTCCAGTTTTCTTAGGTCTACAATGAGGCCTTATAAAATATATTTGGCTTCCTCTACATCTTACACCACCCGGCGGCGGCTCCTATGGTATGGTATAACACGTGTCACATTACAATATTACATTCTAAGGAAAAGGAAGGGGAAGGGACCGAGAAACATCGAACGAAATATGGTTTAAAGGGGAAAAGACGAGAGGGTTGGCGGGGGAGGGGTGACAAACGAATTTCGAACGGAATGCAGTTATGTACCGGTATATATCGGGTGTCTCAAAATTAAACTTCATTTCATATAAATATTAGTAAAAAAACTGCTTCTACAATTGTATAATCATCATTTTTTAAATTTGATGCATTTCTGGAAAATAAAATATGGGAAATAAAGAGAAAGCCTAATAGAAAACATTCGTTGACAGCAAATTGGTACTTGTGCAAAAATATAAAGCTAATGGGTCAGAATATCGAAATGATAGATTATTAGCAAAAAGATTTAAACAAAGACCTACAACAAACGTTCGCACTCGTGGTTAGATTGAACCTAGGCAACTACGCAACAGAGAGATATTAAGGCAACAAGTTAAATCAAAAGCTATAGCCATATACTCAGACAGCCAATCAGCATGTTACGTTTCTTTTCCTGTGCCACCCTGTATTTTTATTATTACTCTGCTAATGATATTTTAATTTCAGACTCGTTTGATATCCCTTCCTAATTTCGTTGCGTCCTTCTCTTCTAGGTATTACTATAAAATGTCTTTCTCATGTTAACAATTCTCTTGCCTCTTCAGTATAAACAATTGACTTCTATATCGTGTGTCGCTTATTGAAAATTTCTTTTCTTCCCCTCATTATATAGGGTAAGTTTTATTTATATTATATTATATTTTCACTTATGTCCCCTGTTATCATTATTAATTATTTCGATTCTTTAACTTTTATTTACTGTTATTTTTAATTATTTTTTTATGCCGGTATATTTTTTTGTTATATTTACTTAAAAGTTCATACCTTATCCTTTATAACAATATAAATTATCTTATGTTTGTGGTGCTCTTTCAGTCTCAATTACAAAAAGAGAATCTATTAAATTTTTTTTACAGATTGTCTTAGTTAATTCATTTTGATTATTTTATTTCATATTTTGGTATAAAAATTTATGTATTTCATATTAATATTATTCTTATTTTATATTCTTTTTTAAAAAATAGAGACCACGAAATCTGGTAATTTATAAGATTTTTGTCTTATATTTACTTTATGTAACATTTTAGGGTTTTTGGAACAAGTTTTTTAGACAAAACATTTTCTTTTTGGGACTACAAGTTTTTGGACTGAACAAGTTTTTTTTTGGACTGAGAAAGTTTTTTTCTCTTTTGGGACCTAACGATTCTACTGTCGGATCCAGGAAATTTTAAAAGTAACTCGAAGAGAAGCCAAAAACCAAGCTAAATCACATATCCAGAAATAAAAAGAAAAAGTCTGTAAAGGATTTAAATTTTTCTTATAAAATAAAACAAATATAACCTTTAATTTGAGTTTAATTTCCTTCAACCCACAAAAAGAAAGATAGGACGGATTTTGAAATATATTAATTTTTTTGTCAATTGTTTCTAAATACATCAAAAAATCAATTAGACTGGCATCCAATTTTTTACTTTCCCGACCCACCTCCTAGAAGGGAAAGTATTGTGAACGAGCTAAAAAAAAAAATTCGAGATAAAAACAGAAATATCCATTTTCGGGTCCCCTGAGACGATTAAGACCATTTCCAGATGGAAGTCTGTCTGTCGGTCTGTGTGTGTGTATTCTTCCACAATAGAGGCCACACGTTTAATCCGATTGAGCTGAAATTTGGTATAGGGGTTTGGGTTACCCGTCGGAAGAACCCATTAGTTTTTGTATGACATCTGTCAAATGTAAGTACCACTATCAAAAAATGACAGATGCAATATGTCACGGAATTGGACATGCTATATGTCATTTAAAAGCCCTAGAAAAACTCTATTCAGAACAGTTAAAATTATTTCTCCAACTATCACCTGTCAAAAATAAAAAAATGTCAAAATTTGAAACTTCAGCATTAAATATCTGAAGAAGTATTAATCCGATGGAGCTGAAATTTGGTATATGGGTTTGGGTTATCTGTCGGAAGAATTAATTAGTTTTTGTACGGGATCTGTCAAACGGAAGTATCAGTATCAAAAAATGACAGATGCAATATATCACGGAATTGGACATGCTTTATGTCATTTAAAAGCCCTTGAAAAACTCTATTCAGAACAGTCAAAATTATTTCTCCAACTGTCACCTGTCAAAAATTAAAAAATGTCAGAAGTTGAAACTTTAACATTAAATATCTGATAAAGTATTCGTGGATCCTCGTCGGGAAAGTTTTGAGGCGACACAACCGATTTTTTTTAATTTAATATTTTACTTTTTGATATATTTCAAATTCTATTCGATGAAGGAACCCATAATAAAAAGAATTGAGCTTAAATCATATTTATTACTAAATCACTCTTCTCAATAAATAAAAAATAACGTTTCACACTACAAGTCCTGTGGTGGTCTTTATTATTCTACACTAAAATCGTGACAACTAATGTCATTTCTTCCTAGATTCCGAATGTGTTATAATTCGATATACACTAAATACATAAATAAAAAACTTGTCTTTTTTAAAAAAAAATTTATGTTGAAAATTTCAGTTTAAAAATACGTATTCGGTGAATACAAAATCTTTTATTTAAAACATATTTTTCGTCAGTGGTATTCATTTTTAATTTTTATTTTTTTTAACCCTTTCAGTCACCGCGTCCATTACAGTTTGCATCAATTTTTTATAATTTCTATGAACTGAAAAATCTTTTACTTTTATTTCAAATAAGTACTTTGTCCAATACCGATAGGGCGGACTTTGCAAAGGTCATTCTAATGTTAGTTTTAGGCTGGCAGACGCTCCTGTTTACAGTTTAGCACGAAAATACAACAAACAAAGTTTTTTGTAAAATAAAGTGTTGTTTATTACTGGTGGTAAGTAAAAATTATAGTTTAGTTGATTTGTATGAATAATGAATAAAATATTTTTCGTAAAATCTTGATTTAGACCCTTGAATTAGTATGTCCATAATGTTGGACATAATGACCTAAGTCAAAAAGCGATCTCAAATTTTAACGGTTTTCGCAGTAGACTTACTTTTAGTTTTTTCTTTTAAATAATATAATACGCAATGGATTTACCTTCAACCAGTATAAAAAAAAGAAATGGAACCGGCGTTTGACAAAAAATGAACTTTTAGATTGTGTAATGAATGAAGTGAATATTTTGGAACTCGACTATGATATTATACACGAACTACAAATAACACAAAGCGAAAATAAAGACCAAATAAGACAACCAAAGGAAAATGAAAATAATGACTAAGTAAGACAACCAGAAGGGAAAGAAAATAACGACCAAAGACAACATGAAGAAAACGAAAATATGATATTATTTAGAATAAGTATTATAAACAGAAACTTGACATAATAAATATGTTTTTTGAAATTGGAGTTTTTTTGTGCACTTCTGTCTCCTCTGGTAAAATTTCTATGTCAAAATGAACATGGCATTATTTATAAAAAAAATATAATATCGAGAAAAAAACGGAATTGGCCTATCATTCCTTGTACTTAATTTCAGAATTTTCTGGTCATTAATAAAAAGTTGTGACTAAAAGGGTTAAGACAAAAATAATAATTATTTTTAAAGATACAAGATGGTGCTGTCCACTTTTACTATTGATTCCTATAATTTCTTTTATGTAGATTCCGAATCTGTTCAGATTTTCAAAATTCGATATACAGAGAATATAAACAAAAATTTTGTGCCCGACCCCTGATTTTGAAATTTTTCTTGTGGTATTAGACCATAGTCAGATAGAAGTCTGCCAAATATGAACCAAATCCGTTAAAAATCAAACAAAATTTTTGGTCAAAAACGATAAAATACCCTGTATATTTATTACTGAAACACACTGTAGAACAAGAATACGGAATGGTAACATATTATAATTTTTTTTTAATTTAATATTTTACTTTTTGATATATTTCAAATTCTATTAGTGGAAAGAACCCATAATAAATAGAATTGAGCTTAAATCACATTTATTACTAATTATCAACAAATTAAAATAACGTTAAAACCATTATGCTCCATGAAAGTTAAATCAAAACTAGCATGGGACTGCTTGGATGCCCTAACAGAGCTTGGTAATCGAAATAGACTAACAATAGGCTGGATACAGGGATATGAGGGGCACCGGAATAATGAAAAAGCAGATAAACTGGAACGAAAAGGGGCAACACAATCTCTAATCGAACCGGAACCATTTTGTGGCATTGCAAATGTCAGGATACCTCCATCTGTAGAAATTTAAATTAAAATTCCTACATAAAAGTCGCCCTTGGCGGCCTCCAGTTCAATAATAACTCAAATATTTTATACGATAAATCTTAATCGGGCGTGTCCGAAGTCTCCCGAATCACCGCGAAATATTTTACATATAACACGTATCGATGTAACAATCGATCTCTTTTTGTGAACAAGTGCGGGACAAGTAAAAGTAAAATATTTCTCTAGATTTGGTTGATTATATCACTTATAATGTAATAATGGGTGATATGAATAAAAATGAGCATCTAGTTTATACTCAATAATTTGGCGCAAATAGTCCAGAATAAACATGAATAAAAACCAGAAGCAAATGCTCGGCTTGAGTAAGTACTCAATGTACAATTTGTTTTGAGTTAAATCTCACTTTTACTATAAATAAAAAATTGTTCATGCTCTTCGGGGTGAGAATCTACTCCATAATTTTGAAATTTGACCACGACAGAGCTATTGCTGAGTTTATTTTTAATTTGCGTTCCAAAAATATATTAAAAACCTAGAAGTATTTTAAAGCATTGTATCGATTTATTAAAGAAAATTACTTTTTAGGTGTAGAAACTGAAGAAACTGAAGAAAGAAGAGGTGATACTTTATGTAAATTTGATAAAATGAAAATTTTGAGATATGTAGGTGACCTTGATTTTCAAACAGTAGTTGAAGAAGATATTGGTGTTCACCAAACTTTTGTGTCAAAGACCTTTCTAAATTTCAAAGACTAGCCTGTATTTATATTAGACGTGCCATAAAGAGCACTCCAACCACGGCCAAGGAAACCACCCGCCACTTGATATTCATATCAGAGCGGAGGCATTCAGATTGGAGTGCAACGGTAACTGGTGTCCAATTGACCAAACATATACCAGTGTAACAAAAGTAATCACAAACTTGTTATTAGAAATGATACCAAAAAATAACTTCAACATTCAGTTAACATGGGAAAGTGAAGACACATCCAACTGTCGGGAGGAAACACTAGTATGGTATACCGATGGATCCAAAACCGTCAGTGGAACAGGTGCTGGAATTTATGATGATAAATCTAGACGCAAAAACTATGTGTCACTGGGGATTTACGCATCAGTATTCCAAGCAGAGGTACATGCCATAGAGCTATGTCTAATGGAGAACATTGAAAGGGGATATAGAAGGAAAACAATCTTCATTTACTCTCACAGTCAGACAGCCTAGCATACAAAAAAATAAGAACTGTCCACAAAACCCTAATTATTCTGGCAAACCAAAACAAGGTAACACTTAAAGGGGTTTCTGGACACAAGGAGATAATAGGCAACGAGGAAGCAATAAAAGCCTCAGCGACCAAATTTAAGGTCTCCGAGACGGAATTTGACATTCTGATATCCACAGTACGAATATGGCTTCTAAAGAACATTAGTCAAGCTGGAATTTTGAGCTGGCCAGGTCAAAAACACAGTAAATTCATGGTCAAAAAACTATCAAAAGCACTGACCAACGATATTCTGCAGCTAAGCAGATATCAAATAAGGCATATCACGGGATTAAAAACTGGACATTGCCACCTTAGGAAACACCTACTCAAAATGGGCATCTAGCAAGACGAACCCATCTGTAAATTATGTAAATCAAGAGGAGGAAACAGCCTCTCACATTATACTAGAGTGTCAAGCACTTATACGCTGAAGGTACAACATCCTGGGGGCAGAAAACTAACAGGAGGCCTTCTTCAGAGAAAATCTGGTGAAGAGGTTGTTAAACCTGGTGCAGGTAACAAACCTTTTCACCTGAGAACAAAGATGTAATTGGCAACACACGACTACCTACGATCCCCCCTCCCCTGCCTGTTTCTACCGCATAGATATATTCTGCACATATGTTAAAACGTCGTCGAGTAGAGAAAGTACTATGCTTATATTTTCCCTGTCGAAATTTGTCTTCGACTATATTCGTCTTCTCAAGATTGACAAAAAATGTTCCCTGATATAATTGGAAACTTAAATTTTTTAGAGATTTCGAAGAAAAAAACTCATATAAAACGGTGAGAGAGACAAACGGACAACGGTAATCGATTCAGCATTGTTAAAAACCCCAAAAATGATATTAATCTTTGACATATTTTTACTTATACCATATATGCTGTAGTATATAAGGTATATACTGATATGGTTTTTTATATGTGTAGTTTTAGTTCTGTTTTTGTATGTATTGTGGGTGACTGAGATTGAAAGGTAGAAGATTATTGTCAAATGTAAGTTTGACAATGAAAATAAGGTTATGATAAGAAGTTTAAAGTGCGTATGGATGTATTTAAATATGTTGAAGATTTCTTTAAGAATGTTTTGTGTTTAGATAATTATTTTTTTTATTTTATAATGAGTTCACAACAATTGCGGTAAAAGTAAAAGAAAAAAAAAATCTTAGTCTCGTTATTCATTAAATTTACAAAAATCTATTTGAAAAAAAATAATAAAACAGTTTTGGTTTTTTTTTGAGATAAAGAAAGAAATATCAGAAAAAAGAACGAAATGTTAAAAGAATGATTTTATTGAATAGTTTTTATAAGTAATAGAAGTTATAGTTTAGAAAAATAATAGAAATTATAAAAAAAAAGTTTATTAATATAAAGAAAATATTACAAGAATATAATAAAATATAATAGAAGATAAAGAAGACAAATTGGTGTGTAAGAAAACGAAGGGGTGCAGTTTTGATTAGACGGAAAGGCAGAAATGGGGGAAGATTAAAGAATACAGAAAACAGAAGAGAAAATTCATTAGGAAGTGATACAAAAAAAAGAAGAAAGAACTGATTATAGGAAGACACAGGAGAGAGAAGAACCCAACCAGAAGAATTTTCAAAGTGCCCAAAATTTATAATTTTTTTGTAATGTTTATTATTTTTTTTAAGGAACCCAACCCAAGAGCATAAGAGTTTTCATAAAAAAAAACAAGCTATTCTAATATAATACCTATATACAGAGTGATTCACTAAGGGTGGAGACCAGCCGTATCTCGAAAATTGTTTGTCCTAGAATTTGGGGAAAAAATGCCAAAATATTTCGGAACATCAGTTTGCGGTATTGACAGGTCAATAAGTCATCTTCTTTGTCTTTCTGTAAGCTGGTTATAGTTATAGCGTTTGAAAAAAGTATAAATCGAGCTAGGTGTCACATAATGCCCTATAGTTGGCGATTGAAAGATTAAATGTTATGTTGTTTTTTGTTTCTGAAATCTCCCTTTAATGCTCTTTGCATGGAGTCTACGTTTGTGAAAATCGGTTCAGGCATATGGAAATTACAGTCCTTTTGATGTCGACGAAAGTACACCCCCCCCCACCACTTAAGAATAGATGATACAGAAAAATGACTTAGATAAAAGTTGTAGAATAAGGACAACAGTTTCTAAAGGTAATATTTTCAACAAACCTTAATTAGGGAATACTTTGTAAAAAACCCAATTATATTTTGTAAGTGATATAATGGGCCACCTAGCGGAAATTTACGATCTTGACAATATTTTTAAGCAATTTTTTAGGGTCGATTTTATTTCCCCAAAATGTAGGACAAACGCTTTCCGAGATACGACCGGTCGCCACCTTTAGATAATCACCCTGTATAAATTTATTTTCGTAACTTTCGAAAACTCGAAATTAAGGCAAAAATATTGCTGTTTTTGACTTTTTTACATCAATTAGGATTAGATATTTTCATAGAATCTTTTCAAGTACAGCAAAAATAGCATTTTTTGATATTTTTTTCCGAAATTTTAGGAAATTTAATTTCGAAAAATTTCTTTTTTTTCATATTTTACTTTGTGAAAAATAGTTTAAAGAAGATTTGTTGGACTATTTTATTTCTACATTTTAGTATTTTTGTTGACTGGAATTTAATCAATTCCTGATGATGCTGAAATAGTTAGCGAAACATTATTGAAAACAAAAGGTTCCAAATTCCCAATTCAAATTAACCACAATTTTGTAGCTTTTATTTTGATAACATTTCACTTAATTGCATACCATCTGTCTCCGAAAAATAACCACCAATAATAAACCTGTTCCCTTGTCGACAGTTAGTTAGCGCAAAAATGAGAAGTGCCGCAAAATTTAAGGTACGACCCAGACCAGAACTTCCTTAAAGTGTTTACCAAACACGTGCCATTTGGCAGAGCCATAAATTGAGGGTATGATTTTTCCGTAATGACATTTTGATAAACATGTAAAAAATAAAAAATTAGCTACTTCCGTCATTATACCTTCATAATAAAATTTATAAAATATTTTTTAATAACGCAATTTACTTATTTTTAAACATCTATCTACAGGGTGATTCATTGGGAAACGGACATACGTTAACTGTGGATGAGGGTCACCGAGTGGATTCTAAAAAACCCCCATACAATAGGTATTGCGCTCTTTATACAGGGTATTTTATATATTTTGCACATTTCTTTCCTTGCTTATAACATTTGAACCACCCTGTAGATTTTTTTGACATTTGGCACACATGGCCAGCATATCTTATTGAATGTACGGCTGTATTAAAATATAAATTGTTCCATCCTCAAAACAACACCCTGTATATGTGTGTTTGTAAAATTCGTTTTCATATTTGGAAAGAGCACAAAAAACTGAATTCTGTGACGTATTTTTTATTTTTTGACCAGATGAGTTTACTATTTAAATTTTAATGTCAATTTATTTTATTTGAGAATTTTCGGGGTACAAAATCGACTAGGACGAGTTTTTATTAATTTTTTTCTACAAGCGTGCGGAAAAATATACTTTCCTCACGCATTTGAGTGCGAAAAGTTGTACTTTTCCGCACTGATTTTATAAATGTTAAAATGATTAAAAATTAATTCTTGCTTGGTTACTATGATTACTTTCAGCCTAATGTTTTATTTATTAAGAAGCACTAAGAAAATTTTTGTTTAATGACAAAAAAATATTTTTGCTAAATTTTTTTTTAATTCTAGGCGCTTGTACAAAAAATATTGTTCCTAACACTTGCGTAAAGTATCTTTTCCCCACTTAATTGCATGCCCGAACTCCGCTTCGCGTCGTTCGGGCAACTGCAATTGCGTGCGGAAAAGTATAACTTTCCGCACTTGTTCGGAAAATAACTATTTTATGTTATCGTCAAGCTTATTTAACCTAACCAAGTATATTTTTAAAGCTTACATTTTAAGTTCGTACTTGCTTGCATTTATGCCCGTATTTATAGTCGGTACTCAAGACGCTGCCGATGCTTGAGGTCGAGTCTGCCATGGCTCAAGCATACGCAGACTCGACCTTAAGCATCGTTACGGACTTGAGCACCGACTATAAATACGGGCATTAGACACGATGTAATTACAGGTCCGTATTTAGGACCAAATATCATAAAAATTTGTCTTTTGAACACCCTGTATAATGATTGTTAAAAATTTCTACTTGGTAGAATTGTAGAAACAAAGACTATAAAATAAAGTTACTACCTTCGCATGCTTAAATAAACACTTTTTACACTAGAGTTGTTATTAAATATTATTTATCAAAGTAGTGTGGAAATGAGTACAATCAATCATGCAAACGTAATAACTTTATTTCCAATTCTTTGTATTTACAAATCTACCAAGTAGAAATTGTGAATGATCATTATACAGAGTATTAAAAAGACAAATTATTGTGGCATTTGGTCCTAAATATGGACTTGTAATTACATAGTGTAGTGGTCTAAATGCAAGCAAGTACGAACATAATACGTAAGCTTTAAAAATTTACTTCGTTAGGTTAAGCAACCTTGACGATAACATAAAAAAATTATAAAATATATGAGCGGCGCCTGCTGGCAAGCAAGGCAAATGAAACTTCTAAAAAATCATACATCTTATAAATCTCCAGTTTTGAAACCGGAAGTCGCAGAAACTTGGGCACATATTCAAGGTATGTTATGTCCATTGCCGTTGTCCGTTTGTCTCTATCTGTTCCTGATAGACGGACAGAACCGTATCATAAGACTTTTTTTAGAAGCCTAAAACTCATTCTATTCGATTTTGTACCCTGAAAATTCTCAAATAAAATAAATTGACATTAAAATTTAAATAATAAACTCGTCTGGCCAAAAATTAAAAATAGATCACAGAATTCAGTTTTTTGTGCTCTTTCCAAATATGGAAATAAAAACTCACATATACAGGGTGTTGTTTTGAAGGTGGAACAATTTGTGAATTTTTTGTCAAGCCTGACCTGGATTTCATTACATTTTAATACAGCCGTACATTCAACAAGATATGCAGATCATGTGTGCTAAATGTCAAAAAAATCTACAGGGTGCTTCAAATGTTATCAGCAAGGAAAGAAATGTGCAAAATGGATAACACACCCTGTATCTCGGTTATAAAGAGCGCAATACCTATTGTATGAGAGTTTTTTAGAATCACCTCGGTTACCCCCATCCACAGTTAACTTATGTCCGTTATGTCTGTATATAATTTGAAATAATCGTTGTTTCATTTTTTTTATTTTATGATATGATTTATTTTTATTAGGGCTCGTTCTACCACAATAAAACCTGAATATACCAAGTCTAATATAATTGCACGCACCTATCCTGAAGCGGCTTAAATGATTTCCTATTGTACCTGTACTTTATCTTTTTCTCTTTGTCTAAAAATAAGGTTATGAATTAAATTTTTAAACCTCAATTTTATTAGTACCATCCAAATAAACGTTGACTTTTTAATGGATACAAATTTCTTCTTTTTAATTATTTTTATCGGCACTTAAATTTCTTCGATGTCGATATTAACAAGACACATGCTACTGTTGTTGTTTACTTAACCAACTCGAAGTTTTTAAAAAAGGAGGAAGTTTATTGAAGTGTTGAAATAGTTTTACGCCCTCTTCGATATAGGTACAAAAGAATTATTACAGGAAATGAAAATTCTTTTTAGTTAATTGTTGACTTAATTTTTTTTTATTTTTTTTAAATGGGCCACTAGTAAATATTATAAGGAGTCTTAAAATTTATAGAAATACTAATTTTTTCGTTTTTTATAATTATTATTATTTAATCATTAGATATAGATTCCTTATATTGAAATTACGTCCGGGGTGCCTCAATGATCGTACATAGGTCCATTTTTGTGTTTTATCTAATTAATGGAAATATTTATGATTCTTATGTCGGCAAAATCATTATAAATCTTTATAAATCAATTTTTAAAGTTAAATATTATTAATCATAAATGAAAACTAGTAAAAGGAATACTCTCTGCGCGATTTTTCAAGACTACGGCCCGTTTCCGTCAGCGGAAGAAAGTCCGATTCGAAAAAATCGGATTTTTTTTTTCAACGAGCCGGTCTTGACTTACACAACACCTTAATAGAAATCAGTATCGACAAATGTGCTTTCCTTATCGAGATGTCTCGAATAGAAGTTTCACTTAGTAGGCGGGAGCGGAATCCTCGGACCCAAAATTGCTCATCTTCTGATACAGTCTTTCTTTTTTGAATACAAACTGATAGCCGAAAGAATTTTCCGGATCGGCCGTACCGTTCTCGAGTTATCGTGCGCACAGACATCCACACATCTACACATCCACACAGACAGACTTTTTTACCGGAAAATCAAGTTTTTCTACGTTTCATGACATTTTAAGTCATTTGGAGCAAAAAAAAATTTTGAGATTTTTGCACGATTTCAATACTACGGTTTGCCATACTTCACCAAATGTGAAGTATTGGCGGGCCGTGGTAACAAGCCAAAATCATGCACCACAATAAAATTTATTATACAATTTTTTTTTGAAAGGCAACTAGTTTCGGTTAAAAAAACATCTTCAGGCCAAAAAACAATATATTAAGATTAAATCCTAAATAATTTTTGGCATATTACTAAAGTGACGCTACTAAGCAAGAAGGGGGGAGGGGGGAATTGTAATAAATAGAAGTGTTTGTATATGAAAGGTACAAACAAACCCAAGTGGGTAAGAAAAAACACTTAAAATTAAATTCAAATTTAAAAAAAAAATTGGAAGGATATTTGTGACCTATGTCACAGCTAATAGCCCTTTGGGCGTTCAGAAAAAAAACAGGAAAAAATAATAATAAGAAAGGTTTCTGGAAGTAAAGCCTCCAGTAGTAAGTGAAATCACATGGGGGCCCCATGTTATCAAAAACAATGCACATCGTATGTACGTCTGCAGCGCAGTGAAAGTAAAAAAACTACAAACGGGGTAATTGGTAGGAATAACCATCCACCAAAGGACTAAGTAAAGGGAAGCAAACATCAAACGCTCCCTAAGTTTGTTACAATATTTTACATCCTCACCATACATCGTTCTACTCTAGGTGATTTGGGAGTGGGAGATCTCACCTGCACTGAGGTTCTAGGCCTATTGTATCACATCAGACCAGTACTCTTGACAGAGCCCAAAATTGTTCCGATGTTAGCTTTCACTATTTCTTGAGGATCAGGATACTATACCCCAAAGTGCCATTCCCTTTCCCTGTTCAGGTCCCGGCAATAGCATAATACACGAAGAAGACTTTCGTCCTCTACCTCACATTTCTTGCATAGGGAAGCTTCCAATATTCCTGAGGAGTCTTCTGAGCTCGCAGGATAGTTTTAAGTTTCCGTCTGTTTAGGCATTACAGCAGATTGTCTCTGCTCTTGGTCGGATCTTCTATAAGTGCATTGGACTGTCTTAATCCTGGAAGTTTCTAGAATTCCCTGTGTTTATCCTTTAATTGCTTCTCCAGCATACCCTTTGTAGAATTTGGCAAAAAATTGAGACCGGGGCCGATTTTTTTTCTTTCTTCTTCTCTTTTTCTTTTTTCTTAGTTGACCGAGAAATCCGGAAATAAGAGAGATGATACTTGAATCTCCGGAACGATTTCTTTCTTCTGCTTGTTCCATGCAAGAAATTCGTAAGAGGTTATAAAACAAAAACCGACCAACTGTCATTATACAACTACGGAAAATGTAGATAAGTGAAAACACACCCTTTTCATGTTACGGTCCAATTAAAGTTTTTCCGACTTCTTTACCAACCAAGCGGTTTGCCTCTTCATTTGCTTGTATGCCCTCATGTCCAGGCACCAATTCAAGAGTTATCTTGTTATGTTCTGCCACAGCAAGTTTTTATGACAGTATAGTACTAATTTGAGACTATTGCCATAGATCCCAGGTTTAGAATGGATATTCATATGATAGAATTCGGCACCTGTAGGGTAAGGTGGACCTCTATGAGACATGGGCCATCATGAGACAATTAAATATTTCCGTTTAGATATAATGTTGACCTCTGTTGGCCGAGGCAATAAGTTAACACTACGTGCTGGTTACCAATATAATTTTCTATTACCGTACGTTAGTATTAGTAGCAGTGTTGCCGATTGGCGCATAATTTGAGAGCCGGGTAATAATTTTCGCACTGTAAAATAATTCGCATATTTTCGCATAATCCCACAAAAATCACTTAAAAAGCGAATAATTAGAACGTCCTAACTTTCTTCAAATATTTTACTTCAAAATGCCTTTTTTAGATTTTTTACTTACAGAATCTCTGGGAAAGACAAAACGTAATAAGACAAATGTCATCAAACAAATGGCGTTAGGCCGAATAGCCCAGGCAGCTGGGAGACCAATAGAATCCGAGAATATTATGCAACTTTCAAAGATTATTATGGATTCTGGGTATATATTTTAATTGTAGAATCGGCCCTTAATGTAGCTAGTTAATTTATTAGTTTTAAATATTTTTTTATTTTAACGAATGCTGTAGGTGTTTTTTTTTAATATATTTTATTTGGGTTTAAAAGATTTCGAGAAGTTTTAAGACTGATAGCGATTATATTACATATTTTAATATAGTAGAGTTGAAATAAAATATATAAAAGTCAATAATTTTGTCAAAACTAGGATCATTTTTACTAACATTTAACTTTAAATTCTTCTTTATTTATGGCATGGCTTGTCATTTAGAGAACATATTACATAAGCGAAAACTAAAACTGTATTTGCAAAACTAACGTATCTGCATCTATTATCTCTCTCATTTTTTATAGGTATAAGTACACAAATACACTCATTACACATGCGTAGTAAATAAAGAGTTGTTTATATTACATCGCATAATTGTCAACAAAATCGCACAATTACAGAAGAGGGCGCGCATAATTTGGGTTTTAATCATTGGCAACACTGCTTAGTAGAGTTGTGACCAATAGTGGGTGTGTATCTCATCGTCAAGAGAAGTATAAAACTAGTAAAGGTAAATTTTTTATACCATTTTTTAGAACAGTTCATCTACTAACCACGTGCAAATGGGCCACCATGAGACACATTTTCAGGGCCACCTTGAGACACTGTCTCATGGTGGCCCACATAAGGAACTGGCTGTATCAGGTAAATTATTTTTTGTAGATGTCCAGAGGCCGCAAAAGGAAAAGCCAGAAAGGTTGGTTTTCAGAAGAATATATGAGAAGACCTGTTCGGTTATCCTTTCAGACGTTGCCAGAGATATGTTAAAAAAGAAAGATAAAAGACGGATCCTAACATACAAATATCCATGAAAAGCTTATATAAACACGGATTAATTTTTACAGATAATGAAGAAAGAGCGCTTGTGGATTATGTAGGGCAAAAGATACTCGAGAATTGGCGTATGAAATGGCAAAAATTAACCAAAAGAAAATTCCGTTAAGTTGGGAAAGAAATAAATTGGCTGACATTGACTGGTTATACAAGGCTTTCTAAAAAGACATAACAAACAGTTAAGTATTCGGCAGCCTGAAGGGTGCAATCTTTCCAGAGCTCCATCATTTAATGAGCATAACGTTAAGTTATTCTTTGATAATCTTAAAAAGGCATATGATCGCTCCGAAGCATTTTCTGATGGCACTCGCATCTACAACTTGGGACGAAACGGGCACGACGACCGTTCAGAACCCCAGCAAAAGGAGTTAAACAAGTCAGTTGATGTACCAGTTTCGAAATACTACGTGTTGCATAATAAGTGCCAGTGGAAATACTTTACCATCTGCCATGGTGGTTCCACAAAAAAAATTTAAAAGCCGCATGTTAAATGGAGCCCCATTAGGTATATTAGATCACAAAATTTCATCAGGTTGGTTGAATGGAAAAATATTTCCATCTGTAATGAAACACTTCATAAAATATAGTGGATCCTCCAAAAAGAACCCTAGTATCTTAATATTCGATAATCATGAAAGTCATCTTACCATAGAAACACTTAACATTTCTAAAGATAATGGAGTTACAATTATTACACTACCTCCACATAGCCGTTAGATATATCAATATTTGCTCCGTTAAAGGCATATTATAAATCTGCAGTTGATTCCTGGCTTCTACATCATCCTGGCATACCGTTATCTATCTATGAAGTTGCTGGTTGTGTTGGTGTGGCATTCGAACGATCCATGACTCCATTAAATTATTAACTCAGGTTTCAAGAAAACCGGAATTTTTCCTATTGATCGGGAAATATTCACCACTGATGATTTTTTAAGTAGTTCAGTGACTGATCGAGATGTATTAAATGATTCAGCTTTGTACACTGCTGATGGGCAAACTGCTTCAACGACTATGGATATTCTACCTGTTATTGAAGATTTTACTGAAGAAATACCATCAACTTCCCATTTTATACAAATTCCATCTACCTCCTTAAATACACCACAGGTTACAGATAATCCAGCTGAAGATAAACCTGCTACAACAGTTTTTGTTAGTCCCCAGATATTCAAAGGCTACCCGAAGGCAGGCCAAAGAAAATTACAAAAAAGCAAGCGTAAACGAGCTAAAAGTTGTATACTCGCAGACACACCTGAAAAGGAGAAAATTAAACAGAGAGAAATGGAAAAAAAGAAAAAGAACAGAAGAAAAGAAAGGAAGAACATATCTTCCGATGAAGATGATACCGAACCCAAGACGATTCTAATGAGGACTGGTGGATTCCTGAAGTCGAGCCGTCAAGCTTTGAAGAACTTGATAAGGATCCTGAGCCTAATGAGTTTGTTTTGGTACAATTCAAGGCAATGAATTATGTTTTCTTTGTAGGAAACGTAATCGAGCTAGAATCAGTATCAAGTGATGTCAAAATCAATTTCATAAGAAAAGCCTCGAATGTTGAAGGACATTTTATATTTCCAACTGTCCCAGACATTGCCACCGTTCCAGTCATTGATGTGAAAATGATTTTACCCTAACCAACCCTTTTAGGAAATCATATTATAAGTTTGAAATTAATTTTAAACAACTGAACATGCGTTAATTTTTTATTATTAATATAATATCAAGATTAATCCTGTTTGAGTGTTTTATAAATATTTCCTTATTTCAAATGTTGTGATGATAGTAATAATCGTTTCTTGTGTGTTTCTTACAATTTTTAGTTTTTTCTTCCCATTTTGTCTCATAGTGGCCCAAGTAAAGGGCCACTATGAGACGGGCACTGAAAAAATGAATGTCACATAACTTTAAAAGCAAGTCAAATGTTAATAGTTTATATCCATTTTTTACATTAATGTAACATAACTTATGCATCGATAACATATATGTGTCGTATTTACAATAAATTAGCCGACAATTTAAACCAGACTTTTTCCGTCTCATGGTGGCCCACTCTCCCCTACTGTCTTCTGTTTTGGACCTGTTTTTTTTCTGTTCCTCTCAGGTATGTTTACTTCAAAAGGTTTCAGGCATGTCGCCCGTAATGCGATACTATAAGTCAATCAGGTTGTATCAGATATGATTGGTTCTGGAATGAAAAACTTGATTCACACAAATTGTGAGTGATCAAACGAATTTTTCTCCAAGTTCAATAAAAATCTTTTTCAAAAAGAAAAATGGCTTCTTTTATAGGCTCTGTAATAGCCATAAATTCCGCTTCAGTGTTGGCTGCTTTCTAGATTTCCAACTTATTGGTGATGAAACTAGCGTAAATGTATAGCGTATAATGTCTATACCACAAAAGCCTCAATCAGTGGCGGATTTGGGGGGGAGGGGGGCTGAAGTCCAGGACGGCAGATTCGAAGGGGCGGCAAATTATCTTTTTGCCTTTATCTATTATGGGTTTTTTCTATCGTTGTGTTTTTCCCATGTGTTTTCGGGGTGTATTTGGAATAGGCAGTGGCGCCATCATGATTTACCGGAAGCTGAGGGTTAGAATGCAAATATATAAATCCGCCACTGGCCTCAATCAACATTTGTAAAACCTTGCTGTATTTATGTAGAACATATAGTCACTTGGACCTTTGAGATATTTTAGTATTCTTTTAGCAGCTGTCCAATCTTCCTTTAAGAAGTTACTAAAGTGAAAGGCAATAAACAACTTCCAACAATCAAAACTTTGTTTCGGGTTTTGGTCTAATTTTACTGTACTATATTTTTTTTAATTACCGAAAATGATTTGGAATTCCACCTTTTTAAAATGTTTATAAAATTATACAACAACGTTTCGTTGGTTTAGGACCACCTTCAACTAATATTTAAAATGTGTACTTACTTAATTTCTTTTTCTGGTATTAAGTTATTTGACCATCTTCAGTAATTATTTTTATGATGTTATTTTAAGAAATCCATTTAAATCAATATTTATCTAAAACCTCGCCAATTTTATCAATATACCTACATAAGTTTATAAATAAAAATCTAGCTGGGATAGATCTAGAGATTTTGCTGGCCATATTAAAGATAATTAAAAAATGTGGTAATATTTATGGATTTTTTATAGTCAGGAATAAGATCAAATTTTTAAAGATAGTCAAAATGTAGTTATTTGTATTTATTTTTTTAATTAACAACGCCAGAAAAATTAAATATTTTAATAATTTTTCTGCGTGTATATATTTAATTAAAAACATTATTTAGTGCTTTTAAAATTTCGTCATTTAACTGGGATACTGTACAAATGCTATTTTTTGTAGTTATAATTTAAATATAAATTCTTTTGTAATTCTCACCTCGGTTCTGGTTCTTCAGCTTCAAAAACCTGATCGTGATCATCATCCGGTTCCTGAAATTTCTCCATGACAATAAATATTCCTCAAAAAATCCTGCGAAGGGACGAGGATTACGACAAAACCACAACAACAACAACAAAAACACTTAGAGCAAGCACTTAAAATTAGTCAGTCTTTAATTTTTTATACCTTTCACACTAACCAAAAAAAAAAATCACGAATTTATTTCTTCAAAAAAAAAAAAAAAACAAGAACTAACAATAAATAAATAAAAATCAAAGAAGAGTTTAGGGGGGCCGAAAGAGTTTGGTTATCGAATGTAAGCCGAAAGGGGTCACTTTTGAAAGCGAAACCAAAATATTTTTTTATTTGTAATGACGTAACACAACATATCACTCTACATAGGAGCTAAATGCGTACTAAAGACCGAAAAGACAGGGCCGTGCGGCGAGGGATTTTCTAGCGCGCGCAACACAGAACACGCCCATCCCCCGTTTCGAATTTCCCCTCCCAAAGGGACGGTGATAAACGCAACGTAGGGTGTGCGGTGGATGGAGTTTCACCCCAAAAAACCGATACATTATTTATTCTGAGTACCTATATATCTTTATGATTTTTATGACAATGTAGGTATTTTATTCATTGTTGTAAATACATTTAAATGTACAAAAGCATCAATTTTTTAACAATAAATAAAATACAATTTGGCAAAATAACATTAATATATAATAAAATCATTTTTTCTACATTTTTCGCCAAATGATTGTTTTCATTTTTTTCTATTTTAATTTTTTTTCTATTTTTAAAATTTGTAGTGTATGGTCAGCTATATTAATATAAAACAACTATTTACTCTTTTTAATTAAACAAATATTAATTTTTAGAGTTAATAATTTACAAAATTTCAATATTTACCAAAACTTTTCCTTTAAATAATAAATAATGTTACAATGTTTATTGATTTTAAGCGACCATACACTATTAAAAAATATCAATTTTTCTACCTTGTTCACCAAATGTTTGTTTTCATTATTATTTTTTGTACAATTTTTAAAGTTTGTAGTGTATGGACAGCTATATTCATATAAAATAACTATTAATTCTTATTGTTTGTAGTGTATGGACAGCTATATTCATATAAAATAACTATTAATTCTTATTAATTGAACAAATATTAATTTTTATAGTTAATCATTTACAAAATTTCTAGACAAAGTACTCGTGATATTGTTTACTGATTGTACACTAGAAAAAAAATTTCAATTTTTCTACATTTTTCTCCAAATAAATGTTTTTATATAATTTTAAAAGTTTGTAAGTGTATGGACCACTATATTCAGATTACTAATGTAAAAACTATTAACTTTTATTAATTAAACAAATATTATTTCTTTACAAAAAAATCTGTTTCTAAATGTATAAATATTTACTGATTTTAAGCGACCATACATTAGAAAAAAATATTAATTTTTTTCCAAATTTTGTTTTCATCTTTTTCTTTATTTTTTGTAAATTTTTTAAAGATTGTAGTGTATGGACAGCTCTATTCATATAAAATTTATCCTTGTTAATTAAACAAATATTAATTTTTATAATTAATTAAATATAAAATTTCAAATTTTACAAAAATTTTTCGTTTTCTATGTACAAATCATGTAACCATTTTAAACAACCATACACTAGAAAAAAATAATCAATTTTTCTACGTTTTTTTCCAAATGTTTGTTTTCATCATTTTTTTTTTATTTTTTGTACAATTTTTTAAGTTTGTAGTGTATGGACAGCTAAATTCATATAGCTACTGTAAAAATAACGCTAATTAAACGAATATTAATTTTTATGGTAAATTATTTACAAAATTTAAAAATTTACTACAAATTTCTTGTCCTAAATGTATTAATAACGTTACAATATTTACTGATTTTAAGCGACCATACACTAGAAAAACTAATCAATTTTTCTACATTTTTTTCAAATGTTTGTTTTCATTATTTTTTTTTTATTTTTTGTACATTTTTTTTAATTTGTAGTGTATGGACAGCTAAATTCATATAGCTATTGTAAAAGTAACGTCAATTAAACAAATATTAATTTTTATAGTAAATTATTTACAAAATTTCAAAATTTACTAAAAATTTCTCGTTTTAAATGTATAAATAATGTTACAATGTTTAGTTACTGTTTGTTTACATTATTTTTTTATTTTTGTACATTTTTTTTAATTTGTAGTGTATGGACAGCTAAATTCATCTAATTACTGTAAAAATAAAGTTAATTAAACAAATATTAATTTTTTTAGTTAATTATTTACAAAATATAAAAATTTACTACAAATTTCTTCTTCTAAATGTATTAATAATGTTTCAATGTTTACCGATTTTAAGCGACCATACACTACAAAAAATTATCAATTTTTCTACGTTTTTCTCCAAATGTTTGTTCTCATTTTTTTATTTTTTGTACATTTTTTAAGTTTGTAGTATATGGACAGCTAAATTCATATGGTTACTGTAAAAACAACGTTAATTAAACAAATATTAATTTTTATAGTTAATTATTTACAGAATTTCAAAATTTACCAAAAATGTCTCGTTCTAAATGTATAAATGATGTTACAATGTTTAATGATTTTAAGCGACCATACACTAGAAAAAAATTACAATTTTTCTACTTTTTTCCAAATGTTTGTTTTCATCAGTTTTTTATATTTTTTGAACAATTTTTAAAGTTTGTTTATCAAAAATTAGAGATATTGTATACATACAGGGGATGATACAATTTAAATCCTATTTACATTTCTTACTAAATAACAATTTGTTAATCAGTAGTTTAATTACAATCAACAACCTAATGAAATATAAACAAACGATTACGATTATTTTAACCTTTGGTGCCATAAATATATAAATATTAAATTTATATGATTTTTAATAAGGTGAATTTTAATTTTCATTAGGAAAAAATCGTTGGGTACGCCACTGAAGCGGCACAACAGGAAGTAGTTTAGGCATTTAGACAAAACGCCGGGCCATGCTGTAGAGCAAAAGCTCTCTTCTTATTACCCCCCTTTCCCTTCGATCCCCTTCGTCTTCTTCCCCTTACCAATCTAATTCAACAAGCGATTCGTAACGGATTTAGAAAATTGGTAAACGCCAAACCATTAGAAGAGAAGAGAAACCGCGTTGGTTCAGTTGGTTCAGTTGGGTTCAGTTGGTTGTGGTACTCAAATAAAATATCAGTAAAGTTAGGAATTTTTTTTTTTTGATAAAAGTATATAATATTTATTGATGGTACACCCTGTAGTATCTATTAATTAAAAAAAAATATTGATAAAAGTTTCTAAAGCCAATAAACTTTATTAAATTGCAACAAAAATATACAGGATGATGCCAAAAATTAACAAATTATGGTTAAACAATAATTTTTTTAGAGTGCACACCCTGTAGTATATGTTAAATTAAGAAAAAAAATCATAAGTTATAAAAGTTTCTAAAGCCAATAAACTTTATTAAATTGTAACAAAAAAATACAGGATGATGCCAAAAATAAACAAATTATGGTTAAACAATAATTTTTTTAGAGTGCACACCCTGTAGTATCTGTTAATTTAAGAAAAAAAATCATTCGTGATAAAAGTTTCTAAAGCTAATAAACTTTATTAAATTGTAACAAAAATATACAGGATGATGCCAAGAATAAGCAAAATATGGTTAAACAATAAATTTTTTAGAGTGCACACCCTGTAGTATATGTTAAATTAAGAAAAAAAATCATAAGTTATAAAAGTTTCTAAAGCCAATAAACTTTATTAAATTGTAACAAAAATATACAGGATGATGCCAAAAATAAGCAAATCATGGTTAAATAATATTTTTTTTAGAGTGCACACCCTGTAGTATCCGTTAATTTAAGAAAAAAAATATTATTGACAAAAGTTTCTGAAGCCAATAAACTTAAATTGTAACAAAAATATACAGGATGATGCCAAAAATAAGCAAATTATGGTTAAATACATTTCTTTTTAGAGTGCACACCCTGTAGAATCTGTTAATTTAAGAAAAAAAAATCATTCGTGATAAAAGTTTCTAAAGCCAATAAACTTTATTAAATTGTAACAAAAATATACAGGATGATGCCAAGAATAAGCAAAATATGGTTAAACAATAAATTTTTTAGAGTGCACACCCTGTAGTATTTGTTAAATTAAGAAAAAAAATCACTCTTGATAAATGTTTCGAAAACCAATAAACATTTTTAAATTGTAACAAAAATATACAGGATGATGCCAAAAATAAGCAAATTGTGGTTAAATAAAATTTTTTTTTGAGTGCACACCCTATAGTATCTGTTAATTTAATAAAAAAATCGCTCTTGATAAATGTTTCGAAAACCAATAAACATTTTTAAATTGTCACAAAAATCTACAGGATGATGCCAAAAATGGGCAAATTATGGTTAAATAATAAATTATTTAAAGCGCACACCTTGTAGTATCTTTTAATTTATGAAAAAAAATATTATTGATAAAAGTTTCTAAAGCCAATAAACTTTATTAAATTGTAACAAAAATATACAGGATGATGCCAAAATAAACAAATTATGGTTAAATAAAAAAATTTTTAAAGTGCACACCCTGTAATATCTGTTAATTTAAGAAAAACAATCATTCGTAATAAAAGTTTCTAAAGCGAATCAACTTTATTAAATTGTAACAAAAATATACAGGATGACGCCAAAATAAACAAATTATGGTTAAACAATAAATTTTTTAGAGTGCACACCCTGTAGTATCTGTTAATTTAAGAAAAAAATCATTCTTAATAAAAGTTTCGAAAATCAATAAACATTTTTAAATTGCAACAAAAATATACAGGATGATGCCAAAAATAAGCAAATTATGGTTAAATAATTTTTTTTTAGAGTGCACACCCTGTAGTATTTGTTAAATTAAGAAAAAAAATCACTCTTGATAAATGTTTCGAAAACCAATAAACATTTTTAAATTGTAACAAAAATCTACAGGATGATGCCAAAAAATGGCAAATTATGGTTAAATAATAAATTATTTAAAGTGCACACCTTGTAGTATCTTTTAATTTATGAAAAAAAATATTATTGATAAAAGTTTCTAAAGCCAATAAACTTTATTAAATTGTAACAAAAATATACAGGATGATGCCAAGAATAAGCAAAATATGGTTAAACAATAAATTTTTTAGAGTGCACACCCTGTAGTATATGTTAAATTAAGAAAAAAAATCATAAGTTATAAAAGTTTCTAAAGCCAATAAACTTTATTAAATTGTAACAAAAATATACAGGATGATGCCAAAAATAAGCAAATCATGGATAAATAATATTTTTTTTAGAGTGCACACCCTGTAGAATCTGTTAATTTAAGAAAAAAATCATTCGTAATAAAAGTTTCTAAAGCGAATAAACTTTATTAAATTGTAACAAAAATATACAGGATGACGCCAAAATAAACAAATTATGGTTAAACAATAAATTTTTTAGAGTGCACACCCTGTAGTATCTGTTAATTTAAGAAAAAAATCATTCTTAATAAAAGTTTCGAAAATCAATAAACATTTTTAAATTGTAACAAAAATATACAGGATGATGCCAAAAATCAGCAAATTATGGTTAAATAATAAATTATTTAAAGTGCACACCTTGTAGTATCTGTTAATTTAAGAAAAAAAATATTATGGATAAAAGTTTCTAATGCCAATAAACTTTATTAAATTGCAACAAAAATATACAGGATGATGCCAAAAATAAGCAAATTATGGTTAAATAAATTTCTTTTTGAAGTGTACACCCTGTAGTATCTGTTAATTTAAGAAAAAAAATCAAGCGTGACAAAAGTTTCTAAAGCCAATAAACTTTATTAAATTGTAACAAAAATATACAGGATGATGCCAAAAATAAGCAAATTATGGTTAAATAAATTTTTTTTTGAAGTGCACACCCTGTAGTATCTGTTAATTTAAGAAAAAAAATCAATCGTGACAAAAGTTTCTAAAGCCAATAAACTTTATTAAATTGTAACAAAAATATACAGGATGATGCCAAAAATAAGCAAATTATGGTTAAATAATTTTTTTTTTAAAGTGCACACAATGTAGTATCTGTTAATTTAAGAAAAAAAATCACTCTTGATAAATGTTTCGAAAACCAATAAACATTTTTAAATCGTAACAAAAATCTACAGGATGATGTAAAAAATGGGCAAATTATGGTTAACTAATAAATTATTTAAAGTGCACACCTTGTAGTATCTTTTAATTTATGAAAAAAAATATTATTGATAAAAGTTTCTAATGCCAATAAACTTTATTAAATTGTAACAAAAATATACAGGATGATGCTAAAAATAAGCAAATTATGGTTAAACAATAATAATTTTTTTAGAGTGCACACCCTGTAGTATCTATTAATTTAAGAAAAAATGGAATTCATGAGAAAAGTTTGTAAATCAAATAAATTTTATTAAATTGCAACAAAAACATACAGGATGATGCCAAGAATTTGAAAATTATAATTAAACAATCTATTAATTTAAGAAAAAAAATCACTCTTGATAAAAGTTTCTATATTTTATAAATTTTATTAAATTGGAAAACAAATATCGAAATATACAGGATGTTGCTAACAATGATTTTTTTTAAAACATTTTAATTTATACACCATGTAGTATTAATTTGGTAGAAAATTTTATTCTTGATAAAAGTTTCTGAATTCAATAATCTTTAATAAATTTCTACAAAAATATCAAAAATATACAGGGTGATACCAATAACACGATTTTAAGAGCAGTCTAATATTTTTAGTTAGGTTAGATTAATAATTTTTTTTGGTTGTAAACTTTTTTTTTTTAAATATGGGATTGTTAGTAAACTATTTTAATTTATCTCAGGATTTATAATTAAAATTAAATTTGGTAGAAATGATAATTTTATAAAATTTTGTATTTTCATCGAGTAAAAATTAATTTTTTTTCCAGATTCTATGTAATAAAAATGTTAAAATATGTTACAAAAATCTTCTATCTATAATACAAACATTTTTATTTAGAATCGAACTAAGTAATATTAACCCCAAATTTTTTCTATTCAAAAATTCTTACCTATCTGCAATACATAGGACCAACTTTTCAGTCAAAAGAATAAAATGGCATTCAGTCCAAAGTATACCTGATGCATAACTGTTTTATCTCTCAGGTAAATTTTATACGAACATTTTTCAAGATCCAAAATCATGAGCGTACTAATAAATACATCCCAAAGGTTATCCATATCTCAAAAGTTTAAAGAAAATAAAGCACAAAGTCAGGTACCACAGAATTTAAGGTATAATAACTAGTTTCGGTCACTGACCATCATTAGGCATATAGATACAAATATTCAGAGTTGGTAATGAATACTGTGCTGCCTTCAACTGGTATGTAACAAATCAAACAACTGTTTATGCACAAAAAACACTATATTAACTACTCTACATAAGTAATTTATTTATTAACACTTTAAACACATTTCAATATTTTAATTCAACCTGTCGCTAACATATAAATTCTATACTGTCTTATCAGTTTCTTCAAACCGATCCCAACCGCTTTTCGTCTAAGCAAAACAACCTTTTTTTGTCTAATATTTAATGACGATAAAATACCTTTCGGATTCGTCATTCTTGAATACGTTTCCACATTCCCTCCATTTTTTTCAGCTTCAACGGTGGAAGTTTTGGCATTGTCGTAGAAAAGTCCTCTTCTGGCTGAATTATTTTTGATGGTGGTGCTTTGGTGGAATTGTCGGTGGTACCTGTTGGAATTTGTTCTATATTCATTTCTGTAGAAGACTTTTGCGGATTATTTAGCAATATAGGTGAATCTGGTAGCCTTTTTACGTGAGTGACGTGTCGCTTCAAAACTTGTCCATCAGCTCTGCTTACTGTAACTTCATTTCCTTCTCTCTCAATAACTACGTATTCTTCGTTGTTGAAGCGACTTACTAATTTATGTGGAAAAACCATATTTTGAATAAGGACTCTATCCCCTTTCTTTATTTCGCTTTCTTTGGCATGTCTTGTATAATCTTCCTTTTCTTTTCCTTTATGTTTGTTAATAATGTCATTGTCACGTGCCTCTTCGTCTTCAGGTTCATTAATTAAATCGTTAATTGACGGGATTTTGTCGCGGATGTTTCGGTTAAAAAGTAGTTCCGTAGGCGACTTGCCTGTCGTTCCGTGAGGTGTTCCATTATACATCATTGTAAATTTCTGAATTTCGGTTCGGTAGTTCATTTTATTTGCATGAGCAATTTTAAGGCGTTTTAATATGGCTCGATTCATATTTTCCACTTCGCCATTTGCCTGTGGCCAATATGGTGGTGTGTGTAAAAGTGAAATGTTATGATCAAGACAAAAATCTTTAAACTCTTGACTAGCAAACTGTGGTCCGTTATCAGCTCTTATAGATTTTGGTAATCCTAAACGAGAAAATATTTCCGATAAGTGATTGATAATTATTGCCGAGGTAGTGGATTTTAGGAATTTGATCTCTTGGTATCTCGAATAGTAGTCCACAATGACCAAGAGTTGCTCGTGATTTGGAAGAGGACCCATAAGATCTATGGCTACACATTGCCAAGGACCCTCTGGAAATTTATGACGTTTCATTGGTGGTGGTCTATCTCGTAATGTGACTAATAAGCAATCACGGCATTCTTTCACGAATTTTTCTACTTGTTTATCTAAAAGTGGCCACCATACTTTTGCTCTTAGCCTTCTCTTCATAACAGTTTCGCCTGGGTGGCCTTCATGTGCTAGACGTAGTGTTTGGGCCTGCAATGAGTCGGGAATAACGATTCTGTTTCCCCGAAGTAAAACTGGACCCATTGTTGTTAACTCAAGACGAAACGGAAAATAAATATTTTTATCCCTGTCTATCCATGACTCTTGTTTCAATTTTTCTACAGCATCTAAGATTTGTTTGTCTTGTTCGCTTTCGGTTATTATTTGTGATATGTTTATAGCTCTAGGTGAATTTCGTTCTACAATTTTGAAGACATGGTATTCGTTTTCCGTATCAAATGATTGTTCTCGGCTCAACAAGCAGAGCCTTGACACAGAATCGGCTATGTTCTGTTTTCCGGACTGGTAAATTATTTTAAATTTAAACGATTGAAGTCTAAGGACCCATCTCTCAATTCTCGCCGGTGGTTTAGAGGTTGGTTTAAAAATCACCTCCAATGGCTTGTGGTCGGTTACTAGTTCAAATTCTAATCCAGAAAGGTAATAGTAAAATCTTTCCACGGCCCATACTAATGCCAAACTTTCTTTCTCCGTTTGAGAGTATCGCTGCTCGACATCACTTAAACTTTTACTGGCAAAAGAAATTACCTGTGGAATTTGTTGATCGGTGAACTGCAGTAAGACTGCTCCTAGAGCCACTGGGCTAGCATCTGCTATTAGACGTGTCCTTCGCTTAGGATTAAAGTAAGCTAAAGTTGTAAGCTTTTCAAGAGACTGTTTTAGCTTAATAAAGTTTTGTTGATGTTTATCCGTCCATAGGAATTTTTCACTGTTTTTTGTTAGGTTTCGAAGAGGTTCGGTAAGTGTTCCCAGATCAGGTATGAATTTACCTAGGTATGTGACCAGTCCAAGGAAGCTTCTTGTTTCCTCTTTGGTCTTAGGTGATCGGAACTCTAGGACCGTTTTGATTTTCTTTCCATCTGCATCGATACCCCTACTAGAGAGGTGGTGTCCTAAGAATTGAAGCTCCTGGACTTTTTTTATGCTTTTTTCTTCATTTAAAAGAACATTGTTATTTTTGAATACGTTTAAGACTTGACTTAAGCATTTATCATGTTCTTCGATAGTATTACCGAAAACAATTACATCATCTAGGTAGTTCAAGCAATTTTTACATGAAGCAAGCATTTCTTCAAAAACCCTTTGAAATATTTCTGGTGCTGAATTTACGCCGAACATTAGTCGTTTATAACGGAACATTCCCTTATGTGTTATAAAGGTTGTTATTGGACGGCTGTCCTCATCTAGTTCTAATTGGTGATATGCATTGACCAGATCTAATCTAGAAAAATATTTAGCATCTCTAAGTTTCGTCATAAACGACTCAAATGTTGGTAATGGATAATTTTCTCTTAGTATTGCTTCGTTGGCACGGCGCATATCTACGCAGATGCGAATGTCGTCATTTGGTTTAAAAACCACTACAATTGGTGATATCCACGGGCTTGGATGTATTACCTTTTCTATGACATCCGAGTGTAATGCTTCTTGTAACTTTTTTTCGACTTGAGCTTCGACCGAAATCGGGACTCTTCGTACAGGTTGTCTAACAGGTTTAACTTGGGGGTCGATGGTCAATGTAACTTTTACATTCTTTACCTTCGGAAACGGAATTTTAATCTCAACATTATTAATATTAAGTCCCAATCTTAAAATTCCCAGACGTTTAGCTGTATCTTTTCCTAAGATAGAAACTTCCCCTTGGTCGACAACATAGAAAGGTGTAATGATCTCCTCTTGACCATGTAAACTTATTGTGGTTTGAAAATGATGCGTTACATTTAACGTTTGCCCCGATGCATACCCTCTTAGGTCATGGTTTGGTTTGGAATTAATGTCCCATAATGCCGCCTGCTGACTTCTAAGTAAATTCCAATCCTTACCATTTACTATATTTACTTTTGAGCCGGAGTCGATTAGTAAAGTAATACGTATTCCTCCCACCATACATTCTATAAGATCGTCATTCGTTTCAGCTTGGTCGTAACTGGAGATTTTAAAGCATTCAGGGTTTTTCATTTCCTCCGAGTTTTCAACTTCTTCTGTCTCCGTGTTCGGATCTCCGACGAAGTTTACGGAAAAATTTGTTCGTCTTCGTTTGTTTTGTGGATCGAATTTTGTTGATTTGTTAGTAGTAAAACGTTTCCCACGTGTAGTCTTGCAAAGTATCGAGTAGTGACCTGGAAATCCACACTTATGACATTTGACATTTCTTGCTGGACAATCTTTTGTGGTGGACACATGTCCAAGTCTTCCACATCTGGAACATTGCACGCTTTCAGTTTTATAATGCGATTGAACTTTATTAACGGCCAATGACGTTGAAGTACTTGGCTCATTTATTATATGATCCATTACTTTTGACTGAGATCCTATTTGTTCGTGAATCTGGCATAATTCTATGATTTCGTCAACGGACCTTTCTTTTTCTAATAATTTCTTTTTAAGCTCCACGGGTGCCCAGCTATCAATCAACTTGTCTTTAATGTTGATTTCTTTTGCTTCTTGCGCTGACTCACCAAAAGAGCACTTGCTTGCTTGTTGCCTAATTTTCAAAAGAAATTTATTAAAAGGTTCATTTTCTTCCGGTCTGAGATTTCTAAAAATGTGTCGCTCAAAGGTTGAGTTTTGTTTAGGTGAAAAATAATTTGACAGTTTATTAATTAGAGTTTTAAAAATATTATTATTATCAACCGGATTGTATTCTTCTATTGCACCTGGAAGGTGATATGCTACCTGTTGTAATTGACTTCCGCCGTAATGTAAGAGCTTGTTTCGCTTCTTCGTAACATCTGTGATATCTTCGGCTGCAAAATATAGCTCCAGAGACCGTAGCCATTTTTCCCATTCTCCTCTAAGCAAAGATTTGTCTATGTTATCGCACAAAAATGGTCTTATACCGATGTCAGACATTGTCTAAAAATTTCAGTGTTATTACTAAGCCGTAAAACTAAAAAACTTTTTTTTTTTTTTTTTTTTTTTTTTTTTGTATACCAATACCTACTTGTAGATATTTCGAAACTTAGTTAAAGCAATATTTGAAATAAAAAAACTCGTAAAATAAAATGATGGGTGAACTAGTTTTTTTTTTCCACGATAAAATTGCTACCCACTTATTTGTAGTAAAATACGATAGATATACTCACAGTTTTTTTTTTTTTAGTTCTCAGTATACACTTTTCTACTCCAAGCTGCTTGAGTTATTGGGTCCCAGCCCTATATTAGACTCCAAGTCCTTTAATAATTGGGTCCCAGCCCTTTGTTCGACTCCAAGTCGTTTCACTTTTCAGGTCCCAGCCTGTTAATCGACTCCAAGTCGTTTTTCTTCTTTTTTTTTGTTATTATTATTAGGTCCCAGCCTTTTTTGTTCGGCTCCAAGCCGTCTGAGTACTGTCCTAAAATAGGATAACAGTATTATATTTTTTTTCTTAAATTATAAATGTGTAAACTTATTATATATTTATTTTTTTTTTTTTTGATATTACTTATGTACTATTAGTATAATTTTAATTTACCTTAATTTGTATTTCTTAAATTCGCACTTCCACTTTTTTTTTAAATAAATCCTCGTCGCCAGTTTGTGCTGCCTTCAACTGGTATGTAACAAATCAAACAACTGTTTATGCACAAAAAACACTATATTAACTACTCTACATAAGTAATTTATTTATTAACACTTTAAACACATTTCAATATTTTAATTCAACCTGTCGCTAACATATAAATTCTATACTGTCTTATCAGTTTCTTCAAACCGATCCCAACCGCTTTTCGTCTAAGCAAAACAACCTTTTTTTGTCTAATATTTAATGACGATAAAATACCTTTCGGATTCGTCATTCTTGAATACGTTTCCACAAATACAATAAAATTCAAAAGTATAAATTTAATAATGGTAAGTACTTCCGCAAGGGAAAAAAGAAAATGTCACATATGTGACACTCGTTAAGAGTAGTAACAAACATTTCTAAGAAAAAATTAAAAAAATTATAAATGGTACTTGAAAAAGAACAAAAAATACTAAAACTAGATTATGTTACTCCTTAGGGCTGGCAGGAGTTATCAGCAGCTAAGGACAACTTCTAATAGGGGGATCATTACCCCGGAAACTTGAAAAACGGAAAAAAGCCACCCTATTTGGGGGCTCACAAAAAAAGGTCATTAAAAAAAGGAATAAAAATTGTTTATGTCCAAAACTTAGAAAGTGAAGGAGTGTCACAACAATTCTCAACAGTTAAAGTGAAATGACAGGTGACAGTGGGGTAACAAAATTTAAAAAAAAAATAAGTCGATAATAATGGTAATGCTGGAACTAAGACATTAGTGTAGAGATTTTTTTTAATTTTTACATACAGTTTTTAGAAAAGGTAAATTTTGAACAATATAACAAGTTAATTTAAAACCAAGCGCATGATGAAGATTCAGTACCGCGGCAAGGTAAGGAAGAAGAAGACTAATTTCGGCCGTTACCACTTCGGCCGTTTTGAAAAATCTGATTTTTTAGTTTCATTTCGGCCGCTTGTCCTTTTCATGCGTTTCAGATGAAACTGATACGATTTTTTACGATGATTCTAAACGATTTTTACGATTTTTTATGATGTTTTACGATTTTTCACGATTTCTTATGATGTTTTACGTTTATTTAGCATCATTTGCGAAATTTTACGACATTTTACCAGTTTCTTTTAAGGTTTTTTTACGATTTTTTACGATTTCTTACGATTTTTATGTGTTTTTACGTTTTTTAGCATTCTTTACGATTTTTTCCATTTTTTTTCAATCTATCTCAATTTTTTAATTATTTACAAAATCTAACGTCTTTTTGTCTGTTTTTCAATTTTTTTACGTTTTTTTTACAATTTATTACGATTTTTCACGATTTTTTAAGGTTTTTTCCATTTTTTTCTCTTTATCAATTTTTTAAATTATTTAAGAAATTTTACAACTTTTTGCCTGTTTTTAACGATTTTTTCTAATCTTTTTTTCGATTTTCTTTTATTTTTTTGATTTTTTTCGATTTTTTCTATCTTTCCCAATATTATCCGTTTTTTCCATTTGTTCCAGTTTCTTTTCGGTTTTTTACGGTTTATTACAATTTTTTACGATTTTTTTTATTTTTTACGATTTTTTACGATTTTCTACATTTTTTTATGATGTTTTACGATTATTTAGCATTATTTATGACTTTTTACCGGTTTTTTACAATTGTTTACCGTTTTTTACTATTTTTTACGTTTTTCCAAGATTTTTTTACCATTTTTTACGATTTTTTCCATTTTTTTTTCTATCTTTCTCACTTTTATACTCAATTATATACAAAGACTTTTTGCCTGCTTTTTAAGATTTCTTTACGTTTTTTTTACAATTTTTACGATTTTTCACGATTTTTTCCACTTTCTCAATTTTTTAAATTATTTACTAAATTTTTCAACTTTTTAGCTGTTTTTTTTTCACTTTTTTTACGTTTTTTTACAAATTTTTACGATTTTTCACGATTTTTTATGATTTTTTCTTTCTCAATTTTTTAAATTATTTGCGAAAGTTTTTGCCTGTTTTTAACGATTTTTTTCGATTTTTTTTTTTACTAATTTACTTGCGTTTTTCGATCTTTCCAGATACTATCCGTTTTTTCCATTTGTTAAAGATTTTTCCATTTTATTTTCGGTTTTTGACGGTTTATTATTATTATTCCATTTTATTTACGATTTTTTACGGTTTTTTACGGTTTTTTACGATTTTTTACGATTTTTTACGATTTTATACGATTTATTACGATTATTTATGGTGTTTTACGATTATGTTGAATTATTTACGAAATTTTACCACTTTTTACCGGTCTTTTATGATTTTTTACAATTCATTACTATTTTTTACGTTTTTTAAGATTTGTGACCATTTTTTACGATTTTTTTCTCAATTTTTTAAATTACTTACGAAATTTTACGACATTCTACCTGATTTTTTTCGATTTTTTTACATTTTTTTACGAATTTTTACGATCTTATCCATTTTTTTCTTTCTCAATTGTTTAAATTATTTACGAAATTTTACAGCTTTTTGCCTGTTTTTTACGATTTATTAACAATTTTCCGGTTTTTTACGATTTTTCACGATTTTTCAAGATTTTTTCCCTGTTTTCCTATCTCATTTTTTAAAATCCGTAAAAAATTGTTAAAAAATCGAAAAAAAACGTAAAAAATCGTAAAAATTAGCGAATTAATTATATAAAAATTAGGACATGAAAAAAGTCTAATGATCTATTTCGATATTTTTAAAAATGACGGGAGATATAATTTTTTTTGATATTTCAACCCTCTCCAGTTTCACCCCTGTAAGTCTGACAAAAAAAGTTTTATCCAAATTAATTTTATAACCATAATTAGGATATGAAAAAAGTGCAAAGACCTGTTACATTTTCAAAAATTGCGGATATGAATTTTTTGAAATTTCAACCCCCTCCAGTTCCACCCATGAAAGTCAAATCGAAAAAAGTTTTAAGTGAATTAATTTTATAATAATCAGGACATAAAAAAAGTCTTACGACTTTTTCGATATTTTTAAAAATGGCGGAGATATTAATTTTTTAAAATTTCAATCCCCTCTAGTTTTCACACCCTTACTGTTATAATACCCAAAAACAATAGGGTTCCTCTCGTAGATACGAGATCGTGTTGTGGGTGGCTCAAAACGTCAAAAGTCATTTAAGAAAAAAAAAATTATTTTTTTTTTATGATTTTAATACTTCCGGTCCGGACCGAAGTAATTGTGTTATTTTGACAGCGTTATATGTATACATATTATCTATTATTTTTTGATTGTATTATTGGATTGTTTTTTTAAAAAATGTTGTGAAACTAGTAAAAATTTTTATTTATTAAATTTGTTTTTCTTTTTACTCTTTACTAAATCCCGAAGATCATATTTTGTAGTAATAAATATTTGTAATAGTCTAACAAATTTAATTCTACGACACTAATCAATTTTTTTTCGAAATATTTGCGGTTAGAGATTAGATTTCATATTTTAATTTTTTTAAATTAAAATAATCTGAATCTTAGCAAATGAATCATAGAGGAAATTATACAGAATTGTGGTACAAATTATCTAAAATATTATCACTCACTATACACAATACAACTCATCGGAATATTTATTTACTAGCAGTCATCAAATAAATAAAAATGCAGTTAGTCGTTAAATATTGTGCTTTAATTATTTGTGTATGTGTAATTTGTAGTGTTAGAGGAAATTTATCAAAAAATAATTATACCATAGTTTATATTCCTGATAATGAAACTATAACAGTCAGTTTAACAAAGTATGATATTAGTATGGAATTTGCTACTATAACAAATCGCAATATTTTACAATTACCAAGCGGTACAACATGTATGTATTCAGATCAACATTGCTATGACCAAAAAATTAATAAATTATACCACTGGAAGTATATAGAAAATATGTCTTTAAATATACCAGTAAGTGTTTCTAAACCTGTAACAATCGAAATAGCAGTCCATAAATTTAATCAAAATAACACTATACGATTTCCAAGTGGTACATTTTGCTTCTACACCAACGAAATTTGTTACGATAAAAAAACACGAACTTACTACAATTGGAAATATGAAAATTGTGATAATGAAACTTTTATCGAAATCCATAAAGGAGTTGTGGAAATATACAAAAATCCAATTACTTATATAAAATTTTCTAACACAGTTATAGTATTACTAGAAGAAATAAAAATTTGTAACCAATTTTTATGGACAACTAACGTAACAAATTGTTTTGTTATTAAAGAAAATAATAATGATGATGTTGAAGATGAAAAAGAAGAAACGTTAAATAAGTTTGTTGAATATAAAACAAATTCTTCTGTGTTGTTTTTAGTGATATTTATCGTGTTGTTTTTAATATTTCAATCTATTTGGGGGGTACTAACCAATTGGTTTATTTTGAAAAGTTCTAGTACTCTGAGTAATAAGGACATTTTTATAAGAAGTTTTTCTCGAAATTTGACAATGCAGGAATTGTTTTTAAATAAACAAAAGGTTGAAAATGATAATAATATGTATGAATATGTCGATAATGAATTTTATCATAAACAGTAAGTTGTAGTGATTATTTATTTTATAAAATAGTTGTTAAAATGGTATTTGCGTTTTATTTCAATTTTTCATTGGTAGAATATATTTTTTCTATGATCGTGAAAAAAGTTATTATTTTTTACACAGTACCAAAAGTGCAAAAAGTATCCAAAAAATCACTGTCAAAAAAATAAATCAAATTTTAAGAAAAAATTGATTTTATTATGCATTTTTATTGAAATTAAATTTAGGATTTGTGTTCCTATATTTTTTTACCTTTTAATAATATTTTTCCCCATTTGATCCATCTTTATTTTTTGTTTTTTCCAATTTTTTCCGATTTTTTATTTTTTTTATTATTTTTTTTTTAATTTTTCTTTTATTTTGTTCGATTTTTTTCTAATTTACTCGCGTTTTTCCATCTTCTCCGATATTACACCTTTTTTCCATTTGTTCCAGATTTTTCCAGTTTTTTTTTCGATTTTTTTACAATTTTTTACGATTTTTTAAGATTATTTACGATTTGTCGCGATTTTTACGATTGTTTACGATTTTACACGATTTTTTACGATTTTCACGATTTTCTGCGATTTCTTACGATTTTCTTATGGTTTTTTACGATTTTTCAAGATTTTTTTACGGTTTTTTCTATTTTTTTCCTATCTTTCTTAATTTTGTAAAATTCCGTAAACAATCTTAAAAAAACGTAAAAAATGTAAAAAATCGTAAAAACTAGTAAATTAATTTTATAATAATTAGAACAAAAAACAAAAGTACAGCTTTTTTACGATTTTTTACGATTTTTAGCGGTTTTTTACTGTTTTGACGATTGTTTATGATTTTTTACTATTTTCTGCGATTTTTTTTTCTTTTTTTACGATTTTTCACGGTTTTTTTACGTTTTTTTTTTATTTTTTTCCTCTTTCTTAATTTTTTGAAAATTTGGAAACAATCTTAAAAAAACGTAAAAAATTGTAAAAAATCGTAAGAAATCGTAAAAATCGTAAAAATTAGCAAATTAATTTTATAATAATTAGAACAAAAAACAAAAGTACAGCTTTTTTACGATTTTTTACGATTTTTAGCGGTTTTTTACTGTTTTGACGATTGTTTATGATTTTTTACTATTTTCTGCGATTTTTTTTTTGTTTTTTTACGATTTTTCACGGTTTTTTTACATTTTTTTTTATTTTTTTCCTCTTTCTTAATTTTTTGAAAATTTGTAAACAATCTTAAAAAAACGTAAAAAATTGTAAAAAATCGTAAGAAATCGTAAAAATCGTAAAAAATCGTAAAAATTAGCAAATTAATTTTATAATAATTAGAACAAAAAACAAAAGTACAGCTTTTTTACACTTTTTTACGATTTTTAGCGGTTTTTTACTGTTTTTACAATTGTTTATGATTTTTTACGATTTTCTACGATTTTGTTATGTTTTTTTACGATTTTTCACGATTTTTTTACGGTTTTTTTCTATTTTGTTCCTCTTTCTTAATTTTTTAAAAATTTGTAAACAATCTTAAAAAAACGTAAAAAATTGTAAGAAATCGTAAAAAAACGTAAAAATTAGCAAATTAATTTTATAATAATTGGAACAAAAAACAAAAGTACAGCTTTTTTACACATTTTTACGATATTTTATTTTTCGCGATTTTTTACTGTTTTTTAGGATTGTTTATGATTTTTCACGATTTTCTGCGATTTCTTACGATTTTTTTGTTTTTTTCTTTACGATTTTTCACGATTTTTTTACGGTTTTTTTCCTCTTTCTTAATTTTTTAAAAATCTGTAAACAATCTTAAAAAAACGTAAAAAATTGTAAAAAATCGTAAAAATCGTAATAAATCGTAAAAATTAGCAAATTAATTTTATGATAATTTGAACAAAAAACAAAAGCTATAGAGAGTTTAATTACCTTAAATCTCCCTATGTTACCTTTTTCTCGGAAATATATAATGTTACCAGAAAATTGGAAAAAGGGCGATAAACTCCAAAATGTGATATACAGGGTGGTACAAATTTAATTGAATTGAGAGAGATAATAAAAAGGACAAATATTTTTTCATTAACAGGCTTGACCGGTAAAAGATAAATATTTTTACATGGAGAGGCAAAGGCGAAAAATTTCAAAAATTGAGAAAAAAACGAATATTCTAAAAAATTAAAAAAAATCAATAATTAAATAAAGCTGAAATGATAAAATGAACAAATATTTTCACATGATCAGGTTTAAGGGACAAAAGATGAAAAAATTCCAAAAATTTAAAAAAAAATTAAAAATATTCAAAAATTTGAAAGATCACAACTTCAAAAATTTCTCTAATTCTAATTAAAAATGTTTTACGATTTTTTACGATTTCTTACGATTTTTTACGATTTTTCACGATTAGTTTTTTTCATTTTTTAAAAATCCGTAAACAATCGTAAAAAATCGTAAAAAAAACCGTAAAAATTAGCGAATTAATTTTATAATAATTATAACATAAAAAAAGTCTTATGACCTGTTAAGATATTTCAACCCATTCCAGTTTCACCCCCGTAGGTCGGATAAAAAAAAATTTATACAAATTAATTTTATAATAATAATTAGAATATGAAAAAAGTGTAAAGATATGTTACAATATTTTCAAAAATGGCGGATATGAATTTTTTGAAATTTCAACCCCCTCCAGTTCCACCCCCGTGGGTGAAATGAAAAAAGTTTTAAACAAATTAAATTTATAATAATCAGAGCATAAAAAAAGTCTAATGACCTTTTTTAAAATTTTCAAAAATGGCGGAGATCTGATTTTTTTGACATTTCAACCCCCTACAATTCTCACTCTCTTAGAGGTAGAATGCCCATTTTCAATACATAACGAATTACTGCCCCAAAGAATTTTTGTTCCAAATTTGGTGTCGATTGGACAAAAATTGCGACCTCTATCGTCCCAGAACAGAATAGATAACGATAATTTTTTTTTACTGATTCTTATTCTCCACGTCATAAACGGCCTAGCACCCCTATTCCTGGGTCTGGGTCCATAATTGAATGTTTATATTTGACTAGCTGAATACCCGTGCTTTGCTACGGAATCTCTTTAACAGTAGTACCTGGAGGACCGAACTGTTCTTGTTTTTTCCTATTTTGCACAATTTTTTCATTTTTTTCCGAGTTTTCGTAATTTTCCTGTTTTTCTTTATTTTTTCCCGTTTTTCCTTATTTATCCCTATTATTTCCTGTTTTCTTTTTTCCCTATTTTTCTCAATTTTGCCCTATTTTCTCAATTTTTTCCCTATTTTTCTACTACCCCTACCTTTTTCCTATTTTTATTTATTTTTAGAATTTTTCTGTTTCCATATTTTGCCCAATTTTTTCTATTTTTCCCAGTTTTTCCCTATTTTTCTTATTTTTCCTGGTTTTCATTATTTTGTTCTGTTTTTTCCTCATTTTTCCCAATTATTTTCTATTTTTTCCCTATTTTTCTCTATTTTTCTATTTTCTTTCTATTTTTCCTTTTCCTAATTGTTTCGTATTTTTAATATTTTTACCCAATTTCCCCATTTTTCTCTGTTTTTCCTAATTTTTCCTTTTTCCCAATTTTTTATTATTTTTCCTTATGTTTCATTATTTTTTTAATCTTTCATTGTTTTTTCTCATTTATCCCTATCATTTTTAAATTTCCCTATTTTTCCTATTTTTTTGTATTTCCCTTAATGTTTCTCCATTTTTTTACGTGTTTGTTCATTTTTTCCGTTTTTTTCTATTTTTCCCAATTTTTTTAATTTCTCCCGTTTTTTCTTCGATTGTTATCCTGATTTTCAATGGTTTTTTCTTGTGTTTAATTGTTTTTTTTCAATATTATCATGTTTTTCATATTTTTCCCTATTTTGCTCTATTTTTTCCTCCTTTTCCTTATTTTTCACAATTGCTATTTTTTCCCTATTTTTCATATTTTCCTCATTTTGCCGTATTTTTTATATTTTCATCTATTTTGACGTATTTTTTATATTTTCCCAATTTTCCCCATTTTTTCCTATTTTCCCAATTTTTTATTATTTTTCCTAAATAATAATAATAATAGTCGCCCTACATTTCACCCCCCCACGAGTGAACCCCAGAAGCCAATGGTTTGTGCGGGGAAGGGACGGCTATTATTATTATTTGCCTTATGTTTCATTATTTTTTTTAATCTTTCATTTTTTTTCTCATTTTTCGCTATCGTTTTTAAATTACTCTATTTTCCCTGTTTTTTTCGTATTTCCCTTAATATTTCTCCATTTTTTTACGTGTTTCTCCATTATTTCTGTTTTTTTCTATTTTCCCATATTTTTTAATATTTCCTATTTTTTCCTATTTCTTCCATTTTTATTCTGGTATTCATTGATTTTTTCCTTTTATTTTTTTATTGTTCTTTCAATATTATCATGTTTTTTCATATTTTGCTTTATTTTTCCTGTTTTTCACAATCGTTATTTTTTCCCTATTTTTCTCTATTTTTCCGTATTTTTTAGGTTACCCTTATTTTTCTCTATTTTTTCCACTTTTCCATTTTTTTTTTTTTTTTTTTTTTTTTTTTTTTTTTTTTTTTTTTTTTTTTTTTTTTTTTTTTTTTTTTTTTTTTTTTTTTTTTTTTTTTTTTTTTTTTTTTTTTTTTGCAAAATCCTTTCTTAGTGGGTGTCTATGTTATGAGGAGAACATATTTTCAAAATTCTAAGTCTCTGGGTTCAGTAGATTTTGCTGTGCGTTGATTCTATGTCAGTCAGTCAATCAGTCAGAACTTTGCCGCTTATATTATAGATACAATATGTAATATTATATAAAAAATAAATTTAAAATATTGGTAAATTTCGTAATTTTTACCTCCTCTATTCGTATTTTTTATGTCATCATTAAAACAAATCTTTGATTGATCAACAACAAATTTCTTCAATGAGGAATTATTCGATTAACAACGACGGATTCAAAATTTGCAAAATCATCTCGTCGAGTAATTTGTCATTCCTGGCGCTTGTAAAGGGCTAATTAAGTGTAGATAGAACATGAACGAAGAGCTTTTTATACTCTATTCATCCATAAATTTCTCTATTTAGGAATAAAAAATAATAAAAATAATTGATTTATTGAGCGCATCATCATCATAACACATTCACTTGTTAATAAAATTTTAAGAGTTTGTGAAGAGACAAAAAACGGATGGTAAGGACCTCATCCCATAAGAGCATTATCCCGACTTGATAAATAGCCCTTATATGGCATAATTATCATGAAGAAAAAGAAAAAAAAAAGAGAACTCGTGTGCTCAATACGAGAGTATCACCTGTAAAACTGAAAATACCTCGGGAGTTACAAAAGAGAGCAGGATGGATTTCGACAAAAGAACCCGATTGAACGAGAGGGTTAGTTTCGGTCCACTCGATATACACATACAATTTGAGGCGTTTATAAGGGAGGTCAACGGCCATTAATAACCGTAGAAAAAATATTCCCGTCAAGAGGATAATAGTGAATAAATAAAAAAGAAATGGCGAATGCGAATGCGAATGGCGTTGGTGATTCGATATTAAAACGGTCGATTGATTATTTTATTAATAATGAATATATTAATAAATTTTAATCTATTTTTTACTTTCCGAACAAAAGAGTTGTATTTAACTTTTTTTTAGTTTTTATTTTAATTTATAAGCATTTTTTATCTTTATTATTTATTAATTTTTACTTAAATTTTAATATTAAATTTTTTTAAAAAATATCTTTAATTTTGTAATAATTAATTTTATAGTTATAATTTTTTTCAAAATTTTATTATAAAAATTGTGATTTTTTAAAAAAAAACATTTAAAATTATATTATGATTTTAAACAAAATCGAATAAATTCTACAATATTAAAGTTACTGAACTGGGATTTGCGCCATTCTAAAGATAAAATAAAACTCTAAATTTAAAATGTATTTTAGTTTCTTAGAATTCAGAATTGTAATTATTATAGCCAAATTAAGAATTTTTTTTAAATTGTTTGTAATTTCGTTTTATCAATAAGTATAAAATAAATGAAAAAAGTAAATAGCATATCCGAAAAGGATCCAAAAGTACTATGTGTGTAAATTATTTCATAATTTTAAGATAATATTTGTAAAAATTATAGCGATTTTTTTTGGTTTTTCCTTATTTTCTCGTTTTTTCTCATTTTTTTGTTTTTTTTTTTATTTCTTTTTTTTCTGATTCTTCTCATTATTTTCTTATTTCTCAGATTTTTTCAAATTTTTTGTATTTTCTGTAATTTTTTCTGATTTTTTCTAATTTTCTTTTTTCTAATTTTTTTCTCGTTTTTTTTCTTGTTTTATTTCGATTTTTTCTCCTTGTTGTGTTTTTTTTCTATTTTCTCCTTTTATTTTCAGATTTTTTCTCATTTTTTTCTTATTCCTCTGATTTTTTTTCGATTTATTTCAATTTTTTCGAATTTTGTAATGTTTTTACGATTTTTTTGGTTTTTTGTTTTTTTTTCCAAATTTTTGCCGTTTTTTCAATTGTTTGTGATTTTTTCCTTTTTTTTGTGATTTTTAGCGTTTTTTTTGCAATTTTTTCCGTTGTTTTTGTTGATTTTTTTAAAAATTTTTGATTTTACGTTTTTTCGGTACTTTATAATTATTTTTCATTTTTTTGTCAATATTCTCTGATTTTTCCAATATTTCGTGTTTCTTTCTTAATATTTTTTCAGATTTTTTTCAATTCTTCTAATTTTTTCTCGTTGTTTTCAGATTTTTTATCATTTTTTTCTTATTCCTCTGATTTTTTTCGATTTATTTCAATTCATTGTATTTTTATTAAAATTTCTAGATTAATATTAGTTTAATATAAGCTCTGAAAATTCAGATAATGAATTTTAACTTTTTATTACATTGATGTTGTTTTTTGGAATTACTCTATATTTCTAATAAAAAAAATATCCGTTTAGATATATGAAAAATAAAAATAATTTTTAAAATAAATTATATCACGCCGCCCATGCTTGGCTGTTGGTTAATTTTCGTATTTTATAAATTATCTCAATTAAGTCATTTGTCCCCACCGATTTGATAATGTGATTTCCCTGCTTCTACTTAAAATCTATTTTTTTTCTAAGATCATGCAAAAAACAAAATTTTATTATTGAACTACATCTAGTAGTGTAGAAGTGTGTGTGAAGTTGGCCCCAATTTTTCGAATTTTAATATTTTGAAAGTTGTTCCAAATTGTTTGTACCAAATTGTTCCAGAAAATTATTTCTTAAACTTAAATACAAAGGCCGGAAAACTCAAAAAACCATTTTAGAGCTAGCCCCCCATTATTTTTTTTCCGAATTTTTTTTGTTGTAAAAGATTTTTCTTAATTGTTTCAAATTTCCATGTCTTACAAAAATTTATTTCAAGCTCAAAATCAATTAAAACCATTTATAGCCAGCCCCCCATTTTTTTTGTTGTACTAGATTGCTCTAGTTGGTCTTGGAATTTGTTCCAAATTTTCAAGCCTAAAATCAATTAAAACTATTTATTTCGGACATGAAATATTTTTTTAAGACATGAAAATTTGGAACAATGCTGAGAACAACTAGAACAAAATTTAGTACAGCAAAAAAATTTCGAAAAAAAAATAATGGAGGGCTGGGCCTAAATGTTTTTTATTGATTTTGGGCTTGAAATAATTTTTTTAAGACATGAAAATTTGGAACAAAGCCAAGAACAACTAGAACAAAATTTAGTACAGCAAAAAAATTTCGAAAAAAAAATAATGGAGGGCTGGGCCTAAATGTTTTTTATTGATTTTGGGCTTGAAATAATTTTTTTAAGACATGAAAATTTGGAACAAAGCCAAGAACAACTAGAACAATCTGGTACAACAAAAAATAAATCGAAAAAAAAATAACGGGGGGCCAGCTATAAATGGTTTTAATTGATTTTGAGCTTGAAATACATTTTTTTAAGAAATGAAAATTTGGAATAATGCTAAGAATAACTAGAACAATCTAGAACAACAAACAAAAAATCGAAAAAAAAATAATGGGGGGCTGGAACCAAATGGTTTTATTGATTTTGGGCTTAAAATAATTTTTTTAAGACATAAAAATCTGGAACAATGTTCAGAACAACTACAACAATCTGGTGCAACAGAAAAAATCGAAATACAAATAATGGGGGGGGCTAGCTCTAAAAATGATTTTTTGAGTTTTTCGGCCTTTGTATTTAGGTTTAAGGAATAATTTTTTGGAACAATTTGGTAGAACAATTTCAAAATATTTAAATTCGAAAAATAGGGGGCTAACTTCACACACACAGTGTGGGGTCCTTTTTAAAATCCTCATCAAAATTTTTTTAATTTTTGTCCCATAAACAAAATTTATGTTATTTTTCTTGGCCACAATAATTAAAAATTAATTATATAGATTTTTTTGTTCTACCTTTTAAAGTAAATCGAAATGGCTTATTTTTTTATTGGCCAATCCATTGCATGAAAATTGCAATCTATAAAAAGGGTTAATAACGCGCAGTTACGTTAAAAACACCCATAAACCCTCGGGGCTAAATGGTTCGTTTAGTGGGTGTGAAAAAATAATGTAAGGGTAACTAATCGCGTTACTATAGCTCGCGTGTGAAAATCGCCAAAAATTTTAATCCCGAGAACCGAAAAATATAGAATGTCCCATTTAAATTTTCCATTTTTGTATTATAAAAAATAATAAGAAACTTTATTGTTTGGAAATTATTAAAAAATGGTTAATGATTTTTTTTTCTATTACACCCAGTATTTATGGGAGTCTCGTTTGGCGGTCACGACACGACACCCGGAAACGATTTTGGTATTTCAGTTGCGACAGACGTCCAATAAATAAGTGTGTCTGTTGTACAGGGCACTATATTTAGGGAGTCCTTTCCTGGAAACGAAATTCACTAATTACCGCTATTTCGGCCTATTCTTTTTATTATTCTATCGGTTTTCGTTTTTTTTTTTCTGCCACGCATCACGATATATACATAACATACATACGTGTATATAAGGGTTGGTGGGACCATATGGGACGGCACCTGACACTATTAAATTTTTATTTTATTTTTTACTTCGTTCTATGTTTTGTTTTTTTTCCCAAATTTGTATTTGTGGTCAAGCAGATGGATATATTTAAAAATAACCCTTTTAAACAATTAGTTAAAAGTATCTAATGCATATAATATACAGGTTGTCCTTTACGAAAATTATACAATCAATATTAATTCCTAAAGTACAGTTCATTGTCGAAACCTAATAAATAAATTAAGTGTTCTACATGATTAGATATAAAAAAAATGGGAATTTCAAAGATGGAATTAAAAGTACAGGTCTGTATTTAAAAAAATTCGGTTGTGTCGCCCTGAAACTTACCCGACGAGTATCCAGAGACGAATAGTATAATTTTGAAAGTGGTTTTAAATTTTAAGTCAATTGGTTAAAAGGTGCAGGGTTACCATTTTCAGTAGATTTCCTACTAAATTAGTAGATTTTTAAGAAAAATGAAGGGTGTTTAGTAAAATTGATAATTTTAGTAGATTTCAGTAGATTCTTTGGTTTTTAATTTAAACTATTGCGCATTATTCGTTTCGCCCTAATCGTCTTTTATTGTACGTTAACTCGAAAGTTTGATTATTCATCACTGTGAACGATGTGGTCTAGTGGTAGAGTGTAGACGTTACATATGAAAGTTCCAGGTTCGAATCCTGATATATATTTTTTTTACGAAATGAATGTTCCATCTTTTCTCTCAAATAATGTTATTTTTTTTGTCTGAAATTTTTCCTCTTTTCACTTTGTTTATTTTTATCTGAAAATACCCCCTTTTTTTCTAAAATTACCACCTTTTTTCTCAAAGTTACCACTTATTTTTTATTTTTGTTATATTTTTCCTCTTCCTTCAAAATGTCCCCTCTTTTCTCTCAAATACTGTCACTTTTTGTCTTAAATTTCCCCTTTTCTCTCAATTTTTGTCACTTTTTCCTGAAAATAACCCCTTTTTTTCTAAAGTTACCCCATTTTTTTCTTAAAATTACTCCTTATTTTTTCATTTTTGTTATTTTTTGTCAAATTTTCCCTTTTCTTTTAAATTGTCACTTTTTTCTTGGAATTACACCGTTTTCCCCTTTTTTTTTTTCTAAAACTACCCATTTGTTCTCATTATAGTCAGTTTTTGTCAAATTTCCACTTTATTTACGAAAAAGTCACTTTTTTGAGTAATTATTTTTTCCCTCCCTACCACTTCCATTGGTAATGATAGAATGGGAGAGGGAGAAAATTGGAAATAATTTGGGACAAAGATTTACATATAAAAAAATTGGGGAAAAAGTTTGAAACTAAAATAGAGGGGGAAAAAGCTGTGGGGGAAAAGTGGAAAGGGAAAAATTGGAAAAAAGTTTCAACTTTTCAATTATAAAAAAATTATTAAAAAAGTGGAAAAAAGTTTGACACAAAGAAATAAGAAATTAGTAAAAAATGTAGGAGAAAAAGTGGAAAAAAGTAGAGGAAAGGGTGGAATAAGAAAGTAGGAAAAAGTGGAAGAAAGTAGGAGAAAAATGAAAAAAAATAGGGAAAGGAGTGAAAAAAAAAGTTTTAAAGAGAAAAAGTGAAAAAAAAAAAAATTTGCACAAAAAAAAATTGTAAAAAATTTATCAGAAAGGGTGGAAAAAAGTAGGGAAATGATAGAATAAAAAAGTAGGGAAAGGATAGAATAAAAAAGTAGGGGGAGAAATTGAAAAAAAGTTTTAAGGGGAAAAAGTGGAACAAAAAACGTTTGACACAAAGAAATTAGTAAAAAATGTGTGGTAAAAACTGAAAAAAAGTAGAGGAAAGGGTAGAATAAAAAAACACGGAAAAAGCAGAGGAAAAGTGAAAAAAAATAGGGAAAGAAGTGGAAAAAGTTTTAAGGAGAAAAAGTGGAACACAAAGAAATTATTAAAAAATTCCGGGAAAGAGGGTGAGGGAATAATGGGAAAAAAGCTGGGAAACAAAAAAATTACTGAAAAAAAAGGAAAAAAAAATGAGTTAGGAAAAAGAGGAAAAAAGTTTAAAACTAAAAAATTACTAAAAAATGTAGGGGAAAAAGTATAAAAAAAATGTCTAAAACAAAAAAATGGAGGGAAAAAATTAGAAAAAAATTTTAAATATAAAAAACTTGGTAAAAAAGTACAGGATAAAAGGATGGTGGAAAAAATTGCTAAAAAAAATTGAAAATAAAAAAATTGGAGAAAAATGAGTCGGGGAAAAACTGGAAAAAAAGTTTGAAATATAAAAAAATTAGTGAAAAAGTGGGGGAAAAAGTGGAAAAAAGTAGGGTAAAAGTGAAAAAAAAATGGGGAAAGAAGTGGAAAAAAAGTTTTAAGGGGAAAAAGTGGAGCAAAAAAGAAATTTGTAAAAAATGTAGGAGAAAAAGTGGAAAAAAAGTAGTAGAGTGAAAAAAAAAAGTAGGAATGGAATAAAAACTAGGGGAAAAACTGGAAAAAAAATAAGGAAAAGTGAAAAACAATGGGAAACGAAGTGGAAAAAAAGTTTTAAGAAAAAAGGGAAAGTTATATTTTCTTTTTTTTAAACAAAGGTTAGATTTAGATAGTTTTAAACTTTAACATTTTTTTACTTTTGACAGATGACAATTTAAAAAAAATTTTGATTTTTTTGAATAAAATTTTTCAAGAACATAAACCTATATACCAAATTTTAGCTCAATCGGAATAAACATACGTAATGAATACATACAGACAGACAGACATACTTCTATCTGGAAATAGTCTTAATTGTCTCAGGGAAAGTCGGATATTTTAATTTTCATCTGGAAAAAAATTTTTAGTGCGTTCACAAGTCTTTTCATCCTCATTGGATGGTGAATCGGGAAAGTAAAATTATTGAGGGTGGCCCATCAAAGAAAAAACATTGTTTAAAAAAAATAGATACCTTAGGTTAAGCGATATTTAACTATTATTAAAAAAATTCTATCTTTAAAAATTAAGGTGTTAATTAAATAAAACGAAAATGGCCAATTTCAGTTTTTCTCAAATATCTCGAAAACCGGACCTGATATTTTAATTTTGAAAATTCATCTTTAAAAAACACATCTTTTTTATCATTTAATTAATATCTATAATGGTTTAAGAAATCCCAATGGTGTTCAATTAAATTGCGCCACTCTGTATACGTTAATGAGTGAGATAGAAACAATTGCCAGAAAAATTGTTTTCCATAAGAACAGATCGAAAAATGTTTTAGTAAAATTAAGAAAAAAATTAATTTGATGTTTTCTTAAACTTTAAAATTTCCTGAAAATTTCCGTCACAAATTATAATAATTCATCAACATGAAGTGCAAAAAACTTTGGGCCATCCGGTATAATATTAATTTAAATAATTTTTTACAGGTGAGATATCGAGACAAAAAACTCAAAAAACAAAAATTTCAAGAATTTCGCTCAAAAAATTTTAAGAACCATATATTAAGATTTTTAAGGATATTTTAAGACTTTTTAAGGATATTTTAAGAATATTTTAAGGATATTTTAAAGATATTTTAAGGATATTTGAAGAATACTTCAAAGGTATGTGAAGAATTTTTTTAGGATATTTCAAGGATATTCGCAGCATATTTCTAGAATATTTTAAGGATATGGCAAATATATTTTAAGGATTTTAAAAGGATACCTATTTCGATTATATTTTGATAATATTTTACCAACATTTGAAGGATATATTTCAAGGGTATTTGAAGGATATTTCAAGCACATTTCTAGAATATTTTAAGGATATTTCAAGGATATGGAAAATATATTTTAAAGATTTTATAAGGATACCCATTTCAAATATATTTTGAAAATATTTCAAGCGCATTTCAAGAATATTTTAAGGATATTTCAAGGATATGGCAAGTATATTTTAAGGATTTTATAACGATACCTATTTCGATTATATTTTGCGAATATTTTAACAAAATTCCAAGGATACATTTCAAGGATATTTTAAGGATATTTCAAGCACATTTCTAGAATATTTTAAGGATATTTCAAGCATATTTCTACAATATTTTAAAGATATTTCAAGGATATGGCAAATATATTTTAAGGATTTTATAAGGATAAATATTTTGGATTATATTTTGAGAATATTTTTACAGCAATTTGAAGGATATATTTCAAGGATATTTTATAAGAGTATTTCAAGGATATTCCAAACACATTTCTAGAATATTTTAAGACTATTTCAAGGATACGGCAAGTCAGTTTTTAAAGATTTTATAAGAATATTTCGATTATATTTTGAAGATATTTTAAAAATATTTCAGGAATATATTAAGGATACTTTTCTAGAGTATTTCTATGATATTTTAATTACATTTTAAGAATACATAATATATTTAAAGGATAAATTGATTGAGTATTCTTCGTGGAAAATATTTTAAGGATGTGTTAAAGATATTTCGATATTTGAGCCACCGGTGTTATAATATGAATTTAAGTAATTTTTCACAGGTGACATGTCGAGCCGAAAAACTCAAAAATGGATAGGTAAATCTTTTGTGAATATAGTGAAAGAGTCACAGCTACCAGTTACAGCCTCTAGGTGTGTGTATCTATCCGAAGAAACTCAGACGTTTTTATTTAATCAGTACGAAGACCCGTTTCGAGGGTGAAAGTTTTAAAATATGAAACGGGGCGAGAACCAAAGTGAGGGGGTGTCCGGGAGTAGAACAAAATGTTGCCAAATTTTCAAAAATATAATTCATAATCATTATTTAAACATTAAAATTGTTACAGTTAGTCAAATATTAAATATAGAGGTAACCAAAAAGTAAGATCTAAATATATAATGCAAGATTTTAGAATAATTATTTTTTATCTCATAGATACATTATTGTATATCAAAGAAAAATACCCATAATACAAGTATGTAAAACTTGGCAACGGTGTACGAGTATCTATGACGATGGCGAGGGGTGGAAACGCTCAGAGAGGAGTAAAGGGGATCGTTTTTAGAGGATCGATATTATACAGCCTCGCCCTCGTCACACCGTCTCCAAGGACGATGACACAGATTACTAACGAATTTTCCTAGTTACTTTACTTTCTAAACACAACAAAGTCGTATAGGACACAATGTATTGTTGTCATAAAAAAAAATTTCAATATCCGGATTTCAATTATGTTTTCAGATCCCATTTGCGCCATTTATTAATGTCTACGTGTATATAAAGACAATAAAGTCTAAATGGTTTAACCGATTGAAATGAAATTTTTCACACATAAATAAAGACAAAATATGCTGTAAAAAATGTAAGTTTGCCATGATAAATTTAATAATTGCTACAAATTTGAGCACTTACGAAGAATTGATTTAGGGTTGGCAAAAACCAACTTTTTAGTTTTGATCAATAAACTGGCTAATTAAAACCATTTAAAACTAGTTTCATGCACATCTAGACACCATAACGAGCAAACTTTTCAATTTTTCAAAATTTATCAACAACGCTACAACCGTGATAAACATACAAACAAAAAATATTAGGTCCATAATCATAAATCTCGTCCACCATTTTGATTTTATTAATTTTGAGAAAAAACTCATAATCTCCGACCGAAAAAACCACAACATACCAATTTTGAATAAAATCGGTTATTAATCATATCCGCCATCTTGGAGTCGCCATCTTGAGTTTTTTAATTGTAACAAAACATTCATAATCTCCGACCCCAAAAACCCCCACATACCAATTTTGAATAAAATCGGTAAATAATTATAAATCTCGTCCGCCATCTTGGAGTCGCCATCTTGAATTTATTAATTTTGACAAAAAAAATCATAATCTCTGACCCCAACAACCACCACATACCAATTTTGAATAAAATCAGTAAATAATCATATATCTCGTTCGCCATCTTGGAGTCGCCATCTTGAATTTATTAATTTTGATAAAAAATTCATAATATCCCACCCCAAAAACCCACACATACCAATTTTGAACAAAATCTGTAAATAATCATAAATCTCGTCCGCCATCTTGGAGTCGCCATTTTGAATTTATTAATTTTGACAAAAAATTCATAATCTCCGACCTCAAAAACCACCACATAAAAATTTTGAATAAAATCGGTAAATAATCATATTATATCTCGTCCGCCATCTTGGAGTCGCCATCTGGAATTTATTAATTTTGACAAAAAAATCATAATCTCCGACCCCAACAACCACCACATACCAATTTTGAATAAAATCGGTAAATAATCATAAATCTCGTCCGCCATCTTGGAGTCGCCATTTTGAATTTATTAATTTTGACAAAAAATTCATAATCTCCGACCTCAAAAACCACCACATAAAAATTTTGAATAAAATCGGTAAATAATCATATTATATCTCGTCCGCCATCTTGGAGTCGCCATCTGGAATTTATTAATTTTGACAAAAAAATCATAATCTCCGACCCCAACAACCACCACATACCAATTTTGAATAAAATCGGTAAATAATCATAAATCTCGGCCGCCATCTTGGAATCGCCATTTTGAATTTATTAATTTTGACAAAAAATTCATAATCTCTGACCCCAAAAAGGACGCTTGAAGAATATTTCAAGGAAATTAGAATAATTCAAGAATATGTTAAGAAATGCGATCGAAATTTTAAATCTTAGAATATTTCAAGGACATTTTAAGGATATTTTAATTACATTTAAATAATATATTGGAAATTATTCATGAAGATTCAAGGGCTATCCAAAAATATTTTAAGGCTATTCGAAGGAAATTTCCAGTAAATTTTAATTATATTCAATTTGTTTTTTACCAAATTTTGAAAGATATATTATAGATTATTCAACGATAAATTTAGACATTTCAAATTTCAAGGATATTTCGAAGATATTTTAAGAAAATTTTAAGGATATTTTAATAAAATTTAAATAATATATTGGAAATTATTTATAAAGATTCAAGAACTATCCAAAAATATTTTAAGGATATTCTAGTACATTTTAATTATATTTCAATATTTTTTACTGAATTAAGGATTATTCAATAATAATTTTAGAAAATTTCAAATTTCAAAGAAATTTTTAGAACATTTTAAGGATATTTTAAGAAAATTTTAAGGGTATTTTGATAAAATTTAAATAATATATTGGAAATTATTTATGAAGATTCAAGAACTATCCAAAAATATTTGAAGGATATTTCAGTACAATTTAATTATATTTTTTTTACCGAATTAAGGATTATTCAAGAATAATTTTTGGATATTTCAAAGATCAAGGATATTTCGAAGATATTTTAAGAAAATTTAAATAATATATTGGAAATTATTTATGAAGATTCAAGAACTATCCAAAAATATTTTAAGGATATTTCAGTACATTTTAATTATATTTCAATTTTTTTTTACCGAATTAAGGATTATTCAAGGATAATTTTAGGAAATTTTAAATTTCAAAGATATTTCGAAGATATTTTATGAAAATTTTAAGGATATTTTAAGAACATTTTAAGGATATTTTAATAAAATTTAAATAATGTATTGGAAATTATTTATGAAGATTCAAGAACTATCCAAAAATATTTTAAGGATATTCCAAGTACATTTTAATTATATTTCAATTTTTTAACCGAATTAAGGATTATTCAAAAATAATTTTAGGACATTTCAAATATAAAGGATATTTCATGAATATTTTATAAAATCTCAAAAATATATTAATGCTATAATTATATATTAAGGATAAGTGTGATTTAAAATATATTTCAATACTGGTTTAAGGATATATGAAGTATATATCAAGAATATTTAACTAACGAATATTTTAAGGATATTTTAAAAATAGTTGAAAGATAATTCAAACTAATCTCAATTTTATTTCAAGCCATATTTAAATTATATTATATTAATATTTTTTTAAAAGATATTTTAAGGATACTTCAAAGGTATTTTAAAGATATTTCAAGGATAGGGCAAGTATATTTTAAGGATTTTATAAGGATATTTCAAAGATATTTTAATAATATTTGAAGGATACATTTCATCAATATTTCAATAATATTTTAAGGACATTTAAACCCTCTTCTAGAATAATTAAATACTTGTTACGGTTGTAGCGATTTCTATTGTTGTTGAAAAATTTTAAAAACTTAAAAAGTTTGTTCGTTATAGTGTCTAGATGGGCAGGAACCCAATTTTGAATTTTAAATACAATATGGCGACTCCAAGATGGCGGACCAAATTTATGATTATTTACAGATTCTATTCATAATTGGTATGTGGGTGTTTTTTTAATCGGCGATCATGATTTTTTTCTCAAAATTAATAAATTCAAGATGGCGACTACAAAATGGCGAACGAGATATATAATTAATAACGATTTTGTTCAAAACTGGTATGTGGGTGTTTTTGGAATCGGTGATTTTGATTTTTTGTCAAAATTAATAAATTCAAGATGGCGACTGCAAGATGGAGGACGAGATTTATGATTATTTACAGATTCTATTCATAATTGGTATATGGGTGTTTTTGGAATCGGTGATTATGATTTTTTTGTCAAAATTAATAAATTCAAGATGGCGACTGCAAGATGGCGGACGAGATTTGATTATTTACCGATTCTATTCATAATTGATATATGGGGGTTTTTAGGGTCGGTGATTATGAATTCCTGGTCAAAGTTAATAGACTCAAGATGGCGACTGCAAGATGGCGGACGAGATTTATGATTATTTACAGATTCTATTCATAATTGGTATGTGGGTGTTTTTTTAATCGGCGATCATGATTTTTTTCTCAAAATTAATAAATTCAAGATGGCGACTACAAAATGGCGAACGAGATATATAATTAATAACGATTTTGTTCAAAACTGGTATGTGGGTGTTTTTGGAATCGGTGATTTTGATTTTTTGTCAAAATTAATAAATTCAAGATGGCGACTGCAAGATGGAGGACGAGATTTATGATTATTTACAGATTCTATTCATAATTGGTATATGGGTGTTTTTGGAATCGGTGATTATGATTTTTTTGTCAAAATTAATAAATTCAAGATGGCGACTGCAAGATGGCGGACGAGATTTGATTATTTACCGATTCTATTCATAATTGATATATGGGGGTTTTTAGGGTCGGTGATTATGAATTCCTGGTCAAAGTTAATAGACTCAAGATGGCGACTGCAAGATGGCGGACGAGATTTATGATTATTTACAGATTCTATTCATAATTGGTATATGGGTGTTTTTGGAATCGGTGATTTTGATTTTTTGTCAAAATTAATAAATTCAAGATGGCGACTGCAAGATGGAGGACGAGATTTATGATTATTTACAGATTATATTCATAATTGGTATATGGGTGTTTTTGGAATCGGTGATTATGATTTTTTTGTCAAAATTAATAAATTCAAGATGGCGGACGAGATTTGATTATTTATCGATTCTATTCGGGGGTTTTTAGGGTCGGTGATTATGAATTTCTGGTCAAAATTAATAGACTCAAGATGGCGACTGCAAGATGGCGGAAGAGATTTATGATTATTTACAGATTCTATTCAAAATTTTGATATGTGGGTTTTTTGGGGTCGGAGATTATGATTTTTTTATCAAAATTAATAAATTCAAGATGGCGACTCCAAGATGGCGGACGAGATTTATGATTATTTACAGATTCTATTCACAATTGGTATGTGGGTGTTTTTGAAATCGGTGATTATGATTTTTTTGTCAAAATTAATAAATTCAAGATGGCGACTGCAAGATGGCGGACGAGATTTATGATTATTTACAGATTCTATTCAAAATTGGTATATGGGGATTTTTGGGGTCGGAGATGAATTTTTTGTCGAAATTAATAAATTCAAGATGGCGGATTTCATTATGGATCTATTTTTGTTTGTTTGTGAGCCAGTTTTAAGATGTATAACTAAAATAAATAAAGGATATATTGATTAAAGATTTTTCGTCGAGAAGTATTTCAGATATTTTAAGGATGTTTCAAGGATGTTTTAAGGATGTTTTAATGATATTGTAATGTAAGAAAAGTGAAAAATCATTTTCCCACATTATCCTGTTATTATATTATTATTTTTTATATTTTAGTAATTATACTTTTAATAGTTTTTCAAAAAAATGCCACCTACATATTTTAATAAAAAAATTAAGGGTATGTCAAGGATATATTAAGAATTTTTCTTAAATATTTCAAAAGTATTGGAATTTTATTTAAAAAATTTATTGAGTATTTGTCATGAACATTACAATGGCATTTCAAAGATATTTTAAAAATATTTTATTTTTTTACTGTAAGTGTTTAGATTCCTTTAATTTAATTTAAATTAATATTAAAAAATATAAAAAATATTTTTACTTGTCATGGACGGTTTTATTGGGCTCGTTATGCAGAACTATATTTTTAGCATAAAATTTAAAGTATTAGTAATCGATAGAAATTTCCGATTGTCAGTACTTTTTCTTTCTCTTTAACAATCTTTTTTTTTATTTTTATAATATAACGCTTTTATTTTTTGAGATATTTATTAAAAATTATTATTATTATTATTATTATTTGTTATAATTTTTGCAACTTTCACACATTTTTGAATGATTCTTCGATCATATTTTAATTTTATAGTCAACGAATGTACTCAGAAAAAAAAATTAAATTACATTTTACTAACTTTAAGAGTACTTACATCCAGCCGTTTCCAACTTGCATCGGGGGTGTATCTGGATAACCAAAAATTGACCTATAACAATAATAATTAATAATTTTAATTCTGAACCATTCATATTAATTTAAAATTTTATATTAACCCTATTTTTCCAGGCTCTAATAGTCCTAATTTTTTTTTTTTTTTTGCGCCGAATTATTAACAAAATCTGTTGACAAGAAAACTGTGTACTATATTCAAAACATTCCAAATACAACTAAATTATCAACATAACAAGATAATCAGAATTTTATTGAACGATATCTTACAAAACATCTGCCAACGAGAAATGACATTTTAAAAATAACAAACACGCACAAACAAAAAATAAAAAAAAAATCAAAACAAAATCTACCGATTACGATTCTGCAATAATCATAAACGCCATTAACTGTTGAGAAAAACGCGGTTATAGTAAAGTTCAAAATGTCTTACATAATTTACGATTTTTATTAAATTTTTGAAGAAAGAAAACATTAATAAAAATATATTGTTCATTTTGATTTAAAATGTAAAAGTTTAATGTATACAGTGTGTCCCATAAAAAATGCCCAAAAACCATTCATAAGCAACTATTTGATAATCATAAATTGTCTAAATTATTTTGAAATCAAGTATAACTGTTCGCAAAAGAAATCCAGAAATAGTTTTTAACGTATACAATGTGTCCCATACAAAACATTCAAATCACCATTGATTAGCAATAATTTGAAAATTGGGTTTTAAAATTTAATAATAAATTATCCAAAGTATTTTGAAATCGAGTATAAATACTCGCAAAAGAGAACCAGAAATAGTTTAACTTATACAGTATGTCCCATACAAAATAATCAAATAACCATTAATTAGCAATTATTTGAAAATTGGGTTTTAAAATTTAATAATAAATTATCCAAAGTATTTTGAAATCGAGTATAAATACTCGCAAAAGAGAACCAGAAATAGTTTAACTTATACCGTATGTCCCATACAATGTAATCAAATAACCATTGATTAGCAATTATTTGAAAATTGGGTTTTAAAATTTAATAATAAATTACGAAAAGTATTTTGAAATCGAGTATAAATACTCGCAAAAGAGAACCAGAAATAGTTTAACTTATACAGTATGTCCCATACAATATAATCAAATAACCATTGATTAGCAATTATTTGAAAATTGGGTTAAAAAATTTAATAATAAATTATCCAAAGTATTTTGAAATCGAGTATAAATACTCGCAAAAGAGAACCAGAAATAGTTTAACTTATACAGTATGTCCCATACAATATAATCAAATAACCATTGATTAGCAATTATTTGAAAATTGGGTTAAAAAATTTAATAATAAATTATCCAAAGTATTTTGAAATCGAGTATAAATACTCGCAAAAGAGAACCAGAAATAGTTTAACTCATACAGTATGTCCCATACAATATAATCAAATAACCATTGATTAGCAATTATTTGAAAATTGGGTTTTAAAATTTAATAATAAATTATCTAAAGTATTTTGAAATCGAGTATAAATACTCGCAAAAGAGAACCAGAAATAGTTTAACTTATACAGTATGTCCCATACAATGTAATCAAATAACCATTAATTAGCAATTATTTGAAAATTGGGTTTTAAAATTTAATAATAAATTATCTAAAGTATTTTGAAATCGAGTATAAATACTCGCAAAAGAGAACCAGAAATAGTTTAACTCATACAGTATGTCCCATACAATATAATCAAATAACCATTGATTAGCAATTATTTGAAAATTGGGTTTTAAAATTTAATAATAAATTATCTAAAGTATTTTGAAATCGAGTATAAATACTCGCAAAAGAGAACCAGAAATAGTTTAACTTATACAGTATGTCCCATACAATGTAATCAAATAACCATTAATTAGCAATTATTTGAAAATTGGGTTTTAAAATTTAATAATAAATTATCTAAAGTATTTTGAAATCGAGTATAAATACTCGCAAAAGAGAACCAGAAATAGTTTAACTTATACAGTATGTCCCATACAATGTAATCAAATAACCATTGATTAGCAATTATTTGAAAATTCTGTTTTAAAATTTAATAATAAATTATCCAAAGTATTTTGAAATCGAGTATAAATACTCGCAAAAGAGAACCAGAAATAGTTTAACGTATACAGTATGTCCCATACAAAATACTCAAATAACCATTCATTAGCAACTATTTAATATTTGTTTTTTAAAATTTAATAATAAATAATTTAAAGTATTTTGAAATCGAGTATAACTGTTCGCAAAAGAAATCCAGAAATAGTTTTTAACATATACAGTGTGTCCCATACAAAATACTCAAATAACCATTCATTAGCAACTATTTAAAACTTGTTTTTTTTAAATTTCATAATAAATTGTTTAAAGTATTTTGAAATCGAGTATAAATGTTCGCAAAAGAGACCCAAAAATAGTTTAACGTATACAATGTGTCCCATGCAAAATACTCAAATAACCATTCATTAGCAACTAATTGAAAATTGTTTTTTAAATTTATAATAAATTATCTAATTATTTTGAAATCGAGTGTAACTGTTTGCAAAAGAAATCCAGAAATAGTTTAACGTATACAGTGTGTCCCATACGAAATACTCAGCATTCATTAGCAACTATTTGAAACTTTTTTTTTTAAATTTCATAATAAATTGTTTAAAGTATTTTGAAATTGAGTATAACTATTGGCAAAAAAAATCCAGAAATAGTTTTTAACATATACAGTGTGTTCAATACAAAATACTCAAATAACCATTTATTACCAACTATTTAAATTTTTTTTTTAAATTTCATAATAAATTGTTTAAAGTATTTTGAAATCGAGTATAACTATTGGCAAAAAAATCCAGAAATAGTTTTTAACATATACAGTGTGTCCCATACAAAATACTCAAATAACCATTTATTAGCAACTATTTAAATTTTTTTTTTAAATTTCATAATAAATTGTTTAAAGTATTTTGAAATTGAGTATAACTATTGGCAAAAAAATCCAGAAATAGTTTTTAACATATACAGTGTGTCCCATACAAAATACTCAAATAACCATTTATTACCAACTATTTAAATTTTTTTTTTAAATTTCATAATAAATTGTTTAAAGTATTTTGAAATTGAGTATAACTATTGGCAAAAAAATCCAGAAATAGTTTTTAACATATACAGTGTGTCCCATACAAAATACTCAAATAACCATTTATTAGCAACTATTTAAATTTTTTTTTTAAATTTCATAATAAATTGTTTAAAGTATTTTGAAATTGAGTATAACTATTGGCAAAAAAAATCCAGAAATAGTTTTTAACATATACAGTGTGTCCAATACAAAATACTCAAATAACCATTTATTACCAACTATTTAATTTTTTTTTAAATTTCATAATAAATTGTTTAAAGTATTTTGAAATCGAGTATAACTATTGGCAAAAAAAATCCAGAAATAGTTTTTAACATATACAGTGTGTCCAATACAAAATACTCAAATAACCATTTATTACCAACTATTTAATTTTTTTTTTAAATTTCATAATAAATTGTTTAAAGTATTTTGAAATCGAGTATAACTATTGGCAAAAAAATCCAGATAAAGTTTTTAACATATACAGTGTGTCCCATAAAAAATACTCAAATAACCATTTATTAGCAACTATTTAATTTTTTTTTTAATTTCATAATAAATTGTTTAAAGTATTTTGAAATCGAGTATAACTATTGGCAAAAAAAATCCAGATAAAGTTTTTAACATATACAGTGTGTCCAATACAAAATACTCAAATAACCATTTATTACCAACTATTTAAATTTTTTTTTTAATTTCATAATAAATTGTTTAAAGTATTTTGAAATCGAGTATAACTATTGGCAAAAAAAATCCAGATAAAGTTTTTAACATATACAGTGTATCCCATAAAAAATACTCAAATAACCATTTATTAGCAACTATTTGAATTTTTTTTTAATTTCATAATAAATTGTTTAAAGTATTTTGAAATCGAGTATAACTATTGGCAAAAAAATCCAGAAAGTTTTTAACATATACAGTGTGTCCCATACAAAATACTCAAATAACCATTCATTAGCAACTATTTAAAATTTGTTTTAAAATTTAATAATAAATTGTCTAAATTATTTTGAAATCAAGTATAACTGTTCGCAAAAGAAATCTAGAAATAGTTTAACATATACAGTATGTCCCATACAGAATACTCAAATAACCATTGATTAGCAATTAGGTTTTAAAATTTAATAATAAATAATAAATTGTGGAAAGTATTTTGAAATCGAGTATAAATGTTCGTAAAAGAAACCCAGAAATAGTTTTTAACGTATACAGTGTGTACCATACTCAAATAAACATTCATTAGCAACTATTTGAAACTTGTTTTTTTTTAAATTTCATAATAAATTGTCCAAAGTATTTTGAAATCGAGTATAACTGTTTGGCAAAATGGTTTTTGGCTTAACATTCGGCATCTGCGGCAGGTGATTGTTGTCCTACCTCTTTTCAGCTGATGAATGTAGCTATTAGTAGGTAGTTTGGGTGAAAAAAAAGAAGAAGACGAACTACCTATTATGGTGCTTAGGAAACGTAAAATTGTTTATGCAAATAGATATCCAGGTTGAGAAAATGTATAATAAATATTTTTTCTGCAGTGACAAAAAATCCTAATATTTCAATTACACTCTGTATAATTATTTTGTTAATTAATAATAAAATTACTGAAACTAAATACCGAAACGTTAAAACAAAATTTAGATTTATATCAAAATATTGGTTTAGTTTTTAATTAATCTTTTTTTTATTATATTATCTTGCTTTGACAAAATTTTTTCAAAAATTGAAAAAAGTCGATTTTCGTTATATTTCGTTAAAGTCCACAATTTTATTTCCAATATTTTTAAAAATTCTAACTTAGTCGTTTAAATGGTGTCCGGTTCAATTAAATATTTTTTCATTTCTGTTCCAAGAGTTAAAAGAAATTTGGTCAAATAAAAAAAATTCAAAATAGTAGAAATTAAACAATCACAAAAAAATTCGACCAGCGATGTGATTAAAAAATATTGATAGAGAATTTAAAGACAAATTTAGTCATGTATTTATTATACATTACGACGTTTTGTATGACAAATAATCATCTCAATTAATGGATGTTTGGTTATAATAAATGTTCATAATATCGCAGGTCGAAAATTTTTGTGATTGCTTAATTTCTAATTTGATTTTTTTTATTTGACTAATAATGCATCTTTTTTGCCAAATTTTTTAAGTAACGGTATATTCGTTTTGATGAAATTAAAACGAATTTACAAAATAACGACGACAGGACCGTAATTAAAAAATTATTGTCACCGATGATGTTAGTTATTTTAGATAAAACGTTGTTAAAATAACAAGTGTAATATACCTATCACTGAATTTTAATTTTAACGGTTTATCAATTTTTGTAATAAAAAAGACAGCTCCGTATTAAAAAAAATAACTTGTTGGTGACCGTTAAGGCATTAAACGCCGTAACGAAGATTTATCAGTACAGTTTTGTAGAAAATTTGAGATGCAATGAAACTTTCCTTTTCCATTTTTTGATATTTTTTCCAATAAAAATTCTATGGGGAAAAAGCCAAAAGTAGCATTTTAAGTTTTACCTGTATAACTCGAGAAAGGTGAAAATCAAAAAGTAACTTTTTTCCCATTTACCCGGCTCTGTATCTCTTAATTAATCTCTCATGCATCAAAGAAATAAACTAATCTAACATTATTTATCGCATCTTAATAAAAAAAAACGCTAAAATAGCTGAAAATTTTATTTTAAAGAGTTACAGTTGACAAGAATTTATAAATGTGGTATCAAAATTAAAATTTTTGAAGCACACCCTATATAAAAATTTCCGTTTAATTAGTTGGAATATCTTTTGGGAGGAACACGCGCGCGCATGACGCACGCTATTCATAAGAGATTTAACGACAACAACAAAATCCATTGAAATCAAGATGCGAGTACAGTTTTTCCATCTTTTTTTTTCTCTTTATGGAGATGATGATGAACGAGGTTGCATTAAGGGCACGTGACCATCGAGCAGGTGTTTTCTTCTTTCATTCCTTTAATGCCTTTCCTTCCACGTCTTGCCCGTTTATTTGCTAACCAACACATACGCAGATACACATACACGCACTGGTCGAAATTCATAATTTACTACGTTTTATACAGAGTAATTCTTGTAATTTTTCTTAGAAATATTTTATGTTTGAGATAGTACTAAAGTAATAAAGCATTGCTAATTCATAAGTATAATAAATATTTTAGTGAAGAAATAAAAATCTTTAATGATATAGTTGGACGTTTTACTAATATTAATTTTCTTAAATAATGTTAATTTCTTTGGCCTGATGATGGCATTAGTATGCCGAAACTAGTTGCCATCGCAAAACTATATCATTAAAAATTTTTATGGTACCAGACATTGAATTTTATTTCTTCATTTGAGATTATGGATAACCTTTTGGATTTAAATATTTTAGTAGTTAGCTAATAATAAAAATACTCTCCTAATCCTGATGATCATGTAAATTATAAAACTTTGAAGAAAAAATATGTCACAGAAATTAATAAAGCAAAAAAGTCCTACTACCAAAAACTAAAATGTAAAAGAAAAACAAAAATATATGCAGTGCAACAGAAAATAGGAAAAAGATAGCACTGAGTTTAATGGAAAAATAATTTAAAATAAACATGAAATTGCTAATTTGTGTGCCACTTTTTTAAAACGAATCTAAAAAAGCAATAGATTTATTTTAAGCCAGTTATACCTGAAGATGTGATAGATTTAATTAATTCCCTGAGAAATATTAATTCTGAGGGCGTTGACTGTCTCTCCACTAAGGTTATTAAATAAAGTAACGCATAAATTCATTATTAGCTAAATGAACGATTAAATTAGAAATTCCCGAAATAGGTCGATTTTTGATTTTAATTTACTATTTTTTCAGATCATAATCTAATATACAGGGTGAACCACCTTCGTGTAATGACGTCATCACCATTTTTTTTAAACCGAACCCCCCCTTTTTTTTCAATTCCCTTGCCCTTGCTGAGCTGATTCCAAAAATGTATAATACGTTGCTTCAAATTGGTACAGGGTGGGCAAAAATGCAAAAATTTACTATCAAAAACATCCTGCATTTTTCTTAATAATTGTATCCAACAGCTTTTATTATTGATCCAACCCCTTATTGGTCTGATGAAAATCCACACTGGATGCAAGAGTACCATACGCAAAGACCACAAAAAACCAACGTATGGGCTGGTATTGTGAGAAATACAATTATTGGTCCATATTTTTTCGATGAAAACTTAACAGGAGCATTATATCTGGATTTCCTACAAAATACATTAATTCCTGATCTGATCCAGCTTTTCCCTGATATTCAAATACCCACTAATGTAGACCGCATAATCTGGTTTCAACAGGATGGCGCACCGCCACATTTCGCAGTAACTGTGCGCGATTTTTTAAACACAACTTTTCCACAAAGGTGGAGAGGAAGAAGGGGACCAGTGGAATGGCCTGCTAGATCACCTGATCTGACCCCATTAGACTTCTTTTTATGGGGTTATTTAAAATTTAAAGTCTACTTCAACAGACCTGGAAATATCCCTCAACTACAAGACCGAATTAGACAAGAAATACAGAACATAACACCCGCTATGCTACAGAATGTTAGAGATGAAAGTAAAAAAAAAATTATTTATTTTTTTTGAGAAAATTAACCATTTCTGTCGGAATGTCGAAAAAAGCCCTCTAGCGGCGACATGTAAAACTAGCAAAACTCTAATTATTATAAAATTTGTAGTCCAAGAATAGCTTTTTTCAACCAGCCCAAGTTGGTTAAAATCGGCTCAGCCGTTTTGAAGCTACATGGTGTTTTTTACGGAAACATTTGAATACCCCCCACCAGTTTATTTTTAGAGATACAGCAAAAATTGTCAAACAAAAAAGATTCAGATTATCCTCGACTTTAAAGATCAAATATTTTGTTGTTAGGTTAATATAGCGGATTTCACAGAAACATAATTTTTTTAGATTCAAGATTGCAGTTACGCCCCCTAGCGGCCATTTCAGAAACGTGAAAATATTTTCCAGGTTTTTCTCTTGGCCGTTTTAGTCATAACTTTTTTTGCCGCAACCCTCTACGATTGCTATGTTCCCAGATACAGTACCTCGCATTCTTAGTTGGCCACCCTGTATAAGATATGAGAACAACTTTAATGTTTTTAAACAAAAACAAAAAAAAAATTAATTAATGAATGTTTTTATGATGTTAGATAGTTTTTAAACAAACGCTTTTAACTTAAATATCTATATACAGGGTGATTGATTAGTGCGATAAAGTCCAGTATCTCCTATGTCCCGTGATATATCAAAAAGAAAATTTGGGAGATTGTAGGTAGCCTTAAGCTTCACATTTTAAAATTAGTCGCAAATGTACAGGGTGATTTATAACGCCGTGCTAAATCAAAGTTACGTTTTTTTAAATGGGACACCCTGTATTTTATTTTAAATTTGAATTTCTCTTTACTTTTCCAATTCAACAATATCAAATTGTATTAAGTTGTACAGGGTATTTAAAAAGTTATGGCCAGTTTTCTATGAAAATCGTAATGTGTTCAGCGCCCTGTACAGTTCAAATGAATTAAAAGAAAAATTATCTTTTACAGTCATATGTTTTTGATTATCGTTAAAATTTATAAAAATGATCGTTTTTGTTAATATTCATTAAATTGTTTACAGGCTGGGTCAAAACGCAAATACATTATTTATCCAGTTTTTTTAAATGGATCACCTTGTATTTTACATTATTATAGGAAAGTGCTATTGTTATACTTTCATTTTTGTCAGGTATTCCCTATACCCAAATTCAATAGTTTTTGGAATATTCTAATTTTTATAATAAAAATACTAATTGTGTATCTGAATTTTAAACATTTGTGAGTAGGCCATGAAATATTTGTCAAAACTGACAGTTACCATTTTATTTTGCTAGATGTGTTGTAGTGTTGTACATTTTCTGGTGTTTTAAAAATCTATACTATTTTAATGATGAACTTTACTCAAGATGAAATGGTAGATATGATCTGGATATTGGGAGAATGTAATAAAAATGCGTTACTATCCGCAAGAGTTTATACTGAACGGTTTCCTGCAAGGCGACGACCTACTAAAGTTAGTTTTCAAAAACTGATGGATCGGTTTAACCGCAATGGTTCAGTTGCCTATGAAAAGCATGAACGTACAAAAAATGTTGTGACAGAGGAAAACGAAATGAATGTGTTGCTGGCAGTTACCGAAAACCCGCATACAAGCATAAGGAGTATTTCAAGAGAACAAGACTTAACTTATTATTGTGTGCAAAACATTCTTTCTAAAAACAAAATGCACCCCTACCACATTCAATTGCATCAGGAATTAACTGATAATGATTTTGAACGAAGAGTGGCATTTTGTGAATGGGCCCAACAAAAAATTAATCAACAGAGAAACTTTTTTGACAACGTATTATTTGGTGATGAAGCTACGTTTCATAAAAATGGAAGTGTCAACAGGCACAACTTTCACTATTACTCCACAACTAATCCATATCACATAATCACACATAGTCAAATAAGATGGTCGTTAAATGTGTGGGGAGGTATTATTGGTGACTATGTCGTAGGACCTTATTTTTTTGAAGAACATCTTAATGGTGAGATGTATTTAGATTTTTTGGTACATCATTTAAGCATATTATTAGAAGATGTTCCACTTCAAATACGTCATCAAATGTGGTTCCTGCATGATGGTGCTCCTGTTCATTATAATGCAATAGTTCAAGGTGAACTTAATGATCAGTTTCCTGAAAGATGGATAGGAAGAGGTGGACCTGTAGAGTGGCCACCGAGGTCACCAGATTTAAATAAAATAGATTTATTTTTGTGGGGTTTTATAAAGAATGAAGTTTATAAAACACCTGCAACAACACGGGATGACATGAAGGAAAGAATAAGATTTGCATTTCGAACTGTTACTTTGCAAATGCTTCTTAATGTAAGTAGGTCCTTTAAATACCGCATTCAGGTATGCCAAGATGTAATGGGAGGTCATTTTGAGCACATTTTATAATTAACACCATTTTTTTATTTATTTGATTAAAATAAAATTAGACAATTAGAATTTTTATTATAAAAATTAGAATATCCCAAAAACCATTGAATTTGGGTATAGGGAATACCTGACAAAAATGAAAGTATAACAATAGCACTTTCCTATAATAATGTAAAATACAAGGTGATCCATTTAAAAAAACTGGATAAATAATGTATTTGCGTTTTGACCCAGCCTGTAAACAATTTAATGAATATTAACAAAAACGATCATTTTTATAAATTTTAACGATAATCAAAAACATATGACTGTAAAAGATAATTTTTCTTTTAATTCATTTGAACTGTACAGGGCGCTGAACACATTACGATTTTCATAGAAAACTGGCCATAACTTTTTAAATACCCTGTACAACTTAATACAATTTGATATTGTTGAATTGGAAAAGTAAAGAGAAATTCAAATTTAAAATAAAATACAGGGTGTCCCATTTAAAAAAACGTAACTTTGATTTAGCACGGCGTTATAAATCACCCTGTACATTTGCGACTAATTTTAAAATGTGAAGCTTAAGGCTACCTACAATCTCCCAAATTTTCTTTTTGATATATCACGGGACATAGGAGATACTGGACTTTATCGCACTAATCCATCACCCTGTATATGTAACATTTTATATCTGTGCTGTTCGAATTTAAAATGTAGTTTTCTGTTTGACCTGTTCCATATATCTATGTATTATGATAAAAAAGATGAATAAAGTATTATTATTATTATACACCAAAGCAGATTTTTCTCAGCTGAGCTTTATTGTTATCCCAAAATGCGAAGCATAGAGGTGTGTGTGAAGTTGGGCCCTCATTTTTCGAATTTTGATATTTTGAAATTTGTTCTAATTTGTTCTAGGTTTGTACCAAATTGTTCCAGAAAATTATTCCTTAAACTTAACTACAAAGGCGGAAAAACAAAAAAAAACATTTTTTTTTTATTAAAACGTTTTTGAACTAGTATTATTTATGAATATTTCAACAATATTTTGCAATAATATTAACTTTTCTTATGAACAATCCTGCGTTTTATTTTAAAAATATAAGCGCCATGTCTATTCTAGATTTTTAGTTAATAGGTGTTAAAAGCACAGCTTACGATTTGTACTATTCAAATTCGAACTGTTTTACATCTACACCAAAAACGGGCATAAATTCAAATTCAGACAGTGGTCAATGCCACATAGCCACACATATGTTTGTGTCGAGTGATCCTTAACGAATTCTCGGAAGTGGACGAGCCAAATTGCCTTGTTGTATTTTCTAACGTTTACTGTCGATTTTAAGCACCGACTCTCTGGTCTTTTTTTTTTGTTGAGGGAACAACAAAATTGGGGGTCTTAATACATTAACAATTGAGTAAGACAGCCAAAGTTCACTGTTTAGTTTAATGCAAAATAATGTTCTAGTACTAGCAGGTACTTAAATTCAGAAAAACGTCGTAATTAAAAAGTACGCAATAAGAAAATTGTTTATTTAAATAGATATATTCAATTTGTAATATGAAATTGGATTTTTTAAATAAAAAATACTATAATTAAATTTTAGAAATAGAACTTAAAGAGAAACAAACCAAATCGAGATTTTTTTTCCAAATTACTGAGACCCAAAAGTCTCGGTACTAATTTCGTGATGGCCAAAAAAAAAAAAATTTAACCCCCTCGCTTTTTATCACTTCTTAGCTCCCAGATTTCGAAAATACAAAAAAAAATCCTGTCCGAACGTCTGTCTATCAGTTTTTTTTTTAATGTAAGCACTACAGGGGAGATAGGGGGACACCATTGAAGGGCTTCTAAGCTCATATATAAAAAAATAACAGTTGGAATTATTTAAAAAAGTATGTATTCATTCACATATTGGTTGGTATCTAATTGGAGTAGAAAAATATAAAATTATCTGTTCATTCAACAAATAAAAAAATCGGCTGTGTCACCCCAGAACTTTCCCGGCTCGACCGTAGAGAATATGTTTATTATTATTATTTTAATTACAAAATACTAAGCATTACATTAATTTATGGAACACATTAAAAATAGCGAGCCGAATTGCTATTTCAATGTTGATAATGACATAATCTGCGCATGCGCACGTTGTATATCACACTGCTACAATTGGGATCTCCTAAAATCATGTGTGAAAACTATTGGGAATTCGGGAAAAATTTCCATACAATAGTTGTAGGGATTTTGATGCACTGAAACATTTTTGCACTAAAGAGCATAATTTTAAAAAAATGGAAAATCCTAAATGTGTATTTTTCTCGCCATCTAGAGGCGAAACTATGAGCAATTCGATAAAAAGTTAAAACATAAAAGTTAAAGAAAATTTGATGCTTTACAAGTTTGCACCAGAAAAGTTTGCACTAAAATGCATTGTTTGTCCTCAAAATCAAGAAAACTAGAGAAAACCTACATGCACATTTTTTACACGCCCTCTAGTGGCGCAATTATTGGAAATTCTAGAAAAATTTTCAGACAAGAGTTTGATGCTCTAAAACTTTGTACTATAACATTTTGCACTAAAGTGTATTGTTTGTCCTTAAAATTTAAAAAAGTAAAAAATTGTTACATGTGTATTTAATCAATGTCGGTCTTGAGGACCTTCTACTGTACCAATTTAAACCAAAAACTAATGGTCGCATTCTAGGCACACACCGACCCTCCATACCAAATTTCAGCTTGATTGGTCAAACGGTTCGGCAGTTATCGTGGAAGATTACACACAGCCACACAGAGACACAGACAGACCATACGCTGGAAATGGTTTCAATCGTCTTGGGGGACCTCAAAATGGATAATTCCATCGATATCTCGATTTTTTTTGACTCGTTCACCTTACTTTCCCTTTGATGGGTCCGGGAAAGCAAAAATAATTAAATTAACAATATCAAACATTTTATTTTGCCCCACTTGATGGGATAGGTTAGTCTCTACAATAATCACATAAAGCACTTCCAGCACCGAATTCATCCCTCAGATGATTGAGAGTATAAATAACCACAGTATACATATATTCAGCATTACCTCCCAAGAGCTGTTCTTCTTTGAGACATGAATGCCAGACATACTCAGTTTGGTGATCACGTCCCCAATGCGAACGGAGTTCTTCTATCCAATTTGCTGATTGATCTACCAATATTTCAAGTCACCAACACTTCCCCCACGTTTGTAGGACAACAAGAAAGCTCTATCACCGACCACATTCTGTTCAGAAGTTATAAAGAAGCAGATTGGTCCTTTTTTGCAAGATGATCCAACATGGATATTGATAACCTGGCAAACTCCATCAGCAACACCATCTCCCTGGCCTTTGATGTTGCTATCTCCCAAGTCGCTATAAACATAGGGCAAAAACCACTCCCTCCAAATATCCTCTCCAAACGCCAACTTTATCGCCAATTCGTAAAAACTAGATATCTCTATGGTAGTTGCCTGATCTACCATAACTACCATGAAATTATTAACATACGCATTTCATAACGATTAATGTTTTAAAAAAATTTTTTTTATAACAGAATAAGGATTTTTTATAAACGTGTATAGGTATGATTGACAAAAGGTAGTGAAAAAATAATGATTTTTTCTTGTTGTTGATGTTGATGTTCTTCTCTTGTTTTTCTGACTTGACGATTTTTGTTCAATTTTACCAAAAGAATCTTGACTCCGCTAATGGATCACTCTGTATCCTGAAATCTCCCAAAAACAAAACAGTGTCATTCTGCCAATTATCGAATGACAAAACGAACGATCCTAAAAAGTCAATTTGATCAATTGTCAATCAGCATTATCAAACGATATAACCAAAGAATACCTATCGATAAAGAAGCGAAGGCTACGGTATTTGAATGGACCGAAATTTATACGCGCATGCGCGAGTTATATTAGTTATACGTCAATGTCAATTCTGTCTAAAGGTGCTATATTTTTGAATAAAGTGCGGATTCTTTGCTCATTTTCTTTATTTTATATTATTTTACTGTAAATATTACTTTGTTTTCTAAACATATATATAAAATGAATTTAAATGAATTTTTGTCTGCGCCCGAACGGATAAATCAAGAGCAGGGTAAAACAAGTGACAAGAGTAACGAAGCCGAACTCAGCTGTCACAAAAATTTTTGACCTTAAAACATCAAAGATATTTCGCCGGCCTTCGCTTCTTGGTATATATGTAGTCTTTGATATAACTATTAACGTCAAAAAACAATAAGGTTCGCATGTAGTGAAATGCGCCAACGAAAAAAGCAGGCACTACAATTTCGACCTTAAAATCGAGTGCAATCGGTTAAACGCCCTCATCTAGCTACAAATCAACAATCATAAACAGGAAAAATGGATACAGAAATCCCCACAACCCTAACTTCAATCTCCGTTTCCAAAATGATACAAACATCTTCCTCCAAAACATCCTCTTAACTCCAAATCAATTCAATCAAGACCCTATCCCCTTTCCCTTCACCTCTGAGGACATAGCCTCGGCTTATCATTCTTCCTATCCTCACCACCCTTATGAACGACTGCATTCAGCGCTCCTATTTTCCTATTTGCTGGAAAACTTCCCATAATATACTGATCCATAAACCCTGCAAAGATCTCACATCCACAAACTCCTACAGACCTATATCTTTGACGAATGGTCTAGGTAAGCTCTTTGAAAATTTACTCAAGCTTCGTATCTGGAACTTTCTGGATGAAAAGGAAACGATCCTAAATTCCAACATGCATTTAGGTCTAAACATTAGACCCAAGATGCACTAGTGAGACTCCATGCTCAAATTTCCAAATATCTCAATTTTGGTCACTGTGCATCGACCATCCATTTTGATGTTCAAATAGCATTTGATCAAGTTTAGCATGCTGGAGTTATTCGAAACTTCCTTTTCCCACAATAAAAATTATTCACTCCTACCATTCATGTCAAAGTTGGAAACTTCATCACTGACCCATTTACTCTGCAAGCCAGATTACCACTATTCAGCTCTACGCTGATGACACCGCGATCTCTGCCACTGCACCATCCACAAAAGTTTTAAACATCAAACCACAATAACTCTTCAACCACTTCTCCCAATGATGTAATAAATGGAGGGTTACTCTGAATCTATAAAAAACCCAACTAATTATTTTCAAACATCCCAACCACAACCTAAAATCCAATCAATCTCTCAATAATATTAGCATTAGGCTCTGGAGAGAGACTTGTTCTCTTGGACGAAGTTACCTAGTTGGGAGTATGCTTTAAGCGTACCCTAAATTGATCAACTGAAGTCCAAAAAACTCTTGACAGAGTTAGGAATCGAACCTCACTCATCTCTGACTAGTACATTTGGGAGATGTAAGGCCCAAACTTTACTACATACATACAAAACCTACATTTAATGGACTAAAAAGCTCTCAACTTCTTCTCCCATTCTCTTCCTCCTCTTTTGCACGACAACCGAGAGAAGGATTCTCAGAAAATGTTTTTACCTCCCGTGGTGCTTCCCCTCCAATCAAATATACGAGCACACCACCTATCATTTCCAGGTTTAAAAATCTACAAGATAATGCTGCGAGAAGAATGGACAGCTCCAATTCTCACAATTAAGATACACCGCGGACTAAATGTACAGTTGACATTAACAGAAAAGTACTACCAAGAAGAAAACTCAAGAAATTCCTTCAAGCTAATCCTAGGATTTTACATAAAGCGAAAGATATTCCGGATGAGCTCTTAGATCTCATAGAGGATGCACCTCTATGCATCAGATGACGCCCATGGACGCCACTCTCTCTGAGCCTCCCCTCCCAGGTATACCCATGACTCTGCTTGCAGAGCGATCAGGGGCGAGTCCTGTATTAAAAGATTCCCGCCTCCACAACTCAGGACAATAAAAAAAAACATTCAGCATCTGAATCATCTAATTCTGAAGAAGATCTGAACAGAAATGTTTATATGTCTATTGAATTTCTAATCTTGTTGGCATTCTGGCTGTTAAACATTGTTCTATTCAGTGTTGTTCCTGGCTGCACAATTGTGCAATTTGACGCCCTGTTTGAACGAAGCGTGCACTACGACACCACTTTCCTTATTTCCTCCAAAAAGTACACCTATTCATTTACATTGAAATTGGCTACAAAAAATTGATTATATAATCAAAGTAATTGAGAAGAAGACATATAAAATCTGTCAAATGTCACTTACTACTGAGAAGTCCAATAAATTAAGCTGAACATCCCAGGCAGGTGAGGACTTAAAAAAGAAGATGGTATTATCAATATACACAACAATCAATATCAAACACATACAATTAGCTTTTTAAAGATTTGATATTTAAACGTTACTGGAAATTCCTCTTATAGCAATCTGTCATCAGTCACTGTCACGAGTGTCACGTATAATATAAAATAAAAGACAGAGGGCGTCACTATCTGAATACATTTTCTTGCACCTGCTTAGAAAGTTAGGTTATATGTAATAGTATTAATAAAATCTAGTACAAAAAATGTGCACTATTGAACTGACAAATAACGCACCAAAAAAAAACGATCCATAAATAATACTGGTTCTATTATTCTGAACACCGTAGAGTTATTAATTATTATTTTCCAACATTGGTATAAAACATCCAAAATAGAAAATTGTTATTTTTCAATATAACAAAAAAATTTTTCGCAATCACCCTGTATTTATAAATGCAAATCTGATACTGCGAGGCTTATAAAAATATTAAAAAAAAATCTTAGATTGTCAAGATAAGTATATATAAATTCATTAAGGGGATATAAGATACAGTAATCAACTTTATTAATCGTATAATATATTTGCACAAAAAAATTTATAGGTTAAATATAGATTTTATTCCAGATAATAGTTATTTTATACCGTTTTTTATCTTCTCTAATTAGCGAATTTTTTGGAAACCCCCTGTATATAAAGTTCCGAGTAATATATGTACCTTGAGGCAATTTGGCAATTTATCCACGTTCTTCCTAATTTCACGACACCAGCTGAAGATGATCCTATCGGCCGAGATTATTATTATTAATAATAACGAAGTTTTATTAAGTGTGGAACGCGATGTAGCCGTTAATAATCCATTTATTTGGTTTAAATATAAAGGTTTGTTAACCCCCGAAGGGCGAACGGATGTTCAGGAAAACGAGCTTAAAACTAAAGTACTGTTAGAATTTTCAATTTTCATAATCATGTATAACAACTGGCCCATGATTATATACAGTAAGTTTAAAAAAGCATGCATCATTATATAGGATTTTTTTTACTAAAACCCAAAAGCCTCAGTATTAGGTTCATGATGGCGAAAAAATTTCTTACCTCTACTTTTTATCACTTTTCTGTATTTCTGTCTGGATGTAAACACTGTACTTTTTGAACGAAAGCTCCGATCGAGTTCCCACTTTACCTAGTTAGTTTTTTCGTTTTTTTCTTTGGCTTTTTTTATAAATTTTTTGATTATTTTCGTTTTTTGCTGTTTTCTCAATATTCTGAGGTTTTGTTTTTTGTCTGGTTTTTTCTATTTTTTTTCGATTTCTTTTAATCTTTTCTCATTGTTCTGTTTTTTTTATTTCTTTTTCTTTCGTTTTCTAATTTGTTATAAAATTATAATTATTTTAGAGAAAGATACTTTTTCTAATTTTTTCTCATTTTCCTGATTTTTCGTTTTTTTTTCTGATTTTTTCCATGTTTTCTAATCCTTCCTATTTTTGTCATTGTTTTGTTTTTTTTTTCTATTTATTTTTTTCCAATTACTTTCTTTTTATTTTTTTTTTGTTTTATAATTTTTTCTCATTTTTTCTTATTCCTTTGATTTTTTTACGACTTTTTTTACGATTTTTTTGCCTTTTTTTCTGATTTTGTTGCGATTTATTTCAATTTTTCGATGTTTTTCATTTATTGTTCCGGTTTTTGGTTGTTCTTTACGATTTTTCTGGTTTTCTTTTTTTTGATTTTTTTTAAATCTCTTTTCATTTTTTCTCGTTGTTCTGTTTTTTATTTCTTTTTTTTTTTCGTTTTCTAATTTTTTATAAAATTATAATTATTTTATAGAAAGAGACTTTTTCTGATTATTTCTCTTTTTTCTGGTTTTTGTTTTTTTCTGAGTTTTCTAATTTTTCCTCTTTTTTGTCATTGTTTTGTCTTTTTTCTATTTCTGTTTTGTTTTCTAATTTTTTTTCTCATTTTTTCTCATTCCGTTGATTTTTGCGATTTTTTTTTACGATTTTTTTGCCATTTTTTTCTGATATTGTTGCGATTTATTTCAATTCTTTCGATGTTTTTCATTTATTTTTTTATTTCTTTCTTAGTTCACAATTGTTCCGGTTTTTGGTTGTTCTTTACTTTTTCCTGTTTTTTGCGATTTTTTTGATTTTTTTTATTTTTTCCATATTTTACAATTTTATTCTTCAGTTGTTTCCAATATTTCCAATAATTTCTGTTTCTTTTCCGATTATTTTCGATATTCTCTTATTTCTTCGGTACTTCTAATTATTTCTCGTTTTTCACTAAATTTTTTGATTTTTTTTTTCATGTTTTATTCTGATTTTTTCAATATTTTCTAATTTTTTTGATTTTTTTTTCTCATTCATTTTTTTTCATTCCTTTCTTTTCTATTCTAATTTTTTAGTATCCACCGATATTTTTTTGATTTTTCAGGTTTCTTCATATTTTTCTCTCACTTTTCTGATGTTTTTCTGTTGTTTTTAAATTTTTTCTATTGTTTTTTGATTTTTTTTTCAAATTTCTTCAGTTTTTTTCTGTTTTTTTCTATTTTTGTCGATTTCTTTCGATTTTGTCGATTTTTTTTTATTATTTTTTATTTCTATTGATTTTTTCGATCTCTTTCAACTTTTGTTGATCTTTTTCGATTTTGGTAGATTTTTTTTATTTCTTTCGACTTTTGTTGATCTTTTTCGATTTTTGTCGATTTTATTGTTGTGGCTCGATGGGCCGAAGTCCCGAAGCGTCTCTAGAATTTATTATTGAATTGCCAGTAAATTTTATTCCTAATAGCACTATCAATCATCATTAATTTTTTTACAGTACGAAAAATTTTTGTTAGCTTTATATGTTAGATCATTCTACAGGGTGACCCAGGGATGCGTGCATGCTCCATAACTTTTTTCTATCCAAGCTATCAACTTGATTGTTTTTTTTTAACGATAGTTCCGATAATGATTATTTTTATTTATATACAGGATGTCCCAAAATAAGTTACACAACTAAGTTCTATTTTTTTAAATAACATCCCCCCTTTTTTGTAATATTTTTGGATTCGCCACTAAATTGTTGATATAACCCTCTCTGAATCTAAAATATTTTTCCGAAATTATTAAGTCCGGCTCTGTTCCAGTATCATCGAAAGAGTTCGCCGTTGAATATATACGAGAATCCGGTGGAAATTTTAAGACTCGTCGAGTTGCTCTCAGACAATAATAAGATAAATTAATATATAGGGTTGGTCCTTGGGGATGTAGAAAAATATCGAAATGAAAAAAAAAACATTTTCTTTTATTTGAAAATCTCTATACAAAATAATTTTATTTGTACAGAGTGATTCACATTCGAGTGAGACCCTCCTGTATATTTTTACATTTTTTGATTATTACTTCAGTGGTTTATACGACAATAATTTATTTTTATAAATCGAATGCTGTGTTGCCAAGATATTCAAATTTTTATTAAATTTACTGCAAAATCGCTATATTTCAAAAATATTTAAAAATTAATGTATTTTGCGAATTTAAAAAAGAAAGTATGGTCGAAAAATTAGCAATTTTATTTTAGAGCCAGTTGCAAATTTAAAGCCCAATTAGCTTCATAATTATTGTTAAATGTACTTGAAAAATCGAAAAAATTAAAATTTGTTGAGGAACTTTTTTCTCTTTTAGAAATCAACAAATTATGTTTAATTTTTCATATTTTCTTAATTATTGTAAAATATATTTGATATTTAAGAATTATTTTTTATGCCGTTTTAACAATTTAGGGACAATAACAATAAATTTCCAGTAATTTTTTTAATCGTTGAAAAATGATTTCTAGAAATTCTAGTTTTGTAGATAAATGGAAAAATATTTATGGTCAGTTACAATAAATTAAATGCCCAGTCATGTTCTAAATCTTACAAATTGATGTGATAAAAAAAATGACACACTGTATAAAAAAAAAATAATTGTAGAAACAAAACTTTTTTGATTCTTGTTTATTTTCTCTGTTAAAAATACCACAGACTAAATACAGAATCGATTAGTAAAAACCGCAAACCGCAGCTTCCTATCTTTAATATTAAAGGAGCGCCCATTCAAAAAACATTTCAGGCAACTATTAATGTGAATGCGAACAAAAATTTAAATGATAACGAAAAAAAAAGCAATAAAACAAATGCTGACTTATACTGTCAAGTCTAGACAATTGTATTCATCTTACTGTGCCGTCTAGACATTGATCATAATAATACAACCATTAAAATTGATATCGAAACTATTTTTTTTTAAGCTTATCATTTCCATTGGAAAATTATTATCATAATGGCTTTTTGTCTTAAGAATCTATAAACATGTTTACAATTTATTCTTTATGTTTATATTTGTTTAAATTATTTTTCTTATGGAGATTCTGTTATGAGGAAAATGTAAATCTGGAAGATCTTCAAAGTTATCTTCAATGAGATACAAATAATTTGAGGATTAAGGTTTAAGTTAACCCCCGGAAAAAATTCAATACAAATTCAAAAATTACAAAAAAAATCATAAGTACAGATATCTAGAATAGTATTTTCTTAAATTTTCAGCAAAATCGGCAATGTCGGAAAAATCGAGAAAAACAAGTTTTTACCAAGTATAAAGCTAAATAAGTAATCAACTATTTCTTGTGAAATAATTTATTTTTCTAAAATAATAATCCACAAATTTTTAAATAAATTTTGAATTTACGATTTTGGTCCCAAAGAAAAAGATTTTTTTAATCATTTCTATAAATTTTATTTCTTCATATTTATATATATATATCTATATAAAAAATATACGATTCAGTTTTGTTTAAAAAAAAATCTAATAAAACAGTAATATTAAATTCCCGGGTTAGATTTATTTGTAAATGAGGAGTGTTCCTTCTAGCTGAGACACAGGAACTTTTTAAAACATTTCGGATACGTAAACAACTTTTTCCCTCATTTTTTCAACCACTTTTCTCCTACTTTTTTTACTGATTTCTTGGTTTCTAGCTTTTTTACCATTTTCCCTTACTCTTTTTATTTCTACTACTTTTTTACTAATTTCTTTGTATAAATTTTTTTTACCCATTTCCCCTATTCTTTTTATTTCCACTACTTTGTACTAATTTCTTTGATTCTAACTTATTTACCACTTTTCCCCTAGGTTTTTTATTTTTCCTACTATTTTACTAATTTCTTGGGTTTAAACTTTTTTTCTACTTTTTCCCCTACTTTATTTTGCGTTACTTTTCTGTATTTACCCCACCATCCACTCGGAGCAATAAAATCAATCATATTTTTTTTCCCCACCTTTTTATCCACTTTTGCCCCACTTTTTTTATTTCTCGTACTTTTTTACCAATTTATTTCTTTTAAGATTTTTTTACCATTTTTTCCCCAAACTTTTTATTTCCCCCCTACAATTTTACTCATTTAATCTACATTGTACTAATTTCTTTGATTCAAACATTTCTTACCACCTTTCCCCCACTTTTTTTTTGTTTCTTCTGTTATTTTACTAATTTTTTTGTTTTAATTTTTTTTCCACTTTTTTCCCCTACTTTATTTCTCTCGCAATTAAATCAAGCAAATTTTGTTTTATAATTTTTTTCCCCTACATTTTTATTAATTTCTTTGTTTCTAGCTTTTTTACCATTTTCCCTCACTCTTTTTATTTGCTCCTACTTTTTTACTAATTTCTTTGTTTTAAACTTTTTTCCCATTTCCCCTACTCTTTTTATTTCCACTACTTTGAACTAATTTCTTTGGTTCTAACTAATTTACCACTTTTCCCCTAGGTTTTTTTATTTCTCCTACTATTTTACTAATTTCTTGGGTTTAAACTTTTTTCTACTTTTTCCCCTACTTTATTTTTCCTTAATTTTTTGTATTTCCCCCATCATCCACTCCCAGCCGAGCGTAGCGAGGTTCGGAGCAATCAAATCAATCAAATTTTGATTTCTAATTTTTCCCCCACTTTTTTTATACACTTTTTCCCCACTTTTTTATTTCTATTTACCAATTTCTTTCTTTTAAGATTTTTTTACCATATTTGCCTTACTATTTTTATTTCCCCCCCTATAATTTTACTTATTTCCTCTACTTTGTACTAATTTCTTTGATTCATCAAACATTTTTTACCACTTTCCCCCCACGTTTTTTATTTCTCCTACTAATTTACTAATTTCTTTGTTTTAAATTTTTTTTCCCACATTTTTCCCCTATTTTATTTCTCTCGCAATAAAATCAAGCGAATTTTGTTTTTTAATTTTTTTCCCTTACATTTTTATTAATTTCTTTGTTTAAATCATTTTTCCATTTTCCCCATCCTTTTTATTTCAGCTACTTTTTACTAATTTCTTTTTTTTTAAACACTTTCGCCCCACTCTTTTTATTTTCTCTACTTGTTTTTATAGTTTCCCCCGCCATCCACTCCGACCGGAGCGTAGCGAGGTTCGGAGCAATCGAATCAGTCAAATTTTGTTTGAAAATTTTTTCCCTCAGTTTTTTTAACCAATTTTAGCTTACTTTTTTACTAATATCTTTGTTTCTTACTTTTTTTACCATTTTTCGTCCACTCCTTTTATTTCCCCTACTTTTTACTAATTTCTTTGTTTTAAATTTATTTTTCAACTTTTTCCCCTACTTTATTTCTCTCGCAATCAAATCAAGCAAATTTTGTTTTTTAATTTTTTCCCCTATATTTTTATTAATTTCTTTGTTTAAATCTTTTTTCCATTTTCCCTACCCTTTTTATTTCAGCTACATTTTACTAATTTCTTTTTTTTAAACACTTTCCCCCCACTCTTTTTATTTTCTCTACTTGTTTTTATTATTTCCCCTACCATCCACTCCGAGCCGAGCGCAGCGAGGTTCGGAGCAGTCGAATCAGTCAAATTTTGTTTGCAATTTTTTTCACTCAGTTTTTTTAACCACTTTTCTCCTACTTTTTTACTAATTTTCTTGTTTCTAGCTTTTTTTACCATTTTTCCCCACTCTTTTTATTTCCCCTAATTTTTTACTGATTTCTTTGATTCAAACTTTTTTTTATCACTTTCCAACCACTCTTTTTATTTCTCCTGCTTTTTGCTAATTTCTTTGTTTAAAACTTTTTTTATTCCCCCCATTTTATACTAATTTATTTGATTTCAAAGTTTTTTACAATTTTCCCCCCACATGTATTTATTTCTCCTATTAATTTCTTGGGTTTAATTTTTTTTCCCTACTTTATTTTTCCTTACTTTTTATTATTTCGGTACGGCCATAAATTCAACCTGGGTCCAAAGTTTAGACATCGCTCTGGTCCGTATTACAAATTTTGTTTTTAAAATAATAGGTCTTGACCTATACTTAAATCATATTTTATTAATAAAGGGATATATTATTTTCCAACGAAAAACTGTAAATTAAATTTTCTAGAAAATTAGATAAAGTCGATTATAAAGTAATTAAAACGAATTACTTTTTAGCAAATACAGTTTTTTTAGCTTAAACTCAATTTTTTTACAATTACAATGATCTACATAACAATTGTTTTGTTTTTCTCAAATAAAGGAAGTATGTTATTTATTTATAATGTCATATTATAAATATGAATAATTATTAAGAAACAAACATAAATAATTGAGAAAATTAAGACTTTTTAGGTAATTTTAGTTTGATTATAAGGAATTAAGACTAAATCATTAACACATAATCAGAAATCGATTTATTAAACCACTTTGTTTTTATTCCATTATAACTTTTTTTTTGTAAATATTAATATTGAGTTATGTAGTACATGTATTTAAATTACTGTATAAAATTACAAATTATTAATTTGTATAATGTTATGTAATTTACAAATTGGTGTTTTTAAATTTTAACCCTCATAAATTCTCTTAAAAGATGAATAAGTCAATCTCAAATAACGCTTATACACCAAACTGGCAACACCAAAAATCTGTCTTTCAGCAATAATAAAAGAGATGTAGTTTATCATATAGAACAGTTCCATGTATAACAAACGAAACGCAATATTTTTAAACTTCATTAATTCCCTATATACCAGGTGGCGCTAGTAGTATTAAAACATTAATTTCACAGTTGAAATATTTTTGAGAATTTTCTATTTATTATTTATTATTTTCCCGATGTCCAGATCAAAGCGTGACGTCTTAGCAAGTCTTTCCACCTAGAGATAACGTTCATTGAATTTTTCATAAGAATTTCTTTTAATAATTATTATAAATTCTACAACAAAAGCGCTTTCTTTTGGATTTCCATCAATTCAAGTGACTTTTCGATTTACTTTTTAAGGTGTAAACAACACTATTAGGCAGTAACGCAGACAAAAACAATTTCTAGTCATATGAAATTTAAACGTGGCAATACCGTATAACGAGATTTTTTTTGAGCATACCATCTAGTGAGTATTAGCGAAAGATTTTCTGATCTAGAAGTTATGTCAATATAGTATTCTGTATAAATCCCAAGGGTTATCCATATCTCAAATGTGGTAAAAAGTTTAAGGTAATAAAACACAAAGTCAGGTATCACAACAAATTAATTGACAAAGTACTAGCAGGCAACTAGTTTCGGGCACTGACCATCATCGGGCCTAAAGATACAAACGTTCATAATTAGATATAACAAATGTAATAACATACAAAACCAAAACTTACCACTATTAAGTACTAACGGGGGAACAAATAGATCATATAAGCGATAGACCCATTAAGGGCAGAAGATCAAATTATGAAATAAAATTGTGTGGGTACTTGAAAAATAACATGAAATTTTTAAAAATTATTTATATAAAAATTCTGCGCTGTATTCACGATACACACACATCGTCAATACAGCGCAGCAGCGGGCCAGGGGCGAAGTGTTCATGGCTACTGACGTCACACGGACGTAAATATTAATATTTTGCGCTCAATTTTTTTTTGATCGTTTTTAAATAACAAAATCTCTAGATTTAAGTTAAAATAAAAAAAATAAGAAAAGTGTCGAACCAGTTCATTGTGCTAAAGTGTTCTTTGATTCTAGTTGAAAGTCTTCTACCGGACTGTCCGATGTAGACTGAATTGCAGTCAGCACAGCAAATTTTATACACCCCTGAGCGGCCAAGAAACGGAATTTTATCTTTGGAATTCACTATAAATGGAGATTATTATTAGTTTTAAAAGCTATGTTAATATCATATTTACGGAAAACTTTTGAAACTTTGTAAGAGATATTCCCTACGAAGTGTAACGAACCTGAAAAAGGCCTGTCTGTCTGTGAAACATTAATTAGAAGTGGGGAGTCAAGTCTAAATTTGGAAAAGAATCTAGTATATAATTTATTGATCATTTCTAAGGGAAAATTGTTGTTAATAGCTAGCTGTTTGATAATATTGAGTTCTGAGATGAAATCCGAATGAGATAGCGGAATAGACAAAGCTCTAAAAATAAAACTATTATGAACGTTTGTATCTTTAGGCCTGATGATGGTCAGTGACCGAAACTTGTTGCCTGCTAGTACTTTGTCAATCAAATTTTGTGGTACCTAACGTTGTGCTTTATTACCTTAGAATTCTGTTAAACGAAACGTCTCGTAGAGCCTCTTGCGTACAGAAAACATAATATATTTAGGCCAAATTAAACTTTAAATTTTAATGATTAAAATACTGACCATTACTTATGAAACATCCTGTATGCTAAAATATTATTCCGATATGTTTTATATTTGTAATTTATCGAATTATTTCGATTTTTTATATAATAAATATTATTATTTTAAATCACCCTATATATAAAATACCAAAACAACGATTTAGTTTACCGAAGCCATTATAAACAAATTCGCTCCCCCCGCGGCACCTAAAAATTGGCGCCCGTGGTCGGCGTGGTCGCAGATTACCATGCAACCGGGGCAGATGCACACACACCGTCGTCGAAAAGTGAAGAAGAAGACACTAACACTAAAGCATCTCTTCTTTTTTACACCTTGCTTGCAGATTTTGACCCGTGCCGCATAAATTTTTCACTTGTACATACAATCTTTTCGTAAGAGTGTATAAAGGTCCGACGATCGGAATATTAACTTTTATGAAATACACGAAATAAGAAGTAAAAAAATAAAAATAAAAATATTGAGGGATAGTAATTTGTATACATATGTGGGAAAGTGGATGTTTTTTTTTAATATACAGGATGTCCCGAATAAGAGTGATCGATTTTAAATGTAAATGCACAGCTTATTAATTGCCATAAAGAATTCGGATTTTCACTAATTGTTTTCGTTTACCTAATAGTTTTTTATGAAGTTTATTAACATTTTATCCCGTCAATACAGGGTGATCTACTAATGTTTGTCAAAATAAATGGAAAAAATATGTATTATTTTTAATGGAACACCCTGTTTATTTTGATTGAATTTAAAAGAGCGATTCATCTTCTTTTAAAAAATGTATATAGTTTGATATCTTTTGCTTTCCTAACAATAAAGATATTCGAGATTTCAAGAACCACCACTATATTTTTCCTTATAGAAAAACTAACAGTAAATAAAAATTAAGAAATCTGACAAATAATTTATTCAGCAACAAAACATCACAAACATTTAATAAAATTAATAATGCAATTAATAGTAATTAAAAATGTAAAAGTTACAATAAATGCTGTATGTGCCTCCCTCTTCTTCAATGCACTAATGCAAGCGAAATTTTAAATTTTCAAACGATTTTTCTAATATGACTATCGGAATGTTTTCAATAATATCCCAAATACTATTTTTTAGTCCTTGTGTTATGTTTTGTGGCTAAATAAATTTTTTGTTAATTTTTATTTAATATTCTTTATCCATAAGGAATAAATGCAGTTTTTCTTGAAATCTCGAATATCTTCGTTGACAGGAAAGCAAAAGATATCAAACTACATTTTTTAAAAGAAGATGAATCGCTCTTTTAAATGCCATCAAAATATACAGGGTGTTCCATTTAAAATAATACATATTTTTTTTATTCATTTTGACCAACATTGACGGGATAAAATGTTAACAAACTTCATAAAAAACTTTTGGGTAAACGAAAACAATTAGGGAAAACCCGATTTATTTAGATCAATTAATACGCTGTGCATTTACATTTAAAATCGATCACTCTTATTTGGGACACCCTGTACAAGAATGTCTACTTAAGTTGGACTCATATGGGTAACTTTTTTATTATCGGGTTTAGGAAAAAAGTTATTTTTCATAAAAAGTTGTGCATGGTCTACAATCTAAAATGCAACCATCAGATAATACATTTTTTTATCCGTATACGTACGTACGTACCAATATGAAATCATGGCCTCCTATCTCGAAAAAAATATTTTTTCCAAATTTTTGATGGAACAAAGTTTGTTACGTATAAAATTAGTTTCCACACATTATTTTAAACCAAAGCCGTTAACTGGACTTAAAAAATTGTGGAAACTGATTTTTTATGTAACAGTTCACTTTGAACTTTATTTCAAGAAAAATATTAGAAAAAATATTGTTTTGAGATAGGAGGCTGTGATTTCATATTTGTACAAATAACATTTTTTTATATTTTTTAAAATAAGGGAAAAATGTATATTTTTTGACGCCCTTCGTATACGGGTAAAAAAATGTATTATCTGATGGTTGCATTTTAAGTTTTGCACCATGCACAACTTTTTATGAAGAATAAACTTTTTCCTAAAACCAATAATAAAAAAGTTTCACATATGAGTCCAACTTAAGTATACACACTGTATATGTGATGCTGCACGCAGGTTTTTTAGATCCATAACTTGGCGATGATTTTCGCCTTCCACTCCTGAACTCATCCCTTTCTTAGCTCTTCTATTGCTTCAGTGAACCACCTTTTTTTTTGGTCTTCCTGTTATTCTTGTTCCTGTGTGATCTATATCTATAATTTTTTTTGCCCTGCATATTTTCTTTGTTATTTTTCTTTGTTCTTTGTACTGTTTTTTGTTTTCGTCTGTACCTGCTTATAACATTTTCTGTTTGGCTTGTTTCATCTTTTTATTTCCTTATATTGTGCATCGAATCATTTTTTTTATTTTCTGTGTAATTATTTTTTTTATAGTTTCCATTACTCATTTAAATTCTGGTTCTAAAAAATGTTCGCTATTATTGCCATTATCATTGACATGTGTTATACAGTGCCTTCAGAAATGATTGTCTTACCACGTGACCAAGATGACATAAATAAGGTTAGAGAAAATATGAAAGAGACAGACTTATGGGTATTCAATCTAAAGCCGATTTTCTCAATATCTCGACTCGAAAAACACCTTTTATTTTAAAATACTTTGAGAATTTAATTCCTATGCATCCAGGCCGTATACCGAACAGCTGTTTCGTCCCTTAAGGAATCATCAGCAGCAATGTTAGGGTTTCATTATCCATTACCATTTGTCGGTTCCAGTTTGTACTGGCGCTTATTACATAGGTGGAATCTTTTTCCCAAGTAATAAGTGATACCGTGTTCCATTGGTAGATGGCGTTATTTGTCTGCCTGAGAATATCGTTTTACCTTTTTTTTTGTTTGGGACTCATAAAAATGCATTAGCGTCGTTGGTTCAGGGGCGTAGTAGACAAGTAATTTAAGGTGTTACTTGTCTTTTAGACAATAATATTATTTCATTTATTTTACGTTTATTTCCATGTACATCCCCTCCCAACCACCCTTCAATAATAATATAATTGTGTTAAACATCTGTTTTTATTATAATCTTGTTAAAATAATCTATATGGCCTGAAGATGGCTCATCAGCCGAAACTAGTTGCCCCTTAAAACTATTGTTTTATTAATATATTGTGGTACATGACTTGGGAGTTTTATTTCTACTGAATATCAAATAAAACTAAGTTAATCTAGGAAATGAATAGTTGATAAATTCACTAATGGTAAGGAAGTGATAAAGGGGTCGCAAGGAACATGTAAAAAACGGCGCTCTGGAGGTTGGACCAATTTATTCGGAGGGTGCTTAAAGGGGATGGAAAATTCTTTTTTTTGCTATTTTCGGATAAACTTGATGACGCATCAAAACACATTCAACAGCAAAGTTGTAGTTTATAAAAAAATCTGCAACTTTTGTATAGATTATTTTTGACCATAACCTCAAAATTTCCGAGTAAAATGAGGAAATTCGTGGTTAATAATTTTGGTCGTTCTTCATTTTTTATTTCCGTAAAACTCATTCGATTTCGATGAAACTTTGTAAAAGTAATCGTTTTCGTATCTTAAAAAACCGAAAAAATTTTACGATAAAAAATTAAAAAACGATGAAATTTCGCCATTCAACTTTTAATTTGGAAAAAAATGTTTTTAAGCGAAAAATATTATGTGCGTTAGGTTGGCCCCGCCATTTACGAATTTAAAAAAAAAATAATTGGTATTGTACTAGGTTGAGCCGTAAATAAAAAAAAAATTAAATATTTTTTAGTATTTATTTTTTATTTTTTAATTCGCCATTTTCTCCGATTTAAAAAAAGAGCCGTGCTACGTTTGTGCTATATTGTGCCGATTTCTTTTTTTTAATTAAATTAGCCGAGAAAATTGGAAATTAATTTTAAAAATATAAAAAAAAATTTTTTTGCAAAACTATTTTTGTACTCTTGACTTTTTTTTAATATTTTTGAAAATTAATTTTCAATTTTTTCGGCTAATTAATTTTTTAGGAGAAAAAGTCAAGAGCACAAAAATAAAATATGTTATAGCATAATTCAGCACAACTAATAGTTTTGTCCAAAAATTGTTTTTTATATTTTTGAAATTAATTTTCAATTTTCACGGCTAATTAATTTTTTTAGGACAAAAAGTCAAGACTACAAAAATGCAATATGAGTATAGTACAATGCAGCACTAATAGTATTTTTTTAAATTGATTTTCAATTTTCTCGGCTCATTTAATAAAACAAAAAAAAAACCGGCACAATATAGCACAACTCAGCACGGCTCTTTTTTTTAAATCGGAGAAAATGGCGGGGCCAACTTAACGGTGAAAAATTAAAAAACTAAATAAAAATAGAAAAAAATATAATTTTTTTTTATTTACGGTACAACCCAACACAATACAGCACAATTAATTTTTGTTTTCAATTTTGAAAATGGCGGGGCCAACTTAACGGAAATAAAAATATTAGTATAGGTACCAAAGTTTTTAACTCAAAGATTTTTTGGTTATTTAAGACATAAATATAAATACTTTCACAAAGTTTCATCAAAATCGAATGATTTTTGCGGAAATAAAAAATGAAAAACAACAAAAAAAAATAACTACGAATTTCCTCATTTTACTCGGAAATTTTGAGGTTATAATCAAAAGTAATCTATATAAAAGTTGCAGATTTTTTTATAATCTACAACTTTGCTGTTGAATGTTTTCTGATACGTCATCAAGTTTGTCCGAAAATCGCAAAAAATTATTTTTCACCCCCTTTAACCACCCCCAAATAAATTAGACTAACTGACAGAGCGGCGTTTTTTTTTAACGCAATTTCTTGTGACCCTCTTTATCATTTCTCATTGTAGGATTTTTTAAACATTAATTTTTTTTTAATTTGAATAAAATTTAATCAAGAAAAAAACAAAAAAATTTGTATAAAATTATTGTTTTTAAACCTTAATATTTTTTTTTATTGCAAATTGCAATACTTGTTTTAAGGTTTCCGATCATCGGTCTCGTATCTACAACCAACTTTTATATGTATACACGTTTTATGGATACTTTGGATGTATTAATTAAATTCGTTTCGGGTAATGGCACCTTATTATTATCGTTTTTACCGGAAAAATTTTATAACCTCATCAAAAACAGCCGTTTTTTATTATTTTTTATAAAAAATTTTGTTATTACATTCATTTAATTTAATGTACTATTTTTTCCGCAAAAATTAAGAATTATGAAAAAAAAAATTAATAATTTAAAATAAAATGTAATGGCAAAAAAAAACGGCAACATCGTTTTATATGTCATATTACTAGAAACTGATTAGTCATTATTTATATTTTGTACGGAACGTTTTATAAAGTTGACAACACTGCATACGTTTAATATTTACGTTCCAGTAAAAAAAATTGCTCACATTTATCACATAAAATAACTAAACTTTTTTTTACTCTGCATTTATTTTACACAAAAATACGAGAAATTCAATCACTTTCAGTTTCCAAGAAAAAATTGACGAAATTTCGTATATTTACCGCGAGTTTCACCATATCGTGCATAGTATTAACGAATTAAAAAGCCATTGCAATAAAAATTTTACCTGCATTCATTTTACACACAAAAATACGAGGAATTCAATCACTTTCAGTTTCCAAGAAAAAATTGACGAAATTTCGTATATTTACCGCGAGTTTCACCATATCGTGCATGGTATTAACGAATTAAAAAGCCATTGCAATAAAAATTTTACCTGCATTCATTTTACACACAAAAATACGAGGAATTCAATCACTTTTAGTTTCCAAGAAAAAATTGACGAAATTTCGTATATTTTCCGCGAGTTTCACCATATCGTGGATGGTATTAACGAATTAAAAATCCATTGCAATAAAAATTTTACCTGCATTCATTTTACACACAAAAATACGAGGAATTCAATCACTTTCAGTTTCCAAGAAAAAATTGACGAAATTTCGTATATTTACCGCGAGTTTCACCATTTCGTACATGGTATTGTCGAATTAAAAAGCCATTGCAATAAAAATTTTACCTCCATTCATTTTACACACAAAAATACGAGGAATTCAATCACTTTTAGTTTCCAAGAAAAAATTGACGAAATTTCGTATATTTACCGCGAGTTTCACCACATCGTGCATAGTATTAACGAATTAAAAATCCATTGCAATAAAAATTTTACCTGCATTCATTTTACACACAAAAATACGAGGAATTCAATCACTTTCAGTTTCCAAGAAAAAATTGACGAAATTTCGTATATTTACCGCGAGTTTCACCATTTCGTACATGGTATTGTCGAATTAAAAATCAATTGCAATAAAAATGTAACACCTAATTTTTAACATTGTTGCCGGTTCTTTGGCCATTATATTTTATTTTAAATTATTTAATTTTTTTCCATAACGGTTACTTACAGGTAATAATTTTTTATGAATAATTTGACATTTTCAAAAATTTCAATATTTCACTAAATTATTAAATCATTTTAAGTTTTTAAAATAAAATAAAAAAATTATTTACTTTTTCTTTCCTGAAGCCACCGATGGTTCCACCACTAGCGCCACTCCATTAAAAGTAAACCCTGTAAAGAAAAAAAAATTGAAATTAAATTTAATTCTTATGACATATCTTCAGTATATGATCCAGTTTTCTGAAACTTTTTATTATTTTGAAAAAAAGAGAAAAAATCAATAGTAAAATAGTATTTAATTTAACTAATTGTAAACTTTTGATTAATTTTTTTGTGAAATTTTTTATCACAATTGTTGATTTTTTATAAAAATTTTTAAACGAAAAAATTTGATCGAAATAGACTATGAATTATTTCCTAGTAATCTTATACGACCTCAAACAAAAATTCTAACGGAGTAATATCGGGCAAACGGAGAGGCCATCGGTGGCGTCCGCTATTCTTCAAAGTAATTTTGTAAAAATTTATTTACTCCATTTAAAAAATACAATGTAACAATTAAAATAACAAAATTATATACATTCGTGTATTGTAAAAAGAAATTTTTATATAAAAATATATTTTTGGTAAATACAATTTTAAGGGTTAAAGCCAGTCCTGCATTTTAAAATACTGACCTTAATATAAAAGCGCGGGAAGATTTTTCAGGGTTAAACTAAACTTCTTAATTTCTTTAGGCCTTGTTAATGGGAAACATACCTGAGAGAGCGCTTCCTATTTTTACACATACGCCAGTGGCGTCCTTTACATGTGTATATATCGCAATTATTATTTAAAACCTTCAAAAATTTTAAATCTATAAATTAATGTGTAGTGCATTTTAACATGTTTTATGAGTGTTATTACTGATAGTGAAAATGGAAGTGAAAAAGATAAATCTGTTAATTCCTATAGATACATATTTTGTTAAAAAAAAAATGTTTACCAAAAACATATTAAAAAAAGATTTTTTGGATTTTTCTCTAAAATATTAAGGTTGAAATTTTTTTCATAATCTACAAAACAATTAAAAATGCTTATTTTCAACTTTGAATTTGAAAAACAAGTTTTTGACAGAAAAAAAATGAATATCTCACAAAATTTTGAATTTTTTTATCTCACAATTTTTTTGGTTGTTTAAGACATAAAAGCGAATATTTTCACAAATTTTTATCAAAATCGAGTTATTTTTGCGGAAGAGAAAAATGCTAAACGAAAAAAAAATACTACGAATTTCCTCATTTTTCTCGAAAATTTTGAGGTTATGATCAAAGTGACTTCTACAAATGTTGTAGATTTTTTCATAATCTACAATTTTTGTATTGAAAACTTCTTCGATTCTGTGAGAAAACGCTTAAAAAATGCTTATTTTCAACTTTTAATTTGAAAAACAAGTTTTTGACCAAAAAAAAATGAATATCCCAAAAAACTTTGAATTTTATTATCTCAAAATTTTTTTGGTTATTTAAGATATAAAAACGAATATTTTCACAAATTTTCATCAAAATCGAGTTACTTTTGAGGAAGAGAAAAATAAAAAACAAAAAACAAAAATTAACTACTCTCATTTTTCTCGAAAATTTTGAGGTTATGATCAAAAGTGACTTCTACAAATGTTGTAGATTTTTTCATAATCTACAACTTTTCTATTGACCATTTTTTAGATTCTGTAAGAAAACAATTAAAAAAATGCTTATTTTGAACTTTTAATTTGAAAAACAAGTTTTTGACAGAAAAAAATGAATACCTCAAAAAGTTTTGAATTTTTTTATCTCAAAATTTTTTTGGTTGTTTAAGACATAAAAACGAATATTTTCACAAATTTTTATTAAAATTGAGTTACTTTTGCGGAAGAAAAAAATGCAAAACAAAAAAAAGTACTACGAATTTCCTCATTTTTCTCGAAAATTTTGAGGTTATGATCAAAAGTGACTTCTACAAAAGTTGTATATTTTTTCATAATCTACAACTTTTGTATTGGAACATTTTTTTGATTCTGTAAAAAAAAACAATTAAAAAAAATGCTTTTTTCAACTTTTAAATTGAAAAAAAAAGTGTTTGACCAAAAAATATGAATATCTCAAAAAAATTTGAATTTTTTTATCTCAAATTTTTTTTGGTAGTTTAAGACATAAAAACGAATATTTTTACAAAGTTTCATCAAAATCGAACAATTTTTACACAAGAGAAAAATGAAAAAGAAAAAACAAAAATTAACTACTCTCCCCATTTTTCTCCAAATTTTTGAGGTTATGATCAAAAGTGACTTCTACAAAAGTTGTAGATTTTTTCATAATCTACAACTTTTGTATTGACCATTTTTTAGATTCTGTAAGAAAACAATTAAAAAAATGCTTATTTTGAACTTTTAATTTGAAAAACAAGTTTTTGACAGAAAAAAATGAATACCTCAAAAAGTTTTGAATTTTTTTATCTCAAAATTTTTTTGGTTGTTTAAGACATAAAAACAAATATTTTCACAAAGTTTCATCCAAATCGAACAATTTTTACACAAGAGAAAAATAAAAAAGAAAAAACAAAAATTAACTACTCTCCCCATTTTTCTCCAAAATTTTGAGGTTATGATCAAAAGTGACTTCTACAAATGTTGTAGATTTTTTCATAATCTACAACTTTTCTATTGACCATTTTTTAGATTCTGTAAGAAAACAATTAAAAAAATGCTTATTTTGAACTTTTAATTTGAAAAACAAGTTTTTAACCGAAAAAAAATGAATACCTCAAAAAGTTTTGAATTTTTTTATCTTAAAATTTTTTTGGTTGTTTAAGACATAAAAACAAATATTTTCACAAAGTTTCATCCAAATCGAACAATTTTTACACAAGAGAAAAATAAAAAAGAAAAAACAAAAATTAACTACTCTCCCCATTTTTCTCCAAAATTTTGAGGTTATGATCAAAAGTGACTTCTACAAATGTTGTAGATTTTTTCATAATCTACAACTTTTCTATTGACCATTTTTTAGATTCTGTAAGAAAACAATTAAAAAAATGCTTATTTTGAACTTTTAATTTGAAAAACAAGTTTTTAACCGAAAAAAAATGAATACCTCAAAAAGTTTTGAATTTTTTTATCTTAAAATTTTTTTGGTTGTTTAAGACATAAAAACGAATATTTTCACAATTTTTTATCAAAATCGAGTTATTTTTGCTGAAGAGAAAAATGCAAAACGAAAAAAAAAAATAACTACGAATTTCCTCATTTTTCTCGAAAATTTTGAGGTTATGATCAAAAGTGACTTCTACAAAAGTTGTATATTTTTTCATAATCTACAACTTTTGTATTGAACAATTTTTCGATTCTGTAACAAAACAATTAAAAAAAATGCTTTTTTCAACTTTTAAATTGAAAAACAAGTTTTTGACCAAAAAAATGAATATCTCAAAAAAATTTGAATTTTTTTATCTCAAATTTTTTTTGGTAGTTTAAGACATAAAAACGAATATTTTTACAAAGTTTCATCAAAATCGAACAATTTTTACACAAGAGAAAAATGAAAAAGAAAAAACAAAAATTAACTACTCTCCCCATTTTTCTCCAAATTTTTGAGGTTATGATCAAAAGTGACTTCTACAAAAGTTGTAGATTTTTTCATAATCTACAACTTTTGTATTGACCATTTTTTAGATTCTGTAAGAAAACAATTAAAAAAATGCTTATTTTGAACTTTTAATTTGAAAAACAAGTTTTTGACAGAAAAAAATGAATACCTCAAAAAGTTTTGAATTTTTTTATCTCAAAATTTTTTTGGTTGTTTAAGACATAAAAACAAATATTTTCACAAAGTTTCATCCAAATCGAACAATTTTTACACAAGAGAAAAATAAAAAAGAAAAAACAAAAATTAACTACTCTCCCCATTTTTCTCCAAAATTTTGAGGTTATGATCAAAAGTGACTTCTACAAATGTTGTAGATTTTTTCATAATCTACAACTTTTCTATTGACCATTTTTTAGATTCTGTAAGAAAACAATTAAAAAAATGCTTATTTTGAACTTTTAATTTGAAAAACAAGTTTTTAACCGAAAAAAAATGAATACCTCAAAAAGTTTTGAATTTTTTTATCTTAAAATTTTTTTGGTTGTTTAAGACATAAAAACGAATATTTTCACAATTTTTTATCAAAATCGAGTTATTTTTGCTGAAGAGAAAAATGCAAAACGAAAAAAAAAAATAACTACGAATTTCCTCATTTTTCTCGAAAATTTTGAGGTTATGATCAAAAGTGACTTCTACAAAAGTTGTATATTTTTTCATAATCTACAACTTTTGTATTGAACAATTTTTCGATTCTGTAACAAAACAATTAAAAAAAATGCTTTTTTCAACTTTTAAATTGAAAAACAAGTTTTTGACCAAAAAAATGAATATCTCAAAAAAATTTGAATTTTTTAATCTCAAATTTTTTTTGATAGTTTAAGATATAAAAACGAATATTTTCACAAATTTTCATCAAAACCGAGTTACTTTTGAGGAAGAGAAAAATAAAAAACAAAAAACAAAAATTAACTACTCTCATTTTTCTCGAAAATTTTGAGGTTATGTTCAAAAGTGACTTCTACAACAGTTGTAGATTTTTTCATAATCTACAACTTTTGTATTGGAACATTTTTCGATTCTGTAAAAAAAACAACTAAAAAAAGCTTATTTTCAACTTTTAATTTGAAAAACAAGTTTTTGACCGAAAAAAATGAATATCTCAAAAAAATGTGAATTTTTTAATCTCAAATTATTTTTGGTAGTTTAAGACATAAAAACGAATATGTTCACAAAGTTTCATCAAAATCGAACAATTTTTACACAAGAGAAAAATGAAAAAGAAAAAACAAAAATTAACTACTCTCCTCATTTTTCTCGAAAATTTTGAGGTTATGATCAAAAGTGACTTCTACAAAAGTTGTAAATTTTTCCATAATCTACAACTTTTCTATTGACCATTTTTTCGATTCTGTAACAATACAATTAAAAAATGCTTATTTTCACCTTAATTTGAAAAACAAGTTTTTGACCGAAAAAAATGAATATCTCAAAAAGTTTTGAATTTTTTATCTCAAAAATTTTTTTGGTAATTAAGACATAAAAACGAATATTTTCACAAAGTTTCATTAAAATCGAACGATTTTTGCACAAGTGAAAAATGAAAATCAAAAAAAAAATTAACTAGGTACTTTTCTCATTTTTCTCAAAAATTTTGAGGTTATGATCAAAAGTGACTTGTACAAAAGTTGCAGATTTTTTCATAAGCTCCAATTTTGCTGTTGAATGTTTTTTGATACGACGTAAAAGTTTTACCGGAAATCACAAAAAAACATTTTCATCCCATTTAATCACCCCTCAAATAAATTAGACCAATTCCCAGAGCGCCATTTTTTTTAAATGTTCATTTATCATTTCCCACTGTAGAAAAATAATTCTTTAATTTAATTTCTTCCAAATAAAAGTACGTATTATAAATTTTTTTTAATTATTCACAAAAATAGTAATTATTATTCTGTCTCCTAATATAATTGCAAGTTTCAGGCTTTTATTCAAAGTTGCAGATCAGAAAATTTACTACCTACTTACAAAAATAGATCCATATTGCATTTAAATAATGAGTTAAAACCTTTCAAGTACGCCCCTGTTTTGCAAATTTTGTACCTACCTAAAAACCAGTTTAAAGAATCCTACCTAGAATTGAATTTGACAATACAGTGGTCCTAACCTTAAAATTTTTAAACTTTAATTTCCATTTTTTTAATTTTTTCTTTTAATATTTTCGGTTTTGAAGGGTTTATAAATAAATTTTGATTTGGTTTTAACGAAGTTTTATGTATACATTGTTAGAAAACGAGCGTGACATTGACATTAGAGATATTTTTTGATAATAATAAAGTGTTAAAATGAAACAAAGAGTAACTTTTGACTTACCATTTAATTTGTCGATGACTCTATCGGCAGAAGATTGATCAGGACAATCAACAAAAGCGTATCCACCACGTTTAATTAAAATACTAGAACAAGATAAATTCTGTTCGACGAAAAGCTGCCGCAAAGAATTTTCACTAGTTTCGTTCGGTAAATTACCCACGTAGAGTTTACTCATCGTTATCGGAGGAATTTTACCCGTCGTAGACATTTTCTAACACTTATATTATTAAACGACTAACTTAAAATTAATAAAAATCAACAATTAAGTTAACGAAAGTCTTAAACACCACGTCTTCAACGCTTATAAACTTTTATGACATGCGCACTCTTTTCGCAATGCATGGAATGCATGCACCCGCACTGGGAAGACAACATTCCATATCTTCTATGATTGGATCGTATCATCACACGTGGTTTACAAACTTTCAAACATCGAAAACCATTTAAAATGACACTAACAATAGATACAATTTAGGTAAACAATCACTTATAATTGGTCTAAATTCAAAAACATTTAATAATAAACTGATAACACAGAAAAGCCGGTAATGGGTTAACGATATTAGGTTAGTATATTGTTCTGAAATATTTTTAAACAACGGCGCCGTGGCTTAGTTGGTTAAAGCGCCTGTCTAGTAAACAGGAGATCGCGAGTTCGAATCTCGCCGGGGCCTAACTCCAACAACTTTTTTTTAAATTTGATTTTTTTGGATTTTTTTTATTTTTTTTGTACATTGCAAAGAAATTGAATTTTTTTTAATTATATTCCAAATTTTTGATTTAATTTTGAAATAATTTTATTTTAATGTTTTCTTTTTTTGTATACAATTTGTCCCGTAAAGAAATTAGATAAATTATTTTTTTAATCTTTTAAGTAATGAAAATGTTGAAAAAAAGGAGGGAAAATGTTGTGCCCGAAAAAGGAAAATAAAAGTGGAAAAAAAGTGTGTCAAAAATCAAGAATTTAAAAAAAGAGAATGAAAAAAGGGGAAGAAAATGAGATAAAAGTAAGTACTAGAAAAAAAATGGAAAAAGTGGGACAAAAAAAATGGGGCAAAAAAAAATGGGGCAAAAAACTAGAGGTGGGAAAAAAGGGGGAACAAAAAATTACAATTATGCTAAGAGAAAAGTTTGGATGTTCTTTTTTTAAGTGATAATTATAAATTAACATTTTTAATGTTTTCGTTTTTTTAATATACAGTGTGTGCTTTAAAGAAATAAGATCATTGGTTTTATTTTTTAACTATGAAAAAATGGGGTAAAATAACAAGAGCGAGAAAAATGGGTGGAAAAAACACAAGAGGGAAAAAATGGGGCAAGAACAAGAGTGAGAAAAAAATTAGACAAAAATCAAGTGTGAGAAAAAAGGAAAGAAAATGCGGCCAAAAAAACGAAAAAACTAAAAGAATCAAAGGAATAAGAAAAAATGAGAAAAAATTAAAAAACAAAGAAATTGAAAAAAACAGTACAATTGAAAAAAAATGAGGAAAAACTAGAAAATATAAAAAAAAAATCGGAAATTAACAGAAAAAAAAACAAAAATTGAAAAAATGAGAAAAAAACGAAAAAAAATTAGAAGGAATAAAAAAATCAGAAAAAATTGGAAAAATAAGAAAGAAACAGATATATTGGAAAAAATTGAAAGAAAAATCAGAAAATACTTTAAAAAAAAATGAAAAACAAAATTATAAAATACGGAAAAAACGATAAAATCAAAAAAATTGTGAAAAAGCCGAAAAAACGCAAAAAACCGCTAAAAAAATTAAAAAGAAGAAAACACAAGAAACCGAAAAATATCACAAAATATCGCAAAAAAACAAAGAACAACCGGAAACTGTAACTGTTGTAATCATATTTTTTTTTCAAAAAAATGGAAAAATTGAACCAAATCGCAAAAAAATCGTAACAAAATTCCAAAGAATGGCAGAAAAATCACAAATAATCGCAATAGAGGAATAAGAAAATATGGGAAAAAATTAGAAAATAAAAGAAAGAAACAGAAAAAACCGGAACGATGTGGAAAAATTAGAAAAAAAATGAAAAAAAAAAACAGGAAAATAACCAAAAATCTGGAAAATGAGAAAAAAACGAGAAAAAATTATAAGAAACGAAAAAATCAGAAAAAATGGAAAAATGAGAAAAAACAGAATAATTGGAAAAAATTGAAAGAAAAATAAGTAAATAAAAAGGCCGAAAAAAAAGAAGTCTCAAAACAACGCAAGAAATCGAAAAATTTCACAAAAAATCGCAAAAAACAAAGAACAATCAAACAACCGGAAACTGTTGTAATAAAAAAAATGAAAAAATTGAACCAAATCGCAAAAAACCGCAAAAAAATCGCAACAAAATTCCAAAGAATGCCAAAAAAATCACAAATAATCGGAAAAATTCATAGAGGAATAAGAAAAAAATGGGATAAAATTAGAAAACAAAAAAAAAATAGAAATAAAAAGTAAAAAAATAATTAAAAATCAGAGACCAAAAAAAAAACAAACAACTGAAAATAGAAAAAAAAACAGACCAATGTGAAAAAAATGAGGAAAAATTAGAAAAAATCCAAAAATTCAGAAAATATTGGAAAAAACTGAAAAATAAAATTGCAAAATACGAAAAAACGAAAAAATCAAAAAAATTATGAAAAAGCCGGAAAACCCCGCTAAAAATCCCAAGAAAAAACGAAAAAGAAGTCTAAAGACAACGCAACAAATCGAAAAATAACACAAAAAATCGCAAAAAAAACAAAAAACAACCAAAAAACCGGAAAATATCATAATAATAAAAAAAAATTTAAATGAATTGAAAAAAATTGCAAAATATCGTAACAGAATTCCAAAAAATGGCAAAAAAATCACAAACAATCCCAAAAATTTAGAGGAATAAGAAATGGAAAAGAATGGGGAAAAAATGGGAAAAAAAGAAAGAAATAGAAAAAAAAACAAAACAAAGGGAAAAAATGAGGAAAAATCGAAAAAAATCAGAAAAAAACATCAAAAAACCTTCCTATCTGTCTCTCTCTAAAAAATAATTATAAATTATATAAAAATAGGAGAAAAGAAGAGAGTAAGAGATATAAAGGGAAGGTCGCCTGGAGCGAGCATAACGCTTTTTCCTTACGTGACGCTTTCTGTCAGTTAATTCCTACGCGTTAAGGAAAGGAACTGCGTTACAATAAAATATCTGAAAAAGAGTACCGGAACTTTTTCCAGAATTTCCAATATTTGCGCCACTAGAGGGCGCGTAAAAAATGTGCATATATATTTTCTCTAGTTTTTCTTGATTTTGAAGACAAAAAATACACATTGGTGCAAATTTTTGTATTACAAAGTTTTAGGGCATAAAATTGCCTACATCTTTTATCTTATGCCTTTCCCAGAATTTCCAATAGTTGCGCCACTAGAGGGCGCGTAAAAAATGTGCATGTATGTTTTCTATAGTTTTTCTTGATTTTGAGGACACAGCCGATTTTTTTATTTATACTGTCGGTTTACATTGAGAAATCAAATTTGTTTTTTATTAATTAGTGTAAATTGCGAAAGACCGAAAAATTTTGAACCACGTTAGTGTCTTTATAACAATACTAAAAACATTGTGTACATAAGTAAAGAAATCGGTCACTATATCATCGTGTAAAATTCCACTATCCATCCCCACCGGTCAAAAGGTCAAAACTTCAACAATATACGGAACCGGAACTTACCAAACAATCACATCACCGAAAATAAGAACAAGTTTTCGATTTTCGTTTCTGAGGTACACAATTACATTATTCAAAGAACGCGAACGGGTGCGGGGTTGAAATTTAGAAGCGATTTCTAATTCTTCCCATTTGACAAGCTTAACTCCAACACAGTGGCGTCGAAAGGGTTCATTTATGATCCACAAAATTTAAGAAAAATTAAACCAAAAAAAAATTAAAATCTCAACAGACACGTGGTCAAATGGTTACCAAAGTCTAAAATAGGCTAATTCACATTTTATAAAACATGAGAATGTATAGAAAATTTTGTGAAAAATATCAACTCGCACATAAATAATTGCAAATAAAGATTTAAGTAGTTTTTTGCAAATAACTCAAAAATTATAAGGGTGAAAGTGAATAGTAGGTAAGGGGGCACCCTGGCCACCCCCTCCTCTTTTAATTTATCATCAAAGGGAAAGTATAGTGAACGAGCAAAAAGAAAAATTCGAGATATCGATGGAAATATCCATTTTGAGGTCCCCCAAGTAGATTGAACCAATTCTAGTTTATAGTCTGTCTGTGTGTCTGTGTGTAATCTTCCATAATAATTTCCAAACCGTTTGACCAATCAAGCTGAAATTTGGTATGAAGCGTCGGTATGTGCCTCGAAAGTGACCATTAGTTTTTGGTTTAAATTGGTAAAGTAGAAGGTCCTTAAGACCGACATTGATTAAATACACATGAAAGATTTTTTGCCTTTTTTTAAATTTTAAGGGCAAACAATACACTTTGGTGCAAAATGTTCTAGTACAAAGTTTTAGAGCATAAAATTTCCTACAATTTTTATATTATACTTTTTCCATAATTTATAATAGTTGCGCCACTAGAGAGCGCGCAAAAAATATGCATCTAGGTTTTGAGCAGTTTTCCAAATTTTGAGGACAAACAATACACTTAAATGCAAAATATTCTAGTACAAAGTTTTAGAGAATAAAATTTCCTATAATTTTTGTATCAATCTTTCTCCATAATATACAATAGTTGCGCCACTAGATGGCGCGCAAAAAATATGCATGAAGGTTTTCCACAGTTTTTCCAAATTTTGAGGAGAAACAATGCACTTTAGTGCAAAATTTTCTAGTGCAAAGTTATAGAGCACTAAATTTGCTTTAACTTTCATATTTAACATTTTACTTTCCCGGACCCATCAAAGGGAAAGTAGGGTGAACGAGCAAAAAAAAAATCGAGATATTGATGGAAATATCCATTTTGAGGTCCCCCAGGAAGATTGAAACCATTTCCAGCACATGGTCTGTCTGTGTGGTGTGTCTGTGTGTCTGTGTGTCTGTGTGTCTGTGTGTCTGTGTGTCTGTGTGTCTGTGTGTCTGTGTGTCTGTGTGTCTGTGTGTCTGTCTGTCTGTGTGTCTGTGTGTCTGTGTGTCTGTGTGTCTGTGTGTCTGTGTGTCTGTGTGTCTGTGTGTCTGTGTGTCTGTGTGTCTGTGTGTCTGTGTGTAATCTTCCACGATAACTGCCGAACTGTTTGACCAATCAAGCTGAAATTTGGTATGGAGGGTCGGTGTGTACCTAGAATGCGACCATTAGATTTTGGTTTAAATTGGTACAGTAGAAGGTCCTCAAGATCGACATTGATAAAATGCACATGTAACAATTTTTTACTTTTTTTAAATTTTAAGGACAAACTATACACTTTAGTGCAAAATGTTGTAGTATAAAGTTTGAGAGCATAAAATTCCCTACAACTCTTGTCTGAAACTTTTTCTAGAATTTCCAGTAGTTGCGCCACTAGAGGGCGCGTAAAAAATGTGCATGTATGTTTTCTCTAGTTTTTCTTGATTTTGAGGACATTAATACACTTAAGTGCAAAATGTTGTAGTACAAAGTTTTAGAGCATAAAATTCCCTACAACTCTTGTCTGAAACTTTTTCTAGAATTTCCAGTAGTTGCGCCACTAGAGGGCGCGTAAAAAATGTGCATGTATGTTTTCTCTAGTTTTTCTTGATTTTGAGGACAAATAATACACTTAAGGGCGCGACAACGCCATCAGCGGCTTGTAACAAAGCAAATCTTCAATATATTGTACATAGATGGCGACAGCTGTATGACTAGCTCGATTTATAATTTTAGCACGTGGTTCTATTTCAAGGTTGTCAAATTTACGGACGCTGATATAAATATTTTAGGAGAATAATATGAATATTGCTGTTGGCCACTTTCAATTATTGCACTGCAATATGAAAAGTTAATCTGATAAAAATTGTACTTAGTTTATAAATGCTAAATACCTAGTTTAATTGTGACAAAAAACCCAAATAAAATCATTAAAATATCATTCCAATATTTACTCATAATACCTAAGTGGTATATTCTAATCACATGTAATCTATATTTATCCAAATTTTAATCTTAAATAACCGGGACAATTGAACTATTCCATAACTCAGCAAGGTGGTTGTGCTCCAGATGTTTCGGCTTAGGACAGGGCCCTCCTATTAGAGGGTCAAACTGGTTAGTTTATTTATCTTTTGTAAATTACTGAAAGTACTAAATCGATTATGTTATCATTTAAATAAATTCTCGATTCAATTCGATAATAATATAAGTAATCATTTGAAATTTTTAATTATCTATTTAGATACATCTCTTTTTAATTCAGTTAATAAAATATAATCTGAAAAAAATATGGTCAATCCATCTTTGACCATGTTTTGATCGAATCAATGCTTGTAAAAATTAACAATCGATTCTATTCTGTCGATTATAATATTTTTAATCATAGCAACCCAGGACGAGTGTTGCCAATATTAGGGTAAATGCCTGCATTTATTTAAAACTTAAATTGTGGAGTAAACGTGGGTCATTTACCTAATATTTGAGGATTATGCATTTAAATTGATTACAAAAATATATTTCTAATTATTTTTTATATTTTTGTCGCTGTGACCTGCAGATTTATTGAACTTTAGAAAAAAGTTATTTTTTAAGAATTTCGTTTTTGTTCTTTTGAGCTGATATAAAATAATAAGAGTTCAAAATTATTTATTTTTTAACTTTTTTTATTATGTATAAAAATACATCTTTTGTGTACCTACTAGACATTTACTCTGTAAAAAAAACAAAAATTCACAATCGGAACTATATTAAAAATTCACTGGGCACCGCGATGTGTTAAAAAAGAAAAATGTCAACTTAAATTACCCTTCCGTCGAACCGTTTGTTGAAAAGTTCCAAACTTTAAAAAACTGCACGTGTCTTAAAACCATTCTTATTTTTCAAGTATCTTTGAAACTTTTATAAAAATATGCATACGGCAACGTCGTATTATCATATACAAGTGTCTCTAAAGGTCGATTCCCATTGTTCGATGAAATGTTTTTGACAGATACCGTTTTCATTCCTGATTGGTCAACCATTAATTATTTAGATGACAACTCAGCATTTATCCAAGTTCCAATACTTATGTAAACTCACCCTTACGAGGCGCATTGGTGGTGAACACGATGAACTACAATGACATGATAATTAACGCGTCAAATTTAAAATTGTGTCAAAAATTTGCAAATCTAAATCATGCTTTTAGCAAAAACTATCTAATATCCAGCACTCATATTTTGAAAAAGGTAATAAGAAACGATAGAGAATGGATTGAAATAAATTTTGTTATTCATCTTTACAATTATAATTTCAAAGTTTATATCGATGTTGTGAATTTACGGTTAGTTATTATCGAATATATTTATATTCAATTCATTCTTACAACATTGCTGTTCATGAATATAAATTAGTTTGCTTGTAATTTTTCCTTATTTTCATAAAAAGCATGAATTAGTAAAACCTTGTTAAGTGTCAAAAAAGGCCGCCATTTTTAGTCCATTTCCCAGCCTTAAGTGCAAAATATTGTAGTACAAAGTTTTAGAGCATAAAATTCCCTACAACTCTTGTCTGAAAGTTTTTCTAGAATTTCCAATAGTTGCGCCACTAGAGGGCGCGTAAAAAATGTGCATGTAGGTTTTCTCTAGTTTTTCTTGATTTTGAGGATAAACAAAGCCTTTTAGTTCAAAATTTTCTTGTTCAAAGTTGTAAAGCATCAATTTTTCTTTAACTTTTATGTTTAATTTTTTATAGGATTCCTCATAGTTTCGCCGCTAGATGGCGAGAAAAATACACATTTAAAATTCCCTACAAATATTGTATGAAAAATTTTCCTGAATTCCCAATAGTTTTCACACATGATTTTAGGAGATCCTAATTGTAGCATTGCGATATACAACGTGCTCATTCGCAGCTTATGTCATTATCAACATTGAAATATCAATTCGGTAGACATATTCACCATCGGCTGGTTGTTTTTAATGTGTTTGTAATTAAAATAATAATAATAAATAACATATTCTCTACGGTCGAGCCGGGAAAGTTCTGGGGTGACAAAGCCGATTTTTTTTTAATTCCCCATAATTCCTTTTTTTATTATTTTGAAGGCAAATAATGGGATTTAGTGCAAAATGTTGTAGTCCAAAGTTGTAGGACATAAAATTCCACACCACTTTTGTATCAAACTTTTTCCCAAATTCCCAATAGTTTTCACCCCATAATTTTAGCAGTGCGCTATATAATGTGCGCATGCGCCAGTTTATGTCATTATCAACATTGAAATATCAGTTGGATAGACGTATTTTTAAAATTTGTAAATAAAGTAATCCTATTCTCCACAGCTGAGCCGGGAAAGTTCTGGGGTGACACAGCGATTTTTTTTCTACCCAGTCGTACCACGTCGGCTATAGTCTTCAGGTACTTCAGCTCGGTCGGCTTTGGTCGGAGCTGAAAAATGCTGAGTTAAATGCGTCAAAAAACGACTCAAAATGGAACATTTTTAGTGGTTTTTTACGCATCATATTTAGGAGCGTTAAATTCGTCAAAAAACGACTCAAAATGAAACATTTTTTGACGCATTTAACGCACCTAAATACAATGCGTGAAAACCATTAAAAAACTTTCCATTTTGAGTCGTTTTTCGACGTATTTAACGCAGCATTTTTCTGCTCCGACCAGAGAAAACGGAGCTGAAGTACCTGAAGACCAAAGCCGATGCGGTACGCCTGGGTAGAAAAAAATTGGAGGGCGGTGGCTCCCTTACCTACTGTGAATTTGAAAAAATAATTGTGAAAAGAAAAAAAATAATAATAAAAAAGTTCCTAGATTTCATTGTAGAAGCGTAACGCACACTTTTGTGAATTTATTCTCACCCGCAATATCTCCAAAACTATTAATCTGATCCAAGTACTTGATAGTTCATTTGGAAGATTTCAACAAATAAAGAAAATTTTATACCGTAAAAAAATTTGAAAAATGGCCTCCTTCATACCGGAAATAGGCTCAGAAAATTTCAAAAAATTATTAAGAATATCGGATTTTTTCCTACGATTTTTTTTAAAACGTTCGAAACGTCACATTTACAACGTTTTCAACGTTTACTTTTTGATATGAGTAGATAGACCAAGACAGGTCTGGAAAAATGAACCTCCGCTGGTGTCGCGGGACGAGGGAAAATATGAAGAGTGATATCTCCGTTATTGTATTATATTCTACATCACATTTATAAAACAGTACCGTTTGTCCCGTTGAAATCAGATAATTAATAACGAAGTTGGTCCCTAATGCCCTTTTGTCTTTTGTTCTGCATATAATTTTTGTTTACATGTGTATTTTTCATCTCATTTATAATACAATGCTGTTTTTCGCGTTCAATTTGGACCAATAGTAACAGAACTGGGCCCTAATGCCCTTTTGTCTTTTGTTTTACATATGATTTTTGTTTACGTATGTATTTTACGTGTTATTTCAAATATACCACCTTTTTCACGTGCTATTTAGATTAATAATAACGAGTTTTGACCTTAAGGCACTTTAGTCTTTACTTCTGCGCATGATTTTTGTTTACGTATATAATTTACGTCACATTTATAATACAATTCCATTTGTCCCATCTGACTACTAATAACGGAGATATCCCTTTTCATATTTCCCCCTGTCCCGCCACACCCACGGAGGTCCATTTTTCAAGAACTATCTTAGTCCATCTACTGATGTGAAAAAACTTTCACTTTTTTTGCATCAAATACTTGTTTTTCCCATAAGGAAACAAGTAAAAATAGCATGTCAAAATCGATGAAATATGGCATTATTTGATGTATTTTTTCGAATCAAAATTCCAAGCGTTAAAAAACGTTCTAAAACGTTGTAAAAAGTGACGTTTCGAACGTTTTTTCACGATTCAAAATACTAAACGTTAAAAAACGTCGATTGGGGCTCCCGAGTAGAAAAAATGGAGGGGGTTTTAGCTAACCTACCGCATTCTCTGCTCTTATTGGCTAGTAGATATTCTATGTTACTACGGGCGCAGGCTGGGGAAATTTGCTATAGCGATGCATGGCGTGACGTCATAATTTCTCCAGATCTGGGGAAAAAAGTTTTAATAAGCTCCACGGGTGTCTCGGAGATGGAGGGAAGGTGCCAGCATTATCGACTAACGTCATAGCATTTCGAAAAAAGTATAATTTAACAAAAAAACATGCGCAGAAGGAACGTTAAATCTCTAACTTCGTTGCTATTGGTCGTGTTTTACACGTCAATACATTTATTTTGATATGTCACAAGTGCTAGTTTAAAGTGTTTCTGGCATGTTTTTTCTCTTACGTTGACAGATGGAATTTTTTTATTATTTTTCTCATCATGTATACGTCAATACCTTTAATTTGATATGTCACAAGTGCCAGATTAACAGTGTTTGGGGAAGCTATGGGTGCATCGGGGGTAAACGGGAGAGTTATACACGGGAAATTATTATTCGCGTTTAAATCCGACCAATAGCAACGAAGTTAGAGATTCAATGTTTCTTCTGCGCATGTTTTTTTGTTAAATTATATTTTTTTCTAAATGCTGTAAAGTTAGTCGATAATGCCGATACCTCCCCCCCCCGTCTCCGAGACACTCACGGAGCTCAATAAACTTTTTTCCCCAGATCTGCGGAAATTGTGACGTCACGTCATGCAACGGTATAACAAATTTCCCCAGGGTGGTGGTTGATGAAAATTTGGTTAAAATCTTCTGAAAATAATCGTTGTCGAAAAATACGGATAAATCTGTTTTTTCCTTGACCACAACACTTTCCCTTTATATCGATAAAATAACAACGAAATAACCCTAAAAAGATTGACTTGGTTACGAGTACGCCAATGGCGGTAGGTCAGTGCGTTAGGACGTTAATAAACGTTAGAATTTTTATGATAACATTTTACGTGGTCTAACCTGTCCTTGTGGATTTAATCTGGCCGCTATTATATTTTTTAGATGTGAACCGTGTGAAAAATACAATGCCTTTTGGTATCGTCAAACATGTGTTCAAATTTTTGATAATGCATCAACACATTTTAAATGAACAATACACTGTCACTTTATATTGTTATACTACAAGTTTTTTTTAACAAAATTCAATTTATAAATAAAAAATAAAAATATGTATCCCAGTACTACAAAATAAAAAAAAAATTAATAAACATTACAAACTACCCTGTAAACAATCCCCCTAGGGTAAAATTTCTACGGTGAATATCTATGAATAAAAAACAAGTTATTTATTATTCATAAATAAATTTATTCAGTTTCAATAGACATCTATAATAATTTATTTCTATTCAAGATACAAAATTAAGGATCTAGTTCCACAGGAAGTTCATTCTTGTAGATATTTTTACCTATAATGGGTTGAACTATATATATAAGAAAAAAATATACATATATTCTTTTCTATATGGTACTAAAGGATGTTGAATTGTATAAACATATTTATTTATAGAAATCCAATAAAAGATTTTGATTCAAGATAATTTTTTTTTACTATTAGCCCTTTAACTGCGGGCAAAATTTTGCAGCGCTAATTGCTCTAGGGACAAAAATATTGTTGAATTTTAAGTCAATTTAAATTAAAAAAAATACAGAGTTTCAAAAAACAAAAAATAATGTCTTGAAATTTCGATAATTTCAAAAGTATATCGAAAATTTCAAAAATATATCAAGTTTTGAAAAATTTTAAATTCTACAATTTTTTTCGAAAATTTCAAAAAACAAAATTATTCGTCTAATTAAAAATATTTCAAGAATTTCAAAAATGTCAAAAAGTTTCAAAAAACATTAAAAAATTATTTTAAAATTTCAAATATGTTTCGAAAATTTCGAAAAATTTGAAATTTTACAATTTTTTTAAAATTTTTTAAAAATATCTAAAATGAAAATGTCAGAATATTTAAAAATATCTGAAACAGATCGAAAATTTGAAAAAACAAAATTATACGTTTAATTAAAAAGATTTCAAGAATTTTAAACAATTCAAAAAAGTTAAAAAGTTTAAAAAAAAATAAAAAATAATTCGAAAATTTCAAAAATGTTTCAAAAATTTCGAAAAATTTTAAATTGTGCAATTTTTTTCAAAGAGTGAAAATGTCAAAATATTTAAAAATTTTTGAAATATATCGAAAATTTCAAAAAACAAAATTATACGTTTAATTAAAAATATTTCAAGACTTTTAAACAATTCAAAAAAGTTAAAAAGTTTAAAAAAAAATAAAAAATAATTCGAAAATTTTAAAAATGTCGAAAAATTTGAAATTTTGCAAATTTTTTCAAAGAGTAAAAATGTCAAAATATTTAAAATTTTCTGAAATATATCGAAAATTTCAAAAAACAAAATTATTCCTCTAATTAAAAATATTTGAAGAATTTTAAACATTTCAAAAATGTTAAAAACTTTAAAATAACATTAAAAACTAATTAGAAATTTTCAAAAATGTTTCAAAAATTTCGAAAAATTATAAATTTTGCAATTATTTTCAAAAAGAAATGTCAAAATATTCAAAGATTTGTAAAATATATCAAAATCTTCAAAAAAACAAAATTATTCGTCTAATTACAAATATTTCTAAAAATTCTTGAATTTAAAACATTTCAAAAATGTTTAAAGTTTCAAAAAACATGAAAAAATCTTTCGAAAATTTAAAAAATATGCCAAAAATTTCGAAAAATTTGAAATTTTGCAATTATTTTCAAAAAGAAATGTCAAAATATTCAAAGATTTGTAAAATATATCAAAATCTTCAAAAACAAAATTATTCGTCTAATCAAAAAATTCTAGAATTTACCTAAAACATTTCAAAATTGTTAAAAGTTTCAAAAAACATTAAAAATCATTCGAAAATTTAAAAAATATGTTAAAAATTTCGAAAAATTTGAAATTTTTCAATTTTTTTCAAGAAGTAAAAATGTCAAGATATTTAAAAATTTCTAAAATATATCGAAAACTTCAAAAAACAAAAAAATAGTCGTCTAAAAATATTTTAAAAATTTAAAGCTTTAAAACATTTGAAAAATGTCAATGTTTTAAAAAACGTTCAAAAAATATTCGAAAATAGAAGATATATAAAAAATTTTAAATTTTGTAATTTTTTTCAAAAATTTCAAAAAGTGAAAATGTCAAAATATTCAAAAATTTCTAATATATCGAAAATTTAAAAAAACCAACAATTATTCGATTAATTGAAAATATTTCAAAAATTTCAATTAAACATTTCAAAAACGTCAAAAGTTTCAAAAAAACATTAAAAAATTATTCGAAAATTTCAAAAATATATCAAAAAATTCGAAAAATTTGAAATTTTGCAATTATTTTCAAAAAGAAATGTCAAAATATTCAAAGATTTGTAAAATATATCAAAATCTTCAAAAAAAACAAAATTATTCGTCTAATCAAAAAATTCTAGAATTTAAAACATTTGAAGAATGTTAAAAATTTCAAAAAACATTAAAAAATCATTCGAAAATTTAAAAAATATGTCAAAAATTTCGAAAAATTTGAAACAGTCTTCTAAAAATATTTTAAAAATTTCAAGCTTTAAAACATTTGAAAAATGTCAATGTTTTAAAAAACGTTCAAAAAATATTCGAAAATAGAAGACATATAAAAAATTTTAAATTTTGTAATTTTTTTCGAAAATTTCAAAAAGTGAAAATGTCAAAATATTCAAACTTTTCTAATATATCGAAAATTTAAAAAAACCAACAATTATTCGATTAATTGAAAATATTTCAAAAATTTCAATTAAACATTTCAAAAATGTTAAAAGTTTCAAAAAAACATTAAAAAATTTTGAAAATTGTAAAATTTTGAAAATTGTAAAATTTGTAAAAATTTTTGTAAAATATGTAAAAAATTGCAAAAACGGGGGAAAACAAAATATACAAAATTGTTTATTTACTAGCATAGTTTTACGAATCATTTATATACAGGGCGATGAAATTAAAAATTAATAGTGACGAATATTTATACTTTTAGAAACATGATTTCTGTATTTTTCTTATGCTGATTTTTTTAAATTATAAAGTACAATTGTTCCAAAAAAAAACATACCGCAGCAAATGTGTTAATAATCGAATCTTATTAGATAATCGTATAATAATAGTACCATCTGCGTGTTGTCTATTCGCATGAGAAAGTTTTAAAAACTTCGGTCCCGTTTGGGAATGGAATGGAATAGAACCAGCGGTTACTAACCTATGACTTGGTATAATAGATGTGCCCTGTACAATAAATTTGGGGGACGTAAAAAAAAAATCAACGGTTTCTCAACAGACCAAATTCGTGTGTGAAAATGTTTAAAATATAAAACAAAAAGTATCTAATCATTTATAATATAAAACAAAAACATGATAAATAACAAACATGGAAAATAGGATAAAAATAAGAATAAATATAAATACCAAAAAGTGAAAAAATAAAATAAAAATATGGAAGGATAAAAAAGAGGAAAAAAATGGGAAAAAATAGGAAAAAAAACCAGTGCGAACAATGAAAGTCAATAGAAAAAGTGGGGAAATAAATGTAGAAAAAAGGACAAGAGGAAATGAATGGAAAAAAAGGACAAAAAATGAAAAACAAAAGAAAATAGTAATGGGAAAGAAAGGCATAAAAAGAAAAAATTGGCGGAATATAAAAGGGAAAAAGGATAAAAAATAGTTTTAACCATAAACAGTGCTAAAAATAATAATTTTAAAAACAAAAAACAATAAAAAAAGAATACAGTGTGAGAAATAAAAAATAATATGGAAAAATTAAAAAAAGGGAGAAAATGTGTGAAAAAATGAAAAAAACGGAGAAAGTCGATAGAAAAAATTGGGGAAAAAAGTGGAAAAATAAAAAAATTATTAATAATTAATAATTAAAGGGAAATAGAGGACGGAAAAAGACGGAAAAATTATTGGAAAATATTGGAAACAAATGAAGAATTAAATTTTAAAATATGGAAAAAATAAAAAAAAAATAAAAAAAATTGTAAAAAAATCTAAAGAAATTGAAAAAAAAAACGACAAAAATCGAAAAAATAAAAAGGTTAATCGAAGGGGATGGCAAGGAATCAAAGTAAATCGAACAAAATATAAAAGAAATGGAAAAAATCAAAATAAATCGACAAAAATCGAAAAAGATAAACAAAAATTGAAAGAGATAAAAAAAATCGACAAAATCGAAATAGATCGAAAAAATCGAAAGAAATCCACAAAAATCGAAATAAATCCACAAAAATCAAAAAACCAGAAAAATAAGAAAACATTAGAAAAAAACTGAAGGAATTTGAAAAATATCAAAAAACAATAGAAAAAATTCAAAAACCACAGAAAAACATCAGAAAAATAAGAAAAAAAATACCAAAAAACCCGAAAAATCAAAAAAATATAGGAGGATAGGAAAAAATTAGAAAGGAAAAGAAATAGAAAAAAAAATAAAATGAGAAAAAAAATAAAAAAAAATTAGAATATATTGAAAGATCAGAATAAAACATGAAAAAGAAATCAAAAACATTAGTGAAAAACGAAAAAAAATTAGAAGAATCGAAAAAAATCAGAAAAAATCGGAAATAATCGAAAAAGAAACAAAAATTATTGGAAAATATTGGAAACAAATGATAAATAAAATTTTAAAATATGGAAAAAATAAAGAAAAATCAAAAAAATTGTAAAAAAATCGAAAGAAATTGAAAAAAAAAAACGACAAAAATCGAAAAAATAGAGGAAATCGAAAAAGATGGAAAGGAATCAAAATTAATCAAACAAAATATAAAAGAAATGGAAAAAATCAAAATAAATCGAAAAAAAATCGGCAAAAATCGAAAAAGATAAACAAAAATTGAAAGAGATCGAAAAAATCAATAGAAAAAAAAATCGAACGAAATAATCGACAAAATCGAACAAGATCGAAAAAATCGAACGAGATGGAAAGAAATCGAAAAAATCGAAAGAAATCCACAAAAACCGAAAAAACCAGAAAAATAAGAAAAAACTGGAAAAAAGCTGATTTAATTTGAAAAGAATCAAAAAACAATAGAAAAAATTCAAAAACAATAGAAAAACATCAGAAAAATAAGAAAAAAATACGAAAAAACCCGAAAAATCAAAAAAATATCGGAAGATGGGAAAAAATTAGAAAAGAAAAGAAAGGAATAGAAAAAAAAAAGAACAATGAGAAAAAATATCAAAAAAATTAGTGAAAAACGAGAAAAAAATTAGAAGAATCGAAAAAAATCAGAAAAAATAGGAAATAATCGACAAAGAAACAAAAATTATTGAAAAATATTGGAAACAAATGAAGAATAAAATTGTAAAATACGGAAAAAAATAAAAAAACATTAAAATATTGTAAAAAATCGAAAAAACGCAAAAATGCATGAAAGTGCAAAAAACCGGAAAAAGTCGTGTAAAGTAAAAAAACAAAAAAATGATCGATTATTGTAAACAAAATAAAGAAATAAAAAAAATGAAAAAAATGGAAAATAAATGAAATAAATCGCAACAAAATCCCAAAAAAAAAGCAAAAAAATCGTAAAAAAGTCGGAAAAAAAATCTAAAGAAATAAGAAAAAATGCGAAAAAAATTAGAAAACAAAAAGGAAATGGAAAACAAAGTAATTAAAAATAAAAGAAATAGAAAAAAAAACGAAACAAAGAGAAAAAAGGAAAAATTAGAAAACATCGAAAAAATCAGAAAAAAACAGTAAAAAACAAAAAATCAGAAAAATGAGAAAAAACTAGAAAAAGTCACTTTCTATAAAATAATTATAAAATTATAAAAAATTGGAAAGCGAAAGGAAAAAATGGAAAAAAACAGAACAATGAGAAAAATGAGAGAAGATTAGAAAAGGTCGAAAAAAAAACAGAAAAAATCAGAAAAATGAGAAAAAAACAGAAAAAATCAGAAAAATGAGAAAAAATCAGAAAAATTTACTTTCTATACAATAATAATAATAAAATTATGAAAAATTAGAAAACGAAATCAAAAATTAAAAAAAAAAAACAGAACAATGAGAAAAATGAGAGAACATTAGAAAAAGTCGAAAAAAAAACAGAAAAAACCAGAAAAAAAATAAAACATCAGAATAATGACAAAACAGAAAAAAGTGAAAGAAAAATAATGGAAAAAAAATAAAAAATATTACGGAACAAACGAAAATAATGAAAAAAAATTGTAAAAAAGCAAAAAAAAATTGTAAAAAATCGCTAAAATCAATAATTTCTGCAACATCCCCATCCATTTCGTAAACTGCGTTTGACATTTTGTTCTAAAAATTTGAATTGGAAAAAGTTTACCATTGCAAACTACTTCAATTTGTATGATGGGTACCGAACAAAACTAACTAGGAAAAGTGAAAACCGGAACTCGATTGAACCTTTCGTTCAAAAGTTATAGTGTTTACATCCAGACAGACAGACAGGTATTTTTGCATTTTCGGACTCGGAAACGTCGAGAAAAGTAATAAAAAGTGGGGTTAAGAAATTTTTTTTCGCCATCACTAAACTAATACTGTGGCTTTTGCGCCTCAGTAAACAATCTTTCTTAAAAAAATAAAATACTACATATAAATAGCGGCAAATACAACCCATATTCTTTAATAAATATATCCATCTTTAGAATAAAAACACATATACTAGTTTCTTGATTGGCTACCGGTTTGCTTTATTTTAGGGAATTTATACCCACCTAGTTACCTTTTATTTGATTTAATAATATTTCAAATTAAATAGTTTAATAGTAATTTAATTGATTTTCACAACTAAAAAATCTTATTTAATTAGAAGCATCTATCTCTATTTCTATATATTTGTTAAAATCAAACATGGAAACAAAATGAATTAAAAATTGAAGGATTCGACCAATGTAATAATCAACTTTCACCCCATCCGAGTGATCGGCCAGTCACATCATTCGATGTCACTCCCTTCACACCTTCGACCGTGTACATCGCAATTGTAATTGGAGTTTGTTTGCGTTGCGGCATTGCACATGCACATGCACAATTGCGATCATCGCATGCATGCACTTACATTCCATTCCTGCTTCATGTTTCATACACAAGCGAATTGCATTCCGAGCACTCGTCGATTGGCGGTCGCGATTTCGCGTGTCCGCCAATAGCTGAACCCGATTTATATGCAGTTATGCACTCGCCGTGCAAGTGCAAGTAAAAGTACACTTGCACGTTGAGAATATGGAATGGTCACCCGACTTAAATTTCGATGTAAATATCAATAAATAGATAATTTTTGAACTCATTCACAGTTTTATTTTTAAAAATCATAAAAATACAGGGGTGTATCTAGATCATTTAATGCTAAAAACAAACTTATTAATAACAAATTTTCTTAATTAAAATATAATATTATTGATCCTTTAACACACTTGATAAATGTCTTTGGAATGTGGTTGTTTTCCTTTAAATTTAAAAACAGGAAAAATTATTTCAATATTAAAAAAATCGGCTGTGTCACCCCAGGACTTTCCCGGCTCGACCGTAGAGATTATGTTATTTATTATTATTATTATTTTAATTACAAAATACTAAGCATTACATTAATTTATGGAACACATTAAAAATAGCGAGCCGAATTGCTATTTCAATGTTGATAATGACATAAGCTGCGCATGCGCACGTTATATATCACACTGCTACAATTAGGATCTCCTAAAATCATCTGTGAAAACTATTGGGAATTCGGGAAAAATTTTCATACAATAGTTGTAGGGAATTTTAAATGTCTATTTTTCTCGACATCTAGCGGCGAAACTATGAGGAATTCGTTAAAAGTTAAACATAAAAGTTAAAGAAAATTTGATGCTTTACAACTTTATGTGAGTAATAGGGAAAAATAGAGATAAATAGGGAAAGCCAAACCCTCCTTGTAATTTAAATCAATTAAAAAATAATTAATATTGATAATATTTTTAATAAACTAACCTTTTTCATATAAATCATAAAGTTTCTTCTGATGGCCCTCTTCTTGTGCTCCCTGCTTATTGAAATTTTTTTTTCCCCTCGACATTTGGGGTAAGTTTTTATTATACTATATTATATTTTCACTTATGTCCCCTGTTATCATTATTAATTATTTCGCCGCTTTAACTTTTATTTACTGTTATTTTTAATTCTTTTTTTATAGCGGTATATTTTTTTGTTATATTTACTTAAAAGTTCATATTTTATAACAATATAAATTATCTGATGTTTGTGGTGCTCTTTAAGTCTCAAATATAAAAAGAGAATCTATTTTTAATTTGCTTTTACAAATCGTCTTAAAATTAAATTTATTTTGATTATTTTTTTTATGTATTTCATATTAATATTATCATAGTTTTTATATATTTTTTTTATAAAAACAGAGACCACGAAATCTGGTAATTTATAAGATTTTCTATCTTATATTTACTGAACTTTTAGGGTTTTCGGACTGTACATTTTTTTTTTCTGGAAGGAGTCCTTTTTTTTGACCGAACAGTTTTTTTCTGGGACTGAACGTCTTTTTTGGCACGAACAAGTTTTTTCTTGGAACGTGACATCTTTTAGAAGAATTTTAGAGAAACTCGAAAACAAGCCCAAAACCAAGCTAAGTCACATTTTCAATAAAAGAAAAAGTATCTGAAGTATTATTAAATTCTTCTTATAAAATACAATAAATATAACGTTTAATTTAAGTTTAATTTTCTTAAACCCACAAAAAGAAAGAAAGGACGAATTTTGAAATATAGTTTTTGTAAATTGTTTCTAAATACATCAAAAAATCAATTAGACTGGCGTCCAAATTTTTTTTAATTTAATATTTTTCTTTTTGATATATTTCAAATTCTATTCGTGAAACGATCCCATAATAAAAAGAATTGAGCTTAAATCATATTTATTACTAAATCACTTTTATCAACAAATAAAAATAACGTTTCAATAAGATAAGACAGTCAGACGAAGAAAACAGAAAATGAAAGAGAAAGATATTGTCAAGTATTACTTTTCGGTCTTATTCCGAATCCGCAGAACCATTGGCGTATAGATAAAACGAAGGGTTTTCTGATAAAATAATAATTTGGGCACAGCAGTTTTGAACAGTCTTAAGTGTACACCTATGTTTCGGTCAAAAATTGGTAACGTCAAAATGTCCGATGACCAAAATAAAACATTTTATATACGTTTGTGCAAGAACGTTTTTAAAAGAAACAAAGAAACGTCCAAAATATGTCGACAAAACGTCCGAAATCATAAATAAAAAAAACGTTATCTAAGCTACACGTTTTTAAAACCTACGATAAAAAACATCTAGTACTTAAATGTTTTTTTAACGACCATGTTAAACAGTATATTATATACCAAGGGACTAAAGTGCATCTTTTAATCCTGAGGGTGAAGATTGTTTCCCATGCGTAGCGAGGGAAACAATCACCTGAGGGATTAAAAGACACTTTAGTCCTGTTGTATATACGCTATTTTTTACAACGCCGTGCCCAAGCCCCCTTAAAATTCAAATAATTATTTACCTGTTAGTTTTGTTAATATTTAAACGTAACAATCAATTCTATTATTTATAAGTTTCCTACTTCTGATTAGGCAATCATGTTTGATATTAAATTACGTATTTTAAAAAACAATTTTTTTATAAAATAGCCGCCATTACAAAAATAAAAAAAATAATAAAACGGGGTTAAGACATTTTAGATTTTTCGTGGTTTTTGTGAATAATATAAGTCCAAGAAAATTGTAAAAAATATATGCAAAAGCGATGATCTCGTAAAATGGTGTATTTGACAATTCTGAGTTAAATTCGAATAAACAAGGTTTCAATTGTTTTTTGTTTGCGGGACAAAAAAATTTTAGTCCCGCAAAAGTGGCACTTTAGGCCCGCATTTGCGGGACTAAAGTACTAGTTTCACTCCCCGAGGTGTAAAAAGGTTTTTTATAAAGTCACAATAGGGACGCTTTTAAAACGTTTTATTTGAGTCGTTTTTAAAAACACCATAAAAACATTCAAAAAACGTTTTGTTAAGGTTCTCAAAAGCATGTTTTGAGAAAAAGACAGTAAAGTACGTTTTTTAAACGTTTTATTTCAGTCAGTTTAAAACTACCAGTCCATAGAATTTTTAAATATGGAAAAATGGAAATGGAAAGTTTTATTGTATCTTAAATTTGCTAATAAATCTTTGATACGCCTTTTCGGCCACCATGGGGGTTATTTTTTTTTAATACAAAAATTGATAAATCGTTAAAATTCAAATTCAGTGATATATCACACTTGTCATTTTAACGACGTTTTATCTAAAATAACTAACATCATCAGTGACAATAATTTCTAATTACGGTCCTGTCGTAGTTCTTTTGTAAATTTGTTTTATTTTTGTCAAAACAAATATCACATTAACTAAAAAATTCAATAAAAAAGTTGTATTATCATTGAAACAAAAAAAAATATTAAAATCGTAGAAATTAAACAAGCAGAAAAATAATCGACCTACGTCGTGATTAAAAAATATCGATAGAGAATTTAAAAACAAAGTCAATTGCAAAACTAATTTAAGTATATAATTAATTTTTAATAAATATATACCTAGTAATAATTTAAATTTATTATTTGAAAATTTGTGGTTTTTTTTTAATTTCAATTATTCGTTATTCTAATTATTTTAATCTTTCTTGGCATAAATTAAGATCCAGGTCCGTATTAATAGATTATCAATAATGATGATTATTTGTCATCGTAGAAAATGTTATGTATGATACATCACTGAAGTTGTCTTCAATATTTTTTAATCACTCCTCATGTATATAAACTTTAACTATGCAAAATCTAACACTCCTCCGTTCGAGCGATCCGTTTAAAAAAAAAGGTCCGAAATTTTCTATTTGCGTATTAATATATAGATTATATAGCAAGGAACTAAAGAGCCATTTTTAATCCCTTACAACAATCACTCTACTGGCACCACATTAACAAATAGAGGTTATTAAATATTTTAGTCCCAAGTGAATAAAACTGGCATTTTAGTCCCTATATAGAAATTATTAAATATTTTAGTCCCAATGGAGTGAAAGTGGTACTTTAGTACCTATATGGAGATAATTAAATATTGTATTCACAAGGGATTATAAGTGGTACTTTAGTCCCTATCTAGAGATTATTAAATATTTTAGTAACAAGAGAATAAAATTGGCGACTTAGTTCTTATATAGAGATTTTTAATTAATTTAATCTCAAGTGAATAAAAGTGTTACTTTAGTCCCTATATAAAGATAATTAAATATTTTAGTAACAAGAGATTAAAAGTGGCTCCTTAGTCCTTATATAGAGATTTTTAATGAATTTAATCTCAAGTGAATAAAAGTGTTACTTTAGTCCCTATATAAATATAATTAAATATTTTAGTCCCAAACAAGTAAAAGTGTTACTTTAGTCGCTATATAGAGATTATTAAATATTTTAGTATCAAGAGAATAATAGTGCCACTTCCTTATATAGAGATTTTTAATTAATTTAATCCCAAGTGAGTAAAAGTGTTACTTTAGCCCCTATATAAAGGTAATTAAATATTTTAGTAACAAGAGAATAAAAGTGGCTCCTTAGTCCTTATATACAGATTTTTAATTAATTTAATCCCAAGTGAGTAAAAGTGTTACTTTAGTCCCTATATAAAGGTAATTAAATATTTTAGTAACAAGAGAATAAAAGTGGCTCCTTAGTCCTTATATATAGAGATTTTTAATGAATTTAATCTCAAGTGAATAAAAGTGTTACTTTAGTCCCTATATAAATATAATTAAATATTTTAGTCCCAAACAAGTAAAAGTGGTACTTTAGTTCCTATATAGAGATTATTAAATATTTTAGTATCAAGAGAATAATAGTGCCACTTCCTTATATAGAGATTTTTAATGAATTTAATCTCAAGTGAGTAAAAGTGTTACTTTAGTCCCTATATAAAGGTAATTAAATATTTTAGTAACAAGAGAATAAAAGTGGCTCCTTAGTCCTTATATACAGATTTTTAATTAATTTAATCCCAAGTGAGTAAAAGTGTTACTTTAGTCCCTATATAAAGGTAATTAAATATTTTAGTCCCAAAAGAAGTAAAAGTACTTTAGTCCCTATAAAATGAGAGTAAAATGCATGTATTAGTCCCTGCGGCGTAAAAAAATAATTTAAACTCTGTCACGACTTCTTTCACTGAAGGCCAAGGGCGTAGATATGGGGGGTAAAGGGGGTAATCAAAAAATAGCACGAAAAGAAGAAATAAAATATATGAAAAGTAGAAACTGACAAACATATTTGTCTAAAAGTGTAATTACCCCCCGTAGGAAAAAAATTACCACCCCCCAGGAAAAAAATATCTACGCTCTTGCTGAAGACACATGAATATCCTGAAGAATAATTCTGTTGGTGATGTAGTGGAGAGCATCGACCATATCTCGTGTTTTGGACGCTTTGAAAAATTTTAATGTTGGTATAATTCGCGGCCTTTGAGCATTATATCGTTAAAAGAAATTGATGAGTTAATTTTACAAGAAAAATCAAATACCACTTGTAACTATGAGAAACGAAAAATTTATTTTCAGATAAAGAATTTGTTAAGTGATACTATAGAATCTTTTTAGCAGATATTTATCACATGATTTTTTTATATTCAATGAAGAAATAAGGATTTTTCTAACATATAAAACATGAGTAACTAAATAAGCAATGAACGTGTTTTATATTTAAATGTATGTTTAGTTCCATTCAAACAACAACAAATAGACTTTATTATTCCTGTTAATCCTAATCACCGACAATTTCAGATTTCGCTAAAAAAAAACCCACAGACACTCGAAAAAAAAATTCTCAGCCAAATTCAAATACAAATTCATTTGGTTTTAATACAAAGTTATTCTAAATTATAGACGTCGCGCTGGGGTGAATGACTACATCTTTCCCGCCCGTTTTGTAATGGCTGCCTCTCCCCACCACAACCGTAACGTAGAGGGGTTATTAGGGGATCGAGGAGAGGCTATCAAGGGGTCGATTCCACCCCGGGTTATCGTACGCATGTAGAAAGTGAAAATTACAATGTTGATAAGTTGTATAAAATTTCTTGGATTTAGTGATATTTAAGGATTGAAAAAAAAACGTTATTTTTGAAGTATTTCCATAATACCAAACACAATGTTGTCAAAAAACGATTTCTCCGGTTTTAAAAAGATCGACTACGGTACATTTATGAACGTACGAGAAAGGTACAAATGTCACAAATTTGGACATCCTCAAAAAGTTCCAGGCAGACGTTTAACTAACGTTTTTCCAGGATTATTAATAAATGTCTTTATGACGCAAAATATGGGTTTTAAAAACGTCCGTTTATAGTACAAAAAACACTTAAAAAACGTCTGTTTATAGTACAATTAAAATTCTATGGTAGGATGATCATTTTTTTCTCTTTTATCCAATTATTTAAAGAGGGACAAATAGTAAAAAAAACATTGTTATGTTTTTTATCGAATTTTTAATAAAACCAACCTTTTTTGCATATTTTTAAAAACGTGCCTCAAGTAATATTTAAAAAACGTCTTTTTTGGTATCTTTTAAAAACGTGCCATAACGTTTATAAAACGCCCTTTTTGGTACATAGACTCAAAAAGTACCTCGCAAATATCGTTTATAAAACGAACTTTTTGATATATTTTAAAAACATACCTGAAATAACGTTATAAAATGTCCATTTTAAGTCCTCGGACATAAAGACCTTTATTTAGGGACCTTTTAAACATATAGAGGGCTGCTGCAAGTAATCTTGCTCTCTCTCAATTCATTTTAAAGTTGGTTTATTCAATCCAATATTTGAAGAGTGACTAAAAAATCATTTTCAAGCAAATAATAAAAATATACCTATATACCTTCTAGTAATGTTATAAAATACTACAATCAGCATGAATGCTGACTCAAGAGATTGAAGCAGAGCGGTTTTGGAATATAGTGGAAAGTATTAGGAAATTTACTATTTTTAACTTGACAACACTGTAAACTTAGTAAACGAGAGGAAAAGTAGCTAATTAATATAAAAATATAAATTGAATTTTAAGGGTAACGAACGAAAGGTAATGGGGTGGGGTTTCTAATAAATATTTCATTCATACAAATTTGATCTTTAAATTACTTATACTTTTTTTAGATCGTTTTAAGTACGATCAATCAATAAGCAAGTCGAGATAGAGCTACAAATAAGATATAACAATGTAACGGAATTTTTAATCTTATTTATGTAGAAACAGACAATAAAAGTTTTAAAAGAACTCCATTTATTTAGGCATTTAGAAGTAAATTGATATTAAAATAATTTATTATTCGCGCTCGAAAGTAACCAATTGAATAATTACAAATCGTTACAACGTTGCTAAATAAAGATTGTATTTATACCTATCAAAGATATTTTTATTTTCTTCTCGTAATGCGTAGATTATTTCAGTGGTTAGTTATTGTATTTTTGTTCTATAAAAAAGAACTTAAGAATTGTTGAATTTTTAAATTTTACGAAAACCCATGATTTATTTTCAAAACAAGATTTCAATATGAAAAAACCCAAAGAAAATATATGAATAAACTATAATGTTAGGTTATAAACTGAAACTGACAGATAACAAGACACGCCCACAGCTTATTTTGAAAGAAACCTAATCATTTTCCAAAAAATTAATACACACGGGGTACCGCCTAAATGCAATATAAGGATAAATTAAAATTTAAAATTTTGATCTTATTTTTAATTATATTCAATAAGGCATATAACGTTTTAAATAAATATTAATTTATTATAGGTATATATTTTGATTTATATTTGAATTTATAAAAATAAAATTAACTGCTATTCAATCAAGTAAAAAAAATATAACTTAGGAGTTTCTATTATATGTAGCTAATTATTTATTTAAAATTCATATCGACAACTATAACAATTTAAAAATATATATATATTTATAAATAAAGTTTACTTATCGCTACCTTTTTTATTTAGTTACTACGCAACATCATGCATATTAAAATAAAGAAACGAACTATAGTTCCATTTCTATTTCACTCTTCCTATACAATTCAAACAAAGAAGGGACTAATAGGAAAATAATAGTAAACATTTGGCAACAAACATTTAATTTCAATAATTATTTTCTCGGCCCCTGGTGAAATCTCAATAGCTAAATTTTGCCAAATTATTGATTAAAGAATAGTTTCCTATTAATTAATAATAAAATGACCGGTATTAAAACGTGTATTACTTTTATTTATTTTTATTAGATAAATTCTACGAAAAATCATTTTTATAAGAAAACTTCTTTATTTTAATAAATAGTTTCGGCTTTCGCCATCGTCAGACCAACAATACATCTCAATAAGAATAAATTTAATACAGAAATAAAAAATACGATTGTTGGGAAAATCTGCATTAAAATCTCTTAGTTGACTATAAAAATGGTAAAATTATTTAAAAAAATTTTTATTTTGCCATTAGTGAGGAGTATCCAGTTGGAGTACTTCTAATATAAATTTAGTCAATCTTATTTTAAAATCTCTCAAAAAAATGACGTTCTACAAGGTGTTCATATATTTTATAAATTTCCGTTCAACGGGTGCGATTCACTTCATATTTGGTCAGTATTTCTTTAATGACTATTTGTAAATGTCCATTATTAATTTTTGCTCTCTTTATGCCATTCTTACTTCTTGGCAAATAACTATTTTTGATGATTGATAAAATCTAATAGAAATATTAAACAAATTTATTTTGATATCGTTTATTTATTTAAATATGAACTGATCTAAATAATTTACATTTATTCTATAAAGTATATAAATTTTGATTTATATCGTTGGTAAAAATTGAAAAAATCAAACGAAAATAATAACAATAATGTACGTTAAATACTAATACTACTTATAAATTCGGTATGATATTTTACAAAACACATACGCATATATAATATCACAGAGGAATTTATTCACATAATGAACAGGATTTTTATATTTTTCGACACTTTTTTTTTTGGCCTCTAGTTGGGATATTTGGCATTTATTTCTCTTGACATTTCCATATCGTCATTATATGTGACGAAAACTATACATTAGTATTTAAGGTGGACTCTAATTATTATAAAATAAATTCAATTCATTTTACTTATTATTAATAAATAAATAAAAATAGTCAGAATTATCAAAAGAAGATTTTTAAACTGTCAGGACAGAAAGAGCATATTGGACCTTAAGATTTTCTTACAATAATTCAAAATGAGTAATTTCGGTTTTTTGGGGAAATATAGAAAACTTACAAATTATGTTAAATTTTGAAGAAACGTGGAAAAATAAAATTAAAGAGAATGTCAAAAAATATTGAAGAGCTTCAAAAAAAAGAGAAACGACAAACAAAAGAAGAAATAAAGGTAAGTTTGGTAACAAAAATCGAATTTTCAGTGCTTTTTTAGAATCCACTTTAAATTCCTGTCCACATCCCTCGCAATAAATCCTAATCTCACTTTCACCCTACCCTCACTCAAACTAATAAATAGGAATTTTCTTGGTAATCGTTTTTCTGCACATATGGCAAATCTTCAATGTATCCGCACATTTTGAACACGTGCTATGCCCGCACAAAAATACAACATTCCTCTTCCTCTCCATGCAAATACTACAAGCATGACTCTCTTCGATCTCTTGTATTTTGCATTCTAAATAACGCATCCGCTCCGCGCTGGGTTGGCGGCTTTTGGCGGGAATTATCCTTCCGTCTTTGGTGATACGCTTTTGGACGGGTTGACCGCACTGAAGACATTTCTTCATGCGAGAGGAACAATCTTCACAAGCAGGTTTGTGATTACATGGCTCTAAGCGAACGTTTTCTTCTGAAAGATCCGAGCAGACCAGGCATTCGACTGGTTTATTAGGGATTAGGAGACCCGTGCGATTATCTTGGGATGTACCAACTTTGTCTGAAACAAAAAATTAACATTTTCTTTTTAAGGAATATAATCAAGCTCTTGATTGTAGAAGTTCGTTCATTTTGTATCTCTAGTTCTTTCATAAAGTCAGTTTTACATATCTTCTAAGTTAGCTATATTTTTTTATTAATCTTCAAGATTCTAATTTTAAAAAAATATCGAGCGTAAAGTTCAAATTTACCTCTCTCTATTTTCTGTCTACTTCTTCTACCTCCCTCGCTGCTGGGGTTGGCCTTTGAGGGTGTATCAGTCAAATTGTAACCCTCTCGATGATCGTCGACCAAAGAGAGATTTTCTAAATTGATATCTTGTTGGTTGGTATCTACTTGGTTATTTTCTACAGCTATGGGTTTGTAACTTTTAACAAGCTCCTGTAGGTGCTCATCCTGTAAGTATTAATTTGAATTTGAATTTGAAAATCGCTTTTTTCATTCTAGTTGAAAAATACCTCAAAAATCTAGAAATTTAAATTGTATTAGAAACTTACTTGTAACAAACTTAATGCAGACTGTCCTTTACTATTTACACCATCAAAATCGATACCCATTTGTACCAAAAAACAAGCAATGGATATACCCAAACGGTATTCTTGAAGATGACCCAGATTCTTAAATATAGTGAAAATTCCCGGACTGTCTTCGCGGTTTGCTTCGCCGCTTAAATTATTTAATTTGGTGAGCGCGAGATGGAGTGCGTTGTCCTCATCTTCGTCTTTAGCATTTATGTTGGCTCTTAGTCTAACCAAGAGTTCAATTACACCACAGTGGCCTAAAAAAAAACATTATAAAAAGGTGAAAATCTAATCACGTAAAACATATGCAAGGAAATAACTTACCCTGGCTGACGGCTAATAACATTGCTGACTGATTCCGATTATTTCTCAAATCGATATCAGCTTGGCCCATTCTGACCAATGTTTCAACCACATCTTTGTGCCCATTTAAAGCCGCCAGATGAAGCGCCGAAAATCCGTCGTCTTTTTTAACATCCACCAGCTGCCTAGCAACGCTCAGCAATTTTCTGGTAGCAAAAATTTTTCCCTTAAGAGCCGCGTGATGTAATACGTTGAAGCCGCGCTTATTGCGAAGAGTGAAGTCCGTACCTAAAATTTTTGTTTGTACTATAGACATTTTACTAGTAGGAACTTCAGTTTAGTGAAGTGTAAAAAAATTCAAAATTATAAGTTTTCGCCACACTTTCTTTCTAAATTTTTTATATTTTTATATTTATTCTTATTACTTTTTAACATTTTTAAGAATGATGGCAGTTTTATTAATATTTTTATAATTTTTCAGGTTTGTTTACCTTGTGCTTTACAGAGTAACTCTAGAACTTGGAAATTATCTTTGCCTATGGCGTCATGTAGGGCTGTATCTCCATAGAGATCCGTACAATTAGGATCAGCACCGGCTGCTAATAATATCTGAATACATTTGGCTGGTTGTTTATGGGCGGCTATATGTAAAGCAGTACATCCACTACGATTAGAGGCATTCACTTCGACGCCAGTTTTAACCAGTAAATCCAACACCTAAATTAAAAATTTACAAATTGGAAACTAGAGTTGTCAGTTTTCAATGAATTTTTCCACTTACTTCGGGTTGATTTCCAAACGCAGCATAATGCAGACAAGTGTCTCCGTCGTTATCGCTAGCGTTGACAGAAGCTCCGTATTTCAATAGTAGCGCTACCACATGAGCGTGACCTTGATGAGCAGCTACTTGTAAAGCGGTTTTTCCACTACTCCTAGCGTCCATGGTTTCGCGCGGCGCGCTATCGAGTATCCTCTGAACTGCTTCGGCATGACCTTGAGCTGCTGCTCGAACCAACTGGTCTGCCAGACCATTGCTTTGTATTTCGGCTTGGTTAGCGGGCGACCATTGAACTTAAAAAAAGAAACAGATTTATTTAGAAAATTAAATTATAAACAAGATTAGAAATACTCACTTGACGGTTCTTGTCTTTGATTTTGGACAGCATGCATGGTATTGGCGAGTTCGGCAGCACTTCCTGGTACAATTCGAACACATTGTGGATGTAAGGTCCAAGCATGTCCTTCTAACTGGACTCTTAAATCACCGTCTGAGTATACTTTTAGGACTTTTCCTAATTTTCCAAGAGACTGAAACACAATATGAAAAAGTATTCAACTTTTGTTAAATTGTTTAAATAATTTTACACTTACATTTCTCATAATTTCTATCCATTCTCCATGTCCTTTTTGAAGTTCCTTAACCTTTTCAACGTCCGTTATCAAAGTTACTACATCTCCAACAGCGAAACTATTAACCTTATGCAATGCTATAGGGTTAAAAGTCCACCTATTGTTACAACCCTCGTATTGTACTCTTATGTCACCTTTGTCTGTGACTCTGTGCACTGATCCGATTTTGCCAATATACTGTAAAAAAAATAAAAATAGTGAAAATATTTTATTAAATAGTTTTACACAAAAACCCAAATATTGTTAGAAAATTACTTTGCTGTATACCTCTGCCATTCTGGGATTCCATCCTCCGTGCCCTTGCTGCAAGGCTTTGAGTTGATCCATGGAAGCATTAACTTGTACTTTATCACCGACACTGAATGGACAAGGACCTGATCTACCTGGTCTAACTACTGGATCGATATTTTGGCCTAAAAACGTTGAAAATATTCATATTTAACTCGTTGTTAAAGTTCATATGTGATGGAATAGAAAGAGGAAAATATTGGTAGTTCATTTGAGACCTATAAAAAGGAATTTTCCAATGATATTAAGATGTTGAAAACTGTTGATAAATGAAAATGTTGTGGATATTTGAAGAAATTAGAATATTGGAAGGGAACGGACTAAATATTATGGGAATATGGTACATACCTAATATTGGAAGATGTTCTGGATAATAAGTTCCTCCAGAAGCTGATTCTACAAATTTTATATCACAATTTCCCTTATGACCTATTCTATATACATTTGTAGATCCGGAAAACCATCTTACATTCGCCACTGATCTGCTGCTCTCATTGTCCCATCCTCTTATGTCCAAAACTATACCGATTTTTCCTGTAAAGAGTACCATTGTCTTTTACTAATCAATAAAAATATCTTTGTGTACTTTTACCTTCCCCTCCATCCTGGTTACCCCACTCCCAACTATAACCTCTTACGACTTTGGCTGCAACAAATATACCACGAAGTTCACATTTTCTTCCTTCAGATCTTGGAGGCAAATCAATCCTAAATAAATAACGCAAGCCATAATTGATATGTCAAAGAAAATAATAATTATTACTTACCCCAAAGATGTAACAGAATCAAATCTCTTAAAGGTGTGCGTAGTGTTATGCTTATCACCATGGTAACACATATAACACAGATCGTAATCCCGACAAATTGTGCATTTGTATCTCATTCCGCTGATTCCTTGCACACTGCAACCATCGCAAATTATGTTTGGCTGTTTAACTCCTATAAAATAAAAATGTTTTCAGCATCTAAAAATAGCTCTAACATTTCCTATTTTCAGATAATTACATTTATACTGACCTATTTGTGCATTATCAATGATCCTGAGATCATATTTTCCTAAATAACCAACTCTGTAATTTGTGCGAGTTCCATTGTCCCATTGAACTACTACCGTTTTTTCGGGGGACCCCACAGTTCCTGCTTTGCCAATTTCACAAACTGTACCCACGTTTCCTTCACCAGCATCTAAAAATTAAATGGAAAAATCTAAAATTATAGGAATCATTTGGTATCTGCAGTTATTAATTTTTTTTCAAATTCTTTAATATAACTGTAATTGTCTTTAAAGTTTTTTTAATAAAATCAAAATCATAGAGGATAAAAGATATGAAGAAATACATCTTTATTATATATTTCACCCTGTATTTGTATATAAAACGTATGTTTTGTATTATACCATTTATTTCAATTGTATTGTCATTGATAACTGATAAAATATAAGGAATGAATTATAGTTTTACAAATACAGATAATAATTTGTTCTAAACGATTATGACCATCGCAAGAATAAATGTAACAATTAACAAATATTAATGAACAAATATCAGGATATTATTAAGTTTTTCTTTACTGTTGATATACATTTGCCAAATAAAATTATGTAAGGTTTATGGGAAGTAGTGAAAATTACAGTGCATACTACTATTAGTTAAATATTTACTACATATGCATATAATTTATATCAAACCAATAAGATAAAATAAAAAATAAGCAAAATGATAAAAGCAAAAATGCAATATTTACCTTGATTTCCCCAAGTCCAATCAGGTCCCCTGACAATTCTCACTCCAGGCGACAACATTTTTAATTAAATTTCAGAAATAAAACTGTTTTCCTCGAAAATAATATCTACATAATATACGATAATTAATTCTTACTCAGCTAGATACACACTTGCTTAAATATATTGATTAAATATCGAACTGAAATAATCGTAATTAACTAATTTGGCTTTGTGCGAAAACAATTAATTTATATTAGATGTATACCCTATTCATTAAGTCCAATTATTTAAAATAAAAAATAAATAGCGCAGACACATCCCACTTCACAAAAGGAAAACATTTTCACATTTTACAACAAAAACAGAAAACTGTCAAGCCAGACTGTCAAAATAAACTTTTGGTTTTAGCCATTTTTACAAAACGTACAGTTTCAAACTAACGAAAAACATTTGACATAATGAGTCCTACACTACATACACTGTTTTAACACAGTACAATGATTATCTATAGTAGTTTGTAGTTTTACTCCGGTATCGGAACTTTGATCTACGTGGTCTCTACTCTATTTTGTTATTTGTTTTTTGTCTTTACTATCCAAATCTAGCCTGTATATTTAGAAAAAAATATTAAAAGAAGTCTTACTATTTAAATTTAACTTGTGTTAAAAAAAAGGGCAATAATGTGGGATTAGATCCCCGGACCCACTGCACCACTAGCGGGCACTATGTCCACGTGGCTATCAGAACTCATGAATACATATTTCACGTGTGGGTAATTTCTAAAATTATCCACAGGTTAACGTGTGGCGAGTCACAGTTTGTTTTTTAGTACCCACCAGAAAAGCATTGTTGCTAAATGTGGGATCATATTATGCGAATTCGTCGTTAATATCATATTAGGTTTTCTTCCAATTATTTAGAATAAAAATGTAAGATACGTGTATCGACTCAGCTTCGATAAGTTCATTATAAATGAAAACTGGACAAAATGGCATAGTGAAACTATTGTATATAAATCATTGTACTGTGGTTTTACTTGAGAGTACTCTTAGATGCCTGTTCTATTAAATATATGAGTACTCCCTGGTTTTCTACACCGTTTATTTCTCAAGAGAGGATCAATTAAAATAACTTTGTTCTTATCTGAAATTATTTACAGTGGAAACGCTAAAATATGCCTGGAAAAAAAATTAAAAGATTTACAAATGCCAAATGTCAAAATAGAATCATCATAATAAAATGTCAAAATCAGCTGGAATAAATTATTGATTAACTTTACGTTATCAGTTAACACAAGAAATTGATAAAATTTTCAAATATCTCTAATAATTTTTACATGTCAAATAAAACATTCGGTTTGCAGTGCCGATACTCATTTGACCCTAACTGTCAGTTTTAGCTGCCATAAACTATTGATTAAATATTCATAAACAAAAAATGGGTAAATATAGATTGATTATAATGACTAAACAAGAATTAAAAAAGCATAACATTATATTTTTCAGCATTTAAATTAAGCTACAGTTTCGAAGGTAATTCAAGAACTAGACCAGAACAAAATTTATCTGGAAATAGTAAAAAACTCACAAAAGACGTTTTATTACAAAAAACTCATGATGAAAGACGAAGAAGACAAGTAAGTTTCATTTAATTTCTAATTATGTTGCACTAAAGCTTGAAATTTTAGGAACAAAGATTAAAATTACAAAGTGCAGAGTTACTTCAGTCACATATTCGCAGTTATATTGAAAGAAAACATAAAAAGGAAGAAGAGAGATTTATATTCGAAGAGATTAAAAATACTGCTGGAATTCACGTTTTATTGGCTAAATTACTATTTTTTTATAACAATGTGCAAGATAAGACTAGACTGGTAAGCTTAGATTTCAATATTATCTTGTTAATATAATGCAATGTTTTAGAATGATTTTTAATTAAAATGTATCAAATATCATGACATAATTGTAAGAGTAACTTTTTGAATCAAAGCTTTTTTATCCATACATTAGTATATAATCTCTGATAAGAAAAAGGGATTTACCTGCATTAATTTTTGTCCCTGCATGCAATGTAACTTAAATACCCACACATTCAGGCCCCAGCAAGTCCTACCAAGAAATTTGTCCTCCACTACCAATATGAGGTACCATTCTAGCTGGTGTATAACAATTTTTTATAAATACACAATAATGACCATTTTTTTATTTTTTTCTCGATTTTTATCTGTAATAATCATTTTCCTATTGTACAGTAGAGATTTTTGGTTGAACTCAATTGTTTTTTTTTAGTTACAAATTGCTGAGAGGCTGGTGGAGGCTCATATAGATGTTTTGCAACAAATGAATTCTGATGTGTCGTTTTCATGGTTGATTAAACGATTTCTCGTTCAGTGTTTAAAAAATATGGAGGATAATACTGAGAGTATAATTTTAATGAAGTCCCTTTATATATTTACTACAAATGCTCATACATTTAGCTATTTGATCCAAAAAGGTAGTTTTTTATTTATTTTTTAAAATCAGAAAGAAATTTATAAATTTTAGATTATTATGGACATCTAAGAAGACAACTAGAAAGTGGCAAATTCCATCTACAAGAAACAATTTTACTAATTGAAAAACCGTTCAAATTCATAAATCAATCAGACTCTTTAACGAACTTGGCTCTTTCTGAGTTTTGTTTACATTTTTTAAAACCATCTTTAACTTACAATGTCAAAAATGTTCTTATTCCTTATATGAAGAGCCAACCAAGGGATCTACCATTTGAAAAATTGATTCAGTATTTAAATAGTGGATTTCATTTTGAAGTGAGTCATAGTTTGTTCTATTGTGTGCTGGATTTGGAACCAGATGATTATGGTAAGGAATAAAATTGTTCTTCAATCTAATTTTTCATGCCTTTATTTTTCAAAAGAATTTTAGTTTCTAGATATTTCCTGAATTGTTTTATTTTTTAGAACCGAATCGCGACAGTATTGAAGTTCTTTCTAAACTCAGCGCGAATATTCATGAGTTGAAAATTGTTGATTTAACTGAAAATAGTGACGACGAAGATGAGGAAAATTCAGATGCAATCGAGAAAAGGTTGTTGTTGTCGGATTATTTAAAAATTTTGAACAGATATGGAAAAGTAAAAAAGTGGTTAAATTTTTTTGAAAAGAATAGCAAAGATGAACATATTTTGATGGCATTTACGAATTTGTGCCACAATTTATTGTTGGTTTATAAAGATTCAATGAGGAAGTATTTGTAAGTATAATTATTATTTTTTATTACGAATAATAATATTTATTGAATATTTTAGGCTGCTGTATAAATTCGGCTTGAATAGTGCATATTTAACAAAACTGTGGGCGTATTTAAATAAAAATAATACAGGTCAATTTGATGCAAAAGGATCTTGCATGAGAGCTTGGAAACACTACCATACGACTTTATCCGTCTTTTGTGACATGTTTACTTTTTATACTGAAACTTTGACTGATAGCGGTAAGTAGATTTATGTTTCCCTAATTTTATTTTGGTTCTATGATTTTATTTTTAGAAAACTCTGATACCAGTCACACTTTCTCGCATAATGATCTTTACTCAATGTCGAAATTACTGAAGAATATGGCTAGAGGACTGATAGAAGTTGCATTTCCAATGAGTCGATCCAGCTCTGTACCAAATACGCCAGAAGTTCTTCATTTATATAGGTCGTGTTTGCACTGCGTTCGCATGTTGTATACTCTAGATTTGAGGAAGAAGTTTTGCCCAATGGGATTTTGGACAGTGGATAAAATTCATATACCGCCAGATTTAGCTAGGAAGAATTATTTGTCAAAGAAGATTGCTTTATTTTATGGGTCTAATACAGAAGGTAATAATATATAAAATATTTGGTTAAAATCGTTTAAAATTTCGATTTGTTTTTTTTTTTAGAAGAAGATGAACAGTTACCGCCGCTCTCCACTATAGAGCAACGCTCTTTGGCTATCCTTGAGGAACTGCCATTTCTCATAAACTTTAACACTAGAGTTTTACTTCTCAGAGATTTAAGTAGAAACAGTTTAGGCCGTGATGATTATCAACGACTTCATCACGAATTGATGCACGACAACGTTGTTGTCATTCGTAGGACACACATATATGAAGACGCTTTCGACAAAATATCCCAAAAAAGTGGTAAGTTCATAATTTGTTTAGTGAATATTAAGAATTTGTACCACCTTTATTAATACAATCGGATATTAATAAATAATTAAGAAATTTCAGGCTAATTACTAGATTGTTGACCTAGCCTAGTATTTCTATTCTTTATGGTTTTTTTATGAATTTGTGTAGTTTTTTTATTCGTAAAAATTTTATTTGTTTCTTCCCAATTCTGTTTAGAATTAGATCTCAAACACAAAGTACGAATTCAATTTATCAACAACGTTGGACTGGAAGAGGCGGGAATCGACGGTGGTGGAATATTTAAAGAATTTTTAAACGAAGTTCTCAAAACTGCATTCGATCCGAATAGGGGCTATTTTCTATTGACTGCCGATAACACCCTGTATCCGAACCCTAACGTTTATCTCATAGTTGATAATTTTACTGACCATTATTATTTTATTGGAAGACTTGTGGGAAAGGTATAATATATTAAATCTTATTTTATAATAATTATAAAATTCTTCAATTTTTAGGCAATATTTGAAAATATATTGGTGGATTTGCCACTGGCGGAATTCTTTTTGGCTAAATTATTAGTTGACCGGGCACCTGCTCATTATTTAAAATCCTTAGATCCGGTTCTATACAGGAATCTTTTATACCTCAGAGATTATAATGGAGATATTAGCGATTTGGGACTGGATTTTACCACAGTTAATAACGATTTAGGAGAAACTAGGGTATATCAATAATTTAAATGCATATTTATATTAATCTTGATTGTTTTATTTATATTTAGATAATGGAACTAAAACCTAATGGCTCAAATATTCCAGTAACGAATGAAAATAGGTTAGAGTATATCCAGCGATTAGCAGATCTCAAACTTAACGGACAGTTAAGGAAACAGTGCATCGCTTTTAGGGATGGACTTAATAGCGTCGTGCCGATCACGTGGTTGAAATTATTCAGTCATACGGAATTGCAAGTTATCATCGGCGGGGATACCCAAGAGATTGATATTAACGATTTGTGCGCGCATACAAACTATGGAGGTATATATATTTTTTTACTTTAATTATGAAATTAAAAATGTTATTTTATTTAGGAGAATATACAGCAGAACATCCTACTATACAGTTATTTTGGAAAATCGTTCACAGATTCACGGAAGTTCAAAAAAAACAACTATTAAAATTCGTAACAAGTTGTTCGAGACCTCCTCTACTTGGTTTTAAAGTATAAATATACCAAAATTGACCGAAAATATGATTAACTTTTATTATTATTTTTTAGGAACTTAATCCAGCATTTTGCATCCAATCATCCGGGACTGATAATAGAATGCCAACGGCGAGTACGTGTTTAAATTTGCTGAAAATTCCGATTCTTTCAGACGAGGAAACTTTAAGGAGCAAATTGGTATCAGCTATAGAACAGCAAGCCGGATTCGAACTGTCGTAAATTATTGTTAATATTTCTTTTTTGTTATATTATTTAATACATTTTATTTTATCGATGTCAAAGTATGGTTTTAAATTTTTTCTATCCTTATCTTACGATTTTTCCCTTTTTAAAGATTCAGTTTTGACATAAAATTTATGTGACAAAAAATTGCTCTTAGGCAAAGTACTTTTACAGTTATCATTAAATTTTAGAATATATCATAAAAAGATGATAAAAATCTCAAATTTTTTAACGAACGCAGTGAAAAGATGAGGAAGTAAGATCACGCGATTCATTGTTTCATAGGATGGAGAAGGTCTTTGATTGTATTAATGTATTAAGTCCTAGTGACCAGTGGAATTATCTTTGTCATGGGTAGAATACAGGGCCGGCGGTTGACGTGGGTGATGTGGGTACTAGTACTCACACGAAAATATTTAGGGGGGGAATTACCCACTCAAAATTTACAATAAAAATTGAAAGCTGTCGCACACACGTAATGCACTTACTACGCAAGTGTGTATAATTTTCGAAATACCGCGGCACTGTTCTATGTGACCCGTGGTTTAATTTGGAATTTAAATTTCGAAAGTGAATAAAATATCGACAATTTTCAACTATAAATGCAAATACTGTAAAACTTAAAAGTAACAGAAAAACACCCCGCGAGTTTATGGTGGCCTGCAGACAGCGCAGATTTGAAAATGTTGGTCATGTCTGCTATAGTCGAAAGGGAAAAGACCGCAATACCTTACTGAAAGCATGGTTGAATAGAACTGGTTATACATGGTTATATCATGATGTTTAGAACGAAATATTTTTAAATGATGGCCAACAAAATTAACTCTTCGAATCTGGAGGAAATGCGAAAGGCTGAATTTTATGCTATTGTAATAGACGAACCATCAGATGTCTCAATTTTCCTCAGAATTACGGCTTTAAATCTTATATCTACTGAGTATTTTATGGGATTTAATATGACAGCCAGTACTAAAGCCACAGCATTATTTGAAATTGTTAAGGATGTCCTGATTCGTTTTCAACTACCTTTTAAGAAACTCCGAAGCCAATGTTACGATGGAGTATCTAACGTTTCTGGGAGAACAACGAGTGCAAGAAAAAGAACCTCGAGTACTTTAAGTACATTGTAATGCCCACAACCTTAATCTATCAGTCCAAGATGGAATTGAAGATGTCTTCGAAGCGGGGAGGTAAAGGAGCTCATAAACTTTGTGCGGGATTCGCCAAAACGCTTAGCGAAGTTTAGTCGACAAAGGCTTCGGGATTTCTTCACAATATGGAATCTTTCAAATTTTCATTTCTTTTGAACACGATGATCGAAATTTTTGATCGGATCGAGATTCTTAACAAAGATTTACAAAAGTCAGAACTTTGTATTGTTGAATCGTATAGAAAAGTAGAAACCGTTTCGATTGTAATGAATGATTCTCGTGATTCAAAATACGAATCGGTTTGGAAAAAAAGTTGTGAATGGGCTTTTAAACTTGAAATCGAAGAACCAACATTGCCCAGAAAACGCAGATTTCCGAAACGACTAGATAGTGGATCAGAAAACTATGTTTTTGAAACTCCCAATGATTATTATGAACAAATGTTTTAAGGGATTTTTGCCAAGTTTTTCAAGCCTTTAGAAACTTTTGCAACTGGTAAAACGATAGATCCGGACGAAATTGTGAAATTCTGTAGAGACGATTTTGACAAATCGCGATTTTTTGATGGGTATTTTAATGCTTGAAGAAAACGAAGTTACTGATTTGAATACTTTGGTACAGGGAAAATGAACATTTCATGAAAATCGTTCCTGAATTCATGCGTTTTCTGAGACTGATTATCGGGATCTTCTTGCTCAAATGAAAATAGCTTTTCAGTTTTGCGTCGCATCAAAAATTATTTAAGATCAACAATGGCACAAAATCGGCTGAACCACGTTCCTATTCTACATTATTGATGAATTCGTAATAGAAAAAGAAAGTCTTGTTTCGCGTTGAGAAAATAATTTTTTATCTTTAAAAGAAAACTTATAAATAAATTTAACTTTGTCATCTCAAAACATATTTTTATCAATTTTTGATTTTCACCCTAGACTCGCCCTCACTTCGAACGTGTTTTTTGTGAAAAAAACTGCTCGACCCCCCCGTCGCACTACCCAATCGGTATAAAAGTGTGACGCCGGCCCTGATAGAATAACAATATTTATTTGAGAACCGCCCTTTCTTGATTATAGATGTTTGAATTGGGAGGTTTGGGATGTAGCGGATTCAACAGGATAAATAAATGTTAGAAAGTGAGACAGAAGATGTGTTGAGATAGATAGAAGTAGATATACAAAAGAGAGTCAATAAAGGGTATTGGAGAGTTCAAGTTGAAGATTAAGAACTTTTCCTGAGTTGAAATCAAGGGTTTTGCCGATTTATTATGCGTTGGTGAAGATTACGAGAAGAAAATGGCATGAGTTGTGATATTTGAGATGTAGAAACTTAGAATTATGTTATCACGACAGTCTGAAAGTAAGAGTGGATAGAAGAAAATGAGAAAAAAGAGGAAAAAGACAGATAATTACAAATCGCAACATATAAAAAAGGAAACTTGCTACTGAATCTTGTAAATTCAAAAAAAAATAATTAAAGGAATGTTATTTTGCTACCCCAACAACTATTTTCCAAAATTTTTGAATCCGCTAAAATTTTTAATAAGATCGATTACCAGGAACCACAACCAGCAACCATCGGTTACTAAAATGAAAAATCTATTAGAAATAAAAGAAATCATGTAAATCGTAAAAAAAAATCAAAATCTCGAGATTTTTACCGGATATGAATAAAATCGGTATATGTAACGGAAAAGTAAAAATAAATTAAAAACCATAATTTCCAAGAGACTGGTACAGCATGATATGATATATTTTTATATGGATCGTTTGGAATTGTTTCACGAAAGATAAATAGGTTTGTGATTATCGTTTATTGATAATGTCACGAAAAATGACTATATTTATATGTCAGAAAAAAAAATAGAATGAGATTGTTCTGTAAGATAATAAGTTAATCAGATTTTTTTGACACAAGTATATTTCTTTTTTTAAATAGGTGAATTTATTTATATATAGTTTCGTACCGTGCACTAATTTATTACAAATTTGAAATTAAAGATTTTATAAATATACAGAGCGTTTTAATATAAAATCTGTAATATATTTAATCCACCACTGTCTAAGCTAACAATATTACTACAATTTTGTTTGGTTTTTTGTTTACGCGATCTCAAGAACGACTCGAGGGATTTTCTTGAAATTTGGCCCATAGACGCTCTTTGGGTTCCTAAGAAAAATGAGATATCGCCCGCACATGTCTGGGTCCTGGGAAAATGCTGTACACCGAGATATGGGGTGGGGGAGCAAATGCGCTCGGTACCCGTTCATCAGGTCAGTGAAGTTGACACCCACTTTTGCGAATTTTCCAAAGATTTTGTGTGCATTCGTTTGTCCATTATTGTCCACTAATTATTTTCGTCGTTTGTCCGCCCTTCGTTTCAAAATGGTGGCCCAAAAACTTTTTTTGCAAATTTTGCTCTCGGCACCCACAAATTGCATAAAAAAATTTCAGCGCACATGTCGTTTGTTCTTTGTTTGTCCACGTTTGTCCACCAATTAGTTTTGTTTGTCCACCTACTGGTTAATTATAATTAATTATATAAATTTTAAAAAATTATGATATTGAGAAGTTGACAAACCCTTTTTTGAATTAAAAAAATTTTTTTCGTGCATTCGTTTGTTCATCGTTAATCCAAGATTGTCCACCTACAATTTTTGTTTGTCCAAACACCATTTCAAAATCGACGATTTTGGTTTTATTTAATAAATACCTTAATTTTTAAACATAGAAAAAAACTTTATAAGGTTTTTTTTATTGAAGATCAAATAGCGCTTAATATAGCCTATCAAGTTTTTTTAAACAACGTTTCGTCTTTGAAGGGCCAACATCAACTATTTTTTTTAATACGGATCCGTACATTTTATTTCATTTTTGAAATCCCCATTCTTTCATTATCCAACCATGTAGAATATTTAATTTTTGTACGTACTTTTGGAATTTTTCTTTTTTCTCTTTCTATCTACACTTAGTACGTGTTAATATCATTAATAGTTTTTCTGTTACATGGGTTAAACAAAAAATTATTTATTAAAATCTACAATTACCTATGTTATTTTCTTTAATTAAAAAATATATTAAAATCATTTTAATACCAGTGAAAAGAGATTCAAAAATTCTATAAGTGGGAGTTTTCCAAAATTTTTGAGCTAGAATTGTGACCTTGAGAAAGGGGAGAGACCAAAAATGAGGAAAATTAAAAAAATTCTTATAGTGTAGTCTCTCCCTTTTCTCACAACTACAATTTTTTATCTAAATTTTTGAAAAAATTCACACATATTGAATATTTTTTTCTCTCTCAATCTGCACTTCGTACGTCTTAATAGCATCCATAGTTTTGTTGTTACAGGGGTTAAACAAAAAATTATTTATTATAATCTACAACTACCTATGTTATTTTTTTTTGATAAAAAATATATTAAAATTATTTTAATACTATTAAAAAGAGAGTAAAAATTCTATAAATGGGAGTTTTTTCAAACTTCTTAAGCAAAAATTGTGACCTTGAGAAAAGGGAGAGACCAAAATGAGAAAAAATATAGTTATGATCTCTCCCTATTTTCACAACCACAATTTTTTATCTAAAATTTTGAAAAAATTCACTTATATAGAATATTTTTTTCTCTTTCTATCAACATTTAATACGGTTTAATAGTATCTTCAGGTTTCTTGTTACAGGGGTTAAACAAAAAAGTATTTATTAAAATCTACAATTATCTAAGTTATTTTGTTTAATTAAAAAAATATATTAAAATCTATTTAATCCATTAAAAAGAGAATAAAAAATTCTATAAATGGGAATTTTTTCAAAATTTTTAAGCAAAAATTGTGACCTTGAGAAAAGGGAGAGACCAAAATAAGAAAAAAAGCTAGTTATGGTCTCTCTCTATTTTCATTCCATTTTCACTGAAAATATTTATAAATCATTTTAAATAAAATTAATTAATAAAATTAATTTGAAAAATTGAGTCTACTTTGGGCTTAATTTCTATTAAATATTTGAATGTAAACTTTTATGTCATACTAGTCATTGCATTCAAAATATAAATATTAAAAGAAAAACCTGTTTTTGTCTTTATGCGCGCGCGGGCCATAAAGTGCATTTTGCGGGCCATATAATGAACAGGACCGTACATAGAAAAAATCTTTAAGTTTAGTTTATTTTCAAAACCTTAGTGTTCTACATGGTTGAATAGAGAAAAAAATGAGGGTTTCAAAGATGAAATAAAAAGTACAAGTACAGGTATTTAAAAAAAATAGTTGAGGATGGCATTTCAAAGACGAAACGATGTTTTACAAAATTGGATACGCTATGTGAAGCCATATTTAGCCATCAATAAAATCGCCAATTTCGGTTTTTTTGTTAATATCTCGGAAACCGGACCTGATATTTTAATTTTGAAAAAATCTATTAATTCGTCTTGAAAATACACATCTTTTTGCCCATTTAACCGATATTGGATCTATTTCGGTTTGAGATCTCTGTATACGCAAATTAAATTCGATCCACCTTGTATACTCTAAACCCAGTGAAAAAATATTTATTTTGTTGCATAGTGTTATAATTTTGAACAAAAGAAGCTGAAGATTGTCTACTGGAATTTTATTTGTAGATGTTATAAAATCATTTGTCTGTTCTTGTCCAGAGAATTTAACCAAATGAGAATGGTGGTTAGACAAACAAAAATCTTATGTGGACAATCTTGGACTAACGAATGCACAAAAAAAAAATTCAAAATTCAAAAAAGGGTGTGCCAATTTCATAATATCACAATTTTTTAAAAGTTATATAATTAATTATTTAACCGGTGGGTGGACAAACGTGGACAAACAAAGAAAAAACGACCTGTGCGGTGAATTTTTTTTGCAATTTGTGGATCCCTTGAGCAAAATTTGCAAAAAAAAGTTTTTGGGCCACCATTTTGAAACGAAGAGTGGACAAACGAAAATTATTAGTGGACAATAATGGACAAGCGATGGACAAACGAATGCACACAAAATCTTTGGGAAATTCCCTAAAGTGGATGCCAACTTCACTGGCCTCCGGTCATCTCCATACAAAAAACTTAAAAATATTATAAATAAGCACTTAATTCTGACATATTTAGACCTTCATAACTTTTATTTATTCAAAAAATAAAAATTGTAGTAAAAGACAGAATAACTCAGCTTATTTTTAAGTCCACAAAGTACTAGAAAAAACTATTCTACTTTTGTCTCCAGAATATAGATTCGGTCCTAAAAATTTGAAAATACTGATCCTCAACAGTAATAGTGTTAGATATTCAAATATTAGAACAATTAGAAAACTAATAAAATTTTTAAAACTGAGAATTGATTTTGGAAGCAATATAGTAGGATTCTCCTATATATTTACTTCATTTTATAATAGTTTCGCGCTTTTAGTTTTCCTACTCTTATTTCTACCCCGTTTAACCCCCTAGTATTCGAACCCGGTCCTGAGTCCCTACATGAGCGTATCTATAGCAACGGGATTTCCGTCTGGCCGTGTGTCGCCCACCAAGACGGGTTTGCTAGATTAAAACTCCACGATCAGTAGATCAGAGATTCCCGGTCATGTTGCGGTTTTCCGGAGCGACGGAAAACGTCGGGAAATTTTTTTCGGTATTGCGATGAGTCCGGAACCGGAAAGACAAAAATGGTCCGGCTATTTGAAAAAAATCACGGAACATACAGGATGAACGATTGTGGTTCAAAAATGAGTTTGAATCATATTAAACAGAATAATAATGGTAAGTTCATATTTGAATTTTTGGTATATTATCAGTACGCCCCCTTTTTATTTTATTCATATTTTTTGTTGATTTTTCCAAAATCAGTTTTTTTTTTAGGAATTAGAATATTTTTTATGCTTCTTGGTACATTTATTTTAGAATAAAAAACTATTAGGTATAAAATTTTATCGTATATTGTTTTCAAATTTAGCTGGTTTCAATTTTAATTTAATGTTTTCTTAAACTATTTTAATGAAAATTCATGAATTATTCGAGACATAACAATAGTCTTTAATTTTTAATTTCCACATATTTATCGTTACTACATTGATAAAAAATGAATTTAAAATATAAAAATAAAAGGAAGTTTATTGTATTCAAGTATTTAATTATATATATTCTATTATACGTTTGGAATTTTTAATTTTACGTAAATAATAAACTAAACTTTCTTAAAGATTTTTATTTATTTTGATTTCGTCAAATTTGCTAAAATTCTTTACAGGGTATTCAAACATAATCGAATCAATAGAACACTTGGTATTTTATAAATACATTTACTTGTTTTATGGTTTTTCTATATCTCATTTTTAAAGTTTTAAAGTTATTTAAGTACTTTTAGAATTTTACTTTTAATTTCCCTTTTATAAAAGTAAAACAAACTCCCTGACTTATTTAAATCTTATATAAAATTTTCGGAAGTATAATTTTCTATAATGATAATTCATGTGGTCATAATTCAGAGTCGGTTTTGAACTTGCCTGAGTTAACAATATATTTGATATGAGGTGAATTTTTGTAAACTTAAAATTCTTTTTTCACTCTGTATAATCCCTCGTTGTGAAATATCGATCTTAGAAACGTTTTTAGGGTTTGAAACTTTAAATAGATTTTAAAATGTAATTTTGGTCGGGACCTTTTTCGAAAGTCTTCTACATTGCTGTTAAATTACCTAATTATGCGGCAAAAGAATACGAGAAAGAGAAAACGCTAAAAAAAGATCTTTTGAAAAAGGATTAGTTAAATTTAAAAATATGCCAGATCTATTTTAAACGCTAATGGTTTTGTATTTTTGGTGGGATTAAAATTATACTAAATGTTTTTTTAAATGCGAGTTTTTTTATAGTGTACAAGGTGGTATCTAAATTCTAGAAACGTTAAAATGGTGAAAAAGTATTATTACTTTCCCACTCTATATCATATAATGTCTTTCATTAAATTTTCAAATATTATGTAACCTCATCATAAATGCATTCAATGCAATGCAGATTTCGTGCAATGAAACTATAAATGTATTAACGCAGAATAATTTATAAACAGGGTGTTTATGAAGATCGTGTTTATATTTTAAAATTAACTTATGAGTCGGTTTAAAGTTTTTTTTTTAAATTATCAAGAAATTTATTTTAAGGATATTTTTATTTATGAACAAAAAAATATTTATCTGTCTTATTCTACTTACTATAACGTAAATAACTGGTAAAATATACAATTCTAATTTATATTGTTTAGATATTTACGACATTCTATTTAGACCCTTTGAAATAGATGAAAACACTTAAAAATTTATTGTTTTTACTTGTTAACATTTCATAAATATATTACAGGAAATACTTTTGAAATTTAACAAATTTATAAGATTTCATATAAATATTATGATTTGTTTTGTGAAATATATTTATTGTCTCACTAGGTATTTCTATCTTTGAAGTTATTTTAATGTTTGCAAGTCATTAAACTAAAAGCGAATTAGCTTCTATGTAATCACTGCCTGAGCTTAATTAATCCCTTTGTGAAATTTCGAGATGTCGGTTTAAGAATCCCTTAGAGCTTACAGCTTTTATTAGATATAACCAAAAATCCGAATTCTGCTGTTTGGATAATCCACAAATAAAAAATAATAGAAAATTTTGTAAATATTTCAAAAAAAAAATAAACCTAGTAAAAAATTAAAAAATGTTTAAAAAAATATTTCACAATTTTATAAAAATCTAAAACGATTAAAGAAATCTATTGAAGCTTTAGAAAATTTTGAAACGGTAAATTGGAAATTAATTTCTTATTAAAATCGATATTTAACTACTTACATTACCCAAACTATAAAGCTTTATACTCAATATATCCATCTTTCTCTATAATTCAATAACACTTAATATGTAAAATGTCAAAGGTCTTTAAAAGTGTTCGCAAACTCCGTTTGTATTGTACCGGTTCCTCTATTCGCGAATTTTCTATGCTTTCAACTATCGATTTACTTGGAAATATGTTTTTCCAATAAATCCTAGAAAACAGGAAGTTACTAATTATGCAATTTTTTGCAATATATTCGCTGGACCTAAAAAAATCTGAAGATAGTTTTTTACCCAATCAAATAATTTTCCTTTATAGTATATTGCGGGAAAATAAAAATCAGATTTAAAAGGAATTAATTATGGTATGAAACGGATTCAATTATTAAAATTACTTTGCGTGACGATATTAATTGAAATTCTAAAATTAGAGTGTGAAGATAAATTTTCAATAAAATTAACGTCTCTTATATTAAACAAGTAAAAAATCATTCTCATTAAATTTTGATCGATTTTGCAAAAAAAGCTGGAATAAATGGAATCAGAGATATATTTCATTGTTTTCTAATTTTTTAACACATCGTAAATAATTAGTTTTTACAAAAAATAATTCAATATTAGTACTTCAAGGACCAATACTAAAACAGTTTTATTTTGAATAATTTTTCAATCCATATAATAATAATAATAAGAGATCAGGGATACAAAAAAGAACTAGTTATTGATTCTGTGATACTAAAGCAAGCTTAAAGACAACGGAATATTAATTAACACTATTTTCGCTGACTGCAAGAAGAGGTCAGTGAAGTTGGACCCACTTTTGCAAATTTTCCAAAGATTTTGTGTGCATTCGTTTGTCCATCGATTCTCCATTATTGTCCACTAATTATTTTTGTTTGTCCGCCTTCGTTTCAAAATGGTGGCCTAAAAACTTTTTTTTGCAAATTTTTCTCACGGCATCCACAAATTGCAAAAAAAAATTCACCGCACAGGTCGTTTGTTCTTTGTTTGTCCACGTTTGTCCACCAATTAGTTTTGTTTGTCCACCCACCGGTTAATTATATAAATTTTAAAAAATTGTGATATTGTGAAGTTGGCACACCCTTTTTTAAATTTTGAAATTTTTTTTCGTGTATTCGTTTGTTCATCGTTAGTCCTAAAATTTTTGTTGGTCCAAACACCATTTCAAAATCGACGATTTCGGTTTTATTTAATAAACACCTTGTAATTTTTAAAGATAGAAAAAACTTTTTAAGGTTTTTTATTGAAGGTTAAATAGCGCTTAATATAGCCTATCCAATTTTTTAAAACAACGTTTCGTCTTTTAAGAGCCACCATCAACTATTTTTTTTAATGAATCCCCATTTTTTCATTATCGAACCATATGTAGAATATTTAATTTTTGTACGTACTTTGGGCATTTTTCTTTTTTCTCTTTCTATCTACACTTAGTACGTTTTAATAACATTAATAGTTTTTCCGTTACAGGGGTTAAACAATAAATTATTTAGTAAAATCTACAATTACCTACGTTATTTTCTTTAATTAAAAAATATATTAAAATCATGATAATACCTGTGAAAATAGAATAAAAATTTCTATAAGTGGGAGTTTTTCCAAAATTTTTGAGCTAGAATTGTGACCTTGACAAAGGGGAGAGACCAAAAATGAGGAAAATTAAAAAAATCCTTATAGTGTGGTCTCTTCCTTTTCTCACAAGCACAATTTTTTATCTAAATTTTTGAAAAAATTCACACCTTTAGAATATTTTTTTCTCTCTCTATCTGCAATTAGTACGTTTTAATAGCATCTATAGTTTTGTTGTTAGAGGGGTTAAACAAAAAATTATTTATTATAATCTACAATTACCTATGTTATTTTTTTGATACAAAATATATTAAAATTATTTTAATACCATTAAAAAGATAGTACAAAATTATATAAATTTGAATTTTTTCAAACTTTTTAAGCAAAAATTGTGACCTTGAGAAAAGGGAGAGACCAAAATGAGAAAAAATATAGTTATGATCTCTCCCTATTTTCACAACCACAATATTTTATCTAAAATTTTGATAAAATTCACTTATATAGAATATTTTTTTCTCTTCCTATCAACATTTAACACGTTTTAATAGTATCGATAGTTTTTTTGTTACAGGGGTTAAACAAAAAATTATTTATTAAAATCTACAATTATCTAAGTTATTTTGATAAATTAAAAAATATATTAAAATATATCATTAAAAAGAGAATAAAAAATTCTATAAATGGGAATTTTTTCAAAATTTTTAAGCAAAAATTGTGACCTTATGAAAAGGGAGAGACCAAAATGAGAAAAAATATAGTTATGATCTCTCCCTATTTTCACAACCACAATTTTTTATCTAAAATTTTGAAAAAATTCACTTATATAGAATATTTTTTTCTCTTTCTATCAATATTTAAGACGTTTTAATAGTATCGATAGTTTTTTTGTTACAGGGGTTAAACAAAAAATTATTTATTAAAATCTACAATTATCTAAGTTATTTTGATAAATTAAAAAATATATTAAAATATATCATTAAAAAGAGAATAAAAAATTCTATAAATGGGAATTTTTTCAAAATTTTTAAGCAAAAATTGTGACCTTATGAAAAGGGAGAGACCAAAATGAGAAAAAATATAGTTATGATCTCTCCCTATTTTCACAACCACAATTTTTTATCTAAAATTTTGAAAAAATTCACTTATATAGAATATTTTTTTCTCTTTCTATCAATATTTAAGACGTTTTACTAGTATCGATTAATAAAAAATTGAGTCTACTTTGAACAAAAGAAGCTGAAGATTGTCTACTGGAATTTTATTTTGTAGATGTTATAAAATCATGTGTCTGTTCTCGTCCAGTGGTGCTTGGACAAACAAAAATCTTGGGTGGACAATCTTGGACTAACGATGAACAAACGAATGAACGAAAAATTTTTTCAAAATTCAAAAAAGGGTGTGCCAATTTTATAATATCACAATTTTTTAAAAGGTATATAATTAACCGGTGGGTGGACAAACGAAACTAATTGGTGGACAAACGTAGACAAACGTAGACAATCAAAGAACAAACGACCTGTGCGGTTGAAATTTTTTTTGGAATTTGTGGGTGCCGAGAGCAAAATATTTGCAAAAAAAAGTTTTTGGGGCACCATTTTGAAACGAAAATAATCAGTTGACAATAATGGACAATCGATGGACAAACGAATGCACACAAAATCTTTGGGAAATTCGTAAACGTGGGTGCCAACTTCACTGACCTTGCAAGAGGCATTAGACAGTGAATTTTATTCTTGATTGTTTTCTGTATTTCTGCATTTTTTATAACCACAATTAATCATAATTTAACACAAACGAAATTCGCATCCGAAGAGGAATGTTTTTTCTTCAAAAATTTTATTATTATTTAGGGAAAAAATAGAAAGTTTGTCCAAAATTTATTAAATTTAATAAATCTAGATATAAAAATACATTTTTACTTTAATTCAGAGTCCCATAATTTTATTAAAAGTCAAAATTCAAGTGTGGAAAAATGTACTGGTACTTTTTTACAAAAAATTTCGATATTATCAAAAATAATTGAAACTTTGTCAAACAAACTACAAAGTTTTACATTAAAAGCAAATTTTTGAGAAAAAATAGAAAATGGATCTAATTTTTTTTTAAATATTTTAGTAAATTTAATAATTACAGAGAGAAAAATAGAGTGTGGAAAAATGTACTGTACAAAAAATTTCGATATTATCAAAAATAATTGAAAAACTTTGTGAAACAAACTAGAAAGTTTTTCTAACTTTTTTACAAAAAAATTTAATATTATCAAAAATAATTCAAACTTTGTGAAAAAAACTACAAAGTTTTACATTAAGAGCAAATTTTTGAGGAAAAATAGAAAGTGTATCTAATTTTTTTTAAATAATTTAGTAAATTTAATAATTATAGAGAGAAAAATTGATTTTTATTCAATGAGTCCCCAATTTTATTAAGAGTCAAAATTCGAGCGTGGAAAAATGCATTTTTTTTTTCAAATTCAAATAAAAAAAAAATATGCATTGTTACTTTTGTATACAATTTTTCGATATTATCCAAAACAATTGAATCTTCGTTAAAAAAAACCAGAAATTTTTGCATTAAGATCCAGTTTTTGGGGTAAAATAGAAAATTTGTACAAAATTTAGTGAGAATAATTTAAAAACTTTATTGTGTCTCATTATATTTGTATATTGAATAATTTGTCTTAAAAATCAGCATACTATTTAAAATAAATATAAAAAAGTATTTTTAACATAAAAATACAGTATTTATATTGTATTATATTTTTTCCAGTTACATTCCAACAAGTTAACAGGTATATAGATGATGATAACGATGAAGAAGAAGAAGGAGAAACAGAAATTACAAATGAGAGAATTAACGAGACTGATTTACTATTCCTTAAAGAACTTATGGATAGCCCAATCCTCAATTCCCTAGTAAGAGTAAGTTTTTTAAATTTATTTTTTTTTTTTTACCTCCTTATTATATTTATAAATATTTTTTTTTCTTCTAAAAATATAAAATTCATAGAACTAATTCAACTATTAATGCTGGTTATTGCTTTTATGCTGGTTATTATCTTTTGTTATGACTATATTTCTGTATTTTTCTTTGGACAGCCTTTTCCAATTTTCTTTTTATTTATGAAGTTATCGGAAAAGCATCATAAATTTATTCCTTTATGAAATTTTCCGATATTTTATCTCGAACGCCGAAGCGTCCAGCACGAGGGTGTGTCAAAGTTTATTTAATTTAGAATCTTGCTATTTCTGTTTTATAAAGTTATTTTTTATCCTTATAAATAATAATTATTAGTTTATCCCTAAAATTTTTTCCTGTATTTCTTAAAGTTTTTAACTTATTTTCAATTACTCATCTTTCATAATGGATTTAACTTTGTAATAATTTTCTTTCCCTTGTATTTTTAATAATAGTCTGATGACGGTTGTTTAACCGAAACTAGTCGCCTAGAAACTTTTTTATTATAACTTGTGGTGCATTTTTCTCTTACATAATTTTTTCAGTTATGATGATTTTTTTCCAATATTTTGTTATTTGCAAAACCAATTCCAACCCTTAAATATTTGCGTGTCTAAAATGAATAAACGCAACGTTTTCGATTTATTCTACTGCTGAATTTTTTCAAGGTTGCAGTGTGTATGTGCGATCAGTAGGTCGTATGAAGTTCATTAAACACTTTTTATTCAAAAATGATTATTTTACAAAGAAAAAACATCCAAATTTTTATAGGGTAAGTACAATGCATAAATTCATTATTATTCGTCCAAAAGAAAGAAATACAATACCTAATCTACGCCTATGATGGATTTTATCAGAATGAATAAGGCCCCAAGAGTTCAAATTAATTAACCTGATGAAGTATAATTTGATTATTTCAGTTATAAATTTACGACTTTTTTAAATTATAAAATACAAAGTTTTACAGGATAATATTTGTTTATTTTAAAAATATAAACATAATTTCGCGCGGGAAATTTGTTACTATTTCTCAAAAGTCTAATTTATCGTATTTGTAAAATAAGTTATTAAGAAAATTAAATTCAAGATAAAAATTTCAGATTTTAACATCTTTTAATTCCTCCTTAAATTGCATTTAGGCGGTACCCCGCTCGTATAAAAGTTTTGGAAAATTATTAGGTGCCTTTCAAAATAAGCGGTGGGGGCGGAGTCTTGTTATCTGTCAGTTTCAATTTATAACCTAACATTAAAGTTTATTTATATTTTTTCTTTCGTTTTTGTGTTATATTGAAAATAAATCCTGGGTTTGCGAAAAATTTAAAAATTCGACAAAATTCAGTTAATAATCAATCACACAGAACAAAAATATAATATATAACCACTGAAACTATCTACGCATTACGATCAGAAAATTGAATAAATACCATCTTCATTTGGCAACGTTGTAACTATTTGTAATTATTCTATTGGTTACTTTTGAGCGCGAATAATAAACGATAATATTATTTTAATATCAATTTGTTTATTGACTGTTTGTATGTAAATAACATTAAAAGTTCCGTTACATTGTAAAAGTTAAACAAGATTTTAAAGAAGAGAAAAGAGGTCTAAATTTTTTGCGAATAACTCCAAAACTATAAGCATTAGAGAGTAAATTTGAAAAAAAGATTGTAAAAGTGGAAGAAATTTACGACAAAAAAGTCCTGCAATCCGGAACTCCATCTTAATTATTAATATTTTTAATAATTATTGTTCTGCGCAGCGAGCGCAACGTAATTTTTTTCCACTATTAAACAGTCATTTAAAAATTTAAATAATTATGGCCACTTGAAGAAAAAAAATTATACCGGATTTTTTTTTTAATAAAATAACCATAAATTTACCTAATTCCTACCTACATACTCCGTCTCTGTATTTTACACGTAATGTTGTTTAACTGTACGTGCAAGTATGAGCTCATCGGGAGAGGAAAACCTGATGATTAGAAGGTAATTGACATTTGTAGATTTTGTATACTAAAACTATTTTAAAATATTTTACCGATTTACCAGTGATTCAGAAAAAATTGAAAGTTGAAAGTTTTATTTACAAAGTGGTTATTTATTTACCTCATTCAAATTTCAATTATGTGAACCTAATTAGATTTAAATTATGCATTAGTCAAGTATAAATTTCACTTTTATTTATAAAGAACCCTGTATATTCAGCATTAATAAAATTAAATAAAATAGTTATTTATTCAATATTTTTTTTTCACTAGTGCGACAATCACATGAGTGAAAAAAGGAACTTTTACACACTAGTTGCATATAATAGTTTTTCTACTACCCAAAAATATATTAAGTAAAAAATAAGCAATCTACTAGTGCGTAAAATACTTTACTTTACGCACTAGTACTTCATTTTACGCACTAGTGCGTAAAGTTGAACTTTACGCATGACAAATTATGTGTAAAGTTAATAATTTATACACGGTAGTAGAAAAACTGTTTTGTTACATATTTTTGGGACCAAAAAAAATGTAAAGTAAAAAAAAATTCAATGCCAATATTATTTATTTCGTAATTTTTTTTTCTTAATTGATTATCCAAATCCAACCTCGTGCTAAAAATCATTGACGTAGGAACAATTTATAATTCATTGTTTATACGCCTTAACGTTTTTACAGTGTATCCATTTCAAGCGTCGATAGTCTTTTGTTTGAATAAAATTAATTGCACTAATGCAATATTTGACGAATAAATGGATTCGATCTGAAATCAAAATTGTATACAATACTATTAATACTGATATCAAGAAATTCGTGTGTGGGTTGTATACGGTTTTGTGGAATATACAGGGTGCAACTAAAAAATTTGAAAATAAGTTTAAACAAATCAAATTCAAGATTTACAGAAACAACAATTTCCAAAATATACAATCAGCAATTAATTAAAATAGTACAATGGAAAAAATAAAGTAAATAAGTTGGTCCTGTAGTACCGCAAGCCAAAAACGATTTTTTATCTTGGCCTCTGGACCGAGTTAGTTGGTCCCGGAGATTCCTGAAAAGAAATAGAGTTTTTTTATTTCATAAGCCACCGCATTATAAGTGCATTATTTGTCCTCAAAATCTGGAAAAGGTCTGCAAAACCCACATGAACATTTGGCGAAACTATTAGGAATTATAGAAAAAAATTAATACAAAAGTTGTAGGGAATTTAACGTTCTATAACTTTGCTCCAGAACATTTTTCACGAAATGCATTATTTGTCCTCAAAATCTGGAAAAGGTCTGGAAAATCCACATGAACATTTTTTTGCACGCCCTCTAGTGGCGAAACTATTGGGAATTATAGAAAAAAATTAATACAAAAGTTGTAGGGAATTTAACGTTCTATAACTTTGCTCTAGAACATTTTGCACGAAATGCATTATTTGTCCTCAAAATCTGGAAAAGGTCTGGAAAACCTACATGAACATTTTTTTGCACGCCCTCTAGTAGCGAAACTATTGGGAATTATAGAAAAAAATTAATACAAAAGTTGTAGAGAATTTAACGTTCTATAACTTTGCTCTAGAACATTTTGCACGAAATGCATTATTTGTCCTACAAAATCTGGAAAAGGTCTGAAAAACCTACATGAACATTTTTTTGCACGCCCTCTAGTGGCGAAACTATTGGGAATTATAGAAAAAATTTAATACAAAAGTTGTAGGGAATTTAACGTTCTACAACTTTGCTTTAGAACATTTTGCACGAAATGCATTATTTGTCCTCAAAATCTGGAAAAGATCTGGAAAATCTACATGAACATTTTTTTGCACGCCCTCTAGTAGCGAAACTATTGGAAATTATAGAAAAAAATTAATACAAAAGTTGTAGAGAATTTAACGTTCTATAACTTTGCTCTAGAACATTTTGCACGAAATGCATTATTTGTCCTTAAAATCTGAAAAAAGTCGGAAAAACCTACATGCACCACATTTTTTTGCGTTCTTTATCAACGAAACTATTGGGAATTCGGGAAAAAGTTTGATACGAAATTGTGATTATCCAGAAATCTGATTAGTACCTAATTGTTTATATATAATTCTGAACAATTTGGTTTTTGGACGTTAAGAGTCTCGTTATTATCCAAGCAGGGATACATTTTCCACATTTTGAAATAAAATATAGTGATTTAAAGTTTTGAGAGCCACTAGGCTTTTGTTTTAGTTAAATATTAGGCCGATTAATTAATACCGTATTTTAGGAATAAATTCTTAACATAGTTAATTCATGATTTGGGACCCTATAAGGTTGTTTTGTGAAATAACTATTCACGTAATCAATAAAGGTCTCTTTGTTGGGATAAATATTTGTTGGGATATTATTTCCATCTTTGTTTGAATTGTATGAAGAGTGAAATAGAAATATAACTATACGTTTCATTATCACCAAATTTCAAGTTCATAGGTCAATGGAAAGTTAAAAAATACTTAGGAACAAAATTTTGTAAAAAATGCTGACTTTGGTAGCTTCTCATGCCTACGTTTTGCAATATTCAATATTTTTTAAAACAAAAAATGCAGCTTTTATCTATTCAATGAGCTCTATTCAACGATACCTCACTTGATGGGGTAGGCCAAATTTTGTTTTTCAGTACCCCCATTTAGCTGTATGGGAGCCCCCTTGAAAACATTTAAAAATATTTTTTATAATTTATATGGCTTTGGGTCAACAAGACGCATATACTGTGAAAATATGAAGACTCTAGCTCCAATGTTTAGCTGCTAGACCGGTGTGACAGACGGACGGACGGACACGTGAGTGAGAGCCCTTTGGGGTACGGAACTCTAAAAAGGGTAGCGTTGAGTAAAATTTATTTATAAAATATTTTTAAATTGTTATAGTTGTTGATATGAATTTTAAATAAATAATTAGCTGCATATAATAGAAATTAATAATTTTTTACTTGAATAGGGAATTAATATTTATAAAATAAAATTCAAATCAAAATATGTAACTATAATAAATTTAAACGTTATATATACTATTTATTACAATTAAAAATAAAATCAAAATGTCAGATTTTAATCTTTTAATTCCTCATTTAGGCGGTACCCCGCTTGTATAAAAATTTTGGAAAATTATTAGGTGCCTTTCAAAATAAGCCGTTGTTATCTGTCAGATTTAGTTTATAACCTAACATTAAAATTTTGAAAATGATCCTGTGGTTTCGAAAAATTTAAAAATTCGGCAATTCAGATAATAATCAATTGCAACTGGAACAAAAATAACCATTTGTAATTATTCTATTGGTTGCTTTTGAGCGAGAATAATAAACGCTAAATATTATTTGAATGTCAATTTACTTCTAAATGCCTAAATAATGGATGAATGGAGGTTATATTAGAAAACTGAAGACATTGTTATACCTAGCTAAATAAAATTATCGGAGAATATTTTTAATCCGTGCTAAACCACATTTCCTCAATAGACGATTTTAGTAAGATTTTTAATATACCGACACTTAATCCTAATCATATCGATTCGGTTATAAATGAAAACCCACCCCAAATACACTTCCTTATGATGATTTTTTAAAATTCGTGACGTATTTACTGATCTAGGGAGTTTATTCGGTGATTTAACTTATTATGTTGGTACAAATGACATTTCGGTCACTAGAAAAATCGATTAAAATCGAATAGAATACCCGTAACCGTTATAATTTCACATTTTTTTAAGAACATCGTTCCATCTCTGATTTCGGTCCTTTAAACTATTATCAATTTTCTGATTCTAAACTTTATTAGGTATAATTAATAATTTTGCAAATAACCTATTCATCATTTAACAATTCGATTATCATTGGCACATCAAATGATTTCAACAAGTAATTGAGTAGATATCGATAAACTTATGTGACGTAGGCAAAGCTTCTGGTATGACGTCATCAAGCCCGCGTAATTTAAATAAGAGGATGTTTTTAGATTTAGGGGTTGTCAATAAAAGAAAATGCTAAAATTGTCCATTCTTGCTCTTATTTTTTTATTTAAAAATAACAAGATAAATTTTGATATTAACAATATATCAAACAGAAAAGTCGAAAATTAAAACATTTATATTATCATCTTAAACTTCCCCTTGTATATTTTTTTATAGTAACCTCCAACGTGAGGTACTACCTGCGGATGTATTTAATTCAATTTATATCCCTTTATGTCCCTACACCTATGGCACTGCGTCGCATAACCGAGTCAAGAAGCCACCTCATCCGACTCTCTCCCTCCACCGTTCATCATACCACTCTATCTCATTCCTAACCTAACCTCTACGGTGCAACAGAAACTTTAACAGCAACACGAATCCACGAATGTGCTTAGTTAATGTCGTTAATGGTTACGCGAAATTTACCTTATGTCGATTTCTTCTTTCTTTTCGTTATTAGAAAAAGAAAAAAACTGTTTGCATAACGTTGTGTGATAAATATACGCCAAAAAAACGTGTATTGATTTTTTTCGTTACAAAACAGTGATATTTTTTGTGGATATTGTTTTTAGTTGGTGAAACACTTTCTAGGTTTGGTTTTACTCACCTTTCAGGAATTTTTTTCAAAAGTGACGTGAGCGCTATAGTTGATAAAATTGACAGGTAATTTAATAAAATGTTATCAGTATTATTGTTTTCGTTATTTATCTGGTTGTTATATGTGGTTTGTCTTTGTTTATTTGATTTTAAATGTCTTTAAAACTGTTAAAATGCAGTTCTAGCCACACCTGTTAATAGAGAGTTGGGTAGGTATAAAAAACAAATAATCACCGCGGGCAGTGGCGTACGGTTCAAATAAAAAATGGAAATATATTTTTTTAATTATTGATTAAATATTGTATTTATTTTGATTGTGATATAATGTATATTTAGAAATATAAATTATATTATATATTTATCATTAGACTAGAAAGTTTATTATTGAATTCTTGTAGGTACCTAACGTTCAAGTCTTAAAATTTCAGAAAAGTTGTTTAATTTTTTTTTGACGTTTTGCATAAAATGTACATTATAATTTTACTTATCTCGTATTTTATTTTCATTTTCAATTTTCTGTTATTTGCATATCATGACACAGACTTGTTATTTTGGCCCTTGTCACATTTTAGGGTGGTCTCATCAGCCAACAAACAATTTTCATCTACAAATAATTGGCCTAAAGCCTCATAAGCAAAAGACCACTTGCTGATTTTATTTTTTCCCAAAATGACAAATTTGACTCATGTCATTATTTTAAAGTAAATTGCTGTAACCAAAGTAAAATCAATTTTCTATGTTCCAAGTAAAATAGTATTTGGACGAGATTACGCCTATAATATCGGGTTATTTCATGATATTTAAATTATTTTAAAAGAGCGCGTCTGTGCTACTTTTTCTAAATTTATCAAGAGAAAAAAGGTGATAATCGTATCACTTTTACTAAAAATAATTTAAAAAACAAAATCGATTTGTGAAAACAGCAGCTTCCTCTCTTTAATATTAAGGGAGCGCCCGTCCAAAACACCTCAGGCAAGATATTGTCGCCTTTTAATAGACATAAACTTTTGTTTACTTTTTTATGCTGAATCAAAATCTGGAATAAGAATTTTAAAATTCCATGAGGTACAAATTCATTCAGTAAAGAACTTTGTTAAAGTCGAAAATTCGAAAAATAAATAACGACTGATTCTCATTGACAGATTTATAACTGTAAAAATTGCATTGTTAAAATTCTTATGTCTTCATAATTTATTTCATTGATTATCTATCGAATCATTGTTTCTTTTAATTATTCATAAGACGAACCATTTGCGCTGATGATCATAAATTTGTTTTTTCCAAAATAAACACTCGAACTTACGTCGACAGTGTAAATAAATTCAAGAGAATTAATGTCGACTTAATTTCGATCATGTTGCAACTAAATTTTAAACAAGGACTAACTTCAAGGGAGCAGGAAACTAACGCAAATAGAAAAAATAACAAAATAGAATAATTAAATTTATTTTTGTGCTGGCACTTCAGAAAATGCTTTTTTCCGATCATTTTTTAGCTCAGAAAATTGACGTTATTGCTTGATAAACTGACATAATATAAGTGATACTATTTTACTTGGCTCTGTCAAAAGTTGCAATAAATATCCATCTGCTAGGAGACGTTTTGTGTAAGGGTCGTTTAATAAAATACTCGATTAATTTACTTAAAACTTTATTCGAACAATATTCCATATGAATGTCTATATTTCCCTCTTGCCTCTCAATGGCCTCTTGGACCTAAAACTATCAACACCCATTGATTTAGGACGCCATTCAAGTGGTCTGGTCCAAAGCCCTTGTCTTGTCATTATAATTCCTTACATTTGTGTATTATTGCAAGTTTCTAAACCGTTTAAAAGTTAAATTATTGGTGACTATACAAAAAATATTATGTAAAGAGTGGCCCAAATAATAATTGATAAAGACAATTAAGACATTTTATTTTAACAACTTAATAATTATGAATACATATTGTTATATAAAAAAAATTTCACCCTGTACAGGGAATTTTATAAATAAAAAAAAAATTTTTTGAGTTGAAATTTATTCTATTAGAAGAGTTAAATGTTATGTTTATTAAATGGGATAGAATAGTTGATATGTGTAAAGAAAAGGAAACGAAGGTATTATAGATAAATTGGCAATAAATTAAAAAAAGGTGAAAGAATCTTAAAATTTGTTAAAATAATGAAAGATGATATAATGAAATTGAAATTTTGGAAATATAATACATGAAATTTAAGCAATCAAATTCAGATAGTAAACAGTGAATATAGGGTTAATAAAATAAAACTAAGGATGCGATATTAAAAAAAATAAACAAGTCAATTTTTGATCATTTTTTGAAGATTGTCAAAGAAATTTTATTATGTAATGTTTATTGAATGGTAAAAGGGAAAGAGATGTAAGAAAAATATAAAATTATATATCAAATAACTAAGAAAATATAGTTTTAATTAAAATAAAAAGAAAATAGTAAAACAATATTCAAGTAAAATTTGGAATGGTACTCAATCAGTAGTCAAAAAAAAAATGGAGGAAGACTAAATTATATCAATATTAAATTTTGGGAAAGCATCTATAATTTAAGAAACCATGAAGTAAGAAGATATTTCTAAGAAGAGAAAGAAATCATAGTTAGAAATAATTATATAAGAAAAACACAAAAAGAGGAATATAACAGGACAATTTATATTTTTTTGTGATAACTTTTGTAATGTTTCTTTTTTTTTGACTAGAAAATATGAGGTACGAGATGACACACTTGAAAATAAATAAAAGACACATATGAGCAATTATTATCATATTCATTCAGATAGTAATCAAATATAATTTAAACGTGCGTAGATATCGTTTTCTCTTTTTAATTTTACTTTATTAAATCAATCAGAACATAAGTATTAATTATTTAAATACCAATTCAATTAAACAATATTAATCAATATACACTGAGGGGCAGAATCACGCAACAGTGTTTTTCATTAATTCAATACCAAGGATATTAGGGGCAAAATCTCGTAAAATATCCTTCTACTAGCACTAGGAGCAGAATCACGCAAAGTGCTTTACAAATGGAACATCTACTGAGTACTAAGGGCAGAATCACGCAGAGTATTTCGTTCCTACACTGAGGGTCAGAATCATGCAACAGTGCTCAGTAAACAATTAAAAATTCAATAATTCACATTACTGTATCAATAACAAAAGTACGAGAATATTAACATTATTAACAGCAGTATCTGACATGACATAAGTCAAATGTCCATCAACAGTGTGTTGCTCTCTATTATAAAGTACATCAAGTAAAAGCAATAAGTACAAGGAATTCATGTTCAGTCCACATTACACAACACTCATATTCAACATAAAATACCACTTTCCGAGTTTGACACGTGCGGTGTCCTTTATTAACAACCTTTCAAGAACACTCAGAATGACAAGAACTTTTGCGAATAACTCTTAATTTTACATTCCACTTAAATGAATGAATGAATAATCCTCGTTCGCATTCATTTCATTAAATCCCAGGCTTCGTCATTTACTTCCTGTAGAATCTAACATAGAATATTTTACAAATTCCGAAATTAAAGTAACATTTATTTGCGTAAATTTTTTTTTTTCGCCTAATCATAAATATCATGGTAATAATTTTCGTTATCTAATCAATGCATTGTATTGTTATGGTTATTATTTTATTGATAATGGTATTGTTAATATGGGCGCCGATTTGCTTTAGGATACGTTAATAAATAATTTGAATTTTTAACTGATTAAACATATTTATCTATTAGTTTATTTTTTGTCTCGTAGTGGGGGTTTGTAAAATTGAAGCGCAGCTTTAGTACTTATTTATGAACAGTACCTACAATTGTAGTTTATTAAAGTGATTTTGGAATTTTTTAAGTGAAATTTTAATTTTGAAGAAGATTGAAAAGAAAATGGCACAGGTGAATAATCGAATTAACAATAATGATTCGCCAATATATAATTATCTTGTCTGTAATGGTTTGTGGACGAGCGCTCCATTAATATTACCGATAGGAAGCTGGGGTTTTCAACAATCGATTCTGTATTTAATTCTTAATTATTTATTAACAGTAATACAACTATTAACTTTTTTCTTTAGATAAATTTGAAAAAGTAGCGCAGACGCGCTCTTCTAATAAATATTTTAAATATGAAAAGAATCGTATATTTTTAGTTGCTATATTAGGCGAGATCTCGTCCAAAAACGAATAATTATATAATAATGTTTTCTGGCACTTTACCGTAAAAATTGGAATAGAGCGTAGGATTACTTCGAATTAACCGGAAAATACTAAAAAAACAATTTTTTAAAACAACGTTTCGTCTTTGAAGGGCCAACATCAACTATTTTTTTTAAAATACGGACCTGTACATTTTATTTCATTTTTGAAATCCTCATTTTTTCATTGTCCAACCATGTAGAATATTTAATTTTTGGACGTACTTTAGGAATTTTTCTTTTTTCTCTTTCTATCTACTAGTACGTTTTAATAGCATTACTAGTTTTTCTGTTACAGGGTTAAACAAAAAACTATTTATTAAAATCTACAATTACGTATGTTATTTTCTTTAATTAAAAAATATATTAAAATCATTTTCATACCAGTGAAAAGAGAATAAAAAATTCTATAAGTGGGAGTTTTTACAACATTTTTGAGCTAGAATTGTGACCTTGAGAAAGGGGAGAGACCAAAAATGAGGAAAATTAAAAAAAAGTGGTCTCTCCCTTTTCTCACAACCACAATTTTGTATCTAAATTTTTGAAAAAAATCACACATATAGAATATTTTTTTCTCTCTCTATCTGCATTTAGTACGTTTTAATAGCATCTATAGTTTTGTTGTTACAGGGGTTAAACAAAAATTATTTATTATAATCTACAACTACCTGTTATTTTTTTTTGATAAAAAATATATTACAATTATTTTAATACCATTAAAAAGAAAGTACAAGATTCTATAAATGGGATTTTTTTCAAAATTTTTAAGCAAAAATTGCGGCCTTGAGAAAAGTGAGAGATCAAAATGAAAAAAAATATAGATATGGCCTCTCTCTATTTTCACAACCACAATATTTTATATAAAATTTTGATAAAATTCACTTATATAGAATATTTTTTTCTCTTTCTATCAACATTTAACTCGTTTTAATAGTATCGATAGTTTTCTTGTTACAGGGGTTAAACAAAAGATTATTTATTAAAATCTATAATTATCTAAGTTATTTTGTTTAATTAAAAAATATATTAAAATCTATTTTATTAGAATACAAGAACATTTTCCTTGGCTAATTTTCTAACCGGCAACCACGAAAGTCACGTGGTGTGCGAGCCTCTTAAGTCATTTTTGTGCAATGAATAAAAAAAATTATGGTAATACATACTCAATTAATATTATTTAAATTATTAAGTAAAAGGCAAAAAGTGAATTTTAAAATGTAGAAGAACTATACAGCTAAAATACTAACAGTAAGATTCATAAAACTAATATTAAATATTCAATTTATTTTATTTAACTTAAATTTAGGTAAGTACTTAATTCAACTTTATTTTTTAAACATTCAATTTGCGAGTTTCATACATAAAGGTTTAATGGCATTTAAAAAAAAAAGCGTAAATAATTCTTTCTTGGTATTTGCTGCACATTGTGATTGTCTCATAACATTTTTTGACCACGTCTCGCTTCCCAAAAAGCGAAAACTAGTTCGTCAAAAAGTACAATCTACTAAATAATATACGCCTGTTGCTATGTGTCCTGTTTCAACTAGATTTCTCACAGTCGATTACAACATGTAAAAATTCTTCGTTAAAATGCCGACTAATACCGCGCCTTTTTTATTAAATCATTGAGCAATCATTTTATGAGATTTTACAAAGTATTGTAATTAGTTATACAATGAACAGTGAGTGACAACAGTTAATTTGATTATTGTTAAAATGTTTTAAAAAATAATGTACCTTTTATAATATAAATTTTTATTATTAATAAATGGGTGTAAAAATATCCCTTACAGTTCACTTCATATGAGTTTTTCTATTAATTTAACTGCTTGAAACTAAAGTTGCTTGGCCCTTCGATGATTTAACACGTCGATTACCATAGTAACTTTTTCAAACATTTATCTATTCTTAATCATATTTGTTTAAATAATATAATGAAAAAATCTATCATTTTAACGTAAATAAGAATGGAGAATAAATCTTAATTGTTTTTTAATTTATTCCTCTTTTACTGACGTGCTTATCTTCTTTACGAGGACTATTTTTTTTTGTATGTTCACCGATATTTTTATCAATTGTGGATTAATTTTAAAAGATCTTTTAGGTATAGATTTCGTAGAAAAAATCTACCCATTGAATTTTTTGTTTTTAGGATCTGATGATGGAATCTCAGGGAAATCGAGGGAAATCTTCAAAAATTATAGACACGTATATAGACTTCTTTTACCGCAAAAATAGTTGCACGTCACCAATAAGTTCACAATAAATAAAAAGTACTACCACCTACTGAATATTTAAGAATAAAACTTATAATGCGAAATTGATTTTAAATGTCACAAATGCACATGAATATTCATTCAAATTAAATTTTAAACTTATATTAATACTGAAAAGACCTTAAAAAAGACAGTAAATATTTATTTCATTTAAATATTGTTCTTATGAATTTTTTACTTATATTTTCGTGTAGTTATAAAAAAAATGTTCATTGGCAGTCGAATTAAGGAACACCCTGAATAAGAAAAATGATATTAATAACAATATATTTTTGGTATTTATTGCATTTATATGCCATTTTTTCGGTTTGACAACGTTGTTCTTCTAACACGGAATAATATTTATGACGTAATTGGTGACGTGCAACAATTTTTGTAGTAAAAGAAGTATAGTTTGTTAATTTTTCAAAACTTATAGCTGATCTGTTTATTTCTATTTTTTGTATATGGCCAAACCACTTTAGCTGTTTATGAAATATTTACCGAAATGGCTACTAATGATTCATTTTGTAATTGTAAATTTATTAATAAGAGTAGAGTGAGTAATGCGGCCTGGTTATCTTAATATTTCAAAGTATTTAAATGCCATGTAAATACCACAATAATATATTGTATAAAATATAATATAAAAATACAGGGTTGTGTCTACCATTAAAATGTGTGTACCAAATACGTTAAATTAGAAAAATATAATGATAAAATAAAAATAAAATGATATAAGAAAACTGCTCCTCTTTAAGATAAATTCAGAATTAGAAATTTGTAAAAAAAATATATACATATGTTTCCAATTATTTATACATACAACGCGTAAAAATTAACAGAATTTTAATCTAAAAATAGGTATAATTTGTTATAGATGATTTTTTATCAATATTGCTTTATACATGAATTATTTTCACTACGATTGCGTTCTTGTTTTCCCTCCAGAATCACTTCGACATTCACAGTAAACATTATTACAATTTGGGTTATTTGACTTTATTATATCATTTTCCATTACGGTATTTTCTATTACAGTGCACTGAAACTGAATCAAGTGCAAAATGTATATTCCATTGATTGCACTGCACCAATATTTCATATTCCATTGGAAAACTAGTGTAAGCAAAGTTGCACTGAGTGCAGTTTTTTCCCTCTCCTGATCAGGAGCTGGTGTCCCGTGTAGTACAATAGTGCAAAATTGTGTTCTTTGGAAGAACAATCAGCTTATTTTGTATTATTATAATCGTCTTTGGATCGTATTGAACAAATATGATTAAGAATCGATCCAAGTTTGGAATAATTCGTGTTAACGTGTTAACCTCAAGTAATAATCGAAGGACCAACCAATCAAATATTTGATTTTAATTTATCATTATTATTAACTTATGAATCAGTTACCTCTAAACTTGAACAAAAACAAGCAAAAGTAACGTGAACTGAAAGGGTTATTTTTTGACCCATTTATTAAATTTAAAAAGAAATTTTTTATAAAAGATTAACAAATCACTGCTAATACGCACTATTCACTTTTTATCCTAATTATGTACAATAATCTTGTGAAATCTCAGACACCTGCTATTTTATTTCTTAAATAGGCGCGGTCAAAACACTATTTCTAATGAACAATTTTTATTTGTAAGAATAACCCATTCTCAACGGCTAAAATGTGACTATCTCGCTTAAGAAACTAAAGAACAATGATTTTCAGTCATATTGGACTGAACCAATTTTAAGACTATCATGCGATGCTCTGTCTTGATTGAGAAATGAATTATATGGTATTTGTCGGTTAGGTTATATTATTTTAACAAAGCCACTTCATACGCGCGTGATCGGGTGACAATTTAAATGAATCTAATTGGTTTACAAGTATGGCGTGATGTAGCTTCATTCTTTTTTACAAGATTATAAGATAATTTTCTCGGCTTGCTTGCGAACAACATGAAGAAAGATAGCTAATTACTAACAAAAGTTAGATTTTTCTCGGAATTTAAGTGACGTAATTATACAAGCTGAAATTTGCATATTTTGTTGCGAAATAATAAATATATTGGACAACATTTTTAAACGATTTAGTTTTGAATGTGATTTTAAATAGGAATATAAATAGGACTGTAAATACTGCATAATTTTTCAGTGAAGTTTATACAGAGATAATAAAAAATTGGTCATCTGTGCTAAAAATTAACAATTACGTTAATGTTGTAAATATAATGAATGAAAATGTGATTTTCTTCAAAATTAAATCTTAAACAGTATTCGACACAGACAACCTTAAATGGGAGCAGTACTACTACACCGACAACCTTTACTGCTTCCTGTATTTTTTGTATTGAATGAGTTAATCTCCATGTCATCTTTTTTTACTCGTCAGATGGTTGTCAATGCTAGTTTTCTCATTCTCATTCAATATTTTGCTATTCTATAATTAAAATGAAAAAGTTTTCTTTTATTTAATTTACTTGAAAATATTTAAAAATTATTAATTATTTTTTGAAGGTTCACGACTTCGACGACGACACACAACCACTTCCTCAACCGGTTCTAACAGAAGGAAGAGACCTGCTTAAAGAAGTTCAAGTAAGGTGCAGCTTGTCGTGGAATAGGGACGCTAGGGAATTAGGAACATTGCTCAATAGCCCAGAAATTAAGGGTCTGATAGGGTGTCACGACGACATCGCCAAAGCTTACGAGAATCCCAAACGGGAATCCAACAATATCCCGAAATTATTCCCCAACGGGATGACAGGAGAAGAGTACAGAATGGTGGGGGTGAGGAAAAAACCGGGAGAACCTTTAGGATTGACGGTAAATAAAAATTGCTCAAACAGTGATAAATCATTAAAGATGTATTTTATTTAGGTACAAGTGGATGACAATGAAAATCTAATCATTGCACGAATCCTTGAAGGTGGAATGATTGAAAAACAAGGTCTTCTTCACACAGGAGACGTCATATTGGAAGTGAACGGTGTGCCAGTAGCTACGCCGGAAGATCTTCAAACGGAAATAGCGAAAACAAAAGATCACGTGACTCTTAAAGTCCACACAGATAACACCCCTAACTTAGTTACGCATTCGAATATTGTTATGCCTAATGGTAGAAACGGAATTACTAAAAAATTAACTGTGAGTAATTTTTCTCCAAAAGTTTTTATTTTCTTAAGAAAGTCTAATACTATCACACGCCTTAAAATAATCACAAAATTTCCTAGAACATTGACAAACGTCTTTTTTATTTTTTCTGGTTTTCAATTTTTTTCGATTTTTTCTAATTTTTCCTCATTGTTCTGTTTTTTATAATTTTATTTCCTTCTTTTCCATTTTTTTCATTTTTTCTTATTCCTCTGATTTCCTAGAACATTAACAAACGTCTTTTTTATTTTTTCTGATTTTTTTTTCAGACTTTCGATTTTTTCTAATTTTTCCTCATTGTTCTGTTTGTTATAATTTTATTTCCTTCTTTTCCAATTTTATTTCCTTCTTTTCCATTTTTTTCATTTTTTCTTATTCCTCTGGTTTCCTAGAACATTGACAAACGTCTTTTTTATTTTTTCTGATTTTTATATATTTTTCTGATTTTTTTTTTATTTTCAGACTTTCGATTTTTTCTAATTTTTCCTCATTGTTCTGTTTGTTATAATTTTATTTCCTTCTTTTTCCATTTTTTTCATTTTTTCTTATTCCTCTGATTTTTTGTGATTATTTTCTTGGGATTTTGCTGCGTTTTTTTTGCGATTTTTTGGGATGTTTTTCGATTTCTTACGTCTTTTTGTGGCTTATTTGGCGATTTTTGGGAGTTTTTTTGACTTTTTTCTAATTATTTCTGATTTTTTCATTTTTTCCGCATTTTACAATTTTTTGCCATTTTTTTTGGATATTTTTCGATTTCTTGCCGGTTTTTGTAATTTTTTCGCTTTCATTGCGATTTTTAGGGTTTTTTGAGCTTTTATGTAATTTTTTTCATTTTATCGTTTTTCTGTATTTTACAATTTTATTTTCCATTTTTTCCCAATATAATCTGATTTTTCTTTCAATTTTTTCCAAAGTCTCGTTTGATTTTTTTTTCTTTTTTTTTTAAATTCCTCTGATTTTAAGTAACTATTTGCAATTTTTTTGGATTTTGTTGCGGTTTTTTTTGCAAATTATTATATTCTAAATCTATTGTTGCTGCTAAATTAAAAATTTTTATTCCAATAAAATCTAATTTGGTTTCCTTTTTCGTAAAATTTAATTTTATGTGTGACACTTTTAGGTTTTCTGTTTTATATTTTCCATGTAGTGAATTCTGACTTTTTTATTTTTTTCATTTTATCGTTTTTCCGTATTTTACAATTTTATTTTCCATTTTATGCCAATATACTCAGATTTTTCTTTCAATTTTTTCCAAAGTCTCGTTTGATTTTTTTTTCATTTTTCTAATTTCTCTGATTTTTAGTGACTATTTTCAATTTTTTTTGGATTTTATTGGGTTTTTTTTGTAAATTTTTATATTCTAAATCTATTGTTGCTGCTATGTTAAAAATTTTTATTCCAATAAAATTTAATTTGGTTTCCTTTTTCGTAAAATATAATTTCATGTGTGACACTTTTAGGTTTCCTGTTTTATATTTTCCATTTTGCGAATTCTAAGGCTTTTTCTCATAAATATAAAATTAAAATTAAGCATAAATATAATTAGCTTCATCTTTGTTCGGTATTTTAATATATAAATTAAATAATTTTTCTTCCAGTGCTACATGCGTGCTCTCTACGAATATGACCCCCAAGAAGACACTCTTCTCCCGTGCAAAGAAATCGGCATGCCCTTCGACCGAGGTGACATTCTTCAAATCGTAGACCAACGCGACCCCAACTGGTGGCAGGCTAAAAAAGTCGGCGGAGACGGCACCACTGGTCTCATCCCTTCATTGGAGCTCGAAGAACGTAGAAAAGCTTTCGTAGCTCCTGAAGCGGATTTCGTACATACTATTAGCATCTGCGGCGCTAGAATATCGAAGAAAAAGAAGAAGATTACCTACCAGAGCAAAAGTAATTGCGATTTCGATAAAGCGGAGCTGTTGCTGTATGAGGAGGTGACGAAAATGCCGCCGTTTAAAAGGAAGACGCTGGTGTTAATCGGGACTCAAGGAGTAGGAAGGAGGACGTTGAAAAATCGATTGATTAATAGCGATCCGGAGAAGTTTGGTGGAGTCGTTCCGTGTAAGTTTAATGTTTCTTTATAATATGAGAAAAATGAAATGTTATATAGGATAGTTTATTATATGAAGATTTTAAATCAAAAAATGGGAAAGTAAGCTTTTGATATGTTTCACCCTTAATCGTCAGTGGAATTTTGTCGCATTTAATTGCATATACCCGCTCCCCGCATGGCATTACGGTGGAGCCATCTAACGGCGCTAAGTTGTACTTGACCAGTCACTTTTATTAAATAATTGACTGTGTCCGTGGTACCATCAACCTACGATAGATGGTGCTACTATCTATCATTTGGAATGATGATTTTATGTTAAAATTTGAATATTTTTCAATAAATTTTAATTTTGATATTAGAATTTGTATGTGTATGGCAATATTTCCGTTTTTATAGCATTTGAACTACCTTTTTATCACACTCAATAGAATATAACTAGTTTTAATTAAAAAACTCTCTGTTGTAATTTTTTAGATGACTAAATAAACACGAAAATATAAAAAAAAACTTCTTAACTATAACGCGAATAGTTTTTTTAAAAATTCGTATTGCAGTTTTTTTCTGTTCTTGAACATCTAAAGTATCAAAGTCTACTTAAGACTTAATTTAAAACCAATTTCCTGTTAAAATAAAAGTCTTGTACAAATTTATTTAACATGCGATTCTATTGCGTGTCTTTTACAAAATCGTTTCTCGTTCATTTTATTTACCACTTAAAAGTTTTCCGCGTTCGTGCAATATACATACCCATAAATTTCAATTTTGTTTTCGCATTCTAATTATATTCTAATTTAGCTAATATATCGGTATCGTATCGAAATATCGGCAAATTTTGCCGATACCACGGGCGTAGATATGGGGAAGGTAAAGGGGGTAATTATCCCCCCAGGATACCAAAAAATAGTACGAAAACAAGAAATAGAATATATGAAATGTAGAAACGGACAAACATATTTGTCTAAAAGTTTAATTACCCATGGCTCCAGGAAAAAATTACCCCACCTCAGGAAAAAAGTGAAGGAAAACTCCAGAAAATCAAAGAAATAAACGCCAAAAAGTATTTTTCCGCAAAAATCAAAGAAAAATGATATAGAAATGCTCACAGATTCCAATTGGGAATTTTTTTTTGTAAAATTTTTCCAATGAAAACGAAAGTATGGAAAAGTACAAATTTTTACAAAAATAAATATTTTTTTCACGAAAATTAGGAGTGAAAAGGCTTAGAAAAAATCACACATGATTTGGAAAAAAAGCATGACTACATTTTTAGACAGTTCAATTTGAATAAAATGAAACAAGAATGCATTTTTCCACATAGGAAATTATCATCCGCAACCAATCCATCTGGCTCGTTTACACGCAAGGGCGTATATATGGGGGGGGGAGGTAAAGGAGGTAATTACCCATCCAGGATACTAAAAAAATAGCACGAAAAGAAGAAATAAAATATATGAAATGTAGAAACGGACAAACATATTTGTCTAAAAGTTTGAGTACTCTCCCCCAGGAAAAAAGTACCTCCCCCAGGAAAAAATGTTCTCTACGCCCTTGGTCGATACAATTTATATCAGCACAAATTATTTACCTATTAGATGAAAAATTAAATAAGCCATTTCGTAAAACGTGTAATCACTTGGGTGGCCGGGGAATTACCGAAATTTGTTATTGTTTACGTTACGTCCTTGTCGATGCAAGACTAGTATTTGACTTACCGACAGTGTTGCCAGATCTAAAACGGTCAAGGCAGTAGATTTTCCGTATAGAAAACGGTAGCTGTCATATGACGTCATAATTTTGTTATGTTGCATTACTAGCTGTTTAGCAAAACTAGCGTAATCGCAAACATGTGTTTGTTTTTGGGAAGGCCAGAAATGCGTCGCGTCGACGTATGTATAGCAGTGTTGCCAATCTGCGGGGAATTATCCGATTTTCGGGTATTTTCCTGCTTTGTGGGTATTTCAATTTTGCGGGTATAATTCGGGTATTTCCTTCCATCTTCATCTCATGTCAATTATTCACTGTTTTAATGTTTTGTGGGAGTGAGGCCACTTCTACTAAACCTAAATATTACCGGTCTCAAAAATACATATAAAGAGTAATTGGTTTGCATTGAACACACTTGGCAATACTTCCACATAATTCACGTCAGATGTCAAAGCCCAATAGAAAATAGCTCTGGCAGCTGAGACCTCAAGAAGAAAAAGAAGAAGAAGATTGTTTATTCTCAATTTAAGCTCTTGTTTGTGTTGCATTTGCATGTGGCAATTTGTGTTGTAATCTGTTGTATACTTAAAAAAAAAACGTTATAACTAAGTGACAAACACTTCAAATTGTAAATGGGTAAAATGCTTGTATGTTGGAATTCCACCCGTATAAAATCGGGTATTTTGGGGCAAAGTTGCGGGTATTTTAGTGATTTGTCATTGGCAACACTGATGTGTATGTTATGGCATGCTACATACATCGAATTATCATTAGGTAAACATACACAGAAAGATAATTTTGCGCAATTTATCTTTAAGTTGGCAAGATATATATTGCTCAAAATGATTTCTTGTTTAATTTTGCGGTAGAATTAACAGTTTTTGCGGTAGGATGTGAAACCGGTAGATCTACCGTAAAAACGGTAGACCTGGCATCTCTGCTTACCGATTATTCTCACTTTACAGCGTTGCCACTCGGTATGGGCAATGAAAATATCGGCAAAAAAATACTTATCGGCCGATTACTACTAATTATTGAAAATAAGAACATTTATTACTTGTTTATAGTCACAACGCGACCAGCGAGGGTTTTAGAAGAAGCAGGTCAGAGTTATTGGTTCACAGATAGAGAAACTATGGAGGATGATATCAGAAATCATAAATTCTTAGAATATGGAGAATATAATGGACATTTGTATGGAACGCATTTAGATAGCATTAGAGATGTTATTAAACAGGTAATCTAATTAAATAATCATTTGTTTAATGTACCTTTTTTTCACTATATTTATAAATGTAGTAATAAAACTCGTTGAATACCACAAATTTTATTAAAGATGATAAAGGGATATTGGCAACTAGTTTCGGCAAAATGTCATCATCAAGCTCGTTCTTGAGAAATGGGGGAGATAAACAAAGTTAAACTTACCAAAGGTTAAATTATAATGTATTGAATATGCTTATTGAAAATTGTAGATTTAGAAGCATTAAATATATTTATTTCTAAATCTACAATTTTCAATAAGCATATTCAATATATTATTATTTAACCTTTGGTAAGTTTGACTTTGTTTATCTCCCCCATTTCCGAAAAACGTTGTATTCCAGGCCTGATGATGCCAACCTCTTTAATAAAATTTGTGGATCTCGACTTTGAGTTTTATTACTGCATCAGCGGACCACATTGGAGATAATGGATAATTTGTTGAATTTATATGTAGAAATACTGAAGGGTATTGAGATCTTTTCTTAACGTGAAAGTCTGATTTTGTCTTATACTAATTTTTTTCAGGGAAAAATGTGTATATTAGACTGCAGTCCGATGTCTTTAAAACTATTACATAACAGCTCGGAATTTCTACCGTACGTAATCTTTATCGCTGCTCCTGGAATGGAACAGCTCAAAAATTTGTACGACATTGGAAAGAGTCAGTCGAATTTGAGAAACTCCACTAAAAATCTTACTGTAAGTTTTTCTATTACTATGTATTAAGTTATTTGTTGGATGTAAAATGCTAGTTTTGATGTTTGTTTATTTAAGTGATGATAAATGTTATTATATAAAAAGTATTAAAACTTGAATTGTTGCATCTTTGAAATTTTGCTTTTATAATAGGGAAGTTGTATGATTTTTTTAACTTTAAAATATATTTGATTCATTATTTAAAATATAAACCGAAAAAATATGTTATAAGACGATATCAAAGCAATAAAATGCTCAATATAAAACAATAATCATGTTTATTAATTTTTAATAAATCAAATACTAGAATTTCAGATTTATAAGGCTATTTTAAGACTTAATTTTTTTTAAACGAGCTACAAACAAGACTTTTTCAGGACTGATACAATGTTTTTTAAGACTAATACGTTTTTTCAAACGAGCTATAAGATCTTTTCAGGACTTATACTATTTTTTCAAAGTTATAAGGCTATTTTAAGATTTAAATTTTTCTAAACGAGATACAAACAAGGGTTTTTCAGGACTGAGACAATTTTTTCAGTGAGTTACAGGATTTTAAGATTAATAATTTTTTTAAACAAGCTACAAATCCTTTTCAGGTTTTCAAAGAGTTATAAGGCTGTTCTAAGACTTAATTAGTTTTTATAAGAGCTATAAGACTTTTTCATGACTGACACAATTTTTTCATACATTTATTAGGCTTCTGTATGATTGCAATTTATTTTTAAACGAGCTACAAGGCTTTTTCAGAACTAATACAATTTTCTTAAAGAGTTACAAGGTTTTTTTAAGACTAATATTTTATTTAAACAAGCTACAAAACTTTTTCAAGTTTTCAAAGAGTTATGAGGCTGTTCTAAGACCTAATTATTTTTTGTACGAGCTATAAGACTTTTTCATGACTGATACATTTTTTTCATACAGTTATTGGGCTTCTGTATGATTGCAATTTAATTTTAAACGAGCTACAAGGCTTTTTCAGAACTAATACAATTTTTTGAAAGAGTTACAAGGTTTTTTTAAGACTAATAAGTTTTTTCAAACGAGCTATAAGATCTTTTCAGGACTTGTACCATTTTTTCAAAGTTATAAGGCTATTTTAAGATTTAAATTTTTTTAAACGAGATACAAACAAGAATTTTTCAGGACTGATACAATTTTTTCAAAAAGGGTACAAGATTTTAAGACTAATAATTCTTTTTAAACAAGCTACAAACCCTTTTCAGGTTTTCAAAGAGTTATAAGGCTTAATTATTTTTTATACAAGCTACAAGATTTTTTCATACAGTCATTAGGCTTCTGTATGATTACAATTTGTAATTCGTAAAAACAGCAATATTAACCGAAAAATCATAAATCTGCTTCGATACAAACTTTAATGAAGAAATTACCAATTTGCTCAACTTTTATTTATAATATTTTAATAGCACTCAATACAAACAAAACATGTCGATACAATTGGATCTAACTAAAAAATCTGTCACGGCTGCGCGGCGTTGCCGGCTTTTTACTACCCTCTCCATAAGTCTGAGTAATCGTATTTTTCATGATTTGTGCGAATCCTATAGACTGCGCCAATTATAATTTTTGAACAAATAAACAGGTATTGCTTAAGTAAAAAAAATCCCTATGTTTAATTTATTTAAACTAAAAAAATGTACAACTTCCTTATTACTTTCTTTGGGTCCCTGAAAAAGAAGTATGATTCAACCTTAGGTATTGTTGGGAATGATTTTTTTATTTTTAATGTTTTTTTTTCTTTGCATGTTAGTTTGATCGACAAAGTTCGATACGTTATAGCTCAAGGAGGGCGAGAACTCTAGAATCATTGGCATCATTATATGAGGTGAGTTTAAATAAAATTTTACCACATTCTAGCATCAACATTTATGCTAAAATAATGGGATTATAATATTTTACAATTCCTATTTTTCTATAGGAAGAAGATCTCAAGAGGACGTTGGAGGATAGTGCGAGTATGCAAAGGACGTACGACAAATACATCGATCACGTTATACCGAATAACGATTTCGATTCGACGTTTATGCAGATCATAGAAGCATTAGATACTCTCACTATCGAACACCAATGGGTGCCAGTCAATTGGATCTATTAAAAAAAATCAAAACAAAATAATAATAGAGCTATATAATAGGATACCGCTAGTTTGCTAGTTTGGTTTTTAAAATATTTGTAAAAATAGAAAAATATTCTTTTGGTCAGTGAGATTTAAAATCTTTTTTACAATTGGATAATTTTTGAAAGTATTTAAAAATTTAGGCACTTTTTTCACGTTTAACGTTAAAAGTAAGTTTTAATTTTTAAAATATCTGAGTATGTGGATCATACTGTGAAATTGTGACAATTTTAACATTGATGAAAAATATAAGGAAAACGTATAGCATAAATTATCAAAAAAGTATCGATATATAAATGGACAACGTTGACCTATATACAGGGTGCGGCAAATAAACCATCGGTTAGAAAGGATTTTGAGATACTTGAAAACTGAAAGTTGGAATATAAGAATTTGGAAGCGTGATCTATTTAATTAAAATATTGAAATGCTTTTCCTACTTCCCGTTATACCGGAAATTCGTGTTAGCTTCGATTTTTTTTTAATGGGATACCCTATATATTTAGGAATAATTACGTTATTTTGATCAACTTTTGTTAATATTTAACTATACCCATCTTTAATCGTTTTTGAGTTTATTTTTATTTAAAATGCACTTTTTCACCATTAAGAAAAAAATTCTTCCAAAGAAATTTCTTGAAAGTTCTATAGTTTGTTTTATGAAATTCTTATTTATATTATACAGGGTGCTGTCAAAGTTAGAATAAAATCGACACGCAAAAAATTCGTATATTTCATTTTTTTTAAATGAAACACTGTAAAAGATTAATTTTTTTAGAATAATAAATTATCTATCTGTACTAGGGTTTCCTATATCTATCTTACATAGATTCCCAAATTTTCCATTTTATAGATTTTTTTCACAACAAATTAAATTTTACGCTATATTTTTATGTCTATAATAATAATTATAATAAAAAACAAGAAAAAAAATAAGTTACAGTCACGAGAATTTCTAGAATTAAATTAAAAAATGTTTACTTCATGGTCATTTTTGTTATAATATTTAAAAAAATTAATTTGTTGTGAAAAAAATCTATAAAATTTTCAGTTTTCAAATGCTTTTATTTCTCGACATCTTTCTAACCGTCGGTTTATTTGCCGTACCCTGTATATATATTATTTGCAAATATTTTAAGAAAATTAACATCCCTTATACTTACTGCCAATAAAAATTTAGGCGAGCTAGCAAAATTTTGCCTTAAACAGTTTTTCTCTACAAGTAAAAAGCAGCTTAAGCCTCAAATTATGTAGTAAAAAAAGTAGACATTCGGTATTAAAAAACTGCACTTTTAGTATTTAGACGTACTAACAAACATTTAAAATGGTTTTGATATAATTTAGCAGAATGATGTTTTTTTTTGCTTCATTGTTTTTCTGATATCGGCGTTTTTTCACGTTCCACATAGAAATTATGATATTTTATTTTAATACTAAATATTTTTACCATTCTGGTATTTTATTATCAAAATGGATTTAGTAAAAATTATTAACTATTTTTCTATTTCATAAATCTCACGTCACGTATTAAATAAATAATACATCGAATAGTAGACTTTTTAGAGCTGAATTAGTATGTAAATAGATTTATTTTAATATAAGCTCATTGTAAATGAACACTTTTTTTCATGTAAAGATTAAGTTTTCGTACTATTATGAAAAAAAAAAATAAAATATGTATGTATATTTTTTTTAATAAAAAAATATTCCGTACGGTATAATCCATCACCAATTTTTTATTATTTAAAAATAAATAAATAATAGTAATAATCTGATTTCTCGGGCTTCTGACAACGTTGTAATTTGAATTTTATTAAAAAATATTTTTTCTTTTATTTTAATAATGGATTATACTTATTGTTATGAACTTTAATTTTATAAATAATATAATTTTGTTAAATGTTTTTATTATATTTCGCTTTTATACTTAATTTTAAACCGTCCACAGTGTGTTCAGGAGTGACATTTTGTTTTTTGTTAGGTAATTTTTAAATTTAAATTTTAAAACTTATTTTTAAGTTAATTGTTAATTTTAAAGTCTAGGTAAAAAAATAAAGTATAAAAAAATTACAGAATTGTTTATTAAATATCTAACAATAACATTTTTAATTTTTTTTTTAAACATCACAGTCTATTTTAAGTCTTCATAGGTGGGTAAGTATATTTTCCAGTGATTTCTCTGCAAATAAATAATCATTAATCTAAAAAATAATGTAATTTTTTCTTATGTAAAATGTATAGTCATATCACCAAAAATTTTTCTATAAATTTTCAAATAATTTCATAAAAATGGTCAATATTCGTCTTGACATACTTATGCGATTTATTCTATTGAGAAATAACTGGAAACGCGATCTCTATATTCGATAGAGTAAAAATAGTGGCTTTTACACAATGTAGGATTGTCGTATCATCAAATTTCGAATAGACGGGGGATTCCCCGAAAGTTTGTTGCAATAGTGCATTTATGTAAAGAAAAAAGAAACTGAATCAAAGAAGACGCATATCTAGAAAAGAACATAGAAATTGGCTTTTGCCTCGGTGATGTAACGTTATTTTTTCGGATAAAAGCAGATTATTTTCCTTTTGTGTAGGTATAATGTGCAGGCCCAATGTGTATATACTTTTTTCTACAACCGCTTTGTAAAACAGGCTTTTATTACAGACTTTTCAGGAACGAAACATGTCGAAAACATCGTCTAGCCACAGTATAATGATTTACATACAGTAGTTTCACTATGCGACTCCCCTGTTTTATTTTATAATAAACTCCACCCACTTTGTTTTCCTGTCAAAAATTTATTTGACTTCTACATTTAAATTGGTATTTACGCGACGTTGCCAAATTAGAAGAATTCCTTAAAAATTACCTAATACTATGTTGCCATAACAGTATTAATGGAAGAATATGTAAAATTGACTAAAATTATAATATAATTGAATTACATTAAACATTAATTGGAAATTACTGACAATTACTAGTTTTAATGATTAGACATGCGCAAGAAAGATAATAGCACGTGTTTTAGGCTCTAAATTGGTATGTATTTTCTGTCTCACTCTTTTAAAATTATCCTTGTCTTACTCTGTAGTTATTTCCTCTGTGACGCAATGTTGAAAGAAGCGCCTGCAGGTTCACATCACACTCCGCAGTTGCCATATCGTTCACTCGAGTGAGACGTGTTGCCAAAAATATTTATTTTATTAAAAGAAGTCTTGACTATATAAATCTAGCCTGTGTATTTAAAAAACCCATTAGCGGGCACTATGTCACGCTGCTACTAGAGCTCATAGTTAAATATGTTCAAACTTATCGCGTTTCACTCAAGTGAACGACATGGCAACGGCGGAGTGGGGACCTGCAGGCAGGCGCTTCTATGTTGAATAGGATCTATCAATAATCAAATCTCGTCGGCCATTTTGAATTCATTAATTTTGACAAAAAATTCATAATCTCCGACTTCAAAATCCCCCACATACCAATTTTGAATGGAATCTGTCATAATCATAAATCTCGTCCGTCATCTTGGAGTTCCCGCATCTTGTATTGAAAATTCAAAATTGATTTCCTGCATATCTAAACACCATAACAAACAAACAAACTTTTCAAGTTTTTAAAACATCCATACAAACATACAAAAAAGCAAATTCAACGAAACTAATAGCATATTCCATTGGGAAAAAAGTTTTGCACTGGGGACAAACTGACATTAGTTGGGTGCAGTTAGAAACCGCACTGGTGCAGTGTCAATGGATTGTGCATTTGGCCTCGAGGACGAGTGTCATAAATTTCTCATCGATTTGTTAGGTTATGTTAAAATTTTTATGTTGATGTTAATTTTTCAATTATTTAAAATTAGAGAATGACTGAAGGAACTCTTGAAATCCATTTTAGGATAAACACGCAGTTAATTATAATCAATGAACCTGTGGATGGTTCAGATCATTTATTCAAATTAACCAGAAAGTATATAAAATAATATGTTGCGGTTTTATCTATTTAATTATTATAAACCATTAAACACCCTCCTATTTAATAAAACAAGCTATTTTGATCTTCCAATAGTAATAAAATAATTAAAGTCATAAAAACACAAAACACAGATCGGGAAAAAAATACAACTTGCACTCAGAGCAGAAAGTGCCGCACTGACGTCCCAATGGATTACACGAACCTGCACTACATTTTCCAATGGTTTGTAAATTTTGCCCTGGTTCCGCACTCGTGCTCCATTTTTTTCCCAATGGAATAAGCTATAAATAACAAGATTATGACAAAACAGTCACAACTGTTCTTAAATTATCCGTAACTCAGATAATTATCCCACATTTGGCAATAATGCTTTTCTGGTGGATACTTAAAAAAACGAAATATACTCGATGGAGATCCAAGTGACGACACTCGAGTGAAACTATTCTATATTAATCATTATACTGTGGTCGGGCTTGCAAAATACCATTTTAACCAATGAAAAACGTTGAAAACCAAACTCCCATTGGACAAAAATTTCTACATTTTTGATTGGCTCCCATAAGAATATGTTCTGTTCGTGGTGTAAATTCCTAATCTGTTTGAAATCAGTTATTAGTTATATCGCAGATAAAAATGGTCTCGAAGAATTCTAATAATATTAACAATTACTTTTGATGTGTCTGGCTTTAAAAATAAATTATAATTTTAAAATAAAATCAATTTTTTTATATCGTTCAGAGTAGAATAAGAATCACTGCGGCGAACAAAGCTACTGAATATCTGTCATCTGTCAAATTTGTCAGATTTAAATTTGAAATGGGGTTATTCGTCGTGATTAATAATCCCCAAAATTTGTGTTTGGATTAAGAAAATTTAGGTAGTGACGCAGCTGAATAATCCTGTAAAGTAGGTGAGTCAATTAATTTTTCTACTTCTACTCACATATCGATCATAAGGTCAATCCGAATTTTTGAGGCCAAAATACCGAAAAATGATTACAAAATGAGGAAAATAAACACCCCTCCACATGTATCGCTTTAGATGGGGGTTGTTTTAAGGGTTGAAAAGTTTTTTTTGCAGTTTTCAGCCAAGTGTGACTTCCAATAAAAAATGGTAGAGTTGTAGATAATAAATAAATCTACAATTTTTTTTCAGACCATTTTTCAACTCAAATTTTCAGAAATAATGGCGAAAACCCAGTTTTATTAATTTTTACTTTACTTAAAATTTTGGTGAAAGGTATATTTGAAGTCCTTTGAAATTTACCGATTTGTCCGGAATTGAATAGTTCATCAAATATTAACGTTAATCGAAAAAAATCATCGTAGAAATTTTTAATTTTCAATTTTTCAGGGGCTCATTGTTTTCGTCTTGAATTAAAGTATGTAAGCATTTAATATATGTGACCCATCATGGAGTGCAGAGTGTGATGATAGTGATAAAAGCAGTGATGAAATGCTTGCCTGAATTAATTTCACAATCACAAACAACCACATTTTGCTGACCTCTTGCGGTAAGTAATTCTTTCCATAGACACTTTTGAATAGCATTTCTCCAAGCATTGGCGATTTCTTCTGTTTTACTCGTTAATTTATATTCAACGTTTAGTTGATTCAATTGCGTCTTTCTATTTTTGTTGCAATCTTTTAGAAGAATTTTTTTCTTTTTCTTAGGCGGTTCCATACTTAGATTGCTCATTTGTATGGATCCTAAATAGTAGAATAAATCTGACTCTTCTTCCTTAAACAAGATTCATATAAATAACAGTAGAATTTATACAGAGTGTTGAATGCAATCTATTATTTGTTTAGTTATTTTTGTTTTTAAGTTAATTTTTTACTAAATCGATTTGTTTGGAGCAAATTTAGCATGTTCTATATCTTCCCCATTGAAGAAGGTACAAAAATAAAAAAAATATTTACATTTTTGCGCCCAATATTGACTGTTTTTTTTTTAAATTGTTTATGAAGTACTATAATAACTTATTTTAGTTATTTTTCGTAAATAATTCGCTCTGTACATATTTATATCAAATTGAAGTATTATATAGGTATTTCAAGGTCTTTGTAATTTATTCATTAATTATTGTATTTATATCGTATCTAGTCAGTAGTTTTGCAAATATTCTAATTGTCTCTTATTATATAAAAATTGCTGGAAATATTTTTGTTTGTTTATATTGATATCACATTGATAGAAAAACAAATACTTACAGTTGTAAATACAATAATCCTTTCAAACATAAAAACAATAACTTTATCCCTTTTAACAGGCTTCTTCATTTTAAAAGTATTTCGCATAATTAATTTTCCATACCCAGTAACGTCGAAAGGGCATTCCTGAATTGATACATGGGGTGACAAATTTTCAACCACTAACTCCTTTTTTTCGAAGTTAATCGGCGGCGAAATTAATTCATCTCTACTCTTACTGCTTCTAAAATACGAAGTAAAATTGGCAAACTTCAACTTATTCTTCGATTTTCTCGTTGAATTTCTTCGGAGTTCTGGTGGTTCTTCCATAAATGTTTTCTTGCGGATTTCATGTGAAACGACGACGATTAATTTTGTTTGCAAGTAAACGTTTATCTTGACGTTATCTTATCGCCGATTAATTTGTAATTCAAAGTAGTGAGTAAGTCTTGTTTTGTTTATATATAAATACACCTAATTTTTGGTTGTGAGTAGGTAGAACGTAATGTTCGATAGCGACTCGGCAATGACTGAATTTAAAATAGATCATTTGTTGACGCAGGAAACTATTAAAAGAAATAATACAAAGCGTTGTTTTTGTTTTTGTTATGTCGGTGATGACGACAAGTACGTAATGAGGGTTATACCATTATTTATCCACCGTGTATAATGAATTAAATTTAGTCTAAAAATGAGAAGTATTTCGGTAAATATTATACAAATGACTTACTTGCTGGAAATTTGTTCTAAATTTTTAAAATGAACGTTCTAAATAACAATTTGCACATTTTGATATAAACCTTATGAACGCGAATTAGGAAAAAATATAAAAGTATTTCATGACCTTACACAAATAATGTAACGTTTGAATTTCAAATTGTTACTAACTCAATTGAGCACATATTAAAATAATAATTCCCTCGTCAGAGGTTGACTATCTTTCCCATACGGAAAACTCTAGGCTAGGTACAACGGTGCCTAAATAAATAATAAATACAATAATATAAAAAAATTAACCAAATTAATAATCTTTTTTATTTCTTTCTTCCTTCTGCTGCTTCTTCAGATCTCTTGATATTTATTTTCTGTCTCCGCCTTTTACTTCTGCTCTCTATTCACCTTTGAACTTTGACTGTTTTGCCTTAAATCGTCACTCCTTTTTTTTTGATAAATAATATTGCTTACTTTTAAATTTTTTTTTTCATTTTAATAACCATACATTTCTTATAAGTAACATTTCTTTACATTTTTTTCCAAATACCTTTTAATTTTCTTTTTGACAAACTTCTTAATCAGAGTCAATAATAATCAATAATCTTTCATTTTTTTTAAAAAACAAAATCCCAAAATTTTTACTTACTATTTTACTTTCCCGACCCCCACCTCCGAAAAGAAATTTTCGAGATAAAGATGGAAATATCCATTTTGAGGTCACCTGAGATGATTAAGACCATTTCCAGATGGAAGTCTGTCTGTATGTCTGTCTGTCTGTGTGTATTCTTCCTCGATAGAAGCCACACGTTTAATCTGATTGAGCTGAAATTTGGTAAATAGGTTTGGGTTACCCGTCGGAAGAACCCATTAGTTTTTGTACGACATCTATCAAACGGAAGTGTCACTATGCAATATCTCACAGAATTTGACATGCATGTCATTTGAAAGCCCTTGAAAAACTCTATTCAGAACAGTCAAAATTATTTCTCCAACTGTCACCTGTCAAAAACAAAAAAATCGGATGTGTCGCCCCAAAACTTTCCCGACGAGTATCCACGAATACTTTTTCAGATGTTTTTACAATTTCTTTTCAACACTTTTTAAGTTTTTTCGTTTTTTTAGAATTATTATCATTTTCTAGCTTATTTTTTGTTTTTTATGTATTTTTGTGCATTTCTTTGCATATGTTTGTATTTTTTTTGGATATTTTTATTTTTTTTTTTTGTATTTTTTTTACTTCTTGGGATTTTTTTGCATTTGTAACGTTTTTTTAGCATTATTTTAATTTCTCAGCATTTTTTTATTTTTTTTAGATTTTCTGGCCCTTTTTTTAATTATTTGGAATTTTTTGCATTTTTAGCATTTTTTAACATTATTTTACTTTTTTTGACTTTTTTTAGATTTTTTGGCATTTTTTTTTTCATTTTTAGCATTTTTTAACATTATTTTACTTTTTTCAGCATTTTTTAAACTTTTTTTTTGAATTTTTAACATTCTTTGCAATTTCCTTTTATCACTTTTTTTTAACTTTTCAGTTTTTTTATAACTTTTAACATTTTTTACCTTTTTTTGCTTTTCATGTATTATTGTAAATTTCTTTGCATATGTTTGTATTTTTTTTGCATTTTTCCATTTTTTTGTTCGTTTTTTTGCATTTTTACCTAGGTTTAGCATTACTTTACTGTTTTTTTAGATTTTTTTGCATTTTTTTTAAACATTTTTTACAAGACTTTTTAAACTTTCTTGCTTTTCTTTAGAATTTTTTATCTCATTTTTTGCTTTTCATTTATTTTTGTGCATTTCTTTGCATATGTTTGTATTTTTCCCATTATTTTGTTAGTTTTTTTGCATGCTTTTTTTTTTGGATATTTTTTGCATTTTTAGCGTTTTTAGCATTATTTTACTTTTTTTCGGCATTTTTTTTACTTGTTTTTTTTTTGATTTTTTTGGCACTTTTTTTATACATTTTTTACAATTTCTCTTAACACTTTTTAAACTTTTTTTGCTTTTTTTTAGAATTCTTATAATTTTTTAGCTCAATTTTTGCTTTTCATGTATTTTTGTATATTTCTTTGCATTTATGTTTGTATTTTTTTGCATTTTTTCTATTGTTTTTTGTTTTTTTTTTGCATTTTTTGGGATTTCTTTGCATTTTTAGCATTATTTTACTTTTTAACACTAATATATTTTATAAAAAGTTAATTTTATACTATATACCAGGTATAACAAATTTCAGTCTCTTGCAGAAGCCACTAAAAAACACTTTTCTGGAAATATTTTGATCCAGAAAGACCAAAAAGACTATATTTAATTGTTAATGAAATTAGTTTCAAAATGTTAACGAAAGAAGTAAACAAAATATTAAATTGAATTCAACGCCATTTTAACGACAATAAAAAATATTATAAATGACAATTTTTTGAAGATTTTAAAGAAATAATTGTGGACTTTAGAAAGAAAAAACAAAAATCGAAAAATATTAAAAAAAAAACACTTTTCTGAGGGTATATCTACTCTCATCACATCCTGGTCTTATATTATTTACCGGCAATATTTCTACTTGAACTTTGATATAGAAGAAATTATTTTATAAATAAAAAATACAAAATAGCTTTATTGAAAAATAGAGTTTTTATTTTTATCACAATATTATTGAATACTTTATAACTAAATAAATAAATATATCTTAACGGATATATACAAGTCACCTTTGCCACTTCCACTAAAAAATATTCAGTCATTTATTCACAATAAAATACTGATGATCCTGAAAATAAAATACCTATTTTAAATTAATAGTTATTTAATTATTCATTGGTTTTGTCGTTTAGATTAAAACATAGCGACTTCTAATTCTATAAAAATTTGACGAATTTTTATATTTTTTTAATATAGATTAAAAAGATTAAAAACTAAGCAATGCTTAATTTTAGAATATGAAAGCCATGTACGGAGAAGGGACAACAATCAATGCTTTTTAATTATTATTTTTTAGCTCATTATATTCTTACCTGCAGATTTTATTCGATTTCGATTGACTTTGTATCTTTTTTTGTTGTTCTGATTGGACTGCAATGAATTTTCTAAAAAAAAAAAAAAATATTATGTAAATTTTGTAACGTGAATTTTGTCTGGTTACTTTAACTTGTTATTTTCCCACCTCTAACTATATTAGTATAGTCGAGAAGTGAGTTTTTCTGGAAAAATAGTTAGAAGGGTAGGAAAAATATGAGCGATGGCTCATTTAACTCGGATTGCAATTCTGAGAAATGTAACATGTGGATTTTTTCCTGCAAATAAAAATTGTAATTGTTATTAACAAAAGACGAAAAAAATGCATTTTAGTTTTTGAAGATAACTTAAAAACTATACAAGATAGCGGGAATTTCAAAAAGATCCTTAAAGAGGAGGAAGTCTCAGAACAAAAACTTTTGACTCCCGAATCCCTAGCTCTAATATTTATAACTTTATAATTTGTTGCTGAAAATAGGGATGAGTACGCCGCCTCTATAGTAACTACTGCATCTAAAATAATTTTTTTAAAGCACTAAATATTGATTTAAAAATTTGAAAAAAATATGGTGACATTTCAACACTTGAAGAAAGAAAGTCCTGTTGGAAAAAAATTTTAAATGCATTTTTCAAAAAGCTGGCTTATTGTTAATTAACTATTTTCCTTCATACCTCTGTCATCATTGAAAGCTGGATAATTGTTTAAATAATCACCCTAAAAATTTTTCGCCTCTTGGAGTATTTTCTATGAGTGTACTCAATAAGATGACGCTATAAAATTAGTTAAAATGAAAAATAGTAAAATTGTTGTTAAATTTTTTTTTTCTTATAGTATACTTTGGTATAACTGTTTTTATATTTGAAATAAGGATTGTGGGTAAGATTTTTTAACTCTATCGCTGATATTTTTCCTACCCTTCTAATTATTTTTCGCAGAAAACTCACTTCTCGGCTAGACTAATATATAAATTGACTGGATTCGCTTTCTCCTGCCAAAAAAATCATTTCTAGAAAAACGAACACCTACTTGTTCATATTATTTTTGTTTCGTCTCAAAAGTCTTTTTGAACATTTTTATAATTTCTTTTTAACCAGGTTAAATTATTTCACCAGTTACGTTAAAGTGATATCATAATTTTTATTTGTTATTTTAAAACTTAAGTTCAGAATTTTTCGGACTAAGACGGATCGAAATGCGGTTTTTTGCATTCGCTTCCAAAAATGTTTTGAAAAAAATGTACCTACTTTTTATCTTATACAAACCGGAAATTACATTGCTGCAGCCAAAAATGCATTAAAAAAATACATCTTTTGAGATGGCTTTTGGAAGATTAAAGAACTTTGTAAATAAGAGTTAGAACTGGCACAAATTGGGTTCCTGGGGGTTTTAGAGATCGCTGATCACGATTGTGTGAAGAAAACCCTCGGAGACGAAGTTCGGGCCCAGGTTCCGGTGCACTAGGTGTTCGGGGGATCATTTTCGACATGAAATTTGGATTAAGCGCCTAAAAAACGCCCCTATAATGATTTTTGGGTTGTTTTTGGCGATCTGGTCAGGAAAATTCTCGGGGATGACGTCCACGTCCAGGTTCCGGCACACCAGGTGTCCCAGGGGTGTTCTCCAATGCCATATTTGAATTCAGCGACCCAAAAAAAACCCGGGCGCTCAGTTTCTCTCCTTTCCCGCGTGAATTTGGGGAGAGTCTCACGAAAATGGACGTTTATCGGCGTTCATGGAGTACCAGGTCGGCTGTGGGTCAAGTTGAACATCATAATTGTGACCAGCGACCTCGAAAACCCCCAGGAACCCGATTTGGACTAGTTTTGATTTTTATTTACAAAGTTCTTTAATCTTCCAAAAGCCGTCTCAAAAAATGCATTTTTGGCTGCAGCAATGCAATTTCCGGTTTGTATAAGATAAAAAGTAGAGACATTTTTTTCAAAAAGTTTTTGGAAACTAATGCAAAAAACCGCATTCCGATCTTAGTCTTAGTCCGAAAAATTCCGAACTTTTTTGCTTCATTGCCCCGACTATTAATTGTGTTTAAAAAAAATTATATGTATTATTTTGTAACTATCTGTTTTTTTATTTTTTTTTTTAATTTCGTACCTTTAGCTTTAACTAACTGATCCCATAAAATTTTCTCTATAGCTTCTTTCCAACTTTTCCAAATTTTCTCTGATTTCGATTCTAAAATGTATGTATACCTACTGGAATTTTGTTTTTTCTTGCTTTTAGTAAAATTTGTTAAATGCATCGTGAAATCATCAAAAGTTGCTATTCTTAGATCATCCATTTTTATACTGTCATAGTAGTAGAACATTTCCAAGTTTCTCTAAAAAAAAAGCCTAGTCCTTAGAAAAATTAATAAAATTTTTATTTTACTTACTGGATCGGTAGTTGTAAAAACCACTACATTAGTAAAAAGAAAAACCATGGCACCTTCAACTTTCCTAGGTTTAATAATATTAAATTTCTCCCTCATTTTGAATGACCCGTAATCCATTTTACTTATAGGACTATTTTCAATCGAATCTATAGCAACCGAATCATTTCCTTTTGACATTTCGTCTTTTACTATTTCTAAAGCGATTTGAGCGTTTTCTACAGGTAAATTTAATTTTTCCAATTGTTTTTCTATATTTTCCAAAAATAAGATGTATTTTCCCATCCTCTGAACTGGGGTTAAGAGATACGCTGAAAAATCTAAACGTTCCTCGTATTTTTCCTGCATTTCCTGGAATTTAAAGAAAATAAAATTATATAATTTTTATAAAAAAATATTTAAATGTCAGAAGGTCTAGAAAATTGATAAGGATAAAAGGTCATCCTATATATACTCTCCCCTATATTTCATTCTCTTGTGCGGGAGGGGGAAGTTATGGTGTATCGCGACAACTTACACATGACTGATGGCACCATTTGATTATAGGAAAACCCACGAAAAACTTAACCACCATCATCAATTATTAATATATTCAATAAACACATAATAACTTTAGACACCTCGAGGGCTAGTGAATTTATTGCTATCTGGAAGGAGTACACCCCTAAATACCAATTTTTAATTAAATCTGTATTAAATCATAAATCTCGTTCGCCATCTTGAATTTATTTATTTTACCCCCAAGAACCCCCAAATACCAATTTTGATTTGAATCGCATCATAATCACATATCTCTGCCGCCATTTTGGAGCCGCCATCTTGAATTTATTAATTTTGAGAAAAAATTCGTAATCTCCAACCCCAAAGTTACTAAAATCCCAATTTTGAATGGAATCTGTATATAATCATAAATCTCGTCCGCCATATTTGAGTCGACATCTTGAATCTATGAATTTTGACATAACATTTGTAATCTTCGACACCAAAAATCCCAAAATTCGAATTTTGATTTGAATCTCATCATAATCACATATCTCAGCCGCCATATTGGAGCTGCCATCTTGAATTTATTAATTTAAAAAAAAAATCTGATGTGGCCAGCACATGACCTCTCGCCATTTTTGAATCAAAAATTTACAGGTTGACACAAAAAAGTATGAAAAAAAATTATATTTTTGTAAATCTGGCAACAATGGCAAAAGTTTCGAAAATTTTAATGAGATGAAAATAAACTATAGGGTATACAAAATATATGTGTAAAACTTTATCGCCGTTTTGTATAATAATGGCGTCATCACCCATAGCAACTGCCACTTCCGGTTGTGCGATTGGCACCAAAATCTAATCAGATCTAATCTAGGGTATCAGAATCCTGTATGCAAAATTTCAAATTTTTTTATTCAGTAGTTTTTGAGTTATCGTTACTACAACATCCATCCAAACACACACACACACACACTAACACACTAACACACACACACACTAACACACACACACACACTAACACACACACACACTAACACACACACACACAGACATCATCGCGAAAATATTAAAATCGTATTCTAGGGACCCCAAAACGTGTTTATCCATTGAAAACTCACTACCCAATTTTTAGCATGATTCCTATACCTCTCTTATCTGAAGGGCGAGAGGTAAAAATCGGAATCTAACCCCAAAATTACTCAAATCCCAATTTTGAATGGAATCGGTATATAATCATAAATCTCGTCCGCCATATTTGAGTCACCATCTTGAATTTATGAATTTTGACATAACATTCGTATTCTTCGACCCCAAATATCCCTAAATTCCAATTTTGATTTGAATCACATCATAATCATATATCTCGGCCGCCATATTGGAGTCGCCATCTTGAATTTGATAATTTTGAGAAACAACTCGCAATCTCCAACAACAAAATTACTAAAATCCCAATTTTGAATGGAATCGGTATATAATCATAAATCTCGTCCACCATATTTGAGTCGCCATCTTCAATTTATGAATTTTGACAAAAAAAATTCGAAATTTTCGACCCCAAAAATCCCAAATTTCTAATTTTGATTTGATTCGCATCATAATCATATATCTCAGCCCGCTATATTGTAGCCGCCATCTTGAAATTATTAATTTTGATAATAAATTCGTAATCTTCCAACACCAAAAATCCCAAAATTCCAATTTTAATTTGAGTCGCATCATATACCCATATATAGGCCGCCATATTAGAGCCGCCACCTTGAAATTATTAATTTCAAGAAAAAATTCCAACCCCAAATTTCAATTTTTAATGGAATCTGTTCATTATTATAAATCTCGTCCGCGATCTTGGAGTCGCCATATTACATTTATTTATTTTTATGAAAAATTTATAATTTCTGACCCCAAAAACCTCCCAAATACCAATTTTTACTGGAGTCGGTCCATAATCATAAATCTTGTTCGCCATCTTGTAATCCCCATTTTGTATTTGAAATTCAAAATTGGTTTCCTACATATCTAAACGAACAAAATTTTCAAGTTTTCAAATTTTTTCAAAAAGAATACAAATTGCTACAACCCTTACAAACAAAAAAATACTCACTAAATCTGTACAAAAAAGGGTAGTGTCTATTGACACTATTTTAAGGTAGATTAAAGGATATAGATATTTTAAAATTTCCAGTTTTCTTGCCTTTTTTCAGCATAATAAATATTTAATAATAGATCAGAATATGCTAAATTATATTCCCTGTAATTATATTTTTTATGCATATTATATTATGTTCAAATAATTCACTACTTTTTAAATTTGGTAATGGCCGAGTAGACACATCCAAACAGATTAGCCACATTATATATTTTAACACAAAATTACTGAAGTCTGTCATTTTAAGATAAAAGAAATATTGAACAGTTTATAAAATTAAATTATAAAGAATCCGGCCCTGGTTTACTATCTAGTTCTTTACTCTATAGCGTACGATACTTAGCAACGCCTACTAATTCCATTTAATATCCTAATTCCTATGTTATTCAATGGAAACGAAATATTTTTATAGGGATTTTAGCTAAAATAAGTTGGTACTGCTGTGCACCCAAATATCTGTCAATTAATTTTTTTTGAACCTGTCATTGTGGTTATAAAATTCACTTTGTTAACATTAAGTGCCTCTTTGTTATAATAATATTTGATGGTTTACCGTTATTACTTATTATCTTTGAAAAAGTGAATAATTTTTGTAAGTTTACTAGTTCGTGGTGTGTTTATTACGTAAACTTATAAGTGAAGACTGAATTTGAAATTGTTCTGTTGTGTGAGAGTAAATAACATTCGTTAACCAATTCTAAATTTTGCAGTTAATTGTGATGTAGAAATACAGGGTAAGTCGTTTTCTAGTAGATAATTAATTTTTATTATGTTTTCTCGCCAATTGATTTAAGTTGTTATAAATAAATTTACAGAAGTGCACCTATTAGTAAAACATTTCTGTGGAGATAAGTTTTGTCTAGCTCGAATATATTATTTTGTTTATATGTGGAAATTGACTATTAGGGTTATTTGTAAAGTTATATTCGTTAAAATTGTTTTTGCATGTTCATTCATGTAAAATTATTATTATTAAAAACCAATCTATGTTCGTAGTAGATACAGAGAACTCTTAGTAATGATATGCAACACGTAATACACGTGTGTACCTTGAGTTGCCTAAATGTAGTTAACAAATATTTTAATAATTATTTATAAACAGAATAATTTTTCTTACCTTTATGATCGGACTAAATTCTTTTAATAATGCATCAGCTTTAGGTTTGTTTCTAAAATAAGTTGGATATAACTCAAAAAGGAATTCCTACAAATAACGAATTTTATATCAAAAGTAACGATTTTCATTTAATTTTTTTTTAAACTTGCATTGTTAATGAAGCATTGAACGATTTGATCAATGTCTTGACATTTTTCAATTGCTTCCAAAAATTTTCTTTGTCTACGATAAATTTTTTCTATATTTCCATATAGGTAGCCTTGGTAACCTTTTAAATTAGGAGGTGAGTTATTTTCTATGTATGGTTTGTATATCTGAAAAATATAAAATTCAGAAAAGGTTTCGCATAGACGTATCATAAAATTATTTTCCATAAAATGTAAATTCTTTTATCGGTACATAAAATTATTTTACCTTTATTACTTTTGCAAGGTCTTCTACGTATTTTTTCTCTGTACATTTGATTTCATCCATTATAAAATCTAATCTGAAAAGTAATAAAATTTATTCATAACATATAAATTATAAACTCTTACCTTTTAGATGGTGTTGTTGAATTACTTCTACTAACAGGCGCAGGCGTCGCAACACTTTCATTAAAAAACGGAACATTTTCAGCAAATGCAACCCTTTCAATTCTAACGATGCCCTTATCATCGCAAAACGTTTCTCTTCTCATATTACTATAAACCTCTTCTCTATTTTTATTTCTTCCAATTTCGATTCCTTCATCATCGTCATCAATAGTAGAACTTTCTTGAGAAGTAGTTGAGTATATAGTTGATCTATTAGATAATGGAGCAAAAATGTAGAATGGTTGGTGAGGATTTTCTTCATTAGGAATTTCTATATATTGGTAAATAGCTTCTTGGGGGTTTATGGGTGATAGTTCTTGTTTCATTAGTTCCATCATATTTTCAACATCACTTTTTTCACATAGTTCTATATTAGAATTTTCTGGTACTACATTCGCTTTTTTCAATCCTTTATGGTACAGGTATTTACTAGCATTATCTTCTGGTTCAATATCATGTATAACATTAAAGGATTTGTCACCTTTTTGGTAAAATACCATGTCTGATTGTTTGAAAGCTTCATGAAGACTTTGACTGGTTTCTAGATTGATAGTTCTTCTGTCAATTACCACTTGGACTTCTATGAGTTCTCTGCCTTCATCGTTATAAGCTTCGACGATGTGTAGACCGTTTTCAAGGTCATCAGCAAGGCTGTCTGTAAATTCATCATCGAATCTGTCGAGAGATATTGATGTTATTTAATGAGTTAAAAATTTCAATAACCATCAACTTTGTCAATAAAAAACAGGTACTATAAGAATGGTTAATTAAATACAATATTTAAGAACAATGAAACCATTTCCACAAAGAGACAATTACTGATTTTAAATTTAACTTATAAAAATTCCATAGAAATTATTTTTGTTTTTTTTTTTTTGGAAAAATTGCAAAAGGATTTTTTTCCTTTAATAAGTGTACTATTTTCGCAAACACCCTGTACAAGAGTAAGGATATATTTTTTCACGATTCCTTTGAAGATAATTTACAATAACCACCCTAAAAATGACTACCAACTTAAATTTTATTTACCTGTTAGTTAAAATATCCAAGTCATCATTAACTTTGTCATTTACGATATTTTCTTCACTTTCATTGTTTTCATCAAAGACAACTGTATAAGCATCAGAATCGTTGCTCTCTCTATTTCGCATCATTTTTGCCAAGAACGTTTCGTCATTTACAGTATTTATGTTTTCTTCATGATAATCAAAATTATTGCTTTGTTTATTTCGTACCATTTTTTCCAAAAACGTTTCATCATTTATAGTAAATACATCATCTGAGTGTTTATTTTCATCAAAAATAACTGTATTATTATCAGCATTTTTGCTTTGTCTATTTCGTACCAATTTTTCCAAAATCGTTTCGTCAAAAACATCATCAGTATGTTTGTTTTCTTCATACATAATTGCATGAGTATCACAATTAGTGCTTTCTTTATTTTGTTGTATTTGTGCCATAGACGTTTCTTTATCTTCAACAAACACATCATCAGACTGAGAATCTATCAAAAAATGTTCATGGTCATCTAAGAATCCGTCTTCTTTCATATTTGCTAATTCTATGTCCATTTCTGTTATTAAACTTTTTCTATATTCTTCGGTTTCTTCTGGATTTTCTGCTTCAACGAAACTTTGTATTTTTTTCTCTCTGGCTTGTTTTGAATTTTTTTCGTAGTTCCTTTTTTTAACTTCGACATTTTCATTAATTTTTTTTAATAATGACAGTTTTTCTTCTCTATTTGCGATTACACTTGCTATAACTTCATCTTTATTTTTGTTCTTTACTTCTGTTTGGTTTATTTGTGCTAATTCGAATTGTTGACAAAGTCTTTTAACCTGACTTTCGCTTTCTACGGCGTATTTTTCATCCGGAATTTTTTCCTTCTTATATTTATTCTTTTTTCTGTAGGATCTGTGTCTTACAAATAATCTTTCTTTACTTACATTATCATCGTCTTCTGATTTTGTTTTTGTTCTTGGTAAGGTAGCACTTTGTAGACCTTTTATAGGTCGTTTTATTTCAAAAAAGGTCTTTAATAGACTTTTTTTTGGTTCGGTTTGAGAATCCATTTTTTTAGGGATCGTATGGAAAATAATAGAAATGATACTTTTCTGTTAGAATTTTATCTTATCTTATCTCGTGCTGAGAGATAATGAATTTATATGTTATTAATTTGGTTTTATTCAAATAGTATTGCAAGGTTTTGTTTGGTATCTGATAATGAATATAATAAGTAGGAGATAATTTTGTTATATAGTGTTTTAGAAAAATGAGTCACATTTGGTTCAAAAGTTGAATGCACTTAATTTTATTCAAAAACGGTTTAAAACTATTTATAGTAATAGTGCCCAATGTACTGGGAAGTTCAAAAATGAAGCATGCAGATTGTGAATTTATAAATAAAAAATAACAGTAATAAATAATTATTTTTATTAATAATCAAAAAAAACAGAATTTACTTATTTTGAGAATTAATATAAAGGCAAAAAACGGAATGACTACAAATTTAGTTTTATATTAATTTTCAACTCTTTACATACTAACAACTACCATAAAAACTCACTCTATACCATATTTACATAACTAAAAAAATAACCTAAATCAATATCACAATGACATTTTAGAACACAGTATAATTATGGACTAGAATTTTCTTTAAGCTTTGTCTAACTGTAAAAACCAAATAAAACGTTGACAATTCTTACTATTCTTATAAAATATTTTTAGTCCAATAACAGTATCCTAAAACACTTTTTAAACAACCTTAACTAGTATTTTTAATGGTATAAATATTACTTAAAAAAAATCAGTGAAAAAGCAGTAATGAAAAAGTTTTTGGAAGGAATAGATCTAAGTATTTAGAGCTAGAATAAATTATCATTTAAACAAAATATCGTTAAAATAACTGAGAAGCGATACGCCCTCTTGTGTCGATATCAGAAATCAGCGCAACTGTGCAAATAATCTCTATGATAACCACATAAACTTTTGTTTGCACCGTTACACACGTTCGATATTATCCCGGTAGTTGGTTTAATAATAAGATTTGACGTTTGTCTGTTAAATTTTTTTTAAAACAAATTTCAATAAGAAAAAATTATGATCCACTGAAAACGGTATCACCGCAAATTTTTTTGTGGCTTTGGAATTTTTTTTTGTTTGTTTTCATTTAGTATTATTTCTTTCTGGCTCTAACTACTTAAAAACGATTTTATTTATTGTTTTGGCGTTAAAAATCTTCAAATAATTTAAGTTCAGAATCTTCTAACGTTCTAGACGATTTCCAATCTGTTTCCGGATAGTCATCAAAGTTACTGGAGTCACCGTCATAGCTTATTCTTGGGATTAGAGGTGGCTACAAATTAAATTAAAAAAATAAAAATATTTCCAATTTTTTTTTAAATTTTAATACTTACTTGAAGTTTTCTTAAAAGAACATCAGACCAATCGATTCCTTTAAACCATCGATGTCTTTTTAAATCATCAGCTCCACTCTAAAAAAAAATATATTTAAGCAACAAAAATACTTTTTTCGCTGGCGTTATTTAGAAATATAGTGGGTGAACAATTGTGATTAAGAATCAAAAAATGTTTGGAAAAATTTACTGTAAACAAATAAACAAGTATTGATTGATGTGAAATGTAAGAGTACATTATTTTTAAACACTTTTAACAATGACCAGATTAATTAAAAGGGTTGTCACTCACTATTCACTTGTATAACTAGGTACAATACTTTTGTGAAACCTCAGAAAATGTTGTAATGAATGAATATGAACTGATGATAAAAAAGTACAGCCGTAGTGGTCTATTTTAATAAACGAGACTGCTCTCTCCGAGAGCTAATGAAACAGTGATAATTGTGGCGGGTTTATCCAACTCATAAAAGCTAAGCGAACGATAAGTCAGGAGAGAAGTTGACCCAATATCATTGGTTAAGAATTAGTGGTGCGTTTTTGTGTAACCGTCGTTTTGAATCACTTGCAAATTTCTCGTCTCATATGAGAGCGACCGAGAAGGAAGAATTATAATGAAGATAGAGTTATTGTGAAAGAATGTTTGATCTTTCTACGACTTGGAATGACATATCTGTGACTTGAAGACAATTATTAGTCGTTTAGAATTCGGTGTTGCCAAATAATAACTAGTTTGGATATGATATTAAATATTTTAAGATGTTTAATTATTAATACTTTAGAGTAAATATTCTTACCTTCATGTTGCCCAATCTCTTGGTCCGATCTTGCACAAGAAGCTTTTTGATGAGATCCTTAGCGATTGTGTCCAAATGCCGGGGCCATTCGATTTTTCCTCCTAATATTTTTTCGTAAATACCAAAAGGATTATCGTCGTAGAATGGTGGATATCCAACCAACATCTCATAAATTAAAACCCCTAATGCCCACCAATCCACTGCCTTATTATGCCCTTTACTTTGTATAATTTCCGGTGCCAAATATTCCGGAGTTCCACACAACGTCCAAGTCCTATCTGTTAATTTTTTGGCGAACCCAAAATCGGTTATTTTTAAATGTCCCTCTTTATCTAGTAATAAATTTTCTGGTTTAAGGTCTCTGTATACGATACTTTTTGAATGAAGATATTCTAGAGCTAGTATTATTTCTGAGGTGTAGAAATTCGCTGTTGAACTCGTGAATCTACCAGCATTTCTGAGATAGGAAAATAGTTCTCCGCCGCAAACGTATTCGAATAGCATATAGATGCAGATTTCGTCTCTGTCACACCATAATCTGAAAATTATAAAAAAAAATTTGGTAAGTAACTTTCCATAAAATAAATTTATTATAACTAGAAAAAAAATGGAAATACACTAATTACTAGAGTACGAATATTAGAATCGGACTCTGGGTTGCGATTATAAATATTCCTGTATGTATATAACAAAAAGTATTTTAGATAATAAGTAATAATTATAATTTTTTAATTAACTAAAATTAACCATGCAAATATAGAAAAGTAGCAGAATTATTTTAAGTAACGGCATTAATAGTCCAGTCGATAGGTAGTAGTATCAGATAGAAAAAGGTCGGAAGTTAATAAAAGTTTTGGATCTTGTTCAGTTTTGGACCTCGACGACCCTGTGCGAAAAGAGGAGGGGGGTGGAAATGCAAAATGTTCGATCTTTCTCCAGTTTTTCCTGAATAACTGTTTTCCCTTACGTCCTATTGTAAAAGCTTCGATCTTCCTACAGTTTTTCCTCAATAACTATTTTCCCTTACGTCCTATGGTAAAAGCATCTGTGTACTTTTTGTAATGCGTTAAATTTCCTCCAATTTTGACTATTCAAACATGTTTTTATTTTAATTGGTTACCGAAATATGGTGTTTGGGCAAATTCGAGTACTTTTCGAAGATGGCGTCTACATCTAGTGGGCCACATAGAATAACCTTAAATAATAATATATCGTAGTTCATTAAACTAGTTATAATTTAAACAATATAAAGGTTAAGACGTGAGGTATACGTAACGTGATATAGCAAGGTAACACCGACGGGTTGACCGCCGGTCATTGCCCATAGGTCAGGAACTGTTTATTGTTGAATTTGCATATATCTCTTTAAGAGAGTTCAGTCATTCTTGATTCGTTATTCATTCTTGATTCATTATCGATTTATTATATTGTAGTAAACATGTACCAGTGAATAAATTTGTTGTTGAAAGTATCTACTGTTTATCTTCCCAACATCGAAATACTCTACTTGGCTACCATACTATCCCAGATCACATGGCGATCCTAGACCATTACATTACACTACAGTACACAGAGAAGTTGCCAGGAAAGGAAATTTCGGTAAATGAACAGTTCCTGCGTGGATTGAGTGAAGTGAGAGTGCATAGTACTTGCCAAACAAGGTACAACAATGAGGAATTGCTGCTTATGTACGTCGTGGATATGGCACATCCAAAGCTCCTTTTCCGGTACCTACCCCGTGGTACCTCAGTCATTACTGATGATTTCGGAGCTAAACAAGCAAAGTTGCCCTTGGAAAGGCGCAATGCTCCAGTCAGAGTGACTATACCCGAAATAAATCTATCGAAAAGGCGAGGATGCATGAAGACGAGTTTTTAAAGAAAATAGAAGGATGTATCGGCGAGATGTCCAATTTGAACACTGTACCTTGTAGGTTTTTTCCGACCTAAGTCAGCGCAGAAAAGAAGATTACGTCCGTCGCCGAGTGTTGACGAGGCCATGCCAGTTTTCCATTCAGCAGCTGATTGAAAAGATTTAGGAAGATAGTCGACTACACAGCAAAACTGTTAAAAGTCGTCTTCAGACGAAATATGGAGATCAAATCACGCTCTACAAAAAAGTATAATGACACAAGGGAAAAAAGTTATTAAGGAAAACCGGAGGAAGGTCGAAAATTTTACATTTTTCTCCCCTCCTCTTTTCGTACAGGGTCGCCGAGATCCAAAACTTGAGAAAATGTTGTTTAACCATCCCTGAATAACATACCAGAGTTTCATTAAGTTTTTTCTTCTATTTGCGCTTTATCCAACCAAAAAAGTATAGGGATGTAAGGGAAAAAAGTTACTGAGGAGAAACCGGAGGAAGGTCGAAAATTTTGCATTTTCGCAAAACTTGAGAAAATGTTAATTAACCATCCCTGAATAACATCCCAGAGTTTCATTACCATTTTCCAACTATCCCCGCTTTTTCCAACCTGTCGACTGGACTATAAACAAATATCGAAATTATTATCCAAATTATACTATTTTAGAGAAATTTGGCGTTATGTGTCAAATCAAAAACAGGATTTTCGCACAATTCAGTAAATAAGTGTTTTTGATTCTACATTATCAGATTTCAACAAAATCTTTTTTTAGTTCAAAGCGGACGAACCCCTGCTAGTCAGGAATATGAAACTTTTTTGCAATTAGAGTTAGAATAATTTAAATAATAGTCACGCGCAGCACAAACATTTTTGTCACAAGATACTTTTAACATTTTCGAGAAATAACTTTTACCATTATCTGTTATTGAAAATTATTATTAAAAGCAGAAATCAGATACAAAAAATTAATAATAAATAATGAATACAATATGGAATAAAAAGAGAATGGGAAGGGGAACAGAAAATAATATGCATGATTAATCTTCAAAAAGCCATAGATCTAATTCTTTATCAAAAAATTCATTGCTGGGGAATTTTTAATTACACCGGTATTATCCCCGGTAATATAAAATGCATTTTTATTAAATTGGTCTGTTCTGCTCCCTTTTTGAACCAATTTTTTCAATTTTTTTTTTTGTTTTATCTACTAAGGGTAAATTCAATCCAAAATTTTTAAATAACGATACAAAAATTAAATATTTTTATCACTCATTTAATAACATTATCATTCAAAAAAATAAGCAAATTTATTTACTAAAGGGAAATAATTACACTATAAAATTTTGTGTTTAAATTTTGACCATAAAAATTTTATATCTGTAATTTTTTGTTTACATAAAATAATGAACCAAAATGTCAAAAAATTATTTTACTACGAGTCCAATTTTGACAAATATTTCTTCCTCATATTAATTTTTATATATCTTTTATCGTAACCTAAATATTACTATTCTTCAGGTTCCATTTCTAAACTAAATTCTAAAATTTTCAACCATATTTTTTTACAATTTTGTCCACCCATTCGATATGATATATTTTTTTAATAATTTATTAATTTTTTGAAAATATATTTTTTCTTTTTAACATTTTTCTAAATTGCCAGTCAAAAAACAAACATGTATATACACCTTAAATTTTATTTGATTATTTTCTCACCTTTCATTTTCATTCAACACCAAAACTATGTTATAGGAACAAACCATTATTTTAACGATTTTATATAACTCAATAATTTTTACTAAAGTTTAAAGTGCAATAACTAAATTATGTGCCGGTTAATACCAAGAATATGTGCCGGTATGCGGTCTATTATTTAAAATTATGTACCAAGAATTTTTCCAATAACATTAGTTTCAAGTATAAATATACTGCACACACTGTATATGATCTAGGCATTAATTTTCTATAAATTAAAACAATAAAGCTATTTTTAATCGTTACTAAATCAAACAAAACTTTTATAGATAATTGCAATAACACGTATTAAAAAAGTAATTATATCTTTTTATACAATTTACGTCATAAATTTTCTTTAAAGACGAGAAAAATAAAATAAAATCTTCATTTACTTAAATATTAGAAAAAAACACGAAATTGATAGATAAATTGGTATTATTAATAGCTACCAACAATGCTGATTATTATTTTTATTTTAATTTATAGATTTTATATAAATCTAATTATATTTTTTTACGTCACGGTATAATAACCCTAATTTACAATTCAATTGCCTGAGGTGTGATGTAACATGATGACCCATTTTTTTCTAATTTATATGACAGGCAATTTAGACAAATATGGTGCAAAATTATGAATCATAAAAATTATACAGTCAGATTTATTTTTTAACAAACACCTACACTTTATCTAAAACATATTATTAATTTATAAAATTATATTTTTGGTTTTACATACTGGGTGTCTCAGATTGTATTTATAATAAGCGTGAATATAAAAAAATTAAAGTTATATAAATAAAAATGCCTAGTTTATACAAAATTGTATCTTTTGGTTTTAAAATTATTATATTACGATTAAATTTTTTTCTCTTTGTTTATCAAACAATGTTAAATTTTAAATTGGCGCAGTCAGTAGGATTCGTTACAGAAAACACGATTTATAGTTTGCATGGTGCGAATTTGTGATTTTTCGGTTCTAAATGTTGTACGTTATATTTAAGAACTAAACAAATTATTAGATTTAATTCCAACAAGTAAAAAATACTTTCAAAATGTAAATCTGAATTATATATAGAAGTCAAAAAATTTATTTTAATTAAAATTATGCCAATAATTAATTGAGAGTCAAATTCAAGCAGGAAAACACATCATTTTGCTATAAAAAATAAGCAAACCATAATTTTAAGAATTTTGATACAAAATTTCTAGAATTTAGATCACAAACTGTGATCAAAATTTTCAATAAAAAAATACCTATTAATAATAAAAAACGCGACAATTTTAACGATATTATCAATTTTTTTATATATTATTTCATTTAATTTTTATATTACTAAAAATGGCTAAATAAGAAGAAAAAAAGAATTACTCATGATTTTTTTACAAAATTAATAATTTTAAAGATTTTAGCTAAAGCAGCTCATATACAAATTTTTTTCATAAAAAAATATTAAAAAGACTAGATTATTAATTTTCTATTTTTGATCAATTTTTTATTGTACCGAAAGTGGCTAAATACAAAAAATGATTTACTTTAATTTTTCTACAAAAATAATAATTTTAAAAATTACAGTGTACTGACTGCTTTAAATTTTAGTTAAAGCAGCTCATACACTAATTTTCTGTATTTCAAATAATATGTTTAAAAATATAGTGACAATTTCAACTAAATTATTAATTTTCTATTTTTATGGTTTTAATTTTACGAAAAGTGAATAAAAAAAAGAATTACTTATAATTTTTCTACAAAAATAATAATTTAAAAAATTGTAGTCCACGGACTGCTTTAAATTTTAGTTATAGCAGCTCATACACTAATTTTCTGTATTTAAAATAATATGTTTAAAAATATAGTGACAATTTCAATTAAATTATTAATTTTCTATTTTTATGGTTTTAATTTTACTAAAAGTGATTAAATAAGAAAAAAAAATTACTTATAATTTTTCTACAAAAAGATTAATTTTAAAAATTGTAGTTCACGGACTGCTTTAAATTTTAATTATAGGAGCTCATACACTAATTTTCTGTATTAAAAATAATATGTTTAAAAATATAGTAACAATTTCAACTAAATTATTGATTTTCTATTTTTATGGTTTTAATTTTACGAAAAGTGAATAAAAAAAAAGAATTACTTATAATTTTTCTACAAAAATAATAATTTAAAAACTTGTAGTACACGGACTGCTTTAAATGTTAGTTATAGCAGCTCATACACTAAATTTCTGTATTTAAGATAATTTGTTTAAAAATATAGTGACAATTTCAACTAAATTATTAATTTTCTATTTTTATGGTTTTAATTTTACTAAAAGTGACTAAATAAGAAAAAAAAAATTACTTATAATTTTTCTAAAAAAATAATAATTTTCTGTATTTAAAATATGTTTAAAAATATAGTGACAATTTTATTTAAAATATTAGTTTTCTATTTTCATGGTTTTAATTTAGTAAAGTGACTAAAAAAAGACTTACTTATAATTTTTCTACCAAAATAATAATTTTGAAAATTGTAGTGCGCTTTAGACTTTAGCTAAAGCAGCTCATACACTAGTTTTCTTGTTTTATTGAAAGTAGTTAAAAATGTAAAACTGATCAATACAAAAAATATAATTTCAATTGTTTTTTTTTAATAACATTTTTTATTATTTAAATATTCAAGCATATAAAAATAAAAATAATCTGGGACACCCGCGTGAATTTAATAACCAGTTCATTTGTCATAAGCCTCCGGTTGAATTTATTATTTAATTTTTTTTTGTCTACCAAAAAGGAATAATTATTTAATTTATTCATAAAACAAAAAGATTAATGATTTGTTTAAATTTAAGATATGTTGAACTTTCTTTTTCTTCTTGTTGTCTGACAACCCACAGTGTGATAAATTCTGGGAAAGTGACGAGCCCAAAAAATCCTCTAGCAAAAAGCCAATAACCGAGAAGATAAATGAAAGTTAAAGATTGATATATTATAGTTTATTTTCGTTATATTTGCAATTTGGAAAAAAAAAATGGAAAGTTATGTTAAAATTAGGAAAAAATAGTGGTGACACACAAAATAGTAAAAATCTAATAAATAAAATGCCCAATGAAAATCTGAACAAATTTAAAAAAATTTATATATAATGAATTAAAAAATAATACTTACAAATTCACTATGAAAGGATGTCTAATTTCTTGCAAAATATTTTTTTCATTTTTAACATGTTCTACTTGTTTCAGTCTTATGATATCAGCTAAACATAAAACTTTCATGGCACCATATTCATCTGTTTCTTTATTTTTACATAATAGTACTCTACCAAATGTTCCAGTTCCTGAAAAATAAATAAAAAATAATATAGTTTGTTTTTCTACATTTTGGGTTCGTTCACTCTTGACATATTTTCGACTATAACAATTTTTTTGATTGCTAATATTAAATTTTAAACGTTTATTTTAATTGTTTGTTTAAAAAACACTTTAAAACTATTTTTTATAGCACAAACAAAAATAAAAAACTTTCATGTGTTTATAAATCATTTTTTTCGTGTAGGCACACGCGATATTCGATGCATAAATTTTATTTTTAGAATTCACTTAATGGCGTGTGCGAATCAGACAGCATGGCTAAAAGTATTATCCTGACATATTTTTATTTTTAGAATTATTTTCATAGTATATTTCGCAAGTTTTTATATTTGATGTTAAAGTTTGAAATTGGGTTAAGACCTAGTCGTAAAGTTTTAAATTCTAAATAATCTATCTGTAAATTAGGTTTATAGTTTTTTTATATATTTTATTTAATGTCGGCCAATTTTTTTTAGCAAGTCCATTCACATAAAAAAATATGCCCCTACGACACTTTTTACTTTTAAAAAACACCGATTTGGTCATTTGTTTTTTGTCCCAGAAGGTGAAAATCAATTATAAAATAATCATAACAAATTAAAAATAATAAAAAATTGCCATTATTTAAAATTTGTATAAATTAGATGATTCTAAAAAAATCTATAGTTAATGGGTTTTATGTGATTAGCCACTCGGTATAAAAATATTATGATTTGTAGATCTATTTCTAGAATTATAGTGAAGAAGCTACCATATGAAAAAAAAAATTTAGATCCAGCTTCACTATATTTTACAATTTTCTCTAGAATGCGCGATTAGACGAGTGTGATATTTTGCATAGTTAAAGTTTGTATAAAAGAGTGCAGAAAGCTTAAATAATTAATATATAATATGTGTTACAAATAAATTAAATTAAATATAATATGTTATTCATTGTTTATCTCAAACATTAGACTTTTTTTTAATTATCGGTACCATAGCCGAATGGGCTAAGAGGCTGATATTAAGAGAGCAATGAGTGGGTTCGAATCCTAACCGTGTTAACATTTTTTATTTTTTTATAAACTTACTTTTACTTTTCTTTAGGATAGGAACAAAATAGAAAAAATGGGGAAAAATAGAAAAAAATAAAACAGAAAAAGTACGAAAATCAGGAAAAAATAGGAATATGGGAAAGACAGGAATTAACAGAAAATAGAGAAAAATAGAAAAAATGGAAAAATTAGACAAAAGCAAAAACAAAAATAGGAAAAAATAGGGAAAGTAGGAAAAATGAAAAGAAACAAAAATAGAAAAAAAAATTAAAACAAAAAAAAAACAGGGAGAAATGGAGATGCAGGAAAGTTGGGAAAAATAGAAAAAAAAAAGCCGGAAAAAATAGGAAAATATAAAGAAAAATAGGCAAAATGGTGAAAAATAGAAAAAAAAATAAAAAATAAATCAAAAACAGTAAAAAACAGTAAAAAAACAGTAAAAAATGGTAAGAAATGGTAAAAAACAATAAAAACTGTAAAAAACGGTAAAAAAAAGAAAACAGTAAAAAATAGTAGAAAATAATAAAAAAGAGTAAAAAATAGTAAATAATAAAAAAGAGTAAAAACAGTAAAAAAGAGTAAAAAACAATAAATAATAATAAAAAATGGTAAAAAACAGTAAAAACAGTAAAAAATGGTAAAAAATAGTAAAAAACGGCAAAAATAGTAAAAAACAGTAAAAAATAGTAAACAATAGTAAAAAACAGTAAAAAATAGTAAAAAATAGTAAAAAACAGTAAAAAATAGTAAAAAATAGTAAAAAATAGTAAAAAATAGTAAAAAATAGTAAAAAATAGTAAAAAATAGTAAAAAATAGTAAAAAATAGTAAAAAATAGTAAAAAATAGTAAAAAATAGTAAAAAATAGTAAAAAATAGTAAAAAATAGTAAAAAATAGTAAAAAATAGTAAAAAATAGTAAAAAATAGTAAAAAATAGTAAAAAATAGTAAAAAATAGTAAAAAATAGTAAAAAATAGTAAAAAATAGTAAAAAACAGTAAAAAATAGTAAAAAATGGTAAAAAATAGTAAAAAACGGTAAAAAATAGTAAAAAACAGTAAAAAATAATAAAGAATAGTAAAAAATAGTAAAATTGAAAACAATAAAAAATAGTAAAAAACAATAAAAAAATTGTAAAAACCAATAAAAAAATAGTAAAAAACATTAAAAAATAGTAAAAAGTAGGAAAAAACGGGAAAAATTGGAAAATATATATATAGGCAAAAATAGGCAAAAAGAAAAATAGAGGAATATATGAAAAAATAGGTATAGACATAAACTTAAAATTGATTATGTACTGAACACAATGGTGGCCACTTATTTCATTATATTGTTTATTATTTTTTCAATTAATAAAATTTTTCGTTAATTAATTGGTTTTTTGTTAATTTATAAATAAAAACATTCTTTCGTTTACAATTATCCGATTGTTTATTATATAGTGTGTTTTAAAAGTTATGTTAAGTCCTGACCTGTAATTTCTATGTCGAATTTGCTAATAGTACTAAAAATATTTGTAATATTAAGTTTCTATTCGTTTCTATTTTTCATATTTATTTCAAAAATCAAGTATTGAATTCCAATATTAATTTTTTTTTTAACATTTTCTTCATTTTTTTTTATTAAATAGCACCTTTAAAATGAAGTGCGCAATTTAAAAAAGATTTTGTTATTTTATAATATTAAGGAAATACCAAAATATTGTGAAGTCGGACCTGGATTTTATTTTTGATTTATATGACAGTCTTTTCAGTTTTTTTCCCTTTAATAATAGAAATATACATACCAAATATAATTTTTTTATACCGACTGATTGTTTATCAAAAATTTCAATAAATTTTTGATCAAATCTTGAAATTTTTCGTCAACATTATTGAAATATTGGAAATTATTGAATTTTTTTAACGCTTTAAATATTTTATAGTAAAAAAAAAATAAAAACCAATTTTCTTCTTTAATAATTTTACTTTCCCGACCCACATCCGAGAAGGGAAAGTATTGTGAAGGAGCTAAAAAAAATTTCGAGATAAAGATGGAAATCTGTCTGTCTGTCTGTGTGTATTCTTCCACGATAGAGGCCACACGTTTAATCCGATTGAGCTGAAATTTGGTATATGGGTTTGGGTTATCCGTCGGAAGAACTCATTAGTTTTTGTACGACATCTGTCAAACGGAAGTGTCACTATCAAAAAAAGACAGATGCAATATGTCACGGAATTTGACTTGCAATACGTCATTTGAAAGCCCTTGAAAAACTTTATGCAGAACAGTCAAAATTATTTCTCCAACTATCACCTGTCAAAAATAAAAAAATGTCAAAATTTGAAACTTTAATATACTTTTGCCATTTTTTAGATTTTTGAAGAAAAAAAATCTATTATAAAACGGTTTTGTCTGTCTGTTAGCCTGATTCAACTCGAGAATGGTGAGAGATAGAGAGAAACGGACAACGGCAATCGATTCAGCATCGTTAAAAACCTCTAAAATGATATTAATCTTTGACCTATTTTTACTTGACCCCTACTCATACCATAAATACTGAAGTATATAAGGTATTATTATACCTATATAGAAATTTATTTTCCTAACTTTAAATTTTCGAAAACTCGAAATTACGGTAAAATTATTGTCGTTTTTCAATTGTTTTGGATTTTGTTGCGATTTTTTGCGATTTATTTCAATTTTCTTTTGTTTAAAAAAAAATATGGTTCCAATTGTTTCCGGTTTTTTTATTGTTTTTTGTTTAAAAAAAAATATGGTTCCAATTGTTTCCGGTTTTTTATTGTTTTTTGTTTTTTTGTAATATTTTCTGATTTTTCGATTTTTCTGTTTTCTCGTTTTTTCTTGTTTTTTTGTTTTTTTTTTCTAAATTTTTCGTTTTTTTCTAATATTTTCTCATTTTTTCTTAATGTTCTGTTTTTTTGCTAATTCTTTCTTGTGGTTTCTAATTTTCTAATTTTTTCTTATTCCTCCCATTTTTTGCTTTTATTTGCGTTTTTTTGCCATTTTTGGGATTTTGTCACAATTTTTTTACGATTTTTTCGAAAATTCTTTCGAATTTGTTTTTCTGAATTTTTGTTTTGTCTCTGTTTTTTTTTCTGTTTAATTCTGATTTTTTAGATTTTGTTCGATTGTTTCTAATCTTTTCTAATTTATTTCTCTTTGTTATTTTTTTCTAATTTTTTCTTTTGTTTTCCAATTTTCTCATTTTTTTTATTCATCTAATTTTTTTTTTCTTAATTTTTTTCTCATTGTTTTGGTTTTTCAATTTTTTTTTGTTTTCTAATTTTTCTCATTTTTTCTTATTCCTCTGATGTTTTTGCAATTTTTTTGGCATTTTTTGCCATTTTATTGCAATTTATTTCACGCTTTTTTGAAATTTATTTCAATTTTTTCAAAATTTTCTGCTGATTTTGTGAATTTTTGTTTTTTCTGTTTAATTCTTATTTTTTCTATGTTTCTTGACTTCCTCTAATCTTTCCTAATTATTTTCTCATTGTTCTGTTTTTTTTCTAATTCTTTTTTTTTGTTTTCTTTTTTTATTATTTTTTCTTATTCCTATGATTTTCTCATTTCTCTGATTTTTTATTTTTCTTCTGATTATTTTTCAATTTTTTTAATACCTCCTTATTTTTTCACTGTTTTGTTTTTTTTATATTTCTTTTTGTTGTCTAATTTTTTCTCATTTTTCTTATTCCTCTCATTTTTTGCCATTATTTCCGTTTTTTTGCCATTTTTGGGATTTTGTCACAATTTTTTTACGATTTTTTCGAAAATTCTTTCGAATTTTTTTTTTTTTCTGAATTTTTGTTTTTTCTGTTTTTTTTCTGTTTAATTCTGATTTTTTAGATTTTGTTCGATTGTTTCTAATCTTTTCTAATTTTTTTCTCTTTGTTCTGTTTTTTTTTCTAATTTTTTCTTTTGTTTTCCAATTTTCTCATTTTTTTTATTCATCTAATTTTTTTCGATTTTTCTATTTTTTCTTAATTTTTTTCTCATTGTTTTCGTTTTTCATTTTTTTTTGTTTTCTAATTTTTTCTTATTCATCTGATGTTTTTGCAATTTTTTTGGCATTTTTTGCCATTTTATTGCAATTTATTTCACGCTTTTTTGAAATTTATTTCAATTTTTTCAAAATTTTCTGCTGATTTTGTGAATTTTTGTTTTTTCTGTTTAATTCTTATTTTTTCTATGTTTCTTGACTTCCTCTAATCTTTCCTAATTATTTTCTCATTGTTCTGTTTTTTTTCTAATTCTTTTTTTTTGTTTTCTTTTTTTATTATTTTTTCTTATTCCTATGATTTTCTCATTTCTCTGATTTTTTATTTTTCTTCTGATTATTTTTCAATTTTTTTAATACCTCCTTATTTTTTCACTGTTTTGTTTTTTTTATATTTCTTTTTGTTGTCTAATTTTTTCTCATTTTTCTTATTCCTCTCATTTTTTGCCATTATTTCCGTTTTTTTGCCATTTTTGGGATTTTGTCACAATTTTTTTACGATTTTTTCGAAAATTCTTTCGAATTTTTTTTTTTTTCTGAATTTTTGTTTTTTCTGTTTTTTTTTCTGTTTAATTCTGATTTTTTAGATTTTGTTCGATTGTTTCTAATCTTTTCTAATTTTTTTCTCTTTGTTCTGTTTTTTTTTCTAATTTTTTCTTTTGTTTTCCAATTTTCTCATTTTTTTTATTCATCTAATTTTTTTCGATTTTTCTATTTTTTCTTAATTTTTTTCTCATTGTTTTCGTTTTTCATTTTTTTTTGTTTTCTAATTTTTTCTTATTCATCTGATGTTTTTGCAATTTTTTTGGCATTTTTTGCGATTTTATTGCAATTTATTTCACGCTTTTTTGCGATTTATTTCATTTTTTTCGAAATTTCCTTCTGATTTTATAAATTTTTGTTTTTTCTGTTTAATTCTTATTTTTTCGATTTTTCTTGACTTCCTCTAATCTTTCCTAATTATTTTCTCATTGTTCTGTTTTTTTTTCTAATTCTTTTTTTGTTTTCTAATTTTACAATTTTTTCTTATTCCTATGATTTTTTCCGTTTTTTTTCTCATTTCTCTGATTTTTTATTTTTCTTCTGATTATTTTTCAATTTTTTTAATACTTCCTTATTTTTTTCACTGTTTTGTTTTTTATATTTCTTTTTGTTGTCTTAATTTTTTCTCATTTTTCTTATTCCTCTGATTTTTTGCGTTTATTTGCGTTTTTTTGCCATTTTTGGGATTTTGTCCCAATTTTTTTACGATTTTCTGCGATTTATTTCAATTCATTCGAAATTTTCTTCTGATTTTTCTGAATTATTATTTTTCTGTTTTTTTTTTCTGCTTGATTCCGATTTGTTCGATTTTTTTCGATTTTTTTAATCTTTCCTAATTTTTTTCCCATTGTTTTTTTTCCAAGTTTTTCTTTTGTTTTATATTTTACTTTCCCGGACCCATCAAAGGGAAAGTAAGGTGAACGAGCAAAAAAAAAAATTTGAGATATCGATGGAAATATCCATTTTGAGGTCCCCCATGAAGATTGACACCATTTCCAGCGTATGGTCTGTCTGTGTGTCTGTGTGTAATCTTCCACGATAACTGCCGAACCGTTTGACCAATCAAGCTGAAATTTGGTATGGAGGATCGGTGTGTGCCTAGAATGCGACCATTAGATTTTGGTTTAAATTGGTACAGTGGAGGGTCCTCAAGACCGACATTGGTTAAATATACATGTAACAATTTTTTGCTTTATTTAAATTTTAAGGGCAAACAATATATTTAGTGCAAAATATTGTAGTACAAAGTTTTAGAACATAAAATTACCTACAATTTTTGTCTGAAGCCTTTTCCAAAATTTCCAATAGTTGCGCCACTAGAGGGCACGTAAAAAATGTGCATGTATGTTTTCTATAGTTTTTCTTGATTTTGAGGACCGATAATACATTTTAGTGCAAAATGTTGTAGTACAAAGTTTTAGAGAATAAAATTCTCTATAACTTTTGTTTTAAACTTTTTCCAGAATTTCCAATAGTTGCGCCACTAGAGGGCGCGTAAAAAATGTGCATGTATGTTTTCTCTAGTTTTTCTTGATTTTGAGAACAAACAACCAATGTATTTAGTGCAAAATTTTCTTGTGCAAAGTTGTAAAGCATCAAATTTTCTTTAACTTTTATGTTGAACTTTTATCGAATTCCTCATAGTTTCGCAGCTAGATAGCGAGAAAAATACACATTTAAAATTCCCTACAACTATTGTATGAAAATTTTTCCCGAATTCCCAATAGTTTTCACACATGATTTTAGGAGATCCTAATTGTAGCAGTATGATATATAACGTGCGCATGCGCAGCTTATGTCATTACCAACATTGAAATATTAATTCACCATCAGCTCGCTATTTTTAATGTGTTCCATAAATCAATGTAATGCTTAGTATTTTGTAATTAAAATAATAATAATAAATAACATATTCTCTACGGTCGAGCCGGGAAAGTCCTGGGGTGACACAGCCGATTTTTTTTCTTATTCAGCTAATTTTTTTTGATTTTTCATTTTTATCCATTTTTCATTTTTATCGATTTTTCGTTTTTATCGATTTTTCGTTTTTATCGTTTTTTTTCTTATTTTCTACTCACAATACTTTTTGTAGCTACCGAGATAAAATTACTTGGTCAATAACAGGTAGTCATGTTCTTGTTTTATAAATCGATTTTAGATAGCACGACGCGGAGAGAAATTGACTAGCTATTAACTAGTTACCCATACAATTCACTTTTAACGATAAGACCGTTGATCTGGTCTTAATAGAATTATAGCAGGCCTTGATTTAACTTTCAGTTTAGCAGGAATATTATACATTCACATTTGATTTTTTTTAACAGTTTCATTAGCCACATAAATTTAGCTATAAGAGGGTACGATTAATTATTGTTAGTAATAACATTGGGGGTATCTACAGTAAAAATGAAACAGGATCGTACTTAGAAAACTTCCTAAAGTACAGTTCATTATATCAAAACCTCATAAAAAAATTACGTACCTATTCTACATGGTTGTAAATATTTATAAAAAAAGATAATTAAAATTTGACAAAAAACACTAAATTATTCAAATAGTGTGTTCGCAAAGTCCACCGATGGTCAGCGCTTAGATTAATTCCAGGTAAGTGTGTTCGCAAAGCCCACGAAAAAGGTTCTGTTCGCAACTTCCATGACCGGTTTCACGTGCTTATCACGCATTGTTCATTATTTACACGTACTTTATCTTAAAAATTAATAACTATGAATTTGTTTAAAACTGTCATAGTAGTATAATTTATTTGTTTACCTGTTATGTATTAAAAAAATCTAAAACAATTCCGTTAGGTTTAAATTTATAACACACATAGCCTCAATTCTTAATTTATAAACATCTCTATTACGTTCTTTCTTAATATTAAGTCTACCTACATTCAATTTTCCTACTTATTTATATCTTTAAAAAAATTAAATACTAGATCGGGTATTTTGAGCAGGAAATTTATATCTGGGACAAACAACATTATTTTAGTTTTATTACCGTATAACTTACTGCCAACAGCAATTTTCACCAAATTACTGACATTAGAAAATTTATTTTTGGAGAAAAGTATCAATTTTCCCAGGTAAGAATTATTTAAATTTGTATTGTCAGCAAAATTAATTTTTTCTCATTTTAGAAAAGGGTAGAAAAATACAGATATTGAATGGTTCTTAAAAATAAAAAAATCCATGTGGTATCATTCTTAATTTAGACTCTAGACACTTGGCCTTGAAAATCACGATTTCACAAAACGAATTGTAAATTTGTAAATCGTCAAGTTTTTGTAAAATAGCGAGTTGACGTCGGAATAACGCAACATTTCAAAATAAACACCATTAAGTGATAATCATGTGTATTCTCTCTCCAGGATTAATTATTCTAAAAATAGTTTAGATTGCATTCGAGTTACTTTTTGATTTTCTTGCCAAAAGTTCAAAAGGGGAATCGATGTTCCTGAATTATTATCTCTAGTTCTAAGGTCTGTTTATAATTGCGATTAAAATTGGAAATACATTAAACTTGGTACAAGGTGACCTAGATCTGTTATTTTTGAGTTCCAATTAGATATAAGTGCATCCCTGCCCTGGATAAAATAAAAAATAATTTACGTTTCATAAAGATTCCATTTTTACTTTCCCGACCCACCTCCTAGAAGGGAAAATATTGTGAACGAGCTAAAAAAAAATTTTGAGATAAAAACGGAAATATCCATTTTCGGGTCCCCTGAGACGATTAAGACCATTTCCAGATGGAAGTCTGTCTGTCGGTCTGTGTGTATGTGTGTGTATTCTTCCACGATAGAGGCCACACGTTTAATCCGATTGAGCTGAAATTTGGTATACGGGTTTGGATTACCCGTCGGAAGAACCCATTAGTTTTTGTATGACATCTATCAAACGGAAGTATCACTATCAAAATATGGCAGATGCAATATGTCACGGAATTGAACATGCAATATCTCATTTGAAAGCCCTTAAAAAACTCTATTCCGGACAGTCAAAATTATTTCTCCAACTGTCACCTGTCAAAAATAAAAAAACGTCAAAATTTGAAACTTCAGCATTAAATATCTGAAAAAGTATTAATCCGATTGAGCTGAAATTTGGTATATGCGTTTGAGTTACCCGTCGAAAGAACTCATTAATTTTGCATAACCTCTGTCAAACGTAAGTGTCACTGTCAAGAAACGCCAGATGCAATATGTCACGGAATTCGACTTGCAGTAGGCCATTTGAAAGCCCTTGTAAACCCCTATTCAGAACAGTCAAAATTATTTCTCCAACTGTCACTGGTCAAAAATAAAAAAATGTCAAAAGTTGAAACTTTAACATTAAATATCTGAAAAAATATTCGTGGATACTCCTCGGGAAAGTTTTTTGGCGACACAACCGATTTTTTTTATAAATCGCACAATCAATAAATGTGTAGATGATTCGAACGATAACCAGAATAAAAAAAATTGTATGGATAGATTTCTGTTGTCTAAATTTGACCCTTTCATTTTTCCCCATGTTCAGATCGAAAAAAGTTTCAAACGAATAAATTTTACAATAATTAGGACATGAAAAAAGTCTAATGTCAATATTTTCAAAAATAGCGGAGATATGAATTTTTTGAAATTTCAACCCCCTCCAGTTCCATCCCTTTAGGTCTGATGGAAAAAACTTTTAAACAAATTAATTTTATAATAATTAGAACATAAAAAAAGTCTTATGACCTGCTTCAATATTTTTGAAAATGGCGGAGATATAATTTTTTTGAAATTTCAACCCTCTCCAGTTCCACCCCTGTGAGTCAGATGAAAAAAAGTTTTAGACAAATTAATTTTATAATAATCAGGGCATAAAAAAGTCTCATGACATTTTTTAATATTTTGAAAACTGGCGGAGATCTGATTTTTTTGAGATTTCAACCCCCTCCAATTCTCACCGCCTTAGAGGTAGAATGCCCATTTGCAATACGCAGCGAATTACTGTCCTAAAGAATTTTTGTATCAAATTTGGTGTCGATTAAATAAAAATTGCGACCTCTATCATGCCAGAACGAAATGAATGTCTATACATACATATACAGGGTGATTCATTGGGAAACGGACATACGTTAAGTGTGGATGGGGGTCACCGAGATGATTCTAAAAAACCCCCATACAATGGGTATTGGGCTCTTTATAACCGAAATACAGGGTGTTTTATCCATTTTGCCCATTTCTTTCCTTGATCATAACCACCCTGTAGATTTTTTTTGACATTTGGCACACATGACCTTTATTGAATATGTAAAAAATGAAAATAGGGCAATATTAGGGAAAATAAGTAAAAATAGAATATATTAATAGAAAATAATAGGGATAAATATAGAAAAATAGGAAACCATAATGAAAAACAGAATATGAAGAAATAGAAAAAAAATACCAAAAAATAGCGAAAAATGGGGAAAAATAGAAAAAATAGAAAAATAGAGAGAAATGGAAAAATTTTTTTTTACTGATTTTCATTCTCTAGGTCATAAACGGCGTAGCGCCCCTATTCCCGGGTCTGGGTCCCGTCATTGATTGCTTTACAATAGCTAGTTTCCATATATGGAAATCTACCTAAAAATCGTGAATTATTGATAACGATGTTTTTTTTTTGTGAATTCTTTGATTCTGACTGTACAAGAGCTTTAATTTTTTTTATTATATCTTCTCCATTCGGCTTTTCTAATATTTCTGAATTCGTTAAAACTATCCGATCTTCACAGAATTGTTTACTATCTTTCGCTCGTTTATCCTTAACTTATTTTCTTCTATTGTCGTCATAGTGATCGTTTCTTCTAAATACATTATTATGGGCCTTATTATTATTCAGTACATGTTGGTCTTTGTTTGTTTAGTCAATATTTTGCTTTTTAACAAATATTTATTTGCTTGGTACTCTCAGTTTGTTGTTATTCGATCTGTGTTCTTTTTTCCCCTTTACTGTTTATCATTACGCTCAGGCATATACATTTTTGTACTTCTTCCTATTCTTATTTCTCCATTTTGTATTAGTTTTTCAAATCTCATTATTGTAGTTCTCTTCACATTAATTTTTAGTCCCAACTTCTTCAATATGCTTTAGTATTTTTTACATGATTTTCCTTTTTTTTTGTCACTAATACTATTTCATCTGCATATGCGATTAATTAACTTCCTCTTGTTCTCAAGACAGAAAAAACAAAATACAGAAGAAATAGTGACGAATTTTTAGAGAAGTATGTCAGTAGATACTCTACATCAGTCCTACCCCCACTATGGTGAATTCAATATGTTAGAGAAAGAGAATACGGAAATTCAATATGCCAGAGAGAGAGAGCTATATCGATAACGTAGTAGATATCAGAGGATGCTGACAGTGCAGAAGGGTTTGCCGGACCTAAAGACCGGTTCAAATGCATTTGGTCTAGTCTTCAGGTCTGTCAGACTCTTCTGTCCTGTCAGCATCCTCTGGTATTTACTACGTTATCGATATAGCACTCTCACCCTTTATCTTTCTCTCTTTCTGACATATTGAATCTCTGCATCCTTTCTAACACATTGAATTCCCTATAGTGGCGGTATAGTTGATGTCCAGAATAGAAAAGATGGTGAAGCTATAAAATTCAGAGAAATCAATCTTGAAAGTCCCAAAGTAATAATTTATTACGTTTTTTGAATTGTTATAGTAAAATGTTACAACATTCAAAATTAGAACGAAAATTACAGATAGGAAGTTTATGGAATATATGCCTTAATCCTTTAATGATGGCAATACAAGTTTCGTTTAGTTTTAGGAATGTTACCAGAATTTTATCTTGAACTACGTTCATAATTGCCATAAATCTTTTTAAAAGCAATAAAACTTATTTGGAAATGATTACGTTTTAACAAACAATTATTCGGGTTATTTTGGCATAATATTCTGTCGAAAAAAGAACACCATGACTAAATATAATTGTCACAAAGCTAATTTTTTTAACTGGGGATTAATCAGGTTCCAAAAATTATTCACTGAGTAGGTATAAAAATGGTAAAAATTGAAAACTTTCCGTGACATATTGCATCTGTCATTTTTTGATAGTAACACTTCCGTTTGACATATGCCGTATAAAAACTAATGGGTTCTTTCGACGGGTCACCCAAACCCCTATACCAAATTTCAGCTCAATCGGATTAAACGTCTGGCCTCTATCGTGGAAGAATACACACAGATAGACAGACAGACAGACTTCCATCTGGAAATGGTCTTAATCATCTCAGGTGACCTCAAAATGAATATTTCCATCTTTATCTGGACAATTTTTTTAGCTCGTTCACAATACTTTCCCTTTTCGGAGGTGGGTCGAGAAAGTAAAATGAGAAAAAATAAAAAACAAAAGAAAGAAATCGGAAAAGCAGAACAAAAAAAAAATAAGAAAAAAAAGAAAAAACAAATTAGAAATGAGAAAAAACCAGAAAAAAAATTCTCTCTCTACATAAAATTTGATATAAAAAATCTAAATAAGAAAAAATTCATTATGTAGAAAGAGACAGAGAAAAAAAGCAAGAGAGGGAAGGTAGCCTGGAGGGGCAAAACGCTTTTTCCTTACGTGACGCTTTGTGCCAGTTAATTCATACCGGAAGCCGCATTAAGAAACTTCGTCCCAAAAAATCTCAATTCCCGAAATTTTTATTCCAATTTTCTCATTAATTATGCTTTTGTTAATTAACAAAAAGTTTCCAAATTTGAAATAAACAAAAAAAACTTCGTTAATTTTTAAACCGGAAGCCAGAAAAAAACTTCTTTAAAAGGCTTTAAAAAAGATCCTGAGTGGAAAAATTAATTTTCCATTTTTTTAATAATAATTAAAAATGCTGAAAAAGTAAAAAAATTGTTAAAAACAAATGCATGAAGAAAAAATAAATTTGGTATGATTTTAAAATATTTTTGTAAATTATTATTCGTTAAAACTAAATAATATTATTATGATTAAATAAGTAGGGTTGAAACCGGCCCTGCAATCTGACCTTCTGACAAAATTGCCTATAAACTTAAATATTGCAACATAATAAACAGGAATTAATAAAACTTATATAACGTTAAATTAATTATGAAACAAATAATATCGATTATTCGTTATAGGGTATGACAGATCATATTTGTAAAAAATAATTAACAGGAAAGTAAATTATTATCATATAAATTGATATTGATATTTTTTAAATTTGTACTTGTACCTTCCTTTTTTTTGGAAACTACGCCCCTTAGATTAATACTTCTAAAAAATTTGTTCAAAATCTGAGTGATGACAAATTTTGAAGATTTATGACTGAAAATTATTGTTATAATGCACCAAATTTTATGGGACTAAAATTGTTCAATAAACTTCCGAATGAGCTAAAAAATTGTCAATTACTGGTAATTAAAAAAAAAATTAAAAGTGTTTTTTCTGGAAAATCGTTTTTATTCCACAGCTGAATTTTTAGATTTTTACTTTCCGAAATTTTTTTAAACAAACTTTATTTAATGTATTTTGATGCAGAAAAACTAAAATAATCGATTAAACAATTACTTTACTAGGAGTGTTCGGAAAGTTGGGTGGGATTACACCCTCATTTTTAAATTTATAATATTAAATTTAATTATTCCCTATGTAAAAAGGAAAATAATTAAAATTTAGGGGTGCCATCTGTGTTTATTTAAATGAACGTTTATTTCTTGAAAATTTCCAGTAATTGGTAATAACCACTTATCGTTAATTTTGTAATAACCGATTACATTTAACTTAATAAAATATTAGGAATTTTTTATGTAATATTGATTGGGTATAATAAATTGTTTCTTTACACCCAAATTATATAAATGTAAACCGATCAGAACTAAAATTATTTAAACTAAACAGAATTTATTTTTAAACACAATCTATATTTAATGACTGGTTTTTCTTTAATAGTTAATAATGATTTATTTGTTTTTTTTTTATTTTATTTATATAGTAATAAAATGCTCATTAAAATAGTTTTTTAACAGATTTTTCATAATATTATAATAAAAAATATTCTTTATTTAAAAATATTATAAATCAATGTAACTTGATCATTTTATTAATGTAAATTGATTGTTAAAATAACAAAATATGATCATTTATTAAAATGTTAATTAAAATATATTTTTGATAATATTATAATTAAAAAAGTTCCTACGAGTGTTAAAAATGTTATAAATCAATTTAATTTGATCATTTTATTAATGAAAATTGATTGTTAAAATGACAAAATATGATCATTTAATAAAATATTCATTAAAATAGATTTTTGATAATATTGTAATTAAAAAAATTCCTACTCGTCTTAAAAATGTTATAAATCAATTTAATTAGATCATTTTATTAATGAAAATTAATTGTTAAAATGACATAAGATGATCATTTAATAAAAATGTTAATTAAAATAGATTAAAAAAAATCATATTAGTGTTTAAAATGTTATAAATCAATTTAATTTGATCATTTTATTAGTGAAAATTGATTGTTAAAATAACAAAATATGATCATTTAATAAAATATTCATTAAAATAGATTTTTGATAATATTGCAATTAAAAAAATTCCTACTCGTGTTAAAAATGTTATAAATCAATTTAATTAGATCATTTTATTAATGAAAATTAATTGTTAAAATGACATAAGATGATCATTTAATAAAATGTTAATTAAAATAGATTAAAAAAAATCATATTAGTGTTTAAAATGTTATAAATCAATTTAATTTGATCATTTTATTAGTGAAAATTGATTGTTAAAATAACAAAATATGATCATTTAATAAAATATTCATTAAAATAGATTTTTGATAATATTGCAATTAAAAAAATTCCTACTCGTGTTAAAAATGTTATAAATCAATTTAATTAGATCATTTTATTAATGAAAATTAATTGTTAAAATGACATAAGATGATCATTTAATAAAAATGTTAATTAAAATAGATTAAAAAAAATCATATTAGTGTTTAAAATGTTATAAATCAATTTAATTTGATCATTTTATTAGTGAAAATTGATTGTTAAAATAACAAAATATGATCATTTAATAAAATATTCATTAAAATAGATTTTTGATAATATTGCAATTAAAAAAATTCCTACTCGTGTTAAAAATGTTATAAATCAATTTAATTAGATCATTTTATTAATGAAAATTAATTGTTAAAATGACATAAGATGATCATTTAATAAAATGTTAATTAAAATAGATTAAAAAAAATCATATTAGTGTTTAAAATGTTATAAATCAATTTAATTTGATCATTTTATTAGTGAAAATTGATTGTTAAAATAACAAAATATGATCATTTAATAAAATATTCATTAAAATAGATTTTTGATAATATTGCAATTAAAAAAATTCCTACTCGTGTTAAAAATGTTATAAATCAATTTAATTAGATCATTTTATTAATGAAAATTAATTGTTAAAATGACATAAGATGATCATTTAATAAAAATGTTAATTAAAATAGATTAAAAAAAATCATATTAGTGTTTAAAATGTTATAAATCAATTTAATTTGATCATTTTATTAGTGAAAATTGATTGTTAAAATAACAAAATATGATCATTTAATAAAATATTCATTAAAATAGATTTTTGATAATATTGCAATTAAAAAAATTCCTACTAGTGTTAAAAATATTATAAATCAATTTAATTTGATCATTTCATTTTGTTTTTTGATTTTTATTTTGAGCAAATAAAAATCTCAATGTACCCAGGAATTAAGAATGTCGTCAAAATATATACGATAAGATGTTTTTCCTACAAATTAATTACGAAACACCGGTTAAAATTAAATTTAAATATTATGATCTTTGATACATAAACAATAATAATTTCTATTTTCGTTTTGTGAAAAAGTGCAATGTTTTGAATTGAGTTCAATTAAATACATCAAAGCATGTTATTATTTTTATGATTCTATACACTTAAACATGTTAAGTAAACTTTAATTATTAATTATCACTATTTATTTGGCTTCTATACAAAACAAACAAGGCGTAGGTATTTTCTTGTATAGTAAAAATCAGAAATTTCGAGCAATTTTGCTAGTTTGGCAGTTGGTGGAATTTTTGTATGATTTATAGACCAGGAACAATCATTTTTATAACAAAAAAAAAATTCTTGGGGGGTGAGGGTATGTAAATATACATTTTATTCGTTGTATGCTTGTTTTTAGAGTTTTCGAAGAAAAAACTCTCAAAAAACGGTTTTGTCTGTCCGTCTGATTCAACTCGAGAACGGTAAGAAATAGGGGCATCGTTAAAAGCTTCAAAAATGATATTAATCTTTGACATACTTTTACTTTCCCGCTACCTATACCATATATACTGTAGTATATAAGGTATATACTCATAAAGAAATTTATTTTCGTAACTTTGAGTATTCGAAAACTCTAAATTACGGCAAAAATGTTGCTGTTTTTCACTTCTTTCTCATTTTTCTGGTTTTTCGTTTTTTTTTCGGATTTTTCTAATTTTTCCCCATTTTATTAATTTTTTTCTCATTTTTTCTTATTTTGATTTTTCGGGGTTTTCCTATTTTTAAAAAAAAAATTATATCCACAGTTGTTTCCGATTTTTTGGTTATTTGTTTTTTTTTGCGATTTTTTTGCAATTTTATTCTGATTTTTTTTTCTGTTATTTGCATTGGTAATCCTTTGCCATTTTTTATGATTTTTTTCCGACTTTTTTTGAAACTTTTTGCAACTTTCTGCAATGTTTTGGGTTTTTTTAGTTTTTTTCGCCTTTTTTAGCAATTGTATCGATTTTTTGCGATTTATTTTAATTCATTCGATTTTTTTTATTGGTTGTTCTTATTTTTTCGCGATTTTTGCAATTTTTTTTGCGATTTTTCGTTTATTTTGCGATTTTCAGTTTTTTTAATTTTTTTTTTTTCAAAATTTTCTGATTTTTCTTTTAACTTTTTTCAGTTTTTCTGCTTTTTCTTATTCTTTCGAATTATTATGTTTTTTTTCTGATTTTTCGAGTCTTCATTTTTTTTAGTTTGATATTAAACTTGACATACTTTTACTTTCCCGCTACTTTTACCATATATACTGTAGTATATAAGGTATATCCCTATAAAGAAATTAATTTTCGTAACTTTGAGTTTTCTAAAACTCGAAATGACGGCAAAATATTGCTGTTTTTCATTTGTTTATGATTTATGGCTAAAATATACATCCTATCGAAAAAAGTTTAATATAAAAGTTGTACATAATTAAAAAATCAAAAAAATTTGTCTTTGTCATTTTTCAACATAATTATAGAGAAAAATTCTAAAAACCGTTTTTTTGTGTTTTTAATTTTTATCTCCTCAAAAAATATATATTTTTTATGAAACTAAGTGAAAACGTTCTTTTTTATTGTTTTAATTAAACTGTAATTATTTTAAAACAAAATATTAATTTTTCGATTTTATATGAAGTTAAATAAAAATAAGCGTAATTTTTAACCGAAAAAGTTGGTTTACAAATATTTAAGTGTAATGCTTTTTATAATCGTTTTTCACTTAATGTTGAGATGTTTTTTTTATTGCAAATAAGCGTTGAAAGTAATGGAAAAGATTTATTTTCATATAATATTGTTTTTCTACAAGCACTACGCAAAACAGGCTTTTTTACACAAATTTTTATACGCAAAGCAGGTCTTTTTCCCACGGAATTTTCAAACACAGCTACGGCTCGTGCCACAAACTTATAAGTTCGTTGGAAAAGTGACGCTTAGGGCACTTGTTGTACAAACTACTATTTTCTGGTTACTATTTCGAACAGAAAAATAATCAATAGTAAAATCATTATTAACCAACAAACATTCATCAAATCTAGCAGAATTTTTTTATAATAAAAATACAGATAAAAAATATTTACTGAAAATAGAATATAATTAATAGCATCTATTTACAAAAGTACAAAACAATAAATAAATTAAGATTTCAAGCAACCATCAACTCCTCATTTCATTTCAAGAAATTACCCCCTACTGAAAAAGCAACTGAACAGGGTTTATTTTCAAATTACAAACTTGGCTAGTGGGATTATTTCTTTTTACTTGTTTTCTTACCCTTTTTAGGGTTCCGTACCCCAAAGTGTCAAAACGGAACCCTATTGCTCTCACTCGTCCGTCCGTCTGTCACACCGGTCTAGCAGCTAAACCGTTGGAGCTAGAGCCTTAAAATTTTCACAGTATATGCGTCTTGTTGACCCAAAGCCATATAAATTGTAAAAAATATTTTTACATTTTTTTAAAGGGGGCTCCCACACAGCTAAAGGGGGGCGCTGAAAAAAAATTGGCCTACCCCATCAAGTGAGGTATCGTTGAATAGAGCTCATTGAGTAGATAAAGCCATATTTTTTGTTTTAAAAAATATTGCAAAACGTAATCATGCAATCGTATTAGTTCTATTAAAAAACGCATTTTTCATCTTATATTTTTTTTCTATCTTTGTCGGTTACGCTGATATTAACAAATTTGTTCTTTGTATTTCAAAATTTGTTAATATATCTAAGTATATATGCGGATTGTGTTATTCATAATTTTTTTCTTCTTCGCCGAACACACATGCGCCCGGTTATTTTTCTTTTCACTTCTTTAAATCTTTTTACCAAGTGTTTTTTACTTATTAGTTCGATTAAAAATTTAAAGTCCTTTAAGAATCCTGCCTCTGCACAGCTGGCTTATATTCTACATTTGGTACGGAACCCTAAATGTGCGAAGCCCGACACGCACTTGACCGATTTTTTTAATTGTTCAGATCTAGATATCTTAAATACCTTCCAGCTTTGGTCTTGACTAACCTCAAGATTAAGCCCTTCACTCTCACTCTTAATATTTTTCCAATCAACTAGGGTTTGGGGTTTAGTCAAGTATGTATGGATCATGCCACTAGAACCCAAAACCTAGCATTAGCATTCCTCATCTATACTTACAAAATTTTCACGTCTCTTGGCCATTAGCCACTGGTTGGTTTACATATGTTGGCACTACAGCCACTTCTTTTTTTACTGTCAATTATCATTCTTAAGTCATTTAACCATAAGGGTTTTTAACCTGTTTAAGTACACTTTTGGCTTAATAGAATAATTATTGTTATTTAAAAATTGTTTCATCATAGTTTAACCCTTGGAATTGTTAACCATTTCAAGGTTTTAATTAATTTTTAAGATTTTAATTTGTTTATTTTATGTGTCAGTGATGTCGTCTCAATTTGTGTTTTTTATTGGGAGTTATCCTCCTTTGTGACACAAGTTCACCTTCTTTTATTCCTTGTAAAAAACTTTTTAAAAAGGCTCTGAAGATGGTCATTGACCGAAAGCGCTAATTAAAAGCAATTTTACTAAATTGTCTTTACTTCTAAACATAGTAGAATTAATTAACAGCTTCGGATTGGGGATTGAAACATCATGTTAACGGTATACTGCCTTACATTCACATAGAAAGAATTGCGAAAATTGAATGTTCCGATTTTTAATAAACAAACAAAATCTATATTTGTTTGTGAAAAGGGGCAATATTTTGAAACAAGTTTAATTAAATACATCAAAGCTTATTTTTATTTATATAAAAAGTAGAGTCTAATAATTAATAACCAATATTTATTTAGCTTCTATAAAAAAAAACAAAGCATAATAAAAACAGATTTTATTATATCAATTTTTTTGTTTATTGATATTTCTCTAGACTCTCAGACTAGTTTGTGTAATATTTTAATTATTTATAATTTTATATCCTTATAAACATTTAAGTAAACAAAGCATAATAAAAAACAAATTTTAATTTATTTCATGAATAATTACATATTTATACAGAGTGTTTTAAAAAGTAATTTCTTGGTAGTTTTACCATTTCCTGTTATCAATATACCTTTATAATATGATAGACGCCTAGATCAGTTAGCCTGTCAGTAATCAAACAGTGATGCCGATTTGTGGGGAATTTCCCATTTTTGGATATTTTTGCACATTATTGGAGAATACGTATATTATATAGCTGTATAATGTTCTCATTACTTTCTCATTTCATAAAAAGAAGAATAAAAAAATTATTATTGCGTATTTTGCGCTTAATGCCTCCGCGGGCATTATGGCTGTCTAGTACATTATTACATATTTTTATCGAGTTTGATTTTTTGTTTGATTGTTACGGTTTGTACTCCTGTTGAAAAAATTTAAAAATTTTTGAATTTTTTATGTTTTTCATGTTGTTTTTATCGCAACATGAAAATTTTTGAATGAGATTATTAATTTTTGAACAAATTTCTAACGTGTGAACCGTTTTTTTTTGTTTTAAATTATTTATAGTTTATCGTTTGAACCGATGAAATCCCTGGCAATGATTCAATAAATATTGAACTTTTTTGATATCGGTCTACTAAAATACGTGAATTGAGAACATTTTTAATTTTGACACATCACGTAGGTTTCGTGAATCACCTCAAAAAATGAATAAAAATAGTTTAAAATTAAAAACGAATATGTACAAAAAATTTTAGTTTTGTAAACACTACAACAGATTGTCAACCGCAAGGAAATTTTTTTTATTACAAATTAGTTTTCTGAAAACTGTCATTAAAATTTTGGCAAGAAAATTGATAAATATTTTTGTATTAAAATTAACATGACGTCAAATGTCAGGTGTCAAACGTTATTTGTAATTTTTAAATGTCAACAATATTTTAGTAAAACGTATTAATTTTTTTTATAATTATAATATTTAGACGCAATAAAAAATGACAGTGTCTGCAACGAATTTTTAAAATCTCCAAATTTAGAAAAAAAAAACCATTTATTTATTTAATCCACAATACGAATGTTATATTTGAACACTTTGTATTCATAAATACATAATTACACGTTGTGAACTTAACAACTAATATTTAAATATTCATAAGGCTTAATTTGAATTTAAATAAACAATTAAACGTTTTTTATGTTATGTTTTTTATTGCGCTGATTCAGAGCTTTAATTAAACATATTATTGAACTACATTATTTTCCAGTTTTTTTATTATAAACGCAAGCACAGTTAACAATAAAATAAATTATAACGTATTAAGCAACTTCAAGACAATTATCACCAAGACTGGAATAACTAGACAAAAAAAAATTTCCTGAAGACAAAAATAATTCGTGAAACGTCGCTTTATGCATAACAATTTTTTTTTTAAATATTCTTAAATGTTAAATCCAAATTTTCAAAAGTTTCCTAAATCTCAAAATTTTTTTATGGCACAAAAAAATAGACACAAGATGTTATTACTTTTTTCGCCTACCTGATGTGAAAATGAATCATATTAAACCTAAAAATATGGCCGAAAGTAATCTTTGCAAAAGTCATAACAACACAATTTTGTACTTTTTCACTATATCTAGATACCTTTAACTGTAAATTTTCATTAAACGTCAGTGTAAATTAAAGTCTGAAATCAAGACAGCAAATCTGTAAAATATTTGTGTTATATTTTCCTTTTTTTCGTTGGCACACATGCAGAAAACGCTTTAGCAGCGCTTAGCTATTATCTGCCCTCGCTTCGCTACGCTCGCTCGCGCATCTATTGGACACGGGCTGCTAAAGCTCATTTTCTGCCCTTAAATACATCCACCAAAAAAAAATCTCTGGAATTTTTTTTTTAATTACTAAATTTAAAGAGATTTTTATAATATTTTCATTTATTTTCATTTATTTTCATTTATTTTCATTTATTTTCATTTATTTTCATTTATTTTCATTTATTTTCATTTATTTTCATTTATTTTCATTTATTTTCATTTATTTTCATTTATTTTCATTTATTTTCATTTATTTTCATTTATTTTCATTTATTTTCATTTATTTTCATTTATTTTCATTTATTTTCATTTATTTTCATTTATTTTCATTTATTTTCATTTATTTTCATTTATTTTCATTTATTTTCATTTATTTTCATTTATTTTCATTTATTTTCATTTATTTTCATTTATTTTCATTTATTTTCATTTATTTTCATTTATTTTCATTTATTTTCATTTATTTTCATTTATTTTCATTTATTTTCATTTATTTTCATTTATTTTCATTTATTTTCATTTATTTTCATTTATTTTTATTTATTTTTATTTATTTTCATTTATTTTCATTTATTTTCATTTATTTTCATTTATTTTCATTTATTTTCATTTATTTTCATTTATTTTCATTTATTTTCATTTATTTTCATTTATTTTCATTTATTTTCATTTATTTTCATTTATTTTCATTTATTTTCATTTATTTTCATTTATTTTCATTTATTTTCATTTATTTTCATTTATTTTCATTTATTTTCATTTATTTTCATTTATTTTCATTTATTTTCATTTATTTTCATTTATTTTCATTTATTTTCATTTATTTTCATATATTTTCATATATTTTCATATATTTTCATCTATTTTCATATATTTTCATCTATTTTCATCTATTTAAAATAAAATTTCTCCGATTTAAGAAAATATTCAAAACATTTTTCAGTTTGACGAAAATTAAACAAAAAAAAAAGAATGATTTTATAATCATGTATTAATGATACACTTCTAAAAAAATTATTTTGAAAGTAAAAAAATATTAATTTATATAAAATATTCAAAATTTATAACGAATTTTAACAATTCTGATGTTTTTAAAGCGAGGTTAAACATATTTTTTTAAATCAGGTGAATTTCAAAGCGTCTTTGCCAAATTTTCGAAAATTTTCCTAAATGTAGGTATTTTTTTATGCCAAAAAAACACCAATTACTTTTATACTCAAGAAAAAAATTATTCATCTTGTGTTTTTATTAATGTCAAAAATTATTTTAAAATTAAAAAATATTAATTTATATAAAAAATTCAAAATTTATAACGAATTTTAACAATTCTGATATTTTTAAAACGATATAAAAGCTTCATTGTCAAATTTCCAAAAATTCCCTAAATCTGTGGATTTTTTTAAGACACAAAAAAATAGAAACCAATTATTTAAAAAAAATTTATGATTTGGCAACAATAAACCAACATTGCTCTTTTCTATATTTTTGGGTCAAAATATTGAAAATATAAAGATTTCACACTTTTACACTGTCTAATATTAATTTCTAACTTTAACCTACTTTGATATTAAAAAAAATTTTAGTGCGGTTATTAAATGACTTTCTATTTTGTTTATTGTTATAGATTTTGTTTATAGTGCCGGTATTAGTATTACGTTAATTAAAAGTCAGTCTTAATTAGTTACTACCTTTTAAGGACAAAAAAAAATCTTACCGATGGTTTTAATAATATTGAAATCGTTGATATCATATCCATCTTTTTCTTTTTCATCGTCTGAATATTCCTCGCTAGTGACCGCAGACGAAGAGTCCAAACTTTCGGTGCTCTCCTGTCTGCTTCTGATGCTGTACTCGGTCATCATGTGAAAGTATCAATTATCCGGCAACTATTATGTTTGTTCGGTGTTATGCCACCTTTTATAGTCCAAGAAAATATTGATCATCTGTAAGAGAAAATTCAATAAATTAGAACAAATAATTTTTAAAAAGTTATAATAATAATACCTAAAATGTACAAAATTTATTAAAATATACAAATTTAAAATAGCGGAATAAATATTTAATTAAAGGTATTTTTTGTTAAATTAAACATTAAACCGTAAGAGATACAGGGGCGGTTAAATTCTAAAAAAGATAAAATAATCCTTTATTCAAATACAAAAATCAAAAATAAAATTTCTAATTGTTGAAAATTATTAATTAAAAACAAAATAGATTCAATATCAAGCAAATAAATTTATATTATTTTATTCATTTTCTCTTATATGGTTCTTATGATTATATACGGAAAAATAAATCAAAAAATAAAATTAATTAAGCTAAGAAATAAACGAAATATTATACCATATTAATTTGATAATTTAAAAAATTAAATAATTTAATATTGTGTGACACTGATATTATAATTAATATATAAATTGAAAATCAAATTCCAAAGTTCAAATACATACATTAAGTCATATTTGGGTACACAAGTGGCCTTCAGAGATTCAAAATTAATTTTTGCAATTTATATTCATAACCTGAATCATATAAATGTTTTATCCAAAAACCCAAAATGATTTTTCCTGATACAAAAATGACGCTCGACGGCAATAATCCAATATATTCAAGAATTAATTACACAATTCATTATAATTATATACCAAAGACGCCTTTCAATTCCATCGACTAAAAATGCAAAATTGACTAATAAAACTATTTTGAAATTCCAATTCAAAATTCAAGAGGGAAATCCCTCATTTTGCCAGAACTGACAATTAAAAATATGCAAATTTTAATTGTATTGCAAAAATCTAATCTTTCGAGGACAATATCTACAGGAAATTAATAAATATATAAATTAAAAACAAAATTATGCCACCAAGAAAAAAAATCAAAAAAAAAGTTAATGTAGAAACAAAAATTATAAGAAGAAAGAAAGATCCTCAAAAAATATTAACAATTCAATAAATTAAAGAGGAAAGAATTTAGAGTTATTTTGATTAGCTGCAGTTTAAAAAAAGGACAGAAACTGTAAAAAAAATGTAAAAAAGTGGAGGGGAAAACAGGGAAAAAATAAGGTGAAAAATAAAGAGAAAAAAAGGTGTACAAAAATGGAGAAACTGTGGAACAAAAACAATCGTTTTAAAGAAAAAGGGGAACAAAATATGGGGCATCAAATAATAGTTGTCAAAAATGAGAAGAAAAATGTGATGGGAAAAATAGTAGTTGTAAAAAATTGAAGGAAAAATAGGTCAAATACAAAAGTTTAAAAAAAAGTAAAACAATGGGACAAAAAATAATAGTTGTAAAAAACATGTGGGGACACAATTGGGACATAAAACAATAGTTGTAAAAAAAATGGAGGACAAAAATTGGTGGAAAAAATAATAGTCGAATAAAAAACGAGAAGAGAGAAGAATGGGTTAAAAACAAGTTTGAAAAAAAAGGAGAAAAGATAAGTTGGCCAAAAAATAATAGTCGTACAAAAAGTTTGGGTATAAAATAATAATTAAAGAAAAAATTGGAAAAAAGTAGTGAAAATAATAATTATTTAAAAAAAAACGGAGGGGAAAATAGGTCAGAAACCAAGTTTGAAAAAAATGCTATAAAAAATAATAGTTGGAAATGAAAGTGAAGGAAAAAATGGGTCAAAAACAAATGTTTGAATAATTTTTAAAAAAATGGGACAAAAAATAATAGTTGCAAAAAACATGTGGGGACACAATTGGAACATAAAGCAAAAGTTGTAAAAAAAATGGGGAACAGAAATTGGTACAAAAAATAATAGTCGAAAAAAAAACGAGGGGAGAGGGAATGGGTTAAAAACAAGTTTGAAAAAAAAGGAGGAAAGATAAGTTGGCCAAAAAAAATATTCGTACAAAAAATTTGGGTATAAAACAATAATTAAAGAAAAAATTGGAAAAAAGTGGTGCAAATAATAATTATTAAAAAAAACGGGGGGAAAATGGGTCAGAAAATAAGTTTAAAAAAAATGCTATAAAAAATAATATTTGGAAATAAAAGTGAAGGAAAAAATGGGTCAAAAACAAAGGTTTGAAAAAATTTTAAAAAAATGGGACAACAAATAATAGTTGTAAAAAACATGTGTTGACACAATTGGGGCACAAAACAATAGTTGTAAAAAAAATGGGGGACAGAAATTGGTACAAAAAATAATGGTCGAAAAAAAAACGAGGAGAGAGGGGAATGGGTTAAAAACAAGTTTGAAAAAAAGGAAGAAAGATAAGTTGACCAAAAAAATAATAGTCGTACAAAAAATTTGAGTATAAAACAATAATTAAAGAAAAAATTGGGAAAAAAAAGTGCAAATAATAATTATTAAAAAAAAAACAGGGGGGGGGGGAATGGGCCAGAAAACAAGTTTCAAAAAATGTTATAAAAAATAATATTTGGAAATAAAAGTGAAGGAAAAAATGGGTCAAAAACAAAGGTTTGAAAAAATTTAAAAAAAAATGGGACAAAAAATAATAGTTGTAAAAAACATGTGGGGAGACAATTGGGGCATAAAACAATAGCTGTAAAAAAATGGGGGACAAAAATTGGTGCAAAAGTTGACCAAAAAATAATAGTCGTACAAAAAATTTGGGTATAAAACAATATTTAAAGAAAAAATTGGAAAAAAGTGGTGCAAATAATAATTATTAAAGAAAAAACGGGGGGAGGAAGGGCCAAAAAACCAGTTTGAAAAAATGCTATAAAAAATAATAGTTAGAAATAAAAATGAAGGAAAAATTGAAGTAAAGTAAAAAACAAGTTTGAAAAAAAGATGGAAAAAACATGAAGCACAAAATAATAGTTGTTAAAAAAGCGGAAAAAAGGGGACAAAATAGTAGATGGCAAAAAAGTTGGTTTTTACCGAAATTGATTCTAATCCAGTCAATACTTTTCCAAATATTTAATGTTAATTAAAAATTTTTGGTAATATTAAATTTCCAAAATATTCAAGCCATTTGATTAATTAATTATTTTTCATCTATTATTTATGAGTAAACAAGTATGTAATTATTTTTTGTGAAAATTTATTATCTACTTGACTACTAAATTGCATTAATGTTTTGTATATATTTAAACAGCAGTTTACGAAAAATTACAAAGTTTCAAAATCTAAAGTCCGTTCAGAGGGCTTGATATAAACCGTGAGCGTGCGGTAGTTTTATTTTACATTTATTTTTAAAAATTCAAAAAAAATTTCAATCCGTAAATGTTATCTAAAACACCCTGTAATAATTAATAATTGGGATAATATGATTGTTTTAAAGTATGTCATACCATGTAAGATAGTTTGGTTTGGTTCGGTTTGATTTTAGTTAATAGATGTCTAATGGAGGTTGAAAATAATAGAAATTAAATAACCACAATCTATTTAACGGACGATTAAATTCGTGATGAAAAATTTCTCTTTATCAACATTGAATAATTGTACTTTATTTGATTGGAATATTTTTAATATACCGAGTGATAATCTTATAATTGCCTCACATGATGGCCAAAATTTAATAAATAATATTTTTTTAATAAAAAATTTGAATTAAAAAAGTTTTTTAAGAGGCGCAAATACCATATGTTATCTTGCCTGAAATATATTTTGGACGGGCGCTCCGTTAATATTAAAGATAGGAAGCTACGGTTTTCACCAATCGATTCTGTATTTAATTTTTTAGAGCACGTCTGTGGCACTTTTTTTAATTATTTTTTCTCTATATAAATTTGAAAAAAGTAGCACAGACGCGCTCTTCTGATAAATATTTTAAATATCATGAAAAAACCGCATCTTTTTAGTTGCTATTAATTAATTAATAATTATTGTCACTGATGATGTTAGTTATTTCAGATAAAACGTCGTTAAAATACCAAGTGTAATATATTACTGAATTTGAATTTTAACGGTTTATTAATTTTTGTAATAAAAAAACAGGTCCGTATTAAAAAATAAAAATTGATGGTGACCGATAAGGAACGAAACGTCGTAACGAAAATTTGTTAGTACAATTTTGTAACAAATTTGAGATACAATAAAATTTTCCTTTTCCATTTGTTGATGTTTCTTCAAATAAAAATTCTATGCCTTAAAACCAAAAGTAGCATTTTTAGTTTTTCCTGTATAACTCGAGAAGGGCGAAAGTCCCTGTAAATATTTTTTGACTTATGTAATACCCTCTATCTCTTACGGTTTTTGATGTAACAATGTTTACCCTTCCAATTCCAGATATCCTGTGTGTTTATTTTTTTATGTTTTTCTTAATTTTTTCCCGTTTTTTTTGTATTTTCCCCATTTTTTCTATTTTGGCCTATATTTGATTTTTTCTAATCTTTCCTTATTTTTTTCTTTCTCTGTTTCTTTACAATTTTTTTTGTAATTTAGATGGTTACAATTGCTTTCGGTTTTTTTGGTTGTTATTTGCGATTTTTTACCATTTTTTGCATTTTTTTTGTAATTTTTTTCCGATATTTCGCAACTTTTTGTAAATTTTTTTCCAATTTTTTTGCGATTTATTGAAAAATTTTGGCCATTTTCTGCGCTTTTTTTGCACTTTTTTTTTATTTTATTGCTATTTTTTTACGCTTTTAAGTTCTTTTGCATTTTCTGTGATATTTTTTGATTTCTTGCGATATTTTTTGATTTTTGTCTATATTTGATGTTTTTATAATCTTTCTTCATTCTGTTTTTTTCTATTTTTTTAATTTTTAGATGGTTATAATTGTTTTCGGTTTTTTGGCTGTTTTTTGCGATTTTTATGTTTTTTTAGTGTTTTTTGCAAATTTTTTTGGATTTCATTGCGATTTTTTTTATTCTTTTATGCTTTTTGCATTTTCTGCGATATTTTTTTATTTCTTGTTTTTTTTTGCGATTTTTTGCGTTTTTTTTTGTAATTTTTTGCCGATATTTGCATTTACAAATTTTTATGAATTTATTTTCCAATTTTTTTTTGCGATTTTTTGATTTTTTTGCCATTTTCTACGGTTTTTTTTTGCAATTTTTTTGGATTTTTTTTTGATTTTATTGCGATTTTTTTACGTTTATACGATTTTTGCATTTTCTGCGATATTTTTTGATTTTTGGTGTTTTTTTTTACGATTTTTTTTTTGTTTTTTAGTGTTTTTTTCAATTGTTTTGGATTTTATTGCAATTTTTTTACGCTTTTTTCATTTTATGTGATATTTTTTGATTTCTTGCGATATTTTTTGATTTGGTTATAATTTTTTTCGGTTTTTTGGCTGTTTTTTGCAATTTTTTACCATTTTTTGCGGTTTTTTTTGTAATTTTTCCGATATTTTGCAATTATTTGCATTTGCAATTTTTTGTAATTTTTTTATTCCAATTCTATTGCGATTTTTTGAAAATTTTTTGCCATTTTTTTGGTTATTATTGCCATTTTTTACGCTTTTACGTTTTTGGCATTTTCTACGATATTTTTTGATTTCTTGTGTTTTTTTTTGCGATTTTTTTGTGTTTTTAGTGTTTTTTGCAATTTTTTTGGATTTCATTGCGATTTTTTTATGCTTTTTGCTTTTTGCATATTCTTCGATATTTTTTTATTTCTTGTTTTTTTTGCGATTTTTTACCATTTTTTGCGTTTTTTTTTGTAATTTATTGCCGATATTTGCATTTACAATTTTTTGTAAATTTATTTTCCAATTTTTTTTTGCGATTTTTTGATTTTTTTTGCCATTCTCTGCGTTTTTTTTTGCAATTTTTTTGGATTTTTTTTTGGATTTTATTGCGATTTTTTTACGCTTATACGATTTTTACATTTTCTGCGATGTTTTTTGATTTTTGGTGTTTTTTTTTTGAGATTTTTTTTTTTTTAGTGTTTTTTTTTCAATTTTTTTGGATTTTATTGCAATTTTTTTATGCTTTTTGCATTTTCTGCGATATTTTTTGATTTCTTGTGTTTTTTTTGCGATTATTTTTTTCGTTTTTTTGGTTTTTTTTGGTGCATTAATATTCCATTCTTAACCTTTAAACGTGTTAAATTATTATTTAACAAGGATTATGGTGGTTTTTACTATTACACAAGAGAAATATTAGATAAGACAACTAAAATATGAATAGAATAAAATTTATCCAGGATCAAAAATTAATTAATGTAAAATTAATTAATGTACACAATTAATTTTATAATTTATCAAATTCTATTGTAAAACATTATAGTAACGGTTTAAAAAAAATTAAGATTGCTATCAAAAGAAACGAAATCAAATTCAATAAAACGAACAATGAGTTTTGTGTAAATAGTGTGTTCATTGTGGCTTAAAAATTTTGATATTCATCTGATTCCATATGTAAAAAATGTTCGTAGACATTTTGGCAAACTAATGTAAGCATTTATTTTTAAAATTTTGCAAAGTTTAAATGGATATTAGACTAGAATATCTATTGACTAATGACGCACAAAAATGTCAAACAAAACATTTATAAAAAAAAATCTGGACAGATTCGACCGTAAATAATCCCAGATGTTACATTAGATTTATTTTATTTAAACTTTTTTTTGTAGATGTGATAATGGGGAATCTTGATAGACAATTTAGAAAATTAAATGTTTCAAAAATTATACAGGGGTAATTGGATAATATCATAAAATATACAGGAATTTTCCAAAAAAATTATCTACTTGAAAAAAGTGTTAATTAAAAAAAAAACAAAATAATTCGCTATACCCATTATGAAGAAAACACAAAAAACAGAAAAATGAAAAAAAAATTGAAAAAAAAAGAAAAAAATAGAAAGAAACAAAAAAATTAAAAAACCGGAAAAAGTTAAAAATATAAAAAAAACATTAGAAAAAGAGAAATATATTAAAAGTAAGAAAAAATTAGAAAGAATAAGAAAAATTTCCTGACGAGGATCATCAAAATAAAAAATCCTTAATTTTACAGATTGTAATTTTGTAATTTTTAATCTAATTTAAAAAAATAGAAAAAATCTAAATTTGTTAATTAAAATTTCGATCAAAATTTAACATAAGAAAAATAATACCCTTATCTTGTTAACATGTATGCACAGTGTGTCCACGAATGGGGTATGCTATAAGTGAAAAATTTTTAAATTTTAGTTTTAGCGAAAAAAAAGTTTTGCCTGTTCTGAAATCTAAAATACAATCATCAGATATCAATTTTTGCCAGTAGTATACGAGGTTTGTCAAAAAATATGAATTTCACTCAAGAGTAAAGTACCTTTAAACTTGACAACATCGAAAAATGTTATTTAAAAAAATTGATCAGAACAGAAAAATGAATTCATTTTTGAAATGTACTTCTAGGTATAATAACATAAATAATAAAATTTTACTGTAGTTACGTGTTTAAATTGCAAAATTGTTAGAAAATATTAAGAAAAATATTAACGAAAACAAGCACAAAAAATATTTTTTCAATTTAGATGGATCTAATTGCATATTTGAATTTAGTTTTTAGTTCTGATCAACATTTTTCGATGTTGTCAAATTTAAAGGTACTTTGCTCTTGAGTAAAATTCATATTTTTTGACAAACCTCGTATACTACTGGAAAAAATTGATATCTGATGATCGTATTTTAGATTTCAGAATACGAAAAACTTTTTATCAAGAATGACATTTTTCGCTAAAACTAAAATTTTAAAATTTTTCACTTATAGGACACACTATATATTTTTTTTTTAGTTAAAACCCTGTGTATATTTTTTTATCGTAAAAAAAAATTGGGCTAATTTCCGGTAAAACCGGAAATTACAAAAAAAAATAGAAATATGCCAAAAAAATTGAGAATGGACATTTCAATATATTTAAAAATATAGAACTTTCTGGGGTGGCCCAATACTTGTTTACACCAGGTAAAAAAAAATTCTATAAAAAAAAAACTCACGCAGGGAATCACAAACAATTAAAAATATCCGAAAATGTTGTAAAAAGAAAAGAAAAAAAATTCCTCAAAATAAAACGTATTATGAAAAATACAATTTCCAGAATATTGGAAAATTTACGGTAAAATTTAGTTATAATTAAAAAAACATTTTTTTTAAACTCCTAATTTTTTTGAAATATTTCAAAGTATTGTACAATTAATAAAAAAAATTACCAATATTAAATATCAAAAACAAAAAAATATAAAAAATCGTAAATAGCAGGAAAATTAAAAACAAATACCATTTCAGTTACCAATTAATTTTCTTATTTTTATTTACATAAACACTTGTTTGATTGGTCTCAAAAGATCAAAATTTCCAAAATGTTGTAAAAAAAAAAAAAAAAACAAACATTAAATACCAAAAAAAATTTTAAAAATCGTAAATAACACGAAAATTAAAAAAAATAATTACATTTTACCAATTAATTTTTTTTTACACAAGCACTTGTTTGATTGGTCTCAAAAGACACAAATTTCCAAAATGTTGTAAAAAGAAAAAAAAATAATTACCCAAAATATAATTTGTTATTAAAAATACAATTTCCAAAATATTGGAAAATCTCGGATAAAATTTAGTAAGAAAAAGTAATAATTAAAAAAAAAACATTTTTTTTTAAATTAGTAATTTTTTGGCATATTTCACAGTATTGTACAATAAATAAAAAAAATTAACCAACATTAAATATAAAAAAATAAATAGCAGGAAAATTAAAAAAAAAATAACATCTCACTCACCAATTAATTTTCTTATTATTTTTTACATAAACACTTGTTGATTGGTCTCAAAAGATCGAAATTTCCAAAATGTTGTAAAAAGAAAAAAAATAATTCCCCAAAATAATATGTATTATGAAACATACAATTTCCAAAATATTGGAAAATCTCGGATAAAATTTAGTAAGAAAATTTCGTAATAATTAAAAAAAAACATTTTTTTTTAATTAGTATTTTTTTTTGGAATATTACAATAAATAAAAAAAAATTAACCAACATTAAATATAAAAAAATAAATAGCAGGAAAATTAAAAAAAAAATAACATCTCACTCACCAATTAATTTTCTTATTATTTTTTACATAAACACTTGTTGATTGGTCTCAAAAGATCGAAATTTCCAAAATGTTGTAAAAAGAAAAAAAATAATTCCCCAAAATAATATGTATTATGAAACATACAATTTCCAAAATATTGGAAAATCTCGGATAAAATTTAGTAAGAAAATTTCGTAATAATTAAAAAAAAACATTTTTTTTTAAATTAGTATTTTTTTTGGAGTATTTCACGGTATTGTACAATAAATAAAAAAAAAATTACCAATATTAAATATAAAAAAATAAATGGCAGGAAAATTTAAAAAAAAATAACATCTCACTCACCAATTAATTTTCTTATTTTTTTTTTACATAAACACTTGTTTGATTGGTCTCAAAAGATCGAAATTTCCAAAATGTTGTAAAAAGAAAAAAAATAATTCCCCAAAATAATATGTATTATGAAACATTCAATTTCCAAAATATTGGAAAATCTCGGATAAAATTTAGTAAGAAAATTTCGTAATAATTAAAAAAACATTTTTTTTTAATTTCTATTTTTTTTTTAATATTTCATACAATAAATAAAAAAATTAACCATCATTAAATATAAAAAAATGCATAGCAGGAAAATTAAAAAAAAATAACATCTCACTTATCAATTAATTTTCTTATTATTTTTTACATAAACACTTGTTGATTGGTCTCAAAAGATCGAAATTTCCAAAATGTTGTAAAAAGAAAAAAAAATAATTCCCCAAAATAATATGTATTATGAAACATACAATTTCTAAAATATTGGAAAATTTTGGATAAAATTTAGTAAGAAAATTTCGTAATAATTAAAAAAACATTTTTTTTAAATTTCTATTTTTTTTTTAATATTTCATACAATAAATAAAAAAAATTAACCAACATTAAATATAAAAAAATACATAGCAGGAAAATTAAAAAAAAATAAAACCTCACTTACCAATTAATTTTCTTATTTTTTTTTCACATAAACACTTGTTTGATTGGTCTGAAAAGACCGAAATTTCCCGTAACTATTAACTCGTTAGAGAAAAAACAAGAGAGTAGACTGACAAATAGTCTGAGAAAACGACCGGCTCTGTGACTGTGACCGTTCAGTTACCCGCGTTAGATCTAGACTGGAGATATTTTTGAAAGTCGCGCTCGCAAGTCGCGACCACACCAAACGCAGATATATAGGAGAGTAAAATACTATTACTATTTTATTATCGGTTTTTATTTCCATTTTTATTATTCTACGTTTTTCCTGCGTATACGCACGTACTTTTTTTATTTATATTCGTCTAATTCGTTATTAACTAATTGGCTCCTAATCAAAATCGTAACCTTCCGTTATTAAATTTATTAAATAAGTTCCCAGATATTTTCTGTGTTTTTCTGGATTTTCTTTGGAAATGTCTCTAAACATTTTTTTTTGATTTTATATATATAAAAAAATCAAAATAAATGGGTTTTAATCAATTTTAGAATATATTAAAAATTTCAAGAAAGTTACACTTTCGTTAAAATCAAAATTTTATTAAATAATAGTTTATTACAGAACTGCAAAAAATACTTTATCCATGGCTAATCTATAATTTGTTCATTATATATTAGTTTACTAACTAATAATAATATCCATTATTCACTGGTTTTACTGATTTGTAGATATCAATTATTCACTAGTGAATAATGATTATTCACTGATTTAAATAAAGGTTTATAGCCAAAGTTTTTTGCCAAAATTATTAAGACTGAATTAACACCCCATGATTTTCATAACAAAAACTTGTTCGATAGATGGCGATTAGATGTACTTTCTGCGTAAAAATTTAAATGTTTATTATCCTCCAATAATACTTGCCGTTGCCAGATGTTACAACCGCCGGGTTTTAATTTTAAGAACCAAAAACGCGTCGCGTTTGCTCTTTATATGGAAAACGGTAAGATTGTGTAAAAAATATTTTTACACCGCGGGGAGTAAAATTAGTACTTTGGTCTCTCATTTGCAGGACTAAAGTGTCTTTTAATCCCTCAGGTGATTGTTTCCCTTGCTATGCTCGGGAAACAATCTTAAAAGATGCACTTTAGTCCCTTGGTATATAATATACTATACTTCAGGTACAATTTTAAATTATTTTGATTTATACAGGTTGCTTCAATAAAAAGATCTGCACTATAGTTATATTATTTTAAATGGAACACTCTGTATTTTTCCTTCCCTCTCTTTGTCTTACTCTTTTTCTATAGTATGATTTTTTTCTTATTTAGAGTTTTTTTTATATTTGTAGTTATTTTATAGAGAGGATTTTTTTATTTTTCTAGTTTTTCTCATCTTTCAGATTTTTTCGATTTTTTCGATTTTTTCTAATTTTTCTTCATTGTTCTGTTGTTCTTGTTCTATTTTTTTCTTTTGTTTTTATTTTTTTCTCATTTTTTCTTATTCTTCAATTTTTTTTGCAATTATTTGCGACTTTTTTGGGATTTCTTTACGATTTTTTACAATTTATTTCAATTTTTTCGAATTTTTTTACGGTTACAGTTGTTTCCGGTTTTTTAGTTGTTCTTTGGTTTTTGCTATGCTTTTCTATTTTTCTAGCTTTTTCTCATTTTTCTGATTTTTTTTTGTTTATTTTTTTCCTGATTTTTTCGATTTTTTCTAATTTCTCCTCATTTTTTTCTCATTGTTCTGTTTTTTTTCTTATTCCATTGATTTTTTATGATAATTTGCGGTTTTTTTTGTCATTTTTTTAGTGATTTTGTAGCGGTTTTTTCCGATTTTATGTGATATTTTTCGATTTATTGCGTTTTTTCCGTATTTTTTTCCACAATTTTATAATTTCTCTCTCAATTTTTTTCTTTTTTCAAAGTTTTTTGTTTTTATTATTTTTTCCAATTTTTTCAGATTTTTTTCAGATTTTTTTGTTTCTTTTAATTTTCCTTGGTTTTTTTTTAATTGTTATGATTTTTCTTATAATTTTTTTTCAATTTTTTTTAATCTTCCCTCATTTTTTCTCATTGTTCTGTATTTCTATTCTTTTTTTTTGTTTTCTAATTTTTCCCATTTTTTTGATTCTTTTAATTTTTCTCGTTTTTTTTATGATCTTTTGGTTTTATTTTATTTTTATTTTTTTCAATTTCTTATCATTCCTCATTTTTTTCTCATTGTACTGTATTTCTACTCTTTTTTTGTCTTTTAATTTTTTCTCATTTTTTTTTCGATTCTTTTAATTTTTCTCGTTTTTTTCATTTTTATGATTTTTTTGTTTTTTTTCTCTTTTTAATTTTTTCATTTTCTTTTAATCATTCCTCATTTTTTCTCATTGTTCTGAATTTCTATTCTTTTTTTTTTGTTTTAATTTTTTTTTGTTTCATTGATTTTTGTGATAATTCGTGATTTTTTATCCATTTTTTTTTGTGATTTTGTTGCTGTTTTTTGCGATTGTTTTGCGATTCTTTTTGATATTCTTCTATTTCTTGCGACTTTTTCGTTTTTTTTTTGCAATTTAAGCATTTTCTTTTCGGTTTATTGATTTCTTCATTTTTCCGTATTTTACATTTTTATTTTTCATTTTTTTCCCAATATTTTACAATTCCTCTCTCTAAATTTTTTCCAATGTTTTTTTTTCAAAAAATTCTCTTTGCTTATTCATTTGCCAACGCCGCACTCGCATATTCATTTTTCACATATTGAACAATCATTATTCACTGGTTTTACTGATTACTCCACCTTCGTGAATAATAGCGATCATTATATGCTCATTGAATAATACTATTAAGTCATACTAGTTCATTATTGTGTTTTTATTGCTTATTTACCAACTACATAAAGGTGTACTTTATATCCGTGCGTGCATAAAGTGAACTTTATGATCCATGCGGGCATAAACATCTATTTATACCCTTGCTACATAAATAACTATTATCTAAAGAATCTTGTCTTTTGCGACTTAAAATTATTTAAATTAAATATTGACAAAATCTTGAATTCAAATATTTATGGAAAAATACTCTTACTTGTAGGTGAATAAACTTGAACATATTCTTCCGTATCAGACAAAACAATGTATTGCTTGTTATTATATGAACAATGCATTGTTATTATTAAAACACTGAAATCACACGTTTAACAAGTAATTTTTAAACAATTACTGATGGTTTTTTCTTGTTAGCATTTTCAATTTTTTAATTATCTTGTGGTCAGTGACGTATACTCGAGGGGAAGAGAGCACGGACCTCCTAATTTTTTTAGGTTTTTAAAATTTAATTGCTAATAATTACAAAAATATTAAATGTGTGGGCATGCGCCCCCCCACTATTGTAGTCAGGATACGCCACTGTTTGTGGTGTTTAAAAAAAAGGTTTTAACACTAAATAGACTTTTTAGATTTACTCGTGAAATTATTATCCCGACGAACTGAGTTTATATATTTATAGGAAATAGTTATTTTCCTAACAAGTGCGGAAAGTTATACTTTTCCGCACGCAATTGCAGTTACCCGAACGTATTGATTTTTTTTCTACAAGCGCCTAGAATTAAAAAAAAAATTTAGCAAAAAGTATTTTTTCTACAAGCGCCTAGAATTAAATAAAAATTTTAGCAAAAAGTATTTTTTCTACAATCGTGCGGAAAGTTACAACTTTCCGCACTAGTGCGGAAAAGTACAACTTTCCGCACGCTTGTAGAAAAAACTACTTTTCTGAAAATTTGTAGCTGAAATATTTTCAGTTATTTGCAACTTCTTGTACCTAAAATGGACCAGAGCTTTGTTATTTGAAATGAAAAATCCTATTACTGCATTTTTAGACAAACTTAGCTCTAAAACTTTTTTCCAATTAAAGTAATCCCCACTATCTAGTTCTTTTCTCACTTTCTCAGCATTTTTCTCACTCAAACATAATTTTCTATTTTTTTATCAAATTTATTTATTTTTTTGTTCGTAATGGAACATATTTTTGTAGAAAATCAAGAGTGTATTTTTCTACATTCGGATTTTAACATAAAATTTAGATTAAATCAAAAATGCATCTTTCTGCTAAAAAAAATTTCTTCTCAAGCTTTTTGTTATTAAAAAAATCTCCCTCTTTGGATTTTTTATCGTCACTTTTGATTATTTGTTTCTCACTCAAACACAAAATTTTCCAGTTATTCGTCAATTTTTTTCAGACATATTTCGCATATTTTTGTAAAACGGCAAGAGTGCATTTTTTTACACTCGAATTTTTTAACAATGCGTTTTTCTGTTAAAAACAAATTTTGTTCTCAAGTTTTTTTTAAATTAAAAAAATCTCCCTCTTTGGAGATTTTTTTTCGTCACGTTTGATTATTTTTTTATCGCTCAAACACACAATTTTCCAGTTATTTGTCAATTTTTTTCCGATATATTCCGCGTATTTTTGTAAAACAGCAAGAGTGCATTTTTTTACATTTGAATTTTAATTTAATTAACAATGAATTTTTTTGTTGAAAACAAATTTTGTTCTTGAGCTTTTTTGAAATTAAAAAAAATCTCCCTCTTTGGAGTTTTTTTTCGTCACTTTTGATTATTTTTTTCTCACTCAAACACTAAATTTTGCAGTTATTCGTCTATTTTTTTCCGACAATTACGAGCATATTTTTGTAAAACAGCAAGAGTGCATTTTTTTACACCCGAATTTTAATTTGTAATAATGCATTTTTCTGTTAAAAACAAATTTTGTTCTCGAGCTTTTTTTAAATTAAAAAAATCTCCCTCTTTGGAGTTTTTTTCGTCACTTTTGATTATTTTTTTCTCACTCAAACACAGAATGTTCCAGTTATTCGTCAATTTTTTTTCCGACAAATTACGAGCATATTTTTGTAAAAAAGCAAGAGTGCATTTTTTTACACTCGAATTTTAGTTTAAGTAAAAATGCATTTTTCTGTTAAAAATAAATCTTGTTCTCGAGCTTTTTAAATTAAAAAAATCTCCCTCTTTGGAGTTTTTTTCGTCACTTTTGATTATTTTTTCTCACTCAAACACACAATTTTCCAGTTATTCGCCAATTTTTTTTTTTTGACAATTACGAGCATATTTTTGTAAAACAGCAAGAGTGCATTTTTTTACACCCGAATTTTAATTTGTAATAATGCATTTTTCTGTTACAAACAAACTTGCCTGTCGAACTTTTTCATAATTAATAAAATCTTCTACTTCAGAGTTTTTTTTCTCACTTTCGAGCATTTTTCTCACGGAAATACACAATAATTTTCAAGTTTTTCTTATTTATTTTTTTTCGACAATTACGAACATATTTTTGAAAACAATCAAGAGTGTATTTTTTTACAATCGAATTTTGACATAAAATAAAGCAAAAATACATTTTTTTGCTAAAAACAAATTTTGTTCTCGAACTTTTTTGAAATAAAAAAAATCTCCCTTTTTGGAGTTTTTTTCGTCACTTTTTTCTCACCCAAACACACAATTTTCCAGTAATTCGTCAATTTTTTTTCGAACAATTAAGAGCATATTTTTGTAAAAAAGTAAGAGTGCACTCGAATTTTAATTAAAGTAAAAATACATTTTTCTGCTAAAACCCTATTTGTAAACTTTTCACAAAAAATTTACAGGGTGCTCAGAAATTTGTGTTAAAAATTGTCCTATCTTTAAAAAACTCAATTTTTGAAATGACAACCTCCTCTTCTATCTCTACGTCTTAATTCCACGCTGAAAAATAGCAAAACAAAAATAAAATCCGGATGTCATCTTAGAATTAGTAAACGGACCGTACAGACAATTGACAATTCTAGTTTACTATGATTATTTATAACTATTAAATACATTATTTATAATCGAATTTAGTAATAACAGTATGGATATTTTAAAAAAGTATCGCAAGGTTGAATTTTAAATTAGTTCAAATTTTACAAAAAAAAAAACTCGATTTTTTGACTTTTTTGAAAAGATAGAATTATACTAATATGCAAAAATATTTACGATTAGAAAGGATCATTTTAATAGAACTTTTCACACTTACTTCCTTTAGCCTCAAAAATTGCCGGAAAAATAACTATTAATTAAAAATCAATTTTTTTCCCTAAAAAAATGCTTGGTTAGGTTAATGTTTAAATTGTAAATGTATAAATTTACCATTGCATATTATTTATAAATTTTTTAAAATACATTTTTTCCTAGTTTTTGTTTTAATTTTATTTCTTGACAAATTGACTAATAATTTCAGGTGCTCTATTAATAACGGTAGATACGCACACAGACAAACACATACATCGCTTATTGTGAAACTTTTCTAAAAAAAAAAGTAGAAGAAGCTCATTAACAGATGTCATTTCTAAAGAAACCGGTCTAGTCGAAGATAAAAGTATCGTCACTAATTTTTCCGTTGATTTCATCTAAAAGAGAAAACAATTACGAGTTAACTTTAATGTTTATAGTATAAGATGAAAAATCACAACTAAATATTGCTACAAAATTATTTTTCTAATCATAAAAATTATAAGAAATAAAGACAAATTGCTTAAATTACGTCAAAATGGTAAAAAATCAAAATAAACGATAAAATATTAATCCAAATAGTATAGTCAACAAGTGCTTTTTGGGTCAAACTTTTTTCTTCGCCTCCAAAAAATATGAATGAGGCGTCATTCAATTCGGAATAACGTGTAGATAATTTTTGAAAAAATTCAAGAGCCGCTTGCAAAAATTGCAAAAGTTATAAACAATTAACTGAAAAAAAAAATGGGGTTTGTTTTTTTGTAAATATCTTAAAAACTATTTGACACTTTTCAAATAACACATGATTGTTTTTGTTTCACAATAAAAATTTTAATAAAAACAATTTTTTTTTAGTTATCGTAGAACAAGATAAATTATGTTTAAAAAAATGGCTCCTTAATAATAATTACAGGTGATAGAAAAAATTTTTTAATTAAATAAAATCATAATTTGCATCAAAGGTTGTGTTTCCAATTAAATTAAATTATCTTATAAACAACGCTTTTTTTATAACAATTTTTGTAAACAATAAGAAATAAAATTAAAAAAATCATTTTCACGTGACTTCTGATCAAAACGAATCTATGAAAAAAACTTTTTAATTTTTAACCAAAGTAAATTGTTAATAACAAAGTGAAAAATAACAATTTTTTAATTTTTCCAACGTGAATCTCTTCTGAGACCTTTCAAAAATGGGTCAAAAAAAAGAAAAAATATTCAGATTTGTTATTTAACAATTATCGATGTTCATGTTCAAGTAGGAAAAAATTGTTAATTATCTAATGTATGATTAACAGAAAAATCGCGATAAAAATTTTTTGACCGCGGATTATTGTTCATAAATCTATCCAGTAGTTGCTTGAATTTTTAAATTTTAGATAAATATTTGTTAAATTACTCCCATCCATTGTTAACATTTTTTTTCTTTTTGAATTAAAATTGTTTATTCAATTTGCGGAAAATAAATATTTTTTGGCAAAAAAAAATGCTGCTCGTCTTTACATAATACAATATATAAATTCAATGAACATTAACCTTCAAATCTATTTCAAATTATAACAAAATTTTGAAATGTTTCCAATATTTTCAGACTCGTGAGAAAGTTATTATTTTGCTGAAAACACTGTTTAATACGAATAAAAAATCTCAATTAATATAAGTTTTTTCTAACTGTGGTTCACAAGTGCAAGTCGAAATAAAATCCAAAAAAAAGTGTTTGAACTACTATTTTCAATTTTAATAAATTGATTGACTAAAGCTCGCATGACATGAAGCAATGCAACCTGCAACGCCATGCAAGACGCAATTTGTCTTGATCAAAGGCATGCGCAGTTAAAGCCCAGCTGATCGACTTTTGCAAGAACTTGCAATTGCAACTTTATCGGTTTGGTGCGATTTCTATTGCCTGAAAGTTGGAATTCTAGGTAGAAATCTAGTTACTTTTGGTTTACCAACTCACCAAATGTCACTTCACTTGTCATTCAAGATTGTCATTTTTATTTTAATTGTTTTTTCGTCAATACTTTGACCTTGCAAGAACTTGCTGCAATTTCTTGCAGGTTGCATTGCTCCATGTCATGCGAGCTTAAGAGTTTGTTTAAAAACATAGTAGGACAACCTATTAAAGGCAGCCATACACGCTCCGGTTTGCCTGAGAGGTTTGACTGTACAGTTTTTTTACCGGATGAGGTTTGCCTGCACAGTTTGTTTTATGGCACCACACACGCAACGATAGAACTGTATACAGTTAATTAAAAAAATATCAGATCTTTTGATGCATCTGGATCAAATTCTTTTAAAATTGATTTCAGTCTGACATAGGCTGCGGTCTCTCTTCCCCCTAGCATGAAAAATTTCACTTTTCACTTGCCACAAACTATCTTGTAAAAGCATGTATAAAATCTTCAATTACTATTTTTTGGGAACGTTTAGACATTTGTAATAAAATAAGTACGTAATTATTTATGAGAAAACACACAAAACAAAAACAGTAATCGATGCTGAACAAAAACAAAATAAAAATGTAATCACAAAACTAACCTTCAATTTTAAAACCTCACTTTATTTTCAATGAATAATAAAAATGAACTATTACTCAGTTATCTGCGCAACTCTGGCACAGGCCAAAATATGTTTTCGATATTCACTCCGGTCAACTGTACAGTCTACAAAAACTGTGCAGGTTTTATGATACAAGTTCCGGTCGGCCTGCACAGGAGAAACTGTGCAGACAAACCTCTCACTACAGCGTTGCCAACTGTACTATAATTATAGTATTTGTACGATAATTACAACTTCATGTACTATAGAATTTCTAAGTAAATATAGTATGCACTTTGTACTATAATTTCACAAATCAAAACAAGTTCTTTGCAAAATACTCATCACTCACTGACGCAACAACAGATTTGAATAATCTGGAATAGCACTTCCAGCGCCATCTAATAGTCAATAATTGGTTGACCATGGGTACTTACCTGGCATAGAATACTCAAAAGGCTATAGCTTAATATTGGCGCGTATAGCTATGTGTTAATACCCTGTAAATAAAACAAGTAAATATCATAGCTTAAAAATCATATCAATTTAAATCCCTATAACTCGAAACTTATCATTCTTCGTAAAAATACCTTTCTAATGACATACAACCAGAGCTGTGAGTAACGAAAGTAAAACGTTACTTTTCAGTAACGCGTTACTAGTAATTTCGTTACTTTTTAAAGTGGGCGAAAAATAACGTTAATTGCGTTACTTTGCTCTGACGTGTCTTTTAAGTGTCGTTCTGTTCCTTAAGTCCAAGCTGGTGTAAAAAGTTACTATTTACACTCTATCCGAATTTGGTTATTAAAGTGTGATGACGGCCATATTTGTTTATATTGCTTTTTTGAATTTCGTTTGTGTTTTAAAGGATAAAGTAATAAAGTTAATTAAATAAAAATGGATAACTACGAAATTTCTTTATCATACAACAACACCAGATTTAAACTACAATTAGATTTAGATACCTACAGAACATTAATAGAAGATGAGAAATGAATGTTCATACTAAATTTTCAGTAATACTCGAATGCAACTACACACGGTATTTTGTATTTTCAAACACTCACTATTTTATTGCAAAGGTAAAAAATTAAAAATATAAACAAATAGATAAAAATTAATTTTACAAATATTGATTTTTTTGGTTTAGTTGATATTTTTTGGAATCAACTGTCAGTGTCGACTGTCAGCTGTTCCTTTAATATTTTTCCGTACTATTTGCTCGATGGTCATGTGACTATGATCTATATTGTCAAAATGTGAGCTATTCTTCACTCGAATGTAAAATCCATAGGCGAACATAGGATGTAGAGGTAAAATGAACGGACCGTTTTTCGTAACACATATATTTCTTTTCTGTCGAAGACCAGTGCAGTTGGACAGCTGCACGCTGCATGTTTTACAATTTACAAACTGATGAAATTCAATTTTTAACAGGATTTTTAAATTTGTAAGACTTTTTAGTTTTTTTTTTCAATAACGTCAAACTGAACATCAACAACATCTCATTTCATGCTACATGAGCGCGCTTTTTCGAACTTTCTCAAATAATTAAAATTGCGAAAATTTTAAAATTCAAATTAATAAATATTGCATTTAGATGAAATTGAAACAAGACTAATGTCCGGTTTCTCCAGTGGAACTTAATATAAATATTATGAAATATCGACTTAAAAGTACTATGAGCTTAAATCAAAATTCTGTTGCACCACGTTAAAAATTGGAAATATTAGCCAAGATCAAAATTAAGTTCGATAAACTTGGCAACGCTGGCACCATTTAATCGTAAGCTCAAAATTTCGTTTTGTAACATTTTCCACCCTGACTAATTTTCGGTGGTAATTTGAATGAATGTATTTGATTGGATGCTAAAAGATAGTGGGATGATGTGTGTGTATTACCACTTGACATTTGTCATCCTTGTTTGCAATTTGCACATTACTCATTGTCAATCAACACAACAAATAAAATAATATTTAATATGGAAGGTGATAAAAAAAGAGTAAATTATAAATTATACCAAACCTGGCAAAAAACCTTTTTTTCACATAAAGTCTCAAAATAATTGTTGCGATTATAAATGTGACGAAGAATTTGTATCGCATTATCATCCACTACATTTACAATTTCTACAGCATCTACATCTTCAATTTCAAACATTGATATAAAAAAAACGGTAAAAATGTAGCTGTGATTATTTATAGACACGAATTTTATATGAAAGATGACACACAAACGTCAAATTTTCTTCTTAAGTCGAAAAAATCGGTGACTGGAATTTAAAGTCGGCGTTAAGCCATTTTCGACTTAAAATACAGTGGTGCAACATTATTTTATTCTAATATCGACTTAAGTTCAATATTGATATTAAGTTTCACTGGAGAAACCGGACATAAATAACTACTCTGCTCTAAACCGTAACCGGATTGACTTTCCGTACTTAGCATCTGAATAGAGTTTTTTATGGGCTTTTTCAAATGACATATTGATTATGTGACGTATATAATTTCTGTCATTTTTTGACAGTGACACTTCCGTTTAACAAATGTCGATCAAATACTAATAGAATATTCAGATGGATAAGAGAAACCCATATGTCAATTTCAGCTCAATGCAACTTCACACAGTAATATTGCCTATGACATTACATTTTTATGTTTACTATTCTGGAAATTTAGTCTTAATTGTGTCCAGTGGCAAAAATAAGTATTTATTTTTCTTTAGTGTTACGTTAAAGGTTTTGAAATAAAGCACATCCATCTTCAATCCAAATATATTATACTAAGTTCTACAAAAAAATCGCAGAACATATTTTCTGATATATGTATAAGTACAACTTCATATAACAAGAAAAAATTGTGGTAACCATATACATAAACAACAATTTTTCTTTCAGTTTCTGATTAAATAAAGATTTTTTATTGTATACGATTTGCAAAATTTTTAACAAAAACAATATTCCCACTAAGTAAAACAACAAAAAATATTTACAATAAAGTAATACAATACTGTATTGGGTAAAAATCAAGTGAGTACAATATTTTTATACAGGATGTCCAATTTAGAAACCTGATGTCAAATTTGTTTTTTTATTGGACATTTTGTATAAAATGTACAAATTTTAAAAGGGCTAAAAAGTACACAGGGTTATTAATAATATTACACAGATATTTTGTGTTCGTTACCCTTTATGAACACTTGGATTCCTAAAATTTATCAAAATAATTTTTTAGCTAATTGGGAAGCTAGTTTTGTTACTAATGGAAGCTCTAAGCAAACACTATTTTTAAATTATATCCTATTTTTTTTTGTTTTAATTCCATTAAAAATTTATAAAAGATCAATTACATTTTTTCTTTATAAGCTCATAATCGATTGTTTAGATTTTTTAGAATATTTTTTATTTCAAGTTTTGCTTACTCAAAAGATATGCATTTAGAAAATGTTTTCTCTATACAGTGTGTCCATACAAAATAACATTAGCGATTTTTCTCTATGGACATACTGTATAATATTAACTACGTGTTGTATGATAAAAAATTTCCGATAACATTTTTTAAAAAAACTATGAACTGTTTGTATAATAATTTGTTAATTATTGTCAGTTTTTAAAATTATACATTATTTGACCACAATTCATATTTAAAAAAATCAATTAGTTTAATCAAGTTGATTACTAAAATAAGTTTTATTAAAAAATGTTGTCGGACACAGATAAAAAAAAAACAATTAAAGCCTTTTTTAATGCCTATCCTGTGCCTGAAATGTAAATTTCATCGAACTGAAAACTGAATAAAATAAAACAACAATGTACTTAATTATAACCTATTATAGAATATACTTAGGTCCCTAAAATTGTCTTTAACAATCACAAACCTTAATTAGAAATTTTATATATCGGGTGTCCCAAATTTTATGTGACGTTTGATCACTTGAACGTATAAAAAGAAATGATTAAAGTGCCTTTGAAATTTTTTATTGAATTCTAAATGGTAAAAATTCTAACCCGAAAAACAATTGATATAAAAAAATTTGCATACAGGGTGTTTCATAAGAAATGGTCAATATTGTAATTATAGGAAAAATCTAAAACTGCGATGTCTTCGAGAATGTTCTAAACCTATAAAAAGATTATGTTTCGAACTTTGTGACTACAAAATTATTTAAAATTTTCCAAAATCACGATTCCTCGAAAAACTGAGGTCTCTCGAGCAAATGAATACTCATTCGATCCGGTTTGACAAGTAGAGTAAGAATCTGTTTTCAACAAAGAAAATGCTTCATTGTCAAATGACGTACGAATCAAAATATGGTCAAAATCGAGGAAAATTGTAATTTAAGCCAAATTTTCGCCCATTTTGCGGATTTCTCGAGAATCTATGAAGTTTCTAGAGCAGATGTATACACTATTTGATTCGGCTTGACGAGTAGAGTAAGAATCCGCCCTCGAACATAAGGGACAAAATCGAGGAAAATCCCAAATTTAAGCCGAATTTTCGCCTATTTTGCAGATTTCTCGAAAATATATGAATTCTCTAGAGTAGATGAACATACTATTTGATTCGGGTTGTCGAGTAGAGTAAGAATCCGTCCTCGAATGAAGAAAAAATGACTTAAAGGCCAAAATCGAGGAAAATCAAAAATTTGCATGGATTCTCGTCTATTTTGATAATGTCTTGCAAATCTATGAGGTTTCTCGATATATCTCGACCAGTAGATTACGAATCCGACGGGAAAAATCCGAGATCCTAGGATAAACGCTAGAATTATGGTAAAATGCCCATATTTTGGAAATATTCCGCGTCGCAGATCGTTTTTTGGCTTGGAATAGAAGCAATCGGTAGTTAATCCGTTCTATTGAAAAATATAGGCGACGTGGAGAAAATCCGAGTTTCTGAGAAAAAATGCACAAATTTTGGAAAAATCCTGCGTCGCCCATGGTTTTTGTTGTTTGTGTCTAAAGGTGTCTAAAAATCCTGGTGTACTTATACCTATAAAAGTTTGAGACAAACTGGGATATTTTTACCTACTTGTATTTGACTAATTTTGAGAGATTACCAGGAATTTAAATTAGAAATTTCAGATGGCGCATACATCGCACATAGTAAATTGCAATCAAAGATTACACAGGGTGTATTTATATGTTGTGCTTTGAGGTTAACTGAAATTGTTAATAGCGTGCGCAAGTGCTCTCATCAGATGTTTGATTGGTCTTTCAGAAGTAAAAAGCGTTTTTTTTTTTAATTTTATTCGATGGGAAAATTGTTTTCGTGAAAATAAAATAAAAAAAAGGAGGTTTATCACTCAATACGAACCAACATTGAATATGATCTAGTGGTTAAGCTACCTGGCTGTCACTAAGGAAATTCCTAATTCTAAACCCGAAGGGAATAATTTTTCTCCACGACCATTACTGAATGTATGAATTCTGAAATCATTTTTAATAATAGAATGTAAACATTCACACTCTAGAGTCTGAATATTTATTCTATAATACTTGCCTCTTATGCATTTTGCATGTATTTTCATTCTTTATCAAGGTAAAGAATGGATTTTCTGTAATCGAAATAAACAATATGGATTGCCCTGGATTTCAAAAGTGTCACTGTCAGATATAAAATGACGACAGTAATTATTTTCAAACAAGTTTTAATATAACAAAATAATGAGTGAAAAATCAAGTGAAGTGGATATAGAATTTAATAATATCTGAAATTGCAAATTATGAAAAAACACCAATGCACCAGATTTTAATATCGGTAAGTGTACCACAGCACTATAAATATTAATACAATGTAATACAAATATGTCAACAAATAACTTGTGTTCAGATTTAATTTAATTTTGATTTATACTTTTTGACCGTGGAGAAAATATAGTCTGTTACTCGGTCAGAATGAAAAAATTCGACACTCGTGGTTCCTCACACTCGCTTTCGCTCGCGTTCGGAATTTTCCACTCGTATCGAATTTTTCATTCTAACCTTGTTACAGAATCTACTATTCTGGTACTTTTTGAATAACTAACGAAACTATAATAAACACTACGAATAAAGATATTAGGGAAAAGTAAAATTTGCCGATTATAGAAAATACGCATTGACACTGACAGAACATAATTTATTTCAGATCTTTTTTTTAAGTGATCTGTGACAAACTCAGAGAGGACTCGGAAAATTCTGAACAGCGCCATCTTACAGAATTCTGGTAAGTTCTATTGAACACATAAAGTTCTAAACAAAATCGAATCAGTAGATACACCAGGATTTATAGACATTTTAGTAGTAGACGTAATCGATGACAGATATCTGATAAGCGTTTGAGAAATGTAGACGACGCGAAGAAAATTTTCTGGGAAAAAACCTTTTCAAATTCAAGTGTCCTTTGGGAAACCGAACGACTAATGGAATCCAGATTCCGAGATACGACAGACCAACCCGAAATAACTAAGAAGAACCGCAGAAACGACTACTAAGAGCGACCGAAAAAGAGCCTAAAAATTTTAGGGATCGATCGAAAAACAGTCAGGAAATGCCTCGGCAAGTCCGAGACTCGAATCTTCGTCAAATTCCACGACTAAATCCCCTATGTTTTTGCTGAGTCGCCTTACGAGAATTGGGAGAACACCTCCACACCTCCAAAACTGTAAATTTAATAAAATCAACTTTTTTTATTTTAAAATTAATAATAAATTTAAACCAATAGGGCGTTAGAGATTTCTAAAAAAAAATAAGTTGTTTTTGAGTAGTTTTCTTTAACGTCACTTTAATCATTTTATGATCACAAAGTGTTCAGAAGATATTCTCGGTCTAATATCTGGAACAACTGACATATATTTACTCTGTTTCCAAAGCAGCTCTACAAATGGAAACTTACTTTTTTATATCGAATTTCTCAAAAAAAAAATGTATTTTGACAAAAGCCCTGTCTAAGCAATTAATGTTTTATTTTTTTATTATTTTTCAAGTACCACCACAATTTATTTTAGTTACTTAACCTTCTACCCCTAATGGGTCAGTCTCTTATGTGATCAATTTGTTCCCCTGTTAGTACTTAATAGTGGCCTGATGATGGTCAGTAACCGAAACTAGTTGCCTGCTAGTAGTTTTTTGTCAATTAAATTTTGTGGTACTTGACTTTGTGCTTTATTACCGTTAACAATACTTTTCCTTCTCGAATCAAAAAACAAGCTAATATTTGACAAAAAAAAATATATTGGGAACTTTTATTGCCCATGTACCGGGTGGGTAAATAAATAAGAACGGCCGTTAGTCATATTTTCGGATCGGATTATGGTACAGCTTTGAAAAAAAAATTGTAACAAAAGTTATCACGAGAAAAACCTGGAAATTATTTATAGAATTGTAGGTCTACCGCCAGAGGGCGTAATTGACTAAAAAAATATTTAAAAATCCAAATTTGACAAAATTTGCCTAATTAAGAAGCATAACAAAAACAATTACCGTATTCTTCAAAAAATTATGCGTATATTTGATAACACAAGTTTTGGTCGAACTATTTAAATAAGAGGTAGGGGAGAGTGGGCACTTTGTTATGAAAAAACGACTATAACTCCGATTGTAGTGAACCGATCTTTGCAAATTTAATCTTATTAAAAAGAGCTCTTTTCCACCAGTGTTAAGGGCTATAGTCTCAACTCCACTTAATAAGTAACGTGCTAACTAGTCTAATCGAAGATTGGCAAAAATTCCCAACATTTACACATTTCTTAAGATATGTCGGGATAGGAAAAAGATATCGAAATGTAGTTTTTGCCATTATGTTACTAATTTTATCTTCTATTAGTAGAACCGCATGTTTCCATTTAATATTTTCTAAAGAGAACTAGATTTCTAAAAAACTTTAAATAACTCCCTCTAACGTGCACGTTACTTACTAAGTGGAGTTGAGAATATAACCGTTACACTGTCAGAAAACAGTTCTTCTCAACAAGACTAAATTTGCAAAGATCGGTTCATTAAAATGGTCGTTTTTTCATAACAAAGTTTCCACTCTCCCCTACCTCTTATTTAGATAGTTAGACCAAAACTTGCATAATCAAATGTACGCATAATTTTTTGAAGAATACGGTAATTTTTTTTTTGTTATGCTTGAGTTAGTCAAATTTTGTAAAATTTGAATTTTTAAATATTTCTTATTCAACAACGCACTCTAACGGTGGACCTACAATTCTATACATAATTTCCAGGTTTTTCTCGTGGCCACTTTTGTTACATTTTTTTTTTTAAGCTTGTACTACATTCGGATCCGAAGATATGGCCGACAGCCGTTCTTATTTGCACACATAACACTACTTCGAGACATATACCAAGAATATATTTTTTTGAGTAATTTAGTTAAAAAAAATTGTTTTCCATTTATAGACAACTATTTTAGACGACATACTTTATATATATATATATATATACCTATTAAAAAAACAAGTATTGTATTATATAGATTCTTTTCTAATATCCAATAAATATAAATCGTTTTCACCTGTTTTTTTTTCTTGATCTATACAATATATGTTTTTTATGGATTTTTCCTGTAAAAGACGTGTCCATTTTAAAATTACACTTAACTCTGCACTGACTGTCTACATCCTAATAAACTAGAAATTCAATTTATAACAATCCCATATTTTAAAAAGGAATGAAATGTATAAGGTTAAATAGAAAGACCAATGAAAATATCACAAGATTTACGAAATGTTTCAAACGCAAAATAATTCAGACATATTATTATAAAATGCCTGCATTAAAATTGTATGAATAAAATACTGGAAACAAAATGGAAAACTCAATAATCTTAATACAAAAAAAAAAACAATCCAAGTCAGTGCCTAATCTTAAACATTTTAATTTCTTTAATATATAAAAACTGTTCATGTATTTTTTTTTCTTATTACAATTTCAACGTTTAGAGAAATATACGATAAAAGCGAAATTATTTACTAATTTAATTTAATAGGATTATTCCTTAACTTCACACTTATAAATTTGAAATTCATTAGCAAAATATTTAAATTGAGCACAATATTAAATTTATAACAGCGAAACAAGAACAAAAGTAACACCTTAGTTTTAGACATTTCTAAACCCTAAGTAAGAAGTCTTATAATACGGCTCTGTCTATCTGTCTGTCTGTCCGTATTTATAACTCAAAAACGAAAAAAGATAGAGACAAACGGTCAACGGTAATAAATTCAGTATACCTGGAATACTACCGATTTCAAAAATAGCAATCCGACATGAAATTTAACAAAAATAGAAGATTATCTGTACTCAAATGTGGTAAAATTATTTAACGTATAATAAAACTCAAAGTCATACCACAATATTTTATGAAAGTTGTAAAAGATTAACAGGGGGCGCACAGTTATTGTGCCACCCAAATTGATCTACGCTCCTTAGGGTTGAGCCGTTTGAGGTGATTTTTTTTAAGGTTCGTCATAAAATTCCCTATCGATCTCTCTTTTTCGATTTTTGCATCGGGTCTTCATTTTCGCGGAATTTGACTCCAAAAATGAGTTTGCATGGAAAAAACTTGATTTTTCGCTTAAAAATGATCCTACAGAACCTGAGATTGAGATTTTGCGGGACTTTTTTAAGGGGAAATGCTTGTCTTGGAAAACCCTAGAAGACTCCATTTAGAATTACCCGAATGTGTAAAAATAGTTTTTGTCACATAACAATTTTTTTCCAATACTCTAATAGTTTTCAGTAGAACGATTTCAGATATGTGAAAATTTTTGAATGATTGTGGCCATTTTAAGGGCAACGGAAAATTTCTCTCCGAATTCTAAGCGGACAGGTTGTAGGGTTTTCCAAGACGAGCATTTCCCCATAAAAAAGTCTGGCAAAATCTCAATCTCGTGTTCCGTAGGGTCATTTTTGTGCGAAAAATCTAGTTTTCTCCATACAAACCCATTTTTGGGGTCAAATTCCGCGAAAATAAAGACCCGAAGCAAAAATCGAGAAAGAGGGACCTATACGAACATTTTAAAAAAATCTCCTCAAACGATCCAACCCTACATCAATTTGGGTGGCACAGTGGCGCTGGGAAAAAATAGGCAAAATAGTAAAAAACAGAAAAGAAAAACAGGCAAAAATAGTATAAAATAGGAAAAATAAGAAAAACTAGAGAAAACCAGGGAAAATGGTAAAAACCAAGAAAAACAAGAAACAATAGGAAAATCTGAAAAAATAAGGAAAAAGTTGAAAAATTAGTAAAAAATAGTATCTCAAATATGGTCCAAAGTTTAAGGTAATAAAGCACAAAATCAGGTACCATAAAATTTAATGGACAAAAAAGTACTAGCAGCCAACGAGGTTCGGTCACTGACGATCTATTAAGTAGCAGGGGAACAAATTGATCACATAAGTGACAGACCCATTAAGGGTAAAAGGTAAAGTAACTAAAATAAATTGTGATGGTACTTGAAAAATAATAATAAAAAAAATTGAAAAATATTAAAAAACGAGTAAAAAAAAATTAAAATGAGAGCAACCTGTTTTTTTAATATTTTTCAATTTTTTCGTGTTTTATTTTTTTTATTATTTTTCAAAATCACCTCAAACGACCCAACCCCAAGTGGCGTACATCAATTTGGGTGGCACAGTGGCAACATATTTCGGCCAAACGATAGCCGTCATCAGGCCTATAATACAATAACACAAGTTAAATTACAAAAAATTATGCTTAAATATGATTACTTAACAAATTTGTAAAGAAATCATATTTAAGCATAATTTTTGTAATTTGACTTGTGTTATATTCGTATTGTAGGCCTGATGACGGTCATCGTTTAGCCGAAACATGTTGGCGCACCTGTTAATCTTTTACAACTTTCATAAAATATTGTGGTATGACTGAGTTTTATTATTCGTTAGGGAAATTTAACGCTGAATCGATATTTGAAAACAAATTTGAGATATTTTTTATGGTTTATCAGATAATGCGTATTTAGAAGTCGTTACGTGCCTGCTAACGCGCAGGCGCTTCTGACTTGTTTCTACTTATGTAAAAAATGTTACTTTTGTAACTGGTCTGTTCTATTCACATTAATCGGTATTAAAGTTTGCATTAAAAATTACCGTTATAGGTTTTGTCATTCGGCAAAGAACGAACGCGATTGATCAAGAAATATATTTTGATAGATGACTCAAAAAAAATCTACAGAAAATTGTTTAATTAAAAGTGTGAAATCTAGAAGAACTCCCCAAAAGCAAGGGTCCTTGTAAAATGCTGATATGAATTTTTAAGATAGAAATATCGCCGTGGAAAAATGAAAAATTTTTAAATCAATTCGCTTTACGCAATAAAGGCACAATTGTATTTCAGTACTTTAATTTTATTATTTCAAAAGGGTTACTTTAAAATGGTACGTTTCAAGTTTTAATTTTTGATATGACAGTTTATATAAAAATACTGGATTTAGGTGATAATATAAGTTGCAATTTAATAGAAATTGTCACTTTTCACAATTAAGAAAGCATTTGTGCCTTCTTACAACTCCTGGCACACTAATAGAAACATATTTTTTTTGGGATTAATAATGTAAAGATGATGTCAACATTAAAAATATAAACTTCATTTTTTTTTTTAGTTAAATTTTTTACTATTAAACTGTTTTTATTTCTTACTACTAAGCACTGAAATACTAAAATTATTTAAATAGACACGATCATTTTGACCAATTCTTCTTAAATAACGAATTGGACCCTGCTAGTTTTTTCTCTATGTATGTTTTTGTTTTTACAGCCCCGTAGAAGATAAATACAAGAAGATAAAAGAGATTATGGTAGAATGTATAATTGGTGCCGGTGTCATCACTCGGATAAATCCGGTTCCGCCCAAGTAACTTGCGCCCAATCGGGCAGTTGGGTGACGTATTCCCAACCTGGGCCCTAAAATACAAAAAAATGTGGAATTAGTTATAGTTTGTAAACTAATTTTGCTTTTCAGTAAATAAAACTCTCTATCAAGTATTCATAAAATATAAAACTTATTGTCAAACTGTATAAATTGTGGTACATGACACATATTTTTATTCTAAATATTTGACAGTGTTGTCATACGTACCTTATATTTCCACGCGTGCAAATACATAACCAGATCCAGTGGTTTAGGATCCCTATATCGCACTTTGCACTCATAGCAGTGTTTGTCAACGGACATTTTATCCGGATTAAAAGCCAGATCTGGTGCCTCCTGACCCGTCTGAGTCGCAACAGTCACTTTAACGTCAACGTTATTACCACCACCAGCACTTATCGAGTCCATGACGATTCTAGATGAGTCCTGGGACGTTGTTGTTACGTTGTCGCAGGATTCTTCGCAGGGAGACGCTTCTCGGGATGTTGGATCGTTGTCCTCGTCACCCAATACTCTTCCTGTAAAAATATGATAAAAATGTATTCCTGTTATATTTATAATATATTCGCAATTGTTTTGCGAAATAGTAGGCAATCCGTTCATATACAGTGTGTCTACTTAAGTTTTTAACCACATGGAAAACTTTTTTATTAGTGGTTATATGAAAAAAAGGTATTCTTGATAAAAAGTTCTGCATGGTTCAAAAGTTAAAATGCAAACATCAGATATCAATTTTTCAAAGCAGTATACGAGGTTTGTCAAAAAATTTGAATTTAGTGCAAGAGTGAGGTATCTTTATTTTTTACAATTCAGAAAAATGTTATAAATGTTTTGTTGCTTTTTTACACCTTTTTAAATTTTTTTGCCTTTTACCATTTTTGTTTTTTTTGCCTCTCTTTATTTTGGCTTTATTTTATCTTTTTTTGGTATTTTTACCTTTTTCCTTTTTTTTTGGCCTTTTACGCCTTTTTGCCCTGTTTTAATTTTTTTTTTTAACTTTTTTGACCTTTTTGCCTCTTTTGTTGCTTTTTTTTGCTTTTTTTTGAATTTTCTTGCCATTTTTGCTTTTATTTTCAGATTATTTTGCTTTTTTTTTACTATTTTGGCGTTTTTTGTTCATTTACTCCTCTTTTAACTTTTTTGGGCATTTTTGATTTTGTTTCTACCCTTGCTTCCTTTTTTTTCACCATTTTGCCCTTTTTAAAACTGCTTTTGATTAACTTTTGAACTCGTTGCCTTTTTGTTGCTTTTTTTGTCTTTTTGGTTGCTTTTTTATCTTTTTGGTTGCTTTTTTACCCCCTTTTTGCCTTTTTGCCATTTTGATCCAATTTTGCTTATTTTTTTTTTAACTTTTTTGACGTTTTTGGCTTTTTGCCTTTGGCATATTTTTTGGACTTTTTAAAACTTTTTTTTTGTTTTTTTTTGCCTTTATATTTCCTCTATTCTCCTTTTTTTGCATCTTTGCCTTTTTTCCTATTTTTTATTATAGTTTTAATTTAGCAATTCTTTATCATTTTTAACAATTTTTTTGGCATTTTTTGAAATAATTCATTATCTTGTTGGTATTTATAATAACAAGGTGCCATTTAAAGTAATTTTTGTCGTTTTTCATTTTAATTCATTTTTGTGTATTTTCGCAATGCTTACCCATTTTTTTCCAGCAATTTATTTCATTTTTACAACATTTTACTTTTCCATTCAGAAATTTTGTATTTTGTAATTAAAATAATCTCATTCTCCACACCTGAGCCGGGAAAGTTCTGGGATAACACAGCCGATTTGTTTCTTATTCATTAGATTTCATGCAATTATTTATTTGTGATTTCAATTCTTTCGAATTTTTTAATTTTGTTTATGGTTACAACTGTTTCCGGTTTTTGGTTTAATTTTTGCGATATTTTTCTATTTCTTGCGTTTTTTTGCGACGATTTTTTTTCGTTTCTGAACAATTTTTTAGATTTTTTCGTATTTTACAGTTTTATTTTTTGAGAAAAATTAGCTATCGCACATGTACCCTGAGATATGGGGTGGAGGCGCGAACGCGCTCGGTACCCGTTCATTAAAATTAATGATAAACACTTTTTGAAATGTATTAATATTTTAATGAACAATAAAAACACAAAAGTTTTTTTTATCAGATTAATTTCTCTTTGTAACGAAAAATTTTGCCACACAGTTATTTTAGAGAAAAACTGACATGGAAAAATATGAGACCGAAAGTCGAACGAATTTGCCAAATGTCAGTTTTTCGAGCAAAATTACTGATGGAAATTTTTTGAGATTAAACGAAATTTATCCTTAAAAAAAAGTTTGAGTGTTTTTTGGGCAAGATAAATTAACGACAGAATATAGAATGAACAACAACAATAAATATCTATATTATTACTATTTTTTAATAATTTTTATTACTTTATTATTCATCTTGTATATTTCGATATCAACAAAACAAATAATTTTAACTGACAGAACTAAAGTTAAAGTGACGTGCCGACGGGATTCATTGCTACTTGTCTGATTATGAAGAATTAGAATTTTTATCGCGATAAAAAAGGATGCACCTTCTTTATCGCTGTCAAACTAACAAAACTGTCATCATTAAATGACACATTATATATAGGAGTTAATTTATCAATAATAAACTTTTTGAGACACACTATATGTATATAAAGATAAATACCTAAAACTGTTTACATCAAATGATAATATATGTAGGGATTGTAGATATGGGTCAATCCCGCGATTTTCAATGCAACCCAACTTACGAGATACGTGAGTCGAATGGGTACAGAACATTTGCAATTACAACGAAACATCGTTAATTTCACATAGGATCGTGATCCTATCAACCACAATTGTTTTCTACTTTTTTTTTTAAACTATGCGTATAATAAAATTTAAAACTTTTTACACGTGAATAAAATTGTTTTGAATAGTAAAAAATTTAATTTAAATTCGACCAATTCTGCTCGCAACTAATTGTATCCTTTCGACGATAATTAATGTCTCTCGGGTTGTTGGAAGTTTGAAAACCTTTATCGACGGGGATGAGTTTACAACAACTTTACTTGTGCTCGTAACTTCATCTCTAACAAAGTTCTCAGGAGAATCAAAAAGCGATTTTTGTGAAACAAAGTGCATTGTTAAAATCGCTTCCTACTTGTTTTATGAGGATCGTTGTATTGTGACTCCGTAAAGTTTTTTTATATGACGAAAAAAAAAACCAGTGAAATTTAAGCAAGGAAGGAAATATTTGTGGCTGGCTGCACATTATCCTTCTACTCAAATTACCAGCGCCCCAAACTAATCCAACAAAACTTTTTCAATGATTAATTAAAGCAAAGGAAACTCGCAATTTACCTTTAGGCACTATTGGTCCAACTAAAGATTCATCTAGATCGGATTTTCTGGTATTGAACATCGACAGTTCACTATCGCCGTCCATTCCCAACCAATTCTCCGCGTTGTGGATGTGGATAAGATCTCGGACTAGTTCCTCGTCCGTTTTGCCACCCAGGTCGCCCCCTTTGCCCTTCAACGGACCGAAAACGTCGTGATTGTACAAGGGGTCGTTCACTACGGGGTGGCCTAAAAAAGCTCATAAAATAATAAAAATGCTTATGATAGAGATTCGGACAAAATATGACTAGTCTAGTCGAGAAGTGATGAGTTTTCTGCGAAAAATAGTTTGAAGGGTAAGAAAAATATGAGCGATGGCTCATTCGATGCGGATTGCAATGCTGAGAAAGTATTTTCTGCAAATAAAAATTGTAATTGTTATTAAAAGAAAACGAAAAAAAAACCTATTTTATTCGTTGATGATAACTCAAAAACTATACAAGATTGGGAATTGCAAAAAGTATCGTTAAAGAGGAGGAAATTTCTAAAAAAACTTCTAACTCCTGGACCTCTAGCAAAAAATTAGTTCTTTGTTAATAATAATTACAATTTTTTTATTTGCAGAAAAAAATCGACATGACACATTCCTCAGACTTGCAATCCGCGTCGAATGAGGCATCGCTCTTATTTTTCTTACACTTCTAACTATTTTTCGCAGAAAACTCACTTCTCGACTAGATTACACGGACTATATTTATTTTATTGTGTTAAAAGAAAGCATGTAATTAAACAAAATCTTCTCGGTTATCTACAGGGTGTTTTGCGAGTGGCTGGCCAAACTTTACCAGATGGTAAAGGACCATGAGGTGGTTTCATATCGGCTATTATTGTGTCCCAAAATACCTGTTTAATTTATAGGTTTATTTTCAAAAATTTCAATTCTCAATATTTTGGCGAAAGTTGCTCTAATTTGAACCAAATTTGGTATGTATATTCTAATGTAGGTAATTTACCAAATTCTGTACCGTAAACAACACAATTTATTTTAACGCCGTCAAAAATTTTTTTTTTTTACTAAGTAAAAATATGAATTTTGACAATTTTTTATATCGATTAATAAACTTCAATAATAACTTAAAAAAATCAAACTTTAAGAGGTCTTGGCACAAAATTCTAGTAATTCTAGTTCTAATTCCAGAATGTTACGATTATCAGTTTTTAAATAATATTTAAGTACGTACCTGATTAAAAACCATAGAAATATTTATAAAAGTTCACGATAGGTAAGGGAACATTTAAACCACTCTTACCAGAACAGATTAATTTGTCATGCTCACCCGACCTTACCCCTTTAGATTATTTTTTGTGGGATCATCTAAGTCAAAGATACGCTAATCCCGAAGGATCAGAGCTGGTGTAAATAAGTTAGTGTTACGATGAAGAAAATTGAATTTAAATTGGAGGTGGATATTTAGAAAACTTGTTATAATCGTGTTACCTTGTATTAAGTTTGTATGTATTAGTTTTAGTTCATTTTTTACCTCTCGCCCTTCAGATAAGAGAGGTATAGGAGTCATGCTAAAAATTGGGTAGTGAGTTTTCAATGGATAAACACGTTTTAGGGTCCCTAGAATACGATTTTAATATTTTCGCGATGATGTCTGTGTGTGTGTGTTAGTGTGTGTGTGTTTGGATGGATGTTGTAGTAACGATAACTCAAAAACTACCGAATAAAAAAATTTGAAATTTTGCATACAAGATTCTAATACCCTAGATTAGATCTGATTAGATTTTGGTGCCAATCGCACAACCGGAAGTGGCAGTTGCTATGGGTGATGACGCCATTATTATACAAAACGGCAATAAAGTTTTACACATATATTTTGTATATCCTATAGTTTATTTTCATCTCATTAAAATTTTCGAAACTTTTGCCGTTGTTGCCAGATTTACAAAAAAACAATTTTTTTTCATACTTTTTTGTGTCAACCTGTAAATTTTTGATTCAAAAATGGCGAGAGGTCATGTGCTGGCCACATCAGATTTTTTTATTTATGATTTAACATAATTTTAAGTACTTGTTTTTTCTTGGTCATTATTTTTGACGTATGTTGGCCAATAGTAGTAATACAATTAAAAGTGAGTTTTATTTCGCAAAATTAAAAACTTTTATGAATATTTCTGGGGTTTTAAAGCAGGTGCGTACATAAATATTATTTAAATTTAGGAATTAAAACTAGAATTACCAAAAATGGGCCAAAACCTCTGAGAGTTTGATTTGTTTACGTTATTATTGTAGTTTATTAATAGATATCGAAAGTTGGCAAAATTCGTATACAGGGTGAAGTTTTATACTTTGTAAAAAAAATATTTTTTTTGACGGCGTTAAAATAAATTTTTGTTTACGATACAGAATTTGGTAAATTACCCACATTAGAATATACGTACCAAATTTTGTTCAAATTAGAACAACCATCGCAAAGACCCTGTATATATTAAACAAAAGACATTTGGAACATAATAATAGCCGATATGAAACAACTACATGGTCCTCTACCATCTGGTAAAGTTCGGCCAGTCACTCGCGAAACACCCTGTATATGCAACAGGGGTATAGAAATTGATACTGGATTATAATGAAAGTGAAACGTTTCATTAGTTATGACGTGCAAGTGTCAGAAAATAGTCAGATTAGGAATATTATGTATTGAAAATTAGTGTATTCCACATATTAGAAATAATTTTGTTAAAAATGACAAATTTAATAAGCTTCCACTTTTTATTAGTTAAATACAAAAAACCTATTTTAAATTTTCACTGTTAATTACAAAATAATATATTGCAGTTTGTGTATATACGTTCGTATCTAATATGCAAACCTCTAATAGGAGTTTAAAAATAAAATAATTATCCAGACAAACCACTTTTTTGTGCCAAAAACTTATAAATGTGGAAAGATGGTAAAAAAATGTCTAACTTTTGAATTAAACGCCTAGAGGGATCCAGTGTATTAATTAATTCCAGAAATGGGATAAAATTTAGCTTAGGAATAATAAGATTCTTCCAAAGACAAAAAATAAAAATGTAGTGAATGCAAAAAAGTCGGACAATAAAAAATACCGCTAAAACTAATTTAACAAACAAAAGAGAAGTCTATTTTAATTTTATTTATTAGACATTTTTAATAAGATTCATTAAGATATTATTAACTTCAACATCAACAATAATATTTATAGAAGCGAATAGGAATTGTTATTGCAAATTATTTGAATTTTCGGTACAGTTGTTTTAATCCTTTACTCTATTCCTAAAAGCATGTATTTATTTTTGTCTAACTAAAAAGAAATACTAAATAGAATGTAAGGCGACAGGGGTTGAGTCGTCTAAAAAAAGCAAACGCGTGTCATGAAGTTACACTGGAATTTAATGCTTTGTAGGAGGAATGTGTCAGGTCTGTAAAAAATAATCTTACACATTTTAAGTTTGGATCAAAATACTTACCTAAATATTGAAGATGTACCCTAATCTGGTGCATCCGGCCAGTTTTTGGTTTACATAAAATGATGCTAGTTTTTCCATTATAACCTAATTTTTGGAATATTGTGATGCAATCTTTGCCCTTCGGTGATACTTTACAAACTCCTATTTTATAACTAACAACTTCTATTGGTTGGTTGCATTCGATTGCCTCACTAAAAAAAATACTCTTATTATAATCATTTATTTTCACTTGTTTTTATTCAGTTTTGTTCCCATTTATAAATTTATCCCAGATTAGATCTTGACAAAATTCTACGAGAATCCCACATCCTCAAATTCTTGCAGACTTATATACTTCTTGAATGTTCTAGGTAAGCGTATCTAGAATTTTTTTGACAAAAAGGGAATCATCTCCAAAATTAACAATGGGTTAGGTCTGATGATTCCACCCAGAATGACTCCACACCCTAGCTCTAAACTTTGGTCACTGTGCATCAAAAATCCTTATTGATGTACCGAAGCGTTTTGACCAACTCAATTTGAAGACAGAAACTAGACACAGTCTTACTGGCATCTCCAGCAACGAATTCTATTCTAAATCCTTCTTGCACGTTTGCGCGTTGGAGTTTGTTATTGTTTTTAAAGAGAGATCAGAGGTGTGCTCATAAATAATCCAGAACCGTAACGCTAATTTACGCGATAACTTTATTATTGTAGGTGGTTATGGGTAAGATTATATAGAACGCAAAAGCAAAATGTTCTCGTGAATCTAATCAAACTACATACAAGTACAGCTTTGAAAACAAAAATACAATTTTTTTTTAAACCAGTGTCGGAACGACGTTCCGGCCGAGTGCGCCCCTGAAAGGGATAAAAAGGAAACACTATTTATATTTATTTTATTAAAAGAAGTCTTGACTATCTAAATCTAACCTGTGTATTTAAAAAACAGAAAATATAGCTTCATTTTGTAAAAATAAAAATATATATCAGTATTCGTACCTGGATGATAAATCAAACTTTCAAATTAACGTACAATAAAAGCCGATTAGGGCGAAACGAATAATGCGCAAGCGTGTACCAAGGATTCAGAATATAATTCGTTTCTCTAGACGCCAGTCAGAGTCTCTCTCATTGAAAACCTGAGCGGGGTTCTAGTGACATTTTAAACACTGCTCTACACATACAAAACATATATCTAACCCATTCTTAACTATAGAGCACTCACCTTCTCCTCTCTAAATCCCTATATACATTCTTGTCCATTTTGTGTTTTTTGTCGATTTGAACCACTGAACTATAACCTATAAATGGAACGCCAAAGTAAATTCTAAAAAATGAGCCGTTTTGAATCTCGCGCAGACTTCAAAGAAATCAGGGTGGGAGCATGCGCACTATTTACCTAAAACAGGGCCGCTTTGCCTTTGCTATCAATAAACATGTATTAAAAAAATATCCGAATTGCCAATTTGAGGGGAAACAAACATCGACTAAGTGAGTTATGGAAATTATTAAATAATTTATTATATGAAATCGAAATACATATAGTAATTTTTGTTTAGATATTTGAATCATCAAATTATCTGGTTATCCTAAAAATTATCCTTGAAGTCATGAAAGTTGATGACCTAAAAGTATTTTTGTCGAATGATGAATATAACCCAATTGTAAAGTCTGAATAAATAACCATTGTTATAACTATTATCAATTTGTATATTCAAATTGGAAGGTTTTATGCGATTTACGAATTATTCTTCTGCACAAGAGGAAAAAAATAGTGTTTTTTCACATGTTCAGGAACGTTTCTGAAATGTTCAACAAAAATCACATAAACAACAATCGAACAAACTATAATCAAACAAACGACAAGGCCAAAGAATACCTGTCGATATGTATTCTTTGACAAGGCTATCAAAATGACGGACAAACAACCCTAAGCCGCTTCTGAATCAGTTCATTTACTCAAAGACGAACCTCATTATTTGTATGTCGTTGTAGTGATTAAAGACATGGTTTTCATACCTTTATCTTTACTGCGCTGGCGCAGATTCTGAATTTCAGTTCTTCGAGTTGGTCTAAAAGTTTCTCGCGCATATATATGAATTGGCGTTCCATTTATAGGTTATAGTTCAGTGATTTGAACGCGTATTTTGGATTTCTCGATAAAAAAAGATGAGCAAAACATTTGTAGACAATTTAATCCTCTACAATCATTATATAGTCAAATATTGTTGAAATTTTTTTTATTGCCAATAATAAGCAAAACGTATAAAAAATGAGGGAAGTGGCGCGCTTTTTTTAACTTTTTTACCATTTTTATTAAAAATAAGAGGCACATCTAAATAACAAAGTTGTAGAGGGTTCAAGTCCTAACAGATTCTGCATAAACAATGAACGAATTATGAATATTAGTATTCATAACTGTTGAAAGAATACTAGGCTGCGAACGTGTTAAAATAATTCCAGTATTTCGAAGGACCAAACTTCTTGGGTAGAAATTAAACCAATAAGAATGTTAAAATAAAAATAGTATTTGAAACTGGAATGTAATTTTTTATTTCATTTTTTCCAAGTACGAAACATGAACAGCAAAATTATAAAACGGCACATTAAGTTAAATTATGAAACCAAAACATGAATATTAAAATTGTACGCAATCACTTCACTCATTGTAAAACTATTTACATTTTTTATTATGAAAAATCAGAAAAAATTTTGGGCGCGGTTAATTACCCGTCATTTTATTTATATATGAAGAAACTTTTTTGCTCTAGTAAATGCATAACTGACTTGATTCACTGGCTGAATGCGAAAGAGACTGTGTGCTCTGATTTTTAACGAACAGAAGGGTTGGTGGTTTTTTATTGGTAGGAAACATGTGACGTGGTATGTAAATATATCTATATTTTTTGTCTCTTATAATGATGGAATAATATAAGAGAAAGATAAGTTTGCATAGCAACAGTCGCTTATATATTTTATTTTTGTTAACAGTATTTTGCGACAGAAAAAAGTCTGAGAGAAAGACGGAAAAATATTGTATTGATTTTAAATCTATTTTCAGATTATAAACAATTAAAATATATAATAACAGACATTAATATGAACTAAAAGATAAATATTATTAATTTTAAGAAATATGAATTAGTTTGTATTTTCTGGATAATATTCCAGTGAAATTTATAGAAACAAGTTTTTCGTACGACGTTTAGATCACGGCCAGAATCTGCTGATGATAATTTCATTGCAAAGCAATTAGAAGTAACTACAAGAGCCCGGAAAAATGAGGCTTTTGTAAAATCGAACATTATATGTGTGTTGTAAGGTCACCCTTTTACACCCTCTACGAGGTCTTAACTATTATATTTAAGGTATACTATATTGTTATATTGTTTATATTATATTTTATTGTTATAACATTTTTCCACGTGTATTCAATTTCACAATTTTATTCTCATTGTATTATTTTCTATTTCTATGAAAAAGCTGACTTTCAGTTTCTAGTTGCTAAGTGAACTATACAATTGTCTCGTTTTGATTGGTCAAAAGTTGTTACGTACAAGGCGTCAGTCAGGTGACTAGAGTCGCTAATAAAACCGAGTCAGAGTTAAATCATGGTCATTTGTTCATTTTTCTTTTATTCGGTTATTTGATCATTTTTTGTTCATTCCTTCATTTGGTCATTGTTTTAAAATTACATTGATTATCTAACTCAACCTGAAACTGTAAAATCCTGTCAGGATATATCAAAATACACGAAAAAAGTACTCGCCCTTTAACGCCTCATAAAAATTGGTAATACAACATGTGTTAGATAACATTTGTTTGACAGAAACGATGCTTATAAATGTATAAATGATATTCCCGAAGTGTACGGTGGTGTAGAAATGAGATTTCCTCCGCGCCGCCATGTTGAGCGCATTTTTGGCCGTCGTAGGAGAAACTTGTTTATACAAAAGCTGTTTGTTATTTAGCCTTCTACAACTTTTAGGATGACCTAACCTGCGGTAGACAACAGTCCTGATTCATAAGGAGAAATTCATCGATCTCAAGTTTTATTGAAAAGAGAATATGTATTTGGTATGGACATTGGTAGATGATTGTAAAGGTATTAATAAACCTTATAGAACCATTTAGTTAATCTCAACATTATTCTACAGAATTTGGCATTAAGCAATCTTATATAACCCTGGATGTTGCTCATCCAAAACAGAAACTATCGGATAGACCAAGTGAAATATTAGAAAAAGATCAACGATCGCTCTTGCTCATTCTTTTTTAAATTTATAAAATATTCTTACTCACTTTTTGGTGACTAAATTGAAATTACTTACTCTGGAAAATGGCCTTCGACTCTACAAACGTATTCTTTAGAAACTAATCGGTTCCTAATTTGGTGTTCCATTTGTCTGGCTTTTTTCGGCGTCCTACCGAACATTAGAAGGCCACTGGTTAATCGGTCTAACCGGTGTATTGTCCGTAGATTCTTCAAATTGTACTCTTTCGCTAAAATAAATACTACAGTGTTGTGTCTGTACCTTCCGCACGGATGTACCTGTGAAATAGTCAATGGGTTATTATTTATGTATTTATTGACTAAAATTAGAAAAATAGTATAGTCATGTTTATCTAAAATATATTATAAGATACACGTTATAACGTACAATTTTAACTTTTTGTTTTTTATTATGTGGTATTAAAAAAAATCGAATTATAAATGTTATTTTCAGGCTGGGATTATTATTAGTTGTATACAGGGTGAATTTTATATACATAACGTAAAGGTTTTGTGGTTTTAATTTAGAACACTCTGTATTTCATTACACTTTTATAATGCCCTATAAATTGTAGTTTTTCACTTTTTTATTAATAAGACAACAGTTATTACTTATTTTTCCCATAAAAGTAAAATTTTATTTATTTAGTTTACAAAATTATATATTTTTCTTTGTTAAGAATAATCATAAAAACTTTTACCTTAACGTAACTTTTCTACTCTATTTTAAATTGTTTAAAGCACGTTTTGAGTTGAACTTTACTACGAAGGTTAATAATTTTGATTTATTAGATTCGGTCAGATTGCAAATATTTCATAAAGTTTTGCTTTTCGGTTAAAACTTTTAAAAGTTTCTTCGAAGCAAAGCGCTTTTTACGCTAATTAATTATTTATGTAGAAGTATATCTTTAAATTATAAAATTATTATTATACGAGGAAATGATGAAAGGTTTGTTTTTAGTTTACTACAAGCAATAAAAAAGTGAAATAACTTGTTAAAACACATTTAATTCTGTTTTAAAAGATTTTATGTGTATAAAAATAGTATATTTTTGAAGTATTCTGACCGTGAAATAGTGTTTAGTACTGCTTTATTTTTTGTGCCAATTTATGTAATAGTTATTCCTATAATTATAGAAAACAGGCACTGTATTCATTGGATTTGGTCTGTATTTTCCAAAATATAACAAACAATTGCATACAATCACATTTTTTAACATCAAATGTAAATAAACAATTTGTAGCGATACAAATCTAGGACCAAGTGATAAATAAACACAGGAAAATAAAATAAGTTCTAAAGGTATTTTATCTTCCAGGGGAAAAGTTTTGAGCATTAAATTAGCCCGAAACTAATAAAAAAACATGGAAGATGGTTTAAATAAACCTCCAGGAATGAGATCCTAACCGACGCTTCTTTTGGTACAGCAAGAGATTTTTAAAAAAAATTATCAATATCTGTTGAAGAGGTAAAAAATGGAGATACTGAAACGAGATCAGGCTAATTCTGCTTATGGCATAGTGAAATACGAAAACGCGTTGCTGCCTTAAAATTTGTAAAATAGGAGAAACGTCTCCTGTGAAAAATTTGGTGTTCATCCTGAACCAATTTTTTTCAACAATATGGCATAAAAAATAAAAGTAAGAGCACGAGCAGACCACACAAAAAAGTATCAAAATATGGACTATTCATTGATGAAGAATTTAGTTACACAGCTACCAATCCTGATGGAATTTTAGAAGAAATCTTCATTGTAAAAATAAAATATCCATATGAAAGCAGAACAAATGATAATTGGGTGAAGGGAAAATAACATATTGGAAAAAGAGAGAAACACCAAAATAAATTTGTGATTTTTATGTATTTGAATCCCTCGAGGATTGAAAGTGAAGAAAATACCTCGAAAAGACGACTTCTGGAATGACAAAATGAAATGAAAAATAAAACAGTTTTATTTGAAATTATAGATAGGAGAGCACATCTTTATGGAGTGCGAGAAAGAAAAATGTAATTATCAAAGTTGGACACTCCTGACGCAGGAATCAACACCACTAATGTCATTCTTTTTATTTTTTGTATAGTTTACATTTCAAGGGAAAAATTGGAAAAAAACAAACAAATATGAAAAAATAGGTAAAAATAGGGAAAAAATAAAGAAAATAAAGGGATAAATAGGTAAAAATAGGGAACATATGGGAAAAAATGGGGTAAAATTGGAAAAAGTAGGAAAAAATAGGGAAAATAATAGAAAAAATTATAGAATATTGAAAAAAACCAAGCAAATATAGGCAAAAATACGGAAAAAGAGAAAATAATAGGAAATATATGAAGAAGTAGAGAAAAATAGGGAAAATAGGAAACAGTATAAAACATAAGAAAAAACAAAGAAAAACAGGTAAAATTGGAAAAAAATACGGAAAAATAGGAAAAAATGAAAAATTAAGGAAAATAGGAAAAAGTAGGGGAAAAATATAGGGTAAAGTAGAGAAAAATAGGACAAAGTAGTGTAAAATAAGGAAAATAGGAAAAAGAAGGAAAAACAAAAAAGCATGGGAAAATAAAAAGAAGATCAGATAAGCAACTACGAACCTAGGTATAGGAAACTCAAAGTCTTAGAAAGAGAGGATGCAGAGATTCAGTGTGTAAGAGCGAAACGCTGATAAAAATGGTGGAACGTGTCATACTTTAAATATGAGGCTGTGGGTTAATAATAGCGTCCGATAGTGCATTCCTCAAAAAATTATCATGCGCAATGGCAGCAACAAAAAGGATTAGAATCTAATAATTGTAACTCGGAATAAATTCGTAAACAAAAATCATGCGCAATGATCATACCAAAACATCAGTAACGTAAAAACTCGTTACTATTAGTTCAAAACGCGAAAACGACATTGTATTATAAATGTAAAATCATGCGCAGAACCAACGACAAAGGAGCACTAGCGTCTATCTCCGTTATAAATAGTCGGATTTGGGTAGGACAAACGACGATATATTATTAAGACGTAAATGATACACGTAATGAAAAATCATGTGCAGTGGCAAGGAGAAAAAGGTATTAGCCTCCAATTTTGTTATTAATAGTCGGATTTTAACAGGACAAACGGCATTGTATTATAAATGTGACGTAGATATTTTTACAGAAAAATCTGCGCAATGGCAATAGCAAAACGGTATTGGCGTCCAACCATGTTATTAATAGTTTGATTTGGGTGGGACTAACGGTACTGTATTATAAATGTGACGTAGAATATATACGTAAAGAAAAAACATGCGCAGTAAGAATGGCACAAGGACATTAACGTCTAACTTTGTTATTAATAGTCGGATTTGGGTGGGACAAGCGGACACCTCATACATTAATCACGTAAAGAAAAATTTTACACAGTATCTTAGTGTCATTTTTTGACATTTGAACTTCTCATTTTATAAATAAACCAATGTTAAATCTTTAAATAATTATTTTATAGTATACCAAATTATTTCTTGGGTAATGAGCAAACTGTTTGGTTGGTTCTCACGTGGATGGCTCGGGTTCTATTCCTGTAGAAATAACTAATACAACAAATGGGCAAAAATTAATGTTAGCAGGTACTATACACTAGAGTACTAGATGTATTGTCAAAATAGGTACCGGATCACACGGGTACTCACCGGTATCGAGCAAGGTTTATCCAAAACAACTAAATCTTCATCAACATGTATTAACTTGATCGGGTTCGATAACACAGGGGTCTCGTGTCTGTAATGAACCGATAACAAAAAAAAGAAACATCAAAATGTTAGGTTAGATCGAGCAACGCTAACAGAAAGATGTCTTGTCGCCTTCTGTATCAAATTTTTTCATTTAAATGGAACAGGCTAATTTTTAATAGTTATTTCATTATTTTTCTACAAAGCTTCTACGTATATTTTTAAGTTAAAACAAAGCTGAAAAGTACTATTTTATTATTGGTCGCATTATAGTGGTTCTAAATGAATGGAAAATTTCAATTTGTCGGTCAGCTGCGCCCGTTATCATTGAGAAGATAAATAGTTTCCCGAGGGAAAGGTTCGACCGACCCTTATCATGACAAACAGACTCTCGCCGAGTTCAAAGAAGAATTTCAAACTCAGACACTTTTAGGAAACACCAGTTGATTTTTAGTTTATCGTTTGCTATTAATTTCTATTTTACCCTGTATACTAAATTATGCATCACTGTAAAATCCAAAGATGGATGTAAAAAACGGTTAGCTTAATATATCGATCGATAGATTCGTTTTGTTAAGGAACTGGCAGGTTAATAGCATATAATTTACTGTCAAGTTGTTAAATCTAACGAACCTCTATTAATCATTCGAGAAAATCGCTTCCTCCAGATTTCATATTTGTTTGAAGTGGATAAAATTCTGTTTTAAGATTAGACCAAAAGTTATTTTGTACTGAAAGCCCTTTTATCCCTTTGGCTGGTATATTTACATAGCCAGAAATAATATTTTGAGAAATTTAATCCAGGGATTTTTATAAAATTTTTATATATTTAATTTGACAGGACAAACAAAGTGTGACATACACCAATCTAATGTTTAAGACCTCATAAATAATTGAAAAACATAAAAGCTCGTTTGGCTGCTCATATTTTTTTCCAAGTTTGTCTTTGAAGACCGTGAAAAGCTCAATTTACTAATGGAAGACCTAACGGTATTTTTTGTCTTAAAAAGTATATTACATAGCGACGTTGAAAAATTCTAGCGAAAAGACATGATTAAAAACATGGTTAATAACGTGCCGCAAGATTTATGTTGTCGAGTAATTGTAAGATATACAGAGGATCAATTTCATTTTTTAAATTTGAAGAAATTTATTTTAGATGGTCTCGAAATTAAATAAAATCGAGTGGATGTTGATAGAGAACGGAAGGTGGGGTAGGTTCAGGAGCGTTCTGAAGGGTAAAAAATGATTTTTTACGATTTAGAGTGAAAAAATTGAATATAAAAGTTATAGATAATTGAAAGCTTACAACTTTTATTCTACGATTTTTCAACAAAAAAATTATTAAGAAAATTCTATTTTTCAGTTTTTTATTTTATCTCCCAAAAAATTATTCGGTTTTGATGTAATTTTGTGAAAATCTACATTGTATTTTTCTTTTAGAGGAAAATATTCACTTTTCAATTTTATGCGAATTTAAAGACTTAATTTTTAATACCAAAATTGGTTAAAAATTTTTTATTTTGGTTTTTCTTACTTTTAACAATATTTCTCCCCAGAAACAATACTAAGAATTTTCAAAAATCAGATTTTTTTAAACCATTTTTTTAGATGTTTTAATAAAAAATCTCACAGTTAATCGTTTGCTTAAAAAAATACATGTGCATAAAAATGTATATTTCTATCAAATTTTAACAAAATCAATTATTTTTGTGGGAGAAAAAAATGAAAAACGAAAACAAGTTTTTTTGCACTTTTATCAATAATCTTGGAATGTTAAAAAATGATCGAATTAAAGTTATTGATCTTCAATTTTTTTCGCTAGAAATCGTAAAAAATCAATTTTCACTCACGATCTACTTGATGTTTTCTCCTTTTGTTTATTCTAATTTTTTTTTCAAAAATTTTTGGCGCTACACTAATTGTCATATTTTACGAAAAATGGCTTTAGGTCAAATTCCCTGATTTTCAGAAGTGTAGAAGAAAATCAATATTACAACTGCTATTAATCTATCGAATCATTCAGTATTTGTGATTAGCTCCTGCGATAAGTTTTTTTCGAAAAAATAGCACCCTAAAAGTTCCCTAAATTTAAAAAAATATGTGTAATAAAGGTTCATGCAATTTTGCTTACTTAAAACTACATAGAAGGGTATCCACAATAAAAAAATACCTAAAACTGGAAAGCACTCTCGCTTATATAATATAAAATGTTTATTGACTAAATGTAATATTTTTTTCATATATTATTATTATTATTATTTCGCAGAGTGTTAAAATTTAATTATTATCTTGTACTGTAGTTGTATTAATATAGTATATAAACTTAATATGAGAGATTGGGTACAGGGGTGACGAGAATATCTAGAAGGAAGAAAAAAGAAGAACTGTGGTTCAGGTAAACAAGGCCAAAAAATCACATGGGATGTGGAAGAGAAAATAGGGTTAGGAATGTCAATAGGGAGTTTTTTTGCCAGATAAAATAACTATTTTTGTGGTTATCGTTATTTCTGAGATTGCGCAGTAAAGAAATGAGGGGAGGCAAACTGAATAACTATAACGACAAACTTTATTTAAGGCGGATTGGAATAACCGTTTTTGCGGTTATATGGACACAGAAGTTGTCTCTGAATGGCAGTATTGCTAACGTCAGTCTCTTATTGTAACCTCAAAATTTGTGTTATAGTTCTTATTTGCTCTTTTTGTTGAAATTTAATTCTCTCAGTATACTGTTACAAATCTTTTGAATATTTGACTGCCTTCTTCTTATTAATATATTAATCTATATTTAAGGAAAAAACACTAACAACGAAATTTCACTAACTGCGTTTGAACGTCAGTGCCTACAAAATACAAAAAAGTTGATATTTTTTTGATGTTCCAAAAACTCATTTCAAATCATGATTCGCTATCGTTATCCTTAATAACTATAACCACAAAAAGGTTATTTTTTAGTTGGTTTAAAAACTCCCATTGTTGGATGATATCACAGATATAAAGGAAATTTTGAATTCACCCAATGACAAACAAAAACACAATGAACTGAACGACACGACTTTATTTTTATTTTATAATTTCTTCCCACCATAACACATTGCACCGGGTCCAGCCCTTCTGAGACCGATCCTGGCTGTAATTAATTCTTGAAATTTGAATATCGGGGCTATAGTGGCTTGTGACGTAGCCCAATTGAAACAGATTGTATTTGGCTATGTTGTCATATCGATAAAATTGGCAACTCTCGTTTTCTCATGTGTTATGATTAAAAGAAGGAAACAAGTATGTACAAATTTTTCTACAAACGAACAAAGCTAGAATCTTGGCAATGCTGTAGAAAGTTAAACATCAATTATTGGTCAAAAAGCAGCGCCACTTTCAAAATATATTAATTACTTTTTATTGATTTTTATTAATTCATGAATATTATAAGAACAATGAAAATCAACATAAGCAACCAGGTTTTTTAAGCTATTCATTCATTAATATAAAACCAATAAATTCGTTTCTACTGGATAAGTCCATTGAGTAACAAAATGGTATGATTAGTAAGTAAATATATCAAAACATTTTTAAATAAAAATGAACAAAACTTGACAAATTAGAAAATGAACAACTTTACCCTAAAACCTAAAACTATTTATTTCTAAATTTACGTTCCTAATTTTCATTTTCATTATTTTAATTTGATGCATCTTATAGGTTATTTCTACTTTTTGATCTCGTATTTATTAAGTTCTACTAGTGGTCTGTTTCTTTTTGCTGTCATTATCTGTCACGTCAAATTCATGTGTCTTCGAACTGCCACTTGTCAAAATTGTCATTAAAATCTAGTTGCCGCATGGTGGTTAATTTAAGACGCAATTTAATACTTCAAAAAATTTTGTAATTTAACTTTAGTACATCTGATGTCAATTTGATTGTATTTTCCATTATGGAGGTAGCAAATAATTTTATTTAATTTTCTACAATTTTAATTAAAATTTTTTTCCTAATTTATAAAGTTTTGTTCATTTTTATTTAAAAATGTTGTTTTGATATATTTACTTACTAATCCATACCATTTTGTTACTCGATTGTACGAGCTTATTCTTCTTAACTTTTAAGTGATTTGTTATTTGGTTTTGACAATTTATAATTTGTATTGTAGGCCTGAAGATGGCCATTGTTTGGCCGAAACATGTCGTCCTTACACGCTTAATCAACTGATTTACAAAATTATATTTTATATGGTATGTCTCTGAGTTTTTTTATTATTCTTTGATTTCTTACATCACAAATGTCACTCTTGTTAAAAATTGATTCCAAACAAACCTTTGTTAAATTTAAATCAGCTTGTCAGATATTGATTCTGTTAAGTTTTTTGGTAGAAGATTGTGTTCATCGTGTTATATATAAGAAAATTGTGTTATCTTTGATTTTATAACTCTATTAAAGACTGTGTCAAAGGTATTAAAAAAAGTAGCCTGCTTTAATTTGTATCTTTAATTATTAACTAACTAACGTAATCTAAAATTCTTTGTTTGGAATTAGTTTTTGACAAGAATGACATTTGTGACGACACACTATTGACGTATTATTGCAATAAAATTTGACAGTTCTCTTTTTAGATAGGCAAGGGTAACTGTTTATTTCTAAAGAACTAATATAATGAATAAATAAACAGAACTAGCCTAAAGAAAAGTATGGGTACGTTATTAAATGACGAAATGTAAGTTCGTTGAAATTTTTTAAACATAAATTTGTCCATGACTAATCCCAAAAATGAAAAACGCGTTTGAAACGGTGCGCTACTGATTCAGTGTCACCTCTTGGTGCGGCTCACTTCATCTTGCACGAATCAAACATGTACAGAATACTTTGTCTAGCAAGGCGGTAATGGTCTTAGGATGATGAAAATAAGGAAACAAAAAAAATTACAAAAAAGGTGTGTAAACAAGAAAAAAATACAACTGATTGAGTAATGAACGATTAAATTAAAATTATTATTGAGTAAAGAAACACACAAAGTCCACTACCACAGAAATATTAGTTCAAATATGAAATTGGCAACTAGTTTCGGTTTCCGCCATCATCAGGCCTACAATAGCGCTCGTTAATAATCAACGGGTAATAATAGAATATTAGTATGAGAGGCTTACCATAAACATCATGGAGCAAACAGTGAAATACAATTTTGGTTTAAGCAACATTAAAAATTACTTTGAGGTTTTTGTTTTTTGAAGTTGGCTTCCCCCCATTCACATCATGGTTATTTTAATTTGTTTGTCAGTTATCACACTGTCACTGTCCATTTTACAGTTGACGTTTAACTAATGTTCGGGTAACTCGCGTCTAATTTTGTATCGCTGTTGTTCCTACTTACTGCCCTTAATTGGGCCAGGGTAGTGCAACAACCGATCATTTTCAACTCCTTCGAGCTGCCTTTGTGGGTTCGCTCCCCAAACGTATATGTTCTCTCCTACCCCTACGTGGGATCTTTGACTGGCCCCCGCGCCGCACACTTATTCAAATGCCACTTATGGCTTGTTTTGGGTCAGGAGTTCCTTGATCCTTTTCCTTTGTACTTAGTACAACCGTTTTTCACGATGAGACACATCTTGTGTCCCCAAAATGAGTTTTAATAATATTTTAATATTCAGTACTTTGATGTTGCTTAAACCAAAATTTTATTTCACTGTTTGCTCCATGATGTTTATGGTAAGCCATTCATACTAATATTTTATTGTTACCGTTATCGTTTATTAACGAGCGCTATTGCAGGCCTGATGATGGCGGAAGCCGAAACTAGTAGACATTTTCACATTTGAACTAATTTTAACAAATATATTTCTGTGGTACTGGACTTTGTGTGTTGACCACATTTGAAACATGGATAACCTGATGAATGTTTTTAAATTATTATTGTTAAAGAAGAAGTGAAAGGTTCAGTCTATTACCTTTACTACGGTAAAGTGAAATTGAAAAAGAATGAATAAGTGACTGAGGATGGTGAACACACTAAATATCAGGTGAAGAGTGAAAAAGAGTACGTCAGTGTGTAAAATATATAAATTTATTTAAAATTCGGCTAAGCGCTTTTGGCAAATAAAGCCATCATCAGAGCCTTCGTCAATACGATACCCCACCAGAGAAATTTAAAAACATGACAACCGGTTAAAATTAATTTTTTTTTTTTAATTAAATTTATATATTTTCCACACTGACGTACTATTTTTCACTCTTCACCAGAAAAAGAATGATTTTGAGAAAGCATGTGTTTAGCAAATGAAGGAGTATTGGTAATATTTGAGTTTTTGTATTTGTCAATGATCTAATGTGTTCTTTCATTCCAGTTTCATGTCTTTTACTTGATTGACCAATATGACAATTATAAGTAATTTTTCAATTTATTAAAAGGAAAAATTATAAACAAAAGATTATCCCTAGCTCAAATGTGGTACATTATTCAATAAATAATAGAAAAGCTCTAAGTCATACCACATAAATTTAATGTTCAATTAAAACCAGATTAAATTGGCGGCGACATGTTTCGGCCACAACGATGGCCATCATCAGGCCTACAATATAAATATAAAATTGGAATACAATATATTAAATATAATAAAAAAAATTGTATATTGTAATCCAATTTTATATTTGTATTCTAGGCCTGATGATGGCCATCGTTGTGGCCGAAACATGTCGCCGCCAATTTAATCTGGTTTTAATTGAACAATAAATGTATGTGGGATGACGAGTTTTTCTACTATTCATGGAAAAATTATTCACAAATTATTATTTTGAATTTTTATAATTTTTGAAATGTAAACAATACCTTCCTGGAAGCTACTGGTTAAAGCCACATGTATAATTTTTATATTAAAATATATTTTTGCCTAAAAAATATTTTTAAATACGATACGAAAATTTGCTATTACGTCACATTGACACTAATTTAAAATGTGTGTATTATCCAAAATTAATGTGTTAGATTTATCCAGTTTTAGTGTAAAAATTTAATGTGGATGAACCCAAAAAGATGGCGGTCTTATTGCCAACTTACAGGTATAGAGGCAGGTTTGTTGACCACCACAATGTCCTCGTCCATATGCACAATGGTGATCGGTTGACAAGTCACTGGCACTTCGTGTCTGTAACATATATACAGGGTACGTCCAATTTGGATTTGGTTTTTGAAGTACATATAACATATAGAATAGGTAAATACATGTTAGTAAGGGAATAGTAATTTTTTATTTAGTATAGAGACAGCCAAAAAAATTTTTTTATTTTAACCCTTTTTGATGATACGCTCGTGTCAGATTTTTTGTGGAAAATTTAGGCTAATGCTTTTATTGCCTTTTCCCTCTTTTAGTCAACCCCATTCGGATTAAATTGACACATGGCATAAAAGCATGGGTTTGACATGCTACATGTTGATCTTAAGTTTTTTTTTTTATTAAAAGAGGGAGAATAAGAGAAATGACAATGAAAGATATAGCAGCTTTTTGTTAAAATATATACAATCCGTTAGAATAAATTCGTTGTTTCGTATCAAAAAAAAATCCTTTGAACGGCAGCTTTTTAACATGAGTTATATAACTTGATAAAGTTCATTCGGGATTGCTTGAGAATAATAAATCAACATAAACCTTCATTATTTAGTTTATATGTTTTCATGTTTTATGCAATTTTATTTCCATTTATTGTAATTATGTTCTGAATTCGTAAATCTCATTTTTTTGTAAGCGTAATGTCCCCTTCTTTTTGAATTGTTCTGGTTTTTTATATCCTGAATATTCTAACTCTAGAGCGAAAATGTTTACATTTTATTATTAAAAATGATTTTAGAATTATTATAGTGGAAAAAATAAATTTATATATTTTGGCTGACCCTATAACAAAAATTGCACCTAGATAGTTGGTTGAAAATTAAAATTACGTTTTAACACATAAAAGCGAGCAAAACAAAAATGTTTATTATTAAAAATTCCCGCGGGATGGACAAAGGCGTGTTTTTATATGATTCACAAAGACATTTCAGTTTGAATAAATTTCGTGTGAGCGGAGAATTAAAACGGGAAAAAAAAATATTAGGCTTGAAAAAACATAAAGTGTATTTGTTAGTATGTTTGATATCATTTTTGTAATACCTACTTAAATTTTTTATCATTGATTTTTTGTTCCGCAAAAAAAAATTAATTTGAATTTTATAATTCGTTAAAGATGTATTTTAGTGCATTGATAGCGGGAGCAAGTTGGAATAAATTTTTAATCTATTTTCCATCGACTTAAAAGATACCTATTAATTTTGAACTATTAATTTTATAGCAAAATATGTAGTTACTAAAAATAAAGAAGTGTATAAAAAAACGCTATACATGTTTTGTTTTACAACTACCTGTTTTAAATTTATTGGGCGTCGATGATTCTATGAGCACTCTTAAACGCATTCATTTGTTTTTTGGTGTTATTCATTTTCATTTGGTAAAAAAATCATGTCACATTATTGGATAAGAATGTTCCCTAAGATACAGTTGCTGTCATTTTTTCATCAAAATGAATTTCTGATGATAAACCAATCTTTAATCAGCAAGTCGCTCAGCAGTCTTAAGACGGAATTAGCACCTCGTGATTTTCATACCACAAACTATTAATTAACTAAATGTTTGATAGATGGCGATTAGATGTACTTTCTTGGTAAAAAATTAAATGTTTATTATCCTCCAGTAATACTTGCTTAGTTGTCAGATGTTGGGATCGCCGGGTTTTAATTTTGAGTGAAAATGGGATTTTAGTGATATCAGATACTTAAATAGAAGATTTTTATGACACCATTAAACTCGCCTGGCCAAAAACTACTGACCTATAATCCGATGTAAAAACTCACCGTGAAAAATTTTTTTAAAATTTTTCTCAAATCCTCGGTTTGATTTATATTATAATTATTTTTTTCAGTATGTACCAGAAGTCTTTACTATTATTTGTTACAAAAATTTTATCAGGAAATGATGATTTCATAACTATCTCCAAAAAGGGATAAAATATAAAGAAACAAAATATGAAATTAAAATTTTGTTTTAAAATTAATTATTTTCCAAATTTTTCAGTTTTTTCTAATTTTACTTAGGACCAGATTTTAAAGTTCGAAATTCGGGACGCTATTTTTAATAATATTTTTGCAAACAAATTATTTTAATATTATTATTATTATGGTAGTATACCGAGTGTAAATGTTTCATGGAGAAATAGATTTATACCCAACTTTGGTCGATGACAAAACAAAGAACCCCGCACATAATGTAAAGAAATTGGCCCTCGGTGAAAGTTAATGAAAATTTTCTGTTGTTTGTCTTACTTAAAAGTAGAAAAAAATGTCAAGTTTAAATTTCTGCTATGACAGAGTGTTAAAATTAATACTGTTGTGGTAACTCGAATGATACTAAGTTTAATTTATTTGTATTTCTGAACTGAAACTAAAAGGAACTAAAAAAAAAACAAATAAATGAAATATAGAAAATAAGTGCAACTTATAATATCGATATAAATACACCAATCAAAATTAGAAAAATGTTTAAAAAATAATTATATATTGTTATTTAAAATCCTATATTGAAATATACAGGGCGAGGCACTATAAACGCGTCGCGTTGGTCTTTATATGGAAAACGGTAAGAATGGGTAAAAAATGTTTACTGCAGGTACAATTTTAAATTATTTCGATTTATACAGGTTGCCTCAATAAAAAGATCTGAACCATAGTTATATTATTTTAAATGTAACACTCTGTATTTTCCATCCCTCTCTTTCTCTTTTTCTACAATTTAGAATTTTTTTATGTATCATTTTATAGAGAGGTTTTTTTTTATTTGTTGTAGTTTTTTTCTCATTTCACTGATTTTTTGTTGTTTTTTGATTTTTTTGTGTTTTTTTTCTGCCTTTATATTTTTTTGTTCTGTTTTTTTTTTGTGATTTTTTCATCATTGTTCTGTTTTTCTTTTTTTATTTTTCTTCTTTTGTTTTTTAATTTTTTCTCATTTCTTTTTTGATAACTGCAATTATTTGCGACTTTTTTGGGATTTCTTTTCGAGTTTTTGCAATTTATATCGATTTTTTTCATTTTTTTATGGTCACAGTTGTTTGGGGTTTTTTGGTTGTTTTTTTGTTTTTGCGATGTTGTTCGATTTTTCTCGCTTTTTTCTCATGTTTCTGCTGTTTTTCGTTTTTTTTTTTAATTTTTCGTCATTTTTTTTCATTGTTCTATTTTTATTTTTTATTTATTTTTTCATGGTTCTGTTTTTATTTTCTATTTTTTTTCGTTTTCTGATTTTTTCTCAGTTTATCTTATTCGTTTGATTTTTTATGATAATTTGCGATTTCTTTGTGATTTTGTTACGGTTTTTTGCGACTGTTTTGCGATTTTTGTGATATTTTTCGATTTCTTACGTTTATTCCGTATTTTACAATTATTTTTCACTTTTTCCCAATAGTTTCTAATTTCTCTCTCAATTTTTTTCTTTTTTTCAAAGTTTTTTGACTTTTTCTATTATTTTTCCGATTTTTTCTGTTTTTTTTTCAGGTTTTTTCGATTCTTTTAATTCATTCTCGTTTTTTTTTTGTTTCTAAGAAGAAAGAAAATAATAAATGGTGTATACAGGGTGTCCAGGAGTTCGTACCCAAAACTTGGGAGATGATAGAGGGGCTAAAATTAATGATGGTACTTCATATAAAATTTGTCCCTTATAATTATTAAACTACTTATTTGAAATAAATCAAAAATTAACCATTTATAAACACCATAAATGCGCACTTAATAGCGTTATAAACAAATCTGCACAACCCTTGTGAAGTCAGGTATAGACTAAGTTCAATGTTTTTAATGAGGCACATTTTTTTATCTATCATTTTTTTTCATTTCCAAATATGATAGCTAAATTTCACAAACATCTTTAAAAGAAAAACGTCCTTTTGTGACAAATCGATAAAATTAATGTTTTAAGAGATATGTGCAATTTTATGTGGCACTGCACATCAATTGCGCGATCACCATTTTTTAAAAAATACTTACGATTAAAGGAAACATCTCGTATTACTATTTAATTGTTAATAAATCAGGACAGTCTACATTTAGAATAATAAACTTCCACACTTTTTATAAATTTAGCTATCATATTTAGAAATGAAAAAAATGATAGATAAAAAAATGTGCCTCATTAAAACCATTGAACTTAGTCTATACCTGACTTCACAAGGGTTGTGCAGATTTGTTTATAACGCTATTAAGTGCGCATTTATGGTGTTTATAAATGGTTAATTTTTGATTTATTTCAAATAAGTAGTTTAATAATTATAAATAAAAAACCATTTTTAATTTTTAACTTTGAAGCCCTATAAGTCGTTAACGAGGGGCTAAGGGACAAATTTTATATGAAGTACCATCATTAATTTTAGCCAATCTATCATCTACCAAGTTTTGGGTACGAACTTCTGGGACATCCTGTATATATAAATCAGATAGTCGCACGGAAAAAACACATAGAACATTTTTGATAGACAATTTAATTTGCTTTAATTTTGTTAATCACAAATTTTGCTCTAAAGTTTATAGGAATCGAGTTATTAATAAATAATAAAGAAAAAACATTTTATAGCCCTTTTAGCCAAATTCGTACTTTCTGGAGGGTGCAAGTTTAATACGTGCTTTTTAATACCAAATAATAACAAATTTAAATTATTTCCAGCTTGTCCGAAATTGTTCCCGCTATCAGCTATTTTATAAGACTTGGCGACTGGTCTAAGTTGGGTATCACAGACTTTAAAACAAAAATACTCATTGATTTTGTAATTTTTACTAATCATTAAGCAAAAATCTTCAATTTGTCAGATCTAATGGACAAATCGGGCCCAAATTTTGGTCTCACACACCCTTAACACGATCACAAAGTAAACAATGCCTGCCATATAAAAAAATATATTCTTTAATTCGTTTAAATAATTTCCGCAACTATAAAAATTATTAAATTCTAATTTATGCAATTAATAAAAATCACTTACCTATGTACAATGTTAGCTAAAAGATCGTTATGTTTAAGTTTATAATCGGTCGGGACTTTTTCGTAATTTACAGTTAATGTTCCAGCTTGTATACACCTTTCGTATTCTTCCGCTGGATGTGCTCGGAATTCCCTAGCGAAAATGTCGAGGATTTTTTCGCCTACCCAACGGCCCTTTGTAAATGTGGTGAAAGTGAAGTAGTAGGGGTAGACTTTTCGAAGACCTGTAACAAAAAATTGTAAAAATTATTTTTGTAAGCGTTAAAAAAAAGGTTATGTGAACAATTTCTTTTTATATTAAGTTTTTTTCAGTTTATTTAGTAAAATCTTATATGGGGTATTTAAAAAAAATAGTGTATTTTAAATTTAATTCCTTTATATTTTTATTTCATCTGAAAGCTGAACTCTTTCCCTTTTGGAAAACGTATAATTTGCTGAAACTCAAGAACCAGTGGTCCGATTTCAAAAAAATTTTTGCCAATCGTTTTCTCGTATCTACGAGAGGAACCCTACTGTTTTTGGGCATTTTTACTATAGGGGGTGGAAACTTTAGGGGGATGAAATTTCAAAAAAATTCATATCCAGCATTTTTAAAAATATCGAAACAGATCATAATATTTTTTTATATTCTAAATATTATAAAAAAATCGTGAAAAACCGCAAAAAATCGGGAAAAATCGTGAAAAACCGTAAAAAATCGTAAAAACATTGAAATAATTTCTAATTATAATTAGAGACATAAAAACTAACTACAACATATTTCTAATTATTGAATTTTTTTAAATATTATTGAAAGTTTTTGAATTTTTGATCTTTCAAATTTTTGATTCTTTTTTTGAATATTTTGTACTTTTTGGTTTTGAAATTTTTGAATTTTTCTAAAATTTTTGGAATTATTTAAACTTTTGTCCCTTAAACCTGCCCATATCAAAATATTTGTTCGTTTTACCATTTCACCTTTATTCATCTTTGAATTTTTTTAATTTTTTTAAATTGAAATTTTTGCTTTTTTTTAAAATACTGGATTTTTTTAAAATTATTGTAATTTTTGAAATTTTTCGCCTTTAACCTGTCCATGTAAAAATATCTTTTACCACTCAAGCCAGTCAATGAAAAAATATTTGTCCTTTTTATTACCCCTCTCAATTCAATTAAATTTGCTCCACCCTGTATATAACATTTTGGAGTTCATCGCCGTTTTTCCAATTTTCCGGTAAAATTATATATTTCCGAGAAAAAGGTAAGGATAAGGAGATTTTAGATAATTAAACAATTTTTGCTTTTTGTTCTAATTATTATAAAATGAATTCGCTAATTTAAACGACTTTTTACGAAATTTTAAAAAATTAAGAAAGATAGGAAAAAATGGAAAAAGTCTAAAAAATCGTGAAAAATCATAAAAAACCGTAAAAAAATCATAAGAATTCGTAAAAAATCGTGAAGAATCGTAAAAAATGTAAAAATTATACAAAATTGATAAAAAAATACTAAAAAGTCCTAACATTTCATAAATAATTCTAAAAAATCGTAAAAAATTATAAAATATTGGTAAAAAACTGGTAAAAAGTCGTAACATTTTCGTAAATAATGCTAAATAATCGTCAAATATTATAAAAAAAATTGTAAAAAATCGTAAAAAAATGGTAAAAAATTTGTAAAAAACTGGTAAAAGGCGTAACATTTCGAAAAAATGCTAAATAATGGTAAAATATCACAAAAATTGTAAAAAATCGTGAAAAGTCGTAAAAAAATAGTAAAAAATTGTGAAAAATTGGTAAAAAACTGGTAAAAAGTCGTAACATTTCGTAAATAATGCTAAATAATCGTAAAACGTCATAAAAAATTGTGAAAAATCGTAAAAAACCGTAAAAAACTGGTAAAAAGTCGTAACAATTTGTAAATATTGCTAAATAATCGTAAATGATCATAAAAAATTCTAAAAAATCGTGAAAAATCGTAAAAAAATGTAGTAAACCCTAAGAAGCCGAAAAAAACTGCAAAAATCTGGAACAAATGGAAAAAAGGGGTAATATTGGAAAACGCGAGCAAATTAGAAAAAATCGAAAAAATAAAAATAAAATAAAAACAAATCATAAAAAATCGGAAAAAATTGGAAAAAAACAAAAAAAAATGGGGAAAGATAGGAAAAGTTAAAAAAATGGGAAGAAAAAACCTTAAAAATTTAATTTCAATAAAAATATATAATAAAATTAATTTTTTCTTAAAATTTGAAGCGAAACTTTTTGTCATAAACAGATCCTCGCAGCCATAGGACTATTTAAATCATTACACCATATTGCACCACAATTAGATGATATGTTATATTTATTTTTTTATTTTCTTGCAGATCACTTTTATTATACTTCTTCAGTAGCTAATTAAAAATGTCATTCTGATTACGTCTCTTTAAAAGACTAAAATGTCTTCATAGCGTTATATGTACATAAATTTCGTGTTGCGTATAGTTGTTGTGTTTATTGTTAAAGTGAATTTTTCGGGCCGAAGTACTAAAAACGTGTAATATTTTGCAAATTAAAATATGTCAGAAACTTCTAGGACACCCGGTATTATAAATTATTTTTTAAGTAAGTCGATTTTAGTATCCATTTTCCCTTTTAATAATAAAATAACATAAATTTAATAAGACATTTTATAGACATCCAAAAAGTACAAGTAAAAAGCAAAATCACAATTCTTCTAAGCTCGGGTTATCTCAAAGCGTTTTAGTAGGTCCATATAATAAGGGAAAATTCCTAAACAAATTGCCTTTTCTTGTCTTTACATTTTCGCAGAGGTGGTTTCTTTGACGTAAAAGATATATAAAGTTTAGTAACACTCTTTTAAATTTAGATAATACTAAAACTGTTTTTTTCTTGAACAAATAAACATTCTTTGTCTCCGGTATCTTTGAAATTAATTTTATTACTTCCTACCTCTATTTTTACCCATTTCAAAATTATTGTATAATTTAATACCAAAGATTAATAAGGAATCGTTAAATATTTGTATTTTCAATTTGCGTTGTAAATTTCTATGCAAAGCTATATGCATCCTTAGTTTAGTTTGGTGAAATTTATAGCCTCCAGCTTGCAGTAAATTGCGGTGGGAGTTTTCTCAAGGCGCAATAATGAATACTAGATTAAGAACTGTGTGTTATGCGATTTGCATAAACTCGTTATTTGCCGGTTTAAAACCGTTAATGGTTTTTAATAAACTATAGTAATTAAACGTAATGGACTTAAAGGTATAAACTTATAGGTACAATTTATTTCGCAATTGTATTTATAAAATAATATAATATTTATATAATATATAATCAAAAATCAGAAAATTGTAATTTACGTAACAAATCCGGAAAATACAGTTTTTTTTGGACGAGTAGACAAAATTCTAGGATGAGTCGTCATAGGCGAGTCCTGGAAGTTTATGAGTTTTAATAGTTATTTTCCTAACAAGTGCGGAAAGCTATACTTTTCCGCACGCAATTGCAGTTGCCCGAACGACGCGAAGCGGAGTTCGGTCATGCAATTAAGTAGGGAAAAGATGCTTTACGCAAGTGTTAGGAACAATATTTTTTCTACAAGCGCCTAGAATTAAAAAAAAAATTTAGCAAAAAGTATTTTTTCTACAAGCGCCTAGAATTAAAAAAAAAATTAGCAAAAAGTATTTTTTCTACAAGCGTGCGGAAAGTTACAACTTTCCGCACGCTTGTAGAAAAAACTGTTTTCTGACGTGTTGCGTACACTATTTTTTCGGTAACCGTGTAGAATAACAAATCAATAAGACACATTCCTTTATTATATTAGTTTATTGCGATAATTGCGACCAAAAACCATGCAAACGTTCAAAAATCAAAATGTCAATTAATTTCATGTCAAATAACTGTTAGTCGTTATTCGCTTCTATGGTAATGATCTACTGCATTTATCAAAACTATACCTACCAATATTTTTATATTTACAATGAAAATAATGATGTGATTCTTTCCGGCCTAATCCGGGAAGTACGTATTTTCCGGACTAGGCTGGAAAATGCTACTTTCTCAAAGAAAAGGCGTCCGGGAAGTGGGTACTTCCCGGACAGTTGCCCGAAAACTATACTTTTAACTAAGATCACTGTTCATAAGACAAAAGTATGGCCTTTTTGATAACTTTTATAAGTTTAAACTAGAAAAATGCAATAGGGAACTTGAATAATTTTTTTTTTATTTTTTATTGATATAGTTTATTATCTGCAAGTAGCGAAAAAACATGTTAAAACTCATTTAGTTCAGTATTTTATTTATAAAAAAATGTTTAAAATACAAGTCTGCATGGCGGAAAAAAGTATAGATTTAAACAGAAGTGACGTCATTTTATGCTAGAATCTGTCACCATCTAGCGGTAATTCATTGCAATAACGATTGTTGTCAAAAATTTTGTTTTATTTATGAAATGTCAAAGAATTGGCAATAACTAGATGTCTGATTTTAGACATCTTAGCAATAACCTTTGCCACTGACATACAACCTATTCAAAATGCCAAAACGGTGTAGTAAGAAGTACAATTGTTTTGTACCTTACTCCAAAAATCATACAAAACCAGTTCCGGATAAAATATATACACGTGCCACATGATGAAAATATACGAAATTTGTGGCGTGTATCGACAAGATGCCCATATTTAAAATGCAATTGTTGCGAAGAACACTTTATTATGTAAAATTACAACATTCTAACAAAATTCATTTAATTTAACAGAAATAACTTTTGCTAGCTTATATTTTTAATTTTTTACTTTCCCGGACCCATCAAAGGGAAAGTAAGGTGAACGAGCAAAAAAAATAATCGAGATATTGATGGAAATATCCATTTTGAGTTCCCCCAAGAAGATTGGGACCATTTCCAGCGTATGGTCTGTCTGTGTGTAATCTTCCACGATGACTGCCGAACCGTTAGACCAATCAAGCTGAAATTTGGTATGGAGGGTCGGTGTGTGCCTGGAATGCGACCATTAGATTTTGGTTTAAATTGGTACAGTAGAAGGTCCTCAAGATCGACATTGGTTAAATATACATGTAACAATTTTTTGCTTTCTTTAAATTTTAAGGACAAACAATACATTTTAGTGCAAAATGTTGTAGTACAAAGTTTTAGAGCATAAAATTACCTACAATTTTTGTCTTAAGCCTTTTCCAAAATTTCCAATAGTTGCGCCACTAGAGGGCGCGTAAAAAATGTGCATGTATGTTTTCTATAGTTTTTCTTGATTTTGAGGACAAACAATACATTTTGGTGCAAAATGTTGTAGTACAAAGTTTCAGAGAATAAAATTCTCTATAACTTTTGTTTCAAACTTTTTCCAGAATTTCTAATAGTTTCGCCACTAGAGGGCGCGTAAAAATGTGCATGTAGGTTTTCTATAGTTTTTCTTGATTTTGAGGACAAACAATATACTTTAGTGCAAAATTTTGTAGTACAAAGTTTTAAAGCATAAAATTCTCTATAACTTTTGTCTCAAACTTTTTCTAAAATCTCCAATAGTTGCGCCACTAGAGGGCGCGTAAATAATGTGCATGTATGTTTTCTCTACTTTTTCTTGATTTTGAGGACAAACAATGTATTTAGTTCAAAATTTTCTTGTGCAAAGTTGTAAAGCATCAAATTTTCTTTAACTTTTATGTTTAACTTTTGCAGAATTCCTCATAGTTTCGCCGCTAGATGGCGAGAAAAATACACATTTAAAATTCCCTACAACTATTGTATGAAAATTTTTCCCGAATTCTCAATGGTTTTCAAACATGATTTTAGGAGATCCTAATTGTAGCAGTATGATATATAACGTGCGCATGCGCAGCTTATGTCATTACCAACATTGAAATATTAATTCACCATCAGATCCCTATTTTTAATGTGTTCCATAAATCAATGTAATGCTTAGTATTTTGTAATTAAAATAATAATAATAAATAACATTTTCTCTACGGTCGAGCCGGGAAAGTCCTGCGGTGACACAGCCGATTTTTTAATAAAATGATATTTTAGCGTAACCTCGTTGTCTTCACACCCCTCATTTCAACAGCGTGGCCTCCAATCTTTAACAAACAATCCATCAGCATATCCAAACCAATCTTCGGTAAATTTTGCGAACATGCTTTCTGATATCCAGTGAGGCAACTTTGTTTAGGAATTTTATATTTTTATATATTATTTTAGTGACAGATAAAAATGACACTTGTAATCATATGTTGACGCGGAAAAATATAAAGCTCGTTAGGACGGATTCCCACTAGATGGAAAAATCTGAAGGCTGATTTTCTGTATTGAATTCTATTGGTCGATTTCGAAAATTCATTCGAAATCAACCAATAGAATTGGATACAGAAAATTAGCCTACACATTTTCCGCCTAGTGGGAATCCGTCTTGAGATTGCATAAAATGACGTCATAGCCAATGGCAGGAGTTGTGCCGGATTTAAAAGTTATCCAATTTAGAACGTTTGTTAAATAATTAATAAATTAAAAGTAACACCTTTTTTTAACCTGTTTTATCGTCCTATATTACTTTTAGAACATTTTTAACCGAATTCAATAAAAAAATATCCATTTTAAGATTTATGCAAGTTCCCTATTGATAAACATTGCGTCAAGATTAAAATCAAAAGTTGCAACTCGAATTGAATGAAATTCATTATTAAAATAAATAAAAACAAAAAACTAAACTTAAAATTTGTACACTCTCACATTCCTTTTTTAGACACTTTTTTTATCAAATAGATCTTAATTTGGAACAGCTCTAGCTTAATAGTGTCGTTATAGTACCGTAATAAAAATAATCCAATATCAACTTTTAATGAAAAAATGAAAAAATTCATTGTAAACAATTAGATTTAAATATTTTTGTAAAGCTCTCCAGACAAGATAAGGCGAGAATTTTAAAAATCTCGTCTCGGTATCGTTAGTTGAGAAAAAAATAAGTCTCGGTCTCGTCTCGTAACCATTTGTCTCGTCTTGTCAAACCTCGTTGTTGCTAGAATTTATTTCTAGAACAAAACGAAGTAATTATTAATTCTATTGTAATTTATAAATACGTGAGTATTTATTTATTTATTTTTGTTTTTTATTTTGAAATTGTAATATAATAAAATACAACAATTTTTCATTCATACACATTACAATATGTTCGCAAACATACATTTGATATTTCGTTCATGAAAAATGTTAATTAGTTTAAAAATATTATTTTATTATAAATTATTTTTTATATGGCAGATAACTGAAAACACACTTTTTTAAAAAAATCACAATTGTCTAATGTGAACTGGAGAGCAAGTTAATGATGATTTCGTTACTCATATTTTCAATAGAATTGAAAATTTTATTGAAAATGTTTTATTTTTCTGATTAGTAATTATTCTAGATGTCTTTCACGTAATTATTGTTTTAAAATCGAATTTATAATCTTTCGATTGTTTAAAATTTAAAACTGTTATAACGTTAAGAATGATAAAAAATAATAAGTAACCCTTAAGTGGGTCATAAAATTTTATTAACCTCAAACTGTTTAAAAGCCCTAAAAAAATCGAAACACATTGAGAATGTTCATTGTATATAAAATAAAATATTTCACAGATGATTACCAGATTTTAGATTTCGTAAATGTATCGTAACCTATGCAGATTTTTTTTTATTATAAAAAAAATTGTTTACTAGTTTATTTTTCTCGGAAATTCAGAAAAATATTCTGAAGAAATATGAACGAAACCAACGAGACTCCGTATGTGGTCTCGGTATCGACTAAATAATTTTTAAAAATGTCTCGGTTTTACGAGACAAGTATCGTTCTCGTATGAAGCCCTAATGTTGCCCAAGAGTCTCAAAATTCACGTAAAAATATATAGGGACGAACAAAGTAGAGTCCATCCAATTTTTCTTTTAACTTTTAATTTTGAATTGATACTATTTTAAGCTCAGATTAATTAACGAGATTTTAAGTTAGAATGTTGGAGATATTGTTATATCGAATATTGACAAAACTTCACGTCAAATAAGTAGTAGAAAAGAAGACATAAATAATAACGGAAAATTTTGATTCATTACATTTTAAGGAACAATATTGCAGTACAAATGTACATTTAATAAAATTTCAACAATATATATTGTAGTTTTTCCTTTCTATCTTTCTGATTAACCTTTTAAGGACGAAACTGGTTGATATTTCGACCACTCAAGTATCACAATATTTTTGAGTGATTTTGGGAATAATATTATGTTTTAAATATAGGGAATATAGTGTAACAATTTTAGGTAGCATATTTGACCTATAAATAGTGACTTCAAGGTGGAAAATTCCATTTGGAATTTCGACATGTAAAATGGTATACCTATGTATTTTGATGGGCTGAATACGAAAACAATAAACCAATAGTACTGCGTATAGCAAAATAACCATTTTAGAATGCATATTTGACCTTGAAATACTGATTTCGAAGCGAAGTCTTCTTGGTCCACTTGGGGATTTCCTCTATCCTACTGTAATTCAAAAAATATGCATCCGATCGCCCTACAATTTGGACAAATGGTCGAGTTCGGGGTCCCATAGAGCTGTATACTTATTGAGCCACATCGATCCCCCCCCCTCCACCTCCTCCACTTGAAATTCCCAATTTTCCTAGAAAATTGTTTTAAATCCAGATAAATGTCGGGAAAAATTGTAGTGGAAGGACGCTCGAACTCAACCCCCCACCCATCATGGTCATTTTTCGGGAAATACCGGAAAGTGAATTGTCGGGGATCACATTTTCTCCACATCCACGCTGTTGATCCTGGGTCATGCTGAGAGCGAAAACTGAAATACCGGGTCTCTGAGGGAAGGATGTCCACCCGGAACTAGATGGAAGAGCAAAAAACTTTTTTTTGCTTTTTATAATAAAATTTTTCTAAATTTGGTCCCTATTTCTCGTTGTTTTCAATTGAAAAATAATGCCCAATTTCAAAAAGGGGCCATCATGTGATGGAAAAAATGGCAAATGACATAAAAAACGTTACTATTTTCCTGTATTCAACGTAAGAACAATTACAGATATCATTTCGGACAGAAAACAACGGATTTGACCTTGAAATGCAATTTTCAAGGTCAGAGATGTCTCCTGGACATTTTTTATTATCTTTTTCGTATTCAGCGCATCAAATTACTTAGGAATGCACTGCTTTTTCCCCAAATGAAATTTTCACCATTGGACTTCCGTTCCGGACGGGACTGGTCGAGATTTCGACCACCAAATTTATCGGGCATTCGACGTGACAAATCTTTCGATTTTATCTTCAGATATCGTATAAAAAAAACTCCAATTTCTACGTAAAAATCCCTGTCCTTAAGAGGTTAATAAAACTTTAGTGTAAAAAATTTAAATATGATAAATTATATTGCCTGCAATAACATTTTTTATGCATATTATGTTTAAATAAACCACTGCTTTTTACCATAAATCAAAGCGAAAAGGGGTTATAATCATGTTACAAAAAAATGAGGGGGTAATCCCACCCAACTTTCCGAACACTCCTAGTAAAGTAATTGTTTAATCGATTATTTTAGTTTTTCTGCATCAAAATACATTAATAAAATAAGTTTACAAAAATTAAAAAAAAAATTAATTTTTTCTAAAAATTTTTTTTAACTTTTTATAATTTTGTATAATTTCACAAGTATTATTTTAAAATTATGAAATATTTCACACATATTGCACTTTTTGATCCCTTTCGGGTGTACTAGTTACTTTTTGCATTTGTTTTACCATTTTCGATAAAACAAAAGGACAACAAAATTTAATTTTTGTTCTATTTTGGTTATAATAATTACAATGTTAAATTCGAAGAGACTAAATTATTTTTTAAATTTAGAGTTTTATATTACCTATCGAATGGTATAAATCCCATTTTAATATCTTTAATATTTTTAAAGTTATTCAATTTTTTTTTAAACTTATATTAAATTTCAAAAAAAAATGAGGAATTCTACAATTTTTTGAATAAAATTTTGAAAAAAATCACAATTATAGAGTTTTTTACTACAAATTTAAGGGTAATTTTTTAAAATTTTTAATATTAATTTTAACCTTAAATCAAATCAAACCTATTTTTGAATAATTTTAAAATCATTAAATAATTAATATCTCATTCAATTTTATTCAAAATGGGAAACAAACCTTTTTTTTAGGTTTTTTGGATCAAAATGTATTAATAAAGAAAGTTTAAAAAACTAAAAAAAAAACATTTTTTTGTTAAAAATTCATGGGTAAACCCATTGAATTGTTTTAACTTTTTTCATTTTTTTCTATAACTTTTACAAATACTATGTTAAAATTATGAAATAATTTGCACACATAGTACTTTTGGATCCTTTTCGGATATGCTATTTAATTTTTTCATTTATTTTATACTTATTGATAAAACGAAATTACAAAAAATTTTAAAAAATTTCTTAATTTTGTGTATAATAATTACAATTCTAAATTTTAAGAAACTAAAATACATTTTAAATTTAGAGTTTTATTTTATCTTTAGATTAGTGCAAATCCCAGTTCAATAACTTTAATATTGTAGAAGTTATTCAATTTAGTTTAAAATCATAATATAATTTTAAATGTTTCTTAGCCAATTTTTAAAAAAAATCACAATTTTTGTAATAAAATTTTGAAAAAAATTATAATAATAAAATTAATTATTACAAATTTAAAGATATTTTTTTAAAATTTTTCATATTAAAATTTAAGTAAAAAATAATAATTTAATAAGGATAAAAATTGCTTAAAAATTAAAATAAAAACTAGCGGCGAAACTATGCGGAACTCGAAAAAAAATTAAAGACAAAATTTGTAGAAAATTTTATATTCTACAATTTTGATTTTTTCAGCCGTTTAGACGCTATCGTGTTCACACACACACACACACACACACAGACACACAGACACACAGACACACACACAGACAGACATCATGCTAAAAATGGTATAAATGGATTAAGGTGACCTCAAAACGTAAAGATCCGTTAAAATCTGGGTATGGTCAAAATATCATGATCGCAATACTTTCCTTCTATACAACTCTGTTGTTCGGAAAGTAAAAAGGGTAGATGGTTCGATTTATATTATATTATAAGAAAAGTGTTTTCAAACAATAGTCCGCAAGCTTAATAAAACCATTATAGCGTTTTTTCTATCTTTACCGCACCTCGAAATAATTTTTAAACTTGGTACTGGCCCATAGACACATCCAAGCAGATTAATTACAGTATTTATTTTAACACATAATTACAAGTCAGTCTGAAGTTTGTTATTTTGAGAAAAAAGAAATATTGGACAAAGTATATAATATATCACAATATAACAAAATGCATATATAAATTAAGACAAAAACATGATTCCGAAACTTATATATGTACACAAGAAATTAAATTGGATTGAATAATGCAAGAAAGTTAGACAAAAACTTGTGGGTTAGTTAACTAACTTTCTAACTAGGTAATAAAGTTTAAGGGCCGACCGCTCTAACTTCCAATTTATGGTCTCTGTGTTCATTATTTCCACCGAAATACCACTGGCCTTAAAATAATTTTTATCAAATGAAAATATCGTTTTATTTTTGTTTTTGGTGCAACATAAATTTATGAGCATCCACCAAATTTTCGACTATAGAGTATCCGCCAATTATTTGAATTCCGTGAATTGTTACATTCATTAATTATAGAGTAACATTGTACTTTTGTTTTTCGTAAAACAATATCAGAATTGTAAAAAAAATACAATAATATATTAATCAATTTCTATATATATCCTGCCTCTGCACAGCTGGCTTATATTCTACATTTGGTACGGAACCCTAAATGTGCGAAGTCCGACACGCACTTGATCGATTTTTTAACTTGAATTCTTTGTATACATTTTATATTTTTGAATTTTGAAAAAAAAAAAAGAAAACAATACCTACAAAATATATAAAAACCAACGTAACACAAAACTAGTAAAAATAGGAACCAGAAAATAACATAATACGTAATAAAAAAAAGGATGTATTAAAACCAGTCTTTTGAATTTGAAGACAGTAGTGAAAATACTTTGGTACTTAATTTTTTTATGACAGTATTCCTTTTACTTTCCCGACCCACCTCCTAGAAGGGAAAGTATTGTGAACGAGCTAAAAAAAATTCGAGATAAAAACGGAAATATCCATTTTCGAGTCCCCTAAGACGATAAAGACCATTTCCAGATGGAAGTATGTCTGTCTGTCTGTGTGTGTGTATTCTTCCACGATAGAGGCCACACGTTTATTCCGATAGAGCTGAAATTTGGTATAGGGGTTTGGGTTACCCGTCGGAAGAACCCATTAGTTTTTGTACGACATCTGTCAAACGAAAGTACCACTATCAAAAAATGACAGATGCAATATGTCACGGAATTGGACATGCAATATGTCATTTGAAAGCCCTAGAAAAACTCTATTCAGAACAGTCAAAATTATTTCTCCGACTGTCACCTGTCAAAAATAAAAAATGTCAAAATTTAAAACTTAAAGCATTAAATATCTGAAGAAGAATTAATCCGATTGAGCTGAAATTTGGTATATGGGTTTGGGTTATCTGAAGGAAGAACCCATTATTTTTTGTACGAGATCTGTCAAACGGAAGTATCACTATCAAAAAATGACAGATGCAATATGTCACGGAATTGGATATGCAATATGTCGTTTGAAAGCCCTTGAAAAACTCTATTCAGTACAGTCAAAATTATTTCCCCACCTGTCAAAAATAAAAAAATGTCAAAATTTGAAACTTTAACATTAAATATCTGAAAAAGTATTCGTGGATACTCGTCGGGGAAGTTTTGGGGCGACACAACCGATTTTTATACCGTTTTTGAATGATATTTTTTCACTAAAATCTGTGTAGAATTAAAAAGCCCAAAAAATCCAATAAAATCCATCCAAAAAGTGGGTTGGGTTTTAATTCGGGTTTTTTCCAACCCTAGTAGTGAAACAATATAGAGTCAGATTTGCTTACGTTTATATTTGGAATAACTATGTAGGATTCCACCTGGTTATAAGTCATTTTTATAACCTCCTAAATTTCATTTGTTGTATAATAATTGGTTCCAAATGGTTTAGATTGTTGACCATTTCATGACATTATTTTGAATTGACACATGAATAGAATTATTTAAGAAGCAACATAAATTACATTTTTTCATATTTAACTTAATGACTAATTCGTGTTCTTAAAAGTCCAGCACTCTTTATAATAATTTATGAGGTATACAAATTTTGAATACTAGAAAACGAACATGTGTCAGTGAGTAATGGTGTTTTTCAAATAACACTCAGTTTCTGCGTGTGCATGAGCGTTAGGTGCCGAAAGTTGTTTTAAAAGAAAAATCAAAAACACAGCAAACGAATATATCATCGAGTTTAATAGTATTTTACATAACAAGAGTTATAAGAAATACAATACACACAAGTGGGAAGTTCGCTTACGTACGAGCCGCGTAGCGGCAAGTAACGTAATTACACAAGTGTGTAATTGTCTCATTTATGCACGCGATTTGCGTCGCGCGACATCGGGAAATGTCAAAAAAAGTCGTACGATTTTACGTCGCGTGATTTTCAGTTTTACTTAGGGCTTCACACGAGACGAGATAATGCGAGAATTTCAAAAATCTCGTCTCGTTGAGGAAAAAATAAGTCTCGTTTCAATCTCATTTTCGTCTTGTAACCGTTTGTCTCGTCTCGTCAAATCTCATTATTTATAAGATAGTATTTTCAAGATATTTAAATGCCTTTTTATATAAACTAAAAACTACTAATTAGCACCACTTTGAGATTTAAAATATAGAAAAAGTTGGAACCAAAAAAAAAATCGAAAAATGTTTTTTTATAATCCAAAAATAAAAAATTATTGTTAATAACACTTAATAACTTTAAAATTTATACTAGAAAGTTGTCGTTACCAAAAACTCCGAAAAGCCGAAAACTGAGAACTGAAATCCAAATCCAAATCAAGTAAAAATTAAGCTCTACTAAATGAAATACTATAAAAAATAAGTCTTGATCGTGCAATAAAATAATTTGTAGGTATTAGTAGGTATAATAATAATTATTTTCATTATGTTAGCATGTTAGCCCAACAAAGTATAACATTCATATTTATTATTTAATTTTGGCTTAATCGTCGCTTTTCATTTTAATAGTTTTATCGCTTCTTCAACTCAAGTACTCGGACTCGAATCAGTATTCGATTCTTAAATGTATTCAAGGATTCAATTCTTAAAAGTATTCGATTCTGTCCATCAATACATTTTTGCTGTAACTGAAGTCCAAAATTATAAAATAAACACTGAAAAAAATTTGGTTCGTAATATTGACAAACGCCGTTGGTCAACTGTTTTTGCGTTGACTCAATGAATAATTCGTTGTTATTACAAAAGAAACGTTAAATCATTTTTGTTAAGTAACGTAGCAGTTCGTTAATAAGACGTATAACTATTCATTAATTTTTAAATGTATTATTTTCGTTAATTAACGTACACGTTTATTGTAAAAACTTGTTTTATCGTCAACTAACGAAATATTTGGTAAGGACGACAAACTGCGTACGTCGATTCTTAAATTACAACCTAACGAACTCTATGCATTTAGGCAACGAATAGTACGTTCGTAAATAAGATTCAAATATATTTGACAGTTAACAACTATCTTCGTTAATTCAACGTATATCTAATTCCTCCAATTAGTTACAAAAATATAATGTGTTTTTTCGTTGTAATAACGTTTTGTACGTAGTTTTACGAAGAGTGTTCGTTGTTTTAACCACCAAAATCATCGGTATAACGTATAGGTACGTATTTTTTTAATTGGGCGGGGGAAGAATACCCTAACTTGTCCAAAACTACGATTTTCTAGATTAGTTGAGCTTTCAGAAATTTCAAATATATTCGCTTTCTTGTGTGTTCTAAGTAATATATATATATATATATATATATATATATATATATATATATACAAATATTTATCATTCGCGAATTTTGTGCAAAATATTACATTGGTGAGTATTACAATTTGTTTACAAATTCTGATTTAGTGTACAACTACATCAAAACTCTATTTCAGATGCTCGAGTCCAGATGAAAGCAGCAATATAATCAATGTTCCTGAATCCAAAAGGGCAAATGTTGGCAAAGCATAACAAATTTTTTTAATTTAACGAAGAACAAAGAGCAAGCCTAGTAAACAGCATTGCCCAGTTTTTTTAAGAAAAAGACGATTCAATGACCTTAGGATGAAGTTATCGGCTAGAAAAAGAAATTTTAGAACAGTTTCCTAGTGAAAATCTGGTAAGTTAATAATAAATAAACTATTGAAAAATTAATAGTCTGCTATTTTAGGAATATTACAGAACTAAATAACGAGGAAACTTTATTATATTGTAATTTAAAAAAGACTTCCAAGGCTGCCACTCAAAAGACTGCAAATCCGCAAAAGACTGTCATCAAAAACATTTTTTCGAGATTGAAGAACGACTTAGGTAAGAACAAACATATTTTATAACTTAAGATTTAACTTATGATTTTTTTAAGAATTATTCGTTTCCTTCATGATGTTCAGTTGCAGAAACAGACGCAGAAAGTTTAAAATTTGACAATTTAACTGCAGAACAATGTGATAGTTGCTGGAGAGCCTGTAGTAATTACTAGAGATAAAGAATAGTGCAAACTTGGTTAAAAAATGGCCAAATGTATACAACTCCAACAGGATTTCGACTGGTAAATCTTTAACACTTTAAGTAGATACATTTAATTTACTTTCAAATTTGGATTTTACAGATTGATATGGATTTTTTTTTGAATAAATCTGTTATTGTTACTTTTGTATTGTTTCTATCTAACACGCATACCTTCACCTGTTGAATAACGTAATAAAAATGGACAACCTGTATATTTATTGTTTAACGAAATAATTTCGTAAATTGACGAACAGATATTAATTATATTAACAAAAACAGATCGTTGAATTGACAATTTAAAGTTCATAATATTAACGATTTTATTATTTATTTAACGAACAGACGTTCATGTTATTAACGACTATAGATCGTTATTTAACGAAAAAATTTTAAATATTAACGAACCCAAATCGTAAATTGATAATGTTAATTCGTAATATCAATGAATCCCATTCGTTAACTAACGACCACAGTTTAGTAATATTAACGAAAACCATTATACGTTGATCAATGAACGAAATACGTTATAACAACGAAACGAGTTGATTAACAAACGTTTCGTTATTCAACAAACAACATTTCGTTGTAATAACAACTCTCGACGTTGGACCAAAATTAATGTACTTTTTTGTTATTTACACGAACTATTTCGTTATATTTACGTACCTTTTTGGTTCAGTGAAATATTTCACAGATGGTTATCAGATTTTAGATTTCGTAAATGTATCGTAACCTATGCAGACCTTTTTTTATTATAAAAAATTTAATGTTTATACTACTAAGCTAAGTTTATTTTTCTCGGAAATTCAGAAATTTTTTTTAAAGAAATAGGAGACGAGGCCAGAGACGAAACTCTCGGATCTCGCCGTATGTGGTCTCGGGATCGCCTAAATAATTTTCAAAAGGTCTCGTCTCGGTTTTACGAGACGAGAAAAGTATTGTTCTCGTGTGAAGCTCTAGTTTCACTTCAGCGTCATAAGGAAATGGATCCATGTGTTTTATGTTATTAAAATAAAAAAGAAAACGAAGATGGGGGATGTCCACTCGATAAATTGTGCTAGATATATTGACGGGACGTTTCAAAACTTGTATTCTATACTGAGGTACGACAGGGAAAAGAATGAGCACTACATTTTTTGATGAATTGGTACTTCATTTTAAAGATGCTATTGAAAGTGAACCTGATCTAGTGTAAGGATTTTCATATTTTATTCCTGAAATATTAGCAATTACTCTAAGGTAAGGACAACAAACATTATGTGGATAATAATATAATTGTTTATACATTATAAACTGAATTACACTAACATAATTGTTTTTTAGCCGGATTTGTAGTTATTTAAGTCAAGGTCCAGGTCAAAGTTCGTGATCCAGTATCAGCATTACTATACTATTAATGTACTATACTTTATCTACGATACTTACTTTTACTTTTTCAGTGTTTAAATTGTCACAATATACATACAAAATTAAATTGTGTTCTAAATAAAAAGCGTTTGTTTAACCTCAAATTCTATTGAAAAAAAATTTGCTGTAAATTATTGTAAAATTATGAAACTATTGATTAATTATAACTGTTTTTCTTGCACTAGTTGAGATGTTGAAAGAGGTATTTAAGGGTAATGAATTATTTCAATCTTTAATTATAAATGACAATAATGCAAAAACATTACTTCACGAATTTATACTAGGAAAAAAGGGGGACAAATAGTGAAAAAGAACATAATTAGAGAAAAAAGGGGGAAAACAGTGCAAGAGAAAACTTAAATATAAATAAATCGGTCAAGTGCGTTTCGGACTTCGCACAAATTATGAATATCACAATCCGCATATACAGGGTGGCCACTATTTAATTGAGCAGTATTGCTATCTAAGAAACCACAAGAGATACAACGTCGGTTAAATGGGATAAAAGTTTCGTATTTCAGAGACGATTTTAATGGTTTTTTATACTTGGAGTTATTCCGATTAGTTTCGAAGATAATCGACATATTCCGAAATACCCCAATTTTTTCTTTTCAATCAGGCATCGTTGTTATAAGAGATATCGAAAAAATGTTTGAATGAAATTTGTTGTATTAAAGATTTATTATAAAATACTGGTATTGAATATGTACTACAACGTTACGTATTCTCGGAACCATCATCAACTTCTTTATTTGAATACGGACCTGCATACCAGGAATAGTTCATTTAAATCATCTTTTTATTCTGAATTCAACCATGTAATACACATAGTGGTTTATCCTTGTTTTGGATAGATTGTGGCCCAAAACAAACACATAGTTATTCCCAGTATTTTTTTGAGTACTGACCTGCACCAAATTATTTGTTTTTGTTGCATTTCATTGTCTACCAAATTAGCATAGACAAAATCTAAAATGATTTCAATTTTAAACTATAAAAATGTGGCAAAAATTTTTAAATTCTACTAGAGCTTGATGTTTAATTTAACAATTATTTCATTCTATGATCTAGTCAGCCTGGCATGTCAGATTTATTAATTTGAAATGACACGTCAAACTACGAGGTTCTGTGTTACATTTTGACTTATTTATAACCTTTAAATATCTTTTTTCCTAAGTGAATTTAAATTTAAATATGGTTCGATACAATAGAAATGAAAGAAAATATTTGTAAGATGCATACATCAAATCAAATAGAAATAGTGCACATGCTGCCAATAAATATCTAGAATTATACCCTGAAAGAAGACAATCGTCCAGACACACTTTTTACAGAGTTTCACTAAATATGTATTTAAACGGAAACGTTAATAAACAAAGGGGAAAATATTTGAAGCACAACCAAGTCAACGATATTAATGTGTTGGCTCAAGTCAATATAAATCCAGAAACGTCTTCAAGAGAAATCAGCAGAGAATGTGGTAGTAGTGCGTCCAATGTAAAAAAAATTCTCAAGCGGTATAAATATCATGATTTCAAGTACCAAAAAGTACAAAATTTACATCCCGGTAATTATGATAGAAGATTACAATTTTGTCGATGGTATAAGCGTCAATTAAATATTGATAATTCTTTCAACGAAAAAGTCTTTTGGAGCGACGAATCAACGTTCACTAACGTTGGAGTTTTCAACAGAAAAAACAAACATTTTTATACAGTAGAAAAACCACATTTAGTGCAGAAAGTAAGACCTCAAGTCAGATTTTCTTTAAATTTCTGGTGTGGTAAAATTATTGGTCCTATTTTTATTGACGAAAATTTAAATCAAAATAATTATGTAGATTTACTGGAAAACATGTTGGACAATTTAAATTTAAATGAAAGAGGAGGTATAAGATATTTTATGCAGGATGGTTGCGGGCCACATTGGAGTTAGATGGTTCCTAAATAGAACATTTAACAGAAGGTGGATTGGCACATATGGACCGATCCGATGGCCACCTAAGTCGCCATGTTTGAATCCACTGGACTATTTCGTATGGGGATATCTTAAAACTCAAGTTTACTATATAGGCATCCCTAATAACATTAATGAATTATGTCAAAAAATTAATGACGCATTTGAGAGCATAACGGTCGAAATGATAACTGCGAGTACAAGACAAATGTCCACAAGGGTCGATTTGTGCATAAGGGAACATGGAGGACACTTTCAACAATTTCTTTAGTTTCAAATTCAGGTTTAGAGGTCATTATGAAGAGTGGAGACAGTAATACTTGTTTTAATTAAAATTTAAAAGTTTAATTTAATCTATGTTTAATTTAATAATAATATTTTTAAGAAAGGAAAAGGTAGTGAGTACTTTATTATTATAATATTTTTAATTTAACTATGTAATAAGAAATTTAGTTTGTTCTGGATTTTTCTGTAAATAATAAATTAGGTACATTTCATGTTTATTGTTTCTTAGAACTACAATACTGATTCTGACTCCTAATGTTAACAAAAAAAAAATGCGGTACAGGTCCGTACTCAAAAAACTACTGGGAATAAATAGGTATTTGTTTTGGGCCACAATCTATCCAAAACAAGGATAAACTACTATGTGTATTACATAGTTAAATTCAGAATAAAAAGATGATTTAAATGAACTATTCCCGGTATGCAGGTCCGTATTCAAATAAAGAAGTTGATGATGGTTCCGAGAATACGAAACGTTGTAGTACACATTCAATATCAGCATTTTATAACAAATCTTTAATACAAGACATTGTATTAAAGCATTTTTTCGATATCTCTCTTAACAACGATGCCAGATTGAAAAGAAAAAATTGAGGTATTTCGGAATATGTCGATTATCTTCGAAACAAATCGGAATAACTTCAAGTTTAAAAAATCATTAAAATCGTCTCTACAATACGCAAGTTTTATCCCATTTAACCGACTTTGTATCTCTTATGGTTTCCTAGATAGCAATACTGCTCAATTAAATAGTGGCCACCCTGTATACTTATATATATTAAAAAAATTTGAAATACAACGAACAAATTTGTTAATATCAGCGTAACCGACAAAGATAGATAACAAATTATAAGATAAAAAATGTGTTTTTTTAATAAAACTAATACGATTGCACAGATAAAAATAATAAAATATCGAATATCACAATTCGCATAAATACAAAGGTACGGAACCCTAAAAATGGGGGAATGGTAATGAAAAAATCATATTTATTAATATATTGGTATTTGTTGGTAAAATATACGTAACAATAAACATTATTACCAAATTTTAAGTTAATGGTTAGTTAAGAAATTCTTCGGAACAAAATTTTGTAAAAAATGCTGACTTTTTTTAAAACAAAAAATATGGCTTTTATCTACTCAATGAGCTCTAATTTTTTTTTCAGCGCCCCCCTTTAGCTCCATGGGAGCCCCCCTTGAAAACATTTTAAAATATTTTTTATAATTTATATGGCTTTGGGTCAACAAGACGCTTATACTATGAACATTTGAAGACTCTAGCTTGAACGGTTTAGCTGCTAGACCGGTGTGACAGACAGACGGACGGACGGACGAACACGCGAGTGAGAGCAATAGGGTTCCGTGTCGACCCTTTGGGGTACGGAACCCAAAAAAATGGATTTCAGTGAATCACTGAAGAAAAGGATAATTAGTGAAAAAGCACATAATTAGGAAAAAAGAGGAAAATGGTAAGAATGTTGTTTTAATTAAAACAGGATTTTTCAAAAATAGGTACATTAATTTAACTTACCATTTTCTAGATAATAGGACGTTTCGTTATACCGATCATCGGTAAACCCAGGACGTTTTGCTTTCAAGGCTTTAGTTTCCAGTTTGGCCTGAAACAAAACAATAAAAATTAGAAATGATTGCATAAATTTAAAATCACAATTAAACAATTCATTTTAAAAATACATAAAGATAATATTTATACATATAACTAATAATTTTTTTAGGCTAATTCAAAAGCCTTGAACTTGATATTATCACCTTAAAATACGAACGTTAAAGTTTACATATGTAGTAATTTTATTAATACAAACTAGTTCATAATTATAAAATTGCGTGCTACATGACTTTTGTATATAACAACGAAAAATTATCATTTAAAATTTTACTCAGAGCCGTCTGCTTTTTCCTAATACATATTGTAGAATAAATAGTGTTGCTTTTGTATCATTTGTCGTTTAAATGCTACAAACAGTTTTCTAAAAGGATAAAGAGATGTAATATCTCTCATTTAAAACATTTATGTTCATTATCCTTTACGTTTCCGTTTAAAATATATGTCGAGAAACAAAAACCGAACGTGCGAACAGTCATGGTAACAGCAGTGTAACCATGTTCAGGATGTAATTAATTTCGTCAATAAAAAATTTCTCTCCCTGGAGAATCCGATAATGAACTTTACAAGTAGTTTTTCGGGATGATTTTTTTTATTTTTGTACCCACTTTTTTAGCGGATTTACATGTCGGATTAAGAATTTAAACAGTCGGTTTGTTAGTCGTTTAAATTAATGTGTCTTTATGTTTTTAATCCAAATTTGGTTTTTAGAAAAATAAAACTAATTGGATCATATTAGTTATTTTTTTTTTCAAGCATTTTTTAATCTATGTCCCCCTTTTTGTGTTCCCCACTTTTCACTAATTATACTTTTCTTCAGTGATTCATTACAACTTTTTTTTCCTATATAATTCTTTTCTTGCACTGTTTTCTCTCTTTTTCCGCTAATTATGTTCTTTTTCACTATTTGTCCCCCTTTTTTCCTAATTTTGTCCTTTTTTAAATAATTGTCCCTCTTTTTGTCCTATTTCACTATTATTGTCTTTTTACCTCTCGCCCTTCAGATAAGAGAGGTATAGGAATCATGCTAAAAATTGGGTAGTGAGTTTTCAATGAATAAACACGTTTTAGGGTCCCTAGAATACGATTTTAATATTTTCGCGATGATGTCTGTGTGTGTGTGTGTGTTAGTGTGTGTGTGTGTGTTAGGATGGATGTTGTAGTAACGATAACTCAAAAACTACTGAATGAAAAAATTTGAAATTTTGCATACACGATTCTTATACCCTAGATTAGATCTGATTAGATTTTGGTGTCAATCGGACAACCGGAAGAGGCACTTGCTATGGGTGATGACGCCATTATTATACAAAACGGCAATAAAGTTTTACACATATATTTTGTATACCCTATAGTTTATTTTCATCCCATTAAAATTTTAGAAACTTTTGCAATTGTTGCCAGATTTACAAAAAAGTAAATTTTTTTCATACTTTTTTGTGCCACCGTGTAAATTTTTGATTCAAACATGGCGAGAGGTCATGTGGTGGCCACATCAGATTTTTTTTAGTAAGTTTGTATGTCCCTCTTTTTTTTCCTAATTTTGTCCTTTTTTTAGTAATTGTCCCCCTTTTTTGTCTCAATAATATTCATTTATTTTCCCGACCCATCATCCAATGAGGAGGGAAAGTATTGTGAACGTGCTAAAAAAAATTTAAAGGTTCAGGTTCCCTGAGACGATTACGACCGTTTCCAGCTGGAAGTCTTCCTGTCTGTCTGTTTGTGTTTAATCCGATTGAGCTGAAATTTGATATATGGGTTTCGCTTAGATCATATAGAACTAGATGTAGCATCTAGATTCGTTTGTTTGGTAATGAAGAGGGAATATATCGCCCGATGATTCTTTATTGGTTGATTTAATACGCAAATAGCATTTGACAGAATTGACAGTTCTCTTTTCACATGTAAATATAAAGCGTGTCTCATAAATGGGTAACAGGATATACGAACTGGGGGTTTCACCTGTCAAAAATAAAAAAATGGCAAATTTTGAAAGTTTTAACATTAAATATACGTCTCTGGATTTTTTTTAATTGTCGCCCTTTTTTCTCAATTATATCCGTTTTTTAGTCTTTTTCCTTTTCACAATTTTACCGTTTTATTTTTCACTGCTTACTCCCTTTTTTCTCTATTTATGTCTCATTTTAATAATTTTCTTTGTCCTTTTTTTCTTAATTATTCCATTGATTTTAGTAATATTTTTGTTTCACCCTTTTTCATAACTAGCGGTTTTTTTCAATATTTTCCCCCTTTTTCCTATGTTATGTTCACTTTTTCAATGTTTCCCCCTTTTTCCTAATTAAGTTATTCGGTAATTTTTGTCTCTTTTCTCCCGTCACCCCTCACTATTTTTTTCCCTTTTTCCTCTTTTTCCCCTTTCTTTCTGTTTTTTTTTCTTCATAATATTCACCGGTTTTTTTACTTTCCCTCTCCGAGAAGGGAAAGTATTATGAACGAGCTAAAAATTTTTTTCGAGATAAATATGGAAATATCCATTTTGAAGTCACCTGAGATGATTAAGACCATTTCCAGATGGAAGTCTGTCTGTCTGTCTGTATGTATTCTTCCACGATAGAAGTCACACGTTTAATCCGATTGAGCTGACGTTTGGTATATGGGTTTGTGTTACCCGTCGGAAGAACCCATTAGTTTTTGTACGACATCTGTCAAACTGAAGTGTCATTATCAAAAAATGACAGATGCAATATGTCACGGAATTTGAAACTGTAGAAATTTTGACAAAATCTTGAAATTTTACACATTTTTAAAATTTTTGAAATATTTGGATTTTTGATTGAATTTTTAAATTTTTATCATAATTCCTGAAAATTTTTATTAAAGTTCTTGAAATTCTTGATATCTAATTTTTTTATTGAAATTTTTAAAACATTTAGCGATTTTTTATTGATATTTTCAAATTTTTTTATCAAATTTCCTGAAATTTTTGATCTCAGTTCTTAAAATTTTTGAAAGCTTTACAAAATCTGGAACTTTTTACACGTTTTTAAAATCTTAATAGATTTGTTATTGAAACTTTTGACAGTTTTACAAAATTTAGAAATTTTTACATTTTTAAAATTTTTGAAATATTTACACTTTTTTGATTGAATTTTTTATCAAAGTTCTTGAAATTTAACATTTTTTAAATTTTTATCAAATTTCTTGAAATTTTTGATCTCAGATCTTGAAATTTTTGAAAGCTTTACAAAATCTGGAACTTTTTACACGTTTTTAAAATTTTTATGGATTTTTTATTGAAACTTTTGACATTTTTACAAAATTTTGAAATTTTTACACATTTTTAAAATTTTTAAAATATTTACATTTTTTGATTAATATTTTTTAAATTTTTGTCAAAATTCCTGAAATTTTTTATCAAAGTCCTTGAAATTTTTGAAATTAAGATTTTTTTATTGAAATTTTTGAATGATTTAGAGATTTTTATTAAAATTTTTATCAAATTTAATGACATTTTTGATCTCAGTTCTTGAAATCTTTATAAAATCTGGAACTTTTTGGAAAGTATTGTCAACGAGCTAAAAAAAATTTTTCGAGATAAAGATGGAAATATCCATTTTGAGGTCACTTGAGATGATTAAGACCATTTCCATAATCCCTCTCTTTTTTTGTTGATTTTTGCCCCTTTTTCGTCCCCTTTCGGTCAGTTTTTTGCACCTTTTGTAAGGAATTATGATGACGAATCAAGGGATTTGGACCAGACCACTTGAATGGCGTCGTAATTCAATAAAGATAGCTTTTGGTGTCTGAGACGCCATTGAAAGGCAAAAAGGAAATATAGTCATTCAGATAGAATCAGTGCCTGGGCACACGTGTTGAATAAAGTTTAAGTTAAATAATAATAATAAGCGACCCTTTACACTTTTTCTTCCTTTTTTTCCCCATTACTTAACTGATTAGTTTAAAAAAAAAACAGAAGATTATCCATAGCTCAAATGTACATAATTCAACGAATAATAAAAACTCCAAGTCATACCACATACATTTTTTTTTGGTTAAACAAGATTAACTTGGCGACAACCTGTTTCGGCCTCAATAATGGCCATCATCAGGCCTACAATATAAATTATAAAATTTGATTAACAATATGACATACTCAGAGAAGGGTTACTTACAGAAAAACCGAAGAAATTCTACATGATATTAAAATTTGGTATGAAAATTTTAAAAATATAAAAAAATTTGATAAACTTTAACCAATACGAAACTAAAGGAACAAATTTAACAAAAATGCATCCTACGATGAACTAATAAATAAATTAAAAAGTTTTAAATATTTAAATACGGCGTACTTAATACCATATGCGGCAGCTCATAAGTGTGAATGACAATTGACAGAAAGACAAATTAAAAATTGACGTAAAAGATAAAAACCAGACGGGAAAGGTAACAGACCACAAGCTGAAAACCATAAAGTATGAGGCCAGAAGTTAAACTAATATAAAAAGAAGTTTTTGGTGGCCATCGAGAAGTTGATTTTTTTTTACATGAATGTCTAAGAAATCTTCCATTACAAATTGGATTATAATATTAATTTATTTATAGTATTTGTCCTTATATTGAAAATATATTTGTTTATCTTAGTATTTAATATTGTCTAGATGTTTTATTGTAGGACGGTATCTACTTTTTCTTGTTGCAACGCTGCAGTGTATCTGGCACGATCTTAATTTCACGCTTGAGGTACCTACCACATTTAATTCCGTTAGCTTAACATTGAAATATAATCAATAAATCAAGCATTTTAGTTCATTATTAATTAAAAATTCTTTCTTGCATATAGATAAGATTATTATTTTCTTCAGAATCCAAGAAAACATTCATAATTAAAAAAAAAACATTCGGCAAAAAATCAACATACTTAAAAGCAATTTGCTCTGTTCCTCTGAGACCCCCACCACAAATGCTAAAATCTCTAAAAACACAGTTTATCTGAAAGCTTCTCAAAACCTCTTTGTTTTGTGTTGAATTGTAAAATACGGGCTCAGGAAAGTTTCAAAGCTTTGAGTTATAGAAATTATTTTTATTATCGCCTAGTTATTTGTAATTTTTTTAAATATATATTGATAAGCATAGGACGAAGGATATTTTATTAAAAAAAATATACTGAATGAAATAAAAAATGATAAATTTTTATTCCATATTAATAAAAATAATAATAATAAAATTTTTATTTTCGAAATAATCAATGCATTATCACCAAGTGACTAAAGTAAATAACTTCTTAAGACCTCATTTCTGGAAAATACTAATAAAAATTCGAGCAAAATACTACACTGAACAACGCCATCCTATGGTTTTAAATTTTTTTTTTAAGATTTAACAATAACAGTGACTAAGTGAACTGCCTAATGACAACAAAACTGACTATTTACTTAAAGCCACTAAACGAATGCAAAGACAGAATCCAGCAATAAGAAATGCAGATGGGAGTCAAAAAAGCAATATTAAAGATTTGCATAACACCTTTAAAGGATATTTTAACAGAATGAAGGTGCGTAACAGTCACCAGTCCAACAGAAATTGCAAATAAAATAAATGAAAACACAAAGATCTAATAGACGAGGAAAGTGTGTTGACAAGAATGACATTTGTGACGTCATGACTGTCCTAGTCTATTCTATAGTTACGTCATACATTGTCCATCTTGATCTCTCAATCATGAAATAGATGAGACGGAATTATGACGTCATTAACGTATTTCTTAACTAATTTATTATTTTTGACAGTTCAGTTAATTTTTCAGTGTCAAAATGACTTCCCGGAATAATGAGAAAGAGCAAAGTTTAATTTTGAAGTTGATTACTTTTCAAGAGAAAAATATGCTGGAATACCGCTTTTACCGTTAAATGTAGTTTACAACGTTTGGGTTCACCCCAAAAATATAATCGTATAATACATTTTTTTCGCCATTTAATCACGATTCGATTATTCGTATATTTTTTAGTTTAGTCAAAAATTATGCTTATTACTAAATTACGTAAAAAGAAAATGGAAATGTAGCAAGAGGTCAAAAATTGATGATAGTTTTTATTTAGAAATTACCATTCTTCTACTTAAATGTTGATAACAGAAAAATAAAAGCAGATGGAAAAATGCAGTTTTTACCAATGAAAAGAGGAGAAAATTTACTACAAACTAACTATTTTTTACATAAAAATAATAGAAAATGGAAATGTAGCAAGAGGTCAAAAATTGCTGATAGTTTTTATTTAGAACTTACCATTCTTCTACTTAAATGTTGATAACAGAAAAATAAAAGCAGATGGAAAAATGCAGTTTTTACCAATGAAAAGAGGAGAAAATTTACTACAAACTAACTATTTTTTACATAAAAATAATAGAAAATGGAAATGTAGCAAGAGGTCAAAAATTGCTGATAGTTTTTATTTAGAACTTACCATTCTTCTACTTAAATGTTGATAACAGAAAAATAAAAGCAGATGGAAAAATGCAGTTTTTACCAATGAAAAGAGGAGAAAATTTACTACAAAGTGTCTATTTTTTACATAAAAATAATAGAAAATGGAAAGAGAGCAAGAGGTCAAAAATTCATGATAGTTTTTATTTAAAAATTACCACTCTTCTATTTAAATGTTGATAGTAGAAAAATAAAAGCAGATAAAAAAATGCAGTTTTTACCAATGAAAAGAGGAGAAAAATTACTACAAAGTGTCTATTTTTTACATAAAAATAATAGAAAATGGAAATGTAGCAAGAGGTCAAAAATTGATGATAGTTTTTATTTAGAACTTACCATTCTTCTACTTAAATGTTGATAATAGAAAAATAAAAGTAAATGGAAAATGCAGTTGTTACCAATGAAAAGAGGAGAAAATTTACTACAAAGTGTCTATTTTTTACATAAAAATAATAGAAAATGGAAATAGAGCAAGAGGTCAAAAATTGATGATAGTTTTTACACAGAAATTACCATTATTCTACTTAAATGTTAATAACAGAAAAATAAAAGTAAATGGAAAAATGCAGTTTTTACCAATGAAAAGAGGAGAAAATTTACTACAAAGTGTCTATTTTTTACATAAAAATAATAGAAAATGGAAATGTAGCAAGAGGTCAAAAATTGATGATAGTTTTTATTTAGAACTTACCATTCTTCTACTTAAATGTTGATAATAGAAAAATAAAAGTAAATGGAAAATGCAGTTGTTACCAATGAAAAGAGGAGAAAATTTACTACAAAGTGTCTATTTTTTACATAAAAATAATAGAAAATGGAAATAGAGCAAGAGGTCAAAAATTGATGATAGTTTTTACACAGAAATTACCATTATTCTACTTAAATGTTAATAACAGAAAAATAAAAGTAAATGGAAAAATGCAGTTTTTACCAATGAAAAGAGGAGAAAATTTACTACAAAGTGTCTATTTTTTACATAAAAATAATAGAAAATGGAAATGTAGCAAGAGGTCAAAAATTGATGATAGTTTTTATTTAGAACTTACCATTCTTCTACTTAAATGTTGATAATAGAAAAATAAAAGTAAATGGAAAATGCAGTTGTTACCAATGAAAAGAGGAGAAAATTTACTACAAAGTGTCTATTTTTTACATAAAAATAATAGAAAATGGAAATAGAGCAAGAGGTCAAAAATTGATGATAGTTTTTACACAGAAATTACCATTATTCTACTTAAATGTTAATAACAGAAAAATAAAAGTAAATGGAAAAATGCAGTTTTTACCAATGAAAAGAGGAGAAAATTTACTACAAAGTGTCTATTTTTTACATAAAAATAATAGAAAATGGAAATGTAGCAAGAGGTCAAAAATTGATGATAGTTTTTATTTAGAACTTACCATTCTTCTACTTAAATGTTGATAATAGAAAAATAAAAGTAAATGGAAAATGCAGTTGTTACCAATGAAAAGAGGAGAAAATTTACTACAAAGTGTCTATTTTTTACATAAAAATAATAGAAAATGGAAATGTAGCAAGAGGTCAAAAATTGATGATAGTTTTTATTTAGAACTTACCATTCTTCTACTTAAATGTTGATAACAGAAAAATAAAAGTAAATGGAAAATGCAGTTGTTACCAATGAAAAGAGGAGAAAATTTACTACAAAGTGTCTATTTTTTACATAAAAATAATAGAAAATGGAAATGTAGCAAGAGGTCAAAAATTAATCAAACCAATTTCGATTTTTGATTTTAATAAATTATATTATGAAGAGAGTTTTAATTAAGAAATTTTTACCCAAAGAATAAACAAATTATTGGAATCATATATTTTACACAGAATTAAGCAAAAAGATGCTTATGTTATATTTCTTTAATTTATAGGAATAACGTAAATTTTTTTAAAGATTATTTTTATCTGTTATTTCCCATATCTACTTTTACCCATTCCAATTTTAATATAATGCTAAAATTGTTTTTGGGATCTCGTCAGCATTAATATGTGGATGTATATCAATTCACCCTGTATATTATATTAAGGTCGGTTGATGTAGCGATGACGGTTGATTAAAGTCCTGATCAATTCCGGTCGGTCGGTATCGGGATCAAAGTCACGTATTCTGATAATGGTGAGGTACGGTGCGTTAAATTTGAGGTTATGAAGTTCTTCCGTACGATAAATTCGTGTTTGCGGCGAATGACAGAACGAGCTCGGGTTCGAAATTCGATTTACAAAAAGTACATTTTCAGGGGAGAGAGAGAGAGAGAGAGAGAATAATAAAAACTAATTTTGGTTACGGTACGTGGTTAATCTTTATTTATTATCTAACACCGAATATATATATCTAGAAAGAAAAAATACTAGATTTATTCTTAAACATTTTATGATATATCTACATTATTATTAATGTATATAAAATTTTAAACAAAATTTGATTAAAAATGAAACAATTCTGAACGTAAATATATTTATTATAAGAAAATTTTTGAAATAGTGCCTTGGTCGTTTATACATTATTCTCCATTTTTTAATTACGTTTTTGTTAATTTTATTGCCATTTATAATAAATTGCCTTACAAAATGCTTAATGTTTTAAGGGATATTTTTCGGAGCAAGTGACATTAACTATTGTAATGAAATAATTTTTATGAGTTTTGTTTGAATTTTATAATCAGAGTATATTGTTAAAAAAGTTTTGATTTTTAATCATTTATTAATAGTAATTCGAAATCAACAATTGGAATATAGTCTAATTTTTATTTTTTTTTTGAGCACATCATTATTTAATAATTATAAAAATAAAAAAAAATTGAAATTATATAAAAAAATGTTGATGAATAATGTTATTTAATTAATCTAGTAGGGAAATTTTAATTTTGGAGAGAAGGAAAACAGATAAAAAAATGAATAATAAACGTCAGATGAACAATTTTTTCAGGAACGTCGTGATAATTTTTTTTTAAAGATGAAAGGTTAATTGAATGATGTAAAGATTTTAAAGGAATTATATACCAATTAAAATCATGGTTTTTAATTGTGAGAAAAAAAAATCGGTTGTGTCACCCCAGAACTTTCCCGGGTCAGCTAAAGCCTATTGTTTGTCTTCAAATTAAAAAAAGGCAAAAAGCCTAAATGTGTATATTTTTCGCCCTCTAGCGGCGAAACTATGGGAAATTCGAAACAATGTTAAAAATAAAAGTTAAAGGAAATTTGGTTCTCTATAACTTTGCATAAGAAAATTTTGCACTAAAGAGCATTATTTGTCCTCAAAATTTGAAAAACTACGAAAAACTTACATACATCTGGTCAAACCGGAATTACGATAAAAAATCTAACTACTGAGAATAAAACTTTTATAAATTTCAATAAAACTGGCAAAAAATAGAAGTTTCTATTCCCAAAATTATTTGATTAATAAATGATCAAAACCTCGAAAAGTTAAATGTAAGTTAGATAAGGTTTAATGCAGCAGAGGCCTATTGTGGCTCACTCCTACGGGCTGCACTACAATTCACCATACAATCCACACTGTCTCACGAAGTCTATGGTTGATTTAAGTGAAATTTCCTTAAAGTCTGGTGGCTCCAGTTGTATGAAACCAAACGTACGAAGCTTATTTCAATTCCAGAGTAGGACAGGAGCATAGAATATGCTCCGCCATTTAGTCTTCTACACTGCAGAAGCCACAGTCCGATATTTGACTCAGAGCTAGCTTCTTCAGATAGTAACGCAGACAACAGTGGCCTGCAAGCAGTCCAATTAAGATGCTTAGATCATTTATTCTCCATTTTAAGATCTGCGATAGGGTGTTACCTGAAAGTTTGACTATGAATGTCTTAGAATGCGCTAACCCATGAATATATTTCCAGTACTGGAGTTTTCCTCTCAGTCAATTTCCAGATAGTGTCTTTGGCTATGTCCAGACCATTGGTTTTATCACTGTTTGATAAATCCAGTAAAACTGCTTAGGGTTCATCCCCCATCTAATATTCCAGATGGATGCCCTGGCTTTATTGATTGTTCTTTCCAGATGGGAGTTCCAGGTAAGTTTTCTATCTAGAATAATCTCCAGATATTTTAACTCCTCAGCAAACGAAATGGTTACGTCTTCCAAAACTGGATGACGTAGCTTATCAAGCTTGCTCCGTTTTGTTTTTACAAAAGGAACTACCACCGTTTTGTGGGGTTCATAGACATCTGTTATTCCTCACACTACCTATATACGATATTGAAGGATATTAGATATAATCTATTTAACACCCGGTATTATTAACTTGTATTATTATTGTAAATATATATTTTTATGAATTAATTCTTGAGTAAAACAAAAAAAATAATTTTATGCTTCTATTACAAGAAAAAAAAATTCACGGTACATAAACACACTCCTAGTACAATAAAAACCTTGGACGTTTTTCATTTCACGTTTCCATTTTCACCGAAGCTACTGCGGAGTTATGGGGTCGTGAAAGATAAGTTTATCAACAAAAGGGGAAGTCCTTAGCTTCGGCTATAAATAGAAACTTATTCGAATGGAATAAAATTACGATGTAAGGTTATTTATGTCTTCCCACGCAGGTGGTGGTGCGAAAAATTGATGCAAATACGAGGAAATTGTTGAGTTGTCTAGAAATTTAAATACCCCAAATCAGCTCGTAGAAATTGCATACGTGATAAATTCGATATTAACCAAGGGATAGATTATTATCTTTGTTATATTAATTTCATTAAACCACAGCATGATTGCGTTTACTGTAAACATAAAATGTATGTACAGTAGAAAATTTAAATACATGTCTTTAGGGTGTTTTATATTAAGTATGAAATAAACTGTTATATAATAAAAAATAAATAAATTTATTATTCGACTTTACAATTTTTGTACTCGAAAAAATGCCTCACTAACAAACGCGTCTCTAGTACATTTTTTGATCAAAAAAAAAACCAAACAAATCAGAGGAATTTTAAAGCATCATTGCGTTTCCGAAAATTTCCCTAAAACTGCGAATTTTTTACGACACATAGAAGTAAACGTAAGTTAAAATTATATTTAAACTCCCAAAAAAAAAATCCTCATGTATTTTTATTAATCTCTAGATTTAAAAAAAATCTTTCTCTAATCTCTAAATTTTAAGAAAATCTTTATATTTATTAAGATTTTCGGAAATTAGGCAACGTTTAAATACAATTTTTCCGATTTAATAAAATATTTAAAACATTTTTAGATTGAGGAAATGGTTAAATTGACAATTTTTTTAGTGTTTCGATTTTTGCTGATTTCCTACCAAATCGCAACCTACCGAAAACTAAACATCCCAGTGTAGCTATCGAGCGTCCCTTTCCCAAACCCTGCATTTCTCAATAATTTACACTTCTGATAAATGAATTACTTATTATTATAGTGTTTTCGGAACCGATTTTATTGTGTTATCAATAAAACACTCTGTAAACATATTTGCTTCCAACAAGCAAAAATATTTGAAATTACTTTTTCGTCAGACGCTCTTTGTACAGACATCAAAATGATTTTTTTGGCGCCGCGACGAGTTTTTGTTGTATGACAAATTCCTTGATTTCGCACTTTTGTTAGATAAATTGAAAAATGTTAGAACGCGCCTGTGGGAAAAATGTACATTTTGAATTATTTATTGGAATTATATCATGATAAATCGTAAACCGTAAACAAATTATAATCATTATTATTATAATTATATTTAAATCCAATAGGTTATCCATATCTCAAATGTAGTCAAGTGTTAATCATAAATGAAAACAACTCGAAATCATGTACCACAATAAAATTTAATTATACAAAAATTTGACAAGCATCTAGTTTCGGTTAACAAACCATCTTCAGGCCTTTAATAGATACAGATATTATAGACCATCTTCAGGTCTATAATATCTGTATCTATTAAAGACCTGAAGATGGTCTATAATATCTGTATCTATTAAAGGCCTGAAGATGGTTTGTTCATTTATGAATAACTTGTTTAATTTAAGTTAACTATTTTATTAATTTTTGAAACTATAATATTTTAATTTTTTCGTTTTTATTCATATTTGTCCACTTTGTTTAATTTGGCTCGTATTTTGTAAATTTAAAATTCATCTTCTCTCAAATTAGCCACTGTGAGCCCCTCCGATTCGGTCATGTGATTTCCGTCCCCTATTAACGATATTTCTTTTAAGTAATTTGATTCGTAGTTCAGAGTGTTTTCGTTGATATTCAGCGTTTTGCAAATTTAAAACAAAGGGATATAAGCAAATCAGTCCTAAGTAACTTATATCGCCGAAAGATAAATTTTTAATAGCAATTACGATTTTAATACTAAGAGGTTGCATAAGTTTATGGCTTATTGGTTTTAATATCAGGAGATTCTGCGCCGACGCATAGTTAAACCCATGTATGAATGCAATCTTTTATGAATAGAAAGGTTATTGATTCTAATAAAAACACTTTGTTTTGATAATTTATTTTTCGTTGATTTTTTTAAAACACATACACAATAGTTAAAACGAAATTTTGGCTTTTATTTTATTAAATTATTGACAAGTTTACGACTCAATAAATATTTCTTGAAAGTTACCTAATCCCCTTGTGAATTCCATGACTTATATTACTTTCCACAAATTATCATTGATTAAACTAAAATAATTCGACGGTGCATAGTACAAGGACAGTTGAGGTTAATGCATAAAAAAACGACATGATACCGATCTACTTTAGTATTATGTAAAATGTAAGAACCATTAAATTGCACGAATAGCTTTCAGTTAAAGATGAAGTGGTATGCTTTTCAAGAGATCAAATCGTAATCTTTCTTCCATTTTACGACCCGTTGGGTAGCAGATTACTTTACAGCGTTCCATACTTGACAACTTGTATTCCGGAATAAACTTTTTACTTAGTTTTCCAATACTTCTTAAGTTTCTGTCAAGTTTATACTTATAACAGGTAAATTGGTTTCTTTTCGTCGAGCTACCTTGTACATACAACGGTTGCCTAACTATTTAAATGGAAATTTATTCAAATAAGTTTTCCTAAATTTAAATGGTCTGCATAAGTGCTTGTAAACGTACCTTGAGTGTAAGTTTTTCTTTGACAACAGGTATGTACACTTCAAAGAGAAAACGTAATTTTATTTTGCTTGTTGTCTTAACGACATACGGAGAAAAAAAACGTAAAAACCTTAAAACGACCTTTTCTGCGAGCTTTGATAACTTTTTTTATTTATTTTGTGAATTAACTTATTAGTTAATTAGTAGAAATTAAATATTTTTTAAAAACAGAAATTCAAAGTTCTAGAATGGATCAAAAATCTTACAACATTCGGACATATTTTATTAAGACAATGGGACCCTTAATTTTTACAAGCAAAATAAGGCACCAAATAAATACCAGGATACAATTTCTGTATAATCCAAATACTCATTTATTACCAATAAAAAAATTAAATTTCTTAAAAATTCAGAAATCATTCAATTACAAAATTATAAAAATATTGCAAAAAGATATAAATGACTGAATTCTGTCATTTACTGATCAAAAAGTAGATTGAAATTTTACCCACTCTGTATGTACTCAAAAAGTATGATTATTTATTGAATAAACTTAAGAAAAACCAAAACAAATTAGCTCTAAATACAAAAGCACGTCTTTTATAAACAAATTTAACTCAACGATAAATCAAATAAACCATAACGAATGACTAATAGAATCAAAATATTTTTTTTCAATTTAATAGTGAATATAAAAAAAATTATAACTAATATACTAACCTTCGGTTTTTCTAATCCTTCTTCTTTACGTTCAGTAAACAAACGTTGAAGTTCTTCATCAGGTTCCGTATTAGTACCTTTCGTAGTTTCATCTTCAGTATCGGCCGACATTTCTAATTTTAAAGTTTTTATTTCAACGACAGAATTATCTGTATCGTCACTGACCGAAGCTTCTAGTTTTCGTTTGCTCATTTTTTGATCTGGGTTTAAAACAATACGTTAAATCATATTGTAATTTTATTAATAAATTAATTCAAATTATTAATCGCTTTAAACCGCTACGCCACTGCCTATTCTAACTAAGGGCTTACTTAACCTCACTTAATTTTTTAGAAAGTAAAGTAAATAAGATTTAATAATTATTTCATAATATATAGCGTTTATTAAAATTAATAATGATAATAATTTATATAATCTATTTACGGTAAAAAAACCCAAAATCAATAAAGAGCAAACTTAACCTAACTTTATTTTACAAAACATTAATTTAGTTTTATTATATGATAGAAAGTGATTTTAGATAAAATTGTAGTATAATAATAACCTGAATAAAAACGATTTAACGTTAATTGTCTTCTATACCAAGGAATGTTTATTTTTCTATTGAAAACGAAGTTATTTTTCACAATATTCACTCCTTTTGAAACACCGATTTCACTAAAAATCCACTTAAAACTTAAAATACCCCTAAAAATCATTTAACTTTGCATTTAAACCAGTTTTTTTCAAGTATTTCAGTATTAAAAGTTAAAATCTTTCAGTATTTATTTCTATAACCTTATCCCCAACGAAATAACATGTGGACTGGTTTACGCTGTTGCCATTGTTTTTGCTATATCTTTAGATAGGTATAAATAATATCATTTTATTCATTTATGTTTTATATAATCTATCATCTATTAGTGTTATTTACTCAATTTGTTGTAAATTATATAATTCTTTGTCAAATGTCAAATGAAGAATACAAAAATGTTATAAAATATTTGTAATTTTGGTATTAAAACTCCAATAGTGTGGTAGGTATATATGGTTAAAAATTTGAAGAGCCGACAACGCTGTAATCGATTCGCGGCGGCTGTGCTGGATGTTTGAACCTGGTGATATATTTAGCCGTAGACATAGGCGTATCGTGTCGGTTTTGTTCATACTTTAAGATACGTTTTTTAAGTTTGATTTTATATAATATTTTTCTAGATCATTAATTTATATTAATTTCGCTTGATCTACATTTAATTTGTTTGGATTTTAGTAGATTTAAATTAATAATAAAAAAGTTGTTTATTAAAAATAAAATTATATTTTTAACGTAAAATTATAAAAATTAGAATCGTATGTTATAACTGATTTTATTACTATTCATTTTTATGTAAAAAAAAGTAGTTTTTCTGAAACAGTTTTTTTATTTTTTCTGTGCTGTGGATAATATATAATATTTTTTGTTGATCTTGAATTTATAAAATAAAAAAAGGATCGAGTACTTTTATAAGTAATTCTTATGTGACTAACCGGATATTACCTTTTGAGAAAATTGAATTTTCCGACATTTCATTAAGAAACAACTAAACGACTCTCGAAATATATATTAAAAACGATTACATTTTCCAGCAAAAAACGGAAAAATTTCGTGTTCATATCCTGAACAGGAAATGTCTTTTTAGATAAAATAATAATTACAAAAATGAAGATTTAATCAGTACCGTACGAGTTATTTTATTTCATTATTATTGAGACACTCTGTGCTTAAAATTATTACTTTACCTGCGTATAAAACGTTTCGAGTCTCTATTTTCTCTAACTCCCTTTTCCCTTATGTGCTTTATCGGCTACACACTCACCTGTAACAATAAAAGTTTTACGTTATTTTTTTATTCTTGTTTGTACATAAATCTGCGAGCTACTGCCCATTTTAGACAGAGTTTTATTCTTTTTTGTCGTAAATTTTAGTTGCTATGGTGGACCGTATACCGCATAGGGCAAATGTCGAATGATAATCCCAATTAGTTCATTCTAGCGACGTCCGGATTACAAGAAATAAATGTATTTAAATTTTTTAAATATGCACTCATATTATCGTTAAGTTTTGATATGTTAATAAAAAAGTGGAAAAAAGTTTGAAACAAAAAAATAGTAGAAATGTAGAGGAAAGTGGAAAGGAGTTTGAAACAAAGAAAACAGTAAACAAGTACAAAAAAAATTGTGGGGAAAATGGAAAAAAAAAGTTTTCCCTACTATTTTTACTGTTTTACATAGAGAAATAAATAAAAAAGGAGGGGAAAAATAGAGTGGGAAATAAGTGTGAAAGAAAAAGTTTTTATAAATCTTAAACATTTTAATGAAAAACAAATATTTAATATATAATTTATTGGAAACTTGTTATTAGGAAATCGAAACGAAAATAATTAATTTCCTTTGTTAAAGAATATATTTCTCTTTTCCAGTTATTTCTTTTCTGCTTGACAACGCAATTAATATTTGGATTGATCTTTTCTGTTCCTGTCTTGAAAGAGAAATCGGTACAATTTGCTGTTTTCATCTGTTTCTCATATTACGTGAAAGATTTTAAATTAATTAATTAACGAATTTTTTACAAAAATACAATTCCAACAAAAAGAAAATTAAAATTGACACGCTATTTATTTAATTTCCTCTAGCAAATCTGGGGAAAAGATATTCAATGTGAACAGAAGATTCTTAATCGGCGTTTATCAAATATTCATGAACCGATCGAATCTCTGGAACACGTTCCTGAATAACGATTAGATAAAAGAGTCGTTCGGTGAAAACCAGTAAAAACGAATGTCTGTAATAAAAAAAAATAACTTCAATTTTTTCGTTTTTCTGAATTTTGACTATAGAAACTTGACCTAATAAACTCGCTTCTTATATTTTTCACGAGTTGATTTCTGTGGTGAAGCTTTCATTTTCATTATTCGTTGATAATCAGATTTTGAACGTTTGGTAAATATTAAATTTTCGATAATTATTTTCTAAGTTGTTATCTGCAGGTTATTTTATAAATCCAGATTATGTTCAAGACTAATTTTGTATTTTTCTTGAAGCCAATATTAATGGAATTGTTATTCCGTGGTCTTCGTTAATATTACTTCTAAACGTTTCGTCTGCAACTGCGACAGTCATCTTCAGTGGCATGGAGGAACTACTCTTCGCAACGTTTCAACTAAAACTGAACCCTCCTTCGCTTCGAGTGTGCAATTTATATGCGTTTTTGGACTTTTCAAAATTTTCATATTATCCTGGATGTCTCCGGTTTTATTTTTAGCTTTCCTGCGAAACAATTTATTGTTATTAGTACTCTTGAATCGTCAAATATCACCCTGTATATGACATCTTAATTCTGATTTACTTTAAATACCGAACAGTTTATTCCTACGGTTGAATGTTTGAGTATTCGGATGATCTGATAAAAGAAAATAGTTACAAAAGAACGGTCGTATCGGTCACTATGAATAGACTTTTAATGTCGCTAAAAAAAAGTATATCGAACTTTCCTCTCATTTCATTCGTTTCCTTAGAGTAATTTGAGAGAGAGCAAATTGCGCTCTAACTGGAATTTTCCCGAATGGAGTATAAGAAATTGGATATATATTTTTTTTGTCGTATATATTAAGGACATCTGATGCCCGTAAAGTGGAATTAGAATCTCCCATCTTCAACGCAATAAAGTTGATTGAATATAACAAAGGAAAAGTATCGGTTACTCGAATCCACAACAAGATTTTTCATTGTATATAAAATAATGGTATACTTATTTTATGACATAAGAGAGGAAAATATGTTCAAGACACTATCTGAATTAGTATATTGTAACGCTCTTTGCGTCGTCACGCGTTCTTTTGGCGAATTGGTTCAAGTTTCGAATTGGCTCTTACGCTGCCTTCTATTTATAGTGTGAAAGACACTTGCTACGGGCAGCGTTAGTGGAGAAAAATACTCCGAGGGTCTTTATGGGTTTTCGCTTCGAGGATGTTAAAGTAAAAAAATCGCCCGCCGACGATTTCGTATAAACTTGTAGTACTAAACCGACCGCCTATATTAAAAAGTAAATAAGAAGAAGGGAACGAAAGAACAAATGGAAAATTAGAGAACTGAGGGCGCTGAAGGTATCGATTTAGTTTTTGAACAAATAATATGTAGATAGTTTGTTTATCATGGGAATCGAATGTCGAAGATTTTTGTTCATTTTTTATGCGATTTTTTATAAGTTTTCCTCCAAAGTCAGTCCCTGAAATGTATAATGTAATTCTGACACTTCAAGCTGCATGTCAAAAATTATGTCGTAAATCGAAAAGAACAAGAAAGGAAAACATATGTGAAAACAAAAATAAGATTCAATAAATAATTAACTTTAGTTTGTACCAAATTTGACAACGGTGAGGAAGAAAAGTTGTAAAACACGGTTCTCTAATCGGTGATGTGTCAGACCGTACAGGCACTTCTTCCAAACTGGTGTGACGGTCATATTGACTGTTACAGTATAATTGGTTTCAACTAGTGATGGGGTTTTCGAATACCAAGAATCGAAAAGTATTCGATTCTTTAAAGTTCTCGAGAATCATGTTCGAAAGTTCTCGGTTCTCGAGAATCGATTCCGGTGCTCGGATAAGTTAAGAGTGTAATAAAGACTAAAGAAACACAGAGAAATTTAGGAATATAAATTTTTTTATTATAAAATTTAATGTATTTAATGTATGATATTTAATCCACAGGATATAACAAAATTCTTTATTTCTAAACAAAGTCATATTATGTCGCAATTTGTAAAACATATCAAGTTGAATTTCGTTACTGAGCACGAACGTGGTCACAAAAAAAATTTTACGCGGCAGTGAGAATCGAGTACCTCTTGGCAGCGGTCGAAATAGGTACCGTCGCGGCGTAGCATTTCCCCGGCGCGATCTTTCTTTTGTGTATGTTAACTCGCAAACGTAGAGTGAGAATAAAGAGAAAATTTTTGTTTTGAGTGCGACAACGATAGTGCATCAGGAATTAATTGAGAGAACTCAGCTCGTGTTAAGTTTAATTCTTTTACTAACACTGTCAAATTTTGAAACATTTTGGTTTTTTTTTTATATAAAAAAGTGCCTCGGAAAAAATGAGGAAAAGCTCTCTGGGTTTCTGGTCTTTATTTATTACAGTTAAGCGGATAAATAGACTAAAGAGAATTTAAAATAAGGGACATTACCCTCCCGTTAAAATAAGGGAGTAAGCCACTAATTTTTTTCATTTTATTATTATTATTAGTCCCTCGTAAGGAGCTGTCAAATTTGAAAAATTATTTGCTATAATTTCTTCAGTCATTTTTTTAAATTATCATTCATAGATAAAAATCTTCTTAAGTTCAGTTACCGTCAGATTGATCTTAGAGTATTTTTGACATCTATGTGTCGTATGTACTTTTGTGTAATTACTTAATTTTTTTTTAATTATTGTTAAGACAGTAAGGCCAGAATCCGCGGGCAATAAGTCCCAAATATTTTGGTGCTATCTGCAGTATATGTTTTTTTTTTATATTTTATTACTGAGGGGATCGTGATATTCATGATATTGGGTATCTTATAATTATTAGTTTCCGCTTATTAAGTTGTTTTTTGTAAATTCAGTCAATCAGTTTTATTTGTTTTTTTTTTTAATTTTTTTTATATAGATATTTTTTCTTGCTGTTAAACTTTTCATAGTCTTGTTTTTTTTTTTTAATAATTCAGTAAAATTTCGTTAGCGTTTTTTATTTTTTTCTTTAAGGGGGGTTGTAAGGGAAAATATAAAGAAAGAGTAACACCTTAAAATAAATCAAAGAATCAAATATTTAGGAACAAAAAAGTGAAACTATCCCCATCCCACAAAATCCTGTCTGTAAGTTAAAGACTCTCCAACATCGCGAGAGCACGAACCACCCTTTCGTCTGAAGAGTAGTCGTTCCCGTCCAAAGAATTCGGCTGGGAAACGCATCCATCTTTTCAGAGCCTTTACTAAGCTCCAGGCCCTCCTAGGAGAGTGGTGACAGTACGCTGCCGGATATAGGTTATCACACTGGTAACCCTAGGTAACCTTTATTTTTTAGAGGTTTTTACACTGGGGTTTTTTTATTAGGGGTTAATCAATCATAAAAAAAATAGTTTGTCGGCTATTACAAGAGTTTTGTTCTCGTTCTCAATTCTTGATATAGCTCTGGTTATGTAGGAAAAAATACCTACAATAAACGAAACGAGCAATACAAAACTTAAACTTTATAATTTGAGAATTCCAATTATCGATAAAAAGAAAATCCGAGCACCGAGCCGACCATGAACCGAGAACTTTCTAATCGAATTAATCCGACCGAATACTGAGTTGAATATATTCGGTATTCGTTTCTTGGTCGAGTTCTCGATTCATATCAGTATTCGAGAACTGAGTTCTCGATTCTTTTAAATGTTCGATTCTTCCCATCACTAGTTTTAACTCGATCTATGTCTAAAGGTCTCTGAACCGGTACTCAGTACTCGGCTCAAATTCGAACTAATGAGAAGGACTTGAATCGTGGTATACGGTAATGGTGTCTAAGATACCCATGCGCCAGTGCTTCCATCTTTCGGACGGAGGTTACGACTGTTCGCGTTTGACCTTATGATCGGAGGAATGTACCTTTACTATAATCTTAAGTTAATTGTAATCCAGTATTTTAATTATCAAATATCAATTAATGAAATAAATAAAGTAACTTCGTTATAGCATATTGATTTTTCAAAAAATAATATTTTACTTTTTTATAGAATAAATAAATGGCGTGGCGGTCGTATTGACTGTTCCAGTATAATTGGTTTCAGCTCCATCTATGTCTCAACCTATACTCAGTACTCGGCTCAAACTCGAACTAATGACAACGACTTGAATCGTGGTATACGGTAATGGTGTCTAAGATGCACAAGCGCGAGTGCCTCCATCTTTCGGGCGGAGGTTACAACTGTTCGCGTTTATGATCGGAGGAAAGTACCTTTACTATAATTTTAAGTTAATTCTAATCCCGTATTTTAATTATCAAATATCAAGTAAAAGTAATGAAAAGAATAAAGTAACTTCGTTATAGCATATTGATTTTTCAAAAATAATATTTTACTTTTGTATAGAATAAATAAATAAAGCATTTACTAAAATTGGCTTTCTTGCTGGCGTTATATGTTAAATATTCGAGTGCCCTAAATATGAAAATATACATTAATAAGAGCAGAAAGTACATTTGCTAGGTCCCAAAAACTAATTTATATTCTATAAGAATGTTTAACATGCCGGTTTAATTATCTTAAAGTCTATTAATAACCTAAATTTATTCATTAAAATGCACAAATGCAACGTTCCAAATGCGGAAAATTTTACTTCCTATGTACTAGATTAGAGAGAATTGAATAGTTTGTTAAAAATGTCATTATAAACGATATCATACGGTAAAATAAATAAAATATTTTTTTTTATTCATTAAAGAAAAATCAATTTTTTTATTATTCTTTTTTCTTAGTAAATCTTTTAGTTTAACATTATCTGATTAGAAATTTTACATTTTATATCTCCCTTCTTGGTTTTTGTATAAATATACATTTCAATGAGTTTACTCTTCCCCTTTATTTTCAAAGTAGAAACTCAAATGGGAATTTTAACAGTGACGGGGAGAATATTAATTATAATATTAAATTTTTACTGGCAACAAAAAATAAGCGAACGTCACTGGTGAAGAATATATTTAAAATATACCTTTTAAAAAGTTATGAAACGAGCAAAAGTTAAATAAGTATATTATATGGGAAAAGGTTCTAAAGTGACGAAGATAAATATATTTGTAAAAGCGAGTCACGTGATTTTTAAGTGAATTTTAAAGACGCCAAAGAATTTTCTCTGCATATTTTTTTGTCGTTTATCGCAGATTTTCTTGAAAGACGTGATTTACTGTAGTTTTAAGTAAAAGGAAAACAAAAAAGATACAAATAAAACAGTAAACGGTAACGTGTATATGTTTTGAATTGATTGAAAATTTGCTATTTTACAATTTTTTTTAACTGAATGTAGAACGTAAATTAACAACAGAAAAAGATTTCTTTTGTATATTATTTTTATAATCAATGCTTAAATAAAAGCTACAACCCGTAACGCTTTTTTCATACTTATTTTTATTTATTATTTCCCACCTCTATTATTTCCCGTTCCAATTATGCGACATCGCAATACATATATAAAATGGGTCGAGCGGTGGATTTCATTCTTTTTTGTTAATATATTAACTGCGGAAGCCACAATGATTTTTTCTATTGCGCAGTTTCATTTTTTATTTTTAGAATAATTTTTTCCAGCATATTTTTTTATTTTTTAATTAAATTTGTTTCTTCTGAACTCTACACCAACTCAAAGAAATATTTAAATACGTAAATACTATACAAAAAAATGCCTTTTATATCCCATAATAAGAAAACTAAATAATATATTAAAATTAATTTTATACCATTGAAAAGAGAATGAAATTTACTATTAACTGGGAATTTTTTCAATTTTTTCTTTTTTTCTTGTTTTTTACTATTATTATTGCTTTTTTTATTTTTCCCCATTTTCATATTTTTCTATTTTTCTGTAGGTTTTTCCCGTTTCCCTGTTTTTTTTACTATTTTTCATGAATTTTTCTATTTTTCCTATTTTTTGTTTTTTTTTTTAATTTTTTTCTAATCTTTCCTCATTTTTTTTCTCTTCCTGTTTCTTTCTTTAGTTTTCTGATTTTTTTTCTTATTCCTTTGATTTTTTTCAATTTATATCAATTCTTTCAAATTTTTTTATATGGTTACAATTGTTTTGGTTTATTGGTTGTTTTTTGAGATTTTTTGCCATTTTCTGCATTTTTTTTCCGATTTTGTTTCGATATTTTACGCTTTTTATACCGTTTTAGTTTGAGATTTTTTTGTTATTATTTGCGATTTATTTCAAATCTTTTCATTTTTTTTCAATTCTTTCCAGTTTTTATCGAATTTTTTAGATTATTTTGCATTTTTTTTGAATTCTTACAATTTTTAACCGATATGTTTTTTTTGCTTTTTTTTCATTTTTTGCGTTTTTTTTTTGGTTTTTTACATTTATTTTTATTTTTCTTGCTTTTTCATATTCTAGAATTTTTTTTTCATTATTTTCTGATTTTTTGAACTTTTTTCAATGTTTTGATTTTTTGTTGATTGTTTCCGTTTTTTTCATTTTTTGCATTTTTTTTTTTTGGTTTTTTACAATTTTTTTTATTTTTCTTGCTTTTTCATATTTTACAATTTTTTTTCATTATTTTCTGATTTTTCCAATGTTTTGATTTTTTGTTGATTGTTTCCGTTTTTATTGTCGTTTTTTTCTTCTCATTTTTTCTGATTTATTCTGATTTATTCTGATTTTATTGCGATTTTTTTCCAATTTTTCGTCATTTTTTTCGTAATGTTCTGTTTTTTTTTCTATTTCTTTTGTTTTCCGATTTTTTTCTTATTCCTGTGATTTTTTTTCGATTTATTTCAATTCTTTCAAATTTTTTTAAATGGTTACAATTGCTTTCGGTTTTTTTGGTTGTTTTTTGCGATTTTGTTTCGATATTCTACGCTTTTTTACCGTTTTTGTTTGAGATTTTTTTTTAATTATTTGCGATTTATTTTAAATATTTTCATTTTTTTTTAATTCTTTTCAGTTTTTAGCAAATTTTTTAGATTTTTTTGCATTTCTCTGCTATATTTTTTGATTTCTTACATTTTTTGAGCGATATTTTTCTTTTTCGTTTTTTTTATTTTCTCGCTTTTTCATATTTTACATTTATTTTTAATTTTTTTATATTATCTGGTTTTTTTGAACTTTTTCCAATGTTTTCATTTGTTTTTGATTGTTTTCGATTTTTTCTCTTTTCCAATTTTTTTTCTGATCCGTTCTGATTTTTTTCTAATTTTTCCTCATTTCTTTTATAGTTCTGATTTTTTATTTCTTTTTTCTACAAGCGTGCGGAAAAGTATACTTTTCCGCACGCATTTGAGTACGGAAAAGTATACTGATGTTTCTTGATGTTAGCTTTTGTGTTTTTTCCGCACGCTATTAGAAAAAATAGTGTACCTAACACGTGCGTAAAGTGACTTTTCCGCACGCGATTGCTGGCCGAACTCCGCTACGCGTCGTTCGGCCATCTGCAATCGCGTGCGGAAAAGTATCACTTTCCGCACTTGTTAGGTAAACTACTATTGTTTTCTGATTTTTTTCTAATTTTTTTGTTCTTCTAATTTTTTTAAATTTATTTCAATTTTTTTAATTTTTTTTTATATTTTTTGAAATTTTAAAAAAAATGTTTTCCGATTATTTGCGTTTACAACTTTTTGGTATTTTTTCCCATTTTTTTTTTGCGAAGTTTTTTGGGATTTCGTTTCGTTTTTTTTGAGATTTTTTGCGCTTCCTTACAATTTTTTTTTTGATTTTTTTCGAATTTTTTGCGATATTTTTCGATTTCTTTCGTTTCTTATTGAATTCTTTTTCGTTTTTTATCAACTATTTTTTCGTTTTTTGCGATTTTTAGAGTTTTTTTTTTACTTTTTTCTCAATTTTTTCTGTTTTTTCCATTTTTTCCTCTTTTTTTCTATCTTTATTTTTTTTTCTGTTTTTTCCCAATTTTACTGCTTTTTTTTTGTTTCTTTTGTTTTCTGATTTTTTTATTTCTCCAATTTTTTTAGATTTATTTCAATTTTTTAATGTTTTTTGACACTTTTAAAAAAATATTTTCCGATTATTTGCGTTTGCAATTTTTTGATATTTTTTTGAGTTTTTTGCGATTTTTTTGGGATTTCGTTTCGTTTTTTTTTTGCGATTTTTTGAGCTTAGAATTTTTCTTTTTGTTTTTTTTCGAATTTTTGCGATTTCTTGCGTTTCTTAATGATTTCTTTTTCGTTTTTTATCAATTATTTTTTCGTTTTTAGCCATTTTTAGAGTTTTTTTTTTTACTTTTTTATCAATTTTTTCTGTTTTTTCTATTTCTTCCTATTTTTTTCCATCTTTATTTTTTTTATGTTTTTTCCCAATTTTACTGCTTATATTTTTTCTGGTTATCCCTATTTTTTCTTAATTTTCTGTTTTTTCTTGTTTTCCCCAATTCCTCCTGTTTTTTTTCCATTTTTTACCATTTTTTTGTTTTATTTATATTGTTTCCAATTTTCCTATTTTTTTCTATTTTCACCATTTTTTCAAATTTGTTACATATCAAAAAATCGTCCAACGCATGCAGAGAAAGTTTTCATTTCCAAAATAAAATTACATTAAAGCAAAGTAAAAACCTATTTCCAAAAAAAAATACACATATTATATATTAATTTTAGGTTTCTGCACTCCTTCTGTATATAAACTTTAACTATACAAAATCTCACACTCCTCCGTTTTAAAATTTAAGAATTTATAGTAATGGCTTTATTTTTTTTTCTATTTTGTTATGCATTTGTCGATTCATCTATTTATAAAATAAACCTTTAGCAAATATTTAAGAAATCTCAAACTGCAGGTAAAAATCCAAGTCGCGTACACCAGGATACGCTCGCATTTGTTGCATTTAACTTTTTGCTTTTCACACACTTTATGTATGCATAAAGGCGCACGAGTTCCTGAGATTTACGTCTACATCTTTTCACATTTTCCGACAGTCTTGTTTTTTTTACAATAAACGTTTTCTTGGAAAGAAATTCGACGTGGCAATACCTCACGGGTTTCCTTTCTATACTCGCCTAGCGGATATTTTTAAAAATGATGTGACGATTTGTTTTGTCAAGAAGCCGGAAAAATCCGGTTTTTCGTTAAATTCAATCATTTATAGTTTCGTATTTTATAAAAGGGTATGCTGCTTAATAAAAAAGTAAAAAAAAATAAATAAGTAACTTTTACAAAAAATACAATAAAATATCTTATTGATTTAAAAAAAAAAACTGTTTCCTAACATGAACTAAAAATAGTTATTTCTATAAAAAGTTACTATGAGATAATTACATACAAGAAAATTTTGAACTTGTTAATTTTATTTTTATTTTTTACCTACAACATTCACCAAAAAAATAATAATGAAATTTCAATCTATTCATAAACATTAAATTTTATCTGCTAATAACGGACTGTTTTCACCCTGTATAATGTGGCCGTAACATGTTTTGATGGGCCATTTTGTAGGCACTAGTGCACATAAAATATCCGAGAGGGTTTTATACGTATCATTTACCAAAAATTTGCATTTAAATTGCTTTATCTGGACTAACATATTTTTCATAAGAGCTCGTTGATATTATTTTCAATTTGCGGAAGAAAAAAAAATCGAAAAAAATTCAAATAGTATTTTAAAATTGTTTTACATGAAAAATATTATTTTGCGTAATAATTAATTTTGGTCAAAATAAGTTTTTAAAAAACAAAAATTTACAAAAGGTTTTAATACAAGAAAAAAAAATCAGTTGTTAAAGTTGTAACTTTGACATTTTTTTATTTCTGACAGGTGACATTTAGAGAAATAATCTTGACTGTTCTGAATAGAGAATTTCAAATGACATATTGCTGTCATTTTTTGACAGTGACAATTGTTTGACAAATATTATTCAAAATTAATGGGTTCTTTCAACGGATAACTGAAACTCATATTCCAAATTTCAGCTCAATCGGATTAAACGTGTTGCCTCTATCGTGGAAGAACACACACAGACAGACAGACAGACAGACTTCCATCTGGAAATAGTCTTAATCATCTCAGGTTACCTCAAAATGGATATTTCTATCTTTATCTCGAAAATTTTTTTTAGCTCGTTCACAATACTTTAGAAAAATAACAGATTTTGTAAAGATTTAAAAAATTTCAGGAAGTTTGATTAAATTTGAATAAAAAATGTGTAACTATTTCAAAATTTTCAAAATGTGTGAAAATTTCAAAATTTTGTAAAAATGTCAAAAGTTTCAATAAAAAATCTTATAAAGATTTTGAAAACGTGTAAAAATCTCTAAATGTTTGAAAAATTTCAATAAAAAAAATCTAGATTTCAAAAATTTCAAGAACTTTAATAAAAAATTTCAGGAATTTTGACAAAAATTTAAAAATTTCTATCGAAAATGTATAAATATTTCAAAAAATTTAAAAACGTGTAAAGATTTCAAACTTTTGTAAAAATGTCAAAAGATTCAATAAAAAATATATAAAGATTTTAAAAACATGTAAAAAGTTCCAGATTTCAAAAATTTCAAGAAATCAAAAATTTCAGAAAATTTGATAAAAATTTCAATAAAAAATTCTAGATTTCAAAAATTTCAAGAACTTTGATAAAAAAATTCAGGAATTTTGTTAAAAATTTAAAAAAATTCAATCAAAAATCTCTAAATGTTTTAAAAATTTCGATAAAAAATCTGGATTTCAAAAATTTCAAGAACTTTGATAAAGAATTTCAGGAAGTTTGATAAAAATTTAAAAAAATTCACCCAAAAATCTCTACATGTTTTAAAAATTTCAATAAAAAAAATATGAATTTCAAAAATTTCAAGAACTTTGAAGAATACACACAGACAGACAGACAGACAGACTTCCATCTGGAAATGGTCTTAAGCATCTCAGGTGACCTCAAAATGGATATTTCTATCTTTATCTCGAAAATTTTTTTAGCTAGTTCACAATACTTTCCAAAAAGTACCAGATTTTGTAAAGATTTAAAAAATTTGAAGAACTGTGATCAAAAATTTCAGGAAATTTGATTAAATTTGAAAAATTTCAATTAAAAATATGTAAATATTTCAAAAATTTTAAAAATGTGTAAAAATTTCATTAAAAAATCTATAAAGATTTTAAAAACATGTAAAAAGTTCCAGATTTTGTAAAGATTTCAAAAATTTCAAGAAATCAAAAATTTCATCAAATTTGATAAAAATTTCAATAAAAAATCTCTAAATGTTTCAAAAATTTCAATAAAAAAATCTAAATTTCAAAAATTTCAAGAACTTTAATAAAGAATTTCAGGAATTTTGACAAAAATTTTAAAAAATTCAACCAAAAATCTCTAAATGTTTTAAAAATTTCAACAAAAAATTTAAATTTCAAAAATTTCAAGAACTTTACTAAAAAATTTCAGGAATTTTGAAAAAAATTAAAAAAATTTCAATCAAAAATGTATAAATATTTCAAAAATTTTAAAAATGTGTAAAAATTTCAAAATTTTGTAAAAATGTCAAAAGTTTCAATAAAATATCTATAAAGATTTTAAAAACGTAAAAAATGTTCCAGATATTGTAAAGATTTCAAAAATGTCAAGAAATCAAAAATTTCAGGAAATTTGATAAAAATTTCAATAAAAAATCTCTAAATGTTTCAAAAATTTCAATAAAAAATTGAGATTTCAAAAATTTCAAGAACTTTGATAAAAAATTTCAGGAATTTTGATAAAAATTTAAAAAAATTTAACCAAAACCTCTAAATGTTTTAAAAATTTCAATAAAAAAATCTAAATTTCAAAAATTTCTTAACTTTGATAAAAAAATTCAGGAATTTTGACAAAAATTAAAAAAAATCCAACCAAAAATCTCTAAATGTTTCAAAAATTTCAATAAAAAAATTTAAATTTAAAAAAATTCAAGAGCTTTAATAAAAAATTTCAGGAATTTTAAAGAAAATTTAAAAAATTCAACCAAAAATCTCTAAATGTTTTAAAAATGTCAATAAAAAAATTAAAATTTTTAAAATTTCAAGAACTTTGATAAAAAATTTCAGGAATTTTGACAAATATTTAAAAAATCTTAATCGAAAATGTATAAATATTTCAAAAATTTTAAAAATGTGTAAACATTTCAAAATTTTGCAAAAATGTCAAAAGTTTCAATAAAAAATTTATAAAGATTTTAAAAACGTGTAAAATTTTCTAGATTTTGTAAAGATTTCAAAAATTTCAAGAAATCCAAAATTTCAGGAAATTTGATAAAAATTTCAATAAAAAATCTCTAAATGTTTCAAAAATTTCAATAAAAAATTCTAGATTTCAAAAATTTCAAGAACTTTGATAAAATATTTCAGGAATTTTGAAAAATATTTAAAAAAATTTAACCAAAAATCTATAAATGTTTTAAAATTTCAATAAAAAAATCTAAATTTCAAAAATTTCATAACTTTGATAAAAAATTACAGGAATTTTGACCAAAATTAAAAAAAAATCCAACCAAAAATCTCTAAATGTTTCAAAAATTTCAATAAAAAAATTTAAATTTAAAAAAATTCAAGAACTTTAATAAAACATTTCAGGAATTTTAAAGAAAATTTAAAAAATTCAACCAAAAATCTCTAAATGTTTTAAAAATGTCAATAAAAAAATTTAAATTTTTAAAATTTCAAGAACTTTGATAAAAAATTTCAGGAATTTTGATAAAAATTTAAAAAAGTTCAATACAAAATCTCTAAATGTTTTAAAAATTTCAATAAAAAATCTAGATTTCAAAAATTTCAAGAACTTTGATAAAAAATTTCAGGAATTTTGACAAAAATTTAAAAAATTTCTATCGAAAATTTATAAATATTTCAAAAATTTTAAAAATTCGTAAAAATTTCAAAATTTTGTAAAAATGTCAAAAGTTTCAATAAAAAATCTATAAAGATTTTAAAAACTTGTAAAAAGTTCCAGATTTTGTAAAGATTTAAAAAATTTCAAGAACTTAGATCAAAAATTTCAGAAAATTTGAAAAAAATGTTTCAAAAATTTTAATAAAAAATCAGATTTCAAAATTTCAACAACTTTGATAAAAATTTTCAAGAATTACGATAAAAAAATTTTTTAGTGAGTTCATAATACTTTCCCTTCTTGTTAGATGGTGGGACGAGAGTTTAATAAAGGTATTCGATTGGCTACAAAATGTAGATATGAACTTTTCCGAGAAAATCCCTCCTTTAAACCGAAAATGTTTAATAAGCATTCCTCCCTAATTTACAAACTAATTTTCAGGAGTACGTTTTCATAAAGAACACACATTTACGTAATAGGGACAAATTTCTGGGGCAAGCAATGTCCCAACTTGTTCTAATTAATATTAATCTAACATTTAATGACCATTAGTTTTGTTGCGCTACTGAAATTAATAATAACAGAAAATTTTATACGAACTGAAATGGTGTCTAATCAGCCTGGCACGTTTTGATAAAAAAAAATTTAAAAAAATAATTGTTCAAAGCTAATTTAAAAGTGGGTATAGAAAATTCGTTTCTTCGTCATCATCTTGTACCAGTTCGATAAAAGCGGAATAGTATACTTTTCAAACAAAAATCATTTCCCTGACGGATATTAACCCGTCAAATGCGAAAGAGGAGTAACTCTTTAAATAAGGGCAGGTTTCAGATAATTTTCTTATATGCAAAAAAGCCAAAATCAGAAACTGATCGCTTTTACGTAAAATTTCTTTATTTTACTTTTATCTAGAGATTAATAAAACAATTCTGATATGTTTAAAGCAGTTTTAAAATATTTCTAAATAGGTCAATTTTGAAGTGTAATTGCCAAACTTCCAAAAATTTACCCAAATATGGGGATTTTTTATGATACATATTAATTCTAGAAGATGCAAAAAATGTTACTTTTCCGACCCACCTCCGAGAAGGGAAAGTATTGTGAACGAGCTAAAAAATTTTTCGAGATTAAGATGGAAATATGAATTTTGAGGTCACCCGAGATAATTAAGAACATTTCCAGATAGAAGTCTGTCTGTCTGTCTGTGTGTATTCTTCCACGATAGAGGCCACAGGTTTAATCCGATTGAGCTGAAATTTGGTATATGGGTTTAAGTTACCCGTCTGAAGAACCCATTAGTTTCTGTACGACATCTGTCGATCGGAAGTGTCACTATAAAAAAAGGATAGATGCAATATGACACATAATTTGACTTGCAATACGTCATTTGAAAGCAATTGAAAAAACTTTATTGAGAAAAGTCAAAAGTATTTCTCCAACTGTCACCTGTCAAAAAAATGTCAAAATTTGAAACTTTAACATTAAATATCTGAAAAAGTATTTGTGGATACCCGTCGGGAAAGTTTTGGGGCGACACAACTGGTTTTTTTAAATTTTTAAAGATTTTTAATTGAAACTTTTGAAAATTTTACAAAATCTTAAAATTTTACATTTTTAAAATTTTTGAAATATTTACACATTTTTCATTGAAATTTTTAAATTTTTATCAAAATTCCTGAAATTTTTGATCACAGTTCTTGAAATTTTTGAAATCTTTACAAAATTTGGAAATTTTTATACGTTTTTAAAATTTTTGAAAACTTTGGATTTTCGATTGAAATTTTTTAAATTTTTATCATAATTCTTGAAATCTTATATCAAAGTTCTTGAAATTTTTGAAATTTCATTTTTTTATTGAAATTTTTAAAACAGAGATTTTTTATTGAAGTTTTTTAAATTTTTATCAAATTTCCTGAAATTTTTGATCTCAGTTCTTGAAATCTTTACAAAATCTGGAAAAACTTTTTACACGTTTTTAAAATCTTTATAGATTTTTTATTGAAACTTTTGAGTTTTACAAAATTTTGAAATTTTTACACATTTTTAAAATTTTTGAAATATTTACACATTTTTCATTGAGTTTTTTTAAATTTGTGTCAAAATTCCTGAAATTTTTCATCAAAGTTCTTGATATTTTTAAAATCTAGATTTTTTTATTAAAATTTTTTAAATCAAATTTCCTGAACTTTTTGATCTCAGTTCTTAAAATTTTTGAATTCTTTACAAAAACTGGAACTTTTTACACGTTTTTAAAATGTTTATTGATTTTTTATTGAAACTTTTACAAAATTTTGAAATTTTTACACACTTTTAAATTTTTTGAAATATTTACAGATTTTTCATTAAAACATTTAAATTTTTAAATTTTTATCAAAATTCCTGAAATTTTTAATCTCAGTTCTTGAAATTTTTGAAAACTACAAAAGCTGGAAATTTTTACGTTTTAAAATTTTTTATTGAAACTTTTAAAATTATTACAAAATCTTGAAATTTTACATATTTTTAAAATTTTTGAAATATTTGGATTTTCCATTGAAATTTTTTAATTTTTGTCAAAATTCCTGAAATTTTTTATCAATGTTCTTGAAATTTTTGAAATCTAGATAGTTTTATTGAAATTTATAACATTTAGAGATTTTTGATTCAAATTTTTTAAATTTCCTGAAATTTTTGATCTCGGTTCATGAAATTTTTGAAATCTGGAACTTTTTACACGTTTTTAAAATCTTTATAGATGTTTTATTGAAACTTTTGACATTTTCACAAAATTTTGAAATTTTTACACATTTTTAAAGTTTTTGAAATATTTACATATTTTTGATTGAGTTTTTTTAAATTTGTGTCAAAATTTCTCAAATTTTTCATCAAAGTTCTTGATATTTTTGAAATCTAGATTTTTTTATTAAAATTTTTTAAATTTTTATCAAATTTCCTTAAATTTTTGATCTCAGTTCTTGAAATTTTTGAATTCTTTACAAAATCTGGAAATTTTTACACGTTTTTAAAATCTTTATTGATTTTTTATTGAAACTTTTGGCATTTTTTCAAAATTTTGAAATGTTTACACATTTTTAAAATTTTTGAAATATTTACACATTTTTGATTGAGTTTTTTTAAATTTTTGTCAAAATCCTGAAATTTTTCGTCAAAGTTCTTAAAATTTTTGAAATCTAGATTTTTTTTATTAAATTTTTGAAACATTTAGAGATTTTTTATTGAAATTTTTATGAATTTTTATCAAATTTCCTGAAATTTTTTATCCCAGTTCATGAAATTTTTGAAATCTTTACAAAACCTGGAACTTTTTACACGTTTTTAAAATCTTTATAGATTTTTGATTAAAACTTTTGACATTTTTACAAAATTTTGAAATTTTTAGACATTTTTAAAATTTTTGAAATATTTACACATTTTTGATTAAAATTTTTTAAATTTTTGTCAAAATTCCTGAAATTTTTATCAAAGTTCTTGAAATTTTTGAAATTTAGATTTTTTTATTGAAATTTTTGAAACATTTAAAGATTTTTGATTGAAATTTTTTAAATTGTCAAAAATCCTGAAATTTTTTATCAAAGTTCTTGAAATTTTTGAAATTTAGATTTTTTTATTGAAATTTTTGAAACATTTAAAGATTTTTGATTGAAATTTTTTAAATTTTTATCAAAATTCCTGAAATTTTTATCAAAGTTCTTGAAATTTTTGAAATATTTATACATTTTCGATAGAAATTTTTAAATTTTTGTCAAAATTCCTGAAATTTTTTATTAAAGATCTTGAAATTTTTGAAATCTAGATTTTTTTATTGAAATTTTTGAAACATTTAGAGATTTTTTATTGAAATTTTTATCAAATTTCCTGAAATTTTTGAAATCTTTACAAAATATGGAACATTTTATACGTTTTTAAAATCTTTATAGATATTTTATTGAAACTTTTGACATTTTTACAAAATTTTGAAATTTTTACACATTTTTAAAATTTTTGAAATATTTATACGTTTTTGATTGAAATTTTTTAAATTTTTATCAAAATTCCTGAAATTTTTTATCATAGTTCTTGAAATTTTTGAAATCTAGATATTATTATTGAAACTTTTAAAACATTTAGAGATTTTTGATTGAACTTTTATAAATTTTTATCAAATTTCCTGAAATTTTTTATCTCAGTTCTTGAAATTTTTGAAATCTTTACAAAATCTGGAACTTTTTACACGTTTTCTACAAAAATTTTTAAATATTTAAATTTTAAATTGTTGTCAAAATTCCTGAAATTTCTTATTAACGTTCTTGAAAATTTTGTATTCTAGATTTTTTTATTGAAATTTTTAAAACTTTTAGAGATTTTTGGTCGAATTTTTTTCTCTGTAACCACTAAATTTTAAGTGATTTATAACATTTAAAATTTTGATAAATTTTCGGAAATTATTAAGTTATTATACAAATAATATATTAAGTAATAGTGACTATTTAAATCCTTTTAAAAATATTTTGTAACATCTTTTTGATGCCAATAGTCGCGTGTGAAAAGCATGTTTCTACTAACAAGAATAAATATAACGTCTACTTTAGATTGCGAAGTCCCGATTTTATTTTACAGAAAATGTTGAATTAGTTTGACACAATTCCAATTTTCAACTCAACTGAAGCCATAATAAGAACGAATGACTGGCGAGAAAAGTTTTTTCATTTCTACCGCTATTGTAAATATGCACGAGATATTTTTATTTTCTGCATTGCAGGGCCGTTATCATCAAAAAAATATTATTATACTAAAATCAGCTTATTCGTTTTATGTTGAATTTTTTTATTTATTTGTGATTTTTCCACCTTTTCCACAAGATTTGATTAAACAAACAAAGATCACAATTTACCCTACGGCCACTTTTTTTTTCAAGTCTTATACAGTTAAATTGTTTCCATCGTTTTCATAAAAGAACAAAGCGCAGCTTGATAAGAAATTTCCCAAGTCTATCAAACAGGAAAAATAAAAAACAAAGGACTACCAGCAGAGTACGGTGAAAAGCTCATTGCAGTGGCTATGAGCACGACAACGGCAAATATTATTTTAACCGGTAATCTCTAGATGGAATAAAAAGTTTATTCGATGAATATGGATAAAAATAAAAAAGTATTTGAATCTGAAAAACATGTTTTTTTAACAAATTCCAATAAATCTATTTCTAAAACATCACAATTTATTTACCATATAAAAATCCTAGAAAAATTTTTACAAAATTACCTTTGAAATAAACCTAATTAATACCTATCACCTGTTACAATTTAAGAAATGTTTAAAGTTTAAAATTTTAATATTAAATATCTAGAAAAATAATTTATGGATTTGAACCAATTTCGGTATAGGTTTCGGTTAATTGTCAAAAAAAACCGTTAGTGTTTGTCTAACATCTGTCAAACGAAAGTGTCATTGTCAAAAAGTGACAGATGCAATGTGTCACGAAATTTGACTTGCAATATGTCATATAAAAACTATATTCAGAACAGTCAAGATTATTACTCCAACTGTCACCTGTCAAAAATAAAAAAGTGTCAAAGTTTGAAACTTTAACATCTGAAAAATTATTGACTTCAAATTTAGAACCAATAATAGAGATTTTTGCCATTTTTTTTAAATTTTATTAGGCTAACTATTTTTCTGAAGAGAAAACATCCTCAAAATTATACTATTTATTTCTGGATACTGACACAACCAATTTTTTTTTTGATTTTTTCTAGTACTTTATAATATTTATGAAGTAATATTAATGTAGCCTACATGTATTTATATCAGCAAAAATTACAAAAAAATATCTTTTGAGATTCCTCTGCAATATTAAAAATTTGTTTAACTTTGTCAGCTTTTACTTGATGAAAATTCATTATAATATTTAGATAAATAAAACGTTTTATGATTTTCGTGAAAATCATCAAACGTTGTTTTATTTATCTAAATATTAAAAATTTGTCTGTATTAATATATATGTAAAATACTTAAATTTCTTCTATGAATATTATTAAATGTAACTAATATATGCAGCCAACTTTTCTTTTAAAGCAATCTATTCATGAATATTTTTTTGGCCACAATCTCCCATTAAATAAAATATGATTGAAAATAAGTTAAAAAGAAACATTATACTGAATTTTATCTATAACTTTAAATACCTAAATATAAGTATTCAGAGTTTCAAAAATTCGATTTTTTTACATATTTCTTATCTAAAAGATTTTAGAAACATTTTTGTTGAATTATGTAATTTATAGAGACCCGAATACGGCCGAGCACTATCCTTTTATGGGACTCAGCAGCAGTCGGGCTCACCTCCTTTTTTGCTGGCGAAAATTTTTTTAGCAAAGGGTTTATATGTATTCCCTTTTGATTAAATTTTTTTTAAAAAAATTCTGAATGATCCAGTTCTTGAAATATATACTAAATCTTATTCCATCAACTTTGTGGCAAAAGTTTGAAAGAATTATTCAACTTATCGACTTATTTTTTTTGTAATTTTCAGAAAAATAGCTTGATAGAGACTTAAGAGACAAAAAAAACATTTTTTAAATAATGTCCTCCATTTGCAGGAAATCGAAATTTTAAAAATCTCCCCGACCAGGCTATAGCTAACGTGTTAACAATAAAAAAAATTGTGAATTTTTTTGTGTTCAGTGAAGTAGATGGATAATTTCTTGCCACAAACTGGACTCGGATACTCAGTCAAAAGTGTTTATTTTAAACTGGATTCTTAAAGTTTTTATAAAGTACAAATTGAACAAAAAAAAAATCATCTGAATATCTTTTTTGGTTCCTTCAAAATTAATTTTTGGAAATAGTATCGAAAATAATATAACGAAGTTACTTTAATTTCCGTAATAATTAAAATATTTAAATAAAATCGCGCACGTTGTAATCCCTGTCGAAAGATGGAGTCAGTCGCGTATTTGTTTCGCATACCCAGCCAACCTTATGGTATACGGTAGCCGGAGTCTATCTAGTCAGTTGTTGTGGCAGTCCTAATTGGAGTAGCAGTGGAAGTCTCAGTCCGTTCACTTTAGGTAAGTAAAATTATAACAACCAGAACTAGTGCTTTGCACAGGAGAGAAAATTCGATTCCGGTTATTTTTTCACCGGTTTCAGAAAAAACCGGATAAAAACTGGATATTTTAAAGAATCCAACCGCGAGATACGAGACTGTGCTGCTATCTATTGGCACATATTTATAGTATTTATCGATACTTCCCCATTTTTAGTCCACAATTATTATCACTAAATATTTTGAGAATCTTCTTTTTGTGCAAATAAAATATAATTTTTTAATGAAAGTGTGACAACTCACAAGAAATCAGACATCAACAAATGTTGGTTTAATCAACAACAACTAGGTAATAATATACAATAAAATAAATCTAATTTGTTTCAGTTTGTGAAAAAAACATTAACTTCAATGAAACTAAAAATTCAATAAAACACATACAAATACAAAAAACCGTTAACAAAAAAAAAATACAAATCAACAACTAAAAATTAGTTTTTAGTAACACGACTTAAAGGGAAATAATGTCAATTTGAGTAATTTTCTATCTCTATTCGTAAGGCAGTTCCCGACAAAGAGAGTTTATAATTATCATGTATTTATCTATTTTTTTGGTAAAACTGTACTAAAAAATAGTTTTGACAGAAATTATTCGGTTTAAATCTAAAAAATATCCGGACGTTGATTCTTCGGTTTTTAGTTAACCGGAGCAAAGCACTAACCAGAACCCGGAACCATTAATTCGACCACAGCACCAGCCAGGAAGACGTGATTATACCGTCCGATGTATAACCGATTTGAAAATCGTTACACACCATTTTTCCTTTTCGCCGATTTTGGTATTTTTTTTTTAATAAAAAATCAATCTACTTTTTGTTTTTAATTATTTAGAGTATTTAGTCGCTAAGGGTCTTGTCGATGCCTGAAGTATTTATTCTCCACTGACGCTGCCCGTGCATGTGGCTTTCACACTATAAACGAAAAGTGCCGCCTGAGGCAATTCGAAACCTGATGTATGACGACAAAATACCGCTTGACGATGCGAAGAATGTTACAATCAGGCCTGAAAGTGTAAAACCCCCTTAAACCCATTAAAACTACCAAGGGATTTTCGCGATATGCGACATTTCGCATAGGGTAAGTAACGCTGTTGTCGGAAATGATTGTAAATTGATAAAATGTAAATAGTGATTTAAATTAAATATTTTATTTATCCATTTTTTTAACAAAAATAAAAATAATATTCTTAATAATCAAGAAAAAAATTGTTCGTACTAAATGACTATTTTTTCCACTTTAACATTAATTGATTATTATTTTAACAGAAAAAAATAAAGGTGTTCAAGTACAATTTTTAAAATATTCCTAAAAATAAAATGTAATGAAAAGAAAAATTTTAAATTTGAGCACACATTTTTTTTTTACATTGAAATCCTAGAAGTGATTTGTTAGCGGTAACGGCGCGGCCGTTACACGCGAAAATGATAAAGCAATTTTTAAATACCGTTACCGGCTTTGCACAGAACGAATTAAGTAGCTGCGATGAAAATGGGCTGGAAGGAAAAATAATTAAAGCCGACAGAAATGAATAAACACTAGGTGAAGCGATCTACATATTTTTAAAAGTATTGTTGGTGAATTTTATTAAATAGTTTTAACTATAGGGATTTACATAGATTTGTAGGTTAAATTGTTTTTAATTTTCCACTATATATTCAGAATTAAATTAAAACTTATTTTTAAAAGTTTTTAGGTCTTGTTAAAATTTTAGGGTAGTTGGGAATTAAATTTTAAAGACCTTAACATAAATATAAACAATTTTTTTTGAGTAGGTAATCCTTAAAATACACTTTTAGTATAAAAAAATTCAAAAATTAAAATTCTAAATTTTATAATAAAAAATGTCAAACTTATACCAAAAATTATTATTAAAAAAATAATTTTTTAATATAAGATATTTAATTCGGGGTAAATAAATTTTTATACTTTTTATTACCTTTTATCAATTTTTTTTCAAGGCAATTTTGTCAGTTTTAGGTGAATTTATCTGTAAGATTCAATGGCGGGACCAAGACTTGGGAATAGGGGCGCTCAGCCGTTTATAAACTGGAGATTAAAAAAATAGTTATAAAGCGTCTAAAGAATAACTTATTAAAAATACCGTAAATCTATTCAAAATTGTGCGTTCGGGGGATTCCCGTTACGAAATAAGTATCTTACGTTATTTTTTCACATTTTTAAAATTGTAGAAAAGGAAAACAAAAATCTGAAAACTCTCAAAATCAATTAAAAACAAAATATAAAAAAATGGAAAAAAAATCAAATCGAAAGAGACGGAAAGGAATCAAAACAAATCGAAAAATTTGTAAAAGAAATGGAAAAAAATAAAAGAAAAGGAAAAAAATCAACAAAAATCGAAAGAAATCGAAAAAATGACAAAGATCAAAAGGAATCGAAAGAAATGGTAAGAAATCAAAATAAATCGAAAAAATATTAAAAGAATCAAAAGAAATCGAAAAACAAAAAACAAAAACAATCGACAAAAATCGAAAGAAGTCGAAAAACAAACGATAAAAAATCGAAAAAGATCAACAAAAGTCGAAAGGGATCGAAAAAATGAATAGAAATAAAAAATTATAAAAAATATCCAACGAAATCGACAAAAATCAAAAGAATTCTACAAAATCGGAAGTGATCGAAAGAAATCGAACGAGATCGAAAGAAATCAACAAAAATCAGAAGAATAAGAAAAAGTTAGAAAAAACTGAATGGATTTGAAAAAATCAAAAAACAATACAAAAAATTCAAAAACAACCGAAAAACATCAGAAAAATGAGAAAAAACCAAAACATCAAAAAAATATTGGAGGATAAAAAAAAATTAGAAAAGAAAAGAAAGAAATAGAAAAAAATAGAACAATGAGAAAAAAATCAAAAAAATTGAAATATTGATAAAACCAGAATAAATCAAAAAATTTAGTAAAAAACGAGAAAAAATTAGAAGTATCGAAAAAATTAGAAAAAATCGGAACTAATCGAAAAGTAACAAAAATTATTGGAAAAAATTGGAAACAAATGAAGAATAAAATTGTAAAATATGGAAAAAAATTAAAAAAACTTAAAAATGTCACTGGAAAAAGTGTGAAAAATCGTAACCAGAAACCGGAAGAAAAGAAAGAAATAAAAAAATAAATAAAAAACATCGAAAAAATTGAAACAAATCGCAAAAAAATCACAAAAAAATGGCAAAAAAAATCGGAAAAAAACAAAGGAATAAGAAAAAATGAGAAAAAAAATTAGAAAACAAAAAAGAAATAGAAAAAAAAGTAATTAAAAACAAAAGAAATAGAAAAAAGACAAAATAATGACAAAAAATGGGAAAAGTTAGAAAACTCGGAAAAAAACAAAAAACCAGAAAAATGAGAAATAATCAGAAAAAGTTTCTTTCTATAAAATAATTATAAAATTATATAAAATTAGAAAGAAAAAGCAATAAAAACCAGAACAATGAGAAAAATGAGAAATGATTAAAAATAAATCGAAAAAAACAAACAGAAAAAACCAGAAAAAAAAACAAAACAACAAAATTATGAGAAAACAAGAAAAATAATAGAAAAAAATGAAAAATAATACGGAAAAAAACGAAAATTATCAAAGAAACTAAAAAAATCAAAAAAAAACCGAAAAAAAAATCGCTTAAATCAAATAATGCGTCAATAATTTCTGCAACATCCCCACCCATTTCGTTTGACATTTTGTTCTAAAAATTTGAATTGGAAAAAAGTTTTCCTATGCAAACCACTTTAATTTGGATGATGGGTACCGGAACGGCCGGTCCGATCCTGCTCAAATTCAATAGGGTTCTTTCTTGGACAAAACTAACTCGGTAAATTGAAAACCGGAACTCGATCGGAGCTTTCGATCAATGGTTACAGTGTTTACAACCAGGCAGACATCCAGATGTCCGGGCAGGATTTTTTTGCATTTTCGGACTCAGGGAACTCGGAAACGTCGAGAAAAGTGATAAAAAGTGGGGGTAAGAGATTTTTTCGTCATCACGAAACTAATACTGAGGCTTTTGGGGTAAAATTCATATCTCCGCCATTTTTGAAAATATTAAAACAGGTCCCTGTTATTTTTATTATGTCCTAATTATTATAAAATTAATTCGCTTGTTTCGATTCGACCATATCGTGGGGTGGAAAATAATGAAAAAGTTTCAAATTTAGAAATTTCTTTTATTTCAGTTTCCACTTTCATCATGTTTAAAAATTTAAAAATTCAAAAATAAAAATTAGTATTTGGACACGTCTCGTATAATATACTGTTATTTTCTAATAAAAACTTTAACTCGTTAAACCCAAAAAGTGACTAAGTTTTCGATTTATGTGATAATTCATCGAAGTCTGTGGGTCATTAATGACTGCGGGGTCTTATAACAAGAAAACGTGGTGTGGAGATAGAACGCAACATTAAATCAAATCGGTATCAAGTCTCTCTCTTCTTATATTAGCTTAAAATTTTAATAAATTACTTGTATGCACGCGAACTATCATAATGCGGTATGTTTGATAACGAAGTTTGGAATTTATAAAACGTCCAAAATTCTAAATCGTTAAACTTTACTGCTAATTCAAACTAATATGGGCCATTAGCACGGTTTCATATACAGGATGTTTTATATATCAGTATAAAAGCCACAAATTAATAGTCGAAATATTTTAAACATTTAGTTTTGTCACAATTATTTTCAAATTTAGTCAAATTTCGTCAAATTCTAAGTTTTGTAAAATTGTTAAAAATAATAAATTAAAAAATCGATAGTTTTATATTTTCTTAACAAAATAAAAATATTAAAATGGAATATTTATTTTAAAATAGCAGATATTCGTAACGGTATATTTTTCCAACCGTTATTTTATTTTGTTGTCTCCCATCTCTATTCTTCAAATAACCTCGTATCGCGATTTGAAACGCTACAAATTGGATCCCGTGTAAAAGTAAGATTTTAAAATTTTGAAAACAATTATTCTACAGGGTGATTCTTTTAGAGGGGTAATTACAGGTTTCAAGAGAAATAGGCGGAATTGAAATCTGAAATCGATCTCAAATATTAAGAGCAACCAGCTACTTAAATGGAACACCCTATATTTTCTTCCATTTTTAGATTTGCCCTGAGAAGCTGATTTCAAAAATCCATTACACTTATAATGTACACTTACATGTCCCTATCTTAACTTTTTGAGTTCTACTTGGTGGCATAATAAGAAAGTGCATACAGGGTGATCAAAATGTGTGTATAGGGTGTCTCATATTGGTGTGTTTTGCAGGGTATCTCGTAAACTAGAAGAGATCGAAAAAAAGTAGTTAAGATGTTATGACTTCTTTTTTTATTAACGTAACGATAGCCTAATTAAATCTTTAGTAGCTCCCTGCATTTGGAAAATACAGGGCGATTATCGGAAACTGTCCCAATAATTTTTGGCAAAAATGGCGAGACACGTCGATTTTTGATTTAAGGGGGACAAAATTTTTGATAACAAACATCACTCTAACGTCAACCCCCTTCACCCCTAGAAAAGGTAATTCAATGCAGAATTCAAATCACTAAGTTTAATTTTTTTACTACCCCCTGAACAGAAATACAGGGTGTTTTTTCCTACCCTCACTTTACTCTCGCACAATAATTTTTGAGAAAAATAGTGAGACACGTCGACTTTTGATTTAAAGGAAACGAAATTTTTGACAAAATTTGTCGCTCTACCTTAACCCCCTTCACCCCCACCCCGTAACATGAAAATTTGAATGGGCGATACACCATGTGTGGCACATCAGAGGAAAGGTAATTCAATGCAGAATTCAAATCATACCCTTTGTCCACTGCTAGGACAAAAAAAACATTACATAATTTGTATCAATAATGTTATCAGTTTATTATTAGGTATTTAAAAGAAGGTAAAAATAAAAAAAAATTACAGCAATTGCTCAAAATGTTGTCCATCATGTGCTAAACAAAAGTCAAGTCTGTCTTGGAATTCTTGTCTAACATTTTGAAAAATTTTCCTATAAATTAATTTATTGATGTTCTCTTACAATTCTGAATTTGTGGATTTTCAAATTTTTTGCTAGTCGGCACTATTAAGGTACTTTTTAGGAACTTGTTCGTTTATTTTTCTGAATTATCAGCAATTCACTTTTTGTTTCTACAAAAAATAAGAGTACCTTTGGCAAAAACCAACCTATAAACTCACTTGTTTAAAATTATTTATCAAATAAACATTGACAATGATCTACACTAGAGCACAGAGAATTGAAATGATTTTCATTTACGGCTCCGCGAACAGATGTTCGAGAAGAGCTGCTACTCTTTTTAATGAAGAACATCCTGGTTTGCAAGTACTTAAGTCATACTTACATTAGAAAACTTGTTATGAAGTTTGAGGAAACTGGATCTGTAGTAAATAAAAAAAGGACGGCAGTTAGGGTATTGGACGAAGTAACAGAAGTCGAAGTTCTGGGAAATTTTGCAATGGAACCAGCATCTTCTCTTCGCAAAGCAGCCTCTAATACTGGACTTTCAGTTTCATTAGTTCGACAAGTATTATAAAATAATAAATATCGACTTTACAAGATGCAAATCCATCAGCAACTTCATGAAGATGATCCGGATAGAAGAGTTCAATTTTGTGAGGAAATGCTCGCATTGATTGATAACACACCCCACCCCGTATAGTTCCAAATATTTGTTTTTCGGATGAGTGCAAATTTTTTCTTGACGGGTTTGTGAATAAACATAATTGTCGTTACTGGAGTAACAACAACCCTTTTGTTTTTGTTGAAGGACATACTCAACGTGTTCAAAAACTTAATGTTTGGGCTGGCATACTGGGCGATAAAATTATTTGGCCATTATTCGTAGATGGGAATTTAACTGGTCAAAAATACCTAGAAATGCTAGAAATGACCATTGACCCGCTAATTACTCAGGAGCTTGAAAATCAGGTAGATGAAGTAAGAAATCCTGCTCTAGATGAAAATCTATTACATTTTCAACAAGATGGGGCTGGTCCTCATTATCATTTCAGTCAGACAATGACTAGATGACCATTTCCCACAACGTTGGATCGGTAGAAGAGGAGCAATAGAATGGCCTGCAAGATCTCCAGATTTGACTCTTTGAGATTCCTGGTTTTGGGGTCACCTAAAGTCAGTAATTTACAAAACCTACATCTATTGATGACCTTCGGGTACGAATTGTAAGAGAATGTCAATCCATTACTAGGGAAATTTTTCGAAAATGTTAGACAAGAATTCCAAGACAGACTTGACTTTTGTTTAGCACACGATGGACAACATTTTGAGCAACTGCTGTAATTTTTTTTTATTTTTACCTTCTTTTAAATACCTAACAATAAACTGATAACATTATTGATACAAATTATATAATGTTTTTTTGTCCTAGTAGTGGACAAAGGGTATGATTTGAATTCTGCATTGAATTACCTTTCCTCTGATGTGCCACACATGGTGTATCGCCCATTCAAATTTTCATGTTACGGGGTGGGGGTGAAGGGGGTTAAGGTAGAGCGACAAATTTTGTCAAAAATTTCGTTTTCTTTAAATCAATGGCTAGATGACCATTTCCCACAACGTTGGATCGGTAGAAGAGGAGCAACTTAAATCAAAGGTCGACGTGTCTCACTATTTTTCTCCAAAATTATTGTGCGAGAGTAAAGTGAGGGTAGGAAAAACACCCTGTATTTCTGTTCAGGGGGGTAGTAAAAAAAATTAAACTTAGTGATTTGAATTCTGCATTGAATTACCTTTTCCCTGATGTGCCACACATGGTATGTTCCCTATTTACATTTTAAAGTTGAGGGGCGTGGGGCGAAGGGGGTTGACGTTAGAGTGATGTTTGTTTTTAAAAATTTTGTCCCCCTCAAATCAAAAATCGACGTGTCTCGCCATTTGTGCCAAAAATTATTGGGTAAGCCTAAATCGGGGGTGGAAACATTTTTAAAAAAACACCCTATATTATTAAAGAGTTCACTGGTGCACAAGAATTTTTTTTAGGGGGTCTCACTAAGGAAATATAATGCAAACTTATATTTTCTTAAACACTCTATATATTTTGACGTTTTTTATTTCGTTTTTTATTTCTCATATACCTGATATGACATATTACATATTTATTTCCAGTGGTTCTACAGTGCAAATAAACCATTTATCAATGTTATCAGGTGAAAGACCCTTAAAAAGTTGAACACTCAGTAACGAAATTTAACATTTCATTATAAGGATACTGATGTGTGAAAATTTTATTTATCAAAATTATAATTAATAAAAAAAAACAGATTAAAAAAATTAAAACAATAAACTTATGAAATAACAATAAACCTTGTAATAACTATAATCTACCTCTAATTTTAGTAGAATTTGAAAATTACATTAAATAATAAAAATCTCCTCCATTTTGTTGTAATACTAATTGGCACCTTTTTTCTTGCTGATCTAATTTTTACTATCCTTATAATGAAATGTTAAATTTCGTTACCGAGTGTTCAATTTTTAAGAATCTTTCACCTGATAACATTGATAAATGGTGTATTTGCACTGTAGCTCCAACCACTGAAAATAAATATATAATATGTCATATCAGGCGAATGAGAATAAAAAAACGAAACAAAAAACGTCGAAATATACAGGGTGTCCCATTTATAAAAATATAAGTTTGCATTATATTTCCTTAGTGAGACCTCCTAAAAAAATTCTTGTACGCCACTGAAGTGTTCAATATTATATCTATCAAAAGTTTTTATTAAGTTATTTTATATTTTTTTTAATTAAGAAGTTATAGAACGTTGCAGTTTTCGACAGTGTCCAATAATCGCCCTGTATCTTAAAAATGCAGGGAGGTACTAAAGATTTAATTAAGCTATCGTTACTTTAACAAAAAAGGAAGTCATAACATCTTAATTGCTTTTTTTCTATCTCTTCTAGTTTACGAGATACCCTGCAAAACACACCAATTTGGAACACCCTGTACTTTTGATTACCCTATATACTTTATTTTCTTATACCGTCAAGTAGAACTTAGAAAGTTAAGATATGGACATGTAAGCCGTTTTATCCGATTTTATATCGTTTAGCCATAGCAAACATTTAAAGTTGGAAAAATACGATTTTCAATTGTCTTTAACTTCAAAACTAATCAGTTTACATTAAAAGTGTAATGGGTTTTTGAAATCAGCTTCTCAGGACAAATCTAAAAATGTAATAAAATATAGGGTGTTCCATTTAAAATAACAAAGTTGATGTTCACTTCCGGTATAACCGGAAGTATCTGGTTGCTCTAAATATTTTAGATCGATTGGTTATCTCCGAAAACTTCATATCCCAAATTATCAGATTTTAATTCTGCCTACTTCTCCAGAAACCTCAAATTAGCCCTCTAAAAGAATCAGTTTAAAATATTAAATTACTTTTTATTTTATAGTAATACCATAAAATAGCTCGAACGGCGGCACGATGTATGTTATATTCTATGGTTTTAAAAAATTCAAATATTTTTCAGAGAGTGTCTAGAGGTCCGTCTAGTCGGACACGGTGAAAACCCAATATCGTGTCTAATTAAAAAAGGTTCGTCAATCGGCTGTTAGGATTTAGTTTGAAATAAATATAAGAAAAGATGAATAAAATAAAACAAGAGTCTAGAGAGCCAGCGTAATTAACCTGTGTATTTTAATTTATTTTATTAAAAGAAGTCTTGACTATCTAAATCTAACCTATGTATTAAAAAAAAGAAATAACTTCCATTTATTTCGTAAAAAAATAAAAAAAGATATCCTCAGGAATCGAACCAGGAACTTCTATATGCAACGCACACACGCTTCCATTAGACCACACCGTATCATAGTGATGATTAATCATACTTTCAAAATAACGTACAACTATTAGGCAGTGAGTTTTCCGAAGCTCGGAAGGACCTATTGGGTTTTCACCAGGTCCGACTAGACGGACCTCTAGACACTCTCCTTTTTCCAACAACAATACAACCGGGACAAACAAGTCAAAAATTATAAATATCAATTTATTAATTTTAACAAAAAATTCATAATGTTCGACCCCAAAAACACCCACATACCAATTTTGAATAAAATCGGTCAATAATCATAAATCTGGTCCGCCATCTTGAAGTCGCCATCTTGAATTAAAAACTCAAAATTGGTTTCCTGCATATCTAGACACCATATCGAACAAACTTTTTTTTATTTAATTACAATTTTTTTGAACAATTCTTTTTTTACCAATATTAAATTATTTAATTATTCGATACATTAAAGTGATAATACGATTTTTTTGCTTGTAATTACATTTCTTTAAATTTAACACCGACTGTTAAATTAATAAAAAATTGAAACCTATTGTTATAATCTATTTTTTCCTATTTTTCCCTATTTTACCTATTTATTTTCCTATGTTTTCTGTTTGTTCCCATTTTTTTCTATATTTCCCTATTTTCCTTATTTTCCCCTATTTTTCTTGTTTTCCCTATTTTTTCATATTTTCCCCCATTTCTCACTATTTTTTGCAACTTCTTCCAATGTTTCCCTATTTTCTTGTTTTACTTATTTTTCCCTATTTTTTTCCTGTTTTTTTCTATTGTTAAATATTTTACACTATTTTTCACTAATGTTTTCTATTTTTCCCTATTTTTCAATAATTTTCCTCTTTCTCTATTTTTCCCTATTTCTGAGTATTTTTTCATATTTTTTCTTTTTTCCTATCTTTCTTTTTTCCCTATTTTTTCCATTTTTTTTCTATTTTCATCTACTTTTTGTATTTTTTACTATTTTTCCTATTTTTCCCCATTTTTCAATAATTTTCCCTTTTTCTCCATTTTTTCCTATTTCTGCGTATTTTTACATATTTTTTCTTTTTTCCTATCTTTATTTTTTTCCCTATTTTTCCCATTCTTTTCTATTTTTATCTACTTTTTCCTATTTTTTACTATTTTTCCCTATTTTTCAATAATTTTTCCTTTTTTGCTATTTTTACCTACTTCTGCGTATTTTTCCATATTTCTTCTTTTTTCCTGTCTTTCTTTTTCTTTCCCTATTTTTCCCATTTTTTCTATTTTTTCCTACTTTTTTCCATTTTTCTAGTTTTGACTAGTTTAGGACCCCGTATTCAAATATAAACCAGACAACGATTATTTATCCTTCACCCGAAAAGAAAAAAACCAAACTCACCTTTTTGATATCCTTATTGGGTTCCCCTTCGTCGGCTTTTCGTTTGTCATTTCCCGCTAATTTTCCTTTGTCTCTATCGCTTCCTCCACAGCCGCCTATCTGTAAAAGATAATTAAGGACATTAATTGGTTGGATATGAACTCGAATTCGGAACAAAACAAAACTTGGGAATACGTAGAAAAGGATCTGCCAAGGACCCTTTGTGTTGCCCGGTTCCTTTTATATTATATCAAAGAAAACGGTTCAGTTTGACTTTTCTAATTTCGGAACGAATTTAAGGTGTACGTTTATATAAGTTTTTAAAGAAATTAAATTTTTTTTATATACACTGTGTCAAAAATAATTAATATACCACCAATTATGATTAAAAAAATATATAAGAATATAAAAAATTATAAACACCTAAAACAAAAATAAACAATTTATTGATTGTAGTATATGGACTGCTATAGCTATAAATTTAGCTAAAGTGGATCATACACTATGCTTATAAAGAATACTCATTTCTTGAAACACCAAAAGGATTTTTTTTTAGAAATGATATTTGAGAGAAAAAAATTCCTAGCCTTTATATACGAAGACTAAAATATATTTTATATTTTTTTTAATTGTTAGTAAGTAAAAAAAATGATTTTTTTTGCAAGGAATTTTACTTTTAATGGTTTAGTGTACGGACTACTTTAAATTTTAACTAAAGCAGATCGTACACTATATTTAAAAATAACATTTTTATTTCTTGTTCAATTATTTTTATATTGTTGATATAAAAAAATAAAAGGAAACCATGAATTTGTTTATTGTAGCGATTATACATATACAGGGTGTTTTAATTCTGATCCTAAAATTGACAATAACAATATTTTATACGTGTAACGTATAAAATCTAATAAAAAAACCCGATAAAAATAAGCGATCGACCCTTGTATATTCTTATTAAATTTTAAAATAATTTTATTTCGTTCAAATGCGAATTTTAAGTCCCTTTCGGATAACTAAATATTTCAATGACTACCCTTCTATTCTACCCAATTTGCCATTGAAATTTCTCGAAAAAAAAAAAAATAAGAATAACCCACTTATTTCCACCAATTTTATATCCCTAAGAAGACGTTTTAGAGAAATTGCATTTCCTCCAATCTATTTTTAAAGGTGTCTCGAGATTTATTGCCTCGAATTCGACTCGAGCCTTTGGCCTCTTACTTTTTCGACAGCCCAACCAGGGACTCTAAAACCGAAAAACCGGGAAGCTCGGAAAACTCCTCGGGAAAACGGGAACCGTTTATTTTCTTGCGAGTTTAGTCAATCGATTAAAATTTTGCCGGAAATTGCGTTAAATGAAGACAAGATTCATCATATAAAAGTGGAATTAATTAAAAGCGGAAAGAGATTAAGCTATTTTTAAATTTTATGAGCTACGGATGGTAAAAATGCAAATTTTGGGTCCCTACGGGATACCATTTTCGGTTTTAATTGAAAAAATACGTTTTGATTTATACTTTTTCTTTTACAGGGAGAAATTAATATACAACACCGGATTTTTAAGAAAAAATACGTCACCTGTCATAGACCTATCAGCTTTAATCAAAATTTTGTTATATACTCGCATTAATTTAAATTAACGAAAAAAAAAAACCATAGTATGTAGCTCGACGGAACCGATATATAATATTTCTCAGACGACTTGGCAACATTGTAACGCTACTTCGTATTGGTTTATTATACGCTACGTCATAATTTTTAAAAAAATAATAACTTGAAGAAAATAGACAAATGAAAAGTTCAGTTTTATTTTTCTATAAAAAAAATCTGATGTAGCCAGCACAGAAAAACAACAAATCGGAAAAAATGGAAATGGAAATACAGAAAAATATGAAAAAATTGGAAAACATCGAAAATGGAGGCAAATATCTTTAGAAAAAATCGTGAAAAATGAAAAAAATCAGAAAAATAAGAAAAATATAGAAAAAGACCAAACATAGTAAAAAATTGAAATTAATCAAAAAAACAATCAGATAAATTGAAAAAAATGGAAATATTTGGAAAAAAAACGAAAATCATCAGAAAAATAAAATAAGCTGAAAAACCGGAAAAGAACCGAAAAAGCTGAAAAAGTAGAAAATAAGGAAAAAACCGAAGAAAATTCGAAAAAAATCGAAAAAAGATCGAAAACATCAGATATAATCCAAAATAATCAGAAAAATTACCAAGAGAAAAAATAAGAAAAAATTAAATGGGAAAAAATTGTAAAACCCAGAAAACATGGATATCTGAAAAATCGTAAAAAAAGATATTGAAAAAAACGACAAACATTTCGAAAAAAACGAAAAACAGAAAAAAATCTGATGTAGCCAGCACAAAAAAAACAAATTGGAAAAAATGAAAATGGAATGGAAATGACGTACATAAATGGAAATACAGAAAAATAGGAAAAAATTGAAAAACATCAAAAATAACGGCAAATATCATTGGAAAAAAAGTGAAAAATCAAAAAAAATCAGAAAAATAAGAAAAAATTGAAAAATATAGAAAAAGAGCGAACATCGGAAAAAATTGAGAAATATAGAAAAAGAGCAAACATCGGAAAAAATTGTAATTAATCAAAAAAACAATCAGATAAATTGAAAAAAATGGAAATATTTGGAAAAAACGAAAATCAACAGAAAAATAAAATAACCGAAAAAAATCAGATATAATCCAAAAAAATCGGAAACATTACCAAAAGAAAAAATCAGAAAAAATTAAATTGGAAAAAAATTGGAAAACCCAGGAAACATCGAAATCTGAAACAGTCGTTAAAAAAAATTAAAAATAAAAAAATATTGAAAAATATTGAGAAAAACGGTAAACGTCGGAAAAAAATGAAATTAATCCATAAAAATCAGAAAAATTAAAAAATAAGGAAACAGTCCGAAAAAAAAACTAAAAACATCAGAAAAAAATCTGATGTAGCTAGCACAAAAAAAAAACACGGAAAAAATGGAAATGGAATGGAAATGGAAATACAGAATTGGAAATACAGAAAAATGGGAAAAAATTGAAAAACATCGAAAATCACGGCAAATATAACTTTGGAAAAAATCGTGAAAAATCAAAAAATCAGAAAAATAAGAAAAAATTGAAAAATATAAGAAAAGAGCAAACATCGGAAAAAATTGAAATTAATCAAAAAAAAACAATCAGATAAATTGAAAAAAACGGAAATATTTGTAAAAAAACGAAAATCATCAGAAAAATAAAATAAGCTGAAAAATCAGAACCGAAAAAGCCGGAAAAGCGAAAATTCCGGAAAAAACGAAAAATAACCGAAGAAAATTCGAAAAAAAATCGAAAAAATCGAAAATAGATCGAGAAAACCAGATATAATCCAAAAAATCAGAAAAATTACCAAAAAAAATCAGAAAAAATTAAATTGGAAAAAAATTGGAAAACCCAGAAAACATCGAAATCTGAAAAAATCATTAAAAAGCATTAACAATAAAAAACATTGAAAAATATTGAGAAAAACGGCAAACGTCGGAAAAAAATGAAATTAATCCATAAAAATCAGATAAATTAAAAAATAATTAAAAAAAATAAGGAAACATTCCCAAAAAAACGAAAAAAATCAGAAAAAATCTGATGTAGCCAGCACAAAAAAAAAACAAATCGGCAAAAATGGAAATGGAATGGAAATGGAAATACAGAAAAATAAGAAAAAATTGAAAAATATAGAAAAGGAGCAAATATCGGAAAAAATTGAAATTAATCAAAAAAACAATCAGATAAATTGAAAAATTTGGAAAAAAAACGAAAATCGCCAGAGAAATAAAATAAGCTGAAAAACCCGAAATAGCCGGAAAAGCAGAAAATTCCGGAAAAAACGAAAAATAACCGAAGAATATTCGAAAAAAATCGAAAAACCAGATATAATCAAACAAAATCAGAAAAATTACCAAAAGAAAAAAATTAGAAAATTGGAAATAAATTGGAAAACCCAGAAAACATCGAAATCTGAAAAAAATAGTTAAAAAGCATTTAAAATGAAAAAAAAATGAAAAATATTGAGAAAAATGGCAAACGTCGGAAAAAATTTATCCATAAAAATCAGTTAAATTAAAATTAAAAAAAATAAGGAAACATTCCGAAAAAAACGAAAAACATCAGAAAAAAATCTGATGGGGCCAGCACATGATCTCTCGCCATTTTTGAATAAAAAATTTTAACGTTGACACAAAAAGCATGAAAAAGATTGACTTTTTTGTAAATCTATCAATAATATTTTTGAAAATTTTAATCATACAAAAATAAACTAGTGTATACAAAATATATCTGTAAAACTTTATTGCCGTTTTGTATAATAATGGCGTCATCACCAATAGCAACTGCCACTTCCGGTTGTCCGATTGATACCAAAATCTAATCAGATCTAATCTAGGGTATAAGAATCTTGTATGCAAAATTTAATTTTTCTTAAATCAGGAGTTTTGTTAAAACATGTTTATGCATTGAAAACTCACTACCCAATTTTTAGCATGATTACTATACCTCTCTTATCTGAAGGGCGATAAGTAAAAATGTAAAATTTTTGAACATCTCCAATTGTATTATTCATTTTTGTTGTTTCGTATAATACAAATTACAATGTTGTTTTGATACAAGTGCGGTAAAATTTCAAATCTAGACGTTTATTAGTCATTTATTTTAACGACACATTAACTTTCATTGGAAATTTTATTGCAAATTTATTGACTTCATATTTTCATAATTTTATTATTTCACGCTTCCAATATTTTTCCTTATACACTTATATTAGTTATTAGAGGTAGACAAGAAGTTTTGAAACACGAGGAGTTAAGCGATGAGAACTCTATCATAAATAATCACAAATATTCATTAAACTTAAATTCATTTCTTCTCATGTCTTCTTTCATTATTACTTCAAAACGTTTCGACTACAACTGCGGCATCCATCTTCAGTGGACGAAGAACTCTTCGTGACGTATCAATTGAAACAGAACCTTTGAGTGTGCCATTTATATGGATACTTGCTTATGCTTATTTCCAATTAGAAAAACAAGCCGGTAAAACTCTATTGCCCGTAAATGCTGTACATGAGGTAAGATTCACATCTTAAAGTTTAGTAAAAAATCATTGATGATTACACCAGAAAAATGGAAGAGGTATGTAGACCATACAAGAAAAATTATTGATGAATATTGTAAGACTGAAAAAATCATTGATGCAAGTAATATCTCTCCTATAATCATTGATTTAAACGAATCGAATAACGAATCAGATTGGGACTTGTGGGAAGACAAGTCCGAATAATAAACGTGTATTGTATTGTATTCAAAAATGGCTGTTGTTCTACAAGTTTAACGTTACCAGTTTTGTTAAATTGTGATTTTTTAAACAGATCTAATTTCTTATTGTAGGTTTCATCCGGCAAGTGATCCTTGTTGTCTTATAATAACTAATTTTAGGAATTTATTTACTAATGTTATATTATTTATGATAATAGAGCCTTTTCCTATTTGGCTGAATACGATCCTGACAATTGTCAAAATTTTGTAGAGTCGCCATCAAATGTCATGTAGTAATCAAAGACATGCCGAAAACATGATATGACGTCATATTTGGTGACGTGCAACTTAAAGGCTATGCAATGAACTTTATTAGGATTTCAGTAGTGTATATTTTCTTCTTCGTCTTCTGTGATAATGACGATTGGAGGAATGACATTTGACATATAGGGAAATGACTTATTAGTGGTAATTCTATAACGAATATGTTAAAATTTAACGGACGTTAAAAATATAACGTATGTTAAATATGGAAAGCAATTCTGCAAATTCATGTTTAATTTTAACATGTTACAATTTACATATTATATTATATATTCGTTTATTGACTATTTCTACATTACATACATGTTTATGGTCACAATAGAATAAACATTGTTACAGTGTAACATTTTCACAATAAAAAAATTATAATAAAATTATTACCTACAGAAAGGTAACGACCAGCTAAATATAAAAAAGAAAAAAAAGCAAAAGGTTAAAAATAGATGAAAAATCAAAATTGTACAAACAGATAGAGTTATCAATTTTTGGAGATCAATTAGCGCTTTGGGAGAGAAAATCACAGAATTCATTTGCACTATAAAAACAGTTTGTTAACAGAAAGTCTTTAGCATAATTTTTAAAAAATTTTGCCGCCATATTTTTCACATCTTTAGTTTTATGGAAGACTGTAAATTTATTATATAAATTAACATCAATTTTATTTACTTGAGTAGTCCTAATACGAGAGTATGGAATAATGTGATTCTGTCTGTACCTTGTATCGTGAGAGTGAACGTCAAAGTGGGTTGGAAAATTGTGTGAGTTTTTATGAACGTAAAGAAGAGTTTCCAAAATATATATACAAGGTAGAGGCAGAATGGCATATTTCCTAAATAAAGGTCTACAGTGAGTGCCATACGGTACTTTATCAATTATTCGAACCGCGGCTTTTTGTAAGTGGAAGACTTTAATCGCCCTGGGCGAATTACCCCATAGAAGGATACCGTAGGATAACACACTATGGACCATAGCAAAGTATATCATTCTTGTTGTATTTTTATTTAAACAATGATCGAGCTGACGCATGGCGAATACTTGTGAGGAGAGTTTCCCACATAATTCATCGATATGATCAGCCCAGTTTAAGCTGGTATCAAAGGTTATACCGAGTAAACGCACAGGTTCTGATTTTTCCACCCGTTTGTCTGAAGTGAATTCAATAGTTTGTGTTTTATTTTTATTTAATTTAAGGTTATTGCAATTGAACCAAGTTTTTGCTAGTGAGAAACCTTCCTCTTTCAAATATTCGCCATTATTTGAAAGGAGAGTCGCATCATCAGCAAAAAGGACAGAGTTTAGACTCTTCAATGCCGCTGGAAAGTCGTTAACGTAAAGTAAAAATAATAATGGGCCCAAAACTGAGCCTTGTGGAACTCCATTACAAATTGGTAGTAAATTCGAGTCAACATCATTGAGGCTGACACATTGCATCCTTTCTGTTAGATACGACTTCAGGAGATCCAGAATGTTACCCCTTATACCATAATGCTCCAATTTCAGTAAGAGTGTTCGAACATTCACACAGTCAAATGCCTTGATGAGATCGCACATTATCGCATGTGTAGAATAACCTTCATCAAGACCTTCGACTATGCTATTTATTACTTCCAATAAGGCAGTAACTGTCGAACGATTCTTACGGAAACCATACTGGGAATTGGTCAAAATTGATTTATATTCCAAATAGGATAAAAGTTTTTCCTTAATTATTAGCTCGAAAATTTTAGATATAATAGGCACAATTGCAATTGGTCGAAAATTATCAGGTACATCTGTATCTCCTTTTTTGTGTATAGGATGAATTTTTGATAATTTTAGTGAGTTAGGCCAATTGCCCTCAGCAACACATTTATTAAGTAGGTATTAGTTCATTTATACCGCAAAAATCTATTCCACAAGCAGAAATATGTTAAACATTTAACATAAATGTGTTAATTTGACGTTTTAAATTTTGGAAATTAACGGGTACCCTATTAGTAGGCTTTAAAACTTAACGTATAAGAAAATATGGCTTTTGATGGATTAATTAATCTGTTGTTACAAAGAAAATCATGTAAATAAGTTGAGAATATAAATCAAATAAGTTATCCATATCTCAAATGTGGTCAAATGTTAATCATAAATGAAAACCCCAAAATCATGTACCACAATAACATTTAATAAAAAAAGTTTTCTTAAAGGCAACTAGTTTCGGTTAAATAACCATCTTCAGGCCAAGAGATAACAGGAATTAAATGTTAAATAAAAATTAGCATATTTATAAAAGGGTGTGCTGCTACTAATTGAAGGAGGAGGTAGGATAGTAATGGGGGAACATGAAAAAGTAAAAAATTAAACCCAGGTGGGTAAAAACACTAATTAAAGTAAAACATAATAAAAATAAAAATTGAGGCGTCCCATTGTGACCAAGTTCACAACACCCCTTTACCACTCAATTTTTATTTTAATTACGTTTTATTTTAATTAGTGTTTTTACCCACCCGGGTTTAATTTTTTACTTTTTCATGTACCCCCATTTCCCTCATTACTATCCTACCTCCTCCTTCATTAGTAGCAGCACACCCTGTTATAACATGCTAATTTTTATTTAACATTTAATTCCTGTTAATCTCTTGGCCTGAAGATGTTTATTTAACCGAAACTAGTTGCCTTAAACAAAAAAGCCGGCATTTGCTGATCCTAAAGGCAATGTGGCCCCTTCAGTTTCTCCTGAGGACACTACTCTCGCTACTATCCTCTATAATTCTTGACGATTTCCCTTATTGGAATCATCCTACGCCATTGCTGGGTCTCTCCAATATTGGAGAATTCAAATTTTTTTTTGAAATCACTTAGTTCATTTCTATTTTAATTTACATTTCATGTCCCACATTTAACCTCTCTCTCCTTTAATTTCCCATGTTAAAAAACCAAATCCTTAAAAATTTCACCTAATAATAATATTATGTGATTTGTTTAAAAATTTTCAACATGTTTTCAACCAATTTATGGTAAGCGCATTGTTCTCTTTATGATTGTTAACCCACGTCACCGTAATGTATATCTTTTAGCCCTGAAGATGGCTTGTAAGCCGAAACTAGTTGCCGTTCCCTAATTTTGTTAATAATAATTTATGTGGTACATGACTTAGTTTTATTTCATTTATTGAACACTGGACCACATTTGAGATATGGATAATCTTATGAATTTAATTGTATTAAGGCCGCAGTGGCACACTCCAATATTCGTAACAATAACTAAATGTGACATATGTCATATTAATGTCAAATTTCATAAATCTATTATTCAACAGATGTAGCAATATGTCTTATTTACGATTTATTTCAGCATACATTTGACCAAATTATTTACTCATTTTAGTAGTGACATTTTATTTCATATTATTTATCTGGTCTACTATACAATATAATTTTAATCTTATTTCATTTTATGACAAGAGCAAGAAAATATCTGATCTCTGGTGGGATATGGCAATGCTGTAAAACTAACTTTGTTTGTTTGTTTATCTTCGATAAATACGTAAAATCATCATAAATATAAATCCCAAATATGTTTTATAGATATTTCATTACGGACGGACAGATTTCCTTCAAAATTGCCATATGGGGGTTTTTGGGGTTGAAGATTTCAAATTTTTTCTCAAAATTAATAAATTCAAGATGGCAGACGAGATATGTGATTATGATCAGATTCTTTTCAAAATTGGTATTTGGGTGTTTTTGGGGTCGGAGATTATGAATTTGTTTTTCAAAATAAATTTATTCATGATGGCGACTCCAAAATGGTGGACGAAATTTATGATTATTAACCGATTCCATTCAAAATTGGTGCATGGGGGTTTTTGGTGTTGGAGATTATGACTTTTTTTTTAAACTGCACAGAATTTTTTATTTACATTATCAAAATCAAAAAATATTTCTCCTGCAACATATACAGTAAACCATGATTGTTCATTTTCTCAAATATAAATATTTCGTTTTAACCTAGCAGATAACAGATTGATGCGCTCGGAAAAATAATAAAAATTTGGTCACCAGCAGCAATACCGAACGCAGTGCGAAACTGGAAAGTTTGGCAAAACAGAAGCGCCTATTGGGAGACAAATATTCCATCATGAGAGACAAATATTCCATAATGAGAGACAAATATTCCAAATCTGGAAACAAATATTCCATAAAAATAATTTTGTTAGCGCCTATTGGGAGACACATATTCCATAATGAGAGACAAATATTCCAAATGAGGAGACAAATATTCCAAATCTGGAGACAAATATTAAAACTCTGGAGACGAATTTTCAATAAAAATAATTTTGTTAGCGCCTATTGGGAGACAAATATTCCATAATGAGAAAGAAATATTCCAAAAGTTGAGACAAATATTCCATAAAAATAATTTTGTTAGCGCCTTTTGGGAGACAAATATTCCCTAATGAGAGACAAATATTCCAAATCTGGAGACAAATATTCCATAAAAATAATTTTGTTAGCGCCTATTGGGACACACATATTCCATAATGAGAGAGAAATATTCCAAAAGTTGAGACAAATATTCCATAAAAATAATTTCTTCTGTATCATTAAATTAATTGCGTGAAAATTTAATGTTAATTAATTTGTTTTGTTACGTTACAAAAGATTATGTCATAGATAAGTTTCATTTTATGCGTTCGCGGTACATAAAAATCCTGAATAAATTCCGAATAGGACATGCGCAAATAACTTGTCCCTTTGTGGCCTTTGTAATCCTTAAATGTGTTCTGAACTAGTTCAGGATTAGGTCCGCGAAAATACCTAATATTCAGATTTTTCTAAAAGTTTGGCAACATGGTTTTTATATGATTGTTATCTAATTTGATTGTCGCGACATCTTTTCAAGAGGGTATGAACTAAGACATTACAGGAAATTATCGAAAATCTCCATTATGACAAATAAATTTGACATATATTTCTCAATCGTATTTCCAATTAGATTTAATAAATACTGAAAAAAATTAAGAAATATTCAAGGAGCTTACTAACAAAAATACGTAGAATGAAGTCTCCTACTTTTTATCTCTGATTTTAAAAATCACTTTTTTTAATTTTTTTAAACTCAGTTTAATTACAGGACAAATAAAAAATAGGAGACTCCATTCTTTAAACATTATACTTTAAGCTGCCAAAGTTTAATTTTCCTTCATTCAGTAAAATTTAAACTTAATTGGAACTGGTAAACCAGTGTTTTTATACGTCAAAATACAGTGAAACTGCGGCCTTAACGCCGGATCTGAAAGCCTACATTCTTACAGTATAAAATTTGTTTACTGATTTCAGGAAAGCGTTTGACAAAGTAAATATTTTTCTTCAAAACTTCCGGATGTAAACAGAAACATTAATGCTTTATTTATTAAGATTATTATTATGTTTTCAATAACTTAAATTAATCAGTTAATGAATATCCATTTGCTGTCGCTTTCAGAAGATTTCAAAATTAAATGCTAATTATTTTGTATTCTATATAAAATAAATTGTATCTATTTTAATGAAATTTTATTAAAATGACATAAGTCGCTTTTTTTTAGTAAAAACTATGCTAGTCCAGTTATATCATCCAGAAATGAATGAAATTTATTTCCGACATTTTTCACTAGTTGCAATTTCATGAATTAATTGGATTTCACTTAGTTTTTTAGTGCCCCATAAAGTTGACGGGATATCGACAGAGCAGTTTACTGTCAATTAGATCCGGAATTGCTATTCCAATAAATTATATTTATTAAATTGATACTAGATAGTATACGGATATTTTAGTAGATTAAATAATGTATAAATACAAATATTGTCCAAGTGTTCAAGAAATAAAGTACAAAAATTTATTGATTTGTTTCGGTAATATACCATCATCAGGTACAAAAAGTTTAGCATTAGAAATATAAAAATAACTGAAGCTTTATTTTTTCAGTTATATTTCTAATGTTAGGATTTAAATTATAGAATCTGATTTTTCTTAAAAATTGGCAAACGTTCAAAATCACCACCAACATAATTCGATGAATAAATCAACGGATGTCACACAGCAAAGTTGATATATAGCGATTAGCGGGTTTTTGGTCGACACCAGAATCAGGTGGATTATATGGTATTGGGTTGTTTTTAATCGGTGCGTTGCACGTATTGTTGTTGAACACAATGCGAAATTTTCAACATATTGCCGCTATGGGATTTCGATCCGTGTTCGTATTCAAAAGAGTGAGTTACAATCAATATTGCATGACCGGAGTTGAAGTTGGAGTTGTTCCTGCAAATCCCAAGACGAAATTTCCACTACGTTTTCGCAGATGTGTAAGGAAAATCCGATAGTTTATTATCGACCAAAAGGGAATTATCACGGATCTTTGGAAATAATAAAAAATAATGAAGACAGAATAACCCCACTCACGAAAAGGATGTTCAATAATATAATTCTCTAGTTAATTTAGGGAATATGTAATTAGTTTTATGGTCTCTGATTTATAAAACAATAAATATTTTTTTTATATATTTTTTTATGTACGTAAAAAAATGGTGTACAAGTGGATATTGATCTAAAATCAATTATTACTTGTTTGTTATTATTATATATTATTATAAATCACTGTATATTCAATTGTTGCTTCTTAATTCTTAAAGTAAATAAATTAAAAGGGCTTATAAACCTAATTAAAGAACTAATTCTAAAAGTACGACATTCGGCTTTCTGAAACTGTCCATCATCAAAGAATACAGAGAGAAATTCGTCGAAATTTTCAATTAAAAAATACAAAAAGTTATGATTTCGGATACAAATTTTTAGCAACAATTTTTTATATGGAAACGCAGTAAAAAACTAAATAAGATCACTCAGTTGTTGAGGACTGAAACGGAAAATCGGAATCAAAGGGAAAATATAGCGAACGAGCAAAAAAACTTCGAGATATCGATGGAAATATCCATTTTGAGGTCCCTCAAGAATATTGAAACCATTTCCAGAGTATGGTCTGTCTGTGTGCCTGTGTGTAATCTTCCACGATAACTGCCGAACCCTTTGACCAATCAAGCTGGTATGAAGGGTTATTGTGTATCTCGAATGCGACCATTAGTTTTTAGTTTAAATTGGTCTCAAGACCGATATTGATTGAATGAACATGTAAGATTTTTTGCCTTTTTTTTTTAAATTTTAAGGACAAACAATACACTTTAGTAGAAAATGTCATAGTGCAAGGTTTTAGAGCATGAAATTTCCTACAATTTTTCTATTAAACTTTTTACAGAATTTCCAATAGCTGCGCCAGCAGAGGGCGTACAAAAGATGTGCATGTAGTTTTTCTGTAGTTTTTTCAGGTTTTTAAGACAAACAATGCACTTTAGGTGCAAAATTTTCTAATGCAAAGTTGTAAAGCACAAAATTCCCCACAACTGTTATATCAAACTTTTTGTCGAACTCCCAATAGTTTTCACCCATGATTTTAGGATATCATAATTGTAGCTATATGACGTGTTCCTTCTTGTACCATTTTTTTTTGCCATGTTTTTTTTTGCCTTTTACCCCATTTTTTTAAATTTTTTACTGTTTAGACATTTTTGAGCTTTTTTGCCTTTATTTGTCTCATGTTGTCTTTTTTGCTTTTCTTTCTCTTTTTTTGGCATTTTTACCACTTTTATGCTTTTTTTTAATAGTTTTTAGTTTTTTTTGACTTTTTGCCCTTTTCTGACCTTTTCTACCTTTTTTGGCGTGTTTTCCTTTACTTTGTCTTGTTAGTATTTGTATTAACTTTTTACCATTTTTAGTAACTTTTATCGTTTTTCATTTTAATTAATTTTTGTGCATTTTTTTAAAATTTACCGATTTACTTAATTTTTACAGCATTTTACTTTGTAATTCAGGAATTTTGTATTTTTTAATTAAAATATTCCTATTCTCCATAGAAGAGCCAGGAAAGTTCTGGGGTGACTCAGACGATTTTTTTTCGGGTCGGTTCTTTGTCTTGTCACCAAAATTCACCGAAATAACAACTAACCGAAAAATGATAGATAGTCACGACAGTTATTAGAATGAAATCCTGTGTAAAAGCGACTAACCAAGTACAAATTAGCACTGTAGCCATCGTAGAGCCACTGTAGCCTTCGTAGAGCCATTCTAAAATTTCCCCATTATAACGTATTGTAATGGCGGGTGATCAAGCAGGGTTTCCATAGCAGTTTTATGTGTAGTTTTTTTGTTCCCTTTTATTCCCAAGAATGCAAGTTATTGTATCTTGCCCAGATTGGACTTAGCAGTCCATTGTTTTATCTTTGACCACCAGACCAGAGATGCATATATTACCATGGGTAGGACTACCACATTGTACATCAATCTTTGGATTGAGCCCATATGTTTTTCCATACGCGCGTCTAGCTATCATTAAAGTATCAACCACTTTCGTATGTATTTAGGTCTGATATTACCTCAAGATATTTTAGTCCTTCCTTCACCACAAAGCCATAATGCTCTCTAAATTCCTCCTTTTGACTATGTTGACTACGTTTAGGGCCATCTGCAGTCGTTCCCTAACCATAGTATTGAATGTTCCTTTTTTTATCCTTTTTCTTTTAGGATTCTTAGCAGCCCATCCATTACCAGTCACATTAGCTCTAGTCACATGGGCTGCTTTTTCTCCTCCATTAAAGATGTACACATTAGTCTGCTTCGTATGCAGCACGTTTCGTCAATACCCGAGATTTTTAAAGCTCTGGCTATTGAATCTAATGACGTATTGTTAAAGGTTCTATGTCCAGAAAGGCCGCTAGTAGTACGTCTCTTGTTTCAATGTACTGCAGTTTCTGTAGACACGCCTGCTCTGTAGGCATATTGGTCTCGGTGTAGTCTTTCAGCCAGTACGCCGTTTCTAATATGACTGTCTAGCAGTTTTTCTAGTGTCTATAGTACAAAAGACATTAGTCTTATTGGTCTCAGAGCTTCAGTAGAAATGTAACTCTAAAATGTCACCAGGTCTTGGGTATAGATCCTAGATCCAAACTTGCTCTTAATATGCCATATAGCTTGTGTTGTAGAATAAGCTTATTGGAGACCCACATAGGGAGTTCCAGCTCTAAATCCTCCCAGTTATTCTGTGTCAAATCTATTGATCGTGATTGTAGGAAATGAACTCTTAAGAGGTCTTCCAATGTTTCCTCGCCAGGTTTAGTGTACTCTTCGTTCTCTTCTTTAAGAGAGTTTATTGACCTTTGTGGATCTTTGGAAATTATTCTTTGGAACCTGGCATATCCGTGAGATCCATTTATGTCCTCACAGTGTTTTTTTAAAGAGTTCCAGTTAGATTTCCTCAGTGTCTTGTTTTATTCAGTTAGGGCCTTCCTGTATTCATACTTGAATCATGCTTCCCATCTGTCGTAATTTTTTCTAACTTGTCTTTCTAATCCTATATAAGATTGAAATATATTTTTACTTCTACAGTAAATTTAGATATCACATCTATTAATTCTATGAATACGAATACAGAATCCCAAATGACCTTTTATATAAGAAACAAAGATCGTATATTGTAATGTAACGGTATATTATTCCGCCTCAGTCCCAACTATTATTTTATTTTGTTATCTTCCATCTCTATACTTCAAATAACTTCGTATCGCGATTTGGAACAGTGTAATTGAATAACGTGATTGCTAAAAATTATTTATGTAATCCCGACCCACCTCCTAGAAGGGAAAGTATTGTGAACGAGCTAAAAAAAAATTCGAGATAAAAACGGAAATATCCATTTTCGGGTCACCTGAGACGATTAAGACCATTTCCAGATGGAAGTCTGTCTGTCGGTCTGTGTGTGTATGTATGTGTGTGTATTCTTCCACGATGCAGGCCATACGTTTAATCCGATTGAGCTGAAATTTGGTATAGAGGTTTGGGTTACCCGTCGGAAGAACCCATTAGTTTTTGTATGACATCTGTCAAATGTAAGTACCACTATCAAAAAATGACAGATGCAATATGTCACGGAATTGGACATGCAATATGTCATTTGAAAGCCCTAGAAAAACTGTATCAGAACACTTAAAATTATTTCTCCAACTGTCACCTGTCAAAAATAAATAAATGTCAAAATTTGAAACTTCAGCATTAAATACCTGAATAAGTATTAATCCGATTGAGCTGAAAGTTGGTATATTTGTTTGGGTTGTCTGTCGGAAGCCATTAGTTTTTGTACGACATCTGTCAAATGAAAGTATCACTATCAAAAAATGACAGATAAAATATGTCACGGAATTGGACGTGCAATATGTCGTTTAAAAGCCCTTGAAAAACTCTATTCAGAACACTTAAAATTATTTCTCCAACTGTCACCTGTCAAAAATAAAAAAATGTCAAAATTTGAAACTTCAGCATTAAATATCTGAAGAAGTATTAATCCGATTGAGCTGAAATGGGGTACATTTGTTTGGGTTATCTGTCGGAAGAACTCATAAGTTTTTGTACGACATCTGTCAAACGAAAGTACCACTATCAAAAAATGACAGATGCAATATGTCACGGAATTGGACATGCAATATGTCGTTTAAAAGCCCTTGAAAAACTCTATTCAGAACAGTCAAAATTATTTCTCCAACTGTCACCTGTCAAAAATAAAAAAATGTCAAAATTTGAAACTTCAGCATTAAATATCTGAAGAAGTATTAATCCGATTGAGCTGAAATCTGGTACATTTATTTGGGTTATCTGTCGGAAGAACCCATTAGTTTTTTTACGGGATCTGTCAAATGGAAGTATCACTATCAAAAAATGACAGATGCAATATGTCACGGAATTGGACATGCAATATGTCGTTTGAAAGCCCTTGAAAAACTCTATTCAGAACAGTCAAAATTATTTTTCCAACTGTCACCTGTCAAAAATAAAAAATGTAAAAATTTGAAACTTCAGCATTAAATATCTGAAAAAGTATTCGTGGATACTCGTCGGGAAAGTTTTGGGGCGACACAACCGATTTTTTTCCAACTTTTACGGTTTTCTTGGTATTTAAAAATTTTTTTTTCGCACTTTTCACTATTTTTTTCTTGCAATATATTTCTTTTTTTCAAAGTTTTTATTTGTTTCAAATTGTTTATACCACTTTACCCCATCCCATTTTTTCCTACTTTTTTATCAATTTCTTTGTTTTTTAACGATTTTTTATTTTCCTTCTCGTTTTTGTATCTTACTTTTTTTACTAATTTCTTTGTTTTAATTTTTTTTCTTAACGATTTTTAATTTTTTTTAATTAAAGAGGAAACGAATAGAGGAAAGATAGTTACATGGACACAATATAAAAGATAGATGGGGTAAAATTATTTATCCTCTTACTGTTTTCCTTATATTTTAAACTTTTTTAACACTTTCCCCCCTTACTAATTTCTGAATTTCAGACTTGTTTTCCCAATTTCCTTCTCCTTTTTGTATCTTACTTTTTTACTAATTTCTTTGTTTTAATTTTTTTTCTTAACGATTTTTATTTTTTTTTATGGAAGAGGAAACGAATAGGGGAAAGATAGTTGCATGGACACAATGTAAAAGATAGATGGGGTAAAATTATTTTTCGTCTTACTGTTTTTCTGATATTTTAATCTTTTTTTAACACTTTCCCCCACTACTAATTTCTTTATTACAAACTTTTTCCCCAATTTCCTTCTCCTTTTTGCCTCTTACTTGTTTACTAATTTCTTTGTTTCAAATTTTTTTTATCAACGATTTTTTTGCTTGTTCATTATACTTACCCCTTTGATAGAACCGGAAAAATAAAAATTAGAATTCAGATAGAAGAAAAATCCTAAATACTTTTGAAAATATATCACTACGTGTTAAAGTGAAAAATTCAAATTGAAGTTAAACAAAATCTGGAAAACGTGATGAAACTTAATTGGAAAATTTTAATCCAAATTAGTAGATCGTCTGGAGTTCCCATCCTATTTATGAATCGAAGTCTCGTACCGAGGAAAAAATGCAATATTTATTAAGAACGTGCCGCACATACTCGATGAAGAGAAGTCGCGAAGAATTGCGGGAGTTTTAGGAAAAAGCAAAAACTTTTATTCCACCAAATTTATGTTTTGTATTAAGTGGAATACCGAACGTTGGTTAAAGTTAAGAAAAAATATTACAGTTTTTTACTACTTTTTAGCTACACTAAGAAAAGTTTATAAATTAAAACAAGAAATATAGTCCTATTTCAGTTCTTCATATTTATCGCTTATTTTATCCTTAATCCTTTGATATTTCGACGACAAAGGATTGGCACACATTTTGAATTCACCAGCATCTAGTAGACTTTACTTTCGGTCTTTATTATAAACGCAGATTGCTTATCTTTAGAAACATCCCCCCAACTCATCCTTAAATTAAATCGCTCCTGGTTGGAACCTTAATCAAAAATAATTACAATGTCGACCCTGTGACTTATAATTTCCATTTCTAATTCTAACAATTTATATATAGGAATTAATTGTAAATTTTGCTTTTGGAATGTAATAATTTTTGATAACTAAAACACAAATTTTATAGTACATTTATTTATTTCTTACGGTCAAAAAAAAACAGACTTTTTATTAATTGTAATACCTATCCCAAAACAAATTTCAATCCATTAATAAATGACTATATATATATAAATTTAATTAAATATAATAAATGTACCAGAAACAATCAATCAATCACGGTATTTTAAATTTTTTACGGTAATAATCATTAGTGGACTATTTTCCGATATCGGACTCAAAACAAGACATAACATGCTCAGCTTGTCCGGACGATCAATCAATGTTAATGTTGTGGGCATAAAAGTAAAGCCGGTGCTTCATTATCGCCGGTAATAGAAAAGTTACATAACCGAATATTCTCATTAAAACCATTGTGGAACTGTCACTCATTCTAAAAATAATTTGCCAGATGTGCGACTTTGGATTTTATGACAGCGGTTAAGCTGGAATGGAGGAAATGGGTTTCAGAAATTTTAGTGTATAGTCCGTCTTTTTGCGACTAATAGGATAACTCTAAAGTTGAAAATTTAAATTGTAAAAGGTACTGATTTAAATAAAAAATCTCATATGGCCATTTTTGAATCAAAAATTAACACGTTAACACAAAAAAGTATGAACTAATTGACTTTTTTGTAAATCTGGCAACAATGGCTAACTTTATGAAAATTTTATTGATCCGATTATTTTTTGTTGTTTCTCGAAACCAATAGAAATTTTCAATTTCAGTAATTCATATACGTTCTAGCCAATCAAAACATTATTATAGTGGGAATAATCTACTTACATTATTTCAGCGAGAATAATTCAATGTACATTGTTTTTATTGCCATCTTGTTTAGTAATTACGTCATCATTCATAGCAACCGGCACTTCTGGTTGTCCGATTAACACCAAAATTGAATCAGATCTAAACTAGGATATCAGAATATTATATGCAAAATTTCAAATTTTTTAATCCAGTAGTTTTTGAGTTATCATTACTACAACATACATCTTAACATACACCCACTAACACACAAACAGACATCATCGCGAAAATATCAAAATTGTATTCTTCTAGGGACCTTAAAACGTGTTTATCCCTTGAAAACTCACTACCCAATTTTTAGCATGATTACTATACCTCTCTTATCTAAAGGGAGAGAGGTAAAAAAGGAGGAAATTTGAGGCATAAAACAATAGTTTTAATAAAAGAAGGATTGAAGTGGTGTAAAAATAAAAGTTGTAAAAAAATGGGATAAAATGGAACAAAAATCACAAGTTTAAAAAAATTAGAAAAAGAAGATAAAATAATACTTGCAATAAAAGAGAGAAACAAAGTGGTGAAAAAAATAAAAGGAGAAAAAAAATGGGATAAAATGGGACAATAATCACAAGTTTGAAAAAATTAGAAAAAAAAGATAAAATAATACTTGCAATAAAAGAGAGAAACAAAGTGGTGAAAAAAATAAAAGGAGAAAAAAAATTTGCAAGAAACACAGGAAATCAAAAATGGTGAAAAAAATAATAGGTGTTAAAAAACCGGGGAAGAAATAAGTGGTGCAAAAATAAATGGAAAAAAAATTGGGCGAAAAACAAGATGGGGCAAAAAACAAGAATATAAAAAAGGGGAGGAACATAATTAGTAAGAGAAGTATCAAAGTATCTCCAGGATTTCCCCACTCCATCCTAAAAAAAAAATAATTAATAACAAACTCGCTTAGCTCGGTTTTCCCCATTGCTTTTTTTTTCGCTAAAAATAATTCATATTTAGTAACTTGTAGAAGAACAAGTGCTTTTTGGATCAAAATTTTTTCTTCGCCTCCGAAAAATATGAACAAGTTGTCATTCGATTCGGAATAGCGTGTAGATGATTTTTGAAAAAATTCGAGAGCCGCTTTCAAAAATTGTAAAAGTTATCAACAATTAACTGAAAAAAATGGGGTTTGGTTTTTTGCAAATATCTCAAAAACTATTTGACATTTTTCAAATTTGAAAAAAGATTCAAAAAGAGGAGGAAACCGTATGACTAATATTAATAATTTTCCCAGAGGGTTGAAAATACGGCCGAAAACGGGGACTCTGGCTTACGTAAGCGTCGCCCACTTTGGACCTTTAATAAATAAATATTATTTAAACTTATTAAATATAAAAATTAAAAATTCAAAAAAATTCAGGCATCTACTGGATAGATTTATGAACAATAATCCGCGGTCAAAAAAATTTTATCGCGATTTTTCTATTAATTATGCATTAGTTAATTAACAATTTTTTCCTGCTTGAACAAAAACATTGTAAGTGCGATAATTGTTAAAAAACAAATTTTTCCTTTTTTGGACCAATTTTTGAAAGGTCTCGGAAGAGATTCCCGTTGGAAAAATTAAAAAATTCTTATTTTTCACTTTGTTAATAAAAAACTGATCAATAGTAATATGAAAAATACATTTTTTTTAATGATTAATCAAGCTTTTTAATTTTTAACCCAGGTAAATTATTAATAACAAAGTGATAAATAACAATTTTTTAATTTTTCTTACGGGAACCTTTTCTGAGACTTTTCAAAAATAGGTCCAAAAAGGAAAAAAAATCAGATTTGTTATTTAATAATTATCGCACTTAATTGTTAATTAACTAATGCATAATTAATAGAAAAATCGCGATAAAAATTTTTTGATCACGAATTCTTGTTCATAAATCTATCCTGAAATGCCTGAATTTTTTAATTTTTAATTTTTATATTTAATAAGTTTAAATAATATTTATTCATTAAAGGTCCAAAGTGGGCGGTGCTTACGCAAGCCAAAATCCCCGTTTTCGGCCGTATTTTCAACCCTCTGGGAAAATTATAAATATTGATCCTACAATTCCGGGAGGTACAATTTTTTTTTGGGAAATTTCCTCCTCTTTTTGAATTTTTTTTTCAAATTTGAAAAATGTCAAATAGTTTTTGAGATATTTGCAAAAAACCAAACCCCATTTTAATTTTTCAGTTAATTGTTTATAACTTTTACAATTTTTGCAAGCGGTCCTTGAATTTTTTCAAAAATCATCTACAGGCCATTCCGAATCGAATGACACCTCGTTCAGATTTTTCGAAAGCGGAGAGTTTGACCCAAAAAGCACTTGTTGACTGGACGGAAAAAAGTAAAAAAAAAAAACAAATATGAGAAAAAAATGGGGCAACAAATAACAGTTGTTAAAAAAGGGGGAAAATCGTGCAAAAAAAGAAATGAGAAAAACAATTGGGAGGAAAACAAAAAAGTTTCAACAAACAAGAATATGAAACAAAGGGGTAAAAATTCATAGTAAGCTAAAATAATTACTAATAACCTCGCTTAGCTAGGTTTCCCTCACTCCTCATTTTCCTAAAAAAATTAATAAGTCACAGGGATTGCCAACAGAAGTGAAAATTCAAAAGTTGGAAATAACAGTGGTTTTCTTTAATCTTTAAATTAATTATAATATTAAAAATTAAAATTTCAAAAAATATTAACATTACTTTGGTTTTCACATCTATCGGCACTTTGAGCAACACTTATATACATTTTTAATTGAAATAATAATTAATATTCACTTATATTATTTATACATATTCACATAAATTTCAATGAACTTAATTTTTATGTAGTCAATTTAAGTTTACTTGTATATACGCAGCACTAATGATGCGCAACACATCACCCTTGGAGCCAGATGGACCGAATAAGCTGCCCAAGCAGTGTTGCCATGTGGGAAAATTTTTGAGTACTACAAAATCGATGAAAATGTACTAAATTTTGCCTCAGTGTACCACTTTTTAATATTTTGTCGTGACTTCACAGTGAGGCTTTTTCGATGTCGAACGGTGGCGTTTGTGTATATTATTTTATTATGTTCTTTGAATATGGAATATGTTACTCTCGACATGACTGGTGACTGCGATCATCAACCCTTGGCTAACTCATGAGTCGCGGAACAACCACGAACCCCTGGGGCATACTATCCAGTCGCAACCTCCCCAAAGAAGACAATTCCATTCAATATGAAAGAAAAAACACATAATTTCGTTATCTATTCGCTATGGGCCGAAGAAGCTGCCCAAGGTGCGTCGAATAGAAAAAAACGTCAAATAACTTAAGAGAGGCAGAGAATTTTCAGTTCATTCAGTTTCAAGATCAACCACTAGAGGCCATGGAGAATCTGCTGCGAGTTGCATAAACACTTCCGACGGTAATAACTCAATTTTTGTTTTAAGAAGTGTTTATTGTTATAAAATCAAACAACGGGATGTGGACTGTACGAGTTACAATATTGGTCCTTCGAGCCGGATTTGAACCAGCGACCTATATTAAACGTATAGCCTCTACCCCGCCACTGGCACTTGGTTGGTACTCATATGATTTTATAATAATAAATACTTCTTAAAACAAAAGTTGAGTTATTACCATCGGGAGTGTTTATGCAACTCGCAACAGAATCTAACGGGAGAGTGACGTTTCTAGTACAAATTTTTGGAAGCATGCTTCTCTTTCTTTTCATAGTCATCTGCGATTTATATTTTGATTTCTTGTTTGAAAAAATCGACAAAAAAGTTGATATCTTTCGTTGTGCACAGAAATAAATTTAGGTACCACATTTATCAAAGGAGTACCACTGTACTTTTTGACGATCAAGAGTACCACATGTGGGTACTATAGTACCGCTCTGGCAACACTGTGCCCAAGATGCAGAAAAATCATTGGTTGCTAAGTAAGTTTCAAGATCAACCGTTAGAAGCACGCGTGACCCTTGATTTACTTATTGGACACTATATACACTTCATAGTGAACACCATAGGGAATCTAACCGGAGACTGATATATCTAGTACAAATTTTTGGAAGCATGCTTTTCTCTCTATTTTCATGTTCATCTACGAGTATCACATGTGGTACAAGTAGATATTATCCCCCTTCAAGATAATCTCCCTAGAAAAGTTACTAGATTTCCCCCCAGATTGACCTTGAGAACAACCTAAGTGAACCCGACCAGCATGACGCAAGCACCTGTAGACGTCTGAAGTACGCCTGAAGTACGTCTTCTGTAGACGTCTGTGGTGATCTGTAGACCTCTGTAGACGTCTGTAGACCTCTGTAAACGTCGTTTTCGTTTGCGGGTTCGCTTGGATGGGTCAATATATGGGAAAATCTAGTAACTTTTCTAGTAAATATTTTAGGGAGATACTATCTACTGGTACTATAGTACCACTCTGGCAACACTGAATACAGCGTGTCGGTGACGCTAACTCACAAGATTTTACCCATCCAAAAAATGTCTTTGGCATGTTGATGACGCAAACCCATAATATTTTCCCCTACCAAAAATCGCTTAACGCGCCTAAAGAAGTTTTCACTTCAAAAATCATTGTATTATCCTTGTTAAGTCAAATACACGCAATATTTCAAAGTACAATATTTTTTTTATCTATTATGTTTTTCCCACTTTTATGCATTACCAATGGATTAAGAGAAATGTGCAATTTTATATTGCACTGCATATCGATTTATTAAATTTTTTTTTATGTGCATTAACGAATACACTTTATCGAATGAATGTATCAGCAAATCTGTTATTTTTTAAATTGATGATTCATCTATTCGCAAACATGCAAATGTCGAAAAAAACATCCTGTTTTACATTCAGTTTGAACATGAATGACGTTTTCCGATTTTTTCAGATAACCTACGCGAAATAACAGATTATGATTTTACTGACTAAACACACTTTTATCATTTTGAAGACAGCAATTTTCAAATAAAAACCTTCTGGAAAAAAAATATTACGAAAGAATACACGGTTATTTTAAATAAAAAATTCTTTCCCAAACTTTTTTACTCATTATTTACATTGTATGCGGTACAATTAAAATTTTTTACTTATTTTTTAGTTCTAAAATACCATGATATGTTGATAGTTTATGGTGAAACTCGCGGTTTTTACATGTGCACAATATATTTTTTGTCTTAATCTTTTCGCAGTACTAGTTGTGAATCCAAATATATCCATGATAACAAGCAACAGTTACAAACCTCGAATAATTATCAAAAAAAAACTATAATTAAGCCAACACATAATATAAATACTAATTTTCAATTGAAATATGTACCACGAATGTGAAAAGTAGCCAAAGTTATTGTTATATCAAACTCTGGCAAACCACCAAATGAAATAACTTCCTATCGCTCAATATTTTTATAGTCGCTACTGCCAAAAGCATTTTGAGAAAAAAAATTTAAAATTATTGCCGTCAAAATAATAAAGAAAAATGCATAATAACAACAGATTGGTGAGAATTTTAAAATAACCATTCAATTAGTTATACAGGGTAAATATGAAAAAAACAATTTTATTTTTAAATAAGACATCCTGTAGATTTTTAGATTTTGGATTGTAACATTTTTATATAAAAAATCCTGTAAATTTTGTTACTTTAATGGCTTCTCGATAATAAGTTAATTTTTTTAAATCGGTTGCTGCGTTGCCAAGATATTCTATATTTTATTAATTTTTCTGAATTTTTTTGAAATTTGACATTTACTAAAATTAGTTCAGATATAAATTTATCTCGTTATATTTATTTTGGTCCGGTAATCCCCTCATAATATAAAGGTAGTAATGAGTGTTTTTCAGAAAATATTATTACGCAAATACTTTCTGTTTTTCAAGAACTTAAATCCCGAATTAATTCTAAGACCCAAAACGAGCAAATTATTTAATAAAAAAAATTAGGCAATTAGATAATAATGAAATATGTTTATTGCAATTTCTAAAATTTTTTATTTGTGTCTCATTCAAAATATCTTTAAAGTTATTAAAAATATTTGAAAATAGTCCGTTTAATAATTGTTAATATTTTCACTATTATTATGTTGTCCCAACCATGTTTTAAGAACTTGCTCTTAAATTTTTATAATTTTGGCCTGATGATAGCAGTTAAGCCGAAACTAGTTGAGGTTCCCTCTTTTTTTAATTTACTACGATTTTTAAATATAATTTGTGTGGTACTTGATATTGAATATTATTACCGGGTCATTCGACCACATTTGAGACAATGGATAACTTTTTGGAATTATTTAAATGTGTTCGCAAGTGATTTTGTCGATGCCATAAAGGCACCTGAATTATTTTTTCTCTACTGACGCTGCCCGGTGCAAATGGTCTTCACACTAAACGGAAGGTGGCGCCAGAGGTAATCCGAAACCTGGACCAAGGCGCCAAAAGACTGCGTGACGACGGAAAAAGAGAGAGAGATATTTTTTTGATTTGTTTTTTTTTGATTTGTTTCATTTTATTCGGTTTTTATCAATTTTTGTCGTTTTTTTCCACGTTTCGGTTTTTGTCCATTTTTTCGTTTTAATCAATTTTTTTTATGCAATTTTGCGACTTTTACGTTTTTTTCCAAATTTTTATGATATTTTTCGGGTTTGTTCAATTTTTTGAATTGTTTCCGTTTTCTTCGGATCTTATCAATTTTTGTCGATTTTTTTCACGTTTCGATTTTTGTCCATTTTTTCATTTTTTATTCGAATTCTTTCCGACTTTTACGATTTTTTCTTTATTTTTCCGGTTTTTTCCAAATTTTTATGATGTTTTCGGGTTTATTCAATTTTTTGAATTGTTTCTCTTTTCTTCGGTTTTTATCATTTTCGGTCGATTTTTGTCCAAATTATCGTTTTTTTTTATTCGAATTATTTCCGATTTGTTTGATTTTTTTTCGATCCCATTTTTGGTTTTTTTACAGTTTTTTTTTTTGAATGTTTCCTTTTTTTTGGAATTATTTCCGACTTTTACAATTTTTTCTTTATTTTTCCGGTTTTTTTCCAAATTTTTATGTTTTCGGGTTTATTCAATTTTTTGAATTGTTTCTCTTTTCTTCGGATTTTATCATTTTTGGTCGATTTTTGTCCATTTTTTCGTTTTTTTTATTTGAATTATTTCCGATTTGTTTTCGATTCCATTTTTGGTTTTTTTACGGTTGTTTTTTTTGATTTTTTCATTTTTTATTGGAATTATTTCCGCCTTTTACAACTATTTCTTTATTTTTCCGGTTTTTTCCAAATTTTTATGATGTTTTCGGGTTTATTCAATTTTTTTGAATTGTTTCTCTTTTCTTCGGATTTTATCATTTTTGGTCGATTTTTGTCCATTTTTTCGTTTTTTTTTATTTGAATTATTTCCGATTTGTTCGATTTTTTTTCGATTCCATTTTTGGTTTTTTTTTTTTGATTTTTTCTTTTTTTATTGGAATTGTTTCCGACTTTTACAATTTTTTCTTTATTTTTCCGGTTTTTTCTAGATTTTTATGATGTTTTAGGATTTGTTCAATTTTTTGATTTGCTTTCCCTTTTCTTCGGTTTTTATCATTTTTTGTCCATTTTTTCGTTGTTTTTTTTATTCGAATTATTTTCGATTGGCTCGCTTTTTTTTTCGATTCTATCTTTGGTTTTTTTACGGTTTTTTTGTTTTTTCTGGTTTTTTCGATTTTTTTTTTCAAAGTTGTCGATTTTATTTTATTTTTTCTGGTTTTTTTAGATTACTTAATGTTTTCTTCGGTTTTTTTTTCGATTTTTGTCAATTTTTTCAAATTGTTTCAATTCTTATCGATTTTTTTTTCAATTTTTGTACTTTTACTAATTTGAAAAAAATCCGTTTAATAATTGTTAATTCTGCTTCTTTGGTTATCTCCAGTTCTTCAAACTGGTATTTTCACTATTATTATCCATAATTACAAAAAACGAAAATTAATAAGTCAATTTTATAAAAATCATTTGGTCAAGAATCATATTGAAAAAATAAAATAAAATAACATTAAGTAATCAAAACCATTATATTATAATGATTTAAAAATATTTTAATACATATGAAAAACAGCCAAACCAAACGATATATTTTCAAAATTTTAAAATTTTGCCTATCGGACCAAACGATGTACTTTAATACTTGTTAAGAGGATTACGGACGAAACGACAATCGCTCAGGGTAATAGGCAGGTTCGACATTTTTCTTATTTTTTTATTTCATTTTAAATCGAGAGATTTTGTTATTTAAAAACCATCAAAAAAAAATTTGAGCGCAAAATATTAATATTTACATCCGCTGTAAGACCGTGTGACGTAAGTAGCCATGAACGTTTCTCTCCTATCCAGCTGCTGCGCTGTATTCACGATATGTGCGTATCAATTTTTTTGATCGTTTTTAAATAACAAAATCTCTCGATTTCAGCTAAAAAAAATGTCGAAGCTGTATATAATAGCATCAGATTATTATTTCGAAATTTTAAATATAAAAACTTTCATTGAATATTAAACCAAAATAATAGAAATAATAACGTGTGTGTATTCTTCATTTTATAGTACTGATTTATACCGATACATATAACATTAAAATTAAAACAAGACACAAATATTGAACCGTCCTGTATATCTACATATGTTGTTACATACACTAATTATTGCGTGTCTTGTTTTATAACGCCGTAATTGACCAACCGAAAATCAAGCCGTAAATTGAGTCGCAATTTAGGAGGAAATACTATACCATAATTATCATCTGTTGACAGTTTCCAAACTATAATTAAGAGCCAGAAAAAATTACAGCAAATCAACCCTTAGTCCCTTATGATAATAATTACATTACATTTTGTCAATTATTGAAGGGTTATAAATAAGTAAAGAATAAATATAGGTAGCAAATCAACAAAACGCCATCTATATGTGTATTCGCAAACTTTTGAAGGAAACTATCTTACTTGAAGTAAGGATCCGGACTACTGAGTAATCGCAAGATGGCCCTATCGTCTCAAAGAGAATGAAATCCCCTTGTAAAATAAATAAGTTATTTTTAATAATATAAGTAATAATAAATATTAAATTGTTGTTTCAACTTTGACAGTTATACAATGGATGTAGAGTTTTGATTTTTGAATAGGGGTGCTGCATAGTTATTAAAGCATTGGCCAGAAAATATTATACCATCACCACACTGAGGATAAAGTTTATTCAGCATTATTAAGACTTTAATTATAGTAGTAAAAAACTTTAATACGTATTAGGACTCAACAGTAATTAATCACTTTAATAACAAACAGTACTTAACACAATTAAACACATTATTAACTGTAATTAAACAAGTTATATAGTGACTAGTGACAAATTTTATTAGTTTTGTGTTATAATAAAAGCGTAGCTTAAAAATGGATTTAAAAGTATTTCTCACATAGAATAGGACTCGAAAAATTTCCTGGACCGCTTTAGAAGTAAGTTTTACAAATTAATCATACGATATTCTGTAAGTATTTTTTCTGGGATATAGAATATGTGTACAATAAATGTTAAAGTCCCAATGATCCAATTTCTCTGGATAAAACACAAATCGGAAAATAAAGATGTATTCTATTTAAATCTACGTATTTAAGATAAAAATTCTGTTTGTCCAAGACGAAAATAATTAGAGAATATTGTAATATGATTAATTTGTAAAACTTACCTCTAAAGCGGTCTAGGAATTCCTCGAGTCCCCATTATATGAGAAGTACTTCAAATTCCATTTTTAAACCAGGCTTTCGTAACACAAAACTAATAAAAAAACTTGTCGCCAGTCACTATGCACATAACCAAATATAGCAAACTATGACTCATAGCTATCTGTGTAATGCACAATGATTTTATTATTTTGTTGTACCTAAAACCGGATCAGTCATCCTCCAAGTCTCAAACATAAATGACGCCAAAGCCAACTATTAACTTAGAAATGTACACGATGTTGCGACGATTACAGCCGATCTTGTGCGAAATGCAAAATTGCCGTTAGTATTAATTAACCCTTTAACTACGGGTAAAATTTTGCAAGCAATAGGGACAAAAATATTGAAAAATTAATTAAAACATATTGATATTACTTGAATTTTGAGCCAATTTGAATAAAAATTTAAAAAATTTAAAAACAAAACCGAGTTTTAAGAAAATCAAAAAATTTGAAAATTTATCAAAAAATTCCAAAATTTCACAAAATAAATTAATAAAAATTTCTAGTAATTCAAAAATTTCGATAATTTCAAAAGTATATGGAAAATTTCAAAAATATATTAAAAATTTAGAAAAATTTGAAACTTTGCAATTGTTTTGGAAAATTCAAAAATTTCAAAAAGGAAAATTGTCAAAATATTCAAAAAATTTTAAAATATATACATAATTTCAAAAAACATAAAATTATTTGTATACATTAAGAAATTTCAAAAATTTCAAGTACTTTAAACATTTCAAAAATGACAAACGTTTCAAATAATATTAAAAAATTATTCAAAAATGTATCAAAAAGTTCGAAAAATTTCATATGCATTTTTTTCCGAAAATTTCAAAATGTAAAAATGTCCAAATATATCGAAAATTTCAAGAAAAATATACCGAAAAATTCAAAAATGGATCAAAAATTTCGAACAAATTTAATTGCATTATTTTCGAAAATTTCAAAAAGAAAAAATGTTAAAATATTCATTCAACCATTTTTAAAATATATCGAAAATTTCAAGAAACAAAATTATTCATCCAGTAAAAAATATTTTAATAATTTCATGAATTTTAAACGTTTCAAAAAATTATTCGAAAATTTCAAAAATATATAAAAAAATTCGAAAAATTTGAAATTTTGCAATTTCTTTCAAAAATTTCAAAAAGTAAATATTTTTCAAAATTTTCAAGCATTTTAACCAGTTCTAAAATATCAAAAGTTTCAAAGAACATTAAAAAACACTATTCGAAAATTTCAAAAATGTATAAAAAATTTCGAAAAATTTAAAATTTTTCATTTTTTCGAAAATTTCAAAAATTTCAGACAGTAAAAATGTCAAATTATTCAAAAATTTCTGAAACATATCGAAAATATCAAACAATATAAAATTATTCGTCTATTTAAATATATTTTAAAAGTATTTCAAACATTTCGAAAATGTCAAAAGTTTCAAGAAACATTAAAAACTTAATCAAAAATTTGAATATGAAATTTTGCATTTAACTATAAATTTAAACTAGGCAAATAAAAAGTATAACGGGGTGATTTTATAAATAATTAAGTTTAGGGACCAAATGATCCCCATCAACATAAAATTCCTGACCTTTGAAGGTTTTTTTATTTACTTAATTTTAATTCCTACTTTAGTATTTTCCTGTACCACTCCATTAAATTTTAATAACTTTCAACTACTCATTCAATAATGGAATTCACATTTTTATGATAATTTTTCTCTTCGCTTGATCTTAAATAATGGTAATATTATTTTTCGTAAAATATTTTAAATATGTACTTTTAGGTCTGATGATGATTTTTTAACCAAAACCAGTCGCCAACTAATTCCATTATTATAAATTGTGGTACTTTGCTTTGTGTTAAAAATTTGGATCACATTAGAGATAACTTAATATAAAAAATTGCCTCACCACTTTTAAATTTTTATTTTTAGAATTACGCCTAATTTACGGTGAAAAAATTTGAACGGAACACCTTGTATATTATAATCACTCGTGTTCTACAATCGGAATTAGAAGACATTCTATTGTTCCTTTAATATACTATTATTCACAATTAGGTTTAGCGAGTTAAATTCTCATTACTTGCTTTAATCCATCTCCTAATTTAGTTAGTCTTAGTAGTACAAATTCGTCCTTAAATAACCTTGTAAACGATTTCGTCCTTTACGATTATCTGGGTTTAAATTTATCTGGACTTGACATAGCTTAACCTTTACTAGACAAATAACGTGGTTCTATATTTTACTAATATTAAAATTACATTTTTAATAAAATTTATATACTGGGTGTCCCATTATATTTTCCGGTATTTCACTTTTCACTGAAATATTTCACAAATTTTGTTTAGACTCATTAAACTTTTTTTCTTACTTCCGGTAAACCAAAAAATAAAATGACGTTTTTAAAAAAATTATTTGTTTGATTTTTTAAATATAACACCCTGTATATTTTTTGACAAGACGAAAGCCACTGCTTTCAGCTATCTGCCGATATAAGGTTTATTTAAATTGATGCAGAATTAACTGATCAATTAAATATTTAAGCATACTCCTGCAAAACTGGCAGTCAGTTCAGTTTTCACGCCAATTTCAAAGAAACCGGAAGTCCGCCATTTTGGATTTTTATCTCACTTAATTCAAAATTAGGTCTAGAATGACCACCTCAAAATTTAAAATAATTCGTTAATTCATTCTGAAGATATGAACTTGGTCCGACCTCCTCAGCCACCCGGATTTTTTTTTTGCTAATTTTTAAATTTTTCAGGGGTTCAACTAGTTATTTTTGATACGCCACTGGTGGTCAACCACTCGGTATGTAACGAACCTGAATAGAGCTTCTTTTTAATGGTATAATCTACTTAAAGGGTCAAAAAAGTAGTAAAGCTTCACTAATTTTCTGCTTTTGTGTCGTAACTGAAATAATAAAATTTCGGTTATTTCGAACCCGGATTCGGATCCGGATCGACATTTGAAGTGGTCTGAGGAATAGGAAAAGCGAATATGGAATTTTAATCAATTTTCATTGGATTATGTATGGGTATGGAAAATGGAAAATAATCGTTTGATCTTGATAGATTGAGAAATTAGGCGGCTATCAATTTGTAAAATGATTAACGAATAGTTTAAGATAAGAAGAAAAATTTTGCCACATGATTGAATACCACCTGATTATTTCTTTTTATACAATTATAATAATTTTTTATAATTTTATTATTTTTGTTGTTGTTCTGCTTTTTAAATTTTAATTCAGCATAAAAATATATAAAATTAACCCTGTTTTTTTCGTATTTTTCATTATTTTTCCCTGTTTTCCCCTATTTTTTCCTGTTGACCCAAATTTTTCACAATTTTCCCTACTTCTTCCTATTATTACCTATTTTTCCTATTTTCTGTATTTTTCTCTGTTTTTCGTTATTTTTCCGATTGTCCCCTATTTTTCCCTACTTTTTCCCATTATTCTCTATTTGTCCCTATTCTCCCTATATTTCCAATTTTTTCCTATTTCTCCCTATATTTGAGTATTTTTGCAAATTTTCTCTATTTCTCCCGTTTTTCCTGTTTATATTATAATTTACTGGTTTTCCGGTTTTTTGACTGATTTTCTTTATTTTTCATCATTCTTTACTATTTTTTCTATTTTAACATATTTTTTCCAATTTTTTCACTATTTTTCCCTTTATAAAGCAGGCATTGCTATATTTTACTCTTTTTCCTTATTTTTTCTCGTTTTTACCGTTTAATCAATATTTTTCACTATTTTCAGTCATTTTTTGACATTTTTTGCCATTTATTGACATTTTTTGCGGTTTTTTGACATTTTTTTTTAATTTTTTTGACAATTTAGCGATTTTTTAAAATTTCACACTTTTAGCGATTAAAAAAATATTTTTCGCAATTTTTTGAAAATTCAGCAATTTTTTTAATATTTCTTAGCGATATTTTACATTTTTAGCAATAAAAAAAAATATTTTCAGCAATTTTTTGATACTTTTACTAATTTTTTGACAGTTCTCGCGGTTTTTTGACATTTTTTATGATTTTTTTGACATTTTTAACGATTTTTTTTGACGTTTTTATCGATTTTTTAAATAATTTTAGGGACTTATTCATACTTTTAGCGATTTTTTGAAAATTCAGCAATTTTTTTAATATTTCTTGGCGATATTTTACATTTTTAGCGATTAAAAAAAATATTTTTAGCAATTTTTTGATACTTTTACTAATTTTTTGACATTTTTCGCGGTTTTTTGACATTTTTTATGTTTTTTTGACATTTTTAACGATTTTTTGTGACGTTTTTATCGATTTTTTAAATAATTTTAGGAACTTATTCATACTTTAAGCGATTTTTTGACAATTCAGCGATTTTTAATATTTCTTAGCGATATTTTACACTTTTAACGATTAAACAAAATATTTTTAGCGATTTTTAATATTTTTTTGATATTTTTAGCGACTTATTCATACTTTTAGCGATATCTTGACAATTCAGCAATTATTTAATATTTCTTAGCGATATTTTACACTTTAAGCAATTAAAAAAAATATTTTTAGCAATTTTTTGACACTTATACTAATTTTTTGACATTTCTCGCGGTTTTTTGACATTTTTTATGATTTTTTTGACATTTTTAACGATTTTTTTGACATTTTTATCGATTTTTTAAATATTTTTAGCAACTTATTCATAATTTTAGCGATTTTTTGACAATTCAGCGATTTTTTAATATTTCATAACGATCATTTACACTTTTAGAGGTTAAAAAAAAATAGTTTTAGCGATTTTTTGATACTTTTAGCAATTTTTTGACATTTTTTGCGATTTTTGACATTTTTTGGATTTTTTTGAAATTCTTAGCGACTTATTCATACTTTTAGCGAATTTTTGATAAATCAGTGATTTTTTAATATTTCTTGGCGATATTTTACACCTTTGGCGATTAATAAAAATATTTTTTGCGATTTTTGATACTTTTAGCGATTAAAAAATTTTTTTTTGCGATTTTTGATACTTTTAGCAGTTTTTTGACTTTTTTTGCGATTTTTTGACATTATTTTTTACTTTTTTCGATATTTTTAGCGGCTTATTCTTACTTTTAGCGATTTTTTGATAATTTCAGCTATTTTTTAAATATTTATTAGCAATATTTTACACTTTTAGCGCTTTTTTTTAAAGAGTTTTAGAGATTTTTTTTATACTTTTAGCGATTTTATTATATAAACAGTTTTAATGATTTTTTGGCATTTTAGTTTTTGTTTACATTTTTTTAGTGATTTTTTGACAATTTGAAGGTTTTTTGACAGTTTAAGGGATTTTTTAACATATTGTCGGTTTTTTGACATTTTGACATTTTTCAGCGTATTTCTGACATTTTTGGATATGTTTAGCGATTTTTTTGACATTTTGACGGTTTATTGTCAGTTTTTAGTGATTTTTCGACATTTTAAGCGATTTTTGTAAACGTATGAGATGTGAAATTTGAAAGTGACCTTTGATTTTTCGGTCGTTATCATGGACAACGGCCGCGAGATTGAATTTTTTTTCATCAATAATTTCATTTTTTTTGAAAATACGAATAAATTTATTATTACGTTTAAAAATTCATATAGTAATTTTTATTGACATTCCGATTTTTTTTTTTTACTTTATTATCTCCCTTGGGCAATATTCATAGAAATGTCTTTCATAAGCTCTATCTGTAAAGGACCGGAAAATTGCCGTAGTATACTTTCAAATTTGTTTCTTAAGTATTCCTTCTTGAATACATTCAAGCTTGATGAAATGCCAGCCAGATGATAAATTGAAATAGAACTAAATGAAAAATCTGCAAAAAAATCCCTTGGCGATTCCTGAAATCCCTACACGAAGAAAAATCATTTATAATATAAAAATTGTAACATTATTAATATAATTTTGTGTGTAAAATAGAATCAATAATGAATAATCGTAATTCAATGTAAACCAATTATATTTATGTGTTTGTTTGGTGTCTAAGATATGCTTAATTAACTTTCAATTTGGATTCTCAGTATTAAAATTTCTGGCAAACGATCAAAAATATTTTATTACTTCCTATAAAAGCTGTTAAAGAAACAGAACAAGGTTAAATAATGAGATATTTTACCTGGAATATAATATAAAAAGTAAGTAAACTTCAAATAATTTCAGACATAATTTGTTTGAGTATCAACGGTAATAACTCATTTCGAATTAATTGCTTATGTAATTAGAAACTCTTTCAAATAACCCTTTTCCAAGTAATCTCGGCAAAATGTCAACAAGAAAGTTTGACTCCCCAAAGAAATTTCGTCGTCTCATCATTCCCATCTTATTTAATATATATCAACCTTAACCACAAGACAATACTGTATCTAATTTACGGTTAAACCTATATTTTAGACACGAGTAAATTATGCAGAACGCCACACATTGTACCCTATAAATACGGAATCATTCCCAGCCACTTCATAACCACATTTATAATTCCATCATTCATGGAGTGCACTGAATATTAATCACAAAGGAAATGGTAAAGGGCTACTACTTGCTTATAGGGTTATTGCAAGAACTAAAATTATCTTTGTCAGAAATGAAGATTTTTTCACTTGTTTATTTCACATGTTCCTTATCAGTTATGGCGGTTTGAGTTACAATTTTATCGTAAATATGTTTTTCATTCGTACTCTCCCTATCAGTTGTCGTGGCCTTCATCACTTGTTCATTTCACACGTTCCTTATCAGTTATTGCGGTTTCTGTTACAACTTTATAGTAAATATGTTTTTCATTCACACTCTACCTATCAGTTGTTGTGGCCTTCATCAATTGTTTATCTCATACGTTCCTTATCAATTACTGCGGTTGCTATTACAACTTTATCGTTAACATATTTTTCATTCGCACGCTCTCTATCAACTGTCGTGGTCTTCATGACTTGCACTTGTTCATTTCAACCGTTCGTTATTAGTTATTGTGATTTCCGTTACACCTGTATCTTAATCATGTTTTTAATTCGCACGATCCCTATCAATTGTCGTGGCCTTCATCACTTTCACTTGTTCATTTCACCCGTTCCTTATTAGTTATTGTGATTTCAGTTACAACTTTATAGTAAACATGTTTTTCATTCGCACGCATCCTATCAGTTGTTGTGGCCTTCATCAATTGTTTATCTCATACGTTCCTTATCAATTACTGCGGTTGCTATTACAACTTTATTGTAAACATATTTTTCATTCGCACGCTCTCTATCAACTGTCGTGGCATTCATGACTTGCGCTTGTTCATTTCATCCGTTCCGTATTAGTTATTATGAATTCCGTTACAACTGTATCGTAAGCATGTTTTTCGTTCGCACGCTCCCTATCAATTGTCGTAGCCTTCATCACTTGCACTTGTTCATTTCACCCGTTCCTTATTAGTTATTGTGATTTCCGTTACAACTTTATAGTAAACATGTTTTTCATTCGCACTCTCACTATCAGTTGTCGTGGCCTTCATCACTTGTTCATTTCACACGTTCCTTATCAGTTATTGTGATTTCAGTTACAATTTTATAGTAAACATGTTTTTCATTCGAACGCTCCTTATCAGTCGTCGTGGCCTCGACTAGTTGCATACGCTACTTGTTAACTACGCTCCTTGTCGTGACCTCCCAATATTTTTATCAGTTGACGTGACATAAATAAATTAATTTCGAAAATAACCAGCCTTATCTTGTTTTTTATTTTTAAGTTTCTTATTATATTACTTAAAAATTTCACTTTGAAGTTTGCAAGACACTTATAATGGGTCATTAGCTAAGTGGAGAACTCTGCGAGTCCCTCAAACTAACAGTTAAGAATTTGTTAGGTTATGTTGACAGTACAGCACATGAAAGATTGAGAGGTGTGGAATTACGAATCCAGGACGGCACGCGACTGTAGCGCTCCAAGTGACAAATATATTAATCAATAATTTTGACAGGACGACACGCGAAACACTATTTATATTTATTTTATTAAAAGAAGTCTTGACTATCTAAATTTAACCTGTGTATTTAAAAAAAATATTTATTTTATTAAAAGAAGTCTTGACAATCTAAATCTAGCCTGTGTTTAAAACAAAAATTAAAAGGCCGTGTGGGATTCGATAACTGGGCGCACTCCACCATTAGCGGGCACTATGTCACGCCTCGTATGGAATTATGTTACTTATTAGCTGACAATTAACTCTGAAGTTAGCTATGTGTCCCGTAGAGAATAATTGTTCAGGTTATGTCGATAATATTGTTAGGTTAGGAATTTTGCCATTTATGATGCGGTTTTACTTATGGGGGCACTTTAAATGAACCCCGCGCAGCCCATCTAATGCGGATCACTCTCTGTCTCACAGCCCTTTTTGAATGTCCCGCCATTTTGAAAATTTTGACAGCTCACTTTCACTCCAGAATAAAGATTGTTCTAAAGATCGTAATTCGACATTAAATTTTTTTTAGTCAAATCCAGCAGCTTTTCTTCAGATATTTTACTTACTTTGCATTTGTTTCCAAATTACACATAGAAAAATGCATTTTTGCTTCTCAAAATAATTAGTTTTTTTTTCAAATTCTAGTGCGGAAAAATGCATTCTTGTATCTTTATATTTAAATTCGTGTGTGAAAAAATGGTTTTCTTTTTTATTTGTGTGTGGAAAAAAATGTACTGTTGATTCTTTTCTTTTCAATTCAAATCCAAAAACAGATTTACGCTTCTTTATTAAAATTCGTGTATGAAAAAATGCATTTTTGCTTCTTTTCTTGTCAAAATTGATTGTGGAAAAAATGCGGTTTTGCTTTTTTTTAAAATAAGAGTGTGCAAAAATGCATTTTTGGTTAGTTTTTTTTTCGAATTAATTTGTAAATTGAAAAATTCTCATTTTTTCAAATTTAAATGTAGATAAATGCATCCTTGCTTCTTTTTACGTTTATAAAAATTGCGCTCTTTTTTGTATGTGGAAAAATGTACTATTGCTTTTTTTTCATTTTTAGTCTAAAAAACGGATTTCTGCTTCTTTATTTTTTAAAAATTCGGGTCCAAAAAAATGCATTTTTGCTTCTTTTCTTGTCAAAATTGATTGTGGAAAAATGCGTTTTTACTTTTTATCCACTTTAGAGTGTGCAAAAATACATTTTTTGTTAATTTTTTTCTAATTAATTTGTATATTGAAAAATTCTCATTTTTTCAAATTTAAATGTAGGTAAATGCATCCTTGCTTCTTTTTACGTTTATAAAAATTGCGCTCTTTTTTATATGTGGAAAAATGTACTATTGCTTTTTTTCATTTTTAGTCTAAAAAACGGATTCCTGCTTCTTTATTTTTTAAAAATTCGGGTCCGAAAAAAATGCATTTTTGCTTCTTTTCTTGTCAAAATTGATTGTGGAAAAATGCGTTTTTACTTTTTATCCACTTTAGAGTGTGCAAAAATACATTTTTTGTTAATTTTTTTCTAATTAATTTGTATATTGAAAAATTCTCGTTTTTTTCAAATTCAAGTGTAGATAAATGCATCCTTGTTTCTTTCTAAGTGTATAAAAAAAATGCGTTCTTTTTTGTATGTGGAAAAATGTACTATTGCTTTTTTTCATTTTAAGTCTAAAAAATGGATTCATTCTTCTTTTTTTTAAAAATTCGGGTTCGAAAAAATGCATTTTTTCTTCTTTTCTTGTCAAAATTGATTGTGAAAAAATGCGTTCTTGCTTTTTTTTTCCAAATTAGAGTGTGCAAAAATGCATTTTTGGTTAATTTTTTTCAAATTAATTTGTGTATTGAAAAATTCTCGTTTTTTTTTTAAATTCAAGTGTAGAAAATGCATCCTTGCTTCTTTTTACGTGTATAAAAAAATGCGTTCTTTTTTGTATATGGAAAAATGTACTATTGCTTTTTTTCATTTTTAGTCTAAAAAACGGATTAATGCTCCTTTATTTTTTAAAAATTCGGGTTCGAAAAAATGCATTTTTTCTTCTTTTCTTGTCAAAATTGATTGTGAAAAAATGCGTTCTTGCTTTTTTTTTCCAAATTAGAGTGTGCAAAAATGCATTTTTGGTTAATTTTTTTCAAATTAATTTGTGTATTGAAAAATTCTCGTTTTTTTCAAATTCAAGTGTAGATAAATGCATCCTTGTTTCTTTCTAAGTGTATAAAAAAAATGCGTTCTTTTTTGTATGTGGAAAAATGTACTATTGCTTTTTTTCATTTTAAGTCTAAAAAACGGATTCATTCTTCTTTTTTTTTAAAAATTCGGGTTCGAAAAAATGCATTTTTGCTTCTTTTCTTGTCAAAATTGATTGTGAAAAAATGCGTTCTTGCTTTTTTTTTCCAAATTAGAGTGTGGAAAAATGCATTTTTGGTTAATTTTTTTCAAATTAATTTGTGTATTGAAAAATTCTCGTTTATTTTTAAATTCAAGAGTAGAAAATGCATCCTTGCTTCTTTTTACGTGTATAAAAAAATGTATGTGCAAAAATGTATTGTTGCTTCTTTTTTTTCACTTTGAGTCTAAAAAACGGATTCATGTTTCTTTATGTTTTAAAAATTCGGATCCAAAAAATGCATTTTGCTTCTCTTTATTTAAATTTATTTTTGTTTCTTTCGTTTCATGTGAGAAAATGCATTTTTGCTTTTTTTAAACTCAAGCATGAAAAAATGCATACTTTAAATTGGATTTATTTTTGTTTTTTAAAATTCGTCTATGGAATAATGCATTATTGGGTCAAAAATTTATAAAATTGCAAAAAATGGGTTAAAATTCAAAAAAATTCTAATATCTAAATTTTTTAATGAAATTTTAACTCTTTACATACTTACTGACTTCACAATAATAATGCACTTTTATTTCTTTACATGGCATGATAAAAATCTACAAGTGAAATTTCGATTTATTAAAGATTAATTGTCTAAAAAAATTCGTTTAGTTTCCCGGAAAAAATCCGAACAAATCAAGCTCTGAGCCATTTGCTAGTGAAGTATCAACATTATTTCAATTCGAATGATTTATTTGTTCCTATAATGGAGTAATAAAAAAAGAATTAGAAAATCCAGAAACTATAAAATTTATTTAAAGAGATTTTTTTTAATTATACCAAAGCCTAACATTCTCTGCCATATCTTTATCAACCCCTAATTTACTATTCATGACTAGCGGTTATCCAGATCATCTTCTCGGACATTAAGTATTGAAACACTGGTAATAACTTGACAAGGATATTTCCAGGATTAGCGCAACCCAAGCCGAGAGACGGAGTCCTTTTAACTAACTTGACTGGATACAGCGTCAAATGGCTTTATACATATTGAATATGGTGATGGATATAACGCTCAATTTGCGTCTTCTTGGACAGACTACTTGAAGTTTATGAGAATTTATGTTCTTCCTAGAATTAATTTATTCTACAGAGTGCGCCATAAATATACTTAAAATATTCTTGCATTCGTGTTTTATATTAATAACTCAGCTTTAGTATTTTTATAAAAAAACCAAGAAATATCTTTTTAATTGAGTTACCTTTTATAAAAAAATACCTTTCATCTTTTGAGTTGAACTTGAACACATCGTTAGTACATAAAAAAAAAACGCTTCAAGTTAGATTTGTGGTAAAAATGTTTAATGACTGAATCGTTGAAAATAATTATGTTTTAGAAAATTTGTTTGGTTTAACACGAAATTAATTCATTATTTTTTCCGTTCAATAAATTAAATGATTGCTTTAGGTATTTTTGTAAAAAAGGGGTAATTTTAGAGAAAACATTGGTAATTTGTCTATGATGGTCTAGAAAAGGTTCGGTTAATTTAGTAGAGGTTAGACAAAAAAAATTGTCATAAAAAAAGGGTAATTTGGGAAAAAAAGAACAAAATTGTTAAAAAGTGGTAATTTTTGAGAAAACAGTGCAAAATTTAGAAGAAAAGGGGATAATTTTTGAGAAAAAGGAACAAAATTGAGAAAAATGGGAAATTTTTCATGGATAAGTGCCAAATTAAGAAGAGAAAGATATAATTTTTGAGAAAATAGTGCAAAATTTAGAAAAAAAGTAGTAATGTTTGAGAAAAATAAGAGCATAATTGAGTAAATGGTGTATTTTTTGAGAAAACAGTTCGAAATTTCGAAAAGAAGTGGATAATTTTTGAGAAAAAAGAACAAAATTGAGAAAAAAATGGGAAATTTTTCATGGAAAAGTGCAAAATTTAGAAGAGAAAGACATATTTTTTTATAAAATAGTACAAAATTTAGAAAAACAGTAGTAATTTTTGAGAAACAAAAAAAAAAGTAGATTTGAGAAAAGGGGGTAATTTCTGAGAAAACAGTGCAAATTTTAGAAAAAATGGGTAATTCTTGAGAAAAACGAACAAAATTGAGAAAAATGGGAAATTTTGTATTTAAAAGTGCAAAATTTAGAAGTGAAAGATATAATTTTTGAGAAAATAGAGCAAAATTTAAAAAGAAAGGTGTAATTTTTGAGAAAAAAAAAGAATATTTGAGAAAAGGGGGTAATTTTTGAGAAAACAGTCCAAAATTTAGAAAAAAAGGGGTAATTTTGGAGAAAAACGAACAAAATTGAGAAAATGGGAAATTTTTCATTTAAAAGTGAGAAAATTTAGAAGCGAAAGATATAATTTTTGAGAAAATAGAGCTTAATTTAGAAAAAAAGGAGTACTTTTTGAGAAAAGAAGAATATTTGAGAAAAGGGGGTATTTTTGAGAAAACAGTGCAAAATTTAGAAAAAAGGGGTAATTTTTGAGAAAAAGAAACAAAATGGGAATTTTAAATAATAAAAGTGCAAAATTTAGAAGCGAAAGATATAATTTTTGAGAAAATAGTGCAAAATTTAGAAAAAAGGGGTAATTTTTGAGAAAAAGAAACAAAACAGAAAAAATGGGAACAGAAACAGAACAAAATTTGGAAAAAAAATGGGTAATATTCGAAAAAAAAGAGCATAAGTAAGAAATTTTTGACAAAACAGTTCAAAATTTAGAAAAAAAGAGGTAATTTTTGAGAAAGAAGTAATTTTTGAGAAAAAAGACGATAATTGAGAAAAGGGAGTAATTTTTAAAAAAGTGCAAAATTTAGAAAAAAAGGGGTAATTTATGAGAAAAAAGAGCATAATTGAGAAAATTGGGTAATTTTTAAATAAACTGCAAAATTTAGAAAAAAGCGTGTAATTTTTGAGAAAAAGAAACAAAATTGAGAAAAAATCGGAACATTTTCATGGAAAAGTGCAAAATTCAGAAGAGAAAGATATAATTTTTGAATATACTGCAAAATTTAGAAAATTTTGAGAAAAAAGAGCAAAATTGAGAAAAGAGAATAATTTTTGAGAAAACAGTGCAAAATTTTAAAAAAAAATGGGTTATATTCGAAAAAAAAGAGCATACGTGAGAAATGGGTATAATTTTTGACAAAACAGTTCAAAATTTAGAAAAAAAGGGGTAATTTTTGAGAAAGAAGTAATTTTTGAGAAAAAATACGATAATTGAGAAAAAATACGATAATTGAGAAAAGGGAGTAATTTTTAAAAAAGTGCAAAATTAAAAAAAAAGGGTAATTTATGAGAAAAAGGGGGTAATTTTTAAGAAAAAAAGAGGATAATTGAAAAAGGGTGTAATTTTTGAGAAAACAGTTCGAAATTTAGAAAAAAAGGAGTAACTTTTGAGAAAAAAGACGATAATTGAGAAAAGGGTGTAATTTTTACGAAAACAATGCAAAATTTAGAAAAAAATGGGTATTTTTTGAGAAAAAAGAACTTAAGTGAGAAGGGGAAAAGGGTATAATTTTTGAAAAAACAGTGCAAAATTTAGAGAAAAAGGGGTAATTTTTGAGAAAACTGCAAAATTTAGAAAAAAATGGACTAGAACAAAGTTGAAAACAAAATGGGAAAGTTTTCTTGAAAAAGTGCAAAACTTAGAAGAGAAAAATATAATTTTTGAGAAAATAGTGTAAAATTTAGAAATAAAAAGGACTAATTTTTGAGAAACAGGAGCATAAATGAATGCATTAATAGTAATACAAAAAAAATTTTTCTTTTCAATGATTAATCAAGCTTTTTAATTTTTAACGTAAGTAAATTGTTAATAACAAAGTGAAAAATAACAATTTTTTAATTTTTCCAACGAGAAGCTCTTCTGAAACCTTTCAAAAATAGGTACAAAAAAGGAAAAAAAAATTATATTTGTTATTTAACAATTATCTTACTTACAATGTTCATGTTCAAGTATGAAAAATTGTTAATTAACTAATGCATAATAATTTTTACAATAGCGATAGAAATTTTTTGACTGCGGATTATTGTTCATAAATCTAACCAGTAGATGCCTGAATTTTTTCAATTTTTAATTTTCATATTTAATAAGTTTAAATATTTATTCATTAAAGGTCTAAGGTTTGTAGCGCTTACGCAAGCCGGAGTCCCCGTTTTCGGTCGTATTTTCAACACTCTGGGAAAATTATAAATATTACTCCTACAGTTTCGGGAGTTATAGTTTTTTTTTGGCAAATTTCTTCCTCTTTTTGAATCTTTTATCAAATTCTAAAAATGTCAAATAGTTTTTGAGATATTTGCAAAAAACCAAACCCCATTTTTTTTTCAGTTAATTGTTTACAACTTTTGCAATTTTTGCAAGCGGCTCTTAATTTTTTTCAAAAATCATCTACACGCTATTCCGAATCATATTTTTCCGAGGCAGAGAAAATAGTTTGACCCAAAAAGCACTTGTTTACTAGACTAGGAACCTGTTATCTTTAATAAAGTTAAGGACTAAAAGTTTTCTATAATAACTATTTAAATTTACTAATAATATATAGAATTAAAAAAATACATATGGTTTAATATTTCCAATTGAGTAGTAAAATTTTGGTTAAACCAAATTTACTTTATTGCTATTATTAAATTTTATATCCTCTCTAGAAATAATTTGTATACACTAGACAACAGAAATTAGTGCTTCCATAACATATACCATAACTCCATGAAATCTCTATATACTTTCATAAACAATGGCGTTTTATTATATACTCCGTTGAGATCGATGTGATTAAATTTGATGTCCTTTGTCGATTTATTGTCGGCATGTGGTACATTGTCGTCACGAGCCGAGGGACTACAATCTATTTATTCCCAATTTCAGTTAAAGCTTTTCATGGAATAAATCATAATACATTGTTAAGCAAATTAGGGGAAAACAAACCAAATCTCTATCAGTCGAGCATAGCATAGGCGTTACTGTAGAAAATTAACAAAAACAAAAATTGTAGATTTATAAAAATACACGTCATCAGGCCTACAACACAAATTATAAAACATACTCAAATAAAAGCGGTTCCTTACAGAAAAGACGAAGAACATGTACATGATTTTAAAAATTGGTATGAAAATTAAACAAGTAACAAAAAATCCGAGAAAAAACCGTAAAAAACCAAAAAAATCGGAAAAATCCGTAAAAAAAGGAAAAAACATTAAAAAATCGTGAAAATTCGTAAATAATCTTAAAAAACAAGTCGTAAACGCGCATACAAAAAATCGGCTTGGCTATAGAGAATAGGATTATTTTAATTACAAAAGACTAATGGTCAGTAGATAGAACGTCCTTTAACTTTAACGGTTCTGTAACTAACGACAATGACGTTTAGATTGTGACAATTGTATAAGAAATCAACTTGTTAAATTTTATTCTAAACGTCATCGCCTTTAGTTATTGAATCTTTAAAGTTAAAGGACGTTCTATCTACTGACAGTAAGCATATCATTAATTTATGGAACAAATTTTAAATAGCAAGAAGACGGTGAATACTTTTACAGAATTAATATTTCTATGATGATAATGACATAAGCGAGCGCATGCGCACATTATATAGCACACTGCTACAATTAGGATTTTCTAAAATCATGGGTGAAAACTATTAGGAATTCGGGAAAAAGTTCGATACAAAAGTTGTAGAGAATTTTATGCTCTACAAGTTTGCACTACAATATTTTGCACTAAAGCATATTATTTGCTTCCAAAATAAACAAAATTGTAAAAGCCTATATATGTATATTTTTCGCCCTCTAGTGGCGAAACTATGGGGAATCAGAAAACTATGGGGAATCAGAAAAAAAGTTAAAGTGCATTGTTTGTCCTCAAAATTTGGTAAAACTGCAGAAATCTACATGCATATTTTTTGCGCGCCCTCTAGTGGCGCAATTATTGGAAATTCTGGAAAAAGTTTGATACAAAAATTGTAGGAAATTTTATGCTCTAAAACTTTGCACAAGAACATTTTTGCACTAAAGTGTATTGTTTGTCCTTGAAATTAAAAAAAAAGACAAAAAATCTTTCATGTGTCTTCAATCAATGTCGGTGTAGAGGACCTTCTACTGTACCAATTTAAATGAAAAACTAATGGTCGCATTCGAGGCACACACCGACCCTTTACATCAAATTTCAGCTTGATTGGTTAAACGAGTCGGCAGTTATCGTGGAAGATTACACACAGACACACAGACAGACTATACTCTGGAAATGGTTTTAATCTTCTTGGGGTACCTCAAAATGGATATTTCCATCGGTATCTCAAATTTTGTTTTTGAACACTATACAAAGAGAAATTTGATGCGACCGGGAAAGTAAAATGGTAAAAAATCGTAAAAAATCGTAAAAAAACGTAAAAAATCGTAAAAAATCGTAAAAAATCGTAAAAAATCGTAAACAATCGTAAAAAATCGTAAAAAATCGTAAAAAATCGTAAAAAATCGTAAAAAATCGTAAAAAATCGTAAAAAATCGTAAAAAATCGTAAAAAATCGTAAAAAATCGTAAAAAATCGTAAAAAATCGTAAAAAATCGTAAAAAATCGTAAAAAATCGTAAAAAATCGTAAAAAATCGTAAAAAATCGTAAAAAATCGTAAAAAATCGTAAAAAATCGTAAAAAATCGTAAAAAATCGTAAAAAATCGTAAAAATCCGTAAAAAAACCATGAGAATTCGTAAAAACCAGTAAAAAATGTAAAAAATCGAAAAAACCCGTAAAAAATCGTAGAGACCCTTAAAAAAACCGTAAAAAACCTTGAAAAATCGTAAAAATCCGGAAAAAACCCTGAAACAATCGTAAAAAGGCGTGAAAAACCGTAAATAATCTTAATGTCCAAAAATTTCGTGTTGCGTAAAATTCTTGATTAGTGTTAAAATTAATTTTTCGTGCCGAAGTACTAAAAACATATTTGAATGTTAAAATTTTAAATTTTGACATATTTTATTTTTGACACTTGACAGTTGGAGAAATCATTTAAACTGTTCTGAATAGAGTTTTTCAAGGGCTTTCAAATGACATATTGCAAGTCAAATTCCGTGACATATTGCATCTGTCATTTTTTGATAGTGACACTTCCGTTTGACAAATGTCGTAAAAAAACTAATCGGTTCTCCCGACTGGTAATCCAAACCCATATACCAAATTTCAGCTCAATCGAATTAAACGTGTGGCCTCTATCGTGAAAGAATACACATAGACAGACAAACTTTCATCTGGAAATGGTCTTAATCGTCTCAGGGGCCTCAAAATGGATATTTACATCTTTATCTCGAAAAGTTTTTTTAGCTCGTTCACAATACTTTCCTTTCTCGTAAGCGGGTCTTGAAAGTAACAGAGTATGATCGTCTATCATTACTTATAATTACATAGGATTAAATTGATGAAAAATTTCATTTGTCTGTAAAAATAATTGAATTTAGTCAATCTAATTAGATACCATTAAAGTAATTTCTTAGAAGGGAGCAATAACAGTTTCGTTTCGAATTTTAAATAAAAAAAAGTAATAAAAACGTCGTAAAAAAATACAAGGTTATAAGTTTTTATGTTCGCTTTTATCATATGGTCTCGCATTCACTTTTTATTAGATATTTATCGAGTTTTAAATAAATACCGATACAGAAGGCATAAATAGATCAAATGTTGTTAGCTGCACTTTAAAATGGACTATAGAAATTTTTCTACCTCGTATATATTTTAATGGCTTTGATAATAATTAAGGATCCCTTATTAAAATGGAAACACAAGACAGAGAGAATAATGTTTCAATCAGACTAATTTGAATATTTCGGATTTCCCTTCTCCAGCTGCCTGTATTTCATCCTTGATTTGAGCAATTCCATTTATAGATATCATGGACGGTCCACGTTTTTTCACGGACAAACAACAAATTCAATAAACTCGTCGTATTATATCCATATTTTCTTTTGTAATAAAATCAAGACTCTCCTTCGAGTAAATTCTCTTTTCTATTCTTAGAAATGCTTGTTATTATTATTTATCTTTCTTTTATCCGGTATTTTCGTAAGCTTCGGCTTTTCTAGTAAAATATATTTAACGGTGATATTTAAAATTATTCGTGAATTATGAGATGAATAAGCATAGCCACCAAAATTTTTCTATTTTTCTCTAAGGGGAGAATATTTATTGCAACCACAGGTCGTTTAAAACAGGTCAACCGTTATTGGATAAAAATACAGCAAGTAATTTAAGTATGCTTCAAAGGTACATTTAAAATAGAACAAATTTCGAAAGGTGCAATAGAATAATTTAATTTAAATAAATTTTATTATAATTCTAAAAGCCAAGACATATATTTTCTCTAATTGTAGTTGGCAACAATAATTATATATTTCTATTATCTCAACATTTCATTCTCTCCCACACAAGACGGAAATAATATTAAAAAAAATATTTCATATTAAATTGGGCACTACGTACTTAGCGAAATCTAACGCAACTAAAAAAAAATTAGTTCATTATCTCACTCCAACGCGTAAAATTAATTCCAAATGCAGGTTTCGTTCATAAAAACAACGACAATCATTTTTTTAATTAAACAATTAATACACACTTTTCTAAGGATTTATACTAATTAATTTCAGTATAAATCGCCTATAATATGTGCCGATTCATGGGTATTTTTGTAATGTAGTGATGCCGATTTGTGGGGAATATCACATTTTTGGGTATTTTTACACATCATTGGGTAATTATTGAAGGATACAGCTATGTACCGTTCTTTTTACTTTCTCACTACATATAAAAAAGTGCAAAAAAATTATTATTGCGTATTTTGTACTTAATGCCCGCTAGGGCATTATGGCTGTCTAGTTGTTTAATAAGTTCAATTTCAACTTGTAATTAATCAATTTGAGCCATTTATTTCTCGAGTTCAGTGTTTTATTTAAATTCGAATTAAAATGATGTGAAAATATTAACACTTTAACAGGGGAAGCTAAAATGACTTTTTCCTATAGTTTAGTTACTTTTTTTATTTTTGGAATATTTTTTCCTTTCAAATTTATTAAATTTTTATTTGAATTTTTTTCTACTAATCTCCTTAACTAATTATTTTTATAACTACTTTCCATTTCGATTATAAATTTACAGCAATTCAAAGAAATATTTAAATACATTGTAATAAGAAAACTAAATATATTAAAATTAACTTAATATCATTAAAAATAAACATACTATAGGTAGGAATTTTTCCAAAATTTTTAAAAAAGAATTGTGAATTTTAGAAAAGGAAGAGACCAAAATGAGGAAAATTAAAAAATCAACTCTCTTTATTCTCACAATTACAATTTTTGATCTAAAATTTTGAAAATATTCGCATATGTAGTATATTTTCTTCTCTTTCTATCTACAGTTAAAACATTATAATAACGTCAACAGTTTTTTTGTTACAGGGGTTAAACAATAAGTAAACTAGAAATTGTAATTCAAATTTTGTTTTTAAAGATACAAAGAACGAATTTTTCGTAAAATTACAATATTAATTTAATTTCATTGAAAAGACACTAAAACATAATAAAAGTGAGAATTTTTTCAAAATTTTCAAGCAAGAACTGTAACCTTGAGAAAAGGGAGATACTAAAATGAGGAAAATTAAAAAATCCTAATGTCTCTCCCTTTTCTCAAAATCACAATTTTTTTACTAAAATTTTGAAAATATTCGCATATATAGTATATTTTCTTCTCTTTTTATCTACAGTCAAAACATTTTAATAACGTCGATATTTTTTTTGTTACAGGGGCTAAACAATAAGTAAACTAGAAATTATAATTCAAATTTTGTTTTTAAAGATACAGAAAACGAATTTTCCGTAAAATTACAATATTAATTTAATACCCTTAAAAGACAATAAGACATAATAAAAGTGGGAATTTTTTCAAAATTTTCAAGCAAGAACTGTAACCTTGAGAAAAGGGAGAGACCAAAATAAGGAAAATTAAAAAATCCTTATAGTTGTGGTCTCTCCCTATTCTCACAATCACAATTTTTTATTTAAAATTTTGAAAATTTTCGTATATATAGTATATTTTCTTCTCTTTCTACCTACGGTCAAAACATTTTAGTAACGTCGATAGTTTTTTTGTTACAGGGACTAAACAATAAGTAAAGTAGAAATTGTAATTTAAATTTTGTTTTTAAAGATACAAAAAACGAATTTTTCGTAAAATTACAATATTAATTTAATTCCATTAAAAAGACACTAAAACATACTAAAAGCGGAAATTTTTTTAAAATTTTTAAGGAAACTATAACCTTGAGAAACGGGAGAGACTAAAATGAGGAAATTTAAAAAATCCTTATGTCTCTCCCTTTTCTCAAGATCACAATTTTTTTACTAAAATTTTGAAAATATTCGCATATATAGTATATTTTCTTCTCTTTTTATCTACAGTCAAAACATTTTAATAACGTCGAGAGTTTTTTTGTTACAGGGGCTAAACAGTAAGTAAACTAGAAATTGTAATTCAAATTTTGTTTTTAAAGATATAAAAAACGAATTTTCCGTAAAATTACAATATTAATTTAATTCCATTAAAAAGACACTAAAACATACTAAAAGCAGAAATTTTTTTTAAATTTTTAAGGAAGAACTGTAACCTTGAGAAACGGGAGAGACTAAAATGAGGAAAATTAAAAAATCCTTATGTCTCTCCCTTTTCTCAAAATCACAATTTTTTTATTAAAATTTTGAAAATATTTGCATATATAGTATATTTTCTTCTCTTTCTATCTACAGTTAAAACATTTTAATAACGTCAAAAGTTTTTTTGTTACAGGGGTTAAACAATAAGTAAACTAGAAATTATAATTCAAATTTTGTTTTTAAAGATGCAAAAAACGAATTTTTCGTATAATTGCAATATTATTTTAATTCCATTGAAAAGACACTAAAACATACTAAAAGTGAGAATTTTTTCAAAATTTTCAAGCAAGAACTGTAACTTTGAGAGAAGGGAGAGACCAAAATGAGGAAAATTAAAAAATCCATATAATTATGGTCTCTCCCTTTTCCCAAAATCACAATTTTTAATCTAAAATTTTGAAAATATTCGCATATATAGTATATTTTCTTCTCGTTCTATCTACAGTCAAAAAATTTTAATAACGTCGATAGTTTTTTTTGTTACAGGGGCTAAACAATAAGTAAATTAGAAATTGTAATTCCAATTTTGTTTTTAAAGATGCAAAAAACGAATTTTCCGTAAAATTACAATATTAATTTAATACCATTAAAAAGACAATAAAACATACTAAAAGTGAGAATTTTTTCAAAATTTTCAAGCAAGAACTGTAACCTTGAGAAACGGGAGAGACTAAAATGAGGAAAATTAAAAAATCCTTATAGTTGTGGTCTCTCCCTATTCTCACGATCACAATTTTTTATCTAAAATTTTGAAAATATTCGCATATATAGTCTATTTTTTTCTCTTTCTATCTACAGTCAAAACATTTAAATAACGTCGATAGTTTTTTTGTTACAGGGGCTAAACAATAAGTAAACTAGAAATTGTAATTTAAATTTTGTTTTTAAAGATACAAAAAACGAATTTTCCGTAAAATTACAATATTAATTTAATTCCATTAAAAAGACACTAAAACATACTAAAAGTGGGAATTTTTTCAAAATTTTCAAGGAAGAACTGTAACCTTGAGAAACGGAAGAGACCAAAATAAGGAAAATTAAAAAATCCTTATAGTTGTGGTCTCTCCCTATTCTCACGATCACAATTTTTTATCTAAAATTTTGAAAATATTCGCATATATAGTCTATTTTTTTCTCTTTCTATCTACAGTCAAAACATTTAAATAACGTCGATATTTTTTTTGTTACAGGGGCTAAACAATAAGTAAACTAGAAATTGTAATTCAAATTTTGTTTTTAAAGATGCAAAAAACGAATTTTTCGTAAAATTGCAATATTATTTTAATTCCATTAAAAAGACACTAAAACATACTAAAAGTGAGAATTTTTTCAAAATTTTCAAGCAAGAACTGTAACCTTGAGAAAAGGGAGAGACCAAAATAAGGAAAATTAAAAAATCCTTATAGTTGTGGTCTCTCTCTATTCTCACAATCACAATTTTTTATCTAAAATTTTGAAAATATTCACATATATAGTACATTTTCTTCTCTCTCGATCTACAGTCAAAACATTTTAATAACGTCGATAGTTTTTTTTGTTACAGGGGCTAAACAATAAGTAAACTAGAAATTGTAATTCAAATTTTGTTTTTAAAGATACAAAGAACGAATTTTTCGTAAAATTGCAATATTAATTTAATTTCATTGACAAGACACTAAAACATACTAAAAGCAGAAATTTTTTTTAAATTTTTAAGGAAGAACTGTAACCTTGAGAAACGGGAGAGACTAAAATGAGGAAAATTAAAAAAATCCTAATGTCTCTCCCTTTTCTCAAAATCACAATTTTTTTACTAAAATTTTGAAAATATTCGCATATATAGTATATTTTCTTCTTTTTCTATCTAGAGTAAAACATTTTAATAACGTCGAGAGTTTTTTTGTTACAGGGGCTAAACAATAAGTAAACTAGAAATTGTAATTCAAATTTTGTTTTTAAAGATACAAAGAACGGATTTTCCGTAAAATTACAATATTAATTTAATTCCATTAAAAAGACACTAAAACATACTAAAAGCAGAAATTTTTTTTAAATTTTTAAGGAAGAACTGTAACCTTGAGAAAAGGGAGAGACTAAAATGAGGAAAATTAAAAAATCCTTATGTCTCTCCCTTTTCTCAAAATCACAATTTTTTTACTAAAATTTTGAAAATATTCGCATATATAGTATATTTTCTTGTCTTTTTATCTACAGTCAAAACATTTTAATAACGTCGATAGTTTTTGTGTTACAGGGGCTAAACAATAAGTAAACTAGAAATTATAATTTAAATTTTGTTTTCAAAGATACAGAAAACGAATTTTCCGTAAAATTACAATATTAATTTAATACCCTTAAAAAGACAATAAGACATAATAAAAGTGGGAATTTTTTCAAAATTTTTAAGCAAGAACTGTAACCTTGAGAAAAGGGAGAGACCAAAATAAGGAAAATTAAAAAATCCTTATAGTTGTGGTCTCTCCCTTTTCTCAAAAACACAATTTTTTATCTAAAATATTAAAAATATTCGCATATATAGTATATTTTCTTCTCTTTTTATCTACAGTCAAAACATTTTAATAACGTCGATATTTTTTTGTTACAGGGGCTAAACAATAAGTAAACTAGAAATTATAATTTAAATTTTGTTTTTAAAGATACAGAAAACGAATTCTCCGTGAAATTACAATATTAATTTAATACCCTTAAAAAGACAATAAGACATAATAAAAGTGGGAATTTTTTCAAAATTTTTAAACAAGAACTGTAACCTTGAGAAAAGGGAAAGACCAAAATAAGGAAAATTAAAAAATCCTAATAGTTGTGGTCTCTCCCTTTTATCAAAAACACAATTTTTTATCTAAAATATTAAAAATATTCGCATATATAGTATATTTTCTTCTCTTTTTATCTACAGTCAAAACATTTTAATAAAGTCGATAGTTTTTTTGTTACAGGGGCTAAACAATATGTAACTAGAAATTTTAATTTAAATTTTGTTTTAATTTCTAAATAAACAAAACAATGCAAACTATTTGGCAAATTTAACCATTATTCGTAAAAAATCACCAAAGCTAGACACCGACAAAAGATAAATTGCACAAGGAAATCTTGACGGTAACTATCTAGACGAAAACGCAAACAATAAACAGTAGACAAAAAACCTACATTACCATGTTATAATTAAAATCTAAATTTACCCGATTTCACACTCGGAATTTGGCCGTGCGTATTGACCGTAAGCCAAGAAAAAGCAAAGTTGATAAATTAAAATTAAAAGTTTTTGTCTAGGATAAAAATAAATGCTACTGTATGTACCGACAACCTTTAGTCCAAATATCTAATCTAGATGGACTATATTAAATTTTTAGTTTGAAATAAAAGATACTGAAGAAATTTTTCATCAAAATTCATGAATTTTTTAATATATGTAATTTTTAATCAAAAATTTTTTGTACTGGAAAAGTTTGATTTTTACACAGCAAAATTCGTATCTTCACAAAGAAAATTTGGTATTTTTGCAGTTTTACTTCATATTCATAATTCATGATATTAAAAAATTTCTAATAATTTGTTTATAATGTTAATAATATTTTTTATTGTCGGTTTGCATAAGTTAAAGTTTTTTTTTTTTCATTTTATCGCATTATTTATTTCTGTTTTATTCTTTGTTGAAATTCCTAATTTATTTTCATTTATTTATAGAATCAATTAATAATGTCAATGTTTGCATTGAGAAGTAAAATTTGTTTTTTTTTCAATTTTTTTTCGCCCGGAAATTTTCTTAAGAAAGTTATAAAATTGGTGGTAGATACTAATTGCATTTACTTTCACATAAAACAACGGAAAAAGATTATGATTATGTGAATTAATTTTATATGTTTTGTCCAGCAAAATTTGAAATTTGTACCAAAGTGCTTCGGTTGTAGCACCCGTGTTCGTTCGCCTAGATAGAACCTGGCACATGCTATTAGTTAAAAACGATCACGTGTTCACGAGATGAAGCCAGAGGCCGGTAATTTTACATTTTAAATATTTCATAATAATAAATGTCAATCAATTTTTTTTTTTTTATCTGCACCTGATAATTTTTGTATTAAAATCATTGTTTGTTGGAATTGGGTTAAAGCCACATATAGCTCATTAACAACAAAAGAACGCATTGTTTATCTTAAATTTGCAATAGATTTTTTGTAATGAACGACACGACAAACAAAGACAGCACAATACATTAATGGCGCCTTGTTGCGCCTATCTAGACGCAACAACAGGAATAACTCGCAGGAGGAAAGTCCTGACCAATCAAAAATAGGTGGGATTAAGATGCGCTGGCGGGAAGGTTTAAAAATTATTAAAATTCCGTCAACCATCAAATTTTAAGTATTAAAAATCTGATTAGGTAAAGTCTAGAATTATCAAAGTTTTAATAATTACTCTAAAATCTTCTAAATCTTATCTAAAATTAACAGAATCCAATAACATGAATCGTGAATAATCGTCTAAACCTTTTTGAATGGTCCAAAAATTGTCTAAAATAATCTAAATTTGTCTAAAATTAACCAAGTTCTAAAAATTATCTAAAATTTATATAAAATTAAAAGAATTAAATAACATGATACAATAATCGTGTAAAATCGTCTATACCTGTTTGAATAGTCCAAAAATTGTCTAAAATAGTCTAAATTTGTCTAAAATAATATAGCTTTGTTTAAAATTATCAAAATTCTAAAAATTGTCTAAAATCTTATAAAAATTATCTAAAATTAAAAGAATCAAACAATATGATACATTAATCTTGTAAAATCGTCTAAATCTGTTTCAATAGTCCCAAAATTGTCTAAAATATTCTAAATTTGTTTAAAATAATCTAAATTTGTCTAAAATATCAAAGTTCTAAAAATTGTCTAAAATCTTACACAAATTATCTAAAATTAAAAGAATCAAATAACATGATACAATAATCTTGTAAAATCGTCTAAATCTATTTGAATAGTCCAAAAATCGTCTAAAATGGTCTGAATTTGTCTGAAATAATCTAAATTTATCTAAAATTATCAAAATTCTAAAAATTGTCTAAAATCTTATAAAAATTATCTAAAATTAAAAGAATCAAACAACATGATACATTAATCTTGTAAAATCGTCTAAATCTGTTTCAGTAGTCCCAAAATTGTCTAAAATATTCTAAATTTGTTTAAAATAATCTAAATTATCAAAGTTCTAAAAATTGTTTAAAATTTTCTAAAACTTATCTAAAAATAAAAGAATCAAATAACATGATACAATAATCGTGTAAAATCGTCTAAATCTATTTGAATAGTCCAAAAATCGTCTAAAATGGTCTGAATTTGTCTAAAATAATCTAAATTTGTCTGAAATTATCAAAGTTCTAAAAATTGTCTAAAAATCTTCTAAAACTTATCTAAAATTAAAATAATCAAATAACATGATCGAATAATCGTGTAAAATCGTCTAAACTTGTTGGAATGGTCCAAAAATTGTCTAAAATAATCTAAATTTGTCTAAAATTATCAAAGTTCTAAAAATTGTCTAAAATCTTATCAACATTATCTAAAATTAAAATAATCAAATAACATGATGCAATAATCTTGTAAAATCGTCTAAATCTGTTTGAATAGTCCAAAAGTTGTCTAAAATATCTAAATTTGTCTAAAATAATATAAAATTATCAAAGTTCTAAAAATTGTCTAAAAATCTTCTAAAATTAAAATAATCAAATAACATGATCGAATAATCGTGTAAAATCGTCTAAACTTATTGGAATGGTCCAAAAATTGTCTAAAATAATCTAAATTTGTCTAAAATTATCAAAGTTCTAAAAATTTTCTAAAATCTTCTAAAATTTTATGCTGTTGTAATTTTCACACAATGTAATCAAGAATCGAATATATTGAACAATTTTTTAAAATAAATCTACTATTATTATTATTTCTGTTGAAAAAGTATAAATAAATATTTTTATGTTTTTTTTCTTTCAAAACAACAATTCGAAAAGAAATATAAGAAAAGTCGATGCAATATTAAAAGGGGTTAATAAAAAATAATAATATTACCTTTCTGGTTTGTGGCTGCTGTCCAGGCTGGGTGATGAACGTCCTCAACGTCGCTAAAGGGGTAGGAAGTCCTCCCAGCATGGCCTGTAGGTGCACCGTGGGGGTTTGCATGTGTAACGAGCCGGCAGCAGCGGGGATCGGCACAGCGACCATTTTTTGAAGGGGAACACCCCATGGTAGGTACCATGACCCTGGATGGTGCTGCATTTCTGTTTGATCGATTCGCGAGTCCTATACACAAATTTTTTTTTGACCGGGTTTAACCTAGTTTGGAGTTTTCGTTAGTTTGGGAACATTTGGCGTGGAATTTTATTGTCACTTTCACGTTAACACGTCACCTGGTACACGAACGCCTGAAACAAAAAAAAATATTATTATCCAGTTTTTTAATTTAATATAAAATTAGATTTTGAAACTAAATAACAAAAATTCGAATTTCAACTCGTTATAAATATATATTGGCAAGTAAAAAGACAGCTAAGATTAACATGTGGCTTATATTTTAGATTTAACGTGAGAAGTAATTTCGTTTTCTTCGTTTCAACGTTATTATGTTTTGTTTCTAATTATAAGTTTTGTAATTGCTTTCAAATTTTGTAGCTTGTTAACATATTGAGTAAATTTAACACATGAAAGATCTAAATAATTAATTAAGCAGCACGAAGAGTTTCAATATTATTAATGAGACCCAAAAAAATTCGTATCCCACTTTTTATCAATTTTCTCGATAATTCCGAGCTCATAGAGTCCGAAAATGTAAAAAACTTAGATTTTGTAGAAATTTAATAAAATTTTGTACAAATTTATAAAATTTTGTAAAATTTAAAAAGTTTCAATTTGTTGTCCCAATTCAAAATTTGAAATTAATAATTTGCTAATTGTGTAGATTTTTTGTTTACTTTTGCAAAAATTATAGAAATTTATAACATTTTACACGAATTTATAAAAATGTACACAAGTTTTTGCAGGTATTATTAAAATTTATAAAATTTTGCATGAATTTATAAAAGTTTACACAAATTTAAAAAGCTTTTTGTCCTAATTCCAAAATTAAAATAATAGTTTACTAATTGTGTAGATTTTTTTATAACTTTTTCCATAATTATAGAAATTTATAAAATTTTGAAGGAATTTATAAAATTTTGCACAAATTTAATAAAAATCATTTTTTGTCCTAATTCAAAATTTAAAATTAATAATTTCCTAATTGTGTAGATTTTTTGTTTACTTTTGCAGGAATTATATAAATTTATAACATTTTGCAGGAATTTATAAAAATTTGAACAAATTTATAAATTTTGAATTTTTTCTCCCAATTCTAAATTTGATATTAATAATTTGCTGATTGTGTAGAATTTTTTTAATTTTGCAGGTATTAAATTTTATAAAATTTTGCATGAATTTATAAAATTTTGCAGAAATTTGAAAAGTTTCTATTATTTGTTCTAATTCAAAATTCGAAATTAATAATTTGCCGATTGTGTAGATTTTTTTACTTTTGAAGGTATTATTAAATATTATAAAATTTTGCATGAATTTAAATAGTTTTTTGTCCTAATTCCAAAATTAAAATAATAATTTACTAATAGTGTAGATTTTTTTTTACTTTTGCAGGAATTATAAAAGTTTATAAAATTTTGAACGAATTTATAAAAATTTACATAAATTTGAAAAGTTTCAATTTTTTGCCCTAATTCAAAATTTGAAATTAATAATTTGCTGATGTTGTACATTTTTTTACTTTTGCAGGAATTATAGAAATTTCTAAAATTTTGAAGGAATTTATAAAAAATTGCACAAATTTGAAAAGTTTCAATTTTTTGCCCTAATTCAAAATTTGAAATTAATAATTTGCTGATTGTGTAGATTTACTTCATCAAGAATTATCGAAATTTATAAAAAATTTCAGAATTTTGCAATTGTTTGCTATACTATTTTTAAAGAAATTTATAAAATGTAAATTTTATCTTTATTGTTTATTCTTTAAAATTTTAAGTGCATTTTTTTTTAAATTTCTGCCAATTTTATAAATTTTGAAATTTCACATTTTTTTCTTCTATTCTTATTTTTACTGCAATATTTTTTTTGATTTTGCATTTTTTTTTTTTAATTTGTGCAGGAATTCATTAAATTATTACAAATTTGAAATTTATTATTTTTCAGCATTTGCTGAAAATTTTTCAAGATATACATGCATCAGGAATTTTTTAAAATTTTAACTGCATTTTTTTCGGCTTATTTTTAAATTTTGAAATTTTACAATTTTTTCTTCTATTCCTATTTTTACAGTTTGCGATTATTTTTTGTATTTTTCATTTTTTTTTACTTTCTGCAGGAATTCATTAAATTATTACAAATTTGAAATTTATTATTTTTCAGAATTTGCTGAAAATTGTTCAAGATATCAGGAATTTTGTAAAATTCTAACTGCATTTTTTTCAGCTTATTTTGTAAATTTTAAAATTTTACAATTTATTCTTCTATCCTTTTTTTTACAGTATGGGATTATTTTTTGCTTTTTGCATTTTTTTAATGTCTGCAGAAATTAATTACATGATTCCAAATATGAAATTTATTATTTTTTAGCATTTGCTGAAAATTGTTCAAGATATCAGGAATTTTTAAAATTTTAACTGCATTTTTTTCAGCTTATTTTGTAAATTTTGAAATTTTACAATTTTTTCTTCTATTCTTATTTTTACAGTTTGCGATTATTTTTTGCATTTTTTTTTCATTTCTGCAATAATTAAATGATTACAAATTTGAAATTTATTATTTATCAGCATTTGCTGAAAATTGTTCAATTTATACATCAGGATTTTTTTAAAATTTCAACTACATTTTTTTAGCTTATTTTGTAAATTTTGAAATTTTAAAATTTTTTCTTCTATTCTGATTTTTACAATTTGCGATTATTATTGATTTTCTGCATTTTACATTTTTTTTTTAATTTCCACAAGAATTCATTAAATCTATAAAATTTGAACTTTAATATTTTTTAGAATTTAAAATTATGTTTAAAATAAAAAAATTTGCAACACGCTGTATAAAAATATGAAGTTTTAAAGCTTGTTTAGATTTATTAGAGTTATTTAAAAAGATTTACGGTTAGTAAAAGAAATTAAAAATCATTATTAACACATTGCTTAGTTACAATCTTGGGAAAATATTTTTATTGTTTTTGGTCGAGGTCCAAATTTGTTTGGCAAATTAGTGACTTTCACATTAACCGATTGTTTTTATGGTTTAACCCATAAACTAGTTCTTTTAATAAAAAAAAAAACAAAAACTAAAAAATGATTTTTTATATAGATACTTTTCTAGTTTTTTTTTCTTATACCATTTTCATTGGATTATTTTGTTACAGCATATCAGTTCTTTTGTTTTTATTGTTTCTTTATCGGTTTTTTTTTGGGAACGTTCTTTATCATTTGTCTGTTTCTTTATAGTTTTTTTTTTGTACTTTTAATTGTTTTTTAGAATGGAAAAAAAACGACCAAAATTAATACTAAATTAATAAACACATTAAAAAATTTTTTTTCTAATAATCGGATATCGCTTTTTTTCTTTGTCTCTCGCTCTCTCTTTACACTAAAAATTCCAATTTTCCCATTTTAATCGCTTGTATAAAGGCCGATATTGGATCATTTTGAATAGAGATAACGTTGATCCTGGTATAGTAAAAGGAACCAATATCGTCCATTATGTTATCTATGTACGTGTTTTACTGAAGTTTTGGTGTGGTCTGTCTGGATTTCAACGTTATAAAGCCAATAACTTTTTGTGTTAGATTTTGTTGGCTTGGGGTTTGTATTGTGTGCCGGTTCTGGACGATTTATGGTTGTAGTTTTTCTTGGTTTTAACTCGTCTTATTGAAGACTCGTATAAAGTAAGGTTTGAATCTGATATATGAGGAGTTAAAAGTTTTATATACAGTGTAAGATATGATACAGATAAAAATTCGTTAACAAAAATACAAAGGGAAAAGGGAAAACAACATATACCTTAAGGTAAAGAAACACTAAGTACTAAGCACTCAAAAAACTGTTAAAAATATGAGCACTAGGAATTTTTACATTAAAATTCTCGCAAACGTAAAAACTCTAAAAAGATTTTTGAATTTATGAGTACTAAACACTTTTTCAAAAAATATAAAAATTTGAAGTTAAAATGTTTGTTGTTTATTATTTATAAAAAAATTATTAAAAAAAAAAATTACCTAGAAGTGGAATAAAAAGCTTTTAGAGCATAAAATTTTCTACAATTTTTGTATTAAACTTTTTCCAGAATTTCCAATAGTTGCGCCACTAGAGAACGCGCAAAAATATCCATGTAGGTTTATCGCAGTTTTTCCAAATTTTAAGGACAAAAAATACACTTTGGTGCAAAATGTTCCAGTACAAATTTTTAGAGCATAAAATTTTCTACAATTTTTGTACTAAACTTTTTCCAAAATTTCCAATAGTTGCGCCACTAGAGGGCGCGCAAAAATATGCATGTAGGTTTATCGCAGTTTTTCCAAATTTTAAGGACAAAAAATACACTTTGGTGCAAAATATTTCAGTGCAAATTTTAAGAGCATAAAATTTTCTACAATTTTTTGTATTAAACTTTTTCCACAATTTCTAATAGTTGCGCCACTAGAGGGCGCGCAAAAAATATGCATGTAGGTTTATCGCAGTTTTTCCAAATTTTAAGGACAAAAAATACACTTTGGTGCAAAATATTCCAGTGCAAATTTTTGGAGCATAAAATTTTCTACAATTTTTTGTATTAAACTTTTTCCACAATTTCTAATAGTTGCGCCACTAGAGGGCGCGCAAAAAATATGCATGTAGGTTTATCGCAGTTTTTCCAAATTTTAAGGACAAAAAATACACTTTGGTGCAAAATATTCCAGTGCAAATTTTAAGAGCATAAAATTTTCTACAATTTTTTGTATTAAACTTTTTCCACAATTTCCAATAGTTGCGCCACTAGAGGGCGCGCAAAAAATATGCATGTAGGTTTATCGCAGTTTTTCCAAATTTTAAGGACAAAAAATACACTTTGATGCAAAATGTTCCAGTACAAATTTTTAGAGCATAAAATTTTCTACAATTTTTGTATTAAACTTTTTCCACAATTTCCAATAGTTGCACCACTAGAGGGCGCGCAAAAAATATGCATGTAGGTTTATCGCAGTTTTTCCAAATTTTAAGGACAAAAAATACACTTTGGTGCAAAATGTTCCAGTGCAAATTTTTGGAGCATAAAATTTTCTACAATTTTTTGTATTAAACTTTTTCCACAATTTCTAATAGTTGCGCCACTAGAGGGCGCGCAAAAAATATGCATGTAGGTTTATCGCAGTTTTTCCAAATTTTAAGGACAAAAAATACACTTTGGTGCAAAATATTTCAGTGCAAATTTTAAGAGCATAAAATTTTCTACAATTTTTTGTATTAAACTTTTTCCACAATTTCTAATAGTTGCGCCACTAGAGGGCGCGCAAAAAATATGCATGTAGGTTTATCGCAGTTTTTCCAAATTTTAAGGACAAAAAATACACTTTGGTGCAAAATATTTCAGTGCAAATTTTAAGAGCATAAAATTTTCTACAATTTTTGTACTAAACTTTTTCCAAAATTTCCAATAGTTGCGCCACTAGAGGGCGCGCAAAAAATATGCATGTAGGTTTATCGCAGTTTTTCCAAATTTTAAGGACAAAAAATACACTTTGGTGCAAAATGTTCCAGTGCAAATTTTTGGAGCATAAAATTTTCTACAATTTTTTGTATTAAACTTTTTCCACAATTTCTAATAGTTGCGCCACTAGAGGGCGCGCAAAAAATATGCATGTAGGTTTATCGCAGTTTTTCCAAATTTTAAGGACAAAAAATACACTTTGGTGCAAAATATTTCAGTGCAAATTTTAAGAGCATAAAATTTTCTACAATTTTTTGTATTAAACTTTTTCCACAATTTCTAATAGTTGCGCCACTAGAGGGCGCGCAAAAAATATGCATGTAGGTTTATCGCAGTTTTTCCAAATTTTAAGGACAAAAAATACACTTTGGTGCAAAATATTTCAGTGCAAATTTTAAGAGCATAAAATTTTCTACAATTTTTGTACTAAACTTTTTCCAAAATTTCCAATAGTTGCGCCACTAGAGGGCGCGCAAAAAATATGCATGTAGGTTTATCGCAGTTTTTCCAAATTTTAAGGACAAAAAATACACTTTGGTGCAAAATATTCCAGTGCAAATTTTTGGAGCATAAAATTTTCTACAATTTTTTGTATTAAACTTTTTCCACAATTTCTAATAGTTGCGCCACTAGAGGGCGCGCAAAAAATATGCATGTAGGTTTATCGCAGTTTTTCCAAATTTTAAGGACAAAAAATACACTTTGGTGCAAAATATTCCAGTGCAAATTTTAAGAGCATAAAATTTTCTACAATTTTTTGTATTAAACTTTTTCCACAATTTCCAATAGTTGCGCCACTAGAGGGCGCGCAAAAAATATGCATTTAGGTTTATCGCAGTTTTTCCAAATTTTAAGGACAAAAAATACACTTTGATGCAAAATGTTCCAGTACAAATTTTTAGAGCATAAAATTTTCTACAATTTTTGTATTAAACTTTTTCCACAATTTCCAATAGTTGCACCACTAGAGGGCGCGCAAAAAATATGCATGTAGGTTTATCGCAGTTTTTCCAAATTTTAAGGACAAAAAATACACTTTGGTGCAAAATGTTCCAGTGCAAATTTTTGGAGCATAAAATTTTCTACAATTTTTTGTATTAAACTTTTTCCACAATTTCTAATAGTTGCGCCACTAGAGGGCGCGCAAAAAATATGCATGTAGGTTTATCGCAGTTTTTCCAAATTTTAAGGACAAAAAATACACTTTGGTGCAAAATATTCCAGTGCAAATTTTAAGAGCATAAAATTTTCTACAATTTTTTGTATTAAACTTTTTCCACAATTTCCAATAGTTGCGCCACTAGAGGGCGCGCAAAAAATATGCATGTAGGTTTATCGCAGTTTTTCCAAATTTTAAGGACAAAAAATACACTTTGATGCAAAATGTTCCAGTACAAATTTTTAGAGCATAAAATTTTCTACAATTTTTGTATTAAACTTTTTCCACAATTTCCAATAGTTGCACCACTAGAGGGCGCGCAAAAAATATGCATGTAGGTTTATCGCAGTTTTTCCAAATTTTAAGGACAAAAAATACACTTTGGTGCAAAATGTTCCAGTGCAAATTTTTGGAGCATAAAATTTTCTACAATTTTTTGTATTAAACTTTTTCCACAATTTCTAATAGTTGCGCCACTAGAGGGCGCGCAAAAAATATGCATGTAGGTTTATCGCAGTTTTTCCAAATTTTAAGGACAAAAAATACACTTTGGTGCAAAATATTTCAGTGCAAATTTTAAGAGCATAAAATTTTCTACAATTTTTTGTATTAAACTTTTTCCACAATTTCTAATAGTTGCGCCACTAGAGGGCGCGCAAAAAATATGCATGTAGGTTTATCGCAGTTTTTCCAAATTTTAAGGACAAAAAATACACTTTGGTGCAAAATATTTCAGTGCAAATTTTAAGAGCATAAAATTTTCTACAATTTTTGTACTAAACTTTTTCCAAAATTTCCAATAGTTGCGCCACTAGAGGGCGCGCAAAAAATATGCATGTAGGTTTATCGCAGTTTTTCCAAATTTTAAGGACAAAAAATACACTTTGATGCAAAATGTTCCAGTACAAATTTTTAGAGCATAAAATTTTCTACAATTTTTGTACTAAACTTTTTCCAAAATTTCCAATAGTTGCGCCACTAGAGGGCGCGCAAAAATATGCATGTAGGTTTATCGCAGTTTTTCCAAATTTTAAGGACAAAAAATACACTTTGGTGCAAAATGTTCCAGTGCAAATTTTTGGAGCATAAAATTTTCTACAATTTTTTGTATTAAACTTTTTCCACAATTTCTAATAGTTGCGCCACTAGAGGGCGCGCAAAAAATATGCATGTAGGTTTATCGCAGTTTTTCCAAATTTTAAGGACAAAAAATACACTTTGGTGCAAAATATTCCAGTGCAAATTTTTGGAGCATAAAATTTTCTACAATTTTTTGTATTAAACTTTTTCCACAATTTCTAATAGTTGCGCCACTAGAGGGCGCGCAAAAAATATGCATGTAGGTTTATCGCAGTTTTTCCAAATTTTAAGGACAAAAAATACACTTTGGTGCAAAATATTCCAGTGCAAATTTTAAGAGCATAAAATTTTCTACAATTTTTTGTATTAAACTTTTTCCACAATTTCCAATAGTTGCGCCACTAGAGGGCGCGCAAAAAATATGCATGTAGGTTTATCGCAGTTTTTCCAAATTTTAAGGACAAAAAATACACTTTGATGCAAAATGTTCCAGTACAAATTTTTAGAGCATAAAATTTTCTACAATTTTTGTATTAAACTTTTTCCACAATTTCCAATAGTTGCACCACTAGAGGGCGCGCAAAAAATATGCATGTAGGTTTATCGCAGTTTTTCCAAATTTTAAGGACAAAAAATACACTTTGGTGCAAAATGTTCCAGTGCAAATTTTTGGAGCATAAAATTTTCTACAATTTTTTGTATTAAACTTTTTCCACAATTTCTAATAGTTGCGCCACTAGAGGGCGCGCAAAAAATATGCATGTAGGTTTATCGCAGTTTTTCCAAATTTTAAGGACAAAAAATACACTTTGGTGCAAAATATTTCAGTGCAAATTTTAAGAGCATAAAATTTTCTACAATTTTTTGTATTAAACTTTTTTCACAATTTCCAATAGTTGCGCCACTAGAGGGCGCGCAAAAAATATGCATGTAGGTTTATCGCAGTTTTTCCAAATTTTAAGGACAAAAAATACACTTTGGTGCAAAATATTTCAGTGCAAATTTTAAGAGCATAAAATTTTCTACAATTTTTTGTATTAAACTTTTTTCACAATTTCCAATAGTTGCGCCACTAGAGGGCGCGCAAAAAATATGCATGTAGGTTTTTCGCAGTTTTTTAAAATTTTAAGGATAAAAAATATACTTTAGTGCAAAATGTTCCAATACAAATTTTTAGAGCATAAAGTTTTCTACAATTTTTGTATTAAACTTTTTCCAGAATTTCCCATAGTTGCGCCACTACAGTGCGGGCAAAAAATATGCATGTAGGTTTATCGCAGTTTTTCCAAATTTTAAGGACAAAAAATACACTTTGGTGCAAAATGTTCCAGTTCAAATTTTTAGAGCATAAAATTTTCTACAATTTTTGTACTAAACTTTTTCCAGAATTTCCAATAGTTGTGCCACTAGAGGGCGCGCAAAAAATATGCATGTAGGTTTTTCGCAGTTTTCCAAATTGTGAGGACAAAAAATACACTTTAGTGCAAAATGTTCCAGTGCAAATTTTTAGAGTATAAAATTTTCTACAATTTTTGTATTAAACTTTTTCCACAATTTCCAATAGTTGCGCCACTAGAGGACGCGCAAAAATATGCATGTAGGTTTATCGCAGTTTTTCCAAATTTTAAGGACAAAAAATACACTTTGGTGCAAAATGTTCCAGTGCAAATTTTTAGAGCATAAAATTTTCTAAAGTTTTTTGTATTAAACTTTTTCCACAATTTCCAATAGTTTGAGGACAAAAAATACACTTTAGTGCAAAATGTTCTAGTGAAAAATTGTAGAGCACCAAATTTTCTTTATTTTTTATATTTAACTTTTTCCATTTTTTTTTTATTTGAAAAGAAAACAATGGGCTTTAGTGCAAAATGTTTTATTTAGTGCAAAGAGTTGTAGACCATATAATTCCCTATAACTTTTGTATCAAACTTTTTCCCGAATTCCCAATAGTTTTCACCCATGATTTTAGGAGATCCTAATTGTAGCAGTGTGCTATAAATGTGCGCATGCGCCAGTTTATGTCATTATTGACATTGAAATATGAATTGGGTAGACGTTTTCACCATCATCTTGCTATTTAAAATTTGTTCCCTAAATTAATGTAATGCTTAGTATTTTGTAATTAAAATAATCCTATTCTCCATAGCCGAGCTGGGAAAGTTCTGGGGTGACACAGCCGATTTTTTTTATTTAATACTACATCTTTCTACTATTCTATCTGGACTGGAACGGCTTATCGCCGACCGAAACGTGTATATTCATGCACCTGCGGTAGTCAGAGGTCTATTAGATTGGAATAGGGGAGCAAGAGTCTCAAGAATTGCTTGTAATTTGTTATTTTTATGTGATATTTGTTAACGTCGTCTATAAAATGAATTTACTCTGACTATGCCTGTTTATTCGTCTTTGGAAGGTAGAAAACAAATATATAAAATAAAGATAGTTACTAAGAACTTAAGTTACATTATAACGAAAAATTAATTTAAATAAAATTATAATCTCTGAATATTATCTGGCCACATATACGAGGTTAAATAACGTAATTTGTTCTGGTTTCCCAGGATAAAGTTGGCTCTGACTTGGATTAGCGCTACGTCCATTTAAATTATACCTATAGCAATGGAAAATTAAGGCACATCACGTAATTGATTAATCGATTTAAAAGACCTTATAATGAGGTACAAAATTTATTTATGTGTATAAATATTAATTACTACGAAAGTGTCAGTGAGTATTAAATGAGGAACCCGGCATTACCGCCAAATAAATTTGTCTATTAGATAAAAAAGATTCAAAACCTTTAAGGGCGTACACGGTTGGTCAGTAGAAATGTATAAAGGTAAACGAAATTAGATTATTCTTTGATGGGGTAATGAGTTTTTTTTACCAAACATATTATAGTATAAAAAGTTTATATGGAAAACTTTTTTTTTGATAAAAGTTGGTGCTTCACTTAAAATATATAAAACATTTAAAAAAAATTACCTATACCATGTCTTTTTGTATCACCCTGTGTATATAGATAATTTTTAATTGCAACGTATAAATTTAAATACTAGAGCTACATGTTTTTTTCTTAAAATTACTCTGTTACGTTTTTTTCTGTGCCACCCTGTATTTTCATTATTCTTCTGTTCAGTATATTTTAATTTCAGGCTTACTGTATATTTTTTTCCCTCTTCTTAGTATTACTATAAAATGTCTTTCTCATGTTAACAATTTTTTTTTTCCTCTTCAGTCAAAACAATTTTTCTTCCCTTCGTTATATAGGGTAAGTTTTATTTTTATTATATTTTCACTTATGTCCCCTCTTATTATCATTATTAATTATTTCGACGCTTTAACATTTATTTGCTGTTGTTTTTAATTTTTTGTTATATTTACTTATAAGTTCATATCTTATCTTTTATAACAATATAAATTATTTGATGTTTGTGGTGCTCTTTCAGTCTCAATTACAAAAAGAGAATCTATTTTTTTTTTACATATTGTCTTAAAATTTAATTCACTTTGAATATTTTATATTTCATATTTTGATCTAAAAATGCATGCATTTCATATTAATCTTATCATTGTTTTATATTCCTTTTCAAATCTGGTAATTTATAAGATTTTTGTCTTATATTTACTTTATGTGAACTTTTAGAGTTTTTAGAACAATTTTTTTTTAGACAGAACATTTTCTTTTTGGGACTGGAAGTTTATTTTTGGGTCTACAAGTTTTTTGGATCTACTAGTTTTTTTTGGATCAAGTTTTTTTGGACAGAACATTTTCTTTTTGGACACAAAATTTTTTTTTCTGGGACTTAACGTCTTTTTGGAACAAGCAAGTTTTTTTTTCTTCGACTGAACGTCTTTTTTTGGAACGAGACAAAAACCAAGCTAAATCACATTTCCAAAAAAAAAAAGAAAAAGTCTCTGAAGTATTGTTAAATTTTTCTTGTAAAATAAAATAAATATAATGTTTAATTTGAGTTTAATTTTCTTAAAAACACAAAAGCAAAAAAAAGACGGATTTTGAAATATATCATAATCAATTAAACTGGAGTCGAAATTTTTTTTTTATTTAATATTTTATGTTTTGATATATTTCAAATTCTATTCGTGGAACGAACCCATAATAAAACGAATTGAGCTTAAATCACATTTATTACTAAATCACTTTTATCAACAAATTAAAATAACGTTTCATCTCATCCATTATAAAAATCAATAAAATAAAAAGCGCTCCAATAATAAACCCACTTAGTTAGGCGAATGTGAAATTGGTTTCATTTAGATTATTTGGCCGGATTTTCCGTAAAATATTGATAAGAAATGGCAATTTTCATTGAAACATGTTCGGCACATGGTTCGAGTTCAAAATGTGATTTTCTCTAATCAACCGATGAGCAAGCAGTACACTCTATTCGAACATGAAAACCCATTATCGCTTTTAGATTAATAAAGTTCGCTCTGATGCCACAGGAAATTGAACATTGTTTTTCATTTTTTATTTAAGAATTAACTCGACCATCGCGCCCAACTTAGTATTTTCATATCGATGTATAAAGGAAAGAAATCCATATAAATCAAGCAATGGATAAAATATATAGCACCCTAAAAAATTAATATCAAATTATAACATCATAAATGGCGCCTAACGTAGTACTAAAAATTTTTATTATTGACAATAAAAAATTTAACAATATATTTATTTATGCAACAAGTGTGTTATATTTTTTCCACGAATATGAATTTTGTCAATCACACTAGTTGCAAACAATATTTTTTCTGCAACCTAAAATTATTTAAGTATTAAGAAAAAAATAAGCAATATACTTTAGGCTCTAGTGCATAAATATTATATTACATAACACTAGTTTGGAAAGTGATATATTCCGCGTCAGTTACTGTTTTGGATGTAACGAGTGCGAAATACATTTTCCAACGAGTTGCGTATATTATTTTTCCTACGACCACGTAAAAAATCCTTCAAAAAAACGTTTTTTCAAATAAAGTCAATTAAACAATATCATAGATGTACAAATTAGTTGAAAACAGAGCTGTCCCTAAGCACTGTGCTAAGCACTATAAGCACACTAAGCACTCTTGTGCGCGGGAGCACAATGCTTACGAGCACTTTTTAAAATCAGTGCTTAGTGCTTAAAATACTTTACCAAAGGGCTTGGTGCTTAAAGCACGTAAAAAGTGCTCGCGAGCACTCGCTAGTACTTGAAAAGGCTCCCGAGAATTCCAAAAATCTCTCGAGCACTCCAAAAGGCTCGCAATCTAAGCACTAAGCATTTTCCTGAACATTTTTAACCTCACACTAGTAAATATTAGTGTATAATTTGAAAAAATAAAAATAATTACTGTTATGACAAAAAAAATATTACATGAAAAATGTAATAATTCTAAAAAAAAATTTATATTAAGAAACGAAGCAAAGTCTATCTGTCTGTATGCCTGTCTGTCTGTCTTAACGATAACTCGAATTTTTCGGTCGCGAGGGTCAGGAGAAATAAAAGATAGGCCATCTCTTAAAATTTAGGCTTCACACGAGACGAGAGAAAATTATTTAGGCGATACCGAGACCACATATGGCGAGACCCGAGAGTCTCGTTCATATTTCTTCAGATTTTTTTTTCTGGATTTCAGAAAAAAATAAACTAGCAAGCAGTATAAACATTTAATTTTTTTATAATAAAAAAAGGTCTGCGTAGATTACGATAAATTTACTAAATATGAAATCTGGTAACCATCTGTGAAATATTTTATTTTATAATTTTTAACTTCTGGTACTAGTAATGTTAACCCTAATAAAAGGCCGAGATTAGATGAGAGTGATGATATATTAAGTGAAATTGAAGCAGTTAATAAAAATGTGTTTAATAAAAAAATTTTATTTGACATCATTATAGATGAAAATCTAGAATAAGAAAAATAATTAGCAGAAAAAAAACAATAATACAAGAGAAATGAAGACAGTTATTAATCTCGTTTTGAAGTATCTTTGAAATAAGTTCTAGCAATAACGAGATTTGACGAGACGAGACAATCGATTACGAGACGAGACCGATACCGAAACGAGACTTATTTTTTTCTCAACTAAAGAGACCGAGACAAAATCTTATTGAAAAAAGTCAAATAAACAGAGCAATTAGTAAAAAAGTAAAAGAAAAAAGTAGGGAAGTTGGAAAAGAAAGTAGAAAACCGTAAAAAAGTAGAGATAAAAAAGAGAGGTGAAGTTGGAGAATTTGATTAATTTGATTGCTCCGAACGCTCGGATGGGAGTGGATGGTGGAGAAAATTTAGATTTATTATTTTCCCTATCATCCACTCCAAGCCGAGAGAAGCGAGGTTCGGAGCAATCAAATCAATCGAACTCTCCAACTTCACCTCTTTTTTTTCCCTACCTTATTACTGTTTTATTTATGTTTCCAACTTTTACTTTCCCGGTCCCATCGAAGGGAAAGTATATTGAACGAGCAAAAGAAAAATCGAAACATTAATGGAAATAACTATTTTTAGGCCCCGTAAGAATATTGAGTTCATTTGGAGAGTGACGTCTGTGTGTATGTCTATATGTCTGTCTGTGTGACATTTGCTATGGTGTGTGTGTATCGAATTCGACCATTAGTTTCTGGTTTAAATTGGTGCAGTAAAAGGTCCTCACCTTTTACACATAACATTTTATATATTAAAAATATTCACCTGAATTTTGATATGCAGATGTCCCTTTAGCCCTAAAACCTATTAAGGAATTTTTTATTTTGTAATTAAAATAATCCTATTCTTCACAACCGATCCAGGAAAGTTCTGGAATTACACAGTCGATTTTTTGCTACTTTTTTACAATTTTTTTATTTCGGACAGCTTGATCAATTTAATGTACACGTTATTCACCAAAATTTAGTTAAATCATTTTGGTATATAAATCTGTGATTTGGGTTCGTTTATTTCAAACGTGAAGAACTTAAAGGTTTTACGTCTGGTATACCCGTAGTAAAAGGCTTCAATTCATTTCTGCTATTTTGATGCGCACTAGCACTTGTTTTAAATATTAATTCAGTACTTTTTTCTGTATGTTTCAGTTCCTTATCACTAGAAGTTTATTAGTTTTTTGATTAATACATCTGGAATGGGGATTAAGCCCCAAATCGTAATTTTTTTATCCAAGCAAAATAAATTTTATTACATAAGTTATTTCTACACATCAAGAATTTAAATATATATTCAATTCCATCAATCTTTTTCTTCCTGTGATATCAATGCCGCCTCCTAATCCGTGTTCGAGTTTTATAGGGCAGTTCTTTTGTTCTTGAGAACAGTAGTTAAGAATTATTAGAGTTATGGGTATTAAAAAAATATCCCTAAAAACTGTTACAAATAAATCTGATGTGACCAACACATGACCTCTCGCCATTTTTGAATCAAAAATTTACAGGTTGACACAAAAAAGTATGAAAAAAAATTATTTTTTTGTATATCTGGCAACAATGGCAAAAGTTTTAAAAGTTTTAATGACACGTAAATAAACTATAGTGTATACAAAATAAATGTGTAAAACTTTATTGCCGTTTTGTATAATAATGGCGTCATCACCCATAGCAACTGCCACTTCCGGTTGTGCGATTGGCACAGATCTAATCTAGGGTATCAGAATCCTGTATGCAAAATTTCAAATATTTTTATTCAGTAGTTTTTGAGTTATCGTTACTACAACATCCATCCAAACACACACACACACACACACACACACTAACACACACACACACAGACATCATCGCGAAAATATTAAAATCGTATTCTAGGGACCCTAAAATGTGTTTATTCATTGAAAACTCACTACCCAATTTTTAGCATGATTCCTATACCTCTCTTATCTGAAGGGCGAGAGGTAAAAACAGGGTTTTTCATCCGAATATTAATCAAACTACATTATTGTTTAGCGATCAGTATTCCGTCGGATCAATATTAATACAGTGATTGACTACAAGATGTATTTAAAATATGAAACAGGAAATAATTTGTAATATGCTCGTGTTCCGATTTTCATTATTTTCTTTGTCTTCTCAGCACTTCCTTGCTGTTAATTTTGGGCTAAATTGTCTTACTTCAGTCCGTACCGTAAGTATTAAAATCATAAAAAAAATAAAAAAAAAAATTTTTGTTTAAAAAGACTTTTTTCGACGTTTTGAGCCACCCAGAATACGAAATATCAAAAAAAATTATCTCCGTCATTTTTAAAAATATCAAAACAGGTCATATCTTAAAAAATCGTAAAAATCCGTAAAAAAACGTAAAAAATCGTGAAAATTCGTGTAAAATTATAAAAAATCGTACAAAATTATAAAAATTCGCAATAAATCGTAACAAACCGTTAATAAGTCGTAAACACCTCCAAAACATGGTAAAAAATCGTAAAAAAAAAATCGTAAGACCCGGTAAAAAAACCGAAAAACAAAAAAAAAACCGTAAAAAATCGTAAAAATCTGTAAAAAATCGAAAAAACCGTAAAAAACCGTGAAAAATCGTAAAAAATCTTTATGTCCATAAATTTCCTTTTGGGTATAGTTCTTGTGTTTATTGTTAATGTGTTTTTACCCGTGTAATATTTCTTATTTTCATTTTGTATTCTTAATTATCTTTTAAATTTTGACCATAATTTTCTTATATTTCTTGCTTTTTTTCACCATTTTTTTATGATTTCCTTCTTCATTGTAATGAATTGTCAGTTTAAGTCCTGTTGCTAAGCGACAATCAGCCAGAAACCTCTCGAAAGTTTCAGCTATTCTCGATTCAATCTTATCAAGAATCGATGTTTTGTGACTCGATATTCGATTTTTTTGATCGTTTTTTTTAAGTTGATATCGATCTAAGATTCGAAGAAAATAGTTGAGATCGGAAAATCTAATACATGGTTATTGATCTCCTGTAAAATAATAAACTTTAAGCTCCCTAATTTACTCAAAAATCAGTCAAGTAATGAATTAGTGAATACATACTTGATACATAATAATGTTTGTATTATTAAAATAGGTTCAATCAAAATAAAAATTAAACAAAATGTGCTTGTTTTAATAAAAAATTAATTCAAGTTCCATATTTTTTGGCTAGTTACATTTCATTAATTAAATCGATTTTCATGAGATCGATTTTTTGTCCATCCGATTTTTCCTAGATCGATCTTTGACTCAAGGATTGGAATCGATCTTAAAAATCGATCTTTTTAACAAAGATCGGAAACCCTAGTTTCAGCTGCATTACGAGATTATTCGGGAATGCACGAAATAGGTATAAATGTGACAGGATGCTTTTCGGGTATATCGTTCCAGAACTGTGTAATCGCATACGAAATTATCATCCAGAACGGAACTTGTTGAAAGCTATTGTAGTCCTTCGGCTGTTTTATCTTGTAAGATTAGTCAGCGATTTTAATTATCCGGTAGAACAAAACCACGTAACATGGTTAAGAATCTTAATAATTTGTATCGAATGTGATTGGGAGGTTTCATTAATTTATTTTTGGTAGATTTTTACTTTCCCGGACACATCAAAGGGAAAGTAAGGTGAACGAGCAAAAAAAAAATCGAGATATCGATGGAAATATCCATTTTAAGGTCCCCCAAAAAGATTGAAACCATTTACAGCACATGGTCTGTCTGTGTGTCTGTGTGTAATCTTCCACGATAACTGCCGAACCGATGGACCAATCAAGCTGAAACTGGGTATGGAGAGTCGGTGTGTGCCTAGAATGCGACCATTAGATTTTGGTTTAAATCGGTACAGTAGAAGGTCCTCAAGACCGACATTGATTAAATGCACATGTAACAAATTTTTACTTTTTTAAATTTTAAGGACAAACTATAAACTTTAGTGCAAAATGTTGTAGTACAAAGTTTTGTTTCAAACTTTTTCCAGAATTTCTAATAGTAGCGCCACTAGATGGCGCGTAAAAAATGTGCATGTATGTTTTCTCTAGTTTTTCTTGAGTTTGAGGACAAATAATACACTTTAGTACAAAATATTATAGTACAAAGTTTTAGAGCATAAAATTCCCTACAACTATTGTCTGAAACTTTTTCTATAATTTCCAATAGTTGCCCCACTAGAGGGCGCGTAAAAAATGTGCATGTAGGTTTTCTCTAGTTTTTCTTGATTTTGAGGACAAACAATGCATTTTAGTGCAAAATTTTCTGGTTCAAAGTTGTAAATCATCAAATTTTGTTTAACTTCTATGTTTAACCTTTTATCGAATTCCTCCAAGTTTCGCCGCTAGATGGCAAAAATACACTTTTATAATTTTCCATTTTTTTAAAATTGGAGGGAAATTATGCTCTTTAGTGCAAAACGTTTCAGTGCAAAGTTGTAAAGCATAAAATTCCCTACAACTATTGTATGGAATTTTTTCCCGAATTCCCAATAGTTTTCACACATGATTTTAGGAGATCCTAATTGTAGCAGTGTGATATACAACGTGCGCATGCGCAACTTATGTCATCAACATTGAAATATCAATTTGGTAGACGTATTCACCATCGGCTCGCTGTTTTTAATGTGTTCCATAAATTATTGTAATGCTTAGTATTTTGTAATTAAAATAATAATAATAAATAACATATTCTCTACGGTCGAGCCGGGAAAGTTCTGGGGTGACACAGCCGATTTTTTTAACTAGATTTCGGTAGACTTATACCAAAACTATAGTATATTCTCTAAATAAAAAAAAATGTTGCGAGAGCCTGTTACTTGTCAGTGTTGGAAATGTAAATTGCCATCAAGAAATCAAACGTCCTGTTGCGTAGCGACGTTCGTTTCTGTATTTTATGCCTGCAACATTCTCGCGAACATAAATTTGTTTCGCGGCGTCGCGACGTTCTGTTCTTCGTTGCTTTATTATATATGTTTGTACGCACTTTACACTAGTAATTAAAATACTTCAGATTATATTGTATTTTTTTTGTAATTAAAGTCATTTTATGCAGTTGATTAAAAATAAAGGGTTTAATATTCTGTATGCGCGACTGAAGGATTCATTTCCACACCACCGCAAAACTGAATACACGTAATTACTTTAATTTATTTATGTTTTCTTTAAAAAATATATTTAACTGGTTTGGATTAAATCCAACTTAGAAAAATTTTGTAATTGCTGAGAAAATTCTCTAAGCTAATAAAATGTGGTAAAAATAATGAAAACGTAAATAGTGACATAATGACTTTCTTAGCATTATGCTTACAAAGTTCTTATTTAAAAGAATCAAAAAGTAGAAAAATCTTATAAGTTAAATGTTCATGGAAAGCTGGTTCAAAGTCAAGTTATTGAACACTTAAAAAAACGGTGCCTGTGTCCTAATTTTTCATACTTTTTGCTTAGTATTAGCAATAAATATTTATTTTCAATAATAATGAGTATATGAAGATAGTGGAGAATTAAATTGTCTACAAATTTGTTAGAAATCCAAAATATGCGTGCAAATAATTAATTTATGGGAAATATTAAACAATTTCCATACTAAAAGTGTAAAACAAAATTTCATGCTATTTCTCATTTTGGTTAATAAATGACTTGAACGATATATAATTATTTATATATTACTGTTATGTTTATTATATACTTTATTTATGTATTTTCGTAATTGTATGGAAGTAGTTAACATTGATCGTAAAATTTCATATACATCTAAAATTATATCTACGAATTTATGAATAGAACTGATTATACAGTGTGTCTACGAATACATTTTTTTATTATTAGTTTTATTAAAAAAATGTATTCTTCATAAAAAGATCTGCATGGTCTAAAACAAAGAATACAACTATCAGATATAATTTTTTTTAGTCGTATACAAAGTGTGTCGAAAGATGTGAATTTTTTACATGAATACAGTACCTTTATTTTTGACACTATCAAGAACTATTATTTTTATTAAAAATTTAGCCACGTTTATCTAAGTAACATGTGATCATCAAATCTTACTTTAAAATAAAACTAAAATTTATTATGTTATTGTAGAGAAAATTAAAAAAAAAATCTTATTTTGTAGTTCAAATTAATATGATTGCTTATTTGAACGTATTTTTCAATTCTAATCAAATCATGAATTTTGGGTTTTAGAATATGCAGAACGTTTTATAAACAATACATTTTTTGATAAACATATTATATCGAATCAAATTATAAAATATTCGAGTAATTTAGCAACAAAAAAAATAGCAGAGTATTAATTAACGTCGTGTTATATTTAGGAAGATTATTTCCCGTAAAAATTAAATTAATTGCGGATAAGTAAATTAAAAAAGAATTTTTTTTATCGAAACACAAACATCAGGAATACAACTAAAATCATACGAAATTAAATCGAATACTAATTAAAGTTGAAAACACAAAAAACTGACAGAAGTATTTAACATTTTTATGTGACGTATAAAACCGAATATTTCTCTAGTGAGATAATCGCTGATAGTTGATTCCCATTGGTCTAAATTTTAAAAATTGTCACATTTTATTGGCTGATATAAATTTAGGGAAATAATTATTATAAAAATGGTCTAAACTTGTCAATATGAAGAACATTTTGAATGATAATCAACAATGAGTTTCGTTAAAAAAATGTAATAAATATATTATAAAGTAAAATTAAAATCTACCATTCTTGTAGTGTGGTTAATGAACTTAATGTTGGATGAGTATAAACATACAAATATTTCCACCCTTAATTTCCATCGTTTTAAAGCAAAGGTAAGTAAATAGAGGGGCTTCACGACCGTACCGGTAAAGTGAGCAGCATCGATTTTCTCAATTATTAAAGGGAATGTTGAACATCTTAGAAAATTAAAAGTCACGGTGTTAGAGATAAATAAAGAGATCTCTTATGTATGAATAATTTATCGAATATGAAATTTTACTGCTTTAAATATACAGAGTGGGGCACCGATAGAGCAAAAATTAAATATTTTGTTATTAAATTTGTTGCAAGATGTATATCAGAAAAGACAATTAATCTAAAAATAATTTTAATTGTACAGGGGACTCCAGGAAAGTGATGCATATGTGAGTTGCAGTTGTGTGGGTGGGACTACAAAATAGTAGCTTTTTACCCCCATACTTTTCGCCCATATCGCGACCCCTTAAAGTAATATTGAGTAGATCATTCCAAGAAGTAGTTATCTCTTTCTAGTCCCGGCACCGCCAATGTTTGGCATCAGCCTAGTCAGTTTTCTCCCCTCTCTTCCGATTTTCTGGCCGCCTTCTGTATATGGTGATCCCCAGAATGTGAATCTGTTTGGCGGATTTTATGGTTTGGCTATCTAAATTAAAGCGGACGGTCTCTCTTACTCTTCTCATCCGTCCCTCTGACTATCAAAGTGTAACTCTGCTTTAGTCCAGGTTTCAGATTGCCTCGGGCGCCACCTTCCGTTTATAGTGTGAAGGTCACTTGCACAGGCAGCTTCAGTGGAGAAAAATACTCCATGGGTCGTATCGTATCGACAAGATCATTAGAGGCTAGTAGGGCGGTCTTTACTTGCTCTACTGGATGGAGTACCTGGGTGTTTGCTGCGGGAATGTTAAGTAAAATAATTAACTTTTATTTATTTTGGCGAGGATGAAATGGTATGTAACACAGTTCTATTCTGATGTGTCGGATGGTACAGGTGCTATTTCCGGTCTGGCGCAGCGGTTGAATTGACAGTTCCGGTATAATTGAATTCGGTTTCTCTTCTTCGACTCTAAAGTTCTCTAAACCGGTACTCAGTATTCGGCTCTCGGACTGCAATTGAAACTTCAATTGGGACTGCCACATCAACTACCGACAACGGATTGAACCGTCCTAATCGATAAGAAGCACGAACGCAAGTGTCGTCATATGTCGGGCGGAGGCGGAGGTTCAACTGATACCGTATATTCGAAGATTCTCGCATTTCCCATAATTTTAAGTTAATTCCAATTCACGGCCGTGCGCGATTTGATTTAAATATTTAAATTTTTGACGGAAATTAAAATAAATTCGTTACAAAAGCTTCTGTTTTTTTAGTGTGCAAGGATAAGTCCGTTTTCTCTCATCCTTAGGCCAAACCTCCTTAGTGCCTCATTTCCCCACTCTTCTAGCTGTCCCTTATCATATAGGTCTCTTCCTCATGGCTTATAATTATCTTCCTCTTTCTTAGGTACTTGCCTATCATAATATTTAGATAGGAGGAGACCCCTTTCGCCGCCAATTCTCTGCGTATGACTTCCTACGATGCTGTATTAAACGCGACTGTTACGTTTTTTTTCTGTGCCACCCTGTATTTTCATTATGCTTCTGCTCACATTTCAGATTCGCTTGATATCCTTTCTTAATTTTCTCGCGTCATGTCTCAAGATCTCCCTCTTTTCTTGGTATTACTATAAAATGTCTTTCCCATGTTAATAATTCTCTCTCTTTACCTCTTCAGTCAAAACAATTGACTTCTATATCGCTTGTGTCGCTTATTGAAAATTTCTTTTCTTCCCTTCATTATATAAGGAAGTTTTATTTTTATTATAATTTCGCTAATGTCCCCAATTATTATCATTATTAATTATTTCGACGCTTTAACATTTATTTACTGTTGTTTTTAATTTTTTTATGCCGATATATTTTTTGTTATATTTACTTAAAAGTTCATATCTTATCTTTTATAACAATATAAATTATCTGATTTTTGTAGTGCTCTTTCAGTCTCAATTACAAAAAAAGAATCTATTCCTAATTTGTTTTTACAGATTGTCTTAAAATTTAATTCACTTTGATAATTTTATATTTCATATTTTTATCTAAAAATTCATGTATTTTATATTAATATTATTCTTTTGTTTTATATATTTTACTTTTCCGACCCACCTCCTAGAAGGGAAAGTATTGTGAACGAGCTAAAAAAAAATTCGAGATAAAAACAGAAATATCCATTTTCGGGTCCCCTGAGACTATTAAGACCATTTCCAGATGGAAGTCTGTCTGTCGGTCTGTGTGTGTATTCTTCCACGATAGAGGCCACACGTTTAATCCGATTGAGCTGAAATTTGGTATAAGGGTTTGGGTTACCCGTCGGAAGAACCCATTAGTTTTTGTACGACATCTGTCAAACGAAAGTACCACTATCAAAATGTTACGGAATTGGACATGCTATATGTCATTTGAAAGCCATAGAAAAACTATTCAGAACAGTTAAAATTATTTCTACAACTGTCACCTGTCAAAAATAAAAAAATGTTTAAATTTGAAACCTCAGCATTAAATATCTGAAGAAGTATTAATCCGATTGAGCTGAAATTTGGTATATGGGTTTGGGCTATCTGCCGGAAGAATTAATTAGTTTTTGTACGAGATCTGTCAAACGGAAGTAACACTATCAAAAAATGACAGATGCAATATGTCACGGAATTGGACATGCAATATGTCGTTTGAAAGCCCTTGAAAAACTCTATTCAAAACAGTCAAAATTATTTCTCCAACTGTCACCTGTCAAAAATTAAAAATGTAATAAGTTGAAACTATTAAATATCTGATAAAGTATTCGTGGATACTCGCCTGGTAAGTTTTGGGGCGACACAACCGATTTTTTTTTAAAGTGACCATGAAATTTGGTAATTTTTTTGGACAGTACATTTTTTTCTGGGACCGAACGTCTTTTTGGAACGACCAAGTTTTTTTTCCTCCTTTAGGATCTAACCTCTTCTACTGCCGGAAATTTTAATAGAAACTCGAAGACAAGCCAAAGGCCAAGAAGTCACATTTCCAAAAAAAAGTCTCTGAAGGATTTAAATTTTTCTTATAAAATAAAACAAACGTAACGTTTAATTTGAGTTTAATTTCTATAAAAAGACAAAAAGAAAGAAAGGACGGATTTTGAAATATATCATAGTTTTTTTTGTGAATTGGTTCTAAATACATCAAAAAATCAAACTGGTTTTCTGCCAGGCCATTTCCTTGCAATATCTCCCTCACCAGCTTGTTCTTGATAAGGTTTTTATACAATTGTTTATACGATTGAGTAGGCAAATGGGTATGTAAGTCATAGGGTTTTTGTTTGTCTTCGGGATGAGAACTAGTTTGGCTGATTTCCAACTTTCCGGGAAGTCCTGTCTGTCCAGAAGCGCATTTAGCATGTCTAGAAGCAATTTTGGTGCCACTTTTCCTGCCTCTCTTATGGCTTCCACTGGGATACTGTACCTAACATATATTCCTTCCCCTTTGACAATTCAATTTTTTTTTATTTTTAGTCAATTCTTTTTTAAATTGTTTTAATTTTCACACTGACCATGCGTTTTTTTATAAATTTTCTATTTTAGTATAATAATTTAAATATAATTGCTGATAAAATTTCGACATGTTTAGTTCATCTTTTTTGTGGTCAGAAATGTATGATTTATTGAATTAAAAAAATAGGTACATTAGTTAAAAAAATAAATTAATAAATTGATTAACTAAGAAAAGTGTATATTATAGATTTAATATCAGTTATTATTTCTGAATCGTATATTTACAAAAACTTTTCTACTTTAATATAAAATAAGCATTAATCTACAAATTTATCCGGCTTTATTTTTAATCCTCATATTGGGAAAAGGACTACGGAAACATTATTCTAACAATCGATCGAAAACTTTATCTTGTTCAGTGAATATTATTACTCGATTTGAGACCGGAGATGGAAAAAGAAAAATCCGATGAATTTTCGCCAAGTTTCCGGAATATCGAGTGACGATCCCAATTGACTTGTTGAAATTTGAAATATATTCGATTGTGAGACTTTTGGATGTCATCATAAAGACAAAAGCATCATATCAGATGACCCTTTATTTTTTAACCCATTTTTACCTTTTCTCAAAAAGTGTCCTTATCCTGCTAAAAATAACTAGCGTCTAGATCCCAATTGCAACTCGAGTGCCCACCGCTGTTGCCAGGTTTAAGTGTTTCATTGACGAAAAGAAAAATATTTATTTTATTAAAAGAAGTCTTGACTATCTAAATCTACCTGTGTATTAAAAAAAAAATAAAAAAAAAGTTTTATGTGTAAAGCATACACTCTAGCACTGGACCACTTCGTATCACAATTATATATAATCAAACTTTCAAGTTAACGTACAAAACGATGGCAACAGCGTGGGCACTCGAGTTGCAATTGGGATCTAGACGCTTCTCTAAAAATATAATTAGTAAAGCATAGATAAAAATATTATGTTGGGCGCAATCCATATTTTTTATTAATTTAATGGGACATCTTTAAAAATGCAATTTCTGCTTGACGTCGCGTCCAATTCTTGATTCAAATAAAAAAATAATGTAGCAAGAGTATACGACAAAAGTTTGGAGGCTCGTTCAAGCAATAAATAAATAGCTGTTTCCGACATGCAGGACACTAGCAGAAATTTATTCCTGCAATTTTAACGGCCGTACAGTCTACTTATAGGAAAACGCGTTCGGCACTGGCACGCAAACAAAATAAAATAAAATGTTTTTGATAAAAATAAATTGCTTGATAATACTACTAGACCTGTTAATATTATTGATAGGCAGTTCTAAAATAAATGTATTACCTATAAAAATAGTATTTGCTTTAAAATATGGCACGAATATTGAAATACGCTGTAATTGTTGTTTTACATGCAAATTCTAGATATAAAAGCTGCAAATTTTCACAAGCCAAATTTTCGATATAAAATTTATTTAATTAAAGTTTTCTGGGTGTATTTATTTTAGATTTTTGTTATATAAGGAAAAATTAATGATATTACCTTATTCTGGTTTAATTTTAACTCTATAAAAACCTATTTACATGCCAATAAAAACAATTCTTTTCAACTCGCTTATTAAAAGCTGTAAAAATAAAATATATCAAAAACTATAAGTTTGCCAAAAACTAATGTTAACAACCATATGTTTTAGTTTATAGTTGCTAAATGTTTTTTGATTTGAAAAAAAAAATGTTTGGGGCTAGATTGGCAGACAGGAAATTTATTTAGGAACAACTCCAGAACGCTAAAATAATTTAATATTGAATTATAAATAATAGGTAACGTTGACCTATTTCTACAACCAAGGATAATCACTGATGACGGTGAGCACGCTATATCCTAACCGGAAATTTTTTCCATGCCTCTAGTGTGTTAACTCGTATACTTTGAAATTTTTGCCTTATTTGTCAACTGGTAAATCCAAAATAAATTATAAATATTGTAAATTATTAAACATAATTTTGCCAAATGTAAACTAATAACTATATTTTTGTTATTTTTTTAAAACAAAAGTATTGGACTATGCCTAAGGGTGCGGCCACGCTTGCGAGCGATTTATCGCGAGAGATAAATCGTGAACGACTGAACGACAAAAAAAAAATTCAAACCCATTGAATTTTACTGGAGTGGCCATACCTACAAAATCGCTTAGCGAGAAATCGCTCAGCGGCTAAGCGTGTCGTTCTGTTTTCAATTCGGTTTGATTTTTTAGCGACTTTTGTTGCATTTTGTCTTGTAAACTGCACGTACAAGGTCGACAAGATGTCGTGTTTCAAAGAAATTTTAATTTCGGAAGTTCAAAGTAGACCTATTTTATGGCAGATCTTATTTAGCAGTAGGTCAAATGTGTTTATACTCATTCTAGAGTACTGGAAAAACCTGTCTGGGTATTTTCTTAACTGTTTGTACAAGTGATGAAATTCCCGATATGCTTTTCTATATCTATTGATAGGATGTACACCATATTTCCTTTTGCGCTTCAAAAAAGGGTCTATACATGGATCATCTTCCAAAAGAAGGGCAATTCGACGCGCTCTTGTGAGAGTCATGACGAAAACTGATATTTTAGTCGCTTTCCTGTGGACAGGTTCCTGCCTGTCGCCCGCTACATTGTCGTCCACGAGTAATGCAAATTAGGGTGCGGCCACGCTTGCGAGCAATTTATCGCGAGAGATAAATCGTGGACGACAATATAGCGGGCGACAGGCGGGAACCTGTCCACAGGAAAGCGGCTAAAATATCAGTTTTCGTCATGACTCTCACAAGAGCGCGTCGAATTGCCCTTCTTTTGGAAGATGATCCATGTATAGACCCTTTTTTGAAGCGCAAAAGGAAATATGGTGTACATCCTATCAATAGATATAGAAAAGCATATGGGGAATTTCATCACTTGTACAAACAGTTAAGAAAATACCCAGACAGGTTTTTCCAGTACGCTAGAATGAGTATAAACACATTTGACCTAAATAAGATCTGCCATAAAATAGGTCTACTTTGAACTTCCGAAATTAAAATTTCTTTGAAACACGACATCTTGTCGACCTTGTACGTGCAGTTTACAAGACAAAATGCAACAAAAGTCGCTAAGAAATCAAACCGAATTGAAAACAGAACGACACGCTTAGCCGCTGAGCGATTTCTCGCTAAGCGATTTTGTAGGTATGGCCACTCCAATAAAATTCAATGGGTTTGAATTTTTTTTTGTCGTTCAGTCGTTCACGATTTATCTCTCGCGATAAATCGCTCGCAAGCGTGGCCGCACCCTTAGTCTTTTTTAGTTATTTTTTTACTTTCCCGACCCACCTCCGAGAAGGGAAAGTATTATGAACGAGCTAAAATATTTTTTCGAAATAAAGACGGAAATATCCATTTTGAGGTCACCTGAAATGATTAAGACCATTGCCAGATAAAAGTCTGCCTGTCTGTCTGTCTGTCTGTGTGTGTATTCTTCCACGATAAAGGCCACACGTTTAATCCGATTGGGCTGAAATTTGGTATATGGGTTTGGATTACCCGTCGGAAGAACCCATTAGTTTTTCTACGACATCTGTAGATCGGAAGTGTCACTATCAAAAAATGATAGATGCAATATGTCACGGAATTTGACTATCATCTGTCAAAAATAAAAAATGTCAAAATTTGAAACTCTAACAATATATCTGAAAAAGTATTTGTCGGGAAAATTTTGAGGCTAAAAGTATTGAGATCTACTTTTTCTTCTTGCATATGTTTGCTCAGCTCGTTGTCGCGAACATTTTGACATATAATTCGGGTCGAAACTCGAAAAGTTTTTTTATTATTATTTTCAAAATTTATTCTTTTTACTTTTTAGAAAACAGAATCTATGACAGAATCCTTCATTTCTGACAACCGTAGGAATTACTAAAATGATCCATAAAAAATGTAAATTATTTTCCTTCTTATATCGAATTTGACCTAGTAGTAAAATTTACTCTTATTAAAATCACACCATTTTATAATTAAGTTCAAATCATATTTTTAATAACTATAATAAAACGACAACATTTTTGCCATAATTTAGAGTTTTCGAATATTTAAGTTACGAAAATAAATTTCTATATAGGGATATACCTTATATACAACATTATATATGGTATAAGTAGTGGGAAAGTAAAAATATGTGAAAGAATAATATCATTTTTGGGTTTTTTTACCGGTACTAAATCGATTGCCGTTGTCCGTTTGTCTCTATCTCTCACCGTTCTCGAGTTGATTCAGGCTAACAGACGGACGGATGGACAAAACCATCTTATAAGAGTTTTTTTTCGAAAGAATGTAAATTAAATCATCCCAACATGCCTTGACTTGTATATTAATCCGTTATATTATCTATCTTAATGTAAGCGCTTTTATTTTTCCGTCCTCTACGCTGCAATAAATATTACATCGAAAATTGTGCATATTACGAAGCGTAACCTACGTAAGTCCTTTAAAATATATCACATCACTGTTTGTTAGTCAATCAAATTAAGTTACGTATCTTCACAGTTAACCGTTTTTCTTGAAGTAGTGGTCAAAACAAAAGACAACTAAAAAGTTAGTTCATAAAAAACTCTCGAAGAGGGATGTGCTATATTGAGAAAAATGCCGCAAAAGAAAATAAGTAATAATACAATTGATATCACTTTAATCACTCGTTATGTAATATACTATTGTAGTGGTTTCGAAATTAAACACGTCTAGTGACGATAAAATGAGTGCGGCTAAATGTGATATCGTTAACATGCTCCAATCTCTTTTTTGGCTGTTTAAATATTATTAATGTCTGTAATGTTTATAACAGAATGTTAAATGAGCAAAGCTCTTCTAAATTAAAACAGTTGTATCCGCATTTAAAAACTATTGTCGCAAGTCTATAAAAATTGCGTGGTCCTTCGCAAATCTTTTAATGTCTACAAGATCAAGAGTACTGAAATATCTGTATTTGTTAGACATTGTTTTTTCGTTTCTGATAATTAATAACTAAACGAATCTTACGTTTATTTGACTGGAAATAAAAATGGTCAAGCATTTTTTTAATTTGTGTTTGAATTTCTTTGTTGGATTTTAATTAGTTTAATAAATTAATGCTTATCAAATTATCGTATTTGTAACGAAATTTGAAGAGATGAAATTCATCATATTCCCGGTATCCTAAATATTTGGAGTATTGGAATATCTACTACTTCATCGTTATGTATAATAGTATGAGTGCTTAGAATATTGTAATTTTCTTTAAAATATATATACCCTAGATGGGGAATTTATTAAATTTCGATGCTACCTGTAAACTATAAGAAAGTTTACACATTTATTATGTAGGATTGTGCCCTACGGAAAATCAGTGATTTTTGGTAAATTTGTATATTGATTAGTTTAGGGATATGGTAATTTTGTTTATTATTACTGAGGCCCAAAAGCCTCAGTATTAGTTTCGTGAAATTTCTTACCCACACTTTTTATCACTTTTCTCTCTAAGTTCAAAAATGCAAAAAAAAATCTATCCGGACGTCTGTCTGTCTATCTGGATGTAAACACTAGCTTTTAAACGAAAGCTCAGATCTAGTTATGGTTTTCACTTCACCTAGTTAGTTTTGTCCAAGGAAGAACCCTACTGAATTTGAGCAGGATCGTACCGACCCTTCCGGTACTCATCATAAAATTAAAATGGTTTGCATAGGAATACTGTTTTCCAATTCAAATTTTTAGAACAAAATGTCAAACGGAGTTTACGAAATGGATAAGAATGTTGCAGACATTTTTGACACATTATTTGATTTTAGCAATTTTTTTTTGTTTTTTCTTTTTGGCTTTTTTGCAATTTTTTTTGATTATTTTTCGTTTTTTCCGTATTGTTTTTCATTTTTTTCTAGCATTTTTCTTTCATTTTTTTCTTATTTTCTCATTCTATTTTGTTTTTATCTGGTTTTTTCTGTTTTTTTTTCGAGTTTTTTTAATCTTTTCTCATTGTTCTGTTTCTTTCTTTGTCTTCCGTTTTCTAATTTTTTATGATTTTATAATTATTTTATAGAAAGAGACTTTTTCTGATTTTTTTTCTGTTTTTATTTTCTGATTTTCTCTTTTTTTCTTACTCCTTTGATTTTTTCCAATTTTTTTAAGATTTTTTTGCCATTTTTTTGTGATTTTATTGCGATTTATTTCAACTCTTTGTTGTTCATTTATTTTTTTATTTCTTACTTTTGTTCACAATTATTCCGGTTTTTGGTTGTTATTTACGATTTTTTCCAACTTTTCCGGTTTTTTGCGTTTTTGTTGATTTTTTTTTATTTTCTCCATATTTTACAATTTTATTCTTCATTTCTTTCCAATATTTTAAAATAATTTTTGTTTCGTTTTAGATTATTTCCGATTTTTCTTATTTTTTCTCGGTTTTCACTAAACTTTTTGATTTGTTTTTCATGTTTTATTCTTATTTTGTCCATATTTTCTAATTTTTTGATTTTTTTCTCAATATTCTATTTTTGTTTTCTATTTCTTTCTTTTATTTTCTAATTTTTTCGTATCCTCCGATATTTTTTAGATCTTTCGGTTTATTCGTATTTTTTTTCTCATTTTTCTGATGTTTTTCTACTGTTTTTGAATTTTTTCTATGGTTGTTTTATTTTTTCAAATTCCTTCAGTTTTTTATTTTTTTGATTTTTTCGATTTTGGTCGATTTCTTTTGATTTATTTCGATCTCGTTCGATTTTTTTCGATCTCTTTCGATTTTGTCGATTTCTTTTAATTTTTGACTATTTCGTTGGAATTGTTTTATTATTTTTTATTTCTATTGTTTTTTTCAATTTCTTTCGATTTTTGTTAGTTTTTTTTGGTTTTTTTTCGATTTCTTTTGATTTTTTAAATTTTTTTTTCAATTTCTTTTGATTCCTTTCCATTTTTTTTTTGATTTTGCTAGTTTCTTTTGATTTTTTTCCATTTCTATTATATATTTTTCGATTTCTTTTGAGTCCTTTCCATCTCTTTCGATTTGATTTTTTTTCAATTTTCTTTATATTTTTTTGATTTCTTTTGAAAGTTTTCAGATTTTTGTTTTGTTATTTTAAGATTTTAAAAAGTGAAAAAATAACGTAAAAAACTTATTTTATAGCGGGGATCCCCCGAACGCACAATTTTTCATAGATTTACGGTATTTTGGTTTATAATTATTATTTAATAGTTTTTGTTCTTCCCATTTTTATATTTTTTTTTAATTTTTAACAAATTATATTTCTTTCCTATTTGTAAGGAATTACTGAGACCCAAAAGCCTCAATATTAGTTTCGTAATGGCGAAAAAAATTCTTACCCCCACTTTTTATCACTTTTATCGACGTTTCCGACTTCCATAAGTCCGAAAATACAAAAAAAATCCTGTCCGGACGTCTGTGTGTATATAAACACTGTAAATTTTGAGCGAAAACTTCGATCGAGTTCCGGTTTTCACATTACTGCGTTAGTTTTGTTAAAGGAAGAACCGTATTGAATTTGAACAGGATCGGAGCGGCCCTTCCGGTACTCGTCATACCAATAGAAGTGGCTTGCATGGGAAAACTTTTTAGAACTTTTTCCACTTCATATCATGTATAATAATATGCCCCTACATGTATGTGAAAAGTTTGGCCAGTATCGCACAAGCCATTCCTGTACCCGCCCCACAGTGATAAAAATCAAGTTCTCAAGATATAAACTTTTTTACACTGAAAATAAAAAAAAAACGTCAGATCATGTATTTGAGAAGTTTGGCCAGGATCGCACAAGTAGCCTAAGTAGCGCCAATGCTTCAAATAAAAAGTGTTCGCTCGATGGGCCGAAGTCCCAAAACGATGCACCACTGTTTGAGCGTATCTAGACTTTTTATATTCAATTGTTTCGAGGTGATTTTTAAACATTTGGCATTGTTAATTGCAAATTATAAGAGAATACCTTCTAGGAATTATGAAGGCGGCATACAGAGTTGCAACTTTTGTATACAATATTTTTTGTGGAAATCATAAAACGTTGTTTTATTTATCTTAAATAATATATTTTCATCAAGTAAAAGGCTTACACAGTTAAACATTTAAAAATGTTGTTTGAAAATGTTTTTATCGTTGTTAAGTGTAGACATTTTTTTCATTCAATTTTTTTACCAAATTTTAAATACAAAACATCTGGCTAACCTATTTCTAAATTTATTTTTTAATTGAATTCCCACATAATGTATACGCAAACGATAAATTAATTCAATTAGATAAGGAGCCTCGTACGAATGGATGATGCTTTTAAGCGTGATGTCAAACTGTAACTGTTCGTCTAAAATTAGCAAATCCAGTCAAAAAGTTTACGTAACACAACACTGCACTCATTACATTCTAGTTCACTAATTGCTATTCTAAACTGCAAATACAAACCAAAATAGTAGAAAATTATGAAAAATATTAGTTAAAACATATGAAGTAAGAAACCCAAAATTACCAACATTGTTAAATTATACAGGATAATATGACTGAGACGTATAAAGTAACAAATTAACAAGTATGTGGGATGATAGAAAAATGGAAAGGAGAAAAACATTTGACAGTGTCATTTTGTACAAGTCACTTAGGCTGAATGCGGACCTGTGTTTAGTAAACTGTAAATACCGGAAAACATAATTAAGGGATTATTTATTTTTTGTCATTCGTTACTTTTAAAGTCAAGTTCTTGGTCATTAAACTTTTCATGGTGATCGTTTTGAGGTGATAGCTTTTGGCGCCTTAACCGTAGGGCCCGATTTTTCGTTTTTTATGGTAAAATTCGTGGTAAAGAAACTAAATTGTAAGTTACCGGTTTTTTCACGACTCTACATTCCCTATGGAGTAGTTGTTAGCCTTATGTGAGAACTGGGAGTATACAGGATGATTTTTAATCATTTCCAAATACATTTAATGATCTTCTTGATGCTTTTTACATATGCCAATAATTAAAAAAAAAAAAATCTTAGTAGTATATGGGTAGTAGGAGATTTTATGATTTCTACACACGAATAAAAAAGAAGACATTTTGTCACACATGAATTTAAAAGTAAAGCTGCAAAAATCGATTTTTCCAGACTTGAATTTGAAAAAAGCGAGAATTTTCCAACACATGAATTAATTTAAAAAAAAAAACAAAGAATGCATTTTACTACACTTGAATTTGGAAAAAAGCAAGGGCGCATTTTTCTACAATCAATTTTTACAGAAAAAGAAGCAAATATGTATTTTTTCTTATACATGAATTTTAAAAAGAGAAACAATACTGCATTTTCCACACTTGAATTTTAAAAAAAATAAGCAATATATTTTTGAACTAGAATTTTTTTAAAAAAATTAACAGTGCATTTTTCCACACACGAAAAAAAGAAATCAATTTTTTCATACACAAATTTCAAAATAAAAAAACAAAAATGGATTTTTTCCAAACTTGAATTTGAAAAAAGCGAGAATTTTCCAAAACATGAATTAATTTGAAAAAAAAAACCAAGAATGCATTTTACCACAATTGAATTTAGAAAAAAGCAAGGACGCATTTTTCCACAATCAATTTTAACAGAAAAAGAAGCAAATTTGTATTTTTTCTTAGATAAATTTTAATAAAGAGAAACCATTACTGCATTTTTCATAATTGAATTTAAAAAAATTAAGCGTAAATATATTTTTGAACTAGAATTTGTTTAAAAAAAAAATAACAGTGCATTTTTCCACACACGAAAAAAAAAAGAAAGCATTTTTCACAAACAAATTTCAAAATAAAGAAGCAAAAATGGATTTTTCCAAACTTGAATTTGAAAAAGCGAGAATATTCCAACACATGAATTAATTTAAAAAAAAAAAACCAAGAATGCATTTTACCACACTTGAATTTGGAAAAAACCAAGTACGCATTTTTCCACAACCAATTTCAATAGAAAAAGAAGCAAATATGTATTTTTTCTTATACATGAATTTTAAAAAAGAGAAACAATACTGCATTTTCCACACTTGAATTTAAAAAAAATTAAGCAATATATTTTTGAACTAGAATTTTTTTAAAAAAATTAACAGTACATTTTTCCACACACGAAAAAAAGAAATCATTTTTTTCATACACAAATTTCAAAATAAAAAAACAAAAATGGATTTTTTCCAAACTTGAATTTGAAAAAAGCGAGAATTTTCCAAAACATGAATTAAATTGAAAAAAAAACCAAGAATGCATTTTACCACACTTGAATTTGGAAAAAACCAAGGACGCATTTTTCCACAACCAATTTCAATAGAAAAAGAAGCAAATATGTATTTTTTTTATACATAAATTTTAAAAAAGAGAAACAATACTGCATTTTCCACACTTGAATTTAAAAAAAATTAAGCAATATATTTTTGAACTAGAATTTTTTTAAAAAAATTAACAGTGCATTTTTCCACATACAAAAATAGAAATCATTTTTTTCATACACAAATTTCAAAATAAAAAAACAAAAATGGATTTTTCCAAACTTGAATTTGAAAAAAGCGAGAATTTTCCAAAACATGAATTAAATTGAAAAAAAAAACCAAGAATGCATTTTACCTCACTTTAATTTGGAAAAAAGCAAAGATGCATTTTCCCACAATCAATTTTTACAGAAAAAGAAGCAAATATGTATTTTTTCTTATACATGAATTTTAAAAAAGAGAAACAATACTGCATCTTTCATAAATGAATTTAAAAAAAAATAAGCATAAATATATTTTTGAACTAGATTTTTTTTTTAAATTAACAGTGCATTTCATGTGGTCGGAAGCTATTCTTAGCGCGAAAAAATTATTTGTAACTAGGGTTGTAACGGTTTATTTTCTTTCTAGTATGAAAATCGATGATCTTCACTTGTCGCTCTTATTAATATTTTTGCGCTTAGAGAGAGACATGACATTAATACAATATTTTGAAAGAAATGTATTTTGCACACGTCTCTGAAGCAAATTCTGAACGACAAGAAATGATATTAATTTAAATTTAAATCTATTTTTAGATTGTAAAATAATAAAAAATACTGTCCTGGCCGAAAGTATAAAGATGAATCTTATTAAATTTAAAAGAAATATAAATTTGTTTTGTAAATTATGGATAATATTCCAGTTGAATTTATCCAGTACAATATAAATTAAAAATGCAATATTCGTTATCTTTGTTAAAATTTATGTATGAAAAAATATATTTGCTTCTTTTTCTGTAAAAATTGATTGTGGAAAAATGCGTCTTTGCTTTTTTCCAAATTCAAGTGTGGTAAAATGCAGTCTTGGTTTTTTATTTTAAATTAATTCATGTTTTGGAAAATTCTCGCTTTTTTCAAATTCAAGTTTGGAAAAATCCATTTTTGTTTTTTTATTTTGAAATTTGTGTATGAAATAAATGCTTCTTTTTTTCGTGTGCTGAAATTATAAAAGTATATTTTCTGATGTTTTAAATGTATTAAAATTGTGAATATTATTTTTACAGTGATAGTGAGTGAGACCAGTTGCTCTATAAAAATAATACATTGTAAAAAATGTAAAAGTAAGAATTTTGATTTAATAATAAACTCAAAGTTAATTTTGCTTATTTTATTCAAGTTCATATAACTGATTGAAAAGCAGATAGAAGTTATTTAAAATAATAATTAATCAGTTTGCTAACTGATTTGGTCCTTCGATAATTAGTTGATGTTAACACGTCGACTGCCGTAGTAAATTATTAAAAACTTATATCGATGTCTAATCATATATAAACAGTTAAGTAATGGAAGTTATATAAATGGAATAGTATCAAAAATTAACTAAAATTAATTTGTATAGAAGTAATCAAGAGAAGATGGAAAAATAGACAGAATATATAAAATTTGTTATTGTAAAATTGATTTATGATGTTTATTTTTTTTTTTCCTAGACAAACCCAAAACTGAGATTTTTCAATATAATATAATAGTTATTATAACGATTTTTAATTTTTTAGAGCAGATATTCTTAAAATAAAGTTGAGTTCATTGGCAGATTATAAAATTAATATATTTCTCATAGATGTAAAAATAGACTTTAAGATTTTGTATTCGTTCAAACAATTTAATTTTATGATTATTACTTAATAGAAGACACTGATTTTAATATTCTCTATATATGTAGTCAAAGGCATTAAGGTGAGAATTAATAAATACCACGACAGATTAGAAGTTCGCCTCGAACTCATTATTAGAGCTGTTACTGAGACTAAGGAAATATTGGCTTTTGAACGTACAAGGCAATTAAGGTGACAATGTTGCATGTATACTTGTCCATGTTATTTACAGTGCAAGGACCTTTTAGTAACTTTTACAAATGAATATTTTAGTTTATATACACTCTGAAACATGTTTCCTTGAACCAAGCAAATTTGGTTTTTTTAAATTTGCTTACTTTGTATATAAATAATTGTGCTGTTCTATTATACGAAATACTTAACCAATTCAAAATGTAAAAAATATTACACGGGGTAAAAACATATGATATTTTTAGTACTTCGTGTTTTTCGATCTTAACCGGTATTATTCGTTTTTTTCCATTTGTTTCAGATTTTCCAGTTTTTTTCGGTTTTTTACGTTTATTTCGGCTTTTTACGATTTTTTACGTGGTTTTAAGATTTTTTATGTTTTTTACTATTTACGATTTTTCAAGATTTTTTAAGATTTTTCCATTTTTTTCTTTCTTAATTTTTTAAATTAATTACGAAATTTTACGACTTTAGCCTGATTTTTACGATTTTTTACAATTGTTCACTATTTTTCACGATTTTTTCCATTTTCTTTCGATCTTTACCAATTTTTTAAATTATTTACAAAATTTTACGACCTCTTGCTGTTTTTACGATTTTTTTACAATTTTTTACGATTTTTTCCATTTCTTTCTTTCTTGATTTTATAAATTGTTTACGAATTTTTACGACTTTTGCCTGTTTTTTATGATGTTTCACGATTTTTTGCGAATTTTCACGATTTCTTACGATTTTTCATGATTTTTTCCATTTTTGTTTCGATCTTTCCCAATTTTTTTAAATTATTTACCAAATTTTACGACCTCTTGCTGTTTTTAAGATTTGTTTACATTTTTTTTACAATTTTTTACGAATTTTTCCATTTTTCTCTTTCTTAATTTTTTAAAATAATTACGAAATTTGACGACTTTTTGCCTGTTTTTTACGATTTTTCAAGATTTTTTAAGATTTTTCCATTTTTTTCTTTCTTAATTTTTTAAATTATTTACGAAACTTTACGACTTTTTGCCTGTCTTTTACGATTTATCAGGATTTTTCCATTTTTTTCTTAATTTTTTAAATTATTTACGAAACTTTACGACTTTTTGCTTGTTTTTACGGTTTTTCACGATTTTTTACGATTTTTTATGATTTTTCACGATTTTTTCCATTTTTTTTTTCGATCTTTCTTAATTTTTTAAATTATTTACGAAATTTTACTTCTTTTTTCCAGTTTTTTACGATTTTTTTACATTTTTTAACAACTTTTACGATTTTTTATGATTTTTTCTCTTCCTTAATTTTTTAAATTATTTACGATTTTTTTGGATTTTTTTTCGATTTTTTTTACAATTTTTTTTACAATTTTTTACGATTTTTTCCATTTTTTCTCTTTCTTAATTTTTTAAATAATTTACGAAATTTTACGATCTTTCTCGATATTATCCCTTTTTTCCATTTGTTCCAGATTTTTCAGTTTTTTTGGTTTTTTACGGTTTATTTCGGGTTTTTACGGTTTATTACGGTTTTTTACGTTTGTTTTACGATTTTTTCCATTTTTTTCTCTTTCTTAACTTTTGTAAATTATTTACGAAACTTTACGACTTTTCGCTTATTTTTTACATTTATTTTCAATTTTTTACGATTTTTAACGATTTTTGCAATTTTTTTTTCTCTTACTTAATTTTTTTAATTATTTTCTAAATTTTACGACTTTTTGCCTGTTTTTACAATTTTTTACGATTTATTAAGATTTTTCACGATTTTTCTTTCTTCATTTTTTCAATTAGTTACAAAATTTTACGGTTTTTTGCCTGTTTTTTATGTTTTTTTACATTTTTTTTACGATTTTACACGATTTTTCAGGATTGTTTACAATTTTTTCGATTTTTTTCAAATGGTAAAAATCGTAAAAGACCATAAAAATTAGAGAATTAATTTTATAAAAATTAAAACATAAAAAAAGCTAATGAAATATGAATTTTTTGAAATTTAACCCCCTTCAGTTTTCACCCCCGTAGGTCGGATAAAAAAAGTTTTATATAAATTAATTTTATAATAATAATTAGTATATGAAAAAAGAGTAAAGACCTGTTACAATATTTTCAAAAATTGCGGATATTTTTTTTTTTAAATTTTAGCCCCCTCCAGTTCCTCCGGTGAAGGTCAAATCGAAAAAAGTTTTAAGCGATTTAATTTTCTAATAATTAGGACATAAAAAAAGTCTCATGACCCGTTTTGATAATTTTAAAAATGGCGGAGATATGAATTTTTTGAAAATTTAACCCCCTCCAGTTTTCACCCCCTTACAGTTAGGCTTAAAATGTCAAAAAAAAAATTTTAATTCTTTTTTATGATTTCAATATGGTTTGGACCAAGTAATTTGCAAAAGCATTTATTTTTTATCAATATTCCGAAAGTAATATTAGATACGTCATGAATGCCGAGGAATGAATATCAGTTCACTTGAATTTAATTCAACACATTTCCTGTGCTTGAGATCCCAACATATTATTTTTGTTCTCAATTATAGCTAAAACAATCTGTTTTATAATCCAAGAAATAATTTAATCCCATTTTTGTTATTAAAACTTAAAGCCGAATATTTGTAAATGTTTGTAGTAAACGCAATGAAGCAGATCACGGTCATATTCACAACGTGTCCAAATTTTTTTTGTATAAAAAAATGAAAGGATTAGCTGATTTCCTCGTTCATTAAATAAATAACTGTAACCCAAAATCTAATCAGTTCTTCTTTGAACTGATCCGAACTAAATGCAAACAATAATTTTCATTTTTGGGATATCCTGTATAAAACTTATCATGTAACACACTATGTTCAATTAACAAAAATTTTCATTTTTGGGACAAATCTGTACAGTTGACAAACACTCAACTTATATATAACTTACAAAAATCTCATTTTTGGAATTTTCATTTTTGAACTGATCCAAACTAAATGCAAAAAACCTGAATTGGGAAATTATAACCCCGTAGAATGATAAAAAAGTGCAAAAAAATCTGATTCGTGTATTCAGTTTAGTTTTTGAGTTATCGAGCGGACTAACTTGCTTGCTTAACAGAAAGTGTTTTTTGGACATTTTTCGGAAACGGAACAACCGATTTGCATGCCGTTTTTTGCAAATTTTGAAAATCAACATGTTATGGGAAAAAGTACGTAGTTTTCTAGGAAAATGTAAAAGTGCGGTGTTTTTGGGCATTCTACCTGTAAGGGGGTGGAAACTGGAGGGGGTTGAAATTTCAAAAAACTTATCATCTTCGCCATGTTTAAAAATATCGAAACAAGTCATAAGATTTTTTTCATGTACTAATTATTATAAAATTAATTCCCTTAAAATTTTTTTCAATTTGACCTTCATGGGTAGAACTGGAGGGAGTTGAAATTTCAAAAAATTCATATCCGCCCCTGTTGAAAATATTGTAACAGGTTCTTTACACTTTTTTATATCCTAATTATTATAAAATCAATTTGTATATTTTTTTTTTATTCGACCTACGAGGGTGAAACTGAAGGGAGTTAAAATATCAAAAAAAGTTATATCTAGGCCATTTTTAAAAATTCCGAAACAGGTCATAAGAATTTTTTTATGTCTTAATAATTATAAAATTAATTCGCTGGTTTTTACGATTTTTTACGGTTTTTTACGATTTTTTGCGATTTTTTACGATTTTTTACGGATTTTTACAATTTTTAAAAAATTAAGAAAGATGAAAAAAAAAATGAAAAATATCGCAAAAAATCGTAAGGGATCGTAAAAATCGTAAAAAACCGTAAAAAATCATAAAAAACCGTAAAAACCGTAAAAAATAGTAAAAATCGTAAAAAAAAATTGTAAAAAATCCAAAAAAATGTAAAAAATCGTACAAAATTGGTAAAAAACTGGTAAAAAGTCGTAACATTTCGTAAATAATGCCAAATATTCGTAAAGCATGATAAAAAATTGTAAAAAATCTTGAAAAATCGTAAAAAAATCATGAGAAATCGTATAAAATCGTAAAAACGTAAAAAATCGTAAGAAAATGGTAAAAAGTCGTAGCATTTCGTAAATAATTCTAAATAATCCTAAAACATCATAAAAAATTGTAAAAATTCTTGAAACATCGTCAAAAATCGTGAAAAAACGTAAAAATTTAAAAAATCGTAAAAATTTGTAAGAAACTTCTAAAAAGTCGTAATATTTCGTAATTATGCTAAATAATCCTAAAACATAAAAAATTGTAAAAAATCGTAAAAATGTAAAAAATGGGAAAAGATAGGAAAAGTTAAAAAAAAATAGTAGGAAAACCCCTAAAAAATTTAATTTCAATAAAAATGTATAATGAAATCAATTTTTTCTTAAAATTTGAATCTTTACTGACAGAAGCGAAATTTTTTTGTCATAAACAGATTCTCGCAGCCATCGGACTGTTTAAATCATTACGGTAACTTATATGTTACTTGAAGGATTCATGCACCCCAATTAGATGATATATTATATTTATTTTTTTATTTTTTTGCAGGTTACTTTTGTTATACTTCACAATACTTATTCAGTAGCTAATGAAAAATGTCATTGTGATTACGTCTCTTTAAAAGACTAAAATGTCTTCATGGCGTTATGACCCTAAATTTCGTATTGCGTACTGTTCTTGTGTTTATTGTTAAAGTGAATTTTTCGGGCCGAAGTACTAAAAACATCATATATTTTTACCCCGTGTAATATTTTTAAGAATTATTTTGTTTTAGGAAAATCACATTTTTCAGACTTTGTCATAATTATAAATCTCCCTCCTCTGTCTCCGTAGTCCTATTATATATATTTAGAGCCGACGAAATCCATCTATTCCTAGTACGTAAATTTAAAATATGATTACGTAAATCTGGTTGTATTTAAACGAAATTACTACAGTTTCCAGGTTGATGTAGGGGAATTTGTCGCGTTTCCTAAATAGACATATACAACGGTGTATATAAAGTTTATGGTGTTATACAGGAAGCGAATAACTGGGAACGCCTCATTAGTCATTTGTCATTTCGTTGTTGGACAGGAAATATTCGATGTCAGTTTTCTCTGTTACTGATCGTTATATGACAGATTGTATTTATTATTAATAGTAGAGTTAATTTTGTACACATTAACGTTGAAGTTAACAGTCTGTTGACAATTTCAACTAAGTAGGTATCCTTAAAAAAATATTTTCAATATATCCAACACAGAGTGATTTCAAATTACACAGGAAACAAAATAATTATAAAGAATAAAAGGTAAAGTATCATTAATTGTGGAAGAAAGAGGATGTTAAAAAAATATGTATAAACTTTTTTAAAAACCTCCTCATTTGACTTTCTGTGAATTTATTGTAGAATAATAATGACAATTATACCAATCATTTTTTTGAAAAACTGCTTCATAAAGTCAAAAAAAGTACTTCGTAACGGTAAAAAGTAATTTATAGTCTAAAACAAGTGACTAACAATGCAAAAAAATGATTTTTACACCATTAACAAATGAACTTCAGTAAAAATAAATAAATTATAGTATAAACAACTGAATTTCTGTATAAGCAAGTACATTACAGGGTAAATAAGTGATTTACGAGAAAATTAAGTGCATTGTATGAGGGGATAATTCCACCCAACTTTCCGAAGACTCCAGGTAAAATAATAGTTTAATCATTTATTCTTCTGAACTCTTTTAATACAGCCTAGTATGTATTTTTTAAATGGTATTTTTAAGTTTCTCTAAAAAAAAAAAGGTGCCATCTATATATTGAAAGAGACAAAAATAGAGAAAAATGGGGAAACATAAGACAAATAGGGAATAATAGAAAAAATAGGGAAAAAATTCTTAAAAATCGTTAAAATTACTTAAAAATCCTTGAAAATCCTCAAATATGTTAAAAATCTCTTAAGTTAATAAAAATCCTTAATAATCCTAAAAAATTCTTAAAATCACTTAAAGATCCTAAAGTTCTTAAAATCCTTAAAAATCCTTGAAAATGCTTAAAAATCCTAAAAACTCCTTGAAAATCCTCAAATATACCAGAAATCCTTAAAGATTCTTAAAAATCCTTTAAAAAAATCCTTGAAAATCCTTAAAAAGTACCTGTAAATCTTTAAAAATACTCGAAAATCTTAAAAAATCCTAAAAAATTCTCAAATATTCTAAATATCCTTAAACATTCTTAAAAATCCGTTAATAAATCCTTGAAAATGCTTAAAAATAGTGAAAAATCCATGAAAATCCTTAGAAATCCTAAAAAATCATTGAAAATCTTCAAATATACTAAAAATCCTTAAAGATTCTTAAAAATCCTTAAAAAAAATCGTTGAAAATTGTTAAAAATCCTAAAAAATCTTTGAAAATCCTTAAAGATTCTTAAAAACAATTTAAAAAAAATTGTTGAAAATTCTTAAAAATCCTGAAAAACCCCTGAAAATCCTTAGAAATAATTAAAAATGCTTGAAAATCCTAAAACATACAAAAAATCCTTAAAGATTCTTAAAGATCCTTTAAAAATTTTTTTGAAAATCCTTAAAAAACCTAGAAAATTCCTGAAAATCCTTGAAAATCCTTGAAAATCCTTGAAAATCCTAAAAAATCCTTGAAAATCCTCAATTATACTAAAAATTCTTTAAAATCCTTTAAAGTTGTTAAAAATCTTTAAAAATCTTAAAAAATCCTTAACAAAACCTTGAAATTCTTTAAGAATTCTAAAAAACCTTTAAAGATGTTAAAAAAATCCTTGGAAATTCTTTAAAAATCCTTGAAAATCCTTAAAAATCCATGACAATCATTAATAATTCTAAAATATCGTAAAAAATCCTTGAAAATCCTTAAAAACCCTAAAACATCCTAAAAAATCCTTGAAAATTCTTGAAATTCTTTATAAATCCTAAAAATTCATTAAAAATTTTAAAATTCCTAGAAATCCCTACAAACACTTTAAAATCCTTGCAAATCCTTAAAAATTCTGTAAAGTAGTTAAAATTCCCTAAAAATCCTTAAAAATCGTTTAAAGTTGTTAATAATCCTTAAAAAACCTGTGAAATTCTTTAAAAATCCTAAAAATCCTTTAGAAGTTGAAATTCTTAAAAATCCTTCCAAATCCTTAAAAATTCTGTAAAGTTGTTAAAAATTAGTAAAAATCCTTGAGAATCCTAAAAAAAACTAAAACATCCTAAAAAATCCTTAAAAATCGGCAAAACTAGAAAAATAGAAAGAAATGGTAAAAAAAAATTGAAAAAAAGAAAAAGAGAGGCAGGAAGAAAGAGAGATATTAAAACACTTTTAGATTTGAAAAAATAACATACATTATTTGTTCCCCGACTGCACAAATTTTTATTTTTCAAAATTTAATCCTGTTTTTTGAATATTATAATTAAGAAAAGCAGAACCTTTTTTTGAAATTTTTGATCAAAAAATTAAATATTTAGTAGTCTAGTCAACAGTACAATTTTTACTAAAAAATTTTTAGTTAAATAATTTAATAAAAAAAACTTCATTTTCTTAAAAATTATTACACATTTTTGCAAATTTGAAAAAGAAATCCGTAAAAAATTCTAAAAGAGAGTCACATCAATCGGAACTCTACTTAGTGGTAAAAATAGTGCTCAGATTTAAAAAAAAATGTTTAAACATTAAATATGAATATTATAATAGGAAAAAATTCAGATACCACAGAAATACGCAAATGAATAATAATCTATAAAAAATTTTTTTTTTACTTATTTTGCAAACTTCTATAATTTTCATACTGAAAACCAAAGAATCCATTCTTCAAATAGTTAAAGAAATCAAGAAATCCCAATTTAGGGGTTCAAAAAATTAAAAAATCAAATAAAGTTAATGAAAAAAAAAATGTTTTAAATGTTTTCTTTGTTTTTTTTTTTTTATAATCATGAAAACTATATTATTTTTTTGGTTTTTACTTCATTTGTTTAAAAAATTATTACAAACAAATGCTACATTATCAAAAAATTTATTTTTAAGAATAATGATTTTTAAGAAAAAAATTATTAAAAAAAATTCTGTTTAAAATTTTTTTTTTTGCTAAAATTAATATTAAAAATAAAAATATTCATACTTTTCATTGTTATCAGATTTATGGTCATAGTAAAATGCCATCTGTCTACTGTTTTAGCATTTATTATTAATTTTTGTACGGCATTTTTTAGTATTTTTAACATATTTTAGCATATATTAATATATTTTTAGCTTTTTTGCTGCATTTTGGAATTCTTCAGTTTTTTTGTTTGTTTTTATTTGTACTAGTGGTCGCCCAATGGTTGAAATTCATTAAATTTTGAAGTTTATGTTCGTACCTATTTTTTTTTCCTATTTTTTTCTAATTTTTCTTTTTTTTTGTGTTACAAACAAGGAAAACGGTTAATTTGTATTCCAAATCCTGTCATTTTCATTACAATATATTTTTTTCACGTCCTCTAGCGGAGATATTATACGGAATTGAAAAAAAAAATAAGAACAGAATTTATAGGAAATTTTATGTTCTACAATTTTGATTTTTTGTAATTATTCAAACAGACAGACATCATGCTAAAAATGATAGAAATCTTTGTATGGAAAAAAAATCATAATTGCAATACTTTCCTTCTATACAACTTTCTTGGGTTCGGAAAGTAAAAATAAATAAAACTCGATGTAAAATAATTAAAACTCAATGTAAAACTGTAAAATGATGAATCGTAGTTATTTTTTTAGTAAAAAATATAGCTCGTTTTTATGTACTTTAATTAATGTCTGAAAAATGCATATATGAGCCGAGTAGAATAAAATTCGTTCTAACATTAAAGAAACTTATAGCCCTCTAATGATACTTTAACGAGCCATAAGGCTCTTAACTATTTCATTTTTTTTTAATTAGGACTTACTGTATATGAAAGTATAAAACTCTTTTTCGTTAAATTAAATTAAGAGTAAACCATATTGTTTTGTTTTATTCGATTATAATATAAGTGATATGATTATTATTGGTATTTATTTTATCAATTATTGATCTTACAAAAAAAACAGTTTTTTTGGTCTTTATAGATTAAAAAATCAAAATGGGAGATCCTTATAGTAATATTACTAATGAATTTCAGGATAATAGGTAGGTGAATTTTGTATCTTTTAGTACAATATGAAACTGGACTGTAATTATGTCTTAAACAAGACCTCGGTGATCTTAGCTCCCAGCCGGCCAGCTCCAAGCTGCACTTTTCCACCACGGTCAAATAATTTTACAAATTCATTCAAAAATTGAAATTCATTCAGCCGATTTGAGGTCTACTCATACAAATATTCTTGTTTTATATTATATCTGCTCTAATTTGTTTATATTTTTTGTGGCGTTGAAAATAGGCGGCCTTGAACAAAAATTAGCTGATTACATAGAGGAATGGAAGGACTGTTTAGACAAATTTTTTCGTTCACATAATTTTTGTTCGTGGCCGCCTATTCTCAACCGCCGAAAAAAAAATATTGAAATTTGTTCGACCGCTATGAATATCTACGAATATCTACTTTTCGAATCATGGAACTGGCCCTTTTGGGGAAGATGAAAAATTTTGTCCAAATAGTCCTTTCATTTCTCTATGTAATCAGCTAATTTTTGTTCGTGGCCACAAAAAAATACAAAAAAATTAGAGCAGATATAAGAAAATTTGTATGATTAGACATTAAATCGCCTGAATGGATTTGTGAAATTATTTGACCGTGGTGGAAAAGTACGGCTTGGAGTTGGCCGGCCAGGATCCAAGATTACCTCGGTATAAGCTTGGAGCTGGCCGGCCGGGAGCTAAGATCATCGAGGTTCAAAAAAATCTGTAATTTTGTAATTTTGATCAGACTCAACACTTTGTTTGGTTTCTTCAGGATTTTTGATGAGATCTTCGACTTTGTTAAGGTCATCAAGATCTATATTTTCAATATTATTTTGTGCACTTGTTGTTGCTTCGATATATATCTCCTTCGAACCGTTGATTTCTTCTAATGATAATTTGATTCAGAGTTTTTAGCCTTGTGAAGATAAACGGAAAAATTGATCTTGAAAAAAGTATTTTTTTTGTTTTCCATAGTTACAATATGATTTTGTTACCCATTTAAATCTTTATTAAAAAAAAATATAAAAGTAATAAGCCTATAGGAAGACAACTAAAAAACCAATAAAAACACATAAGGAAGAGTATAGAGTTATGGAAATTAAGAAGCGGAGGCCAGAAAATCAAGTTAAGAAGAAATAGCAGGTAAAAATATTGAGGTGAAAAATAGAAGAAGAAATGGAATAGCAGGACATATACTATTTTTTATATTTTTGTATTGTTTATTTTTTTTTAATATATTTGCATCTTAGACTTCAAAACATTAGCATTATTAATAACAACAAAATAAAAATATAGATAAATAATAGTAAATATGAAGAATAATAAAATTTCTAAGAATAAAAAAAATGTTGTATACAACTTACGTTAGAATATCTCTAAAACAAAAAGATGTGCTTCTGTATGAAAATTATGGAAAAATTTGAATACGATGCACGTTTTACTTGAAATTCATGAATGCGTATCATATAGTTTGGAGAGAAATAGAACAATTTTTGATAACAATTTCCATCGATAACGCGGAAATATATATCCTGAATTGTTTTTATCAGACGATGAAGGAAAATAGGTGCAATTTGAAATATGAATATTTAATAACAATATTTTTTGATTAGACTAAATAATCTGGTATACGAAAAAGATAATAATATAATAATAATGACATATAATGGATATCTAAATGTTAGGACGTATATCAATATAGCTTCTTTCAATTTCCATTATAAATTACCCCATTTTTTAAATTTTCAATATAAATTACCTCATTTTCCCGACCAGCTCACACATATCAAACAGTATTATCGCGTTCTCTTCAACTTCTCATTTTTTAAATATTTTTTTCTCTTTTTTACTCGAAAATTACCCCTCTTCTAATTATTCATTTATTCAGTTTTTTCAATGCAAAATTACCCCCATAAAACTTAATTTTTTCACTTTTTTCGATAAAAATTACTTTCAATATTTTTTCTTCATTTTTTCGTATTTTTCAATGGAAATTACTGCCCACGTATGAAGTAAAATCCAAATATATAGAAATGTACCGTGTGTTTCATTTGAATTTGCAATTTTCATGTCATTTCCGGACAAACCGGAAGTCTCCCATATCGGATTTTTATGTAAAAAAAATCAAAGATATCTCTACCATAATCGACCAAAATTTGGTATAAATCTAATAGTCCGTTTAAAAGTTATAGGGGTGGCCCATAACCCATTTACACCCGGTATACGACGGTTTGTTTTTTAGGGATTAAATTATAAAATAGGGGAAAATGGAGAAAAAGTCGTTCTTTATTTTTTAATTTTTTTCACTCAAAAATTATCCCCACTAAATTTCTTCATGTTTTCTTCATTTTTTCGTTTTACTCCTGTTCTCAATTTTGCTCTTTTTCAAATAAAATACCACTTTTTTCTTAATTTTTTCTTCATTTTTCCACTTTTTACACTTAAAATTACGCCCACTTCTAATTCTTCATTTTTTTTTCACTTTTTTCAATGCAAAATTACCCCCATTAAACTTCTTAATTTTTTCGCTTTTTTTTCAATGAAAATTATCCCCACAATTTTCTTCATTATTCAATTTTTTCATTCAAAAATTACCGCTTCTATTTCTTCGTTTTTTAATTTTTTTACTCAAAAATTAACCCACTATTTTTTCATTTTTTCGCTTGTTTCACTCAAAAATTACCCACACTAAATTTTTTTATTTTTTCAAAAATTATCCACACTAAATTTCTTCATTTCTTCACTGAAAAATTACTCCTACACATTTTCTTCATTTTTTCATTTTATCCTGTTCTCAATTTTGCTCTTTTTCAAAAATAAAAAATACCACTTTTTTCTTAATTTTTTCACTTTTTACACTTAAAAGTACGCCCACTTCTAATTCTTCATTTTTTTCTTCAATTTTTTCAATACAGAATTGGCCCCATTAAACTTCTTCATTTTTTGCTTGTTTCACTCAAAAATTACCCACATTAAAATTCTTTATTTTTTCCCTTTTTCACTCAAAGATTACCACTAAAACTTTTCTTTATTTTTCCACTTTTATTACTCAAAAATTACTCTCACTAAATTTCTTCATTTTTTCACTGAAAAATTACTTCTACACATTTTCTTCATTTTTTCATTTTACTCCTGTTCTCAATTTTGCTCTTTTTCAAAAAAAAATACCACTTTTTTCTTCATTTTTTCATTTTACTCCTAATCTCCATTTTGCTTTTTCAAAAAAAAAACAACTTTTGTCTTAAATTTTTCTTCATGTTTTCACTTTTTACACATAAAATTTTCATTTTTTCGTATTTTTCAATGGAAATAACCCCCCACGTATCTTCTTTAATTTTTCACTTTGTTCTAGAAAAATTATTCCCGCAATTTTCTTCATTTTTCAATTTTTTCACTCAAAAATTAGCCCCACTTCTATGTCTTGTTTTTTTTTCAATTTTTAATTCAATAATTACCACTAGAAATTTTCATTTTTTCACTTTTTTACTCAAAAAATTATACCCACTAAATTTCTTCATTTTTTCACTTGAAAATTACTCCTACACATTTTTCATTTTACTCCTGTTCTCAATTTTGCTCTTTTTCAAAAAAATATACCACTTTTTTCTTAATTTTGCTCTTTTTTCAAAAACTATCTTTTTTACAATATTTTTTTATTTTTCAAAAAATTCCCCTTTTTTCTAACAAATTAGTATTTTTTCCTATCAAATTCTCCATTTTTCTTGTCTTTTTTCTCAATTTTGCGTTTTTTCAAAAATTGCCCCTTTTCATTTTCAATTTTACTTTTAAAATTGGCCCTTATTCTAAATTTTGCAGTTTTTTCAAAAATTTACCTCTGATTTCTCAATTTTGTTCTTTTTTCAAAAAAATACCTCTTTTTTTAAATTTTGCTCTTTTTTTTGTCTAACCTCTCCTAGGATACTTTACCCTCTCCTAGATTCTAGCCTCTCCTACAATAAATTATCTCCATTTTCGCTTATATTACCCATTTTTTCTAATTTTCGTCACTGTATCGTCTCAAATTACGACATTTCCCCTCTTCCTCTAAATTTTGTCGGTTTTTTAGGTTAAATTATCTCTTTTTTTTTAAATTACCAATTTTTCCAATTAATTATTTCTTTTTTTTAACAAATTTTATGTTATTTCTACTCGCTCCTAGATTCTATCCACTCAATGTCTCCTACAAAAATTACCCCTTTTTTGTATTAAATTACCCCTTTTTTCTTTCAAAAAATTTCCTCCCTTTCCTCTCAATTTTGTCACTTTTTTCTCTGAAATTACCTTTTTTTTTCTAAAATTACTTTTTTTCCAATAAATTTATAAACATATAAACATAAATCATAGTAGATAAAGATGCAAAAAGTAAATGAGTAAATAGAGAAAAATGTTGAGAAAAAAAAATGGCTGGTAGAAAATTAAATTAAAAAATTCGACATTTTTTTTGAACAAAAAGACCAGAAAAAGAAACAAATTTGGTCTTATAGAAATTCGAATATTTTTTCAAAATTTCAATTTTTTTTTCTCTTTTCGTCAGAAATATTCTTCTAAATATTTACTGCCACCTCCCTAAAGGCGTTGTAAAGATGTTTTTAGAATTTTGAAATTTTCACTTATAATCTCCATAGGGCATGAATTATTGCCGGAAATTTTTTGACTACATGAATTTTTTGATAATTTTCTTTAAAAATTCATGTACGAGACAAATTTCCCGTAATTAATTTAAGCCCGTGGGGGATTCGGTAAGAAAATTTCACATCGAAATATTAAAAAAAATTCTAGGACAAATGGTAAATGTAATGTCATTTTACTATAAACGTCAAAAATTTTTTTAGTTGCTAGAAAATATAGGCTTTTAATTGGTCGAAAATTTTAGATGTGAAATTTTCACATTAATTCCTATATTAAATGCTTTTAGGACACACTATAGATTATTTTTGCTTAGAATGCAAATATATGAAGTAGAGGAATTCTCAACATCATACTTTAAATTAACTTCTGTATGAGTTACAATTGTTTTACTCAGGCACTTCTACTTGCATTGTGTTTGAGTTTAGAGTTAAACTTTTTTCTTTTATAATATCTTCATTTAACTTGAGAAAGTTATCATTATTATTACATTCCTAAAATAACATTTTGATATTAATTATAAATGTATTCAGACTATTCCGAGTTTAGTTAAGTACATATTATACAGGGTGTCCCAAATAAGATTTTAAATCTAAATGCACAACGTATTAATTGCTCTAAATAAATCGGGTTTTCACTAATTGTTTTCTTTTACCCACAACTTGTTTATGAAGTTTGTTTATATTTTCTCCCGTTAATACAGAGTGATCTACTAATTTTGGTCAAAATAAACTAGAAAAATATGTGTTATTTTAAATGGAACACTCTGTATATTTTGATGGCATTAAAAAGAGCGAGTCATAATCTTTTAAAAAATATATAGTTTGATATCTTTTGCTTTCCTATCAAAAAAGATATTCCAAATTTTAAACACTGCATTTTTTCTTATGGAATAAAAATTTTACAAAAAATTTATTCACAAACATTAAGGACATTATCGAAAACATTCTGACAGCTATATTAGAAAAATCGTTTGAAAATTTAAAATAAAAAATTCGCACAAGATGTCAAAAATTCGCAAAAACTGACAAAAAATCTGAAAAAACTGCAAAAAAAAACAACCAAAAAAAATCTCAAAAAATGGCACATAATCGGAAAAAAAACAGGAAACATTTGAAAATAATTAAAAAAGGGAAAAAAAGGGAAGAAAAACAAAAAAGTGCAAAATATCGCAAAAATGTCAAAAAACCGCACAAAATGGCAAAAAACTGCAAAAAAAAAACCCAAAAAATGGCAAATAATCGGAAAAAATCGCAAAAAAATGGCAGAAATTCGCAAATATTAGGAAAAACAAAAAAAAAACCAGGAAACATTCGAAAATAATTAAAAAAAGGCAAAAAATTAGAGAAGAAAAACGAAAAAATCAGAAAAAAAATTGCAAATTATCGCAAAAATGTCAAAAAACCGCAAAAACGAGAGAAAACCGCAAAAATCGCGAAAACTCACAAAGATTCTAAAAAATCGAAAATAATTGGGAAACAAAAAACAATAGGAAAAAATTAAAATATACAGAAACAACGAAAAAATCGCAAAAAACCGCAAAAAAAAACCGAAAAAATCAGGAAACATTGGGAAAAATTGAAAACACAAAAAATGGCAAAAAAATTGCAAAAATCTTACCAAATGTCAAAAATTGCATAAATTGCAAAAAATTGAAAATAATTGGGAAACAAAAAACAATCGGAAAAAATTAAAATATACAGAAACAATGAAAAAAAGTGCAAAATATCGCAAAAATGTCAAAAAACCGCACAAAATGGCACAAAACTGCAAAAAAGCCAAAAAAATTTAAAAAAATGGCAAATAATCGGAAAAAATCGCAAAAAATGGCAGAAATTCGCAAATATTCGGAAAAATAAAAAAAAAACCTGGAAACATTCGAAAATAATTTAAAAAAGGCAAAAAATCTGAAAAAATTAGAGAAGAAAAACGAAAAGATAAGAAAAAAATTGAAAATTGTCGCAAAAATGTCAAAAAACCGCAAAAACGAGCGAAAACCGCAAAAATCGCAAAAACTCACAAAAATTGCAAAATATCGAAAATAATTGGGAAACAAAAAACAATCGGAAAAAAAAAATAAAATATGCAGAAACAACGAAAAAAAGTGCAAAATATCGCAAAAATGTTAAAAAACCGCACAAAATGGCAAAAAACTGAAAAAAACCCAAAAAATCACAAAAAAATGGCAAATAATGGGAAAAAAATCGCAAAAAAATGGCAGAAATTCGCAAATATTCGGAAAAATAAAGAAACCAGGAAACATTTGAAAATAATTAAAAAAAGGCAAAAATCTGAAAAAATTAGAGAAGAAAAACGAAAAAATTAGAAAAAAATTGCAAATTGTCGCAAAAATGTCAAAAAACCGCAAAAACGAGCGAAAACCGCAAAAATGGCGAAAACTCACAAAAATTGCAAAAAATCGAAAAAAACCGAAAAAATCAGGAAAAATCGAAAACACAAAAAATGGCAAAAAAATTGCAAAAATCTTACAAAAAGTCAAAAATTGCATAAATTGCAAGAAATCTATAATAATTGGAAAACAAAAAGCAATCGGAAAAAATTAAAATTTACAGAAAAATCGCAAAAATTTTCAAAAAAGCGCAAAAAACCCGAAAAAAATGGATAGTATCAGAAAAAAAATTGAAAGAAAAAATCATGAAACATTGTGAAAAATTAAAAAATCGAAAACACAAAAAATTACAAAAAATCTTTCAAAATATCAAAAATTGCATAAATTGCAAAATTGAAAATAATTGGGAAACAAAAAACAATTGGAAAAAATTAAAATATACAGAAACAACGAAAAAATCCTGAAAAATTACAAAAAACCGCAAAAATAAACCGAAAAAAAATGGATAGTATCAGAAAAAAAAATTTAAAGAAAAAAAATCATGAAACATAAAAAAATCGCAAAAACTCGAAATAAAGTGGCAAAAGTTGCAAAAAAATCGCAAAAAATACAAAAAATAAAGTAGGCACATACAGAATTTTTGTAACTTTTACATTATTAGTTTTATAAAATATTTGTGATGTTTTGTTACTGAATAAATTATTTGTCAGATTTGTTAATTTTTATTTACTGTTAGGTTTTCCATAACGAAAAATGCGGTGGTTCTTGTTCTTGAAATCTCGAATATCTTTATAAAATATATCAAACTAACATTTCTTAAAAGAAGATAATAAATCTTAATTAATAAATTGTACAAAGAGTTGGCGCAGTTTAGCTCTTTTAAATGTCATCAAAACATACAGGATGTTCCATTTAAAATAATACGTATTTTTTACATTTCTTTTGAAAAAAAAAGTAGATCACCCTGTATTGACGGGATAAAATATAAACAAACTTCATAAAAAACTTTTGCGTAAACGTAAACAATTAGTAAAAGCTCGATTTATTTAGAGCAATTAATACATTGTGCATTTACATTTAAAATCGATCACTCTTATTTGGGACACCCTGTATATAAAGTGGCGCTATATCATTTATAATTTATTAAAAATATGTGTTTATTAGTAATTTGAAATGAAAGTAGGAGTTGACTTATTTTGTTTATAAACATACAAAAAAATTATGAAAAAAAAATTGAATATATTGAACTTGATTTTTTGGAGGTTAGCAAGGTATTTGGTAATTTTTTTTATGGTTTTTTACTTGATCACAATAATTTCCTTCTACATCTAAATAGCAGGTAAGTAAAAATTTGTCAATATATCAATTTTTTTCTGGAAGACAAAAAAAAATCGGTTGTCTCGCTCCAAAACTTTCCCGACGAGTATCCACAAATACTTTTTCAGATATTTAATGTTAATGTTTCAAATTTTGACATTTTTTATTTTTGACAGGTGACAGTTGGAGAAATAATTTTGACTGTTCTGAATTTATAATTCCAAATATTTTACAAATTTCAAAAATGCCGTCTTACAAATTTCAATAATTTAAAAAAATGTTTCAAAAATTTCTAAACATTGTAAAAACGAATTTCAAAAATTTTAAAATTTTGAAGATTTCAAAAAAAAATCCTGAGCTTCCTAAATTTCGAAAATTTAAATATTTTATAATTTCAAAAACGCAAAATTTTATTATTTTCTAATTTCAAATATTTTACAAATTTCAAAAATGCCATCTTAAAAATTTCAATTATTACAAATAGGTATTTTGAAAATTTCTAAATAATGTCAAAACGGTTTTTGAAAATTTTAAAATTTCCAAAGTTTAAAAAAATCTCGAGATTTCCAAATTTGGAAAATCTGAAAATTTGTATTTTCAAAAACACGAAACTTCATAATTTCAAAAATTTTCAAAATTCTACTTTCAAAAATGTTGTCTTAAAAATTTCAAGAATTTAAAAAATTTCAATTACTATAAATATTTAAAAAATTTCTAAACAATGTCAAACCTAATTATAAAATTTTAAAATTTCAAAGATTTCAAAAAACATCTATAAAAATTTGGAAAATTTAAAGAATTTCTAATTTCAAATATTTTACTAATTTCAAAAATGTTTTTGAAAATTTCAAAAATTTACAAATATTTTGAAAATTTAAATATTTCGAAAATTTAAAGAAAATTCAAAATTTAATAATATCAGTAAATAAAATCAAGGAATATAAAATAAACTAAAATTATTATCCACAAACTTCAACATGATCTATGTCAACGTCAGTGGCGTACGCCTGTTTTAACACATATTTTCAGAATGTAATTATTATTATTTTCGAAAATAATATTTTTGTTCATTCTAGGAGAATTTTGACCGTTTTAATATCAGCTCGTTAAAGTTTTAAATTTTGAAATTTTTTTTTTTGGACGATAGAGAAATAATTTTGACTTCTAAATAGTTGTCAAGGGCTTTCAAATAACATATTGCATGTCCAATTCCGTGACATATTGCATCTGTTATTTTTTGTTAATGACACTCACGTTTGACAGGTGTCATACTAAAATTAATGAGTTCTTCCGACGGGTAACCCAAACCTACATAGCAAATTTCAGCTCAATCGGATTAATACTTTCTCAGATATTTAATGCTAAAGTTTCAAATTTTAATATCTTTTTTTTTATTTTTGACATGTGACAGTTGGAGAAATAATTTTAACTGTTCTGAATAGAGTTTGTTAAGGGCTTTCAAATGACATATTGCATATTTTGCATATTGTACAAAAACTAATGGGTTCTTCCGACGGGTAACCCAAACCTCTATACCAAATTTCAACTCAATCGGATTAAACGTGTGGCCTCTATCGTGGAAGAATATACACACACACACACAGACCGACACACAAATGGTCTTAATCGTCTAATGGATATTTCTGTGGATATTTCTGTTTTTATCTCGAATTTTTTTTTAGCTCGTTCACAATACTTTCCCCTCTAGGAGGTGGGTCTGGAAAATAATTTCATTTTAAATAAATAATTGAATATCAGTATATGAATATAAATTTTTTAAATGAAAAATCCACTTGAAAGTTCAATTTTTTATTGATTAAAAAGTTATAGCTTAAATCTGGCATTTTCCCGAGATTATTTCGCTCGACTAAAAAAAAAAATTTAATAGACTTGTTGCACGCTAGTGTGGTGGATAAAATGCATTTTCAGTTCCTTTGTCGCTGTAAAGGATTACTTGAACATGTGGGGCTGCCAGATAAATAAAACCTTTAAAGTAAAGTAAAGGATAATGGTTTTAAAATGGGAAATAGTGTTTCGAACAACAAATAAGTTAAGAACGTTTTAAGATATTGTGCTTTAAATTACATGTTTGGACTTAAATTTATTTGACCAAAGATAAAAATTTATTATAAAAATAGTATTGAAAAGACATTCAACTATTTTATTGACAAAAACAAAAGTTAACGGCACTTAAAATGGTGCGAAGAAAATAAAAATCTAGCGAAAGAGCTGTAAAAAGACACTTGATGTATTGAAACCTATGATATATTCATTGAAAATAAAATTTGTGATGTTTCGTTACATTATTTCAAAAAGACTTCCATTATTTTTTTGTTTATTCGTAGGAATATTTTTGTTTTACTGAATAAATATCATCCACTTTTGTGTTACAATGATACACTTCAAGTCATATAATTCTCAGTAGTCTAGTTAACAAGTGCTTTTAGTGTCTAACTTTTTTCTCCTCTTCCGAAAAATATTAACGAGGTGTCATTAGATTCGGAATAGCCTGTAGATGATTTTTGAAAAAATTTAGGATCCGTTTGCAACAATTGTAAAAGTTATAAACAATTAACTGGAAAAAATGGGGTTTGGTTTTTTGCAAATATCTTAAAAATAATTTGACATTTTTCATATTTGAAAAAGATTCAAAAAGAGGAGAAAAAAAAAACTATACATCCCGGAACTATAGGACCAATATTTATAATTTTCCCAGAGGGTTGAAATACGGGCGAGAAAGGAGACTCCGGTTTTGGTAAGCGCTGCCCACTTTGGACCTATAATGAATAAATATTATTTAAACTTATTAAATATAAAAATTAAAAATTGAAAAAAGTTTCTTATCACTATTTTTCTATTAATTACACAGCCCCACGAAAAAAACAATTCATACACAAGAGAGTGATATATGTATTCCCATGTATTTTTCGACGCTGAATCCGATCCCGAGCTCAGAATTGGGTCTACACGTTTGGAATTGGCCCCAGGTGCCGAAAATGGCCTGAAATGCGGTTCCCGGGATAAGGCGAAGTCGACGCTGAATTTTGGAGCTAAAGCCGGATTTGTGCTCGAAAAGTTTATGGCCAACTGAAATTGCGGGTTTGGGTCCGGGAAAATGACCCCTTGGGGCGGGAAAATCCTGTTTTGGACGTCTCGGTCGCGACTCTAGTATTTTCATGGACTCTCCAATTCTGAAGCTGAGACTGGGTGTGTTAAGTGATTGGTCAGCTAAAATTCTCAGTTTGGATCCGGGTAAATGTCCCATTGGGGCCGGAAAATCATATTTCGGACTTACCAATCGTAACAGTGGGATTTTTATGCACTAATTCCTGTAGCTTAGACTGTGCTTGAACGCAAACTGGGAATTTCAGCTGTCCAAAAATTTTTGAGCATACTCAAAGGACCAGGATTGAAAAATACATGAAAATCCCACTTTTGCGACTGTTACGTCTGAAATATGAATTTCCGGCCTCAATTGGCCATTTTCCCAGACCCAAAATTGGAATTTCAGCTGACCAAATACTTTTAACACACATTATCAGCTCCAGAACTGGAAAGTCCATGAAAATACCACAGTCGCGACCGGGACGTCCAAAACAGGATTTTCCCGCCCAAGGGATCATTTTCCCTGACCCAAACCCGGAATTTCAGTTTTCCATAAACTTTTCGAGCACAAATCTGGCTTTAGCTCCAAAATTCAGCGTCGACTTCGCCTTATCCCGGGAACCGCATTTCAGCAAATTTTCGGCACCTGGGGCCATTTCCAGATGTGTAGGCCCAATTCTGAGCTCAGGATCGGATTTAGCGTCGAAAAATACATGGGAATACATATGTCACTCTCTTGTGTATGAACTTTTTTTTGTGGGGCTGTGTTATGCATTAGTTAATTAACAATTTTTCCTACTTGAACATGAACATGAACTGAATTTTTTTCTTTTTTGGACCTATTTTTGAAAGAAGAGATTCCGGGTGGAAAAATTAAAAAAATGTTATTTTTCACTTTGTTATTAAAAATTTACTTACGTTTCAAATTAAAAAGCTTGATTGATCATTAAAAAAAATTTTTTTGTTCTTATTTGTCTCTACTATTCGCTATTATTTTATTTTCCCTTTTTTCCTATTTGTCTTTATTTTACCCTATATTTTTCACTATTATCCATTGTTTCACTATTTTTCAATAGTTTCCCCATTCTGAACTATTTTTTCCTATTTTTTTGAAATTTTTTCCCTAGATTTAGCTACTTTTTTCCTATTTTTTCTATTTTTATTATTTTTTCTATTTATTCCTGTTTTTTATTATTTTTCCTATTTTCCTTATTTTTTCCCTTTTTGACCCTTATGGTCTCTATTTTTTCCTATTATTCCCTATTTGTTCCAATTTCCCCTATTTTTACCTGTTTTTCCCCAGTTTTTTCTTTTTCTTTATTTTTCCATATATTCTCCATATTTTCGGTTTTCCCCTATTTCACTATTTTTCCATATGTTTCTTTAATTTGTTCTATTTTTATCTAATTTCTCTATTTCTCCCTATTTTGCTCTGTTTTCTCTCTTTTTTCCTATTTTTCACTATTTTATCCATTTTCCTCGATATTTCGCTAATTTTCCTATTTTTTCTATTTTTCCGATTTCTTTCTATTTACTCCTCATTTTTCCTGTTTTTCATATTTTTCCCTATTTGTGTCTTTAGTCCCTATTTCTGCGTATTTTGCCCTGATTACCTTATTTTTTAAATTATTCCCAAATGTTTCCTATTTTCCCCTATTTTCCCCTACATTTTAACTACTTTTCCTTTTTTCTCTATTTTTCCAAATTTACTCAATTTTCCCCACTACTATCGATTCGTTTTTTTATGATCAGAAGTCACTGGAAAATGATTTTTAAATCTATTATTTCTTATTGTTTACAAAAATTGTTATAAACATATGCGTTGTTTATACTTTTACTGTTTTTTTCTTCTTACTTACTTGACTTGTCCAATGACCCTTTGGCTCTAATTTTTTTGTATTTATGGACCAATAAAGAATTTTAATTTGAATAAGATAATTTAAAATTTTATTTTTGGAAACATAATCGTTTATGCAAATTATGATTTTTTTTAAAAAACCATTCCTTAAAAAAAAATGTTTATTACTAAAAACGTATTTATTAATTAACACTTTTTTTCAATCACCTGTAATTATTATTATAACCATTTTTTTTTAATCATAATTTATCCTGTTCTTTGATAACTAAAAAAAATTGTTTTTATTTAAATTCTTATTGTTTATTCAATAAACAATTTGTTATAAACAATAAAAATTTTTCTATATATTTTTTTTGCTACAAACAAAAACAACTATGTGTTATTTTTTGAGAAAAATTATTTATATGGTAGAAAAAAATTGTTAAATACGTTTTTAAGTAATAAATTTTTTTTTTAAGGAACGATTTTTTTGAATCATAATTTGCACCAACAACGCATTTGTTTATAACAATTTTGTCAACAATAGAAAATGAAAATTTTTTAACATCTTTTTCATATGACTTCTGATCGTAAAAAAAACGGATCAAGAAGTAATACGAAAAAAAATAATTTTTTCAATAATTAATCAAGCTTTTTCATTTTTAACCGAAGTAAATTGTTAATAACGAAGTGGAAGATTACAATTTTTTAATTTTTCCAACGTGAATCTCTTCTGAGACCTTTCAAAAATAAGTCAAAAAAAGAAAAAAAAAATCAGATTTGTTATTTAACAATTATCGCACTTACAATGTTCACGTTCAAGTAAAAAAAATTGTTAATTAATTAATGCATGATTAATAGAAAAATTGCGATAAAAATTTTTTGACTACAGATTATTGTTCATAAATTTATTTAGTAGATGCCTGAATTTTTTCAATTTTTAACTTTTATATTTATTAAGTTTAAATACTATTTATTCATTAAAGGTCCAAAGTGGGCAGCGCTTACGCAAGCCGAAATCCCCTTTTTCGGTCGTATTTTCAACATTGAAAAAAATAATAAATATTGGTCCTACAGTTCGGGGAGGTATAGTTTTTTTTGATAAATTTCCTCCTCTTTTTGAACCTTTTTTCAAATTTGAAAAATGTCAAATATTTTTTGAGATATTTGCAAAATACCAAAACCCTTTTTTATTTTTCAGTTAATTGTTTATAACTTTTGCAATTTTTGCAAGCGGCTCTTGAATATTTTCAAAAATCATTTACATGCTATTCCGAATCGAATGACGCATCGTTAATATTTTTCCGAGGACAAGAAAAAGTTTGACATAAAAAGCACTTGTTGACTAAAGTATTCACTGTGTATTATAGGTCTGATGACCGAAACTAGTCGCTGCCCCCTCTTTTCATTGAATGTTATTAAAAAGCTTTTATTAAAAAAATTATATTAAATGTCGTACTGGATTTAGTTTTACTACCCATTTATATTATTGATTTTAACGATTTGAATTTTTGATATAACAAATTCGTTTATGCACGTATTTAATAAAAAATTTTATAAACAAATTTCGATAAATTTAATAAAAAAAATGGGCATTAAATAAGTGGTAATTAAATTTTTGATGGCATTTAAATGAAGTATTATTTTTAGTACCGGTAAGTAAATAAAGCGGTTAACTATTTATTTTTAACTGTACACAATTCCCTGGGTGGAACTCTTGATTCTTTTCTAAAAATAGCCAAAATACTCCGAAGTTAATTTTATACAGATCATTATTAAATAATTTGGAGCCTGGCATTGTTCTCGTATACGTCGCCAGCATTGTAATTTTTTTTTGTTAAATATAGAAGTTGATTTTAACTAAACTTAATATTTCTTCTAATTTATCTTATTTTCCATTTGCTATTTGTACTTTGTGTTCAAATTTCTTAATGCATTTAAACAGAAACTTTTTATTTTTCATTCCAATTGATTAACATTTCGAATTATAAAAAGTTATAAAAAGATTAAAATTAAAAGGTCCTTTATATAAACATTGTTTCTGAAAATATATCTTTATTAACCTGTTCACTATTTTAAAAATAACGGCAAACTGATTAAAGATACTCTGAAACGATCCAATTTTTTCAATTATTTATTGTTTATTCTTAATAATTATTTATATTTAAAATATGATGTTGTAAATATCCTTTTTTGAACAGGGATGTCTTCAGAAGAATTTTGTATCGAAATTAAAAAAAAATAACATTTCTTCTTTATTTGAGAAAAAAAAGTTGTTATGTACATCATTTTAATGGTAATTGAATAAACAATTTTTAATACTGGGTGGCCCATCTGTTTCATTTAAAAAAATTGAGTTTTAGTTAAAAAAACTGGATTTGCTGATTTAAATGTTTAATAAATAATTGACAAAATTGAGAGTTTTCAACTAATTCTAGTTTAATTATAAGTAATTTACTCCAAATCATGACCACCTACGATAGATAAAAAAAATCAAAAATAAAATAAAAATGGCGTCTTAAGTGACATTTGATATTCGACGTGTACGTATTTGAAGTCGTAGAATCCAAATATGTAGAAATGTAGCGGGTCTTCCATTTGAATTTACAATTTATATGTGATTTCCAGTCGAACCGGATATCGGCCATATTGGATTTCTATGTAAAAAAATCTAAAAATTGCTCTAATCAACCCAAATTTGATATAAATCTGTTTATTCGTTAAAGTGTTATAGGGGTGGCCAATGACCCATTTGCACCCGGTATACTATAATCGATTATGTATGTAATGCTTTAGAGCGCGTCTTTGTACTTTTTTTTTAATTATTTTTAATAATAGTGATTCTATTAGCAACTGTTTTTTCTAGATAAATTTGAAAAAAGTAACACAGACATGCTCGTATAATAAAAATTACAAATATCATATTTGCAGTTACTATATTTTTAGTTACTATTAGTTGCAGTATATATTTTAGGGTAATTTTGTTAATAATATTTAATCTGATGAAGTTGTTATACAACGTAACATGTAACATAATTAAACAACTTTTGTTATATTTGTTGTGAAAATTATAAAAGGTTGTTTTATTGAACTAAATAAGATCTATATTGGAGTATATTTTAATATTTTAGGTATTTTTTAATGAACCAATTATGAATATTTCGAATATTTAAATACTATTATTATTCAAAAACTTTGTTATCAAAATTTTTCCTATTTACCTATTCTTCTTATAAGTAATAAACATTGTAACATCCAACAGGTAAAAAAAATTGGTTGTGTCGCCCCAAAACTTTCCCAACGAGTATTCAGAGATGCACACTTTTTCAGATATTTTATGTTTCAAACTTTGACATTTTTTTATTTTTGACACGTGACAGTTGGACTGGTCTTGACTATTCTGAACAGAGTTTCAAGGGCTTTCAAATGAAGTATTACAAGTCAAATTCTGTGACATATTGCTTCTGTTATTTTTTGACAGTTACAGTTCCGTTTAACAGATGTCGAATAAAAACTGATGGGTTCTTCCCATGGATAACCGAAACCCATATACCAAATTTGAGCTTAATCGGATTAAGCGTGTTTCTTATATCGTGGAAGAATACACACCATCTGGAAATGGCCATAATCGTCTCAGGGGACCTCAAAATGGATATTTCCGTATTTATCTCGAAGATTTTCTTAATTTTTGAGAAACAATTGAAGAAAAAAAATTGACAAAATGGACCAGATTCATTATTTTTTATCTCACAAAAAAAGTTTATTTCAAAAAAGTACTCTGAGAGATGCCTCACTTATACATTTGCCTTTATTGATAAAAAATTGTTAAGATCTATCTAAAATTAGACCCTCAAAAATGATTTTTGGAACCACTGCAAGCGAATTTTGGAGCATTTTTCATCACTGATTCAAGCACTTCTATCGTGGAAGAATACACACAGACAAACACAGAAAGACAGACACAGAGACGCACAGACAAACAGACACACACACAGACAGACAAAATTTTTTAGCTCGTTCACAATACTTTCCCTTCTCGGATGGTGGGTCGAGAGAGTAAAAATCTCATGTAAACTCTACCCTGATGTATATGATTAAAAATTAAAGAAAAGCTACGGAGCCAAGTAAAATGTAAAATATAAGAAACCGAACTAAAATACCATAATCTTTGTCAGCCGGAGCGATAGGCGGTCACTTACAAAGGACTACTCGAAATGTGTTATGATTTTATTTCGCTCAGACGATCAGATGTTTACGAGAATTTTACGCAAAGCCGCATGACAGAGACACGAAATATATATTTCTTTATCATCAGGCCCCGCCTTTATAGCTCTGTATTTTTACCTCGTCTTTCACCCCGCAAATATACTCTGATCTTTTATAAAAGGTTAACCCCCTCTTAATATTAATTAATCCTAAACATCCTTTTAGGACGCAAAATGTTGTTTCCATACTTAGTAAAAGTGTCATTCTATTTATTATTACTTCGAAGTCAAAATTAGAATACAGGTGGATAGTGCCGGAAATAGATAGAATAAACAGGTTCAAAGCGAGAGGAAACCGATGGAGATGGCGCTTAAAATGATTCAGCGTGACGCAGATCTAATATCAGATTTTTATTTGTATAAAAAAGTATTAAAAACATCTGATGTAGCCAGCACATGACCTCTTGCCATTTTTTAATCAAAAATTTACATATTAACAAAAAAAGTATGAAGAAAATTGACTTTTTTTGTAAATCTGGCAACACCGGCAAAAGTTTCAAAAATTTTAATGATCCGAAAATCGTATTCTAGGGATCTTAAAACGTGTTTATCGAAAACTCACTACTCAATTTTTAGCATGATTACTATACTTCTCTTATCTGAGGGGCAAGAGGTAAAAAAAGGGTTATAGATGTCTGAAGTTTTAAAATTTTTGAAATTTGTGTAAAATTTAAAATTCTGGGTTCAGATTTTTATCCACCAATAAAGTAAACGGAAAATCGTTTTATGAAATCAAAAAGGTTATATTGGTTTAAAGATTTAAAATTTCGTATTTATGTAAAATTTAATAAAGTTTATGCAATAATTAAACTATAAAATAAGCGTAAATTTTATTTATTTATGAAAATTTGGTTTTGGTCCATAACTGCTACTTCCGGTATGTCCTTATTATTTTTTTCCGGAGCCAAAAAAAATACTTAAAAATTCTTAAATACGGCTTAAAAAACAACCTTTGACAATTTTTGAAATATCCTCGAAATTTGAAGTCATGAAGAAATCTTGAAAGATCGCTGAAAAATTCTTGGAAAATCCTTGAAACATTCTTGAGTATTGCTTGAAACACAGCCTATGATATTTTTTAAAAATCTTCAAAAATTTAAATCCTGAATAAATCTTGAAATATCACTGAAAAATTTTTGAAAAATTCTTAAAAATCCATAAAAAGTCCTTGATAGATATCCAAGGATTTGTCAAGGACTTTTCATAAATTTTTTAAGGATTTCTCAAGGATTTTTCAATAATTTTTCAAGGTTTATTCAACGTCTTCAATTTTTGAGGATTTTTCAAAAATTGTTATGGTGTTTTTCAAGTAGTATTCAAGAATTTTTTAAGAATTTTTCAGGGATCTTTTAAGGTTTATTCATGATTTTAATTTTTAAGGATTTTTCAAAAATTGGCAATGGTTGTTTTTGAAGATTTAAAGAATTTTTTTTCACATATTTTTGACAAATTAAAAAATAATGAAAAATCTTTGAAAATCCTTGAATACTTGCTTGAAAAATAACCTTTGACAATTTATGAAAAATACTCAAAAATTGAAGTCATGAAGAAACCTTGAAAGATCGCTGAAAAATTCTTGGAATATCCTTGAAAAATTCTTGAGTATTGCTTGAAACACAACCTATGATATTTTTTAAAAATCTTCAAAAATTTAAATCCTGAATAAATCTTGAAATATCACTGAAAAAATTTTGAAAATTTTTTAAAAATCCATAAAAAGTTCTTGAAAGATATCCAAGGATTTGTCAAAGACTTTTCATAAATTTTTTAAGGATTTCTCAAGGATTTCTCAAGGATTTTTCAGGGATCTTTTAAGGTTTATTCATGATTTTAATTTTTAAGGATTTTTCCAAAATTACAATGGTTGTTTTTGAAGTAGTAGTAAAGAATTTTTTTTCACATATTTTCTGACAAATTAAAAAATAATGAAAAATCTTTTAAAATCCTTAAATCTTGCTTGAAAAATAACATTTGACAATTTTTGAAAAATCCTCAAAAATTCTTGAAATATCCTTAAAAAATTTTTGACAAATCTTTAAAACATCCTTGAAAAACCATTGAAAAATCTTAAAAAAATCCTTCAAAAATCTTTGAAAATCCTTGAATACTTGCTTGAAAAATAACCTTTGACAATTTTTGGAAAACACTCAAAATTTGAAGTCATGAAGAAACCTTGAAAGAGCGCTGAAAAATTCTTGGAAAATCCTTGAAAAATTTTTGAATATTGCTTGAACCACAGCCTATGATATTTTTTAAAAAATCTTCAAAAATTGAAATCCTGAATAAATCTTAAAAGATCACTAAAAAATTCTTGAAAAATCCTTAAAGATCCATAAAAATTCCTTTAAAAAGCCTTGAATGATGTTCAAGGATTTGTCAAGGATTTTTCATGAATTTTTTAAGGATTTTTCAAAAATTTTTCAAGGTTTATTCAACGACTTCAATTGTTAAGGATTTTTTAAAAATTGTAACGGGTTGTTTTTCAAGCAGTATTCAAGAATATTTTCAAGGATTTTTCAAGAATTTTTCAGGAATCTTTTAAGGTTTATTCCTGATTTTAATTTTTAAAGATTTTTCAAAAATTGTCAATGGTTGTTTTTGAAGTAGAATTCAAGATTTTTTTTCACATATTTTTTGACATATTAAAAAATAATGAAAAATCTTTTAAAATCCTTGAATACTTGCTTGAAAGATAACATTTGACAATTTTTGAAAAATCCTCAAAAATTCTTGAAATATCCTTAAAAAATTTTTGACAAATCTTTAAAACATCCTTGAAAAACCATTGAAAAATCTTAAAAAAATCCTTCAAAAATCTTTGAAAATCCTTGAATACTTGCTTGAAAAATAACCTTTGACAATTTTTGGAAAACACTCAAAATTTGAAGTCATGAAGAAACCTTGAAAGAGCGCTGAAAAATTCTTGGAAAATCCTTGAAAAATTTTTGAATATTGCTTGAACCACAGCCTATGATATTTTTTAAAAAATCTTCAAAAATTGAAATCCTGAATAAATCTTAAAAGATCACTAAAAAATTCTTGAAAAATCCTTAAAGATCCATAAAAATTCCTTTAAAAAGCCTTGAATGATGTTCAAGGATTTGTCAAGGATTTTTCATGAATTTTTTAAGGATTTTTCAAAAATTTTTCAAGGTTTATTCAACGACTTCAATTGTTAAGGATTTTTTAAAAATTGTAACGGGTTGTTTTTCAAGCAGTATTCAAGAATATTTTCAAGGATTTTTCAAGAATTTTTCAGGAATCTTTTAAGGTTTATTCCTGATTTTAATTTTTAAAGATTTTTCAAAAATTGTCAATGGTTGTTTTTGAAGTAGAATTCAAGATTTTTTTTCACATATTTTTTGACATATTAAAAAATAATGAAAAATCTTTTAAAATCCTTGAATACTTGCTTGAAAGATAACATTTGACAATTTTCGAAAAATTCTCAAAAATTGAAGTCATGAAGAAACCTTGAAAGAGCGCTGAAAAATTCTTGGAAAATCCTTGAAAAATTCTTGAATATTTCTTGAACCACAGCCTATGATTTTTTTTAAAAAATCTTCGAAAATTGAAATCCTGAATTAATCTTGAAAGATCACTGAAAAATTCTTGAAAAATCCTTAAAAATCCATAAAAAGTCCTTTAAAAGGCCTTGAAAGATATTCAACGATTTGTCAAGGATTTTTCATAATTTTTTTAAGGATTTTTCAAGGATATTTCAAGGATTTTTCAAGGATTTTTCAAGGATTTTTCAAGGATTTTTCAAGGATTTTTCAAGGATTTTTCAAGATTTATTCAACAACTTCAATTTTTGAGGATTTTTCAAAAATTGTATTGGGTTGTTTTTCAAGCAGTATTCAAGAATTTTTTATGGTTTATTCATGATTTTAATCTTTTAAAGATTTTTCAAAACTTGTCAATGGTTGTTTTTAAAATAGTATTCAATAATTATTTTTCCCATCTTTTTTAACAAATTAAAAAATAATAAAAATCTTGAAAAATTCTTGAAATATCCTTAAAAATCCATAAAAAGTCCTTTAAAAAGCCTTGAAAGATATCCAAGGATTTGTCAAGGACTTTTCATAAATTTTTTAAGGATTTTTCAAGCAGTTTTTAAGAATTTTTCAAGGTTTATTCAATGACTTCAATTTATGAGGATTTTTTAATAATTGTCATGGGTTCTTTTTCAAGCAGTATTCAAGAATCTTTTCACGGATTTTTCAAGAATTTTTCAGGGATCTTTAAAGGTTTATTCATGATTTTAATTTATGAGGATTTTTCAAAAATTGTCAACGGTTGTTTTTGAAGTATTATTCAAGAATTTTTCATGGATTTTTTAAGGATTTTTTAAGAATTCTTTAAAGATTTTTCCTAGAAAACAGTTATAGGCAGTACTATCAGTATTTTTAGCCCGCTTCCTAGATTTGGGCAATAACTCCTGAAACACTTTATAGAATAGATTAATAAAATGTTAAACATGTAGAGTTACACCATTTCAAATAAATTCGCAAAAAAAAAAATAATAATAATATAGTCAACAGTTGTCAGGAACAGTAAATATATTCAAATACATTCTGTTATGTTTTATTCTTATGTTAAACGAATTTTTTTTAATCAGATTTTCTTGACACGCAGACTTTTTTTTCACGAGACATGTCTCTAAAGAATTAACCACAGTTATTAATCACCATTAAATTATAATCGATGTAAGTTTGTTATTATATTAAGTGTTAATCTTAAAATTAACATAAATTGGGCTAAGGACAGATTTTATTAAATTAAAATTACATTAATCAGTTTCTTAATCTTTCTAAATATCTTGATTTTGTGCAAGTTTCTACATTATCAGTCTGACAGAAACTGCATAATAATAATTTATGATAACAAAGATAAAATGGAGAAAGAAACATGTTCATTTTTTTCAAATTGGCAGCTTTCCCAGAATAATCGAAGCCATCTATGTCTTGGTGGACCTGGAGTTGAGTTTTTTCGTTAAACAATTGAATGTATTATTAAAAAAACTAAAATATTGTTTTTTTTTAACCTAAGTAAATTGTTAATAACAATTTTTTAATTTTTCCAACGGGAATCTCTTCTGAGACCTTTTAAAAATAGTTCCAAAAAAAGGAAAAAAAAATCAGATTTGTTATTTAACAATTATCGTGTTCATGTTCAAATAGGAAAAAGTTAACTAATGCGTAATAGAAAAATCGTGATAAAATTATTCATCAAAGGTCCAAAGTGGGCAGCGCTTACGCAAGCCGGAGTCCCCTTTTTCTGTCGTATTTTCAACACTCTAGGAAAATTATAAATATTGCAATTTTTTCAAGCAGCTCTTGAGTTTTTTCAAAAATCATCTACACGCTATTCCGAATCGTTAATCGGAGAAAAAATTTTACCCAAAAATCCGTGTTGACTAGACTAGAAGGGGTGGAATTTATACAATAAATGAACTTAACAAACTAATAACAAATGTGTATTATAGGCCTGATGGTGGAATATTGTCGAAACTAGTCGCCGCTCCTCTTTTCATTCAATGTAACTAGGAAGCTTTTATAAAAAGAATTGTAATAAATGTGGTAACGGATTTAGAGTTTTGCTACTTAATTTTACCACATTCAAGAATATGAATAACTCTTTGGAAATAATCAACAAAAAAGTTATAAAATACGATTCCCTTGTTGGAATTATCCAACCTCATTCTGTTGGTTCTCAATACTGGAAATTTCAAATTTTCTTTAAAATTAATTAATTCATGTTTCACAATTATCTATTCGATCCACCCCTTTTTATTCCCCATATGAAACTCCTTTCCTAGTCCTTACAAAATCTCCCCTTAGCATTAAATGAACCATGATGTAAACTGTTAAATTTCCAAATATTTTCAACCGTTTTATGGTAAGCACATCTGTTTATTTCACTTCATTGAATTGTACATTTTTCAGACCTGAAGATGGCTTTAAGCCGAAACTAGTTGCCGTTTCCTAATTTTTGTTAATTATACAGTGCGACTCAAAAAGTTTGCACCATATGGGAAACATTTTTATTATTCATTTGACAGAAAATTTTATTCTTGATAAATGTTGGTGCATTACGTAAAACTGCTATTGCGAGCGTCAAATATTCAAATTTCTAAATGGCACAAAATTGGAATTTTGACATAGAGTAAAGTACCCTTATTTTTGACAATATCAAAAAAAAAATTTTGGGAGAGTTGTTTAGAATTAAAAATTACACTCAGATTTAAAATCACAGCCTCATACGCAAAAAAAAACCGTTTTTTTTATGTTTTTAGCCAAGCTCAAAATAATGTCATTTCGGATGCACTTTAATCCTTTCTTCAATCACTATAATACATTTTGGTTAAAAAAATTGGGTTTTCTTCGTTATTTTTATTTTCTTTTTTTTTTTTATTTTGAAAGCTTCATTTTTTTTAGTTAATTTTAGCTAGATTTTGTTATACACCGTTAAATTGAAAAATATTTTTGTGACGTAAATAAGTGAATATTATTTACATTTTGGTACTAAAAACATTTTTCTTACCCATTTTCTTCAATGAAATCATAATGGTCGTTTTTATGTACATGTCTACAGGGTGAAATTTAAACTTTGCACCAAGAAAAAACCAAAAATCATAAATATTTTAAAAAAGACCGAGAATGTTGTAAAAATAACGAAGAAAAATGAATTTTTTTAACCAAAATGTATTATAGTGATTGAAGGAAGGCCCCTAAAGTACATGCGAAATGATATTATTTTGAGCTAGGCTAAAAACATAAAAAAATGGTTTTTTTGCGTAGGAGACTGTGATTTTAAATCTGAGTGTAATTTTTAATTATAAACAACTTTCCTAAATAATTTTTTTTGATATTGTCAAAAATAAGGGTGCTTTACTCTTGTTCAAAGTCCCTATTTTTTGCCCGCCCCTGTATACCATTTAGAAATTTGAAAGTTTGACACTTGCGATAGCAGTTTTACGCAATGCACCAATTTTTATCAAAAATAAAAGTTTCTGTCAAATGAATAATAAAAATGTTTCCCATATGGTGCAGACTTTTTGAGTTGCACTGTATTTATGTGGTACATGACTTTGAGTTTTATTTCATTTTTATTAAATACATTAAAGTTATTTAAAAATTAATTTATTTTAATAAAAAATTAAAAAGGAATAATACGAATAATGTCTTTAACATAATCTATAGTTTTGTAATTTTTAATTTAAAATAAAGTATTTGTTTACATTTTTTTTTTTAAATTTATTATAGTGTCATAGACGAGGTTGTAGAAAAAGTATAATGTTTAAGTCGTTGAAAAAATTTTTTAAACTCGCGAATATTACCAAACTCAGTTTTTACTGTTTTTCATAATTTTATATACAGGGTGTTTCACGCTAATGGCGAATCCAAAAAACCTATACCGGGTGGCTCATGGGGTCAGAACGAATAAACGGATTATGTTAAAATTTGGGTTGGTCAGTCTAGACCCAAATTTGAAATAAGTGACATAAAAATCCAAAATGGCGGACTTTCAGTTTATTTGAAATTGACGCAAAAACTGAGTTTTTTAATGTAACACTCAGTATATTTTTACATATTTGGATTCTACAAGTCAAATTACGTATAATTCATATGTCAAAAAAGGTTTTGGCTGTAAAAAATAAAAATTATTTAAAAAAATATTTTTAATCGAGGAATTTGCGACTTGGTCTAGACCTCTTAAATAGTGACCAAATGTTACTAAAAATGTTTTTCATTTTATTAGTGTTTTAATTACTCCACAGCCGTTTTTTTATGAAAAACTCATTTTTTCTAAATGGGAATCATGGTGGGCCATTTACTCATTAAATTGGCGATTTAATTTAAAATCAAATAATATGCATAATGTCGGAATAGTTTTTAAAAAACATTTAATAATTTACAGGGTGTTTTGTCAAGTTTGCTCATTTCATTCAACCCCTGTATATTTGGAACCATCCCGTATATTTTTTTGATATTTTGCAAGCCTCTATTAGGACAATTAACAGACATGATAAAAGAAACAACCTGTATGAATGATTTGTGTTAGAAATTTTTTTTTTTTGTTATGATTATTGTACTCTTATCTACATATTTGTAATTAATTTTCTGACATTCATTTTGCTGTTGGTCATCATAATTATTTTAACAATGAAAAATAAACAGAATGCAAAAATATCCCTCTCGAATTTAAAAACCGGCGCTACCGTATTAGTTAAAAAAAAATTGTAAATTTGTTGACGAAGCCAACATCATAGTACTTGAAAATATTTGCCTTTCAAGTTTTCAAACGAGAATGAAAATGAGACCCGTGATTTCGCATATAACAGTGTCGGAAAATTTTCTAATGTTTTCTCTTTTCAGGAATTTATGCAACAAAAGCGTCTGAAAAATTAAATAAAAAATATCCCTGTTATATTTTATTTGTAAAAATATTAGTAATAGAGAGTAGAGTTTGTTTAACCATCCTCTGCCGTTACGTCATACATTGTCCATCTTGATCTCTCAATCATGAAGTAGATGAGACGGAATTATGACGTCATTAACTAATGAGAAAGAACAAAGTTTAATTTTGAAGTTGATTAATTACTTTTCAAGAGAAAGAGATGCTGGAATAACGGTTTTACCTTTAAATGCAGTAAATGCAGTCTATAACGTTTGGGTTCACCCCAAAAATATAATTTTTACTATATATTATATAATATTGTCATTTAATCGAGATAGTAAATTTTTGAAACTATTACACTCCGACCATTACCATACATGTACAAAGTACCACTGATGATTCCTGTAAGGATGAAACATGGTAGAAAATCTGAAATATTTAGAATCCAAATGGGAAATTTTCATTTTTCATGCATATTTATTGACAAAAATTAATTTATTTGTTATTTTTTCAGCGCTCTGGATATATTATAAATTTTATTTAAAATGTCTATTTTGAAACTAGAATTTGTTTTGAATTTTCAGAACGTGTTTAATTTTATCTTATTTAATAACTGACACAGAAGGTAAATAGAAAATTTTCGATAGAACATGAACATCGTAATTTATTGAACAGTAGAGTAATAATAAATGTACCTACCGAAAACACGTTATTCCCTAAAGATTTTTTTATAAACGTATATTGATGTTATTTTAGTCATTTGTCTTGTACACATCAGGTTGTTCACGCAACATCATTAAACTTTTAGGCTCCAGTTTTTTATATCACAACCAAAAGTAATGAATGATATATATTATTCTTAAATTTAGATACTCGCTCTGTAAAAGTATCTACCAAAAGTGCCAAAAAAATGGAACAATTGTGAAAATTGCACAAAAAGGAGTAATATACAGAAAAAGGTGGTAATTTAAGAAAAACGGGGTAATTTAGGAGAAAAATGACAAGATTAAAAAAAGAGGGGTATTTTCATAATTCCTCTGCTCAGTATATCTTAATTTCAGACTCGCTTGATATCCCTTCTCAAGATCTAACTCTCTTCTAGGTATTATTATAAAATGTCTTTTCCATGTTAACAATTCTCTCTCTTTGCTTCTTTAGTCAAAACAGTTGACTATATCGTCTGTGTCGCTTATTGAAAATTTCTTCTCCAACTATACGGTAAATTTTTATTATATTATATTATATTTTCACTTATGTCCCCTGTTATCATTATTAATTATTTCGACGCTTTAACTTTTATTTACTGTTATTTTTAATTATTTTTTAATCCGGTATATTTTTTGTTGTATATTTAATTAAAAGTTCATATTTTATATTTTATAACCATATAAATTATCTGATGTTTGTGGTGCTCTTTCAGTCTCGATTACAAAAAGAGAATCTATTTTTAATTTTTGTTTTTACAGATTGACTTAAAATTCAATTAACTTTGATTATTTTTATATTTCATATTATGATGTAAAAATTGATATATTTTATATTAATATTATCATTATTTTATATTCTTTTTCAATTGGTAATTTATAAGATTTTTGTCTTATATTTACTATATATGAACTTTTAGGGTTTTTTTTAAGTACAAGTTTTTTTGACTGAACAAGTTTTTTGGACAGAATATTTTTTTTCTTGGACTGAACGTCTTTTTTTAGGAACGAGCAAGTTTTTTTTCCTCCTTCGGAACCAACGTCTTTACTGCCGGATCTAGGAAACTTTTAGAAGAAACTCGAAGACAAGCCAAGAACCAAGCTAAATCACATTTTCAAAAAAAAATGGAACTACGTTATATTTTTTTGGAACAAGTTTTTTTGGACCAAACCTTTTTTTTTGTACAAGTTTTTTTGGAACAAGTTTTTTTGGAAGAAGTTTTTTCAGAAAAAGGTTTTTTTGGCCAAACTTTTCATTTTTTGGAACAACTTTTTTTGGACCAAATGTTTTTTTAACAAGTTTTTTGGACAGAGCATTTTCTTTTTGGTACTACAAGTTTTTGGACTGAACAAGGTTTTTTTTGGAGCGAGCAATATTTTTTTTCTCCTTTGGGACCAACGTCTCTACTGCCGGATCTAGGAAACTTTTAGAAGAAACTCGAAGACAAGCCAAGAAACAAGCTAAGTCACATTTTCAGAAAAAAAGAAAAAATCTCTGAAGGATTTAAATTTTTCTTGTAAAATAAAACAAATACAATGTTTAATCGTAGTTTAATTTCCTTAAACTAACAAAAAGAAAGAAAGGGCGTACTAAAAAGTCACAAAATGTAACAAAATGAAGTGAAAAATAAAGGGAAATATTGGGGAGAAAAAATTTGAGACAAAAAAAGTGACACAAAAGTACTTGAACAGTGACATAAATAAGAAAGAAAAGGTAGTAATTTAAAAAAAATAGGGGTAATTTAGAAGAAAAAAATGACAAAAATAAAAAATAGGGGAAATTTAAGAGGAAAATGAGAAGAAAAAGTACTTAAAAAGTGACAAAATTAAGGAAAAAGGAGGGTAACAAAAACGACTAAATAAAAGAGAAATTTTGGAGAAAAGGTACAAAAGAAAGTGTACAAAGAAGGTAAACGTACTTAAAAAGTCACAAAATGTAACAAAATAAAGAGAGAAAGGAAGGGAAATTTTGGTGAGAAAAAATTTGACACAAAAAGGTGACAAATTTAAAACAGAAATGGGGAGAAAAAAGTGCTTGAAAAGTGACATAAATAAGAAAGAAAAAAGGAGTAATTTAAGAAAAAAGGGGTAGTTTAGGAGAAGACAAAATAAAAAAAAGAGTAAAACGTACTTAAAAAGTGACAAAATTAAGGAAGAAAAGAGGGTAACATTTGGATAAAAAATTTAAGACAAAAAAGTAACAAAATAAATACAGAAAAGAGGGGAAATTTTCGAGTAAAAAGAGGGGAAAAAAGAACTTATAATGCGACAAAATTAAGGAAGAAAAAAGGGTAACATTTGGAGAAAAAATTAAAGACAAAAAAAAACAAAATAAATGGAGAACAGAGGGGAAATTTTCTAGTAAAAAGAAGGGAAAAAAGAACTTAAAATGTGACAAAATTAAGGAAGAAAAGAGGGTAACATTTGGAGAAAAAATGTAAGACAAAAAAAGTGACAAAATAAATAGAGAAAAGAGGGGAAATTTTCGAGTAAAAAGAGGGAAAAAAAGAACTTAAAATGTGACAAAATTAAGAAAGAAAAGTGGGGGAACAAAAATACTAAAAACATAACTAAGAAAGAAAAGTGGGGAAAAAAATTACAAAAAACGACTAATTATAATAGAGAAATTTTGGAGAAGAAAAGTACAAAATAAAGTGTTAAAAGAAGGTAAACGCCCATAAAAAGTCACAAAATGTAACAAAATAAAGAGGGGAAAGAAGGGAAATTTTAGAGTAAAGCTTTTTGGGGAGGAACCGGTAAAAAAAATAGGTGGTGGGTTACTAAATTTATTTTATCTTTCCTTTATAATATTTATAATATTAAAGTTTTTTCCTACTACAATATATCATTTTTTATCCTTAAGCTTCGGATAAATTATTCCGCCCACTTGGATAAAACAAGAATAAAATACTCTCTCATGTGTATTTTAACAGCTCTATCTAAAAGGATGAAAAGTTTTACTATAAACTAAAAATGTCTGATTAATGTCCTGCCGGTTTTCAGCAAACATTTTTTATATCGTATGATCTGATATGGATGAGAGGGTAAAAGTGTTGATGCCTGGCATAAAAGGGCGAAAAAAAAAATAAATTAAAAATACAAAATTCAGTGACGGCTCATTGGTGGTAATTAAAATAGTTTTTTTCTATAAGTAGTAAGACTAGTGAGTTCTTCTACTGTTGTCATTTTTTTTGTGAAACTGCGGCTGTCGTATATAAATGATTCGTAAAAACTTTGCCTGCAAATACTTGACAAATTTTCTACAAATTTTACAAATTTTTACAAATTTTACAATTTTCGAAGTATTTGAAATTTTTGAATAATTTTTTATTGTTTTTTGAACTTTTTGACATATTTTCGATTTTAGAAGTTTTTAAATATTTTGAAATTTTCACTTTTTGAAATTTTTACTTTTTGAAATTTTCAAAAAAATTGCAAAATTTCAAATTTTTGATGTGTGTTTAAGTTTCAAATAATTTTTTAATGTTTTTTGAAAATTTTGACATTTTTGAAATGTTTAAAATTCTTGAAATATTTTTAATTAATCGAATAATTTAATGTTTTTTTGAAATTTTCGATTTTAGAAGTTTTTAAATATTTGGAAATTTTCACTTTTTTGGAAATTTATACTTTTTTTGAAATTTTTACTTTTTGAAATTTTTACTTTTTGAGATTTTCAAAAAAACTTGCAAAATTTCAAATTTTTGATGTATTTTTGAAAGTTTCAAATATTTCTTTAATGTTTTTTGAAAATTTTGACATTTTTGAAATGTTTAAAATTCTTGAAATATTTTTAATTAATCGAATAATTTTATGTTTTTTTGAAATTTTCGATTTTAGAAGTTTTTAAATATTTGGAAATTTTCACTTTTTTGGAAATTTTCACTTTTTTTGAAATTTTTACTTTTTGAAATTTTTACTTTTTGAGATTTTCAAAAAAAATTGCAAAATTTCAAATTTTTGATGTAATTTTTGAAAGTTTCAAATAATTCTTTAATGTTTTTTGAAAATTTTGACATTTTTGAAATGTTTAAAATTCTTGAAATATTTTTAATTAATCGAATAATTTTATGTTTTTTTGAAATTTTCGATTTTAGAAGTTTTTAAATATTTGGAAATTTTCACTTTTTTGGAAATTTTCACTTTTTTTGAAATTTTTACTATTTGAAATTTTTACTTTTTGAGATTTTCAAAAAAAATTGCAAAATTTCAAATTTTTGATGTAATTTTTGAAAGTTTCAAATAATTCTTTAATGTTTTTTGAAAATTTTGACATTTTTGAAATGTTTAAAATTCTTGAAATATTTTTAATTAATCGAATAATTTTATGTTTTTTTGAAATTTTCGATTTTAGATTTTTTTAAATATTTTGAAATTTTTACTTTTTAAAATTTTTACTTTTTGAAATTTTCAAAACAATTGCAAAATTTCAAATTTTTGATAAATTTTTGAAAGTTTCAAATAATTTTTTAATGTTTTTTGAAAATTTTGACATTTTTGAAATGTTAAAAATTCTTGAAATATTTTTAATTAATCGAATAATCATATGTTTTTTTGAAATTTTCGATTTTAGAATTTTTTAAATATTTTGAAATTTTGCCTTTTTGAAATTTTTACTTGTTGAAATTTTTACTTTTTGAAATTTTTACTTTTTGAAATTTTCAAAACAATTGCAAAAATTTCAAATTTTTGATAAATTTTTGAAAGTTTCAAATAATTTTTTAATGTTTTTTGAAAATTTTGACATTTTTGAAATCTTTAAAATTCTTGAAATATTTTTAATTAATCGAATAATCATATGTTTTTTTGAAATTTTCGATTTTAGAAGTTTTTAAATATTTTGAAATTTTGACTATTTGAAATTTTTACTTTTTGAAATTTTTACTTTTTGAAATTTTCAAAAAAATTTCAAATTTTTGATATATTTTTGAAATTTTTGAATTTTTTGACATTATTACTTTTTGAAATTTTCGGAACGAATTGCAAAATTTCAAATTTTTCGAAACTTTTTATATATTTTTGAAATTTTCAATACACTTTTTTAAAATTTTATAATGTTTTGACATATTTTCGAAATTTTTGAATTTCTAAAAACTCAGTTTTGGTTTTAAATTTTTGAAAATTATTACATTCAAGTTTATTGATGTTTAATTTAAATTGATTTAAAATTCAACTAATGCAAAAATGTTTTAATCTATTTTTCAATATTTTTATCCCTAGTTTATTTAGAGAAATTTTAAATAATAATGCAATTAGAGGATGAAATACAGGACTGCAGAAATGTTAGAAAATAATATGAGTTTGCAGGATTTTTCTAAAATGTAAATATCTCAGTAATTACAAAAAAGTCCTGTTTAAAAAAATAACTGAAATATAAAATTTACAGGTTTTTCAATATTTTGCTTTTTTATTAAAATACAAAAATAAATCCAACACAAATTTAACTTAATAAAAATATTTGCTGCAGCGTTCGCAAACCCCACGGTCCCCAGAGGGTATGCCAGGTATATGTTCGCAAATCCCACGGTTCGCAAAACCCAAATCGTCTGCGCAAAAATTAAAAGTACATCGTCGAATTTGCTTTTTTAAGCTCTTTTTGACTACAGCAAAAATTGTAAAAATTCGAGCCGACCAAATTTATAAATGCTTAGTAGAATCGGCCCTAGAATTTTCCCTCGGCCCCTAATTTTCTCTCGGCGGCACTGTTAATTTGACAAAATTTTACCAAAACTCGTGTAAGAATGAATTGTATTCTAATAATCCAAAAACGAGCTAGAGTTTATTTTTATTTTATACAATTTATCGCTAGATACAAGGTCAGTAATTACTATAACGTTTGACCTACTTACTAATACCTTTATACTATGATTTTACTAATAATTTAATATATTAATCATATATAACCGAATAATAGGCATATTTTTCCTTTTAACCGATTTTGTATGAGAGTTAACTAAATCCCCATTACGTGTAGCGATGACAGGTTAACAGGCAATTTGACAAGATTAACCTAATAGCTTAGGTAGTAAACTTTGAAATAAAACGATTCCGTATGTTTATATATTTTCTAAATGAATGAAACTATTTATAATTACCTACACCCGATAAACATCATAAATATTCCCTGGTACTAAATTAAAGTCAAAGATATCCAGACACAAGTTAAAATATTAATTTTGTTTAAAAGTAGGATTTTTTTGGTTTGTTTTTAGTTTTTTTCATTTGTTTGATTTAACTAAATGTATAGGGTGTTTCACATAAAATTATCTTTTAAAAGATATTTTAAATTTTTATTTTTTCAAAAAAGTCCATTTATTTCTAGATAAAATATAAATTTGTTGATTTCCTTCATAGTTTGTTCATTTATTTTTAGACACACTATTTATTTTTCTTAATAATTTAATCGTGTCGATTTCCATTTATTGATTTTTTCAAATAGTTGCAATTTTAAAATTTTTATTTTTTCTAGATGAAATTTTTTGTTGATTTTCTTTATATCACGGTTTGTTCATTTATTTTTAGACAAACTATTTATTTTTCTTAATAATTTAATCCCCTCGATTTCGATTTATTTTTTGACCTAGTATAAATTTTTTGACTTTTTCAAATAGTTGCAATTTTAAAATTTTTATTTTTTCTAGATAAAATATAAATTTGTTGATTTTCTTTATATCATGATTTGTTCATTTATTTTTAGACCCATTATTTATTTTTCTTAATAATTTAATCGCGTCGATTTCCATTTATTTTTTGACGAAGTATATTTTTTTTTCAAGTTGTTACAATTTTAAAATTTTATTTTTCCAGAACTCTATTTTTATATCAGGATTTGTCCATTTATTTCTAGACAAAATATAAAATTGTCATATCACGGTTTGTTCATTTATTTTTAGACGCGCTATTTATTTTTCTTAATAATCTAATCGCGCTGATTTCCATTTATTTTTTGACGAAGTATAATTTTTTTGTTATTTTCAAGTAGTTACAATTTTAAAATTTTATTTTTCCAAAACTATTTTTATATCAGGATTTGTCCATTTATTTCTAGACGAAATTTAAAGTTGTTGAGCTCCTTTATATCATGGGCAGTTCATTTATTCTTAGACGAACTAAATATATTCATTAATAAAGATGTTTTCCCCAAAAATATTTCTTAACTTATTTTTTTTCTAATTCGATTGTCACGATGGCCATGTACCTCTTGACACATTATTTAATTTTAATTTGATTTTTTTAATTATTTATGTACTTTATGAGGAACTATTTTTATAACAAACTATTTTTAGATATATTTGTTTTATATTTAAATTTTGTATTACAATTCTTGGCCATTTATATCTATGCAAACTATTATTTTGTAATTTAAATTTATTACTCATTTTTCCCATATTTTTTGACAAATTAAAAAATAGTGAAAAATCTTTGAAAATCCTTGAAAACTGATTGGAAAATAACTTTTGACAATTTTTGAAAAATCCTCAAAAATTGAAGTCATGAAGAAACCTCGAAAACTCCTTGAAAAATCTTGAATTAATATCCTAAAAATCGTTAAAAAATGTTAAAAAAATCCTTGAAAAATCCTTGAATACTGCTTGAAAAATTATCCAAAGATTTTTTCGAAAAAACCTCAAAAATTGAAGTCGTAAAGAAACCTTGAAAAATCCTTAAAAAATCTTGAATTAATATCCTTAAAAAATCGTTGAAAAATCTTAAAACAATCCTTGAAAAGTCTTTGAATACTGCTTGAAAAATAATCTCTGACAATTTTTGAAAAATCCTCAAAAATTGAGGTCATGTAAAAACCTTGAAAAATCCTTAAAAATTCTTGAAATATCCTTAAAAAGTCTTTGTCAAATCTGTAAAAAATCCATGAAAAGTCGTTGAAAAATACTAAAAAAAACCCTTGAAAAATCATTGAAAATCCTTGAATACTGCTTGAAAAACAACCTTTGACAATTTTTAAAAAAAGAAACCTTGAAAGATCCCTTAGCAATTATTGAAAAATCTATGAAAAGTCCATAATAAGGTCTTAAAATATCCTTGAAAATCCTTGAATATTATTTGAAAAACAACCTTTGACAATTTTTCAAAAGTCATGAAGAAACCTTGAAATATCCCTTAACAATTATTGAAAATTCTATGAAAAGTCCTTAAAAAGTTCTTAAAATATCCTTGAAAGTCCTTGAATATTATTTGAAAAACAACCTTTGAAAATTTTTGAATAATTTTTAAAAATCAAAATGATGAATAACCCTTAACAGATCCCTGAAAAATACTTGAAAAATACTTGAAAATCAATGAAAAGTCCTTGAAAACTCGAGGAAAAGTCCTTGAAAAATAGTTGAAAAATCTTAAAAAAATCCTTGAAAAATCATTGAAAATCCTTGAATCTTGCTTGAAAAATAACATTTGACAATTTTTGAAAAATCCTCCAAAATTGAAGAAACCTTGAAAAATCCATGAAAATAACTTGAAAAATCGTTGGAAAATCCTTGAAAAATCCTGAAAAAATCCTTGAAAAATCCTTGAAAATCAAAAAATCCTTGAAAAATCCTTGAATCTTGCTAGAAAATTAACATTTGACAATTTTTGAAAAATCCTCCAAAATTGAAGAAACCTTGAAAAACCCATGAAAATTTCTTGAAAAATCGTTGGAAAATCCTTGAAAAATCCTGAAAAAATCCTTGAAAATCAAAAAATCCTTGAAAAATCCTTGAATCTTGCTAGAAAATTAACATTTGACAATTTTTGAAAAATCCTCCAAAATTGAAGAAACCTTGAAAAATCCATGAAAATTTCTTGAAAAATCGTTGGAAAATCCTTGAAAAATCCTGAAAAAATCCTTGAAAAATCCTTGAAATTTAAAAAATCCTTGAAAAATCCTTGAATCTTGCTAGAAAATTAACATTTGACAATTTTTGAAAAATCCTCCAAAATTGAAGAAACCTTGAAAAATCCATGAAAATTTCTTGAAAAATCGTTGGAAAATCCTTGAAAAATCCTGAAAAAATCCTTGAAAAATCCTTGAAAATCAAAAAATCCTTGAAAAATCCTTGAAAATCCTTGCATACTACTTGAAAAACAATCTTTGACAAATTTTGAAAAGTCATGAAGAAACCTTGAAAGATCTCTTAACAATTATTGAAAAATCTATGAAAAGTCCTTAAAATATCCTTGAAAATCCTTGAATATTATTTGAAAAACAACCATTGACAATTTTTGAATAATTTTCAAAAATTACCTTGACAGATCCCTGAAAAATTCTTGAAAATCCATGAAAAGTTCTTGAAAATCCAGGAATTAAATAGTTTGTCAAGAAATAAACGACCAGGAGTTGATTTAAAAAATAACAAAAATTAGTTAAGAAATAAACAAGTTAAAAAAATTAAATATCCAATAATTAGTCAAGAATATTTATAAAAAAATCTAAATATAAATAAATTAAAAAATATAGTAAGTCACAAAATAAACGGCCTAATGTTGGAAACAAATAGATCTAAAAAAAAATCAGACAACAAATAAATAATCAAACAAATTGATATGACTAGAAATAAAATTTAAAAAAATACAGTTCGTCAAGAGATATATGGCCAGATTTCATAAAAGTTTGCAAATATCTGCAAAAATAAAATTTTCAATAAAAACTGTTTGTTCTAGAGATAAATAATATAAATAATCCAAATAACAAAAAACAATGTACTTTTCCGTATCTCACCGGAATTAAAAGTGATTAGAACGTTGATTATTTCTTTTATATAGATTGAAATAAGTAATCTTATAATAATAATAATATAATATTTTCATATCACTTTTTTTTCATACTTGAGTTATTTTTCCATAATAATAATAATAATACTTTTCCTCTATTTTACACCTTTACGAGTAAACCCCAGAAGCTAAATACTTATATGGAGAAGGGACGACTATTATTATTATTAATATTTGACATGGAGCTTCAGGGAGACTTATTGATGATTGATAACGCCATTTAGGTATAGGTATAGGGAATCCTCAATACTATGATCGACATTAATGACTGTTATTCTTAAATTATATTAATTTATTTGTAAAATATTTTTTTTCTGCTATTAATTTATATTTCAAAGCATCTTGTATTCTCGTAGCGTATCTTAATTTGTGGAAATATCAACAGCAAGTAATATACTCGAACGTAACACGTGGTAGATCCGTGTCAAGAATCGTCTAATGTGAAATAAGATAGAGCCAGTAAAGGGTGACAATATTTCGAGAACTTCGAATAATTGCAGCTGAGAAATTTCCACGTTAATTAAAAGCTTCTAACTAAAAACTGTGAAACAAAACTCCCTCGGGAAGTATAGAGACCGTAGAACGTGTCTATATATATTTCATTTGGGTTTTTCTTACTGTGAATAAAATGAAATTCAACACGTAAAATAAACACCACATCAAATTAAAAAAAAGGTGCAACTTTTATTTCTATTCCCGTAAATCAATAAATCCCAGGTATCTATGTCTACTTTATTTATCAATGAAGATTTACAACTCTCTTCAGAGCAAAAAAAACAGGAGTTTTACGAGCAGTGAGCATGGGGGCAAATTTAACGTTTCTACAGATTTTTTTTATGAACAATTCTAAAATAAATATAAGAAACTCCGAGAGATGAACTCATAAAGAATCGGTACGGTCCTTATTTTATTGGAAAGCTTGATTAAAGTAGAAAAATACTGATAATAAAGTTCAACTTTTATTTCTTCGGATTATATTTTTTTATTTTCTTAATTTATATTTTCTTTCGAATTTTTAAGCGAAGTAGGCCATCTGCGCTTCTTAAAAATAAATAAAAAGTGATATTGAAATCTTTTGATTAAAATCTGGAAAAAATTAATATAAATTCCTATTGTTTATAAGCAAGATACTGTCAGCGAACCGACGAATCAAAGAAGAAAAATTAGCAAATTAAATACTACAGTATTGGAGTTTTCTAATACCGGAGTAAATTTTCTATATCTCATTTTAAATATAACGTTTTTTCCTGTTAAAATTGGACCAGCACTAACAAGGTTAAAAAACGCGTCCTTTTGTCATTGCTACTGCGTATATTTTTAAAATTATTATATTAACGACGAACAATTTTTTTTTATTTGGATTATTTACATTTACGCACGACAAAGTATGTATATAAAGTTAGTAATTTACACACGGTAATAGAAAAAACAATTTTTTTTTTTAATTTTATTTTTGCAGATATTTGTAAACTCTTATTTTTTAATTCAAGTCTATTGGAGATTTTAATTTTTTTATTTCGTTTATTTTAGGATTATTTTTTTAAATCCACTTTGGTCATTTATGTCTTGACAAACTATTTAAGTTTAATTTAATTTTTTCAAAAATTCAGGTATTTTATGACAAACTATTTTTTTTATTAATTTGTTTATTCTTTTGTCAATGGTTTTCAAGGATCTTTAATGATTTTTCAAAATAAAATTTAAGAATTTTTTAAGAACTTTTTAAGGTCTTTTCATAGATTTTTCAATAATTTTTAAGGGGCCTTTAAAGGTTTCTTCATGACTTCAAGTTTTGAGGATTTTTCAAAAATTGTCCAAGGTTGTTTTTCAAGCAGTATTCAAGGATTTTTTAAGGATTTTTCAACGATTTTTATTTTTGTAAGGACTTTTCATGGATTTTATAAAGATTTGTCAAGGATTTTTAAAGGTTTCTTCATGACTTTAATTTTTGAAGATTTTTCAAAAATTACCAATGGTTGTTTTCCAAGCAGTATTCAAGGATTTTCAAGAATTTTTCAAGAATTTTTCAAGAATTTTTCAAGAATTTTTCAGAATTTTTCAAGAATTTGTCAAGAATTTTTCAAGAATTTTTCAAGAATTTTTCAAGAATTTTTCAAGAATTTTTCAAGAATTTTTCAAGAATTTTTCAAGAATTTTTCAAGAATTTTTCAAGCAATTTTTCAAGAATTTTTCACGGATCTTCCAACGTTTCCTCAATATTTCAATTTCAAAATTTTTTCAAGGCTTCTTCAAGGATTCTTCATGGATTTTTTTAAGGATTTTTTCAAGAATTTTTCAGAGATTTTTCAGCGTTTCTTCAATATTTCAATTTGATGATTTTTCAAGGATTTTTTATGTTTTTTATTTAGAATTTTTTTCAAGGATTTTTCAAGAATTTTTGTAAAGGTTGTTTTTTAATCAATATTCAGGGATTTTTCAAGAATTTTTCAGTGATTTTTCAATGTTTCTTCAATATTTCAGTTTCGAAATTTTTTTAAGATTTTTCAAGGATTCTTCATGGATTTTTTAAGGATTTTTAAAAGAATATTTCAGGGATCTTTCAAAGTTTCTTCAATATTTCAATTTTTGATGATTTTTCAAAGCTTTCTCAAGAATTTTTCATGGATTTTTTAAAGATTTTTTCAAGGGTTTTTCAAAAATTTTTCAGGGATCTTTCAAGATTATTACATGACATCAATTTTTGCGGGAAATTTCAAAATTTGTCAAGGTTGTTTTTCAAGCAGTATTCAAGAATTTTTCAAAAAATTTTCAGGGATCTTTCAACGTTTCTTCAATATTTCAATTTTTGAATTGTTTTCCAGTCTTTTTCAAAGATTTTTCAAGGTCTTTTTTAAGGATTTTTCAAGAATTTTAAGGGACCTTTCAACGTTTTTTTAATATTTCAATTTTTTTAAATTTTTCAAGGATTTTTCAAGAATGTTTCAAGGATTTTTCAAGAAATTTTCAGGGATCTTTCAAAATTCCTACATGACTTAAATTTTTGGGGATATTTCAAAAATTGTCAAGGTTGTCTTTCAAGCAGTATTCAAGATTTTCAAGAATTTTTTAAAAATTTTTCAGGAACCTTTCAATTTTTTTATTTTTTCCAGGCATTTTCAAGGATTTTTCAAAGATTTTTTTCCAGGATTCTTCGAGGATTTTCAAGAATTTTTCAGGGGTCTTTCACTTTCACTTCAATTTTTGGGAATTTTTCAAAGATTGTCAAGGTATTTTTATCAAGCAGTATTCAATGATTTTTCGGGGATCTTTCAGCGTTTCTTCAATATTTAAATTTCTCAAATTTTTTCCAGGCTTTTTCAAGGATTTTTTAAGGATTTTTCAAGGATTTTTCAAGGATTTTTTAAGGATTTTTCATTCATTTTTTAAAGAATTTTTCAAGGATTTTTCAAGAAATTTTCAGGGATCTTTCAAAATTCCTACATGACTTAATTATTTGGGGATTTTTCAAAAATTGTCAATGTTGTTTTTCAAGCAGTATTCAATGATTTTTCAAAAATGTTTCAAGGCTTTTTCAAGGACTTTTCATGGATTTTTAAGGATTTTTCAATGGAATTTCAACAATTTGTCAGATATCTTTAAATTTTGGGGATTTCCCAAAAATTATTAAAGATTACTTTTCAAGCAGTATTCAAGGACTTTCAAGTATTTTTAGGGATTTTTCAACCATTTTCAAGGATTGTTTAAGAATTTTTTAAGGATTTTTTAAGAATTTTTAAAGGACGTCATAGATTTTTCAATGGTTTTTCAAAAATTGTCATAGATTGTTTTTCAAGCAGTATTCAAGGATTTGTTAAGAATTTTTCAAGGATTTTTTAATGATTTTTCAAGGCTTTTTTAACTAATTTTCATGGATTTTTTAAAGATTTGTCAAGAATTTTTTCAAGCATTTTTCAAGATTTCTTCATGACTTCTAATTTAGAGAATTTTTTAAAAATCATTAAAGGTTGTTTTTCAAGCAGTATACAAGGATTTTATAAGAAAAATTATTCAACCATATAAATTATTGTTTGAATTTTTTAAATCCAATCGCGATCGACTGAAAATACTGGGCGACACTTTCAGATACAATTTGTTTTTATAATATTGAATAATCTACTAATTAAAAATATAAACAATAAAAAAAATTTAAATTATGCTCATTTATAACAAAAGTTAGGAATTCAGATAAATTTTCCACAAATCATCTATTCATTAAACGCCATCACTGTCCGTCAGTATAATAAAGGCTTTAAAATTTTAACCAACCAATAAAAAACAATGTTTAATTTCGAAAATTGTAATTAATTGCCGTAGCCAGAAGCGGAGAGAGAAAACACTTACAATATGATAGAGGGGGCAGTGTGAGGTTTCTTTACAAATTATTTCCATTACGTCTTTGTACACAATTTCAGACGCCTTAGAAAATATCTTATTAGTTGCTTTTTAATTACTTAAATGAAAGGAGGAATTTTTCAAAAAGATTCTTTTGTTTTGGATATAAATTATATGGGACATAAAAACCAGTAGTAAAAAAAAATGCTGTAAAAATATCTGTATTATTATTAAGAGGCGCCAATATCGTATGTGATGTTGTCTGAAATGGTTTTTTTCGCCTACATTATGTGAAAATAAATCATATCAACCCTAAAAATATGATAGAAATTAATGTGTATTGTCCCTTGAGATGAAAAAGTAATAACAACACGATTTTTGACTGACGTTTCATATAAATTTTCATTAAATGTCGGTGTAAATTAGAATCTGAAATCAAGACAACAAATCTGTAAAATATTTGTGTTATATTTTCTTTTTTTTTTCGTTTTTTTCGGTAGTGTGTGCTGAAAACCCTTTAGCAATCCTTAACTCATTTTCTGCCATTATGACACAATATAACTATTGGACGGGCTCTCCGTTAATATTAAAGATAGGTAGCTGCGATTCTCCAAAATCCGTTCTGTTGTTACGTTTTTTTTTGTGCCACCATGTATTTTCGTTATTACAGTATATCTTAATTTCAGACTCGCTTGATATCCCTTCTCAAGATCTCCTTCTCTTCTTGGTATTACTATAAAATGTCTTTCCCATGTTAACAATTCTCTCTCTTTGCCTCTTCAGTCAAAATAATTGACTTTTATTCTGTCTGTGTCGCTGATTGAAAATTTCTTTTCTTCCCCTCGAACTATAGGGTAATATTTTATTATATTGTAATATCTTTTCACTTTTGTCCCCTGTTATCATTTTTAATTATTTCGACGCTTTAACTTTCATTTACTGTTATTTTTAATTATTTTTTTATGTCCGTATATTTTTTTTATATTTACTTAAAAGTTCATTTCTTATCTTTTATAGCAATATAAATTATCTGATGCTTGTGGTGCTCTTTCAGTCTCGATTACAAAAAGAGAATCTATTTTTAATTTGTTTTTACAGATTGTCTTAAAATTTAATTCACTTTGATTATTTTTATATTTCGTATTTTAATCTAAAAATCCATGTATTTCATAATAATATTATGCTTGTTTTATATTCTTTTTTTTTCTAAACAGAGGCCACGAAATCTGGTCATTTGTAAGATTTTTGTCTTATATTTACTTTATGTGAACTTTTCGGGTCAACATGCTTGAAAATCTTTGAATACTGTTTGAAAAACAATCTTTAATAATTTTTGGGAAATTCTTGAAAAACCCTTGAAATATCTTTAAAAAATCCATGAAAAGTCGTTGAAAAAGCCTTGAAAAATTCTTAAAAAATCATTAAATACTGCTTGAAAAACAACATTGACAATTTTTGAAAAATCCCCAAAAATTAAAGTCATGTAGGAATCTTGAAAGATCCCTGAAAAATTCTTGAAAAATCCTTGAAAAATTTTTTAAAAAATTCATGAAAAATCCTTGAAAAATCCTTAAAAAATCCTCGAAAAATCCTTGTACAAGCCTTGAAAAATTGAAATATTGAAAAAACGTTGAAAGATCCCTGAATATTCTTGAAAAATCCTGAAAAAAAATCCTTGAAAAAGCCTGGAAAAAATTTCAGAAATTTAAATATTGAAGAAACGTTGAAAGATCCCTGAAAAATTCTTGAATACTGCTTGATAAACAACCTTGACAATTTTCAAAAATTCCCAAAAATTGCAGGCATGTAGAAATCCCTGAAAAATTCTTGAAAAATTCTTAAAACAATTCAAGAAAAATCCTTGACAAATTGAAATATTGAAAAAACGTTGAAATATTCCTGAAAAATCCCTGAAAATCCTTGAATGCTGCTTGAAAAACAACCTCGACAATTTTTGAAAAATCCTCAAAAATTGAAGTCACGTAAGAATCTTAAAAGATCCCTGAAAAATTCTTGACAAAATCTTTAAAAAAACCATAAAAAATCCTTGAAAAAGCATTGAAAAATCATCAAAAATTGAAACATTAAAGAAACGTTAAAAGATCCCTGAAAAATTCTTGAAAAAATCCATAGAACTCTTGAAAAAGCCTTGAAAAATTTGGAAACTGAAATATTGAAGAAACGTTGAAAGATCTCTGAAAATTCTTGAAAAAGCTTTAAAAAAATCCATGAAAAATCCTTGAAAAAGCCTTGAAAAATCATCAAAAATTAAAATTTTGAAGAAACTTTGAAAGATCCCTGAAAAATTCTAGAAAAAATTCTTGAAAAACACTTAAAAAATCCATGAAATCTTCTTGGAAAAGCCTTGAAAATTCATCAAAAATTGAAACATTAAAGAAACGTTGAAAGATCCCTGAAAAATTCATGAAAAAGCCTTGAAAAAATTTGGAAATTGAAATATTAAAGAAAAGTTGAAAGATCTCTGAAAATTCTTGAAAAAGCATTAAAAAAAATCCATGAAAAATCCTTGAAGAAGCCTTGAAAAATCATCAAAAATTGAAATGTTGAAAAAACTTTGAAAGATCCCTGAAAAATTCTAGAAAAAATTCTTGAAAAACTCTTAAAAAAATCCATGAAATCTCCTTGGAAAAGCCTTGAAAACTCATAAAAAATTGAAATATTAAAGAAACGTTGAAAGATCCCTGAAAAATTCTTGAAAAAATCCATAGAATTCTTGAAAAAGCCTTGAAAAAATTTGGAAATTGAAATATTGAAGAAACGTTGAAAGATCCCTAAAAATTCTTGAAAAATCTTTAAAAAAATCCATAGAAAATCCATGAAAAAGCCTTGAAAAATCTTCAAAAATTGAAATATTGAAGTAACGTTGAAAGATTCCTGAAAAATTCTTAAAAAATCCTTAAAGAAATTTTTAAAAGAAACTCGAAGACAAGCAAAAAACCAAGTAAAGTCACATTTGCAGGAAAAAAAAGAAAAAGTCTCTGAAAGATTTAATTTTTTTGTCTAAAATAAAACCAAAAATAACGTTTAATTTACAGACGTGCTATTTTAATAAATATCATGAAAAAACCCGCATAATTTTAACTGCCATATTAGGCGAGATCTCGTCCAAAAACGAATACTTATATTTTGTGGTGTTCTACCCCATTCTGCGCAGAAAAAATTATACTAGAGGGTAGAATTACTTTTCATTAATGGGAAAATATTTTTTAAAAATTTTCAGTACAACCACATTTTCCACGGACAACTCTCTAACCGGCAACCACGTGGTGTGCCCCTCTTAATTCCAAAATCGTAGATAAATGAACGGTGTATTGATTTTTTTTTGCGTTGTATAATTTAAAATTTGTATTAATAAACTTGTAACTTTGAAAATTAAATTTAGACGCAAAGTTTTCAAATAATTGTCACGATATAGAAATCAGCTAATTTTTATTTTTACCCTGGAAAATTTCCAATATAAATTATAATTTATCATTGTCAAATATAATTTCCATGTTATGTAAAGATTAATTTTCAATTATTTTGCTGTAGTTTCTAATCTTCATTTTAAATAATAGTTTCTATTATTAATGATTTAAGAGTCTTAAAATGAGGACAAATGTGGTTAAGAAAAAGTAATGTTTAAATATACTAGAATTAAATTTGTACTAATTATTAGAAATTTTCATAATTAAAAAAATAAAATAAATAAATTCAGTTTTTTCCACAATCTTTTTAAAACTTTGACAACGTTGTAATATGTTTCATTTTTCATCCAAAAATCAAATAAATGAGAAAAAATCAGAAACAATCATTAATATAATGGAACTAGAAAAAAATTTAAAAAAAAAACAAAAAATTAGAAAGATTGGAAGAATTTGAAAAAATTTGAAAAAAATTGAAAAAATTGGAAAAAACTTAAAAAAATTAGAAAAATTTAAGGAAACTAGAAGGATAAGAAAAAATTATAAAAAATTTGAACAATTAGAAAGACTAGAAAAATTAGAAAGATTTGAAAAAATTAGAATTTTTTTTTAAAACGTTTAAAAAACACAAAAAATTAGAAAGATTGGAAGAATTAAAAAAAATTTGAAATAAATTAAAAAAATTGGAAAAAACTTGAAAAAATTAGAAAAATTTAGGAAACTAGATGGATAAGAAAAAATTAGAAAAAATTAGAAAAAATTTAACCAATTAGAAAGATTAGAAAAATTAGAAAGATTAGAAAAATTATAAAGATTAGAAAAAATGAGAATTTTTTTTTAAAACGTTGACATTTTAATGTTTCATTTTTTACCAAAAAAAAAAACAAATAAATGAGAAAAAATCATAAACAATCATAAAAATAATAGAAAACTAGAAAAATTTGAAGAAATTGGAAAAAATATGAAAAAACTAGAAAGATTAGAAACAATTAGAAAAAAATTGAAAAAATTTGAAAAAACTTGACAAAACATAGAAAAATTTGGAAAACTAGAAGGATTAGAAAAAAAATAGAAAAAAATTAGAAACAATTATAAAAAATTAGAAAAAATTTGAAAAATTAGAAAGATTAGAAAAAATTAGAAAGATTAGAAAAAATTAGAAAAGAATTTTAAAAACTTTGGCAACGTTTTAATATGTTTCATTTTTTACCAAAAAGAAAACAAATAAATGATAAAAAAAAACCAGAAACAATCATAAAAATAATGGAAAACTAGAAAAAATTTGAAAAAATTTGAAAAAAACAAAAAATTTGAAAAAACTAGAAAGATCAGAAAAAATTAGAAACAATTAGAAAAAAAATGAAAAAATTTGAAAAAACTTGACAAAAATTAGAAAAATTTGGAAAACTAGAAGGATTAGAAAAAATTAGAAAAAAAATAGAAAAAAATTAGAAACAATTATAAAAAATTAGAAAAAATTTGAAAAATTAGAAAGATTAGAAAAAATTAGAAAAAAACTTTGACAACGTTTTAATATGTTTAAAACTTGGAAAAAATTTGAAAAATTAGAAAGATTAGAAAAAATTAGAAAGATTAGAAAAAATTAGAAAAAAATTTTAAAAACTTTGACAACGTTTTAATATGTTTAAAAATTAGAAAAAAATTGAAAAATTAGAAAGATTAGAAAAAATTAGAAAAAAAATAGAAAAAAATTAGAAACAATAATAAAAAAATAGAAAAAATTAGAAAAAATTTGAAAAATTAGAAAGATTAGAAAAAATTAGAAAAAAATTTTAAAAACTTTGACAACGTTTTAATATGTTTCATTTTTTACCAAAAAGAAAACAAATAAATGATAAAAAACCAGAAACAATCATAAAAATAATAGAAAACTAGAAAAAAAATGAAAAAATTTGAAAAAAACAGAAAAAATTTGAAAAAACTAGAAAGATCAGAAAAAACTTGAAAAAATTAGAAAAATTGTCAAAATTTGAAAATTTTAGAAAAAATTAAATACAATTAAAAAAAATGAAAAAAAAATTGAAAAAATTATAAAAAATTAGAAAATTTGAAAAAAATAGAAAAAATGTTCTGCCTATGATGATCAGGATAAAAAAAATCTTAATATTTACAGAGACACAAATAAGAGACAAGACTATTTTTTGGTTAATAAAAAGTGCAGATTCGTATTTTAATAAGGGTGGCCATTCAAAAAGCGTTGTTTTAATAAATTGGATAATTAGTTAATAGTTAGTTTTTAATAAGTATGTGAAGATTTATTTTTATTTATTTTGCTGTAGTTTCTAATCTTAATTTTAAACACTTTCTATTATTAATGATTTAAGAGACTTAAATCCTTAAAATGTGGACTAATGTGGTTAAGAAAAAATAATGTTTAAATATCTTAGAATTAAATTCATATTAATTATTAGAAATCACAATTTCCATAATTAAGAAAATAAAATAAATAAATTCAGTTTTTTCCACAATCTTTTTAAAACTTTGACAACGTTGTAATATGTTTCATTTTTCAATAAACAAATCAAATAAATGAGAAAAAATCAGAAACAATCACAAAAATAATAGAAAACTTAAAAAAAATTGAAAAAACCCGAAAGATTAGAAAAAATTATGAAAGAATTTAAAAAAAATTGAAAAAATTAGAAAAAGTTGGAAAAACTAGAAGACTTGGAAAAAATTAGAAAAAATAGAAAAAATAGTAAAAATTTGAAAAAATTAGAAAAAATTAGAAAAAATTAGAAAAAATTAGAAAAAATTAGAAAAAAATTGAAAAAACCTGAAAGATTTGAAAACATGAAAAAATTTGAAAAAATTAGAAAAATTTGGAAAACTAGAAGGATTAGAAAAAATTAGAAAAAAATAGAAAAATTTGGAAAAACTTGAAGGATTAGAAAAAAATAGAAAACATTTGAAATCAGAATAAAAAAATCAATATTTACAGAGGCACATAATTCGCTTGTATGAAAAAATTTTAAATAAGAGACAATACTATTTTTTAGGTAATAAAAAGTGCAGATCCGTATTTTAATAAGGGTGGGCCTTCAAAAAGCGTTGTTTTAATAAATTGGATAATCCATATTTAACAATATTTAGTTTTTAATACATTTTTTTTTATTTTTAAAAATTAATGTTTTAATTAAATTAAATCTCAAATATCTTGGAAAACTGACTTGATATTTTAGTTTAAAAAACTAATCAATTCATCTTGAGAATAATCATTTTTTATCCTATTTCATTTTTGGTCACCGTGTATGTATTCGCACTAAAAACAGTTTGTAGCTATAAAAGCACCCAATTTCCTATAAATAAAGCCATAATATTTTAATCTAAAATGGCAAAAAATGCATAAAAAGCACAAAACAGAAAAAATGGCATAAAATACTCGTTTCGATAGAAACAGCCGTTACGTGGTTCGTATTTTAAAATTGGACGCGTCCTTCTAAATGCAACTTTTGAAACTTGTTTTTTAATGTACTATTTTAGAAATATTTTAATTTTATATTTTTTTGTTTGTTATCTGTCATTTGTTAGAAATAAAAAAAATGTTCAGAACAAAAATAATGGATCACAGAGAAATGCCACTTGCTTGCTTTTTATTTTAATGTCTTTTTTTTTACAAAATTAGGATATTACCGATATTGTGAAAGATTTCCAAGTTGTGGTGATTTTTTTTTCTAAACACTTGTGCCGATATATCAAACGGAAAAAGATAAATGCTTATAACTATTTCGATTGTCAGTTAGCTGTCCAGTTAAAAAAGTTTATATTTAGAAAAGGTCAGAGGAAAATTATCTTTCGAATAGACTCTTTCGTTGATTTTTTTTTTACTTTGGTTATTTTTGGTTGGAGAATTTTGAACAGGTGAATAGATATATTTTAATTTTATATTTATAAAAATGGTCAAATATTTTTAATTTTAAAAGACGGTTTAAATATAAATTAGATTTGACAACTGCACGAAGCTGACATAAAAATAAAAATAAACAAGCCAGAACTGCTTTTTTTTGTATTATTTAATATAAATATGTAAACTATAGATGTTTAATTTTGTGAAATAAATATATGTCTCTTAAAAACACACCTCTTTTGACGGTCAAATACAATACGTATCGAGTACAAGATCCGCTCCAAAATATGGTAACAGTCGTGTACGGTGCTGGCACACGCAACAGACACCATCGTATACCACCAAATAAGTGCGAATTTCGCTGAACCCTCTATTCACCGTAAACCCTATTTTTCACCAATTTTAGTTATTTTCCCTGTATTTTTCTATTTTCCAATGCTTTCCCATTTGTTTTCCTATTTATTTGTGTTCCCTAATTTTCATTTTTTTCCCATTTTAAACTATTTTTCCCAAATTTCCCTATTTTTCCTTATTTTTCTCTATTTTGTCACTATTTTTCCCAAATGTGCATTATTTGTTCTTAGTTTTCCCTATTTTTCTCCATTTATTTCTATATTTTTTCTATTTTCTCCATTTCAGCTATTTTTTCCTATTTTTCATTAATCGATCTATTTTTCCCTTTTTAGTTTTCCTGTTTTCTTTATTTTTCCCTATTTGTCCTTATTTTTCCGTATTTTGTCCTATTTTACTCATTTTTTTTCCTAATTTCCCTACTGTTTCTCTATTTTTGACTATTTTCTCATTTTGGCCTATTTCTCTAATTTTCCTATTTTTCCATACTTTTTTTGCAATTTTTCCCAATTTTTTCCTATTTTTTTCCAATTTTTCCCAAAGAACGCTATTTTTTCCAATGTTTCACTGTTTTTTTTTCATATTTTTCCCAAATTTCACTATATTTCCTATTTTACTCTATTTTTTACTGTTTTAATTGTTTTTCAATATTTTTTTCAAATTTAACTATTTTTTCCTATTTTTTTTCCCAAATTTCCCCATTTTTCCTATTTATCTCTTTTTGTTTGGTATTTTTTTTCACTATTTTTTTTCAAAGTTTTAATCCGATTGAGCTGAAATTTGGTATATTTGTTTGGGTTATCTGTCAGAAGAATCCATTAGTTTTTGTACGAGATCTGTCTAACGGAACTATCACTATCAAAAAATGACAGATGCAATATGTCACGGAATTGGACATGCAATATGTCGTTTCAAAGCCCTTGAAAAACTCTATTCAGAACAGTCAAAATTATTTCTCCAACTATCACCTGTCAAAAATAAAAAAAATGTCAAAGTTGAAACTTAAACATTAAATATCTGAAAAAGTATTCGTGGATACTCGTCGGGAAAGTTTTGGGGCGACACAACCGATTTTTTTTCCTGTTTTCCGTTAGTTTTTTCTATTTTCTTTATTTTTCTTTGCCGGTTATATTAAAGATTTGTATGTAGATATTTCTTCGTTTTTTACGAGTATGTTTTAAATTTTTCTTCGTGTAATTTAATTCAAACAAATAGCTGCATATCAAAAATTATGTCATAAATTAAACATATATACAGTATGTCCCAATAAATATATTTTTAATTTTGTATAATAATGCTAATTTGTTATACTTTTATTATTGATCATATTTCACATATATTCTTTGTTCTAATAAATAGAGGGATTAGAAAATAGAATTTCCTACAACTTTTGTCTCAAATTTGTTCCAGAATTCCTTATAGTTTTGCTGCTAGAATGATTTTTTTTATTTAACTAAAGTTTGTTTAACCACTCATATTTTATATGTTTTCTTGTCTTCTTGTCATTTGTCAATTCTGTCATGTCTTTAGTCATTAATATACTCTTCTTTTTCGATATATTTATGATTATGTTGAATATGACGCTGGGTCGGATAATTTCGGATAATTCATTTTTGATTTTATATAATTGATTGTTTGTGACTTTTGTCTTTTAACATCAAATTCCCAGGTACTTGACTCAATAGACAAGTAAAGCCCTAAATTCTGGCCGTTAGCGCTTTGTCGATACCAAAACAAAACCTAGAATGTTAAATCTTCACTGACGCTGCTCGAAGCAAGTGGCTTTTACACTATAAATAGAAGATGGCGTCCGAGATAATCCATTATCTGGACTAAGACACCAAACTGAGTCAGTAGCAACAAAAGGGCGTTACAAAAAGTTTAGTACTTTCGTCTTTGAAAGACATTTTTCCATTGAAGTACTGTAAGTTTCACTTATGCGTACTTTAAATTTGAAAAAGAAGTGATGAAGTGCAAAGAAATTGTAAACTGATTTTAAATAGTTTTGACAAGGAGAATATGGTATTAAAATAGTCCAATTAGGTATTATTTTTGAAGATATTCCCGAATAAAAATTAATATATTTTCAATATAAGTATAACTTTATGACAAATACGTTTTATTCAGTGTAACAAATAATATAAAAATTCCCTATTTTGATTTTATAGAAACATTTCTGTTACGAAATATCTTCAAAGCGTGTATTTTCCATATTTCTATCTGTCGACACTGATTTCAAAGCATCTCAGAAAAAAATGTCGCTTTCAATCACCTTTCACCAGCAAAATGATTGATTCGTCTAGGCCGAAGTGAATACTAATTTGAAAGGCGTATTTTTCAAACTTGCTGACAACGATATGATGATAAAAAATATTTTTTATATACAATATTCGAACCCTCGAACTTTTGATATCTGCAATATATTCTAAAAAACATACAAAAAAAAGTTACCTGTAGTCATGTATTATAATTAGTACTCACTGCGCCATCTGCAATAGCTCATTTTGATGTTTAAATTCTCAACTTTGTTCTTACCAACTGATTTTAACATTGTCTCAACGGATAAAAATTCGCTCGGTATAAAACTTGTAGGGAATAAATAAAATATAGAAGCTATGAAATTTCTATGCAATCTATATAAGCTAAAAGCAGACAATAGCGGTTAGATGCAATTAAAGGAGATAATTTGATAGAGAGCAAAAGCAAACATGAGAAAGTGTGTAGCAAGCATTTCGAAACAGTTAATTTAAGTAAAGTAACGTTATGGCCTCCGTACTTACTACTCATTATCATCTATTAATAGAAACGCAGCTTCAGTACATAATGTAAATTCAGATACTAGATATTGTTTATGATATAATTCGAATATTTTAATCCTGTATTATACGTTAATTATAATTTATTTTAAATTAATAAAAACCACTAGACCGCGTTATGCAATATTGAATACTTGGTATAGAATTTTTAATACAAATCCCGATGCACGTCACAAGGGATGTCATTCTTTCATTATAGTACTACCAACTTATTAAAATTTCCCTAAATATGTAAAATAATCCGAAACCAAAGAATACTGAAAAATGCAATTGTTATTAGTTTGACAATTTTAGAATGATCTCAATTATATTAGCTTATACTTGATAATATAAAGCTTATAATAGTAGATTCTGTAACAAGGTTAGAATGAAAAATTCGACACGAGTGGAAAATTCCGAACGCGAGCGAAAGCGAGTGTGAGGAACCACCAAATATCAAAAATGCTGTGGTACACTTACCGATATTAAAATCTGGTGCATTGGTGTTTTTTCATAATTTGCAATTTCAGATATTATTAAATTCTATATCTACTTCACTTGATTTTTCACTCATTATTTTGTTCAAATTAAAACTTGTTTGACAATAATTATTACCGTCGCCATTTTATATCTGACAGTGACACTTTTGAAATCGAGGGCAATCCATATTGTTTATTTCGATTACAGAAAATCCATTCTTTACGTTGATAAAGAATGAAAATACATGCACATAAGAGGCAAGTATTATAGAATAAATATTCAGACTCTAGAGTGTGAATGTTTACATTCTATTATTAAAAATGATTTCAGAATTCATACATTCAGTAATGGTCGTGAAGAATATATTATTATATGTGTAGTACTCGGAAAACCATATTTTTTTATTAAATAATTTTGACATTTTGTACGCCAATGAAACTCGTATTTAGAGAGAAGAAATGACATTTTAGTAATTGGTAAGCCTTGATGCGCTGTTGTCAATTGTAAATTGAAAATTTTCACCTATTAGTAGTATTAGTGAGAACTGATTTAGGTTATGTCAACAAGTTGATTGAGTTTTCTCCACGTTTTCGTAATTTTATAATATTGTCTTTATTTTTGTGCTTTGCCAGTTATACTCATATAAAAACTGTTTTTTTTTTTCAAAACAAACACAGTGCGAATAAGTTGATTAATGTCGTGTATTTCTACATACAAACAAAATGCCAAAAAAACTAAATAGTCGCTGTAAGGAGCTTGTATCTTCGTTAATACAGTACTTTGATCGGGAGCGATATAATAATGGACCACTTTTACCCTTAACTTCGGTCATAGAGGTAAGTTAGAAAGATTATATAAAGGTCTAGAAATATGAAATTGTTTTCTTGTCTGTTTTAGCTTGTTGCAGCAGCCCTAGACTTAAATATTTCTACTGTCAGTAGTATTTCGCAAGCAGTCAAGAATAATGAATTATTAAAATCGACACCCAAAAAACGTTTATTCAAAAAAACAGTCACTAACACAATAACATTGGATACGAGTGGAATACGAAACGTTATTTATAACATGTATGATAGAAGTGAGTTCATTAACAAATCTAAGTATCCAATAAAAGTTTATATTTTTATATACTAATATCGCTACATATAGATACAAAAGAAATATCAAAAATGTCAAAATGTTATATTTTAGAATATAAGTGATGTTGGCATTATATGATAAAAAAAACAGCAAGTAGAAATAAAATATATTCTTTTTTTCAGACACAAACCCCCAAAATATTTCTCTTCCTCCATACCATTGCGTTTTTAACCCTATAGAACTTATTTGGGGACTTTCCAAACAATATTATAATAAACATATTGGCAGAGATGGTAACAAAGAACAAGATTGTTTAAATATGTGGCCTGAAGCTCTTAGAACAATTACTCCCGAAGTATGGAAAAATTCTATTAAACATACAGAAAAAGAAATACAAAAATGGTACGAAAGAGAAAGAGTTTTTGATAGAATGGAAATTAATCCCATTATAATTAATCCTAACAGCGATGACAGTGATTCAAGTGATTTCGATTTGAATTAGGAGAAAAGATTTATTTTTTGTAGGAATTACGAATATTAGTAGTTGAATTGTTTCTTTTAAGTAAAAAAAAATAAACAGTTTCCTACCTTTTTTATTTATTTCAAAATAATTGAATAGAATATATACATTTAAAATAATAACAAAGCCAAACAACATAACCTTAAATTTTCGAAAATTCCTACGTGAATGATCTATGACATGCATCGGGATTTGTATTAAAAATTCTATATTTGCTGCTATATGGAAAACATGTCGTATGGCAGAAAATTTACGATAGCGGATTGACGGCACTTGGACGGTTACAGAAAATTTTGGATTCTTTGGGATATAGTTCTGCACGGGATGAAATCAAACTGTTTAACTAGAAATATTAGATCCATGATAATCCTCCTCCGGGCAGTATTTTCCTAACAATTCTTCCCTAAAATATTTTTTCCACCCGATAAATCTTTCCAGTATCATTTAATTTCAAATCAAATTTTTTTATATAATAATTTAAACTAGCATTCCATTTCACTGATGATACTAGTACTATATCCTTATGGTCCTGTTTCTCAAGATCTCCCTCTCTTCTTGGTATTACTATAAAATGTCTTTCCCATGTTAACAATTCTCTCTCTTTGTCTCTTCAGTCAAAACAATTGTTTGTATCACTTATTGAAAATGTCTTCTCTTCCCCTCGTTATATAGGTTAAGTTTTATTTATATTATATTATATTTTTACTTATGTCCACTGTTATCATTATTAATTATTTCGACGCTTTTTAACATTTATTTACTGTTGTTTTTAATTTTTTTATGCCGGTATATTTTTTGTTATATTTATTTAAAAGTTCATATCCTATCTTTTATAATAAAATACATTATCTGGTTTTTGTGGTGATTTTCAGTCTCAATTACAAAAAGAGAATCTATTTTTATTTTTATTTTTACAGATTGTCTTAAAATTTAATTCACTTTGATTATTTTTATATTTCATATTTTGATCTAAAACCCCTGAAAAATTCTTGACAAAATCTTAAATAAAATCCATGAAAAATCCTTGAAAAAGCCTGGAAAAATTATCAAAAATTGAAATGTTGAAGAAACTTTGAAAGATCACTGAAAAATTTTAGAAAAATTTCTTGAAAAAATCTTTAAAAAAATCCATGAAATCTCCTTGGAAAAGCCTTGAAAACTCATCAAAAATTGAAATATTGAAGAAACGTTGAAAGATCCCTGAAAAATTCTTGAAAAAATCCATGAAGAATTCTTGAAAAAGCCTTGAAAAAATTTGGAAATTGAAATATTGAAGAAACGTTGATAGATTCCTGAAAAATTCTTGAAAAAATCTTAAATAAAATCCATGAAAAATCCTTGAAAAACCTGGAAAAATTATCAAAAATCGGAATGTTGAAGAAACTTTGAAAGATCCCTGAAAAATTTTAGAAAAATTTCTTGAAAAAATCTTGAAAAAATCTTGAAAAAATCCATGAAATCTCCTTGGAAAAGCCTTGAAAACTCATCAAAAATTGAAATATTGAAGAAACGTTGAAAGATCCCTGAAAAATTCTTTAAAAAATCCATGAAGAATTCTTGAAAAAGCCTTGAAAAAATTTATAAGATTTTTGTCTTATATTTACCTTATGTGAACTTTTAGAATATTTGGTACAAGTTCTTTGGAACAAGTTTTTTTGGAACCCAACGTTTTATTTCTTCGAACAAGTTTTTTTGGACCAAACGTTTTATTTTGCTACAAGTTTTTTTGGAAGTTTTTTCAACTAAACGTTTTTTTTGGGAACAAGTTTTTTTGGACCAAACGTTTTTTTTGGTACAACGTTTTTTTTTTGGACCAAACGTTTTTTTTGATACAGGTTTTTTGGAACAAGTTTTTTGGACCAAACTTTTTATTTTTTGCAACAAGTTTTTTTGGACCCAACGTTTTATTTTTTGAAACAAGTTTTTTTGGACCAAGCGTTTTTTTTTGGTACAAGTTTAATTGGAACAAGTTTTTTTGGACCCAAAATATTTATTTTTTGGAACAAGTTTTTTTTGACTAAATGTTTTCTTTGGTACAAGTTTTTTGGACCAAACGTTTTATTTTTGGAACCAGTTTTTTATTTTTGTTTTTACAAATTATCTTAAAATTTAATTCACTTTGATTATTTTTATATTTCATATTTTGATCTAAAACCCCTGAAAAATTCTTGACAAAATCTTAAATAAAATCCATGAAAAATCCTTGAAAAAGCATGGAAAAATTATCAAAAATTGAAATGTTGAAGAAACTTTGAAAGATCCCTGAAAAATTTTAGAAAAATTTCTTGAAAAAATCTTTAAAAAAATCCATGAAATCACATTGGAAAAGCCTTGAAAACTCATCAAAAATTGAAATATTGAAGAAACGTTGAAAGATCCCTGAAAAATTCTTACAAAAATCCATGAAGAATTCTTGAAAAAGCCTTGAAAAAATTTATAAGATTTTTGTCTTATATTTACATCATGTGAACTTTTAGACTATTTGGTACAAGTTCTTTGGAACAAGTTTTTTTGGACCCCAACGTTTTATTTCTTCGAACAAGTTTTTTTGGACCAAACGTTTTATTTTGCTACAAGTTTTTTTGGAAGTTTTTTCAACTAAACGTTTTTTTTGGGAACAAGTTTTTTTGGACCAAACGTTTTTTTTTTGGTACAACGTTTTTTTTTTGGACCAAACGTTTTTTTTGATACAGGTTTTTTTGGAACAAGTTTTTTGGACCAAACTTTTAATTTTTTGCAACAAGTTTTTTTGGACCCAACGTTTTATTTTTTGGAACAAGTTTTTTTGGACCAAGCGTTTTTTTTTGGTACAAGTTTAATTGAAACAAGTTTTTTTGGACCCAAAATATTTATTTTTTGGAACAAGCTTTTTTGACTAAATGTTTTCTTTGGTACAAGTTTTTTGGACCAAACGTTTTATTTTTTGGAACCAGTTTTTTTGGACCATACATTTTACTTTTTGGAACAAATTTTTTTTGGACCAAACGTTTTTTTTTTAACAAGTTTTTTGGACAGAACATTTTCTTTTCTTTTTGGGACCAAAAGTTTTTGCACTGAACAAGGTTTTTTTTGGAACAAGCAAGTTTTTTTTTCTCTTTTGGTACCATTGTCTCTACTGCTGGATCTAGGAAATTTTTAGAAAAAACTCGAAGTCTCTGAAAGATTTAAATTTTTCGTATAAAATAATACAAATATAACGTTTAATTTGAGTTTAATTTCCTTAAACCCATAAAAAAAGAAACGATGGATTTTGAAATATATCATGGTCAATTGTTTTTAAATACATCAAAAAATCAATTAGACTGGCGTCCAATTTTTTTTTAATTTTATTCTTTACTTTTTGATATATTACAAATTCTATTCGTGGAAAGAACCCATAATAAAAAGAATTAAGCTTAAATCACATTTATTACTAAATCACTTTTATCAACGAATTAAAATAACGTTTCAGTCCTCGCTAAATATAATACTTTAATATAATGCTCGCGAACACGAATTAGAAAAAAATGGATTGTGGCAAATCTTAACACTTTCCCCTAATTTTTAATAAACAAATACCCTGTATATGATTTAAACAATTATGATCCATCAAAAGTAACAAAAGCTTTACTGAACTAAAAGGACTCTCTAGATTTATACCCTTTTATCTAAACATTCGCTCCAGGTGACACTTGGAGATAATGTTTTCGATTAATATTGACATAAGTGCGGGCCTTCCTAGACATAATTTCAATTTATTGTTAGTGTATTCGGTGTTAATCTGGTGTGTAGATTAAATTGTTCACCAATATATACATCGGCAATGTGTCGTGTTAACTTCCGTTTTAATAGATTCGAATTTATAGTATAGGTTAACGGTGTTATGAGTTTATTTGGTTGGATGGAATTTGGATGGGATAATAAACCTCTTTGTATTGTTGATTCGGATAAATTTAATCATCTTGTCATCATTTATTTTAAAATAAATAATCAATTTCGCGCATAATCTCGATATAAAGATTATGTCTTGTTATCTAGAATTTCAGTTGCAGTTGTTATTTTTTAATGAACGCGATATTTTCATGTGAAAAACTAAATATAAAATATAACCAAAACCTGGATAAAAGATTATCATTGGCGTATAACTTTTATACTAAACAATTTCTCGTATTTTTTGGTACATAAAAAGTCAAGATAATGAAATATCCATTAAACTTAGTTTATTAAGCACCCTCTATATCGCTATATTTTTGTCATCAATAGTTGAACACTTTTGGCGCTTGAAGTTAGGAATGTGCCGCCCTTTGGTACGAAGGTAACTAAAAGTCGCAGACGGGTAAAAACCCTATTGCGAAGGCCCTTCATCCCTTAGAATCAAACCTGTCTAGGGCCATTCACTTTGTCACTGGAATGAAGATCTGCCATTGAACTTTTCTGGCACAGATGCTCGTTACAACGCTTGAATTCCATAAATCCATAAAGACGAACAGTGGTGGCACGGGCTTTTGGATATAGTTAGGTTAGGGATTTTTGGAACGAAAAAATTAAATAATGTTTTTAATAATAATAATAACAAGGCCCCTGTTTTCCATATAGACATTTTTTGCATACATGCAAAGTCATCGACTATGCGTATATTTTTCTTGTCGAACTATTTAAGACTGACATTTCGTGAAATAATTCGAAAATTAAACTGGTAATTTTGGACAATTTTCGAAGTATCTCAAATCCTATCAAAATTGAAGGAAAATGGATAAAGCTTTTCATAGGATCTTTGCATGTGCAGTAAAAAAGTACTCTTGACATTTTTCAATATTTCCCCGCGTTTCCGAGATTTTCGGAATTTAATTTCGAAAAATATCTTTTTTTCATATTTTATTTTTTTTCTAAACTTTCTTGACATCATTCTGGAAAATGCTTCATATAAGACTTGTTGACCTATTTAATTCCTATATTTTATTATTTTTAAATTTTAAATACCTTTCACGGCACGATTTTTTTAAATAATGACATTTCCGAAAAAACAATCCGATATAACTCACAATATTTTCATTACTTTTTTTTCATATTTTTCATAAATTTTTTCCATATTTTTCATTATTTTTTTTCCATATTTTTCATTATTTTTCCCATATTATTCATTATTTATTCATTATTTTTCATTATTTTTTTCCTATTTTTCATTATTTTTTCCCTAGTTCCCAATATTTTTTTACCTATTTTCTAACATTATTTTCCCTATTTTTCATTATTTTTTTTATTATTTTGTTACTATTTTTCATTATTTTTTCCCTATTTTTCATTATTTTTTTCCCTATTTTTCATTATTTGTTTCTCTATTTTTCATTATTTTTTTTTTCTATTTTCCAATATTTTTTCCCTATTTTTCCTTATTTTTTTCCTAATTTTTCATAATTTGCCATAATTTTTCAAAAAATTAAAGTCACTAAATCAAAATTCTGTATATATGCTTACTCTATAAGAGTTTTTTTTTGAAAACTAAAATGGAAAAAATAGAGTAAAATAGGAAAAAAGGAAAATATAAGGAAAAATAGGGAAAACTAGAAAAATATAGTCAAATAGTAAAAATGGAGATAAATGAAAAGAACTGAAAGAATAGAAAAAAATTGAAAAAAAATTGGAAAAAATAGATAAAAATAGAAAAAACAGAAAAATGAGCAAAAATAGAAAATAGGGAAATATAGACAAAAATATGAAAAAAAAGCATGAAAAAATAGTAAAAAAATATAGAAAAAGAAAAATGAAAAACAAGAAAAAATAGGAAATAAGAAAAAAGTTCGGAAAAGTAGGAAAAAATAAGAAAATATAGTCAAAAATAGGAAAATGGGGAAAAATAAAAAAAAATTAAAAAATGAAAAAAAATTTGGAAAAGTAAAGAAAATGGAGAAAAAGGTTTAGACATAAATTTAAAATAATGACATTTTCGGAAAAACAACCCGGTATAAATCACAATATTTTCATTATTTTTTTCCACATTTTTCATTATTTTTTTCCATATTTTTCATTTTTTTTTCCACATTTTTCATCATTTTTTCCCTAATTTTTATTATTTTTTTCCCTACTTTTCATTATTTGTTTTAATGCCCTTCATTATTTTTTTATCTATTTTCCAATATTTTTTCCCTAGTTTTCTTTATTTTTTCCCTAATTTTCATAATTTGGCGTAATTTTTCAGGTTTTCAAAAAATTCAAGAAAACAAAATTCTGTATATATACTTGATTCTATAAGAGTTTTTTTTGAAAAATAAAATGGAAAACATAGAGTAAAATAGAAAAAAGTAGGAAAAAAATCGGAAAAAATAGGAAGAAATAGGAAAAAATAGGAACAAATAGGAAAAAATAGGAATAAATTGGAAAAATAGGAAGAAATAGGAAAAAATTAGAAAAAATAGGAAAAACAGAAAAATGGGCAAAAATAGAAAATAGGGAAATACAGGCAAAAAAAAAAGAAAAAAATAGTAAAAAACACAGAAAAATAAAAAGAAATAGGATAAAATAGGAAAAAATGAAAAAATAAAAAAAAGAAAAAGGAAAAACGAGAAAAAATCTTCCAAAAATTAATTTCTCGAATGAAAAAATTGAAAATAATAATTTATTACGGAATAACTGAAATGGTGCCAGAAAGTTTTTGAACAAGTTCCTGTACGATTTTTTTCGTAGATTTCGAATCTGAGCTCAGATTTTTGATAATCATTATACAGGGTGAGTTATTCTTACAAGAACTTAAGATGGAAGAAAAAGAATATTCCGGTCCTGATATTGGATTCGTTCAAAGGGCTACTTATTAAGGCAATTTAGTTTAATTCATGTATCAATTTTAAACCAAATCGGGTTATCCCTGTATTTAATATGGCGTATTAAATTTTTTGTCTAAATTCACAAATCACACTGTATATCAGTAACGAAGAGGTTTTGAACATTTGTATATGACTTTTTGCAATCATATTGGCAGTCTCTATAACCCCCTAAGTTTTGTCGGTTGCATCTCTGGACACCCTGTATATAAATGATTTATTCTAGAAGCAACGAATTCCCCATTGACTTATGTACATCCAACTGACTTGTTTCAGAGAGCTATTTGCTAGTAGAGAAGTTTTCATCTGATATAGGATCACCGAACATTGTTCTTTGTCTTTGAAACAATGGATGGTCCTTGAGGAATTTGCTGGCCCTAATAAAAGGGTCTGTTATGTGGACTACATGCTTTACTGAATTGCCGAATCTAACTAATTATAATTGATCAAAGTATTATTATTAAACTGAGATTTTTTAAATGTTTATTTGAAATTTTACCAATGGTAATTTAACTGACTAATTTTTTACAGAACAAATCGAAAAGAAGAATATAATATTTTTAATACCCTTTAATTATTTTTGGTACATTTATAAGAGCTTAATTTTCATAATCCGATTACATACAAGCATTTATCAAATATTTTTAAGGATTCTTAGAAAATTTCCTTATTCGTTAGGAATTGTTATGAATTGAATTTGTAATGACTTTTTGATGTTTTTTTTAGGAAATTTTTCAAGGATTTTTCGTGAAGGATTTTCCAATTAAGTTTTAGGGATTTATAGAAATTTTTAAAGGTTTTCAAGTTTTTTGCAAGAAATTTTTAAAAATTCTACAAGGATTTTTGAAGGATGATTTTCCAACTAAGTTATAAGGAGTTTTAGGATTTTTCAAGTACTTTTTGATGATTTAAAAGGCCTAATAAGGATTTTTGGGAAATTTTTTCAAGTAATTTTCAAGGATTTTCAGAAGAATTTACATGGTCTTATCATCAAACTTTGAAGGACTGTCATGAATTTTTCAACTAACTTTTAAGGATTTATAGGAATTTTCAAGGACTTTTCGATAATTTTGAAAAGTTTTTTCCAAATTTTTTTAAGGATTATTCAAGGATTCGAAATAAAGTAAAAAAAATAGCAGAATATTTTCATGATATTTTCATGATAGTTTTTAGTGTCGATTGGCATTGAGCAGTATGATTTTTTTTCTGGTAAATTCTATTTATTTGTGATTTTTTAATGTATGTGTACTATTTTTTTTTCAAGTGATATTTAAAATTAATTTTAAATTTTCAAAATTAATGAAAACAAATAAGGGCATACAATTTTTTTCAATTTAAACAAAAACTGATTAAAAAGCAATTTTTGTATTTTTTTTTTTTTTCAGAGGATTAAAAATATAATTTTAGAATGAATCAATTTTTCTCCATACGTGATTTTTTTAATACTATTCAATTATTTTTGGTACACGAATAATCCGATTGTTGTTACATACAAGAAAAAAATTTTTTATTTTTATTTTCGAAATAAAGCAAAAAAAATGCAGAAAATTTTCATGATGTTTATACTAAATTTTAATGTCGATTTGCATTGAGCAGTATGATATTTTTTTTTGTTTGGATTTTATTTATACTTTTTATCCATTTTCTGGTAAATTCTATTTAGTTGTGATTTATTTACATTTTTTTTTCAAGTGATATTTTAAATTTTATTGTTTATTTCTAAGAGAAACTAAATTAAATTTTCAAAATTAATAAAAACAAATAAGGGTAAACAATTTTTTTCAATTTAAACAAAAGTTGATTAAAAACCATCTTTGTAATATTTTTTTTCAGGGGATTAAAAATATAATTTTAAAATGGATCAATTTTTCTCCTTATGTGATTTTTTTAAGGTACTTATATACTATTTTTAATAATATTCAATTATTTTTGGTACATTTATAAGAGCTTAATTTTCATAATCCGATTGTTGTTACATACAAGAAAAATTTTTTTCATTTCTTTTTTTTCGAAATAAAGCAAAAAAAAAATTGCAGAAAATTTTCATGATGTTTATAATAGTTTTTAGTGTCGGTTTGCATTGAGCAGTATGATTTTTTTGGTTTGAATTTTATTTATACATTTTATCTATTTTCTGATAAATTCTACTTAGTTGTAATTTTTTCCATTTTTTTTTTCAAGTGATATTTTAAATGTTATTGTTTATTTCTAAGAGAAACTAAATTAAATTTCCAAAATTAATAAAAACAAATAAGGGCAAACAATTTTTTTCAATTTAAATAAAAGTTGATTAAAAAGCAATTTTTGTAATTTTTTTTTTTCTTGGGATTAAAAATGTGATTTTAAAATGGATCAATATTTCTCCATACGTGATTTTTTTAAGGAACTATTTCCAGTAGGATTTAAATTTAATTTTAAAAGTAGGAAAAGTTGCTTTTTTGTTTTTATTAGTAATTTTTTGCTTCTCGTAGAGTGTATTATTAATTATAAAAAAATTATCTACAGGGTGTTGTACGAAGGATTGACAAATAAGTATATCTTTCGTAAAACCGGACCTGCATTATCATTTTTTTACTGCATCTATATATCCCACTAAAAAGCAAGAACCTATATATGAAATAAAAATTATTATACAAGGTGGTTCCCTAATTATGAATAGAAAACGCAATAAATTTTATTTCTTCACTGCAGAATCCTAAAAAAACTAAATATGAAAAAATTTTCAAAAAATACAACCACACGATTAAATTCAGTTTTTTGCGCTCTTTTCAAATATGGCGATTAAATTTAAAAAATCAACTATACAGGGTGTTATTTGGAGGTTGTAAGAATTGTGAATTTTTCCTAAAATCGGACCTGGATTATCAATATTTTTGATACATCGGTATATCCCACGGGATATGAGGAACATGTATACCAAATATAAAAAAAATCTACAAGGTAGTTCGTAAGTTATGAGTACGAAAAGAAATGGTCAAAATTCATAAAACGCCCTGTATCTCGAATACAAAGGGCGTAAGACCCATAATACGGTGTTTTTTAGAGTCAGCTAGGTGATCTTTACTAATGAATCACCCTGTATATTTAAATAATAATATAATTAAAATTATTTTAACATATCTTGGCCTGGATTTTTTACTACAAATAATCTACTCGAATCTACTCATCTTTCCTCAATATTTTCTGTCTTTATTTTAGTAAGGTTATCTCTCTCCTCTTTGTACGTGACAAGAAATATTCTCTCAAATTCATGAATTTAACCTTCACATATACTTGTAACAAATCATCCCATAGTATTTCTAACAAGTCAATGCACCAGAAAATAGTTATTGGCTAAATCGACGTTTTGGCTAAATCGACGTTAGCATGTAAAAGCTCTTCAAAATAAAAATAGTAGAATATTTATTTAAACCTAATGGTCTCAGTTCTACAAATAACTGAGTGGTCCTTCGTTGCAAAATTAAGCTCTAATAAATGTAGAACAAATAATTGAATAGTATATCAGTACCTTAAAAAAATCACGTACGGAGAAACATTAATCCATTTTTAAATTATATTTTTAATCCCCTGAAAAAAAAATGTTATAAAAATTGATTTTTAATCAACTTTTGTTTAAATTGAAAAAAATTGTTTGCCCTTATATTTTTTATTAATTTTGAAAATTTAATTTAGTTTCTCTCAGAAATAAACAATAAAATTTTAAATTAATTTTAAATATCACTTGAAAAAAAAAATTGTATCTACATTAAAAAATCACAAATAAATAGGATTTACTAGAAAATGAATAAAAAGTATAAAAAAAATTCAAACAAAAAAAATCATACTGCTCAATGCAAATCGACACTAAAAACTATTATAAACATCATGACAATTTTCTGCCATTTTTTTAACTTTATTTCGAATCCTTGAACAATCCTTAAAAAATTTTGGCAAAACAATTTTCAAAATTATCGAAAAGTCCTTAAAAGTTAGTTGAAAAATTCATGATAGTCCTTCAAACTTTGATGAAAAGACCATGTAAATTCTTCTGAAAATCCTTGAAAATCACTTAAAAAAATTTCCCAAAAATCCTTATTAGGCCTTTTAAATCATCAAAAAGTCCTTGAAAAATCCTAAAACTCCTTATTATTTAGTTGGAAAATCTTCCTCCAAAAATCCTTGTCAAATTTTTAAAAATTTCTTGCAAAAAAATTGAAAATCTTTAAAAATTATCGAAAAGTCCTTGAAAATTTCTATAAATGCCTAAAACTTAGTTGGAAAATCCTAAAAAAATCATCAAAAAGTCATTAAAAAATAATCTACTCGAATCTACTCATCTTTGCTCAATATTTTCTGTTTTTATTTTAGTAAGGTTATGTCTCTCCTCTTTGTACGCGACAAGAAATATTCTCTCAAATTCATGAATTTAACCTTCACATATACTTGTAACAAATCACCCCATAGTATTTCTAACAAGTCGATGCACCAGAAGATGTTTAACAGTTTTTTACTAAATTGACGTTTTCGGGCGAGTTAATCAGACATAATTTCATAGTAAATATGATAAAAATAAACCACCAACTTTAATACAATAAATACCAATTAGTAATTACTTAAACTAAAGTGATTCCATTAATATTATCATTAGCATGTAAAAGCTCTTCAAAATAAAAATAGTAGAATATTTATTTAAACATAATGGTCTCAGTTCTATAAATAACTGAGTGGTCCTTCGTTGCAAGAATTTTCAAGATCACTTTGAGATTAACAGACTATAATTCTTGGTTGTTTTGATCCAAAAACTCAAAAAATAATAAAATTAAATGAACAATTCTTGATAAAATTATAACATTAGGAAATGAAATAAATATTTTAGAGTCGGTCCTGAAGTCTGTGAAGCTGTGACTCTCATTTATTCCAAATGTGACTAGGTATTGTTTCAAATTCCATTTGTAGTGAAATTTCGCTTTGCGAGAATTAAAACGGCTGAAGAGATAATATTAAAAGAGAACAAAAATATGAAATGTGAGTCGGTGACTTCAAACCGTAAACTGTTTATAAAATTTGCATGTCGTTCGGGATTTTCCTGTGGTCAGTTTTATTGCTTTTTTCATTCTTTTTCGTATTTAGTCGAGATTTCGCGAAAATGGAACCGACAAACTATAAAAATGGTCTCGTGAATTTTAATTATTGAATGAATTACATAATAGTTATTTATGTGTAAGAATGGATTTTTCTTATTAGTATAATAGTTTATTTTATCTTGAATATCGTATAAAAAAAATTTTAAATATTTAATAAAAAACAAAAAAAAAATATTGGAAGAAAAAGTTTCAGTTGTAAAAAAAAATATAATATAGTTGAAAATTTCGAATTTAATTTTGGAATGGAACCTGAAGAATAGTAAGTAATCTTTATGACAAAAAAAAGATATAAAAAAATTAATTTAAGGAAGAAATATTTATTAAAATTTAAGAAAATTGGACTTATAGTAAGATAATTTTTTATATATAGGTTCATTAATTTATGTAAACAAAAAAATTACAGATCTAAGATTTTTATGGTCAAAATTTTAACACAAAATTTTATAGTATAATTATTTCCCTCTAGTAAATTAATTAGTTTATTTTTTTGAATGTTAATAAAGGAATGATACAAATATTTAATTTTCTCCTGTTATTTAAAAATTTTGGATTGAACTTACCCTGAGAAAAAGTGAATGGTAGATAATAAAATAATAATAATTAAAAAAGAGAAATTGATTTATTAAAAAGGTAACAGAAAATACTAATTTAAATGGCTTCGCAACGTGGGGCTTTATAAAATTGAAGGCACCACAGACCCAGCATCAATAGACAAAGACGTACTATTTTGTATGTTTTCAAGAATTGAATTTTTTTTAGTTTTATTATTATTTAATTAGGATAATTTTATTATTATTTATTTAAATAAATGACAGATCTTAATTTCAACATAACAATAAAAATAATTAAATGTAACACGTTATCCATATCAAAAATGTGGTCAAGTGTTCAATAAAAGTAATGAAACTCAAAGTCATGTATCACAGTAATTTAATATAAACGGCAACTAGTTTCGGCTAATTAACCATCATCAGGTCTAAAAATGTTACAATTCGACAATAAAATTTCTATTATCTAATTTACAAAACAAACTAACTTACCATGTAAGTAATTGAATTAAAAATTGCAAAATTGCATAAAGATGATGCGCATCAGAAAAGGTGGGGGAGTTTGTAGAGATAAAATTTAGAAAGGAAAATTTTTTTTTGGGATACATGAAATAAAATGATAAGTTCAAAAAAAGGCGAATTATAAAAAAAGGTCACATATAATCACTCCTTTTCAATGTCAGATGTTGTTCTTCTACATATTTGTCATAAAAGCAACAGATTAAATCTATTGGAAATGTTTCCACAACATAAATATATCTTGTCTCAATGAACAGTTAAGACCGAAGGAGAACCTCATTTGATCAGTTTAATCAATTCCTCTGTTAATATCATTTTTTAGTCTATATTATTATTGTTCCTCTCTGTCATATTTCCAGTTCCTTTTTCTTTCTTTTTCCTTTTGTCTTTCCTTTTCATTTGCTCCTGTTTTATTTTTCTACCCCTTTTTACTTTATACTCTTGTTTTGGTTTGTTCTTTAAGTTCGACCTAACCCTACTTTCCTTTTACTGTCATTATTGAAACATGTCACTGTCAATTATTCGTCTTCTTCTTTTTATTTTATAATATAAGTCCTGTGGCCTGCACCCATATTTCATGATCAGATACTTATTGTCAAAAATTTTTTTTAAAGTATGTTAACTTTCTTAATTTCTAATTAGGCAATTACTTTGAATAGTTGGTCGGGATATGTAAACAATTTTGTTTTAACTTCACTTTTACATTTTCTCAATTTCCGATGCTAATACCCTTCCCCTTCCTCCTACTCTTCACCTGTCATTCATCAACGTCTAAGTACCACCATTTTGTGATACTTCAATTGGTTTTGACGGTGTCACATTTTCGCCGATTTCTTTAAAGTTAATTTAATGTTTGGCCAGTCTTTTATGACCTATTTTCGATTTTGTCCCAACATTCTTACTTAAAATTTTATACTCCGGAGACCGTCCGAGGGTGTCGAGTGGCCAACACATGCCGAAAATGGGGCCTGGCTCAGGCCCCACCATCATTATGTTGAGTTTTAGACTCAGTTAAAGTTGTTTCAAACATCAATTTTCAACCTTTTTATAATTCCCCTTTTTTTGTACTTATCATTTTATTTCATGTACCCCAAAAAAATTTTTCCTTTCCAAATTTTATCCCTACAAACTCCACCAACTTTTCTGATGCGCAACACCTTTATGCAATTTGGCAATTTTTAATTCAATTACTTCTTTTTACTTATATGGTAAGTTAGTTTGTTTTGTAAATTAAATAATAGAAATTTTATTGTCAATTGTAACATTTTTAGACCTGATGATGGCTAATTAGCCGAAACTAGTTACCGTTTATATTAAATTACTGTGGTACATGACTTTGAGTTTCATTACTTTTAATAAAAATAATGTTAATATTCTGGTACTTATGATATTGATACAGTTATGTGAATTATTTAATATTTAATTGTTTACTTAAGCACTGTTGCATGATTCTGCCCCTTAGTGGATATTGATTAATTGAATTGGTATTTAAATAATGAATAATTATTATGTGCTTATTGATTTAATAAAGTAAAATTAAAAGGATAAAACGATATGTACAATAATAATTGCTCATATATGTTTTTTTATTATTTTCAAGTGTGGCATCTCGGACCTCATATATTCAAAATAATGAAAATTAATAAAGATGTAAAAAAATATATGTATTCACAGTTATTAAGTTGTTAAAATAAAATGTTTATGTTTTCAATTTCTTAATTGTCTTTATCAATTATTATTCAGGGCTACTTCTCATATCTGCAACTAGGGTGTAAAGTGAATTTTTCTCTCATGTGCCTTTGGCTCGTGCGATAATCACATGAGTGAAAAAAAAGGTATTAAGTAAAAAATAAGCAATTTACTTTACGCGCAAGTTAGTAATTTACACAGGGTAGTGGAAAAAATAATTTTTTTATACTTGAAATTAAATGTTTTTAATGTTGAGACTAGAAGCCTACTGTGTCGCGAATTTATGGATGTTGGTTAATAAATTTTAAGTTGTAATGTTTGTTAATTTTAATAACATTATAATTGACTTTTTTTAAATCTGTTATATCTGCAACGACAAGGAAAATAATGGCTATTACAAATTATTCAATAACAATGATCTATATAAAATTAACTATACAGTAATTTGTCTATTTTTAGAAAATAATCAAGAATTACGTCCAGGGATTACTGTATAGTTAAAAATAAATACTTAAACTGTTTTATGTTTTTATTTTTATCTCCTTGAATTGCCTGATTGATGTCTCCAATAACTCTACTACCTAATTTCATATATCACATCATATTAGTTTATCTATTCATTTATATGCATTTTATATAAAAAGTCACAGACTTTTCTTATTCGTCGAAAAAAAAAACATAAAAAACGTTTAAAGTATATAACACATAAATATTATATTTTTTTCTTCAATAAACAATAAAGTAAATAAGTAAAAAATTTAAATCAAAAACTAATGATCGCATTCAAGGCACACACCAACCCTTCATACCAAATTTGAGCTTGATTGGCCAAACGGTTCGGCAGTTATCCTGGAAGATTACACACAGACAGACCATATACTAGACCAAAATTGATATTTCCAGCGATATCTCATTTTTTTGCTCGTTCACTATACTTTCCTTTCGATGGGACTGAGAAAGTAAAAAAGGTTACAAAAAAAAAATCAATATAGCTCAGTCAGTCAGTAATCAAACAGTGATGTCAATTTATGGGGAATTTCCCATTTTTGGCTGTTTTGTAATCAACAGTAATGCCGATTTGTGGATAATTTCCCATTTTTGGGTATTTTTGCACACCATTGGATAATTATTGAAGGATAAGTTTATTATAAAACTGTGTACCATTATTTTTATTTTTTCGCTACATATAAAGACGAACAAAAAAAAATTTAAAAAATTGAAAAAAAAATTAGATAACTGAAATTATTGTTACGAATTTATTGTTAGGTTAGGTTGGTAAAATTTATTTGTGAAAGAAATTCGGCAAAAATATTGCCCTTTTTTCACTTGTTTTAGTATTTTTTTTTGTTTAAAAATTTTGTTTTTTTCTACTTTACTCTCAGCTTTTTACTCTACTTTTTTACTAATTTTTTATTTCGAAATTCCTTTCCCCACTATCCATTTTATATCAATTATGCTTTTCAACTTTACCCTCTTTTTTCCCATTCTTTTGTACTATTTTCTTGATGTTTCAATCTTTTTCCACTTTTCCCCTACTTTTTCCCCTACATTTTTATTATTTTTTTTTGTTTTCACTCCTTCCCCCTATTTTTCACTAATCTCTTTGTTTTGGAAACTTTGATTGAGTTAATGGTGAGTGAAAGTTTTTTCTCTGCTTTTTTACTGATTTATTTTGTTTTCTCCATTTTTGTTCCTCCTTTTTTCGCTACTTGTTTTACTAATTTATTTGTTTTGAATTTTCTTTCCCCCTGTATCCACTCCGAGCCGAGCGTAGCGAGGTTCGGAGCAATTAAATCAATTATGTTTGCCAACTTTCTCCCTTTTTCCCCTGCTTTTATACTGTTTTCTTAAGGTATCAAACTTTTTTCCACTTTTCCCCTACATTTTTATTATTTTTTTTTGTTTTCACTCCCTCCCCGTCCTTTTTTCACTAATTTCTTTGTTTTGGAGACTTTGATTGACTTGATGGTGAGGGAAAGTTTTTTTACTGATTTATTTTGTTTTCTCCACTTTTGTTCCTCCTTTTTTCGCTACTTGTTTTACTAATTTTTTTGTTTTGAATTTTCTTTCCCCCTGTATCCACTCCGAGCTACGCTCGGATCGGAGCAATTAAATCAATTATGTTTGCCAACTTTCTCCCTTTTTTCCCCTGCTTTTATACTGTTTTCTTAAGGTATCAAACTTTTTTCCACTTTTCCCCTACATTTTTATTATTTTTTTTTGTTTTCACTCCCTCCCCGTCCTTTTTTCACTAATTTCTTTGTTTTGGAGACTTTGATTGACTTGATGGTGAGGGAAAGTTTTTTTACTGATTTATTTTGTTTTCTCCACTTTTGTTCCTCCTTTTTTCGCTACTTGTTTTACTAATTTTTTTGTTTTGAATTTTCTTTCCCCCTGTATCCACTCCGAGCTACGCTCGGATCGGAGCAATTAAATCAATTATGTTTGCCAACTTTCTCCCTTTTTTCCCCTGCTTTTATACTGTTTTCTTAAGGTATCAAACTTTTTTCCACTTTTCCCCTACATTTTTATTATTTTTTTTTGTTTTCACTCCCTCCCCGTCCTTTTTTCACTAATTTCTTTGTTTTGGAGACTTTGATTGACTTGATGGTGAGGGAAAGTTTTTTTACTGTTTTATTTTGTTTTCTCCACTTTTGTTCCTCCTTTTTTCGCTACTTGTTTTACTAATTTTTTTGTTTTGAATTTTCTTTCCCCCTGTATCCACTCCGAGCTACGCTCGGATCGGAGCAATTAAATCAATTATGTTTGCCAACTTTCTCCCTTTTTTCCCCTGCTTTTATACTGTTTTCTTAAGGTATCAAACTTTTTTCCACTTTTCCCCTACATTTTTATTATTTTTTTTTGTTTTCACTCCCTCCCCGTCCTTTTTTCACTAATTTCTTTGTTTTGGAGACTTTGATTGACTTGATGGTGAGGGAAAGTTTTTTTACTGATTTATTTTGTTTTCTCCACTTTTGTTCCTCCTTTTTTCGCTACTTGTTTTACTAATTTTTTTGTTTTGAATTTTCTTTCCCCCTGTATCCACTCCGAGCTACGCTGGGCTAGGAGCAATTAAATCAATAATGTTTGCCAACTTTCTCCCTTTTTCTCCTGCTTTTATACTGTTTTCTTAAGGTATCAAACTTTTTTCCGCTTTTCCACTACTTTTTCCCCTACATTTTTTTTGTTTTCACTTCCCCTTATTTTTGACTAAAATCTTTGTTTCGGAGTGTTGATTGACTTAATTGGTGCAGGAAACTTTTTTCTCCATTCTTTTTTTCCCTTTTTTATTACATTTTTCTTTGTTTCCTATTTTTTCCCTACTCTTTCCCCTCTTTTTATTTATTTTCTATATTATTCCATCTTTTTTTCACACTTTTTCTTTCACACTTTTTCTTTCCCACTTTTATTCCGCCACAATTTTTTCCCCATTTTTTAATTATTTTCCTTCCGTGGAAAAATTTTGTAATTCGAGTGTGGAAAAATGCATTCTTGCTTGTTTTTTTTTTAATTCAAATGCAAAAAAAATGCATTTTTACTTTTTTCCAAATTCGAGTGCTTCTATTTTATTTCAAATTTGTGTGTGAAAAAATGCTGTTTTACTTTTTTTTTCCATTTTTTTTGTGCGAAAAAATGCATTACTCCCTTCTTTTTTTTTAAATTCGAGAGTGGAAAATGCATTCTTGCTTTTTTTTTAAATTCGAGTGTGGAAAAATGCGTTGTTGATTCTTTTTAATCAAATTCGGTTGTGAAAAAATGCATTTTTTTATTTTCCCATTTCAAGTGAGTGCGGAGCCGTTCTTTCTATGTGTACCAATTTTTTATGTGGAATAATGGATTTTTCGTTTTTTTTGAGTGTAAAAAAATGCACTCTTGCTTTTTCCCAAACTATTTGTGAAAATATGCATTTTTGCTTTTGTCTTTCAAATTCATGTGCGAAAAACATGCATTTTTGTATTTTTTTTAAATTCAGAAACGGAAAAATGCATTCTTGCTTTTGTTTTTTTTTTTAAATTCGTCTGTGAAAACATGCATTTTTACTTTTTTTTCTAATTTTTTGTATGAAAAATGCATTCTTGCTTTTTCCCAATCCATGTGTGAAATATGCATTTTTGCTTTTGTCTTTCAAATTCATGTGTTAAAAAATGCATTTTTGTTTTTTTTTTCAATTTCAAAGACGGAAAAATGCATCTTGCTTCGGTTTTTTTTTTTTTCAAATTCGTCTGTAAAAATATGCGTTTTTGCTTTTGTCTTTCAAATTCATGTGTGAAAAAAATGCATTTATGTTTTTTTTTTTAATTCAAAGACGGAAAAATGCATTCTTGATTTTGTTTTTTTTTTTTAAATTCGTCTGTGAAAACATGCATTTTTACTTTTTTTTCTAATTTTTTGTGTGAAAAATGCATTCTTACTCTTTCCCAATCCATGTGTGAAAATATGCATTTTTGCTATTGTCTTTCAAATTCATGTGTGTTTTTTTTTAACTTCAAAAACGGAAAAATGCATTTTTGTTTGTTTTTTTTTCAAATCCGAGTGAAAAAAATGCATACATGCACGACGGATTTTTTAAATATTTTTTATCTTTTTTTTTTAATGAAAAATACCACAACCTAAATAATACAATTTTAAGATTCAATCTTAAAACATAAATTTTAAAGGGTTCGACTTTCTCTATATCTTTTTTTTACATTTTTAAACTCTTCATTTAGCAGTTTCCCTTCAAAGACGAAACGTTGTTTTTAAAAATTATTAAGCGTTATTTGGCATTCAATAAAAAACCTTATAAAGTTTTTGAAAACTGTATTCGAATTTTTTTCTCAAACTGTCACCTGTCAAAAATAAGAAAATGTCAAAATTTTAAACTTTAGCATTAAATTTTTGAAAAACTAATCGTCTCTGGATACAAGTCGGGAAAGTTTTGGGGCGATACAACCGATTTTTTTCCAATTTTTTCCCTTATTTTTTTTATTATTTTTTTCATATTTACAACAAAACTGAAAAAAATTTCTTAGTGGAATTGAATTAATTTTTTGCGGTTTGTTTTTAATTTGTGTTTTTAGAGTTTTCAAAAAAAACCAAAAATATTGCCATTTGTCACTTGTTTATTTCCCACATACAAATGATATTCAAGCACATTAAGTATTTTAATTTAATTGTATAAATACGTTTTTTTATTTGTGTTCAATAAATTTAGCCAAAATCTCAATCTTTAATTTCAACAAATGATACCACCAAAAACTTGGTAACATCAGTTATCTCTATATGCGCATTATTTATAAATACGTTGACAGAGAGTTGATTAGAATTGTGATATGTATGGAAATATACCTAATTTATTTTCCTTGACAATCCTTTAATAAAAATGTATTATTCATAAAAAACACTGTATTTATAAAAATTGTGCTTTTTAAAAAAATAAAAAATCTAATAATACAGGGTGATTCTTTGGAAAATGCGCATACTGTAACGGGAGATGAGGCACACCGAGGTGATTCAAAATAACCTATATTTAATGGACCTATCTTTCTTTATAACCTAGATACAAACTGATTTAATAATTTTGTCCCTTTTTTTAATTAATCATAACTTAAGAACCACCCTATATATTTTTCTAATATTTGGTACGTACATTTTTTGTCAAATATGGTGTCGATTAAAATAATAATTAAAAATCTGGCCTTAAGAAAATTAATAAGTAGGTTTCGACTCGAAACAACACCCTGTATATCAATATTTTAAAATTCTATCAACATATTTGGAAAGAACAGAAAAAGTTAAGTAATACTGAATCTGTTTGGGTGGCACAAATTTAAAAAAAAATAAATGTTCGTTCCTAAATGATAATTTTCCAGCTTTAATCAATAAAATCTTCAACTATTTCATATTCTATTAATTTCTGAATCTTAACCTTAATGTAAAACTTTAGGACAGGTCCGTATTTGGGACAATATATTATTAATGACTAACTTTCAAACTTAAAATATTGTTAAAAAGCAAAAATTAAAATTAATAAAAAAAAAGTGAAAATATGCAAAAATAGGCAGAAATAGGAAAAAAGGTAAAATAAAGCAAAAAAAAACAAAATAGAAGCATAAATAGTAAAAAAAAATTCCTGTCGGTAGGGTCGACAGGAGAGGTAGATTTCTATTGTCTAAATTTGAGCATCCTTCCCCACTCCACGATATGGTCAGATCGAAAAAAGTTTCAAACAAATAAATTTTATAATAATTAGGACATGAAAAAAGTCTAATGACCTGTTTCAATATTTTTAAAAATAGCGGAGATATAAATTTTTTGAAATTTCAACCCCCTCCAGGTCCATCCCCTTAGGTCCGATTAGAAAAAGTTTCAGACAAATTAATTTTATAATAATTAGAACATAAAAAAAGTTTTATGAACTGTTTCAATATTTTTGAAAATAGCGGAGATATAATTTTTTTGAAATTTCAACCTCCTTCAGTTCCATCCCCGTGGGTCGGATGAAAAAAAGTTTCAGGCAAATTAATTTTATAATAATTAGAACACAAAAAAAGTCTTGTGACTTGTTTCAATATTTTTGAAAATGGCGGAGATATAAATTTTTTTGAAATTTCAACCCCCTTCAGTTCCATCCTCGTGGGTCGGATGAAAAAAAGTTTCAGACAAATTAGTTTTATAATAATCAGAGCATAAAAAATTATAATGGTCTTTTTTAATATTTTCAAAAATGGCGGAGATCTGATTTTTTTGAGATTTCAACCCCCTGAAATTCTCACCCCCTTAGAGATAGAATGCCCATTAGCAATACGCAACGAATTACTACCCCAAAGAATTTTTGTACCAAATTTGGTGTCGATTGGACCAAAATTGCGACCTCTATCGTGCCGGAACGGAATGTCTACACATACATACATACATACATACATACATACATACATACATACATACATACATACATATATATATAAATATATATAGGTATATACCGATAAATTTTTTTTTTACTGATTCTTATTCAGAAGGTCACAAACGGCGTAGCGCCCCTATTCCCAGTTCTGGGTCCCGTCATTGAATCGATTACAATAGGTAGATTCCATATATGGAAATCTACCTAAAAACAACATTAAAAAGTTTTAAAGAATCAAAAAAGAAAAAAATTTAAAAATGATAAATAATTGTTAAATTTGAGCGAAAACCGACATAAATAGAAAAAAGGAAAAAACGTAAAATAAAGCAAAAAAAAAGGAAAAAAGTAAAAAAAAATGAAAAAAGGGTAAAAAAAACAATAGAAAAAGTCAAATACGACAAGGTAAAGGGAATAAAGCAAAAAACGCCATAAAAAATAAAAAAAGCAAAAAAAATGGTAAAAAATGAGGGAATAATCCCACCCAACTTTCCGAACACTCCAAGTAAAGTAATTGTTTAATCGATTATTTTAGTTTTTCTGCATCAAAATACATTAATAAAATTAGTTTACAAAAATTAAAAAAAAAACTTTTTTTTTTGTAATTTTTTTTTTACTTTTTATAATTTTGTATAATTTCTACAAGTATTATTTTTTTTGCGGATATGCCATTTACTTTTTTCATTTATTTTATACTTATTGATAAAACGAAATTACAAAAAATTTAAAAAAAAATCTTTATTTTGGCTATAATAATTACAATTCTAAATTCTAAGAAACTAAAACTTAAATTTAGAGTTTTATTTTATCTTTAGAATGGTGCAAATCCCAGTTCAATAGCAATAATATTGTAGAAGTTATTCAATTTAGTTTAAAATTATGCATAACTATACAGGGCGTTTGAAAGTTAGTAATTGATAATAATATTTTGTCCCAAATACGGACCTGTCCTAAAGTTTTACATTAAGGTTAAGTTTCAGAAATTAAGAGAAAATGAAATAGATGATGATTTTATTGATTAAAGTTGGAAAATTATCATTTAGGAACGAACATTTATTTTTTTTTTAATTTTGTGCCACCTTTTTATCGAAAGATGCGAAAATACCAAACACATTCTGTGTTAGTTAACTTTTTCTGCTCTTTCCAAATACAGGGTGTTGTTTGGAGTCGAAACCTACTTATTACTTTTTTTAAGGCCGGGCCTGGAATAAGATTTTGAATTATTATGGTAATCGACACCACATTGGACAAAAAATGTACGTACCAAATATTAGAAAAATATATAGGGTGGTTCTTAAATTATGATTAATTTAAAAAAGGGACAAAATTATTAAATCACTCTGTATCTATCTTCATCTACCCTTACAGTAATGCGCATTTCCCAATGAATCACCCTGTATAATAGTACATATAACAGTTTAATTCATTTTATATAAAATCGCTGAGCCATTTTTATTTATATCCTGCTATAACTAATATTTATTTTATTAAAAATCTATTCGCTTTGTATTTTAATAATAATTTAATTTATTAGATATTTAGTTTTTATTAACATTTTTACGTTACATAAAATTTTATTTCATGTTTTTATTGATCAAACATATATTTAACGCACGATTAATTTTATTTATTTTGATGCTAAAACATTTAATTAAATGCATTTAACATGAAGTTTTTATTTATTGTTCTATGCGTAAACAATCATATTCATTGTATGTTTTAGTGTAAAAAGGTTAATTAAATATAGAGCAATCTATAAATTTTTGAATAATAACAGTCAATAGGATTTTCAGAAATTTTTGATATTCCATAAGAAAACTCTAAAATATTTTTAAATATAAGCGGTAAAGACAGAATTTTATGAAATTTTAAATTTAACACGTTGACTGCAAACTACTAGATAATTAGTATAGTCAAACTACAAGCTCGTAATTGGCAGTCAACGTGTTAAAAGGAAGAACAGGGTAATTGTAGTAGGGAAAAATAGATAAGAATAGGAAAAAATAGGGTAGAATGGGGAAAATAAAAAAAAGTAGGGGAAATGGGAAAATAGGAAAAAACAGAAAATAATAGGAAGAAATTGTGAAAAACAGGAAAAAATAATGAAAAAAAGAAAAATATAAAGCAATTAGAAAAATGGGGGAAAATAGGGAAAATTGGGAAATATACGTAAACATAGGGAAAATAATTAGAAATAGATAAAAAGTAAGGAAAAGTAGAAAAAAATAGAGGAAAATAGGGAAAAATAAGTACAAATTGGGGCAAATAGGAAAAAGAATAGAGAAAAATAGGAACGTTAGAGAAAAATAAAGAAGTGTATGGGAAAATGGCGAAAAATAATGGAAAAAGGAAAAATAGGAAAAAAAGATAATAATAGAAATAAATAAAGAATAACATAAAAAAAATAATGAAACACAGGAAAAACATGAAAAATTGGAAAAAATAGGGCAAAAGAGGGAAAATAGGAAAAAAGGAAAAAGAAAGGAACAATAGAAAAACACAGAAAATAATAGGGATAAATGCTAAAAAACTGGCGAAACTGATGAAAACCAAGAAAAATATAAAGAAATGGGAAAAATAAGGAAAAATAGGGAAAATAGGTAAACATAGGAAAATTAAAAATAGATAAAAAGTAATGGAAAATCAAAAAAAATTGAGATAAATAGGTGAAAATGGGGCAAAATAGGCAAAAATAAGTACAAATAGGGACAAATAGGAAAAAAACATAGGGGAAATGGGGACGTTAGAGAAGTGTATGGAAAAATGGCGGAAAATAAATGAAAAACGGAAAATAGGAAAGAATAGAAAATAATAGAAATAAATAAAGAAAAACATTAAAAAAATAATGAAAAATGGAAACATGGCAAAATATTGAAAATAAGAAAAAATAAAGAAAAAGTAGGGAAAATGGGAAAATAGGAAAAAACAGAAAATAATAGGGATAAATGGTGAAAAACAGGAAAAAAATTATGAAAACCAAGAAAAATATAAAGAATTGGGAAAATAAGGGAAACGGGGAAAATATGGAAAATTGGGAAATATACGTAAAAATGGGGAAAATAATTAATAAATAAAAATAAGAGAAAATAGAAAAATAGAGAAAAATATTGGAAAATGGGGCAAATAGGGAAAATAAGTACAAATAGGGGCAAATAGGAAAAAGAATAGAGAAAAATAGGGACGTTAGAGAAAAATAGAAAAATAGAAAATGGCGGAAAATAATGGAAAAAGGAAAAATAGAAAAAAATACAAAAATAATAGAAAAAAATAAGGAAAAACATAAAACAAATAATGAAAAACAGGAAAAATGAAAAATTGGGAAAAATAGTGCAAAATGTGGAACAAACGGAAAAATATGAAAAAATTAGAAAAATATAGAGAAAACATGGAAATTGGAGATAAATTGAGAAAAATCTGGAAAAAAAGGAAACATATAGGAAAGTAGTGAAAAATTGTGGAAAATAAGGAAAAATAGTAAAAATAGGCAAAAATCGATAAAACAAAGAGAAATATGGGAAAAATAGGAAATAGAAGAAATAGAGAAAATACGGAAAAAATGTAAAAAAACATGGACAAAATAGGGAAAAAATGGAAAAATTGGGTAAATAGGGGAAAATACTGATAAATTGGTAAAATTTGAAAAAATAATGGTGAAAAATGAGGAATAATAGGGAAAAATCAAGTAAAATAGAGAAATATATTAAAAAACAAGAAATCTCGGTCGTCCAGGTTTATTTTTCTTACAAAAAGAAAAATAAAGTTTTTATTAATTTAGATAATGATCGTAAAGGAAAGTTGAAATTATTTGTTAAGGAAAAGATCAAGTTACAAGATCATTTTTGTTGATAAAGAATTTACTTTTAAAAAGATAATTTAATTTTGCTATTAATATTTAATTACTACTTATACTACATATTTGTTTTTTGATGTTATGAAAATTTCAGTTAAATTGATAATAGTTTAAATAAATTATTCGATGTTTAAGGGGATTTGGATTAAACATAATTTCGAAAATTAATTGATTTAATTGCATATTGAAGCTTTCAATTGCATTATGTATCAGCTTTGTTAAATTTGGATAATTTAATTTTGTAAAACATAATCAAAAACTCAATTGTTTGAATTACCTTAATTTAATACATTAGTTATAATAATATTGCAACATATTTTTATTCTATTCTATTTAATCAAAATTTTTTTACGTCCTTCGATAAGTTTCTTTTTTTACTGTTGTTATATTTAGATTAGAATAAACGATAAATATAATTAGATAAGCTTGTGATAGTGCGTTTTTGAATTAAGACATATTATACTGAAATTTATTACACTCTGTGTATTATAAAATTAATTTTTACAACAAATATAATAGTTAATGGTTAAATAAATAATTTTTAAACAATGCAGATTGAAATTTTATAGAAAGTATTATTTTGTGATAAGATATATGGGAATCGTAAAATTATTTCAAAATTATATAAAATTATATTATACCAAAAATTATTTAAAAAAAAATGTTTGCCTTTATATTCTAATAAAATCACACAATATTATAGTACTAGAGGATAGAGAAAAAATGTAGGTCTATGTTATATTGGACGATAGGTACTTCGGTGATCTTAGCTCCCGGCCGGCCAGTTCCGAGCTTATACCGAGGTGGTCTTGGCTCCCGGCCAGCCAACTCCAAGCGGCACTTTTTATTAGCTAATTACATAGAGGAATAGAAGGACTATTCAGATAAAAATTTTTATTCACATATATCTTCTCCAAAGGGCCAGCTACAAGAATCGAAAAGTAGATTTTCTTAACAGGTCGAACAAATTTCAATATTTTTTTTGGGGGTCAAGAATAGGCGACCACGAACAAAAATTAGCTGATTATATAGAGAAGTGGAAGGACTATTCAGACAAAATTTTTCGTTCTCATATATCTCTTCCAAAGGGCCAGCTCCAAGAATCGAAAAAATATTGAAATTTGTTCGAACGCTACAAAAATCTACTTTTCGATTCTTGGAGCTGGCCCTTTGGGGGGGATATATGTAAACGAAAAATGTTGTCTGAATAATCCTTCCATTGCTCTATGTAATCAGCTAATTTTTGTTCGTGGCCGCCTATTCTCAACCCCCGAAAAGAAATATTGAAATTTGTTCGACCTGTTAAGAAAATCTACTTTTAGATTCTTAGAGCTGGTCCTTTAAGGGAGATATATATGAATGAAAAATTTTGCCTAAATAGTCCTTCTACTCCTCTATATAGTCAGCTAATTTTCGTTCATTGCCGCCTATTCTTAACCCCCGAAAAAAATAAACAAATTAATAAAAGGAGAAAAATTGTATGAGTGGACCCCAAATCAGCTGAATGAATTTGTGAAAGTATTTGACCGTGGTGGAAAAGTGCTATTTTTGGTTGGCCGGCCGGGAGCTAAGATTACCTCGCTATAAGATTGGAGCTGGCCCGGCCGGGAGCTAAGATCACCGAGGTACGATAGGTACCTATTATAAGTAGATACCTCCTTTATTGATAAACATATCTATACCTATATTGCATTTTAAATAGTTTTAATTTTTTTTTACTTTCTTTTAGCCCTAGTAAAAAATCGGCTGTGTCACCCCAGAACTTTAACGGCCCTTCTATGGATAATGGGATTATTTTAATTAAAAAATACAAAATTCCTGAATAGTAAAATAAAATGCTGTAAAAATGAAGGAAATTGCTGAAAAAAAAATGGATAAATATTGCAAAAATGCTGAAAAATTAATTAAAATGAAAAACGACAAAGGTTACTAAAAATGGTAACAAGTTATTATAAATGCTAACAAGGAAACGAATTATATCCAAAAAATGTTAAAAGTGAAAAAAATTGCTATGTTAAAAAAAGAATAAAAATAATCAAACATCAAAAATACGATGAGATTCTTAATACAATTTGTAAAAATTGGAAAAAGAGGCAAAGATGTAGAAAAAGACAAAAAAAGCAAAAAAGTACCTAACAAAAGGAATATAACGTAAAACAAAGCAAAAAAAGAAAAGAGAATTAATAAAGGCAAAAAAAGAGTAAATTAAAAATCAATAAAAAGTCCAAAAAAAAAGCCAAATAAAGTAAAGCGAAAAAAGCAAAAACGCCAAAAAAGGCAAAAAATGACAAAAAAGTCTAATAAAATCAAAAACTATTCAAAAATGTTTAAAAAAGCAAAAAAACGCAAAAAAGTGATAAAAATGCCAAAAAAAAACGAAGATTAGCAAAAAAGGCAAAAAAAGAAACAAATAAAGGCAAAAATGCAAAAAGCTCAAAAAAGTTCAAAAAAGACCAAAAAAATTAAATAACAGAATAAAAAAGCAAGAAAAGGGGCGAAAAGTGGGTAGAAAGGACAAAAAAGGCAAAAATTTGTCAAAAAAAAAACAAAAAATTTTAAAAACTCAAATAATAGCAACCAAATCGATAGGAATCGAATGAAATCAAATACAATCGATAAAAATCGTAAAAAACTAAATAAAGTAGATAAAAACCTAAAAAACCGAAACAAAAAATGAAAAAATTCAAATACAATACAAAAAAATTGAATAAAATTGACAAAAATCTTAAAAACACAAATAAAAGCAACAACATTAATAAAAATCGGATAAAATCGAAAAAATATCGAAAAAAACGAAAAAAAGTGAAAAAAAAACTGAAAAAAATCGAAAAAATCAAATACAATCGACCAAAATCGTAAAAAAAAAAACAAATAAAACCGACAAAATCGATAAAAATCTAAAGAAAAAAACAAATAAAACTGAGAAAATTTGAAAAAATCAAATATAATTCAGTGGGGTCAAACAAGCGTAAAAACCCAAATATATTCTGACAAAATCGATAAAAATCAAATACGATGGAAAAAAAATAAATAAAATTGACAAAAATGGATGAAAATCGAAAAATGTTGAAAAAAATTGGAACAAAAAAAATTGAATAAAATTAAAAAAAAAACCAAAAAAAAATGAAAAAATTAATCGAAAATATCAAATAAAATCGAGATAAAAAGTAAGGGAAAATATAAAAACTAGAGAAAAACAGGGCAAAATATAGAAGAATAAATACAAATAGGGACAAATAGAAAAAAAATAGAGAAAATGGGACGTTATAGAAAAATAGGGAAGTGTATGGGAAAATGGCGGAAAATAATGGAAAAAGGGAAAATAGGAAAAAGAAGAAAATAATAGAAATTAATAAGGAAAAACATAAAAAATGAAGAACTCAAAAAATATGACAAATTGAAATAGGGCAAAATAGGGAAAATTGGAAAAAAACGAAAAAGTAGTAAAATTAAAAAACATCGAAAAAAACCAAAACAAATTAAAAAATTAATCGAAAATATTGGATAAAATCGAAAAAAATTGAAAAAAAAATGGGATAAAATTAAAAAACATCGAATAAATAGTCGAAAATCAAATACGTTCCCAAAAAATCGGATAAAATCGAAAATTGAAAGGAAAAAATCGACAAGAATTGAACAAAAAAATGGCTATAAAAACGAAAAAATCAAATATAATCGAAACGACATAAATCGAAAGAATAAAAAAAAAATGAAAAAACCGAAAAAAAAAAACTGAAAAAATCGAAAAAAGTCGAATACAATAGAAAAAAATCGGAATACTTTTTCAGATATTTAATGTTAAAGTTTCAAATTTTGACATTTTTATTATTTTTGACAGGTGACAGTTGGAGAAATAATTTTGACTGTTCTGAATAGAGTTTTTCAAGGACAGAAAATACTGGACCGGAGCGAACCGAACCGGACCGAAATAATTTTTACAGAACCTGAATCAGACCGGAAACGAAATTTTTCAATCATTTAAGTCCGGGTTCCTGATCACCATATACATGGGGATTTATATTTCAGTATATAACAGGATAAACATAAAATTTATATTTTCTTTTGTATGATTTGGATCTTTTGTGGGTTATTTTTAGGGTACAATATATTCCTAAAACATGCAGGATTGTGATCTAGAAGGAATTGTTTGACTTAGAAGCTATTGGATGTTCTTCTATTTCTATGAATTTATGATTTAAACCAGAGTTTGGATTTCTGTGACTTCAGCTAGTAAAAAAGAGCGATTCAATTGCAGTGGCGGCTGACAGAATTTAATTGCGATCGTATATTTCCAAAACAGCGACGAAAACAAATTTCAATTTAAAAGTTCAAAAATTTCAAGTCACGTGATCAACAATTACAACCATTTTGATCAAAAATTTAAAAAAATATATAAATTTTGATTAATCTGAACTTGAATTTTTTTTTATTTAGTTTTTTAAATATGTAAAAAATTTTAGATACTCGAGCTAAAATTTATTTTTACTTCTAATAATTCTATTTTACGAACGGTAAATTTTACCGTAAATTGTGTATTATTTGTTTTTATTATTTTGTTCAATTTTTTGGCATAATTTAAAGTATTTCCATTTCGAGGTATTCTTGTGATTAAATAATTTTTTAAAATAAGCCTTCATTCATAAAACTGAAAAGTTTCAAGGGATTTCAAAAGTTTTAAGTCTATAGCGACAATTGTTTCCAAGATTTGTTCTAGATATTAAATTCTTAACTAACTTATAAATTAATAAAACAGCTTTTTGTATTGTTTCTTGCTGTTTTAAACCGTATTTAAATCTTCATTAGAAAATTTAAAAAAGTTACCACTTTTAAATTAATACTTAAATTTTCATTCTCATAAGAGTGAAATATTTAGACGGAAGAAAAGTGTAAAAGAATTTTTTCCAGTATAAACTAAACAAAATTAGATTTACATAAAATATTCTACATATATTTTTTTTATTTTTAAACAAATTTAAATCACAATAATAAATGATTAAATTTTAATCAAAACATGCATAAAAAAGAAAAAAATTACCAAATTTCTATCTTCCCACCAACTTCATTCACAACGATATACGCAAATTTTAAACAAAGTAAAAAAAACCACCTCAAAATTGTTTATATTTTTTTTCTGACAGGTGTTTTCGTTAGATACGTGAAAAATCGCCACCGTTTCGACGTCGCGTTATGACGTCTCGACGCTGCCAGCGACGTGAACTGACTGCCTGGTAAAACAAGTGATTAGAGCGACGCTAGAAGCTACGACCACGAATGCGTCTCGACGCTGCAGGAGTGAATGCGAATGCGTGCTTGGATAGCCTGCAGGATCTTATAGGTGATTGTCGTCCTGCTGGGCTATTGGTCGGAAGGTTTTGTTTCTGTGGTATTGTTGTTTTGCTTGTATTGAAAATTTAGAGAGAATTATTAGTTTGTCTTATTTAACCAATCAACAATTTGTATTTGTTAATTTTATATCACCTTATATATTTTGTCATATGAGTAATCAGAACTCCAAATACCATTGTTCCGTTTTTAAAAAAAAGTTGGGAAAAAATTGCAACTTTTAAAAAGTTTACGGGATTTGACGGGAGAAACGTCATTACATTTAAAACGGGACATATATGTATGTAAATAAAAAATGCGCATTAGTAATGAGAAAAGAGCACTAACTTCTAACTACGATATTATTAAATCTATCAAACCTTCTATTTTTTTTTTCAACAAAGGTCGGAAGAAATCGAAAAAATCAATGGAAATAAAAAATAATGAAAAAAAATCCAACGAAATCGACAAAAATCAAAAGAAATTGATGAAATCGAAAGAGATCGAAAAGAATCGAACGAGATCGAAAAAGATCGAAAATAATCGAACGAGATCGAAAAAAATCGTAATAAATCGACAAAAATCGGAAAAAACAGAAAAATAAGAAGAAGTTAGAAAAAAAAAGGAATTTGAAAAAATCAAAAAACAATAAAAAAAAATCAAAAACAGAAAAATGAGAAAAAAAATACGAAAAAACCGAAAAACCGAAAAAATATCGAAGAATAGGAAAAAATTAGAAAAGAAAATAAATATATGGAAAAAAAATAGAACAATGAGAAAAAATCAAAAAGATTAGAAAATTTTGATAAAATCAGAATAAAACAAGAAAAAAAAATCAAAAAATTTAGTGAAAAACGAGAACAAATTAGAAGTATCGAAAAAATAATAAAAAATCAGAAATAATCGAAAAAGAAACAAAAATTATTAAAAAATATTGGAAACAAATGAAGAATAAAATTGTAAAATATGGAAAAAAATAAAAAAATCGCAAAAACCCGGAACAAATCGTAAAGAACAACCAATAACCGGAACAATTGTGAACAAAAGAAAGAAATAAAAAAATTAATGAAAAACATCGAAAGAATTGAAAAAAATGGCAAAAAAATGGTAAAAAATCGGAAAAAATCAAAGGAATAAGAAAAATTGAGACAAAAAATTAGAAAACAAAAAATAAATAGAAAAAAAGTAATTTAAAAGAAGTAGAAAAAAACGAAACAATGAAAAAAAAGTGGAAAAATTAGAAAACATCGAAAAAATCAGAAATAGAAACAGAAAAAAACAAAAAATCAGAAAAATGAGAAATATCAGAAAAAGTCTCTTTCTATAAAATAATTATAAAATTATAAAAAATTAAAAAATGAAAGAAAAATAATTAAAAAAACAGAACAATGAGAAAAATGAGAAAAGATTTAAAAAATTGAAAAAAAAAACATAAAAAACCAGAAAAAAAAACAAAACCTTTGAATAATGTTAAAACAGGAAAAAGTAAAAGAAAAATAATAGAAAAAAAAATGAAAAATAATACGGAAAAAACAAAAATAATCAAAAAAAATTGAAAAAAAGCGAAAAAAAAAAAACGAAAACTAAAATCGCAAAAATCAAACAATGTGTCAATAAATCCATTTCGTAAACTCCGTTTGACATTCTGTTCTAAAAATTTAAATTAAAAAAAAGTTTTCCTAAGCAAACCACTCTAATTTGTATAATGGGTACCGGAAGGACCGGTCCTATCCTGTTCAAATTCAATAGGGTTCTTCTTGGACAAAACTAACTACGTAAAATGAAAACCGGAACTCGATCGGAGCTTTCGTTCAAAAGTTACAGTGTTTACATCCAGACAGACAGACATCCGGACAGGATTTTTTTGTTTTTTCGGACTCGGAATTCGGAAACGTTGAAAAAAGTATTTATAATGAAAAATAGGGCAAAATAGGGTAAAATAGTTATAAGTAACGAAAATATGAAAAAATAATGAAAAACAGGAAAAAATTACTATGAAAAACAGGAAAGAATAGGGAAAAATACGGAAAAACAGGAACCATAGTAAAAAATTGGGATAAACAGGAAAAAATAGGGCAAAATAAGGAAAAAAAGGATACAAAAGTAGAGCAAAATAGTATTTAGGAAAAATAGGGTAAAATAGTTAAAAATAAGGAAATATAGGAAAAAATAATGAAAAACAAGAAAAACAAAAAGATATAAGAAAAATAGGAAAGAATAGTGAAAAATAGGGAATAATTGGGATAAATAAATAAAAGTAACGAAAAGTAGTGAAAATCGGAAAAATTGGTAAAAGTAGGGAAATTTAGGGAAAAATCTGGATAAATAGAAAAAAATAAGAAAACAGAAAAAAATTGGGATAAAAGTGGAAAAATAGCGAAAAAGAGGGAAAAATCGGAATAAACAGAGAAAAATATTGAAAACATTAGGATTATTAGAAAAAATTGGGCAAAATAGGCAAAAATAGGAAAAAATTGAAAAAAAAACGGGAAAAAAGGTAAAAATAGTGAAACACATTAAAAAATAGTAAAATAGAAAATAGGGAAAAATCTGGATACACAAGAAAAAATATGGAAAAATAGTAAAATAGGGAAAAATCGGGATAAATAAAAAAAACGAAAAATAGTGGAAAATAGGAAAAATTGGGATAACTAGTGAAATTTAGGGAAAATCAGGATAAATGGAGAAAAATAAAAAAAATTGGGCTCAAGGTGGAAAAATAATGAAAAATAAGGAAAAATACGGCAAAATACGCAAAAATAGGGAACTATTCAAAAAAACAGGTTAAAAAAGGTAAAAACAGTGAAAAACATTAAAACACAGTAAAATAGAAATAAGAGGGACAAATCTGGATATATAAATAAAAATGAAAAAATAGGAAACTGTGGGAAAAGTTTTTGAAAATCGGTAAAAAATAGGAGAAGTGGGAAAAAGTACTGAGAACTGGGGAAAATTAGGAAAAAATAAGAAAAATAATGAAAAACAAAAAAAAAGAGAAAGTTATAAGAAAATACGAAAAAATAGAAAAAAAAACAGGAAAAAACAATGTAAGTTCGGTCGTCCAAGTACTAATAAAAACACGGCTATTCAGCTAGTTAAAATATGTATGATTTTTTTATATACTTATATACGAAATAATTAACAAATAAAAAAATATATCTGCTTTATTTATTCTTCGCTTTAAGAAAATTGTGAGTTTCACTTCCAGGAAAAGCGTCTGGAGTTGGCGTCGTCGACGGCGCCATCCCCGGAATCCATTTAACTCCAGGAGGTGATGTAATTGAATGGACAGTAATTTAGTAAAATGGTTTAACAAATGACAAAATTGGATTATAAATGAAGTGAAACAATAAAAAAAATATATTAAAAGAAGAAAATCATTTAGATAGATTGCGAATATTTTTATAAATATCTTGAAGAAAAGACGTAAATTGTTTTATATTCTTTTAATAATGATGATAAGTTATTTGGCGCAGTCAGTAGGATATCCATATACTATTAATAAAAAAATAATAAAATTTTCCACATCTTCAACTCAAATCACACAATCTCCATTTTTATGTTAACTCCCAATTTCAATCCTGTTCTACATCTTGCATGCAAATAAAGAAGCCTTAGGATCCGGAAAGACCATCAATGTTGGCGTTGGTGGTTTGAAGGAAAGCCTCCTACGATAAATCCGAGGCTACGTTTTATAGCGGGATTTTTTTTCTTTTAGATTTTCTTTCGGCTCGTTGTCGCTATAAATGACGTTTTAGAATCTTTCCAATGTTGTCTTTTGATGTGTAAAACCATGATTGAAATGTAATTAATTTTAAATTAAAATAATTTGACATCAGAAATAATCTACAACTTAAAATGTTTAGCTTACTAGACAGTAGAAAAACCTAAATCTAACCAAGTAAATTGTGACGATTGACAAGAAAAAATCTGGTACGTTAAAAATATATAGAAAAAACTATGAAAGATCTTCAAAGTATTTGGAAGCATTCAAAAGATTTCAATTATTATTCCAAAAAGTATTTTTAAATATATATATTAAAATATTATCTGTAGTAATATCACAAAAGAGTGAGAATAAAATGAAAATAATTCGACAGACAGACAGACAGAGAGACAGATAAATAGACAGACAGACAGACTTCCATCTGGAAATGATCTTAATCATCTCAGGGGACCTCAAAATGGATATTTCCATCTTTTCGAAAATTTTCTCATCTCGTTCACAATACTTTGCCATTTCGGATGGTGGGTCGGGTAAGTAAAAAGGATAACAAAATTTGGAAAAAATTTAAAAATTGTCATTATAAAACTGTAAAAAATATAAGTAAAAAATAATCATAAATAATTCCGCAAATATTCAGGAAAAATATGAAATAATACGAAAATTTGGGAGATTTAAAAATTGCCATTGAAAATCCCTAAAAAATGTAGAAAAAAAGAATTAAATGAGAAAATGATGAAATTATATAATCGGGAAAATAATCATAAATAATTAGGAAATAATTCCACAAAAATTCAAAAAAATTGGGAAATAATTATAAAATAAAAATAAGGAAATGTACAAAACTTTAGAAAAATTATAAAAATCGGGAAATAGAAAATTAAAAAAATCAATAAAATCTGAAAATTTTCATAAAAATTAGGAAATAATTTCGCAAATATTCAGAAAGTTCAGGAAATAATCAAAAAAAAAAAACAAAATTAGAAAATAAAAAAAGGGATAATACAAAAATTTGGGAAAGATTTAAAATTTGTGATTAAAAATCGGTAAAAATTATAAAAAAAAAACAATTAAATGAGAAAATGATTTAATTATAATCAGAAAAATAATCACAAATATTACTAAATATTTCCGTAAATATTCAGAAAAATTTTGAAATGATTAAAAAAATTAGAAAATAAAAATAAGGAAACATACAAAATTTTGGAAAAATTATAAAAATCAGGAAAATCTGAAATTTTTTTATAAACATCAGGAAATAATTTCGACAATATTCAGAAAGTTCAGGAAATAATCAAATAATTGTAAAATAAAAAAGGGATAATACGAAAATTTGGGAAAGATTTAAAATTTGTCATTAAAAATCCGTAAAAATTATAAAAAAAAAACAATTAAATGAGAAAATGATTAAATTATAATCAGAAAAATAATCATAAATATTAGGAAATATTTCCGTAAATATTCAGAAAAATTTTGAAATGATTAAAAAAATTAGAAAATAAAAATAAGGAAATATACAAAATTTTGGAAAAATTATAAAAATCAGGAAAATCTGAAATTTTTTTATAAATATCAGGAAATAATTTCGAAAATATTCAGGAAATAATCAAATAATTGGAAAATAAAAAAGGGATAATACGAAAATTTGGGAAAGATTTAAAATTTGTCATTAAAAATCCGTAAAAATTATAAAAAAAAAACAATTAAATGAGAAAATGATTAAATTATAATCAGAAAAATAATCATAAATATTAGGAAATATTTCCGTAAATATTCAGAAAAATTTTGAAATGATTAAAAAAATTAGAAAATAAAAATAAGGAAATATACAAAATTTTGGAAAAATTATAAAAATCAGGAAAATCTGAAATTTTTTTATAAATATCAGGAAATAATTTCGAAAATATTCAGGAAATAATCAAATAATTGGAAAATAAAAAAGGGATAATACGAAAATTTGGGAAAGATTTAAAATTTGTCATTAAAAATCCGTAAAAATTATAAAAAAAAAACAATTAAATGAGAAAATGATTAAATTATAATCAGAAAAATAATCACAAATATTACTAAATATTTCCGTAAATATTCAGAAAAATTTTGAAATGATTAAAAAAATTAGAAAATAAAAATAAGGAAACATACAAAATTTTGGAAAAATTATAAAAATCAGGAAAATCTGAAATTTTTTTATAAACATCAGGAAATAATTTCGACAATATTCAGAAAGTTCAGGAAATAATCAAATAATTGTAAAATAAAAAAGGGATAATACGAAAATTTGGGAAAGATTTAAAATTTGTCATTAAAAATCCGTAAAAATTATAAAAAAAAAAACAATTAAATGAGAAAATGATTAAACTATAATCAGAAAAATAATCACAAATATTACTAAATATTTCCGTAAATATTCAGAAAAATTTTGAAATGATTAAAAAAATTAGAAAATAAAAATAAGGAAATATACAAAATTTTGGAAAAATTATAAAAATCAGGAAAATCTGAAATTTTTTTATAAACATCAGGAAATAATTTCGACAATATTCAGAAAGTTCAGGAAATAATCAATATTGGAAAATAAAAAAGGGATAATACGAAAATTTGGGAAAGATTTAAAATTTGTCATTAAAAATCCGTAAAAATTATAAAAAAAAAACAATTAAATGAGAAAATGATTAAATTATAATCAGAAAATAATCATAAATATTAGGAAATATTTCCGTAAATATTCAGAAAAATTTTGAAATGATTAAAAAAATTAGAAAATAAAAATAAGGAAATATACAAAATTTCGGAAAAATTATAAAAATCAGGAAAATCTGAAATTTTTTATAAATATCAGGAAATAATAAAATAATTGGAAAATAAAAAAGGGATAATACGAAAATTTGGGAAAAATTTAAAATTTGTCATTAAAAATTCGTAAAAATTATAAAAAAAAAACAATTAAATGAGAAAGTGATTAAATTATAATTAGAAAAATAATCATAAATATTAGGAAATATTTCCGTAAATATTCAGAAAAATTTTGAAATGATTAAAAAAATTAGAAAATAAAAATAAGGAAATATTAAAAATTTCGGAAAAATTATGAAAATCAGGAAAATCTGAATTTTTTTATAAATATCAGGAAATAATCAAATAATTGGATAATAAAAAAGGGATAATACGAAAATTTGGGAAAAATTTAAAATTTGTCATTAAAAATTCGTAAAAATTATAAAAAAAAAACAATTAAATGAGAAAGTGATTAAATTATAATTAAAAACATAATCATAAATATTAGGAAATATTTCCGTAAATATTCAGAAAAATTTTGAAATGATTAAAAAAATTAGAAAATAAAAATAAGGAAATATACAAAATTTCGGAAAAATTATAAAAATCAGGAAAATCTGAATTTTTTTATAAATATCAGGAAATAATCAAATAATTGGAAAATAAAAAAGGGATAATACGAAAATTTGGGAAAGATTTAAAATTTGTCATTAAAAATCCGTAAAAATTATGAAAAAAAAGACAATTAAATGAGAAAATGATTTAATTATAATCAGAAAAATAATCACAAATATTACTAAATATTTCCGTAAATATTCAGAAAAATTTTGAAATGATTAAAAAAATTAGAAAATAAAAATAAGGAAATATACAAAATTTTGGAAAAATTATAAAAATCAGGAAAATCTGAAATTTTTTATAAATATCAGGAAATAATCAAATAATTGGAAAATAAAAAAGGGATAATACGAAAAAAACAATTAAATGAGAAAATGATTAAATTATAATCAGAAAAATAATCATAAATATTAGGAAATATTTCCGTAAATATTCAGAAAAATTTTGAAATGATTAAAAAAATTAGAAAATAAAAATAAGGAAATATACAAAATTTATGAAAAATATAAAAATTAGGAAAATCTGAAATTTTTTTATAAACATCAGGAAATAATTTCGACAATATTCAGAAAGTTCAGGAAATAATCAAATAATTGGAAAATAAAAAAGGGATAATACGAAAATTTGGGAAAAATTTAAAATTTTTCATTAAAAATTCGTAAAAATTATAAAAAAAAAACAATTAAATGAGAAAATGATTAAATTATAATTAGAAAAATAATCATAAATATTAGGAAATATTTCCGTAAATATTCAGAAAAATTTTGAAATGATTAAAAAAATTAGAAAATAAAAATAAGGAAATATAGAAAATTTCGGAAAAATTATAAAAATTAGGAAATTCTAAAATTTTTTATAAATATCAGGAAATAATCAAATAATTGGAAAATAAAAAAGGGATAATACGAAAAAAACAATTAAATGAGAAAATGATTAAATTATAATCAGAAAAATAATCATAAATATTAGGAAATATTTCCGTAAATATTCAGAAAAATTTTGAAATGATTAAAAAAATTAGAAAATAAAAATAAGGAAATATACAAAATTTTGGAAAAATATAAAAATTAGGAAAATCTGAAATTTTTTTATAAACATCAGGAAATAATTTCGACAATATTCAGAAAGTTCAGGAAATAATCAAATAATTGGAAAATAAAAAAGGGATAATACGAAAATTTGGGAAAAATTTAAAATTTGTCATTAAAAATTCGTAAAAATTATAAAAAAAAAACAATTAAATGAGAAAATGATTAAATTATAATCAGAAAAATAATCACAAATATTACTAAATATTTCCGTAAATATTCAGAAAAATTTTGAAATGATTAAAAAAATTAGAAAATAAAAATAAGGAAATATTCAAAATTTCGGAAAAATTATAAAAATCAGGAAAATCTGAAATTTTTTATAAATATCAGGAAATAATTTCGAAAATATTGAGAAATTTGGAAAAGATTTAAAATTTGTCATTAAAAATGCGTAAGAAATATAAAAAAAAAAGAATTTTTGTGGTATGACTGGCTGCTGTTTTATTCTTATATAATAATATATCAGTCTCCAAAATGTTTCTTTATCTAAAGTTTTTTATATTTAAATTTAAAACGATTTAGAAATTTTAAAAAATCTTAATTTTATTTTCGTGAAGATTATTTATTTTTTACGTTATCTACTTTTTTTCAGAAATTGTCAATATTTGCTGATAGTCTTTTAAATCTATAGTAAGTTGTTTTTTGAGAGACTTCAAACTCATTTTTGATATTTGAGCAATGTAAAGTTGTTTTTTTTTTATAAATCTCAAGCCCATTTTTGTCAATCAAACGTCAAGCTCAAACTTAACAAATCTTTAATCTTTAATCTAGAGTTGTATTTAACTATTTTCGAATTCCTCATAGTATCTCCGCTAGAGGGCGAAAATATACATATATTGGATTTTTGCTTCTATTAAATTTTGAGGATAAACAATGCGCTTTTGTGTAAAATTTTCTTGTACATAATGTTCTAATTTAAGAATATTTTTTAATTTCTTTAATTGTCTTCAGAATGCTTCAAAAATATTTTTAAAAGCCTTTATGAATCTCCAAAGTGTCTTTAGAACCTTTCAGAAATTTATGAAAGTATTTAAAAGCCTTCAAAATATTTTAAAAAAATTAGTGTCTTTGAAAACATTAAAAAAAATTGTGTTTTTGAACTCTTTAAGAAACAGTTTTTAAAAGGGTTAAAAATGTTTTAAAAAGCCTTCATGAGTCTTCATAAATATTTGAATGTCTTGTGTTGAAATTTTCAAAAACATAAAAAAAATCTTTCTGTTTTTTTAACAGTCTTTAAAAACGGATTAAAAGTATTTTAAAAGACCTTCATGAGTCGACAAAAAGCTTAATTGTCGTCATAAATATTTGAAAGTCTTTTTGAAGCTTTAAAAATATTTCAAGGTCTTTAAAAGCTTTCAAAAACATTAAAAAAAAATTGTGTATTTTTTTAACAGTCTTTAAACTGATTAAAAGTGTTTTAAAAGGACTTCATGAGTCGACAAAAAGTTTGATTGTCTTCAGAAATATTTGAAAGTCTTTTTGAAGTTTTCAAAATGTTTCAAGGTCTTTAAAAGTTTTCAAAAACATTAAAAAAATTCTGTGTGTTTTTTAACAGGCTTTAAACTGATTAAAAGTGTTTTAAAAAGCCTTCATGAGTCGACAAAAAGCTTGATTGTCATCAGAAATATTTGAAAGTATTTTTGAAGTTTTCAAAATATTTCAAGGTCTTTAAAAACCTTCAAATAACATTAAAAAAATTTTGTGTGTTTTTTTAACAGTCTTTAAACTGATTAAAAGTATTTTAAAAGGCCTTCATGAGTCGACAAAAAGTTTGATTGTCTTCAGAAATATTTGAAAATATTTTTGAAGTTTTCAAAATATTTCCAGGTCTTTAAAAACCTTCAAAAAACATTAAAAAAAAATTGTGTATTTTTTTAACTGTCTTTAAACTGATTAAAAGTATTTTAAAAGGCCTTCATGAGTCGACAAAAAGCTTAATTGTCATCATAAATATTTGAAAGTCTTTTTGAAGCTTTAAAAATATTTCAAGGTCTTTAAAAGCTTTCAACCATATTAAAAAAAAATTTGTGTATTTTTTTAACAGTCTTTAAACTGATTAAAAGTGTTTTAAAAGGACTTCATGAGTCGACAAAAAGTTTGATTGTCTTCAAAAATATTTGAAAGTATCTTTGAAGTTTTCAAAATGTTTCAAGGTCTTTAAAAGCTTTTAAAAGCATTAAAAAAATTTTGTGTGTTTTTTAACGGTCTTTAAATTGATTAAAAGTGTTTTAAAAGGCCTTTAAAACGCTTTTTTGGAACACCCTGTATATGTCTAACTAATTTAGATCCTAACCTACGTACTCCTGCCAAATAACTTTTTCATAACATTTTTCGTTTTCCCAGTAAGCTCCGTCCCGTTGAGCGTGGCCCACCCTGTATAATAAAATCCATAACTCTATTATATTTATTATGATTTAATTGAAAAAAAAAGCATACTTTACTGGATCTATTTAAATAAATAAGACGAAGCCATATTTAAATATTTATTCTGTATAAAAAAATTCAGTATTAATTATGATATCAAGTACCAATATCGTAAAAACAAAAATTTTCCTAGATGGAAGTTTTTTAGAAAGTTAAACAGTTTGCGAAAAACTTCAAGAAACATAATATCGAAACTTACATGAGCAGAAAAGTTTTCAGTAAACTTTACATATATATATATACCTACCGTATTTCCTTAGAAACCAAATATTTGAAATGTTGATTAAAACGATAATGGGTTTTGGGTTTATCAGAAATATATGTATCTAATTTCAAGAGATAATTATAATTAATATGTATTACAATGTCTTGACAGAGATTTGCAGATATATAGAGGGTGATTCCAAATTAATCTTAATTTAAATAGTAAATTTTTTATACATACAGAGTGGTTGCAAATTTAATTGAACACTATTGGGATTTTATAAACCATTATATTATAGATACAAAGTTGGTAAAAATTAAAATAACAGATCCGGTTTCCGAGATATTTGGTAAAAACAGATATTAACGATTTAGGAAACCGGTCCTGATATTTTAGTTTTGAAAATAACATTAAATAAACATCTTTTTCTCCAATTAAGGTGGCGTTAGCAAATGGATAAGCATAAATATATGCGGATTTGCTTTTACAATGTTCTAATGGTATTAAATTAGTTCCTAAATATATTGAAAAGTGAAAAAAAAATTAGAAAATGAAAAAACAATGGAATTGTGAAAATTAAACCTCAAAAAAAGGCATCAAAAATCGCTATAAAAACTATTTCAGGAACTAGATTATATTCCCATTTTTTGCTTTTATTTACAAGTTTTATTTGTTCAAAAATTCATAATTTGAACCATAGAACATAATCAAAAAAACGTCAGAGACCTGTTATTCTGGCAATTTTACAGTTCACGTACTTTTTTATAGATGGCGCCATCTGCAAAAATAATTATTTTGCTGTATATAATTCATGTCATATTTTTAAGAAGCAGAAAAAATGAAATTCGATTTATTAATAGAAAATTTATGTCTTTGTTCCAGTATTTTTAAAATGCTGCCAAAATTACTATTTTAGTATATAACCTAATGAAAATTAAGTTTCTTTTAGAATTATAATTATGGTGACTAAATTTCAAAGTTCGAAATTCAGGACGCTTTTTTTAATATTTTTTTTACAAGTAAGAAACAAAACAGAAATAAAAAATTATAAAAAATTATAAAAATCAGAGAAAAAATTTGAAGAATCGAAAAAATTAAAAAAAAAACAGGAAAAATCGGAAAAAAAAATTTAAAAAAAAAACAAAAAACTCTTTAAAAAATTTAGAAATAGAAAATATTGGAAAAAATAAAATTGTAAAATACGGAAAAAATGAAGAAAACAAAAATCCGAAAAAAAAAATGCGAAAAATCGCAACAAAAACGAAAAAAAAGCCTTTCAAAATCGCAAGAAATCGAAAACTATCACAAAAAATCGCAAAACAATCGCAAAAAAACCGCTACAAGATCACAAAAAAAAATGACAAAAAATAGGAAATTATCACAAAAAAAATTAATGAAATAAAAAAAATGAGAAAAAATTAGAAACAAACAAAAGGATAGAAAAACAGAACAATGAGAAAAAAATGAGGAAAGATTAGAAAAAATTGAAAAGAATAAAAAAACCATAAACTTTCAAAAAAATTTAGAGAGAAATTAAAAAATATTGGGAAAAATGAAAAATAAAATTGTAAAATACGGAAAAAATGAAGATATCAAAAAATCGAAAAAAAACGCTAAAAATCAAAACAAAAACGAAAAAAAAAGACTAAAAAACGCAAGAAATCGAAAAATGTCACAAAAAATCTCAAAACAATCACAAAAAATCTCAAAACAATCGCACAAAACCGCAAGAAAATCACAAAAAAATGACAAAAAATCGGAAATTATCACAAAAAAATTAATGAAATAAAAAAAATGAGAAAAAATTAGCAAACAAGCAAAAGAATAGAAAAACAGAATGAGAAAAAAATGAGGAAAGATTAGAAAAAGTTTAAAAGAATAAAAAAAAAACAAAAGACTTTGGAAAAAATTTAGAGAGAAGTTAGAAAATATTTTGAAAAATGAAAAATAAAAATTGTAAAATACGGAAAAAATGAAGAAATCAAAAAATCGAAAAAAAAACGCTAAAAATCAAAACAAAAACGAAAAAAAAAAGATTAAAAAACGCAATAAAACGAAAAATGTTACAAAAAATCTCAAAACAATCACAAAAAATCTCAAAACAATCGCAAAAAAACGCAAGAAAATCACAAAAAGAATGACAAAAAATCGGAAATTATCACAAAAAAATTAACGAAATAAAAAAAATGAGAAAAAATTAGAAAACAAGCAAAAGAATAGAAAAACAAAACAATGAGAAAAAATGAGGAAAGATTAGAAGAAATTGAAAAGAATAAAAAAAAAACAAAAAACTTTGAAAAAAATTTAGAGAGAAATATAGAAAATATTTTGAAAAATGAAAAATAAAAATTGTAAAATACGGAAAAAATGAAGAAATCAAAAAACCGAAAAAAAATGCTTAAAATCAGATCAAAAACGAAAAAAAATCCTCAAAAAAACACAAGAATTTGAAAAAAAAATCGGAAATTATCACAAAAAAATTAACGAAATAAAACAAAATTATAAAGCAAACAACATAATAGAAAAACAGAACAATGAGAAAAATTGAGAAGAAATAAAAGAATCGAAAAAAACTGAAAAAAATAATAAACAAAAACAAAAAAATTTGAAAAAATGAAAAAAATTAATAGAGAAATTTGAAAATATTGGGAAAAAATGAAAAACAAAATTGTAAAATACGGAAAAAACAGAAGAAATCGACAAATATCACAAAACATCGCAACAAAATCACAAAAAGTTGTCAAAAAACTCGCAAATTATCATAAAAAATCAAAGGAAAAAGAACAAAAATGGGAAAACAATAGAAAACCAAAAAATAGAACAACGAGAAAAAAATGAGGAAAAATTAGAAACAAGAAAGAAAAAACACAAAACAACAATCAGAAAGATAAGAAAAAAGCGAGAAAAATCGAAAAACAATCTCAAAAAATAAAGAACAACTAAAAAACTGGAAACAACTATAACTATAAAAAAAATGAAAAAAGTGAAATAAATTGCAAAAAATCGCAAAAAAATTCCAAGAAAGTCGCAAATAATTGCAAGAAATCAGAAGAATAAGAACTGAAAAAAAATTGAAATAAATAGAAAAAGAAAAACAGAACAGTAATGAAAAATTAGAAAAAATTGAAAAAACCACAAAAAAATAGAAAAAAACAAAAAAGTAGAAAAAATAGTAAAAACCACAAAAAATCATAAAAATGAGAAAAAACTATAAAAAATTAAAAAACCTCTCTATAAAATAATTACAGATGATATATAAAAAAAAAATAAATAAAAAATTCATACTGTAGAAAAATACGAGAAAGATTAGAAAACGAAAAAAATAGAAAAAAAACAATGAGAAAAAATGAGGAAAAAATGGAAAAAATTGAAAAAATCAGAAAAAAAAACAAGAAAACAAAGAAAATTAGAAAAAGAGAGAAAAATCGAAAAACATCGCAAAAACCAAAGAACAACCAAAAAACAAAAAAAATTGATATAAATTGCATAAACTCGTAAAGAAATCCAAAAAAATTGCAATAATCAGAAGAATAAGAAAAAATGAGAAAAACAGAAAAAACAAAAAAAATAGAAAAAGAAAAACAGAACAATGATGAAATATAAGAAAAAATAAAAAAAAAAACAGAAAAAACAATAAAAAGAAAAAATCGAAAAACCACAAAAAAAACAGAAAAAAATAAAAACCAGAAAAATGAGAAAGAACTAGAACAAATAAAAAAACCTCCCTATAAAATGATATAAATAAAAAATTCTAAATAAAAAATTCATACTGTAGAAAAAAACAGAGAGTACGAGAAAGGAAGGAAAAATACAGAGTGTTCTATTTAAAATAATATAACTATGGTGCGGATATTTTTATTGCGACAACCTGTATAAATAGAAATAATTTAAAATTGTACCTGCAGTAAACATTTTTTACACAATCTTACTGTTTTCCATACAAAGACCAACGCGACGAGTTTATGGTGCTCCACCTTGTATATTTCATTATAGGTTTAGATAAAAATATTGAAACCAAATTTGTATCTATAACGAAATCCCAATAGTATTCAATTAAATTTGCCCCACCCTGTATGAATCTCCCTTTCGTAAGATCAAAAAATCAAAAAAATACTTTTTCAGATATTCAATGTTAAAGTTTCAAGTTTTGACATTTTTTATTTTTGACAGGTGACAGTTGGAGAAATAATAGAGTTTTTCAAGGGCTTTCAAACGACATGTTGCATGTCCAATTCCGTGACATATTGCACCTGTCATTTTTTGATAGTGGTACTTCCGTTTGGCAGATCTCGTACAAAAACTAATGGGTCCTTCCGACAGATAACCCAAACAAATATACCAAATTTCAGCTCAATCGGATTAATACTTCTTCAGATATTTCATGCTGAAGTTTCAAATTTTGACATTTTTTTATTTTTGACAGGTGACAGTTGGAGAAATAATTTTGAGTGTTCTGAATAGAGTTTTTCTAGGACTTTCCAAAGACATATTGCATGTCCAATTCCGTGACATATTGCATCTGTCATTTTTTGATAGTGGTACTTCCGTTTGACAGATGTCGTACAAAAACTAATGGGTTCTTCCGACGGGTAACCCAAACCCCTGTACCAAATTTCAGCTTAATCGGATTAAACGTGTGGCCTCTATCGTGGAAGAATACATACAGACAGACAGACAGACAAACTTCCATCTGGAAATGGTCTTAATCGTCTCAGGGGACCCAAAAATGGATATTTCCGTTTTTATCTCGAATTTTTTTTTTAGCTCTTTCACAATACTTTCCCTTCTAGGAGGTGGGTCGGGAAAGTAAAATCAGGATTTGATTTTCAGGAATTGATACTTTTTTTTGGTAAAATAGCGTTAATCTTATTTATGTACTTTCTAAAATGTTTGTAAGTAGAACAGGATATTTTGATATCTAAAATGACGTTGAATGTTGTTGACTTTATTTACTGATTTTAGATAAGATTTTTATATCGTAAATATCAAACCGTTATTTTTTTTATTTAAAATAATTTCACACCTCAAAGGCGTAATCTTGAGGGTACACTAAATTGGCCTATTTTCATCGAGAAATCGATTTTCTTCAGAAAATAGAACAGAACACAGACATGTGCCAGTTCTATTGTTGAGTGCTGATTTATCTGTTTAAAAGATCGACTTGCAGGCACGCATTAAATCAGTGCAGTAGGAAAAAACTATGCAATCCCACCCAACTTTTCGACCATTTCTAATAATTGAATACATTAAACTTTTTGTGTCACTAAACACAGATTTTTTTAAGTATTATCAAAAAACAAATAAAAATAGTAGGTTAGACTAATGGATATTCTCGAAATCCGCAGTCAACAAAACCAATCCCCCCCCCCCTATCAGAAAACAATTTTTTTCCAAATTTAAAAAATACTGTATTAAAAAAAATAAATTGGTCACCTTCACAATTTTATTTTTTTTAATACAGTAATTTTTTTCCAAATTAAAAAAATTCTGCATTAAAAAAAATTCTGCATTAAAAAAAATTAAATTGAAGGTGACCTTCCGAATACGAAACGTCTAATAAAAATTTTAATAATACTAGGTTCTAGCAAATTTAATTTAGAAAAAATACTTTTATTTTTTCACTTTTTTATAAATTTGTATAATAACCAGTGGCGCAACCGGGGCAGGGTTAAGGGTTAACTACCCCTGCACATCCACTAACATGTGTTGTTTCTTTAGTTTTCTGCAATACCCTTCCCCGCACAAGCCTTGGTTTCTGGGATTTACTCGTTAGGGGGTAAAATGTAGGGCGAGTATTATTATTATTATTATTAATACATTCACGTAATACTTCTCCTATTTTTTAAAATTCCTGCTAATAGGTAATTCTGGCTACGCCACTGATAATAATAATTATCTTAAATTCAAAGATTGCGATAAATGTTCATACAAATATGTTTGTATATCGTCTATAAAATAATTTGATTATAATTTTTAAAACTTTTTTTATCAGATTCAATAAAAAAATATATTTTTTGTGTTAATTATTGAAAAAAATTGATTTTTTTTTTAATTAGATTCAACAACTTGGTTTTATTTAAATTTCAATTTTTTTATGACTTCCCACCAACTGTCTTATACTCACTCCCTTTCCCTTTAAAAAAAATAATAGGAAAAAAAGTAGAAAAAAGTTTGAAACATAAATTAATAAAAAAGTAGGGGAAAAAAGTGGAAATCAAGTTCTCCAACTATCTTCCTCCCACTCCCTTTTAGCCCAGAGAAGGATTGTCGCTGGGAAAATGCATCCCAAAAAGTAAATTCCAATTTTTTTTTTGTTCGATAAACAAGTGGGAAATAATATTGGAAAAACTCACAAGCGAAACGAGGTTCTGAGAAACCCATACATATATTTTTTTACAATTTTCCACCAACTAACTTTTCCCATTTTCCTCCCCTTAAAGAAAGAGTGATAAAGAAAAAGAAAGAAAAAAGTGGAAAAAAATCTGATCTGGCTACACTAAACTATTTTTAAATTCAAAATTGATATTTTAGTAAATCTGGAAACAATTGTAAATTTTTAAAAAAATTATTGATAGAAAACTATAGTGTAAAAAGTAGTGGAAAAAACGAGTGGGAGGGAAAAGTCTAGCCAGGTAGGCTTTTATCCAGAACACTTTTCACAAATTTATGAATAAATTACCCGTCTTTTCCATAAAAAAAAAGATATTTTTTTAGTATTTTTTTCGCATTTTATTCAAAAAAAAAAGACTTTTTCTGTTTTTCCCCTCTTTTCTTTCAAAAAACGACACTTTTTACTGCATTTTTCCTATCTTTCTATTAAAAATTTCCCCTCTTTTATGTCACTTTTTTTGGTGATTTTTTCTTTTTTTTTTCATTTCCGTCTTCAATTTCTCCTCTTTTCTCTCAAAAATTTCCCCTCTTTACTCTATAATTTGTCACTATTTTAAGTAGTTTTTTTTGTCTGAAATTTTCCCCCTCTTTTCTTAAATCTTTATCCTCTTTTTCTATCAATTATATTAATTTTTTAAGTAATTTTCTTTTTTTTCTAAATTTGTCATTTTTTCGTTATCAATTTCCTCTCTTTTCTCTCAAAAATTTCTCCTCTTTCTTTTCTCTTAGTTTTTGTCACCTTTTTAAGTAATTTTCTTTTTTTCAAATTTGTTATTTTTTCGACTCAAATTTCCCCTCTTTTCTTCCAATTTTTGTCACTTTTTTCGGTAATTTTCTTTTTTTTTCTAAATTTGTAACTTTTTTGTCAACAATTTTCCCTCTTTTCTCTCGATTTTTGTCACTTTTTTCAATAATTTTCTTTCTTTTGTTCCAAATTTGTCACTTTTTCGTCATCAATTTCTGATCTTCCCTCTCGATTTTTGTCATTTTTTTCAATAATTTTCTAAATTTATCACTTTTATGTCATCAATTTTCCCTCTTTTCTCTTAAAAATTTACCCTCTTTACTCTCAAATTTGTTACTATTTTAAGTGGTTATTTTTTTTTCCTCTAAAATTTTCCCCCTCTTTTCTATGAATTATATTCGTTTTTTCAGCAATTTTCTTTTTTTCCAAATTTGTTACTTTTTCGTCATGTATTTCCCCTCTTTTATCTCAGAAATTTTGCCTCGTTCTTTTCTCTTAGTTTTTGTCATTTTTTGAGTAAATTTCTTTTTTCCAGATTTGTTATTTTTTCGACTTAAATTTCTCCTTCTTTCTATCAATTTTTGCCATTTTTTCCGTAATTTTCTTTTTTTTTCCAAATTTGTCATTTTTCGTTATGTATTTCTCCTATTTGCTCTCAAAAATTTCTCCTCTTTCTTTTCTCTTAGGTTTTGTTACTTTTTTAAGTAATTTTCTGTTTTTTTCAAATTTGTCATTTGTTCCAATCAAAAGTCCCCTCCTTTCTTTCAATTTTTGTCACTTTTTAAGCAATTTTCTTTTTTCCAAATTTGTAATTTTTTCGACTTAAATTTCTCCTTTTTTCTTTCAACTTTTGGGGGTTTTCCGTAATTTTCTTTTTTTTCTAAATTTGTCACTTTTTCGTCATGAATTTCTCCTATTTTCTCTCAAAAATTTCTCTTCTTTCTTTTCTCTTAGTTTTTGTTACTTTTGTAAGTAATTTTCTGTTTTTTTAAAATTTGTCATTTTTTCCAATCAAAAGTCCCCTCCTTTCTTTCAATTTTTGTCACTTTTTTCAGTAATTTTCTTTTCGTTTCTAAATTTGTTACTTTATCGTCATGTATTTCCCCTCTTTTATCTCAAAAATTTCGCCTCGTTCTTTTCTTTTAGTTTTTGTCACTTTTAAGTAATTTTCTTTTTTTAAAATTTGTAATTTTTTCGACTTAAATTTCTCTTTTTTTCTATCAATTTTGCCAGTTTTTCAGTAATTTTCTTTTTTTTCTAAATTTGTAACTTTTTCGTCATTCCCCTCTTTTCTCAAAATTTTCTCCTCTTTCTTTTCTCTTATAGGTTTTGTTACTTTTTTAAGTAATTTTCTTTTTTTTCCAAATTTGTTATTTTTAGACCTAAATTTCAAGTGTTTTATCAATTTTTGTTACTTTTTCAGTGATTTTATTTTTTTTCTTCTAAATTTGTCACATTTTACGTCATCAATTTCCCCTCTTTTCTCTCGATTTTTGTCACTTTTTTCGATAATTTTCTTTTTTTTTTCCAAATGTGTCACAATTTCGTCATCAAATTTCACTCTTTTCTCTTAAAAATTCACCCCTTTTCCTTTAATTTTTGTTACCAATTTATTCATTTTCTTTTCTTTTTCAAATTTGTCAATTTTTCGTTATCAATTTCTTAATTTTTGCCACTTTTTTGAGTAATTTTCTTTTGTTCCAAATTTGTCATTTTTTCGTAATCAATTTCCCCTCTTTTCGTTCAAAAATGTCCCCTTTTTTCTTTCATTTTTTGTCACTAATAGTTTTCTTCTGTTTTTCACATTGTTCAATTTTTACAATCTCGTTTATAAATAATCTGTAACCCAAACAACACATTTACCGATATGAGATATAATTTCGTTCCAAGGTTAATATTAAACATCGCAACAATTAAAATTATAACGAAACGCCACTGGGTATTAGTCGTTCGCCTAACCTAACCGACGCTCATCGCGCATCGGGCATCGAGTTAAATATAAACTTGATTGACACTCCACGGACCAAGCCTACCATGAAGACATTTCAGTGTTGTTAAAGCGATCCACCGAGTGTAAGTGCAAACAACCATGGAAAACAAGCAACCAACAGACGTCGACGTCCAAAATCAACCATTAAACGGCAACAATGGCAACGCCGCACAGAAATCCGGCAATGCGAGAATCACTAAAATTAAACAGAAATTTCTTCGTGAGTAGTATTTTTATTTTTCTTTTTGCTAATGTATTTTCTACAGGTTATTTTCATATCGAGTGTGTGATTAAAAGGAAGTCTAACAAATGTCTAATTATAACAGAGTAATTAAGTCATAGATTCCATTCTATTTATTATTTGTTATAGTTGGTGTCAAAATATTTGGGATCATTAACTATATTAATTAGCACTATTTTATTCTTATTTAAATACCGGTCTTGCAATCATTATCCAATCGTGCTGAAATTTTGCACATCGACTTGATGTCGATGACGACGTTTCGTATCCAAAGGGCAACCATCAACTCGGATTTTTCAAATACCGACCTAGATTTTTTAATCACTATTTTGATACCTTAGCACTATATAGATTTAACTTACTAAATGACGTTTTAGAGACAAAAAAAAACATTTTCAGTTTTTTTTTCACATAAAGAATTTATATAATAATTATTGTTTTTTTTTTAAGAGATCAATTTAAATAATATAATTTTCAATAAAAAAAATTGTTTATGGTCTACTTTAGTTAAAATCTAAAGCCGTCCATGTCTACAAATTTTGAAATTTGTATTTTTCAAGAAAATATTAAATAATTCTTTTTTTATTCGTATTTCATCACTTTCAGTAAAATAAAAATCAAATTTAAACAATGAAAAAAATGAATATTTTTTTTTGAAGATCAATTTAAATAATTAAATTTTCTATGACAAAAAGATAGTCTATGGTCTACTTTATTCAAAATCTAAAGCCGTCCATATACTACAACTTTAAAATTTTTATTTTTCAAAAAAATTTAAATAATTCTTTTTAAACGTGTTTATCCACTTTTAGTAAAATAAAAATCAACATAAACAATGAAAAAAAATGAATAATCTTGTTGAGCGTGCCATTGTTTTTTTTTTGAAGATATCCCTTAAAATAATACAATTTTCTATGAAAAAAATAGTTATGGTCTACTTTAGTCAAAATCTAAAGCCGTCCATATACTACAATTTTTAAAATTAGTATTTTTAAAAAAAAATCTTAAATAATTTTTTTATACGTTTTTATCCACTTTTAGTAAAATAAAAATCAACATAAACAACGAAAAAAAAATGAATAATCTTGTTGAGCGTGTCATTGTTTTTTTTTGAGATATCAATTTAAATACTACAATTTTCTATAAGAAAAAAAATAGTTTATGGTCTACTTTAGTCAAAATATAAAGCCGTCCATATACTTCAATTTTTAAAATTTGTATTTTTTTTTAAAAAATCTTAAATAATTCTTTTTTATACGTATTTATCCACTTTCAGTAAAATAAAAATCAACATAAACAATGAAAAAAAATGAATAATCTTGGTGATCGGGTCATTGTATTTTTTTTTTTTTGAAGATATCACTTTAAATAGTATAATTTTCTATGAAAAAAAAATAGTTAATGGTCTACTTTAGTCAAAATCTAAAGCCTTCCGTATACTACAACTTTGAAAATTTCTATTTTTCAAAAAATATTTAATTAATTCTTTTTTATACGTATGTATCCACTTTTGGTAAAATAAAAATCAAATTAAACGATGAAAAGAAGAAATAAATAATCTGCTTAAACGTGTCATTGTTTTTTTTTGAATATATCACTTTAAATAATACAATTTTCTATGAGAAAAAAAATAGTTTATGGTCTACTTTAGTAAAAATCTAAAGCCGTCCATATACTACAACTTTTAAAATTTGTATTTTTCAATTTTTTTTAAATAATTTATTTTTATTTGTATTTAGTCACTTTCAGTAAAATAAAAATCAAATTAAAGAATGAAAAAAAATTAATAATCTTGTTGATCGTGTCATTGTTTTTTTTTTGAAGATATCACTTTAAATAATACAATTTTCTATGAAAAAAAAAATAGTTTATGGTCTACTTTAGTCAAAATCTAAAGCCGTCCATATACTACAACTTTGAAAATTTCTATTTTTCAAAAAATTTTTAAATAATTCATTTTTATTTGTATTTCGTCACTTTCAGTAAAATTAAAATCAAATTAAACAATGAAAAAAAATTAATAATTTTGTTGTTTTTTTTTTGAAGATATCAATTTAAATACTACAATTTTCTTTGAGAAAAAAAATAGTTTATGGTCTACTTTAGTAAAAATCTAAAGCCGTCCATATACTACAACTTTTAAAATTTGTATTTTTCAAAATTTTTTTAAATAATTCATTTTTATTTGTATTTAGTCACTTTCGGTAAAATAAAAATCAAATTAAAGAATTAAAAAAAAATAATAATCTTGTTGAGCGTGTCATTGTTTTTTTTTGAAGATATCAATTTAAATACTACAATTTTCTATGAGAAGAAAAATAGTTTATGGTCTACTTTAGTCAAAATCTAAAGCCGTCCATATACTACAACTTTTAAAATTTCTATTTTTCAAAAAAAATTTAAATAATTCTTTTTTATACGTATTTATCCACTTTTGGTAAAATAAAAATCAACATAAACAATGAAAAAAAAATGAATAATCTTATTGAGCGTGTCATTGGTATTTTTTTTGAAGATATCACTTTAAATAATACAATTTTTTATGAAAAAAAAAATAGTTTATGGTCTACTTTAGTCAAAATCTAAAGCCGTCCATATAATACAACTTTTAAAATTTGTATTTTTCAAATTTTTTTTAAATAATTCATTTTTATATGTATTTAGTCACTTTCAGTAAAATAAAAATCAAATTAAAGAATTAAAAAAAATTAATAATCTTGTTGAGCGTGTCATGGTTTTTTTTTGAAGATATCAATTTAAATACTACAATTTTCTATAAGAAAAAAAATAGTTTATGGTCTACTTTAGTCAAAATATAAAGCCGTCCATATACTACAATTTTTTAAATTTGTATTTTTTTTAAAAAATCTTAAATAATTTTTTTTTATACGTATTTATCCACTTTTAGTAAAATAAAAATCAACATAAACAATGAAAAAAAATGAATAATCTTGGTGATCGTGTCATTGTATTTTTTTTTTTGAAGATATCAGTTTAAATAGTATAATTTTCTATGAAAAAAAATAGTTAATGGTCTACTTTAGTCAAAATCTAAAGCCTTCCATATACTACAACTTTTAAAATTTGTATTTTTCATATTTTTTTTTAAATAATTCATTTTTATTTGTATTTAGTCACTTTCAGTAAAATTAAAATCAAATTAAACAATGAAAAAAAATTCATAATTTTGTTGTTTTTTTTTTGAAGATATTAATTTAAATACTACAATTTTCTATGAGAATAAAAATAGTTTATGGTCTACTTTAGTCAAAATCTAAAGCCGTCCATATACTACAACTTTTAAAATTTGTATTTTTCAAAAAATTTTTTAAATAATTCATTTTTATTTGTATTTAGTCACTTTCAGTAAAATTAAAATCAAATTAAACAATGAAAAAAATGAATAATCTTATTGAGTGTGTCATTGTTTTTTTTTGAAGATATCAATTTAAATACTACAATTTTCTATGAGAACAAAAATAGTTTATGGTCTACTTTAGTCAAAATCTAAAGGCGTCCATATACTACAACTTTTAAAATTTGTATTTTTTTTAAAAAATTTAAATAATTCATTATTATTCGTATTTAGTCACTTTCAGTAAAATAAAAATCAAATTAAACAATGAAAAAAAATTAATAATCTTGTTGAGCGTGTCATTGTTTTTTTTTTAAGATATTAATTTAAATACTACAATTATATATGAGAAAAAAATAGTTTATGGTCTACTTTAGTCAAAATCTAAAGCCGTCCAGATACTACAACTTTTAAAATTTGTATTTTTCAATTTTTTTTTAAATAATTCATTTTTATTTGTATTTAGTCACTTTCAGTAAAATAAAAATCAAATTAAAGAATGAAATAAAATTAATAATCTTGTTGAGCGTGTCATTGTTTTTTTTTTGAAGATATCAATTTAAATACTACAATTTTCTATGAGAAAAAAAATAGTTTATGGTCTACTTTAGTCAAAATCTAAAGCCGTCCAGATACTACAACTTTTAAAATTTGTATTTTTTTTTAAAAAATCTTAAATAATTCTTTTTTATACGTATTTATCCACTTTTAGTAAAATAAAAATCAACATAAACAATGAAAAAAAAATGAATAATCTTGGTGATCGGGTCATTGTTTTTTTTTTGAAGATATCACTTTAAATAATATAATTTTCTATGAAAAAAAATCTAAAGCCTTCCATATACTACAACTTTTAAAATTTGTATTTTTCAAAAAATCTTAAATGAATAATCTTGTTGAGCGTCATTGTATTTTTTTAAAAAATTGAATTTTGCAAATAATCTTAAATGGAGATAACAAAATATTTTTTAAAAAAATTGTAAATCGAAGTATGTCATTCGAGAAAATATAATTATTTTATGTTTCATACTATTTTTATCATTTGTTTAACATAAATAAAAATGTTTAAAATTTCGTTTTTCGGAATTGGGAAGTGTCAATTTCGCGATAGATAATCAACGTTTCGGTTCTATTCTTTTTCAGGATTTCTGAACTTCTTAACACTCTGTATAATATAACGGATGGATCAACTAAACAAACTTTTAAATAACAAACAAAGTTTTATTAAAATTTATTCAATTAATTTAAGATAAAAAAACTATCTAAATAATTGCAATGTTTAGAATTTTCTTCGTATGAATATGTTTGATATTATTTTTATTCGGAATTTTTATTACTTCCGTACTTAAATAATAATTAAATATTTTCCTCAACTAGGTCAAGTACAGCGCACTAAAATATTTTTTTATGATGTAGTAGCGGCTCTATGCAAATAATTCATTCAAATGAGCCTCGTTGAGTGAAACTTTATAGGTACTCCTATAAAAAAATTAAAGTTATTACAGAGATAATATATTTTTTTATACATATACGTTGATAGATAAGCAATAAATAAACTTAATAAAAACACGTTTTATTAAATTTAAACCAGTCACAACATTAAACAGAGGCGGAGAATTACTATTTTTAATTTTATATTTATATTTTTGAAAAATAAAACTTTTGTTTTGATTTTTTACGCTTACATTATTTTCGTTTGATGTCTCTACGTCACTGCTATAAGAAATTCTTATGCTTATTGTTATTTAGATAGAGTACTTGAAATTAAATTACGTTTTAACTATGTTCAATTCTTATTTAGTTGAACTCTACTCACTAATACTGCCCACACAATAATTCCTAAATTATGCGTTAAATTAACGGCTTAGATCAGCTTTATTATTGTTATTATACGGGCGGGTTAAATATAATAAATAAAGTCTTTACAAAATTATTTTTTTTTTATAAAAAAAAATTGAACAAGAAAAAATATAGTAGGTGTTAAAATATTTTAGATTTACCAATAAAAACGAGTCGAGTTGCATTTCAAATCCTCTAATACTTTATTTTATTAAATTATAAGTTCAAATAATAATATAAACAATTACTTTATTATTTAAATCTGGCAACAGCATAAAAAATTTCTGGTTTAAATTTGAATATCCACAGACACACCTTCTTTTATTACGTGTGTGTTTTGTACACATGAAAGCCAACTCTACCCAACCCAACTCAACCCCTTAGTTTAATAGAGACTAATGGGAATCAATCAAGCACATGGGCATGGGCATGGGGTATTTTTTTCCACAAAAAAAATGTTTCGATTCTAATAAATTTTATATAAATAACTTGTTTACGTTATTTAATTCCTATTTAAAAAATATGAAGGTCAAGACAAATATGCGAATAAATATACAGTTACAATTAATTAATGTATAACCTAATGTATTGTCTGGTATAAATTGTTAGGAAAAGAAAAAACAAACTAATTGAAAATAGAATAAAACTGATAAAAATAGATAAGAATTTTTTTTGCCAAATGCAAATTTTAAAAGTTATAGTATATGGACCGCTTTAGATTTGCACTAAAATATATGTAAACTATTTTTGTATCATAGAAAATTGTATTATTACTTTCCGAACAACAGAGTTGTATAGAAGGAAAGTATTGCGATCATGATATTTTGACCATACCCAGATTTTGAGGTCACCTGAATCCATTTATACCATTTTTAGCATGATGTCTGTCTGTGTGTGTATGTCTGTGTGTGTGTGTGTTAGTGTGTGTTAGTGTGTGTGTGTGTTAGTGTGTGTGTGTGTGTGTGAACACGATAGAGTCTAAACGCCTGAACCGATTTAGATGAAATTTTATATACATATTTAGGGTGGCAAGGAGACAACTTGTATAGATTTTGGTGTTAATCGGACAACCGGAAGTGACAGTTGCTATAAGTGATGACGTCAGTACTAAATAAGATGGCCATAAAGTTTTATACATATATTTTTTATACGTTATAGTTTAATTTCGAATTATTAAGATTTTCAAAAACTTTTGCCATTGTTGCCAGATTTATCAAAAATAATTTTTTTTCATATTTTTCTTAAATAACCAAAATAATGAATTTTTGTGAAAAATTACAAGATATCAAAGTTGTAGAACATAAAATTTTCTACACATGTTATTATTACCGGTTTTTTAAATTCCTCATAGTTTCGCCGCTAGAGGGCGTGAAACAAATTTATATAGACATTTTTGTGACTTCTTTAGATTTTGAGACAAAATTATGGATTTTTATGAAAAATTACATATAATCAAAATTATAGAGCATAAAATTTTATACAAATTTTGTCTTAACTTTTTTTTCGAGTTACGCATAGTTTCGCCGCTAGTTTTTATTTTAATTTTTATCTTTATTAAATTATTATTTTTTAGTTAAATTTTAATATTAAAAATTAAAAAAAAATATCTTTACATTTGTAATAATTAGTTTTATAATTATAATTTTTTTCAAAATTTTATTACAAAAATTGTGGAATTTTTTAAAAAATGCAAGGAACATTTAAAATTTTATTACGATTTTAAATTATTTTAATAACTTCTAAAATATTAAAGTTATTAAAATGTGATTTTAACCAGTCCAAAGGTAATATAAAACTCTAAATTTAAAATGTATTTTAGTTTCTTAAAATTTAGAATTGTAATTATTATAGAAAAAATTGAGATTTTTTTTTAAATTTTTTTTAATTTTATTTTATCAATAAGTATAAAATAAATGAAAAAAGTAAATAGCATATTCGGAAAAGATCCAAAAGTACTATGTGTGTAAATTATTTCATAATTTTAACATAGTATTTGTAAAAGTTACAGCAAAAAATGAAAAAAGTTAAAACAATTCAATGGACCCATGAATTTTTGACAATTTTTTTTTTTTTTAGTATTTTAAACTAACTTTATTAATGCATTTTGATCCAGAAAACCTAAAAAAAGAGGTCTGTTTCCCATTTTGAATAAAATTGAATGAGATATTAATGATTTATTGATTTTAAAATTATTCAAAAAAGGTTTTATTTTTTTTAAGGTTAATATTAATATTAAAAATTAAAAAAAAAATACCATTAAATTTGTGTTAAAAAACTCTATAGTTGTGATTTTTTTTTCAAAATTTTATTCAAAAAATTGTAGAATTCATAATTTTTTTTTGAAATTTAATAGAAGTTTAAAAAAAAATGAATAACTTTAAAAATATTAAAGATATTAAAATGGGATTTATACCATTCGATAGGTAATATAAAACTCCAAGTTTAGAAAATAATTTAGTCTCTTTAAATTTAACATTGTAATTATTATAACCAAAATAAAACAAAAATTAAATTTTTGTGTCCTTTTGTTTTATCGAAAATGGTAAAACAAATGAAAAAAAAAATAGTAAATCTGGAAGGGATCACAAAGTACATTATTTTAAAATAATACTTGTAGAAATTATCCAAATTTATAAAAAGTTAAAAAAAAAATTTACAAAAAATTAAGTTTTTTTTTAATTTTTGTAAACTAATTTTATTAATGTATTTGATGCAAAAAACCTAAAATATTCGATTAAACAATTACTTTACTAGGAGTGTTCGGAAAGTTGGGTGGGATTACCCCCTCATTTTTTAAAATATATTAAAAAAAACAATGATTCTCGCAACGAGATTATTAATTTTTTATTTTTATTCTTTGATTTGATTTTTAATTTACTGAAAATGCTTAAATACGAATAAAAAAAAGATTTAATATTGTTTAAAAAAATACAAATTTTAAAAGTTATAGTATATGGACGGCTTTAGATTTTGACTAAAGTAGACCATAAACAATTCTTTTTTCATAGACAATTGTATTATTTAAATTGATATCTTCAAAAAAAAATGACACGCTCAACAAGATTATTCATTTTTTTCATTGTTTAATTTGATTTTTATTTTATTGAAAGTGACTAAATACAAATAATATTGAAAAATTTAAAAAATAAAAATTTTAAAAGATGTAGCATATGGACGGCTTTAGATTTTAACTAAAGTAGACCATAAACTATTTTTTTTTATAGAAAATTGTATAATATTGTATAATACCTCAATAAAAATTACGGAATAAAAATCCGTGGCATCGATCGTGAATCACCCTGTATATATTCATAAAAAAATTAAAATAAATACGACTAAGAAGACAATTTTAAGTGACCCTGTTTAATAGTAACCTGAATTATTCAATATTAAAATCAAATGATATTTATATACTTATTCTGGAAGTCTACGATCTTTTGCCTTTGACTGAGTTTGTTAAAAGAATTACATAAAAATTTTAAAATTGGCTAGTAGAAAAAGAATCACACTATAGACACAGTCTCATTACAAGTATCGATAATATTAATATTATAATTATTATCTTTAACTTGTTGTAACAAACTAATCGCCACATATTTATTTTCTAAAGGTAAAGAACAACACTGACTCCGCATGTTTAACACCCTGTATATCAAAAACTGTCTATTAGATCTGGTTGGGTCCATGGAGCCATTTGATCAGGGCATCATAAACTACATTATACTAAATTTTCAGCCAATTCGACTGGACTCTTTTTCCATATGAACCGTGCGGGGTCCTTTAAAAGTTGTAGTATTAGATTTTAACTAAAGTAGGCCATTAAAAAAAATAATGACACTCTCAACAAGATTATTAATTTTTTATTTTTATTGTTTGATTTGATTTTTATTTTACTGAAAATGATTAAATACGAATAAAAAAAAGAATTATTTAAGATTTTTTGAAGAAAACAAATTTTAAAAGATGTAGTATATGGACAGCTTTAGATTTTAACTAAAGTAAACCATAAACTATTTTTTTTTTCATAGAAAATTGTATTTTAAGTGATATCTTCAAAAAAAACAATGACAAGCTCAACAAGATTATTAATTTCTTTTTCATTGTTTAAGTTGATTTTTATTTTACTAAAAGTGGATAAATCCGAATAAGAATTCAGATTTTTTTGAAAAATACATATTTTAAAAGTTGTAGTTTATGGACGGCTTTAGATTTTAACTAAAGTAGACCATAAACCATTTTTTTATAGAACTCTCAACAACATTATTTATTTTTTATTTTCATTGTTTGATTTGATTTGATTTTTATTTGACTGAAAGTGGCTCATAAAATAATAAAAAAAACTGGTGCCAAACAGTAAAATAATTTGTTAATTAAATAAATGTCGCGCACCGTTAACTGTATCTAATTTGGAAGCCAACAAAATTCCAAGACAATAGCAAAAATAACTTCAATTTACAATCGCCGGCAGAATAATTTTAAAAATATGTATAGTAGGAGTCAAAATGTTTGGCATAATCTACATTAAAAAATTAAAATATATTTTAAATTTTTATAATAATTAACATTATATTAAAATTTTGCAGGAATATTAACATTTTTTTCTTCGCATAATTTACATTAGAAAATAAAAATGTATTTTTAATTTTTATAATAATTAACATTAAATCAAAAATTAGCAGGAATATTAATATTTTTTTCTTGGCATAATTTGCATAAAAAATAAAAACATATTTTTTATCAAAAACGTATTTTTTATTTTTATAATAATTAATATAAATTAAAAATTTGCAGGCATAATAACAATTTTTTATGGTATAATTAATTTACACTAAAAATTTGCAGGAATATTAATTTTTTTTTTCTTGTCATAATTTACTCTAAAAATTTGCAGACATAATAATGATTCTTTTTCTTAGCAAAATCAACATTTAAAAATAAAAATGTATTTTTTATTTTTATATTAATTAACATTAAATCAAAAATTTGGAGAAATATTAATTTTTTTTTTTGGTATAACCAACATTTAAAAATAAAGCTGTATGTTTACTTTTTATAATAATTAACATTTGCAGGAATATTAATTATTTTTTTCTTTTTAGCTGGATTTAGGATAACCCTTTTACTTTCATTGGCTATATACGTCGCCATGTTAGTTATTGGAATACTAGGTGTCCACAAATGCCCGGTAGAAGAAAACATACCACTATTTTTAATAGCCACAGGTAAAAAATTTCTATAAAATATATGTATATATAAATAAATTATAATTACAACTAAATAAACTAGTGAAATCATTTTTTTTTCTCTTTTTTTTTAGGTGCCATTGGATTAGTAACAAAAATAACGACTTACTTGAGAGAAAGAATTCAAAGACATTTTCGGGTTGGTTATATGGAATCCAGCCTGTATACTGTCGAGACTGTTTTTCTTATCTTAGGTAAGTACATCCAATTTTTTTTTTAAATTGGTACTGAATTAGGTATATCAACAAAATTTTATTTTAATATCGAACAAAAAATATATTTAGCCACTTTACAAAATTGACAATACGTTTAATATTTAAGTCCTGCGATATAAATTTTAAGCAAAAATAGGTTAACATACATTTATCACATCTTTGGGGTAAATTTTGTCACCGTTTTAAAAATTGTTCTTACAGCTCCGCGAGTTTCACCTTAAATCATTAAAATATGATATTCTTGAATTGAAAAGTTACGAGGCATATAACATATAAAGCGATGTTGCCGGTTCTTTTACTATAGAACGGGAATTTAGAAAAAAATTGCATAAGAATATTTTGTTTGAAATCATGTCTTCTGCGCACTATTTTCACAGGCACTGTATACAAAAAACACCATATACACAGAACAAACCACTTTAATTTTGTATATACATCGTTCGCAAAAAGTGATGACAGCAATATATATTATTACTAGATCGAATTGAAAGGAAGAAAAAAAAAAAAAAAAAAAAAAAAAAAAAAAAAAAAAAAAAAAAAAAAAAAAAAAAAAAAACCATTGCTAGTTTCTATATCTTTAATAATTAAGAGTAAATGTTGCCTATTGTGTTTGATTTCTAGATTGCATATTTTGCATGCTAGGTACTTCAAGAAAACTTTTTTATGACGTAAGTATACTTCTGCTTCTTCTTCTTTTCATTTTATAAAAATGCTTATTTAGTGACATGAGCCAGTAACTAATGAGTGTATTGTGTAAATGGTGGCGCCTATGTATGTATGTAACCACTATAACGGTTTAGACGAAATTTTGGATACATATTTAAGGTTGCCAGATGACGATATACAGTGTCATCCCCAAAGTATGCACAATATATGAAACTTATTTGTTAACGGTTTTTCGACAAAAAGTTATTCTTGGTAAAAGTTTGTGCATCTCCTAAAACGAAACATGCATTATCAAAATATAGTAAAACACACTTGATATACGAGGAACCTTCAAAATTTTGATTTTGAGACAAGAGTAAAGTACCCTTATTTGGAAAAATCTCGGGAATCTTTATTTAGAAAACTTAAAAATTTGAAGTTATGATCGTCTAAGTGGAGTTTTATTTTTTTATCCGTATTTTAAAATGAGGACTACGAAAAAAAAATAAAATAAATATTTCGGCACAAACATATTTATTTTCTGGAGATTTTCTTATCCAAAATAATTCTTAATAAAAAAATAAAACTTCACTTAGATGGTCATGACTTCAAATCTAGATGTATTTTTTAATAATAATAATAATAATAATAATAATAATAATAATAATAATAATAATAATAATAATAATAATACTCGCAGTACATTTCACCCCCTTACGAGTGAATCCCAGAAACCAATGGCTTGTGCGGGGAAGGGACGGCTATTATTATTATTTGCCGTGGCGCTCCGGGGCGACTTACTGAGGATATATTGAACAACTTTTCTAAATAATATTTCCCGAGATTTTTCAAAATAAAGGTACTTTACTCTTGTCTTAAAATCAAATTTTTGAAGGTTCCTCGTATATTACGTGTGTTTTACTATATTTTGCTGATGCATGTTTGGTTTTAGAGTATGCACAAACTTTTATCAAGAAAAACTTTTTGTCGAAAAATCCTTAATAAATAAGTTTCACATATGGTGCATACTTTGAGGATGACACTGTAGATACAGTAAGTGTAAAATTTGTTTAACCATCCTCTGCCGTTACATCATACATTTTCCAACTCGATCTCTCAATCATGAAATGCACGAAACGGAATTATGACGTCATTAACGTATTTCTTAACTAATGTCGACGTAACTGTTATTTATTACTTTTGACAGTTCAATTCATTTTTCATTGCCAAAATGCTTTCCCGGTATAATGAGAAAGAGCAAAGTTATTTTGAAGTTGATTAATTACTTTGCAAGAGAAAGAGATACTGATATACCGCTTTTACCTTTAAATGCAGTCTACAACGTTTGGGTTCACCCCAAAAATATAATCGTATTTAATCGATATTTAATCACGATTCGATCATCCGTAATTTTTTTAATTTAGTCAAAAATCATGCTTAGGAATGTTATACAACCCCAAGCTAAACAAATCAGTTAAAAAAACGGAGATTTTAAGTTAAAAAATTACTAAATTATATAAAAAGTTACACAACGCATAAAGCAAAATACAATTTTTGACATTACCAATTTATTCATATATATAAACACACCTTAACATATGTCATTGATTATATTTTAATTTGGAGGTTAAGTGTAAAATAATATTCAAATAATATATGATAAACGTAAAACAGCAGAATACGTCACCGATTATGACGTAACGGATGAGGATGGTTAGTGGGGTTATCAGCCAAGAATTATAGTTAGTTAATATTAAAGTGTAACTTATTTTATTTGCAATTTATTTCTATTTTATTTATTTTTTCATAATTTCTAGGAGCCTATTGGGTTTACAAAGAATATCCGCCAAATTACGACCCAATCCATGGAGAATACTGTCAAAAAAGAGCATATCTCTTTGCTTTTGTCTACATCACCATTATACTAGTGTTCATAGGTGTTATCATCATATCGGCTATTGTCTGTCTCTTATGTTGCGCCGTTTGTTTTGCCACTATCTCGAGTTGTTTAGATTGTGATATCGAGAGTCAAGAAAAAGATGACGAGGACACTGACAAAAATAAAGAAGGAAAAAAAGAGGAGGTAGTGAAGGAAGGGACTAGTAAAGATTGAAATTTAGTTTAAGAAATTTATACCAAAGTATGTTTTTACCAAAGTTTGTTTTTACCAAAAATTTTTATAATATATGTAAAATTGCACTGACTAGGATTTAATTGTAAAATTAGTTTGTTTAATAAAGATTTTTACATTTTAAGTTGTAATTAATTATTATAGTTTTCTTCACTTGCAATAAAATAGCAATTAAAAAATCATGAAAATGTTTGCATAATTATTTGGTCTAGTTTTTGCAAATAACTCAAAAAATGTAAGTGAATTTTGAAAAATATTGGAAAAAGTGGAAAAATTTTACAATCAAAAAGCCTCTATTCCTAGAATTCTATTTTTAATAATAATAATTTTAATTTCACGCTGAAAATAGAGCTTTACTAAATAATACTATTAAATTTTAATTTTAAAATGCTATTTTTTGTGTGAAATTAAAATTATTAATAATAAAGATAAAGTTCAATAAGTTTGGACATTCTAAATTTCTTCCCCTTTCACAATCTTTTTTTAAATTAACTCGTCACGTTTATAGTTTTTGAGTTATTTGTTTATTAAATATCCTTAATTGTTTATGTACGAATTTAATCTTTTTGTATAATTTTCTGAACCCATTGGCAATCTCAGGACGAAAGGAAAAAATCCAGGAAAAAAACTTACATGAAATTAACTTTTTCTAGAAAATTTTTTATCAGATTTTAAAAAATTTTTTGGAGCAATTATTTAAACGATATTCTGTAAATTACAAGCTAGCAGAGAAATCTAAAATTTTTACTCGAAAATGCATTTAGCAGAGAAATAACGAAAAATAATTTGTTTTTTTTTTAATAATTTTACATTATGATGGGTTTATACAAAGTTTTACTCCAGACACAAGAATTAAAAGGAACAGCCGGTGCAGCATTTTCTTATCAAGTCGGTATACATTTTTTACTAGTAAATTACAGAATAAAAATATTTTTTATTAATTTTCTATAACTTTAATATTTAACATTTTTTTTAATATAAATTGTTTAAGCACTAAACACATATTCACACCAGGCATATCGTTCTTTTTTTATTTTTAACTGAACTATATATCGCCAGATATAAAAAGTAATTAAATTTTTGTATAGATTTTTTAGCGGTGGTATAATTAAGCTAATGGATTATTATAAATATTCCACCAAAGTAAATTTTGAAGTATATGTTCAAAATAATTAATCTTCTTTTCGTAAAAAATTTCATAGTTTATATTAAAAATAATATTTTTTTTTCAGTGGTGGAATAATTAAGCTAACGGGTTATCCTAAATATTCTACACAAGTAAATTTTGTGGATAATATAAAAAATAATAAAATAATAATAATTTTTTCATAGATTTTTTAGTGGAATAATTAAGTCTACGTTAAAAATAATTAAACTATTCTGTATATTTTTTTCGTAATGAATTTGATAAGTAGTTTTTATTAAAAATAATTAAATTTTTGCTGAGATTTTTCAGTGGTGGAATAATTAAGATATCGGTTAATCCTAAATATTCCTCCAAAATAAATAAAAATAATTAAACTTTTCTGTATATTTTTTCGTGATGGATTTGATAAATAGTTTGTATTAAAAATAAATGAATTTTTGCTTAGTTTTTCAGTGGTGGGATAATTATGCTATCGGTTTATCCTAAATATTCTACCATAGTATATTTTGAAGTCTACGTTAAAAATAATTTAACTTTTCTGTATATTTTTTCGTGATGAATTTAAAAAGAGTTTATATTAAAAATAATTAAATTTTTGTTTCGATTTTTCGGTAGTGTAATAATTAAGCTATCGGTTTATCCTAAATATTCCACCAAAGTAAATTTGCAAGTCTACGATAAAAATAATTAAACTTTTCTTTATATTTTCCATGATGAAATTAATACGTAGTTTTTGTTAGAAAAATTAAATTATTTGGTGGTAGAATAATTAAGCTATCGGTTTATCCTAAATATTCCACCAAAGTAAATTTTGAAGTCTACGTTAAAAATAATGAAACTTTTCTGTATATTTTTTTGTGATGGATTTGATAAGTAGTTTTTATTAAAAATAATTAAATTTTTGTTTAGATTTTTCAGTTGTGGAATAATTAAGATATCGGTTTATCCTAAATATTCCACCAAGTCTACTTTAAAAATAATTATACTTTTCTGTACATTTTTTCGTGATGGATTTGATAAGTAGTTTATATTAAAAATAATTAATTTTTTGTTTAGTTTTTTCAGTGGTGGAATAATTAAGCTATCTGTTTATCCTAAATATTCCACCAAAGTAAATTTTTAAATCTACGATAAAAATAATTAAACTTTTCTGTATATTTTTTCGTGATGGATTTGATAAGTAGTTTTTATTAAAAATAATTAAATTTGGCTTGGATTTTTCAGTGGTGGAATAAATAAGATATCGGTTTATCCCAAATATTCCTCCAAAGTAAATTTTGAAGTCTAAGTTAAAAATAATTATACTTTTCTGTACATTTTTTCGTGATGAATTTGATAAGTAGTTTTTATTAAAAATAATTAAATTTTTGCCTTTGGATTTTTCAGTGGTGGAATAATTAAGCTATCGGTTTATCCCAAGTATTCCATCATAGTAAATTTTGAAGTCTACGTTAAAAATAATTAAACTTTTCTGTATATTTTTTGAGGATGGATATGATAAGTAGAATTTATTAAAAATAACTAAATTTTTGCTTATTTTCTTCAGTGGTGGAATAATTCCATCAAAGTAACTTTTGAAGTCTACGATAAAAAATAATTAAACTTTTCTCTATATTTTTTCCTGGCGAATTTGATAAATTTTTTTTAAAAATAATTAAATTTTTGCTTAGATTTTACGGTGGTGGAATAATTAAAACATCGGTTTATCCTAAATATTCCACCAAACTAAATTTTTAAGTCTACGATAAAAAATAATTAAACTTTTCTGTATATTTTTTCGTGATGGATTTGATAAGTAGTTTTTATTAAAAATAATTAAATTTTTGTTTATATTTCTCGGTAGTATAATAAAAGTCTACACTAAAAATAATTAAACTTTTCTTTATATTTTTTCGTGATGAAATTAATAAGTAGTTTTTATTAAAAAAATTAAATTTTTCGGTGGTAGAATAATTAAGCTATCGGTTTATAATAAATATTCCACCAAAGTAAATTTTGAATTATACGTTAAAAATAATTAAAATTTTCTGTATAATTTTTCGTAATGGATTTGATAAGTAGTTTTTATTAAAAATAATTAAAATTGTGCTTAAATTTTTCGGTGGTGGAATAATTAAGCTATCGGTTTATCCTAATTATTCCACCAAAGTAAGTTTTGAAGTCTACGATAAAAGTAATGAAACTTTTCTGCATATGTTTTCGTGATGAATTTAATACGTAGTTTTTATTGAAAATAATTAACTTTTTTCTTAGATTTTTCAGTAGTGGAATAACTAAGATATCGGTTTAACCTAAATATTCCACCAAAGTAAATTTTGAAGTCTACGTTAAAAATAATTAAAATTTTCTGTATAATTTTTCGTAATGGATTTGATAAGTAGTTTTTATTAAAAATAACTAAAGTTTTGCTTAGATTTTTCAGTGATGGAATAATTAAGATATCGATTTATCCTAAATATTCCAGCAAAGTAAATTTTCAAGTCTACATTAAAAATAATTAAACTTTTGGTGGTGGAATAATTAAGCTAATGGTTTATCCTAAATATTCCACCCAAATAATTTTTTTGGATATTATAAAAAATAATTAAGCTAACGGGTTATTATAAATATTCCACCAAAGTAAATTTTGAAGTATTAAACTTTTCTGTATATTTTTTCGTAATAAATTTGGTGATATTAAACACATCTTAATTTAGAATACAATATAAATTACACAATAACGTTTGTGGTTAGAATTGCACTTACTTACCCATTAAATTAAAAATGATGGTGTCTATATACTCACAAAATAAATTGGTCTATAATATTTTATCCTTCTTTCAATTTTTTTTCAGGATGTTATTGGGTGTACAAAGAATACCCGCCCAGCTACAATCCTACAGATGGAAATAGATACTGCCAGAAAACTGCATATAAATTTGCGTTTGTCTACGTTACAATCGTATTAGCTGTAGTATTTGCCTTAATGGCAGGATTCTTGTTCTTTTTATGTTGTATTTATTGGTTAGCCAGCAGAGAAAGTACGGCAGATGTTGAAGCTACAGCTGCAGCACGAATTGGACAAAATTCCAACGAAGCAGACGGTGGCTCCTAAATTTTTTAATGTGCCAATAATTATTTGTGAATATTAATCTGTGATTTAAAAACGTTATTTTATTACACATTTATTTAGTTTGAGTTTTTATATTATAACAGTTGTATCCAAATATAACTTGTGGGTTCAACATTGCATTTTATTTGAGCCAACATAATTTTCTTTCGAACATTAGACTTCGTTTTTTTTTAACAACGAAGATTTATTTTTTAATATTTTTTAAATCTACATTAAAAAAAATTACAACATTCTTTAGTTTTCTCTTTTTTCTTTAACAACCAAAAGCTTTATTATTATTTTAAAACTATATATAATATAAAATTGACTTTCTTAATAGCGTTAATATTAGTTAATAATTTAATAGCGCATTATTATAAATATTTTGATAATTAAAACTATTGTTTTACCCATAGAAATATCACGTACTTGCAATAAATATATATTTATTTTAAAGGAATGAGATTTAAACTCGCATAAAGTTCAAAATAAATTTTTGTAATAACACCTCATTAAAAATGTAACGTTATTCAGCGTCTCCAACTAATTAAATTCGATTGGAAACCATTAAAAATTGTCATCTAAGTCTTTCAAATCCTGCTTGGACGCAGTTTTTCGCTAGAAATGCGCTAGTCCATATATAAGAGTAATTATAAATTATTGTCACTGATGATGTTAGTTATTTTATATAAAACGTCGTTATAAAATAACATTTGAAATAAAAAAAAATATAACTTGATGGTGGCTGTTAAGACCTGAAACGTCGTATCGAAGATTTATTAGTACAATTTTATAGTCATTTCGAAATACAATAAAAGTTTCCTTTTCTATTTTTTGATATTTCCTTAATTAAAAATTATATGCGTAAAAAACCAAAAATATCCTGTAGGTTTTTTCGTGATAAATTTGATATTTTATATCAAAAACAATAAAATTTTTGCGTAGATTTTTCAGTGGTGGAATAATTAAGCTAACGGGTTATCCTAAATATTCCACTCAAAATAAATTTTGTGGATAATATAAAAATACTGAAATTTTTTAGTGGTGGAATAATTAAGCTAACGGGTTATCCTAAATATTCCACTCAAATAAATTTTGTGGATAATATAAAAATACTGAAATTTTTTAGTGGTGGAATAATTAAGCTAACAGGTTATTCTAAATATTCCACCAAAATAAATTTTGAACTATATGTTAAAAATAAACTTTTCTGCATATTTTTTCGTCATAAATTTAATAGTTTATATCAAAAATAATAAAATTTTTGCCTAGATATTTCAACAGTGGAATAATTAAGCTAACAAATAAATATTCCACCCAAGTAAATTTTGTGGATAATATAAAAAATAATGAATTTTTTTATTGGTGGAATAACTAAGCTAACGGTTTATCCTAAATATTCCACCAAAGTAAATTTTGAAGCATTTGTTAAAAATAACTTTTTTGTATTTTTTTCGAGATAAATTTGATAGTGAATTTATATTAAAAATAATTAAATTTTTTCGTATATTTTTCAGTGGTGGAATAATTAAGCTAACGGGTTATCCTAAAAATTCCACCAAAATAAATTTTGAAGTATATGTTAAAATAAAATTTTCTGAATAAAATCGAAAACAAAAACGAAACAAATCGAAAAAAGTAAGAAAAAAACTGTTAAAAATTGAAAAAAAATCAAACAAATTGACAAATTTTCAATAAACTGAAAAAGTAATGGAATGTAATCGGAAAAAAAGAAAAATCGAAAAAAAAAATTAAAAAAACTGAAAGCAAATCGGAGAAGATCGAAAAAGATTGGAAAAAATCAGAAAAAATCGAAACAAATTGACAAAAATCGAAAAAAACGACAACAAAAAATCGAAAAAACCGGAAGCAAATTGGAAAACATCACAAAAAATCAGAGAAATTCTAGAAAATTGACAGAAATTGAAACAAATAGAAAAAACTAAACGAATCTAAAAAATGAAAAATCGAAAAAGTCTGAAGCAAATCGGAGAAATTCAGAAAAAATAAGAACGGAAATTTCTGAAAAAATCGGAAAAATTCCAGAAAACTGACAAAAAATCGAAATAAATAGAAAAAACGAAGATTATTGAAAGAAATCGAAAAAATCGAAAAAAAAGGAAAATCGAAAAAAACGGAAGCAAATCGGTCAAATCCGGAAAAAATCAGAAAGATCGGGTAAAACCGAAAAAAGACAAAAGAAAACAAAAAAATCGAAACAAATCGAAAAAAACCTAAAAAATTGGTGAATCGGAGAAATCGAAAAGAACGAAAGCAAATCGGAGAAATTCGGATACAATAAGAAAGATCGGAAAATCTGAAAAAAATCGGAGAAGTTCGAAAAAATCGAAAAAAAAATGAAAGAGAACGAACATAAACCGAAAAAAATCGAATATACCCGAAAAAAATGAAAACAATGGAAAAAAGAAAAAATCGAATACTGTCGTACATCAACCGATATTTTTTCGTAATAAATTTGACAGTTTTTATAAAAAATTATTAAATTGTTGCCTAGATATTTCAGTAGTGGAATAATTAAGCTAACAGTTTATCCTAAATATTCCACCCAAATAAATTTTGTGGATAATATAAAAAATAATGAAATTTTATTCGTAGATTTTTTTGGTGGTGGAATAATTAAGCTTTCGCTTTATCCTAAATATTCCATCAAAGTAAAATTTGAAGTTTATATTGAAAATAATTAAATTTTTACTGAGATTTTTCAGTGGTGGAATAATTAAGTTAACGGGTTATCCTAAATATTCCACCAAAATAAATCTTGAAGTATATGTTAAAAATAAAATTTGTGTATATTTTTTCGTAATAAATTTGATAGTTTTTATAAAAAATTAATTAAATTGTTGCCTAGATAATTTCAATAGTGGAATAATTAAGCTTAATCCTAAATATTCCACCCAAGTAAATTTTGTGGATAAATTTTTTCGTAGATCTTTTTAGTAGTGAAATAATTAAGTTTTCGCTTTATCCTAAATTTTCCACCAAAGTAAACTTTGTGGTGGTATAATTAAGCTTTCGCTTTATCCTAAATATTCCACCAAAGTAAAATTTAAAGTTTATATTAAAAATAATTAAATTTTAAATTGTCGGTTTATCCAAAATATTCCACCCAAGTAAATTTTGTAAATAATATAAAAATACAGTTAAATTTTTTTATATATTTTTAGGTAACGGTTTACCCTAAATATTCCACCAAGGTAAAAATACAGAGCCGTATTCTGAAAAATAAAAATAATACATTCTTTATAGATCCACCTTGTATATAATAAAAAGAACAAACTGAGATCCCTCTAAAATTATAACAAACATAATTTAGCGTTATACCAAATGCCAATTTCCGCACTAAAAAATAATTTTAATTGCATTATTAATGACACAAAACACCACGAGCAATTTGAGTTTCGAAAATAGCAAAATTAAAGAGAAAAATAAAAGATTTTAGTCTCGTTAGTTTCTTCTTAAATATTTAGGACATTCCGATACGATTAACTTACGTTTTACGATTAATTTCAAGTGATAACTATAAATAATTATACAGAATGGCTCGACCCAAAAGGCAACACAATTAAGAAATTTTTGAAAGTTTTTATACAGGGTGTTATTAAAATACATTTATATATGAATAACTGTAATTAAAGAAAAAATTATATTTTAAAAATGTCTGTTCAATTAGATATACGCCACAAAAGTTGAATTAAGTCATGTTGAACTTGATCTGAATTAGACATAAAAATGTTTTATTTCGAGATGCGCCAGTGCTGCCAATCATAGTGTTACTTTAATGTAATTTAAATTTATTTGTATTAAAAAAAATATTATTGAATCTTGAATTATTTTTTTATAGTTATTTGTTAACAAAACTGAAGAGGAGCAAAAAACCAACCGGGTGGGGGGGCTGACGATACTTTTGGGCTCAATCTGATCCTGGTTTAGTCGGGTGATTCCACAGCAACCAGATAAAAATGATTCGCTATCAGTTAACCCTAAATATTCCACCCAAATAAATTTTGTGGATAATAAAAAATAATGAATGTTTCGGTATATTTTTAATGTTAAAATAATTTAGGTGTAATTGCGAGTTTTTAGGCAAAGTTTGAGCATTTTTAACAAAAAAATTAGGATTTTGAGACAATTGTTGATTCAGGCTCAAATTGGCTATTCTAGACAAAATTTAAGCATATTTTAAACAAAATTTGAGCATAATTAATAAAAATTGGATTTTTACACTAATTGGGAATTTTTAGACAAAGTTTGAGAAGACAAAAACGGGAATTTTAGAAAAAAATAGGATTTTAAAATGAAATTTGGTATTCTAGACAAAAATTGTATGTTTTCGATAAAAATTTTTAAATAAAAACATGGTTTTGTAACAAAAAATTGGGATTTTAAAAGAAAATTGGCTATTATATAAAATTTGGATATTTTAGACAAAAATTGGGTAGTTTGGCAAAAATTGGGTACTCTGGACAAAAATTGAGTATTATAGACAAAATTGGGGATTCTAGACAAAAATTGGATATTCTAGATAAAAATTTGGTATTCTAGACAAAAATTGGGCGTATAATAACATAATTAATAACAATTGTATTGTGACAAAATTTGATCAGACAAAAAGTGGATTCTTGACAAAAAAAATCGAGATATTAAAAGAAAATTGGGTATTCTAGACAAAAACTGGGTATTCTAGACAAAAATTGGGTTTTCTAGATAAAATTTGGATATTTTAGACAAAAATTGGGTACTTTGGACAAAAATTGAGTATAATAAACAAAATTGGGTATTCTAGACAAAAATTGGGTATTTTAGATAAAAATTTGGTATTCTAGACGAAAATTGAGTGTTTTCGATAAAATTTAAGCATATTTTAAACAAAATTAGGTCAAATTAATAACAATTGTGTTGTGACAAAATTGGATCAGACGAAAAAGTGGATTTTTAACAAAAAATTGGGATTTTAAAAGGAAATTGCGTATTCTAGACAAAAATTGGGTATTCTAGACAAAAATTGGGTATTCTAGACAAAATTTGGATATTTTAGACAAAAATTGGGTACTTTGGACAAAAATTGAGGATTTTAGACAAAATTGGGTATTCTAGACAAAAATTGGATATTCTAGATAAAAATTTGGTATTCTAGACAAAAATTGGGTGTTCTCGATAAAATTTAAGAATATTTTAAACAAAATTTGAGCATAATTAATAACAATTGTGTTGACAAAATTTGATCAGACAAAAACGTGGATTTTTAACAAAAAATTGTTATTTTAAAAGGAAAGTGGGTATTCCAGGAAAAACCTGGGTATTCTAGGAATAAATTGGGTATTCTAGAAAAAAAAATTGTATTCTAGAAAAAATTCGGCACTCTAGACAAAAATTTGGGTATTCTAGACAAAAATTGGGTACTCTAAACAAAAAATTTGGGTATTCTAGATAAAAATTGGGTACTCTAGACAAAAATTGGTTATTTTAGACAAAAATTTGTTATTCTAGATAAAAATTGAGTATTTTTGATCAAATTTAGACACATTTAAACAAAATTTGAGCATTTTTGAAAAGAATTGGTTTTGACATTCTGAGCAAGTCTGAGCAGGATTTTTAACAAAAAAAAAATACGATTTTAAGAAAATTGGGTATTCTAAATAAAAATTTTATCTCTTAGACAAAATTTAAGCATATTAGAAAAATATTGATAGTTTTTGATATTAGTTATATATTTAAAAAAAAAAAAATAGGGTATTTTAAATATAATTTGAACAAATAAAAATTGCATTGATAAAAAATGAGATTTTTTAACAATAATTGTATACCAGGTAATTTTAGAAAAAAATTGAGTATTTTAGAGAAAATTTAAGTATATTAGACATGATATTAATTAGGAATTTTTGACCAAAAATAGAATATTTTAAACATTAATTAATTGACCAACAATGGTCGTCTGTATTAATAAGAAATCTGTCATCTACTAGAAAATACTTACTTTAAATCTAAAATCTATTGATGAATTTAATAAATTACAGTTTCCTAGAAATTTAGTTAATGTTAGTAGCATATAATATTCATAGATGTCGTCTGGTTAAAAATAGATCAAAAGAACAGATTTAGACACGTGGCAAAGTAGAATTAAAATATGAAATACGAAACATCACACCACCCCTTTACATTCTCCACATCAAAATAAAATTTATCTTTAAAGTTCCATTATGTAAAAAATTTGTTTATCCAGCAATAGATTAAAAGTGTGCTGTACTTCCCCTTATAATATAACTAATATATTTTAACTTTCAATTGTGTTAAGTGCTTGTGCCAATTATGATAAAGTGTGTTTATTTAGGTTGTGAAAAAAATAACAAATATTTTATTAAATTGTTTAGTTTCTTTCAAGAAATTAACTGGCAAGTAAAGTATTTTAATACAATTTTAACTTTAGTTGTATCATTTTTATAAGATCCATATAAGCTGTATATAAAAGAATATTTGATAATTTTATTAAAAAATAATTCATGTGCTAAAATTAAAATGAAAATGAAGGTAAGTTCTTAATGGCAAGGAAAAAAATTGGCAAATTTAATCTTAAAGAGCGCAAAACCCATTGTATGTGGATTTTTTAGGAGTATGTAAACTGAGGACTAAATCCCTTTATGACATGTAAACTGAGGACCAAATAAAAGCAAGTAAAAATTAAGAAATTACCCAACATTTCAAATTTATGAAAATGTTTTTTAAATTGTTTAAAATATTTAAAATTATTACTTTAAAATATTTAAAAAAAGTTTTGAAAAGTGATTAAACTTTTTGAACGATTTTTTTATTTCTCCTATTTTTTCCATTTTTATCCTGGTTTTCAATGTTTTTTTTTCCTTTTTGTATTGTTTTTTTCCTGTTTTTCTTATTTTTTCTTATTTTTTTAATTTTTTTTTTAATTTTTACTATTTTTATTATGGCTGTAATTTTAATTGTTTTTATTATGTTTCGTACTTGTTTTAAAAGTAGGTATTTATTGTAATTTTTTAATTCTTCTCCCATGACTGACCTGTCCAATATATTCTTATATGTCTAAATGGAGTAATAATGATTATTATTTATTATGTGTTATTTATTATTTATTATTTATTATTGATTATTGATTATTGATTATTGATTATTGATTATTTATTATTTATTATTTATTATTTATTATTTATTATTTATTATTTATTATTTATTATTTATTATTTATTATTTATTATTTATTATTTATTATTTATTATTTATTATTTATTATTTATTATTTATTATTTATTATTTATTATTTATTATTTATTATTTATTATTTATTATTTATTATTTATTATTTATTATTTATTATTTATTATTTATTATTTATTATTTATTATTTATTATTTATTATTTATTATTTATTATTTATTATTTATTATTTATTATTTATTATTTATTATTTATTATTTATTATTTATTATTTATTATTTATTATTTATTATTTATTATTTATTATTTATTATTTATTATTTATTATTTATTATTTATTATTTATTATTTATTATTTATTATTTATTATTTATTATTTATTATTTATTATTTATTATTTATTATTTATTATTTATTATTTATTATTTATTATTTATTATTTATTATTTATTATTTATTATTTATTATTTATTATTTATTATTTATTATTTATTATTTATTATTTATTATTTATTATTTATTATTTATTATTTATTATTTATTATTTATTATTTATTATTTATTATTTATTATTTATTATTTATTATTTATTATTTATTATTTATTATTTATTATTTATTATTTATTATTTATTATTTATTATTTATTATTTATTATTTATTATTTATTATTTATTATTTATTATTTATTATTTATTATTTATTATTTATTATTTATTATTTATTATTTATTATTTATTATTTATTATTTATTATTTATTATTTATTATTTATTATTTATTATTTATTATTTATTATTTATTATTTATTATTTATTATTTATTATTTATTATTTATTATTTATTATTTATTATTTATTATTTATTATTTATTATTTATTATTTATTATTTATTATTTATTATTTATTATTTATTATTTATTATTTATTATTTATTATTTATTATTTATTATTTATTATTTATTATTTATTATTTATTATTTATTATTTATTATTTATTATTTATTATTTATTATTTATTATTTATTATTTATTATTGATTATTTATTATTTATTATTTATTATTTATTATTTATTATTCATTATTTTTGCTTATTTATTCCTATTTGTCCTTATTTGTACTTATTTTTCCCTAGTTTATCCTATTTTCCTCATTTTTTTCCAATTTTCTCTACTGTTTCCCTCTTTTTAAGTGTTTTCCCCATTTTTCCTTTTTTCCCCATTTTTTTCTGTTTTTTTCTATTTTTCCCTATTTTTTAAATAACATATAAGTGGTCTATAAAAATAAAAACAAATAAACAACAATTATTTATTAAATCTGAATTTTGGTCCTCAGTTTACATTTACCAGATTTTTTATAATTACCTCTATGACCCTATCCACAGGTAATGTATGAATATATAAAATATCTTTTTTGACAATTATATTTTCAGTCCAAAATGATCTATTTGGCACTTAGAGCAATAATGGTGAATTTTATTCTCACCCACATGGAAAGAAAATTGTAAAAAAATATCATCAAACCAAAAGTGTTTTTTTTTTTATCGAATCAATGTAAAATCGCTCGAAATCTTTAATTTTTTCATACTGAAATTTAATGCTCGTAAAAGTACGACAATGAAAATATAATTAAACTTACTTGTATTTCTTGTCGATCCAGCTTACCTAAAAAAATAAGAAAAAGATTACTTTATTGTTTCATAATTAATAATCAATTAAAAATATATACAGGGTGACTCACGTTGCGTCGCTCCACTATGACTAAACGGTTAACATTTTAAAATTCTTTTGAAATATACAGGATGTCTGTTTCCAACTATTTGACTTGCCCTGTATTACCTCATGTTTTATATTTTTACCATATTCCTTACTCCAAAACAATTCACCCTGTATAGTTGTAGTTTAGAAATATTGTTATCATATAAAACGGAAAATAGAAAAAAGTAGGAAAGATACGCAAAAATTGGGGAAAAACAGGGAAGAATTTGGTGAAAATGGGGAAAAATCGAAAAAATTTGGGAAAATAGGGAAAAAGGAAGAAATAGGGAAAAATAGGGGAAAAGTAGGTAAAAATAGGGAAATATAGAAAAAATTAGGGAACACTAGGGAAAAACAGAAAGAAAAAGGAAAATACAGGGAAAATTAGTAAAAATAGGGAAAACTATAAAGAAATAGGAAAACAGAGAAAAAGTGGCGACAAATTTGCAAAATTAGGAAAACTAGAAAAAATTAGAAAAAAATTGTATTACATTTATTATAATGAAAATATGTTGCTAATTGATCATTAATTCAAACTTAATTATGCAGCTTATTGCAAAAATATGGAAAAATAAGGAAAAAAGGAATATACATAAAAATATGGAAAATAGAGAAAAATAGAAAAATGGGAATATGTAGAGAAAAATAGGAAAAATTAGAGAAAAATAGCGAAAAATAGGAAAACTAGAAAAATTAGAAAAAACAGTTATGGAAATATTAGGAAAAAAAGAAATATAAGAAAAAATATGGAAAACAGAAAAAAATAGACAAATAAAAATAAGTAGAGAAAAATAGGAAACATTAGGAAAAAATAGGAAAAAAATATGAAAACTAAAAAAAAAATAGAAAAAAACAGAATTACACGTATTATAATTAAAATATGTTGCTAATTGATCATTAATTCAAACTTAATTATGGAAGTCATTCCAAAAATATTGAAAAATAAGGAAAAAAAATGGAATATAGGAAAAATATGGAAAATAGGGAAAAATAGAAATAAGTAGAGAAAAATAGGAAAATCAGGGAAAAATATCGAAAAATAGGAAAGAAATAGGAAAACTAGAGAAAATTAGAAAAAAACAGTATTATACGTATTAGAATCAAAATATGTTGCTAATTGATCATTTATTCAAACTTAATTATGCAAATCATTCCAAAACTATGGAAAAATAAGGAGAAAAACGAATATAGGAAAAAATATGGAAAATAGGGAAAATAGGAATAAGTAGAGAAAAATAGGAAATAAATAGGAAAACTAGAAAAAATTTAAAATAAACAGTATTATACATAATATAATCAAAATATGCTAATTGATAAAATAAACATATCAGAAACTTAAACATCCTTTATATTATTTAAAATATGTTTATTTAAATTTATTAACCAAGAAATAATTAGAAAAATAGGAAAATTTAGAAAAAAAAATAGTGAGAAACAGGAAAAATAGTGAAAAAATTATAAAATAGAAAAAAGTACTGAAAAATAAGGAAAAAAATTAAAAATATGGAAATATATGAAAAAATATTGAAAAATAGCGAGAATTTAAAAAAAAATTAGAAAGAGAAAAAATTACGAAATAATAGTGAAAAATAGGGAAAGTAGGGAAAATGGGAAAAAAATAAGGAAAAATAGTAAACAATATAAAAATTAGAGAATAAAAGGAAATCTTAGGGAAAAACGTTTTTTCAAGGATGATGAAGACAATGGTGATACTTCGATGAGAAGATTCAGTATAAATTTAGAAAAAAAAACAATGACTAAACCAAAAAAAATAAAACCCTTTTAAAACGGCACGCTACTGATGTAGTAGTGCGTTTCACCTCACATTGCCTTTCCCAGCACGAACCAGTGCAGAATAATTCGTCTGGTGAAGCATTAATGGTCGAATATTAAAACCCACAACCATTTGCATTTATTTATTCTGTTAATTACATCTTAAGCCGCTCCTGACTTTTTCAATATCTATTCCCAACACAGCAATTTATATTGTCTATAGATTCGAGTACTAAACTAACAAAACAGACAATCAGTAATTACATAACAGCGTGCAAACGCGTAACGTCATCAATTTAGTAAATGCAAAAGAGTTGGGAAGTTTTATATTTATTATAATCGTCAATGATATTTTATAACAAAACAATTTAACAATGTAATCTAAATTTATCATAAAATTAACATATTTTCCATTCAAAACCTGCGATAACTGAATGAGTTGTGCAAACTCAAACAAACAACGCGAACGCGACTGAATTTGTATTGTGTGGATTATATTATATATTTTTTCAATTTGGAGGTTAAGAAATTCTGAATAATTTCATGTAAGTTTTTTTGCATTATCGATATTTCCACGCAAACTCGTCACGAAGTTATTTACCTGGAGAATACTGACCATACACTACGTCACTGGAAAAATTTATACTTTTTTTTAAATTTTTTGTTTTTTTTTTATTGGGACGTTTTATTAATTTTTGACATTGGAAATTATTTTATTTGCCAAAAATGCTCTACGTCACTGGAAAAATTCATACTTTTTTTATAAATTTTTGTTTTTTACTTTCCGAACAACAGAGTTGTATAGAAGGAAAGTATTGCGATCATGATATTTTGACCATACCCAGATTTTAACGGATCTTTACGTTTTGAGGTCACCTGAATCCATTTATACCATTTTTAGCATGATGTCTGTCTGTGTGTCTGTGTGTCTGTGTGTCTGTGTGTCTGTGTGTCTGTGTGTGTGTGAACACGATAGCGTCTAAACGGCTGAACCCATTTAGATGAAATTTTATATACATATTTAGGGTAGCAAGGAGACGACCTGTATAGATTTTGGTGTTAATCGGACAACCGGAAGTGACAGTTGATATAAGTGATGACGTCATTACCAAACAAAATGGCAATAAAGTTTTACACATATATTTTTTATACGTTATAGTTTAATTTCGACTGATTAAAATTTTCAAAAACTTTTGCCATTGTTGCCAGATTTATCAAAAAGTAATTTTTTTTCATATTTTTCTTAAAAAACCAAAATAATGCATTTTTATGAAAAATTACAGGATATGAAAGTTGTAGAACATAAAATTTTCTACACATTTTGTTTTTACCGTTTTTTTGATTTCCTCAGAGTTTCGTCGCTAGAGGGCGTGAAAAATAATGTATATAGACATTTGCGACTTTTTTTAGATTTTGAGACAAAATTATGGATTTTTATGAAAATTTACAAAAAATCAAAATTGTAGAATATAAAATTTTCTACAAATTTTGTCTTTAATTTTTTTCCGCATAGTTTCGCCGCTGGTTTTTATTTTAATTTTTAAGCAATTTTTATCCTTATTAAATTATTATTTTTTACTTAAATTTTAATATTAAAAATTTTAAAAAAATATCTTTAAATTTGTAATAATTAATTTTATTATTATAATTTTTTTCAAAATTTTATTACAAAAATTGTGATTTTTTTTAAAAATTGGCTAAGAAACATTTAAAATTATATTACGATTTTAAACTAAATTGAATAACTTCTAAAATATAAAAGTTATTGAAATGTGATTTTCACCATTCGAAAGATAATATAAATCTCTAAATTAAAAATGAATTTTAGTTTCTCAAAATTTAGAATTGTAATTATTATAGCCAAAATAAATAATTTTTTTTTAATTTTTTGTAATTTCGTTTTATCAATAAGTAGAAAATAAATGAAAAAAGTAAATAGCATATTCGAAAAAGATCCAAAAGTACTATGTGTGTAAATTATTTCATAATTTTAGCACAGTATTTGTAAAAGTTATAGCAAAAAATGAAAAAAGTTAAAACAATTCAATGGATTTACCTATGAATTTGTGACAAGAAATTTGATTTTTTTTTAGTTTTTTAAACCAACTTTATTAATGAATTTAATCCAGAAAATCTAAAAAAAGGTCTGTTTCCCATTTTGAATATAATTGAATGAGATATTAATTCTTTATTGATTTTAAAATTATTCAAAATTGGATTTTATTTTTTTTAAGGCTAAAATTAATATTAAAAATTTAAAAAAAAATATCATTAAATTTGTAGTAAACAACTCTTTAATTGTGATTTTTTTCAAAATATTATTAAAAAATGAATAACTTTAAAAATATTAAAGATATTAAAATGGGATTTATACCATTCGATAGGTAATATAATTAATGTATTTTAATGCAGTAAAACTAAAGTAATCGATTAAACAATTACTTTACTAGGAGTGTTCGGAAAGTTGGGTGGGATTACCCCCTCATTTTTTTTTATTGGGACGTTTTATTAATTTTTGACATTTGAAATTATTTTATTTTGCCAAAAATGCTCTACGTCACTGGAAAAATTCATACTTTTTTTAAAAATTTTTATTTTTTTTATTGGGACGTTTTATTAATTTTTGAAATTGGAAATTATTTTATTTTGCCAAAAATGCTCTACGTCACAGGAAAAATTCATACTTTTTTTAAAAATTTTTGTTTTTTTGTATTGGGACGTTTTATTAATTTTTGAAATTAGAAATTATTTTACTTGGCAAAAATGCTCTACGTCACTGGAAAAATTCATACTTTTTTTTAAATATTTGGATTTTTTTTTATTGGGACGTTTTATTAATTTTTGAAATTGGAAATTATTTTATTTTGCCAAAAATGCTCTACGTCACAGGAAAAATTCATACTTTTTTTAAAAATTTTTGTTTTTTTGTATTGGGACGTTTTATTAATTTTTGAAATTAGAAATTATTTTACTTGGCAAAAATGCTCTACGTCACTGGAAAAATTCATACTTTTTTTTAAATATTTGGATTTTTTTTTATTGTGACGTTTTATCAATTTTTGAACTTGGAAATTATTTTACTTGGCAAAAATGCTCTACGTCACTGGAAAAATTCATACTTTTTTAAAAATTTTTGTTTTTTTTTATTGGGACGTTTTATTAATTTTTGACATTAGAAATTATTTTATTGGCCAAAAATGCTCTACGTCACTGGAAAAATTCATACTTTTTTTAAAAATTTTTGTTTTTTTTTTATTGGGATGTTTTATTAATTTTTTAAATTAGAAATCATTTTATTTGGCAAAATTGCTCTACGTCACTGGAAAAATTCATACTTTTTTTTTAATTTTTGGATTTTTTTTTATTGTGACGTTTTATTAATTTTTGAACTTGGAAATTATTTTATTTTGCAAAAATGCTCTACGTCACTGGAAAAATTCATCCTTTTTTTTAAAAATTTTTGTTTTTTTTTATTGGGACGTTTTATTAATTTTTACATTAGAAATTATATTATTTAACAAAAATACTCTACGTCTCTGGACAAATTCATACTTTTTTAAAATTTTTGTTTTTTTTTATTGGGACGTTTTATTAGTTTTTGAAATTAGAAATTATTTTACTTGGCAAAAATGCTCTACGTCACTGGAAAAATTCATACTTTTTTAAAAAATTCTGTTTTTTTATTGGGACACTTTAATAATTTTTCAAATTAGAATTTATTTTATTTGCAAAAAATGATCCACGTCACTGGAAAAATTCATACTTTTTTTAAAAATTTTTGTTTTTTTTTATAGGGACGTTTTATTAATTTTTGAAATTAGAAATTATTTTATTTGCCAAAAATGCTCTACGTCACTGGAAAATTCATACTTTTTTTAAAAATTACTGTTTTTTTTATTGGGACGTTTTATTTTTTTAAATTAGAAATCATTTTATATGGCAAAATTGCTCTACGTCACTGGAAAAATTCATACTTTTTTAAAATTTTTGTTCTTTTTATTGGGACGTTTTATTAATTTTTTAAATTAAAAATCATTTTATTTGGTAAGATTGCTCTACGTCACTGGAAAAATTCATACTTTTTTTAAAAATTTTTGTTTTTTTTTTATTGGGACGTTTTATTAATTTTTTAAATTAGAAAGCATTTTATTTGGCAAAAATGCTCTACGTCACTGGAAAAATTCATACTTTTTTAAAAAATTTTGCTTTTTTTTAATCGGACGTTTTATTAATTTTTGAAATTAGAAATTATTTTATTTGCCAACCGGGCCAATTGCTGACCATACACCAAAAATGCTCTACGTCACTGTAAAAATTCATATTTTTTTTTTAATTATTAATTTTTTTTTTGGTAAATGTTTTGGGAATATTTTATAAATTTTTGAAAATAGAATTTATTTTATTTGCCAACCGGACCAATTGCTGACCATACACGAAAAATGTTGTATGTCACTGGAAAAATTCACACTTTTTTTTTAAATTTTTTGATTTTTTTTTGGGGGGGAATGCTTTATTAATTTTTTAAATAAGAAATAATTTTATTTGCCAACCAGACCAATTGCTGAGCATTCACGAAAAATGCTCTACGTCACTGGAGAAATTCATACTTATATTTTAAAAAAATTGGATTTTTTTTAAAATTTTTTTGGAAATGTTTTATTTATTGATTTAAATTAAACCCGAATAATTTTTTTTTTCAAAACGTTAATTTAGTATTTTTAGAAAATTACGCAAATTAAATTGTGACTGCTATATTTGTTACCTTTTTATAGGTGCCACAATTTAATTTACCTATTTTTTTTTAATAAAACGTAGTATTATAGCCCTATTATGTCTCAACAGTATTTTAGGCCCATTTTTGTCCTAAGAATGACAGGTTTTAACTATTTCCATCGATTTTTTTTACTTTCGAACTACCAAAGTTAATTTAGTATTAATATAATTTTTACAAAATGTATATTTAGACAAATTAAATTGCGACAGCTATATTTTTATTTTTTTACGGCTAATTTAGTATTAATATAATTTTTTGAAAATTTATAATTACACAAATTAAATTGTGACAGCTATATTGTTTCCTTATTATAGTTGCCGCAATTTAATTTGTCTAACTTTATTTTTTTCTAAATAAAACGTAGTATTATAGGCCTCCTTTTTAACTATTTTCATTTTATATTTTTAATCGATTTTTTTTACTTTCGCACTACTAAAGTTAATTTAGGATTACCTAATTTAGTATTACAAAATGTATACTTGGACAAATTAAATTGTGACAGCTATATTTTTACCTTTTTACAGCTAATTTAGTATTATATTTTTCACCTTTTTACAGATGCCGCAATTTAATTTGTCTAGTTTTGTTTTTACTGAATAAAATATGGTATTGTAGGCACCCTTATTGCCCATTTTAGATTTTTAATCCATTTTCCTCATGTCCCAAGAGGGACAATTTTTTAACTATTTTCATTTTATATTTTTAATCGTTTTTTTTTCTTTCGCACTATTAAAGTTAATTTAGTATTAATATAACTTTTAGAAAATTTACACTGAGACAAATTAAATTGTGACTGACAGCTACATTTTTTATATTTTTACAGATGCCGCAATTTAATTTGTCTAGCTTTAATTTTTTTTTATAAAACGTGGTATTATAGGCCCCATTATGTCCCAAGATTAAAAGTTTTTTAACTATTGTCATTTAAAATTTTTTTTTACTTTCTGACTTCCAAAATTAATTTAATATTAATATTATTTATACAAAATTTATACTTTGACAAATTAAATTGTGACAGCTATATTTTTACATTTTTACAGCTAATTTAGTATTATCATTTTCCCCTTTTTACAGATGCCGCAATTTAATTTGTCTAGTTTTGTTTTTACTGAATAAAATGTGGTATTGTGGACCCCCTTTTAGATTTTTAATTAATTTTTCTTATGTCTGAAGAGGGACAATTTTTTAACTATTTTCATCTTATATTTTTAATCGTTTTTTTTACTTTTGCACTACTAAAGTTAATTTACTATTAATATGACTTTTAGAAAATTTATACTGAGACAAATTAAATTGTGACAGCTATATTTTTTATATACAGATGCCACAATTTAATTTGTCTAGCTTGCTTTTTTTTTAATAAAACGTGGTAATATAGGTCCCCTTATAGTGAGAAGTTTTTTCCATTTTAGATTTTTAATCCATTTTTTTTACTTCCTCTTAATATTATAGTAGTTTACCTAACAAGTGCGGAAAGTGATACTTTTCCGCACGCGATTGCAGATGGCCGAACTCCGCTACGCGTCGTTCGGCCATCTGCAATCGCGTGCGGAAAAGTCACTTTACGCACGTGTTAGGTACACTATTTTTTCTACTAGCGTGCGGAAAAAACACAAAAGCTAACATCAAGAAACATCAGTATACTTTTCCGCACTCAAATGCGTGCGGAAAAGTATACTTTTCCGCACGCTTGTAGAAAAATAATATTTTTACCTTTTTATAGCTGCTGCAATTTAATTTGTCTATCTTCGTTTTTTCTAAAAAAACCATAGTATTATAGGTCCCCTTGTAGTGAGAAGTTTTTTCAATTTTAGATTTTTAATCCATTTTTTTACTTTCGGACTACCAACATTAATTTAATATTAATAATATTTTTACCTTTTTATAGCTGCTGCAATTTAATTTGTCTATCTTCGTTTTTTCTAAACAAAACATAGTATTATAGGTCACCTTGTAGTGAGAAGTTTTTTTCCATTTTAGATTTTTAATCCATTTTTTTTACTTTCGGACTACCAACATCAATTTAATATTAATAATATTTTTACCTTTTTATAGCTGCTGCAATTTAATTTGTCTATCTTCGTTTTTTCTAAACAAAACATAGTATTATAGGTCACCTTGTAGTGAGAAGTTTTTTCAATTTTAGATTTTTAATCCATTTTTTTTACTTTCGGACTACCAACATCAATTTAATATTAATAATATTTTTACCTTTTTATAGCTGCTGCAATTTAATTTGTCTATCTTCGTTTTTTCTAAACAAAACATAGTATTATAGGTCCCCTTATAGTGAGAAGTTTTTTTCCATTTTAGATTTTTAATCCATTTTTTTTACTTTCGGACTACCAATATTAATTTAATAGTAATATCTATCCTTGAATTTTGAGTACTAGATTTTAAATAAATCTTTATACAAACTGTTTTTATGCTTATCTACATTTTAATTTTTATTTAATTATAATGTTATCTATAGAAAATATTTCTAGTGTTTGTTAAAACTAGCATAAAATATTTAATTAATTTAAAGTACTTTATTGAAAATCGTTAATAATATCCCTATAATTAAATTGTAAAAATTAGGATGGTAAAATTAATTTTTTAAATAATTTTCAGCTTGAGGGGAACTAAAAATCATGGAAGAATTTCAACAAAATCAATGCACAAGGAAATCTCATCCTTTAAAGCGATCGAATTTTTTTTCCGGTTTATTTTTTTGGTAATTATTTTTTTTAATAATATCAATATATTTTTTATTATTTGTTTATTTTTTAGTTGGTTTCCCCGATATCTTTTTAAAGGATTAAAAAGAGAGCTAAATGAAGATGATATGTATCAGACAAGAAGTTCCCAAAAATCGGATGTTTTAGGTAAAAAACTGCAAGAAGCGTGGGACAAAGAGCTGAAAAAATCCAAACCATCTTTACTTAGAGCACTTTTTTCCATTTTTAAGTTCGAAATTTTTATTTACGCCCTGTATAATTCGTTCACGGATTTTATTAGGTATGTAAGCGTTTAAAATATTTTGAAAAATCCAGAAAAATCACTCAACTTGTAAGACTATTCTCTTAGACTATTCTAGGAGAGGTTAGATAAAAAAGGGGGTAATTTATTTACAAAAAAACAAAATTGGGAAATAATGGAAAACGAGGAAAAAAGAGGGAAATGTTATTGAGAACGGTGTGGGGGAAAGGAGATAGGATAACAGTTACTCAAAAAGTGACAAATTTGAGAAAAAGGAGGGGAAATTTTTTAGAGAAAAAAAGAGAAATTTGAGTCAAAGAGTTGGCAAATTTGAATAAAAAAAACTGATTCATTATAAAAATTGAACAACAAAGAGAAAATTTGAGACCACAAAGTAACAAATTTCGGAAAAAAAATAAAAATAGTGAAATAATTATGAAAATTGAACAAAAAAGAGGAAATTTACTAAAAATGTGGTAATTTATTGTAAAAAAGTGCGAAATTGAGAAAAAATGGGTAATTTAAGAAAAAAAAGTAACAAATTTGAAAGAAAAAAGAGGGGAAATTTTAAAGAAATAAATTAAGACAAAGTGACAAATTTTAAAAGAGAAAAGAGGGGAAATTTTTGAGATAAAAACTGACATATTTAACAAAGAACTGAGGGGAAATTTTCGAGTGAAAAAATGATAAAAAATTACTTAAAAAGTGACAAAATTTAAAAATAAAAATTGGGGAAAAAGCTCGAAAAAGTTACAAAATTAAAAGAGAAAAGTGAGGAAATTTTTGGGACATACAGAAAAGTGACAAAAAAAGAGAAACGAGGAAAAATTTTCAATTGAAAAGAGAATAAAAAGAACTTAAAAGATTACAAAAATAAGAAGTATCTGAAAAAAGTTAAAGAAAAAGTGACAAGTTGAAGAGAAAAAGGAGGGTAAATTTTGGAGAAAAATTTGAAACAAAAAGTGACAAATTTAAGAGAGAAATGAGGGGAAAGTTTTGGAGAGAAATATTATAGACTAAAAAGTGACAAATTTAAGAGAGAAATGAGGGAAAATTTTCGAGTAAAAAGAGGGAAAGTACTTAAAAAACAAAATAAAGAAAGAAAAGTAGGGGAATAAACTACAAAAACTACAAAAAAAAGTACAAAAATTGTGACAAATTAAGAAATAAAAAAGGGGAAATTTTAGAGACAAAAAAATTGAGACAAAAAGTGACAAAGAACTAAGGCAAAATTTTTGAGTGAAAAGAGGATAAAAATACTTAAAAAGTGACAAAATTAAGAAAGAAAAATGGGGGAAAAAGTTCGAAAAAATGACAAAATTAAAAGAGAAAAATAAATTTGGTAGAGAAATATTATAGACAAAAAAGTGACAAATTTAAGAGAGAAATGACAGAAAATTTGAGTGAAAAGAGAAAAAAGTACTTAAAAAAAAGAATGAAAAGTATCTGAAAAAAGTACAAAAAGTGAGAAATTAAAGAGAAAAAGGAGGGGACATTTTGGAGAAAAATTTGAGACAAAAAGTGACAAATTTAAGAGAGAAATGAGGGGAAATCTTCGACTAAAAAGAGGGGAAATACTTAAAAAATGACAAAATTAGGAGAGAAAAGTAGGAGAAAAAAGTACAAAAATAGGGACAAATTAAGAAAGAAAAGTGGGGAAATTTTAGAGACAAAAAAATTGAGACAAAAAGTGACAAAGAACTAAGGCAAAATGTTCGAGTGAAAAGAGGATAAAAAATACTTAAAAGTGACAAAATTAAGAATGAAAAATGGGGGAAAAGTTCGAAAAAATGACAAAATTAAAAGAGAAAAAAGAAATTTTGGAGAGAAATATTATAGACAAAAAAGTGACAAATTTAAGAGAGAAATGACAGAAAATTTGAGTGAAAAGAGAAAAAAGTACTTAAAAAAAAGAATGAAAAGTATCTGAAAAAAGTACAAAAAGTGAGAAATTAAAGAGAAAAAGGAGGGGACATTTTGGAGAAAAATTTGAGACAAAAAGTGACAAATTTAAGAGAGAAATGAGGGGAAATCTTCGACTAAAAAGAGGGGAAATACTTAAAAAATGACAAAATTAGGAGAGAAAAGTAGGAGAAAAAAGTACAAAAATAGGGACAAATTAAGAAAGAAAAGTGGGGAAATTTTAGAGACAAAAAAATTGAGACAAAAAGTGACAAAGAACTAAGGCAAAATGTTCGAGTGAAAAGAGGATAAAAAATACTTAAAAGTGACAAAATTAAGAATGAAAAATGGGGGAAAAGTTCGAAAAAATGACAAAATTAAAAGAGAAAAAAGAAATTTTGGAGAGAAATATTATAGACAAAAAAGTGACAAATTTAAGAGAGAAATGACAGAAAATTTGAGTGAAAAGAGGAAAAAGTACTTAAAAAAGAATGAAGAGTATCTGAAAAAAGTACAAAAAATGACAAATTGAAGAGAAAAAGGAGGGGAAATTTTAGAGAAAAATTTGAGACAAAAAGTGACAAATTTAAGAGAGAAATGAGGGGAAATCTTCGACTAAAAGAGGGGAAGTACTTGAAAAATGACAAAATTAAGAGAAAAAAGTAGGGGGAAAAAGGACAAAAATAGTGACAAATGAAGAAAGAAAAGTGGGGAAATTTTACAGACAAAAAAATGGAGACAAAAGTGACAAAGAACTAAGGCAAAATTTTCGAGTGAAAGGAGGATAAAATACTTAAAAGGTGACAAAAATAAAAGAGAAAAAAGAAGTTTTGGAGAGAAATATTATAGACAAAAAAATGACAAATTTAAGAGTGAAATGACAGAAAATTTGAGTGAAAAGAGAAAAAAGTACTTAAAAAAAAGAATGAAGAGTATCTGAAAAAAGTATAAAAAGTGAGAAATTAAAGAGAAAAATGAGGGCAAATTTTAGAGAAAAATTTGAAACAAAAAGTGACAAATTTAAGAGAGAAATGAGGGGAAATCTTCGAGTAAATAGAGGGTAAAAATGACAAAATTAAGACAGAAAAGTAGGGGAAAAAAGTACAAAAATATTGACAAATTAAGAAAGAAAAGAGGGGAAATTTTAGACAGAAAAAATTTGAGATAAAAAGTGACATAGAACTGAGGGGAAATTTTCGAGTTAAAAGAGGATAAAAAATACTTAAAAAGTGACGACACTAAGAAAGAAAAATGGGGGAAAGAGTTCAAAAAAGTGACAAAATTAAGAGAGAAAAGAGAAATTTTGGAGAGAAATATTAGAGACAAATTTGAGTGAAAAGAGAGGAAAAAGTACTTAAAAAGAATGAAGAGCATTTGGAAAAAGAACAAAAAGTGACAAATTAAAGAGAAAAGGACGGGAAATTTTGGAGAAAAATTTGAGACAAAAAGTGACAAATTTAAGAGAGAAATGAGGGGAAATTTTCGAGTAACAGGAGGAGAAGTACATAAAAAATGACAAAATTAAGAGAAAAAAGTAGGGGAAAAAAGTACAAAAATTGTGACAAATTAAGAAAGAAAAGTGGGGAAATTTTAGAGACAAAAAAATTAAGACAAAAAGTGACAAAGAACTAAGGCAAAATTTTTGAGTGAAAAGAGGATAAAAATACTTAAAAAGTGACAAAATTAAGAAAGAAAAATGGGGGAAAAAGTTCGAAAAAATGACAAAATTAAAAGAGAAAAATAAATTTGGTAGAGAAATATTATAGACAAAAAAATGACAAATTTAAGAGAGAAATGACAGAAAATTTGAGTGAAAAGAGAAAAAAGTACTTAAAAAAAAGAATGAAAAGTATCTGAAAAAGTACAAAAAGTGAGAAATTAAAGAGAAAAAGGAGGGGACATTTTGGAGAAAAGTTTGAGACAAAAATAGTGCTGGTTTGCATTACTCAGTTAGTCTTTTTTTTTAAACATAAAAATTGTGACTGATTTGCATTGCTCGAGTAATGGAAGATTAGTCGTGGGGATGGGGAAGCATTATCATAGGAAAAAATTATCGGGTAAGGTTATTTAATTTATTTAATTTTTTTATAGAATAGCCCAACCAATGTTAATCTCAAGATTGGTATCATTTTTCGAAATGGACCCTCAAGAAGTCAATAAAACCGATCTGTATATTAGCGCCTTTATCATAGTTTTTGCATCCCTAACTCAAGTTACGTCTATCCATAACTACCAAATGAGGGTAATGGCGTTGGGGATGAAAATAAGAGTAGCAGCATGTGCCTTAATTTATAGAAAAGCATTAAAATTAAGTAAGCATAAAGCAGTTTATTTATTAATTTAAGAGAAACATTCAAGGGAAAGGGAAAATTGTATTTAAGATTTTGTTAGGGTTGTTAGATGTTAAAAAAATATTTACGCAGGATATTTTAGTTTGATTTGGAATAAGCCAATATTATTTAGTTTTTTTTATTCCCACTATTTTTTTCATTTTCTCATTTTCCATTTTTTCCACTTATTTTGTTTTTGCCCCATTTTTTTTTTGTTTTTTGTTCCACTTTTTATTATTTTTTTGGTTTTGTCCTAAGAGTAATAACTTTTTCATTCCCACTTATTTTTTTTTCGTTATTTTCATTTCTCATTTTCCATTTTTTTCCAACTCTTTTTTTGTTTTTACTCCATTTTTTTCTTGTTTTTGCCCCACTTGTTTACCCTTTTATAAAGCCCCGCTATTCCAATTTATTTGTTTAATTCATTTTTCCCACTTTTTTTGTTTTGCAACATTTTTTTTGTTTTTGTCCCACTTTTTTTTTTCTTGTTTGTTCCTACTAAGAATAAACCAGCTTATAATATCCAGTTTTCTTTTTCATTCCCATTTATTTATTTTTTGTTATTTCCATTTTCCCCATTTTTTTTTGTTTTTACCTTCTTTTTTTCTTGTTTTTGCCCAACTTGTTTCCCCTTTTATTTTGAACCACTTTTCCATTTTTTTTGTATAATTCATTTTTTCCTCTTTTGCAACATTTTTTTTGCTAATTTTTTAGTCCAATTCCCACTTATTTGTTTTTATTTTCCATTTTTCCCACTTTTTTAGTTTTAAACCATTTTTTTTTGTTTTCTCCCACTTTTTTTCATTTTATTTTTGTTTTATCCTACTAAGAATAAGCCAGCCTATAATATCCAGTTTTCAGTTTTATTCCCACTTATTTTTTTTTTCGTTATTTTCATTTCTCATTTTCCATTTTTTTCCAACTCTTTTTTTGTTTTTACTCCATTTTTTTCTTGTTTTTGCCCCACTTGTTTACCCTTTTATAAAGCCCCGCTATTCCAATTTCACTTTTTTTTTTGTTTTTATCCCACTTTTTTATTTTTTTCTTGTTTCTACAAAGAATAAGCCAACCTGTAATATCCCGTTTTCTTTTTCATTCCCACTTTTTTTTCGGAATTTTCATTTTCCCATTTCCCCCCTTTTTTTGGTTTTATCCTATTTTTTTCTTGTTTTTGTCCCACTTGTTTCACCTTTTATTATGCCCCACTTTTTCAATTTTTAGTCTAATTTCCACCTATTTTTTTTCATTTTTATTTTTTTCCCACTTTTTTTTTGCTCACTTTTTTTTTTAGTTTTTGTTCCAGTTTTTTGTTTTTTCGGTTTTGTTCTACTATATTATGCCTATATTATCCCGTTTTCTTTTGCCCCACTCTTTTCCCCTTTTATTTTGCCCTACTTTTTCAATTTTTTTGTCTAATTCACACCCACTTTTTTTTTTCATTTTCCATTTTTTTCCCACTTTTGTGTTTTTGCTCAATTTTTTTTTATTTTTGCTCCACTTTTTTGTTTTTTCGGTTTTGTTCTACTATATTAGCTATATTATCCCGTTTTCTTCTTCATTTCCACATTTTTTTTTTGTAATTTTCATTTTCCTAGTTTCCATTTTTTCCCTTTTTTTGCTTGTTCCCCACTCTTTTCTTCTTGTATTTTGCTCTGCTTTTCCTATTTATTTATTTAATTCCCACTTATTTTTTTTTCATTTTATATTTTTCCCACTTTTTTGTTTTTACTTAATTTTTTTTGTTTTTGTTCCACTTTTTTGTTTTTTCAGCTTTTTTCTACTATGTCATGCTTATATTATCCTGTTTTCTTTCTCATTCCCACTTATTTTTTTTGTTATTTTCATTTTCCTATTTTCCATCCTTTTTCCCTTTTTATGCTTTTGCTCCACTATTTTACCCTTTTATTTTTCTCTACTTTTCCAATTTTTTATCTAATTCTCACTTATTTTTTTTTTCATTTTTCATTTTTTCCCACCATTTTTTTTGCTCAATTTTTTTTTGTTTTTGTTCCACTTTTTTGTTTTTTCGGTTTTGTCCTACTATATTATGGCTTTATTTATTATTAATATTTTTAATTTATTATTAATATTTTTAATTTGTTGACATCTACTTATTTTTTGTAGGTAAAACTTCTCTAGCAGAGACAACTATCGGCCAAATGGTGAATTTGTTATCAAATGACGTTGGTAGATTTGATTTTAGCGCCCAACATATAAACACGATGTGGTTGGCGCCTACAGAAACCATCATAGTTATGATTTTGTTGTATTTTTATGTCGGACCCTGCGGTTTAATAGGATGCGTGTTTTTGTTGAGTTTTATACCATTCCAAAGTAAGTTATTGCTTGTTTAGTTATACCATTGTATAAAGAGTATAGGAAAAAAATATTCACGTTCAGGAATTTTCAAATCCAACAAAGTACAATAATGCTAAAAGTCTAATAACGGGGAAGAATTATTTTTGGTCAAAATCTGTGATAAAATATGTTTGCAAAATTTTACTGACCTTACAGAGTATATCGCTAGCGAAATATAATGATTTTAATAAACTCTACTTCTGATTGGTTGAAATTAATGTTGGTATCAAGACTCGAGGTGACAATTGACATATTTCGTTGTCAAATGTCATTGTTATAACTTGATATAATTAAAATCAAAATAGAGGAATTTATAAATAATTTAAAGAATCATATTAAAAATATATCCCATGGTAAGATTTAAAATTCCTTGAACAAGGATCTAAACATTGGTTAAAAACTGAAAGTGCATTTTTATGCACTTTTTTGGCATTTTATTCTTAACAACTAAAGTATTATTTAAAAATGAAACAAGGTGCAAAATAAACGGTATCAGCTGTTTTTAGATCTAAATATGAGATTGTCGAGAGTTCTTTTTCTATCGGCGTATATGACTAACCAAAGATCATTAAAAAACCTAACCTCACTCTTTGACTGATTAAATATCTGCAAACCATATATGTAAAACTCCTATATCGCAAACGTCCTATCTTTGCCTGTAGAAACAAAGCGTTCCGACAGAAGGAGATGCAAAATCGGAATTGGGTGCCAACGCGCATGCCCATATACATAAATTGCATTGGCGTCGTGTTCCGTGGTGAATAAGGAACGTAGAGAATAGTACAGTTAAGCAAACGTAGGCGATTTTACAGGTGTAACGCCTATAACTATCCGGGGCTGGGTGAGAGAGAAACGATCGTCTACACTCTACCATCGGCGACACACTTCTCTCTCAAGCTGGCGATATAGGAGTATTACATATATGCTGCAAACGCGTGAAGCTACAAACATTTCAACATCAAGCAGCAGCATCGGGTTGATGTGGATTATTTGAGGGGAATACAAGATCAACCAATCAGAGAAACGCCGCTCGCTGCAATCGAAGTTGTGTGAATGACGTAAAATAACATTTGACAACGAAATATGTCAATTGTCACTTCGAGTCTTTGATACCATAATTAATTTCAATCAAAAAGGAATGGCACTTATTAAAATCATTATATTTCGCTAACAATACATTCTAGAACGCTTAGTAAAATTTTATTATTGTGAAAATAATGAAGTGGATTTTGACCAAAAATAATCCTTTCCCGTTGGTAGACCTTTTTCTAGGTTGGCAACTTGGAGGGAACTGTAATAAAATACGAACACGTTATAAAAATTGCACAGCATTAAATGACTACATTTTGTCAGTCAGCAATTATTTATAGGGCAACTCATAATTTACAAAAATGAGAATTTAATTGCCAACAGAATGTTGGGGTAAGTCGGTTGCCAAAGTTAAAAAAATACATGATTTAAGCTACGACTTACAGTAAAATAAGACATGATATGGACGCAAACTCCCCTACCGCCATCTATCGGTTACATCCATCCGTTCAAATGATAATTCGGTAAAGTTTGTTCAGTCACCGCTAATCCCTGCGTCATCACTAGCGCTTGTCTTAGGGCCGGTATTATAAACTGTGTTATTAAAGTTAACTTTAATTTTAACGTTAAGTTAACTTTAGATTCAAAATATCAGTTTTATAGAAGTTTCAATCCTAAATTAAAACATATCAAAAAGAAGAAGAAGTTAACCTACAATTTGTCGCTTGGTTTCGTATTTGTAACATTGTTATTAACGGTGTCTTCTAAGTATTATTAAAAATATGGATAGACGAGCAGTAAACTTCTCCAATGAAGAAATTGAATTTCTTATAGCTTTGGTGGATGAATGTAAGGACGTGGTGGAGTGCAAAAAAAGTGACACGGTTTTGTGGAGAGATAAGGAAGCTGCTTGGGCTCTAAGGTATCAAAAAAACTAGTAGAGCTTGGGTTCCCCTTTAGAACCAAATGGGGCAATTTAAAAAAAGAGACCAAAAAAAAGTGGAAAGTTTTAATCGATATCGTTTGCCAACATTATTATTGCAAATAAAACTATGATGACGATCTTCTAGCTCTGATCCAAATAAAGCTATAGTAAAATTGAGGTTATATGATAAACTATTGATAGAACAACTGTCGAAAACCACTAATTACCTTCAAGTTAGATAACTTTAACGGATACCCCATCCTACCAATAAAATTAACTCCTGCATGTTGGCGTTAACTATAACATGTGACGTCATTCCACAAGTTATCTCTCAGAATAGTTTTATAATACCCGCCCTTAGTAGCACATGTAAACCAGATGAGACAGACAATTTGCATCTAAAGGGAATGTCTTAAATAACTTCATCAATCAGTTAAATTTTATGTCAGTTTTGATTTTGACATAATTTGACATTTACGCATTTTAAAATAATGTCGCGATATGTTGAAAAAGAACAACAGTTGAAAAAGATACTGGAACGACTCTTTTGCCCTTGAGTGCAGTTTATGAGGTAAGTAGAAAAATACGTATCAATAAAATCGTAAATAGTATATGAATAAAATAGTATATATCTACTATTTGTTTCTTGCTCAACGGTTAAGAGAATGAAGGCAAATTGGATACAAAAAGATGTGGATTTTAAAAATCTAAATAATAAGGCCATTTTGTAATCTCGCGGTAGGCCAATCCACGAGATTTATGAAAATGCAATACGAGGGCGTATTCCCATATACCAATTTTGAATGGAATCTGTTCATGATCATGAATCTCATCCGCCATTGTATATGTAAATTGCAAAATTGGTTTCTTGCACATCTAAATACCATAACGAACAGCCTTTTCGAGTTTTTAAAATTGATCCCTATGAAAACCTAGCTTAAGAAAAAAGATAACCTTTGTCAATAGAATGTCAAATTGACTGAATTTATATTCGACATACTCCAATTTTTTGAAATTAGGTAATTTTATGACTCAGGGATCAGCGGTCACTAAACAAACTTTACGATTGATCTACTATCCTATACTCCCTATACAATGGTTGTACGTATTTATTTTTATTCCAAACGGAAAAACTTTTCTAGTGTATATGGCGAAATTGACTTCTCAATATAGATTAAAAACTGCCATACGTACAGACGAACGGGTTAGATTAATGAATGAAATTATATCAGGCATTCAAGTTATAAAAATGTACACTTGGGAAAAACCATTTTCCAAACTAGTTGAATTTGTAAGAAAGTAAGTATATAAAAATAGCATATTATAAATCACGGTTGAGAATAATACTATTATAACTAAACTTCGATCTAATACTATAAGTGCCGGTAAAGAATATTAGATAAAAGAGAGAGTGATGGAGCAAGGGGAAATAATTTAAACCGAGCATACCATAATCTAGTCGAGAAGTGAGTTTTCTGCGAAAAATAGTTAGAAGGGTAAGAAAAATATGAGCGATGACTCATTCGACGCGGATTGAAATTCTTAGAAATGTGTCATGTCGATTTTTTTCTGCAAATAAAAGTTGTAATTGTTATTAACAAAAAAACGAAAAAAAGCCATTTTACTTTTTTGATGATAACTCAAAAACTGAAATTGAAAAAAAGATCCTTAAAGAGGAGGAAATTTCCAAAAAAAACTTCTAATTCCCGGACCTCTAGCTCTAATATTTATAATTTTAATTTGTTGCTGAAAACAGCTTATGGTTAATTAACTATTTTCTTTCATACCTCTGTCTTCATTGAAAGCTGGATAATTGTTTAAATAATCACCTTAAAAATTTTTCGCCTCTTGGAGTATTTTCTATGAGTGTACTCAATAAGGTGACACTATAAAATTTATTTATATTATTTATAATGAGTTTTCTAAGTTAACAAAACATGAAAAATCGTTGTTACAATTTTTTTTCATACAGGGTGAGTCATGAAGAACTGTACATACGAATGATTAATGATTTTTAAAGGTTTTTAAAGATTTTTAAGGATTTTTAAAGATTTTTAAGGATTTTTAAGGATTTTTAAGGATTTTTAAGGATTTTTAAGGATTTTTAAGGATTTTTAAGGATTTTTAAGGATTTTTAAGGATTTTTAAGGATTTTTAAGGATTTTTAAGGATTTTTAAGGATTTTTAAGGATTTTTAAGGATTTTTAAGGATTTTTAAGGATTTTTAAGGATTTTTAAGGATTTTTAAGGATTTTTAAGGAGTTTTAAGGATTTTTAAGGATTTTTAAGGATTTTTGCGATTTTTAAGGATTTTTAGGGATTTTTAAGAATTTTAAACTACTTTTAGGGATTTTAATGTTTTTAAGGATTATTTTAGGATCTTTCATAATTGCTCAAGGTCTTTGAGTAATTTTAAGAATTTTTAAGGTTTTTTTAGGGATTTTTAAGGGTTTTAAGGATTTTAAAGGATTTTTAAAGATTTTTGGTATTTTTAGGGACTCCTAAGGGTTTTACATGGAGAATATCAAATGGCCAATAAAAAGCGTCTGTTCCCATTGTTTAATAATATACAGGGGGAGTTGTGAATTTTGACTGAAATTTCTTTTGCTCATAACTTTTGAACGATAAGTTCGATTTGTCTCATATTTTGATAAAACGTTACACTATTATCACTTACTTAATTGATTTATTTATGCTAGAAAAAAATCGGGTCCGGTTTTAAAAAATTAGTTCGTTTTGTTCATATATAAAATTTTACCCTGTATATGGTTTTTGAAAACTGTAATAAGGATTTTACAAAGTACACAAATATACAACCAAAATGGCGTATTTACTTTTTCCTTCACACGAGTACTCAATTTCTAATAAAAACATGAAATTTGACTATAAATTAAAAGTTCAGCAAAATGAACCATAGACTTCGAAAATATAACTTTTCTTCCAAAAATTTGATTTTTTGTACAAAAAGTTAATTTTTAATTATTAGTACAACAGCTCGTGCTATATTTTTAAGTTTTATTTAATTTCTAGAGTCGGCTTTCAAAAAATACAAGCTGTTTTGAATAATACTAAAACATGGCCCTGTATAATTTTTCTTTAGTGATTTATCGGTATTGTCATTTTATCAAATTCTCAGAATTTTGATTCGAAATAAAAAAATACAGTTTGATCTTTTTAAAATTAAAGAAAAAAAATAGAACATTAAAAATGAACGAATTTAATTACATTTGTTACAAAATTTAAATTCTCAATATTAATAAATGGTGAGAGGGTACTGAACCAAATTTAGTTAACAATATTTCTTGTTTATTTTTGTTTAATTTAGTTTCTTTTATGCTTGGTCACTTTTTGCAATTTCTCAAATTTAAAAAGGAAATGCAAGTTTGCAGGTTGTTTTAAATTTTAACTTTATTTTTCATTAACTCCAAAATAGAAGTGGTTATTACTGTAGTTTTTTTATTTTGAACAAAGGAAAAGAAAATTGCGAGAATTCGATAAAATGAGAATACCAATGTACCTTTTGAAAGCAGATTCTGGAAATTAACTAAAACGGTTTTATTCTTAAAAATATAGCACTAGTTTAGGTGGTACTAGTAAGTAAAAATTAAATTTTTGTACAAAAATTAAATTTTTACAAGAAAAGCAATATCTTTTTTAAATCTATGATTAATTTTGCTAAACTTTTAATTTATTGTCAAATTTGATGTTTTAATTAGAAATTGTGTAACCGTGTGGGGGAAAAAATAAATACGCCATTTATGTTGTCTAATTGTTAAAATACTTATTAAAGTTTTTAAAAACCATATACAGAGTGAAATTTTTTATATGAAAAAAACCAACTAGTTTTTTAAGACCGGATCTGATTTTTTTCTAGCGTGAATAAATCAGTTAAGTAGGTGGTAATAGTGTAACGTTTTAACAAAATATGAGACAAATCGAACTTACTGTTCAATAGTTATAACCAAAAGAAATTTCAGTCAAAATTCACAACTCCCCCTGTATATTATTAAACAATGGGAGCAGACACTTTTTAATGGCTATTTGATATTCCCCATAGGGACCTCAATACGAGGTAGGAGTATGTACAGTTCCTCATGACTCACCCTGTATACGATGGTATAGCTGTTTTTATATAGAAAGAGGGTTAAATTATTGTGGATAAGATTTTTTAACGCCAGTTGTTTATAAATTGTTTATAAACAAATAATTTACTTTAACATTTTTGAATTTTTTTTTACCATTCTATTATTTACTGTCAATGATGATTAAAAAAAAATTTCTTTAAAAAAATTTCTTATTGTCATATTTGCATCATTTAAATAATTAGTTAAGAAATAATTTTAATCATTATTGATGGCTCATAATACAACAAAAAAAATTTTTTTTTTCATTAATAATTTCATTGTTTATTTAATTCAAAATTTATTATAAACAATATTTGAGTGTCACAATAATTGTTTTCTAATACTACCAAAAATTATAAAAACAACCATATGCAACAAAATGGAGAAAAAAAATTCTGAATTTTTTAATGGATTTTTAACAAAAATACAGAATTTTTTTTTTCTGCACATTGTTGGTTGTTAATGTAATTTTTAGTAGTATTAGAGGAAAAATATTGTGACACTCAAATATTGTTTATAACAAATTGTGAACTAAATAAAACAATGAAATTATTAATGAAAAAAAATATTTTTTTTATTGTATTGTGAGTGATCAATAATGATTTTTAAAGACAAAATTATTTCTTAACTAATTATTTAAATAATGTAAATATGAAAAAAACTATTATAAATAATAAGAAAATTTTTTTAAGAAACATTTTTTTTTAAAAATTATTGACCATAAACAATGGAATGGAAAAAAAATTTCAAAAATATTATAAACTATTTGTTTATCAACAATTTATATGGCGTTAAAAAATCTTGCTCACAATAATTTAATCCTTATTTCTAATATAAAAACAGCTATACTATAATACCTGTGATGAAAATGATTTGGACCGTACTTACAAAATGTACAGTTCATTGTCGAAATTTAATTAAAACAAAAGTAAGTGTTACACATGGTTGGATAGAGAACAAAATGGAGATTTCAAAAAGAAAAAAAAGTACAGGTCCGTATTCACAAAAAAAAATTTAGGAATGCTCTTTAAAGACGAAACGTCGTAACGAAAAACTGACTGCGCTATGTTAAACTGCATTTTATCTTCAACAAAAAAGATTTAAAAAAGTTGTCTTCTATCTTTTAAAATAAAGGTAATTAAATAAAATGAAAATCGTCAATTTTGGTTTTGAAACTGGACCTGATTTCAAATTCCGGTAAAGGACCAGGCAACCGGCTTATGGAAAAATGAGTTCCGGTTAATTTGCCTGAATTTTTGGTATGTTGAAGATATCGACTTCCTAAATCATAGTATCCATGGGAACAACTCAATCCTATGGCCAGTTTTCAACTTACAGGGTGATGAAGTTGAAAAATGCCATTTTTAAGACGTATTAAATGTATTAAGGATTTTTTGCTGTAATAGTTTTCTAATAGAATCAAATAATATTGATTTGTGTTCTGATGTATATTCCCAAAAAAAAAAAAAAAAAAAAAAAAAAAAAAAAAAAAAAAAAAAAAAAAAAAAAAAAAAAAAAAAAAATCTGCTCCTCATTGTATTGTATAGTATAGCATCGTATCTAATGCCTTATGCCTTATGTCATATCGTTTCTCTTTTTAGGCATTATATAATTTTTTCCCACGCACAGGCCTGCTCTTCTGTGGGATTACCATATTTATTTATCTAATTCTGTTATTGTATTGTTTTTTTCTCACAGATTTATTTATATAGATTTTTTGATAAATAAATATTATTATTATTATTATTATTATTCAAGGTGATTCAAAAATTACCAAAAAAAATGCTGGTGCTGTGTATTTTACTTTAGAGTGGAAATATGAAAATATTAATATTTGGTATGAATTTACTTTAGTTGGACTTATTATAACAAGATATAAAAACATTTTATACAGGGTGAGTAAAAAGTTGATCGACTCTGCAGGTTTTGTTTTAATATTTTACTTTCCCGACCCACCTAATAGAAGGGAAAGGATTGTGAACGAGCTAAAAAAAAATTTCGAGATAAAAACGGAAATATCCATGTTCGGGTCCCCTGAGACGATTAAGACCATTTCCAGATGGAAGTCTGTCTGTCGGTATGTGTGTGTGTGTATTCTTCCACGATAGAGGCCATACGTTTAATCCGATTGAGCTGAAATTTGGTACAGAGGTTTGGGTTACTCGTAGGAAGAACCCATTAGTTTTTGTACGACATCTGTCGAACGAAAGTAGCACTATCAAAAAATGACAGATGCAATATGTCACGGAATTGGACATGCAATATGTCGTTTCAAAGCCCTTGAAAAACTCTATTCAGAACAGTCAAAATTATTTCTCCACCTGTCACCTGTCAAAAATAAAAAAATGTCAAAATTTGAAACTTCAGCATTATGTCTAAAAAAGTATTAATCCGATTGGGCTAAAATTTGGTACAGAGGTTTAAGTTATCCGTCGGAAGAACTCATTAGTTTTTGAATGACATGTGTCAAACGGAAGTGTCATTATCAAAAAACGACAGATGCAATATGTCACGGAATTCGACTTGCAATATGTCATTTTAAAACCCTTGAAAAAATCTATACAGAACAATCAAAATTATTTCTCAAACTCTTACCTGTCAAAAATAAAAAAATGTCAAAAGTTGAAACTTTAACATTAAATATCTGAAAAAGTATTCGTGGATACTCGTCGGGAAAGTTTTGGGGCGACACAACCGATTTTTTTGTAACACAAGTCAGTAGTCGACATTGAACCATTTTCAAAAATTTATAATTTATAAATTACATACAGGGCGATTCAAAAGATATTCAAGATAGAAAATTAGGAAAATTGATTTTTTTTGTGAATCACCCCGTAATTTAATATTTTCTCCGTTAATTTCTCTAATTTTTTCTTATTGTCTTTAATTTGAGTTTGTTAGTCTATAGAAGTTTTGCGAATAGTATATATTGAAATTTTCAACAATATGTAATTTGAAAACTCTTGAAAAAATATTCAGAAAAGTCGAAATTGTTTCTCTAAATGTCACCTATCAAAAATAAAAAAAATCGGTTGTGTCGCCCCAAAACTTTCCCGACGAGTATCCACGAATACTTTTTCAGATATTTAATGTTAAAGTTTCAACTTTTGACATTTTTTTATTTTTGACAGGTGATAGTTGGAGAAATAATTTTGACTGTTCTGAATAGAGTTTTTCAAGGGCTTTGAAACGACATATTGCATGTCCAATTCCGTGACATATTGCATATGTCATTTTTTGATAGTGATAGTTCCGTTAGACAGATCTCGTACAAAAACTAATGGATTCTTCTGACAGATAACCCAAATCCATATACCAAATTTCAGCTCAATCGGATTAATACTTCTTCAGATATTTAATGCTGAAGTTTCAAATTTTGACATTTTTTTTTTGACAGATGACAGTTGGAGAAATAATTTTGACTGTTCTGAATAGAGTTTTTCTAGGGCTTTCAAATGACATATTGTATGTCCAATTCCGTGACATATTATATCTGTCATTATTTGATAGTGGTACTTCCGTTTGACAGATGTCGTACAAAAACTAATGGGTTCTTAAGACGGGTAAGCCAAACCTCTATACCAAATTTCAGCCCAATCGGATTAAACGTGTGGCCTCTATCGTGGAAGAATACACACACAGACACACACACACACAGACCGACAGACAGACTTCCATCTGAAAATAGTCTTAATCGTCTCAGGGGACCCGAAAATGGATATTTCCGTTTTTATCTCGATTTTTTTTTAGCTCGTTCACAATACTTTAACTTCTAGGAGGTGGGTCGGGAAAGTAAATGTCAAAATTTGAAAATTCAACATTAAATAAAGGTATACCATTCGTCTCTGGATAATCGTTTTGCTCCGATTTTTTTTAGTTATTCACATTATAATTTAGATTGTTTTTAGGAAAGAAATAAATGAAATTTACCACACTTCGACAATCAGAGCCATATTGATGTCTTTTAATCTGACTATGAGTCGAAGTGCTGTATTCCTTTGTGTTTTAACTTATGTTCTAACTGGAAATCGATTAACAGCTTCCTATGCTTATACTGTCACCTCTTTCTACGGATTTTTAAGAATAGCGGTATGTATATAAATATGTTTTATATAATATTTCTGTATATATATTGTAATGAATTCTGGTGTATAAATTTCAGAAAGCCCCACATTCTGAGCGCCATTTGTAATGATTAACAAATAATACCAAAATTATTAAGGTCTCATTTGGGGTGGGTTCTAGAGAATAGTTATTTTCCTAACAAGTGCGGAAAGTTATACTTTTCCGCACGCAATTGAAGCGGAGTTCCGGCATGCAATTAAGTGGGGAAAAGATACTTTACGCAAGTGTTAGGAACAATATTTTTTCTACAAGCGCCTAGAATTAAAAAAAAAATTTAGCAAAAAGTATTTTTTTCTTCATTGATTTGCATTTTTCATCAAAACCATATTTTTTAAGTAAATTGATGTATAATTTATTTTTTAACTTTGTTTACAAAAGTACCTTTTACATATAATTTTTTTTTCGACAAATCTTTTTTTAAAAATTTTTGTCAAAAAACTTGATTTGTTTTTTATTCTGCTTCAACTGTTTTCTCTCCAAAATTAAAATTTTTTGTTACTTGATTAATCACGTTTGACTGTCTTGCTCTTTAGTTTTCAATTATACAGCAAAAATTTACTTCAATATTTTTCCAAAAACCAGAATGCATTTTTCCCTACAAAAAAATTGGAAAAAACAGCAAAAATACATTTTTCACACAGAAATATGAAAAAAATAAACCGAAGCAACAATGCATTTTTTCTCACAAAAAAATTATTAAACAAAGCAACAATGTATTTTCCCCACAGGAAACTGAAAAACAAAACAAAAAATATTTTTTTACATAATAATTTGAAATTCAAAGAAAGAATGCATTTTTCCATACAGGAAATTAAAAAACCAAAGTAACGATGCATATTTTTTACACAAGAATTTGAAATACATAGCAAGAATGCATTTTTCCACAGGAAATGAAAAAAACAAAGCAATAAAGATTTTTTTATACATAAATTTGAAATTCAAAACAAGAATGCATTTATCCATATAGTAAATTGAAAAACAAAACAATGCATTTTTTCATATAAAAAATTCAAAAACAAGAATGCGTTTTTCCACACTTGAATTTGAAAAAAATGAGAAAGAATGCATTTTTGCACACTCAAATTTGAAAAAAAGAAGCAAGAATACATTTTTCACAGCTTAATTTGGAATTCCTAATTTTTTGGTAAATTGTTGAGTTGATATAATCCATTTCACAGAAAACAGCAAAAATGCAGTTTTGAAATACGAATTTAAGAAAAAACAAGAATGCATTTTTCCCCACAAAAAATTTTGAAAAAACAGCAAACATTCATTTTTCACACACAAATTTGAAAAAAAAAAACGGAAGCAACAATGCATTTTTTCCCCCAAAAACCAATTTCAAAAGGACATATTTTAGTCAGAAACTTGATATAAATAAATTTCTTCAAACTTAAACATTTTTTGTTTTTTTTTCTTGAAAATTTACACTACTGTCTTACGGATTGTTTTTGTGAATCATAAATTTGTCCTATATTTGTCATCAGAAAATAAAGATTATTTTACACTTGTATTATTTAAACAATGTTTTATTAAGCAAAAACCTAAAAAGCAATTTTCTTTGATACCATAAATGAATTTTGTTGAAAACTCTGAGCATTATCACTAAAAAACAATTCCTAATGAAGAACACAAACTATGTACAAATTCCACGAAAATTAATAAATCTTAAGTTTGCTTTTAAATTTTTTATAGTAGAATGAAATATTTATTCCCACTCAACTTTTTCCGCTCTTTTCGAATATGCAATCCAAATTTTAAAATTTCGATATACAGGGTGTTCTAGAGAAAAATAATTTTAATAACTTTTTCTGAAGCCGGACCTTGATTTTAAATTTGGACACTATGTCTGTTGATTGTCCTAATAGAGTAGAACAATCTTGCTAAATATCAGAAAAATATACGTGATGGTTCCAAATATACGGAGGGTGAAAGAAACGAGTAATATTGACAAAACACCCTGTAACTTAGTAATGAAGCGAGCTAGACCTATCATATATAGGTTTTTTGGATTCGTCCAAGTGTCCTTTATCTACAATTAGCGTATGTACCTTTACCTATGAAACACCCTGTATAATTATTTCTAGGTTACCCAACAATTTCCTCAAGGTATCACCCAATTTGCTGAAAGTCGAGTATCAATATCCAGGATTCAAAAATTCCTACTCTACCACGAACTCGACATAAACAAAACAAATAAATTAATCCCCAGTTTATTAAACGGAATTAACGAAAAACCAAAAGATAATGAAAAACTAACACCAGAACCGAAAGAAGTAAGAATTACCCTAAAAAATACTTCAGTAAAATGGATAAATTCTCTACAAGAAAATACATTAGAAAATATCAATTTCGAAGCTACAAAAAATCAATTAGTAGCTGTTGTTGGACCTGTAGGTGGAGGAAAATCTACTCTTCTACATGTTATTCTAAAGGAATTGGAAGGTAACGAAGGATCAGTTCAAGTCGAAGGTTCAATTTCCTACGCTTCCCAAGAACCGTGGCTGTTCGGCGCTAGTATTCGCCAAAACATCCTCTTCGGTAGCGAATACAACGAATCCAGATACATCGAAGTCCTTAGAGTCTGCGCTCTAGAAAGAGATTTAACTATACTGCCTCACGGAGATCGAACTCTTGTTGGAGAACGAGGAGTTACTTTAAGCGGTGGACAAAGAGCTAGAGTTAATTTAGCAAGAGCTATTTATAAGGATGCAGATATTTATTTACTGGATGATCCATTATCTGCTGTTGATACCAATGTAGGGAAACAGTTATTCAAGAATTGCATTATGGGTTTTTTGAAAGATAAATGTGTTGTTTTAGTAACGCATCAGTTACAATACTTAAGAACCGCTAATTGTATTTATTTATTAGAAGATGGTAAAGTTAGAGCTTCAGGTAATTACATTTTCAGGTATTTTAACTTATAAAATTCTTAAGAATCTCTCTATAGGTACTTACCAAGCATTAAAGAAATCCGATAGCGCATTTACCAAACTATTAGCTTCATCCGAAGAAGAGGAAAAAAAACAAGTAGCTAGAAAATTTTCCAGAAATGAATCCATTCAATCAGACATGGACGAGATAATGGAAGAGGAAATCGTAGAGCTAAAAAAAGAAGAAAGGGCTGTTGGAAAAATTTCTGGAAGGATTTACAAGAACTATTTCACATATGCTGGAAATATTTTAAAAACTGTTTCGCTGTTGTGCACTTTTGCAGCTGCGCAAGTTTTTGGAAGTTTGACTGATATTTTTCTTACTAGTTGGTAAGTATTGTTTCAAATTTAATTTTTTATATTCAAAGAACTATTTTGTAAGGCAATAAGAAATTTATGAATCTCAATGGCGTTGTTATGGGGAAGGTTGGGGGGGTAATTACCCTCGCCTCCTCAGGAAAAAGAGTTTCATTGCCAGGGTTAGGAGAAAATAATCAATCTGAGAACGACTCTCGCAAATGAAAGTTTAGATACAATAGTTATACAATCACTGTTGGAAAAGAGTGAACAAAAATTCACGGAAAACTCATGAAAATCAAAGAAATAAACGCCAAAAGTATTTTTCCGCAGAAAATCAAGAAAAAAACATATATAGAAATGCCGCCAGTTTCCAATGAAAACGAAAGTAAGAAAAACAACACATATAAATTACAAATTTTTACAGAAATAAATTTTTTTAACGAAAGTTAGGAGAATGCTTTTTTCCACAGTTAAATTTGAAAAAAAGAACCAAGAATGCATTTGTCCACTATTAATGTGGAAAAAAGGAGCAAGAATACATTTTTCTACACTCGAATTTGAAAAAATGAAGCAAGAATACATTTTCCACACTTGAATTTGAAAAAAAGAAAAGGAGATTTTTCCGCTGCTAATTTTGAAAAAAAAACAAGAGTGCATTTTCTACACTCGAATTTGAAAAATAGAAGCAAGAATGCATTTTTTCACAATTAATTTGAAAAAAAGGAGCAAGAATACATTTTTCCAGACTCGAATTTGAAAAAAAGAAGCAAGAATACATTTTTCCACACTTGAATTTGAAAAAAGTAAGGAAGAATGCATTTTTCCACACTCGAATTTGAAAAAAATACATAGGACTGCATTTGTCCACTGTTAATTTGGAAAAAAGAAGCAAGAGTACATTTTCTACACTCGAATTCGAAAAAAGAAGAAAAAATGTAGTTTTCACATATGAATTGAAGAAAAAAGAAGGATGTATTTTGCAGTTTAAAAATAAGAAAAAACAGCAAAAATGCATTTTTCAAATGTATTTTTTCCCACAACAATTTATAAAACAAACCAACAATGCATTTTTCCCACAGGAAACAAAAACGAGACAGAAAATATTTTTTCACATAAAAATTAACAATTCAAAGAACAATGAAAATCGAAAAAAAAAAATTAAAATGCATTTTTTTATATAAAAATTTTAAATTCAAAGTAAGAATCCATTTTCCCATACAAGAGATTAAAAAAATAAAGTAACAATGTATTTTTTTACACAAGAATTTGAAATACATAGCAAGAATGCATTTTTTCCATACAAAAAATTGAAAAACAAAGCAACAATGCATTTTTCTACATCTTGGACAAAAAGTGAAAAGAAATCACTTCTGGAGGATCACCCGATCATCCACCTGGCTCGTTTACACGCAGGAGCGTAGATATGGCGGTAAAGGGGATAATTACCCACCCTAAGATACCAAAAATATATGAAATGTAGAAACAGACAAACATATGTCTAAAAGTTTCATTTACCCCCCCCCCCCCCCCCCAGGAAAAAAGTTATCTACGCCCTTGATGAGTCTTTCGATAACTACCAGAAATTGACCCAGAATAGAAAAGCCTATTTCAGATCAAAAAATCCTGGATGCATACCTTTTTGCTGATATCAGAAAGATCTTTCCACAATAACTGGTTATGGAAAGGAAAAAATCGATTACATTATGTTTTTTTGGTATTTAATTCATAAACAATTGAATGTGAGACTTTTTTATCTAATGTTTTTCTTATATTTTTGTTTTGTTTTACGTTAATTTTCCTTTTAGGGTCAACGTTGAACAATGGCGTGCTAAGCAATTATTTTTGAACCAAACTTCTAACAATTCAAATACCAATGACAGTTCAGAAATTTTCTGGAGCAAAATTTTAACCGATGATAACTCACTAATTATTTACAGTATTTTAGTGGTGATAACAGCAATACTCGCCATTACTAGATCCATCTGGTTCTTCAGATATTGCCTATCAGCGTCTACCAAATTACATAATGAAATGTTTGGAAAAATCGTGTACTCGCCTATGTTTTTCTTTAATACTAATCCGATAGGGAGGATTTTGAATAGATTTTCTAAGGATATCGGCTGTTTGGATGAGACTTTACCAGTTTGCATGGTAGATACGATTGGGGTAAGTGAAAAATAATAAAAATATAACAAAATCATTATTGTAATATTTTCGTACTTTGGGTTCACTCGAATTTACACACATACAAAATTGAACTGATTCTTGTCGGTTCATTTTGCTCGTTCCAGTCTATATGTTTCTAGCACGCAAATCGGCACTGTTTCGATGAGTCACAAGATTCTGTGTAGACTCCATCAGACAGGGCCGATCTCGTTACATTTCCCCCTCCTTAAGAGCCTTGGGAACCGCCGCCATTATGATATAAAACGCCGTTTCGTTTTACGGGCTTAATAATTAACGAAATTAGTTTTTGTTTGTAGAAACATGTTTATGTATATATAGAAAAAATAGGCAAAATAGAGAAAAATAGGAAATCGTAAAAAAATTGGAGGAAATAGAGAAAATGGGAAAAATTGGACAAAAATAGGCAAAATAGAAAAAAACAGGAAAGAAGGAAACAGGGAATATAGAAAAATTAGTAAAAAATAGTGAAAAGTAGTAAAAACAGGAAAAAATAGTATAAAATAGGAAAAATAAGAAAACCTAGAGAAAACCAGGTAAAATGGTAAAAAACAGGGTAAAAATTGGAAACAATAGGACAATCGGAAAACAATAAGAAAATGGGAAAAAATAGGGAAAAAAAGGAAAGTGTAGAAAAAATAGTGAAAAATAGTAAAAATAGGAAGAAAATAGGAAAATGGGAAAACAATATGAAAATGGGAAAAAAATAGGGAAAATAAGAAAAAAGCATAAAAATAATGAAAAATAGGCAAAAAATTGAAAAAAAAAATGGGGAAAAACAGTATAAAATAGGAAAAATAAGAAAACCAGGGAAAATGGTAAAAAAAAGGAAAAAATAGGAAACAATAGGAAAATGAAAAAAAAGCAGCGGAAATAAAAAAAAAATAGACAATAATTGGAAAAATTAAAAAATATAGAGAAAAATCGGAAAAACTAGGTAAAAGTTAAAAAAAATAGGAAACAATTTAAATAGGACGGAAAATATAAAAAATTGTTAAAAAATAAAAAAAAAACAGGAAAAAGAAACAGGGAAATATAGAAAAAAATAGAAAATTAGTAAAAGTAGAAAAAAATATAAGAAAAAATTTTAAAAATAGTAAAAAATAAAAAATAGGGAAGAATAGAAAAAATAGGAAAACATAAAAAATAAGTAAAAATAAGACAACAAAATAGGAAAACATAAAAAATAAGTAATAATAAGACAACGTAAAAAAATAGGGAAAAATAGAGAAAATTAGGAAACAAAAATAGGGAAGTATGGGGAAATATAGGAACAATGGTTAAAAATGGAAAAAAAAAAATATTAAAAATATATTTTTTATAAAAGGGTATAATAATTTTTATCGTTAAAAATAGGGAAAATAGAAAAAATGTGAAAATGATAGGGACAATAGGGAAAATAGGAAAAAATAAGAAAAATGTTTTCCCTGGAAAAAGGCGAAAATATGAAAAAATAAGGTAAAATAGGGAAAATGTTTTTCATGGCGATAATAGGGAAAAATAAAGAAAAAGGAAAAAATCGGTAAAAATAGAAAAAAAAAGACGAAAAAAATTGAAAAACAGGAAAAAATAGGAGAAATAAATAAAATAAAGAAAAATTGAAAATTTGAAAAAAAAATGGGAAAAAACAGTATACAACAGGAAAAATAAGAAAAACTAGAGAAAACCAGCGAAAATAGTAAAAAACAGGAAAAAATAGGAAGCAATACGAAAATGAGAAAAAAATTGGGGAAATAAAAAAAAATAGAAAATAATTGGAAAAAGTAGAATATATAGAAAAAAATAGGAAAACTCGGTAAAAGTTGAAAAAAATAGGAAAAAAATGAAATAGGACGGAAAAATATAAAAAAAATAGTTAAAAAACGGGAGAAATAGAGAAAATGAGGAAAAATGGGCAAAATAGAAAAAAAACAGAAAAAAAGAAACAGGGAAATATAGAAAAGAAATAGCAAATTAGTAAAAAATAGAAAAAAAATATAAGAAAAAATTTAAAAAATAGCAAAAAAAAAATAGGGAAGAATATAAAAAATAGGAAAACATAAAAAATAAGTAAAAATAAGACAACGTAAAAAAATAGAGAAAATTAAGAAAAAAACAGAAAAGAATGAGGAAATATAGTAAAAATGGTTAAAAATAGAAAAAACTAAAAAAAATAATAATAATTTATTTTTTATAAAAGGGTATAAAAATTTTTCCCGTTAAAAACAGGGGAAATAGAAAAAAACGGGAAAATGATAGGGAAAATCGAATAAAAGAGGGAAAATAGGAAAAAATAAGAAAAATATTTTCCCTAGAAAAAGGCGAAAATATGAAAAAATCGGTAAAAATAGGAAAAATGACGAAAAAATTTGAAAAACAGGAAAAAATACGAGAAATAAATAAACTAAAGAAAATAGACAAAAAAATGGGTTAAAAGAGGACAGAATAGGAAAAAATATGAATAAATAAACAAAAAAATAGAAAAAATCGGGAAAAACAAAGGAAATGAGAAAAAATAGAGAAAACAAAAAAAACAGAAAAAACAGGAAAAACAAAAAAAAAATAAAGTATTGTAGTAAGAGCATTCGTGACTTAAAAATTAATAATAATAATAATAAAATTTTATGATTTACTTGGTAGTTTGAATAATAAAAATAAAAAAATAAAAAATAAAAAAAGGAAAATGAGAACTACACCTTTACGCGATAGTATTTGCTAGACCATTGAAATCGAAGATTTCAAGCGAAATTTACTACTACATGAGACCATCAAGATGAAGAATAGAGGATTTGGACTATTAAGCCCAAGAGCAGATTCGGGGAACCACAAAACTAATGGGAATCCAAGATCACTAAGACGAACTGTAGTCCGAGGCCCCAATCTTGGACAAAATCCACAAGTCCGAGATCTCAATCGTTTCCAATCTGTTTTTGGGTTTAATAGTCCAAATCCTCTATTCTTCATCTTGATGGTCTCATGTAGTAGTAAATATTCCTTTGCGTTTCGAAGAGTCACCAAGACACTGGTGTACACTCCATCAGACAGAGCCGGTCTCGTTACATTATATTTTTTTTTTAGATTGGTCTCATAGTCATCGGAACAGTATTGGTCATAGCTTCAGTTAATCCATGGATACTTTTACCAACTAGTATAATTATGGTAATTTTTTATTACATTAGAAAAGCATTTTTAGCTTCAAGTAGAGCCATCAAACGAGTAGAAGCTGTAAGTAAGTATAAATTAGTACCAGTTTTAATATTTAATTTAAAATAAAAACATTTTTTTTTAGCACGTAGTCCAATTTTTACACATTTAGCAGCCTCTTTACAAGGACTTACAACTATTAGAGCATTTAAAGCTGAACAAATTCTAATAAAAGAATTTGATCATTTCCAAGATGGTTACAGCTCTGCGTATTACATGTTTTTAACAGCCAATAGAGGATTTGGATTCTGGTTGGATCTTCATTGCGTTCTTTTTATTGGATTGGTCATAGTTAGTATATTATTTATACAAGCAGGTTTGTACTATTCTGAGTATAATAAAAAATAAACTAATTTTTTTTTTGTTAATTTAGAATCTTTTGGTGGTAACGTGGGTCTCTCCTTAACCCAAGCAGTCACCCTATCTGGAATGTTCCAATGGGGTATGCGCCAATGGAGTGAATTAGAAAACCAAATGACATCTGTAGAAAGGGTACAAGAATACGCCGATTTACCAAAAGAAAAAGACAACAATAATAAACCTCTCCCATCAAACTGGCCTAACACAGGAGCCATAACATTCATAAAGACATATTTAAAATACTCTCCGGAGGATCCTTACGTCCTTAAAAATTTGAATTTCGAAATAAAATCTAAAGAAAAAATCGGAATAGTAGGAAGAACGGGAGCGGGAAAGAGTTCGTTGATCCAAGCGCTTTTTCGATTGGCGGATGTTGAGGGAAGTATTTTGATCGATGGTGTGGAAAGTAAACATGTAAAATTGGAGATACTAAGATCAAACATTTCAATAATTCCTCAGGAACCGGTGTTATTTTCAGGTACTCTAAGGAAGAATTTAGATCCTTTTGATGAGCATAAAGATGAGGTAATTTATCATTTTAAAACTGTGACTATCTTATTTATTTAAAACTTTTAGATTTTATGGGACGCACTTGACGAAGTCGAACTAAAAACCTCGGTGAGTGAACTCCCGTCCGGTCTGGATAGTAAAATGGCTGAAGGTGGTTCCAATTTCAGTGTCGGTCAAAGACAACTCGTTTGTTTAGCTAGAGCCATAGTAAGAAAAAATAAAATCCTTGTTATGGACGAAGCCACAGCTAATGTCGATCCAATGACGGACGCAATCATCCAAAATACTATCAGAGAAAAATTCAGGAGTTGTACAGTACTAACTATCGCTCATAGATTACAAACCATTATAGATTCTGATAGGGTGTTAGTAATGGAAGCTGGAGAAGCTGTGGAGTTTGATCATCCTCATATATTAATGGAGAAAAAAGGAGTTTTTTATGCGCTTGTTAAACATACTGGAAATACCATGGCTGCGAACTTACAGGATTTAGCTGAAGAAAATTATAATAAGAAATTGTCAAATGACATAGTTACTTAATGATTTACTACCAATATATTTTTTTATTACTTCTTTCTTTTTTTTTCTATTTTCTTTGAGTTTATTATCTGACTATTAGGTTTTATATCTCCACAGAATTTTCCACAGGGAAAAATGGGTCAAAAGAGTGATAAAATGGGGCAAAATAAGAAAAAACAGGAAACATAGGAAAAATGGGAGAAAATAATAAATAAAAAAAACGGCATAGAATAGGGGAAAATGGTGAAAAATTGGGAAAATAAAGTAAAACGGGAAAAAATAATGAAAACAAGTAAAAATTTAAAAATAACTTAAAAAAGTAGAAAAAAATCGGAAATATAGAAAAAATAGCGGAAAATAAGGAACAATAAAGTAAAACAGGGAAAAATAAAGCTAAATAAGGAAAACGGGGAAAACAGAAAAATAGGAAAATATAGGAGAAAATGGGAAAAATTATAAAAAGTGTGGAAATATAAAGTAAAATAAGGAAAAATAAAGCAAAATAGGGAAAACTGTGGAAAAATAAAGCAAAATAGGAAAAAAGAAAATCAGGAATAATAAGAAAAAATGGGCGAAAATATGGAAAATGGCAAAAAATAGGAAAAAATTGGGAAAAATATAGACAAATAGAGAAAATCATGTAAAATAGAAAAAATAGGGGAAAATAGTGAATAGTAAAGTAAAATAGGGAAAAATAAAGCAAGATAGGGAAAAATGTAGAATAATACAGAAAAATAAGAAAAAAAAGAAAAACTGGAATAATAGGAAAAATTAGAAAAAATAGGCAAAAATATGGAAAACAGCAAACAATAGGAATAAAGTGGAAAAAATAGAGAAAAATAGGGACAAATAGAGAAAATCATCAAAATAGAAAAAACAGGGGAAAATAGTGAAGAATAGTGAAAAGTGAACTAAAATAAGGAAAAATAAAACAAGATAGGGAAAAATGTAGAAAAACAAATTAAAATTGGAAGAAAAAAATCGGGAATAATAGGAAAAAATAGAAAAAAATTGGCAAAATATGGAAAATAGCAAATAATAGGAAAAAATTGGGAAAAATAGATACAAATAGAGAAAAATAGGGACAAATAAAGAAAAACATGAAAAATAGAAAAAACAGGAAAATAGTGAAGAATAGTGAAAAGTAAAGTAAAATAGGGAAAAAGAAGCAAGATAGGGAAAAATGTAGAAAAATATAAAAAATAACAAAATCGGGAATAATATAAAAAAATAGAAAAAATAGCCAAAAATATGGAAAATAGCAAAAAATATGAAAAAACTGGGAAAAACAGAGGCAAATAGAGAAAAATAGGGACAAATAATGAAAATCATGAAAAATAGAAAAAACACGAAAATAGTGAAGAATAGTGAAAAGTAAAGTAAAATAGGGAAAACAAGCAAGATAAGGAAACACGTAGAAAAATAAAGAAAAATAGGAAAAAAAAGAAAATCGGAAATAAGAGAAATAAATAGAAAAAATAGGCAAAAACAGGGAAAATAGCAAAGAATAGGTAAAAAATGGGAAAAATAGGGACAAATAGGAAAAAATAGAGACACATAAAGAAAATCACGAAAAATAGAAAACTAGTTGAAAATAGTGAAGAATAATAGTGAAAAGTAGAGTAAAATAGGAAGAAATAAAGCAAAACAGTTAAAAATAGAGAAAAATAAGGAAAAATAGGAAAAATTAACGAAAAATAATGTAAAATGGGAAAAAATAAAGGAAATAGGGCAAAATAGAAAAAACAGGGAAAATAGAAAAAAGGAGGAAAAAATAAGAAAATCAGATACAAATAGGTTAAAATAGGAATAAATAATGAAAAATATGAGAAAATAGACAAATTGGTAAAAACGGAAAAAATAGAGAAAATGGGGAAATATCCGAAAAAATAAAAAAAAATTGGGAAAAATAGGAAACAATAGAAAAAAATAATAAAATGGGAAAACTCGATTGTCCAGAGACTCCGTAGCAGCTAGTAATTTACAATTCACTATTTTATATTTTTAATAATAATTTTTAATAAATGAATATTTTTCCTAAAATATTAGATGAAATTTTGAACAACGTAAGGAACTTAGTTTCTGATGGAGTCCCCCTACCACACAATTTTTTTTAAGTATTTTTTATGAGAAAATAAAACACAAAGTTATGTGCCACATATAACTAAAAGCGTTAGGGACAATTTTAAGGGGGGGGGGAATTTTAAAACAAACAGTTTCTGCTGGAGTCCCTCGACCGCACAATTTTTTTTTAAATATTTTTTATGTGAAAATAAAACACAAAATCATGTGCCACATATAACTAAAAGCGTTAGGGAAAATTTTAAGTTGGGGCGAATATTAAAACAAACAGTTTCTGATGCAGTCCCCCAACCGCACAATTTTTTTTAAATATTTGTTATGCAAAAATAAAACACAAAGTTATGTGCCACATATAACTAAGGGCGTTAGAGAAAATTTTAGGGGAGGAATTTTAAAACAAACAGTTTTTGATGGAGTCCCCCGACCGCACAATTTTTTTTAAATATTTTTTATGCGAAAATAAAACACAAAGTTATGTGCCACATATAACTAAGGGCGTTAGAGAAAATTTTAGGGGAGGAATTTTAAAACAAACAGTTTTTGATGGAGTCTCCCGACCGCTCAATTTTTTTTTAAATATTTTTTTATGCGAAAATAAAACACAAAATCATGTGCCACATATAACTAAAAGCGTTAGGGAAAATTTTAGGGGGGGGGGGATTTTAAAACAAACAGTTTTTGATGGAGTCCCCCGACCGCTCAATTTTTTTTTAAATATTTTTTTATGCGAAAATAAAACACAAAATCATGTGCCACATATAACTAAAAGCGTTGGGGAAAATTTTAAGGGGGGGCGAATATTAAAACAAACAGTTTCTGATGCAGTCCCCCGACCGAACAATTTTTTTAAATATTTTTTATGCGAAAATAAAACACAAATTTATGTGCCACATATAACTAAAGGCGTTAGAGAAAATTTTAGGGGAGGAATTTTAAAACAAACATTTTTTAATGGAGTCCCCCGACCGCTCAATTTTTTTTTAAATATTTTTTTATGCGAAAATAAAACACAAAATCATGTGCCACATATAACTAAAAGCGTTGGGGAAAATTTTAAGGGGGGGCGAATATTAAAACAAACAGTTTCTGATGCAGTCCCCCGACCGAACAATTTTTTTAAATATTTTTTATGCGAAAATAAAACACAAATTTATGTGCCACATATAACTAAAGGCGTTAGAGAAAATTTTAGGGGAGGAATTTTAAAACAAACATTTTTTAATGGAGTCCCCCGACCGCTCAATTTTTTTTTAAATATTTTTTTATGCGAAAATAAAACACAAAATCATGTGCCACATATAACTAAAAGCGTTGGGGAAAATTTTAAGGGGGGGCGAATATTAAAACAAACAGTTTCTGATGGAGTCCCTCGACCGCACAATTTTTTTTAAAATATTTTTTATGCGAAAATAAAACACAAAGTTATGTGCCACATATAACTAAAAGCGTTAGGGAAAATTTTAAGAGGGGGAATTTAAAACAAACAGTTTTTGATGGAGTCCCCCGACCGCACAATTTTTTTTTAAATATTTTTTATGCGAAAATAAAACACAAAATCATGTGCCACGTATAACTAAAAGCGTTAGGGAAAATTTTAAGTTGGGGGGGGGGAATTTGAAAACAAACAGTTTCTGATGGAGTCCCCCGACCTCACAATTTTTTTTAAAATATTTTTTATGCGAAAATAAAACACAAAGTTATGTGCCATATTATAACCAAAAGCGTTAGGGAAAATTTTAAGATGGGGGGGGGGGAATTGAAAACAAACAGTTTCTGATGGAGTCCCCCGACCTCACAATTTTTTTTAAAATATTTTTTATGCGAAAATAAAACACAAAGTTATGTGCCACATATAACTAAAAGCGTTAGGGAAAATTTTAAGAGGGGGAATTTAAAACAAACAGTTTTTGATGGAGTCCCCCGACCTCACAATTTTTTAAAAATATTTTTTATGCGAAAATAAAACGCAAAGTCATGTGCCACATATAACTAAAAGCATTAGGGAAAATTTTAAGGGGGGCGAATATTAAAACAAACAGTTTCTGATGCAGTCCCCCGACCGCACAATTTTTTTTAAATATTTTTTATGCGAAAATAAAACACATAGTCATGTGCAACATATAACTAAAAGTATTAGGAAAAATGTTAAGGGGAGGGGGATTTTAAAACAAACAGTTTTTGATGGAGTCCCCCGACCGCTCAATTTTTTTTTAAATATTTTTTTATGCGAAAATAAAACACAAAATCATGTGCCACATATAACTAAAAGCGTTAGGGAAAATTTTAAGAGGGGGGAATTTTAAAACAAACAGTTTTAACTTCCGAAACCTGATTTCAATTATTAATAATTTACTGCTAAAATTATCGCTTAAAACCAGCTGTGACGAGTGGAAAAAAAATATAACATCAAATACTAATTTAAAAATTAAAAAAAAAAAATGGCATCGTTTAGACACTTAAGAGGCCTGTACTCCACGTGATTTGCGTGGTTGCCGTTTAAACAATTACTGAAGTGAGGGGTCCTTTGTTCTGTTAGTCAATTATATATAGTTTCTCCTTGAATCATAACTGCATTTAGTGATTAAATTGTATCTGAACACGTAAACAAGTCAGATATAAAACGCAATTATGTTGGAAAATAACAAAAATAATAATATAATATGTGGTGAAAAAGTTCAATTTGACGAATATACCCGGGGTTTGGGAGAGTTTTATTTCGAAAATGGAGACAAATATAGTGAAAATATATTCCAGGTAAAAAAAAATTATCTTTATAAAAACATTTTTTTTTAATTAAAATCCTAACATACTTTGTAATCACATTAATATTTACTAAAACACTAACAAATATATTTTAACTATACCGATTATTAATCTATGTACTATTGTTATATACAGGATGTGTCACGACGAGTTTAATAAACTATCTGTATATAAAATATTTTCAACTTTCGGTCTGTACAGGGTGTTCCAAACGTAACGACCGACTTTGTTTTACATTTTTAGATTCGTTTTGAAAAGCTGAAATAATTTGCGTACTTTTGATCACCCTGTATATATTTTGTTATTATGCGACCAAGTAGAAATCAGAAAGTTAAGACAGAGATATGTTATCCGATTTTATGTCGTTTGGCCGAATCAAATTAAAAAAATGCGATTTTCAATTGTTTATAACTTCAAAACTATTAGTTTGTAATATACAGGGTAATTCCATTTAAGATAACAAAGGACCATGCACTTTTCTTATGGCAGTTGGGTCCCGGACCGATTGTTTTATAATTTGGTACAAGCATTTCTTTACTCATATGGATCATTTTTGCTCATTGCACCATTACTCTAAAAATACAGGGTGGCTAAAAAATTGACTTTCAATCAGGGACCCGGATCAAAATGAAACAAGCGGTTCCGGTTCGGTTCAGTTTCCAGTAAAATAATTTTGGGTCCAATTCAGTTTCGGTTTTTTAAAAATATTTCGGTTCGGTTTTGACCAAATTTTTCGGTCCAAACGGTTTTTTCGGTACAAATTTTTCGGTCCCAACGGTTTTTTCGGTACAAATTTTCCATTCCATTACTTTACAAAATCTGACAAAACTACAAAACTAGAAATAGAAAAATTTGGGTTTTAAATAGAAAAATAATTTCATGTAGAAACTATTATAATAAAGTTTTTTTTTCCATGTTCGTTATTTATAATTTTAAAAATAATGTAGACATTGTATTTAACATTTATTTACTATAGTAAATATATTTTATATTATACAGGGTGTCCCAAATAAGAGTGCTCGATTTTAAATGTTTTCGTTTACCCAAAAGTTTTTTATGAAGTTTGTTTATATTTTATCCCCTTAATAGAGTTTTTTCAAAAGAAGTGGAAAAAATATGTATTATTTTAAATGGAACAACCTGTATGTTTTGATGGGATTTAAAAGAGCTAAACTGCGCCACTCTCTATACAATTTATTAATAAAGATTTATTATCTTCCGATTGTTTTTTGTTTCCTAATTATTTTCGATTTTTTGCAATTTTTGTGAGTTTTCGCGAGTTTCTGCCGTTTTTTTGACATTTTTGCGATAATTTGCAATTTTTCTTATCTTTTCGTTTTTCTTCTCTAATTTTTTCAGATTTTTTGCCATTTTTTAATTATTTTCAAATGTTTCCTGTTTTTTTGTTATTTCTCCGATTATTTGCGATTTTCTGCCATTTTTTGAGATTATTTGTCATTTTTTGAGATTTTTTTGCGGTTTTTTTTTGCAATTTTTTGCCATTTTTTGCGGTTTTTTGACATTTTTGCGATATTTTGCAATTTTTCTTATCTTTTCGTTTTTCTTTTCTAATTTTTTCAGATTTTTTGCCATTTATTAATGGTTTTCAAATGTTTCCGTTTTTTTTTTATTTCTCCGAATTATTTGCGATTTTCTGCCATTTTTTGAGATTATTTGTCGTTTTTTGAGATTTTTTTGCGGTTTTTTTTTGCAATTTTTTGCCATTTTTTGCGGTTTTTTGACATTTTTGCGATATTTTGCAATTTTTCTTATCTTTTCGTTTTTCTTTTCTAATTTTTTCAGATTTTTTGCCATTTATTAATGGTTTTCAAATGTTTCCGTTTTTTTTTTATTTCTCCGAATTATTTGCGATTTTCTGCCATTTTTTGAGATTATTTGTCATTTTTTGAGATTTTTTTGCGGTTTTTTTTTGCAATTTTTTGCCATTTTTTGCGGTTTTTTGACATTTTTGCGATATTTTGCAATTTTTCTTATCTTTTCGTTTTTCTTTTCTAATTTTTTCAGATTTTTTGCCATTTATTAATGGTTTTCAAATGTTTCCGTTTTTTTTTTATTTCTCCGAATTATTTGCGATTTTCTGCCATTTTTTGAGATTATTTGTCGTTTTTTGAGATTTTTTTGCGGTTTTTTTTTTGCAATTTTTTGCCATTTTTTGCGGTTTTTTGACATTTTTGCGATATTTTGCAATTTTTCTTATCTTTTCGTTTTTCTTTTCTAATTTTTTCAGATTTTTTGCCATTTATTAATGGTTTTCAAATGTTTCCGTTTTTTTTTTATTTCTCCGAATTATTTGCGATTTTCTGCCATTTTTTGAGATTATTTGTCATTTTTTGAGATTTTTTTGCGGTTTTTTTTTGCAATTTTTTGCCATTTTTTGCGGTTTTTTGACATTTTTGCGATATTTTGCAATTTTTTCTTATCTTTTTGTTTTTCTTCTCTAATTTTTTTTCTGATTTGTGCCATTTTTTTAATAATTGTCAAATGTTTCCTTTTTTTTCCCGATTATTTGCGAATTGCTGCCATTTTTGCGATTTTTTCCGATTACTTGCCATTTTTTGAGTTTTTTTTGGATTTTTTTTTATAGTTTTTTGCGAGTTTTTGACATTTTGTGCGATATTTTGCAATTTTTTCTTATCTTTTTGTTTTTCTTCTCTAATTTTTTTTCTGATTTGTGCCATTTTTTTAATAATTGTCAAATGTTTCCTTTTTTTTTCCCGATTATTTGCGAATTGCTGCCATTTTTGCGATTTTTTCCGATTACTTGCCATTTTTTGAGTTTTTTTTTGGATTTTTTTTTATAGTTTTTTGCGAGTTTTTGACATTTTGTGCGATTTTTTAATTTTAAATTTTCAAACGATTTTTCTAATATAGCTGTCAGAATGATAAAAATAATAATAAGTATTTATGAATAGAAAATACTAATTTTAATAAAGAAAGTAAAGCACAGTCAATGTATTGAAAATCATTTTATTGGGCTACCCTGTATTTTTACAGTCACAGTGCAATGAGCAAAAATGATCCATATGACTCATAATATATATGTGTACCAAATTTTTAATAAATCAACCCAGGACTCAACTTCAATAAGAAAAGTACATGGTCCTTTGGTCGTTACGTTCGGAACACACAGTATACACCTAAAGCTGAAAATATTTTCTTTAGATGTAGCACAACGACAAACCCTTGTATCCAAATTTTCATAAATATCGTGTAAGCCGTTTTCAATAATAGTTTTAACTCGTCGGGACACACCTTGTAGAATATATGTTTGGTTTATACATTGAAAAATTTTAATTTTTCGCTGAATTTTTTGTAGATCGATGCACAAACCGAACAAAAAGAAACCTATGCAAGTATAAAAAAAAGATCCGTCAATTTAGCGGTCAATTTAAAAAAATTAGGAGTAACTTCCAAAGATACGATAATAACATGCTCAAAAAATTCACTAGACCATTGTGTACCTCATATGAGCGCGTTATTTTTAGGCGCCAAAACAGCAGCACTACACCACGCTCAATCCATACGAGACTGGACACACTGTATAAACCTGACTGCGCCTACTTATATTTTTTTGGACGAAAATTGCGTGGAAAGTATGGAGAAATGTATAGAAAATTTGAAACTTAAACCAGAATTAATAGTTTTTGGAAAATCGAAGAAATACAAGACGTTTGGTGAGTTAGAGAAAACGACTGGAGACGATTCGACGTTTCGTCCATTCGAAGTTAAAAATTGTAGGGAAACTGCAGTTATTCTTTTTAGTAGTGGTACCACTGGACCGCCTAAAGGAATGTGTATATCACATTATAGTCTTATTAATAAAGCTGTAACAAGTGGGTAAGTCTTTTTTCGTTTTCACTTTTTTTTTATTTACCTCTTTACCTTGTTTAATGATAAACCAAATTTTTATTTTCTTCTTTTTCAGTGGTCAAAGTCCGTTTTCGCACAGTTCCACAGGGCTAGTATACTCAACTCTTTACTGGATATCCTCTGTTATACAGCTAGCCCTATGTTACCAAACAGGAGGTATAAAAATCATCCCACCTCCAGATTATAACCCAAAAGATATGCTAGAAATGATTGAAAAATACAAAATTGATTTCATCTTCTTAAATCCTATTTTACTAAGACCTTTATTCAATTTAAAAAACACTGAACATTTTGATGTTTCATCTTTGAAGTTTATTACAACTGTTGGTACAACTTTACATCAAAAGGATTTTGTTAAACTTAAGAGTATATTTAAAAATACTTTTATTAGTCAAGCTTATGGTATCAGCGAGTCTATCACTTCAGGAACTGGGTTTCATCCACTTAAACACAAACATTTGTTACACAAATTAAACTCGATAGGAAAAGTTATACCAAACTGTGAAATAAAAATTGTCGATCCACAAACTGGAGTCTTACTAGGACCAAATCAATCCGGTGAAATTTTCCTCAAGTCTCTCTTCTGCTTCAACGGTTATTACAATACAGATTGTTCCAGTTTTGATAAAGATGGATTTTTTAAAACTGGAGATTTGGGGTACTATGATGAAGATGAATGTTTTTATTTAATAGGAAGGGAATCCGAGACTTTTAAGTACCGTAATTTTCACGTTTCTCCGGATTATATTGAATCGATTCTTCAGGAGCATCCTGATGTTGTACTGGCTGGTGTTTTTGGAATTCCAGATGAAAAAGATGGGTTTCTTCCTGCTGCATGTGTCATTTTGAAAGATGGTGCAAAACTACAAGATGTTGAAGATTTTTTTGTGAATAATGTGGCAGATTGGCATAGACTAAGAGGAGGAATAAAAGTTGTTGAAAAATTACCTATGACACCTACCATGAAGGTTCAGAGGAATAAATTGTTGGATATATTTTTTGAAAAATAAATTTCATTTCAGCGTTTTGTCCGTTTGAAGTTAAATAAGTTATATTTTAGAGAATTGTTAATCAATTGTTATTCAAATAATACATCTGTTTAGCAAATATAAAATAAAACAAAAAAATATACAAAAATATAAATAATAGAAATTAAAAAAGCGTGTCTTACTTGAATCTAATTTTTTACAAAAACTATTAATTTTATTCATATCAAATGTTGCATTTTTTTACTTAATTAAACAAGCAATTGATAAAAAAAAAAACAATTTTCAAAATATATCCAGTAGCATAGAAAATTTTGAGCAAAATATTTGGCTACGCACCTAAAATAGAACGCCACTGGCAAAATATTTTGAAAAAAGTGCCTTGTCACCATGAGGGTCGTTATAGTCTATAGTGTAATTCAGCCGCAAAGTTTCGTTAAAAAATATCTAATTTTTAAAAAAGTTACAGCGAAAAAACTGTTTTTATTTATTAATTTTAACACCCTGTATTTCGAAAGCTAAGGATTTTTGAATATTGATTCCTGACTTAGATATTGTTATTTTCTACCATAAACGATTGAAACTCGAATTCTGAAACACCCTGTATAAAATTCATCGCAATAAGTCAGATTTTTTTATTATTAATATTAGGACACACTGTATATTATTTATCTTTTATATAAAAAAATCACTGATATATTTAATCATTTTATCAAGTTATAATAATATTAAATTCATGGTTCGTTTATCTGATTTATAACGTCTAGATTATTTTTAATAGTTATTTATAATTTTAAATATCGATTTCTAAATTTTATTTATTTAGAATTTCAACAACCAATCTAATTTCTAAATCAAGAAAATCGAAAACCATTTATACTGGAAAATAGTTTTCTACCCATAAAATGTATAAAAATTTGGCTGTTTACTATATAGCCCAAGGCCAGTTCAGAAATAGAAGAAATTTTAATAATATCTCAACAGTGTTGTCAATACGATGTAAAATTCACAAACTTGAGTTTTTTAATTTTTATCTTGGACTTGTTAAAATTTTCTCTTGTAGTTTTTTTTCTGTACAATTAGTTGAATTAATCTCACTTTCATATATACAATTTACGAATACATTTGTTGAAGGTTTAAAAATATATATTGTGGGATATTATATATGATACGAGTATGAAGAAAGCAATTTTGTAGACTTGGCAACTATGTTTACTTAAATGTCAAAACCACTTAAAGATAGGTTAATTTTTTGTATATATATAATATTTTTAAATGTAGTTCTATAATTTTAAGTGATAATTTAACTTCTGAAAATGCATAAAAATGTTGATAGTTACGAAAAAACTAAGAAAAATATTTTTACTGCTCATCGCATTCACAGCTCTCTACATTTTTGGAGTATTCGATCATTTATTCGAAGTCAATTTTTACGATGATTTTCACTACCCTTATGATGGTGATGTAGAACTTTTAATAGAACAACTCAAGAGCAATAAAACACCTGATATACCACCTATAAATTCCTATAACTTTAAATATTACAAATCCTGTGCATTAAAGTGCAACAATGTTGATACATTACGACTAGTTTATGTGATTAAAAGTGCTCCTGAAAATTTCGACAGAAGAATCGCAATTCGTAGTACTTGGGGATACGAAAAGCGATTTTCCGATGTAGAAATACGAACTGTGTTTTTAGTAGGAGAGCGAAACTCTGAAATACTACATAAATCGTTAGATAAAGAGTACAGAAAATTTAATGATGTAGTTAGTGCAAATTTTACAGATAGTTACTACAATAATACTTATAAAACTATGATGGGTATGCAATGGGTGATTAAATATTGTTCTAATTCTGAGTTTTATATGTTCGTTGATGATGATTATTATGTATCTACGAAGAATTTACTGAGATTTTTGAGACATCCTAAGCACTATCCTGATTACATACGAAATCCTTATCAAAACAATGTTATTAGAATCAAACGAGATCTTAAAGAAGATTACTTAAGATTATATGCTGGCTACGTGTTCCAATCATCCCCTCACAGACACTATACAAGCAAATGGTACGTTTCGTTAGAGGAATACCCGTACCATAAATGGCCCCAGTATGTAACAGCTGGTGGCTATGTTCTTTCTAATCGGGCTTTGATCGATATGTATTATACAAGTTTTTATACCAAGCATTTTAGATTTGATGATATTTATATGGGACTTTTGGCTTATAAGGCGAAAATAGAGCCATTAAACTGTGATGAATTCCATTTTTATAAAAAGTATTATAGTAAATTTGATTTTAAGTATGTTATTGCATCTCATGGGTATGGAGATCATAAGGAGCTGCTGCATATTTGGACTGAGCAAAAAAGTTTAGGAAATGTTTAAAAAAAAATTATATTTGAGTTACTAGACAAGACTAATTTGTACTATCTAGTCAATATTTTTAAAAAATAAGTATTTACTCAATTCTCAAATGATTGTATAAATCAAAAGAAATAAATAATTTATTTCATCCATTTTAAAATTGATACTCATTAAAATGTTTAATTATTTTGTTTTTTTTTTCTATAACAATTTCTACAATTTGTTCAAGTAATCTTGGACATTAAAAAAAAGCTGGTAAAAATGTATTAATTACATTTTGGATTCAACTACAGTAAATTTAAATAATCTGTACGCCATAATTTTTTTAAAACTAATAAAACTTGTAATGTTTAGGCAATCATATTTTGGCAAGTAAAGAATTTTTCTCACTTAATAAATAAATATTTTTTGAATACTTCTAGTAAAGTAATAGTTTTATCAATTATTATTCTTTTAATAAATTAAGAAGCGTTTTCATATTTCCTTTTTAAAATAATATTTTCAACTTTTTCATTCAATTTTGGACTGAAATATATTCATATACTTTTAATAAATTTGGCAACGGTGATAAGAGTTTTTTTGAGACTGTTTTGTTTTCAAGTTTGTTCAGTGAATCTTGACCCCTACGTCATCAATAACGCTTGTCTTAGTAGCATATGTAAATCGGATGAGATAGACAATTTTCATCTAAAGTGAATGTCTTAATAATAACTTTAACAATCGTATCAAATTTTATGTCACTTTTGATTTTGACATTTACACATTTAAAAGAATGTCGCGATAGATGCCGGAAAGACTCTTTTGCCCATGAGTGTAGGTTGTGAGGTAAGTAGAAAAATACGTACCATTAAAATCGTAAAAAGTAGAAAAAAAAGAGTTTAATCATATATCTACTATCTCTATTGTTATAATGCTTTACGTATTTAGTATTTATTAAATTATTATTCACATAATTTAGAATGAATAAATAAGTTTCTGTTTAGGTACGTATATTGTATATGAAAAATCTCTTTTCTCTTTGTTCACAAAAGAATTTATCGTTATGAAAGCAAAAGAGAAAACATAACATTTGCCCAGAACTCACATACAGAAGTCCTTCAACGTCCTTCTTCCGAGAAGAGACGAATGGGAAAGGGGGGAGATCCTCTTTCCAGGGACGGCTTATGTACTGTACACAGATGGTTCAAAGACCCCAAGTGGTGTTGGAGCCGGAGTGTACAGCAGAAAACCGAGAGTTGACATCACAGTAAGCCTCTGCAAGTATGCTACCATCTTTCAGGCGGAGGTTTTCGCTATATAATTGTGTGCAAGAGAGTTGGTAAACCATCATCTTGTCAACAAAAGTATTTATATTTTATCAGACAGCCAGGCAGCTTTAAAAGCACTGAGCTCCAGCCGGCTGGACTCGAAGCTGGTGTGGAACTGCATCGAATCCCTGGATCGCATTGCTACCAGTAACAGAGTAACCCTACTCTGGGTACCTGGGCATGAAGGGGTGGAGGGCAATGAGAAAGCCGACACCCTTGCGAAAAGAGGTGCAGAATCCGAGTTCATTGGACCGGAACCATTTTTTGGCATAGCCAAAAGCAGTGCCAAAGACACTATCTGCAAATGGGGCCGAGAGGAAAACTCTCCAGCACTGGAAAGATATTCCTGGGTTAGCTCACTCTAAGGCGTTTATAGTCAAGGAAGCTTCACCTAAATATACCATAGACTTCGTAAAAAGGTGTGCATTGTATGGTGAATTATAGCCCATAGGGGTGAGCCACAATAGGCCTCCGTTGGCCGCAGTGGAGGGGCGAGCAAACGCTCCACTCACATTGAACCTACATACCTACCTTTATCAATAGAATGTCAAACTGACTGAATTTATTTTTGACCTACCCCAATTTTTTGACGTAGGGGTCAGGGATCACTTTTTAATCGAAAAAAAAAACCCACTGAAAATGTTTTTTTTGCGAACGAAACGTAATTAAAATTAAATTTAGTAATCAAAGTTGGAAAGTATCAAACCAGTGATTTAAAAATCCAGATCGGTATTTGAAAAATTCACGTTGAGGGTGGCCCTCCGAATACAAAACGACAGATTATTTTTTTAATAAAACTATACGTTATATCCAGGAAAATTTAAGAAAAAAATTAATTTTCCATTTCTTTATAATTTTAAAAAATAGTAAGTAAAAAAGTATGAAAAAAATGACTTTTTAGTAAATCTGGCAACAACGCTTTAAAAATTTTAAACCTACGAGAATCAAGAAGGCGATAACTAGAGGGAAATTGCGTATGTTGTGAATATTATCCGCGAGATAATTTTAACTTCCCTAAATTCGATAAAAAAATAAAACAATTGTATTAATTTCATCGAATTTTGTTAGATTTGAGAAGTTAAAATTGTCAGGCGGAATTTCCCTCTAGTATCGCCTCCTCGAAAATCAACTACAGTACATACAAAATATATTGCAAATATAAAAATTTGATAACTTACCTTTGTGTTTGATCCGATATGGTCTCTTAGTAGCTGGAATTGTTAGGTATCCAGTCTGAATCCTGTTTGTCAGGAAAATCTATTACGATCAAATGCCATTTAGAAAGTTTGGACTGGGAATTTTAAACCTTTGGTTTTCAACTATGTTGAAAATTTTGTCACCGCAAACACTACACTTTTTAACACAACACTCGACATAGATTTCGCGAAGTATATTAGCATCATCAGGATTTAATAAACTAGATATTGAAAATGTTTGCTGGCTCTTATCAAATATATATTTGACACATAAAATCAGGTAAGCAACTGTCAAATCATTAATTAATTGCACCGCCGTTACACACGTTCAAAATTATCCCGTTAGGGGGCTTCCTTTTCCAGGTACTTGACGTCGTTGCCATATTAACGAAATTCACCAATAAATTGGACTTGAATAATAATATTTTTTAGCTTCTTAAAATATACAGAAAACACATTTTTATTGACCTAAATTTTAACGTAAAAAATTTAAAAAATAAAGGAAGTTCTGAATACTTAAATGATCTAACATATTCTGAACTCAACTATTTATCATATAAAAAAGTGGTTAAAATGTATTTTTGGTTGTCTAACACGTTATTGGAAGACAAATATTCCTTCCATAAAAATAATTTTGTTTTACGAAATAAATGCAATTTTTTATTAATAATTAACCCCGGTTTTTTCGGAATAGTAGTTTTATTATTTTTATTCAAAATAATCAGAAAAAAACGAAAAAACCTAATCTGACGCATACACACAATCTGGAATATTTGTCTCTCAATAACTAAACCTGATGTTGATCCTCAATTTTTATGTTGGCAACACTTAATTATTCACCATAGTAACCGAAAACGACCAATCAAAACAATTTCGTTAAAATTTTGAAACACCTGACGTGCCGTTCATCAACGGTATTTACTATTTAGTCGGTCATTTCTTGTTTGTGTTGTAGTTGTAAAAAAGTGATTTACTATTAATATTCGTGTATTTTTTAATTAATATGGAAGAAAGAAGTCCTCCATCAACAGAAACAGAATGCTCTATCAGCTTGACGGACATGTACGTTTAGTTTATACCTATTTGTTTAAAACACATTCTTTAGCTTGTAATTAATTGGAAGTTTAGGATGTTTGTGATTTCTAGATTACGGTTAAGACGTAATTAGATTTTAAATTGTATTTTTAGCAGGTACATTCACACTGTGTATTATTTTTTATACGTTTTTGGCGTACAAATGAGGAACAAAATGGCTGTAAGTGAAATTGGTATTATATAGTAATTATTTATACATATCTTTGATGGAAAGAAAGGTGAAGTACTTTAAAACGAAAATTTTTATCAAAATGGGTATTATATAAGGATTCAAATTATAAAACCACTTGTCATATGTTTGAATAGAGATTTTGGAATAGTTGGTAGAGTTTTCGTTATTTAGTTATTTTTTTCTTTATTCTATTTGCTATTTCTGCTTCTATTTTTTAATCGTTTGATATTACCACTCAGTATGTTGAAAGAATTTCAAATTTAATGCTTTTACAGTACATTTTTGTTCTGTTGTTTGTTTCCTGACTTTGTTTTGACCTTGTTTTTATTCCCATTCTCTGTATTTCTTCTGTCCATATATCTAGTATTTTCTGCATTTGTTTATAGCATTTAAGTTTTTGTATCCAGCTCTAGTTTAGTTTTTTAATGTTCTTTTCTACGTTGTCTATTGCTATGTTAAATAACAACAAGTTAAGGCTATCTCTTCGTTTTATGCCCTTCTTCAATTGTATTGCTCTCTCATTCAATCAAATTTGCCCCATTAGATTGTTATAAGTGTCTTACATATCTGTATTAGGCTTTTTTGGTATCTGAATTCTTCTAATTAATCGTAAAGCTTCTTTTATGTCAATAAAAGTAAAAAGACTGGATCGGAAGTACACATTAAATGAATACACTTGGAGAGGAGAGTATTTAAAACAATAAGATTTTAATTTGTTTATTTTATTTGACACTGATGTCGTCTCCATTTGTGTGTTTTTTATTGAAAGGTATTCCGCTTTGTGATAAAGGCTCAGAAGATGGTCATTGACCGAAAGCGCTAAGCCAAATCTTATTAAAAGCAATTTTACTAAATTATCTTTACTTTTACCCATAGTATAGTACTCTCCTGTCCAAATTTAATATAGTTCTTGTTTTGACTTTTATGTATGTTATCTATTGTTTTTCTATTTTCTCTAAAAGCTGTTTGTTCTTCTATTTTCTCTAAAAGCTGTTTATTCTTCTAGTTTCAAGCTCACTATTTATTCTAATGTTTTTTCTCTTCTTTTGGTATATTTTTTTTAATATTACTGAACTTCCATGATAATATTACAATTCCGTACGTATTTTACTATTTCCAGTTCAAGATTATTTTTTTCATTTATGCTTTTCCAATTTTTTACTTTTTTCAATGCTTTTCTAGTTCTCTAATTCTGCTATATTTTCTACCTTTTCTAAATCTTGTATTCCTTAGTATTCTTTGATGGTCTATTATTGGTTTATATTCAGTTCTTGACAGCTTGTCTTTTTTGCTGTTCTAAATTATTTCTCTATATTTATATATATTCTATTTTGTATTGTTTATTTTGTGTTTGTATGTATTGTTCTTTCCCATTATTCTCATTTGTGTTTCTTAATGCATCTATTACAATAAATAACAGAAGGATTTATTTTTCATTTTTATACTTGAAACATTTATGCATACTTAAGCATAAATGCATAAATAAGGTAAACAAAATACCTAATATATTGAAACTGAAACTTTTATTTAAAAAAATACGGAAATATGGGAAAATTTATTTAGGAAGGTCTATAAAACGTTCTTATTATGCCCCTAAAAGGTCCCTAGGTCCGAGGATTTAAAACTAACGTTATTAGTGGCACGTTTTTAAAATATATCAAGAATGACGTTTTATCAACGTTATTTGAGGTATATTTTTAATAAATATACCAAAAAAGACATTTTGTAACATTATTTGTGGCATGTTTTAAAATATATACCAATATATAAGGACGTTTTATTAACGTTATTTGAGGTATATTTATAATAAATATGCCAAAAAGAACGTGTTATAAACATTATTTGTGGCACGTTTTAAACGATATACCAATAAGGAGGTTTTAGAAACGTTATTTGTGGCATGTTTTAAAAGATATACCAATATGGACGTTTTATAAACGTTTACCCAAAACGTTAGTTAAGCGTCTGTCTGGGACGTTTTGAGGATATCCCAAGTTTGTGAGATTTGTTCCTTTCTCGTACGTCCATAAAACGTCCAATTTACATTAGCGGATCTTTTTTAAACGTCCAGTAAGTCCGGAAGAGTCGTTTTTTTTAAACGTTTTTTGATGACTTTGTGCTATTAGGGTAACAAGTAATTTATAGCATAACTTCCATTTTAAAGTCAATATATTTATCTAAAAAGTAAAATTGTTATTAACAAAACTTAACCATTTATCAAAAAAAATGGCAAGTTTAAGGTTTAAGTTATTTTTCTTTATAAATAATCAAAAGGTCAAAAATTTTGTGAATAACTAGATTTTTTATTGACTCATTTTAATTTCAATAAACATCCCTAATACCACATCCTGCCCTTTATCATCCCTTGTGTTCATTCTTGCGCCCACGTGGTCTCAAGAAATCGATACATCATTTAGGAAAAGGTAAACAAACGTATCATAAACTTACGTTGTATCATTCTATCCTTGTTTAATAAGTGGGAGACAGATATATCCAATGAAAATGCGCGTTATTTTATTTGGTCCATGAAGATGTTTATTTCGAAAGAGGAGGTTCGTCACGTTGTCGGAGGTAATCGATTTTTACCAGATCTGGGGATTTTATATATTTCAATCAATTTTGAGTTTTTTTATCAACAGTAAAAACAAAAGAACCTTTTTTCTTTGTAACGAAAAATTTTGCCAATCAGTAATTTTACGAGAAAAACTGAACTGACATGGAAAATTCGCGAGACCGATGCACCTTTTTTATCAAACTGACAAAACTGTCATCATTAAATGGCACATTTTTTATAGGAGTTAATTTATCATTTGGGGTCCCAAAATGTCCCTTGTCTCCTACAAATTTGTACGTCATTTGGCAACTCTGCTCGCAGTGTTGGCTTCATCTCAAGATTTCAAAATTCAGTCTGGAGCGAATGATCGATCAAAGTGGGAGCAGAAACGTGGGACTCGCTTCGCGATTGTTTACAATTTTCGTTTTATATACTGAGTGAGAAAAAAAAACTGTTATTGTCTTTTGTTTTGTCAAAAGTGGATTTTAAAGGATTATATAAAATGAATACAGGAGTGTGTTATGGTTTAATTATTTAAGAGACCCTGGAGGGGCTAGTTTTTCTTTTGTTTGTGTGTACAATGTCGTTTTTTAGTTTTGGGGATTTGTCGGGAACCCCACAGAGACCTTCCTGTGCCAAAAGTCCCCCTACTATACCATTTTGGTAAGTCAGTAAAAATAATAAATTAGAAACAATAATTATTCATTAAATATTAAAAACTAATGAATATTTATCCTATAATTTAGAGTAGACAAATTTGCATTCTAAATCACCCTATATATTGTTATTGTTAAAAATCTATATTTATTCATGGAATCACTCAGGGAGATAAATTATTGGCAAATATAATAATTAATGACATTATGTCATTAGTAGAAGTGGATAAAAAATGAAGTTGATAATTATTTTCCCCATTAACGATGTTATGTACAAATAATTTCAAAGTGCGCCTCAAAAAAATATTAAATAAATGCATTTTGGGGGAAAATTCGCGCATCAACAAAATGTTTTAAAGTTTGCAGGCACGGATCCAGGCGCTTGATTTGGGGAGAACAATTTTAGGTCATTCAGGAATATTTTCGAATTCAGCTGAAATTAGTGGTAATTCAGTACATGAAAAATAAATCAGGGGCGCAGTTTAATGAGTTTATTTTTTTTATTTTCGTGAAGTTTTTTTTTTAATTTTTATGTATTTGGCGGAGGCGACCCTCACTAAATCCGTGCTTGGGCGCTTGTGTATATCTCTAGAAACTTTAAAAAATCTCACAGCATTCACGAAATTATTCTTTTAAAATTTTCACCTTTTTTGTAATTATAGTAATATTTTTGTTTACGTTTGATTAGTTTTTTTGGGACAGGGTCGAATTGACTCCCCGTACATTTTCGTACCTTCCAAATATCCAGTGGCCTTGAATTACTTAATTAGAATTGCAGTAACTGTTAAAAAAAATTATTAAAAATCTATACCTAATTATTAATTTTTGGGTAAACTTATTAAAATTAAGTATACGTTAAGTACTTTTCCATAACGACATCAAATACAGGGTGATCTATTCAAGAAAAAATGATGTCACCGGGTAAAACTAATTAAAACTAATTTTATCATAATATTTAAATTTTACACTAATAAAATATAATTTTTACTAATTTAGTTTAAAAAATACAGAGTGTTGAGTATAACATATATTTTTCATTGAAGTTAAATATCCAGTATAACATATTTGCCAAAAATATGGCGCCTAGAAAGGTTTATTATTTATATTTTTTACATATCTTAAGATTACAAAAATTTAGAAGGCTTATTTACTTACGATTTTATTTTTTTTTTTGCGAATTCTCAAAAACTCGATATTAAACCTCGCAAGTTAAAAAATTGATAACGCTCAAAAATATTCGAATCGGACATTTGAAATAGATTTCTTGAGACCACAATTTGATAACAAAGTTTCAGATAAAATGAAAATATTTTGTGTAAAAGTTAATTTTTAGTGGGATTTTCATCTAATCATAAGTGGAAAGTTTATTATTTTTCATTAAAATTTATACCACTGAATAAAATATTGTATAATATTAATAATAATAATAAGTGTCTTTATTTATATAAAATACATTTCACAGAACAATGAGATAAAACTATTTTTGTAGTGACTGATGATGATTTTTCTTTTACTAGAAACTGTCATTTTTTATTTTTCATTTTTCTTCTATTTTTAGTTTCCATTATAGGCTTTTGAAATCAGTTTCTCAGACATCTAAAAATGTAAAAAATACGTGTTCTGTTAAAAAAAACTGTTTCGACCCTATTCTGTACGTTTAATCTGATACACCCCCAGAATTTTTTTCCTGTTATAAAATAATTTGTGTATGGGTACCCCATCCTGTATAATGTAATTACTTACTTTGGATAAGGATTATATTTATACAGACAAATATCGTTAATGAGGATAACAATATTTACTCCGAAGATTTAAATTATGTGATCATCATTCTAATAGTTTATTGATAGAAACTCCGCTTTAGTATTTGGGAATATTTTCTTTTATTATGGTATCAAAAAGCAAACAAATTTTAACTTATATCTTTGGATTACATAATGACGTCATTTCCGTTCCTAATAATTACAATACACACAATTACACAATTGACTAAAAGACACACTGAGGTAGTTTATTATTATTATTATATACAGGGTGATGAACTTAAACCTTAAAGAGAGATAATAATTTATAATTGGTTTACATTAATTTAATATTTTTTTAAAATTTTTGAAACGATAATAAAACACACCTTACTACACATGTTTGAATTTCTTTTACTTTGAAGTACAAGCTAATGAGTATAAAATACGACTTTGTGCGTTGGAAGGTGTTGTCTAATATTTTCTTGAAACGAACATCTGCTATTTTCATTCTATTTTCGTATGTCGTTTCGAAAAAAAAAGTAAAAAATGCGTGAAAAAAAGATTATGAAAGAGGCGGTAGTAGGCGAGTTATGAAATAATTTTATAGATTTCCGGTACTTAGTTGTTTATTTTTTTTCTATTTCAAATTTCATTTTGTTATACTTGAAAATTCTTACCATTAAAGTTTCTTATGTTATTCGAAAAAATAAATTTATTGGTATCAGTAACAGCTCTTGAACTTTATTATTATTAGGTAACTAACATCTGTAAAGTTTTTTACCTGTAATTTAAAATATATATTTGGGCGGAGGTAAACTTGCCACCGACCAAAAGGGTATTCTTTAAAAATACACAGGTATTTTTGCCACTATTTTATAAATTGCAATATATTTTTAAAATTCAGAAAAATATTCTGTTTATGTTTAGCCAAGGGCGCAGATAACTTTTTTCCTGAAATGGTACTTTTTTCCTGGGGGATGTAATCAAACTTGTAGACAAATATGTTTGCCCGTTTCTACATTTCATATACTTTATTTCTTCTTTTCGTGCTATTTTTTGGTATCCTGGGGTGGGTAATTACCCCATTTACACACCCCCCATATCTACGCCCTTGCGTGTAAGCGAGCCAGATAGAATTGGTTGCGGATGATCCTCAAGCAGATTATCCGGGAAGTGATTTATTTTCTCTGTTTGTCCAAGATGTAGAAAAATGCATTGTTGTTTTGTTTTTCAATATCCTGTATGGAAAAATGCATTCTTGCTATTTATTTTAAATTCTTGTATAAAAAATATGCATTGTTACTTTGTTTTTTTAATTTCCTGTGGAGAAATACATTCTTACTTTGGTTTTCAATTTTTTATATGAAAAAAATGCATTGTTGCTTTGTTTTTCCTGTATGGAAAAATGCATTCTTGCTTTGAATTTCAAATTCTTGTGTGAACAAAATGCATTGCTTTATTTTTATTTTTTCAATTTCCTGTGTGGGAAATTGCATTCTTTCTTTGATTTTCAAATTTTTATATAAATACATACATTTTTGCTTAGTTTTTCAATTTTCTTAGTGGAAAATGCACTTTTGCTTTGAATTTCAAATTTTTATGTTAAAAAATGTTTTTCGTTTTGTTTTTCAGTTTCCTGTGGGGAAAATGCATTGTTGCTTCCCTTTTTTTTTTTCAAATTTGTGTGTGAAAACTTTATTTATGGCTGCTTTTTCCAATTTTTTTGGAGGTAAAATGGATTTTTGCTGTTTTTTCCAATTTTTTGTAGGGAAAATGGATTTTTGCTGTTTTTTTGGGAAAAATGCTGTTCTTTTTTCTCCAATTCATATTTGAAAACTGCATTTTTGCTGTGAAATGGACTATAACAACTCAAATTCGAGTGGAGAAAAATGCGTTATTGCTCCTTTTTTTCCAAATTAACAGTGGAAAAACGAATTTTTGCTTCTTTTTTTCAAATTTAACTATTGAAAATGCATTCTTGCTTCTTTTTTCAAATTCGAGTGTAGGAAAATACGTTCTTGGTCATATTTTTTTAAATTAACAGTGGAAAAATGCTTCTTTTCCAAATATAACTATTTAAAAAGGCATTCCTGCTTTTGTTTTTAAATTCTAGTGGAAAAATGTATTCTTGCTCATTTTTTTCAATGCTAACTGTAAAAATGCATTCATACTTTTTTCCCAATTCATGTGTGATTTTCTCTAGGTCTTTTTAGAGTTTTCTCCTAACTTTCGTGAAAAATTTTATTTATGTCATACTAGTTCCATATTATGTTTTTATTGCTTAGTTACTAACTACATAAAGTGCACTTTACATCCCGCAAAGTGCACTTTTTAGCCCGCAAAGGCACTTTATGGCCCGCGATTTTTTAAAATATTCATATTGTGTACACAATATTGAACTAGTATGACATAAAAGTTTGTATGCACCGCAGGTATAAACAGATGAGTATGCCCTCGGGTGACTTACAAACCCCTGTGGCCAGAGGCCCTCGGGTTTGTAAGATCGTCGCCCTCAGGGCATAAAGATCTATTTATACCCTTGGTACATAAATAACTATTATTTTTGTCAAAATTTGCACTTTATGTGTTTTTTCTATACTTTCATTTTCATTGGCAGAATTTTAAGGAAAAACTTCCCTATTGGTTTGATTTTCTGGAGTTTTTCGTGAATTTTCCTTCACTTTATTTCCGGATCTATTCCAACAGTGATTCTATAATTATTGTATCTAAACTTTCATTTGCAAGTGTTATCTGTGAAACACGTTGTATATAAGGGCGCAGATTACTTTTTTCCTTTGGGCGGCGGTAATTTTTTCCTGGGGGGTAATCAAACTTTTAAACAAATACATGTTTGTCCGTTTCTACATTTCATATATTTTATTTCTTTTCCTGCTGTTTTTTGGTATCCTGGGGAGTAATTACCCCCTTTACCCTCCCCATATCTAAGTCCTTGTGTTTAGCTGGTTATATTGATCATTGTCGACAATTATTCAAGAAAATACATATAAATGTTTTCCTGTATTTTCATAAACCAATGTCTGTTGTAGGATAAAGAAGGAAAACCGTAAAAATTGTAAATTTGAAAATGTGACCTATTGAAAAAAAATTTTGTGAAAAATCTAAAACAGTGCCAAAACTAATCTAATGATTTTCTGAATTGTTAAATCTACGAAACAATTTGATCCACTTTTGATTATTTTAGCTAATCTAAAAATACTTTAATTTTGTTATATCGAATGCATCTGGCTGTAGTTGTAGTAAACATCGTGAATTTCGTAAATTGTGACCCAATTCAAAAATTAAATGCAGAAACATCAAATGGCTGACAGGATATCGACATAACTATGATAGTAAATCGTAATTTCAAGTAGTATTTTGTCAACACTTTTATGTTCATAAATCCAGGAGCGCAATAAGAAGTAAAACACGTCAATGCTCATACCCAACAATTAAAATAAATAAATGTGAATTAGTTTTACGTAATTTATTTAATCCCCAAAATTAACTTATTTTTAATTATTCAAACTAGATTATCCAGAAAGAAAGTCGATACCAAATGAATTTAATAAGAATATATATTTATTTAACAATTTCAAAACAACTTGAAAGGATGCCAAATATTTCGTAACGTGTTTCGGCCTCAGGCCATCTTCAGGCGCTATAAATTACAATAGTATAAATAATTAAGATAAAGGAAGTAACAGATTTTTAGACTTACATATGTAACAAGATGTTTTTTATAAAAGTTTTCACTCACTGTTAATTAAAAATTTTTTCACATTATTCGAACATTGTCTAAAAATCTGTTATCTTAATTATTTATAGTATTGTAATTCGTAGCGCCTGAAGATGGCCTGAGGCCGAAACATGTTGGACACTCTTTCAGGTTGTTTTTAAATTGCCAAATAAATTTATATTATTATTAAATTCATGTGGTATCGACTTTGAGTTTCTTTCTCCTTTGGTTTTAATTATTCTTTCACACTTTGTGACAATTTTCTCTCCATGTATTTTTAATAATGGACTGTTAATGGTTGTTTAGCCGCGACTTTGTTTTATTTCTGTTTATTTAAAAAATATTTTTTTAATATTCGAACAATAATTGTTAGAGACATTATGTATGCTATAGAAATTTACATTTAGGCAACACCATAAGTCGCATTTAAATATAATATTAGTATTTTTTGTCTTTGTTTTGTCCTCTATATACTACCCACTTTTTCCGCCTCGGCTTTTAATTATACTTTAATTCATCTTAATTACCCAGCGTGCTACATGCAGACTAGAATGGATATCATATAAAATTGTAATTATACTGTGTATTTTTTGTGCTTTAAGAGGATTCAGCCTCATATAGAAAAGTGAAAAGAAAACTACTGTACCGGAAATTTTTTGATTTTTCCAGAAAACGCCCTAACAACACAAGTACATCCCAGGGACGTCCTAGGCAATGTGAATAGTGAGGTTAACCTTGTTGACAGATCACCAAACAATTCAAACTAAGTTGCCATCAAACAAAACCACAGAAACGAAAATGAAATGAAATTTTTTGAGTAATGATCACATCCTAACAATTCCTGAAATATTTTTTTTTATTTTCTTTTTAAGAAAACCAAGATTTTCAAATAAAGATATCAACTTTAAATCTTAAACTAATATTTTGATGATTCTTATGTCAATGGATATCAGGGACATCCCCTGGATGTCCCAATCATGGTATTGTCTCGCGGTACATAAAAAGGACATACCTAGGATATATAGATTGTCCAACAACTAAAACGACACATCCAGTATTCCCTCTTCTCTAATTTTCCCTTTGTTCTTTCGTTCCCCACTTCTCTCATTTTTACCCAAGCGGTCGGTTTAGTAGTTGGACAAAGTTTACCTGTGTTGTTAGGGCGGGATACAGCGCCAGAATTTTTTTCTGAAACGCGTCTGACACTTTGGTTTATGCTCAGAAAAATTCCGCCACCTGTTGGGATTTTCCGGAAAAAAATTGATTTTTTGAAAAAACTGTTTTTGCAGGAAATTAGCTCGAAATTCCTGCGCAAGAATTTTTCGCTCTTTGGGCTTTCGGAATTTCTGTAAAAATCGTTTTTCCCGAATTTTCTGGCAGCGGAAAAATGTAAAAAAATACAGGTTGTTCCATTTTAAAAAAATGTTTGATAGGGTAAGCTTTTCTGGACCATCCTGTAGGTTTAATTTGGATATACCTCCAGATTTTTTTTCTTGCTAAAGGACAGTTCGTTTATGGATACCCACCCTGTATAATGTAATTACTTACTTTGGATAAGGATTATATTTATACAGACAAATATCTTTAATAGGATAACAATATTTACTAGAAGATTTAAATTATGTGATCATCATTCTAACGCGTCTGAAACTTTGGTTTATGTTCAGAAAAATTCCGCCACCTGTTGGGATTTTCCGGAAAAATTTTGATTTTTTGAAAAAACGGTTTTTGCATTAAATTAGCTCGAAATTCCTGTGCATGAATTTTTCGCTCGAGGTCCTTTGGGCTTTCGGAATTTCTGTTGATCGTAAAAATCGTTTTTCGCGATTTTCTGGAAAGCGGAAAATTTTTGGAAAAACTCGAAAAAAACTACAAATATCTGTGAAAAAAAAATAGATCCGCTACATTTGTGTGGCTCAGATATTTGACCTTCGATACTACAGCTTGTACCATTTTAAAAATTGTACAATTTTATTTAATTTTATTATTAAAATATAAATTACTCAGAATTTATAGTTTAAAGATCATAAAAAATACAGAATTTACGGTAAAAAATAATAATAATATTTTTATAACTTACATTTATGAAATTAATTATTATTATCAAATATTTAATTGATAATGTTTGTTAGTAGGGAATACATTTTGTAATGTAGCTATTTTTATATTTTTCACAAGGACATATTTGTTAAGTTCATCGATGTAGGGAGACATTATGAGTAATACTTAACTATATAGTGTTTTATTTGATTAAACCGACGCAACTTAATTGGCAATCGCAATTTGATCAATCAAAATCAACTATATAAAAAAAAACAAATTTATTAATACTCTTTTTTTATACATTGAGAGATAAAGTCTGAAAAATATTTTTATATAATTAAAAATTGATCTTTTGAACTTTTTAAAATAAAATAAAATTTATTAAGATATCAGTATTAGACACTTTAAATAAGTTTGGGTCAAACAGAATATAATTTTAACTCGTTGACTGCAGATAAGTAGATAATTTGTTGTACTCTCTGTTCGTGGCCTATTAAATATTATATTTTCGTGTATCAGCCAATGTTAAACAGTATGGGAATTTTACACAATCTTTTAAAATAAAAAACGCAGATTTGTACTTTTTAAAGTGTGTAATAAATTTTTTAATTAAATTTCAAGCGCTTTCGGCCAGTTACCGACCATCTTCAGGACAACTACAATTAAAATAGGAGGAAAAAATTAATTCATCTCAAATTTACTATTCAAATTTGTAATTAATTAATTTTTCTCCCTATTTTAATTGTAGTTGTCCTGAAGATGGCCGGTAACTGGCCGAAAGCGCTTGACATTTAATTTAAAAATTTATTACACACTTTAAAAAGTAAAAATCGGCGTTTTTTATTCTACATTATCAAGTATGTAGACACCTACAAGTAACCTTCTGTTACTTTCGACAATCTTTTAAATTTAAAATGTACAAAAATTTGTTACAAATTAGTTTTCAGATAATTATAGGGACGAATAAACATGTTGAAAACTGAAAAGTATATTTTCTTTTAGAATCTTCTTGTTTTTCTAATAAAAGATTAAATTTAAGACCCGATGTCACAACAATAACAAACAATACAAATTTAAATCGATGGAATCGCGCTGTAAAGTTCAACGTTCTCATTTATTTCCAATAATCAACAAATCGACTAATTCAAGTCAATTTTAGAAGGTTCATTATTTACCTAATTTGAAATAATCAAAAAAATTAAGTTTATTACAAAATATTCAGAATAATTTAAACTAATGCGATTTAAAAACACCTTTTTTATTTCTTTTTTTTATTCTTCAATCCTTCGCTCGTAATTATTTTTTACCTTGTGTAGTTTTCCCTTTCTCTTTTATCATCTCTTTCGACACAAAACTTTTTACCTGTTTTTCAGATTCAGAATATTTTAAGACGGGGCTCCACCAAGCTGGGCTATCTCGGCGGCACGTGCCGCCTGCTTTTACGGAGTAAAAATTAAAGAAAAATATTTCAAACAGTTCCAAGTTTTTAATCAGTTTTGAATGTTTTACTGGATGGTATATTAGTTTTTTTTTGTTTTATATACACAAGTGCCGCCAGGCTAACCCAGTTTGGTGAACCCCTGCTTTTATGGACACTTCAGTTTTTATTCCTATAGAAATAAGTTTTTGAATAAAAATTTCAGCCTTGTCTTAAACCCATTGAGTAAGCTATCCCCTTGAAAATTTTAGATAACAAAGGGAGTCAAAAGACAACTCTTTAAAAAGAGGAAATTCAATTCTCTATTTGGCAGTATAAAAAAAATTCTTCATTAGTAAAAAAAAGTCTTTAAAGATAAAATAAATTAAATAAATCAAAAAACCTACTAAAAATAAAAAAAAACTTTCTTGTCTCACTTTTCATTAATGTTCCGTGGTAAGACCATTTTTGTATATAAATTTAAATAATTGGTTAAATGAATTTTAGTTCAAATACTTACTAATCAACAAATGCGAGTTAAAAATTAAAAAAAAAATTCTTTAAAAGGTTCACAATTAATTTTATCTTGAAAAGCAAAAAATCTTCTTTTTCTTAATGTTAAGATATTGTTTTTATTCCTTTTACTAAACGTGTTGGAGCGATTTTTCGAAAATTTATTCGTAGACAAGTTAGAGTGATGGTGCTTTATCCGAAAATCTCTACAAATTATCGACAAAAAAATAAAACAAATTTTTGTTATAATTTTTTGCACTTGATTTATAATAAATCTCTATAATAGAACAACTGAAGCTGTTTCTTAAAATGTTTCCACTTTTTTAATAAAATCGACAATAACACACGAGATTTTTCGCACAATTTGTGTACTCGAACAATCATCTCTAAAACAGTCGAGTTATACCTGAAAATGTTTGCACTTTAACACAACAACTACAACTTTTTTCTTAAAATCCAGCAATCCATCAATAATCGACAATAACACACGAGATTTTTCGTACTCGAGCAATCATTTCTAAAGCAGTCGAGCTAACCAGAAAATGTTTGCCCTTGAGGAATTATCGACGATTAAAAACCAAGAAATTTCACAGAGGCAATTAAGTATGTATAAAAAATTTAATAGAGCCATTGTAGCTCTTTTCGAAAAGTTCTGTAGCTTTTTGTAGAACTATAAAAAAAGCCATTTAAAATACACAAAACACCTAAGGTGTTTTTTTATATCGATACCACACACGAAGATCAAGATAGGAAAGCTCAGCGAGGGTTGTTTGGAGCTTCGTTGTGGGGTCGTAGACAGGGGCGGGCTCATCTAATGCTGAACGGGGCTTCCTAGATTGGAGCTCGCCCAAAGAATCTTTGGCCTGTTGTATAATCCTGATGTTGGTTTTAGGGAATATCTTCTTTGGTCTGATATAAAGGACTTTTTTGTTCCTTTCAACTGTCCATTTGGTTTGGAGTGTTTCTTGGGCGTCTATACTGCTGCTATCTAACGTCCCTGGAGTTCCTTGAATCTGGAACTTAAGGGATTGGTATTATAGGTTAGTCTGGAAGGGTATTGCCATTCTAGATAGTAGATTTTTTGGAGTATTATCCGTTCAGTGGAAGCAATGGCGTGTTGATAGTGAGGCGATAGGGTTTAGAAGACGAGAGTTCTGTAATCGGGAATGAGATGAATATAAGTTTCATAGGTGTGTAGTAGAGTTTGAAGATTACATCTCCCGAGGTGCTCACCGAGGGCTCCAAGAATGAAGACCCGTTTCCTGACTCTATCTACTTTTTTTTTGGATTTCAGTCGAAAATCATACCCGCAAATAGTGGGGTTCATCCCCAGAGCCGACGATTGACCTCATTGACAGATTGATTTATGTTTCGTGAGAGATTGGGGTGTTTGAAAATTATTATTTGGGTTTTTTTTTTGGGAATTAAGAGTAATCCTCCAGTTGCTGCACCATAGCGCGAATTGCTCGTTCAGGGATTGGGTGTCTACTGACCAAATATTAATGCCCGGTTTCTCCAACAAATCTTAAGGTCCAGCTGTAGCTTAAGCTCAGCTTAGCTTAAAATTTTATTGCACCATAACGAATTCGACGCACTTTTGGCTTAAGCGGGCCCTAAATGTCAGGTCACCGATCTTTTCGGCTTGAGCTGAGAAAGCTAACCTCGAAAGCGGAATACGAACGTCAGGTTCTGCAAAGTGCACCAAAGTGTAGATATGTGCTCTTCGATTTATTTTGTAAGCTGGTGCTTTAAGCTGGTTGAGGGTTGAAAAATGGATTTTGTGGAATTAGTAAATGACGTAGATCTAGTGGACGACCCTATCATGTTTCCCATTCCGAGAAGGATTTTCAACAGGGCAAATAGGAGGAGTACGAGGATGACCGTTTTTTTTTGTACGGTTTAGAATTTTAGAAGAGTGCTTACCTTTGCGTTGAATTTCTGCCTAGTTTCGGCCCAAGCATCTTCCTTTTGTTTATTATTAACTGAATTTATACATTTGTTTTTAATTATTGCCTTATTTTCTTCCACTAACTTTGTTAACAGTTGTTTTTCATCGCTGGTGTAGTTAACCCGCTTTTTACCTACATTTTTTTGTCATTATTTTTATTTAACGCAAGAAATTTAATTTTTTTAAAGTGATAAAACAAAAAGTGCAGAACTGAAAACACTCAACAACATCTGTTAAATAAAACTTGGTAGGTAACTTCAAACTAAGAAAAAACTAGTTTTTTGGGACGTTGCTCAAAAGGTGTCCTGGTTAAAATAGGAAAAAAAATGATACTGTGCAACGCAATCTAAACTAGAACGGAAGTTATGATGCTTAAAGACTAACAGACAGAACACATGAACTTCCGATCTATGTCGGAAGTTAGTTATTACAGGGGAGGATTAAATATTTTCAGAACATGTCAGTAACGCTTTATTCGCCACAATAACATAAATATATTAAAATTAAACAAAAACCATTAATGTTCATATATACTTTATTAATTATTATTAATATTTTGACAGTTTTAAAATTATAACCCTTATATTTTTTCGGTTTAAAAAACTAAAAGTTCCGTTTGTTGATTTTGGCAAAATCCAATAAATTCATTAAAAACACGAGCTCGCTAATGCGTCATCACTTGTCACTTTATAGAATTTATTACGTGACTGTTTATAAAGCAAACCTTCTGCTGGAATAATAAACACCGTTTTTATATTTTCATGTCACTCATATACCGTGTTTAACATTTTTATCAATTACTTTTCTAGACGTTTAATAAAAACATGGGTACTATTTTTCCTATATAAAGCAGCCTACTCACGTAGTAATTTGCAAAGCCCAATCTGCAGAGATCCTGTGGATTGTCTTGTGTGTATTCTGTCGATCCCATCGCCCTGTACCTCTCCCTAGTACACTTAGTTTAAAAAGTTACTGTTACAGAATTAAAAGTGTGTTCATTTTCAAAATAATACTGGGATTTTTTTATCGGTATATATAGAGTGAATATTTTACATACCAAATGTGATTTTTGTCATGAATTTCTAGTCAGAATCAAACAAGTCGCTGCCAAATAATCCGCCCTTGTCAACAGCCGCCTATATTAAATAAGATTCAGTTTCTATTAGGAAATCTACCGTTATCGCTTCCCCATTGGTCACTAATCTACATGGACTGTAAATTAATTGAACGAAACGCATTTTCCGCTTCTCTGTTGAGTATTTTCTTTATTTCAGTCTTTTATTTGGATTAAATATTTATTTTTCTTGGCATTAACTTTTTTTTTATTAAATAAAGAAAATTATCTCTGGATGTTTATGAATATAATTTTACAATTTTGTTATTTCATAGTTCATTAATTTGAATTCTCCAGACGAATTTTAGTACCCGAAGATCATTAAAACGGTGCAATAAAAACTTGAAATTTTCTTGGCTTGGATTACTTAGTCTTCTAAGAGACGAAAACCGGCAGGAAGAGTTACTTTCATCGCGGCTAAAATTAGTTTGTCGCGCGCGCTCCCACTTGATCTTATTTTGATTTAGGTCTGGTTCTATTTATTTTTTACGATTTTCTTTCACATAGTTATTGCACTTTTCCGCAAATATTTTACAAATCATTTGATTTATTACGTTTATGTTTCAGTACTAGCCCAAGCCAACTACAAGAAGTTACTCTGGAACACGATGGAACATTTTCGAGTAAGTAAATACAATTAACTCTTTAATATACCTAAAATTTTGTTCTTATGTATAATAAATTTTATAGTGCATTTTTATTTACATATTTGTGTTTTAATCAAATCTCAATTATTCAACCATATAAGTCCTCCAACTACTGTAATATGCCTCCAAGTGATGTAATATGCCTCCAATTGCTGTAATACGCCTCCAACTGCTGTAATACGCCTCCGACTGCTATAATATGCCTCTAACTGCTGTAAGAGACCTCCAACTGATATAATAGGCCTCCAACTGCTCTAGCAGGCCTCTAACTGTTCTATTATTACTTCAACAGCTCTAAAAGACCTTTGACAACTTTGATAAGTCTCTGAAAACATTTTTTGGGCCTCTGAAAGCTTTGATAGGTATCTGACAGTTCTGATATGCATTAGGTTTTTTGTCTGCTTCGATTGACTCGACAGCTGTGATAAACCTCTGACAACGCTGATAAGACTTATGTTAAACAAGCGTATAATGTGTCGATAAAAACTCTAGCCTCTGACAATTTTTATAGGGGTTAGACAATTTTCAAAGGCCTCTAACAATTTTCAGGGCCTCTGACAATTTTTATAGGTCTCTGAAAATTTTTATAGATCTCTGACAATTTTTATAGATCTCTGACAACCCTACTAGACCTTCTCTAACAGTTGTGATATGTATTTTTTGATGCTGCTTACAATTCTAATACAGATCTAACACCTTGTTAGATTTCTGTCAGCTTTGTTTGACTCCACAGCTGTGATAAATCCCTGACAGCGCTGAAAAGTATAAGATATGCCTCATAGGCTTATGTTAGCTCTAATAGGCTTTGAACAAGCTTATAATAGGTCTATAAAAACTCTGATTGGCCTCCAAAAGCTCTGATTGGTCCCTAAAAGCTCTGATTAGCCTCTAAAAGCTCTAATTGGCTTCTAAAAGCTCTGATTGGCCTCTAAAAGCTCTGATTGGCCTCTCAACTTTTATATGCTTCTGACAACTTTTATAGGCTTCTGACAACTTTATAGGCTTCTGACAACTTTTATAGGCTTCTGACAACGTTTATAGGCTTCTGACAACTTTATAGGCTTCTGAGAACTTTTATAGGCTTCTGTCAACTTTTATAGGCTTCTGACAACTTTTATAGGCTTCTGACAACTTTATAGGCTTTGACAACTTTTATGGGCTTCTAACAGCTCTAATAGACCTCCAACAGTTGTGATATGCATATTTTCTTCTAACAGTTCTTTGAGGCCTCGGACAGCTCAGGAGCCGGATAGCTATGAATTATTATGTTAGTTTTTTTCCACTGATTTGTATTTTTACAATTCCTCGAAACAATGATAACTTATCGAACTTTGCATTTTTATTTTATTTAATATATTTATGCATTTATTTTGTGGTATATAAAAATAATTTCGGAATTATTAAAAAATCTAAAAAACTGAAAATTATTCTAGTTGAAATGTTTAAAAATACGCTTGAAAACTGGAAAGACCACCGCGTTAGTTAATGAAACGATTTGTTGAAAGTATGTTTGAAAATCCAGCTTATTTTTGTCACGAAGTTATGTCCTTTGGCGAGTAAATATCTGGACTTGGCTTTTTTCCATGCCGACAACTTTATTGCTTAATTGTTTAAATATTTTTAGTTGGCTAATAAATATTAATAAACTATTTTATATTATTTGATTTATTGAATTCATATTGTTTTATGGAAAAAAATAACATATATGTGGAGGATTCTTTATTGTATTGTAATTGAAACAATTCTTTGTCCCAAATTTAACTTTTAAATTAGCTTGATAATTTACAATTTATTGGGTGATCGTGCGCTGTATGACCTTTAACCCACGTTTCGTACATTTAAATAAGTGACGTTGATAATTATAGGGTGGACAGTAAACACAATTTACACTTTGAACAAATTTGATATTTTTTTTCAATACTGCAATTGAACTTGAACTAAAATAAAAATGGGTATGATCTTCCTGTTATTAATAGCAAACTAAACCCAATTTGAGGTCTTACTATTGTTATATTTACATCTTCCACACCTACACATTTACCAGTTGGTTGATTTCTTTAATTTGTGTTTAATAAACCAAAAAAAATCGGTACTGAAAGTTACAAACCCTAAATTAATCCAGTCACTGAACGTTTTCCGTTCCGAATTCTTTAAAACTTCTCCGATTGATTTGCGCTTCCATTCCGGGAGTGAATGCTGCCTCTTCCGGGGGATATACATTTTAAAATTTAAAAAAAAAAAACGGAAATCGATAGATAAACTAATTTTAAGCCAAACATGTAGGATAAAGTTTTTTGATAACCCAATACTTATGTTATTCGTGATTGAAAAAAAAACAACCATGTTTTTTATAACTGTTTTTTGCGAATAACTCAAAAATCATTAGTGTCAAAAATGAAGCTTATGAAAAAACAAAGAAATTAGTTCCTTTCTTTATTTTTTTAAACTCGATCGAAAGCTAGTTACGGCTCCTTGACAGTGATTTTTTGTTTGCCGTTTTATTCGAAGATGTAAACGTTAAATAATGGAAAACTAGAAAATTTTCCGGGAAAACTCATAGAACCTTTTTTAAAGTACTCAAACAGACCTTGAAAATGAGCTGTAGTAAAAGTCTGTAGCATAAAAATTGAGAGAGTTATGATGACAATAAGATGAGACCTTTTTCGAGCCCTTCAAACTGAAAAATATCTAAAACTACATGACCTTGTAGCCCATGAAATTCCCTACAAAGAGAGGAAATTTGAGACGAAAAAGTGAGAAATTTAAGAGAGAAAAGAGGTAATTTTGGAGGAAAAAAGTACAAAAAAATGTGACTTTTTATGAGAGAAGAGGAGAAATTTTGGAGAAAAGTGGGGCAATTTGAGACAAATAGGGGAGAAATTTAAGAGAGAAATAAGGTGTAATTTTGGAGAGAGAAAATAAGTACGAATAAAAAAGTGACTTTTGAAAAAAAGGGGGAAAAATTGCAAAAACACAAAAGGGAGTAATTTTGAAGAGAGAAAAAAACGTACGTATAAAAAAGTGACTTTTGACAGAAAAGAGGGAAAGAAATGACAAAAACGGAATAAGGGGTAATTTTGGAGAGAAAAAAAGTGACAAAATAATGAGAGAAAGGGGGAAGTTTTGGAGAAAATATTTGATTCAAAAAAGTGATAAATTTAGAAAGAACAAAGAGGAAATTTTAGAGCGAAAAGTATTTAAAATGTTACTAAATTGAAAATAAAAAATCTGATGTGGCCATTTTGAAAAAAATTGACTTTTACCGTACAAAGAAATTATTGCAATTTTATAATGGAGAAATAAGAAAAAAAAATGGAAAATAATGATAAAATAGTGAATAAGAGTGAAAAAAGGAAATATAATAAAATAAAGTAGGGAAAAATAAAGTGAAATAGGGAAAATAAAGCAAACTAGGGAAAAACGGAGAAAAATAGATTAAATTAAAAGAAATTTTGGAAAAATTATGAAAAAAAAAACAACGAAAAATGGAAAAATAACAAGAAAAAAACGGAAAAATGCAAAAAAATTGTGAAAATCGGAAAAAATATTAATAAATGGTAAGAATATGGGAAAATGGGAAAAATATAAAAGCAAATAGAAAAATAGTGAAGAATTCAAAAAACTATAAAAAAATGGGAAGAAATCAGAAAAAATAAAAAAATGGAAAAATGCGAAAAAATAGTGAAAATCGGGAAAAGATAGGAATAAATGGGAAGAATATGAGAAAATGGGAAAAATAGTCAAAAACAGGGAAAAATATAGAAAAATGGTGAAGAATTCAAAAAACTATGAAAAAGTAATGAAAAATAGGAAAAATAGAAAAAATTCTGAAAAACACAGAAAATAGGGAGAAATATAAAAAAATTGGGACAAATACAGAAAATGGGGAAAAATAAATAGCTACAAATATTCAATAATAGGGAAACATGGGGAAATATAATGTAAAATAGGGAAATATAGGAAAAATAGAGACTAATAGGAAAACGTAGGGAAAAAATGAAAAATAGTAAAAATTAGATACAAAAATAAAGGAAATAGGGAAAAAAATAATGAAAAACAGGGAAAAATAACAAAAGCATGCGAAAAGAAAAACAACATACAGACATCATCGCGAAAATATAAAAATCATATTCCAGGGACCTTAAAACGTGTTTATCCATTGAAAATTCACTACCCAATTGTTAGCATGATTACTATGCCTCTCTTATCTGAAGGGCAAGAGGTAAATAAGAGTAATTTATGAATAAAAATGAGGAAAAAGAATAATTTATGAAGAAAATTGAGAAAAAAGGGGTTAATTAAGCTTGTAATTTATATTTAAGACAGAAAAGAGGTAATTTTGGAGGAAAAAAAGTGACTTTTTTGATAGGAAAGAGGGAAATTCTATACGGAAAAATTGACTTTTTGGAGAGAGAAAAAAGTACAAAAAAGTGACAAATTTAAGACTTCCACTTTTTTTAATTTTCCCAATTTTATTAGAAAACTGGTAATCATAATAATTTATATATACAAAGTGGACAATTAAAATTTTTTTAGAAAACAAAAATTCTCTTAATTTTGTAGCCCAATGTAATAGCTTGTAATTTATATTTAAGAAAGAAATGCTGATTTTGGATGGAAAAAAATTACTTTTTTGAGAGAAAATAGGGAAATTCTGCAGGGAAAGAAGTCACTTTTTCTCGAGAGAGAGAGGGAGAGAGAGAGAGAGAGAGAGAGAGAGAGAGAGAGAGAGAAAAGTACAAAAATGCGACTTTTTTGATAAAAGAGGGTAAATTTGAAGAAAAGTGAGGTAATTTGAGACGAAAAAGTGAAAAACTTAAGAAAGAAATGAGGGGTAATTTTGGAGAAAAAAACGTACAAAAAAGTGAGTTTTAAGAGAAAAGAGGGAAAAAGTGACAAATTTAAGACAGAAAAAATGGGTAATTTTGGAGAGAGAAAAATGCAAAAAACTTACAAAATAATAAGAGAAGTTTGGGTAAATTCATTAAAGAAAATATGTGATACAAAAAAGTGACAAATTTAATTAGATGAGAGAGGAAAAAAATTAGATAAATAAGCACTTAAAATATCACTAAATTGAAAATAGAAAAAGGGAGTAATTTATGTATAAAAGTTTGGAAAAATGGTAAATTCTGAAGAAAATTGAGAAAAAAGGGATTAATTAAGCTATTAATTTATATTTATTTGTTTTATATATGCCACCATCAAAGCGCTTCAAGCCGTTTTAAAGTTGTTAAAAAAATTTTTTTCGTTATAGGGGATGGTTTTTAAGGGTCGTAACATTGTAAAGTACCATAAATCGAGTTCTACAATAAAATAAATAATTATTTGACAAATTTAAACGTGATCAAATCTATTGAGCTTAATTCCAAATTTTCAGAAAATTCGATGAAGTTATAAAGATTTTTGTGTTTAATATCTGGACTAAAAAGCAACAGGAGAGATTACAAGCGTATTATTATTATGTCGACTCTGTATATTTATTGTCAATCTATTATGACCTTATTTCAGTAAACTTAAGTATCCTTATTTAAAAAAAAAACAACTTTTCATGTCACTTTTGACAGATTTATCATTTTCGAAATATCTCCATTTAAAAAAATTATACGTGGTCTTTGTGTGTCACACGCATCTTCTTCATCTAAATTCTGCGTTTCTTAAACATAATTTAATCAGGTAAATAACTAATTTTTGTATATAATATGTTTTATAAGAAATATTTAATTTTCGATAAAAAGTATCAGTAGAGGTTTGTCCATATTATTTTTATTTCATTAATTTCCTTAATCTTGCCGAAAATTTTGTAAAATATAAACAAATCCTTAAATTCTACAAAATTTTGGATAAAACTGAAGAATTTACCATTTTTTTTCACTTTTCCCAGATTTATTAAAAAACTGGTAATCATAATAATTTATTTATACACAGTGGACAATTAATATTTTATTGGAAAACAAAAATTCTCTTTAATTTTGTAGCCCATTTGTGTACAACATCTGGCACACTTTTTTGTTTGGAAATTTTTACTAACATGTTATGTGCTGAAAAGTTTATTGAAGTAGCACGTCATAATGGATAAAGTTATAGATGAAGAAAAAAATGTACCCTCTAATATTTCCATTTATAGTAGTACTAGTTCGTCTGGTGAAGAATCTGACACTGATGGAACTTTACGTAAGTTTACTCCAAACCTGCGGATTTTTAAACACGCAAAAATCATTAAACTGTTTTTTTTTAAATAATAAATTCCTGAAACTATATTTTTTTTGTTTGTTTCAGATACTATGGGACTTAAATCACCAAATGGGCCTATGAGGGGCCGATCTGTCAAAGAATTTGAAGAACAACTGACCAATTTAAAAAAAGAAAATTTTAATCTAAAATTAAGGATATATTTTTTGGAAGAAAAAATGGGTTCAAATTTTACGTTGGATAAGGATAACATTGTTAAAAAGCACATAGAGTTGCAAGTTAGTAAAAAAATTTTAAATAAATTTAAAATATCAAATCCAAATTTGTCCAATAGAAAGGGTCCCCACATGAAAAATTAAAACCTCGATAATATTAGATATTTTTTCTGTTAGCTTTTAATACTTTTTTTTTAGTTGATTTAAATATTTTAGGCATATTTAGACCGAAAATAAATAAATTTAAGTAAAAAATGAACTTTCTGCTTCTCTTTCTCTCTTGCTTGATACATTTTTTTAAAGGTCGATTATGCCAATTTAAGAAAAGAAATGGAAGAAAAACAAGAACTTTTGTGTCAGGCCGTAAAAGCCATCGAACTAGAAGATGAAGAACATAAAAAATACATAGCAGATAAAGAAGATCAACTTAATATTTGTCAACAAGAAATCGAAGATCTCAGAGTCCAATTACAGGTAAAAAAGTATTTTTAAAAATTTTATTTTTTTGGCATGGTATAAATATTTTTTAAGGATATAAAATACGATTCAGAAGGAGCTTCAACAAAATCTGACCTCACTGGATTCTTTAGCAGTAAAACTAATAATAGCTGTTTAATTGGTGATCTTCAGGAAAAAGTTAAAATATTGGAAAATGAGGTATAAAAAAAATTCTCTTTGAACTCTCACTATCTGCTCAGTTTATATTTTTTTATGGAATTTCTTTAACCTCCTATTGTATTTTATTTTCTTTATCTGCTCCTATTGAGTTATATATTAATTATTCAACTGCTTTTGAGCAATTAATATTATCCATAAACAAATAGCGTGAGTTATGACTTTCATAACTCACTACAAAGGTAACCAGTCTTTTGTTTTTAATTTTTTTCTTATTCCTCTGGTTTTTTTTTCGATTTTTGTGATTTTTTACGCCTTTTCATATTTTTTTTTCTTTTCGATTTTTTCATTTTTTTCGTATTTTACAATTTGATTTTTCATTTTTTTCCAATATTCTGATTTTTCATTCAAGTTTTTATTTTATTTTTCGATTTTTTTCTCATTTTTCTGATTTTTTTTTTAAATAATCTAATTTTTTCTCTTTTTTTCCCATTTTTCTGATTTTTTGTTTTTTGTTTGATATTTTGCTCATTGTTCTGTTTTTTCTGTTTCTTTCCTTTGTTTTCTGATTTTTTCTTATTCCTCTGATTTTTTTTCATTTTTCAGTTTTTCGATTTTTTCTTTTTTTTTCATTTTTTTGTTTTTTTGTTATTTTTAGCTTTTTTCGAGTTCTTTCACTTTTCCCCCATTTTCCTTGTTTTTACCCATTTTTCTCCATGTTTCACTATTTTTTCCTCTTCTCCATTTTTTCTATATTTCGTTATTTGCCTATTTATCCCCTATTTTTCCATATTTTTTCTTGTTTTTCCCTACTTTTTCGCGTTGTAACCTATTTTACATATTTTCCCCATTTCTCCCTATTTGTTCTCTTTTTCCCGGTTTTTCCTGTTTTTCTTATTCCCATTTCTCCCTATTTTTTCCTATTTCCACTTGATGAATTACAGCACTTCACCGTCCGTTGAATAATATACTATTAAAATGTAGTTTTTCTCATTTTAAAAATTATTTTCTGCCAATAAACGGATTTGCTTTGGATACTTGCATCATGTTCAAAAATGACTTACATTTTTTTTTACATGATCTGAAAGAAAACAACTCCTATATTATTATTAATTGTAGTTTTGTTGGTCTGAGAGCTGTTATCTAAAAATTTTCATTATGCCTCTTTGGCTTCAAATATCTTTTTTCCTTATTATTTTAAAGAAACAATCTAACGTTTTAGGTACAACTTTAAACAATAAACCAAAGATCCTTTTGATATTGTTACACTCTCTTGACACTTCTTTAAACACTTTTTTTTAGTATTTGTTGTTCTTTTTTTAAGTTTTTCTTCATTTTAGCTATACTCTGAAAAAGAAAACAACGCGTCCTTCCAACTCATCATCTGTCAAACCGAAACGCTGAAAACTCGTTGCGAAAACATGCAACACGAACTCCATTCTAAGGACGAAATCATCAAGAATCTACACCAAGAAAACGAATCTATTAATTCCAGGATACAGTCGTACATTGAACAACTTCAGGATATGGAGGAAAAGTGCGACGGTGTACTCAAGGAAAATCAGAATTTAAGCAAGAAGTTGATAAATGAGACGAAGAGGTTAGAGGAGTTGGGAGGACAGTGTCAGGAGTTGAAGAAAAAATATGGGAATTTGAAGGTAGGTGTATTGATTTTTCAATATTTAAATTCTAGGTCATTGGACCAACCATATTGTGAATAATCAATGAACTTGTCTAAATCATTCAGAGCCTAACGATTCTAGGTGTCTCCACCTTTTTCTAGGTTGCTAAAGACGAATTCGGTGGTTTAAACTCTCCGACTTAACCGCACTTCCCAAAAGGCAAAAATCGATCCCTAAAACTGCGCCACTCCCCGCTGTAGAGGATGCTGAACACGTTAGTGGTGGTTTAAACTTTTTTCGAATTGACCCCACCCCTAAACGACCAAATATAACCCTCGAAAGGGGAGAAACGCGGATGCGCCGTCTCATACCGACACAATCTGCTTCATCCCTCTTTTACGAGAATTCTGAATGCGATGGTCATGTTGGATCTTCTCGAAGCTAACTAACCCCTTAAAGGGTCAAAAACTCTTCTCTTCTCATAAAACCGGGTATTAACGGGGTAGTTTTTGGCCGTTTGAGGGCTTAGTTGGCTTCGGGAGAGAAGATCCAGCATCCTCGAAAACGGAGGGTGACTCAGGTTTGTCCGTATGAGACGGCGTATCCGGGTTTTCCCCTTTCATATGTTTTTTTTTTGTCTTTTTGGGGGTGGGTGCGGTTAACTTCCAAGAATTTAAACCATCGCCATCGTGTTCACAGAATCCACTATAAAGAGTTTATAGTGAAAAGTTTTTTTAACTACTTCGTAAGAAGTATTCTGAAGTACGTGATTTGTTCACCACAGAACTACTATATTAATGAATTTAAAGAGTTCTAAAAATTTTTGGAAATTAACACGAATTTTTAAATAAATTCAATATTTATTTATATTTTGCTTGTTCTTATTATCGTCTTTTTATTTTTCAGATAGACCTAGACAGAGAACATAAAAAATCCGAGCGCCTGAAATCGTCATACGAATCCCGTTTCAACGATCTGGAAGAAGAAAACGACAAATTGAAGCACAAACTACGCGAGAACCAGTCCAAACTGGAAGCCGCCTTAACGGAGATCAGGAAAAACCAAAATCTAGCGGTGTCTAAGAGTCCGGCACTAAAATCGAACGGGCCGCGTACTGACGTTGCTTCTCTTTCAGTTCAGGACGCAGCAACATCTCCAAGAGCTCCGCAAACGGACGCACTACATGTACCGGTAGTTCCCACGGCGACTGCGTCGATTTCCATTTCGACGCCTAAAGGCGCTGTCAAGAGTACTTCTTCGACGTCGATTTGTTTGTCGCCGGATAAATTTGGTTGTGTCGATTTTGAGGAAATGCTGATGAATGGCGCCGCCACTGACAAAATTCTTAGTGTTTTTAATACACTTAAAAATGTTAGTATATTTATTTTTTTATAAATATAGATCTATTAAATGTGTTGACTAACTTTCAGGATTAGCATGAAGGTTCAAAATTTTTATAACTTAATATAAAATATAACAAAGTAACAAGATATATTGCAAAATAAGTTTGTTGAATTCAAGATTCTGACAAATTTAACAATAGTATTTTACCAAAATGATAGATAGTCACGCCATCTATCGTATTGGTTGATGGGTACCAACCGGGCAGTGCGTTTAGCAGAATACAATTCTGTAAACGCGTCTCCAAATACAATTTGGATTGCCGTCAGATGGAGTAACCCATCAACCATCATAATGCCTAGGGGGGAGCGGGCACTTATTCTATTTGTTTTTAATAGTATTTTACGTTACAAGTGCGGTAGGTGACTTATTACATTACGAGTTGTTTTACGGACGAAGCGACGCAGGAGCCGGGTCCGGAATACAAACGAGTACTGTAATAACACCTAACGGACGTGTATCGTGTGATATTTTATTTCATCTTGTTATATGTTGATTAAAATTAAAAAAATAGAGCCATTAATTTTCTTGGTTAAATATGATTGTTATTTGCTTGTCACTGTCAATTAAAAAATATTTGCGTTTGAAATTATGGATCTTTCTAAAATCAAAACGATGTTGCTAGGCAACAACATTTTACGGTACCTGATACTGTAATGTCCCATTTAGATTTACTGGACAGGTTGACATAAAGTGTTTGTTTTTACTATCTTTTTGTTTTAAAATAAAAAACAAAAATTCAAACAAATGCGTTTTGTTTGTAATGTCAAAACATCTCGCTAGATTAATTTTTCCAAAGTTTGTTGGGAATTAAAAAAAACACCATTGCCGTTTTTACTTTTCTTTTATTTTGGAAAGTGAATAAAAATCAACACCTAATATTATTAAATAGATATTTATAACATGTCATGTTAAATAAAATTTTAATTGACTGTATTCTTCGTTCACATTGAAGGTGTTAATTCTCTTAGAGCACAATTCCAAACTGTCATAAAATTTTAGTTCTCATATTCGTTTTGTCCAATGTAACGAGTATAGTATTTACATATTTCCTAGACTATCTCAAATTGGAAGTACATTAATCAAATAGATCATTTTCTTATAGAACACGAATCAATGGAAATAGTAAAAAATGCGAGAAGATATAGAGGAGCAGATGGAGTAATAACCAAAATAAAATATATAACGAAGGGAGAAACAAAAAAGTTACAAGTGGGAAAGCTCATAGAAAATAAAACAATTAAGAGAAGAAATCAGAAGGAGGCGAGTAGATGAACAAAACTAGAATGTAAATGAAAAATTGAAACACATTTATGGAAACTGTAAAAAAAACTGCAAGAAAATAATTCCACAGAATACAAAAAAGATAAAAAGAGTCAAATGGTTCGATGCTGAATAAAAAATAGGAAAAAAGCCGAACAGAAAATGTTACAAGCAGGTACAGACAATAAGCAAAGAAGAATAGCCAAGAAGACATGCAGGCAAAAAAAGAAAGACACAAATAGAAGAAAGATTTTTGAATAATGAAATGAAGAACTTCTATCAAGAAGTCATAGGGAAAGTAAAACAGAGAACTATATGTATAAAAGAGAAACAATATAATAACAGATGAAAACGAAATGAGGAAAAACATATGAAAGAAATTACAATTCGAAATATGTAAAACAACAAAGAAGGATATATCAGAGATAATACAGCAACAAAAAAACGCCAAGTCTCCGGAATAAGACGAAATGGAGTCAGAACTGATCAAATATGGAGGAGACGCATTAACAACAAAATGTACTATCTATATAACTAACATATGGGAACAAAAGACAATGCCAGAAGCGTAGGAAATGGCAATAATGGTACTAATTTAAATAGAGAAGAAAGACGAATGAATAATGACAAAGAGTAAAGGAAAATGGAGAAGACTTGTTTGGAGATTAAGAATGCGGTTTTAGAGCAGTAAGATATTTTCACTCTGAAACAAACTCAAAGAATGATATATGAACACGATATACCAATATATGTCATTTTTATTGACTTTCAAAAGGCTTTATGACACTGCTAAAATGAAGTTCTTGAATAATATTATTAAGGGCCTCAAAATACAGAGGCCCTTAAAATGACAAAAAAAAAATAATAATACAGGAACAAGAAAACGAAGAATACCAAAAACGGTGGTACACTGAAACGACTGAAGACCTAAGAGAAACAGAGGAATTCAGGATTGGAAGGCGAAGGCATAAGATAAGCGAACATTCCACTGAGTACGGTACTGCATGGCTGAAGGGCAGGAATCTGGGTACGTCAATTGCTGCAGCAGCGATTTCTTTGGCTTTACATGTGCAGTAATTTTTTAGTAGTTCCGGTGAAATCAAACAGTAAACATGACATTGTCGCGAAAAGTCAAACGTGCTATTGCCCTAATGTTATTAAAAAAATAACGAGACGTCGATCTAACTGTTGGGTTCACCCTCTTATTACAAAAAGACTGGAATGCGGTGAATTTCACCAATTATGCCAGAAACTAGAAACATACCCGGAAAGTAAATTAGTATGTGAGATTTTCTCTATTTAAGAGCGTCTTTAACAAAACCTATATTTTCGCTCGTAACTGTGATTTATTCGTAAAAGATTAGGGTAATTTTTCTATCAAAAGACCATGATAATTAGAGACAGTTCCTTCAGCAATGTTATAAACTATTTGTCGAAAGGCTCTTCAACAAACACATCTTTGTTTCCAGCATTTACAATGATGAAAAATTTTCTGATACTCTTCACATTTTCATCCTGCCATATACATTACCAGTGGGTTGAATTTGGGTACATTTTGTCGAAAACAAGAGTAGATCCAAAATTTGTTTTCTCGCAGGGGAACCGCCTGTTATTATTAGTATTATATGAAAAAAAAAAAAAAGCATTGTATGAGCGAGGCCAGAAAAATCCTGAACCCGTAAATTTTTTGAATACTGGCCAATTTTTCTGAAAATTTGAGGTAGTAGTAAAATTTTCAGAACATTTGGAAGTGCCATTTTAATCATTCAGGGATGTGGGAGGGGTTGAATAGAGGGAAAGATTTGATACTTGTATCTTTGTTAGCCTGTAAATATGACATATATGAAAAATTTTATTCTAATCAAAATTGTAGTTTACAGAATTTCAATAATTTAAAATGCAATTACTCAGTACGAAGCTTTAAATATTGAATTTTTGTAAATATTATATTTTTTTAGCTTCTTTGTCGTTTCTCTTTTTAAACTCTTCACGTACTTTTAGTTATATATATATATATATATATATATATATTGTAATTTATACCATAATGTACTTGCTCGTAAATAAATAAATAAAATTTATTAAATTTAAAATTTAATTGAATTAACGAGGAATAAACTCTAGAGAAAGTACGTTTATGTAACTTAAAAATAATGATGAATGACAATGTTCATAATTATTTTTTGATAATTTTTCGATTCATACATTATATCATTGATAAATAAGAATGGGAGGTATTAAAAATATTATACACATATTTTTCTCAACTTTTTCTAAACTAATTGATAATAATAGTATATTTTAGATAATAAACATACGTCTGGTTCCTAAGAATTTGAAATGTCACATTTTATAATATCAAAATAGTTGTTTGACCTATTTTATTATTTTTAGTTTCTTATAGCATATCCAAAGATTATCTCTTGTATAAGAATTTTTTTTAATTCCAGGATTATGACAATCAAAGGCAAAAATTATTCAAACTAAAAACCGAACAAATAAAAGCTTGCGAAATCATTAAAAACATGATCGAATCTCGCAACAAAGCAAACGACGAAATCCAACAGTACCAATTGCAAATTAAAAATTTAGAAAAAGAATTGGAATCCGTCGTCTCTAAACCGACAAGTGACGGGGAAGCGCCTATAAGAGAACAAATTTCCAGAGTTAATGAGGTAAGTGTTTTTATTTTAATTTTTACACATTTTCTTAACTATCTAGTTGCTTTGTCGCATTTTTTTATAGATATGATAAGTTTTTCCGGTTCGTCTTTTCACTTTTTTAAAATGGTGACTTATAGAAACTTTGAATAGAAATTGATTTATTTAAAAAAAAAAGACAACTTGTATTTATTTTGTATAAACATTTACAAACAAAAATTCTATTCCTGTAAAACCCTTCCTTATTTTTAATGGTTGATCTAATTTTAGTACCAATTTCCTGTATAAACATATTTGTTTTCTCATCTCTTGTGTAACTCCAATAGAAAGATTTTTATTTATATAAAACGCCACTATACAGGGATTGTCACATTAAACAGATCTAAAAATTACAATTGATTTAAATATTTTTGTTTTGTCTACATTAAAGAAAAAATATACATGAGAAAAAAACTATTTTTGTAGATTTCTCCCTGTATAAACAAAATTCCTCCGACTAAGAAACCCATAAAAATACGGAAGACAGACAGATTGTGCCCGCCTATTCGATAAAAAGAGACGAACGAAATCAAAACGCTAAAATTTCCGAGAGAACATTCCATGTTAAAATTAGAATTTCAGTTTCAATTTTCTATCGTAGCGTCGTGACGCGTCGCGCTGTGATGTAGGATAACATTTTATGTTTTTGTTGTTAACAAAAAAATATTAATTTTTACTACAATATTGAGAAGCTAATAATGAGTAATACAATAGAAAAATTACAGTGTTTGGTTAGTAAAATCTTTTTACATTTAAATGTTTTAGTTTTTTTAATCCGGAAATTATAGGGTCAAATAACAGTTATTATTTTTGATTTATATATTTTTTCGCTAGTGGAATTAATTTATTATTTTTATATTTTCACTTTCTTTGCACAATATCTGACTGAAGGAAAAGGTTTTTAGAGAATTTAGCTCCTGATTCAGACAGATAAATCTTTCTTTTTTGTTTTATTTTCTCTTTAATTTGTTTTGTCCATTTTCAAATTTCCTTTTCCACTCAACTGGATGGCTAAATTGAAAGATTTAAAAACAAGAAGTAGCGCAAACAGCTATTATAATTCTAGTGTTTCTTCCATTCAAAATTCCACTAAAAAAAATTGTATAGAACACTTAGAAAATTATTTTTTTTAGAAATCACTTCTGGTGTCAAAATCCGAAGAAATGGAAGAATACAATGAAGTTGAGCTCTACAAAGCTCTTTCCGCCGAACTAGAAAAAAAAATTGATGTTAGTATTAATTAAAAATTAAATTATTCGTACATTAACAATTCTTTTTAGGTCTTGACAGCGACTTTAGAGAAAAAAAATGAACACCTACAACAAATTCGCGAACAACACGACGAGCTGCTCGTCCGTTTCGAAGAGACTAAAACCAAAGTCACAGAACTTGAATTCGAACTTCTCTCTACCAACTTCTCCGGCATCAAATTCGATAAAAGTTCTCTAGAAATAGGTGATACAGCTTCAAAAAAACGCACCAGCTTTTACCAAAATGAAATTGAGGAAAAAGATCGTGAAATTGAGAGATTAAACTCTGAATTAAAAAAATGCTCTTGCTACCTCCAAGAAATTGTCAATAAAGAGTTGTGGGATAAGAATAAAGAGATAGAAAAATTTCATCGACGTCAAGTTAATTCACCGGAAGTTTTAAAACTTCGAAAAGATCTAACAGGAAAAGAACAACAATTAAAGTTGCTAAAAGACAAAATTTCTGAATTCGGATTGGATTTAAATGAAACTGATTTCAACACCCTGCAAGAGGAATTAAAAGCCGCCAAAAACAAAATATTGGAACTCGAGGGAGATCTTGAAAAATCTGAGGAACTCCGACATGACTCCAATAAAGTTTGCTCCCTATTAAGTTCGAGATTAGAAGAACTTGCTGTGTTTCTGGATTCCTTACTCAAACAGAAATTCATTCTCGGTTTTTTGGGAAGCCAAAAAGAGCGCAAACTACGCGAAATCATTAACACCAGTTTAGATATATCCAAATCCTTTAATCTCACTCTCAATCCCGATCAGACTCTAGCGAATCTCTCCAATATCACTACCATCTTGAACGGTTCAACTCTCAAAGATCCAGCAGAAGAAATTTTGAGTATAGTACCTGGAAATGTCACTTTGACCTATCAGAGTCATCTGTATAAGCAAAAAGACAGCGAAGAAGTTATCACAGCTCTTAGAGAACAAATTATCAACCTCAAGTCAGAGCTACAGCTAAGAGATACTGAAATAAGCAAGATGGCGGCTAACAGCAGATCTGCAACAGAAGAAGAAGGCCCCAAAGTATATATTTCTCCTCAGAAAACTTCAACAACTTTAAAATACCAAAGCGATTGCGCTTCAGAATCAGAAGGATGGTCAGAGCCTGATAGAACAGTATCAAGGGCTAGAATCGGTTTAAACCAAACTTTAAACTCCCGCCTAAGTGAATCTACTGATGACGATACGTGTTTATACAAGAAACGTCAAGAAGAAGAATACTTAAAACAAATAATTGATTTAAAGAAGATAGTAGAGGAAAAAAGTGTGCAACTAGTAGCAGCTGATGAAAAACTATTGAAGATGATAGATACAGAAGTTCATGAGGAAGTTAAATGTAATTTAGATGAAGTTAAATGTGATTTAAAAAGGGTAACTGAAGATTTAGAAAGTTTAGTTAAAGACAAGGAAGAATTAAACACAATTTTGGGAGTTAAAAATGAAGAAATAAAGAAGGCGTTTGATTTACTCGAAGTAGAAAAGATTGAGTGCCAACGACTTTATAAAGAACTCGAGGAATTCAAGAAAAAAGAACAACTTTTCCGAGAACTTGAAAACGACTTGAAGATCGATCTAGAAGAAAAGCAAGAAAAAATCAAAAAGCTTGAAGAAAGTAATGAGGAAAGTGAGAAAAAATTGGATGAACTCAAAAGGGTTATAGAATTTTATGAAGAAACGGTTAAAGTTCAAAAAAGTAAAGAAGAAATATCTGAAATGAGAATTGCCGAATGTCAAGATAGAATTAATACTTTGAGGAAGGAGTTAGATGCGACAACATTAGAGTATTCTGAGTCAGTGTTAGAGAAAACCAGATTGGCCAACGAGAAAACTATTTTAGAACAAGAATTAAGTAGGTGAGTAGTTAAAAATCTAACAAATTACTTTTTTGTTATTAAATTGTTATATTTTATTGACAGATACAGCGTTAAGGATCGAGAATTGCGTCAACAAATGCACGAAATCCATTCAGAATTAGACGCCGTGTCGAGAAACTACCAACAAGAAATTACGTTGCTTCAAAAACAAAAATCCGATCTTCAAGTTAAAATGAGCGTGTTGGAATCCAACAACGCCGAATTACACAATAGGTTTATTAAAATTCAAGCTTCAAGGCAACAGGATCTTTCAGCAACTATGCCGAATATGAAAATCCACCAATACGGATATAACAGGCAATTTTCTGATGATAATTTCGAAGAATCTACTGGGTGAGTAAAAATAAAATATTATTAAATTCTTATATAAGTCCTGCTAAAACATACTTTCATATACATTACGATAAAATCACAAACAGTGCATTTAGGAAATTACCACTTAAATGAATTTCAAATATTTTCAGAGTGAATATACTTGCTTCATCTTCAAGAAACAGACAAAGGGTAGATGCGGAAAGGCAAGAAGCGAACGCATCTCCCGATTTAGGAATCGAAAGCGACCAAGGGAGATTTTCCAGTTTGGAAATGCACACGATTAACGTTTCGAGGCCGTTACTTCAAACCATCGAATTGACGGAATCGATGAGCAACATGCTCGACGACGATAATAATCCATTGCGGATTAATAATAGCGGTGAGTACTAAAAAATCTCTTATTAGAAGTTCGATAAATATTTTTTTCAGTGAATCAACATTATTGTAAAAGATGTATCGAACTTGTCCATGAAAACAACGATTTAAAGAAGAAACTGTTAAGAATGCGTCGAGCTTTCGAAGACTCCGCTAACCAATTAAATCTCGCCAATCAGAGAAAAAAAGAAGTGGAAAAATCAATTTGTAAGCAAATCCATAAAACGAGTCAAGTTTTACGTAAAGCCAAAGCTAATCTGGATTCCGGTTCAGAAATGTGAGTTTTCCTGCCATTTTATTTTTTTTTAACGTCTTTTAGTTTTTTTAAATTTTAAGTATTAAAATGTATAGTAATAGGTATATTTTTAAAATAAACCAGTTTTGTACCATTTAACGTGTGCCAATTAGTTTTTTTAGGAAAATCCGACAGTATTTTGTGATATATCTGTACATTTTTTGAACTTATGTGTATATATTGAGAACGAGAAATAAATATTTTTAATTTTTTTATAAATTAGCGTTTTCCTTACACCACCAACTTACTTTATTGACTATAACCATACCCGCGGCAAGCTAAAATAAATCAGGACTAAAAGGTTATACGTTTTTGATGTGACATTACTTTTTAATAGGATAATATACACTCGCTCTTGCATGATACTCTAGCTAAACATTTATAACTAATGCAATTTAAACTAGTAAAAGGAATAATCTCTGCGCGATTTTTCAATACATTTGGAGCAAAAAAAATTGAGATTTTTGCACGATTTCGATACTACGGTTTGCCATACTTCACCATAGGTGAAGTATTGGCGGGCCGTAGTAATACCTTGTTAATAAATTATTGGATTAGATTTCATAGCTGCATTAAAATGAAATGAAAATCGGAAGTTTTTAATTATTTATTGCACTCTGGCATTTATAAAAAATCCTAAACATTTTTATAATATAATCTAAATTAGATAAATTCCTCACAAACACATTTTGTGGAAATATACTTTTATACATTTTTTTTATTTCTGTTTTTTAAATGTTGCGTACTTATTTTTTTATACAAATAAAAATAGAAACTACTAAAAATAATTATCACAAAATTAAAATTATTTCACTTAAACGTCATCAGCACGATTCAAAAATGTTTACACATTTTTGATTCACCCTGTATATCGAAAAATACTATCTACAGATTAGATGATGTTATTAAAATTGCTACCCAGTAATGTATTTTTTCACGTCTAAAAGATTTGTCGATTATTGTAATTTTATGGCAGTTTAAGACTAGTTTTTACGTGACAAAAAAGCCATGATAATGTAGTTTTCATTAAAACTAATTATGATCTTAATTTCTTAATAGCTGTACTATTTTCCATACCATGTGGAAAAATATTTTTTATTACTTACCATAAATGTCACTAAAAACCCAAATGTTTGTAATGTCGCGACAATAAATTAGTAACATGGTAAGCATGACTAGTTTTCACGAATCCAATATCATAATTACAAAAGTAGTGACTTAATGTTGCGTAAAAACTAGCCCCGATCCATCATTATGACCTATGATGAAAATACAGACTACTATTGAAATTTTAAAATTCGTTAATAAAATAAGTTTTGAAGTTTCATTTATAATGGACAAATGCTTCAGACTTTAAAAAAGTAATACATAAACTTCAGGAGAGAAATGTTATCAATTCCCTCGATAGAATTTTAGCAATAGTGCTTTAAACTGCACCTAATGAATATGTAGTTGGCCACATATGAATGAGATTCGTAAATAACCAAATCTGCCATCCCACATATTTTATTCCTCATAGCAGATTTTATTAGTAGATTCTGTGAGTCGGACAGACATAAATATTTCAGAGCCTAACGAGACTATGTCTTCCTCCCGTTTTCGAGGATGCTAAACACGATAGCGGTGGATTAAATTCTCCCGCGTTAACCGCATCCCTTCAAAAAGGTATAAACCCACCCCCGAAAGAGGTAAAACTTTTTCCGAGAGCAAACTAACCCCTCAAATTGTCCAAAACTACCCGGTTTTATAAAGTGCACCGGATAAGAGATTTTTTATCGTTTGAGAGGGGTTTATTTGCTTCGGGGAATCGATCAAACATCACATCCTCGAAAATTGGGGTAAAGCAAGTTGTGTCGGTATGAGACTGCGCATCCGCGTTTTACCTCTTCTGGATGCGGTTTATTTGCCTTAATGTTCAGGTTCAGTGACTCAAAAATCACCTGGGTAGTGAAATTCGCGTGATTTTTGTCGAAGATATGAATTTTTCCATCATCAACGCAGCAATTTGACCAAAAGTAGTCGATAAACTTTCTAGACGAGTTCACGAGGGAATGCGTGTTTAATGATCGGTATTTAAAATTATGGCATCTACAAGCAGACGTAGAAAGACTTTAAAGGACTGTTAGGTAGGCGACGAGAACAAAAAATATGATTGACAGTTTTGTTTATAAATCGTAAGAGCCTTGGACGAAATAACCATTCCAACATTCAAGCAAAAAGCAAGCCCAAAACAGGAACTTTAGAAGAAAAACCTAAACTTGCTCAAGTCCAAACTCAAATGAGTGATTTCTTTTCATTTAGACCCATACTATAATTTAAAATCAATTTTTTTAAAAATCCCTTTCATGTGTGGCCGGCTATATCTATCATTTTTCTCCATCAATGTATATTATTTTTTATATGTTTAATATTTTTTTTTCATTTTTTGTTTCGCAGCAATTTTTTGAATACTTCTTGCAAGTTTAGTTTTTTAAAAGTATTAAGTGAATCAACTTATTTAAAAAAAAGATTCAAAAAGAAAATGAACATTTTTTCACATAATATTTAAAAATCGCAACTTATTTTTATGCCTGCATATTTGAATAATATATTGATCATTTTTGCACAATATTTATTTTTTTTAGTGCCTATATTTTAATTTCACAATTAAACTATAATAAACTATTTTTCTTCTCACTTTTTATCTTTTTTTTTTGATTTTTTCTCTTTCTTTAAATTAAGAATCATTCATTTTTTATGGTAACTTGAGGTCAATGTCAAAAAAGAAAGAATCGCTTGTAACACTTCAGGTAGCAGTTTTTAGTCATATCACAAAAAATACATTAATAAAATGACGAAACTGTGCACTTTACACGACGAAAAATTGATCCTCGATTGTTTTTTGAACTCCTGACTGCGAATCAATGTCTTCATTCCTATAAATACAAGAAATAAAGTCAATATAAATAACCTCGTTTTGTCAATTTAGAGGTAAGGTAAAATTTAAATCCTAGTTAATGTTAATCAAAATAAACTATCAATTATTGACAAAACTATAACAAAGTTAATAAAAAGATTTTAGATGAAATTAAAAATTGCTATTCTATATATGAAATTAGGATATTTTAAAACAAAGTTAATGGAAAAAAATGAATAATCAGTACGATTCTGTTCTTAAATGATTATACTGATAAAAATAACCACCATATCTTTATTAAAACGCTAAAATGGCTATTTTCATTGTTAAAATTATAATCAAAATTTATGATTATAAGGGAAAAATGGAACAATTTTAGTTCTTATATTTGGACTAAACGATTTATTCACCAGTTCTAATAATGATGTCCAAACAGAACCGCCCTGAATATATTTTCATATAAATTAGTAAATTTTAGTTATTTTTTTAAGGAAGCACACTCGTCTAAAAATTACATACTGCGCTTTTTTCTGTCAATTTTTTACTGAACACTCTACTAATCATCATTTCTAACCAAGTACTGCTAATGTAAGTGTGTTGTTCTTCAAAAACTTCCGAGCAGTTAGTATCAGACTCTCTGACAAGAAAAAAAATTTAGTTAAAAAGGAAATAAATGGAACAAAAATCTATTTATTAATTGGCGACTAGTCGAAAATTTCTTGTCATTAACGTCTATTGAAATTGGAGTAATTCTATTTCGAAGTGAAAACCATATGTGCCAAGAGTTAAATTCTAATTCAAACATAAAGTGGTTATTGAAACTATATCATGAACTTTTGTGCTTTGCATACGAAATCTGTCACGTAAGTCATTCTAAAAATTATGACAGTTGAATATTGATTTTTTATGGTGTCGTGTCATGTTTATCGACAATAGTAACGCCTTATAGACATGTGGCATGTTTGCTTAGAATGTGATTCTTGGAGATTTCGCGATGTCGACTGCTGCAAAAAGTAAGCCGTGTTGTCATATTGCTTACTCGAGACATTCCTAAGCAAAGTACAAAAATTTACAATATATAGTTTAATGTATATAGAAAAATCGCTAATAGTTAAATACATGCGTTTAAGCCCAATTACCGAATAACCAACGCAAACTAATAAATTATTCAATCAATACAGTTAGCTATCCAGTTCACTTCGAAATATTTAATCCGATAGTTAATGAATGATAATATATGATAATATTTACACCGATGACAGAAATGTAAAATTGGCACTTACAGTGCTGAAAAATAAAGTTATACGGTAAAATAAAATAAAACTTATCCAAACAACTTAAAAAGTCTATAATTCATCACTAATAAAATAATGTATAAAATTTGACATTTAAAAAATATATCACACCTTACCTATCACTACTTTCACTCTCATTCCTACTATCAGTATCTTCCAGAGCTGCCATTGCTTGTTCCACGTTATCAACAATACCGCTGTCCTCTGCGAAGTGTTTTTCAGGCCATTGCCCCAGTGTTTTGTCCGTTTCCACCTCCATCCCATGAATTAACTCTACTTTATCTTTTTCATCCTCTCTCCTTTCGATTAACTCCGCCTTGTTCGTTTCTTCGATAATTTTGTCTGATTCTTCCTTTTTCTCTTCAATCACTGTTTGCCATAATTTCTTCTCCAGTTCTTCCTGGATACCAGTTTGTTTAACGTCCTCATCTTCAATAATTCCCTCTTCTTTGTTAAAATCTACCTCGTCGTTTTCCAGTATAACAGGGTGGGTTCTTGTCGGTGAGGAAGGAAGGGATTGTGGTCCGGCTTTTTCATCCAATATGGCATCTTCGGAGGTTGATGGAATGGCCGATTGACTCTGTGTCATGCGTGTCGTTTCCACGGAAAGTTTCGGTAGATTGTGAGGAAAATCGCGTGCAAGAAGAGGCGGGCTAACTAGTTTGACTTTTACTCTGAAGAATTTCGTACGTTTCGGGACTTTGTAACGATTTTCAGACTAAAAACAAAAAATTAAAATATTTTTGTGCTCGGAACCAATTATAGACCGAATTTTACCTTTCTAGCGAAACAGTACTCCTTATCGACGACTTCACCAGCACAGTAGAGTCTGTTAGGTTTACCTTCGGCGATTTCCAAACCAAGGTTGTCAAGATAATCAGAATGAAGGAAAAACATGTGTTTGTTGTCTTGAAGGATTTTGTAGCTTTCGTGTTGTTGGTCCCACATTACCAAGACTAAATCCCCAGATTTGCAACTGTCGATGTTGATTTTGCCTCTAGGGTTTTCCATTTTCATTGGCGGTTCTTTGTGTTTGATCGGACTGGTAGTTACATCTACTTTTCCTAGAAGAAAAACTACAATTTACAATATGTACCTATAAATGAGGAATCTTAAAGAAAATTTGTAAATTCAAATATAAATTTGTCAATCAATCATATATTCAATCGAAAATATTCCTCATACAAAAGAGTTTTTACATTATTAAAATAAATACTTTTTCAAATAATAAATTAGAGATATTTGCCGCTAAAAATGGCGATTACAAAGATCTAATAGAAAAAACGGGACAGGTATTTACAATCAATATTGCCCTATCGGTAAATTCGCTGTCTGTCTCTAACATTTAATTTTTTACAAATAACCAACGTTCAAGTTTTTTCTTATTTATAATTTGTTTTATTATTGATAAAGATAACTGTAAAATATTAAGACATTGGAGCAAATAATTACACAAAAAAAATATGACTAAAGTAGGAATTATTTTTGTAAATATGTTTTTACAACAAATGGTATTTTTCCTTTAAGAGTTCTTTATTTGGTTACATTTTATTGCGAAATAATTAAGCTTGTATTTGAAATTGTACAGAAACATTGTGAATAGACAACATATATTATTTCAAAATTTTTTAATCATCACTTTTTTTGGTATAAAATATAAAAAACTTACCCTCGCAAACAGAAACCGCCAAATCTAATTTTTCTCGCTTAATCTTGTCCAATTCTTCTTCCAAAGTTTCTTTCTCGTTTTGCAAGGTGTTAATTTTTTTTAATAACTCAGTATCGCTACATTCAACCCCACTCTCGGCCAATTGCTGGATTGTACTTTTATATTTAATACATTCTAAGTTAAGATTTTTTTCTCTTTCCATTAAAATTTCGATTTGTTTATCCTTCTCTTCAGTTATTTTAATGGCGATAGTCTTTTTTTCGTCATCGAATTTGTTTTCCACTTCTTTGATCCTGATTTCCAACAGTTTTTCCCATTTTTCTCGCTCTTTTACTAAAGCCACGTTGATTGCTTTCTCTTTATCTAGTTGGAAGTTTTCTGTCATTTGTAAAAAATCTACGGATTTTTCCAGGCTATTATCCGAAGGACTGCGTTCCATAGTCATCAATTTAAATCTCTTTCTTATGCTCTCCAATTCCGCTTTGTGGTTTCGGATAAGTTTGTCCGATATTTCTTTTATAATTTTCTCCTTTTCGGAATCTTTTTCTTGTAACTGTAGCCGCAAATTTTTATTTTCTTCTGTTATTTTATCCACATTTTCTTTAATTTCGGTTAAATTGTCACGCGATTTTAATAGCTCACTTTCCAGACTATTTTTGTCCAATAAAAGAGTTTCAATTTTTTTCTTTAACTCATCTATGACTTCCCTATCTTTATTTTCTTTGGTTGTTATTATATGTTTCCAAGATTGGGAAAAATCGTTACAATGTTGGTCCAGAGCGTTTCGGTTTGATAAAATTTGTATCCTCAGATTAGTAATTTCTGATCTAAGTTGGAACGTCGCTTCTTTAGCTAGTTGGTGAAGTTTTAAGAGGATATTTTTCAGTTTGTCGTGTTCGCTTTTCGTTATTTGAAGATTATCCTATAAGAAATAGATAATACAACTTTAAAATACTATCTTGTTTTTGTTTATGATAAATCAAATGTTTTTGTGTTCATGCTGGGAAGGGATAATCACAGGGAATTTTGGGCCACCAATAAGTCGAGAAATAATAAAAATTCCATTCAAGGATATATTTGCAGTGCAAAATAATAAATTAAATAAAAAAAGTACCAAAAAGTAGCGGGAAAATTGGTTTGTTTAAAAAAAATAATGCAAATAGCGATAAAAATTTTTGTTTTTAAATAAATCATTGGTCTGAAATTCTGAATTAATTGAGACATTTGTAGAGGAAAACTTTCTGGGATATGATTTTGGACAAGCTAAAATAGACCAGTACAGCAAGCAAAAAAAAACAAGCCAACTAAGTACCATGTACCATAAAATTAAGTAAAAAAAGCGCAACCCAAAAAATAATAAGATACAATCCTCTATGACTCATTTTTTTCCAAATACCTGTAACAAAGCGACAACATTATGCGCCGTATCGAGTTCCTTAACGAACTCCAATCCACGATTCTGCCCCGTCTCAATACTCAAACTAGACGGCAAACTCTCGTCGATGTAAAACTCATCGTTTGCGAAATCCCCAGCTTGGTGACCCAAACTACACAGAGGAGGACTCTGCGGGCTACGAGGAGAAATCGACTTCGATCTCGACAAAGCATTGCCGCCGTGCAACTGCTGGTGGGAATTGAAACAACTCTCAGATGGTCTGAGGTTAGAAAACTCCTCAACGGACTCGTAGGAAGGATTTTTGAGATGGGAAAACTCATCGATGGACTCCAAGGAGGGATTTTTCAGGTTAGTAAAGGACTCAGTGTTGCTGCTGATACTCGAAGTGCGCAGTGAGGAGTGGGGATAATTCTGAGAACTAAGGGAGTTGTTTTGCCCAGGGTAGGGATGATTCTGAGAAATATGAGCGTGATTTAGGCTGAACTGTGGATGGTTTTGGTTTTGGAATGCGCGTGGGGGTTTTTTGGGTGGTGCTGATGGTTTGTCACTGACCTCTGTGGACGTGGAGGCGTCTTGAGTGCGTGTGCGGGGCGAGGGGATGTTCTTGTCGAAGTTTAGCTCCAATGGACTTTGGCCAACCTTTTCGAATTCTTCGGTGTCCGTTTCCGATTCGCAACCTCTGAAAAATGTTTAAAAAATAGTAATTTCTAACATTTTTTTACTACACTTCTACTCACCTATCCAAATCCTTAAGATGCGGCAATCCGTGAGCTGTGGTTAAACACGGCTCGCTTCCCGTACCTCTAAGTATATCTCTATCTAAATCACTAGCCAAACCAACATCGTTGACAGCCTGTATCAACTTGTCTTCCACAGCCTTAATTTCAACGATGCCCGCTTTCGATTCTTCTACTTCTTCCTCTTCTTTGCGAGTTAAGGAGCGCATAAGGAAAAAATTGGCGAGGGCGCTGATGTCGGGAACATTCAGATTCTCGGCCAGATCAGGCAATTCGTTTTTTAACCTGGAATGTATTATTATTTGTTTAAACTTATGTAAAATTCGAAAAATTAAAATACTCACCTATCTATATCTTCTTGCGTGATTTTTGGTAAATCGGAATCAAACATGGCTGGTGCTTGGGTGGCGAAAGATGGCGGCAAATCCTCCATTCCAGGGAACAAAGAATTCAAAAAGTGACCTTCGAATTGTACTTGAAAATCTTTTCGTCTAGTCACCTCTTCATTGTGAATGGTAAGGAGCTGACAAGCCAATTCTGACGCCCACTAAAAGTAACAAAAATTATACAAGTCTAAAACCATTTAACTGTAAATTCAGTTCTGTATACATAAATAGAAAATTTGCTAACCAGTAAGAATGTTTGCGAGAAAGATCTTCTTCTAACGACTTCTGCAACAGCGTAAAGGTAAGTTGCTGGTGCTAGATGGATTTGTTGAAGAATTTCCAAGTGCCTCCTAAGCCTTTTTAAATTTTCGTGGTAAATTACTAATTTCTGATCTATTTCTAAAATGTGGTCTTCTATATACATAACCCACCTATAATGAAATGTTATTTTTATCACTTATATTTAAAAAAAACGAATTTTGTTACCTCAGTCTGTGGTATAAATTAACGCTCAACTCTTCTTTCGCCTTGGCGCATCTACGGCGGATATCACAGAGTTGTTGATGATTTTTACCCATCATTTGGAGTTGTTGTTTATGGGACATACATAAGTCCGGCAATACAGACGGATCTTTCGTATTGCTCGCCCTGTTTTGGTTCTAAGAAAAGAAAGCAAATAAAAGTCTGAAAAAGTTTATTGATTTTATTTTTTTTACTTACATTTGCAAAATATTGTGCCAGTTCTGCTTGTTGCTTGACAAATTTTTTGGCCTCCCTCATCAGAGTTTCCAGGCCAAAAAGTCTTTCACCGAGTCCCTTAACCTCCTTCATTTGCGAATTGTCAGCGTTTTTTAACATTCCTTCGATGTCGCATGACAAAGTTTTAAAGACTTGAGTGTCAAACTAAAAAGATTACCAAAAATTAAAACGTCCTTTTAGCTGAAAAGAATCATTTAAAAAAAATACATGATTTCATACAATAATTTTTCCCATATTGTTTAGTATATTGGTATTCAAAAACATAAATTAAATCTTTAATAAGAATAAAGAAAAACGTTCTAAAAACACAGGTAGTTAGTTCCTTATAAAAAAACTGACCTAAACAGTAAAAAAAAATCAAATTTTATGTATTTGACATTTATCTTCCTTCAAAACTGTTATTAAGACTCTTCCGAAAATGGATGGTGAAACCAGTGACCATAATACAATAACGTTAAAGAAAAGTTTTTGCCTCAAACGTCGTTAAAAAAAACAGCTTGTGAGAAATAAACAAATAGTGGAGGTCACTCCTAGGGGCCGAAAAAGGGAGAAAGGGGTGCTTCTTTTTCTTCTTTTTAAGAGGGAGCAAACCCGGCCTTGGGCTCCCTTAGTTCGCATGGGAAAAAACATTTATTCTCTCTTGAACATTCTTATCCACTTGAGGCTGTTTCTCTAGAGCTCTAAACACCGGTCCATTTTGCCCTTCAACATCTTCCTGTTTTTGAGTGAAAAAGATGGTTTTCGACAGCATCCTTTTTTGTCTTCTTTTTCCCCTTTTCGGGCGCAACAGGGTACCGGGGCAGAACGGAAACAGTTTCACCATCTCATTTTTTCAGTCCCTTCCCCTTTTCTCACAGATGAGCCATGGGAGGTAGGCAAGAGTGTAAGAGAAATTATCATTCTTCTCTTCTTCTGTTCCATAGACTGGGAACATATCGTCTACCCAGAGAAGAAAAACAAAAGGAACGACTCAACCCAAATTCAGAAAATCTAATTTTTTTCCTCAATATATTCTTCTTTCCCTTTTTCGGGTGTATGGACGGATGGGTAAAGATCAAGAAAACAAAGAGAAAAACACATGAGTCTTCCTCTCCTTTTGACTCTTGATTGGGAACAAATAGGGTAAAAGAAAGAGGAAACTTCTTCCCTACATTTATTTTATTATGACTAAAATCAGGTTAAAAAGCGCTAAACAGACTCTAAAGTACATTATGGCACTATTGACACAAAAAGACTGTAAAATGATCAATTGAACCTAGTCATTGTTATTTTAGTATTAAGGTCAGTAATTTCCTTTGTATTAAGGTCAGTAATTTCCTTTAAGTTCATTTCTTTGTAAAAAACAAAGCTATAAAATTGTACATTTATTGTTAATTTATAGATGAATTAGTAATTTCTAAACATAATGTATTGTTATCATAGGCTAGTCATTAGTCAAGCCAGTAAACATGTCAAAAATAATATATATAAGGCAATAATTAAAATACACTATTAGCTTAATTAAACTAAAACAGGATAACAAATATGTAAAGGTCAGTATTCTAGTTTGTTTTATGGCACCAGGTTAGAGTTCAGCAAACGAGAAAAACTAGTGGAAAAAAATAAGTACTAACTTGTTCTAATCCCCTCGAACAATGATCATAAAGCTGATCCATGGTGCTCTTATTATCGGCTGCGGAAATCCATTCATATAGGGTGATATCCTTACCGGTGATGCTAGTCAATGATGTATTAGTTTCTTCTTCTTCCTCAGACGATTTAAGTTCCTCGATTGCCGGATGCTTAATCTCCAAAAGAGCCGCTAACACCGGAATCCTTTGAAGTGTTTGTAAATCGTTGTCGAAACTGAGAAATGATTTATTCCATGTAATCGTAAATTGAATGAAATATATTTTTACTTACTGCGTCAAAAAAGTCATGTAGGCCTCCCTTTCTTCCAAATAATCGCCGAAACTTTTTTCGAAAATCTCCGATCGCTTTCGAAATTCGAAGCTGATGTCTTCCAAGTTGGCCACGACGGCAGACCATCCTTGTTGCTGAAGGTGTTGGTCGTGGACCAGATTTTCGCATACAGATAGTTGCTTTCTTGCGAGTTCAAGCAAGTGTTGGGCCAGTTGGGCACGTTTGGAAACAGTACCAAAAGTTACCGGCATATCACAGTGTTCTTTTATTTTGAGATCTATATCTAAAGAAAATTGATATTTTTATAATCATTCAAACTAGAAAATAACGAAGTTTGGTCTAATTTCTACAAATTCGAATGAGGATAATATTCAACATTTCTGTGTAAATTTATAATTCATGATATTTCAATATGTTTTTAGTTAATTATCTACATATTAATCTTTATTATGTTATACTACTGTTTAGTGATTTTTTTTGTGTTATTTAGTAAATATTTTCCAATTCTAAATAGCTTTTTACTTACCACTTTCTGATCCAGAATCAGCGCTCGCCGAGGGAGGTGTGGGAGATTCAATAATCGATTTACTAAATAAAAAAATCGGATTAGTATCCGTTCCAGCAGAATAAGAACAGACTCTCTTGTTAGGATCCAAACATTCTCCCCCGCTTATTAATAATACTTGTTTGTCTACAGCTATTTTGAATTCTTCTTGGACGTAACGTTTTAGGTTGTCGACGCTAAAAAAAACAAAAATAATGGGTATTCCATGCCCAAAACTTCATTAGACGCGATATTTCATTAAAATAATAATAATATTTAATGAAACAGGTGTATTGGGGTACATTTTTTGAATGAGATTACATAAAACTGCAAGAGGTTCATTAAAGAACCTGTGCCCACACCTAGTTTTTTTAAAATTACTAACTTAAACTAATATAATATTTACAAATTTGCTAACAAATTAGTTTTACTAGTAGGAGGATTATGTAAGTACAGAACCACGAGGTAAAACCTATTAAATTATTTGAGCTTTTGTTTCAATTAAATGAAGATTTAACAATTTTTACTAACCCCATTTTTGAGTATTTTTTTGTATATTTTTTCTCTTTTTCAATTGTTTTGAGGTTTACATCCAGTGCATTAAACATTTTTATGTCACTACTGTTTAGTTTTAGCGTTTTGTTTATTTTTGGCAAAGTTATTCTATTCTTTGTGTTTTTGTTTGCTTCTTTAAAAGTTGTAGAAAGTTTTTTATAACTTTGTAAGATAGTCTCAAGTAAAAAAAAATCTTTAATAGAGAGAGGCAGTTTTTCTTATTCTTTAATTACCGCACAGTGTTCAATAAAGTGATACTTACATCACTCAAAATAGAGAATGTTGCCTTAATTATTTCATAAACATATTATATTTTTTATTATTTAACCGAGAATTATAATATAATCTCTAAATTAAGAATAATAATATAATACACAGTATTATTCATATAAGACACTTAAGTGGGTGACCACTTGTTTTGTGCACATTATCTACAATAATATTCAAATTTATATCATCTGTAGGTATCTTTTATATTCTCAAAATAGTTGTCAAAGCAAATGTTACACCACTTATATTTTATTTCATTATGCTACAATTGACAATTAATCCTGATTTAATAAATAACAGTAAGTACTCATTTTTATTAAAGTCAGGTAAATTATAATAAGTTGTATGAATATTTTAATTGAGCTAATTTTATTTTTGCTACACTTATAGTAATTAATAAATATTCACAAGATTAATTAATAATTATGTTATCTTTCAATTTATAAAAAAAAACAAAACTAAATATCATAAAGTCCTAAATAAAATAAAACTAGGACATCAGAATCATTAGTAAAAAAAACAGCGAGTTTAGGGGGTCAGATATAATTTAATTATTTAAGATAACAAAACAAATCTAATATTTACTTTTATATTATAAATTGTGCCACTTTATATTACAAATTGTGCCAATATAAATAAAAATAGAATGGAAAAAATGATTTTTGTCAAAAATGATTTTTTACGAAATAAAAAATATAGGAAATTGAAATTTTAGTGCAAATCCAAACTAATAATTTATTGGTCATAAATTCAAAGGCCGTTGACCCAGGTCCAAATAAAAACTTGTATAAAAAATACAAAATTTTAACCAAAAATCTATTATGGAATATTATTTATAGATACAATCGTCATATTTGGGCCATAATTCTTGACTTTTTTCCTGAAAGAAAACCGACCCATTATATTACATTTTGTATGTAATGGTCAGTTTGAGACCCAAAGTCATTCAAATTCATAATTTAGAAAAAAATGCATATAGAAAAAATTCTATTTTAATAAATAACACTAAAAATGTATATCAGGAACTAACAATAACAAAACATTTAAATAAATTGAGGATATATTTTTCATATTTGTTTTTGTTTTGTTATAATTTTAGGTAATATCATTTTGTATAAATATGACCAAGCACTTTTTGTTAAAACAAACAATTTTGATATTTGGGAAAAAAATTTAAAAAAAATATATAGGATACTTAAATTTCTGTTAATCGCCCTAAACCTACTACAAAAACGATTTAGCGACCAAAGAAAAATCTAAAAATAAGACGAAATTGCGTTGAAAATGTATGGGAAAAAGTTGGCACGTGTAGATTTAAATTTCATCGGACTCTGTCTCTTTTTTTAACCTTGAAAAATCTATGGATTGCTCATAATAACGAAAATAAAAACAAACAATATAAATAATTAAATATTAAAAATTAAAATTACTAACCTTTCTAGAGCAAGGCTCATATCAAAAGTCATCATACGTCCCGAATCCACGTGAAATACGTGCAACATTTTGATAAAATTCAACCTTTATACGGATATTTTTCTAGACATACCTAAAAAATTAGTTCGTTCACCACTTACATACTTGTAAATATTAACATTTTAGAAGCACGGTAAACAAAGAATGTTTTTTTAAAGAGAGGAAAAACACTACTTTAGCATAAATTATCGCTTAAAAACAAATATATTTACAACATTCGCACCTAAAAGGGTCGACACATCGTTCACAAAGAATTTCTATAGTTCTTAACCATTGTTATGACAGACCAATGGCATATTCACAGCTGATATTAGTAAACACTGGGCTTTTTTACTTTCATTATTTCACTAAATCACTACTTCACACCATTTTATTTCGTTCAACTAATTATTCTATAATTAGACATCACTAGTTCGAACTCATATTAACCATCAGCTGACTAGGAAGTGTTATTTTGCAAACTTTAAAATGACGTGAGATTTAGAAATTATTCATTCTTATCAAGGACATTTGGGGGAAAGTTAGGGAATTTTAGTTTTCCCCTCCAAATTAATCAATAATAAACCATATACTTACTTATATTTATTTTTTATTATTAAATTGAACCAATTGCACTTAAATTAAATTTGTGAATTATTAGTAATTTTTATAATAATCAGTTAGATTTAGATTACTTGTAATCGATCATAATAACCGGGCTATGTTCACTCCTATACCAAGTCCATACAGTGTTGTCAACCTGCACTTACCTGAAAATTCAGAAGTGGCTATTAGGAGACAAATAATCCATAAAAATGTTTTTGTTTTATGAAATAAATGCTAAAATAAATGCAACTTTTTATTAATAAAACCCCGATTTGCTTTTAATACATGTTTTATGTTTTTTTTTGCTTTTAGTTTAAATAATTAGAGAACAAAAAAGATGTTTTATATATAATATATGTATAATAGGCTGAATAGCTAATAGTTATACGAAAAGTGAGGCAAGTAGAGGTAAAACCGCCATCTTTAAAACAGGCAAAACATTCTTTAATTTACACTTGTGCTTAATATATATGATAATAGATATTACTTATTAAATGACTAATATGATAGATTTAATTTAATTGGCTCTTTATATATATTTTTATAAGATTGGTACACCTTGCTGTTAACGTCACTTTGAAAACGGGACTGTCTATGAAACCAAAATATGTTTACGTCTTTCTCTTAATCGATTGTGATGTTTTATTTGATTGTGGCAGTGTGAGAATGAATATATAAAAGCTATATCAAATAATCGGTAATCCTGTAGTTTACGGGTCCGAGATTTGCGCACTCCAGTGGGCGCACCAGAATGACTGTAATTTGCAAGCGACGTTGCCAGACCCTTTCATTATACCACAGAACAAAGGATTGTTGTTTTTGATTATTAACAAAGTTTTGTTAATTAAAATAAAAAATGATATTATTTCTTATGATTTGATTATATAAAAATTCTTAAGAAAAAGTGTTTATTAAAACAAAAAATATATTAATTTATCTTATTATTTGTGACTATATAAAAACCTATGAAAAAGTTTTCTGTATCAGAAAAAAAAATTCTCTTATTTTATCTGATTTTTGAGTAGGTAGGTATATAAAAATTCTTAGGAAAAACTACAAATACATAAATTTATTGATAATATAATTAAGTTCAGTATAATGAACGAAAACGGTTTTTAATTTAGTCAAAAATAAGTTCTAAATTAATATTTTTTTTGTTTTAATAAACATTTTTTCTTAAGAATTTTCATATAATCAAAACATAAGATACCTGAAATATAATATCATTTTTTATTTTATTAATTAACAATTTAGCTAATATTAAAAAAAAAACATTTAAAATTTATTAGTGTAATAATATAATTAAGTTCAGTATAATGAATGAAAACGGTCTGGCAACGTCGCTTGCAATTTCAGTCTGGGACCCGTAAAGTGCAGGATAACCAAATAATCCAACTAATGTGGATTATTTTATAAAATTTAAATTTAGGTAAGCCTGCAGTTTAAGTATGTGAGATGTGTGTTGCTAACGCATAATCACATTAAACTAAATTTTTCTGCTTTTGGATGTTATTTTTATTAAATATTAACGAAAGCCACTCAAAATCGATATACCGATCATTTTAGTTTTACTACCAAATATAATATGTGGCCGAGTAGACACTTTCAAAAGAGGAGTTACAGGTAGTACGTCATAGCCCGCGAGATTTGAAAACAGAAGTCAGTAGGGCCCAAAAGATTTACAATTATTAATAAGTGTAGATAATACATTTTGACCTTATATAATTTAAAAAAAAAATACAAAAATGGCCCATTTTCTTTTAAAAAAATCTCATAAGCACGGTGCTCCCGGGTGCGGGTGTTTAGAGACAGTTTTGGAAGCACTTAGGTAGTTTGAAAAGAATAGGATAGGATAAATATAATATTTGTCTTCACAATTTTTAAAAATATATGTTTTAATTTTAATACAATAGAATATAATATTTGAGTATAAATAAAATCTTAAAATATTTCTTTAAAAGCTAAAAAAATACATTATTAATTTTGTAAAAATTATAAAAGAGTAGCAACAAAAATATTTTAGTACTACCCTAGTGATTTTATTAATGTCATTGTAAATTCGACGGTTTAATAAATTTTCTGAATTAACTTTCTTCTAATTTAGGTGGTAAATAGAAAAATTTGACCAATGTTGAATCATCGATTGGAGTCATAATTTTAGTAACTCGTTCATTTTCCCAAACTTGTTCTGTTACATCTCTTTTTACCCTGGTACAGATGTCGGCAAAGTGATGTCTGGAAATAAAAAGTAAAATTTTAATATTCATTTTTGTGGACCTAAACCTATTTATTATACTTACTTGTTCCCATATTTCGACATATTTTTACAAAGCGCTTGTATAAACCAAGAACCATTTTTCTTGTGACGAATCGCTGCAAATCCTGGTACTGTCGCCCAGAAGGTGTACAAATCTCTAAGTGTTGGTTTTGGACCGTCAGTCGCCAGAGACATGTGACTTTCCGAATCCTCATCCAAACTTTCCACTAAAAATATTTCAGATAAAAGCCTATATAAAGCATGCACTCAGTACCTAGAAATTTTCTTATTCACAAAATCATGATGGATTAGGGACACATAACCTATTTTTGAGCCTAATAAAAAAAGTTTCTCAATAAAGCGATGTATTGAAAATATTATTGATACGAGAATAAAGCTTTTATCATTTAAAAGGGAATTTTTCCCACCCCTATTTTAAATATAATAAACATCAGACTTACTTTAATAAAATGATCATAAATGAATTTAGAATTAATTGAATTCAGTTATATTTTTCCAAAATTTCACAATTTGACTTACGTTGTTGGCATTGTTGTCCTTGACATGACTGAAGGATAAGAAATTTCGGCTTTCCTGTCAAATTTGCTTTATTATAACTGGTCATAATCTCTTGTATTTTACTAACTTGTACATAGCAACTATTACTACCATATACAATTCCTAAAAAACGTAAAATGTTGATTGTTTTTTAATTCTCCCTTTATTCAACATACCTTTATCTCCGTGTGACATGATACAAATAAACAGGCTTGATTCGTCTTTTATTTGATTTGTAACATCTATAACTGTTTGTTTTAATTCTTGATGGTTGATACTATCATAAACAATAACCTTGAATCCATATTTTTTGAATTCCTTTTCTAATCTATCTCTGTCATTCTTGCTTCCAGCTCTCTCTTGTAATCTTTCTTTTGACAACAAGTGCTAAAAAGACAGAAAGATACTCTAAAAATAATGGAAAGCTCCAATTTACCTGCAAGTGCAGGAGAAATAATAGCTGTCTTTCATTTTAATGTGGTTAGATAGAACTTGAAGGAAAACACAATTTAAACTTAAAAAGGCAAAAAAAAAAGATATACTCAAAAGGCACTAAAGCCCTTAAAAAAGCTACAAGAAAAACTACATAAGATGGCGAAAAATTACATTAGTATTAAAAAGAAGTTAAAAGCAACATTTGGTATTTAAAAAATTACCTGGAAATTGGGACGAAATTCACTATAAAAATCCATCTGATTTATAATTAAAACAATACCCGGATTTTCTGGATCCACTGGGTATGAATTACTGTCTGGATCCACTAGAGGATTATTGTCCTTACTGACATTGTTTTGGAAATCTAGAGGTGGAAGGTTATGATGATGTTCCAAAAATGGATTAACATATGGAAAATGTTCTCTAGGAAAATTGTTATCCATACTAGTACCAGTTGATGGTTTCCTAGATCTGGATTCTTTTTGATTGTATCCCAAGTTCATCGTGTCTCTTAAGGATTGTGAATTGTTTGGAAATTCAAAACTTGTTGATTGCGTTTCTCTATTATTAGTGACATTTTGCTGCTAAAATATATAAAAATAATTATGGGGTTTCACTGAAAAAATTAACTTACCTTGAGCAAAACCTTATCTAATATATTATATAAATGATCTTCATTTATACCTTTTAGAATCCCTTTTATCTCATATAAATCTAAAACTTTGTCACACTCCCATTGTAAAAAACAAATTTCAAGATGATCCACTTCAAGTTCATCAAAATTTATTTTTCTCTTATGGAAATTCTCCTTGACTTTATTCAAAAAAAATTGTTTTTCTCTCATACACAAATTGTCGCAAATTAAATAAACGGATTTTTTAATAATGTTTACGTGTAATGAGTTTGCGTTATTTGGTAAAAAATGATCGATAACTGACGATTTTTCAAAACCTGAAAATTAAAATTATTGCCATTTTAAATAAAATAATGAAGATTCTTGAAATATAATTAATAAAAATAGGATATAATGAACTTTTAAATGAACTTACCTAAAGATTTTAGCACATTAAAATTTTTAATAATACAAAGAGCTTCAATCAATTTATCTTGCCAATTTCCTTTACTAGAATTATATTCTGCCCATTGTGATAACATTGTTCTATCACCGCCTCGTGTCATCAAATACAATTTATCTAATAAATAACGAGATTCTTTTGGGTCTTCTGACAACAAATACACCAAAGATGCCTAAAACGTTAACAAAAGGAAACATTTTTAATACATATACATAAAATATTTTTTACTTACAATTTCTTGATTATCTAAATCTCTTTCAAATTCAATAACTTTATTCACAGTTAAAACATCCTGTGCTCTAGGCATACTAACTGTGGGCCGTAAGGCAGCATCAATTTCTTCATTTGTGGCTAAAAAAAAATTGTAAAAATAGTAACAACTAAAGATTATAAAAAATTGGTGTAAATATAACTTACAGCTTTCAATAGTATCAAATTCTTCATCTGTGTCTAACTGAGACAATTCTGATTCAGATACATATCTGGAATTAGTACTTCCCATTTTAGTATTTCAAAAAATCTTATATAAGTGCTAAAAAATTAAAATGGTAAGATTTTATATATTTTTATTTGTCGTAAAAAAATAATTCGTTTTAAACTAGTGACTAACTAGTTAAGTATAGTGTCGGTTTGCAGTGAAAAGTAAAGGTTGTTTTCTCACGGGAATATCAACTTATATTTTTGGTAAAATTGTCATTTAATCATGATTTACTTTATATGGAAGGGTACGCCGTTTCGTTCCAATAGAAAAGAGTCGTCAACAACAACTAAAATCATCTTTATATTTGAAAATATATTGTATATTATATTACATTAGTAACCGATTTATGTGATATGCTTAATATTGTTTACCAAGTTTACAAAAGTGTTTTTCGCCACTCTATACAAGAAAATTGACATTTATATCGACACAGATCTTTCATATAAAATTCATATAACAAAACATAAGAAAGTTTATACTTTGGGGATTCCCCAACATTCTCAATGACTAAATTTATGTTATCAGTTCTGAGAATAAGATTTTTTTACTATAGACATTAAATATACTTACTGGCTTTATAAAGATTAAAAACAAACTAGTCTATTAACTAAAAATAAATTAATTTTTACTTAAACAAAATAAAAAGTAAACAGCAACATAAGGAATAATTTATTTGACACAATTGACGGACCAAAAAAGTGTCAAAATCATCTTCTTTTCTATTGTTTATCAATAACTTTCATTTTCCATACTTTCATTCAAGTTGCCTGACAATTATTAAATTTTCTTATCACTCTAAATTGTAATTAATTATTATAAAATTATACTCTTTAATCACATTTAAATTAAAATCATTCGTCTTTGTCATAAATCAACGAGCGGCTAGAAATCCGACGATGACCTCAGTTATTCTCCTGCCCGACTTCCAATGTTGCCGGTTATAAGTGATGTAAAAATTTTTTAGTGTTATTTTTATAAGAAAACACCTTTCGGACCAAACAAAATATAAACAAATTTTAATACTGAATGCAACCGAAAGAGAATAATCGCATGCAAATTGGTCGCGCAGCACAGATCATTGTCGGTCGGATTTGTAGTCTATAAACAAATATTCGATTTGGAAGACAAATATTCTGTTTTAAGAAATACATGCAATTTTTTTTAACAATTAACCCCGGTTTGATTTAAATAGTAGTTTAGTATTTTTTCATTTTTAATCTAAATAATCAGAAAAACATCTGATATTAGCGACTCGCGCGCATAAAATGGAATATTTGTCTCCCGATAACGTAATTTACACCCCTTTTAAAAACAGAATTGAAGTTAGTTACCTTATGACCAATCAGAAATAGACATGTGATTGACACTTTTTTGTTTAATTTTAAATTTTTAAGGTTAGATTCCTACAAAAATCGTAAGCAAATTTGTTTGTACGTAACTTAACAGCTGTTATTTTTAAATAAAGGTAAAGTTAATACCTTATAATTAGACTGACAAAATATGCACAAAAATAAGTTCTTCCTTTACGCAGCTGGAATATTCTTATCCTACTTCTATTTCGGTATAGTACAAGAAAAGATTACAAGAGGTAAATACCCTTATGAAGTAGTGAAAGACGATGGAAGTAAAAGTATTGAATACGAAAAATACACGTATGCAGTAACATTAGTATTTGTACAATGTGTTATAAACTTCTTAGTGGCGAAAGTCGCTGCCACTCTATGGCCACAAGGAGAAGATACCACTCATAAACTTTATTACGCTAGTATGTCCATTACCTATCTACTCGCTATGATTTGTTCGAATATGGCATTGCAATGGGTACCTTATCCTACTCAAGTTATAGGAAAATCTGCCAAGCCTATACCGGTAATGATTCTTGGAGTGTTAGTGGGGAAAAAAAGTTACACAGTTCGAAAATATTTATTTATATTTATGATAGTTTTTGGTATAGTTCTCTTTATGTTAAAAGATAAAGCATCTTCGGAAACTCAAGAATCTTCAATTGGTATTGGGGAGTTACTTTTAGTACTTTCGTTGATAATGGATGGACTTACTGGAGCTATTCAGGTAATGAAATGGAATTATATATGTACATTTTTAAATCCGAATTTTTACCTATTTTTAGGACAGAATTCGAGCAGAATCTAAACCAACTGGGATTCAAATGATGCAAATTGCAAATGCCTGGTGCATACTGTATTTGGGAATTACTATCGGTATATCTGGAGAATATTTGAAATTTTATGAGTTTGCAACAAGGTTTCCATTTGTCATAACTAATCTCTTAATACTTGGGATAACATCTGCTGTGGGACAATTATTCCTGTATTCTATGGTATGTGGTATAGAAATATTTTAAGAAAATTATGTTCATTAAATATTTTTGTAGGTATCTGAATTTGGCCCATTGGTGGTATCAGTTGTGACTACAACAAGAAAGTTTTTCACAGTACTAGCATCGGTAATATTCTTTGGAAATATTATTTCTAGCAGACAATGGATAGGGGCTGTAATTGTTTTTGTAGCATTATTTTTAGACGCGTATTACTCAAAATTTACACCAAAGAAGAAATAAGTATTTTCATGATTTTATGGTTACATTCCTACACTGAAAAAACAATTCATTTTGAATTAAAGAAATTTTTTCTCTACATTCCTACACTGAGAAAACATTACAACTTGAGTCAAAGCAACTTTTTGTTAGTGTATATTTAAAATATCGGATTTTCTTGATATATTTATGCATATTATATTTTTATTTATATTGTTATTTTAAGTTATGAAAATGTTTTAGTAAAAAATTTAATATCTGTTTTGTAATTACTCTTAAAATAATAATTCAGTTTGAAACGTACACTATATTTTGTTTGCTAAAAACATACAATCGTTTTGTATCATGCAAACAGTTGTTTAGTTTGATTTGATTTTGATATAATAAATCACTGGAATCCTTATTTCATAAAATTAAATCAATAACATAATACAGTTGTTTCTATATATATTGTGCAATATTTTTATATATAAAGTGATAAAATTTGTTTTGTTATAAACATATCTACTTTTTGCTCAAATATGTGGAAAAACCTGTATTATATCAGATTTATCGCAGACAATATCCAATACAAATTTAAAAAAAGACAATATTCATACATTTATCCAAAAATGTCACAATGAAACAAAATATATTATTTTAACATATAACATGTTATATTATCACAGTCAGTTTTGTGACAGCATTACTACAATCTGATAAGACTTATTCTATAGCATACAGTCTCGTCCATTCTTTCGCCTTTAGAACAGCCTCTTGTTCCCTACTTTTCCACATATTTGCTACATCATTTGCTAGAGGGTCGTCAGGATTTGGACTACTCAATAAAGCTTGAATTGATAATAACACTGTTCTTACTTGTAAAGCGGGAGACCACTGGTCTTTGAGAATATCTAAACATATTCTTCCCAATTTGTCAATGTTTGGGTGGTAAATTTTTGTCAAAAATCTTACATTGGGTGGGGACATTGGGTAATTTTCTGGTAAAAATAGCTCTAGTTTAAATAACCCTCCTTCGTATGGAGAGCCTGATGGGCCAGCCATTACTACATGAAAATATCTGCAATTTGACTCGTCTGGAGTAGCACTAATACCAGGAGGTGGGTCCTTTGATAAGTTTTTCGTTTCGACCATAATTCGTTTTTTTGAACTGCTTGCCATTACAAATCAAATGTTTTTATATTGAATGAAACTATAACTATTGTTTTTATCACTTGTTGATTTAAAATATATTTAATTAACACTAATAAATAAATGCGATTTAACCGGAAATTACAGCTGAAATTACAAATAACGAACACCAATATTTGCCAAATGTCAAACGTTAAACCGAAATTGCAAATATTTTCTTTTTTAGTCGATTTTTCGCGATTTATCATTTCAAAATGTGTATTTTTGGCGACAGAAATATCTTAAAAATTATTCAGTAAATAGAGAGTTATCACAAGTTTTATAAATATTACAATGCCAAAGAAAATGGAGAGTTATAAATACGCAAAAAATATACAGTACCACAATTAAGTCTGTAAAATTTTAAATCGAATAACCGTTTAAACGTTATCATGTTCACATATAAACAATCATGATGCTAAAAATGATCGAAATGGATTTGGGGAACTCAACACTTAAAAATTTGTTTAAAGCCGAATATTAAATAAAATCCTGATTGTAATTTAGATTTGTAAAAAAAATTACTTTACAAGCTTATTGCATAAAAGGGATATTTTTATTTCCACCTTCACGTAGCTTCTAAATTTAGGCGAAAAGAGGTTGACAGTTGATTAGTGACGTCAATAACGACTTACTTCCAACACAATACAAACACAGTTGGCTACACTGGTATCATGACAACTTTGACAATTTGTCATGTTTTGATTTTTCATAACCTCGAAAGATGGAAAATGTTTTTTGACTGTTAAACGTAATGTTTTTCGGTTATTCTAAGTTACTAAAAATTTCTTATAGGCACCAAATAATAAAATACATACACAAATACGTATTTAATATGGAAAAAGCATATCTCCGGCATTTGGACAATAACGAACAGTTTGAACTAGCTTTCAAATATTTCAATGACGAACTTCGAGTAAACAGATTATTTAACTTCAACAGAAAACTTTCAGAAAGTACAGAAACTTTTACTAACAGAGTAGCAACGAACGTCGGAAAAGTTATAAACAAAAAAAATAAAAAACGGAAAAAAGAAGAGCCTACCGAAGAAACCAAAATAGATGTTTTGTTATTTCTTAACAATATTGAAGTTGAAAAAGAAGTTTTATGTGAAGAAGTGTTTAAACCTGGCAATGATGTTTCTATAAAAATTATGGATAAGGAATTTAAAGTTATTGTAAATTCACCATGGATTGATAATATGGCTCTACCAATGTCGATTTTAGCTGGATTTCCAACTTACCCATCCAAGTTTGATTTTGTTTTTACTAATAAAGATTTATCAGATTTTGTGTGGTCTAAATCTAAGGATGAAAATAATTGGGTCACTGTTGGAAATGATTATGTTTATATTCCTTCTAATGACGATATTGATAATTATTTAAAAGTTACTTGTACCCCAAAAAATGAAGAAGCAGAAGGGCCAACTGTGGAGTGTGTATCAGTTTGTAAAGTGGAAGCGAGTCCTGGAAAGTGTCCATTTGAAGTAAGACATCAATTTACAAAAGACAGGGCAAAAGAAAATGAGTAAGTGAACACATATTTATACATTTTATATCAAAGATAGAGTTGTTACTACTAAATAAAAATAACTTATTTATAGATTACGAATAGTTACTTATAACATTTTGGCAGATTTGTATTGCGATTCAGATTATACTAGAACAGTTTTACACCCTTATTGCCCTCCTTATGCATTAGAAATTGATTATCGAAAACAACTTATCCTAAAAGAGATTATAGGTAATGTATAAGTAAAAAATAATATGAATTTTGTATATTTGTTAATTTATAGGTTATAATTCTGATATAATTTGCCTTCAAGAAGTAGACCGAAAGGTATTCAAATATGACTTACAACCAGTACTTGACCATTTAGGATACGGCAGTAATTTTTTCACCAAAGGAAAGGATGTAGCTGAAGGTCTGGCTTTATTCTACCGTAAAAATCACGCAAAGTTAGTCTCATCCCATAGATTTGTACTTTCAGAACATATTTCTATAGATCCCATTTTCGTTGATATATGGCAACAAATATCTAAAAATGAAAATCTTGTAAAGAGAATTTTGGATCGATCTACAACCCTGCAAGTTAATGTTTTGGAGTTGGTGGATCGTGATGAAGTTTTAGTTGTGGGGAATACTCATTTGTATTTCCATCCAGATGCTGATCATATAAGATTATTACATGGTGGTATGGCTATAAGATATTTGGAGCATTTTATTAATTCCTTAAAGGAAAAGGTAACTTTTCGCATTAGTTAAAAGACACCCTCAAAATGTACATTAAACCGGTATAGACGTTTTTGTTTCCGTTCTGTTATTCATTGAAAGGAAATAATGTATCTTTGAAAATTGCATATTTGATGAATAACCTCTTGTTTTTAAATTTGAGAATACTTAATAATGGTCTTTAATTCATTAAAAGTGATTTATAATGCACAACATGTACTAGAATATTCTATGATTCATTAAAAGTGGGACAGAGTAAATTAGGAGAGTTAGAATGAATAAATGATTATTTAGATGCTTAAAAATGAGTTAAAATACTTAATAATGGACTATAACTTGATTTAATTTTTATAAAATATGTTTTTTAGACCTCAAAAAGGATATCATTAATTTTTTGTGGAGACTTTAACAGTGTGCCAGAATGTGGAATATATAAACTATACACAGAAGGATATGTACCAAAAGATTTTATTGATTATCAAAGTAGTAAGTATTTTTAATAGTGTACTATTTTTTAGCGTGACAAAATTTATTTATTGCATGATAAATATAATCCAAATAATGGCAAAAAATGTAAATGAACAAGAAAATACTTTTTCCATTTCCAGATAAAGAAGAAATGGTCTGTGATGTCGAATTAAAGCAACCATTTAAATTATCGAGCGCCTGCGGAACTCCAAAATACACAAATTACACTACGGATTTCTCTGATTGCTTAGATTACATTTATTACCAAAAAGACCGTTTCGAAGTTGCTCAAATAGTACCATTACCGAGTCACGAAGAAGTCATAGCCAATATTGCACTGCCTAGTGTTGTTTTCCCTTCTGACCACATTGCTTTAATATCCGATTTAAAATGGTTGTAATATTAAGGATATACGTTTTATATTTTTAATATAGAATTAAGTTGTATATTATTGGATAATTATATTTATGTTGCAAGGAAATTGGGTTTTTGTTTTAAAAATTTCTTATAAACTAAATCAACAATCGTTAAATAAATACAATTTTGATTATTTGGTAAAATTTGTACTTTTTTTAAATTGTAATTTTGTCAAAATGTATACACCCACTCTATAGATTTTTTTAACGGTTTAGGTTGGTGTGTAATTCAGAAAATGAATTTAAATATTGAATTATATCTTCAAAACATATCGGGAATTTTACGAGATTTGATATATATAGGTATTTTACCTTACTTTCAGCATTATTCGAAAACGAATTATTTCTCATAGTTATGACTCGACTTGTTTAGTAGTCAAGGTATTTTTAACCACTTCTTTAATTAAGTGAAATTTCTTGTTCTAAAATCGTTTTTAAATGAGTTTAGCAAGAAATATTGATATACTTGGCAGCTCAGTGATACCAACTACCCCCGCAAATTCCCTAAATATAAACCACAGTACATACAGTAGGGCCGCTCACAGACTACGAATACTACTTCACAGTGTTGTCAAAAGTGGTACCAGAGCACGCACTATTGAAAAATAAAAAAAGCACCATTTAGTTCTCTAACGTTTTGTTTTCTTATTGAATATATATTTCTTGATACGGGTATGGCCAGAAAATATTTTATTAAAAAAAAACAGAATTTTTTGTACTTAAATACATATTTATCGTTGTCTGTTCTTACAACGATATTATTAATTGAAGTATTTAAAATACAAGATAAATACAGATATAGAACGAGAGAAAAATAGCAGTTTTCATTTGACTTGTATTTTATGATCGACACGCAGATGGTGGGTGGTGTGACTTCCATCGCTCTTAAAAAAATTTCTGAGTTTTTTTTAAATAAATTATTTTCTGGATATATTCTGATCAAGAAATATATTTAATTACAAAACGTTATATAACTAAATAGTGCTCGTTTATTTTCTAATAGTGCGTGCTCTGTGTGCCACTTTTGGCACAATTGTGCTACATTTGACAACACTGTGAAGTAGTATTAGCAAAATGGCGTCAATGTTAAATTTAGTGCCGCCCTGATAGCGAGCGGCCATACTGATAGAATATATGTACTGTGATAACCGTAATGCCATTTGTCAATTTAATTAATTTTTTCATTTTTGAAGTAGTGTAAATAATAAAAAAAATTCATAATGACTGATTCTTTTGATTCCTTTTCTTCGGGTTTAGAAAATAAAGGAGGCGATAAAGAACTTCAAGAATTTTTAATGGTTGAAAAACAAAAAGCACAATTCAGTGCCCAAGTAAGTTGTTTTTATCTAATAGTGAGGTTAAGTTCATCACATTATAATTTTTCAGATACACGAATTTAATGAGTTCTGTTGGGAGAAATGTGTAGATAAACCTTCAAATAAGTTGGATAGTAGAACAGAGACATGTTTAACGAATTGTGTGGACCGCTTTATAGATGTCTCTTTATTAATCACCAATAGATTTGCTCAGTTGTTACAAAAAAGTGGAGGCATGTAGTGGAGAATTTAGACTAGTAGTGTGAAATTAATTGGTGAATTACTGTTGTATTTTATTAAATTGTAATCACAATTCATTAAATCTTTAGATTTTAACATATTAATATTATTTGTTGTGATTTATTAAAAAAATTTTTTTAAAAACCTTTTTTTGTTAAAAATATAAGTGTAGTAAGTAATTGAAATTCTATACTTATTTAAAATATTTATTATTCTAAAAAAGAAACGTAGAATAATGACATTCTATAGGTCTTTTACTTTGCTAAATGTGCAGCCACTCACTAGAGAATTTGTTTTTTGCCAGCTCATTTGTCAAAATTTTGTTTTTGAAGGTTAATAAAAAATCGAAATATTGTGATATTTTGAATCTTTCGTAATTGAATTTGGTTTAACATGTCGGAAACAGATTTTGAAGTTCTTGAACCTTCACTAAAAAATATAATAGGTCAAGATACGCTGAAATGGATATTTGTTGGTGGTAAAGGAGGTGTAGGTAAAACAACTTGTAGGTGAGTGTGGTTAACATGATTTTTTTCGTATTCTAATTAAATATTTTCAATAGTTGTAGTTTGGCAGTTCAATTGGCAAAAGTAAGACATACTGTATTAATTTTATCTACAGACCCTGCTCATAACATTTCTGATGCATTTGACCAGAAATTCACAAAAATTCCTACTCAAGTAAGAGGCTTTGATAACTTGTATGCAATGGAAATTGATCCAAATGTCGGTTTTAATGAATTGCCAGATGAATATTTTGATGGGGAACCAGATGCCATGAAAATGAGCAAAGGTAGTACAAGTTGATTTTATGAAGAATACCAAAGAACTGATAGTAGAATAGATACTTGGTAGAGGTAATTATAACAAATAGTTTAACACCTTAAGTTATGTAAATTCATGGATGTGCTTTCCAATACATAAACATACATTGTCTCAAATGTGGTCCACTTACAAGTCCCATCTCCATGCTATGTGCTGGAGTGGTCCAGTAAAAAACAGGATACAAAAAGAAGTACAGTCACCAAAGATGACTGAACCAGAGATAGTTATCGCAAATAGTAGAAACACGACCCCAAGGGTTGTGTACCAAAGTGAAGAAATGTAAAAACATTGCCCAACAAAGGGTGAAGACGCCGGTAATGGAATCATAATTGCTTGCATAAAAGAAATATATCATCTCAAACCCTACACAATTTCTTCGAATGACCATAAAACTAAATAAGCAAAATATAAATTTTTACCTATATGTGTATGTGGTCAAAATTTCCATATAATTAACTGAGTATAAAAGAAACGTATCACAATCTTATTCTACAGAATCCAATCTAATGACCAGAATCAAACTGGCCATATGATAAAAACTAGCCCCTATTATTTTTTTTAATCCTAGAATGAATAAAATATGTGGATAAAATATATAAAATTCAATCTAATTACTACAAGAAACAAACTAGTTTTGACTTTTATCTAACAAGATTATACCATAACTCCTTTATACCAGCTGTTAAAAAATGGTGATGATTTAAACTTTTTAGACCCAGCATTGGAAATTCATTTAGTTCCTTGCAGATTGTTTCCTTCATACTATTATTATAATTTGGTGTATTTTTTTAGTCCTACGTAGTTGGGCATATCAAAATCGCGTTCATATAACAGTATTGTATAGCATATGCATGAGATTAAATTACTTAATATCATCCCTACACTTCAAATACTGACTATTATTTTTGTCATTTTGAGAAAACGGCTTTTATTGTCTGTTCAGTTGAATATCATCAGCTTTGTGTTAAAGCTGCTAACTACAGTTTGTGATAGGTTACATTAGATAAAGTATTTAAAAAACTAACAAAACATTTTGAATGGACAATAAATATTGTTTAAAATGTTTCTTTTATTAATGTAAAAGAATTCAAATAATTATGAAATGGAGTTAGCATATTTTATGAATAAAAGAACATAAGGTTTAAATTTTTGAAAGTTATCTAGCACTCCTTTTAGGATAAAAATATTAGTTCATTATCAAAAATTTGTACAAAAAAGAAAATAAAAAATATATTTAAATCCAAGAACTTGCACGTTAGAAAATTATAATTCATAAACCAACAACGGCAATCTAGAATCCAGTAAAGTTTTATAAAATTTGTATTTCCTTTAATTCGTTTATCCCGATGTTCACGTTTTAGTTCATTCCATTCCTTAGTTGTAACAGATTGTTTTCTTTGTGGTTATAGTTCACTCTCGGATATCTAAATTTTTGACATGTAAATACCAACCCATTTTGAACGATCTTTACATTGTTATAAATAAATACATACATTTATCTGTTATCCTATTTATGTATACAACATGGTAAATTCTAGAAATAGAGTGAACCATTTAACACATGAAACCGATGATATGTATGTTTTACCAGATGAAATACAATAAAGTTGTTTCTCACAACATTAATAGCAATTTTGTTCTTAAAATAGTCATTAACCTGCTATTTGTAGTATAGGGAAGATATGTTAAACTAATTCTAAACTATTCTCACAAGTATCTACTGCCTTTTCAGCAATCTTCGATAAATTTACTGCTAGTGCAGTAGTAATTAAGTTTAAATTCTTTATTAAGGTAAGATTATTGGATGTTATTTATTTTTAGGCATAATCCAAGAAATAATAGGAGCGTTTCCTGGGATAGATGAAGCAATGAGCTATGCAGAAGTGATGAAACTAATAAAGAGCATGAATTTCTCAGTTGTAGTGTTTGATACAGCTCCAACAGGCCATACTCTACGTCTCCTTTCATTTCCACAAGTAGTTGAAAAAGGTTTAGGAAAGTTATTAAAGTTGAAACTAAAAATTTCGCCATTAATATCGCAAATCAGTGGTCTTTTAGGTATACCAGATTTTAGTGCTGATAATTTCTCATCAAAAATGGAAGAAATGTTGAGTGTAATAAAGCAAGTCAATGAACAATTTAAAAATCCTGATCAAACTACCTTTGTGTGTGTATGCATTGCAGAGTTTTTGTCTCTTTATGAAACGGAACGTTTAGTACAAGAATTAACTAAATGTAAGATTGATACTCATAACATTATTGTTAATCAATTATTGTTTAACAAAAATAACAAAACCTGTCAAATGTGCGCTGCTAGGTATAAAATTCAAGAAAAATATTTAGACCAAATTAATGACTTGTATGAAGATTTTCATGTTACTAAGTTACCTCTTCTTGAAAAGGAAGTTAGAGGTCATGATTCTGTTCTTGCATTTTCGGAACATTTGGTAACGCCCTACACTGAAAAATAAATACTAAAATGGATTTTATATTTTATTTTTGCATAATAAAGGGAAACAACTAACAATTATATTTTTTACTGCACTTTGTGATGGTCAGAATAAAAAATAAACAAATTTCCTTCAGCAAAATTTGATTGTTGGTGGTTTCCTTCTCAAACATTAAACTGTAAATACCTCTATATGTAACCATTAGATTATAAAGGTAAAATATTTTACATTATTTGTAATATGGATGTGTTAAATAAATAATTAGTATTACTGGAATTATTTCTTTCAATCTATAAAAAAATGTGAAAAACTTATAAAAATAATAATTTTAGAGCGTTCTAGTCCTTTCCGTTAAATGGACCCAATCTGGTAACCTATTTTCTTTAAAATAATTCTCCTTAGTAACTGCTTTCATGGTTAGGAGTTCTGTTGCCCCATAAATAGCACCTAAAAAACAACTCTTTACTTGAAGAATATTTACTTCATTAAAAGTTAAATAATTTTACCTCCCAACCAAGCTGCATAATTTTCTTTGCATGGAGGCGAATGAAAAGCAAAGTTTTTCAAATGTAACTTGTTATATTGTTCATTTTTCAACTGATGTTCTAATTCTTCTTTTAACCTCGCTTTAAAACCCAACGTCATTGTTGTTCCACCTATAAGAAGCAAATTTTCAGCCAATATTTGCCTAAGGTTGATATCAACTCGTAGAATGGCATCTAATATCATAGTAGACAGACATAAATGATCATTGTCTTCTTCATAGAGAATTTCGAAAGCTGTTTCTCTAACTTTTCCTTTAATTATTATACTTTCTGAACCTCCTATAATTAAGAAATAGATAGAAATTAATATTAGCAGGTATAATTAAAGTCTCATTACCTATTGGATATTTAATATCTGGACAGGGACTTATATCTGGCTTAACTAATGCCAACTGCTTCGCTCTAGATCTTTCAGTTACAAAGCAACATCTCACTTTTATATCTTCCAACGTTTCTTCTGGTAGGTTTTGCGCTCCAGTATTATTACTGCTAAGTAAACTTCTTAGTTTACTAAAATGTATCAGAATTAGAAGTGACTGATTATAATTAAACTGGTTATTACTTATGTATAGCTTCTGCTCCCAAAGGTAGAGCTTGCCAAGCTTGTATCATAGGTAACCCATGGCAAATAGGAATAACAACTGCTTCTTTATACCCTACATCTACAACCATTGCAGTATCAACAGCAATACTAGACAAACAAACTAAATGTGACGGCAGGCTTAGCAACATTGATATTTCATAGTGTGAAAATAAAACCTAAAAATATGTTTGAACAAATATTTTTTTAGTGTAAATCGAGATTGAAAAAACCATAAAAATTTAGAGTGGAATAATAAAGATTTAGAGGCATTATATCATTCTAAAAATCATTTGTTTTGAAATTGCATATATTTTATAAAAAATATGATAAAACAAAGTTAGAATCAAAACTTTGTATTTACCACAAACTGTTGGCATCAAATCCTCATATTTTCTCTTTGATTAATTACAATACAGATAACAAGATTAAATTCTTCAGATAATTTAGTTTGTCTGTTATATTTTAGCAGAACAGAAATTAAAAAAAAACATTCTAAGACCATTTTATTCCAATTTCAAACTAATTTTTCCATTTATGGAATCCTGGAAAAAGTAGAAACCCTTGCGAAAACTGAATAAATTTTATATTAAAATCAAAAAGATAACCAAGAAAGAAGGTTTATATTGCAGAGCTGTGATAAGTACTCAAAAAAGAGTTTAAATACGAGCACTAAGCACCCTAATAAAGTGCTTTAAATTCACAAGCACTAAGCACTTTTTGAAAATTTAAATTATTGATGTGGAAGTGTCTGTTAAATTATTTATAAAAAATTGAGTAAGTCCAACAAAATTACATAGTTAGAATATAGGAACCAATATCAAAAATTCAAATTTATTTCTGAACAGAGTTCCAAAATTCGAAACCATTCTCGAATTATCACTAAGACAGACAGACATTGTCAATAAGTATCTTCTCATCGTTTCGTTACATAATAAAACATTTTTTTTAAGAATTATTACATGTGATATATATCATTTTTGATGTAATATTTTTTTCAAATTATACACTAATATATAATAATAATACTCTCCCCACATTTCATCCTCTTACGAGTGAACCCCAGAAGCCAAAGGCTTGTGTAGGGAAAGGATGGCTATTATTATTTTCCGTGACAGTCTAGGGCGACTTACTGAGGATTGTTGGCCACTATCATAGATTAGATGAGAGAAAATCTATACAGCTTTTCATGTAATAAGAGTTACCTCTAAATTACTTAAGTGACAAATGCAGAGTTTTGATTATTAATGTCTCAATTATTTAAAGTTACCTTAGCCAATGTTTCTCTAAATAATGTAGGACACAATAAAGATTCTACAATTATTATCGGTTTATCCTTGGGACTAAGAAGAGCATATTTAAAGTAGATAATATGTATAAACTCAACCAGCAAATCATACAGATCCTGTGGAGATTGATAGTCCCATATTCTTCGTAATTCACCTGTTCTTTTACATCTTACAACTGATTTTATTATTGTTCTAGGAGCGAATTCTCCAGTAAAGCCAAATCTAAAAAATTCATAGTAATAATTCGATTTGGATTTGTTTCGTTTACTTACTTAGTAAAAACAGTTCCAATATCTAATACTACAGTCAGTTTATCACTACTTAATGACTCATATATGGGCATTATGTAGATTAAAAAAACAAAAATCTATAGAAAATATAATATACAAAAAATGATCTAATAACAATTTATAAATGAACTGTGCAACTGAAAAAGAAGATATATAACCTTAACCAACGTGAAATTAGTTACGTTTCAGTCGTCGGAAAATCAGTGGCAGCGGTAGAGAAGGCGGTAATTGTTTGATCAGGTTCCAGTATTGCCAGGCTATTCTCTCCTCAAATGGATTTTCTAACCTCAGATATTAAATAATTTTCAAATTATTCTTTATGAAACCTCATAATTTGCTCACAATTTATTTTTTCTTCCTACAACAACTGTTGTCAAGATTTTAATTTTCTGAGAAATCAAATAACTTCCTACAAACTTTACTTACTTATGACATCTTTTTTTTATGAATTTTTATAATGGTTTTGTAGAAAAATGTTGAAGTATATTAAAAAAATAATTCTAAATAATCAGATAATAAATAATTTGACGCATACCCATAATATTTTAATATGTCTCCAGATAGTTCAATTACTGTTTCCTATCTTCATTTTCAAATTTTAAAAAGGAATCAGAGTTTTTCACTAATTTTTAATCTTTATTTGTAGAATTAAATGATTTTTTTGCGACATATCATGTTATATACGGTTACTCAAAATTACTAACCGGTCCATTTTTGCGAGGAAACGGGTAACAGGGGAAGGTTTTATGACGTCCACAGCAATGTCATAATTTTATAATACCATATCAATTTCAGTAAGCCAAGTCGTGAGTAGAAAATATTACAAATTAGAAAAATGGACGAATTAACCGAATTATCATTAAATTACGAAGGGAGTGAATTTACAGTAATTGTTCCTCTTCATGTTGCAAATATTTTGTTGAATGGTAAGTAAAAAAGGATTATAAATACCAATAATGCTGGTTCTATATAGGACATTTTTTTAAATAATCTTACACACATGTCCATTTCCATAGTGACCTTTAGTAGTGCTTAAAAAGTACAAGTATTCATTCTAAGTAATTTGAAAAATACTATTTCATTGTATTTGTCGTTCCAGAAATGGTAATCAACTTTCTGTCTTTGATGAATTTCCCTTAGGAGAAAATACATAGTTTCTGATTTATCGTAAAATATCCTATTAACTGGAATAAGTATTAAAGAACATTTCTTCAGAAAGTAGCCCAAATAATCTCATTCGACAGACAGACATTTTAAAAATAGCAAATAAATGTGGATCTGTTCACCAATGCACCGACAAATAATATTCTAACCTCAAACAGCAAACACCATACGAAAGAAAAAAACAACTGAAAATGGTTCTCAAATCGAAATCGTTGCGTTTTTGCAAAATGGGAGATTTACAACAATGTTAACAGGTGAAGGATGGTGGGGATATGACCGTCAGTTACGGTTCCGATTATATCTGGTTCTTAACGATATGTCGCAAAAAAATCATTTTAATAAGTTTATCTGTTGTAATTTTTATATCACCGCTCCACTTAGCACCGCCACTGAGAAAATTGTTTTCTTCTTTTTCGTTATGGCTGACTTGACATATGAATTGATGTTTATTAACTAAGGTTTAACTATAACCTTGAAATTAGATAGTACAAATCAAAATGATAACAGTAACAAAATACTGTTTAGTAAACAATTAATCACATTGAGTTTATCGAAAATATAATGTGATAATAAGCTAATACGTGCAATTGGTTCTTTCATAAGGTGCTTATTCTTTAAAGTTAAATGCTATCCAGGTTTAAAATTATTCTTCTATTCTTTTATCTATAAATAACAATAAAATTAAATTATGTTTGAACAATTGAGCTACTAAAGTTATTGAATAATGAATAGGTACAGACAAGCAAATGGTAAGTGAAGTGTAATTTTTTTATTTTTAAATTCAACCTATTAATATATTTTAGGATATGAATCAATTGGAATAAATAATCTACAAGAAGTTTACAATGAGGCACAAGATCATATTCTATTTAAAATATGGGGTTTCACAGATAGTATAGCCAAAACTTTTTTATATCATTTTTTCTCCATAATATTTCTGGGAATCCCATATTTTATTTTTAGTTGTTATCCAAAACTAAAGAAAGTAAAATTCAATTCTGATTCACTGGAGTCTGCATCTGTAATATTTGGTAAGACAAACAATAGTGATACAACGTAAATTAAATATCAAAATTAGATAAAACTGGTATTCCCCTTAGATCCATTATCAGCACCGTTAAAGCTCCACCTATAAATATATGTAGAAATAAATTGTTAAAAAAAATTATTATATTTTATTAAGAAAATCCAGCATCTTAAACAGACTTATCCTTATTTCCAGCATTTATAATGAAAAAGCGCGTTTACTACAATTTTTGTTGCCTTTTCTGATACTCTTCACATTTTCATCTTGCTAATTATTCTTAAATTACCATCTTAAAAATATCCATATTTCATCTAGAAAAACACACTGAAATGTGTCTCAAACATTTGGATGAGTCTCCAATTATTAGTTTTTTACTAAAACCAGTTTTTTGAAAGACGCCATGAACTTACTTCTATCAAAAGCATTGTACTTTTTTGTTGATTATTGTCTGGACATAGTGAATCAATTCAATTTTTTTTACCTTGTTATTCGTGTTATACTGTGAAACACTTATTTTCAAAAAATCTGTAACACGTTTATACACAAATAATCAAAATATAGGTTCTTTGTTTTTTTTTCCTTTCTTAAAGTACTCCAATAAATTGAGTACAAATGAAAACAACTATAATACCAACTCGTATTAGAGAAATAATATATGACTAATTCTTATTTTATTCTATATTTTTGTTTTTAGTTTGTGACGATCACGGCAATAGCAATTTTATTGTGATACAAAATGAGGAACTAACACTGCCAAATTCAGCTATATTAGAAAATTTAAGATATTTTTTATATCGACATACAAAGTATGTCTGGGATTCAAATAGTAATAGTTTTGTTACTTTGGAAAGTTTAATCCATTTTCAGACTGTTGATCATTTTTTAAATAATACTGATGGATTAACCAACCAAGAATATATTAATAGGTAAATTTAAAATCTGTATTTTTTTATATAATTATTTATTCTTATTTTTTAGATTAAACTTATACGGTTTTAATAAAATTGAAGTTGAAATAAAATCTTATTGGACATTATTTATTCAAGAAGTTTTAAATCCTTTTTATGTATTTCAAGCATTTTCTGTTGGATTATGGCTAGTTGATGATTATGTGTCTTATGCTATTTGTGTTATTATTTTAACATTGTTTTCTAGTATAACATCTTTGATACAAACTAGAAGAGTGAGTGAAATATAACTTTTTTGTGACTTAAATTATATTTGATTTTAAATTCAAAAAAAATAATTGAAACTAATAATACTGTTTTTTTATCTGTTTTACATAATAATTTAGAGTATATAGATAAAAGTTATCATAAGAAAAAATATTCATAAAATTTTAACTTACAGTTAAAGTATAAAATCATATCAATTTATATCTTTTCTTACTTATTGAGTCATAATTCTACATTTTACCTTTATTTTAGCAAAGTGAAGCTCTTCATGATTTAGTAGAATCATCAAAAAGTCATTCAGTAACACTAATAAGAAACGAATCACAAGGAAACCAAAAGAAAGTAATTGATCCTGTTGAGCTGGTTCCTGGTGATCTAATTGTTCTTCCTACCTCAAAATATGTAATGCCTTGTGATGCAGTGCTTCTTACAGGCCAGTGTATTGTTAATGAAAGTGTCTTAACAGGTAATGTCTATTTTAATATTTACTTTGTTAGTTTTTGTTTTGGGCAATCATTTGGTCTAAATTGCTATACATTAAAAATTTTCTTACATTGATACCCAACTGATTAAAATTTGTTTTATATTAAAAGTATTAATAATCTGTGTCCAATAATTGATCTACACCTTTTTTAATTGTAGTTCAAGTTGTGCCATTTGTATTTAAAAATAATCATTTCAATTTCAAAAAGCATCATTTGAATTTCATGATGTATCATTTATATTTAAAAAAGCGTCTCAAGTTCATTTCAAAAAGTATCAATTTGAATTAATCAAATTAATTTCGAAAATTAACATTTAAATTTTCAAAACAGTAATTTATATTTCAAAATATATCAAATGTATTTCATCAAGCATCATTTGATTTTCCAATAAATTACACACAAAGGTTTCTAAATATCCTATTGTAGTATGTAAGTGGTTATTTTACTATTTAATCACCCTGTTAAAACGCTTTTGGCTCCTGTTAATTTTAATATTAAAATAAATATTTTCGTTTACTTTTTATATTGAATTTTTTTCTATATTTTTTCCAATAATATTTTGAATTTTTTACAAATTTCGTTAAAAGAGAATATTTATGGGTAAGTTCAACTTGTAACACATTTCATTTAAAATATTTTTTTCCAATATATCTATCAACCTATCAACGGCTTCAGTTTACGCAGTTACTTTTAAATATTAATGATGAAAAATCTAAAAAACCAAAATCGCTGGAATGCTCAACAGTGGACCTAAATCGGACGTCCTGGAGACGTACAAGAAAGATGTCCCAAGGAACTATGTAAATCGGGAGGTCCTCGGGACGGTCTGTGCTGTTTGGGAAGATATGCCTGTTAGACAATAGCTTTTTGTTATAAATTCTGTGTTATATGTTATAAAAAGTTATTTAATACTGTGTGTTCAGAAATATAAATGTACTATGTAGAATACGTGAATGTAGATACATTTTGAAATAAAAATTTTTGGAATTAAAAATAATGAATTTTGAAATGCAAATGGAATTTTTCGAAAAATATATGACAAATTTGAAATATATTTGACGCATTTTGAAATTGAACTGGTAATTTCGAAATACATTTTATACTTTTTTAAATTAAATTGCCTAATTTGAAATACAAATGATAATTTCCGAAATTAACTCGATACGTTTTGAACTACAAATGGAAAAGGTGTAGTTACAAATAACAAATTATAGAATTTTAATTTTGTTAGTATTGAAGAACTAAAAGATACTGTAAAAATTCATTAAAAAATAAAGGTAATCTTGATAATATTAATAAAACAAAGAAAGGTCCCCAATGGAATGAAATCAGCCACCATTATTCCTATACCTAAGATGCCAAATAGCAATAAAGCAATACATTTGAGGCCAATTAATCTAATAAGCGCCACAGCCAAAATATTGCAAAAAGTTGTTTATGAGCAATTGGTTAGTTATTTTGAAGGAAATAGTTTGCTCGATAAAGGGACTCATATAAAAAAAATTAAGGGGGTTGGGATTGATGAGATGGCATTAAATTAGATAATTGATTAAATAGATAGGGATCACCTCTTTTCTGTTACTAATGTTGACTTATTTTACATTATAGCCTCTTGTTTTTAGGTGAAAGTATCCCTGTGACAAAGACAGCTCTACATTCAAGTTCAGAGCTATACAACATCGAAAATCATAAACGTCATACTCTTTTCTCTGGTACACAGGTTATTCAAACTCGTTACTATGGCGATGAAGACGTTTTAGCCAGAGTAGTACGAACCGGTTTTAATACAACGAAAGGATCTCTTGTTAAAAGCATTTTGTTTCCCGTTCCGATTGGTTTGAAATTCTATAAAGATAGCTTCAAGTTCGTTTTTGTTTTATTCACAATTGCCGTAACAGGGATGGGATATTCCTTGTATCTTTATATATCTAGAGGTGTAAGTACGATTTAACAAAACTAAAAAAATGAGGTCTTGAATTTTAATTTTTTTAGGCTGCTCTCAAACATATTATTGTTAGGACGTTAGACGTTATCACTATTGTTGTTCCTCCTGCTTTACCAGCTGCAATGGCTGTCGGTACAGTGTACAGTCAAAATCGATTGAAGAAAATGGGAATATTTTGCATTAGCCCTCCCAGAATAAACGTCTGTGGAAAAATCAAAATTGCCTGCTTTGATAAGGTAAACTTTTCCTCAAGTTTTATTTGGACAAATTTATAATTTGAGGTTTATATCAGTTAGCGTATGTTCCCAATTGTTAATTAGTAAAAAAACATGGCTGTCCCATGTGATTCCATTAAATAATGATGCTGTATAATCATAGGAAATGTTGATGCCATTTATATCTAATTGTAATAGTGAATTGATGTATAGGATAAAGAGAATCGGACCAAGCGCTGCTCCTTGTGGTACTATTTGCACTGTTCGTGGGATTATGATACTCATTTCTGTTGAATATCGTCACCACTAACCAAAACTGCACTTTATTGCTATATTATTACTAAATTTTTCTTTCTTAGGAGAGTGCGGTGATAGAATTCGTTGCCTAACCATAATTTGTATCATAGTATATTGGGTACTTTTGGATTACCTGGTATATATACAATTAATTTAAAAAAAAATGACTGAAAACGGTCTAGCGTTTACATATTGTTGGTATATGCAAGGAAATAAAGCACAAAAAGTCAAAATCTTCGAAATTTGACCTTTAAGTCGGATTAAGATGGGGTTTTTTTTGCATTCGCTTCCCATGAAAAAAGTACATACCTTGTACCATGCATATTTTTGTGCAAGTGCAAAATTCATTTTCTTAGACACTTCGAAAAAATTTATAACAATACCTGGAATGGACTCAAATCAGATTCCCGGGGGTTGTCGCGGTCACTGATCCCGAATATGACATTCAAATTTGTACATCGTCAACCTGGAGCTTAGGATTGTTCATGAACGTCATCTCTGAGGATTCTCCTGAAATTCAGTCTCAAATAAAACGAAACTTCTTATCCGGGATTTTTTTGGGTAGCCGATTCAAAATCTGACATCGGCGACCACCCCTCGGGTACCTGGTCCACCGGATCCTGGAAATCGACGTAATACTCCAATACCTATTTGGAATTAATTTAAAGTCTTATTTAAAGTATGCAAGGTAAAAATAGAGAGCATGAATTGTATGAATAGAAGGTCTGAATATATGAAAGTGCTGTTTTAAAAACAAATCAAAATCGTTTATTTCCAAATCAATTTCCATTTCTAACCTACTTAACACTTAACTTCAATTTAACTCAACTTATTCTAATCAAAACTTAAATTTAAAAATATTGCGCTTAATAATATCATTCTCATCATCAACTGACGTATTACTATTTTCTTCATCATCTATATTATAAGATGATTTTCGGTTGGTTGCGAGAATCAGGGGCGGATTTAGCAATAGGCACAGTAGGCACGTGCCTAGGGCGGCAATAAGACGGGGGCTACCAAAATTAAGGACAGTGTAAAGAACTTGCGTTCGCACGTCTCTCATTCGCGGTCTCCACTTTTCTTTTTTTTTACACTCGGAAAATTTAGATGTGCCTAGGGTGACACAAATCCCAAATCCGCCCCTGGCGAGAATGCTACAGGAAAACTCCAGAGGATGACGTCGATGTCAAGGTTATAGTGCACCAGGTATCTGGGGGGTGGTAGCCGATGTCAGATCTTAACCAATTTATGAATTTTTTCTATCAAATGCAATTTCGAGTAAAAATATGGTAAAAAGTAGGCACTTTTTTTAATGACTTTAGGAAGCGAATACAAAAAACCCTATATCAATCTGACTTTAAGTGCAAATTTTGGAGGTTGAGTAAATTTATAGCCATAAATTAATTATGTACCGTTAGAGTTTAATTAAATGTAGTAAATGAAAATATATATCTTACACAAAATATAGTAATGGGTTATTATTTTATTTTAATTTAAGTGTTCACAGTTATTTTTTTATTTAAAACTCAATGAATACATATATTTAGTTAGTACATTATTTTTAGACAGGTACTTTAACTCATGACGGTCTAGAAATGAACTGCCTCATACCAAGTAAGAATTCCGAATTTTGTCCTATAGTGACTGACATTTCTATGTTAGATAATGAGGACATACTGGTTCAAGCAATGGCAACCTGTCATTCTTTAACAAGAATAGATAATGAGCTTAATGGCGATCCGTTAGATTTAAATATGTTCAATTTTACAAAATGGGTATGTATTTTCTAAATAAAGTAGAGAATGAAAGTTGTAGGTTTGTTTTTAGGAAATATTTGAACCTGGTGAGAATGAAAACGCCCGATTCGATATGTTAGTACCAACTTATGTCAAACCTAAAGGAATTAAAGATAATTATATGGAAGTGAGTTATTTTGTAATATTTACTACTTATTTTAACTCATTTTGTATTAATTTCAGTTCCCTTATGAAATTGGTTTAATACGGCAATTTCCATTTTCTTCCACACTACAGTGCATGTCAGTGATATGTCGCGATTTGCGTCAACTCAATATGATTTCATTTACAAAAGGTGCTCCTGAAAAATTGCTCAGCATGTGTATTAAAGAAACGATTCCTAGGGATTTTACCTCGAAATTGTCTCAGTATACCGCACAAGGGTTCAGAGTAATCGCTTTGGCATATAAAAATTTGCCCTCCAAATTTAAGTGGGTTGAAACGCAGAAAATCAAAAGAGATTTGGTAAGTTTTCCATGATTTTTAAAGACTATTGTGAATTGTAAATGTGTGAAAAATGTAGAGAAGTAAATTTTCTTCTCCACCACATTCTTTAGTGTATTTTGTTTGAATTTTATATTATGTGTTATATTTATTTTTTAAATGTAAAAATCCCTGTATTTGATTTGGATTATTCGGGACATAGTTTTAAATTTCAGCCTAAAGGTGTCGCCACTTCGAAAGTCGCACCAAGTAAGGGTGAATTTTCTATAAACAATTGTATTTAGTAAAATACCAAACAGTTGTTTTTTTGTTAATAAAAATGTTTCTTTTTTTAGATAGAATGTGACTTGTCTTTCCTCGGTTTTTTGATAATGCACAATCCATTGAAAGAAGAGACCGCTCCCGTTATTAGATTATTGCACAATGCCAATATAAGAACTGTTATGATAACAGGCGATAATATTTTAACAGCTATTTCAGTGGCGCACGATTGCGGAATAGTGAAAAAAACTGATCAAATTTTTATTCTAACACTAGAAAACAGTGAAGAAGGAATTCCTAAATTAAATTTTGACAGGGCTGGTGGTAATTTATCCAGCGATTCTATAGTCGTAAATTTAAATTATGATGTAAGTTTAATGGAAAATTAAAAATTTGTTGTTGTTTTTTATTATATTTTTTATTTTAGCATCATCATTTTGCTATTGATGGAAGGACTTGGACAAAATTAAAGTACTACCATCCTGAAATGATTCCAAGTTTGTTAGTGAAAGCGACAATTTTTGCAAGATTTCAACCAGATCAAAAAACACAACTAATAATGTTTTTGCAAAATTTAGATTATGTTGTTTCTATGGTTGGCGATGGCGCAAACGATTGTGGTGTAAATATAATTTTTTTTACTGTGAAATAAAGATACATTTTGATTCACAATTATTAATTAATTGATTTTTTCATATTTCATAAAAATAGTACCATTTTTTGCTACTTTTTATGTAGTAGTTATATTAATTAATATAATAAATAAATAGTTTTGATTTGTTTAACTAATAATTTTTAAAAAATTCATTTTTAGGCTTTAAAAGCTGCTCATGTCGGCGTGTCACTATCACAAGCTGAAGCTAGTGTGGCAGCTCCTTTTACTTCTGCTATACCGAATATATCTTGTCTAGTTCATCTGATGCTAGAAGGAAGATGCGCTTTAGTGACTAGTTTTGCTATATTTAAGTTTATGGCTCTTTACAGTTTAATACAGTTCTTTACCGTCTTAATTTTATACCGGGTGAGTATATTTATATGATAACATCGGCAAAACCAATTATCTGTAATAATATTAATTTAAAACTTTTCTTTATCGTCGGATATTTAAATTATGCCTATAATCTTCGCGCAAGTTCAAGCAATAAGTTGACAAAGTTTTATCGCAATCGGATGAACGGTACCTACAGCAGCGCGTAAAATACGAACAAACAAACATTCAAAATGTTATATAATAAATTAATGGAACTCTTTAACGGGATAAGGTTTATGGTTAGTAAATGAAAACTAGTATGTATTTGATCCAATTCTCAAAATATTGTCATATTAATTTTTTTATCACTTTAATTATAACGACAAAAAATGCAAAGTAAAATCTACACCCGATCCGATCCTGCTTTTTGCCTCACTGATATCTCACGTTTGAGTCCTGATTATATGTGTACACATTTAAATAGTGATAATAATCACATCGTGGATCAACTCTATATTTAACGCCAAGTTTTAGAAATTGCTTCTGAGATATAGTCTGACTGTTTTTCGGCCAAAAAATTCCAGAGTTTTCTTATTAAGAGTCCGTTTACGCAGCGTAAACATCTTTAATTTAGACAGTTTGAATAATCGCAATTACTTCAAGACGGTATGATATTTCATTATGAAATAAAAAGTAGTATAACAAGAAAAGTCAAATCTACATCTTGTTTTTACCTCTCGCCCTTCAGATAAGAGAGGTATAGGAATCATGCTAAAAATTGGGTAGTGAGTTTTCAATGGATAAACACGTTTTAGGGTCCCTAGAATACGATTTTAATATTTTCGCGATGATGTCTGTGTGTGTGTTAGTGTGTGTGTGTGTGTGTTTGGATGGATGTTGTAGTAACGATAACTCAAAAACTACTGAATAAAAAAATTTGAAATTTTGCATACAGGATTCTGATACCCTAGATTAGATCTGATTAGATTTTGGTGCCAATCGCACAACCGGAAGTGGCAGTTGCTATGGGTGATGACGCCATTATTATACAAAACGGCAATAAAGTTTTACACATATTTTGTATACCTTATAGTTTATTTTCATCTCATTAAAATTTTCGAAACTTTTGCCATTGTTGCCAGATTTACAAAAAATAATTTTTTTTCATACTTTTTTGTGTCAACCTGTAAATTTTTGATTCAAAAATGGCGAGAGGTCATGTGCTGGCCACATCAGATTTTTTCAAATTTGGATCTACTTTTTTTTATAAACTCTGTCAAAAGTACTTAAAGTTTAGGAATTATTTTATGGAAAAGTATTAGGAAAATTGAAAAAGTAAATCAGGACGTTTTATTTTTTTTTTCAAATCAATTGGATAAAAATTACTCTAAAATTTATAGAAACATCCTGACTCTCACACGTAGGTCAACCGTTATAAATTTTGTTGGTAAGGTGCTGCCTCTACGAACAATTTCGGTTTTATTTGACCCACTAGCAGGACGTTCTTAGAGAACAGGGCCGCACTTTATGGACAAAAAGTGCATTTTTTTAATTTTTATTTTTACACATCTTACTTATTTGGTTTTGCTTGTCTGTTTGCTGGTTTTGCCAGAATTCCATCAATATATAAAATATTTGATGACTTAATAATTCTGTTTTTTAGGAACATTCGCTTATGGGAGATTATCAATTTTTGTTTATTGATTTAATAATAACAACTAGTTTGGCTATTACTTTAGGAAGACAAGGTAATTTAAAAATATTTTATAATCCAAAATTATAAATTTCTGAATCTCACTATCAATATTTATCTAATTTATCTTTTTAAATAAAATTAATTAGAGGTAAGTTCTATACTCTTCTTTAACTGTACGCAGATGGCGTGAAAGTTTTGTAAATATTCGATAACGTAGGTTTGTAATACTGAATTTTTCAAAAATACGAGAAAAAATAAGTACACCTAAATGTGCAAACTATTATGCTTATCATGTATATAAATTTTTATACTTTTTTTATTGAACTGACCCATTATATGTAGTAAAAGGAAAAGACCCGATATTTTTTATGTTATATAATAAGTACAAGAAATAAAGTCAGGTACCACAACAATTTATTTTGAATTAGAAATTAGTTTCGCTCCCAGACCATCATCAGGTCATTATTTATTACTATTAGAAGGAAAAGTATAAAATAGGTGAGGCCCATTAAGATTAGCGTTATATATTATATTTAAGTTTATCGGGATACACCACTGGAGGTCAAATTATATTTCTTGTTTATATCGTTATCAGTTGAGTTGAGTTTTAGGTAGAATTCTCCATGTAGGTACAAAATAAAAATGTCATTGTATTTTGTTACTTATTGGCAAATATTTTTTTTTGGTCAAGATGTTTCCATGTTCCTCTGGAATATAAATTTCATATAACTTGTTTCCTATTAATTTTACAATTTTTTCTTTTTTCCAAAATTCTTTATTATTGTTCTCCCCAATTTTCAATATCTAAACTTCTATTTCCTGAAAAATGTTCTTTTTATTTGATTTGACCCTTTTCTACTTTTGTTTTAATTTTATTATTTGCTGATAATCAACTAAATCTAGTATTAAAATAAGTTCTGTGGCGGAGTGTATCGAATTTCTATAATCAAAAAGAAATTTACAGCAAAAATTCAAGATCACTATGGGACTTATTTTTTAAAACTACTTTTTTTAAGGCATGTTTAACAATTTTAACACTAGGACTGGGCATGATAGGGTGGTGAAAAAATATGTTCTACATTATTTGATTTTAGAAATTTTGCAAATTCGTTCGGAGCATAAAGATGTGCCATTGTCTGAAACGAGTTGTTTTGGTAAACCAAATCGATAAAAGATTGATCTTAATATTTGTATGGTATTATAACTAGTTACAGATTACATCACGAAACATTCTAACCATTTTGAATGTGCATCAACGAGAATAAAAAATATTTTATTTAAAAATAGTCCACAAAAATCTATGTGCACCCGATCGAAGGCTTTTTCAGGCCATATCCATGACGGCAACTTAGGTTTTCTAGGAAATGGACTGATCAAGCTACAAACCTCACAATTTTTTACAAAGTTTTCAATTTGTTTGTGCATTTGCAGCCACAAGAAGTAACCCGTCGTAACACCCTTCATTTGGACCATTATTAAATGTGTTTGATGGAGTAAAACTCTTTTGTAGTGTTCCCGGAATGATTATTCTGTTGTTCCATACTAAGCAATCATTTTCAACATCAAATTCATACTTTTTATGCATGTTTTTGGGCGAATGAAGGCCAACTCCCTGTTTTCACAAATTTTATATTTTTTTATGAGGAAGGCGTGTATATTCTGAAATAACCAACGTGGGGCCGAGAACTCCCAAAAATTGTAAACGTGAGGGTTAGTCGCCCTAAGTGGGGGTGATTGAAAAAGGCAAGATAACCGATCATGGTCCCAAAACACTAAGTGCTCTTTCAGACACGACGGTTTGCTCCTTACGAAATAAAAGCGGACTTTTTTTCCGTGAGCCGTTGATAGTAAACTAATAAAAATAATGGAAGCTTTCACACTGGACAGAGACGGTTTTTTCTGGACGGACGATTTAAAACAGCCAACGACTGATATCTTCCGGCGTCGTCTTATTCAGAGGCCTACGTTACTTAATGCAAGCTTTCACAAATGACGATTTTTAATCGTCTGCCGTCCGTTGTTCTATGCACTTGTCGTATATTATATTATATTTAACTTTAATATGACCGACGCTATCGGCACAGAAATAATTATTTCGTTAGTCGAAGCTAGACGTGTATTATGGGATAAGTCGCTAGAAATTTATAAGGATAGGATTTTTGTATAAAGATACATTGCAATGGTGCGATTTCGGTACATGTTGAAAATCAACTGACAACAATAGCTGCAGACCCTACTATAAATAGACAGGCTACCGACGCTTCTAGGGAAAAACCGTCAAGTGTGAATACAACAAAAACGTCCGTTTTTTTTCGTCCGGAGCAAACCGTCATATCTGAAAGAGCACTTAGGGAAAAATAATAAATTTTAAACTCAATATAGCAAATCGGTTAATAACTAACAAAATGGATGAAGCTAATCACTTTCACTACCCTTAATGGGTCTCACCTTTGGTGTTTTGTATACATATATAAATGTAGGAAACGACTACTTAGTAATTCACAATCAATAATAGTAGCAAAAACTATTGATCTGATTCTCGTACTTTTGAATACTCGTATTGGATTGTGATGGAATAATATTTCTTATTATTGTATATTTTTAGGTCCGTCCAACGAACTTTGTCCAAAACGTCCAATGAGTTCTTTAGTCTCTGCCAAAAATTTAATTCCTCTTCTACTTCAAGTCGCCACGTGTGCCTTTATCCAAGTCGGTAGCATCTATTACCTCTTCCAGCAACCATGGTTTAAGCCAATACCGAGTAATGTTCCTGAACCAGTTACAGTTTCCTGGGAAAATACCGTACTGTTCACCATATCTTGTTATCAATACATAATTTTAGCTACAGTTTATTCGAAGGGAAGACCCTATAGGGAGATGCTGATTACAAATTTTTGGTTTTTGGTAACTGCTTTGGGTTTGACGATTTTTACGACTTGGTTGATTGTGTATCCTTGTAAGTATGTAGCTGTGTTGATGGATTTGGTGTATATTCCTCATGGAAGAAGAGCAGAAAATGATTTTAAATATAGTTTGTTGACATTTCCTGCTATTCATTTTTTAGTGGCTGCAATTATAGAGGTGAGTAATATATTTATTAAACGGGTTTTAATATTTTTACTGGATTAATTAAAATAGTAAATAAAATGAAGATTGTATCTCTAACTCAAGTAGAAGAATTGGTTTGTATATAAAATATATATATACAGGTTAAGGTAAAATTGAATTATCTTTCTTTTATAATAAAATCGGAACATTTTTCTTTTTATAATATTTGATATATATGTTTTTTGTTTTAGGTGGGAATCAGCGATAGAGAATGGCTAAAAAAATTCATACAATTCGTTTCATGCAAATCAGTGCCAAAAAATAGATACAAATTATTATTACAACAAAATGAATATCAATCTTTGATAAACGGTGATATTTAATTATATTTAGTAGATAAAACGTATCTATGACGTATACAATTTTTTCAAAGAAATATTTTACATATCCTAAGTATAAACATAGTATTACTAAGATTTAATTTATCGCATATTTTTTGAGGTCCATATTGTAGAGATTATTTTTTTATTATTGTAACTTCCCTATATATATTTATAAATAAACTTTAATGCTTTGTTTTCGTTTCCAATAACATTAAAGTGTTAATAGAAAACAAGTGGAATTTTCTTTCTTTAATTTAACAAAAATTAAAAAACCCATCCGTAAAAGGTTCATATTAAACATAAACTTTCATTTTTTCCTGTCTTCTAATTATCCGTTTTATATGAAGTTGATTTACATATTTGTGCATTCGTATTGATGATTCATCGCATGCACTTTCATATCAATAAATATAAAACATAAATTTAAAAAATGTTAATATTTTTAACTAATAATGAGCAAATTCGGTTATTATTTTTATTTATAGAAGAAATATTTCTCACCCACGTCAAAATGTGGTTTGGAGAGTTATGTATGAAAGTGCGACTTGCGTATTGTTTTTATTAATTATAATTGATTTCAAATTGTTTCTGTATATTTGTTTGTATTGATTATTTTAAGGTATCGCGATAAATTGAAATTTTGGAATAAATAACGATTACTACAAGATTCTGCCTAAAATTTATTTTTGATAAACAACAAAATGCGCCTATATAATTATCCAGGCTAATACCACAAGAGGTGAGAATTTTGTTGTTTCCTTCGAAATTTGTGAGGAAAAAACAAAATGCTTTCAAAAAAAATTCTCACTTGACGGAAACATTATTTAACAATATAAATTGATTCCAGATGCTTTAAACTAATGACAATGACGTTTAGATTGTGATAATTGTACAAGAAATCAACTTGTAAAGTTTTATTCTAAACGTCATTGCCTTTACTTACAGAACCTTTAAAGTTAAAGGACGTTCTATCTACTGACAGTTAATGTTTTCAGATACAGTTTTTTTTGATTGGTGTATGTTGAAAAAAAGAGAGTTTCCTTTGATGATGATTATAGTGTTGAATAATCATGAGTATTAGACACATTCTAAAACACCTCTTTATCGGTTAGGATTTTTCTTTTTCTAAAAATATCTACATTTTTTATCTTTGTTTGTATTTTTTGACAAAGGAATTTTAATTTATCCAGTTACAAGATCTTAATTTTACATATCTCTACTATATCAGCTATAATGTTTTCAGATAATTTTTGAAGCGGAATAAACAGATCTTCAGGTGATATTTTTTGACTTCTATAAAATAGGTCAAATTATTTGTACAACATATTAAACACTGTTTTGCTGACGGGGCTTGGGGCAACCGCTTTATCTAAAATAAGAGAAAAGATCAAAGTGGAATGTGATTAATACTTTTCACCAAATTCGTGTACGCCAGCTGAAATTGCGGCAATTGCTGAAGACTTCTTAAAATGGGTTCAAAAAGAAAAAGTCGAACGAATGTTTGTGTCGAGAAAGTTTTCTGAGAAATAAGCTCTGAACATTCGCATTATTCTAATAAAGAATACACTATAATAAATAAAATAACTAGAAAATGTAAAATTTGAGAGAAAAACATGAGTTTTAGTCCCTCACTTTTAATCTCTTGGGACTAAAATATTTACTGATCTCTATATCTCAGTGTGACGCAACGGCAAGAGGATCAACTGTTGAGGGTTCTGAACCTGGACCAATAGGTTCGTTTTTTATTTGTTTTTCAGTCACTTTTTTATCAAGATTAAATATTAATGTTGAGTTTTAATCGAGACTAAAGTACGTTTTAATCCGTCAAATCAATTTTTACTCTCGGGATTAAAAGTGGCACTTTAGTTGCTTGGTATATAATATACTATATTTCTTCTTCGTAATATTTTTACGAACTGGTAAATACTTCCTTTCATTCAATATTTCTTGTTGATTTTGAACTTCTCGCGAGCTATATATTTTTTGTACTTTAAGATAAAATGTTTTTTATGATATTAAAGTGTTTTTTATGCTTTTCTTCTATCGGCTTTCAGTAATTTATTTAAATACGTTTTAATATTCATTTTAATGATAATGTTTTTGTTTTTTTTAGACCAAAATATTTATATTTTGTCCAAAACGGTCAAAGTTTGTTTATTTTTCCTTTTTTTTTTTTCAATATTTGTAGGAATTGGAACCTGTTTTTAATATTTTTTTAAAACAATTCCCACATATTTCAATATTTTATTAAAATCGTAAATATTTTATCATTTTTCACTATTGATTTATAATTATCGCTTGCTGTGAACATTTGTTTTATAAATTATGCTTATTGGACTGACAAACAACATATACAGGGTGTAGCTTAGACAAGATATGAACTATAGTTGATTATATGCCGTTTTATTAAGTTAAATGAAAATTAATTTGGTGAAATCTCATTTTAAGCAAAAAAGTTATTAAATTACTTGAGAGCCTTCAGAGTAGTAAGTTATTGAGTTCATCCTGGTAGTGTGTCTGTCTGTGAGAGATCTCACAACCTGGGTCGAGTTTAAATTTAAGCCCTGTAGGTCAAAGTGGAAGTAAGTTTTTCCTTCAGAGATTTACACCTCTTTAGTTTCGTATAATATCGCCGTGAGAGTTACCCATGTATTTTGATAAATGAAGAACGAAACTGGCATCAGAAAATTGGTAATGAACCAAATAAAAATGTCTTTTGATACATGCTTTGACGTACGATTTTTGTTTTTTTGATATTTTATTATCTAGAAGTTATATGGAAAAATATATCAGCTGGTGTCTTTTATTCTTGGAAAATCTTTAGACTAATATCTACTAAACCTATTGTCATTATATTTTTTTTCTATTTTATTTTATAGTAACATCGGCTACTAAGTAAAAGTACAATAACTTACTGTGTCTTTGCACATATTTTAATCTGGGAAAGGTGGTTCTTATTTGTCCTACAATTTATGACGTGAACAGGCAAGAACACATGCTTTTTATGAACTCTAGGGACGAGAATCTCTTGTAGACACCCATGCTGCAGTTTTTATATGGAATAAACGGAGTGATCACGAAAACACCATTCGTTTTTGAAGAGTACAACCGATGTTAGTTAAAGTGTTAAAAATGCCACCGTTGAAGTACAACTTCCCAGAAACAAAATAGGTTGAACATGCGGTGATCACGTAGTTTTATTATACCATTTTTTCTATATACCTACTATAGGTTCAATTACTCGCACTCTGCTCACTCTCCTGGGGCAGAGGCACACACTACTCTAAACCCTCCCCTGATTTTTTTCAAACTTGATTCTTTGGTCGAATTTCTTTCTAAAAATTTTAAATTTTAGCGAATTTGCCTTCGATTTGCATACATTTGTTTTTTTACTGTTTTTAGTAGTGAACTTTTAGTTCTGACTTGATTTGTTTTATTTTATTAGTAATTTTAAGGTTGTCCTTTTTTTGTCTGCGGATACTGAGAGGTGCTTAATCGACGAGATCTTAAGAGATTTGTGGCGTGCCTTTGGTTATGGGAATTTCTTCTTAGGTTTGCTCTCGACTGTCCATTTAATGTTTAAAATTTCTTAGGAGTGTGTGTGTTGCTGCTGTGTATTTTCCTTAGAGGTTTTGAAGTCTGAAATGAATGAGTTTTCCTGAGTATTTTTCGAGTGAGCAAATTTCGGAGAAGTTCTCTATAGTCAAGATTACAGCAGATAAAGGTTTTGAAGGTATTAAGCAGTGCTTGTGGTTTACATTTATCAATTCGTCTAATATCAGAGCTCCAAGAGAGAGACCCTCAATCTACATTGTTTAATTAGAATCACTCAATTCGCTAAACTAGAGAGTTTTTTTTTTTAATTTGAAATACATTTATAGTTTTTAAATATTATTTAAACAACGAATAAAAAAATTGATAATACAGTTTTGCATCACCCTGTATATACAATCAAAATTTTATATCGAGATGATTAATTCTAATGATAAATACTTCAATTGTATTATTGTTGCGATTGTTCATAATCATCAGTAATATCAGTTTTATCTTATCAAAAATTGGTAATTTAGTACAGAGCTCACATTTTCCAACTTTTTTATATTGTTGTTTATCGTATAGTAACGTTTTGTTTTAAGAAAATGACCTCCACCGCGTTGGACGTGGATAAATTAATCACAAAATTGACATCGAAAGAAGGTAAGTAAAAGTTTTAGATTAGTATTTCCAAATTTTTTATTTGTCATATCATTTTATTAATGTCATAATTGTTTATCTTGACTTCATCTCTAATTCACTTATTAAATATTTATTTTATGGAAACGAGAAATATGTTGTAATCTTTACAAAATTATATCTTTATTTCAATACAGCATTTAGTAATTGTTTTATGATTGCAAGCAAATATATAAAAACCATAATGAAATGTTAGAGAAAAAATTAAAAAAGAAATTTTGAAGTTATATATGGACAAGTACGGGGTGGGAATTTTTTAATCTAATTATAAAACAGCAGCAAAACGATGTAACTACAACAGTAGAACAAAAACGCGGTGAAACAAAGGAATACAGAAAATACATTTTTTTTTTGTTATTTGGATAAAAACCATAATAAATTGCAAGAATAAAAAATAAAACAATAAGTAAAGAAGCTTTTTTCCAAAAAATGATCATATTTTTAAACAAAACTGTCATAGGCGGATAAAATTTATATTGGAACATGATCGCTACTCCTTTTTTGTTTTACTTCAAGTTCCCATAGAGAAATGAAACCTATAAGTAAAATATTAAATAGTTATTTTAATAACAAGTGCGGAAAGTTATACTTTTATTAAGTGGGGAAAAGATACTTTACGCAAGTGTTAGGAACAATATTTTATCTACAAGCGCCTAGAATTAAAAAAAAATTTTAGCAAAAATATTTTTTTGTCATTAAACAAAAATTTTCTTAGTGCCTCTTAATAAATAAAACATTAGGCTGAAAGTAATCATAGAAATCAAGCAAGAATTAATTTTTAATCATTTTAGCATTTATAAAATCAGTGCGGAAAAGTACAACTTTCCGCACGCTTGTAGAAAAAAACTATTTTATGTGGCTTTTAATCAATTGAAAATACCTAATTCGGAAAAAGCAAAAAGAATTAACAAATAGAAGAAGAAATAGGCAGGACCGGATTACGCCGATGGTTATTCCTTTAATTTCGTTCAAGAAAGGGTTCAAAAAACGGTATGACCAGATCGCGCTTACGGTTTCACCTGATTGACCTGCTTATGGGTAGGTGTCAATGGGTACCTACTTAAATTAAAATAAATTAGACGTCTAAAAATATATAAATATTGAGGTGCATACTATAGAACAACGAATTGAATCTTGCATGAAAAGATTCGCATGCATTATTTGTTTTTTCAGTAAAAGCCCACATGTCCGGTGGATATTTAGCTTCATCGCCATTATAATTTTCTTCCAGATAATCACTAAACAAAGCTACGTTTGCATCGCTTAGTTGCACTTCCATAAAGTTGAACACAAACAAAACAGTTGCGTACATCAGAGGGGTTCAAAAATGGCAATCCAAAGATCCATCCTAACCAACATCCTATTTCTGATACTTTATCTTGGTAAGCAGCAGTCAAAGAATTTTCCTGTACCAAGATTGAGGCAAATGTAATCGGTATCCGGATAATTTAGAATTGGGCCACATCACACGTACAGACTGATGAATTGATAATTCAAAAATCGGAAAAAATTTGTTCTGGATTAAATTTAAAACCACTCCCGACACATTTTTCAGAGGTTGCTTGAAAGCCATTTATGTACGACTGCATGGTTTTATATACTAGCTAGTAAACCAAAAACAAGAGGCACATAATGACTATTTTTCATATCATGTATCTTGAAAAGCTGGTAGAAATATTTGGTACAATACCTAAAGGTTCCATCAACATAAATAGTTTTTACCGAACATAGAAATTGAATATAAACACGACCGATTAATTTCGTTGATGAATAAAAAAATCTTCTGTTGTATTTATTTTTACATCAATTGAATCTATAACGCATCTTGAACATCTCTTACATTCTGATGTAATGTTGGTTCTTCTACAATCACATATTAGCTTGCGAATAGAGTAAACATCAGCAAAATTTTATTTTTAAGAGATTAGAGATATCTTCATGAATGTAGACTGTCTGAAGATAGCGCAATCCGAAACTAGTTATCAACTTTAACTGTTTCCAAAAAATCCCATTTTTTTAATAGATTTTTCAGTACTTGACTCAAATTATTTTTAGTTTATTATTAATTGTTAGAATTATTTTTTTAGTTCGAGAAAGCAAGAAAACGAAATATATAAGCATAGCAGAATCAGATATAAAAGCATTATGCTTTAATGTAATGAACATATTTTTATCCCAACCAATGTTACTCGAACTAGAAGCTCCGATTAAAGTTTGTGGTAAGTTTTAATCACTGATTAGTATAAAAATCAACAAATTAAGCCATGTCGTCAAAGTGATGTTTATTTTCAAAATATAAAAAATATTAATTTTTGTTTTAGGAGATATTCATGGACAATTTAGCGATCTATTGAAAATATTCGGATTTGGTGGCTTCCCTCCGGATTCAAATTATTTATTCCTGGGAGACTATGTCGATCGAGGAAAACAGTCAATAGAAGTTATCTGTTTGTTATTGGCTTATAAAATAAAATATCCCGAAAATTTTTTTCTGCTTAGAGGAAATCACGAAGCCTCGCAAGTATGCAAGATTTATGGATTTTTTGATGAATGTAAGTATTTAATAATTCACTTTGTGTATGTTAAGAATGTAGTGATAAGGATAAGTTAAGCTGGATTAAAATTTGTAAATCAATAAATCCTTAAAAGACTTAAATTTTAAATCCAAATATCTAAATGAAATTATAGTCTGGTATATTATTTTAATGCAACATAATAAACTATAATTTTATATTTTGCTAAGAAAAAATTAACTAAATTGTGATATATAAGGAATATATACAGTGCGTTGATAAAATATTGAATATACTTCATTGTGAAACGCACATACTGGGGGTCATCGAGGTGATTCTAAAAATTCTCTCTATGCATATTATTTTCATTATTATCGATTTTGCTCATTTCTTTCCTTACTTTTGATTTATGAACTACCCTGTAGATTTTTTAACGTAACACACGTGACCTCCTCATCTTATCAAATTTAAGGAAATCCTGGCAAAAAAAATTATAAATTTTTCCACTCTGAAGAAACCACTTCTATCTGTTTTTTTTTTAAATTCGTTTTTATATGTGGTACAAAAAACTGAATTCAATGATGTAATTTTTAGGTTTGAGCAGATGAATTTATTATTCAAATTCAAAATAATATCTACCAATATAGTAACGTCATGTCTAAATTTTTTAATAGCAAATGAAATACTTATCACGTATGTTGTATTTTCTATTTTCCCATATTTTTTCCAATTTTTTTCATTATTTTTCCTTTTTTTGCTATATTTTCCTATTTTTCCTCGTTTTTTACTATTTATTCCCTATTTTTTCTTTATTTTTCAGGATTTTTCCATCTTTTTTCCTATTTTTCACCATTTATCCCTATTTGTCCCAAATATACTTTATTTTCCATATTTCACTTTATTTTTGCCAATTTTACTTTATATTTTCCTATTTTTCACTATTTTTATCTACTTTTCCTTGTTTTCTATATTTTTCCCTTTTTTTTTATTTTTCCATTAAAAATTTACAATATTCATCTAGTCTATCGAATCTACCATTCTACCGACCATGCGAAAATAACCGTAGTAATCAGAGTAACTATTCACATTTTCAATTAATAATCGTTACTAAATAACGAATAGTCTCTATTTTTCGTTACGTTACAATTTCTGATTGTTAAATCCTAGCGCTAGTCGACAAGATTTATCAGAAAGAATAGTAGGGAGTAAATCTTAATAAAATATTTTCTAATATTAAATGTTCGTCTAAATTAATTTTTATAATTTTATCAAAATTTGTTCAAGAAAAATATTTTTTCTGATACACCGAATAAATCGACTGAATTTTTTAATATTTCTGGCGATATTTTACACTTTTGGCAATTAAAAAAATTTTTTAGTGATTTTTTGACACTTTTAGCGATTTTTTATAACATTTTTAATGATTTTTTGACATTTTAGTTTTTGTGATATTTTTTTAGTGATTTTTTGACATTTTAAGAGATTTTTTTGGTAATTTTTTGATATTTTTTGCGGTTTTTTATATTTTTATCGATTTTTTTTGACATTTTTAGATATTTTTATCGGCTTATTCATACTTTATGCGATTTTTTGACAATTTCAGCGATTTTTAAATGTTTCTTGGCGATATTTTATACTTTTAGCGTTTTTAAAAAATATTTTTAGCGATTTTTTATAAAATTTTTAATGATTTTTTGACATTTTAGTTTTTTGTGATATTTTTTTTAGTAATTTTTTGACATTTTGAAAGTTTTTTGACATTTTAAGAGATTTGTTTAACATATTGAAGGTTTTTTGATATTTTTTGCGTATTTTTGACATTCTTGGTGTTTATTGACAATTTTTAGTGTTTTTTTGACATCGTTAAGGATATCATAATGATTAGAGCACCCTGTCTAGTCCTATTATCCTTAGGAGATTTAGGATGTCTGACGGTTTCAGGTTCGGTAGATCTTTCTCTTCTATTATATCTGTTGTACTATCAGGTATTGGGTACTTTGGTTTTGCAAAGCAGTGCATTCTGTGGATTGAGTTTTCAACCTCTAAATCTTCATTCTTGTTCTGCTAGTCCAAGAAGTTTCTAAACATACAAAAACTTGGAATACTGTTTCGTACCAGAAACATTTTACTCATCTTAATAACTTTTATTGTTTTACATCATTTTAATATTGTTCCGACATATCTGGAGCTCTGCTCTTATCATACCTTGCAGTTGCTCGATTCTATCCAGAGGAGATAATTTGCTTTATTGGAGACTCAGAACCGACTAGAAATCTTGAAAGTTTAGAACGTCGAAAAATGTGGGTGATCTGATTCTTTTTTACGGATACTTACAGAAACAAAAAAATCTTTACAAATAATATGAATTTAATGAGTAATTTTTTTGTTTTTCTTTTTAGGTAAACGAAGATATAACACAAAAATATTTAAGCTGTTTACCGATGTTTTTAATACTTTACCAGTAGCTGCTATTATTGATGACAAAATATTCTGCTGTCATGGGGGTTTAAGTCCAGATCTTTTACACATTGGTCAAATTCGAAATATTAAACGACCCGCTGATGTACCAGTACAAGGTAGTTTATATATCCACAGTTTTTAATTTATTTCAGTTAAAAATTTAGCGATTAAACTAATGTTTTTAGGTATATTATACTAGTACGAGGTAGTTTATATATCCACAGTTTTTAAATTATTTTAGTTGAAAATTTAACGATTAAACTAATTTTTTTAGGTATATTATGTGATTTGTTATGGTCTGACCCGAGTCCTGAACCGGGGTGGACAGACAATGACAGGGGTGTCTCTTTTTCATTCGGCGCTGATGTCATAACTAAGTTTTTAAGGAAACATGATTTTGATTTAATATGTAGAGGTCATCAGGTAATTACAATTAATGAAAGAATTCCTAAATTAATATAGTATTTTCTTATAGGTTGTTGAAGATGGATATGAATTTTTCGCTCAAAGAAAACTAATCACGATATTTTCCGCGCCTAATTATTGTGGGACATTTGATAATGCTGGGGCGTTAATGTCAATAAATGAGGATTTGCTATGCCAATTTCAGGTATTCTTTAATTATTATAACATGTTATATTTCTAATAATAATAATATTTTTTTTCAGATATTACAACCAGCTAAATCTAATAAAAAATCGACTTAGAGCCTTAACTTGTTCCTATTGTGATTATTTAGATTTATATGTAGTATTGTGGTTGTTAAATATGTTATAATATTTGTTAAGATGTTGATAATTTTGTAATATTTTTTTTTAAACTAATCCAATTATAAACTATAGATAATACGTGTTCGTTATGTCTTTACTTTTCCCAATATAAAAGTTTTTAATCCTTGCAAATTAATAAAACCAAATTATTTCGTTTTTTTATTTATTTAGATAAATCCGAAAAAATTAAAAAATGGTTTTCTCGAAATCGATATAATAAATGTGTAAATTTTGTTCGGAATGCCACATTAAAAATAGTGCTATTAATACAGGAAATGTGGAAATGCAAGGATTAAAAATTACAGAGTTTAGACACATCGAATGTAAATGTAGTAACCAAAATGAGTACTTTAGTCCCTCCAAACATGGATTAAAGTGTAATCTCTAGAAACTTCAAAAATACCATTAACATTTCTATTTGACAAGTAAAGAATTTAATAAATGTCTGGTATTGCGCTTCGTATATTTTCTTCAATTTTGTTGGAAAAATACCTTCTAGAGTCTCTTCTGCTGCTTTTTTAATTCGATAATTGTGATGAAGAAATTTAATACATTGTATGTTTGTAGTTCACCTCAGTGACTTTTTCTTTTTAACTGAATCCGCCCAGGTCCTTATTTAGTCCAGCTCTCCTAATTACTTGTTCCTTAACTTTCATGTACTTTATTACTTTATCTCCAACTCCCGCTTCCAATATTTTTACTATTGAGCGTTATGCTATTTTTTAAATTCACTGATGGATAAGTCTATATAGCCTGAAGATGGTTATGAAGCCAAAACATTCAGTTTTATTTCTGGCATTCTACTAGATAATCTTTGCCGCAGATTATACATTTTGCTGGCACACTAAAGTAGTTTTGTACATTATTTTCGTGTGATGTTGCATTACACACTTCAGGCATCTTGCACCTCTTCCAGCAGTTAACTTTTTCAATTTTCTTAATTCTTAAAGTTAAAGGCATCGATTCCAATCTGATCCCGCCAAGCTGGATCTCACTTAAACAGAAAATTTTGTGCAAATTTTTGTTAATGTAATGTGGTTTCATGTAATTCTGATGCATGTTGCGTTAAACTAAGTCCGGAAGAATGTGCTTGATTTTTGGATGACTATTTTAAGCCAACATGGTTCGTAGGGAGACGCAACACCCTTGCAAGTCGAGTATATACTCCACACTGAAAAATAAAGAATACGAAGAATTTTATTTTGATGTAGGCACTTCTGATAGGCCTACACCCACACGACTAAAAAAGTTTGTGATAAATTAATAAGACATATATGTTCTTTGTGTCGGGTCGGACAAATATTTTAATTGGAAAATTCTGGGTAGTGACGCATTTTCTTTTGCATGAAACTTATAACTTTAGCTCGTCCGACAACAAGTACTCCTCCAAAAATTTGTCGGACAAGGTTATACCAGTTGATTTCCAATATTTTCATTAAAAGTTTCTGCAAAAATCCGCTGCTAGGTACTAAATTTTATGACGTCATAAATTTGCTATATTTTTGTCCCAAAATATTGCGGCGGGTGTCCCATGTACCTGGTACTCTACGAGGGTTCGCTAATCACGTTTATGGGCACCAGCATTAAAAGGTCTAGGAAGTCTAGTTTATTGTACTTTTTAAAATTTATTTTTGCAAAAATCGTGTTATTTCCCATGCAATAATTTTGTTAATAGAATGTTAGATCTAAATTAGAAATTTCCCAAAAATATTAGAATCTGCAACCATTTCCAAAACTTGTTTTTCAATCGTTAAATCGGCAAAAGTACATTTGCCTGTCTGAAGGTTTCATCAGAGAATATGCGGATATATCCAAAGTGCAAAGTACTAAGGGAAATGGTGTGTTACTAATTGTAAACAAGTTTAAGTTTTCGCGGCATAAAACTTTAAAAAGTGGTGAAATTTTTTGGCGTTGCGCTAAAAAAATATTAAATGTCCAGCAAAGGTGTTCACGATTTTTTCAGAAAACTTGCTAACTTAGGAGTTCCCTAATTTACAACCATGAATCGTAGGAAAAGAAATTAAACCGGCTTTTAATATAGAATTCATGCAAACGAAAAGGGAAAAAAGACATTTCAGAAAGGCCATCAAAAATTATTCGACGTGAATTGGAACAAAATTTGCTAGAAACGGTTGGATGTTAATTGTATTAGACGAAATATTTATAACACCAGAAGAAAACTTCTACCAGGGAAAATTCCTACAAACTTCTTGAACGTTCATGAGGCTGTAGTTAAATTAAATATACAGACAGGCAAAAAAGAAAAATTCTTGTTTGTAAATAGCACAGAAAATAACATAGTATTTTCTTGTGAAACAAACGTTAGAATGTTGTGTCAGATGAGCCAAATATATATATATGGACGGCACATTTTCATATTGTGTTAAGGATTTTTTGCAACTATTTACTATTCACCGACTGAAAAACGGGCATTACATCTCCTTGGCGTACTGTCTTTTTCCAGATAAACGCCGTGAAACAAATGTAAAAATATTTAAAATTTTGACCGAAAAAATTATGGAATAATACTTTCTTCGTTTTCAACCATCTGAAGTGTGTTTGGATTTTGAAAAGCGATTCATTCTGCAATAAATATTACATGTCCGTCTATTAAAATTGCCATCTACATCAAGCCTAGTGTGTCAAAAAATTCAGAATTTAGGACTTATAAACGAATTTATAAATAAAGATTCAGAAGTAAGTAGATGGTTGAAACCTTGCTTTGGGTTGACATATTTAAGTCCAGACGATTCTTTTTCATTCGACTTATTCGCAGAAAAACCAACTTATCACGGAGATGCTGTTGACAAGTTCGCAGATTATTTGCTGAATACTTATATAGACGATAATGCAGATTTTCCACCACAAATTTGGGCCAAGGCAAGTGCATTAAATATTCATTCAACAAATGCATGCGAATCTTTTCATTCGCGATTTAACGCTAAATTTTGAAGCTTGTATAAATTGTACTATTAATCTTAGTGGTGCCCAAAATTTATACGAAGTCCTAACGGTTAGGTTATCACAAACTTTTTAGGCTTGAGCCCGAGTCCTATGACGAGTCAGAATCAGTATTAATTTTCTTCCTATTTTTGTAAGATTCATCAACATCAATCCACATTTCAATAACTCGTCAACTTTGTTCTGTTTTACTCTCAAGTTTGTATTTTGTTGCCGAAAGCGCTCGACATTAATTGTTTGACTCGGAGAAAATATATTGATACGGACCACCAGGTACACTACAGATGTCCTATCTAAAAATCTCAATCCGGGTTGGGTTCATGTTAATATGTCTGATCTCTTAACTTTCTTCAGTCTTGCTCTTCTGTTTATGTTTCTTCTATCGTTCCTATCTCAGTCTGTTCTGTTTCACCTTCTAGTCTTTTTCTATTTTCTTAATATTGTCCGTCCCTGTTTCTTTCTGTCTACCGTCTTATCTAATCGTTCTTCCCTTCTTCACCTTGTTCTAACTTCTCGGTTTCACCCTCTCTTATTACTCTTGTATTATACTAATTTATTTTTATCCTTTGTCTAATTTAATTTCTCATTTTGATATAATAAAATATTCTCACTTTGATAATCAACTATTTTATTTCTATTTTTCTTATAATATTTTTTTTATAAACCAATATTTATTTACAAAATTTTTATCTTTGACAATTTTAAATTATTTTGATTACCCCCAAATATTGACAAATTCCCAAAATTCCATCTATCACACTTGATTATTTTTTTTTTTTAATTATTTCCAGATAGTAAGTCAAACAGGATTGACCATCTTAGATATGACATCTGAAATGACCTGGCATCATATTTTAAATTTTCATATCAATATATGTATTTCGCACGATAAATTCTTTTGATTAGAGCTTGCCTCAGATACAAGTTTTGATGTAACTTATCCGTGAGGTGGTTAATAGGTGAAAAACTGTACGCCGGATATAAATTGGACTTATCCCTATCTTAGACTATGGATATTATTTACAACTATGCCACCGCGGTCCAGTCTTTGTTGTTGTCGCGTTCCTCGCCTTTATTACAGTTTATCTGTCGGTCTCTCTCTTCCTATATTGTCTCTTGTGTATTTTATTGCAATGGATTATGGTCTGAAGTTCCGCTATTTGTAATTTTATTTATATTTTTTACTACAGTGCGCTTAAAAATAATAGACAAAAATCTTACGAATATCAATTTATTTTTCAAAATCGTTAACAATTAGAAATCGAAATTAAACAATATAATCCTCATTTGTAATTGTAAAATATATACAAATATACAAGGTAGTATAACAAAAAGAAGTACTCTAGCTACTGCCATGAGTTTTGTTTATGTAAAAAATAAAAAAATTTCGGTCATACTAAACTGAAATTAAATATTATTTTTTACCAGTAATGTTGGTATACAAAATATTTCTATGTTTTTTTTTATATTTTATAAATTTTCCACCCTGTATGTATAATTTTCAAATGTAAATATAATATGCAAGTATATAAATATATACCTATTATGATCACACAATTTGAGTTTTTTTTTAGAGATCACAGAAGTGGAGCTGGAAAATTCAGCTACATTTTGTTTTATGTTTATCTATAAAAGTTAAAATTAAGGCAAAAGCCACAATTATTGGAATGTGGTATTTGTTGTTTTTTCTCACACCTTAAAGCCAAAATCCTTGTAAACACTTTCATCCAGACAAAGCACTTAAATTTGTACAATTTTTATTAATTCTCCAAAAATATTGTCAACAATTATCACTTTTGACTTTCCTAATTAGGAAAAATTAAAGCTGCCTTCTTGGTGACTGAGAAAGCCTATCTTATCACTAAATTATTGCATTCGTTTTGAATTATGACATATGATTTTTGACAGATGACATTCAAAACATACCAAATTTTTATTCACGTGAATCAAACAATCTAAAATTAGTAACTCAATATTGCACTATTAATTCAGCATATTTGCTTGGATTATGAAATTATTTACTCAGTCACCATAACAAAATTAAAATTTGTAGAAATATTTTTGACCATAAAACATAAGCATCATATTAAAAAAAATATTTATCTATTAACAAAGTAGGTAAGGTTTCTTGTGTCCAAAAAAAAATAAATTAAACTTTTGGCACATAAATCGCTGTAAACAATACGAATTGCACTGCACTGCCAACTTAAAAACTAAAATCTATTTACACTTTAGCAATAGAGCACGAAAAGTCGTAAGATTATTAAACTGGCAGCAATTTTTTTGACACCTGTCGTTCAAATTTTTCTACATATAAGTCATCGACATATGCTCATGGACGTGCTCAATCCATATATCATTGTAATATTTTTTTATCGATAAGAGTGAGAAAGATGGCTTATAGTTTCGAATTTGGAGATGTAGCATAATTCTCTCCGCTGGGCATTTCCATGAGTATATGTCAATGATATGAGCCATAACTGACATATAGTTGACATGAATGACAGATGACATTTTTAATATTAATTACGTCAATTCGCCTCTAAACTTAAATCACTATTTGCACATAATCAACAAAGTCTTTTTTAATTGGCACCAGTTAATTACACAATGCACTGTTCTTATTTGCTAGTGATGGGCTCCCACAATAGGAGGATCAGGCGAACAGACTATATTAATATGTCTAGTATTACTACTAAGGTCTGTAGGTCCATCCATACTCAAATCTGTAGGTTTGTCATCGTATTCTACGACTGGTCGGCTTTGCGGTAATTCTTCAGACATATCCACCGGTTCCGATTTGACCGTCATGTGAGTCACTGTTAAAGAGTCAGGCTTTGCGGCGGAAACGTGATTCATTTGGTTTGGAGGCGGTTTAGTGTTCGTCGGCGACATTTGTTGACGCAATAATGATATGTTTTTGATGTTCTTAAGTTCCGTTGGGTTTCTGAGAAATCTGTAACAAAGAAAATATCATAATACAATTTTATAATATCACTTTCAAACTATATAAATATATTCTAAAATATTGATAAGAAACTTTCATCTAAGGGAGAGAGAAGTCTTGTTAGCGACGAGCCAATAGGGATGAAATGATATCTTCGTAACTAAGCGAAAACGGGCTATAGTATCTTCGGGAGGAATGATCCCCGTCGAATTCTGAGCAACTTGATTTTTTTCTGTGGTCTGTATGTCTGGTTGTCGTCCGCAAAGCTTAAAAATGCCATAACTTTTGAATGCTTCAATGTATCGTCGTGAAATTTTCACCATTCTTTAAGACCCACGAGTATTACATTTTAGTAGAAAATGAGCAGAACCGGAAAATGAATAAATGGGGTTTTCCGCGTTTTTCTAACTTTTTTCTAGTTTCACAGGAAACACGCTGCAGGTAGTAATTTTTGAGCAGACCGCTTCAAATTTGGGAAAAAGATACCTTGAAGTACTGTTATGAAGCCTATTGAAAATCGAAATAATCGGAAAATTTCTTGTAGGTTTTCCCGGATTGTTTTTTCGAAAATGTCATCATTATAAAAAATCGATAACTCTGAAACCGTAAAAGATATTCGAAAAATAAAAAGACGTAAATGTAGGACTGAAATTGCTCAACAAGTATTATTTGAACTATTTTTCCGAAATTTGTTGAGAAAGTTGGGAACCAAATAAAATAAAAAAAAAAGAATTTTTCGAAATTAATTCCGGAAATCTCGGAAACGAGGGGGAATATCGAAAAATGTCAAGAGCAGCACTTTTTTGCTGTACTTGAAAAGATCCTATGAAATGAAAAAAATTATGAAAATAGGAAAAAATCATGAGAAATAGTGACAAAAATAATGAAAAGTAGTGAAAAAAAATGAATAATGGGGAAAAATATAATGAAATAAATAGGGAAAAAACTAATGAAAAATAGGGAAAAAAATAATAAAAATAAGGAAAAATAGGGGGAAAAATATTAAAAAATAGGAGGTAAGACAGAGAGAGGCCAAAATAGAAAATAGACAAGTCAACAGAAGAAACACTTGTAAAGCGGCGTTTACATTAGTCAAGTGAGTTGATCAAGTCAGTTGATCAAGTCAGTTGAATTCAAGTGCAAACCGAGTGGTAAACGAACTCGTAAAGAAAGTTATTCTGCAAATAGTCTAACACAGAAAATAGCAGAGAACATGAAGAAAAAAACAACGAAAGGAGCGAATAGATTAGACAGTGGATCTCTCGAAGAGGGATACAAGGTGCCTTAAATAAACCTTCTACGTGAACTTAAAATGGAAGATTTCAGCGATTACAAAAATTTTCTATGATTAAATGAGCAACAATTCGAATATTTACCGGAAAAAGTTAAACCAAAAATCAATAAAGCCTGAAGCTCTTTCTGGCATTTTTATACTTAATTCTTGCTATCTTCTATTACAGCCGCTCTAGCATCTCTATTTTTATATTCCTTATTTTTACTATTCCACATTATAAGTCTATTAATACTTTTTATTTATAAATTTGTACTATTTTGATAAATGAATATAGATGGCGTGAGTGGACGAGTGTGGGCAAGATGACGAACGACGAGAAGTAGAGTTGGGTTATTAATGTAATGTTATTAATGTAATTTTTCTTTAATTAAAGCTTCTAGAGTAGTGTATTTAGTGAAATAACAGAGATTAGAGCCGTTCACCAATACATTTATATTTCATATCTTTGGTATAATAAACTTGCTAGATTTCTCTTCCATTCAGACGCCATTTTTAACACTCGTAATTTTATTAACTTGATGCAAAAAGTTGAACATGTTTCAACTGAAATGCTGTTCAATTCAATAGATCAAGTGAAATGAATAGAGTCGATTTTAGTTGATCAACAAAAGTTGAATCCAACTTAAATCAATTGTTCACACATTTCAATATAAACTGAATTATCTGTTTCAATGTAAAATGGCGTCGAATGCAGTTGTGCGTGATGGGTTCAGTTTTGTAAAAGCAAAACTGAAAAGAATTATTGTTGATATGAATCGCAAGAAACGTCGTTTATGAGTGATTCAGGGGATTCTGAGAAGAAATAGATTGGGAGCATCAAAAATCTTACTAAGGGAGCTGACTCTAGAGGATAAAGAAGGGTTTAAAAATGATTTATGAATGTCTGAAGAGAAATTCGAGGAACTGCTCTCAAAAGTTCAGGATCGCATTAAAAATACAGCAAGAAACAGTGATGCGTCAAGCAACGTCACCAAGATTAAAGTTGCAAATAATTTTAAGATATTTATCTACAGGAGATTCATTTGCAACCCTTGCTTTCGCATATCGAGTGCCTAAAAAAAACACCATTTCAAATTTTATGGAAAAAGTGTGTGCGGCAATATACAAGACAAACTAAAAAGTTGATCAACTAAAATCGGTCAACTAAAATCGACTCGTGAGAACGTGCCTTTAGATATTCAATTTGCTTTCAAGTCACTTGAATTCAACTGACTTGGTCAATTCACTTGACTAATGTAAACGAGCCTTTAAGGTTTACAGTACAAATTGTGTGTATTTTATAGACTCTACTGATAATCTTATTGAGATACGTAGAAAGGCAACGAAATACTGTGGAATAGACTTCACTCTAAAAATTCCCAGATTCTAAATAAATACATTAAGTATAAAATAATACTCTGGTTACCTGATCAGATACTCCGTTTTTCATTATTTTTCCTATTTTTCCCATTTTTTTCTATTTTTAATTATGTTTTCCTAGTTCTTCCAATTTTTGACTACTTTTCTGTATTTTCTCCGTTTCACTATTTTTTCCTATTCTCCCATATTTTTTCCTATTTTTCCTAATTTTTGTCTATTTAATTTTTCATATTAAACTTTATTTTACCCTCGTTTTCCCCCCTTTTACCCAGTTTTTCCTATTTTCCACTATTTTTTCGCATTTTTCCATATTTTCTAGTTTTATCAATTTTTCAATAAAATTATGCAAATTTTTATGACGCCATTATTCTAAATTAATAAAGCTTAAGGTGGTGATGAACTTTTTATTGTACACTATTAAAAAAAAATTAAGAAGAATAATATAAAATTTATGTCAACCAGACTCCAGTCTGCACATTTTTATTTCACTCTCGGTTTCATAAATTTTAATGATTGGACACATACAAATCTTCCACAGATTAATTGATTGTGTGATAATATAATTCAGTAAAATGATACTATGAGTTAACAGATTATTTCAAAGCTTGATAATAAATGTAAATTAAATATAATTAATACAATTGTAGAATCTATGTCATTAGCATTTGGTCGAAACATCTTTTACTAATGGTACTTTTCTAAGGTTGAACTAATGTCAAAAAATTAGTAATACTGATGAAGCTTGTAATTTTACATCTATTAATATTTAGGAAAAAATTGTAAATATACAGAGCACTTTGAAATCCTAACAACGTATTCATATGAAACTGCTCTACAAATAACAATTGGTAAATTAGTGATTAATAAAAACAAATACACTGATATACTTCTTAGAAAATTTAAATATTATGTTATTCATATTCTACATCAATAACATTGATGACTGAGAAGTTTTTGTTGATAATACAGTAGTTACAAGTGATCATAAATTGAAAAGAGCAGTTAATAAAATGAATCACTATTTGGTAAAAACAGTTGTAAACAAACATACATTAAATGTTAGTCAAAATAAAGCAATAAACACTACACATAAATATAACCAGATTGAATTAGATAGTAAATTTAGGTTAATAAGGAGAATTGATATTATTGAGAAAATTTACTATAGTACAATTTATCCGATTATGGCGGCTACCTACAATAATATGTGTCACACTTTTACAGCCAGTTCCATAATCAAATTAAAGCTTCCTTTAACTTTAAAAGTGTAGCATTTGTGTTCCATATTGGATTTTTATAAGTAATTTAAGTCGACTTCAGTGGAAAGTCTCGAAATTTGTCAATTTTGGAGAAAAAGTCCACTTTAAAAAATTGACGTTTCTGTTAATTTTTCTTAACAAAATTAGTTAATGATCTTTGTGTTTGGGTACGATCAGGATAAATTTAAATCCTTTGTTAAGTTCTTAGTCAGAAAGCAATGAAGAAAATGAATAATTTGGAAATTGGGGAAAAATGTTTTTCTAGTTTTGTTTTAAAATTATCGAACTTTACTTTTAGTTGATCCGATTTGCGGTATTCTGTTCTGTTCCTGTAACATTTCTAGCATAAAGCTAAAATTCATAAGAAATAGGTTATTTATAGTATCTTTTCTGGTGTGTTTTATTTGTTCCTTTATTTTTAAATATATGATGCTCTAATCTAAATAAATAGTATTTAATAATCTTATTTCACCGTTCCATCAAAATGCACAACTTCTCTTTCTTTTAGCTTTACTTTTGTTTGCATCATCCATCTTAATCCAAACTTCTTATATCTTTATAGGATTTAATTTTATTATGGAATCGACTGCACTTTAATATCGATTTAAAAGCGACTAAGATAAAGCTTTTTTCATAAAGGAACTTTTTGGAGATATTTATGAAATCGACTGTTAATATGTGATTTCTTTTTGGTTCCTTCAGTGAAGTACGCTCAAGCTTTAAAAATATATTTTGTCAATTTACTTTAAAAATCACTATACGTAGTGCCACACATATAAAACGGAAAACATGGAGAAAATGGTAATACCAACGCCAGAACAATCCTACATTGCACACGTCATAATGGGGGAGTTCCCTTAATGTTGCCAACCTAGAAAAAGATCTACCAACGGGGAAGGATTATTTTTGGTCAAAATCTACTTCATTATTTTCCCAACGATAAAATATGTGTACAAAATTCTATTGAGCTTTTCAGAATATATCGTTAACGAAATATAATGATTTTAATAAAATCTTACTTCTAATTGGTCGAAATTTCGTTGTCAAATGTCATAGAGTAAGTATAACAGAGCGACATGTTTCATTTTCAGCGACTGACCTACAGCCTTAGAGGATTATTGGAACTAAAGTGAATTTGGCGAGTAGTTTGAATATTCTATAATCTGGGAATTTCTTTTAGCAACAAATCTGCTGGAGCCGCCAATTTGAAGTTATTACTTTTGACAGAAAATTCATAATCTCCAACCTCAAAAACTATGAATATAGTTTCTATTTCGATTTTGAAAATTTCGTCCGCCACATTGTAAATTTTTATAAAGGATTAAACATTTATTATTTTTACTTATTAAAATTATCTCTGGCACGGTATGATATTTTTTTATGTCATCTTAATCAAAATATATACAGGATGTCCCAAATTAGAGTGATCGATTTTAAATGCAAGAACCTAAGTTTGTGGATTGGTTGTTTTCTTGTTTTATTAGTTGGGCTGTCGCTATTTAATAAAAACTATAATGGATATTTTTCATGATGATTTAGATGTGTTGGAAATAATAGAATTTGGTTTTCCGAGATGGTTATATGTTCGGTCAAATTATTTTCAAACGATGGACAATTTAATTTTTTTAAAGACATTTAGGTTTTACAAAGAAACATTTTTGTTTATTTTAAGTTTAATAGAAGATCGTTAGTTTCCTGACAATAGGTGAGAAAAATTAACCAGCCTATTATCAATTATTTTATATTTAATAGAAATGTAGACATGAAAGACTTTTAGGAACAATAGCCTTAGTCCAATCGATCAGTTTCTAACTTGTTTAAGATATTTTGCTAGTGCACATTTTATGCAAATTGATGTAGCCACAGCTAGTAGAACCATAGAAGAAGTATCCAGGGAGTTAGCAACATTGTATCCGAGATTTGTTAAAATGCCATCAACCCAGAGAGAGATCGTTACACATCAAGAAAAATTTAAAAACTGTTACCAATCCAAAAATTTTCTAGAATTTGCGTTGTTGCCAAACTGCATCGTTACTTACCTAAGTAGACGTTTTATTGACATGGTGCAAAGGTTATATTTTTAAGGGAGCCTTAAATTTTAAGCTCTACTTAGTTAAGTAGAATTAAACACGAAGTCGGTGCAAATGGCCATAAATATTCTGTGGTACTAGACTTTGGTTTTATTTCTTCATTTTATTCTTTAGTTAAGTTTCATTGTGATATGTGAATTTGTAATTGTCTATTGCTTCTATGACATAAAATTTAAAGCTTAAATTTGTAAATAAGAATTACCTATATAATTAAAAAAATATTTATTTATATATAATTTACTTACTGGTAACAATGTCTCTCTCCTTGAACTTTCCTGAGAATATTTACTCTGTAATAATATCTTAAAGCTCTTGACATTTTATCGTAGTTCATGGATAAATGATTTTTCTGGATTCCCCACAATTTGGCTAATCCCGATGGATCTACAATCTTAAAAACACCGGTTTCTCTGTTCTTCCACGCTATATAGCTGGTATACCTTTGAGCTGGATCATTTAGAAGTTGTTGGAGGAAATCCCATAAAAGTCTTCCATCTAAAAAAAAAAAGAAAATTTTTTTTATAAAAGAACCGACTCAATATAGTAAATAAAAACTTACTTGTGTTCGGTTCTGAAGGATCACTTGGGAAAAACTCTCTTCCGGTGTTCTTAAAAGCAACTGGACTCGAAACAGGCTCCTTCGGACTCCTTGGAGGGAAATATGGCATCTGAGACATGAAGGAATAAGCTGTAGGAGTATTTGGCGGGCTTCCACTATAACATTTCTTATCGGCGTCTTCGTCTGAATCTGAAGGATTCGATCCACTTCCGTTGCTTCCATTAACACTAAAGATTGAATGGCTGAAAACTTGATTGTCGGCATGTTGTGGACTGCTCGCTTGACTATCCACTGAAGGCGCTGGACTTAAAGTTACCGAATTGCTTTGCGCCATTAGGTGAGCGGCTAAAGAGGCAGCGTGAGAAGAATGTAAGGATTCGTTGTTCTGAGAAAGGAGGGTCCAGTTAGGAGTAGGTGGGTGCGAATGGGGAGATAAAGGGTAAGGGTGTCTGGAGGTAGGGGTTACTGGACTACTTGGCAGCATTCTTTGAAGATTGTTAGCTTCACGAACTAAGATTTGCAACACATTGTGCAAGACATCACCAGAACCAGGGGCTCGTTCTGCTAAATCTGTTCTTGTGAGTAGGCACATGGCTTTGCCATTCATTTGAAACATATCATGGTCTATGGGTTGGATATCGAATTCCCTTTCGGCCCATTGGAGGAAGGTGGTGACGTCATCTCGGTTCCAAACTCTTGGATCTGATGGTAGTGAAGATGGTAACTGGCTTTTGTAATCCAAAAGAGGCGACGAAGGGGGATTTTGGTGTGTAATGGAAGGAAAACCCAATGGATATCGCCATAGGAGATCAGCGTTGAAAGATAATGGTAAGCCTAACCTGTCCATGGTTGTGCTAGTGGGAATTGGTGGAAGGGGACCTGGGACCATTTTCATTGTTGCGTCTGAAATATAAAATGAACCTATATTAATAAAAATATAATAATTAATAATATTACATAAAATGGAATGATTAAAATGTGGCTGTGCTGGGAGGGAATTTTGGAATAAACACTAGTTAGGTTTTTCCTGAATATAAATAAAATTGTTTCTGTAATTTCCATATAACCTGTTTGTTATGTGGAATGCAAATTTGACTATTTATAATACGGTATTTACACATAAATATGAATATTTTATTATATTGTAACTGTCGCAGACAGGTGTTAAAAATATATTTTAGGAGATTGTATATAGGAAGTTAAGATTATATAAAAACTATTATTTTTCGAAAGAGATTAAACATATTTAAGTAAATATTTTTGTTCTAAATTTATCTACATATTTTTTCTATAAATATATTCGGAAATAAAATAAAAACGGTTAATCTTTAATTTTTGCAAAAGTAACGATAAGGAAAGATATAGTGCACTTTAAAATTAATGATATTGGCTATCATTTTTTCAAAACCATATAATATAGTATTTCAAAATGGTTTCTGGTAATTTTCTACTAATTAACTTCATTTCCCTACAATTAATATATCAATGATAAAAATAATTAGTAAATAATTATTAGTACCGGAATATTAGCTAAAAATCCAAAAGTCCCTTAAAATGGTGAGAAGTTTTTTTTTAATGCATTATAAGCAGGTTGGAGGTAAAAATAATTGATAGCTGATAGCTTTATCGATTATTCCTTGTGGAAAGGGATAAAAGTTTATCAATCTATGAGTCAAAACCAATAATCAAAAGCTAGAAAACATATTTTAACTCTAGGATTAGTTGAATAAGGAAGAAATAAAACTAGTTCAGAACGATAAAAATGAAATGATATAGAAGTAATAAATGAATAGATCTTATTACATAAATATTGCTTAAAATTTTTGATTTTCAATCTATTATTCCTATTAAAGACTAGTTAAAAATATACAGTAAAAAGTACTTTATGGTGGTAGGACGAGTTTAAATTATCAGTACTACTGATATACAATCATCTTTTACTGACACAATATAAATATTAAAAACAAGTTATGAAGGTGCTTAGTAAATTTCTTTTGAAAAAAACATAAATGTCCATCGTGATCTCTAAATAGAAACAGTTACAGCAGAAATTACCACGAAACTACTAGATGACCCATTTAAGCTATTTTACTTTCAACCAATTGAGGATCTGAACATATATCTAATAGCCAGTGGAAAGGACGGAAAAGAAGACAAGGTCAATCCTTCTAAATTTAGTTGGAGACGAGGGTATAGAGATATATAAAACCCGACAGTTGATCAATGCTAAGAAAATAGACAATAAAGTACTGTCGGAAATTGAAAAGTTAGTTACTCCTAGAAAAAATATAGTGTACAAAAGATTCGTGTTTTACTCTGGTACACAAGAAGAGGGTGAAACATTTGATCATTTTATGACGCACCTCTTAAAAGACTGTCACAGAGTTGTGAATATGAACAGGGACGGATTTAGATGTGTGCCGCCCCCAGGCTGTAAAATTCAGCCGCCCTCTTTACGTTTGATAAAGTGCTACATTTGACCTGAATCTTGACTTTTTACAGGTACTTACACATTCAAAAATCGGTTTAATTTGATTTTTTCAACACACGATAATAGTTGGAAAGCTATTGCTATTTCTCTCCCACACAAGTTTTAAAAATTTTTATTTTGCCGCTCAATGCGCGCGCCTAGCCCGCCTGGTTGCAAATACATCCCTGAATGTAAAGAAACTGATTCCATAGGCGGAGATAAGATTCAGCCAAATAGAAAAGGAATATTTGGCTATATTAGATACCAAGTTCCATAACTTCATCTATGTTTACAACTAAGCCATCGGCTGCGTTTTTATTCAGGATACGTTCATATTACAGTCAACGATCATTAACTTTAAAGGTTCTAAAAGTAATGATGACGTTTAGATTGTGACAATTATGCAAGAAATGAAGTTTTATTCTATACGTCGTTGCCTTTAGTTTTATCTACTAACAGTATTTAAAAGAGTCATGGAAAAATTATATTTTTTACCAGATTAATCAGATGAATGAACAATAAGTTTTTTTTAACGATTATGATATATTTATATGAATAATCATAAAAAGAATGATACAATTGCAAACAAAATTTGTACCTCGGAATAGTTATTAGTAATCTTTTAGGAAAAATTTATTTTGAAACAATAGATAAATCTCTTTGTGTAAAAATACCACAACATACACATAAACAACTTTATTTTTATAGACACAGACTTTCATAATTTTTGAACTAATTTGTATGCTATATGTAATCCATAACCTTGGACCTAAGACTTGTAATATTTTAATTTTTTGATCTTTTAGAGCTAATTTGAATAATAATATTTTAATTAGTAAAGTCTCAACACGAATCTGTTTATATGTATCTGGTGGAAAAGGTGGGTTGCTCCACAAGTCCCATAGCACTTAGGCCTCATTACGTTCATTATGAATCCTCTTTAGTTTTTATGTAGTCAATAACGTCGCCAAGAGATGCCTCTCTTATGTTGACCGGTGTTAGCCAATTCTCGCCGAACACAATTTTCCTAGTTGACTAGAGTATCGGGCAATCATAGAGGATGTGCTCGATTGTCTCGTTAGTCAGAATACCTTCTAAAAGACGCAGATTATCGGGGACAATTATTTGTTGGCTCAATGTAGTTAGTCCAATGGAGAAGCCAAGTCTAAATAATTTTTGGTTTTCTGATTTCTTGACCAATGAATTGGCGAGACTGTTTCCTTTGATCGTGGTCTTTGATCCATCTTAATGTGACCACATTCTTCGGCCAATGCTTGGTGACATTCTAGTACTAACTTTGAGCAAATTCGTTTCCTGTCCAGAGTAAGTAGTGTTTGTCTGCTATCTGTATAGATATTTCTTCAGTGATGTTATTTCTGGTAATTTGTTTTGCTGCTATTAACTGATATTTGCCAGTGTTTGGGCTACGCTGGTACTTTTTTTAGTATCTGGATTATAACACTTGGAACCTTGTTTTGTTTTGGAGCTATCATTGTAAATATGAATCGTTCCTGCCACTTCCGTCTCGTCTATATATTTTGTGGCAACTTTGTAGGACCTGTGAAAAAAGCATATCGTGGTAAGATAGAGTATTATCATAGTCGTCTCTCTATATAAATATCAAGGGTGAGGATGACTTTTACAGCTTTGGTTGGTGCTGTTTTCTTGGATCCAGTTATGTTGAGATTTGCTGTTCTTTGAATTTGTTCCAGTTTGTCGGTAATTATCTGTTGTTGGATTTTTGGTAAGTCCATGAGACGAATCTGGGAGAAAAACTCCAGATGTGCCCTACAGTTCGACGGGATTGTTCATAAGCAATGTATGTTTTGTTTTAGGTGTGAGTTACAGATTAACTTGCTATCAAAGGTCATTTTGTTTCAAAAAGTTCTGGAGATTTTACCTTCTGCAGATAACCATTCTTGTCTTCTTGTCCTGTCTTCTTCTCAATAGGAAAATTACATATATAATTTAACAGTTAAATCTACTTAAGAATCAGTTTCTTTAAGTTGTAAATATGTATTTGAGATAAGCATATAGAAAGGATCTCCTTCCAATTTAATGTATTTTATGTGTTAAATTCGTAAAAATGTATCTTAATTATGGATGTTTCACACTATAAATGACTAATATTAACAATAACATATTTTGTTGATAAATCAGTTGATATAGCCGGAAAAGACAAAGCTTACTACAGCTAGCAGAGCGTGTATTAAAATAAGTATGACATGAAGAAATCGAGTAGGAAGTGAAGGCAATGATGCAGTGCAAATTATAAAAAAAAATACGATAATCACCGTCTTGGCGTTTATGTAGGTTTGACGCTCACGGAAGTTATTTCAAGGTGAAGTAAGTGTTTTTAAACTCGTTTGCATATCGTTTTTTCCTTTACAAACGGGAATTTGTATTAATTCTTGGTATAGTAGTCTGAATATTATACAGGATAGCGTGATTATTAAAATTTACGGAAGCTTATTAATTCCGAATGTCGCAACAAATATCTAAGATAAAAACTTAATCCATGTTAATAAAAGGTACAAAACAAAAAATAGCTAAAATCTATTGTACAGTGTGTCCCAAAATTAGTGTGTTTTGTAGGGTATCTAGTAAATTAGAAGAGATAGAAAAAATGCAATTAAGATGTTAGAATGTTCAATTTTTTAAGTGTCTTTCACCTGATAATATCCAATAAAAATAGATATATAATATGTCATATCAGGTGAATGAGAATTAAAAAAGGAAACAAAAAACGTCAAAATATGTTTTATTTATATTTTTCAACATTTTTGTGTCTAGAGCGTTTAGCGCTCCAAAATTTTGCCCGCAGTTACGGAGTTACTAAAGATTTAAGTAGAATATCGTTACTTTAATAAAAAAAGAAGTCTTAACATTTTACCTGCTTTTTTATCTCTTCTAGTTTACGAGATACCCTGCAAAACACACCAATTATTATTTGCTTATTGGTGATTGACAGCGTCATTTGGCTATATGTGTAGGAAAACCCACCATCATTGTAATAGTTTCCTTCTTTGTTGGGTCCGGAAAGTAAAAAACCATAACATTTACGTTTATTTGTGAATTTCATTTGAATAATAAAAAAACCAATGTATACCAATTAACATTTATCTTGCAAAATTAATAACACTTCATTGTGGACAAATTTTAAACAAAATTATTCAAAATTTGACTTTTAAATTCTTCTTTAGGAAAAAAAATTAAAATGAATGACTTTCCGTCTGGAGTTTCGGGTCAAAATTTAAATAAATAGTAGGTAGTAAAAAATTGAAAACAACAAAATATTTGTAAGTATTGGGATACACGCAGTTACTTGTGATTCATCGTAAAATCCAAGATACAATGTATGAAATTATTGCACGTTTAATTTACTTAATATAATAAATCAATATTAATATTTTGATATGTGTATTAAATAATAAAAAATACTCAATACTACAATAAAGATACCAGATACATTGTCAGCTACTACATTGTAGTTGACGTTATTATATGATATAATAAATCATAATTTTAGACACCGAAATATTGTTAAAATTTGTCTAATATTTTTTTGTTACAAATATACAGGGTCATAAAAATAAGCCTCATAGGGAGTAAAGTTGTATTTACTAGGTGGTGAGAGTGGACTGACTTATAATTTTCTAATCTATCAAGGTAGAACTACAGAAATAGATCCTTCCTATTTGAAATATGGACAGGGTGCAGTAGTCGTATTACAATCTAAAAAAAATCTGATGTGGCCAGCACATGACCTCTCGCCATTTTTGAATCAAAAATTTACAGGTTGACACAAAAAAGTATGAAAAAAAATTATATTTTTGTAAATCTGGCAACAATGGCAAAAGTTTCGAAAATTTTAGTGAGATGAAAATAAACTATAGGGTATACAAAATATATGTGTAAAACTTTATTGCCGTTTTGTATAATAATGGCGTCATCACCCATAGCAACTGCCACTTCCGGTTGTGCGATTGGCACCAAAATCTAATCAGATCTAATCTAGGGTATCAGAATCCTGTATGCAAAATTTCAAATTTTTTTATTCAGTAGTTTTTGAGTTATCGTTACTACAACATCCATCCAAACACACACACTAACACACACACACACACACTAACACACACACACACACACTAACACACACACACACACACTAACACACACACACACAGACATCATCGCGAAAATATTAAAATCGTATTCTAGGGACCCCAAAACGTGTTTATCAATTGAAAACTCACTACCCAATTTTTAGCATGATTCCTATACCTCTCTTATCTGAAGGGCGAGAGGTAATTATCTGAAGGGCGAGAGGTAAAAACTTGAAACTAACAAGCATAATTTGTTCTGTGACAATTATTTTACGACCTATCATATTTTGCAAATACTCAATGAAAAATTATTGCTGGTACTGCTAGGCTCAATAGATTCTGTAAACCGCCTCTAACTGACGTGAAATATTTTACAAAAAAGGATAGAGGATCAACAGAACAAATTATCTCCATAGATGGAGTTGTACTAACTAGATCGTTAGATAACAGGCCAGTGGTGTTGGTCTTCGTTGGGACTGGAACAGAAGACATTGTGAACCGGGATAAAAAAACATGACCCAAAGTTATTCAAAAGTACAATGAATCTATGGGTAGCATAGATAAAGCAGATGCTCTTATTGCTTTCTAGAGAACGAAAAGTCGTTGTAGAAAGTGGACTGTTCGCCTAATCTTTCATGCAGTTGACATGGCAATAACAAACTCCTGGTTGGAGTATAAACGAAATATGAATCTTTCAGGAATTTCGCTGAAAGATATCATGGACCTGCTACAATTTAGAATGGAAGTTGGCGAATCACTCGTAAAAATCAACAGAGACATACACCGAAAAAGGGAAAGACCTTCAAGTGGAACATCTAGTCCGGTGATAGTAAAACAACAAAACACTGAAATTAGACCTCTTACTGCGGTTCAATATTTGGACATTTTCCAGAACACTTGGTGCAATCATTACCCTTGAGGTGTAAAAATCCTGGATGTAACGGGAAGTCAAGATGGAAATGTTAAAAATGTAAAGTTCTTCTGTGCCTACAAAAGGAAAGGAATTGCTTCCTAACTTTTCATCAACGGCGATAGTTAATTCTTTATAAATATAATCATTTTATCTGTTCTACAATATATGACGCTTACAACGTTTGTCAGATACCTCTCGTAAAATTGGACAAAATGATATAAGGTCCAACGTATTGATAACTTTAAAATATCAAAGATATCCGTCTTATATCCCATCAAAGTTCCTTTATATAGACAGAAAAGGATAAACTATTAAGTATTGTCTATGTCATCTAAGAAGTACGTCGTTGGAATTTGGTATAGATCAACTTCACAAAATAAAGTGAGACAGAAACATAATATGAAGTTATTTATTAATGCTGTAATATTTATAGCTTTTCTTTGACTAATTTAGTAGCTGTCAATGCTGTCATTCTTAGTTGTTATTGTACTTTTATTTCTCAGTTTTTGTGTCTTTTTTGCGTTTTTATGTCATATTTCTTAATAAAAATAGTTCTTTAAGGGCTAATTTAGTTTATTGTCATATTTCAGTTTAAAGTAAGTATATTTTTTATCAATGAACACATTAACCTTACTTTTGGACATTGTGACTAATCTTACGGTTACGAGTCGTTTTAAAATGAATTAGATGAAAGAGAATATCAAAACCTAAGCAAGCTGAATAATAATACAATAAAGCTGGTATTGCAAAATGTTTTATCGTTACTTATTTTTAGAATATGTTTAATTCATGTTTAACTCTTTTTTTCTTTGATATTTTATTGTTAAATCTGAGTTTAGTTCTTATATCTGCTTAAAATCCACATATTTTTTAATCCCATACATAAAATATTAAAATATCTTCAAACTATGTTTTTAATAAATTAATATAATAGGTATTTAGTAATTTAATGTAAAAGCCAATATTTGCACGTACGTGGTGGCAGTAGGCACGTTGATTGTGAACACAAGATAGTTTTTGTTTTGACTAAAACTTTTCGACTAATTTCGTATGAATATTGTTGATGACGCATGGGTAATCATTCACTGGTCCGACTGTATTTTATTGAAAAAATATATTTCCAATTTTGCTCCAGTGGTGTGCATTTGGAAGAATGTCACATTTCGCATCCCATTTTTTACGTCCCTGGTATTTGAAGCTATTTTTATTTTTTTGTATTGATCAATGATTTTCACATAAAAACGCATATAACGAAATTTTTCATTTTTGTACGATGTCCGCAAGATCACTTTTTAATGGTATAAAATAAGATTTTTTCTTAAATTTTTTACCATTAGAATATGTAACAGGAATTAATTTGTGCATATAAATAAGATTCTTAAAAATATTTTTCCAAAGTTGTGATTTCATTAGCAGAAAAATTTTATTTTATTATTAATAAGTGATCATAAAATTTATTAAATATATTGAAAAGTATGAATTTTTCGATATGTAAACGTCATGATTTTTATACATGAAAAAAAATAAAAAATAGCTTTAAATGGCAGGGTCGTAAAAAATTTGTTGACTCATATTTTTTTATTAAAATATTCCCTTTTACATTTAAAACATATTTCAAATAAATATATTTATACGTTTTAAAGTTATCAAATAAAATCATTTTATTTTTTATAATTTTAAACACCCTGTATTTCAAAAAGTCAACATGTCAACACTCTGTATAAGTAACAGGAAATGTTAGGGTGTTTTTCAAATAATATATATTTATTTATAGCACAGTAAACAACTAATTTGTGTTGTCTGTTTAAATATTAATGGAAGTAAAAAAACCGTAAAATCAAATAAATACTAAAAACAGAACAACAACAATAAAAAATTGCATTAAAAAATAAATAATGAGTAATATTTAAAATTTCAGTAAATCCAGTATTAAGGGCAGTAATTAGAAACTCAGATTAATTTGGAAAATTCCATAACTACCGTGAAAGTCCATTAACTAAATAATTAATTTTAAATACCCCAAATTACAAACTAATATGAATTCTATTTTAATAAAAATAAATCTATTTTTGACTTACCATCAAATCACATTAGTTTACTTGTGGTTTTCGGCCTGAGAATATGTTCTATTTTATTTTTAAAATTCTCTGATAACGTAAAGAATAAAGTATGTTATCTCTTTCCGGTGATAAAACTTTTATAGGAGCCAGTCAAATCGAATATTCGTGACCTTCAAAAATTCGCAATAAAAAAAAATGGAATTGCTTCACAGATAAATCATTATTAATAAATAAAATAACAGGAATTCGATAGTTTCATTACTGATCAATTTTCAAATATCCTAACAAGACACCAACCTATTTAAAAACATGAACGTTACATTCAGCAAACGAGGAGGAGACAAATAGTCGCAATTTGGAGACAAATACTCCATAAAAATAATTTTTTTTGGGGGAAATAAATGCAATTTTTTTATTAAAGATTAACCCCGGTTAGATTCGGATATTAGTTTTGTTTTTTTTTTATTTTTATTCTAAATAATCAGAAAAAACCTAATCCAACATTTACAACGCATGCGCACAATCGTGTGCATCTGTCTCCCAATAACTCCTCCTAGCAAACGAAGCGTGTCTCCTAGAGGAAAACATTTTCAGCGTGTTTCGCATTTTCTAACGCTTTTCCGGAGTGTTGAGATGACTTTTCCAGTGATAACTCCTAGCGGAAAAAACGGACCGCCTAGAATCTTTCGTGATATCTTCAAAAATCAATTTTCAGCGCGTCCCGCATTTTCCAACGCTTTCCCGGAGTGCAGAGAGGATTTTTTCAGTATTGAAATTTTCTATCAAAATCACGCTACAGAATGTGAAAACTAATTTACGTATTCTTGACACTATCCTGTATATTTTTGATATCGATTTTATAAAGCTTATTGGATTTAGAAACTTTTATCACGACTGAAATTTTCTGTCAAATTAATAGTATCTACAGGGGGTGCAAACTAAAGTTATTTTATAATTATTATTTATGATTTCTTAACATTTCCTGTATATTTTTAATATTTGTTTTCCAATTTCATAAATATTATTGGATTTAGAAACTTTTATTAAGACTGAAATTTTCTGTCAAATTAATAGTATCTACAGGGGGTGCAAACTAAAGTTATTTTATAATTGTTATTTGTTTTCTTAACATTTCCTGTATATTTTTAATATTTGTTTTCCAATTTTATAAATGTTATTGGATTTAGAAACTTTTAATAAGACTGAAATTTTCTGTCAAATTAATAGTACAGGGTGTGCAAACTAAAGAGTTATTTTATAGTCATAATTTACGTACTTTTGATACCGTCCTGTATATTTTTGATATTTTTTTCCAATTATATAAATCTTATTGGATTTAGAAACTTTTATTAAGACTGAAATTTTCTGTCAAATTAATAGTATCTACAGGGTGTGCACTAAAGTTATTTTATAATAATTATTTATGTTCTCTTAACATTTCCTGTATATTTTTAATATTTGTTTTCCAATTTTATAAATCTTATTAGATTTAGAAACTTTTATCAAGACTGAAATTTTCTGTTAAATGAAGTACAGGGCGTGCAAACTAGAGTTATTTTATAATCATAATTTACGTACTTTTGATACCGTCCTGTATATTTTTGATATTTGTTTTCCAATTATATAAATCTTATTGGATTTAGAAACTTTTATCAAGACTGAAATTTTCTCTCAAATTAATAGTACAGGGTGTGCAAACTAAAGAGTTATTTTATAATCATAATTTACGCACTTTTGATAACGTCCTGTATATTTTTGATATTTTTTTTTCCAATTATATAAATTTTATTGGATTTACAAAATTTTATCAAGATTGAAATTTTCTGTCAAATTATTATTACAGGGTGTATAATCAATTAAAAAATGAGAATTTTAAAACTGAATAATTTAGTTCAAATGATGACCGTCCGGATTTTTTTTTAATTTTTATGTTTCCAGACATAAACTACACCAAAAATTTTGTTGATAAACGAATTCACTCTAAAATGCATTTATACGTAGAAATGTATACCTGAAGAGCACCAAAGACAGTATTGTAGAGAGCTACTAATGGACCACAATGGGAAATTGGCTTTTAGTGAATTTTGTCTAATTTTGTATATATTGTAGAACTCACGATACAGATCAAATTTCTCTATTGCGCTAACACTCTAAATTCTATTCTACAGGGTGCTGAATTTAACTTTTTCAAAATTTCAAATGGCAATTGTGTAGATACTTTTTTGAATATACAAACAGAATCCATTATGCATCGATTATTCATTTAGCCGATACAAATACACTATAGAGTATAATAATTCCTAAATACACTAACAGTATACAGGGTGAGTCCAAAAATAGCAAGTTTTTCAGTGATTTCCAAAAAATTGAGTGGTGGACTTTCATTCCCATTGATGATGTGCGTGGTCCTTTGTACTAAGAATCGTAGAAAAATAGTGTCCAAAGCAAAGAACATAAAATTAAGATATATTTATAGCAAAATGGAATACGGAAATATTGAAAAATACAAGCAACGGAATTTATACTACAGGGTGTTTCAATATATTCTGATTGTTCTTAAAAGCTCATATCTTCCAAACGGTTCTACATCCAAATAATTATAGATTATGAGATGCGGTTTTCACATTTCTTTTTAAAATTACTTGTGACATATTAAATGACCTATTTCCGGTTTACCTGCTTTAAAAGTGGCGTGTTTTTGATATTCCAGTTAAAGTTCTGAAACTTCGCTTTCTGTGTACCGAATTTAAACTTTAAGGTACCGTTACAAAGTAAAAATATGTGTTTAGAATATTACTTAATATACAGGGTGACCCATTTAAAAAATAACATCTATTGTCTTCTGAAAACACGTTACTTTTATATTGTGTAAACCGGAAGTAGGCAATTTCTATCAATATGTCACAACAAAACTTAAAGTAATTTTAAACCGAACTATGAAAACTGCTTTTAAAAACAATCAGAATATAATGAAACATCGTGTATATTTTTATAGCGAGGATAATACATTGATGATGATATTGTAAACAGAAAAAAATAAAGTGGATATTTTTGGCTTCTATAGAAAAAATATTATATAAAAATTAGTGGATTTAGTAGAATCTTTAATCCTAGTAAGTTATTGTAGAATTTTTATTATCATTTACCAAAATTGAAGATGAAACCACAAATTTTAATAAATTTGATACAAATGATGATTATTTATCGTATAATCCGAATTTATTCCTCGATTTAAATAAGATTCAGAAGCAGATACTCGCTAGTCTCAACAAAGGAGATTCTAACAGAGCTCATCTCCTTTCAGGGTCACCTCAAAGACGAAAAAATAATGTTGTTGACCCTTGAACCTAATAAATGGAAAGCTGCGAGATGGATTACACCGACTTGTAATCTACTTAAAATTCAGAAGTCATATCGACTACCTACTTTCCCCAATTAAAGATGTATTAGCCGGTAAGGATGTTTCAATGATCGCATTAGTATTGGTAATAGCATTGTAATTTCCGGTTTAGCAGGAATTATCGACGGTTCTTAAAACAGATTAAAAATACAGGGTTGGTTATGATCAGAGACGGTTTAAGTTTTAAGCTCGTTTGGTCATTCGATATAAATAACCTGAGGTATTTGATTTAATCATCAGTGGATTATATTTTCTTTGAAATAAAAGACATTTTAAAGATTATGTTTATAACTTGTTTTCTAATTTAGTTAGGTAGTTTTTAGAGATTCTTAGAAATGTTCGGTAGATTTATAGATTACAGCGGTTATTTCAAGTCTATTTATTGTTTTTTAATTGGTTATTTCTCTTGAACATATTTTTATTGATTTGTTTGTTGCTAATGGTAATTGAGTTATTTTGAAAATAAATATTTTTGATGTTATTTAATATATACAGGGTGTACCATTTTATTCCGAGTTTTGTAGCATGCTCATTCTCATCTTTAGGAAATTTGAAAAGTAATGAGGAACAATTTGGGTGTAAAACATGAAGAATTCCAAGAAAACACAATTATCTGCATTTTTATCTCATACTTTTACAAAAATTATAAAGACTTAATAAAATTTATATGTTCTAATAATTTCCTCTCCTTCCTCTTATCTAAACTTATTCTTGTTCTTATCTAAACTTTGTTGATTTTTTTTTAGAAAATCTAAACCGAGAGTCGCACTTCTATAGTACAAATTTTTGAAAGCATGCTTCTCTCTTTTCATAGTCATTTTTTATTGTTCAACGAATAATGAAACTTGAAGTCATATCACAATAATTTTATGAAAGTTGTAAAAATTTTTAACAAGGGGCTGCGACATGTTTCGGCTAAACGATGGCCATCATCAGGTCTATAATACAAATAATAATGTAATATGATTACTTACAAGTTGGTTATTTCACAAACACTATAAAAATGAAAACTGGATGATTATAAAATGGTATAAAATTGAAAATTGTTAAATACAATGTGACGGGAACATTTGAAAAAAACCATAAAATTTTTTTTGTAAATTATTAAAAGAAATTAATAAAGTTTATAACAACTATAAGGTGTACGCAGCTATAATTAATCAGATATCAAAAATTCTCGATACTAAAATTTTCATCTCAGTTTCGGAACTGCCCCTCCTAAATAATCCCCTTCTTCTAAATGATCTGATAAATTATGTTTTAAAAAATAATCTTTTGCACACACCGCTAAAATCTAGAATGATCAGGCTTACGACTGGTGCTGCAATAATTTTGAAAAATTTTTTGAAAATAGTGTCACAATCGGGAGTTATACACAAAAGATACTGTTTTTGCCATAATTCAAAATAATTGGAAAATATTTTCTTTTTTGCAGTTTCAAATTTACTTTAAATTTGAATTAAATGGTAAAGTTTATTAATTATCAATTGCAAAACATAAAAAACTTGTCCGGGACTCTTCCCGTCAATTTTGTTTTTTTATCCGACCTACGGAGGTGAAATTGGCGGGGGTTGAAATATCAAAAAAAAAATATCTCCTCCATTTTTACAAATATCGAAACACGTCCTTGGATTTTTTTCATGTTTTAAATTTTTATAAAATTAATTCGCTAATTTTTACGGTTTTTTACGATTTTTTACGATTTAAAAACGATAGGAAAAAATCGTGAAAAATGGTAAAAAAAATTGTAAAAAAACGCTAAAAAATCGTAAAAAACAGGCTAACAGTCGTAAATTTCGTAAATGATTTAAAAAAATTAAGAAAAAAATCATAAAAATTTATAAAACAACGTAAAAAAACCGAAAAAAGCTGTAAAATTTCGTAAATAATTTAAAAAATTAAGAAAGAGAAAAAGTGGAAAAAATCGTAAAAAATCGTGAAAAATCGTAAAAAACAGACAAGTCGTAAATTTTAAAAATTGAGAGAGATAGAAAAAAAAGCGAAAAAAACCAGGCAAAAAGGCGTAAAATTTCGTAAATAATTAAAAAAATTAAGAAAGAAAAAAGTGGAAAAAATCGTAAAAAAACAGGCAAAAAGTCGTAAAATTTAGTAAATAATTTAAAAAATTAAGAAAGAGAAAAAAGTGGAAAAAATCGTAAACGAAACGTAATAAAACAGGCAAAAAGTCGTAAAAGTCGTAAATAATTTAAAAAATTAAGAAATAGAAAAAGGTGGAAAAATCATGAAAAATCGTAAAAAACAGGAAAAAAGAGGTAAACTTTCGAAAATAATTTAAAAAATTGAGAAAGAAAAAATGGAAAAAAAACGTGAAAAATCGTAAAAAATTGTAAAAAAAAACGTAAAAAAAACCAGGCAAAAAGTCATAAAATTTCGCAAATAATTTAAATAATTGAGAGAGATCGAAAAAACCAGGCAAAAAGTCGTAAAATTTCGTAAATAATTTAAAATAAGAAAGAGAGAAAGAGGAAAAAATTGTAAAATTTCGTAAATAATTTAAAAAAATTGAAAGAGATCCAAAAAAAAATGGATAATCTTAAAAAAAATGTGAAAACCCTAAAAAATCGTAATAAAACGTAAAAAACCGAAAAAAAACTGGAAAAATCTGCAACAAATGGAAAACAGGGATAATATCGGGAAAGATCGAAAAACGCGAGTAAATTCGAAAAAAATTATAAGAAAGACGGAAAAAATGAGGATAAAAGTTAAAAAAAATAAGAAGAAAGACCCTAAAAAATTTAATTTCAATAAAAATGTATAATAAAATCAGTTTTTTCTTAAAATTTGAATCTCGACTGACAGAAGCGAAACTTTTTGTCATAAACAGATTCTGATTACGTCTGTTTAAAAGATTAAAATATCTTTATAGCGTTATGTCCATAAATTTCGTATTGCGTATAGTTCTTGTGTTTACTGTTAAATTTAATTTTTCGGGCCGAAGTACTGAAAACATCATATGTTTTTACCCCGTGTAATATTTTATTTATCAAAAACTCAATACACCAAAAACACTGAAATTTGAAAACCACTTGCTCGGTGATTTTCAAACATGAAAACTATGATTTATAGTTTCTTAGCCTGGGCCAGTCAATGCGTTTAACCTTACGATTCGCCGTTTTGATTGGTTCAATAGCATATATTGTGCATTTTAACGCACGTTAATCAAGTCCACATGGATAGACGCTTTCTTTGATATTTACAGAATTTTATTCGGGTAGTAAACCTTAATTTTTGTTTCTTAATTTGACATGAGTTTTGCAATTGATAATAGATACTTTACAGTATTTCTGTTTTAAATTGATTTATCTACAAAAAAAAATAATAAAAAAAAACTAGTGAACTGATTGTTCTTTTATACTCGATTATCTATAGTATATTCATTCCAAAGATAAAGCGGTTGTAAACAATGATTAGCACATGAATATGTCTAGTCAGGTTCAGTTTACTAATGTGAACTTAGTCAGCATAATATAAGCTTTATCTCTGAAATCTTTGGTAAATTATTATGTAAATTTATGGGGAATATAAGATGTATTTGATATTTCGATCAATTCGGGATATTTTTGAGTCTTGGTTCAATAATTTATACTTATTTAATTTATTCCATCTACAATCTTAGCTTCAGCTTTATTAATTTATTTAAAAAAAAACAAGTTAAAATTGAATCAGCAAAACTATAATAGTTGACGAGAAATTCATGTTCTTGTTTTTGAAATGACGCACAAATTCAACAATTAGCAGCTTAAATAATTAACGTTAATTGAACGATAATTAAATCACCTGACACAGTACCTTCCGATATTTCTTTTTGTATTTATAAATATAGTATATATTACAGCAATACCATAAGTAGTCTTTTTCCCTTTTACTGCAAATTATGCAAAATATAATTAACAACGAGGGGCAACATGTTTCGGTCATTCGATTGCCATCATCAGGCCTATAAAACAAAAATTATAAAATTTAGAAACGCAATAGGACAAAGTTTAGTGGTTACTTATATACAAAATTTTTGTTGAGCAAAGTACGTAATGAAGTGTACAGTAAAACTAAGTAAAAATGATTTTTTTTTATTTATATACACTTATATCTATATATTTACAAAAAAAAACACTATCTGTCTAACAGCGTCACTAACTAAAATTTTACTGGAATAACGAGAACATTTTTATAGTAAGGCTAAGAAAGAATTTTAGAAAATAAATGTGACAACCCCGATTGATTTCAGCCTCGTCAAACTGAGAATGGAAAAACTATAACAGTTGTAGGAAAAAATTACGTAGTGCATCATCCTACGATGCACTTCACAAACTTATTAAAGAAATTCACAATTTTTAATCACCATGCGGCAACTAAGTGACAAGTGACAAATGACAAACCAAATTACAATGAATCCGAACTAACAGATAATCCGAAAAGAAGAAAAGAATAAAAGGAAGCAGGTACCAGACACAATAAAATAAAGAAAGAGATCAGCAAAAGAAGAAATATAACCTATAGAAGAGTTCCAAGAAGCAAATTATAATTGGATAAATTTCACTGGAATATTATCCAGAAAATACCAAATAATTCATATTTCTTTTAAAATTAATAATATTAATCTTTCAGTTCATACTAATGTCTATTATTGTTTATTTTAAAAATCTAAAAATAGATTTAAACTCAACACAAGAGTTATTTCGTCTTTCTCTCAGACGTTTTTTCTGTCTACTTTCAAAATACCGTTAACAAAAACAAAATACATAAACGACCGTTGCTATGCAAGGAATATTATCGTTCTCTCATATTATCCCATCATTATAAGAGACAAAAAATATAAATATATTTCTTCCCGCTAAGATTCTGAATTCAAGGCTATTTGGATAAAACGTATCATGTCTCCGACCAATAAAAAACCTGCAACCCTACTCCCGGCTAAAATTCAGAGCATAATCTGCCACTCGCTTACCGACTGTAAAAGGATGCAGTCGCATTTAATAGAGTAAAAAGTTTCTTCAAATAATTAAAATGGTGCGTAATTAACCACACAAAAAAAGTTTCTGAGTTTTCGTAATAATAAAAAATGTAAATAGTATTTTACAGTGAGTGAAAGTGATGAGTTATATTTGATTTCGGTTTCATAATTTAAATTAATGTGCCGTTTATTATTTTTCTGTTCATGTTAGTACTTGGAATAAATGGAATAAAAAGTACATTCCTATTTCAAATACTGTTTTTATTTTGGTTTAACTAATACCTAAAGAGTTTGGTCCTTCGATGACATTAAGAAAATATAAGTCTAGTGTTCTTTCAACATTTATGAATACTAATATTCGTAAATCGTTCAATAATCATTAGAATGATGGCCGTCGAATGGCCGAAACATGTTGCCAATCGTTATTAAAGGAGCTTAAATATAATTTTGTGGTATAACTACGAGTTTTATTATTCTTTGTCAACATATTTATTATTTATTGACGAATCAGAAGAATTGTTAAACTTCATTTTTTCCTGATCGCCTTTCCTTTACATCTATTTAGTGTTTTTTCTTTGTTTTTGTTTTATCTTTCCGTTTTCTTCTCTTGTATTTTACTTTTCCTCTCATTTTTTAATTTTTTAGCTTCCTGTTCTTCTAAGACTTTTACGTGTACCGGAAATTACAAGAGACGGCAATTATTTTATAAAATCGAAAAAATCAAATACAGTCGGCCAAAATCGTAAAAAAACAAATTAAATCGACAAAATCGATAAAAATCGAAAAAAAACCAAATAAAATCGAGAAAAATTGAAAAAATCAAATATAATTCAGTGAGATCGAACTAGTTTAAAAACCCAAATAAATTCTGACAAAATCAATAAAAATGAAATACGATAGAAAAAACCAAATAAAATTCGACAAAAATGGATGAAAACTGAAAAAATCGGAACAAATTGAAAAACATGGATAAAATTAAAAAACATCGAAAATAACTAAAAAAAATGAAAAGAATGAAAAAAATTAATCGAAAATATCGGATAAAATTGGAACAAATTGAAAAAAATGGAATAAAATTAAAAAAACATCGAAAAAATAGTCGAAAATCAAATACGATCCCGATAAAATCGAAAAAAAAAGGAAAAAATCGACGAAAATTAACACCGAAAAAATCAAATATAATCGAAACGACATCATAAATCGAAAGAATAAAAAAAATTGAAAAAACCGAAAAAAAAACTGAAAAAATCGAAAAAAGTCAAATACAATAGAAAAAAATCGGATAAAGTCGAAAAAAATCGGAATACTTTTTCAGATATTTAATGTTAAGTTTCAAATTCTGACATTTTTTTATTTTTGACAGGTGACAGTTGGAAAAATAATTTTGACTGTTCTGAATAGTTTTTCAAGTCAAATTCCGAGACATATTGCATCTGTCATATTTTGATAGTGACACTTCCGTTTGACAGATGTCGTACAAAAACTAATGGGTTCTTTCGACGAGTAACCCAAACCCATATAGCAAATTTCAGCGCAATACACACAGACCATGAGAAAATGGTCTTAATATTCTCAGGTGACCTCATCTTTATCTCGAAAATTGTTTTTAGCTTCTTGTTTTCGGAGGTGGGTCGGGAAAGTAAATGATGAAAATTAGTTGGGGTAATTTTCCTTGAAAAAAGTGATAAAGCGGATAATTAGAAGTGAGGATAATTTTTGGTTGAACAGAGGAAAAAAAGTAGTTAAAAAGTGATAAAATAGGGATAACAATTAATGATATTGATATTCAAGCTGATGGAAAATAATTTATTTATCGGAATGTCGCAATAACCAGACTATTTATTATAACACCGTTAAACATACATTCTTATACAATCTAGAACTTCCTAATCTTTTAAAGTGTTTTCCATTAATCGTCAAATATGTGGCTACTTCTAATATAATAATATTTTTAAATCCTTTTTGATAAGATAAACACAAACGATGAAATACCTATTTTTAATTCTATTTGTAAGCACTGATTATCTCGTTTCGAGAAACAGCTGTATAGGAAGTATACTAATTCCTTCACAATTACCTCTATACAGAGAGAGCAAAATTATTTACGTAACTATAAGGAAGAAGCTGAATAATTTTCAAGGCTTCCGGCTGTAATGTTTTGTTTCAATAAATAAGATAAATTGATGAAGGTCAAATATTTGCGAAATGTGAATTCTTTTGAGTAGATTAAACAGTATATTTATTGGATTATTTTATATTTAGCCGTTTGCAGTGATAAATTGTCCAAAAAATAATCATTGGCCTAAACTTTTTTTCCTCCTTTTTTCCTAATTTCTTTGTCAACGAATAATAAAACAATACTTTTATGAAGAAATGTGGAAAAAAAAGTTTTTTAATAAGATGTTTTGGCCAAATGATAGCCATCATCAGGCCTATAATACAAATATAAAACTAGTTAGATAGAAAAAAATAATACTTAAATATGATTACTTACAATTAAGATATTTCTCAAAAACAATAAACTGGATACTTATAAAATGGCATGAAATTGGAAAATTGTTAAATTTTCTTAAATACACATCATAACGGAATATTTTTTGGAAAAAACAATAAAAAATGTTATAAAATTATTAAATGAAAATGAAAAATGAAATAATTTTTTGTATCTAACTAGTTTTGTATTTATATTATAGGCCTGATGATGGCCATCGTTTGGCGGAAACATATTAGTTGAATAATTTTACCACATTTGGAGTATGGATAATCTTTTTTTTAATTTCTTTGTTTTGAACTTTTTTCAAACTTTATTTTCCCACTTTTTACCTACGTTAACTTTTTCCATTTTTCCACTTTTGCCCCAATTATTTTTCCCCTAATTTTTTACTAATTTCTTTATGTAAGTACTTGGTTTTTCGCAACTATTTTCCCACCTTCTTCCCATTTTTTCTACATACTCTTTTTCCCGTACTTTTTACTAATTTCTTTTTTTTAAACTTTTGTTTCCCACTTTTTTGCCTTTTTTGTCTACTGTTTCTTTATTTCCAACTTCTTTTTTCAATTTTTTTCCATTTTTTCCACACTTATTGTTTTCCCTAGTTTTTTATTAATTTCTTTTCCCATTTTTTCCACTTTTTCCCCACTTATTTCGTCCACTTAATTTTTTACTAATTTCTTTATGTAAGTATTTTGTTTTTTGCAACCTTTTCGACACCTTTTTCCCACTTTTTACCACCTACACCTTTTTTTTTACTAATTTCTTTCTAACAAAACCAGTATGCTTATCATATCAATTTCAAAAACATAAAAAAAAAATTGTTTCACAAATCTATTAGTTGTGCTGAATTGTGCTATATTCATATTGTATTTTTGTACTCTTCACTTTTTTAAATATTTGTGAAAATTAATTTTCAATTTTTAAGGAGAAAAAGTCAAGAGTAGAAAAATACAATATGAATATAGCACAATTAGCACAACTAATAGTTTTGTGAAACAATTTTTTTTTTATATTTTTGAAATTAATTTTCAATTTTCTCGGCTAATTTAATTTAAAAAAAAAGGAATCGGCACAATATAGCACGTAGCACAACTCAGCACGGTTTTTTATTAAATCGTAGAAAATGGCGAAATATTAAAAAAATTTAAAAAAAATGGAAAAAAAATATATAATTTTTTTTTATTTACGGCGCAACCCAGCACAATTTATTTTTTTTAAATTTGAGAATGGCGGAGTCAATTTAACGGACATAATAAAATTCTTTAATAAAGACATAATAAACTCAAAAGAGCAACATGTTTTTTTATATATTTTTTTTTATATTTTGTGATTTTATTAAGTTTTTTATACCTAAATTTTAAATTCTATTGTTTGGATCCAATTTCTAATCAGTAAGTAATTTTGAAGTTTCTTCACAATGTCTTTTTTTGCTTATAGACCTGATGACGGTCTTATAGACCGAAACATGTCGCTCTTTTGACTGTATGTTATTGTGGTATGACTTCGAGTTGTTTTATTCATAATTGAATACACCACATTTGAGTTTGGATAATATTTTGTTTTTAAAAGTGGTATGTAATTTTTGGGTTAAAATTCGTAAGATGAATAATTTTAGATATAACAATTGAGATAGAACATATTGGGTAATTTCTAGAAATTTTACAATGTACGTGGTAATATACAAGTTAAAACATGTTGGGATGGATATTCATATTCTTTTTTATTGTAGTTATCGAAAATATGATTTGAATATAAATTTAAAAATATTATTATGATTTTTTGATAGGGGTAAATTATGTGAAATTTATCCAATGTTTATAAAATGAACAACGTTCACAGTCAATTTATAACATCAAAACTAAGTGGGTAAGATGAATGTCTCGATTATTTTTATCAATTTATATTAAGAATGCGCCCACATATGTTGAATTACGGAATATCTATTAAACTAAATATAAAGTTGCGTTTTTAGCAATCATTTCTGAATCATATAAAAAAAACTGCCCACTACTTTCACTTAAAATAGAAAAATGAAACGATATATTTTTCCAATTTTTTTGGCAACAACTTACAACAAAAGAAATTCAATTTTTTTAGAGGGTTCATTTTTAATTTTATCAGTACCTATCAGTTTGTCTTCAGAATTCTTTTGAATAAATACAAATGTATTGTGAATACTTAATCGTCAGAATCAATTATAGTAAAAAGGTAACTAACCTGCAACTTGATTCATTTTTGGTTAGTATCAGAGGTATACTTGACACAACCCTGATGAAGTTGGGCCACTTTGTAGGATTTATGCCCGATTCGCCTGATCCCGTTTCGCCTGACCAATTAAAATTTCCCGATTCGACTGACGGATTAAATTGTGGTAGCGTTTCGCCTGACCATAAATTTTTACTTTCCCGGACCCATCAAAGGGAAAGTAAGGTGAACGAGCAAAAAAAAAATTTGAGATATCGATGAAAATATCCATTTTGAGGTTCCCCAAGAAGATTGAAACCATTTCCAGCGTATGGTCTGTCTGTGTGTAATCTTCCACGATAACTGCCGAACCGTTTGACCAATCAAGCTGAAATTTGGTATGGAGGGTCGATGTGTGCCTAGAATGCGACCATTAGTTTTTGGTTCAAATTGGTACAGTGGAGGGTCTTCAAGACCGACATTGGTTAAATATACATGTAACAATTTTTTGCTTTATTTAAATTTTAAGGACAAACAATATACATTTTAGTGCAAAATGTTGTAGTACAAAGTTTTAGAGAATAAAATTCTCTATAACTTTTTTTTCAAACTTTTTCCAGAATTTCCAATAGTTTCGTCACTAGAGGGCGCGTAAAAATGTGCATGTAGGTTGTCTCTAGTTTTTCTTGATTTTGAGGACAAACAATATACTTTAGTTCAAAATTTTGTAGTACAAAGTTTTAGAGCATAAAATTCTCTATAACTTTTGTCTCAAACTTTTTCTAAAATCTCCAATAGTTGCGCCACTAGAGGGCGCGTAAAAAATGTGCATGTACGTTTTCTCTAGTTTTTCTTGATTTTGAGGACAAACAATGTATTTAGTGCAAAATTTTCTCGTGCAGTTGTAAAGCATCAAATTTTCTTTAACTTTTATGTTTAACTTTTATCGAATTCCTCATAGTTTCGCCGCTAGATGGCGAGAAAAATACACATTTAAAATTCCCTACAACTATTGTATGAAAATTTTTCCCGAATTCCCAATAGCTTTCACACATGATTTTAGGAGATCCTAATTGTAGCAAAATGATATATAACGTGCGCATGCGCAGCTTATGTCATTACCAACATTGAAATATTAATTCACCATCAGCTCGCTATTTTTAATGTGTTTCATAAATCAATGTAATGCTTAGTATTTTGTAATTAAAATAATAATAATAATAAATAACTTATTCTCTACGGTCGAGCCGGGAAAGTCCTGGGGTGACACAGCCGATTTTTTCACAATACATGCAAAATTTGATTTATAAGGATGCAAGTTAATAACATATCAAAAATTGAATAGTTTATAAAGAATTTGTTTTCATTTATATTCAAACATAGAACTTCTTGGAGTCTTCGAGTTTATTTATTTTTATTTTATTGACTATATTAAGTTTTATACCAGTGTGTTAAAAATCATTATTTTAAAATTTTTTAAACCATCTTGATAATTTTTTTTCTTAAATCAGTTTTCATAGATAAGTCCTTTTCCAAAGTAATGTAGAGTTGAAATTATTACTGAAGGATTTTATTATATATTTGTCTATCTAGTTTTATATATGTAGTACACCGTTTTTTTTGGTTGTCATATAGTGTTGTGTTTGGATCACTAATATTTGGCAATGTTGAGCGTCTTTTTTCAGACACTGTAGTAGTTCAAAAAACGTTTGGATGGCTTTTTCAGATGTTGAGATTGTGCCATCCTTCCAAAGCATTCATTCGTTGAACTATGTCGTAAACCGAAGCAATTTCAAATGTTCATTCTCCATCCACTGGGTTACAAAATAGTCATTGTAATTTTGAATTTTTTCACAGTTCGGACAATTTACTACTGGAAAAAACTGATATCTGATTATTGTATTTTAGATTTCAGTACAAGCAAAACTTTTTATCAAGAATGACATTTTTCATTAAAACTTAAATTTAAAAATTTTTCGCCTATAGAATACCGAATACCCCATCCGTAGACACACTGTATATCGGTATAGGCAAAAAAAATCCATATCGGCCGATCACTACTTTAAATATACCTTATATTCTAGAATGCATTATACACGTAGCAGGAAAGTAATAATAATAATAATTAAGACTGCATTTTATACTTTGATTCTTGCTAAAAATTCCTAATGCCCGCACGAGTATTAAAAATAGTCTTGTAACACGTTGATTATTATTTAATCTGATGTCATATTTTTTTTAATCCACATTATTTTAATGTATTGAGTTAATGTTCATTTACTAAACATGCCCTAGTAATGATTTCCTGAGTGTCGAAGTCTGATAATAACAGAGTTAGCAACCTGAATCTGGGACAAACTGTAAACATCAATAAATTATAGAATTTAAACTTGGTTTATTCCATACTGTATTAAAAACAAATAAAAATAAATATGTTACGCGGAAACTTGAAACTTCCTAAATAATAAATTATTATCTCGAGTGATCTTTGTTTCATGGTTTGAAGAATTAAAAAAAACAAATGCGGAAGTTTTAAAACTTCACGGAAGGCGTTCGTTATGTTATATATGACATTGAATTTTGATTTCCTGGTAGGAATTGTAAGACATTAAGCATGGAATGTGTGTTAATCGCCATTTTAAACTAATAACTAAGGAAATATAATCAATAGAAATAATACTGGCTTTAAACTTAAAATGTCTAAATGTTAACAGATTGATTTATTAATGTTAGAATTTATTACATAACATCCTGGGACCTTGGCGCCTTATTTTTTAAACACAAATGCATATGTATATCTTCCATAGCTTATTCCATACCGGAAATGACCACTTTACATAAACTTTTTCGCAAAAACATATGTTGAAAACTATAAACAAATCTGTGTCATAAAAAGCTTGTTACCAGGACATAAATAAAGTAAGACGATACCATATTACAAAAAAACAATGAACAAGCTAAGTTAATGTAATTTAATATAAATCATCATTTTTTTAAACCTCGTGTGGTTATCAGTAGACGTAATATTCTGCGAAATGATGTTACCCGAGTAGGAAGTAATTTTATGTTTCTTTATCGACAAAATTCTTAGCCTAGTTCGTATTATGAATTTAGTAATGAGAGTATTTATTTCATTTTTGACCTCAATTTTTTTCAAATCCTTCTATTATCCCTTAAAGTATTCCCGTCATCAAATTCCTTCGGGAATGACCAGAATTAGATTAAATTTAAAGGGGTTTCCCTTAATGACTAATCGGGTGAAAATCCGTTGAATTTCACTCTCTTCGACCCCCGCGGTAGCCGACAACTTGACATAGACCACGATTCCAAGGTTGCCGCTTCTAATGTTATATAACATTTCTTCGGATTCAACAGAATATAATGCTTTAAATAACTACATTTTTCACATGTGTAGCAATATAAATAGAATCTAGTCACTTTGTAATGATACTAGACATTAGGATTAGTTATTTTAAGTAATGATTATTGAATTATAGTAAAAAACAATTTGTGTCATAATAAAATAGGAAGTGTTTTTTTTTTAATTAAGTTACTGGCAAACACAAAGAAGAAAAATAATATAAACATTACATGTTTTTGTTAAGTTGTACAACGTTGCCAGTAGCTTCTTATTTATTACAACACAGACAAGATAGTTTTTTACTATAATTCAGTAATCATTACGTAGAATAACTATAATCCTAATGTGAAGTATCATTACAAATTGACTGCATCGTCTATGTGAAGTTGCCGGCTACCGCGGGGGTCGAAGTGAACAGAATGGAACGGAATTTCACCCGATTAGTCATCAAGAGAAATCCCTTTAAATTTAATCTAATTCTGACCACTCCTGAAGAAATTTGATGGCGTATTATATTTCACGGTGATATTTTAAGGGTATATTAGAAGGATTAAAAAAATAGAGGTCAAAAATGAAATGAATAACTCCCAAAAAACATGTACCAACTACGAAAATTTTCTAAACTACTCGACTAAATTTTCGTAATTCGTACACGTTTAGTTACTAAATTCCAGATTCCCCTCTTCAAAAATCTGAAGAGAAAACTGTACCAAACTGGAGAAACGTGTTAAATTTGGTGTCGGCCAAATTCAACTGGCTGCCGACTTGAAGGTTGGAATTTGAAACCTGTTGAACTGCTTGATGCTATTGAGTTTGTCTGTGAAATCGACAGAAGCATGGGAACAAAAGTAGTTGAATCGGCAAAACATTACAGAGACAAAGAGGGATTGTGGCTGAGTGCCTTTCTTTGGGAAGGATTAAAAGAAAAAGATACTGAAAAAGCAATTAGCCCTGTGTTATGGTGGAGGGACTTGAACGGAACATACACACACAGGAATTGAACTCATGCCGTCCAGCTTCAAACTTTTACTTCACTAAGTTAAAAGCCGGAAAGCATATTATACCACCCTCCCCCTGTCACTTCTAACAGGTTCTCAGTCCGTCTTTACCTACTTACTTATCCTACCTGACGGGTTAGTTAATTGAATAAGTAGTCTTCCGTTGCAACAGAGAGCATTGTTATAAACAGGTCAGTAAAGTTGGCACCCACTTTTGCGAATTTCCCAAAGATTTTGTGTGCATTCGTTTGTCGTTCGATTTTCCATTATTGTCCACTAATTATTTTCGTTTGTCCACCCTTCGTTTCAAAATGGTGGCCCATAAACTTTTTTTTGAAAATTTTGCTCTCGGCAAACACAAATTGCAAAAAAAATTTCAACCGCACAGGTCGTTTGTTCTTTGTTTGTCCAAAAATTAGTTTTGTTTGTCCACCCGCACCGGTTAATTATAATTAATTACATAAATTTTAAAAAATTGTGATATTGTGAAGTTGGCACTCTTTTTGAATTTTGAATTTTTTTTGTGCATTCGTTTGTTCATCGTTAGTCCAAGATTGCCCACCTAAAATTTTTGTTTGTCCAAGCACCATTTCAAAATCGATGATTTTGGTTTTATTTAATAAACAAGACAGAAAAAAACTTTATAAGGTTTTTTATTCAAGGCCAAATACCGCTTAATATAGCCTATCCAATTTTCAACGTTTCGTCTTTGAAGGGCCACCATCAATTATTTTTTTTTAATACGGACCTGTACATTTTATTTCATATTTGAAATCCTGATTTTTTCATTATCGAATCATATAGAATATTTAATTTTTGTACGTACTTTTGGAATTTTTCCAAGTACGGCCATGTTCCATTTTCACTGAAAATTATTATAAATAAAATTAATTAAAAATTGAGTCTGCTTTGAGCTTAATTTCTATTAAATATTTGAATTTAAATTTTCTTTAATAACCACAATCAAAAAATAATAGTAATTTATGTACCATAGGTATAAACGTCTGTTTATACCCGCGGTGCATACAAACTCTTATGCCATACTAGTTATTGCATTCAAAATATAAATATTTAAAAAAAATCTGTTTTTGTGTTTATGCGCGCGCGGGCCATAAAGTGCGTTTTGCGGGCCATATAATGAACAGGACCGTACATAGAAAAATTCTTTAAGTTTACTTTATTGTCAAAACATTGTTGAATAGAGAAAAAAAATGAGGATTTCAAAGACGAAATAAAAAGCACAAGTACAGGTAATTAAAAAAATAGTTGAGGATGGACCTTCAAAGACGAAACGGTGTTTTACAAAATTTTATACGCTATGTGAAGCCATATTTAGCCTTTAATAAAAGTTTTATAAAGTTTTTTCCATCTTTAAAAAATAAGGTGGTAATTAGTTAAAACGAAAATCGCCAATTTCGGTTTTTTCTCAAATATCTCGGAAACCGGACCTGATATTTTAATTTTGAAAAAATATATTAATTCGTCTTGAAAATACACATCTTTTTCCCCATTTAACCGATATTGGATCTATTTCGGTTTATGAGATCTCTGTATACGCAAATTAAATTCGATCCACCCTGTATACTCTAAACCCAGTGAAAAAAATATTTATTTTATTGCAAAGTGTTATTTTTTTTTCTACAAAAGAAGATAAAGATTGTCTACTGGAATTTTATTCGTAGTTGTTAAAAAATCATTTGTTTGAACTTGTCCAGACAATTTAACCAAATGAGAATTCGCTTTTTGTCCTTCATTTTGAAATGGTGCTTGGACAAATAAAAATCTTTGGTGGACAATCTTGGTCTGACGATGAACAAACGAATGCACGAAAAAAATTTCAAAATTCAAAAAAGGATGTGCCAATCATCACAATTTTTTTAAATTTATGTAATTAATCATAATTAACCGGTGCGGGTGGACAAATAAAACTAATTGGTGGACAAACAAGGAACAAACGATATCTGTGCGGTTGAATTTTGTTTGCAATTTGTGGGTGCCGAGAGCAAAATTTGCAAAAAACGGTTTTTGGGCCACCATTTTGAAACGAAGGGTGGATAAACGAAAATAATTAATGGACAATAATGGAAAATCGATGGACAAACGAATGCATATAAAATCTTTGGGAAATTCGGGTGGAAAAGTGGGTGTGCCATACTTATCTTTCAAAACTATTAAGACAGACTTTTTTTTGTTTTTTGCTCTTTTATGAACAAAAATCGATTATTTTGCTCAAACCTAAATAAATTTTCAATGAGTAATTACAGAGGATTAAAGTTTTGGGCCCATTTTTTAAATTTTATTACCTAGGAATGGGTTTTTAAAAATTTTAATATTTAAAGCCCCTTCATTTTTTTTTCTTAGAAATGCGAAGGTATTTTGTTGTTTTCTTTCCAAGATAATCTGTTCTTTATTGTCCAAAAATCTCATTTATTTTCATAAGCAGTTTTTGAGATATTTCGGATCGAAAAATAGGACGAGTGTTTATTTTGACTAAAAATATTAGAGGAATTTATTTTCTTACTTTCTTCACCTATAATCCTAAAGAGGCGTAAATTAGTGTAATATATTATAGCAAAGAACAAAAAATAATCAATCAAGGAACGAGCTATAATAAACCTTATTACCTTAGTTCTAATTAGCACTGTTATTTCATTAATTATCTTTTGATGACGTTTGAAATTGTGATAAACAAGATCCTTTTGATTTAAGTACATAAAAAATAATCACTAATATTTAATTTTTATTTTTTGATAAGATAAAGAGTTCATGATTTTAAAAAGTTACCAAAAAATATATACAAAATTACTTGCGCATCAAAGTTATGAAATATTATCATCTAAAGATTACTTAAACAATATTTTGATTACAGAGAATTAAGATTGATTTGTTATTACTAACTTGTGCTTTGACATAACTTGTTTGCTGAATTTTAATAAGATAACGACAATTCCCAAAATCTTTTCTTAGAAAACGCAAAATCTTAAAATCCGAGATTATAAGAATCGATTTATGGTGGTAGAGTAGGTATATACCAATACCGACTATACCCACCCAAAAGTTACCTTTATAATATTATCTGCTTCTTACCGGTTGGAATATGAATCTGCTACACACATACACTTACAAATCACAAATTGATACTAAATATGTTCTTAAGTGATATGTAGTGAGTTTTGTTGTCATTCATTAGATTAGATATGTTAAGTGCATTTTTATTAATCAATTGAAGTAGGTACACTGTTTTGTATATACCTACACGGAGAAAAACGAAAAAAAAGATACGTCTTGCAACAGATAATTAACCAGATATAAGAGGCAATTTATTTTTGGGTAACTATGTAACCTGGTAATAGTTACTCATATTATAGTTGAATATTTAGAATAACTATGATGTCAGACCATACTACTGTCTGTAACCACTTTTAAACTCTAACCGTTTTTTAGATTTCAGGTTATGTTAAAATCACTATGAAGTAAACACTGATAGTTCATATTTTGGGTCTGTAACCACTTTTTAACAGTTTTTTAGATTTCAGGTTATGTTAAAATCTCTATAAAGTAAACACTGATAGTTCATATTTTGTGTTTGAATATAATTAAATTGCAGGTTATTAAAAATGTCTATATAGGCAAAGGTACTACTATTGTCTAGTTCTTCTAATAAACCTAACACTAATAGTTTCAGTTTTTTCTTACTAAGACCAATTTTACTACAATCACAAAATAACTATAATAACAAAATATTTATGATGGCCTAAACTTTACACCATACAAAACAACAATTTAACACTGTTGACGTTGACAGCGGTTACATGCAGTAACCATGACGTCATGAATTAACTACTCGGTACGTTTTGGTTACCCAAAAATAAATTGGCTAAGGTCTGTTCGATGTTTCTCCATTAGCTACAATATTGTACGATAGAGTAGATCGTGTAGCACTGATATCGTTCGGTGATTTCAGGTGTACACTACACTATGTTCGTTGTTAAAATGTTGTAACACAATAATAGGCTATTACACACTTTTTTGAACAGTGCCGTAAATGAATCTTATAGTGATAATGAACCACTGTATATATTAATTTTTTTTAAACCAAATAGTGCCATAAAATGACTAGGTTCGTGACGTCATTTTTATAGTAAATAGAACGTGTGTGCAGTGCAAAGCAAAAGAATAAAAATTCAAGTGCCAACTGATATAAACATGAGTAAATACTTGGTTAAAACCTGCAAAAAGAGATTCGAACTGTCAAAAATTGTTTTAATTTTCCAAACAATTAATAGATATCGAGTTTTTAAGTCCAGAAATCAAAATTCAGTGTCAAAATTTTCGAAAATAAAATAACCGACCAACTTTGTAAAAAATTGTGCTATTTTCGTCAGAAAATAATAATTTTGGATTTTTTGAGTCCAGAAATCCGGTGTCAAAATTTTCGAAAACAAAAAACAGACAAATTTTTCAAAAATTTTGTTATTTTCCACATAATTGATACTCATGGTTTTTTTAAAACCCGAAATCTGAATTCAGTGTCAAAATTTTCGAAATCAAAATGAGCGACCCAATTGATCATTTTAAGTTTTTTTTCGAGAATTCCAAATTCAGTGTCAACATTTTCAAAAACAAAATGACCGACAAACTTTGTCAAAAATTGTGATATTTTCTACAAAAATTGATAATTTTGTGTTTTTTATTTCAAGAAATCGAAATTCGATGCCAAAATATTCAAAAACAAAATAATCGACAACCTTTGTCAAAAATTGTGATATTTTCTTCAAACATTGTCCAGAAATAAATACGGTGTTAATATTTTCAAAAACAAAATCATCTACAAACTTTGTCAAAAATTGTGATATTTTTTTCAAAAATTGATGAATTTGAGTTTTTTGAGTCCAAAAATCCAAATTCGGTGTCAAAATTTTTGAAAACAAAATGACAGACCAACTTTGTCAAAAATTTTACTATTTTCCGAATAATTCATAGTTATATATTATGGAAATTCGCTATTCAAGGAAACCAAATTCAATGTCAAAATTACGCTATTTTTCAAAAAATTGATACTTTTTCAAAAATTGTGATATTTTTGTTAAAACTTGTGTTAGTTTTGTCAAAAATTGTGACAACATTGTCAAAAATTAATAAATTTGAGTTTTTGAGTCAAAAAATCCAAATTCGGTGTCAAAATTTTCGAAAACAAAATGACCAACAAACTTTGTCAAAAATTGTGATATTTTCTTCTAAATTGACAATCTTAGGGTTTTTAGGTCCAGAAATACAAATTCGGTATTAAAATTTTCAGAAACAGACTAACCGACAAACTTTGTGAAAAATTGTGATATTTTTTTCAAAAACTGATAATTTTAGGTTTTTTATGTCCAGAAATACAAATTCGGTATTAAAATTTTCAAAAACAAAATCACCCACAAACTTTGTCAAAAATTGTGGTATTTGCTTCAAAAATTGATAATTTTACGGTTTTTATGCCCAGAAATACAAATACGGTGTTAAATGTTTCAAAAACAAAATCACCGACAACCTTTGTCAAAAATTGTGAAATTATTTTCAAAAATTGATGATTTTGAGTTTTTTGAGTCCAAAAATCCAAAGTTTTTGTCAAAAATTTCGAAAACAAAATGACAGACCAACTTTGTCAAAAATTTTACTGTTTTCATAGTTATGTATTATGGAAATTCGTTATGATACGAAAAATTTCGAAAACGAAATGGCCAACTCACTTTATCAAAAAAAATTTTGAGTCAAAGAAACCAAATTCAATGTCAAAATTACGCCATTTTTCAAAAAACTGATGCTTTGTCAAAAATTGTGTTATTTTTGTCAAAAATTGTGTCAATATTGTCAAAAATTGATAATTTTGAGTTTTTTGAGTAAAAAAATCCAAATTCGGTGTCAAAATTTTCGAAAACAAAATGACAGGCAAATTTATGATATTTTTTAAACTAAAATAAAGCAAATACTTATTAATGAAGTCATTTGAGTTAAAAAAAAACTAGAAAAAAATATCTTCTAAATATCACGTTTACAATTTATGATATTTTAAACATAAAGTCAAAGTATAATTTAATCATGAATATTTATATATAAATAATTAATTTTGACCCGGACCAGGACGTTGATATTTTCGCAATAAACGATTCTTTATCGGTATAAAAATCTGCAAAGTTATTTGTAGGTTTAAAACTCGATATGAAAAGGAAGTGGAAGCAAGTGTTTACTTCCTGCTGAGATAAACAAAAGTTGAAACAATGAAGCGTGGGTGACGTAGAAAGAATCCTTGGCTATAAATGTTGTCAGTGTGGTGTGCGCCATATGTGGTTTGTGGCCTGTTATTATATTATATGGGTTCACGGCCCACCCATACTTATGCCAGGCCAAAAGGAAAGTGCCTTTTTAAGAATTTTAGAACCCGAAGTTAATTTTATGGTTGTTTTATGATTTATTAGGGGTTGGAACAGACCATTACAAAAAATGGAAAAAGGATGTAAGGCTAATCAAGTTTTGGCAAGAAAATAACCAAATCAAATGATTAACGAGCAAATAAGACACAGAAGGAATCATTTAAAATAGCTAAATAAATAACATCATTAATTTTTTTATTTTAATTATATCGTAAATTATTGGGAATTTCTCAATGCAATGTTCCAAGGGCGTTGATAACTTTTTTTCCTGGGAGGGATCAAACTTTTAGATAAATATGTTTGTATATTTGTTCTAATTTTAAATATCATAAATACTAATCTAATAAATATATATTGTAATGAAATACTCTGTATGAGTTTTTTTTATAAGTTAATTGTTAAAATGTTTGATAGCATAAATATAAATAATTTTATGTAGTTTAAATTTAATAAACATAGTTTTATTGTTAAAGAAGGTTTGATTTTAAAGAATTTATTGAAAATAATTGGTATATAATTTATTCTATATCAACAATTGTGGAATATGAACTCATATTTTATTTTCACATCATTATTGTTATTATTATGAAAATAAAAAAAGAATTGGGAATGGTATTAAAAGAAATTTAAGTAATAATGTAAAGGGCAAGATAAAAAAAATAATCTAGTAAGAAAATTTTTAATTTGGGAAAAAAACAGATGAGAGGTAAAAAATAATACACAGATTTTTTGTCAATTGAAACATAAAAAAAATATGAGAATTAAATTATATAGCAATAAAAAAAAACATGAATCTAGGAATTTTCAATGTATAAAAGTATTACAAATAAAAAAAAAATCACAAGAGCATAAAATCAACAATTTTGGAGGTGGTGTAGCAATAATAAGTAGAGCAGACTAAGAGATTTTTGGAAGGAGTAAAAGATCAAGATATGGAAGTCAATATTGTACAAGTGTAATAAGGTGTAATAATACCGGACATTTATAGCTTTTTTTCCCTAGAAACCACCCCAAAATTGAGATAAAAAATCATAACAATATATAACAAAATACAAAAATGGGTTGCAGCCAACACAATACTTTCCCGCTAGTATTTACTAGTAGTAATCCATTTCCGATTCATGTCTGATTATAATTTTTAGCAGTTTTTACTTTTGATTTTCTATTGCGCCCGTTTCATATATTTTATTCCTTCTTATCGTGCTATTTTTTTGGTATCCCCCTTTCCCTTCAATATTTATGGTGTCCTTGCAATCTTCAAACGAAATAGTAAACCAAATTATCTATTCTCAAATGTGGTAGACATTCATCAGAATAAAACGCAAGGTCGTACCACAAAATTATAATAGTAAAACTTTATAAAACGGCGACATGTTTTCGACCTCATATGACCATCATCAGGCCTATAAACAAAAATTACAATCTTTTCTTCACTACATTGTAACTTTTATTTATAGGCCTGATGATGGCCATATAAGGCCGAAACATGTCGCTGTTTTATTCTGATTCAGACGAAATGTTCTTCACGCTAAAATACAGCTGAAATTTTGGTGTGAAATGTACTATTTGGTGACAAAATTCCTTAGTACGGTCACAAGAAATAAGGCGGCACGCGAAACACAATTTATATTTATTGTATTAAAAGAAGTCTTGATTTATCTAAATCTGTGTATTAAAGAAACAAAATACAACTTCCATTTATTTTGTAAAAAAATATATATCAGGATTCGAACCTGGACTTTCATTTGTAACGTCTACACTCTAAATTGATAAATAATCAAAGATTCAAGTTAACGTGCAGTAAAAGCCGATTAGGGCGAATACACAGGCTAGATTTAGATAGTCACGACTTCCTTTAATAAAATAAATGGTGTTTCGCCTTGTCACAAGAACGGGCGACTACATTTTGCGCCTTTTAATGATCCTATGCTTAAGCCTATGTAAATTTTGCACCAAGGCTTAAATCAGGTAAACATTTGAATATACAATATGCGCCTGCTTTGTATAAAGGTTAGAAATGTTTTATTAAGTAACCAAATTAAAATTATTCTACTTATAACATTATTTTTTTATTGAATTATTAAATTTTGTATAGTTTCTGATTTTTTTTTTAAATTTTTGTCATAATGTTAATCGGTACTTACGATTCACTTGCTTTCAAGAAGATGGAAAAAAAGTCTCATCACTAATACAGACTGTTTCTTTTGGTCAAAAAAATCTACAGGGACTCTAGCCCTTCTCGAGCTATACAGGAAGAATTAAAAATGCTATTTTTGGTTTTCTACGCATATAATTTTTATCAAAAAATGGAAAAGAAAATTTCTATTGTATCTCAAATTGGCTTTAAAAGTGTATTAATAAATCTTCGATACGACTTTTTGTGTCTTACGGCCACCATCAAGTTATTTTTTTATTACAAAAATTGATAAACCGTTAAAATTCAAGATCAGCGATATATCAATCTTTTCGTTTTAACGACGTTTTATCTGAAATAACTAACATCCTCAGGGACAACAATTTTTAATTACGTTCCTGTCGTAGTTCTTTCGTAAATTCGCTTAATTTCGTCAAAACGAATATAACAATAAACATACTTCGATAGTACCTAACAATTTCGATAAAAAAGGTGCGTTATACGTGAAATAAAAAAAATTTAAACTGAAAATTTTTTCATGCAAAATGTCTAATTTGCATAGCAAGTACCAGACATGCCAGGCCGATTCTGCTCAAATTTAATGCGATTTTTCCTTGGAGAAAACTAAATAGTAAAGTGAAAACCGGAACTAGACATCTGGATAGATTGAGCTTAGAAACTGATATTTTCATCATTTTGGAATATATGAATTATAAAAATAGTTTCTAATCAAAATTGATTCAGGAGAAATCAGATTTCAAATTTTCAATGTTTGTTTGGTCGTATTTTCTTTTTTATCCAACTTGTTAGGTAATGATGTCAAAGTATGCCTATTATTATATTTGTTTGGATGAAATAAAAACGAATTTACAAAATAACATCGTTAAAATGATAAGTATCATATATCATTGAATTTTAATTTTAACGGGTTATCAATTTTTTTTTAATAAAAAAGACAGGCCCGTATTGAAGATTTATAAGTACATTTTTGTAGAAAATTTGAGATACAATAAAACTTTCCTTTTCCATTTTTTGATATTTATCTTAATAAAAATTATATGCGTAAATAACCAAAATTGGCATTTCTAGTTCTCCCTGTATAACTCGAAGAGGGTGAGTCTCTGTAGATTTTTTTCGACCAATGTAATATTCTCTCAAATAATTTTTGAAGTATTTTTTACGGATATTTCAGTGAACTTTCAAGGATTTACAATAATTTTTTATGAAGTTTTCAAGATTTTTTAAAGTTACTTTCAAGTTTTTTAGGGATTTGTTAACGAAATTTTATGGATGTTTAAATTAATTTTTAACGATTTTTCATGATTGTTTTTTTAACGATTTCTTGGGATACTTTTTCCAATTTTTTTTTAAAGAATTTCCTTAAGTGTTTCAAGAATTTCTTTAAGGAGTTGCCAATGATTTTTAATGTATTTTTCAAGAACATTTTAAAAAGTTTGCATCAAGTGCATTGTAAGTTTTTTTTTTCAGTAATATTTCATCGAATATTTTTAAACGCCTTTTAAAGAATTTTAAATACTTGGGTATTGGGTACGTTCAGCCGACGTCAATATTTGGGTAGTTGACTATTTACCTATACTATTTATTATATTGGAAAACAAATAGAGGATGTTGTAAAACTAAAAAAATAATGGTTTAGAATACAGCAATGTTAGCACATGATAAAATAAACAGCCTGTATAGTTTTCTACTAAAGAATCACAATATTTTTGTAATTCTTCCTTTTTTGATAACTTCTCAAATAAATCAAATAGGTACACCAGATAGCCCCAATTTTTGAATTTTGCGATATAAGGCTTGACCGAGATGATTCTCCTATTCCCTGTTCAATATTTCTTTTTTCTTAAAGTGACAGCCTCCAGGTAAACTAGTAATTTTGTGTTAAAATATATAGTGTGGCTAATCTGTTTGGATGTGTCTACTCGGCCATTACCACGTTTAAAAAGTAGTGGATTAATTAAACATAATGCTCTGATTACTCTGGCCTTTTGGTTTTAATAGAATCTTCAATTGTTCCAATTTTTTAATGTCATTAAATAATATGGAGAGGTTTGAAGGTACATTTACGTCACTTGCAATGTATTATAAATACCTATGTAGATATTAAATTAATAAAAATAACGTTATTTCTCTCACCTCTACAGAATTCTCTTTGGGAAAACGAGAATTAAAAAAATTGTAAACGTTTTTACTAAATATTCTTCTCCATTCTAACTAAAATCTCATTAAGCAATTTGAGCTTAAAATAGTATCAATAGACACTACCAGTTTTGACAAATTATTAGCAGAATTTGTACAGATTTAGTGACTTTTTTTTCGCCAACTCATTCAGTGTTACCTGGAAATAACCTTCAAGGGGATTAGTAGAGGCCCATATTCTATTTGCCGCTCATTTTTATGTCCTTTCATATAAATATTATTCAAAAAGGCCTTTTAATTTGCTAATTCTAATAATTATCAATTAAAACTTTAAATTTGTTTTGAGCTCCATTTGATTTTTCCGTTTTATCTTAATCTATTAATTGATCATAATGTCATTATCTAAATATTTATTTTATCAATTTTTAATTCCATTAAGTTTTCCCTTTTCTTTAATAAGTTGCTTATACAGAATTATATAATTTAATAGATTAAAGTACTTTTCCATTATATCTTACTATTAATTTAGTATGACACTAGTAAAGATAAGAAATTTTTTTTATAAATTATAAAACATTTACTTATTATTTATTTTTGATTAGGTATATGTCTAATATTTCTTGAAAACTAATTTACATTAGCGTCTTAAACATAATAGTTAGGTACTTATAATTAATTTTTAAATGTATTCAATTAACAGGAAGCTTGTCTGGGTAATTAAGTATGTAACAAATAAAGGAAAAACCTTTACGAAAGTTTGTTTTTATCTTTAAATCCGGTTACGGGGTGTCGGAACCGTATCTTAATTTCAGGGTCAACAAAGATAAAACAAAAAGCAAGGTCAAAAAAGTTACAATTTTTTTTATTTCCTAAAATTTTTATATCCTAAATAAATTACATAATTAATAGTGTTGGATTGATTAAAATAATAACGGTGATGACACGTTTGTCAACAAGTGTTAGTAACATGAAGAAAATAAATAATAATTACCTTAATTCGAATAAAGCTATTCCAAAACAAATATCCAGGTCACAGCAACATCAACACTTTATTCACTATGTAATCCGGTTATGCAAGCTTAGCTAAGTTATTAACTAATCACACACTTGTCAAAATAATGTCAATAACTGCTTAGTCCTATACGCGGGGTAACTGTGACGATCGCCTGGCGAGACCGTCACCTTACCACTGTCGTTAGGAAACTGTTTGTGTACTGTGTAGTTTGTTTTACAGACATCACGTTGGCTGTTACCCGGTCGTCGTAGGGGGAGTGGGGGAGGTGGTCATACACACACATACACATAGTTATGTCGACGTTGTCAGATTTACACACCGGATCTTCACTTGTAGAGCCAAATGTGGAGTGGGGAAAGAAGCCGAGACTTCCTATTTGTAACACATGATGTTGAATTCTACAAGGTGAATCGAAAAAGTTTTTAGAACTGAAAAAACAATCTATTTGTTTTTTTAATAGTGTGAATTGTGTTTTTTGATGCTGATGTTTTGAAATTCACATTAAAATGGTAGTAAAATATTTAATGGTTGCTAAAAAAAGAAAAATGGTAATAGACTAAAAACAGAACTATAAATTCTTAAAAAAGTCTTTTATTTATATTTAAAAACTTGAAAGTGACACAAAAAATACAACGGGCACAATTTGTGTATGCAACAAAAATATTCACGCCATTTTTTTCAATGAAATACATGTTTTTTAATTTTTTTTCTTTATTTCAACAGTAATAAAAAAAAATACAAATATACTAAATATACGCAACTAGTACACCAAAAAAGTCACATAAGCCATGGTTCTGTACGTAATTGAAAAAGGTCAACCATAAAAAGAGCTGTTTTGTTTTACCCGTCCTTGATCTATTCGTTCGGGTACTGACCAAAAATTCGGTTTAGACGTTACTCCAAATACTCACGCTCCACTCCTAATGCTCCCGATTCTTCAAGACGAACGCAGCTATGGTGTGATGACAGATGACGTATATTCCATCCAATATTTCTTTTAACTTTTTGACAATCCCCAGCCAAATTGGCGAAAAAAAAACTCACTAAATCTGCACAAATTCTATCAATAATCAGTCAAAAAGGGTAATGTCTACTGATACTATTTTAAGTTAGAATAAAGGATATAGATATTCTAAATTTTCAACAGTTTTCCTGCCTTTCTTCAGAATATTAACTAATATTAGAATATGCTAAACTGTATTCCCTGTAATTATATTTGTTATGCATATTATGTTCAAATAATTCACTTCTCTTTAAACTTAGCACTGGCCGAGTAGACACATCCAAACAGGTTAGCCATCCTATTTATTTTAACACAAAATTACTATAGTCGACCTGAATTCTGCCATTTTAAGAAGAAACAAATTTTGGTCAGAGTTGTTATTTTTTTTGCAGAGACATTGTAGGGTCATAGAGATATGATAAGGTTAGAGCATAAAAGAGACTATGTATTCAATGTTAAGCCGATGTTCACAACATCTGGACTTGAAAAGCATCTTTTGTTTTTATTAGGACTCATAACAATGCATTAGCGTCGATGTTTCAGGGGCGTAGTAATGTTTCGAAATTGAAATATAAAAACCATATTTTAATTTTTTTTTTTATTTATTCAACGTTCAGTGATAATGACTTTATAACAATTCGTTGATATGTGCTTAAAAAAATGATAAAATGCAAATATATTATATAAATTAAATCTGTCAACACCGCTTCCACAGGTTTGTTATGAGTCCTAATGTAAATATTTATGTTGTATAACTTCTCTCTCTCTGATGCTACATCTACTCTACCAAATATCTGGGTAGAGTACATGGCATATACTCATGGACATGCACAACGATAAGAATTGTGCTATTTTGAGAGAAAGAGATGGCTCGGTCAATCTCTATCTGTCTCAAAATTGTATTGGATAGTTAGGATGTTAGATAGACCGAACCTATACGCTATCTTCCTCACTCTTATCAGAGTGGTAGGCTAGATGTGAAGCATCAGAGAGAGAAGTTGTATCCAACATAAACCCTAAATGTTTACATTAGGACTCATAACAAACCTCTGAAAGCGGTGTTGACAGATTTAATTTATATAATATTTTCGCATTTTTTCAGTTTTTTTAAAGTACATATCAACGAACTGTAATAAAAATTCATTGTCACTGAAAGTTGGATAATTAAGTAAAAAAAAATGATGAACACAAATTAAAACATAATTGTTATATTTCAATTTCGAAATATTACTACGCCCCTGAACCAACGACGCTAATGCATTTTTATGAGTCCTAATCAAAACAAATGGTGCTTTTCGAGTTGAGATGTTGTGAACATCGGCTTTACATTAAATACCTATAATGCCTCTTTCATTCTCCCTCTAACCTAGCTCTATATTTTTTGTGATTTGTTCTTGACTGTTGTGTAATATGATATTGTTGTGCTGTTTTGATTTTGATATTTTATGGATTTGCCCTTATATAATATATACAGTATATAGTAAATATGAAGGAGCATATGACTTTCGCTGGGTGGAACGCGATGGGTCTTGCAAATGGTGGATGCGACTAGAGCCATTGACATATGTCAATGTCTTTAGTATAGCACATTACCACGTATATTTGATAGTAAATGCTCCTTCCTACTTACTATATATATTCTAAGATGGATACTATACAGAAACGGAGCCTGCCCACTTGATCGTACCTTTTTCACCACTAGCGCAGATAGATTCCCATTTGAGGAGGAATTACCGAAAGACAAATATTTCATATTAAGCGCATGCGTCGTTAATCTTTCGCCTGTTTATTTTTTTTTTGTTTTTTCTATAATTTATAAAAAATATGACAAAAATACTACACATAAATAGCGGGAAAGTGTTACGTTGGCCACAACCCATTTTATTTACAATTATGTACAAAAAATTAAAATAATAATAATAACAAATTTTTCTGTAAAAATTGTCGGAGAGTTTAAAAGTTGTTACCTCTGTTTGATAAATTAAGTTTTTAATTAACACATCTCTAATTGTCACGTTTAAAAATGTCCTAGTTCTAGTTCTAGTTTTTGTTTCCATTGAAAAATTAACTTTCATTTTAATTATCAAGAATTCGTTCACACCATTTGTCACTTACATATGTTTTTAATTAGAAGCTAAATAAAAACTTAAGTAGGGTTAAGTATTTCACTACTCTAAAATGTCACTATAATAATATTAATTTATTTATGCGGGGCAGTTACAAGAATATCGTAGTGATTCTATTTTAATTAATTAACTAAAAAGTTTCAATTATGTATATCTGTAATTAGTATATATAGAATTCCGGCGGGTAATATTTTCGTTCGGCGCCAATAGTTCCCTCAATGTTGCCAACCTAGAAAAAGGTCTACCAACGGGGAAGGATTATTTTTGGTCAAAATCTACTTCATTACTTTCGCAATGATAAAATATGTGTACAAAATTCTATTGAGCTTTCCAGAATATATCGTTAGCGAAATATAATGATTTTAATAAAATCTTACTTCTGATTGGTTGAAATTTCGTTGTCAAATGTCATTCGTCATAGAGTAAGTATAACAGAGCGACATGTTTCATTTTCAGTGACTGACCTACAGACTTGGAGGATTGGTGGAACTAAACTGAATTAGGCGAGTAGTTTGAATATTCTATAATCTGAATATTCTCATAGAGTAAGTATAACAGAGGGACATGTTTCATTTTCAGATTATAGAATATTCAAACTACTCGCCTAATTCAGTTTAGTTCCACCAATCCTCCAAGTCTGTAGGTCAGTCACTGAAAATGAAACATGTCGCTCTGTTATACTTACTCTATGACGAATGACATTTGACAACGGAATTTCAACCAATCAGAAGTAAGATTTTATTAAAATCATTATATTTCGCTAACGATATATTCTGGAAAGCTCAATAGAATTTTGTACACATATTTTATCATTGCGAAAATAATGAAGTAGAATTTGACCAAAAATAATCCTTCCCCGTTGGTAGACCTATTTCTAGGTTGGCAACATTGAGGGAACTCGCCATTTTATTTGAAATGTCAAATACACAAACGTCAAAGTTTAATATTTGAAGTGTCAGTTAAATATTTGTGATAAAAACTATGATTTTAGGTATGTAATTTTTTGTATATTCGTGGAAAAAGTATAGTCTTCAACTCGCATAGAATTATGGCTATTATTCACTCAAATTTTGTTGAAGAATATACTATTTATTTATTAATTATTATACAAAACAATATAACAAATATAAATAGTAAATTTTATACTAGTAACATATTATATTAGTTATGTCCTTTCAATACGACCAATAGATAATTTCACAAACGATTGTTAAACAAAATTATGTACAAATTAAGCAACAAATGATTTGAAAAGAAAAATTTCACAGAATCTCCTAAAAACCGTAATTGAGGTTTCGAATACCTAATCGGATCGGTTATATAAATTTATGTTACTTCACTTTATCTATATTTGCATTATATAAAATCTTTCCGAGTGAAACATTATTGTTATCCAACTAGAGATATGCATTTTCTGCACCAAAAGGTATGTACCTAACCTAATATAATCTTTTAAGCCGCCAGCTAAATTTACAGGCCAGTCAACGAAATTTCTAAAAAACAAATGTAATCAATTGGACATTATATATCATTCTCAAAGTATTCCTCAAAGAACATTATTAGGGCCCATATTATTTAAAATAAATATATTGTTATGAAAATTATAAGTTCACAGAAAAATATATCTTTAAAAAAAAACACTCTGTATATGAATCAGCATACCTTAATAATTTAGTAATTAAGAAATGTTAAAATTTTAATATGGCGAAAAGAACAAGTTAAAAAACTTACCCTGCAATGTAGCAAATAAAATAAAATATATTTTGAAAGATCAAAAATAATTTCCAAAAGGCAGATAAAATAGTTTAGTCCAAATAATTTTTTTCCATAAAATAAAATTCATTTTTTGGTGACATAATCATAATCTATTAATTTGATTGGTCAAACTTATTAATTTTAAATATCAAGTAATTTTTTATCATCCATTGCTAGGGTTGCTAAGGACTTTGTTAAGGGGACTTAATTTTTTTTTAGAGAATAGATGTAAAAAAAATCATCCTAAAAATAAAACTAATAAAATACAGTAATAATAACAATAAAAACAAAATTTTCACTACAGAAAAATTTGTCGAAACAAAATCAGGAGAAAATGTAACAACCACTAAAAAAAATGTTACCAGTGTAGTAACCGGTAAACTGGTTATTTTTTTAAACCGGGCGATTCCAAATTATACCCAACATGTTCTCAAATAAATGTAACGGCACTGTTACTGTTACCATTCTCCTAGAAGGGAAAATAAGGGTGTGTGTGAAGTTAGCCCCCCATTTTTCGAATTTTAATATTTTGAAAGTTGTTCCAAATTGTTCTAGGTTTGTACCAAATTATTCCTTAAATTTAAATACAAAGGCCGGAAAACTATTTTTAGAGCTAGCCCCCATTATTTTTTTTTCGATTTTTTCTATTGCACCAGATTGTTCTAGTTGTTCTGAATATTGTTCCAAATTTTCGTGTCTTAAAAAAAATATTTCAAGCCCAAATTCCATAAAAACCATTTGGGTCCAGCCCCCCATTATTTTTTTTCGAAGTTTTTTTGTTGTACTATATTGTTCTAGTTATTCTGAATTTTGTTCCAAATTTTCATGCCTTAAAAAAATTATTTCAATCTCAAAATCAATTAAAACCATTTATAGCTAGCCCCCCATTATTTTTCATGTGTTAAAAAAATAACGTCAGGATAAATTAAGTAAAAAGAATTGAAGTCTAATTTCAGTACATATTATTTAATTCTTTTTTTAGTGTTAAGATTAATCTTTCGACATTTTTTTATTTTTTTTAGTGGTAAAATTTGTTTTTATTCAATTATTTACAAAAAAATGAAACCTTTGATATTAGATAGTTTTGTAAAGCGTTTTATTTTATCAACAAAGCATAAAATGTTACAAATATTTTTCATTTGGTTTTCTTTGGTTTCATTCTTAAATTGGCTATAAATAATTTTGTTTTTGTATGACCATTTAGAGGAAATATTTGAAATTACAGGTTCGAATTTAAAATATATTCCCTTCAAACCTTTAAATAATATTTTTAAACATGAACATTTGGAACAATGCTAAGAACAACTAGAACCATCTGGTACAACAACAAAATTTCGAATAAAAAATAATGGGGGGGCTAGCTATAAATGGTTTTAATTGATTTTGAGCTTGAAATATTTTTTTTAAGACATGAAAATTTGGAACAATGTTAAGAATAACTAGAACAATCTAGTACAAAAAAAAAGACCGAAAAGAAATTAATGGGGGCTGGACTCCCTTATGGATTTAATTGATTTTGGGCTAGAAATATTTTTTTAAGACATGAAAATTTGGAACAACTAGAACAATCTGGTGCAACAGAAAAAATATTGAAATAAAAATAATGGGGGGGCTAGCTCTAAAAATTTTTTTTTGAGTTTTCCGTCCTTTGTTTAAGGAATAATTTTCTGGAACAATTTGGCACAAACCTAGAACAATTTGGAACAACTTTCAAAATATTAAAATTTGAAAAATGGGGCTAACTTCACACACACGACTTACGCGGATCCTTAGGCCCTGGCGTTGGCCAACGTAGCAGCGGCAAAGTTTGCTGAGTTCTCTGAACTGGAACGGCCACTCTTCAGACGAGAAGGGTAGTTCTTGCTCTCGCGGTGTTGGAGAGTCTTCATCTTACAACAAAAGTTAGGGGATGAGAAAGGTTCTCTCTTTATAAAGTTAAATATTCAGATTTTTATGCAGTACGCTCGATTTATCCAGGATCTTATACCTGTATCTTTAACATTTTCTCTCTTATCTCTATTGGGTGGGAAGAATTAAAAATACGCTAGTGAAGTTTTAATTTGTGGTTTATTGAAAAATAAAATATGTAAAAAGAATTAACTGACTTTACTATGAATAAAAAGTAAGTTAACAAACCAAAATAACTGTCAGTAAAATTCAATGTCACAATTCTATCGCTTACCCCCGAATTAATAATTACCCCCAAAGTCCAGAAAATCATGATTATAATCATAAAATACATATTTGCATAATACACACACAAGACTAAAATCTCGTAGGTATACTCAAGAATTTAATCCTTATTATTTCTATAAGTTTGAGGGGAGGCAATTTCCCTTATTGCAAATTTGATCGCGACAAAGAAACTAAACTCTATGTTATTTTTGAAATAAAAAAAAAAAACAAAATTTAATCCACATAATATTCAACCAAAAATTGTATACATCTCTGACATCCGGATATTAGCCAGTTTTAGCAGTAGGAGCAACTATAGGAGAAACAACGGCCAATCTACAAAAATCTAAAAAACGGCTTATAAAATTTAATGTCCCATATCAAATTTTCCTTTTGTTCTTTTAGTATTTTATTTATAATTTCCGTTTAACTGGACAGATGGAATGTTTTTAATTTTTCATATAAAATAAACGATGGAAATAAATTATATTGCCTGGGCTATTGTCTCTTTTTGCAAATGAGAAGTATCTGCTCACAAAAAGTTACATAATGAAACGCTGTGTAACACTTAATAGTCGACCTATAACATTATCAAGCTATATTTCCGCGTTGGACTTTTGTGTTCCACTTTATAAATTCGAAGATTATATTTGCTCCTTCCTATTCTTTGTATCTTTCGGTAGCAATTATTCGGCTCTTAGGACTCTTTTGTGTTTTATTTAAATTGTGCGATCTATTTATAAAAAGTTTGCACCTACAGTGGTGTAGGTATCTCAAAAGAATATTGGGAAATATAAATATTTTATTTTTCTTCTCATATTTATTAAAGTCGTCATTTTTATCAATCATTGTTTTCGTTTATGCCATGAAAATCTAAATTTATCTTGAAAAAATACAAGTATGACTGCCGTGATCATGATCATCGTAAATCACACACCGTTTTTTTACATTGCTTTATTATTCATTTGTTTTGGACGTATTATACAAGTTAATTTTGGAGTAGGTCTTGGGACTAGGTTCTATCTAGTATTCTTGTGGCTAACATTGTTGTATAGTTCTCCTTTTGTGACGTCCTAGCTCATAGCTCGTTGGTTTTCGTCCCTGATGAAAATAATCTTCAACTCTTGTTACTTACGTACCATAGTAATCGAGCCGGAATAATATATCTGTCAGATCAGGAAATTTCAGGTGTGGGTGCCTATATTATTATTTACGGGGTACATAAAATCATCATTTAAAAATATATTTTTTTAAATACGTATTACTGAGTATTATTTCGGTATGTACTTTACAAAATGCGAGGGGACTCCCCTAAAACAAGCACCCCGGCGGTTAAATTACAATTATTTAAGTAAACTAGATTATCCATTCTCAAATGTGATATAAAGGATAAAGAAACTCGAAGTCAATACCACAATTTAATAAAATATAAAATAATAATTGGCAGTTTCAAACAAGTCGATTCGTGACATGTTTCGGCCTTAGGCCATCTTCAGGCACTACAACTTACAATAGCATAAGAAATAGGGGAAAAAAATTAGATTTATAAAACTTAGAATGTTCGAACAAAGTGATAATTTGTAATACAATGAGTGAAACTTTTTAAAAAATACATCTTGTTAAGTTTAAGTATCTTTTAATGTAACAAGATGTATTTTTGGAAAAGTTTCACTCATTGTATTACAAATTATTACTTTGTTTGAACATTGTAAGTTTTATAAATCTAAAAAATATTTTCCCTTATTAAATTTTTTAGGGTTTTTCTTCCTATTTCTTTTTAACTTTTCCCATCTTTCCCCATTTTTTCCGTCTTTTTTTTCCAATTTTTTATGATTTTTTTCGATTTTTTCTAATTTACTGGCGTTTTTCGATCTTTCCCGATATTATCCTTTTTTCTTCATTTGTTCCAGATTTTTCCAGTTTCTTTTCGGGTTTTTTACGGTTTTTTTCGAATCTATCAAGATATTTTACAATTTTTTATGATGTTTTATGATTATTTAGCATTATTTACGAAATTTTACATTTTACCAGTTTTTTACGGTTTTTTTTTAAGTTTTTTTACCATTTTTTACGATTTTTTCCATTTATTTTTTATCTTTCTCAATTTTATAAATTATTTACGAAACTTTACGACTTTTTGTCTGTTTTTACACTTTTTTACGTTTTTTTTACATTTTTTCCCGAATTTTAACAGTTTTTTACGATTTTTTCCATTTTTTTCTTTTCAATTTTTTTAATTATTTGCGAATTTTTTTGTCTGTTTTTACGATTTTTTTACGGTTTTTTTTAGAGTTCTTTACGATTTTTTATGATTTTTTCGATTTTATTGTATTTATGATGTTTTACGATTATTTAGCAATATTTACGAAATTTTACGACTATTTACCAGTTTTTTTTACGATTTTTTACAATTTTTTACCATTTTTTTACGATTTTTATTTTTTACATTTTTTTTAAGATTTTTTACAATTTTTTTCATGTTCCTCAGATAAGAGAGGTATAATAATCATGCTAAAAATTGGGTAGTTAGTTTTCGATGGTTAAACACGTTTTAGGGTTCCTAGAATACGATTTGTGTGTTAGGATGGATGTTGTAGTTCAAAAACTACTGAAATAAAAAATTTGAAGTTTTGCCTGTTTTTTACGTTTTTTTTTACAATTTTTTACGATTTTTCACGATTTTTAAGATGTTTTTAATTTTTTTTCTTTCTCAATTTTATAAATTATTTACGAAATTTGACAAATTTTTGCCCGTTTTTTTACGATTTTCTTTACGTTTTTTATACAATTTTTTACGACTTTTTATGATTTTTTACGGACAAAAAGACACTCAAAGAGTTCCCTTATACCCAGAAGAGAACAAAATCTTCAGTTTGACAAAAATATGTATTAAAAAATAATTATTGTTCAGTTAGATTTCAAAAATTGAAACAATGTGCACTTGCTGAAATCGAACTTTATAAATAATCTATCCTAAAACACTTTGGAAATTACTGCTCTTAGTTTCCTTAATTTTTAATCGAATAAATTATTATTTTAGTTAGAATAAAACGCACTTGTCAATCTAATTTGTCGAAAAATTGTCCTACGGCTACCGTGAACAAATATTTTCTTTATATTTGTCGTTCAACTGACTTTTCTGTGTTATGTGATATTTATGGTGACATTTATGACAATACATGAAAGAATTCATATACCTACCTTTAGAAAAATATTTCAGCCATACACTCTCATATGGGTACAATTTTTACCTGCTCGAAATATTTCTTTCTTCGTGTTCATCTTATATACCTGCTCGGTTCAGTTATAACATAATGAAAGGTTTTAAAATTTAAAGTGCTGGAAGTAAAGGAAATGTTGAAATAAAAAAATATATTTACTGATTTGCGAACTGTTTTCATATAGACGAAAGTACTGCAAAAAATTTAACTATTATTAAGAGCAATTGCTTCGCGCTCAAACACCGTCAAAACCTTTAAATTTCATGCATTTCGTTTTAATGATAGAGAATACAATACTGAATAAATTTCACTACTTTTTGTTTTGTAAAAAAGAAAAAGGATTAATCTACAATGTCGTCGAATTTTTTTTTTTGAAAAAACCAACCATTCCTCCTGGAAAAAAATGTAAGGTTTGGTGAAATTATTAAAAATAATAAAACTTTACCTTACAATTACTATATTAAAAATGTATTATTAAAAAAAAAGAATTCGAGCAATCTGCAGATTCATCTTTCCGTAATATAATGCAAAAAACAAATTAAATATTCAATTCGACATGAGATTCTAATCACTAAAATACGAGATATCGTTCTGTCTCTAAAATAATTATAAATAAGGCAAATATTATCCCTACTACTTAATTTGCAATTCTTTCGTTAGCCGACGTTCGTAGAGTCTCGGTTTCGATCGGTTTGTCGGGGACGTTATTTAAAGAACAGAGTCGGACTCCAAGAGTTAAATTAAATATTTTAATTCAAACCAAACGAAGTAATTTTTAGAATTAGTTGTAAATTTTGAAATGTATACAGTGTGTCCCAAAAATAAAATTATTGTAAGATGTATACGGTATGTCTCAAACCGGTTTTTTTAGGAATACATTTCCTAAATAGTTGGTATATAATATTTGTCTTTAAAACATTTTTTGTTTTCAGAAAATCTCTTAGTTTATACCAGTAAATGTCAAAAAAAAACTTCTTGTAAGATATATACAGTATGTCCCAAAAATGAAAATTCTTCAAAGTTGTATACAGTATGTCACAAAAATGAAAATTCTTATAACAGCATGTCAAAAAAATACAAGTTCTTGTAAAATGTATATAGTATGTCCCAAAAACGAAAATTCTTATAAGAGCATGTCCCAAAAACAGAAATTTTTGTAAGATGTATACAATATATCCCAAAAATAAAAATTCTTGTAAGATATATACAGTATGTCCCAAAAATTAAAATTCTTATAACAGCATGTCCCAAAAATAAAAATTCTTGAATGATGTATACAGCATGTCCCAAAAATGAAAATTATTGAAAGTTATATACAGGATGCCACAAAAATAAAAATTCTTATAACAGCATGTCCCAAAAATAACAATTTTTGTAAGATGCGTACAGTATGTCCCAAAAATGAAAATTCTTATAACAGCATGTCAAAAAAATACAAGTTCTTGTAAAATGTATATAGTATGTCCCAAAAACGAAAATTCTTATAACAGCATGTCCCAAAAACAGAAATTTTTGTAAGATATATACAATATGTCCCAAAAATAAAAATTCTTGTAAGATATATACAGTATGTCCCAAAAATTAAAATTCTTATAACAGCATGTCCCAAAAATAAAAATTCTTGAATGATGTATACAGCATGTCCCAAAAATGAAAATTATTGAAAGTTGTATACAGGATGCCACAAAAATAAAAATTCTTATAACAGCATGTCCCAAAAATAACAATTTTTGTAAGATGCGTACAGTATGTCCCAAAAATGAAAATTCTTATAACAGCATGTCATAAAAATACAAGTTCTTGTAAAATGTATATAGTATGTCCCAAAAACGAAAATTCTTATAACAGCATGTCCCAAAAACAGAAATTTTTGTAAGATATATACAATATGTCCCAAAAATAAAAATTCTTGTAAGATATATACAGTATGTCCCAAAAATGAAGATTCTTATAACAGCATGTCCCAAAAATAAAAATTCTTGAATGATGTATACAGCATGTCCCAAAATGAAAATTATTGTAAGTTGTATACAGGATGCCACAAAAATGAAAATTCTTATAACAGCATGTCCCAAAAATAAAAATTCTTGTAAGATGTATACAGCATGTCACAAAAATGAAAATTATTGTAAGTTGTATACAGGATGCCACAAAAATGAAAATACTTATAACAGCATGTCCCAAAAATAACATTTTTTGTAAGATGCGTACAGTATGTCCCAAAAATGAAAATTCTTGTAAGTTGTATACAGTATGCCACAAAAATGAAAATTCTTATAACAGCATGTCCCAAAAATAAAAATTCTTGTAAGATATATACAGTATGTCCCAAAAATGAAAATTCTTATATACAGAATGTCCTAAAAATAAAGTCTTGAAAAATCTATACAGTGTGTCTGCAGTTGAGTTTTTTAGGAATACATATTCTAAATAGTAGGTATATACTATTTGTCGTTAAAAGATTTTTCCTTTTCAAAAATCTTTTGATATTTTTACCTACAGTATGTCCCAAAAAAAATTATTGTCAAATATATACAGTTTGTCTCAAAAAAGAAAATTCTTGCAAGTTGTATACAGTATGCCGCAAAAAATTAAAAATTATTCGAATTTTATTCGTCATTTATATTCTTCCCTCTTTTCTTAAGAAAATATCGTTTATTCCTTAGCCCCATACTTTCCGATAAAAAGTAAATTTTTAAAAAATCCACAAATAACACCGCGAAACTAATGGCACTAAAAATAATCTCAACAATACTGGGCTTGAAAATTTCTTGAGTCCGTATTTTAAAAGTCGACACAAAACACCGTGGTTGAAGCGCTGTTAAATAAAATGTTTACGTGAATCGCCTCGGTCTCTTAAAAATTTGTGGTGGGGGTCTCATAGGAGAAATTTCCCCTTTATCTGAGATACGGTGCACGAAGCAATTGCTCTTAACTAGGAAAGATTTTCCTAATGAAAAGTTGCAATAAAATTTCAATCCCACATGGTCAATTTATGAAAGTAGATATTGCCATTTTGTTATAAATTTCCAAAGTGTAAGGTTGGATAAAATAGCAACAGGTACAGTGGCATTTCAATTGGACAAACAAATATTGCACATGAAATGGTCCTAATTAATAATTACTATTTAACGGAGCTACTGGGTAAAGAGTTTTTGATAATGGGGAGTTCAACTTGAAATATTAGTCCATCTTTTTTTGCATTATTTGAAAAAATTGATATTTAAAAATTACTGCATCTATGCAACTTGTAGTGCACCTACGTCACTTATGTGCAATAGCTGCAGCATAATATTAATGTGGGCCAGTTTCTCTAAATAAAATTGACACTTTCAAATATAGATGACGTTTGCTTATAAAGTTTCGTTTGGTCAATATATTTTTAATTGAGTTTACTTTTAACTTTGTTTACGTATCTTTACAAATACAAATAAACACGGAAAATTATCAACATCAACCAGCTCTACAGAGTACAAACTATAACAGTGACAGTGATATGTGCAGTAAGCAGACGCGGACGCGACCTTTCACTTAATCAGGAACGCTTGTGCCCAGCACTTATGTACCAAACAGCAAATTATTACCTGATCTCGTTTAAATAGTCGTTTTCTTTATCTAACAGCGAAATCTAATATCTATTTATCTCTCTCGATTTTGAATGCGAATTCACAGTGGATAGGTCTAAGTTTTCATCTTTATTCAATAATCATATAGTGGTTTTCTCCATCTTTGTCTGTATAAGTGAGATTTAACAGCGGTTATTCATTCGTATTCTCTTCTTTATACATTTGCAGTTAATGACTTGATGGTAACTTCATTGCACATAAGTGACGTCACGAACGTAATGGCGGCATATTCAAATAATTGGAAATTTGAATTTTTGAATTAATTTATTCAAAAATCTAGCTCAAATTACGGTAGATAATTAAATTCAATGGGTTTTATTTGATCAATTCTAACTGTTAATAAAGAAAAAACGTGTTGAACTCCCCACTGTCACTTGGAATTGAAATTCTATTGCAACTACTATATCAGTTAATGAGAGACTGGCATTAATTCTTTACCTACATGAAGATTTTCATCGATATTAAATTTTCACCAATCTCTTTATGTTGTAAAGAATGGTCTATCTTTCCTATGAGGTTATTTACAGCAAAATCTGTGGATTTTCCAACCTGGTAGGCATATTGGCCGGGATTGAGGGAAATTTATCTGCACTTCCCGTTATTTCTAGAGTTTTTAGTAAAAACGAGGTAAGGCTGATCGGTCTAAAGGATTTAGACAGGAAATTGTTTACCTTCTCCGTTTTCCACATATATACGACCCTAGCAATTGACCAGCCCCAACCACACCAAGCTCGCCCGTAATAGTTCGCGAAAAGAGGCAATAACTTTTCTGCCCCGTTTCGCAAAAAGGCAGGAAAATTACCAACTTTTCCTAGTGATTTGTACGGGGAGAAAAACTTCAACGCCCAAAATATTGAGGGTGAAGTGACCAAACCTCCAGTCTTAACTGGTAGTGTAAACGAGCCAGGTACTAGGTAGACGTGGAAAGGGTTGCGAGCGATCCTCCAGAAGTGATTCCGCATGAGGATCTCTATAACATATGCCTTTTGGAGTCCGTAAATGAGCCGTTCGACAGTTTTATCGACCCTACCTCTTGATTAGGATCTGTAGAGAGGATCTTGTGGAGTCTTTTTCCAGCAGGTAGATCTGTTATTCTCTGGCAGAACGTCCTCCAAGACTCCTTCTTGGTTTTCCGAATATCTTTGGTGTATCCTGTTATAGCCGATCTGTATGTGTCTCAGCAACCTGTTTCCGTATTGATTGATTGATTAATTAATTTAATCGATGTTTTAGCTAAGGATTTAGGCCTCAACACTGCAGTCTTATTATTGTGCTATGCCAATTGTATCGTTGTTATCAAGTGAAAAGGTATGTTACCTTTATCAGACTTCACAAGATTTTCTCTGGGGAAGGCCTCCTTTGTATTTTCTGTCCCCAGAAGGTTGTACCTCTAGCGTATAAGTGCTTGACACTCTAGTATAATGTGAGAGGCTGTTTCCTCCTCCTCATTACATATTCTACAGATGGGTTCGTCTTGGTAGATGCCCATTTTGTGTAGGTGTTCCCTAAGGTGACAGTGTCCAGTTATTAGTCCCGTGACATGCCTTATTTGATTTCTGCTTAGCTGCAGAATATCGTTGGTCAGTGCTTTTGATGGCTTTTTGACCATCAGTTTACTGTTTTTCTGACCCGGCACGAGATTCCAGCTTGTCTGATGTTCTTTAGCAGCCCATCTAGTCAGCCAGAGTCGTACTGAGGATTTCGGAATGCCAAACACGGGCTCGGGGCACGTAAATTTGGTCGCTGAGGATTTTCGTGCCAGAGCGTTAGCTTCCTCGTTGCCTGTTATCCCCTTGTGTCCGGGAACCCATTGAAGTGTTACCTTGTTTTGGTTTGCCAGTACCAGTAGGTTTTGTAAACAGTTCCAGACCAGTTTCGATCTGATTTATTGCATGCTAGAGCTTGTAGGGCTGCCTGACTATCGGAATGAATGAGGATTGTTTTCCCTCTGTAACCCCTTTCAATGTTTTTCCTTAGACATAGCTCTATGGCATGTACCTCCGCTTGGAATACTGATGCGTAATTCCCCAGTGACGCATAGTTTTTGCATCTGGGTTTGTCGCCATATATTCCAACACCTGTTCCACTGTCGGTTTTGGATCCATCAGTATACCATACCAGTGTTCCCAGTTTGATGTGTCTTCACCTTTCCAAGTTAACTGAATGTTGAATGGCTTTGTGAAGTTATTTTTTGGTATCATTTCATCACTTCTCATTTCTAATAATGAGCTTGTGATGACTTTTGTTACACTGGTATGTCCTTGTTCAGTTGAACACCAGTTTCCGTTGTAGTCCAATCTGAATGCTCCCATTCTTGCCTCCGCTTTGATAAGAATATCAAGTGGCGGGTGGTTTAGTATGGTTTCCATAGCCGCGGTTGGAGTACTCCTCATGGCACCTATAATACAAATGCAGGCTAGTCTTTGGAGTTTAGAAAGCTCCAGTATAGTCCTTTTTTGATTTACTTTAGGCCACCACACCAGAGAGCCGTAGGTATCATGGGTCTTACCACAGCAGTGTACAGCCAATGTACCATCCCAGGCAGCAAGGTGACGTTATATTCACGTGATTTACACGTCACCTATTACGTCGAAGTGACCAAAATTTCAACGTGGAAGTGACGTGTTTATGACGTTAATTTGTCACAGCGAATCGACGTCAATTATGACGTAATATTACGTCAATTAAGACGTACAATTACGTCAATTACGACGTAACAGTACGTCAATTACGACGTAAAAGTACGTTTTTTACTACTTAAAATTACGTCATTTGGGACATTTTAATATCCGGAAAATATGGTGTGATAAGTAGCTGTACTTACAGATTAAAAGTCCCAATTTTAATTTTGTAAATATGGTACCTATGGGACACAAAAATGGTCTTAGGTTATAAAAAAAAATAGAGAAAAAAACTTACGTATTTATTGAAAACTTAAAAATAAAAAAAGAAAAATTACAGTTTCTCTCGTTAGCTCCTGTTTCGTTTACCATTTACATTCTATTCCAAAGTATGTAATAAGGGTATAGCAACCCAATTTTTACCTTCCTCGTCACTGCTTTCAACAAACCTCCTCGGTTTTGGTATTATACGTCTAAGCGGACCTTCATCCTCATTATCTGTAGAATGGATGTCTGACGTTATTTCCAACTTTTTGATTTTAATTTTGCTTTTATGGTAATCCTCTAAAAATGTAAATTTTCGTTTCTAACATCTAACAAAATCTTAATTAAATAAAAACCAGTGAAATTGTATTATACAGGTAAAAATATTTTTAAATACATGGAATGGTGCAGTAAGACTAACCTTCACAAAAGAATTTTCAGGAAATTTTATACAGCTTCTACTTCTCTTTGTTTGGACTTTCTCCCTTTTTCAAAGAATCATTAAATTGATTCCGTTTTTTATAAGGAGGCCAACAATCTGATTTTCTAGGCGAAAGCCAATTTTCGTGAACTACTGCCACGTTAGCGCCTTCTGCTTCATTAAATTGAACCCCTATAAACATCTGAAAATGAATTTTTGACGTTCATACTCAAATATTATCACTGTACTCACCGTAAAATTTCTAAAAACAGTACAACGGTACAACCTCCGGTACGTACAACAAAAAAAACGCCAATTGTTGCACATTGTGCACACAACATAACCTAAAACTCTTCTTCTTTTCTGTATCGCTTCTTCTACCTTTTACGACTTTGATTATTTGGTCGAATTTTCACGTCAAAATAACGTTACAATTCGACTTGTAATTTTACTCATTTATAAAATAAAATCCATTAAATAATTGAAAATATGTCAAAAAATTGCGCGGACTAATAATATGTTATTGTTTCGTAAACTATAAAAAATCCATCATGTTAACTACTTTCGTCAACATCTTGTTAAAAAGACACGTGAAAATGACGTGGTATTTTTGGTCGATAAGTAATTTCGACCAGTACTCACCACAATTCTACGTGACTATGACGTCATCTGACGTCACCTTGCTGCCTGGGATGCGTGGGTTTAGTCCTTATTTGGTGCCCACTACTCTTTTGGTAACCATTAATGCCATTTTTCCCTTGTTAATGTTTTTTTGCAAATGATTATTCCAGGTTAGTTTTGCATCTAGGGTTATGCCTAAATACTTCACCTCCTGGTTTATTTGTAGTTGCATGTTGAATAGCTTTGGTTGTTCAGCTTCTTCTTTTTCGTGAAGGGGATTAGTGCTGTTTTGCCAGGATTGACTTTAAGGTCTTCCTTAAGACACCACCTCTCCACGATGTTCAGCGCCTGTTGCATCAGGTCTGAGACAATATTTGTAAAATTCCCCACTACAAGTATGAGTACGTCATCTGCATACCCCTGGGTATAGAAACCGCTATTATTGAGCTGCACCAGGAGCTCGTCAATTACCAAATCCCATAGTAGAGGGGATAAAACCAATCCCTGTGGGCATCCCTTGGATATTGACACCGTAGCTCGGGTTACTGATCATCAGTATTTCGAATAGACAGACGATCTGTTTATACGAAATTAAGTACAAACTAATATATACAAAAACTACCTATTGTCTCTGAGTATTTGAGACAATAGTTTAGAAAACGCATTATCAAACATAGTGAGAGGTCCACCTCGCGTACAAGATCTCCTGAGGATATTTAAAAAACGTAATTTATCCCCTATACCCAAAATCTAGAATAATTAAAAGAAACGGTGGAAAAATGTTCTAGATTTTTGTAGTACAAACGATGTCTGGCCACTTAAAAGGACAAATAAAATAAATATGGCATTAAAAATATTTTCCTCCATTTGATAATGGTGTCGGCCAACTTGCGCCCGACCGGCTTGCGCCTGCTCATTAATTCAGCCAGTTTGCGCCCAATGTATTAAGGGTACCTGTTGGATAGCCTGTTTGCGCTCACCGTAATAATTCTTAGAAGAGTTTATTTTGTATTTAAAATTATAATTAATAGAAAGATCTCGAGAAGTAAAGGTATCTAAAAACTATAAAATTAGCAGCCCATGATTATCATAACAAAAATTATTAATTAACTAAATGTTTCATAGGATTGGAGGACAGTAAACAATTTTTTTAATTTTTTTTCCCTAAATAAATAACCTCGGTTTGATTTATATTATAATCATTTTTTTCAGTACCATTCTTGATTTTTGTGGAAATTATTTGTTAGTTACAATTTCTTTTATCAGGGAATGATTATTTCAGAAGTAATCTACAAAAAGTGTTAAAATATAGAGATCCAAAAAATAAAATTTGTTTTTTTCTAATTTTTCCTCTTGTTTTCTAATTGTTTTGTTTTTTTTATATTTTTTCGTTTTTTTTTCTAATTTTTTTCTCGTTCATTTGATTTTTTGTGACAATTTGCGATTTTTTTGTGATTTTGTTGCGTTTTTTTTGCGATTTTTTGTGGTATTTTTCGATTTCTTGCGTTTTTTGAGCCCTCTTTTTCGTTTTTTAGCGTTTTTTTTCGGTTTTTTGATTTCTTCGGTTTTTTTTTGTATTCTACAATTTTATTTTTCACTTTTTTCCCCAATGTTTTCTAATTTCTCTTTTAATTTTTTTCTTTTATCAAAGTTTTTTGTTTTTTTTTACTATTATTCTCGATTTATTTCTGATTTTTTCGATTCTTCTACTTTTTTAACGTTTTTTTATTCATTTTTATGATTTTTTGTTTTTTTTTCTGTTTTTTTTTTTTTTTGTTTTTTTTTAATTTTTTCTTATTTTTCCTCATTTTTTTCTCATTGTTGTGGTTTTCTATTCTATTTTGTTTTCTAATTTTTTCTTATTCCATTTATTTTTTGTGATAATTTGCGATCTTTTTGTCATTTTTTTGCGATTTTTGCGTTTTTTTTGCGATTTTTTGTGATGTTTTTCGATTTCTTGTGGTTTTTTCCCATTTTTTTTGTAATTTTTTCGATTCTTCTAATTTTTTCTCGTTTTATTTTTTCTTATTTTTATGATTATTTGTTTTTTTTCTTATTTTTTAAATGTTTCTGTTTTTTCTATTCTTTCTTTTGTTTTCTAATTTTTCTCATTTTTTCTTATTTCTCTGTTTTTTTGTGATTATTTGCGAGTGCCTTGCGATTATTTGTGATATTTTTCGGTTTCTTGCGTTTTTCGAGGCTTTATTTTCATTTTTTTTGTGATTTTTCGTCTTTTTTACAATTTTTATTATTCTCGTTTTTGCGGTAGTTTACAACTGTATTTTTTATTCTTTCCCAATAATTTCTATTTTCTTTCTCAATTTTTGTTTCAAAATTTTTTTCTTTTTTTTTATTATTTTTTCCAATTTTTTTCTGATTTTTTCAGATTTTATCGATTCTTATCATTCTTTATGGTTTTTTGTTTTTTTTTTCGGTTTTTTTAAATTTTTCAATTTTTTCTCATTGTTCTATTTTTCCATTTTTTTCTTGTTTTCTAAATTTTTCACATTTTTTTTCTCATTTTTCTATTTTCTCATTTTTTCTCAACCTTATGATTCGAATGGCTTGCGATACGGATTGATTATTTATTACGGGCGCAAATCGGTCGACCGTCATGTACCTTTAGAATTTTGGGCGCAAACCGGCTGAATTAATGAGAGGGCGCAAGCTGGTCAGGCGCAAGCTGGCCGTATCCTTTGATAATAATCTAAAAAACAATTAGTTCAAACTAATTAAACTAGGTAATAAACCATCTCAACTCTTCAACTGATTAAAACTAATCATCTTTAGAAGAAATTTCCGGATTCCAGACAGAAACTAGTCGCTTTAGAATGCTCCGCCGCCTTTTCACAGAGATATTTATTAATAGCCGTTTATTTTAGAAACGGTGCAACCGTCTCTATCTATTCTTTTTATCTAAAATTTTGTGTCGGAATGCTGTGAACTTCCGGCATATTTAACTCTCTGTTGAAAGTCTTTATCTAGTAGGTAGAGGCTGCTTTATGTTCTATTTTTAGTGGATGACAAGTCTACTTCAACTTCTTTGAGTGCGTTGGACGATTTATTATTATTTCATTTTATATTTGTTTCGGATCGATGATAATCTATTTATTAATACGCAAAGAAAAAACTTCGGGCCCAAATGGAGGAGTGCGTGAGATTTTGGACTATTTATTATTATCGGTATTATGATGCTGATATTGAGATGTCAGTCTCTCAAATTCGTGGGTTCGATTCATAACTTTTTTTTTTATTTTTTTTTACTTTTCTTTAATTAATCTTATTTGTGAAAGCCCATTGGACGAAAACAGTAAAAAATGGGAAAAATAGGAAAAAAACAATAAAAAATTGTAAAAGTAGTAAAAAAATAAAAAATAAATACATACCTTATAACCTGCAATAAGCCAATTTAACGTTTTAAGCCTGTTAGAATCCTTCAGTGTCCTCTGATTCAAATTTCCTATCAGTTTCTAATTATTCCGTTTAAATTTGTTTCGTTGAATTGCCGATAAAAAAAAAAAAATTGACTACTCAATGCAAACCGACACTATACTCCCGACATATATAATATTTCAGTAATAATTAATCTAACTTGGTACCAATGATCCCACCATCATAATTACTTTATAGGTTTACTTAGAGCTTATATTTTTCCTGTTTCAATACGGTTTATTTTCATATTAGTAGAAAATTTTATTCTACAGAGTTATACCACCGATTAGTCATCAAGGGAAACCCCTTTAAATTTAATCTAATTCTGGTCATTCCTGAAATAATTTCATGGCGTATTAAGTATCACGACTCTATTGAAGGATTTTAACCCTTTAACTGCGGGTCAAATTTTGCAGCACTTGGGACAAAAATTGTAAAAAATGAATTAAAACATATTGGAATTAGTTGAATTTTGAGTCAATTTAAATAAAACATCAATAAACTTGATTGTTTTAATTTTCAAAAATTTAAAAACAAAAATGTCAAAATATTCAAATATCTGTAAAATATATCGAAAATTTCAAAAAACATAAAATTATTCGTATAAATTAAAATTTTCTCAAGTATTTTAAACATTTCAAAAATATATCAAAAATTTTGAAAAATTCAAAATTTTGTATTTTGTTTCGAAAATTTCAAAAGTAAATATTTTTCAAGAATTTTAACCAGTTCGAAAACGTCAAAAGTTTCAAAAAACATTAAAAAATAATTCGAAAATTTCAAAAATATATAAAAAATTTAGAAAAATTTGAAATTTTGCATTTTTTTCGAAAATTTCAAAAAGAATTGAAAATGTCAAATTATTCAACAATTTCTAATATATCAAAAATCATAAAATTATTCGTCTAGTAAAAAATATTTCAAAAATATCAAGTATTTCAAACATTACGAAAATGTCAAAAGTTTCAAGAAACATTAAAAAATTATTCGAAAATTTCAAAAATATATAAAAGATTTCGAAAAATCTGAGATTTTGCAATTTATTTCGAAAATTTCAAAAAGTAAATATTTCAAGAATTTCAAGAATTTTAACCAGTTCGAAAACGTCAAAAGTTTCAAAAAACATTAAAAAACTATTCGAAAATTTCAAAAATATATCAAAAATTTAGAAAAATTTGAAATTTTGCATTTTTTTCAAAAATTTCAAAAAGTAAAAATGTCAAATTATTCAAAAATTTCTAAAATATATCGAAAATATCAAAAAACAAAATTACTCGTCTACTTTGTTAAAAATATTTCAAAAATTTCAAGGATTTCAAATATATCGAAAATGTCAAAATTTTCGAAAATTTTAAAAATTTCAAAAAGTAAAAATTTTTCAACAATTTTACGCATTTCAAAAATGTCGTCAAACTTTTCAAAAAACATTAAAAAATTATCAAAAATTTCGAAAAATTTGAAATTTAGCATTATCAAAATATCAAAAATTTCAAAAAGTTAAATTTTCATATTATTCAAAAATTTCTAAAATATATCGAAAATTTCAAGAAACATGAAAATATTCGTCGAGTTAAAAATATGTCAAAAATTTCACGAATTTTAAACATGTCAAAAGTTTCAAAAAACATTAATATCAAAAATTTCGAAAATTGTTAAAAGTAAAATTTATAAAAAAATTGCAGAATATAAAAATTTGTAAAAATTTGCAGAGAAATAACAAAATATACAAAAATTATTTATTTACGATGCCCTTACAGCATATTTTTTTACGAATCATGTATATACGACAGTCGCAGTTAAAGGGTTAAAAAAAATTGACGTCAAAATAAAGTGAATACAAAAAAATATCGTCTTTAAAAATATTTTTTATAAAACAGGTGAAGTTTATAAAATAGTTAAATGAATACTAAAATATCTATACAGGATAGTTAAAAAATATTGAAATATTGACTGACATAACCTAAACCGGTAGGCATGAAATTTTGCACACGAGTTTTTTTATATAACGTAAGCTAGTACCAAGAACGGGCCTTATGGAAATTTTAATTTTGTATATTTTTGCATGTTTTAATAATTTTAATATTTTTTTTACAGATTATTCATCTAAATCAAGACTAAAACACGTGTAAATTTTGGGGCAATTTTTTTATAGAAAAAAATCAATATTTAAAACATTATTTTAGTCATTTTGTTAAACGTAAAAGTAGAATTAAACAAATTATAACTCGTGAAAAACCGTATCAATGTGAAATTTGTTCTGACGTGACTTGCGTGGTTGCTGTTTAGAAGAAAACGTGCTTGTATTCTAATAAATTGGGTGTAAAAATGGTTTTTTTTAGTATTTTCCAGTTAATGTTAAGTAATCCTACCCTCTATTTGATTTTTTCTGCCCAGAATGGGGTAAAGCGCCACGAAACATAATTATTCGTTTTTGGACGGGATCTCGCCCAACATAGCAACTAAAAATATGCCATTTTTTTAATGATATTTAAAAGATTTATTAAAAGAGCTCGGCTGTGCTACTTTTTTCAAATTTATCTAGAGAAAAAAAGTTGAAAGTCGTATCACTTTTACTAAAAATAATTTTAAAAAGTGTCACATACCGCACTCTCAGGAATTAAATACAGAATCAATTGGTAAAAACAGCAGCTCCCTGTTTTTAATATTAAGGGAGGCCCGGTACATATTTTACTCAGTGATTTAACCTTGATGTCAGACGTCAAAGATTAATAAAAAATTTAGGGTAAAAATATTTCACTTGTTTTTTTTTAAATTACTAATACGAATAATAATAATAACAATAAGGGTATTTTTTACACATACCTTGGTAAAATTTACATTCTTTTAAAAGTCTTGGAATTAACTATAAATTGTACGTTTAGATAAATTAAAGATTTTTAATTTATTACATTTATAATTTATATTTATAGATCCATTGATTTTTTCTTTGGAAACAAATTTAATTCGTTTAAATTATTGCAATTAAAAAAAAATATTTATTAATAAAATCAACACAATAGAGAAAAGAGAGCCGCCTTTACTGAAGATGAAAGAAGAATAGCTGGAGTAAGATTTTTTAATAATAATGTGTAATTGATATTTTTTTGACACTTAATTAACATTTTTGGAATTTTTTGACGTTAAATTTACATGTTTAATTTACTTTTTTAATTCGACAATCTTTTTAAGCATAATTTATATTTTTGATATTTAATTGACATTTTTTTGCATATTTAATATTTTTTGAAATTTTTAATGTTTAATTGACATTTTTAATTTTTAATTCAAACTGTCAATATTTAATTAACATTTTTAGGATTTTTTGACGTTTGATTGACTTTTTTGATTAGCCAATTTTTTTACGTCTAATTAATATTTTTGATATTTAATTGATATTTTAAAATTTAACTGTCTCTTAACTTAATTGATATTTCTTGACATTTTACTGATATTTTTTAGGTTTAAATGATATTTTTTGACATTAAGCTGATATTTTTAATGTTTAATTGACATTTTTAATTTTTAATTCAAACTGTCAATATTTAATTAACATTTTTAGGATTTTTTGACGTTTGATTGACTTTTTTGATTAGCCAATTTTTTTAAGTATAATTAATATTTTTGATATTTAATTGATATTTTAAAATTTAACTGTCTCTTAACTTAATTGATATTTCTTGACATTTTACTGATATTTTTTAGGTTTAAATGATATTTTTTGACATTAAGCTGATATTTTTAATGTTTAATTGACATTTTTAATTTTTAATTCAAACTGTCAATATTTAATTAACATTTTTAGGATTTTTTGACGTTTGATTGACTTTTTTGATTAGCCAATTTTTTTAAGTATAATTAATATTTTTGATATTTAATTGATATTTTAAAATTTAACTGTCTCTTAACTTAATTGATATTTCTTGACATTTTACTGATATTTTTTAGGTTTAAATGATATTTTTTGACATTAAGCTGATATTTTTTATGTTTAATTGATATTTTTAACTTTTTGTTTAAATTTTTGATGTTTAATTGACATTTTTAAAATTTAACTGTCCATTTTGGACCATTGATAATTTTTTGCATATTTAACATTTTTTGAAATTTTTAATGTTTAATTGACATTTTTAGTTTTTAATTCAAACTGTCAATATTTAATTAACATTTTTAGGATTTTTTGACGTTTGATTGACTTTTTTGATTAGCCAATTTTTTTACGTATAATTTATATTTTTGATATTTAATTGATATTTTAAAATTTAACTGTCTCTTAACTTAATTGATATTTCTTGACATTTTACTGATATTTTTTAGGTTTAAATGATATTTTTTGACATTAAGCTGATATATTTTATGTTTAATTGATATTTTTAACTTTTTATTTCAATTTTTGATATTTAATTGACATTTTTAAAATTTAACTGTCCATTTTGGACCATTGATATTTTATTGCATATTTAACATTTTTTGAAATTTTTAATGTTTAATTGACATTTTTAATTTTTAATTCAAACTGTCAATATTTAATTAACATTATTAGGATTTTTTGACGTTTGATTGACTTTTTTGATTAGCCAATTTTTTTACGTATAATTTATATTTTTGATATTTAATTGATATTTTAAAATTTAACTGTCTCTTAACTTAATTGATATTTCTTGACATTTTACTGATATTTTTTAGGTTTAAATGATATTTTTTGACATTAAGCTGATATTTTTTATGTTTAATTGATATTTTTAACTTTTTATTTCAATTTTTGATATTTAATTGACTTTTTTAAAATTTAACTGTCCATTTTGACCATTGATATTTTTTTGCATATTTAACATTTTTTGAAATTTTTAATGTTTAATTGACATTTTTAGTTTTTAATTCAAACTGTCAATATTTAATTAACATTTTTAGGATTTTTTGACGTTTGATTGACTTTTTTGATTAGCCAATTTTTTTACGTATAATTTATATTTTTGATATTTAATTGACATTTTTAAAATTTAACTGTCCATTTTGACCATTGATATTTTTTTACATACTTAACATTTTTTGAAATTTTTAATGTTTAATTGACATTTTTAGTTTTTAATTCAAATTGTCAATATTTAATTAGCATTTTTAGGATTTTTTGACGTTTGATTGACTTTTTCTATTAGCCAATTGTTTTACGTATAATTTATATTTTTGATATTTAATTGACATTTTTAAAATTCAACTGTCCATTTTGGACCATTGATATTTTTTTGCATATTTAACATTTTTTGAAATTTTTAATGTTTAATTGACATTTTTAGTTTTTAATTCAAATTGTCAATATTTAATTAACATTTTTAGGATTTTTTGACGTTTGATTGACTTTTTCGATTAGCCAATTTTTTTACGTATAATTTATATTTTATATTCTTAACTTAATTGATATTTCTTGACATTTTACTGATATTTTTAAGGTTTAAAAGATATTTTTGACATTAAGCTGATATTTTTTATGTTTAATTGATATTTTAACTTTTTATTTAAATTATTGATGTTAATTGATCCTTTTAGGACATTTTTGACGTATTATTTACATTTTTTGATATTTAATTGGCAATTTTATTGTTTAATTAACCTAAATAAAATTTTTATGCATGTTTAATTGATATTTTAGCTTTTACGATAGATTGTTAATGTTTAATTAACATTTTTGGCATACTTTGGCGTTTAATTTACATTTTTTTGTAGCTTAAATGGCAGTTTTTAAGGTTTATAAGTCACGTTTCTCGATGTTTGATTGACTTTTTTGACGTTTAATTTTTTTACGCATAATTTATATTTTTAATATTTAATTGAAATTTTTAAAATTTAACTGTCTCCCTTGACATTTGATATTTTAATTGACATTTCTTGACTGATATTTTTTATGTTTATTTGACATTTTTATTTAAATTATTGATGTTTGAATTAAATTTTTGAAGATTATTTTACCGAACAAAAGGAAAAACCGAGTTAAATCAAATAGCTTATTTTCTAGGATCTAAAGATAATAACATGAAAAAAAAATAATAAAAAACAATTAACACTACCGCGTTAAATGAAGTTACATAATATTGTCATTTTCTCAAGATAATATAACGAATTAGATCCAGTTACACTTATTATTGGTATTACATAGCGGATACGGATAAACGAATGATGAAAATTGTTTTTTTTTTATGAGAAAATCTTCGAAAATAGATTTCATGTTTCATTGTAAAATACGTTTGGCAATGTTTAATTGCTAATTTTTTTCCGAGAATTGATACTTTATTTTAACGACGTGTGAAATAATTCCTTTGTTGTAACCTCTTTGCTTACATCTTTATAGGACAGGCACCGGATCACCGTCGTGTCGTCCCAACAATTAAACTTTGAATATGTAGAATTTAGATATTAATATAATAAATAAACTTGTTGTTAATCATCGATTATAGAAAATACACTTCATACTTCATTATTAACTACAACTTAAACATTATTTAATTATGATATGAATCATAAATTGCAGTAAAAACCGCACAACACTGCATGTATTGGCGTTTCGGTTTAAGCATCGAATTACCTCGGGCGCCACCTTCCGTTTAAAGTGTCAAGATCACTTGCACCGAGCAGCGTCAATAAAGATTTAATAGTCCCGTGCCTCGACTAACTTCTTGACAGGGTGACTTTACTTGCCCCCTTGCGGTGATTACCGGAGTATCTGCTACAAGATACTCAATTTTATGACGTCATAACTTTGCCATGTCGGATGCGCCAAAATCCCAAAATATTTTTTTTCGCTTTTAAATTAAAAAACTTCCGATTGAAAGAAAAAGTATGTTTAGGTAATTGTACATTAAAGCAATAAGTTTGCGAGGGACAAGAAAAAAAAACGCACCCCTATCTAGAAGTTTATAAATAAAATATATTACTTTCTTACGTTATTAATTTTCTATAACTAAACAAAAACTTAATAATGTAGTAATCCTCCGTTCTAGACATCCGATTGACTTCATATTTGGTACACAGGCACCTCAGATTAAGGCCATATATGTGATTTATTAATATTACCCTGACTAAAGATAGAGGGTGGCGCAATTCGTTAAAGATACAATGTTGGTTAAATGGGAAAAAATTGACTTGAATGGTTTTTACCAAATTAAAATATCAGGTGCGGTTTCTGAGATATTGTGAAAAACCCGAAATTGACGATTTCATTTTTTTTATTAACCGCCTTCAGTGGCATATTTTTTTATATGTTACATATATTCATTTATTTAATTTAATTTATTTATACAGGCAGACAAAAAAAATGTTTGTAAAAACTTTTTAAAAAAATTTACCTAAATCTTATGTTGAAACCGTATTCGTTAGCAGTTTTATGTATTGTATTACCCGCCATTTTCTACTATTTATATTTTAAAATAAGAAAAACTAGGGAAAAATGAGAAAAAACAGGGAAAAATAGGGAAAAATGAAAAATTAGGAAAGAATATAAAAAAATTAAAAAAATCGGGAAAACATAAAAAAAAATATGGAAAAATATAGTCGAGACAATGAAGCACTAAAATGGCCAAAAGTTCGGAATTTTTCGAACTGAGACGGATCGGAATGCGGTTTTTTGCATTCGCTTCCAAAAATTTTTTGAAAAAAATGTCCCTATTTTTATCTGATACAAACCGGAAATTGCATTGCTGCAGCCAAAAATGCATTCAAAAATTCATTTTATGAGACTGCTTTTTGAAGATTAAAGAATTTTGCAAATAAAAATCAGAACTGGCCCAAATCGGGTTCCAGAAGTCGCTGATCACGATTATGATGTTCAAATTGACCCACAGCCGACCTGGACCTCAGGAACGCCGATGAACGTCATCTCCGTGGGACTCACCCGAAATTCACGTGGGGAAGGAGAAAAACTCGGCATCCGGTGGTTTTTTAGGTCGCTGAATTCAAATGTGGCTTCGTCAAACACCCCCCGGACACCTAGTGCGTACGAACCTGGACGTGGACGTCATCCCGGAGAATTTTCTTGACAAGATCGCCAAAAACAACCCGAAAATCATTGTAGGGGCGTTTCTTTGGGCGCTTAATCCAAATTTCACGTCGAAAACGACCCCCTGAACACCTAGTTCACCGGAACCTGGGCATGAACGTCGTGTCCGAGAATTTTTCTCACACAATCGAAGAAGACGAACCTAAAATCGTTATGGGGTTTTTTTTGGGGCTGCGAATCCGATTTTCACTTCGAAAACGACCCTCCCAACACCTGGTGCACCGGAACCTGGGCTTGAACGTCGTAGTCCGAAGGTTTTCCGTACACGATCGCAAAAGACTAACCGAAAATCGTCTCATAATTTCACACATGTTTAACTCTCGCCTGGGGCCCTCAAAAAAGTTGATCCAGTCCTACAAAATTCTAAATACCGGGTTTGAATAGAGCGAGGAGAATTACGAGAATAATCTCCGGCTAGATCTCCGAGCTTTGCCGAGGGGCCTTTCACTTTTCCCCCAACTCTCGAATCACGCTCCCCAAAAAACCCACCATAACGATTTTCGGTAAGTCTTTTTCGATTGTGTGAGGAAAACCCACGGATATGAGGTCCGCGTCCAGGGTCCGGTGCACCAGGTGTTCAGGGGGTCGATTTCGACGTAAAATTTGGATTCAGCGCCCCAAAAAACGTCCTCACATTTCTCACGGATGACGTCCACGTCCAGGTTAGGGCACACCAGCTGTCCGGCGGTGTTCGCCGATGCCATATTTGAATTCAGCGACCCAAAAACCCCTGGCCGCCGAGTTTTTTTCCTTCTCCGCATGAATTTCGGGAGAGTCCCACTCTTATTTAGAAAGTTCTTTAATCTTCCAAAGCCGTCTCAAAAAATGCATTTTTGGCAGCAGCAATGTAATTTCCGGTTTGTATAAGATAAAAGTAGGGATATTTTTTCCAAAAAATTTTTGAAAGCGATTCCGATCCGTCTATTTTCCTTCATTGCTAAGGAAATCTTGAATTGTGAAAAATTGGTGGGTGATACGACTGTGTTTTTTTTCGGAATCAATACACCAAATTACACAGGAATTAGTTAAAACTATTGAAAAAGGTTTTTCATTGTTGGCCGCCTGTGTAATTATTTAACCTATATTTTCAATTATTTTTTACTTTTTCATGTACCCCCATTTTTCTCCTTTAACCACCCTCCTACCCTTCTTAGTAGCGGTACCCTTAATTTAAGCATTATGCTTATTAAGGTTTAATATTAACATATTTGTAATTTTCGACTGAAGATGACTTTTTAGCCGAAACTAGTTGCCTCCAGTTTCTATAATTAAATTTATTGTGGTACATGATTTCGAGTTTCATTTACTATTAATAGTACATCATTTCCTTACAGTAAGGAAATGAATATTTCCTAACAGTTAGGAAATCTTGACTTTTTCATTAGGAAATTTTGTTTGGAATATCAAAATTTCCGGAAAAAAAATTATAATACTTTGATTTTTAATAATTCAATATTCTTATTTCTTACACAAAGAATCTTTTAAATCGAACAATACGGAGAATAAATCTCTATAAATTTCTTAACATCAGTTTATCAACATTCACAAAAATGAGGTTAGATCTGAATTGTTACATCGTTTTGTATACCTTCGAAGAAATTACATAACAATATATAACAATAAGACATCGCTAAAATGGGACTGGGTTTCTATGAAAAGACGGGGATGGCAGCGGCAGCATGTGTGCGATCCTTTCAAGAATAAGAAAAGAATGCGCAATCTGTATTTGAAGAAGTTATTGGTATTGTGCTGATCGTGGGAACGAAGCAGGGTCTTCCGTCTTTAAGACGTTCGTTGGTTTTCTTAAGGAAATCCGGTCATCTGAAATAATCTCGTTCGGTAAGCGATTTTATAGGAACCAAATTATGATAGGGGTAGTGGAGATGAAAGAAAAGATTTATTTTTGGATTAATAATATTCTTTCTGTTTCCGTATAAGGGCTCCAAAAAGTCTTATAACCATCTCATATAAAGATTTTATATTATTTAGTGGCTCTCAAACTTTTTTAATTGTTTTTTATATGGAGTGGATGTTAATTCTACAGCTTGTTGGTGGTGTTGTTAAATCTATAAAAGTCGATGGCAGGTTACTATTAAAATTCTCCGGGAAGAAATAAACCAAGTTTCTGTAGTTTGATTCAAAAATGAACTCCAAGGTTTAAAAAAATATTCGACCAGAGGTTGAGTAATTGTAACCAAGGGCGTATATATGGGGAGGGTAAAGGTGGTAATTATTCCCCCAGGATACCAAAAAATAGCACAGAAAGAAGAAATAAAATATATGATATGTAGAAACGGACAAACATATATTTGTTTAAAAGTTTGTTTACCACCCCCCAAGAAAAAATTGCCACAAGAAAAAAGTTATTTACGCCCTTGTATACTGTGTGTTTCACAAGAGGGTTTCATCGCGAGGGTTAGGAGAAAATAATCAATCAGATAATCACACTCGCAATTGAAAGTTTAGATACAATTATAGAATGACAGATCCTGCAGAAAATAGGAGAAAAATGATATAGAAATGCCCACAGTTTTCAATGGAGAAGTTTTTCCTAAAATTCTTCCAATGAAAATGAAAGTATGGAAAAAACACATATAAAGTGCAAATTTTTACAAAAATAAATAAATTTTTTCGCGAAAGTTAGGAGAAAACTCTAAAAGGGTTTAGAAAAAATCACACAGTTATTGAGAAAAAGCATGAATACATTGTTCCACAATTGAATTTTAATAAAAAGAAGCAAGAATACATTTTTCACAGTTAAATTAAAAAATCGGTTGTGTCGCCCCAAAACTTTTTCAGATATTTAGTGTTTAAGTTTCAAATTTTGACATTTTTTATTTTTGACAAGTGACAGTTGGAGAAATTATTTTGACTGTTCTGAATAGAGTTTTTCAAGTGCATTTAAATGACATATTGCAAGTCAAATTCCGTGACATATTGCATCTTTGATAGTGACACTTCCTTTTGACAGATGTCGTACAAAAACTAATGGGTTCTTCCGAAGGGTAACCCAAACCCATATACCAAAATTCAACTCAATGGATTAAACGTGTGGCCTCTATCGTGGAAGAATACACACAGACTTCCATCTGGAAATGGTCTTAATAATCTCAGGTGACCTCAAAATTGATATTTCCATCTTTATCTCAATTTTTTTTTTTAGCTCGTTCACAATACTTTCCCTTCTCGGAGGTAGGTTGGGAAAGTAAAAGAAGAAACAAAGTTGGAACAAGGATGGAAAATGTGAAAAACACAAAAAATGGACAAAATGGAAAAATAGTAGGAATAAAAGAAAGCGTAACGAAAAACGAGTGAAAACGGAAAAATGGAGATGAATGGGTGAAAATTATTGATGGAAAAAAGTTTGAAAAGTGAAAAAAGAAGAAACGGAAAAAAGAATGAAAAAAAAGAGAAAAATAAACTAAAAAATAAAACAGAAAAAACTATCCCACCATATCCCTCCATCTTCACGGAGAATGACAACCAATCAAGCACAGAAGAGGGGAAATGGCTAAGATTTTAAACAAATGGAAAAAGGTGGAACAAGGGTGGAAAAAGTGCAAAAACGAAAAAAAAAATGGACAAAATGGAATAATAGTAGGAATAAAACAAAGCGTGAGGAAAAACGTGAGAAAAAAGAAAACATTGGAGAAGGGTGGATAAAAATTAATGGAAAAAAGTGGGAATAGTGAAAAAGAGAAAAATGGGTGAAAAAAAAACCAAAAATGGACAAAATGGAATAATAGTAGGAATAAAACAAAGCGTGAGGAAAAACGTGAGAAAAAAGAAAACATTGGAGAAGGGTGGATAAAAATTAATGGAAAAAGTGGGAATAGTGAAAAAGAGAAAAAGGGGAAAAATGGGTGAAAAAAAAAACCAAAAATAGACTCCATCCATTCAATCGTCACGTAGAATGACAACCAATCAGGCACAGAAGAGGGGAAAATAGCTAAAATTGGAAAAAAGGTGGAACAAGGATTAAAAAAATGAGAAAATAGAAAAAAAATAGAGTAAAAATGGAAAAAAGTAGGAAATAAAACAAAGTGTGAAGAAGAACGTGGGAAAAAGGAAAAAAGAGAGAAGAAAGGGTGAAAATTGTTGGAAACAAGTGGGAAAAGTGAAAAAAGAGTTCTGAGTTTATAAAATGTACTGAACAAAAAATAAAATGTACTAAAATTTACTATAAAGTGAAATATTGCCGTTTCTCATAGAATATACCTAATCAAACATTTATATATTGCTGAATATTTGTATTTTTTTACTTTCCCGACCCACCTCCTAGAACGGAAAGTATTGTGAACGAGCTAAAAAAAAATTCGAGACAAAAACAGAAATATCCATTTTCGGGTCCCCTGAGATGATTAAGACCATTTCCAGATGGAAGTCTGTCTGTCGGTTTGTGTGTGTGTATTCTTCCACGATAGAGGCCACACGTTTAATCCGATTGAGCTGAAATTTGGTATATGGGTTTGGGCTATCTGTCGGAAGAATCAATTAGTTTTTGTACGAGATCTGTCAAACGAAAGTATCACTATCAAAAAATGACAGATGCAATATGTCACGGAATTGGACATTCAATATGTCGTTTGAAAGCCCTTGAAAAACTCTATTCAGAACAGTCAAAATTATTTCTCCAACTGTCACCTGTCAAAAATTAAAAAATGTCAAAAGTTAAAACTTTAACATCTGATAAAGTATTCGTGGATACTGATCGGCCCAAAACTTTCCCGACGAGTATCCACGAATACTTTTTCAGATATTTAATGTTAAAGTTTAAAATTTTGACATTTTTTTATTTTTGACAGGTGACAGTTGGAGAAATAATTTTGATTGTTCTGTATAGAGTTTTTCAAGGGCTTTCAAATGAAATATTGCATGTCTAATTCCGTGATTTATTGCATCTGTCATTTTTTGATAGTGGTACTTCCGTTTGACAGATGTCGTACAAAAACTAATGGGTTCTTCTACCAAATTTCAGCTCAATCGGAATAAACGTGTGGCCTCTATCGTGGAAGAATACACACACACATACACACACAGACAGACAGACATACTCCCATCTGGAAATGGTCTTAATCGTCTCAGGGCACCCGAAAATGGATATTTCCGTTTTTATCTCGAATTTTTTTTTAGCTCGTTCACAATACTTTCCCTTCTAGGAGGTGGGTCGGGAAAGTAATACCATGAAAAGAAACAATAAAATATATAAAATGTAGAAACGGACATACATATTTGTCTACAAGTTTGATTACTCAACAACAGGAAAAAAAGTACTTTCCTCAGGAAAAGGATTACCCCCCGCAGTAAAAAAAGTTATCTACGCGCTTGATTGTAACACACTATTATGCCAGATCCAGATTTTTGGCCAAATCAGCGTTTCCAGATTTTTGAAATGAGTTGTATGCCCATCCAGAATTAATATTATCTTGTACTGTGGATTCGATTTGGTATAAGAATAGTAGATTCTGTAACAAGGTTAGAATGAAAAATTCGAAACGAGTGGAAAATTCCGAACGCGAGCGAATGCGAGTGTGAGGAACCACGAGTGTCGAATTTTTTCATTCTGACCGAGTAACAGACTATATTTTCTCCACGATCAAAAAGTATAAATCAAAATTAAATTAAATCTGAACACAAGTTATTTGTTGACATATTTGTATTACATTGTATTAATATTTATAGTGCTGTGGTACACTTACCGATATTAAAATCTGGTGCATTGGTGTTTTTTCATAATTTGCAATTTCAGATATTATTAAATTCTATATCTACTTCACTTGATTTTTCACTCATTATTTTGTTTAAATTAAAACTTGTTTTAAAATAATTATTACCGTCGCCATTTTATATCTGACACTGACACTTTTGAAGTCCACGGCAATCGATATTGTTTAATTCGATTACAGAAAATCCATTCTTTACCTTGATAAAGAATGAAAATACATGCAAAATGCATAAGAGGCAAGTATTATAGAATAAATATTCAGACTATAGAGTGTGAATGTTTACATTCTATTATTAAAAATGATTTCAGAATTCATACATTCAGTAATGGTCGTGGAGAAATAAAATTCTATAGCCATTGACAATTTTAAACTTCTCATCCTGTATTCTAAAAACTAACTATATGATCCAATCCTGGTGACTTTTGATCAGAATATTGACAACTACTTTATACCAAAAATTTAGATAAATGAAATCTATTTTCCACGTCCATATCTGATATTCTTAGACGAACAGATTTAGACTCTTTTAGAACTTGAGAAACACTTCTGATATTTTTTCGAAATTTTCGTAATTTTTTAAAAATTCTTTTGAAAAATATTAAAGAATGTAGAAAATTCTTATGTTGTTTCTCATGAATTTTCCTGTTTCCAGTTAAGGTGTAATTTTTATTTTATTGGACACATTTTTAGGACACGCCGTATTTGTGCAGTCGCGAGTGTTCGTATTTTATTATATAATACGGAACGCGTCGTCACGTTCACGTTCCGAGTTGTATAAGAAGAGATTGGGTAATCGAGAATTGGGTTACGTACAGAGAAAGTAAGTTACGCTGGAATTGTCTAATAATTTTATCTCTTACGCCTACAACTTGGCACATTTTAACAATACCGATGCTGATTGTCGGCAAGACGATGAGAATTTTTCAGATTTTGTTACTTTGTTACGTTTTTTTTTATAGTAAATCTTGATCCGGTTAAGGAGGTATTACATCAACGTGCTAATTTTTTATTTAAAAATGGCGAGAGGACATGTGCTGACCACATCAGATTTTTTCTTATTCCTCTGATTTTTTTTTTAATTTTTCGGTCGTTTCAATTTCATTTTTCTGATTTTTTCTAATTTTTTTCTTGTTTTTTTCCGATTTATTTTTGATTCTTCTAAATTTTTCTGATTTTTTTGTTTCTGTTTTTTCGTCTTATGTTTTCATTTGTTATCGTTTTTTTGTATTTACTAATTCTCTCAGGTTATCTGTTTCTTTTTCTTATTTTTTTCGTTTTTTCTGATTTTTTATAATTTTTACTCGGTTATTTCTCATTTTTCTGGTTTTACTTTATCATTTTTTTGATTTTTCTATTTCTTTCAAATTATTTGTATTCTTTTCTTATTTTTCCGTTTTTTCTGATTTTTTCTAATTCTTTTAGGTTTTTCTGATTTTTTCTTGATTTCTGATTTTTTTTAATTGTTATAATTTTTTCTCATTTTTCTGATTTTTTGTTTTATTTCTGTTTTTCCATGTTTCCGTTTTATTTTCTCATTTTTATGCTTTTTCTTTTTTTTTTAATTCTTTCCGATTATCTGTTTTTTTCTGATTTTTTCTAATTTTTTTCCGATTTTTTTCTAATTCTTTCAGGTTTTTCTCGTTTTTTCTTGTTTTTCCGAATTATTCTGATTTTTTTGACTGTTCTATTTTTTCTCGTTATTTTCTCATTTTTCTGCTTATTCTTTGTTGTTTTTTATTTTTTCTTCTAATTTTTTCGTTTTATTCTTTCATTTTTTTATTGTTTTTTTATTTTTCTAATTCTTTCACGTTATCTGTTTTTTTCTTATTTTTTTTTCTGATTTTCTTTTGATTGTTTAATTTTTACTCGTTTTTTTCTCATTTTTTCTGATTTTTTGTTTTATTTCTGTTTTTCGTTTTATTTTTCTGACTTTTTTTTGTCGTTTTTTGATTTTTCTAATTCTTTCAAATTATCTGTTTTTTGTCTTATTTTTTTCTGATTTTTTCTGATTTTTCTAATTCTTATAGATTTTTCTGATTTTTTCTTGGTTGTTTCTGATTTTTTTTTGATTGTTTTAATTTTTTCTCGTTTTTTTTCTCATTTTTATGATTTTTGTTTTTTCTGTTTTTTTTTTTGTTAATTTTTTCATTTTTCTGATTTTTCTTTGACATTATGTGATTTTTCTAATTTTGTCTGGATTGTCTGGTTTTTTCTTATTTATTCGATTCTGCAATTTTTTCTCGTTTTTTTCTCAGTTTTTTCTAATTTTTTTTGACTTTGGTTTAAATTTCTTTCTCTTTTTTTCTCACTTTTCTCTTGTTTTTGATTTTTTTCTCTTGATTTTTGATTTTCATTAAATTTTTACTGATTTTTTCGATGCAGTAAATTTTTTCTCGTTCTTTTTTGATTTTTCTTTGTCGTTATGTGATATTTCTAATTTTGTTTAGATTTTCTGGTTTTTTCTTATTCTTTCGATTCTTCTAATTTTTTATTGTTTTTTTTTTCTGTTTTTTCTATTTTTTTTGACTTTAATTTAATTTTTTTTAATTTTTTTCTCACTTTTCTGATTTTTTCTGTTGTTTTTTGATTTTTTTGTTTTGAGTTTTAATTTTTTTCTGATTTTTTCGATCCAGTAAATTTTTTCTCGTTCTTTTTTTTGATTTTTCTTTGTCGTTATGTGATTTTTCTAATTTTGTCTGGATTTTCTGTTTTTTATTATTTTTTCGATTCTTCTAATTTTTTCTTGTTTTTTTTTTTGTGTTTTTTCTATTTTTTTTGACTTTAGTTTAAATTTTTTTAATTCTTTTCTCATTTTTCTGATTATTTTCTGTTGTTTTTTGATTTTTTTCTGATTTTTTCGATCCATTAAATTTTTTCTAGTTCTTCGGATTTTTTGTATTTTCTGTTTTTTTCCTAATTTTTTCTGTTATTTTTCTAACGATTCATAATAAATCGACAAATATGTTTAGTCTTCTAGAAGATAAATTTGAAAAAAAAATCGAATTTTTAAAATTCTTGAAGGTGTAATCGGAAGCTATAAAATTGTATGAACTTTCAGACCTACCTTATTGTAACCAAATATCAGAAGAAACAAAAAATGTAAATTTTATATTCAACACTTTTGCTTCTTTGTTAAATTATTATTCAGCATTGTTTTTGCATACAAATTAGGATACATTATACATGAAATTTTGTTATGTATTCAGTCAAGGACGTTCAATAAACTAAATTAATATTAATTAGTTGCAATGCAATATTCGATTATAAACGGTGTCACAATTCCTTGTTTGTACAAACAGGAAATAAATACTTGTAATATTCGATGGAATGTCATTTGAGGAGTAGTTGAGGGCTCCAAGAGATTTTTTCCTTAGTTTTAAATTTTGTTAGAACTTCGAGAATAACTCTGTTGGTTGGCTCATAAACGCGGAAATGCCAATTTGGGTGAATCGAAGGTTCAAATTTGGCACGAAACACTTAACAATCGTGATAGTCAGTGTCCTATTAATTTCTGTAACTTGTTAATTTATTTGACTGCACAAGGATGAGAAAGTTTTTTTTGGCGTTTAGGATATTATAAATCTAAATAAACATAAATCTTCTTTCATTCGAATTTTTTTCCTTACATAAGATCCCAAAGGTTGAATTCGCTGAAAGTGCATTAGAATTTTGTACGATTCTACGAGACTTATTTTGAAATAATTAATATTTATAAGAATTTTAAATTAAATTTCTTAATTTTATGGAGAGTTTCTCTTATATTCATGATTTGATAAAAAAGGCGCGGTATTAACAGGCATTTTAACGAAGAACTTTTATATATTGTAATCGACTCATCTCATAAATTCTTTTCAAATACCCAAAATAAAACCTAATAACTATCATTATAAAAATGATTAAATTTTATAGTAGTGGAAAAAATAGTATATAAATTACGGTAGAGAAGATTTTTCTCTACGTTGGTGTATAATATACTGTTACTTTTGTTGTGTATGATAATTAATATTTTATAACACATGTAATTATTAACAATTTTTTTAAATAAAATAATAATATTTCAAGGAAATAAAGCACAAAGTGAAATACCACAAATTAATAACAAAAAAGTACTAGCAGGCAACTAGTTTCGGTCACTTACCATCATCAGGCCAGTATTAATTACTAAACAAGGAAACGAATTGATCACAAAATGTAAAAGACCCATTAAGGGTAGAAAAGTCAATTAAATTAAATTAAGCATGATGGTGCTTGAAAAGTATTAAAATGATTTTTTAAATATTTAAAAAAATTATATAATAATGGAAATAATTTTTTTTAAAATAAAGGTTGCTCCCTCGGGTGGTAGTGATTAACCGTACCTAGGGAGAAATTCATCTCCACAGCTGTCTCCCTCTAGGGAGCAACCTTTATTTTTTTAAAAAATTTTAGTTTGATCATTATATAATTTTTTTCAATTTTTTAAAAATTATCTTTTCAAGTACCATCATGTTTAATTTAATTTAATTTACTTTTCTACCCTTAATGGGTCTTTTACATTTTGTGAACAAATGAAATTAAGTAATCAAAACCATATTCATTTAAAAATATTTTAATACATATGGAAAAAATATGAGAAATTTCAAAAAAAATAAAGACAAAATTTTTTTAATACAAATCCATAATTTTGGCTCAAATTTCAAAAAGGCGCAAGCCTATATATCTCTCTTTCACGCTGTCTAAAAAAATTAAAAAAAAATAATTTTTTGATAAATCTGGCAACAATAGAAAAATTTTTGAAAATTTTAATAATGCGAAATTAAACTATAACGTATAAAATTTTATTGCCATCTTATTTAGTAATGACTAAAGAAAAAATTAAATCAAAAACAGTATCCATTAGCGGGTAATAGTGTAATAAACCTAACACAGTAGTATACCACAGTTCCAAATTGAAAAAAAAAAAACAAAAGTATAAAATAAATTATAAAACCTGATTCGATTTTTTAAATATATTTTGTATGTCCCTCGTAAAGTAAAACAGATACTATTTTTTTTTTAATCATAAATCTCGATTTTGTTAATATTCCGCAAACGAGACTCATTCTAGAAAATGTAAGGGTTTTGTACTACCCCAATTTTTTTTCTTATTTTTGATGAAAAAAAAATAAAAAAAATATTTATGTGTAAATAAAAGTTAAATCTATGCTTCTACTCTACCAAATTTAAAAATTTTATCTGCTTTTTTTTAAAAAAAAAATCGCTTTGTTTTTTTAGGTTTTTAATGATTTTCACGATTTTTTTCAAAAAAAAACAAACATATTTTCAAAATTTTCTAGAGTAAGAGCCTAGATTTAACCTTTATCTCCTTATGCTTTTTTAAAAATTAAAATTAAAAAAAAATCGGGGGACTACTAATGTTTCCATTTTATTTTTCTCAATTTTTTAATTTATTTACGAAATTTTACGCCTTTTTGCGTGTATTTACACTTTTGTTACGTTTTTTTACATTTTTTTACATTTTTTTACATTTTTGTACATTTTTTTACAATTTTTTCCATTTTTTTCTTTCTTAGTTTTTTAAATTATTTACGAAATTTTACAACTTTTGCCTGTTTTTTTGAGATTTTTTATGTTTTTTTCAATTTTTTACGATTTTTTATGATTTTTTTCGATTTTATATTATGTTTTTTTAATTTTTTTTCGATCTTTTCTAATTTACTTGCGTTTTTCGATCTTTCCCTATATAATCCCTTTGTTTCCATTTGTTCCAGATTTCCAGGTTCTTTTCGGTTTCTTACGGTTTATTACGCTTTTTTACGATTTTTTACGATTTTTTATGATGTTTTACGATTATTTAGCATTATTTACGAAATTTTACGATTTTTTTACGATATTTTTACGATTTTTTTCTACCTTTCTCAATTTTTAAATTATTTGCGAAACTTTTGCCTGTTTTTTTACGATTAACAATTTTTTACGAGGACAGAAACCTCGCTTAGAGCAAAAGGGCAAAAGCTGACTTGATCCAGATCTTCAGTATGCATAGGGACTGCGAAAGCACTTTGAAGATTTTTTAACAAGAGGTGGCAGCAGGGCCGCCAAGAGCCAGACCGGGCCCCAAGTCTAGAGGTCTACGGGCCCCTTTCGCCATGGCTGGGGGGGGGGAGGATTTCGTATCTCCCTTCCTAAAATATTCAAAAACTAAACATCTGAAAATCATATGTTATTTAACCTAATAAGCTATTTTTATTTTTTGTTAGTTTTTGGTTTTTTAATAGAAATATTAGTTTTATTTTTTGGCACGACGCCTGATTCGGGCGCTAAAAAAAATCCTTGAGCCCGGGCCCTTAATTTCAGCCTTGGCTGACAGTCACTCGACGGTCCTGGGTGTCAGAAAAGTTACTACAGGGATAACTCACTTGATAGCTAGGAAATTCCTCTTAGACTTGGGAAATTCATCTGAGATTTCACGAAACGTCTTAAAAATTTTTGATTTTTATTACTAAAATGTGATATTATCAGAGCTGAATTCTCTGAGGAATTTTTCTTAGATCCCTAACGAATTATTCTGAGATTCTAAGAAACTCTTTCAAGTATAATTTCAAGCAATTTCGGTATTAGGTGTAGTAAAATGTATTGAATGATAATTTTACTACATCTATAAAAACTTATTTACAATTATTTGCTTTGATACAGATAATATTATTCCAAAAATTGAGTCCGGATATTGTGATAATTTCAACACACTTTTGCGTAAGTTACAATTCGTTTCACATGCATAACTAATATCTTAGTGCACGGCCGACCGACATATAAATCAAGATATTTAAATTTACATGTAGATTAACTGCCGGATTACTCATTGCATTTCCTCTCTTACTTGTTGACTTGTCATTATTTCTAGGAAGGAAAAATAAAAAAATCAAAGACTTCCAACCACAGATAGTGATTCATATCATGTTATTCATTTTTTAATTTAAAAAACATGTCAGGCATTCGATGTTGTTAAATGTAACACAATTGTGCCAAAAGTGGTACTATAGCATGCACTATTGAAAAATACAAAAAAACTGAAACAATTTTATTCTATTATATTTTTCGCCTCTAATTAGTTTGCTATTGAATATATTTTTTGGTCCAGAAATGAATTTATTCTTCAGAAAATCTCAGGAATGTTTAAAATTAAGCGCAATTGAAGTGGTTCGAACCACAGAAGATAAACTAATACAGAAGCGAAGGTTCCTGTCGGTCCTTTTGATGTAGCGATGATCAAAATTTTAGTAACAGTTGAAGTTTCTACCATTTACAATACACTGAAAAAATGTTCAAAATTCGTAAGTATTGATAGAGGAATTTACGAATTTTGAAATTTTTCCAAGTGTATTAAGCGGCAGAAACTTCAACTGTCACTCAAATTTTTACCATCGCCATTTAATACAGAAGCAAAGGTTCCTGACGTAGCGATGGTCAAAATTTGAGTGACAGTTGAAGTTTTTACACGCAGAAAAATGTTCAAAATTCGTAATTTCGTCTATCTCGACTTACGAATTTTGAACATTTTGTCCAGTGCAGAAACTTCAACAGTTACACAAATTTTGATCATCGCTACATCAAAACGGCCGACAGGAACTTTCGCTTCTGTATTAGTTTATCTTCTGTAGTTCGAACAAAAAAATGTACGTCAGTACTTCAGTCAAATGAAATCTGCTATTTTATAAACCACGTAGCGATGAAGATGAAACCATCAAATTAGTCGAGAAGCACCATTGGGCACTATTTTGTGACCAACTTCAGCACAGTCAAAAGTTCCTTCATAGCAACACTTTCTACTTATTTATAAAATTCATATTAATTAAAGCGATTCTGAATGAATAACACTCGTAATTTAAACATAAAGTGCTAAGCATGTTTCTACCATCATTTAAGACGTAAATAATAAAAAAATTCTTTAAATATTACGACTCTAATACATTATTATTTTAAGCATTCTTAGAAATATTTTCGAAGTAAATAATTGGAGGACCTAATCGGACAAACCAGAGGTTTGAGCTGGTATTAGGTTGCGACTCAAATACTCACCACTTAGGCTGGGTAGCAAGAATATCAACGCTAGGTAAGTTACTTTATGACTATATAATATCTAAAAATAAGATATTACACCAACTTTTTTAAAATCACGCAGTCAAACATTAATTTCTCGCTCAGCTTCTCAAAGAGGCTCTGCGAGAGGTGGAGGTACCAACATCGAATACCAACAGTGCTTTGGAAAAATATTCGACTACTATCCAAATTACAATAAATAACGGTTATAAGGAATCTTGCCCCCTGAAGCTGGTCTAAAACAATCACCTTCACATGGTGTCACGAATACGTCTATGTAGCTGGAATACCCCCTACGGCAGAATTTAATGGAACATGCGCAGAATTTATGTGCTATTTATGTGCTAATTTCGGACGCCAATAAAAAAATTTTGTGCTCTTTTCTTTTAAAAATTACAAGCGGTTATGCTGGCTTCAGACCAAGCTGCCAAATATTTTTTTAAATAAAAATTAAAATATATTTTTGTTATCCCTTCTTTTTAAAAAATATAAGAGGTTTTGCTGGCTTCAGATCAAGCTTGGAATAGCCCAGGACAAATATAGTGGAAAATAAAAATTGAAGTACATTTTTCTTATCTTATATGCTCTTTTTTTAATAGTAGAAGAGGTTTTACCAAGCTGGAATTAATAACACAAAGGTATAAATTGATGTTGATTATATATTTTTATAAAGTAAAACATGTGGCAGTACTTTATTCTCTTTTACTTTCCCGGACCCATCAAAAGGAAAGTAAGGTGAACGAGCAAAAAAAAAATCGAGATATCGATGGATTTATCTATTTTGAAGTCCCCCAAGATTTTGCACTAAAATGCATTGTTTATCCTCAAAATAAAAAAAAACGAGATAAAAAATTAATGCACATATTTACGCGTCCTCTAGTGGCTCAATTATTGGAAATTCTGAAAAAAGCTTAAGACAAAAGTTGTAGGGAATTTTATGTTCCAAAACTTTGTACTACAACATTTTGCACTAAAGTGAATTATTTGTCCTCAAAATCAAGAAAAACTAGAGAAAACATACATGCACATTTTTTACGCGCCCTCTAGTGGCGCAACTATTGGAGATTTTAGAAAAAGTTTAAGACAAAAGTTATAGATAATTTTATGGTCTAAAACTTTGTACTACAAAATTTTGCACTAAAATGTATTTTTTGTCCTTAAAATTTAAATAAAGCAAAAAATTGTTACATGTATATTTAACCAATGTCGGTCTTGAGGACCCTCCACTGTACCAATTTAAACCAAAAACTAATGGTCGCATTCTAGGCACACACCGACCCTCCATACCAAATTTCAGCTTGATTGGTCAAACGGTTCGGCAGTTATCGTGGAAGATTACACACAGACACACAGACACACAGACAGACCATACGCTGGAAATGGTCTCAATCTTCTTGGGGGACCTCAAAATGGATATTTCCATCGATATCTCGATTTTTTTTTTGCTCGTTCACCTTACTTTCCCTTTGATGGGTCCGGGAAAGTAAAAAGAAGAGCACATTTTTTTATTGGCGTCCGAAATTAGCACATAAATGGTAGATAACAGAAATGTTTTTCAATTTTTATTTTCCAATGTATTTAACCTGGGGTATTCCAGCATGGTCTGAAGCCAGCAGAATCACTTGTAATTTTCCAAAGAAAAGAGAATAAATTTTGTTATTGATCTCCGAAATTAGCACATAAATAGTACATAATTCCTGCGCATGTCCCATTAAATTCTACCGTAGAGGGTATTCCAGCTACATAGACGTGTCACGAATTGGAACACCTCAAGAAAGTGACAAGAAAATCTTTTAATAAGACAAGAATGTCAAAACATAAAGATGACTGGGACATATACAAATCTCAGAGAAAGGCATGGAGAACCTACTGCGAACAAATCAAAGATTTCCCGCAGGCAGCAAGGCTCCAAAGACCTCTTTCAAAATACCCACATCGCAGTATCGGTGCATGCACTAACCAAAAAGGTTGGCACGAAAATCGCAAACCACGAAGAAAGCGCCAAACTTCTACTGTCAACTCACTTCCAAAACTCAGTCACCACATGTGTGGTGATTGGATAGAGGAAGTATTTTCCCGTTTCTCTCCAATTAAATCGCCAGAACCTGACGGTATTTATAAAGCACTACTTCGATGGGGCCTGGATGAACTCATACCGCACCTGTTGGGAATACTCAGACCTTCCTCAGATATATCCCCTAAAAATGGAGAGAAGTAAAAATTGTTTTCATACCTAAATCTGAAAGGATGGATCATTCCATCCCAAAAGCATACCGACCAATTAACCTGACATCATTTTCCATGAAGACATTAGAAATTAGAATACCACTATATCCCAATCAACATACATACACCTCAACAAGATCTACCGATTTATAGCCCTCCACCTAGTGGTCTGAAGAGAATTTTATCTTCTGAAGATGTGCATCCTCGGTAGTTGCTTTGAATATTTTATTGATTGAGAGATAAATTCCAAACCAAATGTAAAAACCGAAATTGTAGAAGATGCTGAGACAACTTAAGATTGTTGGATCGTATAAAAAGTATGACTATAGAGAGAATTTAGACAATTTTTAGAAGATTTTGGACAATTGTAGATTATTTTGAACAATGTAATTGATCAATTTGATTTAGAGTAACTTCAGACCATTTTATTATTACTTTAGACAATTTTTAAAAGGTTTTGGACAATTTTACATCATTTTAGCTTATTTTGAACAATTCTCAGATCAATTTAGGTAACTTTAGACAGTTTTATTATTAATTTAGAAAATTTTAGACCATTTCAGATTATTTTGAACAATACAATTGAACAATTTGAGTTTGAGTAACTTCAGACTGTTTTAGACAATTTGTAGAAGATTTTGGATAATTTTAGATTAGTTTGAACATTCCTCAGATCAATTTTAGGTAACTTTAGACCATTTTATTGTTATTTTAAACCATTTTAGATTATTGTGAACAATTTTAGAAACTTTAGACAGTTTTATTATTAATTTATACAATTTATAGATGATTTTGGACAATTTAAGATTATTTTGAGCACTGACCAATTCACTCGAAAATGATATTTATATAATTTTTATCCGTGAGGCTTATCATTGTTTTTTTATTAAATTTATCATTTTTGATCGGTTTGACCATATTTTGGCATATATTTGTCTACAGTTGACGGTTTGTTTTAAAATGAAATTATTTGACTATAATTATGACTGTTATTGACTATAATTAAGACAATTTCATTATTAATGAGAATATACATAACCCTTAAAATAAAAAGAAGGAAGTAACCAAAGAAAACTAGTAAAAGTAAATCAATAAAGATTTATTACTTATTTTAGCTGCTTTATACTGGCGTACACATATAAACTTATAAGCTACCGGAAAATCATTGCATACCTTGTCTACTTGTTTAAACTAACCAACCATTGGAGTTAATTAAAGGAATTATTTACTCAATGATGCTTGTCACCTGATTTCATTTTGAATTGCTTGTTACTTGTTAATAGTAAGTGATGGTTTTTAATTCGTAGTCGCAGATTGTACTCTTTCATCTATTTTATCCTACCGAGTGCAATTTAGATCGTATTAAATGTAATCATTTCCGCTTTCCACTCAAGATTTTATAGTATTACGTACTTCGGATAACTGTTTTAGGTGATATAATAGAAACACGAACTGTCGATTATTGATATTAATTTTAAAGAGTTACATTGAAATAATTAAAAAAAAATATGTTAGTATCCTGGTTTATTAATCTAATTTATTCGATAATTATTACGTTGGAACCAAAATAACACTTTCTGGTTACAAATTTTTTAACCCTGAAAAATTGTCACCATATCAATTTTCATTACCATAAAACGGGATTTAGTTACTTTGAACAAAAAATAAATTTTGTTATATTAAGTCATAGTCAAATAATCATAAAGTTAAGCAATAGAAATCATAAAACTTACTAGTTTTTTCCAGGTAAACGAGTTAGTTAGTCTAAAATTAAAGATGAAAAAACTTACGAAGGATCAAGCAATTTTTAGATAACTGCGAAATGTGTTACAAAATGAACTGATTTTAATTCTGAAGAGTTTTTACATGCTCATTTATTGATAATAGAACGTTATTAAATTTACAAAATGTTACAAATTAATCACAATTACATGACCGAATAAAGATACCGGGAAATGAGGTTTCATTCTCACTTGGTTTACCGGCACAAGACGTGTTTAATTTAGAAATCACTGAACCTTTTTAATCATAATGTGAACAACACAGATTATTAAAAAAGTAACTTTTGTTATAATACAATTACATCACACAATTTAAGTTTATATTTTAGTTATAGGTGTTGATTTTTTTAATAAAAACGCCAAAAACGTTTATGGATACCATAAGGTATCAGCATTTTTTTTAACTTTCAAATTTCAAAAAAAAATTAAAACCGTCATTGTGGTCTCAGTTAGACCTATTTTCTACAAAAGAGTAAAAAAATATATAAAAACTGAAATAAAAAGGATTTTCGGTGTTAATGGATTAATGATGAAGTGAAATTTTTAGCGGTCTTTTATTTTAACCCCTACTTATAGAAAAAACCGTTGAATATTTGGCGATCTGTTGGCTACCAAAAAACTGCCAGTAACCAAAGTTCTTATTGGAGATAATTTGTCCAACTACTATATGGATTTAGTTTTATCGTGAAACTAAAGATAGCGACCAAGTTAAGCAGCGGAGGATAGCTGGAGGTCTGACAGTACCTTTGGGCCAGATCTGACCGTGGGTCAGTCAGATGGACTCGAAAGTGAGGAAAAAAAATTACTTCTCGACGGTCGCCTATCTTGGGTACCGAAAACTTACCACCGTGGGAGTTATTGAGCAACGCTGGAGGTCTGAAGGTACTTTTGTGCACGATCTGACTCTGGGTTAGCAGGTGATTCCACAGGAATCAGAAGAAGAAGCATTCCTCGCTGGTCGGCCATGTTAAATGAGCCCAGCACCCAAAAGTTGCGACCGCAGCGATCGTCAATAACTCAATTAATGTCAAATAGTTATCATGGCGATGTTGATAAATATTAGCGGCAGGTAAAACAGTAAGATAAAGTGTTTGTTTACTACAGCAAATCGGTATGGTAAAGCATGGCTTTATTGAAGGTGGATTTGATGATAAAAATCATTTAGCAAATAAATCAAATAAAAATCTATATTTCCCCATTTTAAAATAAATCGTAAAAAAATAATAAATAATTTGGTGCCGGTTCAGTATGTGGTTTAGCCATGCTTATTTGGTTTAGCACGTGGTCTACATTAAAAATGAAAAATAAAATACTAAATAAATGTTCAAAAATTATTTATTGGTTACATTATATTTACAAGATAAGTACGATACACAGTTAGCATATTTTGTATAAATGTAATGAAGATATCGTTTGCTTGATAGTTATTCTTATTAACTTTCCAAGTGATATAATCTAAGTGAAACTGGAAATGGTTTATTGGTACGCCTCTCATCTTCTTCAATATTTTAAATCTTAGCGTCCAATCAAGATCGTTCGATACCTTCAGTGTGTGCTCCTATATCGGGATCGACATAATTCTGTTGGTGGTTTACAGTTTCATCTACGCAACCTGATGTATACCCGCTATTCATCGGAGTCAATATGCGAACCGGCTTGAACTTCTCTCTGGATGATCGCTATGGGTGTGTCTGAATCTCGTCTAAGTACATAAAAATATCTGGTATCTGATTTCGTTCGCACACACATGGCCCATCAATGTGGCGTCCGTGATTCCTATTATTTTGTATGTCTTCGTCCGAATCTTCGGATTCAGGCAGGTGATCCCCTTGCAACATCCTACCTCGGTTGTATTTTCTTCGGCCAGCAAAACGGGCGCCTCGTCGATCTGGACGGGATCATCCTGGGTTCCTACCATTTGGCCACGAACTGTGTGAGATGCCATTGCTGTACATACTTCACGGCACATATTGAACCAGTCAATCACTGTAGGCTTGAAACGACCTGTGAACGAGATGGCAGAATCTACAGGAAGATCTAATATAAACATAGAAACAAGTTCAAGTATCTGAACTATGATCAATTTGCTGTTTGTTCTTCTATTGAGATCAGTGTAATCAAAAAATCGGTTGCCAGAGTGCGAACTGACCTCGATGTCTGGCAGCCTTTTATCGGGCGCCGGAAAACTGGTCTAAATTCGCCTCCACGGTTCCTTTTTCTTTTTTTTTCATTTCACTTCCACATTTTGTGCAACTCGTTTGCCTAAGAAATACAACAGCAGTTTCTTCGGAGGCGGCAATGTTGACATAAAAATCGCGAAGCAACATGTTTCTGGTGTTTACGTGATAACAAACACTACCACATTAAAGAGTTTGGAAAATTGATCCTTCTTTTATAGCAAAAAAACGATTTAATTTCTGTTATATTTCTATAAGTACCCTTCATTTAATTTAGATGCGTTGAAAAGGGATATTTTATTTCATTATTATAGGAATTAATTAAAAAGATATTAACAATACTGGTGATCATTTACATATCTATTATATTTATTGACAAATAGGTAGATCGCAAAGGGTAGGTAGACCGCATACTAAACCGGCACCAATAATTTAGAAATACTTTTATTTATTTTCCATTTTTTAATTATTTTAACATTACAATATTGAAGTACCCCAAAATCCATTCCGGCCGCCACGTGGGAGTGGCGCCTTTACTATTATATCTATGGTGAAATGATGACTTAAAACTTATATATTTTTTGAGTGGTTTAGGTTATATTGGAAATGCCAATGACTAACCCCGTTTTGTAAAAAAAAATATTCAACAGAAGTGTACGGAAAGGTAGGTAGGTTTGTCCCCTTTTCATTTAGAAAACGCTTTTTACCTCTCGCTCTTCAGATAAGAGAGGTATAGGAATCATGCTAAAAATTGGGTAGTGAGTTTTCAATTGATAAACACGTTTTGGGGTCCCTAGAATACGATTTTAATATTTTCGCGATGATGTCTGTGTGTGTGTTAGTGTGTGTGTGTGTGTGTTTGGATGGATGTTGTAGTAACGATAACTCAAAAACTACTGAATAAAAAAATTTGAAATTTTGCATACAGCATTCTGATACCCTAGATTAGATCTGATTAGATTTTGGTGCCAATCGCACAAGTGGCAGTTGCTATGGGTAATGACGCCATTATTATACAAAACGGCAATAAAGTTTTACACATATATTTTGTATACCCTATAGTTTATTTTCATCTCATTAAAATTTTCGAAACTTTTGCCATTGTTGCCAGATTTATAAAAAAATAATTTTTTTTCATACTTTTTTGTGTCAACCTGTAAATTTTTGATTCAAAAATGGCGAGAGGTCATGTGCTGGCCACATCATATTTTTTCACTAAAGGAACCTGAAAACGTAATATCCTTTACATAAACCTTATACATATGTATATAGTATGGAATTTGTACAAAGAAAATAAAAATTGTTTATGTTTAAAGCAAATTGATTTATCGTAAAAATTAAAGAGCAAAGTTTGATTCTTAAGACACTCCGCTGGAACGATGTTTACCGATAGAAATCGCCAAAAAAAGTTATAACCGACTAAAAATAAAATTGTATAATGACTTGACGAACACACTTTTTGAACATTTAATATTCAATTTCATACCGCAAACTGACCATCACATCGTGGCCAAAGGCGGGCAGGAAACTGGTAGTCTCATGTGTTTAATCGAACAAGTTTTCGAAATTACACAAGCATTTCAGATATTGATGTAAGACTTAACGGGAAATTACATTATGGATAATATAATAGGTTTCATATCTCACTCTGATCCGCCTCAAGGGGGTCATTGAATCCAGTAGGAAGTCGTTTCGTGGGCAACCAGCAACGTTTTTCGAAAAAAAAATACCATCTCGCTCTGATTTTCTCTAGATATAATCATATAGAAATGGTAGACTGTATTATGTAATTGGCTTAAGAGCGCAAAGATCAACTTTAGGAGTATGTTTAACCTGAGAAACGTAAAAATGAACGCTTGTGAAAACTGGAGCAGTCTTATACAGAGTGTCTCTTAAAAAATATTAATTAATAATAATTAAAAAAAAACGCACAAAATCAAGTACTACAAGAATTTATTGTAATAGAAAATCAACTAGTTTCGGTAATTAATTGTCATCAGGCCTATTATTTAAACTATTATAGGGGAAAAAATTAGATCACATAAAATGATTCAATAGAATTATGAAAAACACTTGAAAAAAGGGGGATTAACTAACATTAATTAATACTGATATAAAATTTGAAACGGTTGCTCCCTAGGGGCTGGAAACAATAAACAGTCGTCTAAAGATAGCTCCCATTGAGCAGCTCGGAGCCCCTAAGGGAAATGTGAGTGCAAAAGCAAAGTCCAACGAAACACCAGGTCATGGTAAACCGATGCTGAAGGAAAGTTTTAACCAAAAATAATATAATGGAAGGAGAACAAGTTATTTCCTTTATATTGTTGTGATCCGATCTATTGCTCGTGTTTTGTAACCTTGAAAGATCCCATTCTTGCCTCTCCCAGGTTGTGTGTTATTATAACTCGATATGTGTGAGAGTAGGACTTAAATGTCTGTAACTTCAAAGTTGTTCACCGATTATTTTTGTGTTGAAGAATTCTTGACAATAATTTATTGATGTCCGATAATAAAGGAGCAGCAACAGAACGAGTCCACTCCTTATAAGAAATAGCATGGGAAATAGCTAAGGTCCATTCTGGCACAATTTGTCCACATTAAGGTCATCGCACGCATGCATCAAAAAACGTGTCAAAATGGAACGTTTTTTAATGGGTTTCAAACATCGTTTTTAGATATGTTAAAATCATCAATTTTCAACGGTTTTTGACGCTAATAACATGCTATTTTTAAAGCTGCTCTCATGGGAAATATGTCTAATAACGCACCTAAAAATGATGCGTGAAAACCACTAACCTGACCTTAATGTTGACAAATTTTGCCAGAAAGGACCTTGGCGATTTCCCATGTTATTTCCCATAAGGAGTAGGCTCGTTCTGTTGCTGCTTCTTTACTTCCGATATATCCATACTTAGAATTTCCTCATATTTTGTCCAGAGAATGATGGATAAAACGCCACTATTAGTTTAACCAATGAGATAAGGTCAACTTATCTTCCGACACAATGGTCGCCTAAGATTGATGGGTTGGGTAACTAATTACCGCGCCAATCTATGGTACTATTTTATGAACTCTCTTAGTGAGCAGTCGCTATAGTCGCATTAGCAACATATCTAACTAAATTTTCTAGGCTTTAACTAATGTTAATATAAATAATATGTAGTGAAAAGTATCAGTGCGTTTTTTTATGTAAAAATTAGTGAATTTTAAAGTGAATAAGCTTTAACATAAAAAAATGTGTTCGGATTAATAATGTGTACTAACTAAATGTACCTGTAATTGTTTTTTATATGGTTTACAAAATAAAGGAGGTAGAAATAACAAATAAATGTAGGTTCTTTTCTTATGAACTAAAACAAGGATCTAGTCCTTCGAAAGTTAATATTATCAGCTCCCATCAAATCCATAGTTTCTGAACCATCAGAAATTACAATTGTTAATTGTAAATGAAACTCTTTTGTAAATTGAAAGCAATTTGATGTTATAATATTCTGATTACTACACCAACATTCCTTCATTTTGTAAAAAAAGACTCGCATGTGTATTTCTACATATTCTTATTTTTACAAGTACAAAACCATAATAGTTTTCTTCCTTTATGTTCGTATATATCTAGCACTCACATTATTTTCACTTCATTTGCTCTAATGGACGCCGTTATTATTCGGTGCGACGTGTGAGCCTTTTGTTTTCCGCATTTTCTTTGTTAGTAATGCTCATTTTCATCTCTGATTCATCAATTTTGTTGCTTAGAATTTCTTATTCACATAAAAAAACATATGAAACATTGTATTCCTTGGGTTTCTTTTTTTTTATTTCAAATTAGTAAATGAAAATGCAGTACAGTCTCTTTAAAATATTGGATAAGTCTTCATTTTAATTCTACCCTCTCGGTCTCTCTCATATGAGACGAAAAATATTGTCTTAATATTTAATTCCATATTTGCATATTGACTCAAAAACGACAAATACACAAAATCACGCGACGAATTTTTATCCAATCACATTAGGTCAACTTATCTCTACACTGATCGTTCGCCTGGTTTTTATGGGTTGGATAAAAAAGCTAACCTGTCAAATTAACACTGTTTTATTAACTCACCGAGAGAGCAGTCGCAATGTTAACAACGCCGGCTATGGTCGTGCTTTTTTTATCACTGACATAGCATTTTCATGCTGTAGTCATATTTGTTTATGTTCTTTCAACACGCATTTTTTGGAACCGATTCATTTTAAACAATTCATAACAGTCCATTTGATTATTGTTGAAGTGTAAAAATAACCCTTCCATTGTTTTGTTTTATGATAATTTAACAGCTGTTTGGTCCTTCGATGTTAATACGTCGACTGCTATAGTAACTTTTCCAAACATTTATCGATTATTAATGATATTTGTTCAAATATCTTTCCAACTTTTTATGCCGATTCAGTTCTAATGATATGATGTTGATATTTTACCTTTATTTTGTATTTACATTACATTATTTATATTAAGTAATTGATGTTCTGGAAAATAAAAGTCAATAAAAATGATTAGAACTTTCACTGGTATATTAAAATTAATATAAATTTTTGTGAATATGTGAATTTTGATAAATAAAAAGACGTAAAATGAAATTAGTAGCTATGATGGTACTAACAGTCCTTAGAAATTTTTTCATGTATTACATATAAGGAAACTCTTGATATAAGTAATAAAAAAAGGAACTAGATATAAGAATATAATTCTTACTAGACTTTGATTTTTTTTAATAATTTTGAACTGAATCCGGTTCTGTAATAGATTACTATGGTACTAACAGTCCTTAGAAAGTTTTTCATGTATTACTTATAAGGAAACTATTGATATTTGTAATAAAAAAAGGTACTAGATATAAGAATATAATTCCTACTAGACTTTGATTTTTTTAAATAATTTTGAACTGAATCCGGTTCTGTAATAGATTACTATGGTACTAACAGTCCTTAGAAAGTTTTTCATGTATTACTTATAAGGAAACTATTGATATTTGTAATAAAAAAAGGTACTAGATATAAGAATATAATTCCTACTAGCCTTTGATTTTTTTTAATAATTTTGAACTGAATCCGGTTCTGTAATAGATTACTAACAATTTGTGCTAATGTTATATCCAAAGAAATTGCGTATACCCAACGTTGGAATTGCAATGGGTAATTTGATAACGGAATGAACGAAAAACGAGCAACGGGAAGTTCATATTTCCATCTTTGTTCAACATCGGTAACCTGATCTGAAACCACTCTGGTACTCAATTAGTATTGTGATTTAAATTGAATTAAAATTTAATACAATAATTTAAATTGTAATTGACTTTATGAAGTTTTAATACTTAATTTTATTAATACAAAACTTTTAATGTTTTTGAATTAAAATCATTGGAATTAAAATTCTCTCATAAATTGTCAAAATTATGCATTTTTATGAAAAATTACACGATATCAAAGTTCTAGAGTACAAAATTTTCAACACATTTTATTGGTACTCTTTTTGCTAATTCCACATAGTTTCGCCTCTAGAGGGCGTGAAAGAAATATATGTATAGACTTTTGCGCCTTTTTTTTAGATTTTGAGTAAAAATTATGGATTTTTAAGAAAAGTTAGAAGAAATAAAAATTGTTGAATATAAAATTCTTTATAATTTATATCTTTTTCTTGTTTTCGAATTTCGCATGGTTTCTATTTTAATTCTTAACTAATTTTTATCTTTTTAAAATAATTTTTTTTTAGATAAATTTTAATATTAAAAATTAAAAAAAAATATTGTTAAATTTGTAATAAAAACGTTAATAATTGCGGTTTTTACAAAATCTTATTAAAAAAATTGTGGAATTTTTAAAAAAATGGATCAAAAATTTTATTACGATATTAAACTAAATTGAGTAACTAGATATTAAAATATAATTTTCACCATTCGAAAGATAATATAAAACTCTAAATTTACAATGTATTTTAGTTTCTTCGAATGTAGAATTGTAATTATTATTATAGCCAAAATAAAGAATTTTTTTTAAATTTTTGGTGATTTCATTTTATCAAAAAGTATAAAACAAATGAAAAAAGTAAATAGTAAATCCGAAAGGAATCCAAAAGTATGTATGTTATTTCATAATTTTAAAATAATATTTGTTAAAGTTAAAGTCAAAAATGTAAAAAGTTAAAATAATTCAATGAATTTTTGACAAAAAATTTGAGTTTTTTTTAGTTTTTTATACTAACTTTATTAATATGCTTTGATCCAGAAAACCTAAAAAAAGGTCTGTTTCCCATTTTGAATAAAATTGAATGAGATAATAATTATTTATTGATTTTGAAATTATTCAAAAAAAGATTTAAATTTTTTTAAGGTTAATAATACTAAAAATTAAAAAAAATACTATTAAATTTGTAGTATTATTATTGAGGCGAATGACTAAGGTTTTTTTATTATTCAGGTGAATGACTAAGGTTTTTTATTATTAAGGCGAATGACTAAGGTTTTTTATTATTAAGGCGAATGACTAAGGTTTTTTTATTATTGAGGCGAATGACTTAAGGTTTTTTATTATTGAGGTGAATGACTAAGGTTTTTTTATTATTGAGGCGAATGACCAAGGTTTTTTAAAATTGAGGCGAATGACTTCGGTGTTTTAATATTGATGAAAAACACATTTAGATTCGATTTGTCGATACTGATTTCTTTTAAAGTGTGTGCAAGTCAAGACGCGTCGATTGATATCCATATTGCATGGGGCTCATTGAAAAAAAAAATTAAAAATTTGAAAAAAAAATTATTGGAAAAATTTCGATTTTTTTGAATCGGATTTTCTTCCGCTGACAGAAACGGGCCGTAGTCTTGAAAAATCTTACTAAATTTTACTAGTTTTGTAATTAAAATAATCCTAAACAACCGGTTTTTTTAATATTGAGTTTTTTAAAATTAGGGCGAATGTCTAAGGTTTTTTTAACACTGAGGCGAATGACTTAAGGTCTTTTAATACTGAGGCGAATGACTAAGGTTTATATTGGGGCGAATGACTTGGATTTTTTTTATTTTATTATGAGGCGAATGACTTGAATTTTTTAAAATAAGGCGAATGACAAAAGGTTTTTTTAACACTGAGGCGAATAACTAAGTTTTATTAATATTGAGGCGAATTAATTTTTTGAAATTTATACCATTCCAAAGGTAATATAACATTCTAAATTTGGAATATATTTTAGTTTCTTCGAATTTAAAATTGTTTTGTTATAAAAAAAAATTTTTGATTTTTTTTTATACTTTTCATTTTATCGAAAATGATAAAACAAATGAAAAAAGGAAATAGTACATCCGAAAGGGATCAAAAAGTACATTATGTGTCAAATATTTCATAATTTTTAAATAATATTTGTAGAAGTTATTAAAAATTATAAATAGGAAAAAAAAATTTTGATCAAATATTTTATTTTTTTTCAACAAACTTTATTAATGTATTTTGATGAAGAAAAACTAAAATAATCGATTAAACAATTACTTTACTAGGAGTGTTCGGAAAGTTGGGTGGGATTACCCCCTCATTTTTTTTATTTTTGGAATTTAATAAATTATAAAGATAAAGATATTTATTTAAAAAAACTATTTCCTAATTGTCACGGCTTGTAAATGAAGCACAAAAAACAGTATATTTCTTATTGTAAAATATAGCGTTTATTGGTTGTCAGTGCATTTTAAATTCATCAGAGACTAATAACTATTATATTATCATTAAGATACACATCACTAAGCAAACTCAATGTTTATTACTATATTATCTATTTTTTACTTGGTGTATTTTAAATTACATTGGTTTGAGTTAAAATTTTTCCAAAAATAAGTCACTTGTATAGTTATTTTACGACAGTTTGTTTTATATATACACAAATGTGATATGACAGATTTAGTACAAGTTTCCACGGTATTACTTAGGTAAAGATGTTTGGTTTTCGAGAAAATGATCTGACTAAATGCAAACATGTGGCCCCAATAAATTTCCTTCTGGTGTTCCTTTTATGCTTCAGCACTGATTTACCTAAATTTAAACACATGTTGTTTTAATAGTTGTTACGATACAGCCCAAAAGTTTACACCTATTAAGTATTAAGTTGCTAGAGTTAGTTATACCGGGTGATCCATATTTGATGATTTTTATACGTGATTTATAGTATATCAATTAGATCAATTTTACTAATAAAATTCGCCAGCTCCTTCTTGTGGCCGTTCTTTTGGACCAAAAACGACGAAAATTAAGAAAAACAAATGCCAAGCTGACTATTATTGACTAATTCATCTTTGAATTTGGAATAACTGTAAGAAATTGCAATATAAGAATAAATTTAAAGATATTTTATGTTGCATAAACCTAATTATTTTTTAGTTGTTGTCCTATATTTGATGATTTTTTATTCTTTCTGGCAATTATTAATTATTTTTATGTAACTTAAGTCTGATTTTGATTGATTTATTTCTAATCTTTTGATTTTTTTAATTTTTTTCATTTTCTTATGGTTACAATTGTTTTTGGTGTTTTGATTGTTCTTTGTTTTTTGTGTCTTTTGTAATTTTTTTCGTTTTTTGCTATATTTTTCGATTTCTTGCGTTTTTTACCTCTTCTTTTTCGTTTTCTTGCAATTTTTAGCGGTTTTTGCTTTTTTTTCGGTTTTTTTACAATTTCTTAGATTTTTTGATTTTTCGCATTTTATAATTTTATATGTCACTTTTGTCCAATATTAACTGATTTTCCTTTCAATTTTTTCCAATGTTATATGTTTTTTTTTATTTTTTCTAATCTTTCCTCATTTTTTTCTCATTATTCTACATTTTTCTAATTCTCTCTTTTGTTTTCTTATTTTTTCTTATTCCTCTAATTTTTGCGATTATTTGCAATTTTTTTTGAAATTTCTATTTCAATTCTTTCGAGTTTTTCATTTAAAAATTTTTTTTATGGGTACAATTGTTTCTGAGTTTTTGCTTTTTGCTGTTTTTTGCCATATTTTTCGATTTCTTGCTTTTTGCGACTTATTTTTCGGTATTTTGCGTTTTTTATAATTTTATTTTCCTTTTTTTTGTAATATTTACTGATTTTTCTTTCAATTTTTTGCAATATATTCTGTTTTTTCTTATTTTTTCTGATTTTTTCGATTCTTCTAATTATTTGTCATTTTATCTGATTTTTTTTCTTGTTTTTTTTTCAATTTTTTCTAATATTTCCTCGTTTTTTCTAATTCTTTCTTTTGTTTTCTTATTACTTTCCCGGACCCATCAAAGGGAAAGTAAGATGAACGAGCAAAAAAAAAATTGAGATATCGATGGAAATATCCATTTTGAGGTCCCCCAAGCAGATTGAAACCATTTCTAGCGTATGGTCTGTCCGTGTGTCTGTGTGTAATCTTCCACGATAACTGCCGAACCGTTTGACCAATCAAGCTGAAATTTGGTATGGAGGGTCGGTGTGTGCCTAGAATGCGACCATTAGAGTTTGGTTTAAATTAGTACAGTAGAAGGTCCTCAAGACCGACATTGATTAAATACACATGTAACAATTTTTTTACTACTTTTAAATTTTAAGGACAAAAAATACACTTTAGTGCAAAATGTTGTAGTACAAAGTTTTAGAGCATAAAATTCCCAATAACTTTTGTTTTAAGCTTTTTCCAGAATTTCCAATAGTTGTGCCACTAGAGGGCGCGTAAAAAATGTGCATGTAGGTTTTATCTAGTTTTTCTTGATTTTGAGGACAAACAATACACTTTAGTGCAAAATGTTGTAGTCCAAGGTTTTAGAGAATAAAATTCACAACAACTTTTGTTTTAAGCTTTTTCCAGAATTTCCAATAGTTGCGCCATAGAGGGCGCGTAAAAAATGTGCATGTATGTTTTCTCTAGTTTTTCTTGATTTTGAGGACAAATAATACTCTTTAGTGCAAAATGTTGTAGTACAAAGTTTTCGAGCATAAAATTTCCTACAACTCTTGTCTTAAACTTTTTCTAGAATTTCTAATAGTTGCGCCACTAGAGGGCGCGTAAAAAATCTGCATGTAGGTTTTCTCTAGTTTTTCTTGATTTTGAGGACAAACAATGCATTTTAGTGCAAAATTTTCTTGTGAAAAGTTGTAAAGCATTAAATTTTCTTTAACTTTTATATTTAACTTAAACTTAAAAATACATATTTAGGATATTCCATTTTTTTAAAATTGGAGGTAAATTATGCTCTTTAGTGCAAAATGTTTCAGTGCAAAGTTGTAAAGCATAAAATTCCCTACAACTACTGTATGAAAATTTTTCCCGAATTCCCAATAGTTTTCACACATGATTTTAGGTTAATATAATGCTTAGCATTTTGTAATTAAAATAATAATAATAAATAACATATTCTCTACGGTCGAGCCAGGAATGTTCTGGGGTGACACAGCCGATTTTTTTTAGGTTGCACTCATTACCGTCTATTTCTTCTTTATTTCTTTATTATTTCTTCTATATTTTTGTTTTTTTTTGTCTCATTCCTCTAATTTTTGCATTATTTGCGATTTTTTTGGAATTTTGTTGCTACTTTTTGCGATTTATTTCAATTCTTTCGAATTTTTCATTTGTTCCTAGTGTATTTTGCTTGTGTCATTTACAAACGATTTGTATATTACCTAAATGTTTTTGTTAAAAAAAAAGATGGGGTGTTTTAAGTAGATCACATCCTTGTGTAACGTCAAGAATCTACAACCCTGTCTGTTTCCGTACTTGGTTATTTCCTTTTTGGGGTTTTGCTCATTTGCGGTTTTATCCGTTCGCGGTATTGTCCATTCGCGGTTTTGTCCTTTTGCGGTTTCGTCCGTTGCGGTTTTGTCCGTCGCGATTATGTTCATCGCGGTTTTATTCGTCGCGGTTATGTTCTAGATTCGAATAAAACACACCTCAAAATACTGTAAGGAGCAAAAAATATGTATGGAATAGAAGTGTTAAAGATCTAATCTAAAACGCCAAAAATTTTCTGATTTTCTGACCAAATACCCCATACATACTCATAATTTTATATAGTTTCCTCAGGAGGCACGTTTCATTAGGTAACATGGGATGTTACCAATTAAGATGTTTTCCGTCGACTATCCATTTATGATGTATTTTAACGCATTCAAAATCGTTGATTAATGAGACCTATTAATGAATGATTTTCTATTAATCAAAAATTTTGTTATATGTAACCCAATGTACACTGCTCTTATACATTTATATTGACAGTGACATTTGAAATCAAGTAGCTTAGTAATATCTGTCATTGTATGTATGTCATTATTTATTTTATTGCTACAAAATCGTAAAATTCTATATATGTTTTAAAATGGCGATTAACAATTTCGAACATTAACGCGTTCGCTTCGCTCACGCGTTAAATTATCTCGATTGTTAATCGCATTTATTAATACACTTGTTCGTTAAATAACTATTAATGACACTACATAAGTATTTAGTGAAACAAAATGTGGAAAAATATACGAAACCCTGTATTTGATCCTAATTTAAACTTTCTATGGATAACAAATAATAATCAATAATTATTACTTTAGCAACTACCGCCTCTACTAATAGTTTGATGACAAAATTAGTGACATCTGAAACTAAGAAAATTGAGAATCTAGAGATAGAATTTATCGAGTTTGTTTTTAGTCAAATAATGAACTCTTTTATTTGGGAGGCTATATAAGTTAACGATAAAGATAAATTCGAGAGGTAATAAAAGCATCACTTAGGTTTTTTTATGGAGATTTTATGATTTCCTTTTTTTAAAACATTTCTAGTGGCTTCCTAATTAGATAAAAAAAAAATTTAAAAATAGAAATACAAACTTATTAACTCCTTTATTTTTTTGTTAAAAGAAAATACGTAGCCTAAATTGAAGTCAAGTACGATAAAATGTTTATATCTTATCTTGTGTTGACACTTGTTTGTTAAAGGAAATTTCACATTTTGATAAATATTTAACTATTTCGACAATATTATTCACCTTGATTAAAATATGAGGATGTAATATTTGAAGTATTTTTTACTTCCTTAGTATTTCGATTTTTCTATAAACATCAAGGTTGGTTCTAATTAGTTCTAATTAGTTTGTTGAAAGACTTTAAGGGCAGTTTTAGTGGTGACGAAAGTTTTAATATTCAAATTTTTCAAACTACTATGTCTACAAATAAAATTCTGACTTGCAACTCGGAAATATAGATATACCCAGGGGCGGACTGACCCGACCACCAACAATACGCCCACACGTAAATTTTTTGTATACATATTTTGTAAACATTTTATCGAAAGCAAAAAATAAAAGTATTGCATTACTATTCTTACTACGTCATATTAACCCCTTAACTGTGGGCAAATTTTTGCAGCGCTGACCGCTCTAGGAGCAAAAATATTGAAAAATACATTAAAACATTTTGGCATTAGTTGAATTTTGAGTCAATTTAAATTAAAGATCAATAAACTTGATTGTAATAAATTAAAAAAATTTCAAAACAAAACTGAGTTTTAAAAAATTCAAAAATTTCGAAATTCTAAAATAAAAAATAAAAAAAATAAAAATGTCTATATTAGTTCGATTTTGTTCGATTTCGTTCGATTTAATTCGATTTCGTTCGATTTCGTTCGATTTCGTTCGATTTCGTTCGATTTCGATCGATTTCGTTCGATTTTGTTCGATTTCTGCTATTTCGTTTGATTTTGTGCGATTTAGTTCGACTCGATAATGTTAAAAAAGCATATCAAAAAATTGAAATTCTAAAATTTTTTTCAAAAATTACAAAAAGTAAAAATGTCGAAAATTCAAAAATTTCTAAAATTAATCGACAAATTCAAAAAGCATAAAATTATTTGATTAATTAAAAATATTTCAAAAATTACAAGAATTTTAAACATTTAAAAAAACATTAAAAAAATATTCGAGAATTTCGAAAATGTATCATAAAATTCCAAAATTTAAAAAACAGGTAAATAAAAATGTCTAGAAATTCGATAACTTCAAAAATATATCGAAAATTTCAAAAATATTTGAAAAATTTGAAGTTTTATAATTTTTTTCGAAAATTACAAAAATTTCAAAAATTAAAAATTTTAAAATATTCAAAAATTCCTAAAATAGGTATATCAAAAATTTCAAAAAACGTAAAATTATTCGATTAATCAAAAATATTTCAAAAATTACAAGAATTTTAACCATTTCAAAAATGTTTCAAAAAACATAAAAAAATTATTCGAAAATTACAAAAATATATCAAAAAAATTTCGAAATTTCAAAAAATAAAATAAATAAATATGTCTAGGAATCCGATAGTTTCAAAAGAATATCGAAAATTTCAAAAATATATCAAAAATTTGAAATTTTGCAATTTCTTTCGAAAATTACAAAAATTTCAAAAAGTAAAAATGTCTAAAAGTATATCAAAAATTTCAAAAAACGTAAAATTATTCGATTAATTAAAAATATTTCAAAAATTACAAAAAATTTAAATATTTCAAAAAATAATAAAAATTACTCAAAAATTTTAACAATATATAAAAGAATACCAAAATTTCAACAAAAAATAAATAAAAACGTCTAGAAATTCAAGAGTATGTAAAAAATTACAATAATATATCAAACATTTGAATTTTCTTTCGAAAATTTTAAAAATTTCAAAAAGTAAAATGTCAAAAATATATCAAAAATTTCAAAAAACGTAAAATTATTCGACTAATTAAAAGTAGTTCAAAAATGTCAAGTTTCAAAAAAAATTTAAAAACTATTTTGTAAAAAAATGGTAAAATATGTAAAAATTTGTAAAAATTTGCAACAAAATATCCAAATTGTTTATTTACGATGCCCAAATCACAGCATATTTGTTACGAATCATTTATATACGACAACCGCAGTTAAAGGGTTAATATTAATTAAGCTACATTACAATGGTGGAGTAACTGGAGTCAATAGCAGAGGGCGCTAGTTACAGATGAGAACGAATGGCGCAGATGGGCAGAAACTGACAAACTGTATGTGCAAAGAATTGGAAAAAAACAACTTCTTTTTATACTATTTTATAACGATATATTAAATTTATTATTTAATTTTTAATTTATAAAATACAACTTTTGTTTCATATTTTGAAAAATGTTGCATGTAAAAATTGTAATAAAGTTTTTCATTCGAAATTGATGTTTTACATTTTATTAAAACCAAACCACGGTAATTTTCATAAAAAAATACGTTTTTCTGGAAAGTGGTCTGTGGATCCGCAGCGCTATTCGTGTTTTAAAAATAAGCGCGACTACTGAAAGGAGCAATTTTTCATAAAGTTTCGAAATGATAGTAAGTAATGAAATTTTTCTGCAGGATGAGACATCATGCGGCGATTTTCCTGGTTTGAGGATTATAATGACTTCTGCTACTGCTAAATTACAATTTAAAAAATCGGTTGTGCCGCCCCAAAACTTTCCCGACCAGTATCCACGAATAATTCTTCAGATATTTAATGTTAAAGTTTCAACTTTTGACATTTTTTATTTTTGACAGGTGACAGTTGGAGAAATAATTTTGACTGTTCTGAATAGAAATTTTCAAGGGCTTTCAAACGACATACTGCATGTCCCATTCCGTTACATATTGCATCTGTCTTTTTTTGATAGTGATACTTCCGTTTGACAGATCTTGTACAAAAACGAATGGGTTCTTCCGACAGATAACCCAAACCCATATACCGAATAGAAGTAGTACATAATCAAAAATCTCGTCCACTAAGGTTTGTTCCAACACGTCAAGACCGTCACTGTACGGTCACGCGCATGTGCCGTAGAAAAAAGCTGTTCCAACCGAGAGGTGGCAGTAATCTGACGATCCCCTTTGTGTTCCAACCAAACATGTGATCGTGTTTGTTACGGTTTCAGGATGGTAATTTCGGTACATGCTAAAAATTAGTGACTGTATGGATTGACATGCGCATTTAGCATCTTGTCAGCGGTTTTTGAGATGCTTCATCTCATCTTCTATCTATCAAAGATTCTGCTGCTGTTACTCATTTAATTTGTTTGCAAGAGTAAAATATTAAAATTATTTAGGTAAAAACAAGTACATATGTACTGTTTATATTCAATTTATTAGGTTATGATAAATCGTACATAAACCGATCCAACGTTTAAATACTTTTGTACCGTCACGAAACTATCCGAAGTTCGCGCATGCTTACAAAATGCAACGAGAACGATCTCAAAACTGTTCCGGAACGATGCAGAAATTCGTGTTGGAACAAACCTTATATCTTGGAGCAGCCGTTGTATTTTTTTCTCTAACAAAAATTTCATAATGCATTGTCACCGGAATGGGGGAGTTCCTTCAATGTTGCCAACCTAGAAAAAGGTCTACCAACGGGGAAGGATTATTTTTGGTCAAAATCTACTTCATTATTTTCGCAATGATAAAATATGTGTACAAAATTCTATTGAGCTTTCCAGAATATATCGTTAGCGTAATATAATGATTTTAATAAAATCTTACTTCTGATTGGTTGAAATTTCGTTGTCAAATGTCATTCCTCATAGAGTAAGTATAACAGAGCGACATGTTTCATTTTCAGCGACTGACCTACAGCCTTGGAGGATTGGTGGAAATAAACTGAATTAGGCGAGTAGTTTGAATATTCTATAATCTGAAAATGAAACATGTCCCTCTGTAATACTTACTCTATGGGGAATGACATTTGACAACGAAATTTCAACCAATCAGAAGTAAGATTTTATTAAAATCATTATATTTCGCTAACGATGTATTCTGGAAAGCTCAATAGAATTTTGTACCCATATTTTAACATTGCGAAAATATTGAAGTAGATTTTGACCAAAAATAATCCTTGGCAATATTGAGGGAACTCCCCCATTACGAACACCAGTCAAATTTCAAGTTAATCTGGAAGTGATCGGAAAATCGATTAAAAATCTTGACGTCCACATAATTTGAATTCAAACTCTAGTAAGCCTAATTAAAATTCATTTCTAATAAAAGATAGAATAGTGTTGTTTTCTTAGTATTACTTTTCAATTTGTTCACATGTATACATAAGTCTGGACTTCCCAATGCAAATCACTAAACCCAAACACGATAGCATTCACTGAATTGATTTATTGCAAGTAAACGAATACATAATACATAATAATATGGCTTCGATTCCTGTTCACTGAATACGAATCGAAAAAGGTTATTTTCAAGATTTCGAGTGAAGCCTCTTACATCAACACGTTGAACTGCAGCTGGTGTCAGGAAGTCTAAAGTTTCACACATGTTGGTGCATGTTACAACGACTTTGAGATGTTTATCCAAGCCGTACGCTTTATTTACTTTATATTATTCTGGTTTTCTTTTTAATAATTAACTACGATTTCATGATTGGGATGTGGAGAGTGTCGGTGGTTCTTTTTTACTTAATTCCAGTAGCTTTATTTGTACGTTGTTGGAGGTGTGAATGTTATTTATTTTTGTAAAAAATAGATCAAACGAATGGCAATATCCAGAAATTGAAATCCCAATTTGATAAATGATAATATATTAAATAGTACTTAACGGGAAAGTAAAAATTACATAATTTTCAATTTAACTTAAATATTCCTACTACCCCATTGTTCAAATACAAATTTTATTGCAAACGGTGTAATTTTCACTTTTAACACCCTTAAAACCCTACTATAATAAAACTTAAAGACTTTAAAGAGGGTGTTTTTGTCCGATTCTTTTTCAACCGGATCCGCCCTTGAACTCGACCGAACCGAACGAAGAACGAAGCCAAGCGTGGGGCAATACCGAAACGCAGCAAGTGTGTTATTTTTCTTTCTACAGGTTGCACATCTGCCCGGAACGTCGCTCTAGGGGGTGACCAACGCTGAGATTCAAAGTTGAGAGGTTTCCATAGGCGTATCAACACATGTTAACATTTAAGTTTTTTATAAACACCAGCGACGTTCAAAAATAATATTTTTTTTTAGGTGTTACTTTTAATGAACATATGCCGAAGCGAAATATTTTATTTTATAGGTATTCTGTTGGAAATTATTGAGGAACAAAATTTCTTTTTAAAGCATATTAGCGGAGTGGCACATGTTATATTATCTAAACAAATGTTAATCTAACTTGAAATGAATATTAAATAAAAATATTTTATTTTTAAATTTCGAATAAAGTTATGATCATCAATTATAATAGTAATTCCCGGGCGGAGTCGAATTGGATGCCGTCTATAGGTATTGGATACCGTTGGGATTAACTGGATTTTCGCAAAATAATAAATAAAAATTTTAATAAATTACTACCATTGTTGCCAGAAGAAATTATTAACAAACAATTGTTGAATAATAAAGTGAAAAAGGAATCTTTAAATAAAAGCATTGAAAAACCCCTTAAGCCAATTCAAGAGGAATTGAAGAATCAAGACGTACATAAGATTACTTGACATGACATAGAGAAAGTAAGAAAAAATATTTACCAAGCTAGTACTTCAGTTTTTTCTAAATTACCCAAGAATATTAACGATTTTCATAATTTTTTTGTTAATCATACTATTGAAACAAACAAACAAACATGAAAATTTTTTGTTGAAAAATGAATGTCATACCAACATAATAATATTTTTTTTTATAAGTAATTAACAATATTAGTCCAGTTAATACCTGATTTATGTGTAGTTGTAACCTTTCAATATTACCCGAAGTATTTTTTATAATTATTCACTACACGGTTTACAAAACGGACATTAATTCCTTTGGTTTTTTGTTTACTGGCCGATAAATGCCACAAAACGTATACATTAGTTTTTGAATATATAAAAGAAGCATGTATCCTCTATACAGTCAGATCCACAAGAGCTCTGAAATTCTAATCCAACAATTTTGCAATTTCTGGGAAGTGGACAGTTCATAATTTTCAAACACTCAAATCTCTCCAAAAAAACCAATCAAGCTCCCAATGAAAACAAACCTATTTGGAAGTGTGCTTTACCCGTACTAAAGTCCAAAAACTCTTAACAGAGTTAGAAGACGAGCCTCCCTTATCTAAGGCCTGGGTGGACGATTTGGAATATGTAATTCTTAAAAATTGCTTCACACATACAAAACCTATATTCACCCTATAATCAGTTACAGAACCCTAAACTTCTCTTCTCTTCTCTTCTCTTCTTCGGCAATTGAGAAGAGGATATTCAAGAAATCTCTCTACTTCCCTTTATGCTTTCCTTCTGAAAATATCCACGAGCAAACTAATATTACTCCAATTATTTCCAAATTAAAACAGATGCAAGGACGTTACGTCGGGATAAGAATGACCAGCACCAACACCCACAAACAGGAAAATTTTAAAATGGACAATTGATAGAAATCGAAGAGCACTCAGCAGAAAACCAAAGAAAAACCACCACAGCCTAACATCAGGATTTTACAACAAGCCAAAGTTCTTCCGGTCGAGCTCCTAGATCTCATAGATCCCATTTCCACCACTAGAAAGCAAGTGAGTATCAACAATAAAATATCTTAAGCTTTACTAATATTTTAAATTTCAGATCAACAATCCCCACAGCAACCTTGAAAAGAAGTGTTTTACTCCAACAACAGATTTCGAGAAAAATCTGCATACCCAGGACAATATTGCCGTCGCCGAGGAGGTTTTAGCAGGTATGCTTCTAATGCTTATAGAGCGATTAAAAGTGAGTCCTATACTACCTGACGGCATAGATTCCCGCCTCCACAGCTCATGGCAATAGCTGTAATGCAAAAAAATATTCGAAATATTACCCTGTCGACCCTATATAATTGTTTGTCTCTGCCCTCTGGCTAAGCTGATAGATTTCTAGGACTTCACAACTTTAGTAATTAATAAATATTTTTTCAGCTTGCTGTTTTAAAAATGGCAGTTTTAAAAATTAAAAACAGGTAAAACTTTGCTAGATAGCCAAAGCCATCTATCAATGGAACACAGTGTCACTTATTACTTGGAGAAAAGATTCCACCTATGTAATAATCGCCAGTACTAACTGGAACCGATAAAAGGCTCATGTCCAAAGGAAATGAAACTTAAATTCTTGTAAGTTGTAAGAATTTGATTTATATGCATTCAGGCCGATATTGCACTATTTTGTTTGGAGGTGACGTCATACTGAATTTTAGCCGAAGTAAGGACGATATCTTCCAAAGAAGATTCCTTTTTGCTCTTTTGGTTATTATTTCTTTTATTCTTTTGTTTTGGTACGGGCTATATAAAGGCCGTAACCTAAGGTTTTGGGGTTGTTTACTTTGAATTTGGGTATTTGTTTCTGATTTAACCAATACAAGCTCATCACTGGAGGTGGTATGATAAGAGAGGTATTATAATCATGCTAAAAAATGGGAAATGAATTTTCAATGGATACAGTACGTTTTAAGAATACGATTTTGAAATTTCGCATACAAGATTCTGACAACCAGATGTAGCAGTTGCTATGAGTGATGACGTACCTAATTACTAAACAATATGACAATAAAGTTTTACACATTTTGTATACACTATAGTTTATTATCCTATCATTAAAATTTTCAAAACTTATACCATTGTTGAGAGATTTATTAAAAATTCAATTTTTTTCATAGTTTCTTGTATTAACGTGTTAATTTTTAAATTTAAAATGGCGAGAGGTCATGTGCTGGCTACAACAGATTTTTTCTTTTATAATTGTCTTAAAAAACATAAATATTGTATTTTTTTAACATTTTTCTACGTCACTGATGTGGGTTGGTGTGGTTGGTCTCGTTTTTACCCTTACCCTCACTAAATCTGATGCACAATAGACACAATGCCATACTTTTCAGGGTTGATTGCCTGTTTAGTGGGCCTTTCGCCCTATTTCGACTTGCCACCGGCTAGGGAATATATTTTGGGGATGTACATGTGCATGTGTGCGGGTGACATGTATTTTTTTTATTTCTACTTTTTTATGTGGATGTTCGGATTGTTGCAGATAGGGAGGCTTTGTTTGGTGAGTGGGATAATGATGGATTGAGGCTATTTCAATATATTTTTCTGTTTTACGTATATTGGAAAGATAGATGCCATTTGTTATTAATATAAAAGTACGAGGAGCATTAGAGATTAAATTTATTCAAACCTAAAACAAACTTAGATACATTTACGAACAAATCGAAGTAAAAAAAACATACCAATTACACTTTTTCTGAAGATGCTAATTTCTTAAACGAAACATATGTCGAGTGTATTAAAAAAATTATTTTAGTTAAGTGATAAAATAATTAATGTACGAAAGATTTAAATAATCGATAAAATCAAAGCAGAAATAAAAGTATACTCAAGAATTCCAACTACTTTGGAGGACTTGAAAAATAGAGTTGAGCGCGCATTTTACGAAACAGAAGATACTTTGATTTTTTTTATTGAAGAATAAAAAAATTGTAATGTAATTTGTCTCGTAAAATCCGAAATACATCAAAAGACTCAGTGGTAGCGAACAAACTTTTTATCAATTTTCACGATGTTTCTGAGCTCCCAGAGTCAGAAAATGCAAAATAAATCCTGTCCGGACGTCTGTCTAGATATAAATACTATAACACTTGAACGAAAGCTCCGATCGAATTCCGGTTTTAATTTTACTAGTTATTTTTCTCCAGGGAAGAATATCATTGAATTTAAACAGGATTGAGTCGACCCTTCCAATACTGGCCATACACATAAATAAGAGTAACAGTAAAGTAATATATTGGCTACAATCAATTTTTTTCTCTCTATATAGAATAAAACATTCTGGCAACATTGCTTTTATTTCTTTGGAATATTCTCTGGAATATTTGAATCAGTAAAAAAAGGTTCAGACTGAAACTGAACCCTAATAGGGGGTTGATATCATTAAGGTCTCAACGTATAATGTTTCACAACGATTTATATGTGAATGTGAACATGTGTGTTTTATATATAAAAAATATTTTTTAGGTTACGGGGTGTGTATATATACATAGTGTAGTAGCAGCAGGTCTCTTTAAAGTAATACGTAGATAATCGTATACACCAATCAGAGGCGTATCAAATTATTCTATTGTAAAAAAATATAATTATATTATGTTGTAATTGATTTATTAGCGACTAAAAACAGTAAAAAATTTGGTATTATATTGCGAATTATTTCAAAAAAATGTTAAAAATGATAAAGAATTGCTCAATTTCAAAACTAAAATAAAAAAAGTGAAAATAGGCAAAAATCAAAAATAGGATAAGAATCTTAATACAATTGGTAAAAATTGGAAAAAAAGGTAACAGCAGTAAAAAAGGTATAAAATAAAGCAAAAAAAGGAAAAAATGCAAAAAAAAAACTGGACAAAAAAAGGAAAAGGGGAAAAAATTAATAAAAAGTCCAAAAAAATGTCAAATAAGACAAAGTAAAGAAAAAAAAAATGCAAAATGCGACAAAAAAATTAAAAAAAAGAGTAAAAAAAAACTAAGACAAGTTTTAAAAAAGCAAACAAAGTGGCAAAAAGGGATAAAAAAAGCAAAAAAGGTAAAAAAGCAGCAAAAAAGGCAAAGTAGAAGCAAATAAAGGCAAAAAAGGTCAAAAAGCTCAAAAACTAAAAGCAAAATACGCCAAAAAATTGTCATAATAATATTTAGAATTAATCATAAGCAGTGTTATTTTTTTTTAATTAAAGAACAAAATTGCATAAAATTTGGAAAATAAAATAGATAAATTACAATAACTCTCCGTATTACGTACGTATCTACAGTGAGACTCAAAAAGTCTGCACCATATGGGAAAAAATTTTATTATTCATTTGACAAAAAATTTTATTCTTGATAAAAGTTGGTGCATTGCTTGAAACTGGTATTTCAAGCGCCAAACTTTCAAATTTTTAAATGGTATACAGGGGCAGGCAAAAAATAGGAATTTTCACCAAGAGTATAGAGTACCCTTATTGTTGACAATATCAAATAAATGTATTTAGGAAAGTTGTTTAGAATTAAAAATTACACTTAGATTTAAAATCACAGCCTCCTACGCAAAAGATCCATTTCTTTATGTTTTTAGCCTAGCTCAAAATAATATCATTTCGATATGGTTTTCATCGATATTTTTATACCATTCTTGGCCTTTTTTTAAAATTTTTATGATTTTTGGTTTTTTCTTAGTGCAAAGTTGAAAGTTCACCCTGTAGATATGTACATAAAAACTACCATTATGATTTAATTGAAGAAAATGGGTAAAAAAATGATATCCAAACGTTTTTAGTACCAAAATGTAAATAACATTCACTTATTTACGTCAAACAAATATTTGTAAATTTAACGGTGTAAAACAAAACCTATAGCCAAAATTAACTAAGCAAAATGAAGCTTTGAAAATTAAAATAATAAAAAAAGAAAATAAAAATTACAAAATAATGGTTTAAAGGTGTAAAATCAAACCTATATTAAACAAGATTAAACTTTTTAAAATTGAAATAAAAACAAAGAATATAATAATTACAAAAATAAGGGTACTTTACTCTTATTCCTATTTTTTGCCCGCCCTGTATATCATTTAAAAAGTTGAAAGTTTGACGCTTGAAATACCAGTTTTACGCAATGCACCAACTTTTATCAAGAATAAAATTTTCTGTCAAATGAATAATAAAATTTTTTCCCATATAGTGCAGACTTTTTTAGTCGCACTGTATAACGTATGGCACGCAACGTGTTAAGCATTAAAATTATAATGGATCAGTTAACATTGCAATATCAGTAGTAATATTTTTAGTGAAAAAAATATCGTTAAAAAAAGTAAATTACAAATCAATTATTTTTATTTTAATGGTTTTATGTATGCCCAAATTACTAAACTCAGAATAAAAATATTAATGTATGTTTTACTTGAAACAATAATTCTACATAACGAAAATATCTTAAAACCGTAAAATCCAGCAATAAATTCACAAATGGTGAAAGGCATCAATTAGAATAAACCGCTCTACATATTTTAAATCTAAAGTACCGCAGCGTAGCATATAAGTCGAATTAAAAAAAATACCAGACCGGAAGGAAATGTAATGTAACGACACGAATTTAATAGAATGTCTTACAAGTTTTGATGACCCAGTGTAGAACGTTATAATAACCTTATGTCTAGAGGAACTGGGGTATAGCGGTGATTTACAAACTGTTAGCAAACCGAAACAGGTGTTGCATGTTGCATGGTTTTGTATATTTGGGTTGAACGTTTTCTTCCTGTGTTATACCATAGCATAGCCATGTTATCTTTGTTTCGGTAAAAAATACTTTAAGCGGATCGAAGTACCAAGGTGGTGTTTACAGAGAAAATATAACGAGTGAATAAATATCAATTGGTGTTAACGGTTCTTGCTGTAATAACTGATTTTGATTTTTATCTTTAGATCTGACACTCGTGTGCAATAACAATAATAATACCTAAAGGCAAGATACGATTTCATATTAAAAAAAATCGGCTGTGTCACCCTAGAACTTTCCCGGCTCGACCGTAGAGAATATGTTATTTATTATTATTATTTTAATTACATTAATTTATGGAACACATTAAAAATAGCGAACCGATGGTGAATACGTCTACCGAATTGATATTTCAATGTTGATAATGACATCACACTGCTACAATTAGGATCTCCTAAAATCATGTGTGAAAACTATTGGGACTTCGGGAAACATTTTCATACAATAGTTGTAGGGAATTTTATGCTTTACAACTTTGCACTGAAACATTTTGCATTAAAGAGCATAATTTACCTCCAATTTTAAAAAAATGGAAAATCCTAAATGTGTATTTTTCTCTCCATCTAGCGGCGAAACTATGAAGAATTCGATAAAAAGTTAAACATAAAACATAAAAATTTGATGCTTTACAACTTTGCACAAGAAAATTTCCCACTAAAATGCATTGTTTGTCCTCAATCAAGAAAAACTAGAGAAAACACATGTACGTTTTTTACGAGCCCTCTAGTGGCTCAACTATTTAAAATTCTAGAACAAGTTTTAGACAGAAGTTGTACGGAATTTTATGCTTTAAAACTTTGTACTACAACATTTTGCACTAAAGTGTATTGTTTATTCTCAAAATCAAGAAAAACTAGAGAAAACATACATGCACATTTTTTACGCGCCCTCTAGTGGCGCAACTATTGGAAATTATAAAAAAAGTTTAAGACAAGAATTGTAGGGAATTTTTTGCTCTAAAACTTTGTACTACCACATTTTGCACTAAAGTGTATTGTTTATCCTCAAAATCAAGAAAAACTAGAGAAAACCTACATGAACATTTTTTACGCGCCCTCTAGTGACGCAACTATTGGAAATTATAAAAAAAGTTTGAGACAAGAGTTGTAGGGAATTTTTTGCTCTAAAACTTTGTACTACAACATTTTGCACTAAAGTGTATTATTTGTCCTCGAAATGAAGAAAAACTAGAGAAAACATACATGCACATGTTTTACGCGCCCTCTAGTGGCGCAACTATTGGAAATTATAAAAAAAGTTTAAGACAAGAATTGTAGGGAATTTTTTGCTCTTAAACTTTGTACTACGACATTTTGCACTAAAGTGTATTGTTTATCCTCAAAATCAAGAAAAACTAGAGAAAACCTACATGAACATTTTTTACGCGCCCTCTAGTGACGCAACTATAGGAAATTATAAAAAAAGTTTGAGACAAGAGTTGTAGAGAATTTTTTGCTCTAAAACTTTGTACTACAACATTTTGCACTAAAGTGTATTGTTTATCATCAAAATCAAGAAAAAAAATCTGATGTGGCCAGCACATGACCTCTCGCCATTTTTGAATCAAAAATTTACAGGTTGACACAAAAAAGTATGAAAAAAAATTATTTTTTTGTAAATCTGGCAACAATGGCAAAAGTTTCGAAAATTTTAATGAGATGAAAATAAACTATATGGTATACAAAATATATGTGTAAAACTTTATTGCCGTTTTGTATAATAATGGCGTCATCATCCATAGCAACTGCCACTTCCGGTTGTGCGATTGGCACCAAAATCTAATCAGATCTAATGTAGGGTATCAGAATCCTGTATGCAAAATTTCAAATTTTTTTATTCAGTAGTTTTTGAGTTATCGTTACTACAACATCCATCCAAACACACACACACACACACACACACACACACACACACACACACACACGCACTAACACACACACACACACTAACACACACACACAGACATCATCGCGAAAATATTAAAATCGTATTCTAGGGACCCTAAAACGTGTTTATTCATTGAAAACTCACTACCCAATTTTTAGCATGATTCCTATACCTCTCTTACCTGAAGGGCGAGAGGTAACTAGAGAACACCTACATAAACATTTTTTACGCGCCCTCTAGTGGCGCAACTATTGGAAATTATAAAAAAAGTTTGAGACAAGAGTTGTAGGGAATTTTTTGCTCTAAAACTTTGTACTACAACATTTTGCACTAAAGTGTATTGTTTATCCTCAAAATCAAGAAAAACTAGAGAAAACCTACATGAACATTTTTTACACGCCCTCTAGTGGCGTAACTATTGGAAATTATAAAAAAAGTTTAAGACAAGAATTGTAGGGAATTTTTTGCTCTAAAACTTTGTACTACAACATTTTGCACTAAAGTGTATTTTTTGTCCTTAAAATTTAAAAAAAGGAAAAAATTGTTACATGTGCATTTAATCAATGTCGGTCTTGAGGACCTTCTACTGTACCAATTTAAACCAAAATCTAATGGTCGCATTCGAGGCATACACCGATCCTTGATACCAAATTTCAGCTTGATTGGTCAAACGGTTCGGCAGTTATCGTGGAAGATTACACACAGACAGACCATACGCTGGAAATGGTTTCAATCTTCTTGGGGGACCTCAAAATGAATATTTCCATCGATATCTCGATTTTTTTTTGCTCGTTCACCCATTGATGGGTCCGGGAAAGTAAAACGAATATACCTAATTAATATTCTTGAAATCGTCTAAGATAATATAAATAATAGGCGATATTCCTAATTTCTGGACAAAAAACCACAACCTTCAGAACGATAAGAAAAGTGGTTCGATTTTTAAAAAAAAAATTTCTGAAGTAGTTTTTCCAAAATAAATTATCAAAGAAACATTCCTGTTTGAAAACTGCGAAAATCGCGCCAAGATGTGACGTAATAAGTACTGAGAATTGCTTTGTTAGTGAGCAAGTGCTCTCAAAGTTATAGACAGAATAATTTTTACAGTGTTGACAAGCGTTATTCATAATATTTATTTACAATGTGAGCAGGTCGAAAAAATAATGACATAGTATAAGAGTAACTAAATCGAGAACAGCCATCAAATACGAAGTCTTCATTTCAATATAATCCATACTGACGTAAGTTCTGTTTTATTCATAGAATGAAATTGAATACCATTTGTTCAGAAGTTCCGAAAACTAATGAAACTGGCAACTCACAGGACTTTATGACGGCAGAAAAAGTAGCAATAACGCTTTTGTTTTGTTTTAATGTCTCACTAAAATTGGAGAGTTTTCGAACGGCGTTTATTCAAATGTTACATGATATCAAAATTAAATATGAAAACGTGTTTCTATATATTTTAAATTTGTATATTCCTCCTAATACAACTAATGATGAATTTGAATTACTTTTTGATGGTATCGAATCGTTGTGTCATCTGTATGATTGTAAGCTATTAATTTTAGGTGATTTCAACATCCCCGAATATGCGTCGTTTAAATTTAACTCACAAGTAAATATAACTAGAAAAATCTTATCGCTAAATAATTTTCAGATTTTTTTTACTTTAACCCAACTTAACGAGATCACAAATGATCTTAATCATATTCTAGATCCTGTTTTCTCTAATATCAAACATTGTTCTGTGCAAAGAGCATCGACTATTCTTGCACCTCTTGATTCTCATTATCCTGTACTAGTTATTGAGGTTCCATTTGAGAGTACTAAACATATTATTCCAAATTCGTCAACAGGATTCAATTTCAAAAAAGCAGACTTTTCTAAACTCTATAAAATGTTACTAGATGTAGACTGGAACTTTCTGAACAATTGCTCAGACCCTAATACTGCTTTAAGTCTATTCTATGATAAGTTAAACACACTATTTGATCAGTATGTTCCAAAAAAGAAACCCACCAACAGTCACTATCCGCCTTGGTTCAACCATGACATAATTAACTCGCTAAAACAAAAAAATAAGTCTTGGATAAAATATAAACGTACTAGAAGCAATCTTGACTACAATTTATTTAGTCAGTTGAGGGCTGAATTTAAGAGAAAAACCACCTTATGTTATGTAAATTATGTCAAACGCTCTGAAGAAAACATCAAGTTCGATCCTAAAACATTCTGGTCGTTCATTCAATATAGGAAAGGTGACGTGTCCACAATACCTAACTTAATGAACTTTAATAATAATCAGCTAAATGCGCCTAAAGAAACTGTGGATGCTTTTACAAACTTCTTTTCGGGAAATTATACATCACTCAGGGTTAATGCTCAGTATACCATGAATAACTTAAATGATAATAATAATACTAACATTAATATAACTCACGTAACAGAGGCAGAAGTACTATCCGCCCTGAAAAAACTTAAGCCAAAATTAACAACTGGGCCAGATAATGTTCCAGCATTTTTGATAAGAAATTGTGCGCACGTATTTTATAAACCGCTAACGGTTATCTTCAATATTATGTTTAAAACGCAAGTTTTTCTCAATTGCTGGAAGTTAGCTAGAACCTGTCCTGTTTTTAAAAGTGGAAGTAAAAATGAGATATCAAATTATCGCCCCATTACTATTTTGAGTAACTTCTCAAAGGTATTTGAAATGCTGTTGCACACCTCTATCTCTCTTTCCAGGTTCGTGAAATTATTACTCCTATTCAACATGGTTTCACTTTAGGTCGTTCGATAGTAACAAATTTATTCTGTGTTACTGATTACATTGCAGAAGCTCTTGATAGGCAAAGTCAGGTATATATTATATACACTGACTTCTCCAAAGCCTTTGACAAAATTGACCATAATTTACTAATAGCTAAACTTCTCTCATTAGGTTTTAATGATTCACTAGTAAATCTATTTAGATCCTATTTGACAAATCGTAACCTTTACGTGCAATGCTTAGGCCACAAATCTGCATATTACAATCAAACATCGGGAGTACCACAAGGATCGGTATTGGGACCTTTACTATTTTTAATGTTTATAAATGACATTGTCTGGCATCTGAATGTTCCGAATCTTTTATTTGCTGATGACGTAAAGATTTTCTGTGAAATATCCACTCTTTCGGATTGCATCAAATTGCAGGAAAACTTGTGCCGTTTATATGAATGGTGTATAAATAATAAGTTACCTATAAACGTGAAAAAATGCAATGTAATGTCGTTCAGCCGCAAAGATTCAGTACTCCTATTTAACTATCGTCTAAATACTGCCACACAAGCACGACCGGAATTAATAAAGGATCTTGGCGTTCACTTTGATCCAAAACTAACGTTTATACCTCACATTGGAAAAACAACGGCTTCGACGCATCGAGTATTGGGTTTTATTGTGAGGAATATGAGATCATTCGGAGACTTTTCAAACATGAACATTCTTTTTTCTACCTTTGTTCTATCAAAATTGGAATATGCCAATATAATTTGGAGTCCAATATATTCAAATCATTTTTCCCAGCTAGAACGAATCCAGCGTAAGATGTTTTGTAATTGATGGTATTTATCCCACAAGAGGACTTCTTCAGTCTTACTACCTTGATCGGTTTAGTGCAAGCAGTCTACAAAAAAGACGAATGATGCACTCAATAGTATTTTTATCTAAACTTCTGAATAACAGTGTTGATTGCATTTCGCTTACTGAAATGTTGAACTTTCACTTCTACGAATAAACTCTCGGTCTAATCATACTTTCTACCAACGACCATATTGAACAAATATCTACAAATGATCTACTCTGTATCAAATGATCGATAATCTTTCAAGAGTTGAAACTGATCTTGACATTTTTAATTGCTCTGTTGCATCTATTAAGCGTATATATTTGCTGAGTTGAAGTATGATGTAATGGGTGTAACCCCTTTTCTGTTTTTCTTCCTTGTCAAGTTTTTTTGTTTTTACTTTCCCGGACCCATCAAAGTGAAAGTAAGGTGAACGAGCAAAAAACAAAAATCGAGATATCGATGGAAATATCCATTTTGAGGTACCCCAAGAACATTGGGGCATGGTCTGTCTGTGTGTCTGTGTGTAATCTTCCACGATAACTGCCGAACCGTTTGACCAATCAAGCTGAAATTTGGTATGGAGAGTCGGTGTGTGCCTAGAATGCGACCATTAGTTTTTGGTTTAAATTGGTACAGTGGAGGGTCCTCAAGACCGACATTGGTTAAATATACATGTAACAATTTTTTGCTTTATTTAAAGTTTAAGGATAAACAGTACATTTTAGTGCAAAATGTTGTAGTACAAAGTTTTAGAGCATAAAATTACCTACAATTTTTGTCTTAAGCCTTTTCCAAAATTTCCAATAGTTGCGCCACTAGAGGGCGCGTAAAAATGTGCATGTATGTTTTCTATAGTTTTTCTTGATTTTGAGGACAAACAATACATTTTAGTGCAAAATGTTATAGTACAAAGTTTTAGAGAATAAAATTATCTATAACTTTTGTTTCAAACTTTTTCCAGAATTTCCAATAGTTTCGCCACTAGAGGGCGCGTAAAAAATGTGCATGTAGGTTTTCTCTGGTTTTTCTTGAGTTTGAGGACAAACAATATACTTTAGTGCAAAATTTTATAGTACAAAGTTATAGAGCATAAAATTATCTATAACTTTTGTCTCAAACTTTTTCTAAAATCTCCCAATAGTTGCGCCACTAGAGGGCGCGTAAAAAATGTGCATGTATGTTTTCTCTAGTTTTTCTTGATTTTGAGGACAAACAATGTATTTAGTGCAAAATTTTCTTGTGCAAAGTTGTAAAGCATCAAATTTTCTTTAACTTTTATCGAATTCCTCATAGTTTCGCCGCTAGATGGCGAGAAAAATACACATTTAAAATTCCCTACAACTATTGTATGAAAATTTTTCCCGAATTCCCAATAGTTTTCACACATGATTTTAGGAGATCCTAATTGTAGCAGTATGATATATAACGTGCGCATGCGCAGCTTATGTCATTACCAACATTGAAATATTAATTCACCATCAGCTCGCTATTTTTAATGTGTTCCATAAATTAATGTAATGCTTAGTATTTTGTAATTAAAATAATAATAATAAATAACATATTCTCTATGGTCGAACCGGGAAAGTCCTGGGGTGACACAGCCGATTTTTTTTAGGCTGCACTCATTACCGTCTATTTCTTCTTTATTTCTTTATTATTTCTTCTATATTTTTGTTTTTTTTTTTGTCTCATTACAAGTACTGTATTACCTTATCCTATAATTTAGGGAAACCCTGTTGGATATTGTATTGAAATAAATAAATAAATAAATAATTACACCAAGTTGTTTATCTAAATCGGTATCCATCAGAATTTGTTACTAAATGATACTTTTCTACTATTGTGACGGTCAAAATATCTTAAGCGCCAAATTAATGTTTCCATTTCTCAACTTCTAAAGAAGTTCTTTTGTGAATTGAGGCAAGACGGAATGGGTCTTTGTCAGAAAAAAACGTTTGATCACGTGTGATTAATGTTAACAAAAGCTGAGGGAGTCAAATAAGCATGAAAATTATCACCTGAGAATAATACGAGAATTGTGTACATTTTCTACCTGTTGCTTTATTGGAGTTTGTTTTTTCGTAGAATTTCTATGAATGCCGGTTTCGTTTCCGAAGAGCCAAAACTATTATTGGGTCCTGCGGTACAAAAAAAATTAATGGACGAGTACCCATGGAAATGTACCCGCAAAAGTGTTTTTATTCAAGAACTACTCGTATCATTGGCGGGCGGTTGAAAATTTATAAAAGGAATAAAATAATAGATATTTACGATATAAGTGCGGTATGAACATTATTAATATACGCACTCGTTGGGCAATCACATAAGTATATTAATAATGTGTTACCGCACGAATATTGTACAAAATTTTATCTACAACTCCGAAAATTCAAAATTATATTGAATAAAATTATGTCGGCATATCGTTAAAATTGACTATTTGAGAATACAAGTAATCTGTGAGTATTTTTGTAACAATAGCAACCGAATTAATAATCAACTTCTGTCAAAGTGGCGTCTAAAATCTTAAAAATTCTGACTTAATCAATTATAATGTCTTCAAGTGAAGATCTTCCACAAGATATTTACAATGCAGCAACCGGCGTTATAGAAAATTTAGTACCACAGAAATCACGTGAGAGATATCATTTAACTTATGACAAATATGAGCAAATAATTTTTTTATATTGTTTATTATTAATGTTATATTTGTTCCGTTTTGTTAAATGATTAATTTTGATTAGCTATTAGTTCCGCATCATTTCAGTAACGCACTAGTGCGGTAATATACGTCATTACAAAATTCAAATAAGTGTCAAATCAGTGTCATTACATGACAGTTGTAGATAAAATAAATTATGGACTGTATTAAATTTGACAATTTAAATAAAATATAAAAAGATTTAAAGTTTGAAATGTTTTCCAGTCTTTTGGATTCAACTCATTTTGCTTTAAGTGTGTATCTAAAATAAAATTTAAACAGAATTTTGAAGTAATTCAAAACCAAAGTGCATTAATTTTTTAATTATCATTTATCTAAGTTGACATTTATCGCAATATTTTAAATTCAAAAGTGTTTAATCATTAATAAAAATATTAAATTTTTACGATAAGTTTACAATGATGTAAGTTTAAGTTTAAGTGTCTGGGGAACTACAATATTCAATAGATAATTCACTATTTCAATTTTTATTAAAAATGCCATATGACTATAAAAAGTGTTATACAGGGCGAATCACGACCAATGCCACGGAGTTTTATGGCGAAATTCGTAAATTTCGCTTGCAGTAGTATTATGTAAGTCAATATGGACTACAATTTAAAAAAAATCTGATGTGGGGTCACCCCAGAAATTGCCCAGCTCGGCTATAGAGAATAGGATTATTTTAATTACAAAAGACTAAAGATTCCATTAATTTATTTAACAAATTTTAAATAACAATTCGACGGTGAATACGTCTACCCAATTGATAACATAAGCGGACGCATGCGCACATTATATAGCACATTGCTACAATTAGGATCTCTTAAAATCATGGGGTGAAAACTATTGGGAGTTCGGGAAAAAGTTTGATATAAAATTTGTAGGGAATTTTATGCTCTTCAACTTTGCACTAGAACATTTTGCACTAAAATCCATTGTTTGCCGTCAAAATAAAAAAATTGAAAAAGCCTAAATGTGTATATTTTTCGCCCTCTAGCGGAGAAACCATGTGAATCCGAAAAAAATTTAAATATAATAGTTAAAGGAAATTTTGTGATGTACAACCTTGCACTAGAAAATTTTGCACTAAAGTGCATTGTTTGTCCTCAAAATTTGGAAAAATGCGGAAAACCTACATGCATATTTTTTTTTGCGTGCCCTCCAGTGGCGCAACAATTGGTAATTCTGGAAAAAGTTTTACAAAATTGTACGGAATTTTATGCTCTAAAACTTTGTACTAGAACATTTTGCACTAAAGTGTATTGTTTAAAAAAAACGACCTTCTACTCTACCAATTTAGACCAAAAATGGTCGCGTTCGAGGTACACACCGATCCTTCATACCCAATTTCAGCTTGGTCAAACGGTTATCGTGGAAGATTACACACAGACACACAAACATCAGACACGCAGACAGACCATACTCTGGAAATGGTTTCAATCTTCTTGGGGGACCTCAAAATGGATATTTTCATCTATATCTAGAATTCTTTTTTCCTCGTTCATTATACTTTCCCTTTAATGGGACCGGGAAAGTAACATTTATAAGGAAAATGAAACATACGAAGATTATATATATTTTTTAAAATGGATCACTCTATATTTTTTTACATTTTTTGACTGTCCTGAGAAGTTATAGGCAATTGAACATTGCATTTTTTCAGCTTTTCAGAACGAATCAAAAAATGTAAAAAATATTAAATATTTAAAAAAAATAACTTTTGGCATGGCACTTAGACTTACAAAATACCATCTCAATAAAATATCAATGAATCACCCTGTATAGTTGTAAAAATAATGCGGTTTAACAAGTTTACTTTTTTATTTTCGTAAAGGATTTTAAAATTTTTATCTATTTGGGGGGGGGGGGCGACCATCCTCCTTAAATCCGTGCTTGATTGTATCTCAAGATTTTAATACAGAACTTTTTGCTGATAGTGGATAAATTTCGATACGAGATTATTGCAATTTTATAATTTATAATTTTATAATGAAAAAGTAAGCAAAAATAAGAAAAATCAGAGAAAAATAAGGAAAAATAGAGAAAATAGGGAAAAATAGAGAAAATTAGAGAAAATAGGGAAGAATAAAGTGAAATAGAGAAAATAAAGCAAAATAGGGACAAACAGAGAAAAATATGGAAAAAATAGAGAACAATAAAAAAAACAGGAAAAAAAAGAAGGAAAAAAATAGGAGAAATGAAAAAAGCGGCAATAGAGAAAAATGGGAAAAATAGTAAAAAACAGTAAAAAATAATGAAAAATAGAAAAAATATGGAAAATTTGAAAAAATACAGAAAAAAAGGAAGAAATACGAAAAAATAGGGGAAATAAGAAAAAATAGAGAAAAATAGGGAAAATAAGAAAAAAACGAGAAAAATTGGGAAAATTATAAAAAATATAGGGACAGAGATAGAGAGACAGAAATATTAAAACACGTAATTAACATGAGTCCCCCGTCCGCACAAACTTTTTTTTCTGATTTTTGAAATTTTTTGTTCTCTATTTTTTTTTTGTTAATTTCAATTTTTTTAATTTTGTTAAATTTTTATGACCTTTTGATAGTTTTCTATATTTTTTAAAATATGTCTTAAACTTACGTGTTTTTTTGAAAAATTTTTGTTTTATAATTTTTTAATTTATTCTGATCTTTACTTTTTTCTAATTTTTGAAATTCTAAGTTTTTTACAATTTTTTTTGTTTTTTTTTTACTTATCTAATCCTTAAAATAATTAAATTTTCCGAAATTTTCTTTTTTAATTCGATTTTTGCAGATTTCTTCTGGATTTGTATTTGTTTTTTTTTTATTAATTTTAATTTTTTTTAAATATTTTTGTTTATTATTATTTTTAAATTTTAATTGATTTTTCTGATTTATTACTGATTTTTTCAATTATTCCATATTATTTTATTTTCAGAGTTTTATTTTTTTTATTATAATTTTGATATAAGATACTAAATTCTAATAACCTTCAGTTTTTAATTTTGCAATTTTATATTAAAAAAATATTAAAACGGTAGATCTACTCTAAAAACGGTAGACCTGGCATCACTCTTTTCAACACCGTTTTATAAACTGCAAATTTTTTTATTCAAGTCACAGCTTGTACGTCACTTCAATTCCTAAAAATATCCAATATTCTTTATTGATTCGCTTCATTTATAACTCTTTCAGTATTATTATATTATTTTAAAAACTCTAGACACAAAATCCCATCACTAAATTCGAACCAATGAGATTCGTTTAAATTCTCACCAGACTCGACATTAGTCTGGAATTTATGGTTTGGGTAAACAAAAAAACCACCAAACATGGCACTGTTTCATCAACTCTTGAATAGATCAGTCGCAACATTAAACTAGCCAGTTATACATAATTATTTTATTAAGTGAATAGTGAGTGATATCAGTGAATTACCCTGAGCATTTATAATACAATGTTATAAAAATAATTTACTTGTCAGTGAGAAAATAACCCTTAAAGTTCACTTCAATATACTAGTTTTTATTGATATTAATGCAACTGCTTGAAACGAAGTTTCATAAATAATAATAATTTAATAATAATCAAACAGCGTTGCCGTTTGATTTGGTCCTTCGATAATTAGTCGATGTTGACACATCGACTGCGTAGTAAATTTTAACCAAACATTTATGGATTCGTAATTCATATTTGTTCACATAATCTACCTTTAGAGTGATATATTGAAAAATAAAAATTATAAAATAAACGTTAAAAGATTATTTGAAAATGGCTCTCCCTATAAGTGAACGTCACTGGCGATAAGCACCCATAAAAAGGTTCCCGCAAAGTTGATTTCATTTTAAAACTACTTTTGTCGATGACTCTTCACAGGTAAAGTTTTAGAAATGTTAGCGGAAGAAGGCACTTCTCGAACAAACTTGAACCATAAATTATTTCGGAAGAGCTTTTCTACCCTGTTATTTTCGAGAAATTCCTTTCAACTTGACATATTTTTGATGATGCTATGCTTATGCTACCATTCACCATAACTCATATACTGGAAAAAAATCTTTTCGCTCTGAGATATTGTTAAAACTAATAAAATAGGTTGGGAAACGTTATTAATAATTCTTTATTGCTTTTTGCTTGAGAAAGGTGGGATACTCGTCAATATACAGTATGATACAAAAAGTTCAGACTAAGTTTTTGTTTAATTTGCATTTTTAACTTTTTTTTTAATTTTTATATGTTCGAAACTATTTTTGGCAAATCTAAACATTTTGTATAGTGTGATTATTGAATATTAAATTTAAAAGAAGGCTTTTATTTTATAAAGATAATTATCAATGGTTTAAGACAGATAATAAAATTTACAAAATCATTCAAGAACTTTTTTATATATTTTTTTTTTGGTTTCTATGGTGTCTAAAATATATTCTTATGAATCTTCGAATTTCGACCAATCAGTTATTATTTCTATGCCGCTCCACCTCGACTTTTACTATTAGTTGTGACGTAACTTAAAGTATCAAATACACCACACCAGGATTAACGTTTTTTCCCTTCTAGTGGCTTATCTCGATCTCATTATTTTTTGGGTCATAAGACATCTCTCAAAACACTAAAAACATTAATAAATTTAAATAATTAAAAGAAGAGGATGTAGATTATGCAGAATATAAAACGTTCGCAAAAATGTAATTTTAGATTTTATATTACCCATACTGGCGTATGAAAATACAAAAGTATTTTATAATTTTCCGGTAGATTATTTGTAACTTGTTGAATGTTTATTTTAATAGTTTCCTCTTTATAAGAGATATAATAAATATTACATGCTTCTTTTATTTTTTCTGCATCCTTAAAACTTAAAACTAAACCAAAATTTGTTTTTTTGACCACAGCTTAGGTTACTTAAATTTGTCCTATTAAGCTTCTAAGTTCATCGCAAACAGAACTTTCTTTTCCTAATTTTTTCGTGTTTTTAGGCACTGGAATGTTAAGAATCGGTTATTTCCGTTTTGTTAAATTTTTCATGTCTTTTTCTATTTTTGCTCATTCTTCCCATTTCATTGATTTATTTCCTTCTTACCTAATTATTTTAATATATCTGTTTAACTATAGCTGAATAGTTTATAGTTACTTAGTCATCCTCAAGAAAAACACATATGTGTAGGAGTGTTAATTAATCAGAAACACATAATACAAACATATTAAAATACACAACAAACAACATATAAATGACATTTTTTTAAATTTATATTTTAAATTTGTTAATTACAGTTAATTAAGTATGGAATCTTTGAAGAATGAATACATAAAAACACTTCTAATTAAATTTAGAAAAATTGGAGAAAAAGTGGTACAAAACCAAGAATAGATAGATAACATAAGAAAAGAAGAAATAAAAAAATAAATCTAGAATATTTCAGAAGAGAGGATAGCAAATATATTTGCTCACTAATTGATTACTTCCTTCATTTTTAATACAATTTTACCGTTCACACGAAACATTTTAAAAAACAAATAGCCTTAAAAATGTTTAAACAATAATTATATACTTAATTTTCAATGGAATGTAGTTACTTCAACGATATCCGGTGTGAAGACCATCACCGTAGAACCCAGACTTCTTTTTCTTAAATTCTTTTACGTTTTTTTTTTCTTGGGACGGGCAATTCGAAAATGATTTTAATAATGTCCTCGAGTCCGTAGCGCGGTCGGGTACGTCTTCTTCGTGTGGATTTCTTTCTTTTTCTTATTATCTTTTTTTTTTATTCGTTTGGTGCTTGGTACATCCGGTTGTGGCTGCGTGGTAGTCCGGTTTGGGAGGCCTGAGAGGCCGTCGTGCAAGGTCAGCGACTGATCTCCAGCATCCAACTTAAGCCGTTTTACAATGTTGCCAACGATATTATTTAAAGCCTGTTAGAATTATATACGCTATAATAAAACTAAAATTTATAGGGATCGTGAAAATGGGGAGGATTTCTAAGAAAATGCCTATTTATATTATTTATTACAACATCTATTTACACTAATATAAAAAAAACTATTAAATTAATTAGGAGTAAAATATGATTAAGTATTTTAAAATTTTAAACAATATTATTAGGCTATAGGCGACCAGTTTCGATTAAACAACCATCATCAGGACATTATTAAAATTACAAGGTGAAATAAAACTGTCATAAGGTTACATTTAAGGTTGTTAGTAGGTACCTAGATGAAAAATATTAAAAAAATTAAATAGGTTAAAACTAAATAAAACTCCTGGAAAAAAAGCCAAGTAGGGAACATCCTTTGAAGAGGCGAAGGTGCGCCTTATAGGAGCATTGTCCTAAAAAATTATTTGAACAAAGAAAACGTAAAAACCATTTTGAAAAGAAATAAATGAGCAAGTGTAACGTAAAATAAATTATTCATTTATTTATAAAAGATCAAATTTTACATTGTACATCAATGAGGGAGGGGAGGGGTAATTAGCCCCCTTTATTCCTCTTACCACACCCATCTCAAGACCCAGGACAAATAAATCAATAAACATCAATTTTGTTAGTTTTTTATTGTCATTTACAACCTCTAACGTCATATAAACGTCGAAAAAAGACGTTTTAAAAACGTTTCAAAATGGACCAAGTAAATGGTTCGACACAAGACGTTTTTCGGACATATTTTAGAACGTCCACTGGACTAAATATTTTAAAAATGGCTCTAATAAAACGTTTGAACTTTCTTTCTCAAAAAATACTATTGCGAATACAAATACACAACGTCTTTTGAACGTTTTTTACAGTGGTTATATAAACGACATACAAAAACGTCAAAAAAATGTAATTTTCTGGCTTTTTCTGAAAACATACTTTAAAGGACCTATACAAAACGTTTTTACTGGTAGATTTAAATACGACTCAAATAAAACGTTTTAAAAACGTCCCTATTGTGACTTAATAAAAAATATTCTGACATGGACATTAAAAAACCGTTTTTTATCGTAGGTGTTAAAAACGTCTTGAGTACTGTAACGTAAAAAACGTTTTGTTTTTAATTTATGATTTCGGACACTTTTAGACGTTTTTTTATGTCCCTTTTAAAAACGTTCTTGCAGAAACGTTTATAAAACGTTTTATTTTGGTTCTCGGACGTTCTGACATTAAATGAATCATGAAAACGTTAATCGGAGTTTTTGTGCTATTAGGGACTCTTGCAGAAGGAGCAACAGGCCACTTTATTTTACCTACAAATGGCACAGTTATACATGTCCCAACAAAATTAGTCGGGATTTTCTGGTAGTTCTTGTTTGGCACTAATTCATTGTCTATCATGGCAAAACCAAATTGACATGGGTCTAAGGCAACAAACACATCATCAATACAGTATTGCTGAAGATATGTGTAGAAAAATAATCTTAACAAATGACCCTTGACACTTCTACTTGTAGGCGACAAATATTCTTTACATGATGATACTTCCACAATCTAAGTTCATCTAAAGATTTACAAGATGACTTTATTTGCAATAACTACACCAAATATGTTTCTGTAGATACAAAGCATTGATCTATGTCTTGTAGTAGTCCAACACCTTATTTTTATATATTTTTACTTTACTCCGAGTAGTGTGTGTGCTGCGGTGTGTACCCGAAGTGCGCGATAAACAGTGTTTCCACTTTAATGGATTCAGTTCCCCACCACGCCTCATTTGAGTTTCCCCCTTTTTTCTCTCGAAAATAAATCATTACACAATTAATGAAAAACTAATTTAAAATACCTTATTTAAAATTTGTGCAAGATAGTGCCACAGCCCGTAAAGCAAAAAAGATAAGATTAAACATGATTAAATGTGTCTAATAAAGTATAAACGTATTATGATTTTTCACCCGCTCCAGCTGTTTAACCTTTGTCTTATCCTCTAAAGTCTAAATTCCCCTCCAAAGGGGATCTTCCCCTCATTATGGAAACACTGGTGATAAAGGGTGTTAGTGCGGAGAGATGGGATGTAACTTCGATTGTTCAAACTGACTGACAATTTATTTTATTTGTATTTGTGTTTTTGCATTGTTTGCTACAATAAACTTGTATTCGTTTGATCTTATTACACTTTTTAGCCACTCCCTGGTCAGGATATTATTTAAACATTACAGTCTGACCGATCAGATAAAACGCCAAAGTATTCCAGATATGCCATGGATGCACTATGATGGGCAGCTTTCTTGGTGCCAAACTTACTTGTGTAATCTGACCCAGATAGTGCGTGGATGGCTGGAAGCAAAGAGCATAAGTCCTGGCTCATTTTTTGGTAAATGTCATGAACAGGTAAAAGTGGCGTGGAATCATCACCTCCAGTTTCTGAACACCATGTTGGTGAAGAATAGCCCAGTGAAACAAAGCTAATACCATTATATCAGTATCAGTACTAACGAGAACGATAATACCTATTTTAAGTAATATTTTCAATATTTCTCCTGGTTCTGGGGGAAAAGGGGGCGAAGAGGAGGTGATTAATTACCCCTCACCTGTAGTACCGTCGGTGATAAAAAGTAAAAATTTTATAGAAATCGATGATGTATTAGCATAAATATAAGCAGGCCATTTTGTTTTCTTCCATAATTATCCACATTTTTTGTAATTTGTCATGATCTGTTTCTTTAGTTTTTTTATTAATTTCTTAGTTCATTCTGATTATGATTAGCTATTTGTTCTGTTTCCATTTTAATTATTTCTAGATTTATTCCTACTTTTTCTGTATATTTGTATTGGAAATTCCATGTTTTCTCCAATATTCTCTATTTTCCTTTCCATAGATGTTTATATTTGTTAAAGTTTCATTGTTCCTTTCCCTAAATTCTTTTACCATTTCCTGTTGATCTTCCTTCAACTCTTGAAAACTATTTTTGAATTCAACTTTGAAATTTTTTATACTTTGATTAATTTTATTATACGATATTTCTATTTCTCTCTGTCTTACATTATAGTAGTGTATAGTCAACTTTTTTTAAAGTGCAAATAAGGAAAATTTAGTTATCAACATTTTTCAATCCCTAGTATATTTATTTTCTTAATAAAAATATATAATTTTCCTACTATTGGAAATCACTTCGTGTGGGGAAAATGCATTTTGTTATTTTTTATTCGTTTGTGAAAAAATGTACTATTGCTTCTTTTTAATTAATTTAAATTTAAAAAACGCATTCATTTTCTTTTTTAAAATCAGTTCTGGAAAAATGCTTCTCGGTGTTCAAATTCGTTTATGAAAAAATCCATTTTTGGTACTTTTTTCTCAAGTGTGTAGAAAAGCAACAAAAAAGGCCGTTGTCTACCAAAAAAAAAACACAAAAAGGACATAGTCCACCAAAAAAGTATCTTTTTCAGAAATCGACTAACACCAGGACCAAACTGACTGGAAACCAAGGGATTGGCCAGGCATCAACGAATGCCCTTTGAAGTGGAATACGGTCAAAAAATAGGTAAGAGGAGCAGGGAACATTGCGACCTTAGACCCTTCTTCCCAACATACTCACTATAGCGGGCATATTGCATTTTTGATTTTTTTTTTCAGTCTCTAATGCTTGACTTAACTCTGATAATATTGCGCCAGTTGTGTAGATTAGATGGATAAAATTTTTGGATACCCCGAGGTTCGCATTAGGGTCCTCTACTAATTAAATAAATTTTTTTTCGTCTTTAAATAATTGGAATAATTTTAGATTTTGACCACACGCCCACAAGTCCATTCGAAATCAAATAGTAAAAATAGTAACGTGTATTTCCAGACGAACATCGTCCAATTTAAAACTGCCAAATAACAGAAAAAAAACTTGGCAACTCGGTGAGTCTTTGGAATGTGGTTGCCTGCCAATGGCTCATGAGGAAGGAAGGAAAGGCGGGGGGATACGTAAAATACCAGGAACCGGCCTACGGTGTTGCCAATTCAATGTTTTTATTTACAGTTTTAGGCATTTTAAATATCAAGATAAATACCCAATAATAATAATAATAATAATAACCAGAGGTATATAAATTATATAAAATTTAACCTAGAAGACAATAAAAAAGACTAGCTTATAAATTAATCAAATTAATGCCTTTTTAGATTTAAACAAAAGAAGATTTATCTGATCAAAAACAAGTGCCCGCTGATGTGCCACAGGGAAGTGTAGTAAGATCAATTTTGTATCTATTACCTGGATACATGATATGAAAAACAAAATCGATCGCAATGGACGACATATTCAAAAAGAAAAAGTAGATAGGAAGAATTGTCATTGTCAGTGAAATCTGTATGTTTGTAATAAAACAAGAATAAAGATGTTGAAGAATATTCTCAGCACTAATCAAAAATATACTTAAAAAAACTGTTTATCATAAACTCCTGATGATGCTGCTAATATAATAAATGAAACGTACATCAGCTTAGGTTAGATTTATTAATGATTTTTTAAAAGTGAAAATTTGGTTAAATCAACAGTTTTATAATAATAAATATTCATTTTAATGGTACATTTGGTTTTTTAAACACAACAACATTAACATTATAAATATTTTGAAAAAAGTTATTATTAGTTACACCGAAAAGACATAACAATAAATATCTTATCACAAACAGCATTACATTAGATTTTAGTAATTAACTGAAACTTATTAATGTATTTGCAGATTTGACTTTAACATAGTTCTTTAAAAAATCTTCTCCACTAACATTCAGGGATGTTGGCGTCGATGTAACTCAAGTCTGGAGAATAAATAATTGAGCTTTAATTAAATCATTCATATAATAAAAAATAGAAAAAAAGTTTAATGGCTTCGTGGAATTTAGATGCTGTTACAGAAAGCCGTCAAGAATGAAGTAGACTGTCAAATTTCTTCCTGTAGTCACCTAAGCCAGTGCAAATATTCCGTTGTTCTCTAAGAAGAAATTTTAATAAGAATATCATAGAATCGATAACTATTTGGTCTAGGCATCTTTGGTTATCTGGTGATCTTTCCATCTTTTTTGTTGATAGGGTCTGAGTACTGTTGGAAAGCATAAATGAAAGAAATGCTGGTGTAAGCAATTAAATTTCTTATACCAGATGTCGACTCTTGGAGATTTCGAGTTGATGTTAACTTTATTAACTTCATTAACATCTTATTCTAGTATTTTCTCACATTGGGATATTCAAGCGTTTTCTTTCAGATTTTATCTATTATTCTTTTATGATTCTTTGAGTTTATCCACCTAACAAACCTAATATCGCGCAGACAAAGAAGCATTCCCACAATTTTCCTAAACAAGGCCGATCCTGCCTTGGCTATCAATAAACATATCATTCATATGTGAAGAAATAGTATATTAAAGGAATATCTGAATTGACAATTTCATGGGAAACAAATATCATTGAAGTGAATTATGGAACCACTGACCTATATTGTTTTTTAAATCACAAACACAACAATCAAACAACGATAACGCTATCAAAATGACGGGCTAACAATCCTAAGCCAAGTGCTACCAGGTGGGAAAAATATTCAGTACCACAAACTGGATGAAAATGTACCACATTTTGCCTCAGCCTAGAAATTTTTAATATTTCATTTCGTATAAACGAAAAAACACATTATTTCGATATAAATATAGCCCAAGGTGCAGAAGAATTGAAGATTGATTGTTGAGTGAGAACTCTCATTCATTATCCAATTATAGAAAAAAATATAGTTGAATCACAAACATCATGTCCTTAAGCAACTATCAGTTCTTTTTTTGAATGCGTCGAATAGAAACATAAAATATCAACCGTTAAAGAGGCACGCGTGACGCCTGTACTTCCTCGACGTAACAGAGAAACAAAAAGCAGAATGACACAAATTTTTGGAAGCATGCTTCCTTCTATTCATAGTCATCTGCTGTTTATTTCTTGTTTGAAATAATCCACACATGGCAGACAGACAACCCTTCCATTCGAGACAGGACAACAAATACTTGACACCAAGGGATAGAGGCTTAATGACGTCCCCAAAATTACATCCAAGAAGACACGCCAGGAATTCACCAATGCAATTTGGGGTGTAATAGAGCAACAAAGAAGAGAGGAGAATAAGCAGCGATGAACACCAGTCTCTAGACCAGTTTTCATATCGGGGAGGTAATCCAGGGGAATGAGGGATTTTCATCAAAATCACTGATTAATGATCCTTCATTCTCGGGTTCATTATATATGAATGGATGGAATAATCGATAATCATTGTACCTAGAAACTAATTTTATGTACCACATTTAACAAAAGAGTACCACCGTACTTTTTGACGATCATGAGTACCACATGTGGTACTATAATACCACTCTGGCAATACTGCCTAAGCCGCTTCTGAATTAGTTCATCTAATCAAAGACAAACCTGCTTATTTGTATATCGTTGTAGTGATCAAAGACCTGATTTTCATACCTTTATCTTTACTGCGTCGGCGCAGATTCTGAAATTTCAGTTCCCAGAGTTGGCCTAAAAGTTTCTGGCACATATATATATGAATTGGCGTTCCAGTTATAGATTGTATTTCAGTGTTTCTAAGGCGGTGTAGCGCTCTTTAGTCATCAAAGATTCTTTTGGCGTCTTCGTTCAGGTAACGAATTCACTTGCTAAAGAAATAAAATACTTGATAATTTCTTTAGCGCCCCAAGCAGGGCAAGGCTTTAGTTGTCCTGCAGGATTAAGTATCTGAGTATTTCTTGCAAGTATGTTAACATTCGGAATTAATTAGAGAATATATTTATAAATGTGTACTTTTGAGCGGTTGGTGGATACGTCTGTTAGTCAACTCTTTGATGTATTTAAAAGACTGGTAAGATTTATTATTATGTTGGACACCACCTATATTAAATACAGTGGCGTATTTAGGGGGGGGGGCTGAAGGGGCTGCAGTCCAGGGCGGCAGATTCGAGAGGGCGGCAAATTTTCTTTTTTCCATTTGAATAAGTGACAACTTGATGATTAAGTCATAGTCATGAGAAAGTCATTTGATAACATCAACTCCCAGGGCGGCAGTGTTGCAGGCGACGAACTTAGTCTAGATCGTGGGAGTGGGCCGCCACTATGCAGCACTCGCGGTCCTACTATGCGCAGTTGGCACTACTGTTTCAATCACTGTCAAAACGCCATTCGCAAAATCGCAAGGTTATGTTTGATGGTAGTGGTGTTCACTGTTTTTGTTGTAAAGTAGATGAAGTGACGATTTAAGTTGTTGTTAATCTGTTTGATGAACTAAGTTTGTTGAACGAATAGCCTTGTTGTCAAAAGGAAACAAATTGAGAGGGGAAAAGCTGACGGTAACCAGGGAATGTGTCAGTTATATCGAAAAGGAATCAGATTCGCCTGAAAATGATTTCCGACAAAGAGATGACTTAATTGGCGCTTTCCCGTGCGTTTTCGGGGTGTATTTGGATTAGGCAGTGGAGCTATCCCGGTTTACCGGAGACTGAGGGTTAGAATGTGCGTATTTTGTGGGGGGGGGGCGGTAATGTTCAATCAGTTCCTAGGCGACAAATATCTAAATCCGCCACTGTCTGTATTTAAAGTACAAAACAGATGTGGTAAATAACTAAAAGCAGATCAACCAATTTAAATCAACAAGCCAATTTTTCAACTTTGTAGATACGTGTAAATAAAAATTGATTTAATCAACCGTATTGAACTATTCAAGCCCGCCTTAACATGTAACAATTGTAATCTAGTACACTTGCACTATTTGTAAAATATAAAATGACACAAATTGGCAACATCCTTTTCTCTCTTAAAAAAAAACAAAGAAATAATGGCGTCAATTCTTAAATAAACTTCCACGTTCTTCTTTGTTTATGAATTAATAAACGGGGGCATTTAATCGAACAGAAACTCGAAGCGAGAGACGCCACTTTTATTATTGAGGCATTCTTTAACTCAACTAACCTTTGTGATCTCTACAATTGGTTCTATTAGCCTCATTGCTGTGTGCCTATGGCGTAATTTGGTAAGGCTGAAAGGTGCTACTTTTAGCCTCTAAACTCTATTATTATGTGTACTTATCGAGATATAAATAGTTAAAAAGCAGCTGCACTGTTAAATGTTTAATTAACTGTTAGTTCCTAGTTTGTATACAGTGAGATTCAAGTGTTTTGTAAATAAACAAAACCAGTTGGTATTGTGATATAATTAATTGTATATAATTTTATATAGATTCAGAATTAATTTGTTATATATAGGGTGTTTCAATGAAAAGTAACTTGATTATTGGAGTGTTCAGCAATTTTTTTCATTTTTACCGCACCCAATTTTTTACCCTTTAATACAAAGTGTTTAAAAAACTGTCGCCGTGATGAATTGTCGTGTAATAAGATGTCGTGAACCCTTCCTGTAGCAATAGAATAACCAATTCCTAAATAAAAGTTGGACATTGTCATTATTTATCATTTTTCAGTACTTATTTTTTCAAATTATATAAAATAAAATACTACACATAAAGAGAGGGAAAGTGTTATGTTGGTCACGACCCATATTTAGTGTATATTCTAATGAAATACTGTAAACCGACCGCTTGGTTAAATTTGGAAATTTAAAAGAAAATTGTAGTTAAGGAATAAGTAAATGATAAGAGATAGACACAAGGGCGTAGATAATTTTTTTCCTGGAGGGTAGCTTTTCCTGGGGGGGTAATCAAACTTTCTTCTTTTCGTGCTATTTTTTGGTATCCTGGGGGGGAGTAATTACCCCCTCCAATATCTACGTCCTTGGATAGACAAAAGTGATTAAGGTGATTACAGCACCCTTTGTAATTTTCGGACACGGATATCTCAAAAAGCAATTTTGTTAAAAAATTAAAAATTTGGCAAAATAAATTAGGTATTATCTAAGGATTCTTGCATTTTTAAATTTTAATTCCTTTCAGTTTCCGAGAAAAATAATCAAGGAGTTTGAAATTTCAAATTTTCATAATGCATGAATCCATCAGTAGCACTATTTTGAATATAATAGAAAAAAATTGAGTTCTTAATGTCTTTTTTAATGATTTTTAAAATTGGCCAAAATTAATGGCAAAACTACTCGTTACGTGCTGCCTCCTGGTGTAATGCGCTTGTAATTGGCGTATCGTACATGTCTTATTACCCGTAATAATTTTTAATCTACGTCATCATTACAAAGGTCCCAGTTCATCTCTTTGGGTGGGTGTTTCCGACATTAAATTCACAGCTCGGTGCTGTACTTACCTTAAATGTTTTTTTTAAATAATAAAATGAGAAAAATTTTAATTTTTGGGAAAACAGATGAAAAAAAATAAACAATGAAGAAATTTTTTTTGGTGAGAGATAATTTTTGGTAAAATGTCAAATGTATTAAAAAGTGGTATTAAGAGAGGTTTGGTAAAAATAAATAAAATAAATGTATACTAATAAATGAACCGTATATTTTTTTTATGAAAAATAAATAAAGAAGTTTTTAAATCATACATTGCAGAAGTCAGGTAGCAGAGGTAAAATAGATTCAAAAGGAAAATCGAATCACAGGCTTATACAAAAATTTTTTATTATTAGTTTTGTAATATGTTTATTATTTTTGTATGTTTATAGAACCCAAATTAAGAGATCAGTAAATCATTACAATATATTATTAATATAAGTCCTATTATTTTTTAATATTTTTCTTGAATTCTACACAAGTAAACAAAGTTTCATCAAAAATATGACGATTATAAAAATGTTTTATTTTCTGGTATTCACTAATGAACCGTTACAATATAAATCTTTAATATTGGTATTTCTTAATCCCGGATATAGTAAATGCACAGGTGTTTAAAAAATTTTATATGTCAATATAAATAAATTACTTCCATCACCATTAAGAATTTTTTATGAGTTCGTATGAAAAATCGTTTAAGCATCATATTGATACTATTAATAGCGGTAATGATTGTTGAATTGTTATTAAAGTATATACAAAAGTAGTATAATTATAGATCAATTTTATATTGGCAGATACAAGGTATGCTAGTTTGAATTATAATTATTTATAAATGTTAACGATAATAATATGGGTTTCGATAGGAAATGAGGAAATGACTCATTTTATATAAACAATAGCATTTATAAACAAGGGAATAACGGAGAAACAATATTGGAGAGAAAAAGAAAACTATACAACAAAACTAGTTTGTTAATATTAATTCCAATAGTAAGACAATTAAATAATTAATTAATTACAACAAAAATCATGTCAAATAAATCAAACCCGTATAAACTAAACAGATGGTAAAAAAAAATTAAATAACTAAAAAGTATAAAAATATCCATGTAGAGAAAATCATTGAGAAAGATGAACTAGAAATAAACAACTTACAATCTTTACAACAAAGAAAGACCTTAAAATTATTACAAAAATTAAAAATTAAAATAAAAAGAAAAAGAATGAAATTCAGAACCAATTAAAATAGAAGACTACCAAAAATAAAGACAAATATGTTTATAGAACAGTAGACAGTAGCCACAGTATGAAAAATAATTTCAATGAAATGAAAAATTATTTTATACTAGAATAAGAGAGCTACGAAAAACAAAAACATGTAATAAAATATCTGATGTGGCTCACATGACCTGTCGTAATTTTTAAATTAAAAATTAGCACGTTAAAACAAAAAAGTATGAAATAAATTGACTTTTTAGTAAATCTGTCAATAATGGCAAACATTTGAAAATTTTATTGATACAAAAATACAAAATATTATCCATACTCAAATGTAAACATAAAAATACATAAAATTAAAAAAAATTCCTGTCGGTAGGGTCGACAGGGGGAGGTAGATTTCTGTTGTTTAAATTTGAGACTTTTATCCTTCCCCACCCCACGATATGGTCAGATCGAAAAAAGTTTCAAACCAATAAATTTTATAATAATTAGGACATGAAAAAAGTCTAATGACGTGTTTCAATATTTTTAAAAATAGCGGAGATATGATTTTTTTGAAATTTCAACCCCCTCCAGTTCCACCCCCTTGGGCCCGATTAAAAAAAATTTCAGACAAATTAATTTTATAGTTATTAAAACATAAAAAAAGTCTAATGGCCTGTTTTAATATTTTTGAAATTGGCGGAGATATAAATTTTTTGCAATTTTAACCCCTCCAGTTCCATCCCCGTGGGTCAGATTAAAAAAAGTTTCAAACAAGTTAGTTTTATAATAATTAGAATATAAAAAAATCTGATGTGGCCAGCACATGACCTCTCGCCATTTTTGAATCAAAAATTTACAGGTTGACACAAAAAAGTATGAAAAAAAATTATATTTTTGTAAATCTGGCAACAATGGCAAAAGTTTAGAAAATTTTAATGAGATGAAAATAAACTATAGGGTATACAAAATATATGTGTAAAACTTAATTGCCGTTTTGTATAATAATGACGTCATCACCCATAGCAACTGCCACTTCCGGTTGTGCGATTGTCACCAAAATCTAATCAGATCTAATCTAGGGTATCAGAATCCTGTATGCAAAATTTCAAATTTTTTTATTCAGTAGTTTTTGAGTTATCGTTACTACAACATCCATCCAAACACACACACACACACACTAACACACACACACACTAACACACACACACACTAACACACACACACACAGACATCATCGCGAAAATATTAAAATCGTATTCTAGGGACCCCAAAACGTGTTTATCAATTGAAAACTCACTACCCAATTTTTAGCATGATTCCTATACCTCTCTTATCTGAAGGGCGAGAGGTAAAAAGTCTTATGACCTGTTTCAACATTTTTGAAAGTGGCGTAGATATAATGTTTTTGAAAATTCAACCCCCTCCAGTTCCACTCCCACTCCCTTGGGCCCGATTAAAAAAAGTTTCAGACAAATTATTTCATAATTATTAAAACATAAAAAAAGTCTTATGGCCTGTTTTAATATTTTTGAAATTGGCGGAGATATAAATTTTTTGAAATTTAAACCCCACCAGTTCCATCCCCGTGGGTCGGATTAAAAAAGTTTCAAACAAATTAGTTTGATAATAATTAGAATATAAAAAAAGCCTTATGACCTGTTTCAAAATTTTTGAAAATGGCGTAGATATGTTTTTGAAAATTCAACCCTCTCCAGTTCCACTCCCTTGGGCCCGATTAAAAAAAAATTCAGACAAATTAATTTTATAATTATTAAAACGTAAAAAAAGTCTGATGGCCTGTTTTAATAGATATAAATTTTTTGAAATTTAAACCCCCTCCAGTTCCATTCCCGTGGGCCAGATTAAAAAAGTTTCAAACAAATTAGTTTTATAATAATTAAAATATAAAAAAAGTCTTATGACCTGTTTCAAAATTTTTGAAAATGGCGTAGATATAATGGTTTTGAAAATTCAACCCCTCCAGTTCAACCCCTTTGGGCCCGATTAAAAAAAATTTTACATAAATTAATTTTATAATAATTACAGCATAAAAAAAGTCTTATGACCTTTTTTAATATTTTTAAAAATGGCAGAGATATGAATTTTTTGAGATTTCAACCCCATCCAATTCTCACCCCTTTAGAGGTAGAATGCCCATTTGCAATACGCAACGAATTACTGCCCCAAAGAATTTTTGTACCAAATTTGGTGTATTACGACCTCTATCGTACCGGAACGGAATGTCCACACATACATATACATATAGGTATATACCGATTTTTGCGCCCCTATTCCCGGTTCTGGGTCCCGTCATTGAATCGATTACAATAGGTAGATTCCATATATGGAAATCTACCCAAAATTAATTATAGCTAAATATTTCTACTATTATATTGCACAATTATTATGCACAACAAAGTTAAAGAAAATTAATGAAATCAACAAATTACTATTGCCATCCACCAATGGCCGTATCTAAATACCAGAAAGAATGACATTTGTAATTTTGAAGATCAATTGATACGACAAGAAACCAAAAGAATAAAGAAGACTATCTTCCTCAACAATTTTTTCAACTACGGAGCTGTACTTTTCATTTCATTTCATTTTTGAAATCCTCGTTTTTCTCTCTATCCAACCATGCTGATCACAAAAAAACTAAAAAAAAACATCGCAAAAACCATAGAACAACCATGGGAGACAACCATAAAAAATGAAAAATTGAGAAATAAATTGCAAAAAATCGCAAAGAAGTCCAAAAAAAGTCGCCTATAATTGCGTAAAATCAGAAGAATAAGAAAAAAATTAAAAAACAAAAGAAAAAAAATTAAAAAAGAAAAACAGAACAATGATGAAAAATTAAAAAAAATTGATTTTTATTAAGTTTTGAGAATGACCTGTACTTTGGGAATTTTTCTAAGAACGGTCCTGTTTCATTTTCAATGAAAAGATTAATATTTGTTAAAAAATTTATCAAAAATTTAATTTTATTCAAAAAGATAATAATTAGAGTGAAAATGGAACAGGACCGTACTTGGCAAAATTTCCAAAGTACAATTTATTGTCAAAACCTAACAATAAAGTAAAATTTAAGAATATTCTGATTATTAGTTAATTATTTTGAGACATCCTATATAACATTGCGTTTTATAACTTATTTGAAAGAAATAAAAACCATTTTGAATCGTTCTGCAGCACTGCCCAAATTGAATCCATTCGAATGCAGCTCCTAAACCAAATTATTTATTAATGTTTTCAATAAATAAATCGCATCGTTGGGTTCTTGTTGGTTTCATCGTCGCATCAAATCGAAAAAGAGGTGCGGCGGCAACTTTCCGGAAGTGCCAGTCAAGGTCACTCACTTACTTCAGGTTGTGTTCAGGTCATAGCTGTTCTGTTCTGTTCTGTTCTGTTCCCATCCATTTGGTAAACAGTAAAGTTTATGAGGTCTGACAGTGGTGTCGATCTTAAGAAGAATGAGGTATTTTATAATTCATAAAGTTCTATTATTAATATTCTTCTCAAACAAAAAAATTAATAAATAAATGCAAACAGAGGATGTTGTCACTAGAGTCGTTTATAAGTTAAATACTAAATAAAGGCGCGTTCTCACGATTCGATTTTAGTTTAGTTGATCAACGAAAATTGAATAAAGACTGAATGAATTTTTGTTCACACGTTTTAAGAGAAACTGATCAACAATTTCAGTTTTAAAATGGAGACAAAAGCAATTGTGGGTGATGTTGTAGGAGTAGTAGCAATTTTGTTGCAAAATTAAATCAAAAAAATTTGCAAATTGTAAGAAACGTCGTTTATTAGCGAGATAATAGATTTTAAAAAGAAATTTATTGGGAGCATTGGACACGTTGCTGAAGGAATAAGCATTAGAGGATAAAGAAGAATTTAGAAATCACTTGAAAATGTCGAAAGAAAAATTTGGCGAACTGCTGTTGAAACTTTAGGAAAGAAGAATCTACAGTTCCAACACACATGCCCAGGAAACACTACGTGCAAAATGGATAGTTAATAGGAACAGAAGAGCACTACCAAGAAGAACACTAAAGAGATTCACTCAACCCAATCTGAGAATTCTACATGAAGCAAAAGATCTTCCGGACAAGCTCCTATATCTCATACAGGATGTACCCCTATGCATCAGATGAGCTTGTCCCCATATAATCCAGTCTCTCAGAGCCTCCCCTCCCGGGAGGCTCGTAAATAACAAAAAAATAATCAGATCAGTCAAATATCTTAAGTTTTTCTAATAATTTTCCGTTTTAGATCAACATCCACCCACTGTATCCCTGAAAAGGAGTAATTCAACTTGGAAAATTAAAATTTTCACCTAGCACCCCTGAATGTCACTTTGGACCGCTAAATTTTTAATTGATAAAATATGATAAGATGCTTATCTATATTAAATCCAGATTTGCGACTAAAAGCGCTGAATTTTCTTTTGGCACTGCCTATTTTTGAGCCATAACAATTGTGTTACTAAAACATTTCAGTGGTGTACATGGACTATAACTTTATTAAGAATAGCAATATGATGGCAAAATGTAAGAAAAACTCAAAGCAGATATTTCTTCCTTTATTAAAGATAGCCTAGTTTGGCTACATTAAGCCAAGCATTTTTGTTAATTTGAAAAAATAAACGTTGGCTCCTTTTGTGTTATTTTAGATATGATAAAATTGTTGAATTTTGTTTTCCTTATCAAAAACCTCTTCACAATTTTTTTATATTATATTGATTTAATCTGAGTTTTTTTTTCTAATTAAACAAATATTGTTTGCTTCGTTGACTTTACTATTTCTCGTTTTACAATATTATTATAGGTGGGTCAAACCCTCCCAAAACATGGTATAACTTTCTAATAATAAATAAACAGCAAACACAGGAAACAGAATTTTTAGAATAAAAATGTGCTATCAAGTGACACAATAACAAGTGTAAAAATAATACAAAAACTGATAATCATACCAGTAGGAATCATTCCAAGGAGAGAAAAAAACAAAACTCATTAAAATTCGCCCAAGCGAAATATACAGAGTCAGTACAAATAGGGTCATTCAAGGGATGAAGAAAAACCATATTTATTCGAAAATCCAAGCAAAAATTTTGAAATTGGCTAAAATCTTGCAACCAAACTTCAAGCTCTCTATCAAAAGGTGAAGACGACGAACCATTTCAATCGCCAGTTGAAAACTCCAAAGCGATTGGCTTCAATTTTATGCCACATAAAAATAGGGAAAAAATGAGGCTTTCCATAAATATCGAGACCAAAAAAGACGAGTAAAAAAAAGAGACACGTAAAAAAAAGAGTCAATTAAATACTGATGACCAAGAAATTTCAGAGGAACCAGATAAACAAATTTCTAATATGGATCAAGTAACGTAAACTAAAACACTTGGTAAAATCAATCACCAAACCAAAACACTCAAGCGAAAATCAGACACCAAATCAGGAGACTCAAGCGAAAACATTTGACAAAAATCGGTCTTCAAACAAAAAAAATTCTAGAGGAAAGACAAAAATCCGACCACATCAAACAAAGGTAGAGAAAAAAATTGAAACAAACAACAAACACCTAAACTACTGACAAAACTCTATAGTCCAGGTAAGTTAGGAAAAATAGCGGACATTTTTAGGGACAGCGGATATCGAGATGCGGTTTTCTGCATTGTGTTCAGGAAGGTCCCAGGAAAAAAGTCTATTTCGTCTGTGGGGGTGCGCGGGGGTGAATTGGGGGAGAAATGGCAGCGTGCATGAAAATCGCTCTAAACCCGTTACTCGGGGGTTTTCGGGGATGCCGAATTTAATTCTGGCATTAGACTTCCCCGGGGCGCTCGGGGGTGGCTCTGTGGGAAATGGTAAAGGAGAAAGTGAAGAAGATGAAGAAGAAGAAGAGTTTGAACAAGATGTTTAGTATTTAAGTTAAAAATTTAAGTTTATAATGAATAATTCAACATTAATAAAACCTTCTATTTATTATTTGAATATAGTATTATTTTCATAATTTGTGATTTTTCACTTTCTCCTTTACCATTTCCCATAGCGCCCCCGGGGAAGTCTAATGCCAGAATTGAATTGGGCATCCCCGAAAACCCCCGAGTAACGAGTTTGAGCGATTTTCATGCACGCTGCCATTTCTCCCCAAATTCACCCCCTCTTGTCTTTCGTGTCTTGTTTGGAATCGCCAGTAGATAGTCTAGGCCACTACTACCGCAGGTATAGAGAATTCAACGTGTTAGAATGAGAGGTATACGAAATTCAGCGTGTCAGAAACAGAGTGCGCGACGTTTTTTAACGTTCAGTATTTTGAAGCGTTAAAAAACGTTCAAAACGTCACATTTTACAACGTTTTCAACGCTTTTTTTTCGAATAAAAAACAGAACGTGAAAAAACGTTCAAAACGTCACATTTTACGACGTTTTAAGGGTTTTTTAACCCTTGGAATTTTGATGTGACGTTTCGAACGTTTTTTAACGCTTCAAAATACTGAACGTTAAAAAACGTTGGAAACGTCACATTTTACGACGTTTTCAACGTTTTTTAACGTTTACTTTTTGTTATGAAAAAACTTTCACTTTTTACATCAAATACATGTATTTCCCATTAGGAAATCTATGAAATATGGCATTGTTTGACGTATTTTGTCGAATCAAAATTCCAAGCGTTAAAAATCTTTTAAAACGTCGTAAAATGTGACGTTTCGAACGTTTTTTCACGTTCTGTTTTTTATTCGGAAAAAAAGCGTTGAAAACGTTGTGACGTTTCTAACGTTTTTTAACGCTTCAAAATACTGAACGTTAAAAATGTCGCGCTCCCTGTCACTTGAATTCCCTATACCTGCGGTAGTAGTGGCCTAGACTATCTACTGGCGATGCCAAACAAGACACAAAAGACAAGAGAAAATTAACATACCAGAAACGAAAGTCTAGGAAAAGTTGATTACATCCAATCAGATAAAAAAGATAGAGATAATCTGTAGGGCGAAATTTTAGGTGGTGTATGAAGAAGTCTTCGGCCCTACCATCAATACACCTGGTATCCTCAAGAGACCGAGCAAGGTGCTTCAGACGTTGAGAAAAGTAGGGAGAAAGCTACGAAAATATGGAAACTGAAAATGACCGATTTCTACCTCCAGCTACCAAACGTCGTAGCTAAACAGAAAAGGGATAAACCAAGAAAAATATCCAAGAACGACTGAACGGAGAAAAAAATCGAAAAATCCCAATTTCTCTTTAATTATTATTTTTTTATGATCAATTAAATTTATAAAAAATATTTGGCCTTGTTCTTATAGGAATATCCATTTTTGTGAATTTATATTTTTAATATCACACTTGATCAATATTTTTAGTTTGTGAAAGTGTAAGTACATTTTGGATTCAATTAGATATTTAATATTTCTTTGTATTCTTATTTTGTCTGACCAACATTACTAATAAGGAAATAATTGATTTATTGAAATTGAAAAAAATTATATATCCTTTGGTGAATAGAATATGGCTAAGAATACTGTTATGGGGTTTAACCATATTTAAATTAAAACAATATCGCTGTGAATACTTTCTTTTGCCCTTTTGTAAATAAAGAAAAAATATACAAACTATTACAATTTTCAATAATAAATCTTTCATTTAAAATAACATTTTGAACGCGTGACATAAAATATAATTTATCTTTAATAGTAATTGATTGTTATTGGCAATTTTTATGCCAATAAAACAACTGATTGAAGAAAATTTTCCGTGACTTTTCATTAATGGATGCACGCCAATGCAAGCGCTGGAGCTGGTGTTATGCGAAACACGTGTCCCGAGAACATGCATAACTATAAGGATCCTTATCAATTATTACATGTTCATAGGTTGCACGGTTTGTAATTTAAATGCGTAAGCATTTTTAAAAGAATCGAAATTAAGGATGATTAATATTCATTGCAACGAAGCGACCGTTTACTGAGACCACGCGGAAATCATGAGAACAATTGAGATTTGTTTCGCTAAATTTTTTTACTCTTCATATTTATTTTTATCCTTAATTAATAGATTGAATATAAATTAACACAAATAAATCACCACGGAAAATCTAAAGAAGTATAAAGGGTGGCTCAAATAATAATTGATAAAAATAATTAAAAAATTGAAATTATTAAACATTTTATTTTAACATCTTAATATATATTTTTTTTTGAATCTTTATTTATTTATTTTTCTTTTTGATAAATATGAGGTCCGAGGTGACACACCTGAAAATAATAAAAAGACGTATATAATCAATTATTATCATATTCATTCAGATCGTAATTAAATATTAATATTAATAAATCTACACTGAGGGGCAGAATCATGCAACAGTGTTTTTCATTATTTCAATACCAAGGATATTAGGGGCAGAATCACGCAAAATATCCTTCTACCAGCACTAGAGGCAGAATCACGCTAAGTGCTTAACAAATGGAACATCTACTGAGTATTAAGTGCAGAATCACGCAGAGTACTCCGTTCCTACACTGAAAGGCAGAATCACGCAACAATGTCTCTAATCATTTCAATTCCATTGATATTAGGGGCAGAATCACACAAAATATCCTTCTGCCAGCACTAGGGGCAGAATCACGCAAAGTGCTTAACAAATGGAACGTCTACTGAGTACTAAGGGCAGAATCACGCAGAGTACTCCGCAGTAGTACTATAGTACTACATGTGGTACTCTTGGTCGTCAAAAAGTACGGTGGTAATCCTTTGATAAATGTGGTACCCAAATCAGTTTCTCGGTGTAGCAAGCACCAACTACGAAGAGATTACACAGATCCTGAAATTCGTCGTACTCCGTCCAATAATGCGCAGCTCTTACTCTTCTTAGTTAGCGCGTATAATATAATTTGTTTATCCTGTATTTTAAACAAGAAATCAAGATATCCATAGCAGATGACTATGAAAAGAGAGAGAGATGCATGCTTCCAAAAAATTTGTACTAGAACTACTAGAAGTGTCACAATTTAGTTTCTGTATGGTGGAGACAAAGTAAATCAAGCTTCACGCGAGTCTCTATAGCGGTTGATATTAAAACGAATTAACAGAAAGTTCTCAGTATCTCTCAAGTAATTTGACTTTTGACAAAGAACTGAAAGTTGCTTAAGGAAAGTGGGACGGTGAAGCAAAATTTAATACATTTTTATCAAGTTTGTGGTACTGGAAATTTTGCCCACCTGGCAACACTGGTACTCCGTTCCAACAATATTTAAACAATAAATATTAATCTATCTACACTGAGGGGCAGAATCACGTAACAGTGCTTCAGTAAATAATTAAATATTAAATAATTTACATAACTGTATCATTAGCATAAGTACGAGAATATTAACATTATTTTTATCGTTATGTAGAAGTTAAGATCTATCATTTCTTTATATCGGTAACAATAAAATTACCATAAATAAATAGCAATAAGATTGCAATTAATACATAATAATACAAACTGATTTTTATCTATTGAGGCGAGACTCAAGAGTCTGCTTTCGACTTCAAACTTATAACAGTGATGATTGCATATTTAATAACTCGTGTGTGTTTTGGATATTCGATATTCGATATAAAATAAACATCCATATTAATAAGAAAAATGCATTCTTACAGAAGTCAACATTACAAAATTTGACCCTGTTGGAGCTGGAAAAGGGGGGATTTAGATTTAAATCAGTTTGGTTTTGTACCCCATACATCGATAACTCATGTGGTGTGAGTTCTATAATAAAAAAACTTCGAAAATCTCATTTTTATTAAAAAAAATGGATGCAGTTTTTTTTTTTTATTACAACTATTGTCCTGAGTTGTGGAAGCGGGAATCTTTTAAAGACACCCCACGCTGGTTCAATGCGTGAGCTAGTGTTGGACTCTCCCTGATCGCTCTGCAAGCAGAGTCAGGGGCATACCAACTAAACCCTCCTCGGTAATTTGTCCTTTGTGTAGTGTTTCCTTGTACCCTGCTGTAGGAGATTGAATCTCCTTTTCAGGGATACAGTGGGTTCTGTTGATCTGAAACTGAAAATGTAATGAACTTAGATATTAGAGTAGCTATGTGCTTGTTGATACTTACGAGCCTCCCGGGATGGGAGGCTCAGTGCGGTGTGGCGAGAAGTGTCAGTGGTGGTCGTGCTCATCGGATGCTTAAAGGGGCTTCCTCTAAAAGACCTAGGAGCTCGTCCGGGAGGTCTATGTCTTCTGTTGCTTCACTAAGGATCCTGAGATTGGGTTGTGTGAGTTTTCTCTTCGGTTTTCTGGGGATTGCTCTTCTGTTCCTGTCAACTGTCCATTTGATCCTTAGACTTTCTTTGGCATGGGTGTTGGAGTCGTCCAATCTTCTCCTGACATATCCGTTTCTTATTTTCTTGAGCCTGGAAATAATTGTTGGGATATTAGTATGTTGATATATTTGGTTTGATGGGAAGTGAAAGGGAAGGTAGGATGTTTTTCTGAGGATCCTCCTCTCAGTTGCCGTAATGGCGTGCAGGAGACGAGGAGAAGTTTAGAGCTCTATAATCCAATATGGGACGGATGTAGGTTTTGTAGGTGTGTAGCAGTGTCCTTGGGTTGCACCTTCCCAGTCGTCCACCCAGGGCCCCAAGGAGAGCGGTCCGTCTCCTGACTCTGTCAAGAGTCCTTTGGACTTCGGTCTCCCAGTTGAGAGTAAGCGTGAAGCATACTCCCAAGTAGGTAACTTCATCCGTAGGGACGAGCCTCTCTCCCCAGAGCCTAAGGTTGATATTTCTGGGATCTTGGCTGGATTTTAGAGTGAGGGAGGGATGTTTGAATAGGATTAGTTGGGTTTTTTGTGGATTCAGGGTGACCCTTAAATTGCTACACCAGTGGGCTAGTCTATTTAGGAGTTGTTGGGTTTTTGTATTAAGAGCTCTGGTTGAAGGAGCGGATGCTGAGACTTGAGTGGACATCTTGGCTGGGGGAAGGAAGAGCGGGGATGTCGTGGGTGAAGATGACGTAGAGGACAGGGGCAAGGACGGAGCCCTGAGGGACTCCGGCAGAAGGGGTGAAAGGATCTGATAGGGAGTTTCCCACTTTAACGCGGATGGTTCTGTTTTGGAGGTAGGAGTGAATGAGTTTTATGAGAGGGACGGGGGAATGGATGCAGCTGAACACCGAACATTATATCCTCATTTTAGTGCAAAGTTGATTCTTTTTCCTCCAGCCAATTTTTCCACGATTGAATTGTATGTCTCTGCAGCATTATTGGTCATGTTTAACAATAAACTGTGACTGTTTTGTCGAGGGAGGGGCGTCACATTTAGGGAGGGACAATCATTTCAAGAAAACAATTAGGCTGATTTGTTATTAATAATACTATTCAAGGGATTTTTTAAATTATGGTAGAAGAAAAAACCCAAATTTTTTAACACCGGAAGCAATGTTAGTTAACGACAATTTTATTGGGTTGATAGGATATAATCCGGGTTGAAGTGACCATCGTTCCAAGAAGGATATAAATTAAAATTAACATTATCAGCTTTCAGGAATATTTTGAAACTTGTCTATAGTCTTCGACTCGAGTAAATTCCCAAAATATTTATGAGCTCAGACATAAATTAGATTCGTTAAATTTATCAATAAAAATGATATTCAAATTATATTTATTTTTCATTTAAAAAATGTCTAATTAAAAATAGTCTTACCTTTTGCTAACAACTGCACGATTTTTCTTTCATAAATAATTCCACGATACGTAAAATAATAAAAATTAACAATTCTAAACTTTTAGAATCAAAAGGGCGAGTTAGACCCTGACCGAATCACTTTATATTTGCCCATCCAAGTAGCTCGTGGCTGTAGGTAGAAGAGAAAGAGCGAGTGATTTTCACGAGTTTCAAATAAAAATATTTTTGGAAAACGCCTGTCCACAAAACTACATTCATTTTTGATTTTAGCAAAAACTTGTAAATAGAAAAAAAATTAGCTACGATCTCTAGTTTTCCAAAATTTGATATCTGGAAATTGATAAAATTTATTATTAATTTTTAATTTTTATTTAAAAAACTAGGATGTAACAAAAAAATGTAAAAACTAGAGATTGTTAGGGTTTTGATTTTGAATCTCTCAGCAAAAAATGAAATGTTACCGATGATAAATAACTAACACCCCATTTTTTTCTGTTTTTTCCCATTTTCTAATATTTTTTGTGTCCCCCATTTTTCCTGTTTTTGCCTATATTTTCCTAGTTTGCCCTATTTTTTCCTATTTTTCTCAATTTTTTCTTATTCTTTTACGTTGTCCTAATTTTCCTATTTTTCCCTTTATTCCCCATTTTATCCCGTTTTTTTCTTATTTTTAGCAATTTTTACCCCTATTTTTCCAATTTTTTTTTCTATTTTTCCCATTTTTTTTATATTCTTTCTATTTCCTCAATTTATTCTATTTTTTTTTATTGGTTTACCATTTTTTTCTCATTTCCCTATTTTTCCCATTTCCCATTGTTTTCCATTTTTTCCTGTTTTTTTTTCCCTATTTTCGTGCTTTTTATGTTTTTACTATTTTTTTTCCTGTTTCCCCTATTTTTCACTGTTTTTTCTATATTTTCTATTTTTACCATTCTTCTATTTCTTCCTGTTCTTCCCATCTTTTCCTATTTTTTCCTATTTTCCCGTTTTTTCTGTTTTTTTTTTCTGTTTTTTAATATTTCTTTATTATTTTTCCGCATTTTTCCTGTTTTTGCATATATTTTCCTATTTTGCCCTATTTTTTCATATTCTTTTACGTTGTCCTAATTTTCCTACTTTCCCTATTTTATCCTGTTTTTTATTTTTACCAATTTTTTCCTATTTTTTCTTATATGTTTCCCTATTATTTTCTATTTTCTCTATTTTTTCTTATTTGTTTAATATTTTTTGTTCATTTAACTATTTTTTCCCATTTTCTATTGTTTCCCATTGTTTCCTGTTTTTTCCTATTTTTGCGCTTTTTCTGTTTTTACTATTTTTTTCGTTTTTCGCATTTTCCCCTATTTTTCAAATTTTTTTTCTATTTTCACCATTTTTTCTTTTTTTTCCCATTTTTTACCTATTTATAAATCGTCGAATACTTCAAAAATAAAATTACAGTAAAAAAAAATTAAACTTGTTTCCAAAAAAAATGAGTTGACATTGCTAGGATTGGAACCCAGAGCTTTTTAATATCAGCCCCTTAGCCCACTCGGCCATCGTACCTATAATTAAAAATAGTCTATTTGAATTATTATACCGGGTGACAACGATGTTAGGGTACACTCAATAACTTCGTTAATTTTAATAAAACGTTGACTTTTTAAAAAAGTTTTTTTTCCTCTTACGTATGTTTCCTGTTATGTATTGCAAGTTGCTAATTGAAATTTAAAACGTAAAATATGTCCAGTTAATGGACGAAAACAAAAAATGGGTAGTTATATTGAGAAAAAATTAAAGAAGCATAATGAATTATGTTAAAAATTTTAAAAATGTAAAATTATTTAGATTTTAAATGAAACTTAAAATTTTAAAAATATTTTGTAAGTAAGAAATATACACCCTAGCTACATTTAATTCAAGGCCCTATTTTATTTTGTTTTTCACTAATAATGCCATTTCAAGGTCATTATATGAAAGTCCCTATTTCTTTAATTTCAACTCTATTTTTGAACAAATATAGTCGTGTGATACATCGTTGCAATACGATTGACAAGCAGAATGCAATAGTTGACAAAATTATACAGAATACCATTGAAAAATATAAAGTTGGTACTACTTCCGGAAAAACCGGAAGTGATATTTTCGATCTAAGATGGTAGAAATGTCGATAATTAGATCTAATATAATTATTACAAATTTCAATCCTTTACCCTAACATCGTTGTCACTAGGTATATGAATTTTAACTTTCTGTATTCCTCCTGTATATAAATTTTAAATATGCAAAATCTCACACTCCTCCATTCGAGCATTACGCTTAAAAAGGGGTCTGAAGTTTTTTCTTTGTGTATTAATATATATATACTTTAGTAAAATAGTTGCGTTGGTCAAATAGATCAAATATTTATATTATTCTAGTTATTATAATTGAATTTGGTGCACACTGTACATTTAAAATAATAATAAAAAAGTTTTCATTGGGTATAAAACAATTATCATCCCGCAGCTATTATCATTAATCTATTTAAAAAAAACTTCAACGATTTCCATCGTATCACTCCAATGAGCATGCATTATTATTCTCTTCACTTTTTTTCTTACTTTCCGTATGAATAAACACCCAGTATCTCGAAGTATGCGGTAATCACGAACTAACCTAAAGGATTTATAACATCGTCAGTAATTGTTGTCTGTCGGTTAAATCTAGATAAAGAACTGAAAGAGTAGCCATCTGTTCCGTACTAACAACTACGGTTTACTTCCGACAAAAACACCAATTATTAATTATCAGTGGTGGAATTGAACTTCCTGCTAAGTAGTCCACATCCGATGCAATTACCTTTTCCTGGATCTCACGCAAATCAACAACTTACGGTCTAGGATAAAATAAACAATGTGGAAGAGTGCATTCGATGATGAATTATGGATGAGAAGACGAATCACGATTGAATTTTCATGACTTCGTCATTAAGAAAATATTTCGTAAACAGTTAGAATTTATATTGGATTTTTATTTTATGAAATTATAACCCGGATGTAAAATCGAAAGCACTATCAAATGTTACAATTTTTTTTTTACTTTCTCGCTGTATAATAACAATAATAAACATTCTTTAGTACAGATATTTATAAGAAAGTTAAAAAGTTCCATACCTATCAAAAAAACTCTTAGATAAAAATAAAGCAATTGAAGTGTATTTGTAAATTTTTTGTAATGTTCTATACTAAATTAAGAAACTTTTGTATACTTTGGAAACAAATGCAGGTCGGCCAAAAATAACCCACTATAGAAATAATGTACGTACATTAGGCCAGTCGTCGGGGACAATCAATTCACATTAATTCGAAAAGTTTTCAAATTTTCATGGTGTGTTAGTACATTAATGAAAACAAACTATAAAATTTTGCAGAAGTCTGGGATGAACGGAACATTGTTTAAATCGCAAAAAACGTTTTAATGCTTTATTTTTCCACTGAAAATTGCAAAAGTTTTGCAAACTTGGAATACTGCTGGTACTAATGTTTTACAACATGCATTAAGTTTGCAACCTTGTAAAAGTTACAGAACCTTGTTTTTTTCTCATTTGTTTAAGTTTTCCATTGTAATTTGTTTAAAAAAATTACAAAAGTTCTGCAAATTGGTACAGTGCATGGAAAAACATTTCCTACAAACGGATCATTTATTTATCAAACTTTTTTCTTCGATGCTGCCATTTTTGATACACACAAGCATCGAAATAATTACAAAAGTTTTTTATCTTGGTTTATTCATTAATAATTAATTTTTTGCATTTTTACAACTGCTGAAATATTTACAAAAGTTCTGCAAATTGCAGTTATAATTACAATTAATATTTTACGTGACACAAGAAATTTGCAACCGTCATTTTTTAACGGAAAATTTTTTAATTAAATATTTTTGTTTTGTTGTTTTGATAATTTGGCCATAAATTGTAAAAAAAATTGCAAATAAGTTTAAGATATATTAAGGTACTTATTAATTTGCACTATTTTCTGTACCTACTTCGTTTTCTATTCTAGGCGAGTACTGAAGCGTTTGTTTGTGTTAAAAATTTCCACCATAGATGACAATTGTTTAGTTTGCGGTGAAAATTGTTGGATAAATTTCACTTAATTCTCCCAGAATTTTACATACATCTTATTGATAAATTCAACTTTTATTCAAATCATCCTAATAGCTAAAACAAATATAAGAATTTCTGCAAGTCCTAGCCTGCGTATCATATGCCTGCGTCGTCGTGCTCGAAAAATCGCGTGTGATATAAGGACCCACTTATACCTTCATATACTATTTTTGTTAAATTCACAATGTTCCAGATAATAAAATATATTGCAAATTATTGTACTTCCACCAATTGACAGACTTGCAGGACATTTGCTTTTTTGGGAGAGGTTGCAAATTAATGAAAACATTGTAATCGAGGAAACGTTCTCTTGAAACTATTATTTAACACTTTCGGAATTAATATGAAACTTTATTTTAATAAAAAAAAACAATTTTATGAAAAAATATATTTGGTGCAAGAGGTTGCAAATTAAAACAATTCTTAAGAAAATTATTTTAGTTATTTTGTCGAATTTGCAGAACTTTTGGAATTTTTATCAAAAAATTAGGATGAAAAACAATTTTTTTTTTGATAAAACAAACATTTCTGCTTGGTTCAAATGGTTGCAAATTTTTAAAACGACATATACTGCAATTCTTTTTAACTTCGAAAGTTTGCAGAACTTTTGCTTTTTTTGGTAGAGTGGAAATACGCAAATATTTTTATTTTGATTTTATACTCATTTCCGTGTTATAGGTGAGGTTGCAAATTAATAAAAACACTATTATTAGGAATATCTTCATTTGCAATCCTAATTAAAAACTTTTGGAATTATTCCGAAACTTACTTCAATAAAAAAATGGAATTTTATAAAAAAAAATATTTTCCGTTTGATGCATGAGGTTGCAAATTAAAACACTTTTTCAGAAAATTATTTTACTTATTTTTTCGAGTTTGCAGAACTTTTGGAATTTTCATATAAGAATTAGGATGAAGAACATATTATTTTTGATAAAACAAACATTTCCGTTTTGTTTAAATGGTCGAAAATTTATCATAAGATGTAAATTGCTATTTTTCAAAACTTTGAAAGTTTGCAAATTTCTCCGGTCTGATATTGCAAAAATTCATTAAATCCCGATTTTCAACATCTTCCGTTCAGAAAAAAGGGTTGCAAAATCAGACTTGGTATCGTTCGAATGTACTCTTCACTTTTATTAAAACTTTTGTAATTATTGTTAAATTTTTGACATATTTCTACTGGCCTACATACTTTATGCCTAATTTTGAGAGATGCGGGACACAAATATCATGAGGTTAGTGAACTACGAATAGAAGCGACTTATATGTTCCTCTTCTCTGAAGCCAAACACTTAAATTAATAGTGATTACAATCCACAACATTCAACTCGATCTTTCGCTTACCGAGTTCCGCATAAATTGTTTTCTTCAATTAATTATTCAACTATTTCTTCTTCTTCTCCTTCATTAAACTTTGCATAACTTTTTGTTAATGGTTTGCCGTTAAGTTTTAATTGAGTCGTTTTATTTACCACTAAGATTCTTACTCATGTGTTTCTTCCTCTATAGATTTTATTTTAATGTTAATTAATACTAATTATCTTTAAGAATGTCACACTTTTCTTCCACTTCCTAAAATGTAATAAATAATTAATTATTTGTAGAAATAATTTTCCTTTTTAAAAAAGCTTTGACTTTTTGCATTCGACTAATTATCTATGTTTGTACATTATTATTTTAATATTAATTTTCTTGAAAAACTAAAGAACTTTATTGATTGTTTCTACGTAATTAAGACTAAAAGTTCCATTACATTATCATACCTCATTTTGAGTTATTTCTAAAGACACGTTTTTCAGTGAGAAAAAGGTGTACAATGCGTTTACAGTAAACAGCTAACAGTTTAAACAACTATTGTAATTTTTTCCAATTTTGTTATTACCTACTGTAATACATTTGTTTGAATTCAATTTTAATATTTTTTTAAGCTAATTGTGTTTTGATTTCTATTTTAATTAGAACAACCGGTGCCAAAATTAAGCCCTTAAATAGCTTTTTTTTCTTTTTCAACTATTTACGTTTATGCTTCCTCTGCTCTTGGTTATTAATAAATCCATAAAAATTCTTAAAAAAATTTTATAATCCTAAAAAATCCTTAAAAATCCGTAAAAATCGTTAAATATCGTTAAAAATCCTTAAAAACCCTTAATAATCCTTAAAAATTCTTAAAAAACCTTAAAAGTCCTTAAAAATTATTAACATTTTTTAAAAATCCCTTAAAATTCTTAAAAAACTCTTACGAAAATCTAAAAAATACTTTTCTAACCTATCTTCTACCACATTTAGATTAATATGGTATTCAGCATCTATTTCTATTGCGTGAGTAACTTCTTACTTTCACCATTATGATAACGAGAGTAACTATTACCATCCTTATTACCAGAAACGGATTTGTTTAAACGTGTGTAATTTTTAAGGGGTTGTTTTTGGTCTCTGCATTCGATAGTACGCCCATGGGGACCAACCATATAGTGACACAACAAGTAAAAGTATGTTTCGCAAATACTTTACCGCCCGCGGATGCTATTTCATGAAATTATGTCACAACAACTGATATTGTTCATATTATATAATCTCCTTTATGAACTGAATACTATTATTAACGCAGCACTAGGAAAAGGATACAATATATAGAAGTTTTCTTCCTTACAATTTTATTAATAATATTAATTGATATAAGTAATTTTCATCAACTAATTAGAAATTTTAACAATATAGATTATTTTTACTTCCTGTCAAGATTCCGGTTAGTACTGATGGTTATTTAAATGAATCTACTACAACAATAACAAAAATGGAAATTACTAAAACCCCCCACGTTGTATAATATACACCTTGTAATTTACCCATAAATTAATTATTATATTTATGCAATTCTATACAACAATTTTGAATGCTTCACAGTGTCTAAGAAAAAAGCCGGACCGATCGGAGATCGACAGCAAAAAAAAAACTATTTCCTGTAGAAGTCAATTTATTTGTGGACGTCCTTCGGGCATGAGCAGTCACGATGATTGCCAGGACGAGTTATGGTTTCCGGTATTTCGAGGGGTCTCCAAGACACCGATGTTGATGGCATAAGATTTTCTGTATCATTAGCCTCTCTGGTAACTGTAATAGCGCAGGAAAGGATTATTGTCTTTAGTAAATTTTACGTTTTAGAATTAAGATAATGAATGGTGTTTTTTTTTTATTAAACAAGTAATTTATTAAAATTGATTAATCAAAGCACGTCGAAATTAAAACGAATAAAAGGCTCAATAAAAATAACTCAATACGACAATTTAATAATAATTAACATAAAAGTATTCTTAAGAGGCCGGAGCACTTGTGTGGTTGCCATTTAGAAAATTACCCTAGGAAATTGTGCTTATATTATATTAACATTGATGCAAAAATTGTTTTTTACACCGCGGGGAGTGAAACTAGTACTTTAGTCCCGCAAATGCCACTTTTACTCCCTTGGGATAAATTTTTTTAGTCCCTCAAATAAAAAACAGTTGAAGCCAGCTATCTTGTTTATTCTAATTTAATTCAGAACTGTCAATTACTTCCACAAAGGAGTATAGGAAACAATTTTTGGTAGTACAGTCTTCAATATTATTTTCTCCAACACCATTTTACGAGATCGTCGTAAGTTTTATTATATATTTTTAACGATTTTATTCTAAAATATCTTAAATGTGACAAGTCGCAATCTTCTATCATTATTGATTTGAATGCTGATCGAAATTGGTCTGAGTTCGAGCCCCATCGGGAACCCCGATTTTTTTAAATTTTTTAAGAGCCTGTATTTTATAAAAAAATACATAATTTAATATCAAACATGATTGCCTAATTAGAAGTAGGAAACTTAAAAATAATAGAATTAATTGTTACGTTTAAATATTTACAAAATTAACAGGTAAATAATTATTTTTAAATTATCCTTTTTTTTCACATTTTTGTAAAATTTTTCTAAAATTACCCTTTTTTCTCATTTTTACTATTTTTTGGATTTAAATTTTCTCTTTTCCTCAAAAACTTTGTCACTTTTTGGTCTCAAATTTCCCATCTTTTCTTTCAAATTTTGTTACTTTTTTACTGAAACTACTCCATTCTCTCTCATTTTTGTCACTTTTTTTATTTAAAATTTCCCTCCAAAATTTCCTCTCGTTTTTCCTAGGTTTTTTCCCTTTTCTGTCTCAAATTTTGTTACTGTTGACCTGAAATTTTCTCTCTCGCACTTTACCACTTTACTTTTTTGCAGAAATACACGTTTTTTAAAAAAAACTCTCTATATTCTTTTTAAATTACCCCTTTTTTCTAATTTTTGTCACTTTTTGGCCTTAAATTTTCCCTTTTCCTAAAAAATTTCCCTTTGTTTCTCTCAACTTTTGTCACTTCAAATTTTACTTTTTTTCTCTCATTAAAAGTACCCCCTTTTTTCATTTTTGTCTGATGTCCCCTCTTTTCTCTCAAATTTTGTTACTTTTTTGAGTAAATACACGTTTTTTGAAAAATTACCTGTTTTCGAAAATTACCCTTTTTTCTTTTTTTGTTCACATTTTGCCTTAAATTTTCCCTCTTCCTCCAAAATTTACTCTTGTTTCTCTCAACTTTTTAAATATTTAAACTGGAATTTCCTCTTTTTCCCTAAAATTACTTCTTTTCCCGCATTAAAAATACCCCTTTTTTAAATTAAACATTTCTTTTTCATTTTTGTCAAATTTCCCTTCTTTTGTCTCAAATTGTATCACTTTTTTCTGAAATTACCCTTTTTTAGGATTACCTCTTTTTACTTATTTTTGTCTCAAATTTCCTCTCTTCAAAATTTCGCCTCGTTTGTGTTCCCCTCAAGAGTATATATATCAAATTATAAGTTTTTTAAATTGCGCAAAAACATATTTTAACCGACTAAAATTCTTTAAAAGAAGTTTTAGAACAAAGTTCTATTAAAAAAAAATATATTTTAAAAAAAATTGTATTTAAATAATCATTTGAATTTTAAGGGGCCTTGGGCACCGCGGTGTAATAAATAAATAGCGTAAATACCACAGTACTAAAGTGTCTTTTAATCCCTCAGGTGATTAAAAGATGCACTTTAGTCCCTTGGTATGTAATATACTATTTTTAATAAATTTCAGTTAATGTTAAGTAATTCCACCCTTATAGTCCATTTTTTTCTGCACAGAACAGAATAGAGCGTCACAAAACATAATTATTCGTTTTTGGACGAGATATCGCCTAATAGCAACTAAAAATAATCGTTTTTTTATGATAATTAAAATATTTATTAAAAGAGCGCGTCTGTGCTACTTTTTTTAAATTTATCTAGAGAAAAAGTTGATAGTCGCATCACTTCAACTAAAAAGATTTTTTTAAAAGGATCGATTGGTGAATATTATGATATTAGTGTCTCTTAATAATAGGTTAACCCTTTCATGTCTTTAACGTGGCGATCTGCCAATTATTTTTTTTTTTGGAATCTCTTTATAAAAATGACTTGAGAGTATAATATCGTAAATTATGCAATTAATTACGACAGATTACGTTGAACTCCTTCTATGTAAGTATAGATATTCTTATTCTTTGAAAATGACACGTGAAAATATTTAGTCGACGAGCGGAAGTGACTTTTAACAACAGCTATGTAATGTTTATTTTGTTCGCTTTATTCTAAGAAATATCTGAAAGATATGTGTGGGAATACCGTAAGGATATATGTCTAAGCGGAGAACTATTCCACCAATGGTTCAAAAATATGATTCAGAAGGATTTTTTTTAAAGCAAGGAAAATGGTTGTATATTATGAAAGGTATCAGGATACAAAAATAAATAAATTGACATCCAGTATTCCATAATAAGTAATAGTAGATTATATACCGAGGTGGGAATTGCATCATTACTGTCCTGGGCAAATAGATCACCGAGACACTCGTGCCGAGGTGATCTATTGCCCGAGACAAGAATGATAATTGGTGTTGGTGGTACCACAATTCTCACAAACAATTCTCACAAGATGACAAATTGCGGTGTTGCAGGATGTATCAAGCCAGATTACATAAAGCAATTCATCTTCTAATCGAAGAGTAGGAATTAAAAAGATTTAAACGAAGAACGTAAAAAACGAATATTTACATGTTGGTGGCCGTTGGTAAAAACTGCAAGTGTAAATTTAAGTCTACTTGACAATTGTGATAAATATGTAAGTGGTGTATAAAAAATAAAAATTCGTTATAAATAAATCTCATTAAAATTTATAAGCATATAAATAAAAAATGTGATTATATTTTTGAAAGAAAAAATTCAGTAAAACGTGTTGTGATGAACAAAGTAAGTATAAATAAATATCAAAAACTATGATTCTTACGTCAGGTTAATCAGTGACATCCAAACAAATAATACATGACAGCTAGTATAATAAAAATTTATGAATATTTGCTAGATTTTCAGTCACAATAATTTATCATACTTTTTTTTAAATAATTTTTAGGTGATGATGAATGTAATTATTCAATCAAACCGGAGTCAATTACTCATCAAATATCATTTCAACCCCAAACGATGGACAAAGGGAAGCAACTAGTTGCGGCTGGTCACGTTAGAGATGTGAAAGAATTGAGACATAGTGGCAAAAGTTATTTAATCACATCGAATAATTCTAGAATAAAATACACATTTGTCTAAGTAAGCATGCTCCAGAAGTAGGTTATACTTTCTCTAATTTCCAACTAGCTATTGAAAATGTTTAAAATCTGCACTTGCTATTTCTCCCTGTATTTTTGCAATTACAACACAACAACTATTATGAACCATTTTTATATTTAATTTTGACGTGTTTATTTATGACAAGGGCCAGATTTCACGAAATTTTGACCACTACGAGCGCTGGGATCGTTTTAGTTGTCCCCACCATGCACTCTGCACCCAGCAAATAGTTACGGTTAAAAATGTATTTAAATTTTGTGTATCAAATTCCACAACGATAATAGGTATTCTTTATATAAAATTAGCAATAATATATAATTTTGTTTTAAAAATTGATAATCTTAAGGTGGATCCACATCAATAAAAATTTGCGTTGTGCGTTGTATTTGACATAAATTTACTCGTGTGCGCCGAAATTTTTGTTGATGTGGACTGTGCGCCGCATTTAAACTTACACAAATATTTTCGTGACGGTACAGTCGGTTTTCCAGTCAACTTCAAAGAGATTTGCGTCGCACAGTAGTATTAATGTGGACTTGATTTTAAGTGCATCTGTCATTTTGCTTCACGCTTGACCTGTTGCGTATTTTTAAATAGCTATTTTTGAGATCATCACGTCTTATTTTTTAAAAAAGAAGTGTGCATGGTTTATAATTATATCAGATTATCTACACCGCACAATGAGAATGAATAATAAGAGAAATAAAGAAAGGCGTTACTGGATAACGAAGCTGTTTCTATATAGAAAACAGAATTGCGGTGAAAAAATAGTGGTACTGAAGAGACAACGGCACAATTTTACAATTTTCTTCACATGAATCCTCATTGCTCCATGCCATTTTCTTTTAATATTTAGGTATTTCACTACTCCTGACAAGTGTTGTTTAATATTTTATAGGTTAGGTACTCTTCTAACATACATTCTCTATATTTTGACGCATACCTGGATTCAGCAGTACAACGCACAAGATAAATATTTACGTGGTAAAATATGTGATGAAATATATATTTGCGCCACAAATATTTGTGTTGGAATTCAAAATACAACGCACAACGCAAATTTTTATTGATGTGAATCCACCTTTATAGATTACGATATGCTCTTTTTGAATTTTACTTTGCCACTTCGTATTTTTGCCGCTAGTGTCGCCATATTGAAAAAATGGCGCCTGATAACAGTTTGATAATATCTCCTTTCCGACTCCTTTCACGAAAAAAAAAAACAACAGTTATATAATGAATTAAACTAGAAAAAATTTCCTATTTTTTATATCATAACTTTTTTTTTGGAAAATCAAAAGTTTTAGCGTACAAGCGCCGCAAATTGTACTTCAACATTGCATTTTGGACAAAAAACTCATTTCCACACCACCATGAAACAGGCGCGATTTTTTTATAGTGGTATCCCCAACAGGCCTAAACCCACGTGCATTATTATCAATTTCGTTGCAATTCTCATCGTTCTCGATTTTATTATACGTTTGCTCTGTCTCTGTCTCTTCCTTTTCATCGCTATCTTGTAATGGAACGTGCGAATTATTATTAGAATTTGCGCATATAATAGTGCATTTGCATGTGGATTCGCCTTTCTGGGGATAACACGATAAAAAAACGCGCCACTTACTCTGCTTCATGGTGGTGTGGAAATGAGTTTATTGGATAAAACTATTGATTTAACAAAAAAAAGATTATGACATATAGGAAATTTTTTAGTTTAATTTCTTATATAACTATTTTTATCGTAAAAAAAGTCGGAAAGGAGATATTGTCAAAAAACTGTATTTAGACGCAATTTTTCCAATATGGCGGAGCGAGCAGTAAAGATACGAGGTGGCAAAGTAGACATTCAAAAAGAGCACATCAAAATCTATGAAATCACCAATTTTTAAAACTCCCGGAAAACTTTCTTTTCCGGGTAACTTCTTTTTTGAGCACCAAATGACTGTAATACTAAACGTGAATGTGTAGTCGCCTTTAAGAATGCCAATTTTTGTTAATGTTTATTTGACAATTCGTTTTTTGATCTTAACATTATGGTATCCAATTTTTCCGTTTGTTGCCTGGTGCTTATGATAATTTTATTACTTCTATCTTGCATATTTCGATTTGATTTGTGTGGAGTTCGTACAAAAAGTATATATTCGAAAAATATTTTTGTGAATATGCATTATGGAGCCAGAAAAAATGACGAATCAAGATCTACGTTTAGTACAGTTTAGGTATAGAAAAAAGAAATATTTAATAAGCTACTTTAAGATAATAAATATTTACTAAATATGTAACAAGAGAAAACATGGTTTTACACATAATATAAATTCTGTCGAAAAATGATGAAATTTTTAATTTCTCTTTACATTTTTCCAATTTCATTAGCCATTGTTTGAATTTCTATTATTTTTTAAATTCTGGTTAGAGATTTTATAGTAAAATTTATAATTTAATACTTTAATAGTTCAAACTGGTTTTGTATGATGTTGAAATAAATCTAAGAGTAATATAGCGAAATACCAAATGTTTGATTATCATTTTAGTAATTTTATATTCTTCAATATCCTTTATTAGCGAGAAATAATTAATGCAAAAGATGCTCTTGACCGCTGGTGGAAAGATCCTCCGGCGTTAAGTAAAGTCCGTTGTTTCTTATATTGAACTACCGGTGCCATTTATAAAATTTAATATACAACGCTCGTATTTCTTGTAATGAACATGATACAGTCAAGTCAGGATGGCAATTGTTACAAGCATTTGTTGTTTGGTGTTTGCTGTGCAAACCCTATGAATTATTTATTTATGTAATAAGTATGAATCGTTGATCCCTCTATGGCATTTTGAAAAATCACGCATGAATATAATAAATTCATGACCACCTGACAACTAGTAATGATTTACGAGAGAGAATTCATAAAACTTATTACTACTAACTGATTAATATAATGTGTGAGTAATACACTAAAAGAATAAAATTAATTTACCGATTGTCTTACATTTTTTCCAGTAGAATCACTTTTTTTTGCTAAATTGTACTGTAAGTTAGTTTTTACATCGACTGGGAATTTCTGTGGGTCAAAAGCAAAAAAAAACCTACTATTTAAAACAGTATTTCCAATTTATGTTGCCTTACGTCAAACCGCAATCCCAAATCAACAAAATTTACGAAGTGGAAAAAACCTTCATCGATTATTTAAAAAATAAACCCAGGAAAAGCCAAGATGAACAGAATGTACTTATCGGATTGAACTCGGACCTCAAACTAAGACTCCAACTCCAACTGATGAGAACGAATTGAAACGTGGTATACGGTAAAGTTTTCTGAAGCATGTTCACTACTGTTTCCATCTGACGGGCGGAGGTTTAACTTATCATGTACGATATAAATAATATGGATAAATTTCACTGGAATATTATTCAAAAGTTACAAACTAATTTCTATTTCTTTTAAAATTAATATGTTTCTCATTTCGGTTCATGCTTTTGATCATTACTGTACAATTTATCATTCTATTTAAAAATAGATTTCAAATCAACACATTTTATCAAAAATTTGTCTACGTCATTTATCGCGTGATGAAAACGGTACAGCTATACCAAAAGAATTATTTCTATAAAAAACCGTTGAAAACTAACACTCATCTCTTTCTACATATCATTCTCACGAATAGTCCATCACAAATTAAAATCCGTTACAAAACCGCTTAAAAAGATTATAGAGCGCAAAATGCGTCTATGATTACATTAGCTTCTAGATCGTTGAGGAGAATAGTCATCTCCCGGCGAGAGCTTTTCACTTTAAAATGCGAGTCAAGACTGCACCCTAATATTAAACATTCTGAGATTTCAAAGTAGTAACAAGTGTTAAAAATCCAGAAGAAATAAAACTCCAAGACATGTATCACAATATAATTAAAACAAACAAAGGTTTAGTGGGCAACTAGTTTCGGCTTATGAGCCATCCTCAGGCCTAGAAACAAATTACCCGGTGTGTAACATACAATATTAAACAATACAAATTTTAAATAACTTACCATATTTAGTAAAAAACAATTAATTGTAATAAAAACATTTTGTAAACAATTTAAAAGTTAATGAGGGTGAAGGGAGGGTGAGCAGTAGAGTAGGTACATGAAGAAAAATTACTTTAGGAACGAAAAATTTTTAAATTAATGATAAATTAAAATTGGGACTGTTGTCCTGCGGACTGGTAATAGTGAGTCCAAAAATTCTTGGACCATAGTAAAGGAAAACTTTTATTTTGGAATAAGGTAAAATTGCGTATATCATGTCCAAAGGACGTTACCGCATAAAGGATGGTATAAGTATGAGGAAACCACATAATGTTCCTCCTGCTGATAAGAATCCCAAAAATTGGGTGGCTCATTAAATAAAAAACGTTATTTGAGATTATGGATCTAATCAATCTACAAACAGTTTTTCAACCATTAGTTACGTATAAAATTTTGACCACATTTTAATTAGAGATTGCCCTCCTTCTATACGCTCCATACTGTAAACCAATCCTTTCAACTTGTCATATGTCAGTTGTCAAGTAACCATCTTGTACTAAAATCTCTACATATTGAATCGTTAAAGTGCTCATGTTGGATTCTACTAAAAGTGCCGATTTCCGGGTTTTCCACCCGCTGCTTTCTCTGTTGGTCCTGTTGGATCTGTTTCTTTTTCTTACATTCTGGCCCTTGCGGCCCCTCACCGTACTTCTATCCGCACCAACATTTTTTTGGGACGGACACGTTTATTATACGGAATTTCCACCACGTTATATCAAACCAAGTGGTGTTTTCCTACCTTTGAGATTCTTATCAGCAGGAGGAACATTATGTGGTTTCCTCATACATACCATCCTTTATGCGGTAACGTCCTTTGGACATGATATACGCAATTTTACCTTATTTCAAAATAAAAGTTTTCCTTTACTATGGTCCAAGAATTTTTGAACTCACTATTACCTAATTTGTTTCTAGGCCTGAGGATGGCTCATAAACCGAAACTAGTTACCCACTAAACCTTTGTTTGTTTTAATTATATTGTGGTACATAGTTTTATTTCTTCTGAATAATTTGACCACATTTGAGATATGGATGACCTCTTGGATTTAAATGTTAAAAAGGGTTATTTAAGTTTAATGAAGTTTAATGCAATTGGAGCTATGCTCTATACAATGTGTTAAAAAATGTAAATGAAATTTATATTTTGATTCCATAAATGGGTGAGAAAATGACCCTTAAAAAAATCAATTCGATCCTTTTGTGTCTGATGTGCTAATCAAACACTGGTCCTTCGAACTGAAGAGGGTTGATGCCGCCAAAACGTCGCCCAACTAGTAAAACAAATTCCAAATGGATGTTAGTTCTTAATTCATATTTATTCATATTATACGTTAATTATCAAATAGTAAGTGAAAGTACGAGAAGAATAACGGTAACTAAGTAACTTCGTTATACTACTAGTAGTAGAGAAAAATGAAAAGACATAAGGTAAAAATAAGTACTTGAAATGTAACGCACAAAATTCCTGTTAAAAAGAGATTTATGTACGAACCATTAATCCTAACCCAACCCTTAAACATCACTTTAAAGATGTATTTAAAAACTGACACGTATTGTAACTTACCATTAGTAGGCATATTTTTTTGGAAGGTCAGATAAATTAATATAGCCGCAAACAACAGCTGAAAGTGTTAAAAGATAATACCTAATTGGATATCGAAAAAAGTTACGACTTAACCCCGCCTTGACCAGGTGTATGCGGGTGATTTAAAATTAAATGTTTGAGTTTAGCATCTATACCTATTAATGATTCCCTTCAGTTTAAACAAAAACACCGGCAAAGGTGTAGACAGTTATTTCTAAGTGTACATTTAAGGATTTTTCGTTTGTGTTTATTCGTTTTTCAAAAACCACAAAAGGTATGTTAAGGAATATTTTAAGTAACATTGTTTTATTACACCAATACACCTAAAAATGTGTCCATTACAACAGTCAAGTTTCTATAACCTCATATGGAATAGGTTGGAAACAGAAATTATGGATGTTGTTTTTAAACTTTATAAAAAAAATTAACCCTTCTTAAAACGTTTATAAAGAAAAAAAAATGGGATATTTAATTTCTTGCCATCCAAAATTAAACACATTCAAATCAAAAATGAATTTAAAAATGTTTTTCATCAATGAAGAGAAAAGAAATTTAACAGAATCCCAAAGAACAACGTACCGGTAACATAGGAAAAGTGGTCCCGGTTAAAGTTGATAATTTTTTGATATATTATTTTCTTTGAAATTTTTTTATAAAAGTTGTGCCAATTTATAATATGCCAAGATAATGATCTGCATCATCTATAATATAACACTAATAAGTCTTTAGATAATAATATATTAATGGTAATTGATTATCCTAAACGTATTTAAATATTAACTGACGCTTAAGGGTCTTAAGCAAAATTACCTAAGTAGAGTCGTTATGAGTTGACCTGTAATTAAGATTGTGGATTTAAAAAGTTACGAATTCACCGGAACCACGTTCAAAATATCCTTCAGCATGGTGATAATCTTTTTGAAGTGAACTCGAAAATAGATAAAATACAGAAATAAAAAAACAAAATACAGGAGGAACTTTTAAAAGTGTTAGTTAATATTTGAATACTTTTAGGACACCCTATACAATCAATTACCATTCTAAACTCCTTACGTTATTTTTTTCTCTTTCGATACTCTTTTTGGAATTAAGTTCCTTAACTCGGTTTGCGGTAGGAGTTAATTGGCAGAAAGCGTTACGTTAGAAAAAAGCGTTATGCCCCTCCAGGCGACCTTCCCTCTTTTTCTCTTACTCTCTGTCTCTTTCTATAATATAACTTTTTTTTCTTACTTGTTTCTATATCATTTATAGAGAGATTTTTATTTTTGTTTTGTTTTTTTTCTGATTTTTTCTAATTTTACTCATTTTTTTCTCATTGTTCTATTTGTTTCTGTTTCTTTTGTATTCTAATTTGTTCTTATTCTTCTGATTTTATGCGACTATTTGCGAATTTGTTGCCATTTTTTTTTTGGGATTTTTTTGCGATTTTTTGTGATTTTGTTGCGTTTTTTTGTGATTTTTTGCGTTTTTTTTCCAATTATATTGCGATTTATTTCAATTTAAAAAAAAATTATGGTTACAATTGTTTCTGGTTTTTAGTTGCTCTTCTTTAGCGATTTTTTGCAAATTTTTATGATATTTTTACGATGTTCTTGCGATATTTTTTCGATTTCTTTCAACGTCTTTTTCGTTTTTTTTCCGTTTTTTCGGTTTTTTTTTCAATTTCTTTTGTTTTTTTTTTCCGTATTTAACAATTTCATTTTTCATTTTTTTTTTCAATAGTTTCTGATTTTTCTTTCAACTTTTTCCACTGTATTCTGTTTTTTATTTCTTTCTTTTGCTTTCTAATTTTTCTTATTCTTCTGATTTTGTTGCGATTTCTTTAACGATTTATTTCAGTTTCAGTTTCGAATTTGTTCATTTAAATTTTTTTATGGTTACAATTGTTTCCGGTTCTTGGTTGCTCTTCGTTCTTTAGCGATTTTTTGATTTTTTTCGGTTTTTTTTGTATTTTTTTTTATTTTTTCGTTATTTCCGTATTTTACAATTCCACTTTTCATGTTTTTTGCATATTGTATTTTTATTAAGATTTCTAGTTTAATATTATTTTTGGGACGCCTTATATAATAAAATAAGGTCGTAAATATGGGGGTAAAAGGAGTAATTACACCCCCCCCCCCACCAGGATACCAAAAAAATAGCACGAAAAGAAGAAATAAAAATATATGAAATGTAGAAACGGAAACGGACAAACATATTTGACTTAAAAGTTTGATTACCCCCCCCAGGAAAAAAAATTATCTACGCCTAAAAAATTAACAATAACTAGGAACTTGTACAAATTGAATTATTTTGAATAGGTATAAAAAATAAACCGTTATACTCTACAATGCGATAAATATTACTTTCCTATGTGGTCGTAGGATTTTTTTTTCTTCCAGACCAATCGAGTAGAGTATCAAAATGAAGGGTTTTAAAAGGTGATCGCAAAAATATATACAACTTATATGTTTTATTCTAAAATGTATAAAAACAATTATAATATTTTTTAGTAATAAAATATTTTTCTGAAAAATATTCTTTAGCTATCGACATTAACAAATTAGCCTTGTTCCAGATCTAGTATTTGTACTAGTTACCGACAAAAAATCAGTAAATACTATTATTAAATTTTAATTTACAATAATTATGATAATCAGAATTTTCAATTCCGTAAAGAGGTATATCACTTAAGTATTTATAAATTCTGACATTTCAACAAGAAAATACGCTCCCCGCTTGTTTCTTAATTCAGGCTTGGTGATTTTCTATACTAATTTACTTTTTTCAGTTTTTTCCATATGTTTTTTCTCTTTTTCTGTTGCTATTTGCTCATTGTAAATAAGTATTTTCTTATATTATGTTGCTCTTTTGTAATTTTCTTTTAGTATACTCTTTATTTGTTTTCATCAGTGAGTTGGTAGGATTTTCCTTTTATTATTTTTTATTCTGAATTTATTCTTTTTCACCTTTTTCCATTTTGTAATCTTTTTATGTTTTTATTATTTTCTTTATTGCTTTCTTCATTTTCTTAGCTTTTTGTGTACCTAATGGCTTTGAACTCTGTTCTTGGTATTTTTTTTTGTATTTACAGGAAATATTATAAACAAAATAAAAAATCTGTCTGTAGATTTTAAGTTTTCTTTACGTTTTCAGATCCCTGAGTTCAAAAAAACCATTTTCCATAATATGTTCGTTCGACAACGATTTGCATAGAAGAGAAACGTTAATACCCAATTAAATAGCTATCAAAATTTTAAAAAAATCGTGGAAAAAAATAAATATATCAAATTTCAACATTTCTTCACAAATATCGAGAAAGTGTTATATTAGCTACAACCCACTTGTTTTTGTTTTCAGATAGGTATTGTGTTTTGAGTTTTAATATATTAATGTTAAATTCATCAGAAAAACCTTTACCTACATAATTTGTGACATTTTTAACTAGTTTCACAGGATAAAAATTACAATTTTGTATAATTTAATTATGATAATAACTTACTTCAGAACAACAGATAAGTAAGTTATTGAGATCATCCTGTTAGTGTATATGTCCTGGACATATGGAGAAGGTTAGGCGGATTTACATAAAACCAAAAAATTATCTACCAATACCGGCGGTGAATTTTTTTTTATATAAAAATTAGGAACGATATCATGAAACCCGTATTTTAAATCATCTCGAAAAATAGACAAGAACAAGGTCAAAAAATGTCGGTTCTATTGTGAATATATGCGTTTGCATTTTCGTGTGAATTATCAGTGCTCAAAATAATCTTAAATTGTCCAAAATCTTCTAAAAATTGTCTAAATTCATAATAAAACGGTTTAAAGTTACTTAAATTGTTCAAAATAATCTAAAATGGTCTAAAATTGTTCAAAATCGTCTAAATAATAATCTGAGGATTGTTCAAACTAATCTGAAATTGTCCAAAATCTTCTACAAATTGTCTATCAATTGTATTGTTCAAAATAATCTGAAATGCTCTAAAATTTTCTAAATTAATAATAAAAACTTCTAAAGTTACTTAACTTGATTAAAGAATTTTTCAAAATAATCTAAAATGCTCTAAAATTGTCCAACATCTTATAAAACTTGTCTAAAATAATAGAAAACTGTCTAAAGTAACGTAAATTGATTGGAGAATTGTTCAAAATAATCTAAAATGGTCTAAAATTGTCCAAAATCTAAAAATTGTCGAAATTAATAATAAAACGGTATATAGTTACCTAAAATGGATCAGAGAATTATTCAAAATAATGTAAAATTGTCCAAAATCTTCTAAAAATTACGGTATGAAGTTCCTTAAATTGATCAGATAATTGTTCAAAATTATCTAATGGTCTAAAATTGTCCAAAATGGTCAAAAAATTATCTAAAATAGTAATAAAACGAAAAAGTTGCCTAAATTGATCAAAGAATAGTCAAAATAATCTAAAATGGTCTAAAGTTGTCCAAAAACAGACTAAAATAATAATAAAATGGTCTAAAATTACTTAAAGAATTATTGAAAATTACCTAAATTGTGGAAAATAGTCTAGAATTCTCCTAAATGGTCTAAAATTGTCCAACAATGGTTTAAAATGGTAATAAAACGGTCTAAAGTTACCTAATTTGATCAAAGAATTGTTCAAAATAGTCTAAAAGTACCTAAAATTGTCCAAAATAATCTAAAATGACCTAAAATTGTAAAAAATGGTTTAAAATTCCCCAAAAATGAACCAAAGTTACCTCAATTGATCCGAGAATTTTTTTAAATAATCTAAAATTATCCAAAATGGTCTAGAATTGTCTTAAAATGGATTAAAATAATAATAAAAGTTACCTTCATTGATCAGAGAATTGTTCAAAATAAATGGCCTAAAATTATCCAATTATCCAGTGGTATGCATTGGAAGAATATGTCACCTTTCTCCTCCTATTTGTTATGCCACTGACATTTGAAGCTATTTTAATTTTTTTTTATATTGCGCAATGATTTTCACGTAAAATCCGCACAAATTGAACTGTGTGAGATTGGGTGGTAATTTTGGCCCTGGTCCTGGATAACTTTCTCGGCCGTTCTATTGGACCGATTTGCTTCAAACTTAGTATAGGTCGAGTTTAAATTTGAGCCCTGTAGGTCAAAGTAGACCGGAGATATGCGGGTTACTCTGGAGTAAGTTTTTCTTCAGAGGTTTACACCTCTCTGGTTAATTTATAGAATTAAATTATTTCTTAACTTAAAAATAAAACTTTAGTCATTTCAAAACTAGTCAAATATGTAAATAGCTATTATATTTTTATTCTTCATTTTCTTTCGATGTTGTCACCTGCTGTAATACTCAAACATAGCTAAAAGAATAGTTTAAAGAATAAATCTTTTTATACTATTGCAGACAAAACTTAAAAAAACATCATGCAATATATGCATCACTCCTGCATGTATTCAGACATCTCTAAACAAAACCACGAAGATCCTTGGACGTCTCCCAGAGATTATATTTCGGCAGATGTAAGTTCGAATTCTTCAATAGACTCCAGTAGTACTAAGAGACCGTTGAGAGAAAAAAATCCAAAAAACATTTACAAACACGTGCCTCACAAAGAAAAAGCACCACAAGTGGTGGCTAGACGGAACGCTCGAGAACGGCGAAGAGTCCAAGCTGTCAACATGGCTTTTGTGAGATTGAGAAAGGCCATTCCGTATCAAAATTCGAGGTAATCCGATATGATTTTTCAAATTTTAAATGTTGTTTGTGGTGGTGGTGAAAGTATGCTAAGAATCAGATTACTTTTTTAATAAATAGAACCCGACGAGTATTTAGTTTGTTATACAGAGTGTTTAAATAAACATTAGTTTATTTATATAAAAAATAATCAGATATACTTAAAACTTTCATGTTTCGGAATACGCTTCACTTTTACCACATATAATTTTAAATAACGTTTCATAGTCCTAAAATTGCGTTGTATTTTGTTTATTTTTTTGTTTTAGAGGAAAAAGAATAAGTAAGGTAAAAACCCTGCATAATGCTATAAAATATATCCAGGAGCTTGAAGTAATTTTACAAGATGCCAAAATTTTTGAGGACTTTTACAAAAACGTAAGTTTATATTTTCCATTATGTTATTTAGATGTAAATAATTTTTCTTCGTCATTAAATACTTATGTCATCAAATTGATTATAACTTACTTATTCCATACCTTCCATTACTTCTGCTTAAGAGGATTTTTACACAAGCAAAATTAGTACATTTTTATGATATTTCTTAATCGTTTTCTGAACAGAAAAGGAAAGATATAAACTTATTTTTTTATAACAACATTTTATGTTATTCTCTAGTAATATATGCAATGAGCTTTTTGAAGATTTTTTTAGTAAACAAATTCTAAAATAAGATATTTTAGACGCATGTTTAACTTCTTATAAATAAATGTAACAAAACAAATTTCAAAAATTAAAGTTGCACATTACTAGAAATATGATTTGGCTTTTATTAAAAAATAATTTTGAGTAAAAATAATCGTTAATAAGGGCATAAAATGGGTAGTATGTATTGTGGTAAGAATAATGTCTCATGGATTGTGTCTCTCATGCTTTATCTACCTACTACGCCTATGATGAAAATATAAACTATGCCCTGGAGCAAGTGAGGCTCAAATTTTAAATTTTCCGTAAAATTATCCGTAATAAAAACACTGATGGGAGGGAATTCCTCTATTTCAAAAAATTTTTTGCTGCTTGTCATGAACCTTCCGAGAATTTGAAGTATAAATTTTGGAAAAATACGCTCTATTCAGTTTTTTTTTGGCCTATCTGTCTCTCTTTTTCTTATATTTTGATATTACTTCTATATAGTTCATTTCACCGATTATGGCGTGTGGGTCATGACTCGCAGGACGATTTAACACAATCAAGTTTAAAAACCTATAATAAACTTACTATGAAATTGTAATGAAATATACCTTTCAAAATAGGGCTTTATTTAGCGAAAATCTCCATAGAGACTTAGTATTTTTATCAGTATACAAGGTGTTCCATTGGAAGAGGATCATACATTAACAACTGCGGCTATAAATCACCGAGGGTGTTAAAAAAAACTTATACTTCACGAGTCTGTCGCATTTTATAGCCAAGATACAAAATGTTTTATAAATGTTGCCAAATTATTTCTATACGCTTATAACTTATGAAGCACCCTGTATATTTGTGATACAGATTCTCCATAATTTTTCTGAACCAAGTTTTGAAAATTTTTCGCCCCACCCCCAATAGGCCATGCACCATTACGATGCAGCAAAAGCATTTTTGGCCATTAGGGGTTACCCCCGATCGATCGCGTGTCGGGCGCCATATAGTTTGACAAATTTTCAATTTTTTTTCAAGGGCGTCACGTGCCATACAACAAGTAACATTTTTGTGATCCTCGGCACTAGAAAACCCATTTCTATTACTTGGTGCAGTTTCATCCCTTTAAAGAGTTTGGCCATTTCGGATGCAGCAACTGCGTATATCTTTAAGACATTCTCACCATCCTAAGACTTGCTGGCATTGCTTCTTTCCATATAAGGGGCGAAAAAAAAACTGTGGTTCTATAGCGTTTGATGCATCTTATTTTACTTACGGGTTTTTTACAGTGGGTTCTCGGTCTAGTACTTCACTGAACAATAATTAACGCGACCATAAAAGAAACAAAAAGACAACCCATGTTCTTATATTCCCCCTGTTGCGTTTGTAGATATGAGAATGATAAAACTCTGAAAGTGTGTCACATATTACGGCATTATTGCCAATATTGGTAAAACAAACAACTTTTTATATTAGAGATATATAATTAACAAAGGCCTAAAACATATTCCACTAAAACAAAAAGTACAAAATGACTTTTAATTCTGGGACTTTTGACTATACTGCTGCAAATTACATAAGAAAACTATATTCAGAAATTCGAACTCCTTGTTCACGAATGGTATAGGAAAAACGTCACTCAGTTTTATTACGAGGACGATGCACGAACAGATACATGCGCAGTAGTCAATTTTGAGTGAAGTGGTCATCGTACGTTCTCTTTGGTTGCCGTCTTGTGCGACGTGCCTCCACCCCACAAGAATTGCATGGAGCAGGAAGATGTTCATAAAATCGCACGTTGAATACTATATCTTATTTAGTTCCGTTTTTACTGATTTTAGGTATACGTTTAAATTTTTTAATTCCACTATTGTTTTCGTGATCATTCTCAAGATCACCTGCCCCGTACCAGTCACCAATTTTATAATATCTAATACTTTTTATTATTTTCTAATTGTTTGTGCTTTTATTTTTTAGGATAAACGACTTAACTTTACGTATGTGGACGATTTTTACGACATAATGGAGTAAATCTTGTTTTTATGCTTTACTAAGGATATTTTAGAGAATAAATTATTTATCAGTCATTTATACGGGTAAAATTAGTATTTTAGTTAAGTCTAAAAAAATTATGGATTACTTTTATACTTTTACTATTAAGTATTAAGTCTAGTCATTATATAATGTATTCTAGTCATAAATCAATAAAGATTTTAAATTATTTTTTTTTCATAGAACTGTGTAAAACATCAAAATTTCCCGCCATTGAAAACACTTCCTCTTGTTCCGTAACGATGGCGGCGGTTTAAACTTCCCCCGAACCACCCCCAAAGAGGTTAACGCGTCTCATACCGACAAAATCTGCGTCACCCCCGTTTTCAAGGATGCTGAATACGACGGTGATCCTGGATCTTCACTAGCCCCTCAAATAGTCAAAAACTACCCTTTTGATACCCGGTTTCATGGAGTGCACCGGATAAGCGAAAAGTTTTTGGCCGTTTGAGGGATAGTTTGCTTATGGGAGAAGTGTTCAGTATCCTCGAAAACGGGGGAGGGGGTGACGAATTAAGTTTTGTCGGTGTGAGACGGCGTATTCGCATTAACCCCTTTCGGGGGCAGTTTTTGTTCTTATTAGGGGGTTTGAGTATAAAGCGCTGCTATCATGTTCAGCATCCTCGAAAACTAGGGGTAACACAGGTTTTGTGAGTATGAGAGGGCGTATTACCCCTTTCGGGGGCGGTTTTTTGCCTTTTCTGAGAATACGGTTAACTCGGAGAGTTTAAAACATCGCCATCGTGTTGAGCATTCGCGAAAACGGGGGGAGAATTAGTCTCATTATATTGGTTCTGACACTTTTCAAGGTTTTTTCCGATTCACTGAATCCACTATAGCCTTTTTGGTAAACACATATTAGTATAGAGGGTGGCGAAAATTTCATTGTAATCTATTGTAATTTTGGAAACAGTAAGGGATATGAAGTCGATTAAGAGAAACAAGAGTTTGTCAAGTTGAAGGACAATCGACGGGTGCATTGTATTCAAATATTCGGTTTTCATATTAATTGATAAAAAACAAATTTTTGCTCCAGTGCTTTTATTTTATAGAATAGAAAAAACTATATTATAGACTTTGAATTTGGCCATCCTCAACTTTTTTTTCAAATAAGGACCTGCACTTTTTATGTGATTTTTTTAATAGTATTTCTCCTCATGAATTAAACCATGCCATACAATTTATGTGTATGTATGAGAGAGAAATTAACATTTAATTAAATCCATTTACTACAGATCATTTTATCGAAATTTCTTACAAGTTTATATATTAATTTTGGAATCTTTAATTTTGATCAACTTGTAGGATAAACTTAAACACAGAAGTCTCTGCATATAATGACATAATAAATCATCATAAACAGTTTATTAGAAATAGATGGGATAGTCATTATCGCAACCATGCAATAACATCTAAAAGCCAATATTTTCAACTTCATCCGCATTTACCAAGTATAATACCTCATATTGCCGTTTTCGAATACAACAAAAAATGCACGTCTATTCTTTCTCGCCTAAAACTTAATCATGGACGATTTCCCTCTCATCTTCATAAGACAGGTTTAATAAACTCACAGTATTGTGTGTGCAATAATAATATAATTGCAGACCTCACTCATCTAATTTTTGAATGCCCAAGGTTTTCAGTAGAAATTTCAAAGTTATACAAGTCCCTAATTTCATACAATGTTCCACTGCCCGTAAATTTAGCTACACTTCTTTTAAGTAACAATAAATGGATTCTTGATAGTTTAATTAAGTTCATTCTGGATACTAAAATAGATATCTAAATGATCTGTTTTTCCTACTATAACAGTTATACCTACATAGATATATAAACCATTTAATCATTCTGTGGCTAATGGACTACGTCCAAGGCTATTTCCAAAACACACACACACACAATTTTGATCAAAATATCAAATATTTTCTTATTTTATGTATATTTGGAAAATCGACACTTAGAGCTAGTAATTTTGAAATTTAATTGTGGGCTCTCACTATACAGAGTGGACCAATTAGTACCTGAAACAAAAAAATGACTATTTTCGGACAACCGCACACAATGTGACAGTGGCAGGGCTCATAAGATAACGTCGGGGCCGAATTTTGTGTTGCAAATATTTTGTTTTTCGGGTCAGATATTTTATCTCTCTGAAATAAATGAAATTTGAGTTATAGATAGAGAAAGATAATTCTAATCGAATAAAAGATACTGTTAATTTCTGTTTACTTTGTTTTTAAAATTATTTTTTTTAACTCAATTGCCTTTGAAACTTAAAGAGCTAGAGAAGGTTTATTTTTATGGGGAATTTTATTAGTTATATTACTTTATTTATTTTTAATTATTTGAATAAAGTATTAAAGATTTATTATAAAGACTCTTTAATAGGGCCCTGTACATTATATTATTAAAAATAAAAGTAGTACTGCAGCAAAATATAAAAAAATGTGCATTTTGGTATTTCTCAATTATTATGAAAACCATCTCTGATATCTTTGGGTACAAAAGTTCCATTTAATCCCCTTCATATTTCTTACGGTTTTCGAGATTACAATACATTGAAATGAATAAATAAAAACTAGGTAAATAAAAAGCTGAGCTTTATTTCAATATAACAAATAAATAAAGTGTTAAACTTATCGTTAAACGACCATATAAGTTATTTGGTTACCTATATCAACAATTTGCTTCCCTAACAAGAGCTTAACACTAGACTGGTCAACTCTAAATACTGCATCTGTAGGTATTTTCACTTTATCTTTTGTAGGTTCAGTATAAACTGGTATTTTTCTTGGTCCAAGGACTGGATCCTTAAATCTCCATAATTCAACAGATTCTGGTTCTAAAAAATAAACATGTCTTAAAATAATTTCAGATTGATATTGATAATTAATAAATTAGTAAAAAAGAATGTTTAAAATACAGCTATTAAAAAACAACATTTTATGTTAAATAATCTTACTTTTTATTGCTTTTGTATCCTTAGCAAGTCTATGAGCAACTTTAGAGTAAGTATCTCCATCACTAATAGTCATAATTTTCGAAAATAACCCATTATGCGCTATTGGGTTTAAAAATTCCAGTTTTATACCAGGTTTTGTTGAAAATAATACAAATGGAGCTCCAGGACAACATTCCTTCATTTTTTCGCTAGCCTCTGGGTCATCAGTAAATTTAATAACCACTTCTTCAACCTAAAAAGTGTCTTTATCAAGATTCTAAAATAAAAATTTATTTTAGACTTACATCTAGCGTATTAGCTAAATAGGTAGTATTTATTTTTAATACTTCAGCTTCATCAAATTCTAGCGTTAAAGCTAGAGCTTTGACTCCAATTTTATCCATTTTTTCTCTAGTAGTTTGAACAAAAGGCATAACTCGCTTCATATATTTTTTCAGGTCATTCATTTTACCAAATTCAACAGAAAGTGTTTTATTATCAGGTAGACTTCCCTTATTTGCCTTAAAAATAATGTACATTAATTAAATAACCAGATTTCTTCAGTAAAATTTACCTCATATTGTTTTTTTAAAGTTGTCAGTACACTACTTTGCCATGAAGGAAAAGTTTTAGCAACCCAGATCTCTATAACATTAGGTTTTTCGATAGGAGGAGGATTAGGATTATTTTTAGTTTTAATCCCTTGGGAATAAGCTTTTAAATGAACTCTAAATGAATGCGCAGTCTCCATTAAATACTCAGAAGATTTAATTTTAATTTCGTCTATTGGACCTACCACTGGCCATGGACCATTGATCACACTAGTTTTATTCCCTAAAAGTTCCCAAACGTGTTCAGCAACGTGTGGACAAATTGGAGATAAAATCTTAGTCTGAACTTCAATAAATCGCATTACTAAATTAATATGCATTCCATCTAAACTGATCTCCCTGTACTTATCTCTTGCTGCTTGAAATTCGAATAATCCGGTCCTTAAAGCTTCTTTAAACAATAATTTACTGTAAAATTCGTCAGTTTCCTTTATTTTCAGATTCATTTCGTTCTGGAAAACCACGTCACTAAACGAATTGAAAGACCCGGTCCTACAACATCATTTAAATATTAAATATAAGCCCAAAATGGATTCTTGAATATTCATTACCTAAATGTTGATTTATTAGCAAGAACTTCCTTCACCCATTCTATATAAGTGTAAAGTCTTAAAATTCCTGCATCGGCGTTGCTTTCAACGAAATTTGCATCTTCAATAGTATCCCCAGAATCAGCTAGACACAATCTCATTCCATCAGCGCTAAATTTCTCGATTGCATCTGTTAATGTGAGGAAATTGCCATCAGATTTTGACATTTTAGCGGAATTTAACATTAACATTCCGTTAGCCCAAATGCTTCTCGGCCATTTTGATTCATCCTTATCCCAAATTGCACAGTGGTTGAAAATGCAGAATGTTAAGTGGTTTTGGACAAGATCTTTACCTATTTAAAGCAAAAAAAACACGTGAAGAGAATGCTTTAATATTATAATTTTGGTGACGTTTTCCAGATTTAGGAAGTAAAATATTATTGAAATTTTTACCTGATACCCTTAAGTCAAATGGCATCCAATATTCAAATTCGTGTTTCATTTTGTCAAGAGATTCTTTTTTGATTCCACAGTTAGCAGGATATTTAGCATTTTTAAAACAGATGTAATCCCAGACTTCTGGGGTCATTTGCTCTGGTTTAATATTAAGAATATTCGGTCCCGTTCCTCTAAAAAATATAAAAGAATAAACATTTGTCCGAGTCAAAGACAAAAAATGAAATACTAAAATTATATTAAATCCAACTCAAAAATAGGAGTACCACAAGGATTAATCCCCGTAAATAATTTTACTAAATGTGGTAAATTACAAACACTGTTACATATAATGACCAACTTGTTATTTTTTAATAATAAAAAACAAAAATTTTTAAATAATTTTTAAACAAATTGTGCAAACGTTCCGAAAAAAGTTGGAGGCTCTGAATCGATTTTCAAGCTATGCTGTAGAAGACTTTTTTTGCTCAGAATAACACATAGAATACGAAAATCTTTGTTTCCAGGTCGATAAAAAATTTACTCCGGTATAATGTATATTTTATCTTTCCTAAAATAAGAATCCAAATAACTTTTATTTATTTTTAAAATCAATTGAATTTTCAATGAATAATGAAACAGTAGGTCATACCATAATAATTGTGGTATGACCTAGTGTTTCATTATTCCTTGAATAATTTTTACCACATTTGAAAATGGATAATCTGTTTTTGTAATTGAATTTTATTTTTTACATAACACGAATATCATGATTAAAAACACTAATGGTGGAAACATAATTGTTCCTAAATTGTAGGCTGAAAAGTTAATTACTAATTCATAAAGACATTTTTGAGTAACAAAATGTATAAACTGAATTGTTGAAGTCTGTCTGTCCGTCATTCCTATGTTCCTTTTTGAACTTTTTTAAATCTAAAAATACTGACTTCAGATTCTGATAGTACATCAAGTAAATCTGATTAATATTCTAACTCTTAAAAAACATAGAAAATGGCATTCAAAGTTAAAATCATTTTTTCTTGTATTAAATAATATCAAATAAATGTAAAATAGCTAGTTGTGTAATGTTTATAGATTGAGTAATATTTGTTTTTGTTCTTCATGAGCATTTTTCCCTTGATACATTTATCAAACAATGTTTCGTAACTGTTATTTTTTGGGTTTAGCAAAATAAACATTTTTTTACTTACTTGAAAGTACCCCCTTGAAGAAAATGAGCAATAGTGTAATAAGCCATATAAATTGTAGAATCAGACAATGACTCAATCAACCATTGTGTATCCCATGGTAACTTGGTACCAAGTCCATAGGTTCTAGAACAAGCATATTCATGAAGCCAGTTTATACAACCAACAAAATTTCTTTTAACTTCATCATAATAAATGTTCATATTATCTAGAGCTATTAAAGCTTGATTTTTCCATTCTTGGTTTCCATAATCTAAGAACCATTGATCACAAAGAGCAACTACACATTCATCACCTGAACGAGACATGACCTTTTTTTCAGGTTCATAGTAAATTACCGCTTCGTTATTATCTACCATATTTTTTTGAATGATTTTCTTCACATCTTGAATTTTTTTACCCTTAAATTCACCAATGGCCATAACACCTTCATAAAAACCTTTAGTATACAGTGTTTCTTTGGCTTCTAGAAGCTTGTCCTTATCATTTTGACTTTGAATTTTTAATTGTTCACAAATAGTAACAGCAGCTAGATTGCCAAATCCAGGAATTTCAATAACAGGTATAGGTTCAAATGGAAGAACCATATCATCAGATATATTGTATTTTTCTCTTAAGGCTGGTTTTTTCTTTAAATCAGTTAAAGCTGCATAATCATCTGGGGAGTCTGATGGTACGCAAGTGACAACACCTGTACCTTTATCTTCTTTGATGGTGAGCATAGGAAGAATGTAAATTTTTTTGTACTCAGTTAAAGCGCTGCTTAAAGCACAACCAAGCAAATCCTATAAAAGAAACACAAAGCTAAATAATATAGGAATCCCAATTATTTGAATATTTTGTACTTACCTCTCCTAATAATTCAACAAGAACAGTAAACTTTCCCTGTACTTTTGTGAATTCTTGGTAAGCCATATTTCTTGCAGCTCGGTGAGTAGACACAAAAATTTCACCATTTTTTGTTTCGAACCCTATATATTTCATGTCGGGTCTTACCCAACAATTGGTTTGCCCATACATGGTTTCAGGTCTTAAAGTTGCAGCTACCAGAAACACCGATTTATTGGAAAAAGAACTAAAATATATATATTAGAAACTTGACTAGAATAAAAATAAAAAACCAATATCTAATAAAAATTAACTAATAAATTATACCTTAGTTTTTTAGGGTACGGTGCAAGCAGTTTCATTTTAACTAAAGTATACTCCTGGGGCCCAACACCTTCTCCAGAAGCACGATCATGATCCATACATGGTTGTCCATCTCTCTCAGAAAAAATTGTATGTCTCTTTCCAAATTTGATTTTATTGCGTTCTTTTAGTCTAATAAATTGCCATCTAACAAATGAATCATAAAATGGATTCGCATCTGTTGTAGTAAATGTTCTTCTCCAATCAGTCTAACAAATAAAAGTATTTATTTTAAAGTAAGAAGTTGTTACTATTATGGGCGACTTACATGTATGCCAAATCTGTCGAGATCTTCTTGAGCTCTAGGAGGAAAAAAGTCACACCAGTATAAAGCATCAGCAAATTTTGGAATATCCTCATCTGTAATGCCAATGCTCTGCATGATTTGCCACTGGAACTTTGCTGGGCCAGCTTTAGCTACAGCCTTACTCTAAAGATATTTAATTTGTTATTAAAGCATTTTTTTAGAGAAGAAATACAATCTCGTTTAAATAGTAAACTAAACAAAAAAATATTCATTTAATATTGGAGTATTATATATTTTTTAAGGTTTTATATTAGACAAGTCGCATTGAGGGCCCACCAGTGTGTGAGGGCATTGAAAAATGCCCATTTTAAGGATTATAAACATACGATTTATTTTATTTATGTGTAAATTTCATTTTAAAAGACAAATAATGCCTCAATGTAGTTTAGTGCCACTTTGTTCCAAAACAAAAAATGAATTTCTTTGTGCCTGTCAGCAAAAAACATTACCAAAATTATCTATGAAGAAAAATCATAAGTAATTTATTACCTCCTAACAAATATTACGTCAAAAAAGTTAGCCCACCCCCCCTATAAACGATTTCTATATATTAACTTGTCCCTATTGATAATAACTTTCTATCATAATAAATTTTTTTTTAAGAACTGCCAAGTTAAGAAAAAAAATAAAATAAAATTGATGAACTGCAAGATCCTCTCTCCCTCTTATTAAGAATGTATTTTATGAACTGCCCCTTAGAACTGTTATCATTTCATTATTCTTTTCTTAAAGAAAGAAGCAATGCTAAGATTTCATGAGATGAAGAATAAATCATGAGATAAACAAGAGAAATATTTAAGTAACAAATAACCTAGACATTTATTTTGACCGGGACCGGATTTGCATTTAAAAAGTAATAGGGTCCTTTATGAATGAAAAAGAAAAGGTATATCATTAAAACAATTCATTCAGGTCATGATCAAAATTAGCTTAATTACCCTGAAAATTTACCTTTTTTGATTTGCTTTTGTCTTTAGGAAGACCATCGCTTTCCTCGACTTTTATTTCTTCTACTACTGGAAACTTTGGAGGATTTCCATAAAGTTCCATTTCCCTCTTTAGTTTATCAGCACATGCTTTAATTGGCATACCAGTGCAATGAAAACCAAAAGGAAATTGAACCTTAAATATTTTAAATTAAAAATTATTCAAAATTGTATTAATAAATTTATACCTTTTTTCCTTTTAGTCTGTTGTATCTAACAGCAAATTCACATTTTGACAAACTGAAAGTATGCCCTAAATGTAAACGTCCATTCATGTAGGGATAAGGGAAGTTACAGAAGAATTTTTCATCATTTAAATGTTTTGGATCAGTGGGGGCATCTACTTCAAAAATTTTCTGATCTTTCCAACGTTGTTGAATCTCTTTCTCAATTTTTTGAAGGTACTGTACCTTAAATGTTCCTTTTCTTTCAATATTAGCCTAGAACATTAAAAATTTCATCATGTTATAATAACCATATGTTGGGATTTATTTTAACTTACCATTGTAAATGACAAAATTAGTTAAAAATACTACTTTAAATCGTGTCTAACTAAATTTAATTCATTAGCAAAAATATATTAATAAGTTTTGACTTTGAATAATGAAATTACCATCACATCATCATTAACTTGACACCACTTAGTGAGGTTAGCGACCGAAAAGAGTGTGGTTAGATAAAGCTTCATTTTAATTTATTTTTCGGCCTTTACTCATATTTGATTTCAGTCCAAATTTATTATAAGAATTTTGATATTGGCAAGACTGGTTTCTTATAGAAAACTTCTACAAATATTATTTTTGTTCTGCTACTTGTCGGAAGATGTCGCTACACATTAATATTTCTATTAAGGATTAATTAAAGACATAGGCGTATCTGAAAGTTGATTTTAGGTATTTTAAGGAATAAATTTTGAATTAAAAAAAAACTATACAGAAAAAAATTTTAACGAAAATAGTTTTTACAAAAAGTTTATTAATTGGTAAAAATACTGTAAAAACTTAATGGAATTGTGTTCAAACAGATTGTTTTATAATTCTATTTGTACAAAATGGTAATAAAATATACTATTTATTTTATATTTTTAGCCATATCTTATATTTCAAAATGTTTAGGATAATTTAGTTAAATATTTCAATTTAGATGATAATACGTGGCCTTAACAGGCTAGCACGTTATTAAGTAATTTATTAAAATTATTATCTATAGGAGCTTAAAAGTAATATTTAATTTGAGTATTATGTAAAATTTTTAAATTAGCACTTAAAAGTCGGTTATCAAATATGCCTACAAAAATATTTATAATTTTTTTAAACCTATATATTAAAAAAAATAAATTAAAAATATCTACATTAATTGATAATATGGTTAAGAGATGGCAGTATATACGAACTGAATTCCTGATTAATAGAGGCCAGAATGTCAACATGATAAAAGAAGAAATGTATTGTTGTCATTTGCCACTTTTAAGTATAACATAACCTATTATTTTAATGTTTATGTGTCGCCTGTGTGTTTCGCTATTTGTGTTATTTGCTTAGCTTGTTTTTATTAGAATTTTTTTTTTAATTTGATAATATCAAAATATTGTCTGGTACTTTGTTGTTCCAATAGTGAGCTGTTAATGTTAAAGAAACTATTTATAACAGTGTCTAAAAATGCTAATAGACGAAAAGATTGTTTTTCTGCTATTGGGACTGCAACTGGTAGGAAATTTATTTGTTCTACCCAAACATTTTATGATGTGAAGACCAACCAACTCAAGTCATAAACAGTTATCAAAAACGTATAATAAAAAAATACACACAGAAAATAAACACGATTTAAAAACGAAAAATCATATGTTGATATTGTCAAAATGTATTTCTTCTTTTTTTAACTGGTCTAAGTCGCTAAGGCTAATTGATTTAGTAATACTCGACAGATAACTAAAAACTATACCTTGTTATGCCATCTACATTACTTTAAACAAATTAATGTAGATGACGTCACTAGGAAATTTTGAAAATTTATTTCTTAATTTTAAAGTAGATTCTCATATACTACAAATGAATTTGCTGTATCTACCACATCACACGTCCCTATTGACGATTTTCGTTTTATTTAATTAACACCTTAATGTTTAAAGATAGGAAAAACTTTATAAAGTTTTATTGAAGGTCAAATGTCGTTCAAAATAGCTTATCCAATTTTTTAAAATAACGTTTCGTCTTTGAACGACCACCCTCAACTGGTGCTATCCAAAGTTTTCTCTCAGATTTTACATCTTCTAGTTTTATTTATGATTAAATTTTTGATTTTTAAACGATTAGTTATTATTTATCCCTAATAGGTTATTGTTATGCATGAGAGAGTATTAAAGCATGGCTGACTCATAGGCCTAACAATTATTTTAATTGACAGTTAAAAAGAATAAGAAATAACATTTTATCTAATTAAAAGGAAATAAAAACTCAAAGTCAATACCGCATGAAATTTAATTAAAGGTAATTTCAATTAAAAGTATCAGTATCGCAACATGTTTCGGCATTCAGGTCATCATCAGGCGAATGTTTGAACAAACTTTAAATGTAGAACACATCATGTTAGATATTATAATAAGAATTTCGTTTCACGTGAATAGAAAACGGAGGAAAACCCAAGAAAATTAATTAAATTGTTATAAAAAAATTGTTAAAAAACTAATTTAAAGTAACTGAAGAGCGCATATTTTATCTAATTTGTAGACAAATTGCAAATTCATATTATTTTTGTTTTATTAGTTTATTCTCACTATTTTGTTAAATTCTAAACATTATCAACATAATTAATTATAACTTATAAATTAGTAAACTTTTAAAACATTAAAATTCCATATTATAATAATAATATGAATTTCCATTTATATTTATTAAGTACATTGGTAATTAACTTTCAAAATGAATATAATTTCAAAGATAGTCAGAATTTAATTACATATAGTTAACTTATTATCGTTTTTACGAATTAGAATTGACGTTATAAGTAGGTAAGAAAAAGCTTTGTTTTCATATACCCCGTTCGCATCGAATCCAAACAAGTAGATATCAAATAAATTGTTTTACAACCCAGCTAATAATTACCCCGCTTTGTTTTCATCCGGTCGTTGTTGACAAATTTGAATTGTTATGTTAGAGAGGCATGCCATTAGCGGACCCATGAATCATATCGGCGTATATGAAGAAGTTCGACGACGGAATGCGTCCCAAAGGTTCGCTTAGAGCTGGTGATTTATGCCGCCCCGTCGGTTTCGTAGCTTCTCCTGGGGTTTCACATCATGCCGTCATACCGATTCTTCGTGCCCCGCATTTTTATCTTTTATACTTAATAATCGAACGCCGAATTTGCAGGGTTGTTAACTTTTATTGGCGTAATTTTTTAACTTTAAAAGGGATAATTTATTTTCGGTTATGATTTACGATTTTATTTAAATAGAATTTTTGTTCTAGACTCTAATGCTATTAAATTCGTTAATTATTAAAGCGGTTATACCGGAACGTAAATTCTTGTTATTAAAAGTTAGTCTTTAAATTTGATTTTATGAAAAAACTATTTTCAGAAATAAATTCTGAATGAAAATGACTAAAGTTTGATCGTGCTAGATTTTTAAATTTACATCTGTTTTTTGAGTAAAAAATTATAATAATAATAATAAATAAATATTTGGCATAATTTATTTAGATTTTTCATTTTTTTATCTTTATTTCATTAATAATTGTTTAAATTAATAACAAGTACCGGTAGAAGAAGAAAATATAAAGGTAAAAAAAATGTAATTCAAAAAGAAGATAGAACATAGACAGGATACTTTTATAATTAACTTGTAATGTTTATTTTTTTTTTAATTTCATAGAACCCAACCCAAATTAGAGATTCTGTCTGTAGTAAATCATTACAATATATATCTAATACAACTGTAAACTGAGTTTCATAAAAAAAATTAATCAACTTCTGTAACTAATATAGAAAATATAGATTTTTGGCTTTTAAAAGAAATAGTTTGTGTGATCGGTGACGATTTCGGCGCCAAAATACCTTCGTCTTTAATCCCTTGCTCGATTTCGGCTCCACGCTAAGGATTAGGACTAATGACTTATCGGGATGAAATAAAAACTAAAGTTAAGTGTAAATTTGTCATTCTAGACAATTGAATCGAATCCTTTAACTTTCCACTAAGTATTTTATTTATAGAAATTTGATCTAAAGTTTAAAAACCGGTGATAAAAATTTGGCATACTTAAAAAAATTGTACTTTGGTTTCCGATGGCTTAATTCCGTTAATTGATACAGAATATTCGAGAAATTTAATTAAGTAACTCCAAATAAACATTTATTGCCAATAATAAAATAATAATGCTATAACCCGTTAATTTTTCAAAAAAAAAGAGTTTACGTACTCCGCCCCCAACTGGGTGGATTTGGACTGGTCTTGGGTCCCAAATTTAATATAAGCTGCGAAGTTTGGATTCATTAAAGGAGTATGTAGCCAGAACACTCAAAGTGACACAAACCTGTTCTGACACAAAAATGGCAACATTTTGACATAATTTCGAAAATTATGCCTTTTCTCGAAGTCGTGGTGACCTTTAGCTTGGTCCAAATCCTAGGAAAAATTGTCTAAATTTTTCAAAATGCCGAGTTTTTCGGATTCTACTGATTCTACGGAGTCCGTTTAAAAATCGGTGGGTTTTATCTGCCAAAAAAAAATTCCTGAAAAAGTCCAACTTTTGCACTTTCAACCCCAGGTCTCCGGAATCTCGGATATGGGCATTTTTAGAAAAACCTCAAACGTGGTGCTTTCGGGAATGTTCTAAAATAAAAGGATTATGTTTCAAACTGCAGAACGAATTAAAAAAAAAGCCACAACTGGGGTAAAATATGACCTATAAATTAGACCAAATTTTCCAAAATCAGGATTTCTCCAAAATCTATGAGGTCTCTCGAGTAGATAACCACAAATAGTGGATTGGCAAAGGACTTACGGTTCAAATAAGGTCAAAATCGAGGAAAATCCTAAATTTAGCTTGATTTTCGCCTATTTTGCGGATTTTCCAGAAATATATAAGGTCTTAATTTGCTTTAACGAGTAAATTAAGCATCCTCTTTTAAATGAAGAAAATAGTGGGTTGTCATAGGATTTAAGTGCCAAAATGTGGCCAAAATCGAGGAAAATCCGTTTAGCTGGAGATACTCCTTGAGAACACTGGCTAAGATTGCTTTGTCATCAATATATATTAAAATGTACAAGTTAGATTTGAAAGGTGTATAGAAGAAGAAGGACGTCACATTCAACAATTTCTATAAAATTTAGTTGCCATGATTATTTTTTCTTAATTAACGCCATAATGTTTAAGTTAGCAATAAATACAATTTTTTTTAAAGCTGTACTTATTATTTCAGTGTATTAATGACAAAAAAATTAAAAAAGCAGAAAAAGCTAGTGGTGATATTGAAAATAAAGAGAATGCACGCACTCACAAAAACTCGCGTATCTTATTTATTTGTGACAATTAAATTACACATGTTAACATTTTTAAAAAGCTAAAGAACTCAGCTTTCGAATGGTGCAAAAATATACAGGGTGTTCCATTTAAATAAGTAATGTTTAGTTGAAAATGGGTAATTTTTTTAACTCGCCCTGTATAACTGGGAAATTTTTTTAATATGATTGGGAAAAAACTTTTTGAAATTTGAAACTCATTGGTGAAAACCGCACATTTCTATCTTATTTCGTTTAGTCAATAATTACGCTTAAAATGTGTCAGTTTCAACTGGGACACCCTGTATATAAAATTTTTTATAACTTATTGTTTGACAACCCTTTGTTTATTATTTATTTTTTATTTTTTTGTTACCACTAGATTTTTTTTTAATACCTCAGCCTTAGTTTAGGTTATTAACCTATATTCCCTGTTTACTATCTGACTTAAATTTCATGTATGACAATTACAAAATTTCAATTTTATTATAACAACTTTCATTATTTTAAAAAATTTTAAGATTCTTTCACTTTTGTTAAATTTATTGCCAATTTATCCATAATACCTTTCGTTTCCTATTCTTTACTTGTATATCAACTCTCCTATCTTATTTAATAAATATAACATTTAACTTTTAATAACCTTTAAATAAATTACCTATCAGCTCAAACAAAACAATATTAATTTATAAAATTCCCTATACAGGGTGAACATTTTCATAACAATATATTGTGATAATAACCGACAGCGTTGTCACATTTACTTAATACTGCTGTCAACTAATTAGAAAATAAAAAACACAGAAATATATTCTGTAACAACGAGCGAATTCGTAAAAGCATTTATAGTGCAAGATCGTCAAATGGTTTAATAAAAACATCATAGAACTTCATAAGTCTATTCCTATCGTCACAAACAAAATGAAAAGTTCTTATTGGAAAACGATAAAAAGAATAATATCATTATATTTTTCTGTCAATCTAATATTAATTTCTCATCCTCTTGTACATGGTTTTATGTCAGGAAGATCTACGATCACTAATTTATTTTGCAAAATACAAATTATATCTGAGGCACTTGATTGGAGAAGTCAAATAGACTGATTTTTCCAAGGCTTTCGACAAAATTAATCATAAACTGCTGCTTGGAAAATTAAAAGACATGAGAATTCACGTATCATTGTTAGTATTTTTAAAATCTTATCTCTCCCCTAAAACAATAATTGTAGATTTTGAAACTTTTATTTTATTATCTATTCGTGGCTCTAAATTTAATTTGTGATAATCCTGGTTTAAAAAAATTCAAAGCGTTGACTAGTCAGTCGAATTCCAAAATAATTCAACCTAATATAACGAAATTTTGAATTTTTGGACGTACACGTACAACCAGAAGACGACAAAATAACTCAATTCTGCGACTACCTCGTCGAAAATTATATAGATGATAACTCGACATTTCCACCACATATTTGTGCAGAACATTCAAAAATTTTGTATAATTCAAGAATTTTAGCACAAAGTGGCAACGTTGCTACGGAGTTTACCAGAAATAGTTTTAGTAATTATAAAATACCTTTTTCGAGTAGGGATGCAATTCGGATAGTACCTTTTCTTGTTCAGGTAAAAATTAAATTTTTGGTATGCAACTCGGATGTTGCCAAACAGATATGAGAGACAAAAAGGAAAAGGGACAGACCAGTAACAACATGGGATGACACCATCAACAAATTTTAGAATGAAGGGGGATCGACAGAAGAGAAGCAAGTAAATTGGCAAAAGACAAAAAGAAATGGAGAAAGTTTGTCCACAGTGTGTGTTCTCTTTCTGTATACTCTGTAATCTAATTTATTATCCTCTCGATTGACTAATACATCTAGGAAAGGAATTTATCGGTCTTCTATTTCTGGATGCTAGAATGAAAAATCGGGAAGGAATGGTATATATAAAGTTAGTGGATTATTGTACGAATCGATTCTCTTGCCTGACAACGGAAACTTAATTTTTATATAAATCACCTAAAAAATACCCTTCCGCCTAGTAATTTTTTTTTAAAATATAGATAATAAATTCTTGGAAATCTTTGATAATGAAGTCGTTTTACCTACATACAGGCATATTTCTTATCGTATGTTTGTTTTTGATTTACAACAACCTGTCTCATCTAGCACATAAAATCTGCTGAGATAAAATATTGTGTGTCGGCTTGTTTCAAAACAAAATTATCAAGATATGACTTATCCTTTTATTCGCCAGATATCATTTTTGACAAACTTAAAAAAATATACACTCGAAATTATTATTTTTATTTATATTTCTTAGTTGGAACAATACCAATCATATGTACATTTTTAGATAAATAATTATTTAAACATTTTTAATTTTTTAGTAAAACGGAAACTTAAAAACAACAAGCCAAATCTGTAAGAGGTACTTATAAAATAAATTTAAATAAGACTGATACAAGACCAGGTTCTTCAACGCAGCCTTTTAATAACCTTGTATATTTTTTTTTCATATGCTAGCAAGCAGCACTTAAAAAGTTAAGGGTGTCGGCCAACTTGCGCCCGCTCATTAATTCAGCCAGTTTGCGCCCAATGTATTAAGGGTAGCTGCTTTGCGCTCACCGTAATAATTCTTAGAAGAGTTTATTTTGTATTTAAAATTATAATTAATAGAAAGTAAAGGTATCTAAAAACTATAAAATAAGACGGAATTACCACCCCATGATTTTCATAACAAAAACTATTAATTAACTAAATGTTTGAAAGACGGCGATTAGATATACTTTATGCGTAAAAAAATAAATGTTTATTATCCTCCAATAACACTTGCTTAGTTGCCAGATGTGATGATCGCTGGATTTTAGTTTTAGGGAATTTGGAATTTTTTTAATTTTTTTTCTCCAAATAAATAACCTCGGTTTAATTTGTATTATAATGATTTTTTTTCAGTACCATTCTTGACTTTTGTGGAAATTATTTGTTAGTTACAATTTCTTTATCAGGAAATGATTATTTCAGAAGTAATCTCATTGTTCTGTTTTTTTGTATTTTTTCGTTTTCTAATTTTTTTCTAATTTTTTTCTTATTCATTTGATTTTTTGTGATAATTTCCGATTTTTTTGCAATTTTTTGTGATTTTGTTGCGGTTTTTTGCGATTTTTTTTTGCGATTTTTTGTGGTATTTTTCGATTTCTTGCGTTTTTTGAGCCCTCTTTTTCGTTTTTTTTTCGGTTTTTTGATTTCTTCGTTTTTTTTTTGTAATTTACAATTTTATTTTTCATTTTTTCCCAATGTTTTCTAATTTCTCTTTTATTTTTTTTCTTTTTTCAAGATTTTTTGTTTTTCAAGATTTTTTGTTTTTTTCTGTTTTTTTCGGTTCTAATTTTTTCACGTTTTTTATTCATATTTTCGATTTTTTCTGATTTTTTCGGTTCTTCTACTTTATTCATTTTTATGATTTTTTGTCTTTTTCTGTTTTTTTTTGCTTTTTCAATTTTTTCTAATCTTTCCTCATTTTTTTCTTATTGTCCTGGTTTTCTATTCTATTTTGTTTTCTAATTTTTACTCATTTTGCGATTTTTTTGTCATTTTTTTGCAATTTTTTGTGTTATTTTTTCTGTTTTTTTCGATTCTTCTAATTTTTTCTCGTTTTTTTTCTCATTTTTATGATTATTTGTTTTTTTTTTCTTATTTTTTAAATGTTTCTGTTTTTTCTATTCTTTTTTTTGTTTTCTAATTTTTCTCATTTTTTCTTATTTCTCTGATATTTTGTGATTATTTGCGATTTTTTTGCGAGTGCTTTGCGATTATTTGTGATATTTTTCGTTTTCTTTCGTTTTTCGACGCTTTATTTACGTTTTTTTTTGTGATTTTTCGTGGTTTTTTATTCGTCTTTTTTACAATTTTTATTATGTCTCGTTTTTGCCGTAGTTTATAAATGTATTTTTTATTTTTTTCCAATAATTTCAATTTTCTCTCAATTTTTTTTTTTTTTTTCAAAATGTTTTTTCTTCTTTTTAATTATTTTTCCTATTTTTTCTGACTTTTTCGATTTTTCATTATGATTTTTTGTTTTTTTTTTGATTTTTTTTTAATTTTTTCAATTTTTTCTCATTGTTCTATTTTTTCCATTTTTTTTTTGGTATTCAAATTATTTCACATTTTTTTTCTCTCATTTTTCTATTTTCTCATTTTTTCTCATTCTTATGATTCGAATGGCTATGCGATACGGATTGATTATATATTACGGGCGCAAATCGGTCGACCATCAGGTACCTTTAGAATTATGGGCGCAAACCGGCTGAATTAATGAGAGGGCGCAAGCTGGTCGGGCGCAAGCTGGCCGTATCCAAGTTAAGATAGGGATATTTAAGCCGTTTTGTCCCATTTTATGTCGTTTGGCTGGAGCAATCAGTTAAAGTTGAAACAATTGAGATTTTCAATTATCTATAACTTCAAAATTATTTAGTTTATACTATAAGTTTTTGAAACAGCTTCTCAGGACAATGTTAAAAATAGAAAAAAATGCAGGGTGTGTTTCATTTAAAATAACATCACTTTGATAAGTCACAGATTTACCGGACATTCTGTATGTTGGTAATTATTTTTAAAATATAACTCCCAGTACCTAGCTCAAATAGGAAATCAGCTATCGTCCGCCCACCCATCGTTGATACACCCTGTACTATTACAATATTACCTGCGTTGACCAAAATATCGTTAGATAAATTGATTTCTAAAAACAAAATCTCTCCTCCTTCTATTAACAAGTCAAACAAGTGGTATTGTAAAATTTAAAATTCTTGACGAAAGTAAGGAGAAAGTACTAAATTGTCTTATTAAATCAAAAGAAATACAAAAATGGAATCGTTTAAGCTCTAAATCGAAGTTTCGATACCGAATTAACGAAAGTGAGGAGCAAACATTAAACGAGAGCGATCGCAAAATTTAAAATTCTTCCAGAAAATAAGGAGAAAACATTAAATTGTCTTATTAAATCAAAAGAAATACAAAAAAAAATCGTTATATCGTACTTCTTAACGTTTAAGCTCTAAATCGAAGTTAAAAAATGCCAAAAGTTACAAGATTAAAATCATTTTTAAAAAACGAAATAAGTGCGAAATTAAATTTTATTAAACACGTTTCTTTTCTCTGTTTAGAATAACGCCAACTGCGGCTATGGAAGTTCTGCTAGGGCGCTACACCTAATAGTAGATAAAGAGGCATTGGCAGCAGTCTATAGTATGGATCTATAGTATGGATCTAAACGAAATTGGATAGCATTCCATGATTGCGGAAAAACTAAGAGAAAATTCGGTGCTAACGATGCCATCATCGGACAAAATGTCGGTCAGCCAAGATTTTATGAAACCTTTTGATGTAAACATACCTGAAATCAGTGTTGCTATGGAGGAATTTTTGACTGTGCTGAAGTTTGTCACAAAATAGTACCCAATGGTGCTTCTCGGCACGTTTGATGGTTTCATCTTCATTGATGCGTGGTTTATGATGTCATGAAATAGCAGATATCAATTGGCTCCTCCACCAATGGGAGCGTTTAGCGTAAGCTATTTATAGGTGGCACCACCACTGCCTATTAGATTTGACAGCTGATTATTTCCTATAAGTTTGTTGGCGAAAATTTTGTTGCGTTTAATTATTAAAGTAAATTTTATAAAATGAGTTATAGTAATTGGAATTTAAAACATCTGAAAGATGAATTGAAACGTCGAGGAGCAATTTTGCGGGGAAAAAAAGCTGAACTCATCGAGAGGTGTGTATTAAATCATGATGTATTGTATTTTATAGGTTATATTTGGATTTACACATAATTATATGGATCAATATCTTTTATAATTTCCAATTTTTGATCATAACGTAAGTGATGAATAATACTCACAACCAAAAAATTTATTAAAATTTTTGTAACATTTTACACTATAAAACTCAAAAAAAAACAAGAACGAACCGATCAAAACAGAATCAACAGGTAAAATGCATATGAACTGATGAACTGTTTGCCCACCAAAGAAGATGGCGGACCTGTCAAAGTCACGTGATCTGGAATGGTCTATAAACGTAAAACATATATGACAAAATTTTAGGTTAAGTTTTTAGGGTTGCTGGAACATAAGCGCCTCTAGTGAGAAAATATTTCAGTAAACACTCCCATTCATTTATCTTTTGAGTCAGTACTTTCGATATTTTATTCGGAACCTTTCTACCTTTTCCCTACATACATAAACTGTTATAAACCGAAAAAAAAATATAGAAACGCATAAGCAATGCTTTAAAAAAGTTTGTCCATATAAGAACTCCTATGCTAATAATTTTAACGGTGCAGTTATGACATTAGAAAGTCAGAAAGAGAGAGATAAATATAATAGAACACTGAATGAAGAGTTAGACAAAACAAACATCGAGGAATTATACAGTGTGGATGAGAAATGTCCTTTATCATACAACAGATATTTCTTGAATAATGATCGGCAATGTTCGATATAACCATCAACTGAACATAAAGACCGAATAATTTTTTGTTTATTTAAAACTATTGCAATTCATAAAAAACGCTAGTGGCAAGAATACCTGTTTTTAAAGAACCCTTTTAATCGGTGGCGTGTATACTGATACCCTTTTCTGGTCAGGTATATTTGTTGGTGGCAAGTTTACCTCCGCCGATTAATTTGGTGTGGAGTTCCGGTGCACCGCTTAAAAATCTCAAAAATTGATTAGCACTTAAGTATGCTTATCACTGGTTAATTTGATTATTATTACTATTATTTTTGTGGCTCTGTGGAATTTGCGAATAGAACCTTTTTTGAAGACTTTGCGAACACGCGTACTTGGAATTAATCTAAGCGCTGACCATCAGTGGGTTTTGCGCAAATGTTTAAGATTAGAACTATAAAACTATTAATGTAGGATATTATTAAAGTATTATTTAAAAATATTAAAGTTCAAAAGATAAATATACCAAGATGAGAATATTTTGCTTAGTTACAGTCAAATATTTGAATAATTCAGTTTTTTGTCAAAGTCGAAGTCTTTTAATAATTCTTTATTAATTATAACACGTTTTTAAAAACTGAATGCAATCTTTTCTATTTATTATCTTGAATTAATAGTAATAGCAGACTCCCAGTAGTACTGCCAATGGTCTTTTATTTTTAGTGTCAAAACAATAATTTATTTTATTTCATCCTGTTCAGTAAAATATCATACGATACACGTCCGCTATAGGTGTTATTACAGTACTTGCTTATATTTCGGACTCGGATCCTGCGTCGCCTCGTTCCTAAAACAACTCGTACGGTAATAAGTTACCTATCGGACTTGTAACGTAAAATACTACTTATTTCATTCTTTCTATTCTATTGAAGTTGATTAATAAATAATAGTTAGTTTCAAATTGTTCATGTTATTTCCGCCACTTTAAATATTACTCACTTTACCGACCTTTTCAGAAATTTGGTGTTAAAAATTATTTTTGTTAAATTGACGCCTAAATTAAATAATTATGCAATTTGAGAATGCAAGACAGGTATATGTTCGCAAATCCTATAGTTCGCAAAACTCATGTTCGCAAAGCCCACGCCACCATTTTTGTTTATGCATAATAATTTTTTATACGTAAGTTATAAAATTTAGAGATAATGTAAAAATATCTTTATAGAATTATTTATAGTTTAAAATGTTCGTTTTTGTTGTTTATTACTTTATAGAGAGTATGTGAATAGTGATTTTTATCAAAAAGTGGCTAAATTTTTTAATCGTATTCATTATAATTCATTCTATATATGTTTGGAAAACTGGAAATAGGGTCTTTTTAATTAGCGGTTAAATGCCAATGATATATTTAAAAAAACACCCTGTATGCTTTAAAATATTTTTAAATTATTATTTAAATCCAAATATAGCTCGTAGCGAAAAGTGTTTTTTACTGTCTGAACCCAACAAAGTTGTATAGAAGGAAAGTATATTGCGATCATGATATTTTGCCCATACCCAGATTTTAACGAATCTTTACGTTTTGAGGTCTGTCTGTGTGTGTGTGTCTGCGTGTCTGTGTATCTGCGTGTCTGTGTGTGTGAACACGATAGCTTCTAAATGGCTGAACCGATTTAGATGAAATTTTATATACATATTTAGGGTAGCAAGGAGACAACCTGTATATATTTTGTTATTAATCAAACAACAGGAAGTGACAGTTGCTATAAGTGATAACGTCAGTACTGAACAAAATGGCAATAAAATTTTACACATATATTTTTTATACATTAAAGTTTAATTTCGAATAATTAAAATTTTCAAAAACTTTTGCCATTGTTGCCAGATTTATCAAAAATAAATGTTTTTCATATTTTGTTGAAATTGACAAAATTATGTATTTTTATCAAAAAATATAGGATATCAAAGTTGTAGAACATACAATTTTCTACACATTTTATCGTTACTTTTTTTTTCGAATTCCGCATACTTTCGCTGCTAGTTTCTATTTGAATTTTTATATAATTTTTATCTTAAATTATTTTTTTTTAGATAAATTTTAATATTCAAAATTAAAAAAAAAAAACTTAAATTTGTAATAAAAAATTTTATAATTGCGATTTTTTAAAAAATTTTATTAAATTAAAGTTATATTAAAAAATGTAAAAAGTTGAAATAATTCAATGTGTTTACCTATGAATTTTTGACAAAAGATTTGATTTTTTTTTAGTATTTTAAACTAACTTTATTAATATATATCGATCTGGAAAACCAAAAAAAAGGTCTATTTCCCAGTAAAATTGATAGGGATATTAATTATTAAATTAAAAAAAATAACATTAAATTTGTAGTAAAAACTCTATAATTGTGATTTTTTTAAATTGTATTCAAAAAATTGTAAAATTCGTAAAAAAATGGCGAAATATTTTTGATATAAATTTAAAAAAATGAATAACATTAAAAATATTAAAATGGGATTTGTACCATTCGAAGGGTAATATAAAACTCTAAATTAAGAATATATTTTAGTTTCTTCGAATTTAAAATTGTAATTGTTATAACCAAAATAATATAGTTCTTTTGTCCTTTCGTTTTATCCAAAATGAGAAAACAAATGAAAAAAGTAAATAGTACATCCGAAAGGGATTCAACTAAAATAATTGATTAAACAATTGCTTTATTATATATACTAGGAATGTTCGGAAAGTTGGGTGGGATTAGCCCTAATTTTTTTTAAAAATTTTATATTTTTCTCAAAACTTGTCTGGTCCCTAACTTATGGACAACCCTGTATAGGGTATAAATACTTACTTTTTATTTTACTACTATATTTTATATTTTTAATTATTAACCGAATGGCAACAAAAACTATAAGGTATGGAAATACAAAAAATTAAGAATCCTAGAAAAAGTTCAAAATTATGTCATTAATGGAAAAATACATCTTAAAATATATTCATTTTTTTTTTTAGTTTTATTACTCTCCTTATTTATCCATGTAAGCATGAACATAATTTATAATCCTGGATTTAACAAAATATACGATCTTCGTATATTTACCTGGATTAGGTTAAACTAAGTAAATCAACATTTTTACAAAATACTAAAATCCTGATTTATTTCTTTATATACCATCGTCATAAAAAAATGGAAACGTCTATTTGCGTCAATTATTTTTTTTAACTGATTATTTACGCATTAATTTGTTAAAAATAGCTATTTTCCTTAAATTATGTAATTTTTGTAAATTAAATATTTATGCAGATGATTAAACAAGACCCACTTATAGAATAAATTAGGAAATGTTCAAATTATGTTTAATTTTTTTTCTAATTGGATCCAAAATACTAAAAGTAACAAAATATCTTAATTATTTTTGTGTCTGTGTAAGTGCTAATAAAAAACGTAAACATAATAAAAATTACAAATAAAAGTATAAACAATAAAAAGAAAATCTTTTTGTTTAGGAATCAGTTAAATATTCAATTTTAGGAATTATGATTTTTTATTCTTTGATCTTTTTTTCTTTGATTCTCGTAAAAATAGAAAAAATATTATTAATTAAATTTCAAACTAGTTTAACAAACTATTTTTAAATAACTATCGGATAAATCCTATGAAATCTATACCTAAACAAAATTTCCATTGAACCAAAAGAAACAAGGATTAGTTTAAAGCCAGATTATGAAAGTTTGGGTGCTGTATTAGTACTTTATCTTCGTACCTACCGGTGGAATTATGAATATTTATGAGATTTTATTGGCAAATTTGTTTGGGAATAAGTAAGGGATGTTTCTACTTAGACTTGTAATCCGGCCTAATCTTATTTCGGTTAAAGACAGTAAATTTGTATATTTAGATGCAGACGCCTTCTTTTATGGTTCATAAGTATAAATAGATTGGTTTAAAATGTAATAAAAATTTTGAGAAAAGTTAGAAATGTAAAATTAGTCTAAAAACTATTACTATTATTATTTTTTAATAAAAAAAATCTTATTTCCGGTTACTTTTTAAATTTTAAACCAAAACTTCGTTGGTGATTTTCGATCCTTGGTCAGCTTCATATTTTTTTGAACACAAAAATACTCTTTTTATACACATACAAATCAAAATTAGTTTCTTCTTAATTAGGTATTTAGTCCAGGGCCAATCCGAATATTTGGGACAAAACATCGAAAAATTCTCTACAGGATAGCAATAGCTCGAATCGTTACTAAAAATGATTAAAAAAGTAGAAAAATGCACCCCTGCATATGTAGGGAAGTACGTCTTTCAATCAAAAATTAGTCTAAAATAAAATTGTACGTAATAACTAAATCTAGAATTTTGTTTCAGACAAATTTTCAACACAACCTCAAATTTTTGAGATAATAGCAAAAAACCGTTTTTTTTTAATTTTTGGGTTTTTAACACGTTAACTGCGTAAACGTAAATACTCATTTTTTAACGAAATATATAATTATTAGTTTAAAATTTTGAAAACAATCACAGTCCTTGAATTTTTTATAATAAATTTAATGGTTTTTTTTCAAATTTTTAGTTTTATTTTAGACCCAGTAAAAAATAAAATCGATTTTTAAATCGATAAATTATTAGTATTCCCTCCGATTTTATATGAAATGAGAAACTGACTTTTTTTTAGATTTTCTGGACCCAAATACATTGAAAAAGTTAATTTGGAAAAATTAAAAAATATAGAATTTTCGATGAAAAAAATCATTTTTAAAATTTACAATTACGGCCATAACTTTTTCAAATATTATTTTAAAATTACGATATAATTCATACACGTAGTACTTGTTAAGAGCTTTGGAGCGGTGCATTTACTTATTTTAGTAATTTTATAGTTTTCGAAAAAACGATTTTACAAAAAATTAAAAAAATAATGGTTTTTTTCTTTCTCTTCCGAATGGCACAAATTGCGTCTCAATAGCTTTAATATTTCCAAAATTATTTAATTTTCTTCGAAATAATCAAAAAATTTGGAAAATTTTCGAGCTGATTTTCAACAAAATCTATAATTGTTGGATTAAAATTTAAAAAAAAGACCACGACCGCAAAATTCTTTATTACAAAGTTATTGTTTTTTTTTTTAAATTTTTAGTATCAATTTTCACCCAGTAAAAAAAATCGATAAATAAATAATATTCCCTCCGATTTTATACGAAATGAGAAACTGACCTTTTTTTTGGATTTTCTGAACCGAAATACATTGAAAAAGTTAACTTGAAAAAATTTAAAAAAATAAAATTTTCCATGAAATTTTTTTTTTAATTTACAATTGCGGCCATAACTTTTTCAAATATTATTTTAAAATTACGAAATAATTCATACACGTAGTACTTTTTAAGAGCTTTCGAACGGTGCATTTACTTTTTTTATTAATTTTATAATTTTCGAAAAAACCCTCTTCAAGAAATCAAAAAAAAAATATCTTTCTTTTAATTTTAACAATTAGAATTATGAAATCCAACAAACTGAAATATATCGTAAATTTAGAGTTTTTTCTTCTCTTTCGAATGGCTTTAATATTTACAAAGTTATTCATTTTTCTTCGAAAATCGTAAAAATATTTGAATAATTTCGAGCCGTTTTTTAACGAAATCTACAATTCTCGATTTAAAATTTCGAAAAAAATCCCAGTTATACAGTTTTTCATTACGAATTTAGTGGTAATTTTTTTAAATTTTTATTATTAATATTTATCTCGAAAATAAAATAAAATACTTATTTAATAAAGGAAAAAGCGAAATGTAATTAAAAAAATGAAATAAAATTTATGAAGGAATGAAAATGAAGAAAAAAACTAATAAAACAAAAGTGGTCACATTCACGAAAAATATTAATTCAATAATTTAATTTAAAATATTAGTACTTTAATCGACACGTGTTATTTATGGCTTATATGATAAATACATGGAATTATTTTTTGGAAAAAAATGTCACTACTTTAATCGACGTTATTTATTGTTTCGAACCTCGCTACGCTCGTTTTTCAAAGTAATTTATTAACACATTTTTTTTAAAGTTATCAAAATTTGATTTAAATTTTGCTTTTTCTGAACCATTTATTTTTTAAATAACTTTGGGAAAAATAAATCATATATTAAAATTAATTGGGAAAGAAACATACTATAAATGAGAATGTTTTCAAAATTTTCAAGCAAGAATTGTGAGCTTGAGAAGAATTGAGAAGAGGGAGAGACCAATATGACGAAAATTGAAAAAATCATTATGGTTGAGGTCTCTCCCTTTTTTCGCAATAACAATTTTTTATCAAAAATTTTGAAAATATTCTCATATAAAGTATATTTTTTCCTTTTTCTATCTACAGTTATCACTTTTTAATAACGGCTATAGTTTTTTTGTTACAGGGGTTAAACGGTATGTAGCTAAAAATTATAATTCAAATATTGTTTCTAAAGCTAGAAAAATACAAATTATCTGTAAATTTAGAATATTTGTATTATACTATTAAAAATAGAATAAAACATACTATAAGTGAGAATTTTTTCAAATAATTGTGAATTTGAGGAAAGGGAGAGACCAAAATGAGGAAAATTAAAAAATCCATATAGTTGTGGTCTCTCCCGATTCTCACAATCACAATTTTTTATTTAAAATTTTGAAAATATTCGCATATATATTATATTCTTTTCTCTTTCTATCTACGGTTATCACTTTTTAATAACGGCTATAGTTTTTTTGTTACAGGGGTTAAACGGTATGTAGCTAGAAATTATAATTCAAATATTGTTTCTAAAGCTAAAAAAATATAAATTATCTATAAATTTACAATATTTATATTACACTACTAAAAATAAAATGAAACATACTATAAGTGAGAATTTTTTCAAAATTTTTGAGGAAGAATTGTGAATTTGACTAAAGGGAGACCAAAATGAGGAAAATTAAAAAATCCATATAGTTGTGGTCTCTCCCGATTCTCACAAACACAATTTTTTATTTAAAATTTTGAAAATATTCGCATATATAGTATATTCTTTTCTCTTTCTATCTACAGTTATCACTTTTTAATAACGGCTATAGTTTTTTTGTTACAGGGGTTAAACGGTATGTAGCTAGAAATTATAATTCAAATATTGTTTCTAAAGCTAAAAAAATATAAATTATCTATAAATTTACAATATTTATATTACACTACTAAAAATAAAATGAAACATACTATAAGTGAGAATTTTTTCAAAATTTTTGAGGAAGAATTGTGAATTTGACTAAAGGGAGACCAAAATGAGGAAAATTAAAAATTCCATATAGTTGTGGTCTCTCCCGATTCTCACAAACACAATTTTTTATTTAAAATTTTGAAAATATTCGCATATATAGTATATTCTTTTCTCTTTCTATCTACAGTTATCACTTTTTAATAACGGCTATAGTTTTTTTGTTACAGGGGTTAAACGGTATGTAGCTAGAAATTATAATTCAAATATTGTTTCTAAAGCTAAAAAAATATAAATTATCTATAAATTTACAATATTTATATTACACTACTAAAAATAAAATGAAACATACTATAAGTGAGAATTTTTTCAAAATTTTTGAGGAAGAATTGTGAATTTGACTAAAGGGAGACCAAAATGAGGAAAATTAAAAAATCCATATAGTTGTGGTCTCTCCCGATTCTCACAAACACAATTTTTTATTTAAAATTTTGAAAATATTCGCATATATAGTATATTCTTTTCTCTTTCTATCTACAGTTATTACTTTTTAATAACGGCTATAGTTTTTTTGTTACAGGGGTTAAACGGTATGTAGCTAGAAATTATAATTCAAATATTGTTTCTAAAGCTAGAAAAATACAAATTATCTGTAAATTTACAATATTTGTATTATACTATTAAAAATAGAATAAAACATACTATAAGTGAGAATTTTTTCAAAATGTTTGATGAAGAATTGTGAATTTGAGGAAAGGGAGAGACCAAAATGAGGAAAATTAAAAAAATCCATGTAATCTCTCCCTATTCTCACGATCACAATTTTTTATCTAAACTTTTGAAAATATTAGCACATATAGTATATTTTTTCTCGTACTATCTACAGTTAGCACTATTTATTATCGTTGACAATTTTTTGGTTACAGGGGCTAAACAATATTTAACTGGAAATTATAATTAATATTGTTTCTCTAAAGCCAGTTATTGATTATTAAATACTATTTTGTATTTAATTCGATGTTTTTTTCAATATATAAATTATATAAATTTTCATCAATTTGATTTTTTATTTTTACTACCGTCTGTTTTTTTTTGGATAGTGAATTAAATCTATCGCTGCCAAGCTGCCACTTTCTATTATTTTGATAATTCATTTAATCTGTAATTGGTACAAAACTAAAGTAAATATGAATTACTGATTTTCAACAATTTTTGGTTCTCTTAACTATCATATCGCCGGGGGTATGTATAGCAGTTAAGGTGTTAAGGATGTAGTGCACCTTTATAATTTCAAAATTTCGATTTTTTTTTCTTATTTATCATCAAGAAGACGTTAGAAAAATGTTATGTAAACATTTGTGTCCAATTCGGCATATTATGCAATTTATAGAGACCCAAACACGACCGAGCACGGTCCTTTTATGGTCGAGCTCACCTCCGCTTTTCCTTGCAAAAATTCTTTCCTCAATGAGTTTGACGATGTTTGTATTTTTTTATTTTGAATATCTTTTTTGGTTCCTTCAAAATTAAATCTTGGAAATATGGTCGCAAATCAAGCCTGAAGGTGTAATATTTTTTTAATAATCTTGAAATTTTGATGAAATATATGTCTTGAAGTCCTTTAAATTTACCGATTTGTCTGGAATTTTAAAATTGAATAGTTCATAAGGTATTAACGTTTTTAGAAAAAATGAAATTTTTTCAATCGAAAAATTGATCGTACAATTTTTTGATATTACAATTTTTCATAACCTCATTTTCTTCGTCTTGAATCAAATTTTAAGATAGAAAAAAAAATAAAAATAACTTTACATTTAAAAATACTGTGAAAAATGAGAAAAACCAAAAATATCAATTTGTAAAAAAACGCAATTTTTGGTTTTTTTTCGTTTTTCACAGAGTTCTTAAATGCATAGGTATTTTTTATCTTAAAGATTGATTCAAGACGAAATAACTTTTTTGATAAAATTTTATTTTTTTCGAAAAACTTTTAAATCTCATGAACTATTAAATTTTGAAATTCCGGTAAATATAAAGAACTTCAAAATATACATTTCATCAAAATTTCAAGTATATAGAATTTTTTTTCGACATAAAAACTCAAAAAAAAAAATTTATATAAAACGGTTCTTCGTCATTATCTCGAAAAATTTCAGAATGTTGAAAAATGGTTTGAAACAAAATTGTAGATTTATTTATTATTTATTATACAACTCCATTACAGACCATTTTTTGAAATCACACTTCGCCGGCAATTGAAAAAAATGATTTTCAACCAATAAAATTCACCATCCTTCGAAACAGTGCAGGGGTACATTTTTTTCCTCTTTTTGTAATCATTTTTAGCTGTAGCTATCCTGTAGAAAATTTTTTGGTTTTTTGGTCTCAAAAATTCGGATTGGCCCTGTGTTATTATTTTTAAATATCTGAATTCATGAAAAATTCTCAGTATATATGGATAATAATTTTTTTCTCGTGTAATTATAAGTGATAAAATATGTTTACAAAATTTTACTGACCTTTCTAGAATGTATCGTTGACGAAATATAATTTTAATAAACTCCGCTTCTCATTGGTTGAAATTAATGTTGGTATCAAGACTCGAGGTGACAATTGACATATTTCATTGTCAAATACCATTGTATATATCATTCGCCATTATTCTTATTTTTTGTTATTGTTATTGACGTCATTTTACTGCGAAATGAGGTATGAATTAATTTTGAAAGCTGAAGGGTTGGAAAATATCATTCTTAAGATTTTTATCAGTATTATATTACGTTAAACTTAACTGTATTCAAATAAAATTGTTTTATTATGTGTTACTAATTATATTTTTTCTAATTATATTTATGCACCTTTATTAGAATTTTACTAAAATGCCACTCTGGTTAATACTTACTCTATGGCTAATGACATTTGACAACGAAATATGTCAATTGTCACCTCGAGTCTTGATACCAACATTAATTTCAACCAATCAGAAGTAGAGTTTATTAAAATCATCATATTTCGTTAACGATAATAATAATGAAATAGATTTTGACCAAAAATAATTGGTAGACCTTTTTCTAGGTTGACAACCTTGAGAAAAAGTTGGTTTAAAAATTTTTAATTTATTAACTTTATCAGTGCTCATTTTCTTCGTTGAAGCCTCGACTTTAAGATAGTATGTAAGAAATATATTGTTCGTAGGGAAAAATTTCATTAAAAATGCAAAATCGATTTTTCAGTTAAAACTTTCGTATATAATTATCCATGGATAACACGTTAGTTTTTAAAACTTGAAATATAAATTTTTTTTATTACAATCAAATATAGAAAAATAATGTCCAAATAGATTTATTTTAATTTAATTTTTTTGTAGATCCTTCTTCACCATCAAAACTAAAATTCAACTTTCTTGGGGTTCATCTTCTAACCCTTTGATTTCTTTTAGTTCTAGATTTTTGAGTTCAGTATTATTTGGATTTAATTTTATTGGACATCAATAAATCAATATTTTTTTGGTTTGAACAGATTTCAGAACCATGACAATTAGAGTACAAATTTTACTATCGCATCCTGACATTTTTCAGCAATTTCTCGGGAAATAATTATTTCTTTGTAAATGTAGACATAATACCGTTAACATAATCTTTCCATCCCCAATCCGTAGCTGTTAATTGATTACTAATACAAGTTTGAATTTGAAAATATACCTTGTTCAGCTGCCAATTGGAAATGAAACGAGGGATTTTACAGTCGCAATTTGATAAAATTGAAATCTTAATTCATGTATATTGTTTTGTACTTTTCTAAAAATATGCTATTAATTTTTTTGGCTGCATTTTTATTAAAAAAAATTTCTGATAGATTCAAAAATGTTTGTTGGAGTGATTTTACTATTGATTATTTTTTTTTTCGGCGAAACTGGAGAAAAACAATATTACGCATGAAAATTAATCTTTTTCAACAATTTTAACGTTTACCTAGTAAAAAATAAAATATTCTTACGAAAAAGTCGATTTTTGTTTTTTTTTTTGCATTTTTAACGATCTTTTTTTATACAAAAAATATATATTTTTTATATAATCTTAAAGTCGAGGTTTCAACGAAGAAAATGAGAATTGATAAAGTTAAAAAATCGAAAATTTGTAAATTAACTGAAAATTAGACTTTTTCATTTAAATTTGTATAAAATCGAAAAATAAATATTTTACTTCGAAAAAATTACAGCTTATTTAAAACACAAAAAGGAACGTTTTCATCAAGTTTAACAAAAAATAATATTTTTGCGGGAAATAAGAATTAAAAACGAAAAAAACTGTTTTTAACGGTTTTCACGATAATTTTGAGATTATGTTGAAAAATTATTAACATAAATGATTTATATTTTTTAATTACCAACAACTTTTGTATTAAACTTTTTTCGATAGAATTTATATTTCAGCAGTAAATCGTATAGAAACAATATAAAACCCTCAAAACATATTTACCTACCCCTACCCCCTTCAGGAACTTTTCCTAGTCATCTCCGATTCTTCTTAATTTATTATAAATTTTCCGATCATCCACATGCAGCTAAAAATTTTCCATGAATTTGCATATGTAAAAGTGTGGTTTGGTCCTGGTCTAATCAAAATTTCATTACAATATATTATTTTTTTTTGTATTTGATTTTAAAAATATTATATTAAAAATACTTCAATAGTATATTATATACCAAGGGACTAAAGTGCATCTTTTAATCTCGAGGGCGAAGATTGTTTCCCGAGCACTTTAGTCCCTCAAATGCGGGACTAAAATACTAGTTTCACTCCGCGCGGTATAAAAAATATTTTATGTAATTCTAATTCACGATAATAATAAAATTTTCATTTTTTTTTTAATTTGGGTATAATATGATGTGTATATTTTCTAATGTCTTGATTTGTTTTCCATGAACATTGAAACTTCAGTTTATAATAATTGTTTTTCTGCAAATTGCGATTTATTAGTCGAAGAAAACTTATTTTTCTATCAGAAAATCATATTTTCTCGACTTCCTTATAATTATTTATTTAAAACCATTTCTGATTTTAATTGTTGCTACCAGATGGTCATTCTAAAATACATCAATGTGGTCAGAAAATTTTATTGTTGATATAATAATAGGATTTTCTATAAACAAATTAGAGCAAAAACGTATAATTTGCGGTGCTTTTCAAAAATTACACAAATAATAAACTCAAAGCGAGTCACAACTACTAACCTAGTCGTAAAACTATAAAGGAGCAGGTCATTGAAATCAAAGGACCAGAGGTATAAACTAACATTTCTAATCTCGTTAAAATCTCCTGGAAAAGGTTAAGTCCAGGGATGGTTTCAGACATAAAAAGCAATCTGTAGTGACCAAAATAATTCTCATTATTATAAAATCTTCTTTATGATAAATATTTAATCTTTTTATATCAATCGATATATTTTGGGCTAAATACGTTGATTATTTTTGCGCAAATGTCTAGGTCAAAGGGGATTTTGATAGTGATAGATTTTCGTTTAGTCTAAATCAATTAAAATTTTATGAAAAAAATCTGGGACGAAAGATTTAAAATTTTGAAAAAAGCGCCGCATTTCATTTTTTTTCTCCAAATAAATAACCTCGGTTTGATTTGTATATACCAAAAAAATCAAAATCGTAAAGAAGGTAAAATATGGAAAATAGGAAAAAATATGGAAAAATATAGAATGTAGAGAAAAAAATTGAGGAAAATAGAGAAAATCATGGTCAAATCGGGACAAATATAGAAAAATGGGAACTGCAAAAACTAGGTGAAAATAGAGAAACTAGAGAAAAATAGGGATAAACATAAAAATAGAAAAATTAAGGTAAAATAAGGAAAAAATAGCGATTGTGAAAAATAGGGGAAAACAGGAATAAATGGGAAAATATGGAAAAATAGGAAAAGATCAGAAAAAGAAAATGGGGAAATTAGAGATAAATAGAAAATAATCTGAAAAATAGGGAACCATGGGAAAATAGTGAACAATAGGCGAACATATGAAAGAAAAATAAAATACGCAAAAATAAATAAAACCAGGGACAAATAGGGATAAACAGGAAAAAATAATGAAATATGGGAAAAATAGGAAAAAATATTAACAGAGAAATTAGAGAAAAATAGAGAAGGATACGGAAAATTATAAAAAAAATAGATGAAAATAGGGAAATATACTGAAAAATAAGCAGAAATGGTGGAAAAATACGGTTAGGCTAATGGTTTTCATTGAAGTCCGCACGCAGTCACTACGTTGAAATCCCCCCCCCCCCAAAAGGATAAATGGCGAAAAATAGGAAAAAGTAGGTAAAAATAAAAAATAGGGAAAAATAAAAAAAAAAGAAAAACTCGGCCGCCTAGAAATAATAAATGAAAAGAAGAAGGAGAAGAAAATAAATGAAAATAAAGACACTCTGTAGCAAAGCCCTGGTGTTCAGTTAATCAATATAAAACTGCATTTTAATCAACTGGTGTGATATTTTACATTTTTTGAAAATGCGCTGTTGCCAAGTTGGCTACTTCGGATTACTATATTTTTACTTTTGCGGAAATGCGCTGTTGACAAGTTGTCTCTAATCAGCATTTTTGTGTAAATTTGAACTGGTCTCTTGTGTTAAATGTCTTTACTGAGAAAGAAGGTAATCAAATTGGTCTTGGTCTCTACTTATCGTTTTTTGTATAAATTTGACAAAATAGTGGACAAGATACTAACAGGATGGTAAATTTAAAGTAAAATAAAGTTGATGATAAAACCATATTGTCAACTCCTGAAGTTTCTGAATAAGAGTTAATAACATTATAGATATTTCTTATGTTTTATAAAAATAATTTTACATACAGAGTTAAAAATTAATTATAATAAATTTTTCTAATAAAATACTATACTTAGTGTTATGTTGTAAAAACCCGATTTTTTTATTGAAATGTACTTATTTATTTATCATGATCTCTTATACAAAAAGTAGAACATAAACTAACAAAATATTATTATTCTCTATATCAATAAATTTTGCAGTTCATAAAACCGGTCCTGATTATCCGAGAGAATTCCCGAAAATTGTAAAATAGGATTAAAAGTGGGTAAATGGTGTTTAGTCATCCTAATAGGTACCACATTTCAAAGAAGCCGTTTGTTTAAATATCTACGGATTTGTCCCTAATAACTACCGCTGGGCCATTTAAATCTCATTTTAGATATTACTTACATTTTTAATCCCCTTACTATTTTTATATTTAATAAATTGCTTATAAAAATCCTTTTTAATATCTTGTTCATATTGTTAATAATTTTATTGTTATAAATTAATCAATTTTGTATATATTTATATATGTCCAATTAAGTCGGCATCATATGGGAAACTTTTTTATTCTTAGTTTTATGAAAAAAAGTTATGCTTTATAAAAAGTTGTGCATAGCCTAAAACTCAAAATACAGTCATCAAATATCAATTTTTTAAAGCCGTATACGAGGTGTGTCAAAAAATATGAGATTTACTCACGAGTAAAGTATACCTTTAAATTTGACAATATCGAAAAATTTTACTAAAAAAGTTGATCAGAATTAAAAATTACGTTTAAATATGCAAATTTATTAGAAAACATTAAAAAACTAAAAGGTTATAATCTGTTTCGTAATCACAAGAGATAAATGTTCATTCAAAATAGAAATATTAGTAAAAAATAAAATAATCTGAAGTTTTAATTTAAATGGATGTACTTGCATATTTAAACGTATTTTTAATTCTGATCAACTTTTTTAGTAAAATTTTTCGATATTGTCAAATTTAAAGGTACTTTATTCGTGAGTTTTAGACCATGCACAACTTTTTATAAAGAATAACTTTTTTTCATAAAACTAAGAATAAAAAAGTTTCCCATATGATGCCGACTTAATTGGACACACTGTATATATATTATATTAGAATAAATGTTTTTTTTATGAATGAAAAACTCTTATGCTCATAGGTTGGGTTCCTTAAAAAAATAATAAACATTACAAAAAAAATTATAAATTTTGGACGCCTTGAAAATTTTTTCTGGTTGGGTTCTTCTCTCTCCTGTGTCTTCCTTTAAACAGTTCTTTCTTCTCTTTTTCTATATCACCTCCTAATGGATTTCCTCTTCTGTTTTCTATATTCTTCAATCTCCCCCCATTTCTGCCTTTCCGTCTAATCAAATCTGCACCACTTCGTTTTCTTACAGACCAATAGGTATTCTTTAATATATTTTTTATATTCTTGTAATTTTTTTCTTTCTATTAATAAACCTTTTTTTTATATAATTTTTGGAAAACGTTCGTACACAAAACTCAATTCATTTATGATTTTAGCAAAAACTTGATTTGATATCGGCAAATTGATAAAATTTACTAATTTTTAATTTTTATTTAAAAAACTATAATGTAACAACAAAATTTAAAGACTATAGAGATTGTTAGGGTTTTCATTTTGAATATCTAAGAAATGATTCCGATGATAAAGGTATAAGGAAAGAGTTAAAATAGTGTACCGCGAAAACAGCCTTAAATCACTATTTTTATCTATATTTAAAAAAAATAGTCTTGACTGACCAAATCAATCCTGTGTATTAAAAAAAAAAGAAAACTTGCATTTATATTTCAACTGTTTTAAGCGAAGACAAAAACAATAGACAGCTACTATAAATAGTATCCATCGATAGTTGATTATTCAGTCTATTGGGAAAATTCAGAGCAATAAGAGTTCGGTCTACTGAAAAAAACGCCAAACTGAATAACCAAAATTATAAATAAATTTTTGTTAATTTCACCTCCTTATTGATTGAAATTTCAACTTTCCCGTTTTATGTAGATTGCCCTAATTTAAATAAAACCATGAAACCCTTTTTATTTTACCATCTTTTGAAATAATTTACTCCCCCCATAAATTATCCTTTCCCTCACAAATACATCCGAGGTATTTTTTAAAGCTTTACAAAATATACATAACAATAGTCCCAAACAAATAAATTAGAATAACAAAAAAAAACTCAAAATCACATGTAGGCGGCGAAATTAAGACCTTCCCAATAAAACAGCTAATTAAATATTGCTTAATATCCAGGTTGGTCTTCAGCAGCGTCGCCATTGGTGCTCTGAAATATTTTCAGCCATGATCCACTAGGGAGCGCGCCATTGGCGCGCAGCGACCCCTTAGCCACGCCTCCAGGACTGTTAATCCTTATCTCCTTTATCTCCTAGCAATACGCACCTCAGTCGACAATCAGCGTGTTACACTCGAACTTTTAATTTAATTGCAGTTGAACAGAGTGATGTGTGCGGTGTTTGCTCAAACAAGGACATAGTGATTTATTTTTTTTTTAATATTATGGTGTCATATTACGGACAATCATCAGGAATGTATCACCAACAACAAATATCCGGCAACGGCCACTTTCAACCGAACTCTCCGATGCATTCGTGGTATACGGGGTACCGCCAAACTCAGCAGTTGGGTACCGCTCCTCCGGGTCCTTATTGCGTCGAACAGGAACAACAAATGTGGCATCATCATCATCCTGCACATCCGCACAGCGTGTTTCAACACGATTTTCCGGATTTTATACATACGGTACCGAGTTTACAACATCCGCAACATCAGTTGGATCCCGAGACCCAACTTCCGTCGCCGCCGATAACCGGAAGTGACATATCGAGTCCTGGAGGACAAAGCGGGAATATATCACCGCAACAGAATCACAATCAAAGTAGGCCCCCGCCTGCTAGGAGTCCTTACGAGTGGATTAAGAAAACTTCTTATCAATCTCAACCTACCCCCGGTATGTATTTTTTATCAGATGTTTTATAGCTAATGGTACTGCGTAGTACTTAATAGTTTTGTCATTATCACAAAAGTATGAGAACATTGACTTTTTATTTCTTTATTTATAATATCATTAAAAGTAGCCTTGCTCATTTCATCAGTGGACATCACAAGGGTGGCTTGGGAGGGGAATATGGAAAATTTTGAAATGTTTAACCCTGAAAACGGGATTTTAAGCTTAATTTCAATGAAATTTTAGTAAAAATTAATCTACCTAAAATTTCAGCCCTCAGTTACTGGCCAACAAAATCTCGGAACTTGACATGTTATTATGCACTGGTTGATTTATTACCTATACGACAGTAAAAATTTGACATTTTCTGCAGGAATTGGTCGGATTTCATTAATTTTCCAAATTCACATTGTGTAATAACCGGCGGCATATTTATCAGATAAAATATTTACGCACAGACATTAATTATATTTTTGTTACCATTACAAATAATGTTAATTATGTACTCAGATAGGAAAGAAATTTTACCGCTCTGCGTCTAACGATTTTTTTATTATTAGGAAGTTAACCGTTCTTTAAAAATTTTATAGTTTTGCCGACCAGATCAAAATATCTAAATATTATGTTTGTTGGCACATGAAATATTTTAACTGATCGTATTTACCGCTAAATTAGGTCTGTTACTTATTTTTTTTAATACACAGGTAAATTTTAACAGAATAAATATTTTTCTTTTCGTCAATGAAACACTTAAACCTGGCAACAGCGGTGGGTACTCGAGTTGCAATTGGGATCTAGACGCTAGTGTATATTAAGAGTAATTTCTGATTTGTAAATGACAGAACTTACCACCCAAACTGAAAAAAAACCAGTTGGAACTTTTGAGTTTCTTTTAATTAAAAAAAAATCATAACAGAAAGTGGGTGTATGCTGTACCCATCGTTTTGTTCGTATTAAAATGGGCTTCAAAAAAGCCCCGCTGATCCAAGAAAAAAATGAGTTTAGTTAAAAAACGGTTGCTTTTCTAATAAAAATTTTTCAAAAAATTTCTGGGATATAAAATCATTACATATATCGCTGACCAACGTGGGGCTTTCCAAATGTAAGATTTGTTTTATTACCACAATTGTTGATAATCGATATCATATTTTGACTGAAATGGAAGAAAATTTAACATTTGAATTTACTATTTTTGATATAATTATATTAAAACTAAAATAATTTGACATTACTAAATAATTACATAAAAGTGACAATTGTGACAAGACCATAATATACAGTGTGGAATATACTAGTGGACTACATGTATTTTGATCCGCAGAATCCAAATTTATCAAAATATACAGGGCGTTCTTTTAGAAATCAAAATTTTGGTCCATTCCCGGCGAAACCGGAAGTCGGCCATCTTGAATGTACACATCAGAAAATACTCTTACTATTCCCAGTTAAAATTTCGTAAATAAAAAAGTTAAATTGGTGATCCATACCCCTGCATGTGTCACCCGGTATAGGCTAAAAGTAAAATCAGATGATTCCGACATTTATAATTTATCCAAAAAAAGTATGTTACGGCTTAAATTATGTTATAAGACACAAAGTGTCATTATTTATTATTAAGGCTAGTAAGTGCTACTTTTCCTCCTGCACGATGTAGTTTAAGTAAACATCTAAGGGAAGAAACCTAAAAAAAGCACTTTACTCCCGTGTAATAACCGTATCTTGTGAGTTGCGGTCAGTCTAAGATGCGGTCAATTTTTGGCAAATAGACTATTGATAATAAGCAATAAAAATTAGATTAAATCAATGTTATTATAAAGATGTTTATTATTTAAATTACGAAAATTTTATATACTATTATCCTAACGTTTCGACTTGTCTTATACCATTTTCAGGGTGTTTTGTTACAAAAGTAAAACAATTTTAAAATGCACGACATATTAATATATAAATAGATTTAAAATTAATTGAAAAAAAAATGTATTATAAAAAGTTGTTTAAAATATTTGCTATACCGGATGTAAATACCCATATAACTTTTAAGCCAGTTAATAGATTTAAACCAAATTTTGTTTGATTATAATAGAGCTATTTTTTAATTTTTCTACATAGAAATTCAATATATTTATACATATTCTACGACTGTAGAATGTCACTTGTGACGACATTTTTATTTTTGAATTTTTTTATGCATCCTAGGTGGTCATGATTTGGTCTAAATTACTTATAATTAAACTAAAATTAGGAACCTGAAAAATGTCAATTTTGTCAATTATTTTATTTTGTTTCGTTTATTAAACGTTTAATTCAGAAAATCCAGTTTTTTATTTAAAACTCATTTTATTTTAAATGAAACATAGATGGGGCACCCAGTATTAAAAATTGTTCAATCAATTGCCATTAAAATGAAGAAGGAATTTTTTTTTAAATTTCGATACAAAATTCTCCTGAAGACATCCCTGTTAAATTGAATATATTAGGCATATTTTAAATATAAACAAAAATAAATAATTTACAACTTTTAGGTAATTTTAGATCGATTATAACGAATTTAGACCAAATCATTTGCACCTAGGAAGCATAAAAAAATTTGTACGTGTTTGAAAATATGTAAAAATGTACCAGGTATTTTCAATTTTCATGTATAATTTCCGGTCAATCCGGATGTCGACCATATTAAAAAAATCAAAAAATATCTCTATTATAATCGACCAAAATTTGGTATAATTCTATTAACTCGTTAAAAAGTTATAGGGGTGGCCCATGACCCATTTACACCCGGTAGAAACTATCTACTAATGTGAAACCATAGTAATAAAATCCGACAATAGATAATTTTTTCTATAAAATAAAAATAATTTCTTGTATTTGTACAGAAAAAAACGTTATTAAAATTATTAATTTTTTTAGGTGAAAACTACCCCTAAATATTTTTTAATATACATCATTTTTTATTTTAACGAATTGATTATTTATGCAATTTTACACCAAGTATCAAAAATTTGGGTGGCAACCTTTTTTATTTTTTATTTAAATATAAAGTGTGCGTAAAAACTCATTTTAATTATACTTAAATAATTAGTTATACAAACAATGTTAAACTATTTAAAATGTAATTATTTTATTTTTGTGTTAAGTTGATAAAAAATAAAATCTTATATAATTTAAATAAATATTTACGTGATATTTTTATAATTTTTTTGCTTAGATACAAATTTAAAATGGCAATCAGATTATTTGATTTAATAAATTAGAAATATATCTAAAAAAAATCCAAATCATTTATTATACAAAAAATATTACATATATAGGTTTATATGCATAGATACCAATAAATTTATTATTCACTTATATTATTTTCCCGCGTATACTTTACTCTTGAGCAAAATTTATATCTTTTGACACATCATATACGAGTCAAAAAAATTTTAGGCCATGCAAAACTTTTAATAAAGAACAACTTTTTTTCTAAAACTAACAATAAAAAAGTTTTTCATATGGTGCCAACTTAATTGGACGTACATTTATAAAATAAAAAAACAAAACAAAATAAAAAATATATCAAGAAGAAAAATAGTATATAGGATGAAATAAAGAAGAAAAATTGGACTATAGTATTATGAAATAGAGAGAAGCAAAATTGGGCTGTAGAAATTAAAATATGTAGTTGTCTAGAAAGGAAGTTAAAATCAGAAATTTAAACAAGTATTAAAGAAAGTTAAGTAATAGGAAAAGGGTATGAAAAAATATAGAGCTACCGGAAGATAGTTGAAGAACGTTATTTAGTTGTGAATTAATATTTGTAAAATTAATTTGTGTTTCAGCTTTCATAGAGCCCAACCCGAATTGAGATCTTATTACTAGAAATAACGTAATAATATACAGTATCTGGGAAAAAGATTTATTTTGCACATAAAAATCAATAGTAAGGAATAAAATTTGTAAAATATATAATGGTATACAGGGAAAATAAAAAATATTGATTTATGCTGAAGAGTAAAGTGCTTTTAAATTTAAATTTAAACAAAATGTCATTTGATAATATTAATAGGGATTAAAAATTATGTTAGCCATTATAGGTTTTGATTAATGGCCTTATTCAGTTTAAAGTAATAAAAATCACTAAATACTTCAGCATTTGTGGGATTATTTATTGAATAAGATACATCAAAAATTAAATTAAAAATAAATGCACTTCCTAACTATGGTCATAGATGTATGATGTAATCAGTAAGAGTAATTATTTTTAATTTAATAATTGATTTTTCTCATTCAATAAATGCTGGACTATGAATCTAAACATGGACACATATTTTGATTTTTATTAATATTTTCAAATGACATTTTGTTCTGTATTTAAATTTAAAAGCACTTTACTCTTCATCTTAAATCAATATTTTTTATTTTCCCTGCATCGCTAAATATTTTACAAATTTAAATCTTGTTTTTAATTTTTATTTGATGCTAAGCTTTTTATGAAGAATATTTTTTTTATAAAATTAATAATAAAATAGTTTCACATTTGTTACAATTTTTTTCAGACATACTGTATACAATGTGATGATAGTAATAGGTACTTACTTCAAACACATAAGTTATATCTACCGCTACTTGACTCAATTGGTAATGGTAGTTATATATTAATTATTTGTGTACAAAGCTGTTGAAATATTCAATTAATCTATTGATACTCACTTTTACACATTTTCCAATATACTCCTAAAAGTCGATGAATTTTAAATTATTCTTATACAGAGTTATTCAAAATTTAAAAAAAATCGATACATTCTTATAAATTATCATCATTTATACTAGTAGTGAGATTTTCCGAGGCTTCCTAAACCTATTGCCAATGGCGCACTCAATAATCAGTAAGTCACCCTGGAGCGTTACGGCAAATACTAATAATAATAATAGCAAGACTTTGGCTTCTGGGGTCACTCGTAAATGAGTCAAATGTAGATAAAGTATTATTCAATAAAATTAGTTATAACCAACATGCTACTTTCCCGCTCTGTATTATTACTGTACTTATATTTTTTTCTTTTAACTACAAATAATTCTTAAATCAGGTGTCCGTATACCACTAGATGTTGGACTATGTCTTTCTTTAATGTTCCTTATCCCTGAGTTACGATCATCTTGATTTTCCAATTTAGATTTTCTAACCATCAACTTCATAAACAGGGTGGCGCAAATTCAATTGAACACTATTGGGATTTCTTAAACTGTTATGGTTAAATGGGAAAAACGATGCGTATATTTCCACAAGGACGTAGAACTTTTTTCCTTTTAGACAAATATGTTTGTCCGTTTCTATCATATATTTTAGCTCTTCTTTACGTGCTATTTTTTGGTATTCTGAGGTGGATAATTACCCCCTTTACCCCCCATATCTACGCCCTTGCATGTAAACGAGCCAGATGGAATTGGTTGCGGATAATCTTAAAGAAGCAGATTATCCGGGAAGTGATTTCTTTTCTCTTTGCATTGTTGTTTTGTTTGTCAATTTTTTGTAAGAAAAAATGCATTGTTGCTTTATTTTTCAATTTTTTGTATGGAAAAATGCATTCTTGCTTTGAATTTCAAATTTTTATATAAATAAATGCATTGTTTCTTTGTTTTTCAATTTTCTTTCTGGAAAAATGCATTGTTGCTTTGTTTTATAAATTTCTGTGTAAAAAAATGCATTGTTTCTTCTTTTTTGCAAATGCGTGTGTGAAAAATGCATTTTTGCTGTTTTTTCCCAATTTTTTGTGGGGAAAAATGCATTTTTACTGTTTTTTTTCCAATTTTTGTAGGAAAAAATGCTCTTATTTTTTCATCAATTCATATTCGAAAAGTGTATTTTTGATGTGAAATTTAACTGTGAAAAATGTATTTTTGCTCCTTTTTTCAAAATTAACAGTGGAAAAATCCATTTTTGCTTCATTTTTCAAATATAACTGTGGAAAAATGCACTCCTGCTTTTTTTCAAATTGTAATGTGGAAAAATGCATTTTCATTTTTTTCATAAATTTAAATACATTCTTGCTTCTTTTTATTCAAATTGAACTGTGGAAAAATGATTTCATGCTTTTTTTCCAATAAATGTGTTGATTTTTTTCAAGTTTTCTTCTAACTCTCGTGAAAAAATTTATTTATTTTTGCAAAATTCTGCACTTTATATATGTTTTTTTCATACTTTCGTTTTCATTGGAAGAATTTTAGGAAAAAAATACCCCATTGAAAACTATGGGCATTTCTATATGTTTTTTTTGTCTGATTTTCTGGGGTAAAATATTTTTTTTTTATTTCTTTGATTTTCTGGAGTTTTCCGTGAATTTTCTTTCACTTTTTTCCGCATCTAAATTCCAACAGTGATTCTATAATTATTGTATCTAAACTTTCATTTGCAAGAGTGATTATCTGATTGATTATTTTTCTCCTACCCCTCGCGATGAAACAATCTTGTGAAACAGGCTGTATACAAGGGCGTAGATAACTTTTTTCTGGGGGGGTGGGTAATCAAACTTTTAAACAAATATATGTTTCAAAAACAGTAGATTATCGATAGCTCAAATGTGGTAAAATTATTCAACGAGTAATTAAAACTTAAAGACATACCACACAATTTATTTCTGGTTTAAGATGAGATTAAAATGGCGACATGTTTCGGCTAAACGATAGTCATCATCAGGCAAAATTAATGACTAAATTACACATGGTGTTAAAATTTGGTATGAAAATTGAACACTAACATAGTAAATTTTTTTATAAAAATAGTTTAGGGGGTGTTGCGTATTGGTTATTCGTGTAGAAAAGTTTTCAACATTATTTTTATAAAAAAATTTACTATGTTTTCATACCAAATTTTAACATCATTTGTAATTTCGTCATTAATTTTGCCTGATGCTGGTCATCGTTTGTGGCCGAAACATGTCGCCATTTTAATCTCATCTTAAACCAGAAATAAATTTTGTGGTATGACTTTTATTTATTCGTTAAATATATGTTTGTTCGTTTCTACATTTCATATATTTTATTTCTTCTTTTCGTGCTATTTTTAGGTATCCGGGAGATGGGGCAATTACCCCTTTTACCCTCCCCATATCTACACCCTTGTATTTTCAAGACGAATTGGAAAATTGAGGGCCCAATGCCTCTCAACCATTTTGTTTTTAATACGACCCAGTATTTAGAACTATACCTCGATGACATATCCACCCTTAACGTATCTCCGTTTATCAATGAAATACCCTGTATAGTAGCGTAGGTGAAAAAAAATATAATTTGTTTTTGATAAAAATAGTAGAAAATTTAAATATCTACCAGGAATGTGTATACATTTTTTCACAAACACCTGTTGAAATGTTTGGTAGATATTCTTACATCTACATCTTTGTTATCTGTCGGTACACATACCTTTTAAACGTGTTAATTGTCTCTCCAAACATATAAAACGGTTGAGTAATTTTTTTTTAATTATTCATAGAGACCGAACCAACTCCTGTAGAGCCGGGAAGTACAAAAATAAATTATACTGTTAGTTAAATTTCAAAGAAAACGAAAATCAAGTATTTTAATTATTATTTTTATATTTTATTAAACCATTTGAAATAATAAAATTATATTTATGATTAATTTAAAACAATAAACCCTATACAGGGTATTCTTGTTCTTGTATGCTTATTGTAATTTATAAACTGAAGACAATAAAATAATTAAAATAATATCATAAAGGTAGTTCATAAAATTATTAACTTTATAATAGCCATATATAATCTTGGGGAGCGCTAAAGAGTTACTGATTAGGTATATAAATAATTTATCTAGTATTGATCTCTATTTTTCTTTAAACGTATTTATGATATTTACCAACAATAAATGATGAAAAAATATTGTTAATAAACTATTATAATTTTTAGCAAGTCATAATGATTCATAAAAAATTATACAATACTTTAAGCCACATTTAGCATGTAACACATTGTAACAAATGTATAATTAATAATTATTTATGTACCCAGGGTATAAATAGTCCGAGAAGGGAAAGTATTGTGAACGAGCTAAAAAAAAATTTCAAGATAAAGGTGGAAATATCCATCTTGAGGTAATCTGAGATGATTCAGACCATTTCCAGATGAAAGTCTGTCTGTCTGTCTGTCTGTGTGTCTTCTTCCACACGATAGAGGCCACACATTTAATCCGATTGAGCTGAAATTTACTGTGTTTGTCGGCACACTTTGAAATGAATTTTGGAACAAAGTTTCTTAATGCGGTAGGAATTAACTGACAGAAAGCGTCACGTAAAGAAAAAGCGTTATGTCCCCTCCGGGCGACTTTCCCTTTCTTGCCTCTTTCTATAATATCATATGATAAGATTTAAAAAGGATTTGTTCTTATTCAGAATTTTTTTATATACATATAATTCACCATTTTATATTTATTTTTTAATAAATGAAGACCAAGAGATTTTTCCGATTTTTTTTTGTTTTTCTTATTTTTCTGGTTTTACGGTTTTTTTTTGGATTTTTTTTTTGTTTTTTTCTCGTTTTTCTGGGTTTTCTCGTTTTTCCGTTTTTTCTGATTTTTTCGATATTTTATGTTTTCTGCCATTGTTTTCTAATTATTATTTTTTGTTTTGCTATTGCTTTCTTTTTTTTCTATATTTTTTTTTCTCTTTTTTCTGTTTTTTTGTTTTTTGTGTTCTGGTTTTTTTTTCTGGTTTTCTCGATATTTTATGTTTTTCCCCATTGTTTTCTCATGGTTGTTTTATTTTTTCTATTTCTTTCTTTTTTTCTGATTTTTCTCATTTTTTCTTATTCCTCTGAATTTTTCTCATTTTTTCCGCTTTTCTAAGTTTTTTTTCGTTGTTTTTATTGTTACTAATTTTTTTCAGTTGTTTTTGTTTTTTCCGATTTTTTTAGATGTCTTCCAATTTTTTCTCATTTTTTTCTCATTGTTGTTTTTTTTCTACTTCTTTTGTTTTCTGATATTTTCTCATTTTTTTTTCGATTTATTTCAATTCTTTCGATTTTTTTTAATTTTATTATGGTTACAATTGTTTCCGGTTTTTTTGGTCGTTTTTGTCTTTTTTTACGATTTCTTGCCAGATTTTACGATTTTTTGCATTTTATTTGTGATTTTTTTCCGTTTTTTTTGCGACTTTTTTTGCAATTTGTTTGTTTGAATTTTGTTTGGGTTTTTTGAAATTATTTCGGTTTTTTACACTTTTTTGATTTTTTCGTTTTATATCCAAATTTTTTATTAAACATTTTATGGTTTTTTTCTTTTTTTCTGATTCTTTGTTTTTTCGATTTATTTCGGATTTTATTGATCTTTTCTAATCGTTCCTTATTTTTTTCTCATTGTTCTGTAATGCTCTCTTTTGTTTTTGAATTTTTTGTTATTCCTTTGATTTTTGTTGTTTTTTTTGTGATTTTTTTTGTGATTTTTTTTCCGATTTTTTTGCGACTTTTTTTTCCGATTTTTTGCGACTTTTTTTCAGTTTGTGTGAATTTTGTTTGGGGTTTTTGAAATTATTTCGGTTTTTTACACTTTTTTGATTTTTTCGTTTTATCCGTATTTTACAAATTTTTTATTAAATATTTTCTGGTTTTTTTCTTTTTTTTCTGATTCTTTTTTTTCTGTTTTATCAATCTTTTCTAATCGTTCCTTATTTTTTTCTCATTGTTCTATAATTCTTTCTTTTGTTTTTGAATTTTTTCTCATGTTTTTCTTATTCCTCTGAATTTTTCGATTTTTTTCGCTTTTCTAATTCTTGATTTTTTTCCGATTATTTGCGACTTTTTTGTAATTTGTTTGAGTTTTTTGAAATTATTTCGGTTTTTTACACTTTTTTTGATTTATTCGTTTTATCCGTATTTTACAATTTTTTTTCTAATATTTTCTGTTTTTTTTTATTCTTTTTTTTTCTGTTTTTTCGATTTATTTCGGATTTTATCGATCTTTTCTAATCGTTCCTTATTTTTTTCTCATTGCTCTCTTTTGTTTTTGAATTTTTTGTTATTCCTTTGATTTTTGTTGTTTTTTTTGTGATTTTTTTCCGATTATTTTGCGACTTTTTTTCCGATTTTTTGCGACTTTTTTTCAATTTGTTTGAATTTTGTTTGGGGTTTTTGAAATTATTTCGGTTTTTTACACTTTTTTGATTTTTTCGTTTTATCCGTATTTTACAATTTTTTTATTAAATATTTTCTGGTTTTTTTCCTTTTTTTCTGATTCTTTTTTTTCTGTTTTATCAATCTTTTCTAATCGTTCCTTATTTTTTTCTCATTGTTCTGTAATGCTTTCTTTTGTTTTTGAATTTTTTGTTATTCCTTTTATTTTTGTTGTTTTTTTTGTGATTTTTTTTCCCAGTTTTTTGCGACTTTTTTCCGATTTTTTGCGACTTTTTTTCAATTTGTTTGAATTTTGTTTGGGGTTTTTAAAAATAATTTCGGTTTTTTACACTTTTTTGATTTTTTCGTTTTATCCGTATTTTACAAATTTTTTATTAAATATTTTCTGGTTTTTTTCTTTTTTTTCTGTTTTATCAATCTTTTCTAATCGTTCCTTATTTTTTCTCATTGTTCTGTAATGCTTTCTTTTGTTTTTGAATTTTTTCACATTTTTTGTTATTAATTTGATTTTTGTTGATTTTTTGGATTTTTTCAAATTCTTTCAAGTTTTTCCTAACCGTTTTTTTCTTATTCTTTTGATTCTTGTACATTTTGGTCGATTTCTTTTGATTTCTTTTGATTTCCTTTGACTTGTTTGGATTTCATTCTTTGGATTTTTTAAGTTTTGCTTTTTTTTTCTCATTTTAAAAAGTGAAAAAATAACGTAGCAATTTTTTTCTCATTTTGGACACCTTTTTGAAAAACTTTACATTGACATTTCACAGAAATAATTAATAAAATAAATTAATTAAATGTTGGTCATTATGCAGAAAATGGAAATCTAAAAATTTGAAAAACAAAATACGGAAGTTATGAAAAATGGTTAAAAAATGAAAAATGAAATTACATAACGAAAATAAGTAGTAACTTAAAATTATTGTTTAGCTCTTATATAGTAAAACATTTAGTCCCTTTTTAGGTAGATTTCCATATATGGAATCTACCTATTGTAATCGATTCAATGACGGGACCCAGAACCGGGAATAGGGGCGCTACGCCGTTTGTGACCTTCTGAATAAGAATCAGTAAAAAAAAAATATGTGTAGACATTCCGTTATAATCGACATCAAATTTGGTACAAAAATTCTTTGGGGCAGTAATTCGTTGCGTATTGCAAATTTTCATTCTACCTCAAAGGGGGTGAGAATTACAGGGGGTTGAAATCTCAAAAAATTCAGATCTCCGCCATTTTTGAAAATATTAAAAAAGACCATTAGACTTTTTTTATGCTCTAATTATTATGAAATTAATTTATCTGAAACTTTTTTAATCGGACCTAAAGGGATGGACCTGGAGGGGATTGAAATTTCAAAAAAATTATATCTCCGCTATTTTCAAAAATATTGAAACAGTTCATAAAACTTTTTTTATTTTCTAATTATTATAAAATTAATTTGTCTAAAACTTTTTTTAATCGGACCTAAGGGGATGGACCTGGAGGGGGTTGAAATTTGAAAAAATTTATATCTCTGCCATTTTCAAAAATATTGAAACAGGTCCCAAGACTTTTTTGTGTTCTAATTATTATAAAACTAATTTGTCTGAAACTTTTTTTCATCTGACCCACGGGGATGGAACTGAAGGGGGTTGAAATTTCAAAAAATTTATATCTCCGCTATTTTCAAAAATATTGAAACTGTTCATAAAACTTTTTTTATTTTCTAATTATTATAAAATTAATTTGTCTAAAACTTTTTTTAATCGGACCTAAGGGGATAGAACTGGAGGGGGTTGAAATTTCAAAAAAATTATATCTCCGCTATTTTTAAAAATATTGAAACAGGTCATTAGACTTTTTTCATGTCCTAATTATTATAAAATTTATTTGTTTGAAACTTTTTTCGATCTGACCATATCGTGGAGTGGGGAAGGATGAAAGTCTCAAATTTAACCAATAGAAATCTACCTCCCCTGTCGACCCTACCGACAGGAATTTTTTTATTATAGAGCAGGTGATAGTAGCAGACGCAGACGAAACATTTAATATTAATTACAACATAAACTGTAACTGTAACATATATGAAGTGATTTATTAAATAAAAGTGATAATAGAGGCTCCAGGTCGAATCTAAAAGCTAAATAGACATCAGATAGATCTTTAGAATGGCCATAAAGTGTACGTCGCCTCTTTATGGCAATCTCTCACACGGATCACGGATCCCTCTCGGCAAACTGGAAGAAGAAGAACAATTCTCATTCTTTGGTATTGTAAACTCGTAAAAAAAAAAGTTCAAATGTAATAGCTTATAATAATATTTATTATGAATAACAATCGAAATATTGAAGTGCCAACTTTACGAATTTTTGTACTTATGAAAGTAATTAATAAATTGTTCTCTGGAATAAAAGAGCTATTATAAAAAGAATATTGATAACTAATAATTTCCCTGAAATAAGATAATGTAACTAAAACGCTTAAAATAAACGAAAAAAAGAGATATTATTTTTACTACAGCTTATTAAAAGTTGATAATTCAATAAAAAAAATTGTTTTTCATTCCAAATATTTTTTAAACTCTTCTATATCCTCCACATAAATTAGTCAGACACATATCTAAAATTATTGGTTGACCATATTTAATGAATTATATAAAAAACTAGCTTTTGCCCGCGTTGATGTCGAAATAAAAAAAGTTTCTGTACCCGTTTACTTCCTTCCGGTTTTTCAAACTTTTATGTCCATTTTGTCCTTTTTTTTTAACTTTTTTTTGCCCCCTTTTTTAATTTACTTTTTTACACTTTTTACACTTTTTTTGCTTTTGTAACACTTTTTTTGCCTTTTTTACCATTTTTTGCCTTTTTTTCTCCTTTTTTTGCTTTTTTACGCCTTTTCGTTTAAAATTTTTTTTTTGACTTTTTTTGTCCTTTTTGCCTTTTTGTTGCTTTTTCTACCTTTTTTTTGTCGCTTTTTACCCCTTTTTTTTGCCTATTTTTGATTTTTTTGCCATTGGGCTTTTATTTTCTTATTATTTTGCTTTTTTTTACTATTTTGACGTTTTTTGCCCTTTTACCCCTATTTTGACTTTTTTGGACACTTTTAATTTTGTTTTTACCCTTTTTCCGTTCTTTGACCTTTTTGCCCTTTTTAAAACTTTTTTGATTAACTTTTTTTTTAAAACTTTTTTTGATTAACTTTTTGTTGCTTTTTTACCCCTTTTTTTGCCTTTTTTTGTCTTTTTTTGGCATTTTTGCCTTTATTTTCATACTATTTTGCTTCTTTTAACTTTTTTGGTTATTTCCTTTTATTTGATATATTTGCTTGGACTTTTTTTTTGCCTTTATTTTCTTCTATTCTACTTTTTTTAACTTTTTTGTATGTTTTTTTTTCTTTTTTGGCGTAATTTCCTTTTTCCCTTTGCTTTGTCTTATTTGGCCTTTTTTGAATTTTTGGTGATATTTTTCCCATTCCCTTTTTTTGCCATTTTTGCTTTTAATTTTCCTCTATTTTGCCTTTTTTTATTTTTTTTTTAACTTTTTTGCCGTATTTTGTTTTTAGTTTTTGAGCTTTTTTGACCTTTTTTTGCCTTTATTTGCTTCTATTTTGCCTTTTTGTTGTTGCTTTTTTATCTTTTTTGTTGCTTTTTTATCCTTTTTTGTCACTTTTTTTGCTTTTTTAAAACTTGTCTTGCTTTTTTTTACTTTTTTGGCGTATTTTGCATTTTTTCCCTTTTTTGACATTTTTTTTTTGACTTTTTGTTATTTTCCTCTTTTCCTTTTTTTTTGTCCAGTTGTTTTTTTCATTTTTTGCTTTTTTCCTTTTTTTTATTATTTAATTTATACTGAAATTTAGCAATTCTTTATCATTTTTAACAATTTCTTTGCCCTTTTTTTAAATAAATTATTATCTTGTTGGTATTTATAATAACAAGGGGTCATTTTAACCTATTTTTATCGTTTTTCATTTTAATTAATTTTTGTGTATTTTTTGCAATTTTTACCAATTTTTTCCTGAAATTTATTTCATTTTTACAACATTTAACTTTTCCATTCAGAAATTTTGTATTTTGTAATTAAAATAATCTCATTCTTCACACCTGAGCCGGGAAAGTCCTGGGATGACAAAACCGATTTTTTGGTTGACGCACTTACTCGAGCGGGTCAATATTTGTTTAATCTCAATTTTGAACCCCTTAAAATCCGAATTTTCAAAATTCCTTTCTTACTGCTCCCCTACACTACTAAAGGAAATTACCCTGAAAATTTCACGTCTCTATCACCACTGGTTTAGGCTGTACGTTGATTGTCAATCAGTTAACGACAAGACAATTTTATAGATAACTGCTAGCAAATAAGACATATTGTTAGTATGTCCTTGATTTTAATAGTTTTTTATCACACATTTAATAAATTATTAACTGGACTTTTTTAGTAAGACGTCATTTTAAATTTCGTTTAATAACATTATTTTTCTTCTGACTATAATTAAATATTTTAAAATAATAACGGATTAATAACAATTTGATATTAAATTAAAAAAACACAATTAAAATATCGATATAAAATTTCAATAGTAAAAAACAGGAAGTGCAATATTATCTTAATATTTTAGAAAGGTTGTCAAACAATTTCAGGTATATCAGAAATTTTCTGGAGATTATCTTCTTAAATAATTTGCTGTGTAGTTCGCCGACTTTTAATACCCCCCCAATAAAATATTTGGGATATTTGACAATACTGTCTCCAAGTCTAATAAACCTCTGACGCCGAATTCATTGAAAATTTACAAAACTCGGTAAGGTAATAAACAAATAAATAGTTGGGTCTACTTATTTTGCATAAATTATTGAACCTCTGTACCGGACCAGCGGGTTTATAGTGTTGTTGACAAGGGCACAAGGGAATATTTAGGGGTTTAAAAGAACTTTATTAAAAAATATTAATGCCAGCGCACGTATTTTGTTTTGACCAGCCACTAAATGAAGAATGAAGCATATTTAAAAAATAATTGTAGACCAAATAAATTTTACTTGAATGAAACAAAAGAGCTGATGACACAACAAAAATAATAATTTTTTTTTGATTTTTGGACTATTTTTTGATGATTTATTGACGGTTTTTGATAATTTATTTTTCTCCAAATAAAACTAGTATCATTTGACAATAATTTTATTTAAACTGTATCAATTATCCACAAAGTGTAGTAAATGCGACGACTACTATCCCCCCCCACTGCCCCGTACTATGCTTATATTTTTGCTATTTTTTACCCTTATACTCGTCCACTTTAGACTGACAAAAAAAAAGTTTGTGCAGTCGGGGGATCTCTCTATTTTCCTATTTTTCATTATGTTTTTTCCTAGTTTTCATTATTTTTTCCCTTATTTTTCATTATTTTTTTCCTAATTTTTATTATTTTTTTCCCATTTTCAATATTTCTTTTCCTGTTTTTTAATATTTTTTTTATTTTTCATTTCTTTTTCTTTTTCTCAATATTTTTTTCACTAATTTTTCATTATTTTTTCCCCTATTTTCCATTATTTTTCCACTACTTTTCTTTATTCTTTTTCCTATTTTTAATTATTTTTCCCCTATTTTTCCCCACCAACAAGCAATTTTTCAACGACAAAAATCGTAAAAAAATCGAAAAATTCAGAGGAGTAAGATAAAATGAGAAAAAAATAAGAAACCAAGAGAAAGACATAGAAAAAACAAAATAACAATGGAAAAACATTAATAAAAAAAAATCAGAAAAAACAAAAAAACAGAAAAACGAGAAACGAGAAAAAAACAAAAAAAAAATTAAAAAAAAATTCGATAGAATTGAAATAAATCGAAAAAAAATCAGGGGAATAAGAAAATATCTAAAAACCGAAAAAGTCAAAAAAAAAAACTGGAAAAATTTAGAAACGATCAAAAAAAATCGAAAAATTCAGAGGAATAAGAAAAAAATGAGTAAAGATCAGAAATCAAAAGAAAGAAATAGAAAAAAAACAACAATGAGATAAAATTTAAAAACATTAAAAAAAATCAGAAAATACAAAAAAAAACTTGAAAAATTTAGAAACAATCAAAAAATGCAAAAAATTAGAAATATAAAAAGAAAATTGAAAAATTCAGAGGAATAAGAAAAAATGAGAAAATATCAGAAAACAAAAGAAAGTAAACAACAATGAGAAAAAAAATTTGAAAACATCTAAAAAATGAGAAAAAACAAAAAAAACACAGAAAACCGAGAAAAAAAAAATTCGATAGAATTGAAATAAATCCAAAAAAATCAGGGGAATTAGAAAACATCTAAAAAAATCCGAAAAATACAAAAAAAAACTGGAAAAATTTAGAAGCAATCAAAAAAATCGAAAAATTCAGCGGAATAAGAAAAAATGAGAAAATATCAGAAAAAAAAAAGTAAACAACAATAAGAAAAAAATTAGAAAAAATTTGAAAACATCTAAAAATGAGAAAAAACCAAAAAAACACAGAAAACCGAGAAAAAAAAATTCGATAGAATTGAAATAAATCCAAAAAAATCAGGGGAATTAGAAAACATCTAAAAAAATCCGAAAAATACAAAAAAAAACTGGAAAAATTTAGAAGCAATCAAAAAAATCGAAAAATTCAGCGGAATAAGAAAAAATGAGAAAATATCAGAAAAAAAAGTAAACAACAATGAGAAAAAAATTAGAAAAAATTTGAAAACATCTAAAAATGAGAAAAACCCAAAAAAACACAGAAAACCGAGAAAAAAAATCGATAGAATTGAAATAAATCGAAAAAAATCAGGGGAATTAGAAAACATCTAAAAAAATCCGAAAAATACAAAAAAAAAAAACAGGAAAAATATAGGAACAATCAAAAAAATCGAGGAATAAGAAAAAAATGAGCAAAGATCAGAAATCAAGAGAACGAAAATAGAAAAAAAAATCAGAAAATACAAAAAAACTTGAAAAATTTAGAGACAATCAAAAATGCAAAAAAATTAGAAATATAAAAAGAAAATTGAAAAATTCAGAGGAATAAGAAAATATCATAAAACAAAAGAAAGTAAACAACAATGAGAAAAAAAATTAGAAAAAATTTGGAAACATCTAAAAAATCAGAAAAATACAAAAAAAACTGGAAAAATTTAGAAACAATCAAAAAAATGAAAAGAATCTCAAAATTCAGAGAAATAGGAAAAAAATGAGAAAAAATCAGAAAACATGAGAAAACATGAGAAAGAAATAGAAAAATAACAAAAAACAACAATGAGAAAACAATTTGGAAAAACATAAAATATTGAAAAAATCAGAAAAAAAACAGAAACGAGAAAAAACCAAAAAAAATCTGAAAAATCAGAAAATAAGAAAAAACCAAAGGAAAAAGTGAAAAAATCTCTGGTTCTTCCATTTATTAAAAAAATCGGTTGTGTCGCCTCAAATCTTTCCCGACGAGTATCCACGAATAATTTTCAGATATTTAATGTTAAAGTTTAAACTTAACATTTTTTAATTTTTGACAGGTGACAGTTGGTGAAATAATTTTAATTGTTCTGTATAGAGTTTTTCAAGGGCTTTCAAATGTTATATTGCATGTCCAATTCCGTGACATATTGCATCTGTCATTTTTTGATAATGACACTTCCGTTTGACAGATGTCGTACAAAAACTAATGGGTTCTTCCGACGGATAACCCAAACCCCTGTACCAAATTTCAGCCCAATCGGATTAATACTTTTTAAGATATTTAGTGCTAAATTTTCAAATTTTGACATTTTTTTATTTTTGACAGGTGACAGTTCGAGAAATTTCGAAAGAAAAAGTAGGAATGTATTTTTCCACACCCGAATTTAGAAAAAAAGCACGAATACTTTTTTTCGCACAAAACAATTAAAAAAAAAAGTAAAAATGCATTTTTTCACACACGAATTGGAAAAAAAACCGAAGCAAGAATTCGCTTTTCCGTCTTTGAAATTGAAAAAAAAAAAAAAATGTATATTTTCACACATAGATTGGGAAAAAGCAAGAATGCATTTTTTCATATAAAAAATTAGATAAAAGTAAATATGCATTTTTTCACACACGAATTTGAAAAAAAAGCCGAAGCAAGAATGCATTTTTTACACTCAAATGCATTTTTTCACATACGAATTTGATTAAAAAGAATCAACAATGTATATTTCCACACTCGATTTTAGAAAAAAAAAGCACGAATGCATTTTTTCGCACAAAAAATTAGAAAAAAAAGTAAAAATACATTTTTCCACACACAAATTTAAAAAAAAAAAACTGAAGCAAGAATGAATTTTTCTACACTCGAAATTGAAAAAAATTGGAACGTGCATTTGTTCATACACGAATTTGAAATAAAATAGAAGTAAGAATGCATTTTTCAACACTTGAATTTGGAACACTCGAATTTGGAAAAAAGCAAAAATGCATTTTTGACAGGTGACAGTTGGAGAAATAATTTTGACTGTTTTGAATAGAGTTTTTTAAGGGCTTTCAAATGACATATTGCTTGTCCAATTCGGTGACAAATTGCATCTGTCATTTTTTGATAGTGATACTTCCGTTTGATAGATGTCGTACAAAAACTAATTGGTTCTTCCGACGGGTAACCCAAACCCATATACCAAATTTCAGCTTAATCGGATTAAACGTGTGGCCTCTATCGTGGAAGAATACACACACACAGACCGACAGACAGACTTCCATGTGGAAATGGTCTTAATCGTCTCAGGGGACCCGAAAATGGAGATTTCCGTTTTTATCTCGAAATTTTTTTTAGCTCGTTCACAATAATTTCTCTTCTAGGGTCGGGAAAGTAAAATAAATCTAAAATAGTGAATTATATATAAAAAAAATTCTGAATAAATCTTTGTAAATCTTATCATCGTATTGAAGAAAGAGACCAGAGAAAGAAAGAGAAAGAAAGAGAAAGAGAGCGAAGGTCGCCTGGAGGGGGCATAACGCTTTTTCCTTACGTTACACTTTCTGTCAGTTAACTCCTACCGCGGTAAAAATCCTATTGGCATAGTTATTCAAATATTTAACTCAATTCAAAGTGTGCCGACAAACACAGTAAAGTCTAATAAACAATTTATATTAAATAATCTGTCCTAATACCACGAGAGTTGTCAACTTTTTATGGGAACTTTTAGTTGTTTTTTGTAAATTCGACAAATTTTTCCTAAAAAGTGGATTTCGTTTCGCAATTTTTCATTTGATGCATAATTTCCAAGGAAACAACAAAATATTCTCATCTCTTATGGTATTACCTTTAATATATTTTTATCTATAATTTTTTTAACATGTCACTTCATATCGTAATCAATTACGTATAATTTATTATAATATCAGTAAAATCCTTAAAGACACAATGCTAAACTTGTAGATCTTGTTATTTTAATGTAATCGTCCAAATGATATAAATAAAAATGAATCATTGAATCAAGCAAAATATGTTTGAAAACCTGCTCGAGATCCAAAAACAATTAAAAACTTTAGAACTCTGGATTTACGTTTGCTATGAGACATGATCATAAATTTTCTTTACATGTCAAATGACTTTAACAATAGCATAAAACTTTTGGGAGCACCAAAGTTTATCGCTCTCATTTATTAATCAGTGGCGGGGAGACAATGTATAATATCATAATAATAATAAAACACTTGTGCATGATCACAAGAGATTTTTTATTGTAAGATTTATTATTAGAAATACTGGTTGTTAAAATAAGTATAGAAAAATATAATTTTTACTATAAAAATTATATGATTAGTATAGTTCATTTCACCGATTATGGCGTGTATGTCGTCACTAACATGCGAATTAATTGATATAAAGTATGACAAATTATTAATAGTTGTTAATAGGTATAAATCTAAAATCATTTTAATTTATTTCTATGCGGCGATTATCGAAACGCTGATCTTGCAAAGTCAGCTTGGCTTAGATATGGAAATGGAAAATGGAATGATATGGAATGGAAACTGGAATGATATGGAAATGTTAAACTTCGCTCGCTGAATGTGTGAAATCAGGGGTATTCCTCTCTTCCCTACCTTAAAATAGCTTAAGAATCTTGGGAACCGCCGCCATTATTAAACAAAATAAAGTAATTTTTATTTATTACTTTTAATTTAAATAATATAGAAGTTCCGGTGAAAAATATTAAAAAAAGCATTGTTTTTTTCCAATACGTCATTTCTCAAATATTTCTATATATTTTGTAAAACGAAAATCCAAGTATTTAAATAATATTCGACAGGTGCTGCCCTCTTTGATTTTATCAAAGACTGCAGAAAAAGTTTGTAACTTTGGCAACATCGGATCGTTTATATTGTTTTGACAGCCACGCTACTTGAGCTGAACAACACAGCTGATTTTAGTGATTTTGGAGTGAAATCAGTAGAGGAAAAAATAGAAAAAATGGTTAGAAAAAAATATTCAAAATAGAAAAAATAGTAAAAAACAGTAAAAAACAGAAGAAAAAAACATGAAAAATGGTAAAAAAATAGGAAAAATAAGAAAAACTAGAGAACCATTGAAAATGGTAAAAAACAGGAAAAAATAGGAAACAATATGAAAATGGGAAAATAAGGAAAAAATAGAAAATATAGAGAAAAATAGAAAAACTAGGTAAAAGTTGAAAAAATAGGAAAAAAATGAAATAAAAGGAAAAAATAGTTTAAAAAAATAGGCAAATTAGGGAAACGTCAAAGAAATTGGGAGAAATTGAGAAAATAGGGAAAATGGAGAAAAATAGACAAAATAGAAAAAAACAGGAAAAAAGAAACAGGGAAATATAGAAAAAATAGTAAAAAAACAGTCAAAAACAGCAAAAATATCAGGAAAAAATAGTACAAAATAGGGAAAATAAGAAAACTAGGGAAAATGGTAAACAAACAGGAAAAATAGGAAATAAAAGGAAAACACTATAAAAAAATAGGGAAAATAAGGAAAAAGTAGAAAAATTAGTAAAACATAGTCATACAATAATATAAAATTGGAATAATAAGAATAATAGAAAAACTAGGCAAAAGTTGAAAAAAATAGGAAAAAATGAAATAAAAGGAAAAAATAGGCAAATTATTGAAACGTAAAAAAAGAATTGGGAGAAAATAGAGAAATGGGGAAAATAGGCAAAATAGAAAAAAAAACAGGAAAAAAAGAAACCGAGAAAGATAGAATAAAATAGAATATTAGTAAAAAATAGAAAAACAAATAGGAAAATAGTATAAAATTGGAAAAAATAGTATAAAGTAGGAAAAAACAGTAAAAAATAAAGAAACAGGGAAAAATAGAAAAACATTAAAAATGGGCAAAAATTAGACAACGTAAAAATATTGAGAAAATAGAGAAAAATGGGAAAAAAAACAGGGATGTATGGGAAAATTATAGACAAAATGGTTGAAAATAGAAAAAAATATAAAAAAAATTAAAAACAATAGGAAAAACTATGGAAAATATGGAAATATATGCAAAATAGGAAATCGGGGGAAATTGGGGGAAAATAGAAAAATTGGAAAATATAAGAAAAAATGGGAAAAATGAGAAAAAAAAATTAAAAGGAAAAGAATATTAAAACAGGGAAAAAATGAAAAATAGTAAAAAACAGTAAAAAACCATTAAAAACAGAAAAAAAACAGGAAAAAATGGTATAAAATAGGAAAATCAGAAAAACTAGAGAAAACCAGGGAAAATGGGAAAAAATAGAAAATAATTTGAAACAGTAGTAAATATAGAAAAAAATAGAAAAACTAGGAAAAAATGAAATAAAAGGAAAAAATAGACAAATTAGGGAAACTTAAAAGAAATTGGGAGAAATAGAGAAAATGGGGAAAAATAGGCAAAATAGAAAAAAACAGAAAAAAAAGTAACAAGGAAAGATAGAAAAAAATAGAATCTTAGTAAAAAATAGAAAAAAAAATAGGAAAAATAGTATAAAATATAAAAAATTAGTAAAAAATAAAATAGTGAAGAATAGAAAAAATATTAAAACAAAAAAATAGACAAAAATAAGACAACGTAAAAAATTGGGAAAATAGAGAAAAATAGGAAAAAACAGGGAAGTATGGGAAAATATAGGCAAAATGGTTGAAAATAGTAAAAAATATAAAAAAAATTAAAAACAATAGGAAAAACTATGGAAAATAGGGCAATAAATGCAAAATAGAAAATTGGGGGAAAATAGAAAAATTGGAAAATATATGCAAAAATAGGAAAAATGGGAAAAAATAGAAAAAAATGAAAAAATAGAAGGGAATATTAAAACAGGGAAAAATAAAAAAATAGTAAAAAACAGTAAAAAAACCATTAAAAACAGAAAAAAAATCAGGAAAAAATGGTATAAAATAGGAAAAATAAGAAAAACTTGAGAAAACCAGGAAAAATGGTAAAAAAAACAGGAATATTAGAAAAATTGGAAAAATATTAAAAATAAGGAAAAGAATAGGAAATAATTGGAAACAGTAGAATATATAGAAAAAAATAGAAAAACTAGGTAAAAGTTGAAAAAATAGGAAAAAAATTAAATAAAAGGAAAAAATAGGCAAATTAGGGAAACTTAAAAGAAATTGGGAGAAATAGAGAAAATGGGGAAAAATAGGCAAAATAGAAAAAAAAACAGAAAAAAAGAAACAAGGAAAGATAGAAAAAAATAGAATTTTATTAAAAAATAGAAAAAAAAATAGGAAAAATAATATAACTAAGAAAAAATAGTAAAAAACTGTAAAAAATAGTAATAAATAAAAAAATAGAAAAGAATAGAAAAATATTTACATAAAAAATAGGCAAAAATAAGACAACGGAAAAAAATAGGAAAAATAGAGAAAAATAGAAAACACAGGGAAGTGTGGGGAAATATAGGCAAAAAGGTTGAAAATATAAAAAAAATTAAAAATAATAGGAAAAACTATGGAAAATAGGGAAATAAATGCAAAATAGAAAAAATGGAAAATATATGCAAAATAGAAAAAATGGAAAATATATGCAAAATAGGAAAAATGGGAAAAAATAGAAGAAAATGAAAAAATATAAAAGAATATTAAAAATGGGAAAATAAAAAAATAGTAAAAAACAGGAAAAAAGATGGAAATAGGAAAAAAATATGTATAGACCTAAACTTTAAATTTTAATGAATAACGCTCGAATTTAAACCACTGAGCTACATTTTGGATACCCACTCGGTGTGACCAGAAGGGTAGGAAGCGGGAGGGAATTCGAAGTTGATGACGCACTTCCCATGCCTCTTAAGGGTGGAACAACTCGACCTTAAATCAGGTTTGGATTTCCTTTTTTGTACTTGAATAATTTTTTTTATAAAACATCATTGCCAGTAGGATAAACAGCAACAAACTGGTAATGGACCATTTGTAGTATGTGGATTCTGCTCTTGGATTTGGAGATGGTGTAATTTATCTAGAGAAACCTTTTCTAATTGTCTTTGAATTTCTTCTGGGGTGTCCCATTCGTTGTTATTGTAAGTAAACTTTGATATTGAGATTGAGCATCTTGGAGATAAGTGCTCTGGAGTAAAGCAACATCATTTTGTTGACAGGTAATTTTTCGTTCTATGGAAATATGCCTCATTAATTTTTTCTATAATTTTATGTGAGGAATGAATGCACTCGAATCTGCGTTGACAATTTTCAAGATTTATCTGAGTTGATAGTATGGAGGTAATAAATACACTCTGAATTTTCTTCTATGGGTTGCAAGAGATTTTCTTTGCAGAGGTAACCGAATGGATCTTGATGCATTCGTCATCTTAGTATTGAAATCCTTTGTTGCTAATGGTTAGGTAGGAGAAAGGAGGGATAATAATTGGTTTGGTTTTCATTCGGAATTGAAAAGAGGTAAATGATTTAAAGGGAAATCGAGAGCGAAAACTATTTTATCATATTTTATAAAAGTATTTGTTTCTATGATGTTGTAATAATTCATATATAGTCATTTATAAGACACCATAAAGTTGTATCTTTACAAGCATAGTTGTAACTATCAATATTTTAACATTGCAGTAATTTATTTTTAATCTGTCTTATAATATTGAATTCCAATTAATTTGTAACATATTTGATTCTGGATAAATCCATACCAAAAAAATGATACTAGTAATTACATGCAAATATTCAATACAAAAATGTTACCAAATACGACACTGAAGTTTATTACTCCTGTTTTATTCCAAATTTTAATAGTGAAGGTTAAAACTATAAAAAAGTGATATCCTTCCAAGTAAAAATTCACGTTACTTTTCGTGTTGTGACGAATAAAGCAGATTTTATATTTTAACATACCCGTGCGATATTTTGAACAACTACAACCTAAAACAGGTATAAATAATGTCGTCAATCGATAAATACCGCCTACCTAGTGGAATTTTAAAGTTAAAAATTAATGAATAATGAGTCTGGTGAATAAAAGCAAGAAAAATTACTTGAATAATAAAAGTAATTATTCGCGATGAACACTTAAAATAAGATGTATATAAAATGTAGTAAACTATTCTACCATAGAGTAAGTTTTCTTTTTAATACACAAGATTGGTCAGAGCCGTACTCGTCATACAAACTTCAATCAGAAAGGTAGATTTTATGCATGCACGTACTATAAAATCTTGTAAACAACCTAAAAATTTCAGCATAGATAATTCTAGGACACTATTACTCTTTGAAAGTGAAAATATTGATTTCATAAGTGATTATTTTTAGAATGCTTAAGAATTTAGTTCTGAAACCAAATGACTGTTTCAATCAGTTAAATATACAAACTCATTGGTGTAAAAATAAATTAACATTACAAAAGAAAAACCACACATAAAAATAAATTTTAAATCCTTCGCTCATTTACTTCCTCAAGCTTTATTCTATCTTCCCGATTCAAAATTCCTCCCAAATTTGCTTCCCTTAACACTACTTTATTTTAAACCATCTCCATCATAAGAATCAGCCTAGTTCACCATTTAAAAAAAAACTTCTTTCAAAGTTTTGATTTGTTTTTGATTTTTTACACCTTTTTACTTTCCGAACAACAGAGTTGTATAGAAGGAAAGTATTGCGATCATGATATTTTGACCATACCCAGATTTTAACGTTTTGAGGTCACCTGAATCCATTTATACCATTTTTAGCATAATGTCTGTCTGTGTGTGTGTATGGGTGTCTGTGTGTGTGTGTGTGAACACGATAGCGTCTAAACGGCTGAACCGATTTAAATGAAATTTTATATACATATTTAGGGTAGCAAGAAGACAACCTGTATAGATTTTGGAGTTAATCGGACAACCGGAAGTGACAGTTGCTATAAGTGATGACGTCATTACTAAACAAGATGGCAATAAAGTTTTACACATATTTTTTATACGTTATAGTTTAATTTCGAATGATTAAAATTTTTAAAAACTTTTGCCATTGTTGCCAGATTTATCAAAAAGTATTTATTTTTCATATTTTTCTTAAATAACCAAAATAATGCATTTTTATGAAAAATTACAAGATATGAAAGTTGTGTAGAACATAAAATTTTCTACACATTTTATCATTTTTATGAAAAATTACATATAATCAAAATTGTAGAACATAAAATTTTCTACAAATTTTGTCTTTACTTTTTTTTCGAGTTCCGCAAAGTTTCGCCCCTAGTTTTTATTTTAATTTTTAAGCAATTTTTATCTTTATTAAATTATTATTTTTTAGTTAAATTTTAATATTAAAAATTTTAAAAAATATCTTTATAAATTTGTAATAATTAATTTTATAATTATAATTTTTTTCAAAATTTTATTATAAAAATTGTGGAATTTTTTAAAAATTGGCTAAGAAACATTTAAAATTATATTACGATTTTAAACTAAATTGAATAACTTCTAAAAATTAAAGTTATTGAAATGGGATTTTCGCGATTCGAAAGATAATATAAATCTATAAATTAAAAATGCATTTTAGTTTCTTAAAATTTAGAATTGTAATTATTATAGCCAAAATAAAGAATATTTTTAAAATTTTTTGTAATTTCGCTTTATCAATAACTATAAAATAAATGAAAATAGTAAATAGCATAAAATTGAATGAGATATTAATTATTTATTGATTTTAAAATTATTCAAAAATAGGTTTTATTTTTTTTAAGGTTAAAATTAATATTAAAAATTTTAAAAAAATTACCCTTAAATTTGTAGTAAAAAACTCTATAATTGTGATTTTTTTCAAAATTTTATTCAAAAAATTGTAGAATTCCTAATTTTTTTTTAAAATTTAATATAAGTTTAAAAAAATTGAATAACTTTAAAAATATTAAAGATATTAAAATGGGATGTACCTACCATTTTTAATGCAGAAAAACTAAAATAATTGATTAAACAATTACTTTAGTAGGAGTGTTCGGAAAGTTGGATGGGATTACCCCCTCATTTTTTTTTTATTTTAACATTAACAATAGTATTTCTTATTGGTATAATTTCGTTCAACATTTTTTTTTTGTATAATTAACAACTTTCGGCAAATTCTTGTAATATTTCTTGCTTAAAAAAATTTCTGTTTATTATTTTTTTCCATATGTTTTTCCCCGAAATAAAAATTTTTCTTACTTGATTAAAAAAAATTTTCTACAATCTTGCCATTTACTTATTACCTACATTTTTTTTTAATATCATTTCTAAATTTTTAATAATAATAATGATGATAAGATTCTTTATATTCAACAATTGTTGATTTATAATATCTTATATACCAATTACTATCAATAAATTCTTTAAAATATTTTTTTATAACATTCAAAAAAAAATATATAAAATTATTTATGCTATATTAAATCTTTTAACAATTAAATAACAATTAACTCAAAAAACTCATGAGTATTTCATTATAGAATAAAACAAGTGAAAAACGGCAATATTTTTGCCTTAATTTCAAGTTTTCGAAAATAAATTTATATGGTATAAGTAGCGGGAAAGTAAAAATGGGTTAAAGATTAATATTATTTCAGGGGTTTTTAACGATGCTGAATTGATTGCCGTTGTCCGTTTGTCTCTATCTCTCACCGTTCTCGAGTTGAATCAGGCTAACAGACGAACGGACGGACAGACGGACGGACAAAACTATTTTACAGAAACTCTAAAATTTAAAGCAAGATTGATTAAATTTTTTTGTATATTTACTGGTCTAGTAATATACAGGGTGGCTACTTTTTAATGGGGACAGTATTGCTATCTCGTATAAACCGTCTTTCTAGCGCCTAGCTAGAAAGACGGTTAAATGGGGAAAAATGTGCGAAATATAAAAAGAGACAAAACGATTTTTTGAAATCTATAATATTCCTATTGGTTCCAGAGTTAAACAAAATCCGAATTTGTCGAAAATCGTTTTTTTGCCAAAGCTGTTTTTATACATCGTTTGTCTATTTTTATATTTCGCACATTTTTCCCCGTCTTTGTAGCGCCTACCGTTTACGAGTTAGCAATATTGTACCTATTGTGTGTGTGAAGTCAGCCCCCCATTTTTCAAATTTTAATATTTTGAAAGTTGTTCCAAATTGTTCTAGGTTTGCTTAAACCTAAATACAAAGGCCCGAAAACTCAAAAACCCATTTTTAGAGCTAGCCCCATTATAATTTTTTCGATTTTTTTTCTGTTGCATCAGATTGTTCTAGTTGTTCCATTGTTCCAAATTTTTATGTCTTAAAAAAATTATTTCAATCCCAAAATCAAGAACAACTAGAACAATCTAGTACGACAAACAAAATTTTGAAAAAAAATAATGGGGGCTAGCTCTGAATGGTTTTAATTAATTTTGGGCTTGAAATAATTTTTTTAAGACATGAAAATTTGAAACAAGGCTAAGAATAACTAGAACATTCTAGTACAGAAAAAAAATCGAATAAAAAATAATGGGGGGCTAGCTATAAATGGTTTTAATTGATTTTGAGCTTGAAATATTTTTTTAAGACATGAAAATTTGGAACAATGCCAAGACCAACTAGAACAATATAGTACAACAAAAAAAATTCGAATAAAAAATAATGGGGGTCTAGCTATAAATGGTTTTAATTGATTTTGAGCTTGAAATAATTTTTTTAAGACATGAAAATTTGAAACAATGCTAAGAATAACTAGAACAATCTAGTACAACGAAAAAAACTTCGAAAAAAAAATAATGGGGGCTTGACCCAAATGGTTTTTATTGATTTTGGGCTTGAAATAATTTTTTTAAGACCTGAAAAATTTGGAACAATGTTCAGAACAACTAGAACAATCTGGTGCAACAGAAAAAGAATGGGGGGGCTAGTTCTAAAAATGGTTTTTTGAATTTTCCGGCCTTTGTATTTAAGTTAAAGGAATAATTTTCTGGAACAATTTGGTACAAACCTAGAACAATTTGGAACAACTTCCAAAATATTAAAATTCGATAAATGGGGGGCTATCTTCAGACACACGTACCTATTAAAAAATAGCCACCCTATATACAAAATCGTTTAATAATGACTACTATTAATTAATGATTTTTCTATTACTAAACGATGTTAGTATAAAGACATCAATATTTTCATTTTATTTAATAGGCGATTAATAATTTTCGGGTTTGCTAGGCTCACTTATTAAGATATTAAAATTATTAATGAAGTTGTTTAGTCATTTAAAGTATTTTAAAATACAGTAATATCTCACAGGTGAGCTTTCTTTGTCGTGACTCAGATTGAAAACTTTGTCCTCGAAATTAAAAGCGCAGCGAGTTTCGGACCAATCAAATTAATCAAAACTTTTTTACTAATTTTTTTGTTTCGAAGAGCTGCAATTATTTGATAGTCGAGCTTTGTTTTTCTTTGTTCTAGATGCATTGGTTTGCATTGGTGTAGTTAAGATAAAAGTTGATCTTTTTTTTATATGGGCAAATCTGATTTTTTCGAAATTAATTCTTAATAAATATCCATACACACATACTTGCTTTTTGATTGGCGGCTTTTGTTTGGGCGCCTAGTTATTACTAATACAACTTTTATTTATTGTTTTTTTTTATTTCCTATCAACCAAGTCAATCCTTTGTTGATTTGGCAATTATAATTATTAATATCATAGATAAGTTGCAAGATGAGTCTGATAAAGCTTCCCTAATTTTTTTGTATTTATCTATTTTTTACTTAAATATTAGTTTGCAATGTATTACATAACTAATTAAAAATCAATGAGGCCAACTTTTGTCTTATAATTAAACGTTGTGCGCCATAAATAAAAAGTAAATTTATTACGTCATCCATATCGAAATTAATTACAAGCATCCCAAGTACATAAAGTCAGTTATGTAAATAAAACCTAAAGATAAGAAAAAATAAACAAATATTTGATTTTGTTAAAGGGTTATTATTAATTTTAGTTTATTTATTATTATATAGTTATACCAATGGAAATATCATTTCGCACTGTTACTGGAGTAAGGGGAAAAAAATAGCCCATAAACCATTCTCTATAACCACATAACGCTGAATGCGACCAAATGTCACAATTTTCGCATAGATGTTCGTAGTATTAGGGTCCCAGTGAAAGGCGCGCCTCCACTTGTATCGCCCGATAATTGTCAGGGTTGAATCTCAGCCCCCTACACTTTCCCGTTATGTTTCCCTGGGGCTCCATTTTCGCTATTACATTGTCATGGTTATTTCCCTCAACTGCTTGTACTTGGTTTGCCGGTTTAGTCTTTACTAATTTTATACATACGATTTATGTGATAATACTGCGCTGGTGGACTGCTTCAATTGTTTAAATGACAATTCTGAAGTTGATCGAAATAATTGGATACTATTAATATTTTATAATTACTATTTATTCAAAATTAGTTATATAGAAAATTATCATATTTATTTATCTCTCATGACTATTATGTGAAATTTAATGCAGATCGCTATAAAAGTAGCGGGAAAGTAAAAATACTAAAAAAAATAAATCAAAATGTATGATGTATATACATGATGTTTTCAAATAAAACACATTTACCATTTTTTAATAACTGAACTAAAATACAGGGAGATTTAATAATTTTCAAACTTCATTTATACCAGGTGTTCCATTAATAATTGTTTTTAAAAAAGTAATTTTTATTCTTCAATAAATGATAAAATATATTCTGCTTGTATTTTTTTTTTCTATTAAAAAATAATACTTCGGTTAAATATTTCAGAAAAATTTCCAATTAATTTGTGAAAATCACACCTAAATAAGAAAATAAATCAAATATCTTATAGTTAATTTACATATTTAGTCATGTTATGAACATGAAACAATAAATACAAACGTTAAGATAAGATCTATCCTGTCATGATCTGACTGAAATATTTCCCGTATAATTTTACATAATTACTCACATCAACATTTTTTTATGTAGAATAAATAATCTTTTTAAAATTGTTCACTTTGGACTTGTTTAAGGATCGTTAGGGATTTATCCATAATAGATCCCTTATTTTTTTTTTAAAATTTTCGAAAATGATATTATTTAACTTATTTTTAAGTACAGAATCAATTCCTATCTTTGTAAAGTTCTTAAAAAATTCATAGGTTTAATGTGACTAATTTCGGTAGAATATTTGAATTTTTGCTGCATGACCATATATTTTCTCTTACCAAAAATTTTTATATTACCTACCGAAGCAGCATGGGTAGATCTACATCAACCAATCTTATGACTGTTATGCAAAATATCCCCGAGCCAATGGATAACAATCTTCAAGCAGATGTAATCTACCTTGATTTTACCAAAGCGCTAATTGAATTTTTCTAGTATTTAATAACCAGAAGGAGTAATTCGGTAAGCCTTACCAGACCACTAAAAGTAACTAGATTTTATACTATAAAGGGCGTGTTCCGAAATCCGAAATAATCTTGTTCAATCTAGAAAATAGTTGGCTGTATCGGACAAGAGGCTATATTGAAAACGACATCACCAATAAAATGACAATTTCTGGGTGTCGATTTTCGAAATCACACGATGGGATAGATCATCCGAGAGAAGTGATAAAGCACATCCCCGATTTTGATGCCCCAGTAAAGAAGTACGTATTTTTGAAATGATATGACCACTTGAAAAATAGGTATAATTTAGAACAGTGTTGTCAAATGTCTTTGTTCTGTTTGGACTACTGCTTAAGGAAAATATGATGTGATATGAACTACAAGTAGCTCATTTTGAAGTTTCAAGTAAATTTTACGTAACTTTTCAGTGAAATGCAATAAATGCATTCCATTAAAACGTTTGCATTGCTTGAATATTAGGTGCAAAATGGAAACAAAAAAAAGAAACACTTCTGTAAACGACAGCCAAAAAAAAAGTGTTGACGCATTTTATGCAAGAACATAGTTATTTAAATTCTGGAAAATTTTCATCATCCCAGTTTGCAAAAAATGCCATATTCAATCAAATAATTTTAACTATTTATAGGTTGGTTAGATGACGTACTACTGACTGACAAAACTGCGCATGTGCCTGGAAAATATTTCAAACGATGGGATCAGGTTCTCCCGTTTTATATCAAGCAATATGACAAGTGTCTATTTTGGTAGAAGTGATCATTCGAAAATACAGTTCAAATGGCAACTCCATTGAAAATCCTCATCCCTTCTCTTGAAATGACCGATCGCAGGGTTCGAAAATCGACACCTTGTGATCATAGGTTTTAAACGATATTAACTTGTTAAATTTTGGAAATAATTTATTTTATTTTAATTGGAAAAAAATTAAAAATCTTTTAGATACATTTTGTCATTTCATTGGGTTGCCGTTTTAGATTTAGATTCTTGTCATTATCGGCCACGCAAGTTAATTAAGTCGATTTTTTATAGGTCAAAGATAATACATTGTTTTTGATTTATCATCCAATACTTGTTTGTACATGCACTGTTTTTCTTACTGACTAAAATGATAGTAGGATAAGAATCCATAATTGCAGAAATTCAATACAATTGCTTACCTACTTTTGAAAGGAACTGTTTTTTTTTTAACGAGATAGAGTGGAAAAATAAGTAAAAATGATGAGATAACACGAGGACGAAAGCAATAACAGAACTAAAAATATCAAATTATAAAATGTTACAAGTCAGATCTGTCAATGACAATTATCAGCTGATATTAATGCTCTTATTTGCTGTGTGAAACCGAATGCAAACTGACCAATCAGAAGTCTACAGAAGTGCCAACTTAAATTCAAATCGCTCCTTCTGATTATTCAATAGAAGTCGCTTACAATATGTGAATATATACGATTCCAAATCTAATTATTACGTTCCATCTTCCGGGATCCCGCAACGGTCTGTACTTGTCCCATTGCTTTTTGGAACTAAACTTCTGTCATATTTGATTGTCTAATTTTTTACAACTTTGATTGTTCACTGATACCATCGGAGGACTCTTTATTTGAATCTACTTTCAGACCCTTTAAAGGACCAATGTGAACTTCAGAGTAACGTTAGCATATGTAAGAAAGTCTGGTCTACATTTTGGTATGATAATCATGAATTTTTACAAAGGTGATGGAGAAAACGGGAATTGAGTTGTAAATTTCCATATCTTTGTTTTCTAAAGAGGGCATTAGCTGTCGAGTAGATCAAGATGACACAGCACAGAGCAATTCAAGAGTTACAAAAAATGTAAAGACTCCCATGTACAAGAATCACAGGAGCATTTAGATCTTACCCAACAGTAGCCCTAGAGGCATACCAATCTTACACCTTCATGTTAGACGAATAGCGCTTGAAAGTGCTGTAACAAGAAAATATTTATAAGCCTGTCAACCTAAATCCGGATTCTAGAATCAAAAACAAAGTCCATGATGATGCACACATTTCGAGTTATCATTAATATTGGCTACTATATATACAAATAAGGAAATTGCAAAATAAACTAAAGGTGTCCTCAAGTTATACACTGATGGGTCATAAAGTAAAAAAGGAGTTGGAATAATGGTAACGGGTCCAAATACCAGGCCCCCAATGGGCCTTGTTGCGGACCTATCGGTCCTTTGTGAATCGTACTCGAAAAAATTACGGCAAAAATATTACCGTTTTTCACTTGCTTTCTCTCTTTATTTTTTGCCCTATTCTTGTTTTTTGGACCATTTTTCCCCACTTTTTTCTCCGTCTTGTTTTTCCTTTCAATTTTTTCTTCCCTTTTTTTCTTACTTTTGTTTTTTAAATCACTCTTTTTTCTTTAACGTTTTTTTCCCACTTATTTTTGTCCAATTTTTTGACCTCTTATTTTTATCCCAATTTTTTTCTCCCCTTTTTTTCTGGAATCACGATATTCGATTCGATCAAATCTATAATTGTGATTCAGATAGCAGCAGCAACCGAGACAAACTTGTAATTTTTTTTACTAATTGACTTTAGAATGGCCGCTACCAAGGCAAAGAAAGTAATAAAAAAAAGTGGAAAACTCTTGCTTAATAGTTTGGAGTACACTAGGGCTTCACACGAGAACGATAGTTTTCTCGTCTCCTCTCGTCTCGTCTTATCTCGTAAAACCGAGACCAGAGCGAGACTTTTTGATAATTATTTAGATGATACCGAGACCACATAATTCGAGACCCGAGAGTCTCGTTCATATTAGTTCAGAATTTTTTTCTGATTTTCCGAGAAAAGCAAGCAGCAACATTTATTTTTTTATAATAATAATAAAAGAAGGTCTGCATAGGTTACGATACAATTACGAAATCTAAAATCTGGTAATTATCTCTGAAGTATTTTTTATTTTATAATTTTAGACTTCAGTTACAGCAAAAATGCCGTTGAGTGTTGGTGATAGTAATGTTAGTCCTAATAAAAAACGTCCAAATAAAACAAAAATAAATAAATAATCACGCATTTATTAATTACAATAGAATTAATAATTACCTCGTTTTTTAGAAATTAGTTCTATCAATAACGATATTAGACGAGACGAGACGGAGACTGAGTGAGACTTATTGTTTTCTGAACTAACGACACCGAGACGAGCTTTTTGCAATTATCACCTTATCTCGTCTCGTGTGAAGCTCCAGAGTATATACACTAATAAATCTAGCGAAAACTGATGGCTATATGTGAACAGTGCTTTGTGCCTTTCTAAAGTTGAAATCTTTCTCTACTATTTGATATGACCCTGTTGCATAAGGATGCAAAACAGTACCATAGCCTTGATTAGGTTTCTTGCTAATTTCTTAAGACAGCCTGAAGAGTTCAATATATTTTCTTTCTTGCAGTTTTCTACATATAATAAACGATATTGAAAAAATAGTAGCATATTTAATTTAATGTTTTTCAACAATAATCTTTTAATTTTTAACACAAAAACTTTAAATGTCGATAATAATCAATAAAAAAAAAACAAGTATTTACCAAACTCCCAATAATCTTGATCCCACTGCAGATCCTAAATTAGTTCGTACTAATGATCGGTTAACATTCTGGGTGCCTATTTTTTTAATAAAATTTATTATATTGTCTATATTATTTGTGTGAAATGAACCAATGATCAGAAACTTGTATTTAATCACAAATTAGCTTTTTAGTACCTTTCCCAACTTTCCAGAAAAACCATAATAATCAATGTAGCAACTAGTTTACTATTTATATTTTTTGAACACTTACTGTCATTAAGTAAAGGTACTCATAGTCAGAAAAATAAAATTTTATTAGGATTGTCATTGTTATTAATTCCTGAATCATTAATATCTATCTCTTTTTCTTTCTTATATCCTAGTACTAACATGTACTATTTTAAAAGATCATTATTTAAAGAGTTAGAAATAAGGTGGCTATTACATAATTTCAATATTTAAACTATTTTCTAGGAATCTAAATCACCCTAAATATTTTCTATCCAGTAATAAATGTGGTTACCAATATCTATACATGTGCTCGCCATTAGGTACACTCAAAAATTACAAAAACTAAATGGTTCTCTGTGGGTGGTACCGATACCATTAGCCATTATCCTCACCATCTATTCGCTACTATTTGGACATGCCTGTCAACACAGATGTAACATGGGTCGAAGTAAACGAAAATGAATGGAACGACACGATTGAAGCGTGTCTTACATCTTTGTAAAATCATACCCGATGTTGTGGCAACAAAAGTTACGACCTTTATGCTTATTAATTTTGAATAGACTGGTTGACAACTCGAGAAATTATTAAAAGAGAGAAGTTGTGTTCTCGGTTACACTTTCATAAGATTTTCATGGGGCTTCTGCAATTTAGTGCTTGAAAGATAAACGATCACTCTATATACTCATTGTTATTATTTCTAGTTTTATTATTATCTAAAAGCAATTATGTTGCCTGTGAGCAGAACTAGTACTAACGAAATTAAAACGTTACTTTTCAATAATATTTCGTAATATCTCAATGTTTATTAGAAATAAATAAAGTGAGTAATCAGGTAATTACTAAATATTTGCAAATATTTTGACATCAACAGTGAAGTAAAACAAAGGTGCCTTGTAAATATTGACAATATTTTGTAACATGTTACTTTTTTTAATTCATATCGGTACGCCACTGACTTTTTTTAAAATGTATTTCTTACTCTGATTATTCCTAGTAATTAGACCACCAATAAAACACCTTAAAATAAAACTAAAAGAGAGAGAGAGAGGGATGAAGTATGCAATTTTGGAGTGAGATACAAGAACAATTTTTGCGCAGGATAGTGATTTTTAATGAAAAGGACACGTGAAGAGGACACAATTTCGCTTTATGTAAGAATGTTGATTTGTGATTTGTGTAGGATATAACCGTTTCATTAAGGTGAGTCTGCTGCACTTTAAAAGGACCATTCCGGCTTTAATAGCGATTTTGGGCTTTTTTCTCAATTTTTTATGTTGCATTTTAGACTAATCGAACAATTTTTTACACAACTAAATTATTTCGTCTATTTGTACAAAAATTAAAATTAAAATAATCGGCCATTAACAGGATTAAACCAAACATTTAAAAATGTCTATTACATTACCATATATGGAATCGATTCAATGACGGGGCTCAGACCCGGGTATCGGGGCGCTACGCCGTTTATGACCTGGAGAATAAGAATCAGCAAAAAAATTAAAGGTATATACCTATTTATATGTATGTATGTATGTGTAGACATTCCGTTCCGGCACGATAGAGGTCGCAATTTTTGTCCAATCGACACCAAAGTTGGTACAAAAATTATTTGTGGTAGTAATTCATTGCAAAATGGTAAATGAACATTCTACCTCTAAAGGGGTGAGAATTGGAGAGGGTTGAAATCTGAAAAAAATTAGATCTCCGCCATTTTTGAAAATATTAAAAAAGGTCATGAGACTTTTTATGCTCTAATTATTATAAAATTAATTTACTTGAAACTGTTTTTCATTTGACCTACGGAGGTGGATCTGGAAGGGGTTGAAATTTCAAAAAAATTATGTCTGCCATTTTCAAAAGTATTGAAACAGGTCATAAGACTTTTTTTATGCTCTAATTATTATAAAATTAATTTGTCTGAAACTTTTTTAATCAGACCTAAGGTGATGGAACTGGAGGGGGTTTCAATTTAAAAAAATCATATTTCCGCTATTTTCAACAATATTGAAACAGGTCACGAAACTTTGTTTATGTTCTAATTATTTTAAAACTAATTTTATACGGACCTATGGGGATGGAATTCGGGGGGTTGCAATTTCAAAAAATTCATATTTCCGCCATTTTCAAAAATATTGAAATAGGTCACAAGACTTTTTTTATATTCTAATTATTATAAAACTAATTTGTCTAAAACTTTATTTTATCCGACCCACGGGGGTGGAACTGGAGGGTGTTGAAATTTCAATAAATTTATATCTGCCATTTTCAAAAATATTGAAACAGGTCATTAGATTTTTTTCATGTCCTACAGTGGTTTGCACCAATCAGAACTTAACTTGTAATTAACTAATCACTAGTTAACGTTAACTAATAATTAAATCTGAAATGCTTTGCACCGAAGAGCATAATTTGTTGGTTACGTAATTAAAGATTAGCATTTAAATATATATGTTGGTAGTCCTGAAATTTAGGGTCTTTGTGAAAATTGCGTTACATGCAGTGTTTTTGCTGCCTTTTTTCTGTCTGTCAGATATTTTATGAATTTGTTTGGGTCATTTTCTGTTGATAGCTTTTAATTGGGTCTTTTATAATTTGCGTGCTTTTATTCCTTCAAACTGAATATGCATAAACCACCGCCATCAGTAAAGCGTTAAAGATCCCTAGATTTTTAAAAAGATTCTAAAATAATCAAAAAAAAAGAAACCAGAAAAAAGGCCGCCTTACACAGAGCAGACAAAAAGCAAACTGGTGGCGGAAAACCAATGGTTGTAATGAAAGATGATCCTGTTTTTGATCTGACTCTGTTGCGTTTTTCTTATATTTTCATTTATTGGTACTCTAATCTATAAAGGCTTCAGACTTGCTACAGCTTCTGATACTCTTATAGCAATTCTTGAGATAGTGGCTAAGTGCATACCCGCAAAAAATGCCACTGAATCCAGATGTCCACCTGTAGAATATAGACGAAGAGTAGTCAACATTTGATTCAATGGAGAAACACAATTATTCCTGAAAATAACCAAATAATGTTGCAAGTTCTTTATTTTGTATATCTACAAATTTAAACTTACAAATTATGTGGAAAAGCCAGCCTCCTCTCCTATTCTAATTAGAAGTTCCTGAACTGTTTCTTTTGAAAGCCGAAACCTTTTTCGAAATGTAGAATTATCCATTTGATTAAAATAATTGACCTTTTCATAGATTTGCCTAGGAAAGCCATGTTCTAATAATTCCAAAATATCTAGTTCTAACTCATCGTCATCTATTTCCATATTGTTAATAAAATTTATCATTTTATTAATTAACTTTTGAAGTTGACAACTTTAATAAATAGGTTAGAAAACCACTAATCCTCACTTCTTCATAGGATTAACTGTAATTATTAGTTATCACTTAAATTAATAATTAATATTTCCGTGCAAAGTTAATTTGTGAATAACTGATAATTAACTTTAACTACCACTTTAATCACACCGGTGCAAACCACCACTAATTATTATAAAATGTATTCGTTTGAAACTTTTTTCGATCTGACCATATCGTGGGGTGAGGAAGGATGAAAGTCTCAAATTTAGACAACAGAAATCTACCTCCCCCTGTTGACCCTACCGACAGGATTTTTTTATATTAAAACTTATTGTACTCTCAAATTATACGTATATTAAAAAAATTATTTAGCCGCGAGGGGTCGTCTGGAAATTAAAATTTTTTACACAGGGATTAAATGTGATCCCTATATGCACCCAATAAATAAGATTTTTTTCATGGGGTAGATATCTTTATTTAACTTTTTACAAAACCTATAAGGAAATTATCTGACCTCAAAAGGTCATCTGGATATTCCAGTTTTTTACATATTGTTTAGGGGTGAACAAAAATTCAAAAATATTTTATTCATTTTGCGGCAGGTATGTTTTTTTTATCTTTTTGTCAAAGGCCCAGAAACCAGAATAATCCTTTGCCTATTTGTCAAATATATCTCTCCCTACAGTAAATCTTTGAGAGTATCAATTCAGTTTTAATTTTGGTTTACATGGTTATCGTCATGTTATTGGTATCTTTGACGATATTATTTATCTTGTCGTACACCAATGGGCATATGAGTATTATTGAGGTGGTTTGAAGAGTTCGATCTCAAACATATTGCTCAACCAGGGAACCAACTACTGAATCAAATATCTCGGTAGACACGTGTTCAATCATTCTGCTCTATATCCAAAGTTCCAGTATGGGTAATTCGTCGCAAGTAGATTGGCATCCCAAAAACTCATATTTAAGAAAGATACTATGTAGTATGCTAGAACTCACATTGGACGAAATTTTGTTTCATAAACGTCACTTGAGTGTTGACCGACATTATGCAACTGCTTCAGTGTACCCTTGACCAAAGTTATTCATGAGCTACTTTTATGAACGCATAGTGAGTGCGTAAATGTCTAATTCATAACCTCGAAATATATAACTCATCGTAAATTTAACCAATAGCATTTACAATTTCTATACTTAGTTACCATGTATTGATAAGTGAATATACCATTGACGACGATGTATAATCGTTTTGGTAATTCGCATCCTTCCATTTTAACAAATTTGACATATTAAAATAATGTTTGATATTTATAATCAAAAAACGTCAACAATATAATTATTTATATTTCGCTATATAATCGTACCAAATACTACGCGAGCATACGAAAATAATATTTATACTGTCCTTCTCACTTGACGTATAATCGATTATTTTCGATGCTCTTGTGATATTACTACTGATTATTTTATGAATAAAGTTTGTATTTCTTCTATTTTCTATTTTTATTACGTATTTTAGTAAAAATGAGTAGTAATGATGAATTCGATAATAACTTTCAAGTGGCGCTCACTAATCAAACAGATAAAAAGTTCTTTTTCGCCTGACGAAAAAGATACTTTTTTTAGCTAAAAGTTATTATAGATTGCAAAATGACTTTATTAAAAGAAATTTTAAATAAAGTAACCTGTATTAAATTTTTTTACCATCAGATTTATTACAGTGACTTTCTTAGTTTATTTTTATTGACAATTTGTACACTAGTGCTTAAATAAATTTCTCTATAGTTATAATTTGCATTGACCGGACTTGAAGGTTACAATTTTTGATCAATTCAAATTTCTTTAACTTTAAAGTAAACCAAATTAGGAATTTTAACTTGGATTTAACAAATCAAGAAATATAATGATTCATTCATTTATTGCACATATATTGTTATTATTAATATCCTTTTATCCTTTAATCGCAAATCCATTTTTTTATAAAAAATATATTTAATTTCCTATAAACTTAAGAAATATCAGGCTTTGTCTAAAACTGATGTGGATATTCATAGATCTTATAAGATTAATCATTAATACATGGGGTTTACTAGATTAATTTGGTAAAATTTATCTTAAAATAGAAACGATTTTTTTTGTCTACTACGTTAAAATTTAATTAATTTAATCCCTGATTGAAAAAAAAACCTGACAATACTACTATTTCCTCAACACCAATATATTTAAATTTTATCTAGTATTTGAATGTGAAATTTTCTTTCGGAAATAAGGAATATAAGAATACTTATGTTCTTTGTTTCCAATAGAGGTTTACATATTTTATATAGATATTAATTTTGGAGTTAATAATGAAAAAAACGGCTACATTAATTTGATTTAAAAGTAAAAGGAAATAAAATAAAGCCCAAAAATGTTAGAAGGATGAGATATTTGAGGAGGAAGTTAAAGAACCAATAAATATTGAGAAAAAAGCTAGATAAATACTTCTAGCCACTAGCTTTATTATAAAAAATAAGCTAAAAATACTTAAAAATGGTGTGTATGAAGTTAGCCCTCCATTTTTCGAATCTTAATATTTTGTAAGTCGTTTCAAATTGTTCTAGGTTTGTACCAAATTGTTCCAGATAATTATTCCTTAAACTTAAATACAAAGGCCGGAAAACTCAAAAAACCATTTTTAGAGCTAGCCCCCCATTACTTTTATTTCGATTTTTTTCTATTGCACCAGATTGTTCTAGTTCTGAACATTGTTCCAAATTTTCATGTCTTAAAAAAAATTATTTAAAGCACAAAATCAATAAAATCCATTTGGGTCCAGCCCCCATTATTTGTTTTCGAAGTATCTTTACTCTACAAGATTGTTTTAATTATTCTTAGCATTGTTCCCAATTTTCATGTCTTAAAAATGTTTATTTCAAGCTCAAAATCAATTAGCTGCCCCCCCTTATTTTTTATACAAATTTTACTTTCCCGACCCACCTCCTAGAAGGGAAAGTATTGTGAACGAGCTAAAAAAAAAACGAGATAAAAACGGAAATATCCATTTTTGGGTCCCCTGAGACGATTAAGACCATTTCCAGATGGAAGTCTGTCTGTCGGTCTGTGTGTGTGTCTGTGTGTGTGTCTGTGTGTGTGTCTGTGTGTGTATTCTTCCACGATAGCGGCCACACGTTTAATCCGATTAAGCTGAAATTGGGTATAGGGGTTTGGGTTACCCGTCGAAAGAACCCATTAGTTTTTGTACGACATCTGCCAAACGGAAGTACCACTATTAAAAAATGACAGATGTAATATGTCACGGAATTGGACATGCAATATGTCGTTTGAAAGCCCTTGAAAAACTCTATTTAGAACAGTCAAAATTATTTCTTCAACTGTCACCTGTCAAAAATAAAAAATGTCAAAACTTGAAACTTTAACATTAAATATCGGAAAAAGTATTCGTGGATACTCGTCGGGAAAGTTTTGGGGCGACACAACCGATTTTTTTTTTGTTGTACCAAATTGTTCTAGTTGGTCTTCGCATTGTTCCAAGTTTTCATGTCTTATAAAAGTATTTTAATCAATTAAAACCATTTATAGCTAACCCCCATTATTTTTCTTTCGAATTTTTTTTGTTGTACCATGGCTCGAAGGACCACATAAATTTTTGAAATAATTACCAATCTTATAATTCTACATCAATTATTTAAATTAAAAAATCCGGTTCGAAGGATCGCATGCTAGAATAATTACCAATCTTATAATTGTACATCGTTTATTAAAATTTAGTCAGACCGAAGTGGAGCTGGAACTGACGAAGTTTATGTTCCTATATGTTGGAAATCTTATGCTTTAAAATTTCCATTGAAACTAATTTATTATATAAACTAACACTCAATCGAAAATAGTTTTTGTAATCACCTGCATCTGTCTTCAGGAATTGTTCAGGTTTTTTAGCTAAAATTATTGCCAAACATGCTCTTTGTTGAGAATCTCTGGTACTTACTCAACTGCTATAGGACAATACTGAAGAAAATAATGACGATTTGGATTGACCGTGTAAGGTTGAAAAATACTGATGGAGAATGAATGTAATACTGTCAGTAAGCTGTGTAAGGGTCGCTTATGATTTCCAAACAAAATATTAGCTATACCATTCAATGTATCAAATAATCCCACAAAATTGTTGTAATGTTTATTGAAAGAATAATGTCCTTGTGGTAGAAGAAACAGTAATATTAAAAAAATCAAAAGAATAAAGCCATTCTGGGAAACATACGACTTTAAAAGATTATAGAATTGTGTAAATACCTCCACAGTGAATATATTTGACTGTATAACCGCTTCTCCTATCTAACGCAAAGTGATAAGACCCGATAGGTGATTAGAGGTGGATTAGTTTGTCGGTGAGATGACAGAGGGCGGCGTATTTATTAACGATAAGAGACATTTTCACGCACCTGACAACATACGTATACACATGCATTGTCCTATAATAGGCAGACAGGACACAGAATACTCTTTTTTCTTCGTTGGAAACGGTTTGTTTACTCTTGGATTATATATCTTCACATCCGACAGCGAGGAAGATATACTTTTATAGAAATGAAACGTTTTATCTCTTCCAAACCACACGGTTTGTTTTAAAATGCAAAGAAGGTCTTTGTTAATGTTTAAAAAAAAGAAAATGTATTCATGATCATTATCATACAACAATGAGAAAATAGGTGCACAAAATTTCGGTTATTCTTTATAATTGTGACTATTTATGAGTTGGCTAGTTTTATATACCGTAGATCAAACAATTTATAAGGGAGTAAGCAAATAAAGGTTATCTATATCTCAAATGTGATCCAAGTTTTTAAGAAATAAAACACAAGGTACCGCAAGAATGTAATTGTAATAGAAGGAAAAGGCATCAAGAATATCGTCACGAACTAACCAAAATTGCACGTTTTTAACACTCCATGTACGTTTCGTTAACTCAATCAGTTGGAAAAAGCCCGCCAACCTTATCGAATTAAACTATAAAGTGGACTAGATTGAATAGGTCCTTTTGTTTTTATTTAAACTATTTTTATATTTAATTATTTCTATATTTTGAAATGCATCCAACAATCTTTTGTTGGGTACATTTTTAAGCATTTCTACCCGGAGTTTGTCAACTGGGCCACCTACAGCAGGGATCTTTAATCACCCTGGTCAATTGGGCCACAAGGTTAGGGTCCGAGGATTAGGATTAAATGGTATACTTGATTATAAATTATTCAAAAACATTATTCATAATTTTATTGAAACTGAATGTAATTATAAATTATGTACAATCATACAATTATTAACAAATTAGAATACCGGCAAATTTTCAAAAGCTTAAATTTATTATTTTGTATTCGAATTCTTGCCATTTTGAAAGTATAATTTTTTTTCTCTGTTCAGGTTGATCTTGTTTGGTAAATTTGTTTGCTGTATTACATACGTGTCTGTTTGGAAACTTAACAAAGTGTCTATGAATGTATATATTGTAGTGTTATGTGGTTTAAATTTTAGAAAGCCCCACGTTGGGCGCCATTTGTAGTGATTTTTTATTATTTTTAACAAATAATCTCAAAATGGCATGGGTTCTATAGACAAAAAATAATAATAAACAAATAAAGAGCGTCTATCGTTCCAAACTGAGTCTTAGTTACATCGCCCCTCTACTTTCTGATTGAAGCACTGGACCACCTATGGAGACTTAAAACTCAATAATGATAGAAACGTAAAGATTTAGGTCCATCTAACAGGTGGCAGCACTTGCCAAATAATTAAATGCATTTATCTTAATTCGCTCTTAAAACTTAACTAACGTTAGATTTTATTTTTTTCTTTTACTAAATATCTTAAAATATTATTGCAAATTGTGGAAAGCTAAAAAATTTTAAAGGGAAAATTAAACATCGAGAAAAAAAATATAGGTTGATATAAAAAAAATGTAATTGGTGGCGAGAATAATACATTTTTTTCCATATTTTAGTGAAAACTACAATTAAATTAGTAACTCCGTAAAAAAGTTATTAGGAATTTAGTATTTGTAGGTCGATATAACAAATGATTGATATATCCGGACTACTCTTCTATCCTCTTCCTGTTATCATAATTCAAATTAGATTTTCCAACTAGATTTTCTTCTTCTATAAATTTTCTCTCATCCAGTTACAACCTCGATACAATTTTTACAATCCAGTCTTCCTGTAATTACCCCTTTTTCAAAAAAATGTCTTCTTTTTTAATTTAAACTTATTATTTCACCTTTCTCAAATAAAAAATTATATTATATTTCCATGGTATACAATATGTCTCAGTAAGTTGGAACCATATGGGAAACTTTTTTATTATTAATTTTAGGAAAAAAATATATTCTTCATAAAAAGTTCTGCATGTTCTAAAATCTAAAATACAATCAACAAATATCAAATTTTTTCAGTCGTATGTCAAAAATATGAATTTTACTCACAATATCGAAAAATGTTATTAAAAAAAAGTTTATCAGTACCAAAAACTATGTTCAAATATGCAATTACATTCATTTATTTTTAAAAAATAGGTTTTGTGCTTGTTTACTATTGTTTCTATTTTGAATAAACATTTATCTCTTGTGATTGTAAAAGTCATGATAACCTCGTTTCTTAATGTTTTCTAACTATTTTGCAATTTAAACACGTGTTGAATGCATATGCATTTATAATCAAATTTTTATAATAACAATTGTCAATATTCAGAAAAATAAAGGTACTTTACTCTTGAGTAAAATTCATATTTTTTGACATACCTCGTACACGACTGAAAAAAATTGATATCTGTTGATTGTATTTTAGATTTTAGGACATGCAGAACTTTTTATGAAGAATACATTTTTTTCCTGAAATTAATAATAAAAAAGTTTCCTATATGGTTCCAACTTACTGAGACATATTGTATAATTCATAGGTGTATATAATACATTTAATTATCTGTATATATCTTTTTATAAAAAGTTATTTATTGACATCCAAAAAATATATATCTGTTTTTTTTTTAATAAAATTTGTCTTACATGATTATTTAAAAAATTATTTTTAATCACTTTTGTCTACCTCTTATCATTTAGTTATTCTATACCTAAAATTTTCATTTAAATTTCCAAAATTATATTAGAACTTCAAAAAAAACTCATACAGAGTATTTAATAATAATAATAATGACGTCTTTATTATTTATATATAAATTTAAGATGAAGTATATATAACATGTAATATTCACAAGTTTAATATCATCTACAGAGCATGTTCTACCACTTAACCCTCAACAAATTATAAATGATAATTGTACATTTTAGTAACATCAAACAGAAAGAAGAAAAAAAATTACAAAACGCGTTAGTTTCTATTTTTATTTTTGAACACAAGAAAGTCTGGTATTTTAGACCTTTATCTTTAACTCAAGTCTGAGAATTAAACAAGTGGTTTTTTAATACAGTTTTAAAGTTATTAATATTTAAATTTTTAATTTGACATGGTAAAGAATTGTATAATTTAAATATTTGATATTTAAAAGACTGCCTATATATTTCAGTTCTAAATCTGTGAACTGTAATTTCACTTTTAAATCTTATATTTCATTAGAATATATTGGTAGTTCTATACTGTTGAATTTTATGGGATGCCCATAATGTAGAAGGGAATGGAGCTTCTTCACTATCAGTATAATTTTCCACAATATAATTACAAAATTTTCTTATTTGTTCTTAGTCTGGCATATATTCAAATAAATATGAACAAAATAGTTTCTGAATTGTGCTCCCTAAATTTTACGATTAGTCCAAGTTGTTAGATTTTTCCCACTTCTATTTCTTTCTAACCGCATTGTAAATACTTCTTTCAAAATCTATGACGATTTTTGTTTTGTGAAAAATCTAAATTCAATTGGTTACATTTTTCTCGTATTGCCCTATAAGTATTGGTGAAACAAGTATTATACTTAGATAGGCTTTTCGATTTTTTTAATTTAATGTAAAATTATATTGTAAAAAACTAGATGTCTTCAATAAAGCACTTATTATTATTATGTACGTGTCAGTTTTTTTATCTGGTAAAAAGCAAAAAATGTAATGTCCATAGTAAAGGAGCTGCACCCATTCTTCGCCATTCCCCATGTTAAATCCCATAAGAAATCGCTAAGGTTAAAAATAGCAAAAATTCTCCAAATCAAGGTCATTCGTTACTTCAGGTCTCTCAGATGCGTCAGGTCTAACAGCTTCACCAGAGGGCGTTTCCAGAGCAGAGGGGCTTGTTTGAGATCGTTTGCGTAGTACTTCACAGCTGTCTTTGGCAGCGCACTTTGGTGAAGCTGTCAGACCTGACGCATCTGAGAGACCTGAAATAACGAATGACCTTGATTTGGCCAATTTTTGCTATCTTTAACCTTAGCGATTTCTTATGGGATTTAACATGGGGAATGGCGAGGAATGGGTGCAGCTCCTTTACTGTCCATTTTTAAAACCGTGGATGTTAAAAAGTTGTAAAATATCGCAGGTATCGTGGTCCAGTTGAACAGGCCAAAGGGTTGAGATAATCCCCAAACCGTCAAAGAAGTTAATAGTTTTTAGGTAAGAGTGGCCCAGTTGACATAGGCCCTTTGTACCATATCTACACTAAATTTATGGTTATGCTGAAAAACCTGTTCAACAACAAAAGATTTTTCTGTACGACCGTATTTCAAATGAGCCATGTGCTCTATAAACCTAGTTTGTACAGATCTTCTAGTTTGTCCAACATACTTTTTGTCACAATCAGAACTTGTAGATTTCAGGCCATTATTTTAAACTTTTATAGGAGAAAAAATTGATCATATAGTGTGATACCCATTATTAGTAGAATTTAAAAAACGTAATTGAATAGGTTAACTAACATTAATGAATATTAAAAAAAATGTGAAGAGATTGCTCCTTAGAGATAGCAGATAAGAGCCCCGGAAGGAAAATCGTACGTGAAAAGTCACTCTAAATAGGTCATAGCAAACCGATATGCTGCAGGAAAAAAAGAGAAAGTTACTACATGGTTATACAACAGGTCCAACCGGCAAACCATTTTGTGTCTAAATATTCTGGAGTGATATACTTATGTATTGTTATGATTTGTGATCTCAATTTGTGGTCGGTTTCTATAGAAAAATAATAAAAGAAATACGCAATAATTATTAATTAAGTTTATAGGTATATCCTGTTCATAATAACGAATACTATCCACTTTTCAACTTGAATTCTTTGTTTCTAAAAGTTCTTACTTCTTTTGATGTGATTTAACTCCTACTAGTATATTCTCTTTCTTCTGTATATTTCTCATTATTTCGTTTATTTTATTAGAAAAAATTGATTCCTCCTGTAGTTTTTTAATAAATTTTTGCTTTGTCACATACAAATTCTTTCTCTTAATTATCTTTTTAAAAATTTCTTTTTATATATAAAAAATGACTTTAATTATTTTCCACCTTTCACCTGTTTTTTTCCAAATTAAAAAAATTTTGCTAGATTAATAAAAATTTTTTAAATCTTGCCCTATACTTAAATTTGTTTTAATACCATTTCCAATTTTTTTTATTAGCTTATTACAATATATTCCAAATATTTTTTATCAACGCGATTCTCACTTGGCGTTCACTTACCACACCTGAACTCAGTGGCGCAGCCAGAATTACCTATTAGGGGTTTTTTTATCTATTAGGAGAAGTATTACGAGAATATATTACAGAAAACTTTAGAAAACAAAACATGTATGTAGGTGTGCTGGGAGTTTTAATCTACAAAACCCCCTTTGGCTACGTCACTGCCTGAACTTATATCTTTTACAAAGAATTGTTTCAAACTTATCTAATACCATGTTTTTTTTTGTTACAGGCAAAACGCGAACGAAAGACAAATACAGGGTCGTCTACACTGACCATCAACGAATAGAACTAGAAAAAGAATTTACTTTCAATAATAAATATATCACCATTCGTCGAAAATCGGAACTCGCTTCGAATCTAGGCCTATCCGAACGACAGATCAAAATTTGGTTCCAAAATCGGAGAGCGAAAGAAAGAAAACAAAATAAGAAACGAGTCGAAGAAAAATCGCAAATAGACATCGTCAGCGGACCATACCAACAAAATATTATTAACCAACATCCTCAGATGCATATGGATATGCACAACCAACAGACAGTTTTACCCAACATAGTACCTCCCCCATCTGTTGTGATGCAACGTTTCATGGACACTAATCACCCGATGAAACATGAAAATAGTGAAAACGATCAAATGGGATAAAGTGATATATAGCGTTAATTAAAGGAAACTTGTACAGAACTGTTTTTTTGTTGTTGTATATTTGAAGGTGTTGACGCCGAAACCGGTTTATATTAATACTTGATTTATTTCGTTCCAAAGATAGAAAGAACTTAAAAGAGTTTTTATATTTAAGTCTGTTCTATACATATAATACTAAAAAAATGGCAATTGAGTTCAAATTTTTATTTCTTGAAAGTTTGTAATAAATATAATTACTGTGACAGATGTCATGTCAACTGTCAAGTCTTGACAGTTATTTTACTAAAAGCAAAAACCAATTTTACTTGAATGAAGTGGTATTTACCGTGGTTATAAATTTGTTTATTTTTAAATGTCAATTGTTTTGTTTATTGTCTTGTAAGAAAAAATGAATGTAAATTTGCCGTCTCAATATCTGCAACTTTCACTTTGTAATCGTTATCTTCATAATTTAAGCTTAGCTAATAATCATCTATCATGTCTGCCATTTTTGAATCTGAACTTTATAATATTTTTCTGTACTTTTAAGAATAAAAATATTCACTTTTTTGTAGTTTTATAACTGTCAACTTCAACCAAGAAGTTAAAACAGCTCCGCAGGTAGGTAAATACCACAAAATTTTGATTATAATTTTGACGGAAAACAGCTGATTAATGACGTCACGGATATATGACCAAATTAATAACCGAAGCCGCTTGAATGTTGTGGTAATTATGTCAAATGGTAAATACCAGATGCTTTTAGTAATTCGCTTAAAATTGGTTTAAGAATATTATAAATAGGCAGAACGCAATTTGGTTTGATTTAAATAATAAAATGTGCAGATTTTTTAAGACAATTAAGTTAAAATTTAAATAATTAGATGAGATAGATACTATTTACTACCAAGCTAAATATTTATTTATACTTTTTGTTTACTATAAATAAAAAAATCACTGTTTCGATAGAACAATTTTAGTTGATTCGCGTAAAATCACAGTCTAAACTCAATGTAAATTAAAAAATTGTTGGAATATAAGAAATACATTTATTTTCTTATTACACAGGGTGTCCCAGAATAAAGGGGACAAACTTATTTATTTAGTTTTAAGATCAAATGTCTTTATGAACTCATTCTCTAAACGAAGTTGCATAAAAAAATAACATTATTTTGTATAACTCGAAGACGGCTTTATATTTTTTTATGAAATTTTTTGTATCGGTCTATATTAATCAGTATAACATTACAGCCAGAATTACCTGTCTGTAATTTGAACCAGGGACGTACGGTAGATAGGGGTTCAACATGTGTACCACCTAATTTTTTCAACCACTAGAAAAATTTTGGTTTCTATACGTTTCTAGTACAAAAAGTGCATAAGGTTGTCAAATCTCTTTATTGCTAGAACTTATTTCTAATATATCATAAAACGAAGTAATTATTAATTCTATTAATGTTTCTTATTTGGACCTCATTATCTATACAAATTATAATTATAAACATTGTCCTAAAAAATTCGAAACGCCACCGCATTTTTGCTATAATTGAACTCCAAAATTATAAAATAAAATATTTCACAGATGGTTACCAGATTTGAGATTTCGTAAATTTATCGTAACCCATGCAGACCTTCTTTTTATTATTATAATAAAAAAAATTTAATGTTTACTGCTTGCTAGTTTATTTTTCTCGGAAATTCAGAAAAACATTTTGAAGAAATATGAACGAGATCAAAAACGTGACTCTCGGGTCTCGCCAAGTATGTGGTCTCGATATCGCTTAAATAATTTTCAAAAACCGAGACGAGAGCGAGACGAAACGAGACTAGAACAGTATCGTTGTCGTGTGAAGCCCTAATGATGTCCAAAAATAAACGACACCAATTTTACCATTAAATCTCAAGTTTAAATATAGGCATATTTTAATTTATTTCAAATATTGCTACGCTGGAAAACACTGAAGCTAACTTGACTAAATTACTATCTGTTGTAGTGTTGCTAAACTGCTGTACGAGCACAAAATTAAAATATTTAAAAATATACAATATTTTTATATATAGGTACTTAGTATACTTAAAAATTCTATTAAACAAATTGTAATTATCATACAAATAATATAAATTACAGTATGATTATCAACACTGCGGATCACAAAACAGAACTATAAATTGATGGTTCTTTTGCACCGCAGGAAATAAAACTTGCATTTTAGTCCTCCATTTCTTTCACATAATTATTGCATCAAAGTTTCTGCGGTGCAAAAAAATGCGTTTTTATCCCCCGACAATCTTCACTCTCGTAATTAAAAGTGTGTAACTTTAGACCCTTGGTACATAATAAAATATTTAGGCCTAATTCAGGTCAAGTTTAACATGACCTTTGTCAACTTCAGTGGCGTACGCCTGATTTAATATACATTCTCTAAGTATTAACCTGTTTTAATACGTTCATGTATTTCTATAACACCATGTATAACAAGTCTATTTGACTTTTGTTTAATTACGATCTTGTCCTTTGTGATTGTTGTTCAGTTTCTATTTCTAAAGTTTTTAAATCCTGCATCTGACTTTTAATTTTAATTTTTTCTTTTGTTTAATATTCTAGTTTTTCAATTTTTCTTTAAATATGATTCTTATCCTTCAAATACTTATTTTTATAAGTCTTTCTGAGCACGTTTCTTCTCGTTCTCTGATCCTTAAAAAGTAAATCTAGCAACCCCCTCTATCTTAAGTTATTAGGAGATATTTCATGGTAGTGATAATATGTTTTCCATTTAACTAAAATATTGACAAAAACTAATAAATTTTGAAATAGGTCAATAAATAATAATAATACTCGCCCTGCATTTCACCCCTTTACTAGTGAACCCCGTCACTGAATCTGACGGTAAATATTTTAATTTCAAAAAATGAGGGAGACGTACCACGCTTCTTTATTCTTGTTAATTTATCAAAATCAATGCATCTTTATAATCTGCTAGATACATAGCTCAGTCAATCAATAATCAAACAGTGATGCCGATTTGTGGGGAATTTCCAATTTTTGGGTATTTTTGGACATCATTGGGTAATTACTTAAAGATAAGTATATTATACGGCTGTGTACCGTTCTTTTTACATTCTCGCTACACATAAAGAGGAACAAAAAACAATTATTCTTGCGTATTTTAGATAGATATTAATATAAAGTGCAACTTTGTTAGTTTTTGATTCTAATTTGTCTTTTACAATTTTTGCCAAAATTTTCAGTTTCATTTATAAAAAAATGGTAAACTTCTCCATTATGTTATCCTTGACTTATCTTCTTTTATTCAAGAGTATGTACCTATACTTGATTTTTTTTCGTCCCAGTCCCAGTTCGGTTAAAATTGACTATTTCTGGATTTTTTAAAATAAAATAGACGTTTATTGCAAAAAATATTCTAATCTTTAATCTGTATTTAAACAAATGATGTTTACATTGTGACATTGCGAAATTATTATTATTTTCTAAAAATATATATAATTTTACCTCTTGAGATTGTTACTGATTAATTTTTATTTATTTGTAACATTGTAAATTTTAGCTTGTTTATTCGATTTTTGCTGGCAAAACTCAAAACTAAAACAGTAAAATATTAATTTTCCATTAAAATTTATTTATTAATACAGTATCTACCTATTGTAAGCCTATTCGCATAAATATTTCAAACTGAGAGACATCTACATGTTTTTAATTAAACTAAATTAAAGGGGGATAACTGTCAAACAAAAATTTTACTTTCGCACTACAATGCCACTACAATATTTTCTCGATACTCTACCAACATAATATTTTCTTGTTACTCTACCAACATAATATTTTCTTGTATTGACACACTTTAAATCATTAATTTTAATATTTTAATTGTAGCATCTTGTTAGTAACATGGTAACATATTTTAAAAAAGTTTTAATTTGATATTTATCCCTTTTCTACAAACTTTTATATGATGTGACATTTGACATATTATATGCTTAAAACTAAGTTAAAATAATAATTTGAACATTATAAACAGTAAAAAATATATTTATCCACGACTAATCTATAATTTATTCATTATACATGAGTTTACTAACTAATAATAATATCCATTATTCACTAGTGAATAATGATTTCATTATTCACTGGTTTTACTGATTTCTAGATATCCGTTATTTACTAATGAATAATGATTATTTACTGGTTTAAATAAATGTTTATAGTAGTTTTAGACAAAAATATTTAATAGTCGTGGATAAAATATAGTATTCTACTCGCATATAAATGCTATTATTATATGCTCGTTGAATAATACTATTATATTCAGTCAGGTGTTTTTTAGTATTTGATATTGTACATACCGATTTAGTTTAATATTTTATTCTTACATTTATTCCCAGTATCAAATTGTTTTATTAATATTTTGTTTATATTATGAAAATTTTAATTGATACTGGGTGAAATTTGATTGATAAAAATACATTCGAAAAAAATATTCGATTGATACCCCGTCCGAATTTTTACGTGCAATTTTTGTTGCATTTTTGGTGCAATTTTAGACTCTAAAAGAGAATTAGTAGGTGAATTTATTAAGTTAATATTATACGAGGTCGTAAGAATGTGTGTAAAAAAATTCTTAAGCTAATAAATTTTTGTTTTTATAAATTTCTTACTATTTTTTCTATCCTTAAATAATCCCCATATTAAAAATATTTTTGGAATTATTACAATAAATTATTAAAGGGAAACATATTATCTAACAAAATCTGTTAACCGTACAAAGAGGAGACGCCGAGCATATACAGCGTGTTTTAAAAATCTGAATAAACGGTCCTGGATGTTTAAAAAGGCTGGAAACGGTTCTGGAATTCAAAAACTACTGAAAATATATTGTCCAAATTCGAGATATAGTAATGGCATGACTTTTTTCACATTTTCATGAACTTAAAATTCAAAGCCATTCATTTGTTTTTGCTATAGGCTTCCATCTTGAATTTTTTTTCAACAAATATTATGATAGAACCGTTTGAAGATTTTTGAAACACCCTGTATGTAATTTTTTAACCATGCATCTCCTCGGAGGTGTGGGTTCTAATCCCACCACTGTTGGAACATTTTTTTTATTTTTTAAATTTATTTTTAGAAACATGTGTTTACATTTTTTTATTGGAATATTGGAAAAATGCGAAAATAGAAAAAAAAAGGACAAATAGGAAAAAATAGAACAGGCAGGAAAAACATGGAAAAATAGACAAAAACATGGAAAAATCGGGTAAAATGTATATAAAGATATCAAAAAACTGGGAAAAATATGGAAAAAATTAGGAAAAAACAGGAAAATTATTTTTCCTAGAAAAATTTATTACAAAACAGGAAATATTGAAAAACAAAAAAAAATAGTAAAAGAACATGAAAAAATAAGAAAAATTAAAAACATCATTGGAGAAATAGGGAATAATGGGAGAAAAAAATGGAAGAGTTGCGCATACAACTGTAATTTTAAGAATAATTATCTTAACTATACAAATGCAACCAATAAACAAAAAAAAACAAAACTTTGACTATTAAATAAATGAATCTCATCGAAACAAAGGAATTAGTAAAAAAATTTGTTTTACTGATTTGATTGGTCCAAAACCTCGCTGCGCTCGGCTCGGAGTAAATGGTGGGGAAACTTTTTTAACTAATTTCTTTGTTTCGAAGAGCTTCATTTATTTAATAGTCGCTTTATTTTTGTTTTTTTTTGCGCGCGTATAATTAATTGTCACAAACTCCTAAGGAGTTAAGTCACTTAAATTCGCACCATATAAAAAACTTTTTTATTATTAATTTTACCAAAACAAAAAATAATCAATTTTTTGACCCCTATACGAGGTGCGTCAAATAATATAAATTTTGCTCTTTAGAGTAAAGTAGGCTTATTTTAGAAAATTATTTAAAAACTTGTTTAGAAACAATATTTACCTCTAAAAAATATTTATCTCTAAAAAAATCACCCCCTATCTCAAAATAATATTTTTTCTAATTTTTTCTTGTAGCAAAATTGTATATAGAATTAGTTTCCACACATTATTTTAAACCAATTTATTGGTTATTAGTTGAAATAATAGGTTTAATTTAATTTAATATGCCATTACAGAGTGAAATAATAATTTTGCATAAAGAAAACACGTAGTTGTGTATCTTTTTAAAGTCTATGTAAAAAATGAGTATATTTAAATGGATTAAATTTATTATTTTAACTAAAAACTAAGAAATAGGCTTGAAATTATTTGTGGAAATTAATTTTATGTCTCAGTTCACTTCGATCTTTGCTACAAGAAAAATATTAGAAAAAATATTATTTAGAGCTAGGAGGCTATGATTTTATATTTGGAGGTAAATATTGTTTCTAAAGAAGTTTTATAAATAATATTTTTCTACATTTTTTAAAAATTGCAAAAAAATCGTAAAAAGATCACAGAAAAAATAAACAACGACCAAAAAACCGGAAACAATTGTAACCATAAAAAAAAATTTAAAATCGAAAGAATTGTAATAAACCGCAAAAAATCGCAAACAAAATCACAAAAAACGTTAAATTATCGCAAAAAAACACAAAAAATAGATGAATATTTAAAAATATTCTTAAAAAAACTAGAAAATATCACAAAAAATGGTAAAAAATTGCAAATCCAAAAACTCTGAAAAACAATTGCAAAAAAATCGCAAATAAAATAGCAAAAAATCACAAAAAACCAATAAGTAACGAATACAAAAACGGAAACCAAAAAATTAAAAAAAAATTCTATATTTTTTTAAAATTGGCGTACTACAAAAAAAAATTGCAAAAAATCACAAAAAAAAACAAACAACAACCATAAAAACGGAAACAATTGTATCCATAAAAAAAAGAATAAATCAAAAGAATTGAAATCAACCGCAAAAAATCGAAACAAAATCACAAAAAATGGTAAAGTATAGCAAGAAATCTAAAAAAAATTAAAAAATAGATTAATATTTAAAACAATCGTAAAAAAAACTAGAAAAAAATCACAAAAAATGACAATAAATTGCAAATACAAATAAATGCAAAAAATCTGAAAAACAATTGCAAAAAATCGGAAAAAAACCGCAAACAAAACAATAAGCAACCAAAAAATTAAAACAATTTCTATATTTTTTAAAATGGACGTACTACAAAAAAAAAAAAATTTAGCCATAAAAAAGGAATTGAAATAACCCGCAAAAAATCTCAAAAAACCGAAACAAAATCACAAAAAATGGTAAATAATCGCAAGAAAACTCAAAAAATCGTAGAAAATAGATAAATATTTAAAAAAAATCGTAAAAAAACTAGAAAAAATAACAATAAATTGTAAAAATTGCAAATGCAAATAAACGCAAAAAATCTGAAAAACAATTGCAAACTAGAAAAAATAACAAAAAATAGTAAAAATTGCAAATGCAAATAAACGCAAAAAATCTGAAAAACAATTGCAAAAAAATCGGAAAAAAATCGCAAACAAAACAATAAGCGACCATAAAAAAAACGGAAAGAAAAAAATTAAAAAACATTTTCTAAATTTTTTAAAATAGGCGTACTACAAAAAAAAATTGCAAAAATCACAACAAAAAAACAAACAACAATAAACAAAAACGGAAACAATTGCATCCATAAAAAAAAAGAATAAATCAAAAGAATTGAAATAAACAGCAAAAAATCGCAAAAAATCGAAACAAAATCACAAAAAATGGTAATTTATCGCAAAACATCTAAAAATGATAACGTAAAAAATTGTAGAAAATAGATTAATATTTTAAAAAAATCGTAAAAAAAACTATAAAAATCACAAAAAATGGCAATAAATTGCAAATGCAAATAATAGCAAAAAAATCTGAAAAACAATTGCAAAAAAATCGCAAATAAAATGGCAAAAAATCGCAAAAAAAAACAATAAGCAACAAAAAAAAATTTTCTATATTTTTTAAAATAGGCGTACTACAAAAAAAAATGCAAAAATCACAAAAAAAAACAAACAACAACCAAAAAAAACGGAAACAATTGCATCCATAAAAAAGAATAAATCAAAAGAATTGAAATAAACCTCAAAAAATCGAAACAAAATCACAAAAAATGGTAAATTAGCTCAAGAAATCTAAAATTAAATAGCAAAAAATCGGAAAAAATCGCAAAAAAAACAATAAGCAACCAAAACAAAAAAAACGGAAACCAAAAAATTATAAAAATTCGAAAGAATTAAAATAAATCGAAACAAAATCGTAAGACTAAGAAAAAAATGAGAAAACAAAAGAAATAGAAGGAGTCGGAAGTAAGAGAAAGAGAGGGAAGAACGCCTGGAGGGGGCATAACGCGTTTTCCTTACGTGACGCTTTCCGCCAGTTGAAAAATGTAACGCAATAATAATTAAAAATTAATAAAAATAAATTTAAATTTCACGAATCAACTTTTAATTATCAAACAAATACTATATATTATAGCATGATTGGAGAATCTTGAAATAAAATGGTAGACTGATGACCTCTTCATGTCTAATTCAGGTCAAGTTCCACATGACCTACTACAACTTCAGTGGCGTACGCCTGATTTAACATACATTTTCAAAATAATATTGTTGCACATTCTAGGAGAATCTACAGATTAACAAAAGGATAATTTTTAGTATGTAAATATATAACAATTCACTATTAAACATATTTTAGTTTTGTTTCTTTCAGACTGGAATATGTTTTACAAAAATCTGAAAGTAATCAAACAAGTCAAGAAATAGATAATTTCACCAAAAAGGAGACTGAAAAGAATATTTAAATTTTTGGTGAGGTAATATGCGATTCCGCCATATTTTAAATGAAATATAAATACCATAAAAAATAATCATATCAAATTTGTTTTTTATTTGCTGTAAAATTTAATTGAACAGGTTATATATTTATAAGTATATTGGCCAGAAACGCTCTTCAAAGAATGAAACCACGAAATCTAGAGCTGATTTTATGACGATTTGGCCTAAATTGCATTAATCCAAAAATGCTTCCTAAGGGAGCTAGAGCTCTTTGAAAATAGCGCTCTAAAATCGGTTTAATTGAAATACGTAACCAAAAATCATGCGCAGAAGCAAACACTAAAGGGCCTTAAGATCAAACTTCGGTATTATTGGTCGAAATTGAACTCGGAAAAAGGCGGTATATTTGAAATGTGACGTAGAATAAATACGTAACAAAAAATCATGCGCAGAAGCAAAGTCTACAGTTCCTTAAGATCAAACTTTGTTACTATTGGTCGAAATTGAACTCGGAAAAAGGCGGTATATTTGAAATGTGACGTAGAATAAATACGTAACAAAAAAATCATGCGCAGAAGCAAAGACTAAAGTTCCTTAAGATCAAACTTTGTTACTATTGGTCGAAATTGAACTCGGAAAAAGGCGGTATATTTGAAATCTGACGTAGAATAAATACGTAATCAAAAATCATGCGCAGAAGTAAAGACTAAAGGGCCTTAAGATCACACTCCGTTATTATTGGTCCAAATTGAAAACGGAAAAAGGTGGTATATTTGAAATGTGACGTAGAATAAATACCTAACCAAAAATCATGCGCAGAAGCAAAGTCTACAGTTCCTTAAGATCAAAATTTGTTACTATTGGTCGAAATTGAACTCGGAAAAAGGCGGCACATTTGAAATGTGACGTAGAATAAATACGTAATAAAAAATAATGCGCAGAAGTAAAGACTAAAGGGACTTAAGATCACACTTCGTTATTATTGGTCCAAATTGAAAACGGAAAAAGGTGGTATATTTGAAATGTGATGTAGTATAAATACGTAACAAAAAATCATGCGATTTATGTGTGGAGACATTATCCTGCAAAAACAACACACCTTTCCGCGTCTTTCCTCCTTAATTTTTTGTCGCTATAAAACACGTAATTTTTAGGTTTTTTATTGATTGGTTTTATAAGATGAGGATTTATTAATTGTTAACTTGTTTTGTTTGTGTTTGAAATAAAAAATTTAAATCCTAAAACAGATTATAAAAAACTAAATCCTTTAGTTGCAAACATATATTTTCTATGAACTTGTACTAGGGGATTTCGAGGAATTTATCCCAAATCTGAAAAGGTCTGGAACGACACTCTGGGGATCTCTCTCCGCAACCCCAACAGACAAACTCGACACCATTTCTTTTACATTTAGAACAACTTAACAACCTTATTTCACGGTTATGTAGTCGGGAATTTTTCTTTTTTTGTTTCTTCTTTTTAATAACGTTTCGTGAACGGTTCTTGCTTCATGACAAATTTGCAAAACGTGCCTATTGTTAGTTTTTTATAAGTAAGAAAAATATTAAACTGTTTTTTTAATAATAATTATACAGTTACAACAAATATCTCAAGATTTTGACTTTTAATAAGTCAAAAAAAACTCTGTTTGCAAAATTGTAAATATCACTTTTTTCTTGTGCTACTATGACCTTTTATCTAAAAAGCATATATAGCTGGTAAATCAATTTATTTCTTATAGAATTTATTCACTATGCGGCAAAGAGTATGAAGATTAATATTTTATTTACAAGAAAAAAAATTGTGCTGTCGGGGTACCCCCATTAGGAACGAAGTTCCTTACGTTGTTTCTTTACTTTTTAAATTTTTAAAATAAAAAAAAATATCGGAAAAACCGAAAGAAATCGACAATCAGAAAAATGTGAGGAAGTTAGAAAAAACCTAAAAGATTTTGACAAAATCAACAAACAACAGAAATAAACACAAAAAACGACAAAAAAAATCGAACGAAAAAATCAGAGAAATAAGAAAAAACGAGAAAAAATAATATGACCCAGAAAAATCAAAAAAAAATCTGAAAAAATTAGAAAAAAAAACAGAAAATATCAAAAAAACGCTAATAATCGGAAAAAATAACAGAAGAATGGAAAAAAAATTGCAAAAAATCGGAAAAACGACAAATAAACGAGAAAAAATTTGTAAAATCAAAAAATAAGAAAAACCGGAAAAAATAAAACAAAAAACCGAAAAGAATTGGAAAAAATTGAAAGAAAAATTAGAAAATATTGGAAGAAAATAAAAAATATAATTGTAGAATACGGAAAAAAAAAACGGAAAAGAAGCCGCAAAGCGATAAGAATTCCAAAAAAAATGAAAAAAATTACAGAGAATCGCAAACAATTGAAAAAAAAAATCGCACAAGTTAAAAGAATTAGAAAAATGGAAGATTATAGAAAAAACTTTAAAGATTTTGAAAAAATCAACAAACAACAGAAATAAACACAAAAAACAACAAAAAAATCGAAAAGAACGAAAAAATCAAAGAAAAAACGAGAAAAAATTATAAGAACCAAATAAATCTGAAAAAACCGAAAATACGGAGAAAACGAAAAAATCAAAAAATTAAAAAAAAACCAAGAAAAACGCAAAAGGAAAAAATTGCAAAAATCGAAAAAATAAGAAAGAAACAAGAAAAAATTAGAAAAATCAAAAAATAAGGAAAGATTGGAAAGAAAAATTAGAAAATATTGGAAGAAAATGAAAAATATAATTGTAGAACACGGAAAATACGAAAAATTAAATAAATGTAAAAAAGCCGCAAAAAGCGAAGAAAAATGATACAAAGCCATAAAATTAAAAAAAAGTAAAAGAAATACAAAAAATGGCAAACAATTGCAAAAAAATCTCATAAAGTCAGAATAATCAGAAAAAATGGGAGAAAGTTAAAAAAACCTAAAAGATTTTGAAAAATCTACAAACAGAAATAAACACAAAAAACGACAAAAAATCGAAAAGAACGAAAAAATCAAAGGAATATGAAAAAACGAAAAAAATTATGAGACCCAAAAAAATCAGAAAAAATAAGAAAATAAAAACAAAAAATACGGAGAAAACGAAAAAATCAAAAAATTTAAAAAAAAAACAAAAAAACGCAAAATGGAAAAATGAGAAAAAAAAACGAGAAAAAAATAGACAAATCAAAAAATAAGAAAAAATAGGAAAAAATAAGAAAAAAACAGAGGAAATTGAAAACAAATTGAAAGAAAAGTTGAAGAATATTGGAAAAAAAATGATGAACAACTGATTATCATCAACTCCTGATGATGCTAACATAGTAAGCGAAACGTATGTATAGAGTGATAAAAAAGTAGTTTTAGTTAGTGGTGACATCTATTTACATAGAAATTGAAATACAGATAAAAAAACATTTTCGTATAGTAATTATTAGGTAATAAAATTTAGTTTCAGGCTATAAGCAAATTTTGAAAATACTTTATTGTTTTTTTCTTCTTTAAATCATTTTGAATTTTATGAGATCACATTCCGATTCCTTTATCCACTGATTCTATTATTTTCAAAAACTCGAGAATTCAAATTATATTAATGAAAATAAGTTTTTTAAGCATATTAAGTATTTGTCGTGTATGAATATATTAGATCAGGTAGAACGATATTTTTTGTCTATAAGCAGGAGTTTTTTTTTTAATTTTGAAAATATAATTCTGGATTTTAAATAGAAATAACAAAAATCGAAAAATATTCAAAGGTCTAAATTTTTTAGATCAGGCAGAAAGGTATTTTTTAACTATAAGCGAGATTTTTTTAAAAATTTTGGAAATATAATTGTGGATTTTAAATAGAAATTACAAAAATCAAAAAATATTCCAAGGTCTAAATTTTTTAGATCAGGCAGAACGGTATTTTTTAACTATAAGCGAGATTTTTTTAAAAATTTTGGAAATATAATTGTGGATTTTAAATAGAAATTACAAAAATCAAAAAATATTCCAAGGTCTAAATTTTTTAGATCAGGCAGAACGGTATTTTTTAACTATAAGCGAGATTTTTTTAAAAATTTTGGAAATATAATTGTGGATTTTAAATAGAAATTACAAAAATCAAAAAATATTCCAAGGTCTAAATTTTTTAGATCAGGCAGAACGGTATTTTTTAACTATAAGCGAGATTTTTTTAAAAATTTTGGAAATATAATTGTGGATTTTAAATAGAAATTACAAAAATCAAAAAATATTCCAAGGTCTAAATTTTTTAGATCAGGCAGAACGGTATTTTTTAACTATAAGCGAGATTTTTTTAAAAATTTTGGAAATATAATTGTGGATTTTAAATAGAAATTACAAAAATCAAAAAATATTCCAAGGTCTAAATTTTTTATAGGCAGAACGGTATTTTTTAACTATAAGCGATATTTTTTTAAAAATTTTGGAAATATAATTGTGGATTTTAAATAGAAATTACAAAAATCAAAAAATATTCCAAGGTCTAAATTTTTTATAGGCAGAACGGTATTTTTTAACTATAAGCGATATTTTTTTAAAAATTTTGGAAATATAATTGTGGATTTTAAATAGAAATTACAAAAATCAAAAAATATTCCAAGGTCTAAATTTTTTAGATCAGGCAGAACGGTATTTTTTAACTATAAGCGAGATTTTTTTAAAAATTTTGGAAATATAATTGTGGATTTTAAATAGAAATTACAAAAATCAAAAAATATTCCAAGGTCTAAATTTTTTAGATCAGGCAGAACGGTATTTTTTAACTATAAGCGAGATTTTTTTAAAAATTTTGGAAATATAATTGTGGATTTTAAATAGAAATTACAAAAATCAAAAAATATTCCAAGGTCTAAATTTTTTAGATCAGGCAGAACGGTATTTTTTAACTATAAGCGAGATTTTTTTAAAAATTTTGGAAATATAATTGTGGATTTTAAATAGAAATTACAAAAATCAAAAAATATTCCAAGGTCTAAATTTTTTAGATCAGGCAGAACGGTATTTTTTAACTATAAGCGAGATTTTTTTAAAAATTTTGGAAATATAATTGTGGATTTTAAATAGAAATTACAAAAATCAAAAAATATTCCAAGGTCTAAATTTTTTAGATCAGGCAGAACGGTATTTTTTAACTATAAGCGAGATTTTTTTAAAAATTTTGGAAATATAATTGTGGATTTTAAATAGAAATTACAAAAATCAAAAAATATTCCAAGGTCTAAATTTTTTAGATCAGGCAGAACGGTATTTTTTAACTATAAGCGAGATTTTTTTAAAAATTTTGGAAATATAATTGTGGATTTTAAATAGAAATTACAAAAATCAAAAAATATTCCAAGGTCTAAATTTTTTATAGGCAGAACGGTATTTTTTAACTATAAGCGATATTTTTTTAAAAATTTTGGAAATATAATTGTGGATTTTAAATAGAAATTACAAAAATCAAAAAATATTCCAAGGTCTAAATTTTTTATAGGCAGAACGGTATTTTTTAACTATAAGCGATATTTTTTTAAAAATTTTGGAAATATAATTGTGGATTTTAAATAGAAATTACAAAAATCAAAAAATATTCCAAGGTCTAAATTTTTTAGATCAGGCAGAACGGTATTTTTTAACTATAAGCGAGATTTTTTTAAAAATTTTGGAAATATAATTGTGGATTTTAAATAGAAATTACAAAAATCAAAAAATATTCCAAGGTCTAAATTTTTTAGATCAGGCAGAACGGTATTTTTTAACTATAAGCGAGATTTTTTTAAAAATTTTGGAAATATAATTGTGGATTTTAAATAGAAATTACAAAAATCAAAAAATATTCCAAGGTCTAAATTTTTTAGATCAGGCAGAACGGTATTTTTTAACTATAAGCGAGATTTTTTTAAAAATTTTGGAAATATAATTGTGGATTTTAAATAGAAATTACAAAAATCAAAAAATATTCCAAGGTCTAAATTTTTTAGATCAGGCAGAACGGTATTTTTTAACTATAAGCGAGATTTTTTTAAAAATTTTGGAAATATAATTGTGGATTTTAAATAGAAATTACAAAAATCAAAAAATATTCCAAGGTCTAAATTTTTTAGATCAGGCAGAAAGGTATTTTTTAACTATAAGCGATATTTTTTTAAAAATTTTGGAAATATAATTGTGGATTTTAAATAGAAATAACAAAAATTGAAAAATATTCAAAAGTCTAAATTTTTTAGATCAGGCAGAACGGTATTTTTTAACTATAAGCGAGATTTTTTTAAAAATTTTGGAAATATAATTGTGGATTTTAAATAGAAATTACAAAAATCAAAAAATATTCCAAGGTCTAAATTTTTTAGATCAGGCAGAACGGTATTTTTTAACTATAAGCGAGATTTTTTTAAAAATTTTGGAAATATAATTGTGGATTTTAAATAGAAATTACAAAAATCAAAAAATATTCCAAGGTCTAAATTTTTTAGATCAGGCAGAAAGGTATTTTTTAACTATAAGCGATATTTTTTTAAAAATTTTGGAAATATAATTGTGGATTTTAAATAGAAATAACAAAAATTGAAAAATATTCAAAAGTCTAAATTTTTTAGATCAGGCAGAACGGTATTTTTTAACTGTAAGCGAGATTTTTTTAAAAATTTTGGAAATATAATTTTGGATTTTAAACAGAAATTACAAAAATCAAAAAATATTCCAAGGTCTAAATTTTTTAGATCAGGCAGAACGGTATTTTTTAACTATAAGCGAGATTTTTTTAAAAATTTTGGAAATATAATTGTGGATTTTAAATAGAAATTACAAAAATCAAAAAATATTCCAAGGTCTAAATTTTTTATAGGCAGAACGGTATTTTTTAACTATAAGCGATATTTTTTTAAAAATTTTGGAAATATAATTGTGGATTTTAAATAGAAATTACAAAAATCAAAAAATATTCCAAGGTCTAAATTTTTTATAGGCAGAACGGTATTTTTTAACTATAAGCGATATTTTTTTAAAAATTTTGGAAATATAATTGTGGATTTTAAATAGAAATTACAAAAATCAAAAAATATTCCAAGGTCTAAATTTTTTAGATCAGGCAGAACGGTATTTTTTAACTATAAGCGAGATTTTTTTAAAAATTTTGGAAATATAATTGTGGATTTTAAATAGAAATTACAAAAATCAAAAAATATTCCAAGGTCTAAATTTTTTAGATCAGGCAGAACGGTATTTTTTAACTATAAGCGAGATTTTTTTAAAAATTTTGGAAATATAATTGTGGATTTTAAATAGAAATTACAAAAATCAAAAAATATTCCAAGGTCTAAATTTTTTAGATCAGGCAGAACGGTATTTTTTAACTATAAGCGAGATTTTTTTAAAAATTTTGGAAATATAATTGTGGATTTTAAATAGAAATTACAAAAATCAAAAAATATTCCAAGGTCTAAATTTTTTAGATCAGGCAGAACGGTATTTTTTAACTATAAGCGAGATTTTTTTAAAAATTTTGGAAATATAATTGTGGATTTTAAATAGAAATTACAAAAATCAAAAAATATTCCAAGGTCTAAATTTTTTAGATCAGGCAGAAAGGTATTTTTTAACTATAAGCGATATTTTTTTAAAAATTTTGGAAATATAATTGTGGATTTTAAATAGAAATAACAAAAATTGAAAAATATTCAAAAGTCTAAATTTTTTAGATCAGGCAGAACGGTATTTTTTAACAATAAGCGAGATTTTTTTAAAAATTTTGGAAATATAATTGTGGATTTTAAATATAAATAACAAAAATCGAAAAATATTCCAAGGTCTAAATTTTTTAGATCAGGCAGAACGGTATTTTTTAACCATAAGCGATATTTTTTAAAAAAATTTGGAAATATAATGGTGGATTTTAAATATAAATAACAAAAATCGAAAAATATTCCAAGGTCTAAATTTTTTAGATCAGGCAGAACGGTATTTTTTAACTATAAGCGATATTTTTTTAAAAATTTTGGAAATATAATTGTGGATTTTAAATAGAAATAACAAAAATTGAAAAATATTCAAAGGTCTAATTTTTTTAGATCAGACAGAACGGTATTTTTTAACTATAAGCGAGATTTTTTTAAAAATTTTGGAAATATAATTGTGGATTTTAAATAGAAATAACAAAAATTGAAAAATATTCAAAGGTCTAAATTTTTTAGATCAGGCAGAACGGTATTTTTTAACTATAAGCGATATTTTTTTAAAAATTTTGGAAATATAATTGTCGATTTTAAATAGAAATTACAACAATCAAAAAATATTCCAAGGTCTAATTTTTTTAGATCAGGCAGAACGGTATTTTTTAACTATAAGCGATATTTTTTTAAAAATTTTGGAAATATAATTGTGGATTTTAAATATAAATTACAAAAATCAAAAAATATTCCAAGGTCTAAATTTTTTAGATCAGGCAGAACGGTATTTTTTTGACTATAATATTTTATTTATTAGTTGACAATTCCGTATTTGTAATTATCGATAATTGCACATGTATAAAAATGATTTTGATTGGTCATATCGACCAGTTAATAAATATGAAAAAAATATTAATTTTTTTAATTATTGTCACACCTTTTTTCATAAATTCAGATGACTCACTTTTACGATTAAATATCTGTTGTCAATTGAATTCCTATGTTTATTATTTGTGCGAAAAACATCCAGACAGACACAACGACGTTTTGTTACAAAATTATTTCCATGTTTTATCGGCACATAATTCCAATAACTTATCAATTCTCGTAACAACAGCCAACAAAGGAGCTAAAGCTGATAGGGATTAACTTGATCTCTTTATCGTTCTTTTTGATGTTATTAGAGCCTCACTTTTATCACAAATTGAATAGAAATTGAAACAATATTGTTAAAAAAAATTTACAAATATAATTTTTACTAACAAAATATAAGTTTACCATTCTGAATTATTTTTAATCGTCTGTTATTTCTTTATCTTTTTTCTTACACATAAAAATTTGGATAAAAAAAGTCTATAAAAAATTGTATATAACTTCATATAAATTGTAGAAATTTAAAGAACGATTATTTTTTTATTGGCTTGACTGGCTTTTCCACGTGTTAAGTTACTTATTGTCATCGGAATCAAAAAAGTAACTATCATCTTTTTCCTCAACTGAAAAAAGTTTTAAAGACCGAAATTTTCGTAAATTTTCTTCCAGCCAAAATGTTAGAGATAGAATCCCTAGACGTTTGGTTTGCAGAGCAAGATAAAGCTTTTTTTTAAAAGATTTAGAGGCGTTGTATGTTCGGTATAATAAATGTATTATATTAAAAGGAGAATAATGAATACTAAAATATTTTAACTTTTAAATTTTGTTTGCTTTTATAGTAGACTAAGACTGTAGTAGACTAAGACTAGACCATTTTACGTGATCTTTTTGATGAAAAACTTCTCTTTGGTATATATCCAATTTTCGAAACTTCAGAACTCGCTAAAATCGACCTATTACATCGCAAAAAATAGTTATAGTTTTTCTTTGACACATTTTTTTTTCATTTTTATCTTCAGATTTCAGTATTTATTTCGTGATGGCGAAAAAAATTTCTTACCTCCACTTTTTATCACTTTTCTCGACATTTCCGAGTGTCCTGAGTCCGAAAATGTAAAATAAAAAATCCTGTCCAGACGTCTGGATGTCTATCTGTCTGGATGTAAATACTGTTACTTTTGAACGAAAGCTCCGATCGAGTTCCGTTTTGTCCAAGGAAGACCGCTATTGAATTTGAGCAGGATCGGACCGACCCTTCCGGTACCCATCATAAAAATTAAAGTGGTTTGCATAGGAAAACTTTTTTTCAATTCGAATTTTTAGAACAAAATGTCAAACGGAGTTTACGAAATGGATGGGGATGTTACAGAAATTATTGACAAATTGTTTCATTTTACGATTTTTTTTCTATTTTTTGGCTTTTTTACTATTTTTTTGATTATTTTCGGCTTTTTTTTCGTGTTATTTTTTTTATTATTCTTCTTTCATTTTTTCCTGTTTTCTCATTATTCTGATATTTTGTTTTTTTTTCTGTTTTTTATTCGAATTTTTTCTTAACTCTTCTAATTGTTTTGTTTTTTTATTCTTTTTCTTTCGTTGATTAATTTTTTATAATTTTATAATTATTTTATATAAAGAGACTTTTTATGATTTTTTCTCATTTTACTGATTTTTTGTTTTTTTTTCTGTTTTTTTTTCTGATTTTTTCGATGTTTTCTAATTTTTCCTTTTTTTTGTCATTGTTTTGTCTTCTTTTATTTCTTTTTTTCCAATTACTTTTTTTTCTATTTCTGTTTTGTTTTCTAATTTTTGTATCATTTTTTCTTATGCCTTTGATTATTTCCGATTTTTTTTACGATTTTTTTTGCCATTTTTTTTGTGATTTTGTTGCATTTTTTCGATACTTCTAATTTTTTCTCGTTTTTCACCAAATTTTTTGATTTTTTTTTCATGTTTTATTCTGAATTTTTCAATCTCTTCTAATTGTTTTGATTTTTTTCTCATTGTTCTATTTTTGTTTTCTTTTCTAACTTTTCCTATCCTACGATATTTTTTTAATTTTTCGGTTTTTTCGTATTTTTTATCTCACTTTTCTGATGTTTTTCTGTTGGTTTTGAATTTTTTCTATTGGTTTTTGTTTTTTTAAATTAGTTCAATTTTGTTCTAACTTTTTCTTATTTTTATGATTTTTTCGATTTTTGTCCATTTCTTTCGATCTCATTCGATTTTTTCGATCTCTTTCGATTTTGTCGATTTCTTTTGATTTTGTTCGAATTTTTTTTTAAATTTTTTATTTCTATTGCTTTTTTCGATCTCTTTCAACTTTTGTTGATCTTTTTCTATTTTTGTCGGTTTTTTTTTCGATCTCTTTTGATTTTGTCGATTTCTTTTGATTTTTGTCGATTTCGTTTGATTTTTTTTCTTATTGTTTTTTATTTCTATTGATTTTTTCGATCTCTTTCGACTGTTATTGATCTTTTTCGATTTTAGGCCTTTTTTTTCGATTTCTTTCGATTTTTGTTGTGTTCACTCGATGGGCCGAAGTCCCGAAATGGTGCACCACCGTTTGAGTATCTGTAAAATTTTAGTATGTTATTGGGCATATAAAAGAACGTATTTTTTTTCATTGCACCAAACCTGTAGGTATACTGAGTGTAGCAGAAAATTTTTATTAACGGATTTAATGTTACACAGAGAAAAAAGAATATTTGAATTAACCAAATTTTATTTGAATCAAATAAATATGTTATTTGAATAGGTCGAACAAAACGTGTTATTTGGTTCAACAAAACTGTTTATTTAAATATCCAAATAAATGATTTTATTGAACGAAAAAACTGTTTTCTTGATTAAAAAAAAATGTTTTGTTGAGTGAAAATAATGTTTTGTTGGATCAAAAAAATTTTTTTCTGGTTGAAAAAATGTTTGCTTGGTTGAAAAAATGTTTTCATGGTTGAAAAAAATGTTTTCTTGAATGAAAGAAATTCATCTCAAATTTATCGTTGACCAATTGTGAGCAAGTTTTACAGTCATGTGAGAAAACATTTAAATTTTGTTCATTCAAATAACAATATATTGAGTTTAATTATCTTCAGTTCAAATAATCTTCTTGGTTCATACAAACAGCACAATTTATTTCATACAAATAATATTTAGTAAAAGCAACAAAATGGCAGTCAACTAATATATTTTTTATTTAAATAACCTATTTCTCTCTGTGTAGGTATAGAACTGCGTTTACAACGTATGATTTGGTGACATTTTAAAGTATACAGGGTGCGCCAATATTGTATAATCAAAATTGATTTTGTTCTACTTTATATTAAAAAATTATTATATTGTACATCAATCTTATTCCAATTTCTTCATTTTTCTTTTAAATTTTCCGTTTCATTCATAATTTTATATTTTATTCTTATTTCATTCATCTTTATCCCCCATATCTATGTTTTGTACTTCTTTTACTTACTACCAAAATTTATTCTTTATAAAATGTTCTGCTTGTTGAAAAAATAAAAAATTTCAGATATATACAATATAAACTATATTTTTATGTAAACTGGGCGTTTTAAAAATAATGTAGAAAAATAACGCTATTATGTTAGATAAAATAAGCAATATAAAGCTTATTCTTTCTAAATAAATAAAATCAAATTTAGAAAAATATTTCTCACACTTTTTCCTACAATCTCTTCTGCAAGTCCACCTGTTGAAATTACCTTTAATGAAAATAATAAGTTTAATCCTCTATTCTGTCAACCAATTAAATCCAAAAAATTTACGATAGACTCGTAAACTTTTAACTCTCTCTCTTAACCATACGTCCAACGTTAAAACTAGAAATGAAGATAAAAATGCTTTTTACTGCGGCTGACGAATAAAAACTTTTTTAAATAGACACATAATTCGAAGAATGAAAGATCCACGCTGAAATTGGAGGTTACCGCTCGGCCCGTCAAACTTTTTCGGGTTATAAAACTTACCTTCAAGGGTTGATACCAATAAATGGTACGACAATGGATGATACCGACAAAAAACAGGACCGGATCAAGACAAAAAATCATCTTGTAAATAATATGCCAGTATGATTCAGAAGATGACAATATCATCAATTGGAATTGATATTGATATCCTGCAAAATATCTATAAATGAATAAAATTCTATCGTTCAATTTTTTGAAAATCACTGAAAAATTTGCTACCTTTGTACTCACCCTGTATATATCGTTGGTGTATGCAAAAATTTTTGTACTCTATAGTGTATTTGTATCAGTTAAATGAATAATCGATGCATGGTTAATTTGTTTTATATATTCGAAAAAATATATTCACAATGGCCATTGGAAATTTTGGAAAAGTTAACTTCAACACTCTGTATATTCATTTCATCAGCATCATGCGTTCTACAATATATAAAAAAAATCGGTTGTGTCGCCCCAAAACTTTTCCGACGAATATTTTTTCAGATATTTAATGTTAAAGTTTCAAATTTTGACATTTTTTTATTTTTGACAGGTGACATTTGGACTGTTCTGAATAGAGTTTTTCAAGAGCTTTCAAATGACATATTGTAAGTCAAATTCCGTGACATATTGCATCTGTCATTTTTTGATAGTGACACTTCCGTTTGACAGATGTCGTACAAAAACTAATGGGTTCTTTCGACGGATAACCCAAACCCATATACCAAATTTCAGCTCAATCGGATTAAACATGTGGTCTCTATCGTGGAAGAATACACAGACAGACAGACAGACTTCCATCTGAAAATGATCTTTATCATAACCTCAAAATGGATATTTCCATCTTTATCTCTAAATTTTTTTTAGCTCAGGTACAATAGGTACTTTTGCTTCTCGGAGTTGGGTCGGGAAAGAAAAATCAGAAAAATCAGTAAAAATAAGAAAAAACATAAAACATTGGAAAAAATTGAAGGAAAGACTAAAATTGTGAAATAAAGAAAAAATAAAAAAAAATTGTAGAAAAAGCGAAAAAAACAAAACGAAAAAGAATTAGCAAAAACGAAAGAAATCGAAATATTTTTTAAAAAATAGCAAAAAATCGCAAAAACAAAAAATAAACAAAAAACCGAAAACAATTGTAACCATAAAAAATAATATATTAAAAGAATTCAAATAAATCGCAAAAAAAATCTTTAAAAAATCTATAAAAAACGCAACAAATCCCAAAAAAAAATTGGAAAAAAAATCGCAATTACAAACAATCAGAGGAATGAGAATAAGTTTGAAATCAAATGAAAAAAATAAAAAAAAAACAAAATAATATGAGAAAAAAATTAAGAAAAACTAAAAAAAATCGAAAAAAAAAAACAAAAAATCAGAAAGTCAGAAAAAAAAACAGAAAAAAACAGAAAAATCAGGAAAAAAAAAATCAGAAAAAATTAGAAAAAATCAGAAAAAACAGAATGAAATCAGAAAAACAGAAAAAATCAGAAGAAACAAAAAAAAAATCAAAAACACCAGAAAAAATTAGAAGAAATATCCTTTCCAGGATTATCAGGATACCAAAATTGTTAATTTTACAGGTTATACGTATGAAGTACATAAAAGAATCAGAAGGACCAGAAAGAATCAGAAAAAAATAAAATTATGGGTGGGGCAACTATCTTCCTGGGACTTGTATCATCGAAACTAATAAAAATATCAAAATAAAATAAAAATTGTTTTATTTGATTCGAAAATCCCTACAACTGGAAAATAGTTTCATTTATACGGAGTGATCCATTCGAGTGGCTAAAAAGTTTGTGATTTTTTTAAATGAGACACCCTATATATTTACTACTTTAGTGGCATTATTAGTTTCGACGCTACAAAGCGCAGGAAGATAATTGGCCCACCCTGTATAAGAAAAAGTAAAAAAAACAATAAAATAAAAATAGAAAATCAGAAAAAAACAAATACAAAATTTAGAAAAATTCAGAAAATAAATGTGTCGCGCCAAAACTTGCCCGACGAGTATCCACAAATAATTTTTCAAATATTTAATGTTAGAGTTATAAATTTTGACATTTTTTTTGACAGGTGATAGTTGATATACCAAATTTCAGCTCAATCGGATTAAACTATGGCCTCTATCGTGGAAGAATACACACAGACAGACAGACAGAAATGGTCTTAATCATCTCAGGTGACCTCAAAATGGATATTTCTATCTTTATCTCGAATTTTTTTTTTACTCGTTTACAATACTTTCCCTTCTCGGAGGTGGGTCGGGAAAGTAAAATCGAGGAAATTTATTAATAGCCAATTTTATATAATTTAGTAAAATCTATACCAAAATGCCTTTTTGCATACACTGAAAAAAACAGAATATATGTAATGTTTTAAAAGGTATTTTTTATAAATGTATGCTTTTGTATTATTTAATAAACTTGGATTTTTTGTATTAATGTAATTTTCTTTAATAAAAGTCAACTTTTTTAGGACATATTTACCAAAATTTTTAGCAGTTTCTTGGTGGTAAAGGGGACACACTGACCCCACTTCCTTAATTATGTTTTTCACATCCCCTATTATGGGTTAAATTAAGATATCTCCTATTGAAGTCTTTTAACAATTTTTGTTTTATTCATTTCTTCTTGTGAACTATGGCGAATATATTAAATATAAACATGTCATATCATTTCAGATGTCAAATCTAAGATGATCAGTCCTGATTGACTTATTATTTGGCAATTTAAAAAAAAATTAATCAATAAGAAATAAAAAATAAATATTAAGTTGTGCCAATTTTGAAAAGGATATTTTTGTTATTGAATATTATAAAATAGAAATAAATGTTATATAACAAAGTGACAATATTTTCTTTAAGCAATAAACAGCGGAATTAAATAATAGAAAATTAAACTCCAGATTAAATTCAATGGAGCCATAGAAACAGAGGAAAATTGGAAAACAGAAAAATAGGCAAAATTGGAAAACACAGACAGAAACAAAGATGAACTAGGAGCCACAAAAAAATACAGTAATAACTAATAAAAAGGGAGAATTGAAGCAAGTAAAAGAAGTATCAAGATAAATAAAAAATTCAATAAATTGTATTTTTTTTTATAATTTTTAAAAATAATTTAAGATTGAGAATCGTAGATAAGACATCTGAAATACCGGTTGTTCCATATCAATACTTTTGAATTTTTTTCTCATTGAAAATTTCACGGAATCAAACTTTTATTTACGGCCCTGTATACAATGTTCGATGCCGACAACCCATAATGGAAAGAAACATCGAAATAAAGTCGTCAACTCGGTGCTGGTGTCATAAAAGTTTTATTTCTCGGTAAAATCGAGAAGGTAAACTGGTAGCTCAAAATTGTAAGGACTAAGGAGTTAAATAAACATTCTAAGTGTTTGTTTATTTATTCATAGTTTTCCTATATAACAGTTTATATCGCTAATTGTATGACGATTCGTCTTACTATACTAATAATAATAATAATATTGTATTGGTGTATTTTATTTATTTATCGGTTTGATAATCACTAGATCATTAAATGTTGGTGTAAAAAACTAACTTTTTGTTATATTTTATTTTTATGCACAACTTCTTTGTAGAAAATTCCTATAAGTAGCAGTCAGGGAAGCGTCAAGTAGTCTTCAGCGCTGTGGTGCAAAATAATGGGCGGAGGTAAGTGTGCCACCAACAATACCTAACCAGAAAAGGATATCGGTAAATGTGCCACCGACTAAAATTGTTTTTTAAATACACACAGGTATTTGTACCACCAATAGTTGGGGTATGATTTTATAATTGTAATAAATTAGTGAAATTTTATTCTTTAAACTAACTGTTACATAGATTACGCTATTGTATTGAATTAACCAGCGTTTTAGTTAGTTATGTGACTACTATACAGTATGTCCACGAAAGTTGGCAACAAATGTAATACTTTTTTATTAATTTTACAAAAAAACAATTCTTCATAAAGTTCTGCAGACTCTAAAATCTAAAATTCAATCATCAGATATCAAATTTTTTTGGTCGTATGCGAGGTTTGAATTTTCACAATATCGAAAATTGTTGCCAACTTTCCTGGACAACTGAAATAATGGAAAATGCTTTACTGATATTTTAGCGTTTATTTAACTTAAACTTATTAAAAACATTAAAAATTTGTCATTATCTCAATCTAAGTCTTAAAAACTAGGAAAATTTTTATTTATGGCTATTATCAAAGAATGGTGTATTTTTTGTTATTACCATAAACAAATATTTAAAACAATTAGAATTAGTTAACAGGAAAATAAGGTTTATGTTTAACAGACCGGGGATTGAGCATTTAGTTAAAAAAAACAAAAGTTTTAGAATTTCCAGGGTGATATTTCTGTACCTGGAGTGGTAATTTCTTGGTAATCATTGCTTATACCCTGATTAACCTGTCAAGTAGAGGATATTTTCTCTGATGGCACAAATACCTGTGTAATTTTAAAATCCTATATTCGTAACAGGTAGAATATTATTATTGGTGGCACATTTACCTCCGCCGAAAAATAATAATAGGTGCCTTTATATGTATTGAGCCAAAATTACCACCCAATCTCACAGTTCAAATTATGCGGATTTTATGTGAAAATTATTGAGCAATACAAAAAAAATTAAAATAGCTTCAAATGTCAGTAGCGTAAAAAAAGGTAGGAGAATAGTGACAAATTCTTCCAAAAGCATACCGCTAGATTAATAATTAAAACATGCTAATATACTCATTCATTTTAAAGTTATCAAATAAAATCATTTAATTTTTTATAACTTTAACACCCTGTATTTCAAAAAGTAAATGTGTTGGACCCGTCATTCCTGATATCATTTTGTGTAATTTTATCTACAGACAAACGTTGTAAGCGTCAATTGGAAACACTCTGTATAAAGCTGAATTCACTTAATCACTTTTTTAATTATTTTTCACAATCACTATATTAATAAACCAGGACTTATAGTCTATACGAAGTCAATTCCAACAGCATAAAAACTAAATATCTACCGACCGTCGGCGGCTTCTTTGTAAAGCATGGGCGGCGTGATATAATTTATTTTCAAAATTAATTTTACTTTTCATATACCTACACGGTTATTTTTACTTTCCCGGACCCATCAAAGGGAAAGTAAGGTGAACGAACAAAAAAAAATCGAGATATCGATGGAAATATCCATTTTGAGGTCCCCCAAGAAGATTGAAATCATTTCCAGCGTATGGTCTGTCTGTGTGTCTGTGTGTCTGTGTGTCTGAGTGTCTGTGTGTCTGTGTGTAATCTTCCACAATAACTGCCGAACCGTTTGACCAATCAAGCTGAAATTTGGTATGGAGGGTCGGTGTGTGCCTAGAATGCGACCATTAGTTTTTGGTTTAAATTGGTACAGTAGAAGGTCCTCAAGACCGACATTGATTAAATACACATGTAACAATTTTTTACTTTTTTTAAATTTTAAGGACAAAAAATACACTTTAATGCAAAATGTTGTAGTACAAAGTTTTAGAGCATAAAATTCCCTATAAATTTTGTTTCAAGCATTTTCCAGAATTTCCAATAGTTGCGCCACTAGGGGGCGCGTAAAACATGTGCATGTAGCTTTTCTCTAGTTTTTCTTGATTTTGAGGACAAACAATACACTTTAGTGCAAAATGTTGTAGTACAAAGTTTTAAAGCATAAAATTTCCTACAACTTTTGTCTAAAACGTTTTCCAGAATTTCCAATAGTTGCGCCACTAGAGGGCGCGTAAAAATATGCATGTAGGTTTTCTCTAGTTTTTCTTGATTTTGAGGACAAACAATACACTTTCGTGCAAAATTTTCTTGTGCAAAGTTATAAAGCATCAAATTTTCTTTAACTTTTATGTTTAACTTTTTATCGAATTCCTCATAGTTTCGCCGCTAGATGGCAAGAAAAATACACATTTAGAATTTTCCATTTTTTTTAAATTGGAGGTAAATTATGCTCTTTAGTGCAAAATGTTTCCGTGCAAAGTTGTAAAGAATAAAATTCCCTAAAATATCAATTCTGTAGACGTATTTACCATCGGCTCGCTATTTGTAATGTGTTCCATAAATTAATGTAATGCGTATTTTGTAATTAAAATAATAATAATAAATAACATATTCTCTTTACCGCCGAGCCGGGAAAGTTCTGGGGTGACACAGCCGATTTTTTTTTATTAGTAATCTAGAGTAATGCCAATGAGAATTTAATAAAAAGTTCAGATTCATAATCTGAATTTGGGGTTATAATAATGGGGTCAATGGAAGGTAAAATACAATATTTATTCTCCTTTATTCTACATCGTCCGTTTCATGTTCAGAAACATCAATAAATGGTCTCCACAACGCCATCTTGATTAAATAATAACAACAAAAAACCAATTTAGAAAAATACGATACTAATGCAAGCAACCCACTCGATAAAATTCGCGAGTGAATTGTCGTTTTTGGGGAATTTTAGAACATTTTGGACAATTTTAGGCCCGTTTAGATTATTTTGAACAATTCATTTTAGACCATTGTTGGACAACTTTAGAGCATTTAGGACAATTTCAGAATATTTTCCACAATTTTAGACCATTTTAGATTATTTTCACTAATTCTTTGATCAATTTAAGTAATTTTAGATCATTTTATTATAATTTTAGACTGTTTTTGGACAACTTTAGATCATTAAAGATTATTTTGAAATATTATTTGATCAATTTAAGTAACTTTAAACAATTTTATTACTATTTTAGACAATTTTTAGACCGTTTTGGACAATTTTTAGAAACATCAAATGATTCATTACAACTTTATGGAGAGGAATACTTTAAAGTCAAAGTATTTTATGTAATTTTAGATGCTGGTATTTAAAATTTATCAACAAGATTTGAAGCAAGCCAATCGTCATCAAAATCTTTACGATGCAGATATTAATTCTCAATTCAAAGAAGAAATAAAACATTTTAATATCATCTTTCTGCGAATTTTGAGGATACTGACATTAACCCATTTTAGTAATCTTTTAAATAAAATTCACAAATTAAAATTAAGATTCCTTGTTTCTAAATATTAATATAGCATTAATACTATTTTGTCCTCTCCCTGTAACCGTACAGCCAAAGCAGAACGAACTTCCAGTAAAGGTCTTAAGGTTTCGTTAGTTTGTAACAGAAAAAGGATTTAAAAAAAAACTGCATTTAAAGATTTTCACTGTAAATCTTTTTACACCATAATCAACAATTTTTTTCTGTACCATAGGGCGCCCGTGATTTTTGTGTGTACACCAGGGCTCGTCACGGCGGCCTGCACAATAGACCCGATATCTTTTGCACACTTCTCAGTCATTTTAGTATACAAAGGTCGCGCTGAAATTTATCCTATGAATTAAAACATTTTTGGCTTTTTTTACGAGAAAATCGGTAATAAAAATAGGTTACTTTCAGAAATGAATGAATATAACTCAATAAATTTTTGGTAATACTTCGTACTGAGGGATCATGCGATTTAAAAAAAAAGTGGAACTTACGTATTTTGGTCTCCTCAACACGAATCCGAAATCAAAACGTGGCGCTGTCAAGTAGTTTCGGAGATACAGCCCTATTTTGTTCACTATTTGTTAACTCACATTTTTGTTATTGAAAACACACAAAATTCTTCCTTATTATTATCAAAACACTACAAATAAATGTATTTACTTGTTTCAGCACATTGTAGCGGAAAAAACTAATATTTTTCAAAAAAATCATTCTAATTTGAATTTTAGACAGATCACTAAAGTTGGGTTAATCAGCTGACATTTATGTATGTTATTTTTTATTTATACAATGTTGGCTAACGTGACTACGTGATTGTTCGTTTGACTCCTGTCGGTTCTTGCATTTCCACTATCAAATGAAATACCTACCGTTCTCTTGGTAACTTTTTTAATTATATTTCTGAACGAAATCATAAAAAATGGATCTCAAAATAAAATTAAGGACGGCAAATTTTTATTCTATTTTTTTTTAACGAAAAACTGTTTGTAGATGATACTTCGTGGATAATGCAAGATATAGTTAAATACTTTGAGCTGTGATCTGAATATATAATAAATGTAAGGTTAAAATTTGGCTTAGCGGAAATCAGTTATGGTAACCGTTACCATATTAACCTGTGAGCAAAAATCCAAGTTCAAGTTTGCAGAAATGTTTGGTTACGAAATTAGAAACTTTACTGGAAATCCGTTATGAAAAAAATGAACATCATGATCTTGGGCCATTAACCGAATCAAATAGCACCACACGCGAGCGAAGCGAGCGCGTCTGGCCAAAATTTGACAAACCCGCGCGCAGCCGGACTCTCGCATTTATTTTACTACATTGTCCACTATTTAAATTTGACAAAACAGTCGACACAGTATTAACATGATTTAAATAGTGGACAAGGAAGTAAGATACCTGATGTTTCTAACTTGTCCACTATTTTGTCAAATTTAAATAGTGGATAAGGTAGTAACATGATGTTACTGCCTTATCCACCATGTTGTCAAATTTAAATAGTGGACAAGGTATTAACATAAATGCGCGCGTTCGGCCGACATTTGACAAACCCGCGTACGTAGTCACGTTTACCAACATTGTATAAATAAAAAATAGCAGACATAATTGTCAGCTGATTAACCCAACTTTAGTGATCTGTCTAAAGTTCAAATTAGAGTGAATTTTTTGAAAAATAGTAGTTTTTTCCGCTACAAAGTACTGAAAACAAGTAAATAAAGGCATTTGTAGTATTTTGATAATAATAAGGAAGAATTTTGTGTGTTTTCAATAACAGAAATGTGAGCTGACAAATAGAGAACGAAACTACTTGAGAGCGCCAAGTTTTGATTCGTGTTCAGAGGAGACCAAAATATGTAAGATCCACTTTTTTTTTAAATGGCATCAGAATGAAGTGGTATTTAGTCGTTGCATAATAAATAGTGTATTACATGTCTAGATAATTACTTAAATTAAATTAAATAATTCATAAGCGCTCGTACTAAATTCCATTCTCTTCACTCCTTACGTCCTGGGCGATTATTGTTTACAAGAACTATACCAATAAAATCAATTGATCTGAATCCAAAATTTAAGATAATCGCTAAAAACTTATTGAATAAATTTTTGATAAAAAGTAGTTCTTATACAATGAAAGCAGGTAATTTTATAATGCATTATTCTATTGAAATTTCTATTTTATAGTTTATTGCCCATAATTACACGATTACGCCCAGTGTAAATCAGATAATCACTAATAGCAAAAGCTGCAACGATGAGAACTAGAATTAAACAAAAAAGGATTAACAGAAATTTCACACGCCTTAATTGGTCAATATATTTATTAGATCAAAAAAGAAATTGTTATAACTGAAAATAATAAAAAAAACACACAACATATTTAACTATTTAAATGTAATAATAAGTTGATTTGCCCTTCTACAATCAGTTTCAAAGCATCCACAAGAGTTGTAGAAGACAGAATATAGTCCATCCAATATTTCTTTTAACTTTTTGACAATCCCCAGCTGAGTTGAAGAAAAAAAAACTCACTAAATCTGCACAAATTCTTTCAATAATCTGTCAAAAATGGTAATGTCTATTGATACTAATTTAAGTTAGAATAAAGGATATAGATATTCTAAACAGTTTTCCTACATTTTTTTAAAATAATAAATATTTAATAATATATTAGAATACGCTAAATTATATTCCCTGTAATTATATTTGTTATGCATATATTGTTCAAATAATTCACTACTTTTTAAACTTGGTAACGGACAAGTAGACACATCCAAACAGATTAGCCACACTATATATTTTAACACAAAATTACTAGTCAGCTTGACGTCTGTCATTTTAAGAAAAAAGAAATATTAGGCAGAGTATAACTACAGTATTCCCTAACGGTTCATAAAAAGGTCCTTGTCAAAAAATCATATTATATGACAATAGGCTAAATTAAGAAATAGCAGATTAAAATAAACAATGACGTACTACCTGAGATTTGATTTAATTGGCTCTTTATATATATTTATATAAGATTGGTACACCTTAATGTTAACGTCACTTTGAAAACGGGACTGTATATGAAACCAAAATTTGTTTATGTCTTTATCTTTATGTTATATCGATTGTGATTTTTTATTTGTGATTATGGGAGTGTTCTAAAAAATCTAGAATGAATATATAAAAGCTACATCAAATAAACTACCTAATGTGGTTTATTTTATTATGATACATTATTATAAAAATCGATGAAATTGTACCACCAAATATAATATGTGGTCGAGTAGACACTTTCGAACTAAATCTGCAAAAGGGGAGGAGTTACAGGTAGTACGTCATAGCCCGCGAAATTTGAAAATAAAAGTCAGTAGGGCCCAAAAACATTAAAATTTGAAATTATTAATCAGTATAAATAATATATTTTGACCTTATATATTTAAAAGGATTTTTTAAAAAAATTACAAAAGTAGCCCATTTATAGTTTGAATACATTTTTCAGTTAAATACGTGAATATATTCACGTCAAGTAGATATTTTGACTCATAAGAAAAGCTTTATTAAATATTATTTTTTCAACATCAATAAGGATCTCATACAATTGATATAAATACAAATGTGTTAAATAATAGGTACCTACAAAATTATACACATTTTAGTAATCTTTTGAGATTTCAAAATCTGGTTCGCGTAATTCTTCTTAAAACAAAAGTTAAAATTTTAAGAGATATGAAAGTCAAACGTCAATAATATTATATTAACTTCAACCAGTGGCGGAACAACAGGGTAACTATCAAATTGATTATCATATACATACAAATATTCTGTAAACTTTTTACTTTATTTTAAGTATTTTAAAAACCATGAGTTTTAAATTTTTCCTAAACTGACGCTAAATTTGAAATATAAGATAATATTGAGTTTTTATTCTTTTAAAACAGAAACAATCCGCTTTTGTAAAAATCAAGTGAATTCAACAAAAATAAAACAAAAAATTATGCTTTATTTTAGCGCCCTCTTTTGACATGTTTCAAATAAATGAAATATATTTTAAGACATTTTCCCCTTATAAACGTTTTAGTAAACGCCATTGCAATAAGTTTCTTATCAATTTGAATATATGTTTGCGTTTAAAATTCATTTTCTCATGACAATATGTAATTTATGATAATGAACATTTATTTTCTAATTTTATACAAATATTAGATTAATATCGTAGATACGAGAAATAAGCCAAATGTTTTACAAGTGTATAGTTACTGGCCTTCAGCTATATGGGTATATACCTAAATCACATGATTTTTTAAAACTATTATAAATTTTGTAAAATATGAACAACCTTCTAATAAACAAAATCCATAATTGCTAATATGATTTACGTAATATTTCTCATTTTGTCCATCCATCCAATATTTCTTTGACCTTTTTGACAATCCCCAGCTAAGTTGGCTAAAAACAAAGTCACTAAATCTGTACAAATTCTGTCAATAATTCTTCCAAACTGGTAGTGTCTATTGAAACTATTTTAAGCTCAAATTGATTAATGAAATTTTAGTTAGAATAGAGAAGAATATTTATTATTATGTTACTTTTATTAATATAATATCTACATATTTATAATACATTGTATATGACCTCAATGTGTCTTCAAATCTTTCCAGGTTTAAAGATTGAACCAACTACAGACTAGGTATATCAACAGCAAAATTACTTTTTAAACTTGGCAGTGGCCTAGTAGACACATTCAAACAGATTAGCCACACTTTATATTTTAACTCAAAATTACTGGTCAATATCTATAAGAAAAAAGAAATATTGGACGGATTATATATAGGCATTACGGTTTTGAATTAGTTTATTGGGCGGTCAAAAAATATATCTAAAATAAAAGATGAAATTAAAAAAATCATCTAATTGGTGTATAAACGTACTATATATATTTCATAACATTCACATCGAAGAAACTTTTGCATAGTAAACCGTATACCACAGCGCCATCTTTAGAGTGGTAGCCTTATTTAGAATTCCTTTCAGGTTCACCAACTGTAGGTTCTATTTTCTCTTTTTGGATTTCATCTAAGTGGCGCCATCTACTATTAGAGTCTATCGTATAATGATTTTATTCCTGGTGATATAATTTTAAAAAATATAAATTAAATGTCAAAAAGTTTAGTTTTTAATATTTTTTATATTTCAGTATATTTATTTTTTAATAACTTTTTAGGGGTTCAAAACCCCCTAAATTTTTTTGGGCTGTACAGATTTTGTGGTTTTATATGAAACACGATTTTACGATAAGAAAGCCATGTATCCATTTTTATTATAAAATGTTAAACAGTTCATGAAATATTGGAAAAAATCGATTTTCATTTTGTACTTTCCAAAGGCTGGCTGGGAAATGCGCTTTTTAATTTTAATCGAATATTGTACGTTTATGTTGGCTGCATTGCGCTATATATCTCTTCAACATCGGCAACACTGGATTACTATCAAATGGGATTCTGAATCTGACGATTTTTGGAATTTTTAATACACCGACACTTAATCTTAATCATATCAATTCGGTTACAAAACAAAACCCACCTCAAATACACTTCCTTTTTTTAAAAATGATGATCTTATAAAATACGTTATGTATTTACTGATCTGGTGAGTTTATTCGGTGATTTAACTTATGTTGGTACATACAACCATTCGGTCACTAGAAAAATCGATTAAAATCGAATAGAATATCCGCATGTTATGATTTCACATTTTATTCAGATGAATATAGATCCATCTCTAATTTCGGACCTTTAAACTATTATGAATTTTCTGATTTCTAAACCTTATTAGGTATCATCAATAATTATTACAAATAACCTATTCATACTTTTACAATTCGATTATCAGTGACACATCGAATGATTTCAACGAGTGATAGTATGTGACGTCATCAAGCCCGCGTAATTTAAATAAGTTTGTTTTTAGCTCAGGTTTGTCTTAAAAAATAACAAAGTAGTATAAACAGTACATTTAGATCTTCTATATTCAAATATCAATTTAAAAATAAGTATAACTATAAAATATATCAAAGTGCATGTGCAATCTAAGTTTTACAACGTATGTAAATAAAATATGAAATTAAATACATTAACATTAGCTCATAGAGAAATAATAAGCTTTATTATTTTCTCTATGCATTAGCTTTTTTTTAAAGAAATCGAACAGATGTATGGTTATTAATAAGGTAAATTATTAAGGGTAAAGAATCAAATAAAAACGCAAACAATTTTGAAAAAAAAATTATTTTAACAAAACTTTTACAAAGTCTTCAACATCATATGATGATAAATTAATTTACATTCCTCATCAACTTCATTTAAAAAGGAAACTAAAAAATAAAATATTAATTATTTTGTTACACAAATAAATATGTATTTACCTGTAAGGATAACCTTGTGTCTTAGTCCTGAAAACAGATAACAATAGAGAAAAGAACACTGATAATAAAACCAATCCAACAACAGCGAAAATTTTACGTCTCTTTGGATCACCCTTTCCTCGAGCCGCTTCAGTCAAAAGAATTATGCCCAAAACGACAGCAGCATCTAATTTCAATTATTAAGGAAAAAACAATACATTTAAAATAAAACATTTTTTCGTGATTGGTAAAGGATACTCAAAAACATTACAATATAAGTCTCGAAAACAAATTGCCCTTGTGATGATCCATGAATGTAAGCAATCTGTCCATTTTGATTTTTGTGGATGAAAGGTGGACCACGAATATGGTTCCACATTTGACCAGATGTCATAGCAAAACAAAAGAACAGAGCTCCCATCCCCCACATAGTTTTGTTGTACAAAAATTCCAAATTATTTCTTCGCAAGTACAAGAATGCTGCTACAATACCAAAAAGTACAATCAGGGCAAAGGTACCGGAATAATTTGGTGGCCTGAAAACTCTAATCTAAAGAAAAAAATTGTTAGAAAATTTTTAAACATAAACAATATTTTTTTACCTGTATATCAGTTCTTTCATGTATCCACTTAGCAATGGTTTCTGCTGCAAAACCTATTCTTTGAATATCCATAGTATCTGCAGTCTTTGGTTTTCCCTTAGGAGGGAAATGAATAAACACAGGAGCAGTATTCAGTCTTAACTGTAAAAATATAATTATAACAAAATATAATCTCAACTTTGTAAATTATCTGCTTACCATCTGAAAAACATCAGATCCTTCATCGAAATCAACAACAGCAAAGAACACTTTATTTGAATAAGCTTGTGAGTACCTAAAAGAATTTGCCACAATGGTAAATTCATCACTGGCATGCCTACATACTTGGCACTGTCTTTGCGGAGCCATAGCTGTGAACATTAATATTACTGAGTAGTTTCTAGGAGTGGACTTCACAAAATCTTTGAACCTATTAGCATTGAATCTTAGGACAGCTCTTTTATTGGCCATGTCTGTGAGCTGTTGGACTCTTTCAGCCATTGTGTGAGGCTGTTGATGAAATTTTAAAGAAAAAAAATAAAATATATTTATATATAGGTGGAGCTTTTTAAGTTCCTTATACCAAAATAAACTTTAAAAAGTATTTATTAAAATATCATAATTTAGCTATTTACCTGTCTTTTTTGTTGACCGGTAACATTAATAACTATAAATAGTACACAAAATATTAACAAACATATGTATTTCATTTTACTTTTTATTTTAAGACACTCCAAAATTGCCTTTTCAACTTAACCACTCATTTGCGGCCAACACATCACCTATATGCCAAGGCCAGTGTTATTCAGCCACATATATCTGTCAATTTCAAATTATTACCTATGTTACGGAGTAAGTAAAGGCCATATTAAAGATAAAGAACTGTGTACTATCCAGTAAAAGGCAGTTTTAAAATAATTTCAGCTCTAACTTCGCAAAGTAAACAGTTGCGTAGATATAATTTTTTACAAGGGTTAGTTAACTAAAATAGGGCATATCCTAATATATGTCGATGGGCAGACCCGGCATCAATAATAGAGCTTCAAGCAGATACCAATTGTGGCCAAAATTGTTCAATTATTTAAAAATATGCTGGGTGTTTCATTTTATAAATCAATTTTAAAACCGATTTCACAGAAACCGATAGTCTGTTTGCGTATAAGTGTAGAGAAAAGAGCAATATTGATTTCTAGTAGGTTATTCTGCTTTCATAATGATCGTACAAAACCAAATTTACAATTTGTAACACCAATATCTTTTAACCTTAAAAAATATTCGCCTAGATACGCCAATGCTAAATCTTTTGGTCTTGGTCTTGATGACAAACGCAGTTAGGGAAGTGGAATTGTTATATAAAAAATTATCAACCACAAAAGTGATAAATATAACTTGACCTCTATTTGGATTTGGGGATCTATTTTGATCTTTTTTAACCAATTATAAAAAGTAAATGTTGCAAATTTCAAATAACCTTGACATATTTTAATTTCTTTGTGTTGTTGGCACTGTTAAGTTTTGAATTTTTGTTGTATTGATCGCTGTCACCGGTCTCACTTCTCACTTCATACATGATCGACCTAGTGTAAATTTTTTGAGTGATTATTTTTAGAGATAAAGAATATCGTGAGTTTAGTGCAATATTTAACGAAATAAAATGGCCGGACAAACAATAAATGACCGTCTTTTAGCTGCAAAACATAGCATAGCAGGTCAGGGTCTTGCAAAATCAGTATGTAAGGCTACAACAGAGGAAATGTTGGGTCCCAAGAAAAAGCACTTGGATTATTTAATTCACTGCACCAATGAACCCAATGTCTCCATTCCTCAAATGGCTAATTTGTTAATAGAAAGATCACAGAATACAAGTTGGATAGTGGTTTTTAAAGCGTTAATTACTACACATCATATTATGTGCTATGGAAATGAGAGATTTACCCAATATTTAGCATCTAGTAACGTTTCCTTTCAACTTTCAAGTTTTGTGGACAAAACAGGAGTTCAGAGTGCTGTCGGAGCGCGGACAGGATATGATATGTCGCCTTTTATAAGAAGGTATGCCAAATATTTAAATGAAAAAGCTCTATCATACAGATCAGTCGCTTTTGATTTTTGTAAAGTAAAGAGAGGCAAGGAGGAAGGTACTTTAAGAACTATGAACACAGAAAATCTACTCAAAACTCTACCAATTCTTCAGAATCAATTAGATGCTCTACTTGAATTTGACTGCACAGCAAATGATCTCACTAATGGAGTAATAAATATGTGTTTTATGCTGCTATTTCGCGATCTCATTAGGCTTTTTGCATGTTACAATGATGGTGTAATTAATTTACTAGAAAAATACTTTGAGATGAACAAAAAACAGTGTAGGGAGGCATTAGATTTATACAAAAAATTCCTTATAAGAATGGATAGAGTAGCTGAGTTCCTGAAAGTTGCAGAAAATATAGGAATTGATAAAGGAGATATTCCTGATTTAACCAGAGCTCCAAACAGTCTTTTAGATGCTCTAGAACAACATTTGGCTTCATTAGAAGGAAATACTCCGACAGCAATTACAACACAAAAGAATGTTAAGTCAGGAGTTTCTGCTCTATCAAATACTAGTAACGCTTTTGGTACAGCTGTTGATGATTCCTTTAAACAGGCTGCTGTAGCTGAGGAAGAAGCAGCCCTCAATCATTATAGGGCTACTATAGGATCACCGACTGCTGCTAGTACTAATCCATTCCTGAGTGATGAACCTAGTGTGAAAGCAGAGCCTATTCTGGATTTGTTTTCCAGTGGCACAGGTATGACTTTTTTTAGATATTTATTTTAATTCTTTAATCGGATATAGGTACAAAATGTTTAAAAAAAATGTAGACATTAAAATAGTAATAATAAATATATAACCAATATTATAGCTATAAAAAGCCAGATCTTTCAGTATCAATTTAACAAACAAACCTGTCAGACGGGAGAAGACTCTAGTTCAAAGGGACGCATAGTTTAGGATGGGAAACAATCCCTTATATTTTGATTTTGATCTAGTGACATTTTATTTATTTGATAATGAATTTTTCTTTCATGTTTAACATATTTTTTTAATTTTATTCCGTTTTTGTAATATTCACTATTTTATTTTCAAGGAACAATGTCCGCATCTGTAGAAATTCTTATATTTGTTGTATATATATAATATTCTGCTAGTGTAGGTTTTTGAATAACAATTAATCTCTGCAATTGAGAAAATTATCAATTTCACTGCCCTAAAATACCATAAATAAATTCTGAATGAAACAAACCAAAATAAATTAAATAGCAATTTTACTGATTATACTTCTTTAGATAGTCTATTACATAATAAATCAAGTTGGAATAAAAATCCAAGAATTATTTTGTTATTTATTTTTGTAACAAACCATTCCGTTTCCAGGTGCTCCAGAAACTAACAAGCTAGTACAATCTTCCAATGCACTTGATGATCTACTATCCCTAGGTGGTAACCCATTTGCAGATTTTGAAGCACCTACAACTAGTGCCTCAGATGCATTTGGCTCCACTACAACTGCTACTGACAATAATATAAATTCTAACATGTGGGGGGCCAATGGGTTTGCTAGTGGAAATATGTTTCCACAACAACCCACTGTTCAAGCACAGCCATTTGGAAATGCAAATGATTTAAGCGGATTCTTTAATACTAACGAGCCCTCAGTTTTTGATCCACTAGGTGATGTTACTACAGTCAAGAGTGCCCAAATCGTCCAGCAGCAGCCAATTACTGCGCAACCTGCTAAGGCGGCACCTGCTAAGATACTTACTGGAGACTTGGAGTCAAGCTTAACATCATTAGTTGAAAATTTGACTATGGATTCGGGTATGTTTTATTTATATTCCTAAAATTATACAGATTTTATAGTGGTAATATTTGTTGATACTTTAAATGTTTAACTAGTTAAAAATATAATTAAATCTTTTAAAATCATGTTTTTGATTAGTTTTTGTTTTTCGTTCATCATAATCTAGGTGTTGGAAGAAAAATTAATGTTTTACCATTATTTCGGTGATAAGCTTTAAATAAATAATAAAAATTAAAATAATTATTTTTTAGAACTTTATAAAAGATTTTGTCTTAAAATTAGTAGTTATTTGTGTAGGTGAATGACATTTTTGTGGATTAAGGAAATTTAAAAAAAATATTCTTTTGTATGTGTTTATTTTATTTAAACTTAATTTCCAAGTAAGAAGTATCTGGTCAGATTATAAAGTATAAATATTTTACAAGGAAAGACATGCTTCTACTATAAACAAATTAAATTAATAATTCTTTAATTCTAGGGTTACTGACAATTTTATGTCAACATATTGGGTTTCTACCATTGACCTTGTACTTATTTATTAAACAACACAAACTTCCAGCAATTTCCTAATGTTGATAAACCATATCTATATTTTACTGATTTAAACTTGAAAAATATAATAACAAAACATTTACTGAAAATTTTAGTACAGATGTCAAATTAAAATATATATAAAAACATATACCCTGATACTTTCAGAATGTCTATATTTATTTTTTCCTCGATGGCGTCTTTTGAGGCCCAACACTACAAACATCTATTGAATTACGATCCATTCAAGTGATCTGGTCCAAAGCCCTTACCTCGTCATCATAATTCCTTAAACTTTCATGAATTAAAGTTACATTTAATGTTTGAAAATGGGTCATGCCACTTTTTTAGTTTTTTAGTTATTTAATTTTTTCTTCACAAAGTATTCTATCTTGTGTAATCATAGAGTATTTAAATTTTTCGAGTTCTAGGTTGTCTTTATTTAATTTAATTGTGTTTTTGTTTATGTTCATATTTATGTTTTCCAAATTCTACAATTTTGATATTATACCTTCCAGTGGCCTATTGTGTGGCGTTCAGGTTATTGTTTTGTTTATTTTTTCTTGTTTTATCTTTAAATAGAAGCAATTGTTATGCAGTTTCCAAAAAAAACTATAATTTCGTTCCAATAATTTTGATACTAGGAATATGATTTTTCATTTGGCATCAATTTAAGTAAATTTTGTAAGGTTGCAAATTAAAATTAGTTTCCATGTGCAAAAAATGGAAATACAATTAATTGTTTATTTAATAAAGATGTAGGTCTTGAAATTAGTTGCAAATTTGATAAAATGTATAAATAAACATACTAAAACTTTGCTGACAATATTCTTACTATTTAAGAAAATATGAATAAAATGTGATTGAATGCATACTCCAGATTATGTTAATGGGATCTCAGAAATTTACAGAGCAATCAAAATCTTATTCTAGAAGTGTTGCACAATTTTACAGGGTATTTGAAATTTAAGCTGTCGATTGTGAACTGAAAACGCAATTGTTTATAATTATTAATGCTGCTGGATGTTAAACAGATTACAAAATTGAACAGGAACTAAAAATTCTTATCGAAACTTTATTACAAATTTGTAATTCTGTTCGTGAATTATTTATCTATTCGCATTTTTAAACTGATTCTGATAAAATGACGTTTCATATAGTTTGATATTATCATTGACTTTCTATGTGTACTTTTATTGTCTTATATTTACAGAACACGATATTCCTTAAGAATATAGTTCAGTCCTTACCATAGATGTGCATAAATTGGATAAATAGAAACAGTTTTGGAATATGTTCAAAATTTAATCTCCTTTAAGTTTGCTCTGAACATTTTTTTTAATAGAACCAACCGTTAGCGAATTATATCGAAAAAACTCATATTTTACTTCTTCCCCATCTGTTACATACCAAAATACTTTTTTATCCTCCATTGACGGGACTAAATTACTTTTCCATAAAAAAATTATATTCGATTTTTGAAATTCTACCGTGTAAAAAATGAAATCTATTGAAAATCATTCTAATGAAGTACAATGAAAACGTGAAATTTGACTTCCCCTTTTAAAAAGTACAGACATTTAAAATACAGCTGGAAACATTTTTGTAATTACAGGAAGCAGAGTTCCACAATGGAATTCTCCCAAAAACCAAGCAAAGTCATCAACAGCGACAGGTTGGCAAGTGCAAGGCCAACCCATGACAGCTCCTGGTTACAGACCCGTCGGTCAAGCAATGGGTCAGTCCATGATGAATCAACCGATGATGGGACATCAGCAAATGATGGGTCAACCCATGATGCCCACTATGAGTCAACCCATGCAACCGATGGTCAATCAATTCGCAAGCATGCAACAAGTTATGGGTAGTCCAAAAATGAATGTTGCTGCACAAAAGCAAGAGGTAACTTTCGATCCTTTCGGCGCTCTGTAATGTAAAAAAAATAATCTATATGTATAATAAGAGAAAATATTGAATTTTAACAACTGTGTGGTGGAAAATATATTTTTAAAAACAATCAACAAATATTTATATTTGGTTAATAATAAACCTCATATATTTTATCAGTTTGAACAATTTAATTTATTTAAAAAATATTATTAAATTGTACAGAGATACAGAAATAAGTTATTAGCCAGTAACAGCTCATAAAAAGCAGCAACATTTTGAAATACTTTTTTTTTTGTAAATTCAGTAAATAACTGAGTTTGAAAAATTTGCCACAGTTTTTCTTAACCACCTTTGTAATCATAATTATATTGTATTTCAGCCCGCTTTATTTTTTAAGAATTTATAAAAAAAAAAAATATTAGAAAATGTTTCTTTTTATGAGTTCCACTACTGAATAAAATTAATTATTTATTATAAATATTTATTTTTTACAGAAAGATATTTAGAATAACTGTGTTATTACAATCATATTTTTTTTTATTTAATTATTAAATTATATATTTTATGATGATAAGGATTAAATTTATTGTCTCTAAAGATGTGGTTTTATGTTTTTAGATATGAAATTATAAATACACAATTGAAAATTTATACCAGCCACGATATAATTTTCTAATATAAAATTTTGTTAATTGTTAAAACTATATTTTCTAACAATAATTAAATTTGGCAGAGCTGTTTAAATTGCTATACATCACTTACATTACAGGGCGTTGTCTTATATCAATTTTTTTGCTAAATTTTAAATAAAAAAAACCAATTCTCTAGTATTTATTAAGGCCTATTCCCACACAGATAAAATGAACAATTTTAGCTTTAAGGTTGGTGTTACAGAACGCCCTGTATATTGTTGATGTCTTTTGTGATATTTTTTTCTCGAAAATATATTAAGAATGTTGGGATACAAATGTGATCTCATTGTATATTTATTTTTTATAGCTTACTATTTTATTTATATTTTTAAATTTGTTAATATAGTCTCAGACGCTGCGTTATTTATACAATATATTTTATCGAATCAAAAAGTTGCACAATATTTTATTTATGTTTGAAAATCAAGTTTCCAGTCATTTTAAATGCATACTCTGTTATAGTAGTGGAAAGGTTTTAAAAATTAATATTATATTGTAATCTAATTCCGATATTTGAATTTTTGGTATCCTTACATTCTACTCTATTAAAAAGTAAAGAATATAAATTGTTAAAATGTGCTTCAAATTTTAATATCACCATAAAAATATCGGTAGTTTTACATTGGGAACGACTTTAATTAAATGTAAAATAAGGATTGAAGATAATCAATGTAAATTTAGTCTTTTTTTTGTAAAATAAACTCAAGTCACATTTTATTTATATATTTATATTTATTATATAATTTTTTGCTAGCAGCAACCATACTCTAGTCATGATAAGTTTAAAATTATATGTGTTATTATTGAAATTCGAGTTATATTTTTGTCATTCACAAAAGTAGTTAGTCTAAAAAAATGAATGTTAAATTTTATTGTAAAATCTGCGTAAAAAGTAAAGCAACTTTTGTCTTCTGTTCAGAAAAGAAATTATGGAAAAAACAAATAAAATCTACAATATATCTGATACGTAATTGTACACAATGAATTCCTTCATTAAAATAAGGAGGATTGGTTGTAGTTTTGCTATAGGTTGTCACCTACAGGCTTGAATAGTCCCTGTATAAATATTAGCGAGACTTAAAAATCTGCAGATCGTAGGTAATTTTTATTTAAAGCAATTTTGAGTTTTCGTTTTATTAATTAATGATTTAATTTTGGAGAATGCTACTTTTAGAATAGTTGATGTATTATTACTTTAACTTAGATCACGCGTTCGGGGTCCTATACACTTCAAAAATATGTGGACTGTATAGTAGATTCTGTGAGTCGGACAGACATGTAAATATTTTGAGGATGCTGAACACGATAGCGGTGGTTTACCGCACCTTACAAAAGGACAAAAAACTGCCACCGAAAGGGATAAAACGCCGTCTCATACCGACAAAACTGTATCATCCTCCGTTTTCGAGGATGCTGAGCAACTCTACCCCCTCAAATGGCCAAAAAACACCCCCAAAAAGATTAAGGCGGATACGCCATCTCATACCGACAAACCCTGCGTCACCCTCCGTTTTCGAGGATGCTGCATTTTTTCCCGAAGCAAACTAACCCCTCAAGCAACCAAAATATCTTCTCTTATCCGATGCACTTCATAAAACTGGTTATCAATGGGATTTTATGAAGTGCACCGGATAAGAGGAGTTTTTGGCCGTTTGAGGGGTTAATTTGCTTCAGGGAGAAGATCCACCATCACCGTCGTGTTCAGTATCCTCGAAACCGGGGGGTGAAGTAGGGGTTGGTCGTTTAAGGAGTGGGGTCAACTCTAAATGGAGATTTTTTCCGACTAACAGAATCTACTAATATGGCGAACATCTCTTCAGTATTTTCCTGAGTATAATATTCTTTTTAGATTAATTTATCCTGTGTATAGTTAAATAGACTGCGTATTTTTAGACATTAAATTTAAGGAAAGCTTCAAAAATGAAGTTTATCTGAGAAGTCGTATTATGCCTGTCGTATATATAGAATATATTTAATATCAAAACAAGAACTGACCAAATATATTCCTGTAATAAATGTAAAATAATACGATAGAATTTCACTAATTATTTTAATAAGTAACAAGTCAACTCGAATTTCAATAACTTTATAAAATACTCGAAAAATATGACGTTTTCAATTTAGTGCTTTATAGCTTAGACCTTACATATTCACTGTCATATTGTATTATTTTTTTATTTTATGTTAAAAAAAGTGAGTCGTCTTTTTATTTACTTATTCCATTTTACTCCTATATTTTGAGAATCTCATATAAGTATTACATTTACTTTTTTTCTTTAAATGATGGAATAAGTATTGGTTTTTTTAAGTTTTTCTTTATTAGGTGATAAAACAAACTAAATGTACCCCGAGATAAATGGAATACATTTATTTGTATGTTATAGATGTTTTTCTGTTATTGTATATAGCCAGTCCTATTTTTTTTTGTTGCATAATCCGTACATTCCATTGTTCAACGATAAAGAATTGTATAATATTAGAATGTGTATGAAAATAATGTAATAATATTGTAGTAAATTGATTAGTTGAAACTATTGTTTTATTTAACGTTATAAATTATAAATAAGTGAATGCAAATTTGGAAAGGGATATAAAAGAAAAATATCAACGATAAATAATGTATTATAATCTGAATTTCCAATATTCATATGATAAAACATCTAATGAAATCGAACAAGAAAAACTATATAAATATTTAGGCGAAGAATTCACTTTTGCTTGACATTTCATACTCCAGCTCCTCATTCTTGTACATGTCAATCATTTTTTGGATGTCATGTGAAAGCATTTCCAACTGTTTATTATGCAACAATGTTAATTTTTCTGATTCACGTCCTTGCTTAATAGTAGACGTCTTCCGTTCTTCTACAAAACGTTTATTGTTGTTTTGCTGTTTTTCCTTCAATCTACGTTCCTTGTCTTTTTTGGTTTTGAGATTCTTATCATTCATAACCTATAAAGAAAAGAGTCAATTTTTTTTGTACAGAAGAAATATCTGGTTGTCTTACTTCTTTGGCTGTTTCAACAGAAATTTTGGCTTGTGAACTGCTTAACTCCTTCATTTCCCTTTCATGTTTGGCTTCCAACTGTTTCATCTGTAATCCTTGTAAAATCTCCATGTGTTTTCTTAATAAATCTCTTTGGTCATCTAATTGATTTCTCAAAAATTCCCATTCCTGTTTGCGATGGCGTTCCATCAAAGCACTCCATTCCAAAGTTTGCTCAGTTACCAACTTACGAACGGCTGGATCATTTATCAAATCGTTTTTACTATAAAATAAATAATTTAAGACTAAAATAATATTTATATGAAATTATCATTTACTTTTTGCCTTTTATTAATTTATCAATGGCGGAGCATTGAGTTTTTTGGACTGCTAATTTTTCTTTTGTCTGTTTTTTCTTTAGTGTGTCATATTCCTTTTGTTGTTTTTTGGTCGTCTTTTGGAAAGCTTTATCCTGTTTTATGGACTCAATAGTTATTGGTTCAAATACTAAAATTGTAAAATAAATAAATACTTCTATAATCTATTTTTTCATCTTATTTTGATAAATAAAACAGTTTATAATTTTCACAAAAATATAAATTATATTAGACTGATGGAAATTATTCTATAACGAATCCATCTTACTCGTCAAACAATAACAATTTTGTAAAAATTATTTTATTTATCAAAATATAATGGATATTCATCAAGTAAACGATATACAATCTTACCTAATTTTGGTTCTTCTTTCTTTTCCTTTTTTTCAGAAGGTTTGTCAGCAGTAACCTAAATAAAAATATTTGAATGAATTTTTGAAATCATTAAAAAAATACATTTATACCTCGATGCCCATAGAAGACATTTGCTCATTTTGTTTTTGCTGGGCACCCATAAATCCTCTAGGATCACTTAAAGCAGCCATGAAATCTTCAAAGCCATCCGGAACGTAGATCTTCAATTCAATATTACAAAACAGCATAGGTAGAGACATGGGAAAATTAGCCTCAGTCCGTAGAGAAATATGACGATAGCCAGCCTAAAAGATGATCTTTTAAATCCAAAAAAGAGAATATTTCTTCTTTTTTACCTGTAGGCCATCAAGAGGTAAAATTCGCTGACCTAAAAGTCTGCCGTTTTCATCATAAACCCCGAATCTCAAAACAGCCAAATCAGGTAATACGACTTTTCTAAACAAAAATGGTTCCTCATTGTAAACAGGATTTAAACCGTTTGCTGGTACCATTCTTGTACGAAATTCTCTCCTTATAGTATCTGTCGGCAAACCATACATGTCCACCTCAACGTATGTGCCAACCTACAACAAAAAAAAAGTATTCCCAAGGATTTACGCTCACATAGACTTTGCCTACCTTTTTGTCAGACAAGAACTGTCCCGCTATGATTTGAACAGAACACTGCGCGGCAATAACACCATCCACAGGGCATTCGGCAAAAGGATCAAAAATTCTGTCATGGCGTCTCATGAAATCCGGTTTTAGGAGGTAACCGCAGTTGCCATTGTACTCGAATTTGCCTTGGTTTAATTGCATAGGAAGATCAGAAGTTTGAAAATTCAAAGATACCATTTGACAACCAGCATTCCAAAATACCTGAAATAGTAAATTTGATAGTTGACAGATATATTACAAATACGCCTAAAACTTACTTGAGGCATGTAGTTGGAAGAATTAGCTCTGGCACCGCTAGGATAAATACGAGACATTTGTCTTTTATTATAATTAACGAATTCTATGGCCTGAGTTTTTAAATAACCCAAACCAGCTGGTTCAGAGAAACTTGACATGTTATGATGTACGTTTTTCTCTAAAGCAAAAAATATTAATTAATTTCATGTAAAATAAAGATTTTTTAACTTACGTTCGGCAACGTCAAATCCTTGAAACTTTACAGGCTGAGCGTAATTGACCATTGAACTTAACCAAGGATGGACATTCGTAGTAGAAGGGGTGTAAGCTGCAGCCGGTGTTGCCTCTCCCTCGCCACCTTCTGGAGGATTCTGCAAAAATAGATTATCATAATCATCTATTTACTTTATTACCTAACCAATACATTACATAGCAGTAAATAACATAGAACAATACAATTTCTGTTTAGGAATGGGAGGGTGACTCATTCAGTGTATAGTAAAACTAAAATTTCTCCAATTCATTATTGTGTGTAATAGCTTTTTAATTAATACCAAATGTGACCCAAACAATATAAACATTGATCAACTACACACATAACAAAACAACTAGAACTAGAGATCATGAAACAAACATAATAGACAAACAATAGACAGGAAATTGAAGAAACGAAAGACAGAAGAGAAACAGACTAGTGAAACGACGGTAACAAGAAAGAGATCCACGGAAAATAACGAATACTATATAAAAACAAAATCAAATTAGTTATGGAGTAAAAACAATCACAAATGATCCTAAGTCCTTTTGAATTACAGTATTCTAAAAAGGATACAATATTTTTCTAACTACTTGTACACTTTCTATGTGAAAATTGTAAATATTTGAATTATCTTGAAATTTTTTTTTTAACAGGTATTTGCTAGTCTTGTGTCATAAGAGCAGAAAATGTTATTATTCTTACCTCAATAGACACATCAGGTGGAATGGGCCGCTCTGCGCTGGCGTTCGCGTCTTCCCTTTCTTCATCTTCAATTACAAATTGACCCTGTTTAAACAATTCCAACTCGTGTTTTTCAACCTCAGGTTTTAATCTTTTATTTTTTATCAAAATTTTTCTTTTCAATAAACTAGGCGGAGGTAGAGCAGCACCTGGATCTAAAGGAAAGTCATCCAAGGACTCTTTCAACAATAGGTCTCCTAAAAATAGTATTTTTATTTAAAATAAAAAGTTATTTTAGGATGTATTTACCCAAAATCTCATCACAATATTTGGCCAATTTGTACTGTTGTGATTTACAGCAGTGATTTTCAAATGAAAGTATGACTGGATAGTCAGAAGTAACAAATGCTGTATCTCTGATAGCATAAATAACATCCTTGAATAATATATCAGTACACATGGCTCTACCATGAGTTATAATTGGCTCTTCATCTTCATTTCTGCCTAAAATACAAGTTAATTTAACATTTCTTACAGAACTATAGTTTATAAAAAATACTAACCATCCCAGCAATCTAGTTCTACACATCTACATCCTGCTAGAAGTACTTGTCTGTACATTTCAACTGATGATTTTCCACCAAATTGTCGCCCAGATAAATAAGTATTATGACTAGAATTAATATAATAGGCGCAAAGTGGTAAGTCCATCTCCATATAAATGTCTAGACGATCAAGAAATACTGGCGCATTTTCATCGGACATTAAATATCTGCAAAAAAATATATCAAGTTTTATTAAAAATATAAAAGTATGAATTTACCTAATTAATCCATCTTTGGTTATTCTTCCTGCGGTTCTAGAAGCCTCATCTTGTTCATAAGTGTCAATAATTTCTTGAGCACGTTTTTCATCGTACAGAGGGTACAATATTTCATTTAGTCTAGGATCTCTCTGTTTTTCATTTAGAAAATTGATAAACTGCTCTAGAGTCAAATAATCAGCAGTTCCTGAAGCACTAAAATTAATTTAGATTTCTTGTTCAAAAATTCGATATAATTTTCGTAGAATACTTACATGCTTCTAAAAAGTTCTTCAATATCATTTCTTGGACAGATCTTGTGATATAGAGAGTAGAATTTATCGAAAGTAAACGCATCAGGGTCGATGCTGTCATTTTTTCCAGACGGTAAATCGAGTTCTAATAATATTTGGTACACTAGTTTTTCTGTTTTACCAGAAGCAAAAGTTCGAGCAATAACTTTAACAGGAATTTTACCTGTTTGGTCCACTAAAAAACCAAGCCTCATCCAACTGGAAGAATAATAATGTTGGTGATATTCTTAGATATTAGGTTTTAATGACTGTGACATATAACAAAAGGATCACTGGATAATTTTGCTATAGGTGAAGAGGTGATCGTAAAATTACTATGCTCAATTATTAAATGAAAACGAGGTGCCACAGGGTAGTACTTTTGGATCATTCCCTTTTTAATTTACATTAATGATATCATAAAATCCATAAAAAAAATGTCAATTACATCTATTTGCTGATGCGCTACTATATTTCAGTTCAAAAGATCTAAGGGACCTTATAGCTATTATCAAAAGCGAGTTGAACAATATAATTAAGTGGTGTAATCCTAACTTATTGAAATTAAATGCGTCAAAAACTAAATTCATGCTAGTCAACGTAATTATGAAGACATTAAAAATAACTACAAAATAGCAATAGAAGATGTTCAGATTAAAGTAATTAATACAATTAAGTATTTAGATATCATCATTGATAAAAATCTGATTTTTAAAGATCATGCTATTTATATAATAAATAAAATTACAAAAAAACATTAATCTCTTGTCTAGAGTGGCTCCATTTTTATCCAAATGGTCAAAAGGTAATTAATACTTCTCACTTTACGTTTGCTTTATCAAATTTGTACGTGTCTAAAAAAAACGAAATTGACAGAATGCAGAAGTTACAGAACAGAGCAATGAGGATTATTTTGCAGTAAAAATCCCGAAAAGTTAAGTAGGACACCCGGTATAAAATCGATTAGAAATACCGTCAGGGAAACGCTTATTCAAAAAGCTATCGAAGTTTTGTGTTATATTTGAATAATTATTATTATATATATTTTTTATAACCAAATGAAAGTGAAATTACAAATTTTGGGACATAATTCTAATAGGGTGGCCACCTATAGTGTTTTTTGTATAATGAGAGTAGAATAAAGAGGCATTTTAACTTCATCACAGTTCATACTATTATTTTAAAATCATTTGGTCGTTTTTAGCATAGTAATTTTACTGTAACCTCATGGACTATTAGTGGCAACATCGTTTTCTAGTGATTATTTTGCCAACAGTTTCAGTTTTCAACATTAAAACATTATAAAGGCAAGCAGCATATTTTGTATTATTTTCATGGCAAAAATTAAATGTTTTTCATATTTATTTAATAACAGCAAAAAATATATGCAATAAATGGTAACTTTTGTACTTTGATCATTAAAAACATAACTAATATGTGATCTTCCTCTTATGTGCAATTGTAACCGGCACTAATAAAATAATGCCGTGTTATTATCTAAAAGGAAGTGACTAAGTAACATAAAGAAAAATTAATTGAAAGATAATTTGTCTAATTTAATATCCCTTTCATTAAAATGGCAAGCATATTGTATAATATCTACAAAGAGGAAAATTTGTATATAATATGATTAACACCTTAACTGACATGTAAATCACCATGGAACTTATTTTGAAGTCTCTTGTAGACTCGTGCATCATATTTCAAAGTTTAGATTGTTCGTTTTTTATGGCAGTTAAAGTATTAAAAATAAAAATTTATACCAACCTCAGTCATGATTTAAAAAATATATCATGGGCTTAGTATTACAACTAGATAACTCGAAATTGTATGATTATAAGTTATAATAAGCGAGAAATTATCTACCAAATGTTATAACTAGATTATTCTTCATTCTAAATGTAGTTACTCAATTCGGTAGATTACTTCTTTTCTATAAAATCGTAGTTTTTAGTTACCCAGTTGCAGTATACAAAAAATAAAAGGGTACATCATAAGCGTGATATTATAAACCGCACACTTACCAAACATGACATTTTAGAATTGTCTGAAAATTTTTTTACAACTAATATACATAAAATTAATTTATACGTAAAATATATTTTTTCGAAAATATCCACATATAAATTTTCGATAATTAGCTGGATTTTCTCCTTCTTCAAATTAAGTCGTGACGATCAGATCAATGTCAGTTTTTTTTTTATTTTGCACTTTGCTTTCGAAGTTTATTTAAAAAATAGTTTTAAATAGTTTTAACAAGCCCTTCCCCCACCTTGGATCGATTAAAAAAAATATCATTATGTTCTATATTCTCTCATCTACACAACCCACTTTACAAAAAAAGGTTGGGTCGCTGTTAGATTGAAAGATATTAAATATTTCCGAGCACAAGTCAGACTTATTTTCCACATTTGAATGTCTATTATGCATTATAAAAATCAGTGTACAGAATAGAAAAAAGTGATTCTGTTTACAGAAGTAGATAACAAAATGCCAACTTCACTAGAAACTTTTTTTAACTGAGGCAATATTATTTTGAAACATAAAGAAATGTTATGGAGAGAAATAAATGTAAGAAAAAGATTCAATTAAAGTTAAAGTAATGAACTAAAATAAATACATTGTAATAATTATAATTTAATGTCTTTGAATTCATTCAGACGATTCCAAAATGTCAAGTTCGATAAAAGTGGGCTTTGTATGACCCTTGCATGCCTTTTTATATTGTACTAAGCCCAGGATATAATTTTTTAGCAATTCTAATTTTACATAAAGATTGACTTTTAAAAACAAAAGTTTCATGAAAACTTGTTCTAAAAATAAATCTTTTGATGTTACTGCAGATGGCACATATGTGATTTTTACAATACATCAACAATGACGTAATTACTAAATATTATGTTAAATAAAATTTAAGTGTACAAAAAAGGACTCACTGTTTCATCAAAGCCGTCCTTGGGCAGACATTCACAATTTTATTGTTATGAGTGATATTCCTTAAGCCCTGTTGCCATGCCTATCATTTGCAAGAAGCCATGCAATAAACAAAATGCCATTTCATTCACAAACACTTTCATTATCAATAATTTTAAAAAAAAACTTAAAAACGGCTTATTTTTTAATATATATTTTTTAATTAGAATTTTTCATACAACTGAGATTTAAAAAAATACAGAGCCGGTTTTAAATTGTTATTAAACATTATAAGAGAGAAAATATTTACAAAAACGAGGAGACGAACATCAATTTCGGCTAAATATTTGAGCATGCATGCAGTATATCCTTTGACTTACTGTTTTTTTAAACATGTCATGGGACAAAAATTATTTGCTTTCACATTGTGGGTAATTTTTCTTAGTCCATCCAACCATACCTTTAAAATTAAGTCTTGTGAACACTTAATGTATTTTTTCCAATTTTATTTTAATACTGGTGCGATACGGACAACAAATATATTTTAAATCACAATTTCAATTTTTTTCTCGCTTTAGTAAACACGTTTTATCCCAAAAAGATAATCTCCAACATCCCAGAAAAGTGGTAATTTTCGGCATTTAGAAATTTAGCGTTTGTTGTTGTATCAACACCAAAATATGACAAATTAGAGAGAGCCAATTTCAAAGAAAACCGCGCTTTTTTTATTCTTTAATTTCCCCGGAAAATTAATTTTAGAAGAGGTATATTAAAAATTTTAAATAAGCTAGACCGTCAAATGATTAAGTTAGTATATTGATAGCTTAGTTTCAAGAAGTGCAACTCCACTTTTAATCCCTAAATGCACCTAAATTGAACCTAATAATGATATTTTTAGATTTTTTAGTAAGAATTTTTTATAGTAACAAATACAGTGCTGCCATCTAGACCTAGGCTCCGTTACGCTCCTACTAGGGAGTCTCTGTTTAATGATATTACTTATTAATTCTGATACTATTAAATACCATGTGGAGATTTTAAAGTTAAAAAAAATGGTTAATTTTTGAAACTCTGCCATCAACATATAATTTGAACAAAAGCAAAATATGACCTTAGAAATGGGTTCCGAGATCTAAGAATGTCAGATAAAAGGATAACACTATTTTTCTCATGTATATGTCAACTTAGACTATTAACTAATTGTAATAATTTAATTCCCAGCAAAAATTTTGAATATGAATTAATTTGACACAAAAAAGAAATCAGCTCAAAATATCCCTAATAATTTTTTAATGATGATTAATTTTACATGCAACTCACTGGAATATTAGTCCTAAAATATTGGTCAATTTATAAATAAAATATCCAACACTAAATTCAAATTGCACACACCAACTTGAAGCCTGCATGTTTTCATTGACAAATTTAGTAATTTGATCTATGTCAATGTAGGAGAAGTTAATACATAAAATGTTAAGAAAAATAGCTATAAACTTTAAATACTTAATAGCACTCTCCTTAATAAAATATAAACCAAACTGTCAAATACGTTTTGAGCAGAATTTTGAAATGTTACCTTAGCAGTTTCAGCATTTGGACAAACAATATGTTGATAGTTTATGTTGATATAGTCAGTTCCACTGCAAATGGTAAGAGATTTATCCTCCACATCAGATCCATGCCTGCTTACCAGCTCTTTCTGAAGTTTTGGATCTTTAGGCAAACCCCCTGCTCTTATGTCACTAACTTGACACAGCTCTATTACATCACCCTCCTGTAATTTGAAATGCAAAGTAAAAAAAAATGATACTTTAACATTTTATGTCCTAAAGTTAACATTACATTGTTTAATTACGATACTATTTACAAATGATTTAGTCATCTTTTGGTAATATTTAAGCTGGATTTATAAACTCTTGAATGGCAACTGCAACCTCAGTGTCAAAGTTAAAAGTATGTTATCTTTGTGCGAACGACAAAATAAACTCCTGCGGATATTTTATTAATGCCAATATTGTTTTTGTGCAATTGAACTTTGCAGATGCGGTTGACATTGAGGTTGCAGTTGCCATTTAAGAGTTTATAAATCCACCTTTAGGACATTGTTTAATCAAGTCTAATTTGAACCGTCATTAATTTTCACTGTGACAGAAATAAAACTGATGGAGGTGAACTTTCTTTATTATTATTACTATCTAATAAACCAATTGTAGGTACTTAATAAGACCAAGTTTAATATGTTTAGCTCAAATCTTTATAAAAGACAGATATTAACATAAAATTAAGTAATTACCCTTCCTTCACTCTTCCAATAAATAAAGAAACCATATTCATCAACTTTAAACAGGGCTCGTTGTTCCAATTCAACGTTATCCTTTTCATCAGTCCATCTATCAAAGACGCATCCAGTCAAGAGGGGCTCAGGAATAGGAATATGCCAATCAAATTCAAATTTCTTCGTCATGTTTTAGGCCTATTTCAAACATAAATACTGTAAGTTTGCATAATTAACACGTTAAACTCGTTACGATAAGGAAGAAAACATCGTTTGTAATATTTAATAACGTTAAAGCGATGATATTAAAATCACATTAAATCGTTATTTTACTTTTGCTTTATAAATAAATGAAACACCAATCCAATCATATATATTCCGTCACATCTCACTCACTTACTAGAACTAGAAATGACAAAAGTAGAAGTGGGGTAAGAAGGGAAACAGATATGAAGATAGCCTTAAAAGTTATGTCATAATTTGACATTTGCATGCAGTGTTGTCGCTTCAACTAGGACATAGAGCAAAACATAGACCATTGACATATACTCATGAACATGCCCAACCCGTATATATAGCTGCAATAGTATTTTTGCTGAAAAAAGTAAGCAAGATGGCGTATAGGTTCCGGTCTAGCTCTAACATCCTAATAATCCTAACTATAAGATACTGTTTTGAGAGAGATGGAGATTGACCGAACCATCGTTTCATCTCTTTCAATCAATATACAGGGTGTATCATTAGTAATATGTAGGACATTGGCGAATCCCTAAATATTTGAACCGTTACACATAAGCTGTGTTCGCTGTTTCTGCATGAAATTTCTATCGTAGATTACATTTTTTACTATTCCACTTGTCAGTGTCAATGAGAGTATATAGTGGAGTCGAGTGTAATAAAGTTCAACTATATATTCTAAGATCTTAACATCTAAAAAACAATACCAATACATCTAAACCATAGAAATCTTACTATATGTATATACTGACTGAATACATATTATCTATTTGCACTACACGTATCTCTCCTGGTTTTGGTGGTCAATTTACCCGCAATTATTATGCTACAACATTTTAGCAACGAACATAAGTAAATGAACAATCACCGAATCATATCAGCGTTACACTATCTACTCCTGGTGTAGTTCATGGACACAGCAAACAGACCTATTTTTAAAATTATCTCGTTAAGACTGATTCCCACTAAACGGAAAATCTGCAGGAAGATACGCAATTAAGTTAATTTGTTCAACTTTTTGCGGATTCCACTAGATTCATACACTGAAGTATAGTTATAGGTTATATTTCAGTGGATTCATAACCTATGATATATTAATTGTATTCATTTATAATTTCTGTTAAATATTAGCCGCAAATTTTTCGCCTAGTGGAAATCGGTCTTAACGGGGTTTGACAGAATGACAATAAAGTTAATCAGAATCGATTTTAAAATTTAAAAATGATTTTATCATTTATTTTAAAAACGAAAATTTAAAAATACGGCTCCTAGGGACTTGAACTGATTTTTGAATATTAAAAGTTTTGATTTTTAATTTTCAGCCACCATTTTATATACAACCAAACCGTCACTGATAGAAATAGTTATTTACCATATTCAACATTTTATTGCGAAAATCACTGCTTTAAAAACCAATATATATAGATTTCATATCAACCAAAATTAACACCTTATTCTAATTAGTAAAGAACATTATTATTATTATATCAGCACATTTTTTCCAGATTATAAATCAATTTCCTGTATTTATTTTTTATATGAAACTGATAAACGAAAATTTAACAATTATTTTTTACTAATATTTTTATTACTTATTTATTTATTTTTTTGTAAAGTTAAAACTTACCTACACGCTACCTTTAATAATATATTATTTGCACATTAAATTATTATAATATGATCTTATTAATGAAAATACATCTTACATTAGCGAAAGCTTTTATTGAATTAAAGGCGAGTTATTTTAAAAACAATTTATTCAATTAAATTTAATAAGCTAATGGCATTAAATTTAATCGATATTTTAACTGTACGCCCAAATAAATAAGTGATTTGTCACAAAACTGCAGAACTGCTGAGTATTTATATGGGAGATTAATTATTTTGTTGCGCATGCATCCATTTTCTTAATGAGCTTATGATATACAGGGGACGGAATGAATTATCATTGTTTCTAATTACTTTTATTCATAATAATTTTCAAGGTCCCAAAGTTAATTTTGTGATGGTGAAAAAAGATTTTTCTCCGTGCTTTTTATCACTTTTCTCGACGCTCCCAGTCAGAAAATGTGAAAAATAACCATGTCTGGACGTCTATCTGTCTGAATATATGTACACCTACAACTCTCGAACGAATGCTCCGATCGAGTCTATTTTCACTTTATTAATTTTTTTTAGGGGAAGAACCGTACTGAATTGAGTAAGATCGGGCCGGCCTTTTCGGTACGCGCCATACAAACTATTAAGTATTTTGCATAGGAAAACTTTTTTCCAGTTCAAATTTTTAAAACTTTTCCTACATCACATCCTACATGTATGTCAGAAATTTGGTCAGGATCGCACATACCATAACAAAAATTATATCATGTCGTTTTTTAAACAAAAATTTTTTTGATTAATTCTAAAAATTGTCGTTCCTATAACTTATTTTTTTCTTTTTCTTGTCATTATATATAACTTATAAACATTAAAATATGCGCAAAAATTAATGGCTTGTGAAAAAAAATCTATAAATGTAATGTATAGGAATAGGAAACCGATAGATAGCGGACATTATATTTGTCTAAATAAATTAATCTCATACAAGATGTTTCATTAAAAAAAAGAAATAAGCGAATTTTTTGCGTTACGATTTTATTCTAACTTTGACAGCACCATGTACAAGAAAATAGCTATTTGTGTATTAAGAGCGGAAAGTGATACTTTGCTGCTTGAGGCAGAGAGTTGCCCGCGCGACGCGTAGCGGAGCGCGGGCAATCTGCCGAAAGCGGCAAAGCACTTTCTGCTCGAATTGCACACAAGATTTTTTCTACGATCACATTATTTTTAGACAAAATAATTAAAAAAACATGAAAATACACTTCATAAACTAAAAATGAAATAATGACGTTTCATTAATTTCATAGTCTACTATTTGCACAAAATAGTAAGTAGGTACTTAAATATGCAATCACTATTGCATATAGGTGTACCTAGGTGTATCTAGGTGTACCTTCTGACTGTTATATTTTTACTGGATAAATTTTATAAAATAAAGTTTAATTTCGTTCGAAATATCTTCAAATATTAATATTTCAACTAAAATATTCAGCCTGTCCTACATTTTGTTTTAATATACCTATTATTTACTACCTTTCTTTAGTTTATTGTAAATGAAAACAGGCGAGCGGAAAAGTACGCGCTAGAGCGACAATAATGTCAAATTATGACAGATCACGGAAAACATCAACTTTGCGGTTAGATTTTAGTGTGCAAAAGCCTACTTTGGGTAGTGATCGTAGGAAAATAATAATTCCATAAGGCAAAAGAGAGAACGTTATGTCGTTTACTCTGTGTACGATTAGAAAAAATATACTTTTTTCTTAATGTCGAAAAAGTGGTTTTAATAAAAAAAATTATAACTCAAAAACGGCGAAAGATAGGTATAGGGAAGTATTAACAAAAGTTGTTCAGATTGTTCAGAATAACCTAATTATTCCTAATGGTGCAAAATATGCAGAGTATCCCATTAAAAAAACGAAGTTCGACACAAATTTCCGGTATAACCGGAAGTAGCAAAAGAATGTCAATATTTTCATTAACACCTATATTCCAATTTTCAGTTTTCAAATAGCTTACTTCTCGAGATCTTTCTAACCGACGGTTTATTTGCCGCACCCTGTATATCACATATTGTACCAGTAAATCCAGCTACTGGCTGAAATTGTTGAGACATGTAACAGCCCCTGATACAACCTTATTTGCTGAGTCATATCCGAGCCTGCCCTTTGTGTAAAGCAAAAAAAACAAAACATTTTATATAAAGTATATTTTTCTATATTGCCCCAGCCAGTCTGGTAAAAATACAGAAAATAGTTATTTTATGCAAGTGTGTAAAGTGATACTTTTTCACGAATGTGAATTTTGTCGAACGAGCCAAAGGGGAGTTCGACAATCACATGAGTGTAAAAAGCACTTTTAGTTGCATACGATATTTTTTCTACTATCAAAAAATATTAAGTAAAAAATAAGCAATCTACTTTACGCACTAATATTTCATTTTACGCACTATTATTTAATTTTACGCAAGACAATGTGTACTAATTTATTATTATTAATTTACACATAGTAGTAGGAAAACGTATTTTTAGCACCTATAAAATTCTCAATTTTCAAAATTGATTTTTTTTATACTAAATATGTGTTTTAAGGACTACCTTATTACATTAAATTATAAACAAAAAAGTAAAATATGATCCAGAAAAAAAATTAATTACATGACCATTGGTCGGCGTTCTTTCTAATTTTAAAAAAACCGTTGAAGCAGTATGTAGATAATTGACCACTTCAATTTGTATTGAAAAACAAAATTTACTTTTTAATTAGTTTAATATATACATCAAAAATTAAAAAAATGTGGAAGAACCTTAATTTTAAACAAATTTACATTAATTTTTGGTAAATATTTGTAATACAAATTGTATTAAGCCTCGGGCACACGACTATAAAAGTTTGTTTTCTGGTCCCTCGCAAACTCATTTCTGAAAATTAATGACCTAGACGTGGTTTTTCTTTCAATCGGAAATTTTAGATTTCTAAATACTAAAGGATAATACGGCTCTGTCTGTCTGCATTTATAACTCAAAAACGAACAGAGACAAACGGTAAACGGTAATAAACTCTCAACTTACCTTGAATAGCTCCTAAATAGATTTTCAGTTTTTTATGACTTCCGGTTTCAAAACTGGTTTTACAAACCAGATCTACTACCGGTTTCAAATAGACCTCTGACGTGAAATTTAACGCAGAATCGATATTTGAAAACAGATTTGAGATATCTTTTATGGTTCATGAGATAATGCGTATTTAGAAGTAGTCAAGAACTTTGGACTCGTTTTTAATTTAAAAGCGAAAAAAATATTGTCGGACTAATATTTTGGGATTTTTGCAGAATCGTTTTAATGAAAATTAACTGGTAACCTTGTCCAACAAACTTTTGGAGGGGTACTTATTGTCGGACGAGCTAAAGTTAATAGTGTGTAATTTAAAAGAAAATGCCCCTACCTAGAATTTTCCAAATAAAACATTTGTCCGACTCGACATAAAGAACAAGAGCATATATACGAAGTTTTACCTTTTTTTACGTGGGCCCGAGGCCTTATGTGTGGTTTAAAAAATAAAAAAAAACAAAATATGAAATTCATTGAATAACTGCCTATAGCGATTAAAATAAAAATCAGGAAATCGTCATTTTTAAAACCAAAAAAATTATTTTTTCTGGATCACGTCGAGGTTATTTGTTTATATTTTAATGTTGTCAGGTAGTAGATGAAACATACTTTTAATATAAAAAAATCAAAACCCCATTTTGAACATTGTGAATTTTATATTAAATTTTTTTCGGTATTTTCACCTAGGTATTATAAAAAGTAAATAATATAAGAATTACTATTTAACACATTGACTGCCAACTACGACATATCTTGTAGTTTGACTACTAGTTAACTGGTAGTTGGCAGTCAACGTGTTAAAAAAAAATATGTGTATACAAAATTTGATGTGGCCAGCACATGACTAAACACAAAAAGTATGAAAAAAATTGACTTTTTAGTAAATCTGGTAACAATAGCAAAAGTTTTGAAAATTTTAATGATAAGCAAATGTAAAATTATTGCCAAAAAAAAATCTGTATCAGAATCTTGTATGCAAAATATCAATTAAGTTTTTGAGTTATTGTTATACATTCATCCATCCTAACACACCATAGACATCATCTCGAAAATATCACAATCGTATTCTATAGAGACCTTAAAACGTGTTTATCCATTAAAAACTCACAACCAAACTATTTAATAGTTCGAGAAACGTACGTAGTGTTAAAAAGTGTGTTTTTTGTTAGTGGTAACATTAATATTAAGTTAAACCAGTATATTTTGTTACTAAATCATTATCATTACACTTTTTAAAACGCTTGGCATTGTTACCAGATTGACTTTTAAAGTCCATTTTTTGTGATAATGTGCTAATTTTTAATTGAAAATATAATTTATAGTATGGTGAGCCACATTAGATTTTTTAATTCAAATCAATGTTTATAGTCAGTCTTAAAATACTAATTGTTTTTACTTTTTGAATGATATAAAAATTATAAATAAATAAACACTACATACTGTCATTAGATATAACGTTCATTAACTTTAAGGCGGGAAAACCAGCACTCAGATATTCAAATAAAAAATATATATCCTGTGTGTTACTGAATGTCCAAATTAATATCAGTAGTTTCTGCCTTCTTAAAATACCATAATACAAGCAGCTATGTTTTATTTAGATGTATTTGTCTTGGCACACAACTTGGATATTACTTTATTAATCGACAAGCCAAACTACAGGAAAATTAATATTCTATGCCTTGGCTATATCTGAATTTAAATTTTTTTAGTTTACTTTAATAAAAATTGAGATATCAAATTGTACGATAATTTATACGATTTTAAGATTCATTTGTAGAAGAATTTAACTAAAAACCAGCCATTGGGTAAAGAATTAACTTTTATAACTGTATTTTTAATTTAACTTTCAATATATTTGCTCCTGTATGTTTAACCTGTGCTAATCATGTTTTATACACTATAGTTTACATATGACATTTCCCGCCTAAATATTCAGTAAGTAAAGGCAATGACGTGTAGAATAAAATAAAACTTTACAAAATCATTTAACAATTATCACAATGTCATTAACAATTATCACAATCTATACGTCACTGTTATTACTTACAGAACCTTTAAATTTAATGAACATTCTATCTACTGACAATTAAACATTTAAATTTAACAAAATAAAATAATATTACAATTTATAATAAGATTATCTGTTGCTTCTTCTTTCGTTTTTCCATGACCCATAACACAAAACGTTTTATCACTTTTTAGTGCCATAATATACGGATTTTTTTGAAAAACCTCCAGTTTACAAATATGTCCAAGTTCCTTCAGTTTTCCTATTAACTCATCGATACAAAATATATTGCACTTATCCTACAAAAATTATTTGATGTATGAATATATAAATAGACCATGTATAGAAAATGCTTGAATTTTAATTAATATTCTAGTATTTTAGCAAAATTCAGACTAAAAGTTTAAATATTGTAATTTTTCGAAAATATTTAATGAAAAAAAAATCATAATATAATGTCTACTTTATTAAACACATAAAAAAGATTTGAAGCATAATACACTAATTATATAAAGGCCACATATTGTAATGAAATACTCATCTTTACGAGTTTTTTTTAATATAATTTTGGAAAATTTAAAAGAAAATTTTAGATACGAGATAGACAAACTGATTAATATTTTTTAAATAATCAAGAAAAAAAAATGAAAGAAAAGATGAATAATTAACAAAAAAGTAATTTTTAAAAAAGTTAAATTTTTGATAAGATTATTGTTAGATATATAATTTTGGTAAAATGTAAAAGATATAAAACCTATATATTTGCGAAACGAAAAAGAATAAATATTATAATGATTTGCATTTTTAATCATTAATGGAAAAAATTTATACTCTATCTCAATTTAGGAGTGGGTTCGGATCTAAATAATAAAAAATCTTCAAATTTAACAAAAAATAAAAATTAATGGACTTTTTTTTATATCCTGTCGACAAATTGAGTTTCCTTTACTTTAACTTCTTCCCGCTACGTTATGATTCGATTGGCTCTGCTTTCTATTGAAAATTTTTTGTTTATTCTGCCAAAATTTCAAAATTATGCCCCATTATGATTCCAAATCCATATTAATCCATTTTTATAATTTATATTCAAAATTCCTGTTTACAATTAAATATAATAAATAAATACAATTATAATGTTGACAATGATAAAATCTTATGACTTTTTTTTATTTCTTCCCGTCTCTAATTAATTCCGATCCTCTTTTTTTTATCAAAAAACCAAAAATATCCTTATTTGATTCTTAAAACTTATCCCAAAATTTTCAATACTGAATGATTTTTAATTTTCAAAGTTAAATTTTAAATATTTACTTTTCCAAATAAAAATTTAATTCCTTTAAATTTTCAAAATTGTTGATTACAAAAAATTGTTTCTCTATAAAAAACCTTTCAAATTTAATTTTTAGAACACTAACACTTATTTATAATAATAACAATAATAAATTAACTTTTATAAAAAAAATACAAAATAAATGATTTCATTATAATATATACCAGTGGATTAGTCATATATTTTTTATAAAAAAATAAATAAATAAAGAAATTTATAAACTATATTAATCAGGATATAAAAGGATTTTCACGAAGTAGAGGCATAATTACAGCAGAGTAGCCGAGGTAAAATAGATCAAGCCAGGAGAGAACGTGAAGAAGGAAAGAAAATCGAACCAAAGGACTATCCATTTTTTTTTCAGTTTTGTAACGTTTATTATTATTTTTTTCAATTTTATAGAACCCTAACCAAAATACGACATTCAGTAAATTCAATAAAATTAACACATACATGCTTTTTAATTAAAATTTAATAATAAAAAACTTGAGATATATGGGACTTTTTGAACGTGTATTTATGGAACGAATTACTTTTTTAACTTTATTAGAACGAAAAGTTTTGATTCAAATTTGTAAGGTCCTAATAAGGAATGCTATTATGTTATTAAGTAAGGAGCAAATAATAAGTATTTTGATGTGATACTGTTTTCGTGAGTGTTTTAATTATACTGCAAGTAGTTTAAACAACATTAAAAAAAAACAATTATTTAGGTTCAATTATTACGAAAATATCTCGAAATGAAAACTACCAAATATTCAACTTGTTTTTCTTAAAATGTTAAAATTTCAATGTGGACATGTAATAAAAAAACTGACGTTGTTTAATAAATTACCTGAATTTGGGGAAGTAAAAAGTCTGATGAAGTCGCCGATGTCTTTTCTTCAGTATTTATAGACAGTTCTTCATATTTATCAACAATTAGGTTGATATTTTCTGTGTTGACAACACTGTTAAAATCTTTCTGGCATATAACTTTATCTTCTTGGTTCAGTCTGAAATTAATTTACACAATTTTGGAAATATATGTCGTTTTTATTTATAATTCTTTTAGATTTCAAATTATCATAATCATCTTTTTAAATTAACTGACAATTTATCAGTTCTCATGTTTATTCCATAAAAGATATCACACACAGATGATGGATATTTAGAAAACTTGCAGAAACAGAAAATTAAAAAAAGAAAAGGACTAAATAAATTTAGAATATAATATACTAAATTAGTTCCAGTTAGGCGAAGAAGTACTATATCTTGCATAACAACAAAGGAAATTCTTATCTATCAACCTTCCATCAATTAACTAAATACAAAATATGAATAAGAAATGCGTTACGAATTGGAATCAAAAATGAAGGTGCGTACCCGAAAAAGTACGGATTCTATAGGCAACACACAATTCGTAAACAGTATCTGATTCATATTTATCTGGTTCCCATTGTATGGACACAAAATTATATTACATATGTATCCAGTTCCCGCAGTGAAAAGGATAATGACTTGAACAGCTTTAATTTGTATAAAAAGAGAAATATGTAACAAAATATCCAATTTCGGATGTTTTGAATAGTTTTAAATTAAACTCACTTTTGTAACATTAATTTTGAAGACTCTTGTTTTGCACTCTTCTTATGCGTTCCAAATCCCTCTGTTTTTAGTCCTTGAAAATTGCATTCCACCACAAATAGCCCATTTACTGGTAATTTATCACTATATGTAGCATAAGGTACTTGCTCACCAGAAGCAAATTCATTCAACTTTCCGATATAATTAATATTATTGGTAGAAGCAACAGTACATTTACTGGATGAATTATTATTAATATTATATGAACTTGATGATCCAACTCCAATTTTTAGTAGAGCCTCTTGAGCACAATTTTGTTTGGCCTCTTTTTTTGTATGTGCATAACCACAGGTTGTTGTAGAATCAAATGTAACCGTGCATTTAAATGGAAACTGGGGTAAATCTGAAGGTTGTTCTTGATATATTGGAATTTTCCTTTCCTGTATAAGGACTTCTTGCAGCAACGATATTGGAGTTTTAATGTTTGTCATGTTAGATATCTTTCTAAAATTTATAAATATTTTATTAATCAACCAATGGCTTTTGGCAATATACTTCTCTAACTACTTATAATATAGGTAGATGCATTTTATGTATTATAGATAAAAGATTAAGTAATTTTGTCAACATTTCTAATAACTGACAATCCTAGTTCAAATATTATCAATACCAAAAATAACATTTTTAGTCATAATTACATTTCTGATAAGTATAATATAATCACTGATAAATAATATAGTATAAATTTTGATATATATTCCTTCATGTGGCATTACTAAAACGAAAGAACATGAATTGGGAATTAAACAACTATTTCACAACAAATTCAATTTTCAGTGTTGCCTTTCGTAAAATACTGTTTTACTCCAAAATGTAAAGGAAAATACCCCAATTGGCTACATTTTACCCCAAAACTTGATCTTGAACTTATTTAAGGAAATTTTATTTATAATCATATATAAAAATAAATCTTTATTTGAATTAAACAAAATACAACAACACATACTCGTAATGGGAAAATCAGTGATAGTAAATAGTAATTTATGATTAAAAAATCTATGCTCTAACACCTTATTTTACCCCCAAATATTGTTATCCCCAAAAAACCTCAAAATACATCCATTTGGGGTAAAAACCCTCAAAACGACAGCATTGGTTATTTTATTTTTGACGTTTCGATATCTTTCAGACACTATTTTCAAAAATTACAATTTTTTACTATAAAACACACTTCAAATACTTGGCAATCAAATATGTAGCTGAGTTTGTAGAAATGTATGATACACACAAACTATGTTCGTAAAAAGTATCTGGGCTACGACTTCAACAATACTGCATTTGCTTATCATCAAATTGATAATAAAACAATAAAAACCAGGAAAAATCTCATTATACCAAAAGTTCGGCTGGATTCGACTGAACATTTAACAAAAAAACTGCTGACTCTTTAATTTTTCTGTTATTTAGTTCTTTAGATATAAGTCTCAAAAAATATCCGAACATAATCTGGTTGCGAATGAGGATTTCATTAATAATTTTATAATAAATACCCACGTATAGGTCATTAATTAAATGTTTTAGTAACATATTTATTTCTAAAATCACATTTACATAGAAGGATTACATATAAACATTCTCACAGCGAAATATTCATAAGAAATATTTGAATATTTTATCCAGATTTATTTAAGTGATCTTGTACTGTATTATAGGCTTCAATATCTACTATAATTTTGTACTGCTTTCTGTCAGTCTAATATTCTGAAACATTAGACACTATTCAACGTACATTATCGCAACAGTTAAAAATTTATTACTTTGAAAATACTTCTCCACGAAGCTCTGAAACTAAATTTTTTAATCGTTCTTAGTGCTCTTATTTTCTAGCTTATTAATATTTTTTCTATTGAATTACTACTACCACAGAAAATTGAACCGTATCTAACAAGATTCAAAATTTGAAAAATAAATTACTCTTGGATCATTCTATTCATTATAGCTGGATTTATAAACTCTTGAACGGCAACTGCAACCTCAACGTCAACCTCAACTGCAAAGTTAAAAATATTTTATCTTTGTGCGAACGGCAACCTCAGCGTCAACCGCTGCGGATGTTTATAAATGTGAATGCTGATTTCGTACTATTGAACTTTGCACTGAGGTTGAAGATGCCGTTCGAGAGTTTATAAATCCAGCTTATAACTTTTTCATAGTCAAAATTATCTACATCAAAAATTTTGAGTATACACCAATTTACGAATATTACATATCAAATAAATATGGAGTATTATTAAATTAAAAAAAATCATTGTATAAAGCTAAAATCTAAATACTAAAATTATAAAAAATAAAACTAATCGCAAGTGAAAAACTAGAACATAACCTAAATATGTTTGGGGAACCACATAATAAAAAGTATTGCATCAGATCAGCTATAGTTCAAATTAAATATTTAAAAAATATCAGAATAAATTTGGTATTGAATAAAAATGGTACATACCTTTCTAATTGTTATCAAATTATAAAAATCCCAAACTTTTTTATTCTTGTAAAGACCACATATCATTTATCATCAAGTCCTCTGTCTTGTCCGCTGCTTATCACAGCACAGCACAGACTATAGGCAGGCTGCAGGCTAGTGCAACTTTCTCTATGGGCTAGTGTCACTCCTATACCAACCCCCATGTTGAATGAAATTCTAATCGCTAGGACCTTGAAGGCCTAATCTGATTGGTGGCCTCAGATTTGACAATCTGAGGCCACCAATAAGAGTTTGAATCAATGCTCACGTGATAACTAATTTTATGAACTTGGGTAGACTTGAACTATCTGCGTTTCTAGCAACTTTTAAGAAAAAAAACTCATTAATGTATACTAATTACTGAAATTAAAACAATTTACAATGATTTGCTATCAATACTAAAATGAAATTAATATGTAAATCTAATATATTCTTTGGCACCACATTTGATTTGAGTTGAGTTTTTGTGTGGTTTGTTGTTGGGTGGGTTGGGATCGGTTTGCTTTGCTCTTCGCTTTGATCTGATTTGTCGTATTGTAATTGGTCAGCACAAAAAGGTTTATTCGCATACGGGTAGCGACAGTTAAGGCGCGTTCTCACGAGTCGATTTTAGTTGATCAACAAGAGTTGAATACAAAATACAACTTGAATCAATTGTTATTTACACATTTCATATAAACTAAATTATCAGTTTCAATGTAAAATATTGTGCGTGAATGTGTACAGATTGTTTCAGTTTTGTTAACAGAAGAACTGAAAAGAATTATTGTTGATATGAACAAAAGTCGCAAGAAACGTAGTTTTTGGGTGAGGCAGTGGATTCTAATAGCGTATTCCATTGGGAAAGAAAGTTTGGCACTGGGGGCAAAACTGACATTGGTTGGGTGCAGTTAAAAACCGCACTGGTGCAGTGTAAATGGATTGTGCATTTGGCCTTGAGGGCGAGTATCATAAATTTCTTATCGATTTGTTTGGTTATGTTAAAATTTTTATGTTGATGTTAATTTTTCAATTATTTATAATTAGAGAATGACTGATAAGTATATAATAATATGTAGTGGTTTTATCTATCTAATTATTTAACCATTTAACAAGCTCCTATTTAATAAAACATAGGCTATTTTATGGTCTTCCATAGCAATAAAATAATTAAAATCATAAAAACACAAAACACAGATCGGGGAAAAATACAATTTTATTCTACCCGCCAAATTTTCTCTAGAAACTGGTGCCGCACGACCACGAGACCTCATGTGGAACTTTTTGCACTCAGAGCAGAAAGTGCCGCACTGACGTCCCAATAGATTACACGAACCTGCACTACATTTTCCAATGGTTTGTAAATTTTGCCCTGGTTCCGCACTCGTGCTGCATTTTTTCCCAATGGAATACGCCATAATAGATTGGGAGCATCAGAAACCTTGACAAGGGAGCTGGATCTAGAGGATAAGGAAGGGCATAGAAATCATTTAAGAATGTCGATACTCTAGAATATCGATATTTTGAGCAAACATTACTATATAGTCTTTGCTTTGAGTGTCGATACTCAAGTACTTAATATCGTATCGAAAATTAAAACAGCCGTGCCCTTATGCACTATTTTCATGAAAAACGTAGTTTGTAGTTAAAAATTTTTTTTTGGATACTTTTAAAATTCATTGTGTACCTCTAGTTGTCCTATAAATTATTACTTTTTTTATATTCGAAATAAATAGTTCCTTCTTAAAATAATCAATTATTTTTTCCCGTCATAACTGGTTTCAAATTTTGTATCGAAATTATCGACTGGAACAGTCCAAATTTTACTGAAAACCCAACATTTTCGATATTTTGTATCGATACTTTGGATATCGATATTGTATCGTATCGATATTGATCATTTCGATACGGACCGGTACTGAGTGTCGATACTTTTTAGGGTATCGAACATCTCTACTCTCGGTTCTTCCCCGAGCCACGTTGCACACTTCACTACTGTCTGTAGAGGTGGAACAATTCTTTTATTTGGAACGGTACCGAACAAAACTTTTTATCCAAGTATTATGAAAAATCGCATATTTTTTTGTCCCAAAAACGAATAATAATGTTTTGTGGCGTTCTAATCTGTTCTGCGTAGAATAAAATTGACTAGAGAGTAGGATTACTTAATATTAACTGGAAAATACTCAAAAAAAAAACAATTTTTACACGTATACAAGACACGTGGTGTGCAGGCCTTATAAAGTGTAGTGTAAAAAAACAGAATACTTAAAAAACAATTTTATTAATAAAATTTAATATTTGGAAACAGGGTAGAAGCATAATTAAAATAAATATTAAAAACATACTATCAATAAATTTAACAGAATATGTTGCAATTTACAGATTATTTTGCCTTTTTTTTTTGGTTTTCCTATAGCACATAACAAAAAAAGTTTTTATCACTTTTTAGGACTCTATGGATCTTTTATTCGAAAAGTCTTCGGTATTCAAACATATGTCCAAGTTCCTTTTAAATTGTTTTTTAACTCATCTATAAATAATATTTTGTACTCAACCTACAAAAATTATTTTAGATAATTAAGAATGTCTATATCCGATTTGCACAAAATGTTAATTTCGATATTTTCATGATAATGCGAATTGTTAAAATAAAAAAAAATAAGAATTCATGCAATTTTTTTATACCTGCAAATTCTGATTAATATAGCAAAATATTTGTATCAACTTGCCAAAATAGATTAAAATTTTAAAAAAATCCTCAATATTTTGTAGAATGAGAAAGTTACCAATTGCTGAAAATTCTGAAAAGTCATAAAACAAAAACATTGTATTAAATTTTCAAAATAAAGTTTAATTTAAAAATCCTGCACAATCATCATATGAAGAATTCCTGCACAAATTTTGATATCCAAAAATTGTAAATTTTTCAACAATTTAAAAAATGTTTGCAAAATCAGAAAATCAGCAACTGGTGGAAATTCTAAAAAATAGTATACTGCTAAAAAATGGTTTAAAATTATCAAAATGGCTTAAAACTTTCACTAAACATATCAATAATTATTACAAAAGAAAAAAATTGGAAAAAATTTAATAGTTTAAAAAATGGGCTGTAACAGTTAAAAAAATTCCTGCAAGAGTTTAAAGAATTCGTCGAATTAACACAAATCAAGAACTACTACAAATTTAGAAAAAACAATTGGAAAATATTTAAAAATTTAATAATTTTGAAAATAGTTTAAAAATTTATGCGAAATCAGAAAATCAACAATTGGAGGAAATTCTAAAAAATATTATAAGCAAAAAAATTGTTTAAAATTGTAAAAATGGTCTAAATAATACCTTTAGAAAGAAAAAATGGAAAAAATTTAGAAACTTAATAACTTAAAAAGTTTAAACAATTCCTGATATAGTTCGTCAAATAAGCTCAAATTAAGAATTCCAAATTTTAAAAAAATCATCGAATCATTACAAATCAATAATTACTACAAAAAAAAAGAATTTTAAAAAATTTACAAATTTAATAATTTTATAAGTGGGCTGAAATGTTTAAAAAAATCCTGCAATAGTTTAAAGAATTTGTCAAATCAAGAATTACCAGAAATTAATAAAAATATTGGAAACCATTTAGAAATTTAATAATTTTCAAAATGGGTCGCAAAAATTTCTGCAAAATCAGAAAATCAACAATTGGAGGAAATTCTAAAATATTATATAGCAAAAAATTGTTTAAAATTGTCAAAATGGTCTAAATAATACCTGCAGAATCAACAAATAAATAATTACTACAAATTTAAAAACAGGAGTTAAAAAAATTCTTACAAAATATTAAAAAATGGGAAAATTTAGAAATTTAATAATTAAAAAAATGGTCCGCATCAGTTAAAAAAATTCCTGGAAAAGTTTAAAGACTTTGTAAAATCATGAATTACCAGAAATTTAGAAAAATATTGGAAAACATTTAGAAATTTAATAATTTTCAAAATGGGTCGCAAAAGTTTAAAAAAATTTCTGCAAAATCAGAAAATCAACAATTGGAGGAAATTCTAAAATATTATATAGCAAAAAATTGTTTAAAATTGTCAAAATGGTCTAAATAGTACCTGCAGAATCAACAAATAAATAATTACTACAAATTTAAAAACAACAATTAAAAAAATTCTTACAAAATATTAAAAAATGGAAAAATTTAGAAATTTAATAATTAAAAAAATGGTCCGCATCAGTTAAAAAAATTCCTGGAAAAGTTTAAAGACTTTGTCAAATCAAGAATTACTAGAAATTTAGAAAAATATTGGAAAACATTTAGAAATTTAATAATAAAATAATAAAAAATTCGTAATTGTTGCAACCAATTTTTTAAAATTAAACTAACCTTTGTAACATTAATTTTGATGCCTCTTGTTTTGCATTCATCTTGTTCAATCCACGTCCCTCTGTTTTGAATCCTTGAAAGTTACATTCTACCACAGATTGTCCATTTATTGATAATTTATCACAATATATAGGATACCCCAAATGTCTACCAGAAGCAAACTCATTCAACTTTCCAACATAATTGATTCTATTCGATGCAGAAACTATATGCGTACTAAAAATAATATTTTTATATGAAGTTGATCCAATTTTTAGCAAAGCCTCTTGAGCACAATTTTGTTTAGCTTCTTTTTTTGTATGTGCATAACCGGATGCTGTTATAGAGCCGAATGTTACCATACATTTAAACGGAAACTGAGGTAAATCCGAGAGTTGTTCTTGATATATTGGAACCTTGTTTTCCTTTATAAGGATTTCTTGTAACAATGAAATTGGACTTTTAATGTTTGACATGTTAGAAATATTTCGATAATTTATAAATATTTTATAAATCGAATAATAAGTTTATATAGATAAATATATTATTGTGCAATTTTGATAAGATAAAACTGATAATATTTAGTTAAAATTTTAAATAGGTATAGGCAAAATAAAGTATGTAAAATAAGCCTAAACTCTAATTCTTGACTACCAAGGTTTTTAAAATACCCAATTTATTTGATGTGAGAAAAACTTTCTTTTATCCATGATTCAATTTTTTTCCTGATTTTTTTTTTAACTAGCATGGTCCAGATCATCTGAAATTTTTGCTATCTTTAAAATAAATTACTGTTTGTGACTAATTTTTATGACTGCACAGCTTGTATTAAACAATAATAATTCATACTAAATTTCCTAGCAATAAACACTTTTTCGATTTGGAGTTTTTCTTTCTTTCTTTATTTTCAGTAGTCTCGTTGAACACATGATATAAAGCCATGTGAAATCTGATCTGATTTTGCTGAGATTTCAAGTAAGTCAGAATGAAAACAAACTTGAGCAATTTTTATCCGTTGACTTCCATTGACATTTTCATCAAAGAAATCGTACATTTGGGACTTTTTTTGGTAATTTTCTGTTTTTGGCCAATATTTCTGTAGGTATTTGTCTTAGATCAAATGTGTAGACATATTTTTATTTCTTGGTCAATTTTACACTTTGAAAACAATTTTCAGTCACTTATCAGTAAAAATTACGATACCAATATTAGTTGTGGCACATGTTCCAACCCTTTGGTTAATACAAGGTGGGACTATGTTTGTTATCACCCTGTAAAAGTTTGCTGTAATTACTATAATTAGTAAATGTTATACAAATAATATAGTTAAAAAAATAAATCAATAATTTCAGTATATAAGAAACTGTTAGTAGCAAGGCGACAGGATTTCTAACATCATGATCGAGTTAAAAATAACTTATAACAGATAATTTTTTTTATTCCCAGTACATATACTTAGTGCTGTCACACATGCGACTGACGGTCAGTCGGTCTCATTGATTCTATTAGGGTTTTCCCATTTTGGTAAAGAAACAAAAAAAAACTGCGATCATTGATCCAAAAATTGTAGTGTCAAGATTTGACACACGAAACTGACTTACGTGTACATACTTCATCGCAGTGAAAAAGTATCAAAACATTGGTTAATATTGAACCAGATAAAATCCATTTAATAAACTTCCTGAAACACATTAAAATTTATAACTTCAAATATGAATAAGCAGTGAGATTAATTAGTAGGATTCCAAAGGTACCAAGAAACTTTTGAGGAATATAACGCTTTTGTAAAACAATAAATAAAATTATTTGCTCTTAAATTAGATCTAAATTAAACGAATAATTTTTAAGTAAATTTAAAATAATTTTATTTACATAAATTGCTTCTTAATTATCATTAATCTTTTTCTTGTCCTTTTTTCTTTTTTTATTCTTTTTTAACAATTTAGCTTCTTCTTCATCAGGATCTAAACCATCCAATATCCACTTTTTTCTTTTATTTATTAGACGTTTTTCATAAAAATCACCCTCGTCCATTTTGAGATGTGCCTCACTTTTTGTCACAGATACTTGGGAAAAAATTTTTCCTACTTCAGAATCTAAAAATATTTATATTTATTATATAAAAAATGAAAATATACTAAAAGCGCCTCACCATCAACTTTTAATTCATTTAATTTTGTCTTAATAAGTTCTTCAATAGCTTGCAGTAACTTTATGTCATAAGGTGTCACCAAAGTAATAGCTTTGCCTATTCGCCCTGCTCTTGCTGTTCTACCAACTCTATGAACATACTCTTTAGGAATTTTTGGAACCGTGTGATTTATTACTAACTGAACAGTGGGAATATCTAGACCTCTACTAGCCACATCCGTCGCTATTAGCATAGTTACAGTGTTGCTTTTGAACCTTGCCAGAGCTGCTAATCGCTGTTTCTGAGGTATCATAGCATGGAGAGCCACATTTTCAAAACCCAGATCGTTTAAGGTCATGGAAAGTACCTGACAGTTTCTGAAATTGAAAATATCAACCAAAATAGTAATGCAAAAACTAGTCAAAGTAAGAAAAGCAGAAATTACAACAAAAATATTGTATCTATTCTAAGGATAAAAACAAGAATCAATAGATATTTCAAGATTGTTAAATTGTATTAAGTTCTTTTATAAATTTTATAAGTTTGTTTTGGTTTAAATCGTTGCAACACTGAGTGTAAGTTTTTGGGTAAAAAATCAAGTGGGATTTATTTTTTAATGGATATAAACTAATAAGTAATTATCATAATGTACTGAAATAACAATAGGAATTCATCATTGTAATTACATCAAATCACTTACTTGCATGTATTTGTAAAAATCATAATATTTCCATCTTCATTTTTACTTCTAAACTCTCTGATAACCTGAGCAAGGTACGCATCTTTGACATCCTTAGGACACAAAACATAAAGCTGTTCAAGTTCTTCCACAGTCACGGCATCAGATGCCGAAGGAGCTTCATAGAAAAAAAAATTTTTATTACTGACTTCTTTTAACTTTTCTAGTGTATCAGTTATTGTAGCTGAAAAAAATAAATTTTGACGATTCTTTGGCAGATTCTTGAATATTGTTTTTATTTGCTCATCGAATTGTCCACTAAGAAGTCTGTCAGCTTCATCAACGACTAGAAACTTTATTCTGGAAAGTGAGAATGTTTTACAACTTTCTAGATGGTCCGCTAAGCGACCTGGAGTTGCTACTACAATATGGGGACGTTTCGATAATTGGATACCTTGCTCAACCATGTCAATACCTAAAAACAATTTGAAACGACAAACATATTACAGTACAATTTTATTTTCTTATATACCTCCTACTATCACACAATGCCTAAGATTCATGGGTTTTCCAATAACTACAAATTGATCTGCAATCTGATATGCCAATTCTCTAGTAGGTGTTAAAATCAAAGCAAAAATACCATAAGGATCTTCACATAGTTTCTGTATAATTGGTAAAGCAAAAGCTAAAGTTTTACCACTACCTGTCTTGGCAGCACCAATACAATCAGATCCTTTTATGATTTCAGGAATACAATTGGACTGTATTGGGGTAGGTGATTTGACCCCTAAAAGCAGTTATTTTTTTAAGGCTGTAATATTTATATTGTTATGAACATTACCTATTGTTGCGCATTGTTGAATAATCCAGTTATTAAGTTCTAAATCAGCGAATTTAGTTTTCTGCGTCATATTAGATTTCAATGTTTACCAACATTTTATAAACTCACCTGTTATATATTTTTGAGGTTAGGTTAAGCACTATGTATTTTTGAGGTTAGGATTCTCGCTTTTCTTCTTTTTCTTTTATTGGGCTATGTCCAAATGCAATTTACCCAGCTTACTCCGGGTGTAGGATTCTCGTTGTGAGCGATGACACGAATAGAGAACCACAGTTTAAACCTACAAAGAAGCGTCACAGTACATATATTCTATAAAGCGTAAATACAAGGCGGTACTTTGATCTGGACAAATCAGGAGCAGCTATTGGGAGACACATAATCTATCCATAATAAGAGACAAATAATCCATATCGAGAGACAAATATTCCATAGAAATACATTTTTTTTATTAATAATTAACTTCGGTTTGATTTAGATAGTAGTTTTTTCAATTTTATTCTAAATACGTAGAAAAACCCTAATTTGATGCGCGTAATATGGAATATTTGACTCCGATTACTCCACATCTATTTTCGTGTTCCTCCTCTATTCTGTGTTACATCTGTTATTTTTAAGCGGCAAATTTGAATTAAATGAAATTCATACAGAGTATTTGACAATCACTTGACAAGAGCGCGATATAAACGGAGACTTCGAAAACAATAAACGCACCCACAAATTACCTATCACCCATTGGCCAATAGTCTTGTGCGATACTTGGATAGAGTTGAAAGTTGTGTGAAAAATAGTAAAAATGGCATTACAGCTGCTATTTCTTCCAACTCCATTGCGATACTGAACCACGTTTGATGCTGCTTTCCGCGTGCGACATGTCGCGTAAGTAGTCATTCAACCTTAATTTAATGTGTTCTGTGTCTGTGCTTCTGTGGTCTGTGACCGTATGCCGTGAAATTTAAAGTAGAGGTGTGATTTCACTACCAGTGATTTTATCACATTTTTTTACTAGGGAGACGGAAGACTGTACCTTTTTTCAAAAAATATAGTATTTTTTCGGAAGTAACTGGTGGTGGTATGTACGAATTGTAATGATCCAAATCAAATAATGCATTATAAAATAACAGTTTTTGTCACAGTGACTTTATCGGACAGTTATAAAATGGAAAGTGAAAAGAAATAATCAAGTACAGTATTTGTAATTTTTCTTTCTATGAATTTATGTTATTTACTATTCATTTTTACTACATTTCTAATTGCTAATTGTGCGAGCCTTTATAAGTTGCTTTTGGGAAAATGTATTTTTAATCTGGAATAATCTATAATTAGTTTTTTTTTTAGATGGTTACTAAGTAAGCTGGAAAACAAACAACAAAAATCCAAAGTGGGTATAAAATCCATTGTTGATGGTATATACTTGAATGATTTTTCAAAAATCTTAATTTGCGCTGTCATAATTCAAATTTGAATTCTGGTGGTAAATATAGTGTAATAAAAGTTTTAATTCTTGGACATTTAAGTTCCTAGGACGTAAGCACATGCGCGATAACCTACAATTTTGCTGCAGCCATTTATGTTGTTCGCATTTTACCAAGTGTAAATCACATATATTCAGGTAAATGCAGTCATATAAGGAAAACTATGACAAATTTTAGTTGTAACATGAATAAAGGAATTGTATTAAACATTTATATGCATCTATTTTAATACGAAACTACTTATATCGGGAAAATCAATGTGCCACCTAGTCTATGCCTGGGGCCTTGCACTTCTTGGTTTTTAAAGAACTCTGTGAAATATTAGTGATTTATGGAATAAATGAAAATTTATCAACCGTATTACTATCGGCGACTTCCGGTAGTAGCCTGTATCATTAATATTTAGTGTCTAAAAATAGTTACCTCCATTTTTGTGTACCAAGTTATGAACCCACATATGCCTTCATAGTTGTTGTAACGCTCTAAATATTACCTCATAGCGCATTGTTCATTTATTTCATAAACTTGTACCAATTGTGTTTTTAGGATGACTGACTCAATGAACTTTGGTCCAGATTGGATTCGTAATTTATCCTCTGAAGGTACAACTGGAGGAGGTGCAGGTGGAGGAACGAGATATCAGCTTGCTGACTATCGGTAGGTGCCTATAAATATTACTATTTTTTTGTTAGCTAAATTTTCAACATATAATTTTTTATTCATAACCACATGTTCTATTATTAAATCATTGTTTGGGTATTAAATAATTTTGAACTGATTAACCTAATTAGAGTATTCTAAGGTAATTTAGATAAATTGTTACGAACTATTTTCTTTTTAATATATATCATAATTTACAATTTTTAACATCTCTTATATAGTTCTAAAGTTCTGTAATGTAATATTTCACAATTTAATGATTTTAAACAAGAATAGGTTAAAAATATTTTATAATTGAATATTTTAGGTATGGTCGAGAGGAAATGTTGGCCTTATTTGATAAAAATTCAAAACCTCCCGTTTCCATAACCAATTTTAAATGTCTTTACTCCGATACTTGCCTTCAACCATTGGCCTTATTACCTGCAACGGATGAAGAGGTAATTATATAAAATAAGAAAAAACTCTCACTATTAAATATATGCTGCTGATTTTCAATACATTAAAAATAATTTAGAATTTCTAGATAAATAAGTTAATATACTACTTTGTCGAAATGCTATTGCTGTTACTTTAATTATATAAAATTTTCTTTAGTGACATTAAAAATAAAAACAGCTTAACAATATGTACGTATTAAATAAATAAGATAATTTTGGAAGAAATACCTAACTCTGAAATGTGAAATCAATGTAGAAACAACAAGAATTGCCTAGATAATAACATAGATTTTAGTTAAGGAATTGTCCTTGAGAAATGCTCTATATTACGACCTTGAGAAATGCTCAATGTTATGTCCTTGAGAAATGCTCAATATTACAAGATCTAACATTAACTAAATTTTTTAGCAACGAGGAGGGTGGCAAGGCAGACCAAACACATTGTTGTCTGGTCCACCACGTGGCAGAGGTGGGTCTTTGGAGAGGGGCGGTCGGATAAGTAGAGGAAGGGGTTATCAATATGGAAGACCAACAGTTGGATATGAAGGAGGTTGGGGTAATGGAGAGCAGCCGGATTGGAGCCCCAGAAAGGAATATGGTAATCAAAGAACTGCTTCAGATAATTGGAGAAGGGCTAGAAATGAAGAAGATGAATGGAGGACTGGTACTGGGCCAGGTAGAAGTGGGGGACATGAAAAATGGGGTAAAATAAAAAACTTTATTCATATGACATATTTTGAAGTTATTATATTAATATATTAATATTTGAGGCTAGTTACTTCAGGCCAGTAGATATAGACATGATATGCCAAAAATTTATTAATAATTACAAAAGTTTTAAAGTAAAATGAAGAGTACGTTCAAATTATACTTTTACACAAGTTCTGCAAACTTTCGAAGTTTTGAAAAATACCAATTTACTTCTAATAAATTTGAAACCATTCAAACAAAACGGAAATGTTTGTTTTATCAAAAATATTTGTTTTCCATCCTATTTTTCGATAAAAATTTCAAAATTTCTGCAAACTCGAAAAAATAACTAAAGCTATTTTATTGAGAATTGTAATTTGCAACGTCTTGCGTCAATTGGGAAAATTCAGAGAAAAAAGCGTTCTGTTTAACCGTTTTCGGTATAATGGGAATAAATACGAAAATATGTTTATGGATTACATAAAATATTGCAAATTAATAAGAACCTTAATATAAAATAATATTCGAATTTATTTTTCCCTTTAGTTTCCCAATATCCCAGTAGACTGAACACTAATAGACCGAATAATCAATGATTGATCAATACAGTTAAAATATATGTGCAAAATACCTATATTTTTTTGTTTAAATACACAGATTAGATTTGGCCAGTCAAAACTTTTTTTTAAAATAGATATAAATAGTGATTTAACAGTTTGGTCTAGTGGGAGTGTGTGTTTGGTCTTTTGGGGAGGGTCGGCCGTCTTATTTGCAATTTTTTTACAATTTATGGCCAAATTATCAAAAACGAAACAAAATTTAGTAAAAAAATGACTGGCAAATCTCTTGCGTCACGTAAAATATTAGTCGTAATTATAACTGCAATTTGCATAACTTTTTCAAATATTTCAGCAATTGTAAAAATTCAAAAAATTAATTATTAGTGAATAAATTAAGATTCCAATTTTCATACAAGGTTGAAAAGTTATAATTTACACAGAGACCGATATTATCTTTATATAACCAAGATAAAAAACTTTTGTCATTATTTCGTGTGGGAGTCTAAAGAACTGATGTTCGCAGTTTATCAATTTTATTTTTAAAAAAAATTTTCAGTTCTAAACATTTTTTCATTACGATAGAAAGTCATTCTCAAAAATACCCAATTGCTATTGGTAAGCCTTCAAAATTTACCTATTGAGGACCATTTCAAAGTGTTAATCATTCTAGTTCCACTACCAAGACACATACCGATATTTGAAGAAAATCTTTGAGCTAGAATCATTTAAAAGTCTTACACATACATTGGCTCAGCAAAATCTGTTGTAATAATTGTAATTTTTGCACCTGATATTATTCATCTGTATGCTATTTTTAATCATAAGAAATCGTTTATAGGGGGTTTAAGCTTTTGTGACGTAATATTTGTAGGGGTGTTTCTAAAAATTTGCCTTAGCGTGATGATGGGGGAAGGAGGGGTCCAAGAGGATAAAATTCTTGGTGACGTATAGCACCATCATCTCAAATAACATTTTTAAAAAGAAAGATTTTTGAACCCTTAATATGAAATATTATTTTCAGTTTCTTAAATTATATTAAAATTTAATAATATTAAGGCTAAAAGCTTATTTGGGAAAAAATTCCAAACTCTTTTAAAAGTCGGAAAGTAGACTATTACAAATTTTACTTCCAGCCACCCACGGGCCGAAAATATTTCTCTATATCTATCATAACAACACAAAGTGATATATAGTATCATTTACAACAATAAATAATGTTTTGTGGATAATTGACCATTTTTCTTCTTAATTTTTTCAAATTCCAAGTATAAAAATCATGTTGGATAAATGTCACCACGAGAGTGTTGCCGAGCGTGTACACGTTTTCAAGTTGAAGATAATTTACACTCATTCAGTGTCATGTATTTATATGATATAAAACGTATCGATAGAAAACGCTCCCCAATTGTTTCGCTTCGTTATTTTGCGTCTATAAATTAATAATGCCAACTTCAGGAGTTATTATCAACAGGTATATCAGTTAAATATTTTATCAAGCCACAATATTTTACTGGTATATAATTAATTTAATGATTATGATTTGTGCTAATTATAATTTACAAAATTTCTTGATAAAATATAACTACATATGATTAAAAAATAAAGAGCACTATTTGTTATCATGGATTAGTTTTAAATTTAATTGAAAATCGATTAAAATTTTTTTTACACTGTTTTATCACATCAGTTTTAAAACATGTAATAAAATAATAGATAAAGGATAACAAAACTACATATAATTTTGTGTAAATTGTGTAAATTTTATGGAAAGCGCAAATACATTATTGAATACATAATTTTTGGTAAAGGTCAAACTTATCAAAAGATTAAAAACTTGTCGATCATGACTTAATTATAAAAAACCTAGGATAATTTCTGTCTACTAAATTGTTATTTAGATTTATAAATATTAGCATGATAATTCAATTCGGTTAATCAAAATGTAAGAAGTTAAAAATAAATATACATTCAGACTGCTATTTTGTTTTGAGTTAAAATTATCAGTAAAAGTTATATTAAAGTATTTACACAACTAGAATTTATTATATAATTGTTATTTAACCTCTATATTTAATTGGTGTCATCCATAATAATAATATTTTCCACTATTTGGTTATAAGTAGTTTTTAAACCAATCTAAATTTGAATCTCTGTTGATAATGTTTTTTCAATTTCAATTAAATCTAGGAAGGTCAACAAGTTGGAGGGGCGAAGGAGATGCAGAAGAAAGAACTGGTCCACCAGAAAGAGGTGGCCGCACAAGTTGGAATGACAATCGAGGGCCGCTTCTTTCTCGTAAATCTTGGGAGAATGAAGACCACCTACCGGAATGGGCGACGGAAAATCCAACTGAAGGTGGAGGAACATTTGATGAAAAGGGAGCATTTCATGGGTCGGATGATGAACAAGTAAATTTGAATTGTTTTTACTAATAAGTACTTTGTTTTGATATAATTTTTTATTATAGCTTGAAGGTAAATTACCAAATAAACGTGACACAGGACTTCAAAAGTCGACATCCCAACAACATATATCTACAAGAAGTCAACATCCGCCGATACCTTCGTCCAAATCTACTCTCTCGCTTGTAAAATCTGAAGACACATCACATAAGAAAGAAATCATACATGAAGTAAGATAAAACCATTCATTTGACATATCAACAGATTAATATTGTTATTTTTTTACTAGAACTCCCATAGACAAAAAGAAGAGGAAATACCACAAGTTACAAAACAAAAAGATCCATCAGAAGAAAGAAAAAAGTCAGTACCCACTATTCCAGAAAAAATTGATAAAGATATAGTTGTGCAAGAGAAAGTAAGATTACAAGGACCCCCAAAACTCACAAAACTGCATGAAAAACCAATAGCTCTTACAAATGGACCAACTGGCGATAATCCAAGGCCTGATGAATCCGATTTTGAAAGGCAGCAAGAAGATTTCGTTCTCAAATTGGTCGTGGATGAAGATGTACCCAAACAAGTCCCCAATAATTTCGATGTTGGAAACATGCAACCTCCTCCTAACTTGGTAGCATCCACCCCTATAATGGACAAATGGTATTATCAGGATCCACAGGTATGTAATATGGCGTTTGTGAGTTTCATATGATGGTCAAATTCTATGTTGCCACAGAATATTTTAATCCAATTTAATGGTTTGAGTTAAAATAATAGGTATAATAATAAAAATGACCATCTGAGAAACTAAAACACTGGTGCAATTTAAGTATCTAATAAAAATATTTTTTTATAGGGTCAAATGCAGGGTCCATTTTCGAACTCTGAAATGGCAGAATGGTACAAAGCTGGTTACTTTAGTAATCAATTAAAAGTGAGAAGACAATGTGACGAGAGATTTTTTTTGTTAGGTGAATTAATTACACTGTGTGCGGGTTCAAATCCGTTCCAATCAGGCATACGATTTCCGACACTCAAAAATGAATCCCTACCGAAAATTGCAACAGAACCTGACATTTTACAGCTGCAATATCTGTCGCAAATGGCGGCGTATAAACAGGCACATGCCAGGCTTCTCACTGAACCTTGGAATGCAATTACATTACAACAGCAAGAACTTGCTACCCAAAGACTGATCATGCAACAACAGGTACTTCAGGAACAACAGGTCCATATTATTTGCAAATTTATCTTATTAGTTATTGTTTGCAAACAAAATCACATAATTAAGAAACTATAACTTTTATGACAAATATCAGAAGTAGTAGTATTTTGTTTGCGAACGAACTTCAATACTATCAAACAGTTTAGCAATTTTTTTAACACATAATAAACAAATTGTTATAGCAGGTATCACAAGATCTCCAATATATGCAACAATCACAAGCGGCCAATCCTTTAATGCACATGATTAATCAACTACAACAAGTAAGTATGATACAATTAAGACATATTGATATTTGTGCTTAATATACAGTTTTTTGTAACAATAAGTTATTTTTTAGGCAAATAAACTTCCAGGCCAAGGATTGGTCGAGAAACAACCTCAAAACCTACCTGGTTCATTAGATCCTCATTTACAGTTACACATGAGCAATCTTCTCTCTATGCAAAACCGTTTACCCACAACGGGTCTGCCAAACAGTATACCTGCAGGACTGGGAAACGCTCTTCCTGGAAATTTAGCCCCACCTGAAGGATTATCCAGTTTACAGGTACATCAAGAGTTAAAACTTTTGACAAATACTTAATTTTCATATTTGCAGCCGCCCCAACTTAATGCAGGTAATATACCTATAGGGGGTATTCAAAGCAATATACCAGTCAGTATTGGTGGGAGTATTAATTTACCTAGGCCGACTTCTAGGGGTCCAGAACAAATTCCATCTAGCCAAAATAGCGATCCAATATCTAGTCTACTTAAACAATTACAACAGCAAAAACAACAAACACCACAGGTCAGTTTTATATATTTGACTAAAAAATAAGAGTATCACATACACATTTTTTAATAAAAAACTAGAAATGAATACTAGACATTTTGTGTGAACGTGGTACAGACGGAAGTACCGACTTTTCCCCTAGCCGTGTATATAGTGATCTTTCAAATATAGAGTTATACAGTCCATTATTCGTTATTTTAAGTTGTTTATTACATTATTTATAGTTAAAAAAATTGTTTTGAACTCAACTTTTTATTTGCATCCAATGGTTCAAAGATAATTTTATCTTTATTGATAATCTTTAAAATTCGGGAGCAGCAGATATTTATCCTTTACATTTTGTTTATTGTAGATATGTGAATACGATTTTTTTCTACATATTTTTAAAGTTTCTAAAGTGTCACCAATTTTTTGAATTCTTACACTTGATTGCTGACTTGTCCCTGACCTTTTAAAATTTCCACTAGAATGGAACTAAAAAAATTGTCATCATTATAATAATGTTATTTGATATAATACTAAAAATGAATTGTTATCTGCTTAGATTGACTTTTTGATGTTTACAACATAACAATAATAAAATCACATTTTTATTTTTATCTAAAGATTATTAAACCATTAAATAAATAAAACTGACACATGAATAAAAACAATTGTATTGTTAAAAATCGATACAATAGTCAATGTTACATATTCGTTTCATAATTACCAGAGGAAAATTACTTTTTGATCAATTGTAATTAATGTTTGTTATTGTTAATCTATATTTTTAGAGTTTTATTATCCATTCGTTGATAAAAAAACATTCTAATTATTAATGGTTAAGTTAATTTGGCAATGACTGATATTCCCAACTTTAATAATTTCTGCAGCCGTATTTATACTGACAAATTAAAGTGTACTTCAGGAACAGTACTAAAATTCTTTGATCAAAATAAATTATTATCTTTTAACCAGTATAGTTGTAGAAGTTAGCAATCAACAATATTATCTGACCAGTATCGGAGGTTTTTGAAAATCATGAACAAATTTATGGAAGATTTTATGGGCTCTGAAAAGTATTTAAGATAATCAATTATGACATCTTAATCTTAATATCTTACATATTACCTACACAGTTGCACTCATTTAACTTAACGTCATGAAGTAACATTTACTGTTCTACAAGGGTCTATTTAGTACTATTGTTATGTATAAAATATAAGTGTTTGTAATAAAGACTAAAAGCTTAGAAACTATGGACCAAACAGAAAAAATATGGAATATTTGGTTTTACTGCAACTATCTTATTTATAAATTTAAAACTTAAAGTTTTACCTTCAGTACTAACAAAATTCAAACTTCGGAAACAAATACATACAAATTTTTTACATAAGTTTCAAAATAATATAATTTTGAACCATAATGTCGAAGAAATAAAAGAAATTTTTTTCACATGCAACGATAACAATTGTATTTTTACATCTTTAGATTGCGACTTTAATGAAAATTATCAACATAAATTTAAAACTGACATTTAAATTTTGAAAAGACTCAAAAATTTTTAAAATTTATGATATTCATTGCATACATGAAGTTAAGCTAAAAATCACAATTTCGACCCTTCGAAGCTCTAAAAACCTCTAAAAATATTAGTATGCCAAAACTCCACTTTTCCATTGAAAAATTAAGCTGAAAAAAAATTAGATCCATGATATATTTTCCAAGATTCTAAAATATTTGTCAAAGTTTTTCATGATACATTATTAAACTCTGAAAACCTTCACAAGATGTTTTTAAGCTCTTTACTGTAATGGCATATGGTTAATAATTTTCAGCTTGGACAAAATTACTTCTTAAACTTATATTTTATATTGCAAAATGCCTTATTTATATTAGAAAATAATACTTTCTCGGCAATGTAAGCAACCATAGTTTTGTACCCAAGTATTTTTTAAGAATTAGAACAGATATATGGACTCGTTTATCTAGAATTCAAGATTCTTATAGATTTATAAGAATAAAATTATATAACGTTCCCCAAAAACTTTAAAATTCTGATTTATAGAACATTTAAAAAAAAAACAACTTTATAATATAACATTCAGCAAAATAAACATTCGGTAAAAGATAAACCGATAAAAAACCTAATTAAATTTTCTTTATTTCATACAACTCATAATTTCCACCAGAAAAATAAAATTGCTTAATGTTTTTATTTTTTTGATATAAGGCGACTGATTGAATATTTAAGCTGATTTTAAATTCTTAACAAGTGTCAATTTCTACATATTTTATTAAATCGGTATTAATTACCATTATTATTATTTAAAGGTCTTCAAAGTGCTGTATTTAATAAACTTCCTGCACATTTGAAACGCAAAAATGTCCACTGTGATTAGAAGTTTGGGAATAAATTATATTTTGCCTAATCTAACTATCATTCTCTCTTTTGACGTCATTGTCGGTTTCCTCACTCATTATTTGAGAAGTCATCAATCTCCACATCTGATAACAGAATATCATTCACAACCAATGACCTACAGCAGGTTTGAAAAAAAAAGTTAAATCATGTCTCTAAAACAAGCATTACTTTGTTGAAAACTTATATATAAGTGGTGAAATAAATGTTGTGCTTTTAGTACAAGACCCTATATTCATATATTTTTAGGTGGATAATCTTTGGCAACAAAATTCGTTTCCTCCAAATAACGGTACGTCTCAGTGGCAATCTCAAAACGACGTCCCGATTTCCATGTGGGAGATTCAAAACACTCCTCCACCAAATGTCCCATCATCTCCTCCTTTGACTCAATCAGAAAAACTTCAGCAAGCCCTGCAGCCGAAACCAGTAAAGGTAGAAAAAGATCATAAACAAAAAGAAGAAGCACTCCTTAAAGAATTAAAGAAAAAGAAGGAACTAGAGGAGAAGCAAGCAAAGAAAGATGCTGAAGAAAAGCGAAAGCTGGAACAAAAGAGGCAGGAAGTTGAGAAAAAAGTTCTGGAGGAAAAGAGAAGAAAAGAAGAAGAACGGATTAAGAGAGAGTTGGAAAAGGCCAGGAAGGAGGCCGAAGAAAAGAGACTTAGGGAGTTGGAGGAGAAAAGAAGACTTAAAGAACAGAGAAAGTTGGAAGAAGATGCTAAAAAGAAAGCTGAGGAACAAAAGAAATTGGAGGATGATAAAATAAGGTCTGTTTTATAATTCTCAATTTTGTTTTTTAATTTATAGAAAAAATCATTTTAGGCAGGAACGACAGGAATTAAAAGAAAAAGAAGTACGAAGACAGGAGGAAGAAAGAAGATTACAACAGGAGCAACAGAGATTAGCTAAAGTAGCGCCTTGGTCTCAGGCTAATTCTAACATGGGACAAAGTCTTGCTGATATTCAAAAAGCTGAAAGAGAAAAGAGAGCAATAGACACTGCTTTACAGGTGCAGAGGTTACAGGTAATTTATAATTCAAGTAGCTTACAATTTAATTATTAAAAATTGAAAATTTAGGAAAAAGAACAACAGCAGCAATTACAACAGGAAAAAGCACCTGTGCCTCAATTTAATTGGGCGAAAAAACCCGTTGAAACTAGAAAAGTCAAATCTCTTGCTGAAATACAAGCTGAAGAGCAAGAGATGCTTTTGAAGGTAAATAGTTTTGTTATGGAAATGATGAGTGACAAATTGCTGTCTTAATTTAAAAATATAGTTTTATTTGATATAATCAACGTTTTTTCTCTAGCAAGCTGCAGAGTCGAGACTTCAGAAGGAAAAAGAACCAGCCCCAGTTATTAATAATACTGGTACTAGCATTTGGAGTGGCCAAAATTTGACATGGGCATCTTCATCTGCTAATTGGTCAAGTTCAGGTTAGTTTGGTTAACATTTAAGTCATTAAGAGAAAGAAACTGTACAGAGTGAGTTACAAAATTTTTCTTTCGTTGAAATCCGTTTCCCGTCGGGATATTTGTCAATTATAAGTAGTTATCTGGGGAATCATATATTTTCAATTAGGACCAGAGCCTCCGAAAGCGTGACAATGTCACGCGGCCAGAGGTGCATCCAGTTCCTCCATTAGTACTTGAAGAATAGCAATAAAATATCAATTTATTGTTTTTTCGTTCACGGCCACTAAAAGAAACAAGGGACAGTCTTCTTTTTCAATTTTTTTAATTAAATAAGGTAATTATTTTGAAAAATTCTTTTCAGAGATAAAAAATTTATAAATAAATCAAAATTATGATCAATATTTATTCATTTAAGCATGATAAATGCTTGAATGAGAATTGCATCTGAATATTAATCTTTTTTTTAATAAAAATTTCTTGTTTTTTTTTGTAAACACTAATTATTAAAAATAAAAACATTTTTGCGTTATAAAAAAACGGTACGTGATGAATTTTTAACTCTTTTCTAGAATCTGTAGAATTTTTTCCTTTATCTATTTGTAAATATAGACGAGAGTTTGAGAAATCTTGGCATAAGGTGAAATAAAATTATAAAATCAGGGCTGAATAGGTAACAATATTTTTAAGTAATTTTGGAATTTTATAAACTCAACTGAAATAGTCACTCCAGATTCTAAATATTCAAGTAATCAAGACTTTTTAAGAAAAAAAAAGTTGTACATCCTCTTATTTAAGAAATATTTATACTTTGTCATTTTAAACTATTTATTTACAGGTGGTTTTTGGGATGATTCTTCCAGTAAACAACAGGGAACAACTAAACCGTCCACAGTAACTAAAAGTAATTCGGCAAATAACTTTAGTACATCTACGAAACCACAAACGCAAAAGCCTGTTAAAAGTACGAAACCGACGAAAAAAGAGGAAACGAATAAACCGAATCATAACAATAATAATAATGATGGACCCTCTTCGGATGAATTTATGAATTGGTGTTTCAAAACGTTATCAAATATATCAACTAATGTAGATAGTAAGTATATATTTTTATAATCTGAATATTCTTGAAAACTTGAAATTTTCAGTTCCTACTTTTGTATCTTTCCTGCGGGATATTGAATCAGCATTTGATGTTAAGGAATACTGTAAGGAATATTTAGGTGACCACAACGAAACTCATCAATTCGCTTTGGTTTTTCTGGAAAAGCGTCGTTCCTTTAAACCTAAAAGTTATGCTCACAAAGATGATATGTGTTCTCCAGCTCCAGCTATTACCCCATCCTTGCAACATAGTACTGAATTCCAAGAGGTCAAGGTAAGGTAATATTTCATATTTCATTATATAATCATAGTACATTATCATTTAAGAAAATTTAAATACAGACCAAGCGCCGAGTTGGAAAAATTAAAACGTTTTATTTTTTATAAACAAGAAGTCCTGAGGTACTCGAATTTTCTTACATTTTACCACGAAAATATTTGTATTTTAATTAAAAGTTTAGAAAATCCTCAAATATGACTGCAATTTTGATCACTTATCCACTTGGAATCTGTTTTTAGTGGTACATTTGAACTAATTCAACAATTTTATCGAGCTTCCTATAATATTTTTAATTTATTGTTAAAAAATTAAAATAATAGTTGCTGAATCAGATACATTTGAGTGAATCGGTTATTTATTAAATAAAAGTTCAGAAAATCATCAGCAAATAAGACTACAATTTTTATCAAATCAACTTATCAACTTTGAATGTGGCTGTCTGTATTTAGCAGTGCATCTTAACCAAATTGAGTGAAATCATAATTTTTCGAACTTCCTCTAATATTTTAAATTTATTACGTTGAGTATTTCTGTCAAAAAATTTAAATAAGTTGCTGAATCAGAAATATTTGAAGGAACCGGTAACTGGTTATATATGAAATAAAAGTTTAGAAAATCCTCAGTAAATAAATTTGTAATTTTTGTCAAACCAACTTAACCCTTTTCGAGTTTGTAGGAAGAAGTAGGGAAAATAAATGTTTTCGAAAATGTTTCTGCAAATTATCTAGCAAATAAGACCAGTTTTTCTATAACTACAAACTATCCTGCAATTTTTTCCAAAAAAGATTAGACAGAGCGAACATCTAGATGCACCTACCAACAAATCAGTCAAAATTATGCAATTTTGAGCCAGTAAACATTCACTATTTTTTTTTTAATAGGTTTATGGCTTTGGCAAAGACCAATTAGCCAGACTATGTATTTTCGCTTATAAACGATAGTTGAGTTATATTTGATCAGATTATTTTTAAACTTCTTTAATAAGCAAAAACTAATTATTTCCACGCACCATCAAAAAGATATTGTACGTATGTGTTGTCTATATTTAAGGAACTGTTAACGAGGATGGGAAAGCGAATGAGATGAAATGAGATTAAATCGTGAAAATGTATGTTAATTTTTACCTCTTTCGTAAAGGAAACTTTAGGAATTCTTGTTTGGACGAAAATAAATAAAAAATGTTTTAATTTTGTTTTGCTCCAAAATACTTGGCGCCTGGTCTAACTGATTTTGCAGAGTTGAGTAAAATTGTTGGAAAAATGAACAAATGCATAATGTAAAATACAAAATGATTTGTGTATGTTCCTTTAAAATAGGAAACTAAAAATGGGTTGTGTTTAAAGTAGATTTCTTATATTTTGATTAATATCTACATATTTTATGGTAGTAGAAAAAATTTTGTATATTCTGTTTAACATAGAAAATAGCAAATAATTGTATGAAGTATATTTAAAATGAAAAATAAAAAATGAAACTTTCATTTAATAAAGGATTTAAAATTTTGATCCATTCCTCCTCACCTCTGCAATGTAGAAATTAAAAAACCAAAACAAATATAATTTTGCAACAATATTTGCATAAAATAAAATTTGATTTTTTTTCTAGGGCAAAAACAAGAAAAACAAAAAATCCAAAATGTTGAAGGTGGACTCCCGAATTCTAGGTTTTAATGTTACTTCTGCCCCTGACCGAATCAACGTGGGTGATAGAGATTATGGTGATAATTCTTAAAAGAAATAGTTATATGTATAAAAACAGATTGTTAATAATTGTACCTAATTATATTATACATATATAATTTTTAAGACAATTTTTTAGTTTATTTTGCTTATTTATGTGTAATACATTTTTTGTTTTACCGATTTTACTGTTTACATATTAGTTTTACATAAAAGTTTATTCCAATGAGTTTTTTTGGCCTCATATGATCCATAGTGTCCACAAGAAAAAAACCAGTCTAGTTTAACAGTTAAATAACTGCTAAATGGATGAGCAGCCACTTTAGTACCGATTTATCATATCAACAGGCAAGACATAACACATCTCCCAAATTAGAAAATCTTTTATCATTTAAGCCATCATCCATTAGATGAAACCATTTATTACACAGATTCCATGTAGACAACAGAACAAACTTTGTTTCTCTCAAATTGTTATATTTTGAGTAGTTAGTTATAGGCGAATGTAAAATTAAATTCTACAAAATACCTTCTAAATGTTCATTGTCTACTTGTACTTACTACAAAAGAGCAATTATTATTTTGACTGCTAAAGGTCCTCGACCGATCTATAGTAATGAAGAAAAAGTTTCAGTTTAAAAAAAAATTCGTTTGTTAATAATTCTTCAGCAAATGTTTTCTCGTTTAGTTTTTTAAAAACAATTTTAGTTAGTATTTACTAAATTACAAGTTTTTTACTGTAGTGAAGATTAACACTTAAATATATGTTTATAGATTGAAATACTGACAATTAATAAGCAAAAACTCCTTCTATAATTTATATTTATGGCGGATATAATCGAATATGAAATATTTTTTAATAATTTCATATTATACAATTTTAAATGTTTTGCAGTAAATTAACAATATAAACAAAAGACGTTATCCCACCAATTTTGTTGAAGAATTGTAGATTATTTAGCCTGTCTGGATCGTTTTCATATTTTAATCGTACTATTATGAGTTTTCCAAAGTGATATAAATTATTACGCAAATATATAAAACACTAATTTATTTTTGAGAAAAATACAAATCGTGAATCGTCAACATTTACCAATTACAAAATAAAAGCTAATCAAACTTTATTCATCTTCACTAAAAAAAGAACAAAACAAAAATATTTCAAGAAAAAAGTAATTATAATATAATGTTAAAGAAATATAATTTTTCGGTACATACATATACATTTTCGAAACGAAATTATTAACTCTTCATTATTTATAAATCATAAATACAGTGTGCGCCATACCTTTTATACATGTGGACTTTCTGGTACACACTATATGTGTAGGAACAAATCTATTCATTGAATTGATGATTATATTACAAAACTACAGTTCACTAATTTGAAACTATTTAAAAAATAAAAACCACTTTTTAAGTAACTGATTATTATTAGGTTAATATTTAGTTATCTCGATAAGTAATAAGCTATTTTATTACATTACTACTACTATTAGTAGTAAAAGAAAGTCAACAAAGTCAAAGCACTCACTCACATCAAACTGTGATTACATGTGAAACATATTGTTTTAATGGATAGTTTTAAAAATTGATTATTTTAATATCAGTTTCGCCATCCTCTTGAACTTCCCCTCATATTTCTAGTGCCCCGACCTCTGCCTCTACCACGTCCTTGTCGATCTAGAAAAAATGTTTTTCAAGCTTCTCATAATTTACATTTGATTGATTTATTCAATGTGTGACCTTAATACTTATCATTTACCAACGATGCATATGGGCATTTGCCAAACACCAATGATTTTGGTCACTGAAGCTTCCTCGTTGCCTTTTATTCCCTTAGCACAGACACCCAATAAGGTGTTATTTTGGTTGGCCAAATTTTTTTTTAGGGTTTATAAACAGTTCCAGGCATGATTTCGTTTTCTCAACATATATACATTCCAGCTCCCGCTCACTGTCATTTTTTAATTAAATTTACAATAATAAAAATTATAATTTTCTTACCATAACTTTGGAAATTGTTGCTGAATTTTCCACTTGGCGGTTGGTATAATTTCACATTATCTGTTCCTTTGTTTGACCGTATCTGTTTAGTTGACCCATTACTTGAATCAAAATGAATCGGAACATGCCTCTTTTGAGGTGCCTGTGATTTTTCAGGAGTCTAAAAAATTTAGATTTTTTAAATTTGAACAATATAGAAGGTAGAAGAAAAAGATAGTATAGTATAATAAAAAAAAAAGAAACAATTAACATGTTAGAAAATGACAATAAAAACAATGCTTAGGTAAATCGGTATATTAGAAATAAGAGTAAGTTTTGATAGTCTCTAATAATATTAGCCAAAATATATATAAATCCTTTATTTAGTCAATATGGCTACAATGTCAATTTTAAAAAGATATTACATTTAGTACAGAAATATTTTGTTTTTGCTGATGGACAAATTTAAAATTGCAGTGACAAAAATGATGTAAAATTTTAAAATAAAAAGAATGAAGTAAGACAAGGATTATATAGTTCGGGAAATAATTTTATGCATGTTCTGAGCTTTAAATATTACATTTAATTTTCTCCCATATATTTCTTTACATCGCATGAAGTGTCCAACCACAAAATAATTAATTTAGTAACCTATGGCCACCATTTGTATGATATGTTCTGTATTTCTTGAACATGGAAGTACGATGGTTTTCGATGTTGATGTGAAGATCAACGGATGGATTATCAATTGGAGTAGGGTTATGGCCTAATAACACATATACTTGTGGATTTGGATATAAATCTGTAGAAGACTAATTAACAGCAGACCAAGGAATGAAAGATATAAGGAAATTCGCAGATACTAAACTTACCTTAACTTTCCTACTACTAGATATAGTTTTAAATGATAGCTGAATGTTACACTTATAAACTGGTGTGGTATAAAACAGATCTTTTATTAAGCTAGTGATGTTATCCAATACTGCAGGGGCGATTTTAATTTTTTCATCATCTTTGTTTTTCACTTCAACCTTTTCCAAAGATCTTTTGCATCCACCAACTCCTCTTGAAAAATAGTTTAATCTTGCTTTGAATTCTTTGAGTACAGCTGGATCTGCAGTGAGGAAATCAGGACATTGTCTGGCTAGCCTGTGAAAGGCATACAAGAGACATTCTACAGATGTAAAATCAAGATTCGGCATCTTGTCTATGTCGCCATCTTCTGGAGGCAAAGGCATGTATCTCTAATAAAATAAGTTTTTTTAATATAAAACCAAATCATCTAATAATTATGAGAACTTACTTTCATTTTGTCAAAAATTTGAACGACATAAGCTGAAGGTGTGTCTAATTTGCCACAATGTGTGGTAAGTTCAGCAAGCCGTTTTAAAAATTGATACTGTAACATAGCTCCATCTTTTAACGTTTGTATTTCATCCCATTTACTTAAAATTTGATCGCAATAAAATTTAACGAAATTTGTAGATTCTACATTTGCCTAAAACATGAATTGATAAAAATAGTTAGTGATTTAAGAACAAAGATAAGCTTACGTTGAAAAGGGGCAGAGCAAATTCAGTACACATAATAATTCGGTCACAATTCAATTTTTCGTCATCTTGTGGATCAAAATCTTTCATCAGTTCGGCTCTATCTGCTATAGAATTAACCAGTTCTTGTTGACCTGCTGTTGTTTTTGTAAGTTTTGAAGTTGATAAATAAGGTATAACAGCTAAAAATTCTGTTGCTGTAGAATCCTAAAAACAGAATATTAATCGTAACCAAATTAAATACAATACAATATCATACCAGCAAAATTTTTTTTCCTTCTTCTATAAGCATATCAGTTATTTCTGCATTGATTAGATCTTCCATTTTTACTAATTTTTTATAAACGAATTGTATACATTTCTCCCTGGTGGTTATGTCTTCTGAAGTCAATATATAAGAGAATATTGATTTCAAGGTATTTAGAGGATTTTCTCTGAATACTTGACTTAAAGAGTTACATGTTACAGTAAAATCTTGATCATCTAACGAAAAAAGTTGAGCTAAAATATCAACAACTTTTGTGACATTTTGCTTTGCATGTTTGCACAACAGTGGGATGACTTGAATAGCACTGATGCGAATCTAAAAACAAATACATTTTGTAATTAAATAATAGATTCCAAAATAATCGTTAACCGCACATGGTGTTCGAACGACAAATTTTTGTGGTATTTGGTCCTAAATACGGACCTGTAATTACATCGTGTAGTGTTCTAAACGCATACGTAAGCTTTAAAAATTTACTTCGTTAGGTTAAACAAGCTTGGCGATAACATAAGAAAATTAATAAAAACTTGTCCTATTCGATTTTGTACCCCGAAAATTCTCAAATAAAATAAATTGATATTAAAATTTAAATAGTAAACTCGTCTGGTCAAACACATAAAATACATCACAGAATTCAGTTTTTTGTGCTCTTCCAACTATGGAAACGAATTTTAAAAACTCACATATACAGGGTGTTGCTGAGGGTGGACAAATGTCAAAAAAATCTACAGGCTGGTTAAAATGTCCTGAGCAAGTAAAGAAATGGGCAAAATGGATAAAACACCCAGTTATAAAGAGCACAATACCCATTGTATGGGTGTTTTTTAGAATCACGTCGGTGACTCCCCATCCACAGTTAACGTATGTCCGTTTCCCAATGAATCACACTGTATATATATACATATAATTTTTTTTATTTCATACTTTTAAGTTAGCTTTCAACAGTTAAGTACTATTATAAACTTGTTACTATTTAACCTGATATATAACTTGTTTATATCTATTAAAACTACTACTACTGGACCAATAGCCACGTTTGTCGTATTTCAAAATTTGTAGTTTTTTAACAGTTAAATTAATTAAATAAGGATAAAGAATTATATCAAATATACTTAAAATGTATTACCGTCAAATCGCCGTTTTCACAAAGATCAAAAATAGCCCCCATAGCTGCTTCCTGATGTTCCGGAAAGTTATTAAAAAACTTTGAAATTATTTGTGCAGCTAATTTTTTTTCCTTTCCACTGCCTTTCGTACCTTCAATACACTCAAGATACACTTGGGAATGCTAGAATAAAACGATATATAAAAAATGTTCATAAAGTTTCATATAACGTGCTTGTAATTTCTAACCTTTGAAATGTTGTCTTTGGCATCAGCTAAAACATTGTACTTTTCGTACAATTCATCTAATTTACTCGTCATTATGAGGCTTCAATAAGTAAAATTAAGCAAATAAATGCCTCCGACAGTAATTTATCGTTTTCTTTACAAAATTACCGGCAAAAACTACTAAATGCTGTAAAGACAGAGTGTTACTTAGTAAACTGTCAAATTGTCAACCATTTTAACTTCTTCTCGTTCTTCTATCACTCTAGGTGTACGAAATTTAACCTTGAAGCCATTTTGCGCATACTACTTCACAGTGTTGTCAAATGTAGCACAATTATGCATAGAATAGTGGCCATACTGTTAGAATATATGTGCTGTGCTCCATATTTCTTCTCTTTTTTTAAATAAAGATAGGTTAGGTTAAAGCTTTTAAAAATTATGATGGGGATTAATTGGAAGAAAAATCTGTCATTTGACATGATAATTTGATTATTTTCACAAGAAAACTAAACTTATAAACAATATATTCTTATCTATTGTCATATAGTTGATAGATAATAGTTTTGTTGTCAAAAACTAAATATTGCTCTGAATATAAAGCATAAAAGTTATACTTTAATTCAAATACTCAAGTGCAAAAAATATGACTGCAAAAGGATGTCATCATGTTCAATATTTTAAGAAAAATTCTGCACATCTAGACACATTAAAATGGATTCATGCCGTTTTTGTAGTTTCAGATAGTCCAAAAAGCCGGAAAGTTAAGGTATTTATTTTAGTACAACAGGTATTCATTTTACTTTATTTTATTGAAATTCCTAGAAGTACAAATGTTAAAAATAGTTACAAAATTAGTTTCAATTGTGAGAAAAATTTGTTTATTCTTATTTTTTGAAATAAGGAAATTTATTTATTTCCATAGCAAACTGGATGTCTCAAAATAAATTAATGTCACATTTATTTTATTTGAAATAAAATTATTTGATTTATTGCCAGAAGAAGACAAAACTATTGTGAAAAAGATAGAAATAAATATATAGTTATGCCACCTTAGAAAACCAAAAAAAAATTAACAATACCCGCCTAATAAGACATGATAAATTAATTTATAAAACACTGAAACCAAAAATTACAGATTACCGTGAAGTTTTCAAATATTTAAAAAATTTTCTCAGATACATTTCACACCCCTATACATTTTTTTAATAGGCTTTTTTGTGCCATATTGGCTACTTACTAAATAAAATTTTTATCCTATTAACTCGAATTTTAACTCACGGTTGAAATGCTTTTAGATATGCAACAGTTATTGCAGAACTTGTAGGAAAAGAGGACCATTTTTACATGCTTGCTTGGAGTGTGTATATTTTGGTTGTCACAAACATGTTCGGGATCACATGAAACATCAGAAACACACAATTTCAATGGAACTATCCTACGGTCAAATTCATTGTTCATCATGTAATGATTACGTTTATGATGTGGAAATTGACGATATTACTACGGAAAATAAAATGCAATCCAGAATATTTCGTAAAAGGTATAATGTACATAAATAAAATTTATCTTGCAAAATAAAATAATTACTAAACCTTCGCTATTACTCTACTTACTATCTACTGTCTCTATAAATCTAATTAAAGTGTATGTATCGCTTGCTCGATGGTGGATAACAGCTTTTCTCTATGTTAAAATTCCTATTATCAAAATGTAATGAATCAACCTGTATATATTTTTTTAACAGGTTATTTGAATGGTCTTCTTGGGATGCCACTGATGAGGAAAGAGACTTGTTGAAACATAAAACTAAAAAGATATGTATCACTCCGGAATCTACTATAGGTCTGAGAGGATTACTTAATTTGGGGAAAACTTGTTTCCTTAATAGTATAGTGCAAGCATTAATACATACTCCACTTTTAAGAGACTATTTTCTAACAGAAAGACATAGTTGCAATACAGCAGCTGGTGCTTGTCTTGTGTGTGAAGTATCTAAGATATTTCAGGTATTACGATAATTTTGTTTAAAGTTCAAAAGTATATAATTATATTATTGTAGGAATTTTATAGAGGTTCACGAATACCACTAGCTCTTCACGAACTACTTCATATAACATGGATACATGCAGCTCATCTTGCTGGTCATAAACAACAGGATGCTCATGAATTTTTTATAGCAACTTTAAATATTCTTCATAAACATTGTTTAGAGACCATGCCAAAAAATAGTGACAATACAGTAGGGGAAAATGAGAAATGTCCATGTATTATTGATCAAATTTTTACAGGCGGTCTTCAAAGTGATTTGGTTTGTCAAAAATGCAAGTATGTATCATTGTCGTGAATAAATTATTATTTTTTTAATTTTAATAATTATTTTAGTGGTGTATCAACAAAAATTGATCCAATTTGGGATTGTTCATTGGATTTGGGACCTGTTACTTTAGATGGAAGACAACCATCGTCACTGTACGAATGCTTAGAAAGATTTACTAAAGCGGAACATTTAGGACTAAACGAAAAAATTTTCTGTTCGAATTGCCAGTCTTATGAGGAATCTACAAAACAGTTTACAATGAAGACACTGCCAATTGTAGTTAGTTTCCATTTAAAAAGATTTCAACATTTCAATGAGGTATTTTTGTTAATGATTTATTTTTTATTACTTGTATTATTTTATTCTTTTTTAGAATGGGGAAAAAATATCAACAGTAATTTCTTTTCCTGAAATGTTAGATATGACCCCTTTTATGAGCAGACACGAGGAGCAATCTCCATTTCCAATTGATAATCGATATTCTTTATTTGCTGTTATTATTCATTTAGGTACATCAATAAATGCAGGACATTACATAGCTTATGTGAGACAACAGCATGACTATTGGTATAAATGTGATGATGACGTAATCACCAGAGCGAATTTAAAGGAGGTTTTGGACTCTGAAGGGTAAGTCATTATAAAACATGCTTAAACAGAGCTACATTTGTATTCTTTTAGATATCTTCTATTTTATCACAAACATGTGCTTGGATATGAATAAGGACATTTGGTTTTAAATAATTGTGAAATAAAAGTGATAATTATTTAGGTAGTTAATTGTGTTAGCTGAGCGTGGTTTATTTTACTTCAAATAGTACCAATAATATGCCACAGATGGCGCCAAATGTTAGTTTTATTGAAACATTTCAACAACCCCACTTATCAATAAAAATTAAGTTACAAGTTAATTAACCACAACAATTTGAAATGTTTATCTTAAGTTTTGGTTAACACATCAGGAGGTATTTTGTCTGTAAGCATATATCTGTTTCTCGGAAGCATAAGACACTGGTACAAAAAAAAGTTTGGGTTAATGTTTTTTTTTGTTGTACTACTTTTTTTGTATAAATAAAGTGACATGTTTTTTATGCTTCCATCAGATATATTACCGAGAAATAAAGAAATACGCAGTATTATGAGTTATTAATTATTTGATCTGAACATATTCTATAAGGCAAAACCATTAAATATCTACAACGTCCTCTACTCTGTTATCAAATGGAATATGTTTGCAAAATGGTCGTTTCAATAAGATGAATTAAGGCTTAGCACTACCAAAAGGTCAGTTATGGGTTTAAGTGAGTCACTGACTACAGGTAAGTTGTCCGTCACTGCTAGTTAGTTTGCAAGGGTTTTGAAATCTTTTTTTTGAGGACGGTAAAAGCTACTAGTATAAAATTAAAACAGACATGAAGAAAAATGCTTTAACTTTGGTTCCTACGTTTTAAAAAAATCGATTAGAACTTTGGGACATATTTATCATTTTCTGCGTGTTTTTTAAAAATTGTACAGTTCAAACTACAAAATTGACAAAAATTTATTTTAATATGGCTTTTAGTTTGATTCTTAATCATTCATTTTACATTAATTTTAAAATAATTAGTTTTAACCAAAATTTCAAGTATGATTTCGTACCTTTCGTAAATTTGCAACTATGTAGAATGGGTTGCCTACTTCTAGAGATATTTAATAAATTTTGCAAATGACAAGAATTCATCATAACAGAGAGTCACTCAGGTATACTGTTATTATTAGGGTGCAGTTGTGATTTCGACATCGACATGCTTGGGGAGTTTTGATCTGTTTTGTAGATCTTAGATCAGGGTCAATCATTTTCAAAACAAAAAAAAAATCTTAACAGTATGTGAATGGTCGGAACATTTAGTGTAAGTTACAAGTAAATAAATAAAAATTGAGACGACTCAATAAAAGTTTGGGAAGGGGTTAGGTGTTGGTAAATATACGTTTTGAGGGTTGGATATTGTTTTTTTGCCGATTTGTGATTGAAATTCGCACCCTATGAAAAAAAGTTTAGTGTAAAATATTACAAAGGCTGTCCTCAGAAGGGCATGCAAAAGGAAAAAGCTAACGGGCTCACAACATATTATGTAGTACATAAAACTAAAACATTTGTATTGTTCATTTTTCACAAAAACTTCAAAATTATTCAGAAAAACGTTAAAAACTATTTTATTTTCTTTTTTAATATTTATCTCCAGCAAAAATATATACATATTTTTTTATGAAACTTGGTGGAAACGTTGTTTTCTGTAATTTAAATAAGCTGTAATTTTTTCAAAGTAAAATATTTTTCCATTTTATAAGAATTTAAATAAAAAAGCCTAATTTTCAATCGAAAAACTTTGTTTACAAATTTAAAAAAAATTAACTTTATCACGTGCAAATTTTCTTCCTTAAAACTCGACTTTTGAAGGTATAAAAATATATTTGCATGGAACAATGTTGTTAAAATGTAAAAAAACAAATAACGACTTTTATATAATCGTTTTTTTTAGTTAATCGTAAGAATTTTTTATTTTTTACTGCAAATAAGCGTTGAAATTGATGAAAAAGATTAATTTTCATGTATTCCTATTGATTTTCTTTTTGCGATACGACTTCCAGTTTCGCCGGAAACGAAAAAAATCAATAGTAAAATCATTATTAGCCAATAACAAACATTTATCGAATCTAGCACAAATTTTTTATATTAAAAATGGTATTAGGTAAGTCAATAAGGACTACATTTTAAAAAAAATATTTAAAATATACAGGGTGCTCCAAAAAAGTGTTGAAACAAAGTTATAATTTTTTTAAATAAAAATTAAAGCTCCGTAAAAGGTAATTTACATTACTAAATCTTAAGAGTGAAAAGTACCCCTAATATTTGGTAGAAGATCATTTTTTATTTTTACGGTTTGATTTTGATTGTTTATATAATTCTACACAAAATATCAAAAATTGGGGTGGCAACCCCTTCTCATTTTTTTAAAATTAAATTCAAAGTACTCCATAATTCGCGTAACGCGTTTTAAACGAAGCTCATTTTTTATTTCCAAATGTCTTTCATATTTTGGTTGTTTATAAGCAAAAACGGAAATCAGTTTAATACAATTGTATATATTATCTATAACTGAAGATTTTATGATCCTATTGGATAGCAATTATAATTGTTACTTTGCCGAAATGTGAATTTTAATCCTCTTAATATACTTGTGATGATCCATAAAGTATTAATAATAATGCAATTTGAGGAAGAACGACAGGATTTCTGCAAAAATGTTAAAAAAAATTATGAGTGCCCAGGATTTTTCTAAAATGTAAATATACAAAAGTTCTGTGTGAAAAAATAACTAAAATATAACACTTATTAAATTATTTTTATAATTTTAACACTAATCTATTACCACTTATAAATCATCAATATTTTGCTGCTTTATTAAAATTTAAAAAAAATCCCACACAAATTTACTGTCCGAGGGTATGCCATGTATGTTCGCAAACCCCATGGTTCGAAAATCCCACGCCGCCATGTTTTAAACGCTCAGAAGGACTTAATTAGAGAAAAGAAGAAAAAACCGGAAAAAGAAAACTTATTCAAAAAAAAATTAATGAAATTACAAAAAATCTAAACAACTGGCCATATGTTTGTATATATAAATAATTAATTTGTTATTCAATTATAATATTTTATTACAAATCTTACTTTAAAAAACAGTTAGTTTTTTGTTAAAAAAGTATATTTTATTTATACTACTTTACTTAACTTAATACATTTTTTTAGGTTTTAGATTGAAATGAAAAGATATATTCCCATATTACTTTTAAACTAAAACAAAAACAAAGTTTTGAATCCTAACAACTATATTTATCCCTAAATTTAATCATCTAATTTAGCTTCATGACTTATTAGAAATAAAAGAAAATATTTGGGTAAATGTATGTTCATTCTAAAAGCCTAAATTTCATTGTTATTATTTACATTTTTTTTTAAGTGGAATAAAAAAGTACTTGCAGTAAATAATGAATTAATAATGTCCTATCGTAAAATCATCTTTTGCTCATGGGCTGAATACGTCCACTGTTGAAACCACGCCTGTCAGAGGGTCTAAAAACTTCAAAATTAGGTAAACTTTCAAGCGCCAAAACGCTTTGATGGACTCCTCTTATATTGGTTGGGCTTCCGGGCGTCGTATCAAATAAAACGAAGATGCCAGTATTTTTTATATTTCAGAAGTACTCACATAACGAACATAATTTACAACGCTAATGCTACTTAGCACCTTAAAGTAGACAACTCACAGACAACCATTGTTGGTTGTCTACTTAAAACCTTTACAATATGTACAACAGTTTTACAGCTCAAAAATGGTATATATTACAACCAGTGTTGCAGGTCCAAACCACAGTCAATAACATCGATCAAATCAATCAAATTATTGACAATGTCATGAGACATATCTTTCATACAATCACTGTCAATATTTCTTTTACAAATTTGTCATCAAGAACAACAAAATTTATGTAACCCAATGAAGTAATAACTAAAGAAAATAATTAATTAAGTATGGTCTTAAACGGTAAAAAAGAAGAGTAGACAAATTGTATCTGTTAATAATTAAAAATATTTCTTTTCTAGATATATTAAAATTATTTGCGATACTGAATTTTTTAACACTTATTCAAATATGTACCTCGCAGCACAAACAATCGTGTTATAGCCCGATATATTGCCAAGGGGATCTACTTCATGTAGTTCAAACTTCTAAAATTTTCAACGATTCAAAAACATTCGTAGATATGGCCATGGTATATCCAGTTAATGAAACTTTAAGGAAATTTCAAACTCTAATGGCTGAAAATGATGATAATCCCTCTCGAGAGCAAGTAGCAGAATTCGTTTATCAAAATTTTAAAGCAATCGGAGAGCTAGATGAAGTTTATCCACGAGATTATAAAAGAGAACCCAAGATTATTAAAGAAATTTCTGATCCTGTAGTAAGACATTTTGCTCAAAGTATTATTGAAATCTGGCCTACCTTAACCAGAAAGGTCTCTTATCATGTTCTTGACCATCCTGATACTCATTCATTAATACCTGTAGAACATCCTTTTATTATACCAGGTGGTAGATTTAAAGAGTACTATTATTGGGACTCTTACTGGATTTTGAAAGGCTTATTATTGAGCGATATGCATGAAACGGCCAAAGGCCTGGTACAAAATTTGCTTTCTATGGTCGAAAGGTATGGTTTTATTCCAAATGGTGGTAGAATATACTATTTAAATAGATCTCAACCTCCATTAATGAGTCTTATGGTGGGAGATTATGTCAGATTTACTAAAGACTTCGAGTTTTTAAGAAATAATATAGATACTCTTGACAAGGAACTTCATTTTTGGCTGGATCACAGGCTTACACATGTGGAAAAAGATGGAAAAGAATACGTATTGGCACATTACGATTCAGAGAGCGATACGCCAAGACCTGAATCATACCTTGAAGATATTGAAACTTGTTCTCTACTTACAACCGACGAAGAAAAGGTTAGTTAGATTGATTTACTGAAAATCATTCTAAATTATGATTACTAATAATTAAGGGTGTCAAAACAATTATTTTAAACATAAGTTGAATATTCGATAAAGGGTAGTTCATTTTAGCGAGGTAGACCAGAGCTACTTTTATATTGTATATTTTTGGTATCGGATTTAGAGTTTTTTGTTTTAGGTCTTTAGTCGTAGTTGTTGCTGAAAGTGCCTGTTGTAGACATATTTTTGGTCTTTAAACATTTTAGGGTTCATTATAGTACATTTAAAATAACGGTAAATTGTCGGGAAACTTGACGAGACCGCTTGTCCCCTACGTATTTTGGGGCGCTGATTACGAAAATGAGGGTTAAAACTAGCAGCAATGGTTTGAACACCCCTAAAATTGCAAAAAACACCACATTACTACCTGATAAATGTCTAAAAAAGTTTATATGTAGTTGCAAGAGGGGATGTACGAAGAAATGTTCTTGCAAAAAAGTGAGAGGCAGAGACTGCGAGAATAGCTAAAACATGTTGACCATCCAAGACTTTGATGAAGACGAAGATTTTGAAGAGGAAATATAATTAGAACTTGAGCCAGAAATATTGATTCAGGAAACTGAAAATCAATAGGATACGAGCGATTTTTGCGATTCACAGATACGTTCAGAAGTTGGTTGGGCCGAAACAACAACAGAATTTGACGAGGATGAAGAAATTTTTCCATGCAAAATACCAAGACTAGATTTGAATACAACTGAATAGTGATATCTTGTAAGAAGTTGGATACTTGTCATATTTCAAATCTATTAATAAAAATATATTCCATTTTTAGTTTTTGTATTTTATATTTCATTTTTCACCAAAATCCAGCGGTTGGGGGGGGGGGGGGGTGTTTCTGGCATGTGGGGGTGTCACACAAATTTTCCAGTCTCAACACCCCGATTTTCGAAATCAGCGACCCAAAAAACATATGAGATGAGTTAGTTTGCAAAACAACAAGTACATTCGGAAAACACCCCAATTTAGGGGTGTTTTTTGCAATTTTAGGGGTGTTCCAACCAAGGGCACAAGTGGTCTCGTCCAGTGCGGCGTTTCCCGAACTTTTAGCGTTATTTTAAATGTACTATTACCTCAAAATGCAAACGTGACGTAGAAATTTGAAATTAAGCATACTGTTAGCTATTTGTGTCGCGGAAATAATTTATCGATTGTGAAATATATTTTTTGAATTATTAATACTGATGACTTGTGAGCTCAAAAAGTTTTATTTTTTAAACCGTGTGGGATATCGTTATGAAGAAACGTACTTTTCTATAAGTATTCCAAGTTTTTTTTATTTTTTATGAGGATATTAACCAAAATGAGAGAAATGACATATGTTCCACAATAAATTGTCGGCAACTCTTTTTTAAGTGTTCAAACAGATTTCCACTAGAACTAGAGAAACGATATTCTAATTTGTTTAAAAAGTGATTTAAAAAAAATAGTACTTATTTTTTAGTATGAATGTTACACAGATCTAAAAAGTGGAGCAGAGAGCGGTTGGGATTTTACCAGTCGTTGGATTTTCGACAAAAGGGGTGAACCAGGACAAGAATTACATCTTATTAATACTAGAAGAAATGTACCAGTTGATTTAAATGCATTTCTTTACAAGTCATTTAAAGCACTTTATAAATTCCACCTTATTTTACAAAATGATGACTCTGCAAGATTTTGGTTAGGATATGTGGAAAAATGGAAAGAAGCAATTGAAGCTATTTTATGGCATGAGCAAGATGGAACATGGTTGACATTATTCGATTTGATTAATCATTTTCATTATAAATAATTTTTTCTTCAGGTATGATTATGATTTAAAACTTAAGAAACCAAGAAGATATTTTTGGGCTAGTAATTTAACGCCTTTATGGGCTGGAGCGTTCGATGAAGAAATGCGACAAGAAAAAGGAGCAAGGACTGTAAAGTATTTACAAAAAATGGGTATTGATCGTTTTAGAGGTGGTGTACCATCATCGCTTTTTCCTACAGGACAACAGTGGGATTTTCCTAATGCATGGTCTCCATATCAAAATTTGGTTATTATAGGTAAAAATAAAAAAAATAGTTTATGTTTAAGAAAATATTAACGATATATGCGTATATATCCTTTTAGGTTTGGATAAGAGTAAAGATCCAAGCGCGCAAGAATTGGCAAAAGAAATTGCTTACAAATGGGTCAATTCCAATCTAAAAGCATTTCAAGAAAATAAAGTCATGTTCGAAAAATACAGTGCCGAAAGTAGCGGTAGTTTTGGAGGAGGCGGGGAATATCACATTCAAGCTGGCTTTGGTTGGAGTAACGGATGCCTTCTAGAACTAATTCATCTTTATTTCAGAGCGAAAACAAGAAAATACAAATCATTGGGTTAAATGGTTTTTATCAATACGATTTCCAACATTAATAATATGTTAACTGACAAGGGCAATGTGAAATCTTTATTAAAATATAGCAATCAATATCATAAAATCTTAACAGCAGTTTGTATTTGGATATTTTGTTTCAAATAAACATATATATTGTTATGATTTTTTGTTGTTTTTCTGAGCGGTTTATATTTAAATTTGTTTAAATTTTATTCAATTTAAACCACAAATAATCTTCAAAACTAATTACTATATTTTAATATTATTTTCATTCAATTCATTTATACTTGTCCGACATCATATTCTTCCACGCCACTTCATGCCCTTCTAGAAGATTAAATTCGCAGTTCATCTCTCTATATATGTTAATATGATTATCTCTTTCGCACTTATAACTGCACCAAATATTTCTAAATTCATGCAATAAAAATCTGATTGACTTTCAAAGAACTTGAGAGAGAGAAATCATTCCATATATTTCCAGCCAATCAAAATAGGCCGTTCACTCAAAGATGGTTGAGAAATAAATTCCCCAAAAAGATATAAATTTTCCAAGGTTCGAAAAGATAAATTGTGCAAAAGATATTTCTTTTAATAATTTGTGTTGCAAATTTTGATTAAAATAAAAGTAGAGTGATCTTTAAATTAAAAACGTCTAGTGCCGGTAAACAAAGTGAATTCGGTATCATTATTTATTGGTCACGTATATTTGTGATCTAAATTTGTAACTTTTTGTAAACATGTAAAAGCTCTCCAGAATTAAAACAGTTGAATCTTCATTTTAAAAACAAGTTTCGCAGTTATCTTAAAAATTGCGTGGCCCTTTTTAAGTCTTTATGTCCACTTTGAGATTAACTCGTTTCTTTGGCTGTGTAACACTGGAGAAAACTAAAATTATTGCATTTTAATGCCCACATTGTAGATACTAAAAAGGACCCCGCACTTTTCTTATGCAAACGGGAGCATCGCAAAATTATCTGAATTTTTTATATCTTATAGTACTGGAGGTTTTCATTAAAAACGTCCTATCCTATGATGTAACGCTCTTTGCGTCGTCACGCGGTCTTTTGGCGCCTTGGTTCAGGTTTAGAATTGCCTCGGGCGTCACCTTCCGTTTATAGTGCGAAGGCCACTTGCACACAGCAGCTTCAGTGAAGATGTAATACTCCAAGTACAAAATAATTGTTTTTATTCAAAAACCAAAAATATTACGGAATTAAGAATCCGGATATAACTCGGTTATCGCCGGCTTCGGTCGGAGAATACACGACAGTCGGTCCTCTCTATAATCTGATTAAATCGTGGTTTAGGGTAAGGATTTCTGCGTCTACCAAACAATTATGCGACTGTTTTCATCTGTCGCGCAGAGGTCTAACTGATCGGTACCATAATTTTAAGTTAATTCTAATCCGCAGTGCTGTGCGCGATATAATTAATATATTTTAATTATCACCGTAATTAAGTAACTTCGGTACAATGTCGTATCCTCAAAAGTCGATCTGAGGTGATCGTTGAAAACGTGGATTTTAAAACCAATTTTTGGAACAGCTTGAAGGAAAATACAAGATGCAGGAAATAGAAACCAAATGCACGTTTTCAAGCTATAAGACCATTTTTGACCCAATCAGAAGTGATCCAAATAAACTGATCTCATGACATTCAAAAATTCCTAATATCACGTAGTTACCCATAAATAAACTAGGAGAAGGAAGCCGGATGTGCGTTTTTGGGATTTATCCCCTAAATTGATAGATCAAAAACATGAAGAATGAAAGAAAAAATGGGTACCAAAAAGAGAAATAGCAATATTTTTTTTATTACATATATGTAATACAAAATTTTATTCAGTTAATTGTCCTTGTCTTCTTCTGCTATTGTAACAGGACAATATTTAATATTGTTTATTGTCCAGTGGGCTGAATCCAATAATTGGGACCATTGTAAGGATTCTTGTAAACCCATATAAAAATGGTTCTTAATAATTAAATATCTTGCTATATCCGCCTTTGTGTATATTCCTTTAGAATTTATGTTAAATTTTGAGATTATCTTCAAAGTATCTTCATCACCAGATATATTACGATCCTTGTTATTTTTCCTATACATTCTTAGTTCTTGTTGCAAATCAGCGATGCGTTTTTTAAGTTTAGGAATTAAAATACTTGGAGTTTCTGTCGTTACTACGACAGAAGACTTTTCTTCTAAGTCGAACCATACTTCTCTAAATTCTTTTTCTCGGTTTATAAATTCTTCTTTGTCAGGAATCGGGAATTCTTTTGAAATATCAGATTGTGCAGAAATTACACTCGTTGAATCTTGTTCTTTTAGTGCTTTATTTTTTAAATGTTCTTTTAAAATTATCAAATCTTTTTCTAAAAGTTGAGGTAATTGTGTTCTTTCTGAATAGATTACGTAAGCTCTAAATAAATCTATGTATTTCGAATATAATTGGTCATACCCCATTTGAACTTCACGTTCGCTTTCCTCAAGTACCCTTGCATATTCCATAATATTTTTATGTCTAAGTTCTAGTAGATGGACTTTGCTTTGAAGGATTTCTACTCTATTTGCCAATTCTGTACGATCCCACTCACTAGTTTTTTTATACGAAAGAAATTCTTTCTCTGTAGAAATTTTTAATGTCCTTGCATTTTCACATTGTTCTTCTAGTTGTTTGTTATCTTCCTCAAGTATTTGTATCTTAAATCCGTATTCTTTGTTCAGCTGGTAGGCTTTATTTATACTATCTAGGACGTTTACCATGAGTGGTGTTAACGTCTTTACCACATCTTGGTCATAATTAGAAATAATTTTTTTAAATTCCAGATATAAGCTAATTAGGACTGGTGAAGACTGCATTTCTTCAGAAATGAGGCGAGCCATGTTTTCTGTTTTATGAGTGATAGTGTTTTTATCTATGAGAATTGATGGATTTTCGGGATCCATTTTATGCTTCAAGTATTTCTGAGAACTATGATTTGAATTTTGTACTACTAATGCTTTTGGGGGATCATGATTTAGTAAATGCATTGTTAGTTTCTGGTACTAAACATACTTATGACGATTTAAATGATTCTGAGCCTATTTAAAAGATTTCTATTACATACTTCGTAATTTTGATTCCCGCGTCGTAATTTTGTCATACAAAAAAATCAAACGTCAGTAATGACCGGTATTATCTATCTACTATACCACAAACCACATATTTAATCTGTGAACTATGCATAAACTCTGTGGCATAAACGAACGTCAGTTAAAATGGACGAACCGTACGTAATAACAAGGTATATAAACTTGATATTGGCCGAGTAGACACATCCGAACAGATTAGCCACATATTTTAACACATAATTACTTATATAATCGACCTGAAGCCTGTAATTTTAAGAAAAAAGAAAGATCCCTGGAGAATACCACCCAGTCGCAATCCCCCCTATGTATTCTATAGCTCATCTGTGGTCGTAACCATTGACATATACTCATGGATATTTTTTTGCTGAAAAGAGTGAGAAAGATGGCGTATGGATTCGGTCTAGCGCTATCTCTAACATCTTAACTCTACGATACTGTTTTGAGAGAGACAGAGATTGACCGAACCACCGTTTCATCAATTCTCACTAATGGGCATGTTCATGAGTATATGTCAATGGTCGTACCCACAAAAGACGAAAGTGTGTCGTCGCAAATGTCATTCTTGTCAAAAACTGATTTCAAACAAAGAATTTGAGGTTATTGTTTCTACAATATGGCCAATAAAAATGAAAGAGTAGGAATTTATAGATCATAGCCCAATAAAAGAGAGAAGAAGAAGAAGAGTAGGAATTTATTTTATTTGATGTTGTAAAAGTACTACCAACATCACTTACTAAACTGTTGGAAATCCCCAGAAATGGCAGTTTATCTCATTAGCAGTGGAAACCAATGTAAAAATTATCTGCAGATTTTCCGCCTAGTGCTTAAGTAGGATGGCACTATAGCGTAAACTTTGTCCAACAACTAAATCGACCGGTCGCTACAGACAACGGCTGAAGGTCTCGTTTTAGTTGTTGGTCAATCTATAGCACGCACAATAGCAAATATAAACAAACCAATATAGACATGTACTCAGTTTTATTTTTTTCTTTTCATTTCATTTTCATAAAAAACTTAATCGTAAATTGGAATATTTGTCTCCCGATAACTCCTTTACCATAGTTGACATTTTCGTGGTTGTGGTCGTCGTATCCCCTCCTACGTAGAAACCAGATATCGATTGATTTTTAGGTTAAGTTAGATATTATTTATTTACCTCACAATATTTTTTGAAATGGTGATCTATGGTATTTATATTGTTTCAAAATCTGGTGGTTTAATTTTTAATTACGATAATCTTGTACCAAATATAGAAACTGAGAAAAAATTTTCTTATCCATTAGATATCAAATTGAGGACAGAGAATAAAAAAATTGTTGTTGAGTTTGGTCAAAAAGATGGTATACAAGGTAATATTTAAATAAAATGTTAGCTAGATATATTAATTATTAATTTACAGTGGGTCATGTGTTAAGTGCAATAAATGGGATTCCAGTAACAGCTCATCAAATGGATAACGGACAAGATGCGTTAGAATTTTTGGATAATAAAGAAAATTACCCTCTTACTTTACAATTTGGTAGGCCAAAAATGACTACAAACGAAAAAATATTTCTTGCAAGTATGTTTTATCCACTCTTTGCCATTGCCAGTCAGCTTAGCCCCGAACCAAAGTCTTCAGGAATAGAAGTTCTTGAGGCAGATACATTCCGCTTAAATTGTTTCCAGACCCTAACTGGTGTAAAACTTATGATAGTTACTGATAGAGGACAAATAGGAGTTGAAATTTTACTTAAACGAATATATGAACTGTATGCTGATTATGCTTTAAAAAATCCTTTTTATTCCTTAGAAATGCCTATAAGATGTGAACTCTTTGATAGTAATTTAAAAGGTGTACTTGAACAAATTGAAAAAGTTGGTATTAATAATATATAAATTTATTATAAAAAAGTTCTTTTTACTACTCAATATTCAACAAACAGGAAGAATGCAGTATTTTACGAATTGTTTCCAAGATTAATAGCAGAAACCAAGTTTTTGAGAATATATTTTATCCAAAATATTAAGAAATAAAAAACTTATTTGAAAACGACAACTATTTTATGTTACATTTTTAATTAAGAATTTCCACATGACCTGCAATTTAGATCCATGAACTATATAGTGCTAGTTTAAAAACAAGTAGAAATCAGCAGAAAATGTATTTTTTAAAGATAAGTTCAAAGCCACATAAAATTAGAAAACAATTTTTATTGAAAAACAAAATATTTTTCTAAAAGATTAAACATAATAGGCTTTAAATAAAATTTAAAGAGGAAGACCTGTGGCTAATTCAATGTAAAGTCGATATTCACAACATCTGGACTCGAAAAGCACCTTTTGTTTAGATTAGGGCTCATAAAAATGCATTAGCGTCGCATCTATTTATTCAAATCTGGCATCACCGCATTATATAAGTAATTATATCTTCTTTTTTAATGATATATAGTTTGAATTTTTTAACCACACGTATAATTTCTTTTTTCTAAATTTCTACTATAACTGTACTGGCAATTCAATTTAAACGATTTTAAATTTGCAATAGATATAAGTAAAGCATTAGATATGAGCTGGGGGATTGTTTTTAAAATTAAAATTTTAGGTGGTTGAACAGGATTATAAAACAGACTACACTATGAAAAAAAGAAGAAGAGTATGACATACAAATTTATGTCAATTTGTTATGTTTACAGAAAAAATAACTAAAAAGTATATTCTATTTTTTTATCAAAAAATTTGATAAAATATAAAATGAATTATGATTTTTCAAAATCGAATTTTAATACAAATAATTATATACATAGAAAAACATTTGATAGGCCTCCCGGTAAATATAAACAGAAGGTTATGTTATTAAAGCAAATGATCAGAGAATATGTGCATGTAAGTATAATTTATAATTAAAGACCTAAATAATATATTTGATTATGTAGGAAAATGCTGCGCTGGTAGATGAATTAGAAGAAGTACAAATAAATATCATTATAAGAAAAGAAGAAAGAAAATTTCTTTTAAGAAAACTATGTGAATATGAACCTCAAGTAGCTATAGAAGTTCAAAATGCAGCTAAAGATGGACCTTCTTACCGTCCTCATTCCACTGTTTCGTCTAATAGCAATTCTGCCGTAGAATCAAAGAAAAGTCGAAAAAGAGGACACATGAATTCATCAGGTATAATATATCATAAAATATTACGGGTATTATACAATAGAACATGTAGTAGATCTTTTAAATGAGAAGGAAACTGTAATTACTTTCGAAGTCAATATGAACATTACAACTTTCTTTTATACACCAATAACCTCTGCAGACATTGAACATATTTTTCACAGTATAAGTGAATATTTATTGACAAATTTACCGTGAAATTTGTTAAATAGTGTAATAATATTTATGGAAAGATAACATTCTGTATTACTTTTAGTTGATTAGTATTTTTTTGGCCACAACCCATCCGACCAAAGTAGAAAAATCCACGCAAGTTTACATGCTCTGATTATAAATATGCAATAACTGTTTGATTTTTTTTTATAATTCAAATTTTATTTTACATTTTTTCGTTTTAGAGAGAAGATCTTCTAACATGAAGTCAAGGAAAAGTTCTTCTAAAAGTAGAAAAAAGGTTATTCAACCTGTACCTGTTGATCATAGTGGCAAGCCTATTTTTCCCATTGATTTAGGACGACTTACAGTACATTCTCTTGGAGAAGTGGTTCATAACAGGATTGATTTTCATTCAGATTATGCAATATATCCTGTAGGATACGTTTCAACAAGGATTTATGGCAGTTTAAAAGATCCTACCCAAAAGTGTATTTATACATGTAAAATTTCTGATACAAATGATTTGCCAAGGTTGAGGATACTTTTTATTTATTGTATTCAATTTTTAGATTTATTATCTTGTAGGTTTGAAATAGCTTCAGATGACCACAAACCACCAATAACTGGTGACACTCCTGACGTCTGTCATTCTTTACTTTTACAAAGTATAAATGATGCGTTATCTTTAAATGTCGTTAGTACCAGACCCAGAGGCAATGACTTCTTTGGTTTAACCCATCCTACAGTCCAGCATCTCATACAAGGTTCACCCGGAGCCAGAAGATGCTCAAATTATAAATGGATTAAGTTTGAAGTTTCAAGGAGTTGTGATCCTTATACTGATGATAATGATGCAGGGTTAAGCTATGAGTATTTACAGAGAAGCATTAATTTTTGCAAGTATAAAATGGCGCCTGATGTGTTGCAGAGACCTGATGATTTTGTAGATTCTAAGGATAATTTGATTTGGAAATAAAAAGTATTTTTTCTTAAGTAATCTGAATTTTTTAAATTATTTGTCAGTTTCCAGGAAATTTCTATCATCAAACTAAAAAAAAACTAGTATAAAACCCATAAAGTAAATAGACAGATATTTAAATAGGGTTGCTAATAACAGTATTTAGTATTTAATATGAAAAGTAGAAAATAAATTATATATTATTTGTAGGACCTCAAAATCAGTGTTGATAATTTATAGATCGTTGTAATTTAAATTTTATGAGCATTTAACATATAAATGTGCGTTACAGAAGTTGACCACCCATTTATACAGATATAGTTAACTCTATTTGATAATATTTTTAACATGTCTAAAAACGCTAAGAATCAAAAAATAATTCCAATAGTTTGTATGCCTCTTTCTATTGAAATATTGAGAATATTCAAAGTTTTTCCTCAAAAAAACACAGAATTAAATCCAGGTGTAAAATTTTTCGGAATATTTTTCCTCATTTCAGTTTTTGCATCTCTACCGGTTATTAGTAGTATATTACATTTCTACCATACCATGAAAAGTAAGTATTTTGTGACATATTGAATAAATCAGTGCCACAATTTTTTTTTAGACCAACAATTCTACCACACAGAGTTAGATATTAATTATGCAGTTTCATTTACTACTGCGTTTGTACTTATATGGGCTTCTATACTTAAAGTAAAATCGACAGCTCAACTATACACGTTTTTGTCGAATTTTGAAGATTTTGGAAAACCTACAAATTTCGATGAAGATAATAAAACTTTCAACAAATATTCAAAAATGCATTTTATATATTTAGAAAGTCTCATTTGGTTCATTATCTTAACTTCTAATATATTTAAAAAAGAAAGTTGTAGAAGAGATAATCAAATATTTAATATGACTGAAGTTTGTGGTCTTTTCACTAACACGTGGTTGCCGTTTAACATTGATTTTAGTCCAGCTCGGGAAATTTATTTGTTTGTCCAGGTATTTGGCGTCCATCATATTTATATGTTAGCTGGTTTAATGGCCTGGCAAGTTTTTGAAACCATGCACCACATTGTTGTAAGAATAAGACATGTAAAGTACACATTTATTGAGGCGTTAGCTCTAAAAAATCCTGTTGAGAGAAGACTTAAGTTTAACTTTGCTGTTAGATATCATAATGCTGTATTAGGGTAAATAATTATTTATCACTTTTATTATTTTGAAATATTAAGTTTTTGTTTAATTTTTAGCTTGGAAGGAAAATTAAATGATGCTTTTAATATATTTATGTTTACTCATATGGTTTTAACAGCAGCTGTGTTAGGAAGTGGAATTTATTCGTTCATGCAAGTATGATTTTATTGTAATAAATTTTACTTGCAAAGTTTCTTTAATCTTTAAAATTTATACATTATTAATATTTTTTTAAGGCAAAATCTTTATCTACATTTTTGGTATGCACGGGATGGTTTTGGGGATTATTTATGGACTGCTTTAGTGGTCAACGTCTTCAAGATGAGGTAATTAACAGGCTGATTCTAAATTCGGTTCCCAAACATGCTTATACCAATATGAATTTGGACGATTTTCTTAGTTTTCTCCCCATTTTTTAAGTTTGAATATTTTTTTTTAAACTATATATACCGATTTATCGTTTCATATTTTTTTAGAGTTTGGAATTGGGTTTTGCCGTTTATGATTCTCCATGGTACGATTTTGAAGAATCTCTAAAAAAAGACGTTATGTTTGTTCTTGAAAAATGTCAAACTTGTATGAAACTACAAGCTGCTTCGTTTGGAGTTATGGACAGAGCAATGTTTCTAGGGGTAAGCAAATAAACCAAAAAATTTATTTATTAACTTCCAACAGTTTCGCTATAGATCGGAAGCTGATTGTCTTCAATTCAATCTAGTACTTTGCTGCCTAGTTAAACAAACAACTATTAAGAGAGATATAATAAAACTCAAAATAATCTAGTACCACACAAAATATATATTTAAGAAATTTCGTTGTTAAGTTGATACACATAGTGTAGCCTTCTCCCTATTGGCTTCGACTGTTTTTGACCACCTGTTGTGGTACGGACTCCCTAATATACATTTGGGATTTCGGTCAGTACTTTTAATTGTTTTAAGATTTTTATCACTTTCATTTTCCGTATAATGTTCTACATACCTTCCTAGTACCACCCATTTTTTCTGTCTACCTTATAAATTTAATCAATTTACTATGTACCAGTACGCGCACATATTCATAAAATAAATAAATAAATAAAATTTTTAATTCTTCGTTTTCCATTATAATTAATTGGGTAAGTTCTCACCTTTGTATCTTTTTCTTTCTGACACTAGATCTGATGATGGCAGTATTGCCGAAACTAGTTGCCCTTCCCTCTTCTTCAACTTAACGAATTTTTTAAAATATATTTTGTGTGGTACTAAATTTTGAGTTTTATTATCTCATTATTGTACCATATTCGAGATATATGGATAACCTGTTGGACTTAACTATTATTTATATTATAGAAGCCAATTATCAATAATATTTTTCTTATTTTTTAGGTTTTAAAGGTTACTTATTCGTACATTACGTTATTAAGAAACGCATAAGGCAAACTTATTTTTCTGTCAGCTTAATAAAGATGTGCTAGACCATAAAAGTTTATGTAGTTAAGTTAGATACTTATTAAATAGATTGTTTCAATGTACTGTTTTTTTTTTTACTTTCAACTAAACAATTTTATTCATCCGGCATTAAAAAACCCTACAGCGATGAATTAATTCTTGTTTATTGAAAATAATTTTTATTTACAAAATCTAATGATATATTTATTTCCTGTAACACAATAGTTATTTATGCAACCAGTGGGTAAAGTGATACTTTTTTCACGAATGTGGATTTTGTCGTACGAGTCAAAGGCGAGTGCGACAATCACATATACGAGTGAAAAAATGTGGGGTAATCCCACCTAACTTTCCGAACAGTCCTAGTAAAGTGATTATTAAATTGTCACAACCCTAATAGCACAAAAGGTCCGACTGACGTTTTTTATGGTTCATTTAACGTCAGACCGTCCGAGGACTAAAATAAAACGTTTTATAAACGTTTCTGCAAGAACGTTTTAAAAATGGACATAAAGAAATGTCCAAAATATGTAACAATAGGGACCTTTTTAAAACGTTTTATTTAAGTCGTTTTTAAATACACCATTAAAAACGTCCAAAAAGAGTGTTTTCAGAAAAAGTCAAAAAGTTACATTCTTTAAACGTTTTTGTAAGTCGGTTTTATAACCACTGTAAAAAACATTGAAAAGGCGTTATGTTTTTAGGTCCACAAAAGAATATTTTGAGAAAAACGTTTTCTTGGAGTCGTTTTTAAAAACTTTATAAAAAACGTTTATTTTATGTCCTAAAATGTATGTTTTCAGAAAAAGTTAGAAAGTTACGTTTTTTAAATGTTTTTGTAAGTCATTTTTATAACCATTGTAAAAAAACCTTCTAAGACGTTGTGTTTTTAGATCCGCAAAGTATAAATGGACGTTCTAAAATATATCCAAAAAAACGCCTTTTGTCGAATTATTTATTTAGTCCTTTTTGAAACATTTTTAAAACGTCTTTTTTCGACGTCTATATAACGTTAGAAGTTGTTACATTTGCACTAGAGAAAAACGTCTTATAAACGTTCTCGGGTACTTTAACGAACGTTTTTAAAACGTCTCGACGGTCGTTCGTGTACATTTTTAAGACGTTTTATAAACGTCTCTATGCCATTATGGAAAGTGAAATCCAGTGTGACACTTATTTATCCTCTTATATTTTTAATAATTTCTTGATGATGATTTTTCAACCGAAACTAGTCACCTAAAAATTTTTTCTATATACACGACTTTAATTGTTTTATTTCTATTGTTGAAAAATAAAAAATTAGTCTCAACATTTCAAATAAATATAAGTAGTATACACAAATTATAAAGAGAAGGTGATTTGATTATAGAGCTGAAAGAATTTGTAATAAATTATTTGATGCTTTTATTCTACTTACATTGGCGTAACTCAAAATATAAAAAAAAAATCTGATGTGGCCAGCACATGACCTCTCGCCATTTTTGAATCAAAAATTTACAGGTTGACACAAAAAAGTATGAAAAAAAATTATTTTTGTAAATCTGACAACAATGGCAAAAGTTTCGAAAATTTTAATGAGATGAAAATAAACTATAGGGTATACAAAATATATGTGTAAAACTTTATTGCCGTTTTGTATAATAATGGCGTCATCAACCATTGCAACTGCCACTTCCAGTTGTGCGATTGGCACCAAAATCTAATCAGATCTAATCTAGGGTATCAGAATTCTGTATGCAAAATTTCAATTTTTTTGTGTTAACGTGCTAATTTTTGATTCAAAAATTTTGAGAGGTCATGTGCTGGCTACAACAGATTTTTAATAGCAAATAAAACTCTAAATCATGTACGACAATTATATATTAAATTAGAAAAAATAGGAGGGTGGCAACTAGTTTTGGCTACTAGCCATCTTCAGGCCTACAAATAATTACAATTGAATAATATGGAAATACTACAGAATTTTAAGCTTACAACTTACCATAAACTAACATGTTAACGATTGTTAAATCAAAAGTAAATTACAATGGAACACCATGATTCAAAAACTGGAAAAATACATATAGGGGGATAGGAAGGGCACATGAAAGGAAACGCAATGGATTATTTAAAATTAAAGAAATAGTGGTTGGAACATATTGAATATAGGAGCAAATGGATGCCTTAGTGAGTAAACTGAGGCGAGTTTACTAGGAAACCATATTGACGCAAACTGTAGATTACATATTGGTTCTTCAACATGCGTCCGAAAATGTTGTAATAACGACGTACCAACAAACTTGGAAGTGTTCTTCCGCCCTTCTTGAAAATGAGACAATTTTTAGTAGATTGGACATGAAAAGTCCAAAATCAGAAGAGTTCTCTGAGTAAGTCAGCAGGAGAAGTATTAGAAACTCAAGAGACACGAGCAACGACATGTCAAACTGATAAGAAAAAATCAAGGAAATTAATGGGATGGAGGTTTTTTATTTTTTATTTTTATTCTACTGATAATAACCCCACTTTTCTTATGCAAATAGAAGCACTGTTAAATTGTCTGAATTTTACTTTCCCGAACGAGCAAAAAAATTCCAGATATCGATGGAAATATCCATTTTGAGGTCCCCTAAGAAGATTGAAACCATTTCCAGAGTAAGGTCTGTCTGTGTGTTCTATTTTTAAAATTCAATATACATATTGCAAATTTTATAATTCTTAACGAATATTTGTAAATTTCAATATTTATTGTAGATAAGCACTGATGATGGCTTTATCACCGCTTTATAGCCGAAAGCGCTTTATGAAGTATATAACAATTCTGCACGAAATAAGATACTTATATCACTTATTATAGAACGAGCGCTCACTGTATAAAATACCCATAAGCAAAAGAATGCAGTAAACCGAATAGAACGGTAGAGGGGAGCATATAATAAAATCAGGCATCAGGATGTCTACAGTCAAGTGGCACAGAAGTAGGGGAGAATTTTTTCGTTCCTTTCATGAAAAGATGCAATGCTGCAAGCACCAGGGGGTGGGTGTGAGGATGTCCTAAAGAATGGATCACAAAAATGTCACTTGGTGCATCTCACATAACGCACTTGAAAATTTGCCAGATAATATGGAGCCCAAAAATGCGATTTGCTGCATCGTCATAGTGCACGGGCTAAAAGAGTAGGGGGGGGGGGAGACAAAAAAGGGACGCAAAAAATTTTAAAACTTAATTAGAAAATAAAGGATTTAACATTTGGCCATTTTTGTACTCACATCTTGTTAGTCGGGTTTTTGATGGAATAAAACTTTCCTTTTCCATCTTTTGATATATCTTTAAACCAAAATTTGTAAAAAACCAAGGGCCCGTAGATTTTTTCGACCAATTTAATGTTCTTCAATGTAGTTAACTTTTTGCCCATTTAATCATCTTTATTTCTCTTATGGTTTAGATAATAGCAATGTTAGGAAATGATAAAAGAAACAGAATGTATAAATAGCGATAAAGTATATTGGTCATTAATCCATATTTTAATATAATTTTTGATAATTTTTATATCTGACCTGTACGTCTATGATATAAATGTGCACTCAAAACCAATGAAAATATCAATAATTCATTATGTATATCAGGTTATAAATACTAGTAAAGGATAAAACAAAACATTTAACATATGATACGAAAAATATTAAAATCAAGATCTGTACATTAAAACTATTTTTATTAATATGGACAAAAAAGTAGAAAATACAAAAATAATTCCGATTATTTGTATGTCTGTTTCTATACAAATTTTGAGATTATTCAAAGTTTTTCCTCGTAAAAAAACAGAGTTAAATCCAGGAGCGAATTTTTTTCTACAATTTTTCTTTATTTCAGTTTTGGGATCTTTGCCATTTATAAGTAGTATATTACATTTGTACCATACGGCAAGCAGTAAGTATTCTGTAAAAAAAATAGTAAGGGCGAGCTCGAGGATAAAATTGTTTTTAGGTAAACAATACAACCACACAGAATTAGACATCAATTATGCAGTATCATTTATTACAGCATTTGCACTCATTTGGGCTTTCATAATAAAAATTAAATCTGCAGCTCAAATGTATACATTTTTGTCGGATTTTGAAAAATTTGGAAAACCTACAAATTTTGACGAAAATAACAAAGCTTTCAACAAATATTCAACAATGCATTTTATATATTTAGAAAGTCTTATTTGGATCATTATCTTGACTTCTAATATATTTAAAAAAGAAAGTTGTAGAAGAGAAAATCAAATGTTTAATATGACAGAAATTTGTGGTCTATTCACTTATACATGGTTGCCAATAAATATAGATTTCACTCCAGCCAAAGAAACTTACTTATTTGTCCAGGTGTTTGGAGTACATCATATGTACATGTTAGCTGGTTTGATGGCCTGGCAAGTTTTTGAAACAATGCAACACATTGTTTTAAGAATAAGACATGTCAAGTACACATTTATTAATGCATTAGCGCTAAAAGATCCTGTTGAGAGAAGAATCAAGTTTAATTTTGCTGTTAGATACCATAATGCAGTCTTAGGGTGAGAAACCATTAAGCCTATTTTTATTAGTATAGAGTTCGAACAATATATAAAAAGTACTTCAACAGTACCTTAGAATGAATAAGTACTTGTAATGGTGCTAATTTATGTAATGTATTTTATATTTATTTCCCCACACATAATATGTGTATAAATAAAGATTTAGGTAACCATTAAAATAAACTAGAGAGTTGTAAACCTCTCAATGAAAACTTGCTTCAGAATAAACCCCATCTCTGGTCCACTTTGACCTACGGCACTCAAATTTAAACTCAACCGAAATATGACCCTAATATACCAAGTTTAAAGCAAATTGGTCCAGTGGAAAGGCCGTGAGAAATTACAATCCTTTTTAGATGTGTTCTTAAATTCACATTTAATAATAAATATTTAAAATCATATCCAACTACAAAAATTTTTATTCAATTCACAGCTTACATAGCTACGTCATTCCAATTCCTAGAAATATCCACAATATCGTTAGTGATACTGAGTTGAGAATTTAGGTATTTGCAAAAACCACAGAAATTGGAAATAATTGTCTTTATTTAAAACCATCCGGCGAGGAAAAGTGTGCAACAAGTTTTATTCGGACCGTAAAGGCACGCTTGTGGCGGCAGTAGGACTGACAATACTGGTCAAGCAGCTTGCGGCTAACTCGAGACAAAATAGAAGACATGGTGCCGATAGTCAGATAGGTAGGGGTCAACCAGGTATATATAAGAAAAAGAACAGAGCTTAAGCATGGAATAAATACGGCAAAAAGGGATAGCTGGAAGAGGGTGCTAGACCAGTTGGGTGATATATGGGGTGATGGCTACAATATATTCACGAGGATCATGGGCAGAAGACACGAGCCATACAAGCTTATCCCAGAGCAAAATCTAGAATGGCGTAGGAAGCTATTCCCGGACAAAGGGGGAAAGACGCCAAGACACCGCGATGATGAGGAGGTCATACCATCAGTAATTATGGAGGAACTGAAAGAAGCCAACAAGGCCATAAAATTAAAAAAAGCTCCAGGACCGGACAAGATTACTCAATACGATAAATACTTTGATAAGGGAAAGTTGTTTTCCGGGAAATTGGAAAAAGGCAGCGGTCGTACTGGCCTGGAAAGGTAAGCCAGAGGCTACACGATCATCTGCTTGTAGACCTATATGCCTACTAAGCGTCCTGGGCAAGTTATATGAAAAAATAATTAAAACAAGATTGGAAAAAGTAATCGAGGATGGAACAAAGCTATCCGACAGGCAGTATGGCTTTAGAAAGGGTCGATCAACAATACAGGCCATAGATAGGGTCTTAAAAATAACTAAGAACACGAGAGAAAACTGGGTCACCCTTCCCAAACAGCACAAGTACGTCCCCCGGACATCCTCGGGACGTCCGTTTTCGGATGCTCGTACGTCCCGGGTACGTCCAATTCAGGACTTTGGACGTCCCCAGGACGTCCTCGGGACAGATTTTGTTAATAATCAAGGAGTCCCGAGGACGTTCGATATTGGTCCCAAATTAGAACAAAATTTCCTTCCTAGGACAGATATAGGACATTTCTAGAACCAATTTAGGATCCTTTTAGGACCAATATAAAACCTTTTTGGGACCACTAAAAAGCCTCTTTAGACCTGTATGGGATCTTTCTGGGACCGTTATGGTCAAATAAATATTAATACAGTATTATTAACGAGTTTATTAACAAAAACAGTAATAGCATTTTTTTGTTTATTGTTTTTTCTCGTTCGGTAGGTACTCAGTTTCAACCAGTATTTTATTGACAATTCAGTCTGTGCCTCATTATTGGTTAAACTTGCTCTATCATCTGCAACAAAAAATAATAAAAATCATTCGAAATTTTAATATGCTAGAGAGGAGTTATGAATATAATTTGTTTATATTAGACATTATATATTATAAAAACACTTATATAATTCTCCTTACCTTTTGGCAGCAAACGGCACACCCAAAACAACTTTTAATCACTTATTTTTTCTTATTATTATTATTATATTCTTAAATTATTCCTTGACGTTGCCTCTTGCTTCAATGTGTAATAACTGTAATGGCGGACGGACGGCTCGGGGAACGATGAAAGATGTCAAAGCGGTGTTGCCAAGAGGAAAGATTTACGTTCTGTATAACTCATGTACAACATTTATTATAACCCGAGGAAAAATAATAGCGAAATTAGCTTTTAATGAAAATTCATTTATTGACATAATAAGAATAAAAACACCTACACGGTCAAATAGTATTTATTCTTAAATTGTGAAATTCTACTTCACCTGGCAACACTAGTCTGCTTGCAACGAATCTCGAGCACCTCGAGACTCGTAGCGCGTGCGCGATGAACCGACCTTTGGATATATCTTTGTTATACTTTTTATATCAACCACTCTACTTTGGTATTGAATTTTTTTTAAATAATATTTTTAGTTTTTTACAAATTATGTTAAAATGGAAAATTTATGGGTTAGTTCAACTTTAAGACATTTTACTTATAAAATATTTTTTTCCAATACAACCTATCACCGGCATCAGTTTAGGCAGTTACTTTTAATTATTTATGATGAAAAATATAAAAAATCAAAATCACTGGAATGCTCAACAGTGGACCTAAATCGGACGTCCTGGAGACGTACAAGAAAGATGTCCCAGGGAAGTCCAAAATCAGTCGTCCCGAGGACGTCCTGAAAAAGGCCTGGGACCTTCAGACCTGAATCGGATCTAAATCGGAGGTCCTCGGGACGGTCTGTGCTGTTTGGGTTGTTACAGTCGACGTCAAAAATGCTTTTAATACGGCATCTTAGGGACAAATCATGAAGGCGTTAGACAAGAAGGGGATGGCAAGCTACTTAAAAGATTTAGTTACCTCTCAGGGAGGAAAATTCAAATAGTGGAGAACACGTAAATCTATATAAACGCGAAAGTTCCGCAGGGATCCGTGTTAGGGCCTCTTCTGTGGAATCTGACGTACGACGAAGCCCTCAGCATAGAGTCAAAAGGGGTAACAACGGTAGCATTCGCCGATGATCTGGTGTTCATTATGGAGGCGGACGATATTGATCAGCTCACCCACAGGATAGAGATACCGGTGATTCGCATTAAAAGGTGGATGGAAGAAAATAAGCTAGAGTTAGCTCCTCAAAAAATGGAACTAGTAGTCCTGAAGGGAAGGAGAGCTAGAAACATCACTGCCAAAATAATGGACGTAGACATTAGGGGGAAAAAAGAGTCAAATATTTGGGCGTGGTGATCGACGGTAATCAAACATTCGGTCTACATGTAGCATACGCGATAGGGAAATCTGAAAAGAAACTGTCTTCACTAATGCGACTGATGACGAATATCGGAAGGCGAAGTAGTTTGAAACGACAAATGCTCTACGGGGTGGTCCAATCAATGCTCCTTTACGGGGCCCCGGTCTGGGCCAAGGCGTTAAAAGTAAAGAGGCACTGAGAAAAACTGGAAAGCGTGCAGAGAAGAGCGCTGATACGGGTTATTAGCGCGAATGGAACAATCGTAACAACCGCCACGCAGGCAATAGCTGGAGTCCCACCTTTACACTTGCTGGTGGACGAGAGGGCGAGGTTATACGGTGTTTAGACAGGAGGTGGACGATGCTGCAAAGCGGACAGAAAGGGAGAGCACCCTAGAAAAATGGCAGGAGGGGAATGGACAGCGGGGTGGACCAGAAGATTGATAATTAACGTCAAAAAATTGACACAGTGCCAATACCGCAGGACGGACTATTTCCTCACCCAGTTCCTATCTGGGCACGGATGCTTCGCTGCATACACAACGCGGATAGGGAAGACAGAAACGGACGAATGCCACTATTCTGGAGAAGTGGATACACCCGAACATACGATGTTCCACTGCGACAAATGGGGAGCAAGAAGAATAAACGTCGGACAAACTCTCCATGTGGGAAACCTTATAGAATTAATGATTAGTGACAGTTCAACGTGGAACAAAATTAGTAAATTCATAAGCAACATCATGACTGAGAAAGAACGGGAGGAGAGAGTGAGACAGCAGGGCTAGTCTAAGTTATCCAGACCCCAATCCTGAAGTAGGCCTTGGATGGCGATTCCGGGGTTAAAGGTTAGTGGGCAGAGGAGGTGGTTTTAGTAGGTATTAGAAGTGCAGAGCCCCACACTACCTCAGACTATTGTGGAGGTGTGCGTGAAGACATTTTCCCCTCCTAAAAAAAAAGGAGAAAAAAAAGGCTTGCGGATAACTGAGCTTGGCTTCCTCTATGACTCGGCCTGTCTCTAAAGATCTCTGAACCGGTACTCACTTCTCGGCTCGAGCTCCAACTCGAACTGTAACTCCAACTGCAACTGCCGAAAGTCTATTAGATATAAGGTACTGTTTGTTGCGTATGCAGACACCGTACACTACTCTCTCCATCTTTCGGATAGAGGTTTAACACTTGACTTTATATTCGAATCAAGGTTGCTTTTATTACAATTTTAATTGTAATCCAGTGCCATGCACGATATAATTAATATATTTTAATTAACAAATATTAAGTAAAAGAATAACAGTAGTTAAGTAACTTCGTTGTTTTTGTATCCTTAATTTTTTCAGCTTGGAAAAGAGATTAAATGATGCGTTTAGTATATTCATGTTTACTCATATGGTTTTAACTGCAGCTGTGTTAGGAAGTGGAATTTATTCTTTAATGCAAGTAAGATTTATATTTAATTAATGGTATGCTTAACAGTTTCCAGGTGAGATCGTTCTTTTCTGACAAGTGACCTTACAGATCAACTCAGTCAAAAAAATTTAGTTAAACCTCAAAATGCTTGCAAATCTTCTCATATTTAATTTAATTATTAAATTGTTTCCATGACCTTTTTTTCAAGTTTTTTTATTGTCCTACTCAGAAATACAATTTTGTATAATTACCGCGATATTTGTCATTTTATTTTAATAAATGTCTGGCGCAATAATTACTTATCGAATTATTGGGGATATAAAAGTTTCAATCCAGTGCCTGAAAATAGGAATTTCTTTTAATGTAATAAAAAAATGAAAAATACAATTTCTCAGTTCTGATAAGTCTTTTAAAAAAAATTCCAACCTGATGTCTACTTTTTGTTTTTTATTAGAGTAATTTAAATTGTTTTTCATTTGGTGTTTATGTAAAACCAATGCTCTGGTCAATAAGTATCTTTATTTTTTTAGGCAAAATCTCTGTCAACTTTTATGGTTTGTACAGGATGGTTTTGGGGATTATTTATGGACTGTTTTAGTGGTCAACGTCTTCAAGATGAGGTAAAGTTATTCAAGAGAATATCTGTTCACTGTGCCACTTAAAACTCTTCATGTGCTCGATTCCTCTGAATCTATAAAAGATATTTTAATTTTAAATTTTTTTAGAGTTTGAAATTGAATTTCGCAGTTTATGATTCACCATGGTATGAATACGACGAAGCCTTGAAGAAAGATATAATGTTCGTTATTACAAAATGTCAAATTTCTATGAAACTACGAGCTGCTTCGTTTGGAATTATGGACAGAGCAATGTTTCTAGCGGTAGGTATTAGAAAACAAAATCTGTAGGGAATATAAAAGTAATTATAAATTTTTTATTGGTTTACCAATAAAAAAATAAAAAAACTGCACACCTGAATAGGGAATCGGAAAATGCCCAAGCAGGAAATGTGAGGAATAGGACGTAACTCTTCAGGAAAAGGAAATGGCACTTTGGGGGTTCAGTATCCTAAACCCGAAGAGATAGTGAAAGCTAATATTAGAACTATTCTAGACTTTGTCAAGAGTACTGGTCTGATGTGAAAAATGGTAGGGCACAATAGACCAGAACACCAGTACAGGTGGTATTTTCCACGCCAGATTCATCTAGATAGATAGGGTCTTACCTTTGATATTAGTGACATTAGATGATCGACTTCTCCTTCAGGAAAGCTAATATTTATGGGTCTGTGGTAACTATATACAGGGGCCAGTACTAAGTATTCAATTTGAAAATTTTAATGAGCTTGCTCTTCTAAGTTGTTGTACATCTCGTCTAGGGTGGGTTCGGAGTCCAGTCCTCTTATTATAAAATCGTGCATCTCTTCGCTCTTTTACTTTCCCGACCCACCTCCTAGAAGGGAAAATATTATGAACGAGCTAAAACAAATTTCGAGATAAAAACGGAAATATCCATTTTCAGGTGCCCTGAGACGAATAAGACCATTTCCAGATGGAAGTCTGTCTGTCTGTCTGTGTGTGTATATGTGTGTGTATTCTTCCACCATAGAGTCCACACGTTTAATCCGATTGAGCTGAAATTTGGTATAGGGGTTTGGGTGGGTGACCCGACGGAAGAACCCATTAGTTTTTGTACGACATCTGTCAAACGGAAGTATCACTATCAAAAAATGACAGATGAAATATGTCACGGAATTGCACATGCAATATGTCATTTTAAAGCCCTTGAAAAACTGTTTACAGAATAATCAAAATTATTTCTACAACTGTCACCTGTCAAAAATAAAAAATATCTGAAAAAGTCTTGATGGATACTCGTCGGGAAAGTTTTTCCATATATGTATAGTGAGGTAAAGATCTTCAAAATCCTCGTCATTTCCAGTAAAAAAAATTGTTGATTCGCTGCTATTGTTAATATTGAATTTCCTTGTTTCATTTGTCCCCCACTACACTTTTGAGGTAACTGTTGTACGTTTTTTTTTATTGTATTACATATCATCATTTTTGTCAGATTTCTCGTTGTTGGTGTCAGAGATCTGCGAGCTAGTTTTTCCCTCTTCTTGAGTATGTTTTGCGTGACTGTAATAGTGTCTTTTACTTTCTTACTTTTGATGTTTGAGAATTTTTTGAGTTTTTGAGATTTTTGGCCTGGGTTTGCTTTTCTGCACTTTCATTTGTACCATTTTTTTTGAGAAGATTTTCCGCTACATGATGCTTGATTTTCCTTTAACTCTTAACAATCAATTTTTTCTGATATTTGAGTTTTATGATTACTTTCTTCAACGTTTAGTTCATATTCTGATGTAAAAATTTTCAGTTTTAAGTGTAAGTGTCGAGGAATTTAGCCCCTGGCAACTCGAACTTTTCGAGCTGCGTTCGGCTTGAAGAATTGGGAGCGTTAGGAGTATTTTGAGTAACGTCTAAACCGAATTTTTTCAGTACTCTAACGGATAGATCATGGACGAGGTAAAACGAGTGAAAAGAGTAACCAAGCCGAACTCATCTTTGATTTCGTCGTCATCTATATAGTTTTCTAAGGTTTCTTCTGATTTTTCCGTTTTTTTATTTTGTTCTTCTTTAAACACTTCATGCTTTATCGAAAACGGTTATTTGGAACGCGATTCTCAATCCAAGAATCGATTTTATTAATTTTTCAGGGTTATTTTCTCACCCATTTATTGAATGAAAATACACAACTTGTAACTTCATTAAACTTAAATAAACATTATTAAAACTTGTTACTAATTTGAAATTTCACGTTGCGGTTTTGACTCGCATATTTCAAGTGAAAAGCTCTCGCCGTGAGATAAATATTCTCATCGACAATCTAGAAGCTACTCATAATAATTTAAAGTGAAAAGCTCTCGCCGGGAGACAACTATACTCCTGAACGATGAAGAAGCTAATGATGTGAATAATAATTTGGCTCGATAGAGGGTTATAACGGATTTTAATTTGTAATGGACCATTCCATATTCGGATGCAACTGCGCTTGTCACTCTCAATGAGAATGATATATAGAAAGAGATAAGTGTTAGTTTTAACGGTTTTTTTTAGAAATAATTCTACAGCTGTACCATTTTACATCACGCGATAAATGACGTGGACAAAATTTGTTCATTTGGGAATCTATTTTTAGATTTCAGAATGATAAATTGTAAAGTGATGATCAAAAGTATGAACCAACATAAGAAACATTAATTTTAAAAGAAATAGAAATTAGATTGTAAATTCTGGATAATATTTCTGATACATAGCAAGAAAAATTATGCATATTTTTAAAATATGCTCAAAATTTTCGTTTTAGACTTCTATACGAAGTCGACGAAAAAGTCGAAGTCTCATATTCTGAACCCTCTATAATGAAAAAAAAATTGACCTTTGACCTTCAGGGGCCACGTGACGGAAGTACTATAACTTCCGGTTCATAATTTTGGATTGTTTACAAGTCTACGTATACTGTGTCGCTACTCGTTTATTTAATAGCGGAAAATTATTACTAATATAACTTATTATGTTTTAGGTTCTTAAGGTTACTTATTCATATATTACTCTATTGAAAAATATTTAAGACAAAAATAATCGGTTTTCTGTCCGATTAAGAAGAGATACAGCGAAACGTGTTATACTGCACATATGCATATATTAGGGAAATTTTATTATTGTGCAATAATTAAGATATATTTAAATCACTAATTTACTATTCTCCAACATTAATAAAATTTTGTCTCAAGATTCTATGATATATTTATTTCACCTTAGTTTAATTATAATATTTTCTGGTCTATAATCAAAATGCATTTGCATAACTAAAAATTTAATGACTTTATCGTTTATTCCGTTTTCCCATTTTAATTATTTATACTTGCCAATTTGAAAATTTATTGTACATATTTCATAAGCTCAATCTAGATTTGTCTAAACCACTCGATTCTTCTCAGACTTGGTGAACACAGTAAAAAACATTACATTATATTTAACAAATTGTCAAAATGCTAAATTATGATGCAAAAGAAAAAGTACCGGTTATGATATGCATGCCGTTCTCTTTAAATATTTTAAGAAGATTCGGAGTTTATCCACCAAAAAATGAGGAGTTAAATCCTAGTAACAGATTCTATATTAAAAAGGTTTTTCTTCTACTACTTGCATCTGTATCATGGATCAGCAGTATTACTCATTTCATTGAAACAGTACGGCGTAAGTCAAGATAAAATAATATTTTTGTAGTTTTTTTTGTGTTTAATTTTAGATTTTAATTTCTTGCACCAGGTGGATCAGGATTATTTTTAAATTTGCGGTGGTCCAAAAATTTCGAAAAATCCAAACTGGCGGACTCGCTTTTTTGAAATTTGTACAAAAACTGAATTTTCAAATGAAACACTCAGTATATTTTTACATATAATTCATACGTAATGTCATTTTGGATATCAAAAATAATAATATTTTTGTATTAATAAATATTTTTTATATTGTTGCAATGTCGTTTTCTATTAAAAATCACTTTTTTTTAACGAAACACATTGTAACGTAGTTACTTAATTACCGTGATAATTGAAATATATTAATTAAAGCACGATCAGTATATCCTCCGCCCGACAGATGGAAACAATCGCGTACGTATGCTTTTCAGACGCAGAAATCCTTACCGTATACCACGATTCAATCCGTTATTCGGGTTAAAGACCAATACCATCTACATGCTTTTACTTTCCCGACCCACCTCCGAGAGGGGAACGAGCTAAAAAATAATTCGAGATAAAGATGGAAATATCCATTTTGAGGTCACCTGAGATGACCAAGACCATTTCCAGATGGAAGTCTGTCTGTCTGTGTGTACTCTTTTACGATAGAGACCACACGTTTAATCCGATTGAGCTGAAATTTGGTATATGGGTTTGGGTTACCCGTCGGAAGAACATATAAGTTTTTGTATGCAATATCTCACGGAATTTGACTTGCAATATGTCATTTGAAAGCCCTTCAAAAACTATTCAGAACAGTCAAAATTATTTTATGTGCTTTTGCAATTTTTTGCCATTTTTTGTAATTTTTTCGATTTTTTTACGATTTTTTAAAATTTTTTTCCCATTTTTTGCAGTTTTTTTGGAGATTATTTGTCATTTTTTCGGGATTTTGTTTCGATTTTTTTTTTGATTTTTTGCTATTTTATTTGCAATTTTTTTCATTTTATTTCTGATTTTTTTGCGATTATATGCATTTTCAATTGTTTGCCATTCTTTGTGATTTTTTCCGATTTTTTAAAATTTTTTCATATTTTCTGCGATTTTGTGTTTTTTTTTCAGATTATTTGCCATTTTTTTTGGGATTGTATTCGATTTTTTTGCTATTTAATTGGCATTTCTTTGCTTTCTTTTCTGATTTTTTGCGATTATATGTTTTTGCAATTTTTTGCTATCTTTTGCGATTTTTTCCGATTTTATTTACGATTATTCTTTTAAGATTTTTTGAAATTTTTTCCAATTTTGCAATTTTTTGCACCTTCTTATGATTTTTTGCGATTTATTTGCATTTGCAATTTTTTGTTTTTTTTTTGTGATTATTTGCTATTTTTTCGTGATTTTGTTTCGATTTTTTTTTGATCTCTTGCTATTTAATTTACAATTCTTTGCATTTTTTTCTGATTTTTTGCCATTTTCTGTGATTTTTTTTCAGTTTTTTTTTGGGTTTTTAAATTTTTTTCCTATTTTGCATTTTTGTTCCATTTTTTCAAGATTTTTTGCTATTATTTGCGATTTCAATTTTTGCCATTTTTTGCGACTTTTCTGTTTTTTTTTTGATTTTTTGATATTTTTTCCTGTTTTCTGCCATTTTTTGTGTTTTTTAAATTTTTTTTAGGGATTTTGTTTGGATTTTTACGATTTTTTGCGTTTTTTTTCGGTTTTTTTTTTGCAATTCATTTCGATCCTCTCAAATTTTCATTTTTTTAAAGGTTTTTATGGTTACAATTGTTTCCGTTTTTTTTGGTTGTTCTTTTTGGGTTTTTTTTTTGGGATTTTTGCAATTTTTTGAGATATTTTTCGATTTATTGCGTTTTTTACAATTTTTTTTTTTGATTTTCTCGTTTTTTTCATATTTTAAAATTTATATTTTTATTTATTTTTCCAAGATTTTCTGATTTTTCTTTTGAAATATTTTCTGTTTTTTCTTATTTTTTTTTTCGTTTCTTTTGATACATTTCGATTCTTCTACTTTTTCTCATTTTTCTGATATTTTGTATTATGTTTTCTTTTTATTTTTTTTTCGGTTTTTCTAATTTTCCTTATTTTTTTCTCATTGTTCTATTTTTTCTTCTAATTTTACTTTCCCGACCCACCTCCGGGAAGGGAAAGAATATCCATTTTGGTGGTCTGTCTGTGTGTATTCTTCCACGATAGAGGCCACACGTTTAATTCGATTGAGCTGAAATTTGGTATATGGGTTTGGGTTAACCGTCGGAAGAACCCATTAGGTTTTGTATGACATCTGTCAAACGGAAATGTCACTATCAAAAAATGATAGATGCAATACGTCACGGAATTTGGCTTGCAATATATCATTTGAAAGCCCTTGAAAAACTCTATTCAGAACAGTCAAAATTATTTCTCCAACTGTCACCTGTCAAAAATAAAAAAATGTCAAAATTTGAAATTTAAAAAACATTAAATATCTGAAAAAATATTCGTGGATACTCATCGGGAAAGTTTTGGGGCGACACAACCGATTTTTTTATATTTTTTCTCATATCCAAAAATCACATATTTGCGACGGCACACGCCTTATTCCGGCTCTGATAATATAATAATTCTATGAAAAAAAAAACTACTTATACGTTTGCATTAATTATTTCTTTTGTAGTTAAGCAATATCATCATACAGAATTGGATATCAATTATGCTATTTCATTGGTTTCAACAATCGTCCAAGTAATTGCTTTTATGATAAAATTAAAATCAGCAGGTCAATTGTTTACATTTTTATCGGATTTCGAAGATTTTGGGAAACCAACAAATTTCGACGAAGATAACAAACTTTTCAGCAAATTTGCAAAAATGCATTTTACGTATTTGCAATCTCTCATTGGGATAATTATATTTACTTCTAATATCTTTCAAAAGGAAACTTGCAGGTAAAAGTATGATTTAAAATATGTTGACAAATTATGCAGGATTTTTGTTATTCTTTCAAGCAATACGACAACCGCGCTTTGTTTTACGCGGCAGTCGATGAGCAAAAATTAAGGAGAAAATTAAATAAAATAAAAATCATCAATTTCGGTTTTTCTCAAATATCTCGGAAACCAGTCGCATTTTTTCCCATTTACGACACATTTATTTGAAAGTTTTTTGACAGAAAACCATTAACGAGTAATTTTGAATTACCGTTTCTGTATATGGTTTTAAAAAAATTAATAATTTTCGGAGGGAAAGATAATGATGCGACATTTTATCAAAAGCTTTGGTGAGATCTAAACTTAATTATTGATTAAAAAAAATAGTACTTTTTTGTTTGTAGAATGGAAAATGAAATGTTTAATATGACAGAAGTCTGTGGTCTCTTCACGTACGCATCGATGCCATTCAATATAGATTTCACTCCAGTGAGAGAAATGTTTATGGTTGTTCAAGTGTTTGGAGCGTATTTTACGTATAGTTTAGCTGGATTAATGGCATGGCAGGTTTTTGAAACAATACAGCACATAGTTCTTAGAATAAGACATGTAAAATATGCATTTATTGATGCTTTGGGTCTAAAAGATCCTATTGAGAGAAGACTTAGGTTTAATTTTGCTGTTAGATATCATAACGCCATCTTAGAGTAAAAAACAATTAATTTTCTTTTATTTTCTCATTTAAAATATTCGTGTTTCAGAATGGAAGAAAAATTAAACGATGCCTTTGGTATACTAATGTTAAATCATATGGTTTTTACTGCAGCTGTATTGGGAACTGGAACTTACTCTTTAATGCAGGTAAAATCTATTAATATATCGATTAGAAGTTATTAATATTTTTTTAGGCAAGATCTCTGTCGACATTTTTGGTATGCACAGGATGGTTTGGAGGACTATTTATGAACTGTTTTTGTGGTCAACGTCTTCAAGATGAGGTAAATTTTGGCTGTTTTGTTGAATTAAAGCGAATAAAAAAACCAACACCATTAAAAATATAAAATTTAAATTAGTTAAATTCTATATCCAGATACATAAATAATTGAATGGAATGGTATTTACGATACAGGCGATAGAGATTAAAACCGCGAAAGAAACCCGTGACAGTGTATGGCTTGCCATGATCGCAGTGGATGTGAAAAATGCATTCAACACGGCCTCATGGCAAGTAATCAGTCTGTATCTGCGGCAAATAATCGGCAGCTACCTTTCCCAAAGAAAAATCATACTAAAAGAGGATTAAATGGAGGTTCCACAGGACTCGGTACTGGGGCCGACACTGTGGAACGTACTATACGACAGTGTACTGAGGATGGACCTTAGGGAGGAAACAACTAGTCAAAGCAGGGACTAGGGAACAGTTAACAGAAAGGGGCAACAGGGCTCTCCGAAGGATTAGCAGGTGGATGGAGGCGAATAGGCTTGTACCAGCCCCCGAAAAAAACGGATTAAAGGAAAAATTCGACCTGAATGGAACGGAAATAATGCCAGCCAAACAAGCCAAGGTTCTGGGGTTGATAATAGATGACCTCGGGACCTATGGAGGCGGCCAGAAAGGCCGAGGAGAGAGCCGGGAAACTCGCGAGATTGATGCCAAACATCGGCGGTCCGAGCAGCAGGAAGAGAGCTCGTCCTTGGAGAAACCCACTCTATTATATGGCACCTACACATGGGATGGAGGCATGAGGATCCACACGTACCAACAAGCCTTGGAAAAGGTACAGAGTTGCCAGTGCCTACAGGACAGAATCGGCCAGGGGTATACAAGTAATAACAGGTACAGTGCCTATCCACATCATGGCGGATGAAAGAAGGCGGGTGGCGGAAAGGGCAATCCTTCCTGGAAAATAGTCAGGAGAGAAGAAAGGGAGACAAGCCTCCAAATGTGGCAAGGAGAATCAGGGTAATGGACGAAGCGCCTTATACCGGAGTAGGTGTAAACACAGGGCGCTAGATTATTATACCACTCAATTCCTTACTGGACATGGTTCGTTCAAGGCATATCTGGCAGACAGAGACATATGCGAGGACGCCGAATATGCCACTACTGCGGGAAGTGGGATGACGCGCAGCATACAATCCTTAAATGCCCTAGATGGAACCCAAACAGGCAAAAATACGCTATAGAAGTAGGGGAAGAAATCAAAATAGAAAATGTAATAAACATCATGCTCAGGGAAAAGAAGACATGGGTGGCAGTTAGAACCATGGTGGGGGAAATAATGGGAGGAAAGAGAACATCAACTACAACAACAAGGGAGGAAATGGTAACGAGTGCGACCTGGCTCCATGAGGAATGTCGAAAGATGATGTCATGGAGCCAAGTGAACAGCAGAGGAGGTTTGGTGGATAGGCTAACTAGAATTGCTTGGTTAGAGTCCCACACTACCACCGCAGAACATCGCGGTGGTGAACATGAGTTTCCTCCTCTGCCCCAAAAAAAAAGTTGTTTGATAGAACTTGAAGCAAAACACGACTTATTGACTATCAAGAGTTGTTCTTTGTTGCAAGCGTATATTGCCTTATTTACTAGAAAATTGCAGCGCTCTTCACTGATTCTATTTCTTAGTCCTCTATGGGCTCTAGATATTGGACCTGGACTTAACAATCTACGATACAACATGAGCAAAATGTCTTATTGCGTTATCATCGGTAGTTCCTCTAAGCATGTTAGTCAACAAAGAATGGTATGCACATTCTGTTTATGTTTGCTCTAAAACTCCTCACTTACCAACAATAACGTTATTCCCAAACATTTAAAAAAGGAAACAAGCATGTATTCAAAATTGTAGGTTAGTTAATCAATTAAAGTATTTGTAAAGAGGACCAGAACCATTTCTCTCATTTTCAATTTGTTCCTTCATTCCCCACATCTCTAATTATTAATGTAGCGACCGGTTTAGCAGTTGGACAAACTTTACAGACAAACTTTACGCGTAAAGTTTATCGTTATACTTTTTTTAGAGTTCGGAGTTATCTTTCGCCGTTTATGAATCACCTTGGTACGAATTCGAACAATTTTTACAAAAAGATTTATTAATGGTTATTGAAAAATGTCAAACTCATATGACACTTCGAGCTGCCTCTTTTGGAGTTATGGATAGAGCATTGCTTTTAGCGGTAAGTATTAAACCAAAATATTTGTTTTGTATAAAAGCACTCAGAAAACAATGTAGTTGCAGTAAATGCATATTTGTTGAGTAAATGACCCATCAATTCCAATATTTCTCATGTGTTTGACTAGTAGTCTGATGATATGGCTTTTTGTTTATCAAAATTAGCTATTTGCCTTCTTCTGACCTCAACAGTTTCGTTTTCTCAATATAAAGGCGAAACATTATTCTGGTTGTTCTAAAAAATATGACATAACTAAATTTGGTTGGTTGGTCCTTCGAATTAAAGAATCACGCTATGGAGAGCAGAAGTATAATAGAAAAATCCCTTCGGAGCACAAGAATTATATAACAATCAAGTATTGAATGACCTTGATAACCTTGATGACATTAAACAGTAATTCGTGTAAAAGGATGAATTTATGAGGTCATAATAATAATAATACTCGCCCTACATTTCACCCTCTTACGAGTGAAACCCAGAAGCCAAAGGCTTGTGTGGGGAAGGAACATTTTGTCGTAGCGCTCCGGGGCTACTTACTGAGGGATGATGGCGCCATTTGGACAAGAAGAATCAAAATTATGTACAAATGTATACAAAAAATCAGATGATGTGCTGTTTTGAGACTTTTTAGAGCAGTTAGGACAGATGGATTCAACGTAACCAAGGGTTTTACAACCACAATAGAAGATTTTCGAAATTGTTAAAGTTTCCAAAAGTTGTTCGTTTATTACTATTATTACTGAACTGTTCATTGTACACACGTCTTTATTGTAATCATAACTTTACAAAAAGAGCATTGTATTTTATTTTAGAAAAACCTTGAATTTGTTATGAAAAATAATATTATTATGTTTTAGATTCTGAAGGTTAGTTATTCATACATTACTCTATTAAGAGATTCTTAAATTTTTTTGACGAATTAATACGCTATGAAGAGGAACCAGCTTTAAAGCACATAATTTAATCTTGTTCGCCGTTAATAAAATTGAATTCGCAATTTTGAGAATATATTTTTTTCACCTAACCATAAACCTATATTAGTATCAGGGAAATGGGAATGCTTTCTGCATATTTTATTTTCACTCTGCAATGTAACGTTATTTTAATATGTTGATAATTAGTAATAAAAGTGATTTAAGCTCAATTCTTTTTATTATGGGTTCGTTCCAAGAATAGAATTTTAAATATATCAAAAAGTGAAATATTAAACAAAAAAAAAATTTGGACACCAGTATAATTGATTTTTTGATGTATTTAGAAACAATTGACAAAAAAAGTATGAAATATTTCCATATGCGTCCTTTCTTTTTGTGGGTTTAAGGAAATTAAACGTTTTATTTGTTTTATTTTATAAGAAAAATTAAACCTTTCAGGGACTTTTTCTATTTTTTCTGGAAATGTGAAGTAGCTTGGTTTTTGGCTTATATTCTAAAAATTTCCTGGATCCGACAATCCCAAAGGAGAAAAAAAAACTTGCTCGTATCAAAAAAAACTTGTTCAGTCCAAAAACTTGTTAAAAAAAGAAAAAACGTTTGGTCAAAAAAATCTTCTTCCAAAAAAACTTGTTCAAAAAAAAACTTGTATCAAAAAAACTTGTACCAAAAACAAAACTTGTACCAAAAAAGAAAACTTGTGGTCCAAAAAAAAAGGATACCTTCCAGAAAACCCTAAAAGTTCACATAAAGTAAATATAAGACAAAAATCTTATAAATTACCAGATTTCGTGAATTTTTAGATCAAAATATGAATTATAAAAATATTCAAAGTGAATTAAATTTTAAGACAATCTGTAAAAACAAATTAAAAATAGATTCTCTTTTTGTAATCGAGACTGAAAGAGCACCACAAATATCAGATAATTTATAACATTATAAAAGATAAGATATGAACTTTTAAGTAAATATAACAAAAAATATACGGGCAAAAAATTAAAAATAACAGTAAATAAAAGTTAAAGCGTCGAAATAATTAATAATGATAACAGGGGACCTAAGTGAAAATATAATATAATATAATTAAAACTTACTCTATATAACGAGGGAAAGAAAAGATATTTTCCATAAGCGACACAGAAGTCAATTGTTTTGACTAAAGAGACAAAGAGAGAATTGTTAACATGGGAAACACATTTTATAGTAATACCTAGAAGAGAGGGATATCTTGAGAAGGGATATCAAGCGAGTCAGAAATTAAAATATACTGAGCAGAGGAATAATAAAAATACAGGGTGGCACAGGAAAAAAAAAACATAACATACGCTGACATATATATCATATAGGTACACATTTATCCACCAGTTATTAAGTACTTCATCAGGAACTTCAGAGGCAAGATAAGTTATCCCACAGATAAGACTAAAATATTGGAGAGTTAGTTTGATCTAGAAGTAAAAAAATATCTTTTTAAGTTATCTGGAAGATAAAAATTAGCTGAAGAAGGTAAAAAAGACCGATCCTAAATCGTGGTTAGATTACAACTACACAATTAAATGGCGCCCAACGTGGGGCCTTCTGAAATTTATACACCTCTACTACACAGTACGTTTTTTTTAAGGTTAGTTTTGGTAAGTGGTGTTGAAAAGTTATTTTTTTTTGTATAAATCTGTATCATGAGACCATGAATACAAGTTTTAGTATTAGATACTGAAATTAAATAACTATTACGAATAATGCGAGTTTAAAAATTGAATGATATACATAACTATTATTTTTCATAAAAATAAATAAATCATTTTATTGTTTAAAAATTAATATTACCAGACAAGAATATTTTTATTGTTAATTTGTTCATTTATTAACAAAAATCTGGCAAAAAAAAGTTTTAGGAAAAATATAAATCAATAAATAAATTTATTTGTGGTGTGAACTTTATACAAATTATATGGTGTTAAGAAATTAAATATTTATAAAAATTCTCTGGACTATAAAATAACTTTAGGAAAATTATGTATTATAAAACGTACAAGAATACATACAAAAGAAAATTATAGGTAAGAATTTCTGAAATACAAAGGTGTCAATTTCATTGATTACACACTGTAAGAGTAAATATTACGTAAATTAACTTTAATTATTTTTTGAAGCCAAAATACTGAGTGTTTGAAAAAGTCTAAAAAATAATTAAAAAAAATAAACATGATGATGGCTTTTACAAACACTATGTGTATAATAAAAATGAAGGGGTAATCCCACCCAATTTTCCGAACACTCCTAGTAAATTAATTGTTTAACCGATTATTTTAGTTTTTCTGCATCAAAATACATTAATAAAATTAGTTTACAAAAAATAAAAAAAAACTTAATTTTTTGTATAATTTCTACAAGTATTTTAAAATTATGAAATATTTCACACATAGAGTACTTTTTGATTCTTTGGTATGTACTATTTACTTTTTTCATTTGTTTTAATATTTTCGATAAAACAAAAGGACAAAAAAATTTAATTTTGTTTTATTTTGGTTATAATAATTACAATGTTAAATTGGAGGAGACTAAATTTTCTAAATTTAGAGTTTTATATTACCTATCGAATGGTATAAATCCCATTTTAATATCTTTAATATTTTTAAAGTTATTCAATTTTTTTTAAACGTATATTAAATTTCAAAAAAAAATTATGAATTCTACAATTTTTTGAATAAAATTTTGAAAAAAATCACAATTATAGAGTTTTTTACTAAAAATTTAATGGTATTTTTTGTAAATTTTTAATATTAATATTAACCTTAAAAAAAATAAAACCTTTTTTGAATAATTTTAAAATCAATAAATAATATCTCATTCAATTTTATTCAAAATGGGAAACAGACCTTTTTTTAGGGTTTCTGGATCAAAATGTATTAATGAAGTTAGTTTAAAAAACTGAAAAAAAATCAAATTTTTTGTCAAAAATTCATGGGTAAATCCATTGAATTGTTTTAACTTTTTTCATTTTTTGCTATAACTTTTACAAATACTATGTTAAAATTATGAAATAATTTACACAGATAGTACTTTTGGATCCTTTTCGGATATGCTATTTATTTTTTCATTTATTTTATACTTATTGACACAACGAAATTACAAAAAATTTAAAAAAAAATCTTTTTTGTCTATAATGATTATAATTCTAAATTCTGAGAAACTACAATACATTTTAAATTTAGAGTTTTTTTATTATCTTTGAAAATCCCATTTCAATAACTTTAATATTTTAGAAGTTATTCTATTTAGTTTAAAATCGTAATATAATTTATATATATAATATAAATGTTTTCGCCAATTTTTAAAAAAATCCACAATTTTTGTAATAAAATTTTGAAAAAAACTATAATTATAAAATTAATTATTCCAAATTTAAATATATTTTTTTAAAATTTTTGATATTAAAATTTAACTAAAAAATAATAATTTAAAAGGATAAAAATTGCTTAAAAATTAAAATAAAAACCAGCGGCGAAACTATACGTAATTGGAAAAAAAGTAAAGACAAAATTTGTAGAAAATTTTATATTCTACAATTTTGATTTTTTGTAAATTTTCATAAAAATCCATAATTTTATCTCAAAATCTAAAAAAAAGTTGCAAATGTTTATATATATTATTTTCACGCCCTCTAGCGCCGAAACTATAAGAAATTTAAAACAACGGTAATAATAAAATGTGTAGAAAATTTTATGTTCTACAATTTTCATATCTTGTAATTTTTCATAAAAATGCATTATTTTGCTTATTTAAGAAAAATATGAAAAAAATTACTTTTTGATAAATCTGACAACAATGGCAAACGTTTTTGAAAATTTTAATTATTCGAAATTAAACTATAACGTATAAAAAATATACGTGTAAAACTTTATTGCCATCTTGTTTAGTAATGACGTCATCACTTATAGCAACTGTCACTTCCGGTTGTCCGATTAACTCCAGAATCTATACAGGTTGTCTCCTTGCTACCCTAAATATGTACATAAAATTTCATCTAAATCGGTTCAGACGTTTAGACGCTATCGTGTTCACACACACACACACCCACACACAGTCACACAGACACACAGACACACACACAGACAGACATCATGCTAAAAATGGTATAACTGGATTCAGGTGACCTCAAAACGTAAAGATTCGTTAAAATCTGGGTATGGTCAAAATATCATGATCGCAATACTTTCCTTCTATACAACTTTGTTGTTCGGAAAGTAAAAATACTGAGGATGGTGTATGTACAATACACGAGCAAATACCTAAATTTTCTAATAACCAATAAAAAACTCAGATATTTTTAAACTACGTATAAGCCAATATTTTTTTCGTTGTTAAATATTGAAGGTTTCCGTTAAAATTTGATGAAACAAAGTATACCAGAACATCTTTCCATATAATCTGGTTCATTGATCTCTTCGACTATTACTGTACAATTCTTTGAGACCAGAACTATAAGACATCCTGTATATAGTACTTGAGATATATAATAATTAAATAACTCAGGGTCGAGCTAGAGACAAGATTATCCAATAAAGATGGGTATATACTTTTTCGGATCCATACCTTATATTATAGTTTACCGCTACTATACCTGGCAATTTGCAAATTTGTTGTTATTCATATTTAATAATATAATTACAATTTACATTCTAATGCAAATATAAAATTTTCTCATAATATGACCTAGATATATTCAAATCTAAATAACGACGTAATTCAACTTACATGTACAGAGCAAAATAGAAGTTTTTCCTTTTTTGTAATAAATTGTAAAAATGCAATTAAATTATAACGAAAAAGGAAAAATACCATCAATGATATGTATGCCTTTTTCTTTAAATATGTTAAGAAGATTTGGAGTTTTTCCTTCAAAAGGTAACGAACTGAATCCAAGCTACAGATTCTATTTAAAAGCGTTTTTTCTTCTACTGTTTGCATCTTTACCATGGATCAGCAGTATTACCCATTTCGTTCAAACCGTAAGGCGTAAGTTAAAAGAAAATTGTATTTTTATTAATTTATTATTTAATAATTAACTTTAGATTTATTTATCTATATAAATAAAAATATAAGACAATTAGAACAAAATTAAAATGTTTCCTCAGTAGATAGTCTATATTGGTCCTACCGCAAGTATAGGGAATTCAATGTGTTAGAGAAAGAACGTTACTATTGGTCCAAATTGAAATCTAAAAACGGCGTCGACTCACGTCTTCAGGTACTTCAGCTCAGTCGGCTCTTTTCTTCAGGTACTTCTCCGTCGGCTTTGATCTATAGGTACTTCAGCTCTATCAGTTCTGGTTTTCAGGTACTCCAGCTCCGTTTGGACTAGTTTTCAGCTCTGTCAGGTACGTCTGCTATCGGACCAGATGGAGCTGAAGTACCTGAAGACCAAAACCGACGTTGTTTTAGATTTCAATTTGGACCAATAGTAACGAAGATATATACGTTCTCTCTCTAACACATTGAATTTCCTATACTTGTTGTAGGTCCAACGTACTCTCATCTTTTTCCCTTTCGTTTTTCTTGTTATTTGTAGTCCCAAGTTCTCTGTTCTGTTTATCAATTTCTTGTTTTCTTATTGGTTTCTTTATCTAGTTTAATTAATTATTTCTAATAGTCCATTTCGATTCATTTTATTAGCCGGCCACACGATATGATTTTTAAAAAGATCAGTTCTGTTACAGACCAAATTTCGCTATCATCAGGCCAATGTATTCGGGAGAAGGGTAATTATGTTAAAACGAAATTAAATTAATTGCTAAAAAATGTGGTACAAAGTGGTTAAATTTGATACTTAGAATCAAGAAAGGGGGTACAATATGTCCACACTTGGACATCGTGTGAAAATTAGGAAATGGAGAGAAAGGAGTTCTCCAATCGTACAAGAACCAAATGATGAAATTTGCTGAACGGGATATTATTCAATATACATTTTTAGCGAAGGTATATGTAGGATGGCTAAAAATTTAGCCGGTATTAGGATAGGTTTAGGACCCAAACGTGGGGTAGGGAATCAGTTGGTAGTAAGAGGTTGAAAAACTGATATCTAATCAAGTCGAACATTAACCACGTTACCCCCTTTCTTGTTTCTAAGTTTCAAATTTAACCACATTGTACCACATTTTTAATTTTTTGTTTATTTATTTAAACATAATAACCAAAGACTATCTACTATAGACGTTTCCCGTAAATGGTTCAAGGTCAACTTGTTTTAGTGTTTTGGGACCAGAGCCCTAGATGGCTCTGTCAGTATTGAATAATTAAATTTAGGTTGGCTGCAATGATAAAGTTTTAAATTTTATCATTTAAAAGTTTGCTGTATTGGTACTTATTACTGACTTTTTGGTTTAGTTTTTGTCATTGTGACAGTCATTCCCTAATAAAACTTTTGTGAGTGTCTTTCTAACATTTAATGTTTTTTTCAATTTTCGAACCATTCCTTATAATGAAATATGCTGTGTTTAAAATTGTGACCAAATTGTTAAAATACGTCATGGATTTCCAAACCCAAATAAGGATATTGAGCGATTTAACAAACGGCAACTTCTTTTAAACAAGAATGAACTAAATAAAATGGATCCTCTGTTAGTTTTTCTAAAAAGCGGGTGTATCACAGACATTTTGAGCCAAAATATGTGTCAAATTACTTTTAGATACTTTATATTGACCTGGTAAGCCAAAAAATTCTTTTTAACATATCACAATTTGATTAAATTTTATTTTAAGGGCTTTTAATGCAATACCAAATAGTCTTATCTTTATTTATACAGCCATCATCATCATCATGCAATATGTAATCATTAAAGAAGATTTTTTCATACATACTATTCATTTTTATATGCCTAACTTTGTGTATATTAAAATTCCATTGTTTTAATTTATTTTATTATTATTTTTTTATATCGCATTATAGCAATAGATTGTAACATATGTATAAATGGTGTAATTTCTAAAATAAATAAAACATTGATTGTAGTTTGTCCCGTTGATTTTTAACATTTTAAATTTCCCGCTATTTTTGGTAAATGAATAATTTTGAAACAGAGCACCAGATGGAGCCAACTTTGTTACCAATATCTAATAAAGTTGGAAATTTTACCATTGCTGCTAACCTAAATTTAATTATTCGTACTGATAGAGCCATCTAGGGCTTTGGTCCCAAAATACAAAAGCAAGTCTATGTGAAAGGTCTATGGCCCATGAATACATTGGCCTGATGATGACGAAATTTTGATGAAACTAGTTGCCCTTTTCAACTTTAAATTATATCAATAAATCAATTGTGGTACTTTGACGTCAAGTTTTATATAACCATTGATAACCTTTTGGATATATTTATATATATTTGAAAATTTGTGGCCAGTTATTGTAATATATAATATATAATACATATTATATATTTAATGAATATTGTACAATTCGTTATCTATGTTTGTAGTTCAACAATACCACCATACAGAATTGGACATCAACTATGCAGTTTCATTTGCAACGACCATTGGACAATTATTTGCTTTTATGATAAAAATAAAATCAGCTGGTCAACTATATACATTTATATCGGATTTCGATGATTTTGGGAAACCCACAAATTTCGATGAAAATAACAAACTTTTTAGCAAATATGCAAGAATACATTTTATGTATTTGGAGTGTTTGATTTGGTTTATTATATGTACTTCTAATATTTTTCAAAAGGGAACTTGCAGGTATATGAATTTATAGAAAGTCAAAAATTAAAAAATTACTTGATTTAAAAAATATCTCTGATACAAAATAAGAGCAGAGCAAATTTATAAATCAAATATATTCGGAAAACATTGTTTATATAAAACAAATTATATAAAACTTTTAAAAAATGTACAAACGTAAAATTTGAATAATAAATAATTCGATATTTTGCATTAAATTTGTATTCAAAAAAAAACTAAAATTTTATAAAAAAGCTTTCATAACAAAAAATCATTAAAAACAAATAAAATTAAAAAACTTAACAATAAGTCGTATTTATCATAATTATGAAATTAGTAGTTAGAGCTATGTATGTTCTAGAGCGGAAGTGAGCTGTCAAAGTGTTTAAAATGGCGGGAAATTCAAATAGGGCTGCGCGACAAGGTGTTCCGCATTGGAGGGGCTGCGCAGGGTTAGTTTAAAGCGCCCCACCCATAATTACGGCCCTCCATATGTCAATATTTGACATAAGCTCCGCCCCCATCGGTCAATCTTTGACATAAAAAATTCTTCTCTCCACGTGGTGTAACTCGTGGCTAACTTCAGAGCCCCCCACCTATGATTAAATGAGGCGGTCAATCTAGTACGTCACACGACACATTTATTTTATTATGAAACCTGATTCGCTTAAATAATAAGTTTGAACATACTTAAACAAGAGCTGTGATAGCTGCGTGGCATAGTGACCGCTAGTGGTGCAGTGGGTCCGGGGATCGAATCCCACATATCCTTCTAATTTTTTTTTATTTTTTTTAAACACAGGTTGGATTTTTAAGACTTCTTTTAATAAAATAAATATTTTTTTAATTATACAGGCTAGCTTTGGTCTGTCAAAACTTCTAATAAAATAAATATAAATTATTTATATAAATATAAATGACGTAATTCCCCACTTCCCAATCTTGCACGTGTTCTAATGTCTCCTCTTATCTAAGATCCCATTCTAAGTGTTATTCTTCTCATATTGGTAAATAGCTCAGCTTTACGGCATGTTTATTCTCTTGTTCAAATAACGAGAATTTGTTGATTGCTTTTAGATCTATCTAAAATAAAAGAAATTAAGTAAAATAATATTACATAAAAAGGTTGAAAGTCAACTTTTCTCAGCTCTTATAATAGCTAGACGGTAACCAATAACATATTTAAAATCGGGAGAAGAAATTCTTTAATTAGATACCCCACATCATAATGTTTAGATCAACGGTTAAAAAGTTGGCTCTAAACTGTTTGTTATGATATTTTGACTTTCTCTCTAGAACATACTAACTACTGAAATTTGTATTAAAAAATTAATATAGTTAATACAGAGAAAAAAAAATAACAAAAATCACAAGATATAAATTTTTATATACTTACTTAGCTATTTTATTTATAGAAGAGAAAATAAAATGTTCAATATGACAGAAGTATGTGGCCTTTTCACGTACACATCGATGCCTTTTAATATAGATTTCACTCCTGTTAGGGAAATTTTTATGCTCGTACAAGTGTTTGGAGTACATCATATGTACATGTTAGCTGGTTTAATGGCATGGCAAGTTTTTGAAACTATGCAGCACGTTATTATTAGAATAAGACACGTTAAGTATGTATTTATTGATGCACTTGCTCTAAAAGATCCTGTTCAGAGAAGACTTAAGTTTAATTTGGCTGTAAGATATCATAATGCAATCTTAAGGTAAGAAATATTTTTTTTTCATTCCTCAATAAAGGATACATTACAGTAGATAGTGTTTACCGAGAAATAAAAATGGAAGCCGCAGATATACAATTTTCTAAATATTCTTTAGTCTACAAATAATATATTTTTTACGTAACTATGAATCACTAAAAATTGATGGTCTTACTTGATTTGCTTTTTTATTTTAACCTCTTTTTTGTTATCAGGGCTGATCTGGACGGAACCTACAGCTTAACGTAAGCTCCGAACTACGGTCTTAGATGATCACCCTAAACCTAGTACTACATCGTAGTCATTCAGTTGATCTACTATCTAGTAAATGTGTTCCTGTGAAACTAACCCTACCAATTCTACGAGATATTTGATCTCTCCGGCCTGGTTTTCGACGAGAATGGAACTGCGCATGTCACAAATACCTTCTTGAACTTGCCCAAAGTCTTATCCGATTTTTATCCACTTCAGTTTCAATGATATTTCAAACCACGGTCTGGGCATAGACCACCATAGGTGTGATGCTGTTATCCTCACATTCCCGCTTGTTAGCATCTTTGACCTCGCATCCTGCGATTTCTGCTCACTACCTTTCTTCTATTCTTCCTCTTGTGCTAGCCATTGATCGAGGTAATGAAGGTACCATCTGATTGCTGCTTCGCTGTGTCGACGCCGTTGCGGATCGCCTTTACGTATTGATTTTCCCAGATCTGGTAAGGGAGGTTTTTTTTGTGTGCTTCCCATATTTCTGAAGAGAAGGTATGCTTCTTTCCGCCTTTCTTGTTATTTACTTTCTTTCTTTCTTCCTTCCCTTCTTTCTATTAAGGTTCTATCATATTCGAGGATGAAAGTTCTGAAACGGAAGTTTGTTTTATTTTTTCGTGATTTAGCTCAATTGTTTATGGGTTCGCCACCACGAATATATTTTGAAATATACCAAGAAGTAGGATAATTAAATTAAATGAAATGTACCAGGCTGCAGTCAATTAATTTTATGCTGGAACTATAAATAGTTGACAAAAATACTTTGGTTAATTCAAAAACTGTCTTTTTTTAAGTTGGTGTCATAATAAACTAAAATTCAAACTATACTGAATTTATTAAAAAAAAAAAATTTTTTTTTCGAAGAAGCAAATAACAATAACAATTATTACAATTTTTTTATGAACGAGACTATTTATTATGAAAAAAAATATTCAAGTCATCACTTAGCTTAACTTGAGAGAGAGAGAGAGAGTATTCTCTGACGGTCCTTCTGTAGAAAGCTTCATAACTGAAGAGACCAGTGTTGAAAAGCAGTAGGATGTATACATCAGGATTCATACATCTGATCTCTTGAAGATAGCAGTTGCAGTTGTAATTACAGTTGCAATTGTAATTACATATGTAGCACATGTAAAAAAAATGCGTATGCCGTGAATATAGGACGTTCCATCAAACCCCCAAATTTCGAGGAGAAAATTAACGGTATGGCACTATGTCAATGACAGATAGATAATTAAAATATAAAGAGAAAGTATTGTATGGTGAATGGACGTTTTATAGGTGAACCAAACCTGATTTTTGATGGAAGTGGAATTTTCGGTGGAAATTTTATTTCCTGATAATAGACCAGAAATAGAAGTAAATTTGGATTTTCAAAATATACAAGGCGAGAAGAAAAATGGATTATAGTGTGTCACATAGAAAAAGAAACGTAACAGTTAGTTTATATGGATGGTATATTCCGTTATGTTTTTGTTTGGCGGTGTAAATCCCCTAGTATTTTACCCTAATATGTCTTTTCTTTTTAACTTTTCAAACAATAAACCCAATTTAAAAAAATGTGAAGTATGATGATTAGTTACGGTGAACTGTGGCTGTGATAAAATATCTATGTTGAGATATGACGTGGTAAAGTATCACTGAATCGTTTATTTTAATAGTCCGATAGGAGACCATAGGAATTTCAACGTCATCGACCATGGGATACTTCATGGTAAATTAGAAAAAACAAACTAAAAACCTTGAAAACGTGATAATTAATAATAAAAGTACTATTAATTAATGTATTAACTATATTGCTTTTATTTAATTATGGTTTTATAAATTAAACTTCTTGACTTTCGATTTTTTAGCTTGGAAGAAAAATTAAACGATACATATAGTATATTTATATTTACTCATATGGTTTTAACAGCAGCTGTATTGGGAAGTGGAACTTACTCTTTATTGCATGTAAGTTTTAGTAAATAATAACTAACAAGTCCGGTAAGTGGTACGATAATAATTCTTTCTAGGCAAGATCTCTGTCAACATTTATGGTATGTACAGGATGGTTTTGGGGATTATTTATGGACTGTTTCAGTGGCCAACGTCTTCAAGATGAGGTAAATTACTTACTTTATTATTCCAACTCTTTCCATTTAAAATGTCACATTGACATTTAAATCTATACACTACGTTCTTACTAGATAGTTACACCATTCGCATCTATTCTTACTATCTATAGTCATCACCACCATTTACTCTAACTTATAGGAAACCCAAAAAAATCATTAAATTGTTCTTTTAGGAATCACTAAAATCAATTTCGCACAAGAGATCATTGCTTCTTAGGCCGTCCGCACACGGGTCGATTGGTTTGCAACGCGAGTCTCAAAAAGGTTTAGTACGCAACGATCTTGTGACCTTGATTACGTATAAGAGTGGCTCGACTAAAACTAAACTGATTTGAAACCATTATACAATCTGATTGTGGGTCGCATGGTAGTTGCGTTGCATACTTTTTATGGAGAATATCTGAAATAAGTGAGCGCCAAAAATACAGGACCGGTTCAGTACTCGACTACTCCAGCGAGGAGATTGTACAGATGAATAAAGCTGCAGCGGACGCAGATCTATGTGCGGCTGAATATTTTAAACCTAAAAAACAAGATTGCAAGTTAACTGATACAACCGATAAAAAAGATGCTCTAAAAATGTTTCTGCTCAACTTGATGCCTGAATTACAATAATTCAGCAATTCTTAAAACAAACCATTCAAACGCCGAAATATCAAATTCAACCGAATCCCAATTTCATACCAATAAAAAACCATATAGTTATCTTCTACGATACTGATAGTAGTCAATAATATCTTCTTCATCTGAACTACTACTTGACATCATAGTTATGAGAAGATGGATACTAACTATGTTCCAATAAAAGCAAATTACTTATCTTGGTGGATCCGACGTATTTTTAGATGTTCAACATGCTCGTGTATGGATAGGTTTGATTTTGAATGCAAACTGGTTGTGTTGTTGGACTACTGTTACAAAAATTAAGGCGGAGTTACACGGTGCCAGTAACTTGTATAAGTCACTAAAATACAATACTAAAAGAAAGTGTTTTGAAGATAGTTGTATTTACATGGTACTAGGAAACTAGTACGAGTAACTCTCCCAAAAATAAAAAAATTCTCTTTAGGTGTTGTTCACGGACGCGTTTAAAAAGGTTGAATTTAAACGATGATTTCGAAGCACAAACGTGTTTTACTTAAAAGAAGCATAATATTAGGTGTAAAAGTATTGACAAAGGAGATAATCCCCATTTTGCAGAGTGAATTAATAACAAATCCCAAGAAGAGAATTTAGGTGAGAAAATTTGCGACAAGGAGAAGCACGCATGGTGCCTCCTACATTTTGATAAATAAAAACCAACTGCTGGAATCAGACCTGCAATCGTGTCTACACAGGATTAGTTAACAGAATAGTGGGAGTGGGAGTATCCACTCACTCCAGTAAATGTGTTTTCTACTCACTGGACTGGAATCATTACTAAAACCAGTGCTGGAATTTGATACTGGAATATATGTTTAGTACTAAAATTCAGTGCTGGATTTTAGTGACTTATACAAGATACTAACACCTTCTAACTCCGCCTTTACCGTCACAAACTAGTTAATCCCTTGTCTTTCAAGTTCTTATTAGTTTCTATGGCTATTTGTTAATGTAACGAGAAACTAGGTCGACCCTGTACACAAAATCTTGATGACTCATAGCTCGAGAAGCATGGAGAATTCCAACTGGGTGATCTTTTTTGGCTGTATAACTCGAAACGTCGTCATGTATATTCACTCAAATTCTTCAAAATCTTGTAAAGACCATCCCAACAACTTTGCAATTTGGGTGAATATCCACGACGACGTTTCGAGTTATACAGTTAAACAAGATCACTCAGTTGGAATTCTCCATGCTTCTCGAGCTATGAGTCATCAAGATTCTGTGTACAGGGCCGGTCTCATTCCTCGTTCCTCGTTATATTGCCCCATTTAAGTCATGACAGCGAAGATGACCAAGCCCAAGTTCGCAGCATCCAATCACACGATGACGAGGTGACCTTCGAGCAATGAGTCGTCAAGATTCTGTGTACAGGGCCGGCCTCGTTCCTCGTTATATTGCCCCATTTAAGTCATGGCAGCGAAGATGATCAAGCACAAGTTCGCAGCACCCAATCTCACGTTGACGAGGTGACCTTGGAGGAATGAGTCGTCAAGATTCTGTGTACAGGGCCGGCCTCGTTCCTCGTTACAACTCTATTTTTGACATTATTTTATTTATATTTTAATATATCGCTGACATAAAAAAATTGCGAAGAGTTTAGTAAACTGTAATACTTTATCAATGATTTTATTTTTTTATTAGTAGTTCCATTCTTAAATTTTTTTTAGAGTTCAGAGTTGGTTTTCGCCGTTTATAATTCTCTTTGGTACGAGTACGAACGAACTTTGCAGAAAGATGTGATGTATGTTATTAAAAAATGTCAAAATCATATGAAACTTCGAGCTGGTTCTTTTGGTGTTATGGACAGAGCGATGTTTTTAGCGGTAGGTAACCCCATTTTCAGATTTGATCTAATAATTAAACAAGAAAGTTTTACTAACCTTATAATAAAGACTAATTAATAATTTAATAAGAATGGACACTGTAAATAACCTTGTTAAACACATACTCTTGCTCATTGACCTTGAGTTCTATTTATGATATTCGAGGAGTATAAATTTTGTCTACTGTAAATCCTAAAATTTTTATTTTAAAAATAATACAACAGATCCTTTTATATATCCCTGACAAGGACTAACATTATTTCAAGTCGACTGTTTCAATGTTGCTGTAATTAAAAAAAATATTTTGTTGAACGAATACCACGTAACTATATTTGTCCAAAACAGACGTACTATTCAGAAACAAATAATACATGTTTTTATGATTTGTGACCGTAAGAGTTGAAATTATTTCATCAGACACCCCTCTATTTTATCTACGTCATTGGCTGGGGATTCGGAATAATACTGACAAAATAATATTTGACAATACCTTTCTCTTTCATTTTCTGTTTTCTCCCTCAGATAGTCACATCTTACTGTACCTATTCTTTGCTTATAAGCAATATTTGTTCAGTAAAACATCACTTTTACTTTCCCGACCCACCTCCTAGAAGGGAAAGTATTGTGAACGTGATAAAAAAATTTTTCGAGATAAAGATGGAAATATCCATTTTGAGATCGCCTGAGATGATTAAGACCATTTCCACATGGAAGTCTGTCTGTCTGTGTGTGTGTATTCTTCCACGATAGAGACCACACGTTTAATATGATTGAGCTGAAATTTGGTATATGGCTTGGGTTACTAATAAGGAGAATCCATTAGTTTTTGTACGACATCTGTCAAACGAAAGTACCACTATCAAATAATGACAGATGTAATATGTCACGGAATTGGACATGCAATATGTCATTTGAAAGCCCTAGAAAAACTCTATTCAGAACAGTCACAATTATTTCTCCAACTGTCATCTGTCAAAAATAAAAAAATGTCAAAATTTGAAACTTCAGCATTAAATATCTGAAGAAGTATTAATCCGATTGAGCTGAAATTTGGTATATGGATTTGGGTTATCTGTCATAAGAATCCATTAGTTTTTGTACGAGATCTGTCTAACGGAACTATCACTATCAAAAAATGACAGATGCAATATGTCACGGAATTGGACATGCAATATGTCGTTTCAAAGCCCTTGAAAAACTCTATTCAGAACAGTCAAAATTATTTCTCCAACTGTCACCTGTCAAAAATAAAAAAATGTCAAAATTTGAAAGTTTAATATTAAATATCTGAAAAAGTTTTCGTGGATTTTTTTCAATTTTTTTCAATTTTTTCCAATTTTGTAAAATTTTTTTTTCAATTTTTCTTTGACTCTTTAATAGTTTTTAAGATTTTTTGAGATTTTGTAGATTTTTTGAAATTTTTTAAGGTGTTTTGAGATTTTTTGAGATTTTTTGAGATTTCTTGAGATTTCTTGAGATTTCTTGAGATTTCTTGAGATTTCTTGAGATTTCTTGAGATTATTTTGAGACTTATTTGAGATTTCTTGAGTTTTTTTTATACTTTTAAAGATTTTTTGAAATTCATTTGAGTTTTTTGAGACTTTTTGAATCTTTTAAGATTGTTTGAGAATTTTTAGAGATGGTATGAGGTTTTTAATTTTTATTTAAGATTTTTTGAATTTTTTGAGATTTTTTGAGGTTTTAAAACAATTTTTGTGATTTTTTGAGATTTTTGAGAATTTTTTGAGATTTTTTGAGTTTTTTAAAAATTTTTGGAGATTTTTTGAGATTATTTGAGATTTTTTGAGATTTTTCCAGATTTTTTTAGACTTATTTGAGATTTCTTGAGTTTTTTGTGATTTTTTAATATTTTTTGAAATTCATTTGAGTTTTTTGAGACTCTTTGAATCTTTTGAGATTCTTTGAGAATTTTTAGATATGGTATGAAGTTTTTAATTTTTTTTTTAAGATTTTTGGAGTTTTTTTGAGGTTTTTAAACAATTTTTGAGATTTTTTGAGGTTTTTAAACAATTTTTGAGATTTTTTGAGATTTTTTTGAGATTTTTTGAGATTTTTTGAGATTTTTTGAGATTTTTTGAGATTTTTTGAGATTTTTTGAGATTTTTTGAGATTTTTTGAGATTTTTTGAGATTTTTTGAGATTTTTTGAGGTTTTTTGAGATTTTTTGAGATTTTTTGAGATTTTTTGAGGTTTTTTGAGATTTTTTGAGATTTTTTGAGGTTTTTTGATGTTTTTTGAGATTTTTTGAGTTTTTTTTGAGTTTTTTTAAGATTTCCTGAGGTTTTTCGAGATTTTCGAGATTTTTTGTTTTTGAGGTTTTTGATATTTTTTGAGGTTTTTTAAGATTTTTTCAGATTTTATTTTTGAAATTTTTTCTCGAGTTTTTGAGATTTCTTGACTTTGAATTTTTAGAGATTTTTTGATCAAAGAGTTTTTGAGATATTTACTATTTTGAATTTTTTGAGATTTGACGTTTTAAATTTTTTGAGATTCTTCGTGAATTTTTAGATTTTTTAAGAATGTTTTGAAAATTTTTGAGATTTTTTGTTGATTTTTTTGATTTTTCAGATTTTTTATGGTTTTGAGGTATTTTACATTTTTTGAGATTTTTTGAAATTTTTTGAGATTTGAGATTTTTTGATATTTAAGATTTTTTGAGTTTTTACTTTCCCGACCCACTTCCGAAAAGGGAAAGTATTGTGAACGAGCTAAAAAAAATTTCGAGATAAAGATGGAAATATCCATTTTGAGATCACCTGAGATGATTAAGACCATTTCCAGATGGAAGTCTGTCTGTCTGTGTGTATTCTTCCACGTTTAAACCGATTGGGGTGAAATTTGGTATATGAGTTTGGGTAACCCGTCGGAAGAACCCATTAGTTTTTATACGACATCTGTCAAACGGAAGTGTCACTATCAAAAAATGCAATATGTCACGGAATTAGACTTGCAATATGTCATTTGAAAGCCCTTGAAAAACTCTATTCAGGACAGTTAAAATTATTTCTCCAACTGTCACCTGTCAAAAATTAAAAAAATTCAAAATTTTAAACTGTAACATTAAATATCTGAAAAAGTATTCGTGGATACCCGTCGGGAAAGTTTTGGGACGACACAACCGATTTTTTTTACTTTTTTAAACTTGTTGCGTATACATTATTAATTTATGTTTTAGGTTCTGAAGGTTACATATTCATACATTACTCTATTAAAAAACGCATAGAGAAAGAAGAGTTAAGAGATATAAAAGAGAACAATATTTTATACTATATAAGAACTTTTTTGAAGCACAATAATTGAATTTTATTCACCGTCAATAAAATTTTATTCAAAATTCTGAAGATCTGTTGCCACATTATTGTTTTGTAACGCTCTTTGCGTCTTTCCGCGGTCTTTTGGCTCCTTAGCCCAGGTAACGAGTTGTCTCGGGCACTGCTTTCCGTTTAGTGTGAAGGCCACTTGCTCCGGGCAGCATCAGTGGATATAAAATCTTCCAGGGGTTGTTATGGTATCAACCGAAATTGCCCCTTTTTCAATTTTTTCAAGTTTGATGTGGATATTTAATTAATTATTTAACGAATTTATAAAAAAAATAACAGAATTTTAGTGTTTATACATAAAGTTTCAAAATGATAAATTTCCACTACAAAAAAACGAGATATTGAAGCCCCGTCTACATATTTATTCATTTTATTGCACATATCAAACAAAGTTTATTTTATTAAAAAAATATATTAAATAAAAAATGTTTTTTGTTAATACAAATACAAACAAAATAGAGCACTTCAGCTTAAAAAAAAATCACAAAAGTTTAGCTTCTTCAGCCGTTTCCGGTAAATTTCGTCCATGCGTTTCCGGTAGTTTAAACGCGAGCAATCCAGATGCTATTCCGAAAAATCCAAAGATGATCATCGGCAAAGGATCCCAATATAAACCCTAAAAATAATTCGATAATTTTTTTATAAATTATGATATATATTTACTAAAAAAAAACAGGTCTCATTATGTGGACTCTTCTGTGATAATTAAAGTTAAAAAAAAATTAAAAAGTAAATTATCATGAAATGGAAAATAATATATAATTGTTTTGTTTATTTTTACGTCAAGATGGTGTTTGACGTATGCGATATAAAAGTATGACTTACCAATAAAGGTACAAATGGAGCTAATAGCGCTCCAACTCTTCCTATAGTTGAGGCTGATCCCACTCCACCGCTTCTTATGATAGTAGGCAGCATTTCAGCTGTATAGACATACAAAATTGAAAACGATGAAGTAACTCCTAATTTACCAATTAAAAATAAAAGTATGACAACCCAATTTAAGTCTGCGTTTTTAACAAAAATCGTTAAAGTACATGTTGTACCACAGAGTAATAAGGATCCTATTAAAGACGTTCTTCTACCCAATTTCCGAATGCATATCCAGGCTAGTGTGTAACCTGGTATTTCTATAAGGCTAACCAAAGCAAAGTTTATGTATTTGTTGCCACTGAGCGTTGTAGAGTTTATCGAAAGTCCGTAAAATATGAAAGCGTTCACTGCCCATATGAAATAAACTATTACAAATCTTATAATTAGTTTCCTTGATAGGCACATCTCTTTGAGCACTGGATACATTCTATCTGATTTTTCTACATCAATTGGATCCTAAAAGAAAATTAGTTTATTTAATTTACATCAATATCATATTTATAATTTTAACTCTCCACCGACAACATTCCAGCAAGATGGAAGATGGTAAACTTTGTCCAACTACTAAACCGACCGCTTGGTTTAAAAATAGAGAAATGGCAAACGAAAGAACAAAGGGAAAATTAGAGAAGTGGGGACCCTGGAGGTGTCGTTTTAGTTGTTGGACAATCTATAGCCTATCGCTGCTAATACCTTCAAGCCTCGTACATACTAGTACAATTTGCCTACAGATGGTCTATAAACATGGGAATATAGACAGTCTATGGACTATACTTTGTCTCGTTTAGCGTCCACACTACAATTTGAATTTGGTCTCCAGCCGAAGGCTTAATCATTAGCTGGAGAGAAACTGGGACGTGCGCAATATGTCCCATTGTACGTGGTCTCTCATTCCGATTGGGAGACCGTAGATCTGTAATTTTTTATCTTACAACAGACTCGTAGACGCCGATTGGTCTATATACATGTTTATATAAACAATTCTAGACATGTCTCAGAGAAAAAAATCGCTCAACATATCTACAAGCCTTTAGGTTGATGTTGATATATAATATATCCTTTTCAGTCACCCAGTATACACCTTTTCAGAGTAAGACATCTTGCGGTTGCATAGCTTGTTTTGCCATCTATCGGTTTACATAGCAGGTAATAGAAGCAAACTGTATTTCAAAGGAAACTGTTATTTTTGTTCTGTCTCAGTTTACGGCATCAACATACACTTCTTCTTTTTTTTAAATATCATGTAAGTGCCTCGTCCAGTGGGAAAAATTTCTTCTTTTTTTGTAATTAAATCCCCAGTGAAATCCACCTTTATTTTGTAAAAAAATTGTCCAGTTTTGTTTTGTTACATGTACTTCCAAGAGGTTAACAGATATTGATAATATGATAAAGACAATTTCGAAAAAAGAACGGATGATTCAGAAAGTGAGCAAGAATTTATCCTATGAGCTAGGAGATATAAAAGAACCTGAGCAAGAAAAAGTATCAGCATCACATAAGTTGTACTATATTGGTAAAAATAAAGTTACAAAATGGAAAAAGCATGGACTTCACTATCACAAAAAATAGTGTTACGCAATTACCTACGGTGAAACAATCTGCTAAAGGTCTAGTTTATCTTGTAGAGATATAGAGTTTTTTATACGTTTGTTCTGGATATTATTGTGAGACATACAACTGAACAAATAGTAAGTCTTACACAAGGGAGACACTCGAGGGACACTTATTCAAAACCGACTAAAATTGAGAATTTGATTGGTTTGTTATATCTATGTGAGGTAAAAAAATTGGAACCTTCTATGCTGTGAAGAGATATTTACCACTGATGGAAGTTCAGCAGAACCATGATGACCATAACACAAGACTTGAGCGAAAAGAGTGTGACAAACTTGCTCCAAATCGAGAAATTTTCCAGATGGTTGCTAGCAACTATCAAAACCACTTCTCCCCCTCTTAAATAACCACTGTTGATGAAATGCTGGTTGGATTCCGAAAAGATATCAATTCAGACAGTATGTTTCTTCGAAACCGGCCAGGTATGGGGTGAAAATATTTTCATTATCAGACGCAAACATATTTTATACCATCAGCATGATTTACATGGGTAAACAACCACAGGGTTCACTACAATCAACTGGTTAACGAGCATGGAGCTTTGCACAAGATTGGTGAATGAGCATAAATTAACCCTATTAGGGAAGGTACGAAAAAATAATTAAATTCATAAATGGTGTAAACCATCCTGTTACAAAAATTGGTATAAAAATGTCACCAAACAATATAGAAATTATAATTTTGGAGAGAAGATGCAGCTAATATTGGTAACCATTTAAAAAATATTAAATTTGCTATAAAAAGTAAAGAACTAAAGGGTTTTTATTGTGATGTCCAAAAGATTGCTTTCCTTTGTGCCCTAGTACTTTAAAACGCATTAGACGATTTGAACAAAAATTGAATGACATCTGGATTGATATGATTATGATCTATCGTTTCATGATTCTTGAAAAATTTTCATGCGGAATAACGTTGGCATGAGTTAATTATATATAATTTAATTTAATTTTCCAGTTTTTGTTTCTTATAAGTTTGTTCATTTTTTGCTCTCCAATTTGTTTAGTTCATCTAAAGTATGGTGTTTTGTGTCTGTAATCTATTGTACAAGTAGTTATATTACTGATTACTTCACGGTGGTCTTAGTAACTTATATTCGACATAAACGAAGTAATACATTGTCAAGCAATTCGGAAAAATAGACTATTTCGTTAGAATTCAATACATTGTAAATATTCACATTAGAAATATTACCAGGATATATAAATCAATAGGATAAAGGCTGTCATTCTCAAAAGGAAAAAGCCAACGGGCTCATTACATCTGTAGTACATAAAACCTTTTGACACGATATTAAATTACCCGTTTAAAAATATAAAACAACGTATTTAGTTTAGTCAAATTATGTTTTTAGATAAGAAATTGGAAGACAAGACATGGCTTTGGATGATGGTTTTTTGGCGGGTTTTTCCATCCCTGTAAAGTCCAAAGTTCATGATTTGTAACCCGACCTTTACCTGCCTCGAGAGATCAGACTTAATATTATATGACGCGGATTCTCATTACATAGCTAGTCGCTGATATATTTCAAATTCAAGTAAACTCTTTCAAATTTACCCGGAGGGCAGCACTTACTGGAAATCAAATTTGTAATAAAAAGGGGTACGCCCTTCTTAGTTCCCTTAGTAAAATGCTTTCATTTCTGATTTGCTAGATTCCAGTAAGACTAAGGGTGGTACCGGGAAGCTTACAGGGGTCGAACCAATCCGGAAGTTTATAATAATAGCTTCTTACGCGCCTAGCTATTAACTCTTTAGCTCTTTAACGATTAATTAACGTCATTTTTCAATAACTTATAAACTTATTCTCTCTTCATTGTTTCTTTAGTAATTTGGACTAAAATTAATTAGTATTTATCTCGTGTTTCATCAATGAAAATAATTATACTCCCGTAACCTAAAATGTGTGAAAAATAGTGGCTACGACTTCCTTCACTACGAATTAAAGATTATTCGTCAGAAAAAGGTAGGTGCAAGATCTTTTTAAACTAGATATAGAAATTTTCTGTGCTCGCGACTTCGAATTATTTGTCTCGCGATCTCGTCTTACAGAATCCACGTGTGCCTCGCTCGGCCTACAGTTAATTAGCGGTATTTTTACCAAATCACTCTAATATATACTTCATAACAAATAGTGAATAAAATAGAAACTCCAGAAATATAACATTATACACTACTAATTAATCTTTACTAGAATATAACTTGGGTCATTCATGAAGTGAAGTCTATATTGCTAGTTCTACGGGAAAATAAATGGAAACAATATTTCACTGTAGAAAAATAGGATAATCAAAGATAGGAAGTTGAGTTTCAATATAGAGAGGTAGTAGGAAGGGACATTCGTTACTACTATTGTAAGGCTGCCAGGTAGCAAAAATGAAATTTTTGGAGTTAAATAAATCTTGATCAGCTTAACTAGTACTCGATACTCAACAAAAAATAAAATAAGGTTAATTTTAAACTTACATGTAATCTTGTAGTTTCCTTAAAAGATTCTAATACATTATCAGAAAGTGACACTTTATTGTATTTTGCTACTTTAAGCACAATTTTTTTAGCTTCTGGTTTCCTACCTTTAGCTAATAGCCATCGTACCGATTCTGGAATTAACCTGAAAAAATGTGAATAAAATAAATTGTTTCTCTTCCAATAAAGACTGTTGTTAATTTAACAGTGCTTGATTTAACGTTACCAATAATATACCATAAATATGGCTGCTGGTGCTGAAATTATTAGTTGCAAATGGGTCCAATCTGGTGCCCAATAAGAAATTAAAGCCACAACAGCTTCTCCTAATGCATAGAAGTAGTTTAAAACAAATCCTGTAATTTCCCGTTTTTTCTTACCAACCATTTCCACTCCTAAAAAGATTAATTGCCTTAGTCTTTCTAAATATAAAAATCTTATCTTACCTATGATAAAAGCCAATGGATATATTCCCGCTGTTCCGACTGAATTCAGAAAAACTAAGAAATCGAATGTCCAGTAATTAGGTGATACAACTTGCAACACACCTGAGACAGTCATTACAAAAATACAGATAATGAATATTAATTTTCTACCATACCTGAAACAAAAATTATATAATTTTAGTTACGTACCCAGAGCATCCGAATTGCATCCCCGGTGAAGTAAGTAGATTTTTTACATTCCGAGTTGCATCCCACGATCATCCGGATTTACATCCCATTGGCCATTTTAATTTTAGCAGCTGAACTAATATATTTTGTAATAATAACCGACAGCGTTGTCACGTTTACTTAATACTGATGTGAGGGTTATGTGCAAAAAAACAATCAAACTAATTCTAAAAAAATAAAAGTAGATAGTTTACGTTTTGCTCTACCCTATGTATAGGGAATTCAACGTGTTAGAGAGAGAGGTATAGGAAATTCAGAGTATCAGAAAGAGAGAGCGGTATGACGTCACTACGCAACCGGTCGTCCGACAGCTCCACCAGAGGGTGCTGACAGATCAGAAGGGCCTGACAGACCTAAAATACTACGCAACCAATCTTCAGGTCCCTCAGATGCGTCAGATCTGACAATACCCTCTAGTGGAACTGTCGGACCTGACGCAAATGAGGGGCCTGAAGACCGGTTGCGTAGTTACGTCATAGCGCTCTCTCTTTCTGATACGCTGAATTTCGTATACCTAGGGTAGAACAAACATAGACTATATACTAATAAAAAAACCTGATGTGACCAGCACATGACCTCTCGCCATCTTTGAATTAAAAATTAACACGGCAATACAAAAAAGTATGAAAAAATTGACTTTTTAGTAAATCTGCAAAAATCGCAAGAAACCGAAAAACATTAAAAAAATATCAAACAAAAACAGTAAAAAATGGTAAAAACGCAAAAAATACAAAAATACCAAAAAAAAAAGAGCAGAAATGGCAAAATTTTTTTAAAAAATTCCAAAACAAATCGGAAATAAAAACATCAAAAATTGCAACAAATCAGAACAAATCAGAAAAAAAACGAAGAAAAAAAAGGGAAAAACCAGAAAAAAAAGATAACATTGGAAAAAGGTGAAAAAATTAGAAAACATTAAAAAAAAATGAAAAACAGAAATTTTAAATAAGAAAAAAAAACGAGAAAACCAAAAAAAGTCGCTAAAAATTTTGCAAAAAAAGTGGCAAAAACTGCAGAAACCGCAAGAAACCGGAGATTATTAAAAAAATATCAAACAAAAACAGTAAAAAAAGCGTAAAAAAACAGTAAAAAAAACGCAAGAAAACTGCAGAAATAGCAAAAAATTACAAAAAAATCGAAAAAAACTAGGAATAAATCGAAAAAAAAGATAACATTGGAAAAGGTGAAAAAAGTAAAAAATATTGAAAATAAAAATTTAATTCGAAAAAAAAGAAAATCAAAAAATTGTAGAAAAACAGAAAAAAAAAGACCGCAAAAAAAAGTAAAAAAAACCTTTAAAAATCGCAAAAAAACGAAAAAAAATCTTTAAAAAACACAAGAAATCGAATATTATCGTAAAAAAATTGCAAAAAAGAGGCAAAAAAATTGCAAGAAACCGTAAATAGTTAAAAAAAATACCAAACAAAAATAGTAAAAAAAGCATAAAAAACACGAAAGAAAAAAAATCTTCTCTTCTATTTCCATCGATATCTCGAATTTTTTTTGCTCGTTCACTATACTTTCCCTTTGATGGGACCAGGGAAGTAAAAGAAAATTAGGAAGACATTGACAAAAATTGAGAAAAAAGGGGAAATTCTTGAGAGAAAAGAGAGGACATTATTGAGGGATGAGAGGGAACATTTCATGAAAAAAGTGACAAAAATGAGAAAAAAATTAAGACGAAAGAGGGGAAATTTTTGAGAGAAAAGAGGGAAGTTTGAGACGAAAAAGTGACAAAGAAAAAAAAATAAAAATAGTAAAAAATTGACAAAATGTGATAGAAAAGCGTGGAAATTTGAGTTCAAAATTTGGAAAACGGAAGAAAACTAGTGAAGAAATTGATAAAATTTGAAGAAATAAAGAGGGTAAATTATTGAGGGAAAAGAGGAGAAATGTCATGAAAAACATGACCAAAATGAGAAAAAAATTAAGACGAAAGATGGAACATTTTTGAAAGAAAAGAGGGAAGTTTGAGACGAAAAAGTTACAAATTTGAAAAAAAAATAGTAAAAAATTGATAAAATGTGAGAGAAAAGAGTGGAAATTTGAGTGCAAAATTTGGAAAAAGGAAGAAAACTAGTAAAGAAATTGATACAATTTCAGAAAAAAAGAAGGTAAATTATTGGAGAAAAAGAGGGGAAATTTCATGAAAAACATGACCAAAATGAGAAAAAATTTAAGACGAAAGAGAAAAATAAACTATAGCGTATACAAAATATATACGTAAAACTTTAATAAAATTTTGTTTAGTAATGATGTCATCACTCATATCAACTGCCACTTCCGGTTATCTGATTAACACCAAAATCTAATCAGATACAATCTAAGATATCAGAATCTTGTGTGCAAAATTTCAAATTTTTTTATGCAGTAGTTTTTGAGTTATCGTTACTACAACATCCATTCTAACACACACACACACACACACACACACACACACACACACACACACACACAGACATCATCGCGAAAATATCAAAATCGTATTCTAGTGACTCTAAAACGTGTTTATCTATTGAAAACTCACTACCCAATTTATAGCATGATTACTATACCTCTCTTATCTGAAGGGCGAGAGGTAAAAATACAGACATAGATTCCATAACAATTAAGGACATAGAGTGAATTCGTAAAAATATTCATAGCACAAGATCGTTAAACGGTTCCAAAAAACATCACAGAATTTCATAATTTAATTTATGCTCTCCCTATCGTCAAAAATAAAAATGAAACGATAAAGGAAATAATATCATTATATTTTCCTGTCAATCTAATATTATTTTTTTTGTCCTTTTGTTCAAATTTATACGTAGGTGGTACGGTTCAATATTGTCCAAAATATTTTCTTTACTTTTTTACCATGCATCGTTTAAGAAATAATAACTATATCCCAGTAGTTTTCTGTTTACTTCATAATAAACTTTCTTCCTCATTTTATCATGTTTTCCAGTATTTAAAAGAAACATGTTTAAATCTAAATGTTGTTCTAACCCCTAAAACAATAACTGCTGGTTTTGAAATTGCAATTCAAAGAGCTATTTCATAAACTTTCCTGCATTATCTATGTGTTGGGATAGGTCCTGGATTAGAAAAATTTAAAGTGTTAACCTATCAGTCGAACATCATAATAATTCAGACCAATATAATGAAATTTCGAAATTTTTAACGTACACGTTTCGTCTATTTTTCCTTGACCAAAAGGATGTTGGAGAATTTTATGTTTTTGGCAAAATATTCAAAAAATTTGTATAATTCAATGTACTAGGCTAAGATATACCTTAAAATTCTTAAACAGTCAAGAATTTTAACACAAAGTGGCAACGCTGCTACGGAGTTTACGTGAAATAGTTTTAATAATACGCAATTCGGATGGTACCTTTTCTTGGTTAGGTAAAAATTAAATTTTTGGGATGCAACTCGGATGTCGCCACGTACCAACTAGAAATAATGTGTTTTACCTGTCAGCTAGAACTCCAAACACAAACGAGCCTACTATGATTCCTGCAAAATGCGAAGATCCAACTAGAGATATTTTCCACTGATTTTCCACACATGTAAGTTGCCACTAAAATAAATAGGTAGTTATATACAAAAATAAAAAAATTAGGATCTAAAAAGAAGAGATAAACTTGAGGGAAAGCATGGATTAAAAAACAACTGATTACTGTAAGATAACAGAAAAAATCCGATAAAGTTGACTACTTTTTAATCTCATTGATAAAAAATACTTCGCGAATTCAAATATCTATGAAGGAGGCCATTTTTTAAATTTTTATCGGAATAATATACAAAAATGGGCGTGGCGCCTTTACTATGGGATCTATGGCGAAATGATTACTTAAACTTATACTTATTTATGGATTAAAAACATATAGAATTTATTCGTGTTTAGCAAAAAATTCTATCTGTTAATTATTTATTTTACTACAAGGAAATGTACCTACATCGTTGACAATTGTTCTTTCCGTTGGATCAAAAACAAATTGCGAGCAAGTCTCAATAGTTTTAGTGAACGCATCTGGAGTACAATTATGAACGTTTTCTTTTGTTCTATACCTTGAGCAAAGGTCGGTTTTTACACCAATAACTTGATTATCTGAAGATTCTTCTGGTATGGCCCATTTTGTAAAAGGTGCTTTGTACGTTGCATCGTATGGATTTTCACATACTGGAATAAGGCATCTAAAATAATATGTAGTTATATCCCAATATTAATATAAAAGAATATAAATATTTACCTATATTGAGGTATTCCAGCAGTAAAAACATAACTTAAACTATTGGCAGCTCCAAATAATACTGGTAAGCATACTAATGTGTAGATAAATATTTGGTATCTTCCTAGTTCGCCGAGTTCTTCTAAAATATCGTCAAAATCTATGCTTCGTTGCCGGGTCATCCTTTCTGAAAATAAAAACAGAATAAATATATATTGTTGTTATATGAACTAGTAGTCAAATATTAGTAATTTTCTATTATTAGCACGACTTTCCTATTTCTATTTTTTGGCACCAGTACAACTTCGTTAATTAATAAATAAACCTAATAATGTATCTCTATGTATGAATGAATGTTACCGGATTTTTTTTTTCCAACTTTTATTAAAAATTACCTAACAGATTTTTTAACAATTTTTCGAGATATGCTAATGGCAATTACAGTGAAAATTGCACTTGCATATTGATGATAATAATAACGTTTATTTCTTAAAAGATACAAATATACAAAATAGATAAAAATATAAAAGCCAAATAAATAAACATAAATAATTACAGAAGTAGTAATAAACTATTTGTACGTAATATCTATTTTTTTTATTATTAAATATATGCGTCTATTATCGCCATTCAATTATACATAAATAATTTTATTTTCTTTTTATGCTGAAATTTATTTTTAAAAAAATAGATACATATAGGAAAAAATAGGGGAAAACAAGAAAAAATAATGAAAAATGGGAAAAGTGAGAAAAAGCAGGAAAAATTGTGAAAAATACATACAAAATAGGGAAAGCCAAAAAAGGGACAAATTGAGAATAATTGACAAGAAATAAGTAGGGAAACATAGGGACAAATAGAGAAAAAATACGGTCCCGACCGCACAAACTTTTTTACTTCGGTCCGGACCGGAAGTATTAAAATCATAAAAAGAATTTGAAATTTTTTCAGCTTAAAATTACTTTTTTCGACGTTTTGATCCACCCACAACACGATTGGGTGAAAAAAATTTTCATGTCGGTCGGTCTGGATGGATGGAGACGATAACTCAAGAACCAGTTAAACGATTTTAAAAATTCTGACGCCAATCGTTTTCTCGTATCTACGAGAGAAACTCTGTTGTTTTTAGGGATTCTACCTGTAAGGGGGTGGAAACTGGAGTGGGTTGAAATTTAAAAAAAAATCATATTTGCCATTTTTCAAAATATTGTAACCGGTCTTTACACTTTTTTCATATCCTATTTATTATTATTAAATTAATTTGTATACATTTTTTTTATCCGACCTACGGGTGTGAAAATGGAGAGGGTTGAAATATCAAAAAAAATATATCTCAGCTCGACAGGTCATTAGAATTTAATTCGTAAAAACCGTAAAAAACCGAAAAAAAAACTGGAAAACTCTGGAACACAAGGAAGAAAGGAATAATATTGGGAAAGATAGAAAAACGCCAATGAATTAGAAAAAATCGAAAAACAAATAAATAAAATTAAATTGAAAAAAATCATAAAAAATAGGAAAAAACTGGAAAAAACAAAAATAAAAGAGGAAAAAAATGGGTAAAGATGGGAAAAGTTAAAAAAAAAATAAGAGGAAAAACCCTAAAAAAATTAATTTCAATAAAAATCAATTTTTTCTTAAAATTTGAATCTCAAATTTGACAAAAGCGAAATTTTTTGTCATAAACAGATCTTTGCAGTATTAGGATTGTTTAAATCATTACGGTTACTTACGTTACTTGAAGAATTCATGTACCACAATTAGATGATATTAATTTTTTTATTTCTTTGCAGGTCACTTTTGTTATACTTTACAATACTTCTTAAGTAGCTAATAAAAAATATCATTCTGATTAACCCTTTGACTGCGGGCAAAACTTTTTGCAGCGCTAAACGCTCTAGGGACAAAACTATTGAAAAATACATTAAAACATTTAGTTAAATTTTGAGTAAATTTAAACAAAACATCAATAAACTTGATTGTAATAATTTTCAAAAGGTTAAAAAGTAAAACAGAGTTTCATGAAATTCAAAAATTTCGAAAATATATCAAAAAACTCCATTTCAAAAAAAATTAAATAAATAAAAATGTCCGAAAATTCAAAAATTTCGATAGTTTCAAAAATTTCAAAAATATATCAAATTTCGAAAAATTTCAAATTTCGCAATTTTATGCGAAAATTTCAAAAAGTAAAAATTCCAAAATATTCAAAAATTACAAAAAAACATCAAATTATTCGATTCATTCAAAATATTTCAGAAATTTTAACCATTTCAAAAATGTCAGTTTCAAAAAAACATTGAAAATTTCAGAAATATATCAAAAATTTCGAAAAAAATTGAAATTTCCCAAGTATTTTCGAAACTGTCAAAAAGTAAAAATGTCAAAATATTCAAAAATATATCAAATATTTCAAAAACCAAAATTATTCGATTGATTGAAAATGTTTCAAAAATTTCAAATAAACATTAAAAAATCATTCGAAAATTTGTAAAATATGTAAAAAATTTGTAAAATATGTAAAAATTTGCAGGGAAATAACAAAATATACAAAATTGTTTATTTACGATGGCCACATCACAGCATAGTTTTTACGAATCATTTATATAGGACAGCCGCAGTTAAAAAGACTAAAATGTCTTCATAGCGTTATGTCCATAAATTTCGTGTTGCGTATAGTTCTTGTGTTTATTATTAAATAATTTTAGCATTTTATTTGGAATATTATATAACACGTTAAATTTACGTTTTTCAAACTTAGATTTCAGAAATTCATGATCTATTTAATATTTCTACTATTAAAGTGTTTAATAAATATTTTAATTTTAATCCATATTAATTTTGGTCTTAACAATCTTAATTTAATTTACTTCAGATTAAAAAAAATATTAAAACTTTCAGTTTTATAATGAAACTAATATGAATTATAAAGTTTTCAATATGAACTAAAATATAAATAGTTTTATATATTTTTAACTGTAAATTTGAATGGAAGAAAGTTAATTTAAAAATAAAATTATTTATACCTAAATAAGAGTGATCGATTTTAATGCACAATGTATTCATTGCTCTAAATAAATCGGGGTTTCACTAATTTTTTTCGTTTACCCAAAAGTTTTTTCTGAAGTTTGTTTACATGTTATCCCGTCAATACAGGGTGATCTACTATTTTTTTTGAAAAATATTGGGAAAAACTATGTATTATTTAAAATGGAACAACCTGTATGTTTTGATGGTATTTAAAAGAACTAAATTGCGCCACCTCTTTGTACAATAAATAACTAAGATATAAGGGAAGAGCTAAACAGCCCTAATAAAGATTTATTATCTTCTTTCAAGAAATGTATAGTTTGATATCTTCTGCTTTCCTAACATCAAAGATATTTGAGATTTCAAGAACCAGCGCATTTTTCCTTACGGAAACCCTAACAGTAAATAAAAATTAACAAACCTGACAAATAATTTATTCAGTAACAAAACATCACAAACATTTAATAGAACTAATGTAATTAATAGTAATAAATAATGTAAAAGTTACAAAAAAACTGTATGTGCCTACTATCTTTTTTGTATTTTTAACAAATTTTTTTTTGCAATTTTTGTCACTTTATTTCGAGTTTTTGCGATTTTTTGCAATTTATGCAATTTTTTTGACATTTTGTAAGATTTTTTTGTGATTTTTTGCAAGATTTTTTGCCATATTTTGTGTTTAGGATTTTACAATTTTTCCCATGAATTTTTTTTCTGATACTTTCCATTTTTTTCGGTTTCTTTTGCGTTTCTTTTTCAGTTGTATCTGTATATTTTAATTTTTTGATTGTTTTTTGATTCCCAATTATTTTCGATTGTTTTCAATTTTTGACTTTTGTAAGATTTTTGTGTGATTCTTTGCAATTTTTTTGCCATTTTTTGTGTTTTCGATTTTTCAATTTTTCCCAATGTTTCTCTTTTTTTGCGTTTTTTTGCCATTTTTTCGTCGTTTTTGTATATTTTAATTTTTTCTGATTGTTTTTGTGTTTCCTAATTGTTTTCGATTTTTTGCAATTTTTGCGAGTTTTCGCGATTTTTTGCGGTTTTCGGAAGTTTTCGCAGTTTTTTTTGACATTTTTGCGATATGTATTTTGCAATTTTTCTTATCTTTTCCTATTTATTCTCTAATTTTTTGCAGATTTTTTTTGCTATTTTTTAATTATTTTCAAATGTTTCCTGGTTTTTTTATTTATCCGATTATTTCCGATTTTCTGCCATTTTTGCGATTTTTTCCGATTATTTGCCATTTTTTTGAGATTTTTTTTGGGTTTTTTTTGCAGTTTTTTGTCATTTTTTGTGGATTTTTGACATTTTTGTGACATTTTGCACTTTTTTCTTCTTTTTGTTTTTCTTCTCTAATTTTTTTCAGATTTTTTGCCATTTTTTAATAATTTTCAAATGTTTCCTATTTTTTTCCGATTATATGGGATTTTTTGCCATTTTTGCGATTTTTTCCGATTATTTGCCATTTTTTGAGATTATTTTTGGGGTTTTTTTTTTGCAGTTTTTTGAGTTTTTTTGCGAATTTTTGACATTTTGTGCGATTTTTTTAATTTTAAATTTTCAAACGATTTTTCAAATATAGCTGTCAGAATATTTTCGATAATGTCACTAATGTTATTTTTTGTTTCTGAATAAATTTTTTGCAAAATTTTTATTTAATGTCCTTTTTCCATAAGGAAAACAGCAGTGTTTATTGAAATTTCGAATATCTTTATTGATAGGAAAGCAAAAGATATCAAACTATAGATTTTTTTAAAGATGATGAATTGCTCTTTTAAATGCCATCAAAATATACAGAGTGTTCCATTTAAAATAACACATATTTTTCCCATTTATTTTGACCAAAACTTCATAAAAAACTTTTGGGTAAAAGAAAATAATTAGTGAAAACCTGATTTATTTAGAGCAATTAATACGTTGTGTATTTACATTAAAAATCGATAACTCTTATTTGGGACACCCTGTATTTTCATATTATTATATAGAAAAAATAAATAAATTATTTGACAAAAAAAATTATAAAACTATTTTATAAACAGATACTTATTTCCATTAATATATAAATAATATTAAAGTAACAAATAATTTTATTTAACTGAAAGCTAATGATTTATACTCATGAACTTGTTAACGATGATCATAAATAATGTTTTTCTCTTACCTTATTCAATTTGCCAACAAAATTATCATTTGAAAAACAATTAAACTGTTATTAAATATCATTGCATGAATGAATGTTGTTAAATGATCTCTGCCGCATTGCAATATCAATAATAAAAGTGGAATTCTTTTATTTGTGGGAATTAATTAAAAAATAAACAGATTTTAAGTATTAGTTAAGACTCATTTAAATTGCAATTTGATATTAAAGTATCACGAAGATAGGATCGTTTAAATAATTTATTCATTTTAAGGCACACCTACCAATACGCCAGAAATTTTTTATATTTTATGTAAAAAATATAATAATGTAATTCTCTTGTAGAATATACGACAAACAAACAGTGTCAAATGACTTAGTTAGATCCAAAAATATACTGTAATGTTATTTACAAACTCTCTAGTAAAAAAAAAATGAATATTACCGGAATCAAAAACATTTGTGAAAAACGAAGAAAAAATTAGAAGAATCCAGAAAATCAGAAAAAATCGGAAATAATCGAAAAAGAAACAAAAATTATTGAACAATATTGGAAAAAAATGAAGAATACAATCGTAAAATATGGAAAAAATAAAAAGAAAATCAAAAAAATTGTAACAAAATTGAAAAAACGCAAAAATGCAAGAAATCGAAATTTATCACAAAAAACCGGGAAAATTTGAAAAAAATCTAAAACAAAAAGTGGAACAATGGTAAACAAATGAAAGATATAAAAAAATAAATGAAAAAAAAATCAAAAGAATTGAAATAAATCAGAAAAAAATCGTAAAGAAATCGGAAAAAGAAAAAAATCAAAGCAATAAGAAAATTTTTAAAAAACTAAAAAGAAATGACAAAAAAGAAAAAAATTAGAAAACACCGAAAAAATCAGAAAAAAAACAAAAAATTAGAAAAACGAGAAAAAATCAGAGAAAGTCTCTTTCTACAAAATATAAAAAATTAGAAAACGAAAGAAAAATAAATAAAAAAACAGACCAATAAGAAAAAATGAGAAAAAGAGTAGAAAAAGTAAAAAAAAAACAGAAAAAAGACGAAAGCAACAGAATAATGAGAAAACAAGAAAAAAGTAAAAGAAAAATAATAGAAAAAAAAATGAAAAATAATCAAAAAAATTGTGAAAAAGCCAAAAAAACAACGAAAAAAAAATAGCTAAAATCAAGCAATTTTAAATTGGAAAAAGTTTTCCCATACAAACTACTTTAATTTGTATGATGGGTACCGGAAGGACCGGTCCGACCCTGCTCAAATTGAATAGGGTTCTTCCTTGGAAAAAACTAACTCGATCGGAGCCTTCGTTTTAAAGTTACAATGTTTACATCCAGATAGACATAGGGACAGGATTTTTATTTGCATTTTCGGATTCAGGGAACTCGGAAACGCTGAGAAAAGTGATAAAAAGTGGGGATAAGAAATTTTTTTCGCCATCACGAAACTAATACCGAGGCTTTTTGGGCCTCAGTAATTTTCAGATTTATTATAAGCTGGAAAGATATTTTATACTCAATACTGTAAGAGTGTAAAACCTAATTGTAGGAAATTTTCTTGAGTACTTAAAATAATACTAATAGCCGTCCCTTCCCCGCACAAGCCATTGGCTTCTGGGTTTCACTCGTAAGGGGGTGAAATGTAAGGCGAGTATTATTATTGTTATTATTATATTATTAAATGAGTATGTAATTAAACTGATACGCACCTGATACTTATTACCTTTTTTTTTAACGAAACAACTTTATCTTGATGAACCTCACAAAAAGTCACTAATCCTACATTTTAATCAGTTAAATACGACGAATTGTTAAGAATTTATAAATAACACGACAAACTGTAAGTAATAAATTTATAAATTGTACTACTACTTATTAGCTTTAAATTGTTAATTATACGGTAAAGATAAAAGAATGTTATTAACTGGCGCCCTGTGCGGCATTTAATATGTTCATAATTATGAGACCAAGATAATAATATAATTTTAACATTTGAACTCGGATGTGGTAGATAAAAATATCCGTTACTAAAAGGAGCTGCCTATATGAACTACCAATAGGATGTTTAGCTTCTCGACGTTTCAAAATGTCGAAATAAATATATTTTAGGGAAAATCCAAGAAAATGTATTTTATTATTTTTGATAAATATAATACAAAGTTGTTTGTTTATTATTATTTTTGTTTTCAAAATATTCCATAAAATATCTATAGTTTATTTGAAAATGATTGATAGCACAATTTTTATTACCCAGTACGTAAACCCCAATATAACATCATAAATTAGTGGTGGAGAATTTTTATTTGCTATTTTTTTTCTTCTATTTGTGCTTATTTTTTCTCATTTTTTTTATTATTTCCTATTTTTTTCTTCATTTCCTATTTTTTTCTTCATTTTCCCTATTTATTGCCATTTTCTATTAATTTTTTGTGTTTTATTACCGTTTTTTCCTGTTTTTGTCCTATTTTTCATGGTTTTGTTGAAATCACAACTGTTTTTTCTTACTTTTTCTGTTTTTGCTTTTTTTCTGTTTATTCCTGTTCTTCCGATTTTTCCTATTTTTTTTCTGTTTTCTATTGTTCTCCATTTTCTAACTATTATTTAATATTTTTTCTTCATTTTTTCTATTTATTAACATTTTCTATTGTTTTCTATTAATTCTTTGTATTTTTTACCATTTTTTCCTGTTTTTTCTATTTTTTCCTGTTCTTCCGATATTCCTATTTTTTCCTAATTTTTCCATTTTTCTCCATTTTCGTTCTATTTTTTTCTCATTTTCGTAATTTATTCCCATTTTCTATTGTTTTCTATTAATTTTTTGTGCTTTTTACCATTTTGGGACTATTTTACACACTTTTGTTAAAATCACAACTGTTTTTTCTTACTTTTTCTGTTTTTACTATTTTTTCTGTTTTTTCCTGTTCTGCCGATATTCCTATTTTTCCTAATTTTTCAATTTTTCTCCATTTTTTTCCTATTATTTCCTATTTTTTGCTCATTTTCTCTATTTATTCCCATTTTGTATTGTTTTCTATTAATTTTTTCATTACCATTTTTTCCTAATAGGAAAAAATAGGAATTATTTTTCATGGTTTTGTTGAAATCACAACTGTTTTTTCTTACTTTTTCTGTTTTTACTATTTTTAGCTGTTTTTTCCTGTTCTTCCGATTTTCCTATTATTTCCTAATTCTGTTTTTCTCCATTTTCGTCCTATTATTTCCTATTTTTTCCTCATTTTCGTTATTTATTCCCATTTTCTATTGTTTTCCATTAATTTTTTGTATTTTTTTACCATTTTTTAAGTTTTTTTCTATTTTACACGCATTTGTTGAAATTACAACTGTTTTTTCTTACTTTTTCTCTTTTTACTATTTTTTTTCTGTTTTTTCCTGTTCTTCCGATTTTCCTATTTTTCCTAATTATTCTATTTTTTTCTATTTTCTTCCTGTTTTTTCCTATTTTTTCCTCATTTTCGCTATTTATTCAAATTTTCTTTTGTTTTCTATTATTTTTTTGTGTTTTTTACCATTTTTTCCTGTTTTTTCCTATTTTACAGGCTTTCATTGAAATCACAACTGGTTTTTCTAACTTTTTCTGTTTTTACTATTTTTTTCTGCTTTTTCCTGTTCATCCGATTTTCCTATTTTTTTTTAATTTTTATATTTTTCTCTATTTTCTTACTATTATTTCCTATTTTTTCCTCATTTCCGCTATTTATTCCCATTTTCTATTGTTTTGTATTAATTTTTTGTGCTTTTTACCATTTTGGGACTATTTTACACTCTTTTGTTGAAATCACAACTGTTTTTTCTTACTTTTTCTGTTTTCACTATTTTTTTTCTGTTTTCTATTGTTCTCCATTTTCTAACTATTATTTAATATTTTTTCTTCATTTTTTCTATTTATTAACATTTTCTATTGTTTTCTATTAATTCTTTGTATTTTTTACCATTTTTTCCTGTTTTTTCTATTTTTTCCTGTTCTTCCGATATTCCTATTTTTTCCTAATTTTTCCATTTTTCTCCATTTTCGTTCTATTTTTTTCTCATTTTCGTAATTTATTCCCATTTTCTATTGTTTTCTATTAATTTTTTGTGCTTTTTACCATTTTGGGACTATTTTACACACTTTTGTTAAAATCACAACTGTTTTTTCTTACTTTTTCTGTTTTTACTATTTTTTCTGTTTTTTCCTGTTCTGCCGATATTCCTATTTTTCCTAATTTTTCAATTTTTCTCCATTTTTTTCCTATTATTTCCTATTTTTTGCTCATTTTCTCTATTTATTCCCATTTTGTATTGTTTTCTATTAATTTTTTCATTACCATTTTTTCCTAATAGGAAAAAATAGGAATTATTTTTCATGGTTTTGTTGAAATCACAACTGTTTTTTCTTACTTTTTCTGTTTTTACTATTTTTAGCTGTTTTTTCCTGTTCTTCCGATTTTCCTATTATTTCCTAATTCTGTTTTTCTCCATTTTCGTCCTGTTATTTCCTATTTTTTCCTCATTTCCGCGATTTATTCTCATTTTCTATTGTTTTCTATTAATTTTTTGTGCTTTTTACCATTTTGGGACTATTTTACAAACTTTTGTTAAAATCACAACTGTTTTTTCTTACTTTTTCTGTTTTTACTATTTTTTTTTGTTTTTTTCTTGTTCTTCCGATTTTCCTATTTTTTCCTAAAACTTCTATTTTCTCCATTTTTTTCCATTATTTCCTTATTTTCTCTATATATTCCCATTTTCTATTGTTATCTATTAATTTTTGTGTTTTTTACCATTTTTTAGTGTTTTTTTCTATTTTATACACGCTTTTGTTGAAATCACAACTGTTTTTTCTTACTTTTTCTGTTTTTACTATTTTTTTTCTGTTTTTTCCTGTTCTGCCGATATTCCTATTTTTCCTAATTTTTCTATTTTTCTCCATTTTTTTCCTATTTTTTGCTCATTTTCTCTATTTATTCCCATTTTCTATTGTTTTCTATTAATTTTTTCATTATCATTTTTTCCTAATAGGAAAAAATAGGAATTATTTTTCATGGTTTTGTTGAAATCACAACTGTTTTTTCTTACTTTTTCTGTTTTTACTATTTTTTTTCTGTTTTTTTTCTGTTCTTTCAATTTTCCTATTTTTCCTAATTATTCTATTTTTTTCTATTTTCTTCCTATTATTTCCTATTTTTTCCTCATTTCCGCTATTTATTCCCATTTTCTATTGTTTTCCATTAATTTTTTGTATTTTTTACCATTTTTAAGTTTTTTTCTATTTTACACTCTTTTGTTGAAATCACTACTATTTTTTCTTACTTTTTCTGTTTTCACTATTTTTTTTCTGTTTTTTCTCGTTCTTCCGATTTTCCTACTTCTTCCTAATTTTTCTATTTTTCTCCATTTTCGTCCTTTTATTTCCTATCTTTTCCTCATTTCCGTTATTTATTCCCATTTTCTATTTTTTTCTAATAATTCTTTGTGTTCTTTCTTACTTTTTGTGTTTTTACTATTTTTTTCTGTTCTTCCGATTTTCCCATTTTTTCCTAATTTTTTTATTTTTCTACATTTTAGTCCTATTATTTTTTATTTTTTCCTCATTTTCGTTATTTATTCCCATTTTCTATTTTTTTCTATTAATTCTTTGTGTTTTTTCTTACTTTTGTGTTTTTACTATTTTTTTCTGTTTATTCCTGTTCTTCCGATTTTCCCATTTTTTCCTAATTTTTCTATTTTGCTACATTTTAGTCCTATTATTTCCTATTTTTTCCTCATTTTCGTTATTTATTTCCATTTTCTATTTTTTTTCTATTAATTCTTTGTTTTTTCTTACTTTTTGTGTTTTTATTATTTTTTTCTGTTTTTTCTTGTTCTTCTGATTTTCCCATTTTTTCCTAATTTTTTATTTTTTCTACATTTTAGTCCTATTATTTTCTATTTTTTTCTCATTTTCGTTATTTATTTCCATTTTCTATTTTTTTTCTATTAATTCTTTGTGTTTTTTCTTACTTTTGTGTTTTTACTATTTTTTTCTGTTTTTTCCTGTTCTTCCGATTTTCCCATTTTTTCCTAATTTTTCTATTTTTCTCCATTTTCGTCCTTTTATTTCCTATTTTTTCCTCATTTTCGTTATTTATTTCCATTTTCTATTTTTTTCTAATAATTCTTTGTGTTCTTTCTTACTTTTTGTGTTTTTACTATTTTTTTCTGTTCTTCCGATTTTCCCATTTTTTCCTAATTTTTTTATTTTTCTACATTTTAGTCCTATTATTTTTTATTTTTTCCTCATTTTCGTTATTTATTCCCATTTTCTATTTTTTTCTATTAATTCTTTGTGTTTTTTCTTACTTTTGTGTTTTTACTATTTTTTTCTGTTTATTCCTGTTCTTCCGATTTTCCCATTTTTTCCTAATTTTTCTATTTTGCTACATTTTAGTCCTATTATTTCCTATTTTTTCCTCATTTTCGTTATTTATTTCCATTTTCTATTTTTTTTCTATTAATTCTTTGTTTTTTCTTACTTTTTGTGTTTTTATTATTTTTTTCTGTTTTTTCTTGTTCTTCTGATTTTCCCATTTTTTCCTAATTTTTTATTTTTTCTACATTTTAGTCCTATTATTTTCTATTTTTTTCTCATTTTCGTTATTTATTTCCATTTTCTATTTTTTTTCTATTAATTCTTTGTGTTTTTTCTTACTTTTGTGTTTTTACTATTTTTTTCTGTTTTTTCCTGTTCTTCCGATTTTCCCATTTTTTCCTAATTTTTCTATTTTGCTACATTTTAGTCCTATTATTTCCTATTTTTTCCTCATTTTCGTTATTTATTTCCATTTTCTATTTTTTTTCTATTAATTCTTTGTTTTTTCTTACTTTTTGTGTTTTTATTATTTTTTTCTGTTTTTTCCTGTTCTTCCTATTTTCCCATTTTTTCGTAATTTTTTTATTTTTCTACATTTTAGTCCTATTATTTTCTATTTTTTCCTCATTTTCGTTATTTATTCCCATTTTCAATTTTTTTCTATTAATTCTTTGTGTTTTTTCTTACTTTTTGTGTTTTTACTATTTTTTTCTGTTTTTTCCTGTTCTTCCGATTTTCCCATTTTTTCCTATTTTTTTTATATTGCTACATTTTAGTCCTATTATTTTCTATTTTTTTCTCATTTTCGTTATTTATTCCCATTTTCTATTGTTTTCTATTAATTCTTTGTGTTTTTTCTTACTTTTGTGTTTTTACTATTTTTTTCTGTTTTTTCCTGTTCTACCGATTTTCCAATTTTTTCCTAATTATTTTATTTTTCTACATTTTAGTCCTATTATTTTCTATTTTTTTCTCATTTTCGTTATTTATTCCCATTTTCTATTGTTTTCTATTAATTTGTTGTATTTTTTACCATTTTTTCCAGTTTTTTTCTATTTTACACGTTTTTGTTGAAATCACAACTGTTTCTTCTAACTTTTTCTGTTTTTACTATTTTTTTCTGTTTTTTCCTGTTTTTCCGATTTTTCCTATTTTTTCTCATTTTTTCTATTTTCTCCATTTTCATTCTATTATTTTCTATTTATTCCTCATTTTCCCTATTTATTCCTATTTTCCTATTACATGCACGCTTTTATTTAACTCACATTGTTTTTTCTTACCTCTTCTGTTTTTACTATTTTTTCCCATTTTTTCCTGTTCTTACAGTTTTTTACTATTTTTCTCATTTTTTTTTTCAATTTTTCCCCATTTTTTCCTATTTTTACCTATCCAAAAATCGTCCAACGCGCCTAGAGAAGTTTTTGTATCAAAAATACAATTGCAATACAGAAAAGTTATAGCCTGGCATCTTAATTTCAGCCTCTTATAGTTTATTTAAAAATGATTGATAGCACAATTTTTATGACCCAGTACGTAAACCCCAATATAATATCATAAATCAGTGGCGGAGAATTTCTAACATAAAATCTTAGGTTTTCTTCCTAAAATTTTTAAAAATACCAAAGGAAATGTCCCAACCTAATATCAAGTATACTATTTTTATAAAAATAAATGTGGATACTTAATTTTGGCAGTTTACTATTTTTTATATTAAAGTAATTTCGTGTTCCCCGTCGACCTGTAGTTTTTCGGGGTGGTCATAATAAAATCTAGTTAAAATTTAGATAAGAAGGTATCAATATATACTTTTTTTTTGATTTGAACAATCCTGTATATTGATCTTTGCCACAAAAACTGTGCTATCATGCATTTTCAAATAAACTATAGAAACAATTTTTTATAAAGTCGAGTTAATTTTTTATCTTAATTGTTTAATATTATTTGTTAAAATTAAATAATGTTTAATAATCGGTATAAAAAATAATCCAATGAATGTATACACGGTGATCTAGTAAAGAACACTACTATTATTTACAATCCTTGATTAAAAAATCTTGTCACACGTTGTTTCGTCTGGGGGCCACACCTGTCGTGTTGTAAATATTTAAAATTTGTTAACGTGATTAAATTTAAATTAAATAAATAAATTATTATTCGTCTGATTTTAAATATCGATTTATATAACAAATTTAATGTAGAATTTAAACATATCCGGTTTATCTACACCGTACTTTTTATCAATTCATATGTTAACGATTATTTAGTAGTATTTTTTATCACTTATTTAAATCTGTCTAATTAAATAATTATAATGAGCATAATCTAATTACATTTTATTTCTTTAGCATAAAATCAAAGCCAGACTAGTATTTAGTAAATTACGCATAATATCAGTTATTCTTAAAAAATTAAAATACCTCACTTATTTTCCAGAAACATTATTTAAAGACTGCTACAAATTTATCAATTTGATGTTTTTTTTGCGTATTAGCTTAATTTTTTGTTTGTTATGGTTCGCTTTCCACAATAAGATCTGAATACACCGGACTAACTACTAGTAGTCCAAAAACCAATACACTGAATCTCTCCCAATGGCCCGAGTGAATAAAAATTCAGTAAAAGCTAAAACTTACATTTTCCTAGCAAATGCTTAGTTTGCAGTGAATAAAAATAAGTAGTAAAAATGCAATTAGCAAAAGCTAAAGTTTTTAGCATTGTCTAAAAATGGTGTGAATGAAAGTAAGCAACTACTAAGAATATTAAGGAAAAGCTTACATTTTTGCAAGCTTGTTAGAACCTGGCTTAAAAATTTAGTATTATTAAAAAGTTTGGCAGAAATGGCTGCATTTATGAATATAAGATCTGTAAAATTTTATCCAGAAAGAAAAGAAAGTCATGCCGAAGAATACCACGGTCTGTATAGATTTAGTGAAGAAAATGTTGAGTGGATAGCTAACCATTTTTTGGAGCCAAAAGTGGAGACTAGAGGTGGTGCATTGAGTCCAAAAAAACAAATGCAAATATTTTTGCGATTTCTAAGTGATCCTGGATTTCAAATAGGGATCGGAAAAGAAGAAGGAGTTCATAGAACAACAATATGTAAAACAATATCTCACGTTTTACCAAAAATAGTTGAAAAGGCAGGAATTTGGATTAAATTTCCTACAGAAAACTCGACTGACCAGGCAATCAACGAATGGGCACAGTTGTATAGCTTTCCCTGTGCTTTTGGTGCAATTGATTGCACTCATGTACCAATAATAAAGCCATCGCTACATGGTGACGAGTATATCAATATAGGAAAGGCTGGTGTAGTATAAATGTGCAAGCAACTTGTAACGAAAAAGAAATTTTTACATCCGTAGATGCTCAATGACCTGGCTCGGTGCACGACAGTCGTATTTTAAGAAGATCAAATATATTTGGTATGATGAGAAGACGTTAACAGAACTATGGACTTATTTTAGGCGATGAAGGGTACGGCATAACACCGTGTAGAAACCTCACCACACCTCAAGAAATAGCGTATAATAGTGTACATAAAAGAGAGCGCGTTATTATAGAACGCTGTTTGGGACAACTAAAACGTCAATTCTCTGTTTTGCAACATCAGATACGATTGAACATTAACAAAATTCCGTCAGTAATCATCAGCGCTGTAGTTCTGCATAATATTGCTAAGTATTTAAATGACCAATTACCAAATAACGAAGAAGAAGTAGCCGCCGAGGATCACGATGGTGAAGAAATTGTGGAACGTAATGATGAGCTGAATAACGACCGTCAGCGTGGTCAACAGAGATGAGAAGAAATAAGAAATATAATTTTTCAATTGCAGTTGTAAATATACTACTAAGTACGATACCATATATATCATAAGACAACATGAATATTAATACGTAATAAGTAAAATAAACAGTTATGCCTTCTAGAAAGTTTTCAATGGGCCACACTGTATAATGTTATATTTTATGGTTTTTATTATTTTGAATTACTTTTTAAGTTAAATTTAAATGTAAGTAGTTACCTTAATCTGAGTTAAGTTCATTAATTTATTAAAAAAAACGTTAACAACATAAACAATTTATTCATTTACTTACAACTTTCTGAAAACCAAATTATTTATTTCTTCAAATTTATTTCTTCTTTTCCTTTTGAACCCTTATTAGTTCCAGCTGTTCCAACAATACCAGTCGTTGGAGCTCTGTATTGGACAAATTTGAGGTTTCGTCTGTTTCCTTAAATTTGGTTCTTCTGGTAACTGGAGACTTATCAGGTAAAGGCCGAACATGAGGTAGAGGTGGAATAAATTCTTCAGTTTTGGACGTTGATGGTTATTCCATCACAGATCCTATCGACATTGCTCCTGAAATAATTTTTTGGATTAAATGGCAGCAAAACAGTAATTTATACTATTCGGCGAAAAAATACTTAATTTTGCTTTAACATCTTCATACCATTTATTTGTTTTTATAGCCATACTTTATTACCTACCTGGTACTTTTTGAAAAACAGGGTTTTCTTGTCCTTCCATTAGCGCCAAAAGTTGTTTTTCCCACGCGTTTAAAACAATTTTCTGATTTCCCGTTGCAGTTTTGTCCGTCTTTTTCTTCATCTCGGTCTTCATATTTTGGATTTTCTTTTTTGGTTGTTTTTCAGTAAAATCCCTTCCAATTTGCAAAATATATTTTTGGTGGATTTCTTTGTTTGCTTGTTCTTTTTTATCTTTTATTTTAGGAATTTGCGATTTATTAAATATAATATTATAGCTTTCCAAAATTTCCATCAATTTTAGGTTGGACGAAATTTTTGCAGGAACTTACTCCGTCAAAAAATCACTTGTAGAATTTTCTGAATCACTACTCATTTTGAACGTAAACCGTTAGCACTCGTTAATGATACTGGTTTAAAAAGTTTTCATGTGCTCGATATTTGCCTTTGTCGATTTGCACATCGCCAGTTAAAACTATAAATATAGGCATTATCAGTACAAAAACATTTTTTTTTGGATGATTTACCAAATAAGAACTTTAAGTAAGTACTTAAAATATCTAGCTTTTGATAGTAAGTAAAAGCAAAAGGTTATTCAGTTCAATTTAAGCAAATGCTATTAGCAAAAGCTAAATCTACGTATTAAAAGCTAAAACTTATACTTCATACTAAAAGCAAAAGCTAAGTTTTTATTCACTCGGGCCAATAGGCCGAATTCCAATAAACCGAACATACTCCCCAATAGACCAAACGCAGCGCCATGATTTTTTAAAACAATCACATGAATTTCAGTCCAGTCCAATTAAAAGTAGAAATGGAAATACACAAATATGAAAATCTTCAAATATTACCCCTTTTTTACTTTCCCCTTCCCACCTCTGATAGGAAAAGTATTGTGAACGAGCTAAAAAAATTTTTCGAGATAAAGATGGAAATATCCATTTTGAGGTCACCTGAGATTTTTTACCATACAATTTTACTTTCCCGACCCACCTCCCTATTTACCTTTATTTTTTAACATTATTTTCTATTTTTTCCTTATTTTTTTATTTTTGGCTATTTTGTTCCAATTAATTAATTTTTCTCTACTTTTTCTATTTATTTCTAATTTTCTATTGTTTCCTATTTTTTTCCTGGTTTTTTAACGGTTTTTTCACTGTTTTTACTATTTTTCCTGTTATTCCTATTTATCTTTATTTTTTACCATCATTTTCTATTTTTTCCTTATTTTTTTATTTTTGGCTATTTTGTTCCAATTAATTAATTTTTCTCTACTTTTTCTATTTATTTCTAATTTTCTATTGTTTCCTATTTTTTTCCTGGTTTTTTTAACGTTTTTTTTACTGTTTTTACTATTTTTCCTGTTTTATTCGTCTAATTTTCCCTATTTTGCCTGTTTTCCATATATTTCCCTATTACTTTCCCGACCCACCTCTGAGAAGGAAAAGTATTGTGAACGGGCTAAAAAAAATTTTCGAGATAAAGATGGAAATATCCATTTTGAGGTCACCTGAGATGATTAAGACCATTTCCAGATGGAAGTCTGTCTGTCTGTCTGTCTGCCTGTCTCTGTGTATTCTTCCACGATAGAGGCCACACGTTTAATCCGATTGAGCTGAAATTTGGTAAATGGGTTTGGGCTACCGTCGGAAGAACCCGTTAGTTTTTGTACGACATCTGTCAAACAGTCAAAATTATTTCTCCAACTGTTACCTGTCAAAAATAAAAAAATGTCAAAAATTGAAACTTTAATGTTAAATATCTGAAAAAGTATTCGTGGATACTCGTCGGGAATTTGTTATGACGACACAACAATTTTTTTTCCTTTATATGGTTCTATTTTGGGGTCTTTTACCTTTATGTCCTTTTGTTCCTTTATTCAACTCTTTATGTGGAGTTTTTGTACCTATTTTGCCTTTACTAAGCGTTTTTTACCACTTTTGCTTTTTTAACATGTTTTTACCTTTAATTTACTTTTATTATGCCCTTTTTTGGGTTTTTTGTTTTTTTTTTTACCTTTTTTCTTTTTTTGGCCTTTTTACTTTTTTTTTGTTTTTTTTTTTAATCTCTTTCTTGCCTTTATTTGCTTCTAATTTGCCCTTTTTTTGCTTTCTTGCCTTTATCGACCTTTTGTTCGTTTTCAAACTTTTTTTCAATGTTGTTTTAACTTTTTTGGGCTTTTTTGGCCAATTAGGCCTTTTTTGCCTTTATTTTATCACTATTTTGCCTTATTTGCTTTTTTTTAACTTAATTTGACATTTTTGGCGATTTTTGCTTATTTTTCCCTTTACGTGGTCGTATTTGGATTATTTTTTGGACTTTTGTTACTTTTTTTCGCTTCTTTTTGCCAATTTTTACTTTTTATTAATTAGTTTTAAATTGTGCTGAAATTTAACAATTCTTTATCATTTTTAACAATTTTTTCACTTTTTTTTAAATGTTTTTTAACTTTTTTCGCCAATTAGGCCTTTTTTGAATTTATTTTATCACTATTTTGCCTTATTTGCTTTTTTTTTTAACTTGATTTGACATTTTTAGCGATTTTTGCTTTTTTTCCCTTTACATGCTCGTATTTGGATTATTTTTTGGACTTTTGTTGATTTTTTTGTTACTTTTTTTCGCTTTTTTTTGCCAATCCCATCAAATGTTTACTACCAAGTATTATGGAAAATCGATTGGTAATTGTATATGGTAAGGTTGTAGTTTCTCTAATTTAATGTATAAATCTTAAACCATATAACTTCTAGACCTGAAGATTGTTATAAGCCGAAACTAGTCGCCGCCGTTAAAAGATTTTACAAATGTACTGTTGGTGGTGCATGGCAACAGGAAATTTTGAAGTCGATGGTTGAGGTTGGTAATTTATCCTGTACAATGTTATGGATAAGATCTTTCTTCTATCTATTTTAAAATTATTCGTTTTTCCTTTTTGATTATTATTACTAATTTTTCTAAATTGTCATTATGAATAACAAACTAGTTTATTTTTGGATTTATTAGCTCCAATTTCTATGACAAAAAAATATTAAGGTTTCTTCTATTTTAAATAAGGGGAATTTACTTATACTTTTTTATTTATAAAATAAGCACACTACAGCAATATATATTAGGCAATTACTGATAAAAAAATAATGAGTTTTTGATGTTTTCTGTCACGTTTCGAACTACCTGATTCATTATACTTTGTGTGAACTATTGTTGAAATTAAACCCTACCTTATATTAACATAAAAAAACATTATTTTAATTAGTAGGTAGATATTTTTTTAACATCATGACTAAGTTAGTACGTCAATAGACAATAAATAAATTTTTTAAATTTTTATTAAATATAATCAGACAAAAAAATATTTTAAATATGTATTCAATACAATAGTTTTTTTTTTTAACGAACCGCCCATGCTTAAGAACAAATATTATAAATATAAAGTTGTTGATTGGCCAATTTCTTTAACATTTTTTTATTCTATTAAATAAAGAGAGTGTCTAGAGATCCGTCTAGTCGGACCCGGTGACACAGTCCGACTACCTAATAAATCTTTTTTTTTAAATACACAGTCTAGATGTAGATAGTTAAGACTTCTTTTAATAAAATAAATTAAAATACATAGGTTAATTACGCTGGCTCTCTAGACACTTGTTTTATTTTTTCATCTTTTCTTATATTTATTTCAAACTAAATCCTAACAGCCAATTAGACACGATATTGGATTTTCACCGGGTCCGACTAGACGGACCTCTAGACACTCTCTTAAGGCGGCGATAGCAAATGGATAAGCATAGGGAAATTTTTGAACATATAAGACGGACTATCCAGCCAATAAATATATGCGGATTTGCTTTTATAATATTCTAATGGTATAAAATTGGTTCCTGAATATATTGAAAAGTGAAAAAAAAAATAAGAAAATGGAAAAACAATGGAATTGTGAAAATTTAATTATTTCAGGAACTAGATTATATTGTTCACGTACTTTTTTATAGATGGCGCCACCTACAAAATAATTATTTTGGGGTATATAATTCATGTCTATGTAAAGCAATGTTGCCGTCATATTTTTAAATAGCAGAAAAAAGGAAAATCGATATTTTAATAGAAAATTTATATCTTTGTTCCATTATTTTTAAAATTCTGCTAAAATTACCATTTTAGTATAATACCTAATGAAAACTATGTTTATCTTTTTGGGACGCTATTTTTAATATTTTTTTACAAATAAGAAACAAAACAGATAAAAAGACAAAATCATAAAAATGAGAAAAAAAATCAGAAAGAAATTTAAAAAAAAAACAAAAAAAAACTTTGGAAAAAATTGAGAGAGAAATTAGAAAATATTGGGACAAAAATGAAAAACAAAAATGTAAAATACGGAAAAAATGAAGAAATAAAAAAACCGAAAAAAAAATCTGATATGGCCAGCACATGACCTCTCGCCATTTTCGAATCAAAAATTTACACGTTAGCACAAAAAGTATGAAAAAAATTTACTTTTTTGTAAATCCGGCAACAATGGCAAACTTTTTGAAAATTTTAATGATACGAAAATAAACTATAGTGTATACAAAATATATATGTAAAACCTTATTGCCATTTTGTTTAGTAATGGCGTCATCACTCATAGCAACTGCCACTTCCGGTTGTCCGATTGACACCAAAATCTAATCAGATCTAATCCAGGGTATACGAATTGTGTATGTAAAATTTCATGTTTTTTAGTTTAGTAGTTTTTGAGTTAAACGCTAAAAATTGGAAAAATACAAAAACAAGCCTGAGAAATCGAAACATATAAAAAAAATCGCAAAAAAACCGCAGCAAAATCACAAAAAAATGATAAAAAATTGCAAATTATCACAAAAAATCAGTGAAATAAAAAAAAATGAGAAAAAATTAGAAAACATAAAAAAGGAATAGAAATACAAAACAATGAGAAACGATGAGGAAAGATTAAAAGAAATTGAAATAAATAAAAAAAACCAAAAAATCATAAAAATGAAAAAAGAACGAGAAATTTAATTTTTCGAATCGTTAAAAATGAGAAAAAACTAGAAAACAAAAAAAAAAGAATAGAAATACAGAACAATGAGAAAAAAATGAGGAAGGATTAAAAGAAATTGAAGAAAATAAAAAGAGAAAAAAACCAAAAAATCATAAAAATGAAAAATTAAAAGAATTGAAAAATCTGAAAAAAATAAAAAAAAACAAAAAAAAAGAAAAAAATTGCGAGAGAAATTAGAATATTTTGGGAAAAAAATTCGAAAAAAAAGCAAGAAATCGAAAAATATCACAAATAATCGCAAAAAAAACCGCAACAAAATCACAGAAAAATGACAAAAAATGGCAAATTATCATAAAAAATCAAAGGAATAAGAAAAAATGAGAAAAAAAAAAAACAGAATATAAAGACCAACGCGACGCGTTTATGGTTCTCCGCCTGTATGCTCAAAATTTAAACCCGGCGGTCGTAACATCTGGCAACTAAGCAAATATTTGAAAATTTAGAGCAAGAGGATTTATTACTTGACTAGAAGCCAAAGAAAAATTAGATGAAGATGAAGAAAGCGTCATTGAGAAATTTCAAAGAAAGATGCTAATTGTTCAATTGATGAGATGTTGGAGGGTGACGTTTAACTAACGTTTTTCCAGGATTACAAATAAACGTTTTTATGATGCAAAATATTAGTTTTAAAAACGTCTGTTTAGAGTTCATCGTTCATACGTTTATAGTACAAAAAATACTTTAAAAACCTCTGTTTATAATACAATTAAAATTCGTGAACAGTAAGATAATTTTCTGTCTCTTTTATTCTTTATTATTTGAAGAGGGATAAAAAAATAGTAACAAATCATCACAAGTTCTGTTTCTGCCAAATTATTTTTAAATACACGTTTTTTTGGTATATTTAAAAAAATGTGCCTAAAATAACGTTTATAAAATGTCTTTTTTGGTATATTTTAAAAACGTGGCTGATTTAACGTTTATAAATATCATTTATAAAACGTCCATTTGGTATCTTTTAAAAACGTGCCAAAACGTTTATGAAACACCATTTTTGGTATATTTATTAAAAATGTGCCTCAAATATCGTTTATAAAACGTCCTTTTGGTATCTATTAAAACTGTACCACAAACAACGTTTATAAAAGGCCCTTTTTGGTATATTTGTTAAAAATGTGCCTCAAATATCATTTATAAAATGTCCTTTTGGTATCTTTTAAAACTGTGCCACAAACAACGTTTATAAAAGGCCCTTTTTGGTATATTTGTTAAAAATGTGCCTCAAATATCGTTTATAAAACGTCCTTTTGGTATCTTTTAAAAACGTTCCACAAACGTGTCTCAAATATCGTTTATAAAACGTCCTTCTTGGTATCTTTTAAAAACGTGCCTCAAATATATTTTATAAAGACATTTTAGGGACATAATAAAAACGTTTTTGTTTTGTTTCTCAATTTTTTTCATTTTTTAACAACTTTTTTTCTTTTCTTCATAATTTCTTTATTTTTTTGTTAATTTATTTCTTTTTATCAATTTATTTACCTATTTTTTCTTTTTTTCTCATGTTCCTAATTTTTTCTCTATTTATTTCTTTTTTCACCAATTTCTTTTCTTTTTTCTAAATTTCTACTTTTTCTATCAATTTATTTTTTTTTCAATTTTTTTCATAATTTCTTGTTTTTTAATTAATTCCATTTCTCTGTTTCTTAACTACGGTGATGAAAATTAATAAAAATTCTTATTTGCTTCATTTTCTTAGCAAATTTCAAGTTTTTCGTTATTTTTTTTAGCTCTATTTATTACCGTTTGGACCATTTTTTCAAAAATATTAAATGCGTTCTCATTTTTTTGGGAATTTTTAAAGTTTCGAACAACTTTGAAGCTTTTTATTTTTTTTTTTAGTAATTTTTGACAGTTAACAATTTTTTCGATAATATTTCTATCGAATTTTAAAGATTTTTGTTATTTTGATCGTTTTGATCAATTTTTAATAAATTTTGAAGGTTTTTCTTAATTTTTTCTATCAAATTTTAATTTTTTACAATTTTCAAGATTTTCGCTCATTCGTTTTAGCAATTTATGAGTGTTTGTAGCAATTTTTCACAAATTTTAATGTGATTACATTTTTTTTTTAAATCTTGACAGTTTCAAACAATGTTGAAGATTTTTCTTTTAGTTATTTTTGATATCTAACAATTTTAACTATTTTTGCAATTTTTTAATTTTTTAATTTTTAATAAATTTACAGAGTTAGCAAAAGATAAAAAAAATGATACTAAACAGAATATTTGAAACAAAATTAAAGTCAATACCGTGGAGTTATTATGTATCAATTTTTGTTATATATTACGTATTATATATCAATTGTGATTATTAAAAACCTAATTTTAACAAAATAACTAAAAATATTCCGCTCCTAATTGCTTTATAGGAATTGGTAATACCGATATTTTCCTTTTGGGCTTAGTTCGTTATTAAAATTTCATATGAACGGAAGAAAATATTTAAAACTAATTTTTTTTCACAATTTTTTGTGGGAAAAGTGGATATTAAAAAAACATTTGTAAAATATTAATATCAATTATTATTAACGACTTGTTATCTATAATATATATTCCAATCAATTATTTTGTATTAATCATTTTTTTAGTTAATTTATGTGGTGTAGTTGACTGTAAATCAATTTTTTTACTCAAGGTAAGTTAATATGGATTCTAAATGACATAATTGCTAAATCTATTTAATAGTACGGTTTTTTTTATTTAATTTAAAATAAAAAAAATTCAACCAAAACTCAAATTGTCTGTTTCACGTAGAAGTTTCACCCATTTCTAAATTTGTTAATATATAAGATATCGGAATAATTTTTTTTATTAGAAAGAAGTAGTTTTTCATGCAGCAGTCAACGACTTTTCACTTCCGGTTTTCCCGGAACCAACAGAAAAAGTCATACTAAATGGTAATCCTTCTTTTTTTACTTTAAATTTTATATTTTTGGACTTTTTTAAGGTATACCAAATTTTTGCTGTCATCTGTCAAAATGCGTTTCATTTTATCATTTTAAATTATATCACTTGTTTATTAACCGATATATTGTGTAATTTTTTGTATACTAATCATTGTTCTGAACCTTGTAGGCCTGATGATGGCTATTTAGCCGAAACTAGTTGCCTGTTATCATCCTTTTGATTATATTACATTATAGTACTGACTTCGTGTTTAATTTTTGAAAAAAAAAATTTTTTTTAATTCACAGATTTTACCTTGGTTAAATTTGTATTTTTAAAACCAATTTCCAATTAAACTAGACATTTTATATAAACAAGAGTCCACCTGGTCGTTAACATGTTCAATAAAATCGATTCTTATCTGATTATTGCCGGTTATGTATAATGCAAAAACCTGGATTTTTGATTGCGTACATAATTATACGGGTAAATTAATAATAAATTATTCAAATAAAACAATAAGAGTCACTTTAATTCGCAACATTTTTTTTTAATTTATCAACTAGTTGGGCATTCAACTTGCATTTAGTTACAAGCTATCTTGTATGTGCGTGTGTGTTTATTCCAAGTAAAATTTACTCATAAATTAGTGATATAAAGGTTAGGTAAAAAAAATATTTTTTAAATTATTTTTGCTACTTTTACATAAGGAAAAATTTGTCATTATAAGGAGATAGAAATTGATAAATATTAATTTATATAGAAATTATTATGAAAAAAATAAAAGACCTATTGGAATTCTTTATATATTTTGTGTGTTTTTATGAAACATTTTATTAACATATAAATTTTTAAGCAGCAGGAAATTAATATTTATGGAAAAAGTTTTAACGTAATCAAAATTACATTGAAAATTTCACACTTAACATTTTTAACCTATTAAAAGCCTGTATTTTGTATCGTTACCATAGCAACTAAAAAAAATTCCAGAAATTTTTCTCCTCCTTGGAGTAAAGAGCATGAAATTACACTGGAATTTTTTTGACGTTAATAAAATTAGTTTTAAAAAATAAAATTTTTTGTAAATTTTTTTTTTAACTATAATTTTGTATAATTTTTACACGTATTATTTTAAAATTATGAAATATTTCACATAATGTACTTTTTGATCCCTTTCGGATGTACTATTTACTTTTTTCACGTGTTTTATCATTTTCGATAAAACAAGAGGACAAAAAAATTTATTTTGGCTATAATAAAATGTTAAATGTTTATTATTTTTAAAGTTATTCAATTTTTTTCAAAACTTAAATTAAATTTCAAAATTTTTTTTTACGAATTCTACCATTTTTTGAATATAATTTTGAAAAAAATCACAATTATAGAGTTTTTTAGTACAAATTTAAGGGTAATTAATCTCATTCAAAATGGAAAACAGACTTTTTTTTTAGGTTTTCTGGGTCAAAATGCATTAATAAAGTTAGTTTAAAAATCTAAAAAAAAATCAAATTTTTTGTCAAAAATTCATGGGTAAATTGAATTATTTTAACTTTTTACAAATACTGTGTTAAAATTATGAAATAATTTACACACATAGTACTTTTGGATCCTTTTAGGATGTACTATTTACTTTTTTCATTTATTTAATAGTTTTTGATAAAACGAAATTACAAAAAAATTAAAAAAAATTCTTTATTTTGGCTATAATAATTACAATTCTAAATTCTAAGAAACTAAAATACATTTTAAATTAAGAGTTTTATATTATCTTTTGAGTGCAAATCACATTTCAATAATTTTAATATTTTAAAAGTTATTCAATATAGTTTAAAATCGTAATACAATTTTTTTTTCGCTATTTTTTAAAAAACTCCACAATTTTTGTAATAAAATTTTGAAAAAAATTATAATTATAAAATAAATTATTACAAAATTTAAATAATTTTTTTTTAAATTTTTAATATTAAAATTTAACAAAAAAAATAATTTAATAAAGACAAAAATTGCTTAAAAATTAAAATAAAAACTAACGGCCAAACTAAGCGGAATTCTAAAAAAAGTAAAGACAAAATTTGTAGAAAATTTTACGTTCTTCAATTTTCATTTTTTGTAATTCTTCATAAAAATTGATAATTTTGGTTCAAAATCTAAAAAAAAGTCTCAAATTTAGAAAATTTCCAGTAATAATTGATGTGAAAAAATCATCAATGCAGTTTACTAGGCGCAATTTACCTATTCTCACTTTTATTTATTTTTTATTTCCTCGCGGTTATCTCTCAATCACGGAAGAGTTGTAATTTTTTAAATTTATAGTTTATTATGTTCTTAATGTGAAATAATTCTTGCAGAATCGTATATACATCACGATAGTCTTCATACAGCATATATAGTAGATAGTAAGCAATGATAAGTTATATCGTATTTTTGCTAGTACTACTAGTTGAGTATGTGGTTTTTGGTGGAAATAATTATTGTGGTTTATCATGTGCCAACGGTGGAGGAATACACACTGTGTGCCAAAGGACTAATATGGTAAGGGATTTTATTTATTATTTTTTAGTTAATGACACTACCAAAATTTTATTTATATATAAATAAATTTTGCCATATGAAAATTAATACTAATATTAAAACAATATTCGATTTTTTGTACCATTTTATTCTTTCATCAGATAAAATTTAGTTTTTAACGGGAAGATTTGTATGAATAACTCTTAAACCTGTCAAAGGACAATGATCAATTTTTCGACTGATTCAAGGATTTTGAAAAAATATTGAAAACTGGAGGTCAGAATCGCGAGTTAAACAAAAAAAATATTATTTTGGATCGGAAAATATTTTTTTATTCTTTTTTGCAAAATTCCGGAATTTCATTAAGTACTTTGGATTTGCATATGTAAGGATATTCCCCACATTGTACATTTTTTTAGAAATTATACTTTCGGGGTACCTATTCCTGACTAATTTATTTATAAAATATGTAAATCGATTTTTTAACAATTCAAAAACATTAAATACACGTCTGATTAGTAATATCACATTGTAATTATTTGTTTGTTGTAATTTATAATTTATGCAAATGGTTCCGATATAATGTAAATTTTTTTAGCAGTTCTGATCTAATGTTGACTATATAATATAATTTATTCTCCTCAATACATATATTTATTATTTATTTAAATGTTTCCGATATAATAGTTTTGATTTAATATTGGTAATTCCTGCTAATTTTTTATTTTGAAATTAACTGATAAATATTTTGTTTACAAATAAAAAAAATATTAGATTATAATGAATATTTGTTATTAAATTTCTTCCTTGTTTATCAAAAAATTACCGTTATCATAAGCATGTCATAACCTTTAAATTGTATCTCAGGAATATAATATTAGACATGTTTCGGTCTACACGACCATCATCAGGCCTATAAAAATAATTGACAATGTGAGAGACATTAAAAAAATTAAAATGTAATATTATAACTTACAAATTGGATCCAAAGCGTTGATAAAATTTAAAAAAATTATAAAATATGATTGTGACGAGTTATATTGTGGAAAAAATTATTTTTATATACTTAATACAAACTAATTAATTAAAAAAAATTAATTTCATATGAGTTATTTAAAACCCATTTAAGTAAGATACAATCGAAGTGCATCCCTGATGCACTTAAAATTAGAATTAAATTAGTGTAAGTAAACCAAAGTGGAAATAAAAATTATCAAATAGATATATATGTAACTGCTTAAATGTAATAATAAAATTTTTGATACGAATAAATGAGCATAAAAAAGCTCTTCAGAATCAAAATAGTAGCATATTTCTTTAAGCATCGAGTCTCAGTTCTGCAAATAACTGAGTGGTTCTTCGACGAAAAATATCTTTAAGTCCACTTTAATAGTAAAAAACCATAATTAGGATTGTTATATTTAGGTAATTAGGAATAATCGGAATTTAAAATTATGCTCTGAATGTAAAAAAAATTCAATTTACTTATAATTGTGTAATTAGCTAATTTTTTCAAGATTATTTTTTTTTTCATTTTACGCCGATTTTTGAAAGTAAATTAAATTTTATGATTTTTATTACTTTTATAAACCCCATTTCACTAAAAATAATTAGTGAAAATTATTCGTTGCTCTTTTTAAGATTATGTCACAATAAGAAAGTTATAAACGAATTATTATTATTATTTCAGAGATGCAGTAAAGGTTTTTCTTGTGGTCCAGATTTTAAAGTAATACACTTAAATGATAACGATAGACAGTATATTTTAGACCTTCACAATTATTATAGAAATAAAGTAGCGACTGGAAATGAAAGAAGAGGAAACCAACCGTCAGCTACAAACATGAACACTTTAGTAAGTAAAAAATACAATTTATCACTAAAACTATTTTGGGCCATCTTGCGGTACCCAGTTGTACTGGTTTCTTACTTACTTTTTTCTTGAAGTAAGTGATATCTTCGTTCTATAATTATCATATAGATGGCGTTAGTTATTGATATCGATTTTAACTAATTTATTATTGTTTTGTGTCACTAGTTAGTAATTTTTCACATATCACAACTTTGCTATATTTTATATTTAATTTTTGAATTAAAAATATTAATTTTAAAATAAAAGCACGTACGGTACTTACAGTGGCCTATAATTAAACGTACTTTTGATAAATTAGAAATAATTCAGTGGTGTAGATACATTTTTTTACCAAACTTTTCTGTTTTCGGTTATATTTTTTTTTGGGGGTTAAAAAATAGTTATTAATTAAACAACATTTATTTATTTTTATATATATTTTTTATGCATATTCAAATACATCTATAGTATAAAAAAAATAGAAATTAATCAAGACATAAAATTGTTGCTGCATGAAAAAATTTACATATTTTAAAAATTGTTTTGTTTAACCAATGAAATACATTTAGATGAGGGTCAATTATTTTTTAAACAAAAAAAAATTCTTAGCATGTGGATGGTCGGAAAATTTAGGGTAAATTATAAGTAAATTAAGAAAAACCAAGTTCCGGAAGGGGGTTGGATTCTGGTTTCTTACGAATTGTGGCTAAAATATGCAAAATTTGCAATTATCAAAAAAAATTATATTATAAAAAATATCGAAACAGGTTATGAGATTTTTTTTCATGTTCTAATGTTTATACAATTAATTCGCTAATTTTTACGGTTTGTTACGATTTTTTACAATTTTTTAGGTTTTTAAGAATTTTAAAAAATTGTGAAAAAGAAAAAAAAAACGGAAAAAATCGTGAAAAATCATGAAAAGTAGTGAAAAGTCGTAAAAAATCGTAAAAAACCGTAAAAAACCGTAAAAAATCGTAAAAAATCGTAAAAAATCGTAAAAAAACGTAAAAAATCGTAAAAAATCGTAAAAAATCGTAAAAAATCGTAAAAAATCGTAAAAAATCGTAAAAAATCGTAAAAAATCGTAAAAAATCGTAAAAAATCGTAAAAAATCGTAAAAAATCGTAAAAAATCGTAAAAAACCGTAAAAAACCGTAAAAAACCGTAAAAAATCGTAAAAAATCGTAAAAAATCGTAAAAAACCGTAAAAAAACGTAAAAAACCGTAAAAAGTCGTAGAAAATCTAAAAAAAAAACGAAAAAATCGTAAAAAACTGGAAAAGTTATAACTATTCTTAAATAATTTAAATAATTGAGAAACAGAAAAAAAATCTTAAAAAAAAACATGAAAAATCGTAAAAAATGGTAAAACATTGTAAAGAATGGTAAAAAAATCGTAAAAAACGTAAAAAGTCGTAACATTTTGTAAATAATGCTAAATAATCGTAAAACATGATAAAAAATCGTAAAAAATCGTGAAAAATTGTAAAAAACCGAAAAGAAACTGGAAAAATTGGGAACAAATGGAAAAAAGGTATAATATCAGGAAAGTTCGAAAAACGCGAGTAAATTAGAAAAAATCGATAAAAATACAAGAAATTCAAAATAAAAACGAAAAAAACCATAAACAATCATAAAAAATCGTAAAAAATTGTAAAACACGTTAAAAATCGTAAAAAACAGAAAAAACTTCGTAAATAATTTAAAAAATTGATAAAGAGAAAAATAATGGAAAAAAATCGTACAAAAATGTAAAAAATCATAAAAATGGTAAAAAATTGTAAAAAAATCCTAAAAAACAATAAAAAGTCGTAAAATTTCGTAAATAATGCTAAATAATCGTAAAACATCATAAAAAGTCGTAAAAAATCGTAAAAATTGCAATAAACCTTAAAAAACCCAAACAAAAAAATGAAAAAATCTGGAAGAAATGGAAATAAGGGATAATATCGGGAAAGGTCAGAAAACGCGAGTAAACTAGAAAAAATCGAAAAAAATAAACAAAAAAATATAAAATACTACCCAAAAAAATTATAAAAATAGAAAAAAACTAAAAAAACGTAAAAAAATCGTAAAAAGTTGTAAAATTTTGTAAATAATTTAAAAAATTGAGAAAGAGAAACAAAATGGAAAAAATTGATAAAAATCGTTAAAAATCGTAAAAATTCGTAAAAATTCGTAAAAAAATATAAAAAAACGTAAGAAAAGTGAAAAAACAGGCATAAAGTCTTAACATGTCGTAAATTATTTAAAAAAATTGAGAAAGATAGAAAAAAATGGAATAAATCATAAAAAATCGTAAAAAATGGTAAAAACTTGTAAAAAGTCGTAAAAAACTAGTAGAGTCGTAAAATGTCGTAAATGCCAAATAATCGTAAAACATCATAAAAAATCGTGAAAAAACCAAAAAGAAACAGGAAAAATTTGGAACAAATAGAAAAAGGGATAATATCGGGAAAGGTCGAGAAACGCAAATAAATTAGAGAAAATCAAAAAGAATAAAAAATTATAAAAATCGAAAAAAAATGGAAAAAACAAAAAAAAAAGACGGAAAAAGGGGAAGATGGAAAAAATTTAAAAAAATAGGAAGAAAGACCCTAAAAAATTCAATTTCAATAAAAATGTATAATAAAATCAATATTTTCTTAATATTTTAATCTCCACTGACAGAAGCGAATTTTTTTGTCATAAAGAGATCCAAGCAGCTATAGGACGTTTGTTATATTTCACAATACGTCTTCAGTAGCTAATAAAAAATATCATTCTGATTAGGTCTGTTTAAAAAACAAAAATTTTCATATATTTCGTGTTGCGTATAATTCTTGTATTTATTGCTAAAGTGAATTTTTCGGGCTGAAGTACTAAAAAACATCATATTTTTTTTTCGTTTTTAGTTTTAATCTACTGTGAAAATAATTTATTTTTTATGTAACTTGGCTAAAACGTTCTTTTTCGTATTTTACATAAGTTGTAATTTTTCCAAAGTAAAATATTTATTTCTCGATTTTATACGTGTTTAAATTAAAAAAATCTAATTTACAATCGAAAAGTTTGGTTTACAAGTTTCCAATTTAAGATGGTGTGAAAAAAATAAACTTTTAGTATAAAAATACAAAAAACGACTTCTTGAGAATTTTTAATTTTTTATTTAATGATTTCATTTTAAGCAATTTTATGTAAATAAATCTTTATTTAAGTGAATCGTGCCCCGCCATTTGATAAATGCAAAAATAAATTCTAAAGGTTGATAAAGTTGTCCAAGGACGTACACATTAAAAAATTATAACTATACCGGCAAAAATAACCGTATAATTTAACGGAACAGATAAACAAAACATTTTTAATATTTATAAACTAACATTAATATATTATGCAATACATAATTGAGTTGAGAACAATAGAATTTTCTTTAAATAAATCTAATATTTACCTTGATTTTATTCTGTTTTTCGATCACTTTTTTTGATCACAAAAATATTACTGATTTTTAAAGATTCTTGTTTAAAACTGATTCATCTTCATCACGTTACTTACGACCGGTTTGTTAATTCCCAGAGGGATTCTTGGAAATTTTATTTATTATATTAACAACATAATTACAGTATATTCATTAACTTGGTAAATTAAATACAGTGATAATCAAATATACTTACTAAAATTTACTGGACGTCAAACAAATCACCAGTATATTTTCACTTGGAGAAAAATGAATACAAGCAAATTGTAACGACCGTTTGTTTCGTTTGTCTTTATTCTTATTGGTTCTTTAGGGTTGCAATAAAAATGGATAAATCAATAGTAAATTGCTCTATCAAGGTCAAACCATATATAACTCATTTATTATAATTAATTCAAAAGTTTTGTTTACTAATAATTAAGAACAATTGCACTACTAGGTACTCATAAAAAATAGTCATTTTTATGAATTTTTTTAAAGGGGAAGAAATGCAAAACTATTATTTGTTTTTGTACCACATATGAATAAAATTCTTATCCAATTTTTTCACTAAAATTATTATGAAAATATTTAAAAATAAAATGTAATGGTGAAAATAACCAACCACTTTCCTCGCGAATATCATGTTGATGGTTTCTCATTAAACTCGCGGTAATAATAAATACTATTAGAAACTTATTTTGTTCTAGATATTGTCGAAGATAATTCAACAGTTAGTACACAAAACAAATTCTTCATATTAATCATTTTCAAAGATTTCAAGATCTAAATCAAGCAGATTTAGAAAGAGGATTTTTTTGATTAAATTTATCGTTTTTTATCACCCGCTCGTGCTTTAATCTTCCTGAGCGCAGATTGGTCACCGAATGTTCGGGAGAGCTAATGAAACCTCTCTAGCTATAAATATTGCATGTACCTTATACCTTGTATGACAGATATAAAGTTTAATTAGCCCCTACAATGGTTAAAATAATTATTAGCTAAATCGAGACTAATTTTGATAGATCAATCGATTATACAGGGTGGGTCAATTATCTTCCCGCTGTTTGTAGCGTCGAACCCAATAAAGATATCAGAATAAAAAACAATTATTTTAGTTGGTTCGAAAATCCCTACAGCTAGAAAATTCATTTATACAGAGTGGTCTATTTTTGTGTGGCTAAAATATTTTTAAACGAGACACCCTATATATTTTTTGTGAGTGGTTTAAAAATAATAGTTATAAATCATGGACGGCAATTATTGTCCATAATTTAATTCTGACAGTAACGCTGCAGTAAAAATAATTGTTTATATATGTTGGGTATATGTTAGACCACGCAGTAAATCTTTAAAGTTAAAATTTAATAACCCTTCAAATTATCAATTGTTTCCATATGATTTTGTTTTTATTTATCGTATTTCAAGTGATATATGATCTACCAGGTGTTCTTATATTATGCGTTAAAAATTGTATTCATCTTTTTCTTTCTTTTATACAATTTCTGAGGCCCATAAGAGAAAAACATTTTGGAGTAGACCATTTGTCAATTTGTCAGTATTGCACATTTTCTGGTATTTTAAAATTTTTACTCAAGATAAAAAGGTAGATATGATCTAGACATATTACACACTGTATATTCATGACATTTAACTAACCTTTAACAAACTCCACTATTGTTGCTTCAGTTATATTGTTATCAAGATGGCGTTAAGTTGATGTATCTTACATTATACAGTAATATATTTATCATACACAGTTTTTGCATATCATTCTTTACAAATATCCAAAATTTAAAATTAAATTATTAATGACATGATTCTGATTTAACACTTAATTTTAATAATTCAATTTTATCTAATCAGCGATTACAACAGTAAAAAATTATAATAAGATAATGAAATAATATAATACATTATATTTATATACCTTTACACATTTGATAGCAGTACGCTTCTGGTTAATTAGTTTTTACGCAAAATTCATTGTCAGTTTTTTTACTTTCCTGGACCCATCAAAGGGAAAGTAAGGTGAACGAGCTAAAAAAAATCGAGATATCGATGGAAATATCCATTTTGAGGTCCCCAAGAAGATTGAAAGCATTTTCAGCGTATGGTCTGTCTGTGTGTCTTTGTGTAATCTTCCACGATAACTGCCGAACCGTTTGACCTATCAAGCTGAAATTTGGTATGAATGGTCGATGTGTGCCTCGAATGCGACCATTAGTTTTTGGTTTAAATTGGTAAAGTAGAAGGTCCCCAAGACCGACATTGATTAAATACACATGTAACAATTTTTTTTTTTCAAATTTTAAGGACAACCAATACACTTTAGTGCAAAATATAATAGTACAAAGTTTTATAGCATAAAATATCCTGCAATTTTTGTATAAAACTTTTTCCAGAATTTCCAATAATTGCACCACTAGAGGGCGCGCAAGAAATATGCATGTAGGTTTTCCGCAGTTTTTCCAAATTTTGAGGTTAAACAATGCACTTTAGTGCAAAATTTTTTATTGCAAAGTTGTAGAGCACCAAATTTCCTTTAACTTTTATATTTAACTTTTTATCTGATTCCCCATAATTTCGCCGCTAAAAGAGGAAAATATACATATTTAGGCTTTTTCCATTTTTAGGTTTCCGTACCCCAAAGGGTCAAAACGGAACCCTATTGCTCTCAATCGCTTGTCTGTCCGTCCGTCCGTCCGTCTGTCACACCGGTCTAGCAGCTAAACCGTTGGAGCTAGAGACTTCAAATTTTCACAGTTATGCGTCTTGTTGACCCAAAGCTAGCTGAGAAATGTTCCGATGGGATATGTAATTTAAAAGAAATGAATATCCACCAATCAGAGTTTACATTTAGTAACTTGCTACCATTTTTTTTTATTTTAAATGATTATTCAAAACAAATGTCAGAATTTTTTATACTAATACAGAAATATAATTGTAAAAATGAGTAATTTCAATGACTTCACCAGATATTCATTTAGCCGTAAAGATGTAATAATAATATTATTACCCCAAAAATGAAAAACTAAATATGTATATAAGATACTTGAAAATAGAAGATATGATTTTATAACAAATTCGTGACAGCCCGTGATAGCGCAGTGCTAAAGTTCCCGGTTTTTGGATAAAAAGGTCCTCTGTTCAATTTTTTTTATAATATTTTTTAATTTTTCCTTTTGTGGCGTGCGATATGACCATCATAACCACACATGTTGCACAAACTACTACTGTTTGTAACTCAATGCAGCGACATACATTTCTACAAATACAAACATTTATCCACTTTACATGCAATACCCATATGGACGCCTCGGATAACGCCTAAACAAAATTAAAAAGCGTGATTTCCAACATTTTATTCTTGTCCCAAACCTTCCACAATCTTGCCCATTGGAGGAAAAAACATATTTTATGTACCACCAAAATCACAAAGTCCTGCAAGAACGGTCGTAACCCGTACACTTTTGCCAGATATTGGTTATGATGGTATGCACCATTATGTTGCTCCATCCAATAGACGTCGCTGTGCAGGAAGAGGAACTTTTTAAAGAACAATGTTTCTTAAATGTAATGTTGGTCTATGTGTATCTTGTGTTGCTAGCTTTCACACAAATAAAAAATAATTTTGGTCACTAATGGATTAAGATTAGGTTAAAACACTTAGCAAAACAACTACTGATTTATTATATGATATAGATGGCACTACATATCAATGTTAGGCATATATTCGTGTGCACTTTGATTTTTTACAATGAAGTTTCTTGTTTGTAAATTCTATGTAAATATATCAGCCATCCTTTATATAATGATAATGCACATCTTTGTACTTAGACCTTTTATGAAACAATTTTTGAGCTCTATCGTTATCATTATATGTATAATGTTACACAACTCGTATTTTCTATCGGCTCAGCTAACAAATTCCTTAAATAAATAGCTACTTTCACACGACCAAAAACTCTACTTCAGAACTCGAAAGTGCGATAGTTTTCTGAGTAATACTTGCCCCGGATTTTATAGAATCAGACAGTTTAAAGCAATAACCTGTATAATATCTACGATCACATAAACCATTTGTCCAATCGTCATCTACAAAACTAACCAACTCTATATTATCCGTCTTAAACATCAAGCAATGATTTTTAATCTCTTTTTAGTACTTTAAGATCATTTTAAATAATTTTCATTGTGCCTGTGCTGCAAAATTTATATCGCACAATTTAAGATAATATTTTTCTGGCCCTTAATTTTATATGCAGTTTGCCTTTAAGGTATTTCTTTTAAAAATTCGAAAACTAAACTACGGCGGCTAACCGCAGCCAACATTTTGCCTTCATTAATATTAATGGGCCGTTGATTTACCGCAAATTAATATCTGCTGGGCCACTTTATATCGAGACTTTTATATTTAATCACGAACCGACAACGCTCAACTGGTTATAAACATTTCAATTTCCACGTACTTCAAACAGCAAAATCAGAACTTCCTTAAAAACTATCAATACGATTGTCTAACACTGTTGCAAGATTCACGAAATTCAACTCGATTTCGAATCTATTTCGTAATGTTAACTTAATCTTACGTAGCCTCAGTGGCAAAAAATATTTTTTAAATTTGACTACACTGCTCAAAAAATCGGTTGTGTCGCCCCAAAACTTTCTAGACAAGTATCCACGAATACTTTTTCAGATATTTAATGTTAAAAGTTTCAAAAATTTAGACGTTTTTTAGTTTTGACAGGTGACGGTTGGAGAAATAATTTTGACTGTTCTGAATAGAGTTTTTCAATGGCTTTCAAATGGCATATCGCAAGTCAAATTCCGTGACATATTGCATCTGTCATTTTTTGATAGAGACACTTTCGTTTGATAGATATCGTACAAAAACTAATGGGTTCTTCCGACGGGTAACCCAAACCCAATCGGATTAAACGCGTGGCCTCTATCGTGGAAGAATACACACAGAAAATATTTGGCCTATCCCATCGAGTGAGGTATCGTTGAATAGAGCTCATTGGGTAGATAAAAGCTGTATTTTTTGTTTTAAAAAATATTGCAAAACGTAGGCATGAGAAGCCGCGAAAGTCAGCATTTTTTACAAAATTTTGTTCCGAAGAATTTTTTAACTTTTCATTGACCTATAAACTTGAAAATTGGTGATAATGTTTATTGTTACGTATATTTTACCAACAAATACCAATATTTTAATAAATACGATTTTTTGATTTCCATTCCCTCATTTTTAGGGTTCCGCACCTTCGTATATATGTAAATTGTGATACTCGATATTTTATTATTTTTATGTGTGCATTCGTATTTGTTTTTATTAAAAAACGTATTTTTTATCTTATAATTTTTTTTCTATCTTTGTCGGTTACGCTGATATTAAAAAATTTGTTCGTAGCATTTCAAAATTGGTTAATATATCTAATAATATGCGTATTGTGATATTCGATATTTTATTATTTTTATCTGTGCTATTATTATTAATATTGTTAAGAAATGCATTTTTCGTCTCATAATTTTGTTTTCTTCATCGAACGCACATGCGCCTGGTAATTTTTCTTTTTAGTTCTTTAAATCATTTTACCAATTATTTTTGGCTTATATTCTACATTTGGTACGGAACCCTAAATCTGCGAAGTCCGACACGCACTTAACCGATTTTTTTTTTATTTTGAACGCAAATTGTAGGTTTTAGTGCAAAATGTTCTAGTGCAAAGTGATAGAGCATAAAATTCCCTACAAGTTTTGTATCAAACTTTTTCCCGAATTCTCAATAGTTTTCACCCCATAATTTTAGGAGATCCTAATTGTATGTCATTATCAACATTTAAATATTCTCCGTCGGGTTGCTATTTAAAATTTGTTCTAGAAATTAATGTAATGCTTAGTATTTTGTAATTAAAATAATCCTATTCTCTAAATTCCCCGCGTTTTTTTTTAAACCAATCCGAGACTGTAATCAAATTGTCCGGGACTGCATTTTCCCTTTGATAAGAATTAATTTAAATTACACATGTGCTCTAGTTATTGCTTCTACCACGATGATGATATTATCTTAGATATTAACAAACGTTCACGGCTTTAAAAGAATAATAATAATGATAATTTATTTCTTAATGAATATTAATTAAACGACAAAAACAAGAATTATGTATAATAATTACTCTTAGTTTAAAGAAATGTCCGAATTCATCTAAACAATAATATGTAATAAAATGAGGCCACCAAACAATTAAATCTCAAATGTTTATTAAAAATATCATTAATTTACATCTAAGTATATTTGATCTTTAAACGTACTATTTATTTCTAACGCATTCCTTAATTAATGAGTGCAGCTTGTTATAAAATTTAATAGCCATCTCATTACTCTTATTTTTCTGTTGTATTTAATCTAAGAGATAGATAAGTGAATTCCAGTGATAAGTAAATTCCAGTTATCTATTTTTTATATTAATGTGATTAATTCAAGTTAAAAACATTTTATCCAATAAAATCATTCCAAATTGTAAATAGCGTGTTCGATTCCGGAGAATGTCTTTTTTCAATTTTTTTTTTATGAAATAAATGGAAGTTATTTCTTTTTAATTAAATACACAAGCTAGATTTAGATAGTCAAGACTTCTTTTAATAAAATAAATTAAAATATAGAGGTTAATTATGCTGGCTCTCTAGACTCTTGTGTTTTATTTTTATCTTTTCATATATTTATTTCAAATTAAATTCTAACAGCCGATTGACGGACTTTTACTTTCCCAGAACCATCAAAGGGAAAGTAAGGTGAACGAGCAAAAAAAAAATCGAGATATCGATGGATTTATCCATTTTGAGGTCCCCCAAGAAGATTGAAACCATTTTCAGCGTATGGTCTGTCTGTGTGTCTGTGTGTAATCTTCCACGATAACTGCCGAACCGTTTGACCAATCAAGCTGAAATTTGGTATGGAGGGTCGGTGTGTGCCTAGAATGCGACCATTAGTTTTTGGTTTAAATTGGTACAGTGGAGGGTCCTCAAGACCGACATTGGTTAAATATACATGTAACAATTTTTTGCTTTATTTAAAGTTTAAGGATAAACAATACATTTTAGTGCAAAATGTTGCAGTAGAAAGTTTTAGAGCATAAAATTACCTACAATTTTTGTCTTAAGCCTTTTCCTAAATTTCCAATAGTTGCGCCACTAGAGGGCACGTAAAAAATGTGCATGTATGTTTTCTATAGTTTTTCTTCATTTTGAAGACAAACAATACATTTTAGTGCAAAATGTTGTAGTACAAAGTTTTAGAGCATAAAATTATCTGTAATTTTTGTTTTAAACTTTTTCCAGAATTTTCAATAGTTGCGCCACTAGAGGGCGCGTAAACAATGTGCATGTAGGTTTTCTCTAGTTTTTCTTGATTTTGAGGACAAAAAATATACTTTAGTGCAAAATTTTGTAGTACAAAGTTTTAGAGCATAAAATTCTCTATAACTTTTGTTTCAAACTTTTTCTAAAATCTCTAATAGTTACGCCACTAGAGGGCGCGTAAAAAATGTGCAAGTATGTTTTTTCTAATTTTTCTTGATTTTGAGGACAAACAATGTATTTAGTGCAAAATTTTCTTGTGCAAAGTTGTAAAGCATCAAATTTTCTTTAACTTTTATGTTTAACTTTTATCGAATTGCTCATAGTTTCGCCGCTAGATGGCGAGAAAAATACACATTTAAAATTCTCTACAACTATTGTATGAAAAATTTTCCCGAATTCCCAATAGTTTTCACACATGATTTTAGGAGATCCTAATTGTAGCAGTATGATATATAACGTGCGCATGCGCAGTTTATGTCATTATCAACATTGAAATATTAATTCACCATCAGCTCGCTGTTTTTAATGTGTTCCATAAATCAATGTAACGCTTAGTATTTTGTAATTAAAATAATAATAATAAATAACATATTCGCTACGGTCGAGCCGGGAAAGTTCTGGGGTTACACAGCCGATTTTTTTTATTAGACACGATATCCGTCAATACGGATCTGTTGGGTTTTCACCGGGTCCGACTAAACGGACATCTAGACACTCTCTTTATAAAATTTGTATGAATGTTACTTATTCTAAATACTGTTTTTTCAACAACGAATACCTGTTTCAGCAGTAAAATTTGATTTCCAAAAATATTTCAATAGTCATAAAAATATCGAAAAATGCCTAAATGACATGTTGAAGAATATAACTAAAACCATTGTATAACGAGTAACATTACTCTTTATACAATGCTAAAACTACCCATTTTGTGGAAATCCGATTAAAAGTGACCCCTCTGTATAAATAACTATCAAAATTTTAATAAATTGCGTTTTTTTCTCTTTACTGATCTATTATAAAGCCTTCTTATTTTGAACATATTATGTAAGCAATACTATTTTCCATTATTATTTTAATTTATATGTATTGTTTTTTATTTTCTCTCTCATTTTGAATTCCGGAATCAAAAGAAACTTAGTTTATGGATACACTAAGGGCCGGTTTTTCCATGTGAGGTTAACTATAAACTTAAGGTAACTAAAAGTTAACTAAAACTTTTCTGTTTTCAATTGATAATTAATGACTAACTGAAAGCTAACTTTAACCTTATTCTCGGTGTAGGGTTAACCCATTGTTAAGTGAAAGTTACTTTATGATCTACGTTTTTTGATATTTGAACGCTTTAGATATTGTTAATGCCTATATAGTAGCGAACTATAGAAGGATGAGAAGACCAAAAATAATTCGACATAGGCCTTATTTTATCGAGGAATACGATGGTTTAGATTTTTTCAAAAATATTAGATTTGGTCGTACTACATTTATTTTTAGTTTTTTTTTTCATATTTATGTATTTTTGTTTTAAGTTTTGGACCCGTTTTAGAAAAATCCTTATCCACATTTTCACATACAGCCTTCTTCTCCTGGTAAGAAGTAGCACAACTTTTTTTACTCTCTATTATTTCTTTATATTACTTTCCCGGACCCATCAAAGGGAAAGTAAGGTGAACGAGCAAAAAAAAAATTGAGATATCGATGGAAATATCCATTTTGAGGTCCCCCAAGAAGATTGAAACCATTTTCAGCACATGGTCTATCTGATTTCCCGAATTCCCAATAGTTTTCACACAAGATTTTAGGAGATCCTAATTGTAGCAGTGTGATATACAACGTGCGCATGCGCAGTTTATGTCATCAACATTGAAATATCAATTCGGTAGACGTGTTCACAATCGGCTCGCTGTTTTTAATGTGTTCCATAAATTATTGTTATGCTTAGTATTTTGTAATTAAAATAATAATAATAAATAACATATTCTCTACGGAAATTTCTGGGGGTGACACAGCCGATTTTTTTTCTACGGCGTTAACAACAAGACCTTCTTCTGTATGAATAAAATTTTCGCCACGTTCTTTTTAGGTTAACTTAACTTGCTCGAGTATGAAAACAAATAATACCACAAAACATATAAAATACAATGTTTTGCCAGAATCAAATAAATTTAAAATTTAGGTTAATTAACAAAAAGTACAATTTTAATTGAAAAACGTCTATTATTTTAACTAGAGGTTAACCTTCAAGTAGAAGTTAGTTAACCTCCATTGAAAAATTGGCCCTAATAACTAAAGAGCTCATGAACTAAATCATATTAAAATTTCAACCTTACAGCGAGAACTTTTTTTTTATTTTATTTAAACTTGAAAAAATATAAGGGCTGATGACGTGCAGGGTTATCGTACTAAGTATGCCATGATTTCTAGCCTGACAGGACAATCGTTACGGCTTCATGAACTATATGGACTATAATTATTAATCTTAATTAGTGCAATTCTTTGATTCGTTTTAGACCTACAACAAAGAATTAGAGTTCATAGCACAATGTTGGATAAACGAATGCCATAATGGAAATTTGGTTCATGACAAATGCAGAAGAACATGTAAGTATTATTAAAAAAAAAATTAAAATTAATCTAACCGCATCTTTGTAGATATCGTGATTTCTATACTAGTTAAAAAATAATTGCAAATTATAAAGGTGACACGCGGAAATGAATCTATAAGATTATTTGTTCTTTGTTTAAAAATTACTTTTTAAACTTAGGTAGATTATTAATCGTAGAAATCCATGGATTTAAATTATTTTGACCTCGAATTAATATGTTTCTTCACGTTAGTATATATGTAAATTATTTAATTATTATATATCGCTGTATTATTAGTAATAATCACTGATTTCATTAACAGTTAGACTAATTTTTGCATATAGTGTGGTTTTCTTATTTTTCTGTAATAGATATTTGGTTAAATTGATTCCGATTTTGGATCTATGTTTAGATCAAATTTATTTATATGCTTTATCCTTATCATTTTCAACCAGTATCATTCTTCCTCTTTCTGTTCAGTATCATCTGTATCTGAGATAAATTAATGAACTGTGCCTCATTATGACCCTTTAATAACGGTGAAAATAGAAAATAGATTATAACTTGGCATCGTAGTTACAAATTCAAGCGGTAAAAAGGTAAAAATGGGCTCTTATTAACAGGTAGAATTATATAGGGTGTTCCATTTAAGAAAAATCGATTCTTAGCTATATCTCTCCTGTAAAACTCCCAGTAAATGTGATAATAGAATTTGTTTAACCGTCCTCTGCCGTTACGTCATACAATGTCCAACTTGATCTCTTAATCATGAAACGGATGAGATGGAATTATGACGTCATTAACGTATTTCTTAACTAATGTCGACGTAAATGAGAAAGAGCAAAGTTTAATTTTGAAGTTGATTAACTACTTTTCAAGAGAAAGAGATGCTGAAATACAGCTTTTACCGTTAAATGCAGTCTACAACGTTTGGGTTCACCCCAAAAATATAGTCGTATAAAACATTTTTTTCGGCATTTAATCACGGTTCGATTATCCGTAATTTTTTTAATTCAGTCACAAATCATTCTTAGGAACGTTAAACATCCCCTAGCTAGAAATTTGAAATAAATAAGTTAAAAAAACGGAGGTTTCAAGATAAAATAATTTTTGGCATTACCAGTTTATTCATACAAACACACCTTAACATGCGTCATTGAAAACAATCCTTAACATATGTCATTGATTATATTTTTTGAGGTTATGTGTAAAATAACATTCAAATAATATATGAGAAACGCAAAACAGCAGAATACGTCACCGATTATGACCTAACGGTAGAGGATTGTTAAACAAATCTACTTTCGAAATGTGCATTTTAATCAACTGTAAAAATTTCCGATTTAATGTTTTAGTAACGCTCTTTCGTCGTTACGTGATAGGTTTGACGCCTTACTCCAAGTTTCGGATTGCTTCGGGCGCCTTATTCTGTTGTATGAAGGCCGCTTGAACCGGGCAGCGTCAGTGGAGAAAAATACTCCAGGGGTCGTTATGACTTTGACAAAATCACTAGCGGGGTTTACTTGTCCCACTGGGTTGAATATTTGCTGCTATAATCCGAAAACTTGGAATAATTAAAAACAATAATAGCTTTTATTAATAATAACTCCGAGATGAAAGGAAAAAGGTGTATAACGAGGTCCTTTCTCGGTGACGTGTCAGTCCCTCTGGTCAAACGACCTATCTCTTTAAGAAGTTACAGAACACATTCGGCTCTAAAGTGAAAGGATTACGAAATATCTGCAATAACACATTTTTTACCCTTTCTCACCCCCTCTCCCCCAAACCTAACACTATTTCATTGGAGACATTTTATCACATTTAGGAGAAAGGGCATGAACAACTGACAATAATGAGACCTCTGTTTTTTGGATTTCCTGGTTTTGCTCTAATTTTATTGTACTAAATGCAGAATCAGCGAATTTGACCAAAAGCAATTTTCCCTTAACAAAAAAAAGAGAAGGAGAAAATATTTTTATAACGAATAAATGTTCAACATAATGAGAAGGAAATCACCCAATATCAGATAAGTAATACCCAATGAAAAGGATTACCCATAAAGAACTGATGAAAATATTCGAATAATAGAAATGACAGTTTGTATGCAAAAATAAAAAATAATAGGAAAATAACAAATGCATCTACAAAAAGGAAAAATATGATAAATGTTTTGGACCAGAAAAGAAATTAAAAATCGCATTATCTTTAGCCATAATGCAAAAATAATGAATAGTTTCATAATAAGAAAAGAAAAGTATATAGAAAAATCTAGTTCTAGTGCCTTCTTCTTCTCTTTATTCTACTGAGCTTAATATAGTTAATAGTTTTCTTTATATAAATATAACATTTACCCAGTTTTTTAAAATATTTAAAGTGCAAGTAATTATCAAATTTAAAGAGGTAGCCTTAATCTTTTTTTATAGATACAACGGGTGGAGCCCTTTTCGGCACGGCGGTCAGTTATACCCGAATTTAATCTTTTATTGCTTCTAAAGGTGTATAAGTTCTGGGCACGAAAGCTGGATTAAGGGTTATAGGAAAATGAATAACACACTTTCGAGGTGTCAATTTAATAAAGTAGTTTTATATATTTTATATTTTTTTATTGTTGTATTTTTGTAGGTAATAGTATAATGTTGAATCGGTATTTTATGTAGCTATTTAATTTTTATCCTAGTGTTGTATTTTTGTAATATTATATTTCTTGTGATTTTTCATAATCTTTTCTATTAATAATGAGTTTTTTACTTTGCTTTATGTATAGTTTAAATACATTTTTTGTCAATATATTGTTTTTATTTGGACAAAAAAAATCTTTACTATACAAATAAAAAGAAGGATATTTATTGGGAAAAAAATATCAAAGAAATTATTCCAACTATTTTTTCTTAAAAGTATTATTTTGAATCAAAAGGGTTAGTAGTTACTTTATGGTTAATAACCACTGTGGCCAAAAGGCCCACCTAATTTTAAAACTGGAGGCCAAAAAACGGGTAGGATTACGGAATCCCGCTGACAAAATTGATCGCTGGGACCAAGTGAACAACACCCTATACAACATGTGCACAATAGGAAATTCTTTAGCCGCTTCAAGAGCGGTGCGTGGACAAAAATGCAACACGGTTTGAGGACAGAAATTTACCAAACAAATATTGGAAAATAGATAATATCGTAATTCACATTTGCAATAAAAAAATTCCTGTCGGCAGGGTCGACAGGGGGAGGTAGATTTCTGTTGGTTAAATTTGAGACTTTCATCTTTCCCCACCACACGATATGGTTAGATCGAAAAAAGTTTTAAACGAATAAATTTTATAATAATTAGGACATCAAAAGAGTCTAATAACCTGTTTCAATATTTTCGAAAATAGTGGAGATATGATTTTTTTCAAATTTCAACCCCGTCCAGTTCCTTAGGTCGGATGGAAAAAAGTTTCAGACAAATTAATTTTATAATAATTAGAACATAAAAAAAGTTTTATGAGCTGTTTCAATATTTTTGAAAATGGCGGAGATATAATTTTTTTGAAATTTCAGCCCCCTTCAGTCCCCGTGGGTCGGATGAAAAAAAGTTTTAGACGAATTAATTTAATAATAATTAGGGCATAAAAAAGTCTCATGACCTTTTTTAATATTTTCAAAAATGGCGGAGATCTGATTTTTTGATATTTCAAGCCCCTCAAATTCTCACCCCCTTAGAGGTAGAATTCCCATTTTCCCAAATTTGGTGTCGATTGGACAAAAATTGCGACCTCTATTGTGCCGGAACGGAATGTCTACACATTCATATATAATATAGGGATATACCGATAGATTTTTTTTACTGATTCTTATTCTCCAGGTCCTAAACAGCGTAGCGCCCCTATTACCGGGTCTGGGTCCCGTCATTGAATCGATTACAGTAGGTAGACTCCATATATAAAAATCTAACTAAAAACTGCAGAAGCATCGTATAATTATTGGAAAACTCTTGATTATTGCTATAATCTTAATACCTTATAATTTTTATTATTATTATCGTGAACAGTATGGTTAATTGTGTTTTGCTTTGGATTCTCATCTTATTCTGTTTTTTTTAAATGATTTTTAAATATATATTCTTACCTGTAACTTCCTTATCGTCATCTTTTCGCCATCTCCAAAATTCATGGTAATTTCTCTTACTCATTTTAATAGCCGAAAATTCAACGTGTGAATACTAACAACAAACCGAATAGACTAGTTATCAATTTGATAAACAGTCATGAAAATATAGTGTTTGGTTATTACAAATGTTTAAAATTTTTTATACAGATACAATTGATCGGAAGTCATTATTTTAATAACAGACAAACGTTAAAAAAATTGTGTACAAATTAATATTTACTTTGACCTAATTGTATTAATTTTGTTTACACACTGGGTGTCCTCTTTCAATTATATTGAAATCTAATTTTTCAAATTGTACCTTTTAGAGTTTTCGAAAAAAAAACTTTATACACAAGAAATATACTGGGTATTCCATATGAATTTTTAATTTTCATGCCACTTTCGATTATTTACAAAAAACCAAAAATATCTCTTTTATAATCGACCAAAATTTGGTATAATTTGGTTAGTCAGTGACCCATTTATTAATTATGTATACAGAAATTCTTTCGTAACTCTAAATTTTCGAAATATGTCACTTGTTCTTTTATATGAATCAATATACATAAACTTAGTATTTATATTTTACAGCGACATATTCATGGGTAGGACAAAATCTGGCCAATATGGCAGGTACAAATCCAAAAGATTTGGAAAAAGTAGCGATGATTAAACAATTGACTCAGATGTGGTACGATGAAGTGCAAGATTTTAACGCAGGATGGATTGACAGACACCAACAGAGGTAAGAAAAATATTATTTTAATTTTTTTATGAAATTCATGTATTAGGTAAAATTTTGCACACGAACATTTTTTATCAAACATAAAAATAGTAACACACGGTATTAAGGTGCTTTGACACAATGCAAGTTGACTTTAATGAAAACTGACATACGAATCAACTCGTATATTAAAAGACAGTCGACTGTCTTTCAAAGGAGGACTTAACATTGTAGCGGATCTGTTGATTAGACATTTGTATGGGGAAAATAAGAAGAAAAGAAAATGTCGAAAATGGGTAAGAGAATCGATAGCAAAATGAAACAGTTGAGGTACCTCGGCGACTTTTTGAAGAAAGTTGCAGTTGAAGATTCAGATACATACAGAAATCATTTAAGACTAACGAAGGTTTCTTAGTGAAACGTTACTTTAAAATATATCAAAAAGTAAAATATTACCTAAAAAAAACTTTTGGTTCAAAAACAAAACTTAAAAAAAGGAATATAAAATAAGAATAATATGAAAAATAATCAAAATGAGTTAAATTTTAAAACAATCTGTAAAAACAAATTAAAAATAGATTCTCTTTTTGTAATTGAGACACAACGAGCATCACAAGCATCAGATAATTTATATTATTATGAAAGATTAGATATGAGCTTTTAAGTAAATATAAAAAAAAATATACCGGCATTATAAAGCATTAAAAATAACAGTAAATAAAAGTTAAGGCGTCGAAATAATTATTAATGATAATAGGGGATATATGTAAAAATATAATTTAATATAATAAAAACTTACCCTATATAACGAGGGGAAGAAAAGAAATTTTGAATTAGCAACACAGACGATATAGAATTCAATCGTTTTGACTGAAGAGACAAAGAGAGAATTATTAACATGGGAACGACAGAGGAAGAGAGGGAGATCTTGAGAACCGATATTAAGCGAGTCTGAAATTAAAATATACCGAGCAAATGAATAATAAAAATACTGGATGGTTCAGAAAAAAAGTAACATTAGTTGGCGCCATCTTGAATCACTACTCGTACGGCAAAAAGTAGAAGACCATCTGAGTCTACTCGATCCAGTCAACTTACTGTCTTCACACGCCTTCATGTGTTCACACGGTGCGAGTGCTGTGCGCGCACACAAGCACTGATTCCAGTCAACTCGCATCGTGTGAACATACCTTAACTGTAAATATTGGAGTTATTTTTTTTAAATTATAGAAAGCCACGATATCTATCATATGTTAATGGGTCAACGGTACAGAACCACTTAATACGATAAAAAAAAAATTTTTATAAAAGCGACTGGTCAAGTACAACTTGGCGCCGATAGATGGTTATCGTAATGCCTTGCGGGGGGAGTTTCGAGTTTTTGAAAAAGTCTCGGTAGGTCACGATATTTATTTACAAATATATCTACAGAATAAACCTATACAAAAAGAACTCCTATGAAATTTTTTCTAGGAAATAAACTATATACAGGGTGGTGAAGATTTATTTGAACATTAATAAAATTTCTTAAAACTTTATAATAGGAAAAAGCTGCGTATTTTCAATTTTTAAATATGACAATGTCTTTAATTTTTTTAAGATATTTAATCTTAAACGGTATTTTTAATAATTTTGCAAGAGTTTCACGACTAATTTAATAAAAAAATTGTTATTAACAAAATTAATAAAACGTTACTGTCTTTAATTTAAAAAAGTTCAACGTCTTTAAAATAAATGCCAAATTTATTGAATAAATATATGCGAATTTCAAAGTTATGGAAAATAATTATTGTTAAACAAAACACTCTGTATCTTTCTCAAATATTCTAAAGCAACAATAGATCTACGTGTATTTTTCAAACACACTATATAACCTGATTTAACGAGCGATATTTATAGTAATATCTCCATATTTAGGTCGAGCTGACTTTGCAAGATCAGCACTTCGATAATTGCCACATTCAATTAAATAAGAATTATTTTAGATTTATAACTATTAATAACTGATATTAAATTTGAATTTAAAAATATTTTAAACAGTTATTTTTAAATAAAAAATTTAATTGTGTAAAAAGTTAACTCATTTGTTGTCAGATCCGAATGTCTTACTGAATGCAATATATTAATAATATGTACCTTATTTTGAACAATGAGTTTTAATTAAAAAATGTATTACAAACAAAACACAGAAATATTATAAATAAACTATCAAGGTTTAACAAAAAAAAAAACAATAAATTAAACTTTAGAATTATTAATTTTTTTTTGTAACTATTTATATAAGTCATTATTGATGGAACGATATTTATTGAATTGTCAAATTTTTTGTTTTATTTTCACTCATATTAAAAATTTGCTTCGTATTTTCAAAACATAATTATCAAAAAATATAACGCGTTAAAGAAAAATTAGTTTCTTAATGAGAAAAAAATTTTCATGAAAATAAAAATTACACTATCAACTATTTTTTTTTAAATTTTGTTTTACTGATTTTTCATGTAAATGCCATCAAAATTAAAAAGGTGTTCCATTTAAAATAATACAAATTTTTTTAATTTATTTTCACCCTGTAGTAACGGGAAAAATGTAACAAACTTCATAAAAAACTTTTTAATAAATCAAACCAACCAGTGGCAACATTAAAAATAGAAACGCATTTATTATTATTTTTATATATCTGGATGTTTTATTTTTAATTATTTTGTTATCTAAAAAAATATAAAAACATTCGCTGATTGCTTATAATAAATTGTTTATCAAAAAAAATGTGACCAGTCTATCATTTTTAAATAGCAGTAAAAATTTTAAATAAATATTATTGACAACTTTTTTGAATTTTAAAACCAAGATAACAATTAATTTTATTATAAGGAATTTTTTTCAACCTCTATTTTTATTCGGATTATTATTTATTTCAATGGGCTCATTTTATGGAAAATTATTCCGGTGGAATTTTTTCTTTTAAGTGTCTAGATGATACCAGTTTTAATTTTTTCTAGCTTTAAAGATAATATTTTAATTATTTTTTTTCTATCATATTTTGCAACCCTCGTAATAAAAAAACTATAAAAGTTATCAAAACGAACTCAACATTATTTTAGAGGGAAAAAAATATACTGTAGCTGTGATTTTTTTGAAAAATTTTAGAAATAAAATTAAGAGTGTGGTAGTAGGGACAAACTTAAATGAACGAGATTTTTTTGATTTTTGTCAATTTGTCTCTTCTTTTTCTATAATCCTTTTTTTTACAAATTTGGAAAAATTTCCTCTTACAGTCATTTTTAAATGGCGTTTGATTAATTTTAATACGTTTTATAGTTTTTATTTTAAATCAGATAAACTTTAAATTTATTTATATTTATATAATTTTTAAAGAAAAAAATTAGTTCGCCTATAACCGATTGATTTGATAAGTTTTGGTACTTGTTTTTTTAAAATTTTTCAATCTAAAATATAAATACCAATTATTTTTTTTCTTACTTTAAAGAATAATTTAATTATTTTTTTTATCATCATATTTTGAAACCCACGTAATTAAAAATCAAAATTAACTCAACGAAGATTGGAAGAAAACAAAATATACTATAGCTGTGATTTTTTTAAAAATTTTAAACAGAAAATTAAAAATGTGATAGTGGGGAGAGAAAAAGATTTTTTTAAATTTTGAATTAATATTTAATACCATAAAACAATTTTTTAGACTTATGCGATTATCTATTAAATATTTTAATATAAATCCAATTTTTATTTTCAGAAATGTTATGGTGGGCCACTACACACAAATGGTATGGGCTGAAACAAAAGAACTTGGTTGTGCCATGTCTTTTTATTCCTATTATCAAGGCAACACTAAATGGTATACTATAATGTTAGGCTGTAATTATGGTCCAGGTGGTAACTTTTTGGGATCACCTGTATATAAAAGGGGACAAACAGCTTCGGCTTGTGGAGGAGTAAAAAATAAGAGATATCAAGGATTGTGTGGGGACGATGTACGAGCTAGTCAATTTAAAAATTATCATAATGATTTATTTAATTATCATATATAAGAGATTTTTTGTGTATTAGTTATGGAAAATTGTGATAATTAATAACAATAATGTAAAATTTTAAATATATTTATTAATTTTGGAACAGAGTATTGCAAATTTAATTTGGACATATACAAGTAGATAAGCTATGAGAGAACGAAAATAATGAAAAATAACATTGCAAATCGTTAAGGTCCATTATGGTAAATTTTGTCCACGTCAAGGTCACTGGTGACGTAATCAGCCTCCGCAGACGAGTCATGAACCGCATTCTGATCAGAAGCTGATTAAAAGCGGATTAAGGCTGAAGACGTCACTAGTGACCTTGGCGTGGACAAAATTTACCAGAATGGACTTTGCCATGTTATTTTCCATATAAGGAGCGCGCTTGTTCTCTCATAGTTTATCTACTTATACATATACCTGAATGTAAAATTATTTTTTTATGCATTACATTTTTATTTATTTCATTAAATTAATGTTTAAAAATCAAAAATTAAGTTTGGTTTCCTAATTTTTTTACATAATATTTTAATTAACATTCCATAAAGTGTAATGGTGATATATGAATGTAATTGAAATCGTTATAATATATTTATAGTTATATCGGTTTTATTCTTTAATTATCATCTTCAGAATCATTCTCATCATCATCTGATTGCATTTCATCATCCACTGAGTCAGTTTTTATAAAAATAAAATTCAAACTTGTAAATTGGTCCAAATATGTTAAATATAGAATTTTTGATCAAATCGCTAATGAAACATGGAAGTTAATCTCCTTCCAACCATTTAAAAACAAATAAGTTTTTTATGCAGCAATATTTCGATCCAGCAACTAAAATATTTCGATGATACAAAATTCAATCCAGTAACGCGTTTCCCTCAATTCAACAGATTCAATGAGCTCTCAAAATTGGTAGTACTGCTCATTTTTACACGATGGTATTGAGCTTGTGTCAAAAGTGTGGAATTTTTTTATTAAAGTCAGGGTCATCAATGTCAAGGTCATAAAGGTCAAAAGAGGGTTAACCAGTAACGTGTCAGTGGAGTACAATCAACCATAGACATCAATTTGTTTACTAAATATTTTATTCATTCTCAAATTTAATTGTTACAATCAATTTTTCTTTAATAATATTTATATAGCAATTTAAATTCATTTTTTTTGTCATCTTATATTAAATATTACCTTTGTAATAGATCCATTCGTCAAAATAATAAAATTCTACTTTGCCAGATTCGGTAATTTCCATTGTAAGTAGTAGTATAGCTATGCTGGTTCTGCGCCACGTCCATCCAGTTCCATCATCAATCCGAAGAAGTAGCCACCCATAAGCTACCCCTATCCGAAGAGAAGATTCCATAAGAAGAGAATAGCTTAGCTTAGCCTCGTTTAACCACCCCTAAACGAAGTAGATAAGGCCTGTAGACTCCAGATAAGGCCTTTTTGGCCATGAACAACCCCCATAGACCGATGACAATGACCAGAAGCGGTAGTTGAACTGGGTACTTTTGAGTCCCCCTTGTATAGTGCAAAACTCATCGCTTATCGCTTGATCTCTTCTTATTTACCGTAAATAAGGCCTTTTGGGCATTAAAGAACCCCCCATAAGGCCTTTTTGGCTATGAACAACCCCGATAAGAGACCGACGACAATGACCAGAAGCGGCAGTTGAATTCGGTACTTTTTGACCACAGGTCTGAAACAGCTTTAGAATAGGTCCAAAACAGCTTTCGAACATCTCGAACAGGTCCAAAACAGCTTTTGAACTACATTTTATTTTTAAACAATTATAAATTTAAATTAACAATTTAAATTTATTAACAATTTAAATTTATTCCTATCTCCCCGATAACACCTGACCTTTTGTCCGCCGACGACGACCTCCTTTCGACCGTGTTTTTTTTTAAAACTTAAATAACAACCGCCATTGATGATAACACCTGACCCGGATTCATGTGTGTGTGTTTATCAAAACAACCAATTATAAATTTAAATTAACAATTCTTGCGATAACTCCTGACCTCCTTCTGCTAAGTATTATTGTTATACGGGACAGAAGAAGAGATCAAGCGATAAGCGATGAGTTTTACATTATACAGGAGGATTCAAAAGTACCTACACTTCTGGTCATTCTCGTCGGTCTCTAGGGGGTTGTTCATGGCCAAAAAGGCCTTATCTGGGGTTTAAAGGCCTTATCTGGGGTTTAAAGGCCTTATCTGGGGTTTAAAGGCCTTATCTACTTCGTTTAGGGGTGGTTAAACGAGGCTAAGCTAAGCTATTCTCTTCTTAGGGTATCTTCTCTTCGGATAGGGGTAGCTTAGGGGTGGCTACTTCTTCAGATTGATGATGGAACTGGATGGACGTGGCGCAGAACCGGTATAGCTATACTACTGTAAATGTTGGCAGATCATCCACATATTCAAGCTGTATACCCGCGTTGACATGTATTGTCGGGAAATTTTCATGAATTTGGATAAATAGTAAATTAATTATAGTTTTATTTTTCTATTATTTATTTACAAAACAATAACAAAAAATATTGCCACATTCGTCACATTCCTCAATGGATATTACTGCTGACCTCGTTGTTGGCGGCCATGGACTTGGAGAAATTGTTTCCAACCACAATAAACTATTGGTAATCGTCGCTGGTTCGTCGAGTTCTTAGTAGATACAGTTGATCAGCATCATTGTAGTTGTAATTGGTAGATTCATCTCATCATCTCTGTCAACTGGTTCGTCCTTGAGTTCTTCATAGGGCCCTCCATACAGTTGATTGTAATTGATGGATTGATCATCATCGCTGTCAACTGGTGCATCGTCGAGCTCTTTATAGGGTCCATGCAGTAGATCGGCGTCGTCATCGTCGTAAGATAAGCGCCCACGATACTCGACTACCCACGTCACTGGTAACACACCTCATTGTTACTAACCTTGACCTTAACCCATGATAAAAGCGCCCTGACTTCACTGGTTACGGGCCCCGGACACGCCCACAATCCCTTACCTAAACCGCATGGAGTAGTATTGGTATAGCTTATCTACTTATGCCCTTTTACATTTACGACAAACCTGCCAAATTTCAAATCAACATAGTTAAAGACCATAAGCAATAAAATAGTTTCTCTTCCTTCTTCTACACTCCGCCGGTATTGGTAGATAATTTTTTGGTTTTATGTAAATTTTTCTAATGTCAATATTATCTTTCATTATTCCACGTCACAGTCAGAATCCACATATGTGTAGCGGAATCAGAGGCTCTAATTTCAATATTAGACTGCTTGTCTATACTAAAAGCGTGATAAATTATTTTATATTTAATAGTTTTATGAGATTAAAAATTTCGGGCAAATTCTTAATAAAAAAGTCAATGGGAGCTTCTTTAAATCTGGTGTTCTTCATCTCTTTTTCAAAATCTTACTTTATCAGGCCTAGACTATGAGTATCTAATGGAAAAATAGAGAAGTAAAAGGAAGTAGTTAAAGCATGAAACAAGATATAGAAATTAAAGTATTAGACCAGATAGAGGAGAAGAAAATTAAAATTGTTTGGGGTACTTATTCAGATTGAAAAATTATGGAAAAAGAAAAATGTATTTTTCCTATTTTTTGGTATTTCTTTTTGTAAACAAACATAATTACAGATCTGTCAAAATTAATAAAAAAAATGTTATAGTATAATATCTGTTATTAGAAAAGTGACTTTGGTTATTTATTTAATTTTGTGGTTTTTAATTAGTATTTTTTTTTAGTATTAAAGAATAAATACCAATTATAAATTTATTTATTTATTTAGAATGCTTTAATCATAAAGAAAATAAATTTATTCTTATAGTGTGTGCTAAAAAAATAACAATGAAAATATCAATTTGGGCTGTGTACAATTAAAGGGGAAATTTCATGCACAATATTTCCACATCAATATATCATTTTTTTTTTAAGATTTTTGTTTCTTGTGGATTAGTTTCCAAAATTAACCATGTTTTGGTCTACATCAGTTCTAAAATAGTTAAAATATGAACAAGAAATGAAAAATTAATTTTGTTCGGCTTACCGAATATATAAATTTTAATTTTGGAACCTAATACCCTAGAAACAAAAAATTTAAAAATATAATCTCAAAGGTTCAAGAAAAAAAAACAAAAAAAAAAGAAATTTATTAAAATTAATTTTTTTTACCTTCGTTGACCATTAAAATAACAAGTTGTGGCGATTGGAGGGCTTTAGATTAAATGTATTTTATAATTAATGATCATCTTCAGTGAATGACAATTAAAAAAAAATTATAGGACAATTATTATTTTTAATTCACATATAAATTTTAATTTTAAATAAGACTTTTTAATATTGTTAATTTAAAAAAAATACTTACTTTGTACTTGACTCAAATTAGTATTTTTTCACGTATTTTAAATTATATTGGTTACATTTTTGGTTTATGATGAACAATAATGTTGTTTCAGAATCATGAAAACATTATATACATGTTTAGCGAAAATTATAGTATTTTGCGTAATTTCTGTTTCTTATCAAATTATAAGTAAACTGGATGTTATTTAAATTATTTTTAATTGAACTAGGCCCGAAAAAAAGAGTTTTACACCTCTTAAAATTTTAACTGTATTTATCATTTTCACGAGAAGTAAGAACTGAGGATTGGATCTGTAGCGAAACTGGAGGAGTATCATTAAAGCTTTTAATATTACTAACGGATTTTTAAATTATGTTCAAAAATTATTTACGTTAGATAAAAATTGCGTTTTATAGAAGTTTTGTTCGTTTTTTAAATATATTTTGGACATATTCCAGAAATTTAATTAAAACCACCAACTTGGCAACGTTAGGTTTGATATCGATTAGTAACAAGTGTGCCATCTGTTAGTAAGTGTATCAAATAAAATAGAGAATTCTATTTTTGTATAAGTTTTCCATTACCTTGGAAAAGAACAACAATGTGACTATTAAATTAAAAAGATTGTCCATTATCTCAAACGTGGTCTACTAATGAAGTAATGAAATAAGTACAGTACCATAATTTTTTTTCTTTTGGTACACGTGACTATTGTTTGAATACAAGAGAATAATGGGGTAGAAGGCAATGACAAAGCTGACAACCTCGCAAAAGGAACGGAACAGACATCTTTATGGGACCGGAACAAATATACTTTGTCCAACAACTAAACCGACTGTTACGTTAAAAATTAGATAAGTGGGGAACGAAAGAACAAAGGAAAAATTAGAGAAGTGGGGGCGCTAAAGGTGTCGTTTTAGTTGGACAATCTATATGTGCAATGTTAGGTTTGATATCGATTAGTAGCAAGTATGCCATCTGTTAGTAAGAATATCTAACAAAATGGAGAATTCTATTTTTGTATAATGTAAGTTTTCTATTTTAGATGATAGATGTCTCTTCATATCCAAAAATGAAAAAAAAATGCCAGTGGTCTCATGAAGATTAGTTTTCATCCTGTATATTTTTGATATTTGGTTTCTAATTTTATAAATCTAATTGGATTTAGAAACTTTTATCAAAAGTGAAATTTTCTTTCAAATTATTATTACAGGGTGTGTTAACCAAAGAGTTATGTTATAATCATATTCTTGACAGCATTCTGTATATTTTAAATCTTTGTTTTTCTATTTTCAAAATTATTTTAAAATTAAAATTAGTCTGTTCCTGATATCACCCTGTATATTTATAATATTGTTTTCTAACTTTACAAAGCGTATTGGATTTAATAACTTTAATTCGGAGTGAAATGTTCTATTAAAGTAATACTACAGAATGTGCAAAACTAAGAGGTAATTTTATAATAATAATTTATGTTCTGGTATATAAGCAATTATTATCATATTCACGTGCGTAGATATCGTTTTCTCTTTTTAATTTTACTTTATTAAATTAATAAGAACATAATAATTATTAATTATTTAAATACCAATTCAATTAATTAATATTAATCAATATACACCGATTGGCAGAATCACGCAATAGTGATTTACATTATTTCAATTCATTAAAATTAATCAATATACACCGAGGGGCAGATTCACACACACTATTTTGCATTATTTCAATTCATTAATATTAAAAAAAAAAACAAAATATTATCCATACTCAAATGTGGTAAAGTATTCAATAAAGAATAAAACAACTTGAAGTCATACCACATATTATTTAATAGTGACGAAACGTCTAAAACTCAAATAGCGACATGTTTCGGTCTACACGACCATCATCAGGCAAATTGGATCCAAAGCGTTGATAAAATTTCAAATGTTTGTGACAAGTTACATTGTGGAAAAATTTTTTTATAAACTTATAACATAAACTAATTAAAATTAAAGGAAAAAATTTTTAAACAACTCCATTTAAATAACTCCATTTTTTATATACTTAAAATATAAACTAATTAAAAGTTTTCCCTTTAATTTTAATTATCAATAATCAATATACACCGAGGGGTAGAATCACGCAACAGTGGTTTGCATTATTTCAATTCATCAAAATTAATCAATATACACCGATTGGCAGAATCATGCAACAGTGTGACAATATCCTGTATATTTTTCTGTTTTCCAATGTTATAACCTTTATTATATTTAAAATTTTTTATAAACAGTAAAATTAATAGTACAGGCCGTCGAAATTAAAGAGTTATTTTGTTAAATTATTACTAAAGGATGTACAAATTACAGAGTAATCTTATAACCATAATTTAGGTGTTCTGAACATCACTCTTTATATTTTTGATATCTATTTAGTCGTTTTTTTCAGAGATTAAATAATGTCAACTTCTTCGTTTCTTCGGGTAACTCAGTATGTCAACTTTACTAGAAGTGAAACTTGTCTTAAGCTACGTTCATAGTGTCTCCGGCTTCCTGCTCGCCGGCTTTAATCAGCGACAGGTTTTACCGTTTCGTGAACCTATCCGATTCTGTAATGATATTCTATTACCAAAAATCACAAATTTGGGTTGGGTTCTATGAAATAAAAATAATAAACTTACAAAAATCTTATAAAAAATCTCATGTGGCCGGCACATAACCTCTCGCCATTTTCTAATCAAAAATTTACACGTTAACACAAAAAAGAATGAAAAAAATTGAATTTTTTGTAAATCTGGCAACATTGGCAAAAGTTTTGAAAATTTTAATGATACGAAAATTAACTATAGTGTATACAAAATATGTGTAAAACTTTATTGCCATTTTGTTTAGCAATGACGTTATCACTCATAGCAACTGCCACTTTCGGTTGTCCGCTTGACCCCAAAATCTAATTAGATCTAATCTAGGGTATCAGTATCCTGTGTGCAAAATTTCATATTTTTCAATTATGTCGTTTTTGAGTTATCGTTACTACACACAGACATCATCGGGAAAATATCATAATCGTATTCTAGTGACATTAAAACGTGTTTATCCATTGAAAACTCACTACCCAATTTTTAGCATGATTACTATACCTCTTTTATCTGAAGGGCGAAAGATAAAAATATAAATTTTATATTTATCTTGTTATACTGTTTATCCACTTCTTTTTAATCGGACACGGTGGCCAGGTTGGTTAGGGCATCGTCCTTTATACTTGGTCATTGTTCAGCTCGTGGGCACAGAACACCTTAACTACACAGAAACAAAGGTCCACCAATCCGTTCAAATTTTATTTGAGAGTATTACAATTGCTAAATTCAAACTTCCCACTGGTTTTATTCGTTTTTTTTTGTTTTAGAAGTGTCCATTTTTTTATTTCGCTCTTCCCAAGTGATTATTAAATCAATCGAATGACTTAACTTTTTTGAATTTTTTATTATTCTTGTGTATTGATTTACTTCGAATTGTTTTGTTAAAACAATTATTAGTTATTTTTGATGAATAGACCAAAGAAGGAACTAAGTGTTCCTTCAGAGAATATTCTCCTAGAATAATTAATAAGATTATATCTTGTTTCAGATTTCTAATACATGTCGAAAGGTATTTTTATTATTTTTCCGCTGTTTATCATGAAAAGTGATTGAGGATTCAGAATGCTATCCCCACTATTTTTCTGATTCGTTGAGAAGAAAACTTTAACAATATGAGTAAATTTACAAAAATAAATAAAAAAGTTTGAAAACCCAGAATTATTTTTTAATTGAATCGATACACTAAAAAATATGCTGAAAGTAGGCGCGCCCTATTAACTTAATTTCATTTAATTTAAATTTGCCGCTCAAAAGTGACAGTAGCAGAGAATCAAGGTCACGAAAATTCACCCCTTGAAGATCAAAGTTACGCCTTATTCTTTGGGTTCTGTACAGTTAGGGTGTTCTGTGTCGTGGGTTCGATTCCCATCAATCTCAAGTGGAATTAAAGTTAGATAAGACGTTGTGTCATGCGCAGTTTCATTCACGCCGGTAACCAGGCCGGATGAGATCGGATATCTCCTGGAACTGATAGGGATTGGTGGCACAATTACCTAACCATTTTTAAGTTTAATTTACTTATTTTTTTATCGTGACATTCTAAATTTTTTTATCTGACTTCTGTTTATTATTTTTATTTGAAAATAAACAGATGAATAAAAATAATAATCAGAATTCAGATAAAAATTTTTAGAATGTCATGATAAGTATATTTATTGTAATGAAATCAATTTATATGAGTTTTAGAAGTTAATTTATTATTGTTATTAGTATAAAGAAGTTTGTATTATAAAATTATATTCCAAGTTTTTATAGTTGAATATAATGATAGAATTTAAAATAACTGGGTATATAAATAAAAATTATGGTATAATCAACAAATTTCGATATTGAGGGAAGATTTTATGAAATGTTAATGGAAATAAATTTTATTTTATAATTAAAAAATTATTTAAAATTTAATTTTAAAAATTAAAAATCATTCGGTATAAAAAATTGTTTGGGATAAGTTTTTTAGAATCAAGTAAGGGTTAAAAAAAAAGGAAGAGATTGATTAGATACAAAAAGTCATAATAATTTAGATTTTTTTTGGTTAAGATGAATTTTTGAATGTTAAATAAGAAAAGGCTGAATTTGTATGAATTTATACTCCAATGAAAAATAAAACAACCTTTACAAATTAAAAAATTTTATTTACATTAAATCAAAAAAAAAAATTCTTATCATATAAGATATAGAAAAGAAATTGGTCAAGAAGAAATATAGAAAATAAATTGGTTAAGAAGAAATATAGTTTGGGAGATAATGGTTACAAAAAAAATAATTAAGAAGTTAGAAGAGGTAGGAATATTGCTAAAAAAATGGTCAACAAAGTTTAGATAAGAGGAAGAAGAGGAAATTAAGATAACACATACAATTTATTAAGTATTTATAATTTTTGAAAAATTTAATGATTTTTTTTATTTAGATCTGAACCCACTCCTAAATTATCAAAAGTTTTAATTAATGATTATAATGCAGATCATTATAATATTTATAGAAGAAAGATTTTTGAATGTGGTAAAAAGAAAACTGAAATTATATACCAATTGTAATAGAAATAAACATTATTTCATAAATCAAAAAAAAAATAAAATAAAAAAAAATCACTAAAGAAGAAAAGTTATTAGTGGGACAAATTTTAGCAAGAATGGATATTTAAGAAAATTAGAATTTTAAAAGATTTGCATCCAGCTGTAGAAGAAAAAGCAAAAAGAAGTGGATAAACAGGATAACAGGATAAATATAAATTTTATATATATTTTTTTTTGATAAGGTTTGTGTAAGTTTATTATTTTATTTCATAGAACCCATACCAAATTTGAGATTTTTAATAATACATCATTATAATATTCATGCTTCTTTTTATAATTTTTCAATGTCCATTTAATTTTTCCGGTGGTAAGTATATTTTTTTGCAATTGCAGTCTTATATAAATTTATTTGTTTTGCCGAACACAATGTATCTAGTTGTTTAATGGTATTCGGTAATCTATTCGATTACTTTTTCCACAATTCTAGTCATGTAGTTTCCTTAATGTAATTCAAACAAAACAACGAAGAATTCCGGGTGACGTATTGCTTTTCGCCGATTTATATCCAAGGGCGTATCCGGATTTTTATCAGCTTTAATCTTATTTACATCTGTCTATTTATATCAATCTCTATAAAAAAAATTTAAATTTTTAAAGACAAGTTGGAATTGACATTTCTAATCGTTGATCAATATTGACAGGATAAAAATTGGATGATATTTTATTTATAGGATATTAATGTGATTTTTGACACATGAATTTTATTTTATAATTGCTATAAATTGATAATACGAAAAAATAAATTCCTTCTAATAAAAATGGATGTAGTGTCTTTTTTTACATATTATAAATAAAATATTATTTAAAAAAATAACCAGTGTATTCCTTTAGGTATCCCGCTCACTATGGAATTGAATTTATTTAATAGAATCAGTAAGTACTGAAAACTGTAATCGAGATTAATCATGTAGAAATAGAACTAATTCGACTGAAAATAATTAGTTAATTTTAGTTTCTGGATTTGTATATCGAATTTCAATAGAGTGGAAATCAAAAATTTATCAGTAAAATACAACGTATTTACATTTTTTATCCCTAGCGGTATTTTCCACGGTAATTAAAAAAAATGGGTTGTGTCGTCCCAAAACTTTCCCGACCAATATCCAGAGAGGTTAAGTTAAAGTTTCAAAATTTGATTTTTTTTATTTTTGACAGGTGACAGTTGAAGAAATAATTTTGACTGTTCTGAATAGAGCTTTTCAAGGGATTTCAAATGACTTATTGCAAGTCAAATTTCATGACATATTGCTTCTGTCATTTTTTGACAGTCGCACTTCCGTTTGACAGATGTCGTTCAAAAACTAATAGGTTCTTTTGATGGATAAACGAAACCCACATACCAAATTTCAGCTTAATTGGATTAAGCGTGTGGCTTCTATCGTGGAAGAATACACACAGACAGACAGACAGACTTTCACCTGAAAATGATCTTAATCGTCTCAGGGGACCTGAAAATGGATATTTGCGTTTTTATCTCGAAATTTTTTTAGCACTTTCACAAAACTTTCTCTTCTCGGAGGTGGGTCGGGAAAGTAAAAGTATAAAAGTAGAAAAAATAGGGCAAAAATAAAAAAAAAAACAGTAAACAAACAGGAAAAATTCAAAAAAAAGAAATATCGAAAAAAAAACAAACACCGAAAAGTAAGAAAAAACAGAAAAAAAAGGAAAAAATAGAGAAAAATAGGAAATATGTGAAACAGTATGAAAAAATCGGAAAACAGAAAAAGTAAGAAAATATGAAAAAACAGGAAAAAACAGGAAAAAATAGAAAGAATTATAAAAAAAATAGGGAAAAATAGAAAAAAACAGAAAATATAAAGAAAAAGTTTAAAAAAAAACGCGAAAAACGCTAAAAGTCGGAAAAAAAGAAATTAAAGTCAGTAAAAGCATCGAAAAATATCGCAAAAAAAAGCTCAAAAAATTGCAAAAAAAAGGAACAAGCTTTCGAAAAAAAATTGCAAAAATCTAAAAATAAAAATCGCAAGAAATAGCAAAAAAATATTCAAAAAATGTGGAAAAAATCTAAAAAAAATTTAAAACAATTGCAACCGCAAATAATCGGAAAAAAATTGAAAAAAAAAAACAACCAAAAAACCGAAAACAATTGTAACCATCTAAATAATTTTTAAAAAATTGAAAAAATTCGACAGCACTGAAATAAATCAGAGGAAGAAGAAAAAATCAGAAAACAAAAGATATAAAAAAGAAGAAAAATTAGGAAAAATTAAAAAAAAATGGAAAAAATCAAGAAAAAATGAAAACATTGGAAAAAGGTGAAAAAATTAGAAAGTATTGGAAAAAAAATTGTAAAATACGAAAATTTCCAGAAAATCAAAAAAAAATTGTAAAAAATCGAAAAAAAAAACGCAAAAAGGCAAAAAAAAACGCAAAAAAACACTAACCATATCGCAAAAAATTGCAAAAAAATGATAAAATTTGCAAAAAACCGAAAAGAATTAAAATAAATTAAAAATTTGAAAGATTTGAATTAAATCGCAAATAATTACAAACAAATCTCAAACAAAAACGGTAAAAAAGCGTAAAAAATCGAAACAAAATCCAAAAAAAATCGCAAAAAAAACCCGCTGAAAATAACAACAATTTTCAAAAAATCTCAAAAAGATTACAAAAAAATCGGTTGTGGTCGCCACAAAATTTTCTCGACGAGTATCCACGAATAATTTTTCAGTTGACAGTTGGAAAAATAATTTTGACTGTTCTAAATAGAGTTTTTCAAGGGCCTTGAAATGACATATTGCAAGTCAAATTCCGTGACATATTGCATCTGTCATTTTTTAATAGTGATACTTCCGTTTAACAGATATCGTACAAAAACTAATGGGTTCTTCTGACGGGTAACCCAAACCCATAAACAAAATTTCAACTCAATCGGATTAAACGTGGAAGAATACACACATACAGACAGACAGACAGACAGACTTCCATCTGGAAGTGATCTTAATTATCTCAGGTGACCTCCAAATGGACATTTCTATCTTTATTTCTAAAATTTTTTTTAGCTCGTTCACAATACTTTTCCTTCTCGGAGGTGGGTCGGGAAAGTAAAAGCTGATAGTACATTTATTAAACAATATATTTTCATAAGAATACGAGAAATAAATATTTGATTTTCAGATTACATATTTCTTTTTAAATTAGTAAAAAATGGGATATTTATTTTTCTAAAACCGTATGAAAAAAATAAAATTGAAATATTTCGGTGTCTGGTTATATTGCTTTTGTAATAATACTACGGTTTTTTTTCTGTACCACCCTGTATTTTATTATTCCTCTGTTCGGTATATTTAATTTCAGCTCGCTTGATATCTCTTCTCAAGATCTCCTTCTCTTCTAGGTATGAATATAAAACGTCTTTCCATGTTAATAATTTTCTCTCTTTGTCTCTTCAGTCAAAACAATTGACTTCTAAATCGTCTGTGTTGCAAATTGAAAATTTCCTTTCTTCCCCTCGTTATATATGGTAAGTTTTAATTATATTATATTATATTTTCACTTAGGTCCTTTGTTATCATTATTAATTATTTCTACGCTTTAACTTTTATTTACTGTTATTTTTAATTATTTTTAATGGCTTTATATTTTTTTATATTTACTTAAAAGTTTATATCTTATCTTTTATAACAATATAAATTATCTGATGTTTGTGCTATTTCAGTATCGATTACAAAAAGAGAATCTATTTTTAATTTGTTTTTACAAATAATTCCGTCCCCACTTCAAAAATTTAATATTATAAAAAAAAAAACAAAAAAAAATTATCAAAATCAAAGCTGTTCTTGAGGAATTCCGAAGATTGTTTGTTTTATTGACTAAAAAATTACCTGACTTCTTTTAATTCTGAGCTGTTTTATTGTTTTATTTTAAATATTCCATTTTATTTTTTTCATTTATAAGTATCAAAGAACGTAAACAAACCAATCAAAAATTCATAATCTCGACTTTCTTCCAAAATATATTGTCTCGTTAAAATATAAAAAAACATAAAAAAGCGAATTGCTAACAATCAATCATTTCTTATAAACTCCTTTTTCTCAATAATTGGCTGGGAAATTCCATCGAGAATCGATAGAAAACTTACAACGTCCTAATCGACACTCTTCATATTGGTCTAAATTAAATAAATAGTTGTCCAAAAAATCTAAGTCCAACTTGCAAAATTTAGTCTGTAATATATATAACAGAAATTATTATAAAGAAATAATTTTAACATATAAGATGGACTATACAGACAATAAATATATACGGATTTGCTTTTATAATCTTCTAATGGTATTAAATTAGTTCCTGAATATATTAAAAAGTGAAAAAAAAATTAAAAATGGAAAAAAAATGGAATTCTGAAAATCGAATCTCAAAAAAGGCATCAAAAATCGCTATAAAAACTATTTCAGGAACTAGATTATATTCCCATTAGAGACGGTACATAAGAGATATTTCATTTTTTGCTTTTATTTACAGGTCTTATATGTTCAAAAATGTATAATTTGAACAATAGAACATCACCAAAAACACATCAGAGATCTGTTATTCTGGCAATTTAACTGTTTACGTACTTTTTTATATTATTATTGTATAATTATTGTCTACTGAAAGCGGCAAAAGGAAATTCGATATTTTAATAGCAAATTTATGTCTCTGTTCCTTTTAGATTTTTTGATTGAAATTTTTGAGATTTCTTGAAATTTTTCAATTGTTTGTATTATTAAGGGGTAATTTTAGAGAAAGAGGGGAAATTTGAGAAAATAAGTGACAACTATAAGAAAAAAAGAGTAGCTAATTTTAGAAAAAAGGGGTAATTCTTGGAAAACAGACAAAATTTGAGAAAAGAGGAGAAATATCAGTCAAAAAAGTGACAAAAATTAAGAGAAAAGGAGACAAAAAGGGCAAATTTGAGAAAATAAAGTGACAAAATGGAGTAATTTTAGAAAAAAGGAGGTAATTTTGGAAAAAGGGGGAAATTTTATATCAAATGGGGTAATTTCTTTAAAAAAAGACAAAATTTGAGAAAAAGACAAAATTTGAGAAAAGTGGAGAAATTTGAGATAAATAAGTGCAAAAAATTGAGAGAAAATGAGAAATATTAGAAAACGGAAATTTGGGGAAAAAATGGTAATTTTAGAAAAAAGATGGGAGTAATTTTAGATTTTTTGATTGAAATTTTTGATCACATGTCTTGAAATTTTTGATTGTTTGTATTATTAAGGGAAACTTTTGGAGAAAAAAGGGAAAATTGAGAACAAAGTGACAAAAAGGAGACAAAAATAAGTAATTTTAGAAAAAACGAGGTGATTTTTTTACAAATGGGGTAATTTGTTAGAAAAAGACAAAATTTAAAAAAGAGGATATAATTGAGACAAAAAGTGATAAAAACTGAGAAAAAGCAGAAATTTTAGAGAAAGTTGAAATTTAAGAAAAAAGTGGCAATTTTAGAAAAAACGGGACTAATTTTAGATTTTTCGATTGAGATTTTTAAAATACTCTTAAAATTACTATTTTAGTATAATAACTAATGAAAACTAAGTTTCTTTTAGAATTAAAATTATGATGACTAGATTTCAAAGTTCAAAATTCTGGACCCTATTTTTAATATTTTTTTTACAAAAATTTGATGAATCGAAAAAATTAGAAAAAAAAACAAAAAAAATCAGAAACAAAAATTAAAAAAAAAGACAAAAAGCTTTGGAAAAAATTGAAAGAGAAATTATAAAATATTGGGAAAAAATGAAAAATAAAATTGTAAAATACGGACAAAATGAAATCAAAAACCCTCAAAAAAACGCAAGAAATCGAAAAATATTACAAAAAATCAATGAAATAAAAAAAATGAGAGAGAATTAGAAAACAATAAAAGGTATAGAAAAACAAAACAATAGGAAAGGTTAGAAAAAAATTGAAAAAAAAAACAGAAAAAAAAGAAAAATATAAAAATAAAATACGAGAAAAAATTAAAAGAATAGAAAAGATCTGACAAAATCAGAAGAAATCAGAAAAAATAATAAAGAAAAACAAAAAACTTTGAAAAAAAGAAAAAAATTGAGAAAGAAATCAGAAAATATTGGGGAAAATTGATAAATAAAATTGTGAATTACGGAAAAAAACGCAAGAAATCGAAAAATTTCATAAAAAATCGCAAAACAATCGTAAAAAAATCGCAGTAAAATCACAAAAAAATGACAAATTAATCGCAAATAAGAAAAAATTAGAAAACGAATAAAATAGAAAAAACAGAACAATGAGAAAAAAATGAGGAAAACTACAAAAAATCGATAAAAAACCAGAAAATAAAAATCAGAAAAATGAGAAAAAGCAAAAAACCTCAATGAAAAAACAACCGAAAAAACGGAAACAACCGTGACCATAAAATAATTGAAAAATTCAAAACAATTGAAATAAGTTACAAAAAATCACAAAGAAATTACAAAAAAGTCGCAAATAATTGCAAAAAATCAGAAGAATTAGAGAAAATGAGAAAAAAGAAAAAAAATAGAAAAAGAAAAACAGAACAATGATGAAAAATTAGAAAATAACGAAAAAATCACAAAAAATTAAAAAAAAAAAAACAAAAAAGTAGAAAAAACCACAAAAAATAACAAATAATGAAAAAACCAGAAAATATAAAAAAAATCACTCTATAAAATAATTACAAATGATGGCTAAAAAATTTCTAAATAAGGAAAAATTCATACTGTAGAACAAGACAGAGAGTAAACTAAAGAGAGGGAAGGAGTTTAATAGTGTCATAAAAATCTTCTATTTAGGTACCTTTTGTTACTAAAATCCCAAATAAAATAGAAAAGAACAGAATAATGAGAAAAAAATGAGGAAAACTAGAAAGAATCTAAAAAAAATCAGAAAAACCTAACCTAACCAAAGAACAACCAAAAAACCGGAAACAACTGTAACCATAAAAAAAAATGAAAAAATTCAAAAAAATTGAAATAAATTGCAAAAAATCGCAAAGAAATTACAAAAAAGTCGCAAATAATTGCAAAAAATCAGAAGAATTAGAAAGAATGAGAAAAAAAACGGAACAATGATGAAATATTAGAAAAAATCGAAAAAATCACAAAAAAGCAAAAAAAAACAAAAAAGTAGAAAAAACCACAAAAAAAACAAATAATGAGAAAACCAGAAGACATCAAAAAAATCTCTATAAAATAATTATAAATGATAGCTAAAAAATTTCTTAATAAGGAAAAATTCATACTGTAGAACAAGACAGAGAGTAAACCAAAGAGAGGGAAGGAGTTTAATGGTATCATAAACATCTTCTATTTAGGTATCTGTTGTTATTAAAATTCCTGTTCAGTCAAAATTAAAACCTGACGGTTGTACCAACTGAATACTAAGCAAGTATTATTGGAGGATTTACATTTTTACCCAGAAAGTACATCTAATCGCTATATAACGAGCATTTAGTTAATTAACAGTTTTTGTTATAAAAATCATAGGGTGCTAATTCCGTCTTAAGAGCAGCGTAGAAACGGACTGTCACGATTTCAGTTGGCAATACTGAAATTGCAAAAAAAATTGACGATTTTGTAGACTACAAAACTCCAGAACGAAATTTTTGTTTGTAGAAATATTTACACCTGTAACAGCTTACACATTGGAATAGGACATCTCCATTTTTGAATTAAATCTAAGGAGTAATAAGGAAGATATCAATTATTTAATGTAGGTGCCTTTTTGACAGTTTTGACAATTTATGATCAACAATTATAATTCTCGATATTTGTAGTCTAAAAAAAAAGTTATGCAACTTAGACTACATTAGTTCAGGCATTTTTCGTTCTGACGTGGAGCTTTTCGGTTAGCATTTTTTAAACAATTTATACAACCATCATTAGAATGAAAGTTGTGAAACTGTCATAATAGAGGAATTAAGGAAGACTATATTTTGTGAGGTTATAGAATCTTTTCATAGTTTTGCAACATATTTTAAGGGGTGCACCGCCGTTAGAGTGTGCCTATATATTTTTTAAAGCGTTTCATTTTACTAAAATTTATATCTCTTTATCTTATCATATAGTAAAAAATGAGATAATTTCCACCCTTGCATCTACCTATTTATTAATTTAAAAATAATTCTATATTATTTTTTTTTATTTATACTAATATAATTAAAAGTTATTAAGGATATCCAGGATTTGAAAAAAAGTAGAAATGTATGTATTTATTTTTTTGCGTTAAATTAAAATTATTAATAAATTTAATTATTTAAAAACTTTTAAAATGTATTACTGCATAAATTTACCCTTTCTAAATTGAATAAAATACTAATTAAAGTTATTTCTGCTTTTTAGAAATTTTGGACCACTGTGCACTGTGCGGCTGAGAGTTTCTCAACTGATTGGGAAAATATGCAAATTCTTAATCCCAAAAGATAATAAACGGAGATTTTCGGTTTAAGAAAAGCTTTGGAAATTATGTCATTTAATCTTTTGCCTAATTTTTAAAATTGAATTTAACCTGATCTATTGTGTAGGTGATACTAATTACGATAACAATCAAAAAAAATTATTTTAATAACAAACTATTACTAGAAGTAAATTTTGAAACAAATATAGTAACAAATTTGATTTTGGTGATGGCAAAAGTTTTTGAAACAATGTAGAAGTTTGAATTTTTTTTTATGAATTAAACTGAAAATTTAAGTAAAACTGAACAAAAGCGTGAAAGTGAAATTAAGATATTTTAAAAATTAACAAAGTTATAGAATTTTAAAGTTGCCCTATACATTAATACGTAGTTTTGTTCTCTTTGATTCAGTGGCTTGACGTCATCTTTCCTAAGTGCGGGATTGTAAACAAAGCGACGTACCGTGCTTCTTTATTCTTATTATTCCTTGCATTTATTTTGTTGTATGACAGTTATAAAGAAAAAACCCACCAAAAAAGTCAACCATGGGTCAATCGTGTCGTGGCATAGAATAAGATTTAGGTTTGTAGTACGGCGTTTTGCTTTTGCGGAGATGTGACGTCACACGCACAAAAATCTGTTATTTATTGATCTATTTCAAAATTTTTTTACCGATTTATTAGTTCTTGTCTATATTTTAGCTAAATATAATAACATATTATATTATCACTACCATGAAACTTCTTAGTTGTACAAAAATATACATTTAAAAATAATAATATAGCTTTATTGTTTTTATTTAGAGAATAGAAAATTCTTTCAATGCAAAGTCATGAGAATGAAATTTAATAATCAAAGTTGTATTAAGATTTTAATGAGGTATAAAAACTGTTATGAAAAATCCAGGTCTATGTTTAAAATATTAAATCTGATTCGAATACGAATTAAAATTCTAAAAATATAAATTAAGGACTTAAATGTTGAAAACAAAATCCTCTTTCAATTTTTAACGATATTTTACCGACAACGACTTATTTTCCGATTAATTCCAAACATCTATATAAATCGCTTGATACAAACATGAAAAAAATGACTGAAATGGATTAAGGGGATCTCAAAATCTAAAGATCCCTTACAAACCAACTATCGAATAAAATCGTGGTTACAATACTTTTTTTTTCTATACAACTTCGTTTGGAACGGAAAGTAAAAAAAGCAACGAAATGAAATATATTGTTGGTTTATTGATTAAAACAGATCAAAATTTTTTTCCCATTCTTAGCAGAATAATTGAAATGCCATTAGAGTCTGTCAATGTCGTATGTCACTTATATATTTTCTGTGGCAATATAGAGATTATTTTCAACATTAATAAAATGATTCAATCAAGGAGAAATGTAAAGTCTAACCTCTTGCCCGTCAAGTGACTTTATCGTTACCATAACAATATCTGTGCTCTGGAGTTTTTATTTCATCACTGATGCTACCCGAAGCAAGTGATCTTCACACTATAAACGAAGCAATCAGATGAATCAAAATAATCCGTAACGTACAAACATCATATGTGTTGACAACAACTGTAACAGCGGCGCCGCTGCATTTCAGTATTCCCGAGAAGAAAAGTTGAGTGCGTTATTTAAACTTTAGGTATTATCTTTAATTTATCTTGGTATTAAATTGGGGATATAATTCTGATATTAACAATTTTATTTCAGCAGAAGATTGCTATCAATAATATACAATAAGTCTTCTATTTAAAATTAAAACTGAATCCGTAATTGTATTTCCTCTAAATTTCTATTAATCCTGAACGATTTATGAATATTAGTATTCATAAATGTTGAAAGAACATTAGACTGCGAGCGTTATTAAATAAATTCTTAGATTTTCTCGAAGGACCAAACTTTTTAGGTAGAAGTTGAACCATTATGAATGTTAAATAAAAACAGTATTTGAAATAGGAATGTAATTTTTATTCCATTTTTTCCAATGAACAGAAAAATCATAAAGCGGCACATTAATTTAAATTATGAAACCGAAATTAAATAGTACTAATCACTTCACTCACTGTAAAAACTATTTACATTTTTTTTATGAAAACTCAGAAAACTTTTTGGGTGCGGTTAATTACCCGCCATTTTATTTAGATGAAGAAACTTTTTTGCTCTATTGAATGCGACTGCATCCTTTCACAGTCGGTATGCGAGAGAGTGATTATGCTCTGAGTTTTAACGGAGAGTAGAGTTGGTGGTTTTTTATTGATAGGAGACATGTGACGTGGTATGTAAATGGCCTTGAATTCAGAATCTTAGCGGGAAGAAATATATTTATATTTTTTGTCTCTTATAATGATCCGATAATATGAGAGAAAGATAAGCTATTTTTAGATTATAAAATATTAAAATATACAATAATATACATTAGTATGAACTGAAAGATTAATATTATAAATTTTAAAAGAAATATGAATTATTATGTATTTTCTGGATAATATTCCAGTGAAATTTACCCAAATCCTATAAATTACAACTTTGAATAGTACCTTATGATAAGCTAAAGTAGATACTGTAAATGTCATAAGTAGATAGTCTACGTTGGTCCGAGTACAGGTATAGAGAATATTCAACGTATCAGAAAGAAGACGTATCTATCTCCGTTACTATTGAAAAATTGAAATCTGAAAACGGCGTCGGCTCTGGTCTTCAAGTACTTCAGCTTCATCTGGTCCAATAGCAGACGCACCTGACAGAGCTGAAGGCTAGACCAGAAGGAGCTGAAGTACCTGAAGACCAGAGTCGATGCCATTTTCTTATTTTAATTTGAACCAATAGTAACGAAGATAGATACGTTATCTCTCTAATACGTTGAATATTCCCTGTACCTATACTGGAATCCACGTAGGTTATCTACTGTCATAAACTCGAAGAAAATAATAGAGAAATATGCATTCAGTATTCTAAATATTTTTGTTACTATAAAAATAAAGAAAAATTATATTCAGGCTCCCCTGTGGATAATAAAATTTTACTTTTTTCTTCTGTTTTAAAAATATACAGACGAAATGTATAAAAGTATCAAAATAATAAAATACTTTAGTAACGAATTTACATTTATACGATATATTTGCTGTATTTTTTTTTAATTTAACATACTAAATGCTTAAATTTCGTAACTTGATTATATCAGAGTTTAGATAAAGGTTATTTGGAACAACATAAGTGTTCCCTATTTGCAGTTAACGTACGTAAAGTTATCTAGGAAATATCCTGTATACAGCTTGTAAACTTTTGTTCTTTACATAGGAATTTTGTTGTGCGAAGAATAAACGAAAATTATGACAACTAAGTATTGATTTTATATGGTGTAAGAATACTAACGGCGTTTATTCTAAGCTTGATAGAAATATGGCATCCTTGCGTGTTCGCTAAAATGTGATGTTGGAAAGGATTTCTCAATCGTCAGCTGCTGCAAAAAGCTAGCAGTGTTGTCATATTGCTTACTCGAGACATTCATATGCACAGTACACATATTTACAATTTGTATAAAAGGGCAAATCTAGCCAATTTGGAGTAAATATGATATTCTTACCTGCTGAAGTTAAATGAAATTGATCCATTACCTGCAAAAGCGTTCTTAATATCTGTCACAAATGTCAAAAAATTCACAATTTATAATCACTAATCACCGATCACAACGTCATAATTTCTGGAAAGATAGCTTTATTATTTATAACTGTCACAAATGTCACATTATATTAATAGTTAGTGATAATAGTTTACAAAACCACTCGTTGATTTAATGCACTGAATACTCTAAAACTTGAAATGAGGTAAATAATAAAAAAATACAATATTTCTTACAAATGTCACAATAGAGTATGACAGATCTATCACATAGTTCAAGGTACATTATGAGGGAGGTAAAAGTAAAGTGAGGCGGTCATGGGACTCAGTTATTACGTCATTTCAGTTACTTTTATAATTATTTGACTAAATCAAAATATTTATGACAGCAAAAAAATTAGAAGCGGAAAAAGAGTATATCAATATGTAAGATATTGAAACAATTTATAAAAAATTCTCTATTAAAATTCGTCTGAGCGCTTCCAGTTCAGCTAAGTTTTTTATAAATCGTTCTTACACATTAATGTACACCTTTTTCTCTTCAAAATTGTTTAATGTGAACGTCTGATCCAGTCCAAAAATTTAACCAATATATTTTTACTAGAACATTTAAGAGCTGATCGCATAGGAAGAGTTTTTACGTAAGACAATTTAATTTTAATAGCTTTCATAGACTTGTAACAAATGGGGCCTTTCTTCTATTAATATTATGACACCACGTCTCTTTATTAAGCCGAGCGAACCTAAACGCGCGTGGATTACAATAAAATTATAATTATTGACATACATATACAAGTCTACATTATCAACAGTGAATGAAATAATTTCCCTTCATGAGTGATCTCTATAAAGTTTTACGTACCTTATTCGTTGATAGGCGAAACATCACACCTTTTTATTGATTATTAATTATTAAGGTTAATTAATTATTATTATTATTATAAATAACAATCTGGACTTTATCTAAGTTATTGGCGACGGTTAAATATAAACAAAGATAATAACAAAATGAATACAATTTGAACAAATATGATTAGGAATCGAAATAAGTTTGGAATAATTGCTAGGCGTTAGAATTGTTGTATCAGATCGAAGGACCAACCTTAATTCAGAATATGAGGATTTAGTATATTAACACAAATAAATTATTTAAGTGAACTGTAAGTGCAATTTACTCACCCATTTAATAGCAAACTAAAATTTTTAATCTTACATTTTTATACAATTTATTATTATTTCTATATTACTATATAAAACATATTTACAATTTATTTAAATTTAGAAACCTCAGAAAATAGTGTTATAATTTTTTAGGGCGCGGTCAACTGCTTTTTATAATGTCAACTGAACCCTGATAGATATGATGAGATACTGAATTTTTTTGAACTATTTTCCTATTTCGACTCATCCAGTTATCGTTCTTATTAATATTATAGCATTTAGAGGGAAACGGGGATAGGGTGAATTATTTTTTATAATTTGTATTTTTGCACACGGCTCTAACGCCAATGACGCATGAAAGAAATGATTAAATTTATTTTTAGATTATGGATAGGTAAAATATACAGTACTGGCTGAAAGTATAAATTAATAATGAATCTTTGAAAATTTAAAGGAAATATAAGTTTGTTTTATGAATTATGGATAATATTCCAGTGAAATTTATCCACAATTAAACATGAATTATTATTGCTAGAATGAACACGATATTATTAAACGATTGATTAATTCTTACAACGCCGCCTGTCCCGACAGAAATTTAAAGAGCTTGAAAAATAGGTCTTACCTGAAACACACAAACTACCTGACTTATTTCCGGTTTTCTAAAGGTAACCCAACTGACCACTTTCAAATGGTTTCTACTTACAATTTCTCTGCCTTTTATCATTATAAAATTTTGATTACTATCAATGGGAGGTGGGTTTTATTCTAAACAAAAAAATCATAAAATGTTGGAAAAAAAATATATAATTAATTAATAAAATTTAGTGCCCTTCTAATTTTCTCGTCTTCTTATTCTTATCTAAACTTTGTTGACGTTAATTTTTATACCACCTCTTCTAACTTCTTTTTAATTTTTGTATTATATTTTTAATAGTTGTTGTTATTCTTCTTCATAACCATTTGTACCATTATGCCTCCTCGTTATATATTCCTCAAACCATATTCATCTCCTTTATTTATTACTAATTTTTCTCACTTGATTTCTGATATTTCTTCTTCCTCTAGTCGTCTTTTATAAAAAACCTTTTTTATTTATTTTTATTAAAATATTTAAAATAATCTTTAACAAAAGTTCCTAAAAATTCTTACGACTTTTTTGGTATCTAATTAAATTCGACTGCCTTTTTTTTATCAAACAAAAAATCATTACTTGATTCTTAAATCTTGTTCGATTTTTTTTTTATACTGAAAGATTTTTAATTTTCATAGTTAAATTTTAAATTATTTTCTAATATAAACAATTTTTATTTATATTAAATTTCATAAGAACTTTATATATCCAGAATTGTTGATTATACAATAATTTTTACTTATATCCCCAGTTGCTTTAAATTAACTCATATTCAACTATAAAAACCTTTGGAATTTAATATTTAAAATACACTTATTTATAATAATAATAATAAATTAAATTCTATAAATCATACACAATAACTTCATTATAATATTGACTAAAATGATTTTATCTTTGAGACTAGGACAGTGAGTCATATGATTTCCGGTGAGGCATCATTGTTTATATCAGAAAACTGCCCAAAAACTGTCAATAAACTTAAAAATATATATCTTACGTATAATAATAACGTGTTTAATTCATTCTTTATTTGGACGAGCCGATTGTTTTTGCCACCCATAAAAATGACAACTGTTATATTTTATAAATAAAGCACTTGGGTGATTTGGTAAGAATTTTTTTTGTCTCATGGTACAATTAACAGTCTCCAATACAAAAATGTTTAAAATTTATATTTGGTTTTTTATTAAATTGGATAACCTAACCTAACCTTTTACTAAATATCACTTTTGTGTGATCTAATATTCACATAAATATAAAATATGTAGTCATATACGAACATAATTCACATAATATATTGATATTTATGGCAGTAGGAAAATAATATATAAAAAGGGCATTTTTAAACGAAATTAACCAACTTTTATGAAAAAAAACTAAAATATCCGTTTTATGATTCGGCAACTATAATAAATGAAAAATGAAATTTTGATCCAGCTTCGGTTTCGGCCAACAAGAAAATATCAGTTCCGGTTTTCAATTCAAAAATATTTTGGTCCGGGTATCTAATTTAAATATATTCAATCAGTTTTAAACTAATATCCATCTTTTATTAATAACTAAAAATTGTTTTTAATAAATACACTAAAGCAATCCTTGAATTATTTATAAGAAAATAGGTGAAGAAAATAATTTTACACAAAATCGCATGCTTTATAGTCTCCTTCAATAATAACGAGGGAGTTGTACTCTTCTGAAGTGAAACTTACTTCAAAGTACTGTGCAGTAATTATGATGAGTATTGTATGTTATCACAACATGCTGAGTAAGTATCAACCATCAAAAAATTCGATCCACTTTGACCTACAAAGCTCAAATTTAAATTCGACAGAGATATTACCCTAACGTATCTACATACCAAGTTTGAAGTAAATCGCTATAGTAGAACTGCCGTGAGAGTACTCACAGATAGACAGACACACTAACAGACAGACATACTAACAGGGTGATCTCAATAACTTACTTCTCTGAAGAGTTCTGAAATAAAGTTAATAATATAATTTACATATAATTTTATTTATATCTTGTTGATAATTCAATTTTAAATTCAAATCATTCTTTTGTTATCTGCAACAAAGGAAACACATTAAACCACCTTTCTGCATGTCATATCCTGTAAATACACGTCATTAAAAGTTCCAGAATATTCCAATACGTTGACTCATAATAACCATTACAAAAGATCATGCCACATTTTGTCAACCAATCAAATTAGGTCAACTTATCTCCAAACGAATGTTCCGCCATAAAATGGATAAATAACTACCTCACCAAAAATATATCATTGTCTCATAACCACTCGTAGCAGCAATGTGGTTCCTTTTTGTATTAAAATATCTTTCAAAATAAAATACTATCTGCATTCTCTTCTAATAGGATATACCAGATTAAAATTCAATCAATGATAATGACATATAAATATCAAGGCAACATGTTTCGGTATACAAAAAGACCATCATCAGGCCGATAAACATAACAATATTGTTAAAAAAACCTTTTTTTCACAATATTGCTTTGTTTATAGCCCTGATGATGGTCTTTTTGTAGACCGAAACATGTTGCCTTGACATTTATGTGTCTTGATATTAAATATTTGTGGTATGGCTTAGTTTCATTATTCTTTATTGAATTATGTTACACATTTGAGTATGGACAATATTTTGTTTTTAATTGTTCTTCTTTAATACAATACTTATTTTTTGATCTAGTTTGTAGCCTTACCAAGATCGCTATTGAGAAACAATCTATGGTAAATGGAGAATTAAGAAGCTATTTTATTTGCTTGTAAATGTCTTTGTATTAATTTTTTTTTCTGGTAAATATTGTGTATTTTTTGTTTATATCAAGATTGATATAACTATAATTGTAATTTTCATTACACAATTTATTTTATACCAATTTTTATTAACTACGGTTTTTTTATAAAAAACAAAGCTAGACAAATTAAATTACGGCAGCTGTAAAATTGAATTTAATACCAAATTTATTCTGGTAGTCTGAAAGTAAAAGAAATCTGTAATGGAAATAGATAAAAACATGTCACATTCAGGTCATAAATGAGCATAAAATATTACGTTTTTTTTAAAATATGAATCAAAGCTAGACAAATTAAATTGCGGCAGCTGTAGGTGACAAATATAGCTGTAATAATTTAATTCGGGTGAGGTAAAATTTTCTAAAATTTATTTTAATATTAAATTAACTCTGGTAGACCAAAAATAACGAAAAAACAATAAAAAATCTATAATAGAAATAAATAAAAACATGTCACACTCAGGGCATAAATGGGCATAAAATATTACGTTTTTGATTATATCAAGCAAAGCTAGACAAATTAAATTTCAACAGCTGTAAATAAAAAATATAGTTATTACAATTTAATTTATGTGAGAAATTCCTAAAATTTATTTTAATACTAAATTAACTCTGGTAGTCCAAAAATAACGAAAAATCAATAAAAAATCTATAATGGAAATAGATAAAAACATACTCAGGGCATACAAAGGGACTTAAAATATTACATTATTTACATAAAAGCAAAATTAGACAAGCTTTAGTTAAAAATATAGGTGTGAGGTGAAATTATCTAAAATTTATTTTATTACTAAATTCTTACATACCGACAAAAAAGTAATATTATTGGACCAATTTTTTTAATATACTTGAAAAATAAATTAAATTAAATAAAAACAAATATTCTTTTTGTTAATAATAATCCGAGATGACATTGATATTCCATTATTCATTGTTGGGTTTTTTATACATAAAAAAGCTCTCTAGAAATAATAATTTGTATAATTTTTTGTACGTTGATCGGTCTCTTATAAAAAATGATGTGGTCCTTCGGAGATAAAATTACCAGTTCCTACTTGACCCGTCAGAAATTACAATAACATTTTTGATGTCATGTGGCAAGTGGAATTAATGAAAGAGTAATTATATAAAGTGACCAAAAAGTGCAGATTAAATGTCACCTAACTTTCATGGTATTTAGCAAAAACAAAAAAGAAATAATTTTCTATTTTTCGAAGAACTTCACTTTCGTTAATTTTGGTAAATTAAATATTCCGATCACATAAGCCTTTTGCCGTTTCAAAATTTCTTATCTTTCAGGTGCAGTCGACTTTAAATATTCTCATTTTCCTTACTATAATGAGGCATAAAGTCATTGAATCCAATAAATCTTGCGACTTTAATTATTTAATCCAGTTTGCCTTTCGCTTCTGTTCGGATAATACATTCGGTAAGAAAATTTATTACTTAAAAACGTTTTCTTTATATTTTAGTTCGATTAGAAGCTTTAATATAATTTTAAAATAATCGCCTTATTTTAATTTACAAAATTTGTTTGAAGCTAGTTTTATTGATTTTCATTCTAAACTTAATTCTGACATTTATTTAAAAATAAGTTTTCAACACTTGAGTGAAATAGTTTTTGTTAATAAAAGATGTTAACAATGATCTATGAGCTGTGGAAAGGTACGTGTGAGGAATATAAATCTTTCCTGCTATTAATATTTCAAAACGAAAGCAAAAGTGATGATTTATAATATTTTAGTTTTATTTTCTAATCAAGTAAGTTTGTAGAAGTATTTGTTTTTCTCTAATATACTGGATGATTTAATTTGGCAATCGCGACAGACAAACTTTTTTATTTCAAATGATTAAAATCTGTTCCATAATGGGTTTTATTATGATATAGATTTTCATTATGATATAAATTTTTCAGCCAATAGAATCGAATTATTTTTGGTCAAGTAGATTTTTGAGATCGTAGGTATAAAATTAGGTCCAATTCGAAAGTTTAAAATGAAGATTAAGGAGTTGTCTTTAGTTGAAATTAAAGATTTTGAGGCTATATTGGATTGAAACGTTATTTTAATTCATATTAATCAAGACTGAAAGAGCACCAAAAACATCAGATAATTTCTATTATTATAAAAGATAATATATGAACTTTTAAGTAAATATAAAAAAATATACCGATATAAAAAAAATTGAAAACAACAGTAAATAAAAGTTAAAGCATCGAAATAATTAATAATGATAACAGGGGACAAAAGTAAAATTATAATATAATAAAATCTTACCCTATAGTTCGAGGGGAAGAAAAATTTTTAATAAGGGATACAGATGGAATAAAAGTCAATTGCATTGACTGAAGAGGCAAAGACAGAGAATTGTTAACATAGGAATGACATTTTATAGTAATACAAAGAAGAGGGAGAAATTAAGTAGGGATATCAAGCGAGTCTGAAATTAAAATATAGTGAGCAGAGAAATAAAGAAAATACAGGGTAGCACAGAAAAAAATCGTTACAGGATGATTCCACTTCCGTTGCCGTCAACCAAATTCCAGTTATTCCAGATACCGTCATTCAGATTTCCACCAACACAGTTTCTGACAGTTGTGCTCAATTAAACAGAATAATTACATAAACAGGATACCAACCGCTTCATCTTTTCCCTTCCGGGAGTCTCATAAGTTTTAAAAATTATCTTAACAATCAAATATCAAGTTTTTCTAATATTTTTTTCTTTTCAGATTAACTATATCCCTACATCAGGGTAAAGGGAATAGATACAATACCAGGACAAATTACCGAGGAGGGTTTAGCAGCTATATCCCTGACTCTGCTTGCATCGAAAAATCTAACGGCAACTTTAGGAAAACTGGGGAAGAAAGATTGTGGTTACTTTTTCAAACCCATTTTCCAGAATCCACCATAGTTACTCCTGAAAGCACAAATCTATCAAATCTTCCATACCACAGAAAAAAAGGAAGACTGGGAACTAGCTAACTCATGGTGGACTAAAATGAGCTATTAACTCGTTTGACAGCTACAAATCACCAGAACCAAAAGGCATAATACCGGCACAGCTGAAAGAGATAATTGGCCTCAATGTAAGTCTGCAGTCTGTACAGAGCCAGTTTGGGAACGGGCTATATCCTGTAAGTAAAAGTGATCTTTATACCCAAGCCTGACAGAGAAACATCTCAGGTCAGGTCATACAGATCGATTAGTTTTTCATCATTTATGATAAAAGTGACAGCAAATTGGATGAAAAGCACATCAGGAAAACCTTCCGACATGGATTGATTAATTATTACGGGAGCAAATCGGTCGACTGTCAGGTACATTTGAGTATTTTGGGCGCAAACCGGCTGAATTAATGAGATGGCGCAACATAAGGGTTGCATATCAGGTATTAATTCGGTCGTAATCTAGTAGGGTTGTCCATACAAATGATCATATCCATTAAAAGAGCAATGTTGCCAATAATGCGAAGAGAGACACTGCACATCTGGTGACCTTTGCGGTATTTAAAGTTATTAAGAACTTTTTGTACATATTCGTTGGTAAATGTCCCGGGGGTGGGTATTCGTTGGATGGAGTTTTTATAAGCCAAAAAGTTATTTATTGTCAAACCAATTGGTTAATTTATAATTAATACATTAATTACGATGGTGGTTAGGTTTTCCGGTTGTCCGGTTTTCCCTATACCTTTTATGTCAAATGGAGCCATCATACTTCAGTAAATTTTCTTAATGAATAAATATTTTCTTGAGGTTTTTTTGTTTTGATTTATGTCACCAAACTCTTAAAAGAATTTTTGGGGTTATTAGAATTATTAATAATGATGCTATTATTATTACTACAATTATTAAACACAACGTGGGTCATAACTTAAAAATACTAGACGATCAGGTATATTTTGTGATGGGTGGGAGGTCACACTCTAAAACCACAGAATTTATCAAAAAACTTATTATTTCTCAAAAATTAAGTTCATATTAACAGAAAAAATAGCTAGCTAGAGTTTGTTTAACCATCCTTTGCCGTTGCGTCATACATTATCCATCTTGGTCTCTCCATCATGAAATGGATGAGACGGAATTATGACGTCATTAACGTATTTCTTAACTAATGTAAATTATTTATTACTGTTGACAGTTAAGTTGTCACATTTTGATTTGTTTAGTATTTTGGATTATTTTCGCCTTTTTCAATTAATTTTTCATTGTCAAAATGCCTTCCCAGTATAATGAGAAAGAGCAAACTTTAATTTTGAAGTTAATTAATTACTTTTCAAAATTTGCTACGAAAGATCAACTATGGGATGTAATAAAAAGGCACTTACCAGAAAAAAGATATAGATGGGATATTTTCGGAACATGTTTTTAAAATATATCATATGTTTGCCAATTTTAATGATTCTTTATTTTATTCAGAATGGATGAACTAGCCCTAAAACATGGTCATCGGGTTTTACGTCTTCCACCCTATGACTGCCAGTATAATGCGATAGAGATGGTATGGTCAGAGTGCAAAAGATACTATTTTTTCCTATTTGTATTGGGAGTTTTTACAGAAATAAATTTATTTATTGCCTGTTTTCTCCAATACATGTGTTTTTTTTCATTTTTTAGGAATACTTACGAAAGTATTTCTCACAATGACACAGACAATAATTACTATACAATTTTTACAAAAATATGTAGTTATTCTATCTAATTTTAAATAAACTTTGGGTTCACCCCAAAAATATAGTCGTATAATACCTTTTTAATATATATAGTTCAATTCGCCATTTAATCAAGATTCGATCATCCGTATTTTTTTTAATTTAGTCAAAAATTATGCTAAGGGACGTTAAATATCCTCAAACTAGAAATTTGAAACAAATGGGTTAAAAAAACGGAAGTTTCAACTTAAAAAAATTACAATTATGTAAAAAGGTACGCAACCCATAAAGCAAAATATAGTTTTCGGCATTACCAATTTATTAATACAAACGCACCTTAACAAGGGTCATTGCAAACAATCCTTAACATATGTCATTAGTTATATTTTAATTTTGAGGTTAAGTGTAAAATAACATACAAATAATATACGACAAATGTAAAACAGCAGAATACGTCACCGATCATGACGTAACAGCAAAGGATGGTTAAACAAACTCTAACAACTTATTTTATTTTTTTATTTCTCAGAATTAAGGCCAAATGGGTAATAGATGTGACATCAGGATGCAGTTTCCTTTATGCTAGGCTACAAATCAAGATTCATGTATAACCCGTTATTTTATCGTTTCTCAAATAATAAATATAATTTATTTTCATTAATTATTGACCTGACAATGAAACTGAACCGCATAATGATACTAAATTGGTATAAGGTGATTAAGAAACACGCACATGCTAATAAAATTCTATATTTACCCTGTATAGATAAGGAGATATTGTGAAACGTCTCAATTAATTAGATATAGTTATTTTTATAGAAATTCAGTGTACATTTAAAACAATGTAATGTATTAAATAGATTTTATTATTATTTTATACAAAAATTTTAAATAATAATTTTTAAATTAAAATTTGATTAAAAATTAGGATCCAGTACATACGGTTTTGTTAATCTTAATTGGTTGCATAATTTCTTTGCAATTTTGTTTTAAAAAAATATAATAATAATAATTTCTTTATTTTCCATAAGACAAATTACATTTATATAGGATTCGTCAATAAATAAAAATAAATATAAAGTAACTTAATATAAAAAAAATAAAATAAATAAAACACTAAGTCTAAACATATTATAAATTTAAAAATTTAAAAATCTAAAAATTCACCAATGGAGTAAAAACAATTTTCCAGAAGAAACTCTTTTAATTTTTTTTTTAAATTACAAATATTTGCACATTTTTTTAGCGCATTCGGAAGTTTATTGTATAATTTTGGTCCCATAAAATTTGGTGCATTGTAAGTTATATGCAGCTTTGCCTAAGGTACGTGAAGCTCATCAACTTGCCTCGTTTGATAACTATGAACATCTTTGTTGGTCATAAAATAGCTTTTGTTTTTAAATATGTATATGCAAATTTCGAATATATACAAAGATGGAAGTGGAAGTATTCCATATTTTTTAAAATATGGCTTACAAGATTGGCGTTGTGAAATGTTTGCTTGAGCAAAATACACGCTAACAAGTTGATGAGACTGCAGCACCTCTCGCAAGTTAATAAAAAGATATTTCAGCGAATTTACCTTTCCAACAAGTTTTTGACAGTGATACTTCCAATTAAGGAATTCATCAATGTGCATTCCAAGAAAACGAACACTTTCGTGTGTATTATCAAGACTGGAATTATCCATATCAACACTAAAATCATCCAAAATATTCTGCCTATTATGGAATCTTATGAGATCTGTCTTATTGGTGTTAAAAAACAATTGTATACTATTAAAATATGTCACAATCTTTTCCATAATTGAAGAGCATTCATCTTTTAACACAAACGTGTTGTTTGATGAAATTATCACAGAAAAATCGTCAGCGTATGCAACATATTGACTGTTATCTCCTATTATTATAGAGTCTATACTGTTGACATATAAAACAAACAACATTGGCCCCAAGATTGACCCTTGTGGGACTCCCATATATGTATCTAACAGAGTAGAGTTAATGTTTACTGTTGTGTCTATTTTAAAATTTAAAGATACATATTGTTTTCGGTGTTTCAGAAAGGTTGAAATCCATTTCAAAGAATTGCCTCTCATTCCATATGTCTCCAGTATAGACAGTAACAATTCATGATTGACGCAGTCGAATGCTCTACTTAAATCACAGAAAATCGCCGCAGGGCACTCGGCTGCCTCCATATATTCAATGAATTGATTATAAAATGAAATCATTGCCGTTGCTGTCGACCTTTCTGCGCAAAATCCATGTTGATTCTTCGTGACAATTTGATATCGCTGCAAAAATGACAAAAGGCGATCCAGAAACGCATATTCGAATACCTTAGACAATCTACAAGGAACCGTCACAGGCCGGTAATTTTCCACTGACGTCGAATTATTTTTTTTATATAATGGTATTACTTTACCTGTTAGTAATTCGGAGGGAAACGTACCGAATTCGAATGTCAGTGGTGTTAAGATGTCCTCTAGTGATTTTTTTATAATAAAACTAGGTACATCATCTGCACCCGAAGACTTTTTATTTTTAATTTTTTTATTTAATAATATTAATAATTTAGTTTCTGTAAATGGTATTAAATACATTGAATTTTTATTAGAATATTTTCTAAATATTTGCTTTATTTTAGTTGATGGATCTATTTTATTAACTAATTTTAATGGTGCGTTTATAAAAAAAATATTAAAATCTTCCACTATTTTATATGGATTATCTACCAGTTTGCCATCTTTTTCAATAACAATATTTTTTACTGACCTCCGCTTATTCGTCATTTCTGATACAACGTTCCAGGACGCCTTGGCAGTATTGTCTGAGTTGATAATACGATCTTGATAATATTGCTTTTTTTAGAGACCAATAAATTTGAATGCATTTTCTTATAGTCTTTACAGAATTCCTTGAAACGTGGATTTATATTCTGTAAAGTGAAGAGATCTTTTAATTTTGCGCTAGATGCCAAAACCTCAGCATCTACCCATTTTTTATTATTATTTTTAAAATATGACTTTCGTTTAGGAAAATATAAATCAAAGTACATTAAGAATTTATTATAAAAGTAAACAAATGCTTGGTCCAAATCTCGCATTTGATATAAAGTTGACCAATCTTCATTTAAAAGTGACACTTTAAAGGCAGAAATATTCACTTCGCTGATATATCTTTTTAAAGTTCTTTCTCCCGAATGTCTATTTAATTCAAATAAACTTGTTTCCAATAATACTGACCTGTGATCGGATATTTCGTTATCAAGAACACAGCAGGTAGCAGTTTTTTCGAACGAAGTAACAAATACCTGATCTATGATAGTACAGGAGCTCAGAGTAACTCGCGTAGGCCACTTGACAATGGGAACAAGATCATAGCATATCATTACATCGCATAAGTGTTTGAAATGACAATAATGTATAGCTATCAAAATTAAAATCACCAGTTAAAATAAAATTAATATTAGGTTTATATAAGTGACTAATAGATGATTAATTTAGTATGTTATAAATAAATAAATTTTGTATTTATTTGATCCAAGACAAAATCTTTATACGAAGAAAAGGAAATTGTTTTAAATGTTAAATTTCTTAGTTTTCTAATTTTCTGACTTATTTCTTTTAACTCTAAACACTTATCGCTTACAATTCTGTTTAAGAAATTAGTTTAAATTGTGCGGTAACGGTATAACCAGACCATCAGAAATGTTGAAAATGTCAAGTGCTTGTTAAGGGGTTTAAGTTTTGAAGCATCTCAAGCATTTCAAGTACGTCGTCGTTGTCCTTTACCTTCACTCTGCTTGTGGGAGTTTGAGAATTACACTTGAGTAAAACTATAAATCGCTAGGGAATATAATATAATATGGCTAATTTTTTTTATTATAATTTAATTTAATCTAATATTTATTTCTCCACGACCATTACTGAATGTATGAATTCTGAAATCATTTTTAATAATAGAATGTAAACATTCACACTCTAGAGTCTGAATATTTATTCTATAATACTTGCCTCTTAAACAATATCGATTGCCGTGGACTTCAAAAGTGTCAGTGTCAGATATAAAATGGCGACGGTAATAATTATTTTCAAACAAGTTTTAATTTAATCAAAATAATGAGTGAAAAATCAAGTGAAGTAGATATAGAATTTAATAATATCTGAAATTGCAAATTATGAAAAAACACCAATGCACCAGATTTTAATATCGGTAAGTGTACCACAGCACTATAAATATTAATATAATGTAATACAAATATGTCAACAAATAACTTGTGTTCAGATTTAATTTAATTTTGATTTATACTTTTTGATCGCGGAGAAAATATAGTCTGTTACTCGGTCAGAATGAAAAAATTCGACACTCGTGGTTCCTCACACTCGCTTTCGCTCGCGTTCGGAATTTTCCACTCTTGTCGAATTTTTCATTCTAACCTTGTTACAGAATCTACTATTCTCTACCCGGGATATAAGATGTCCTTTGTAAGATTCTCATTCCTGTGTTGGGTTCACAACTATTTAATAATTATTAAATATTATACAAATATAAATTTAAATTTGATCTTAATTAATTTAGATAAATTTCTTAATAAAATTCTGTTCCTCTTCTCATTTAGTATTTTGCTTAACATTAATTTAAATCTATCTGACTCTCTCACCTCTTAGACAGCTTATCTATCTTGTTCTATAATATCTTCTAAATATTTTATTTTGTTTCACCCTGTCTTAATATTTTATATGTCGTGGTCTATTTTATTTTTTTTTTTTCAAAGGAAAATTTCACCCCGTTCATTAACTTCTTTATTTCTTCTTCTAAATAAAACGTTAAACATTCAAAACTTTATCTCAATATTTATCTAACAAATTATCATTTTTTATCTGACAATTCTCAAAAAAAAATCAAAAATATCCAAATTTATTTAAAAAATTGACAAATCTCCAATTTTTACTTTCCCAGACCGATCAAAGGGAAAGTAAGGTGAACGAGCAAAAAAAAAAATCGAGATATCGATGGAAATATCCATTTTGAGGTCCCCCAAGAAGATTGAGACCATTTCCAGCGTATGGTCTGTCTGTGTGTCTGTGTGTCTGTGTGTAATCTTCCACGATAACTGCCGAACCGTTTCACCAATCAAGCTGAAATTTGGTATGGAGGGTCGGTGTGTACCTAGAAAGCGACCATTAGTTTTTGGTTTAAATTGGTACAGTGGAGGGTCCTCAAGACCGACATTGGTTAAATATACATGTAACAATTTTTTGCTTTATTTAAATTTTAAGGACAAACAATATATTTTAGTACAAAATGTTGTAGTACAAAGTTTTAGAGCATAAAATTACCTACAACTTTTGTCTGAAGCCTTTTCCAAAATTTCCAATAGTTGCGCCACTAGAGGGCGCGTAAAAAATGTGCATGTATGTTTTCTATAGTTTTTCTTGATTTTGAGGACAAACAATACATTTAAGTGCAAAATGTTGTCGTACAAAGTTTTAGAGAATAAAATTCTCTATAACTTTTGTTTCAAACTTTTTCCAGAATTTCCAATAGTTGCGCCACTAGAGGGCGCGTAAAAAATGTGCATGTATGTTTTCTCTAGTTTTTCTTGATTTTGAGGACAAACAATGTATTTAGTGCAAAATTTTCTTGTTCAAAGTTGTAAAGCATCAAATTTTCTTTAACTTTTATGATTAACTTTTATCGAATTTCTCATAGTTTCGCCGCTAGATGGCGAGAAAAATACACATTTGAAATTCCCTACAACTATTGTATGAAAATTTTTCCCGAATTCCCAATAGTTTTCACACATGATTTTAGGAGATCCTAATTGTAGCAGTATGATATATAACGAGCGCATGCGCAGCTTATGTCATTACCGACATTGAAATATTAATTCACCATCAGCTCGCTATTTTTAATGTGTTCCATAAATCAGTGTAATGCTTAGTATTTTATAATTAAAATAATAATAATAAATAACATTTTCTCTACGGTCGAGCCGGGAAAGTCCTGGGGTGACACAGCCGATTTTTTTTATTTTTGATTGATTTTTTTTTTAAATTTCCTAATAGTAATTGACCCTTTTACATTAAATTTTCTTATCACTGTATATTAATACGCAAAAAGAAAACATCAAACTCCTTTTTCAGCGTATTCCGCGAACCGAGGAGAGGTAGATTTTGCATAGTTAAAGTTTATTTACAGGAAGGACGCAGAAATTCAAAAATAATATGATAGATGAAAATAGGGAAAATAAGAAAAAATAGAGACAAATTGGAAAAATGCGAAAAAATATGAAAAAATTAACAAGAAGCAAAAATAGCGAAGAATACAAAAAAACATGCAAAAATAGAGAAAAACAGAAAAAAATAGAGAAAAAGAGGAAAAAAGGAAAAACAGCGGAAAATAGAAAAATAAAGCCAGAAATAGAAAAATTGCGAAAAAATAAAAAACATGAAAAATAGGGAAATATAGACAAAACTAGGAAAAATCGGGACAAATAATAAATGGAAAAAAATTACAAAAACTATGAAAAAATAATAAAAACAGGAAAAATTACGTAAAAATAGGAAAAAATTGAAAAAATAGAAAAAATAGAAAAAATAGAAAAAATAGAAAAAATGGAAAAAATAGAAAAAATAGAAAAAATAGAAAAAATAGAAAAAATAGAAAAAATAGAAAAAATAGAAAAAATAGAAAAAATAGAAAAAATAGAAAAAATAGAAAAAATAGAAAATATAGAAAAAATAGAAAAAATAGAAAAAATAGAAAAAATAGAAAAAATAGAAAAAATAGAAAAAATAGAAAAAATAGAAAAAATAGAAAAAATAGAAAAAATAGAAAAAATAGAAAAAATAGAAAATATAGAAAAAATAGAAAAAATAGAAAAAATAGAAAATATAGAAAAAATAGAAAAAATAGAAAAAATAGAAAAAATAGAAAAAATAGACAAAATAGAAAAAATAGAAAAAATAGAAAAAATATAAAAATAGAAAAAATGGAAAAAATGGAAAAAATAGAAAAAATGGAAAAAATATAAAAAATGAGGAATAATGAAGACTAATAAAAAAAACAAAAAATAGCAAAAAATGGGAAAAAACATAAGAAAAAATTAGAAAAATACAAAAAAATAAAGAAAATAAGAAAAAAAATTGAAAAAAGAGTTGTAGACATAAATTTTAATGAATTACAGTCGAATTTCGACCACTGGGCGGCCACTATTTTACTATTATTGACAGTTTTCAGTATGGTCAAAAATTAAGGTAATTTACACTTGAGTACAATTTGACACACCGCGTATACAACTGGAAACATTTGAAATCTGATATTTGTATTTTAGGTTTTGGACCACGCTGAAGAAAGAATAACTTTTTCCTAAAATCGTTAATAAAAAAGTTATCCATATGCCACTGTATATAAGTAGTATACCTATACTGGTTCTGCACCCTTACTCAAAGAGAAGTATGCTTAGATGAAAATGGACTAGCTTAGCCTTGTTTTTATATGAAAACCTCCATAAGAAAATTTAAGGTCAATTGCGTTAATTCAAGGTCACTCGTGACATCATCATTCTAAACTAGATGAGTCTCGATCCGCTTCTGATCAACTTTGATCCACTTCTGGTCAGCTTTAATACGCTTTTGATCCGAGGTGTGCTTTGTTCTTCCTTCTGATCAGAAAGCAGATCAAAACTGATCAGAAGAGGATAGAGACTCGTCTAGTGGAAGATGATGACATCACGAGTGACCTTGAATGAACACAATTTTGTCCGAGATTTACATATAAAAATGAGGGTTCCGAAGTTACACATGGCGACTTAAACACCTTTTCGACTTTTACTACTTTAATATAATATAATTTATTTAATTTATAAACAAATTAATACTAAATTATTCTCATTTAATTTCATTAACACAAGAATTCACTAGCTTAAAATTTGCTGACAGTTTTTATTAATTTATTATTACATTTTTTCTTGTCCAAATGGTCATTTTTTACCGGGATTAAAATAAAAATCAAAACCTTAAAAATAATTATACATTTTTTTTTATTTCGTCCGTCTAACCTATCCAACAGCTCCCAATATCTTTTGAAACGTATAGTTTGAAAGGGTTTAAATGAAGGTCAAACGTTAGGAAGGTGCAAATAAACAGTGATATATTGGACAAGGAATTTAAAATGAACGGAGAAAACAGCCTTAACTGTTAGGAAGATATATGGGTCCAATATAGTCACATTACCTTTACAATGTTGTTTATTAAGTTTTGGGTTTTATGGTGGTCTACTAAAAAAAGTTAGAGGAAATCTGTCTGCGATTTAATTTACGAGATGTTATGTAGAAGAACGAAATCGTTTTTGGGTTATTTGAATATTATAGCCACCTACAATTTTCCAGTAAAAGTATAATTATAGATAATGAAATAATTTGCTTTTTGATGAATTAAACAACTAAATTCCAAAATCTATTAAAAAAATCCGCTGTGTCACCCCAGGACTTTCCCGGCTCGACCGTAGAGAAAATGTTATTTATTATTATTATTTTAATTACAAAATACTAAGCATTACATTGATTTATGGAACACATTAAAAATAGCGAGCTGATGGTGAATTAATATTTCAATGTTGGTAATGACATAAGTTGCGCATGCGCACGTTATATATCATACTGCTATAATTAGGATCTCCTAAAATCATGTGAAAACTATTGGGAATTCGGGAAAAATTTTCATACAATAGTTGTAGGGAATTTTAAATGTGTATTTTTCTCGCCATCTAGCGGCAAAACTATGAGGAATTCGATAAAAGTTAAACATAAAACTTAAATAAAATTTGATGCTTTACAACTTTGCACCAGAAAATTTTGCACTAAAATGCATTGTTTGTCCTCAAAATCAAGAAAAACTAGAGAAAACATACATGCCCATTTTTTAAGCGCCCTCTAGTGGCGCAATTATTGGAGATTTTAGAAAAAGTTTGAGACAAAAGTTATATAGAATTTTATGCTCTAAAACTTTGTACTACAAATTTTTGCACTAAAGTATATTGTTTGTCCTCAAAATCAAGAAAAACTAGAGAAAACCTACATGCACATTTTTACGCGCCCTCTAGTGGCGAAACTATTGGAAATTCTGGAAAAAGTTTGAAACAACAGTTATAGAGAATTTTATTCTCTAAAACTTTGTACTACAACATTTTGCACTAAAATGTATTGTTTGTCCTGAAAATCAAGAAAAACTATAGAAAAGATACATGCACATTTTTTATGCGCCCTCTAGTGGCGCAACTATTGGAAATTTTGGAAAAGGCTTAAGGCAAAAATTGTAGGTAATTTTATGCTCTAAAACTTTGTACTATAACATTTTGCACTAAAATGTATTGTTTGTCCTTAAAAGTTAAATAAAGCAAAAAATTGTTACATGTATATTTAACCAATGTCGGTCTTGAGGACCCTCCACTGTACCAATTTACACCAAAAACTAATGGTCGCATTCTAGGCACACACCAACCCTCCATACCAAATTTCAGCTTGATTGGTCAAACGGTTCGGCAGTTATCGTGGAAGATTACACACAGACACACAGACACACAGACAGACCATGCGCTGAAAATGGTTTCAATTTTCTTGGGAGACCTCAAAATGGATATTTCCATCGATATCTCGATTTTTGTTTTGCTCGTTCCCTTTGATGGGTCCGGGAAAGTAAAAGTATGGTATAAAAATTTATGGTAAACGTTTTGTTTTTAGTATTGTAACTCACATCATCGCAATGTATTTCTTTTAATCCTGAAGATGGCTTATAAGCCGATACAAGTCGCCGTTCCCTAATTTTTACAATAATAATTTTATGTGGTACATGACTTGGAGTTTTATTTCATTTATTTGACCTTTTGTAATTTAAATTGGGACATTCCAAATGGTTTAAGTGTATATTATCATTTTGTAGAAACATTTATTGACAGAAGAATGTCTTCTGGGAAAAATAACTTGACTTAGATAACTAGATAAACAGAACACATTAAATATAATGTGTTTTTGGTATTCTCTCTAAAATTAGTTAAAACAAACTAAATTAGACGAAACAAAATACCATTAAAATTTGCTAAAAAATAAAAATAATATACCGGGGGTTGATTCATCACAAGAGTTTAAAAAAATTCTTATAGAACGATTTTGTAAAAAAATAATTAAAAAGACCCGTTTTTAATAAATAGGGATGGTCCTACAAATACGAAACGTCGATTTAAAATTTTCTAAAAATTAAATTATAACATATATAATATTTTTTTGTCTATTTTTAAAAATTACTATAACTCATAAAATTAATGGGGACCTTAGATTTGATCCTTGGGGAGCTCTATATTTTTTTACCCCATTAAGAAAAGAATTGATTGTATTTTTCTGTTTTTAAAGATCGTGATGGGCATTTTAGATTCAACATAAATAAATAAACCCAAAATTGTATTACGAAAAGTTTGTTTATATTATTACAAAAAAAGTTATATGGGTCTCAAAATTGAAAATTTGTGATTTTACTTTCCCGGACCCATCAAAGGGAAAGTAAGGTGAACGAGCAAAAAAAAATCGAGATATCGATGGAAATTTCCATTTTGAGGTCCCCCAAGAAGATTGAGACCATTTCCAGCGCATGGTCTGTCTGTGTGTCTGTGTGTCTGTGTGTATGTGTGTAATTTTCCACGGTAACTGCCGAACCGTTTGACCAATCAAGCTGAAATTTGGTACGGAGGGTCGGTGTGTGAATAGAATGCGACCATTAGTTTTTGGTTTAAATTGGTACAGTGGAGGGTCCTCAAGACCGACATTGGTTAATTATACATGTAACAATTTTTTGCTTTATTTAAATTTTAAGGACAAACAATACTTTTTAGTGCAAAATGTAGTAGTACAAAGTTTTAGAGCATAAAATTACCTACAATTTTTATCTTAAGCCTTTTCCAAAATTTCCAATAGTTGCGCCACTAGAGGGCGCGTAAAAAATGTGCATGTATGTTTTCTATAGTTTTTCTTGATTTTGAGGACAAACAATATATTTTAGTGCAAAATGTTGTAGTACAAAGTTTTAGAGAATAAAATTCTCTATAACTTTTGTTTCAAACTTTTTTCAGAATTTCCAATAGTTTCGCCACTAGAGGGCGCCTAAAAAAATGTGCATATAGGTTTTCTATAGTTTTTCTTGATTTTGAGGACAAACAATATACTTTAGTGCAAAATTTTGTAGTACAAAGTTTTAGAGCATAAAATTCTCTAGTACTTTTGTCTCAAACTTTTTCTAAAATCTCCAATAGTTGCGCCACTAGAGGGCGCGTAAAAAATGTGCATGTATGCTTTCTCTAGTTTTTCTTGATTTTGAGGACAAACAATGTATTTAGTGCAAAATTTTCTTGTGAAAAGTTGTAAAGCATCAAATTTTCTTTAACTTTTATGTTTAACTTTTATCGAATTCCTCATGGTTTCGCCGCTAGATGGCGAGAAAAATACACATTTAAAATTCCCTACAACTATTGTATGAAAATTTTTCCCGAATTCCCAATAGTTTTCACACATGATTTTAGGAGATCCTAATTGTAGCAGCTTATGTCATTACCAACATTGAAATATTAAGCTCGCTATTTTTAATGTGTTCCATAAATCAATGTAATGCTTAGTCGAGCCGGGAAAGTCCTGGGGTGACACAGCCGATTTTTTTCATTTGTAATTAAAATAAAATTTAACATATCTATATAATTTCTTTATCTTTAAAAAAACTACCACCGTTGCCAGATTTAGTAAAAAGTAAAAAAATTAAATAATAAAAATATTGGTCACAAACTGTCGTTATAGTCTATACGAAGTCAATTCGAACGGCATAAAAACTAAAAATCTACCGATCATCAGTAGCTTCTTTGTAAAACTTAGGCGGCGTGATATAATTTATTTCATATCCTTTTTAAAATTTCGTTTTTCACTTTTCAAGCAAGTATAAATATTTAAAATAAGTCTTTGGGGTCGAGGATGCAAGTATTTATTTAAAAATTCCGACGACAATAATGCAAGTAGTTAACCGACAGCTTATCTACTACATGTTGTATATTTTTTAATTTTTACTAAGAAAAGTATAAAATGATATTAAATTAATAAATAACGAATAATTTTTCTTAATAAAACATTAATGAACCCCTTAATATATTTAATTTACTAATCTTCTACATGTCTCTTGTTTTCTTTAATCTCTGTAACTGCTGAATCGAGGGATGACATTAAGGTAGAGACAATTGATTAACTGCTGCTCTGTTGAAAACACGGATAGTTAAAGAGGGTCTCGACTAATGTGAACATTCCGTGTGATATTAATTTATGTAATAAGCTTTCTATGTTGGATGATTCCAGTTAATATTAATCCAGGCGCGATAATTACACTGGTATTATTTTATATAAATTAAATTTAAATCAGTAGAGCAAAACTAATTTAAAATTGTCAAGTAACATTAAGATTTTAAAAACGTGAAGAATTCTACAAAAATAGAGAAAAATAAGTGAATACCGGAAAATTAATAAAGTAAAAGTATTGATTTGTTATGACAAATAGAATTTGAAATAAATCAAAAAGTAAAATATTAAATAAAAAAAATATTTTGGTCGCCAGTCTAATTGATTTTTTGATGTATTTAGAAACAATTGACAAAAAACTATGATATATTTCAAAATCCGCCCTTTCTTTCTTTTTGTGGGTTTAAGGAACTTAAACTCAAATTAAACGTTATATTTGTTTTATTTTATAAAATTTAAATAAAAATTTCCTGAATCCGGCAGTAGAGACGTTGGTCCTAAAGGAGGAAAAAAAACTTGCTCGTTCCAAAAAAAAACTTGTTCATTACAAAAACTTGTAGTCCCAAAAAGAAAATGTTTTGTTCAAAAAACTTATTCCAAAAAAAAATGTTGGGTCCAAAAAAACTTGTTCCAAAAAAAACTTGTATTCCCAAAGAACTTGTACCAAAAACCGTAAAAGTTCACATGAAATAAATATAAGACAAAAATCTTATAAATTACCAGATTTCGTAGTCTCTGTTTTTTAAAAAGAATATAAAACAAGAAAAATATTAATATGAAATACATGAATTTTTAGATCAAAATATGAAATAATCAAAGTGAATTGAATTTTAAGACAATCTGGGAAAAGAAATTAAAAATAGATTCTCTTTTTGTAATTGAGACTGAAAGAGCACCACAAACATCAGATAATTTATATTATTATAAAACATATGATATGAACTTTAAAGTAAATATAACAAAAAAAATCAGTTGTGTCGCCCCAAAACATTCCCGACGAGTATCCACAAATACTTTTTCAGATAAAGTTTCAAAGTTTTACATTTTGACATTTTTTTATTTTTGACAGGTGACAGTTGGAGAAATAATTTTGACTGTTCTGAATAAAGTTTTTCAAGATATTTCAAATCACTTATTGCAAGTTAAATTCTGTGACATATTGCATCTGTCATTTTTTGATAGTAACACTTCCGTTTGACAAATGTCATACAAAAACTAATGGATTGTTCCGATAGGTAATCCAAACCCATATATCAAATTTCAGCTCAATCGGATTAAACGTGTGGCCTCTATCGTGGAAGAATACACACACAGACAGACAGACAGACAGACAGACTCAAAATGGTTATTTTCATCTTTATCTCGAAAAATATAGAATCTAGAAATGGTCTTTATCATCTCAGGTGACCTCGAAATTAATATAACCATCTTTATCTTGAAAATGTTTTTTTTAAAATTTGAAAATTTGAAAAAAATTTTAAAAAATTAAGAAAAATGGAGAAAAATTGAGCAAAACTGAAAAAATGGAAAACAATTGGGAAAAAATGAGAAAAAATGGAAAAAAACGAGAAAAAGTGAGGGAAATTGAGAAAAATTGAGAATCATTTAGAAAAAATAAGAAAAATAAAAAAAACTTTTGGAAAATTGCGAAAAATTAAAAAAAATTGATTAATTGAGATAAACTAAGAAAAATTTATAGAAATTTAGAAAAATTGAAGCAGATTGATAAAATTGAGATAATTTGAGAAAACTTGAGAAAAATTAAAACAAAATTTGAGGAAAATTCAGAAAAATTAAGGAAAATTAAGAAAAATTGAAGAACTTTGAGGCAAGACCTAGAAATATAAAAAAACAGATATTTAGTGTGACAGGTGACAGTTGGATAAATAATTTTGACTGTTCTGAATGGAATTTTTCAAGGGCTTTCAAATTCCGTAACATATTGCATCTGTCATTTTTTTATAGTGACACTTCCGTTTGACATCTGTCATACAAAAACTAATGAGTTCTTCCGACGGATAACCCAAACTCATGTACCAAATTTCAGCTCAATCGGATTAAACGTGTGACCTCTATCGTGGAAGAATACACATAGACAGACTTCCTTTTGGAAATGGTCTTAATCATCTCAGGTGACCTCAAAATGGATATTTCCATCTTTATCTCGAAAAATTTTTTTAGCTCGTTCACAATACTTTCCCTTATCGGAGGTGGGTCGGGAAAGTATATACCGGCATAATAAAGAATTAATAATAACAGTAAACAAAAGTTAAAAAAGCATCAAAACAATTAATAATGATAACATAAGTGAAAATACAAGACGACACAGACGATATAGAAGTCAATTGTTTTAACTGAAGAGGCAAAGAAAGAGAATTGTTAACATGGGAAACACATTTTATAGTACAACTAAGAAGAGACTAAGATCTTGAGACCCGACAGGAGGAAATTAAGAAGGGATATCAAGCGAGTCTGAAATTAAGATATACTGAGCAGAAGAATTGTGAAAATACAGAGTGGCACAGAAACAAAAACGTAACAAAGCTGATATTTTAAGTGAAAAGTGTAGATCAAAATACTTTTATCACGACTTTCAAACCGAAATTATCACGCTATTAGGAGATTCAGTTATGCAGTCTTTGCTACCATGCTGCTTCTTTTAGGAATTTTAAAAAAAATGTCGTGGACAAGGATTTTATTTAATGGGAAAATAGAATCGAAGCTAACACTTCAAATAAAAAATATATCCACTGTGCTTCCCATAGTTTAAATTTTGTAATTAATGATTCAGGCTCATACGTATTCAAAATTTATCATTTTTTTATACTGTGCAAAAGGTTTATGTCTTCTTCAGTGAAAGCATATCCCACTGTTACTGGAGATATCAATGTGAAAAATTGGTTTCGAAATAATTGTTTGTATACTCTAAAAACAATTTCAAATACATGATGAAATGTCTGGCAGAAATCATTATACACAGTACGAAGAAAAATTTCAGAAATCACATTGACAACTTTCACTTTATAGTCTGTCTTACTCTTAAAAGTCAACAAAACTATTATAGAAAGAGACAGCAGGTTTGAATTAAGCTTGTTTTTATTTGAACAGAGCAAGTGACACCATGAAGAAATTAACAGATAACTTTCCAGATTTTTTGGCAAATGCAAAAAAGGTGGCAAATTACTGAAAAAGGTTTCATAATGAAAGTTTTTCTGACGTGCCTCTAGATGTTGTAAATGAACTTGAAATTAAATTTGCTGTCCTATTATTTTCATTCTGGTCTCCACAAAGTTTGAGTAGTTCATAAGATGAAGAGCTGAAGAAAAAAGCAAGAGCTGTTGCAAGCAAAAATTTTTCTGACATATCGAACAACTTAGAAGAGCAGATGATTTCTTTTTCCAATGAAACCACCCAAAAGAAAAGTATTGTAACGTTCTTTGCATCGTTAAGCCATAGTCCAGGTTTCGGATTGCCTCGGTCGCCACCTTTCGTTTATAGTATGAAGGCCACTTACACGGGCAGCGTCAGTGAATGAGAAATACTCCAGGAGTCGGTATGGTATCGATCAAGCCATAACGGACAGAAGGGCCGGCTTTACTTGCCCCACTGGATTTAGCACTTGCTATAATTCCAGAACAAATCCGGCATGAAACAAAAAAAAAAGTGTAACAAGGTGTCAGATGATACGTCATGCCTTCCAAGTTAGTGTGGAGGTCGGATTGACGGTTCTAGACTCCGGTACAATAGAACTTAGATTTGCCTCTTCAGCTTGACCTACCTTGAAAGGTCGCTGGCTTGTTCTGGTTCTCAACTCGAACTATGACTACCACTGGAACTCGGACTGCCACTTCAACTGATGACAACGGATTGAATCGTGATACTCGATGAGAATTTTGGTATCTAAGAAACACGGATGTGAGTGTCTCCAACCGTCGGGCGGAGATTCATCTGGTACGTTTGACCTTATCGAGCAAGGTTGGCTTTACCATAATTTTGAGTTAATTCTAGTCCAGTATATATTTTAATTATCACGGTAACTTCGTTATAGTATGACAAAAATTGCAAATTGATAGAAGACCATAATCAAGATTTACATCTGTATTTCACTTTACCAGTCACAGTAGCAACAACGAAACGAAAATCTGTAACTAATGATTAAAAATACTAAATTTTAAAAATTAGAACCTTTATATTATACAAATAGAAAGTTTGTATATACTGTAGAATAGTTTCGACATTTTGTGAAATTCTGAATCTCAAGGTGTTAAAGCATTCTAAGATTTGTCCCAAAAAGACGCAACTGCATTTCATGTTTGTTATTGGAGTGATGGATGACGTTATCAAAGTCGATAAATTGATAGCTTTCCGACCACCTAATATTTCATTGGAGACAGTAAATGGATGAGTGCGAATTGAGCCCTTTCCATGGCTGTCAAGGTGGCTAGGCATTTATTATTTTTCGAATGCATCATTTGTTATTTTCTGGACAAGTTTGTTATTTGAATTTCAAATTGGGATTTCTCACATTTTTTTTTCAATAAAATAAGGAACGCTAATCTTGGAATTTTAATTATAATAGCTTTGTTCGTGGATCCCATTCTGAACCGATTCCGAACTAACGTGAAACTCATGTCTTGTTGTGAACCGATTCTGAATTTTATTTTATCGCGACCGATTTCGGATCCAACGAAAACTTCCAATTGCCGAATGTCAGACGTTATTCTCTTTTTTTATTCTTAATTTTAATTTTTTATAACCTATGTATAAAACTCAATAAACAAAAACAGTTGACAACTAAAGATCGATATTGCGCATGAGCAGTTTAACCGAACTTAGAGTACTAACAAAACTTAAAGGAACGCTAGAACCGATTCTGAATCAATAATGAACCAGTTCGATATGATCAGCGAACCGGGAACTGTTTATGCGAATAGCCCCCGAACTAGTTCGGAATTGGACCTAGCTATTGTTAGAGAGAAATTAAGTAAATAAAACAGAAAGAAAACAAACTCATAGGGCAAAAAGCACATAATGATAAAAACAGACAAAAATTATAGTAGCTTGAAAAATAAAAACATAATTCCATGTGATAATAAAAAAAATAATAAAAAACTTGACAGTTAATGTTACGTTTTTTTTCTCTGTGCCACCCTGTATTTTGATTATTCCTCTGCTCAGTATACTTTAATTTCAGACTCCCTTGATATATTTTCTCAAGATCTCCCTATTTTCTCGGTATTACTATAAAATATCTTTCCCATGTTAACAATTGTTTCTCTTTGCCTCTTCAGTCAATACAATTGACTTTTATATCGCTTGTGTCGCTTATTGAAGTTTTCTTTTCTTCCCCTCGTTATATAGGGTAAGATTTTATAATATTATATTATATTTTCATTTAGGTCCCCTGTTATCACTATTGATTATTTCGACGGTTTAACTTTTATTCACTGTTATTTTTAATTTTTTTTTTATGCCGGTATATTTTTTTTGCTATATTTAATTAAATGTACGTATCTTATCTTTTATAATGATATAAATTATCTGATGTTTGTGGTGTTCTTTCAGTCTCGATTACAAAAAGAGAATCTATTTTTAAATTGTTTTTACAGATTGTCTTAACATTTAATTCATGTTGATTATTTTAATATTTCATATTTTGGGATAAAAATTCATATATTTTATATTAATAATATTCTTGTTGTATATTCTTTTTTTTAACAGAGACCACGAAATCTGGTAAGAAAGAAAGGACGGATTATGAAGTATATCATAGTTTTTTTGCCAATTGTTTCCAAATAGATCAAAAAATGAATTAGACTGGGATCCAAAATTTTTTTGATTAATGTTTTACTTTAATTTTAATTTAATTCAATTCGTGGAGCAAACCCATAATAAAAACAATTGTGCTTAAATCACATATATACTAATTATCAACAAATTAAAATAACGTTTCATTAAATGAAATTTTTATCCTTTTTACACGAAATTTTTATGATTATACATTGTTTGTATTAATATAAATTTTTTTCAATATTAGACCATTGTTTTAACATAAATATTAATCAAACACGAAACTGAAATTGTTAATTTTGTCGCTAATTTTCTCGAATTGGTATTATCTGCAAAACACATTATGCAACAAAATAATTCGATTATATTTGTATGTATTGTATACATTGTTTTGGTTTTATTTACAAAAATATTTTACCGTCAAGCACGATAATTATAAATCAGCATTAATAATCTAAACAATGTGCTTTTAAAATTTAAACAAAATTAAACTTTTCATAGCAAATAAAATTAATACTATTTAATTTATAAAAAAAGGACAATAAATAATATGAGCAATATTCAGATTAAAATATTTACATTTTTTTCCATTAACCGGTAATAATAACAATAATAGCAAAATAAGATTATTTTATGTTTCGTATTTTGTTTTAAAAAAACTTACATGTGGTAGAGGGTTTTTGATGAAAAAAGTGAATACAGTACACTATAAACTATGGTTAGAGCTCCTTGGATCAAAACAGTTCAAGATATTTATAGGGTCTATCTATTCAATAGCAGACAAAAAACTGCTAAACCTTAACAGGAAAGAGCTTAAGACCTTAAGAGAACTTTATGGTCTTAGAAAACACCTAAATCTCATAAGTAGGAAAATAATATTTCTTAAGTGTACAATATCTGAATATATAAAGGTTTAGAACTGGGTCAAACTAAAAAGAAACTATAGTCAACCATTCATCAAATAAACAATTAAAATATTGGATATTCTCAATTTTGTTGAGCAAAAACATGTATATTTATTTTTCTACCATCACATAGCGAAAAGAGTAGCTTGAATATATGATATGCCTTTATTACTCATTAAAAAAGAATTATCTTAAAGTATAAAATTATGTAAAATTTTTTTCCACTACTAGTATTAGAAGATGTCATTATTTATGCCATGTTCGAGTCGAGAAGTTCAATTTCTCTCCTACAAGTAGATAAGTTTTAGGAAATCTTTCAAATTATTTTTTTTTAATTATTATAAAAAATTCGACAGCAAATAAGAACTTTCTATTAAATTCCTATCATTTCAAATGAATTTTCGACATAATCGAATAAAATAGAGAAAAATTACTTCCCGACCATGGTGTATAATATACTATTTCTGTCACTTAAAAAATGATAATAAAAACAAGGGTAAAATTTTCAAACATATTTTTACCAAATTATTATAACGAAAAAAAAAAAATCTGGCTAATTTTTCAGAACCTAAACTTCTTTTGTTCTAAAATCTCAACATCTAAAAATTTTAAGTTCAACGTTCCCGGATTTCAACGTTTTCTAAAGTACTCTTCATTTCTGTCATCTTGAATAAGAAATACCAACAAGAATAAAATGAATAAGCGTGCAATTTAATTCAAGCGGATAAGAGAAATGTCTTGGAACATTAAATAGCGAGGCGAGTTTTACTTCAAGAAAACTATTTTCGCAAAACAAATTGTTTCATCAAAGCGTGACCTATCAGACCGATTGTCCGGCGGTTTTTTAAAATTACCGAAAAAGAAAGGCGCTAAAATAGGACGCCACGGCGCCGACGACGTCCGTCTAGCTAAGGCACCGTGTTCCACAATTTGATATAGCTGGACAAAAAATTATGAGTAGAAAATTATCAATATTCTTTAATAAATGACATAAAGACAAATGGGCAACATGTTTCGGTCTACAAGACCATCATCAGGCCTAAAAGAACAAGTACATTATGAAGAGACATCAAATAATAAAAGAATTTAAAAAAATTATATAAGAAAAATTAAACTTAAACTAGTAACAATACAAAGAAAATATGGAAAAATAGAAAAAAATAGAAAAAAAAAGAGATAAAAACATTAAATAATGGAAAATAATAGGAATAAATAGGGAAAAAAGGTCCAAATAGGGACATATAGAAAAAATTAGAAAAATAAGGAAAAAGGGATAAAATAATAGAAAAAATGGTAAAATAGCTCAGAATAGAGAAAAAAGGGGAAAAAATAGTGAAAAATATGGAAAAATAGTGAAAAATTGGGAAAAATAGTGTAAGATAGAAAAATCGGTTGTGTCGCCCCAAATCTTTCCCGACGAGTATCCACGAATACTTTTTCAGATATTTAATGTTAAAGTTTCAAATTTTCACATTTTTATTTTTGACAGGTGACAGTTGGAGAAATAATTTTGACTGTTCTGTATAGAGTTTTTCAAGGGCTTTCAAATGACATATTGCAAGTCGAATTCCGTGACATATTGCATATGTCGTTTTTTGATAGTGATACTACCGTTTGACAGATGTCGTAAAAAACTAATGGGTTCTTCCGACGGGTAACCAAAACCCCTATACCAAATTTCAGCTCAATCGGATTAAACGTGTGGCCTCTATCGTGGAAGAATACACACACATACATACACACAGACAGACAGACAGACTTCCGTCTGGAAATGGTCTTAATCGGACCTGAAAATGGATATTTTCGTTTTTATCTCGGAATTTTTTTTTATCTCTTTCACAATAGTTTCCCTTCTAGGAGGTGGGTCGGGAAAGTAATTATATAAAAAACAGAAACTAAAAAATTAAATAAACAACTAATATCGGTTGTAGTAGAAAAGCAATGAAAGTTCTGGCCCACTTCTTATGGAAATTAACATGGAAAATCGCTAAGGTCCTTTCTGGTAATTTTTGGCTCATTCAAGGTCAATCGTGACGTCATCAGACCTCACTGCTTACATTACTGCTCATTATTAGCCACGTGACCTTTGAACGAAATCATTTGTGAAATAAAAATTGATCCGCTTTTGATTAGGTCTCGAACAGGTCTGAAACAACTGTCGAACAGTTCTCGAACAGCTTTAAATAGCTCTTGAACAGCTTTTGATCAGGTATGAACTTTTAAGTAAATATAAAAAAATATACCGGCATAAAAAAATAATTAAAAATAACAGTAAATAAAACTTTAAGCTGCAATAGTGAAAGACAAATATTTAGCTGTTGTAGAAAATAAAAGAAAACTGATACAATAACTAATAAGGAGAAAAGATAGTCGATTTTAATAAACTTGGAAATGAATATAGGAGTACTGAAGCATTAAAAAACAGATATAGTAATTTAAAGAAAAGGTCGAAGTAGCAAAAGTAGCAAATCTACGGAACATGGGGAGAGCCTTACCAAATCCCCAATAATGCGCCTGTAGACGCTGATCTTCACAAAATATTGGGAAGTAGAATGTCTGGTCTTCCTTCAGAGTTTGATGGTGATTGTTCCATTGAGGTTATATCTGATGAGCCTCAACTTTCTGAGAAAAAGTTGGAAACTGACATATTACCCAAGAAGGTATTTTCTGTAGATACATCCTCTGCACAATTTAAAAAGGCAAAATTAATGAAGATACCTGATACAGGTTGCTAGTTGTAGTAGACAAAGTGGAGGTTAAACCAATTCAAAATTCCTAAGTCTGCTTTACTAAAAAGTAAAGGAATGACATATTTAAAAAGTAAATTAGGTGTATGGACCAAAACAAAAGAAAGAGTAAGTGAGATTCAGCAGCAAATTCTGGAAAAGAAACAGCATAAGATGTTTCTCAAAAATGGCGAAGAGGAAGTTAAGGATGAGAGAAGAGCAGCACAATGCCGCTTTTGATCAGGTCTGTAACAGGTCTGAAATAGCTGTCGAACAGCTTTAAACAGCTCTTGAATAGTTTCAAACAGCTCTTGAACACCTTTAAACAGCTCTCAATCACTTCTAATGCCCTATTAGTCCTATTTACATAATCATCATCACTACTTGATAATGTTACTGTTCTGTTAACTTCTGATCAAAAGCTGTTTAAAGGAAGGAAGGTGATTGATATAATACTAGGCACAAAAAAAAACAGCACTGAAGGTGGGATTTATCATGCGAACTTGGCACCTTGTGTCACTAGCAACAGTCCTTCAGATCAAGCAACATAAAAAATGCCATACAATGTCTTTCCCATGTTAACAATTCTCTCTCTTTGCCTCTTTAGTGAAAACAATTGACTTCTATATCGTCCGTATCACTTATTGAAAATTTCTTCTCTTCCCCTCGTTATATAGGGTAAGTTTTATTTATATTGTACTATATTTTCACTTACGTCCCCTGTTATCATTATTAATTATTTCGACGCTTAAAGTTTTATTTACTGTTATTTTTAATTCTTTTTTTATGCTGGTGTATTTTTTTTAAATTTACTTAAAAGTTCAAAAACTGTTCGAGAGCTGTTTAAAGCTGTTAGAGAGCTGTTCGACAGCTGTTTCAGACCTGTTCGATATCTGATCAAAAGCGGATCAAAAGCAGATCAATTTTTATTTCACAAATGATTTCGCTAAGGTCAAAGGTCACGTGGCTAATAATGCGCAGTAATGTGAGCAGTGAGGTCTAATGACGTCACGATTGACCTTGAATGAGCCATAAATTACCAGAACAAACCGTAGCGATTTCCCATGTTAATTTTCTAAAGAACTGTCATTGCTATTTTACTAGTTGTTCATGTTGTTTTATTATAATTAACGTGAAAGGTGAAATTGATTTCCTTTTTCTTTTTCTACCTTTATCTATTTCACCGAATAAATAAGGGATTACAGCCGACCAGTGTAAAGGTAAGATAAATTATCATACAGTGCGTTAATATTATTTCTAGAAATATAGAGATTATTCTTTGTGCTAAATCAATTATTATTAATAATACATGTATCCTTTTGTATGAGCCCGAGCGCAGGTAATATTGCACCTAATCAGTATTTGATCTTTGCAACCTTTTCATCCACCCCCGGATTATCCCACCAACATGCCTGCAATAAAAAGCATATTGAAGGGAGATTTTTAAGAACCTAGTTTCCCAGTCCTCATAGTCTCCTCTTACCTAATTTTGGTTATACCAAACAGCATTTGTGGATTCCTGACCAGTCTTCTTCGTAGTAGTTTTGGGGACGATAAAAGCGTCTATCCCTGGGTGTCTGGTTTGTTTAGTCTTATCGCGGAATAATGGTTTGTCTTTCTGTCGACTTTGGCGATAAAATATATAGTACTTCTTTGACTAGAACAAATATTTTTTATTGATTTTACGTAATATAATAATGACCAACTCTTTTAGCCACGTTTCCCACTGCCCAGCGATTCAATATGAATCATTGTTTTCAATGCAGTAACTTGGTTAGATGTCGGTTTGCTAGACTTTTCTCCCAGGCATTGAATTGTTTCGCTAATAGTTTTAGCCGTGGACGTCGGTTGGTAAAAATCACTAAATTAATTTTAACCAAATTTCCTAAACTTAACAAATATTGATTTTATAAAAATGTAGTTCGACAACCTATTTATATACAATTTAATTCTTTGCTATAAAAATTTTCGTGTTAATAGTGCAACGAAGTTACTTAATTACCGTGATAATTAAATTATGTTACTTCTATCGCACACGGCTTTGGATTAGAATAATGTAAATGCAATCTACTTTCGTATATAAAGTTAAGCGCGATGTATTAAACCTCCGTCCGACAGATGGAAACAGTCACGCACGTGCTTCGCAGATGCAGATAACCGTATACCACGATTAACTCCGTTACCATCAGTTCTAGTTGCAGTTCTAATTCATTTCGAGGAGTAGGAGCTCCATCCGACAACCAGATGCAGTGATCTAGATAGATAGAGCTGAAAGTGCGAAGCCAAGTTCAATTATACCGTTAGGACCGTCAATCCAACCACCACGGCAGCATGGAAGTAGTGAATGTACTCTCTGACACCGAGAAAACAACCATGTTGCACACCTCTTTCTGTATTTACTAGATTTCTGTTTTGTACTTTATGATTTGTATTTATTGTGATACCAGCAGCATATACCCGGGTGCTCAACTTATTAGGGCAAGTAAACAGGGTTGCCAATGGCCTTCAACTTTACTGCACAACTGGGGCCAAGGGAATATTGTACCTAATCAGCACTTGATCCCCAAGTCCCCTGCCATGCCACCACCAGGTTCTCCTCCCGACATGCCCGCTATTGTGAGCGTATCGTGAGGTCACTTTTAAGGGTCGAATTCCCCTGGTCATCATTATCATCGCGTTGGCTCATATTTGCGCCGTATTCCACCCCATTGGGCATTGGGGGATGCCTAGCTAGTCATCTGCTTCTTTTTAGGGACGACCGAAGCCTTAATCCCAGTATGTCTGTCCGTTTGTCCTGTCTCTCCGTTTTTTTTTGTTTTTGTTTTTTTTTTTGTGGAGCAAGCTCCGTTTGTGTTTTTATTTTTATTTTTTTTGTTGTTGGATTTCTCCTTTTGTTATCTCTAGACTGTTGCATACAGACATTTTGTTCATTTCAAGACCCTTTGGCCGCATATGCGGCAAGAATTTTATTTATCGTCAATTACAACTGGCGATTCCCGAAAATTCTCAACGTCATATATTTTACAACGCGCGTGCGCCAAATTACACTTTTCTGCAAATATTAGGAGAGGATGCTTTAAAACAAATAAGTATATTTAAAACGTTAACCGCGTTAGTAGATATCCTAGGCCGCTCCGACCATAGGTATAGGGAATTCATCGTGTTAGAGTGAGATATATAGAAAATTCAGCGTGTTAGAAAGAGAGATCGCTATGACGTTACACCCACCAGTTGAAAACGCTGTAAAATGTGACTTTTTCAACATTTTCTAATGTTTACTTTTTGTTGACTTTTTTGCATCAAACACATGTATTTCCCATAAGGAAACTTGTTAAAATAACATGTCAAAATAGATGAAATATGACATTGTCTAACGTATTTTTTGGAATAAAAATTCTAAACGTTAATAAACGGTGAAAACTTCCTAAAATGTGACGTTTCAAACGTTTATTCACTCTATTTTTTTAATTCGAAAAAAAATGCGTTGAAAACGTTATAAAGTATGATGTTTTTTTAAAGCTTCAAAATACTGAACGTTAAAAATCGTCGCCTTTTCTCTTTCTGACAAGCTGAATTTCCTATACCTCTCACTCTAACACGTTTAATTCACTATACCTATGGTCAGAGCGGCCTAGCCTATCTACCGTTGACGGTGGCTAAGTCACTCCTAGAATTTTATTGTCCAAATGTTTGTATTTACCATTGCTTTAACTGGTTAACAATTTAGTATGCACAATCAATAAACGGTCTATGTGAGACTTCGGATACAGAATGCGAACTGTGCGAGTGCGAGAAAGAATGAAAACCGTGGAACGTCAAAAGAGGTAGTGTCTAGTAAACCTAAAAGACGTTTTATGAAATATTAATCTACAATTTTGTTACTTACTTACCTTATTTAGTATGAGAAATCCTGGATTTCCCACAAAATCCTTACAGCAGCTACACCCCACAAAATTCCCCACAGTCGATGAAAGTACCCACATTTTAAGGAATTCCCCGCTGACATAAGTCAGTACCGTAACGATCCCTGGAGTATTTTTTCTATACTGAAGCTGCCCGGTGCAAGTGCTCTTTACACTATAAACGGAAGGTGGCGTTCGTAGCAATGCGCGAATTGGACCAAGGCGCCAAAAGATTGTTACACTAGACATGTAATATCTTCTATACGAAATAAGCGTGAACATACTAATTATAATACGTTCAAATAAATCAATATGTGGAAGATAAATATATTTTCTTTTTGTAGACATATTGTATTGTGGAAATATCTCCAAATTTATCAGTTTTTATACAGATTTATGGTTGCATTGACATTTTTAGATCGCTGGAAGAAAATGTGGTTAAGATTAAATATAAATACATTGTTATTCGTGACAAAATGGAGAGTCCAGGAAACCGATTTTATTTAGATGGGAGGGGAATTTGTCGTGGTTAAATTTAAGACGGACAATAATTAAGTATTGAAATTTGCAGAATCTAAAAAAGGAAATGTGTGGCACTATTGTTGATATAATTTTATGGACCAGGAAGTAGTGATTAGAAATTTTTAGTACTTATTATCTGAATCCCATTTTTTTTCAAAAAAATTGTATTTTTTTCCACCCCAAAAATACTCACATACCTTATATTCTTTTTATAAATTACATTAAGTATAACCTGTTGGGGCCTCCGGTAGTCATGTCAAATACAACGAAGATAGCGTATATATACAGGGTGTCCCACTAGTTCGTACCCAAAACTTGGGAGATAATAGAGGAGCTAAAATTAATGATGGTACTTCATATAAAATTTATCCCTTACGCCATTCATTAACGAATTATAGGGCTCCAAAGTTAAAAATTAAAAATGGTTTTTTATTTATAATTATTAAACTACTTATTTGAAATAAATTAAAAATTAACAATTTATAAACACCATAAATGCGCACTTTCAAGAAGTTTGATCAAACATTTCAGGAATTTTGATAAATTTCAAGCATTTTGATAAAAGAATTCAAGAATTTTTATCAATTTCAAGAATTAACGGAAAATTAACGGTTTAAGAGATATGTGCAATTTTATGTGGCACTGCACATCAATAGCGCGTTCACCATTTTTTAAAAAAATACTTACGATTAAAGGAAACATCTTTCTTAAAATTTGTAAGTATTTGTTGGAAAACTAGAAAATGTGAAATTTAATTCTTACATCGAATATCTTTTTTTTAAGGTTTTTATTGTTGTTTTCGTATTTTTACTTTTGTTGAATTAAGATGTTCCTATTCGTTTTCATTTAATTTTTCTTACATCACTATTTTAAATAAAACTAGTAAATAAATAAAATTTATAAAAAGTAAAGAATTTTATTATTCTAAATGTAGACTGTCCTGATTTATTAACAATTTAATAGTAATAAGAGAAGTTTCCTTTAAACGTAAGTATTTTTAAAAAAATGGTGAACGCGCTATTGATGTGCAGTGCTACATAAAATTGCACATATCTCTTAAACCGTTAATTTTATCGAGTTGTCACAAGAAGACGTTTTTCTTTTAAAGATTTTTGTGGAATTTAGCTGTCATATTTAGAAGTGAAAATGTGATAGATAAAAAAAATGTACCTCATTAATTATTGAACTTAGTCCGTACCTGACTTCACAAGGGTAGTACAGATTTGTTTATAACGCTATTAAGTGCGCATTTATGGTGTTTATAAGTGGTTAATTTTTGATTTATTTCAAATAAGTAGTTTAATAATTATAAATAAAAAACGTTAAAGAAGGGCGTAAGGGACAAATTTTATATGAAGTACCATCATTAATTTTAGCACCTCTATCATCGCCTAAGTTTTGGGTACAAACTCTTGGGACACCCTGTATATACGGCTGTGGCTGCCCGTAAGGTAAGCCAGACGAATATTATTTTATTAAAAGAAGTCTTGACTATCTAAATATACCGGGAATCGAACCAGGAACTTCTATGTATAAAGCTGCCCACTGACTAGCATACATGTGCGTCATACATTGTCGAAAATGCTTGCGCATTCATGTTTACCAGTGTGTGGGCAAAAAATTGCAAACATGTACGTCACACAAGTTTTCGAACCTGACCGGAATTCATGAATGCACAAGCATTAATTTCATACAAGTATGTCGGTGTGTGGCCACTATCACGCTTTATTCGCACACATTTTTAGTACAGTGTCTCGTAATCCCCTGCAGCATATATTTATTTACATTTTGTAATTATTATATTAATATTTAGTTTGTTTTCAATTGCCGGACAATGTCTGATTTAAGTAATTTTTCCAAAATGTTTCTGGCAGAGTTTATTGAGATTTACAAAAGTTATCGTTGCTTATGAAAATCAAAAATTAATGATTACAAAAATTGCTCATGGTAGCCTTTAAAATTGTGTGCCATTTTTCTATTATGGGAGAAACTAATGTAATAGCGTTACGTAACTTTCTTCACCCATCCTCAGGTAATTTTGCCAATCGTTTGGTTCTAATCGTAATTCTAGAAGATTTATATGCGTATAGTTTGAGCGATTTAAAAGCCAATCTTTGACCCATTTTGTTCGATTTTTACTTTCCCGGACCCATCAAAGGGAAAGTAAGGTGAACGAGCAAAAAGAAAATTTGAAATATCGATGGAAATATCCATTTTGAGGTCCCCTAAGAAGATTGAGACCATTTCCAGCGTATGGTCTGTCTGTGTGTCTGTGTGTCTGTATGTCTGTGTGTCTGTGTGTAATCTTCCACGATAACTGCCGAACCGTTTGAACAATCAAGCTGAAATTTGGTATGGAGGGTCGGTGTGTGCCTAGAATGCGATGATTAGTTTTTGGTTTAAATTGGTACAGTGGAGGGTCCTCAAGACCGACATTGGTTAAATATACATGTAACAATTTTTTGCTTTATTTAAATTTTAACGACAAACAATACATTTTAGTGCAAAATGTTGTAGTACAAAGTTTTAGAACATAAAATTACCTACAATTTTTGTCTGAAGCCTTTTCCAAAATTTCCAATAGTTGCGCCACTAGAGGGCGCGTAAAAAATGTGCATGTATGTTTTCTATAGTTTTTCTTGATTTTGAGGACCAACAATACATTTTAGTGCAAAATGTTGTAGTACAAAGTTTTAGAGAATAAAATTCTCTATAACTTTTGTTTTAATCTTTTTCCAGAATTTCCAATAGTTTCGCCACTAGAGGGCGCGTAAAAATTGTGCACGTATGTTTTCTCTAGTTTTTCTTGATTTTGAGGACAAACAATGGATTTAGTACAAACATTTCTTGTGCAAAGTTGTAAAGCATCAAATTTTCTTAAACTTTTATGTTTAACTTTTATCGAATTCCTCATAGTTTCGCCGCTAGATGGCGAGAAAAATACACATTTAAAATTCCCTACAACTATTGTATGAAAAATTTTCCCGAATTCCCAATAGTTTTCACACATGATTTTAGGAGATCCTAATTGTAGCAGTATGATATATAACGTGCGCATGCGCAGCTTATGTCATTACCAACATTGAAATATTAATTCACCATCAGCTCGCTATTTTTGATGTGTTCCATAAATCAATGTAATGCTTAGTATTTTGTAATTAAAATAATAATAATAATAATAAATAACATATTCTCTACGGTCGAGCCGGGAAAGTCCTGGGGTGACACAGCCGATTTTTTTTTGTTTTGAACTAATTTTTTTTTCTTTTTAATCACTGTTCATCGCCTACTAAACAAACTACTTGTATGATAAGCATGTCTGTAGATCTGTTTATAAAATCCCTTGTCATACACGTACGATACACATGTATAACAAACATGTATGACCCACATGTATGCTAGTCTGTGGGCAGCTTAAAGCATACACTGTAAAATTGGATCACACTGCTCACAATAATAAATAATCAAATTTTCAAGTTAACTAATGGCTGTCCGGCAACTATGACGTCATCGCCTTTCAAATATTATAATTTTAAAAATAAAAATTTTGCTGGTAATAGATGTACTTTAAAAAAATTTATAGGTTTGTGTAAAAATTCAAGAATCAATAAAGTGCATTGAATGGACGAAGTATCCCCGTTAAGCTGTTATAAGCACCACTCAGTATTCACAAAAGATGAAAGCCGATTTGTATCCCGTTTCCTTTAAGGTTATTTACAAGTTGTAGATATATTCAGGGATTGATACAGAACCGGCGTAGGAGAAATGTTATTTTTGATACCGAATGTCGTGTTTAGACAGTTAAAATTAACAAATAAAATGAAAGAAATAAACAGAAATCAAATTAATTGTCAATAAATAAATAATCATTAGGTTAAAAAATGGTATTTTAATTTATTGATAAAAGTGATTTAGTAATAAATGTGATTTAAGCTCAATTCTTTTTATTATTGGTTCGTTCCACGAATAGAATTTGAAATATATCAAAAAGTAAAATATTGATTAAAAAAAAATTGGACGCCAGTCTAATTGATTTTTGATGTACTTAGAAACAATTGATAAAAAAACTATGATATATTTCAAAATCCGTCCTTTCTTTCTTTTTGTAGGTTTAACGAAAATAAACTCAAATTAAACGTTATCTTATAAATATGAAATACATGAAATAATCGAAATGAATTAAATTTTAAGACAATCTGTAAAAAGATAAGATAAGATATGAACTTTTAAGTAAATATACCAGAAAAAAATATACCGGCATAAAAGAGAATTAAAAATAACAGTAAATAAAAGTTAAAATGTCGAAATAATTAATAATGATAACAGGGGACATAAGTAAAAATATAATATAATATAAATAAAACTTACCCTATATAACGAGGGGAAGAAAAGTAATTTTCAATAAGCGACACAGAGGATATAGAAGTCAATTGTTTTAACTGAAGAGACAAAGAGAGAGAATTGTTAACATGGGAAAAACATTGCACTGAGCAGAATAATAATGAAAATACAGGGTAGTACAGAAAAAAAATCGTTAACAGTTATCGTTTTTGTTTTGTTTTAATAAAATTAAGTTAAATAATCTTACTTCCCGTTGAACCGATTATGGGCATGTCGACGTACGTTCTGATCAGCTGTTTCCAGATTTAATTTTTTATCTTTGATGTTGTGGCCTCCTACAGTCTGTTAGTGACGTGCTATTGAACTGCCTGTTAAATTTACATTATTATTTTTCTATATCATTATACCACAATATAAAAAAAAGTTATAAAACTAATGTCCTTGGTCTAAGTCTGTTCCTGAAAGTAGGAAAAGTTATTAAATTAGGTTCACACTGATGTAAAGCTTGAGAAAGGACAAGAACACATGTAAGTTAGAGCAGTTGTTGAATAAAACATTTGCGAGCATAAAACATAATACGGATCCAATCCATTTAAGAATAATCTTTTTTATACCAGTCAGTTTTTTCTAGATCCAAAATATAAATATTACAATAAATTTTGCTTCATGTATCACTGGATGTATGAGAAATGGTCACTACACATGTATCATATTTATTGTTATCCTGTTTATAAATCTTAAATTGACCTTCTGTGGAAAACACATTTGGTACAGAAATAAAGCCGCATCATTTGGCTGTATTCGTGAAAAATTCTGTCGTTCCTCATTTATTATTACTCATAAAACTAACCCCTTTTAGAGAATTGGTGATGCTGCAGTAAATTTTCGATAAGTAATTGATTTTGTTGCTGCGCTTTCAGAGGCGTGGGTTTAAACTTAATGGAACAAATTGTATTAAATGCAATTTCCATTTAGGATTAACGTCAGTGTTTCATTATTATCATATCGTTTTATTCGGAATTACTTTAACAATGTTTACCTGTTTATAGCAATCAAAGTATTTGTGTTTTATTTTCACATAAAATAAGCTTTCTATAATTGTATTTACTGATCAAATTAATCTGTACCTAATTATTTAAAACTATTTAAGATTTGGCGATAATTAAAACGAAAGTTTTTCATTATTAGGATGCTAAAATATTTAATAAATTTTTTTGATTATATTACTGTAACGTTATAATCACCAAGTAGAATGATTTTTGTATATAAAATAAAAAAATGCCCATCTTGCCCCACTGGGTAAGATATATATGCAAATACAACAATAAACATGTCCTGACCTACGGGCAACAGCCGGCATTCAACCTGTAGTTTTTGAGTCCAAAGGAACTTTTATAAATCGTGGTGCGACCGGATTTTTTTAAGCGAGATTGAATTTACTTTGTAAAGTTGTTCGCTACACACTATAAGCGTCCACAATCAGCGCACCCAAGCGGGTAATCATCCAAGTTATGAAAACAGTTTGCGTACTATCTAGATATTCCTTTATATTTTTTGCTGAATAGGAAAATGCGTAGAATGCGCGTTGTTCACTTATCCGATCATGTTTGATAAAGCAGAGAACACGGGTAGCCTGTTTAGCATCCCCAACTCGTCATGCCCTACGCTCCAATATATTATAATAGCTGTTTTGCTATGGAGTCTCTTTAAGAATACCTGGACGACTGATCTTTGCTTGTTTTTTCCTATTTTTGCCCATTTTTTCTGTTTTTCATTACTTCTTCCTGTTTTTCCCCATTTGTTCCTATTTTTATCTATTTTGTTCTATTTGAATTGGGAATTTGATATCGTCACCACTAACCAAAATTACATTTTATAAAACACTCTACGTACGTTTCGCTAACTATATTAGCATATTATATTTTTTTCTGTATTTCCCTACTTGTCCGTATTTGTCCCTATTATTATCCATTTTTTCCTATTTTTCCTTTTTTTCTCCTATTTTTCACTATTTTCCCATATATTTCCCTATTTTATCTTTTTCTAATTTTTTCCTATTTGTCCCATATTTTTTCTAGTTTTCGCTATTTTTCCCCATTTTTCACTATTTTTCCCCAATTTTCGATACTTTTCTCTATTTTTCTATTTCTTCATATTCTCCTGTTTTTCATTATTGTTTCCTGTTTTCTATATTTATCCCTATTATTTTCTATTATTTGATTATTCCATATTTTTCTTATTTTTTCCAATATTGCCCTATTTTTTACTATTTTTCCATGTTCCTATATTTATTCTCTAATTTCCCTATTTATCATTATTTTTTTACCTATTTTTTATTACTTTCCCGATTTTTCCAGCCTTTTAGTATTTTCCCAATTTTCCCTATTTTGCCCGATTTTTCTCTATTTTTTTTCCTACTTTTCACTATTTTTTGCAAATTTCTCTATTTTTCACAATTTTGCCGTAAAAAAATAACCATAAATAAAATTTATCAAAAAAATTCCCCAAACTTTTCTAATAAAACCTAAATTTATAAAAAATAACAAAATACCATATAAATAAAATAAATTTGACTAATTAAATACAAATACCCATTAATGAAATTTATGAAAAAAATTCCCCAAAATTTTCTAATAAAACCTATATTTATCAAAAATAACAAAATACACTACATAAATATAATAAATTTGACTAATTAATTAAAAATACCCATAAATAAAATTAATATAAAATTAAAAAATAAAACTAAATCACACAAAAAATTTTAAAACTATTATATAATTAATTTTTTATATAAAATTAACCAACATATTTTTTCACTTAAAAAAAAAAAACAAAATAATGTGAAATCCCCAAATAATATAAAATTAATGGCTATTTTCTAATAAATTTATGAAATTTTTACAAAATTTCACCAAATTATTGCAAAAAATTTGTTAACTGCCTGAAAATACATCAAAATTAAGAAAAAAAAATGGGGTCAAAAAGGGCTACTAAATTTAATTAACTTATATTTTATTTCTATTAAAAAATAAGAAATCAAAAAAATCAAAAAAAAAATCACAATTTTTTTGCCCTTTTTCAATAATCTCTTCTTTTTATATTTGATACTTTAAAAAAAATATAAACATAATTATTAGTGTATAAATTAAACCATACTTAATTAATCTTATATTATTTTATATTAAAATCTCTAATATGTTAATTAAAGGAGTTTTTTTTTATATATATATAAATATATTAAATGATTTAAATATCTATTATTTGTATATTTAATATTAATAATAAATTTATAAATTAATGTTAAATAATAATAGAATTATTATAAATTAATAATTAATAATTTATATAATAATTTTAACCTACATTTTTAATTAAATTATAATTTTTTTTTTCTTTTTCTTTAAAGTGAATATTTTACTACCAGTCTCTAGAATTATTATTATATTATTCTAATGATTTATAAATAGACTCTAATTAATAAATTATATTAATTAATTTAATATTTAATTATTAACATTTTTTGAATTATATGTTAATTAAGTTATTTTTCACTTTTCTTCTCTTTTTTCCTATATATTTCCCTTATTTTTCATTATTTTCCCTATTTTTCCTATATCTTTCTATTAGATAGATTAGTAAAGTAAGTAAAAAAAAAATTATCGGTATATACCATTAGACTTTTTTTATGCTCCGATTATTATGAAATTAATTTATCTGAATTTTTTTTTCATCTGACCCACGGGGATGGACCTGGAGGGGGTTAAAATTTCAAAAAAAATATATCTCCGCCATTTTCAAAAATATTGAAACAGGTCACAAGACTTTTTTGTGTTCTAATTATTATAAAACTAATTTGTCTGAAGCTTTTTTTCATGCGACCCACGGGGATGGAACTGAAGGGGGTTGAAATTTCAAAAAAATTATATCTCCGCTATTTTCAAAAATATTGAAACAGTTCATAAAACTTTTTTTATGTTCTAATTATTATAAAATTAATTTGTCTGAAACTTATTTTAATCGGACCTAATAGGATGGACCTGGAGGGGGTTGAAATTTCAAAAAAATTATATCTCCGCCATTTTCAAAAATATTGAAACAGATCACAAGACTTTTTTTGTGTTCTAATTATTATAAAACTAATTTGTCTAAAGCTTTTTTTCATGCGACCCACGGGGATGGAACTGAAGGGGGTTGAAATTTCAAAAAAATTATATCTCCGCTATTTTCAAAAATATTGAAACAGTTCATAAAACTTTTTTTATGTTTTAATTATTATAAAATTAATTTGTCTGAAACTTTTTTTAATCGGACCTAATAGTTTGGACCTGGAGGGGGTTGAAATTTCAAAAAAATTATATCTCCACCATTTTTAAAAATATTGAAACAGGTCACAAGACTTTTTTTGTGTTCTAATTATTATAAAACTAATTTCTCTGAAATTTTTTTTCATCCGACCCACGGGGATGGAACTGAAGGGGGTTGAAATTTCAAAAAATTCATATCTCCGCTATTTTTAAAAATATTGAAACAGGTCATTAGACTTTGTTCATGTCTTAATTATTTTAAAATTTATTTGTTTGAAACTTTTTTCGATCTGACCATATCGTGGAGTGGGGAAGGATGCTCAAATTTAGACAATAGAAATCTACCTCCCCTGTCGACAGGAATTTTTTTTTCTGTTTTCCCATAGTTTTTCCTGTTTTCTTTATTTTTCCTTATACTTAACTTATTCTTATTTGTTGTTATTTTTCAATATTTTGTCATATTTTTCTCATTTTTTCCTATTATTTCAACTGTTTCCCAATTTTAAACTATTTTCCCCAAATTTTCCTATTTTGCTCAATTTGTCTATTTTCGCAATTTTTTCCCATTTTTCTCTATTTTTTCCTTATTTTTCAATCTCTTTACCAAATTTCTCTATTTTGGCCATAACCCATATTTTTCGATTGTATTTCTAACGACTTACAAAAATATAAACACATATTTTTGTAGAAGTGTGCAATTGTTGGTATAATATAAAAATATACAGAGTATTCCATAAAAACACAAAATCCAAAAATTTTATTCTTGCTTAGAAATATAACATTTTAGTTTAATTTAAATAATATAATTTTTTATATTTTTTAAATTTTTGTGTTCATTTTTGTTTTGACTAGCATTTTGAGTCTATCAACTGTTTCTACGCTACAATAAAAATCTGAATTCGTTCATACTCATTAGCCGGTACTTTCATAACGTAATTACGGTCGTTACTTTCAGATATGAACACTGTACAAGTATTGCGGATGAGGTTTATTAAATAATTTTCCAAGCTGGTGTTTCAATGAATCTAACAAGCTTGCAATTTACGTACCAGTCTTGTTAATTAAGTGTGAATGAATATAAGCTACAAACTGGAAATTAATTTTGAAAGAGTCGGTTGGTATTTTTATAAAATTTAATTGACCTAATTTGTTGGATGAAACGTGAAAATGTATAATAAAAAATTTTCTAAAAAGATTTAATTAAAAATTTGTCTTTTATGCATAAATCGCTTTTCCTTCCTCACTAGCTATAATTGCAATCGACCGGCGGAACAACAACAAAATGAGGCCTTTAAGGGAATAACTAATTTGGCTTGTCTCAAAACTAGACTGCTTATTATTGCCTAATCCTCTATAATCAACAAATTACACGTCAGCAAGCGACCTCCTTGATTACTGATTCTTATCAAAGATGGAGCTGAAGAAGCGGGGAATAGCATCATTAGGTCCCCTATCTGACCTGCTTATTTTCCCACTAAGCTCATCACTTTTGAGGAGTTTTCGGATGTTACAAACATCCTTCGCGCCGATTTTCTAACCTTGCGAATATTAGATTAATATCGCTCTTGATAAGAAGATTTTAAATACAGAATGATTCGTAAAATTTTACAAAAAGGAAAACAACCTAAATTCACATAAATTGTTGTTAACATATTTTTTTAAGATTCCTAGATTTTATTCCTAATATATTTTGAACCATGTAAGAAAAAATATAAAAATAGATATTTATTGGTGGAAAAATTTCACTGAAATATTATCCAGAAAATACAAACTAATTCATATTTCTTTTAAAATTAATAATATTAATCTTTCAGTTCATATTAATGTGTATTATTGTATATTTTAATATTATATAATCTAAAAATAGATTTAAAATCATCACAATATTATTCCGTCTTTGTCTCAGACTGTTTTCTGTCTAATTGCAAAAATATAGATATATTTCTTCCCGCTAAGATGCTTAATTCAAGGTATTTACATACCACGTCACATTTCTCCTACCAATAAGAAACCACCAACCCTCCTCACCGATAAAAATCAGAACACACACATTTTCTCGCATCCAGACTGTGAATTAAGTCAGTCATGCATTTACAAGATCAAAAAAGTTTCTTCTTACAAGTAAAATGGTGGGTAATTAACCGCAACCAAAAATTTTTCTGATTTTTCATATTAAAAAATGTAAACAGTGAGTAAAGTGATTGAGTACAATTTAAATATTCATTTTTCATATTGATTTAACTTCCACCCAAGAAGTTTGGTCCTTCGAAATCCTGGAATTATTTTAACACGTTCGTAGCCTAGTATTATTTCAGTTATGAATACTAATATTCATAATTCGTATAATTAGATTTTGTAAAAAGGAAACGAGAATAGTAAATTCTTCAACAAGCCTAGAATGGTGGCATTTATTTACGTAGATGAAGTTTCGATACTAGCGAGTGCAACGAGCGAGTGTTGGAATCATCTAAGTGAATAAAAGCTAATCTACGCAAGTAGAAAACTATACTTATGTAAGAAATTATATACCTAAATCATAACACAAATCTTTAATTGACATTTAAAATATTAATATGTTAGCGTATGTGACATTTCAAATAAAATGGCGACTTATTAAGATGTTGCCATTGACATATTCATGGGCATGGCCAACGGTGAGAATTTGATGAAGAAATGAAACGATGGTTCGGTCAATTTTTGTCTCTCTCAAAACCGTATCGTATATGCCATCTTCCTCATACCTTTCAGCAAAAAAATTGTGCACGTCCATGAGTATATGTGTCAATGGATGATGCTAAGATGTGATTGGTTAGTTATTTTCAAAGCAATGCGATTTGTTGACAGAATCATTTTTTGCTGTGTGGTAATTTGAAAATTTTATTATCACGATTATAGACATTTATTCCATATTTTATTGAAAACTTATCAGAGAAGACGGTTTCCTAAAAGCAGAAAGTAGCGTTTTTTTTCCTTTTTTTTTTCTAGTAATAATATACGATTAATTTTTTTCAAATTCAAAAACTATATTTTCTACCAGCTAATGAGGATTTATTTTTTGTATAATTTCTTCTGATTTTCCTATTTTTAATGAGTTTTTCTGTTTTTTTTCTTCTTCTAATTTTTACAAATGTTTTCAATTTTTTCTGATTCTTTTCCGATTTTTTCAATTTTTTCTAATTTTTTCCGATGTTTTCAAATTATTTTTTTGTTTTTGCCATCTGATTTTTTTCATTTTTTTCTTCCAGCTTTTATCATTGTTTGTTCGTAATAATCTATGAAATATATTATATATTTAAAATAATATATTTTTTTCTAGCTGATGAGGATTTTCTCTTTTTTTCCTATTTTTTTTTATTTTTTCACATTATTTTGATATATTTTTCGATTTTTTTTCTTTTTTTTTATTTCTTTCAGATTATTTGTATGATTTTACCCATGTTTTTCTTCCAGATTTCACCATTGTTTGTTCGTAATAATCTACGATTTATTTTTTGTATAACATTTTTAAAATAAAAAAATATATTGTTTACTAGCTGATGATGATTTATTTTTTGTCTTTCTTCTGATTTTCTTATTTTTAATGAGTTTTTCTTTTTTTTTCTGATTTTTAAAAATATTTTCATTATTTTCTAAATCTTTAGTTTTTTATAATTATTTGTTGGTTTTTGGTTGGTTGTTTTCTGATTTTTTTCATTTGCTTCTTATAATTAATTAAAAAAATATATTTTCTTCCAGCTGATAATTTTCTCTTTTTTTGATTTTTTTATTTTTTTCTTCTAAATTTCATTTGTTCATTCGCAATAATCTACGATTTATATTTTATAATTAAAAATATATATTTTCTTTTCGCTAATGATGATTTTTTTTATTTTTTCAAATAATTTTGATATATTTTCCTATTTTATTTCTTTTTTTTTTAATTGTTTCAGATAATTTTTCTGGTTTTACCCATTTTTTTTCTTCTAGTTTTCATCATTGTTCGTTCGTAATAATCTACGATTTATTTATTTTATAAACGTTGTAAAATTAAAAAAATATATTGTCTACTAGTTGGTGATGATTTTTTTTTGTCTGATTTCTTCTGATTTTCTTATTTTTAATAAGTGTTCTGTTTTCATTTCTGATTTTTACAAATATTTTTAATTTTTTGTGAACCTTTTCCAATTTTTTCAGTTTATTTTAATTTTTTTCGACATATCCTTAAAATGGTTATTATATAAATAAATCGAAGAGGTTATCCATATCTCAAATGTGGTACAAGTATTTTTTAAAAAAATAAAACGCCAAATCAATACCACAACGTGTAATAGTATAAAAAAAACAGGCAACTAAATAGCCATCATCAGACCTCGTTGTACTTAATCTTTTAAGCCCGATGATGGCTATTTAACCGAAACTAGGTGCCTGTTATCAATCTATTTTTTATACTATTACACGTTGTGGTAATGACATGGCGTTTTATTTTTTAAAAAATTTTTATATAAATATTCAGATATTTATCTTTAAAAATATAATTATAACCACATCTTAACTTAAATCACATTTAACCACATTTCATTTCACTCACATCACATTTTCCATATTTTTTACCATTAATTTCATTTTTCCAAATTTTAGAAATTTTTTTAATTATCTACAAACTTTCATTAAAATTATTTATAAAAAAAATGAACCTACATAAAATCACTCCATCTTGTACTATAGTATTGGAATTTTTTTTATTTTTCTATAAAAACTGGTCTAAAACTCCTTAATGTCTAGCTTAAAGCAGACGAGCGATAAAAAGTGTAGGTTAAAAAAGGCACATTGCGAGAAAGAGGAATAATAGAGACGTTCGATAAAATAGGCATTGAAAGATAATATCTGATTACATTGACTGAAACGGATCTTCCTTAATTTCCTCTGCAGCGTTCGGTTTATCTTTGAGAAACTCCGAAAAGGCGCAGATTTTCCAGCAAATAGCTATTGCACAGATCCCAACTCCATCAATGATTTTTTTAATGTTAGATTTATTTTTATTTCTCTCTATTTATTTATACGCAGAACAAATATTATTTATTATTATATTCGTCTGTACTTGTGTTAAACGAACATCCAAAAAAATTCTCAAGTACATAACAATGCTAAAATAAAAACTAAATTTTAATGTTTATACTTCATTAAAAAATGTTATCAGGAAAATATTTGAAGGAAATTTTATAATCACTTATTACGAGCACTTATAATAAATCCTACATTTCTGGCCACTAAGGAATCGGTCGATATCATAACGATCCTTGAAGTAACTATTTCTTTACTGATGCTGCTCGGAGCAAGCAGCTTTCACACGATAAATCGAAGGGCGTCTGTGACAACCCAATGAAGAAGGGGACAAAAGAATAGAAAAATAATTTATATCAAAAAAAATATTTTAAACAATACTGATAGGATGACAATTAAAAAACTATCTACAAACTGGTAACACAGGGTGATATAAATTATAAGGAGACAAGGTAGATAAGCTGTACAAGAGGAGAGAGACATATAGAATATTAAAAGGCTGAGCGAGATACGTAAGTAGTTGTACTAATACAGAGTGAGTAGGGGAACAGGAGCAATCAAAAAATTGTGCAGAAAATTATTTTAACATTGTATTTATGAAATTTTTAGAATTCATTATGGAAATCCTCCAGAACGGCAGTTCCCGCATTAAAATTTTTTAGTTAGTGTATGTTTTTATTGTAATATGTTTTAATTTATTTGTTATTTTCAGGTTTTGAACTAAATTATCTCAGTAATAAGTTTTGTAACAGATCCATATTCAAGGTGGTCTTAGTAAAAGGAAACAAGCACTTTAGAAAGCAAACTTATTCGTTAGAATTCAATGCATTGTAAATATCACTTTCAAGTACACAGTATCAAACCTTCACCAGGAAATATAAATCAAATGACAAAGGACCTACGAGTAGGATTCCAAATAACAAACATATATTAACAAAGAAATAACGTGTTTCTAGCAAGAAATTAAATTACTCGTAATATTAGTAAGAATAATTGGAAGACAGGATATGGCTTTGGATGATGGTTTTTTGGCTGGTTTTTCCATCCTTGTAAAATCCAAAGTTCATGATAAGTAAACTATATTAAATTTTACTAGAGGGCAGCACTTACTGGAAGTCATAATATGTAAAAATAGTGGCTACGACCTCCTTCATCGTGACTACTAGTTCAGAATTAATCAACAGAACAAAGTAGGTGCAGAATCTCTAGATATAGAAATTCGCTTTGCCCATGAAGTGGAATTATCGTTGTCTCACAAACTCACCTTACAGAATTCACGTGTACCTCGCTCGGCCTACATTCAATTAATGGTGTTTTTAACGAAGTCAATCTAGAGTCAATAAATTGATACTAAACAATAATTAGAGATAAATAAATAATAAAATAACCTACTTGTAACAGTTTTCTAGGTATACCTAAAATAAAAGTTTTTAAACAATTGAACAACATGGGGAAAATAATTATAGTTTAATTCATAGATACGCAAATAATTTTTTATTGATTTATAGACATAATGTGTCAGATTGGTGGTTAGATAATGATAAGTCGATAGTTTGGTTTCTACACTAGTGTAATAATATTTTAGATTAGCACAAAGGAACTACATTTGCTGAACATCCAATATATAGGGTAAGTGACATTCGACAAGAGAGAAATATACAATTTTAAGCTGTTTTTTAATTAAAATTATACAAACCCTAAAATTAAAAAAGACGAGAGTAAAAGCGACGAAATAAATGACAAAATTATTAATATATGTATATGAGCTTTTATTTCATTGCGGATCCAACACTGGTTACATTTATTCTTTGATATAATAAACCTCTGCGTAAAATGACGTCATTATAATAGACAAAGGTTTCAATTAATTTTCCTTTATATCTAGAAATATAAATTATGGAATTACGGACTCACTTTGAAAGTGACTGAGAAGATATTATGAAAGTCAGAAGCGTACGTAAGTACAGGAGTGGAAGTAGCTAGGAATAAGAAAGTATATAGATACTTGTTGATTTGCTCAAGCTGTCGAGGTATCTGGTGTTCCTTTTTTTGTGCTACCCTGTATTTTCATTATTATTCTGCTAGTTATATAGGGTAAGTTTTTATTATATTATATTATATATTCACCTATGTCCCCTGTTATTATTTTTAATTATTTCGACGCTTTAACTTTTATTTACTGTTGTTTTTAATTCTTTTTTATGCTGGTATATTTTTTATTATATTTACTTAACAGTTATTATTTTATACTTTATAACAATATAAATTATCTGATGTTTCTGGTGCTCTTTCAGTCTCAATTACAAAAAAAAATCTATTTTTAATTTATTTTTACAGATTGTCTTAAAATTTAATTCACTTTGGTTATTTTATATTTCATATTTTGATCAAAAGAAAGTATTATTATTATATGTTTGTCTATTTTTCTTATATTATTATTTGTTATTTATATTAAAAATAGTTTTTTTACTTCGGCTAGTTTTAATTTTTTTATTGGTAGTCTATTTTAGGTTAGAGTTTAAGTAACAGTGGAGTAAAATGTTTTGACGCAAATTTTACCAATTACCGTTAACAAAAACTGAATTTTTAAAACACATTAGTATAAATTGAACCTTTTTTAAGCAAACCTTTACAAAAATTAAAAACAATAGAAATTTGGTAAAAATCAAAATGTGGTATAATTTTTTTTATTATATGCCCGTGGAAGGTGTAATAGGGGTTAGAAAAGGGAATGTCAGCCATGGTTAGAGTCCCGATTGCCGGGTCGCTTATGCTTCGCTTTGTTGAAATTACGTGCAAAGCGAAAACAGAGGTTTGTAATTGCTCTTAGAATATAAAGAATTCGAGAAGGAATTTTGTGAAAGACCAGACGAGTGGAAAATCTTGAATGAAAACTATTTTAAGCATCTCAAAATAGGGACAAGTACCGTAGAACTATTTAGCTATTACAGCCACTTCACAAATTTAGAAAATAAATGAATTTTAGGAACACAAGAAAAAAAAAGAAGAGCACTTTATTTTTAATGATTAGATTTTATCGTAGTCTATGAAAATAATGTGACAGAAGTGCTGCTGTTTGGAGATTGGTACAGTAGCGGCGCTAAACCAGAGGTACAAAAATCCTTTGAATTTTGGTTATATGTATTATATATCATACGGGGTGGCACAAGTTTAATTGAGCAATATTGGAATTTCGTTATAGATACAAAGTTGGTTAAATGGAAAAAAGATGTGTATTTTCAATAAACCGAAATTGATTTTCGTTTTATTCGATTTTTAAAGATAGAAAAAAATTACAAAATTTTTAGCACGATTAGAAGTAAGAAATTTGATGAAAAAAAATGAGTTCAATTTTTTTTCAAAAATGTATCATTCCCCAGATTTGAACAAAAATTGGAGAAAAATATTTTTAGGGGCAAAGATTGCAAAAAAGATTCTTTAGCTCTATTAGTTAAGGACCAAAAATTTCAATGAAAATGATGGAAATTGAAGTAATTTCTTCACAAGGAAGTCCATTTATCCTTATTAAAGTAAATAATGTACAATTTGGTTGTCTCCTAACAGTAACAGGCACTAGAGCCATTTCGTTATATTAAGACTTTTTTTTATGTCATTTTACATATTTCATAGGTGCAGAATTTCGTGGTCGTTTTTACTACTATATTTTTCGGAGCCATCATTCAAGACCAAATTTACTGCTGGCCATATCATCAAGGTTAAATTTGGTAGTGAGTGATATTTATGTTTTGACCAAATTTGATTTATGAGTTTTTAGCTTTCAAATAAATAAACCGTAAAATGAATATCGGAAAATTTTATTGTATTTAGAAACAGCAGGTGGTCTATAAATATATTTATATACAGGATGTTTCATTGGGAAAGTGACATACGTTAACTGCAGATAGGCGATCTCAAAAACCCCATACTTAATGGGTCTAACTACTTTAATATCCAAAATTTATCTATTTTGCCAATTTTTTGCAAGGTTCATAACTATCTAACCACTCTGTATATTTCCATGATATTTGGCTGGTATATTTTGTTTAAGTGTCCAATCGATCAATAAATTTATAATAAAATAAATCCAGGTCCGGATTAAAAAAAAAATAAAGTATTCCGACACAAAAACAACACAAAAATGTTTTTTATTGTAAAATTTTGAGTTCGAATTCTAAAATGGTGTGAATTGTGAGAGCCCAAAATTGAAACAATTTTTTTTAATGTGATTTAGTTTTAATGAAGACTAGTTAACCTAAATTAGTAAAATTTTAATATTTTAACTATTTTTTCATTATTTGCGATAAATAATCCACAAAAAACATTCATCTTTAATTAACAAATAAATAATAATGAGTCCACCAAATATAAATAATTTTAATTAATGAAGAATTACAAACATTTTAAAAAACGCTAAAAAATTTTTCACAGGGTAAAAACATATGATGTTTTTAGTACTTTGACCCGAAAAATTCACTTTAACAATAAACACAAGAACTATACGCAACACGAAATTTATAGACATAACGATTTTTTAAGGATTTTCACGATTTTTTACGGTTCTTTTACACTTTTTTACGATTTCTTACAAAAGAACTATATGCAACACAAAATTTATGTACATAATGGTTTTTCAAGATTTTTTTTACGATTTTTTATGAATATATCGATTTTTTTAGATTTTTACGATTTTTTACGGATTTTTACAGTTTTTTACAGTTTTTTTACAATTTTTTACGATTTCTTATACAAGAACTAAATGCGACACGAAATTTATAGACATAATGATTTTTTACGATTTTTTACGGTTTTTTACAATTTTTTACGATTTCTTACACAAGAACTATATGCAACACGAAATTTATGGACATAACGATTTTTCACGATTTTTTTTACGCTTTTATCGATTTTTTACGGATTTTTACGATTTTTTACATTTTTTTTACGATTTTTCATGATTTTTTACGATTTTTTGCGGTTTCTTTAAGATTTATTACCATTTTTTTACGATTTTTTTGCGATTTTTTATAATTTTCCACGAGAACTAGATACAATTTGAAATTTATGGACATTTTTTACAATTTTTTACGGTTCTATCAATTTTTTACGCTTTTTTACGGATTTTGACGATTTTTTAAGGTTTTTTCCAATTTTTTACGATTTCTTACACAAGAACTATATGCAACGCGAAATTTTAGGGACATAACGATTTTTTACGATTTTTCACGATTTTTTTACGTTACTGTTTTATACAAATTTTATTTGAAAAATGTTAGTTAATCCATAATGGTTTGACTTTTGTCAACTTTTAGGTGTTTTTTTTTTTGTAATTTTTAAAAAAATACTTAAAATATTAAAATTTTACCAATTTAGGACTAGTCTTCAATAAAACTAAATCACACCTTTTCAGAATTGTAACTCAAAATTTTACAAGAAAAAACATTTTACGGAAAATACCAAGTAGATCACTAAATTAATTATTTCGTGCTCTTTGCAAATACAGAATCAATTTTAGAAAAATCTGATATACAGGGTGTTGTTTTTGTGTTGGAATATTTAATATTATTTTTCTTAATCCGGACCTGGATTTATTTATTATAAAATTATTGATCGATTAGACACTTTAAATAAAATATTCCCGCCAAATACCATTAAAATATACAGTGTGGTTAGAAAGTTATGAACCATGCAAGAAAATGTCAAAACAAATAAAACATCCTGTATCTTGGTTATTAAAGTAGTTAGACCCATTAAGATTGGGGTTTTTGAGATCGCCTAGGTTTCCCCTATCTGCAGTTAACGTATGTCACTTTCCCAATGAAACACCCTGTATTTTTTAGTTTTCGGACATCATATATTATCTATGGTGATTTATATTGAAAAAAGACCAGTTTATTTTTAATAAATCCAAAGAATTACTATTAGTAAATATCATTTTTGTACATAAAAACATTCTCTACAATTTTTGTTTAAAACTTTTATTTGACTGCGCAAGTCTCAGTTTCTAGCGCTATAAATAATAATCTATGCATTATACAGAAAAAAGTTTTAAATAAAAGTCGTAGGGAAAGTTTTTATCTACAAAAATGATTTATACTACTTTTCTCGAACGATGCAGAGTTCACGAGATATTTCACAAAACATCTTTTTTAATCTATACAAGATTGCATTATTAACTTACTTTTTTTGCTCCAGATATTGGACTATATAAAAAAAAATAAAAACATGTCGATACAAATAACAGAAAAATACATGATTAAATGTTATATACAGGGTGTTTTTTTAAAAAGTTTCCATCTCGATTTAGGCTTACTCAATAATTTTTGGCAAAAATGGCGAGACACGTTGATTTTTGATTTGGAGGGACAACATTTTTGATAACAAACATCACTCTGACGTCTACCCCCTTCACCCCTCGCCCCTCAACTTAAAAATTTAAATAGGGAACATACCATGTGTGGCACATCAGGGAAAAGTTAATTCAATACAGAATTCAAATCACTAAGTTTAATTTTTTCACTACACCCCTGAACAGAAATACAGAGTGTTTTTTCCTACCCTCACTTTACTTTCGCACAATAATTTTTGAGAAAAATAGTGAGACACGTCGACTTTTGATTTAAAGGAAACTGCTAGGACAAAAAAACATTACATAATTTGTATCAATTTGTATCAGTTTATTGTTAGGTATTTAAAAGAAGGTAAAAATAAAAAAAAAATACAGCAATTGCTCAAAATGTTGTCCATCGTGTGCTAAACAAAAGTCAATCTGTCTTGGAATTATTGGGTAAGCCTAAATCGGGGGTGGAAACTTTTTAAAAAAACACCCTGTATAACTGAAAATTCTACAAAAGTAGATGCAAGACAAATAACAGAAAAGCCAAGACAGCATTTACATTCTTGAATAAATAATTTTAAGAGCATTTCTGAATGTTTTAATATCGAAATAAACATAACTGAAGATCTATTTGGTATGAATGAAAAAAAAATTAATTGGTGTTGATTCATCGCTCCTTGCACTAATTCCTCCTTTATCAACTCGAACACGGCCTGAATCTTAACGTAATAATTCATTTAGACACTATGAAGTCCATAAAGTAGCTATCAGAGGTGTCAGATTAGCATAATTTGTTCATTTTGAATTTTATTTCCTCCCCGTTTTCCAGCTATAATTTATGCCGGAAAATTCCTTCTGAATTTTCGAACATTTCATGTCTGAAGTTTTTGTAAAAGCACAGCAAAGTACTTTGGGAGCGAAGAGAGGCCAAAGAATACTGCGCTATGCGATAATTAGGCCAGACCTAAAGGGTTTTTATAATGAAATAGTTTCGTTTGATATTTGAATATAAAAGGGATGATTGTGTCCTTTAATATTCTAATTATCCCCTTCGAAACAAGATATTAACTTAAAATATATGAGTTAGATAATATGAATATAGTATAAGAGTAAAGTATCCTTATTTTAAAAATTCTACTTTTGTTTTTATCCCACTTCTCCGCTTTTTTTCACACTTTCGTTTTTTTGTTACATTTTCGGTCAAAATATTTTTTTGTGATATTTGCTTGACCGTTTGCTTAAAACGGCATTGGTTATAAATAAAATCGCAAATGATCGAAAAAAATAAAAAAAATATCAAATTATTTATAGTTAATTTATTCGACCTTTGAAAATATGAAAAAAATAGGGAAAAAAAAGGAAAAACAGGAAAAAAGTAAAACCAGAAAAAGCAAGAAACATAGAAAAAACTGAAAAATGGAAAACAATAGGAAAAATATAAAACAATAGGGAAAAATACGGAAAAGTTAAAAAAATAGGAAAAATTGGTAAACGTAAAAAAATAGGATGTATTGGAGAATATAAGAAAAATGGGAAAAATAGGCAAAATAGGTAAAAATAGAAAAAAATAGTGAGAAATAGTAATAACCGGCAAAAAAAATAGTAAAAACCTGTAAATGATACTAAAAAATTCGGAAAATGGGAAAAAATTTGAAAAAACCGGAAAAACAGAAAGAAAAAATAGTAAAACCAGAAAAATTGGAAAAAACAGGAAAAAATGGTAAAAAACAGGAACAAATAGGGAGAAATATAGGCAAAAATAGAAAAAATTGTGGAATAAAGAATAATACAAAAAATAGTAAAAACTTGGAAAACAACAGGAAAAAATAATAAGAAATGAGAAAAAACAGAAAAAAATAGAAAAATAAGAAAAAATAGGAAAAATTTAAGTAAAGTAGTAAAGTGTGGGTAAAAATAAGAAATATATGGAAAAATGGAATCACGGGAAAAAGGAAAAAATAGAAAAAATAGAAACAGTAAAAATTGGAAAAAATAGAAAACAAATAGGAAAAAACCTAAAAAAAATTAGAAAAAATGGAGAAAAAAGTTAAAACAAAGCTAAAAACGCTAAAAGTCGCAAAAAACGAAAAAAAAAGTTGAATGTAAAATAAAATCCCAAAAAGGCCAAAAAAATGGAAAAAATTCGAAAAAAAAAGAGTAAAAATAGAAAAAAAACATAAGAAATAAGCAAAAATGGAAAAAGAGTGAAAAAAGAAACGCAAAAAAGAAATAAAAGTCGCTGAAAAAAGAAAAAGAAGGAGAAATCGAAAAAGCTAGCAAAAAAAACGTAAGAAAAGGAAGAAAATTCACAAAAAACGAAAACAAAATCCCAAAAAAAATCTCAAAAAAAATGCAGAAAATCGCAGAAAATAACAGAGAAATTCAATAAAATGGTAAAAAATTACAGAAAAAAAATGACAAAAATCCAAATAATCCAAAAAAATTCGCAAAAAACTGCAAAAAATCAGCAAACGGAAAATAATTGTAACCATATTTAAAAATTAAAAAAAAAATTGAAAACTTCGATAGAATTGAAATGAATCGAAAAAAAAACAATAAAGAATAAAAGTCACAGAAAAAAAAACCAGAATGAGAAAAAAATGAGAAAAGATTAGAATTGAATGAAAAAATCAGAAAAAAAAACAAAAAATGATGAAAATGGGTAAAAATGGAAAAAAAAACAAGAGAAAATAATATAAAAACAGAAAAAAGAGGAAAAAGTAGATAAAAATAGGGAAATATGGGCAAAAATATTTCTCGAAACGAATTAATATACAAACATATTTGGACAGTCAAAATAGTAGTAAATTTAACGTTCTACAAAAAAGGTATAGAAATGCTTTTGCCGTATAACGTAATGAAAAAAAGTCATTAAAGAAAAACCGGAGGAAGATCAAAAATTTTGCAGTTGTGACTTCCGGTTGGGAAATAAAAGTATGTAATCAAGCTTCATAATTATTTATTTGATAACAAAAAAATTAAATATCTAGATGAAATTAATACATTTTATCCGTGGTGGAATAATTAAGTTAATAGTGTACCCGAAATATTCCACCAAAATATTCTTGGTAGTTAACAAAAATAATAAAATTTTTCTGGGTTAAAATTTTTCTTACATATTTATTAATAACAAATTAGTTTTAGTATTGATATGAATATCAGCAATAGAAATAATGGATTTGATTTTTATCGATTCGTTGCTGTTTTTTAATAAATCATTGTAAAAATAATTCGAGTCCCACGTTGGGCGCCAAATTATGAAACGTTATTTTAATTTGTTTCTAATAAGTAATAAAAGTGATTTAAGCTCAATTATTTTTATTATGGGTTCTTTCCACGAATAGAATTTGAAATATATCAAAAAGTAAAATATTTAATAAAAAATATTTTGATGTATTTAGAAACAATTGGCAAAAGAAACTATAATATATTTCAAAATTCGTCCTTTCTTTTTTTAAACGTTATATTTGTTTTATTTTATACGAAAAACTTCAGTGACTTTTTCTTTTTAAGATTCTTCTAAAGTTTCTTGGATCCGGCAGTAAAAACGTTGGTCCCCCAGTTTAAAAACTTGTACCAAAAAAGACTTCAAAAAGAAAATATTTCTGTCCAAAAAAACTTGTTCCAAAAAATTATTCCAGAAAACCCTAAAAGTTCACATAAAGTAAATATAAGACAAAAATCTTATAAATTACCAGATTTCGTAAATATGAAATATAAAAATAATCAAAGGAATTAAATTTTAAGACAAGCTGTAAAAATAAATTAAAAATAGATTCCCTTTTTGTAACAGAGCACCAAAAACATCAGATAATTTATGTTATTATAAAAGATAAGATATGAATAAATGTTAAAGCGTTGAAATAATTAATAATAACAGGGGACAAAAATGAAAATATATTATAATATAAATAAAATTATAGTTCGAGAGGAAGAAAAGAAATTTTCAATAAGCGGCACAAGCGATATAGCAGTCAATTGTTTTGACTGAAGAGGCAAAGAGAGAGAATTGTTAAACATGGGAAAGACATTTTATATTAATACCTAGAAGAGAGGGAGATCTTGAGAAGGGTTATCAAGCGAGTTTGAAATTAAAATATACAGAGCAGAGGAATAATAAAAATACAGGGTGACACAGGAAAAAAAACGTAACAATTGGTATGTTAATTTTTTATCTATCAAATAATAAGAGCTATTAACAAGCTTCGACGTCAACAGTGGACGAAGTTACTACAGCTTGTAAATCTTTCTGCTGTACATAGAAAATGTCATGCGAAGAAGAAACGTCGTAAGTCAGTTTAAAAATTATGACAGCTGAATATTTATTTTATATGGTGTAGTGTCATGTTTATCGAGAATAGTAACGGCGTCTGTTCTAAGCAGGGAAGACATGCTTTAGAGAAATATGGCATCCTTGCATATTGGCTTTTATCTAAATGTGATTGTTAGAGGGGATTTATAGATCGTCGACTGCCGCAATAAGCAAAGCCCTGTTGTCATATTTTTACTGGAGACAAAAATGTATACAATGAATTGATTCTCATGAGATGTATCGTCCATAAAAAATAATTAAATATTAATAATACATATCAAGGTTAATCTTTTTTCAGTACGTATCATTTTTCAGAATTTTTTAAAAACATTTTTTTTTCATCTCTTGTTGTTTAATTTTCCTTTCTTATTTTTAAATATCGTTTTACCAAAAATAATAATTTAATCTTATTCATTCAAATTTTGTCGTTTATAAAGACATTTTTTATTTGAACGATGTTTGTTCTAAAAAAATATTTAGTCTGGCCTATGAGAATGCAGTAATTCAAAATTAAAAATCCTGTAAATTTCCTAGCGAGTTTCACAGAATCGTCAACAGATAAGTTCTGACTTTTATGAGTACGGTTAGTAATATATAGAAAGCTTTTTTTATGGAAAAAACCAACTTTTAGGCAGTAAAACTTTAATTATAGGCTCTAATGAAAATATATTCGACATCCTAAGTGTTAAGAAAATATTTAAACGAATAAAAAGTAATAGTAGAGATTTTTAGGGGTATTTAAATTTCTCAGAGAAGAAAAATATCTAGTATTAATTTTAATCGGGATAATGCTAATTTTATAAGTATTCGGTTTTTTTTTTTTAATTCCTAACTTCACCAGGTTAGTTTCTTTTAAAACTTATATTTACAAACTATTCTAATATTTAGAAAAAAATTATTTTAATTTTATATTTTCAGAAAAATGTTACCTTCACTGACAGCTTCTATCTTCTTTCTGCGTTTGAAGGCTCCTGTTTTATTGTCTGAAAAATTTTCTACGATCCTTCATAGAGGGTGATAAAAATTTTTCTTTAGGGTATGTGTTTTAAATTTAATTCACTATTTCCGTTTTTTTAAACATAATTTTTAATTTTGTTTAAAGAATATTTGTTTATATGTAATTTATTTCATGTAATGAACATTAATCCAATTTATTTTAATTTTTTTTTGTTTTCAATTTTAGGAGGAAAATTTCAGAAATTCCAAAATCAACAACACCTTAGTTACCTCTTAGCAACTGAGAAAAGCAAATCTGTTTGATGAAAAATTATTTCAATGGATCAATCAAAATGCTTTATTATAAAATGTCTGAAAATTTGGGTTTTTAAACAATAAATTGAATTTATCTGGATGAGTTTATTAAGATTTTGTATTGAATTTATTTCCTGGGATTATTTTAAAATTTCTAAACTACTTTTTATTCGAAATACTCCATTAATAGATAAGTTTTTTCATTTTTAATTACCACCAATCGCGATACTTCAATTTTTGACATTTCTCAATTTAAACCATTTGTTAAATGTCTTTACGTTCAAAATTGTTAATTTTATTGACATTTATAATAAATTACCTTACAAAATGCTTAAACTTGTTTAACTTAAATTTTAAGCCATAACTTACAAAAAAAGTAGCACAAACTATATATGTTTAGAAAGCTTAAATATTGAGATTTGTGTTAGGCTAAAAATATACAGGGTGTTCTAGTTAAAATAACAAAGTTGCCCTATCCCTAAAAATCACCGTGTTAATTTCCGGTCAAACCGTATGTTTCTATTATTAAACCTATTTGCGTAATAAGCGATCAAAACCCCGAAAAGTTAAGTGGGACACCCGGTATAAGTAGTTTCCAGGGTAAGATATAATTTAAAAACGTATTTTACATATTTTAAAATTTGTCTATATTTGTTTACTTTACTTAGTAGACAATTGAGTAGATTTAAAAGACACGTATCTATGAAATTTATTGATTAATTTAAACCAATGGCGTACAACAGCAGTTACTCATTTTTTTTATAGGAAACTGCTTTAATTTTAATTCTGGTCAAATTAAATTTAGCAATGCTCATTACATGCCTAAATGTTTATTGTTTTATATCCATAGCTAAAAAATAGTAATATTAAACGCGTTAGTGTGCTCATTTGTTTGTTCGTTATGTGACCGCATCGCAACCGCGTCCGCTACCGCACCCGCTATCATTCTGGTTTGCGCCTCGTTTAAAGCACAGCAGACCATTTTTTTGCAGTTATGTGTATTTTAGTTTAATATAACTGGATGTCAAGAATAATTTATCGAAGTATTAGTCATATTTTATAAAATACTCTATATATAATTACTCTCTATATTTTACTTTGTTATATATATTTTTTTCAGAATGTGAAACAGAAGGATCAGTAGCGATTATCAAATTTCTTCCTTTAATGCTCAGGCCTGAGCGTTATTCTTGTTCTCTTGTCCTACATCAAACTTTGCCGTTATTAAGCCGAAGTTAGTCAGTAGCGTATCATTTTATAATTTGGCTGTTTTATCCTATAGTCGATATTAAGCACACTTATTGTAGCTCCAAAAACCAATTTTTAGCTTAATTTAAATGTCTGGCTCATTTTCTAAAATAGACTTTAAAATTTTGTTTGGATTAAACAAATTATTGGATTACGGGATTAATTAAGTTAATATCTGTTTGTAGGAAATAAATAAAAATAATAAATGAAATTTTTATTATTTTAAATCTATTCATATTTTTAGACCCTGTTATTAACGAATGCGTTAATTGCCCGGAATATTCCATTTTGCTCCCACCTATTCAAACATGTGATTTTCACCTTTTGCTGTAAATATTTTTATAAAACGATATTTCTTTTCACAAATTAATAGTGATATAAAACTTTTTGTCAATATTTCTTTTATGGATCTATCTGACTAATGATACGCTACTGTTAATATCGGCTTTTTCGCTCTATATAAATGAGAGAGAACAAAAATAAATTAATAACGCATCATGTATTTGAAAGAATACCGGGTAAAAAAAAAATCTTTTCTCTGAAATAACGACAGTATTTTATTTAATGGTATTCATTGCGGTGTATAATGAGTTGAGGCGCAGTTAAAAAGACTTTCCAGAAAATTCAAATTTAGTTCTTTTCTTATTCAAGAAAGATAAATATTTCCAGTGTTTTGTGTTCGCATTTAAACTTCTTGTTATTTAATTATGAACTTAGGGTTGATAAGAAATTAGTTATAAAAAATATGGCTGTCATTTTTTATAATGGTTTCTGTAATAATAGGAGAAAACATAAATGCACATTAATAATGCATTAAATGAATTTATGTATATGAAATGGAAGAAAAATAATCAAAAATACACGGTGTTTTTATCAATATATTTCATTCCTGTTGAACGATTTAATAAATATATAGTGCTGTGCTAAATGCCTTAAAGTCCATTGGCTTTAAAATTTCCAATCATCTTTTTCCACTTGTTTCTATCCACGGCAGTTTCTTTCCAATTATAGATTTCCACTTTTCTTAAGTCTTCTTTACATGCTTTTATCCATTATTTGCGGGGCCCTCCCCTTCTTCTTCTTTTTTCTCCTTCACCTCTTAACAAGGATCCTTTGGTCCATCTCTGATATAATTTTCTAAGTATAAAAGAGGACTGATAATGTTAGGTTTTTGGACCCATACATACTTTACTAGACCCCAAATATACCCCAAGTATGTATGAATCATACCACTGGATCCAAAAACCTAACATTATCATTTCTCACCTATACTTACAAAATTGTCTACAGTCTAATTTTCACATCTCCTATGCCATTAGCCACTAGTTGTTTTACAGTTGTTGGTACTACAGCCACTTCTTCTTTTACTGTGAACTGTCGTTCTAAAGTAATTTCACCATGAGGGCTTTCTAACCAGTTTAAGTAACTTTCGAAATAAAAAAATAATTATTGTTATTTAAAAACTGTTCATCATAGTTTAACCCTTGGAACTGTTAATCATTTTAAGGTTTTAATTAATTCTCCATTTATGTTTTTACTTTCCCGACCCACCTCCTAGAAGGGAAAGTATTGTGAACGAGCTAAAAAAAAATTCGAGATATAGATGAAAATTTCATTTTTGAGGTCACCTAAGATGATTAAGACCATTTCGAGATGGAAGTCTGTCTGCCTGTCTGTGTGTATTCTTCCACGATAAAGACCACACGTTTAATCCTATTGAGCTGAAATTTGGTACATAGCTTTGGGTTATCCGTCGGAAAAATCTATTAGTTTTTGTACGACATATGTCAAACGGAAGTATCACTATCAAAAAATGACAGATGCAATATGTCACGGAATTTCACTTGCAATATGTCATTTGAAAGCCCTTGAAAAACTCCATTCAGAACAGTCAAAATTATTTTTCAAACTGTCACCTGTCAAAATTAAAAAAATGTCAAAATTTGAAACTTTAATATTGAATATCTGATAAGGTATTCGTGGTGTTTTTTTCAATTTTTTTACAATCTTTTCCAATTTCGTCCAATTTTCTTTTTCAATTTTTCTTTGACGTTTCAATAGTTTTTGAGGTTTTTTGAGTTTTTTTTGGAATTTTTTGATATCTTTTGAGATTTTTAGAGATTTTAGAGGTTTTTTGAGATTTCTTGATATTTCTTGATATTTCTTGAGATTATTTGATATATTTTGAGATTTTTTAAGATTTTTTGATATTTATTTGAGATCTCTTGAGTTTTTTAAGATTTTTAAGTATTATTTAAGATTTTTTGAAATTTTTTTAAAATTTATTTTAGTTTTTTGAGACTCTTTCAATCATTTGAGATATTTTGAGAATTTAAAGATTTTATGAGCTTTTTAAATTTTTTTTAAAGATTTTCGAGTTTTTTGACATTTTTTGAGGTTTTTAAACAATTTTTGAGGTTTTTTGAGTTTTTTGAGATTTTTGAGGTTTTTTCATATTTTTTGTATTTTTGAGGTTTTTTAAGATTTTTTCAGATTTTGTTTTTGAAGTTTTTTAAGTTTTTTGAGTTTTTGAGATTTTTTGACTTCTTTGAATTTTTAGAGATTTTTTGATGTTTTTGAGATATTTACCATTTTATTTTTTTTTGAGATTTGACGTTTTAAATTCTTTGATATTCTTTGGTAATTTTTAGATTTTTTAGATTTTTTTATAATTTTTGAGATGCTTTTGAAGCGTCTAAAAAATTTTCGAGATTTTTTGATTTTTAAGGTTTTTTATGGTTTTGAGGTATTTTACCTTTTTTGAGATTTTTGAAATTTTTGATTTGAAGTGAAAGTATTGTGAACGAGCTAAAAAAAAATTTCGAGATAAAGATGGAAATATCCATTTTGAGGTCACCTGAGATGATTAAGACATTTCCAGCTGGAAATCTGTCTGTCTGTCTGTGTGCATTCTTCCACGATAGAGGCCACACGTTCCATCCGATTGACCTGAAATTTGGTACATGAGTTTGGGTTACACGTCGGAAGAACATATTAGTTTTTGTACGACATCTGTCAAACGGAAGTGCCACTATCAATAAATGACAGATGCAATATGTCATGGAATTTGACTTGCAATATGTCATTTGAAAGCCCTTGAAAAACTCTATTCGGAATGGTCAAAATTATTTCATCTGTCAAAAATAAAAATGTTAAAATTTTAAATTTTTTTTCTCGATTTTTTCTTATTTTTGCCATAGTTTTCCTATTTTTCCTAGTTTTTCCTATTTTTGCTATATTTTCCTATTATTTACTTTTTTTATATTTTTTTCTACCATCTTTCAACCATTTTGCGTATTTTTCAACATAATTCTCTGGTTTTTTATATTTTTGACGATTTTTCCCGAATTTTTCCCATTTTCCCATTTTCTGAATTTTTCCCTATTTTTTACATTTTCCTATTTTTGCCTATTTATTTATGTTTTCCTATTTTTTCAATTTTTCCCCATTTTTTTAAAATATTTTTCATATATTTTCCCATTTTATACCATTTTTTTTATTTTGTCTGTTTATTTTTTTTCCTCTTTTTTTCTATTTTTCCTATTTTTTCCAATTTTCCCCATTTTGTAAATTTCTACCAATTTTTTTTCGTTTCTCCATTTTTCTATATTTTCCCAATTTTTTTCTGTTTTTCAACATTTTTATTTTTTTTCCATTTGTTCTTTTTTTCTTTTTTTCCCTTTTATTTCATTTTTGTTCCTATTTTTTTCTTTTTTTACCTATTTTTTCCCATTTTTCCTATACTATTTTTAATTATTTTCTATTTTTTCCTTATTTTCCCTATTTTTTTCCAATTTTCTTATTGTCTCAAACAACGCAAAAACGCTAGATATTTAAATATACGAACACAACCTACTGATTTCCTCCACAATGACCAAAATCAGCTGTGTTATTGTGTTATTCAAATCAAGTAGCTATCAAAACAATATATAATCGATCCGATGTTGCAAAAGTTACAAACTTTTTCTGCAGTCTTTGGTAAAATCGAAGAGGGCAGCACCTGTCGAACATTATTTATTTAAATACTAGGTTTCGTTTTACAAAATATATAGGAATATTTGAGAAATGATGTATTGGAAAAAAAATGTATTTTTAATTTTGTTCACCGGAACTTCACTAATTTTTAAATTAAAAGCAATAAATCAAAATTATTTTAATTTTATTGTTTTATAATTTATTTTAAAGCTCCGATAATCACATTAGTCTTTATAAATAAGTTTCTTAAAACAAAAACTAATTTCGTTAATTATTAAGCCAGTCAAACGAATCCGCGAATGGCTCTTAAGTGAAAATTGGATTTCCCAAAATCATAATTTAATCAAAAATTTGATTAATGTTCATTTTGATTTTTTTCATATTTTTCCTAATTTCATAATTATTACATTGGAACTTATTGACTTTAAAACACAAGAATTCGTGAAGTCGGTCCTGGTGTAAGGCCTCAAGCTTTGCCGTTTAACAAACTTGGCGCCAGATATTGTTTCGGCTTATCATTTACATCTCAGCTTCCTTTTCGGTTTGCCAGAAATGTATGCTAATGATAGAGATAATTAAGATATTAACTGTGAGCAAACATGTTTACTTGCCGCGTTGGTTCACACCAAATTTCACACTGGTTTCCAAACATGAAAACTAGATTCTAGGTCAGTGTTTATATTTATTAGGATGGGGTGTCAACAATGCACAATCTATTGATTTATTTTTGTTTTCGAGAATGAAAAAAAGAACTGTTTTTGTTTTAGAAATATTTTAGAAAATTTCACAGCCAACATTTTAGCATAGCAACTAAAAAATTTTTTGACGTTTATAGTAAAATGACATTGACATTTACCATCAAAAACCGTCATTGTCCTAGTATTTTTTTTAATATTTTGGTGTGAAATTTTCTTACCGAATCCCTCACGTGCTTGAATTAATTGCGGGAAATTTGTCTCTAAAGAAAATTCATGTACTCAAAAAATTTCCGGCAAAAAATTCATGCCATAGGGAGATTATTAGTAAAAATTTTACACCTAACATTTTTGAAAAATTAAAAGCCTGTATTTTAGATTGTTACCATAGCAACTAAAAAAATTTCCGGAAATTTTTCTCCTCCTTAGAACAAAGGAGCATGAAATTACACTGAAAATTTTTTGACGTTTATAGTAAAATGACATTTACATTTACCATCAAAAACCGTCATTGTCCTAGTATTTTTTTTTAAAATTTTGGTGCGAAATTTTATTACCGAATCCCCCACGAGCTTGAATTAATTTTTAAAGAAAATTCATGTACTCAAAAAATTTCCGGCAATAATTCATGCCCTAGGGAGATTATAAGTGATAATTTAGTCATTATTAATTTTAAAAGATTTTGATGTTTTTTTTTCGGTTTTAGACATTTTAAATAAAGTAGACAAAAGCAATTGTATGAGAAATTTTAGTAAATGTATTTTTACTATCCAAGAAAGAAAATGTTCAACAGATAATTATAACGAAATTTGTAATAATGTACTTAAGATACTTTTAGGTACGTATATTTGATTTGAACTAAATTTAGTGATTGTATTAAAAAAAAGAAATAGATAATTGAGTTTAGTGTTACAGAAAATTTAACAATACAAAAAGAATTACTTTGGCGAAAATATTCCACTTGTGTAATAACCGCCAGTACTAATTGGAACTGACAGAAGGCCCATCTCTATAAAAACCCCAATTTTGAAAAATTGATTTTTATTTATCCAGGCCGTATATCGGACAGTTGTTTCATCCCTTAAGGAATCATCAGTAACATTAATGTGCCCAGATGCATATAATTCAAATCTCACCTCGAAACACAATAGTGCAATATTGAGTAAAAACGATGCACATTGCCGCTGACAAGTCCTTAAGGAGAAAAAAAAAATTGGTATTAAAAGTTTTAAATTTTGCATAAGCGGCGTCCACTTTATACCTTTAATGAATAATTATTATTTAAACTTAATAAAAATAAAAATTTAGAATCTAAAAAATTTAGGCATCTACTGGATAGATTTATGAATAATAATCCGCGGTCAAAAAATTTTTATGGCGATTTTTCTAATACTCATGAATTAGTTAATTAACAATTTTTTCCTACTTGAACATGAAAATTATAAGTGCGATAGTTGTTAAATAACAAATCTGAATTTTTTTTTATTTTTTGAAGCTATTTTTGAAAGCTCTCAGAAGAGATTCCCGTTGCAAAAATTAAAAAAATTGTTATGTTTCACTTTGTTATTAACAATTTACTTAGTTTAAAAATTGATTAATCATTGAAAAAAATATTCATATTACTGTAAATCCGTTTTTTTATGATTATGAACAATTCTTCAATATGTAGAAGAGCTCTGGAACAATTCTTAAAGTTGTAGAACAATTCTTAAAGATATATAATAATTCTTAACCGTCCAAAACAATTGTTCAATAAGTCCTAGAACAATTTTTAAGGATTTAGAACAATTCTTAAAAGTTCAGAACAATTCTTTAATATTTAGAATAATTCTGGAACAATTCATAAAGTTCCAGAACTGTTCTTCAATGTGAATAAGAGTTCTGGAACAATTTTTAAAGTTATAGAACAATTCTTCAATATGTAGAAAATTTCTGGAACAATTCTTAAAGTTCTAGAACAATTCTGAAGAATATAAAACCATTCTTAACGATCCAGAACAATTTTTCAATATTTGTACGAATTCTGGAGCAATTCTTAAAGTTCTAGAACAATTCGTAAAGATATAGAATAATTTTTAACGGTCCTGGACAATTGTTCAATATACAGAAGAATTATGGACCGATTCTTTAAGTTCTAGAACAATTTTTAAGGATTTAGAACAATTCTTAAAAGTTCAGAACAATTCTTTAATATTTAGAATAATTCTGGAACAATTCGTAAAGTTCCTGAACTGTTCTTCAATATGTATAAGAGTTCTGGAACAATTTTTAAAGTTCTAGAACAATTCTTAAAGGTCCAGAACAATTCTACAATATGTAGGAGAGTTCTGGAACAATTCTGAAGGATATAGAACCATTCTTAACAGTCCAGAACAATTCCTTAATATATATAAGAATTCTGGAGCAATTCTTAAAGTTATAGAACAAGTTTTCAATATGTAGAAGAGCTCTGGATCAATTTTTAAAGTTGTAGAACAATTCTTAAAGATATAGAATAATTCTTAATGGTCCAGAACAATTGTTCAAAATACAGAAGAATTCTGGAACAATTCGTTAAGTCCTAGAACAATTTTTAAGGATTTAGAACAATTCTTAAAAGTCCAGAACAATTCTTTAATATTTAGAAGAATTCTGGAACATTTCGTAAAGTTCCAAAACTATTCTTCAATATGTAATTGAGTTCTGGAACAATTATTTTAGTTCCAGAACAATTCTTAAAGATCCAGAACAATTCATTAATATGTAGGAGAATTCTGGAACAATTCTTATCTAGAACAATTCTGAAGGATATAGAACCATTCTTAACGGACCGAAACAATTCTTTAATATTTATAAGAATTCTGGAACAATATGTAGAAGAGTTCTGGAACATTTTTTAAAGTTCAAAAACAATCCTTAATTATATAGAACAATTCTTAAAGGTCCAGAACAATTTTTCAATACGTAGGAGAGTTCAGGAAAAATTCATAAAGTTATAGAACAATTCTGAATGATATAGAACCATTCTTAACGGTCCAGAACAATTCTTTCATATTTATAAGAATTCTGAAATAATTCTTAAAGTTATAGAACAATTCTTCAATATGTAGAATATCTCTGGAACAATTCTTAAAGTTGTAGAACAATTTTTAAGGATATAGAACAATTCTTAAAGGTTAAGAACAATTTTTCAATATACAGAAGAGTTCTCAAATAATTCTTAAAGTTCTAGAACAATTCTTCAGTATGTAGAACAATTCTGAAACAATTCTTAAAGTTCTAGAACAATTATTAACGGTCCAGAACAGTTCTAGAAAAGTTCTGGAATAATTCCTTAAGTTCTAGAACAATTCTTAAGGATTTAGAACAATTCTTAAAAGGCCAGAACAATTATTTAATGCAAATAATGATTTGTTTTAAACAATCGTTCCTTAAATTTTTTTTTATTGCCTAAAAACGTTTTTGTTAATTAATAATTTTTTCTAACATATAAATAAATTACTTTTCTCAAAAAATTACGCATTGTTCTTTTTGTTTCATTATGTAGAAAAAGAAAAAAAATATAGAAAAAATTGAATTTTTTATAACAAATTGTTTATTAAATAAACAATGTAAATTTAAATAAAAACAAATTTTTTTAGTTATCAAAGAGCAAGATAAATTATGTTAAAAAAAACACGGTTCCTTAATAATAATTACAGGTGGTAGAAAAAAATTGTTAATTACCAAATAAGTATTTAAGCAATGACATTTTTTTTTAAGAAACGATTTTTTAATCAAAGGTTATATTTCCAAAAAAGAAATTTTAAATTATCTTATAAACAACGCAAATACAAATTTTTAAAAATCATTTTCATGTGACTTCTGCTTTTTAATTTTTAACCTAAGTAAATTGTTAATAACAAAAAGTAAAAAATAACAATTTTTTAATTTTTCCAATGGAATTTTCTTCTGAAACCTTTCAGAAATAGTTCCAAAAAAGGAAAAAAAATCAGATTTGTTATTTAACAATTCATGTTCAAGTAAAAAAAAATTATAATGAAGATTTAAACAAATTAAATTGTTTTATTTCATCCTTTAGTATGGATCTTCATAAAGTTAAAGCCTCATCTATTCAATTTTTGAAGAAAAAAATTGTTAATTAACTAATGCATAATTAATACAAAAATCGCGATAAAAATTTTTTGACCGCAGATTATTTTTCATAAATTTATCCAATATATGCCTGAATTTTTTCATTTCCTAATTTTCATATTTAATAAGTTTAAATAATAATTATTTATTAAAGATCCAAATTGGACGGCGATTATGCAAGCCAGAATCTTCGTTTTCGGCAGTATTTTCAACCCTCTAAGAAAATTATAAATATTGGTCCTACAGTTCCGCGAGATAAAATTTTTTTTTGGGAAATTTCATTCTCTTTTTGAAAATTTTTTCAATTTTGAAAAATTTGAAATAGTTTTTGAGATAGTTGCAAAAAACCAAACCCCATTTTTTTCAGTTAATTAATTATAACTTTTACAATTTTTGCTACAAGCCATTCCGAATCGAATGATACCTCGTTCATATTTTTCAGAGGCGGAGAAAAAAGTTTGACCCACTCAAAAAAAAAAACCTTAAAAATAAATAGAGCAAAACATCTAGAAAATTCTTAATTATTAACTCTTGCCCATAATGAAGAACTTGGCGATATTTCGCTATTAGTAACATCATTAAAGTAACTTTATGTTTAGAAAATGCTTGTCACGTAGTGAAACTACTGGTAACTTCGTATAATGCTTGGCAATTTTGATTAATAAACCCACCTGAGTATCGAAAGTTTCCTAAGGAAACTTTAGGGTGCGCGTCCTGAAAACTGTACTAGTTATTTGTAAGAAACTGGAAATTTTAAAGTCTTATCTCTCCGCAAGTTATGAAGTCGGATGATCGTTTCACTAAAACTTGTCGCCGGAAATGTTAAAGTGGGAATGCGAAACTTAGTCATTTCTTAAAAATAAAGAAAATATTTATTTCAACTAGATTTATATTTCATGAGAAGTATTTTATTTCTAGGGACATTAAAGTTTTGGTGTTAATGGTAGTTTTATTAGAATGAGGTTGTAAAAAAATATCCTATATACTAAAAAACTAATATAACTAATAAAGTAATAGATATTTATAAATTATTAGTACTGAAATGAAGTAATTTGTATAGCAAAACATTTTGTTTTTCATGAGATTTTAAAACAAAATAGAATAATCCTAATACTCTGCTATACTAATACTGAAAATGATCTTTAAAAAAATTAGAGTGTCCCAGATCGAAAAACTTTATATGGCTCAATTTTTACGAAAATAGCACAATTTTTAACAAAGTTTGTAGGCCATTTTGTGTCAACCATTTTGTTTTCGAAAATTGTGAGACCGAATTTGAATTTATTGCATTAATTTTCACGATAATACTAGATTTTTTGAAAAAGTTAGTCAGCCATTTTGTTTTAGATCAATATGACAACAAATTTGGATTTCTTTATTCAAAAAATATAACCGTCAATGTTTTCGATAATAATGACAAAATTAATTGGCCATTTTGTGAAGTCAATTTTTTTCTGTTACGAAAATTTTGACAAAAAAATTAGCATTTCTTGACCCAAAAAAACCCATAAATGTTTATTATTAAGAAAAATCTACAAATTTGGACAACGTTTCTCATCCATTTTGTATCATCCATTTTGTTTTAGATCATTATGACAACAAATTTGGATTTTTTTATCAAAAAACAGCTAAGTGTCAATTTTTTCTAAAATAGCACAAAATTAATCGGCCATTTTGTGCAGTCAATTTTTGTTACGAAAATTTTAACAAAGTTTCTCGTCTAATTTGTATCAGCCATTTTGTTTTTAGAACATTATGACAACAAATTTGAATTTTTTTTCCAAAAAATACATAACTGTCAATTTTTTCATTAATAGCACAATTTTTGAAAAAAATAATCGGCCATTTTGTGCAGTCAATTTTTTTATGAAAATTTTGATAATAAATTTGCCTTTCTTGACCCAAAAAACCAATAAATGTTTATTTTTAGGAAAATGCCACAAATTTTGACAGTTTTTCGTCCATTTTGTATCAGCCATTTTGTTTTTAGAACAATATGACAACAAATTTGGATTTTTTTTCCAAAAAAATGCGTAACTGTCAATTTTTTCGATAATAGCACGATTTTTAACAAAATTAATCGGCCATTTTATGCACTCAATTTTTGTTACGAAAATTTCGACAATAAATTTGCATTTCTTGACAATAAAACCCATAAATATTTATTTTAAGGAAAATACCACAAATTTTTACAGTTTCTCGTCCATTTTATATTAGCCATTTTGTTTTAGAACAATACGATAATAAATTTGGATTTTTTTTATCCAAGAAACAGATAGCTGTTAATTTTTTCGACAACAGCACAATTTTAGACAAAATTAATCGGCCATTTTGTGCAGTCCATTTTTGTTATGAAAATTTTGACAATAAATTTGAATTACCACAATGTTGACAGTTTCTCGTCCATTTTGTGTCAGCCATTTTGTTTTAGAACAATATGACAACAAATTAGTATTTTTTTATCCAATTTTGTGCAGTCAATTTTTGTTACGAAAATTTTGACAACAAATTTGCATTTCTGGAGCCAAAAAACCCATAAATATTTATTTTTAGGAAAATACCCCAAATATACGTCCATTTTGTATCAGCCATTTTCTTTTAGAACAATATGATAACAAATTTTTATTTTTTTATTCAAGAAACAAATAACTGACAATTTTATCGATAATAGCACAATTTTTGAAAAAAATAATCGGCTATTTTGTTCAGTTAATTTTTTTTACGAAAAATTTGACATCAAATTTGCATTTTTTGATTCAAAAAACCCATAAATGTTTATTATTAGGAAAATATCACAAATGTTGACAGTTTGTCGTTCATTTTGTGTCAGCCATTTTGTTTTAGAACAATATGAAAACAAATTTAGATTTTTTTATCCAAGAAACAGATAGCTGTCAATTTTTTTGACAATACCACAATTTAGACAAAATTAATCGGCCATTTTGTGCAGTCCATTTTTGTTATGAAAATTTTGACAATAAATTTGAATTTCTTGACCTAAAAAACCGTTAAATGTTTATTTTAAGGAAAATATCACAAATTTTGACAGTTTCTCGTTCATTTTGTGTCGGCCATTTTGTTTTAGAACAATATGACAACAAATTTAGATTTTTTTATCCAAGAAATAGATAGCTGTCAATTTTTTCGACAATAGCACATTTTTAGACAAAATTAATCGGCCATTTTGTGCAGTCAATTTTTGTTACGAAAACAAATTTGAATTTTTTGACCTAAAAAACCCATAAATGTTTATTTTTAGGAAAATATCCCATACTTTGACAGTTTCTCCTCTATTTTGTATCAGCCATTTTGCTTTAGAACAATATGGGAACAAATTTGGTTTTTTTTATCCAAAAAACAGATAACTGTCAATTTTTTCGATAAGAGCACAATTTTGGAACAAATTAATCGGCAATTTTGTGCAGTCAATTTTTGTTACGAAAATTTTGACAACAAATTTGCATTTCTGGACCCAAAAAACACATAAATATTTATTTTTAGGAAAATATCCCAAATTTTGACAGTTTCTCGTCCATTTTGTATCAGCCATTTTATTTTAGAAGAATATGAGAACAAATGTGGTTTTTTTTCTATCCAAAAAAGAGATAACTGTCAATTTTATTGATAATAGCACAATTTTTGAAAAAATTAATCGGCCATTTTGTGCAGTCAATTTTTGTTACGAAAATTTTGACAACAGATTAGTTTTTCTTGACACAAAAAACCCATAAATGTTTATTTTTAGGAAAATACTACAAATTTTGTCGTCCATTTTGTATCAGCCATTTTGTTATAGATTATTATGAAAAAATTTGGATTTCTTTATTCAAGAAATAATTAAGAATCAATTTTTTCAAGAAAAGCATAATTTGTGACAAAATTAATCGGCCACTTTGTTCCGTCAATATTTTTTACGAAAATTTTGACAACAAATTTGCATTTCTTGACCCAAAAAATCCATAAATATTTATTTTAAGGAAAATACCACAAATTTTTACAGTTTCTCGTCCATTTTGTATCAGCCATTTTGTTTTAGAAGAATATGACAACAAATTTGGATTTTATTTAACCAAGAAACAGATAACTGTCAATTTTTTCGGTAATAGCACAATTTTTGATAAAAATAATCGGCCATTTTGTGCAGTCAATTTTTGTCATGAAAATTTTGACAACAGATTACGAATTTTGATAGTTTCTCATCCATTTTGTATCAGCCATTTTGTTTTAGAACAATACGAGAACAAATTTGGTTTTTTTTTATCCAAAAAACAGATAACTGTCAATTTTTTCGAAAATAGCACAATTTTTGATAAAATTAATAGGCCATTTTATGCAGTCCATTTTTTTGACAACAAATTTGCATTTCTTGACCCAAAAAACACATAAATGATTATTTTTAGGAAAATACTACAAATTTTGACAAATTTTGTCGTCCATTTTGTATCAGCCATTTTGTTCTAAAATTTATTTACTCACATTTTCTCCATTGCTTTTCTAGCTCCACCGGGAATTTCTTTTAGCAAATCAGCTAAATTTTGTCAATCAGCCAAATCATGGCCCTTTAACTACATTTTTAATCGCACGTTAAATATTGGAGCCACCATTTTGAATTTATTAATTTTGACAAAAAATTCATATTCTTCAACCTCCAAAACCCTCACATAACAAATTTGAATAAAGTTTCAATTTTTATTTGGAAAATTTCATCCGCCATATTTTAGATTTTTATAAACATTTATTATTTTTATACTTAAAATTATCTCCGGCACTGTATGATATTTTTTTATGTCATCTTAATAAAAATATATAGTTAGTAGGTAGGAGAATTTGCAAAGGGTCTTGCAAATGGCGGATGCGCACTATTATTAAGTGGTCCCGATTATGCGCATGCGTTGTTAATGTTATGATTATGTTTTTTCTGATTATTTGGAATAAAAATAATAAATACAAAACTATTATCGGAATATAGCCGGGATTAATCATTAATAAAAAATTGCATGTATTTTTGCATTTATTTCTCAAAAAAAAATTTGTCTCCCAATAGTTCCTCCTGTATACGCTTCCCTTAGATAACCAGACTTTAGCCAAGTCGGTCACGAAAAACTGCCTCACATTCTAGAAATTTCGAACGTCAAATGTCATTTTATTTTATAATAACAATCTAGTTACTTTAATCATTATTAATTTTTACTTATACAAGTACCATTAGACTTGGAAAACTTAGAAAACGCGAATTATGTTGCTTGAAAAAGCAAAACGCGATGGAAAATTCGTCGAAAAGTGCGGATACGCGATTGGTTGTGAAAAAAAAATAAAGCAAACGGTAGTGCAATTATCGTCTAAAATCGTGTGTTAGTTAGACATTAAAAGTGAACAAAAAAATCTACAAGAACTATGGTAAGTAATATACTAAATATTTTAATAGATTTAGAAATTTCTAGAGAATTTTAAAGTTAATGATTATAGAAAAAGTGTATATAACGTAAAAAAAAAATCGATATAGTGCGCAGCTAATTCGCGCATGAATGATTTATGTATATTTGTATGTAGATATTTCTTCTTTTTACACTTAATTCTAACAAGTTGTTGCATGTAAAAAATTATCTCCTAAATTAAACATATTCTAATGATTTACTCATACAAAAAAATCTCACACCGGATTCTATGGACTTAAAAAAAAATAATAAACAATTTTAAATAAAGAAAATATTTAAATTGAAAGAAATAGGAAAAATAGGTCAATTAGAGAAATGAAAAATAAAAAACAGAAAAAATATGAATAAATAGGAAAATAGGGGAAAATAATGAAAAATTGGGTAAAACAGGGAAAAATATGAAAATTATAGAAAATGGAAAAAAATAGAGAAAACAAGAAAAAATGTAAAATTATAGAAAATAAGAAATAATATAAAAAAATAAAGAAAAACATGGACAAATATAGAAAAATGGGAAGAATAGCAAAAATAGGGAAAAATAGTAGAAAGTAAGGAAAATAGGGAAAAACATAAAAAATAGAGGAAAATAGGAAAAAATAGAGAAAAAATACCTATTGCGAAAAATAGGGAAAAACAAGAAAAAAATAGATCAAAATAGGGAAGAATATGAAAAAACATGAATAGGAAAATTTGGAAAAAATAGTGAACATATGGAAAAATAAGTCTAAATAGGGAAATTTCGGAAAATAGGGAAAAATGAGGAAAATAGTCAAAAATAGGGAAACATGAGAAAAAATAATGAAAATAGTGAAAACAGGTGAAAATATAGAAAAAAGAGAAAAGTAGAGGAAAATAGTGAAAAATTGGGGAAGACAGCGAAAAATATAAACAAAAATGGCAAAATAGGGAAAATAGGGAAAAATAAAAAACAATAGGGAACAATGGAGAAAAATTGGGAATAATCAGAAAAATTTGAGCAAAATGGGAAATTTTTTAGTAAAATAGGAAAATATTAGGAAAATTAGGGCTAAATAGAGAAATTTGAATAAAAATATGGAAATATAAAGAAATTAGAGAATAAATATGGGAAAATAAGGTAAAAATAGGGAAAGCAAAAAAAATAGGACAAAATTGAGGAAAATTAGAAAAATAGAGAAAAAAACAGTGATTGTGAAAAATAGGGCAAAAAAGAAAAAAATAGAGCAAAATAAGGAAAAATATGAAAAACCATGAATAGGAAAAGAAAAAAATTGTCAAAATATGGAAAAATTGGGACAATTATAGCAAAATAGGGAAATTAGAGAATAAATAAGCCAAAATGGTAAAAAAAAAACGAAAAATAGGGGAAAATATAGAAAAAAAGTTAAAAATAGAGGAAATAGTGAAAAATTGGGGAAAACAGGGAAAAATATGAAGAAACAGGACAAAATATTGAAAAATGGGGAAAAAATAGAGAACAATTGATTAAAATGAGAAATAATTAGAAAAAATTGAGCAAAATAGGGAAATTTTTAGAAAATAGGAAAAAATTTGGAAAATTATGCCATAATAGGGAAATTTGAAAAAAAAATGGAAAAATAGGGAAATTAGAGAATAAATATAGGAAAATGATGGAAATAACGAAATATTGGAAAAAATAAAGAAAAAATAGATAAAAAGAAAATAATAGAAAATAATAGGGATAAAAACCATAATGATAAACAGGAAAAATATGAAGGAATAGCAAAAATAGGGAAAAATAGATAGAAAATATGCAAAAAGAAAGAAAATAAAAAAAAATGTAAAAAATAGAGAAAAATAGTAAAAAAGAAAAAAAACGTGAAAAACCAGGGGCGAAATGGAAATAATAGGAAAATATTATTAAAAGACAGATAAAATAAGAAAATTAGAGATAAACATAGAAAAATAGGGAAATATATGGGAAAATAGTGACAAATAGGGGATAATAAGGAAAAATAATAAAAGTAGAAAAAAAACAGATAATAGTAGGGAGAAATAGGGAAAAACAGGAAAATGTAAAAAAAAATAAAAGAAATAGGAAAAATAGGGCAATTAGAGAAAAGATAAATGAAAACAGGAAAAATATGAATTATTGGGAAAAATAGAGAAAATTAGGGAAAAATAGGAAAAAATAAGTGAAAACAGGAACAAGAAAAAATACGGATAATATAGCATAAAATAATGGAAAACTGGAAAAAATAGAAAAAGATAGAGCGAAAAATATAGAAAATAGGGTGAAAATATGGGAAAAACTGTAGAGTTTGTAAAAATAGAAAAAATAGGGCAAAATATTAAAATTTGGGAAAAATTGGGAAAAATTGGGAAAAATAGAGAAAAATAGGGAAATTTGGAAAAAATAAAAAAAAACATGCAAAAATAAGGAAATTGGAGAATAAATAGGCAAACATGGGAAAAATAGGACAAAAGGGAAAATAGAACAAAATAGATAATAATAGGGACAAATAGGGAAAAATAGGAAAAAATAGTGAAAAACGAGAAAAATAGGAAGAAATACGTAAAAATAAGCAAGTTAAATAAAAAAAAGACTAAAATATACGAACAAATTAACCCTATTGTCGTATATTGGCAAAAGTATAAAACGATTAATTAAGTAACAAAGTAATTGATGCATAAAAATATATAAAATATCATTTAGTTATATCAACGTTTTCTCTATTTATTTTAGATCGAAAACTGATTTGCGAATAACTTTGAATATTTTTTCGTTTTTGTCTTCGTTCTTTTTTTTTAATGGCCATATAGGAAAAATCGTTCATTCATTCGTGATGGAACATAAAATGCCAACGGCCACGTTTCAAAACAGTTATTCCTATGGAAATCCCATTTTCGTACGAATTGCTCCGATTTAATATTTGCATAAGAGGTTTAGTGGATTTTTATATTCTCAGATCTTCAGGTTAAGAATGATAAAATAATTCTTTAGTACAGGTTGAGGCAATTGAGTTAAAATTAGTGAAAAACTATGAGACCGATGAAAAATTAGAATTGGAAAAAATGTAAAAAAAACGTGGACAAATATAGAAAAATGGGGAGAATATTAAAAATATACAGGGAAAAATAGGAGAAAGTAGAGAAAATAGAGACAAACATTAAAAATAGGAAAAAATAAAGGAAAATAGGAGAAATAAAGAAAAAAAATAGCCATTATGAAAAATAGGGAAAACGGGATAAAATAGGGCAAAATAGGAAAAAATATGAAAAAACATTGCAACATAGAGAAAAATAGGGAACAATTAAAAAAAAAAATATGGAAAACTAAGGAATTAGAGAATAAATATGGGAAAATGGTGAAAAATAAGGAAATAATGAGGAAAATAAGGATAAAATGGAAAAAAGGAAATAATAGAATATAATAGGGATAAAAACAATAATGAAAAACAAGAAAAATATGTGGGAATAGAAAAAATAGCCACAATTGGCGAAAAATAAGTGGAAATAGGATAAAATAATAGAAAATAGGAAAAATAAAAAGAAGTAGGAAAAATGGATAAAAAAAAAATAGTGAAAAATATAGAAAACAGAGAAAATAAGAACATTTGTGAAAAATAGGGAAAATATGGAAAAATTGGGAAAAAACGGCAAAATATAGAAATTTAGGAAAATAGGAATATAGTCAAAAATATAAAAAAATTAGGAAAAAGGAAAATAGAGAAAAATAAAGAACAATGGGAAACAATTGAGAAAAATTGGGCATGAATAGAAAAAATTTACCAAAATAGGGAAATTTTTTGAAAAATAGGGAAAAATTAGTACAAAATAGGGCAATTTGAGAAAAAATATCCAAATATAGGAAAATTAGAGAATAAATATGGGAAAATGGTGAAAAATAAGGAAATATTGGAAAAAATTTGGAAAAAATTAAAAAAAAAGAAGAAAATAATAGAAAATAATAGGGGTAAAAACAATAATGAAAAATAGTAAAATATGAAGGAATAGAAAAAATAGGGAAAAATATCGAAAATTGGCGAAAAATATTTAGAAATAGGATAAAATAATAGAAAATAGGCAAAAATAGAAAGAAATAGAAAAATGGATAAAATGAGGACAAATAGTGAAAAATAGAGAAAATAAACAAAATCTGAAAATTAGTGAAAATACGAAAAAAACATGAAAAGTGGAATAATAATGAAATATTACCATAAAAAAATCCGGTTGAGGGACGATAAAAAAATCTGAGTTAAAGGCATATATAAAAATCCGTTTGAATGACCGTAAAAAATTCCGAATCGAAGGACCATAAAAAATCCGAATTTAAGAAACATAAAAAATTTGAATCCCAGGACCATACAAAATTCTGGAACGAAGGAACATAAAAAAATCCCCTTTGAGGCCTATAAAAAATTCGGCTTAAAGGACCATAAAAAATTCATAAATAAATTTGAATTGAACGAAAATAAAAAAAAAATACGAATCCAAGGACCATAAAAAATTCTGGTAGAAAGGCCTATAAAAAACGGAATTGAAGGACTATAAAAAAATCCGTATCGAAGGACTATAAATCCGGGTCGGACGACTATATAAAAATCCTGATTGTAGGACAATACAAAAAATCTGGGTTGAAAGACCATAAAAAATCCGGCCGAAGGACAATTAAAAATTCTGAGTCGAAAGACCATAAAAAAATCCTAATTGAATGAACATAAAAAAATCCGAATCCGAGGACCATAAAAAATACTGGAACAAAGAAACATAAAAAAATCTCGGTTGAAGACCTATAAAATATCTGAATTCAAGGACCAAAAAAAATTAAATTGAACCTAAAATAAAAAATACGAATCCAAGGATCATAAAAAATTCCTGAATGAAAGGAATATAAAAAAATCCGGGTTAAGGGACTATAAAAAAATTAATTGAAGGACCATATAAAAATCCGTTTGAAGGACCATAAAAAATTCCGAATCGAAAGACCATAAAAAATCCGAATTGAAGAAACATAAAAAATCCGAATCCCAGGTCCATAAAAAATTCTGAAACGAAGGAACATAAACAAAATCTCCGTTGTAGACCTATAAAAAATCCGGATTAAAGTACCATAAAAAATTCATAAATTAATTTGAATTGAACGAAAATAAAAATAATATGACCATAAAAAATTCTGGTGAAAGGAACATAAAAGCATCCGGGTTAAAGGACTATAAAAAACTGAATTAAAGGACCATAAATAATTCGCGTTGGAGGACTTTAAAAAAATCCGGGTCGGAGGACTATATAAAAATCCTGATTGCAGGACAATACAAAAAATCTGGGTTGAAAGACCATAAAAAATCCGGCCGAAGGACAATTAAAAATTCCGAATCGAAAGCTCATAAAAAATCTGAATTAAAGGAAAATAAAAAATCCGAATTCGGGCACCTTAGAAAATACTGGAGCAAAGAAATTTAAAAAAATCTCGGTTGAAGGCCTCTAAATTATCCGGATTAAAGGACCAAAAAAATTCATAAATGTGAATTTAACCGAAAAAAAAAATATGAATCCAGGGATCATAAAAAATTCTGAATAAAAGAAACATAAAAAAACGAGGATAAAGGACCATAAAAAACTAAATTCAAGGACCATAAAAAAATCCGCATCGAATGACTAAAAAATCCGGGTCGGAGGACAATAAAAAAATCCTGATTGTAGGACTATACAAAAATCCGGGTTGAAAGATCACACTTGTTGAACATAGCATATGGCGTCTATAAAAGATTCCCGTCTCCACAGTTCAGGAAAAGATCTGCATCTTCCGGTTGCACGCCCTCTAGGATATACAGCAACTGCGTATATAGGGTCTTTAAGATATCCTTACCCCTCCCTGAGGATTTCTGTAAATTTCCGTTCAAGGCAAAAATAATTAAATGATATTTTTCCTCACTTTTTTTGGTATAGGCATCTTAATACCAGATTCTATTATATAAAAAAAAATATAAAATAATAATAATATGAATATGAAATATATGAATTATTAGACCAAAATATGAAATATAAAAATAATCAAAATGAATTAAATTTTAAGACAATCTGTAAAAATAAATTAAAAATAGATTCTCTTTTTGTAATCGAGACTTAAAGTGCATCAGAGAGATCAGATAATTTATATTGTTATAAAAGATAAGATATGAACTTTTAAGTAAATATAACAAAAAAAAATTTCCGGCATTGAAAAGAATTAAAAATAACAGTAAATCAAAGTTTAAGCGTAGAAATAATTAATAATGATAACAGGGGATCATAGTGGAAATTTAATATAATATAATAAAAACTTACACTATATAACGAAAGGAAATTTTCAATAGGCGACACAGACAGAAGTCAATTGCTTTGATTGAAGAGACAAAGAGAGAGAATTGTTAACATGGGACAGACATTAATACAGAGGAATAATAAAAATACAGGATGGCACAGAACAAAAAAACGTAACATTTTTTTGCTTACGAATTTTTTACAGTGGGCTCTTCATCTATAATGGTGTATATTTTTAATAACGCAGGTATTTGTAGATCAAGACACGTTGCTATGTAATTATTTTAATTACGAATTTATTTATCGGTTTTTCTGAGAGCGACAGGAAAGTAGATATGAAATACCGGTGCAAATATAGTAAACCGGTTTATTTGACCTACATTCCATATATGGTGAAACCGGTTTTTTTCCGACGGGATACTGATAGTACAAATGTTGCACATCTGGCGACCACCTGCCAAACCGGCTATATTAAAATGTGTAGGAAACACGCTCCCATAAGGAATCTAATTAACACCTGGTGACTATCTGGCACTGAGGGGATAATGACAGTGCAAATGAGCACTTCCGGTCACGTGTGCAGGTCATTGAACTTAAGATATGGATAATTGTTTTACAGAATAAATATTAATTAGGAAATCATTTATTAAATTGAATTATAACCAGATAAATGCATGTAATAATTTTTAGACAATATCGTAAAAAAAAGTATAGTACATAGACAATTTTTGCATTAGTAATATATTATTAAATTCGCAAATAGAACATGAAATAATTTAAACACATCTAAACGAGCAGTAAGTATACTTAATCATCCATTAGGCGACCTAGGAGACATTTACAACACCACAATACATACACACGCAATCTTAGGAAATTCCAGAAATGTTTCTTTGTCTTAATAACGATTAATAATTCAAGATGCAGTGCAGCAAGTCTCTTGCGAGACAAAGCTCCAGCGACTTCTAGGGACTGCTATTGTCCTCGTTTCGCATCATCAACAATTTATGCGGCTCCTAATGAAGTATTCAAGAGACTGTGAACCTTTCTAATTGATCCTGGACCAATGCCGAATAACAATAAAATGCCAGCATTGTTGGTGCTATCAATAGATATTATACAGGGTGATACATAATTTCAGCGAAATTGATGGAAGCTTGTTATTGATTAATAATCTAAAAAAAAACACGAATTTTATTTCTCATTGCAAACCGACACTATACCTAATTGGAATCGGAATATATAACTTGACTTTAATAAGAACGTGATATATGATTTTCGGATATAATTTTTCTGAGCTCAGAAATTTTGTCCCCTATCTTATTAAATTTACAATTCAAAGTAGATAAAAATTGCACCAGTTTAATATTAATATTATCATATATACTGTAAGTAGATAAGCTTTGACAGTTCTGGCGCACTCCTTATGGAAATTAACAAGGGAAATCGCCAAGGTCAATTGTAATTTTTGGCTCACTCAAGGTCACTACCAGTTCTCGATCACATCATTTCGAACAGTTTTCAAATAGCTCTTGAATTGTCTTCAATAATGCATGTTAAGGTGTGTTTGTATTGGTAATGCCAAAAATTATATTTTGTTTTATGCGTTGCGGACCTTTTTACATCATTTGGTGATTTTCTTTTACTTAAAACCTTCTTTATCTAATTGATTTGTTTCAAATTTGCAGCTTGGAGATGATTAACGTCCCTGAGCTTGATTAAATGGTGGATTATATATTATATTTTTGGGGTGAACCCAAATGTTATAGACTGCATTTAACGGTAAAAGCTGTATTCCAGCATCAACTTTAAAATTAAACTTTTGACAATGAAAAATTAATTGAACTGTCTAAAATAACATTTACGTCGACATTAGTTAAGAAATACGTTAATGACGTCATAATTCCGTCTCATCCATTTCATGATTCAGAGATGACGTAAAGGCAGAGGATGGTTAAACAAAACTCTACATGTTCCTTAGTAGTCTAAGGAATGACCAAATTTAGTGATCTAATTTTGTGGTCTGTCTCGACTCTTTCCATTGTGGTGGACATATTTGATGTACTAGATTATTTATCAGATCTAGCACAACTCTTTGTGCCACTGTTACAGCTTTATTGAAAGTCTTATTAATAGTTTTGCAAATTTAAGATTGTTACTGGATACTAGCAGTTCTAGTATAGTAATTAGATTTGCGCCATCTCTGAACTGTTTGTCAGACTAATTTGGAAAGAGTTCTAAAATAATTTCGATTTTCCTTTTCATTCCAATTTCATATAGTATTGATGGTACTCCCAGATCTGCTTTCAGAAGTTTTCTCATAAGCTTTAATAATCTCAGTTTCGTTATGCTCTTGTTTTTAGTTATTTTATCTTGTCTATTCGAACAGTAAATATTACGTTATTTTATTTCGTTACTGCTCACCTCTACCTTAAACTAATTTCAGTATCTCATTCTGAGTGGGATTATACAGGGTGGCGCACAGTATACGCGTCGGTGTTTATATGGAAAACGGTAAAACTTTATGAAAAATGTTTAATTCAAGTCTATACATGGACCACGGATTATTGTTCATAAATCTATCTAGTAGATGCCTGAATTTTTTCAATTCTTAATTTTTATATTTACTAAGTTTAAGTAATATTTATTCATTAAAGGTCCAAAGTGGGTGGCGCTTAAGCCGTATTTTCAACCTTCTGGGAAAATTATAAATATTGGTCCTACAGTTCTGAGAGATATAATTTTTTGTTGGAAATGTCATCTTCTTTTTGAATCTTTTTTCAAATTTGAAAAATGTCAAATAGGTTTTGAGATATTTGCAAAGACCAAACCAATTTTTTAGTTAATTGTTTATAACTTTTGCTCCTGAATTTTTTCAAAAATTATCTACACGCTATTCCGATTCGAATGACACCTCGTTCATATTTTTTGGAGGCGGAGAAAAAAGTTTGACCCAAAAAGCAATTCTTGACTTTATTTCTGCTGCTAAAAATTATCTAATACGGTTATGATATTGGATTTTGAACAAAAATAATACTTATTAATTGTTCAACATCCATTTTTACTTTCCCGGACCCATCAAAGGGAAAGTAAGGTGAACGAGCAAAAAAAAAATCGAGATATCGATGGAAATATCCATTTTGAGGTCCCTCAAGAAGATTGAAACCATTTCCAGCTCATGGTCTGTCTGTGCGTCTGTGTGTAATCTTCCACGATAACTGCCGAACTGTTGGACTAATCAAGCTGAAATTTGGTATGGAGGGTTGGTGTGTGCCTAGAATACGACCATTAGATTTTGGTTTAAATTGGTACAGTAGAAGGTCCTCAAGACCGACATTGAATAAATGCACATGTAACAAATTTTTACTTTTTTTAAATTTTAAGGACAAACTATACACTTTAGTGCAAAATGTTGTAGTACAAAATTTTATAGCATAAAATTTCCTACAACTTTTGTTCTATACTTTTTCCAGAATTTTCAATAGTTGCGCCACTAGAGGGCGCGTAAAAAATGTGCATGTAAGTTTTCTCTAGTTTTTCTTGATTTTGAGGACAAACGATATACTTTAGTGCAAAATGTTGTAGTACAACGTTTTAGAGCATACAATTCCCTACAACTTTTGTTTCAAACTTTTTCCAGAATTTCCAATAGTTGAGCCACTAGAGGGCGCGTAAAAAATGTGCATGTATGTTTTCTCTAGTTTTTCTTGATTTTTAGGACAATTAATACAATTTAATGCAAAATGTTATAGTACAAAGTTTAAGGGCATAAAATTCCCTACAAGTCTGTCTGAGACTTTTTCTAGAATTTCCAATAGTTGCGCCACTAGAGGGCGCGTAAAAAATGTGCATGTAGGTTTTCTCTAGTTTTTCTTGATTTTGAAGACAAACAATGCATTTTAGTGCAAAATTTTGTAGTTCAAAGTTGTAAAGCATCAAATTTTCTATAACTTTTATGTTTAACTTTTTATCGAATTCCTCATAGTTTCGCCGCTAGATGGCAAAAATACACATTTATAATTTTTCATTTTTTTTAAAATTGGAGGTAAATTATGCTCTTGTGCAAAATGTTTCAGTGCAAAGTTGTAAAGCATAAAATTCCCTATAACTATTGTATGAAAATTTTTCCCGAATTCCCAATAGTTTTCACACATGATTTTAGGAGATCCTAATTGCAGCATTGTGTGATATATAACGTGCGCATGCGCAGTTTATGTATTCAACATCGGTTCGCTGTTTTTAATGTGTTCTATAAATTATTGTAATGCTTAGTATTTTGTAATTAAAATAATAATAATAAATAACATAGTTTTGCTCGATAATATAAAAACGCTGCTAAATATCCGCACTGCTCGTCACTATATTTCACGGACGTAGGTTTATTTTTTTCCTGAGAGGGCGTACATTTTTCCGGAGGGGTAATGAAACTTTTAGACAAATATATTTGTCCGCTTCTACATATCATATATTTTATGTTATTTTTTGTTATCCTTGTTACACCCTTTAAACTCCCAATATCTACGCCCTTGATATATGTATAATAATTTAATCCCAGATGTTGGTTTTCACTGCTCTGATCTATGCTCCTCTATGTGCTTAGGCTTAGGAGGTTTTTTAAGGATTCAAAGATTATTATTTCTTTCAGTATTTGTCTCTAGCTAATATTATTATTTATTTATTTTTTTAATATCGTGTTTATTTCCATAAAAGATCTGTTTCCTAAAACGGTCCTGTCTTAAAATTTCACCAATGTAAACTCAGTATGTCCTTTAAAGTTCTACTGAACCCGTAATAATATTCAAACTGTCGAATATCTACTCTAATCAGATTAAAATTGGTTTCCGACAAAATTATCACAAAGTTTGTTAGGCGTTCATTGCGTAAAATTAGCAAACTAATTTTTTTAATAGAAACTTAAGAAAGAGTATTTTAAAACTTAAAGTGAGTTCTACTCGATTTGAAACTTTTTCACTCCTATTTAATATCCTTTTTATAGTAAATATTTGTATCATATTGCACAAAATATGATAATAACTTGGAATGTAACACGCAAAAAGGATATTCAGGAAAAAATCGAATTTCCTTGTAGGTGACTTTTTAGAAAGAAAGTTAAGAAAATTCACTGAAAATATTGCCTAGAGGAAATCTTAAAAGTTTATAGTTTGCAACATTTTTATGGTTTTGGGAATACGGCGGGCTTCAAGGTACTTTAAAATAAACTGAATGTTATATAGATTTACAGGTGTATTTGGATAGTAATAAAAATAGAAATACATTTTTTTGGGTTTAATAAAAAATTGTCTTAAAGTATCTAAAGGTAGGAAATTAATTATCTTGTAGAAATTAAAATAGCTGAAAACTTGAAGATGGAGAAATTCCACTAAATTTTTCGAATACTCTAGTTATTAAATTATATAAATTCTAATTCTACTGGAATTACGGGATATAATTAAAAAATATATAACTAGAAAAATATACAAATATCATAAAAAAGTTTAAGGTTTAACAAAAAAAAAAATTCAGTTTAAACCACACAAGAAACACAACGAATTTTTAATATTAAATTATTTTATTAAACCATAAAATTTTATCGAGAAAGAATGAATCCGAAGAGTGTCGCTAAATATATACAGGGTGGCGCACCCTATACATAAATGTTTTTAAATCCAATAACATATTTAAATCAAGAAAAATAACTATTAAAAATATACATGGTGATTAAAAAAATACGTAAATTAATATTAAAAAAGTACATTTTTATTAGCACACCCTGTATTATAAATTACTCAGAAAATATCTTTTCTCATAAATGTTTTTAAATCCAATAACATATTTAAATCAAGAAAAATGACTATTAAAAATATACATGGTGATTCAAAAAATACGTAAATTAATATTAAAAAAGTACATTTTCATTAGCACACCCTGTATTATAAATTTGTAAGAAAATTTCTTTTGTCATAAATGTTTTTAAATTCAATAAAATATTTAAATCAAGAAAAATAACTATTAAAAATATACATGGTGATTCAAAAAATACGTAAATTAATATTAAAAAAGTACATTTTCATTAGCACACCCTGTGTTATAAATTTGTAAGAAAATCTAATTTTCATTAAAAGTTTCTAAATTCAAAAAATATTTAAATCAGGAAAAATAAATATTAAAAATATACATGGTGATTCAAAAAATACGTAAATTAATATTAAAAAAGTACATTTTCATTAGCACACCCTGTATTATAAATTTGTAAGAAAATTTAATTTTCATTAAAAGTTTCTAAATTCAATAAAATATTTAAATCAGGAAAAATAAATATTAAAAATATACATGGTGATTCAAAAAATACGTAAATTAATAGGAATTAAAAAAGTACATTTTCATTAGCACACCCTGTATTATAAATTTGTAAGAAAATTCAATTTTCATTAAAAGTTTCTAAATCAAATAAAATTTTTAAATCAAAAAAAAAAACATATTAAGAATATACATGGTGATTCACAAAATACGTAAATTAATATTAAAAAAGTACATTTTTATTAGCACACCCTGTATTATAAATTACTCAGAAAATTTCTTTTGTCATAAATGTTTTTAAATCCAATAAAATATTTAAATCAGGAAAAATAAATATTAAAAATATACATGGTGATTCAAAAAATACGTAAATTAATATTAAAAAAGTACATTTTTATTAGCACACCCTGTATTATAAATTACTCAGAAAATTTCTTTTGTCATAAATGTTTTTAAATCCAATAAAATATTTAAATCAAGAAAAATAACTATTAAAAATATACATGGTGATTCAAAAAATACGTAAATTAATATTAAAAAAGTACATTTTCATTAGCACACCCTGTATTATAAATTTGTAAGAAAATTTAATTTTCATTAAAAGTTTCTAAATTCAATAAAATATTTAAATCAGGAAAAATAAATATTAAAAATATACATGGTGATTCAAAAAATACGTAAATTAATAGGAATTAAAAAAGTACATTTTCATTAGCACACCCTGTATTATAAATTTGTAAGAAAATTCAATTTTCATTAAAAGTTTCTAAATCAAATAAAATTTTTAAATCAAAAAAAAACATATTAAGAATATACATGGTGATACAAAAAATAGGTAAATTAATATTAAAAAACTACATTTTTACGAGCACACCCTGTATTATAAATTACTCATAAAATTTCATTTTTAATAAAAGTTTCTAAATTCAATAAAATATTGAAATCAGGAAAAATAAATATTAAAAATATACATGGTGATTCAAAAAATACGTAAATTAATATTAAAAAAGTACATTTTTATTAGCACACCCTGTATTATAAATTACTAAGAAAATTTTATTTTTAATAAAAATTTCTAAATCCAATAAAATTTTTAAATAAAAAAAAAATATATTAAGATTATATATGGTGATTCAAAAATAGTTAAATTAATATTAAAAAAGTACATTTTTATGAGCACACCCTGTATTATAAATTACTCAGAAAATTTCTTTTCTCATAAATGTTTTTAAATACAATAAAATATTTAACTCAAGAAAAATAACTATTAAAAATATACATGGTGATTCAAAAAATACGTAAATTAATATTAAAAAAGTACATTTTTATTACAACACCCTGTATTATAAATTACTCAGAAAATTTCATTTTTGATAAAATTTTCTAAATTCAGTAAAATATTTAAATCAAGAAAAAAATATATTAAAAATGTACATGGTGATTCAATAAATACGTAAATTAATATTAAAAAAGTACATTTTTATTAGCACACCCTGTATTATAAATTTCTGAGAAAATTTCATGTCTAATAAAAGTTTCTAAATCAAATAAAATATTTAAATCAAGAAAAAAAATTAAAAAAATATTATTATTATTATTAAAAGTAATTTTTCATACAACAATGTAAATAAGCATTTAACAAATTGAGATTAACAAATAAAAATAAAAACAATAAATTATAAACGTGTATAAGAATATGTGTAGGACATAGCTAGTAAAAAACAAAAACAAATATCTTATGAGTAAAATAAGTTCAGCAGAGGTGGAGGAGGAGATAAAATGATAAGAAGAAATAGGAGAAGGTTAAGTGAAGTAAATGGCCAACGAATGACATCGGACATGAAAGACAAATCTTTTTTTTTTATTTAAATTTTCTTGGATTATGGTAAATAAGCTGCACCCCTTCTAGATTATTATCAGTAAAATCTGCATGTAAATCTTGATAAGAAAATCTAAGGTCAAAAATAGCGAAATTTGGCCTTAAAAGTTGTGGGGGTAGAATTCATGCAATATTCAAAATATGCATCAAACGTCACATTTAATGACGTTTACAACGTTACTTAACTTCCAGTATTTTGAAACGTTAAAAAACGTTCAAAATGTCACATTTTACAACGTTTTCTAATACCTAGAATTTTGTTTCGATAAATACATATTAACATATTTCCTCATGGGAAATACATGTATTTGGTGTAATAAAGTGAAAGTTTTTTCACATCAAAAAAGTAAACGTTAAAAAACTTTGAAAACACTGTAAAATGTGACGTTTCGAACGTTTTTTACCGTTTCAAAATACTGAACGTTAAAAAACTTTGTAAACGTCGTAAAATGTGACGTTTGCATGAATTTTATCCCCAGCACTTGTAGGGCCAAATTTCGCTATTTTTGACCTCAGATTTTCTTATGGAGATTTACATCTAGATTGTACTGATAATGGGCTAAAACGGGTGCAGCTTATTTACGGATTATATAGGAAATAATTTACCCACGTAGTAAAAATTAAGCTATTTTCACCAATAACCAAAACTACACTTTTTTAATACATTTACGTACGTTTAGTATCACTTTTGTGGCTAATGGACTAGATCCGAAGCCAGAAAGAAGACAAAAAAAAATGGATAACAAATTGGATTAAAATAGTAAGAAATTTGAAGAAATGGGAGAAAAGAAATGCAAGAAATGGAAAAAGATAAAAAAGGATATTAAAAAAAATGGAAGAGACAAAAAACGAACTGAGAATTGAAATGATTGAGAGAATTATAGAAGTAGAAAAATTACAAGATGTTAAAATTGGAATTTTACAAGAAAAAGAAAAAGGATTTAAAGAAGAAATAAAAGAAGTGGAAAAAGTAAAATATGAAATACAGGATACTTCAGAAAGAATGGGAATTTTAGAAAATACACGGAATGGATGGAGTAATAGAAAAAAATATCAAAGAATCAGGAGAAAAGATAATAGAAAATCAAAAAAGTATAGAGAAAAAGAAAGAGGGAAGAATTGAAAAAGTTAATATAGAGATAGAGATAATAAACGGAAAAATCAATAACACAAGATTACAAAATAATAATAAGAATGAAGAAAAAGATATGAAAACAAAATTAAAAGAAATGGAGAACAAATTAAAATATTTGCAGGAGAAATACAAAAAAGAAAAAAGCAAACAAAGATGATATTAATAATGGGAAAATTATAAATAATATAAAAAATTAAGTAAAAGAAATAAAAATGGAATTCAGAAAAGATATAAAAGACTTAAAGTCAAATTTAAAATTAGAAAAGGAATAAATTGGTGGATTAACTGAAGATAACCGGAGCAAGTGAGAAAACAACCACACAAATTTTGCTAACCGCATATTGTAGAAAAAAATTTAACATGATTTTTCTTTTCAAAATATGAAAGTTAGCCAAATCCACTTTTCTTTATGAATGGTGGTTTTTTTTCTACAAGTTTTCTCACAGCGCTCGACTAATTTTAATTTAATTTATTAAACTTTTCTACACACTTAAAAATACAAACTTCATTTTCCTTATAACCATCCATTTCGATTTTAAATTTCATAATAATTGAACGATTTACGAATATTAGTATTCATAAATGTTGAAAGAACACTAGACTTGTATTTTCTTAAATATGCATCGAAGGACCAAACTCTTTAGGTAGGAGTTAAACCAAAATAAAAACAGTATTTGAAATAGGAATGTAATTTTATTCCATTTGTTCCAAGTACTAACATGAACAGAAAAATAATAAGCGGCACATTAATTTAAATTATGAAACCGAAATCAAATATAACTCATCACTTCACTCACGGTAAAAAACTGTTTACATTTTTTATTATTACGAAAACTCAGAAACTTTTTGGGTGTGGTTAATTACGCACCATTTTAATTATTTGAAGAAACTTTTTACTCTATTAAATGCGACTGCATCCTTATACAGTCGATAAGCGAGAGGGCGATTATGCTCTGAATTTTAGCGGAGTCGGGTTGCAGGTTTTTTATTGGTAGGAGACACGATACGTGGTATCCAAATAGCCTTGAATTCAGAATCTTAGCGGGAAGAAATATATTTATATTTTTTGTCTCTTATAATGATGGGATAATATGAGAGAACGATAATATTGCTTACATAGCAACGGTCGCTTATGTATTTTGTTTTCGTTAACGGTATTTTGAAAGTAGACAGAAAAAACGTCTGAGAGAAAAACGGAATAACTCTTGTGTTGAGTTTAAATCTATTTTTAGATTTTAAAATATACAATAATAGACATTAGTATGAACTGAAACATTAATATTATTAATTTTAAAAGAAATATGAATTATTTGGTATTTTCTGGATAATATTCCAGTGAAATTTATCCAATAATCACTGCATATTTTATTACTAAAGTTTTGATGTGTCCCACTATAATATATTATAGTCATTTTAACATCAACTCAGAAAACGCGATTCTCACTGTATAAGCTCCCTATACGTTAATTCCTTGTTCTCATAGGGTCAATTAACTAACAACCATTACCACTAAGGTTGTCGTGCACATATCCTTTCCTACTTTCCCAGAAAATGCATCATTGGACTGTAACGTTTCTCTTCCCATCATAATCCTCGTTACTAAAACACGTGCTGACTGTCCCACACGAATATCCACTTTTATAGTTTTAGACGTTCTTGTTTTGTTGTCTGCATTTCGGTGATGCTGAAAATAAGAAAAGTTTTATAAAAAAATTATTTTTTATTCACAAATGCTAAAAAAATAAATGATATAGGGGAAGGAATTATTGCCGATTCATTGACTCAATATGGGAAAAATTAATGGCATGGCTGTGGAAATTGAGTAAATTTTCAGATGGGAACTTTCAAGATATTATCGTCGTTTTGCAATTTAGATTTCTTTCTTTTTCAAATTTCCTTTTCTTTCAGATTGTGTTTACATTCCATTGAAAAGTTACATTTATAATGGATTGATAACATATTTAAAACACGGAAATTGGTTAGAAAAAAATATAGAAAAAAAATAGATAGTTACTTTCCCTGCACAATATGTAAGTAAAAATTTATTATTTTTGTATTTAAATACTTTAAAAAATTTTTAGTAATTTATTTTAAATTCTAAATTCCGTTATGTCTATTCTTAGAAACTAAATTAAAATATTTGAATCTTAATTTCTTGGATTCTTTTATCTCATTACGCTTACAATATTTCAATTGTAATTTTATCTCTCCTTAGTAACAAGATTCAATGCTTAAAATAAAAATATTTAGTGTAAATATCAAATTTTGTGACGTTTATGTCATTTTAACGTTATTTGTCAATAGTGAAATCATAAAAATGTCAAAATTATCATATTTGATTCAATTGTAGATTTGGCATCTTTTAGCTGTCAAAATCAAAATATAAATAATCTGAAATAAAAAGATGTGAAAGAAATAACAAAATCAGAAAAAATAAAAAAAAAACTTAGAAAATAAGATAAAAATATGAATAATTAAAAAAATAATTGGAACAAAATCTGGGACAAACTTGTAAAAAATTTAAAAAACAAGAACAATTGGAAAAATAAGAAGAATTAAAAAAAGTGAAACAATTTAAAGCGTACTAAAATAGTTTGGAGAATAAAAAAAAAAAATTAGAAAAAATTGGAAGAATTGAAAAAAAATCTGGAACAAACTAAAACATGATAAATTTGGAAAAAATTCAACAATTGAAAAAATGAGAAGATTCAGCGGAAATAATTATAAACTAAACAGAAAAAAAAATCCGAGAAAAAATATATGTTCAAATTGAAAAAATAAGAAAATAAAAATAAATTTAAAATAAATTAAAAATAGGAAAGTAAAAATTGCTACAAATTGCTACAAAAAATCAGAAAAAATTGAAAAATGAGAAAAAATCAGAAAAAAAGCCAGGACACAATCAGAAAAATAATCAAAAAATTAGAAAAAACAAGAAAATAATTATAAACCAAATAGAAAAAAAAAATTCTTTTTGGATTTTTGTGATTTTCCCTTTTTTGATTTTTTAATTTTTTTTCTTATTTTTTAGATTTGCTCAACTTTTTTTTTTCTGAATTTTCTCATTTTCCCAATTATTTCCGATTTATTTCAGTCTACAAATTTTTTCTGATTCTGCAAATTTTTTCTGGTTTTTTCTGATTTTGTCCCTTTTTTCTGATTTTTATGATTTTTGCATATTTTCTCTTTACCTATTTGTTTTTTTCTGAATTTTCTCATTTTCCCAATTATTTCTGACTTTCTCAAATATTTCCAATTTTTTTCCTCTTTTTTCTAATGTTTTACATTTTTTTCTTATTTTTTAAATTGCTTAACTTTATTGTTTTTTTTTTAATTGCTTAACTTTATTGTTTTTTTCTAAATTTTCTCATTTTTCCAATAATTCCGGATTTTTTGATAGTTTACAAATTTTTTCTAATTCTCCAAATTTCTTCTGTTTTTATTTTCAGATTTTCCGCGTTTTTTTTCTGATTTTTTCTGACGTTTTACATTTTTCTCAACTTTGTTGTTTTTCTGACTTTTCTCATTTTCCCAATTATTTCTCATTTTTTTAAAGTTTTCCAATTTTTTTTCAGATTTCTTTATCCGATTCTCCAAATTTTTCCTGTTTTTTTTTCTGATTTTGTCCTGTTTTTTTTCTGATTTTTTACATTTTTTTCTAATTTATTCAACAATTAAAAAAATGAGAATAATTAGAGAAAATAAAAAGTGAAATAATCAAAAAATAGAAAAAACGAAAAGGAAACAAGAAAATAATTAGAAACAAAAAAAAATCAGATATGGAAGAAAATTGGAATGAAATTGTTAAAATTTGGAAAAAATTGAAAAATAAGACAATTCAGAAAAAAAAACTAATCGAAAAAATGCAAAAAATCAGAAAAAAAAACGGGACAGAATCAGAGAGAACCAGAAAAAATTTGGAGAAACAGAAAAAATTTGTTAACTGAAAAAAATCGGAAATAATTAGGAAAATGAGAAACTTCAGAAGAAACCAAAAAAGTGAAACAATCTTAAAAAATAAGAAAAAATGTTGAAAAAAATCATTAAAAATTTTAAGATTCGAAAAAAAATCTGGAACAAACTAAAACATGATAAATTGTGAAAAATTTCAACAACTGGAAAAATGAGAAGATTCAGTGAAAATAAAAAGTGAAATAATTAAAAAATTAGGAAAAACAAAAAAATAAATAGAAAGAAAACAGAAAAAAAATCAAAGAAAAAATATATGTTCCAATTGAAAAAATGAGAAGAATCAGAAAAAAATTAAAATATATTAAAAATAATAAAATAAAAATTGCTATAGATTGGAAAAATAAAAAAAAAAAGTTGGAAAAAATATGGAAGAAAATTGAAATAAAATTGGAAAAAATTTGGAAAAAATCAGAAAAAATGGAAAAATGAGACAATTCAGAAAAAACCAAAAAGTTAAACAATCTAAAAAAAAATCAGTAAAAACCAGACCGAATTAGGAGAATCAGGAAACTCGGAAATATTTGGAAAACTTTGAAAAAAAACGGAAATAATTGGGAAAATGAGAAAATTCAGAAAAAAACCAAAAAAGTGAATCAATCTAAAAAATTATGAAACAATGTTGAAAAAAATCAGGAAAAATTATAAGAATCAGAAAAAATCTGAAAAAAAAAACAGGAAAAATCAAAGTGGCAGTGACAAGTGACGTAAATCAATGTCACTATTTCACTATCAAATTAACTTATGCCAATGCAGAATATAAATTTATATAAGTTAGTTAAGTGAAAAAAAATATTTATATGTACTTGAAATCAAAATTTCTTGAAACCAACAAATATAAAATTGCTTTAATTTACTTTTTACCTTTTAATCAAAACTAAATATTTTTTTTTACATACGCCACTGTCATTTCTTGCGCATCAATGTAGATGGTAGAAGTATATTGGCATGTTGTCGGTGTCGAAACTGCATTAAAATTAGATATATCTCACTGTCTCATAGTAAATTAAAGGAATGGAAATTTAGAAGCCGCAGGCACAATCTAATAGGAAATTAAAGTGCAAATTAAAACATCATTTGGCAGTGAAGTTCCCAAGATAGATTTTTTAAATAATTTAATGATTTTCAAAATAGACATTATTAATCAGCAACATAAAAAAATGTTAGCACTAAAAAAAGTCAATAAAAGATTTAATAACGGAAAATGAAAGAATTGGAAAAAATAAAAAATACTTATAAAAAGGAACCTTTTGTAACGAAGTTACTTAATTATGGTTATTACTTATTATTTAAAAATTAATATAAATTAATTATATCACCCACGGTTCTGGCTTATAATTAACTTAAAATTACGGTAAAGGTACCTTGAAATAAAAGTCAAACGCAATCAGTTAAACCTCCATCCGAAAGATGGAGACAGTCGTGTATGATGTCTGCATAGGCAGCAAACCGTACCTTATACACCGGACTGATAGACTTTCCGTCAACTCGATTGCTACTCCAGCCTGGATATCGTGTAGTTATCGTTTGACCTATCACCGAGTAACAGGACCTTGTTACACACATTTTTCTTACTAGCCGGATTTGGTATAAATAAAGACAGTTATTTTTTATTTGTTAATTTTATTTGGTGTACGTTTCAACTTTCGTCAGCATAAATATCCAAACAAGTAAGAGCCGCTAAGGGTTTTGTCGATGCCCTGGATTATTTTTTCTCTACTGACGCTGCCCAGTACAAACGGAAAGTGGCGCCCAAGGCAATCTAAGACCTGAACCAAGGTGACAAAAGACAACATGACGATGCAAAAAGCGTTATATATTAATGAATAAGAACAAAGAGAGTAATAATCATTAAAGATAAAAAAAAGAAGGGTTATGCTCAGAATAGGATAAATGTTATATAAAAATAATATTTAGGGAATTATTCCGACTTAAAACATGTACGAAACTTCCTTAAAGAACAAGTAATAAAAATGTCGTAAGCGAAAGATATAAGTACAGAGATGCAATAATATGGACAAGGCATCTGATATGATAAAAAAATTATATAATATTTTTCTTGGCTAAATATATGATATGAGGGTTATTTGAACAATTGTCACTTCTCCGATAGTTGAGCAAAGATTAATACACTCAGCTCAAATTAATGGAAAAACCGACGAACTGGAAAAACAAGGCAAGGATAATAGTCAAACATCCATTAACAATGGACTTAAACAGGAATCTCTGGAATGGTGGAAACGAATATCAGCAAAACGGTTAGATGTATTTAAGATCGTTATTTACAACTTGACCAGAAATATGTATCAATAATAACAAAAAAAAATAAGATATTCCACCCACTTTTTTTTTTTTTAAATTATTTGTTACTTACCAAAAAAGAAATTATTACTTGTGTAAAATATTATAGCTGTCCTTTAGGTAACAAGATAAAACATTTTTATTTTCAAATTGAAACTTTTTTTTAAATAAAAATCCGCTGACTACGAATTTAATTTATTCCTAATGGTGTGTATTACCAATAATTGGTTGAAATTTTGTGACGCAATTTTCGGTATGAAGGAGGCCATTTTTAAAAATCGTCATTTATCAAAGGTTATCTAATGAGTTGAAAAACTTCGATCAGATCAGTTCTCGAGATATTTGGAGTGGGAGTAAATTCACAAAAGTGAGTGTGACATTTTTACTATGGGATCTTTGATCAAATGATTACTTAAACTTACAATTTTTTTTAAATGATATGATCAGATTTGAAATACCAATAAGGAATTTTTTGGTAGATAGATACTTAAAATTGTTTTTTTAACGTAATTGATACTTGTTAATAAAATTTTCCTATCTGGTAAAAATTTGCTTTTTTTTAATAATAAATGAAATAATTTTTAAGCTCTATGTGGCTTCTTCCTAGCTTATAATATTTACGAGCACTAACAAATTTTTATTAGAAATTTATAAAAACTCCTAACCATAATATTATGCATTATGTTGATGAAATTCTTCTACATTCTCTGTTTAAACTAATCTATTTTAGCTACCCATTTTATAGAGTTCAAAGTTCCAATAATGTTTTAAAAACAGAAAAAAAAAAGAATTGAAAGTGTATTTTATGTCTTAAACTTTAACCTAAAGTTTAAATTTCGTATCTACAGTAATTTATCCGTCTAGGAATATGTTTTTCTTGAAGAACTGAAATAAGTTGGAAATTTAGTAATTTTGTCAGTTGAACAAATGTTCCGTAATTTTAAATAAATGGCGAAAGCGCTACTCTGCATTACCTAAAAATGGATGAAGTTATTAAAATAAAAAAAAATTGTTTACGTTTATATCAAACTATTTTATTACATTTTTTAAACTTACTTGATCAGATATTTCTTGCTCAATTACCAAAATAGCTCAACCATAATTAATAGAGTGATCAACAACTAAATTTTCTGTACTTTAAAAAATGCTGAAAGCCCTATTTTCTACATTATTTAAAAACTTCATAAAATAAAAAAAAAAAACAAAATTGTTTACAATTATATCAACTTATTTTATTATATTTTTTAAATTAACTTGATCGGGTATTTTATGTTCAATTACCAAAGTGGCAACACCATTGAGAATCATTTATCCATAATTAACGAATTGATCAACAATTAGATTTTCTGTACTTTAAAAAATGGTGAAAGCGCTATTTTCTGCATTATTTAAAAATCGACGAAGTTCTTGAAATAAAAAATAAACATAATTGTTTACAATCATATCAAATTATTTTATTACGTTTTTTAAACTTACTTGAACGGAGAATTTATGTTTAATTGCCAAAGTGGCAAAAACCATTGAAAATCATTTATCCATAATTAACGAATTGATCAACAATTAGATTTTCTGTACTTTAAAAAATGGTGAAAGCGCTATTTTCTGCATTATTTAAAATGCAAATTTCTTAAAAAAAAAAAACCAAATTATATCAAACTATTTTATTACATTTTTTAAACTTACTTAATCGTGTATTTCGTGTTTAATTGCCAAGATAGCAAAACCATTGGGAATAATTTATCTATAATTAACGAAATGATCAACAAATAAATTTTTTCTACGATCGTGCAAAAAGTGACCACTTATTGCACTAGCTACCGTGTTAAAAGTAAATCTTTTGTGCACTAGTGCATAAAAGTAAATTTAAGAGTGCTTTGAATTGTCAATTTCTTAGTAAATAAAAATAAAAAAAAATTCGACGCCGCCGCCAGGATTCGAACCCGAGCCGCTTGGTTGGAGCCCGGTATCTGTGCCACTAGACCAAAGGGATGCCAGGAATACATTTTGTTTTGATGAATTTACATAAAGCGAAGTATCTATATAGGTACTTATAATAATATTACCTAAATTATTTAAATTATCCGTGATTCAATGGATTCAATCTCAAATAAGATCACAAACGATCAACAAGCAAATTTTAGTGGTCATTTTATAAATAGAAATCCGTTTGATTAATCAAAATCTTTTCGTGTCTACCGATTTGACCTGTGGATGTGGCCTGAACTGTCACTGTCAGATTGATTGTGATAGTTTCTGCAATTAATTTCAAATTGTCAGTTCAAATTTAATTTTTTCGAAAACTGTTAAAAAGGTCATATTTATTTCGATCGTAGAAAAAATGTTGTGTGCAACACGTGCAAAAAGTGCATATTTGTTGCACTCAACTTCGTCTCGAGCTGCAAACCATACTTCATGCAACAAACATGCACTTTTTGCACTAGTTACACAAATAACTATTCTGTACTTTAAAAAATGGTGAAAGCGCTATTCTCTGCATTATTTAAAAATCGATGAAGTTCTTAATAAAAAAAAATAAAACAAAATTGTTTACAGTTATATCAAACTATTTTATTACATTTTTTAAACTTACTTGATCGAGAATTTCATGTTCAAAATTGCAAAATTATTGAGAGTCATTTATGCATAATTAACAAAGTGATCAACAAATAAATTTTTTGAAGTTTAAAAAATGGTAAGAGCGCTATTTTCTGCCGACGAAGTTCTTAATAAAAAAAAACAAAATTGTTTACAATTTTATCAAACCATTTAGTTAAATTTTTTAAACTTACTTGATCGAGAATTTCATGTTCAAAATTGCAAAATTATTGAAAATCATTTTTCTATAATTAACGAAGTGATCAACAAATAAATTTTCTGTACTTTAAAAAATGGTGAAAGAGCTATTTTCTTCATTAAAATTTTCCGTACTTTAAAAAATGGTGAAAGCGCTATTCTCTGCAATATTCAAAAATCGATGAAGTTCTTAATAAAAAAAAAAAAAAATTTTGCAATTATATCAAACTATTTAGTTAAATTTTTTAACTTATTCGATCGGGTATTTTATGTTTAAAATGGCAAAATTTTTGAGAATCATTTATTCATAATTAACGAAATGATCAACAAATAAATTTTCTGTACTTTAAAAAATGGTGAAAGCGCCATTTTCTGCATTAATTAAAATTGTCCGTACTTTAAAAAATGGTGAAAGCGCTATTCTCTGCATTATTTAAAAATCGATGAAGTTCTTAATAAAAAAAAAACAAAATTGTTTACAATTTTATCAAACCATTTAGTTAAATTTTTTAAACTTTCTTGATCGGGTATTTCATGTTCAAAATGGCAAAATCATTTATCCATAATTAACGAAGTGATCAAAAAATAAATTTCCTGTACTTTAAAAAATGGTGAAAGCGTCATTTTCTGCATTATTTAAAAATCGATGAAGTTCTTAAAATAAAAATAAACTAAATTGTTTACAATTATATCAAACAATTTTATTACATTTTTTAAAGTTACTTGATCGGATATTTCAATTGGCAAAAACCATTGACAATCATTTATCCATAATTAACGAAGTGATCAACAATTAAACATTTTGTACTTAAACAAATGGCGAAAGTAATGATATTCTGCATTATTTCAAAATCGATAGTAAATTTATCAGACCCAATACATAAGTCTTTTTATTTAGCTGTTCGCCATTAACGGCTATGTGTACTGGCGGCCACTATTGTCCCAGTTTGCAGCGGCCTTTATTAAAAATTTTATAAAATTTTCTGCTATAAAGGAATTTCCATACCACAATATTAATATTCTCTTATGATATAAATGATTACACGGGTATATTTAAAATAATTATACACATTATCGGTAATATCGTACTCAAAAACATAATATAAATTGTAATTACTTAATTATCGTATTTCAATTAAAACACGTGCATAATCAATAATAATTAGGTTCATTTGTCTAATGATGGTTAACTATAAAAATAATTTTTTATTTTAATAAAAAAATCTACTGTTATAATTCTTAGTATTTTTTCTAGAAAATAGTAACACACTAGGCTATTGATGCACCAAATAAAAATATATAATTTCTCTTATAGATGATATTGTAATAATTTATAACTACTAATAAATTTAAGAACGCCAATTTGTAATAATTAATTGTCAAATTGTACTAAATTTATTTATATTGTTTTATTCCTTTATCTCTTTTTTATTCTAAAAAGTATGTTCCAAATAGAAATATTAATTGTGGGCGCCATCTATTGGAAAAAACGAATATCTCAGGGTATAATGATGTTCGAACCTCTTTTGACGTCTTAACTCTTTGATAGCTTTCTCACTAGATGTCATTAAGAAATAAATGGTAGATTTCTTTTTAACAATTTTACTAGAAAAAAGTCAATAGTAACGATTTCAAAACACATTATTTATTACAATAGAACGATAAATATAATTTTGTGACAAGTTTTTTTTTTAAATTTTCACCATATTAATTATTAAATAAACGCTCAAACATAAAAAAATCAACTATAGAAAACTAAATTACAGAAAACCTAACCTAATATTGACGCCAAACCAGCAAAGTAAAAATGAACAAACTATTATATAACACGTAAGTACTGTTTCTCTTCTTGTATAACTAAATAATAAAAAAAGTTCCATAAATGTTAGAAGCACTTATTTAGTTTATATTTGGTATACAAGATCTGATTGTTTTTTTTATTTATAGATTATCACTTCTAATTCGTCGTGTCCGGATTTTAAAAGTCTTAACCATGTTTGGGGAATTGACGGCAGATGATGACCGCCATTAGTCCAACTGGTCATTCGTATAAATAAATATAAATCCAAAATTTGACTTACAAATTCTCGTGGAATACCAAAGGGATGTGTATGCGGGTAAATAATGAGTACAGGTAAATGTTTCACTAGTTTTCTCCCCACAAACTAATTAAAATAATATTTTTCTTATTTTTCATTGACAGATCAACCATCTCCTCCTAGTCCCGTCAAAAAAAAGCTTCTTCATCCCTAAAACCTGCCTACTTTCTTTTTAAAACATTTTTTTTTTCTTCCTAAATTTTTTGGTCTTTTATCATTTTAATTTTTAATAAATGTCAGTTCATATTTTTTTTTATAATCAAAACTTCTTTTTGGTTAAAGTTGTTAACTATTTTGTGGAGAATAAACTTTACAAATAATTTTTGACATTATATTTATTTTAGTTTTCTTTAGTTTGTTATTTATCTTATGTTTAAATAAAATTGATAAGTTTAATATTATCGTTTCTTTCTATAAATAATATTAGATATTAGATAAACTTAATTTAAAATAAATTAGATTTAATTTGTATGTATTGTCAATGTCTACTAGGTATATTTAATTTTTTAACAAAATATGGCATACATTACAACATATTGTAATAGTATGCCATATATTGATGATGTGTGTGTGTATTTTGGGTTCCGTAATTTTGAGATTTTGTTGATGTGTGTTTTTAGAACGGATCTAATAACAGATCAATAACAACCTACAATTCAATTTGATAAATTTAATAATGTCCTTTGACGCCAGTTAATCTACACTGGATTCAAGTAATCCCAAGATAGTTTGTCAGAGACATGTCACGTCGTTCCTTTATTAAATTATGTCCCGAATTGGGACCATTCTACTATTATTAATTATTACGAAACCAATACACGTCCATTATTTAATCTTTTTTTAGAAATAAATGACATGCCATCTGATAAAGTTTGAAGTGATAATTAATTAATGCTTGCTTTGGCAAGGTTTGCCCAATTTATATTTTCGTTGTTTCTTTAAATAGCTATTTAATCTTTAGAGCGGAGCTTCGTTTTATATAACTTTTACATAACTTTCTTGTTTTTCCATACTAATAAAATCATACAAGCATCCCATTGGTTTCGCAGCCAAACTCACACATTGCGCCTACTTGCGATGGACGTGTTCAATATTGTTTGAAAAATTCGCCTGAAGATATCCTAAGAGCCGAAACATGTCACGATGTTATATGGCAATATTTTTCAAGTTTTATTAAATTTGCCAAATAAATATTTTTTTATATTACATTATTGTGGTATAGTTTTATTAAATATTTTCTTCACTTCACGATTTTTAGATACAGGATTCAAATGTTCGGATAACCAGTTGCATAAGCAACAAATATAAAAATATAAAGTAGTTAGATAAGAACTTTACCCTTCTATAGTACTATTTCATTGCAATAAAGTTAACAAAAGAAACTTATAGTTATCCAAAGCATAGTTTGAATGTACATTTGTTAAAAAACATAAGTAAAGTGTTCAGATATTAGCGAGATAATCATTTTATAAGATGTGGCAACATCGCGAAACCGTTCAATATTGGTTAAAGATTGAAATAAACAATAAATTTACAGACTTGAGATAGCGATCCGACTCGACCGACACTTATTCACAAAAAAAGGACGATTCATACATTTTTATATGTTTTAACCGAAAGTTTCTATATGACTCGGGACGCGTCCGATATACCCGATGAGTTTTGGGGGTTATTTTTATTAAACAGTGGCGGACGACTACTATGTATGAATATAATTGAAATTTCTACAATGGTAGGTCCACTGTAGATGGTGAAAGCCTTGATACTTATGTCTTTTCTGCAATTCCTTTCTGAAGCTGAGATATTTACTGCCTTTCTTTTTTTTCAACGTAGTGTCATTGATATTTTTCATAATTTTTTCTGGTGTTTGAAACGATACCTATTTTATTTTGTTGATAATAAATAATAAATGTGATTAAGCTCAAATCTTTATATTATGGGTTTGTTCGACGAATAGAATTTGAAATATATCAGAAGTAGAATATTAAGTTTTGGACGCCAGTAAAATTGATTTTTTTATATAATTAGAAACAAATGACAAAATAACTATGATGTATTTTAAAATCCGTCCTTTCTTTTTTTTGGTTAAGGATTTAAACTCAAATTAAACGTTATATTTGTTTATTTCATAAAAAATAAGGTTCCTCAGATTTTTTTTTTACTTTTTCTTTTAAAAAAAACTTACCTTTTCTTGGTTTTTTTTCTTTTCTTTTTTCTCTCAAGGAAACTGTTGTCCAAGAAACTTGGTCCAAAGGAGAAACTGAAGAAACTATAGTCCAGAGAAAAAAACTTGGTCCAAAGGAAAAACGAAGTAAAGAGGAAAAAGAAAATAATTCCGAGAAAAAAAACATCTCATAAATTACCCGATTTCGTGGTCTCTGTGTTTGGAAAAGAATATAAAACAATGATGATATTAAAATGAAAAAAATAAATTTTTGATCAAAATATGATTACAAAATAATTAAAATGAATTAAATTAAGACAATCTGTAAAAACAAATTAAAAAATAGGTTCTCTTTCTGTAAAACGAGACACAGATATCAGATATTTTATATTTTTATAAAAAAAAATATGAACTTTTAACAAAAAATATATCTACCGGCATTAAAAGAATTAAAAATGTGAAATTATAAAATAATATAATAAAAACTGACCCTATAAGATGAGGGGGAGAAAAAAAGAAGAAACCTTCAGTAAGCGACACAAACGATATAAAGTCAGTTATTTTGACCAAGTAAGCAAAGAGAAGAACATTATTAGCATGTAAAAGACATTTTATAGGAATACCAAGAGAAGAGAGGGACATGACGCGAAGAAATAAGAAGGGGGCATCGCGAGTATGAAATTAAAATATACTGAGTAGAGGAATAATGAAAATATAGGGTGGCACAAAAAAACGTAACATGTTAGAGCTCGATTATTTTGAGAAGAGAACATTTAGTTATGGCCACGCCCCAGTTGGCGCAGCACGTCATAAACTTTGTGGACCTTATTTTATGACGCTACGTTGAAATCTGCTGCGGTAGGGCTATCTGATATTTTAGCAGTGGCGTGTGTACATTAATAAAATATTTTAAATTGAAAATACTTTAAAATACAAAGTGGCATTTAAAATTTTAACTATTTGTTGGTTAAATTGCTGTTAAACTAAAGTAATAAAACAACTAAAAGATTAAATAAATAATTTATATTTTATTAAAATGTTTATAATTTTTAACTGCTTTCATCACTATCTTGGAAGTCCGAAAGGTCGGAATCTCACTCATCGGATGACCCCGTATTGACGCAAAATATGAGGGAATCTGTATATTCATCCATCAGATGTTCTTTTTGAATATATGCGTCCTCATATTTTGCGGAATGGTCCACCACGTTTGCCCATTGTTCCGACGTTATGCTTTCAATTTTTTTTCTTGCTAATTTTTCAACATCATGAAACTTAAATGTCGTATTATGTTGACCCACCCAATTTTTTACCGTGGCCCATATTTTTTCGATGGGATTTAGTTCAGGGTGACCATTTTCTTTAAGAAGATCATCTAAAAGAAAATTCGGCGGGGGTCTGTGAGCTTTAATTAAAGTGTACAGTTCTGGTTTGGTCATTTTAGCATCATACGGAATATGGTTTTTAATGAGCCAATTAATCAAATCTGCCTTTAAAGTCTGAGTTGTAATCGATTTTTCAGATTTTACATTATGATAACTTGCATTATCGATTACAAGTACAGCCCTTGGAGGAAGATTTGGTATTAACTGCCTTCTAACCCATTGCGAAAAATTGTTCCAATTCATTTCATCATGATAATCTCCTTTTTTTTCCCTGAAAAAAGTTAAAAAAAATAATATTTATTACGCAAATATATTGTTTATTTATATTATATATCAAATATTTGTTTAATTAAGCAAAAATGATCAGCAATTCTTAATCAAATAAATCATTTTTCACTTCTAAAGTTGTAGCCTTTCTGGGCGCAAAAGCTGAATTAAGGGTTCTAAGAAAATAAAATAGGATTATAAATATTAAATACTATTTTTGTAATCTCTTGAATTTTTGGTTATTCCTAGATACAGTTTAAATAAAATTATTGTCAAATGATTGGTTTTATGAATGGCGTTGTTTTATTTTACTACTCTTAATCGGTTTATGATGAGAGTGGGACCGGAAATTCTACACAGAAAAAAAAGATTATTTGAATGAACCAAATTTTATTTGAACTAAATAAATATGTTATTTGAATAGGTCGAAAAAAACGTGCAATTTGGTTAAATAAAAAAATGTTTTCTTGAATGAAAGAAATTGGTAATTCATGCTATTCTATTTCTGATCTGATCAGGTACATCATGTTCAAAGCTCGGAAGATTTAATGGATTACGATCGTCTCAAATTTACTGACTTCTCCCCACTTGACTATTGTTTATTTAAATAACCCATTTCTCTCTGTGTGTTTCTTAAGCAATTAGGTAAACCGTAATAAAAATTGAACTAACTTAATTAAATTTTGTGTACTCTCCCTGAAAACATTCAATTTATTTATGTATTTTTGTTTTTATTTCAAAACTTGAGGGCAAAGTACCGGTAGGATTACGGAACCCCGTTGACAAAATTGACCGCTGGGACCAAGTGAACAACACCCAAAATAATAATCCTGCAATTATTCAAGGTTTTACATTATAATTCTAAGAAAATGTTATTAATAGAACATTAAGTACCTAAATAACTTGTAAATTACTGTAACAGTTTAAATTGAATTTAAAGTGAACTTTTGATTTTTGTGAATTAGGTAAAGACGGAAATAATAAATAAATTTCTATAAAAAATAGATTAATACCTGAAGTAAATATCAACAGTCCGTTTGAAACAAAACCATCCTTACTCCCTGCATGCAACATTATGAGCCTCCTCCCCTTGCTCATTGGAGTTTTAAATTTGCCTTTGCCATCGGTCCATCCTTTTGAATGTACATGACTACTATGTAAGTAAGTCTCATGACAATACAAAATAGGTCTGCCCTCTTGCCGATAATATATTTTAGGACTTTAAATAATTTGTCCTCTTATTCCTAATGTCGTAGGATTCCAACAGAACGGATCTATTGTCTTCATTTTTTTTCCACCTGAAAAAATAAACATTGTAATTTTATACATACAAAAATTGAGTGTGAGAAATAAATTATTTTGGTAACATTTCATTTAGATTTTTCTTGAGATTAAATTATTTATACTTACTTAAAACAGATGTTTATTAATATTTTTCTAAGTGATGAGATGCCGCCTTGGTATTCAAAACCACTATTCTTCATTTTTTGGAATATACCTAAAATAATATTCATATTGAATACGTTGTCATTATAATCAAAATAGTAACTTACATTTAAGAGTTGGAAGCCTTTTCTCAATAATGTGAAAATCATGGATTAAACCTCTTTTTCCAACTCTTCAGGCCTTAAGGATTCTACAACTTTACTTTCTTTTGCATATTCCCTTTGGGAAAATGAAATAATAACTCCACTTTCTACTTCACCAGCCATCTTCTTAATTCTAGAATAACTGCTTTTCGATATCCCTGTAGCAGCTAAAACTCTCTCTCGGTACTTATGTAATGGTATTTGAATACCATCTTTAGCCACGTTTTTCATAAAGTTTAACACGCGTGAAATTATTTCCTTGGTTTGGCTTTGAAGAATTTGACCCTTTCTGCCTAATAATTTTTTTTGTTCCATTTCGAACAACAAGCTAAAAATTTAGGTTTCATTAGCATTTTTGAAAATATCATTAAAATAGGATACAAATTAGAGGCTCAGAATGGATTTAAAATATTTCAGAATGTACGGTTTCATCTTAGATTATTATATAGTTGTATTTAAATGTACTTACCAAAATACACACAAAATAAATTAAATTAAAGTTTATATAGACACACAAATCGAAGCACAAAAACACTAGAAAACTCAAAATAGCTAAATAAATGCAACAAGTACAAATAAGTAACCCTATGCTACTGAATCCAAATTTCATGAGCGAGAGACGACTCGGACCACGTTTAAAGCTGTCTGACCACGCCTACAAACTCAATTTGGTTTCTGCGCATTATGACGAAATGTTCTCTTCTCAAAATAATCGAGCTCTATCAGTGTTTTTAGGCTGCCCGTAGGCTGTCCGTAGGGTGTCCTGCAGATCTTAATACTGTATTGTATTCCTGTTTTTTTTTTTCGTTGGCCGGCCAAAAATACGGCCGAGCAATTTTCAAATTTTATTATTAATAAGGACACACACAGTTCATTGGAGTCCTTCCTTTGGTCACTTCTTTTTTATAATTCTCGTTTCATCTATTCTTGTCCGCACTCTGTCTAAGTTAAGACATAATTCTACCTAATTTACATTTTCTAATTTAATTAATTAATCCAACATCAGAACCACTTATTAAATGCATTTATTTGTTTATCCAATATTGCAGATTTTATGATACTAAAAATTTAATTTTTAATTTTAATAACCCCCCATGAATACTATGGCTTGATGATGGCGAAATTTCGCCGAAACTAGTCGCTTCCTTATCATCTTTAATAAATATATATTTGTGGTACTTGAACTTGGAATTTCATTACCTCAAAGATTTTTTAGATCTAGTAAATATCTCAGCTTCATTATTTCTTCCATTTATTGTTTTTATATATCTACTAGACAACTCATTAGTAACCTTTTGTTTATTTATCGGTTACAAAGTTGTGTTAACTTTTTAGGATTAAATCCCAATTCCCTTAGGTCATTTCTCACTTTCTTCTTAGTATGTAGGCCACCCTCATGGGTATAATTTGTCCTGTATGTATACTATTTTATTTCCTTATTGGATTCTAAATATTTTATTAAATTTCGATAGCCCTTTGACTTCTCGGTATTTATCTTTAGAAGATGTTGTAAATATGCTGATTACTTCCTTTACCTCAAGAATTATTTTTTATCCACATCTCGGGAGATTATAGTGAGATAGAGTTTGTTTAGTCTTCAAAAGATCGCATGACGATGCAAATGGCATTAAAATTTTGTTCTACATGCCAAATATACACTTTTAACAATTTTATAATTATCCTGTAATTTTTAATTGAAGTATATTTACTTCTATTAATGTAAATAACCGATATAATAGAATAAAAGAGATTTTTATATTTAGTATATATTTAGTTGCATCGTGTTGCACAAAATATCTATCTCAGTTATAAATCTGTCTCGAGTGAGAAACTGAGGAAACGCGGCTCGAGTTCCTTCGTCTTCTGTGTTAATTCAAGGCCTTGGCTCTGGTGTTGGGAGTTTAACGTATGGCCCTCTATGTCCGTGAATATAAACGAGCTTGTGGTCTTCAGACCAGCACTAATGCAGTCACTATATTTACTTAATGTCAGAGCCGGATTTACCCATACATGGTCAGGTCCTCACAGCCATATGGTACACCCCTTTTTTATTTTTCTTACGATGAAATTATCAAAATTGGTACATCACTTTTTGACGATTTTTTCAATATTACCATAAGAGCATATTTCCCTTCATGTAATTGTTATAAATCAAAGTGCAAATTTCAAAAGTAGAATTTACGTTATTCTGATATAGGAAAATAATAATTAATATAAACGACTCGTCCATACGAAAAACATATATTTTATGCTGGGACTTATCAGTTTTTGGCAGTTTTTTGATATAAACAATTAATGAACTGCTAGTCTTGCTTTGGTCATAAGAGGGTTCAAATATATCGCTTCTTACAACACTAGTGGAAAGATTGTGGGTTTATAATTCATCTTATTTTTCCTCATTACATCGTGGCATAAATACATTGTTTTTCTTTAATACAAGTTCTCTATGATACGTAAAAACTGTATATATATACAAAATTATTTTATTATTATACTATATTTTAAGTACGTCTCTGTGTGAAATGTACACAAACTATTCAAGTTCATTTTGGATAAGAGAATACGATCCACTGCTATAATTGCGAATAAAGCAATGCATACAAGTTACTGATTATAACCAAATTACCATTATTTTCAACAGTAATGACAATTTCTATTCTTTTCAATACTATTTATATTTCAAGGTAAATTAAATATGTCTACAACCGTATTTTTAATCATTCAACAAGTATGTTTTGGTATACAGCGTGTAATTATAATATGGGCATATAAGATGTCCAGTAACGAACGATAGAAAGTTGCCATTACATTTAAAAATCGTAAGATATATTTAGTAATGGATTTGAGTTGCTCTGTAGGCTCCATGATAAAGGAAGAATTGAAAAGATGAATTAGCGATCTTTTCTGCTTTTTAAAAAAATCGGCTGTTTTGCCCCAGAACTTTCCCGGCTTTTTTGTGGAGAATAAGATTATTTTAATTAACAAAATCAAAATTCCTGAATCGGAAAGTAAAATGCGCAAAAATTAATTAAAATGAAAACGGCAAAAGTTACTTAAAGTGGTAACAGGTTATTATTAATACGAAAAAGGTACCAACTTATTTCGAAAAAATTGTCAAAAATCATAAATTTCAGCAAAAATTAAAACTATAATAAAAAAATCGGTTGTGTAGCCCCAAAACTTTCCCGACGAGTATCCACGAATACTTTTCAGATATTTAATGTTAAAGTTTAAAATTTTGACATTTTTTTATTTTTGACAGGTGACAGTTGGAGAAATAATTTTGACTGTTCTAAATAAAGTTTTTCAAAGGCTTTGAAATGACATATTTTAAGTCAAATTCCGTGACATATTGCATTTGTCATTATTTGATAGTGACACTTCGGTTTGACAGATATCGTACAAAAACTAATGGGTTCTTCCGACAGGTTACCCAAACCCATATAAAAAAATTCTTCTCAATCGGTTGGAACGTGTGGCCTCTATCGTCAAAGAATACGCACAGACAGACAGACAGACTTCCATCTGAAAATGGTCTTAATCATCTCAGGTGACCTCAAAATGGATATTTCCATCTTTATCTATTTTTTTTTAAACTCGTTCACAATACTTTCCCTTCTAGGAGGTTGTTTGGGAAAGTAAAAAGAGTGAAAATAGGCAAAAATCAAAAATACGATAAAAAATCTTAATACAATTTGCAGAAATTGGAAAAAAGAGGAAAAGATGCAGGAAAAGACAAATACCAATAAAGTGGAAAAAACGTAAAATAAAGCAAAAAAGAAAAAGACGCATAATCAAGGCAAAAAAAGGAAAAAAGGGTAAAACAAAAAGTTCAAAAACAAGCCAAATACGTAAGAAAAATACAAAAAGTCGAAAAAAACTAAAAACTATTAAAAAAAGTTAAAAAAAAAAGTCAAAAAAGTAGTAAAAATGCCAAAAAAAGAAAACAAAAGCAAAAAAGGCAAAATAGAAACAAATAATGGCAAAAACGGCAAAAAGCTAAAAAAAGTCTAAAAAGGGCAAAAAAATTAAAAAAGAAAGAAAAAGTGTAAAAAAGGGGTAAAAAGGAAAAAAAAAATACAAAAAAGTGAAAAAAACCAGAAAATGCAAAATGATGGATGAAAACTACTTTGATACAAAAGTAGGGATTTTTATGCTCGACAACGAGAACATTTTGCACTAAAGAAATTTGGTGCTCTACAACTTTGCACTAGAAAATTTTGCACTAAAGTGCATTGTTAATCTTAGAAATTTGGAAAAACTACGGAAAAACTACATGCGCATTTTTTGGGTATTTAGAGATTTCCTTGGTAAAAGCTGCTGCCTACTTGTAGAGATCTCCACATGTAGGATATTTGGGTTTATTGAAGCACTCTGTAGCAAAGTGTCCGTTGGATGCAGTATTTGGGGACTAAAAGGACTGAATTAGAGTTAGATAGTTCACATTTGTCATTTATGACATAAAAGTGGAGGTCGTTATTTAGAACATAGAAGTAAAAGTATTCTGATGTGGCGATGATTCTTATCATCAAACTAGGGATGTTTAAAGCCTTAGAGATAATTCTAGAGATAAGTGGTATTCTGTTTTCTTGAGGACGATAGATAATTCCTTATAGAAGCATGAGTGGTCTACTACTTTGATAACAATGAGGTTATTTGGAGTTCCTGCTATTTACCATTACTGAACGAAACGGCAAACTAGGATCATCGCTGAAGAATGAGGAAATAAAATTGGTTAAGGGGGAAGAAAAGTTTGGTGAATGTAGAGAGCGTTGTTATTTGCTCAAAAGAATCAGTGGAATTTTAGAGTTCCAGTACCGGTGGAATTAAAAGTCGCCTAAAGAGGTTTGCGAGAAGAGAGAGAACACTCGGGTTTGTCCCTAATTAGGGGTGTGTTGATTTCGGTGTTATTGTATTAAATGCAATACTCAAAAGTTTGAGCTATTGATTGAAGTCAATACTCGATATTTTGATATGCTTACATGTTTACCACATATGGACCACAGTGCTTCGAACTACAAATTTATGCATCCGTGACCGTTGCCGATATTCAATTACAAAAATATTGCCTCTTTGTAAAATAAATATGCTAAAGATGTATTGGGAATTATATAGTGTTTTTTTTGTATTATCACTTTAGCAGGATATTTTTCTCTATCTACTAATATATTATATTATAAAAATTAGATTACTATCAAGGGGAGCTGGGTTCTGTTCTAAGCAAAAATCATAAATTTTAACAGAAACTATAAATAATAAATTTTATGTGTCCTGTTAACTTCCTCTTCTTTTCTAAACTCTGTTGACGCTATTTGGAATGAATCATACCTCTTCTAATTTCTTCTTATTTTTAAATTATTGTTCCTCTCGATCTTCATAACCAGTATATATATCTCTAAAGAATATTTCTTTTGGACCATTTCTTTCCTTATAGCTTAGATGAGTTTTCAATAATCCACCACCACTCGATGTTTTTGTTACCTGAATAATCAGCCTTTTTCGGGACAATCAATACAGGTGCCAAATAGGGTGAAATGGAAGGTCTAATAATTTTATTGTCTAATAGTCGATTGATTTGTTGTGTTATTTTCTCTAATATGTCTCTAGGTTATCGGAATCCTTTAATGTAGATGGTATTCTCGTCTTGCATCCTAATTTCATGTTTTATTTCTTACGTTTTCATTGTTCTCTGTATTTAAGTGTTTAGTTGGGATAATTGAGGGATCTAAATTTTTTTTTCTTAATTGTTGTTCCTCTCGATCTTTATAACCAGTATATGTATCTTCAAAGCGTATTTATTCTGGACCATTTCTTTCCTTATAGCTTAGAAGAATTTTTTTTTTATTTTGAATAAAAGTTTTTACAAAACTTGTAATCGTTTTAACATATATTTATAATTTTCTTTTGGTATATAAATGCAGCCATTATTTCACCTTACATTCAAAATTCCATCTCTTAAAATAAAAATTGTGACTTTTCGCCTCTAATTATGAGTCCCTTTTTCCTTGAAAAAAAAACAATCATTAGTTGATTCTTAATATTGTCCAATTTTTTTTAATATACTGTATGATTTTTTTATATTTGCTAGTTAAATTTTAAATTATTACTTTTCCAAATATAAAACAAATTTTATTTTTATTAAAATTTTATAAGACCTTTCGATATCGAACATTATTGATAATACAAAGATTTTTATTTATATATCAAATTACTTTAAATGAAATCATATTCAACTATAAACTTTCAAATATAATTTTTATAATAGAAAACTTATTTATAATAATAGCAATAATAAATTAACTTATATAACTCATACAAAATATTTAATTATAATATATATTTTTGTAGATATTTGTTGTCTAAATTCAAAAGAAATTAGGCTAATATTATTATTTTTAAAAAATTGTATTATTTTATAAATTGATTTTTTATGCTTTCCAGACTACTAATATATGTTAGATAATGAGGAATTTCTATACCTAAATGTATTTTTAGTAAGTTTTTAGTTAGAGGTTAAAGTTGATAATTTTATATTTCAAGTCCAGAGCAAAATTCCACCATTTTGATTTTTATCCTTCCATCGACATACTTAAAATTAAATCGAGATTTCCAAAAGTCTAAGTGGTCACGTCAACTATTGCTATAAACTATATATCATTCAAGCGAAAATAAATATCTGGAATGCTTACTGTTCCAGATTTCCAGTTCGAGCTGTTATTTTTCTCTCAAGTATTTTCGAGTCGTTCAATGGTTTTTATTATTTATGTCGATCAACTTTTATGTATTATGAGTCAGTCGTAGCGACACGGATTACTCTGTAAATCTTTAAACTAGGTCCGTTAACGTACGATGGTTGATCGCTATGCTGCTATGCTGCTACTCTTTTATTTTTATTTATTTTCCATTGGTTGTACACTGAGTGCCATATCTTTCTAAGCATAATTTATATCTATATATTTTGACTTTTCGATAGATAAATAATCAAGTACAGATATAAGAAGCCTTTATGCGTGTTAGAAGTGCAATTTTACAGACAGACTGATGAGAAATTGGCACGGTACATTAAAAAAATATTATTAATGTATGTTAAAAATAGATTTTTGTTTTTTTTTCTTATTCGATTTAAAAGTTTGAATATTTTTCTTACAATTCCCTGGTTTTCCTGTTTTTTCAACGTTTGCGTATTTTTTCCAATTTTTAATATTTTTTCTATCTCTATTTTTTAAGTTATCCTATTTATTTATTTTTCATATTTTCTCATATTTCCCAATTTTTCTTTATTATTTTATGTTTTTTCTATTTTTTTCTGCTTTTGCCTATTTCTACCCATTTTTCCCATTTAACTCTATTTGTTCTATTATTCCAATTTTTTCTCATTTTCCCCATTATTTCTTATATTTTTCCACATTTCCCCATTTTATTCCCATTTTTTTCCTGTTTTTTTAATGTTTGCCTATTTTTTCCAATTTTACTAATTTTTCTATCTCTCTCTATTTTTTAAAGTTTTCCTATTTATTTTTCCCATTTTCTTATATTTCCCTATTTTTCCGTACACAAAAAAATAAAACAAATAATATTAATGCATGTTAAAAATCAATATTTGTACTTTTTCCGTTCTTATCCGATTTTACATTTTGCCTATTTTTCTTATAATTCAGTGGTTTTTCCTGTTTTTTTTTCAATGTTTGGGCATTTTTTCAATTTTTCTTATTTTTTCCATCTCTCTTTTTTTTAAGTTTTCCTATTTATTTTTTTCCCATTTTTCTCATATTTATGTTTTTTTCTATTTTTTCCTGCTTTTCCCTATTTCTACCCATTTTTCCTATTTAATTCTATTTGTTCGATTTATTTTTTAATTTTTTTCCTATTTTTCCCATTATTTCCTATTTTTTCCACATTCCCCATTTTATTCCCTACTTTTCTTGCTTTTTCCTGTTTTTTTTTTCAATGTTTGCGTATTTTGTCTAATTTTTCTTATTTTTTTTATCTCTCTATTTTTTAAGTTTCCCTATTTTTTATTTTTCCCATTTTTTTCATTTTCTTATTATTTTATGTTTTTTTCCCATTTTTTCCTGCTTTTGCTTATTTCTACCTATTTTTATTATTTTTCTCAATTTGTTCTGTTATTTCTATGTTTGCGTATTTTTTCCAATTTTTCCTATTTTTTTCCATGTCTCTCTTTTTTTTGTTTTCATATTTTTTTATTTTTCCCATTTTTTTTTCATATTTCTCTATTTTTTCTCATTATTTTATGTTTTTTTCCATTTTTTCCTGCGTTTGCCTATTTCAACCTATTTTTCATATTTTTCTCAATTTGTTCTGTTTTTTCCTATTTTTTTCCTATTTTTTCCCATGTTTTTCCTATTTTTTCCTTTATTTCGTATATTTTTTCACATTTCCCCATTTCTTCCCATTTTTTTCCTGTTTTTTCCCATTTTTCTTACTTGTCCTGTTTTTACTGCTTTTCGTTTTTTAAATTTTTTCTATTTTTGGAAAATCGTACAACGCGTCTAGAGAAATTTACACTTCAAAAATAAAATTGCAATAAAGAAAAGTAAAAACCTGTTTCTAAAAAATAAAATAAAAAAAGGTGACAAGGTTAGGATTCAAACAAATGCATTCGAGAGTCTGGCATTTTAATATCAGCGCCTTAGCCCACAATAAAAATAAATAGTCTATGTTTAACATAAACAATGAATTTATTTCTAACAAATATTATATATTAATTTTAGGTTTCTGCACTCCTTCTATATATAAACTTTAACTATGCAAAATCTCACACTCATCGGTTCTCCCATTACGCTTTATAAAGGATACAAAATTTTCTCTTTGCATATTAATGTATAGATTATTATTGAAATAGGATCTATTTTATCTTACCTACTGTAACAGTAACTATAACCTTTAAAACACACGGTATATTTAGCAAGTTGTAAATGTTTGAAATTAGATTATTTACTCACAGAAACAAATGATATCTTGATACAACAGCCCTGTATTTTATTTGATCTTGTCTATTAGATTATTTATATTACGTCAGTCAAAATGTCTTGTCACCTATTGGTTTAGCTACACTTTTGTTATGTCAAACGTTACTTACTCTTTGTTTACAGTTGTGTTGTTTAGTTTACACTGCATAGAAAATTAATGTCGGAAATTTCATGAATCCCTAATGTAGAACATATTTTATCTAAACATAAATTACTTGTTAGCATTTCTGAAATTTAGCCATCAATCTTGCTAACTATTCAGTAACTTGGGAGTTACCTACAGTTTGCTAGTTTATAAGTAAATAGGCTACGAGAGTCCGACCTTAAAACAGGTTTTTTTTATATGAATAAACGTCCATTATTTGTGACTTTCTAGTGTTAGAATATGTTGTTTTGGTGGTGGCTGATCTTGCGAAATGTCCGAGTTTTCCAGGATATTATTCTGATAGCTACAAAAAAAATTAAATAAAACATATTATATTTTTTTGAATGTAATTTTTTTAAAGAAAAATCGTTGACAATGCTCATAAAGGATAAAGAAAAATTTACACAAGGATGATCACTGGTGAGGTGATGTCCTCTACATATTATTTGTTCTTCTCCTTGATTCAATAAAATTTCGTCAAACAACTGAAATTGATCAGGAAACGAATGGTTTCTGTTTGTTTTCCTTTTCTTTATTAAAAAGGTTATCAGAATGACTGAAACAAAAAATGTTAAAACAAGTGATATAGTGCAGATTACTGTCCAAATTTTTACTTCTATTTTACTAGGATTTGGCTTGAGGTGACTATATGGCCAAGGAAAGCAACCTCTTTAGTGAGAAATTTTTATTTATCCAACTAAGACTAGTTTTTCGAAACGTCTCAAAGATATTGGTAATATGAACTAGATGTTTCTGAAGAGGTTTAGAGAAAATGATGACATTATCCAGGTAGACGAAGCAAAATTGATACAGAAAAGGTCCATTACTTTTTTAAATGTTGTCGGGGAATTTTTGAGGCTAAATTGCAGTCAAACAAATTAGAGTACTATAAAAGTTATTGTATCTATTGAATTAAGGCGAAGTTCAATTTGGTGAACACCCTGTGCATGGTCTATAGTCGTGAAATAATTGGCTTTGTCGAGATTATCCAAGATCTATTGTAATTTCCTTGTTTCCGATAATCCATCACCAATCGATGTTTTCTTTACCTGAATAATCAGCCTTTTTCGGGACAACCGATACTGGCAACAAATAGGGTGAAATGTAAAATCTAATAATTTTATTGTCTAATAGCCCATTTAATTTATTGTGTTATTTCATCTAATCTAGGGTGTCGCAATTATTTAAAGTAGATGATATTCTCGTCTCGTATCCTAATTTCATGTTTTATTTCTTTCGTTTTCATTGTTTTCTGTATTTAATTGTTTAGTTCGGTTAATTGAGGGATCTAAAATTGTCGGTCCGTTTGAAATTTCTTATTCTTCTAGTTTTTAATGGGATTTATTAGCGTGATATCGTCTATATATCTATTTGAGATGGTGAGGATTGATTCGGGCATTTTCATGTTATTTATTATTATTTCTGGAAGAAGTATTTCCCCGTTAGGTACATCTACTTAAATTTTATTACAAAGAGCAGAGCTGTAACGAGCACTGATAGAAAGTACTTGCAAGTACTAAGCACTCAAGACGAATGCTTAGAAATTATGAAAACTAAGCACTTTTACAGTAAAGTTCTCGTGAGCACCAAGCACTCTAAAAAATGCTTTAAATTCACGAGCCCTAAACACTAAGTACTTTTTAAAAATTTAAATTATTGAAGTGAAAGAGTGTCGTTGGCTTATTTATAAACATGGAGAAAGTCCAACACAACTACGCAAAATTGGAATATAGGAACCAATATCAAAAATATAAAAAAATCAAATTTCGGGACCCAAGGAGACAACCGATTTGTTTTCTAAACTTTGGACCAAATTATTGTCTTACGAAATTTTTTCACGGGATGTATATCATATTTGTGATAATATTTTTTTGTGCCATAATATCAATTTTTCAAATATAATCAAAATAGTATTTTTTTCTTCAAATGTTCTGATTTTCCGTACAGTATCGCAAAGGATTTGGTTTCGGTCACTTTTTTGCTCGTTCACTATACTTTCCCTTCGATGAGACCGTGAAAGTAAAATTGAGAACAAGAACAGATATAGATCGAAAACTTTTAATTTATCCAAGCACCGGCATCGTTTCTCGAGAACCGAGAACATTAAAGAATCGAATACTTTTCGATTCTTGGTATTCGTTTTGTTTTCCTGATTTTTATTGCTGTATTTCTCAAAACAGAAAAAAATCTTTAATGGATTTAGTAAATGAATAACTTTAACTTAAAATACAAATAAAAATATAAAGACTGGTGTAAAATAGTTATTTATGCAACAAGTGTGTAAAGTGATACTTTTTCACGAATGTGAATTTTGTCGCACGAGACAAAGACGAGTGCGAAAATCACATGAGTGAAAAAAGGTACTTTACACACTAGTTGCATACAATATTTTTTCTATTATCAAAAAATATGTAGGTATTAAGGATAAAATAATCAATTTACTACCAAAAGCTTTTTTGCGAAATCTTAAAGTTTACCCGTTGATTTTAGGCACATAGAATCTTGGCAAGATAAGAAACAAAAAGATATTGCAGAAAAATGTGTAGCTCATGCGCAGAAGTTATTTTACAAATTTTTACGCACTATTTAGTTAAACTTTACACACTCCGTAGCGTGCGTAAAGTAATAACTTTACGCATGGTAGTAGAAAAAATATTATTTATTCAATGTAATTATACTAGCAAATAATCTCAATTATTATTATCATTAATTCAACTATCAAGGTTCTTAACAATTTAATGCCTCTCAATACAGAATCAAATCTAAAAGTTCTTAACAGACATCTAATACAACTAGCAGCCGAAACGTATATGCCCGCGTTCTCATTACAGACTATGTATCTCCGTCCTAACCAAATATCCGTTTGAATTGAGAACTAAACCACAAAACTCTATGGTTTCCACGTAGGAATGGGAATCAGACGATACTTCGTATGTTCCTATTGATTGAGCAGAATGCGAATGCACGAAGCATGCAAAAGATATTGTTGCCTCTCTATTGTTAGGCGTTACGTGAGCAATTATCAATATACGCCAATTGGAGAAACACGTTATGAATAATATACATATATATTGTAACAAGGTAATTTAATTCGATTTTCCGTTAAAAAAATTGCAACTAAAGCTGGATTTATAATTAAATCAGTAGTGTTATTGATTTACTGACAATTCGATTAAATTAACATTGAAATAATATTATTTTAGAATTCTTTTTCTATTATTTTTTAAAATATATTTCTTTATCATCGAATATCAGATCAAACAGTGATTAAAAGCACATTTCTTTTTTTTGTAACAATTCATCAAAACATTCTATAGATCCAAAAAAAAAACTGTCAAAACAAACATTGTTCAAATAAATTCTTTATTTCCGGATAAAAATTGGTACATTTCATGTCTAATTATACTCCCAATGACAAATGGCTCTTGTATCTTTTTCGGGCAATTTCAAAAACAATTCATTTAATGCCTCCCAGCTAACTCGAGAAATAATGAAATCTCGATGTTCTCTTTTTTTATCTCGTTACAGACGCGTTTTCAATTTTACAATAATAAAAATAACTCAAATAAAGATCAATGAGAGTATTACAAAAAACATATTATCGATTTGATTTTTTTTTATAAATATTTAACAAAAGCATACAAATCTATAAAAATAAATTGTTTAATAATAATTATTTTTTGTGAAAAAATAAATATTAAGTACTAATATGGAAAACTAAATGCAAGTTTTAAATTCTAGAGATGCTTAAATGATGGTGCACGGTTTCCAAACTTCGGCCCATCGGGTACCGGAATAGTTAGTGCTTGGAAATTTCTAATTTGAACTCAAAAAAATTGTAATGTAATTTGCTCTAATTCAGTAGGCTTGTTGCCTGGAGAAAACTAACTACTAACGTGAAAATCTAAACTCGATTGGAGCTATCATTAGTAGATATGGCATGCAGATACCACCACCACTATACGTTTTAGAGAGAGGGATGCAGAGTTTCAGTGTATAAGAGCAAGATAGTGCCATGAGGTCACGCTAGCATCTATTTCCATTATTATTGGTCCAAATTGAATGCAGAAACATCATTTTATTATAAATATGGAAACAAAAATCATGCGCAGAACCAACGATAAAAGGGAATTATGGTTTAAATTTGTTATAAATAGTTGGATTTTGACAGGACAAACGGTATTGTACACTAACTGAGACGTAGAATATATAGGTAAACAATAATAATGCCTAGAACCAATGACAAACGGGTATTAGGGTCTAACTTTAGTATTAGTATTTATATTTAAATTTAGACAGACACATAGACGTTACGACAGGATTTTCTTGCATTTTTAGACTCTGTAAGCTCAGAAACATCGACAAACGTGATAAAAAATCTACACAGAACCAACAACAAAAGGGAATTATGATCTAAATTTATTATTAATAGTCGAATTTTAACAGATCAAACGATATTGTATTATAACTGAGACGTAGAATGTATACGTAAACAAAAATCATGCCCAGAACAAGCAACAAAAGTGCATTAGGGTCTAACTTCAGTATTAGATTTAAATTCGCAGACAGACGAGGCAGATATTAAAATATTTCTTTTTCATTTTCAGATTGTGGGAGCTCGGAAACATCGGCAAAAGTGAAGGTAAGAAATTTTTTTCGGGCTTTTGGGCTTCAGTAATAACTTTAATGATATTTTTAGTAATATTTTGACAAAGATCAATAATGTAATTTGTATACAAAGCCTTGTGTACTATTTGTAAATATTTTTATAAGTAATAAATGATATAACTATAAAATAAAAACGACAATTTTAGATATTTAAAACACGCTAAAATGAATTTTGTCATACAGGATCCCAGTAAAATGGGACTTCAAAATTTTCAAATTAATCCTAGATTTCAGATTATAAAACAATGCAGGAAAATTATGCTCAGGTGGCTAAAAACTTTAAAGTACTTTTTTTATGAAGCTCAAGTATAATAATTTAAATATTATGTTCAGGATAGCCAAGATAATTTATATTATTTTTAATTTTTAATTACTTACAATCAAATTCTGGTGTTACAAATAATGATTTTTTATAATCAGTCTCGTTATTTAAACCAAAAGATTTTTTTTATATTCTAACTGATATTAAACAAAACACATCGTTTATTAGTAATTATAGCGTTTTATACAGTGTGTCTACTTAAGTTGGACTAATATGGGAAACTTTTTTATTATTGGTTTTAGGAAAAAAGTGATTCTTCATAAAAATTTGTGCATTCTCTACAAAAAATATAAATTTTGCTCAAGAGTAAAGTACCCTTTTTTTAAAACATATAGAAAAATGTTAATTCGAAAACCTGTTAAGAAACAATGTGTACGTATCAATATGAAATGACAGCCTCCTATCTCAAAAAAATATTTTTTCCAATTTTTTTCTTGGAGCAAAGTTTGAAATAAAATATTACGTATAAAATTAGTTTCCACACATTATTTTGAGCCAAAACCGTTAACTGGGCTTACAAAAATTGTGGAAACCAATTTTTTAAATAACAGTTCACTTTGAAATTCATTTCAAGAAAAAAAAATAAGAAAAAATATTGGTTTGGGATAAGAGGCTGTGATTTCCTATTTGTTTATACAAGTTTTTCAAATAACATTTTTCTAAATTTTTTTAAAATAAGGGCACTTTACTCTTGAGCAAAATTTATATTTTTTGCGGGTAAAAAAATGTATTATCTGATGGTTGTATTTTAAGTTTTGGACCATGCACAATTTTTTATAAACAATGACGTTTTTCCTAAAACCAACAATAAAAAAGTTACCCATATAAGTCCAACTTAAGTAAACACACTGTATATGAATTTGCAAAAACTGTGAAAAACGGGAAATCTGCAATTTGGATGTATGGATCTAAGCAATTATATTTTTCATTTTGAAATTCTCTAAATTGTCTAGGATACGAAGAAAAAAGTTTGTGCGATCGGGAACCCAATCAGGAAGTAATTTTTCCCAGTTTTTTCCAATTTTTTTTAATTTCACCAATTTTTTCCTATATTTCCAAATTTTCCCAATTTTTTTATTAATTCTTTGTTTTTCCTATGTTCTTCTTTTGAGTTGTATTCTTTTCGATATTTTTCCGTACTTGTTCCTATTTGTCTCTGTTTGTATCTATTTTTGAGATGCATATAATTCAAATCTCACCTCAAAACACAACAGTGCAATACTGAGTAAAAAGAATGTAAAACGATGGTTCACACCATCTACCAATTGGACACCTTATCTATTATTACTTGAGTAAAAGATTCCACCTGTGTAATAAGCGCCAGTTCTAACTGGAACCGCAAGAGGGACCATATCCAAAGAGTATAAAACCCTAAATAGGTTTTAAATACTTGTAAGATGGGTTCCAATTAACTGGCGCTTATTACATAGGTGGAATCTTTTACCCAAGTAATAAGTGACACCACGTCCCATTAGTAGATGGCGTTATCTGTCTACCATCCATCGTTTTACATCCCTGTAACTTAGTGTTTCGAAGTAAGATTTGAATTCTATGCTTCGCACATAGCTGCCGATTATTCCTTATTGGATGAAATAACTGTCCGATATACGGCATAATGCATAGAAATCGAATTTTCATCTTTTGCAAGTATTTAATATATACTTTAATTAATACGTGTGTATATTTTGGAGATTTTGCTCTTTATTTCATACCAGATCCCGAACTACATTCCTCATCTCCGTAAGGGAGAATTATAAAAACGTCGCCGTCAAGAACTCTTAGCTATTTTGAAGTACGTAACGCGAAATCGCTTAGAGATTATTCGGCACTTGAATATGATAATATATGCAGGCACGGGAACAGAGAAGGGGAGGGAAGATTCCATCATTCCCACTTTAACTACTTACCTACTCCATTGTGACATATATTTGCGATAAAGCTTAGGAACGATCCATCCTGCCTACTTCAAGATGACTTATTTATTAAAACGAAAAAAATCGATGGCGTTTCTCGTGAAAAAAAGATAAGGTAAAACTGGGAATTTGAGTGGAAGGTAAATAAAGCGTGACAAAGTCATGTAGGTAGGGTGTGATAATAAAATATGACGAAAAATATTGAATCAAATAGATTATAATTATTTTTGTAGCAGCGATTTTTAAATTATCGTTTTACTTGCTAAATAACATATTTTATATAACTAGTTAGGAAAGTACATTTTTCATAGTTATCACTAATCTATCATTTCTTACGTTACATAATCGAAACTTTTGTATTTTTTTTATTACGGTACTTCCTATTTACCAGTTGAATCATAGTCGACTGTTTGACGTTAACGATCGTCTAAAACTTATTGTGGACTTTGTATTATTAGAACTTCTGCACTAGCAGCTTATTCGATTTTCAGTGTTAAAGTTTTGTTTACTTTGAAGGCTTTGCTTGAAGGCGGGATTTCGAACGATTTGTTGTCGATGAAAGTAAACACATAGAAAATAAAAGAAAATACATTTTTTGATCACATGTTGCAACTTGTGACATGAATTCGAAGTTGAAGTAACTGCTTATTATATAAAAAGTTTCGACATCATGTATGTTTCTTATTCTTTATTTTATTAGATTGGGATAAACTTTACATTTTCACAAAGCACTTTCAATATTAAACCCTAAATTATCTACTTAGTACGCTTGTCTGAAGTACGTAATGCGAAATCACTAGAGTATGATAATATATGCCAGGCACAGCAACAGAGAAGGGGAGGGAACATCCCCATTATCCAATTTTAAGTACTTACTTACTTCATTATAAAATGTACTTGCCTGGAAAATATCTACTTGACCTACTTGGTATCGAATAAACTAAATGGTTAATAAATTTTTTTGGAGAAACGCAGTAATTTAATAATTCGTAATTAATATTTCCTATATATACTTTTCCAAACTTTGAGTACTCTTCTTTCTCTATTTCCCATATTCTTGCAAAAAACAGCAAAAATTGTTTTTACCACTTCTTTTCCACAATTTTCCATCTTTTTAAATTTTTTTATAGTTTACTAATACTCCCACTAATATTATCTACTTTTCCCAAACTTTCCCTGCTATTCCCTCCTCTTTCTATCTATTTTAGCAAAAAAATAATCAAAAACACTAGATTATTTTTCCACTTTTCAATTTTTACAATTCACCAATACCCACAAAGAATATCTACTTTTTCTACTATTTTCTCTAATTTCCTTTAATAAAAATACAATATGAAGAGATATTCCACTTTTCCAAAATTTCTCCATTTTTTACTTTCCCGACGCACCTCCGAGACGAGAAAGTATTGTGAACGAGGTAAAAAAAAATTTCTGGATAAAGAAGGAAATATCCATTTTGAGGTCGCCTGAGATGATTAAGACCAATTTTTTCTAGTTCTGCAAATGAAGTTTTCTGTAACAGAGCAATAAATAAATTAAAAAAAGTTTGTGGGGTCGAGGGATTCCTGTCAGGAACTAAGTTCCTTAGGTGATTTAATCTCTCTTTCCAATTCCAGTCCCCTCCCAAGTTTTTCCAATTTGTCTAATTTTTTTCCGATTTTTGGTGGGTTTTTACATTTTTTTTAATTCCTCTATTTTTCCAATTTTGTTCCGATCTTCTCGTTTTTTCCATTTTTTACGAGTTTCTCAATTTTTTTCTAGTTCTTTTTGATTTTTCCTGGATTTTTGAAAATACTTTAATGTATCGATTTTACTCGATTTCATAGTGTTTTTTTCCGGTTTTCCAACTTTTTCCGAATTTCGCCCAATTTTTCTAATTTTCCATTTTTTTTCCTATTTTTTCCTAATTTTACTATTTATCCCAATTTTTTCAATTTTTTTTTCGATTCTTTCTGGATACATCACATTTTTTTTAAATTTCTCGATTTTTCCAATTTTTTCTGATCTTTTCGTTTTTTCGGAATTTCTCATTTTTTTTGTCGATTTGGTTCGGATTCTTCCTGGATTTATTGCTTGGATTTTTTCGATTTCCTCAATTTTTTCAGTTTTTTTTATTTTTTCCAATTTTTCCCCAGTTTCTCTCATATATTTAACAATTTTCCTCTAATTTTTCCTAATTTCGCTATTTTTCAAATATTTTCCAATTGTTTCTTTTTTTCGGTTTTTCAGATTTTTTCTGGATTTTTCATTTTTTTTAATTTCTCGATTTTTTCGATTTCAGTCCATTTCTTCGGTTTTTACAATTTTTTCAATTCTTTCCGATCTTTCCATTTTCCCGAATTTCTCAAATTTTTTTCTTTCGATTTTTTCCTATTTTTCCCGTATTTATTCGATTGTTTTTTGAAATGAGGATTTTTTTGATTTTGGTTTTTTCAATTTTTTTGCAAGTTTTTCAATTTTTTTCCAATTTTTTCATTTTTTGCATTTTTTTTTTCGATTTTTTCCAATATTTCCTGAATTTTTCAATTTTACTTTCCCAACCCACTTCAGAGAAGGGAAAGTATTGTGAACGAACAAAAAAAATTTTTCGAGATAAATATGCATATATCCATTTTGAAGACACCTGAGATGAATAAGACCATTTCCAGATGGAAGTCTGTCTGTCTGTCTGAAAAATTTTTTTTAAAAAATTTCAATCAAATATTTGTAAATATTTAAAAATTTTTAAAAATGTGTAAAAATTTCAATAAAAATTTTATGTATAAAGATTTTAAAAACGTGTAAAAAAATCCAGATTTTGTAAAGTTTTCAAAAATTTCAAGAACTGAGATCAAAAATTTCAGAGATGAAAATTTAAAAAAATTGAATCAAAAATCTCTAAATGTTTCAAAAATTTCAAAAAAAACTATAAAAACATGTAAAAATTTCCAGATTTTGTAGATTTCAAAAATTTCAAGACTTGTGATCAAAAATTTCAGGAAATTTGATAAAAATTTAAAAAGTTTTAAACAAAAATCTTTAAATATTTCAAAAATTTCAATAACTTTGATAAAAAATTTCAGGAATTTTGATAAATATTTAAAAATTTCAATGAAAAATGTGTAAATTTTTCAAAAATTTTAAAAATGTAAAAATTTCAAGATTTTGTAAAAGTTTCAATTAAAAATCTATAAAAAACCGGTTGTGTCGCCCGATGAGTATGACGTATACTTTTTCAGATATTTAATGTTAAAGTTTCAAATGTTGACATTATTTTATTTTTGACAGGTGACAGTTGGAGAAATAATTTCAACTGTTCTGAATAGAGTTTTTCAAAGGCTTTCAAAAGACATATTGCAAGTCAAATTCCGTGACATATTGCTTCTATCATTTTTTGATAGTGACACTTCTGTTTGACAGATGTCATACAAAAACTAATAGGTTCCTCCGACGGGTAACTCCGACCTATATACAAAATTTCAGCTCAATTGGATTAAATATGTGGGATCTATCGTGGAAGAATATACACAGGTAAACAGACAGACCGACAGACAGACAGACTTCCATCTAAAATTGGTCTTAATCATCTCAGGTGACCTCACAATGGATATTTCCATCTTTATCTAGAATTTTTTATATCATCTACCCTCCAAAAATTGTTTTCACTTTCTAATACTTTTTTCCTATTTCTGTACCAAATTTTCTGTACTTCTCGTTTTAGATTTTCAATAATTTTTGCACAAAATAAATCGAATATGAATTTATTTTTACCAAAATTTTTCTACTTTACATCCAAACTACCAAAAATACCTGAATTTTTCCTACTTTTCCATACACCGTTTTTGTCAAGAAAAGCAATGTTTTTTTTCACCATTTTCCCAAGATCGGATTAATAATGTAACAGGGAAAAACAATATTAAAAAAAAATATTAAATTAAAGAAAAAATAAAATAAAACATTAGGGAAAACGTTACTAAATTTTAATTTAAAAGTACTCAAAACGCAAAAGTTCTGGGACGTTTATTTCTCATCGTTATATCCCTCCAGGATACAAAACTTTATTCTAAAAACAATGCTTTTATTTAATTTAATTAATGTTTCATCTCAGCGCCGAATTCGGATAGATTTAATTATGATTCAAGCTCGGTGCAAATATATAAATATGGGTTTTGGCTTATTGTTCTATATCACGAACTAAAAAACTTCAGTCGACATATCCAGTTCGGATCCCTTGACGACCATCCAAACTATCTCACATTCACACACACGTTTCATCACGCATGCCGGTAGCGGTAAATCAAATTATCGCTACCACCTCCGCTGTATCAGAGTAATTTCTTATGGGGATTCGGTTAATTGGAAAAGTTTGCCAATTTTAATTCGGCTTGTTGCTTCGCCAACATTTTGATAGACGAAGAGATTGTCTCCATAATAAGAAGAGTTCTCAAATTGTACGTGGGAAGAGTACAGAATCGATTAAATTTTTTAAAGCAATACGCAATAATAATTATTTTTAACAAATAATTATTTATCTTAAAAAAAATACTTAATTTTCTATTTATAAAACTGTAATATAAAATTATAAAATTCACTTCATTTCTCTAATAATACTTTAGCGATTGAAATATAACAGTCTTATAGTATCCTTAAAGTGTCTGAGACACATATTAATAATATATCTTTCCTACTATTTCGTCTGTTTTCCTCATTATTACCTTTACTCCTTTCTTCAAATTCCTGTAGGTGTCTTATACCGAAGGGACTTGACTTTACTTAACTAATTAAGAAATTAACATAGTCTATTCTCACAACTACATATTTAGTTTTAAGGAAAACAGGTATTGTTTTATTTAAATATTTGTTCAAGTAAAAGTAACAGTTTTATATGGGTTAATGTACGTAGACTAGTAGAAATTTTACTGGAAATAAACACAGAAGTTTTTTTGTAGCTTCAAGAATTTGTGCTAGGCAGCTGGGCAACCTACAGAGAGTAGAATGTCTCTTGATTATAGGGCGGCTATAAAAGTTCAGCTTGGGCTCCCTCCACTACATGTAGTAAAGGCAATGGCAGAAACCTACAGGCTGAGTTTAAACAAAATGGAATAAGGAAAAGGGTACCTTTCCATTAACGCAGAAAACTAAGAAAAAATCTGGTGCTAACTATGTCATCATACAGAATGCCTGCCAGCTACCATTTTGTGAAACCTTTTGAGGTAAAGATAAATGAGAAGACTAGGACTTAGAAATATCAATCAGTCTTGTATACAGATGAGTCCAAAACAGAAGACAGCACAAATACTGGAATCTGAACCTGGGATCTATGTTAACTACAAATTTTTGTATAAATAAAAGAATCTGTATACTCACAGATAGTCAAGCATCCCTTAAAGTAATGAAAAGGGTGAGAATACAGTCCAGACTAATATTAGACTGTCATAAAAGCCTAAATGCCCTGGCAGAACATAACAACTCTTGAATGGGTGCCTGAGCATGAGGGCATAGAAGGAAAAAAAGAGACAGGTCGTCTGGCTGGTAAAGGAGTAGAAATAGGTTTAATTGGAACATAACCTCTATGTGGTATTTCCTACAAAAATGTAAAGCGTATGCTGGAGAAACATTTAAAGGACAAATACAGGGAATACTAGATGAACCCAAAAGCAGAGAGACAATCTGCCTAAATATACCGGAGCTTAAAACTGCACTCGGTATTCTGACTGAATAGTGCGGGCTCAGAAGATACCTGAATACCTGAATCTCACAGAGATATCGGAAGATTCCCTATGTAGAAAATGTGAGGAAGAGGACGAAACTCCTCTTAACATATTATGTTACTGCCGGGATCTGAACAGGGAAAGGAAATGGCATTCTGAAGTACAGTATCTTGAACCCGAAGAGATAATGAAAGCTAACATCAGAAATATTCTGAACTTTGTCATGAGTACTGGTCTGATGTGAAAACTGAAATAACAAAAGTGAAGAAAAAAAGTTAAGACGAATGCGATCGTAGATCGTACGCTAATCAGATTGCCAGAAAACGCGCATTTGGTGTTCGGTCGTTTTAAAATTCTTGACAAAAGTAAGGAGAAAACACTAAATATAGTAAATGGACTAAAACAAAAAATATGGCTTTTATCTACTCAATGAGCTCTAAACGATACCTCACTTGATGGGGTAGGTTAAATTTATTTCATCGCCCCTCTTTAGCTGTATGGGAGCCCCCTTGAAAATATTTAAAAATATTTTTTACAATTTTATATGGCTTTGGGTCAATCAGACGTATATACTGTGAAAATTTGAAGACTCTAGATCTAACTGTTTAGCAGCGAGACCGGTGTGCCAGACGGACGGACATGCGAGAGAGAGCAATAGGGTTCCGTTTCGACCCTTTGGGGCACGGAACCCTAAAAATGGAATAATTCATCGTAACTTCCATTCATACCAACTTAACGAAAGTGAGGAGAAAATGATAAACTGGAACTTCCGTTTAATGTATATAGACGGAGTTCGTTCAACATGATGCCCAACTGACGAAAGTTAAGAGAAAAGCTTAAACGAGCACGATTTTCTGACTTGAATTAAACCTGTCAACATAATTGCTTTTTTTGGACCTTTGCAACTAGTAAATTTACCTGCAATTGCCTTTGCACGTGATGTATTAGAAGAAAAGTGAATTTTTCTAAAATGTTCAAAATCTGGTAACAAAGCCACTTTTTTCCGTAATAATTAAAATACATAAATTAAATCGCGCACGGCACTGGAGTAGAATTAACTTAAAATTGTGAATAAAAGGCCAGTCGTACCAGTTGAACTTCCGCCCGACAGATGAAGACATTCTCGTCTGTACTTCATGTTCATATCGAGTAGGACAATTCCAACCGTTATCGGCATCAGCAGTGGCAACCCGAAGTACGAGTTGCTGTAGCCGTCCCAATTGTAATAGTAGTTACCATGCGACCTTTATAGAGACAGGTTAAGCTGAAGCCAAGTTCAATTATATCCGGAGCCAGAACCGTCAGTCCGATTACACCATGCCAGCCAAGCCAGTCGTGCCTGTATCGTCCGCTAATACCCAGGTAACTCGATCCAGTAGGGCAAGTAAAGACCGGCCTTCTGGCCGCTAAAGGTTTTGTCGATACCATACGACCCCTGGAGTATTTCTTTCTCCACTGACGCTGCCTGTGCAGTGGCCTTCACACTCTAAACGGAAGGTGGCGCTAGATGCAATCCGAAACCTGGACTAAAGCGCCAAAGTGACCCGTAACCGCCGAAGTGCGTTACAATCTCGAGGGATTTCGCAGCGAATGATGTGTACGATTTATGGCATCAAGATCGCACGTTATACGCATTGTTAAACATGAAGAACTTGTTAATTTACATGTATGACGTTAGTGGTTCAAACAAATAAACGCAATATTACAGATGTTTTTCATATTTTTATTGGGGCCATGAGTGTATTTATTTTCTATGTTAGTTTTTTTTTGGAATTTCAAAAAACATCTTAATTGTTTACTACTTTACAAATTATTGTAATCATCATCACACTGAGTCAAGGCCTCTTCTCTTGAATGAGCAAGAAGTAAACTTTTTAAGTATATTTTAGAGTTTATAATTTTATGATTTTCTTCACTTCATCGTTTTTAGGTTAAAAGACTCGAGATGTAGATGGTGCTTCTGGTGGGATAGTTGTGTTTGTAAATAAATATAATAATATATAATAAATAATAATAGCAAGTATATTTTTCTACAATTTACATATGACAATTTACTGATAGCAATTACTTTCCGCCAATAATGTTGCGAAATTTAAACAACTCTTTAGACGAGTATATTTTTCCTATAGAACATTCCTGACCTTTTTTTTCCTAGTACTTTTTTCATTTTTGTGCATTCTATTTAGGTATCAAAATCTATAAAGGAAAGTTATAAAACTATTACTAGTGTGATGCTAAACTGATCTTAGGTTAATCTTATGATGTTGTTCAATTAATTAAAGAAAAATTAATATAGACAACATTAACTATTTCAATTTAGACTGATTTATCCTGAAAGTAAAAAAAAATTAAACAAAGCAAATTTCAAAAATCAATTTGTTCTTGAAATATTCTTCAACAAGTGAAGAAATTCTCGAAGGTCAATTAGAAATGTTCTTCATGAACAAAAAATACCATAGAAGGTATGCCTAGAAGGCATGGCTTAAAAAATACCCAAAAAAATAAGCGTGCCTTAGGAGGACATGTCAAATCTATAAAGAAAAGATAACCTTATGAGAATTTACATTAAAATTAAAAAAAAAACAATATAGCTTACCCTTAATTATACAGAAGCCCCCGATAAGACATTAAAACGCCATACACTAACACGTGTAAATTACAAAATTTCGCTATCACCTGGAGATACGTTTAGCCGATCAGCCGTTTTAAAACCAAATAGGAGCCTCATTAGCGACATCCGTAAGGTGGCGTATCGATACATTAATAATAACTAAATAGCTAAATATCTAGACAGACAAACAGGTCCCTATGTGTAATATGGGTTGCCTATAGTCAAATACTATAAACGACTATTCAGAGCACGTCTAGCGTAATCGAATAAGTTTACTACTTAAAAATTGTTTTGAGTTATGATATACCTTGAAATTAAAAAAAACTTAATTAATTAATTAGGGTCATGAGGTAATTCGTTTATCATATTGCGAAATACTTACAAAAGAAAAATATTTACAAATGGCTTTTTTACTTAAATTATGAGAGAGATGTGAAAACATAAAACCTTATGCTACAGAAAGTCCTGTTTGGTGTAAAAATCGTAGACAAAAATTATGTCGATGCATGGGGAGAAAAAAAAGTCAATTTTCATGTTACACTAGTATACCCCTTTTTGTCTTATTAACCGCTAGCCTAAATTAAGTTTTTATGAGTATGAGATAGTTATAAATATTGATAAAAAAATGTATTTCAGCGTATTATTTTAATTTTGAAGTGATTAATAAAATAAGTTGATTATTTTTTCCTTTTCTCAAAAATTAAAAAAACTTGTTTACCTCAATCTTAACCTATTAGTAGGTTATCATAATTTACAATTTAATCGACTCGGTATGGATTTACTTTAAAATTTATCAATAACATATGCTAATAATCGAATATAAATTCAAATATTGTAACCGATATATAATTTTTTCACTGCATTATTCCTATGATAAGTATGTATACATACCCGTACCCTTCTGTTCTATCTGTTCCAGTTAGAAGCCTTCAGACATTCGTGTTTTAACTAAAAATGGAGCTTTTGCTAAATTGTGCCCAACCACGCGATACCTTTTACCATTGCAATAAAATCCTTAAGTCTCTTTTTCCTGTTCTAAAAATCATCAGTTAATTTAAAATAGATCGAGATTTTTAGATTCAAAAAAAAATATAAAAACTTTAAATGAAAGTAAGGAGATAATTCTTAATGTTACTATATAGAATAAAATTAATCGATTTTTTCTGTATCTAAAATTATAGTATAATTTATTTATAAATAATACATTTTATAGTTTTTTATGAGCATGCCTGAATCACCCTGTATATTCGTTTTAAATAGGTATATTCTAAATTGAACTGCGCATTTTATTTAACAAGCCCAATTTTTTACTCCAATTAAATTTTATTAAAAATACCAGAGAGTAGATATTTGATAAAATATTTTTTAATCTAAATTAGCAGATATTTTTTAATTATTAATTACTTTATTTTAATTTTATTTTAGTAGCTGGTCCATGTTTTATAAGGAAATTACAGGTCCGAACTTGGATTATTAATAGTAATGCAATATATTCAATGATTCAAATAATGAATGGATAAATACAATTACTATAGTGCGGACGGGTTAAAAAAATCTTCACAAAAATTGTGAATATTTTTAGATGTCAAAATAAAAAAAAACATTTAAAAAGTTCCAAAGCGGTGTTGAAGAAATTTCAAATTTCACCAGATAAAATAAATTCATATTTATAATTATATACATAATTTTTAATCGTTCGAAAAATATCAAATTATTTGTTCCTAATAAAAACAAATGTAAGATAAAAGGTAAAAAAAATATGTTTTATTTTTGTACTAGAGAGCAATATATGGTCAGTCTAAAAAACATATAAACTAAATTAAATAATGATAAATAAAAAATTTATATATTACTTTAACGTAAATAATTTCTAATGAAGTGCAATCTGTCACTGTCTTGTACAGACGTTTAAGTAAAAGAAGAAGACATACGATGTATTGGTACCATATTTTTTCTTTGTTAATGAAGCGTTCATGTTGAACAAACACCTTCTTCGACCGTTCAATGGACATAAATTAACAATTGCAAAATGACCAATAAATAAAAGATCTTTTACATACCCATAAACTTGTGTTGTTTTACACAATTTCGTCCTTGACAGAGACGCAGAGGATAAATATATTTTGAATTAATAATATAATAGCTTCCTGGCTTTATTACAGGGATGCGCTATACTAAAATTTCTATAAGATAGATATTTATTTAATGGCTGGCACTCTAGACGGTCGACAGATGATCTGGCTGGCTGAAAGTGAACTTATTGAATGCCATCTCGACTAACGGTACCCTCAATCTATGGGATCAGTAAGAGTATGGATAGAACATTTCGGATACGTGTTACGAGAAAATAATTATGGCATTAACTGACTATATACACACATTATTAATAAAAATAACGACATTGCTATCGCGAACTTAAATCAAAAAAATTGGGTAAATAAACGTGCAAAGGAAATTGTGGTACATGACTCAGAGTTCCATTTATTCGATTAAATATTAATATTAAAAATTTGTATATTAATTAAGATTTGTAAAATAGGCATTAGTAAGTTTAACATTCTTTCATATTAAAGAAAGTCTTATGAAAAAATTTATTATTTCTATTTTAGCTTGTTACTTAGGCGGTTTAATGAAAGGTGTTACTACATGTTACTAGCAATATTTTTTAACTAACCATATACTTTTCCGCTAACAATACATAATGCATGGTCATTTTTGTAGTGAATTGGATAAGCTTGCTTACATCAGAATTGGTAGCATACTTTCATATAATTGTACTAATTGTGATTACTTTCCCGACCCACCTCCGTGAAGGGAAAGTATTGTGGACGAGCTAAAAAAAATTTTCGAGATAAAGATGGAAATATGGAAATATCCATTTTGAGGTCACCTGAGATGATTAAGACTATTTCTAGATGGAAGTCTCTCTATCTATCTCTCTCTGTCTGTCTGTCTGTCTGTCTGTCTGTCTGTCTGTCTGTCTGTCTGTCTGTCTGTGTGTATTCTTCCACGATAAAAGCCACATGTTTAATCCGATCGAGCTAAAATTTAGTATATGGGTTTGGGTTAAACGTCGAGAGAACCCATTAGTTTTTTTACGACATCTATGAAACGGAAGTATCACTATCAAAAAATGACAGGTGCAATATGTCACGGAATTTGACTTGCAATATGCCATTTGAAAGCACTTGAAAAACTCTATTCAGAGCAGTCAAAAATTACTTCTCCAACTGTCACCTGTTAAAAATAAAAAATGTCAAAATTTGAAACTTTAACATTAAATATATGAAAAAGTATTCGTCGGGAAAATTTCGGGGCGACACAACCATTTTTTCAGTTTATATTGTGAAATTTTACCATTCCAATTTTAATAAGTAGAATTTAAATAAAAAATTTGCAGTTTTCTGTAACAGAGCAATAAATAAATTGAAAAAAGTTTGTGCAGTCGAGGGATTCCCGTCAGGAACTAAAGTTCCTTACGTGATTTAATCTCTCTTTCCAATCCCCCTCCCCGACTTATTCCAATTTGTCTAATTTTTTTCCGATTTTTGCTGGATTTTTTAAATTTTTTTTTGAATATTTCTATTTTTAAAATTTGGTTCCGATCTTTTCGTTTTTTCCATTTTCTCCGAATTTCTCAAATTTTTTTTCGATTTTTTTTGGATTTTTCCTGGATTTTTGAAATTTTTTTAATGTCACGATTTTACTTGATTTCATAGTTTTTTTCTTCCGATATTTTCGATTTATCCGAACTTTGGCCAATTTTTCTGATTTTCCAATTTTTTCCAGTTTTTTTCCAATTTTTCTCCTACATTTCCCCATTTTTTCCTATTTTTTTCCTAATTTTACTGTTTCTCACAATTTTTTCCAATTTTTTCATTTTTTTTTCGATTTTTTCTAGATACTTCAGATTTTTTTAAAATTCTCGATTTATCCAATTTTTTCTGATCTTTTGCTTTTTCCGATTTTCTTATTTTTTTACAATTTGGTTCGGATTCTTCCTAGAATTATTCCATTTTTTTTGAAATGCTTGTATTTTTTCGATTTCCTCGATTTTTTCAATTTTTTTTATTTTCTTCCAATTTTTCCCTAGTTTCCCCCATATATTTCCCAATTTTTCTATAATTTTTCCTAATTTCACTTTTTTTCCAATCTTTTTTAATTGTTTTTTTTTTTCGATTTGTCCGATTTTTTCTGGATTTTTTTTTTAATTTCTCGATTTTGGTCCATTTTTTCGATTTTTTCAATTTTCTCAGATCTTTCCATTTCTCCCGAATTTCTTAAATTTTTTATTTCGTTTTTTTTATATTTTTCCCGTATTTATTCTATTTTTTTTTTAAATGAGGATTTTTTGATTTCGGTTTTTTCAATTTTTTATAAATTTTTAAAATTTTTTCCAACTTTTCCATTTTTTGCAATTTTTTTTTCGATTTCTCCAATATTTCCTGAATTTTTCAATTTTACTTTCCCGACCCACCTCCGAGAAGGGAAAGTAACGAACTAAAAAAATTTTTCCAGATAAAAATGTAAATATCAATTTTGAAGTCACCTGAGATGAATAAGACCATTTGCAGATGGAAGTTTGTCTGTCTGTCTGTCTGTGTGTATTCGTCCACGATAGAGGCCACACGTTTAATCCGATTGAGCTGAAATTTGGTATAAGGGTCTCAGTTACCCGTGGGAAGAACCGATTAATTTTTGTACGACATCTGTCAAACTATCACTATCAATAAATGACAGAAGCAATATGTCACGGAATTTGAGTTGCAATATGTCTTTTGAAAGCCCTTGAAAACTATATTCAGAACAGTTAAAATTATTTCTTCAACTCTCACCTGTCAACAATAAAAATGTCAAAATTTGAAACTTTAACATTAAATATCTGAAAAAGTACTTGTAGATATTCGCCGGGAATGTTTTGGGGCGACACAACCGATTTTTTTTTGATGTCTTGAAATAAATGATTTTTTCTTATATTATAATGTATTTTCTACTACTCGAATTATATTCATATTCATAAATTCTCAAAAATATCTTAATCACGTAGCTTATAAGATCGTTTACGGCGTATGTCGACGTGCTTTCGAAAACAGCTATAAATTATTATTGGAAAAAAGATATCCAGAAATAATTTATATAAATTTAACAAAATATAAATATCGAAGAAATCGTTAGGTTAATAAAAATTAATAAAGGTTATTTTTATGGATTTTCTTTATTTGCTATCAGATTATTGGAATTAAAGTTCGCTATTTATAAACTAATACGAAATGAAAACATCTCAGATTTGTTAACACTTAAAAAAAAACTTAACTTGTTCTCAAACAAACTAATAACTTATAAGCAGAAATATAACGAAAATAAGAGCAATTTGGTCCGTATTCCATTTTCTTTCATTCTGCTGCTTAAGTCTCAAAGGGATATCCCGCAAAATTGTAGATTTGACCGAGAATTTGATGAGACGATTTCAATGGAGAAAACCGAACCTTAATATATATAGAACACTGTCGGGAATAAATATAAAAGAAGTAAGTTTCAAGATTTACCGTTTTCTCCGTTTGGGTTGGTTCAAGTTTCCAATCTAGAGTTTCAAAATCTTAACCCTTAAAATAAGTTTTTGTAAGAGACATTAAAAGGGTAACAAATTTGTATATTGTCATGATACAAATAACAATCAATCTTTCATTATAATTAAAACTTTTATAAAGCAATAATAAAATTTAACCAGGAAACGTTCAACAAAATTAATAATAAATAATTTTTCTTAATTTAAATTAAAATTTCAAGAGCAAATTCAAAACATTTCAAAATAGTATTAAATTTATTCAGAAATGAAATTAAAAACATCCTGTATATTAGTTCAGATTTTAATATCCAAATTTCCAAATGACATTGACAGATAAAGAGTAGATTGATGTATTTTAAAAGGTAATAAAATATAAAATTATACATACTTAAGAATACTATCAACTATTCACAATAATTTTCCAAATCCAGATGTTGGTTTTTTTATAATAAGCAGATGAAAAATCAAAAATCATCCAATCACAGCATTTTGATGAGATTCAATAAATTATGATTTGTTTAAATTCTTAAAATCTATTTGATTCCTAAAATCAGAAAATAATAAAAAAAGTAGAATCGGAAAAATCAACAAGGAGAACGAAAAATAATTTTGAACAAGAAAAATAAGAAATTTTATTAAAATTTTGAAATTTTTTAATTTAGCGGATTAAAAACTAGTTTCGCCATAAACATTATAAACAACAATTTAGAAGCTGATAAAGATAGAAATATAAGTATAAATTTATTTTTTAACTTATAAAAGTAACATTTATAAAATCTAACGTTAAATTATTCCCAAAAATTTTAATAAAGTGCTACATTAAATATTCAACGATACTTACAACAAGAAAACGAGAAATCATTTGGATGATTTCTAATTTTGGAAGCCATCATCGTGAAACAGCATCATGGGAGCACCAGGTCCAAGTAGACAATCATTCTTACCTAAAAAAATGTATGAACAGTAATAGGTTTTATTGTAAATAATTTAACTAACTGATTTTATCAATTTTACTTACCATTTATGAGGAATTACATTTCAAACAATTTAATTTAAATTTAACCCAGCATCACCCAGGTGGGGTCTACCGCACCACCCCGTAAACTTAATTATATGTTGTAACTTTTGTTTTATATCAGGCATGTTATTCTGGTTGCCTATAGCTTCCTGAAATATGTATATGAAGACGAACCCAAGCAGTGTAACCATACGTGGTAGAAATCTACTTTCGTGGTAGATTTTCGACATTTTCCAGAAAGTTTTGGTAGGAAAGAAATCTGTGGTAGATTTTGGTCGATTCTGACATCTTTCGGCGATTTCTATAGTTACAGTCTTTCCATCTAACGGCTAATGGTATAACCAATGTAAAACGCATGCAGTTTCCTTCCTATCAATCACGCATGGCACACTTAGGCAGTGGATGTCTGTGGGATTCTGGGGGACATCTGGGATTAATTAATTAGGTTAGGAATTCTTAATTATTTTCCTACATTTTTATTGTCGTGCAGTTGTGTTTTTTATTAAAAAAATGAAACGAAAATACAGAGCAGCATGAGAAGAAGATCCTGAATTTTTATCTCGGGTTACTAAATCCAAAGATAAAGATAATGAAAACGCTCAGTGCAAGGCATGTAATTGCAAAATACTTTCTCGGGCGGCATCTAGGAACACATGGCTACTACCAAACATAAAAAAACTTGCTTGGATTCTCAGGAATTAGCACGAATTGTAATTTTTTTTGTATTCCTTCGAATTATTTTTATACTAATTATTTAGTTATAGAGTGTCGCCCTCTTACATTTTTTAACTGAGTTATTACATAGAAGTCTGTACTATGATATTTACGCGGAAGTAGATTTGTGGTAGATATCTAAAGTTGAGTTGGTAGTTTTTGGTAAATTTCTACTCAGTCTCGTGGTAGATCTGTTCCAAAAATTATGGTCACGCTGAACCCAAGCCGATTTTAGTGTTGAGTTCGCCAGCAATCGAGGAACAACGCGATAAAGTGCATCGAGGTTTGAGAGACCCCATCTGGGTTGTAACGTATATAGTTTTTACATTTTGAAATAAATCGTTTGCGTTGAAAAACTGCAAGTTTACATAGTCAGGTGAGTGGTTACGTTAATATAAATTAGAAATATACCATTTACAACAATGTAATATAATTTACAGTATGTCCCATTACGAAAAAGAAGAAGCAAAACTTATGGCGCTTTGGGAGGAATGCAAGGATGACGATAAGGAATTTCCAGACTCTGATGATGATGAAATAGATCATTTAAGTGTTAACAGTTATCATTCTGATAGTGAAATGATAGACAATGATACCGAAGAAGTATCTGAGCAAGAAGTAACTGATCACAAAGGCAAATATTTTATGGGTAAAGACGCTATTACAAAATGGCTCAAGCATTGTAGCAATAAGAGAGTACGAACTAGGACAGAAAATATAATTACAAAATTACCAGGTTGTAAACCCTATACTAAGGGTTCGAAAACTCCATTGGATTGCTGGCTATTGTTTTTTGACTCAATAATTCTCGATAGCATTACACATTGCACAAATTTTATGATCGCCAAAAAAGCTGTAGGCTATAAAGATAAACAATATTGTGGAAATACCAATGTAATTGAAATAAAGGCTTTATTTGGTATCTTGTACCTTGCTGGTGTATACAGAAATAGCCATCGAAATCTAAAGGACCTGTGGAGGACAAATGGAATAGGCGTCGATATATTTCGTACAGTAATGGCTTTCAATAGACTTATGTTTTTGCTTCAGTGTTTACGCTTTGACAACGTCGACAATCTTAAAAAACGCTTGGAAATAGATAAACTTGCAGCTATCCGGGGTGTGTTTGATAAGTTTGTTTCAAACTGCCAACAAAGATACACTCCGGGTCAGTATTTAACAATCGATGAAAAATTATAGTCTTTTCGAGGTCGCTGCTCTTTCCGCCAGTATATTCCTAATAAGCCTGATAAATATGGAATAAAAATCCAGGCAATAGTGGATTCTCGTACATTTTATGTGCTTAACATGGAAATTTATGCAGGAACTCAGCCAGATGGGGTTTATCAATTAAGTAACAAACCTGTTGATATTGTCCAAAGATTGGTAGCGCCGATTTCTGGTAGTAATCGAAACATCACCTTCGACAACTGGTACACTTCCTATTAACTTGTAAGTACTTTACGTGAAAATCATAATTTAACGTCGGTAGGAACCCTTAGGAAAAACAAGCGAGAGATACCGATAATGCTGTTAGAAGTAAAGCAGAGACAATCTAAAAGTTCAATGCTTGGATTCCAGAAACATATTACAATGGTATCCTATGTACCAAAAAAGGGTAAAAATGTGATTTTACTTTCTTCTCTTCATCATGATGACAAGATCGATGAATCGACAGGGGATAAAAACCTACCAGAAATTGTGAGCTTTTACAATTTTACCAAGGGAGGCGTACATATCGTCGATGAATTGTCAGGAAGTTACAGTGTCGCTCGGAATTGCAGAAGATGGCCATTGAGAATATTTTTTTCTCTAATGGATACAGCACGAATTAATAGTCAAGTCATTTACAGGACTAACATTAACAACAATTTAAAAAAACGTCGAATTTTTTTAGAGGAGTTAGGTTTGGCTTTGGTAGAACCAACGATGCAACTTAGAAAAAATAATCCCCGACTGACCAGAGAACTTCGATCGAAAATAGCTAGCATGTTAGGTGAAATACAACCTCCTCCACCTAAAATACAAAGAACGGGACATGGTAGATGTCAGGAGTGCCCCAGAAACAAAGATAGAAAAACAAAATATTCCTGTGAACAGTGCGAAACATTTTTGTTTTTAGAACACATGCATTTTTTATGTCAAAATTGCAGCCAATTGTCTAACGGCTAGTTTTAATATTTTTCTTCGGTCTTCTACACGAATTAAATTTGTTTTAGAGTGAACATTTTTGTTGCTAGTTTTACAGTTTTTTTTTTTTTATTTTTAAGAATAATTTTTTTAGTTCCTAAATTTTTTGTACATGTGTGGTTTTTACGGAGCCCAATTTTTATATATTTTATTTTTTGAAAATATTATAATACATTTATAATTCTTATGAAGTTCGGGTATTTTTCTTTTAAGTCATAAGTATAAAAATAACGCTTATGCACAAAAATATTAATAAAAAATAAAAAACGTATTTTTTCATAGTCTTAAAGTCAGGGTCCATCAGACCTCACCTGGTTGATGATGCAAAAAATTTTCACCTGGGTGATGCCGGGTTAATGGCATTGTAAAAGCCATACAATTAATTATAGGTGTAAATATAAGTTTAAACAAGAGTTTAAAAAAATCACAAATATGTAACGTCAGTTACATTAATTTGTTTTAAATAATGTAGATGGCACGACATGGCATAATTTACAGTTATCTGTCGAATATTACTAAACCAAATAGCCTTAGCGACTTTGACTATTAAAAAAAAGAAAAAAAAAGCAAAACACATAGGCGACACATAAACATATGGTTTCGGTGTATAAGGGCCCGGAGTTTGATTCCCAGTACGGCCAACTTTTTCATGTTTTGATATTTGGTAACCGGTTTGATTTGTACAGTAATAATTTAATTAAAATAATAAACTGATCAGTAGTAAAAGGTGTGTTTGCTATTTGTATTGAGGAAAAAATATAATGATATTTATAGTTCAGTATTTCCAGTGGTGGGTGTATTAGGGCCGGAATATGGCGAAACGGCATTTCGGTACCTTTTTTCAGTCCGGTACATTTTTTCAAAATGGATATTTTTTTGGGAGCGACTAGAATTTTAACCGACACAAAGCGTTATGCCCCCTTCAAGCGACTTCCCCACCAAGCGACTTTCTCCCTTTCCACAATATAATTTTTGTCACATTTAATTTTTTTTATATTATTTATAGTTTTATAGGGAGAGAAAGTTTTTTTATATTTTCTCGTTTTTTGGCATTTTTCTGATTTTTGTCTTTTTTAAAAATTTTGTTTGTTTTTTTTTCCTCATTTTTTCCGCTTGTTCTGTTTTTTTTCTTTTGTATTCTTATTTTTTCTTATTCCTCTGGCTTTTTGTGATTATTTGCGGTTTTTCTGCCATTTTCTTCGAATATTGTTTCGATTTTTTTTACTTCATTCGATTTAAAAATTTCTTTTTTTCGGTATAATTTTTTCTGGTTTTTTCGTTGTTCTTTGTGTTTTTTATTTCGTTGTTTTACATCGTTTTTATTTTGCGATTTTTAGAGTGCTTGGTCTTTCCGTTTGTTCCGTATTTTACAATTTTATTTTTCATTTTTTTGTAATATTTTTGTTTAAATTTGATTTCTGTTTTTCTTATTACTCCGATTTTTTTGTGATTTTTTGGGTTGTTAAAATTTTTTCTCATCTTTTTCACATTTATCTGATTTTTTTTTCGATTTTTTCTTATCGTTCCTCATTTTTTCATCATTGTTGTTTTTTTTCTAATTTTTTCTTATTCCTTTATTTATTGCGATAATTTGCGATTTTCTTCTCTTATTTTTGGAAGAGAGAACAAGTTTTTTTTATAGTTTTTCATTTTTTTTTGTTTTTTTTTCGAGTTTTTCAAATTTTTTCCTCATTTTTGTTTTCACATTTTTTCTTATTCTTCTGTTTATTTGCGATTTTTTTGCCGTTTTCTTGAATTTTGTTGCGATTTTTTTTTTAATTCATTCGATTTTTTTCATTTTTTTATCGATATAATTATTCTGGTGTTTTCTTATTTTTCACATTTTATTATCATTGTTCTTTTTTTTTCTATTTTATTTTCCATTTTTTTTCTCATTTTTCTTATTCTTTTAATTTTTTGCGATTGTTTGCGATTTTTTTCTCATTTTTTTGAAATTTTGTTGAGATTTTTTTACAATTTATTTCAATTTTTTCAAATTTTTAATTTTTTGAGTTTTCTTTTTCTATATTTTTCATTTCTTACGTTTTTTTGCGTCATTTTTGTTTTAAGCGTTTGATTTTTTCGTTTTTTTCCAAATTTTAAAATATTTTCCGATATTTTCTATTTTTTTTTCCAAAATTAATGTTTATTAGATTTCGCTTTTTTAACTTCTTTAAAACTACATAAAAATATTGACTGGTAATCATTTTCATTTATACAGTAAAGTGTCTTTTTTCTTCATTTTTTTTCTTCAAAGTTCGAGATGTAAAGATTATATCGTTTATTTTATTTTCCGATCTACGATATAAACGAGTACATCCGATGTACTGCTCTGCTAGTCACGGCGAAAATAAAAACAATACAATTTTCTTCTTTTCTCATGTTTACATCTGGCCTCTATTTAATAAGGAATTCAGTTCGTATATACTGCCATCTCTGAACAGTATTATCAAATAATGTAGATATTTTTAATTTATTTTTTTTTTAATAAAATATAGGTTTTAAAAATTTATAAACATTTTTTCTAGGCATATATGATAACAGACTTTAAAGTGCCAATTTAAAAATTTTACATAATACGTCCCCATTGTACAAGAAATCAACTAGTAAAGTTTTATTCTAAACGCCATTGCCTTTACTTACTGAATCTTTACTGTTACTGGACGTTCTATCTACTGACAATAAATCTAATAAAATAATTTGGAAACACAAAGCGCAGAAAACTATATAATCCTTGAATGACCTTGAATTTCTAATTTTATGGGATTTCTGTTACTTTTATGTCTTTTTTTCTTACAGGTTAGTTTGTGACCTTAAATCAAGTGGCGCTAATCTAGAGAGTGGAAAAAGTGCTTTGCGTACAAGTTGTACACTATTTTTTTTATAACCACATTTATTAATGAAAGAAAAACAGTAACTTGTCAAAAAAAATTGACAGGTCATAGCTGTGTTTGACATTTTCGAGGGGAAAAGTGCCATAGCGTGTACGTTTCGCACTCTAAATTATTACTTTTCCAACGGATATAAAAGAAATTAAGAAAAGGCCTTTGAGCATAAAAATTTTTGTAGAAAAGCGTGTTTTGCATAGTGCTTGCAGAATAGTAGATTCTGTAACAAGGTTAGAATGAAAAATTCGACAAGAGTGGAAAATTCCGAACGCGAGCGAAAGCGAGTGTGAGGAACCACGAGTGTCGAATTTTTTCATTCTGACCGAGTAACAGACTATATTTTCTCCACGATCAAAAAGTATTAATCAAAATTAAATTAAATCTGAACACAAGTTATTTGTTGACATATTTGTATTACATTGTATTAATATTTATAGTGCTGTGGTACACTTACCGATATTAAAATCTGGTGCATTGATGTTTTTTCCTAATTTGCAATTTCAGATATTATTAAATTCTATATCTACTTCACTTGATTTTTCACTCATTATTTTGTTTAAATTAAAACTTATTTGAAAATAATTATTGCCGTCGCCATTTTATATCTGACAGTGACACTTTTGAAATCCAGGGCAATCCATATTGTTTATTTCGATTACAGAAAATCCATTCTTTACCTTGATAAAGAATGAAAATACATGCAAAATGCATAAGAGGCAAGTATTATAGAATAAATATTCAGACTCTAGAGTGTGAATTTTTACATTCTATTATTAAAAATGATTTCAGAATTCATACATTCAGTAATGGTCGTGGAGAAACACATTTATTATTGCCATTGTTAAAACTCTCCCAATAACAAACTTATAGTTTAACTTTCTGTTTGCCACTACCTACAAAGTTATTGTCTGCATAAAATCCAGTTTCCATATCCAGTAAATAAAAAAAAAATAAACCAAAATCCAAAACTTTTCGATTGCCTTAACTTATACTCTATCGCATGAACGGTATATATTCAATTTTGTATATATGGTATATATATTTTCATTGTATACTTTACGTACCCATGAAAGGATATTAGAAAACTCCAAATAACTACAGATAGAGCAAATAGGATTACAGGAAAAGAACAAAATCAATACAGTAGTACAAATTGCAAAATAGATACACAAAATTTAATAAATAATCAACAATTTTATATAATTTAATGTATGCACTAATAATTCTCCTTTCTTATCCATAATGACAACGACGAAGGGGATGCTTAATAAAGTTAGTGATAGACCTAATTAAATTGAATCTAGAAGTGGTGCAATACTTAGAAGGAGCGCTTAATAGATTAGCAAGAATTAGTATACGGAATGTTCACAGCACTTTAAATAAGAAACAGGAATGAGAACTTTTTTGTAGGGTAAGTGAATCATTTAGCTCTTAAAAATCTACTTAGATGACACATAAATCAATATTAGACTTTTTAAAAATAGCGAAAAAAGTATTGCAATTATGATTTTTTTAAACGATTCCATTTCAATGTCTCGATAACTCGGATACACCTAACAAAGATGCTATAAGAACTGTTATTGCTTTTATTCTACATAAAAAATTTGTTTCTCACCCTCCCTCTCGCATCTTATTCAATCCCTATCAGTTTCTTTTGCAAGACATCAAAAATTTACAAGATAAGTGAAACGTTATTTTAATTTGTTTAGAATTAGTAATAAATGTGATTTAAGCTCAATTATTTTTATTATGAATTCATTCTACAAATAGAATTTGAAATATATTGAAAAGTCAAATATTAAATAAAAGAAAAATTGGATGCCAGTCTAATTGATTTTTTGATGTATTTAGAAACAATTGACAAAAAAACTATGATATATTTTAAAATCCGTCCTTTTTTTCTTTTTGTGGATTTAAGGAAATTAAACTCAAATTATACGTTATATTTTATTTTATAAGATCAATTTGAATCCTTCAGAGACTTTTTCTTTTTTTTGGGAAATGTAACTTGGTTTTTGGCTTGTCTTCGAGTTTCTTCTAAAATTTCCTGAATCCGGCAGTAGAGACGTTAGGTCACTAAGGAGGAAAAAAAACTTGCTCGTTCCAAAAAAAGACGTTCAGTCCCAGAAAAAAAACTTGCTCGTTCCAAAAAAAGACTTTCAGTCCCAGAAAAAAAGTGATCTCCTATCTAAAAAAACCTGTTCAGTCCAAAATACTTGTAGCCCTAAAAAGAAAATGTTTTGTCCAAAAAAACTTCCGAAAAAAACTCGTAGTCTCAAATAACTTGCATCAAAAACGCTAAAAGTTCACATTGAGTAAATATAAGACAAAAATCTTATAAATTACCAGATTTCGTGGCCCATGTTTAAAAAAAAAGAATATAACACAAGAATAATATTAATATGAAATAATCAAAGTGAATTAAATTTTTAGACAATCTGTAAAAACAAATTAAAAATAGATTCTCTTTTTGTAATCGAGACTGAAAGAGCACCTCAAACATCAGATAATTTATATTGTTATAAAAAATAAGATATGAACTTTTAAAAAAAATTAAAAACAACAGTAAGTAATTATTTCTTTATCGTTTTTTGACTTCAAGGATCATTTTTTGTTAATTTTTACAAGTCAAGATTTATTTTAATTATTTTTAAATCTTCACAATCATTTCTTGTTAATTCTGATTTTTTTTACTTCAAGGATCATTTTTTGTTCATTCTACTTATTTTTAATAGTCAAGAATTACTTTATGATCGTTTTTGGGCTTCATGGATCAATTTTTTTTAATTCTTAATACTCAAGAATTATTCAGATCATTTGGATCTTCTGGATCATTTTTTGTTAATTCTAATAATTTTTAGGAGTGAACAATTTTTATGATCATTTTTTGTTAATTTTGATTATTTTTAACAGTCAGAAATTATTTAATGATCGTTTTTGGACTTCAATGATCATTTTTTGTTAATTTGTAACAGTCAAGAATTATTCTGATACTTTTTGAATCTTGAGGATCATTTTTTATTAATTCTAATTATTTTTAAGAGTCAACAATTATTTTCTGATCAATTCTAAATTTTCGGAATCATCATTTGTTAATTCTGATTATTTTTGACAGTCAATAATTATTTTCTTATCGTTTTTTGGACTTCAAGAATCATCTTTTGTTAATTTTTACAACTCAAGAATTATTCTAATCATTTTTGAATCTTCAGGATCATTTTTGGTTAATTCTAATTATTTTAAAGAGTCAACAATTTTTTCTGGTCATTTTTGGTTAATTTTGATTATTTTTAACAGTCGGGAATTATTTAATGATCGTTTTTGGACTTCAAGGTTCATTTTTTGTTAATTTGTAACAGTCAAGAATTATTCTGATACTTTTTAAATTCTCACGATCATTTTTAGTTAATTCTAATTATTAGTAAGTGTCAACAATTATTTTCTGATCAATTCTGGATTTTCGGGATCATTTTTTGTTAATTCTAATTATTTTTAAGAGTCAACAATTTTTTCTGATCATTTTTGGTTAATTTTAATTATTTTTAAGAGTTGGGAATTATTTAATGATCGTTTTTAGACTTCAAGGATCATTTCTTGTTAATTTGTAACAGTCAAGAATTATTCTGATACTTTTTAAATCTTCACGATCATTTTTGGTTAATTCTAATTATTTTTAAGTGTCAACAATTATTTTCTGATCAATTCTGGATTTTCGGGATCATTTTTTGTTAATTCTAATTATTTTTAAGAGTCAACAATTTTTTCTGATCATTTTTGGTTAATTTCGATTATTTTTAACAGTCGGGAATTATTTAATGATCGTTTTTGGACTTCAAGGTTCATTTTTTGTTAATTTGTAACAGTCAAGAATTATTCTGATACTTTTTAAATTCTCACGATCATTTTTAGTTAATTCTAATTATTTTTAAGTATCAACAATTATTTTCTGATCAATTCTGGATTTTCGGGATCCTTTTTTGTTAATTCTAATTATTTTTAAGAGTCAACAATTTTTTCTGATCATTTTTGATTAATTTTAATTATTTTTAACAGTCGGGAATTATTTAATGATCGTTTTTGGACTTCAAGGTTCATTTTTTGTTAATTTGTAACAGTCAAGAATTATTCTGATACTTTTTAAATCTTCACGATCATTTTTGGTTAATTCTAATTATTTTTAAGTGTCAACAATTATTTTCTGATCAATTCTGGATTTTCGGGATCATTTTTTGTTAATTCTGATTATTTTTGATAGTCAATAATTAATTTTTTATCGTTTTTGGACTTCAAGGATCATTTTTTGTTAATTTTTAACACTCAAGAATTATTCTGATCATTTTTGGATCTTCTGGATCATATTTTGTTAATTCTAATTATTTTTAACAGTCATCAATTTTTTCTGATCAGTTTTTGTTAATTTTGATTATTTTTAACAGTCGGGAATTATCTAATGATCGTTTTTGGACTTCAAAAATCATTTTTTGTTAATTTGTAACAGTCAAGAATTATTCTGATACTTGTTGAATCTTCAGGATCATTTTTTATTTATTCTAATTATTTTTAAGAGAACAATTTTTTCTGATAATTTTTTAATCTTCAGAATCATTTTTTGTTAATTCTAATAATTTTATGGCTCAAGAATTTTTTTCTGATCTTTCTTGTTTATTCTGATTATTTTTAACAGTTTTATTTTATGATTATTTTTGGACTTCAAGGGTTATTTTTGTTAATTTTTAACACAAGCGTTCGCGGATTAAGCAAAATGAATATAAATAATCCGAAAGGACGGACTAGAGCCAGTTGAATTTTGTATGTGCTATTTAAAATAATATATTTTGTTAGTCGTGTTTCATATAAAAATTTTGTTTATAAATTGTAGTAATGACTTTATCAGGATCTATTATTAGGTATCTGTATTTAATATAATAATTTTTTACCTACCTGTAATTTGTGGTAGAAGTCACCCATAAATAATCCCCTACTTAATCCATTGCAGAGTTCGATGTTTCCTACTTGAAGTACTGTACGTGCCTCACTTCCATCTAATTTTCCTCAAAAAATATTAATTTTATCCATATCAAATATCATACATTTTTTCAGTCAAATAAACAATTAATTGAAAAAAATGCCGGTAAAAATTCGGTGATTTTGTTTTTTCTTGTTCATTTCAATGGTAATCATATCTGTACTTTTTTTAAAGGATGTTTTATAAATAATAAATAAGCAAAGTTCTTTAGAATTAAAACAGTTGTATCTTTATTCAAAACAAGTGTCTCACTTCTAAAATAAACTGCGTGGTCCTTCGCAAGTCTCTTAATGTCCACTTTAAGATTAACTATAATTCCTGGTTGCTAATTCAATAAGAATTAAAATAATATTTGATGAATAATGTATGGCTCAAAAAAAATATACGTTATAGAAAAATAATTTAAAATTTCTACTCAAGTCATTCACAACGTATCAAGAACTCAATTTTGATGTAATTGCAATTTGTGCATGGATTCTGTGGTAATTGGCATGCATATCCCCGTAGTACCAATATGGACCATCATGAACTCATATAAATGGATATTTAAAGTAATTACTTATTTAATAGGACCGTTAAAACTCATTTGCGGTAGTAAATGCGGTCATCCTACCAGTCAATGTGGATAATGTAAGTGCCATTAGAATGGCTCTGGCAAGAAAATAAAAACAGACACGTTACGAATTTACACCGCCAAAAACAAGAGGAAAATGGCGACTTTAACTACTATATTTAGAGAGCAAAATTTATTATGACATATGAAAACAATAATGTTGGAAAATTTATTCCCATCAAAATTAATTATTGGAAAATATTCAGTTTTAATTTTCCATAAATGTATTTCTTCTTTTTTTAATTTGTTTTATATTTTATATTATAAAGAAATAAGGGTATAAAGAAACTTTAAAACAAAAATTATAATTAAGCTTGAGATTAATTAAAAATTGAAATTAATTCAAAATGTACAGAGTGTTTGATAATATATTTTTCAAATCCATAAGTCATGTATAACATAATTATAATAAAATAATTTTAGGAAACGGCAACTAGTTTCGGCTTATTCAGGGAAACATATCGGAAAATAGTGGAAATAGGGATAAATAAGGAAAATAGGGAAAAAAAAGAAGATACAAAAAATAGAGAATAATAGGTACACATACGGACAAATAGCGGAAAACAGGAAAAATATAAAGAAATCGGAAAAAATAGGGGATAATAAAGAAAAATAGAGAAAATAGTTAAAAATAGGTAAAAATAGGGGAAAATGAGGAAATTAGACAGAAATAAGGAAAAACAATTACAATTAGGGAAATATAAGTAAAAATAAATAAAACATGAAAAATAATGGAAATCAGGAAAGAAATATTAAAAATTGGAAAAAAAAGTAAAAACAAAAAAAAAAACAGCAGAAAATAGAGAAAATAGAGGGAAAATGGAAAAAACTAGGGAAAATTAAATTGGAACAATCGGGAAAAATAGGGCAAAATAGTGAAAAATAAGAAAAATTGAGAATATTAAAAAAAAATTATTATTAATTTAATTAATGTCTAATGCGGAGCCTAGATTTTTAATCCCCCTGTGTCACTGAGCCGATGATGGTGGTGAGGTTTTCCGGGATTTCCTACACCTAAACCCAAATGGTGCCATCAATCCTCAGTAAGTCGCCCCTGAGCGCCACGGCAAATAATAATAATAGTCGACCCATCCCCGCACAAGCCTTTGGCTTCTTTGATTCATTCGTAAGGGGGTGAAATGTAGTTCGAGTATTATTATTATTATTATTATTATAAATATTAAACTTTGGGAAAAAAGGGTAATATAGAGAAAAAATAGAAAAAATAGCGGATAATCGAGAAAATTAAGAAAATTAGACAAAACAGTGAAAAATACGAAAATTTCGGAAAAATATTAAAAAATAAGGGAAAACATGTAAAAACTATAGAAAAACAGGAAAATAGTGAAAAATTGCCAAAAATAGGGAAAAAATTGTGAAAATTTGGGAAAAATGGAAAAAGTAGGGCAAATCAGGACAAACAGGCAAAAAACAACAAAAAAAGAAAAATATTAAAAAAAAACAAAAAATCGAAAAACTGAAAAATTGAAAAAAAAAAATCAGAGGAATAAGTAAAAAATTAGAAAACAAAAGAAAGAAATAGAAAACAGAACAATGAGCAAAATTGGAAAAAAACAAAAAATCATAAAAAAATGGGAAAAAACGAGAAAAAATTATAAACAGTTTAAAGAAAATTTGAAAAATTCAGAAAAATGAGAAAAAAATCGAAAAAATCGGAAAATAAAATAAAAAATTGAAAGAAAAATAAGAATATTGGAAAAAAATGAAAAATCAAATTGTAAAATACAAAAAAAAATGAAAAAATCGAAAAAAACCAAAAAAAAAAAAAATGAAAAAAAGGCGCAAAAAATCACAAAAATCGAAAAAGAAAACCAGAGGAATAAGAAAAAAATTAAAAAAAAAATTCTTGTCGGGAGGGTCGGGAGGGGAGGTAGATTTCTATTGTCTAAATTTGAGCATCCTTCCCCACTCCAGGATATGGTCAGATCGAAAAAAGTTTCAAACAAATAAATTTTATAATAATTAAGACATGAAAAAAGTCCTATGAGCTGTTTCAATATATTTAAAAATAGCCGAGATATGAATTTTTTGAAATTTCAACCCCCTCCAGTTCCATCCCCTTAGGTCCGATTAAAAAAAGTTTCAGACAAATTAATTTTATAATAAATAGAACATAAAAAAAGTTTCATGAACTGTTTCAATATTTTTGAAAATGGTGGAGATATAAATTTTTTGAAATTTCAACCCCCTTCAGTTCCATCCCCCGTGAGTCCGATGAAAAAAAGTTTCAGACAAATTAGTTTTATAATAATTAGAACACAAAAAAAGTCTTGTGCACTGTTTCAATATTTTTGAAAATGGTGGAGATATGAATTTTTTGAAATTTCAACCCCCTCCAGGTCCATCCCCGTGGGTCAGATGAAAAAAAGTTTCAGATAAATTAATTTCATAATAACTAGAGCATAAAAAAAGTCTTTTGGTCTCTTTTAATATTTACAAAAATGGCGGAGATCTGAATTTTTTGAAATTTCATCCCCCTGCAATTCTCACCCCCTTAGAGGTAGAATGCCCATTTGCAATACGCAACGAATTACTGCTCCAAAGAATTTTTGTACCAAATTTGGTGTCGATTGGACAAAAATTGCGACCTCTATCGTGCCGGAACGGAATGTCTACACATACATACATATACAGTGTATACAGTGTGTCCGTAAAGTATGGAACAAATTCATTTTTAGCTAAACAGGCCATTTTAAGAAATAATCCTGAAACACGTCGACTTTTGATTTTAATTTACCGTATTTTAAAATAATAATCTAATATACAGGGTGAATTACTTTCGAGTAATGAAGTCACCGTCATTTTTTTTAAATGGAACACCCTATATTTTTTTATATTTTTTTATTCCGTGAAGCTGATTTCAAAAACCTATTACACTTATATTCTAAAGTAAATAGTTTTGAAGTTATAGACAATTGAAAATCGCATCTTAACTCTTTGAGTTCTACTTGATGGCATAAGAACAAAATGTATACAGAGTGATCAAAATTTGCGTACTTTTGATCACCCTATATACATTTTGTTCTTATGCCATCAATTAGAACTCAAAAACTTAAATTTGAAAAAAGCGATTTTCAATTGTCTATAACTTCAAAACTATTTACTTTAGAATATAAGTGTAATAGGTTTTTGAAATCAGCTTCACGGGACGAGTCTAAAAATATAAAAAAATATAGAGTGTTCCATTTAAAAAAAATGACGGTGACTTCATTACTCGAAAGTAATTCACCCTGTATATTAGATTATTTTTTAAAATACGGTAAATTAAAATCAAAAATCGAAGTGTTTCAGGATTATTTCGTAAAATGGCCTGTTTAGCTAAAAATAAATTTGTTTCATACTTTACGGACACACTGTATATATATATATATATATATATATATATATATATATGTCGTTGTCACTTACGAGGCCATTTATTGCATGTGCAACATACTAAAAGAGGCCCGTCTTGGACATGCGAGGCCCGAAAACGGGCCTCGCATGTCAAATGCTTGTATATAAGCTTATTTTTGTTCCTCTGACCCCCCAAAATATTTATCTCCGATTTTTTTTTGGGCTCATAAGTGAATCTGGATACCACCTCTTATACGGTTTTTAGTTCATTCTATTTTTAACAAGTTGTCGCTTCAATCGTTTTGTATATATTCGTTGTTAGAAATGCGAGGCCCTCGTATATGCGTTCAATTTACAAGTTCATTATTAATTCCGAGGCCCTTAAACATGGCAACGGTGTTAATGTGTTTGTTAACTGATAACAAAATAAAAACATCACTTTTAAATCGTTGGGTGCTGTACAAATTTATAATATTTATATTAACTGAACGAAACGATTTTGTTAAGATTTATCTAAATTAGTTTTTAATCATAGTAGCCACCAGTTATCGATAATATTTCTAAGAACTTAAAATAAGTATTTTTTAATATACTTTTTCTGCATCAATTATTAATATTAAAATGGGGAATCTCACAAAAATTTAAATCTTACTTTGACCACGCTTATGCCAATTGAAGGTATTACTTATAAATACCACCGCTTGCTTTTACTTTTTACTTTCCCGACCCACCATACGAGACGGGAAAATCTTAAAAACGAGCAAAACACAATTTTGAAGGTAAAGATGTCATTTTGAGGTCCCCTGAGGTGATTAAGACCATTTTGAGATGGAAGTATGTCTGTCTGTCTGTCCGTGTGTATTCTTCCATGATAGAAATCATACGCTTAATCCAATTAAGCTGAAATTTGGTATACAGGTTTTGATTATCCATCGGAAAAACCCATTAGTTTTTGTACGACATCTGTCAAACGTAAGTGCCACTGTCAAAAAATGATACACGAAACTTGACTTCCAGTATGTTATTTGAAAGCTCTTGAAAAACTTTATTCAGAACAGTCAAAATTATTTCTCCAACTGTCACCTGTCAAAATTAAAAAAATGTCAAAATTTGAAACTTTAACATTAAATATCTGAAAAAGTACTTCACGGACTTAACCAATTTCGGTTAATCGTCGGAAGAACCAGTGAAGAAGTGTCATAGTTTGAAACTTTAACATTAATTTATCTGAAAAAGTTTTGAGTCTCTGGATATTCGTCGGGAATGTTTTAGGGCGACACAACCGATTGTTTTTTTTGTTTTTTGTTTTACGAATTAAAAAAATGAGTATAGTAACATGTAGCATCAAGATGTTTTTAAAAATTTGCCATAATATTTAAAAAGTATGAAATTAGAAAAATCATAGTTGCAATAAATGCGTAAAGAACTTTTCCTGTTCGCTTGAATTGCAAAGTTCACCTCCAAGAAAGTAAAGGATCCTAAAAATGTAATATTAAAAATCTATTTTGACAAAAAAAGGTACAGAAAGGAACTAAAGTTACAAATAAAAACGTCGATAAAATTTGTATTCATATACAAGGTGTTTCCAAATTCGCACCCTACAGAACACATGCTTATTCCTCATAAAAAGAGAACAAAACACAAGAAAAAGTCAAGAGTCATTTAAGAAGAAAAATCGGCGAATTAATTAAGTAAACATTATTTTTAAAAAGTTTTTCAAAAAATGTGTTACTGCCGACCCGTAGTATTATAATTTAAAAAACCAAATTTTCGACAATGTATTTCTTTTTATAAATTAACTCCTATATAATATGTGTCATTTAATGATGACAGTTTTCTCATTTTGACAGCGATAAAAATGATAAAGAATATCGTCACACTGAAAAAAAATTACATTTTTGTAACAATCCACTTACGTTTCGCTAACTATATTATCATTATCAGGAGTTGCGTCGGTACGTCTGTTAGTTCTGTCAATTCAATTATTCAGTTTTGTTGATATTGAAATATGCAAGATAAATAATAAATTATTAAACCAGTAAAAGGAATAATCTCTGCGCGATTTTTCAAGACTACGTCAACGGAAGAAAGTCTGATTCGAAGAAATGAGAATTTTTCCAATAATTTTTTTTTCAAATTTTTCAATTTTTTTTCAACGAGACTCTTGCAATATGGATATCAATCGACGCGTCTTGACTTACATACCTTAAAAGACATCAGTATGGGCAAATGTGCTTTCCTTATCAATATATCTCGAATAGCAGTTTCACTTTGTAGGCGGGCCCAGGATCCTCGGACCCGGAATAGCTCATCTTCTGATAGAGCCTTATTTTTTTGAATAAAAACAGAGTTTTTTCGCGTAAAATCAATTTTTTCCACGTCTCATGACATTTTAAGTCATTTGGAGCCAAAAATGTTTTTGAGATTTTTGCACGATTTCAATCCTACGGTTTACCCAACTTCACCAAGGGTGAAGTGTGAGCGTGCCGTAGTAAAATAATTTAAAAATCATAATAATAATGAAATAATTTAATTGTATCAATATGAATATTGTTGTTGCGCATTCATAATATATTCTATCGGTAATTTATCTTGTAAAAAAACACTCGAGCTTTTCTTTTAAGGATAAATTTCTTTAAAACTCAAAATTTTTGCTTCAGTAATTATTCTTGAAAAAAACATCATTGGCAAAATCGTTCGACATTCTATCTCGCGATTTCTCTATGTCAGTTTTTCTCGTAAAATTACTGATTTGGCAAATTTTTTGGCAACAAAGAGAAATTTATCCGATAAAAAAAAGGTCTTGTATTTTTACTGCTGCCTAAAGCAAGGCATTTGCTAAATGTTAAAAAATATTTAGTCATTTGGAAGTTATGAAATAAAAATTATTAATTTAGCCACTTGTTCTCACCTAATAATAAAAAAAACTTTCAAGTTGCGACAAAAACAAAATAAAAACATAAAAAAATCAAAATTTGTTTCCTGCACATCTAGACATTATAACGAACAAACTTTTCTTTTACAATAAAGTGTCTCAACAATAGTACAAATTGCTACAACCATAACAAACAAACAAAAAAGTTAACTCAACAAATACCTAAAATAAGGATATATCGGTTAAGATATATCGGTTAATTGGGTCCAAAATGTAATTTTTTAAACTAATCTGAACCAGTCGCACTATTAAAAAAAAAATTTGAAAGCAACCATTTCGTGCAATTTTAAAAGTTTTTGAAAAAATATTTAATGTTATTGTTCTTCAAAGATTTCATAATTATACACTAAAAAAACAATTTCGCCATAAAAAAAATTAAAAACGGCTGTTACATAAATATTAGTTTTCTTTATATTGATTATAAATAAAAGTTTTAATTCGAACCCACTCTATTTTTGAAATAATGAAGTATTTTTTTTTTAATATTGATAGCTTCAACTTCAACGGCTTTTAGATGCTTTTTACTTTCCGAACCCAACTAAATATAAAAGGAAAGTATTGCATTCATGATTTTTTGGCCATACCCAGATTTTAAGGGATCTTTACGTTTTGTAGTCAACTGAATCTATTTCTACCATTTTTAGCATGATGTCTATGTGTATGTGAACATGATAATGTTTAACGGCTGAACCGATTTAGATGAAATTTTATATACATATTTAGGGTGGCAAGGAGACGACCTGTATAGATTTTGGTATTAATCCGACAACTGGAAGTGACAGTTGTTATAAGTGATGACGCTATTACCAAACAAGATGGCATTAAAGTTTTACATATATCTCAAATTTAAAAACGTTTGCGATTATTGCTAGATTTATCAAAAGTAAATTTTTTATATTTAAAATAAAAATGAAAATTACAGGATATCAAAGTTGTTATTGTACCTCTGCCACCTGGCTTCTGTAATGTATCTCCGCATGTAGTTATCCTATTCCTTGAAATTCATTCCTTTATACTTTAATTATTGATAAACTTCTTTATTTATATATTGTTTTTAATTAAATGGTTCTTTTATTGGTATATATTTATTCCATTTTCAAATATCATTTATGTACATACATATTATTATTTTACAAAACATCTAATAATTTTTATATATTTGACATTTTTATTTTTTTTTCTTTTGACAAAAATATCTTATGTGTTTATTATCTTTCTTTTTTTACATCTGTTTCTTTTCCCAAATTAATATTTTCCTTATTTGATTATTGAAAAAAATTTAATCGCTTTTGTCTCTCTCTCTTATTATTTACTTGTGCCTTAACTAAAATTTTGTTTTGCATTTCCAAAATTATATTAAATCTTCAAAAATAAACTCATACAGAGTATTTCATTACAATATATATAGTTTAGTCGAGAAGTGAGTTTTCTGTGAAAAATAGTTAGAAGGGTAAGAAAAATATAAGCGATGGTTCTTTCGACGCGGATTGCAATTCTGAAAAATGTGTCATGTCGATTTTTTTCGTCAAATAAAAATTGCAATTGTTATTATCAAAAAACGAAAAAAAAATATTTTTTTTTTGATGATAACTCAAAAGCTATCCAAGATAGCGGGAATTGCAAAAAAGATCCTTAAAGAGGAGGAAATTTCCAAAAAAAACTTAACTCCCAGAACTCTAGGTCTAATATTTATAATTTTAATTTGTTGCTGAAAATAAGTCCCCGCGCGATCATTTCGGGATGACTACGCCGCCTCTATAGTGAGTATCGCATCTAAAATAATATTTTTAAAGCACTAAATATTGATTTAAAAATTTGAAAAAAATATGGTATCATTTCAACGCTTGAAGTAAGAAAGTCCCGTTGGAAAAAATTTTTAAATGCATTTTCAAAAAGCTAGCCTATTGTTAATTAACTATTGTCTTTCATACATCTGTCTTCATTGAAAGCTATATAATTTTTTTTGCCTCCTAGAGTATTTTCTATCAGTATACTCAACAGTGTGACCCTATAAAATTATTTAAAATTTGTTTATATATAATTTATAACGAGTTTTTTAAGTTAACGAAAAATGAAAGTCAAATTGTTGTTAAATTTTTTTTCTCATATACCATGGCATAGCTATTTTTATATAAGAAATAAGGATTAAATTATTGTAGGTAATATTTTTTTAATGCTATTTGTTAATAAATTGTTTATAAACAAATAGAGCACTGCATACGTACTGCATAGTACTGCAGTTTTCCACGCAAAGAAAAAAAATGTTTTAACTTTCTCTTAGATTTGATTTATTAACTTCAAAAATAAAATATAATTTACTAATCTAATAGTTGGCAAATGCTACTGATTATTTAAATCATTTGTTAGGAGGTTCTTGTTTTCTTCTCGAGAAAATCGAAAAATATTAACTTACCTAGATCTGTATTTATTTTTTAATTTATGACCTTGTTAAAAAATATCGCGCGAGAATCACCGACTAATGTAAACAGATTTAATATCAAAACATGAGTGCTTTGGACATCTTTTATTTTGTAAACTTTTCTTGTTTACAGTTGTTTTCAATATTGTTGTTTTATGTTTAAGATAACAGCAATAAGCAAATATAGACACTAATAGAATAGGCTACATTTGCATGCTTTTAACTAATCTTATATTTACTTTTTGTAAAATTTAAAATTAACTTGTGATGGATGTTACAGTCGTCAATAGTATATAGAAACCATGCGAATACACAAAAGAATTAAAATTTAGAAAGGGTGTTTTAATCAGCAAATCACTAAAACTCACTTGAACCGAATACAGAATGGAACAAAGAGGTTAAAAATAATGTAGAGTTGGATGTTGTACCTATTAACTGTACCTAAATAAGATCAGATATAACGTGTACTGCATAAATACTGCAGAGTAATGCATACGTACTGTATAGTACTGTATACATGTACTGCAGAAAAAACGTACAGTACTTCGGGGTCAATGATAATTTAAAAAAAAAATTTCTGAAACAAATTTTCTTATTGTTTATAATCGTTTTTTTCATATTTGCATCATTTAAATAATTAGTTAAGAACTAAATTTGTCTTTAAAAATCATTATTGATGGCTTATAATACAATTTTGTTTTCATTAATAATTTTATTGTTTATTTAGTTCAAAATTTGTTATAAACAATATTTGAGTGTCACAATATTTTTTTCTAATATTACCAAAAATTACAAAAACAACCATATGCAACAATGTGACGAAAAGAATTTTTCGGATTTAAAATACGAATTTTTTTTTTTCTCAACTTTGTTGGAGATTTTTAATTTTTAGTAGGATTAGAAAAAAATTATTGTGACAATCAAATTTTGTTTATTTTTATTATGAGCCATCAATAATAATTTTTAAACAAAAAACTATTTTGTAACTAATACTTTAAATAATGCAAATATGAAAAAATGATTATAATCAATAAGAAAATTTTTTTTCAAAAATATTTATTTATAAACAATTTATAAACAAAAAGCGTTAAAAAATCTTACCCATTATAATTTAATCCTTATTTCTAATATAAAAACAGCTATACCAGTATATGAGAAAAACATTTTTAACAACAATTTTACGATTTTTCAGTTTTAGAAAACTCGTTAGAAACAATATAAACAAATTTTAAATAATTTTATAGCGTCATCTTATTGAGTACACTCATAGAAAGTACTCCAGGAGGCGAAAAAAATTTAGGTTGATTATTTAAACAATTATCCAGTTTTCAATGAAGTCAGAAAATAGTTAATTAACAATAGACTAGGTTTTTGAAAAATCCATAAAATTTTGTTATCCAACGGGACTTTCTTTCTTCAAGTGTTAAAGTAATGCCATAATTTTTCAAAAATTTTTGAATCAATATTTTAGTACTTTAAAACAATTATTTTAGACGCCGTACTCACTATAGAGGCGTACTCATCTCGAAACAGTCGCGCGGGGACCCAGCAACAAATTAAAATTATAAATATTAGAGCTGGAGGTCCGGGAGTTGGAAGTTTTTTTTTCAAATTTCCTCCTCTCTAAGGATTTTCAGGCTATCTTGTATAGTTTTAGAGTTATCATCAAAAAATAAAATGACTTTTTTTTCGTTTTTTATTGAAGAATTACAATTATTATTTGCAGAAACAAATCGACATGACACATTTCTCAGAATTGCAATCTGCGTCGAATGAGCCATCGCTCATATTTTTCTTACCCCCTTCAAATTATTTTTTGCAGATAACTCACTTCTCGACTAGACTAATATAGACTTTTACACCTTTACTTTATAGATTTTGAGCCAAAATTATGCATTTGTATGAAAAATTGCGGTAAATGAAAATTATAGAACATAAAATTTTCTACAAATTTTGTCTTAACTTTTTTTCTATTCCGCGCAGTGTTTCCGCGACAGGGCGTGAAAGAACCATATATGGATTTTAGCGCAATTTTTTGAGATTTTGATCCAAAATGATGCATTTTTAAGAAAAATTACAGTAGATGAAAATTATAAAAAATTAAATTTTCTACAAATTTTGTCTTTTTTCGAATTTCGCCGCTAGCTTTTATTTTAATTATTAAATATTTTTTATCTTATTATGTTCATTTGTTAGGTAAATTTTAATACTAAAAAATTTAAAAAAAAACAAGTTTGTTATAAAAAATTTTTAATTGAATTTTTTCAAAATTTTATTAAATAAAGTGTAGAATTTTTAAAAAAATGCTTCAAAAATGATTTGAAATTTTTTTACGATTTTAAACAAAATTGAATAACTTTCAAAATATTAAAGATGTTAAAATGACATTTCACCCATTCGAAAGATAATTTAAAACTCTAAATTTAGAAAGTATTTTAGTTTCTTAGATTTTTGAATTGTAATTATTACAGCCAAAATAAATATTTTTTTTTTATTTCGTTTTATTAAAAAGTATAAAACAAATGAAAAAGTAAATAGTATGTCCAAAAGGGATCAAAAAGTGCTAAATGTGTAAATCATTTCATAATTTTAATATACCTATTAATTGTAGAAGTTATAGTCAAAAATGTAAAAAGTTAATAAAACTGACTTTATTAATACATTTTGATCCAGAAAACCTAAAAATGGTCTACTTCTCATTTTGAATACAATTGAATGAAATATTAATTACTTATTGATTTTAAAATTATTCAAAAAATGTGTTAATATTTTTATGGTAAATATTAACATAAAAAATAAAAATATAATATTAAATTTGTAATAAAAGATTTTATCATTGTTCATTTTTTTCAAAATTTTATTCTAGAAATTGTGCAATTTTTAAAAGAAAGGTCCAAATAAATTTGAAGTTTTATTACGATTTTTAACTTAAACTAAAGATTTTAAAATGGGATTTGTACCATTCGAAACAGAATATAAAAATGTAAATTTTAAGATGTATTTTATTTTCTTCGTACCTATAAAGAATTGATTGTTATAGCAAAAATGAAGAATTTTTTGTAATCTCATTTTGTCATAAATTATAAAATAAATGAAAATAGTGAATAGACTGTTTGAAAGAGATTAAAAATTATTATATGTGTGAAATATTTCTTAAATTTAAATTATGATTATAAAATAAGTTTTTTGTTTGCACATCTTGTACTATTAATTTTACAGAAAATTTCACTCTTGATAAAAGTTTATAAATCTAATGAATTTCATTAAATTAAAAAAATTGAAACCAAAAATATACAGGATGATATTAAGAATAGGTAAATTATGATTATAAAATAACTTTTTTGTTAGTATTCCCTGGTACTATATATTTTAGAGAATATTAAAATATAAAAAAAAGAAATACGCTTAATTAAAAAAAAATTATCTGAAGAGCAATTAATTAAACAATTATTACTAGTGTTCGGATTACCCCCTCTTTATTTTATTTTTTATAAAATGTTTAATATTTCAACATAATATTTTTTTCATGTTTTATTAAACTTTTTTTAGTTTTGTCATAGCTAAACAATAATAATAATAACTATTATTCAAGGGACGCTTAAACGGTGATGCACCTTTTCGGGAATTTGGCCCATTGGGTATCGGAATGGCTAGTGCGATCTTGGCCAAACTTCTCACATACATGTGGGGTGATAATATACATATTGTAATGTGGAAAAAGTTCTAAAAATTATAACTGGAAAAAAGTTTTCTTATGCAAAACCTTTAATTTCTATGGCGGATACCGGAAGAGATTCTGTTCAAATTCAGAAACGTCGAAAGTGATAATAAGAATTTTTTTTGCTATCACGAAATTGTACTGATGCTTTTGGGCCTCAGAAAAATGTGCAATATTTAGTTTAATGTTTCACTTAATTAATTTTTTATTATGAAAAATATGGCTTTCTTCTACATTTTGAGGTTCATTAGAATTCGAATTTGAATCTGAATTTTGTTTTAATTTTTTATTCGGATTGTTTTTGCGGCTAAAGCCTTCGGTGTCCTAGTTTAAACTGGAATTTGTAAGTCTCTTTGATTTCCATGTAGTTGCAACGTGTTCTTTAGTATTTTCGAAATAAATAAATCAAAAACAGTATCCGATTTAGGTACTAGATCTGTGATATTTAAGGATCGAGTGACTTTGTCATCCATAAATTAAGAATATTTCAAGTATACATAAGATATTTTTTCCTATAATATATTTTTTTGCTGTTTGTTTTTGAAAATGTAAATCCTATTATTTAATTTATTAAATAGAAACTAAATCACCACATCAACTAAAAAGATAGGTGCATTAATGTAAACAACCATCGGAGCTTTGACCGAAACATGATACGAGACACTTGTAAAATAAATTTCTTATCGGTTTTTTTCTGCTTTCATAAATCTCGTTCACATTAGAAACGAATGGAGAAAAACACAAGGTCAAGCTTGGGTAGCCAAATTCCCTGGCAACGTCGCGGGGACTCGTATGTACATTAAAAAAACAATTTATAAACAGTGGGCCTCGCATGTTAGTTAAATATTGTAAAGGGACTCGAATGTGATTTGCATACATGTATATTGTAATTTTAGAAATATCTTACCCCTCATGGGGGGTTATTATTAAATAATATAAAAACATTTAAAAAAACTAAAATATACTTCATAAAAATGTTTCCTTCCGATGGGCCTCGGGTTGCCTGTTCAATATATCGGGCCTCGCTTTTGTCAATGGATGCGTATATTTATATATATGTATTGCTGGGTTTCCGGGTTTGGCTCCGTGTTGTCAATGGTTGGTTCTCATAAGAACCATTAAACTGACGACGTTTCGGCACAATCTCATATGCCATCTTCAGGTCTTTCTAAGTTGGGCTGCTGTTCTGCTTCTGGTTACTCGAATTGAATTGATTTCTCTTGGCGCTGTGAGGGGTTTATGTACTTGTTTGATGTTCCGGTTTGACGCACACAGGTCTGTTGTTGGTGGGATTCGAGCGGGCTTTGGATTTGGCGGTAACGCAAGTTTCCATGTAGCGGGAAGTCTCTGTGTGTCATCCCTGGTATTTAAGTTGGCGGGTCGTTTTTCAATTTCGATACTCTCTCTTATTATTCGTTTCGTCTTATGCTCAAGGTTGGCTATAACTTTCGTGTTGTCAAAATCTATCTCGTGAGAGGTTTTTCTGACGTGTTCTGCCAATGAGGACGTAGTTTCTTGTTTTCTTACGGCGTTACGATGTTCCTCACGTCGAACGTTTATTCTTCTGTTGGTTTGTCCTATATAGCTTCCCTCACAATCCTTGCACGGAATTTCGTAAATGCCTTGAGCTTCTAGTTGGATTTTAGTTTTAGCATTCGGAAGTATCTGACCAATTTTCCTTGCTGTACTGAAAGATGTTTCGATGTTGTGTTTTTTGAGGACTTTACATATCTTTTCTGTTGTTCCTTTTATGTATGGGAGATACGCTTTAGCTATAGGTTGTTCATTATCCTGTGTGTTCGAGTCCTTTTGTTGGCGTGGTCTTAGTGCCTTCTTTATGTCTCTTTTTAAGAATCCATTTTGTTCACAATCGAAGATACTTGAAAAACTTCGATCCAAGCGCAGCAAGTTACTCTGCACCCTAACCTTTCTCGAGCGCTGTAGAGAGGAAAATATCATACCAAAGAGCATGAAAATCAAGTTTCATAAGAACAACACAAAAATAAATAACATCCTGAGAAGAACCAGCTTTGCTCTCATTCGAGAAGCCATCCAGGACACAAGGAAGACTTTAGATGACATCAACAGACAACTTCTTCAACTGCATCTACAATTAAGTAATCACTTACACCCATTGTTATGGGACAAAGTCGACCAATTAGCCGATTTTAGATCACAAAATGATGCCGAATGGACCACCAATAGACAGAAAAAGAAGTTCGAAGAACTAAGAAAGGCACAAAAACCCGACAACATCCAACCATTAGACATTAAAAAACTGGTCTACAACTTATCTAATCTTCCATTGGACGATGCTGAACAAAGCGTCTTAGCAAAAGGTTTCAATTACGCAGTAGCACCTACAAAAATTCCAGTCGAAGATATCATTTGCGAAATAGAAGCTTCTATAACAAATATACCTTCCACGTCTGCTGAAACTATACGACAAGATGTAGTACGCATTTTAAAAAGTTCCAAGCCTCCCAAAAAGAACCTATCACGAGAAGAACACATTGCTCTGAAAAAACTCCAAGAAAACAACAATATTATCATTCTCCCATCAGACAAAGGGAACGCAACTGTAATAATGGATACTCAAGAATATGACATGAAAATACAAACTTTGCTACAAGACAATGCATACCAACCCATAAATACAGATCCAACAACGTATCTGGAAAAAACCACCAAGTCGAAGATCAAGGCAAGTAAAATTAATAAAGAAGAACATCTAAGGCTAATCCCAAGAGAGAAATCGTCGAAATGCCCGAAGCTTTATGGCCTACCAAAAATACACAAAGAAGGAGCTCCATTAAGACCTATCGTTAGCTCGATTGGTTCTCCACTCCAGGGGCTCGCGAAGTTTCTAGCGAATACGCTGCAACCATACGCCGAAGAAGCCGAATCTTACGTGAAGAACGCAAGCGACTTCATCGAGCGCATAAAAGACTTAACGCTAGAGCCAGGACATATGCTAGTCAGTTTCGACGTCGTATCACTTTTTACCAATGTCCCAGTCGATGAGACAATCGAAATAATAAAAAGAAAGTACAACGTAAGAGACGACATCATTGAGCTAACCAAACACTGCCTGAAGAATACTTACTTTATATATAACAACCAAAGATATAAGCAAGTCGAGGGAGCGCCTATGGGTTCATCGTTATCTCCAGTAGTAGCTAACTTATTTATGAAAGAGCTCGAAACAAAAGCCATCGAAACCGCGGCTCTCAAACCCAAAGTGTGGATACGCTACATCGACGATACATTTGTCGTCTGGACCCACGGAGCATATGAACTAGGAAAATTCTTGAAACACCTAAACGGAATCCACAATAAAATCAAATTCACAATGGAAACCGAAGAAAACAATCAGTTGCCTTTTCTAGACGTCCTCGTAAGCAAGAAACAAGATGGTAAACTTGGATATACTGTGTACCGTAAACCAACCCACACAGACCGCTACTTGAATGCTAAGTCACATCACCACCCAGCACAACTGCAGTCAGTGGTGAAAACCCTCGTTACAAGATCTGAGCGACTAAGCGATGAAGAAAGCAGAAAAGAAGAGCGGCAAAAGATTCAGTCAACACTTGAACAAAATGGATTCTTAAAAAGAGACATAAAGAAGGCACTAAGACCACGCCAACAAAAGGACTCGAACACACAGGATAATGAACAACCTATAGCTAAAGCGTATCTCCCATACATAAAAGGAACAACAGAAAAGATATGTAAAGTCCTCAAAAAACACAACATCGAAACATCTTTCAGTACAGCAAGGAAAATTGGTCAGATACTTCCGAATGCTAAAACTAAAATCCAACTAGAAGCTCAAGGCATTTACGAAATTCCGTGCAAGGATTGTGAGGGAAGCTATATAGGACAAACCAACAGAAGAATAAACGTTCGACGTGAGGAACATCGTAACGCCGTAAGAAAACAAGAAACTACGTCCTCATTGGCAGAACACGTCAGAAAAACCTCTCACGAGATAGATTTTGACAACACGAAAGTTATAGCCAACCTTGAGCATAAGACGAAACGAATAATAAGAGAGAGTATCGAAATTGAAAAACGACCCGCCAACTTAAATACCAGGGATGACACACAGAGACTTCCCGCTACATGGAAACTTGCGTTACCGCCAAATCCAAAGCCCGCTCGAATCCCACCAACAACAGACCTGTGTGCGTCAAACCGGAACATCAAACAAGTACATAAACCCCTCACAGCGCCAAGAGAAATCAATTCAATTCGAGTAACCAGAAGCAGAACAGCAGCCCAACTTAGAAAGACCTGAAGATGGCATATGAGATTGTGCCGAAACGTCGTCAGTTTAATGGTTCTTATGAGAACCAACCATTGACAACACGGAGCCAAACCCGGAAACCCAGCAATACATACGATGCCCGTGGAAACCTTAAGCAGAACATATATATATATATATATATATATATGTCGTTGTCACTTACGAGGCCATTTATTGCATGTGCAACATACTAAAAGAGGCCCGTCTTGGACATGCGAGGCCCGAAAACGGGCCTCGCATGTCAAATGCTTGTATATAAGCTTATTTTTGTTCCTCTGACCCCCCAAAATATTTATCTCCGATTTTTTGTTGGGCTCATAAGTGAATCTGCATACCACCTCTTATACGGTTTTTAGTTCATTCTATTTTTAACAAGTTGTCGCTTCAATCGTTTTGTATATATTCGTTGTTAGAAATGCGAGGCCCTCGTATATGCGTTCAATTTACAAGTTCATTATTACTTCCGAGGCCCTTAAACATGGCAACGGTGTTACTGTGTTTGTTAACTGATAACAGAATAAAAACATCACTTTTAAATCGTTGGATGCTGTACAAGTTTATAATATTTATATTAACTGAACGAAACGATTTTGTTAAGATTTATCTAAATTAGTTTTTAATCATAGTAGCCACCAGTTATCGATAATATTTCTAAGAACTTAAAATAAGTATTTTTTAATATACTTTTTCTGCATCAATTATTAATATTAAAATGGGGAATCTCACAAAAATTTAAACCTTACTTTGACCACGCTTATGTCAATTGAAGGTATTACTTATAAATACTACCGCTTGCTTTTACTTTTTACTTTCCCGACCCACCATACGAGACGGGAAAGTCTTAAAAACGAGCTAAACACAATTTTGAAGGTAAAGATGTCATTTTGGGGTCCCCTGAGGTGATTAAGACCATTTTGAGATGGATGTCTGTCTGTCTGTCTCTCTGTCCGTGTGTATTTTTCCATGATAGAAATCATACGCTTAATCCAATTAAGCTGAAATTTGGTATACAGGTTTTGATTATCCATCGGAAAAACCCATTAGTTTTTGTACGACATCTGTCAAACGTAAGTGCCACTGTCAAAAAATGATACACGAAACTTGACGTCCAGTATGTTATTTGAAAGCTCTTGAAAAACTTTATTCAGAACAGTCAAAATTATTTCTCCAACTGTCACCTGTCAAAATTAAAAAAATGTCAAAATTTGAAACTTTAACATTAAATATCTGAAAAAGTACTTCACGGACTTAACCAATTTCGGTTAATCGTCGGAAGAACCAGTGAAGAAGTGTCATAGTTTGAAACTTTAACATTAATTTATCTGAAAAAGTTTTGAGTCTCTGGATATTCGTCGGGAATGTTTTAGGGCGACACAACCGATTTTTTTTTTGTTTTTTGTTTTACGAATTAAAAAAATGAGTACAGTAACATGTAGCATCAAGATATTTGAGTTTTTAAAAATTCGCCATAATTTTTAAAAAGTATGAAATTAGAAAAATCATAGTTGCAATAAATGCGTAAAGAACTTTTCCTGTTCGCTTGAATTGCAAAGTTCACCTCCAAGAAAATAAAGGATCCTAAAAATGTAATATTAAAAATCTATTTTGACAAAAAAAGGTACAGAAAGGAACTAAAGTTACAAATAAAAACGTCGATAAAATTTGTATTCATATACAAGGTGTTTCCAAATTTGCACCCTACAAAACACATGCTTATTCCTCATAAAAAGAGAACAAAACACAAGAAAAAGTCAAGAGTCATTTAAGAAGAAAAATCGGCGAATTAATTAAGTAAACATTATTTTTAAAAAGTTTTTCAAAAAATGTGTTACTGCCGACCCGTAGTATTATAATTTAAAAAACCAAATGTTCGACAATGTATTTCTTTTTATAAATTAGCTCCTATATAATATGAGTCATTTAATGATGACAGTTTTCTCATTTTGACAGCGATAAAAATGATAAAGAATATCGTCTCACTGACCAAAACTACATTTTTGTAACAATCTACTTACGTTTCGCTAACTATATTATCATCATCAGGAGTTGATGATAAACTAACATAGTTAGCGAAAGGTACTTAGAGTGTTAAAAAAGTGTAGTTTTGGTTGATGGCGACGGACGATATTCTTCAACATTGATGAAATCAAAAGGTTCCAAATTCACAATTTAAGGGATAAAAATGCCTGTTCCTCATAATCAGACTATATCTATTATCCCTATATGCTGCGTCGGTACGTCTGTTAGTTCTGTCAATTCAATTATTCAGTTTTGTTGATATTGAAATATGCAAGATAAATAATAAATTATTAAACCAGTAAAAGGAATAATCTCTGCGCGATTTTTCAAGACTACGGCCGGCCCGTTTCAGTCAACGGAAGAAAGTCTGATTCGAAGAAATGGGAATTTTTCCAATAGTTTTTTCGCGGAAAATCAATTTTTTCCACGTCTCATGATATTTTAAGTCATTTGGAGCCAAAAAATTTTTTGAGATTTTTGCACGATTTCAATCCTACGGTTTGCCCAACTTCACCAAGGGTGAAGTGTACCTAAATAAGATCAGATATAACGTGTACTGCAGAGTACTGCATAAATACTGCAGAGTACTGCATACGTACTGTATAGTACTGTACACATGTACTGCAGAAAAACGTACAGTACTTCGGGGTCAATGATAATCTAAAAAAAAAAATTCTAAAACAATTTTTCTTATTGTTTATAATCGTTTTTTCATATTTGCATCATTTAAATAATTAGTTAAGAACTAAATTTGTCTTTAAAAATCATTATTGATGGTTTATAATACAATTTTTTTTTCATTAATAATTTTATTGTTTATTTAGTTCAAAATTTGTTATAAACAATATTTGAGTGTCACAATATTTTTTTCTAATATTACCAAAAATTACAAAAACAACCATATGCAACAATGTGACGAAAAAAATTTTTCGGATTTTTTTTTGAAAATCCAATATAAAATACGAAATTTTTTTTTTTCTCCACTTTGTTAGAGATTTGTAATTTTTAGTAGGATTAGAAAAAAATTATTGTGACAATCAAAATTTTGCTTATTTTTTTTATTTTTATTATGAACCATCAATAATGATTTTTAAACAAAAAACTATTTTGTAACTAATAATTTAAATAATGCAAATATGAAAAAATGATTATAATCAATAAGAAATTTTTTTTTTTTTAAATATTTGTTTATAAACAATTTATAAACAAATAGCGTTAAAAAATCTTACCCATAATAATTTAATCCTTATTTCTAATATAAAAACAGCTATACCAGTATATGAGAAAAAAATTTTTAACAACAATTTTACGATTTTTCAGTTTTAGAAAACTCGTTAGAAACAATATAAACAAATTTTAAATAATTTTATAACGTCATCTTATTGAGTACACTCATAGAAAGTACTCCAGGAGGCGAAAAAAATTTAGGTTGATTATTTAAACAATTATCCAGTTTTCAACGAAGTCAGAAAATAGTTAATTAACAATAGACTAGCTTTTTGAAAAATCCATAAAATTTTTTTATCCAACGGGACTTTCTTTCTTCAAGTGTTGAAATAATAACATAATTTTTCAAAAATTTTTGAATCAATATTTTAGTACTTTAAAACAATTATTTTAGACGCCGTACTCACTATAGAGGCGTACTCATCTCGAAACAGTCGCGCGGGGACCTATTTTCAGCAACAAATTAAAATTATAAATATTAGAGCTGGAGGTCCGGGGAGTTGGAAGTTTTTTTTGGAAATTTCCTCCTCTCTAAGGATTTCCCGCTATCTTGTAGAGTTTTTGAGTTATCAAAAAATAAAATGACTTTTTTTTCGTTTTTTATTAAAGAATTACAATTATTATTTGCAGAAACAAATCGACATGACACATTTCTCAGAATTGCAATCTGCGTCGAATGAGCCATCGCTCATATTTTTCTTACTCCCTTCAAATTATTTTTTGTAGAAAACTCACTTCTCGACTAGACTAATATAGACTTTTACACCTTTACTTTATAGATTTTGAGCCAACATTATGCATTTGAAAAATTGCGGTAAATGAAAATTATAGAACATAAAATTTTCTACAAATTTTGTCTTAACTTTTTTTCTATTCCGCGCAGTGTCGCCGCGCCAGGGCGTGAAAGAACCATATATGGATTTTAGCGCAATTTTTTTAGATTTTGATCCAAATTGATGCATTTTTAAGAAAAATTACAGTAGATGAAAATTATAAAAAATTAAATTTTCTACAAATTTTGTCTTTTTTCGAATTTCGCCGCTAGCTTTTATTTTAATTTTTAAATATTTTTTATCTTATTATGTTCATTTGTTAGGTAAATTTTAATACTAAAAATTAAAAAAAAAACTTAAGTTTGTTATAAAAAAATTTTTAATTGAATTTTTTCAAAGTGTTATTAAATAAAGTGTAGAATTTTTAAAAAAATGCTTCAAAAAAGATTTGAAATTTTTTTACGATTTTAAACAAAATTGAATAACTTTCAAAATATTAAAGATGTTAAAATGACATTTCACCCATTCGAGAGATAATTTAAAACTCTAAATTTAGAAAGTATTTTAGTTTCTTAGATTTTTGAATTGTAATTATTACAGACAAAATAAATATTTTTTTTAATTTCGTTTTATCAAAAAGTATAAAACAAATGAAAAAGTAAATAGTATGTCCGAAAGGGATCAAAAAGTGCTAAATGTGTAAATCATTTCATAATTTTAATATATTAATTGTAGAAAAATGTAAAAAGTTAATAAAACTGACTTTATTAATACATTTTGATCCAGAAAACCTAAAAATGGTCTACTTCTCATTTTGAATATAATTGAATGAAATATTAATTGTTCATTTTTTTCAAAATTTTATTCTAGAAATTGTGCAATTTTTAAAAGAAAGGTCCAATTAAATTTGAAGTTTTATTACGATTTTAAATTAAATTGAGTAACTTAAACTAAAGATTTTAAAATGGGATTTGTACCATTCGAAACAGAATATAAAAATGAAAATTTAAGATCGTACCTATAAAGAATTGATTGTTATAGCAAAAATGAAGAATTTTTTTTAAATGTTTTGTAATCTCATTTTGTCATAAATTATAAAATAAATGAAAATAGTGAATAGACTGTTTGAAAGAGATTAAAAAGTATTATATGTGTGAAATATTTCTTAAATTTAAATTATGATTATAAAATAAGTTTTTAGTTTGCACATCTTGTACTATTAATTTTACAGAAAATTTCACTCTTGATAAAAGTTTATAAATCTAATGAATTTAATTAAATTAAAAAAATTGAAACCAAAAATATACAGGATGATATTAAGAATAGGTAAATTATGATTATAAAATAACTTTTTTGTTAGTATTCCCTGGTACTATATATTTTAGAGAATATTAAAATATAAAAAAAAGAAATACGCTTAATTAAAAAAAAATATCTGAAGAGCAATTGATTAAACAATTATTACTAGTTTTCGGATTACCCCCTCTTTATTTTATTTTTTATAAAATGTTTAAAATATTTCAACATAATATTTTTGTCATGTTTTATCCAACTTTTTTTAGTTTTGTCATAGCTAAACAATAATAATAATAACTATTATTCAAGGGACGCTTAAACGGTGATGCACCTTTTCGGGAATTTGGCCCATTGGGTATCGGAATGGCTAGTGCGATCTTGGCCAAACTTCTCACATACATGTGGGGTGATAATATACATATTGTAATGTGGAAAAAGTTCTAAAAATTATAACTGGAAAAAAGTTTTCTTATGCAAAACCCTTAATTTGTATGGCGGATACCGGAAGAGATTCTGTTCAAATTCAGAAACGTCGAAAGTGATAATAAGAATTTTTTTTTGCTATCACGAAATTGTACTGATGCTTTTGGGCCTCAGAAAAATGTGCAATATTTAGTTTATATGTTTCACTTAATTAATTTTTTATTATGAAAAATATGGCTTTCTTCTACATTTTGAGGTTCATTAGAATTCGAATTTGAATCTGAATTTTGTTTTAATTTTTTATTCGGATTGTTTTTGCGGCTAAAGCCTTCGGTGTCCTAGTTTAAACTGGAATTTGTAAGTCTCTTTGATTTCCATGTAGTTGCAACGTGTTCTTTAGTATTTTCTAAATTTTCGAAATAAATAAATCAAAAAAAGAATCCGATTTAGGTACTAGATCTGTGATATTCAAGGATCGAGTGACTTTGTCATCCATAAATTAAGAATATTTCAAGTAGACATAAGATATTTTTTCCTGTAATATATTTTTTTGCTGTTTGGTTTTGAAAATGTAAATCCTATTATTTAATTTATTAAATAGAAACTAAATCACCACACCAACTAAAAAGATAGGTGCATTAATGTAAACAACCATCGGAGCTTTGAACGAAACATGATACGAGACACTTGTAAAATAAATTTCTTATCGGTTTTTTTCTGCTTTCATAAATCTCGTTCACATTAGAAACGAATGGAGAAAAACACAAGGTCAAGCTTAGGTAGCTAAATTCCCTGGCAACGTCGCGGGGACTCGTATGTACATTAAAAAAACAATTTATAAACAGTGGGCCTCGCATGTTAGTTAAATATTGTAAAGGGACTCGAATGTGATTTGCATACATGTATATTGTAATTTTAGAAATATCTTACCCCTCGTGGGGGGTTATTATTAAATAATATAAAAACATTTAAAAAAACTAAAATATACTTCATAAAAATGTTTCCTTCCGATGGGCCTCGGGTTGCCTGTTCAATATATCGGGCCTCGCTTTTGTCAATGGATGCGTATATATATATATATATGTTTTTGTAACAAGTGGAGATCCGAATAAAATTAGGGCAACCCGAGATCCACCATTAGATAAAATCTTTCCGAAGTATATTTTGCATAAAAACTAATTTTAGTCTATTCTTAGTCCATAATTCAAGAGAGGGGAAAAATTTTATCAATTTAATTTTTAATGATAAAATTTAAATAAAACGAGATCCTCATTAAAAATTCAAGCAAGTTGAGATCCGAAATTGTATATATGATATCTATGATATCTTTAGCTAAGACGAGATCCTGCAATATATGTAAATCCCCTCGCATAGTTTGCTTTGTTTTTATAACGTCACGTGTGTATGATAGTGACTTTATTTGTTTAGATTAGATAAATATTTGTGAAATGTTATCATGTTCAAAAATTTAGTAAGTTTGGCTATAGAAGAAAAATCTACATCTTATAACTTATTGTTATAAATATACTTTTAATGATTAAAATACAAAAAAAATACACAGAGAAAAATCTACAACTTATAACTTATTATAAATAGAGTTTTAGTGATTATAATACAAAAAAATATACAGAAAAATCTACAACTTATAACTTGTTATAAGTAGATTTTTAATGATTAAAATACAAAAAAATTACACAGAAAAATCTACAACTTATATCTTGTTATGAATAATTTTTTTAAATTTTTAAAAAATATTACACGCAGGTTAAAACACATGATGTTTTTAGTGTTTCGGCCCGAGAACTTCACTTTAACATTAAACACAAGAACTATACGCAACATGAAATATATAGAGATAATGCTATGTTGACATTTTGTTCTTTTAAACAGACGTAATCAGAATGACATTTTTGATGGTTTTCATAGGTGACTTGAAATCTTTTTCTAAACCGGGGTTGTGTTGAAACTACACAAAATCGTTTTGCTTTTTTTAATATTCCAAGAATGGGAGTAACATAAATAATGAATGTACAGATTCCAAAAACAATAGGATTCCTAGCTATCCTAGACACAAGAACACAATTGAAAGAATTTTTAAAATCGGACTACTGGTTCTTGAGTTATCACCTCCACATGCATTCATCCAGATCGAAAGACATGAACAATTTTTTCACTTAATCGTGTTGTAGGTGGCTTAAAACGTCAAGTAAAGTCATTTTAAGCAAAATAACATTTTTAAATTTTTTTTATATGAATTTAATACTTCCGACCGCATGGTGGACTAGGTCGGGCCGAAATAAATATGCTAGTGACCTTATTTGAAATAATCAAATCTTAAAATTTAATAGCAATATACAGGTTTGTGAATTCTGAATTTGGAAACTTTGATTTAGTAGATATTTAAGTAATTTTACATTATCTACACTAAATTTATGATTATGTTGAAAAGCATGTTCAGAAACAGATTTCTCTGTTCTACCATATTTAAAATGAGGCATGTGCTCTTTAAACCTAGTTTATATAGATCTTCTACTTTGTCTGTCCAACATACTTTTTGTCACAATCAGAACAATTGATTTCATAGATACCATTTTTTTTTTCAAATGACTTGTTTTATCTTTTGGGTCGTTTAATATATTTTTCAAAACATTGTTTCATTTAAAATCTACTCTCAACCCTGATGGGTTATATGGGTTATATGGAGATTCCACACGAATTGAACAGTATATTTTTTTCTACAACCCACGAAAGGAAAAATTAAAAAATATAAAAAAAAGATTACAGACACAGAGTTTAAACCGAGGACCTTTGTATCTCAAACCGAGAACGTTCGCATACTCTGCTATCACGGGCAGGTTATATTCATATTTAACTTTTGATTTTTGAGGTAATATTATTATTATTATTGCATCTTTACGGCTAAATGAATATCTGGTGAAGTACAATTTATTAAGTCATCACTGGAATTATTTATTTTTACAAATATTTTTCTGTATTAGATTGAAAAATTCCGACATTTGTTTTGACTCAGGGAAAACGAAAACATCGAGAAAAATGATAAAAAGTGGGGGTAAGAAATTTTTTTCGCCATCACGAAACTAATATCAAGGATTTTGAGCTTCCGTAATAGGTGGTGGATTACTGAATGTAAACTCTGATTGATAGATTTCCACATCTACGTTCTGTAGAGTGTGCGTAGAATCGATAATATCCATGTGGGTGTAGAAAAACGAACGTTTCGGTTTTTCTCTAGTTTTGGAGAAAAAAGTGGTGTATGGCAATTAATTAACTTATCTACCAAATGTCTCTCATAACCATTAATAGCAACTTTGGTCAGGTTGGTACTGAGGCCCAAAAGCCTCAGTATTACTTTCGTTATGACGAAAAAAATTCCTTACCCCACTTTTTATCACTTTTCTCGACTTTTCCGAGTTCCCTGGGTCCAAAAAAAAAACCTCTCCGGACGTCTGGATGTCTGTCCGTCTGTCTGGATGTAAACATGTAACTTTTTTGAATGAAAGCTCCGATCGAGTTTCGTTTTTCACTTTACCAGGTTAGTTTTGTCCAAGGACGAACTCTGTTGAATTTGAGCAGGATCGGACTGGGCCTTCCGGTACCCACCATGCAAATTAAAGTTTTTTGGATAAAATTGATATTTGCTACTTAGGATTTGAGAATTATGAAAACAATTTTTAACAAACATTCATTCAGGCAATATCAGATTTGAAATTTTAAATCATCGTTATGATACAGGGTTGGAACTAGGTGATTTTTACATGATTACAATATGAAATAAAGTAATTAATAAAAAAACATGAAAATAGATTTTTCCTTTGTTTGTTGCAAAATCAAATGAAATAATTAATAAAATAAAATACGAAAATATATTTTTAATTTTTGTACTTACGTTACAACAAGAAATAAAGTAATAAAAAAGATAAAAATGATTGTTACAAAATTTGGTTTTGTTTTCTACCATAATTTGATAAGATCCTTAAATAATTTTATTAATAACAAACTACCCTAATTATTTTCTTGAAATGCTTGTCCCACCCTAAATATTTTTTTAATAATCTTGAAAAAAAAAATTAAAATTAAAAACATCATGATTTTTATAAAGCCTGCTAAAAGTTTAAGCCACCTTTAATTACATTATGAATGTGTCGAGTTTCGACATTTTAAATAAATAAAATAAATCCAGGTCGTTAAGAATGGTCAGTTCTACCCTGTTAACGCTTGCCGTTTCAACTGTGCAATGCATTAAAAGAGTACATCTTTAAAAATAAGGCCATTTAAATGTAAGACTAAATTAAGTACTACATAAGGATTACAGTCGTTCACTCAAATTCGAACATCTGTCGATAACTAGGACTGTTTTCGCTGTAATAAAATTTGGGTATTTCATTTCTACTATGATTTGCAATGCACAATAATGTTATATTCATTTTGACAAAATTAAAACAAATTTACAAAAGAACTACGACAGCACCGTAATTAAAAATTATTACCACTGATGCTGTTAGTTATTTCAGATAAAACTCCGTAAAAAGGACAAGTGTGATATATCACTGAATTATGAAAGACAGGTATTTAAAAAAAAGAACTTGATGATGGCCATTAAGAAACGAAACGTCGTATCAAAGATTTATTAGTCCACTTTTGTAGAAAATTTTAGATATAATAAAACTTTCCTTAACCATTTTTTCATATTTTTTTAAATACAAATTCTAAGCGCAAAAAACCAAATATCGTATTTTTAGTTTTCTCTGTATAACTCTAGAAGGGCGACAGTCCCTGTAGATTTTTTCGATCCATCTAATGTTATCCAAAATATTTAACATTTTACCCGTTTAATGATCTTCGTATCTGTTACCGTTTAGAATATAGCAATGTTAGCACATGATAAAAGAAATGGCCTGCATAGGTACCAAAGTGCCACTTTAACGCACTTAGGCCTAAATTACTAAATTATTTAATAATCTTTAAACGTCAGTGTTTCGCAACGGTAGAACGCTCGCCTTGTAAGCAAGCTGACCCAGGTTTAAATTGCCGACAGTTTTTTTTAATTTTTCTTTTTTTTTCAGTAATTTTTTATAACGATTAAGTAATAGTTAGTGTTTCTTTTCACATAATTATCGTATGAATTTTTAAGATTTATTCACTGCGGTCCAAAAGTATGTAATATAAGACTAGTTCCTTGGTAAAATGCCATTTTACCAAAAATAAGTGTTATAAGATAATTATTAAAAAATATTTAATATTAACTTTCATTTTATGTTCCTTAAGAGGCCCACACACCAAGTGACTTTTGTGGATTCCGGTTAGAAAATTACCCAAGGAAAATGTGCTTGTATTCTAATAGATTAAGTGTAAAAATTGCTTTTTTAGAATTTTCCGGTTAATGTTAAGTAATCCTACCCTCTAGTCCATTTTTTCTGCGCAGAACAGGGTAGAGCGCCACAAAACATAATTATTTGTTTTTGAACGAGAACTCGCCTAATATAGTAACTAAAAATATGCGGTTTCTTTATAATATTTTAAATATTTTTTAAAAATTTTAGTATGTTAAGATCTTGAGGTTCTGATTAAATGTCTCCATGGCCCCTACTCAATCCTAGGACTAATTTTCGAGATACTGATGGTCAAAGTTCAATAATTGAGTATTTAGGTAATTTTGTTTTAATTTCAATTTCTTCAATTTTTAAGAAAACTAATCAGCTTATCTTGAATTTATGGGAAAATTCAGTCAAAAGTTAGATGGTATTTAAAAAAAATCGGCTGTATCACCCCAGAACTTTCCCGGCTCGACCGTAGAGAATATGTTACATGATTATTATTTTAATTACAAAATACTAAGCATAACAATAATTTAGGGAACACATTAAAAACAGCGAGCCGATGGTGAATACGTCTACCCTACAACAGTTGTAGGGAATTTTATGCTTTACAACTTTGCACTGAAACATTTTGCACTAAAGAGCATAATTTACCTCCAATTTTAAAAAAATGGAATATTATAAATGTGTATTTTTCTCGCCATCTTGCGGCGAAACTATGAGGAATTCGATAAAAAGTTAAACATAAAATTTAAAGAAAATTTGATGCTTTACAACTTTGAACCAGAAAATTTTGCACTAGAATGCATTGTTTGTCCTCAAAATCAAGAAAAACTAGAGATAACCTACATGCACATTTTTTACGCGCCCTCTAGTGGCGCAACTATTAAAAATTCTAGAAAAAGTTTCAGACAAGAGTTGTAGGGAATTTTATGCTATAAAACTTTATACTACAACATTTTGCACTAAAATGTATAGTTTGTCCTTAAAATTTAAAAAAAGTAAAAAATTGTTACATGTGCAATTAATCAATGTCGGTCTTGAGGACCTTCTACTGCACCAATTTAAACCAAATGGTCGCATTCTAGGCACACACTGACCTTTCATACAAAATTTCAGCTTGATTGGTCAAACGGTTCGGCAGTTATCGTGGAAGATTACACACAGACAGACCATGCGCTGGAAATGGCTTCGATCTTCTTGGGGGACCTCAAAATGGATATTTCCATCGATAACTCGATTTTTTTTTTGCTCGTTCACCTTACTTTCCCTTTGATGGGCCCCGAAAAAAAAAAAATATAAAATCCTAAATGTGTATTTTTCTCGCCATCTAGCGGCGAAACTTTAAGGAATTCGATAAAAAGTTAAATATAGAAGTTAAAGAAAATTTGATGCTTTACAACTTTGAACAAGAAAATTTTGCACTAAAATGCATTGTTTGTCCTCAAAATCAAGAAAAACTAGAGAAAAACTACATGTACATTTTTTACGCGCCCACTAGTGGCGCAATTATTAGAAATCCTGGAAAAAGCTTAAGACAAAACTTGTAGGGAAATTTATGCTCTAAAACTTTGTACTACAACATTTTGCACTAAAGTGTATTATTTGTCCTCAAAATCAACAAAATTAGAGAAAACCTACATGCACATTTTTTACGCGACCTCTAGTGGCGCAACTATTGGAAATTCTGAAAAAAGTTTTAAATAAAAGTTACAACATTTTGCACTAAAGTGTATTCTTTGTCCTTAAAATTTAAAAAAGGTAAAAAATTGTTACATGTATATTTAATCAATGTCGGTCTTGAGGACCTTCTACTGTATCAATTTAAACCAAAATCTAATGGTCGTATTCTAGGAACACACCGACCCTCCATACCAACTTTCAGCTTGATTGGTCAAACGGTTCGGCAGTTATCGTGGAAGATTACACACAGACACACAGACAGACCATGCGCTGGAAATGGTTTCAATCTTCTTGGGGGTCCTCAAAATGGATATTTCCATCGATATCTCGATTTTTTTTTGCTCGTTCACCTTACTTTCCCTTTGATGGGTCCGGGAAAGTAAAATATGATAATTATATACAGGGTTTACCAAAAAGTCAGTGGAGCTACTTAATTTTTAAAATGACTATAATATTGAAAACCATTAAACCTCAGTTTTGAAAAATTCCTAATAATTTTAAAACAAACTGCCAAATTTTCTTGAAAAAATTATATACATTACAAGTCAGTAGTCAAAGAAAAACTGCACTATGTAAAGTTTGAAAAATTACATACGGACCCGAATGTAGGGCTTTCAAATTTGATTGTTTCCAAAATCGCCTAAATTGTGCTGCTTTTGCAATACAGTTGTCATTAAACATTTTTATTTATTAGTATATTTTTATGAAAGTTTAATTGAGTATAGTACTAGTAATTTCTGATTTCCTAACATATATATTCAATTTTGATTGTTAAATGGAACACCCTGTATAATTCGATACATTTGGATACTACGGATCAAAATACATGCAATCCACTAGCCAAATATCAATTTGGCAGAACATTCATTTTTTAAAAATAAAATATTTTTCTCAGTGTTTGCTAAAATTTTACAATATCAATTAAAGCTGAAAGATAACTTCATAAAAAATGTTATTTCCTTTAAAAACCAGTTTTTGTCCGATTTATTATAATTTTAGTAGAACAGCAACCGTTTTTAACCAAACTCATTTTTTTTAATGTAACTGCTTGAAGCCCATTTCAATACGAATAAAATGATATGCTTACTCTTATGCATTTTAGCAAAGTACAATGAGAAAAAATATTTTTCTCAAAAAATGAAATGTCTGTCAAATTGCCATTTGGCCAATGGATTGCATGTATTTTGATCTGTAAAATCGAAATTTAACAAAATTCCACTTAAAAATCAAAATTGTTGTCCATTTCCGGCAAAACCGGAAGTCGGCCCTCTTGAATATATACATCAGAAAATCAGAAATTACTATTACTATATTCAGTTAAACTTTCATAAAAATCGGTTAATAAATAAAAAGTTTAATGGGTTGATCCACATATCCCTGTTTCAATAGCTCGCAGTTACCTAAAATTTGAAACACCCTGTAGACATATAAAAACAATGTTTCTCGGACACCATATTTTACATCAATTTATAAAAGTAAATGGGTTACTATTTTAGCTGCAAATCTGTTACAACTGTATTGCTAAAGCAACATTTGAGGCGATTTTGAAAAAAATCAGATTTGAAAGCCCTACATTCGGGTCTGTATGTAATTTTTCATACTCTACATAGTGCAATTTTTCTTTGACTACTGACCTGTAAAGTATATAATTTTTTCAAGGAAATCTGGCCGTTTGTTTTAAAGTTATTAGAAATTTAACAAAACTGAGGTTTAATGGTTTTCAATATTATAGTCATTTTAAAAACAAAGTAGCTCCACTGACTTTTTGGTAAACTGTGTATGTATAATTGTCATATTTTTTAAAAGACCAATCATTTGACTAAATTTTACCATAAACAAGTTTAAGATAAGCTGATTAGTTTTCTTAAAAATTGAAGAAATTGAAATTAAAACAAAATTACCTAAATACTCAATTATTGAACTTTGACCATTAATATTTGAAAACTGGTTATAGGATTGAGTTGGGCCCATAGAGACATTTAATCAAAACGTCAAGATCTACAAGATACTAAAATTTTTAAAAAATTGGCCGAAAGCAATTTTCCATAAGAGAAGTGAGGGGTCCTTTAGCTATAGAAAAAAGTTGACAGTCGTATCATTTTTACTAAAAATAATTTAAAAGAATTTCCACAGACGTGCCCTAAATAATTAACTACAGAATCTATTGGTAAGAACCGCAGCTTTCTATCTTTAATATTAACTAAGCGCCCGCCCAAAAACGATTTCAGACAAGATATGGAACATATGGTATTGGCGCTATTTGAACTTGAAATATATTATTTATAATCATTTTACAAAACATTTAAACAAACATCACTTTTATCAAAGTTATGTCATTGCCATTCCTAAATATAGAGGATCTCAGGTTGTATGTAAAACGTGAATCACATATACGTTCATATTGCAGCGCCCTCATTAGGAGAAATCACTGATGCCTGAACTATTAGTGTATAAAAATTGATAAAAATGGAAAAATTGAGATCCGACCTAAAATTCAAATACGGACTACCCCCACCCTCATTTATGAAATAAACATGAAATACACATAGAAACAAGGCGAGATCCGATTTGGATCTCGTCTTGTAAAAATGGATCTCCACTTGTATACTAAATATCACCAAATGATCTCATCTTGTATCGAAAATATATCTATATATATATATATATATATATATATATATATATATATATATATATATATATATATATATATATATATATATATATGTATATAGGTAGAGCTCGATTATTTTGAGATGAGTACATTTCGTCATAATGTGCAGAAACCAATTTGAGTTTGTAGGCGTGGTCAGAGAGATTTAACTGTGGTCCGAGTCGCCTGTCGCTCATGAAATTTGGATTCAGTAGCGTAGTGTTACTTATTTGTACTTGTTGCATTTATTTAGCTATTTTGAGTTTTCTTTTGTTTTTGTGCTTCGATTTGTGTGTCTATCTATATAAACTTTAATTTAATTCATTTTGTGTGTATTTTGGTAAGTACATTTAAATACAACTAAATAATAATCTAAGACGAAACCGTACATTCTGAAATATTTTAAATCATTTTTGAGCCTTTAATTTGTATCCTATTTTTATGATATTTTCAAAAATGCTAATGAAATCTAAATTTTTAGCTTGTTGTTCAAAATGGAACAAAAAAATTAGCCAAGGAAATAATTTCGCGCCTGTTAAACTTTATGATAAACGAGGTTAAAGATGGTTCATTAAAAACCATATTCCGTATGATGCTAAAATGACCAAACCAGAACTGTACACATTAATTAAAGCTCACAGATCCCCACCGAATTTTCTTTTAGATTATCTTCTTGAAGAAAATGGCCACAAAGTATTACGGTAGCCTCCGTATCACCCTGAACTAAATCCCATCGAAAAAATATGGGCCACGGTAAAAAATTGGGTGGGTCAACATAATACAACATTTAAGTTGGATGATGTTAAAAAGTTAGCAAGAAAAAAATTTGAAAGCAAATTGGCAAACGTGGTGGCCCATTCCTCAAAATATGAGGAGGCATATATTCAAAAAGAACATCTGATGGATGAATATACAGATTCCCTCATATTTTGCGTCAATACGGGGTCATCCGATTAGTGAGATTCCGACCTTTCGGACTTCGAAGATAGTGATGGAAAGAGTTAAAATTATAAACATTTTAATAAAATATAAATTATTTATTTAAACTTTTAGTTGTTTTATTACCTTAAAGTTTAACAGCAATTTAACTAACAAATAGTTGAAATTTTAAATGCTACTTTTTATTTTAAAGTATTTTCAATTTAAAATATTTTATTAATGTACACACGCCACTGCTAAAATATCAGATACCCCTACTGCCGCAGATTTGAACTTAGCGCCATAAAATAAGGTCCACAAAGTTTATGACGTGCTGCGCCAACTAGGGCGTGTCCAAAACTAAATGTACTCATCTCAAAATAATCGAGCTCTATATACCGATAATTTTTTTTTCCGGTTCTTATTCCGAAGGTCACAAACGGCGTAGCGCCCCTATTCTCGGTTCTGGGTCCCGTATTGCATCGATTACAATAGGTAGATTTCCATATATGGAATCTACCTCAAAAAAGACTGGGTACCTTTGTATACTAAATATACATTCCTATCCATAACTCACTATAGTGAGTTATGAAAAGTCATAACTCACGCTATTTGTTTATGGATACTATTAATTGCTCAAAAGCAGATAAATAATTAATATATAGCTTAATAGGAGTAGATAAATATTATAATTGTTAACTTAGAAACACTATGAATGTATTTTATTTAATTGTTACTATTGTTTAGGGTTATTTTCAAAGAAATAAATAAATAAAATAGTTGAAAATTGTATCTAAAAAATCTAATCCTCTAAAGCTACTCAATCCTAGAACGCCAACTAGCGGCGTCAAAGAAAACCTCCGGAAAAACTAGTCTAATGTCGACGAGCCAGTTTCCCGACGTAACCAGAGCCGAACGTTTCGTTCCAAGTTCCTGCTTCCGATCCTGCGGTATCGCGAAATTCTGCGGCTCTCGTCCTTGTCAAATATTCAAAACGGTCGGTGCTTGGAAACTTTTTGCTATTTGCAGATACTATAGGTTTAGTGGTTATATTGTGCTTTTGTGCTTTAAATAATATTTACCTGCCAGTTTTATTAGGATTAATTGTTATTAATATAATATTAAATAATTAAACTGAAGGATATTTAAAGTTAAATGTAATTGTTTATAAAGTTTTTAATATTTCTAGCTTCATTGGATTTCTATATCTACTAATATAAGCAAATATACAGGTTAGTGAATATTTTTGTTAAATTCAATTACTATCACAAATTAGATAAACTTTTAAAACACGATAAAATTAATTGAAAATACGAGTCCAGTTTAGGAAATTTAATGTAAAAGTTCGAAACTAAATATATTATTTTTTAAATCAGAACCGGCTTAAAATTTTTATTTACATTCAAACATTTTTACCTTTGGAAAATCAATATTTCAGTCATCGGTGCGCATAAGAAGTAACAAAAAATTTTTATCAAACCAAACATCAGTGGTAGTATGAGATATTTTGGTTAGAATCAATTATCTGATGCTTTAACTATTTTTATAATAATTAAGTTTTACTTTACTTAATTTTTTTTTTTTAAATATATTTAAGTCCATTTAACTTAACGTCCAATCTTTAATAAGAGAATTAAATTGCTTATAAATTTCTTTTATTATTTTTTAGCTTAGTTTTCGGGTTTTATAAATTTTTATTGAATTTAACAACAACAAACACAATAAAAATTAAGTTTAATTACAACAATAATGAACAGTCGATAAAATAATAACCTTAACCTATCTGTATTTTTTTTATTAACTTTTCTGTTATATTTAAAATAACTTAACACTAAATACTATTTACACAAATAAAATATCTCAAACAATAAATTAAGTAAAACTCCAAATGACCTGAAGATGGATTGTTAGCCGAAACGAGTTGCTGTTTTCCAATTACCAAATACATTTGTTTAGAGTTTTATTTCATTTATTGAACAGTGGACTACTGAGATATGGATAACCTTATGGATTTATCTAAAAAAATAATGGAATTAAAAAGTTTTTTTTTTCTCGACATCACATGACCATTGATAGTAACAAACGAAATAGAAAGAATTAGCACTATTATCCCTTGTTACGTGCCACTAAATTAAGACTTTTAAAAAGGACAACGTACCGGTAACATAGAAAAAGTGGTCACAATTAAAGTTTATAATTTTTTGTACCAATGTACCAATTGTATCATGCACTTCTGTGATACATTTTGGTATTTATGAGTTTTGTACCATTCGAATCTTGAATGGATTAAATTAAGATTACTGTTACGAATTAACCGGTGGTCGAAGGATCTTAAGCAAAATTACCTGAGTAGAGTCGTTACGAGTTGGCCTGCAATTAGGATTGGGGATTTAAAAAGTTACGAATTTACCGGCAGAATACCTTTCAGCACGATGATAATCTTGCCGAAGTGAACGTAGCAAATAATGAACTGGAAGATAGATAAAATACAAAAAATAAAAAAACAAAATACAGTAGGAACTTTTAAAAGTGTTAGTTAATATTTAAATACTTTTAGGACACCCTATACAATCAATTACCATTCTAAATTAATTACGTTATTTTTTCCTCTTGTGATAATCTTTTTGGAATTAAGATTATAGACTTTTTTAAGGATTTTTACGAATTTTTCAAAAATTATTCAATAATCGTTCAAAGATTTTTCAAGGACTTTTCAAGGATTTTTTGTAACAATTTTCCGTGGATTTTTAAAAGAAATTTTTAAGGATTTTTTAAGGATTTTTCCAAAAATTTTCAAGGACTTTTTAAGATTTTATCCAGAATTATTTGTTCTTAAAGTTTTAAGACAGTTTTTAAGGATTTTTCAAGTATTTTTTAACGATTTTTAAAGAATGTTTTAGTATTTAGTATTGCGTCTTTTTTACTATTTTTATACAATGTTTTCATAATAATTCTTCACAGACTTTTTAAGGATTTTTTACGAATTTTTCAAAAATTATTCAATAATCGTTCAAAGATTTTTCAAGGATTCTGTAAGGATTAGTTTAAACTAGGTTACATGATTTTTTCAAGAATTTTGTTAAGGAGTTAATTGGCAGAAAGTATTACGTTAGAAAAAAGCGTTATGCCCCCTCCAGGCGACCTTCCATCCCTTTCTCTTACTCTTGGTCTGTTTCTACAATATAAATTATTTCTTATTTTTTTATATCATTTATAATTATTTTATAGAGAGAGAGAAAGATTTTTTCTCATTTTTCTGTTTTTTATTATTTTTGTGATTTTTAATTTGTGTTTTCTTTTGTTTTTTCTCATTTTTTTCTTCTGATTTTATGCGACTATTTGCGAATTTTTTGCGATTTTTTTTGTGATTTTGTTCCGATTTTTTTGATTTTATTTCGTTTTTTTTGTATCATTTTTTGGGTTTTTTTTGCAATTTTGTTGCGATTTATTTCAATTTCGATTGTTTTCATTTAAATTTTTTTTTATTACAATTGTTTCCGGTTTTTGGTTGCTCTTCTTTACCGATTTTTATGATTTTTTACGTTTTTTTTGCGATTTTTTAGATCTTTTGCGACTTCTTTTTCGTTTTTTTTTGCGTTTCTTCGTTTTTTTTTATTTTTGTGTTTTTTCCGTATAATTTTATTTTTCATTTTTTTCTTCAAAATTTTCTTTCAATTTTTTCCACTGTTTTTTGTTTTTTTTTTCAGATTTTGTCTAATCTTTCGATTCTGCTAATTATTCCTTAAAATTCTGTTTTTTCCCTATGTGTTTCTTTTTTTTCTAATTTTTTCTTATTCTTCTGATTTTATGCGACTATTTGCGGATTTTTTGCTTTTTTTGGGCTTTTATTGCGATTTTGTTGCCTTTTTTTTGGGATTTTTGCGTTTTTTTGCAATTTTGTTAGGATCTATTTCAATTGCGATTTTTTTCATTTAAATTTTTTGTTTTTGATTATTACAATTGTTTCTGGTTTTTAGTTGCTCTTCTCTTGCGATTTTTATGATTTTTTTACGATTTCTTGCTACTTCTTTTTCGTTTTTTTTTTTGCGTTTTTTCGATTTTTTATTTTTTTGTATTTTCCCGTATTTCACAATTTTATTTTTCATTTTTTTTTAATATTTTCTGATTATCTTTCAATTTTTTCCAATGTTTTCTGTTTTTTTTTCAGATTTTCTCTGATTTTTCGATTCTGCTAATTTTTCCTCATTGTTCTGTTTTTCCCTATTTCTTTGTTTTGTTTTCTAATTTTTTCTTATTCTTCTATTTTTTTTGCAATTTTTTGGAGATTTTGTTGCTATTTTTTTTAACGATTTTTTGAGATTTTTGGCGATTTATTTCAATTTCAAATTTTTTCATTTTAAAATTCTTTTTTTATGGTTATAATTATTTCCGGTTTTTGGTTGCTCTTCGTTCTTTAGCGATTTTTTGGGTTTTTTCGTTTTTTCGGTTTTTTTTGTATTTTCTAATTTTTTTATTTTTCCGGATTTTACAATTCGAATTTTATTTTTTTTTTCAATGTTTTGGCATTATCTTATATTTTTATTAAGATTTCTAGTTAAAAATTATTTTTTTGACGCCTTATACGATAAAATAATCACTAATAACTTTAATAAAAAAAATAAAAAGAAAATTATCAATTATATCAATTATTTTCGTAAAACGTAAAATATGTGGAGTATATTTTTTGGGACACCGTATCTCTGGTCTTAGACATACAATCACCCTAAAATATTCTGAATTTATTCATAATACCTAAAAACATAATATACTAAAAAATCATCACCTTTAACCAGGACAACTTTTTCTACGTTACCGGTACGTTGTCCTTTATTAGCTGAGAAAAATATTTTTTCTAACTTGATGTAAAATTACTATTAATATATACTCAGTATTTGGCGCCCTAGACCAGATTTAGTTTTGTATTGGGCGCCACACTTGATTTATAGTGTGAAGACCACTTGCTCCAGGCAGCATCAGTAGAGATAAAATACTCCAGTGGTCGGTATGGTATCGATAGTTCCCTTTGTGACTAGAAAGGGCGAGTTTTACTGAGTACAGACTACTTCGGTATTAGATACCAAAATATACAAACTTATGCAGGGAGGAAGAAGAAATATGTATTATTTTCCGGATTTATCACCCGGTTACCATCGGCGTCAGTCGGAGAATGCTCGTGTTAGTCCTCTCTAGTATCTGCTCATTGGAATGGCTGGACATGAACTGAATCTGTTTGCTTCTACTGGTCAAGCCTCTTTGTCTGGTGCACATGCTTCGCTCTCTTCTATTCGAATTCTCTATAATGAATGAGAATGAATTAATGTCTTTATTGATTTAACCCGGCATCTAATTTGAATCTTTGCAACCTATAATCAGCTGGTTTTGCTTAGTAATTTCTGGTCTATTATTATTAATATAAATAATATAACTTTTAAGCAAAATTGTTCCCACGGCATTATATATTTTTTATTATGTGCTAATTTTTCAATTTTATCTCTAGTAAAAAGTTAACTACATCCATTTTAGTAAAATCTTATTAAAAAATGTGCTACACACGCATCCAAAATATTAAATATAAAAACGACCAGTGAAACTTGAAGCTTCCTATTTATATTAACAAAGGAGCACACGTTCAAAAAACTTTTCAATAAGTCATAAAATTTTTTTTTATAAAATTTTAAATAACTAGGCAAATTTAAAACAATCATTTGGCAAGAAACTTTTCCTTATAATTTTAGCTCGTTTTAAATTCTTTGTAAAAATACTATTAATGATTTTATTTAAAACTGCAAAGAAAAAAAATTAATGCAAAACTGTCATTCTAAGCAAAAATATCGTAAGTGCATTAAAAATTTTTTTGTAAATAATTAACAATAACCTCGTTATGGGAATCGATTATCTGTCAAAAAATCTACCGAACGACTAGTTCCAGATAATAGTTGGTTGCAATAAAAACTTTTTCAATTATCATACGTACATTTCAAAACCCAGTTTTTCCATATGGAACCCTCCAAAAATTCATCAGAAAGACAAACAAGCAAACAAAACATATTCCCAATGTTTGCATCGTATCTAATCCAGGAAGAGCATTGCCGGTGTAACAAAAAACGAAACACAAAGAGACACACGTTGTTCGTGTACTTAATAGTCTTGGTAGTTTCTGTTTTTCATCCCTTTTAATTAAAACAATTCACAATTACAAGTGCATGACTGGCGAACTAATGATTCTGAAGCCGCACTATGACGCAGTTGCTTGTAGTAAATGAATTGAAAAATCATCTGTTTTTTTTTTATTTCTTTAGCATAGGCGGGTTAAATAAAAATTTTTGCTAATCATTATTGTGTAGATCTAAGCATCTAAACAAAAATCTATTTGTGAAAAAAATAAATTACTTAGACCCAACTATATCACTGGTTTGAATTTGAGTTGAGAAAAAAAAAAAAATTAAATGGCTTAAGTTTCTCTATTAATTTTGAGTTTTTTAAATTGGATTTTTATAGTAAAAATTTGGTTCTCATGTCAAAAAAAGTTTTAAATAAAAATTATTTGAAAAATTCCTAAAAATCTCTGAGGAACTCTGCAAAATTTTTGATGCTTGCTTAAAAATAATTTAAAAATCCTTAAAAATTGGAAATGTCTTGAAAAATCTATAAAATATACTTAAAAAGTCCTTGCAAATACCTTGAAAACCCTTAAATAAAAACCATCTAATAATCTTTTAAAAATACTTAAAACCATCATTGAATAATTCTTGAAAAGTTCTTAATAAATCTTGAAAAAATTTATATGAAAAAAAAAGAAATGAATATTACTAACCCTTGAAAAATCCTTGTGAAGTCCTTGAAACATTAAAATGTCCTTAAATATTCTAAAACAATATTTTGTTGAAAAATTCTTAAAGGTTTAAAATTTATTGGAAAATCTTTGTAACGTAATTGAATAATTAACGTAAACTCGTGAATGAAAAATCCTTGAAAAAATCTTTAAAAGGACCTTTAAAAAAATACTTTAAAATCCCTTTTAAAAATTCTTGAAAATCACTGTTAAAAATTCTTGAAAATCACTTTTAAAAATTCTTTGAATTTCTTATAAAAATCATGAGAAAATTATTGGCCAAATTGTTGAAAAATTCTTGTCAAGTCCTTGAAAAATTATTTAAAAATTTTTGACAATTTTTTTTTAAAAATCAATAATAAATCTGAAAAAAGTTATTATAAAATCCTTCAATCATTGAAATTTTTTGGATAATCCTTCTAAAGTCCTTAAAAATCGTTAAAAATTCTTAAAACTATTATAGAAGAATTCTTAAAAAAATTGTAAAAAATTCTTGAATACATTTCTTTGTCCTTAAAATTCGTGAAAAAATCCTTAAAAAATCTTATAAAAAATTTAATGGAAAATCTTTGTAACGTACTTCAAAACTTTATTGAAAAACACGTGAAAGAAAAATCGTTGAAAAAATTAAAAAAAAAATCATTTAAAAATCCTTGAAAATTTCTTTTTAAAATCCATGGCAAATCTGATAACGATTATGGAAAAATAATAATAAAATAATCCTTGAAAAGTCGTAAAAATCCTTGTACATTTCTTGAAAAATCCATCTAAAGTCCTTAAAAATTGTTAAAAAATCCTTTAAACTATTATAGAAGAATTCTTAAAAAAATTGTAAAAAATCCTTGAATAAATTACTTGAAGAATTCTAAGTCCTTAAAAATCGTTAAAAAATGCTTAAAACACATTTGTTGGAATACGTTTGTAAGGTCCTTAAAAAATCTACAAAACTTCCTTGAAAAACACGTGAAAGAAAAATCATTGAAAAATAAAAAAAAATCATTTATAAACACTTAAAAAATCCTAGAAAATTTCTTTTAAAAATTCTTGGAAAATCTTGGAACGATCATGGGAAAATTGTTGGCAAATCCTTTAAAAAGTTCTTAAAAAATTATTCCAAAAGACCTTGAAAAATTATTGAAAAATCCTTGATAATTTAAAAAAAAAACCCTAATAAATCTTTAAAAAATCATAATAAAATCCTTAAATCAGTATAAAATAATCCTTAAAAAATTCTTAAAAATCCTAAAAAAATTATTGAAGAATCCATCCAAGTCAATACCTTAGATGGATTCTTCAATAATTTTTTTAGGAATTTGAAGAATTTTTTAAGGTCATTTTTTGACATTTCTGGAGTATTTTTACGAGTTGTCATTGTTTGGCCGCTGTCATTATTTGACAGTTCTGGCTTATTTTTTAGTTGTAATTTTTTGATATTTCTGGCGTATTGCTGTGAGTGGTCATTTTTGACATATCTGTAATTTTTGACAGTTCTATCATTTTTGAAAATTCTGGTATATAGTTATAGCATATTTTTGACAGTTATAGAATATTTTTGACAGTCATAGCATATTTTTGACAGTTCTGGCATAATTTTGACCATTTTATATATCTTTTCAGCATAGCTAAACAATAAAAGCCTTTTTGGCGTTTATAATATCTTTTTGACACTTGCCGCAACTTTTTGATTTTAATAGCATCTTGGACAGTTTTGTCCTCTTTTTGACAGTTCTCTCATTGTTTGACAGTTGGAGTTTTTGATGGGTCTGTCATTATTTGACATATTCCGTCATATTTTTGAGATATTTTTTTGACAGCTGTCATTTTTTTGATACTTCTGACACATGTTTGACAGTTCTGGCATATTTTTAGAAGCGGCTACATATATTCCCTAACGAGCGACAAATATTCCATACTAAGCGTATAATCTACGTATGAAAATAATCGTTAAAAAATCCTTAAAAAATATTTGAAAACATGTATTGGAAAGTCCATGTAACGTCCTTGAAAAATCTACAAAATTTTCTTGAAAAACTCATGAATGAAAAATCAATGATAAAATCTTAAAAAAAATCATTTAAAAATTCCTTTTAGAAATTCTTGGAACAATCATAGGAAAATTGTTGAAAAATTCCAGTAAAGTCCTTAAAAAATTATTCCTAAAAGACCTTGAAAACTTATTGAAACATCCATGATAATTTAATAAAAAACCCTAATAAATCTTTAAAAAATCAGGATAAAATCCTTAAACCATTATAAAATAATCTTTAAAAAATTCTTAAAAATCCTTGTATATTTCTTGAAGAATCCATCTAAAGTCCGTAAAATTCGTTAAAAAATCTCTAAAAAACATTTGTTCTAAAATGTTTGCAACGTCCTTAAAAAATCTAGAAAACTTCCTTGAAAAACAGGTGAAAGAAAAATCAATAAAAAAAATTTTAAAAAAAATCAGTCAAAACTACTTAAAACATTTTTGAATATTCCTTTTAAAAATTTATGGAAAATCATGGGAAAATTATTGACAAACTTCTTCAAAAATTCGTCAAAAATTCTTGTAATGTCCTTGAAAAATGTATCCTAAAAGACCCTGAAACATCATTGAGAAATCCTTGACAATTAAAAAAAAAACGCTTAATAAACCTTTAAAAAGTCATGAGAAAATCCTTGAACCATTATAAAATAATGCTTAAAAAAATCATAAAAAAATCCTTAAAAATTTATTAAAGAATCCATCTAAAGTACTTAAAAATCGTTAAAAAGTCCTCAAAAAACATTTGTTTTCAAATGTTTTGTAACGTCCTAGAAAAATCTACAAAACTTCCTTGAAAAACACTTGAAAGAAAAATCATTGAAATAATTAAACAAAAATCGTTTAAAAATAATTAAAAATCCTTGAAAATTCCTCATAAAAATTTTTGGAAAATCTTAGATAGATCATGGGAAAACTGTTGATAAAATCCTTAAAAATTATTCTAGTCTTTGAAAAATAATTCCTAAAAGACCCTTAAACATTATTGAAAAATCCTTGACAATAAAAAAAATCTTAATAAATCTTTAAAAATCATGATAAAATCCTTGAAACAATATAAAATAATCCTTAAAAAATTCGTAAAAATCATTAAAAATATATTAAAGAATCCATGAAAGTACTTAAAAATCGTTAAAAAATCGATAAAAATTTTTTGAAATCATTTGTCGGACCTTGAAAAATTATTGAAACATTTTAAATAATTTTTTTAAAAATACTTTTTTTTGTCCGGGACCGTTCTTTGCAACCGGATTCACTGGGCAGCCTCAAATACACTTAATAAATCTTTAAAAAAATCATGATAAACCCTTGAACCAGTATAAAATAATACGTAAAAATCCTTGTAAATTTCTTGAAGAATTCATATAAATTACTTAAAAATCGTTAAAAAATCCATAAAAAATCATTGAAAACATTTTATCGAAAGTCTTTGTAACGTCCTTGAAAAATCTACAAAATATCCTTGAAAAACTCATGAATGAAAAATCATTAAAAAAATCTTAAAAAAAATCATGTAAAAATTATTAAACATTCCTTTTAAAAATTCTTGGAACAATTATAGGAAAATTGTTGACACAATTCATGAAAAATTCTTGTAAAGTCCTTGAAAAATTATTCTTAAAAGACCTTGAAAAATTATTGAAACATCCTTGATAATAAGCCTTTAAAATATTCCTTAAGAAATTCCTGAAAATCCTTGTAAATTTCTAGAAGAATCCATCTAAAGACCTTAAAAATCGTTAAAAAAATCCTTAAAAAATTTATTAAAACATTTGTTGGAAAATCTTTGTAACGTCCTTGAAAAATCTACAAATTTGATTTCTCTCGTATCTTTCTATTTGTTGGGAAATTCTATGACATTTCAACTTGCTTTTCAATTCCACTAGTCAAATTACCGTACTCTAATTTTAATGCATGGTGCTTTATTTACTTAGTTTTGTAAAGTTATATTTGATATTCGAAATGTTATCCTCGTTGCGTGCATACTAAGTCACGTCATGTGTATATTATATACAGAAACTGGCAGATAATGATTTTAAGCTCATGGGGTTTAGAGGTCACTCGAGTTTCAGAATTTTTGGTGGCAGAGAAATATGAATAAGTTACATTTATGACACTTTAATTGATGTTACATTTTTCGTTCTCGTTTTCGAGAACCGAGTGATTAAATAAAAAAAGGAAACTTGTGAGTTTTATATTTTTATAGCTGGTGAAATCTTTATGTATTAATTTTGTCTTAAAGCCAATTTAAGTGAAAGCATGTTGGTCAGAGAATGAGTTATCAAATGTAATTGGACCTATAAAAAAGGGTCTGGTCTTAGGATTGGGTTTCCAAATTTTCCGGTTCCGGAAAAGTTGTATCAGGGAAGTTTATTAGCTTATCTTTTTACGTCTTTCGTATACTCTTCTTTGAGTGTTCTTAAATTATAACAATTTTAATAACATTTTTGATGAAACTGTGTTCTATTATTTTTTCTTAGTTTTTATTAAATTAAAAATGTTTCTTGAAATATTAGGTAATTTTATTACTTTTGTTACAAACCAATGGGGACGTGTGATGCGGTAGCTACAGCAAATTCATTTGTAGTACATGAAAATATACTTAAAGTTATTCACCAAAATAGGCTTGGCTAACAAATAAATTTTCAAAATTTTAAAGTGACGTCAGCTACATTAATTTGTTTAAAGTAATGTAGATGGCACGACAAGGTATAATTTACAGTTATCTGTCGAGTATTACTAAACCAAATAGCCTTAGCGACTTTGAATATTAAAAAAAAAGAAGAAAAAAGCAAAACACCTAGGCGACACATAAAAATTAAAATAATAGGTTAGGTTATACTGAAACTAAGCGTATTGTATTTGTACAGTTGAAGTAGGATGTAATGAGTGTAACCCTTTTTCTGTTTTTCTTTCTTGTAAAGTTTTTTTGTTTTTTTAGGTTGCACTCATTACCGTCTATTTCTTCTTTATTTCTTTATTATTTTTTTTGTCTCATTACAAGTATTGTATTACCTTATCCTATAATTGGGGGAAACCCTGTTGGGTATTGTATTAAAATAAATAAATAAAAAATAAATAAATAAAATTCAAAAATAAAACGCTGTGACTAGCAGTACATCGGATGTACGCATTTATTTTATAAATCGGCCGTTTACTGCGTTTTAAGGTTTACAAAATATGACAGTATGTTTGATTCCCAAGTTATATCATAGTCAAGAAAGAAGAACTGCAGAATCAGCGGGAATCGTGGCCCCCGCCTACACCTCTATTATCTTTCATTTAATTAATAATATAGTTATAGATTTAGTCCATTGTTAGCACTTGAATTAAATAGTCGCTTTTGAAAAATAAAATTAATTTTTAAAAAGTGATTTTTCGTTTTGAATTATAAAACTGGCGCAGTCAGTAGGATTCACGCGAGTCGTAAAAAACAGTTTATCGCTTTTGCCGAAAAACTTTTGTGACTTTTGGTATTTTAATACTTTAAGTGTGAAAACTCGAACTTTTCTTCCCTTCAGTGGAATTCAAGTATTTAGTGGACTCCAGCCTTCCGAGCTGCTACTAGACTACAGAAAACTGAAGAAAAGAACTAGGAAAGACGTAAGTGCCTAATTTCCTTTTCTTACCTTTCATAACCAATTTCTGGGTTCTAAAAATAGGATAATAATTTTTTAAACATATCTGTATTTTTGTTTTATTATTTTATGAGTGAATCAGAAATTGATATTTTGTTTAACTGTTTTGCGAATATTTCATTAGACGATAATATTCCAGAAAATAATTTAGTAACATCAAAAAATAATTTAGTAAATATGAATTCCTCAGCAGGTGCTCAGGAACGTCGCCAAATAAATTGGGATCTTTTTAAATCCAAAATAAATAATATTAAGCCATATGATGGTGATAGTGACACTTTAAATAAATTTATTGTAAGGTGCGAAAGTTTAATTAATGCATATAAAACCTATAATGATCAGGAATTGGATGCACATATATTAGAATGTATACAAGGAAAATTAATTGATAAAGCTGAGATAATGGTGGGAAATAGAGTAGAAATTAATTCTTGGGATACATTAAAAAATGCCTTGCTACAATGTTTCGCGGACAGACGAGATCTTGATTGTTTAGTCCAGGAATTAACGAGAAGTAAACCGTTTAAAAATGAACATTTAATTACTTTTGGCGGTAGACTCCAGTTGTTAAAAAGTAGTGTTATTCAAAGAATAAGTAACGAACCGAATTTAACACAAATAGAAAAACAAATTCAGACAAGTCATTACGATAAAACTGCTTTAAATACTTTTATTGCCGGTTGTAACGGTACATTAAAAAATAACATGCACTTAAGAAAACCTGCATCTCTAGAGGATGCAATGGCTTATGTAGCTGAATTCGAGAATTTTGAAAAAATGTATGGCAACCTACCTGAAAGAAATAATCAACAAAATAAATTTGCTTTAAGTTATAATAACAATAACACAAGACAAAACTCTCGATTTCAGAATTCTTTTAGAAATGACAATAATAATTTCGTTCAAAATCCAAATTTTTATCAGTTCCCAAGACAAAATAATCAAAATACAACTAACTACCCACATTTTCAAAATCAAAATTTTCAACAAAGAAATCAACCAATTTTTCAGTCAAACGTAAATAGGCAAAATTGGCCTAGTCAACCTATACATGTGCAACCAATACCACAACCAAATAAAAAATATTTTACAAATCGACAAGTATTCGGTCCTCCCAAAAATGTATTTAAACCGAATCAAATTCCAGAAAGCCAATTACCAAAAGCTGAACCGATGTCTACGACATCGAGAAATTACACTGTACAATCACGAAGACCGCCATTTAATAGAAATTATTTTCAGAATTCTAACATGAATGCAAAACCTAATTTTACTTTTGAAGAATTACATTCTAATCAATATTCAAATTTTAACGAGCAGATTGAACAAGATACTGATTCTTGTAGTAATTTTCAAACTTATACTCAAACCAATGAACCTTATGAAAATCAACAATTTATTGACGAAAATGAAAATAAAGACGCCGTCCCTGAACAAAATTTTCGGGAATTCGGCCTATCAAAAACGAAAATATAGCAGAAATAAATTCTTTCTCTTGTAGCAATCCACTACCCTATATAGAAATCCAAAATCCAAAATTAAAATTGTTAATAGATACAGGCAGTTCCATGTCAATAATAAGGCCTTCGGTTATCGAGAAATATTATCCGAATAAAATTTATCAATCAAATGTCGTTATCTCGACTGGTCTCGGAAGCAAACAAATAAGATATCGAGCGTCTGTACCTGCTTTCAAAGAGTTCAATTGTAATAATTATCATATAGACTTCTTATTGTTTGAGTTTCATAATTACTTTGATGGTTTGATAGGCCTAAAAGACTTAGTGAATATGCATTTAAATATTGACCTGAGTAATCAGAAATTAGTAGGTCACTATGCAGAAATACCTTTTAAATATAGACAAGTAAATGAAGTCAAATTTTCATTCTCAATAAATGCTAACGAAAAAATCTGATGTGGCCAGCACATGACCTCTCGCCATTTTTGAATCAAAAATTTACAGGTTGACACAAAAAAGTATGAAAAAAAAATTATATTTTTGTAAATCTGGCAACAATGGCAAAAGTTTAGAAAATTTTAATGAGATGAAAATAAACTATAGGGTATACAAAATATATGTGTAAAACTTAATTGCCGTTTTGTATAATAATGGCGTCATCACCCATAGCAACTGCCACTTCCGGTTGTGCGATTGGCACCAAAATCTAATCAGATCTAATCTAGGGTATCAGAATTATGTATGCAAAATTTCAAATTTTTTTATTCAGTAGTTTTTGAGTTATCGTTACTACAACATCCATCCAAACACACACACACACACACTAACACACACACACACTAACACACACACACACTAACACACACACACACAGACATCATCGCGAAAATATTAAAATCGTATTCTAGGGACCCCAAAACGTGTTTATCAATTGAAAACTCACTACCCAATTTTTAGCATGATTCCTATACCTCTCTTATCTGAAGGGCGAGAGGTAAAAATGTTAAAAAAATTACCAGTCACTGTGACTAATGGTGAAGTTATTGTTAATGAACAAAGTATTAATAATATATTAATACCACAAATTTTGACTTGTGCAAAAGACGGTATTGCTCTTATAGAATTACAAAATCATACGAATAACCCTATTTCAATTACATTAGAAAAACCCGTTTCGGTTACTAGTATTGATCTATCAGAATACGAACTTTTTAAATTTGAAACTTTCTCTAATGATGACATCCATGAGGATCTACCAACTTCTAAAACAGATATTGCTAGTTTAATTCGAACAAATCATATGAATAAAGAAGAAAAACTTAAAATTATTCAATTATGTAAAGAATTTTCTGATGTTTTCCTTAAACCAGGGGATGATCTCGGTTTTACGTCTAAAACAAAACACATAATTCGAACTACTGATGAAATACCTGTATACACTAAATCATATCGGTATCCCTATGTACATAAAGATGAAGTTCGAAGACAAATTCAAGAAATGTTAGACAAGGGTATAATTAGACCCTCTTGTTCGCCCTGGTCCTCGCCTATTTGGGTGGTAAATAAGAAGAAAGATTCTTCAAATCGTCAGAAGTTTCGCCTTGTTGTAGATTACAGGAAGATTAACGAAAAAACTATAAATGATAGGTATCCAATACCTAATATCACAGATATTCTAGATAAACTTGGTCGTTCTCTATATTTTTCTACACTAGACTTAGCTAGTGGATTTCACCAGATCCAAATGAATAATTGTTCAATAGAAAAAACTGCTTTTACAGTTGAGGGAGGCCATTATGAATACCTCCGAATGCCATTCGGACTTAAAAATGCCCCGTCTACTTTCCAACGAGTAATGGACGAAGTATTAAAAGATATTCAAAACAAAATATGTATGGTCTACATGGACGATATCATAATTTTCAGTACAGGATTAGATGAACACATTCAAAATTTAAAATTAGTCTTTAAAAAATTACGCGAAGCGAAACTTAAAATTCAACTTGATAAATGTGAATTTTTACAAAAAGAAGTCGACTTTTTAGGTCATAAAGTCACTCCCGATGGCATTAAGCCTAACCCGGATAAAGTTCAAGCAATCCAAAAATTCCCCATACCATGTACTCAAAAAGAAATAAAATCATTTCTCGGTCTTGTTGGGTACTATCGTAAATTCATAAGAGATTTTGCGAAAATAACTAAACCTATGACAACCTGTCTTAAAAAAGATAAAAAAATTGAACACACTGAAGAATTTATAAAATGTTTCAATCTATGTAAAAATATTTTAACCTCAGAACCTGTATTAGCATACCCAGACTTTGATAAACCCTTTGAATTAACCACGGACGCGTCAAACGTCGCCCTTGGTGCTGTCCTCTCCCAAAATGGTCATCCTATATGCTATGCTTCTAGGACTTTAAATAGCCCGGAATTAAATTACTCTACTATAGAGAAAGAACTGCTGGCAATCGTCTGGGCCTGCAAATACTTTCGACCCTATCTATTTGGTAAATGTTTTACTATATATTCAGATCATAAACCCTTACAATGGCTATTTTCACTAAAAGAGCCAAATTCGCGACTAGTACGCTGGCGACTCAAATTAGAAGAATTTGACTATGAAATAAAATACTTAAAAGGAAAAAACAATGTTGTTGCCGACGCGCTCTCCCGTAATCCAATAGATTTAAATGCCTTAGAAACAATGTCTTTAGACGTAAATATAGACGATATAGACGAAATAATACAAAAAGAATTAGATCAGACACATTTTCTTCCAAACTTGGACGATTTCGACATTTCGGATATTTTAGGTGAACCTCAACCTATACCCAAAATTAATATTTTATCGGACATAAGTATACGTCCGCCTGTACAAATTGAGAAAACAACAATAACAGGTAATATAGAAAATGACACAGATGATGTAGAAACTGTTCATACATCTGCGGAAGACCCTATATTATCTATCCCAATAACGGAAAAACCTTTAAACATATATAAAAACCAAATTTTTATTACTTATAATGAAATTAATGAAATCAAAGTAACAAGAGAAAAAATATTTGAGAACTTTAGATTGTACGTTACCCTTCCAAAATTTAATATTGAATCTCACATAATAAAATTCGTTAAAGAATATATTGATCCTAAACAAACGTATGGATTGTACTTTCAAAATATAAATATACCTGAAATATTTGTAATAACTGTTCAAAATACGTTTAAAAATTCCGCTTTTAAATTCGTTCATTGTACAAAAATTCTAGCAGACGTACAAACGACCGAAGAACAACGAGAAAAAATCGAATATTACCACATTTTTAAATCTGGTCACAGAGGCATAAATGAAGTAAAATTATCACTCAGTTCTAAATATTACTGGCCAAAAATGATTAAAGATATCGAAAACTTTATTAATAATTGTGAAACATGTTTGAAAAACAAGTATGACAGAAATCCACCTATAATAAAATTTAATTTAACCCCTACTACATCAAAACCTTTCGAACAAATTCATATAGATGTTTTCTTTATTTCTAACAAATCATATTTAACTATAATTGATTCCTTTTCACGGTATGGCCAAGCATACCCACTAGACAGCGTAACAGGTGTATCAGTTGTAGATAAACTTTTAGATTTTGTCAGTCATCACGGTTTACCGCAAAAAATCACTGCGGATTGTGGTAGTGAATTCAAAAATTACGATTTACAAGACTTCTGCAAATTACATCATATTCAGTTACATTATACTACTTCAAAAAATAGCAATTCAAATTCGCCAATAGAAAGATTTCACTCTACTCTTATCGAACATTACAGAAGTATTCAAGAAGAAAATAAAAATTACACGCCCGACCAATTAATAAAAAATTCAATACTTTGTTATAATAATTCAGTACACTCGGTAACAAAATTCACTCCATTTGAAGTCATTAAAGGACATATTAATAATCCTGACCCTTTTGATATAAACGATCATTTAGTAATCTCAAACTATGTACAAAATCACAAGCAAAATTGCAAACAAATATATCAACAAATTAAAAATAACAATGAAAAAATTAAAAAGAAAATAATAAATAAAATAAATGAAAATAGATCCGAAGCCCCGGATTATTCTAATCAAGAAAAATGCTATGTCAGAACAAAATTGAGAAACAAAAAACTTCCTAAATTTAAACAAGCAAAAATAATCAATGAAAAGGATGTACTAATTAAAACTAATAAAGGAATATATCATAAAAGTATAGTTAGAAAACCAAAACGTAATTTTACAAAATTGTTACAGGTTCCCTGTACCAATGAAAATGAACGTCCTGATATTAACGACGCTGTACCTGGCCCTTCAGGTATATCAAATAAATAGTACCGGAGATGACATACAAACCACTAAATTGGAGAATTTCCTACTCCCCATTCAATTAGGGAATACAAGATTAATATATAGTAAACACACATTTTTGCATTACGTAGATTTAGGTATAGTAATTAAACAAGTAAATAATCTAGTTTATCAGTTTAATCGTTTAAAAGATAAGATATCATTAGTTAATGCCACGAATCCTGTATCTTACCATAGTTTATCACAAAATATGTTAATAAGAACAGAATTTCTTATAAATACTGTTCAGCAAAAAATTAATAATATATATCCACATGTTAGAACTCGAAGAGGACTAATAAATGGCGTTGGTAAAATTAATAAATGGCTCTTTGGTAATCTCGATTCAGACGACGAAAATCGTTACAATGAAGCTATTAAAACATTGCAAATTAATCAGAAAAATATAATAAAAGAAGTTAATTTACAAATTTCGTTACACAAAAAACTTATTGAACATTACAATAAATCTATCACAATTTTAGGCAAAAATCAAGAAAATTTTAAAGGCGATATAGAAAAAATTCAAGCATCCGTATATAATAAAATAGAATCTCTTGAAAGTTATCTAACCTTTCAAGGCATTATATCTCAAATTAACCTAGATTGCCAAACAACCATAACATTTATGGATAACTTAGAAAACGCGATAATATTTTCAAAATTAAACTCTCTACATAATACAATAATTTCTAATTCCGAAATTATTGACATGATAGAATATTTGGTAAAAATTTATGACGCAAATCAAATCCCTAACTTCAAAAACATATTGACATATTATCAATTTCTTGGAACACAAATATCAATTTCAGACTCCAAATTAATTTTTGCTATACATGTTCCTATTTTGGAAACTGATACCTACGAATTCTACCATTTATTCCCCATTATCCAAAATCATAAAATGTATACTCCCCTTTTTCCCTATTTGGCACGAAAACAAGAAAATATTCAATTCGAAAAAGAAGAATGTCCATGTCTAGAAGGAACGTACTTCTGCCAACAAAATTTTGTCCCAAAAGATAACTGCACCCTTCAACTACTAGAAGGCCATTCTTTGACAAACTGTTATATTTTGGACGTCAATTTACAAGAAACAATTACAGAACAAGTAACCACTGATGAAATCCTGCTAATTCCGGCGAAATCGGAACAAATACTTTCAAAGTGTGAAAGTAATCAGTATTTACAAGTTAAATCTCCAACATTATTAAAAATTCCAAAATCCTGCGAAATTTGGATAAAAGAGAAGAAATTCGTTAACAACGTTCAACTTTCTCAAGGAAAACCATTCATTCTACCCAAATTGGAAACCAGCCAAATTCAATCAGCTAAACGCTACGAGACATCGAATATCACAAAACTTGATTTCGACGGACTGTTCGAAATAAATCAAATTTCAAAACAATTAAAACCAATTCATGAAAATCAATTCAATTTATATCATTATTCAATTTTTGGTACAATTTTTGGGTTACTAACTATTTTTCTAGTCATTTTAATTCTTGTTAAGTTCAGAACAAAAATTCTTAATTATCTTAGAAGAAAATTCATCAAGAAACCATTAGAAGACCAAGAAAATCCAAATTCGAAAAATCATTCCATTCTTTTCGAAACTTAAGAAGGGAGGAGTTATATCATAGTCAAGAAAGAAGAACTGCAGAATCAGCGGGAATCGTGGCCCCCGCCTACACCTCTATTATCTTTCATTTAATTAATAATATAGTTATAGATTTAGTCCATTGTTAGCACTTGAATTAAATAGTCGCTTTTGAAAAATAAAATTAATTTTTAAAAAGTGATTTTTCGTTTTGAATTATAAAACTCCCAGTACTTTTTTATGTTTTGATAATTTTTTTAGCTTCCTAAAAACAACATAAACATAGTCATTGGTAACCGGTTTGCTTTGTACAGTAATATCATTTAATTATAGTAATAAACTGATCAGTAGTAGTTCAGTATTTCCAGTGGTGGGTGTATTAGGGCAGGAACGGCGTTTCGGTACCTTTTTTCAGTCCGGTACATTTTTTCAGAATGGATATTTTTTTGGGAGCGACTTGTGGTAGAATTTAACCGGCACAAAGCGTCACATAAAAAAAAAGCGTTATGCTCCCTCCAAGCGACTCCCTCTCTTTCTGCTACTCCCTGTCTCTTTCCACAATATAATTTTTGTCTCATTTAATTTTTTTATATTATTTATAGTTATTTTATAGAGAGAGAAAGATTTTTATATTTTCTCGTTTTTTATCATTTGTATGATTTTTGTTTTTTGTTTTTTTTTTTTGATTTTTTTCCTATTGTTGTTTTTTTTTGTCTTTTGTATTCTCATTTTTTTTTTCAATTTTTTTTTACAATTTTTTTTGGTTTTTCCGTTGTTCTTTGTGTTTTTTTTTCGTTGTTTTACATCGTCTTTTTTGCGATTTTTAGAGCGCTTGGTCTTTTCGTTTTTTCCGTATTTTACAATTATATTTTTCTTTTTTTTTAATATTTTTGTTTAAATTTGTTTTCTGTTTTTCTTATTATTCCGATTTTTTCTGATTTTTTGGGTTGTTACAATTTTTTTTCTCGTCTTTTTCACATTTCTCTGATTTTTTTCCGTTTTATTTTCGATTTTTTTTGGAAGGGAGAAAAAGGTTTTTATAGTTATAGTTTTTCGTTTTTTTTCTCATTTTTATGATTTTTGGGTTTTTTTTTTCGAATTTTTCAAATTTTTTCCCATTTTTTGCCATTGTTCTGTTTTTTTCTATTTCTTTCCTCTGTTTTCTCATTTTTTCTTATTCCTCTGTTAATTTGCGTTTTTGTTGCCGTTTTTTTAATTCATTCGATTTTTTTAATTTTTTTTCCAAATTTTTTATCGTTACAATTTTTCTGGTTTTTTTTACAATTTTCTTTTTCATTTTTTTTAATATTTTTGTTTACATTTGTTTTCTGTTTTCCTTATTACTCCAATATTTTCTGATTTTTTTGGGTATTTAAAATTTTTTCTCGTCTTTTTCTTATTTTTCTAATTTTTCGTTTTTTTTTTGTCGATAACAATTTTTCATCATTGTTGTTTTTTTTTTCTAATCATATTTTCTATTTTTTTCTTATTTTTATTATTCTTTTAATTTTTTACGATTATTCGCGATTTTTTTCTCATTTTTTTGAAGTTTTGTTGAGATTTTTTTGCAATTTATTTCAATTCTTTCGAATTTTTAATTTTTTTTTTTAAATTTTTGTTACTGTTACAATTGTTTCCGGTTTGTTTTTTTTTTAATTTTTTGTGTTTTCTTTTGCTATATTTTTCGATTTATTACGTTTTTCTGAGTCGTTTTTGTTGTTGCGATTTGAAGCGATTGATTTTTTCGTTTTTTTTTCCAAATTTTCTGATTTTTCTTTAAATTATTTCTGATGTTTATTAGATTTCGCTTTTTTAACTTCTTTAAAACTACATAAAAATAGTGACTGGTAATCAGTTTCATTTATACAGTAAAGTGTCTTTTTATTCATTTTTTTTTCAAAATTCAAGTTGTAAAATTTAGATGGTTTATTTTATTTTCCTATGTACGATATAAACAAGTAGATCCGATGTACTGCTAGTCACGACGAAAATAAAAACAATACAATTTTCTTCTTTTCTCATATTTACATCTGGCCTCTATTAATAAGGAATTCAGTTCGTACATACTGCCATCTCTGAACAGTATTATCAATTAATGTAGATAGTTTTAATTTTTTTTTTTTTATAAAATATAGGTTTAAAAAATTTATGAATATTTTTTCTAGGCATATTTGATAACAGACTTTTAAGTGCTAATTTAAAAATTTTACATAATACGTCCCCATTATTAATGATAATTATTGAATTATAAAAAAAAATTTATATATTCGAAATATTTAAATTCATGTTTCTAGAAACTCAATTTACGACAGCTTCCCTTATAATACCGTCTTACTGTCTGCATCAGATAGAAACACGTCCGCTTCTTGTGTTCTCTCTGGGTCTGAAAAACGTCACAAGACATATTTGCGGAATTACATGCCACATTGAATTCATCAAATTTCTGAGTCATTTACCGAAATTCGTACGTGAGAAAAGGCACTAAATCAATAGTAGAGGCAAAAGAAGGTCACATTGGAGCAATTTAAGTGCAGTTTTAGATGTTTTTTTTGTGAAAAATCTAAATTCAGTTTGTTCCATGTGGATTCAAGTAAAATTTAATAAAACTACGTTGAATAAGTTGAATTATAATTTTAATAATTTCGTTTCAAGTACCAAATTATAAATTATCACTTATAAAAATAATATATAAGGTGGCGCAAATTTAATTGACTATTGTGATTTCGTAAACCAATATACATAGTTAGTTAAATAGGAAAAAATATGTATATTGATATGAAATAAAAATGATTTAAATTTTTTTTAATATAAAGTTTAAAAGTCGAAAAAACCATTAAAATAAAATTTTTGTTAACAGTAATGAAAATAACATCCCGTACACAAATTACCCTACCTTCATGGTAAACTGCCACCTTAATAATTTGGTTCAAATTAAGTAATATCAAAAATTGAAGTGTTACGATTGGTGGTAATTAAAAATGAAAAAACTTACCTATTAATGGAGCATTTAGAATAAAAAGTAGTATAGAAATTTTAAAATAGTCCTAGGAAGTAAATTCAATTAAAAATCTTAATAAAATCATCCAGATAAATACAATGTAATGTTTAAAAACCCAAATTTTCAGATATTTAATAATAAAGCATTTTGTTTGGTCCATTGAAATAATTTTTCATCAAACAGCTTTGCTTTTCTATGTTGATAGGAAGTAACTAAGGAGTTGTTGATTTTGGCAATTCAGAATAAAATAAAAATCACTAATTAAAAATAAATTGGAATAATATTAATCCCGCATGCTTCTTCTATAGACCAAAATGGAGGACATTTTGAGCACTTTTAAGTTCAAAATTTGAGTAGTTAAATTGTCTGCGCAGAAATTTAAAGCGCACTTTTTAATTTAGTTTTTTGCGTTTTTTTCAAATATGCAAATAGATTTTGAAAATTTCAATATACAGGGTGTTGTTTCAAGGTCACAATTGCTTTCTATTTTTTTGTTAATCCGGACCTGGATTTTTTTGTGATTAGTAACTGGCTCATTTGGTTTCTAAATAAGATACATGTGTACCAAATATCAAAGAAATGTACGGGGGGATTCGACAGTTATGGCCCCAGGAAGAAATTAGCAAAATCAATAAAACACCCTGTATCTCGGTTACAAAGGCCGATAAAGCCAATAAATGTGGTATATCTAGAACGGCCTCGGTGACCTCTTTTCGCGTTTTAAGTATTTCCGTTTCCCAATGAAACACACTGTATAAATGAAAAATTTGGACGCCAGTCTAATTGATTTTTTGATTTATTTAGAAATAATTGACAAAAAAAATTATGATATATTTCAAAATCCGTCCTTTCTTTCTTTTTGTGGGTTTAAGAAAATTAAACGTTGTATTTGTTTTATTTTATAAGAAAAATTTAATAAGAAAAATTTTATAAGAAAAATTTAATAATCCTTCTAAAATTTCTTAGATCCGGCAGTAAAAGTTGTCACGTTCCAAGGAAAAACTTGTTCCAAGAGAAAAAAAGTACTTGTTTCAAATAAAAGCGTTCGGTCGCAAAGGAGAACAAAAACTTGCTCGTTCCAAAAAAGACGCTTAGTTCCAAAAAAAAAACTGTTCTGTTCAAAAAAAAACTCGTCCCAAAAAAAACAATGAGTCCAAAAATCCTAAAAGTCCACATAAAGTAAATACAACACAAAAATCTTATAAATTACCAGATTTTGTGGTTCCTGCTTAAAATTAAAAATAATATAAAACAATGATAATTTTAATATGAAATACATGAATTTTTAGATCAAAATATGAAATATAAATTATCAAAGTGAATTAAATTTTTAAACAATCTGTAAAAACACATTAAAAATTTTTGTAATTTAGACGGAAAGAGTACCACAAAAATCAGATAATTTATATTATTATAAAATAACAAAAAATATACCGGATTAAAAATAACAGTAAATAAAAGTTAAAGCATCGAAATAATTAATAATGATAACAGGGGACATAAGTAAAAATATAATATAATAAAAACTTACCCTATATATCGAGGGGAAGAAAAAAAATTTTCAATAAAAAATATAAACTATTATAAGTTGATTGTTCTGACTGATGAGGTAAAGAGAAGGATTGTTGACATGGGAAAGACATTTTATAGCCATATCAAAAAGAAAGGGAAATCAAGATAAGTTGAGAAAGGAACACCACACGAGGAATTAAGAAGAGATATCAAGCGAGTCTGAAATTAAAATATACTGAGTAGTGGAATAATGAAAATATAGTGTGGCGCAGAAAAAAAAACGTGACATCTTCCTCGAGAAGTTAAATTTTGACTCGTTCTAAATGTGATATCTTGGTGTCGTTTTAACAAAGTGCTTAACCATTTTTTTCCTGGTTTGCTATTTTCATTCCAAGTTAGTTTACAAAAAAACTGCACCCAACTAACAAGAATTAATTCATGTTCAGAAAAAAATTATCTTTTTTCCTTCCACCTTACTTATTATAAGAACAATAGTAGGTAGATCTGTGTAAATCGCCCGGAACCGGAAATGAGCTGTCAAAGTAGGGAATCACCACTAAAATACACCTGACGTACGTTTTTCCAACTATCTTAGCATCATCAGGAGTTGTTAAGAAACAAAATACTAAACTTATCATATTAGATATTTATGCTTATCACCTTTATGCTTTAATGCATTTTGACGCTAAGCGTAAAGACTTTATCCAACCAATCAGTTGAAAAAACCCGCCAACCTTATCGAATTATACTATAAATATAAGTCCTCTAATATGTGGAGAGAATAATTTGGTAGGTAATATTAACATTACTGCATATGAAATATTGTGAGGTGTGGATTTATATTAATTATGAAGGGGACTTTAATTCAAATGGTCTTTAAGGAGTTCCTAGTACTATGCTGCGAAGTCCTGTTTAAATTTTCTGCCATTTTTAAAAATTTGACAGCTTATTTCGTCTCGGAGTTACATATTGTTGGCAATATTCTCTCACTACTCTTGCAACTTCTTTCGGTTTGGACATTACTAGCATTTATTTTTTCGTTACACTTTTCCTTGCCTGGTCAAATTCTATATTTTTCGATTTATTGCTGTAATTTTTTTAAGCTGCTCTATATTTTCTGTAACGCTTTAGTTATTTATCCGTTTTCCTTTTTTTATTTCTTTTTATTCCTGTTTGTCAAACTTTTCCTTGTCTTGTATTTCTCGTCCTGTAATTTTCTTGTATAAATATCATTTATTCATTTCCTTTAGATTTATTATGGATTTGTAAATTTCCATTTTTGTTTTTCATTCATACAGCTTTATTACATTTGGTTGCATCTTTCCCAGAATAAATTTTCCTAATCTAATATTTTCAACATTCTTCTCTACTTTACTCCCACTTTATCCAATATGAGTTGAATTTTCCTTTTCACCTCTTGCTGAGTTTCTTTATTTTCATAGCACTACTAGCACTAAAATTTTCTATCTTTAATTGATTATTGATATCTGAATTTTTATCCCTAACAATGGAACATAATTCCCAAATCTCCAATGTTTGAAGTTATTTTGAGATACAACATCTAATTTTCTTATAAAAATGATGTTGAATATCCTTCTGGCCTTATAAAACTAACGTAACCTAACCAGATCTGAGAAAAACTAATACTTTAACCGCGAGTTTCACCATAAATCATCAACATAAAATCCTGAAATGCAAAGTAAGTGATTGCAATAAAAAATTTAACTGTTTCTAGGAATATAAAAGATAAAGCAATGTTGTCGGTTTTTATACATTTGTTATACATTTGTTCAATTTTTTATAAAAACTGATAACTTTAGAAAAAATTGTATAAGAATTTTTGGATGTAGAAAAAATTGTTTATGTTAATAGAAAATTAATTAACATTTTATTCTCCCTTGGTATTTTCACTTTGCGTATTTTGGTTCCATAAACAATTCGAAAATAGGCACCTCTAATTTGTGAGCTACAAAGAGAAGGTCAATATTATTAGTTATTTGGGAGAAGTAAATCACAACATAAAGCGTAATTTCTAATACCGTTTTCCCCATACATTTGGCATGGATAATTGCCTATATATCTTCATTGGAACAAATGTACCCAGAGAATAATTTCAATAGATAACAATGTTATAGTATAGGTACGAAAAATTAAAAAAAATGCTATTCAATCGATTTTTTTAATATTTTATTAAAAGTAAATTATGAAAACTTAATTTGGAAAAAAAACACTTTTATATTTTTCAAATTTTAAAAAAAATTGTATAAAAGAAACAAAAATAGAAAATTCTGTATTTTTTGCAATTTTAATACACGTACATTTACAACTTACAAATAATTTATTATTAAATAATACAGCTAAAACATTCCCATGCGGAAGAAGCAACATATTTAAAAAAAATTATATTTTTTATGTGCTTGTAAAACCATACAGTTTGGATAAGAAAAGAATTTTAATTTAGAATGTAATAACGAACTTTATGAAGCATGTAATAACGAACCGTGATGTAGATGAAGAATATATAAGAGCCCTTAAAAAAGTTTAAATTGCACTGCAACACTCAAACTTTTTTTTTGGATTTCCCAGCATGCCCGAGTAAGACTCGAGCGGCTGTTTCGCTTTATTTGTTTTATTAAAATTGTCGAAAATATCCAGTTTAATTTTCATATTTTATATGATATTAATATACAATTTTATTAATTAAAATGGTTATGATGTTATAAAGAGTTTACAGTAAGAAATAAACTGGGTTGTAAAATAAATGTTTCTACTCAGAAAAAACTGGGAGTTATAAAATTTTAGTGATTTTTAGGCCATATTACCCAATATTTGGAAGAAAAATTCATTTTAAGATTTGCTTCGTATAAAAAAGACAACGTCATTTATAATTTAAATATTCAGTAATTAGTTGGAAGTTACTTTTGGATCATGTGTATAATAATTAAAAAAAATGGTTGAAAAATCCTTAAAAAGTACAAATCTGCCAAAAAATCTTTTTACTTAACAAAGTCAAAAATAAATAATCCTTGATAAATTCTTAAAATATGTATACAAATTATTGGAAAAATCCTTAAAAAACCCTTGGAAATTCGGTTTAAAAATCCTTGTAATTATTAACAAAATTTTTGAAAAAATTATGTTAAATAGTTTAAAATAATCCTTAATGAATCCTTGAAAAATCTTTGAACTATTATTGAATAATTTTTGAAAAATTCGTAAAAAATACTTAAAAAGTCTTTACAGAATTATTATAAAAACACTGTACCAAAATAGTAAAACAGATTTCGCAACAATACTAAAACTTAAAAAAATCTTTGAAAATCGTTAAAGAATACTTGAAAAGTTGAACTTTTTAAAAAAATATTTTTAAAATCCTTGCCAAATTTATAAAAATGCCTTAAAAACTCAAGAATAAATAATCCTGAATGAGATCTTAAAAAATCCTTGAAAATTTTTGGAAAAATTTTTGAAAATTCCATTCCAAAATTCACAGAAAATTGTTGAGAAAATTCATAAAAAATCATGTAAAATAGTTAAAAAAAATCCTTGAAAAGTCCTTGTAAAATCTTTGAACAATTATTGAATAATTTTCAAAAAATTTGTAAAATCCTTAAAAAAGTCCCTGAAGAATTATTATGAAAATATCTGGCAAAAAGAGTAAAAACAACTTACAAATCATAAAACTGTCTTAAAATCTCAAGAATAAATAATCCTGGATAAAATCTTAAAAAACCCATGATAATTTTTTAAAAAATTCTTAAAAAATCCTTGAAAATCCCTTTAAAAAATCCACGGAATATTGTTGAGAAAATTCTTAACAGACAGTTAAAAAAATCCTTGAAGAGTCCTTGAATAGTCCGTGAAAAATCTTTGAACGATTATTGAATAATGTTTGAAAAATTCGTAAAATCCTTGAAAAAGTCCTTGAAGAATGAAACAAACTAACAAAAAGTAAAAAAAGACTTCCAACAATACTAAGCAATAAAACATTCTTACAAAGTCCTTGAAAACTCATTGAAAATTTTTAAAAAATACTTTAAAAAATCCTTAAAAAGTTCAACTTTGTTAAAAAAAAATTAAAGCCTTGCAAAATTTATAAAACTGCCTTAAAAACTTAGGAATAAAAAATTCTCAATAAAATCTTAAAAAATCCTTGAAAATTTTTGGAAAAATCATTAAAAAATCCTTGAAAATTCCTTTTAAAAATCCACGGTAAATAGTTGAGAAAATTCTTAAAAAATCATGTAAAATAGTTAAAAAAAACCTTGAAAAGTCCTTGAAAAATCTTTGAACGATTATTAAATAATTTTCGAAAAATTTGTAAAAATCCTTAAAAACTCCCTGCAGAATTAATTATAAATACCTGGAAAAAAGAGTAAAAACAACTTGCAAATTATAAAACTGCTCAAGAATAAATAATCCTGGATGAAATCTTAAAAAATCCTTGATAATTTTTAAAAAAATTATTTAAAAGTCCTTGAAAATTCCTTTAAAAAAATCCACGGAATATTGTTGAGAAAATTCTTAAAAAATAGTTAAAAAAAATTCTTGAAGAGTCCTTGAAGTGTCGGTGAAAAATCTTTGAATTATTATTGAATAAATTTTGAAAAATTCGTAAATATCCTTAAAAAATTCCTTGATGAATTATGAAAAAAACTGACAAAAAGAGAAAAAAAGACTTGCAACAATACTAAACTTGAAAACATTCTTATAAATTCCTTGAAAATTCTTAGAAAAAAATCCTTAAAAAATACATGAAAAATAATTAAAAAATCGTTAACAAGTTCAACTTTGTTACAAAATCTTTTTAAAATTGTTGCAAAATACACAAAACTTCCTTAACAAACTTAAAAATAAATAATCCTTAATAAAATCTTGAAATATCCTTGAAAATTTTTGAAAAATTCCTTGAAAATTCCTTTTAAAAATTCACGAAAAATGGTTGAGAAAATTCATAAAAAAAAACATGTAAAACAGTTTAAAAATATCCTTAAAGAGTCCTTGAAAAATTTTTGAATGGTTATAGAATAAATTTTGAAAAATTCGTAAAAATCCTCAAAAAGTCCTTGAAAAATTATTATGAAAAAACCTAACAAAAAGAGTAAAAAAGACTTTCAAAAATACTAAACATTAAAATATTCTTATAATGTCTTTGAAATTTTTTTCGAAAATCGTTAAAAAAATACTTAAAAATACTTAAAAAATCCTTAAAAAATCCTTAAAAAATCCTTAAAAAATCCTTAAAAAATCCTTAAAAACTTCAACTTTGTTAAACATTTTTTTTAATCTTTGCAAAATTCATAAAACTGCTTTTAAAACTGGAATAAATAATCCTGGATAAAATCTTAAAAAATCCTTGAAAATTTTTGTAATAATCCTTGAAAATTCCTTTTAAAAATTCACGAAAAATTATTGAGAAAATTCATAAAAAATCATGTAAAATAGTTTAAAAATATCCTTGAAGAGTCCTTGAAAAATCTTTGAACGACTATAGAATAAATTTTGAAAAATTCATAAAAATTCTTAAAAAGTCCTTGAAGAATTATTATGAACAAACATAACAAAAAGAATAAAAAGATTTGCAAAAATACTAAACATTAAAATATTCTTATAAAGTCCTTGGAAATTCTTTGAAAATCCTTAAAAAGTTCAACTTTGTTACAAAATATTTTTAAAATTGTTGCAAAATACACAAAACTTTGTTAAAAACTCAAAAATAAATAATCCTTAATAAAATCTTAAAATATCCCTAAAATTTGTTGGAATATAATTATAAAATCCTTAAAAATCCTTAAATTCCTAAAAAATCGTCAAAAAGTCGTTTAAGAATTAATGTGAAAAAAACTTAACACAAATAGTAAAAAAAACATTTTTATAAAGTAATACTTAATAAATCCTTAAAAAGTTCAACTTTGTTAAAAATTTTTTTTAAATCCTTGCAAAATTCGTAAAACTGACTTAAAAAATTAAGAATAAAAAATTATTAATAAAATCTAAAAAAATCCTTGAAAATTTTTAAACAAATCTTTAAAAAATCCTTAAAAATTTCTCTTAAAAATCCATTGAAAATTGTTGAGAAAATTCTTAAAAAATATTTAAAAAAATCTTTGAAAAGTCCTTGAAAAATCTTTGAACAATTCTTGAATAATTTTTGAAAAATTCGTAAAAATCCTCAAAAAGTCCTTGAAGAATTATTATGAAAAAACCTGACAAAAACAGTAAAAACGACTTGCTGCAATACTAAACAATAAAATATTCTCATAAAGTCCTTGACAATTCATTGAAAATCGTAAAGAATACATAAAAAATCCTTAAAAAGTTCAACTTTGTTAAAAAATCTTTATAAAATGCTTGCACAATCCTTAAAAAATCCTGGAAAATTCCTTTTAAGCAGATACTCCGGCTCACAGTTCAGGGGAGCAAGTAAAGTCTGCCTTACCAGTCGACACGAGATTGGTCGAAACCATTGTAACCTATGGAGTATATTATCTCCATTGACGCTGCCCGGAATAAGTGACCTTCGAACTATAAATCGAAGATGGCAACCGAGACAATCCTACACTTAATACGGATAAACTAAAATTTAAGTGATGAATTAAATTTCACTTTTTTTCCAGGAATCACTCTGTATATACAACTAATATTGGATTAGTAACTACGCTGTATTTAATACAAAATTTAATTAATTAATTGTTAAATAAAAGTGCATCATTTGCTATAGGTATGTAATAATCAACCTTTTATTACATTCCATTTTATCCATTTCAATATATGCATACTAGAATAATTATACATATAAGGGAGTTTTGATATTACATCATAATTAATTTTCCAACGTAATTAATTCCTTTTTGAACTTGCTGTATACAGGCATACGAAGTAATTTAATTTATTAATGGAAAGGCGAATTTATAATCTACTTTCGAAACGCTAGTTTACCTCTATTTTTACTACTTTATTTAATATTTTCACAGTTTAAATTAACTAATAACAAACTTAAATATTGTGAGAATGGAGCTCCGGATAATTTACTAAATATCCTCCAGATCCAAATGAAGCAACTTAGAAAGCTAAAACGTATTTATAATAAGTTCAAATATTTCATATTTCGACTCAGCATTTATACATAGTCGATGTCCAGACCGTGGGTTCGAATCCCATTGAAATTCAAGTGGAAAAAATGTATTTGTGCCATGCGCAATTCCAGGCAGGATGAGATCGAATATTTCGTGGAACTGATGGGGGTTGGTAGCACAGGAGCAAACTTGCCAGTCATTAAATCAGCTGAATGACTACGGGATAGTTCGGGGTTTAAGGTGGTTAATGACCGTGGTTCGAAGCCCATGATAAGATGTAGATCCTGGTAGCAGAAAAGAGAAGTTGAAATAAAAAGCAAGCAAGATTATCATGGATCTATGGACAACAAATCTGTTACAAAACGAGTTTTTGGAAAGTTAATACCAATGCCGGATGACCCATCGCTAACCATCATGGAAAATGCTCCCTACCACAGTTATTTGATAGAAAGCTTGGCTTTATATACTAAAGTGAAGTTACAAGAATGATTATAAAGTAGAAAAATAGATTTTGACAAAGACGCTTTTAAAATAGATGTATTGAGAATCTTTGTTGCATAAATAAGCCGCTAGATGGAAGAACAAATATGGGCATCAGGTATTCCACATCGTATGATCACTATAATCTGATTTAGTTGGTCTAGAGAATTTGTAAGTAATAGTATGATTATCAAATTGGAGGAAATTGTTAAGGAATAACAAAGTTACAAAAGTTTGGAACAATCTAAAATATGTTATATCTGAAGTTTAGGCTAACTATGTGAAGCGAATCTATAATAATTTTTCCTCGGGAAATCCTTCCCGGACAATTCTTCTCCATGACAATTCTTCCCAGCGACAATTCTTCCCTACAATAATCTTTCCCTAAGACAATCCTTGACCATGACAATTTTTTCTCTTGGACATATATTTCTCGTATAATCTCCCTTATAAGTATAAGGTAAACTGCGGAGAAAAAGCAATAAAATAATTGATGGCCAAAAAATGTAAAAAAGTAAATTGTGGAGACTGTAATTTTTTTTCTCTGTGCCACCCTGAATTTTCATTTTTCCTCTGCTCAATATATTTTAATTTCAGACGACTCACTTGATATCCCATCTCAAGATCTCCCTCTCTTTTAGGTATTACTATATCTTTCTCATATTAACAATTCTCTCTCTTTCCATCGTTAGTCAAAACAATTGACTTCTTTCTCGTCTGTGTCGCTTATTGAAAACTTCTTCTCTTCCCCCTCTTTATATAGGGTAAGTTTTATGTATATTATATTATATTTTCACTTTGGTTCCCTGTTATCATTATTAATTATTTCGACGCTTTTAACATTTATTTACTGTTGTTATTAATTATTTTTATGCGGGTATATTTTTTATTATATTTACTTAAATGTTAATATCTTATCTTTTATAAAAATATAAATTGATTTTTGTGGTGCTCTTTCAGTCTCAATTACAAAAAGAGAATCTATTTTTAATTTGTTTTTACAAATTGTAATTTCGACGCTTTAACTTTTATTTAGTCTTGTTTTTAATTCTATTTGTCCACGACTGTTTTATAATGAAGCCATTTTTGAAGAAGTTTCTAACTTAAAATGGTATATATTATACACTATTAGCAGTGAATAATCATTATTCACTACTTTTTATCACCGCTCTTCCTATGCTTAGCCAATGAGATATAACGATTATAAATTTTATCCATTTTATTAGTAAGCCGCGACTGTCATCCAAATGTCAAATTAATAATTTAAATTGAAATGTCAAACTTTTGACTGCAGAATATTTTATTAAATTTTTACTAAATTGTAATAAAATAATGGATTTAGATAGTGAAAATGAAATGTGCTTAACACCTGCACCGCCAGAAGTAAATATCAAGCTCCATACAAGTAAATAATTCTAATTTTTATGCCAACAATCAAAAATTTCAACAAATAATCAGAATATTAATGTTAACGTTAATCCTATTCCTGCAATTAACAACAAATTTTTCAAATGTAACTATTAACATAAATAATTGATGTTAAATTGTAATTATATAATATTAATATACTATCTAATTATGTTATAAATATTAAAAATAATGTTCCATCAATGTTTGCCAATAAAAGTTTATTAATAAATACCTACAGTCGTGGACAAAGTACAGTATTCTACTCGCATATAATGGCTATTATTCACACGGGTGATTTACGAAACTCGCCTGCGGCTCGTGTCGTAAACTTCACCCTTGTGAATAATAGCCATCATTATATGCTTGTTGAATAATATACTATTATGTGATAAACCCTTCAAGGTGGCTGGAGGAAAAACAGAACCAATCATCGTTAGAGATCATTATCACTAAACTGGGAAATTTCGAGGGTTCGCACACCAAGTATGTAATTTAAATTATCGAAAACAGTTTATTGTCCCCATCGTTTTTCATAACCTTTTAGGATATGATTCTAAATTACAAAAAACAATATATTTTTAATTTACTTTTACAGGTTGTCTTAAAATTTAATTCACTTTGATTATTTTATATTTCATATTTTGATCTAAAAATTCATGTATTCCATATTATTATTATTCTTGTTTTATATTTTTTTATAGAGAAAACGAAATCTGGTATTTTATAAGATTTTTGTTTTATAATTACTTTATGTCAATTTTTAGGTTTTCTTCTGGACAGTTTTTTTTGGTAGAAGCTTTTGGTACAAGTTTATTTTTCGGAATAAGTTTTTTCGGACAGAACATTTTCTTTTTGGAACAAGTTTTTGGTACAAGTTTTTTGGGTACAAATTTTTGACTGAACAAAGTTTTTATGCTTTTGGAACGAACATTTGTACTGCCGGACCCAATAAACTTGAGAAGAAACTTGAAGACAACCCAAGAACCAAGTTAAGTCACATTTCCAGGGAAAAAGTCTGTGATAAAATAAAAATATCACGTTTAATTTCCTTAAACCGACAAAAAGAAAGAAATATGTCATAGTTTTTTTGTCAATTGTTTATAAATGGATCAAAAAATCAATTAGACTGACGTCCAAATTTTTTTTTTTAATATTTTACTTTTTGATATATTTCAAATTCTACCCATAATAAAGATAATTGAGCTTAAATCACCTTTATTACTAATTATCAATAATTACAATATCGTTTCAAGACACCGAACTCTACTTTCGAGGTAAACCAGTTACTATTTTTATGTAATTAAAAAAATACGACTTCTGAGCAATTCAAACCTGTCATTATTTTTATGTATTTTTTTAAACTACTTGACCGTCTTCGTTGAAATAAAAATATTGAGAAATACCCAAAAAGTTTATGTAATTCTTTGTAGGTTAAGAGCCCAGAATTATTATTTATCTTAAAGTGGATATTTTGCGTCGAAGAACCACTCAGTTATTTGCAGAACTGAGACTCTATGATTAAAGGAATTAACTACTAGTTTGATTCTGAAGCGCTTTTTTATTCAGATTAAAACATTTATTATTACATTTATTTATTTGACTTAAAAAACGATACCAATTTCAATTTTATTTACACTTGGTTATGTAATGGGATAATTTTTTTAAGTATTTCTTTAATTTAACTTTATGTTAGTGAAAACTTGCACATTTGGCGCCGCCACTGGGGTTATACTCTATATGAACCTATTTGATATGTAAGTGATAACATACAGACCTTAATTAGTGAAATGTACTATATCCAATATCCAAATTTCAGAGGCGTAGAAATTAACTTCTTCTCCAGATGGTAACAAATAATTTAATCTAAAAAAGATTTTAAAACGTATTATGTATTTAATTATTATTTATTTAAATCATTCAAATACATTATTATTATATAATTTTAATGGTAACTTTTTGCATAATCGGATAAACAATAAGGGTTGTACCTTGCTTGTCTGAAATGAAAACATGAAATGGACTCAAATATTTACATATAACCTAAACCCCAACAAAATTCAATTTGTTTAGTAAGTGGAAGAGTTATGTGAACCGACCCTTATTTATATTTTACCATATTAAACAGTTTTTCAACATATAATTATTCTAAAATTACAAAAAAAGAATACTATAGAGTGAGCCAAGATTTATTATATATTTTCCTAAAAATCAATTATAATGGTGTATTATTTAGTATAGTAGAAACCAATTTTTTACGATACATTTAGCGAAATCAATTTTTTTCATTTGTCCCTCATGTCTCGCCGCAGAGTCTATTGGATCGGAGAAAAGAAAAATTTTATCTCTGCCGCGTCGTCGAGGGAAATCCTCAAATGGGGTTTTCGTACCAAAGTCTTCCCATTTTATTCATCGATACATTTATTTCGTACTGTATCGTCATCTAATGTAATTGAGCACAAAATATATGACCGAATTTTCTATTTTTAGTTTCATATCGAAGAAAAAGAGTTAGTTTAATACAAGTTGAGTGGATGAAAAGAGTTTCAATGAAGTGTGCATTCCATTTTTGAATATATGTTTTCTGGAAACGTTTTAGGTCTATCAAATAAAATTTCCCATTTTTTACTTTACCGCTAAATATAACACATATAAAGGGAAAATAGTCTTTTCTGGTCAAAAACCGATCTACAGACATTGACTTTTCTTTACGTTTTACAGCATCGGTAGCTTCTAATAAAAACAAATCTCTCTTCAACTAAACATTCACGATAAAATAATCTATTATTAATTATTAAATCATGATACCGGTAAAAATAGGGTACCACTAGTCGAGATGTTGCCCCAGTGAAAAATTAAAATCAGTTAACATCGATCCAGCCCAATGAACAGTCCAGCAGGTCAGAAAACTCTGAGAACGACACCAGTTGCGCTGGTAAATAAATATTAAATTGTATTAGGTTCGAAAGTTCGTTACTGCGCAGGCGTGAAGTAAAGCCAGGGAAAATATATTCATAATAAGATATAAATTTCATAAATTTTTGTCAAGTCTGCGATTTCTAGTACGTGTATATGTGAAATGAGAGAAGATAATCTAGAGAAGGGAAAAATAGATAAGAATATGAAAAAATAGAGTAAAATTTGATGTTTTATTAAAAATATTGGAAAAAACAGGAAAACATGGGAAAGATAGGGTAAAAATGAGGAATAATAGAGGGGAAAATAGGGCAAAATAGATAAAAATAAGGACACAAATGGGGAAAAATAAGGAAAGTGGAAAAAAATAATAGAAAACAAGAAAAGCAGGAAAAATAAAAAATATTGGAAAAAAAAAACGAAAAATACAGAAAATAGTGGAAAATTAGGAAATAAATAGTGAGAAATTGGGCAAAATGGGAAAAAATACAAAGATTTTCAAAAAAAAACTGGAAAAACGGGAAAAGATAGAGAAAGTAGGGAAATTAGAAATAAATACAGAAAAATCAGCAAAATTAGGCAAATATTTCAGAAAATAGTGAAAAATAGGGGAAATTAGAGTAAAATAGAAAAAAAAACGAGAAAAATAGGAAAACATATGCGAAAAATGGGGAAATAGGAATAAATAGATAATAATATGGACAAATAGAGAAAATCGGAAAAAAAAATGATAAACAAGAAAAATAGGAAAAAATAGGAATAATATCACAATTAGAGAAAGTGCGGAAAACTAGGAAAAATTGGAAAAAATATAAAAAATAGGGAAAAATAGCAAATATAGACAACAACAGATAAAAATAATGATAAGTAGAGAAAAATTGGGAAAAATAGATAAAAATGAGGAGAAATGTTGAAAAATATGGAAAAATAATAAAAAACCGGGAAAAATACACAATTTTAAAAAGAAACCACTCCACTCGAATTAAGAAAATAAAGTAAAGCAACAATATATTTTTCCACACAGGAAATTGAAAAACAAAGCAACAATGCATTTTTCCAAATAAAAATTTAAAATCCAAAGCAGGAGTGCAAATTTGTGAAAAATAGAGCAAAAAGAGAAAAAAATCGGTTGTGTCGCCCCAAAACTTTCCCAACGAGTATCCACGAATACTTTTTCAGATATTTAATGTTAAAGTTTCAAATTTTGACATTTTTTTATTTTTGACAGGTGACAGTTGGAGAAATAATTTTGACTGTTCTGTATAGAGTTTTTCAATAGTTTTCAAATGACATATTGCAAGTCGAATTACGTGATATATTGCATCTGTCGTTTTTTGATAGTGATACTACCGTTTGACAGATGTCGTACAAAAACTAATCAGTTGTTCCGACGGGTAACCCAAACCCATATACCAAATTTCAGCTCAATCAGATTAAACGTGGGGTCTCTATCGTGTAAGAATACACACAGACAGACAGACATACAGACAGACAGAAAGACAGACAGACAGACAAACTTCCATCTGGAAATGGTCTTAATCATCTCAGGTGACCTCAAAATGGATATTTCCATTTTTTCCTCGAAAATGGTTTTTAGCTCGTTCACAATACTTACCCTTCTCGCAGGTGGGTTGGGAAAGTAAAATAGGGAAAAACAGGGAATCAAGGAATCATACGGTGAAATAGTGAAAAATGGGGGAAAATAAGGAAAATTGAAAAAATTGGGGAAAATAGGCAAACATAGGGAAAAAATAGGGAAAATTGGAAAATAGAAAAAAATATAGAAAAATGGGAAAAATAGGGCAAAATAGTGAGAAATAATTACAAATAAGGAAAAACAAGAAAAAATAAGAAAACAGAAAAAAAATAATGGAAACAGGAAAAACCATAAATATGTAAGAAAAATAGAAAAAATGGGTAAAACAGGAAACAAATGGAATAGAGAAAAACAGAAAAAAACATGCAAAGATCGGTCATCCAGCTACGAATCTTAAAGGAACTTCGTAGCAAAACAAAGGTATATATAATATGTATAAAGTTGGTAAAATTATACAAAGTCCGAGATTTCAGTTACGCGCATGTTCTAATTCCTCCAGACCTAGATAAAAGTAAGATCAAGAACTTGTAGAATCGGTTCTTACTATTAGTCCAACCATTAAACCAGACTTATACTATCCAACCAATCAATACGTCCAACCTGACCCAATTCAAAAATTAGATGAGAACCCGTTACACACTTTTTCCCTCCACCCCGTCACATGTATGTACAATCTTTGGTATTATTTTGATATTAAAAAAATCAGTAAATCTCAGGTAGTATCCCACCAGGACAAATAAAGTCTGTCCTCCTGGCTGCAATTAGATTCAAAATCATAAAACAATTTGGAGTAAAGGAGCAGCACATGTTGATCCCCATTTCCCATATAAAATCCCATAAGAAAACTCCAATTTCGTTTCTGGCAAAATTGGGTTGAAAGTTGATCAATACCGGATGAAAGTGGATTCAAAAGCGAATCTAAACCTGATCAAAAGCAGATCGAGACCTGATCAACACAGGATTGAAATCAATAAACAATTGAAAAATAAAAATCCAGAAGGTTATCCATGTGGTCCAAGTTTACAAAAGATAAAGCACGAAGTCAGGTACCACAATAATTTTATTTGAATTACAAGGCAAGGCAACTAGTTTCGGTCACAGACCATCATCATCATATAAAATTAAATTGGTACCCTTTAAGGGTATTGAAGAAAAGAGGGGGTTTAAAAAATATGGCAGTACTTGAAACTTTTTAAAAAATAAATAAATAATCTTAAAACTAGATGGAAAACATTAAACCGTGGGGTTAACAGCGTAGGCTAATTAACCGGAAATACAAGTGTGGCTGAGAGCTGATAATAATTGTAATTGAAAAAAAAGACTTATTCTAAAACGTCAAAATATAAAAAATAAATTAGGATTACTCGAACAAGATGAAGTCCAACAAGGTGAAGTCCAATTTAACCAGATTATAAAAATATTGAAGATAAATTAAATCAAACAAATTAACTGGTGATGATCTACTTTTAATCAGCTTTCCATCCGCTTTTGATCAGGACTCGATCCGATTTTGATCCGCTTTAATCCAATATTGATCAGTTTTGAAATGTTTTTGCTACGTGACCTTGAATTAACGACCTTGGCGTTCTCTTATGAGATTTAAGATGCAGAATGGGAGGGAAAAGGTTTTGCTCCTGTACTATTACTTATTATTAACTTACGTTGCCCAGAGCAAGTTACCTTTACGTTGTAAATAGAAGCAACAAGATTCCTGAACTAAAACGTCAAAGTGGCCTTTAAGGAGAAAAAATCGTGACAAAAATCATCACTGTTTGATTATTACCGGACTCTCTTATTGCAATATGAACCTTCCATCACATTTATTCCAAAAATCACATTAAAAAAATAATAAATTTAGATATGCAGGTTCAAAAAAACTATAATTGGTTAAGCTTATGGGAAACGCGGTTTAGCAACGAGTTATAAAAGTCTGAGTGTAAAAATGATTTAAAAAATTACAAAAAAAGTCTTGTGCAAGTGGAATCTGGAGTAGAAAGTGCTCGATCAAAATTATGTCACATCAAAACCAATATCTATGCATGAAATTTAGATTACATTTACGTAGAGTACACCTATCTAATTTATTTATAAAGAAGTTATTTTTCTTTTGCATTAAATAAGATTTTTGCTTTTTAAAATATTGTATACGATAAACTTTTCTTAAAGAAATAAAATATCATTATTTTCATCTACAAACAAATCATATCCACAAATAAAACTTGAAAATTCAATTTGTGAGGAGAACATAACCGAGTCAGATTTGAGAATCCGGAACGGCGAATTTCAGAGAATCAGAAAGTCAGTTAAATATGTAAATCAGAGCTTGTAAACTTCCTAGCTAGAGGGCATTAAATTTTATATACCTACCTAGTTAAACGAAATTCGCCCTAATACAGAAATTATAAATCGCTTGGGGAAAGTCCGCAACTTAAATTTAATTTTACAACAGCATATTGAAAAAAGTAAACAACATAAGTATATAGGTTAATATTGTGTTGTCTACGTCAAATTTTGAAATAGATTTTTCGACAACTTTAAGACGTCCGATTCACTGGAAATTTTGCAGATGTTTAAAGTTCCGACTATAATGCATTATAAAATTTTTGCTGGACTGAAATTCAAAATGTCGGCTTAAAGACTGCGAACGAAATATATGAATATGCTCCGATTCTATTTAAAATTGGTATACGGGGGTTTTTGATATCGGAGATTATGAATTTCTAAAGACTTCTTGATTTTCAAGGATTCGTCAGATTATAATGTAATCCTCATGAATTCATATTGTTGCTGTAGTATTTACTACCCATTACTGAAAACTGAATTGCATAGGGGTAGTTAATAAATGTGAACGTACAACCACCTAAGCCACTATACGTTGGGTTCTTGGCACCTGGCATACCCTGTTGTAGAAGAATCAGTCTATTCAAAGAGGTTAAAGCTACCTTAAGTGATTTAAAGATCAGCAAGGCGCCAGGTTTTCACTATATACACTCAGAATGTGTGACAGACGTTAAATTAAGGAAATAATTAAAGGAAACCAAAATTATAGCAGTATAAAAATCGGACTAACCTGAATATTTAAGCTTAAAACAATAACAAGTAACTGAGTTTTTTATTTAGCAGGAGTCGCATTTTATTATCAATAAGATAAAGACATTAACCTAACCTACCCTAACCTTTCATTTGCCCTCGTCCTCCAACATCCACGAGATAATATTATCTGCCGTTCTTGCAGTACCAGCTTGAACATTGAGATCTACTTTGTACGCTGCCCACCTCTCGCAAATAAAGGCCGTGTATTCTAAATCGTCTACCCCCTCGCAGTACCGACATATCTGGAGTTTTGCCTATTCTATAGGTGTATTTTCTGAAGCTCCCATGCCCAGTTAAAAATTGTGTGACATAATAGTCCACTTGTCTAAAGGTGCACTCTGCCCAACGCTTTACGTTCGGTATAAGACGCTTGGTCCATTGTGATGTCTCGGTTACATCATTCCATCTCGCCTGCCACTTTTCAATCGTCTTTGCCCTCGAACTTGTCCTCAAGGCGCTACCTACCTCGGCGCTTTCGCTCATTGTTATTCTCTCCTCGATCATTAGATCAATGGGAGGAATACCAGCAATCACCAGGCCCGCTTATGGGACTGCGTACAGGGGTACAGACAATACCTCATCGAATACCCCGGTCCCTGTATATTCGGCAGTAGTCTAACCAGTGCTGCGGCTTGTCGTTTAGCTTTCTCGCAGGTTCTCCTTACGTGGTCTTATCATCTAGCCACACCCCTAGGTATTTTATGTATTTGCTAGGACTTATCTCTGTACCTTCTATGCTGAACTTTATGCCTTCACGTTTTCTGGGTCCCTTCAAAATTATCCACCATGACATTCATTGCAAATATTATTGATTACATAATTTTAAAGTTTCAATTAATCAAAGGGGCTAAAGCTGAATTAAGGGATGGAAAGATCAGCAAAGCGCCAGATTTTAATGATATATACTCAGAATTTGTAACAGACGTTAATTTAAAGAAATAATTAAAGAAAACTAAAATTACAGCAGTATAAAAAGCGGGTTAACCTGAATGTTTAAGCTTAAAGCAATAATAAATAACTGAGTTTTTTATTTAGCAGGTCTCGCATTTTAGTATTAATAAGATAAAGAAATTATATAGATAATATCATGATATTTATTGAAAATATTATTGATCACATACTTTTAGAGTTTAAATCAATCAAAGGGGCTAAAGCCGCAATAAGGGATGGAAAGATCAGCAAAGCGCCATATTTTCACAATATATACTCAGAATTTGTGACAGACATTAATTTAAGGAAAAAATTATAGAAAAAAAAATTATAGCAGTATAAAAATCGGGCTATTTAACCTTAAAGCAATAATAAATCATTGAGTTTTTTATTTAGCAGGTCTCGCATTTTAGTATCAATAAGATTAAGAAATTATATAGATTACTAACACCATGACATTCATTTTATTGATTGCATACTTTTAAAGTTTAAATTAATCAAAGGGGCTAACGCTGCCTTAAGGGATGTAAAAATTAGCAAGGCGCCAGATTTTTACGGTATATACTCAGAATTTGTGACAGACGGTAACTTAAGGAAAAAAATTATAGGAAAAAAATTATAGCAGTATTAAAGTCGGGCTATTTAAGCTTAAAGCAATAATAGATAACTGAGTTTTTTATTTAGCAGGTCTCGCGTTTTATTATCAAAAAGATAAAGAACTTATATTGATTGCTACCACCAGGATTTTAATTGCAAATATTATTGAATACATAATTTTAAAATTTAAATTAATCGAGATAAAGAAGAATCTATCTTTAGGTTATATCAGTAACACTCGTCATTTAATAGTAACAGAAAAAGAGGAAAAAGGAACTATAGGCAACTGCAGTCAGAAATATTTATTTCTTCCTTTGTATATTTATCACTCGATATCAAAATTTTACTAGATAATGTATCATTGACGTAATTTTATATCAAATGGATTTTATAAAAGACCATAATTGGTAATATTTTTTTTAGTTGATTGAATATAATTGACATGGATTGTTTTAATTTCTATTGTTGTTCTAATTGTTAGTTCTTTAATGACTATCATTTGCATTGTGATTATTTTTGTACGAAAATTAATTACAATTAAGTTTAGATTGGTGTATCTAAAATTTAAAATATCAGACCAATCTCTATTAAATAATTTATGACAAACGGAAATAAAATTACCTTCGTCGACAAGTCATAAATTTTCTCTTTTAATTAATATATTAATTATGTTGAGAATACAATCTGATGAATACAATTATTTATGTACTAAGGGCAATACCAACGAAGAATAAAGATTAATAACAGAAGTTTATATTTATACAGCAAGAATAAGATTATCGATAACCCAATTTAAATTTTGTCTTATTTTTATGCATTCTTTGGAAAATACATTCTCATCTTAAATCTTTTTTTTCTCAATTTGTATTTTTTTAAAAGATCTAGAAAAATATACTTATTACACAGCATTTCATTTAGTATCTCTTTTAAGTATTTGTGGAAAACTTACTTTTAATCTAATATGTAGAAGGCACTTAAAAAGTTATCTTCTATAAATAATTTTGTGCCTAGGTCGGTATCAAATATCTAACTTAACCTTTTTTCTTTTGTCGATATCGGACACCTTTAGAACTTAGTTTCACCTCTAATAACATTTCACGTCAACGTATTGCTCGGAATGCAATTTATCAAGAGTAGTTATCAAGTGATAGTTAGTTGTCTGTCGGTTAAACTTCCCATGAACTTCGGCATGGAGTTTCAAGTGATATACGTATAAAACTAGAACAGTTAGTAATTTAAGAGGTGAAGTTTGAGTTATTCTATAAAACATATCCAATTATTTAAGTTATCTCATCAGAAGTAAAGTTTGTTGACACGTTTCTTAATACAATAAAGAATAAATAATAAACAGGTATAGACAGCAAATTAATAAAACGCTATCTATATGTGAAGGGGACAATAAACAGGTATATTCTTCTTGAAGTAAGAAGCGGGACTACCGAGCAACCGCAAGATGGCCCACCGTCTCAAAGTGGAAGAAATCTACGACTAGTAGAAACAAGCTACTAACCCCAAGGGTGTAGGAAATGTGACGACTACGAACCCCCACTACCCCGTTTTTTCCGCATAGACATATTCTGCACAAATGTTGAAAATTCGTCAAGTAGAGAAATTATTATGCTATTTTTTATCCCCACCTATACTCGTCTCCTTAAGACTCACAAAAAACAGTTTGTACGATCGAGAGAACTAAATTTCTTACGTGATTTAATATCTCTCTCCCTCTCTCTCTCTCTTTCCTTATTTTCATTATGTTTTTCCTTATTTTTCTTTTCATTTTTTTTTATTTTTTTATTATTTTTTCCCTTTTTCATAATTTTTTTTTTTAATTTTTGATTATTTTTTTCCCAATTTTCCAATATTTTTTCCGTATTTTTCATTATTTTTTTCCCTTTTTTCCAATATTTTTGTCCCTATTTTTTATTATTCTTTTCCATTTTTTTATGATTTTTTCGCTATTTCCCTATTTATGTTATTTTCTTCCCTATCTTTCATTAATTGTTTTTCTATTTTTTCATTACATTTTTTTTCCCTACCAATATTTTTTCCGTATTTTCCAATATTTTTTTCTCTATTTTCCAATATTTTTCCTTAATTTTCATTGTTTTTTCCTATTCTTCATTATTTTTTCTCTATTTTTTCATTATTTTTTTTTTCACTAGTTTTCATTAGTTTATTTTTCATTAGTTACGAAGATAGCGATTTCATAAATATTTTAAAATAGGTAAAAAAATAAAAAATACGGAAACAAATACTGAAAAATATGGAAAAAGATCATGAAAAAAAAAATGATAAAATTGGGATAAACGATAAAAAAAGATATGGAAAAAATATTGAAAAATGGGGAAAAATATTGAAAAATAGGAAAAAACACATAATGAAAAATAAGGAATAAAATAATGAAAAATAGTGAAAAAATAATCAAAAAAATTGAGAAAAAAATAATGAAAAATTGGAAAAAAAAATAATAAAAATTCGGGAAAAAAGTACTATAAAATTGGAAAAAAAATGATGAAAAATAAGGAAACAAATAATGAAAAATGTGGAAAAAATAATGAAAAATTATGAAAAAAATAATGAAAAAATAATAAAAAATATATCGAAAAATAATGAAAAATAGAGAAAAAATAGTGAAAAAATAATGAAAAATAGGGAAGCAAATAATGTAAAATAAGGAAATAAATAATAAAGAAGAGGAAAAAATATTGGAAAATGGGAAAAAAATAATGAAAAATAGGGAAACAAATAATGAAAATAAACTAATGAAAAATAGTGAAAAAAATAATGAAAAAATAGAGAAAAAATAATGAAGAATAGGAAAAAAACAATGAAAATTAGGGATAAATATTGGAAAATAGGGAAAAAAATATTGGAAAATACGGAAAAAAACATTGGAAAATACGGAAAAAAATTATGGTAGGGAAAATGTTATAAAAATGTAATGAAAAAATAGAAAAACAATTAATGAAAGATGGGGAAGAAAATAACAAAAATAGGGAAGAAAATAACGAAAAATTCGGAAAAAGTATGAGAAAATGGAGAAAAAATAATCAAAAAATATTGGAAAATATTGGAAAATAGGGAAAAAAATATTGGAAAATACGGAAAAAAATTATAAAAAAATGGAAAAGAATAATAAATAATAGGGACAAAAATATAATAAAATGGGGAAAAAATATTGGAAAATACGGAAAAAAATATTGGTAGGGAAAATATTATAAAAATGTAATGAAAAAATAGAAAAACAATTAATGAAAGATGGGGAAGAAAATAACAAAAATAGGGAAGAAAAAAACGAAAAATACGGAAAAAGTATGAGAAAATGGGGAAAAAATAATCAAAAAATATTGGAAAATATAAAAAAAATATTGGAAAATAGGGAAAAAAATATTGGAAAATAGGGAAAAAATTATAAAAAAATGGAAAAGAATAATAAATAATAGGGACAAAAATATTGTAAAATGGGGAAAAAATATTGGAAAATACGGAAAAAAATATTGGTAGGGAAAATATTATAAAAATGTAATAAAAAAATAGAAAAACAATTAATGAAAGATGGGGAAGAAAATAACAAAAATAGGGAAGAAAATAACAAAAAATACGGAAAAAGTATGAGAAAATGGGGAAAAAATAATCAAAAAATATTGGAAAATATAAAAAAAAATTGGAAAATAGGGAAAAAAATATTGGAAAATACGGAAAAAAATTATAAAAAAATGGAAAAGAATAATAAATAATAGGGACAAAAATATAATAAAATGGGGAAAAAATATTGGAAAATACGGAAAAAAATATTGGTAGGGAAAATATTATAAAAATGTAATAAAAAAATAGAAAAACAATTAATGAAAGATGGGGAAGAAAATAACAAAAATAGGGAAGAAAATAACAAAAAATACGGAAAAAGTATGAGAAAATGGGGAAAAAATAATCAAAAAATATTGGAAAATATAAAAAAAATATTGGAAAATAGGGAAAAAAATATTGGAAAATACGGAAAAAAATTATAAAAAAATGGAAAAGAATAATAAATAATAGGGACAAAAATATAATAAAATGGGGAAAAAATATTGGAAAATACGGAAAAAAATATTGGTAGGGAAAATATTATAAAAATGTAATGAAAAAATAGAAAAACAATTAATGAAAGATGGGGAAGAAAATAACAAAAATAGGGAAGTAAGTAACGAAAAATACGGAAAAAGTATGAGAAAATGGGGAAAAAATAATCAAAAAATTTTGGAAAATTTAAAAAAAATATTGGAAAATAGGGAAAAAAATATTGGAAAATAGGGAAAATATTATAAAAATGTAATGAAAAAATAGAAAAACAATTAATGAAAGATGGGGAAGAAAATAACAAAAATAGGGAAGAAAATAACGAAAAATACGGAAAAAGAATGAGAAAATGGGGAAAAAATAATCAAAAAATATTGGAAAATGGGGAAAAAAATATTGGAAAATAGGGAAAAAATTATAAAAAAATGGAAAAGAATAATAAATAATAGGGACAAAAATGTTGCAAAATGGGGAAAAAAATAATGAAAAATAGGGAAAAAATAAAAAATACGGAAATCAACTCAATATCGGTCGTCGCTAATAAATAAGTGAGCTTCCCTGATGATGAATGTAAACACGCTCGAAAACTTGAAAATAAGAAAAAGTACACTTTATTTTTACTTATATGAAATAACAGGAATAGGAGGCACCTTACATTACTTTGTGGTACACCATATATTATTGAACTCTTTGTGTTTATAATTTGAAATGCGCTACTCTTGAAACGGCTTTTTCTCAAATGAAATTTTATTATTTGCAGTTTTCCGAATAAAATTTTATCTAAAGCTTAGAACGCCGTTATGGTCACATGTGGAAAATAAAACGAGAAACATCTAAACGTACGAACTCCATCCTAATAAAGGTCGACTTACGTCGAGAGCCTAGATACCAGATTGAAGACAGTAATAACAACAAGAGGAATATCAGGGCATTGAAATTTTTACAGACTCGTAAAAACATACGAGTAATATTAACCTTAGGAGCAACACTTTATAGCAATTTGAAAAATTTATGAATACATGCATACGTGTAATAAATGTGTGATGGTTCCAGGAAATTTATTACGGATGTTCGCTTTAGAGGATATTTTTCAATGGCTTATGTGACGTTAAAATCTAAAAGTTACTTACTTACTTTGTTTATAACATATTTGGTATAAAATTTTATATGGTACAATGTATATAGCCATAATAAAAACGTAAATTTTTCAAATGTTAACATTCATTAAATATTTATTGAAACTAATTGTCGCCCAATGGTCGAAATTCATTAAGTTTTAAAGTTTATTAATATACCTATGTTTTCATATTTTTCTTTATTTTTTCCCGTTTTTTATTGTATTTTGTCTAATTTTCCCCATTTTCTTAATATTGCCTATATTTCCCTATTTTTACTCTTTGTCCTCTTTTTTCATATTTTTTTTTACTATTTATATTTTTTTTTTAATTTTTTTCCATTTTTCCTATTTTTGTATATGTTCTTTGTTGTTTCTAATTATTTTGGATTCTTTCTACATTTTTTTATCTTTCCGTTTTTTTTCTATTCTTTTCTTATTCCTCTAATTTTTCTTCGATTTATTTCAAATATTCCGAATTTTTTCGTTTTTTAATTTTTTTAGGTAGATAATTGTTTTCGTGTTTTTGGTTGTTTTTTTTTTGTATTTTTTTACCATTTTTGCGTTTATTTTTGCGATTTTTTGCAATTTTGTGTAATTTTTTTTTACTAATTTCTGCGCTTTTTTTGCGATTTTTTTTGGGATTTTGTATCGATTTTTTAAGCTTTTTTACCGGTTTTGTTTAAGATTTGTTTGTAATTATTACCAATTTGTTTCAAGTTTTTTAATTTTTTTTATTGTTTCCGTTATTTCGCATTTTTTAGTGACTTTTGTTGCGATTTTACCATTTTTTTCTCTTTTCTCGGTTTTGTACTTTCATTTTCTCGTTTTTTTTCGTATTGTACAATTTTGTTTTTCATTTTTCTACAATATTTCTAACTTTTCCTCATTTCATTGTTTTTTTTTCTAATTCTTTCGTTTTCTGACTTTTTTCTCATTTTTTTCTTAATCCTCTGATTTTGTTCGATTTATTTCAATTCTTTCGACTTTTTTAATTGGATTTTTTTTTATTTTTTGCCATTTTTTGCGATTTATTTGCGATTATTTGCATTTGAAATTTATTATGATCTTTTTCTCATTTTTCAATTTTTTTTCTGTTTTTTTTTTAGACTTTTTTCTAACTTTTCCTTATTTCATTATTTTTTTTCTAATTCTTTCGTTTTCTGACTTTTTCCTCATTTTTTTCTTAATCCTCTGATTTTGTTGGATTTATTTTAATTCTTTCGACTTTTTTAATTAGATTTTTTTGGTTTTTTTCTATTTTTTGCCATTTGTTTGGGATTATTTGAATTTTTTTGTGATTTTCTGCGATTTCTCGCGTTTTTTTTTAGATTTAATTTGTTTGAGTTTTTTTTTTGAGATTTTGTTTCGATTTTTTAACGTTTTTCTTAATTATTTTTATAATTTTCTTTTAAATTTTTTTGATTTCTTGTATTTTTATAGCGTCTTTTTTTCGTTTAATGCGATTTTCATCTTTTTTTTTACTTTTTTCTATTTTTTTCTGTTTTCCTATTTTTTCGCATATTTTATTGGTTTTTTTTTTTAAATGTCTCCATTTTCCTATTATTGCCTATATTTCCCTATTTTTCTCTTCTTTTTCCCCCTTTTACTATTTTTTATTTTTTTCTATTTTTTTCCATTTTTTCTATTTTCCACTTTTTTCTGATTATTGTTTTTAATCTTTTCTCATTTTTTCCTCATCCCGTTTTTTTTTTGTTTCTTTCTATTATTTTCTGATTTTTTCATATTTCTCTAATTTTTATTCAATTTATTTCAAACCTTCCGATTTTTTCATTTTTTCAGATAGTTACAATTGTTTTCGGGTTTTTGGTTCTTTTTAGAGATTTTATACCATTTTTCGCGTTTATTTTTGCGATTTTCTGCGGATTTTCATTTGAAATTTTTTTAAATTTGTTAAAATTTTTTTTTGCGAATTTTTGCAATTTTTTGCGGTATTTCTAGATTTTTAGCGACTTTTTTTTGCGATTTTAGCTTTTTTTTTCGTTTATTTTACGTTTTTCTTACAATTTTTTGGATTTTCTCGTTTTTTCCGTATTTTACAATTTTGTTTTTTACTTTTCTCCAATATTTTCTGATTTTTTCAACTTTTTTTTTAATTGTATTTTTTTTATTACATTTGTTTTCTGATTTTTTCTTATTTATTTCTTGATCCTCTGATTTTGTTCGATTTATTTCAATTCTTTCGAATTTTTTTGACTAAAAAAATTTTTTTTTAGCTGTTTGTTTGTTTTTGGTTTATTAGTTGTTTTTTGCGATTCTTTTTCGTTTTTTTTGCTATTTTTTGCGATTTATCGCGTTTTTTTTTAGATTTTTTTTGGGATTTTGTTTCGATTTTTTAATAATTTTTTTTACTCTTTTTTACGATTTTCTTTTAATTTTTTTTTTGCGATCTTATTTAATTTCTTGTGTTTTTTTAGCGACTTTTTCCCTGTATTTCTGTTTTTTCCTATTTTTTACTAGTTCATGTTTTTTCCATTTTTCCTATTTTTGCCTATATTTTCTTATTTTTGCCTATTTTTTCCCAATTTTTTCCATTTTTTTTCCTAATTTTCCCTATTCTTTCCTGTTTTTTATTACATACATTAAAATATTGCTCATAGATAATAATTTATTACATCCTATGTCATAAATATTTTAACCCAATTTTATGATCAATAGACTCAAAGAAAGTGTTTTTCTTGGTTAAAATATTCCGGAAAAATACTAAATCCTCGGATAAAACAAAAACACGAGTATCGATTTCGAAAGAACCCTAATTCACGGGATATCAGTGTACAACACTATTGAACCAAAACACAAATTCCATCTAATTCCTGAATTTAAGTTTCCCATCTACCGTCGAACTTGTGATGAATTGCTATAGAGTTCGGTAGTGACGTTTTCTCTAAACCTTCAGTTTCCACCGCCGCCGGAGCCATCTCTTTTTTTTTAAATTAAAATATATGTAGTTTTCAGATTGTTATGGAGCTGAATCTTTTACAAGATTAAATTATTAATTTAGCTTACATATATAGGGTGACAATACAATGAGATGAGGGTAACCCAATATATTTATTAATTAAATTTTTTTAACATTTATGTGATAACAAATTGTCCATATTTTTATTGTTTTTCTTCAGATTTATCCTTTCCAGATTTTCCGGTGTAACTGGTAAACTACTATTTTCAGACAAAAATCCATAGCAAATAATTTTTTTTTAAATATTGAAATTAAAAAAAAAAACACAAAAAAAAATTAGAAATGAAAAGAAAGAATTACAATAAAAACAAAACAATAAGAAAAAAATGAGGAAAGATACCAGAAAAATAGAAAAACCGAATAAATCAGAAAAAATAGACACAAATAAGAAAAAAGAGAAAAATAAAACTAAAATAAAGAAAAACGAAAAAAAAACCCAACAAAAGGCAAAAAAGGCCCAAAAAACTGCTAGAAAACGTAAAAAAAATTTCGAAAAAAATCGCAAAAACTGGCAAAAAAAATAAAAAAAAAGAAGAAAAATAAACAAAAAAATCGGAAAAAATTGTAACTATCAAAAAACATTAAGAAAAAAGTTAAAAACTTAAAGAAATGAAATGAATCGAAAAAATCAGAGGAATAAGAAAAAATGAGAAAAAATCAAATAACAAACAAAAATTAATAGAAAATAAAAACAGAACAACGAGAAAAATGATAAAAAATGTTAAATATCGGAAAAAAAATTGATAATCAAACAATGAGAAAAATAAGGAAGAATTAGAAGAAATGAAAAAAAATCGGAAAGAATAAAAAAAAAATCAGAAAAATCGGAAGAAAACGAGAAAAAATTAGTAATAGAAAAAATAACAGAATGAAAAAAAATTAAGAACAATTATAAAAAATTGATAAATTGCGGAAAAAAAACAAAAAAAAATCGAGCAAAAAGAGAAATTTAAAAAAAAAATAAGGAAGAAATAAAAAAAATCAGAAAAATGAGAAGAAAACGAGAAAAAATTAAGGTATCGAAAACATCTGAAAAATAGACAAAAATAAAAAAAATACAATACATGAAAGAGAAACAGAAAAAAATTGTAAAATAAAAGAGAAAAAAAAGAGAAAAAAATGGAAAATAAAAAAAAACAGAACATTGAAAAAAAATTAAGAAAAATTATAAAAAATTGATAAATATCGAAAAATAAACAAATAATCAAAAAATGAGAAATAATAAAGAAAAATTAGAAAGAATTTAAAATAATCGGAAAGAAATCAAAAAAAAAAAAATCAGAAAAATAAGAAGAAAACGAGAAAAATTTAGTAATAGAAAAAAAAAACACAACAATCAGAAAAAATGAACAAAAATGAAAAAAAATGGAAAAAAAACAGAAAGAAATAAAAAAAGATCAGAAACATGCGAAAAAAAAGAAAAGTTAGAAGTATCAAAAAAAAAAACAGAAAAATATTCAAGAATAAAAAAAAACATAATACATGGTAAAAACTGAAAGAAAAATCAGAAAATATTGGAGAAGAAAATGACAAATAAAACTGTAAAATACGGAAATAACGAGAAGATAAAAAAATATACAAACAACTGAAAAAGACGCAAAAAAACGAAAAAAGGCAAAAAAACGAAAAAAGGCAAAAAAACGCTAGAGAAAGCAAAAAAACACAGAAAAAATGCAAAAAATTAAAAAAAACAGAAAAAAACCGCAAAAAATGAAAAAAGACCTCAAAAATACAAAAAACAACAAAAAAAAACGGGGAAAAATTATAATAAAAAAAAAAGAAAAAAATTGATAAACATCGGAAAAAATAAAAAATGAGAAATAATAAGAAAAAATCAGAAAAAGTAAAAAAAATCGGAAAGAAAACAAAAAAAAATCAGAAAAATAAGAAGAAAACTTAAAAGATTCGTAATAGAAAAAAAAACAGAACAATCAGAAAAAATAAGAAAAATAAAAAAAAATTGATAAACATCGAAAAAAAAACAAAAACCCAAAAAAAATCGGAAAGAAATAAAAAAAATCAGAAACATGCGGAAAAAACGAAAAAAGTTAGAAGTATCGAAAAATGTTCAAAAATAAAAAAAACAGAATACATGGTAAAAACTGAAAGAAAAATCAGAAAATATTGGATAAAAAAATGACAAATAAAACTGTAAAATACGGAAAACCGAAAAAAATAAAAAAATTTTAAATATACAAAAAAACCGAACAAAACGCTAAAAAAGGCAAAAAAACCTACGAAACGTAAAAAAAATTGCAAAAAATTTCAAAAAAAATCGAAAAAAGAGCAAAAACTGGCAAAAAAATCTTAAAAAAAGAAGAAACAACTAAAAAAAACGGAAAAAATTGTAACTATCAAAAAAAAATTAAAAAAAAAAGTTAAATAAGTTAGGGAATTGAAATGAACCGGAAAAAACAGAGGAATAAGGAAAAATCAGAAAACAAACAAAAGTAATAGCAAAAAACAGAACAATAAGAAGAAATTAAGAAAAATTATAAAAAATTGATAAATATCGGAAAAAACAAAAAACCAAAAAATCCAGAAAGAAATAATGAGGAAAAATCAAAAAAAATCAGAAAATAAGAAGAAAACGAGAAAAAAAAGAGATCAGAAAAAAATTAAGAAAAATTATAAAAAATTTATAAATACCGAAGAAAAAAAAAACAAAACCAAAAAATGGGAAAAAACAAGGAATAATTAGTAAAAATGAAAAAGAAACCGGAAAGAATAAAAAAATCAGAAACAGAAGAAAACGAGAAAATATAGAAGTATCGAAAAAATCAGACAAAATAGGCAAACATAAAAAATATATGAAAGAAAAATTGAAAGAAAACGCAAAAAAATCACAAAAAATTGCAAAAAATTAAAAAAAAATAGAAAAAATGAAAAAAAACTCAAAACCCAAAAAAACGGAAAAATTTGTTACTTTGAAAAAATAACAGAATAATGAGAATAGAAAACCGAAAGAGGTCGAAAAAACCGAAGAAATCGAAAAAAATCAGAGTAATAAGAAAACATAAGAAAGCAAAAGTGAGAAATAGAAAAAAAAACAGAACAGTGAGAAAACATTAACATCGAAAAATCGAAGAAAAAAAAATTAGATAAATGAGAAAAAAGAGACCTAAACATTTATCCCGTATTTTAATGAAATTTCATCATATAAGACGGTTTATTAAAATTAGAAAGTACTAATCTGCTGGTGGCGAATTTTTTGTATTAAATCTCGAATTCTGTTCTGCTGATTTGAGGTTAAAACATCAATATTATATGAGACAACCCATTATCTATATTGATAATCGTAGTAAATATAAAAAAATAATTTTTTAACATGAAAATCTATTATTATTAAACTGAACTATAAACCTTAAAAAACAAATCCTTAAATTACTACACTTATATTTTGCCTAATTTGTAATCCATTAAAATTTTTCTCTTTTTAAAGAAGTTGTTTAATTTTTTTTTAAGAATCCGTTAAAAAATATTTAATGTGTTTAATAAAAAAAATAATTGAATTAAGATTTTGAACACAATCCCTCAAATTCCTCATCAGGAGTTCCAGTGCTACACCTTGATGCAGGTGGGCCCTTTTTATAGATGACGTCTCTGTATAGAACACCACTCGGACCATAATTACAAGCAAAAAAATATACACGTTTCTTTTTTCCATATTCTGAAAATGACGTGAAGGCACAACCTATTTCTCTACTTTCTGCAAAGACCATCTGAGTATAACGGTATACATTTGGATTATTCTTATTTCTAAAATTAAAAATAATTATATCTGATTAAAAAGTAAATAAATAAATATTATAAAACGCACCTAGGTGTAGAATTTTGTACTATTTCAAAATATTTATATTGGTTAAACCAATTGTTCATTATCTCATTTACTTTAATGGTAGTATTTATAGTTACATATACACTTTCGAACTTTACTATACTTTGACCTACAGTTGTATATTTTCCTAAAATATAAAATATAAAACGATTTATATAAATTACAAATTTATATTTAACTTACTTGTTTTTCTACACCGATCATTTTTAATCACGCAATTATTTGTCCAGCATTGTGCTATGTATTCTAATACGTTACTCCAACTCTAAAAACAATAATGTTGACCAAAATTATTAGAATTTTATTATTTAGAATTAATTGCAATTACTATATAAAAGGAAAGTATTATGATCAGTTAAAAATCGATGTCTAGATTTTACCAATTTTGGATCAAAAATACTGATAGTTTTGGGGACGAATAAAAATGATGTCGGATGACATTCCACTTTTTATTATTAATCTGACAAATTCGTTAAAGTTTGTAATATAATATATCTAAGAAAAAAACGTTTTTATTATTATTATTATTACACTTACCAGTTTTTGCATATTGGCAGCCTGAGGTCTGTTTGTTTGACCAGTTGCAATTTTATTTCTAAAAACGTTATGCTGATGTACAATAAAATTTTTTGCATCTTCAGTAAATATCAATTCTCTAAAATTAGCTTTACATGCATATCCCCTGCCACATTTCTACAAATTTTATTATTTTTATATCATATTTTTTAAAAAAAATGGTACCATTGCATTAGTTTTAAAGTTTTAAATTAACATTAAAGCTATACATGTATTTAAAAAACGTCACGAATTTTTATTAAATTTAATACAAAAATAAAGCCCAACATATTTTTCGGCCAAACAGAAATTACCCACGCGTGAAACGTGATTCGCTTAAAATAATAAGTTTGAACACACGTATGCATGAGCTCTGATAATGCCCGCTAGTGGTACAGTGGGTCTGGGGATCGAATCCCACATGGCCCATTTTTTGTTTAAACACAGGTTAAATTTAGATAGTAAGACTTCTTTTAATATTTTTTTCCAAATATACAGGCTAGATTTGGATAGTAAAGACTTTTTTTAATAAAATAAATATTTTTTTAAGTCAGATAACCAAGTTTAATATTTTAACGTGTGGGGAATTTCTGAAATTATCCACAGGTTAACGTGTGTGTAGTCTCGGCCTTAAAATAAAAATGACAATCCTGAATGACAACAAGTGAAGTGACATTTGGTGAGTTGGTAAACCAAAAGTAACTAGATTTCTCCCTAGAATTTCAACTTTCAGGAAATAGAAATCGCAAAAAACTGATAAAGTTGCAATTGCAAGCTCTTGCAAAAGTCGATCAGCTGGGCTTTAACTGCGCATGTCTTTGATCAACAAAAATTGCGTCTTGCATGGCGTTGCAGGTTGCATTGCTCCATGTCATGCGAGCTTAAGGAATTATGAGGACGAGGCAAGGATTTTGGTGTCGTAAATTAATGGGTGTTGATATTTTATATGTCTCTGAAACGCTATCGAGAGGCAAAAGGGAAATCCAGACATTCAGATAGAATCAGTGCCAAAGGGCACACATGTCAGATATTGTTCGAATGGCGGTTTTTTTTTTAATTTGATACACTTATTTTTCGAGTCATATGCATTATTTTTACTCATTGCACCGTGACTCTAAAAATACAGGGTGGCTCAAAAAATTGGCATTCAACATATCAACTGTGGTTTACTCTACTAATTAAGTTAGTAATATAGTCAACGAAGCGTTTAAATTGAATTTTGTGGAGAGCAATGGAAAATGTCTTTCAAAAATAACTAACACCTTGTATTTTTTATGTTATTAAATTCGTTCTGTTTTCAAAAACCTAACCTAGACTAACTTAGCATAAATTGACCCATGAACTGTTAAGACCTATGACCCATGACCTATAATTCCACATGTATGAAGTGTTCTATACATAGTACCAGTTGTCCCATCAAAATCCGAATATTAATAACAAAGTTAGCCCTAATGCCCTTTTTGTCTTTGGTTCTGCTCATGATTTTTATTCACATTTTAATTATACACACTGGAGTCAATTATTTGTTTTTCTAGTTTTTTTTTTAATACACTTTGTATATATTGTAATGAAATACTTTTTATGAGTGCAATGGTGCAATTTAAAAATTTTAGTAAAACAAATTATAATATATTGAAACTTTTGATGTTCCAAATACTTATTCTTATTCTTCAGTTTTTCCCTCTCAATAATATTTCTTCTATTGATCTGTTTTTTTCTTCTTTGTGGTTCACTCCCTATAATCATTTCCTAGTTTATTTCATTTTCTTTTTTTTTGTAGATACGTATACTGGGTGGTCCATACGCCTAAATATATTTTATACTTACTGCGTCTCTTCTGGCACATACAGTATGTTTTACTATCTTCTTATTTATTTTACAATTCATTCGACAATAATTTACTGAATCAGCAGTGATATGGTAGATACAGAGTAGTACTAAAATTATTATTATTTTTCTAGCCATAATCGAGTATTAATATATAAATAAATTATACCTGTAATCGAAACCAAATTAATTTTTAAGTATATTTTTTTAATAAGTAAATAATTAAAATTAGTTAATAATTTTTTATTAGTTTTTGATAATGAAATTATTTAATTATACAGATTGATTTATGTTCTTTTATTATCTAAAATAGAATAAAAACGATTTTTTCTTAAAATATTTATGATAAACAATTGTATTTAAAAAAAAGAAAGAAATACTTGATTTATTATGTCACTTTCTCTCTCTATCTCTCTTCCACCCTTCCTCCCTACCTTCTAAATTTTTTCAATTGTTTCGAATTCCAATATTTTCCAATTTTTTTCAGTTTTTTCTATTTTTTTCTAATTTTTCTACTTTTTTCAATTTTCTCCAACTTTTTTCCACTTATTTAGCTTTTTTATGTTTTTTCCATTTTTATCGTTTTTTTCTCTTTTTTCCATTGTTTTAAAATCTTTCTCTATTTTTTCCTATTTTCTCTATTTTTCTTTCTTTTTTTTTTTGTTTTTTTTTTAAATTTTTTTTTCTGTTTTTATAGCATTGTTTTCCATTATTTTTTCCTGTTTTCCCCTATTTCGTTTGTTTTCCCAACTTTTCTTCATTTTTTTCCTGTTTGCCCTGTTTTGTTTTATTTTCCCCATTTCACTTTTTTTCCCATTTTTCTTCATTTTTTCCTACCTTTCCCCATTTTGCATTATTTTTTCTGTTTGTTAATAATTTTTTATTAGTTTTTGATAATGAAATAATTTAATTTTAATTTACGTTATTTTATTGTCTAAGAGAGAATATAAATTATTTTTTTTAAATCTTTATAATAAATAATTATATTAAAAAAAAGAAATTTGGGGGGCCGGGGGAACCTGTCAGGAACTAAGTTCTTTACGGGATTCAATATCTCACTTTCTCTCTCTATCTCTCTTCTACCATCTCTCCCTACCTTCCAATTTTTTTCAATTGTTTCGATATTTTTCCAATTTTTTCTAATTTTTTTCAACTTTTTCAATTTTTTTCCAATTTTTTCTACTTTTTTCAATTTTCTCTAACTTGTTTCCACTTATTTCAGTTTTTTCCATTTTTTCCATTTTTTTCGTTTTTTTTTCCAATTTTTTTAAATCTTTCCCCATTTTTTCCTAATTTTTCTATTTTTCTTATTTTTTTTTATTTTTTCCCATTTTTTTTTCTGTTTTTAATATTTTTTCCTAGTTTGCATCGTTTCCCATTATTTTTTCCTGTTTTTCCTTATTTCCTTTATTTTCCCTATTTTCTTAATTTTTTCCTGTTTGCCCTATTTTGTTTTATTTTCCCCATTTTACTATTTTTCCCAATTTTCTTACTTTTCCTCATTTTTCCCAATTTTGCTCTGTTTTTTCTGTTTGTTAATAATTTTTTATTGGTTTTTGATAATGAAATAATTTAATTTTAATTTAAGTTCTTTTATTATCTAAAAGAGAATAAAAACTATTTTTTTTTAAATCTTTACAATAAATAATTATATTAAAAAAAAGAAATTGTGTACGTGATTTAATATCTCACTTTCACTCTCTATCTCTTTTCCACCCTATCTCCCTACCTTCCAATTTTTTTCCAATTTTTTTTCAATTGTTTCGAAATTTTTTCTAATTTTTTCTAATTTTTTTCAATGTTTTCTATTTTTTTTTTAATTTTTTCCACTTTTTTCAGTATTCTCCAACTTTTTTCTTCTTGTTTCAATGTTTTCCATTTTTTCCATTTTTTTCGTTTTTTTCCCTTTTTTCCAATATTTTTAAATCTTTTCCCATTTTTTCCTAATTTCTCTATTTTTCTACTTTTTTTTTATTTTTTCCAATGTTTTTGTTTTTATTATTTTTTCCTAGTTTGAATCGTTTTCCATTGTTTTTTCCTGTTTTCCCCTATTTCCTTTGTTTGTCCTATTTTTCTTCATTTTTTTCCTGTTTGCCCTATTTTGTTTTATTTTCCCCATTTCACTTTTTTTCATAATTTTCCTACTTTTCCTCATTTATCCCCACCTTTCCCCATTTTGCCCTATTTTTTCTGTTTGTTAATAATTTTTTATTAGTTTTTGATAATGAAATAATTTAATTATACACATTAATTTATGTTCTTTTATTATCTAAAAGAGAATAAAAACGATTTTTTCTTAAAATATTTATAATAAGCAATTATATATATAAAAAAAAAGAAATTGTGATTTATTATCTCACTTTCTTTCTCTATTTCTCTTCCACCCTCCCTCCCTACCTTCCAATTTTTTTCAATTGTTTCGAACTTTTTTCCAATTTTTTCCATTTTTTTTTCGATTTTTTCTATTTTTTGCTAATTTTTTTAATTTTCTTCAGCTTTTTTTCACTTATTTAATTTTTTTCCATTTTTATCGTATTTTCTCTTTTTCCATTTTTTTAAAATGTTTCCCTGTTTTTTCCTAATTTTTCTATTTTTCTTATTTTTTTTATTTTTTTTTCTGTTTTTATTATTTTGTTCTAGTTTGCATCGTTTTCCATTATTTATTCCTGTATTCCCCTATTTCCTTTATTTTCAGTATTTTTTTCATTTTTTCCTATTTGCCTTGTTTTGTTTTATTTTCCCTGTTTCAATTTTTTTTCCTATTTTTCCCACTTTTCCTCATTTTTCCTTACCTTACCCCATTTTGCCTTATTTTTCTGTTTCCTTATTTTTCTCTATTTTTTCTTACTTTTCCATTATAAAATTACCGACCATGCAAAAATAATCTTAGTAACCAAAGTAACTATTCACAGTAACAGTTACTTTTTCAACATCTCTCTTTTTCGTTAGGCTACATTTTACAGCATTTTGCTACAAACCTCGTTAAAAAACTAAGTTCCAAAAATATTTGCTATGGAATATAAAAGGTTTAAAAGTAATAAACATATTAATAAGTCAGCTTTTAATCAAAAACTTTATAAAAATCATTTTTAAGTTTCACATAGTCCTGAATACACGTTACTTTTTTTCCCTTTAGGACATTGCGATGCTGGTGGTCCAGTCTTGTAGACAGATTTATTTCTAATATTTCCTCCTGGACCATAATTGCAGGCAAAAAAATAAACATTCCATTTATCTTCTTTAAAAAAAGTCATAGAGCATCCAACTTGTTTTGCCGTAGCCCAAACCAGTTGTGTAAAATGAGCAATAACTTTATTATTATTATTCCTAAAGAAATATTAAAAATGTTATATACAATTTATATTTAAATGGTTTCAATTTATTACGTGCTTTGAAAAGTTGCCGAATAATATTTGACTTCATTATACCAATTTTTTATCATCATTTCTATTCGAGCTGTTACATTTACACGATGTCTAGGAGCAGTTGTTTTATATAAGGCTATATTTTGGCCTACAGACCTGTATTTTTCTAAAAATAAAGAATAAATATTACATAAATATATTTGTTTTCTCTTTATTAAGTATAGTCTATACGAAGTCATTTGGAACAGTATAAAAAACTATAAATATCTACCGACCGTCGACCAATTCTTTGTAAAGTATATAACTACACGGATATTTTTTTTTATTAATAATATAGAGCAATGCCAAAAAAACACCAATTTGTCCTGCCATGAGAATTGAATAATAAGCGTGTTTGTTTTTTAAAATGATATTTTCAATTGTCTCTAAAAAATAAGAGTAAATATCCATATATTTTTTTTCACGCCCTCTAAAATACGCGGTATTCTAAAAAAAGTGAAGAAAAAATTTGTAAGAAATTTTATTTTTTTCATACGAATGTATAATTTTGACTTAAAATAATAAAAACAGACGCAAACATCTATAATAATTTTTCATATTTTATCTTAATTTTTATGAGTTTTAATCTAAATAAAAACAAATTATAAAATTAAAAAAAAATTATAAAAACTTAATAAATCTTATCAGTTCTGTTAATTTCCTCTTCTCCTCTTACAACCTCTATATAATTGATAACGATTGTTTTCAATAAATGAAATAAAATTGGTAGTCATGTACCACATAAATATTATTAATTGAACAAAATTAGGGAACGGCAACTAGTTTCGGTTTACAAGCCATCTTCAGGACTAAAAGTTATACAATTCGATAAAGTGGGGGTTTTTGTGTTTATTGTTATGGATAACCTTATGGATTGTTTTTAGAATTATTTTATTTTTCATACCAACTTGTAAATATAAAACTGATATATTAAAATAATTCGTTTACCCATGATTTTTGAAACCGTTTTTTTTCCGCCTTCTGTGGGTGACATATTTTTTTTTAACAAAAATTTGACATACATCTTTTACTTGGGCATCTTTATACAATTGATCTGAGGGAAAGAAAAATATTTTTTTGCAGTCATTTTTGTAAAATATGAACACGATTTAAGAAACATTCACTCACTCCTCCCCAACCTAAAATACAATAATTAACCAGTAAGAAATACAGAACTTTTGTTCCTTAACTTCAACAATTTCTTTCAAATATTTAAAATAATACACGAGGTAAAAATATATGACCGAAAAATTCACTTTACTAATAAATAAATAAATGAAGAACATTTTATGACTTTTTACCAGTTTTTTTATGATTTTTTACAGTTTTTTTACGATTTTTTACGACTTTTTACGATTTTTTTCGATTTTTACGGTTTTTACGATTTTCAACGATTTTTTACGATTTTTTAAGATTTTTTACGATTTGTTACGATCTTTTACGACTTTTTACGACTTTTTACGATTTTTTATGATTTTTTACGGTTTTTTACGAGTTTCAACGATTTTTTACAGTTTTTTACGGGTTTTTACGGTTTTTTACGATTTTTTACGATTTTTTACGATTTTTTAAGATATGTTACGATTTTTTACGATTTTTTACGATTTTTTACGATTTTTTACGATTTTTTACGATTTTTTACGATTTTTTACGATTTTTTACGATTTTTTACGATTTTTTACAATATTTGACGATTTTTTACGATTTTTCAATTTTTATCCTTATTGTCAATTTTTTATAAATCTAAAAACTTGTAAAAAATCGTAAAAAATCATAAAATTATTGAATTAATTAAAAAAAATTAAAACATGAAAAAAGTCTCATTAGACTTTTTTCATGTTTCGATATTTTTAAAAATGGCAGAGATATAATTTTTTTTGATATTTCAATCCCCTCCAGTTTCACCCCCGTAGGTCGGATAAAAAAAAGATTTATACAAATTACTTTTATAATAATTAGGATATGAAAAAGTCTTATGACTTGTTTCGATATTTTTAAAAATGGCGGAGATATGAATTTTTTGAAATTTCAACCCCTTCCAGTTTCCACCCCATTAGAGGTAGACATTTTTTCATCTAATCGTGTTGTGGGTATCTCAAAACGTCGAAAAAAGACATTTTAATCAAAAAAAAAAATTTCAATTTATATTATGATTTTAATACTTCCGGTCCGGACGGAAGTAATTTTGGCAAATGGCCTCTTATATTTTTTACTATTTTATTACATTGAAGATATTTTTCTGCTTTTACAATGCTAGTAACTTTTTACTAGAACTAGTTCTACAGGAATATCGAATGTCAAACAGATGTTTGAGTACCAAAAAAAGTACTCCTGACATTTGTTGATATTCCTGGTCGTTTCGGAGATTTTCGAAGTTTAATTTCAAAAAATTAAATTTTTTCAAATCTAATTATTTTTTTCCGAACTTTCCCAATAAAATTCTAGAAATTATTTTCAAATAAGATTTATTCCAATACTCCATCACTATATTAATGTATTTTGGTTTTATGATTTCGATTTGTAAAAATTATGGCTTTTTCAGAAAAAGAACCCGGAAAAGCCCACAAGAAGTTTTCCGATTATCCGATTTTCAATAGATTTCGTACTAGTACTTTAAAGTATTAGTCTACGAAATTAGAAGAGGTTTCCTTAAATAATACGACTTGTAGCCTGTTTCCTGTAAAACTCACAAAAAAATGCGAAAAACCCGGAAAACACCAATTACCAATTTTCCCATTTCGCTCATTTTCTATAGCAATGTAGTATCAAAAATTAGTGACAATTTTATGTTAATACATTAAAGTTTTTGAAAGTTATGGGGTTTTTAAGATTTGCGGACGACAACCAGACATATAGACAGACAGACATACAGACCACAGAAACAAATTAAATTATTCAGATTTCGATGAAAATAGCGATTTCATATAAGTCGTAGTATGCAACTCCCTATTAGGTTGTCGCTAACAAGACCTTTTTTTAAAGTCAACGTCGTTGCCGCTCTCTTTGCAATCCAAATTTTTAGATAGAAAGAAGAAAATCATACGAAAAAGAAGAATGATACAGCAACTTAAAAATAGTCGTGTCTGAAAATTAATGCTCATAGCAATGTTGGATTGTTATAATAGAAAGTAGCGTTTGTCCAACTCATAGTCCTGGCCTCTTATTTATAATCAAATATTATTATTTTCTCTAATTATCACTAATAATACTGGATGAATTGATTTCAGTTTTAAAATTTGAACTTACCTGTTTTTCTGCAACTATCATGTTTAAAATCACAATTATTGGTCCAACATTGTGCTACAAAATCCAAATCGCTATCATATGTCTAAAAATAAGCTAAATTAAGTATACAATGAAAAGAAACTTGTATTTAAAAATATTACACGGGGTAAAATCATATGACGTTTTTAGTCCTTTGGGCCCGAAAAATTTACTTTAACAATAAACACAAGAACGTAGTTAGAATGACATTTTTAATTAGCTACTGAAGAAGTATTGTGAAGTATTTATAACAAAAGTGACCTGCAAAAAAATAAAAAAAGAAATATATTTTATTTTTTAATTTTTTGATTTTTAACATTTTTTCTAAATTACTTGCGTTTTTCGACTTTTCCCCAAATATCCCTTTTTTCCACTTTTTTTTTTGTGTTTTTTTACGGATTATTAAGGTTTTTTACGGTTTTCCACGATTTTTTATGTTTTTAATATTATTTAGCATTATTTACGACTTTTTACCAGTTATTTATGCTTTTTTACGGTTTTTACGATTTTTTACCATTTTTACAATTTCTTACCATTTTTTTTATCTTTCTCAATTTTTTGAATTATTTAGAAAATTTTACGACTTTTTGCCAGTTTTCAAATTTGTTTTACGTTTTTTTTTTATTACATTTTTTTAATGAATTTTTACGACTTTTCACGATTTTTTACGATTTTTTTTTCTCTTTTAATTTCTTAAATTATTTACGAAATTTTACAACTTGTTGCCTGTTTTTACGATTTTTCTATGTTTTTTTTTACAATTTTTTTCGATTTTATTTACTTTTTTTCTTGGTTTTTCAAGTTTTTCTAATTTACTCGCGTTTTTAGACCTTTCCTGATATTATCCCTTTTTTCCATTTTTTTCAGTTTTTCTTCTTTTTTTTTACGGTTTATTACGGTTTTTTACGAAATTTTCACGATTTTTAATAAGGTTTTCTATTATTCAGCATTATTTACGAAATTTTGCCGTTATTTACGATTTTTTCCATTTCTTTTCGTCTTTCTCAATTTTTTGAATTACTTACAAAATTTTACGACTTTTTGCCTGTTTTCAAACTTGCTTTACGTTTTTTTTGATTACATTTTTTTAATGAATTTTTACGATTTTTCACGATTTTTCACGATTTTTCACGATTTTTCACGATTTTCAACGATTTTTTACGATTTTTTTCAATTTTTTTTCTCTTTTAATTTCTTAAATTATTTACGAAATTTTTCAACTTGTTGCCTGTGTTTACGATTTTTTTATGTTTTTTTTTACAATTTTTTTTCGATTTTATTCACTTTTTTTCTTGGTTTTTTTAAGTTTTTCTAATTTACTCTCGTTTTTAGACCTTTCCTTATATTATCCCTTTTTTCCATTTTTTTCAGTTTTTTTTTCTTTTTTTTACGGTTTATTACGGTTTTTTACGATTTTTCTGTTATTTAGCATTATTTATGAAGTTTTGCCATTTTTTAGGATTTTTTCCATTTTTTTTCGTCTTTCTCAATTTTTTGAATGATTTACAAAATTTTACGATTTTTGCCTGTTTTAAAACTTATTTTACGTTTTTTTTGTTTATATTTTTTTATGAATTTTTACGATTTTTTGCGATTTTTTCAATTTTTCTTTCTCTTTCAATTTTACAATTTGTTGCCTGTTTTTTTTTGTTTTTTTTTATATTTTTTTTTACAATTTTTTACGATTTTTTATTATTTTTTTCCATTTTATTTACTTTGTTTCTTGGTATTTTCAATTTTTTCTAATTTACTCGCGTTTTTCGATCTTGCACGATATTATCCCTGTTTCTTCATTGGTTAAAGATTTTTCTAGTTTCTTTTCGTATTTTTTTACGGTTTATTACGTTTTTTTAAGTTTTTTTCACGATTTTTTACGACTTTTTATTATGTGTACGATTATTTAGCATTTGACTACTTTTTACCAGTTTTTACGGTTTTTTTTTTACAGTTTTTTCGATTTTTTACGATTGTTTACATTTTTTACGAGTTTTTACGGTTTTTTACGGTTTTCTACGATTTTTCACTATTTTTCTCGATTTTTTTTCCATTTTTTTTGTCTTTCTCAATTTTTTAAAAAAATCGTAAAAAAATGTAAAAAATCGTAAAAAATTGTAAAAACCGTAAAAATTAGAGCACATTAATTTAAAAAAAAGTAGAACATGAAAAAATATCTAATGACCTGCTACGATATTTTTAAAAATGGCGGAGATATAATTTTTTTTTGATACTTCAACCTCTCGAGTTTCACAATAGGTCGGATAAAAAAATAGTTTTATACAAATTAATTTTATAATAATAATTATGAAAAAAGTGTAAAAACCTATTAGAATATTTTCAAAAATTGCGGATATGAATTTTTTGAAATTTCAACCCTCTCTAGTTCTACCCATGAAGGTCAAATCCAAAAAAGTTTGAAGCGAATTAATTTCCTAATAATTAGGACATGAAAAAAGTCTTATGACCTGTGTATATGGCGGAGATATAAATTTTTTGAAATTTTAACCCCCTTCAGTTTCCATCCCTTGACAATAAGAATGCCCAAAAACAATTGGGTTCCTCTCATAGATACGAGAAAACGATTGGCAAAAGAATTTTTAAAATCTGATTAATGGTTCTTGAGTTATCGTTTCCACATACATCCATCCAGCCAGACCGACGGAGATGAAAATTTTTTTCACCTAATCGTGTTATGGGTCGCTCAAAACGTGGAGAAAAGTAATTTTAAGCAAGAAATTTTTTTAATTTTTATGAATTTAATACTTCCGGTCCAGATCGAAGTAATAAAATGATAAAATTAAGTAACTATGTAAATCTACTTACAAGAGCATTCATATTAGATGCTGAGGGCTGATTACCGTCACTTCCTTTAGTCTCTTCACCCATTGCAATTTTATTTCGATAAATATTATGTACATTAACGTAGTGTTTTTTTTGTTCATCGGTAAATTTAAATACTTTAAATTCATCACCACATTTGGTTCCAGCTTTACAATTCTAAAACAAAAGCGACTTAAGGAAAACCTATTCATTAAAAAATTATAAAAATTTATTTTTACTTAAATTGTAAAAACTTACCACACTTTTTCTTGCACATACGGTATTTTTAGTTTTACCACAGGAAAGCTGACAGTAATCAGTTTGTGCATTTAAATAACCTACTAAAATAATCGAAAGAAATAAAACTACAGTCATAGACATTGTATGTATAAAATAATAAATTATTAAAATAAGTGCGTACGGTCATATATATTTGATATGATTTAAATGATTTGTAAGAAATAAATATTCAGTGCCGTAATTAGACTTATTGGTACCTGTGGAAAAATGTAAAAGAAAATTAGAATTGTAGATAAAAATTTTACCAAATAATATCAGACGAATATTAGTGCTAATTTTTATATACCATAAAAATCATATTGCTAACTGCCGATGGGTACCATGAATGTGGTTTTTACCTTGTGGTACTACTATACAATTTTTTAAGATGTTATATCTTACGGAAAAATAGTACACATGAAACCGTAGCAAATGTACTTCTAGTCCATCCAATATTTTTTTTAAATTGTTGACAATCCTTAGCTAAGTTGGCGAAAAAAATGTCACCAAGTCTGTACAAATTCTGTCAAAGCTGGTAGTGTATATTGATACTATTGGACGTGCCCAACCCGTATATCATTGTAATATTTTTTTTGCTGAAGAGTGAGGAAGATGACGTATAGGTTCGGTCTAGCAAAATCTCTAATGTTTTGAGAGAGCTAAAGATTGACCGAACCATCGTTTTATCTCTTTCTCTCGAAATTGCACAATTCACACCTCTAAGCATGTCCATGAGTAGATATCAAAGATTTTAATCTCAGATTGAATTAAATTTTGAGTTTGACGGAAGTTCAGATCCAGTAAGTACTACTCTTAAATATAGAAATAATCGATAAATAATAATTAACAGAACATTATTATTTGTAGAAGAATCGAAAATATTGCAGGCAATAAAACTCAATTATTTATTAAAAATGCTTAAAAAAATTTTAAATCTCTCGTTTTCCCAAAGAAAATTATGTGAAGGTAACTTGGTACTGGCCCATTAGACACCCCCAAACAGATTAGCCATACTATATATATTTTAACACAAAATTACTAGTAACAAATGACATAGTAAAAAAAATTAAGATAACGCATCATTAAACACTGAAGAGGTAATTTAACTCATAACTAAAAATAGTTATTATCTAAGATTTTTCACCCTTCTTTGCTTGAAAAATAAATAGTTGGTTTTTAAAGTCATCCTTAACATTATACAAGGTTTGAGGTATAATTTGTGAACACACTTCAATAATTCGTCGACGCAATTCATCCAACAAACCATCTTAAAAACTACTAAATTCAAATAGCCCCAAAGAAAATAATCAAGAGGTCTAAGGTCCGGTGAGCGAGCTGGTCATTTTGTTGAAACTCGACGTCCAATCGACCAACCCGTTTCATCCAAATAATTTGTCACCTCTAGAAAGTAGCTCCATCTTGCTGAAAAATTACATCCAAGTATAATTTATTATCTCATTGATACTGGGAGTAATTCTATCTTGCCACATTTAGAATCATTTAAATTTCCTTCTATTGTAACAAAGTTATACAAAATAAAATCGAGCACGGCACTGGAGTAGAATTAACTTAAAATTATAGAAATATGAGATGCTTCTAGTATAAGGCCATTCGCACCAGTTGTAAACCCCCACCGAAAGATGGAATCACTCGCTTATTTTTTTGCATACCCAGCCGACCTTATAGTATACGGCAACCGGAGTCGATTAAGTTAGCTGCAGTGGCAGACACAGTCCGTTGAATTTAGCGATTTGTAGAGATAGGTCAAGTTGAAGATAATTAAAATTTGACTGGAACCTGGAGCCGTCAGTCCGACCACAGCCAATCTAGTCGTGCCTGTTCTGTCCGTTACATACCTTTCGTCCGGCTTTCTGGTAATTGAATAAACGATTTAATTACTTCATTTCTTTTGGTTTAACATCCCAGCAGCAAATACCCAGATAACTCAACCCAATAAGGCAAGTAAATACTGCCCTTCTAGGGTCTTATCGATACCATAGGACTCCTGGAGTATTTCTTTCTCCTCTGACGCTGCCCGTGCAGTGGCCTTCACACTATAAGCGGAAGGTGACGCCCAAAACAATCTGAAACCTGGAATAAGGCGCCAAAGTGACCCGTAATGACCGAAGTGCGTTAAATTATGAGTATAGGACCTATAATATGGTCATCTAAAATACCTGCCCAAACATTAATCTTTTGGGGAAATTAAGTATGCTCCACGTGGAATTCACGCTGATTTTCATCAATTCAAATATCTACAATTTTGGCAAGGTAAAAAGTACTTCTACAATGGTCTAGAAAATTCAATTCGACGGTCCGGATCATCTTCAGCCATTTCCTGCAAAATTTTTATTTTCTAAGAATGGAATTATTATTTGTTTTTAAAATCCTCTTTACTAATGTTTTAGAAACATTACAAGTCTCAGCTACTTGCTTGTTGCAGTTTATACCACTTCAGCTAGTACTACCATTCAAGTTTGCTTGAATTTTGCTACCAATGTGTGCAGATATTTTCTACACATCGGACGTTCCGGAAACGGCTTTAGCTTTATCCTCTACTAGCGTTATATTATGAAACTAGAGAAAATATAAACAGTTATTGGACATTTAGAGAAAAAATGGACGCGCCTAGCATGCACAGACTACTTCAGTATTGCAAGTGATCTTAATCAACTGGTATGGTTTTCATTATTTGAAAATGCGCTGTTGCTAAGTTGGTCACTTCAGATTATTGGAAATCTGATAAGAAGATGGTTCAAAAGTGGTTTTTTTAAGTCATGGTAGGCTATATCTCTTTATTTGTAAGATAGGGAAAGTGGGTTGTTCCACAGTTGGGCTGTTCCATAGCACTTTATCCTCATTAGGCCCATTGTGCATTTTCCTTAGTAAGTTAGAACTTAGTTCGTCAGCCAGTCTATAGTTTTTATATAGTTGACAACATCACCTCTCCTATGTAAGACCGTTGTTAGCCAATCATAGAGGATGTGCTCGATTGTCTCGTCTTCTTGTTCACCCCCTGCAGACTGCAGTGTCTGACAGCCTCATGTTGTTGAACTGTTTTCATATTGGACAGTAACAAGTCAGCATGCCTGTTAAAAGGCACAGATTTTGCCTACTCATAGCTAACTATTTGTTGACTGTTATGTTGTCAGAGTATTTTACGAGGTCCCTAGTAACTCTACAGCTTCTTGTTTCCTTGAATTTTATAAGCGAGTAAACTTTAATTAAGTTCGTCGTTAATCCAATGAAGGAACCATGTCTAAAAAGTTCTTGATTGGCTGCCTTCTTGGTCAATGAGTCGGCGAGACGGTTATCTTTTGGTGTGGCATTTGATCTATCTTAAGGTGACCAAATTGCTGATAAATGCTTCGACCAATGCTTGTACTCTGAGTAAATTCTTAGCCTGTTCAGAGTGAGAAGTGTTTGTGTGCTATCTGTATAGGTAAACATATTTCTTTTGATGATTTATTTTGCTGCTATTAGAATGTCAGTGAGCTTCGTTTGAGATGCGCTGTCAATTTTTGTATTTAAGGATCTAAGAAGGGATATAAATTGTTTTGTCAATAAATGTTAAGAAGATCAGATTAAATAAATAAACACTATAGGCTTAAAATTATTTATTATAAAACTAACTTCCTTACATACTTATTACGGTACTGAAATTATTCGTAAGACTAGTTAATTACGTATTTTTTATTATTGAAATATAAAGACATTAATAATAATAATATAGTTAATCACTGCACATTGTCTAAATAGTATCACGTTTTTATTAAATTTTATAAACTAGCCATGATTCATTTATTTTTTTATATATATCCTAAAACGTGTAACTTTTCTGTTGTATATTTTCCATTACGTTTTTAATTAACGAAAAACTAAGAGCCCGTAAAATATCAGTAATTAAACATTAATTCCACAAACAGCTTTTTGTTATTTAAGTCTTTACATTCAAAAGAGCCAACAACTTTTTTGGAATAGATTCACCAAATTTAATTTTTAATTAACATTATTTTAAGTGGTGCGTTAAAAAATAATAGTAACAATTATACGCATCAAAATATACAATGTATACTAATGTATTAATTTTTTGTTATGGAAAGTTATGGTAATTTTTAAAATCATGGAATTAATGTCTGTTTTCGATATTTTTAAGAATTATTCAAAAATTTTATGAAATGTATCAATGATGTGAATGGAAAAAAATAAACAATTTTCTCATTCAAATTTTAAGCCAATACAGTAAAAATTGTTGCATTTTATCCTCATTATTATTATTAATATTCATATACAATAAAAAAAACTCAGATTTAAGTTTGACAAAGTCCTAAATATTCCCTACTTATCCTCCCACCAGGACATTCTGATGCAGGTAGTCCAGTTTTATAGACTGGAGTATTAATAATATTTCCTGCTGGACCATAATTGCAAGCAAAAAAATAAACGTTCCATTTATCTTGTTTGAAATAAGTCATTGCACATCCAACTTGCTTTGTTGTAGCCCAAACCAATTGCGTGTAATGGCCAATAACTTTTTGATTATTATACCTAAACAGAGGATTAAAATATATATAGAATTTAGATTTGAATATTTGGTGTTTCTTACGCGCTTTGAAAAGTTGGTGTTGCTGAATAATATTGAACTTCATTGTACCAATTTCTTATCATTAATTCTACTCGAGCTGTTATATTAACAAGGTTTGTAGGAGCGGTTGTTTTGTATAAGGCTAAATTTTGACCTACAGAACTGTATTTCTCTAAAAATAAAAATAATTATTTATGAGTAAAAATTACGGTTACATACCATCAAAAATGAATGTGATAGTAATTGAATATGGTTACAGTGCCTCTTACTGTCAAATAGAGTTTGTTTAATCATCACATCATAATCGGTGACCTATTCTGCTTTTGTACGTTTGTCATATATTATTTGAATGTTATTTTACATATAACCTCAAAATTAAAATATAATCAGTGACAAATGTTAGGGATTGTTTTCAATGATGCAGGTTAAAGTGTATTTGGATGAATAAATTTCTACGATTCTACGATTTTAGTTTTTGGGGTGAACCCAAACGTTGTAGACTGCATTTAATGGCAAAAACGGTATTCCAGCATCTTAAACGTAAATAATCAAAATTAAACTTTGCTCTTTCTTTATTCTCATTATACCGGGAAGGAATTTTACAATGAAAAATTAATTGCACTGTCAAAAGTAATAAATAACAGTTACATTAGTTAAGAAATATGTTAATGACGTCATAATTCCGTCTCATTCATTTGATGATGGAGAGATCAAGTTGGACTGTATGACGTAACGGCAGAGGATGGTTAAACAAACTCTACCAATTAACTGATGGCCAGGAGATGTTAAAATATGCTTAACTGACAATTTAATTACGTAAAGTAAGAATTGATAATGCTGTGTTTTGGGATTTAGTGGGATGATTCATAATTGACTAAACTCCAAACCCTAGAAGTATAAGTTAGGTAAAGAAAAACATATCATAGTAGATATAGTTTATACCTAATAACACATGAGATAGAAGTTGAGCTATGAAGATTGATACATTTATTTGCCTCTTACGAAAAGCTGTATGTTGAAAAACATTTATTTTAAAACCGGGTTCACACAGTCAAAAAGTAATTGAAGTTAGAATCTTGTTTTAATCTAACCTGGACCATCGTGTAAAAAAAAATAGTTATAACATAAAAACAAAAGAAATAACGGCGATACGTTTTGTGCTGCAACGGTTTAAAAAATAAATAAACAAAAAGAGGAATTTGCAAAGATTTATGCACTTCTATAATGATAGACAGCTGTTTAGACCTTTATGATGTATATTGCAAATTTCTTGACTATAACCTATGAAGGCCAAGCCAACCGAATGTTAACAGACATAACGCTATTTACGGAAGTTAGTTTTCTGCTGCATCGATATCCAACAGTCACGAGATCAAAATCTACTAAGCTGTTAGGGGCATTACATGTAACCATCGAAAGGTGGCAGCACCTCTAATACGAATAAATCGTATATTCTGCTTAAAAAAAATAACAGAAAGGGGAATTTGGTTGCTGAGACAATTATCAGAGTGCAGGTTCATCTCATGAAGTATTTTTAGGTCCTTCAAGATGTCCATCTTCCTAAAGGTGTGACTGGAGTAATAATTATCAGGTCTAGATAAATGTTCGTTAATACAAATCCATAAAGGTTAATGGTTAATGCGGCTTTACTGTCTCATACCGACAAAACCTGCTACACCCACCGTTTTCAAGGATGCTGGAGCATGATGGCGTCAATTTAAATTTCTTATGGGATAACACCACCCCAAAACGGCCAAAAACCACCCCTAAGGATGTTACCGCGGATACGCCGTCTCATAACGACAAATCCTGCGTCACCACCCGTTTCGGGGATGTTGAATAAGAAAGTGATATTGGATCTTCCCTCCGAAGCAAACTAACCCCTTCAACCGGTTAAAAACTACTCCTTTTATGAAGAATAAGAGAAGAATTTTTGGGGTTAGTTTGCTTAGTGGAGAAGATCCAACATCAAAATCGTGTTCAACATCCTCAAAAAAGGGCAGTGACGAAGGTTTTGTCGGTATAAGACGGCATATACACAATAACCTCTTTGGAGGTGGTTTTTGGCCGTTTGGGAAGTTTAAACTATTGTGTTGAGCACGGCCATCGTGTTTAGCATCCTCAAAAATGGGGTGGAAGGAGCAGTCTCATTAAGCTCTGAAATATTTACACTTTTCAAGGGTTTTCCGACTCACAGAATCTATTACATTGGCACTTTGTCTGAATGCATAGTTTAAAAAATCAACTCTGTACACCCCCAGTATTTTTGTGTACTACAATCCAGCTACAAAAGCGACCGTTAGATGGTCCATCGTAGTGCAACTAAATCAAGACATATGATATACTTTCTTTAGGAATCAGTAGAACTTGAACGAGAAGGAATACTAAATTTATTCCTATTTGTGATTTTAAATTACCTGTTTTTCTGCAACTATCATGTTTAAAAACACAATTATTGGTCCAACATTGTGCTACAAACTCCAAATCGCTGTCGTGTGTCTAAAAATAAATAAAAATAAGAAAAAATTATTAGTTACAAATAAAAGGGAGCTAAAATTTATTTTACATTTAAATATTTTTTGGTAACAACCCCATAGAAGTTAATGAGTGTAGAATAGTTTGATTTAAACAGAGCGAAAAACTTACAAGAGCGTTCATATTAGATGCTGATGGTTGTTTCCCGTTACTTCCTCTAGTTTCTTGACCTGTTGCAATTTTGCTTCGATAGTTATTATGTACTTCAACATAGTGATTCTTTTGATCATCAGAAAATTTAATTACTTTGAACTCAGCTCCACATTTGACTCCAGCGTTACAATTCTAAAACATGAACGAATTCAGAAAAAATCAAAGACGTATAAAACGTTCATAATATTATTTTGAACAGCATATTTTATCGATTTTTGTTATCAACAATTTTTCTCTCTATTTTCATTTTCTAGTTGCCAAAATGCCCAAGTAAGTAAATTTCGAGTAAGAGAAGAATAATAATGGGCCTAAAATTTGTGGAAGTGGTAAAATATAGATAATAAATATGAAATATTTGTAATCTAAGAGTATTTAATAGAGAGTTTTAACAGTTCAACCGCTAACGCTAATGTTAACGCTAAATTTGGTTAGCGTGTAGAACAACGGAATTTAAAAAATAACGGAATGTTGCGATTTTCTGCATTTTAGGTTAGAATAATAGTGTGAAGGATCAGGATTGTCTTGGGAAAGGATTTTATTGAGAAGAATTATCGCGGTGAAGGATTGTGGCAGGGAAGGATTGTGGCGAGGAAGGATTGTCCGGAAAGGATTATCTAAAGAAGAATTTTCCGGAAAGGATTGTTACGAGATAGTTGGCCACAAAACATATTTTACATTAATAAAGAATGTCATACCACAAAATTATTTAATAAGACAAATAGTCTGAAAAGGCGACATGTTTCGGTCTACACGACCATCATCCTATGGAGTTATTTAAGCATTCCTTAACTTTAAGTTTAATTTTTAAATTTTAATTTTTTACTAATATAACTTCATACCAAATTGTTTTAACTGTTTATTCAAGGTTTTAGATTAAATTTGTTAGTAACCTGATGATGGTCGTGAAGACCGAAACATGTCGCTTGTCAGACTGTTTGTCTTTTAATAATTTTGTGGTATGACTTCCAGTTGTTTTATTCTTTAGTCAATACTTTACCACATTTGAGTATGGATAATATTTTAAATTTTACATTACCCATGATATATTTTAATTTTTTTTTTATTTTCAGGTGAGTACTGCTAGTCTTCAGTTAAATTACATCATAAGTATTACAGGTAAATTAATTACTATTTTTATGTTATACTGGGTCTCAAAAAAATTTTAAACAGACAATTTATCTGAAAATAACAGTCCTTTATTTCCAATACTTTAATCAGTTGGTACCTAAAAACTAAACATACAATTATGCCATATGTGATATATTTATATTTTAATTTAAAACAAAAATGTGGAACATTTTTAATTTGTTAATAAAAATTAAAACTTATATTTCTTGGTTTTGTGAGGATCTAGTATAAAATATCACTATCAAAAATCAATACCGAGGTCGGCTCTAAATATTTTTCTGTTGAAAAATATCATGACGCCATTTTAAAAAACCGTATTTTTTTGATAAATTGTACGGTTTAAAAAATATTTTATTTCTATAAAACTAGTCCTTAGAAAATTGCTTTGAATTCCTTAAGAAAAAATGTTTTTAAAATTAATTATCATTAACTAATTAAATAAAATTTTAATTTGTAACAACTTACCACACTTTTTCGTGCACATACAGTATTTTTATTTTCACCACAAGAAAGCTGACAATAATCAGTTTGTCCATTTAAATTACCTAAATAAAATAACAAAAGAAATAAAACTACAGTTATTGACATTCTATATAAAAAATAGTACCTTAAATTATTAAAATAAGCACAAACATTTATATTTATTATTTTTCAAATTATCTCAATATGGAAAATTTAATCATTGCCGTAAGTCATTGGCGTCTGTTAATTAGATGTACTGTTTTTATTTCTGGGAATAAAAGTCTATTATAATACGAATGTTTGTTAGTTTTTACATTTATTGACAAATTTTGATCATTTTGAAGTTATCTTTAGGTGTATTTTTTCCTTCTTTATTAAAATTATAACAACAAATCTACTAAAGGTTACTTAAAGGTATATAAACCCAGAAAATTAAAAATTCCTTTTGTAATTAAAAAAAATCGGCTTCGTCACCCCAGAAATTTCCCGGCTCTTCTGTGGAGAATAGGATTATTTTAATTAAAAAATACAAAATTCCTGAATGGGAAAGTAAAATGTTGTAAAAATTTAGTAAATTGCTAAAAAAATGAGTATATTGCAATAATTCGCAAAAATTAATTAAAATGAAAATATATTAACAATATATTTCCAATAATTTGTTAAAAATGATAAAGAATTGCTAAATTTCAGCAAAAATTAAAACTATAATAAAAAAGAGTAAAAACAGGCAAAAATAAAAAATACGATAAAAATCTTGATACCATTTGTAAAAATTGAAGAGGGAAAGATGAAGAAATGAAAAAAACGCAAAATAAAGCAAAAAAAAGAGGCCTAATAAAGACAAAAAAAAGGAAAAAAAGGTAAAACAAAAATCAACAAAAAGTCCAAAAAAACTCGAATAAGACAAAGTAAAGGGAAAAAGCAAAAAAACCACCAAAAATGACACAAAGGTCAGAAAAGGACAAAAAAGTCCAAAAAAGTCCAAAAAAATTTAAAGCTATTAAAAAAAGTTTAAAAAAGCAAAAAAAACGAAAAAGTAAAAATGCCAAAAAAAGGAAAGAAAAGCAAAAAAGGTAAAATAGAGACAAATAAAGGCAAGAAACGCAAACGCTTAAAAAAGATGAAAATATTAAAAGAAGCAAGAAAAAGGGCAAAAAAGGGGTAAAAAGGTCAAAAAACAAAAAAAAATGGTAAAAACAACCACAAAAGGCAAAATAAAGCCAAAAACATGGAAAAAACCACAAAAATAGTACAAGAAGGAACACATTATACATATAGCTACAATTGGGATATTCTAAAATCATGGGTGAAAACTATTGGGAATTCGGGAAAAACTTTGATACAAAAGTTGTAGGGAATTTAATGCTCTACAACTTTGCACTACAACATTTTGGACTAAAGTGCATTGTTTGTCTTCAAAATAACAAAAAAGACGAAAAGCCCAAATATCTATATTTCTTGCTGCGAAACTATGAAGAATTCGAAAAATAGTTAAATATAAATGTTAAAATAAATTTGGTGCTCTATAACTTTGCACTAGAAAATTTTGCACTAAAGTACATTGTTTGACTTAAAAATTTGGAAAAAATACGGGAAAACTCCCTGCACGTTTTTGGGGCGCCCTCTTAGCGCAGCTATTGGAAATTCTGATACAGAAATTGTAGCAAATTTTATACTCTAATATTTTGCTTTACCATATTTTCCACTAAAGTGTATTGTTTGTTCTTAAAATTTAAAAAAAGTCAAAATATCTTACATGTTTATTCAATCAATGTCGGTCTTGAGGACCTACTGTACCAATTTGAACCAAAAACTAATAGTCGCATTCGAGGCACATACCAACCCTTTATGCCAAATTAGTGCTTGATTGGTCCAACCGTTCAGCAGTTATCGTGAAAGATTACACATAGACACACAGACACACAGACAGACCTTATTCTGAAAATGGTTTCAATCTTCTTGAAGGATCTCAAAATGGATATTTCCATGGATATCTCGATTTTATTTTGCTCGTTCACTATACTTTATACATACAATTTCATATCTTTAGAACGCATTCGTTTAAAATTCAAAATGGCGGACTTCGGTTGCTTTTATATTGACATATAAATTGGATTATTAAATGGAACACCTAGTTACATATTTATAAGTTTGATGAATCTAGCTTTTCCACGTTGAGCGTAGAAAACATCAAGTTTAAATCAAAGCAAGTATAGAAAAATTCGCAAATATAACAATCGTGTACTAGTAATATTGTTGACCATTTTTAAAAGAGTTTATATACTAGTTTTAAAAAATTAGGTTTTTTTAAAAGTCTAATAGAGGTTAGTGAAACTGGATATAGAACAGATAATTTAAACATTTTATTCAATTTATAAATCCCTTAGAAAACCAAAAAGCACTGAATCATACCATATATTCAAAAAAACTTTCGACAACCATTCACACTCCGCAAATTGGTAGGAAATTTTGATATTCCAGACAAATTTTTTTATAGAAAAAGTCAAGATTTCCTAACTGTTAGGAAATATTCATTTCTTTACTGTAAGGAAATGATATTTCCTTACAGTTATTAATATTCTACATAAACTGTTGAAAACATATTCGTACTTTTCTCTTGATTTCTTCGGCAATATTTCTAATAAAGCAGTATTCACTGCCTCAACCAGCTCTGGAGGAGTCCCAGAAATGGAAAATTCATCATCACTTATCACTTTATACTATTTTGCTTTCGAAAACACCAGCAATTAAATTTATATGCGTCAAGTTTGACAATTCAACATTAATACGTTTCCATAGTAACGCAACCAATTTTATTACGAATTCAAACGCACCATTTATTTGTGAATAAAATTATTCGCGATTTTTTCAAAATTAATTAATATCTGTCGAATTTTAAACGATTTGCGGAAAAATACTATGTTTACTTCATAAGAAAAGCCACATTCCTGGTTTCTGTGTTGCTAAGTCTGTGCTTGCTCCTCGACTTGCAATCTTCATAGTTGTCCAGGAATGTCAGACTTCTCCTAGTCGGTAAGCAATGTACTATTTTTCCGTAATAATTAAAATATATAAATAAAAGCGCTCAAATTATGGAAATGTGAGATGCTTGGAGTATAATGCCAGTCGTACTAGTTGTAAACCCCCGCCTAAAGATAGAGACACTCGCGTATTTGTTTCGCATCCCCAGCCGACCTTATGATATACGGCAGTCGGAGTCGATCAAGTTAGGTACAATAGCCGTCGTCAGAGTTTCAGTAGCAGTAAGGGCAAGTAAAGACCGCCCTTCTGGCCGCCAGTGATTTTGGTCGATACCATAACGACCCCTGGAGTATTTTCGTTCTCTATTGAAGCTGCCCGTGCAAGTGGCCTTCACACTATAAACGGAAACGCAATCTGAAACCAGGACCAAGGTGCCAAAAGACTACTTAACGACGTAAAAAGCCTTACAAATATAAAAACGATGCTTTCTGAAGCCAGTCTAATTAATTTTTTGATTTTTTGATGAATTTAGAAACAATTGACAAAAAAACTATGATATATTTCAAAATTCGTTATTTCTTTCTTTTTGTGAGTTTTTTTTTTTGGAAATGCAACTTAGCTTGGGTTTTGGTCTTCGAGTTTTTACTAAAATTTCCTGAATCCGGCAGTAGAAGACGTAAAGTCCCAAAGGAGGAAAAAAATCTTGCTCGTTTCAAAAAAAAGACGTTCAGTCCCAGAAAAAAAAATTGGTCTTGTCAAAAAGACGTTCAGTCCCAGAAAAAAAAATGTTGTGTCCAAAAAATTTGTTAAGTCCAAAAAACTTGTAGTCCCAAAAAGAAAATGTGTCCAAAAAAACTTGTTCAAAAAAAAGTTTGGTCCAAAAAATCTTAAAAGTTCACCTAAAAATCTTATAAATTACCAGATTTCGTGATCTATGTTTTTTAAAAGAGAATATAAAATAAGAATAATATTAATATGAAATACACGAATTTTTAGATCAAAATATGAAATATACAATTATCAAAGTGAATTAAATTTTAAGACAGAACCTTAAGAAGAAAATACATTTTCAATAAGCCATACAGACGATATAGAAGTCAATTGTTTCGACTGAAAAGGCAATGAGAGAGAATTATTAACAATGAAAAGACATTTTATAGTAATACCAAGAAGAGAGGGAGATCTTGAGACACGACGCGAGGAAATTAAGAAGGGATATCAAACGAGTGTGAAATTAAGATATACTAAGCAGAAGAATAATGAAAATACGGAGTGGCACAGAAAAAAAACGTAAAAGTAACTTGCCATTCGCGGTTTTTTACGTTCGCAGGAAAACACAAAAATAGTCAAACAAAATTGTACTCAAAATTCGACCCACTTTAACCATTTCAATATGGCTCAGAAATATTTCAGGACAGATTGAATCAACCGCATCTTAAAAATTTATAACACGATGGAACAATACATTTTACATGTTTAAGCGTTTTTAAAGGTAAAAAATGCCTAAGTCTTTATAGCAGTGACACTAAGATTGACCCTAGGTACGGCACTGAAAATGTTCTATTTTTTTCTTTTATTATCGAAATATACCTACATGGAAAATATGGTTATTCATTAAATTTTTTTTTAATTTTGACACGTTTTTATCAATGTTTAATAGATTATAGCATGATTCATTTATATTTTTATATTCCTAACTAAAGTTCGTTGCTAAAATGTGTAATTTTATTATTTATATTTTCCAGTAATTTTTTAGTTACCCTAAAACTAAGAAACACTAAAATATTAACATTTAACAATTTCTAAGTTACTATTTTAATGTTATTTTTACCTTATCCGACATTGTAATTTTCTTTATAGGTCTGATGATGGCCCATATAGACCGAAACATTATGATTGTTGATAAAATTTTTTTTATATAATATAATTTTGTTTTACGACTTTGAGTCTCATTCTGATGATTTAACAGTCTGTAATAATTTTTCCTATGTTAATTTTATTTTTAAAACAAAACAGTTACAGTTACCAAACTATAATCATAAATTGTGCAATAGCCTCATATTGTCCGAACCGTAGACGAAGATTTGAAATATTAATTTGCACAACTGCATTCAAACGGGACTCTCCAAGGAAAGCATTACTGAAACATTTAACATTTGATAACAAAGAACAGTCGTAAGTTTCACGTAAGTGAAATTCTCCATTATACTTTCCTGGAAATAAAAGGAACATTTATCAAATTAATCATCATAATTTTTTTATTACCCAGTTCTTCTAAAAAGAAATAATTTATCACTTTTTAGTCGCGTATTGTTGGATCTGGTCTGGCTGACCAGTGGCTTACAATACTATTTTTTTATAGTAACTCAAATGATTCTTTTTAACTTTGAACTTTGGATTCGCTCAAATTTAAACACAAACAAAACCTTATTAATTTATATTACATAACATACAAAATTTAAGTGACGCTTGTCCGACCTTTCGGATTATTTATATGATCTAGAACATTCATGTTGTTTCCAGAATAATCGATGGATTTCTAGCGCGTATTCTTGAGTCACCAACATTCGGTGTACATTCCATCAAAAACAGGACCGGCCTAATGCGAAGATAAATTAGCAGTTTAGTTGGCATATAAATTCATTGAATTTAAATAGATGTGTGGCACTATAAAGTGATGATAGATAAATTGCCTCCTATATTCATTTGACAAGGGCTTAACTTAATAATTAAGAATTTATAATCAGATATTTAACATTGTACTATTTACATTGAGTTGAGATTTAATTTTTATGTATCTGGGCACATTTTTACTGATGAGTCCTTAAGGGAAGAAACAGTTGTCTGATGAATAGAGTTTTAGAATTTATAAATAGTTGTACAATTAGTTATGTTTAGCAGGTTCTTATTCCTTTAATTGTGGTTGTTGTATATAAATGGTTCGTAAAAACGTAATTTATATATTTTGTTATTTCCCTGCAAATTTTTACAAATTTTTATATATTTTACAAATTTTCTACAAATTTAAACATTTTATAATTTTTGAAATATTTGAAAACAATTTTTTAATGTTTTTTAAATATTTTTAATTAATCGAATAATTTTTTTTTTAATTTTTTTTAATATTTTAACATTTTTGCTATTGGAAATTTTTGAAATTTTGGAAAAAAAATGCGAAATTTCAAATTCTTTGAAATTTTTGATAAATTTGTGATATTTTCGAATAATTTTTTAATGTTTCTAAATAAAATACAATAAATTGTCTAGAAATTTCGAAAGTTTATCGAGAATTTCAAAAACAGAAAAAATTTCAAAAAATTTGGAATTTTGCATTTCTTTCCGAAAATTTCAAAAATTTTATGTGAAAATATCAAAATATTCAAAAAAATTTAAAACATATCGAAAATTTCAAAAAACAAAATTATTCGTCTAATCAAAAATATTTAAAAAACTTCAAGAATTTTAATCATTTCAAAAATGTCAAAAAACTCAAAAAACAATAAAAAATTCTCCAGATTTTTAAAAACATTTCAAAATTTTCGAAAATTTAAAAAATTTCAAAAAGTGAATTTAAAAATTGAAAAATATTCAAATGTTTCTAAAATATATCGAAAATTTCATAAATCAAAGGTATTCGTCTGATTAAAAATTATTAAAAAATTTAAACATTTCAAAAATGTCAAAATTTTCGAAAAAAAAATACTTATAATTGTATAGAGATGCAAAATTTCAAAAATACATAAAAAATTTTAAATTTTGCAATTTTTTTCGAACATTTCTAAAGTATAATTGTCAAAATATTTAAAAATTTCGAAAATATATTTAAAATTTAAAATTTGAATTATGCATTTTTTATCGAAAATTTAAAAAAATTCAAAAAGCGAAAATTTCAAAATATTCAAATATTTCTAAAATATATCGAAAATTTGAAAAAAAAATTATTCGTCAGATTAAAAATTTTTCAAAACTTTTAAAAATGTAAAACATTTCAAAAATGTCAAAAGTATCAAAAAAATATATATAAAATTGTCTAGAAAATCAAAAACTTTGATAATTTCAAAAGTATATCGAAAATTTCAAAAATATATCGAAATTTTTAAATTTTTGCAATTTTTTTCGAAAATTTCTAAAAGTAAAAATTTCAAAATATTCAAAAATTTTTATGATAATCGAACATTTCAAAGGACAATATTAATCGAATTAAAAATTTTCAAGAATTTTAAATATTTCAAAAATGTCAAAGTTTCACAAAAAATACATAAAATTGTCTGATAGTTCAACAACTTCGAAAATTTTAAAAGTATATCCAAAATTTCAAAAATGTAAAAAAAAATTTTAAATTTTGCAATTTTTTTGGAAAATTTCTAAAAGTAAAAATGCCAAAATATTCAAAAAAATTTATGATATATCGAAAATTTCAAAGGACAAAATTAATCATTTAATTAAAAATTTTTCAAAAATTTCAAGATTTAAACATTTCAAAAATATCAAAAGTTTCAAAAAAAATACGTAAAATTGTATAGGTAATCCCAAAAATTTATCGAAAATTTCAAAAATGTATCAAAAATTTCGGAAAATTTGAAATTTTGCATTTTTTTTCGAAAATTTGAAAAAATTAAAAAAGTATAAATTTCAAAATATTCAAATATTAATAAAATTTATCGAAAATTTCAGAAAAAAAATTATTCGTCTGATTAAAAATTTTTCAAAAATTTTAAAAATTTGAAACATTTCACGTTTCGAAAAAATACATAAAATTGTCTAGAAATTCAAAAACTTCGACAATTTTAAAATTTTATCGAAAATTTCTGAAAGTAAAAATGCCAAAAGGTTAAAAATTTTTATATCGAAAATTTTAAACAAAATTATTCGTCTAATTCAAAATTTCAAGAATTTTAAATATTTCAAAAATGTCAAAAGTTTCATAAAAAAAATTCATCTAGAAATTCAAACACTTCGATGATCTCAAAAGTATATCGAAAAATTTGAAATTTTGCAATTTTTTTCGAAAATTTAAAAAACTGAAAATTTCAAAATATTCAAATATTCAAAATATACCGAAAATTTAAAAAACCAAAATTATTCGTCTGATTAAAAATTTTTCAAAAATTTTTAAAATTTAAAACATTTCAATGTCAAAGTTTCACAAAAAAAATACATAAAATTATCTAGAAATTCAAAAACTATTTAAAAAAAGTATATCGAAAATTTCGAAAATTCATCAAAAATTTCGAAAAATTTGAAATTTTGCAATTTTTTTTTCGAAATATTCAGCAGCATATGTGAAATAATTTAGGTATTATTATGGTATAGTCAAATCCATAGCAACCAGGTGGGCAGGCTTTACTTGGTCTTCTGAGTTGAGTACCTTAGTATTTGCTTCTACTTGGAACAACTAAGAAAAAATAACGTAATAATCACTAAAATATACAGAAAACCGAGTAGGAAAGAAAAAACAGTGTGCAAGGGGTTTTTACTCAATTTTCGATACGTGCAAAATTGGTTATTTTGATCGGTTAACATACCTGTCCTTACAGATCCGTCTCTCTTTTTTCTACTCCGACTTAAATTGCGCACGCACCTTATGATCGAATTTGGAGGAACTGGCTTCCATGTCGAGTGTGCGCAGAGTTAAAATATCGATATTATACCTTACTGGATTTTCTCACTTTCTCACTAATTTCTGCTGTTTCACAGTTCGTAAAAGATCCAACTCTCACTCTTACTAAAACCTTGGGCGTGACTTATCATTGGATCTGGAGGGAATCTTTCGGTTACGAAAATTTATAAATATGATTATTATAATGTACTTGATTCTTTTCGTAACGTATGTCATAGTAGAAGCTCTTTCGGACATTATATCTGCTAGCTATATATGGTCTAGAGTGGAGACACGATAGCTCCGTTAGCGGTGTTGTTTAAGGGTGAAAGCCACGCGACACATCAAAAAAATAATGAACTTTGTAGAATTATTATTAACGAAAATAGCATAATAAACGCTTTATAGTTTTCTGGAAAGCATAGTTATTAAATGATGCTAGTTTATATGAACCGGAGTGGTTAGGAATTAAATTATCTCGTAGTGAATTTTCTGTAAATTTTAGATTAAAGACCTAATGTAGAGGAATTATTAAAAATAAAGAGGTCAACGAAAGTGGTCTATAGTTAGATACAAACTCATAAAAAAGAAAAAAATTAAAGCTTTATCTTTTGCTTGAAATAGCAGTAAACAATCATCAACATAACATGCTGAATAATTTAAATGAGAAAAAGAATTAGGAATTAAGTCAACTAATTTAAAAACATAAAGAAAACATTTTATGAGCACAAATTGACTTTTTTAATCCAACTCGGTTTTTTCTTTATTAAATATTTACCTACTTGTTCCGCCTGTGATTCTCTTCTTTACGTGTACGCCATAAAGTTTACAAGAGCAATTGTGGTGTCGACAAGACAATAAAGTTGACCTATTATCATAATCTGGCCGTCTCTACTCGCGAGACCGCACTGAAAGTGCTTTGCTTTGTAATTCTATTTCTTGCTCGGTTTCGGAGTAATGTAATAAGATAAAACACGAATGAGCTCAAAGCCATTGAAACTCGCACTTTTTTCGGTTAAGGTATTTATAGAATTTATGACAGTTCGAATTTTTAATTAAACGCATTCTGAAAAAAAAACGCTGACCGTTTTATTATGATTGCGATATTTCATATCCAATCATAGTCATCTTAAAAAAGGAAATTTTTCTTTTATTAACAAAATCCTTAAAACCTTCCATAAATTAATGTATGAATAAATTCGAAACATACTGGAAAATCCAATTTGTAGTTGAACTACTGAAATTTTATAATTTCATAAGCTCACTACAGGTTAACTAAAATATAACAATTGTCTTACCGACATTTTTTTAATTGATACACTGCAGGTTTACAAGCTACTGTATATGTATACAGAGTAATAAGTAAATAGTCTATTGGTTATTAAGGTGAGTTAGGTACCATCCATTGATGGTTCTCTATAAATTATTGTGGGAGGACTTCTCCATAGTTTTTTCAATCTTTGGGCAAGTAGTTGGATTAATAAATTATTTATCATCTCATTATTGTGGTCAGTGGTGCGATTTTTATATCGAATTGCATGAACCTTTATTACGACCTTGATCAGTGGGATATTCAGATCATTGTAAAGTGTCTGGTTAGAGATATACCATGGAGTTTTATTTATTTTACGGAGTGTTTTGGATTGGAATCTTTCTAGTACCTTCGTATTTATAGTTTTAATGCAACTTCAGAGTACTATTTCGTATGACCAAACTGGTATTAGTATAGTTTTGTACAGCAGCAGTTTTTTTAAACGATACTTATAAAAGTAAAGTATTAAATTAAAAAAAAAAATTGGACGCCAGTCTAATTGATTTTTTGATGTATTTAGAAACATTTTGTTTGATTAAGGAAATTAACTTTGTTTCTTTTTGGGCTTTGTCTTCGAGTTTCTTGGATCCGGCACGTTCCAAGGACAAACTTGTTCCAAAAGAAAAAAGGACTTCTAAATAAAAGCGTTCGGTCCCTATGGAGAAAAAAACTTGCTCGTTCCAAAAAGACGTTCAATCCCAAGAAAAAAACTGTTGTGTCCAAAAAAGACGTTCAGGCCCAGAAAAAAATGATCTGTCCAAAAAACCCTAAAAGTTGACATAAAGTTAATATAAGACAAAAAACTTATAAATTACCAAATTTCGTGGTATCCGTTTAAAAAAATTTTTAGATCAAAATATAAAATATAAAATAATCAAAATGAATTAAATTTTAAAATAATCTGTAAAAATAAATTAAAAATAGATTCTCTTTTTGTAATTGAGAATCATATCCTGAAAGGTTATGAAAAACGATGGGTACAACAAACTGTTTTCGAAAATTTAAATTACATACTTGGTGTGCGAATCCTCTAAATTGCCCTAAAAAATGATCATGATCTCTAATGATGATTGATTGTTCCTCCAGCCACCTTAAAGGGTTTATCACAATATATAGAATTCAAAATAACAGTAAATAAAAGTTAAAGTGTCAAAATTATTAAAAATGATAATAGAGGACATAAGTGAATATATAATATAATATAATAAAAACTTACCCTATATAACAAGAGGAAGTAAAGAAAACTTCAATAAGCGATACAAGCGATATAAAAGTCAATTATTCTGACTGAAGAGGCCAAGAGAGAGAATTGGGAAAGACATTTTATAGTAATACCAAGAGGAGAGGGAGATATTAAGAAGGGATATCAAGCGAGTCTAAAATTAAGATTTAGTGAGCAGAGTAATAATGGAAATACAGGGTGGCACAGAAAAAAACGTAACTTTATTTTCTAGAAATAACAGACCTTTTTGTTGAGTAGCCGTTGCATATTTTTAATACATTTCCACATATTGAATCTACCTATTGTAATCTATTCAATGGCTGGATCTAGAACCGGGAATAAGGGCGCTAATCAGCAAAAAAAAATTAAAAAACAATTATTCACTACAGTAAAATTTGTAAATATTTGTAATTTTTTTTATAAGTAATTTTGTGCTACGTAACTCACGAATCAAAATCCATAGAAGAACCACAAGTTAGATTACAGAGACTATGGGAAGTAGGTTCAAATATGAGTAAAGACGATCCATATGAAATTGAGTCCGTAGGGGATGTTGAGTATGAGTTGGAAAGTTTCAATAGCGGAAGTTGTACTGCAATACCTGCAATTTATTACACTAGCCCACTATCGAAATATATCGCGGTTGAGCAATTCAGTGGTGGAGGCATTATTATTTCACTAGAAAACTAGTGTAATACATAACTTTAATCATTTTGATTGATGAAGCACCCTTAAGATCCTGTTCAAAATTTATTACACCAACCTACTCACGACATATCGCTGATTCGGAAGAAAAAATTTACAAGTCAAAAAATACCTTTTTTCAGGAGGGATATTTTTATTTCGAGTTGTGTCTTTCTTTATGATAATAACACTGATAATTAAAATAAAGAGTGACCACTTACCGAGTTGTGACGTTTTTCGTGACGTTATATACACCGCACATGGGCAGTAGCTGGAACATAACTGCAAAATGTGCAGACACCTACCACCAGTGGAAAAACGACACTTACACTCTCTGTCGGCGTGTCCATGAATCAGACTTATGTCACTGTTCCAGATAAAGGGAGCCCCATTTCACGAATTTTAGTGAAAAAGCTCAAAAAATAATAATTTTGAATTTGTGACGTTTTTCTTTCGAATTAACGATATGTTCTCTAAAAATCGCATTTTTCAGCAAGTCGGCGGAGAGTGGGAACTTACATGTTGTAAAGCGTAAGCTTCTCTGTAACCAACCGAGTTTTGTTAATAACTGCTTTCGCTATTGGCCCCGCGTATCATTTGCTGATAGTGATTAGGATAGGTCACCTGGTATATCGCATATATTATGTGTAATAAATTTATTATAAATGTATTTCCATCGATTTTATACATTTTGGTACGATGCCACAACCTCATATTTCAAACACTGGAGGTGTAACATTTTTTTCCGATCGAAATAAATTGGTTATGGTGAGCCAAAAGTGGTGAGCCATCTTTAAGCACATCTAGAACATCATTCTATTATTATTACCAATCAAATATATAAATCGTATGAAGATTGTTTATAACGAACCTCGAGACTCGTGACGTGCTTTTTCATTTCACTTAAAATATTTTTTCCAATATATCAATTTATCAACTACATCATTTACACAGTTACTTTTAATTATTAATAATGAAAAATATAAAAATTCAACAGTGCACCTAAATCGAATATGGCCTGGGACCTTCAGACCTAAATTGGATCTAAATTGGAGGTCCTCGGGACGGTTTGTTCTATTTGGATGGTTAGAATTTACCGACATTAAATAATTTTTTGATAGTATTGATTGTTTTTAATTAATAACACCAATAAATTAAATCCTGATATTGATCATGTACCTTTAATTATCAATATTATATTCATGTCGAATATATTATAGTTCATTTTATTTACAAGTGAATTTTATTTTTGGTATCATATTAGTTTAGTTTATACAATATAATTAAATATTAATTTAAATTATGTTTTATTATTTAATGTTTTAAAATAAAACGTGTAATTTGATTAAGTTTTTTTTATATTTAGAATTTTTTTTAGCTTAAACAAAGCTGAATCTTTTGTAGATTATTTGAGAGTTATCTAAAATAAAAAAGTTCTAGCTATAAAGCTTTTATTCGTTTAAGCTTATTTTTATTGCAGAATTAGATTTAAACTGGATTTTCTAACGAAAATCTTGTAGCTCTAAAGCAAATGAAAATTTTTAACGAATATTCAACTAGAATATTTATTATCCGACTTCCTTCTTCCGGCTATTAGGTTCATAAACAAGAACCTGTGCTGCGGTCTCAAAACCACTATACATTATTCATTTGGCAGTTATTTACGAAAATGGATTCGTTTTAAAACATCTTTCTCACGTCGTTTTTCATACCAGCCAGTGATTAATGAAAGTTATTTTTTTATCGAACCAACTCACCATTATATATCTTCACCGATATAAATTGAAATTTGTTATTTATTCCAGCAGAAAAACGGTTTGCATATTTGAAGAAAATTATTAATTATTGTTTAGTGACAAATGTATAACTTTTACTCTAATTAAATTTTGTTATTATTTGTATTTATTATAATTAATTTTATATTAAATTGTTCAATAATATTACAATCAGGTACTAAATAATTCGATTGACTCACGTTTAATATATGAATTAATTATTCAAATGTTAATGATATTTGCTTTAATGTAATAAATTTATGGATATAATATTTATTTTAACTATGTGGTTTTATGTACAAAGTATTATTACTTGAATAAAAATATTAAAATTAATTACATGATTTTTACAGTTTTTGCAAATTCACATATAAAATTATTATATCATGAGTAGATATCCTAGGCCGCTTCTACTATTGGTATAGGGAATTCAATATGTTAGAGTGAGAGATATAGGAAATTCAGGGGGTCAGTTCAGTATTTTGAAGCGTTAAAAAACATTTGAAACGTCACATTTTACAACGTTTTCTGGTCTGACGTCATAGCGCTATCTCTTTCTGTCACGCTGAATTTCCTATACCTCTGAGTCTAACACGTTGAGTTCCCTATACCAATAGTAGAAGCAGCCTAGGATATCTACTATTATGTTATGTTTAAAGTCATTTAGTAAAAAGAAATTTTTTTCGTTTGGATAAATTTCATATAATTTACCCAGAATTGTATCTACATCTTACTGATAATTCAATTTTAAATTCAAATTATTTGCAACAAAGGAAACACATTAAAACACCTTTCTGCTAGTCCTATCCTGTAAATATAAGCCACTAAAACTTCCAGGACATTCCAATATTCCTTCGCAACACTTTCCGTCTTTATTTTTAACTAATACCTCTCTGTCGCTCTTATATGAGACGAAGAATATTACTTTAATAATTTGTTGGACAGTATGCTAGTTGACACATATCGACCGTTACAAAATATCATGGCACAATTTTGTCAGCCAATCAAATCAGGTCAACTTATCTTCAGACGCTTCGATCGATTAAGATTTATGACCACGCCAAATTAAGGCATTTTCTCACAAGCTCTCGATCAGAACAGTTGTTTCAGAAATATGTTTATTTTTTGTATTAAAACACTGTCCTTAGTAACATAATATCTGCAACCTCTTGTAAGAGAGCAGTACCGACTTTAAAAGCTAAAATGTAGTCGGTTTACTAAGTTGTTTTAAATGTAAATTTAATTGTTCTTGTTCTTGTTTTACGCGATAATTGAGCTAGGAAAAAGCTATCTAGAAATATTATTTTTGTATAATTTAATGTACGTTGATCATTGTCGTATAAAAAGTGAGCTGGTCTTTCGAATATAAAATTATCAGTTCCCATCAACTCCATAATTTCTGACCCGTTTGCATTCAATGATCGATCTATATTTTTTTTACGCGAAAGAGATCTAAACCGTGTTTATTGTTTTGCTATTAATACATAGGTGGCGCTCAGAGTAGTAATCGTTATTAATTAATTAAAAATGAAAAGTTGAAAGATAGATCTTAAAAATAATTGTGGTAATTTATTTTATACATTATACATATTACAAATTTAATTATAATAATTTTTTTTAAGTTTTCGTTAAAATGGGTCAAAATTAATAGTTTTTCTACGGTTTTCATTTATTCTCCGATAATATTTCCATATATCTGACCCGTTATCTCACAGACTTAAACTGGAATGTAAATGTTAGTTTTAGCAATAATTAAAGATAAGTTTGCTGCCAACGCAGTTAATTTAAATGAAAATTTGGGTCATCCCAAGTGACTGAAGGCAACTATGAAATATTCAATTCTGCGAAATTCTTGAAGGCGACAGATAGTTGAAAGGGATCATTTCGTTTCATAATTAAAACATTCCTATTTGTAGTATTTTCATATATGAAAATTAATTTTGGTTAACGTTAAATCTTTTCTTGGTCAAAATTAATTTGGTCTTGAAATTAAATACAACAAATCATTAACTAAGTTATAATCTTAAACGCCACAATAATTTCGAAAAAACCATTATAAATAATTAACCATCATAACCCGTTAGTTTATTTACGTTATGGTACATAAGTTTGTGTTTTTTTTTATTGGAGTAAATCTATCAAAACAGGGATAAATTGGGAAAAATAAGGAGAAAAATATTGGTAACCAGCCATATTTTCATTAATAAAAATATCAACACAGTATGTGACATCAAAATATAAAGATTTAGCACAAATCTGTTACATTCGATAATTACTATACTATATAATCCTGATTGTTAGCTTGGAGAATAGAAATTAAGGTTATGTAACATAAACCGTCCTTTGCATTTGATTGCCACATTAATGCATCGGTATTGACTTGGAATGAATGAGCCAGATAGAGAGCATTTGCGGTGTGGTCGATTTTCATGTCATATCAGCTGCAACTGTTATTAATTAATAAGGGCTATTGTAATAAATCGCCACAGTACACTATACTGTCAGATATGGGTATGTAACAATACGGACATAAAATTTTGTTATAGCCATTTATAAAATATCTGCATTTGTTTGAATGTATACGGATTTTAGTAGGCATGGTAGAAGATATTTTATGCACAACAATACAATTTAATTGCTTGTCGGTAACTTAATCATATTCGTAACTCGATGAATATTGCAGTTAAATCAATGCAACTTTCATTAGAAATAATTTAGTACCAACACGTTTCAAACATTGAAATTTGGATAAATTTCACTGGGATATTATCAAGAAAATACAAACTAATTCATATTTCTTTTAAAATTAATAATATTATTCTTCCAGTTTATATTAATGTCTATTATTGTAAATTTTAATATTTTATAATCTAAAGATACATTTAAAAACAATTCCGTCTTTTTCTCAGAATTTTTTCGGTCTAATTGCAAAATACAGTAAACAAAAATAAAATACATAAGCGACTGTTGCTATGCAAGCTTATCTTCATCATTATGAGACAAAAAATATATATAAGTAAAATGGCGGGTAATTAACCGCACCCAAAAATTTTTCTGATTTTTCATAATAAAAAATGTAAATAGTATTTACAGTGAGTCAAGTGATTGAGTACAATTTAAACATTCATTTTTCGGTTTTATACTTTAATGTGCCGCTTTATAATTTTTGCTGTTCATGTTTCGTACTTAGAAAAAATAAGTTTGGTCCTTCGAAATCCTGGAGTTATTATAACACGTTCGCAGCATAGTATTCTTTCAATAGTTATGAATACTAATATTCATAATTTGTTCAAAATTCAATTAGGTAATAGTGAAATGATTCTTTTTCCCATCCTACAGAACTTTTTCTCAATTGGGAGTTCAGAAGCTTAAAAAAATTAACCATACAATATTAAAAAAAAATAACAAAATTAATAATTTTATTTTTTATTTTCTTTCTTCTCTTGATCTCTTGATATATTTTTTTACGTTTTACTTTATTTTATTTTTTATTGGCAATTCCTTCTATCTGACAATCAAGAATCTATAATCAATAATCTTCAATTTTTTATCCCCCAAAACTAAATTTTTACCTACTATTTTTTTTTAAATTTTTAACTATTTGAATAACCCAAACCCAAATAACAAACAATCTATCTGATGAAAAATGTCACTCAACTTGTCACAAGAATTTAATACTTCAAATGGCTCAAGCTCTGTTATGAACGAGCTAAAAAAATTTTCGAAATAGAGATGGAAATATTCATTTTGAGGTCCCTTGACCATTTCCAGTCTGTCTATCTATCTGTCTGCAATATATCACGGAATTTGACTTCTAATATGTCATTTGAAAGCCCTTGAAAAGCTGTATTTAGAACAGTCAAAATTATTTGTTCAACTGTTCCCTGTTAAAAATAAAAAAATGTCAAACTTTGAAACTTTAACATTAAATGTAAGTAGCCTTAACACATGGTTGAAGTATATCAGGTTAGACATTGCGCAGGAAATGTGACGTCACTTGGCGCCCATTAAAAATTTTTAATATGTCATTATATGAGGTTATTGTGTTTTTTGATATATTTTTATTTATTTTCACCTATAAACTGATTAAAAATGTAATGTGCAGTGTTTGTGTTGTAAAAGTAATACTCGTTCTAAAAACAGTACAAAGTTTTACGATTTTCGAAGTGTCCTTTATTACAAAAAAAGTAGGTCATTATATGAATAAACGTGTTCGTTAATATTATTATACTTTATTTTAAATAATATAAAAGAAGTACTGTAAGATTTGTGTAATAGCTTTAAGTAGTTACGTATTTATTTATTAATTTTAGCAGTTTATTCAATAATAATAAATAATAATAATAATAATAAAGCACTTCACAACATTTTTATAACAACAATTTTATAACATTTATTTTATAGACCAATTTGTATGACTATAAATATTAGTTATGCTCAAATTTACATATGGCACACTCGTTCAATAAAATGTTAGGTATATAAAATCCATAACATAAATCTACAATAACAATATGCACCAAAAAGTTCTACAGATATGCAAATGAGATTTTTATAAAAATTATTTTTTTTGAGTAAAAATTTATAAAATCACTCTGAACTAATCTAAATTATTATATTTGTTACATATTTGACCGATAAAATTAGCCATAATATGTAATCGCGCTTTTTCTGGTTTTAACATCTAGTATTAACAGTTTTTAAAATATGAAGCATATCGGAATCGTAAAAAAAGTTTAACCCTTTCATAAAGTAATTATCACTTTTTAGTGTACAATACTTTATAATACATTTTTAGTAAATATATAGCCGTAAAAAATGAAAACCACCCGAAATACACAATAACCCTATGCAATCCAATGTTAAATTATTTTGTTTGGACTCCAGCTGACGTCATGCGCAAACTTGGGCGAATTTGGGTCGCATGAGTGTCTAACCTGTGTAATTTTTAAATCATAGCCTTAACACTATAAACGGAATGTGGCGCCCGGGGAAATTCGAAACCTGCACTATTAATATCATACCCAGCATATATTTCATTAAAAGTAAAATTCCTATGACTAATATCACGATAAAGTTTATTACAGGACTAATTTACTTTGTATCAAAACTAATGTTACATACATGCTCTATGGTCACTAAAATTTGTTTCAAATACATGAGCAATGCATTGAGAACTATTTATGTTAGTCAAAATATAAACAACTTTCGAAGAATATGTATGAAGTAGCTTATTAGTGGGAATTTGTGAGGTTACCTTTAAATTAAAACTGACTAATAGACGGAGATTTGGCAACATAAAAATACAATCTGCCAGAGCGCTCAGGAAGATTAAACAGGAGCGGGCGATCAAAAATGATAACTTTGATTAAAAAAATGATAAACCTCACCGATACAAATTATTGGCAGACAATTTCGTGAAAGAGAAAGGGTCGGCAGAATGTAACAACGTGGCCTTAATATATGTAAAAATAAGAATAAGAATAACATAAAATGTTTGAATTTGTCTATTATATTATGCATCAGCAGTGCCGGCAGAAAAAATATCGTTTGACCCCGTCCGGAAAACGCCAATGTATTAACACCCCCATAAAGACATACGTTGTTTTTTTCTTTCGGGCACTGCCCCAGATGGATCGTTTGGAATCAATTATCCAGGAAGGATTATCCGGGAAGGCTTGTTCGGAAAGGATTGTCCGGCAAGGATCGTCCAGGAAGGATCGTCCGGAAAGGATCACCCAAGAATAATCGTCTGAGATAGATCGTTCGGGAAGGATGGTTCGAGAAGTATTATCCAGGAAGGATTATCCGTGAAGGCTTGCCCGAAAAGGATTGTCCGGGAAGGATTGTTGGGACAGGATTGTCAAAAAAGGATGAACCCCATGATTAAAAATTATTGGAAACAATTACTGACTTGTTAACTAAACTGTATACTGAATGGCAGACAAAAAAACGGAAAACAACATCGAGGTAGATCAGTATTTATTTTGCTTTCATAAATATTATTTATTGTCTTTTGTTTTTTTGTCTCCCATTCGGCTTACAGTTAAGCTAATAACTCAGTAATTATTTCCAATAATTTTTAATTATGAGGTTTATCCTTTTTTGATCTTATATATTAAGGCCACTTTGTTGCAGTCTGCTGGCCCTTTCTCTTTCGCGAAATCGTCTGCCAATAATTTCTATCGGTGAGGTTTATCATTTTTGTATTTTTTAATTAATCATTTTTTGTCACCCGCCCCTGCTTTAATCTTCCTGAGCGCGCTAGAATATTGGAAACTCAATGTCCGTTGGAGCTAATAAAACCTATCTAGCAATAAATATTGCATGTACCTTATAACTAAACCTTTAACAAACTTATCTTCATATTTATTTAGATAGCTGTTTTATTATTTTTTTTTACTTTCATTGATGTTCTTTAGAAATTACAAAAATAAAGTACAGTAACAATATCTAATGTTTTAAAATATAATTACTGTAAGAAAGCAATCAATAGTTTTATATTTAGACCACCGTTACTATTATAGAATAGATGCATGTTTAAAAATAATTTATAGAGTTAAATTCCTAAATAAAAGATCTAAAGGAAACGTTAATGTAATTCACATCAATATCACGTGGATAGACCGAAAAAGTACTAATTTAATTATTCAACATAACATAAAATTCAGACTATTCAGTAGATATACAGAAAAACGAACGAACCATTTGTGGGTAAATGAAAAATTGATTTTCTTCATACACCTAACCGGCAATGCTATTTACTGGCGCATCGCAGTGTTTTCTTTATTAGAAATTTATCCCGGTTGATTATGGCAGCAAATGGCAAAAACAACAAAATAAGCGCAAATTCTATTACCTAGAAGAAAAATGCACTTGGAAACTATCCTTATAACATAAAAATATTTATATCTAAAATGTTATGCATTTTTTAAAATTTGGCCCACTGATGACGTAATAAAACTCTTAAGCACAACAAGAAATTAAAAGAAACAAGAAAGAAACGTAACAAACTTACTAAATCTACCTGTCTATCATTTGTCCAGTCATCTGTCATATTTTTTTATTTTTCCTATTTTTCCCTACTTTTTCCTGATTTTTCCAATTTTTTAATATTCCCCTCTATTTTTCCTATTTCTTCCATATTTTTCCTGTTTTTCATAATTTGATCATATTTGTCTCTATTATTCGCGGTTTTTTCTTATTTTCCTTTGTTTCAATATTTGTCCTTATTTTTCCATATTTTTCACTGTTATCCCATATTTCCCTGTTTTTCTCTAATTTCCTTATTCTGACCTATTTATTTTTTCTGGTTTTCCCATTTTTTTCCCAATTTTTCCCCATTTTACCCATTATTTATTACTGTTTTTTCTTTATTTTTCCCAATTTGTCCTCCATAGTCCCTTTTTTCTTACTATTACCTATTTGTTCCCATTTTCCCCTGTGTTTTCCTACTTTTTCCCAATTTTCCCCTATTTTCATTATTTTCTAATATGTTTCCTTTATTTGTCCCTATTTATTACGCTTTTTGCCCCTATTTTATCCTATTATTCTCCATTTTTTCGCCATTTTCTACCCCTTTATATCAAAATTTCTTAAAATCCTTTCTTACTGGGTGTCTATATTATGAACAGAATATATTCTCAAATTTTCACTGGGTTAAATAGATTTTGCTGTGCATTGATTCTATGTCAGTCAGTCAGTCAATCAGTCAAAACTTTGCCGTTTATATAAAAAAATATTGTGTTCGAGTTTTTCCAGTATAAATAATCACGACCTCTTGTAAATATTAATCTAGATTCTAATTTGTCAACTCTCTGAATTTACTGTCTGTCTAGTAAAGCTATTACGCCTGTTGCAGACCATACTAATTATTGATTCAACTAGTTGAAAAATTCACTGCAGTGGAAAAAGATATTTTTGTAGATAACAAACATGTAATACACGTTGTAAATTATAACTACCGTTGCGTGCGTGAAAATATATGTCCGAGAGCAAAAGGGCTCTACTTTTACAGGGCGACTCATGCAAAAATAATTGGTATATATTTATTTTTAAACTATAATAAAACTGGGTTAAAGTTTTACATTATTAATCATTTGATGAGAGTAGATAGTCTAGGCCGTTACTAGTACAAGTATAGGAAATTCAAAGTGTTAGAGAGAGAGAGAGGATGCAGAGTTTTAGTGTGCAAGAGCGAGAGATATATCTTCGTTGCTATTGGTCCAAATTGAACGCAGTAATCATAAAGCTGAATTTTTACAAGAAAAATGCCACGAACAACTACTGCTACAGTGTCAAGTCAGTATCCAGCCGTATACGATGTTGCAAAATTTGACGGATCAGCATACGAAACAGGAAATTATGAAGCTTCTCATATACAGTGTTTAAATCATGCGTCAAATTTTTCTTTACGTTTTTCATGTATGAGGTGTTCTTAGTAAAATACTGTTTGGCCTACCAAAATCCGACTATTAATAACGAAGTTAAACGCTAATGTCCTTTTGTCATTCCTATAACGCATATTTTTCTTTGCATATATATTATTTATCACATTTATAATACATAACCGTTTGTCCTGCCCAAATCCGATGATTAATAACGAAGTTAGTCAATAGTGACCTTTTGTCCGTTGATTATGTGCATGATTTTTGTTTACGTATATATTCTGCGTCATATTTCAAACGTAGCGCCGTTTTCGGCCAATATTATGCCCTTTTGTCTTTAGGTTTGTGCATTATTTTTGTTTACGTATATATTCTAATGTAATTTGGACCAACAGCAACGAATATATATCGATATAACACTTTCTCGCTTTTGCACACTAAAACTCTGCATCCTCTCTCTCTCTAACACATTGAATTCCCTATACCTGTACTGGTAACGGTCTAGACTATCTAATGATGAATCCTTATAGACCATTTACGAGTGCGGGATCCTTTGTTGTGAATAATCCGAAAAATATTCTACAAAAAAAGTGTTAATAAAGCCAAATATAACTCTTCTGGTGACGAGACAAATCCTACATAAATCACCAGTAAACTCTCAATTCCAGCGACTATCAAAATATATTGTAAATATAACAAATCTCCATTTTATCACCCTGCTTGCTCTAAAAAAAGTTCTTTCTCTCGGGAGCTGCCTTGTCTATAAACCATGTCAACTGCGTTTCACGAAAACGAATTGCTATATGGGTACGAAACAGGCTATAAATATTTTTTTTTTGAATCCTGCTCTACTTTTCTTATATACACACTAAGAAGATTGTGTTCATGAAATATAAAAGGCTTTTTATCAATTTTCAACAAATGGGAGGGTAAACAAAATTGTATGCATTTTTCATAGTATAAATAATTTATAATGATTCTAATGAAGTTAGTTGAATAAGACCAGAATTGGATATCTTAGAGAATTAATTACTTCTAGTAATTATCTCTTTTACGTATTCTGCAAAATCGCTTTAAGCTCAGGCATGTCAAGAATTTTAAATTTTTTAAAAGACGCTGAATAGTCTTTAGAATGAATTATTCTATGTAATTTGGCCTGAAGACTAAAACTTTGTTATCTTAACTTTAAAGAATGTTTTACATTGTTTTGTTTTCATAAGAAACTCCGAAATATATCTTGCAGGAAATGCTAATTATAAATTACAAATATTATTGTTACTTAAACAGTTTTTCATAGATCCTTGAGGCACGCCCAAACTTCGTACATTTATTTATCACCTGACTGAGCACAGTTTTAAAATTTCGTAGTTGACTAAATATTGTTAAAAAAAATAGAAATATGTTTAACAAAATTAAGTTGATATTCCATTGTAAAATATGTGAACGGCCCCCGCTGGTAAGCAGGCAAATGAAACTTCTACAAAAATCATACATCTTATAATTTAAGGTATGCTGAGTCCATTGCCGTTGTCCGTTTGTCTCTATCTGTTGTGGTTCCTGAGTTATAGGGCGGACAGACAGACGGACAGCACTGTATCATAAGACTTTTTTTAATCAACACATTTCAAATTTGAGGTTAAGTTTGTCATTAAGTCCTGATGATGCTGTCAATTGTTTTAAAAAGTGTAGTTTTCTTTAGTGGTAACAATGCATTTTTAGTCACTTAAATTTAAAACAAAATAAACAATACACTCCCATTTTCCACTTAAATTTGAAAAACCAACGATGCTTTTTTCTACTAAAATTTTTTAAAAAGTTACAATACGCAGAATAAGTAACAACGCATTTTTCGACAATTGAATTTGTGCCATTTTTCCAAACATGAATTTTAAAAAGAACTTAAATTTAAAAAAATAGCAATGAAGCATTTTTCACGCTAGCCTTTTCCACTTGAATTTGAAAATGTACTAGAACCTGAGAAAATAAGCAACAATGCATTTCCGACACTCGAATCCGAAAAAAAACAACAATGCATTTTTCCTCTGGAATTTAAAAAAGCAATAATGCATTTTTGTCTTTCGGATTTGAAAATAGTAACAATGCATTTTTTCTGTCATATTTTGAAAAGCAACAATGCTATTTACTTCTTATATTTCAAAAAAATCAACAATGTTTTTGTCTCTTAGATTTGAAAAATGCAAAAAAAGCATTTTTGTCTCTTAAATTTAGAAAAGCGACAGTGTCTTTTTTCTCTCAAATTTGAAAAAAGCAACAATGTGTTTTTGTCTTTTAGATTTGAACAAGCAACAATACATTTTTCGACACACGAATTTGAAAAAAAAAGCCAACAATGAAATTTTCCATTGAAATTTTAAAAAGCAACAATGTATTTTTGTGTCTCGCATTTGAAAACAGCAACTATGCATATTTTCTGTCACATTTTAAAAAGCAACAATGTTATGTACTTCTTAAATTTAAAAAAAGGAATAATGTTTTTGTCTCTCAGATTTGGAAAAAGCAAAAATGCATATTTTTTTTCAGATTTAGAAAAGCGACAGTGTATTTTTCTCTCAAATTTGAAAAAGCAACAATGTTTTTTTGTCTCTGAGATTTGAAACAAGCGACGGTGCATTTTTCGACACACGAATTTGAAAAAGAAAACAACCATTCATTTTTCTACTGGAATTTAAAAAATCTACAATGCAACTTTGCCTTTCGGATTTGAAAAAGCAACAATGCATTTTTTCTGTCACATTTGGGAAAGCGACAATGTTATTTACTTCTTAAATTTAAAAACAGCAACAATGTATTTTTGTCTCTTAGATTTGAAACAAGCAACAATGTATTTTTGTCACTTAGATTTGAAACAAGCAACAATGTATTTTTGTCACTTAGATTTGAAACAAGCAACAATGCATTTTTGTCTCAGATTTGGAAAAATCAACAATGTAATTTTTTTCCACATTTGAATTAGGAAAAAAAAGAAACAATGCTTTTGTTTTCCGGATTTGGAAAAAGCAACAATTCATTTTTTATCTCAGATTTAGAAAAAGCAACATTGCTATTTATTTCTTAAATTTTAAAAAAGCAACAATGCATTTTTGTCTCTAAGATTTGGGAAAAACAGCAATGAATTTTTCTATACTTGAATTAGCAAAAATTATTTTTTTCTGCCGGATTGGGGTAAAATAATAATACATTTTTTTCACACATATATGACTACCATACCGGGTGATAATGAGACTAGTACCATGCCTATATCTCCTTCATTTTTCGACCAATTTAAACAATATTTGGTACATAGATATAAGATACAATTTTGGATTGACAAACGTATAAAAAGAAAATGTCTGACTTCCGGTTTTTGCCTGAAATGTCACCAACTTCGAATTTTCAAATGGAACACCCTGTATATTTGATCTTTTTCGGATTCTACGGATCAAATTACAAACGATATTGTTGCCAATTTTTTTATTTTTAGATAGAAAAATTCGAATTCTTAGATTTTTCTTTAATAAACGATCATGTTTAGATTTGAACAAATATGAATTGGTGCATAATGTATATCGTTGAATTGGTAATTAAATTCTCTATTAAATGTCAAAATTGAAAAATTTTTAATCCCACTCACAAAACCAAAGTTTTTACCTACGGTTCGCTTTGATTAATATTTTTTTTAGGTTTTCTGAATAAAAATTACCCAAAATTATAATAAAAAAAAATAAAAAAGTTACTCGTTGAAAAACAAATTAACAAGCATTTGAATCGACGACTCTCTGCTTTCAAATCCGTGTCTTAAATCGCATAACCATCAAACCAACCCAAAAATATAGGCTATAATATAAATTACGTACCAATATATTAATAATATTTAAAAAGATATAAAAGTTCACTCCTTTCTGGAGCGAATATTGGCTGGTGGAGGGGTTGGAAGGGATCGGAACCGAATTGCAGAGAAACCTCTTGAAGCGTGTTTTACTCCTCCCGTTTTGGGGGTTTCAGCCGTTTTCAGGGGTTCAGCATTCTCGAAAATAGAAGGGTAAGGTACTCTTGTTCCAGCTGAAAATATTTCCATGTTCGTCCGACTCACACACGCTACTATAACCTTCCTTACCTGTTTACTATAAATGTATACCTTTCATTTGTCTCCTTTTCAAGTATGTAATTAATTGGTTATTTATATTAAAAAAAAAAAACTAACATTAAATTCGCAAATATTTATATATACAACTTTTCTATTACGACACTGTTGAGTATAGCAACTGACGCACATCATCAAAACCTCCAAGTAAACAGATTGCGAACAGTTTCAAAATTACCCGTGGGCGACATTAAATTTCACTTCGGTATAAAGCTTTATACGGCTCATTTTTCATTTTCTGCGTTTTCTAGTTTTGCTTATAACATCAACATAATTCCAGTTTTCGAATTTGTTTTAAGTAAATGATAAAAGTTTTATAAATTATTATTCAGAAAATATTTTTAAACTAAAAATTAAAACGGTGCACGCGATATGCAATGCGAGTGAAACTACTCAAACTTATTCCATGGAAACTCTCTAATTCCATCAACTTCCAGTTTAAAATGTTCTTCCCTCTTATCGAGAGAAGGAAGAGCTCTTTTTATTAGAATCGAATTCAATATATCCCCGACTGAGTGACAGTCACTTCAGAGACCGTCTCTTTAATTTAGTTTCTTCTTACTCAACGGCTTTGGACCTTCTACTTTAACGACTTTTGTCAAACAGTAATTTATACGCTGCGAGTTCTATTGAAACTTTCGGAATGAAGTAAACAACAAAAAAATAAATAGGTTACCCTCGCCTGCAGCTCTAGTATTTTTTTTAAAGGTTTCTTCGATTGATTTATTTTCAATATCATTTAGGCAACGAAAACAAAATGAAAGATAAACTAAGGTATTATTTTCTATGTCTATTTTAGAAGAAAAGTAAAAAAAAGATATTGAGAATGAAGTTTTCATAACTATTAAATATATATTTAGTCGAGGCACTAGCCAAAAGTTCGGAGTTTTTCGGACTAAGACCGATCGGAATGCGGTTTTTGCATTCGCTTCCAAAATTTTTTTTAAAAAAATGTCCGTACTTTTTATCTTATACAAACCGGAAATTGCATTGCTGCATCCAAAAATGCATTCAAAAAATGAATTTTTGGAGATGGCTTTTGGAAGATTAAAGAATTTTGTAAATAAGAGTTAGAACTGGCCCAAATCGGGTTCCCGATTATCACGATTCTGATGTTCAAATTGACCCACAGCTGGCCTGCAGCTCAGGAATGCTGATGAACATCATCTCCGTGAGACTCTCCAGAAATTCGCGCGGGGAAGGAGTGATACTTGACTCCAAGATGTTTTTTGGATCGCTAAATTCAAATGTGACATCGTCGAACATCACCCGGATACTTGGTTCTCCCGTACCTGGACGTGGACGTTATCCCCGAAAATTTTCCTGATAATATCGCCAAAAAGAACACGAAAATCATTGTGGGGGCGTTTTTTAGGCGCTTAATCAAAATTTCACGTCGAAAACGATCCCCCGAACACCTAGTGCACCATAACCTGGGCCTGAACCGAGGGTTTTCCTCACACAATCGAAGAAGACAATCCAAAAATCGTTATGGGTGTTTTTTGGGGCGCTGAATCCGAATTTCACGCCGAGAACGACCCTCCCAACACCTGATGCACCCGGAACCTCGGCCTGAATGGTTGACAATAAAATATTTCTAGAAATCCGATTGTTCCTGATGAGTACAAGCCAAAATGGAACCAGTTACTAAATATTTATAGGTACAGAATGTACATAAAAACCGCTCTAAAGGGAAGAGTAAATTTAGGAAAAATACTCCCTACACTAGATGCCATTCGACGACATCTAAAGACATCTATTTTCAAGTTCAAGATTGGCTATACAGAGACCAGCTGACCATGGACCCAACAGAATGGGGTAGAGAAAGAAAGGCGACACACTGGTCCCTGTAGAAATGACACAATAACCTGCGCAAAAGAATATAATGGAACTATTATTCTGTGGATGCGCAGGAGATTATAATCTGTTTTACTGTAGCTGCATGAAGCACGGCCTCCCTTGCAATCTTTCCGGTAAAATTTGTGAAGGCTCAAGTTACAACAATACTGAAAGATATTCAGTTGAAAACGTTATTGCGGTAGAGAGAGAGGCCTTAGAAGAGGAAGATGTTCGACTCATGAATACGTCAGTCGATGACGAAGAAAATGAACATATCGATGTGTCACTTGATGAAGAATTTGATATTTAGTTACTTATCTAAAAATTAAAGTTATTAATTAATGAGGCAAAGTAAAGTTACAGTTTGATTGAGGTCAATAAAAGAATTTAAATGCCAATTACAAAAATATTGACTTTTTATTCATTCGATTTCTTTCCTTCTCACATAATTTAACTAGAATCAACAATTTTACACAACTATTCCAGTACTGACGTCCGTCTCTAAAAGATCAGGTTTGGTTGACATTCATGGGAATGACATCTATGTTAAGATAAAGGTTCCGGTGCACCAAAAAATGCCCCATAACGATTTTCGGTTCGTCTTTTTCGAATGTGTGAGAAAAACACATGAATATGAGGTCCGCGTCTAGGTTCCGGTGCACCAGGTGTTCAAGGGGTCGTTTTCGACGTGAAATGTGAATTCAGCACCACAAAAAAATGCCTCACAATGCTTTGGCGTTGTTTGTGGCGATCTTGTCAGGAAAATTGGGGATAGTCCCGGCGTTCCTGAGCTCCAGGTCGCCTGTTGGTCAATTTGAACATCATATTCATGAGCAGCGACCTCGAAAACCTTCTGAAGCTCGATTTGGGCCAGTTCTGACTCTTATTTACAAAGTTCTTTAATCTTCCAAAAGCCGTCTCAAAAAATGCATTGTTTGAGTTTTAAGGATTTCAGTCGCTCAATTTACAGTGCGCGTAAAGTACACTCCCAAATAGGTACCTTTGTCTGATAGAACGACTCTCGTTCCCCCAAGCCTAAGGTTGATTTCAATGTGAGTTTGACTGGGGGTTTTGGATAAGTTTTTTAGGAGTTCAAAATAATCCTTCACTCATTACACCATTGGATAAATAGGTCAGAAGTTGTTGAGTTAGAGTGCTCAGAGCTCATGTGGTAGCTGCAGAGATAGAGATATCATCAGCGTTAAACTGAATATCTTGACTAGATAAAGAAGGGTAGGGGATATCTTGCATGTATATAAGATACATTAAAGTAGTTTACATAGAGCCTTGAGGAACACCGTTTTGCGGGGTGAAGGGGTCAGATAAGGAGTTTCCAACTTTAACATGGATTGAGCGATTATTGAGGTAGGAATATCTAAATTTGATGATAAACACTTTTAAAATACGGATTTTAATGGACCAGAAAAAGATTGTGGTAGTCCAAGGGATTGTAGAGGAGATATTTTTCAGTTATTTTTATTTAACGGTAAAAGTAGCATTTACATTAAAATAAATCGATTGTCATTATTATTATTTTAGTTAAAAACCCTATAACCCTATAACCACCTATAAGGTATTATGATGACGTATTGGTTCCATCATCTACCGGTACCAAGTTGTACTTGGTTAGTCGCTTTTACAGACGATTTTATCCTATTAAATGGCTATGTCAACCTACGATAGATGTCATTTTTTATATTAGTTAGTATTATAGTTGTTTTGTTAGTCTTCAGAACAGGGAAATATTATTTGTGGTTTACTCAAAAATTAGCATATTCTAAAACCTCGTTAAATTTAACTACAATATTATATCTATAATAGTATATTAGGTAATATGAAATGGGTAAGTAAAAATGTAAATAAAATTTAATACCGTATCTAAAAGCCATTAACGTTAAAAGATCACACATAGAACAGAGTTTCTATTCCATTAGCATCCCATAAAAATCACGGTTCCATATGTGAAGCCATTTTTTCGCGCATATATTCTACATTAGCACCGAAAATAAAAATATCAAATCGAGTTTTCTGTTCCAAACGCCTAAAACTCTCTCCGAAGCGACAGCTTAATCTGTTTTAAATGGAAATATTTTGCAGGATATATAGACATGGAAAGCTAAAGGTATTAACTATAAAAACTGATCATAATTGGTATTGATTTTTATGCAGGAACGGATTCAAACTTACCTGACACAAAAATGTAATATTTGGAAATAAATATAACAATTTGTAATAATTTTTTTTATTAGTAAAATTTCAACAATAGTCTGAAGTTATCTGATCAATAAGAAAATACTACAGAAAACTTAACTAAAATCATATTGACCAATAATCCTTAGGCTCTAATGCATAATTACAGTGCCTTACTTTTTTAATTATCAGTACACTAACTTGCTCGGCTTCATTCTCTTGAATCTTCATAGTATCCCTCCCTGTCAACTGTAACGGTGGTTCCGAACCCGTACCAGATACCAGAAATTACCGGAACAGATACTCCGGACCACAGCCCCAGTGAGGTATGTAAAGTCTGTCCTACCGGCCGAAACCATGATTGGTCGAGACCATAACGACCCTTGGAGTATTTATATCTTCATTGATGCTGCCCATAACCAGTGGCCTTCGCACTGTAAACAGAAGGTTGCAATCCGAGACCTGAATCAAAGCGTCAAAGTGATCCATTACGACCAAATAGTATTACAACTGTACCAAGATCGCTGATGACTGAATTTATGGAAGGAAAAAATTTTAACCTACCATCCTGGAGACCCTAAACCAAGGAAGAACGCTTCAGAAGACCGAAATATACCGAAATCCATCAAAATCCGCAGACCTGTCATTATGACAGAATGTCGATTTTTGATCGCAAACTAAATGCATCGAAATCCATTGAAAACACTTGACATGGTATTTTAGACGGACTGTAAAAGAATTTATTATTATCAACTTACCCGGAATATTTTTGAACAAATCGTAACCTGGATTTTGATTTCCCTCTAACGGTCTACAGACTCCAGTTATTCAATATAACGTCTGGAAAAACTGCTGTCATTATGATGAATTTCTTTTAAAAATGACTTATTCTCTTGCCAACATATTTGGTCACGTAATTGTGATCAACATTTGTAACATGTAAAAGCTCTTCAAAATTAAAATCAGTTTTATCTTCATTCAAAAACAAGTATCAAAGTTATATAAAAATTAAGTGGTCCTTTGCACGTATTTTCATGTCCATTTGGAGATCACTTCTTCTGAAGTACCAAGGAACGTTGACAATCTTTTTTAATACTTTATTCTGATAGCATAAAATAATTTGGACGTTACTTTATTTTGCATAGAGCCATAGCAGAATTCCATATGTCCATATCGGTTTAAGAAGATGCTTATACAATAACTAGCTGAATACCCGTGCTTTGCTACGGAGTCTCTTTAATATTAGTATTTGTATGACCATGCTTTACTTGATTATCTTATTTTTTTCCAGTTTTTCCAGTTTTTTTTTTCTATTTTTTCCTACTTTCATTTTATTTTTCATTTTTTTTTCTAAGTTCCTCCTTATTCTACCCTATTTTTCTATATTTGTCTATATTTTTACCTACTTTTCCCTATTTTTCTCCATTTTCCTTATCCCTTCTAGATTTTTAATCTATCTAATAATTTTCCAATCAGGACGAACCAAAAAAAAATCATTCCCAAAATTGGTTAAAGACACAACATTGAGATTTCGGTGAAGTTTCCTTAATAATTGCAGAAATCTACTACCAATCTGTCAGTTCTTGTCATATACAGGGTGTCCCTAATAACAGTGATCGATTTTAAATGTAAATGCAGAATGTATTAATTGCTCTAAATAAATTGGGTTTTCACTAATTGTTTTCGTTTATCCAAAAGTTATTTATAAAGTTTGTTTATATTTTTTCCAGTCAATACTACTAATTTTTTTCAAAATAAATGGAAAAATATGTATTATTTTAAATGGAACAACCTGTATGTTTTGATGGTTAAAAGAGCTAAATTACGCCACATCTTTGTACAATTTATTAATGAAGATTTATTATTTTAAGAAATGTATAATTTGATATCTTCTGCTTTTCCTACAGCAAAGATATTCGAGATTTCAAGAACCAGCGCATTTTTCCTTACGAAAAACCTAACAGTAAATAAAAATTAACAAATATGACAAATAATTTATTCAGCAATTAAACAATAAAAATATTTAATAAAACTAATAATGTAATTAATAGTAATAAATAATGTAAAAGTTACAAAAATGCTGTATGTGCCTACTCTCTTGCAATTTTTTTGCCATTTTTTGTATTTTCGATTTTTCAATTTTTCCCAATCTTTCATGATTTTTTCTTTCAATTTCTTTTCTGATACTTTCCATTTTTTTCGGTTTTTTTTTGCGTTTTTTTGCAGTTTTTTCGTTGTTTCTGTATATTTTAATTTTTTCCGATTGTTTTTTGTTTCCCAATTATTCTAGATTGTTTGCAATTTTTGACATTTTCCAAAATTTTTCTGTGATTTTTTGCAATTTTTTTGGCATTTTTTTTGTTTTCGATTTTTCCCAATGTTTCATGATTTTTTCTTTCAATGTTTTTTTTCTGTTTTCCTTTTTCTTTCGTTTTTGCGGTTGATTTGCAATTTTTTGCGATTTTTCTGTTGTTTTTGTTAATTTTAATTTTTTCCGATTTTTTTGTTTATTTTGTAAATTTTGTGGGTTTTTGCGTTTTTTAGTGGTTTTCGCGAGTTTTTGAGGTTTTTTGACATTTTTGCGATTTTTGCAATTTTTGTTATCTTTTTGTTTTTCTTCTCTAATTTTTTTCTGATTTTTTGCCATTTTTTAATTATTTTTAAATGATTCCTGTTTTTTTTATTTTTCCGATTATTTGCGATTTATTCCGATTATTGGCCATTTTTTGAGTTTTTTTTACACTTTTTTGCCTATTTTTGCGGTTTTTTGATATTTTTGGGATATTTTGCAATTTTTTCTTATCTTTTTGTTTTTTTTTTTTGGTTTTTTGACATTTTTTAATAATTTTCAAATGTTTCCTGTTTTTTTATTTTATACGATTATTTGCGATTTTCTGCCATTTTTCCGATTTTTTCCGATTATTTGCCATTTTTTTGAGATTTTTTTTTGGGTTTTTTTTGCAGTTTTTTGCCTTTTTTTGCGGTTTTTTGATATTTTTGGGATATTTTGCAATTTTTTCTTGTCTTTTTGTTTTTTTTTTCTGATTTTTTGACATTTTTTAATAATTTTCAAATGTTTCCTGGTTTTTTTACTTTATCCGATTATTTGCGATTTTCTGTCATTTTTGCGATTTTTTCCGATTATTTGCCATTTTTTGAGATTTTTTTTGGGGTTCTTTTGCAGTTTAAAAAAAATATCTTAAAATAATAGTCATCGAACAAACTCGTTTTATTTCATTTATAACACGTTAAATACGGCAGTCAATTATTACACAAATTAAGAAATTAATGAAGAAACAGATTATTTATTGATTAGATAAGATTAAAATTTTTTTTTAAATTAAAATTTTACTGGATAATTTATTAAAAATCGTTGTACTTAATTACATTCCACGTACCCAAATATTATTGGAACACACTTATACAGATAATATGTTTACGGTGAAACAGACCACAAATATTTCCCATCATTTCATTAAAATGTATAAGGTCGTTCGGTTAGATGTTAGCTTAGGATATGCCATGAAGAGAATGACAATAAAAAAGGGAAAAGCGATTGCTAAAAGATCGTTGATCAGTCGATCGTGTCAAGGACTTTTGTTTATTTTGTTTTCCACGAACATAATTTGGAAATAAACTTAAAGTGGTTATCAGTTTCGTCTTTTGGAATATGAAATATTTATACGAATATAAAAATTTATTTAGTCATAAATCAATCAATGGGCATATAAAAATTTTTATTGTAATATTATCTTCCTTTGGCTACAAAAATAAAGCATTTATAAAACAGTTTGAGTTAGGTACATTATTTAATACTAAAATATTTAATATTTAAGATAAAATAAGTGTCATTAAAATGAAACAAAAAATGTAAACAATCTGATTGGATTTTATTTTGACTTAAATATGCAATTTGAATATAAAATTGAAGTAGTAAACTATTCTGCGCAAACTCTTTAGATTCATTTTTTTGCGCTCTTTTTGAACAATTAAACAAACATTTTAAATTGAGGAATACAGGGTGTTGTTTTGGGGATGACCAAATTTATATATTTTTTGTGAATTCGGACCTGGATTTTATTTTTTATGAATATCTTAATGGATTTGGCAACTTATAAAGAATGAAGAATTTAAAAAAAATATACAGAGTGAATTGTAAGTTATAGGCCATTAAAGACATGGACAAAATAGATAAAATTAGAAAAAAAATAATTAATAATAATAACAGATGACCTGAGTGAGAAATCTAATAAATTACCATTATATAAAACAAGAATAATAGTAATATGGAATACATGAATTTTATATCAAAATATGAAATATAAAATAATCAAAGTGAATAAAAATTTAAGACAACCTGTAAAAGTAAATTAAAAATAGATTCTCTTTTTGTAATTGAGAATCTTATCCTAAAAGCTTATGAAAAACGATGGGCGCAATAAACTGTTTTCGAAAATTTAAATTACATACTTGGTGTGCGAACCCTCGAAATTTCCCACTTATGTGATAATGATCTCTAACGATGATTGGTTCTGTTGTTCCTCTAGCCACCTTGAAGGGTTTATCACATATATAGAATTAAAAATAAGAGTAAATAAAAGTTAAAGCGTCGAAATTACAATCTGTAAAAACAAATTAAAAATAGATTATCTTTTTGTAATTGAGACTGAAAGAGCACCACAAAAATCAAATTATATTTTCATAAAAGATAAGATATAATCTTTTAAGTAAATATACCAAAAAATATACCGGCATAAAAAAATAATTAATAACAACAGTAAGTAAATGTTAAAGCGTCGAAATAATTAATAATGATAACAGGGAACCTAAATGAAAATATAATGTAATATAAATAAAACTTAAGCTATATAACGAGGGGAAGAGAAGACATAAATGATATAGAAGTCATTTGTTTTGACTGAAGAGGCAACGAGAGAGAATTGTTAACATGGGAAAGACATTTTATAGTAATACCTAGAAGAGAGAGATATCTTGAGAAGGTATATCAAGTGAGTCTGAAATTAAAATATACTGAGCATAAGAATCTTATGTATATCCTTTGACGAAATGGAGGCTGTATCACATTAAGATTAGTTTAAATAAATGAATAATATTTCAGTATTTAAAATAAAAGTCAAAACCAATTTAATATTTTTTACCGTTTATGTTTGGCAAATTGTATACAAGTTTCAAAAAAAAAATATTTCGAACCGAATTTTTATGCCAATATTTATGTTTGTCCTAGCGTAGATTACCAAATGAAAAATGCTTTTATATTAGGTAAAAATAGTGTTTCATTCCTGTTTAATCCAATTTAACACTTTGATTTAATTTCCATGTGACTTTATGTGTGATATGTATGTATTCAGGAACGGACTATCTCCATATTACATAAATTTGAATTTTTTTGCCCAGTAGATATTGATTAATTTGTATGTGAGACCAGTATTAAAGTGATCGTAGAATTTTAACCTTACAAAGCAATAAAATCTGATACAGTACATCTTTCTGGTAAGGGAAACTTTTTCGCTATGCTTGCAAAATGATCATTCCATAACATATTTCCCTCAAAATAAATTTAGTGACAAACCCAATAGAATCTAGTGTCCTTACATAATTAAGTCGGGTTAATTTAAAAAAAAAAGTGTTGAATGGGGTTTCTTCGCATTAAACTCTACTAGGTTACTGTCAATCCAATCTAAAATTTCGTCCAACTTTCTTCGTATGTGCAATTCTGGCCCTGATGATCAGAAATAGTCCCATTAAGATGCGTATATCACTTCTACTCCATTCTAGAATCTGCGATAGGTTGCTACTTGAGGGTTGGCTATGAACCCAACTAACCCAGGATTATATTTCCTGTACTGGTTCATATCCAGATACTGTCATGATTCCGATCCAATAAACTCGGACTCTGCACCTTTTTTCGCAATAGTGTCGGCTTTCTCGTTACCCTTCACCCTTTCGTGCTCCGGTACTCAAAGTAGGATTAATCTGTTCCTGGTAGCAATGCGATTCAAGGATTCGATCCAGTTCCACACCAGCTTCGAATCCAACCGGTTGGACTTCAAACTTGGTATGTAAATACCTTTGTAACGGTCCACTTTTTCTGATAGCCCTTGTATATGGAATTTAGATTTATAAGCTGACCTTGTGTGTTTATAAAGATGATTCTTTATTACTTTTAATTTCCTTTGAGCCCTGTGTGGCGTTATTATCTCTCAGAGGTACGTACACATCAACTTCTATGTTTTATCGAATGCCTTTCTAAAATGACATAATTTTTATGGTTTTAGTAAAATAATTTCTGTTTCTACACTTATTAGGTATCCTTGAATACCGTATCTTCATTTCGGAGTTTTATTCTGTCTTTTATTCCATTTGGGTCATAATCGTGACTTCTGTACTGAATTTCGTCTAAGTGTGTTCGCTTTCTTGTTTATTTTCTATCAGACATTGCTTTTCTGACTTCGCTTTGTTTTAAGTCATCCTGATTTGTGCTATTTATTTCACACCTTTTTCGGATATTTTGTGATAGTAAAAGAGGTTATTATTTCTTTGTTATTGTTTACTTAGCGTAAATATAGGGTTATTTTCCAGATATTTGCTTCTTCTTGTTAGCTCTCATCGTTCTGTCACAAGTGGACTTGATATAGGTGAGTCGTTAGTAACATATCTTCGTAGATTAATATTTCGGTCTTGTTGGATTACGATTTTTAGGGTAACCAAGCGGCTGGATATGACGTCGATAGTGCGCGTTGATCTTGTAGTGTAAGGGGAATATATAAAGAAAGAATTAGCGATTTAAAAAGATCAAAAAGTCAAATATTTAGTAAAAGAAAGTGACACTCTCCCGAACCCCAAATCCTGTGTGTAAGGTAAAGACTCTCTGACACCGCAAGGGCACGAACTACCTTTTCGTCTGCAGAGTGGTCGATCCAGTCCAGAGAGTCCTGTAGGGGAGAGCGACCATCTTTTCAGAACCTTGGCTAACGCTCCAGGCTGGTTTTATTCTCTCCTAGGATATGGTGACAGTAGCGCTGCCGTTACATTTTGGTATAGGTAAAATTATATGATATGCTTTACTTTGTTAGTCAATGATTTTTTGTGTTCAAAAAAGCTTGTTACTGATGAATGATCCATAATCTTCTTTTAATATCAAGTATGTTGGTATTTATTGTTTATAATATTTGTTTCAACATGAAAATTTAATGTGGTACTTTTCTTCTCTTTCTGAATCCCTATTTAATATGGAGAAAAATAATCGTGGCAATCTGAAGATTTGGAACGTTATGAAAATGTATCTTGAATATAGATGAATCCATTTCATGATAATAAAATTGTCATAAGCATAAAACGTAATCAACTATTTCAATGAATGGAAAATTCATTTGCATTTTAACCTTTATGTTGATAAGATTTAATTAAAGAATATTTATATTTTTTATGTACATTATGAGAACGTTTTATTTCATTATATTTAGTGCATTATAGTAATATATTCATTAAATTCAATATATTTTTGTTTCTATAATTGGTTTAATGGTACATCATTGGAAAATTTTGTTTGTGTTTTCTCTTCATCGAATGTTTCATAAATCGTATATATTCCCTCAGGTGTTTTGATAACATTTCGATTTAATTAATAAATAATTAACACATATTTAAAAAAATATGTAATCCAAATATTTATCGTTTTGTTTGTTTGTCTTCAATGATTTTTACAAAATTTATTTTATTTTAAATGTATCGATGAATAATATTTTACTGGCACTTAAGCTTACTATTTGGTATTTGATAAAAAAAACATCGTTTGGGTATAAAATATTCCTACCCTTACCGCATTCTCAAGTATTTCTTTTCCTAAATATCAGTTTTGCTCGGAAAAGTTGCATTTTAAAGGCACAGCACGATATTTCCCAGTCACATTTTTCTGTTGGCAAGCGGTATGTGGCAGATTGTTTGAGAATTCAAGCAAAAGGTATTTTTTATTTTTTTTTCTATACCTAATATATGAAATATTTTATGTATTATTGTGTCTGAAAGTAAGTTTGTCTTGCTTCAATCATGTAGTTTTTATATATCAACTAGAAGGTAAATATTATTTATTTTTTTAATAGGTTTAAGAAAAAATTACCCAGAAATTAGGAAAAATTGGGTGTAAAATTTGTTTTTTTTAGTATTTTCCTGTTAATAATGAGTAATCCTACCCTCTGGTCCAATTTTATTTGCGCAGCACAAAGTAGAGCCTAATTATTCATTTTTAGACGAGAACTCGCCTAACATAGCAACTAAAAATTTGTGTTTTTTCATGATATTTAAAATAATTATCAGAAGAGCGCGTCTATGCTACTTTTTTCAAATTTATCTAAAGAAAAAAGTTTATAATCGTATCACCTTTACTAAAAATAATATTAAAAAAAGTGCCATAGAAGCGCTCTAATGAATTAACTAACAGAATCGATTGGTGAAAACCGCAGCTTCCTATTTGTAATATTAACGGATCGCCTGTCCAAAAACAATTTCAGGCAAGATAACGTATGATATGGGCGCCTCTTAACTATTAATTGAAATTATTTTTTATCCTTGAATGTGAAGATTCATTTTTCTTCTTTCCAATCGCTGCCTTATAAAAGATTATTTTTTTATTTAATTATATGAACCGAACTAAATGTAATGGCAGCGTTACTATCACCACTCTCCTAGAAGAGGCTCCTTAGGTCCTGAAGTTGGCCAACGTAGAAGCGGCAAGGCTCTGAAAATAGGCTGTATTTCCCTGGACAGTAACGGTCACCTTTCAGATGATAAGGGTAGTTCTTGCTCTCGCGGTGTTGGAAGGTCTTTGGTGTTATAGACAGGATTAGATGAGGGAGGTTTTTTTCGAAACATAAATATTAGTTATTTCAAAGTTCAAACGGTACATGTTATCAATTTTTTTAGTAGTTAGCTTCGGTTTCCTTTTCTGTTCCTCCCTTGGGCGAGAAGCATTAAAATACGCCAAAGAAAGTTTTACGTGATTTATTTTAAAAAAATGATAAAAAAAAATATATATATGTATATATAAAAGAAAATTTAACAGTAACAAAAAATGTAAAAAATTACTATGGTGATGAAAAACAAATTGAAAAAATGACACCTTGACCCAAAATAAAACCCAAAATATTGAAAATATATTGATAAGAAAATTTTATAAAAACGGGTCAGATCATGTCAGATGTGGCAATTTAAACAAAAATGAAATCAAGTGGACATGAAGGAAATTTTTAGATTTGTCAATTTTTTTAATGGATTTGAGGAAAGGACTTTTTTTGAAATTGTCAAAAAAAATTTTGTAATGTTACAATGAGTGGATAAAGAAAAATAGGGTGAGAATATTTTATTAATGCAAAAAGAATATTTGAATCGTTATTTAAATTTGTTGATAATTAGTAATAAATATGATTTAAGCTCAATTCTTTTTATTATGGGTTCGTTCTACGAATAGAATTTGAAATGTATCATAAGTAAAATGTTAAATAAAAAAAATTTTGGACCCCAATCTAATTGATTTTTGATGTATTTAGAAACAATTTTATAATCCGTCCTTTGTTTCTTTTTGTAGGTATAAGGAAATTAAACTCAAATTATACTTGGGACTTTTTTTTGAAATGTGACTTAGCTTGATTTTTGGCTTGTCTTCGAATTTCTTCAAAATTTTCGTGGATTCGACAGTAGAGACGTTAGGTCCCAAAAGAGAAAAAAACTTGCTCGTTCCAAAAAAAAACTTGCTCGTTCCAAAAAGACGTTCAGTCCCAGAAGAAAAAAATGTTCTGTCCAAAATAAAAAACATTTGGTATAAAAAATCCTAAAAGTTCACATAAAGTAAAGACAAAAATCTTATAAATTACCAGATTTCGTGGTCTCTGTTTTTAAAAAAGAATATAAAACAATAATAATAATATTATGAAATATATGAATTTTTAGATCAAAAAATTTGATATAAAAGTAATCAAAGTGAATTAAATTAAAAATAGATTCTCTTTTTGTAATCGAAACTAAAGGAGCACCACAAAAATCAGATAATTTAGATTATTATTACAGATAAGATATGAACTTTTAAGTAATTATAACAAAAATATACCGACAAAAAAAATTAAAAACAACAGTAAATAAATGTCGAATAAAAGCGTCGAAATAATTAATAATGGTAACAGTGGACATAAGTGAAAATATAATATAATGTAAATAAAGCTTACCCTATATAACGAGAGAAAGAAAAGAAATTTTCAATAAGCGACACAGACGATATATAAGTCAATTGTTTTAACTGAATAGGCAAAGAGAAAATTGTTAACATGGGAAAGACATTTTATAGTAATACCAAGAAGAGAGGAAGATCTTGAGACAGCACGCGAGGAAATTAAGAAGGGATATCAAGCTAATCTGAAATTAAGATATACTGATCAGAAGAATAATGAAAATACAGGGAACAGAAAAAAAAACTTAACACATTTAGAATCAAAAAAACTAAGTATACAAATATAATACGAGAAGGTGAAACCAAGAAATTATAGTAAGACGAGGAAGGGAAAAACTATGAAATAAGTCAGTAGACTGAAATAAACAGAAAAAGACTAGAAGGTGAGACAAAAAAAAGACTGAGATAGAAATCATAAACAAAAGAGCACGATCGAAGAAAATGAAGAGGAGGTATAAATACTGAAATTAAAAAGCAATTATATTTTTTTTTCATTTTATATTATTATAGAGAACCCACAGCCCGGATTAAGAATTCTAAATAAGACATCTGATTTCACCAAGAGGTCCGTATCATTATAAATATTTCGTGTAGTACTTAAAAAAAAAAAAAAAAAAAAAAAAAAAAAAAAAAAAAAAAAAAAAAAAAAAACATAATATTAATCCCTTCTTTTAGGTGTGGTGCTCGTGCTTATTTTGAAGAACACACAAATTAACTTCGACTTGAGATTATTTATATGTTTGACACTTCACGTCATTAAGTTTGACATAATTTTGATTTTTGGTTATGCAATGTTTTGGTATGACAATCATGTGGTCTCTTCTTTTTGATGACAAACCTACTGGGTTTACAAAAAAGAAGATAAAGAAAAAGAAGATACTACTGTAGCAGTGGATATAAAAAAACAATTAAAAAACAACTATATATTGTATTGAAATAAAATAAAGTATAACAAAAACTTCAATATTGGAATTTATTAAATATATTTTGTGGTCTATGCTAATAAAAAACCCACATTAGGTACTTTAAAGAGGGAGCAATGTCCCCTATTTTAAAGTGCTTAATTTTAACGTATTTTTTCTGCTACCAGGGCTAATCTGGACGGAACCTACAGCTTAAAGTGGGCTCTGAACCACGGTCCTCAATCACCCTTAAGCCAAGACAATTCATGGGAATCGAACCCACGAATTTAACAATGACCAAGTATAAAGGTCGATGCCCTAACCAACCGGGCCATAGTGTCCGGTTATTTTAAAGTGATCAAGACCAAGAACTAGATCCTTCCTTATTTTCAATACTCTACATAACAACAAGAAAAATGTCTTACCAAGTGGATTTAGAATCCTTCCTATAAGCGGGACTTTCGTCTGAGATATTTTATTAGATTCCTGATTACTCGCCTATTATTTTCTAATTTCTTAACGTCACTATCTTTATCAACACTATTCCTTCGCCCGCCGGCATAAAGGAAAGATTTTTTTTTCGTTGAGTTATTTTAAGTTTTTAACTGGCCATATTTTTCGTGCCTGCGTTCCATATAATTACGTAGCGACGTTAGGGTGCCATCCAGTGGTGTCGTACCGACTGGCTGGTTGTGAGTACTATTTTTATCGTTAATTTTGATTGGTTTTTGCGTTGTGTCACAAAATATGACCCTGTGCTCTTTTTTGTTTTCATTGGTTAATTTCTGCCAACAAATATGGCCTCGTACCACGGACCTTTTCCACAGCAGTTTTTGCACGCTAGGAAAAATTTTTGCATAGTTGTGGAACGTTTGTAATTTTACCTGATTTGTATTTCAAATTGCGACATATTGTTTTTAAAATAAAGATTTTTTTTATATCCTGTGGATTAATTATTGTACGTGGAGTTTATGACCTGACCTTGATAGTTTTGTTAATTAATTTAGAATATTGTAGGGTGACCCATTTTATTATTTATTCGGATATGAAAATTTTTACTTGTTTCTTATTTTTATTTTTAATTTATCTGTGTTTCTTTCGTCTTTATTCCAATAAATATAATAGTTATTTTTACTTCTGCAAATGATAATAAATTTTTAATATCATAACACATTACCTAAAAAATAATTTATTGATTAAATCTAACAGACAGTTATTATTAAACGCTAGATTAATGATATTAATTTCATATAGAAACGATTCTTGTGAGAATGTAATAGAGAAAACTGTGAACAAAAGACTATTGAACGAAGAAAATTTGTAAGAAAACGGATGATTAAAGTTAAAGTTTATTAGGTTATTAGTGACTTAAATTCTAAGGGAAGAAGTTATTTTAACAAGAAAAGGAATTTAAATAGTTTGCTTAGAAATAATAATAACTAAATTTGGCCGCTTAGCATAATACGATAAATGTTTAAAAAAAGTCGACGTGTTAAGATCAACTAATAATCGAAGGACCAAACGGCTTAAATTTCAAGCAGTTAAATTAATATGACAAATCATATTGAAGTATACCGTAATGGCTATTTTTGTATCCATTTATTAATAATAAAAAGTACATTATTTAAAAAAACACATAAACAATAATTAAATTAACCAGTTCACTGTTACAATATTTTGTAAAATCTGAATGATGTAGTAAAAAAGGCGCGGTCTTAACTGGCATTTTAAGGAAGAACTTTTACATGTATAAAGTGACTTTACACCGAGTACATTTTAACTTATTTAAGAGTGAACGAGATGTAATATAGCTGATCTCGTTACTCTTACTTTGAGAAAGCCTTATCATTGATTGTATTTTATTACAAATTTGGTTTCGCTTCTTGGGAAGCGAGACGGGGGAAGAAAATATTACAAGAGATATAAATCTATGATATGGTATTAAATATTTATTATATTATTTTGATTTTAACCCTTTAACTGCGGGCAAAATTTTGCAGCACTGGCACTGAACGCTCTCGAGATAAAAATATTGAAAAATATGAATATTGTAACACACTTTAGCATGAGTTGAATTTTGAGTCTATTTTAATAAAACATGATGTCGAAAAATTTCGATAATTTCAAAAATTTTAAAAAGAAAAAATGTCAAATATTTAAAAATTTCTAAAATATATCGAAAACTTCAAAATTTTTAACCATTTTAAAAATGTTAAAATTTTCAAAAAATATTAAAAAATTATTACAAAAATATATCAAAAATTGGAAAAATTTTAAATTTTTTTCCAAAATTTCAAAAAGTAAATGTATAAAAATATTTTAAAACAGAAAATTTCAAAAACAAAATTATTCGATTAATTACAAATATTTGAAAAATGTCAAATTTCAATAATTTCAAAAATTTGTAAAATTTGTAAAAAATTTGTAAAACATAAAAATTTTCAGGGAAATAACAAAATATACAAAATTGTTTATTTACAATGAGTTTTTACGAATTATTTATATACGACAGCCGCACTTAAAGGGTTAAAAATGCATGGCGAGGATTGTAAATTCTTGATAAATTTTCAGTGAAATTTATCCAATTATTAACTAATCTTCCTGGACAAATTGTTTTTGATTTTTATTAATATTTTTTTTTTGTTTTTTGATATAAACTGCCAAATTTAACCTTTCCTGTACTATTTTAATTTGTAATTTATTATTATAATAATATCTACATAATATGAATTATAATATCCATTTATGCATACCATTATTATTATATTGTAATATTATTGTGCGTATATTTCTATACTAGGAAAATTCAAAAATAGGAAATGATTTAAAAGCAATATACAAATTTGAACAGCTTATTCGAATATGCGGCAACTACCTGGAACGCATAATATTTACCCATTCTCATTTCCCTTTCGTATATTTAGTTTGAGCACCCTTTGTTGCATCCGAAAACGGAAGTATTATACAAATTTTGCATATTTTGTACGGCTCATAGAGTGTCTGGACTCGCTATATAAGCTTCAAGTATAAAGCTGTGTCCCTATTTCAGCTCATGTTATTGATCTACTAAGTTTCCAAGGAATGTTGAAAGCAATTCAGGTAAAAGTAGATGTAAAATTAATACAAAACATTAAAAAATAAGTTAGGAATTAGGTAACGTATATACATGAAAAAATTTTGATTTTATTAAAAACTAAACCTAAATTAAAAATCTAGGGGCGTTTAAACAGTGCTGCACCATTTCGGCTAATGCGATCCTGGAAAAACTTTTCATATACATGTAGGGTAATATTATACGTGGAAAAGTTTTAAAAATTTTAACTGGAAAAAATTTTCTTTTGCGAAACACCTAAATTGTATGACGGATACCGGAAGGGTAAGCCCAATCCTGCTGAAATTTAATAGCGTTCTTCCCTGGAGAAAAGTAATTAGTAAAGTGAAGACCGGAACTCGATCGGAGCTTTTGATCAAGAGTTAGAGTGTTTACATTCACATAGACGTCCAGGCATAATTTTTTTACGTTTTTGGACTCTGGGAGATAAAAAATGGAGGTAAGAATTTTTCCCCCTTATAAAAATACTAAAGTGGTTTTTGGGCCTCAGTAATTTAAATAAGTACCACAAATTAGCAACTATTGATATTGTTAAATGGAGCAACCTTAAATATATTTTTGGATTTTTCCAAAAGTATTTGAACTAAAATTTGGTATTGTTACTTAATTACTGTGATAATTAAAATATATTAATTATATTGTATTAAAAATAACTTAAAATTATCAGTTGTAACATCCGCCGAAAGAAGGAGTCACTCGCGTACGGGTTTTGGCACCTCTAGCTAACCTTATGGTATACCGCGTCCAGAGTTAATCTAGTCAGTTCCAGTGGCAATCTTAGTACGCTGGGTTTTTTTTAAGTGGGTTTCTTTGATGGTATTTTCGTTCTTTATTTTTTTTAACTTAAACTCATTGTATACATTTTATATTTTTGTATTTTGTAAAAACAATACTTACAATATATATGTAAAAAAAATGGGTTGTGTCGCCCCAAAACTTACCCGACGAGTATGCAGAGACGAATGGTATATTTAATGTTTAAAGTTTCTAACTAAAAATGGAAAAAAATGCGAAAAAATGAGAAAAAAGAAGAAAAAATAGAGAAAATCGAAAATTATGAAAAAAACAGAAAAATGAGAAACAAAATCGAAAACACTAAATCAGAAGAATAAGAAAAAAAATCAGAAAAAATCAGAAAACAAAAAAAAGAAACAAAAAAACAGAACAATGAGAAAAAATTTGAAAATATCGAATAATACCAGAAAAAAAACAAAACAAAAATCAGAAAATTAAGAAGAAATCAGAATAAATCAAAAAACTGGAAAAAATCATAAAAAATGAGAAAAAACTAGAAAAAAATACAACGGAAAAACAAGAAAAAACGAGAAAAATGTGAAACAATAATCGAAAAAACCGGAAAAGAAATGAGAAAGATAAAAAAAAGAAAAAAATGAAGGAAAACCGGAAAAAGCTAAAAGAAACAGAGAAAAATTAGAATGTGAAAAAAATCGAAAAAATCAAAAAACCCGAAAAAATCAGAAACAAAAAGAAAGAATAAAATAGAAAAAAAAACAGAGCAATGAGAAAAAATGATGAATAATTAAAAAATATCGAAAAAAAAAATCAGGAAAACAGCAATAAAAACAGAAAAAATCGGTTGTGTCGTCGCAAAACTTTCCTGATGAGTTAAAGTTTAAAATTTTGACATTTTTTATTTTTGACAGGTGACAGTTGGAGAAACAATTTTGCCTGTTCTGAATAGAGTTTTTCAAGGGCTTTCAAACGATATATTTCAAGTCAAATTCCGTGACATATTGCATCTGTCATTTTTTGATCGTGACAGATGTTGTACAAAAACTAATGAGTTATTCCAACGGGTAACCCAAACCCATGTATCAAATTTCAGCTCAATCGGATTAAACGTGTGGCCTCCATCGTGGAAGAATGCACACAGACAGACCGACACACAGACAGAAAGACTTCCATCTGGAAATGGTATTAACCATCTCAGATGACCTCAAAATTGATATTTCTATCTTTATCTCGAAATTATTTTTTAGCTCGTTCACAGTACTTTTCCTTCTCAGAAGTGGGTCGGAAAAGTCAAAATTTTGCCATTTAAAATGCATGTGATTTTATAACCTTTATATGTCTAGTCGGGGGTTACCCCTCGGCTGAAAAATAATCCCATATGACCTGAGGTATCTGTGTACCAAATATGAAGTCAATGGGATGTCTAGAACGGAAGATATCGTGTCAAGAGACAGACGGGATTACATGATTACTTTTCTGCTTCGCTATCAATTACTAATTAAAGTATTGCTGTATAGTAACCATTTCCATGATTGTTTTTAGTACTATCACTAACTAAAATAATATATAATTCTTTCTAGTATTGAGCTCTATTATATTACATAGACTATACCTGTTCCTACATCTAAATGACAAATACTCCAATACAGAAACAATAAAGAAAATATTTAGTATCATTTCTCATAGCAATAGGCAAATGGGGAATTAATATGGATTATCTTCTAAAATTTACGAAGAGCCGGTGCATACAAAGTTGCCAAGCTATTGTTTTATAGAAATATTGTGTGCACCGTGGATATAAATACCTACTTAAATAGACACAAATAAAATATTGATAAAATTTAATCTAGACTAATAGCTTTAAAATACTTATACAAAGTATAAAGTAAAACAAAACAAAATAAAATAAAAAATCAGATGGATCACTTTTGAGTAATAGCAAAATTGAAACAAAACATACCAACACCAAGCAAAGTAAAAAAAGAAAGACAGAGATACAATACAAAGAGACTGACAGACCAAAACTAGTGCTGACTGACGGCAAAATAAAAAGAGGAATACCAAAAAAAAAGTGGTTGCAAGAAGTACAAGACGATCTGAAAAATGTAAATGTGAACGATTGGAGGAAGAGTACCATAAATAGAAAGAACTGGAAATAAATAGTAGAGAAGATAGAAGCCAAGGACCTACAGAATCTGTTGAGCTGACATATATATTGTAATATTATTTACACAATCTCTATTTAAGGTTGGGTTCTGTCAATGGTAGAAACTTATTTAGTTACCAAATATTATTTTAATAAATTTTGTTGTACTATAATTCGTGTTTTCTTTCTTCTTTGTCCTCTATAATTTCTTACAGCATGCTAATATTCCTTGGAATTGCCTCATTATTTACCTTTTACTGCTACAATTGGATCTTTTTTTACCATTAATTTGTTTACATTTGTGTTGTTCTGTTCCTAGAGGATTTTTATAACCTTTTTTTTAAATTAGTAAAATTCTATACCATTATTTTTATTCATACAATTATTCATATAATGCCTCATACATAATCCTTTTCCTTCCATTTTTTAACTATCGTACAGATTGAAAACCTTTCCATCATTGTTACTTTTTTTTACCAAATTAACGAAAACAAAAAACTATAATGACCAAATTTGGATTAAGTTTTTTTCAAAAAAAAAAACTAAACGAAGATAAATTTGTTTTTTCTTTAAACTTTAAACACAAAATGTAAAAATCAGTAAAAAAACAAAACTGTAAAAAACAAGCTTATCATAAGTTATAATAAAAAAAATAACGACCTGATGGTGGAGGGGCAAATTTCTAAACGTCGAATAAAAAACTTCAAAATGTCCACTTTTCCGAAAACAAATAAAAAATATTTAAACTATTAATAAAAAAAAATCAGTTCAGTACTGTGTACAGTGCGAGATCAAAATCTACTTGCTCTTATTTTTTTACCTTCATTTTTTTTTAATTCTACATTTAACCTTTCCTACTAGATTTTATTGATATAGCCATCCTTAGTTATTTTTATTCACCCTATATTCCTTGTTTACTATCTGACTTCGATTACTTAAATTTAATGTATTATGATTTCAAAATTTCAATTATCATTATCTTTCATTATCTTAACAAATTTTATGATTCTTTCACTTTTTTTTAAATTTTAGCAAAATCTATCATACCTTCCTTTCCTTTTCTATACTTACATATCAACTATTAACTTATTTAAAAAACTCATACAAAATATTTCATTACAATATATTGTTTTGGAAAACCCTGTTTTCAAAAGAATTTCCATTCCTTATCATGAATTTTTTATTTTGGGCTGGGTTTACACAACCTAAATAACAACAAAATTTACATCTACAATTAAAAAAAAAATAAAATTTTTTCAAAAAAATAATCCTCGGCTGCTTCACAGTCTGCTACCAAAATTTACTACTTCGTTTTTCTCTTAGATTTTTTTTTATTTTCTCTGCTATATTTATGATGCTTCCGCATTTTCTTAACCCAGTAGTTAATTATTATTTTTTTTATAAATAAAATTTTCTATTCTATCAAACAAAATTTCTGCCCCTTTTTTTCTAAACCTGAATCAATCAATAATTATTTAATTTTTTTTTATAGATTTTCGCCTACTTAATTTTTAACATTTTACAAAACCTAAATTTCTAACCCTACTTAACAAAAACGACACATCCACATGAAAAGGAACATTCTCTTTCCCATCACAGTGACATTTTCGAATCAAATACTCAATATTATTTTATAATTTACCTAATAATATTAAAACCCTTATTACTCATATTATTCCATATTAACAATTATATTCAGTACTTACTATATCTATTACAACCCCTAAACTATAATAATTCAACAAATGAATGTAACGCTAACACAAATTATAATTATTAATAATTCTCATATTTTTTCTCTATTTTAATACATAGTATACCTACATAACATTACAATATATACTAGGTAAAATTAATTAAAAGATTATGGGTTGTAGCTAACACAACATTATAAAAATATTATAAAAAAAGCAAATAAGGCAAAATAGTGGCAAAATAAATACAAAAAAACAGAAAATTGACCAAAAAAGTTAAAAAAAAAATAAAAAAAAGTTTAAAAACAAACAAAAGGTCGAAAAAGGTAAAAAGCAAAAAAAAAGGGGACAATTAGAAGCAAATTAAATAATCCAAATATGACAAAGTAAATGGGAAAAAAAGCAAAAAATGCTGAAAATGTCAAAATAAGTTAAAAAAAAGCAAATAAGGCAAAATAATAGCAAAATAAAGGCAAAAAAGAGAAAATTGGCAAAAAGTACAAAAAAGTTAAAAAAAATTAAAAAAAGTTTAAAACGAACAAAAGGTAAAAAAGCAAAAAAAAAAAAATATAAATTAGAAGCAAGAATATTTTATTTTTTCACTGACACTGTCCGGAGCAAGTGGCCTTTACCCTATTAATCGAATTTGGTGCCCGAGGCAACACTTTACCTTGACGAAAACGCCAAAATATTCCGTGAGCGTCACAGAAATATAATAAATATTAAGATTAATGTTATTTTTTTTCCTGTGCCACACTGTATTTTCATTATTCCTCTGCTCAGTATATTTTAATTTAAGACTCGCTTAATAGCCCTTCTTAAATTCCCTCTTTTCTAGGTATTACTATAAAATGTCTTTCTCATGTTAACAATTCTCTCTCTTTGCCTCTTCAGTCAATACAATTGACTTTTATTCCGTCTGTGTCGCTTATTGAAAATTTCTTTTCTTCCCCTCGATCTATAGAGTAAGTTTTTATTATATTATATTATATTTTCACTTTGTTCCCCTGTTATCATTATTAATTCTTTCGACGCTTTAACTTTTATTTACTGTTATTTTCAATTCTTTTTTATGCTGGTATATTTTTTTTTGTTATATTTAATTAAAAGTTCTTATCTTATCTTTTATACAATATAAATTATTTGATGTTTATGGTGCTCTTTCAGTCTCGATTACAAAAAGAGAATCTATTTTTAATTTGTTTTTACAGATTGTCTTAAAATTTAATTAACTTTGATTACTTTTATATTTCATATTTTGATCTAAAAATTCATGTATTTCATATTAATATTATTTTTGTTTTATATTTTTTTTTTAACAGAAACCACGAAATCTAGTAATTTATAAGATTTCGTCTTTTATATTTACTTTATGTGGACTATTAGGGGTTTTTTGTATAAGTTTTTTTGGAACAAGTTTTTTTGGTACTACAAGTTTTTTAACTGAACAAGTTTTTTTTCCTTATGGAGCCAACGTCTCTACTGCCGGATCCAGGAAATTTTAAAAGAAACTCGAAGACAAATCAAAAATCAAGCTGAGTCACATTTTCAGAAAAAAAAGAAAAAGTGTCTAACAGATTGAAATTTTTCTTATAAAATAAAACAAATATAACGTTTAATCTGAGTTTATTTTCCTTAAACCCACAAAAAGAAAAATATTTTATAGCTTTTTGTCAATTGTTTTTAAATACATCAAAAAATCAATTAGACAGGCGTCCAAAAAAATTTTTTTTTTCATATTTTACTATCAACAATTTAAAATAACGTTACATTAAGAAGAATTAATAGAAAACTAGCTGGTACCTAAATTATAGGAATTAATTCTGAATATAGTCCTCATGGTATTAACCAGAATTTGGACGATTTACTAACAATTACTATCGATATAAGATCTTCCACTTGGAAAGATCCAAGTCGACCAATAATATAATAATTATAATTAATTAACCACAACATGTCTTTTTACTTACAATCCCTATTTCTAATTGCTAAATTTTGAACATTTCTGGCTACCTATTACGGAATTTTACCCACTTGGGGTTAGTGGAGTGTCGATTGTAATTTAACGCCCCTAACCCCTATCTAAATCGGTTTTTCGTCCAGGAAAGGCTCGGCATTTGCGAATCTAATTTTACGGCAAGAAACAGGTCTGCAAAACGGCGTTCGAAAGCTGCTAACAATACGAAATGTTTAGCTTTACATGGCTGAATCTATAAAAGAGTTTTAAAATAATTTTACACTTGTCAAGTATCTTCAATTAAGCATATATTTTGTAAGAATTAAATAAAGAAAAAATAAGTTTTTTATCGTTATTGTATATTAAATGGATAAAAACAATGAAATGAAATCCATACTCAAACATCATTATTATCATTGTCTGTTAGTTTTAAGTTGAAATTAAATTGGATTAAGCATGAATCTTAAATTTCTTTTCATAACGTAAAAAAAAGTTTTTTCCTCGAGAATTTTTGACAAATTTAAATTCCGTGATAAATTGAATCAAAGAAGATTTTTAAATTGAGAGTCTGTCTAGACGAAATGCAAATTAAAGAATATTAATAATGTAACTAATATTGAAACGAAACTGGTATTTGGAATGAAGCTTTTTGCCTAAGTAATTATGTTCGATTTTAATATCTATTTTATACGAAAGTATATAAATAGAACAGTCAAAACTTTTATTTCACATTAAGCCTCTGTCTAGACAAGATGAAATATTAATAATGTTAAAAATACAAATAAAATAGGATGACAGGAAAACAGTAAAAGATGCAATTAATAAATAGTTTATGTAAAGTCTGAAACACTCTGTAAATAGATAAACTAAGACGTTATTAGTAGCCAGATTTAAACAGCACAAACGGCATTATATTATAAATGTCACGAAGAATAAATACGTAAACAAAAATCATGCGCAGAAGCAACGACTAAAGGGCATTTGGTCCAAATTAAACGCGAAAAACAGCATTGTATGATAACTGAGACGAATAATACATACGTAAATAAAAATCATATGCGGAATAAAAGACCAAAGGACATGAGGATCCAACTTCGTTATTAGTGGTCAGATTTGGACCAATAGTAATGGAGATAGACCTTAATGATCTTTAGTCTTTGCTTCTGGGCATGATTTTTATTTACGTATTTATTCTGTCACATTTATAATACAATACCATTTTCCGCGTTCAATTTGGACCAATAATAATGAAGTTTGACCTTAAGGTCCTTTAGTCTTTTACTTCTGCGCATGATTTTTGATTACGTATTTATTCTACGTCACATTTATAATACAATACCATTTTCCACGTTCAATTTGGATCAATAATAATGAAGTTTGACCTTAAGGCCCTTTAGTCTTTACTTCTGCGCATGATTTTTATTTACGTATTTATTCTTCGTCACATTTATAATACAATACCATTTTCCACATTCAATTTGGATCAATAATAATGAAGTTTGACCTTAAGGCCCTTTAGTCTTTACTTCTGCGCATGATTTTTATTTACGTATTTATTCTACATCACATTTATAATACAATACCATTTTCCACGTTCAATTTGGATCAATAATAATGAAGTTTGACCTTAAGGCCCTTTAGTCTTTACTTCTGCGCATGATTTTTATTTACGTATTTATTCTACGTCACATTTATAATACAATACCATTTTCCGCGTTCAATTTGAACCAATAATAATGAAGTTTGACCTTAAGGTCCTTTAGTCTTTTATTTCTACGCATGATTTTTGATTACGTATTTATTCTACGTCACATTTATAATACAATACTATTTTCCGCGTTCAATATGGACCAATAATAATGAAGTTTGACCTTAAGGTCCTTTAGTCTTTTTCTTCTGCGCATGATTTTTGATTACGTATTTATTCTACGTCACATTTATAATACAATACCATTTTCCGCGTTCAATTTGGACCAATAATAATAAAGTTTGACCTTAAGGCCCTTTAGTCTTTTACTTCTGCGCATGATTTTTGATTACGTATTTATTCTACGTCACATTTATAATACAATACCATTTTCCGCGTTCAATTTGGACCAATAATAATAAAGTTTGACCTTAAGGCCCTTTAGTCTTTTTCTTCTGCGCATGATTTTTGATTACGTATTTATTCTACGTCACATTTATAATACAATACCATTTTCCGCGTTCAATTTGGACCAATAATAATAAAGTTTGACCTTAAGGCCCTTTAGTCTTTTACTTCTGCGCATGATTTTTGATTACGTATTTATTCTACGTCACATTTATAATACAATACCATTTTCCGCGTTCAATTTGGACCAATAATAATGTAGTTTGACCTTAAGGCCCTTTAGTCTTTTACTTCTGCGCATGATTTTTGATTACGTATTTATTCTACGTCACATTTATAAAACAATACCATTTTCCGCGTTCAATTTGGACCAATAATAATGAAGTTTGACCTTAAGGCCGTTTAGTCTTTTACTTCTGCGCATGATTTTTGATTACGTATTTATTCTACGTCACATTTATAATACAATACCATTTTCCGCGTTCAATTTGGATCAATAATAATGAAGTTTGACCTTAAGGCCCTTTAGTCTTTACTTCTGCGCATGATTTTTGATTACGTATTTATTCTACGTCACATTTATAATACAATGCTATTTGTTCTGTCTAAATTTGGCTACTAATAACGGAATTAGAGAGTCAACACACTCAAATGCCTTGTTAAGATCAATAAATGCGCCAGAACCGTCTTCTGTATAATTTACATTTTACAGGATGTCCATAGAAGTAGTTCTTTTATTATCTAAAGGAATATTATTTCAAATAAAGTTTTTTTTAATGGAATGAAAAATAATTTTTATACAATTTTTAGAAGTTGCATTTAAAATCTAGGTCACTTTATAAAGTTGGCAACACTGCACAAGTTTTTTTTTTTATTTAACTTATTTTGTTTTTTCCTATTTTTGCCCTTTTTTCCCGTTTTTCGTTAATTTTTTCTGTTTTATCGATTTTGTTATATTTTCCCAATTTTTTCCTGTTTTACCCTATTTTTGTTTATTTTTGTCACATTTTTTACTATTTTCGTTATTTTCCCATTTTTCCTTATTTTTTTATATTTAGAGTTTTTTCCCAATTTCTTACTACTATTTAATATTATATCTGTGTTTTTTTCTATTTGTTCCTATTTTTCCTGTTTTCTTTATTTTTCCATTTTTTCATCATTTTTTCTTATTTTTTCCTATTTTTGCTATTTCTTTTACCTTATTTTTCCATGCTTTTCCTTATTTTATCATGCTTTTTCCGTATTTTTCAATATTTTTCCATATTTTTCTCATTTTCACCAATTTTTCCTGTTTTTCATTATTTTTTGATTTTCTTACTTCTCCGTATTTGTCGCTGTTATTATCTATTTTTCCTATTTTTCCTTATTGTCTAATATTTTACACTATTTTCCCTATTTTTCTCGATTTTTCTTTTTTATCTCCCTATTTTTCCTTTTCATCTCTTCGAATATATTCCTTATTTTTCTCGATTTTTCTGTTTTTATCACCTTATTTTCCCTTTTTATCTCTTTTTCAATTTTTTTATCCATTTGTCAATATTTTTCCATGTTTTTCCCTATTTTTCCCTGTTTTTTGTTTACTATTTTTCCCATATTTTCTCTAGTTTTCGCTATTTCTTCATATTCTCCTGTTTTGATTATTGTTTCCTGTTTTTCCATATTTATCCCTATTATTGTCTATTATTTCACTATTCCATTTTTTTATTATTTTTCCCAATATTGCCCTACTTTTTATTATTTTCTCATGTTTTCATATTTATTCTCTAATTTCCCTATTTTTCCATATTTTTTCCAATTTTTAATTACTTTCCCGATATTTTCCCACTGTTCACCATTTTTAGTACATTTTTCTATTTTGCTCAATTTTGCCCAATTTGTTCCTATTTTTTTTCTATATTTTTCCCTATTTTTTGCAAATTACTCTATTTTTCACAATTTTGCCTAACTTCTTCCTAGTTCTTTTTCAATATTTTTCTCTTTTTTCCCATATTTTCCCTATTTTTCACTATTTTCTCTATTTCTCCTATAACTTTCTATTTTTGCTGTTTTTCATTAGTTTATTCTATTTTCTTTATTTTTGCTTATTATTTCTTATTTGTCCTTATTTGTTTAGTTATTTTTCCCTATTTTTCCTAAATTTCCAAATTTTTTAATATTTTCCTAACTTTTCCTATTTGGCTCAATTTTTCTTATTTTTTCCCAACTTTTCCCTATTTATTCTCAATTTTTTCCCTATTTTTCAATTTCTTTACCAAAATTAAAGTTAGCGTGAAACTTTTAAATTGTATTTAAAAAAAGTTCCAATTACTATTTTTAACTGTGTACAATCCAATGCAGCTTGTATGTTTTAAAAGTGTATCATTATGAGGTATTAAACACCGTACCAAAACAAATTTACCGTGACCTTCAAAAAAAGGCTTCATTGCAGTATTGCGTGTTGTTATTTAGACAGACATGGTGATAAAATGATAAAAACGAGACTGAATAATAATCAGAATTAAAACATGAAACTTTTACCATTTTTCAAAGTTTTATTTTTACCAAAGTACACCCACTTCTGCAGTTGTTAAATGTCAATAAAATAATTATACAAAATTACACTGTAATGAAAAAAAAAGAAACTGAATTATTGCTTTGGACTGTAGATTTAATTAACCAGAACAAAAATCAAATAAAAACTTAAATTGTGCTTTTATTTATAAATGGGTTTTGACTATCCAACCCCCGGTATATTATATTATTATTTTTTCAGAAATCTTCTGTTTCCTTTTATTGAATTATTTTTTTAAGTTTAGAGAGATAGCCTAAACCCATTATATTTAATGTGTTTTATTTCCTCTTAGATTTTATTGATTTCTCTAGCCACTTGATCTGTCTGAGTGTAGATTGTCAAAAGTCATTATTTTTAATTATATTTTATTTTGTATTCGTTTGCATTTTTCCCAAAATGCTTTAGATGTCTGTGTTTACAGAAAAATAATTGGTAGTCGGTACCACAGAACATTATGCCAATATGATTGCAAAAAGTCATATACAAATGTCCAAAACCGCTTCGTTACTGATATACAGTGTGATTTGTGAATTTAGACAAAAAATTCAATCCGCCATATCAAATACAGGGATAACCCGATTTTTCATTCAAGAAATTAATTTTTGGATAAAATACCATCAAAAATGGGTTATTATAATAAAAAATTACAAAACCAAGACATAAATATTGTTATTTTCTTTAATTAGTTCGTAGTAAAATTTTATAAAATACTTTCATAACCCAAGAAAAGACGAAAAAATAAATTCGTATCAGGACCGGAATGAGTCATTTCTTGTAAGAATAACTGTTCTAGTATAATAATTATCAATATTCTGATCGCAGATTCAAAATCTGCTAAAAAAGCTGATAGGAATTTGTTCAAAAAGGACTGTACTCATTTTTTTATAATTTATATTTGCTTACTAATTTTGAATTTATGAAAGTACAACACAACGCACAATAATTTTTTGAAAATAGGGATTTGACACTTGACACAAGCCTACTGTATTTAGACAAAAATTGTAAGCTACTGATACGGATTTATTCTTCACTTTTTACTTTCCGAACAACAGAGTTGTATAGAAGGAAAGTATTGCGATCATGATATTTTGACCATACCCAGATTTTAACGAATCTTTACGTTTTGAGGTCACCTGAATCCATTTATGCCATTTTTAGCATGATGTCTGTCTGTGTGTGTGTGTGTGTCTGTGTGTCTGTGTGTGTGTGTGTGTGTGTGAACACGATAGCGTCTAAACGGCTGAACCGATTTAGATGAAATTTTATATACATATTTAGGGTAGCAAGGAGACGACCTGTATAGATTTTGGAGTTAATCGGACAACCGGAAGTGACAGTTGCTATAAGTGATGACGTCATTACTAAACAAGATGGCAATAAAGTTTTACACATATATTTTCTATACGTTATAGTTTAATTTCGAATGATTAAAATTTTTAAAAACGTTTGCCATTATTGCCAGATTTATCAAAAAGTATTTTTTTTTCATATTTTTCTTAAATAATCAAAATAATGCATTTTTTATGAAAAATTACAGGATATGAAAGTTGTAGAACATAAAATTTTCTACACATTTTGTCATAACGGGTTTTTTGAATTCCTGATAGTTTCGCCGCTGGAGGGCGTGAAAAAAATTTATATAGACATTTTTGCGACTTTTTTAGGTTTTTAGACAAAATTATGGATTTTTATGAAAAATTACATAGTATCAAAATTGTAGAACATAAAATTTTCTATAAATTTTGTCTTGACTATTTTTTCAATTTGCTCATAGTTTCGCCGCTAGTTTTAATTTTAATTGTTATCTTTATTAAATTATGATTTTTTAGTTAAATTTTTATATTAAAAATTTAAAAAAAAATTCTTTAAATTTGTAATAATTAATTTTATAATAATAATTTTTTTCAAAATTTTATTACAAAAATAGAATAAATTCAAAAATATAAAAGTTATTGAAATGTGATTATCACCATTCGAAAGATAATATAAAACTCTAAATTTTAAATGTATTTTGGTTTCTTAAAATTTAGAATTGTAATTATTGTAGCCAAAATTAAGAATTTTTTTTAATTTTTTTGTAATCTCGTTTTATCAATAAGTATAAAATAAATGAAAAAAGTAAATAGGATATCCGAAAAGGATCCAAAAGTACTATGTGTGTAAATTATTTCATAATTTTAACATAGTATTTGTAAAAGTTATAGCAAAAAATGAAAAAAGTTAAAACAATTCAATGGATTTACGCATGAATTTTTGAAAAAAAATTTTATTTTTTTATTAGTTTTTTAAACTAACTTTATTAATGAATTTTGATCCAAAAACTTAAAAAAAGGTCTGTTTCCCATTTTGAATAAAATTAAATGAGATATTAATTATTTATTGATTTTAAAATTATTCAAAAATAGGTTTTATTTGTTTTAAGGTTCAAATTAATATTAAAAATTTTAAAAAAATTACAATTAAATTTGTAGTAAAATACTCTATAATTCAGATTTTTTTCAAAATTTTATTCAAAAAATTATAGAATTCCTAATTTTTTCTTTAACTTTAATATCAGTTTAAAAGAAATTGAATAACTTTAAAAATATTAAAGATATTAAAATGGGATTTATACCATTCGATAGGTAATATAATTAATGTATTTTAATGCAGAAAAACTAAAATAATCGATTTAACAATTACTTTACTAGGAGTGTTCGGAAAGTTGGGTGGGATTACCCCCTCATTTTTTTGTGTTATGAGAGTATTTTATAAAATTTTACTACGAACTAATTAAAGAAAATAACAATATTTATGTCTTGGTTTCGTAATTTTTTATTATATTAACCCATTTTTGATGGTACTTTTTCCGAAAATTAATTTCTTGAGTGAAAACATTTAACATCATAATTTATTACGGAATAACTGAAATGGTGCCAGAAACTTTTTTAACAAGTTCCTGTAGGATGTTTTCCGTAGATTTCGAATCTGAGCTCAGATTTTTGATAATCATTTTACATGTCTTCTTACAAGAACTTAAGATTTAACAAAAAGAATATTCCGGTCCTGATATTGATTTCGTTCAAAGGGCTACTTATTAAGGCCATTTAGTTTAATTCATGTACCAAATTTAAATTAAATCGGGTTATCCCTGTATTTAATATGGCGGATTGAATTTTTTCTCTAAATTCACAAATCACACTGTATATCAGTAACGAAGCGGTTTTGGACATTTGTATATGGCTTTTTGCAATCATATTGGCAGTCCCTATAACCCCCAAAGTTTTGTCGGTTTAATCTCTGGACACCCTGTATAATACCGGATTAAATTGTAACTATAAAAATAATAAAAGATGGTTTCAAATTAATCCCTTTTTAATTATCTACAAGATAGAAAGTAGAAACATTTTAATTATAATACCGTCCATTTGGGTGTAATTGTACGGTAGAGGAGTCCGTAACTCGTAATAATTAGTTATCTTTCTATCAACGAGCTTTATCTCGTCTCCAGTTAATCACTAAAATATTCTTCCGACTTCGGCGGTGGCCGTATCTCAGCTGCGCCATCTTGCCGGTAATATCATTTCCTGTACAGCATCGACCAGCGATGAGAGCTTCAAATTACAATTTATGGGAGAACATTATTTCAAATTTATATTAGCTGTACGAAATGAAGCGGAGACATTAGGTAAAGACGACCGACTGAATTCTAAGAAACACTATAGGGATGTATAACTTTCAGTAGCGGAAATAACCAAATTATATTCGTTCCATTGCTGGGAAATTTCTAAAGCAATTTTACAGATATAAACTCTCATATTTACTCTTTCTGGAAAAATGTTTAAGCGAGTAAAAATGTCGCCGGTCGCGAATCATATTTCATTTTAGGGAAAATTCTTGCTTTCGGGAATTTAGCTTTTTATTTATTTGAATTCTTACGTTTAAGGAACATTGACTTCACTCTCGGGCATTAAATTAATTTTAAATTTTATTGTTGCTGTTAAACAGGAAAAAAAAGTTATATCAACCATTTTGATAATTGGTAATTAAATATCCTGAAGGTTTCTGATGAAATAATAAGATAAATAAAAGAAAATTAAATTCCATACTTTTCAAATTATTTACTCATTAGATTTAAAAAACTGATATTTTTTACAGACCACTTATTCATTCGTATTATTAAAAATTTTGGGTTAATCTTTATATTACAAGAAATTTATCGCAACAACTTAAAAAAATCGGTTGTGTCACCCCAAAACTTTCCGGACGAATATCCACGAATACTTTTTTAGATATTTAATGTTAAAGTTTCAAAATTTTGACATTTTTTTATTTTTGACAGGTGACAGTTCGAGAAATTATTTTGACTGTTCTGAATAGAGTTTTTCAAGGGCTTTCAAATGACATATTGCATGTCAAATTCCGTGACATATTGCATCTGTCATTTCTTGATAGTGACACTTCCGTTTGACAGATGTCATACAAAAACTAATGGGTTCTTCCGACTTTTAACCCAAACCCATATACCAAATGTCGGCTAAATCGGATTAAACGTGTGGCCTATAAGGTGGAAAAATATACACACAGACAGACAGACAAATAAACAGACAGACTTAGATCTGAAAATGGTCTTAATCATCTCAGGTGACCCCAAAAAGGATATTTCCATCTTTATCTCGAAATTTTTTTAAAGCTCGTTCACAATACTTTCCCCTCTCGGAGGGGGGTGGGGAAAGTATAATTAGAAGAAAAACAGAACAATGATAAAAAAATGAGAAAAAATTTAAAAAAATCCGAAAAATTAAAAAAAAAAACAAAAAACGAAATATCAGAAAAATTAGCAAAAATGAAAAAAAGTAGGAGAATCGAAAAACAAGAAAAAACGTTTTAAAAGAAAAATCAGAAAATCTTGTAAAAATAAAACAAAATAAAATACTAAAATACGGAAAAAATAAGAAAATAAAAAAAATTGTAAAAAACGTAATAAATCGAAAAATATCGCAAACAATTGCAAAAATCACAAAAAAAATCTTAAAAAGAACAACCAAAAAAAGAGGAAATAATTGTAACCATAAAAAAAACTAAAAACAAATATGAAAATTTGCAAAAAAAATCGAAAAAAAGCGTAAAAAATCGAAACAAAATTCCAAAAAAAATTTCAAATAATCTAAAAAAAAAAAACGAAAAAAAAGGCAGAAAACAGGAAAAAATTTCAAAAATCGTAAAAAAGAACCACAAAAAATGGCAAAAAATTGAAAATGCAAATAATCGCAAAAAATCTGAAAAAATACAAGAATATTGCAAAATAGGAAAAAAATTCAAAAAACAAGAAAAAACCGGAAAAAAATCACAAAAAATGGCAAAAATTTGTAAATACATATAATCGCAAAAAATGAGAAAAAATATGAAAAAAATTACAAATTAAATGGCAAAAAAATCAAAAAAAAAAACGAAACAAAATTTCGTAACAATAGCAAATATAATCTCAAAAAAAAAACACAAAAATGGCAAAAAATTGCAAATGCAAATAATCGCAAAAAAATCTTAAAAAGTTGCAAAAAAATTGCAAAATTGGAAAAAATTTCAAATAATCGTAAAAAAAACGTAAAAAGAAAACGGAAAAAAATCACAAAATATAATAAAAAATTGCAAATACATGTAATCGCATAAAATCAGAAAAGGAAGCAAAAAAATTCCAATTCCAAAAAAATGGCAAATAATCTAAAAAAATCGCAGAAAATATGAAAGAATTTTAAAAATCGGAAAAGAAATCGGAAGAAATCACAAAGAATGGCAAACAATTGCAAAAAAAATCATAAATAAAATGGAAAAAAATTGCAAATTAAATTGCAAAAAATCAGAAAAAAAAATCCCGAAACAATAGCAAATAATCTCAAAGAAGAATCGAAAAACAGAAAAAATCGGAAAAAATAAGAAAAAACAGAAAACATTTCAAAAGAAAAATCAGAAAATCTTGGAAAAATAAGTGAAAATAAAATACGGAAAAAACGAGAAAATAAAAAAAATTGTAAAAAAACGCAATAAATCGAAAAATATCGCAAAAAAATTGCAATAATCACAAAAAAATCCCAAAAGGAACAACCAAAAAAAAAAACAAATAATTGTAACCATAAAAAAACTTTAAAAAAATGAAAATTTAAGATAATCGAAATAAATTGCAAAAAAATCGAAAAGAAGCACAAAAAATCGAAACAGAATTCAAAAAAAAAATTCAAATCTAAAAAAAACGCAAAAATGGCAGAAAACAGGAAAAAATCGAAAAAAAAAATCAGAAAAATTTCAAAAAATTGAAATGCAAATAATCGCAAAAAATCTGAAAAAATGCAAATATATTGCAAAATTAGAAAAAATTTAAATAAAAATCGTAAAACCGCAAAAAATTAGAAAAAATGCAAAAAATTGCAAATTAACTGGCAAAAAAATCAAAATAAAAATCGAAACAAAATCCCGAAACAACAGAAAATCATCTCAAAAAAAAAACACAAAAAATGGCAAAAAATTGCAAATGCAAATAATCGCAAAAAATCTTAAAAAGATGCAAAAAAATTGCAAAATTGGAAAAAGTTTCAAAAAATCGTAAAAAAAAAATAGGAAAAAAATCGCAAAATATAACAAAAAATTGCAAATACATATAATCGCAAAAAAATCAGAAAGAAACCAAAAAATGCCAAATAAATAGCAAAAAGTCAAAAAAACCCAATACAATACCAAAAAAATGGCAAATCAACTAAAAAAAAAAAACAAAAAATCGCAGAAAATATGAAAAAAAATTTAAAAAAATCGTAAAATAAAATGGAAAAAAATTGCAAATTAAACAGCAAAAAACAAAAAAAATCTAAACAAAATCCCGAAAAAATGGCAAATAATCTCCAAAAAAACGCAAAAAAATCGCAGAAAATAGGAAAACAAATTTAAAAAATCGTAAAAAAATCGGAAAAATCACAAAAAATGGCAAAAAATATTTCAAATGCACATAAAATAATTTTGACTGTTTTGAATAGTTTTTCAATGGCAACTCAACTAAAAAAAAAACAAAAAATCGAAGAAAATATGAAAAAAAATTTAAAAAAATCGTAAAATAAAATGGAAAAAAATTGCAAATTAAACAGCAAAAAACCAAAAAAATCTAAACAAAATCCCGAAAAAATGGCAAATAATCTCCAAAAAAACGCAAAAAAATCGCAGAAAATAGGAAAACAAATGTAAAAAATCGTAAAAAAATCGGAAAAATCACAAAAAATGGCAAAAAATATTTCAAATGCACATAAAATAATTTTGACTGTTCTGAATAGTTTTTCAATGGCAACTCAACTAAAAAAAAAAACAAAAAATCGCAGAAAATATGAAAAAAAATTTAAAAAAATCGTAAAATAAAATGGAAAAAAATTGCAAATTAAACAGCAAAAAACCAAAAAAATCTAAACAAAATCCCGAAAAAATGGCAAATAATCTCCAAAAAAACGCAAAAAAATCGCAGAAAATAGGAAAACAAATGTAAAAAATCGTAAAAAAATCGGAAAAATCACAAAAAATGGCAAAAAATATTTCAAATGCACATAAAATAATTTTGACTGTTCTGAATAGTTTTTCAATGGCAACTCAACTAAAAAAAAAAACAAAAAATCGCAGAAAATATGAAAAAAAATTTAAAAAAATCGTAAAATAAAATGGAAAAAAATTGCAAATTAAACAGCAAAAAAACAAAAAAAATCTAAACAAAATCCCGAAAAAATGGCAAATAATCTCCAAAAAAACGCAAAAAAATCGCAGAAAATAGGAAAACAAATTTAAACAATCGTAAAAAAAATCAGAAAAATCACAAAAAATTGCATATGCTTATAAAATAATTTTGACTGTTCCGAATAGTTTTTCAAGGGCTTTCAAATGACATATTGGAAGTCAAATTCCGTGACATATTGCATCTGTCATTTTTTGATAGTAACACTTGCGTTTCACAGATGTTGTACAAAATTAATGGGTTCTTCCGACTGGTAACCTAAACCCATATATCAAGTTTCAGTTCAATCGGATTAAACGTGTGGTCTCTTTCGTATACACAGACAGACAGACAGACTTCCATCTGGAAATGGTCTTGATCATCTCAGGTGACCTCGAAATGGATATTTCCATCTTTATCTCGAATTTTTTTAGCTCGTTCACAATATTTTCCCATCTCGGAGGTAGGTCGAGAAAATAATACTATAAATAATCCCAGCAAATTAACATTAGAAATGGATTTTTTTTGGTATTGTCAAATACTGATTTTCAACATTTTTTATAAATTTCATTTATAAACTAACACTTATTTATGGAAGAATGGCTGTTCTGGCACAGAGTGATAACCGCATAATAAATTTTATCCTCCGGTAACGTTTAACTTAAACATAAAAATAGAAAAAGTGGAGCGATATTAGCTTTCAGTACTTTCAAGCATCTAGTGCCTCCGCATGATAAAGTATAATGGAAAATCTGTGAATAAAGCGTTAAATAAGGTGCATCCGGTGGATGTACTCCGAGATGGCCGAGATTCACTATTTAAAATAAAACAACAGATTCGATTACAAGCAAATCAATATTTCCTATGTAATATTTTTTAATAAAAAAATAACAAATAAACTTTATTTCTATTTAAAAATTATTATTATATTAATAATCTTTATAGTAGTTAACCTCGACCCTCTTTATGTGTTGATTTTTCAAGGAATATCGCCCAGCTTCTGACACTTTAATGAATAAGTAGCTGCGACACGATGCGAGCATTCTTTCATTAAAAATTTCAGTGAAAATTGTAACACATACATTCTCATTATGCGAGTAGGATGTCGTCTTTGTACTCACGCTACTTTTAAGAGATTACAGCTCTTTATTCCAAAAACAAGTCTTCTCCTATTATACATAACAGAGATATTGTCAACAATGTCGTGTCACTAGCACCTGTCTAGCATATAAGATAAATCTTTTTTTTTGTATATTTTTAGTAAATTTTAACATTATTATTTTTTTTGTCAACATTTGTTTCATTTTAATTTCTTAATTGTATACAGTGCGGAACAGCCAAATGGAATAAATTCGATAACGAATAAATGAGGGCGTGTTGGGAAAAACGCTTAGACACGTCGATTTGTATTTTAATATGCGTATTTTAAAAGATATAAAAATTATATGGGGTGTGTCATGTGACAGTAGCCAATACCAACTTTCTTATTTTAAATACAACCCCCTGTTTATTATTTATGTTTTCGATTCTTCAGAAAATTCTAGACATAATTCATGTACAATGTTCTATACCTATCTTCAACGGTTTCGGAAATATTAAGTGTTTTCAGATTTACTACAAAAATTAACATTAAAAAAAAGAAAATTATTTTATTTCACAAATTCGCTGCATTACACTAAAAACATAATAAGTAATACTGATTATTTCTTAATAATGTAAAAAAAAAACAAAAAAAACATTAATGTCAACGTAGAAAATGTTCAAAATGCTCGCCACGAACGTCTTGGCAACATCCTAATCTGGTGTAGAAAAGTCTTCTAACGTTACTCAACATCTCAGGCGTGACTGATCTAATCGCAAGCGTGATTCGTCTTTTTAAGTCATCTAAGTTGAGGGGTTCAGTTTTGTATACAATACTTTTGACATATCCCCATAAAAAGTAGTCCAACGGCGTCAGATCAGGAGATCGTGCTGGCCATTCTATCGATCCGCGCCTCCCTATCCACCGATTTGGAAAAATTTGGTTCAAGTACTCCCGGACATTGATTTGGTAATGTGGCGGTGCTCCATCTTGCTGAAACCATATTATATTGGCAGGAACTTGTGGGATTGCTGGATCCGGATATAAGTTAGTCAAAGTTGGCACGATATTATTTTGGAGCAGTTCTAAATATTTATCGCCATTCAAGTTGCCATCAATGAAAAAAGGACCTACGATATGATTTCCAACAATTCCTGCCCAAACATTAACTTTTTCAGGATATTGCGTATGTTCTTCTCTCATCCAGTGAGGATTCTCATTGGACCAATAGCGGCAATTTTGACGATTAACATGACCGTGAAGTGTAAATGTGCTCTCATCATAAAACAAAACATCGTCTAATTGGATCACATTGTTATCTAACATTGCCATCATTTGTTCACAACAATATGTTCTCCTATCGAAATCGTCTTCCATGAGCTCCTGAGTTGGTATCATTTTATAGGGATGCATTTTACTTTTCTTTAATATTCGAAAAATTGATGTGTGGCTAACGTTGAACAGTGCGGCTGCTTTTCGACCAGAATTATGTGGGTTTTCTTGAAACTCAAGCATAACATCCAATTTCGTATCATCACTTACTGCATTGGCAGCTACTTTTTTATCTGTCTTACATGACCAAGCTCGCGAAACTGCTTTTCTATTTTACTAATTGTTCCTTGGGATATAGGCGGCAAATTTGGAAATTTTTCGTGAAATAAGCGAGAAACTTCCATTTGTGTCCGTGTGTTATCACCATAACCAATTATTTGTAGAATGGTTATTTTGTGCATTTCTGTTAAATGAACCATTTTTCTATTATTACATACAGTTAACGAAATTCAAACGACAATAGCACTGACACTAATCACTACTGTCATGTAGGCAGACAACAAGTTGCTAAGGCTATGAGTTTTATACGAAAATAAACAAAACTGTTTTTGACTTTTTTTATTTCATATCAGTAAAAAGGGACACAGGATTGGTTTTTGCTTACTTTCTCAATATCAAGAGCTAAATGGGAAATAAGTATTGAGTGTAATGTAGCGAATTTGAGAAATAAAATAATTTTCTTTTTTTTAATGTTAATTTTTGTAGTAAATCTGAAAACACTTAATATTTCCGAAACCGTTGAAGATAGGTATAGGACATTGTACATAAATTATGTCTAGAATTTTCTGAAGAATCGAAAAAATAAATAATATACAGGGGGTTGTATTTAAAATAAGAAAGTTGGTATTGGCCACTGTCACATGACACACCCTATATAATTTTTATATATTTTTTAAAATGCGCATTTCAAAATACAAATCGACGTGTCTAAGCGTTTTTCCTAACACGCCCTCATTTATTCGTTATAGAATTTATTCCACTTGGCTGTTCCGCACTGTATATTATTTATTTGCATTAACCTTAAAAATAATAATACATATATAAAAGAAATCATTGGGGATGCCATGATGCTAACCAAAAAATTATCATTTATACATAAGAAAATTAAATCGATTTCAAGGTCACAGCTCTTATGAACTTTATAACAGTACCTTATTCAGGGACGTTTCAGTAATTTATATTTGACATAAAGAAAGTAATAAATTCCCAGTCACTTCAGAAAAATAAGTCTATTTCGTTTAAAATTCAATACATTCCAATAATTCACCAGGATCAATAGGACAAAAGCTGTCCTTCTCAGAAGGTCCTGCAAAAGGAAAAAGCCAACAGGCTCACAACACATGTAGTACATAAATCTTTCTGACAAGAAATTACGTTTACTCGTTCAAAAATATAAAAATATGAAACAACGTATTTAGTGTAGTTAAATTATGTTATTAGATAAGAAATTCTAAGACAGGACATGGCTTTGGATGATGGTTTTTTGGCGGGTTTTTCCATCCCTGTAAAGTCCATGATTGTAACCCGACCTTTACCTGTCTCGAGATATCAGACTTAATATTACATGGCGCGGATTCTAATTACATAGCTAGTCGCTGATATATCGCATAATTAAATGCAAGTAAACTCTTTCAAAGGACCACGCACTTTTCTTATGGAAACGGGAGCACCGTCAAATTGTCTGAATTTTTAGTATGTTGTAGTATATTCTGATCAAAAGTCTCCATGGGCCCAACTCCATCCTATGGCTAGTTTTCGATATACAGGGCGTTGAAATTCAAGATCGCAAAATTTTTAAAATGCGTACCAAAAAATCCCTTCTGAATATTTTTGAAAGTTTTTGGCTGAACTATGGAGTCAAAATACGTACTTAATGATCAAAATAAAAATATTGATATTTACAGGGTGATTCAAGCTATCACAGACCTTTTTTGGATAAAATATGTATTTTTACATTACAAATATAGCGTAAAATAACATGGAAAAAAAACCTCCGTCAAAGTTTCCTAATATTTAATATAGGATACATCTCGACGTTCTCTTTCAAAATTCCTAATGGTAAAATTATATCCTATGGCTACTTTTCGAAATATTAAACGTTTAGTCTATAAAATATCAATTTTTATAGTAACAAAAAATAATTACGAATCAGCCTCTTAAGAGATATTCTAAGGACTCAGATGGTGGAGATACAAGACACATATAAGAAGCATCAGAGCGACCATCCCGATGTTTCCCGATGTTTCGAATCAAACCAACCAACTGACCAAGGGGAATGTTATAAATTAATTATACATACTGCGCAATATTATGGTACTATTTTTTTATTTAAAAGTAGACTAAATAAACAAATCAACAACAGATACCAAATAATTGACACTAGGTACATATTACCCACTTATTTTATAATAAAAAAAATCATAAGTTTCGATATGGTTTATTAAATGGGTTTTCATAATACAAGGCCATTCAATACTCCATTACAAAAAGTGTTTAAAGTATGAAGATAAATTCAAAGATTAGACTAATCACTCGTATTGACCTATATGGTAGATGCAGAAATAACTGTTAAGTTGTTTCCAAATATTAGGAAACTTTAACGGAGATTTTTTTTCCATGTTATTTAAGCTATATTTGTAATGTAAAAATACATATAGGTCTGTGGCAGCTTGAATCACCCTGCAAATATCAATATTTTTATTTCGATTATTAAGTACGTATTTTGGCTTCATAGATCAGCCAAAAACTTTCAAAAATATTCAAAAGGGATTTTTTGGTACGCATTTTAAAAATTTTGAGATCTTGAACTAACGCCCTGTATATTGAAAACTAACCAACTGATCTTTTATCTGATATCAGTTAAAATTGCTGTGACTCTCTTCTTTGTTCCTTTTCTGTTATTATCTCAGGGTTTTGCTGCAACCTTCGGCAAAGGTCTAATTTGTTCTAGTTCAGATAATATGTTTCAACTTGGTGGTCCAGCTTCTTTTAAGTCGCGTTCAGAAATAATTAAATCTATATTTCTGTTATTTAATATGAGTTTATCAGGTGGTGTACTTGGAGCCTCAACTACAGATTGGTCCAAATCTGAAACTCTGGAAACTGAATCGTTAGCAGGACTTGTTTCTAAAGGCTTTGATTTATCTGGACCATAGTTGGGTAAATAATCTGCATCTAAAAAGATTCTGGGATTAAATGGCATTATTCCTGTTGCACGAACTCCTGCTTGGATTTTGATGTAAAACATTTTAATACAATTAATTCCCAAACAAATTAATAATCGCGATTGGTTGACACTACCAACCTACTCATTTTCCAATATGCCAATCAACCCCGATGTACATATTAACAAACATGGCTGTGTAACAACATTCTTTTTCTTTAAGGCTACATTATCGGAAATTACATATCTCTTAACTTTTTAACTACAAAACACGAAAAATACACACAGTCGCCAGAATATAAAAAATTGCAATGTGTTGTCTAAGACACTTCTCAGGCTACTGAGATCAACACGAAATGTGTAGTTGAATTCACTGAACGTCCAGACTAGGTAGTAGGGCAGTACTGCAGCAAACGAAGAAAATATTTACGATTGCTAACCAACCCCGTGTACCAACCAGCCCCGGTCTCCCCTACTATACCAGAACCGTCAATCCGACTATACCACGCCAGCCTGGAAGACGTGCTGTATCGTCTGATACTGCCCTACCGGCTGACACGGGAATGGTCGGGAATGGTCGAGACCATAACGACCCGTGGACTATTTTCTTTATCCACTGATGCTGCCCGTGCAAGTGCCCTTCACGCTAGAAACGCGAGGTTTAGAAAAAAATGAAATCAATACATTTATCATCAATATGCTGACAAACTGAAGCAAAATAGTTATTAATTTTAAATTTGAAAGAAAAAAAGGAATATCCGTTGTTTTTGTGAATAGAATTTTTAATGATTTTAAAGTTTTGTAAAATTTACCTGATGAGGATTGGTTTAGTTATTGCAGATACAAAGTTACCAAGTATTTTGTAATTAGTCCAATTTTCTGGAGGAGTTTTGTTTAAACCATCTAAGAACTAGATCACGTTCTTTGAAAATTAGTTTCAATGTGGGAGTTAACTAAGGTGATCTTACACGTGTCGAAACGGATAATGTTTATCAAACAATTTAGTTATTTCGGTTGTCAAGTAGCTCACCTTTCTATTAATATTTCTAGAATACAAAATATTACCCCAGAAAATATTATGAACATCTTGTGTAAAAGATCAACATTTTTGTAATCTCTGTATGTTATAAAAGAGGAGGTACACGTCTTATGGAAAATGGTCGAGCCTTTTAAAACTTTGTGAAATTATTATATATAACATGTGACAAAAAGTGTCCATGGGCACAATCCAATCCTATTGACATACAGGGTGTTGAAGTTGCCAAATTTCAAATTTACCTTATGCAATATCTCGTTTATAGTTAGAGTTATACTTGTACTATTTTGGAATATACAGACCTATAGAGAGGAAACGAAAAGTAGTTAATTACAGGGTGATTACGAAATTGCTAATATATGCACAAAGTCTATTTAGTATTAGGGCAATTCATTATTATGGTTGCACCAATCCCAAAATTTTTCAAAAATCCTTCGGCGGACCTGTATAAACGAAACGGTTTACATTATTAAAATCTATTTGAGTATCAGTTTTAATATTTTCTCTAGCACATACAAGGTGATTGGTTCATTTTAAAACATATAAAATGAATAATAATCTGGAAAGATAGAGATTTTTCACACTCACACTGTATACCCATATTGGGTCGGTAAAATTTTTCCATCGTAACGGTTTTAAAACAATTATGTTTTTACTATCACGTGTCTAAATTACCAATCAAAATAAATAGCTAGTTATTGACATACAGGGTGTTCAAGTTGCCAAATTTTAATTTTTCCTTATAACTAGCCATATATTTTGATTGGTAATTTAGACACGTGATAGTAAAAACATAATAGTTTTAAAACCGTTACGATACAAAAATTTGACGTACCTAATTTGGGTATACAGGGTGAGTGTGACAAAACCATATCTTTCAAGATATTAGTCATTTCATATCTTTTAAAAGGAACAAATCACCTTGTATGAGCTGGAGAAAATAGTAAAAGTGGTACTCAAATAGCTATCAATAACTTAAATCGTTTCGTTTATACAGGGTCGTCCGAAATATTTTTGAAAAAATTCGGGATTGGTGCAACCATAGGAATAAGTCGCCCTGTATAATTAATACTCAATATACTTTGTGCATATATTTACACACATTCATTATTATTTATGGTGGAAGTAAAAAGGATTATCAAAAAAATTCAGACGTATCATCGGCTCCCTATTTTAAATGTATTCCATAAATTAATCTAATGCTAAGTATTTTGTAATTAAAATAATCATATTCTCTACAGCCGAACAGGGAAAATTCACAGCTGACCCAGCCGATTTTTTTACTAAAATAATATGAATTAACAATGTTTAATAATTGTCTTAAAATAAGAAAATAAGAAAATAAGTTGATCAAGATACGTTTCGTGTTAATTAAATTTACAAACTTGATACGGGTTACATAATAAAAATACGGACTTAATGCAAATCTGCAAGTCCTTTATTATCTTCATGGTATTTATAATTGATGCAAGGAAAGCTGTGGAAAATCCGAGAGATTATGAATTAATTCTAAAATTGTTTATTAAAGTTTCTGTGAAAATTTGTAACGAATATTTTCTTAACAAGAAATAATTAGTTTGTTTTAAATTGGTTTAAAGTTTGAAATAGTATTATTATTATTTTTATTATAATTTATTAGTTATGAATACAATAAGTTGTAATCAATGAACTGTGAGTAATTTAAAGAATAAACTTTCAATGAATATAATTTATATTGACTTTATTATATGTAGTTGCAGCAATGGTTTTTCCTTACAAAACAGGAAGATTATACTATAATTACAAATGGTATTTTCCATTTTTGTCTTAGTTATTATGTAGATACTATTTTTTTATCGTTTAAATAAGGTAAAAATGGACACGTAGTAATTTTTAAAAAATGTAACATCTGAAGACTGGTTGGTACGATATGACAGAAAAAACTGCAGGACACTTAAATGTTGTATTGGTACAAAGTAGATGAGGCATTTTAGATATAACCGATGTACATTCAATTTCAAATACTATTTTTATTTAAAGATTCATATTGGTTTAACTTCTATACAAGAAGTTTGGTCCTTCGAAATCCTGAAATTATTTTAACAAGTTCGCCGCCTAGTATTCTTTCAATAGTTATGACTGCTAATATTCATAATTCGTTCAATAATGAACTAAGAGACCCTGCAAGAGGAAGCGCAATATATTTATGACTGAGTTAGAAAGGGACAAAGCTATTTCGCTAAAATAAAAATAATACTGAATTGGATAGATTTGCCAAATCTGAAGGTTTAATAGTGATAAGCCCATTCATCGATTACTTTAAGTATTAAAAGACTCATTGAATAGGCAGGTTCGACATTTTTCTTATTTTTTTTTGAACTTAAATCGAGAGGTTTTATAATATTAATAAAATAAAATATTAATATTTATGTCCTCTGTAAGTATTTTAAAATCAAGGATCGGCGAGCGGCTGGAAAACGGTACCTGTGCGCGAGACTAGACCGTGTGACGTCAGTAGCCATGAACGGTTCGCCCCTTGTTCACTGCTGCGCTGTATTCACGATACACACACATTTTACAGGGTTATCGTTTTTAGTAAATTTCCTACTAAATTAGTAGATTTTTAAGAAAAATGATTGCGTTTAGTTTATTAAAAAATGATAAAAAAAATTAATATTTATGTCCGCTGTAAAATTCAGTAGATTATTTAGTTTTTTTTAATTTTTTTCCCATTTTCTCCTATTTTATACAAAATGTTTACCAATTGTTCCCAATTTTTTTGAATTTTTTAGAATTTCTATATTTCTTTCCAATTTTTTCCAATCTCGTTCCAATTTTTTGCAGTTTTACCAATAATTTTACCAATTTTTTCCAATTTTCCAATTGTTCCCATTTTTTTTCAATTTCTTCCAGTTTTTCAATTGTTCCCAATTTATTTCTTCCTTTTTAGTTAATTTTCTTCCAATTGGTGCTAAATTTTTTCAATTTATTCCAATTGTTCCCAATTTATTTGAATTTTTTAGAATTTCTATCACTTCTTTCCAATTTTTCCGAATTTTCCAATCTAGTTCCAATTTTTGGCAATTTTACCAATTTTTGGCAATTTTACCAATTTTTCCAATTTTACAATTTTTTCCTATTTTGTACAATATTTTGCAATTGTTCACAATTTTTTTTATTTTTTCCATTTTTTTCCAATTTCTTCCAGTTTTTTCAATTGTTCCTAATTTATTTCATTTATTTAGTGATTTTTTTTCCAATTGGTGCTAAATTTTTTCCAATTTTTTCCAAATTGATTTCAATTTTTTCTCTTTTTTCCAATTTTTTTCAACTTTTTCAACTTTTTCATTTTTTTTTTCAATTGTTAAAATATTTTAGAAGTTTTTCTAATTTCTCCCAGTTTTTTCTATTTTTTTCCCCGTTTTTTCTCATTTTGCACAATATTTTTCAATTTTTTCCAATTTTTCCCAATATTTTCTTTATTTTTAATTTTTATCAATTCTTTACAATTTTTTCCATTTTTTCTAATTATTAAAAATTGTTTTGAATTCTTTCAAATTTTTTTTAGTTTTTTCAATTATTTCCAATTTTTCCCAATATTTTCTTTATTTTTAATTTTCATCAATTCTTTCCAATTTTTTCCATTTTTTCTAATTATTAAAAATTGTTTTGAATTCTTTCAAATTTTTTTTAGTTTTTTCAATTTTTTTCCCATTTTTTCTCATTTCTATTTTCTACAAAATTTATCAAAATGTTTTCCATTTGTTCCCAATTTTTTTGAATTTTTAAAAATTTTTATTAATTCTTTCCATTTTTTCCGATTTTTCCAATCTCGTTTCAATTTTTGGCAATTTTACTTATTTTTAAAATTTTTGGCAATTTTACCCATTTTTTCCAATTTTAAAATTTTTCCCAATTTTCTACAATATTTTCCACTTATTCCCATTTTGTTTTTTTTTTTAAATTTTTTCCGTTTTCTTCCAGTTTTTTCAATGGTTCCCAATTTATTTCATTTTTTTAGTAAATTTTTGTCCAATTGGTGCTAAATTAATTCCAATTTTTTACAATTTGATTACACTTTTTTCTCTTTTTTCCAATTTTTTTCTAATTTTTCCCCATTTTTTCTCATTTTGCACAATATTTTTCCAATTATTCCCAATACATTTTTTTTAATTTTTATCAATTCTTTCCAATTTTTTATAATAGTTAAAAATTGTTTCGAATTGTTTTCAATTTTATTTAGTTTTTTCAATTTTTTTCCCATTTTTCTCATTTCTATTTTGTACAAAATTTTTCCCAACTTTTTCCAATTGTTGCCAATTTTTTTCCAATTATTGGCAATTTTTCCCATTTTCTCCAATTTTACAATTTTTCCCAATTTTGTACAATATTTTCCAATTGTTTTTTTTTTTTAATTTTTCCAATTTCTTCCAGTTTTTTCAATTGTTCCCAATTTATTTCATTTTTTTAGTAAATTTTTTTCCAATTGGTGCTAAATTAATTCCAATTTTTTAGAATTTGATTACAATTTTTTCTCTTTTTTCCAATTTTTTCTAATTTTTCCCCATTTTTTCTCATTTTGCATAATATTTTTCCAATTATTCCCAATACATTTTTTTTTTATTTTTATCAATTCTTTCCAATTTTTTATAATTGTTAAAAATTGTTTCGAATTGTTTTCAATTGTATTTAGTTTTTTCAATTTTTTTCCCATTTTTCTCATTTCTATTTTGTACGAAATTTTTCCCAACTTTTTCCAATTGTTACCAATTTTTTTCCAATTTTTTCCAATTTTTCCAATTTTACCTATTTTCTCCAATTTTACAATTTTTTCCTATTCTGTACAATATTTTCCAATTGTTCCCAATTTTTTTTCCATTATTTTACAATTGGTGCTAAATATTTTTCAATTTTTTTCCAATTTTTTACAATTTTTTAATACAATTTAATTACAATTTTTTCTCTTTTTTCCAATTTTGTTCAACTTTTTCCACTTTTTTCATTTTTTTTTTAATTGTTAACAATATTTTTGAATTTTTTCTAATTTCACCTAATTTATTCGAACAGTTTTTTCGATTTTTTTAATTTTTTCCTATTTTTCTAAATTTTTTCTTATTTTGCACAATATTTTTCCAATTTTATCCATTTTACAGTTTGAACAAACGTAAGTATGAGCTCAAGTAGCAGCGTGGAATAGTGCTGGTTACTAATGCGATAAGTACGGGATCGAATCTATATATCGTATTTTATTACACTAATTCTACTAATTTTCTTATATTAAAAAAATAATAATAGAATTCTTTTAAGAAAATTTAAATTATCTAAAAATAAATAAAGATCCTTTAAAGTTTAATAATCTAGCTGTTTACTTACCTATTGTGTTTACTTGACTATATCGCGCATTTTTCTTGTTAAAATATCCGTATATTTAAAAGCGTTTCAGGTTATAAAATGCACTCGAGCTGTTGCAAATTTCCTTTGCATCGGAGTGTAAAATCCCGCTATAGAAAATTCCCTGTCGTGTGTCTCGGCCCGCTTTATTCTAGCTTAGCGGGACAGAAAAAGAAGCTATATCAGGTATTTGAGAAAATGCATTTCTCTAAAACTGCTCTCACTGTCGCCCTATGATAACATTACTTTAATGGTAACAGAGGCTGTCATCCGTTGGAAATAGACCGTTTCAGAAACTGAGGTCTCTCTTTTTGAAACAATAATGGGATTTTCATTGCGCTGCCACCGGTAAAATTTGTCTTTACGACTCTTTGAGACCTGCTTAAGAACAGAAGAGAAATTTTTTCGCTCGGTGTCACTACAGAAAATGTTATTTCGAGGTTCTGATGTGTTTTTTATGTCGAAACAAATAATGTTACTCACGTATAGTGCCCGTTTTAATGATTCTCGTAGAATATACACCAACTGACCAAATACATTGTGTCCATTTAAGTACTGCTAACTTGAATATTAATTAATAATCACAAATCAAATTGCTCTACTGTATTTTTAAAAATGCCTTTCATTTATTTTATATATATTGTATGACAAGTGTAATTTAAAATGCTTTAAAATCCTCAGAATCCTTAAAAATCGTAGATCCATTCAGTTGGGTTGAAGATTGTCCTAACAGATGTTTTTGAAATTTGTCAGTGATTGATCATGGTATATTGTTCTGATTTTTGAAAATATAAAATTATAGTACAAAGTACGTACTATATTTACTTTGTAATTTTACAGTACATGAAGTCGTAATTATCGTACAAATACTATAATTAGGCAACGCTGATCAGATCCATCAAAGCGCCTCTTTGGGATATAAGTTAAAACATTTGGCAACATGTATATAAACGAAACAAAAATATAATCTAAACGAGATAAAACTTCAAAGTAAAATTATGCACAGTAATGACTTTATTTATTTCATGCCAACACTCATGCATAAAGATGATGAATGGATAATAAGTTGTGTGATATTAGATAATTTATAAGCGTCAAAATGAGACTGTCAGCATTTTATAACCTAAATCATATCTTTTGAGTTTATGTTCGTTGATTAACACATAAAAGTTATTTTATAAGTTAATACTTTTACAAGATAAAAACCATAATAAACATTGATAATATTATTAAATTAAATGTATTTAAAATAAACATGGTTGTTTATGTATTTATAATATTTGAACCATAACTAAACATTGTCGATTTATATTCCTGCGTATTTTTCATTTTATTTCTAAAAGTTACTACAGCAGTGGTGGATGAATATATTCTATATTTTGTAGGATTTATCCAAAATAAACTACTTTATTTGTGACCTCCTTTAATGAATATCTGAAATATCACCTTTTAATATTGCTGTTTAGGTATCAGTGATATCATCTTTTGTATGGACAATCCTACTTGAAAAACGACCGGATCAATACCAGCGATGCCTTATGTTCAGACTAAATAATCGTTGGACCCTAATTTACGAAAAAATAATGCGATTGACTGACATTATGTAACACTGACAATATATTTTATAAAAATATATGATACAAGTTGTTATATAGATGGAAATCTTATGAGTTGTTTCAGTCAATACTTTTTTAACCTTTGGTTCATGGACTATAAATAAGAAGGTGACGAATTGAAATATGAAAATACTTATTCTGATTTATTTTTATGAAGACAAAATAAATCCAAACGAAGTGAAGACATTGTCGCGTAACGACTGAATGGGCGTCGAAAATTGTAATGGCGTTCGTCCTTTAATTTGTGAGAATGGACTGGGTTTTGAAGTAGTAAAACTCAACTATTTGTCAAAATTATCGGCGTCGGCGTCTCGACGCTAGATGGATACAGGATCTTCGGTGACAGTTTTGTATCATAAGCTTATATTCCTAATATGAACAAACGAAGAGATCAACGGATCCGTAAAACGAAAAGATCGACGGATCTTTAATATGAAGAGATCAACGGATCCCTAAAACGAACAGATTGACGGATCTTTAACACGAAGAGATCAATGGATCTCCTTTGCTTTTTTCAGCTCACCATGAAGTTTTTTTTTATATGCAACTATTGTCCTGAGTTGTGGAGGCGGGAATCTTTTAAAGACACTTCACGTTAGGTTCAATGCGTGAAGTAGTGCAGGACTCTCGCCTGATCGCTCTGCAGCGAGCAGAGTAGGGGCATACCTGCTAAACCCTCTTCGTTTTTTTATCCTGATTCGGTTGATTCCTTGTACCCTGCTGTAGGAGAAATTTCTCCTTTTCAGGGGTACATTTGATTAAATGTATTGCTTAAGATATTTGATTAGATTTTAGTATTGTGGTTATACTTACAAGCCTCCTCGAGGGGTGGCTCAGGCGGGCAGAGAGTTCTTGGACGTCAGTGGAGTGACCAACTCATCTGATGCTTAGAGCAGCCTCCTCTAAGAGATATTGGAGCTCGTCCGGAAGATGGCTTTTATGTTCGGTTGAGGAAATTTTCTTCTTAGCTTCTTGGGTAGAGGTCTTCCGTTCCTTCCATCGGTCTATCTCATCCTTACAGTTTCCTGGGCGTGGGTGTAGGAGCTGGCCAGGGTTCTCCTGACGTATCTTAATTAAAGGTCTTTAAATCTGTAAATTATAGGAGTTGTATTAGTTTGTTCATGTAATTCGTTGGAAGGAGAACACCAGGGGAGGTAGGCGCATTTCCTTAGGATTCTCCTCTCCGTTGCTGTGATGGCGTGCAAGATGTAAGGAGGGAGAGTGGATAGGTTCAGAGCTCTGTAATTCTGGATGGGTCTGAAGTAGGTTCTGTATGTGTGGAAGAGGGTTTTGGGGTTGCATCTCCCAATTCGTCTCCCAAGGCTCCAAAGAGAGAGGCTCGTTCCCTAACTCTGTTCGGAGTTCTTTCTACTTCGGTTGACCAGTTGAGGGTACGCATGAAGCATACTTCCAAGTAGTCAATCTCGTCCTTGGGTACTAGTATCTCTCCCCAAAGCCTCCGGGCAACGTCATTAAGAGATTGGCCCCCCCTGTTGGAAAGGGAAGGATGTTTGAAGATGATTAGTTGGGTTTTTTGTAGGTTTAGGGTAATCCTTTAGTTGCTGCACAATTCCGAAAATCTATTGGGTTTTGTTCTGTAGAGCTCTGGTGGTTGGGGCTGTAGCGGAGATGGAAGTATCGTCCGCATACAGTTGGATGTCTTGCCTAGGAGTTGGCGAAAGGGGGATGTCGTGCGTGTAAATGACATACAACACTGGGGCTAACACTGAACCTTGCGGAAATCCAGATTGAGGAGTAAAGGGGTCTGCGTCGACTTTGACTATGACTGATGTATGAGCTTAATGAATTTTGAAGGGATGCCGATGTTAGAAAGCTTGCGAACAAGTCCGGCATGCCAGACCTAATCGAAAGCCTTCTGGACATCGGCACCATGAAGCCTGAAGACAAGCTTATATAGAGGATGGCCGAATTTAAGAAATTATGACGACGAACGTACATATACCAGATACAACCACTTAATACGTTGATCTTTTCTATTTTATAGATTCGTTGATCCTTTCGTTATAGGGATCCCTTGATCCTTTCGGTATAGAGATCCGTTGATCTATTCGTGTAAAGATCCGTTGATTTTTTCATTGGAGAAAAGTAAAAAAGAATTTTTTATATTTATATTATATCATTGCGAAAATAATGAAGTAGATTTTGACAAAAAAGAATCCTTAACCGTTGGTAGACCTTTTTCTAGCTGGATCATTTATTCAATAAAAGAAATTAAAATTTGTATTAAAAATAAATGCACTTAATGATAATGGCCATAGATATTACCTTGTACATATTTTTATCTACTATTTTAATATAAGCTTGTAAATTAATTGGAAAATTCTGAGTATAAATGAATAATGACAGTAAGTGTTAAAAAGCCAGTTTTTAATTGTTATGCCAATGAAAAGTCTTTAATATAAAATTAAAATTGTTAAAAAAATTATAATTTTTAATTACAAACACCCTGATAAAAACACATATTTCACGTTAGTAACTAAATAATAACAAATTTAGGACCTTCCCAATAACTTTAGAAAAAAATATTGTGGTTAACACTTAGTCCAGGTTATTTGACACATTGTATATATCTGCAGCTAAATTAGAATACAAAGGGACAAATTTTTGTATTAAACTTTTCTCTCTAGTTATAAATAAGTCTGACTTTGAACGAAATTCATAAAACCTATTGGAGTTTTAAGTCCATTAGTTTCGGAAGCGCTAAGTCCTTAATGAAGATTAATTATCTAATGTCAAAACCTCACAATGTTTAACCGGCACTATACTAATAGCTTCTCGGCTTTGTGTAACGTCGATCTCGACATTTTATTTTTGTTTTTCTTTTTCTACTTTTCTTTTATTTTATAGATCAACAGGCATGTATTTTGAAACGATTTTCTTGTTTTTATAATAATAAGTAAGTTAAAACTATAATTATTTCAGTCTGGCTTTATGTTTATATTGTACGACATCTGTCAAACGGAAGTGTCACTATAAAAAAATGACAGATGCAGTATGTTACGGAATTTGATATGCAATATGTCATTTGAAAGACCCTGAAAAACTATTCAGAACAGTCAAAATTATTTCTCCAACTGTCACTTGTCAAAATAAAAAATGTCAAAATTTGAAACTTTATCATTAAATATCTGAAAAAGTATTCGTGGATACTCGTCGGAAAAGTTTTGGGGTGACATAACCGATTATTTTGTTTTTGTTTTGTCCGTTTTTTAAAACTTTTTTTGATTAACTTTTTTGAAAGTTTTTTTAATCTTTTTTTTTGTTATTGCTTTTTTACACCTTTTTTGCTTTTTTTTGCTTCTCTTTATTTTGGCTTTATTTTGACTTTTATTTGGTTTTTTTTTACCTTTTTTTCCTTTTTTTCAACCTACTTAAACCTTTTCGTCCTGTTTTGATATTTTTACTTTTTTGTTTTTTGCTGCTGCTTTTTACCTGTTTTGTTGCTTTTTTACCCCTTTTTACCTTTTTGACTTTTTTCGGCATTTTTGATTTTGTTTTTAACATTTTTTTGACCTTTTTGCCCTTTTTAAAAGTTTTTTTGATTAACTTTTCTGTCTTTTGTTGCCTTTTTGTCTTCATTTTTATACTTTTTTGTCATTATTTCTCCTCTATTCTGCTTTTTTTTTACTTTTTTGTATGTTTTTTTTCTTTTTTGGCCCATTTTCCTTTTTCCCATTTACTTTGTCTTATTTGTCCTTTTTGGACTTTTTGTTAATCTTTTCCCTTTTTCCTTTTTTGCCATTATTTTGCCCTTATTAACTTTTTTGCTTATTTCGCATTTAGTTTTTAGAGCTTTTTAGAGCTTATTTAACCTTTTTTGTCTTTATTTGCTTCTATTTTGCCTCATTTTTTTTTTTTGCTTTTTTTACTTTTTTCATAACATTTTTGGTGTATTTTGCATTTTTTCTCTTTACTTTGTCTTATTTGACTTTTTTTTGGACTTTTTGTTAATTTTTTCCCCGTTTTTCTTCTTTTTTTTGACCACCTTTTTTGCATTTTTTGCTTTTCTCCTTTCTTTGCTTTATTTTATACCTTTTTTACCATTGTTACTATTTTGCTTTTTTACCTTTTTTGCCAATTTTTACAAATTGTATTAAGATTCTTATTCTATTTTTGATTTTTGCCTATTTTCACTTTTTTTTATTATAGTTTTATTTATGCTGAAATTTAGCAATTTTTTATCGTTTTTATCAATTTTTTTGCCATTTTTTAAAATAATTTATTATCATGTTGGTATTTACAGGTGCCATTTTAAGTAATTTTTGTCGTTTTTCATTTTAATTAATTTTTCTGTATTTTTGCCATGTTTACCCATTTTTTTTCCAGAAATTTATTTCATTTTTACGGCATTTTACTTTTCTATTCAGCAATTTTGTATTCTGTAATTAAAATAATCTCATTCTCCACACCCGAACCGGGAAAGTTCTGGGATGATACAACCGATTTTTTTTAACTTGAAACCTCCGTTTTTTTAACTGATTTGTATCAAATTTTTAGCTTGGGGATGTTTAACGTCCCTAAGCATGATTTTTGACTAAATTAAAAAAAATACGGATAATCGAAAGGTGATTAAATGGCGAAAAAAATGAATTATACGATCATATTTTTGGGGTGAACCCAAACGTTGTAGACTGCATTTAACAGTATAAGCGGCAATCCAGCATTTCTTTCACTTCAAAAGTAATTAATCAACTTCAAAATTAAACTTCGCCTTTTCTCTTTATACCGGGAAGGCATTTTGACAATAAAAAAATAATTGAACTGTCAAAAGTAATAAATAACATTTACGTCGACATTAGGTAAGAAATACGTTAATGACGTCATAATTCCGTCTCATCCATTTCATGATTGTGAGATCAAAGGATGGTTAAACAAACTCTATACTACTACTGAAGTTATTTAACTATTTATAGTGCCAAAATATTTGGAAGTGGGGAGTTGTAACGGTTTTCTTCTTTTTAGTATGAAAACCTACCAATCGGGCAATGAGAGGTATTTCTGCGCTGGTCGCTCTTATTAATATTATAGAGCTTAGAGGGAGATGGATGTCCGTAGTAATCAAGAGTTGGGGTACATTATTTTTTACAAACTATACTTTTGCACACGGTTCTAACGCCAATGACGCATAAAAGGAAAAATTAAATCTGCTTGTCGCTCTTATTAATATTATAGCGCTTAGAGGAAGATGGCGATGGGGTGAATTATTTTTCACAAACTAGATTTTTGTACATTAAAAATGAATATTATTAAATTTAATGGAAATTTAAATTTGTTTTGTGAATTCTGGATAATATTCGAGTGAAATTTATCCACTGCTGTTATTTTCACTAAAGCCTATCCTGGTTAGGAATATGTGATGCTCTACGTCTTGCGAATTTTGTTTTTGTCAATTAGTTTAGAGGAATGAAATAATTTTTTATTGTAACTGCACACTTTATCTCGTTTTTTAGGTGGATTTTTACATATGTAACATAGTAATAATATTAAGAAATAATTTTCTAATTTAAGAAATATATTTTTTAACTACACTGGGATCTTTATTTTTAAATGATAACACACCATTAATCCCATACCAGCAATTTGTTTTGAAATTACACCTTAATTTTTTTTCCTGTGCCACCCCGTATTTTTATTATTCCTCTGCTCAGTACATTTTAATTTTAGACTCGCTTGATATCCCTTCTTAATTTCTCCCTCTTTTCTTGGTATTACTATAAATGTATTTCTCATGTTAACAATTCTCTCTCTTCGCCAGTTCAGTCAATACAATTGGCTTTTATCCTATCTGAGTTATTGAAAATGTCTTTTATTCCCCTCGAACTATAGGGTAATTTTTATTATATTATATTATATTTTCACTTTTATCCCCTGTTATCATTATTAATTATTTCGACGCTTTAACTTTTATTTACTGTTGTTTTTAATTCTTTTTTATGCCGGTATATTTTTTACTTTCCCGACCCACCTACGAGAGGGGAAAGTATTGTGAACGAGCTAAAAAAAATTCTATCTGTGTGTATTTTTCCACGATAGAGACCACACGTTTAATCCGATTGAGCTGAAATTTTGTAAGTGGGTTTGGATTACTCGTCGGAGTAATTTTGTACGACATCTGTCAAACGGATGTGTCACTATTAAAAAATGACAGATGCAATATCTCACGGAATTTTACTTGCAGTATGTCATTTGAAAGCCCTTTAAAATCTCTATTCAGAACAGTCAAGATTATTTATCCAACTGTCACCTGTCAAAAATAAAAAATATCTGAAAAAGTATTGATCCGATTGAGCTGAAATTTGGTGTATGGGTTTCGGTTACCCGTCGAAAGAATTAATTAGTTTTTGTATGTCAGGAAAGTTTCTCTGTTATATTTACTTAAAAGTTCGTATCTTATCTTTTATATCAATATAAATTATCTGTTGTTTGTGGTCTCTTTCAGTCTCGATTACAAAAAGCGAATCTATTTTTAATTTGTTTTTATGGATTGTCTTAAAAACCCCTGTATAACTGAATTTTCTGGAATACTTTTTATATGTCGCATCGCTTCGTAAAATATCAAATACCTTGGTACATCTTAACCAAAAACAGAAGCAAAAATGTACTTTATCGCTACCAATACGCCATTCTTAAGCTATTGATGCGAGCACGTCGTATCGAGACTTCCATTTGTCAATGAAAGAATTTTCCGGATCGCAGAGCTATCAACTGTCGAGTGATTCGTTTTGTATTTTCCTGTCGTGTCTGCAGTCTTCTCCTCTACGCTATTTTTCCTCAATATACACTTTTATGCAGATAACGTGACTTTTGTGGGTTTTTGAGTTCAACATTAGACCAAATAGCTGGGATGAAGGAGGATGTTTGAATTTTGTATAAAAAGAGGATTTTATCCCATATGGTGCAAGCTAAAGGAAAATAAAATAAAATTAGCTATTAGAACGTGTTTAAATAACTTTACTTGAAATTCCAAAAATATTTCTCAGCATGCTCTAAATTAAGTTAAGGAATCTTTCATTATAAGTGTAACCAAAACCCAGAATATTAATGTTATTAGCTGTCCGTTATGTAATTTGCAATTAATTCTGGCGGTATATAGATGAACTGTCACTGACAAACACTGTTTGCGCCCATAGATCATTATGTACGTTCGCCAAATTTAATCAGTTCAAGGAAGTGTCGGTTGGGATATAACATACGGTCTCCAATGGGATTTGTGATCGGCGCATCCACCAAATTTACCAGATTGAAGGGGGAAATTGGAACACTGAAATCTCTCCTGACTGTTTAATTGGTCTATAGCTCAATAATATTCGATATAAAAAAGAAAAAAAATTGCAGGTTAATTTTTTGACGTAGATAAAGGAATCACATTTTTGTGCATTAATCAATTATGGGAATTGTCCGCCATCTTGGATTTTGCAGCGTATTTTAGATTTCTGGATAAAAAAGGTGTAGATAATTTAATTCTTTACAATTTTTATATATTCAACTAGCTGAATAACCTTTGCTTCTTTTTTCTTATTTTTGAGTGTTTTGTCACATTTTTTCCATTTCCTCCTTTTTTGCCCTTTGCTTCTTTTTTCTTGTTTTTGCCTATTTTGTCCCATTTTTTTCTGTTTCCCTTTACTTCTTTTTCTTGTTTTAGCCTATTTTGTCCCATTTTTTTTCAGTATTTTCCTATTTTCACCTAGGTTTCTTTATTTTTCACTATTTTTCAATATTTTTTCTTATTCTTCCCTATTTTCCTTTTTTCCCTATTTTTTCCTGCTTTTCCATATTTTTTCCTATTTTTCCGTATTTGTCCGTATTTAACTCTATTTTTTTCTATTTTTCCTATATTCACTATCATTCCATATTTACCCCTATTTTTCAATATCTTCCCATATATTTTCCGATTTTTCTCTATTTAACTCTAATTTCCCTATTTCATTTATTATTTTCTAACTTTTTGTGTTCCTTACTGTTTTATCTTATTTTTGTGCAAATTTTCCTATTTTCCCCTATTTCTCGGTGTTTTTCTCTTTTTATTTTTTCCTGCTTTTCATTATTTTATCCTATTTTCCTTATTTTTCCTCATTTGTTCCTATTTGTACCTACTTATTTTTCCACATTTTCCCTATTTGTCTCTATTTTTACCTATTTATCCCAACTTTTGCTATTTTCCTTATTTTCCCTATTTTTCCTTATGTTTGTCTATTTCGCCCCATTTTTTTTAATTTTTCCTATTTTTCATCAAGTTCCCTATATTTCCCATTTCTTCATATTTTTCCTGTTTTTCATTATTTTTACCTGTTCTTTCCCATTAATCTCTAATATTTCCTATTTCCTTTTTTTCCTTATTTTATCCTATATTTCCCTATTTTTCCCGTTTTGCGCTATTTTTCCAAAATTATTCGTATTTTTCCTTATTTTGCGCTATTTTTTACTATATTTCTCAAATTTCCTATTTTTCCCTATTTTGCTCTATTTTTCTCAAATTTCTTTATTTATTCTGTTTTTTCAGATTTTTCACTATTTATCTCTATTTTTTCCCTATTTTTTACTATTTTTCAAAAATTTCTCTATTATTCACTATTTTGCCCTATTTGTTCCTATATTCCCTGTTTTTCCTTATTTTTGCCAAATTTTTATTATTTCGCTATTTTTTCCATATTTTCCACTTCCTCTCTATTTTTCGTAATTTTTCCCTATTTTTCTTTTTTTCCTATTTTCCTTCTTTTTCTGGTTTTTCTGTTTTTTATTAGCTTTTCCCTTTTTCTTTATTTTTTCTTATTTGTCCTTATTTATACTTGTTTGTTTTCCTATTTTTAACTATTTTCCTCATTTTTCCCCATTTTTCTTATTTTCATTTTTTCCTTATTTTCCCCTATTTTCCCTATTTTGCGCTATTTTTCCTATTTTCCTACTTAATTCAATCTTTGTCTGTTTTCCGTTATTTTTTCCTATTTTCTCTATTTTTTCCTATTTGTCCTTATTTATATATGTTTGTTTCCCTATTTTTTACCATTGTCCTCATTTTTCTCCATTTTCCTCATTTTCCTATTTTTCTCTATTTTTAATATTTCTTCATATTTTTCCTGCTTTTCATTATTTTTTCCTGCTGTTCTCTATTTGTCCGTATTTGCTCCTATTATTCTCAATATTTTCCTATTTTTCATTTTTTATGTATTTTGCCCCATTTTTCCAATTTTTCACTGTTTTCCCTAATTTCCTTTATTATTCTCTTATTTTCACTATTTTTCATATTTATTTTTATTCTTACTTTCCCGACCCACCCCCAAAAAGGGAAAGTATTGTAAACGAGCTAAAAAAAATTTCGAGATAAAGATGGAAATATCTATTTTGAGGTCACCTGAGATAATTAAGACCATTTTCAGATGGAAATCTGTCTGTCTGTCTGTGTGTGTGCATTCTTCCACGATAGAGGCTACACGTTTAATCCGATTGAGCTGAAATTTCTTATGTGAGTAGGGATTACCCGTCGGAAGAATCCATTAGATTTTGTACGACATCTGTCAAACGTTAATTAAGGCTTAATTAAAAAAAAAAACAAATAATTTTTCCTGGCGTAATGAATTTAGTAAAACACAATTTCAAATTTAAATTTAATAACATATAGCTAAATATTACACGAGGTAAAAACACATGTTTTTAGTACATTAAACACAAGAACTATACGCATCACGAAATTTATAGAGAATGCTATATTGCCATTTGTTTCACTTAATCTTCTATTAATTTCTATTTTTTTTATGATTTTAATACTTCCGACTGGCTCGTTTATTTTTCAATATTTTCAAAAATGGCGGATATATGATTATTTTGAAATTTCAACATCCTCCAGGTCCATCCCCTTAGGTCCGATTAAAAAAAGTTTCAGACAAATTAATTTTATAATTATTAGAACATAAAAAAAATTTAATGAACTGTTTCAATATTTTTAAAAATGGCGGAGATATAATTTTTTTGAAATTTCAACCCCCTCCAGGTCCATCCCCGTGGGTCATATGAAAAAAAATTTCAGATAAATTAATTTCATAATAATCAGAGCATAAAAAAAGTCTAATGGTCTTTTTTAATATTTTCAAAAATGGCGGAGATCTAAATTTTTTGAGATTTCAACCCCCTTAGAGGTAGAATGTCCATTTGCAATACGCAACGAATTACTGCCCCAAAGAATTTTTGTACCAAATTTGGTGTCGATTGGACAAAAATTGCGACCTCTATCGTGCCGGTATAGGTATAAACCGATAAATTTTTTTTTTACTGATTCTTATTCAGAAGGTCATAATCGGCGTAGCGCCCCTATTCCCGGTGCTGGGTCCCGTTATTGAATGGAAATCTACCTAAAAAATTCAATTTTTTTTCATGATTTTAATACTTCCGGTGCGGACCGAAGTAATAGTGTTTTCCATAGGGATAATATATCGGAACATCAATAACCACTTAGTAAATTTTAATTTTACAATGCTCCATTATTGACCCACTATAGTATAAATCTATAACTAAGCAGCAAACCATTTCTGGCAACAAAGCATTACGACCGTTGTCTTGGACTGTGAAACCACACCGAAACTGAACATTACTGCACCGTGTTTCACGTCTACTACATATATGTACAGAGAATATGATAATCACAAATCTCCCTTGAGACTGCTGGATATAGGGGTAACAGGAGTTAAGCTATTAAATCCAGGTCCAGAGCAATAACAGTAGAAAATGTGTAATATTTTAGTTTAATATTGTTGTTGCTGAAAAACGCCAAAAAATTGTATTTACTACAAAAAGAAAAATAATAAAATTAGTTGAATTAAGAAATCCTCGCTAATCAAAATCAAATTTGTAGATGAACTCCAAAAATATTTTATTTTCTGAAGCTTTCTGAAATATATCTACCGTAAACTAGCAGTTTAATTCGAGCAATTAATTTTTTATTCTGAAATTATTTTAATTATAATAAGTATCACAGGTACCTGACAGAAGGAAAGGATATAACTACAATTAATAAATCCAATATGTTATCCATAATCTCAAATGTGGTCCACCGATGAGTAAATGAAAATCAAAGTCTAGTACCACAAATATTTTTTAAGTTGGAAGAGGAAACTAGTACTAACAATAAGGTTGAAACTTACCAAATATTTGATAACAGTGATGAAATACTTAATTAAAATATAATTGATTACATAACAAGACGCACTTGACAAGTTTAAATTAAAAATTAAAAACAACATTCATATCCAAAATTAAATTGTGGTAAAATTAAGTGGGGACGGTACATAGTAATGTAAGGAAAATTTAAGACAAATGAATATTAACTTGATAAGGAATTGGAATTGACATAAGTCGATATTAATAAGTGACAATTGACAGTTGACAATTTACAAATAACAGTAATGACAGTGACAAATAAAATTTAAAATAGATCAGTTTTATATAAATACAAATTAGCTTAAACTTAAGATTTTGAATAATATGAGAGACCTAAAAACAAACACAAAGTACAGTGAAAAGTGAATCTTAAAATATAAGATAGCTTGAACCGAAGAATCCAGTGATGGGGCGCAGGCGCAGGCAAAGAATGGTGGAAAAGGAAAAAGTGACTAAGAGAAAGAAGAAGAAAGAAAAGCAAAAGAAAATAAAAGGGAAATGGGATCCAAAACATAGAAAACAGGGAAGAGGAGAAGAGACCAAAACTAAGGAAGAAAAGAACATCAGTGGAAGGATGCAAAGGAAAAGAAGAATCCAAAGTGACAGTAGAACTAGGTTAGGATCTAAAATTTATTGTTTATAAAAATTATGTATGTTAAGGACTAAATAAACTAGGAATTGAACAAGTTAGAAACAGTAGGGATTGAAGGAAGTAAGGACGTTTAGAAAGAAAAAGAGATAAATTTAAATTATGTCTCTGAAGTGTTTAAGTAAAAAATGGTGATTATCTTTAGGCCTGATTTGATCGTTGAGACAATTAACAGAATTATTTTATAGGCATGAATTAATCTCAAAGATTTCAAGGTGATTAAGTTTATTGCTCTTGCCTACATCATGTAGTAATATTGAGTCAGCAATAAAAAAGAAGTGGTTAGAAGAGATGATGTGGTTAGCAAAAGAAGAAGGAGTGTTGGTAATATCAGTATTTTTGAATTTGTCAATGTATCTTATGTGTTCTTTAATTCTAATTTCTTCTACCTGATTGGCCAACATAGACGGCATTACAATCGTGGCAACAAATTTGGTAAACCCCAGTTTTATGAAAATAAGGAATAACATCTTTAGTGTTAACGATAAAAGAATAAGTTAGTTAGTTTTAAAAACTGTATAAATGTTATGTTTTCTGAAAATTTTAGATAATTTATAAGAGATATTACCGAAGAAGGTGATAGATCCGTAAAATAGAGAAACATCTTGAATATTGGAGGAGATATGTGGAGCATTGAGTTTAAATTTAATAAAGAATTTGTTGTAAAGTTTGTTAATAATTGATGGCAAGTTGTTTGATAATATTAATTTCAGAAGTGAAAGCATTATGCTCGATGAAAAAGACTATTGAAGGTGGCTAGTTTGTATGATGAAGGATAATTCAATAAAAAAATTATAAGGGTATCAATGGTGGTAGGTTTTCTATAGATTTCAAATTCTAAGCGTGAGGAAGAAGTGTTGTTAATGATCAAAAAATCGAGGAATGGAAGTTTATTATTAGATTAAAACTCAATTCTAAAGGAGGTGGGTCCCTATGCCCCGAAATCGGCAAAAAAAAAATTTCCAGTCAAATGTACTGGAAATTGTTTCTTGGACATATTCCAGCAATATTGAGTCGGGCGAAACGGGTTATCCCAGGCACCCAGGGCCGCCTCAAGCCCCTCCGAACCATAGAGAAAAATATTCAAATTATTTCCAGAAAATAATGTCGGGAACTGTTTCTCACAAGCATCTCGCAATATTAACTCATTTTCGGTCGAGATCGGTCATCCCAGATGTCCAGGACCCCCCCCCCCAATACCCCGAGAGAAGAACTCAAATTCTTTTGAGGCAGTTAAGTCGGGAGTGTTTATGGCACAAAATCTACCAATGTTAATCATCTTTGAGCGAAACGGGTAACACCGCCACCCCCCCCCCTCCCTCGCCCAACCCACCGGCCCCCAAAAGGTCCTTCAGACCCATTGACATCCTGCTTCAAAACTATCCGTTTTGTTATGTTTGTTATAAAAGTTCTGCGCTCGTTGATAGATATTCTGCAGCCGCTCTAACATTAAACAAGCACCCCAAGGGAACATATATCTACCAGGTCCACGTCCTTGTTCCCGGGTAACGCGAAGAGTAGATCACATTCCTGCATTGCCGTTTTGATAGGAAATGACTGAATATTGCCAAAACTGATAAAATAAATCATTTCCGAATGCACGAAAATATTTTGAGTTCATTCCTGGTGGGCGTAGGGGCTGTTTGTGACGGGCCTGGTGGTCTGGGGTGACGTGTTGCGCCTAAAAATGACTCAATAGTGTTGGATCATGTGAAGGAAACACTTTACGACTGAATTACTTGAGAATAATTTGATCTATTTCTCGGGGAGCTGGGGGGTGTTTGAGGCCGCCCTGGGTGCCTGCGGTGGCCCGTTTCGCCTGAAAATGACTCAATATTGCTGGAATCTGTCCAAGAAACAATTTCCACTTCATTTGACAGGAAAATTTTTTGGGCCGATTTCGGGGCTTAGGGACCCTCCTCCTTTGATACGTGGTTGTAAAGTATTTAAGTATGAAAGGAAATCTAATGCTTCTAAGTAAATACCTTGAAAAAGAAATATGCAAACATCAACATAGCCGGAATAAAAGAGTAAAGGTGATAAGTTAGAACCCATTGTAAGTCCTGTGGTTTGTCTATAAAAGGAGTTGTTGAATTGGAAAAAATTCTGATCAAGGGCAACAGAGAGTAAGGAGCAGATATCTCGAGAGATGGTGGGATCAATGTTATTCTTACGTAGTAAGATGTGAACTAGATTAATGCATTCTTTGGGAGGAATACTGGGAAACAAGTTAGAAACGTCCAGGGAGAGAAGGAAAGAGTCATGGGGAACACGGATATGTCATAATTTGTTGGTTAATTCTAGAGAGTTTTTTACTGCAAATTCATTTTCAATTTTCGTAAAGTTTTTAATAAGATTGAGGAAAGAAGGGAGCTTGGAGACAGGAGAATTTATAACTTACTACAGGTCTGATAGGGATATTAGTTTTATGAATTTTGGGTAAACCGTATAAAAGAGGTATTTTAGGGGCCATTGGATATAATTAATAAGTTTAATTAATACTAACGGCAATTTTGAATTTCGCACAAGATCGGCTATAATCGTCGTAACATCGTGCACATTTGTAAGTGAATGGTTGGATTTTGGCATCATTTATGTTTTATACTTGGATGATGACTTGTCAAGTACAACAAAATAATAAAATCTGACTGGTGACAAATTATTTTATTAGTTTTGTGTTACAAATGCGTGTTTTAAAAATGGAATTTGAAGTACTTCTCATAAAATGGAGAATTCCTAGACCACTTTAGAGGTAAGTTTTACAAATTAATTAAATTACAATATTCTCTAATTATTTTTGTCGTAGATAAACAAAATTTTTGTTTTAAATACATATATTTAACTAGAATATATCCTTATTTTGTGTTTTGTGTTTTATTCAGACAAATTGGATCATTGGAACTTTAACTTTTAGGGTACCTATATTATATCCAACATAAAAATAATTAGAGATTATCGTATCTATAATTTGTAAAACTTACCTCTAAATAAGCGGTCCAGGTATTTTCCGAGCTCCCAAGTACTTCAAATTCCATTTTTAAGCGACGCTTTTGTAACACAAAACTAATAAAACTTGCCACCTGTCACTATATAACTATTAATAATTTGTTTAATTGTGTTTTATCTACAATAATTAAATTCTTAATAATTCTGAATAAACTTTTACCATGTGTAATTTTTAATTAAATTAAACAATTTCTCAATGTCTTCATATCTGGTAAAATATAAATATATTATTTTTCTAACTTCTATCAAAATTCCTTTACAACTTACATTTAAACATTTGATATATGATACATACAGAAAATTTAATAAAATCTTCCATATCGAAAACACCGCTTTTAACATTTTATCCATACACCGTGCACCTTCTTTATAAAAGACGTTTCCCGGCATATTATAAAACATAGACGACAAAGCACCTATACTAAAACAAGAATTGCAGGAATGAAGCGACTGAAATGTAAAATTTCGCAATAGCTGAGCCTCTACCTTTGAGATAAAACAAATGTACTTTCTTTTCGCTTTCTGCACATTTATTATATCAGCACAGAGAACAAGCAGCAGCCATATTAATTCCAAGAGAAACCGAATTGTTGTTACATATAGATAAAACAATAGCTTAAAGGAATGATAAAGTTAGAACAATTTGCACAAATATTTTACATGGAGATTTTGGTCTTTTAATTGATTATAACAAAATAGTAATAATATCGATAATTTAGGATTTATTATTATATTACTTTCCCGACCCACCTCCTAGAAGGGAAAGTATTGTGAATGAGCTAAAAAAAAATTTAGAGATAAATACGGAAATATCCATTTTCGGGTGGCCTGAGACCATTAATACCATTTCCAGATGGAAGTATGTCTGTCTGTCTGTGTGTGTATGTGTGTGTATTCTTCCACGATAGAGGCCACACGTTTAATCCGATTCATCTGAAATTTGGTACAGGGGTCTGGGTTACCCGTCGGAAGGACTCATTAGTTTTTGTATAACATGTGTCAAACGGATGTGTCACTATCGAAAAGCGACAGATGCAATTTGTCACGGAATTCGACTTGCAATATGTCATTTGAAAGCCGATGAAAAACTCTAGACAGGACAGTCAAAATTATTTCTACACCTGTCACCTGTCAAAAATAAAAAAATGTTAAAAGTTGATACTTTAACATTAAATATCTGAAAAAGTATTCGTGGATACTTGTCGGGAAAGTTTTGGGGCGACACAACCGATTTTTTGAGATTGGCTTTTTTTTTGATTTTTTGCTATCTATTTGGCATTTTTTTGCTTTCTTTTCTGATTTTTTGCGATTATATGTATTTGAAAATTTTTTGAATTTTTTTTTTGATTTTTTTGCGATTATTTGCATTTGCAATTTTTTGTGTTTTTTTTTTGAAATTATTTGCTATTGTTTTTTTTTCGATTTTTATTTTAATTTTTATGCCATTTAATTTGCAATTCTTTACATTTTTTTCTATTTTGCGATTAGATGTATTTGCAAATTTTTACCATTTTTTGTGAGTTTTTTCAGGTTTTTTTTACTATGTTTTGAAATTTTTTCCTATTTTTCAATATTTTTGCATTTTTTCAGATTTTTTGTGTTTATTTGCATTTTCAATTTTTTGCCATTTTTTTGTGATTTTTTTTACAATTTTTAAATTTTTTTCCTGTTTTTTGCCATTTTTGTAGATTATTTATAAACTTTTTTGGAATTTTGTTTCGATTTTTTGCGCTTCTTTTCGATTTTTTTGCAATTTATTTCGATTCTCTCAAATTTTCATTTTTTTATAAGTTTTTTTATGGTTACAATTGTTTCCGTTTTTTTGGTTGTTCTTTTTGCGATTTTTTTGTGATTTTTGCAATTTTTTGTGATATTTTTCGATTTATTGTGTTTTTTACAATTTTTTTTTATTTTCTCGTTTTTTCCGTATTTTAGTATTTTATTTTATTTTATTTTTCCAAGTTTTTTTAATTTTTCTTTTGAAATATTTTCTGTTTTTTCTAAAATTTTCCGATTTTTTCTTATGTTTTTCGATTCTTTTAACTTTTCTCATTTTTGCTTATTTTTCTGATATTTTGTTTTTGTTGCTTTTTTTTATTTTTTTCCTCATTTTTTTCTGATTGTTCTGTTTTTCTTCTAATTATAGTTTACCCACCTCCCTCCGAGAAGGGAAAGTATTGTGAAAGAGCTTAAAAAAATTTTCAAGATAAAGATGGAAATATTCATTTTGTGAGATGATTAAGACCATTTTCAGATGGAAGTCTGTCTGTCTGTCTGTGTGTATTCTTCCACGATAGAGGCCACACGTTTAATCCGATTGAGCTGAAATTTGGTATATAGGTTTGGCTTACTAGTCGGAAGAACCCGTTAGTTTTTGTATGAAATCTGTAAAACGGAAGTGTCACTATCAAAAAATGACCGATCCAACATGTCACGGAATTTGACTTGCAATATGTCATTCGAAAGCCCTTGAAAAACTCTATAAACAACAGTCAAAATTATTTCTCCAACTGTCACCTGTCAAAAATAAAAAAATGTCAAAGTTTTAAACTTTAACATTAAATATTTGAAAAAGTATTCGTGGATAATGGTCGGGAAAGTTTTGGGGCGACACAACCGATTTTTTTTTTAGGAAATGTCAATGATAAAAAAAATTATTTTGATATACTTGTCAAAACCGCATAAATTTGATTTCTATATAGAAAATCAGGAAAAAAGAAACTAGACACTTTGGCACTGTCAGGTAACGTAATACAAATCAACAAAGAAAAATATTGAATTAACAACAGTACGAAAAAACACGACGCATCCTTTTTTTGACACGAAAAAAATTCTTCAATCGGTAATTCGTGCTACGTTGGGAACCAAAAAAAAAGAAAGATTCTGACCATCGTATCGGCGCTTGGCAGTTTTTTTTGTGAAAAAAAAAGTTTCAGTTAGATTCTGCAATTTTCAAGCTTTATTGCCAAGGGACTACGCGTGGTAAGTCGACTAAATTATCGATTTGTTTTACTAACGTTTTACCAGACAGAAATTTTAATTTTTTTTGTATAAATAATAAAAGCGAAAAGTCTTTTGTTTCTTTACCGTAAATTTGGGTAACAAAAATATTATATTTTTGGGTTAGGACTGAGTTTGAGCCAGATATATACTGAGACTTTAGTCTTTTAGGCGCCATTACGCGAATGTATAGTTTATAGGTGAAATTAAAATTTCGTGGTTCTAAAGAAATAGCCAACTTTGTGTGTTAAGTTCTTTTGAATAAATGTCGAAGTTGTTTTTTTATAGTTTAGTAGGTGTCAAAATTCAAATATCAATCATTTTTTTTTATTTTTGATCAGTCATAATCAAATCCTTTAGTCCTATTTTTTTTGCTAGATTATTCAATTTTTCTCTTCTAATATATATTTTTTTAATAAATCACGCTTAAAATGTCATTGGCGTATATTAATTTCTTCCGCACTAGAAGGAACAGAAAGGGGGAACGTAAGGGCTCAGAAGCCAGTTAAAAGAATTAGTGATATTTTAAAATAAATAAGTGATATTCACGTTATAAAAGAAAACCTTCCTCATCTCCTAAACCTGTCTATACGGTAAAGACTCTCCGACACCGCAAGAACACGAACTGCCCTTTTGTCTGAAAAGTGGCCGTTACGTCCCCAGAAAGTTCATCCATTTTTCCAGAGCCAGATTGTTATAGATAAAGTCAGAAAATTTAGTTAACAAATAATTTTACAACCTGTAGGTTATTATTAAAGTTTCACAACGAATATAAATAATGGTTCACGACGACAAAAAAAAATAATCTCAAAACTTATTATATAATATTCTATGTATTCTATGATCAAAGAGCGTTACAAAATATACTTAAGTGTAAAATTTAGCACCTTTAAGAAAATCGAAAATATTTAAAAAGAGAAATAAGCTTTTATATGTGCTTTTTAATTAAAAAAGTTCTTTTCTGAGGAGAATAATTGATTAGAAACGTTCGAAAAGTTGGTTGATATTATTTTTTCTTCATTTAATATTTGTCGTTAATTATATTCTTTTTTAATAAAAAAAAATTGTAAACCACTCCTAAAGAACTGTTGTTGTGGAATTTATATTAATTTTCTTTTTTTGCTACAAGTAACAAAACTTCTTACCTTTCGAATATATAAAGTTTGCACCAATCCCGTATTTTATTTTGAATATACTTTTAAACTTCTATAAAGAAAATGGAACTTTCTTGAGGTAAATTTCAAAGATTTCCGTTTAATTAATTCAGTTAGAATTGGAATTTACCTAATTAGAAATTTTATTCGATTTTATAACAAAAGTGATCAAAAAAGAATATTTTATATATAATGTTTATCAAATAGAAAAGTTTTTTAATATTTAAGGAAATACAGCATACGAATTTAATGCAAGTAGTTTCGGTTACTGACCATCATCAGGAATATAGATACAAATGTTCATAGTTAGAATTGAATACAATAAAAATAGAAATATTAAACTTACCATTATTAAGTACTTCCGCAAGGGGAAAAACATGATACTTGAAAAAATATTTTAAGGAAATAAACATTTAAAAATTAAAATAAGGATATTGGAGGGATCATCACCCTTGAAAAATTATTAATTGAAAAATGCCACCCTACATGGGAGCTAAACGAAAAAACTGATCATTGGATGTAGAAAAATTATTAACTAAGAAAGTTGGGAAGAAAGTCGCCAGGTGGCACCAACAATTGACAGATGACAAAGAAAGTATCACCCTATATGGTAAACTGAGGGGGTAACAATAAATTAAAAAATAAGTAGATAATAATGATAATAATGGTTATCTGACCTAAAAAAATATTTATTTTATTAAAAGAAGTCTTGACTATCTAAATCCACCCTGTGTATTAAAAAAACATATTATTTTATTAAAAAAAAGTCTTAACTATCTAAATCTAGCCTGTGTTTAAAAAACAACTTAAAGTACATGTGGGATTCGATCCCCGGGCCCACTGCACTACTAGCGGGCACTATGTCACTGGGTTACTAGAGCTCATGGTTATTATTATTATTTAAGCGAGGGTGTTTAGTAGAATTGATAATTTTAATAGATTCTTTGGTTTCTAGGTTCGAATCCTGATATATATTTTTATTTACGAAAAAAATTTTCTCTCAAATACTGTTAATTTTTTTGTCTGAAATTTTTCCTCTTTTCACTTTGTCACTTTTTTCTGAAAATACCCCCTTTTTTCTAAAATTACCCACTTTTTTTTTAAAGTTACCCCTTATTTAATAATTTTTGTTATATTTATCCTCTTCTTTTAAAATTTCCCCTCTTTTTTCTCAAATACTGTTACTTTTTTTCTCAAATGTCCCCTCTTTTCTCTTAAATTATTCCGTTTTTTCTAAAATTACCCCATTTTTTTCTTAAAATTACCCCTTATTTTTTCATTTTTGTTATTTTTTGTCAAATTTCCCCTCTCCCTCCAAAATTTCGTCTCTTTTTTTTTAAAATTTTCTAACTTTGTCTTAAATTTCCCCTCTTTTATTTAAAATTACCCCCTTTTTTCCCTTTTTTTCTAAAACCATTTTTTTTCATTTTCAGTTTTTGTCCACTTTTTGTACGAAAAAGTCACTTTTTTGAGTAATTATTCTTTTCTTTCTTCCTCCCTTTGCCTCCTTACCCTCCATTGGTAATAATTGAAAAGGAGAGGGAAAAAATTTTAAATAAAAAGTTGAGACAAAGATTTACGTATAAAAAAATTGGGAAAAAAGTTTGAAACTAAAAAAGTAGAGGAAAAAAGGGTGGGGTGTACAGTGGAAAAAAAAGTAGGCGAAAAGTGGAAAAAAAAGTATGGGGAACATGGGTAAAAAAGTTTGACACAAAGAAATAATAAATTATTAAAAAATGTATTAGAAAAAGTAGAAAAAAAGTAGGGAAAAGTGGAAGAAAGTAGGAGAAAAGTGAAAAAAAGGGAAAGAAGTGGAAAAAAAATGTTGAGGAAAAAAAGTCGACTAAAAAAATTTTTGACTAAAAATGTAGAAGAAAAAGTGGAAAAAGTAGGGGAAAGGATAAAAAAAAAGTAGAGGAAAGTAAAAAAATAGTGGAAGAAATTTAAAAAAGTTTAAAGGGGAAAAGAAATAAGTAAAAAATGTGTGAGAAAAAGTGGAAAAAGTAGATGAAAGGGTGGAATAAAAAGGTATGGAAAAAAGTAGGGGAAAGTGAAAAAAAAGGGAAGTGAAAAAAGTTTTAAGGAGAAAAAGTGGAACACAAAGAAATTATTAAAAAACTACGGGAAAGAGGGTGGAGGAATAATAAAAAATTAGTTAAAAAATGTAGGGGAAAAGTGTAAAAAAATGTCTAAAACAAAAAATTGGGGGGAAAAAATTGCGGAAAATAAATTTGAAATTTAAAAAAATGGTAAAAAAGTAGAGGAAAAAAGGATGGTGGAAAAATTGCGGAAAAAAATTGAAATAAAAAAAAAATTGAATAAAAAAAGGAGAAAAATGAGTCTGGGAAAAAGTGGAAAAAAGTTTTAAATAAAAAAAAAATGTGAAAAAGTAGGGTAAAAGTGAAAAAATATTGAAAGAAGAGGAAAAAAAGTGTTAAGGGGAAAAAGTGGAACAAAAAATTTTGAAACAAAGAAATTAGTAAAAAATGTAGGAGAAAAAGTGGAAAAAAGTAGTGGAATAAAAAAATAGGAGAAAAAGTGGAAAAATAGGGGAAAGTGAAAAACAATAGGGAACGAAGTGGAGTAAAAGTTTTAAGGGGAAAGGGAAAGTTATATTTTCAGATGTCTTTTAATACACAAGTTAGATTTAGATAGTCAAGACTTCTTTTAATAAAATAAATATAATTAGTGTTATATTTTCTTATTTTTTTTTTTAAATAGGTTAGATTTAGGTAGTTAGTAAAGCATTATATCATTGGTATAATATACAGTACATTTTCTTATTAATATGCGATACCTTTAAAGCCTTTTTTGACAAAGGCGGTACTATTATTGGTACTACTTTTTTGTGTAAATAAATATGTTAAAATATGTTCTTAAGATGTTTGTGTTAGCATAACTCTGAATAAGTAATATTAAACATATATTTAATAAAACACATTAGCGACTGTTGCTACGCAAGCTTATGTTTCTCTTATATTATCCCATCATTATAAGAGACAAAAAATATAAATATATTTCTTCCCGCTACGATGCTTAATTCAAGGCTATTTACATACCTCGTCACTAACCCTGACTCTCGCATCCAGATAGGGAATCAAGTCAGTCATGCATTTACTAGAGCAAAAAAGTTTCTTCGAATAAGTAAAATGGCGGGTAATTAACCGCACCCAAAAAGTTTTCTGATATTTCATAATAAAAAATGTAAATAGTTTTTTACAGTGAGTGAAGTAATTAAGTACAATTTAAATATTCATTTTTCGGTTTCATAATTTAACTTAATGTATTGCTTTATGATTTTGCTATTCATGTTTCATACTTAGAAAAAGTAGAATAAAAAATTACATTAAAATTTCAAATACTATTTTTATTTAAATATTCATATTGGTTTAACTTCTATTCAAAAAGTTTGGTCCTTCGAACTACTGGAATTATTTTAACTTGTTCGCATAATTCGGTCAAATGTACTAAAAAATATGACTTTTTAATATAAAATATGTCAATTTGCGTTAATAAGAAAATTATATTTAATGTTATTTTCAAAAGTTGGTCCATTTTATATTTCGTTAATAAAATTCTGAAAGAATTTTATTTGTAGGAAAGTTTTGGAGTCGTGTCGTAAACGTTACATATTTCAAAAATGACCTCATCTGTAAGAGTTTTATTCAAAAAAGTGAATATCCGAACGGATCTCGACTCGTTCGCTGGCAAGAAAATCAGTTACTTTATATTCAAAGACCATCGAAGTTTTAAGTACTTCTTCAACTTTTTATTAAACATTGCAATTTGTGCCATAATTAGAATATATTACAGCTGTTTGAAAATTCAAGAGATCATTTTTGAAAAAAACTTTTCTTTCTTGCCAAGTTAAAGCTTGGGAAATTATCGCTTTCTATTAAATTTTTTATAAATATATTTTCATATATATGTATAAATTTTAAATTATTTTAAAATAAATAAATCTTAATATTTAATTACTAATAGTTATAATAAATTATAATTTACAAGCATTATTTTCATATTTTAATAATAAGTGATAAAATTTTATTTTCATCAGTTTCGAAAATAATATACACTAAAATCATTTTTCATTATTTTTTTTCCCTATTTTTTATTTTTTTTCCTATTTTTCATTATTTCTTTTACTATTTTTTAATATATTTTTCCAATTTTTCCTTCCTATTTTTCATTATTTTTTTGTCTATTTCCCAATATTCTTTTTCCTATTTTTTAATATTTTTTCTCTATTTTTTTATTATTTATATATTTTTTTTCCAATTTTTTACTATTTTTGGCCCAATTTTTCGTTATTTTTTTTATTTTTCATTATTTTTTTGTATATTTTTTTTCATTATTTTTTTCCCTATTTTTCAAATTTTTTTTATTTCATTGGATCAGTTCCATTACGGCAAAAAAGTACTCGACATTTTTCGATATTTCCCTCGTTTCCGAGATTTTCGGAATTTAATTTCCAAAAATTTCGTTTTTTTTTTATAATTATTTTTCTTTTTTGAATATCTTTCACTGTTTCAGAGGTATCGATTATTTAAAATGATTACATTTTCGGAAAACTAACCAGGGAAAACCCACAAGAAATTTTTCGATTTTTAAAAATCTTCATATTAGTACTTTAAGGTATCTTTTCTCAAATTTGAAGCGGTTTACTCTAAAATTAGGACCTGTAGCGTGTTTCCCGTGAAATTAGAAAAAAAGTGAGAAAAACCCGGAAAACCCCGTTTATGCATTTTTGGATTTCGCTCATTTTCTATTAAAATGTAGTACTCGTGGGTGAAAATTTCATGTTGATACATTGAAGCTTTCAAAAGTTATGACAACGACAACCAGACAGACATACAGACCACAGAAAAAATAAGTTGTTCAGAATTCGATACTGATCATTTCTCCTGAAGATACTATGGTCCGTTTTCTCTTGGTTACGGAGATAGCGACTTCATATGGGTCGAGTCAAGTAAATGTTTATTGTTGGATTTGGATACATAGGTTGCTGTCTTTTTGAGACGAGTTCATTACAATTAGTGGCTCATTACAATTAGATTAAGTTCCATTTAATTGAGAGTACGAAGTTCGCGCCGTTAGTGTTACAGAGAACTCAAAATATGTGACGAATAAGAATATTGAATATGACCAAAATATTATACAGGATGATTCTGGACGTCAATAACCGGACAGATGTTACCCCCGAATTATCTATGTCAAGTGGTCAAGTGAAGAAGCTATTTGTTATAAAATAGCAATGTATTAAGAACTAGAAAATATTCAGACCTGGATTTTGATTTCTCTTCCATCTCATCACAAACCAATCAAATATAAATTGAAAAGAAACAAAATCAATCAATTGTTTTAAGATACATTTATGTGCATAACACGGTTCGGTCGTTACGTGTCACTTTGGCGCTTTGGTTCAGGTCTCGGATTGCCTCCGGTGCCACCTTCCGTTTAAAGTCTGAAGGCCACTTGCACAGGCAGCGTCAGTGAAGGAGAAAATAATCCAGGGGTCTCGACCAATCTCGTGTCGGCCGGTAGGGCAGATTTTACTTGCCCCCCTGGGCTACGTTCTGGAATATCTGCTGCTACGATGTTATCGCTCAGATCGGATTATGAAAAAGACAGTGAAAGGATTCAGAAATTTAATATGGAAAATTCCAATCCTGTTAATGTTCCAATAGAATCGAGTGTAATTTTGCAGAAAATAGAAACAGATGGTGATGACGATATAATGGATAAAACACCCTATGTAAAATCAATAAATTGCATGTTTAATGAAAATCTAAAATAAACCAAAAAGAAAGAAATTTCAACATTTTGTTAAAGCTATTATACTTTAAACAAGCAGAATCTTTAATGTAGTCGTTTTTCTAAACGAACACCGCCATGTAATTTTAATTTCCTAAAAGCATGGTTTGAAGTTCTCAAAAGCCCTTCGTTTGTCAACAGAAATTTGTCCATTCCGAAACAGGTCCGCTTGCGTAACTTATAAACTCTGGAAACTTTACTAATTAATAGAATTTCCAAGAGCGATTAGCGAGGCCTTGATGTTGTTTTACATAATTAAACGAAAAAACGTATTATTCTTTTAATTTTTAACGTCATTTTTCCCGGTATATCATGTTGGGGAAAGTGATCCGAGAAAAGCAATCCAACTATGCGCATATTTTTTAGCTTGTCAACGTTCCTTTATAACGGTGACCTATTTTTGTAATTAGATGAAAAAGGGAAAATAATAAAGAATCTTAAAAGAAATGCCTAATTTTATTGCCATATTCGACTTTCATTTTATTTATTTTTTTTAAGAAAAATACAGTTTCTTGTAGTTTTTTATCTTTTTTTAAAAAATATTTATTACAATTAATCTAGTATACTTAACGCACCTTACAGACAATTAGCTCAATGACGATAAATGTTCTTTTTTTATTTTACTAAAGATATTTATTTTCAATAAAATTAATTTTTATTTCCATACTGTTAGGAGAGCGACCAATCTTGGCAAGTAGATCAGCCATATAATTGCCCAAAATTTCCGAATGTCTAATAATCTATGCTATGATAATTTAAATATTAATTAATTTCCCAAAATGGATTCCCCTTTTGGTTAAAAAGGACTAATGTTCAGCATCCTTAGAGTAAGTGGATTATCCTATTTTTTACAACGCTGCGTTGCTTTTAAATACGAGAAGATAACAGCATACAGGCGTAAAAATTTGTAATTATATCTACTGTTTAGATTTGGGTGTGATACTGTTAATTGTAAAGCGTTTTTGAAGTGCGATTTTACTGAATTAACTAATATGACATTTGTTTTCTGCAAAATGCATTTACTTTTGAAAATTGAAAATTTTCAACCGGTTAAAATCACATGGAAAAATCCTAAACCTAGGTTACCCAGATTTTGCCGGACAATCAAATTTATTTTATGGAAAGAAAATACCGATTTATAGAAACATCAAAATATAAAGCACTCAAATAGAGCGAGCTTTATCCATTTGCAACTCGGTTATTATGGTCTCTATTGCAGAGCCTCCTAGTTCAATCCTAAACATTGATTAAACTTGAGGATTTTCTGAAGTAGATTTGGTCCTATCAGATGCCTCTTCAGCTGTGTACCAGTGCATCACAGTCAAACGTACCAGCGAATAGGAAATTTAAAATCGACCAATCTGATTAAAGAGTGTGACATTATGATTTAAAACTGATAATGCTGGACAATTATATGTGTAACAGGTAACACAAGTACATTGAAATGTTATATTTGTGCTTAACTTTAGTTCATTCAAAAAAGTCGAGGACCGAGTTATATTTTGTGCTCTCGATGCTTCATGTCTCGAACTTCTGATCCATTATCAAACCAGAGAACAAGAATAATGAAAGATGAAAATAGAAAATTCAAAATGAAGGACATTAGGTTAAAAGTTTACTACTATAAGCAAGGTGGTGGTAGTTCCAATTGTGGTTGGAGATTTTTCAAAAATCTCTCTGTATTGTCAAAAAACAACGGCTAACGATGAAAAACTAATTGGTAGTTTTAAAAATATCCTCGCAGCTCTAGCCAGCAGCTTACAAAATTTTAATTTATGGAGCGGCATTGCTAATTGGAAAATATACTGAAGAGGATATGGAAGCTCAAATAAAAATTAGCAGGTTGTTTAGAAAAACATCGAAAGGCCATACCAATGCTGACATTCTGTACTGAATGATGTACTCATAGTAAGCGTTACCATGAGCGAAAAACATCTAGTCTGACAGGCCAATTTCTTTTTATTATGGGTTGTGCTTCTATTTGGAAGCAATTTGGTAAAACAATCAGAGTTTTTTAAAAAGTCTGTAAGATTTTTCTCTTCTTCAATTTTTTTTATGATACACTGGTTGTATGTAGCGCGGCCAAGTGAACCAAATGTACTCTACGGGCCACGCGATTCAAATACTATGTCGCATAGGATGGACGAAAAAGTGCACATCATAAGGCATCACATTCGAAATGGAAATGTTTGATGTTTAACAAATTTTACTGTGTTCCATGTTTCTTCAAAGATTATAAAGCTACAAAAAAATCAATCTAGTTTTAAATAATTTGTATAATTTTCATTTTATATTATGGTAAGTCTTTTATTTTTATCTGTTTTTCATTGTTTTTTCGTTAATAAACAATATCATATAAGCGATGTTTGTTTTGTTAAGACGTTAAGAAATTTTTCAAGAAATCAAACACAAAATGCTGGACCAACATTGACGTGTGGTTTTCAGGGCTACGATCCATCAATTCCCATAAGAAATGTACAAACAAGAGACACACGGTCGAGTTACAATAGGTACGTCTCGAGGCCAAAGGAACAAAAGAATGTGTGACACACGCATTATGTCTCATGGCGCTTAACGTGTTAAAATCACGAACAAAAAAGAAAACCACTAAAATGCCTCATGGCAGAACCCAACCCTGGTTTTGATAAATTAGAGGAGGTGGAAGGTAGCAGAGATGGAGATGAGGATGATGATGAATTTGATAAAAACGAAGAAGGACGAGATGAAGAAAAATATGATGAAATAGATAATGAAGATTAAGCTCTATGCCTGGTTTTGAAATCACATTTTATAGCAATAAGAGCGATTTAATCTATTTATCAATATTTATATCAGAAATTCTGACAGAATTTTCGTTATTTCTTATGGATACTATTATTACCACGACCTGGGCTTCTATTAGTGAATAATACATTTTATTATTTCCGTTCCATGTTATTTAACTGTGACTATTGGCATTTCTTTGATAATTCTATGATATTTCTATGGTTTACAGTAAATGGAGCAAGTTCCAGAAACATGGGATTTAAGCTATATTATTGGTAATGTGTACTCTCTCTTTTTTTGGTCAGAAATATATTTTTTTTTTTTTGAATTTGCTTGGAACCAACCGGATTTGTCGTTTGGAATTCGGGTCTTGTGGATCGATTGAAATATAATATGAAAGAAGTAAATCATTAAATTATATTTATGGTACAAAATTATTTAAATAATCATTTACTAATAGAGGTTATTTATTTTACTAAATTGTAGAAAAAATGTATTGATATAACTTGAATTATACGTGGTTGTTTATAGCAACAAATTTGAACTCTGTAACCTCAGATGCAAATTTATTATCAGTTTTAGTTTTTTAAAAAATCCTTGTTTCGAAAACAGCCTTCTTGTTGATAATAATGTATAAATAAGAGATAATAAATAACAGCTTTAACATTCTTTACTTATATCTCAAAAACCATGTTAAAGGGCCTTCGTCCATTTTTATCAAGTGCTAAATATTCCACCCTACAAGTAGAAACCAGTCAAAAAGATGCTTATTATAAACGTTTAGGTGCATTAAAGGATGATGAAAATATTAAACCACCAGGATGGGATGAAGCTCAACCGTTTGAAAATATACCAGGACCAAAACCATTACCTATTATTGGAAATATATGGCGATTACTAGTCAGTGGATCTTTGAATATGATGCAACAAGATCAGATGATTAAAGTGTGAGTATTTTTTTTTCAATGACAATAAAAAATAAATGTATGGCGCCTTTAATTTAAAATTATAAAGTTGATTACTCAGGTCTCGTTGTGGTAAAATGAACCATAACATTTATTTTTCCGTATCTTATAAGTAGTTTTACAAATTAAATAATGTATGTTATATAATAACTTTATTTCACAATAATATTGTACATAATTAGAATAAAAAATGAAGTGCGTATTAGTAGTGATTTGCTAATATTTTATAAAGTATTTTCAGTGATAAAAAATGATTTGCCTGAAATAATTTCTTTATAAAGTTAATAAATGAGTGAAAAAATAACCCTTAGAGTTAACGTTAATTTTGCTTGTTTTTATTCAAGTTTAGGCAACTGATTCAAACGCAGTTATACGTTAATAATAATGATAATATAAAATTCAATATTTCATTGGTTGGTCCTTCGATTATTGATTAACAAGTCAACTGCCATAAATTATTCCAAACTTATTAGTATAAGAGCTAGATTATCGATTTTTTTAATACAACAAAACTGTTATAGACTACCTAAGGAGTACGGACCAATCGTTAAAATTTCTAGCATATTAGGAAGAAGCGACCTAATATATCTTTTTGATCCAGATGATATGGAATACGTAAGTACCAATTTTGACTATATAATTACAATTAAATTTCAAATTTAATAAGGTATCCATATCTCAAATGCGGTCCAAGTTTTCAAGAAAAAAAGCGCAAGGTCAGGTACCATAAATGTAATTATTTTGAAGAAAGGCGACTAGTTTCGGTTACAAGCCATCATCAAGCTGTTATTTATATTGTTTCAAACTTTAATTGCTCTACTTATAATAGGTTAAAAAAATTTTCACTCCCCTAAAACATAATAATAGCGTGACGATGGTTCGTAACCAAAACTTAAAATAATAAATCTTGTGGTACCGGACTTTGTGTTTTAGTTGTTGAATTAAACCAGTCAGTCCCTGCACTAGTTTGTATAGGTTCTTTAATGGCTATTTGCAGTAGTTTTCTGGATCTGGTTTTAGTTTTCCACATATTATTTTTCTTCTGTAATCCAGTTCCTCACAGTTGCACAGTATATAGAGTGTATCTCAAGTCGCTTTATTGTATGACATAAATTAAAGAACACCCATTTAATTTAGGTACTCTCTGGTAGGAAGCTGTCCTATAAGGAGCCCTGTGGTAGTTCGTAATTTATTCCTACTCATTAAAAGTCGTTCTTCACTTACGTCCTTTGAAGGTTCTTTGATAAAATTTATCTAGTAGTCCGGATTTTTTTGCCCCAGTATAATTTGTGTTCTCACTTGATCCAGTCTTTTATATGGTTCCTGAAGCTTTGGTATTCCCATGGATGGTTCTGGACCAACTATTGAGCTACTTGTGAGCTCGTCAGCCCTTTCGTTTCCAGCGATGCTTTTATGTCCTGGTACCCACGATAACGTTCCGTTATTGTGGGTCACCAGTTCAATAAATTCTTCGTCGCATTATCATAACAATCTGGATGTCAACTTTGGGTTCCTTAAGGACTGCTTATCTGTCTGAGTAGATTATGATTCTGTTTCCCTCGTGGGCCCTTATATTACGATCTCTTGGACATTTGATTATTGCATAGATCTCTGCCTGGAATACAAATGCATCTTCTTCATTCTATACCAGCTCCAGTTCCCTCTTCTGTTTTTGATCCGTCTATGTACCAGCTAATTCCATTACAGTTTGTCCTACAATATGTGCTTGTATTCATATCATTCCTTAGATCTTTATTGAAGCTATATTTAGCCATCATTTGATCTGACCTGAGCCTCCCACATCTAGTGTGTCCCAGTCTTTGATTTTCTTCATAGAACGAACCACCCTCATTATAACGTATTGTAATGGCGGTAGGTCAAGCACCGTTTCCATAGTAGCTGTAGGTGTTGTTTTTAATTATAATCTCCCACTTCTTGTTCACAAGAAAATAGAGTTGAAATATTGCTTAAAAAAAAGTAACGCGTTACTTTATAGTTACTGTTGCTGCAAAATACCACATTAGATAAACGTTGTAACTGAAAAAGTAACGCGTTACTGGATAGGTGCATGACAGCAGTGTTTTTAGAGTGTCTCTGTTGGTTCACGATTTAATTGGTAAATGTGGCAGGTACCAAGAGATAATAGATAACCTTTGTAGGAAAATTTCTTATAAAATTAGAATAAACAAGAAAGCAATGAATTTTGATGTTAAAATTTCAAAAGATGTTGTACTACATGAAATATTAAACCAGTACATGAGGTTGTTAATGGATACCTAATTAATTTGTTTGTTATAGATGCTGCGAAATGCAGGAGTATTTCCAATAACGGAAGGTTTACCGTGTGTAAAATATTATAGAGAGGAAGTTAGAAAAGATAAATATCAAGGTTTTTTGGGAATGGTTAACCTGTAAGTGTAAATCATAAGTTTAGGTTAAGTCATCCTGTAGTACTTATTTCTGATATTATCTATGCTTTTATATATTTCTTTTTCATCAATATTTTTCATTGTTAAACTAATTAAATCTTGTAGGCAATCAGAAGAGTGGTATAGCATACGAACGTTAGTAAATAAAGTAATGATGCATCCGAAAATGGTGCAACAGCACACATCTAACTTGAACGATATCGCAAAAGATTTAGTAAATTGTATAAAATATGAAAAACAAAAATCTGGATCCAATTACGTAGATATCACTGATTATGTTTATAACACTGCTATAGAATCAGTTACTGCAGTTATTCTTGATAAAAGATTACGTAAGTAGACAGAATGGTAAATTAAATAGATGTAGATAATTCATAGTATTAAACAGTTACTAAAAATTTAAAAAAAATTAATTTTTAAGACAAGTGGTAAAAAAATTTAAATTAAAAAATGATAATGAATATAAAAAATCTAGGTATCACTTTAACGTAAGTTAAACCTGGATATAATAAAATTGGGACCAGATAACACCGTAGGAAACTAAATTGTTTTTACGGCATTTATTAATTTCAACAAGAAAACAAAATATAATCACTCAATCTTAGATATGTAACGCTCTTTGCGTCGTTAAGCCGTCTTTTAGCGCCTTGATTCAAGTCTCGGATTTGAAGGTCACTTGCGCCGGTCAGCGTCATTTTGGTATCGACAAAGCGCTAGCGGCCAGAAAGGCTGATTTTACTTGACCTACTGCGCTAAGAACGTGGGTATTAGCTGTTAAAACTCGAAAAAACTTATTTAATATCATCCGGCGAGAAAAAATGTGCATATCTGACGGTATAGACACGACCTCCAGGCTTGTATGTACGGTTCCAGTACAAGTCGTCAAGCGGCTTGCGTTCAACTGATCTTGACTTATTCTTTCACTCGACCTGTAGGTGTCTCTGAACCGACACCTACAGCGTCCCCACCAAAATTTCTCCCTTCCGGTTACTGACAGTCGGCTATCGCCGAACAGTGAACAGTGGCGGCGTCAACTTTGAGCTGTTTCCTTGTTTATTTGGCGGCAAATTTAAAATATCTGAATATTTAAAGATACTATAAATATTAAAACAAAAGAAGTTGATTTAAGCAGATGAATGCGTTCAATCCAAAATCAAGCCAAGTGATTCAAGATGAAATTGGCAAGTACAAAACAAACTCTAGTTACTATACCGACGTAAATTTTCTATCCAAAATAAGGCCTAATGACTCAGAAATAAGGTTCTAAGTACAAAACAAACTCTAGTTACTACCTACATTAATTTTCTATCCGAAAGCAAGCTTAGTGACTAAGCAAATATTAATTAAGTACAAAACTAACTCTAGTTGCTTGCCACGTTAATGTTCTATCCAAAATCAGGCCTAGTGACTCAGGAAAAAATTGCTGAGTACAAAACAAACTCTAGTTACTATAACGACGTAAATTTTCTATCCAAAATAAGGCCTAATGACTCAGAAATAAGGTTCTAAGTACAAAACAAACTCTAGTTACTACCTACATTAATTTTCAATCCCAAAGCAAGCTTAGTGACTCAAAAAAAAATGTTAAGTACAAAACAAACTCTAAGTACTATACCGACGTTCATTTTCTATCCAAAACTCAGCAAACATTTATTAAGTACAAAACTACTTCCCACGTTGATTTTCTACCCAAAACCAAGCCTAGTGACTCAGGAAAAAATTGCGGAGTACAAAACAAACTCTAGTTACTATACCGACGTTAATTTTGTATCCAAAATAAATCCTAATGACTCAGAAATTAATTTCTAAGTACAAAACAAACTCTAGGTACTACCTACGTGAGTTTTCTATCTAAAATCAAGCCTAGTGACTCAGGACCAAATTTCTTAGTACAAAACAAACTCCAGTGACTACACCGACGTTAATTTTCTATCAAAAATAAAGCCTTATGACTCAGAAATAAATTTCTAAGTACAAAACAAACTCTAGTTACCACCCTACGTTAATTTTCTATCCAAAAGCAAGCTTAGTGACTCAGTAAACATTTATTAAGTACAAAACTAACTCTGGTTGCTTCGCAAGTTAATTTTTTATCCAAAATCAAGCCTAGTGACTCAGTAAACATTTATTAAGTACAAAACTAATTTTAGTTGCTTCCCACGTTAGTTTTCTATCTAAAGTTAAGCCTAGTGACTCAGGAAAAAATTGCTAGGTACAAAAGAAACTCTAGTTACGACCGACGTTTTCTATCCAAAAGCAGGCTTAGTGACTCAGCATTCAGTTGTTATATACAAAATTAACTCTAATTTTGAACATAACGGTTTAGTAATTGAACAATCTTTACTCAGTACTAGACACGAGCTCTAACTCGGAATTGATGAGAACGGATTGTATCGTGATATACCGTAAGGTTTTTGGCATCTAATAAGTACGTGCGCGAGTATCTCCATCTTTCGGGCTGAGGTTACAACTCTTCGCGTTGAACTTTATGATCGGAGGAAGTAACCTTAACCATAATTTTAAGTTAATTGTAAACCAGTGTGGTGCGTGATATAATTAATTTATTTATTAAATATCAAGTTAAACTAATGCTGGTAATAAAGTAACAAATAAAGTTATGATATTATACTATAATAATAATGAAATAATATACATGCAGAATTTGATATATTATCTATTTTATTTTTAGGAGTTTTAGATGTAAATGTTGACAAAAATTCCGATGCTTATAAATTTGTTCAAGCTACCAGATTACACGTCGATGATATGTTTTATTTAGATATAATTCCCTATTATAGATATCTGCCCTCGAAAAGATTTAAGCAGTATGTGAAGAATATGGACATAATGATGGAGTAGGTTTTTATTATTTTTTAATACATTCGACACATATTAGCGTTAGAGTTTTAAACAGACTTAAATTAAATAATAATAATATTTTTTATTGTATAAATTTTAGTTTTCGACCATTAAACCCTTGCAGCTTTTTCGCCACCATAGATTAAGGGTTAAATTCGAGTTTCGTAAAATAAACCCTAGCGATTGGGGTGAACAAAAATAACATCGGGTTGGATCTTGTGGTTGTTGGAAGACTGGCTTTATGTATACAGCTAGTTGCTAACAGTGCTGTGGGGAGACTTGCTACAACGCTATGCAGAAAGGGCCAATAATGGAAGATAATTCCAAGGGCAGTGCAAACTATACTGCTAGTATAATAATAATAATAAAAATAATAGTCGCCCTACATTTCACCCCCTTACGATTGAACCCCAGAAGCCAATGGCTTGTGCGGGGAAGGGACGGCTATTATTATTATTTTCCGTGGCGCTCCGGGGCGACTTACTGAGGATTGATGGCGCCATTTGGCTGTAGGTATAGGAAAACCCGGAAAACTTACACCACCATCATAACATAGTAAAACATTCTTACATGTAGACGATGTTTTCCAGGTTTTTTAGACGCCCCAAAAATATCCCGACGAGTATCCAGAGATGGGGGGGGGGATTTCCATGTATTGACTGCGGACTTTCAATGAAAACTAAAGTATCCAGAGATGAATGGTGTATTTAACGTTAAAGTTTCAAATTGAATAGAAAAAAATACAGATCAATGAGAAAAAAAGAAGAAAAATAAATAAAATGAGAAAATTGAAAAAAAAAGTCAGAAAAACGAGAAGAAACGAAGAAAAATCAGAATAAATAAAAAAAATCAGAAAAAGAATTAAAAACAAGCAGAAAATCGAAAACACTAAATCATAAGAATAAGAAAAAAATGAGAAAAAATCAGAAAACCAAAGAAAGAAACAATGAGAAAAAATTAGAAGAAACAAAAAACAGAAAAAAAGAAAAACATGAAGAAATCAGAATAAATAGACAAACTGGAAAAAATCATAAACTAGAAAAAATAAAAAAAAATAGAAAAAGAAAAAAAAATGAGAAAAATGTAAAAAAAAATCGAAAAAACCAAAAAATCAAAAAAATCAGAAAACAAAAGAATAAAATAGAAAAAGGAAGAACAATGAGAACAAATGAGAGAAAAATTAGAAAATATCAAATAACACCGGAAAAACAAAAATCAGAAAAAATGGGGAAAAAAAGAGATGAAATGAGAAAAAATTCAAAAAAACAGATAAAAAATTAGAAAAGAAAAAATAGATAGAATTGAGAAATATGAAAAAAAACAACAAAACATCAGAAAATGAGAAGAAACTGGAAAAAATCAGAAAAAATGAAATAAAAGTCGGAAAAAGATAAACAAAATTTGAAACCACTAAATCATAAAAATAAGAAAAAAAATGAGAAAAAAATAGAAAACAAAAGAAAGAAACAGACAAAAAACAAAACTATGAGAAAAATTAGTAACCGGAAAAAGCTTAAAAAAATGAGAAAAAGGAGAAAAAAACCGAAAACATCGAAAATGTCAGAAACCAAAAGAAAGAATAAAATAAAAAAACAGAGAATTAGAAAAAAATGATTAATAACTAAAAAATATCGGAAAAAAATCAGAAAAAAAAAAATAAAAACAAAAAAAATTGGTTTTGTCACAGCAAAACTTTCCCGACGAGTATCCAGGAATACTTTTTCAGATATTTAACGTACCAAATTTCAGCCCAATCGGATTAATACTTTTTAAGATATTTAGTGCTAAAGTTTCAAATTTTGACATTTTTTATTTTTGACAAGTGACAGTTAGAAAAATAATTTTGACTGTTCTGAATAGACTTTTTCAAGGGCTTTCAAATGACATATTGCAAGTCAAATTCCGTGACATATTTGATAGTGACACTTCCGTTTGACAGATGTCGTACAAAAACTAATGTATTCTTCTGACGGGTAACCCAAACCCATATACCAAATTAAAGACAGACAGACAAACAGACAGACAAATAAAGAAAAATAGCGAAAAATAAGGAAAAAAATAACGAAATAGTAAAAAATTGGGAAAAATAAGGAAAAACAGGGAATATAGGAGCAAATAATTCAAAATAGTTAATAATAGAGAAATTTGGGAAAAATAGTAAAAAATAGGGAAACATGGTAAAAAATTTGAAAAACAGGGCAAAATAGGAGAAAATAGAGAAATTTGTGAAAAATAGAGCAAAATAGGGAAAAAGTGGGAAATTTTGGAAAAATAGTGAAAAATATGAAAAAAATGCACAAAACAAGGAATAGTACGGAAAAATTGGGAAAAATAACGCAAAATGGGAAGAAACAGGTAAAAAAAATGAAAAACAGGAAAAATATAAAGAAATATGAAATATAGGTAAAAATAAGGATAAATAGTGAAAAATAAGAAAAGTTGAAAAAAAAACCGGTTTTCAGATAATTAATGATAAAGTTTAAAATTTTGACATTTTTTTATTTTTGACACGTGACAGTTGGAGAAATAATTTTGACTCTTCTAAATAGAGTTTTTCAAGTGCTTTCAAATGACATATTGCAAGTCAAATTCTGTAACATATTGTATCTGTCATTTGTTGACAGTGACACTTCCGTTTGACAGATGTCAAAAACTAATGGTTTGTTCAGACGGGTAACCCAAACCCATATACCAAATTTCAGCTCAATCGGATTAAACGTGTATTCTCTATCATGGAAGAATACATACAGACAGACAGATTTCCATCTGGAAATGATATTAATCATCTCAGGTGACTTCAAAATGGATATTTCCATCTTTATCTCGAATTTTTTTTTTAGCTTGTTCACAATACTTTCCCTTCTCGGATATGGTAATTCTTACGATACAGCTAATGAAAAAAAAATTGTGCCAAACCGATTTTCATCACCGTGTTTCTCTTTGTTTTGTCAAAAATTGTATAAGCTATTTTTTCGATTTAATCAAAATTACGGTTATTCTAGAAACACGAATTTAGCCCTTCATTCAAGATTGAAAAAAATGTGCAAAGATTTGATTGTCGAAAACTTGAATTTATCTTCCTAAAAGATAACGGAAAATATTTTTGTTCTTACCCAATAAAATAAAATAATAAAACATCAATCGACTGGACTATATTTACTTATATTATAGTTTTTTGTTTTTGGGGTTTCATACTTCTTGGAGATGGGCTTTCTTTCAGTTCCAGTTATTACTTGCTCTTATTATACCGATGGAATCTTTTCCCAAGGAATAAATGATACCGTGTTCCATTGGTAGATGGCGTTAGCAGGGACTACGATCGTATTTACTTTATTTTTACTAAATATTAGCACTATTGTGTTTCGAGATTAGAATTGAATTATATGCATCTGGATACACTGAAGCTAATAAGTCCGGTATATAGAAATCAAGCATTTAGTTTTTATTTTATTTTTTAACGGGAAAACAATATCAGTCAGTTTCCACTATCTATTTTTTATGTAAACCTCGCTAACCGTGCTTTTTATTTATTATTATTTTCAACGTTCTAAGTTCTATTATCTGCTGACCTGTCATTTTTCAGGTCTCATTTCTTGTAGTTTAAGTGAAAAATTGTAGCCTTGATTGTAATATTTTTATATGCACATGATCTTCTATTTTGTTCTATAAATTGAGCTTACATGAGGTTGGATATAAAAACATATTTACCAAAGATTTCAGTGAGTCATAAAAATAATAATAAATATATCTATATCTTTTTAGCGTAGGTGGTAGATATATTGAAGAAGTTTTGGATAAATATTCTAAAGAAAATTCATCAGATCAAAAAGTAACTCTACTAAAAGAGATCACTAAATCTAATAGGCATATGGGTGTGATTCTTTCAATTGATACGTTAGCAGCAGGCGCTGAACCAGTAAGTAAAAACATCTACAGCTGCTGCAATTTAATTCGTTTAAAGTCAAGTAAAATTGGCATAAAGAAAATCACGCCTTAATTTTTGTGAATAAATAATATGTAATAATTATAAATAAGACTACAAATCAGATACAGAAAATCTAGAAGTACAGCTAATGGCACCAAGCAGAGAAAATATGAAGAAAACCATAGAGAATCTAAAAAAGGAAAGAAAATTATTAAAAAGATATATCAATAGTATAAGATAATATTACACGGTATTTGTACCAGACATTATATTTTTTGTATTTTAATTTGTAGATATCAACAACTCTTGGAACTGTCTTATACATGTTAGCTAAAAATCCTGATATACAAAAAAAATTACGTGAAGAAATATTAATACATTTTCCCAATAAAAATATTCAAATAAAACCAGAAAACATTGATAAAATGACTTATTTGAGAGCTGTAATACAAGAAACAATGAGATTTGTTCCAATAAGTTTGGGAAACAGAAGAAGATCGATTAAAGATATGGTAATAAAGGGTTATAGAATCCCTAAAAATGTAAGTAGTTCATTCGAAAATTCCATTACGCCATCACAGCTCATCACAGCACTCTATACGGCAATCTGGCTTGTTTGTTGTGTTTTAGTTTTATAAAATCGATAATAAAGTTTGGTGGATGCAGCTGCAGTGGAGCATAATCCCCCACTCCGCGACTATCTCTGTTCTACTCTGTCTCTATCTATTACTATCTCACAATGTCTACACACTACTTTTAGTGAGCTATTACGCCATCACAGCTCATCACAGTACTCTTGGTATTATAGGTATGACGCTCTGGCTTGTTTGTTGTGTTTTAAGTTTATAAAATCGGTAATAAAGTTTGGTGCGTGCAGCTGCAGTAAAGTATGATCTCGCACTTCACGACTATCTCTATTTTACTCTGTCTCTATCTCTTACGCTTTCACAACGTCCACACATTACTCTTAGCGAGCCATTACGTCATCACAGCTCATCACGGCACTCTTGGTATTAGATGTACGACGCTCTGGTTTGTTTGTTGTATTTAAAGTTTATAAAATCGCTAATAAAGTTTGGTGCGTGCAGCTGCAGTGAATTATGATCCTGCACTTCGCCACTATCTCGATTTTACTTTGTCTTTATCTCTTACTCTCTCACAACGTACATACACTACTTTTAGTAAGCAATTACGCCACCACAGCTCATTACAGCACTCTATACGGCGATCTGGCTTGTTTGTTGTGTTTTAGTTTTATAAAATCGCTAATAAAGTTTGGTGGATGCAGCTGCAATGGAGCATAATCCCCCACTCCGCGACTATCTCTGTTCTACTCTGTCTCTATCTATTACTATCTCACAATGTCTACACACTACTTTTAGTGAGCTATTACGCCATCACAGCTCATCACAGTACTCTTGGTATTATATGTATGACGCTCTGGCTTGTTTGTTGTGTTTTAAGTTTATAAAATCGGTAATAAAGTTTGGTGCGTGCAGCTGGAGTAAAGTATGATCTCGCACTTCACGACTATCTCTATTTTACTCTGTCTCTATCTCTTACGCTTTCACAACGTCCACACATTACTCTTAGCGAGCCATTACGTCATCACAGCTCATCACGGCACTCTTGGTATTAGATGTACGACGCTCTGGTTTGTTTGTTGTATTTAAAGTTTATAAAATCGCTAATAAAGTTTGGTGCGTGCAGCTGCAGTGAATTATGATCCTGCACTTCGCCACTATCTCGATTTTACTTTGTCTTTATCTCTTACTCTCTCACAACGTACATACACTACTTTTAGTGAGCAATTACGCCATCACAGCTCATCACAGCACTCTTAGTAATATATTGATATGGTTTTTTTTTTAAATGTGTAGTTTTAGTTATGTTTTTGAATACATTGTGGTTGACTGAGATTAAAAGATAGAAGGTGATTTTCAAATGTAAGTATGACTGTGGAAATAAGGTTATGGTAAGAAGTTTAAGGTGCGTATGGATGTGTTTAAATGTGTTTAGGATTTCTTTAAGAGTGTTTTGTGTTTGGATGATTTTTTTTTTGATTTTATAATAAGTTCATTAATAATTTACACCAATTGTGATACATATAAAAGAAAAAAAATCTTAGTATCATTCACGAAATTTAGAAAAATCAAGTTGTAAATAACAAAAAAAAAACAAAAGAAAAAAAATAATAAACAGTTTTGGTTTTTTGATAGATAAAAAAATGTCATAAAAGAATGAGATGTTAAGAGATGGTTTTATTGTAAAGCTTTTATAAAAATTATGAAAGTTATAGTCTAGAAAAATAAAAAATTATATATAAAAAAAGGGTTTATTAATATAATAAAAAATATTACAAGAATATAAAAAATATATCTACGAAGACAAAAAATAAATAGGTCTGTAGGAAAACGGGGTGGTGCAGATTAGATTAGAAGGAAAAGCAAAAATAGGGGGAGATTAAAAAAAAATATAGAAGACAAAAGAGGAAAATAACTAGGAGGTGATAGAAAAAAAAAAGACAAGAAAGAAACTTATTAAAAGGAGACACAAGAGAGAGAGAGAGAGAAGAACCAGAAGAGTTTTAAGGCGCCAAAAATTATTTTTTTTTGAAGGAACCAACAAAACCGGAGATGGGAGTTTACATTACATATCAAGAAATTCTAATATAATATGTAAGACGCTCAGGCCTGTTTGTTGTGTTTTGTTTATAAAATCGCTAATAAAGTTTGGTGCGTGCAGCTGCAGTAAAGTATGATCCTGCAGTTTACGACTGTTTCTCTTTTACTCTGTCTCTATCTGTTAATCTCTCATAATCACAGCACTCATGGTATAATATGTATGACGCTCTGGCATGTTTCTGGTGTTGTAAATTTATAAAATCGCTAATAATGTTTGGTACGTGCAGCTGTAGTGAAGTATGATCCCGCACTTTCCGACTTTCTCGATTTTACTCTGTCTGTATTTCTTACTCTCTCCAAACGTCCACACACTACTTTTAGTGAATCATTACACCATCACAGCTCATCACAGCACTCTTAGTATTATATGTTCGACGTTCTGGCTTGTTTGTTGTATTTTAAGTTTATAAAATCGTTAATAAAGTTTGGTACGTGCAGCTGTAGTGAAGTATGATCCCGCACGTCTCGACTGTCTTGATTTTACTCTGTCTCTATCTCTTACTCTCTCACAATGTCCATACACTACTTTTAGTGAGTCAGTACGACATCACAGCTCATCACAGTACTCTTAGTATTACATGTACGACGCTGTGACTTGTTTGTTGTGTTTTAAAAATATAAAATCGTTAATAAAGTTTGGTGCATGCAGCTGTAGTGAAGTATGATCCCGCACGTCTCGACTATCTCGATTTTACTCTATTTCTATCTCTTACTCTCTCACAACGTCCTTACACTACTTTTAGTGAGTTATGACGCTATCACAGCACTCATAGTATTATATGTACGACGCTCTGACTTGTTTCTTATGATTTAACTTTATAAAATCGCTAATAAAGTTTGGTGCGTGCAGCTGTAGTGAAGTATGGACCCGCACTTCGCGAATCTCGCTCTTTAACTCAGTATTTAGCTCTTACTCTCTCATAACGTCCATACACTACTTTTAATGAGCCATTACGCCGTCGCAGCTCATCACAGCATCCTTGGTTTTATATATACGACGCTCTGGCTTGGTTATTGTATTATAAGTTTATAAAATCGCTAATAAAGTTTGGTGCGTGCAGCTGCAGTAAAGCGTGGAATTCGTGTCCATTTATCATAGTGGGCTACCCTATTATCAGATAACAATTAGTACTATGATCATCGTTTGTGTTTTAGAGTAATATTTCAGCATGCCATTTTTACACATGTAATTTTACTGACAAATATTTTAAAAATCCTGAAAAATTTATACCAGAACGATGGCTGCGGTCAAACAATGATGAACTTTCTTTTAAAAATATAAATCCATTTGTGTACATGCCGTTCGGTTTTGGTCAAAGAACTTGTATTGGAAAACGAATTGCTATGATGCAACTTCAAATAGTTTTGATTAATGTAAGTAAAATATACTGTTTTTTATACAGATATAATAGCTTTATTAATTACAGATGATTCGAAATTATGAATTTGCTTGGAATCAACCTGACTTGAAATTTGGAATGAAACTGATGTACGGTTTTAAGGACCGATTAAATTTTAATATTAAAGATGTAAATTATTAGTCTAATTTTAAATTAATAAAATATTTATGTAAGCATAATGTTTTCGATTATGAATTAATGCATTATTAATCGGTATTAGATCATAGGATCAAAAATTACAAATCGGTCAAATCTTAAAAATTCATAAAAAATCCTTAAAAAATCCTTAAAAAATCCTTAAAAAATCCTTAAAAATCCTTAAAAAAATCTTATTAGATCGTAAAAATAACCCTTAAAAAGTTAAAATTTGTTGACAAATCTTTGTAAAAACTTTGCAAAATCTAAAATTCAAGAATGAGAAATCCTGGAAAAAATCGTAAAAATACCCTCTGCAAATACTGAAAAATTGCTTGAACTATCATTAAATAATTCTTGAAAAAATCGCAAAAAATGCTTTAAAATTCCTTAAAGAATTTTTATTCCAAAACATGAAAACTATTAAAATAGCCTTGTCATATTAAACCTTAAAAATCCTTTCATGAAAATCGTTAAAAAATCGATTAAAAATCCTTAAAAATTCCTCAACAATCCTTAATCAGTCCCTAATTAATATCTTTAAAAAATTCTTAAGAAACACTAAAAAATCCTTTAAAATAAAGCCTTAAAAATCCTTAAAAAAACCTTAAAAATCCTAAAAAAAATCCTTACAAAATCTTTATATCTTTATTAAGGATTCTTTAAGGATTTTATCCTTAAAGAATCCTTAATAAATCCTTAAAAACTCCTTAAAAATCCTTAAAAATCCTTAAAAATCCTTAAAAATCCTTAAAAATCCTTAAAAATCCTTAAAAATCCTTAAAAATCCTTAAAAATCCTTAAAAATCCTTAAAAATCCTTAAAAATCCTTAAAAATCCTTAAAAATCCTTAAAAATCCTTAAAAATCCTTAAAAATCCTTAAAAATCCTTAAAAATCCTTAAAAATCCTTAAAAATCCTTAAAAATCCTTAAAAATCCTTAAAAATCCTTAAAAATCCTTAAAAATCCTTAAAAATCCTTAAAAATCCTTAAAAATCCTTAAAAATCCTTAAAAATCCTTAAAAATCCTTAAAAAAAATCCTTAAAAATCCATAAAAATCCTTAAAAATCCTTAAAAATCCTTAAAAATCCTTAAAAATCCTTAAAAAAAATCTTATTAGATCGTAAAAATCCATTAAAAAGTTAAAATTTGTTTAAAAATCTTTGTAAAAATAGCGAAATTTGGGGTAAAATATGGAAAAATAGAGAAAAATAGGGAAAAATATGGGAAAATAGTAAAAATTGGGGACAACAAGAAAAATTGAGGAAATATGAAAAAATGGAGAACAAAGACAAAAAATAGGGGAAAGTACGGCAAAACTTGGAAAAAAAGGAATCATATGGGAAAATAGTGAAAAAATAGAGAAAATAAGGAAAACTGGAGAAAATAGAAAAAATAGAGCAAAATACGCAAAAATAGGGACTTAAGGGATAAGTGGGGAAAAATAAGGAAAAAATAATGGAAAGTAGGAAAAAATTGAAATATCAAAAAATTAGAAAAATATAAGAAAATATGGGAAAAAGAGTGGAAAATAGGGATAAATAGAGAAAATAAGCGAAAAATAGTAAAATTAGAGGAAACTAGGAAAACATGTTGGAAAAAAGTGAAAAATAGGGAAATTATCGAGGACAGATTAAAACAAGGAAAAATAGGGGAAAATATGGAAAAATTTTGACGTTAGGGAATAATAGAAAAATAGAAAAAATAAGGAAAAATAGCGAAATATAGATAAAAATCCAAATAGGGAAATTAGAGAAAAATAGAGTAAAATAGGGAAACTAGTAAAATTAGAGTAAAATAGGGAAACAAATTGGAAAAAAGTGAAAAATAGGGAAATTAGGGGGACAGATAAAAGCAAGGAAAAATGTGTGAAAATATGGAAAAATTGTGAAATTAGAGAATAATAGGAAAAATCAGAGAAAAATAAGGAAAAAGGAAAAATAGGAAAAAATAGTGAAAAATAGAGGAAAATTGGAAAAAAACAAGGAATAATCAAGAAAAAAAGTAAAACAGGAAAAAACAATGAAAAAAAGGAATGGAAATGGAAAGAAATAAAAAAAAATAGGGAGAAACAGCGAAATTTAGATAAAAATTGAAATAGGAAAATTAGAGAAAAATAGAGCAAAATAGGGAAATATGGAAAAATAGTGAAAAATGGAACAATATGGAGAAAAACACCTAAAAATAGGGATATAAGAAAAAAAATAGAGAAAAAAAGGAAAAATTAAGAAAAAATAGGGACAACATGGAAAAATAGAGAAATTAGAGAAAACATATGAAAATATAGAGTAATATAAAAATACGAAAAAATTTGGAAAAATGGAAAAATCTGTGAAAAATAGGAAAACATTGGAAAAGGATAGATAAAATAGGGAAATTAGAGATAAATAGCGAAAATCAAGAAAATAGGGAAACATAGGAAAATAGTGAAAAGTAGAGGAAATTAAGAAAAAATATTAAAAACAGAAAAAATATATAATGAAAAACTGGAAAAAATATGATAAAGAGGGAAAAATAGGTGAAAACATGAAATAATAGCGATAACTACGAAAAAATAAAAAAAATAATCAAACATTTAGTCATTGTTACCAGATTTACAAAAAAGTGAATTTTTTTCATACTCTTTTGTGTTAACGTGTAAATTTTTGATTCAAATATGGCGAGAGGTCATGTACTGGCCACATCGGATTTTTTTGCTTAGGGGTGGCGGTATTTTACTTTTTCTTCTCAGAGGTGGTCTGAGAAGAAAAAGTATTGCGAACGAGCTAAACAAAATTTCCCAGATAAAGATGGAAATTTTTATGGCGACACAACCGATTTTTTATCCTTTATTTGCTTCTTTTGGATTTTTTTTACTTTTTTTGTCCTTTTGTTCTTTTTTAAACTATTTTTGGCCTATTTTGCCTTTATTAAGAGTTTTTTACCATTTTTGCTTTTTAACATGTTTCTACTTTTAATTTGCCTTTATTATGTCCTTTTTTGGGTTGTTTATTTTCGTTTCGTTTTCGATTTCTTTTTTTGGCCTTTTTATTTTTTTTTTACAGTTTTAAGTTTTTTGCCTTTATTTGCTTCTAATTTGCTCTTTTTTTTGCTTTTTTACCTTTTTCAACCTCTTGTTCGTTTTTAAACTTTTTTTATTTATTACCTCTCGCCCTTCAGATAAGAGAGGTATAGGAATCATGCTAAAAATTGGGTAGTGAGTTTTCAATGTATAAACACGTTTTGGGGTTCCTAGAATATGATTTTGATATTTTCCCGATGATGTCTGTGTGTGTGTGTGTGTGTGTGTGTGTGTGTGTGTGTGTGTGTGTGTGTGTGTGTTAGTGTGTGTGTGTGTGTTAGTGTGTGTGTGTGTGTTTGGATGGATGTTGTAGTAACGATAACTCAAAAACTACTGAATAAAAAAATTTGAAATTTTGCATACAGGATTCTGATACTCTAGATTAGCTCTGATTAGATTTTGGTGCCAATCGCACAACTGGAAGTGGCAGTTGCTATGGGTGATGACGCCATTATTATACAAAACGGCAATAAAGTTTTACACATATATTTTGTATACCATATAGTTTATTTTCATCTCATTAAAATTTTCGAAACTTTTGCCATTGTTGCCAGATATACAAAAAAATAATTTTTTTTCATACTTTTTTGTGTCAACCTGTAAATTTTTGATTCAAAAATGGCGAGAGGTATTTTTTCAAAACGGCGAAAACGTCGTAAAATGTGACGTTTCAAACGTTTTTTCAACGTTCAGTATTTTGATGCGTTAAAAAACGTTCTAAACGTTACATTGTAAACGTTTTTTAATGTTGACTTTTTGTTGAGAAAAAACTTTCACTTTTTTTACATCGAACACATATATTACCCATAAGGAAACATGTCAAAATTGATGAAATAGTGGATTGCTTGAGGTATTTTTTCAAAACGGCGAAAACGTCGTAAAATGTGACGTTTCAAACGTTTTTTCACGTTCAGTATTTTGATGCATTAAAAAACGTTCGAAACGTCACATTTTGCATCGTTTTCAACGATTTTTAACGCTTCAAAATTCTAAACGTTAAAAATCGTCGCGCACTCTCTTTATGACACGCTGATTTTCCTATACGTCTGTCTCTCTTTAGAGAACCTTATCTAGACAGTAAGGAAGTATATGTAGTATATACAAAACCTGCAAATGGTTTCCTCTGTCAGACCTAAAGTACTAATATGTTTATTGAACCTTCAGTGCCGTACTATTATTTAAATAAATCTTCTATTATTCTAGGCACCCCATTGGTGAGTTCTTCCAACAATCTTGAAACATATTTAGCTCTCCTTGATTAATGGATGTCCTGATTATTGTCTTTACAATGCCACAGAATTAGATATTGTGTTGCCTCTTTTCGTGCCAGTTTATCTGCTTCTTCATTGCTCCATGTCCAGGTATCCAGCCTATTGTAAGTCTATTTCGACTACCAAACTCTGTTAGGGCCTCCAAGTAGTCCCATACAAGTTTTGATTTAACTTGCATGAAGCATAATCCTTTTAATGCTGCTTGGATGTCTGAGTATCTGTTTTGTTCAATATTGTATAGTAATTAATTCTGCTGTAGAAAGTGAAAATCTATTGCTTGAAACACAATATGCCTTCCGAAAGTATAAAATCCATCAGATTATTTAATTTAGTACTTTAGTACTTTTTGTTCATTTGTGAGAACGATCCTCTTAGCACTTTGATCATTTGGGGGTTTAACCGTTAGAACAAAGTGCTGACTTGTGGAAATTTGGGGGCACATTGGTTAAGATTAGATGATGACCTTGTTTAGAACACATGGATAAGGGTATTTGAAGCCTTGGTGTCGATTCTTGATAAAGGAGTAGGGGAGACCGGGGAAATACCGCCACCCCTAAGCAAAAAAATCTGATGTGGCCACCACATGACCTCTCGCCATGTTTGAATCAAAAATTTACACGGTGGCACAAAAAAGTATGAAAAAAATTTACTTTTTTGTAAATCTGGCAACAATGGCAAAAGTTTCTAAAATTTTAATGCGATGAAAATAAACCATAGGGTATACAAAATATATGTGTAAAACTTTATTGTCGTTTTGTATAATAATGGCGTCATCACCCATAGCAAGTGCCTTTTCCGGTTGTCCGATTGACACCAAAATCTAATCAGATCTAATCTAGGGTATAAGAATCGTGTATGCAAAATTTCAAGTTTTTTAATTCAGTAGTTTTTGAGTTATCGTTACTACAACATCCATCCAAACACACACACACACACAGACATCATCGCGAAAATATTAAAATCGTATTCTAGGGACCCCAAAACGTGTTTATCAATTGAAAACTCACTACCCAATTTTTAGCATGATTCCTATACCTCTCTTATCTGAAGGGCGAGAGGTAAAAAGGGCATAAAATCAACAGAAAAAAGAAAAATCGACAAAGAATTATATTGACACATTCTACAGAGAGTTTACTTTCATTGAGTAAAATTTAAAAAAGTTGCAGTTGTTGTTTACGGGAACATTCTCAGATTTAAAAAAAAGGGTGACTGGCGGTATTACCCCAAGGTACCGGGGTTATATCGCCATGTCTATGGGGCAATACCGCCATTAGATTTATTGGTTGCTATTTTCCTGGTATGTAAATATTTATTTATTTTAAAACAATAAACAAAAGAAAAACGTTTTTATGAAATTTACAGAACAATATAAATTTATTTACTCTTAAACAATAAACATTAGTTTAAAAACTGATATTTATATAAAAAGTTATTTACAATAATCGCAAATGAAGTTTTCGGCCGTATCATACCCGGAACAGGCCGCATGGGCCCATTTGCCGCAGCTCACGCATCTGTACCAAACTTCGTTTGTTCCGAACTCGTTACACACTATGCAAATTTCATCCTCTTGATCTGCTGCTAGAAAATCAAGCTCGTCGCCACTATCTTTACATAAGTCATCACTGTTTATCTCTTCCTCTGAAGAAGTATTGAATGATATGTTGCGACGACATCTTTTAATATTTCTGCTCTTCGTTTTGGATTTGTTGTTCATTGAAGTAGATGCCGGTCTTATTTCCTTCTTGTTTTTTTTAAATAGATAGTTCTTTTTTTTCCTTTTTAATTAGCTTTTTTTATGTGCTTCCTCTAAAATTGTTTTATATGGTGATTCTGTCAATATTATGGAATGTTGCTTCTTATTCTCTTTTTTCTCATCCACTTTTCGCCTTTCAGGAAGGGGTGATATTGTCGAAATAGCAACAGGGAAATTGTATTTGTCAGAGGCTGTAGATACATATTTAGATGTAGATGCTTGAGGGGTTCAATGACTTTATATTTAGATGTAGATGCTTGAGGTTCAATGACTTCATTAGATGATTCTACACTCGTATCTACAGCTTGAGCTTCAGTTGAATTAGAGGACTCAATATTAACAGAGGTTCCAAGCTCTTCATCAATGTTAGTAACAACTACAGGCAGGGCATCTTGTGCACCAACAAAATCATCGTTAGTAAACTTTTTAGGGTCGAGGTTAACAATTCCTGCTGTCTTAAAACCTGATACTCCTTTTTCAATGGTTGCAACCCTCATATATGCCTTATTAAAAAGGCTTGCTATATCATATGGAGTAATTTTGCGATTTTCTTCAGCAAGAGTGACTGAGTGTCTTAAAAATAAGTCACACTCTCTTGAAAATGCATTCTTCAGAGGTCCATACAAGCAAACATCTAAAGGCTGTAGCCTGTGAGACGTGTGAGAGGGAATTGACACAACGTGGATGAAATTTGTCTTACAAAACTGAAAAGTCTCCAAAGAAATATATGAACCATGATTATCAATTATTAAAAGAATAGGATCCTCCCTACATGGTTTTGTATGGATTTTAAAATGTTCCAACCAATCCATAAAAAGCTACTCTGTTGTCCATCCATTATCTGAGCACTTGTATATTGCACCACATGGACCATCTTTTTGCAGGAGAGGAGACATTCGTTTACGAGAATATATAAACATAGGTGGAATATATATCCCCGATGCACTCATGGCAGAGCACACAGTTATGTTTTTACCTCTCTCCCAACTTGTAACTGACCCAACTTGTTTTTGTCCCTTTGGTCCTAATATTTTTCCAGGCCCTTGTATTCCGGTTTCATCCATGTTAAATATCCTTGAAGCTGGAAATGTATGCGCCGACATAACCTTTTCGAGGTTAGAGAAAAATAACTTGACCTCTTTGCTATTAAATGCTTCCACTCTGTTCAGACTTGTTGCTTCGGGTCTCATGAGACAAATTTTAGGATTTCTTTTACGAAAAGCTAGAACCCAATCTTCTCCTGCCATTTTTGTAGTTTTATTAAATTTGTAAGATATTTGATTTCTCTCTGGCAAAGTATATACCAGGCGTCTGGGTTCTGTTATGGTGATACCGTAAAACATTAGTACATGGTTAGCTATGTATTCTTCTTGTATACGAGAAAACGTAGGTTTCCTTCCCAATGTGGCTTTTTTATTATTTTTATTTTTCAACCTATCTCTAAGTGTTGACCTGGGAATATTATGCATTCCTGCTGCTTTTTTAATCGACATTCCATTCTCAATTAGCTGGATTGCTATTTTTAAGTTATCTTCGGACCAGTTGGCCCTAGTCGTTGTTCGGCTGCGTATTCTAACCAACTGAAAAAATAAAGTAATATAAGTTTTGGTGCCTTTTGAGACTAGGGCAATACCGCCAGCTTGGCGATTTTACCCCTACGATGGTGGCGGAATTACCCCATGATGTATTCACACTTTATATTTTAATACAAAACTAACATCCTTTCAACTTCCGTACAAGTGAAATACTGGAAAACATAGTATAAAGTAGTCTCTATCCATCACTATAAATAGAAAAGTGAAATCATAAATGTGTAACAAGTTACCGCCAAAATTGCCGAGTACGTAAATAAGATCACTTGCCGAAAATTGTATACAACTTTGGCTGTAACTGAAACGTGACGCTCTCGGGACACCAAACTCAACTGGTCGTAGTTTCGTTATGTTCGCACAGTGTCTGATGTTGAGTAAAGGAAGGGGACATATATAGAACGCCCAATAACGTAGGTGGCGATATTCAAAAACAAATAGAATAAGTTTTCGAAACTATGCATTCCGACCATTACCATACATGTTTCATCCTTATAGGAATCTTCAGTGGCACTTTGTCGGAACGCATAGTTTCAAAAATTTATCCTATATACCCCAACTATTTTTATGTGACACCAAAATGATAGATAGTCACGCCATCTATCGTATTGGTTGATGGGTACCAACCGGGCAGTGCGTTTAGCAGAATACAATTCTGTAAACGCGTCTCCAAATACAATTTGGATTGCCGTCAGATGGAGTAACCCATCAACCATCATAATGCCTAGGGGGTAGCGGGCACCTCGCAATAAAATCAAAAACAAATAGAATAAGTTTTCGAATCTATACATTCCGACCATTACCATACATGTTTCATCCTTATAGGAATCTTCAGTGGCACTTTGTCGGAATGCATAGTTTCAAAAATTTATTCTATATACCCCAATTATTTTTATGTGACACCAAAATGATAGATAGTTGGTACCCATCAACCAATACGATAGATGGCGTGACTATCTATCATTTTGGTGGCGATATTCCCCGTGGTGGCGGTATTTCCCCGGTCTCCCCTATCTTGTTTCCTTGAAAATTTCTAATGGGAAGAGAATTGGTTTATTTCTTTGACAATAGATGAGAAGGGAAAGTTATGTTTAGTAATATAAGGAACCACAATGATTGTGGGATAAGCTGTGACATTTTTGGTGCGCTGTCGTGTTGAGAAACTCAACTATATTTTGAAGTATTTCGTAGTTTTTGAGGACAAATTTTTCTAGTTACAGATTTTCGTGTACTGAATTATTTTGTGGCTTTAAGAAAGTAAAATTTGGAGATAGTTAAAAGTACCATGAGCGATGGTATTTGCTCCAAAAAGTTAGGAAAGTTCCAGTGTTTCAGTACCTGAAAGAGTTTTACAAGGAGGAATCTACTGAAGTTAAAATGATCTTCAAGTTGGAAATCAGTACCATTTATTTTTTCTTATTACAGGAATAATCGACTTCATATACAACATTCTTGAGACTATAAAATGTTAAGTTATTTTAATGGTTTTGTATATTCGCTTCATCAAATTTTGTTATTTTAATAAAATATATGTAGTTTCGCTTTTTATTAGCTTTAGCAACTCTCACTACTAATTAATATTATAAATTTTTATAAAACCATAATTGTATTTTCTTTGGTTTATTTTTTATTATTTTTATAAGATTTTATAATATATCGAATATAAAAATATGTGTCACTAGGGATTATCTAAGGGCTAAACCTATATGAGTGTCAAGGACGAAAAAATTTATTACGCTCGTAAACTTTCATTTTTTTTATTCCGCTTTCTAACCAAAATAAAATTCGCGTGTCACATAAAATTTTTTTATTAGTTCCAAGCATAATAAGAGGATAAAGTCTAGAGGTCACGAGAAAAGTGAATATTTAATAAACATTGGGTTGAGCCGCAGTATTTGATTTTTATTTTGATTGTAAAGGACGTTTGAAGTTACACGCCGTTTTATTAAAACGCAATAGAAATGTTTTATTTCCTAATTTTAGATCACGAAAGTGCGTAGTACAATATTCTCTATTTTTACTTTTTTTTTCTATTTTTTTATATTATTTTTACTTTTTTATAATTTTGTTCCTCATTTTACCGATTTTTTCGATTTTCCCATGATTTTTTCTTGTTTTCTCCATTGTTCTCTAATTTCCTATCTTTTCCTATTTTTTCATATTTTTTCATATTTTTTCATATTTTTTCATATTTTTTCATATTTTTTCATATTTTTTCATATTTTTTCATATTTTTTCATATTTTTTCATATTTTTTCATATTTTTTCATATTTTTTCATATTTTTTCATATTTTTTCATATTTTTTCATATTTTTTCATATTTTTTCACATTTTTCCTATTTTTTCATATGATTCCTGCTTTTTTATATTTTACTTATGTTTGCCCATATTTCCCTATTTTTCTCTACTTTTTCCCCATTTCCCAATTTTCTTCCTATTTTTTCATGCTTTTTCCCATTTTACTTATGTTTGCCCATATTTCCCTATTTTTCTCTACTTTTCCCCATTTCCCAATTTTCTTCCTATTTTTTCATGCTTTTTCCCATTTTACTTATGTTTGCCCATATTTCCCTATTTTTCTCTACTTTTTCCCCACTTCCCAATTTTTTTTCCCAATTTTTCATGAATTTTTCTATTTTTTCCCATTTTTCCTAATTTTGCCTATTTTTTGTTTTTTTTTTCAAATTTTTTCGATTGTTTCTAATCTTTAGTCATTTTTTCTTATTCTGTTGGTTTCTATTTCTCTCTACTGTTTTCTGATTTTTTTTCTTATTCCACTGATTTCTTTTCGATTTATTTGATATCTTCCGAATTTTTTCATTTTTTTTTATTTTTTTAGATGGCTACAATTGTTTTCGGTTTTTTTGGTTGTTGCTTTGCAATTTTTTACCATTCTTTGCATTTTTTTTTGATTATTTTTACGATTTTTACGCTTTCTTTACTGTTTTATTTTGAGATTTATTTTTAATTATTTGCAATTTATTAGAAATCTTTCAATTTTTTTTTCTTTCCGGTTTTTTGCAGTTTCTCCGTTTTTTTTTACAATTTTTTGCGATATTTTTCGTTGGTTTTTCTGTTTTTCTCGTTTTTTCGTACTTTCTTTCAAACTTTTTTTATTTTTCTGAGTTTTTTTCAACTTTTAACAATGTTTTCATTTTTTAGATTCTTCCAAGTTTTTTCATTTTTCATTTTTTTCTGGTTTGTTCTAATTTTTTTCTGCGGGTTTTTTCTAATTTTTCCCATTTTTTTCTAATTTTCTCCGGTTTTTTGATTTATTTCAATTCTTTCAAATTTTTTAATTTTTTTAGATAGTTTCAAGTGTTTTTGATTTTTTGGTTGATTTTTGCGATGTTTTCCTATATGTTGCCATTTTTTGCGATTTTTTTTCGGTCATTTACATTTGCAGTTTTTTGTCATTTTTTTTTGTTTTTTTGATATTTTTAGTTTTTTGCGTTTTTTACTTTTGTGTTTATTTTTCTGTTTTGTATTTTTTTCCTGTCTTTTTTTGCTTTTTTATATTTTTTACTATTTGTTTATTCTTTTTTTCCATTTTACCCATTTTTCCTATTTACGCCTATATTTTTTTCTTTTTTTTTTCTATTTTTCCCATTTTTTCTATTTTACCCTATTTTTTAAAATTTTCCTATTTATTGTATATAGGCAATATTTCAATAATTCTGAGGTTTTTTCATTTTCTTCTATTTTCTAGCGTTTTTTTGCTTTTTTTTCGGTTTTTATGATTTTCTCCTTTTTTCGTACTTTCTTTCATACTTATTTCATTTATCTCCAATATTTTCAACTTTTACCAATGATTTCATTTTTTTTTGATTTTTTTAAATTTTTTCTCATTTTTCATTTTTCTGGTTTGTTCTAATTTTTTGTCTTTTTTCTAATTTTTATCTAATTTTTCCTAATTTTTTCTCATTTTTGTCTTTTTTCTCCGGTTCTTTTTTTATTTATTGCAATTCTTTCCATTTCTTCATTTTTTTTTAGATAGTTTCAAGTGTTTTCGGTTTTTTGCTTGATTTTTGCGATTTTTTCCTATTTTTTGCCCTTTTGTGCTATTTTTTTTTCGGTTATTTGCGTTTGCAGTTTTTTTATGATTTTTTTGCAGTAGTTTTCGATTATTTTTTGTTTTCCAGATGCTTTTTTTTTCGTTTTTGTGATTTTTAGTGTTTTTTGCATTTTTTACTTTTGGGTCTATTTTTCTATTTTCTATTTTTTCCTATTTTTTCTTGCTATTTTCATATTTTTGACTACTTGTTTATTCTTTTTTTCCATTTTACCCATTTTTCCTATTTACGCCTTTATTTTCCTGTTTTTTTTTCCTATATTTTCCCATTTTTTCCTATATTTCCTATTTATTGATTTTTTTCCTATTTCTTCTCTATTTCGCCCATATTTTCCTGCTTTTTTTTCTATTTTTTGTTACTTTTCTTTGATTATTTCAATTTTTAATATTTTTTCCCCTATTTTTTCGATTTTTTTTTCTATTTTTTCTCGTATTTTTTTCTATCCAAAAATCGTTCAAAGCTCATAGCTCAAAAAAAAATAATAAAAAAACCTCTTAGCTCATTCGTCAATCATATCGATAATTAAAAATATTCTAATATTTGAGACAAGCAATGAATGTTATATTATATCTAATTTAATGTATTTATAAACACATATTATTTATTAACTATAATTATACGAAATCTCATACTCCTCCGTTTGCACATTACGCTTAAAAATGGTTCCTAAGTTTTCTCTTTGCGTATTAATATATAGATAAATCAATAAAAATATTTTTTTTTTTTTTTAAATATTAAACGTCTTAATAATATTATTTCAATTCCTTTGAAATTCTAAACCTCTTTTCTGAACATATCTTTAAGAGGATTTAATGGAGTCTTCGTATTTTACATTTTATTTTAGAAAGTATAAACGAGAGGACGGCTTGTGTGTTTGCAAAGTTTAACTAGATCCATTTTCAGCGAGAGATTTGCATTGAATTTACTTCTCACATCTGTCACATCGAATGGCGAGCTTTTGAGTTTTCTTGAAACATCCCTAAATGTCCCGCTTTCCAGTTCCCGCTCTTGTTCCAAATTTAGTTTTGTTCAAATTAGGGTAGTTTGATTAAACCTCGTTTTAATTATTCAAATGAAAATCTTAGAACTAGACTTTAAACTTTATGATTATAAAAAGATTCATATAAAAACTATTAGGTAACTTGTTTGTCGTCATTCTTTTATGTTTGAAAATTTTATAAAAAAAAATTATTCTCCACTTTATTATTTTGTACTAATGATACACAGAGTTAGAGAAGTCTCGTCCAAAGATTTCACACTCAAAACTATAACTTTATGCTCCATTAACTTCCAGAGTTGTTCATATTACTTTGTTTCCAAAATTAAAACAAGAACTTACAAGATATTATTGAGCCAATTGATTGTGGATTTTATCAATAGTTGTGAATTCAAAGAGGAATCCAATTCGCTGTGTGCAACTTGCCATGTGGCGACACCTGTAGGCTGAAATGTAAAACTTTATCCCGAACAATCAAAATAGGGAAATATGGGCATCTGTCATTTTTTGATAGTGACACTTCTGTTTGACAAATGTCGTACAAAAAGTAATGGGTTCTTCCGACGGGTAACCCAAAACCATATACCAAATTTTAGCTTAATCGGTTTAAACGTGTGGCCTATATCGTATATACACACAGACAGACAGACTTTCATCTGGAAATGGTTTTAATCATCTTAGGGGACCTCAAAAAATGGATATTTCCATCTTTATCTCGAAATTTTTTTTTAACTCGTTCACTAATACTTTCCCTTCTCGGAGGTGGGTCGGGAAAGTAAAAACTCAAAAAATCTCAAATGTTAAAATATCTCAAATCTCAAAAAATTTCAAAAATCAAAAATCTCAAAAAAGGTAAAATACCTCAAAACCATAAAAAATGTCAGAAATCAAAAAAAACTTCAAAAAATCTCAAAAATTTTCAAAAAAAATCTCAAAACATTTTTGGAGGATTTTAAAAAACATCTCAAAAATTCTTAAAAAGATATAAAAATTCACAAAGAATCTCAAAAAATTTAAAACATCAAATCTCAAAAAATAGTAAATGTCTTCAAAAATTTCATCAAGAAATCTCTAATAATTCAAAGAAGTCAAAAAATCTTAAAAATTTAAAAAACCTTAAAAGAGGTCAAAAATAAAATCTGAAAAAAATCTTAAAAAACCTCAAAAAATCAGAAAGTATAAAAATCTCAATAAATCTACAAAAACTCAAAAAATGTCAAACAATCTCAAAAAATGTCAAACAATCTCAAAAAATCTCAAAAAAACTTTAGAAATCTTTAAAAAAATTTAAAAATCTCGTATAATTCTCAAAGAATCTCAAAAGATTCAAAGAGTCTAAAAAAACTCGAATAAATTTTAAAAAAAAACAAAAAAATTCAAATAATCTTAAAAAATCTGAAAAAAACTCAACAAACCTCAAATAAATCTCAAAAAACCTGTAAATTCTTAAAAAATCTAAAAAGTCCCAAAGAATCTCAAACGATCTAAAAAAACCTCTAATAATCTCAAAAAACCTCTAAAAATCTCAAAAGATTTCAATAAAATATCAAAAAATCTCAAAAAATCTCAAAAAATTTCAAAAAATTTCAAAAAATCTCAAAAGATCTTAAAAAATTTCAAAAGATCTAAAAAAATCCTAAAGATTCTCGAAAAATCTCTAAAACCCTCAAAAAATCTCAAAAAAATTCAAAAAATCTCAAAAAATTTTAAAAAATCTTAAAAAATTTCAAAAAATCTCAAAAAACCTTAAAAAATCTCAAAAAACCGCCAAAAATCTCCAAAAATCCCAAAAAATCTCAAAAAATGTATGAATTCTTAAAAAATGTAAAAAGTCCCAAAGGATTTCGAACAATTTCAAAAAACCTCTAATAATCTCAAAAAAACCTCTACAAATCTCAAAAATCTCAAAAAACATCAAAAAATATCAAAAAATTTCAAAAAATCTCAAAAATCCTCAAAAAATCTTAAAAATCTTAATCTCAAAAAATCTCAAATAATCTCGAACCTCAAAAAATCTTAAAAATCTCCAAAAATCTCAAAAATATCAAAAAATTTCAAAAAAACTCATTGAAAAAATCCACGAATACTTTTTCAGATGTTTAATGTTATAGTATCAAATTTTGACATTTTTTATTTTTGACGGGTGACAGTTCGAGAAATAATTTTGACTGTTCTGAATGGAGTTTTTCAAGGGATTGCATCTGTCATTTTTTCATAATGACACTTCCGTTTGATATATGTTGTACAAAAACTAATCGGTTCTTTCGACAGGTTACCCAAAAACGTATGCCAAATTTCAGCTCAATCGGATTTAACGTGTGGCCTTTATCGTGGAAGAATACACACAGACAGACAGACAGACTTCCATCTGGAAATGGTCTTAATCATCTCAAGTGACCTCAAAATGGATATTTCCATCTTTATCTCGAAATTTTTATTTAGCTCGTTAACAATACTTTCCTTTCTAGGAGGTGGGTTGGGAAACTAAAAACAAAAAGGTTATCTAATTCTCACATGTGGCCAAAGCTTTAATAGCAAATAAAACACTAAATCATGTAGCATACAAATTATATCAAAATTGAACAGAGGAGGGTAGCAACTAGTTTCGGCTACCAGCCATCTTCAGGCCATATACTAATAAGTGCATTAAATGATAAAGTAAATTAAAGAACGCTATGGTCCATACATATCTGGGGGTAAAAAGTACACTGTGTTGGGATAGGGGGTACATGAAAGGTGTAAGGAATATTATATTTTAGCTAGTAGCCGAAACTAGTTGCGACCTTCCCCTGTTCAATTTTAATATAATTTTTGTGGTACTTCCGTTATTTAGTGTTTTTTCGTGCGTTTATAAAGACTTTGTGACAAAGATGCTTCAATTTTTTTTTCACCGTAATCTAGGATAAATAGAAAAAAGAAGAAACTTAGAATACTTTGTCTTTAAAATTTAATTTTAAATTGAGCTGATTTGTAATACATCAATATCAATATTAAAAATCTCATGCTTTAAGAAATACATTTGGATATAAAAAATCTTTCAATATATGTTATGTTTTATTATTTTTTAATTACTAAATTTTTCATATATTTACCCATTACTTCAATTATCAGTTGACCCATAAAGGAATAAAAAAAATATCTTTGATTTTTCAATTTGCAAGCGAGATAGAACTGGTTGGAATTAAACTGTGGTTGAAATCAGAAGATTTATCCTATTTAATCCCGTTGGATCCTTTTCGTCAATAAACCCAATAAAGCTAACAAATTTAGAGTCAGAGGCAAAAAGTTGTATGAAATGAGAAAGTTTTTATAATTAGATTTCGCCTGAAAATCTGATATCGACCACAACAGGCTTCGAGCCAAATGCGAACCGACCTGAAAATTCAATGCAAATGTGATCCATTATTTATGACCTTAAACGGAAAGCCGAATAATTTTTCTATTAGTTGTAGATTTTTTTATTGTAGTTTGCACGCTTCAAAAGAAACGGTTGTTAAATAAATCGTAGGTAAGTACCAAAAAAAAATCAAATTTCATATAAAACAAAACAGGATTCAAATATAAATATTAGATATTTATTTTAGTAAAATAATGCAACATTGCGAAATCCAGAATCACAGAGGAAGAAAAAGTTAAAAAATTAATGTTGTGTTCAATATAGTTATTTTCCTAACAAGTGCGGAAAGTTATACTTTGCCGCACGCAATTGCAGTTGCCCGAACGACGCGAAGCGGAGTTCGGGCATGCAATTAAGTGGGGAAAAGATACTTTACGCAAGTGTTAGGAACAATATTTTTTCTACAAGCGCCTAGAATTAAAAAAACATTTTAGCAAAAAGTATTTTTTCTACAAGCGCCTTGAATTAAATAAAAATTAATAACCCTGTTATTTTAGTATTTCATAAATGTCAAATTTGGAAGTAACATTTGATTTGGCGGCCATTGCTAAGGGTAACGGCCGCAAGAGAATTTGAACAAAAAATTTTTAAACTTAGGGAATTGGGCAACGTTTAAATAAAGTTTCTCCGATTGAAGTAAATATTAAAAACATTTTTCAGACTGAGGATCTAGGATAGGGTAGACTAGTCTAGGAGAGGGTAGACCAGTCTATGAGAGGATAGACTATAAAAGGTAAACAAAAAATAGAATTGTTTAAAAAAACGGGTTAATTTGTTGGGAAAATGGTGTAATTTATTGGAAAAAGAGCATAATTTGTGGAGTGACTAGTGGGAGGGAGAAATAAGAAAATTACTCAATTAAAAAAAAATTGAGAAAATCCTTACGGGAAATAGGAAACATTTGAGACAAAAATGAGGAAAAAAAGGAAATTTATTACAAAAATAAGGAAAAACAGGGTAATTTTAGAAAAGAGGGGTAATTTCAGGAAAAAACGGTTATTTCAAAATCAAAGTGAAAAATCTGAAAGAAAAGAGGGGAAATTTTAGAGAATGGTGAAATAAGGAAGAAAAAGTTAAATCAAAATGAGGAAAAAAGGTGAAATTTACAAAGAAAAAGTGAAATAAAAATGAGATGAAAGGGTTAATTTTAAAAAAAAGAGGTAATTTTAGAGAAAAAGGGGTAATTTAAGAATAAATCACTTTTAGAAAAATGGCGTAATTTATTGGAAAAAGAGCATAAATTGTGCGGGAGGGGGAAATAAGAAAATTAATCATTTTTAAAAATAAAGAGAGAAAATCCTTAAGGGAAATAGGAGACATTTGAGACAAAATTGAAGAAAAAGGGGAGATTTTGGACAAAAATGAGGAAAAATAGGGTTATTTTGGAAAAGGAGGATAATTTCAGGAAAAATATATAATTTCAGGAAAAAATGAAAAATCTGAAAGAAAAGAGGGGAAATTTTAGAGAATTTATGAAGAAAAGTGAAATACAAATAAGGAAAAAGGGTAAAATTTAAGAAGAACAAGTAAAATAAAAATGAGAAAAAAGGGTTAATTTTAGAGAAAAAAAGGAGGTAATTATAGAAAAAAAAGAAGTAATTTAAGAAAACATCACTTTTTGGAAAATATCGTAATTTGTTGGAAAAAGAGGGGGAGGGAGAAATAACGAAATTACTCACTTTTAAAAATAAAAAGAGGAAATCCTTAGGGGAAATAGGAGATATTTGAGACAAAAATGAAGAAAAAAGGAAAATTTTTGACAAAAATGAGGAAAACAGGGTACTTTTGGAAAAGAAAGGTAATGGGTAATTTCAGGAAAAAAGTGAAAATCTGAAAGAAAAAAAGGGAAAATTTTAGAAAATGGTGAAATTTAAGAAGAAAAAGAGAAATAAAAATGAGGAAAAAGGGTCAAATTTAAGAAAAAAAGTGAAATAAAAATGAGGAAACAAGGTTAATTCTAGAGAAAAAGTGGTGGTAATTTTAGAGGAAAAAGGGGTAATTTAAGAAAACGTCACTTTTTGGAAAATGGCGTAATTTATTGGAAAAAGAGCATACTTTGTGGAGCGGCTGGTGGGGAGGGAGAAATAAGAAAATTACTCACTTCAAAAAAAAAGAGAGGAAATTCTTAGGGGAAATAGGAGACATTTGAGACAAAAATGAGGAAAAAAAGGAAATTTGGTACAAAAATGAGTAAAAATAGGGTAATTTTACGAAAGAAGGGTAATTTCAGGAAAAAATGAGTAATTTCAGAAAAAAAGTAAAAAATCTGAAAAAAAGAAGGAAAATTTTAGAGAATGGTGAAAATTAAGAAGAAAAAGTGAAATCAAAATGAGGAAAAAGGTTGAAATTTATGAAGAAAAACTGAAATAAAACTAAAGGAAATGGGTTAAAGTTCGAGAAAAAAAAGGGGAAATTTTAGAAAAAAAGGGGTAATTTAAGAAAACATCACTTTTTGGAAAATGGCGTAATTTGTTGGAGAAAGAGCATAATTTGTGGGGAAGGGAGAAATAACAAAATTACTCACTTTTAAAAATAATGAGAGGAAATTCTTAGGGGAAATAGGAGACATTTGAGACAAAAATGAGGAAAAAGGAGAAATTTTCAACAAAAATGAGGAAAAACAGGGTACTTTTGGAGAAGAAAGGTAATTTCAGGAAAAAATGAGTAATTACAGGAAAAAAGTAAAAAATCTGAAAAAGAGAGGAGAAATTTAGAGAATGGTGAAATTTAAGAAGAAAAATTAAAATAAAAATGAGGAAAAAGGGTGAAATTTAAGAAGAAAAATCGAAATAAAAATGAAGAAAATGGGTTCATTTTAGAGAAAAAAAGAAGGTAATTTTAGAGAAAAAAGAAATAATTTATAAGTAAAATGCGGGGAAGAAAGTGCTAAAAAAGTTTAGTTCTGAAAGAATCACATCGAAATAACAGTATGAAATTAGGTGAAATTTTTATTTTTGAAAGTTTGCATTCGTTTTGGTCACAATTATCTTAATAATAAAGAAATGTGTCTCATTGATTTGTTATTCTACACGGTGGACGAAAAAATAGTGTCAGCAACACGTTCGAAAACAGTTTTTTTTTTACTCGCAGACTTCAAGGACTCGTCCTAGAATTTTGTCTACTCATCCAAAAAAACATTTTTTCGGACTTGTTACGTAAATTACTGTTAATTATATTTTGATGATTTTTACTAGGTAAAAAGTCAGAAGAAAGGATAAAAAAAGAAGAAAAGTTTAAATAAAATGTTAGTTAAAAAAAATATAACAAGGAATAATTTTGTTTTTGTTGAAATATATTTATTTATTTTTATATTTTGCTCTCCTAGTTATTTTTTATAAACAATAATAAAATTTGCAATCTGAATTTTTTTTACGTCAAAATCTTAAATTTTATTATAAAGTTTTGTTCCTCCTAACAAAATTTTTTTTTTATATTTTATTATTTTGAATGAATTGATATTTATTTTATTATTTAACGATTTATAGATTTCGGTTATTTAAAATAAAAAATTTTATTCTACTCTAAAAATATAGTTGAGATACATAAAAAAACTGGTTTTGTATATGTTGAAAGAACAAAACAATTTAATATATTTTTTTGTTAAGTAACAAAATCCATACCAACTAATAACAATTCCACCTTGTAAAACATTTTTTATATTTTTTTCTCCAACAAACTAACCAACAGTGTCGATATCTTCGGTGGTCCAATATTTCAAAATTTCAATGAATAGAATTTCCGTAACACGGACCCAACTTGTTGAGGTCCCAATCGATTCACCACGCCGCGCCGAGTAGCTGCACATAAAAAACAATGGGTTACCGCCTTCTCATGTAGAAATGAATAGGGATTTAGGTTATAGGGAAGATTTTGAAATGCCGCCCTAAAAATGAATATTAAGATCGGATTATTTCTAAAAAATTATTATTTATAAAATTAGTTTACTAATGAAATTAATATACCTCAAATTATTTAATTATATTTTAAAACATAACCAAACGCACTCAATGTTATAAATTAACTTCCGTCCGAAAGATGAAGACAGTACCTTACACACCGACCTGATATACTTCCGACAGTTCCAGTTGTAGATGGGATTAGAGTTCCAGTAGGAACTCAAGCCTGAGAACCAAAACCAATGATTTTTAGAGCAGAAGTAAGCGAAGTCGAGCTCAGTCGACCGCCTGAAGTCATGTCTTTAACATTAATATTTAAAATCCCTTCTACTTCTTATTTAAGCTTCGAAGTCTATAGAAAACCTACTACTACTGACACTCTAATAGACTTTTATTCTAATCACCCGTACAATCATAAAATTGCCACTTTTAACTCATTTTTTCACAGAGCTTTCTCATTACCTCTCTCTCATTCATCCTTTATTAAAGAAATTAACGTTATCAAACAGTTTATTTTAAATTCTTTATCAGACATAAATTAACATTCCATATATCGGTTAGCACTTCTCAAATAGATTATCTTGATTCCATTCCTTTTTTAGGTCCGGTTTCGTATCATATAGCGAACATCTTCCGTAGATCTGACATTCGCATCACTTTTAAACCATCCTTTTCCTCAGCTAGCATCCTAATAAATTCCAAAGATGTAGTTCCTATGTTGCATAAACCTGGTGTTTATCGTATCTCTTGTTCAGATTGCAATGCGGTTTATCTAGGTGAGACTGGAAGACGATTAGAAACTCGGATTGCAGAACATAAAAACAAATTGATAATTTTTGGAATACTAACATTGTTAACTCCTTCATCGACTTTTGCTAATCATATTCTTGAATCTAGACACTCACGTTGTGATTTTAACATTTCACTCTTACATCATTGCATAAAAAGCATCAGACTGAGTTTATTAGAGATGTTTGAAATTAAAAAAGCCCTTTCTAATTCTGATATTGTTTGTCTTAATGAACAACTTCATCCCACACAAAATTATTTATTTCTAAATCTGCGTTTCTAATATTTATGTTTTGGTTACGTTCTTTTACAGGTTAGTTTCTTCTTTCAAGTTTTATTCTAGTTCTGTATTGGTTTACACTTTTCAGCTAGTGGCCTCTTACTCTGTTCCCTTTTCGTTCTGTCTATTGCGTCAAATTCAATGTCTATTGTCATTTTAAGCCGCCTTTTAACAAATAACTGCCTCATGGTAGTAATCACAAAATTTAAATTATTTTTTAGTACTCTACTTTGATGTTATTGTAACTTAGTGAGACCTCCAGATGGGAGGGTAGAGGGTATTGGTTATTTCAACAAAAAATTTTTTTAACTTTTTTTACTAAATTTTATTAATTTTGCAATATAATTCGTGTTTTCATACCATCATATTGAATTTTCTTCAATTTTCTACTGTAAGTACACTTATTTGTTGTTTGTCTAATTGTAACCTAACGTGGTGTATATTTCTATTGTAGGCCTGATGATGGCCATCGTTATGGCCGAAACATGTCGACCCCAGTTTTAAACTAGTAATAAATATATGTGGTATGACTTTGAGAGTTTTTTTATTCATTAAAGGTTTGTTTGAAGACATATTTAAAATCCTTTAGGAAGCCATTAGCACCTTATACAGTTGGTGTGTGTAGGAACAGATGTCTATGAACCCCACAAAAGGGCGGTAGTTCCTTTTACAAAAAGGAGGAAGTTTGCAAAGGAGGTGCAATATCTGGCGATTATTCTAGATAGAAAACTTACCTGGAACTCCCAACTGTAAAAAATAATCAAAAAAACCAGCGCATCCCATTGGAATATTAGAAAGGTGTGCATGGTCCTTAAGCAGATTTACTAGATTTATCATATAGTGATAAAACCATCGATCACATATGGCGCAGTAGCCTCCATAAATCACATACAGAAGTCCTTGAACGTCCTTCTTCCGAGAAGAGTCGAATAGGAAAAGGAAGAGATCCTCTTTCCAGAGACGGCTTAGGTACTGTTTACAGTAAATGGTACAGGAGCCGGAGTGTGAAACGTTATTTTAATTTATTGATAATTAGTAATAAATGTGATTTAAGCTCAATTATTTTTATTATGGTTTCGATCCGCGAATAGAATTTGAAATATATCAAAAAGTGAAATATTAAACAAAAAAAATTTTGGACGCCAGTCTAATTGATTTTTTTATGTATTTAGAAACAATTGACAAAAACAATGATATATTTTAAAATTCGTCCTTTTTTTCTTTTTGTGGGTTTAAGGAAATTAATCTCAAATTAAACGTTTTATTTGTTTTATTTTATAAGAAAAATTTTAATCTTTAAAAGCCTTTTTTTTTCTGGAAATGTGACTTAGTTTTTGGCTTATCTTCGAGTTTCTTCTAAAAATTTCATGGATCCGGCAGCAGAGACGTTAGGTCCCCAAGGAAGAAAAAGAACTTGATTGTTCTAAAAAAAACTTGTTCAGTCCAAAAACTTGTAGTCCCAAAAAGAAAATGTTCTGTCCAAAAAAAACTTGTTCCAAAAAAAATTGTACAAAGAAAATTGTACTAAAAAAACTTGTACCAAAAAAACTTGTACCAAACCCTAAAAGATCACATAAAGTAAATATAAGACAAAAAATGCAATTTTCGCATGTAAACATATTATAATGCAATTAAAAAAAATCAATTTTATGAACAAAAGAAAGCTCGGGTGCATTTATCTTGGTAAAAAAAAAAAGCTCGGGTGCAATATTCTCACCAGAAAAAAGCATGAGTGCAATTTTTGCGTTTGGAAAAAACTTAAGTGTCATTTCTCGCATTTGGAAAAACGAATGAATTTATTTTATCAAGAAAATTGTACAGATGCAATTTTTCCACGTAGAAAAAGACTCAAATAGAATTTCTCCACTGGAAATAACTTAAGTGCAATTTTTTTATTGGCCGAACCGATCTAGTACAGATTTCATATTCTTAAATATCTCGGACGCAATTTTCACTGAACTCCACTGCAATTTTCAAATAAAAAAAGAAACAGTTTTATGAATAAAAGAAAGCTCGGGTGTATTTATCTTGGTTAATAAAAAAAGCTCGAGTGCAATTTTCTCACCGGAAAAAAGCTTGAGTGCAATATCCCCGGTTGGAAAAAGCTTAAGTGTCATTTCTCGCATTTAGAAAAATGAATGAATTTTTTTTATGAAGAAAATTGTACAGATGCAATTTTTCTATTTAGAAAAAGATCTAAATACAATTTCTTCACTGGAAATAACTTAGTGCAATTTTTTTATTGGGCTAACCGATCTAGTACAGATTTTCCATTATTCATATTCTTAAATATCTGGAATCCAATTTTCACTGGTCTTCTACTGTAATTTTCAATTAAAAAAAGAAGCAGTTTTATGAATAAAAGAAAGCTCGGGTGTATTTATCTTGGTTAAAAAAAAGCTCGAATTCAATTTTCTCACTAGAAAAAAGCTTGAATGCAATTTTCCCGTTTGAAAAAAACTTAAGTGTCATTTCTCGCATTTAGAAAAATGAATGAATTTTTTTATGAAGAAAATTGTACAGATTCTATTTTTGTACGTAGAAAAAGACTCAAATACAAATTCTTCACTGGAAATAACTTAAGTGCAATTTTTTTATTGGGCTAACCGATCTAGTACAGATTTTCCATTATTCATATTCTTAAATATCTGGAATCCAATTTTCACTGGTATTCTACCGTAATTTTCAAATAAAAAAAGAAGCAGTTTTATGAATAAAAGAAAGCTCGGGTGTATTTATCTTGGTTAAAAAAAGCTCAATAGAAAAAAAGCTTGAGTGCAATTATCCTTTTTGGAAAAAACTTTCAGTTTTACTAAAAAAATTGTCCAGGTGCAAATTTTAAACGTAAAAAAGATTTAAATACAATTTTCTCACTGGGAAAATAGCTAATGTGCAAATTTTTATTAGGAGAAAATATCTGGTGCATATTTCATATTGTTAATTAGCGTGCAATTTTTACAAGAAAAAACTTTCTAGTGCAATGTCAAAAACAAAAAATCAATTTTATGAACTGAAAAAGCTACAAAGTATTTATTTTGGTTTGAAAAAAAGCTCGTATACAATTTTTCGGTTTCTGTTTAAAAAAAAATGAATATAAAACAAGAATAATATTAATATGAAATACATGAATTTTTACATCAAAATATGAAATATAAAAATAATCAAAGTGAACTAAATTTTAAGACAATCTATAAAAACAAATTAAAAATAGATTCACTTTTTGTAATTGAGCCTGAAAGAGCACTACATAATTTATATTTTTATAAAAGATAAGATATATACTTTGAAGTAAATAATAAAAAAAATATACCGGCATAAAAAATAATTAACAATAACAGAAAATAAATGTTAAAGCATCGAAATAATTAATAATGATAACAGGGGACAAAAGTGAAAATATAATAAAATATAAATAAACCTTACCATATATGACGATGGGAAGAAAAGAAATTTTCAATAAGCGATACAGTCGATATAGAAATCGATTGTTGTGACTGAATAGTCTGAAATTAAGATATACTGAGCAGAAGAATAATGCAAATACACGGTTGCACAGAAAAAAAAACGTAACAAGTGTACTGCAGAAAACTGAGAGTATAGAATACCTATTTTGTATGGCCGATACTGGAAGGGTCAGCTCGATCCTGTTCAAATTCAATAGGATTCTTTCCTAGAAAAAACGGACGAATAAAATGAAAATTGGAACTCTATTGGAGCTTTCGTTCAACAGTTAGGGTGTTTATATCCGGAAAGAAGATTTGTTTGCATTTTCGAAATCTAATATATCAAAAATGTCGAGAAAAGTAATAAAATATGTGGTAAGAATTTTTTTTTACCATCACGAATTTAATACCGACCATTTTGTGCCTCAGTACATTTTCTCTTATACATATCTGTCTTGCTAGTATTTTATGTATTCACATATATCTAAACGAACAACAAAAAATAAAGCAAATCTTTTATCATTTTACAAAATATAAAACCTTCGCGGTAGTGCATAAAATAAAATTTCATTATCTTAGTAAAAGTGATAAATTACGGTAAACTTTTCCCAGACTTTTCCAACGTAAAATTCACAATAAAGCTGAAGTACAACCACAGAACGATAATTTCTGGAGATCTCTCCTTAATGGCTGCATTAGTGAAACTACATGGAACACGTTCTGAGACATTTAATCAAGGACTACTGTGGAAAATTTACATTCCACAAGGAATAACTGAAAGTTTCAAAATAATGCGGAAATTTTATGAACGGAATATCCGCAGACAGTTGTAAATTGGAATATTTACCAAAATGAGTCCATCAAAAATAAGTAAAATTCATATCAGCAGTTCATATTCTCATATAATTATTTTAAGTAGACATCCATGTGTTTTATTTCGATTAGTAGCAGAGCGACATATTAATCAGATAGGTTAAATTAAATGGAAAGTGGTACATGAATCCCTATTGCGAATAATGTGCTTTTCACAATTTCCCTAGTGATTTTATGTCTGAAGTTTAGCCATAGGAGGGATCATTCTAAAAAAAATAACTGAAGGCTATTAATGATTACACTGCAGGTTAATATAAAAAAATCGGTTGTGGTCAACATAATACCTTTCCGTTATTTATGTGTAGAATCTTTATCATATTATTTAAAAAACACATTTCAACAATATATAAAACATACTTAGTTATTTATTGCGATTTCACCATAGGTAACATAATAAATGAGGCAACTTGTGTCAAAAATGTCAAAAAAAGGTACAAATAACTAAGATTAACAAATTGAATACTTAACAATGATCAGTGTAATCAATATAATGATAAAAAAAATATAATGAAAAAAAAATAATATAATGAAAAAAAAAAAAAAAATTTTTACACTACAATCAGTAAAATCAGTGTAATAAAAATTTATAACAAAAGATTGTAAAAAAGATAATCAAATATATACTAAATAATCAGATAAGTGCAGTTTGTCGAATTGTCCTGGCCAAAGACGACTCAACAATCAAATGTCGAAATGTTTAATTAAAAGCTTGCAAAAGTTGTATGGTGAAATGTAACAATAAAAAAGAAATTTTGATTTGGCTAAATAAAAAAAAATAACTTCCATGGACGAAGGTACAAACAGAATTAAGAGAGGTCACGAAATTAAGATTCATTAATAAGAAAAAATGTCTTCAACATCAACAAATCTAAATGAATGTCCAATACATTCAACTGAAAATTGAAGTACGTTTTTTCTAATAAAACAAATGCTTAATTACTCTATTTAAGCGAGCTAAATTATTTCTATTTTAAAGTTGATTTATTGCTTCTTTATTTATTTTTTTTTGGGTATTTTGGTTTTTTTGCCTTTACTTGGCATATTTTTTGGACTTTTTTAAAACTTTTTTGTTGTTTTTTTTTGCCTTTATTTTTCCTCTATTTTGCTTTTTTTTAACTTTATATGTTTTTTTTCTTTTTTGGCGTATTTTCCTTTTTATCATTTTTACCCTCTTTTTTGCCATTTTGTCTGTATTTTTCCTCTATTTTGACTTTTTGATTTTGTTTTAACTTTTTTGGCGTATTTTACTTTTAATTTTTGAGCGTTTTTGATCTTTTTTATTTGCTTCCATTTTGGCATTTTTTTTGTTGCCTTTTTACCTTTTTTGTTGCTTTTTATCCCTTTTTGCTACTTTTTTTGCCTATTTAAAACTTATATTGTTTTTTTTTGTTTTTTTTTTACTTTTTTTAACTTTTTTGGCGGATTTTGCATTTATTCTCTTCACTTTGTCTTATTTGACATTTTTTTGGACTTTTTCCATTTTTACCCTTTGATTTCAATTTCTCTTGTTTTTTTTCGATTTTTGTTGATTTTTTTCGTATTTTTTCGATTTCGTTTCATTTTTTTTCCATTTCTTTTATATATTTTTCGATTTCTTTTGAGTCCTTTCCATGTCTTTCGATTTAATTTTTTTTCAATTTTTTTTATATTTTTTTTTCGATTTCTTTTGAAAGTTTTCAGATTTTGTTTTCTTATTTTAAAATTTTAAAAAGTGAAAAAATAACGTAAGAAACTTATTTCCCAACGGGGATCCCCCGAACGCACAATTTTTAATAGATTTACGGCATTTTTAATAAGTTATTCTTTAGATGGTTTATAATTATTTTTTTAATAGTTTTTGTTGTTCCCCATTTTTATAATCTTTTTTTTAGTTTTGCAAATAATTATAATTTTTTCCTATTTATAACGAATTACTTAGGCCTACCAAAAGTCTCAATATTAATTTCGTGATGGCGAAAAAAATTTCTTACTCACACTTTTTATCACTTTTCTCGACGTTTCTGAGTCCGAAACTCCAAAAAAAATCCTGTACGGACGTCTGGATGTCTGTCTGTCTGTCTGTCTGTCTATCATTTACTAACGCGACCCTTATACAATTTTTTCCTATTTTATATTATATTATTATTTTATGTTTAATAATATTCATGATCATAAATAAACTTAGTTACTATACAATTTTATTATAGTAATATGGGAAATTACTTTATAAAATACAAAAACGCTATTTTTAATGATCATTTAGTAAAAGTAAATTTACTTTGTTACGCCTTTGACATGAAGTAATAAAAAGAGTCATTTAATCCACAGTAAACATGGTAGTTGGCGATTGTGTTGCTAATGAACTGAATTTCGAATAATTAACAAATAATCACAACAAAGTAAATTCTCCACTGTTTGCGTTTGAAGCTTAACGGGCAATTCTAGAAATGGAAATGAAAACATGTTTGTAAATAACCTCTAATATTTGTTAAATTTAAATAAAGAAAAAAATAAATAATATAAGACAAAATCATATACAATAGAGCTCAAACTTCTTCCACATATGTCTGGAACAACTCTCCGGAGATCGTACGAAGTTTGTATCACATATCGTTTCGGTGTTGAAATTGCACTGAAAACATCCTGTTATTATTAACTGGCATGTGGCATTCTACCGTTCGTCGTTCATCCTTATTTCACCATTAGGAACACCTGAGCACCTCTGGAATGTCACGGGACAAGGTATATGTCAAGTGGATGTATATACACATAGCTATTTCGGTTGCAGGTAAGGTTATGGGGTTGCGGCACTCCAAACTTTTCGAATATAAATGGGGATGTCGTGGAAAGTTTATTAAATTGACAGGTTAAATAAAAATAGGGTTAATTTGTAGTAAATGAAAAAATCGGTTTTGTCACACCGGAACTTTCCCGACTCGGTTGTGGAGAATAGGATTATTTTTATTACAAAATAAAAAATTCCTGGAAAAGTAAAATGCTGTAAAAATCCTGAAATGAAAATGGGTTGCAAAAATTAATTAAAATGGAAAACGACAAAATTTATTAAAAATGGCAACAAATTATTATAAATTGCAACAAGGTAACGAAATATTTCAAAAAAATCGGTTGTGTCGCCCCAAAACTTTCCCGATGGGTATCCCCAATTCTTTTTCAGATATTTAATGTTAAAGTTTCAACTTTTGACATTTTTTAATTTTTACAGGTGACAGTTGGAGAAATAATTTTGAATGTTCTGAATAGAGCCAAATAAAGCCAAAAAAGACAAAATTGGTCGAAAAGGTAAAAAAAAAATACAAAAAGTTTAAAAACGAACAAGAGGTTGAAAAGGTTAAAAAAGCATAAAAAAGAGCAAATTATAAGTAAATAAAGGCAAAAAACTTAAAAATGTAAAAAAAAAATATTAAAAAACAAATAAAAATGCCAAAAAAAGAAAAATAAAATGGTAACGAAAACAAACAACCCAAAAAAGGACATAATAAAGGCAAATTAAAAGTAGAAACATGTTAAAAAGCAAAAATGGTAAAAAACTCTTAATAAAGGCAAAATAGGCCAAAAATAGTTTAAAAAAAGAACAAAAGGACAAAAAAAGTAAAAAAAAAACCCAAAATAGAAGCAAATAAAGGAAAAAAATCGGTTGTGTCGTCATAAAAATTTCCATCTTTATCTGGAAAATTTTGTTTAGCTCGTTCGCAATACTTTTCCTTCTCAGAGGTGGGTCGAGAAAGTAAAATCTGATGTGACCAGTACATGACCTCTCGCCATTTTTGAATCAAAAATTTACACGTTAACATAAAAGAATATGAAAAATAATTATTTTTTTGTTAATCTGGCAACAATGGCTAAATTTTTGATTATTCTTTTTATTTTTTCCTATTTCTCGGTGTTATTTCCTATTTTTACGTATTTTTCCATGGTTTTCATATTTTTTCTTTTTTTTTTGATTATAATTTTATATTTTTCCCTATTTTTCTCTAATTTCCCTATTTTTTCTATTTATTCTTTTTTTTTGTTTTTTATTATTATCTTTTTTTTTATGTTTTTACTATTTTTTCTTAATTTCCTCTACTTTATACTATTTTCCCGTATGTTTACCTGTGGTTCCTGATTTTTCTCTATTTATCTTTAATTTCCCTATTTTATCTATCGTTTTCTAATTTTTTCCTATTTTTTTTCACAATTTTTATTATTTTTCCTATTTTCCTCTATTTTTCCATAAGTCTTCTTTAATTTCTCTATATTTCCATATGTTCCCTATTTTTCCCTAATTTTCCCTATTATTCTCTATTTTTTTCTTATATTCCTATTTATCCGTGTTTTTCTCCATTTTGCAGTATTTCACTATTTTCCCATGTTTCCCTATTTTGCTCTATTTTTATCTAATTTTCCTGTTTCAATTTTTATCTAAATTTCGCTGTTCTCCCTATTTTTTTTTCTTTCTTTCTATTTATTCCTCTTTTTCATTGTTTTTTCCTGTTTTCCTTTTTTTCTTGATTATTCCTTGTTTTTTTCCAATTTTCCTCCATTTTTCACAATTTTTTCCCATTTTGCCCTTTTCCTTATTTTTCTCTGATTTTTCCTATTATTCTCTAATTTCACAATTTTTCAATATTTTCACATATTTTTCCTACCTTTTATCTGTCCCCCTAATTTCCCTATTTTTCACTTTTTTCCAATTTGTTTCGCTATTTTACTATAATTTTACTAGTTTCCCTATTTTACTCTATTTTTCTCTAATTTTCCTATTTGGATTTTTATCTATATTTCGCTATTTTTCCTTATTTTTTCTATTTTTCTATTTTTTTCTGTTTCTATCTATTTATTCCTCTTTTTTATTGTTCGTTCCTGTTTTCCTTCTTCCTCTGATTTTTCCTTGTCTTTTTCCCATTTTCCTCTATTTTTTAATATTTTTTTTATGTTTTTCTATTCTTTCCTATTATTGCTTATTTTTCCCAGATTTTCGCTATTATTCCCTAATGTCAAAATTTTTCCATATTTTCCCCTGTTTTTCCTTGTTTTAATCTGTCTTCGATAATTTCCCTATTTTTCACTTTTTTCCAACATGTTTTTCTAGTTTCCTCTAATTTTACTATTTTTCGCTATTTATCCCTATTTTCCACTCTTTTTCCCATATTTTCTTATATTTTTCTATTTTTTTACGATCTAATAAGATTTTTTTACGGATTTTTAAGGATTTTTAAGGATTTTTAAGGATTTTTAAGGATTTTTAAGGATTTTTAAGGATTTTTAAGGATTTTTAAGGATTTTTAAGGATTTTTAAGGATTTTTAAGGAGTTTTAAGGATTTTTAAGGATTTTTAAGGATTTTTAAGGATTTTTAAGGATTTTTAAGGATTTTTAAGGATTTTTAAGGATTTTTAAGGATTTTTAAGGATTTTTAAGGATTTTTAAGGATTTTTAAGGATTTTTAAGGATTTTTAAGGATTTTTAAGGATTTTTAAGGATTTTTAAGGATTTTTAAGGATTTTTAAGGATTTTTAAGGATTTTTAAGGATTTTTAAGGATTTTTAAGGATTTTTAAGGATTTTTAAGGATTTTTAAGGATTTTTAAGGATTTTTAAGGATTTTTAAGGATTTTTAAGGATTTTTAAGGATTTTTAAGGATTTTTAAGGATTTTTAAGGATTTTTAAGGATTTTTAAGGATTTTTAAGGATTTTTAAGGATTTTTAAGGATTTTTAAGGATTTTTAAGGAGTTTTTAAGGATTTATTAAGGATTCTTTAAGGATAAAATCCTTAAAGAATCCTTAATAAAGATATAAAGATTTTGTAAGGATTTTTTTTATAATTTTTAAGGTTTTTTTAAGGATTTTTAAGGCTTTATTTTAAAGGATTTTTTAGTGTTTCTTAAGAATTTTTCAAAAGATATTAATTAGGGACTGATTAAGGATTGTTGAGGAATTGTTAAGGATTTTTAATCGATTTTTTAACGATTTTCATGAAAGGATTTTTAAGGTTTAATATGACAAGGCTATTTTAATAGTTTTCATGTTTTGGAATAAAAATTCTTTAAGGAATTTTAAAGCATTTTTTGCGATTTTTTCAAGAATTATTTAATGATAGTTCAAGCAATTTTTCAGTATTTGCAGAGGGTATTTTTACGATTTTTTCCAGGATTTCTCATTCTTGAATTTTAGATTTTACAAAGTTTTTACAAAGATTTGTCAACAAATTTTAACTTTTTAAGGGTTATTTTTACGATCTAATAAGATTTTTTTAAGGATTTTTAAGGATTTTTTAAGGATTTTTTAAGGATTTTTTATGAATTTTTAAGATTTGACCGATTTGTAATTTTTGATCCTATGATCTAATACCGATTAATAATGCATTAAATCATAATCGAAAACATTATGCTTAGATAAATATTTTATTAATTTAAAATTAGACTAATAATTTACATCTTTAATATTAAAATTTAATCGGTCCTTAAAACCGTACATCAGTTTCATTCCAAATTTCAAGTCAGGTTGATTCCAAGCAAATTCATAATTTCGAATCATCTGTAATTAATAAAGCTATTATATCTGTATAAAAAACAGTATATTTTACTTACATTAATCAAAACTATTTGAAGTTGCATCATAGCAATTCGTTTTCCAATACAAGTTCTTTGACCAAAACCGAACGGCATGTACACAAATGGATTTATATTTTTAAAAGAAAGTTCATCATTGTTTGACCGCAGCCATCGTTCTGGTATAAATTTTTCAGGATTTTTAAAATATTTGTCAGTAAAATTACATGTGTAAAAATGGCATGCTGAAATATTACTCTAAAACACAAACGATGATCATAGTACTAATTGTTATCTGATAATAGGGTAGCCCACTATGATAAATGGACACGAATTCCACGCTTTACTGCAGCTGCACGCACCAAACTTTATTAGCGATTTTATAAACTTATAATACAATAACCAAGCCAGAGCGTCGTATATATAATACGAAGAGTGCTGTGAAAAGCTGTGATTTCCTAATGACTCATTAAAAGTAGTTTGTGGACGTTGTGAGAGAGTAAGAGATAGAGACAAAATAAAATCAAGACAGTCGCGAAGTGCGGGATCATACTTTATTGCAGCTGCACGTACCAAACTTTATTAGCGATTTTAAAAACTTAAAATACAACTAACAAGCCAGAGCGTCGTACATATAAAACCAAGAGTACTATGATGAGCTGTGATGGCGTAATTACTCACTAAAAGTAGTGAATGGACGTTGTGAGAGAGTAAGAGATAGAGACAGAGTTAAATCGAATCATGCCAGAGCGTCATACATATTATAAAATGAGTGCTGTGATAATCTGTGATGGCAGAATAGCTCACTAAAAGTAGTGTGTGGACATTATGAGAGATTAACAGATAGAGACAGAGTAAAGGAGAAAGAGTCGTAAACTGCGGGATCATACTTTACTGCAGCTGCACGCACCAAACTTTATTACCGATTTTATAAACTTAAAACACAACAAACAAGCCAGAGCGTCATACATATAATACCAAGAGTACTGTGATGAGCTGTGATGGGGTAATAGCTCACTAAAAGTAGTGTGTAGACATTGTGAGATAGTAATAGATAGAGACAGAGTAGAAGAGAGATAGTCGCGGAGTGGGGATTATGCTCCACTGCAGCTGCATCCACCAAACTTTATTAGCGATTTTATAAAATTAAAACACAACAAACAAGCCAGAGCGCCGTACATATAATACTAAGAGTGCTGTGATGAGCTGTGATGGCGTAAGTAAAATCAATTGAAGTGCGGGATCATACTTTACTGCAGCTGCACGCACCAAACTTTATTGGCGATTTTTGTTACTTCGGTTTGCGAAAATCGGTAGATTATATTTTTCCCGTTATCTATTTATTTCAACCAATAAAAAATGACTGCGCTCGAAAATGTCCAGATAACAGTTTTGACCCCCCTATTCCCTTATATAACGATTATTTAAATGCACACTTTTCAGCATGTATAATTAATCCACCATACCTTAATCTATCAATTTTTTTAGTAATATATAGGGCTTATTTTTTTTTGGAGGTACTCAACAGAGTCCAAGATATCGTCCACGCTTAAGTAAATTCCATAATCTCCTATTGGGCTCCCCTATTACAAAGAGTGGAATTTTCGAATGAACTACTTACGTTTTTAGGGATTCTATAACCCTTTATTACCATATCTTTAATCGTTGTTCTTCTGTTTCCCAAACTTATTGGAACAAATCTCATTGTTTCTTGTAATACAGCTCTCAAATAAGTCATTTTATCAATGTTTTCTGGTGTTATTTGAAGATTTTTAGTAGGGAAATGTATTAATATTTCTTCACGTAATTTTTTTTGTATATCAGGATTTTTAGCTAACATGTATAAGACAGTTCCAAGAGTTGTTGATATCTATAAATTAAAATACAAAAAATATAATGTCTGGTACAAATAACGTGTAATATTATCTTATACTATTGATTTATCTTTTTAATAATTTTCTTTCCTTTTTTAGATTCTCTATGGTTTTCTTCAAATTTTCTCTGCTTGGTGCCATTCGCTGTACTTCTAGATTTTCTTTATCTGATTTGTAGTCTTATTTATAATTATTACATATTATTTAGTCCCAAAAATTATTAAATATATAATGCATGATTTTCTTTATGCCAATTTTACTTGACTTTAAACGAATTAAATTGCAGCAGCTGTAGATGTTTTTACTTACTGGTTCAACGCCTGCTGCTAACATATCAATTGAAAGAATCCCACCCATATGTCGATTAGATTTAGTGATCTCTTTTAGTAGAGTTACTTTTTGATCTGATGAATTTTCTTTAGAATATTTATCCAAAACTTCTTCAATATATCTACCACCTACGCTAAAAAGATATAGATACATATATTATTATTTCTCTGACTCACTGAAATCTTTGGTAAATATGTTTTCATATCCAACCTCATGTAAGCTCAATTTATAGAACAAAATAGAAGATCATGTGCATATAAAAATATTACAATCAAGGCTACAATTTTTCCCTTAAACTACAAGAAATGAGACCTGAAAAATGACAGGTCAGCAGATAATAGAACCTAGAACGTTGAAAATATTAATAAATAAAAAGTTTATTTTATCTTGGGCACAGTACTGAGCCAGCACGGTTAGCGAGGTTTACATAAAAAATAGTTAGTAGAAACAGACTGATATTGTTTTCCCGTTAAAACAAAATAAAAACTAAATGCTTGTAAGACGTGACAATTTGATTTCTATATACCGGACTTATTAGCTTCAGTGTATCCAGATGCATATAATTTAATTCTAATCTCGAAACACAATAGTGCTAATATTAAGTAAAAATAAGGTAAATACGATGGTAGACAGCTAACGCCATCTACCAATGGAACACGGTATCACTTATTCCTTGGGAAAAGATTCCATCGGTATAATAAGAGCAAGTACTAACTGAAACTGAAAGAAAGCCCATCTCAAAGAAGTATGAAACCCCAAAAATAAAAAACTATAATATAACTAAGTATAGTCCAGCCGATTAAGGTTTTATTATTTTATTTTATTGGGTAAGAACAAAAATATTTTCCGTTATCTGAAGGGAATGAAGGGCTAAATTCGTGTTTCTAGAATAACCGTAATTTTGATTTAATCGAAAAAACAGCTTATACAATTTTTGACAAAAAAAAATAGAAACACGGTGATGAAAATCGCTTTTGTACAATTTTTTTTTCATTAGCTGTATCGTAAAAATTACCATATAAAAATTGTAGCGATTTTCAGTTTTTACTTTCCCGACCCACCTCCGAGAAGGGAAAGTATTGTGAACGAGCTAAAAAAAAAAATTCGAGATAAAGATGGAAATATCCATTTTGAAGTCACCTGAGATGATTAATACCATTTCCAGATGGAAATCTGTCTATCTGTCTGTCTGTATGTATTCTTCCACGATAGAGGCCACACGTTTAATCCGATTGAACTGAAATTTGGTATATGGGTTTGGGTTACCCGTCTGAAGAAACCATTAGTTTTTGACATCTGTCAAACGGAAGTATCACTATCAAAAAATGACAGATACAATATGTTACATAATTTGACTTGCAATATGTCATTTGAAAGCCCTTGAAAAACTCTATTTAGAAGAGTCAAAATTATTTCTCCAACTGCCACGTGTCAAAAATAAAAAAATGTCAAAATTTTAAATTTTAACATTAATTATCTGAAAAAATAATCGTGGATACTCGTCGGGAAAGTTTTGCGGTGACACAACCGATTTTTTCTGTTTTTATTGTTTTTTTTCTGATTTTGTTTCCTATATTTTTTAATTATTCATCATTTTTTTCTAATTGTTTTATTTTTTATATTTTATTCTTACTTTTGGTTTCTGACGTTTTCGGTTTTTTTTCTCCTTTTTCTCATTTTTTTTTAGCTTTTTCCAGTTTTTCTCATTTTTTATTCGATATTTTCTAATTGTTCCCTCATTTTTTCTAATTGTTCTGTTTTTTCCATTTTATTCATTTGTTTTCTCATTTATTTGAATTTTCGGTTTTCTCGATTGTTTTTCACATGTTTTTGTAGTTTTTTTATTTTTTCTAGTTTTTTTTTCACTTTTTATGTTTTTTTCCAGTTTTCTAATTTATTCTGATTTCTTTTCGTTTTTTTCTCATTTTTCTGATTTTTGTTTTTTTCTGGTATTATTCGATATTTACTAATTTTTCTCATTGTTTTGTTTTTTGTCTGTTTCTTTCTTTTGTTTTCTAATTTTTTCTCATTTTTTTTTCTTATTTTTATGATTTAAGTGGTTTCGATTTTGTTTATCATTTTTCTGTTTTTTTTTTAATTCTTTTTCCGACTTTTTTTTTTCATTTTTTCTGATTTTTCCCCGTTTCTTCTCATTTTCTAATATTTTGTTTTTTTTTTCATATTTCTCGATTTTCTCTATTTTTTCTTTTCTCATTTTCTATGATTTTTTTTGAATTTTTTCTCATTTCATCTCATTTTTTCCCCATTTTTCCAATTTTTGTTTTTTTCCGGTGTTATTCGATATTTTTTAATTTTTCCCTCATTTGTTTTCATTGTTCTACTTTTTTCTATTTTCTGATTTTTTCAATTTGTCGATTTTTTTTCACATTTTCTCATTTTTTTTTCGTTTCTGTTTTTTTATTTTTTCTAGTTTTTTCTCATTTTTTGTGATTGTTTCCAGTTTTTCGATTTATTCTGATTTCTTCTCGTTTTTTTGATTTTTGTTTGTTTCTTTTCTTCCAATTTTTTCTCACTGTTCTGTTTCTTTCTTTGGTTTTCTGATTTTTTCTCATTTTTTCTTATTCTTACGATTTTGTGTTTTCGATTTTGTTTCTCATTTTTCTGTTTTTTTTTTTAATTCTTTTTTAAATTTTTTTTTTATTTTTTCTGATTTTTCCCCATTTCTTCTCATTTTTCTGATATTTCGTTTTTTTTATTATATTTAATTGTCTCTATATTCTCTCTATATTTTCTTCTTTTTTCTAATTGTTTTGTTTTTTTTCCATTTTAATCTATTTTTTCGATTTTTTTTGACATTTTTTTTAGCTTTTCCGGTTTTTTCTCGTTTTCTCATTTCTTATCGTTTTTTACCCATTTTTCTGGCATTTGTTTTTTCCAATGTTAATCGATATTTTCTAATTTTTCCCTCAATTTTTCTCATTGTTCTGTTTTGCTATTTTATTCTTTTTTTTTTCTGATTTTTTTGATTTTTCGATTTTTTTTTTACATTTTTCTGGTTCTTTTTTTTTCAGTTTTTTTCATTTTTCTCATGTTTTTTAGCTTTTTCCGATTTTTCTCATTATGTCCATTTTTTATTCTCATTTCTTATCGTTAGTTCCCCATTTTTCTGATTTTTGTTTTTTGGTCGTTTCTTTTATTATTCTTCTAATTTTTTTCTCATTGTTCTGTTTCTTTCTTTGGTTTTCTGATTTTTTCTCATTTTTTTTTTCTTATTCCTATGATTTAGGATTTTCGATTTTGTTTCTCATTTTTCTTTTCTTTTTTTCATATTTTTCGATTTTCTTTATATTTCTTCTTTTTTTCTCATTGTTTTGTATTTTTTTCTATTTTTAGTTTGAAACATTAAACCATTCGTCTCTGGAAACTCGTCGGGAAAGTTTTGGGGCGACACAACCTGGAAAAATATGGTCTACATGTAAGAATATTTTACTAGCAGTATTGTTTGCGCTGCCCTTGGAATTATCTTCCATTATTGGCCCTTTCTGCATAGCGTTGTAGCAAGTCTCCTCCCCACCGCAATGTTAGCAACTAGCTGTATACATAAAGCCAGTCTTCCAACAACCACAAGATCCAACCCGATGTTATTTTTGTTCACCCCAATCGCTAGGGCTTATTTTACGAAACTAGAATTTACCCCTTAATCCATGATGGCGAAAAAGCTGCAAGGGTTTAATGGTCGAAAACTAAAATTTATACAATAATAAATATTATTATTATTTCATTTAGTCTGTTTAAAACGCTAACGCTAATATGTGTCGAATGTATTAAAAAATAATAAAAACCTACTCCATCATTATGTCCATATTCTTCACATACTGCTTAAATCTTTTCGAGGGCAGATATCTATAATAGGGAATTATATCTAAATAAAACATATCATCGACGTGTAATCTGGTAGCTTGAACAAATTTATAAACATCGGAATTTTTGTCAACATTTACATCTAAAACTCCTAAAAATAAAATAGATAATATATCAAATTCTGCATGTATATTATTTCATTATTATTATAGTATAATATCATAACTTTATTTGTTACTTTATTACCAGCATTAGTTTAACTTGATATTTAATAAATAAATTAATTATATCACGCACCACACTGGTTTACAATTAACTTAAAATTATGGTTAAGGTTACTTCCTCCGATCATAAAGTTCAACGCGAAGAGTTGTAACCTCAGCCCGAAAGATGGAGATACTCGCGCACGTACTTATTAGACGCCAAAAACCTTACGGTATATCACGATACAATCCGTTCTCATCAATTCCGAGTTAGAGCTCGTGTCTAGTACTGAGTAAAGATTGTTCAATTACTAAACCGTTATATTCAAAATTAGAGTTAATTTTGTATATAACAACTGCCTGCTGAGTCACTAAGCCTGCTTTTTGATAGAAAACGTCGGTCGTAACTAGAGTTTCTTTTGTACCTAGCAATTTTTTCCTGGGTCACTAGGCTTAACTTTAGATAGAAAACTAACGTGGGAAGCAACTAAAGTTAGTTTTGTACTTAATAAATGTTTGCTGAGTCACTAGGCTTGATTTTGGATAAAAAATTAACTTGGGAAGCAACCAGAGTTAGTTTTGTACTTAATAAATGTTTACTGAGTTAATAAGCTTGCTTTTGGATAAAAAATTAACGTAGGGTAGTAACTAGAGTTTGTTTTGTACTTAGAAATTTATTTCTGAGTCATAAGGCTTTATTTTTGATAGAAAATTAACGTCGGTGTAGTCACTGGAGTTTGTTTTGTACTAAGAAATTTGGTCCTGAGTCACTAGGCTTGATTTTAGATAGAAAACTAACGTAGGTAGTACCTAGAGTTTGTTTTGTACTTAGAAATTAATTTCTGAGTCATTAGGATTTATTTTGGATAAAAAATTAACGTCGGTATAGTAACTAGAGTTTGTTTTGTACTCCGCAATTTTTTCCTGAGTCACTAGGCTTGGTTTTTGGTAGAAAATCAACGTGGGCAGTAGTTTTGTACTTAATAAATGTTTGCTGAGTCACTAAGCTTAATTTTGGATAGAAAATGAACGTCGGTATAGTACTTAGAGTTTGTTTTGTACTTAACATTTTTTTTTTGAGTCACTAAGCTTGCTTTTGGATAGAAAATTAATGTAGGTAGTAACTAGAGTTTGTTTTGTACTTAGAACCTTATTTCTGAGTCATTAGGCCTTATTTTGGATAGAAAATTTACGTCGGTATAGTAACTAGAGTTTGTTTTGTACTCAGCAATTTTTTCCTGAGTCACTAGGCCTGATTTCGGATAGAACATTAACGTGGAAAGCAACTAGAGTTAGTTTTGTACTTAATTAATATTTGCTTAGTCACTAAGCTTGCTTTCGGATAGAAAATTAATGTAGGTAGTAACTAGAGTTTGTTTTGTACTTGCCAATTTTTTCTTGAATCACTTGGCTTGATTTTGGATTGAACGCATTCATCTGCTTAAATCAACTTCTTTGTTTAAAGTTAGATATATTCATTTTAATATTTATAGTATCTTTAAATATTCAGATATTTTAAATTTGCCGCCAAATAAACAAGGAAACAGCTCAAAGTTGACGCCGCCACTGTTCACTGTTCGGCGATAGCCGACTGTCAGTAACCGGAAGGGAGAAATTTTGGTGGGGACGCTGTAGGTGTCGGTTCAGAGACACCTACAGGTCGAGTGAAAGAATAAGTCAAGATCAGTTGAACGCAAGCCGCTTGACGTCTTGTACTGGAACCGTACATACAAGCCTGGAGGTCGTGTCTATAACGTCCGATATGCACATTTTTTCTCGCCGGATGATATTAAATAAGTTTTTTCGAGTTTTAACAGCTAATACCCACGTTCTTAGCGCAGTAGGTCAAGTAAAATCAGCCTTTCTGGGCGCTAGCGCTTTGTCGATACCAAAATGACGCTGACCGGCGCAAGTGACCTTGAAATCCGAGACTTGAATCAAGGAGCTAAAAGACCGCTTAACGACGCAAAGAGCGTTACATATCTAAGATTGAATGATTATATTTTGTTTTCTTGTTGAAATTAATAATTGCCGTAAAAACAATTTAGTTTCCTACGGTGTTATCTGGTCCCAATTTTATTATATCCAGGTTTAACTTACGTTAAAGTGATATCTAGATATTTTATATTCATTATCATTATTTAATTTAAATTTTTTTACCACTTGTCTTAAAAATTAATTTTTTTTAAATTTTTAGTAACTGTTTAATACTATGAATTATCTACATCTATTTAATTTACCATTCTGTCTACTTACGTAATCTTTTATCAAGAATAACTGCAGTAACTGATTCTATAGCAGTGTTATAAACATAGTCAGTGATATCTACGTAATTAGATCCAGATTTTTGTTTTTCATATTTTATACAATTTACTAAATCTTTTGCGATATCATTCAAGTTAGATGTGTGCTGTTGCACCATTTTCGGATGCATCATTACTTTATTTACTAAGGTTCGTATGCTATACCACTCTTCTGCTTGCCTACAAGATTTAATTAGTTTAAAAATGAAAAATATTGATGCAAAAGGAAAATATAAAAGCATAGATAATATCAGAAATAAGTGCTACAAACTTTTGATTTACACTTACATGTTAACCATTCCCAAAAAACCTTGATATTTATCTTTTCTAACTTCCCCTCTATAATATTTTACACACGGTAAACCTTCCCTTATTGGAAATACTCCTGCATTTCGCAGCATCTATAACAAACAAATTAATTAGGTATCCATTCACAACCCCATGTACTGGATTAATATTTCATGTAGTACAACATCTTTTGAAATTTTAACATCAAAATTCATTGCTTTCTTGTTTATTCTAATTTTATAAGAAATTTTCCTACAAAGGTTATCCATTATCTCTTGGTACCTGCCACATTTACCAATTAAATCGTGAACCAACAGAGACACTCTAAAAACACTGCTGTCATGCACCTATCCAGTAACGCGTTACTTTTTCAGTTACAACGTTTATCTAATGTGGTATTTTGCAGCAACAGTAACTATAAAGTAACGCGTTACTTTTTTTAAGCAATATTTCAACTCTATTTTCTTGTGAACAAGAAGTGGGAGATTATAATTAAAAACAACACCTACAGCTACTATGGAAACGGTGCTTGACCTACCGCAATTACAATACGTTATAATGAGGGTGGTTCGTTCTATGAAGAAAATCAAAGACTGGGACCCACTAGATGTGGGAGGCTCAGGTCAGATCATATGATGGCTAAATATAGCTTCAATAAAGATCTAAGGAATGATATGAATACAAGCACATATTGTAGGACAAACTGTAATGGAATTAGCTGGTACATAGACGGATCAAAAACAGAAGAGGGAACTGGAGCTGGTATAGAATGAAGAAGATGCATTTGTATTCCAGGCAGAGATCTATGCAATAATCAAATGTCCAAGAGATCGTAATATAAGGGCCCACGAGGGAAACAGAATCATAATCTACTCAGACAGATAAGCAGTCCTTAAGGAACCCAAAGTTGACATCCAGATTGTTATGATAATGCGACGAAGAATTTGTTGAACTGGTGATCCACAATAACGGAACGTTATCGTGGGTACCAGAACATAAAAGTATCGCTGGAAACGAAAGGGCTGACGAGCTCACAAGTAGCTCAATAATTGGTCCAGAACCATCGATGGGAGTACCAAAGCTTCAGGAACCATATAAAAGACTGGATCAAGTGAGAACACAAATTATGCTGGGGTTCAAAAAAATCCGGACTTCTAGATAAAGTTTATCAAAGAACCTTCAAAGGACGTAAGTGAAGAACGACTTTTAATGAGTAGGAATAAATTACGAACTACCACAGGGCTCCTTATAGGACAGCTTCCTACCAGAGAGTACCTAAATAAAATGGGTGTTCTTTAATTTATGTCATACAATAAAACGACTTGAGATACACTCTATATACTGTGCAACTGTGAGGAACTGGATTACAGAAGAAAAATAATATGTGGAAAACTAAAACCAGATCCAGAAAACTACTGCATTAAAGAACCTATACAAACTAGTGCAGGGACTGACTGGTTTAATTCAACAACTAAAAGACAAAGTCCGGTACCACAAGATTTATTATTTTAAGTTTTGGTTACGAACCATCGTCACGCTATTATTAAGTTTCAGGGGAGTGAAATTTTTTTTAACCTATTATAAGTAGAGCAATTAAAGTTTGAAACAATATAAATAATAGCTTGATGATGGCTTGTAACCGAAACAAGTCGCCTTTCTTCAAAATAATTACATTTATGGTACCTGACCTTGTGCTTTTTTTCTTGAAAACTTGGACCGCATTTGAGATATGGATAACTTATTAAATTTGAAATTTAATTGTAATTATATAGTCAAAATCGGTACTTACGTATTCCATATCATCTGGATCAAAAAGATATATTAGGTCGCTTCTTCCTAATATGCTAGAAATTTTAACGATTGGTCCGTACTCCTTAGGTAGTCTATAACAGTTTTGTTGTATTAAAAAAATCGATAATCTTGCTCTTATACTAATAAGTTTGGAATAATTTATGGCAGTTGACTTGTTAATCAATAATCGAAGGACCAACCAATGAAATATTGAATTTTATATTATCATTATTATTAACGTATAACTGCGTTTGAATCAGTTGCCTAAACTTGAATAAAAACAAGCAAAATTAACGTTAACTCTAAGGGTTATTTTTTCACTCATTTATTAACTTTATAAAGAAATTATTTCAGGCAAATCATTTTTTATCACTGAAAATACTTTATAAAATATTAGCAAATCACTACTAATACGCACTTCATTTTTTATTCTAATTATGTACAATATTATTGAGAAATAAAGTTATTATTTAATATGCATTATTTAATTTGTAAAACTACTTATAAGATACGGAAAAATAAATTTTATGGTTCATTTTACCACAACGAGACCTGAGTAAACAACTTTATAATTTTAAATTAAGGGCGCCATACATTTATTTTTTATTGTCATTGAAAAAAAAATACTCACACTTTAATCATCTGATCTTGTTGCATCATATTCAGGGATCCACCGACTAGTAATCGCCATATATTTCCAATAATAGGTAATGGTTTTGGTCCTGGTATATTTTCAAACGGTTGAGCTTCATCCCATCCTGGTGGTTTAATATTTTCATCATCCTTTATTGCACCTAAACGTTTATAATAAGCATTTTTTTGACTGGTTTCTACTTGTAGGGTGGAATATTTAGCACTTGATAAAAATGGACGAAGGCCCTTTAACATGGTTTTTGTTATATAAGCGAAGAATGTTAAAGCTGTTATTTATTATCTCTTATTTATACATTATTATCAACAAGTAGGCTGTTTGCGAAACTAGGATTTTTTAAAAAACTAAAACCGATAATAAATTTGCATCTGAGGTTACAGAGTTCAAATTTGTTGCTATAAACAACCACGTATAATTCAAGTTAGATCAATACATTTTTCTACAATTTAGTAAAATAAATAATCTCTATTAGTAAATGATTATTTAAATAATATTGTTCGATAAATGTAATTTAATAATTTCATTCTTTAGTATTATATTTCAATTAATCCACAACAAAAAAAAAAGAAAAAAAAATTATAGCTACTAATATTCATTAATACTAAAACATTAATTGTTAAAACTTTTAGTAAAATGTAAATTGTTATTATTATTACTATTATTCTAGTGCTAAATCTTAGCATTGGCCATACAAAAAATTAATAAAAAATCTGATAATTATTTCTGAGTAACAAGTTTGTACAGACATAATAAAAACAACTAATAAGTCAAGTTATAATCCTTAATTCAATTGTGATTGTATATTTATATAATTACGGAAAATTATTCAGACCTTATCGATCACCCAACAAATTGTTTTATCTTTTATACAAACTGTAAAAAAAATTGGCAACGTCGGATGCGGCTCTTAAACCATTGTATAAAGAGTATATACAATGCTTTTACACCATTTATATGTGAGGTTATCAAATTTCTTAAAAAACTTCAATTTGCTGTTTAGTTATCACATTATATTAAACTCGTTTTTTGACAATTTTTTTTTCTAAACTAATATATTTTGATTACGGTTTTAGCTGTTGATATTCTGACGTATACTATTATTTTCAACGAAGTCTGCAAATTAAAATATGGAATACCAAGAAGCTGTCAAAAGTCACTTAGAAACATTTTTTTCTTTAAACATATCGTTATCTCTATCGAATGAGCAAAAGGTAAAATTATTTCGTATGAAAAAAATCTTAAAATTAAGCTAATTTAGAGACTTTTAAGCAGCAATTAACACCTAGTTAGACAAGTTTTAATCAAAATGAGAAATCCAAGCCCCGAATAAAAGATTTGACAACTGCTGCGATAAAAGTCAAAAACGCAATGTGTATTCAAGGTGACAGGTCTAAGTCACAAATTTTAAACAATTTCATCAACTGTTAAGCAGAAAAAATTAAGGGCCTTGTGAAGTTCCACCATTTTTAATAATAAACAACTTTACTGAAGCTGAATACATGAACACGAGAAAACAGGCAAAACAGCAAAGCATATATTTTTTCTTCGACCAACAAAATTCTTGAGGAGAAATACAAATGCGTGCCTCCGCAAAAATTTTGTTACTGGCTTCAGTCGATCTCACAGTGTATGATCTATTAGAAGCTGAAGGGGAAAATTTAAAATTTCAAGACTAGCAGACATTTTTCCTTTCCATTTTCTCAAATATCACATGTGAAATATTGCATAATAAAACATTTAATTCGAGGTTGTATGATAAATTATCAATCGGTATAATATTTGATACTCATTAAAGACTTGCTAGTAAATTTTGGATTGGGAAATCATTTCCGATATAAATTTCTTACTTGATTAGATTCACCAAAACCATATCAGTTAATTTAATAAAATCGCACTTCAAAAACGCTTTACAATTAACAATCTCACAATACCGCTTGAATGTCAACTGATTGATGTAAATTTATAACCGATTCTTCAAAAAAACTCAACCGTAAAAACGCACATTCCGAGATAAGAATTTTATTTTATTCGGATAAAATCTAATACAGTGACGTACTTCAAGGAACTTATTCTTTGTTTAATAAGGTGAATTAAAAAAAATCGTTAACTTGTTGTATCCAAATTTACACAGTTTAAATATTTGTACATATTTCGAGAATTCTCAACAACTTCTAATCCAAATAGATTTAAATATTATGGAACCGTAGTCAAAATTTTAAAATTTGGACATTACCGTTAATTTTATTAATTTTTGACTTAATAAGGATCAGTCAGATGTGTCGTGCAGTCTTTATGTCTGTAGACGCTCGGTCCATAGCGACATTCGACGCCAAAAAGTCCCTAGTCCTTAACTTCACTTAAAAATATGTGTTCGACTATTCTAGCAATCATAGATTTAAAATCGAATTTAATGGTTCATCAGATAAAGACATTTATTTTCTGCACAATGCTTTTACTTTTGAAAATTGAAAATGTACAACCAATCCTAAATCTCAGTCACCTAGATTTTGCCGGCCAATCTTTATTTTAAAGAAAAAAGACTGATTTTATATTAAAGAAACATCAAAGTATTAAGCAGGGAAATAGAGCGAGCTTTATCCATTTGCAACTCGGTTATTATGGTCTCTATTGCAGAGCCTCCTAGTTCAATCCTAAACATTGAAAAATATTAAAATCGACCAATCTGATTAAAGAGTGTGATATTATCATTTAAAACTGATAATGCTGGACAATAAGATGTGTAACAGGTAAACAAGTGCATTGAAGTGTTATATTTGTGCTTTTATGCCACGTTAACTTTGGTTCAATCAAAAAAGTCGAGGACCGAGTTATACTTTGGGCTCTCGATGCTTCATGCGTAAATAAAATGTCTCGAACTTCTAATCCATATCTCATACCGCTTTGAAATTAAAAAATGGTCCATTATTAAACCAGAGAACAAATAATAATGAAAGATGAAAAAAAGAGAATTCAAAATTAAAGACATTACCTTAATAGTTTACTACTATAAGCAAGGAGGTGGTAATTCCAATTGTAGCTGGAGATTTTTCAAAAATCTTTCTGTATTATCAAAAAACAACGGGTAACGATGAATACGCGAATACCTGATCAACGTTAAAGCATTTAAGTACAATTCATATCCAATATCCCCAGCAGCTTATAAAATTTTAATTTATGGAGCGGCATTGCTAATTGGAAAATATACTGAAGGGGATGTGGAAGCTCAAATAAAAATTATCAGGTTATTTAGAAAGAGATTTCTAAGAAAAATATCGAGAGGCGGCACCAATGCTGACATTCTGTACTGAATAATGTACTCATAGTAAGCCCCACCATGAGCGAAAAACATTAGTTTTACAGGCCAATTGATTTTTATTGTCGGTTGTGCTTCTATTTGGTAGCAATTTGGTAAAACAATCAGAGTTTTTTAAAAAGTCTGTAAGATTTTTCTCTTATTCACGTTATAATCTGCGCGTCGGCGCGATTCAAATACTAAGTCGCATAGGATGGACGAAAAAGTGCACTTCATAAATCATCACATTCGAAATGGAAATGTTTGATTTTCAACAAATTTTACTGTGTTCCATATTTCTTAATAGATTATAATGCTACAAAAAAATCAATCTAGTTTTAAATAATTTATATTTTGTAAAGAGTTTTATTTTCATTTAATATTATGGTAGGTAAGTCTTTTATTTTCAAAATTTAAATAAATAAAACAACATTTTACGATTTTCATAAAAATCTTTTATTTTCATTAGGTTTTCATTGTTTTTTCGTTAATAAAGATTATCATATCAGCGATGTTTGTTTTGTTAAGACATAATTTTTATAAAAAATGTTTTTCAAAAAATCAAACACAAAATTCTGGACCAACATTGGCGTGTGGTTTTCAGGGCTACGATCCATCAATTCCCATAAGAAATGTACAAACAAGAGACACACGGTCGAGTTACAATAGGTACGTCTCGAGGCCAGAGGAACAAAAGTATGTGTGACACACGCATTATGTCTCATAGCGCTTAACGTGTTAAAATCACGAACAATAAAGAAATCCACTAAAATGCCTCGTGGCAGAACCCAACCCTGATTTGATAAATTAGAGTAGGTGGAAGGTAGCGGAGATGAAGATGAAGATGATGATGAATTTGATAAAAACGAAGAAGGACGAGATGAAGAAGAATATGATAAAATAGATAATGAAGATTAAGCAACACTATGCCCGGGGGTTTTGCAATCACATTTTTATAGCAATAATAGCGATTTAAGTTATCAATATCACCTGGGCTTCTATTATAATTTTTTTTTTTTTTTTTTGTTATGGTAATCGAAGCAGGAAAAGTGCAAGTTACAGAAACATGGAATTTAAGTTACTAGTAATTGGTAATGTGTCTCTTTTTTCATTTTTTTTGGTGGTCAGCAATGATATTTTTTGCCTTTTCTTTTTTTATTATTGTTGTGCTGACATTTTTTTTTCTCCTTTTTGTAATTATTTGAAGATTTTTGTCCTGATATACAAATTTTTACTCTTGTATGCTGTTATATTCTCGGATTTTAAAGCAACGCAGCCTTGCAAAAAAAAAGGATAATCCACTTAGTCCGAGGTTGCTGAACATTGTTCCTTTTTAATCAAAAGTGGATTTGATTTTGGGAAATTAATTAATATTTAAATTATTATAGCATATTTGTAATTGTCTGTAAGGTGCGTTAAGTATACTAGATTAATTGTAATAAATATTTTTTACAAAAAGATAAAAAACTACAGGAAACTGTATTTTTCTTAAAAAAAAAAAAAAAATGAAAGTCGAATATCGCAATAAAATTAGGCATTTCTTTTAAGATTCTTTATTATTTTCCCTTTTTCATCTAATTACAAAAAAATGAGGGGGTAATCCCACCCAACTTTCCGAACACTCCTAGTAAAGTAATTGTTTAATCGATTATTTTAGTTTTTCTGCATTAAAATACATTAATTATATTACCTATCGAATGGTATAAATCCCATTTTAGTATCTTTAATATTTTTAAAGTTATTCAATTTTTTTTAAACTTATATTAAATTTCAAAAAAAAATGAGGAATTCTACAATTTTTTGAATAAAATTTTGAAAAAAATCACAATTATAGAGTTTTTTACTACAAATTTAAGGGTAATTTTTTTTAAAATTCTTAATATTTAACCTTAAAACAAATAAAACCTATTTTTGAATAATTTTAAAATCAGTAAATAATTAATATCTCATTCAATTTTATTCAAAATGGGAAACAGACCTTTTTTTTAGGTTTCTGGGTCAAAATGCATTATTAAAGTTAGTTTAAAAAACTAAAAAAAAATTCAAATTTTTTTTCAAAAATTCATGGGTAAATCCATTGAATTGTTTTAATTTTTTTAATTTTTTGCTATAACTGTTACAAATACCATGTTAAAATTATGAAATAATTTACACACATAGTACTTTTGGATCCTTTTCGGATATGCTATTTAATTTTTTCATTTATTTTATACTTATTGATAAAACGAAATTACAAAACAATTTAAAAAAATTCTTAATTTTGGCTATAATAATTACAATTCTAAATTTTAAGAAACTAAAATACAATTAAAATTTAGAGTTTTATATTATCTTTCGAATGGTCAAAATCACATTTCAATAACTTTAATATTTTAGAAGTTATTCAATTTAGTTTAAAATCGTAATATAATCTTAAATTTCTTGGCCAATTTTTTAAAAATTCCAAAATTTTTGTAATAAAATTTTGAAAAAAATTATAATTATAAAATTAATTATTACAAATTTAATGATATTTTTTTTAAATTTTTAATAGAAAAATTTAACTAAAAAACAATAATTTAATAAAGATAAAAATTAAAATAAAAACTAGCGGCGAAACTATGCTTAACATGAAAAAATAGTAAAGACAAAATTTATAGAAAATTTTATGTTCTACAATTTTGATACCATGTAATTTTTCATAAAACTCCATAATTTTGTCTCAAAATCTAAAAAAGTCACAAAAATGTCTATATAAATTTTTTTCACGCAATCTAGCGGCAAAACTATGAGGAATTCAAAAAACCGGTTATGACAAAATGTGTAGAAAATTTTATGTTCTACAACTTTCATATCCTGTAATTTTTCACAAAAATGCATTATTTTGGTTATTTAAGAAAAATATGAAAAAAAAAATACTTTTTGATAAATCTGGCAACAATGGCAAAAGTTTTTAAAAATTTTAATCATTCGAAATTAAACTATAACGTATAAAAAATATATGTGTAAAGCTTTATTGCCATCTTGTTTAGTAATGACGTCATCACTTATAGCAACTGTCACTTCCGGTTGTCCGATTAACACAAAAATCTATACAGGTCGTCTCCTTGCTACTCTAAATATGTATATAAAATTTCATTTAAATCGGTTCAGCCGTTTAGACGCTATCGTGTTCACACACACACACAGACACACACAGACACACTAACACACACTCACACAGACATCATCGCGAAAATATTAAAATCGTATTCTAGGGACCCTAAAACGTGTTTATTCATTGAAAACTCACTACCCAATTTTTAGCATGATTCCTATACCTCTTTTACCTGAAGGGCGAGAGGTAAAAACGTTTAAAATGTGACGTTTCGAACGTTTTTAACGCATCAAAATACTGAACGTGAAAAACGTTTGAAACGTCACATTTTACGACGTTTTCGCCGTTTTGAAAAAATACCTCAAGCAATCCACTATTTTATCAATTTTGATTTTACAATTAATCAAAAAACAGAACGTGAAAAAACGTTCTGTTTGACACGCTGAATTTCCTATACGTCTCTCTCTCTCTCTCTAACACTTTGAATTCCCTATAGTGACGGTAGAAGCCCCGTAGACTATCTACTAAGAAAATTACTTAAAAAAGTGGTCAAACGATATATTTATAAATCGAAAAGAACTGTGTAAAATATATTTAATGATTGCTAGACAGTAAAAAAACTCTTACTAGACAATGAGTTTCTATTGTACAGTACCACAAGGCACAGCGAGCTATACAGAGCCTTCAGAAACATCATTGACGGCCATATAATTTATTTCAAGATAAAACGATAATAATTTTTAAATTAAATAAAAATATCGTTTTACACAACAAAAATAAGGGATTATAGTATATTTGAAATCAATTCGAACGGCATAAATATTAACTACCGATCTTCGGCGACTTATACACTATATTTTTTATTAGCATTGAATTTTCAGAGCTATGCCATTCTGGACACATTTTATCTATTTCCCATTGTCTATTTACTTCATTAATAACCGGTAATAACATCAAGAAATGATTATACACATTGCCATCTTGGTTATAATAAAAAAAATTAAAAAGACACGACACTAATGCAAGGCACTCGCTAAAATTCGCAAGAACTCTGAATAAACTAATTTTATAAATCCTAACCCAAGTCGCACCACTGACAATTCACTCGAAAATACAAATATAAGTGCTCACAGTGGACCAGACATTTTTTGACCTTCATATTTTGGTTGGGCCGTCTTTAAGTGAGTGATAAGAAAATCATACGAGGTATAATCATTAATTATATAAGAGTGGTTTAACTAGTACCCGGTATATGAATCTTTTTTTTTTGAGCTGTTCGGATTGACTTGGTATATAATATACCTCTTTCCGGTTACTTAACCAGTAATGAAAAAAAAAAAGATAATACTAAAACGATTTAATAGTCATTAAGACGATGTTTTTTTCAATGTTTTTGCGGTTGGTGTCGTCACTTTGAACTCGAGTAAATAGACACTTGTCAAAGTCCGCCCCAGATTAATTTGAAACCTTGGATTTAAGCTCGAAACGTTTTACATCAAAGGATATCTGCGCTGAAATAGAATGGTGGCAATTACTAAGGGGTTTAAATGCGTAAATCGTAAACCGCTAATGAGGAGACACTTATTTAAGAATCTTTAATATGAAATGTATTAACACGTATTTTATGTATTACTTAAAATTTAAATATAAGTAATAAAATAATGAATAAAATATACTTATCGAGTAATTTGTAATGGGTAGAGAAAGAATTAAATTTAGCTGGAATTATGGGGTTCAAAATATTCATAAATATCGTATTCAACATCATAAAGAATTTTTTTTTACAAGGGTATTCATATTTCACCATCGAATTTCTTCTTTAAAAAAAATTTTTAGATGGTTACAATAGTTTTTGTTATTTTTTACGATTTTTTATTAATTTTTGCGTTTATTTTTGCGTTTTTTTGCATTTTTTGTTGTTTTTTTACGATTTTTTATCAATTTTTGCGTTTATTTTTGCATTATTTTCCGATTTTTTGCGCATTTGCATTTGCAATGTTTTGCGATTTTTTTTCAGATTTTTTGATTATTTTTTTGCTCCCTTTGGCGGTTTTTTGCTATTTACATGAGCTTTTCTTTTGATTTTTTACTTTTTGTTTTGAGATTTTTTTGTAATTATTTGAAATTTATTTCAGATATTTTAAATTTTCTTACTTTTTTATTCTTTCCGATTTATTGCGATATTTTTCTTAGAATTCTTGCGTTTTTACCGACTTTATTTTTTCTTTTTTTGAGATTTTAACGATTTGGGCTTTTTTTTTTGCTTTCCATTTTTTTCGTTTTTTTCACGTTTTTTTCTCATTTTTCGAATTTTTTTGGTTTATTTCAATTCTTCAGATTTTTTTTTCTAATTCCTTTATAGGGTTACAATTTTTTTTCGATTTTTGATTGTTTTTTTTTGCCATTTTGTTTCGATTTTTTTATGTTTTCTGTATAGTTTTTAGTTGAGATTTTTTTTGTAATTATTTAAAATTTATTTCAAATCTTTCAATTTTTTTCACTTATTTAAACTTTATATTTTCTTTTTTACGATTTTAGCTTTTTTGCCTATTTTCTTTTGCTTTTCATTTTTTCCGATTTTTTCTCATTTTTCGATTTTTTTTTGTTTTGTTTTGATTTTTTCAAATTTTTCCTATATTTATTTTGAATTTATTTCTATTGTTTTCTGTTTTTTTTTCTTATTTTTTCTTATTCCTCCGATTTTTTCAATTTATTTTAATTCTCTAGAATTTTTTCATTTTTTTTTAATTCCTTTAGATGGTTACAATTTTTTTCGATTTTTAATTGTTTTTTTTTTACCATTTTTTGCGGTTTTTTGCGATTTTTATGGCATTTTGTTTTGATGTTTTATGTTTTTTCACTTTTTTATGCTTTCCCTTTTTTGCGACTTTTTCTCATTTAAGAATTTCTTTTTTTTGTTTTGTTCTGATTTTTTCTAATTTTTCCTATGTTGTTTTCAATTTCATTTCTTTTGATTTCTGATTTGTTTCTTATTTTTTCTTATTCCTCTGAACTTTTCAATTTATTTTAATTCTTTGGAATTTTTTAAATTAGTACAAGTAGATATACCATGTGAATACTTATTTATTTATTTGTTTCAGAATTGAACGGAAATAGTACAAGAATAAGGTAAGGTGAACAATATTATTATGATGATATTTTTTAATACTTAATATCGATAGAAAATATTAAAATAAATTACACAATATTATACTCTTTATTTATTGAAACAAAATTAATTTTTTTTTAAATACAACCATAAAAATACTATTTTTAGTTAAATTTTTAGTTAATGAAATAAAAAGAAACATACTGTATAAGAAATAATTGTATAATTATTTAAAAAACTATGATTTGATGAAAAAAAAAATAATAAAAATTTAGCAGTGGCAGATCAAAAATTATTTTATTTGTTCAAATCAATAAAATTTTCAACAAAAATGGTTAAAATATAATTTATCAAAATATTCTCCAGATTTATGTAAATGTACGGAAATTTGGCAACGTTGAATTAAAAATATCTTTATCTGAAATGGGAAAAGTTTGTTAAAAAAAGTTTTAAGATTTTTGACTTTGCCTTTCAAAAATTTTCTAAAATACGGAGATTGTTGCTAAATTTAGAAAATTTGCAGAAAAAAATCGTATTTCCTAATCTCTAAATATCTTAAATTTAGGTAAGAGAAATTTGGCCAAATTTTCTAAAATCGGAAAAATTTGCACAATTTTCGTAAATCTACCTAAATTTTATAAAATAGATTTTTTGCTGATTTTAATAGAACCAATTTTTAACATATTTTATGGAAAATTCACCTTTGGCAACACTTTAAAATTTATAAAATTATGCAAAATAAAAAATAGTAAAAAAACGATAGAATATAAAAAAAAATTATGTACTTCCAAAAAAAATATCATACTCGTGTTTAAAATAGCATTTTCCAGATGTAGGAAAACTTTTAGAAATATGACAACATCGCTTTAAATGTCTTACTAAAAAAAAATCAATAATCTAGACTTAGGCATTTATGAAGTATTAAAAATAAAAAAAATGTTTCTATGTTTCTTTTAATTGATTTTTTGCCAAAGAAATTTTTAGAAATATGACAACGTCGCTTTAAAAATCTCTTTGTCCAAATTAAAAAATGTTTACTAAAAAAACCATAAAATATTCAATAATCTAGACATAGACATTTATGAAGTATTAAAAATAAAAAAAAATGTTTCTATGTTTCTTTTGATTTTTTTTGACAAAGAAATTTTTAGAAATATGACAACGTCGCTTTAAAAATATCTCTGTCCAAATTAAAAAATGTTTACCAAAAAAACGATAAAATATTCAATAATCTAGACATTGACATTTATGAAGTATTAAAAATAAAAAAATGTTTCTATGTTTCTTTTGATTGTTTTTTTGCCGAACAATTTTTTAGAAATATGACAACGTCGCTTTAAAAATATCTTTGTGAAAATTAAAAAATGTTTAATAAAAAAACGATAAAATATACAATAATCTAGACATTGACATTTATGAAGTATTAAAAATAAAAAAAATGTTTCTATGTTTCTTTTGATTTTTTTTTGACAAAGAAATTTTTAGAAATATGACAACGTCGCTTTAAAAATATCCTTGTCCAAATTAAAAAATGTTTACCAAAAAAACGATAAAATATTCAATGATCTAGACTTAGAATTTTATGAAGTTTTAAAAATAAAAAAAAAGTTTCCATGTCCGTTTTGATTGTTTTTCCGCCAAACAAATTTTCATAGGCAGTGAATTAATATTTAAAATAACAATTAACAGATTTTTAAAAATTTCGCATAAATAATTTTCAAAAATATTATACCAATTTTTCTATTTTTTCCCAACATTTTTCTATTTTCTGTTTTTTTCTGTTTTCCATTATTTTCTTATTTTCCTTATTTTTTCTTGTGTTTTCCTATTTGTAATTATTTTTCCCTGTTTTGCCCCATTTTATTTTTCCCCGTTTTTTAATATTTTTACAATTTTTCCTATTTTCCCCAATTTTTTCTATTTTTTCCAAATTTCCCCACTTTTCATATTTTGTCCTATTTTTTTCTATTTTTCGTGTATTTACTATTTGTTTATAATTGTCCCTATCATTATCCATTTTTCCTATTTCTTTTTATTTTTTTCCTATTTTTGATCATTGTTTTTATCCCTATTATTTTCTATTATTTTCTTTTTTTCTATTTTTTACTTATTTTTAACAAAATTTCCAGATTTTTTACTATTTTCCCACACATTTCCATATTTATTCTCTAATTTCCCTATTTTTTTATATTTTTTTTCTGAAATTTTTCTATTTTACCCTAATTTTCCTAATTTTTCCATATCTTTCCCAATTGTTCCCTATTGTTCTTAATTTTTTTTTCAATTTTTCACTATTTTGCCCTGTTTGTTCATATTTTCACTGTTTTCACCAATTTTTTACTATTTCTAATATTTTTGATTATTTTCCACTTCCATATTTTTCCTAAATTTTCCTATTTTGTCCTATTTTTACCAATTTTTCAATGTTGTCCCAAATTTTTCTATTTATATTTGGTCATATTTTTCCCTATTTTGCTTTATTTTGTCCTGTTTTTCGATATTTTTTCACAATCGTTATTTGTTTCCTATTTTTCTCTATTGTTTCCTATTTTTCCGTATGTATTTTTGCCCATTTTGCATAATCTCTTATATTTTTTCCAATTTTTCACCATTTTACCCTATTTTTTATTTTTTCTATATTTTCCCTTATTTTTGACTATTTTCCTCATTTTCCCTATTTGTCCTAAATTTCCCTAATTTTTCCAATTTTCCCCTATTTTTCCCTTTTTTCTATATTTTCCCTTATTTTTGACTATTTTCCTCATTTTCCCTATTTGTCCTAAATTTCCCTAATTTGTACTATTTTTACCAATTTTTCTATCTTGTCCCAAATTTTTCTATTTATGTTTTGTCATATTTCTCCCAATTTTTTTCTATTTTGCTTTATTTTTTCCCGTTTTTCACAATCGTTATTTTTTTTCCCTATTTTTTCTATTTTTATGTTTTTCCCTATTTTTCCGTATGTATTTTTGCCCATTTTGCATAATCTCTTATATTTTTTCCAATTTTTCACCATTTTACCCTATTTTTTATTTTTTCTATATTTTCCCTTATTTTTGACTATTTTCCTCATTTTCCCTATTTGTCCTAAATTTCCCTAATTTGTACTATTTTTACCAATTTTTCTATCTTGTCCCAAATTTTTCTATTTATGTTTTGTCATATTTCTCCCAATTTTTTTCTATTTTGCTTTATTTTTTCCCGTTTTTCACAATCGTTATTTTTTTTCCCTATTTTTTCTATTTTTTATGTTTTTGCCTATTTTTCCGTATGTGTTTTTGCCTATTTGCCCCACTCTCTCCTAATTTTTCCAATTTTCCCCTATTTTTCCCTTTTTTCTATATTTTCCCATATTTTTGATTATTTACCTCGTTTCCCTATTTTTCCTAAATTCCCCTATTTTGCTCTATTTTTCCTGTTTTCTCTATTTTTCACAATCCTTATTTTTTTCCCTATTTTTCCTCTTTTACTCAATTATTTCATATTTTTTATGTTTTTTAGTATTATCCTATATTTTTCTCCATTTTCTGTATTTTTTTCTATTTTCCAATTTAAGGTGTTTGTTTAAAAATTAAAATTGAATAATAGAAATTTTCGATTTAAAGTATAACCAATGCATAAATTTTAGTAAAGCATTAATAAAAGTATCAAAAAAAAAATGCTCCATGTATCATAATTGTAGAAAGATGACGACAAGAACACCACTCACTAAGAGGGCCTTATGCAAATTCCATGCAATTTTCAATGCAGCTCACGCCCGTTCGCCGTTCCAATATTTTTCATGAGCATATTTTTATTGAAGCAATTATTTCCTTTTAAAAAGTGTTTCCATAGATCATCCGTGGCTCTTTTGATGGTTTCACATGCGATGCATACATATTCATGCATTTTTATGATTTAGTAGTACCAGCGATGGCGAATTAGATGAACCATGCGTTAAATTGAAATTTTCTATCGAAATTTTCATGTTCCAACACACAAGCCGGCGGCGACCGGGCTCATTTCATTGGACAAAATGGATCACAACATTCGATTATTTTATTACATTTGCATTTATATTGACATTTTTTATATTGGACTAGCTGAATAGCTTTCAGTTGTCTTAATTTTTAAATGTTTTTCAAGATTTTTTCCAAATTTGTTTCTATTTTTTTCTTATTTTACTTTATTTTTCTCTATTTTTCAATATTTTTTCCCGTTTTTCCCCGTTTTTCCCCATTTTTTCTATTTTTTCTACTATTTTCTATTCTATTCGTCTTTTACATTATTAATTCCTATTTTCCTTATTTTTCCTTGTTTTTCCCTATTTGGAATTATTTTTCCCTATTTTTCACCATTTCTCCTCACTTTTATCTACTTTTACTAACTTTTCCCTTTTTGTAAGTGTTTTGTCCTATTTTACTATATTTTTCGTATATTTACGTGTTTTTTACAGTTTTTGTTTGACATTTTTTTGTAATTATTTGCAATTTATTTCAAATCTTTTAATTTTCTATTTCATTAATTCCGGTTTTTTTGCGGTTTATTGCAATTTTTTTAAAGTTATTTTTGAAATTTTTGCGATATTTTTCGATTTCTCACTTTTTTTCAGTGCCTTTTTATTTCGGTTTTGGGATTTTTAGCGTTTTTTGCGTTTTTTTTGCTTTTCATCAATTTTTTCGGTTTTTTAAAATATTTTTGATTTTCTCGTTTGTTTTTTTGTATTTTACAATTTTGTTTTTAATTTTTTTTTTTTCAATATTTTATGACTTTTTTAATTTTTGTTTTTTTTTTTAGATTTCTTCTCGTTTTTTCTTTCTAATATTTCAATTTTTATTCCGTTTTGTTATGATTTTTTTTCTGAGTTTTTGTGTTTGTTCTGATTTTTTCCCATTTTTTTATAATTTTTCCCTTTTTATTCTTATTATCCTGTTTTCTTTATATTTCTTTTGTTTTCTGTTTTTTTTTTTCTTACTCCCCTGATTTTTCCAATTATTTTAATTCTTCCGAATTTTTTCATTTTTTAGATTGTTATAATTTTTTGGGGTTTTTTGATTGTTTGTTTGCGATTTGTTTCAGATTTTTTCCGATTATTTGCATTTAATATTTTTTGTGATTTTTTTCCCATTTTCATGAATTTTTTTTTGCAATTTTCTCCGATTTCTTGCGGTTTTTTTTCGAGATTGCGGTTTTTTTACACTTTTTAACGACTTTTTTTTGTTTTTTGCGATTTTTAGCGGTTTTCTGGATTTTTTTTCTGTTATTTTCTTTTTCTATTATCCAATAATTTATTCATGATTTTTTTTCATTTTTCCAATTTATCCTTTTTTTCCTATATTTTCCCATTTTTCTATATTTTTTCCCATGTTTCCCCCCAATTTTTTTCTATTTTCGCCAATTTTTTACTTTTTACCTCATGATGCCTTGTTTTCCACTATTTTTTTATGTTTTTCCCAATTTTTTCAATTTTCTCCTATTTTTCTTATTTTTCACAAATTTCCCCACTCTTCCTTATTTTGCCCTATTTTTCTATTTTGTCCTGTTTTTCCCTATTTGTTCGTAATTGTCCCTACTATCATCTATTTTTTCCTATTTTCCTATATTTCTCTATTAAATTCATCCTTGTGGGAAAATACATTGCTTTTTTGCTTTTTTTCTTTGCATTTTTATCGTTTCTTTCATTTTTTTGATTTTCTCGTTTTTTTCATAATTTACAATTTTGTTTTTCATTTTTTATTTCAATATTTTATGATTTTTTTATTTGTTTTTTTTTCGATTACTTCTCGTTTTTTCTTCCTAATGTTTCAATTTTTTTTTCATTTTGTTCCGATTTTTTGTTTTTATCCTGATTTTTTTCAATTTTTTATAATTTTTCCCTTTTTAATTTTATTGTCCTGTTTTCTTTCTATTTCTTTTTTTTTCTTATTCCTCTGATTTTTCGATTTATTTCAATTCTTTCGATTTTTTTCATTTTTTAAATTGTTATAATTTTTTGGGGTTTTTTGATTGTTTGTTTGCGATTTTTTTCAGATATTTTTCCGATTATTTGCATTTGCAATTTTTTGTGACTTTTTTCCCCATTTTCTTGAATTTTTTTTGCAATTTTCTCCGATTTCTTGCGGTATTTTTTTTGAGATTTTTTGCGGTTTTTTTGCACTTTTTAACGACTTTTTTTTGTTTTTTCCAATTTTTAGCGGTTTTCTGGGGTTTTTTTTTCTTTTTTTCTTTTATTTATTATTTCTTTTTTTCTTTTATTTATTATTTTTATTTATTCATGTTTTTTTTTCCTTTTACCCATTTATCCTCTTTTTCCTATATTTTCCTATTTTTTCTATATTTTCCCCATGTTTCCCCAATTTTCTTCTATTTTCCCAAATTTTCTACTTTTTACCTTATGATGCCTTGTTTTCCATTATTTTTTTAATATTTTCCCAATTTTTCCTGTTTCCCCAATTTTTTCTATTTTCACAAATTTCCCTACTTTTCCTTATTCTGCCCTATTTTTTCTATTTTTTCCTGTTTTTCCCTACTGGTTCGTAATTGTAATTATTCCTATTATCCTTTTTTCTATATTTCTCTATTAAATGCTTCCTTGTGGCAAAATGCATTCCTGCTTCTTTTTTTTTAGAATCAGATGTTGAAAAATTCATTCTTGCTTTTTTTTATTCAAATATGTATTATTACTTTGTTTTTTAAAATCAAGTTAAAAAACAAATATATTGGTTTTTTGTTTTCCTAAAACAAGTAGAAAAATGCATTATTGCTAAAAATTTTTTTTTTTTTCGAAGTCTATTATAAATCGTTTTTTTAATTGGATTTAGATAATACGAATTAATTTTAATTTCGATAGTTAAAAAACGCATCTTTGATATTTTTAACAATTTAACTCATTTTCCAAAATGGAAAGTGGAAAAATGTCTTGTTTTTCAAATTTGGGGGTAAAAAAATGCATTGTTCGTTTGTTTTTAAATTTGTATGTGGAAAAATGCACTCTTGCTTTGGATTTCAAGAATTTTTATTTGTAAAACTGCATTGTTGGCTTTATTTTTCAACTTCCTGTATGAAAAAATGTATTATTGCTTTATTTTCCTAATTCGAGTTGAGAAAAATGTATTGTTGTTGTTTTTTTTTTTTTTTTTTTTTTTTTTTTTTTTTTTTTTTTTTTTTTTTAATTCCTGTATTATTCCTATTTTTCCGGGTTATTCTTTATTTATCCTTATTTTTTATCATTTCTCCTCATTTCTAACAAATTTTACGATTTTTTCCCTATTTATCACTATTTTACTTTATTTTTTCCTATTTTTATATTTTTCGCTATTTTTGCTAGTTTTTCCCACTTTCCATAATTTCCCTATTTTTCCTAGTTCTTCCTATTTTTCTTCTGTATCATTATTTTTTTCCAGTTTCCTTGTTGTCATTATTATAATCTATTTTTTTCCTACTCCCCTATTTTTCCTATATTTTTTTCTATTTTTCCAGATTTTTCTGTAATTATACCCTAATTTTAACTATTTTCCCAACATTTTCCTAATTTTGCCGATTTATTCTAATTTCTCTACTTTCTTTATCTTTTAAAGTTTTTCCATTTTTTTTTAAATCACTATTTTTCTCAATTCTACCCTAATTTTTCCTATTTTTTCCAAATGTTCACTATTTTTCCCTATTATTCTTTAATTTTCCAAAATTTTCTCTATTTGACGCTATTTTTTCTCATCTTTTTTCTCTTAATTTATTTTTTTTATGTATGTATGGCAAGATTTTTTTGAAACACTTTGTATAATATTACAAAAAATGTAAATTATAAATAGTACTTTAAGTAGTTCAAATTCTTTGGAGATAAATTAAAAATTTATTGCATTTCTCTGTGCACAGTCCTTTAAATAATAAATATCTTCAATTTAGTGCAATGTTACGCTGCATTTTAGTACAGAATAGGTTTTAGTTATAGTAATTTCAAGTCTATTTTACAGCATACAAAGTATCATAACATTATAAATATTCTCTTGACTACTAAATATTTTAATATTAGAAATAATTATGTATTTGAAAATAACTCTCATATGTCGTTTGAAGTTAAAATTAATTTTCTTTGGACGTAAAAAATCCACTAATTTAAACCGGTTTTGATGCTTTGTCGAACGAGCCCACCCATCATTCGGATTGACGGCTTTCATTTCCTTGACAGGATTTTTCCAATAAAACAAACACTTTGCGGGAATCGAGGCAATTAATTTAATTTATCGACAGTTCGTACGAAATTGCTACTTCAACGTAGGTTTTTCAGTAAATAAAGGAATAGAACTTTTTTTGACATTTTTTTTATTTTTAAAAATTTTAAATTTTCACAAAAAAATTTTCTAATCGGTCGCTCTACTATAAATAGATTAGAATCTAAATAAAATAAAAATTATAAATTTAAAGAATTTCCCAGTCTCTTTTGTTCCTTCAACAGTTACTTGAATTTTCTCTTGAACTATCTTGAACTTCATCTTCTTATTTGATCTCTTCTTTATTTTTCTATTCTAAAATGTGATCAAAGTGAATTAAATTTTAAGACAATCTGTGAAAATAAAAAATAGATTCTCTTTTTGTAATTGAGACTGAAAGAGCATCACAAATATCAGATAATTTATATTACTATAAAAATAAGATACAAACTTTAAGAAACTTATAAAAAATGTCACAAAAATTTCAAATTTCATAAATTAAATAATGTTGCAAAAATTAAAAAATGAAAAATTTAACCAACAATTTTAAGTTTCCAAAATTTCATTTTATTTACATATTTTTGAGAAAATTTATCTTTTTGACTATTAGTCTCAAATTAGTGCCATTTTGTCTGTTATTAACAATTTTTTATTTAATTTCTGTATTTTTTGTTAGTTTTAGTATTGTGTAGTCATTTTTTTATTTTTTTAGTTTTTTTGCGATGTTTGTCCATTTTCCATAATTTTTTCCACTTAAAGCAACAATTTTACAAACTTTAAGAAATTTAGAAAAAAGTTCAGTACCAATTTCAAAAATTTAGCAAAAATTTCAAATTTCATAAATTTAAAACTGAAAAATCAAAAATTTAACGAATAATTTTAAGTTTCGAAAATTTCATTTTATTTGCTTGTTTTTGGGAAAATTTCAAATTTTAACATTTTTTTATTTTTGACAGGTGACAATTGGAGAAATGATTTTAATGTTTTGAATAGAGATTTTCAAGGGCTTTCAAATGACATATTGCAAGTCAAATTCTGTGATATATTGCATCTGTCATTTTTTGATAGTGACACTTTCATTTGACAGATGTCGTACAAAAACTAATGAGTTCTTCCAACGGGTAACCCAAACACATGTACCAAATTTTACCTCAATCGGATTAAACGTGTGTCCTCTAGGAAGAATACACACATACAGACAGATAGACAAACACACAGACAGACAAACAGACAGACTTCTATCTGGAAATGGTCTAATCATCTCAGGTGACCTCAAAATGGAAATCTCCATCTTTATCTCGAAAATTTTTTTAGCTCGTTCACAATACTTTCCCTTCTAGGAGGTAGGTCGGGAAATTAAAAATGGAAAAAATGCAAAAAAAAATACAAATTCATGCAAAGAAATGTTCAAAAATATATGAAAAGCAAAAAATGAGCTAAAAAATGATATACATTCTGAAAAAAAGCGGAAAAATTTAAAAAGTATTAAAAGAAATTGTAAAAAATGTTAAAAAAATGCAAAAAAATCAAAAAAAAAATTGAAAAAAAGTAAAGTAATGCTAAAAATGCAAAAAAAAAACTAAATAATGCAAAAAAAAAACAAAAAAAAATGGAAAAAATGCAAAAAAAACAAACATTTGCAAAGAAATGCACAAAAATACATGAAAAGCAAAAAATGAGCTAAAACATGATAAAACTTCTAAAAAAAGCGAAAAAATTTAAAAAGTGTTAAAAGAAATTGTAACAAATTTAAAAAAAAATGCAAAAGGTAAAATACTGCTAAAAATGCAAAAAAAATACCGAAAAAATGCAAAACAACGAACAAAAACAACAAAAAAAAATGGAAAAAATGCAAAAAAAAATACAAACATATGCAAAGAAATACACAAAAATATATGAAAAGCAAAAATTGAGCTAAAAAATTATAAAAATTCTAAAAAAAAAAGGAAAAAAAGTTTAAAAGGTGTTAAATTGTAAAAAATGTTTAAAAAAATGCCAAAAGAAATATAAAAAAAATGTTAAAAAAAATGCTGAAAAAAAGAAAAATAATGCTAAAAACGCTAAAAATGCAAAAATATCCCAAAAAATCCCACAGTAATACATGAAAAGCAAGAAATGGTAAAAAATGTTTAAAGTTCTAAAAAAACTGAAAAATTAAAACAAAGAGATAAAGGACATTGTAAACAATGTTAAAAATGCCAAAAAAAGTCTAAAAAAAAGTAAAAGAATGTTAAAAATCTAAAAATGCAAAATTATCCTAAAAAATTAAAAAAAATCCAAAAAATGCCAAAAAATCTAAAAAGTAGTCAAACATTGCTGAAAAAATTAAACTAATGATAAAAAAACGTTAAAAATGCAAGAAAATCCCAAGAAGTAAAAAAAAATACAAAAAAAGCAAAAAATGCAAAAAAATGGAAAAAATGCAAAAAAAATACAAACATATGCAAAGAAATGCACAAAAATACATGAAAAGCAAAAAATTAGCTAAAAATTTTAATAGTTGAAAATTGAAAAAAATGTTTAAAAAAATGTCAAAAAAATCTAAAAAAAAAAGTTAAAAACATGCTGAAAAAAGTAAAATAATGTTAAAAACGCTAAAGATGGAAAAAATATCCCAAAAATCCCACAATAATATATGAAAAGCAAAAAAAGGTAAAAAATGTTAAAAGTTCTAAAAAAAACTAAAAAGTTAAAAAAATTGATAAAGGAATTTATAAAGAATGCTAAAAATGCCAAAAAAAAGTCTTAAAAAGTTTAAAAATGCTTAAAAAAGTAAAATAATGCTAAAAATTGCCAAAAATGAAAAAAAAACCTCAAGAAAATGCCAAAAAATCTAAAAAAAGTAAAATAATGTTAAAAAATCTAAAAATGCGAAAAATAACAAAAAATTTAAAAAAATGCAAAAAATGCCAACAAATCCAAAAAAAACTCAAAAAATGCTGAAAAAATGAAATGATGATAAAAAAACGTTAAAAATGCAAAAAAATCCCAAACTTTTTAACCATTAATTTATTCAAAAAATTTAAAAAGTGTTAAAAGAAATTGAAAAAAATGTTCAAAATATCTGAAAAAATATTCGTGGATACTTGTCGGGAAAGTTTTGGGGCGACACAACCGGTTTTTTTGTTTTTGACAAGTGAAAATTTGAGAAAAAATTTTGAGTATTCTGAATAGAGATTTTCAAGGGCTTTTAAATGAATACTGCAAGTCGAATTTCAGCTCAATGAGATTAAATGTGTGGCCTCTATTGTGGAAGAATACATACAAACAGACAAACAGACTTCCATTTGGAAATGGTCTTAATCATCTCAAGTGACCTCAAAATGGATATTTCCATCTTTATCTCGAAATTTTTTTTTCGCTCGTTCACAATACTTTCCCTTCTCGGAAGTGGATCGGGAAAGTAAAAATATATACCGACATAAAAAAAATTAAAAACAACAGTTAATAAACGTTAAAGCGTCGAAATAATTAATAATGATAACAGGGGTCCTAAGTGAAAATATAATAAAATTTAAATAAAACTTACCCTATATAACGAGGGGAACAGAAGAAATTTTCAATAAGTGACACAGACGATATAGAAGTCAATTGTTTTGACTGAAAAGGCAAAGAGAGAGAATTGTTAATATGGAAAAAACATTTTATAGTAATACCCAGAAGAGAGGAAGATCTTGAGAAGGGATATTAAGTCTGAAATTAAAATATATTGAGTAGAGGAATAATGAAAAAAAACCGTAACATTCATTAAAAATTTTTTTGTTACCTTCTATAGTTTGGCTATTTAAGTATTCACTCAATTCCGATCTCCTCTCAGTTTTTTTTTTATTTTATAAATAAATTTTCATTGATGCAGATTCCTTTTATTGGTTATATGATGATAATTCAAAAAATATCTTAACAGACTTTTCTCTCCTGTCTATGTTTTTTTTTAAACAACTTCTTGATTAATTTCAAAAATATTTTTTTTAATTCCCCAAAATTGTTTAATTGTAATATTAATTACATTCAAAAACTCATACAAAATATATACAATGATATTATTTCGATATTTCTGGATAACTTGTCACTTTTTTTCTTAATATTAATAAAATTCTTACGTTCTTACATTATAATTTTTACTATCACGTGAAATAGCCAAGCTAGTTTTGTAGTCACCAACTTATAGTACCCCAAACGATCAAAATACTATAAAAATAAATTTTATTAGTTGATCATAAAACTGCAAATCTTTTATTAAAAGAAGAATCAGTTTTATTGCTTTTGGTACGAAATTTAAGTTGTGTTCTTGATGGCAGCAATATTAATTTTACTATCTCTCTACGTAAAAACTAATATTCCGTTAGTATTACCTTAATATACACTACATAAAGTGTTAAAACAGTTGCGGTTTGTATAAAAATAATACATAACTTTAAAAAAATATATTATGATATAACATTTTTGTATTATAATATTATATATATTTTCCACTTCTCATTCGTTTGAAATACCAAGCAAAGAATTTTATTATTTTATATTTTCTTTTAAAATTACGAAACATAAAAGTTTTACGTACGGTTGATTTCGACATAGAAAATGTCCTCACAACCAACTAAAAATACGTTTCCATTTGTGGAAACAATTTCCACCATATAAAAATAACTTCCCAGACACGAATATGATAACAAAACAAAAACAGAAAATTCAAAATTGCTTTCATTAAAAAGAAAACACCAAAATTAAACTGTTTGGGGAAAGGTCGCTAATATAGGAAATAAATATTATTAATTAATAAAATATAATAATTTGTCAAGTTGTATTTTTGGTAAATATTGTTTTAAGTATTTAATTTATGTAATAGATGAAAACATACATCGTTAATTATTTTAAAATAATGTTAGGGTTCCCTACTTACCTCCTAGAAAGGAAAGTATTGTGAACGAGTAAAAAAAATTCAAAAAATCTCAAAAATCAAAAATGTCAAACAAGGTAAAACACCTGAAAATCATAAAAAATCTCAGAAATCAAAAAAATCTTCAAAAAATCTCAAAAATTTTTAAAGAAAATCTCCAAAAAATTTTTGAACGCTTAAAAACATCTCAAAAATGTCTAAAAATTCTTAAAAAATCTAAAAGTTCACAAAGAATCTCAAAAAATATATAACGTCAAATATCAAAAAATACTAAAAGTCTCTAAACTCAAAATTTTTCTCAAAAAATCTCTAAAAAATTGAAGAAATCAAATAATTTTAAAAATTCAAAAAACCTTAAAAAAGTTGAAAAAAAAAATCTAAAAAAATCTCAAAAAATCAAAAAGTATAAAAAAATCTCAAAAAACCACAAAAAACTCAAGACATCTCAAAAAATATCAAACAATCTCAAAAAATCTCAAAAATTCATTAAAAACCTCGAAAAATCTCAAAAATACTTAAAAAATCTTAAAAAAAATTTAAAAATCTCATAAAATCTCTAAAAATTCTCAAAGAATCTCAAACGATTCAAAGAGTCTGAAAAAACTCGAATAAATTTAAAAAAAAATTCAAAAAATCTTAAAAAACCTGAAAAAACTCAAGAAATCTCAAATAAATCTCAAAAAATCTTAAAACGCTTTAAAAAATTCTAAAAAAATCTATAAATTCTTAAAAAATCTAAAAAGTCCCAACGAATCTCAAAAAATCTCAAAAAAACTCTAATAAAGTCACCTCTAAAAATGTTAGGGTTCCCTACCTACCTCCTAGAAGGGAAAGTATTGTTAACGAGTAAAAATAATTCAAAAAATCTCAAAAATCAAAAATGTCAAACAAGGTAAAACACCTGAAAATCATAAAAAATCTCAGAAATCAAAAAAATCTTCAAAAAATCTCAAAAATTTTCAAAGAAAATCTCCAAAAAATTATTGAACGCTTAAAAACATCTCAAAAATGTCTAAAAATTCTTAAAAAATCTAAAAGTTCACAAAGAATCTCAAAAAATATATAACGTCAAATATCAAAAAATACTAAAAGTCTCAAAACTCAAAATTTTTCTCAAAAAATCTCTAAAAAATTGAAGAAATCAAATAATTTTAAAAATTCAAAAAACCTTAAAAAAGTTGAAAAAAAAAATCTAAAAAAATCTCAAAAAATCAAAAAGTATAAAAAAATCTCAAAAAACCACAAAAAACTCAAAACATCTCAAAAAATATCAAACAGTCTCAAAATATCTCAAAAATTCATTAAAAACCTCGAAAAATCTCAAAAACAGTTAAATAATCTCCAAAAAAAAATTTAAAAATCTCATAAAATCTCTAAAAATTCTCAAAGAATCTCAAACGATTCAAAGAGTCTGAAAAAACTCAAATAAATCTCAAAAAATCTTAAAACCCTTTAAAAAATTCTAAACAAATCTATATATTCTTAAAAAATCTAAAAAGTCCCAACGAATCTCAAAGAATCTCAAAAAATCTCAAAACGGTTTAAGAGACGAGAACAGTATTATAAATTATACGGGTGTTTCAGAATAAAGTACCGTAAATTAGGGACTATATAGATCTTGACGAATTATTAAGAAAATTCAAATAACATTTTTCTGTAAACCCCCCCGTTTCCATTCTACAGGGTGATAAAGTGAAAGTGAAAAAAACATATTTTTTTAAATATCTTTGCTTAGAGTAGAAACATTAACCTGAAACTAGGTACATATTAGATGTTCAATAATACGAATTAGTACCACTTTATTTCGACAAATTAGGATAATCCATTGGCGTAGAAACAGGAGGGTGATCAAATCATTTTGAGCTTAACATTTTGCACACCCTGTATTTCCTAAAAGTTAAAGCTCATAGTTATTCCTTATACAGTTTTCCATAGAAAAGATACTCTTAGTTCATCTCTGTAGAGCATTCCATTTTTGAGATATTTCAAATTGAATGCTACTAATACAACGCGATTTATTTAATAAATTAACTCCAAAAATAAAAAGTTTTATTTTACAAAATAGAAACTGATAACTGACTCAAATGAAATGTAGCCATGTATTCAGTCCAATGTGTACAGTACTTTAAAAGCTAAATATTTTGTAAAATAATTTTTTTTATTTTTGGAGTTAATTTATTAAATAAATCGCCGTTGTATTAGTAGCATTAAATTTGAAATATCTCAAAAATGGAATGCTCTACAGAGATGACCTAAGAATACCTTTTCTGTGGAAAAATGTATGAGGAATAACTATGAGCTTTAACTTTTAGGAATTACAGGGTGTGCAAAAAGTTAAGCTCAAAATGATTTGATGACCCTCCTGTTTCTACGCCAATGGATTATCCTAATTTGTCGAAATTAAGTGGTACTAATTCGTATTATTGAACATCTAATATGTACCTAGTTTTAAGTTAATGTTTCTACTCTAAGCAAAGATATTTAAAAAAATATGTATTTTTCACTTTCACTTTATCACCCTGTAGAATGGAAACGGGGAGTTTACAGAAAAATGTTATTTGAATTTTCTTAATAATTCGTCAAGATCTATATAGTCCCTAATTTACGGTACTTTATTCTGAAACACCCTGTATATTAATACCGAAAAAGCATTGGGCTGATTACAACACAATTTTATATTTCACTTCATTGCCAATTATATAAAATCGGAATAAAACGAAATATCTACTTTTCGGAGTTATTCAAAATTTATATGACCGTAATTTATAGCTGCAATTCCTGCATGAAACTAATTTAAATATAATTTTCAACTGTCCTTGTTCAAATTCCACTTTTAGTGACAGAAACGGTTCAATATTTCTCAACCGTTAAGTGGAATAAAATTATTAACATAACATGGTGCGTCGAACGAATACAACGCTAAACTACCAGTAGCGTTGCAGGTAAAATTAAACATTACGAATAAATTTTTATTTATAATATATTCATTATAAAAAATAATTAGAGACAAATTTTAGTAATCAATGAGTCATAACTATTACAGTATATACAATTTGACTATTATGTAACTTCCGTTTTGTAAAAATATTTAACTACATTAATAAAAAAAAGTATAACTCCACCACTGTTTAGTCATGTTCTGTCGTTAAATCGAACTTTAATGCCATTTTCAGACACTTCAGCGACCATAAAATCTGCATAATTTTAAATTTTTAATTTAATTCGGGTATATCGCTGAAATAAACATGCTTATTTCATTTTTTTTTTTCAACAATATCTCATTTCCAGAAAAAACGTAATCCATGAAAATATGCATCGAAATATAAAGTGGCCACTTCGCAGACCATATACACAAAGTGATTTATTACATTTTTAAATTATTTTCGTTTATAAAATATGCATTAAAAGTTAACGAACACTGTAAATTTATTTAATTAAGCATTCATTATTAATTATTATTATTAACATTATTTAAAATTCATGGGTAAATGGTAATCGGTGAATTAATATCGATTTTAATGGTTTCTTTTCAGTTAGGGGTTTGTTTTACCACAACGAGACCTAAATATAATTTTAAATACGTAAATAAAAAAAAACGAGCCTTAGTTACTTAAATTTTTTGGTCACTATAGAAAAAATCAAAATAAAATAAAACCAACTTTTGGTATCATTTATATCCATTTACTTTCGGTTATAAGAAAATTAAAGACAATTAGTAAATTTAACAATTTCATTAAAGTATTTAGTTTTAGTTATCAAAAAAAATTAATTAAACTAAATTAAATATTGATAGTAAAAATTAAAAAGTCTCTGTCATACTTCGGCGTAATTAACCAAAATATAGAAAAAAAAAAAAAAAAAAAAAAAAAAAAAAAAAAAAAAAAAAAAAAAAAAAAAAAAAAAAAACCTAACACACACATTTAATTCTACCGGAGTAATTGTTTCCTGCCAAGAAAAGATACCATCCGAATGTCCTCCCCTCGAAAAAAGGTATATGTTGATTATTAGAACTATTTCAGGTAAATTCTAATTGGGAAAAATGGAAACAATGGAAAAAATTTAAAAAAATCGGTTGTGTCGCTCTAAAACTTTCCCGACGAGTATCCACGAATACTTTTTCAGATATTTCATGTGAGATTTTAAAATTTTGACATTTTTTTATTTTTGACCGTGGAAATAATTGGAAGAATTGAAAAAAATTGGAAAATAGGGACTAAAAAAATCGTAAGAAAATCACATCACAAGAAATTGGACCAGTCGTAAAATTGAAAAAAATTGGGAAAAATAGGGACAAAAAAAATCGTAAGAAAATCAAATCACCAAAAATGGACCAGTCGTAAAAGTGGAAAATATCGGAAAGAATTGCAAAAAAATGGAAAAAATTGGATAAAAATTGGATAAAAATTGGATAAAAATTGGAAAAAAATGCTAAAAATTGGAATAAATTGAACATAAAATTGAAAATAGTCGGAAAACATTTGAAAAAAAATGAAAAAAATTAGAAAAAAATGAAATAAAACGGAAATAATTGAATGAAGTCGAAAAAATTGAAAAAATAATGGAAGAGGAATTGCAAAAAATTGGAAAAAAATCGGAAGAAAATCACGAAAAATTGGAATAGTCGTAAAAGTGGAGAATATCGGAGAAATCGAAAAGAATTGTGAATAAGTGAGAAATAAATGGGATAAATTCTGAAAAAATTGCTGAAAATTAAAAAAAAATGGAAAAAATTGGTAAATATTAAAAAAAATGGAAAATATTAGAAAAAAATTGAAAAATAAATTGGAAAAAATTGAAACAAATTGGAAACAATTTGGAAAAAATTGGAAAAAACTGGAAAAAATGGAAAAAAATTGAAAAAATAATTGGACAAACTAGAAAAATCGTAAATTATCCTAAATAATGAAAGGAACATAAAAATCGGAAACAATTGTGAAATAAAAAATGGAAAAAATTAAAAAAATTTCAAATATTGGGAAAAAAGGAAGAAATTGAAAAAGTGGAAAAATCATTAAGTAATTGGACAAATTAGGAAAAATCACAAAAATTGTAAATAACTGGAAACAATGCAATAAAATTAAAAAAAAAATTGAAACTAAAAATTGAAACTAAAAATTGAAAAAAATTGAAAGAAATTAAAAAACTATGGAAAAAATTGGACAAACCCGAAAAAATCGTAGATAATCCTACATTAAAAAATTATCGAAAAAAAATGTAAATATTTGAAAACAACTGAATAAAATTGGAAATAATTCCAAAAAGTCGGAAAAAATCGAGAAAACTTGAAAAGAAAACGGACAAAATTAAAAAAAAATGGGAAAAATGGAAAAACCACAAAAATCGAAAACAATTGTAAATAAATGGAAACAATGCAATAAAATTGAAAAAAATTGAAAAAAAATTAAAAAAAAAATTGAAAATAATTGAAAAAAAAATTGAAACAAAAAATTGAAAAAAATTGAAAGAAATTGAAAAACTATAGAAAAAATTGGACAAACCCGAAAAAATCGTACATTAAAAAATTAGACTAATCTTAAAAAAATGTAAATATATGAAAACATCTGAATAAAATTTTAAATAATTCCAAAAAGTCAGAAAAAATCGAGAAAAATTGAAAAAAAAACGGACAAAATTAAAAAAATTGGGAAAAATGGAAAAATTGAAAAAATCGAAAAAATTGAAAAAAATCGGTTGTGTCGCCCCAAAACTTTCCCGACGAGTATCCACGAATACTTTATCAGATATTTAATGTCAAAGTTTCAACTTTGACATTTTTTAATTTTTGACAGGTGACAGTTGGAGAAATAATTTTAACTGTTCTGAATAGAGTTTTTCAAGGGCTTTCAAACGACATATTGCACGTCTAATTCCGTGACATATTGCATCTGTTATTTTTTGATAGTGATACCTTCGTTTGACAGATCTCGTACAAAAATTAATTAATTCTTTCGACAGATAGCCCAAACCCACATACCAAATTTCAGCTAAATCGGAGTAATACTTCTTCAGATATTTAATGCTGAAGTTTCAAATTTTGACATTTTTTTATTTTTGACAGGTGACAGTTGGAGAAATAATTTTGACTGTTCTGGAGAGTTTTTCTAGGACTTTCAAATGACATATGGCACGTTCAATTCCGTGACATATTGCATCTGTCATTTTTTGATAGTGCTACTTCTGTTTGACAGATGTCGCACAAAAAGTAATGAGTTCTTCCGACGGGTAACTCAAACACCTATACCAAATTTCAGCTCAATCAGATTAAACGTGTGGCCTCTATCATGGAAGAATACACACACACAGACCGACAGACAGACTTCCATCTGGAAATGGTCTTAATCGTCTCAGGGGACCCGAAAATGGATATTTCTGTTTTTGTCTCGAATTTTTTTTTTAGCGCGTTCACAATACTTTCCCTTCTAGGAGGTGGGTCGGGAAAGTAAAAATAACAATAAATTACTTTATTAAAAACCTCAGACAAACTCGTACGATAAAAAAGCTTTTTAAAATCCGATTATTATAAAAATAAATTAAAGTCCGTCACTGCAAGCAGGACATAATGCGGCACACCGAATTCATCTAAGCTATATTCGAGAATTAAACATGCAATGTAGAGAAACAAATGTAAAAATGTACAATTAGCGGTGAATGCTATAGACAATTAGTGAGTATATTTTGAACCTTTTTCTTTTTGTTTAATTATGAGAATTTTAAAACGTGGAAGCTTTTATAAGCGAGTTAATTGATAAATAATGATGCACACTCTTTTATGTACGTTCTTTTTTTTAGTTAAAATTTGAACAAATCGTTTATTACGAATAAATATAATTAAAATATAGTGCTTTGTTGACAGATGTGCAAATTGGTAGAAAATATATAGGGTGGCGTAAGGTTTAATTAAACACTAGTAGGATTTCGTAAACCGTTATTGATTAAATTGTTAAAAATAATTGAATGGTTTGGTTTCCGAGATATTTAGGGAAAACTGAAATTGAGGACTTTGGTTTTATGAAATTAACAACAAGTATGACCTATCTGACCCTGCTATGTAATTTTATTTATTTTAAAGCTTAAACCAAATCCAATCTCAGTGACAGTCATATACCTAATTGTGCACTATCGCAAAAAAATACCATCACATAATGGAGTAACATCTCCCATCATAAATGGTAATCATGAATAAATTCAAGTTGTAGAGTTTGTTTAATCATCCTCTGCCGTTACGTCATAATCGGTGACGTTTTCTGCTGTTTTACGTTTGTCATATATAATACACCTTTTCAGAGTAAGACATCTTGCGCTTGCATAGCTTGTTGTGTCATCTATCGGTTTACATAGCAGGTAATAGAAGCAAACTGTATTTCAAAGGAAACTGTTATTTTTGGTCTGTCTAAGTTTACGGCATCGACATGCACGTATTCTTTTTTTTTAATCATCTAATTGCCTCGTCGAGTAGGCGAAGACACATTTCTTCTTTTTTTGTTACCGCGAAAGTACTATAAAATTTAAGAAAAAAAGAAGAAATTAAAAGAAATAATAATTTTGAAAACTAACCTCAATTTTTTAGATTTTTCTTTGAATACCTTTTTAATAATCGAAGGATGTTTTCGTACCTTAAAATAGGTTTATGATTTCCAAACTATTGACGAGCAAAAAAGAATCAAAACGTGTGCCGAATTTTTCGCCTGCTGAAAAACAGTTCTTAATCAATCTTATTGCAAAAAAGTATGCAGGTGTGTAATCATTTTCAATTTCTCCTAAAACTCTTTCGGTCGTTTCTTTCGTTAGACGAAATTTTAGGTAAAAGGTTAGGTTGTCCATATCGTCAAAATAATCTGATCTATCATAAATCCTCTTTGTAAAACCAAATTCCAATATATCTAGAATGTCTAGATCATCATTGATAAATATTTCGTCTTTTCATAGAAGTCCATTTTTGATGATTATAATTTAATTTTAAATTTAAACTTTCAAGTTTCAAGGTTATAATTTTATTTTAGGTTAGAAAATTCGGCTTAACTGCTGGAGGTTCTAGGATCAACTTTAATCTGGTTTACATTTGTTTTTACGGTGGTGCATACCTAAAACTCATTTAAGCGCCATTAAAAGATAATCTGGATTAATGACGAGTGCTGCATACCACCGTTAATTCTGAAAAATTGTATTTGAATATTATTTTATACATAACCTCAAAATTAAAATATAATCAATAACAGATGTTAAGGATTGTTTTCTATGACGCATATTGTATGTTGATTCATGCGTTGCGTACCTTTTTACATAATTTAGTAATTTTTTTTAACTTGAAACCTCCGTTTTTTTAGCTGATTTGTTTCAAATTTCTAGCTTGGGGATGTTTAACGTCCCTGAACGTGATTAAATGGCGAATTATATAATATATATTAAAAATGTATTATACGATTATATTTTTGGTGTGAACCCAAACGTTGTAGACTGCATTTAATGGTTGTATATCTTTCTCTTGAAAAGTAATTAATCAAGTTCAAAAATAAACTTTGCTCTTTCTCATTATACCGGGAAGGCATTTTGACAATGAAAAATTAAGTGAACTGTGAAAAATAACATTTAGGTCTATATTAGTTAAGAAATACGTTAATGACGTCATAATTCCGTCTCATCCATTTCATGATTGAGAGATTAAGTTGAACAATGTATGACGTAACGGCAGAGAATAGTTAAACAAACTCTATTCTATAAAAGACCAAAAATACCTCCACTTTATGGATTAAACAACCCCAATATGGGGTGAGAAACAAGCTCTGATACCAAAAGAGATAGGAAAACAAAAGAACACCATCAGTCACGATACGCCTTCTACTTCTTTTCCAATAGAACCTCTAAAAGGAATAAATACAAAAATGAATGAGTTTATGATTTGCCTTTAGTAAGTTGGATTAGGTTAATGGACACGGAAGTAGTACAGCTATGCCGATTCTAGACCAATTTCATCGAGTTCTCTTACCTAACGGAAAAAGTTGCACCCCTAGATTAAGAACCATCCCTAGGAGAATAAGTACCCTTACCTGGACCAATGACAAGAGACTAGCTAACCTCACTACCCAAAAAGCAGACTAATCGACGTAATTATCGCCATTTTGTCATGAAATTACCGCTAACGGACGTAATGAGTGCCTTTACCTAATTAAAGTGAATCGAGACCTGATATTTTGATCCGCTTTTAATTCGATTTTAATCCATTTTGACCAGGTCTTGATCCGATTTTGATCCGTTTTGATCAGATCTCGATTCACTTTCGATCAAGTCTCGATCCGTTTTCGATCAGGTCTCGATCCTCTTTCGATTCTTTTTATGGGGTGTTACTTCTGCTAGGTGAGAGAACTTGATGGAAGTATTCCAGAATCGGTATAGCTATACTACTCACGAAAAATCGGTAGTTTTGAACTTGAAGCACAGTACATGATTTTGAAGTTGTAACTGCTGTAATGTAAGAAGATTTCTGAGGAATTGTAAATCTCCTATTCTTTCTCGTTAACTAAAATCATCTATGAAAAACTATTAGAAAGAAATACATACCTAAAAAATTTTTGACAAAATTACATTTCTAGTGTTCTTAAGTTTTTAAAATACAAATTTGAATCAGTCCTGTACTTTATCTCCGGATTTTTTTCCATGGTAGTAGCTATAGCTTAAACTAAGTTATTGCACTTTTTGCATTTTATTTATTTTTATAATGCTGATCTTGAAATTCCCATTTTCGATATTTATGCTTGTGATATACAATACGACGTTCAGAAATCAAACCTGGCCCGAAAAATATCATCACTACCACTTCATATCAAAAGTTCTCCAAGTTAACGTCAATGAAAATAAAGGAGGTTATCTTTAATGGATCACAAATTAGAACCCGAATGAAAAATTATGTTTTTCTCGAAAACATGATATAAGGAGCGTCTGGTTCAGTTTTAAATGAGTAGTCCAAAATTTCCTGGAAAGAAATACCGATAAATCCATGTAGACAAGCAAAATAAACCCATTGAGGAGGTTGTTTGAAAAAAGAGCAAAGACATACTTAGAGGAGCGATTAAAAATCCAGAATGATAAGAATTGCACTATGATATTAATTACATTTTTGTTTAATATAATTTGTAGTAATCTTTTAATTAAATTAAATATTAACAGATTAAATTTTTACATTTTGTAAAATTTTAAATTTTCTTTTAAAAATTATAAGTTTTCAATTTTTGAATATGTTCAGTTACTAAATTCATACTATTTTGTAAATCATTTATTATTTATAACAAGTTTTATAATTTCTATTGTAGGCCTGATGATGGCCATTGTTTGGCCGAAACATTTTGCAAATGCCAATTTGTTCAACTAATTTCAATAAATATTATGTGGTATGTCGAATTTTACCACATTTGAGAATGGATTAACTCATTACATGACAAAAAATTCATTATTACTTTTTTCCACTTTTCTATAACCAGTAATAATTTTGTACTCAAATTGCAAGTCTTAAAAGAATAATTAAAAAAAAAATCAATTCATTAAAATTCTGTTTAATTAAGAACCTGATGATTTTCAATTTAAATCAATTATTTTCTAAATTAAAATTAGAAACTAAATAAATATTTGGTTGCGTGTATTGCAACATACCATTTTTCAGAATTAAAATTGTTTCACGGGATATAGATCGGTGTCAGAAAAATTTGCCATTTGCGTGACTTATTTTTATATAAAATTTTTTTCCTGGGCGTTAAGGTATGTTTGCTGATATTTTTTTTTTAATTAAAATTGGTCAACAAACCAATCTATAACAGATCGTAAAAATAATTATGTTCATCCAGCGATGTCCTATATGCTTATAAATAATTGTACAGGTAGGGTCTTCTGAAATTAGTTAAAACGGATGATAAAAGTAAACATATGAAGAGTATTTTAAAGCACTTTAGAAATAAAACTAATTCGTTAGAATTCAATACATTGTAAATATCACTTTCAAGTAATTAGTTTCAAACCTTCACCAGGAAATATAAATGAAATTATAAAGAACCATCCTTCTGAGAAAAGACCCAGGAATTGAATACCAAATGACTAACGTACACAAAAACTAAAATACTCGTTCAAGAATATAAAACAATGTACTTAGTTTAGTTAGATAATTATATTAGTAAAAATAATTGGAAGTCAGGACATGGCTTTGGATGATGGTTTTTTGGCGGGTTTTTCCATACCTGTAAAGTCCAAAGTTCATGATTGTAACCACCTGTTCTCGAGAGATTAGATTTAACAAAATATGGAGCGAATTCTAATTACATAATCAAGTTCAAATAAACTTTATTAAATTTTACTAGAGGGCAGTACTTACTGAAAGTCAGAATTGTAATAAAAAATGGATACAACTTCCGTTGTTCACTAGGTAAAACACTCTCATTTTCTATTTGTTAGAGTCCAGTAAGATTAAGGTTGGTACCGGGAAGTTTATAGCGGTTGAACCAATCACTAATCATTCCGTTTGTAGCTTAAAAAATTATAGGGTAATTAATTTCTAACTTCCCTCGAGATTAGTTTTTCTTTCCAATAAGCAGATTTAGATATTGGTATTAATAATTATATTAAGTTTTCTTATTTTGAAATTCGGGTTCCATGGTTACAGGGTTGTTTAGTCAAGTAATATTTTCTCAGGTTCTCAGCCCAGTAAAGGCAAGTACAGCTTGCCCTTCTGGTCGCTACGCCTTTATCGATACCATTACGACCCCTGGAGTATTTTATATTCACTATATTCACTGATGCTGCCTGGTGCAAGTGACCTTCACACTATAAATATAAGGTGGCGCCCGAGGTAATCCGAGACCTTAACCAAGGCGCCAAAAGTGACCCGTAACGACCAAAGATCGTTACAAACTAAGCTGCAACTAAAAGAAGGCAAGAGAGAGAATCTTGGTTAGAGAAGTGAAGAACCAACAACAAAAATATAACAACATAAAAAAATCAAAAAAAGAAAGAAAAAATTATATTAATAAATCTGGTACAAATTAGTGGCTGAATTAATTAGTTTTTATTTATAATTCCACTTGTGATAAATACAGTTACGAATTGAATTTATATTAGCCCATATTATATATTAATTTTAGCTTTCTACACTACTTCTGTATATAAACTTTAACTATTTAAAATCTCACACTCCTTCATTCGGGTAATAAGAGTCCGAAGATTTCTCTTTGCATATTAATATAAAGATCCATAATTTTAATTTCTAACGTATTAAAAATTACTAGTTTATATTCCGTTTTCATAAATATCATAAAAGTGGACTTGAATGATATACTTAAACTATAATGCTAGAGCCATTATTCATCAAGTTCGTGTCTTAATTAATATCCTTTACTTTTATTATAAAATGTCTGTATAAAAAGATACTTTTTTAATATTTTAAAATAAAAATTTACATTTATGGCATTATTATATTGACCAATGGAAAAGACAAACGTTTGATCACTGGAAACATGAAAGATATATATGTTCATAGGGAAATTAAATTTTGCTAAAGTCTGTCAAAGGTATTGAGACCGGTTAACTAAAGCTTGCTTGGGGCAGACGACCCGAAAACGCTCTATCAATTCAAAATACGCCATCCCGGAGGTCAGTTCAGAGGAAGCTGAACGTATTGAGTTTTAAATTGATATTGATTAGCTTAATACGTTTTGCGATTTGGAAATCGAATGGTATAAACAAAAAATGTCATTATCAAGATGAAAGTTTCGAAGAGAATAAAAGTAATATGTGCTAAAAACAAAAATATTGGAAATTTAAAAAGGCAGAGAAGTAGATTTGAAACGGACAAAAAAATAGAGTATGAAGGTGAATTTCCACTCCGCGATTTGCCATCGCAAGATTTAGTGATTTTAATCTACGCATGCGCGAAGGTTGCGATATCGCAAAACCCGGAAATGGGCGATAATGTTACTAAATATAACTGGGGATTTTAGTATTTTTTAATTCGTTCTTTAGCTCTTTTGTTTTTGACAACTGTCAAACTTTTTTTCGTGTTTTCATCAATTTGATTAGTCTACGCATATTTTATAATAATAATTGATATTACTGGCATTCCTTGTGACAATGACTCCTGAGGAATATGTTCTGTACATGAACTGGCAGAAGGATGTTGTATTTTTAATATACATTCGAAACCAAATGAAGAAAAGTGCTAAAAAGAAATGTAAATTTTGGGTAAGGGACATATTCCAACGAAGAAGCCAATATGGTGCTTATAACACCTTAATAAAGGAAATGAGGATGAATGACCAGAGCAAGTATTATAATTACTTAAGGATGTCCCCAACAATCTTTGATAATTTGTTGGTTAAAGTTCCATGAAGACTTCGCAGGACATTTTCAAATTTGTAACCTCAAAATGCTCCCGATATCGCGAATAATTTGGATCAACGTCAAATTTTCTGCGATGTCGCAACTTTCTACCGAATTACTATACGTCCAGAAAACATTAATTCGGCGGCCAAATCCTGCGATTACAAATCGCGGAGTGGAAATTCACCTTGAGTCAGTGAATTTTATTTATTTGGTCATTACTTAGTTATTAATTACTGTAATTCTCTTTGCGTCGCCAAGCGGTGTTTTGGCGCCTTAGTTCAGGTTTCGGATTTCCTTGGGCGCCATCTTCTGTTTATAGTATGAAGGCCCTCGCACGGGTATCGTCAGTGGAGAAAGAATACTCCAAGGGCCGTTTATGGTATCGACGAATGCGTTTTTGGCCAGTAGGGCGAGCTTAACTTGCTCTACTAGGTTGAGTACCTGGGTATTCGCTACGTTGTTGGCGATGCTCGTAGTTATGAAAAATAAGAAAGAATAGAATAAGTAAATAAAAATCCGAATAGTACGGAAAACAGCTTTATTAATAACCAAAATAATACAAGAGGAAGAAAGAGGGAAGAGAGAAGGCGTGCAACAAGTTTTAATAACAAAACAACATCTATAGAGGCGTTAAATACGGATAAGCTAAGCATAACTAAGCGGGGTGCAGGGCGGACTCTAACAAACAGTAAGCGCTGAGTGAAGGGGTAATATTAACGGACTAGGGCGATAAGTGTAACAAGTAACTGCAAAACTATTATTCCTACTTTCGACAGATAGTACAATGTAACTGAAGCCACCAGAATGTACTTTCCGTCGAACTATTTCGTCAACGGAATGTACAAACAATGTGACCGAAGCCACCAGAGTGTACTTTCCGTCGGATTTCCTTAAGACGGTACTAAAGCCACGGCGACTGAGAGCATAATGTAAACGAAGCCAACAGAGTGTACTTTCCGTCGTTTCAAAAACGGCAACACTAAGGGAAACTCACCAGCACATATGACCAGAACTTTCTGTAGTTTGCAAGGAGCAAGCTCGGAGCGGACTTGCGAGAATATTTTAAATCGCGATATATCTTATTGTGTCAAACGGCACAAGCGCAAGTGTTCGGAGGAAGGTCGCGGTGTTTATTATATTTTTCGTATTTACGGTACATTTTGATTTGACCTATTTACGATCAGTTTTCGATCGCTATTTTTTAATAAAAAGTATTATTAATGACGGATTATAAAGGAAAGCTATTTATAATAATTATTTTAAAATGTAAATATGAAATGGAATTATTAATATTAAGAAAAAGTAATAAAAACGGGAATTAGGGAATTTAAAACTATTGATCAATTAGTAACTTTGTTACATTACAAAACTTATATTTTAGCCTAATAGACTAATTACTGCAATATCTCTAATTTAGTGATCTCTAGTTGACGGCTGGTAATCCAGCAATGAAAATAAACATATGTGGGGATCGTATAGACATTTATAAGCGGTCGTTTCAAATGCGATTTGTCTGATTCTGATCAACAACGTATATGATAATTATTCGTGGTTTGTTGGTATTTATTGTATGCTAATGATTTAGATACAAGGTAAATTTAACTATGTAAAATTACGAATTAAATGAGTTTATTTACGGGTGCCGTAATTACAAAATATTCATTAGTTGATTTTTGTAAACATTTTCCTTTTTCAGATATGTAGTACCAACTAAGTACCGCCAATTTGTCTGTGATATGCAGTGGCAGAGTCGAATAGTAATAAGTGTTGATATCGAGTTTTGAATAATAAGTCATATTCTTTATTTTCTCAAAAATATCTTGTAACGAAGTTACTTAATTCCGGCAAATATTCAAACTAGAAAAACAATAATTATCCTATCTCCGTTAATAATAATCGTACAAACTTCATTCTTTTTGCAAAAATTTCCTTTTAATATTTTCTTTACATCAGTTTTGACGTGTCGACCCTTTGATCCTTAAAACAATACCGCTAACAGAACCATGGATGCGACGGTTGATCAAAAATCAATACGACTAGACAACGTGATATTATATCAGAAGGGATCTTCCATGTCTTCTTTTTTCTCCTGGCTGCCATTGTAGCAAGGCTTTTTCTTTATTATCTTTCGTTCGTTTATCCTTAACTTTTCTTCTTCTATTTCTGTAATAGCGATCATTTCTGCAGCATACATTGTTATAGGCCTTATATTATTCTGTATATTTAAAAAAAAATAAAACGCCAAGTCAGTCCCACAACGTGCAATAGTATAAAATGGATGATAACAACAGGCAACTAGTTTCGGCTAAATAGCGATCATCAGGCATAAAAGGTTAAGTACAATGAGAAGCTTATAGGGGAAATTAACTTACCAAACAAATTATGAGTAGGTTACGAGTAATAAAATTGTAAGTTTAATATATCACAACCGCACGGTTGTTGAGTCAAAATTTAAAATTTAAAAGGTGGTACATAGTAAAACAATTTTTTATTAAACTTAACTAAAATTAATGAAAGTGATTCAACATTGTAGAATCATGAAATACCGGCGACTACTACTGGAGAAATTCATTGAAAAAGTTTTAATGTGAGACCCTTCCAAAGAGGGTAACAGATCACCAAGAGCAAACAGTAGTGGTAACAAAAACCACATAATGAAATGAATAATTACAGTTAAAATAACCGGCATCAAATGTGTAATCTTCATCTGGTAGGAACGACAATGAGAAGATGGATGAATTCTGAATTGATATTGACAATTGACAATGAACACTGACAATAACAACTGACAATGACAAACCGGTGTTTAAAGTTCTAACAATAGTAAAGAGGTAAAGCCTTGAAAAAGAACATTTTAAAAAAAATAATGATAATAGGGTAAGTAGAATGAATACTAAATGTATTTCATCCTTCCCAGGTGCCTTTCCTTTACTATCTCTCTTGATAATATCTTCGTCTAATGCAGATTATTGTATAATAATTTCTTCTCCCACTTCATCTTCTATCACTGGTTCATTTACTAATTCCTTAAAGTATGTTATCCATATTTCCTTGTATTGTTTTTTCTTCTTTATAATTCTTACTTGTTTATTCTCTATTCCTTTTCTCCATTTCTTGTTGTCTATTTCCTGTATCCTTAGCCTTTTTCGTTTCTTGATATTTTTTTTGCTTTCTTTCTTTTCATATCTTCTGGTTTATTTGTTTTTATCAATTTTAACCTATCATTTTTACAAAATAAATAATAAAATTAGCTCATTAATTTTGAAGTAAGACTAGACTAAACTTTTTAAATTGAAAACAAATTTGTTTCAATAATTTAACTAAAGTCCAGACTTTTTTTACGACAAAACCCTCATAGCGATAACTTTGATGTCTAGTAGCCAATTTATAGAAAAGTTTTCGAGAAGTAGGAAAGAAACCAGTAACTACACACTTACAACTCGTTATAATACTGTTCAAGAAAATATGACCACTGGAAAGATACCCTTCTGAATTAGGGTTAGTTAGATGCCAGTAAAGGGAAAATGATTTTTATATATTATTAACTCGACAAAATCGTATTTTATAAAAAGAAAAAGAAATAAATCCAAGAAAGAAAGCCATTAAAAGTTTGATTGTGGTAGGTGTAAAATAAAAAAACTTATGGAGAATTATGAGTTTTACTTTTAATTCTATTTTCTTGTTCAAAACCGTGATATAATCTCCGTCAATAGTGAGTGGAGAACGTAAACGTGCCAAACCGGCAATATGGGCAGTTGAAAAGGCTCTGTGCGTGCCCAATCAAGATCTGTTTGGTGTTTGTTGGGATCTGGTTCGACCTCATCGCAGCTGGAATTGATTACTTGTAAACTTTAGTGAGTGTGGCATGGTTAAAACCTAGCGAAATGCATATTTTACGATATAAAACATCGAGGGCTTCATATTGATTGTTTAAATGGTTCTACACTGAAAAAAATAATTATTGCAATTCAATTTCTTATAGTCTTTAATTTTCAGTAACTACCGAACATTTTGTTTAATTTATATTGTAGTGGTAATTTATAATCTCAAAATTAGATTTCTCACCACCACTTATAAGGATTTTAATTAATTAAGGACAATTTTTAGTTTCCTACTACATACGTCATCACTAGCGCTTGTCTCAGTAGCATCTGTAAAGATCAGACAGACAATTTGCATCTAAAGTAAGTGTCTTGAATAAATTTACTAAACAAAAAATCAAAAGTACGGGAAAAAATGCCAAAAAGACTCTTTTGCCCTTGAGTACAGTTTGTGTGGTAAGTAGAAAAATACGTATCAATAAAAATTGTCCAGAAGGCTTTCAACCTGGTCTGTCACGCCGGACTAACTCGGAAACTTTTTGACATCGACATTTCTCTTCTCATCACCATACTCATTCACTATCTGGTAAATAGAACCATCAGAGTTAAAGTGGAAAATTTACACTCTACAAGCTGGAATTTAAACCAATTCGTCCTATGGTACAGCAAGTAAAGAATTACTCTTAATCCCCCAAAAACCTTACTGATAATCTCTTACGAAAACATGAATCAATCTGTTGATAAGGCCAATATGAGACTCCGACGAATTCGACTATTTCGCGTTCCATCAAATGGATGACTGAAATTAAAAGAACTCTAAATAGAGTCTGGAAACGAGTCATTCTTGCAGACCTCGGTGGGCATCTCGGGAGATGTGATTTTCAAACTCTACTGCACATCAACAAAACTCACATTCATCGTATTCTCGATTATAGAGCTATTACTTTCTATACCCTCCCACCTCACCATCAACAAGCCATTGCCTCCATTGAACGGAGAATGCTCCGAAAAATTCACTAGATTTATAATACCAGTCCCATAAGTTCCAGATTCAAGGAGCTTCAGGGACGTTAGGTAAAGAGGACCATGGTGAGTAGCAACAAATATGGCCAAGAAACATTCCAAACCAAATGGAAAGTTGAAAGGAACAGAAGAGTAATTAGCATTAAATCAAAAAAAAAATTACATCAAGCCAACATTAGGATTTTACAATAGGCTAAAGATTTTCCGGATGAACTCCAGGATCTCATTGAGCATCAGATGAGTCTGCTCGTGCCAACAACGCGACAACGAAGATTAAAACAAGTCCTGCTGAGCTTTGAGCTTTTCAGAAGGAAAAACTCACTATGCAATACTTCAAATACAATATATGTATAAGCAGAACCTTAAGCTCAATAAAATATATTAAGTTGTACTAACTATTTTATGCAATAGATTTGTTTTCGATTATTTTCATTTGTTTTGATTTATTTTCGTTTGTTTTCATTTGTTTTCGATTATTTTCATTTGTTTTCGTTTATTTTCATTTGTTTTCGTTTGTTTTCATTTGTTTTCATTTGTTTTCGTTTAGTTTCGTTTATTTTCATTTGTTTTCGTTTGTTTTCATTTGTTTTCGTTTAGTTTCATTTGTTTTCGTTTATTTTCATTTGTTTTCGTTTGTTTTCATTTGTTTTCGATTATTTTCGTTTGTTTTCGTTTGTCTTCGTTTATTTTCATTTGTTTTCATTTATTTTCGTTTGTTTTCATTTGTTTTCGATTATTTTCATTTGTTTTCGTTTATTTTCATTTGTTTTCGTTTGTTTTCATTTGTTTTCGTTTAGTTTCGTTTATTTTCATTTGTTTTCGTTTGTTTTCATTTGTTTTCGTTTAGTTTCATTTGTTTTCGTTTATTTTCATTTGTTTTCGTTTGTTTTCATTTGTTTTCGTTTATTTTCATTTGTTTTCGTTTGTTTTCATTTGTTTTCGATTATTTTCGTTTGTTTTCGTTTGTTTTCGTTTGTCTTCGTTTATTTTCATTTGTTTTCGTTAGTTTCGATACTCACGAGGATTTTTTAATTTTCTTTTTTGTAGTAATTTTTTTAAATTGATTTTTAAAAATCTCCTAAAACTTTCTTAATTTTGAAATAATTCTTATGAAATATTTTTTTTCAAAAATTCAAACTTTGTCTTGATTTTTAATATCTTCCTGATTTTTAATATATTTTTTTAAATTTTCGCTTTTGCCATAGTTTTTTAAAATTGATTTTAAAAAAATTGCTGAAACACCCTGAATTTTTAAATAATTCCTAATGGATTTTTTTTGGAAAATTTTAAATTTGTGTTATGTTTTTTAATATCTCATTTTATTTTCATTTTTATTATAATTTTTTAAATAGAATTTTTAAAAATTTGCTGAAACATCCTAAATTTTCAAATAATTCCTAATGGATTTTTTTTGGAAAATTTAAAATTTGTGTTTTGATATGTCTCTTTGATTTTTAATGTTTTTTTTTCATTATCATTTTTATTATAATTTGTTCAATAGGATTTTTAAAAATTTGCTAAAAAAAGTTTTAAAATCCTAATGGCTTTTTTTTTGGAAAATTTAAAATTTATGTTATGTTTTTTATTTTTTTTTTAATTTTCATTTTTATTATACCTTTTTAAAAGGATTTTTAAAAATATGCTGAAACATCCTGAATTTTTAAAATCCTAATGGATTTTTTATTTTTTGGAAAATTTAAAATTTGTGTTTTGATATGTCTCCCAGATTTTTAATGTTTTGTTTTTTAATTTTCATTTTTATTATAATTTTTTAAATAGGATTTTTAAAAAATTGCTTCAAGATATAATATGTGAAAATCTAGGTTAAAAAAAGTAGAACAATTTGTGACGTATTGGTTAGGAGTCACTGAACAAAGTATAGATGACTTTAATTTTGTTATTTTATCATTTACTCTTCATAATATTATTAATACTATATAATTGTTCGATTTAAACAAATAAAAGTGGACTGTGATCATTTTTCGTCCTGTATCTCTTATTAAAAAAAATCTCAGGACAACGTGTCCTAATGTAATATTTTATTGTCCCGACACTGTCTTTTCGCAACCCGCTTATGTTACCTTCGACAGAGATTCTACGAAAAGACGTAAAAAAATCACAAAATCTGGAACATGAATTATCTTCTTCGTCCGAAATCGTTCTCCTGAAATTTACTCGATTGCTATAACTTTTCAGGTTTTTTTATGGTGTACATTTCCAAGAAATATCTTTTTTCCTCTGGCCTAGAGGGTAGCAAATATGTAAAGATTGTAAGGTTTGTGGCTTGTCCCCAGTGACCCCATATTTATGTTCCTGCAGTCCCCGAACTTACAAGAAAATGTTTCTCAAACGAAAACGCATTGGTAAAATAAGTAAGTCCATAGATTGTTCGTAGGAAGACAATGTATTGCAATTTTTTGTAAAAAAAAAGAAATAATAATATACTATTTGAAACTATAAACGAAGTTAATATAAAATAAAACTATATAAGATTTATTTTTATATATTTATTAGTATTTTAATATGAATTTACCAGACAATTTTTTTATTCCACTTTTTAATAAAAGAAGTCGGTAATGAAGCCTGTAAAACTTGGAAGCCAGAAAAGTAGTAAAATGAAATTATTTTTATAAGGAACAAGCATTATATTTTTTTAAGATTACATTTTATTTACAAACGTAGTTTAATTAAAAATAATCATATTTTTTACTAAATATTCGGTATATTTTATACCTGGTAGCTTCTGCTTGCCTTAGCGACTTCGCCAATATACAGTGAGGACCAAAATTCCGTCACCCACCTTACATCGTTATTTTACATATTAAAATGTGAAATACAAAAGTTGTAGGATTTCATTCGAACTCCGTAAAGGCTTAAGATTTATTTATACAAGATGTTTTTAAAAATCGCAGCGAATTTTTAGTTTATTTTTTTAAATAGGACATCGCCAGGAGTTCCAATTCGATGGTGTAGTCCTTTCATCAGTGTAGGTCAAGGAAGCAAATGGGAGGAAATACCCTCGGGCGGTGCAAAGCCAAAATACACCACAGCAGTACTTCTACCTCCAACTTACAAAAAGGGTTTTGTAACCACCTGCATCGCACAGCAAACAAAAAAACGAAAATCTCGTAGTTCAAGTAGAAATATCCTTCATCACTGAAATCTCGAGGATCAATTAGAAATGTTCTTCACGAACGAAAAATACCATAAAAGGCATGCCTAGAAGGCATGGCTTGAAAGATACCCAAAAATAAGCGTGCCTTAGGAGGGCATGTCAAATCTATAAAGAAAAGACAACCTTATGAGAATTTACATTAAAATTATAAAAAACCAAAATAGCTTACCCTTAATTATAAAGAAGCCCTCGATAAGACATTAAAACGGTATACACTAACACGTGTAAAATACAAAATTTCGCTCACAAGTGATACGAAGGACCTTTGCTTTTCGCCAATCAGAACAGAAAAGAACCAATCTCGTCTTAAAACAAAATGGAGGCCTCATTAACGACATCCGCAAGGTGGCGTATCGACAAATTAATAACAACTAAATAGCTAAATGTCTAGGCAACCAGATTAATATGGGTTGCCTATAGTCAAGTACTATAAACGACAATTTATTCATTTTATTTTATTATTTTAAAATTAAAAATAACCTTTTAATTAGTGTCAATAGGTAATTCGTTTATCATGTTGAGAAATACTTAAAAAAAGGAAAATATTAAATATGGCTTTTTATACTTAAATTATGAGAGAAATGTAAAAACATAAAACCTTATGCTACAGGATGTCCTGTTTGATGTAAAAATCGTAGACAAAAATAATGTCGATACATAGAGAGAAAAATAGGTCAATTTTCATGTTACAATGTTATCAATATTCATCTCCAAGTTGCTAAATAAAACAAATTGCATTAAATTGTTTTCATCTGATCAATTTACAAGTGCCTCTTTATGTATTTATTTCTATGGTAGTTAATGACTGTTTAAATCTTTTGCTCAGACAAATGGATGTTGCAGAAATGGTAGGAATTGTGGTAACCACAAAATTGCTGTAGGTTTGGATGTGTTATCCTCCAATTTGAATAACCACGTCGTTAACAAGATGGAATTTTACTCCAAATAGGTCATAGCCACTTTTATTCAATCGCCCTTGATTGGCTGCATGATAAAGAGGAAATCATGGTACAAGGTGTAAGATTTCGTATATGCTTTAATAGCCAAGAAATCATTTATTGCTGGTTTATTTAGTTCACGTTGTGCACCGAAGAAGGAAAACTAGTATTACATCACTTTGTATTAAGTAATGCTAGTAAGATGAGATTAAAGTTCTTCTCTAGTCATTAAGATATAAATTTAAATTAATTAAATCTGTTTGATGGTTAGCCAGAATATCAACAGACAAAACTTGTTTTTGTCAATAAAAGTAATTAATAGCTTGATCAATCTTACGACACCATCAAATTATTTTTTGAAATTATATTCATTGGCTTGTAATTTGTATTTTTTCTTATAAATAGTAAATATGAGATATTTTTTTAGTAAACTAACAAAAATTTATTATCGTTAGTGAAATTTTCAGTTCGATATTTTGTCAACCCTGACGAGTCGTCAGTGAATCACACACATACGAATCGGAGAGCCTCTAGAGATGTTACTAAAAGTGGAAGACGAAACGGGTGTAATAAAACAGACCTAGAGCTGCTACGGGTGGTTTCTGTTTGTCTGACCGCAATAAACTACCCTCATTATTTACAAAAATCAAGATAAATCTTTTGATTAAAGGGCAGGTTACGATCGTCGGGCAAAAACAGTTTAATTTCCCATATTACTACTTGTTGCGGGATAAAAGGCAAATATTGCTTTTCGGGAAAAAAATGGTCGAACCCTCGAGTTTATCGTTGAAATTGAGGATTAATTTAAAGCTGTAGGAATTTACGTTCAGGTTAACAAAGCTGATAACGACATGGAAGAGTAATAGCTTCATAAAATATCTCACTAGATAATATACCAGATTTATTAAATTTTTTTATGCTCATAGAAGAAATAATTAATAAAAAAATTAATATTAACTAATAATTTGGTTAAACCATTTCTTTTATATTTAACTTAATCTATTTATTGTATCCTCTGATTTGAGGATCAGCAATAATATCACCGTTAGAAAAAATAAAGGGATGTAATAAGAGAGCCCTTATTTGCATACTGATTAATTCTATGCCCTTGCCAATAGGGTTGTGAACGATGCCGGTTCCAATCCTCTGATCACTAAGTTCGATAAATACCCAAAAAAAAATTGTTAACAGCAATTAACTGTCGAAACAGAAAATTCGCTGTGATCCGTAAATCCATATAATGTTGGCTAAATCCTACTGACTGCGCCAGTAAAAATAAAAGTTGTTTATTTAAAAAAAAATTATGCTCAAAATAAAATTTATCCATTGCTTATTAGTTTATTGTAGAAAAATATCTATCGCTAGTTTTGCTATTTTCTCCATGCAATTTCAAAAATCTTTTCATAAAAATTGTTTTATTTTTTTCCATCAATTACTCCACCATATTATTCTGAACATTGGAACGTGAAGTTAATATGATTTCGTCGGCAGCATCCATGTCCTTTTCACCTCATTTTTTATGTCACATCCTATTAAAGTGATTCATGGTTTGCGGTCAATTCCGAATGCGAAGATGGGGCAAAAAATCACAGCTAATTGGAGGGGAAGTGCATGATGAGCATGTTGATATGCGTTTAGGGAAGACACATTTCGGGTAATGAATAGCCCTTACCAGATGTTGAAAAAGTTGTAGAAATTTAATAAAGTCAAATATATTGTAAAAGTCATTTGTGATGACCAATGTTAGTTTTTCAGAAAGAAATTTTTTTCTTAAAAATCAAGGTAGTTTTAAGACTTCATTATTATTATAAAAAATATTGATTGTGACATGCTGGAAGACATTCATTATATGCTAATTGAAGGGGTAAATAACTATTAAAGGTTAATTATAAATAAATAAAACACCTAAAAAAAGTAATTTGGCGCCTTAGTCCAGGTTTTGGTTTATAATGTGAACGCCACTTGTTCCAAGCAGCATCAGTGGAGATAATATACTTCATGGGCTGTTATGTATCGACTTGCTTGTACCTTAGCGACCAGAATGGCGGGCCCCACCGATAAGTGATACCAAGCGACGTGAAAGGTCAAAGGAGTGTAATAAGGTCCTCGGTGACGTGTCGGATAGTAAAAAAACGACTTTCAGGCAGAGGTATCGATCGGTTTGACGGTTTCGGATCAACTGAGGATTCCTAGCTTTCGGTACCTCTGGTAAATCGGCTTGTGGCCGACTGAGGCTTCTCTTTCAACTCGACCTCTAAAGGTCACTGAACCATTACTGCAGCTGGACTCCAACTCGAACTGATGAGAACAAATTGAATCGTGGTATACGGTAAGGTTTTATGCCTTTGCGAAGCACGTACGCGACTGTTTCCATCTATCGGGCGGAGGTTTAATCTTATATTCAACAAAAAATTGCCTTTATCATAATTTTAAGTTAATTGCTATCCAGTACCGTGCGCGATATAATTAAAATATTTTAATTATCAAATATTAAGTAAAAGTATAAAAAGAATAAAGGTAATTAAATAAATTGGTTACAGTAAAGTGAAGAATTTTTTTTATTATTATGATAGGGATTAGAATGGTTCTAAAACAATATGTAAAAATAGAAGAAACATTTAGACAAGAAAATATCAGAACAAATCATCAGAAGAGATGAAATGAAAGTGAATATGAGTTTATAGAGATAAAGAAGACAAGGAGAACAACCAAATTTTTCTACTATGTTTAATAATTTTATAGAAATGATTGGGATAAAGAAAGTTTCAAAATTGGTAAGACTTTTCTTATTTCGACGAACTTCAAAAAAGTTACTGAATTCTATCTGTTTCTCTCTATCCCATTGAATTTTAAAATTCTGATTTCAGCAAAAAAAATTAGAAAAAAACTGTGTTAAGACAAAAAAGTTATAGGGTCTGAAGTTTCAAAATTGATGAAATATATATATATATTAAAAGTTTGTCTTGGCAATGCTAGCGTACGCATTATAAATTAGATTTTTGTGGAAGAATTAAAATTATTAAAAAAATTTCAAATTTTTTTTTGCTTAAAATAACTTTTCTCGACGTTTTGAACCACCCACAACACGATTGGGTGAAAAAAATGGATGGATGACGATAACTCAAGAACCAGTCGTCTGATTTCAAAAATTCTTTCGCCAATCGTTTTTTAGTACCTAAGAGAGGAACCCTATTGTTTTTCTGCATTCTACCTGTAAGGGGTGGAAATTAGAGGGGTTGAAATTTCAAAAAATTCATACGTCCGCTATTTTTAAAATTATAGAAACAAGTCATAAGACTGTTTTCATGTCCTAATTATTATAAAATTAATTCGCTTAAAACTTTATTCGATTTGACCTTCATTTGTGGAACTGGAGGGGATTGAAATTTTAAAAAATTCATAATCGTCATTTTTGAAAATATTGTAACAAGTCTTTACACTCTTTTCATATCCTAAGTATTATAAAATTAATTTATATAAAACGTCTTTGTATCCAACATACGAGGGTGAAACTGGAGGGTGTTGAAATATCAAAAAATAATTATATCTCCGCCATTTTTAAAAATATTGAAACAGGTCGTTACACTTTTTTCATATTTATAAAATTAATTCCATAATTTCTACGTCTTTTTACGGTTTTTTACGATTTTTTACAGTTATTTACGATGTTTTGCGATTTTTTACGATTTTTTTACGATTTATTACGATTTTTTACGGTTTTTTAGGATTATTTAAGTATTTTTACGATTTTTAAAAAATTGAGAATCGTGAGAAATAGTAATAAATCGTAAAAACGTAAATAACTGGCAAAAAGTCGTAAAATTTCGTAAATAATGCTAAATAATCGTAAAACATAAAAAATCGTAAAAAACGTAAATAATCGTAATGAACCTTAAAAAACCGAAAAAAAATTGGAAAAACCTGGAAAAATTGGAAAAAGGGGATTATATCAGAAATCCGAGTCAATTAAAAAAAACCGAAAAAAAACAATAAAATAAAATCGAAAAAAATCATAATATATCGAAAAAAAAGACGAAAAAATGGGGAAAGATTGGAAAAGTTTAGAATTAAATACAATGGAAAAAATAGGGAAAAGTGTAGAAAAATACTGGAAAAAATGAGGACAAATAGTTAAAATAGTGAAAACAAGAAAAATTGATAAATATATGACATAAATAGGGCAAAATAGGGAAAATACGAAAATTAGAAACAAAAAGGGAAACATATAGGAAAATAGTGAAAATAGGGAAAAATGGACAAAAAGTTAAAAATAGGGAAATACTAGGAAAATTATGGAAAATAAGGAAAAAAAGAAGACAAAAGTGAAAAATAGGGAAAGTGAAATATATTGAAAAACAGTTAAAAAATAAGAAAAATAGGGAAAAATATGGAAATGGTAAAAGAGATAAATTAGAGAAAAGTTGGGGAAATTAGGAAAAACAGGAAAAAGTATAAAAAAATTCAAAAAAGCATAAAAAAATATGGAAAAATTGGGAAAAATTGTTAAAAGTGAGAAGAAATTGTAAAATATTCAAAAACAGAAAAAGTGGGAATAAATACACAAATTTAAAAACAAACCAACAAAGCAACAATACATTTTTTCAGAAAATATTTTAAAAAATAAAGCAAGAGTGCATTTTTCCATACACAATTAAATAAAAACAAAGCAACAATGCATTTTTCACCCACGAATTTGAAAAATAATACACTAATGCATTTTTACATTTTCCAATTTGGAAAATAAGCAACAACTTTAGTTAAATTTTTTAAATAAATCAAAGATGCGTTTTTCCACTCTCGAATTTAAAAATAATTCGTATTTTTTCAATCGAATTACAAAATTTTTTATGCTCGACATAAATGAAAATATAAGCACTAGAGTCAACAAAAAAATTAATAATGCATTATTTTATTCGGTTTAGATATATTTTCTAACATCCGATACAAAAAAAGCAAGAATGCATTTTGCTAAATCCAATAAAAAAAAGAAGCATCCAAGCATTTTTCCATATTTGAAAATACAAAAATGAAGCAAGAAAATATGGAAATAGGAATAGAGACAAATTGAATAGAAAAGGAAAAATTCGGAAAAATTGGGTAAAATGGTTTAAAATGAGGGGACATTGTAAAAAATAGGGAAAAATAAATAAAATGGGTAACAATAAATAAAAATTGCAAAAAATATAAAAAACAGAAAAAATAGAAAAAATGGAGATAAGTAGGTTAAATAGTTAAAAATGAGGAGAAATGCAGAAAAATAAGAAAAATAAAGAAAAATAGTAAAAAATAACGAAAAATGTGAAAAAATTGTAAAAGATAGAGATAGATAGAGAAAAAATGGAAATAATGGTAAAATAAGGAGAAATAGTGAGAAATAGGGAAAAATAAAGAAAAGTTGAAAGAAAAACAATAAAAAATTTAATTTCAATAAAAGTATATAATAAAATCAATTTATTCTTACTTTTATTATACTTCACAATACTTTTTTAGTAGCCAATAAAAAATATTCTTCTGATTACGCCTGTATAAAAGACTAAAATGTCTTCATAGCGTTATTTGCATAAATTTCGTGTTGCGTATAGTTCTTGTGTTTATTGTTAAAAACAATTTTTCGGACTCAAGTACTAAAAACATCACACGGGGGTAATATTTTTATTGTTAAAATGAGAGTGGCACAGTGAAACAAACTACTTAAAACCTTAATAATTTATTTGCTTGCTTTCTATAGCCATCTATTAACATTTATATAAGTTATATTAGAAAGTAATAAGTTTTTTTGAGTTTGAGTCATTAATTCTCCAATTATCAATAAAATACCCAACAAATTCTTTTTGAAAAACAATTAATTCTTGATCCCCCGTGTTTTGCTAATCTGATACATCAACTACAAAAAGCGATATAATCCTCTGATAATTTTGCTGGAGACAGCCAGATGCAATTTCGCTACTGGAATTAGAGAACAAAAGTTTGCGGACAAATAACAAAGATTAACAAAGGGGCTTATTAAAATATGGAATTTCAGTTTTCCGCAGTGGTAATATTACATTTGAGAATTTAAACAATTGTTTAACTGTGTAGGATTTTACTTGATGAAAATTTTGATAAACAAAACGGTTTATGATTTTCATAAAAATATAACAATAATTATTTATCGACTATCGTCAATATTAATCAAAACTAATGTTTCGCTAACTATGTTAGCATCCTACAGTCTTGGCTTCATATTTAATTCTTAAATCCTTAAATAAAAATAGTTCTAGGATCGATATTTGTTATAATAGAGCGCTAGTTTGGCTCCAGGTTTCGGATTGCCTCGGGCGCCACCTTTCGTTTATAGTATGAAGGCCACTTGCTCCGGGCAGCGTCAGTGAAGAAGTAATACTCCAGGGGTCGTTATGGTTTCGACTAATGCCTTAGTAGCCAGAAGGGCGGGTTTTACTTGCCCTACTGGGCGCAGGTCCTAGGTATTCGCTGCAATATATAATCTCACAAAAAATTAGAGAAATAAAAAGTCACCAAATGAAAAATAACTCTCTTTATTGTAATTCCCAAGTATTTACATAAAAACCTATCAGAGAAGGGGAGAAAGGTGTGTAACGTATTATTAAGCCAAACCAAAAGATTAATTTGCGAAAAATAAAAATGCGTGCTAATGGATAATGATCGGTGGGTTTCTAGGGGGTGATACAGGTGATTATGACAAATAATGTAGCAAATTATGGTCGGACAAAATACTATTTTGGATGGTACGTGCCCTTAAATGGTCCCTCCCGGATATGATTCTCCCAAAATTATTTGGAGGTGATTGCTCACAGCAGCCAATGTATCTATTATTAAACAAAAATGACTCGCTGTGTTTTAGGCGGATCAAAAAAAGTTTCAGATAAATTAATTTTATAATAAACAGATCGTAAAAAAAGTCTTTTTTAATATTTTCAAAAATGAAGGAGATCTGAATTTTTTGAGATTTCATCCCCCTCCAACTCTCACCCCCTTAGAGGTAGATTGCCCATTTGAATTTGAATTCTCCTCCAATCAGTACGAAACCTTCAATCAAATGAGAAAAAACTAGAAAAAATAAAAAAAAAATAAAAAAAGAAAAAATGAGAAAAATGTGAAAAAAATCGAAAAAATCGAAAAAACCGAAAAATCGAAAAAATCAGAAAATAAAAGAATAAAATAGAAAAAAACAGAACAATGGAGAAAAATACAGAAACTAATGGGTTCTTCGGATGGATAACCCAAATCCATATACCAAATTTCAGCTCAATCGGATTAAACGTGTGGTCTCTATCGTGGAATAATACACGCAGACGGACAGACAGACACACAGACAGATAGACTAAATGGTCTTAATCATCTCAGGGGATCTTAAAATGTATATTTCCATCTTTCTCGAAAAACTTTTTAGCTCTTACACAATAAGTTTTTTCCACACTCGAACTTAAAAAAAAACATCAAGACTGCATTTTTTTCACAAAAATTAAAAAAACAACAAAAGAAACAAGAATGCGTTTTCTCGCACATGAAATTGAAAAAATAGCAATAGAAACACATTTTTCCACAAGAAAACTTGAAAAAAATTCAAAAGTATGCATAAAAACTAGAAAAAGAAACAGCAAAAATGCGTTTTTTCACACATACATTGGGAAAAAAGCAATAATGGATTTTATACATAAAAATTGGAAAAAACACTAAGCATACTATTTTTTATAAAAATTTGAAAAAAAAAACAAAATTAAGAATATACTTTTCGTTATTCAAATTTGAAAAAATGCAAAGTGTATTTATCTCACCCAAATTTAAAAAGAAACAATGCATTAATCTACACGAAAAACTAGAAAAAACAGCAGAAATGCATTTTTCACACATGAATTGGGAAAAAAGCATGAATGCATTCTTCCTTACAAAAAATCGAAAACAACAGCAAAAACGCATTTTTTTGCAACAGATTCGAAAAAAAAACAGAAGCACGGAGTGCACAATCGAATTTGGAAAAAATCGCAAAAAATTATTTTTCCACAAAAAAAAAACAGTAAAATAGTATATTGTTTTACGAGCTTCAAAAATGCTTTCGACGAGTAAAACACTATATTTTTTCTACAACATTATTTATGTCATAAATTTTTCTACGAGCGTGCGGAAAGTTGTACTTTTCCGCACTGATTTTATAAATGCTAAAATGATTAAAAATTAATTCTTGCTTGGTTACTATGATTACTTTCAGCCTAATGTTTTATTTATTAAGAAGCACTAAAAAAATTTTTGTTTAATGACAAAAAAATATTTTTGCTAAAATTTTTTTTTAATTCTAGGCGCTTGTAGAAAAAATATTGTTCCTAACACTTGCGTAAAGTATCTTTTCCCCACTTAATTCCATCTTTATCCCGAAAAATTTTTTTTTAGCTCGTTCATAATACTTTCCCTTCTCGGAGGTGGGTCGGGAAAGTAAAATAATATTGCATGAAACTTCATTATCAAACATCAAACTTAGAAAAATTGTTCGAAGTTACGACCATCATTTTCGATACTCAAATAAGAATTCTTCGAAATAAGTGGCGGACGCTTACAACTAACTCTTATTCAGGTATCTCAAAAACCAGTGATTTAATATGACCCCAAATAAAAAAAATCAGCTGGAGTCATATCTGGTAAACTTGCAAGCCAAAAAATCACCCCCCACCAAAATTGCAAATTTAGATAATTTCGATAAATTAATTTAAAGTGTACTATTGTATCATCTATGTGGAAAACAATATACCTTCGAAACGATAAAAAAGATAAAAGGGATAATTGTAGTGATTAAGCTCAAATTATATTATGGGTTCGTTCCACAAATAGAATTTGAAATATATCAGAAGTAAAATATTAAATATAAAAATTTTGGACGCCATTCAGTTGATTTTTTGGTGTGATTAGAAACAATTGACAAAAAAACTGTGATATATTTCAAAATCCGTCCATTCTTTTTTTTTTGGTTAAGGAAATTAAACTCAAAGGAAACGTTATATTTGTTTATATTATAAATAAATCAGATATTTTTTTTTTCTCAATAAAAAACTTAGCTTCTTGGATCTGGCAAACTTGACCGTCAAATGTTGGAACAGCGGAAAATTTTCAGTCACCCCAAGTGAAACCAGAAAAAACCATCAAAAAAAACCCTAATAATTGAAGGGGGAGAAAGAAATCTTCAGTAAAAACACTGGCAATACAAAAATAATATAACGATATGCAAAGTCTATTTCTGATATTAAATAGATATTCAATAGATAAAATGGCAGGTTCTTAACACGTAATGGTAATTTATATAAAATGCCAATAGATGGAGGGAGAACATATGACGCGAAGGAATAGGAAAGGGAAATTCAAGTGAACATGAAACTATAAAATATACAGAGTAGATGAAGAATGAAAATACAGGGTGGCACAAGAAAACGTAACATGGATATTTTGGTAGAGTTTATTCCAGAAAAATATTGTACAAGCGACCATTTAATCGTGCAGGCAATACAATTCCGGTCTCAATATCTGAAAGTTTTGTTTCACAAAAATATTTTGAATTAACAAGGGACATATAAAACGGGATAATATAATTCTCTAATATCCATAATTTAAATCCTTCCATTAAACTCTATAAATACAAAGTGAATTAGTGTGTGTTTATTCCGATCTACATAATACTCAATTAGTCTTCCTGCAAACATTGTTCTCGCCCCGCTGCGTTCCGTGACAAGTAACTGTCATTCTGATAAAATTGATGGCCCCGGTATCGCAGAGGCTCTGTTTGTCTTCGCCAATTTCATAATGTTACATGTAAACTGCCGCCGCTTCATATGAAAGTTGGCCATGTTTTCATTAAGCAGAGAGACGGGGAGTCTGCACCGAATATCGACTAGGAGTGAATTCCGAATACAGGATCTGACTCAAAACAATATTTCAAACTAAAAATAACAAAAAAAATAGGTATAAACTAAGTGATTGATCTGAATACACTTTGAGCTTTATATAAATATTAAGTATTCCCGATCTGTTATCATATTTTCTCTTCAATGTTGTGAAAAATTTAGTGCCAACTAGAGTTAAAACCTAATATTTTATTTTATAGTGATTGAAATTTTTCATGAAAAATAACTAAAGTAACTAAATTCTCAATTCTATACTAGAATCAATTACTTTGATTTTCCTCGTAATGGAAATTAGTTGAAATCTGTTGTCATTTAAAATTTTTAAAGCAAAATAAACTATGGCGACAACTATAGTTGGAGATGGTGTAACGAAGTTACTTTATTACCAGGATTATTTCTAATAGTTAATTAAAATATTTTATTTAAATTGTTAAATTATATCGCGTAAATGGTTGGATTTCCGTAAAACTTTAAATTATGGTGAATGCGTGAAATGTAATAAACACCGCGACCTTCACTCGATTACATGGTCAAGCTCGATCATTTGTACATCTACCCGGGGGATGGAGCCGTCACGGACGGACTTCGCCTCGCGAACCGTGTTTAACAAATCTCATGGTATCTCGCGCCTAGATTCCGTTTTTAATCACTTCGAACAAGATCAATTCAAGAGTGCCTGTCCAGCTAGCCACACCGATGGATCAGCCAATAGAAGCCGACTTCAACCGAGAGGGTTATTTTTGAATTTTGAAGATTCGTACTAAGCAAAGACCATCTACTATAGACGTTCCACGTAAATAGCTTCAGATAAACTTGCTCTTGTATTTTGGGACCAGAACCCCAGCTGTCAGTACGAAAAATTAAATTTAGGTTGGCTGCAATGATAAAATTTCAAATTTTATTAGATATTGATAATAAAGTTGGCTTCATCTGGTGCTCTGTTTCCACTGATTTGTTTCAAATTTCTAGCTTGGGGATGTTTAACGCCCCTAAGCATAATTTTTGACTAAATTAAAAAAATTATGGAGGATCGAGTCGTGATTAAATGGCGAAAAAAATCTATAAGCGGTCTTTTGGCGCCTTAGTCCAGATTTCGGAATGCGCCACCTTCTGTTTATAGTGTGAAGACCACTTACACGGGTAGCATTAGGGGAGAAGAAATACTCTAGGGGCCATTATGGCATCAACATGAACATTAGCGGCCAGAAGGGCAAGTTATACTTGCCCTACTGGGTTGAGTACCTGGTTATTGTTACTTTAATCAAAACAATTAAATAAAATCCAAAATAAGAAATGGTTCTTTATAAAAAAACAATAGACACATCTTTCAGGTTGGCGTTGTGTGGTCGGATCAACTATTCCGGGTTCCATTTATAATTAGACTTGGCTTCAGCTTGACCTACCTCTAAATGTTGCTAGGTAAGCAAAACAAGTACGTGAATGACTCCATCTTTCGGAGTGGGTTACAACTGCTACGTCTGACCTTATATTCGAAGTTAATTCTAGTCCAGTTCCGTGCGCGATTTTATTTACATGTTTTAATTATTACGAAATTAAAGTAACTTCGTTACAGCCTACTCTTTTTCTTTTCTATTTTTTTATTTGTTTCTAATTTTTTCATTCTTTTTTTCTTTACTTCATACTCCCCATTTTTCCCCTACTTTTTTCTAAATTTTTGTCTCCGAGCATAACCTAATTTATATTTATGATATTAACTACAAATGGTCGATAGAATAGGAGCTTAATTGCTAAACGCTTTCTTTGTTTCAAAATATTGCTTTTTGCTGAGAAAACTTGTTAGAATTATGTACATATTACGCATTTTTTTACTTAACTGACTTTACTTTAGCCGAGCGAACCTCATGTGAGTTCTGGTAAAATATAATTAATTATACAAATCCGTAATCAATTAACTTTAATATTGAGGCGGAACTAATCCGGTACATCATTTTATTAATTTTTCCAACAATTTTATAAAGAGATCGTCAAAATGTATAATTTTAAATTAAGGATAATTAATGTTTCTATTATACTTTAAAATTATAAGACAAATATATTTTTTGGAATATTAAAAAAACCATTTCCCTATTATTATTATAATTAATGAAGTTTTTTGTGGCATCGAAATGTTTAGTCTCACCAGGAAGGGAACAACTAAAAAAGTCCATTATGGTCGAGAAATTACATCTAAAATAGAGACCTAAGGAATCTGTCATTGTCGACACGCCTTGTAAATAAATTTCCATATTCCATTTCTGCATGTCTGTGCAAATTAGATCGGTATGCAATGTCGAATAGATAAAAACAGATGACGTGGTTATTTGAATTCGTTGAAGTGTTTCTCAGATATTTCTTTATCATCAAGTTTTATTTTACTATTTTCCATTCATCGGTTTGTATCAAATTTATATGATGATTTTCGCTTCTAGATTTACGTAGGTTTTTTTTTTATTGTAACCATTTTAATGAAACATTAAAGAATTTTGATACTCGATAATTTTTTACATCTTCTTACTGTCATAATTTGGTGGAATATTTTCACAACCGGTTAATGGTAGAAATTTTGTTTTACTGTGATTTATAGTTAAAAGTTTCTGATTAATGGTTAAAAGTATCATTTCTAAATCTTCTTCTGTTAGAGTTTTTAATACTCAGGATTCTGAAGTATAGAAAATCACTGTGTTGTTTTTAAAGCTAATTGTTTGTCCATTAATTCTATTAATTTATTGGTATAATTAATTAGTATAGATTTATATATTTCACGTTGGCTAGAAAAATACATGGTGGCTCAAATTTAACCTAGAGTGCTTACGTAAAATATACACCATTAAAGGCTTACTTGGATTTACTGATAACGCCAATTCCGAAAAATATCAAAATCGGGATTATAAATAAAAAAAAATTGTGAGGAACTATGTTCCTTATATTTTTGCACTTTTAAAATTCCAAAATGAGGAAATAAATTGGAAAATCCGAATGAAATCTAAAACAAATTAAAAGAAATCGAAAAGAATTGAAAGATGTCGAAATAAATCGATATAAATCGGAGGGCATCGAAACCAATCAAAAAAATCGACAAAAACCGAAAAAATCAAGAAAATCAGAGGAATAAGAAAAAATGAGAATAACATTAAAGAATTTAAAAATTTAAAAAATAACAGAAAATATCATAAAAATGAGAGAAAAAAACAATTAATCGAAAATAATCAGAGGAGTAAGAAAAAATGAGAAACAAATAGAAAACCGAAGAATGAAATAGAAAAAATAACAGAACAATGAAAAAAATGATAAGAATAGAAAAAAAATCGAAAAAAAAATCAGTAAAATAAGAAAAAATTAAAATAATCGAAAAAATCAGATAAACTCAGAAAAACAAGAAAAAACAGAAAACATTGAAAACAATAACAGAAAAATCAGAAAACTTTGGAAAAAAAAATAAAATAGCAAAATACGCAAAAACGAAAAAATAAAAACAAGTAAAACTTCCGAAAAAATAGAAAAAAAAAACGAAAAAGAAGTCTCAAAAAAAAAACACAAGAAATTTAAAGAAATCCAATGAAATCGAACGAAAACGACAAAAACCGAAAAAATCATAAAAATAAAAAAAAATTGAGAAAAAATAGAAAACAATAGAAACAATTAGAAAAAAAACAGAACACTGAAAAAAAATTAGGAAAAAAGAAACATCAAAAAATTTTGGAAAAAAATAAAAAGCAAAATTGTAAAATACGGAAAAAGTAAAAAAATTATATAAAAAACCGAAAAAATCCCAAAAAAAAAGAAAAAGAAGTCACAAGAAACGGCACAAATTTAAAGGAATCGAATGAAATCGGAAGAAATCGAATGAAATCGGAAGAAATCGAAAGTAATCAAAGGTTACTTAGGGCTGGTTTAAAATACAGCACCCCTGAGTTCAGACTCGAAAAAGTACTGAAAATTATGAAAATGGATATTTTCAAGGGGTGCTACAAAGTTCCGATTTTTGTTGCTAATTTTTCGCTAGAATATTCAATTTTTTATTTATTGGGTAGTTTTGGTCACTTAGGGCTGGTTTTAAATTTAAAATGAGGAACAAATAGAAAACAGAAGAATGAATTAGAGAAAATAACAGAACAATCAAAAAAATGATAAGAATACAAAAAAAATCGAAAAAAATCAGTGAAATAAGAAAAAATTAAAATAATCGAAAAAATCGGATTAACTCAGAGAAAATCAGAAAAACAAGAAAAAACAGAAAACATTGAAAACAATAACAGAAAAATCAAAAAACATTGGAAAAAAAAAATAAAATGGTAAAATACGGGAAAAACGAAAAAATAAAAAAAGTAAAACTTCCGAAAAAATTGAAAAAAAAAACCGAAAAAGAAGTCTCAAAACAAAACACAAGAAATTTAAAGAAATCCAATGAAATCGAACGAAAACGACAAAAACCGAAAAAATCATAAAAATAAAAAAAATTGAGAAAAAATAGAAAACAATAGAAACAATTAGAAAAAAAACAGAACACTAAAAAAAATTGGGAAAATTGATTTATTGGTATAATTAATTAGTATAGATTTATACGTTCCACTTTGACTAGAAAAATACATGAAGGCACAAATTTAATCTAGAGTGCTTACATAAAATAAACAACATTAAAGGCTTATATTGAAAAAAATATAAGAAAGATCCGAAAATATTGGAAAAAAATGAAAAGCAAAAATGAAAAAGAAGTCACAAGAAACGAAACAAATTTAAAAAGAATCGAATGAAATCAGAAGAAATCGAATAAAACTCTAAAGGAATCGAAAGTAATCAAAAGAAATCAACAAAAATCGAAAAAATCAGAAGAAAAACACCCATTTAATATTAAAAAGTTATATTAATAAAAAGTACATTATTTTTAAAATACTTTAACAATGAATGAATATGTTGGTAAATTTCAGAAAATATTTGCTGAAAATGATGTGATAAAAATTTTTCATTTATTTTCTTTTAATTTTGGAAATATTAATAATATTTATGTGCGGTATTTTCAAATTTTAAAAAAAATGTTGAGTCGTAGAAAAAGTATAGTACTGTACAATACAACAGAAATTTTTTTAAATGCTTTTTTTTTCAATTTTATAAAAACATCATTTTTTCATAAAAAAAAAATAAAATATAAACCATCTTATCTTAAACGATCAAATTTCTGTAGTCCCTTCAATAAAATGTTTTGAGATTATGACATCATTTTACATTATCCACCCCTACGAGGTAGAAAAAAATTAGACAAATAAAATCAGAACAATGAAAAAAAATCTGAAAAAAAAAACAAAATATCAGAAAAATTAAATAAACAAAGAACAACCAAAAAACCTGAAACAATTCTGACCATAAAAAAATTAAAAATTCGGAAGACTTAAATAAATCGCAAAAAATAAGAAAAAATTATAAACAAAAGAAATAGAAAAAACAGAACAATGGGAAAAATTGAGGAAAAATTATAAAAAAAAGAGAAAAAATAAAAAACACACTCTCTTTCTCTCTATAAAATATTCATATTCGTTTTCAAGTTCCTCATCCCATCGTAACGTAGTTTCCTCAAATTTTGGGTCATCTGGTCACACAGCTATCGAAAGTTTTTTTATCTTAACTATTTTAAACAACGCTTACGTGGAGTTACACGCTACTACAATACGATTTTTCATTACCATCAATGTCCCTGGGCTTATTGGTAACCCCTATAAGCATTCTAGGGTTAATTGAACACTATTGGGATTTCTTAAACCCTCATAGATACAAAGTTCGTTAAACTGAATGATTTTTTCAAAATTAAAATATCAGGTTCGGTTTCCAAAATATTTGGAAATATTTAAAATTGTAGAAAAAGAAAATTTTCAGAATAATTATTACTTGATATTATTTAAATAATTCAATTATCCTCTCCATAAAACATATTTAAATTTTATATTCCCTAATTGCTTGTCATATTATAAACAAAGCCCGTAAACAAGGCATAGTAACATTTAAATATTTCCCGTCGTTTCAAACAAATGAATGATTATTCAAAACCTCCATAAAACATGTCCCGATAGTTTTTTTTTTTGGCAACATATTCCAGTTTTAATTTTCGAAACAATGACCACGTTGAAAAATGGTTACCATTTCGTGCTGTATTCGAAATTATCAGCGCAATGAAAACTTCCGCATCAATTAAAATTGCTGAATAATTTTCAACATAACAAACGTTATTAACACTGTCCAATCCATTTTGTCAAAGCCAAATTACAGAATGAGCCCGCAATGTGATATCTCCAAAACTACACTGATAAAAAATAAATTCTACCCTTAAATTTATACCTCTCGTTGATGAATTTTGTCCAATTTACTTGTCTTTCTTAAATTCTTTAGTTTTTCTCTTCTGGACTTTATTGGCATCTATATGCATGTTGGATTCGTCTGCTTTCTACATTATTTTTTCTTATATATGCCGCCTCTTGCTGGATTTTCTTTTGTAAATCCACTTTTGGTATTTGCCTATTCTGTTATTTACACATATCTGTGTAATCCTTTTTACCGAGGCCTAGTCTTGTTTGTGTTTAAAAAATAAAAGATCCTGACGGTACCCTGGAAGAGAAGCGTGTGTTTACGTCTATCCTTGTTGTTTTTCTTCGGATTCTTCTTGATTGTTTTTTTGGTTGTTTATGGCTACTCTTATGTTCTTATAGACGAATTGAAGTTTGCTGAATGACATAAAATCCATGCCATTAAAAAAAATATTCTGTTGTTGAATAAGGGAACCCGAACAGAACATGCAGAATAATGGTTAACATTTTAAGGTGCCAGCCACCTACAAACTATAGTTAATTTGGTTAAACCTTTGTTTACGTATCTTTCTCCAGTGACCTTATCTCCCTAATTTAAATCATTACCTTGGGGAAGTACTCCATTTTGCTCCACAATATTTTTTCTTTCGACTCCAGAAGGTTCGAGAGTATAAAAAAACAAATATGCAATCATAGGCAATGAACAAATCGGTCATCCCTGGCAAATTTGAGTATTTGAAGGCTTGGAACCAATTTGATGTTCCTCTCCACTCTAGAAAGATAAATTAAAGAAAACATAAATCCTGACTACAAGACAAATAAAATGGCTAGAAAATTATTTAAAAACCTATTTACGGAAGAGCAGGAAGTTGTGCTCATTAACTACTTAAAATCTACGGTATAGCAATATTTAGTTTAGCTGGTCAATTATGTATAAGAAATGGCATTGATCATAGATTTAAATATCGCAGGTCAATATATTCCTTAAGAGACATCCTACTCTTCATAAAAAAGGAAGACTTCAAATCAAGCTTGATGATATCATTTTTATGGTGTAATGCTCAACTCTTAGCTACAAAGATTCGCGATGTCTTTCAGGACATTAAGGAAGACAAATAGAGGTGCGATATCGATTTTGACCTGGAGACCAAGATTTTAATTATAATTAGTGGAAGATTTACCGAAGATAAGAAGCACATCACTTGAACAGAAATAATTTATTTGTGAGGAATTACAATTAATCGCCTAGTTGCATTAGCTGCCAAAGTATGGGATGTAGCCAATGAGGCCCGATTGAACAAGAGTCCGATTCTTCTAAGAGAGGTAAATGATTTAATGATCAATATTGATTATGGTGAATAAGAATTATGCAAAACATACCGGTTACAGTTGAAACAAGACCTATTCTTGAAACGAAATTAGTAGATATAACATAGTAGATAGGTTAGGCCGCTACGACCCCCATTATAGGGAATTTAAAGTGTTAGAGAGAGAGAGAGGTATTGTAAACTCAGCGTATACACTTGAATAGTAGAGGACATTTAAAAGGTGAAAGCCGTATTAAATGGTATAACATTATCAAACCATTTGGGAAAAAATCGTCTGATGATTTTAATGGAGTATTTTGGTTCGTCGCCGTCGTCGTTGTCATCGCCGTCGCCTTAATCAGGTAAAGAAATGCATTTAGAATATAATGACGTTCCTATAGATTACATATATTGGGATGATCCTAATGAACTTATTGATTGGTTGATATTGCTTATAGCCTCCAAGGAGATGTCTAGCACATTTTGACGTCGCCTTTACTTTCGTGGCCATTTGGACGTCAGGGAATACTAATTTTTAGTATGTATGTTAAAACCGCTGTAAGTTTTATTCTAAAACAAGTAAAGAATTGAAATAAGTGAGATATTGCATAGGATTGGGATAAATGCTTTAATCTGTTTTTCAAGTACCTATCAGAATTATAACGATATTGTAATTAATATTTCATACAGGGTGATTCATTGGGAAACGGACATACGTTAACTGTGGATGGGGGACACTGAGGTGATTCTAAAAAACCTCCATACAATGGGTATTGCGCTCTTTATAACCGAGATACAGGGTGTTTTATCCATTTTGCTTATTTATTTCCTTGCTCATAACATTTGAACCACCCGGTAGATATTTTTGATAATTTCAGAATTTTTTTTATTAGTTCCAAATTTGAAAACTGAGTCTTATAGGTAATTTTTTTATACAACTTTGAAACTGACTTTTGTTAGATTTTAGACTTTCGAAATTTTTTTTTGAAGAATTTTAATTTTTTTCCTCAAAATATACATCGTTATAATTATTACTGATAAAAAGACAAATAAAAAAATGATATTACAAGAATTTTAAAAAATGTAAAACTTGAGATCCGAATATTCCATTTTTTTCGGTAGACGGTTCAATCTTTTATGGATAACTCCTACTTGCTCAGATTTTTCAGAAAAACTAATGACATTTTATTTTAGTCTCCCTTTCGACACGAAAACAGTTTTATTATTTAATTATAATAACCCTAATTATAATAAATATAACAATTTTTGAAAATTTATAAAAAATATATTGTTAAGTTTGGCAAAAATTCCAACGGCGAATTGGCCGATGCCGAAACGGTCACGCCGAATTGGCCACGCCGAAACGTCCCATTCCCCCCAAGGAGGTTACCAACACGTCACACAAGAATGAGATTGTTGCCATAATAAATGAATTCAGTGAAGCTTATAAAATGAAATTTATGATCTAGTCGCATTTGCATGATGAGTGTTGATAAATTCACATCACACGTATCATTACCTCGATGCAGAAATCCGTTACGATGATAACGAAATCCCTAGTCCGAGCGTAATATGGCGTATGAGTTGCTAAAAGGGCATTAGCTTATATCTCCGTTATTATTGGTCCAATTTTTATGAAAATAGGGTGCTATATTACGCTCGGACTAGGGATTTCGTTATCATCGTAACGCATCTCTTCATTGACGTGATCATAAGTGTGACGTCATAGAGCTCTCTTTCTGACACCCTAAATTTACAATACATCTCTCTAACACGTTGAATTCCCTATAGTGGGGGTCGTAGCGGCTTAACCTACCTACTTAAGATGTCGTCAAAAGCCAGATTCATATTCAATAAACGGATTGGCCAATTTTAGAAACTCTTATTTTTTGTAAGAAAACCCGCTGATGGCTACCGACAATGTCCATTGATGTTTCGTTACTGCTGTAAATTTCTGCAGTGGTGCTTTCTTGATATGTGGGGAAATTTTCCTTCAGTTGCATGAGTCACATTTCTGACAATATTTTGTCATGTCTGCTCTTGGTGTTGGCCAATAAAATCTTCTAGAAATGATATTTATCATTTTTGCCGCAGTTGATGACAGGTGTATCTCGATAATCCTCCAGTACTTCCTTCCCTTTTACCCTTTTGGTATAATATTCTTTCTATGTCTAATGTAGTAGCTCTGAGATGCGTCTTCATCTTACTCTAGTTGTTTTCTTATTGTGTGACAAAATGTATCTTTCTGTTGTTTTTTTTTCTGTACTGATTCTTTGTCCCATATTGGTTTCCATTATTCTTCATCATGTATAGTGTTTATCTTTGCGTGCTCTTTATCTGAGGTTATTTTTCTTGACTATTTCTGAGTTGTAGAATAAAAATTTGCTCACGTTACCAAGGTTTTCCCAATTTAATACTCTGAATTGACCTTCTGTTTATACATATAAGTACTATGGAACTTGTTCAATTTAGATTAGTTTTTTTAAGGCATTCTTAAAAGTTTTGAAAAGAGGATTCGTCTTCTGGTAGTAATTTCTCTATCATTCTATTATGCTTCTGGATCTTTAAACATTTCTGACTCTCCTACTATTTTCTTTATCTTTGTTATAGTATTATCGGTTACTTGGCCTTTTTTTAGGTGTTGTATTTCTTGTATTCTAAGTATTCTTTATAGTAGATATTGATGTAGTTATTGGTTGGGTCCTGCAAATTGACTTAACTTTAATTTTACGTTCTGTCAGTATAAAATCCCATCTTATAAGTCTGGAATCCATATATAGAAAGTAGCTCTTTTTTTCTAGTGGAGTAGTTTAATTCTGCTCTATTGAAACTGAAAATTATTTGCATAAACTCTAGACGAACTTTTTTATTTTATCTGTCGTAATATTTTTTAGACAGATTTTACAAAATTACTAACTTAATTAGATTTCCAACTTTTTAATATGTTCGTCAAACTTAATTTATTAAAACCCTTACTCAAAAGCCGTGGAAGAGATTTGTACGTAAAACCAACTCTAAACTTCACCGAAAATGAAATGTTTTACTTGTTAAAGACGTATTTAATGTAAACAGGTCATTCATTAAGGGAGGGTTAGAGTTTAGAATTTATACACCGCAAAGAAGGAGTAATTAGGCCTTTTCGCTTTCACCAAGAAAATAATAGTATGAATCCCTTTAGGCGGGCCATTTAGAAGCAACCGGTAATGTCTGGTTCACACTTTTCCTCTCTTTTATTACTGAATTGCCTGAAAAAGATTTAATAACCAGCGAATATATTTCGTCAAAGTTATTGGATTTTAGGATATTTTACCATCCCGGTAATTAATAACGTTATAATTTATTGGGTTATGCAACTTGCAATAACGTCGATTGCTAGTAATTGAATTATTTCTACAGAATTTGAATAATATAATTAATTATTTAATACAAAAAATAATCTAATTTCAACTAATTGGGGTATGTCGGAAATAAATTCACACAGTTTGACACGTATAAAAACTGTACTCAAGGGCAAAAGAGTCATTCCAGCATGTTTTCCCCGTTGTAAATAATTATATATTTTTAAAATAAACTGCTCGTTTTCATTACAATATCGCGATAATTTTTTTTAAATGCGTTTAGATAGAAATTGTTTGTCTCATCTCTTTTACATATGCTACTAAGACAAGCACTTATAGTGAACAAAGTATAGTAATAAAATTACCTGTCCAGGTCTATGTACGAGGATGTATTAATATCTAATTAGCCTAGACCATTCCATGAATAATAATGTCACGTCCAAAAGTCGAACCAGTGTAAAAAAAAGATGTCAACCGAAATGGTGAAAATTAAAAAATTGGAGTATCGAATCATCCAGCGCCTGTTTTAAAAATGGTTATGAGGTTAGCCGATTTAACAAACTAGGTTTAATACTCTTGGTGATCAATATTCGTGAAAAATTGCATTGCAAGCTTCAAAAGAGGTAAATTTTTCATGGAAGATGAGAGAATAACTTTCCAATAAACATGAATTTTCAATCCTTCTCAAAGATAGATTGAATACAGTCCCGCCAGTTCCCAAATATTAGACCCAATGTTTTTCCAATAGATACTCTATGGTAGTTGCCTGGATCTATCTCGGAAACTTGCCAGTAACTACCATGAAATTATTAATATACAATATTGCATGCGTATTTTATTATTTTGTATAACAGAACAATATATAAGGATTTTTTTGTAAAAATGGTATAGTTGACAAAGGTTTTAAAAGATAATGAATATTTGTTGATGTTGTCGATGTTGTTGATATTGATTGATGATCTCTTGTTTTTTCTAATTTTCTTGACTTCTTGATTTTATGTTTTGATTTAACCAAATGAATCTTGACTCTGCTGAATGGATCACTCTGTATCCTGAAATCCCTTAAAAAAAACAGTGTCATTCTGCCAATTGTCATTGGCAAATGAATGACAAAACGAACGATCCTAAAAAGTCAATCTGATTAATTGTCAATCACCATCATCGTACCAAAAAATACTAAGGTTAACATGTAATGAAATGCGCCAACGAAAAAAGCAGGCACTACATACTCCACAACAGAGTGTTCTACCAAATGTCTATCATAGAGTAAATACAACAAAAAATAATATTATTATTATTATTATTTTGCTAATTTGTTTACGAGACAAATTAAATACCAATCGAAATTATGAAGCCTCAAGAATAAGTTAATGTTGGGTTGCTTACCTTTTTTTATTCACTACTATTGGGTTGCCAGGTATAAACAGGTAAATAATTTGTCAAATTGTCGTTTTCCCAGTAATTAGCTAAGAACTATTAAATCCTCTTTGAAACAATAATTTTTAAGGCTTTGCAAATATTTTTAACTCTGCTTTGTTGATGTTTTCTCTCTATCACAACTCACAAAACATATCTGTCGCTCCAATTTTTTAATTTGAAAGTCTGGCAAACGATTTTTGACAACCAACTTTATACCATCGTATTGGCAATAAAATTATCTTTATTTTGATATATATTTTTTTGAGCAAGTAGACGAATACAAATTTCTAGTATCGACTTACCTGTTTATACCTGGCAACCCAATAGCAGCGAACAGAAAATGGTAAGCAACTCAATGTTAACATATTCTTTAAGCACCATACAGTTATTTAATTTGTCTGGTAAAGAAGTGAACGAAATTATAATAATAAAAATATTATTATTATTAATTATTCATATCCATGAATATATTTTTTTAGGAAATCCATTGGCGTTTTTTTCTTTATATATTATATTTGATAAAAAATACTTTTTGTAGGCAAATGAGTGAAATAATTTTTAAAACTGTCACTATTATCTGTCTCTTTAAAAAATATATTAAACGACATAACAATTTATGATTTTTTTTCTCTTTTTATGTATAAATCTTCTTTGTAGGGCATCTAAATTCCAAGACAGAGGTTGACATCAGCATTCGGCTAAGCTTACGCAACAACTCATTGTCTACCGTAGCCGTGCAGAAGTAGCAACAAACACATCTTCATAAAATGGGACATTTCATTCACGATGAGCACGGTGCGACACATTTCAGCTAATATATTTTTGTTGAAGTTAACAACTACAATAGACTTTGCTGTTCTTTTTATTGTCAGACACATAAATAAGAAAACGTTGAATTTTTTCATTTGCCTCGTCGCCAGTTTGTTGCGAATGAATGCCAAGAAGTTTTTTAGTAGAAAATATTAAAAATGAGAGAAAATATCATGTCTTAGTTATTTTTTTTTTTTTTTGGTTATGTCTGGTGTTTTAGAGAAATCCCTGGATAGATTTATAACTTTATATATACATATGCATATATTTAATACTGAAAAAATACAAAATAACAGACAGTTTAATTTCTTATATTTCTCCTTAGTTAAAATTGAAAAATCACAGAAAAGAGGACCTGGTATACCACGGTTTACTTTGTAGCCTGAGCTATACAGATCTTCCGTTTTGTAGTAGAAGTTGATTTTTATTTCTAGATATTGGCGGCTTGTTGGCAAGGGCGGTTTATTTGGCAGCATCTTATTTGATACTGACTTAGAGTTCATTTAGACTATGTATTAGTGTTATCGGCATCTATTATCTTTCTAAGTCCAAAATGTTATCCATAATCTCAAATGAGGTCTAACGGTGAGGTAGTAAAACTCAAAATCCTGTACCACAAAATTTAATATCTTTGATAGAAATAGGGGGCGACTAGTTTCGGCATTATGCCATCATCAGATCTATAATAAATAGTATAAGAAAACGAAAGATACAATAATAGAAAGACTTACCAAGCTAAATACAATCAAAAATTAATATGACATTATAACTGCTTACGAAAATTGTGCGCACAAGTAGGAAATAAAAAATGGGGGTAACAAAGGAAAGGTGGTACTAGGAGAAAGGGATTATTGACGTGAAGTAAGAGGAAGGTGAGTGAAAGGATAACACCCCATGGTGTTATGTGAAAGCCACATTATGAGTGGACTAAACGAAAGTAAGGAAAATGCCGACGTGTTATCCTGCACAGTGCGGCACCCGTGTTGTGCATGTAAAATGAGAAATATAGCAAATATAGTACTCCGTAGGCGGCCTACCCAGTACAAAATAAGCGATGCAGCATAAAAGAAGATAACTAAAATTTGTATAAACTGAACCATTAGACGTCGTATTCACAAACGGCGCAATAGAACGTTGTGAAGTTAAAAATATTGACAAGTGACAATTATAATAAAAGTGTGAGAAATTCAAAAAACAATGAAATTAAATAAAGTTAACAAAGCTACTACCTGAAGTATTATTTCACTAATTTTTGTTAAAAACAATAATTAAGTGTGACATCAGGAGACTGAATGCAGGCGCGAGGGAAGGAACATTATAACACGAAGATAAAGAAGTGGGAATTCGGAGTGAACTGACAGTGACAGTTGGAAAAAGAAGAATGACAGATGACAGAAACAAGGTTATATTGACTAAGGAATCAAAAATAAAAAATAAATAAATAGGGGGAAAGATTGTTAACTCGTAATAAAAAATACTGGCTAAATAAGGGGGAAGTTAATAGAGAAAGGTGAGCATGAGAAGATAAATGAGGTAGTATCAGAAGTATCAGAGAGGAATATATAGTTGTCTTTAGGTCTAATTTGTTCGTTGCGACATGAAGTAGAAATTATTATCTTTCTATTATATTCCGGAACATGCTGGTTTTATAGCATCTATAGTATTCATTAGCTACATTTCAACTGTAACTGCTATATTCACGGCAACGGCTTTATATACAGCATCCTGGAAATACCTCCCTTCAATACCGGTTGTTGTCTTTTTTTTTTGTTAGCTGCTGTCTTAAAAAAATTCTCGGAGAAATTGCAGAATTTCCAATAGTTGCGCCACTAGAGGGCGCGTAAAAAATGTGCATATGTTTTCTATAGTTTTTCTTGACTTTGAGGACAACAATACATTTTAGTGCAAAATGTTATACTACAAAGTTTTAGAGAATACAATTCTCTATAACTTTTGTTTCAAACTTATTCCATAATTTCCAATAGTTTCGCCACTAGAGGGCGCGTGAAAAATATGCATGTAGGTTTTCTCTAGTTTTTCTTGATTTTGAGGACAAACAATATACTTTAGTGCAAAATTTTGTAGTACAAAGTTTTAGAGCATAAAATTCGCTATAACTTTTGTCTCAAACTTTTTCTAAAATCTCCAATAGTTGCGCCACTAGAGGGCGCGTAAAAAATGTGCATGTATGTTTTCTCTAGTTTTTCTTGATTTTGAGGACAAACAATGTATTAAGTGCAAAATTTTCTTCTGCAAAGTTGTAAAGCATCAAATTTTCTTTAACTTTTATGTTTAACTTTTATCGAATTCCTCATAGTTTCGCCGCTAGATGGCGAGAAAAATACACATTTAAAATTCCCTACAACTATTGTATGAAAAATTTTCCCGAATTCCCAATAGTTTTCACACATGATTTTAGGAGATCCTAATAATAATAATAAATAACATATTCTCTACGGTCGAGCCGGGAAAATCCTGGGGTGAGACAGCGGATTTTTTTAAAATGTTATAGAGCCAAGAAATATTTATTTAACATATAGTAATGATAATAATAATTCCATAAATAATAATTTCTACCTCATATTGTATCGCGTTAACCTCCACCTGAAACATGAAGACAGTTTTGTACAGTGTTGTACAACAACGTTTACTATCATATACTCCAACCTGATCGATTCTCAACATCTAGATCCAGTGCTATCGAAACCAGGGGTCATTTTCCCGGACCCAAACCCGGAATTTCAGTTAGCCATAAACTTTTTGAGCATAAATCCGGCTTTAGCTCCAAAATTCAGCTTTGCCTTATCCCGGGAACCGCATTTCAGGCCATTATCGGCCCCTGGGGCCAATTCCGGACGTGTAGGCCCAATTCTGAGCTCGGGTATGAATTTTTTTTTGTGCGGCTGTGTTATTATTATTTAAGGTTATTCTGTGTAACCCAAAAGGCATCACACATTGTTTCGGAGAGCTTGATTAATTCTATTGGTCCCAAACTCGCTACGCTCGGCTCGCAGTAGAAAAATTTGGTTCGCGATATCAACTTATATCGATAAAGTAAAGGACGAGAATGTTACAATCTTTCAACGACTTGATAGAGGACAAAGACAGATTTTTCGCTTATTTTAAAATGACTGAACATACTTTTTTGATGTTTTTCAGTATCACAGGTTTCCTATTGTGGCAGATTGCATAAACAAAACGAGCAAATGGTGCATGCAGCGTTCTACCGTATGTCGTATCGCCACCGCGTCCTCCACCGCACCCGCTATCGCTTTACTTTGAGCCTCGCTTTATATAGATGAATTCAAACTCTAAGAAACTAATTAAATTTTATTTGTATTTTGTTGAATTTCATTAATTCATATTATTTAATGTAAAAGAGAAAATATTATTCTGGTATTATTAAATTAGCTGGAGTCTATTATTATTACTGAATAATGAAATAAAAATAGAGAGCTTTATTTTCGGTGCATGTAGTTGACAATTTAATAATGGAAACCAATTCTCAAAGAGATTTAATTTTTTCAGGTTTTCTCATATGTTTTATTCATATAATATAATTTTCTGTGTTGAAATAAATATGGAAATCATTCATTACTTCATACGTACCTTGTTCAACTTTTTTTTTTATAAGAGGAAACTTTATTAGCTGGATGTGTAAATTAATGAAATCCCACAAGTGTATAATTTCGCATGTACCTAAATAATAGAATTAGAGGTTGCTGACGTCGCTTTTTGTATTTCATTTTGCCGTTCTGCTGGATAGGACCATGTGTGCGCTGGCACGTTTTGGCAATTCATCTTTGCTTTACATACAACCGAACCATGTTGCTTTATGTTAATCAGGTTCTGCATTTTATTGGAAAAAGTCCGAAGGTGTGTGAATTTTTGTTTGTTTAGGTTTTTTTTTATATTTTTAAAAAGGTAAAAATATGAATTCTTATCTTAGCGGCACGCATCGAGCCAGGGATAAACTCATAAAAATGAGTTTGTAGCTTTGTTGAGTCTGATAAAAAGAATAAATATTTATAACATGTTGTGCTTGCGACGCATTTAAAAACTAGATGAATGCCACTGTATTGTACAGGGTATAATTTAAATTATGGAATTTTATAAGTTGATTTTTATGGGTTGTTGTGGAATGGACTATCTTTTGCGATCCTTGTCAAACTTCTCATATACCTGTAATATTATATATGATGTGACGTGTAAAAGTTCTAAAAATTTGAACTGCAGAATTTTTTTTCCATGAAAAATATTTTAGTTTGTATGGCGGTACCGAAAGGGCCGGCCCAATCCTGCTGATAGTCTATACGGTTCTTCTATAAGCAGAAATGTAGCTAAGTAAAGTTGAAAACGGAAATCGATCGGTGCTTTCATTCGAGAGTTATAGTGTTTACATCCAAAAAATCTGAAAAAATGTATAAAAAAGTCATGGAAAATCAGAAAAATAAGATTTAAAAAAAACCGATAATCAATAATTCAAAAAGACCGAAAAAATTAAAACCAAAATTGATAAAATTAGCAAAAAATCGGAACAATTAAAGAAAATTGGAAAGAATTAGTTAAAATCAGCGAAAATCTGAGAAAATTAGAGAGAATAAAAAAGAATCAAAAATAATATATAAAAATCAGAGAAAACAGAGAAAATCAAGGGAAATCAAAGACAATTGTAGAAAATCGAAGAAAATTAGCAAAAATCGGCGAAAATCAGAGAAAATCAAAGAAAGTTAAAGAAAATCATAAAATATCAGAAAATATCAGAGAAAATTAGAGAAAATTGGAGAAAATTAGAGAAAATTAGAGAAAATCAGTGACAATCAAGAAAAATCCGAAAAAAATGATAAAATCAGAGAAAATCAAAGTAAATTTTAGAAAATCATAGAGAGTCAGAGAAAATCGTAGAAAATTAGAGAAAATGAGAGAAAATCACAGACAATCAGGGAAAATCAGAGAAAATCAAAGAAATTAGTAGATAGTCTAGGCCACTTCGAACCCAGGTATAGGAAACATCAAGTCGATCTGTGCTTTCGTTCGAGAGTTATAGTGTTTACATCCAAAAAATCTGAAAAAAATGTAAAAAAATTTATGGAAGATCAGAAAAATAAGGATTAAAAAAAGATCGATAATAAATAAGTAAAAAAGCGTAAAATATAATAACATAAATTGATAAAATTAGCAAGAAATGTGAAAAATTAAAGAAAATTGGAGAGAATTAGCGAAAATCAGCGAAAATCTCAGAAAATTATAGAGAATAAAAAAAATCAGAAAAAATAAGAGAAAATCTAAGATAATCAGATAAAATCAGAAAAAAATTAGAGAAAATCAAAGGAAATCAAAGAAAATCGTAGAAAATCAGAAAGTTACCAAAAATCAGCGAAAATTAGAAAAAAATTAGAGAAAATCAGAGAAAATTAGAGAAAATCATAGAATATCCAATTTTACAGTGTTGATGAATTTTTAAACTTTTAATTTTAGCTGATCATAAATATGAAATTTGTATAACTAAATATTGTTTGTCCTATAAAATGTATATGTATTTATTTATCAATTTTATACTACAATACAGCTTCCTAGATTTTTGTGACTTACCTAATTCATATATATTTTGTAATGCGTATGACAAAAGGCGAATAAATTTATTCTTATTCTTATTCTTATCAGAAAATATCAGAGAAAATTAGAGAAAATTGGTAAAAATTAGAGAAAATTGGAGACACTCATTGACAATCAGGAAAAATCAGAAAAAAATCAGATAATCAGAGAAAATCAAAGTATATCTTACATAATCATAGAAAGTCAGAGAAAATCGTACAAAATCAGAGAAAATCAGAGAAAATCAGAGAAAATCAGAGAAAACCAGAGAAAATCAGAGAAAATCAGAGAAAATCAGAGAAAATCAGAGAAAATCAGAGAAAATCAGAGAAAATCAGAGAAAATCAGAGAAAATCAGAGAAAATCAGAGAAAATCAGAGAAAATCAGAGAAAATCAGAGAAAATCAGAGAAAATCAGAGAAAATAAAATAAATTAGTAGATAGTCTAGGCTACTTCGAACCCAGGTATAGGGAATTCAACGTGTTAGAGAGAGTGGGATATAGAAATTTCATCGTGTCAGAAAGAGAGAGCGCTACGGCGTTACACCCACGAGTTGAAAATACCGGAGAATGTGACGTTTCGAACGTTTTTTCGCGTTCTGTTTTTTGATCCAAAAAAAGCGTTGAAAACGTTACAAAATGTGACGGTTCGAACGTTTTTTAACGCTTCAAAAAACTGCAAATTTTATTTATTGAGTAAGCAAAATATTATTTTAAAATCAATTTAAAAAAATGAAGTTGCTTATTTTTCAGTTTTTTGAAGCGTTAAAACCCGTTTGAAACGTTCATTTTACGACGTTTTTAACGCTTTTTAATGTTTCCTTTTGTTGTGAAAAAACTTTTACTTTTTGCATAAGGAAATATATAAAAATAACATGTCAAAATCGATGAATTATGTCATTGTTTGGCGTATTTTTTTTAATCAAAATTCTAAGCCTTGAAAAATGTTGCAAACGTCGTAAAATGTGACGTTTCGAACGGTTTACTGAACGTTAAAAAACGTCGCGCTCTCTCTTTCTTACACGCTGAATTTCCTATACCTCTTTGTCTAACATGTTGAATTCCATATACCTGGGTTCGGGGTGACCTAGACTATTTACTGAAATTGAATAAAATCGAATAAAACGGTGAAGAAACCGTAAATTATTGGAGAAAAATGGAGAAAAAGTAAAAACAAAAATACTGTAATATTAAGTTTCATTTAGTTGATTTATTATAGCTTTGGACAAAATTTTCATGATAAAAGAAGGTGTCATTTGAAATGAGATTTTTAAGGTTTTGTAGGTTTCTTAAAGTGTAAGACAGTTTGACACTAAAGTGACAGGGTGGGCAATAATAGAAGAAAAAAAGTTAAATATTACAAATGTTCTAAAATCTGCACATTTATTAAAATTTAGACGAATTGATACCTAGAAGATGAAAAAAGTAGATCTAATATTACGTATTATAACGTACTATAGAAAATGTATCAAAAGATTTAGTAGTTTTCAGGAGTCAAATTACTGGGGTCAGTAAAAAGTTTTTAAGCGAATTGTTGAATGTTAACGACGAAATTCCACAAATTTCCTCTAAATATTCTACTTTAGCAGGGGCGACTGGCGCAAAATCCGTGATTGTTTGCACTTAGTGGATAATAGTTTTCTCATCAGCCCTGGATTAGTTATTATTATTAAATATGAACTCTTTGAAAATATTATTATTATATTTTGTCTATATAATTTTACTTTTAGCAATACAAATATTATATTTTTATCTATACGCTACATTTACTATAAAAACCCTAATAAAAGCTTCAATGATGTGATCCATAAAACAGCAATAATATAATACCGTATTATTTCTCATAAAATATTACTACAACATAAAACCGTAAAAATCGCGTAAACGTAGAAAGTGTTCCTTTCTTTTATTTGAAACAGTTTAGTACATTCTTTTAAACAAAGTTTAAACTTAGAAGTTGGCAACAAGTAAGAATGCTAAGAAATTAAAATAGTTTTACACAAGAATTTTGCAACTTAACTTCAAATGTGTTAAATAAATTATATATTTTATTTTTCTTAAATTTAAAAACAAAAATTATTTACTACTACATGGGACTATCAAGATGAAGAATAGAGGATTTGGACTATTAAGACTAAGAGCAGATTCGGGAAACCGAAAGATTAATGGAATCCAAGATCACTAAGAAGAACCGCAGAAACGGTTCAGAACAGCCACGAAATGCCTTGGCAAGTCCGAGGCCCCAATTTTCGACAAAATCCATAAGTCCGAGACCTCGATCATCAAAATATCGCTGGGTTGGAGCAATCTCAGATCTATCAAGAACCTTAGACCAAATCCGACCCCTTCTTTGTTGAGTTGCTGATTATAAAAAGAAGTATGTTAAAACAGTGGTATAGTCGCTAACGTAACTCTGACGCCACTCACTTCGACTTGGTATAGTTTCGGTCAAAAATGGTATGTGTCGGCCTCATCACTCTGACATCACTAACCTCGGAATTATAGTTGGAGACAACTGGCTGCAATTAACAGATTTATTTCTAAGCTAACGTAGAACGCTGATTTAAACACAACGATCTAAAAATCTTATAATGGCGAGACGATCATTCAGTATAATATGGGGCTGAAAATCAAAATGACCAACTACACAATGGCCATTTGTTATATACCTATGAAGACCTGGTGTGGTAGCCAAAAATTTAACAATCCTATCTTGCAAGCCTAGTGGTATTGGGCGCACTAAGCAGTATATTTACAGCAACCATGGAAAAAATCTTAAATCTTCCTTCCTTGGACATACTCATCAAAGGGAAAGCGAAGTTGGCAGCATAATGTCTTAAACTTGACCTCATCAGCAATATCGAGACACATACATCAGTAGGGATTGGGACAGTTGAGCGTGGGAAAATTTCCAATCTCAAAGCATTGTAAGCCACACCCCATTTCCAAGATGACCGCCGATGGATTGACCACATGGTCCTGAACAGGTCTCGAACAGCTTTTATCAGGTGTCGAACAGCTTTAAACAGAGAGCTGTTCAAGAGTTGTTTAAAGATGTTTAAGATCTGTTTAAAGCTGTTTGAAAGCTGTTCGAGACGATGTGGTCCATCCACCGGCAGACATCTTGGAAAGTGGGCGTGGCTTACAATGCTATTGGATAGGATAGGAAATTTTCCCACTCTTAACTGTCCCAACTCCTACTTACACCAGTTGCTTGGAGGCAATCTTAACCCAGCTGGATATACCACCTGCCATGTCAAGAGTTATACACATGGTAACCCTTAAAATTACTAAGAGGAAACAGAATATTTAGTTGAAATAAAATCAATATACAAACATTTTTTTCTCCGTATCTGAATCATTCAGATTGATATAATAGGCAAGTAGCACTAATTTAATTTTTGTTTGTTAAAATATTAAATTTATTCTGCTATATTTAATTGTTAGCTATTCTTTTGTTATTTTCGATAATATCCTTGTTACTAACGAACAACATCATGTGGATAATCTCATTTCTGAAGAAATAAACGAAAGCAATCATAGATAGAGACCACTATGAAATCAATTTTGGATTTGGAGAGAAATTGGTCGGAAATGGAGTCACGTAATTCTTGCAGGCTCACATGTAATGATAACGCCTTTGCCTCTCGATTCTAGCTGCAAATTTTGCCCTAGCCATATTTCAAACTTATCGAAAAGAAATGTTCTGGATAAAGTAATATCAACTGAGAGTTTAGTGCTCCATTTCGTGTTGCTGGAAAAATAGCTAGAGATACTATGCACGTATCGAAATCGGTTAAATTATATCCTAGGTAGCTAAAATTACAACAGAAATGATTGGAAACTAATGTTAGTACAGAATAGATTTCGTGATGATTAAATATTAAAATTGAACGATTATTATACTGTTATTATATGGAAACATGATATACATTTTTATTAAAAATATCCAAAACTTTTCTGTGTGCAATTTAAATTAAAAACTAAATATGCCTTATCATTTTTTCCAGCATGAAACGATCCCTTGAGGCGAACAAGGAAACAAGAAAGTCTGTTACGTTGGCTTATGAATATATTCATTTTTCTTCAGCTTGACAAACTAAAGGGTACATCCATCTTACCAAAAGTTTAATGTACAGCCTAAAAATTGAATTAATCATCCCCAGTTTGAGTTTTTCTCGAAAAGTGCTAACCCAATTAAAAGTCTAAACGATTTAATTTTCAGGATACAGCTTTGAAACAGATCTTGATTGCGAATACTTGCTAGAAAACTTTTCAACGAAACTATCAGTTTTTTAGGCCAGGGCTTTAGTTAGGAATTGGTTAGAGTATAATATTTAGTGTGTCTGTCAGTCACACATTGTTTATTTAATGATTGTACATTAAAAATAAATAATAGCCATGTTTTATCTTAAGAGAGAATAAAACCGGCCTGGACCATTAGCCGTGGTTCTGAAAAGATGGACGCGCTTCCCTACAGAATTCTCTGGACTGGAACCGCCACTCTTCAGACGAAAGGGTGGTTCGTGATCTCGCGGTGTAGGAGAGTCTTTACCTTACAAAAAGCATTTGGGGTTCGGGAGGGTGTCAATGACTTTTTGATCTATTTAAATCTATAACTCTTGCTTTATAGTTTCACCTTACAATCCCATTTAACCGAAAAAATTAAAATATGCTAATGAACTCTTTGCTAGATTTATTAAAAAAAAACAACTATGAAAAGTTTAACAACAAAAAAGATATATATTTCAAAAAATTAGGAAAAGAAAAAACAAATAAATTGACTGATTGAATAACAAAAAAAATTTACAAAGTGAAATACTAACAATTATAACAGAGAACCCAAATTATCGCGATCTTACGATCACCATCAGTAATAAAATGTTTGAAACATATACTGCAAATAGCACCAAAGTTTTTGGACTTAATGTCCGCGGATCTGGCCTTATTGACTCAAAAAAATAAGTAATTACAAATAAAATCTCGACGACCTTTATGTCAAAATTCTCTAAACTAAAGCTGACAAGAACACAAGAAGACAACTAAAAGTAACTGATTGTCTATGTAACGAAAACTTTTTTAAGAATAAAAAACTGACTAAGAAAATTATAGCAATTAATTATAACAAATTTGACAGAGCCATACAATTAAAGGGGTTACTTAAAGCGGGGAGGCAATGTCCCCTAGTTTTTTATTTATTCTATTTTTCGCTTGTGATATTTTTATACAAAGATTTATTATAACGTATAATTATAATGAATCGAAAAAAAAGTGATGATGGTGAGGCTACTGCACCGGCGGAGTGATCGTCGAAGTGAGCAGAAAAATAGGCGTGTATATTGGGTGCACTTAATCATTTAAAGTAGACTTCTTGCTGGTGCGTTTTATGTTTTATTCAGCTAACTACAAGAATATGAAGTTAAATTCTTCAATTACTATCTAATGTCCATTCCTTCTTTACACGAGTTACACAACAAATTGAAGAACGTTCTTTGCCGTCAAGACACTGTAATGAGACATTGTATTAAACCTATGCAGATGCTTGCGGTAACAAAAAGGTAATAGTAGATTACATATTAGATAAATTTCATTGGAATATTATCCAGAATTCACAAAATAAACTAATATTTCTTTTAAATTTAATAAGATTCATTTTAATTTGTACTTTTGGCCACTACTGTATATTTTACCATTCCATAATCTAAAAATAGATTGTTATTCTTTACGTACGTCATTATAGCTGTCGTCCCGTGTGCAATAATGTTGTTTGTACAAAATAATTCACCCTATCCCCATCTCCCTCTAAGCGATATAATATTTCTAAGAGCGACAAGCGCAGAAATACCTGTGATCGCCGAACGGGTCGTTTTTCTTATTGGAAAGAAGAAAACCGTTACAACTCCCCACTTATAAATCTTTTAGCACTATAAATAGGAAAATAGTCTAGTAGTCTCAGTCTCATCATATCTATCAGAGTTCAGTTGACATATCATGTCATATCATGTTGACCGCACCCTAAAAATTATTAATATAATAAATTTTCTGAGAGTCTAAAAATGTACATAAATTGTAACTATGTTTTGTATTAGTGAGAACAGTTGCTCTAATAATATTAATAAGAATAAATTGTAATAAAAAATGTAATATTAATAATTTTGGTTTGCTAATAAATGGGTGAGTAAATAGCCCTTACAGTTCACTTAAATGATTTGATTTATTTGTGGTAACATACTTAACTTTTATACTCTGTATTAAGGTTGGTCCTTCGACAATTAAGCGGCGTTAACGCGCTGTCTGCCGTAGTAAATTATTCCAAACTTATATCGATTCTTAACAATATTTATTCAAATATCGAGTCGGGAAATGCATAATTACTGCCGAGGGCAAATATAGATCACCGAGGCGCTACCGCCGAGGTGATCTATCCTAATATTTTGTCCCATGAGACGGGTGGAGATTCTACGGCAATTATTAGTAATTTATTGTCAATTTGAATACTAGTTTCGGCCATTGCACATATAATTAAATAAATAAACTTTAAAGGTATTGTACTCACAGCAAATAAATAAACAATAATAATCTATCACTTCAAAGAGTACCGGATGACTGTCAGCTCGGCATGTGTTGCAGCTCCAGTACATTTCTATCTCCCACCAGAATCCATCCGATAACCGATATCGGATGGTCGTAGTGGGAGAGCCGACTGCCGCCCGAAACAAAGCAGTCGGTCCGACACCGGGTATTCTCACCCTACACGTATCGGGTGAGAATACCCGGCGTCGGACCGACTGCTTTGTGTCGGGCGGCTGTCGGCTCTCCCACTACAAAATATCTTCATGTTCTTGTAGTTCGCTGAATAAAACATAAAACTCACCAGCAAGACGTCTACTTTAAATGATTGAGTACACCCAATATACACGCCTATTTTTCTGCTGACTTCGGCGATCACTCCGTCTGTGCAGTAGCCTCATCATCATCACTTTTTTTCGATTCATTATAAACATACATTATAATAAATCTTTTTATAAAAATGTTATAATTTGGCTAAGAACGCATTTTGAATAATGCACTACCTACTGAACTTGATGTGCTGTCTCGGCATCGGTCTGATATCGGACAAATCTCTCCGATACGTGTAACGGGTGCAGTTCCGATATCGGGCCGATATCGGACAATTCCATTCGATACATGTGTCCCTACACTTACTTTTAAATGCTTCAAGACGACTTGCATGATTCTTTGCGCATTTGAGACATTTTGACTTCATGTCATAGTTGAACGTGACGTGCCTCCATTGTTAGGAATTATGGCACCATTTGTCTAGATTTCGTTAGCTTCCAGTTACTCGTATACAGAACCACTCTAGAATTTGGATTGAGATAATATAATGTTATTGTGGCATCATTGGTATCTAATAACAGAGAGCTCATTTTAATGATCTTTGATAGCAATCTTTGGCGTTGATTTGACATTCAGTTTTGAGGTTTTATTTAATCTCATCAGGGTGGAATTCTCAGAGTACGAATGCATCCCATTATAATAGATGCAACGTTAGTGTATTTTATTGTGAACTTGCCTTCAGTGTTTCTCTTTCATAATTGGACGATAGAAAATAGCTTTCGTTATCTTTTTTCCAAAATTGTGATTCTGGTTAGTTTTGCTGACTATCTTAACAGGTGTCTCTCTGTAGTTATTCATCTTCAAATGTTTCTTATTTGTAAGAATTTATTTGACTGGTCAGTTTAATGCCTTTTTTACCTTTTGCTGGGCACCGAGGTCTGTACTTTCGCTGTAGCATTCCTTTTATTTAAAAAAATTAAATTTGTTTTGTTACTGATATTTTGAACTAAAATTTGTTCAGACTTTGCTTGAGTTAGTATCAATAAGGTACATGGTCATATTCTGGATAGGAACTAAATTCATTATACAAACAAGACCAATTTAAATCAGCACTATTTTTTAATGGCACAATAAAAAATAATAAATCTGGTTAGTGATTGGACGAAAATAAATTTTGTACCTATTTTCCTTCTTATCCTGGCCTAATAATTTTAGTCCTTAAATATGTAATTAAAGTTGAGCTTATGCACTAGACGTTACAATTGTATAATTGTAGTTTCACTGCGAGAAATTACAACAAGAAAATATCGCTCTTAGTGTAAATGTACAATAGTCAACTCGCAAACGGTTTACGTAAATATTTTGTTTTAAATGTATATCACGTTGACTACAACAGTTTAATGTTTTTTGAAATTATGCTGTACAGAGAGAAAATTGCGGAATCTAGTTTGACAGTTTAAGTTACCTCGAGCAGGGTGTTTAAAATGCGTATTAGTCTTGAGTGTTTCGGTCTATGTTAACGAAAAAGATAGACGTTAAGGAACTGTTTTAATTGATATAATGGATCGCTCTATAATGGTCTCAAAATTCCAAATAAAGAAAAGAATAAGAACCATATTATATAAAAAAATTTAGTTTTCTTACATATTTATATGTGTTAAATGTAATCGTCTAATGATGAGCAAAATACATATGAGTTCTGGTAAAATTTGTTAGTTCCCACCTCTATTTAAGAAAAGTAATACTATTTTTGTTTCATTACTTCCCATCATAGAATTATTTGATTCATTTTGTCTAGGATTTTTCAAATACAAAAAAATTTTCAAAGATTTTATAATTAATTAATGATTTTTTAAAGGAATTTTCATGAATTTTTTCAGAATTTTTTGATTTTTGAAGTTATCAAAGAAGTTTTGTCAAGAATTTTTGAGGATTGATTAAATTTTTTCCAGGATTTTTCAAGTAAAAAGGAATTTTCAAGGATTTTACAAATAAGTGATTTTTTAAGGAATTTTCAACGATTTTTTTAAGATTATCAAAGAAGTTTCTTTATTTTGTCAATAATGTTTCAGAAATGATTCATATTTTCCTGGATTTTTTAAATAAAAACACGAATTTTCAAGAATTTTAAAATTGGTTAATGACTTTATAAAGGAATTTCCTATAATTTTTTAAGAATTTTTCAGGATTAAAACATTTTTTTAGGATTTTTTAAGTAAAAATAAAGTTTTAAAGATTTTACAATTAATTAATGATTTTTTAAAGGAATTTTCATGAATTTTTTTAGATTTTTCATTTTTGAAGAAGATTTGTCAATAATATTTCCATGATTTTTCAAATAAAAATGAATTTTCAAGAATTTTATAAATAATTAGAGATTTTTAAGGAATTTTCAAGGATTTTTTTAAGATTTCTTCATTTTTGGTTATCAAAGAAGTTTCTTCTTTTGTCAATAATTTTTCAGGATTGATTCATTTATTTCTCGGATTTTTTAAATCAAAAGGAATTTTCAAGAATTTTATAATTAGATTTTTTAAAGAATTTTCATGGATTTTTTCAGATTTTTTCACTTTTGAAGTTATCAAAGAATTTATGTCAAAAATTTTTAAGGATTGATAATTTTTTTTTCTAGGATTCTTCAAGTAAAAAGGAATTTTCAAGGATTTTATAAATAATTAGAGATTTTTTCAGGAATTTTCAAGGATTTTTTTAAGGTTTTTTCATTTTTGGTTATCAAAGATGTTTCGTTATTTTGTCAACAATTTTTTAGGATTGATTAATTTTTTCCCGGATTTTTTAATAAAAAGGAATGTTCAAGAATTTTATAATTAGATTTTTTAAAGAATTTTCATGGATTTTTTCAGATTTTTTCACTTTTGAAGTTATCAAAGAATTTATGTCAAAAATTTTTCAGGATTGATAATTTTTTTTTCTAGGATTCTTCAAGTAAAAAGGAATTTTCAAGGATTTTAAAAATAATTAGAGATTTTTTCAGGAATTTTCAAGGATTTTTTTAAGGTTTTTTCATTTTTGGTTATCAAAGAAGTTTCTTTATTTTGTCAACAATTGTTCAGGATTAATTCATTTTTTTCCTGATTTTTAAATAAAAAGAAATTTTGAACAATTTTATATTTAGATTTTTTAAAGGAATTTTTATGGATTTTTTCAGATTTATTCGTTCTTGAAGTTATCAAAGAAGTTTTGTCAAGAATTTTTCAGGATTGATGAGATTTTTAGGATTGATTAATTTTTTTCCAGGATTTTTCAATAAAAATGAATTTTCAAGGATTTTATAAATAATTAGAGATTTTTTAAGGAATTTTCAAGGATTTTTTTAAAATTTTTTCATTTTTGATTATCAAAAAAGTTTTTTTATTTTCTCAACAATTTTTCGGTATTGATTCATTTTTTCCCGAATTTTTAAATAAAAAGGAATTTTCAAGATTTTTATAATTGGATTTTTTAAAAGAATTTTCATAGATTTTTTCACTTTTGAAGTTATCAAAGAATTTTTATCAAAGTAGTTTCTTTATTTTTTCAATAATTTTTCAAGATTGATTCATTTTTTCCCGGATTTTTTAAATAAAAACCAATTTTTCATTTTTTTAAATTATCAAAGAAGTTTTGTGAATGTTGTCAAGAATTTTTCAGGATTGAAACATTTTTTTTAGGAATTAAAAAAGAATTTTCAAAGATTTTATAATTAATTAATGATTTTTTAAAGGAATTTTCATGAATTTTTTCAGAATTTTTCATTTTTGAAGTTTTCAGGATTGATGAAATTTTCAGGATTTTGAGGTTATAAAAGGAGTGTTGTGAATTTTGTCAAGAATTTTTCAGGATTAAAAAATTTTTTCAGGATTTTTTTTTAAATTTAAAGATTTTATAATTAATTAATGATTTTTTGAAGGAATTTTCAAGGATTTTTTAAAATTTTTTCAAGGATTGTTTAAAATATTCTCAAGGATTTTTCATTTTTAAGGTTATCAAAAATGTTTTGTGAATTTTGTCAAGAACTTTCAAGATTGATTCATTTTTTCCAGGAATTTTCAAGGATTTTATAATTAATTAATGATTTTTATAAGGAATTGGAGTGAGGGAAAATAAATAAATCCAGATTCTTAGTAATTATTTTTCTTTCCGCCTTTTTTCTCTACTTGCGTTTTTGCTCACTTTTCATGCCCCTTTTTTTCCCACTTGTATTTTTTGCTCAATTTTTCCTCCTTTTTGTTCCACTTTTGTTTTTTTTTCGTTCAATTTTTTCCTATATTATTTTCCCAACTCTTGGGTTTTGCTCCTTTTTCCCCCCTTTTGTCCCAACACTTGTTTTTTTGTCCCACTTTTATTTCCCACATTTTTTTCTCACTAATTTTTTTTGGTCAATTGTTTTCCCAAATTTTTATCACATAATTATAATCTATATGAATCTGACCATTATTTACAAAAATAATACAATCCGAATGGAGTAAAAGAAGAATTTAATAATCTTACAAAAATATATAATAATTGCATAAAACAGACCAAAATATCATCGGGTTGTCCTCAAATTACTCAAATAATCACAGAGTTAGGAATTGCACTCAGGTGTTGAGGATTGATGGGTTGGGTGACATTTGCAAAGAGTAGAATTGACATAAGTGTTCCTCAAGGTTCAATTTATGGACCAATGATTTGCCCACTATATGATTAGGGATAGATATACTCCCTTTGCTGATGATACAACATTGTCCTTCTCTGATAATACTCTGGAGAGTTCACTGGAAGGTTCCATGTTGGCGCAGGACCAAACTGAGTCTTGGCTCCGTTCCAACAGGTTGATTTTCACAAATGATTGTCCCAAACCTAACTTTCTTAGTGTAGTCTTGGACTCAAAGCTGTATCGAAGCACTTTAAAAAAAAATCAACAAGTCTTTGTATGTCCTACGAAACATTTCACTTCTGATATACTACGAACAGCCTATTTTGCTATCTTTAACTCTTAAACTTATGTATTTGTTAACCTTGGAATGTCTATAGTATGTCAGGAGGAATGTAAGTAGGTTTAGATAACATACATAAACATAACATCATTCACTATAAGCATAACTAAGAAGGTAGCAGGATGGCAGGAAGGCCCGGAATACTGGGCTGTAAAACTTTTTAAGGTCTTACCAACGGCTTTCAAAAAAAAAGAAAAATTGTTTTTAACAAAAGGTGCGTTCTATAATCTAAATGATTTTTTAAATCAGACTTTATGTTAATGTGTTCGTAATTTTAAGTTTTAAATTAATATCTTAAAATGAATTTGACTTAATATGAACACATTATTTAATATTGAGTATTGAATATTTATTGAATAACTTGAAACAAATAGTATTTTATAGAACATTAAATCATTCAAATATGTCATATCAGTTATAAAAAATGTTCTACCGCCTTTCCGTCTGTTATCGTTTTGTCTTTCGCTTTTTTTTATTTCCCTCGAAACAAAATTATCCACAGGATGTTCTTTCTTTTTATCAAATTTCTAACATTAGGTTGTCAGGCGGTAAATCGAATTTGATATAGTGCTTAGATGCATGCAATGCCGTTCGATATCTCGGTTGATTTCGATTCGCTATGATTTATTTTTCAATATGCTATTTTATGTCTAACATTGGTTTGAATTTTTGCTGAAGTTATATAATGCCTTTTCTCCACGAGCACTTGTAAATGTCTGCTTCGATCACTGTAATAAATATGATCCCAGAAACTTTATGTATAAGTATGTCTGTAAATCTGGATTATGTGAGACAATCATAATAAATTTTCAGTTTTTTTTTTTCTATTATTTTATAAACATTTATTCTTGGAGAGCATGAAGATTGAAATTTCGATACGTGAAAATAAATATTAACAACCCTTAAACAACAGATCCCTGAGTAAAATGGGACTATATAAAATCATTGAATATTCATTGATGTTCGAGCTGTAATATAGTATTATTTTTATCGAAACGAAACGCCACTGGTTTCAAAACGACTATCAGTCCATTAGCTACTCAACTGACCTTAATCGAAGCACCGATACCTTGCATATAAAAACTACCATAAAAGCGAAAATATTTTCGCAGTCCTGAAAATTTGGAGGCGAAGAAAATATTATCATAAAACATTTTAGTATCAAGATGTTTTCATTGTTAACATGGAAAGGATATGTTTGGTTTCCCTAAGTTCGGATGGAAGGGCTTTAGGGAATCGAGTGAAATTCCGTGCGAGGCTCAACCGACAGATGTCTTTCTTTCAAATTTTTTAAACTGAGAGACGTGCCTAAACCTAGTAAGCCGTAAATCATTTTTAAAAAAACTCAAGTTTTGTTATATGCAATATTATCATCGAATAAAAGAAAACAAAATACATTATATATAACCTGTTGTATTTGAATTTTTTAGTAACGTAAATTTGATATATCTTTTAGAAATAAGAGAAGCCCTCTATATCACTATAACAGACAAAACTGTAGATATGTTTAATAATAATAACTTACCAACCCCCCGCTCAATTAAAAATCAGATCACACACACTCTCTCGCATCCAGACAGTGAATCTAATCAGACAATCCTTTACTAGAGCAAAAAAACTTCTTCTTATTAAAAAATGGCGGCTTAACCGCACCCAAAAATTTTTTGAGTTTTCATACTAAAAAAATGGAAATATTTTTTTTTACACTAATAGTGAAATGATTGAGTACAATTTAAATATTCATGTTACCGTTCATAATTAAGCATAATGATTTTGCTGTTCATATAAAAATGGAACAAAATTTTACAGTCCAATTTCAAATACTACTTTTATTTCAACATTCATATTGGTTTAACTTTATCCAAGAAGTTTGGTCCTTCGAAATTCTGGATTGATGTTAACACGTCTACCTAAATTTCACTGGGATATGATCCAGAAAATCAACATAATATTATTCCGTCTTTCTCTCAGACTCTTTTCTGTCTAATTGCAAAATACAGTTAACAAAAATAAAATACATAGGCGACTGTTGCTATGCATGCTTATCTTTTTCTTATATTATCTCATCGTTATAAGAGACGAAAAATATAGATATGTTTCTTCCCGCTAAGATGGTTAATTCAAAGCTATTTACATACCACGTCATATGCCTCCTACCAATAAAAAACTAACAACCCTCCTCTCCGTTAAAAATCAAAGCATACAATCTCTCTCGCATCCAGACACTGAATCAAGTCAGTCATGCATTTACTAGGGCAAAAAAGTTTCTTTATATAAATAAAATGGCGGGTAATTAACCGCACCTAAAAAGTTTTCTGATTTTTCATAATAAAAAATGTAAATAGTTTTTACAGTGAGTGAAGTGATTAAGTACAATTTAAATATTAATGTTTCGGTTTCATAATTTACATTCCAATTTCAAATACTATTTTTATTTTAACATTCATATTGGTTTAACTCTACCCAAGAAGTTTGTTCCTTCGAAATTCTGGATTGATGTTAACACGTCTACCGTCTAGTTTTCTTCCAACAGTTACGAATACTAATATTCATAATTTGTTCAGTTTGATATTAATTATACGTCTAAATGTCACGATACAAATTCCTTATTAAAATACCACGAGACGTCAGTCAAGTGGTATTTCTGAAGGATTTTATAAAATAAAACTATTTTATAAATCTAGTAATAGTAATTTTTCCAAAATCCAATAAAATTTTATATTAGACCACTTTATGTTTTTGCAGAAAAAGATCTCTACCTCACTGAATTAATTCTGTTAAGTTTCATTGAACTAAAAAAATTAAGAAAACAGCAGGCTTGCTAGGATCCCGGTAATGATAACACCATCCTAAAAGCCAATTAGTTAAGTGAGCCTCATACATACCCCTTGAGAAATTTACATTTGTTTGTTAATCTCATTCTAACTTTGAACAGATGCTATAGTATGTAGGATTAGAGCGAATATTAGTTTCTAATTTAATTAGTAAAAAAATACTATAAGGACAAGAGAAAAATAGTTTAAAAATAATTTTAATCTACAATTAAAAATCTGTTATTTATGATGTCTAAAATTATAAAGAAAAATAATCATTTCATGTAATATTAGCAGAACGAATGCAACATAACTGTATATTTATTCTGATTTTTTTTTTATTAGATTTTTTCCCTAAGCCTGTCCATATGTCACATATAAAATAAATGAGTGCTTTGTTTGACTATGTAGCAAATGTAGCGAGGAAGTAAAAGAAACAGTTTACAACTGTATAAATAAATGCTAGGGGCTGCTTTTTAACTTGAAACCTTCGTTTTTTAACTGATTCGTTTCAAATTTCTAGTTTGGGGATGTTTAACGTCCCTGAGCGTGATTAAATGGCGAATTATATAATATATATTATACGATTATATTTTTAGGGTGAACTTAAACGTTGTAGACTGCATTTAACGGTAAAAGCGGCATTCCTCTTTCTCTTGTAAAGTAAATAGTGAACTTCAAAATTAAACTTTGTTTTTTCTCATTATACCGGAAAGACATTTTGACAATAAAAAATTAAGTGAGCTGTCAAAAATAACATTTCTGTCGACATTAGTTAAGAAATACGTTAATGACGTCATAAGTCCGTCTCATCCATTTCATGATTGAAAGATCAAGTTGGACAATGTATGACGTAAAATCTAGTCGAATTTAGTACATTTTAATACGTAAAAAATTAAAACTAAAATTAGTGATATTAACTATAAATAATTTATATATAAAATTTGAGCGATTGCTAGCTAGGGGCTGGCAGCACTAAACTAACCGAAAATAATTAAAAAAATTTTAAGCCACCAGAAGTGAGGGCAAATCAAAATTGACCACCAGGTCGTAGTCATAACAAGACTTAAGAAAACCTAAAAAAAATACGTAGCTAGTCTCTAACCTGATAATGGAGGAATTGAAAAATTTGACAAGTGACAGTACAACCCTATACCCTTAAAAAAACTGGTAATGACGGTTCATATACACAGATTGAATACAAAAAGTGAATAATATTGAAAAAATTAATTACATGTCAAACGCTTGACGCATATTAAATAAAGGCACGATAAGGAAGAAGAAAAGTAGAAGAAGAGGAGGTTGACAAATGACAAGTTACAATAGGGAAGAAAAATATAGGTTAGGAAATATAATCAAATGGCGCTAAGAGAGAGCAGAAAGTAATAATTGAGGAGACGAAGCGATAGGAAATACCTAAATGGAAAGGAAAATAAATGAACAATTGGGGGACAGGATTGCAATAGTAAGATTGGGTCGGAAAGGACTTTAATTTCAAATAATATCTCTCTTTAATACAAACCATTAAAAAGTGGGAAGTCTAAATTTAAAGTCGAGAGTGGAATCTACAAATGACACTATTAAAGAAAGCGAACAGTAGATAAGCCATGACAGTTCTGGCGCACTCCTTATGGAAATTGACATGGAAAATCGCTAAGATCCATTCTGGTAATTTTTGGTACACGTCAAGGTTCCGACTACTACTAGACGAATCTCGATCCACTTCAATGTTCCGATCCGGCTAGACAAGTCTCGAACAGCTCTTGAACAGGTCTCGAACAGCTCTCGAATAGCTTTAAACAGCTGTTCGAGACTTGTTTAAAGTTGTTCAAGGGCTGTTTAAAGTTGTTCGAGAGCTGTTCAAAACCTGTTCGAGAGCTGTTCGAAACCTGTTAAAGAGCTGTTCGAAAGCAGTTCGAGAGCTGTTCGAGACCTGATCAAAAGCAAATCAATTTTTATTTCACAATAATCCAATTGTCTGATGACGTCACGAGTGACCTTGGATTGGTCAAAAAATTATCAGAATGGACTTCGGCGATTTCCCATGTTAATTTCCATAAGGAGTGCGCCAGAACTGTCATAGTTTATCTACTGCAAACTTATGTAACAATTATGTTAGCATCAACTTATAATGATGCTAATATAGTCGACGAAACGTATGTAGAATGTAGTTTTGGTTAGCGGTGACGATATTCTTTACCCTGTATTTTTTTATACAGTATATTTTCCCCTATTTTAACTGCCTATAACTTCAAAACGGTTCATGATAGAAATATGCAGTTTTCACTGAAATGTTTTATTTTAGTACAAGTTTTGTTTATATCGATCAAAATTTTTCTATCGCTTTTGATGACGTCACAACAAAAATGGTGGATTTTTGAAAATTTTTAGTTGACTTTTTTAATGGAACACACAATATATTTTTTGTAATTTGTTGCAATATTTTTCAAAATCGATTCACAAATGACTGTGTAATTTTTCCCAATTTTTTAACTAATTATAGCCATATTTGTTGTGACGTCATCGAAATTGATTAAAAATTTCAATCTATTCAAACAAATCAGTGAAAACCGCATATTTCTATCCATCGCCATTTATAGACAGTTAAAATAGGGAAAAAAATATATAAGGGGAAACGCGGTATTTAATGAAACGCCAAAAAATTAAGATTTACTAAAAATATCATTTTTTTTGCTAATTTTAAGACTAAAACATAAATATATTAAAAATAAACAACACCCCTTGACACAACCATTTTGAATAGACCACGTATAACTAAATCTCCAATTTCAAATATTCTCTGTGAGGCCATTTGATATATTTCACCTTACATAAACCCGACTTCGTATAAAATGCACCAGATGTTTCTGAAATTTAGATCTAGAATCAGCATATCATTTACATGTAGCATTAAAATTTGAAATTCGAACACTACATACCTACCAAATGAAATTATAAAAAAAGAGCTTCACAAAATCCAATTTATTTCCAATCGTTGTATTTATCTAACCGGTCGATACAATTATAGGATGGATCGCTGAATATTATTTCTTCCAGATGCATTTTTCAATAATTTCAATTTTATTAATAACAATAATATTTTACACTTCTACGAGTAAATTCATGAAGATAAGACTTATGCAGAGAAGAGACTGCTATTATTATTTGCCTTAGCGCTACAGGGCCACTTACTGATAATTGATGGCACAGTTTGGCTATAGTTGAAAGAAAACCGGGAAAATCTTACCACTAAACTTACTTTGGAATGTGTCAAATTATTATAGTTTTAGCGATCAAAAAAAATCGGTTGTGTCGCCCCAAAACTTGCCCGACGAGTATCCAGAGACGAATACTTTTTCAGATATTTAATATTATTTTTTTTTAGGTTTGACAGGTGAGAGTTGGAGAAATAATTTTGAATGATCTGAATAGAGATTTTCAAGGGCTTTCAAATGACATATTAGAAGTCAAATTCCGTGACATATTATTCTATCAATTTTTGACAGTGACACTTCCGTTTGACAGATGTTGTACAAAAATTAATGGGTTCCTCCAATGTATAACCGAAATCCATATACCAAATTTCAGCTTAATCCGATTAAGCGTCTGGCTTCTATCATGGGAGATTACACACAGACAGTCACACAGACAGACACACAGACAGATACACAGACAGATAGACAGACAGACTTCCACCTGAAAATGGTCTTAAACGTCTCAGGGGACCTCAAAATTTAAAATGGATATTTCCATATTTATCTAGAATATTTTTTAGCTCGTTCACAATAGTTTTCCTTCTCGAATGATGAGTCAGAAAAATAAAAATCAGAAAAATCACAAATAATAGAAAATATTAGAACAAATTAAAATATACATCGAAAAATTAAAAAAAAATGAAAAATAAAATAGTGAAATAAGGAAAATATAAAAAAACTCGCAAAAAACAAAACGAAAAAGAATTCGCAAAAAATGAAAGAAATCGAAATATATCACAAAAAATAGCAAAAACCGCAAAAAAACTGCAAAACAAAAAAAAACAAAAAACTGGAAACTATTGTAACCATAAAAAAATAATAACAGGAAAAAAAAATTCAAATGATTTGAAATAAATCGCAAAATGTCTTAAAAAAATAGCTAAAAAATCTCTAAAAAATCGCAACAAAATCCCAAAAAAATCGCAAATAATTATAAAAAATCAGAGGAATAAGAAAAAATTAGAAAACAAATAAAAAAATTAAAATAATATCAGAAAAAAATTAAGAAAAATTTTAAAAAAATTGAAAAAAAAAACAAAAAATCAAAAAAAAACCAAGGAAAAATCAGAGAAGAAAGAAAAAATCAAACAACAGAAAAAATCAAAAAAAATATCTTTTCCAGGAATATTAGGATTCAAAAATCCTTAATTTTACAGGTTATACATATGACATAAATCTGTAAAGAATCAGAAAGAACAGAAAAATCCGACAGGAGAATAAGAAAAAATCACAAAAAATAATATATAAGAAAAAATAAAAATAAAAGCAATAAAATAAAAATGAAAATCAAAAAAATTAGAAAAAAACTCATTATAAAAATTTTTGAAAACAAATTGAAAAAAATCATAAAAGAAATTTGAAAAAAATCAGTAAAAAATCATTAAAAATTATCAAAAAATCTGAAAGAAATCAAAAGAAAATCAGAAAATATAAAAATTAGAAAAAAATTTTCAGATATTTAATGTTAAAGTTTCAAATTTTGACATTTTTGACAGGTGACATTCGGAGAAATAATTTTAACTGTTCGCAATAGAGATTTCCAAGCACTTTTAAATGACATATTGCAAGTCAAATTCTGTGACATATTGCTTTTTTGATAGTGTGACAGATATCGTAGAAAAATTAATGGGTTTCTCCAATGTATAATCGAAACCCATGTACCAAATTTCAGCTCAATCGGATTAAACGTGTCGCCTCTATCGTGGAAGAATATACACAAACAGACAGACAGACTTTCATCTGGAAATGGTCTTAATCATCTCAGGTGACCTCAAAATGGATATTTCCATCTTTATCTCGAAAAATTTTTTTAGCTCTTTCACAATACTTTCCCTTCTCTGAGGTGGGTCGGGAAAGTAAAAAGTAAACAACATTCAGTATGCATATCCCACCATTTCCATCTCAGTATTTTACAATTACCAACTAACCTAACAAATAAAATCTTCTAACTATCTCATAATATAGTAGAAACAATTAAATGAAAGGCACCTAAGAAAAGTCCTTAAACAATACAAATATTATCCACCTACAAAATCCACATCCGAAAGGATTATTCGACTCATATTGTTATACCCGCCATTTACATCTAGCTTGGTAGTCGAATAAAGGGGACATTAGGCTTTTACGAGCGCCATCTATACTAAGCGTGTAAGTTGTTCAAGATGGCTGCCGTCTTTGTGAGAGATAGAAACGACGTCGTTATGGAATGTGAAGGGTCTCGGAGACCGCAGCCAATTATGGATAAAAATGTGTTCAGCGTATCATAAAATGACACTTCTGAATATTTGTCACTCTTGATGTTTGTCGTAATATCTTAGTCAAATGGTGGGATGCGTCATCATGGTAACATATGAATCACAGTTTTTTATCGCTTAAGGTATTTGAGAAACCACTCAAGAAAACTTTATTGTACTACAAAATATATATATATACACTGAGAAAAATATGTTAAATAAACAAGAATTATAATTTTTTTCGTCTTTCATTATTTCTACGTTCAGTTTTCTGTATTAAAAAGAAAATTATATTTCGCGCTTTATCCCTTTTCTCATTTCCCATAAAACCAAAACGTAATTGTTTTGTTCGCTCACAATTAAATTTTGCTGGATGAAAATCTCCAGACGAAGTTGGACATTTTATGAATTGTGCTTGAATGGACCATTCTTGTTGTGTCATGTCGGTACATAATGCCGAGTAATCCCCTACAGCTGCCAATTAACCATGTGACAACGGATTCCAGAGATTACGATACTCATATATCACGGGCCAGAGATAATATTTTGATGAATGTTTAATTCGTGGCTTTGTGGTTCAACGCACACCATTGCACTTTCGATTACCACTTTGGTCAACACACTGTATCGTTAATTCGCTTTGCTTTATTTAAAGGCTGGAAATAATTTCAATCAAAAACATGTTCTTTTCATTATATTATTGATTAAAAAAAATTAGACCTTGCATATTTCTAATTTTAAATTGCTGTGTTGATATTGAAGTACTCATAAACTATTTTGTGCTAGGAAAAAATACACCCACCACATACCATGAATAAATGCACAAAAAGATTCAAAGCCATGTATAATTTTTACCTTCACTCTGTAAGTTAAATAACAAAATGGTATGAAAGGAGCCCTGAAACCAGAATTCTATTTGGAAGAATTTCAAATATATATGATCCAAAACAGTTCTGAAATGGAGCAGAAATATATTTAATATCAGAATACGAGAAAATCGTCATATAAAACATTGCAAAACAACATTTTTTTTTAATTTAATAAAATATTTTGTACATGATAAGAAATACTCCTTTAATGGGAAGGTAAAACATGTCAAAATGGTGCTAAAGTATAACGAATAAATCTTCAAATTTATATAAAACAGGACTAATTTAGTACAAAATAGAGGAAAACTATCCGGTTTTTCAGAATACATAGTTACTTGGACTCTATTACGTTTTTTTTTTGTGCCATCCTGTATTTTTATTATTCCTCTGCTCGGTATAGTTAATTTCAGCTCGCTTGATATCCCTTCTCAAGATCTCCTTCTCTTCTAGGTATTACTATAAAATGTCTTTCCCATGTTAACAATTTTCTCTCTTTGCCTCTTCAGTCAAAACAATTGACTTCTATATCGCCTGTGTCCCTAATTGAAAATTTCTTTTCTTGCCCTCCTCATATATGGTAAGTTTTTATTATATTATATTATATTTTCACTAAGATCCCCTGTTATCATTATTAATTATTTCGGTGCTTTAACTTTTATTTACTGATATTTTTAATTCTTTTTAATGCCGGTATATTTTTATTTATCTTATCTTTTTTAATAATATAATGATATGGACCATCTGTTATTTCTGATGTCCAATCTACGAATCTCAGTCCGGGTTGGTTCAAACTGAAAAAAATTTACAAATTGTATAAAAAAAATATAATTTATTTAAATTTTGAATGCTTCTTCTACTTTCTTCAGTTCTTCCTTATTTCGCTCAGTCTGTGTCTCTCTGGTTCACCTCCTAGTTTATTCCATTCTGTACCTGGCGTTTTTTCTGTTCTCGCCTCTCACCTCTTAATGAATGATACTTAAATTACTTTTTAGTTATTTTCTTCCTCTACCTGGTGTATCTTCTTACTGGTTCTTATGATAATGCTTGATCTCTCTTTATATATTTTATTCTATTTCTGTATTTATTTTCTAATAAAGCCTCACCTTGTAGTAATGCATTATATTTATTTTATTTTTCTTACAAACCAAAACTCTCAACAAATTTCATAATTTTTTTATGACAATTCAAAAATTCCCGCTGTCATAATTGACAAAACTCATAATAATCTCTTATTTCTTATTTCTTACTTGATTAAATTTTTTTTTAATTGCCAGATAATTAGTTTGATCATCCTAGATATGACATATGAAATGACCTGACATCATTATTTTAAATTTTCATATCAATAAATTATCTAATGTTTGTGGGTGCTCTTTCAGTCTCGCTTACAAAGAGTGAATCTATTTTTAAATGGTTTTTACAAATTGTCTTAATATTTAATTGATTTTGATTATTTTTATATTTAATATTTTGATCTAAAAATTCATGTATTTTTATTTTAATACTATCATTCTTTTATATGATTTTTCAAATCTGGTAATTTATAAGATTTTGTCTTATATTTACTTTATGTGAACTTATAGGGTTTGTTTTTTACTACAATTTTTTTTGGAGCAAGTTTTCTTGGGACTACAAGCTTTTTAGAACAACATTTTTACTGAACAAGTTTATGGAATGAGCAAGTTTTTTTTCCCCCTCCCTGACCAACGTTTATACTGATCCTAGAAACTTGAGAAGAAACCCGTTTTTATCTACATTTTTTTGCCATTATATTTATTTATCGCAAGAAATGTAGATTTTTTTAAAGTGATAAAACGAAAAGTGCAGAAAACTAAAAACAATCGACAAACATCTGTTATATAAACAAAATTGGGTAGGTAACCTCAAACTGAGAAAAGACTAGCTTTTTGCGACGTTGTCATATAATCCCAAGCTCAACAGGTGCCTTGGGTAAAATAAGAAACAATGCAATCTAAACTTAAGCTGGCCAGTTTTTCTACAATGAGGGGAAGTTCCCCTTTACAGGGAAATTTAGACTTCAGAGTGGAAGAAAAAGGGGAAAGAGCTAGAGAGGGAAAATTGAGGGGAAAAAATCACAATACAATTTTACACATTTAATCATGTTTAATCTTATCTTTCTTACTTCACTCGCTTCCACAAATTTTAAATATGGTATTTCAAATCTGTTTTTCATTATTTATGTAACGATTTATTTTCGAGGGAAACAAAGGGGAAACTCAATTGGTTCGTGGTGGGGAACTAAAACCATTAAAGTGGAAACACTAAAGCTCGGCCTTCGTTATAGGTCGAGCTTGATTATTTTCTACTTTAAGATATGTTGGAGAAACCGGGTATTAGTCTTTAGATGAGATTTGTTCTGATCTCTGGGCTAATAATGGCCGACAAAGTGAAAAAAATATTTTAGACCATTGGAAAATCGAAAATATTTCAATCGATATTAAATCTGTTGCCCTAGTTATAATAAATATTGAAGAAGAAGACACTGGTGAAGATCTAACAGTTCTTGATTCAGAAAGTCATTTTTTTTTCAAAACTTTTTAATAAATATATTTTTATTTTGGTTTGTCCAAAACTAGTAACAAATTATCAAAATGGTTTTCTTTTAGTATTAAAGAAAAATCCTATGCAATAATATTTTTTATTGTACTTTTATTATTAAATAGAAATTGCACGTTTCTAAAAGTGTCTACCTATTAAAAGTTTTTTAATATTAATTCCAGTTTTATGAAGTAAATAAGTGCTATATTTCAGGATATAAAATGTATAATATTCTTGAATCGAAGCTTTATTAGTTAATTAAATTGAATAGTATTTTATATATTATTCTGTATATGTAAAAAATTCAACAAAGGAAGCAAAGCAATTTACTTGATATGAGCCAAATGCTTTTAATAATTTATTTTATTAAAACTACAACGTATTGTATACGTAATATCAGAAATAAATTTGATTTTATTGATAATAAAATTACTATAATATGTTTAGCATTGACTGGTCATTTAGATAATTAATTAATTACACAGCAAATATTTTATACAATTAGAAAATATTAATAATAAATATTAAAGTTTTAAAATAATTACTAATAATAAACAACATTTAATTGATTTTAACCAAAATTTAATTTTACTATGTATACAAATGCAAAATTCTTTCCAATTAAAATCAAATACGTTCATTTATGTGGAATGCAAATTAATATTAAATACTAAATAAATACTGAATTTTGCCTAACAGATACAGTAATTAAATGGAGCTTAATATTTAATGATTTTATATATTTTTTCCCGGATACTTTCCTATTAACAGCGGCACCTCAGCCTCTTGGGGTTTTTGTGTATTTATATTTAATTTTTTATTAACAAAACTTATCGAAAAAAAATACATAAAATTTAAACTACCAGTTTGGTTTTATAGATTTTTTATTTTTTTTATGCTTCAGAAAAACCAGACCTAACAAACAAAATGTTGAATTAATTCAATTTTACCACAATGTATTCTACTACAATATAATTATTTAGTTCTAAGTTGGTACACTTGGTCACTTGTCGTTTTTAGTTTTGACATTAAAAGTTGTTGTTAAGGCTTCCTATTTTATGTAAGTGTTTGAATGAACCATTGAATTGTCTGACGGGATTCTACATAAAACACAAAATACTTTAGAAAAAAAATATATATATATATATATATATATTGCCGGCATCCTAATTGCCCGACAGCTGATTACCCGACAACTCAAAAAACTGGGAAATTGGGCTGTAGGGCAATCGGCCGTCGGGAAAATATACTTATTGGGCAAATAGGTTATCGGGAAATTGGATGTCTAAAAAATGCACCTATCGGGCAATTAAGTTGTCGCATAATCTGTCATGGGGCAATAGGGATGTCGTACAATTGTTTATAGACCAATCGGCCGGGACCGCTATTTTTAACACAATCTTTTTAGCTCGATATACTTTTCCAAGCTATGTTTAACTGTTTCGATACCCTGTTTATAGTCAGAACCGTCAAGCTTCTCAAAATAGCCATCAAACGCAGACTCCTCCTCTTCATTTTTAACTGAGGGAGATAAATCTGGCGAGTAGGGAGTGCAAAGAACCAATTTGAACTTTAACTCATTGATTTGGGTCATTGCGATAACGAATATATGAACTGATACATTGTATTGATAAAATAACACTTTTTCACAAATTTCGTCACTTAAACCCTGTAATGATTTTTCATAGTCTTTTTGTTCAGATTACCAATGAAATATCCCCAAATAATTGACGATATGACGTCGCCAGTTGATGAATATTATCCAGGAAGTCAACACAATATTATTCCGTCTTGCTCCCAGACACTTTTCTCAAAATATAGTTAACAAAATAACATATATAGGCGACTGTTGCTATGTATGCTTATCTTTTTCTTATATCATTATATATCATCTGAACCAGCACTCAGCTCTAACTAAGATCTCCAAACCGGTACCATTCTGCCCCGAATACATGATACCACCAAAAACAAATATTCAAAGTTAATTCCTAATTTATATGATAAAACTAAATTTAAAACAGTCTTTAAAATATGTATTGAAACTAAAAGATATTCACAGATTGTTGGAGTTTTCTCATTCACCTTGGTTAAAAAAATATATTCAATTAAATACAGCTCTTAGAAATCAAGCAAAGAATGAGTTTGAGCGTGACCTATTTAAACTTCTAATTAACGCAATATTTGGGAAAACTATGGAGAATGTTGAGAAAAGAAAAGATATAAAAATCTCATCCCACTAATAAAATATCAAAGGATCACTTAGTGCAAGGTACCTTTGATTGGAAACTTCTAACCTTTCAAATAATTTAAGTTAATTCTATTCCAGTGAAGTGCGCAATTTAATTTAAATATTTTTTGTGTTCTTAAGGTTTCGTAAAAGCATTTTTATAAAATATATTTTAAAAATTACTTATTATGCAGAATATTTCACATTCAAGGTCCATTTTGTTATCCTCAGTGATACGTTGCTAACGAATATATAGATACAATTATGTTTTAAATAATTAAATTTATTGGGTAACAATTTTTTATGTAAAAACATAGGGACATATTTTTCTTTTTTTTATCTAAATTAATACAAAATCATAGATCTAACTTCACGCTTATACATATTGTATATATCGATGATGAATAGTGCGTTTCGCATGAGTAAACGCGGCAGTAACCAGATGTGAATAAAGATCAAACAGGCAGAACATCAACCGTAATCAGAGTTGATAACGATTCTCGCTCACTCGCCGGATGTCATAACAACTGCTGACACCTGAATGGGGAGCACATTTGTGTGAAACTTGAACTTATCAGAGAAAGCAAGAGCTTGATAACTTGTGAATCGCTTATAGAATCGTTTGCCAGACGCACCGGGATCAACGGATAGGGATGACAATCCTCTAAAGTGGAATTTCACAATAGATCGTTTTTGTCCCTCTCTAAGGTATTTGATTTGTAAATCTATTCATAACTGATTTGCCTCCTTTCTTGTCTAGTCATTTCTGTTGATTAATATAACCAAACACCAATAAATACTAATTTTTTAATACAACTATAAAAAATTATTATTTTCCTTGCAATTTATAGGTAATTTACTACTATATATTCTACTAATAATAGATTATAACAAAAGGTAGATATGAATATGAAAGAAATAATATCGTATTTAAAATCAACAACAACAAAAAATCACATATTTTATATAGAAAAAGATCTTTGTGTATTCGTAGGTAGTTTGAAACTAGTTCAAAATTTTCTAGAGCCCAATCTACATATTTAAACTTAGAAGATATTTCAAATTTATGCGTTAACTTTCAGAGATTTATTGATAAACATAGACGGTTTCTTTAACTCCAAAAACAAACTGAATAATTTAGTGTCAAGATACGTGGAAACCGGAATTTCCATTGAACACGGATATTAAAATATGAGGTTACAGTAACGTATCAGCCAAAAGAATTTTCAAGTAGAATAAGAAGAAAAAAATGGCCGAGAAAGAAGTGTCACCAGGTAATAAACGGTTTCAAAAAATATATTATTTTACTATCAAAAAATAATAATTGAAACTTTACTACGAAATGTGTTCCTTTAATTACGCAATATGTTTTATTTCAATTTTACGTACTTTACTATTTTACTTCCTGTACGCTGCGACAAAATTTTATATCTAAAATTATTCATCTTACGAATTTTATCCCAATTGCGGCCTCTCAGAGATAACACTATCTTTTGTCAACCAATCAAATTAAGTTACGTATATTGTGACGATTTAACGGTTTTGCTAGAAATATATGAACATTTTCAAAAAGATATGTCAAAATATTCAAAAATTTCCAGAATATCTCGAAAATTTCAAAAAACAAAATTGTTATTCTAATTAAAAATTTTAAGATTTTTCAAAAAACAAAAAAATTTTCGAAAATTTTAAATTTGGCAATTGTTTTCGAAAATTTCAAAAATTTCAAAAATCAGGAATGTCGGTCTTTAAAAATATTCGATAATTTCAAAAAACAAAATTATTTCTATAATTAAAAATTTTAAGAATTTTAAACATTTCAAAAATATCAAAAGTTTCAATAAATTTCGAAAATATATCAAAAACTGAAAAACTGAAATTTTGCAATTTTTTTCGAAAATTTCAAGTTTCAAAAAGTATTTAAAAATTTCTAAAATGTATCAAAAATTTCAAATATCATAAAATTATTCTATTAATGAAAAACATTTCAAAAAAATCAAGAATTTTATGCATTTCAAAAATAGAAATAGAAATTTCAAAAAGCAAAAATGTCAAATTTCTATAATATTGAAAATTTCAGAAAGTTATAATGTCAAAGTATATTCAAAAATTTCTAAAATATATCGAAAATTTCAGAAAACAAATTTATTCGTCTAATTAAAAGTTTTTCAAAAGAATTTTAAACAATTCAAAAATGACAAAAGTTTCAAAAAAATATTAAAAAATTATTCGAATATTTCATAAATGTATCAAAAATATCGAAAAATTTGAAATTTTGCATTTATTTTCGAAAATTACAAAAATTTCAAAAAGTATAAAAATGTCAAAATATTCAAAAATATCTAAAATATATCGAAATTTTCAAAAAACCTACAATTAGTCGATTAACTAAAAATATTTCAAAAATTTCAACAATTTCAAAACCGACCAAAGTTTCAGGAACATTAAAAAATTATTCGAAAATTTCAAAAATTTCAAAAACTGTCAAAATAATCAAAAATTTCTGAAATATATCGAAAATTTCAAAAAACAAAATTATTTGATTAACTGAAAACATTTAAAAAATTTCAAAAATTTTAATCATTTCAAACTGGCAAAAGTTTCAAAACATTAAAAAATTTATAAAATTGATGATTAGACCTCGTATTAATTTCTTATCACTCACCCAAAGTCGGCCCAAGCAAAATATAAAGATCAAAAAAAGTTTGATCCACTGTGAACACCTGAACTTGTTTTTCGAATAAATTGTCAGTGCCGCGGCTTGGGTTAGGATTTATAAAATTAGTTTATTCTGCTTTCTTGTATTAGTGTCGTATTTTTCTAATTTGTTTTCTTGTTGTTATTATCTAATCAAGATATGGCATTATGGAGACCTTTTCTTGATATTGTTAACGATTATTAATGAAGTAAACGACAGTGGTAAATGTATGAGTCCATAATGTCATAAAAAAGGAGAATAAATATTGTATTTTACCTTCCATTGACCCTATTGTTATAACCTCAAAATCAGATTCAAGCTCTGAAAAATGAGATTATTAAATTCTAATGACAGGACAAATTGGTGTTTTTTTGGCATTACTTTACATTATTAATAAAAAAAATATTCGTGTAGGTCTACGAAAAATAAAATTAATTTTGATAATAAATTATATCACGCCGCCCATGATTTACAAAGAATTCGCCGATGATCAATAGATATTTAGTTTTTATGCCGTTCAAAATGACTTTGTATAGACTATACCATAGGCGTATTTGGCTAAATTTTAAAAATTAGATTTTTATGAAAAATTTTACTGTAACAATATTTGTGTACCTACTAATATTTAAGTAAAACAAATTTGCCATCAATTTTTTTTTATTTGCTGTCCTTATTCGTTTGTAGTCGAGAAACTAGTTTGTCGTTCACATTTTTTTTAATATAAAAAACTTATTTATTTTTATTTTTTATTTTTCTATTATTTTTAACAACTCCAGTTTTTTATAATTCTTATTTTTGGATGGTTATATTGATCACATTTAAATAAGCAGTTATTGGCGTATGTGACTCCATTTGAACCGCATACTGGCATAAAAGTCCTGGGACAAGGGCAGTGTGAGCGAGCCTATTAAAAATATATATTTTATACTAAATTCTTAATTAAAAATATTTTTTATAATTAATAAATTTAACCAAATCTTACTTACTGAACTAGGGACCACATATAATGACACAATAATGAAAAATATTAATACGCTTAACATTATAGTCCTCATGGCTGATAAAATTAAAATGTATTTAAACATTTATGTATTTTAATTTTATCTCGAATAAAAAATAATTAAGTAAATAATATGTTATTAAAATTATCTTTAAATAATAAAAATTAGTATTAATGTGACTTAATCCATATAAAACATAATAAACCATAACAATTAATTAAAAGTATATGTACCATTATTTAGAAAAACTACCAACCACATTTTATAATTATTACGTCATATATTGTTATGTTTTGTTTTAGTTTGTGTACTTACTCAACAGTGATTTTTAACTCACTGATTGGCACTCTTTTATCCGGTGTAAATTCTCTAGAAATCCTCCATATCCAGACAGAATCTGGATTAGGTAGAAATTAACCTCTTCCAACCTTCTACATCCTTTATAATTCTGTGTGTCCAATTTGCTTTCCGATTGTTACCTTCTCATATCACTTGCCATTTATCCATTATTTGTTTGCGTTCTACTGTTAAGACAGTTTTTTCATGTAAATTTTATTTTACATGGACCGTTGCTAGAATTATTCCCCTACAGCAGTGTCTGTTCTTTTACCATGTATAAAGTACTCAAAGTGGGTTATATCTGTATTTAGTAAGATATAGTAAGCATAAATAACATACTGTTTGATTTATATGCAAACCTCTATGCCTCTTTCTTTATTTAGGGTTTTAGGTTCTTCAATTTTTTTAATTGTATCCACTTTTTCCTCCTTTACTATTTTGTATGCCTTATCTGTAGCCTATATTCCCCTGTAAATATTTATTTGCAATAGGTATTGTTATAAATGTAGCAATTTAAAAAAAATACCACTTAACTAAAACGTTTTTCTCGTTAGTATCGATACTAGCCGAAGAACCTGGTAAATTCAGATGAAATCGATTTTAAAATGTGTGACGTGAATCGAGAATCGAATCGTAAAATTATATGATCTCTTGCCAAGCTGTGTAGATTTAGTCTAATTTTATTTTAATTTTATATTATCGTTAGTTCCTACAAAGTATATTATAAGCTAAATTGTTTTTCAAATTATTATTTTCAATGGAATTAAAGTTTTAAACAAGAAATTTATTCCAAAGAAATTTCTAACTTCAAATTTTGAGGTGTTTTAAATTTTTTTATTTTGCTTTGTAACTTATTCAATTTTACCTAGAAATAACTGGAAACATTATTGAGATGATCTACAGTAGAAAATCAAATTTCCAAAACTCCTTCACAGAAATTCCAATTTCATCTTGGTGAGACACTTTTTATAAATTATTATTTTTGCTAATGAATGTTTGTTTTTCTTTTTATCGACTATTTATGTTTATATTTTAAAGATTTTATTAATAATTGTTTCTTTTTTTGGGATCGAAAATTTTTCACCTCCATCTTAAAAAAAAAATGTTTCCAACAACCCCTTAGCAACCAATATAGAAACGGATGATCAAAAAGTACTTGATGTGAAAAATAATAATTTTGACCAATAGATTCTAATTCTGCTACTAAAAGCTGAGATTTGGACCAGTTTACTTTATTTAACTATTAAATTTATCAAATTTAATTATTTTATAATTTATGACATTTATTTTAATAAATTTCAAACAGTACAAGGTAAGTTATTTAACTTTAAATTTTTAACCAATCGTGACAGATCAAAATTTGAAATTTCTTAAATCTTTAAGGTAGTATTATTTATATACAGTGTTCAAAATAATTATTTTCCTAACAAGTGCGGAAAGTTATACTTTTCCGCACGCAATTGCAGTTGCCCGAACGACGCGAAGCGGAGTTCTGGCATGCAATTAAGTGGGGAAAAGATACTTTACGCAAGTGTTAGGAACAATATTTTTTCTACAAGCGCCTAGAATTAAAAAATATTTTTGTGCAAAAATATTTTTTTGTCATTAAACAAAAATTTTCTTAGTGCTTCTTAATAAATAAAACATTAGGCTGAAAGTAATCATAGTAACCAAGCAAGAATTAATTTTTAATCATTTTAGCATTTATAAAATCAGTGCGAAAAGTAACTTTTCCGCACTAGTGCAGAAAAGTACAACTTTCCGCACTCAAATGCGTGCGGAAAAGTATACTTTTCCGCACGCTTGTAGAAAAAAAGTTTTTTTACTGTGATTAGAATTTGTTGTTCAGTAAACATGTTGTTCCGAAAAGCTTGTAGTCCCAAAGAAAACTTGCTCCAAAAAAATTTTGGTCCAAAAAAACATTGTAGTCCAGAAAAACATTCTTCAATTGGTTCAAAAAAAAATTTAGTCCAACGAAAAATTGTCACCAAAAAAAAGTTTGGTCCAAAAACTCTAAAAGTTCACATAAAGTAAATATAGGACAAAAATCTTATAAATTACCAGATTTCGTGGTCTTTGTTTTTGAAAAAACAATAAAAATATTAATATGAAATACATGAATTTTTAGATCAAAATATGAAATATAAAAATAATCAAAGTGAATTAAATTTTAAGACAATCCGTAAAAACAAATTAAAAATAGATTCTCTTTTTGTAATCGAGACTGAACTAGCACCAAAAACATCAGGTAATTTATATTATTATAAAAGATAAGATATGAACTTTTAAGTAAATATAACAAAAAAATATATACAGGCATTAAAAACAATTAAAAATAACAGTAAATAAAAGTTAAAGCGTCGAAATAATTAATAATGATAGCAGGAGATCTTAATTTTTAATTTGCAATACAGACGATATGTGTCAATTGTTTTAGAGACAAAGAGAGAGAATTGTTAACATGGGAAAGACATTTTATAGAAATACCTAAAAGAGAGGGATATCTTGAGAAGGGATATCAAGCGAGCTGAAATTAAATATACCGAGCAGACGAATAATAAAAATACAGGGTGGCACAGGAAAAAAAACGTAACACTTACCTTATTACGCAGAACTTGTGAAGCTCTGGACATATTTTATGTTGCTCTGAACTGATCGCATTGTTCTTAAAAAAAGGCAATTACTAAAAATAAACAAGTTTAAATCTGTATAAAAACCTTTTAATATTAACTGTCACCTTTTCGTTATTTAATATTGATGAGTAAAGTTTTTAATAAGAAGCAAAGAAAATTTTTCAATGCTTACATAATTGATTGAAAACGCCAATCAATTTTTGCAATTTTATTGTCGCAAAACAAACTTTTAACATTGTTTACTTTATAAACTTTAAATTAATAAGTATGCTGTACTACAAATTAGCTTTGTTTTTACCAGAAAATTTGATACTAAAATATGTCATTACTTTTTAAACATAATAATTTTCGGTATCGGAGATATAATTGCAAATATAGAATATATTATATTTATTTTTACCAAAAGATATAGATCCCTTAGGCTGATAATAAAATAGAATAATAACAACGTAATAATTGTAGAGCTGTACTATCAATCTGGTAACAACGGCAAATATGATGAAAAATACAAAAACAACTTTTCTAATTGTGTTAGAGCACTCATAAAAGTATAAGTTACGTTAATAAAATTAATATAAATAGCTAAAAATTATGTTAGAACTATTAAACACTTTATATTTTATTTTAATGTGCTATAAAGTGTGCCTAAAAGTTTTAAGGACTCCACAGCAACAGTTACCGCATGGGGATACTACAGCTCTTGTAGAAACTTTTGAGTATTTGAAATTATGGAAATAACACTAGTTATAAGAGGACTTCATACTTAATATACAGGTATTTTCACTATGAGTGTTAATTAGACGTTTCTGGGTTTAGTAAATGAATATGAGACGTTGTTGCTTCTAACAGAATCTTTAATTTTTGATATGGAACAACTTCTATAAAATATGATTTTATAAATTGTTATTAATTTCTGAATAAATTCGTTAAATATTTTTTATACCTATTTGTAACCAATTGCGAGATAAAAATTAATATGAATTGTTTTTTGACTTATTTTTTAAGTTATCGAAATCAAACCAAATTCTAGAGACACTCAAACGATTTTGCATCGTTTCAGGACTAAAAAAATCAAATCGAAATAAATGGAAACAACTCAAAAGAAATCGAAAAATATATATAAAGAAATAGAAAAAAAAACAAAAAAATCGAAAAAAAAAGAAAGAAAAATCAACAAAAATCAAAAGAAATCAAAAAAAGCCAACAAAAATCGAAAAAAATAAAAATAAATCGAAAAAATATAAAAAACAAAGGAAATCGAAAAAAATATTGAGAAAAATCGAAAAAAAAATGACGAAAGAGATCGACAAAATCAATGGAAATAAAAAATAATTAAAAAAAATCCAACGAAATCGGCAAAAATCAAAAGAAATCGACAAAATCGAATGCGATCGAAAAAAATCGAAAAAAACCAGAAAAATATGAAATAGAAAAAAACTGAAGGAATTTGAATGATATCAATAAACAATAGAAAAAATTCAAAAATTATATAAAAACATCAGAAAAATGAGAAAAAAAACGAAAAAACCGAAAATCAAAAAAATATCGGAGGATAGGAAAAAATTAGAAAAGAAAAGAAAGAAAGATAAAAAAATAGAACATTGAGAAAATAAAATAAAAAAAATTAGAAAATCAGAATAACAAATCAAAAAATTTAGTGAAAAACGAGAGAAACTTAGAAGTATCGAAAAAAATAAGAAAAAATCGGATATAATCAAAAAAGAAACAAAAATTATTGAAAAATATTGAACAAATGAAGAATACAATTATAAAATATGGAGAAATTAAAAAAAAACGAAAAAATCGCAAAAAAACGAAAAAAGTTGGAAAAAATAGTAAAGAACAACCAAAAACCGGAACAATTGTAAACAAAAGAAAGAAATAAAAAAATAAATAAAATACATTAAAAGAATTGAGATAAATCGCAACAAAAAATCACCAAAAACAGAAAAAATCATAAAAATGAGAAAAAATCAGAAAAAGTCTCTTTCTGTAAAATAATTATAAAAGAAAAAGAAATAAAAGAGCAGAACAATGAGAAAAATGAGAAAGGATTAGAAAAAATCGAAAAAAAAACAGAAAATTATTTTAGAGTGTTATACATTAACAAAAAATGATCCTAGAGGTCTATAAATGATCCAATATGTCTAAAAATGATCCTATAGTTTTAAAAATGATTCAAGAACTCTAAAACTGATTCTAGAGGTCTAAAAATAAACAGAAAGTACTTTTAGAGTGTTATACATTAACAAAAAATGATCTTTGAGGTCTAAAAATGATCCTGAAGGTCTAAAAACGCTTCTAGGGGTCTAAACATGATCCTAGAGAACTAAAAATGATCCTAGAGGGCTAAAAATGATTCTAGAGGGCTAAAAAACATTACAGATATCGATAAATGATTCTAGATGTCCAAACATAATTCTAGAAGTCTAAAAATATTTCTAGAGGTCTAAAAGTAAACAGTAAATAATTTTAGAGTGTTAAACATTACAAAAAATGATGCTAGAGGTCTATAAATGATCCAATATGTCTAAAAATGATCCAATAGGTCTAAAAATGATTCTAGAACTCTAAAACTGATTCTAGAGGTCTAAAAGTAAATAGAAAATAATTTTAGAGTGTTATACATTAACAAAAAATGATCCTAGAGGTCTTTAAATGATCCAATATGTCTAAAAATGATCCTATAGCTCTAAAAATGATTCTAGAACTCTAAAACTGATTCTAAAGGTCTAAAAGTAAACAGGAAATAATTTTAGAGTGTTATACATTAACAAAAAATGATCCTAGAGGTCTATAAATGATCCAATAGATCTATAAATGATCCTATAGGTGTATAAAAAATTCTAGAACTCTGAAACTGATTCAAGAGGTCTAAAAATAAACAGAAAATAATTTTAGAGTGCTATACGTGAACAAAAAATGATCCTAGAGGTCTATAAATGATCCAATAGGTTTAAGAATGATCCTGTAGTTCTAAAAAATGATTCTAGAGATCTAAAACTGATTCTAGAAGTCTAAAAATAAATAAAATAATTTTAGAGTACCATAAGTTAACAAAAAATGATCCTAAATGTCTATAAATGATCCAATAGGTCTAAAAATGATTTTAGAGATCTAAAAATAATTCTAGAGGTTTAAAAATAAACATAAAATAATTTTAACAAAAAATGATTCTAGAGATCTATAAATGATGCAATAGGTCTAAAAATGATCCTATCGGTCTAAAAATGATTCTATAGATCTATAACTGATTCTAGAGGTCTAAAAATAAACAAAATAATTTTAGAGTGCTATACGTTAACAAAAAATGATCCTAGAGATCTATAAATGATGAAATAGGTCTAAAAATGATCCTATCGGTCTAAAAATGATTCTATAGATCTATAACTGATTCTAGAGGTCTAAAAATAAACAAAATAATTTTAGAGTGCTATACGTTAACAAAAAATGATCCTAGAGATCTATAAATGATGCAATAGTTCTAAAAATGATCCTATCGGTCTAAAAATGATTCTAGAGATCTAAAACTGATTCTAGAGGTCTAAAAATAATTTTAGAGTGCTATTCATTAACAAAAAATGATTCTAGACGTCTAAACATGATTCTAAAGTAACGTAAAAATGTTATTACTAAATCAAAAATAATTTCTCTGGAGAAATATGTGTGGCAAAAATATATTCACACCTTGCGGTTAAATTTTTTGTAGGATTTAATTTAAATAAATATTTTATATGTAAAATAATTAAAAATATATTAAAAGAATAACAGTTATGGTTTAAAATATTATTATGTCAATAAAATACAACTGACCAAACCAAAAAAGACATTCATATATTTGTCAATATACTGAGTATATTTTTGTTTTTCAGTTACCAGACGACTTTTATGAATGACTGGCCTAAATTAAAAACAAACAGTCTGGCTTTAATTGTGTGATAAATTAACTTTTTCACTTTACAAGGAAACTTTATCTGCAGTTTATTTTTAGGCCAACGAGAAGGCTTTTCATATCGTAGAAGTTCTTAATATATTTCATAAAAGTCCCCGAAGCCGAACTTCTCTCCTATTTCTGTTGCAAACATCGTCTTTCTTGAACGTTTTATTTAGTATTCGGCTACGTTGTGTCCGCTAACATCGCACAGCACTGCTTCAGTATTGTGTTGCTATTTATTAGCAAAGTTTCCAAACAATATCACATTATTCCGAAAACCTACCAACGAACACAACAAAAACTTTCTGGCTTGACAAAAGAGTCTAATATCGCGGTTACGGAATACATAATTCAGTCGAAATTTATTGAAAACGCCAATCTATTTCTTTACAAAATGTTGGTTTGAAAATTTTACTCGTTTTAATCCAGTGGATCGACATGATTTTATGGTTAAATTACATTTTTAATCGTTTTAAAAATCATCACTACCTTCCAAATCATGAAGTAAATAATGAAAAACTTTCTATTCTATCCCATTCTATTATAGAGTTTGTTTAACCATCCTCTGCCGTTAGATCATACATTGTCCAACTTGATCTCTCAAGCATGAAATGTATGAGACGGATTTATGACGTCATTAACGTATTTCTTCACTAATGTCGACGTAAATGTTATTTATTATGGCGTTTTCCATTGACATGCACTAGCTTTGCACCGAGTTCTTGGGTACCCTGTACGAGTGCAACGGAATTTTGCCCTCAGTGCATGGCCACTCTAACACAGAAAAGCTGTCATAAGTAGATCAGGTAAGCAACTACTAGTATAGGTATAGAGAATTCAATGTGTTAGAGAGAGAGGATGCAGAGTGAGAGATGGTTATATCGATTATGTTCGCTATATTTGAAATGTGAAGTAGAATAAATACGTAAAAAATCTGCGCAGAAAGAGAGACAAAAGGAAACAAACGTATATCTCTACTAATAGTGGTCCGATTTTAATCAAAAATACTTCGTTGTATTATAAATGTGATGTAAAATAAATACGTAAACAAAAAACATTTGCAGAACAAAAGACGAAATGGCATTAAGATCTAACTTCGTTACTATTGTTCCAAATGACACACGGAAAACGCACAAACGAAGAATGTATACATAAACAAAAATCATATACATAATCAACGCCAAGGTTTGTATACTATTTTATTCACAATCATTTTATTTCAATCCAAAATTTAGAATGAATATACAATTCTGATCAACTTTTTTTAGTAACATTTTTCGATATTGTCAAATTTAAAGGTACTTTACTTTTGAGCGAACTTAAAAAAAAAAAAAAAAAAAAAAAAAAAAAAAAAAAAAAAAAAAATGTGATTAATAATAATATGTTTAGTTTTCTACTGATATAATAGGTATAGAGAAATCTATCCGGCTCACGAGTGGGAAGAAAAATTTGTAATGGCTTATTTTCCGACCTTTAAAAAGTGTTTAATTGAGCTATTACAAATACGATTGTGAATAAAATAATATTGATATAAGTATTAAAAATAAAACGTGAAATTAATAAACAGATCAAATTAAGAACGATAGAAGTATAGAAATTACAAAAAAAAAATGAAAGTGAAAACTTTTCAGCTTGAACAAAAGTAACTTCAGTTAACAAAAAACATAAAGAAGGATTAGTTACTCCATAAGTAAAGAAAAGTAAAATTTCATTATAGAAAAATAAAAAAAGAAGAATATAATATATCTTTCGACTTATGATCTTAAAGAAAAAAAAAGTCTCTTACAGTTTATTTTGTTAACGAAAAATTCCATCTTTATTCGCGACGTGTTATCACTCTGTCTGATTAAAGCGAGTCGGGTTATATCCCCATATTACTCTTCAGGCGTTATGAGTTTTCAGGCGTAGGTGTAGCAGGTAAAATGTATTATATTTTATTAGCGGCCACTGGAGAACACAACTTTTATAATAAATATCTCCCTAGACGCAACGTCAAAAATTTAAACTTTGCTATTATATTATATTAGTCTCTGTTTTTGTGTAATGAGTTTTAATAGTTAAAATAATGGACGGTGGTTAAAGAAGAATTGTGTAATTTATTGTTACGTCATTTACAGTAATAAGATTTCAATTCGGGCTGGGTTCTGTGAAATCCGAAAATAAAAATAGATTATCTTTTTGTAATCGAGGCTGAAAGAGCACCACAAACATCAGATAATTTATAGTTTTCTAAAAGATAAGGTATGAACTTTTAAGTAAATATAACAACAAATATACTGGCATAAAAAAGAACTAAAAATAACAGTAAATAAAAGTTAAACCGTTGAAATAATTAATAATGTTAACAGGGGACATAAATGAAAGTATAATGTAATAAAATAAAAACTTACCCTATATGTCAAGGGGTAGAAAAGAAAACGTCGACAAGCGACATAAAGGATATAAAAGTCAATTATTCGGACTGAAGAGGCAAAGAGAGAGAATTGTTAACATTGGAAAGACAAATTAAGAAGGGATATCAGGTGAGTCTGAAATTAAAATATTCTGAGCAGAGTCTACTTATATTTTCCCCTATTTTAACTGCCTATAACTTCAATGTTTTATTTTAGTATAAATTTTGTTTAAATAGATTGATGACGTTATAACAAAAATGACGGATTTTGACAATTTTTTTAAATTTTTTTTTTTTTACTGAAACACCCAGTATATTTTTTTGTGACAGCATAACGTAAAGAACTTTATTCTTGACGGGGTTCCTCCGATCGAATAATTTTTTTATTAAAAAATGTCCAATTAACAAACACAAAAATGGATGAAAAGAAATGACTTTTTGCTAAATCTGGCAACAATGGCCAAAGTGTAAAAAAATATAATCAATAAAACACCATACTTTTCTGCTATAGAACTTTATTTGGTTTGAAGTCACGATCATAAAAATTAGAAAAAAAAATGAAAAAAATTAGAAAAAAAATTAGAAAAAAATTAGAAAAAAATTAGAAAAAAATTAAAAAAAAATTAGAAAAAAAATAGGAAAAAATTAGAAACAAATTAGAAAAAAATTTCAAATAAATTAGAGAAAAATTAGAAAAAAATTAGAAACAAATTAGATAAAAATTAGAAAGAAATCAGAAAAAAAATTACAACAAAATTGGAAAAAAAATAGAAAAAAATGAGAAAAAAAATTGTCTATTTATTTAACTGGTTTTGCATTTTTGGAACTAACTTTATTTTCTTTAAAATGTTTACAAACTAATTTTATATCATTTTTTTATTTTTAATTTGTTTAATTATCTCAATATGTCGTTAAAATAGGAAAACAAAAAACAAACAAAAAAAAAACGGCAAAAAAAAACGGGAAAATGAGGAAAAAACAGGAAAATGGGAAAAAATAGAACAACTAGAATAAAGTAGAGAAAACCAGAAGAAAATGGAAAAAATAAGAAAAATTGGGAAAAAATAAATGAAAATGAGGAAAAATAGAGAAAATGGACAAAAATAGATAAAAATAGAGGAAAACTGAGAAAAATAGAGAAAACTAGAGAAAAATAGGAAAACTGGAAAAAAAGAGAAAACAACGGGAAAAATAAAAAAACAGGGTAAAACAGGGACAGTAAAAAATCTGGAAGAAAATAAACAAAAATAGGAAAAATAGAAAAAAAATTAGGAAAATGAGGAAAAAATAGGAAATAAGAGCAAAAATAGGAACAATATATTGTGTAATTTATTGGTACAAGATCTCAATTCGGGTTGGGTTCTGTGAAATCAGAAAATAAAAAATAAGTTTTACAAATATTAAATTACACCTAAATAATTTTGATAACACAATCTTACGAATTTTTTTTTCTCTCTATAACTTTCTCTATTAGTTCTTTTTACTTATAAATTTAAAGAGCACCACAAACATGATATAATTTATATAATTGTAAAATATAAAATATAAACTTTTAAGTAAATATAACAAAAAATATACCGGCATAAAATGGAATTAAAAATAACAGTAAATAAAAGCTAAAGCGTCAAAATAATTAATAATGATAACACCATAAAGAAAATATAATATAAAAAAAATTACCCTATATATCGAGGGAAAGAAGAGACATTTTCAATAGAAGACATAAACTATTATAAGTTGATTGTTCTGACTGATGAGGTAAAGAGAAGAATTGTTGACATGGGAAAGACATTTTATAGCCATATCAAAAAGAGAGCAAAGTCAAGATAAGTTAAGAAATGAACAGGACATGAGAAGATTAAGAAGGGATATCAAGCGAGTCTAAAATTAAAACGTATTTTCTCCTATTTTAGCTGCCTATAACGTCAATGTTTTATTTTAGTACAAGTTTTGTTTAAAAAGATTGACATTTTTCTATCGCTTTCGATGACGGTATAACAAAAATGACGGATTTTGACAATTTTTTTTAATGGAACAACCAGTATATTTTTTTGTGAAAATATAATGTAAAGAACTTTGTTTCATTCCTCCGACCGAACAATTTTTTTATTAAAAAATGTCCAATTACCAAACATAAAAATGGAGAAAATTGGAAAAAACTATGAAAAAATAATATAAGATAGGAAATAATCAGAAAAATAGGAAAAACCATGGTAAAATAATAAAAATATGAAAAAGGAAAAACAGCGAAAAAGAGAAAATAAAAAAAGATAAATTAAATTATGAAAACCTGGAAAAAACTACGAAAAAATAATGAATAATAGAAAAAAATTTGAGAAAATTGGGAAGAATAGGAAAAAATTGGGAAAAATTCGGAAAATAGTTAAAAATACATACGAATTAATAAAATTGGAAAAATTGGAGGAATAGAGAAAATGGGCAAAATAATATTAAGTAATACAAAAACAATAGGGAAAAATTGGAAGAAGTAAGAACAAATAGAAACAAAAACGTAAAAATTGTGAAAAATAAGAAAAATAGAAAAAAATAGGAAAAAAAAAGGAAAAAGGATAAGAGAGTGGGAGAGATATGTTTAAATACATTTAGAGTTGAAAAATAACGAGTCCCACCACCGTACAAACTTTTTTTCCACTTTTTACCCTCCACTCTTTTTACTTTCCGAACAACAGAGTTGTATAGAAGGAAAGTATTGCGATCATGATATTTTGACCATACCCAGATTTTAACGGATCTTTACGTTTTGAGGTCACCTGAATCCATTTATACCATTTTTAGCATGATGTCTGTCTGTGTTTCTGTGTGTGTGTGTCTGTGTGTGAACACGATAGCGTCTAAACGGCTGAACCGATTTAGGTGAAATTTTATATACATATTAAGGGTAGCAAGTAGACGACCTGTATAGATTTTGGAGTTAATCGGACAACCGGAAGTGACAGTTGCTATAAGTGATGACGTCATTACTAAACAAGATGGCAATAAAGTTTTACACATATATTTTTTATACGTTATAGTTTAATTTCAAATAACTAAAATTTTCAAAAACTTCTGCCATTGTTGCCAGATTTATCAAAAAGTATTTTTTTTTCATATTTTTTTTAAATTACCAAAATAATGCATTTTTATGAAAAATTATAGGATATGAAAGTTGTAGAACGTAAAATTTTCTACATATTCTGTCATTACCGTTTTTTTGAGTTCCTCATAGTTTCGTCGCTAGAGGGCGTGAAAATAATGTATATAGACATTTGTGACATTTTTTTTTATTTTGAGACAAAATTATGGATTTTTATGGAAAATTACAAAACATCAAAATTGTAGAACATAAAATTTTCTACAAATTTTGTCTATACTTTTTTTTCGAGTTCCGCATAGTTTCGCCGTTGGTTTTTATTTTAATTTTTAAGCAATTTTTATCCTTATTAAATTATTATTTTTTAGTTAAATTTTAATATTAAAAATTTAAAAAAAATTTCTATAAATTTTAAATAATTAATTTTATAATTATAATTTTTTTCAAAATTTTATTGCAAAAATTGTGATTTTTTTTTTAAAATTGGCTAAGAAACATTTAAAATTATATTACGATTTTAAACTAAATTGAATAACTTCTAAAATATTAAAGTTATTTAACTCGGATTTGCACCATTCTAAAGATAATATAAAACTCTAAATTTAAAATGTATTTTAGTTTCTTAGAATTTACAATTGTAAGTATTATAGCCAAAATAATGAATTTTTTTTTAAATTTTTTGTAATTTCGTTTTATCAATAAGTATAAAATAAATGAAAAAATTAATAACATTTCCGAAAAGGAAGTACTATGTGTGTAAATTATTTCATAATTTTAACATAGTATTTGTAAAAGTTATAGCAAAAAATGAAAAAAGTTAAAACAGTTCAATTTACCCATGAATTTTTGACAAAAAATTTGATTTTTTTTTAGTTTTTTAACCAACTTCATTATTGCATTTTGATCCAGAAACCCTAAAAAAGGTCTGTTTCCCATTTTGAACAAAATTGAATGAGATATTAATTATTTATTGATTTTAAAATTATTCAAAAAAGCTTTTATTTGTTTTTAAGGTTAATATTAATATTAAAAATTTACAAAAAATACCATTAAATTTGTAGTATAAACCTCTGTAATTGTGATTTTTTTTCAAAATTTTATTCAAAAAATTGTAGAATTCATAAATTTTTTTTTGAAGTTTAAAAAAAATTGAATAATTTTAAAAATATTAAAGATATTAAAATGAGATTTATACCATTCGATAGGTAATATAAAACTTTAAATTTAGAAAATAATTTTGTCTCTTCGAATTTAAAATTGTAATTATTATAACCAAAATAAAACAAAAATTAAATTTTTTTGTCCTTTTGTTTTATCGAAAATGGTAAAACAAATGAAAAAAGTAAATAGTACATACCAAAGGAATCAAAAAGTACTTTAAGTGTTAAATATTTCATATTTTTAAAATAATACTTGTAGAAATTATACAAAATTAAAAAAATTTAAAAAAAATTTTTACAAAAAATTTAATTTTTTTTTTAATTTTTGTAAACTAATTTTATTAATGTATTTTGATACAGAAACACTAAAATAATCGATTAAACAATTACTTTACTAGAAATGTTCGGAAAGTTGGGTGGGATTGCCCCCTCATTTTTTTCGTTGGTTTTTACTAATTTCTTTACATTTTTTACTCTTTTTCCCAATTTTTCCATTTATTTTCCTAACTTTACCTTTTTTTTAGATTTACCTAATGTACTATAGTGTATACGATGTATATAGCAGAAAAATAAAAATAATAACATTTTATTATTTTCAAGACATAATTTTCTTTAGCGACGACTATGTCTTCTATAATACTTACTTTATTACCCTTTTGATAAATTCTCAGACTCAAAACAGAATTTATATCTTATAAATCTCGTTACAATGAAATCAAAACAATGCCTTATGACACTATATTCATGGAGAAGAGCAGGATAAGACATGTTATAAAATGAGCAATATATAATTTTATTGTTACAAAGTTACAGGTATATTACCTATTGTTTTGTAAACGTATACATGTAAACTATATCTTGGATAATGGATAAAGGGTAGGTAAGTAAATTATTTATTACATAACTGTATAAAACTAGTTTATAATGTACCAAAATTAATAAAAGCTCTGCATTTAATAACAATTTTTCGGTATTTAATATACTTTTGGTAATATAATGTATAACGTTATGTACTAGATATTAATACACTTTATATTTATCTCGTAATTCTTTATTTATTTATTACTCGTAGTAGTCACCCAATGATCGAAATTCGACTATGATTCAATAATTTTTTTAAATTTATGTTGATACCTATTTCTTCCTATTCTTCTCTATTTCTCTCTATTTTCTCTGTTTTTTATTTTTATTTTTCTCTATTTTTCTCTATTTTTCTCTACTTTTCTCTATTTTTCTCTATTTTTATCAACATTTCTCTATTTCTGCATTTTTATATATTTTTTCTATTTTCATGTATTTTTTCCATTTTTTCATATTTTTTCTGTTATTTCCTATTTTTTTTCCAGTTTTTCAATTATCCTTGATTTTTCCTATTTTCTATTTTTTCCGTTTTCCAATTTTTTCCATTTTCCCTATTTTCTATATTTTTTTCAATTTTCCTTTTTTTCTTCCTAATTTTTTATATTTTATCTTATTTTTTCCATTTTTGTCTACTTTTTTCAATTTATTCCAATTTTTCTAGTTAGTTTCTAATTTTTACCTTATTTTCCTAATTTTTTTTTCAATTTTTTTATTTTCGTCTATTTTTTCCGGATTTTTTTATTGTCCCTGTTTTTCCCTGTTCTTTTCTATTTTTCCCGTTGTTTTCTCTTTTTGTTTCCTGTTGTCCTATTTTTCCAATTGCTCTCTATTTTTCTGTACTTTTCTCTATTTTTCTCTATTTTTCTATTTTTCGTTATTGTTTTCTAATTTTTATTATTTTTTTTTAATTTTTTTCCACTTTAATTCTATATTTCTATTTTTTTCTATTTTTTTAATTATATCCTATTTTTCTTTCCTCATTTTCATAATTTCTTCCTATTTTTGTCCATTTTTTTCCAATTTTTCTATTATCCTATTTTCTATTTTTTCCCGTTTTCCACTTTTCCAATAAATTTTCAAAGTGTTTGTTGATACCTATTTTTTTCTCTTCTCTATTTCTCTGTTTTTGTTTATTTTTCTCTAATTTTCTATATTTTTCTCTGTTTTTCTCCACTTTTCTCTATTTTTCTCTATTTATGCATTTTCTCAATTTTTCTATATTTTTTCCATTTTCCTTTTTTTTTCATAATTTTTAATATTTTTCCTGTTTTTCTATTTTTTTCAATTTTTCCTGTTATTTCCTATTGTTTTCTTTATTTTCACAATTTTTTTGTATTCTAGTATTTTTTTTCAGTTTTTCTATTATCCTTGATTTTTCCAATTTTTAATTTTTTTTCCATTTTCCAATTGTTTCTATTTTTTCTATTTTTCTCAATTTCTGCATTTCTCCCTATTTTCTATGTTTTATTCTATTTTAACTTTTTTCTTCCTGTTTTTTCCTATTTTTTATATTTTATCTTATTTTTCTAATGTTTATTTAATTTTTCCTACTTTTCTCTATTTGTTTCCATTTTTCCCGTTATTTTCTATTTTTTCTTTATTTTCCTAATTTTTTTTTCTATTTTTGTCCAGATTTTTTATTGTCCTTGTATTCCTCTGTTTTTTCTATTTTTGTTATTGGTTTCTCGTTTTTTCCTGTTTTCCTATTTTTCTCTATTTTTCTCTGCTGTTCTCTGTTTTCTCTATTTTTTTCAGTTTTTCTCCTATTTTCATTTTCCTTTATATTTTCCCAATTTTTCTTGTTTTACTCTGTTTTTTATATTTTTCGCGTTACTTTCTCTTTTTTATCCTGTTTTCCCATTTTTCCTATTTTTCTCTATTCTTCTCAACTTTTCTGTTTTTCTCTATTATTTTCTATTTTTCTATATTTTTCCCTACATTTCCCTATTTTCTCTATTTTTCTATATTTCTTTCTATTTTCCTTTATTGTTTCGTAATTTTTAATGTTTTTTTCTCTTTTTTCTATTTTTCCCTATTTTCCCCATTATTTCCTGTTTGTTTCCCCGGTTTTACATTTTTTTCTCATTTTTGTCCATTTTTTCCAGTTTTTCTATTATCCTTGATTTTTCCAATTTTCTATTTTTTCCGTTTTCCAATTTTTTCCATTTGTGTCTATTTTTCTCTATTTTTGCATTTTTCCCTGTTTTCTATATTTTTTTCTATTTTCCTTTTTTTCTTCTCCTACTTTTTATATTTTATTTAATTTTTTTGAATTTTTTCTATTTTTCTCTACTTGTTTCTATTCGTTCCTATTTTTCTTGTTATTTCCTATTTTTTGCTTCATGTTCTTAATTTTTTTTCTATATTTCCCATTTTTGTCTATTTTTTTCCAAATTTTTTATTGTCCCGGTTTCCCCGTTTCTTCTATTTAATCCCGAGGTTTTCTCTTTTTTATTCTTGTTTTCCTATTTCTGCTATTTTTCTCTATTTTTCTCCATTGTTCTCTATTTTCGTATATTTTCCTCTGATTTTTTTTTTCTATTTTCTTTTCATTTTCCATTATTTTTTATCAATTTTTCCTGTTTTTTTTTATTTATTTCTGGTTTTCTCTACTGCTCTCTATATTTTCCTATTTTGCTGTTGTTTTTATTTTTTCCTCATTTTCCCAGTTATTTTTCTATTTTGCCATTTTTTCCCTGTTTTCCTATTTTTTCCTGTTGTTTATATCTTTCCTCATATTTAGTATTTGTGCCTATATTTCCCTATTTTTCCTATTTTTTCCTATGGTTCCATTTTTTGTATTTTTCCCAGTTTTTTCTTATTTTCCCCATTTTTTCTATTTTTTCTTATTTTTTACCTGATATATTTTTTTAAATTTTTCTTATAGTTACGGTTTGTTAAAACAATTATAAATGTATTATAGTAAATCAAAAATTATAAACAATATTGAAATATTAATACCGATAATATGCAGATATTTGAATCAAAATATTTGCTTTGTTGATTTTTATCCGGAACACGATTCCGGGCAATAATTTAATTTAACCGATACTGACTATGAAATCGGTAATATTCACATTAATAAATAATATTGAGATAAATATGTTTGTAGATTATTAAATTATTATTATTATTTATATATGGGTAAACACTAAAGTAAAATTCATTCACAATTAATATTATATTATTTAACCAGCGCTAATGTAAGTCATAACTCACTCAGATGAAGTTTGCAGCACGAGGAGCACGCGAGTGCTGTAATTCATATACTATACTTTATCTACTACTATAATAATAAATACTAAGATGCAAGTAAAGAAATTTGTTTACAAAATATCAATTGCCATTAGTCCCCTCAATGACAATAATGGACTATTCGGTTTCGGCGAATCGACTTGTACAGAACCACCTTGGTACTCGGTTCGTAAAAAGTGTGTAGTAAATTTACTAAATTCCAAGTATCATTTTCGTAATGTAGATTGTGAGGCGTTACTAATTTAATAATTTTAAAATCTTTTAATTATACATTCCTTCCCAGTTGTTATAAAATCATTTCTACGCCAATGTAACGTATTTATCGGATTTAAAATTTCTAAAAATTTACTGCACACTATTTACATACTGATTTATAGTAGTGAGTTATTATAACTCACGCTATTTGCTTATGGATACTATATGGTATAATAACCCAATAGTGAATTATTATAACTCACGCTGTTTAATTATGAAAACTATTAATTGGTCAAAAGCAGTTGAATAATTAGTATATAATTTAATAGGAGTAGATAATCTATTGGATTTTTAATACAAATCCCGATGCACGTCATAGATCATTTATGATGTCAGGACGTTGCAGTGTTGCCTGCTCGTCAGAATAGTCGATGAATGTAGGAATTTTCGAAAATGTAAGGTTATGTTGTTTGGTTTTGTTATTATTTTAGAGGCACGTGAATTGCGTCATACGTTATTTCGCTTAAATAATAAGTTAACTAATTTTAATGAAACGCGAAAAAGATATTAAAAATTATTTGAAATGCAAAGATAAATACTTACATTAATTTTATAAATTTCTGGAAATTTTAGAAATAACTATTCAATAAAAAAAATTTAAATAATAAATGTCACTTTCACTTTTTTTCTTCTTTATTAGTTTTAGGCAGTGTTGCCAGATATAAAACGACCAAGACAAAAAAAAAAACGAAAAATAAGTCACAAAAACCAGAAGCAATCGAAAAATATCGTAATCGCTTTTTTTCTGATTTCTTTTTTATTTTTTCTGATTTTTTCCTCATTTTTTTTCATTGTTCTGTTTTTTTTTTATTTCTTTCTTTCGTTTTCTAATTTTTTCATTTCTTTGATTTTCTGGAATTTTATTGCGATATTTTTGGGATTTTGTGCAATTTTTTTGTGATTTTTTGCGATATTTTTAGATTTATTGCATTTTTTTGCGACTTCTTTTTCATTTTTTTGCGTTTTTTTTGCGTTTTTTACAATGTTTTTTCCAAAAATTTTTTGATTTTTCTTTCTGATTTTTTGAATCTTCCAGTTTTTTCTAGTTTTTTCTCGTTTTTCTGTTTTTTTTTCTTGTTTATTTCGATTTTTTCAGTTTATTTATTTTTTTTCGGTTTTTACTAATTTTTCTCGTTTTCGCTTTTTTTTGTCTTTTATTTATTTTTTGTTTTTCTTATCTCTTGCGGTTAATTCGATTTTTTACCAATTTTTCCTCATTTTTTTTCTTATTGATATTATAGCTTTTTTTCTAATTTTTTTTTAATATTTCTCCTATTTTTCCAATTTTTTCGATTTTTTTACGATATTTTAGTATTTTCGTTTGCTTGGAATGTTTGCGAATTCTTTTTCGTTTTTTTTTGGGTTTTTTATATATATTTTTTTTTAATATGTTCTGATTTTTCTTTTAATTTTATCCAATGTTTTCTGTTTTTCCCATATTTTTGATTTTTTTTTCTAATTTTTCCTCATATTTTCTCACTGTTTTCGTGTTTTTTTTCTAAATCTTTCTTTTGTTTTTTTAATTTTTTCCTATTCCATTGATTTTTCAATTTTTGTTTCTTGTTTTTTTCCAATTTTTTCAATTCTTCTAATTTTTTTTTAGATTTTTGTTTTTTTTTCTGTTTTTTCTTTCTGATTTTTTCGGTTTTTTCGATTTTTTCTTGCTCTTTCCGATTTTTCCAATTTTTTCAATTCTTCTACTTTTTTCTCGTTTTTTTCTAGTTTTTTGATTTTTTTTCTCTAGTTTTTATTTTTTTTCTGTTTTTTCTGATTTTTCCTCATTGTTCCCGTTTCTTCTTTTATTTTTTCTTATTAACTTTTTTCGACTTTTTTTGCGATATTTTGCGATTTTTTCCGATTTTTTGCAATATTTTTCTATTGCTTGCGTTTTTTGTGACTTCTTTCGTTTTTTTGTTGCCTTGTCCATTTTAGATCTGGCAACACTGCGTACAACTGAGAAAGAAGAAAAATTGTGATACTGACAATTATTATTTAAAAATTTTTTTATCGAATAATGTGCCGCGCTATATTAAATTAGAGGCATTATACGTTATTTCGCTTAAATAATAAGTTTGAACATATTTAAGCATGAGCTCTGGTAGCCTCGTGACATAGTGCCTGCTAATGGTGAAGTGGGCCCGGGGATCGAATCGCACATTGCCTTTTATTATTTATTTTTTAAACACAGGGTAGATTTAGATAGTCAAGACTTTTCTTAATAAAATTAATACTTTTCTTTAAATACACAGGCTAGATTTAGATAGTAAAGACTACTTTTATTAAATAATTTTTTTTATGACGCAATTCACGTGCCTCTAATTTAATATATCGCGGCACGTTAGCGTGCCTGTAGTCACAGCGTATTTTAAATGTATATATTTTATTCAATTATTTTGAAATAAATAAAAAAGGTAGAAAACTGTTTATTTTTATTAAAATAAAACAATGTATTAACTGTATTAACGAAGAAAAACAGTTTTTTTTATGAATATAACTGGCAAAGCCTAAATCAGTTATCGCACTAATAGGTGAAAATTTTCAATTTACAATTGACAACAGCGCATCAAGGCTTACCAATTACTAAAATGTCATTTCTTCTCTCTAAATACGAGTTTCATTGGCGTACAAAATGTCACAATTATTTAATAAAAAAAAATATGGTTTTTTGAGTACTTCACATATAATAATATTTTATAACTTTATATTATAAAAAATAAGACGTGAATAAGCTAATATAATTGAGATCATTCTAAAATTGTCAAACTAATAACAATTGCATTTTTCGGTTTTCAGTAGTGTAACTACGTTCATGGATACTCGTGAATATTCGTTAGTTTCCGATTATTTTACATATTTAGGGAAATTTTATTTAGTTGGTAGTACTATAATGAAAGAATGACATCACTTGTGACGTGCATCGGGATTTGTATTAAAAAATCCCATATTTATACTGTATGGTTCTGATAATGTAAAAATTATTTTTTGTTATTCAATAAATATGCTTAGGAATGTTTTGAAAATAATTATTCGAAATTGCTGAATTGTGGAATTTTCATCAGCATAATACACGTTAGTGGAGTGTAGAAAATTCTCACAATACATTACATAGAAAGTTTCATATAGTTATTTTCCTAACAAGTGCGGAAAGTTATACTTTTCCGCACGCAATTGCAGTTGTCCGAATGACGCGAGACGGAGTTCGGGCATGCAATTAAGTGGGGAAAAGATACTTTACGCAAGTGTTGGGAACAATATTTTTTCTACAAGCGCCTAGAATTAAAAAAAAATTTTAGCAAAAATATTTTTTTGTCATTAAACAAAAATTTTCTTAGTGCTTCTTAATAAATAAAACATTAGGCTGAAAATAATCATAGTAACCAAGGAAGAATTAATTTTTAATCATTTTAGCATTTATAAAATCAGTGCGGAAAAGTACAACTTTCCACACGCTTGTAGAAAAAATACATTTTGAATAAAAACTGATTAATCCTGTTTTAACTAGAAAATGTTTAATTTTTGTGTTTTAATTAATTAATAATAATATTGTAGGCTAAAGTATTTTATTTTAGAGATTTAATTGAATTTTTGTTTTTGTTTACCAAATTAGATCCATTTGTTATGATTGCATAGAGGACATCTTGTATAGAAGCTTTACATTATACTAACCAATCATGTGTTAATTCATATTTATGGAAAATATTAATTTGTTGTTTATCCATTAACGCACCGGTATTGTAAATAATATATAATTGGAATACCGTGTTTGTCAAATATTTCGCCGATGCTATTTACAAATCTCTGCATACAAATTAACAAAAGGCTTTAATATTAATATATTATTTCTGTTATAAATAAATATTAATAAATTCTAATTAAACTACAGTTATTTTATTATTAAAAAAAAATTTATTTTATTAATAATTTTTTACTAATTTGAAATTAATAGTATATTATTCAACGAGTGATAATGTAGGTCATAACTCACGCAGATGAAGTTTGCCACGAGCCGTAGGAATATATAGGAATATATAGTAAAATGAGGAGATATAAAAAAATGGAGAAAAGAGAAAAACAGGAAAAAAACAAGAAAAAATCGAAAAACCGAAAAATTGAAAAAAAAAAATTAAAGGAATAAGAAAAAAATCGGAAAACAAAAGAAAGAAATAGAAAAAACAGAACAATGAGGAAAATTGGAAAAAAACAAAAAATCAAAAAAATAGGAAAAAACGAGAAAAAATTAGAGACAATTTAAAAAAATCAGAAAAATGAGAAAAAAAATCGAAAAAATTGGAAAACAAAATAAAAAATTGAAAGAAAAATCGGAATATTGGAAAAAAAATCAAAAATCAAATTGTATAATACGAAAAAAAAAAAAAAAAAAAAAAATCAGAGGAATAAGAAAAAAATTAAAAACAAAAGACAGAAACAGAAAAATATTACCTACTCCCCTCAATGACTCGGCGAATTGTCTTGTACAAAACTAGATACATTTGAATAATACATTCCCATCCATAACTCACTATAGTGAATTATGGAAAGTCATAACTCTCAGCAGTTGAATAATTAATATATAACTTAATAGGAGTAGATAAATATTATTATTATTTTAAAAAGATGTAAATATGATGGTAGACAGGATCACTTATTGCATGGAAAAATATTCCGCATTTATAATAAGAACCAGTACTAACTGGAACCCATCTCAAATAGTCTATTTAACAAGTGCTTTTTGGGTCAAACTTTTTCTCCGCCTCTGAAAAATATGAACGAGGTGTCATTCGATTCGGAATAGCGTGTAGATCATTTTTGAAAAAATTCAAGAGTCGCTTGCAAAAGTTGCATATGAAATACATGAATTTTTAAATCAAAATATGAAATATAAAAATAATCAAAGTGAATTAAATTTTAAGACAATCTGTAAAAACAAATTAAAAATAGATTCTCTTTTTGTAATCGAGAGCTCCAGAAACATCAGATTACATATTACAATTCAAATTCCGTGATATATTGCATCTGTCATTTTTTGACAGTGACACTTCCGTTTGTCAGATGTCGTACAAAAATTAATGGATTCCTCCAATGTATAACCGAAACTCATATACCAAATTTCACTTTAATTGGATTAAGCGTATGGCTTCTATCATGGAAGAATACACACAGACAGACACTTAGACAGACACACAGGCAGATAGACAGACACACTTCCACCTGGAAATGGTCTTAACGTCTCAGGGGACCTAAAAATTTAAAAGGGATATTTCCATCTTTATCTCGAAATTTTTTTGGCTCGTTCACAATACTTGAGGAATACTTTCTCGGATGAGTCGGAAAAAGTAAAAATCAGAAAAATCAGAAAAAATCAAAAAAATCGGAATAAATAAGAAAAAAACAAGTTAAAAAAAATCTAAAAATCCCAAAAAAACAAAACGAAGAAGAATTCGCAAAAAACGAAATAATTTGAAACCACAAAAACAAAAAACATCCAAAAAACCGGAAACTATTGTAACCATAAAAAAATAATAACAGGAAAAGAAAAAATTCAAAAGATTTTAAATAAATCGCAAAATATCTTAAAAAGTTGCAAAAAATCTCTAAAAAATCGCAACAAAAAAATGCTTAAAAAATCGCAAATTTTTACAAAAAATTAGAGGAATAAGAAAAAATTAGAAAACAAATTAAAAAATTGAAAAAAAACAGAATAATATAAGAAAAAATTGAAGAAAAAATTTAAAAAAATCGAAAAAAAAACAGAAAAACAAATAAAAATTCAGAAAAAAAACGAAAAATCAGAAAAAATAACACAATAAATCAGAAAAAACCAGGAAAAATCAGAAAAAACCAAAATAAGAGAAAAAATCAGAAAAAATATCTTTAGAGTCAGAAAAGTAAAAATCAGATAAATAATAAAAAAACAGAAAACATTGGAACAAATTGAAAACATCGAAAGTTAAAAAAAAATGAAAAATAAAATTGTGAAATACTAAAAAAATTAAAAAAAAACCGCAAAAAAACTCTAAAAAACGCAAAAAAACAAAACGAAAAGGAATTCGTAAAAAACGAAAGAAATCGAAATATATCACAAAAAATTGAAAAACCGCAAAAAACTACAAAAATAAAAGACAAAAAAAAAACGGAAACTATTGTAACTATAAAAAAATAATAACAGGAAAAAAAAAGTTCAAAAGATTTGAAATAAATCACAAAATGTCTTAAAACAATCGCAAAAAATCTATAAAAAAATCGCAACAAAATCCAAAAAAAAAATTGTAAAAAAATCGCAAATAATTATAAAAAATCAGAGGATAAGAAAAAATTAGAAAACAAATAAAAAATAGAAAAGAAATCGAAAAAAACCAGAAAAAAAAACAAAACATCAGAAAAAATCGAAAAATCAGCAAAAATAATACAAAAAATCAGAAAAAGGAGGAAGAATCAGAAAAAAACAGAAAAAATCAAAAATAACAGAAAAAATCAGAGAAAATATCTTTTCTAGGATTATTAGGATTCAAAAATCATTAATATAACAGGTTATACATATGACATAAATCTGTAAAGAATCAGAAAGAATAGTCTGTCAGGTGGCTTCGATATGTATAAAAAATCCCTATAAAATATTATAAACATTCTAAGATAAACATGATTATCAATTTCCACTCACTTATTTATTTCATACGCTGTGAACTCTGTCACTTGTTTATTTCATACGTTCCTTATCAGAATTCGGGACCTTCATCACACGTTTCTTACAAATCGATGTGATATAAACATATTTATTTCACACGTTCCCTTTCGGTAGTCGTGAGCAACGTCACTTGTTTATTTCACACGTTTATTATCAATCATTGCGATCCTATCACTTGTTAATTTCACAAACTTTTTATCAGTCGATGTTTCGATTTGTCAGGTTAGGAATTACATTCTATTATATAAGCGGCAAAGTCCTGACTGATTGACTGACTGACTGACTGACATAGAATCAATATAAAAAATAGGGAAAAATGGAGAATAAAAGGGAAAATTGGAAAATAATAGTGAAAAATTGCGAAATGTAGGGGAAAATAAGGAAAACTAGAGAAAGTAGGGAAACATATGAGAAAATTGTGAAAAATGGGGAGAAATGGGAAAAAATGGATGAAATATGGAAAAATGGAGAAAAACGGAAATAACAGCTGAAAATAGGAACAAATCTTTAATTTTTTATATATACATAATCTCAAAAGATAAAATTGAGTAACCTTAACCAAATTGATCAAAGAATGTTTAAAACTACTAAGTGTATAACCCTTCTAACTATCGGGTATAATCTAAAACTTGAACCTTTGAAACACACAGAATAGCAGACATTTCCATTTGTTCGGTTGCCACAAACACGTCTTTTGATGATTGATTAGCCGCTTATCTGTCAATATCGATTTCAATCGCATGTATTGTTTTATCTGGCATTACAAAATCAATATATATATGACCTAAAGATATCACATGTAAAGTCTCAAATAAAGTAAATAGAACTAGTTAAGTTTTAAATTTTAAAAATTTTTAATTATTTTTAACGGTTGTTTAATATTTTATTATCCAATAACTCTCGTTTGTTGGCTTTTAAAATTTACGCTTTTTTGTGGGATATAAAATGTAATGAAAGGGTTATAAAAAATAGTCACTGTACACTATTGATGCGTATAAAATTCAAGAGAAGGATTTAACAGTACAAAACACTCGGAAATAAATGAATGTTACATAAGCTTAAAGGCTTGCAAAATAAAATCCATTAAAAAAAAACTGTTATGGGATTTTTAGTTTTCCGATAGATGTACGTATAGGAAAAATGTGTTATTTAAACTATTGATTATTTTTAATCTTTGTTTAGCTTTATTTAATTCTTTCTACTACACTATGGTTAAAATCCCAAATTATTAGCCATAACTATTCTGTTTCTAATATTACATCTTCAGCTGCATTATACGCTTAGGTAAGCGATAATTAAAATTCGCCCTGTATATGATATTATTTAAATGTAATTTATTTACAATCTCCAATACGCTTTTTAATGTAGAACAAATTTCAAAATTTTAAAACAATCTTTATTTCAAAACACTTTTATTTGGATGAACTTTAGTCATTGTAAAGTGAACAAAGAAACTTAATTTCGCTTAGTCAGGTAAAAAGGGGTTTTTTGGTGGTTAGCTCGAAATCTTTGTAGTTATTTTTGGGACAGTCATATTGGGGACTACATCAAAAATTAATAGTGCCTCAATTTAAGTATTAATAATTCAGGTTTTTTAGACCTGTTTTTGAGTTATCCAAAATACCTCGTAAAAATATTATAATAATTGATTTGGAATGAAATATTTGGTCAAAAGTGTATTTTTAGTGTAATAAATTCAACACTTACAAACAAATATTTCTTAAACCGGGTGAACCAAGTACCATCCGTTACAACCAAGAAAAGAACCGTTGCATACCTTTTTCTTTTAGGGAACAGTTATTTTGTACTTGATTTTTATTTCTAATACCAACATCAGCAAATACCCAGGTACTCAACCCAGTAGGGCAAGTAAAGATCTCCCTTTTGGCAGCTAGTGATTTTGGAAGATACCATAACGAACCGTGGAGTGTTTCTTCTCCACTGACGCTGCCCGTGTAGTGGCCTTCACACAATAAACGGAAGGTAGCGGCCGAGGCAATCCGAAATCTGTACTAAGGCCCCAAAATACCGCTTGACGACGCAAAAGCGCGGTACAAATGAGTATGTATAGTGGTGTTCTTTCATTTTGAGTTGCCAGTAACTGCTGGCGACTGGTTGAAAGTAGCTGAAGAATTTGAAGATATTTGGGAGATAATAGGCAACGAGGAAGCAGAGATTCAGCGACCAAATTTACGGGCCCCAAGCCGTTATTTGGCATTCTGAAATCCTCAGAATGACTCTGGCTAGCAACGGGAGCTACTAAAGAAGATAAGTCAAGCTGAAATACTGTACCTGGTCAAAAAAAAGTAAAGCCTTTCGCATTATACTAGAGTATCAAACATTTATACGTTGAAGGTACAATGGTCTGGAAGCAGAAAAGGTAAAGAGACTACTAAGTCTGATAAAGGTAATAAACCTTCACCTGATAACAACGATGGAATTGGCATGACATAATAAGTCTTAACGCTGAAGTATTGAGGCCTAAACATCAGCCAGTAACATCGATCAAATCAATCAATCAACCCAAATTGTGTTGGTTCTCTTGATGAACAACAACAAGCACCAGTTAAGGGTACCAATGAATTCAATAATTATAAGTGTTTTTATAAGGGTTTTTTTACGATAGCACTATTTGCCCTTGTTGATGCCAACTACATTTTTTTATTTGTGGACATTGGGTGCCAAGATGGGATTTTAAATAGAGATGTGTTCAATTCAAACTGAAAATCATACATTGGGATTACCCCTCCAAAGCCCCTTCCGGGAATTCAGAAAGAAATTCCTTACGTAATTATTGGTAACGAAACATTTCCTCTCACTGAAACTATCATGAAATCATATAGAGGAATACATTGAAAAGGTTCAACGGTTATTTATTGCAGGTGGTGGAAAACGCTTCTGGGATCATTTCATCAGTGTTTAAAGTCTTAGGAAAGTCTCTTCTGTTATCACCCGAAAAGTCTGAAGTAGTGTTTATGTCTATAAAGAGTAGTAAAACATCTAGTAATAGTTACCTTCCACCAGGTGCTTTAGACTCAGAGGTAGAAGGGCAAATGGATATATTCACAAAGCGCAAGTGGATTTTAGAACTTCAAAATTTATTAATATGAATTAAGAACTCATATTTATTTGTAATTTCTTTTACTAGTTCGAAGGACCAGTGTCTGATTAGCACATTATTTAATACAAATAATCGATTTTATTTATTTTTAAGGGTTATTTTCTCACCCATTTAATGAATAAAAATATAAATTGCATTTACACTTTTAACGACACAATATGTAGGGCATAGTTCTAACTTCATTAAACTTAAATAAACATTATTAACACTTGTTACTAATTTGAAATCTCAGAATGTTCAATATTAGGGTGCGGTCTTGACACGCATTTTAAATTGAAAAGCTCTTGCCGGGAGACAACTATCCTCATCAACAATCTAGAAGCTAATGAATATTTGGATGCAACTGCGGTCATCACTCTCTATAAGAATGATATATAGAAAGAGATATTAGTGTTAGTTTCAACGGTTTTTTTTAGAAATAATTGTTTTGGTAAAGCTGTGGACAAATTTTTGATGAAATGTGTTGATTTGGAATCAATTTTTAGATTTTAGAATAATAAATTGTAAAGTAATGATCAAAAATATGCACCGAAATAAGAAACATATTAATTTAAAAAAAATAGAAATTAGTTTGTAAATTCTGGATAATGTTCCAGTGAAATGTATCCACCAAATATTCCACGTAGATCGACAGAACACGAACAGAAAATCATAGAAGAATTTGCCCACTGTTTTACCACAAAAGAAGCAGTTCCTTAATAGTCTAACCTAATTAATAAACACAATAATAATTTATATAACGCACATTCACTCTTTTTCTTATTATTGGTTGGTATATATCTGAAACAATTAAAAAAAATCGGCTGTGTCAAACCCGGAACTTTCCCGGCTCGACCGTAGAGAATATGTTATTTATTATTATTATTTTAATTACAAAATACTGAGCATTACATTGATTTATGGAACACATTAAAAATAGCGAGCTGATGGTGAATTAATATTTCAATGTTGATAATGACATAAGCTGCGCATGCGCACGTTGTATATCACACTGCTACAATTAGGATCAAAGAAAGAAAGCCAAAATCATGTGTGAAAACTATTGGGAATTCGGGAAAATTTTTCATACATCGTTGTAGGGAATTTTAAATGTGTATTTTTTTCGCCATCTAGAGGCGAAACAATGAGGAATTCGATAAAAAGTTGGACATAAAAGTTAAAGAAAATTTGATGCTTTACAACTTTAAACCAGAAAATTTTGCACTAGAATGCATTGTTTGTCCTCAAAATCAAGAAAAACTAGAGAAAACCTACATGCACATTTTTTAAGCGCCCTCTAGTGGCGAAACTATTGGAAATTCTGGAAAAAGTTTAAAACAAAAGTTATAAAGCATTTTATTCTCTAAAACTTTGTATTACAACATTTTGCACTAAAATGTATTGTTTGTCCTCAAAATCAAGAAAAACTATAGAAAACATAATGCACATTTTTTACGCGCCCTCTAGTGGCGCAACTATTGGAAATTTTGGAAAAGGCTTCAGACAAAAATTATAGGTAATTTTATGATCTAAAACTTTGTACTACATTTTACACTAAAATGTATTGTTTGTCCTTAAAATTTAAATAAAGCAAAAAATTGTTACATGTATATTTCACCAATGTCGGTCTTGAGGACCCTCCACTTTACCAATTTAAACCAAAAACTAATGGTCGCATTCTAGGCACACACTGACCCTCCATACCAAATTTCAGCTTGATTGTTCAAACGGTTCGGCAGTTATCGTGGAAGATTACACACAGACACACAGACACACAGACACACAGACACACAGACACACAGACACACAGACACACAGACACATAGACACACAGACACACAGACACACAGACAGACCATACGCTGGAAATGGTTTCAATCTTCTTGGGGGACCTCAAAATGGATATTTCCATCGATATCTCGATTTTTTTTTTTTGCTCGTTCACTTTACTTTCGAAACCTTTGATGGGTCCGGGAAAGTAATACGAAAATTTATAAAAAATAATATACATGTTTGCATTAAAAGAAAATTTATATGAAAGCTTTATCTTGCATGTCAATAACTTTTTGCCCCTGATGTAATATCTAAAATTTCTAGCAATAAAAGCATATTACTACAAGAAGTCAAAGACGGCATATAGGATATAAATTATTAAACATCACGAATAAGTCTCTAGAAAGAAGTTCAACGTAATAAATAAGAAGAAAATATCGACTTTTTAAAATTCATGTAAATATTTCTCGAACATTTGCAAGATGTTGTCGAAATAACAGTGAAAAGTTATGACTTCCAATTGCATGTTGAAAGAATATCATATCAGAAAGTTATAGGTCACATTTTAAGTGAGTATACTGCAGTTTTAAATGAAAAACTTAACAGTTTCCGAAAGCAAAATTTACACGAATGATACTCAAAATGAGTTTTAATATAACTCATTAAAATTTACTATTTTTATGAGATTTAATAATGTCTGGTAAAGAAATAAAAAATGATCAATGTGATGGTTTAAGGATATTTTAATTATACTTGGTTTTAAAGTAATTTTTAATCATTTATGCAAGATTTAAAAAGCCATAATCGTTAATTATTAAGCCAATTACATAGTAATTTCCCTTTAATATAATAAAAATTTATTTGTCCATTAGCCCAATCATTTTAGATTTTTTTATCAAAAAAATTTACAGGTCAACGAGGAGTAAATGAAGAAATCACATTCTTACATTAAAATTAATTATGGAAACTGTTCGCCATCTTGGATTTTCCATTTTAGTCGATTTGCTTGCATATTTTTAATTTCTCGATAAAAAATGTGACTATCAAATTAGTTAAAAATTTAATTATCTACAATCTTTATATAGTCAATATTGTTTTTTCAACTTTTTGACCATTTTTATTAAAAATAAGAAACACATCTAAATGGCAAAGTTGTAGTGGGCTCAATTCCCTAAATATTTTATATAAATAATTTTTTCAGACTAGATCGCACTCAACACCGAGGCGCAAGAGAAGAACTCATTTCCACACCACCGCAGAGGTGTAATTTTCGATTATTTTTTTTGCGTGGTTTCCCCAGTAGGACTTATATTTTTATTAAAATTTATTTTAATTTTATCTCGCTCTTTATCTTTAAATTCCGTTAGATCGAGAATTTACCCGTCCCAGCGCAGTTCTGACTAAAGAATGAGTTTGTATTGCTCTCAAGTATGTAATACCGTCCATTATTTTTTGGCACGTAAATATCAACATGAGAATCCACTCCAATCCACTATCTTTCATTACTCTATTGCTCCCAAGAAGTTTTTTTGCCAGTCTTAAGGTCGTTCATATAGGCAACTAGTTGTCATTTTTTTCATGTTTTTCATGAAATTTCCCCTTTTTTCCCTCAATAATTTACCTTCTTTTTTCTCAATTTTTATCAATTTCTTCACGAGTTTTCTTCCGTTTTTCCAAATTTTACACTCAAATTTCCACTCTTTTCTCTCACATTTTGTCAATTTTTTTTACTATTTTTTTTTTTCAAATTTGTCACTTTTTCGTCTCAAACTTCCCTCTTTTCTCTCAAAAATTTCCCCTCTTTTGTCTTAATTTTTTTCTCATTTTTGTCACCTTTTTTATGAAATTTCCCCTCTTTTCCCTCAATAATTTACCCTCTTTTTCTCAAATTTTATCAATTTCTTCACTAGTTTTCTTCCTTTTTCCAAATTTTGCACTCAAATTTCCTCTTTTATCTCACATTTTGTCATTTTTTACAATTTTTTTTGTTCAAATTTGTCACTTTTTCGTCTCAAACTTCCTCTCTTTTCTCTCACAAATTTGTCCTCTTTCGTCTTAATTTTTTTCTCATTCTGTCACCTTTTTCATGAAATTTTCCCTCTTTTCCCTCAATATTGTCCTCCCTTTTCTCTCAAGAATTTCCCCTTTTTTTCTCAAATTTTGTCAATGTCTTCCTAATTTTCTTTTACTTCCCCAGTCCCATCAAAGGGAAAGTATAGTGGGAAGATTTTTTTTGGTGTTTTTTACGCTTTTTTACTATTTTCGTTTGGTATTTTTTTTATTATTTCCGGTTTCTTGCGATTTTTGCAATTTTTTTGACACTTTTTTGCAATTTTTTTGGCACTTTTTTGTAATTTTTTTGGCACTTTTTTGCAATTTTTTTACGATAATATTCGATTTATTGTGTTTTTTAACGATTTTTTTTCGGTTTTTTGCGATTTTTAAAGGTTTTTTTTTTACTTTTTTGCGTTCTTTTTTATGTTTTTTTACAATTTTTTGATTTTCTATTTTTTTCGAATTTTATTTCAATATTTTCTGATTTTTTCACCTTTTCCAATGTTATCTATTTTCGATTTTTTTCCAGTTTTTTTCATTTTTTATTTTTTTTCTCATTAGTTCAGATTTTTTGTTTTTTTTGCGATTTTTTGCGCATTTGCATTTGCAATTTTTGACGATTTTTTTGTAATTTTTTGCTATTTCTGCAGTTTGTGCCACTTTTTTGCGATATTTTTCGATTTCTTGAGTTTTAGCAACTTTTTTTTCGGTTGTTGTGTTTTTTAGCGGTTACTTTTTTTTTTTGTTTTTTTTTCGGTTTTTTGAACTTTTTTGATTTTCTCGTTTTGTTTTGAATTTAAAATGTTTGTTATTCATTTTTTTTAATATATTCTAATTTTTTCACCTTTTTCCAATGTTATCTTTTTTTCGATTTTTTCTCCTTTCGTTTCTTTTTCTGATTTTCTGATTTTTTGCAATTTTTGATGTTTTTTTTCCGATTTTTTTTTGGAATTTTTTAAAAAAAAATTGCCATTTCGGCAGTTTTTTTGGTACTGTTTGCGTTTTTTTTACCATTTTTTACGCTTTTTTACTGTTTTTGTTTGATATTTTTTTAATGTTTTCCGGTTTCTTGCTATTTTTGCAGATTTACTAAAAAGTCAATTTTTTCATACTTTTTGTATTAACGTGTTAATTTTTGATTCAAAGATGGCGAGAGGTCATGTGCTGGTCACATCAGGTTTTTTTGTTTATTTTTTTGCGGAATATCGCATAATTCTGTTAGGTAAAATCTATATAAGTCATATCTGAACTCAAAGAAACATAATAATATAAAACCTATATAACTAATAATTCATTATAAATAAAGTATCTTCTCCAAAATATATTCTCTCCCTTTGTAATTTTTTTCACTTCCTTCTTATATATTTAAATATTATCTTTGTATCTTTATCTAATGTGACATCCCTTAATATCTTTATATCTTTATTGATGAATATTTACATGTTTTTATATCTATTTAATTAGCTTCCTTAATAAGGGTTAATTGAATTTAGTTCATCAGTATCGTAATGAATTGAATTTGTTGTAAAGTTAATCATTATTCATTCATTATTAGTCAGCTGAGCTTCGTCTTTTTCTACCCCCGTAATGTATTACGTTATATCTTGGTGTTTTGATGTGCGCAGTCCAAACAACCTTTTTGTCGAGTAACAAAATTGTTACTATTTATCTTATCTTGGAATTATTTATAAAAATAATTTGAGTATTTAATTATACTTAGTTTATCTTATTAAGAAGAGAATAATTTGTAAATAGTTCATTTATCACTATTTTCTTTTCGCATTAATTTCTTTTAAATTTTATTGGTACGCCCATGGTTTCCAAAAATAGATATGTATAAATTTATGAAGACAAATTTATATAGGGTGTCTCATTGAATTTTCGGTTTCGGTTTTTGAAAATCTATGTTTACAATATCTTAAAACTTCGGCTTTGTTTTTTTTTTTTAATCTATACCTATATTATCTTAAAAGTTTTTATCAAAATTTACAATTCACTATTTAACATCTAACTTTAATTTAAAATTTTATAACTGCCTTTACCTATATTTATACTTAACTGTTTACGTTTCGGCCTTTATTTACATCATCATAACTTAATTGAACTTTGTGTAAGTTTCTTATTCAATCCACTTATCTCTCTTTTAATTTCTTTTGTGTTTTTCTTTTTTATATATTTTTTTCTGCTTCCATTTTTTAAAAACATTATCATCTTCAATTGTTTCTAATTACATCAAAAAATAAAATTGACTGGCGTGCAAAATTTTTTTTATTTAATATTTTACTTCTGTAATTTGACTTTTATAATTTTTTATGTATAACTTTATTAAACAAAAAGATAATATTATTATTTATTCCAGTATGCCTTTATAGTTCTTCAGTTTTTTTTTTTGTTTCTATTTACTTATAGGAGAAATAGTAATACGTAAAAAAATATAGAGGAAGACCACGATATTCATGTACATTTGGTAATGATATAATAACATTATTTTTAATATAAAATAATAATTGAAACTGTAAAAGTTTATAATTGCCCTCAATTAGTACAAAAAACAAATAGATGCAACAGTTTTCCAAACTACTTAAACATACACATAATTAGCGAACAATGCGTCAATAATAGCATTGCTCAGCACTTTGTTTAGTCAATATTTTACACCAAAATTCGTCGTCTATTAAATAGTTAAGCCAATTAATGGTTTTCAATTAAGCTGAATTGGTAAACACCAGCACGGCTGTGGCTGGGTTTTGGTCGAATCTCACGAGCCAAACTGATTCCAGATGATTTGAAATTCGAAATAGATTAAAATTAATTGAATCAAGTTTAACGAAGTCCACAGGCGCGATGAGGATTAAACAAATTTCATAACTGCCGTTGCAAAGTCAATGGAATAATGGGACTTACGAAACAAAAGGCGTGAAAGGTGAACGCGTTAGAATTGTCAGCTCGCTAGACAATAATTGTATTTGTACTCGAATCGAATGATTAAATTTATATTCAAATTACGTAGGTGTTTTTTAATTAGAAATAGTTGTGAAAAATTAAGATGATAGACTTAGAGAAATATAATATTAGGATATTACAAAAAGACGAAAATTAAGTGAATGGAAGATTAATTATTATAACCAAAAATAATTATTTCAAAATAATTATCTAAGAACCTGAAAGAAGAAAAATAGTTTTAAAAAATATAAAAATCTAACAAATTATAAATCACTAATATTATGAAATACTTATAATAAGACTGTTTCATATTTAAAATTAAATGAATTGTTGCCTTACTTATTAATATTAGCAAGAGTTTATAAAATTTTTTTTCTTCAAATCTGACTACGGGAATCGTTATTTTAGGCCAGATTAACTCCCCAAACGAAATTTTATATTTGTCCGATTTTTTTAGGAACTTCGATTTGTTCGAGTCTATTCGAATAACAAATTATCGAACTCGATCGAGAAAAATCGTCGTTACTTTGGACTGCTGAGGTCTACATTTTTCTTTCAGATATTGTTCGATTCAAAATTGATACATCTATATGTGGTAAAAATTTCAGATCCTTAGTCTATCGTAGGAAAATTTTGTGTCGCCCCAAAGAGAAACCATAAAAATTGGCGATTTTTGTCATTTTTTCCACATGGAAAAAATTGCGATTTTGGTCGGAAACCGGATTTTTCTGAAAATCATCATTTAGACTAATTTGAGTACGCAGAAAACGAATTCTCCATCGGTTTTTCGCTCAGATGCTCCCTTATCCCTCAAAATCACCCGAAATTAGGTATTCGCAGACGATTTTTTGACTTTGGTCGACTTTGGAGGTCGTATCTACGTTAAAAGTAAATGCGACACCTAAAAAATTACTGAGGCCCAAAAGCTGCCTCTTGATGGCGAAAAAAATTTCTTACTCCCACTGTTTATCACTTTTCTTGACGTTTCCGAGTTACCTAAGTCCAAAAATGAAAAAAAAGCCTGTCCAGACGTAACTTTTGAACGAAAGCTCCGATCTAGTTCCAGTTTTCACTTTAAATAATTAGATTTGTCCAAGGAAGAACCCAATTGAATTTGAGCAGGATCTAATGAGCCCTTCCTGTACCCATCATACAAATTTCAAATTAAAGTAGTTTGCATGGGAAATCTTTTTTCCAATACAAACTTTTTTAGAACAAAATGTCAAACGGAGTTTACGAAATTGATGGGGATGTTGCAGAAATTATTGATTTTAGCGATTTTTTTTTGATTATTTTCGTTTTTTTCCGTATTATTTTTCTTTTTTTTTTCTATTATTTTTTTTGTACTTTTTTCCTGTTTTCTCATTATTCTGATATTTTGTTTTTTTTCTGTTTTTCATTTCGATTTTTTTTAAATCTTTTCTCATTTTTTTCTCATTGTTCTGTTTTTTTAATTCTTTTTCTTTCGTTTTCTAATTTCTTATAATTTTGTAGAAAGAGACTTTTTCTGATTTTTTCTCATTTTTATTTTTGTTTTTTTCTGTTTTCTTTTTCTCATTTTCTCTTATTCCTTTGATTTTTTCCGATTTTTTTCGATTTTTTTGCCACTTTTTGTTATTTTGTTGCGATCTTTCTTTTGTTCACAATTTTTACGGTTTTTGGTTGTTCTTACGATATTTTTCCGGTTTTGCTACTTTTTTTTGATACTACTAATTTTTTTTCATGTCTTATTCTGATTATTTCAATTTTTTCTAATTTTTTGATTATTTTCTCATTGTTCTTTTTTTTTCTACTTCTTTATTTTCTTTTCCAATTTTTTCTATCCTCTGATATTTTCTTGATTTTTCGGTTTTTTCGTATTTTTTCTCATTTTTCTGATATTCTCTGTTGTTCTTAAAATTTTTCTATTGTCTTTTGATTTTTTTCTATTTCTTATTTTTCTGATTTTTTAGATTTTTGTCGATTTCTTTCGATTTTTTTCGATTTCTTTCGATTCCTTTCGATCTCGTTCGATTTTTTTCGATTTTGTCGATTTCTTTTGATTTTTGTTGATTTCGTTGGATTTTGATTTACTATTTTTTATTTCTATTGATTTTTTCAATATCTTTTTCTTTTTCTTTTTTCTTTATCTTTTGCTGATCTTTTTCGATTTTTGTCGTTTTTTTTTCGATGACTTTCGATTTTGCGGATTTTTTTTTTGGTTTTTTTTTTCATTTCTTTTGATTTTTTTTGATTCAGTTCCATTTCTTTCAATTTCTTTTGTTTTTTTTTTCAATTTTTGTCGTTTTTTTCGAGTTCTTTCTATTTTTGTTGATTTTTTTCGGTTTTTTTTTCGATTTCATTTATACATTTTTCGATTTGTTTTATATATTTTTAGATTTCTATTGAGTCCTTTCCATCTTTCTGGATTTGATTTTTTTCCATTTTAGAGTTTTCCAAGAAAAAACTAATAAGATAGTTTTGTCCGTCCGTCCGTCTGTCCGTCCGTCCATCCGTCTGTTAACCTGATTCAACTAGAAAACGGTAAGAGATAGAGACAAACGAAAATAAAAAGTGACAAAATAAAATAAAATAACGGGGATCTCCTGGACGTCTGGATGTCTGTCTGTGTGTCTGTATGTAAACACTGTGACTTTTGAGCGAAAACTTTGATCGAGTTCCGGTTTTCACTTCTATTGAATTTGAGCAGGATCGGACTGGCGCTTCCAGTATCCGCCATACAAATTAAAGTTACTTGCATCTGAAAACTTTTTTCCCATTAAAATTTTGAGAAATTTTTTTACTTCATATCATGTATAATATTCTCCTATACGAAAAGTTTGACCAGTATCGCACAGCCATTTCAATACCACAACGATCCATAAAAATCAAGGTATAAACTTTTGTACATTGCAAATTAAAAAAAAATTACGTCATATAATAGTGTTGTACATGTATTTGAGAAGTTTGGCCAGGATCGCATAAGTATCATAAGTACCGCCAATGCTTTGCAGCATAAAAAGTGTTAGCTCGATGGGCCGAAGTCCCGAAAACAGTGCACCATCGTTTGAGCGCCTCTAGAATTTCCTCCTAAATCCATTGATTATTAATAGCAAAGATAAGTTTCAATATAATTCTGTATTCTACAAATAAAATAATGTTAAAATCCCAACAAAAAACCCGATAAAATAAAATTTGTCACAGGGGGACCACATTTTTCTTTGATATGGCGTCAACGTGTTTTCTCAATATTTTAAGCAGTACATTAACTAAATTTTTTAAAAATATTACACTATAGTACAATTAAGTACTTTCACCCTATAATACAGCAGTGCATTCACCAAATTTTTAAAAAATATTGCACTCAACACAATTAAGCATTTTCGCCTTATTTTACAGTAGTGCATTCACCAAATTTTCAAAAAATATAACTAATTATATTTGTTTTATACTTTTTTAGATTTAGTTGTTTCATTTTATTAATTAGAAACAAAACCAGACTTTGTTTTCCATTTAATTCTGATCTTATATTCGAGTAGTTTAGTACTCATTAAACTCGAAAATAACCAGCATCGAGAAAATAAGATTTTATTAGTGAAATAAAATTTCACATATATTCAGTGTAATAACATTTTATGTGTAAATTAAGTGAAATAAACAAAGCTGGACAAATCTACGAAGTGTCCAAAGTTAAGCAATATTACTCGACATAATTTATTTTCATTGCAGAAATAATGCAGAATGCCAATAGTTAGAAGACCAAAATAAGCACTATTAATTTTTTTATAGAAATATCATTCCTTAACATCTTCCAATCTTATAGATTCAAGTATTTCAAATTTAAACCATAATACAATTCAAGTTCCTTTAATAAATATAACGGCAAAGCATTCGCCATATTTTCAAAAAAAAATGTACTTAACTGTACTACTTTCACCATATTTTACAGCAATGTATTTATAGCAGTTCATTCTCCAAATTTTCAAAAAATATTAGACTAAATTCAATTAAATGCATTCGCCATATTTTACAGCACTGTACTCACCAAATTTGTAAAAAAAATAGTACAATTAGTACTTTCACCATATTTTACAGTAATGCATTCGCCAAATTTTCAAAAAATATTTGTCTAAACACAACTAATATTTTACAGAATAGTACTCACCAAATTTTTAAAAAATGGTACACCATAAAACAATACGCTACATTTCTAGAACCGTCATCATCGGCAATTTTGTTGGATAGGTCATGGCATTTTATCCAAACAAACTTTTTGCTTATGGAGTGTTTTATATCGTGTTTTTTAATTTTTGTGTAGTTTTTTGGGACATAAGATAAACATTATTTTACGTTAGTATTAGTTTTAATTAATTTAGAAGTTATTTACTTTTATATCAAGGTGAGAAAAATAAATATATTACTATTTAACCTCAATCTTTCATCTAAATTCAAAATTTTTCATAGGATTTTTGTTTTAGTAAGGCGCAAAGTTACAAAATTATATAAATATACTTATGTCAGTATAAAAATATCACAAATTGCTTCAAAAATAATATAAAATGTTGACATTCAAAATTCACAGTATATGTTATATTTTCATTTTTCTCACCTTAAGATGAATTTATATAGACCAAATTTGACTAAAAACTAACACATAACTATAACAATATTTATTTTAACAACTACAATAAAACATAAAAATAACACGAATAAAAAAACTACCAATGTAATTTTCCATAAGCTAAAAGTTTGTTTGGATATAGCGAAGTGACCTTCAACCGCACTGTGACGTCACAAAAATATGGTGCATTCACCAAATTTTCAAAAAAAATTGCATTTATTTTAAAAGTTTTAATTTTTAGTTTTTTCATTCTATTTATTAGAAGCAAAACTTTAACTATCATTAAATTTTGATTTTATACTCGAGTGGTTTAGTACTCATTAAACTTAAAAATAATTAAGAAAATAAGATTTTATTAAATTTCATATATATATTCAGTGCAATAATATTTTATATGTAAATTAAGCGAAATAAACAAATCTGGACAAATCTACATGGTGTCTCAAGTTAAGCAATATTAACACACATAATTTATTTTCACTGAAAAAAATTAGACAGAATGAGAACAGTCAACAGACCAAAATAAGCACTATTAATTTTTTTATAGGAATATCATTCCTCTGTATCTTCCAATCTTATAGATTCTACAATTTTTTTGTGTTCAAATTTAAACCATAATACAATTTAAGTTCCTTCAATAAATGTAATGGCAGAGCATTCGCCATATTTTTAAAAAAAATTGTATTTGGCTCAATTTAATGCTTTCACCATATTTTACAGAATTGTACTCACCAAATTTTTAAAAATTATTAAACTATAATACAATTAAGTGCTTTCACCATATTTTAAAGTGGTGCATTAAAAAAAATTACATTTGTTTTATACGTTTAAAGATTTGGTTCTTTCTTTCTATTGAATAGAAACAGAACCAGACTTTGACTTCCATTTAATTCTGATTTTATACCCGAGTGGTTTAGTACTCATTAAACTTGAAAGTAACCAGCATCGAGAAAATAAGATTTTATTAGATTTCACATATATTCAGTGCAATAACATTTTATGTGTAAATTAAGAGAAATAAACAAACAGAGTGTAGCAATATTACTAGACAACAATCAGAAGGCCAAAATAAATAAATGCGTTTAAAAAAATAATAAAAAATAAAGGGCGATATTTAAATAATTTTTTTGCCAAAATAATTTAAAACATAAATAAATATTTATTGACGCAGCCTTTTTTAAATAATAATAAATATTTACTACTAAATTTAGAATTATTAAAATATTTTCGTAAATTATGATATAATATACAGTAAAGCCAATATTGATCTTCTATTTTATGATGAATTTCATTACACTTATTTCTTATTCCTCTACAAAGTTGGTTACTAAAGTTTTAGAGTATTCCCGCAAGAATAACAAGTGTAGAAGTATCCACTGGAACTTGTTTTAGCAGAAACTTACATTTACAACTAGTCTGGCGGAGTCAGCAAAGAAATTGATTTAATGAAATGTTGTGTATTATGTAAGTGAGAAACTAAAGAACTTGTTTTTGGTTTAGAAAACAGCATGATGGGAAAAAATGGGAATTAGAAAAAATTGAAGAAAGAGGGAAAAAGTGGGAATGATAAAGAAAAATGGGGAAAATAGGACAGAATAGAGAAAAACAAGTACACAAATAGGAACAAATCAGAAAAATAGATAAAATAATGGAAAACAGGAAAAAGTAGAAAAATAGAAAAAATGGAAAAAATATCGAAAAATAGAGAAAATAGTAGAAAATTCAAAAATATGGAAAAATAGGGTGAAAAGATAAGAAAAATTTGAAAACAGAGCAAAATGGGGAAAAATACGGAAATTCTCAAAATAATGGGAAAAATTGGAAAAGATAAAGAAAGTGGGGCAATTAAAAAAAAAATAGAGAAAAATCGGCAAAATTAGGACAACATATGGGAAAATAGTGAGAAATTGGGGAAAATAAGTGAAATTAGAGAAAAATAGAAAAAACCAGATAAAACAGGAAAACATATGTGAAAAATAGGGAAATAAGAAAATTAAAAAAAGTGTGGAAAATTAGTAAAAATAGAGAAAATTATAAAAAATAGGTAAAAACAGGAAAAATAGAGTAGAATTAAAAAAATATTAATAAATGGGACAAAATGCTGAAAAATAATTAAAAATTATTTGAAATGGTAAAAAAGAAAAAAATAATGAAAAACTGGGAAAAATACTCAAGTTTAAAAACAAACCAACCTCATGTGGAAAAAATAAAAAAAATAAGGTAAAATTGCGAAAAATAGAAAAAAATAGGGTAACATTGGGAAAAATAGGAAAGTTTTTTAAAAAAAGTCAAAAATTGGAACAAATACAGTAGAGAAATTAGAGAAAATTGACAAAATTAGGAAAACATATGGGATAATAGTGAAAAATAGGGGAAAATAAGAGAAATTACAGAAAAATAAAGAAAAAACTTGAAAATAGAAATAAACATGGGAAAAATAAGGAAATAGGAAAAACATAGATAATAATAATAACAAACGGGGAAACTGAAGAAAAAAATATGATACACAAGAAAAATAGTAAGAAATAGGAAAAATAGGGAAACTAGAGAAAGTAGGGAAAACTAGAAAAAATAGAAAAAAATATAAAAATGGTAAAAATTGTTTGAAATGAGGAGAAATGGTAAAAAATATGGGAAATGGGAAAAATTCACAAATTTAAAAACCAACCAACAATACATTTTTCTCCACTGGAATTAGGAAAATAAAGCATCAATACATTTTTTCACACAGCAAATTGAAATACACAACAATACATTTTTCCAAATAAAAATTTGACATCCAAAGCAAAAGTGCATTTTTCCATACACAAATTTTAAAAATAAACCTAGAATGCACTTTTATAGGCATTTTGAAAAATAAAGCAACAATACATTTTTTCACACAGGAAATTGAAATACACAACAATGCATTTTTCCAAATATAACTTTGACATCCAAAGCAAAAGTGCATTTTTCCATACACAAATTTTAAAAATAAACCTAGAATTCACTTTTCTAGGCATTTTGAAAAATAAAGCAACAATGCATTTTTTCACACAGGAAATTGAAATACACAACAATGCATTTTTTCAAATAAAACTTTGACATCCAAAGCATAAGTGCATTTTTCCATACACAAATTTTAAAAATAAACCTAGAATGCACTTTTATAGGCATTTTGAAAAATAAAGCAACAATACATTTTTTCACACAGGAAATTGAAATACACAACAATGCATTTTTCCAAATATAACTTTGACATCCAAAGCAAAAGTGCATTTTTCCATACACAAATTTTAAAAATAAACCTAGAATTCACTTTTCTAGGCATTTTGAAAAATAAAGCAACAATGCATTTTTTCACACAGGAAATTGAAATACACAACAATGCATTTTTTCAAATAAAACTTTGACATCCAAAGCATAAGTGCATTTTTCCATACACAAATTTTAAAAATAAACCTAGAATGCACTTTTATAGGCATTTTGAAAAATAAAGCAACAATGCATTTTTTCACACAGGAAATTGAAATACACAACAATGCATTTTTTCAAATAAAACTTTGACATCCAAAGCATAAGTGCATTTTTCCATACACAAATTTTAAAAATAAACCTAGAATGCACTTTTATAGGCATTTTGAAAAATAAAGCAACAATGCATTTTTTCACACAGGAAATTGAAATACACAACAATGCATTTTTTCAAATAAAACTTTGACATCCAAAGCAAAAGTGCATTTTTCCATACACAAATTTTAAAAATAAACCTAGAATGCACTTTTATAGGTATTTTGAAAAATAAAGCAACAATACATTTTTTCACACAGGAAATTGAAATACACAACAATGCATTTTTTCAAATAAAACTTTGACATCCAAAGCAAAAGTGCATTTTTCCATACACAAATTTTAAAAATAAACCAAGAATTCACTTTTCTAGGCATTTTGAAAAATAAAGCAACAATGCATTTTTTCACACAGGAAATTGAAATACACAACAATGCATTTTTTCAAATAAAACTTTGACATCCAAAGCAAAAGTGCATTTTTCCATACACAAATTTTAAAAATAAACCTAGAATGCACTTTTATAGGCATTTTGAAAAATAAAGCAACAATGCATTTTTTCACACAGGAAATTGAAATACACAACAATGCATTTTTTCAAATAAAACTTTGACATCCAAAGCAAAAGTGCATTTTTCCATACACAAATTTTAAAAATAAACCAAGAATTCACTTTTCTAGGCATTTTGAAAAATAAAGCAACAATGCATTTTTTCACACAGGAAATTGAAATACACAACAATGCATTTTTCCAAATAAAAATTTGACTTCCAAAGCAAAAGTGCATTTTTCCATACACAAATTTTAAAAATAAACCTAGAATGCACTTTTCTAGGCATTTTGAAAAATAAAGCAACAATACATTTTTTCACACAGGAAATTGAAATACACAACAATGCATTTTTCCAAATATAACTTTGACATCCAAAGCAAAAGTGCATTTTTCCATACACATATCTTAAAAATAAACCTAGAATGCACTTTTCTAGGCATTTTGAAAAATAAAGCAACAATACATTTTTTCACACAGGAAATTGAAATACACAACAATGCATTTTTCCAAATATAACTTTGACATCCAAAGCAAAAGTGCATTTTTCCATACACATATCTTAAAAATAAACCTAGAATGCACTTTTCTAGGCATTTTGAAAAATAAAGCAACAATACATTTTTTTGCACACGATTTTGAAAAATAGAGTAAGAGGGCATTTTTCCATACACTTTAGAAACTACCCATAATGCATTTTTTATCCACGAATTTGAAAAACATTTTTCTACTTTCCAGTTTGGAAAATAATCAACAACTTCAGTTAAATAGTTAAAGAAATCAACCATGCGTTTTTCCACTAAAAAAAAATAGGGAAAATTAGGGCAAATAAGAAAAAGTAGGGAAATTTGTAAAAATAGGGACAACAGAAAAAATAGGAAAAATTGGTAAAAATATAAAAAAATAGGAAAAAATTGGGAAAAACAAGGAATTAAGGAATCTCGGGCGAAAATAGTGTTTATTGAACAACAAAAAATAACATATTACAAAAATACTTGGTCAAATTTATATAAAACCTTTGTAGTGTCCTTTTGGCTTCTACAAACAATTTACAAAATAATTTAAATATTTTAAGTAATTAAACTAAGGTTATAATTATTAGAGTCAATCGAGGCAAATATCTGTAAATTTAAATACATTATTAAACATTTAATGGCATTGAATCATCACGTATCGGTAACAGTAAAACTAAATTATATATTTATGAACTAACACGTTTAAATAAACAATTTGATGATGAGTATATAAAATCTCTATTTTACCGCATTTTCCAATAAACTTGAAAAGTAAATATTAGGAAAATATATTTATTAATATAATAAAGCCATAATTTTCCCGGATGGACTCGTGTAATAATAAATATTCCTAAAATATACTAAAGAATTCTTGTTAGATATAACATGAGACAAAAGAGTAATAAAATGACTGTCATTTTTAAATGAATATATAATGAAAAAGAGGACCGACACGAGTGTTACTGGCATCTAATAAAATAAAGATATAGGTACTTAATAATATATTATTTCCGAAAACGGAAAATATTAAATTTGTTTGTTTACGTCTTTTAAAGACTAGATCGATTTTGACTTAGAGGCGCAATAATTTATCTTTTATTTAAAACTAGTTATAATTAAAAAATTCTTAATAGTTAAAAAAATCCTTTTTTACAAAAGATAATTTAGGCGTTTTTCCCTAAAATAGAATTGTTATATCAGTATAAAATATAAAAATAATTCATTACGTAATGAATTTTATATATTTTAATCATGAATATTATGTTTTATACAAAAAATATTTTATTGCATGATTTTTTATGACAGATGGAATTTTATTTTTCGTCCAACTTACTTGAAAATTAATTATATCAACCCTAAAAAAGTAATTTTTCAATATATCTAGACACCTTTAGGCTTTAACTGTCATTCACGTACTTTGACATTTCACATAAATTTTCCTTATAAGTCAGTGTAAATTAAAGTCTGTAATCAAGACAACAAAACTGTAAAATACTTTCTTTTTTTTTTCGTTTTTTTTGGTAGTTGTATGCCAAACATGCAGAAATCGCTTTAGCTACCCTTAGCTATTATCTACCCTTGCTTCGCTACGCTCGCTCGTGCCATCTAATAGCTCGTTTTCTGCCCTTGTGGCACAATATACTATTTTATTTAAATAATCATTTTTAATAATAGTAGAGATATTTTTTAAAATATATAGTCCAGTAAAATTAGGTTTTTTAGACAAGCGAAATATACCCTCACTGATTTTTTTTATAAGTCTATAGTTTAAAGCTACACTAAATTTAATGTTTGAAATTTACTATCGGCAAGGGTATATTTCACTTACAAATATGGCTTTTTTCTCATTATTTTTAACAATTTTTCCAGATTCTTCACCCTTTTTTCCTGTTTTACTTTGTTTTTTTCTATTTTTCCATGTTTTTTTCCTGTTTTTCTCCATTATTTCTAATTTTCCTACTTTTTCCTGTTTTTTTTATTTTTCTCATTTTTACTTGTTTTTCCTTATTTGTAATTATTTTTCAATATTTTGCCCATTCATCTATATATTTTTTTTTCCTATTTTTTCTTATTTCATCATACTTTTCCCCTATTTTTAGTATTTTTCAATATTTTTCCCTGTTTCCATATTTTGCCAAATTTTTCCTATCATCCCTTTTTTCCTTATTTTCCCCTATTTTTCCACATTTTTGTTCGTTTTTTTTGCATTTTTTTTGGGATTTTTTTGCATATTTAGCGTTTTTGGCATTATTTTACTTTTTTCAACATTTTTTTACTTTTTTGTGTTTAGATTTTTTTGGCATTTTTTTAAACATTTTTTACAATCACTTTTTAAACTTTTTTTGCTTTTTTTTAGCATTTTTTTTCATTTTTTAGCTCATTTTTTGCCTTTTCATGTATTATTGTGCATTTCATTGTATATGTTTGTATATTGTTGCATTTTTTTGTTCGTTTTTTTGCATTTTTTATTTTTTCATTTTTGAGACTTTTTTTGCATATTTAGGGTTTTTAGCACTATTTTACTTTTTTTCAGCATTTTCAACTTTTTTTACTTTCCCGAACTACCTCCGAGAAGGAAAAGTATTGTGAACGAACTAAAAAATTTTTAAGATAAAGATGGAAATATCCATTTTGAGGTCACCTGAGATGATTAAGACAATTTCCAAAAAGTCTGTCTGTCTGTCTGTCTATCTGTCTACCTGTCTGTCTGCCCGTCTGTGTGTATTCTTCCACACGTTCAATCCGATTGAGCTGAAATTTAATATATGGATTTGGGTTACCCGTTGGAAGAACTCATTAGTTTTTTACGACATGTGTCACTATTAAAAAATGACAGATGCAATATGTCACGGAATTTGACTTGCAATATGTCATTCGAAAGCCCTTGAAAAACTCTATTCAGAACAGTTAAAATTAATTCTCCAACTGTCACCTGTCAAAATAAAAAAATGTCAAAATTTGAAACTTTAACATTAAATATCTGAAAAAAAAATTTCTTATTTTTATGATATTTTCTGATTTTCCTCTGATTCCTTTGAGATTTTTTCCTAATTTTTAATGATTTTTTTCTGATTTTTAAAATTTTTTTTTATGATTTTTTTTAATTTATTTTCTGATTTTTAAAAAAAAAAATTTATGATTTTTTTTAGTTTATTTTCTGAATTTTTCGAAAATTTTATAATGAGTATTTTTCTCATTTTTTCGATTTTTTGGTTCTATTTTATTGTTTCTTATATATTATTTTTTGTGATTTTTTTCTTATTCTCCTGTAGGATTTTTTTTGTTCTTTCTGCTTTTTTACAGATTTATGTCATATGTATAATTAAGGATTTTTCCTGTTTTTTTCTGATTTTTTGTATTATTTTTTCTGATTTTGCGGTTTTTTCTGATTTTTTGTTTTTTTTCTGTTTTTTTTTTCGATTTTTTTTAAAATTTCTCTTCATTTTTTCTTATATTATTTTGTTTTTTTTTTCAATTATTTTTTCTTATTCCTCTGATTTTTTGTAATTATTTGCGATTTTTTTGCAATTTTTTTTTAGGATTTTGTTGCGATTTTTAAGACATTTTGCAGTTTATTTCAAATCTTTTGAATTTTTTTTTCCTGTTATTATTTTTTATGGTTATAATAATAGTTTTTGGTTTTTTGGTTGTTTTTCGTTTTTGCGATTTTTGCTATTTTTTGTGATATATTTCGATTTCTTTCGGTTTTTGCGAATTCTTTTTCGTTTTGTTTTTTGCTATTTTTAGACTTTTTTTTCGTATTTTTTTTAATTTTTCCCTATTTCACAATTTTATTTTTTTTCATTTGTTTTTTTTTTAATATTTTTCGATGTTTCTTTCAATTCGTTCCAATATTTTCTGTTTTATTCCTATATTTTCTGATTTTTTTTGATTTTTTCAGATTTTTCTGATTTTTACTTTACCGACTCATCATTCGAGAAGGGAAAGTATTGTGAACGAGCTAAAAAAAATTCGAGATCAAGATGGAAATATCCATTTTAAATTTTGTGGTCCCCTGAGACGTTAAGAGACCATTTCCAGGTGGAAGTGTGTCTGTCTATCTGCCTGTGTGTCTGTGTGTCTGTCTAAGTGTCTGTCTGTGTGTATTCTTCCATGATAGAAGCCTTACGCTCAATCCAATTAAGGTGAAATTTGGTATATGGGTTTCGGTTATACATTGGAGGAATCCATTAATTTTTGTACGACATCTGACAAACGGAAGTGTCACTGTCAAAAAATGACAGATGCAATATATCACGGAATTTGAATTGTAATATGTAATTTGAAAGCCCTTGAAAATCTCTATTCAGAACAGTCGAAATTTTTTCTTCAACTTTCATCTGTCAAAACTAAAAAAAATAACATTAAATATCTGAAAAAATATTCGTCTCTGGATACTTGTCGGGAAAGTTTTGGGCGACACAACCGATTTTTTTGATATCTTTAGTGCATATGCTTTTCACCAGTATAACTTAATTTATATAAATTTAGTCACATTTACTAGTTCAGTTTTCAAAACCATATTTTAACTATAATTTCTAAAAATCAAACAAACATTTTGGCCTTGACTGTATTTTTATGTCTCAACTTATTCAAAAAGTTAATTTCGGATTTAAAAAATAATATTTTCATTTAAAAAATGACATTTAAAGAAAACTAAATATATATAAAAACTGACCAAAAAATACAAAAAATTGAAAGAGATGATTTAGAAGTATATTAAAAATGGAAATTGTATGATTAGAAAAATTTAAGATCAGGAAATAAATTTTAGTTGATATAAAAATCGAAATAAAGATAAAGTTTCCTTTTAATCCTTTTGGCGCTTTTTTATTATTTTTTGTATGCTTAAAAAATTCAGATCTGAATTTTTTGTTGATACCAAATTTATATTGATTCATGTGTTATCTCAATTAATTTGAATTATAATAAACTAATTAGAATTTTTTTCATTTATAATTTAAAATAACTTTTCAGTACTTCCAACTAACAGAAAATATTTCAGGTCATAAATTGATTTCAAGATATATAAATTTGTGACTTAAGTAAATATTTCTCTCCTATTCGATATATTCTGAAAACTAGAAAGAATTTGTGATCGTTTTTTAAACACCAATGATCGATTTACCCAGTATTGAAACCAGCTAAACTCCCGTACTTACCCGGAGTGGCTAGATTAAATTTTACAGGGAAACATTTTTCGTCATTGTAGAATACTTTATACACGTCGTGATTATTCAAATAAGGGAAGTTTTGGTTTGAGTCGGGAAACGTGAGTTTCACAAACTTTTCATTTTTTGTGTTTGTTTTTTTAGTATATTTGCATATGCACGAAATATTTTTAGATCAAATAACAAAAGAGCCGGTTGAAATATGTTTTATTTGCCTGGTTACTTTTAGAATTTATGCAGGTAAATGAAAGGAAAATATTTTTTTTATTAAATTTTTGGTGGGTTATTTGCTGAAAAATAAACGAAATAATAAAATTGTTTTGTAAAAAAAAATTTATTAACCCTTGGTAAAAAATCTCTAATAAAGACTTTTATTTGTTTCAACTGAAACTCAACCGTTTTTCGCTTCGAGTATACCATTTATATACATGTCTGCACGCGCTTTTTTGCCTCGACTGTTACGGGGAAGAAACTTAGCATTTAGGAAATTAAAAGCCTCACGCAAGAATAAAACTCAAATGTTAAGTTTTCTAACATTGTTACCACGTTGCCGAGACACATCTAATCTAATTTTTTTTTTTTTTTGTTTACAGATTTATTCTGAGCTACTCTATTATACGCTTCGCTGAAATCTGGTGAGTTATATTAATTGTAATTTAATTATACTTTTTTTTGTTACTATTTTATATTCAACAAATAAACAAATGAGATTAAAAGATTTTACTGTGAATAATTACGAATAAATAAAATTGATGGACAGTAAAATTTTGGCAAATTACTATAATACAAGTATAAGAGAAAAATACTAGATTTAGACAATTAAATAAAATAAACTAATCTGTCGGATTTTCTCTTTCGGGCGTTACTGTTTGTGTTTTTTGCTATTTTTTATTGATTTTTTCGATTACTTTCGATTATTTTCGATTTTTTTTTGTTTTTTTTTTATTATGTTTGATTTTTCTCCGTTTTTTCAATTTTTTTCGATTTCTCTTATTTTTTGCGATTTTTGAGACTTCTTTCTCGTTTTTTGCGTTTTTTTCGGTTGCTTCATTTTCTATTTTTTTCCGTTTTATACAATTTTACAATTTCATTTTTCTTTTGTTTCCAATATTTTCTGATTTTTTTTTCAATTTTTTCCATTTTTTTTTATTTCGAATTTTTTTTTTACCTAGTTACAATTGTTTCCGGTTTTTTGGTTGTTCTTCGTTCTTATGTGGTTTTTTGTAATTTTTTACGATTTTTTGCGATTTTTTAGATTTCTTGCGTCTTTCCGGCTTTTTTTTAATTTTTCGCTTTTTTCAATTTTATTTCGATTTTTTCCGTATTTTACAATTTAATTGTTGATTTTTGTTTTCAATGTTTTCTTTCAATTTTTTCCAATGCTTTTCGTTTTTTTCTTATTATTTCCGATTTTTTCTCATTTTCTCGATTATGCTAATTTTTTCGGTTTTTTCAGTTTTTTTTTTTCTATTTTTTCGTTTTTTCTGTATTTTACAATTTGATTTTTCTTGTTTTTTTCAATATTTTCTGATTTTACTTTCAACTTTTTGAAGTTACTTTTTTTATACTTAGTTACAATTGTTTGTTGGTTGTTCTGCGGATTTTAAATTTTTTTTATACCTAGTTACAATTGTTTTTTTGTTGTTCTGCATTTTTTCGTAATTTCTTACGATTTTTTGCAATTTTTTAGATTTCTTCCATTTTTGCGACTGTTTTTCATGTTTTCGGTTTTTTTTAATTTTTTTAATTTGGATTTTTTCGTTTTTTTCCGTATTTTACAATTTCATTTTTCATTTATCTTTTCGAATGTTTTCTGATTTTTCTTTCAATTTTTTCACTTATTTTTTCTGATTTTTTGTTTTTTTGTTTATGTTTCTGATTTTTTTGATTTTTCTCTATTTTTTTTCAATACGTTCTCATTTTTCTTTCAATTTTTTCGAATAATTTTTTTATTTTAAATTTTTTTTAATACCTAGTTACATTTATATCCGTTTTTTTAGTTGTTCTTCGTTCTTTCGCGGTTTTTTGTAATTTTTGACGATTTTTTGCGATTTTTTAGATTTCTCGCATTTTTGCGACTTTTTAATTTTTTCGAGTTTTTCAATTTTATTTCGATTTTTTCGGTTTTTCGTATTTTACAAAGTCATTTTTCGTTTTTTTTTTCATTATTTTCTGATTTTTCTTTCAATTTTTTCGGTTTTTTTTTATTTTCTTGATTTTGCTAGTTTTTTCACATTTTTTTGTTTTTTCTGTTTTTTTTATTATAATCTTGGATTTTTTCTCATTTTTTTTTCTATTTTTTTTCTCATTTTCACGATTTGTTTCGGTTTTTTGATTTTTTTTATCAAATTCTTTCAGATATTTTCTACCTTTTTCTAATTTTTTTTCTTAGTCTGGTTTTTCGATTTTTGTCGATTTTCGTCGATAATTGTCGATTTGTTTCAATTTATTTCGATTTCTTTGAATTTTTCCGTATTTTACAATTTCCTATTTTTTTTCAATATTTTTAATTTTTCTTTCAATTTTTTCCAATGCTCTTCGTTTTTTTCTTATTTTTTCCTGTTTTTTTTTTTCGATTCTGCTAATTTCGTCAGATTTTTTGTTTTTTCTATTTTTTTTTTGATTATCTTTTTTTCTGATTTACCCGATTTGTTTCGGTTTTTTGATTTTTTTTCTCAATCTGATTTTTGGATTATTGTAGATTTCTTTCATTTTTCTTCGATTCTTTCGATTTCTTTGAAGCTTTTCCCATTTCTTTCAATTTCTTCCAATTGTTTTTGGTTTTTCCGATTTTTTCGGTTTTCTCGTTGTTTTTTTTGCATTTTAAAAAGTGAAAGAATAACGTAAGGAACTTAGTTCCTGACGGGGATCCCCCGACCGCACATTTTTTTTATTTCTCTGGTCTTATATGTAGCACTAGTATAACACTACTTTTTAATAGTAAAAAAAATCTATTATACGTCGGAACTGTCATTTAAATTTTATTTATTTTCAATTCGAAACGTCCAAATATATGAATATAACAATTTTTTTTATCTCTTTTTAATGCAGTAATTTAACCGCCAATTAGAAATATAATGTTTGCCGCGTGTAAATTTCACGCCATTTAGTATTTTCCATCATCTTTCATCATTATATAGACGGTAATTATACTGGGTTTGCTTGTTAACAACAATACTACGTTCATTATGTAGGTCTTTTGTAGCGATTCCCTTGATTCATTAGATCATTTCATTGGTCATTGGCCTTTGTTACAACTATTTTTTGAAATATACTCTTTTCAATTGAAAGCGATTGTGTGTGTGTGGCTGAGGTTAAACCATCGCGGTCGGATTAATTTTATCTTGATTGTAAACGAGAGTTTTGTCCTTTACGTATTTTATTTTGTCCTTTGTATTTAATTAGAATCGTTAATTTTTGTACGTAGAAAAAAATGGATTATTTAAATATGGAATGGAAGTCGCTTTTACTTGATGAAAATATATGTTAAAGATTAAATAACACGAGTACTTTTCGTTATTCACTATATTTTAAAAACTTACATAACATACGTTTCGATATACAATATCTTCTTCAGACGTAAAATCAGTACTAACCTAATATTACAAAGTACTAGATTTTATATTTATTATTTTCCCTACCCACCTCCTAGAAATATCCATTTTGAGGTCACCTGAGATGATTAAGACCATTTCCAGATAGAAGTCTGTCTGTCTGTCTGTCTGTGTGTATTTTTCAACGATAGAGGCCACACGTTTAATCCTATTGAGCTGAAATTTGGTGTATGGGTTTCGGTAACCCGTCGGAAGAACCCATTAGTTTTTGTACGACATCTGTCAAACGGACGTTTCAATATCAAAAAATGACAGATGCAATATGTCACGGAATTCGACTTGCAAAATGTCATTTGAAAGCCCTTTAAAATCTCTATTCAGAACAGTCAAAATTATTTCTCCAACTATCACCAGTAAAAAGTAAAAAAATGTCAAAATTTGAAACTTAACATTAAATATCTGAAAAAGTATTAGTGGATTTTTTTCAATTTGTTTTTCACGTTTGTTGAGTTTTTTTTAGATTCTTTGATATTTTTGAGATTTTTTGATTTTTGAGGTTATTTTGTTTCTTGAGATTATTGAAGTTTTTTGAAATGTTTGAGATTTTTTGAGATCTTTTGATATTTTTTGAGATTTTTTGAGAATTTTTGCGATTTTTTGAGATTTTTTTAGATTTTTTGCGATTTTTTGAGATTTTATTTAAAGTTTTTGAGATTCTTCAAGATTTTTCAAGATTTTTTGAGATTTTTTTAGTTTTTTAGGGGTTTTTTGAGATTATTGGAGCTTTTTTAAGTTTTTTGAGATTTTTGTGATTGTTTGAAATTATTTGGGACTTTTTAGATTTTTTAAGAATTTATAGATTTTTGAGAATTTTTTGAAATGCTTTCAGATTTTTTGAGAATTTTTTAAGTGTTTTAAGATATTTTGAGATTTATTTAAGGTTTCTTTTTAAAGTTTTTTAAGATTTTTTGAGGTTTTTAAAGAATTTTTGAGGTTTCTTGAGATTATTTGAGATTTTTTTAGATTTTAGAAATTTTTTGAGATTTTTAGAGGTTTTTTGAAATTTTTTGAGATTGTTTGGGATTCTTTGGGACTTTTTAGATTTTTTGAAGTGTTTTAAGATTTTTTGAGATTTATTTGAGATCTCTTGAGTTTTTTAAGATTTTTTGAAATTGTTTTGAAATTTATTCGAGTTTTTTTAGACTCTTTGAATCTTCTGAGATTCTTTGAGAATTATTAGAGATTTTATGAGATTTTTTAATTTTTTTAAAGATTTTTTAGGTTTTTTTGAGATTTTTTGAGGTTTTTAAAGAATTTTTGAGATTTCTTAAGGTTTTTGAGATTTTTTATTACTTTTTGATTTTTTGAGGTTTTTTAAGATTTTTTCAGATTTTATTTTTGAACTTTTTAAGGTTTTTTGAATTTTTAAGATTTTTTGACCTCTTGAATTTTTATACATTTTTTGATCAAATTTTTGAGTTTTTCAGACATTTACTAAATTTTGAGATTTGACATTTTAAATTTTTTGAGATTCTTTGTGAATTTTTAAATTTTTTAAAAATTTTTTAGAGATTTTTGAGATGTTTTTAAAGCGTCCAAAAATTTTTTGAGATTTTTTTTGAAAACTTTTGAGATTTTTCAAAGATTTTTTTGATTTCTGAGATTTTTTATGGTTTTGAGGTATTTTACCTTTTTGAGATTTTTGATCTTTGAGATTTCTTGAAATTTTTTGATATTTGAGATTTTTGGACATTTGAGATTTTTTGAGTTTTTACTTTCCCAACCCACCTCCTAGAAGAGAAAGTACTGGTGATCGAGCTAAAAAAAAATTTAAGATAAAGATGGAAATATCCATTTTGAGGTCCCCTCAGACGATTAAAACCATTTCCAGATGAAAATCTGTCTGTCTGTGTGTATTCTTACACGATAGAATCCACAAGTTTAAACCGATTGAGCTGAAATTTGGTATATGGGTATTTGTTTTTTGTCGGAAGAACCCATTAGTTTTTTTACGACATTTGTCAAACGGAAGTGTCACTATCAAAAAATGACAGATGCAATATGTCACGGAATTTAAGTTGCAATATGTCATATCAAAGCCCTGGAAAATATCTATTCAGGACAGTTAAAATTATTTCTCCAACTGTCACCTGTCAAAAATAAACGTATGGCCTACGTATAATTTATCACAACTAACGCAAATATGAAAATTAAGAATTGAAGATATTCAATATTACAATTAGAATATTCATATTCAAGTAGGAAAAAATTGTTAATTAACTAATGCATAATTAATTGAAAAATCGCAATTAAAATTTTTTGACCGCGAATTATTGATCATAAATCTATCCATTAGATGCCTGAATTTTTTTAATTTTTAATTTTCATATTTAATAAGTTTAAATAATAATTATTCATTAAAGGTCCAAAGTGGGCGGCGCTTACCAAGCCAGAGTCCGCGTTTTCGGACGTATTTTCAACCCTCTGGGAAAATTATAAATCCTACAGTTCCAGGAAGTAATTTTTTTTTTGAAAATTCGTTCTCTTATTGAATATTTTTTAAAATTTGAAAAATGTCAAATAATTTTTGAGTTATTTTCAAAATATGTAACCCTATTTTTTTCAATTAATTGCTTATAACTTTTGCAATTTTTGCAAGCGGCTCTTGATTTTTTTTCAAAAATCATCTACAAGCCAATAAGAATCAAATATTTTTCGGAAACGGAAAAAAAATTGACCCAAAAAGCACTATTATAGTTCAAAAAATAACATAAGAAACTTTGTTTCTAACGTGGGTTTCTAATTTTCCTAATTTGAATATGAATAAATATTAATCCAATTCACTTTTTGTTTTTTTATTAAAATATTGAAAAATATTCGTCTGTTTTTTTGAACATACATTGATATATAAAAATCCAATTTTGGCATTGAAACGTGTATCAAGAAAAAAATGCAAATCCAAATATCTAATTTTCTAATCACTTTATGGTATGAAAATTTCAATTGTTTCATTTTAATTTTTCCATCCTTACGAATCAGAAGTTCCTATATCCTGTTCACTTTAGGATTTTCCATTAGTGTAACTCGACGTCGTTATTTCTGTGAATTTTTCCAGCCAACCTTCGTCCATCAACCTGACAAGACGGCAGCTTTAACTTTTTCCTGAATTTTCCCGAATATTTGAAATAAGTCAACGGATTGAAAGGAATCCAAAATGAGAGGGTGAGGGCGAGACGCGCTGGATAGGCAAATTTTGCTAATATAAGCCAGGCGAATTATCCGGTAAAATTGCTTTTCTTCTTTCAATTTTTTACCAGAGAGAACTTTTTATAAAAAAATTGCCTATTTGACATGCTTCAAAAATTTTTAAAACAATAAATTGTACAATCACTTCAAAAGAATCTATAATAATTATAGACTATAGTAATAATAATAATTAATTGGTACCTAAAATATATTTTAAAAGTTACACGGTGACTAGTTTCGGCTCAATAGCCATCTTCAGGTCATATTAACAAATTGAATATTAACATGGAAAAGCGTAACCATTTGAGGAGGTTGAAAGGAGAATAGGGAGTCCATTACCAGGAGAAAATGACGATCCCAGTAGAGAACATCTTATTAAAAAAAACCGGCTGTGTCACCCCAGGACTTTCCCTACTCGACCGTAGAGAATATGTTATTTATTATTATTATTTTAATTACAAAATACTAAGCATTACATTGGTTTATGGAACACATTAAAAATAGGGAGCTGAAGGTGAATTAATATTTCAATGTTGGTAATGACATAAGCTGCGCATGTATCACGCATAGGAGCCGACATGAAGTGTGATGACCTTCTAAATTTATTAAGGAAGACAGCTCCCAATATATCCTTTACCTGTGTAGAATGGAGAAGAAATGAACACTCTTCCACCTACAAGGTAACATTCCCTTTGGATAAAATTGAAGAGGTATACAACCCAACAATATGGCCCAAAGATGCTGCGGTAAGGAGGTTTAATTTTAGAACAAATTTTCACCATCACCGGAAAATGGACGAAGAGATCTAGATATCGGATATAATTCTTATATTTTAAAAGATTCTCATATTTTAAAAGAATTTAATATTTCTAAAAACATTAATCATCAGAGTGTGGTGAGTATATTTCATATAAACTTACAATGCATCTCTAATAAAGTGGAGATGATAAATGCTTTTCTTGTCGATCACAATTTTGATGTTGTCTGTTTCTCTGAACATTGGCAGAGTGAAACATGTCTTAATCTAATAAATATTGACGGCTACAAACTGGCTAACTATTTTTGTAGAACAAATATGATTCACGGTGGTGTAGCAATTTACATAAAGAATAATACCAACGATTGTCTGAAATATATTATTATTGATTTGAAGGAATACATCAGCGAACAAAATGCAGAATTTTCTGCAATACATTTACCATCCATAAAAATCACAATTTTAACTGTCTATAGATCTGGAAAAGGAAATTCGGATGTTTTTCTGATGAATTTTGAACTTGTAGTCAATAAATTAGTGGAAAATTACGATAATTTAATTATATTAGGCGATTTTAATATTAATTTTAAATTTCCATCAGAAATGCTTAGTAATTTTGAATGTTTGCTGAATTCTTTTGGCTTATCACTTGTAATAAAAGAGGACACTAGAGTTACAGCTTCATCATCAAACTGTATAGATAACATCATAACTAACTTTTCAGAAGATTTGTTTACTTCTGGTGTTTTTGAACCCTGTTTTTCTGACCACCGTGCCCAATACATCAATATTAATTTTAATGTTGGTCAAAAGGAAAAGAATAAATCTCAGACGTGTTACAGTAGTTTTATTACAGCCACCGGAATAAAGATGTTTCAACAATCTCTGTGTGACATTAACTGGAGTTTCTTTTGTGATAAAAGTAACGATGTAACGTTTTTGTCAACTTTTCTCATAAATACTTACCAAAATCTAAGTTCAAAATGCTTTCCATTGAAAAAATGTAAGCGAAATTTTCAAAACTCACCTGTACATTGGTTTAACAGCGACCTAAAATGTTTAAGAAATGACCTTTCCACCATTAAATTAATAACTGATGTTACAAAAGATCCAATCGTCTTTAAAACTTATAAAAAACTAAAAAGCGAGTATAATGATAAATTAAGAACTGCAAAAAGAATTGCTTACGACGGATACATTACTCGAGCAGATAATAAAGCCAAGGCATGCTGGCAAATAATCAATTTTGAACGTAATTATTCTAAAAAAAATATAGTAACTCCTGATTTCACACCCAATGAGGTGAATAATTTCTTTAGCAATATCGCAGACAATATCATAAGATCTATTCCTACTATTTCAAATAGTGAACTTCTACGTTTTAAAAACTTTCCTATGCCCTGTTGCTCATTTTTCTTTCACCCTGTTCTAGAATCTGAAGTTCTTCACGCAATAAATTCTTTAAAAAATTCTAAATGTACCGATACACACGAGTTAAATAGTAAAATTTTAAAAGAAACTTCTAATATTATAATTAAACCTTTTACTAAACTGGTTAATTTAATTCTATCCACTGGCATATTTCCTGAAGTTTTGAAATACTCCAAAGTATTACCCCTTTTCAAAAAAGGTGATGTTTCGGTAATGGACAATTATCGTCCAATAAGTATTGTTTCAATTTTTGGGAAAGTGATTGAAAAGATTATTAAAAATCAACTGTACAATTATTTTGATATAAACAATTTCTTCAGTGACTCCCAATATGGTTTTAGACGTTCTCGTTCTACCACACAAGCTGTGTTCAATGTGGTGAGCGATGTAGTTGAGGAACTTGAACAGGGAAATCTCACAGCTGTAATGCTTTGTGACCTGTCAAAAGCTTTTGACTGTGTCTCACATGTCATTCTAATAGAAAAACTAAGCTTCTATGGAGTTAGGGGAATTCCACTTGCTCTGATAAGTTCATACCTCAGTAATAGACAACAAACTGTAATGATTAATGGCGTTAAATCAGACTTTCAGGCCGTGAGGCACGGAGTTCCACAAGGCTCTATTCTAGGCCCTCTTTTATTTGTTATTTATGTCAATGATCTAAGCCGTTTTATGCTACCTTATAAATCAGTCTTATTTGCTGACGATACAACATTCATTTTAACAGACAAAAATAAGACAAACTTAAGTTCTTCAGTCAATGAGGTTGCTGATAGAGCAAATACGTGGTTCTTATCTAATAAATTAAAACTTAACAATGACAAAACTCAAAATATGCAGGTATCTGCCAATAATCAAATTATCTCAAACTGTGAAACAAAAAACGTGAAATTACTTGGTATTATGTTGGATAACAAGCTGAATTGGTCTGCCCACATTAATCAGACAAAGAAAAAACTTTCAAGTTCTCTATTTATTCTTCGCCAATTGAAGAAAATTACTAGTTTTAATACCCTTAAAACAATGTATTTTTCTCTTTTTCACTCCCACGTCAGTTATGGTGTATCACTTTGGGGAAACTCTTCTCAAGCTATTCAAATTTTTCGGATGCAAAAAAAAGCAATTAGAGTACTAGCAAACACTGGTTTTCGGGAACATTGCCAACAAAACTTCATAAAATTTAAAATTATGCCAGTACCTACTTTATTTTTACATTATACACTTGTTGAAATTCATAAGAGACAGTCAACTTTGCTGAAACAATCAGATATCCATAACTACAATACACGTAATGCCGATTGTATTAGAAATAATCGTTTTAGGTTATGTCTGTCCGAATCTAATTCGTTAAATTATAATTTATTCAATATCTTACCACAAGATGTTAAAAATTTGAGTACTAATGCTTTCAAAAAAACTTTAAAGAAATATCTACTGAGACATTGTTTTTACTCTGTTAATGAATATGTAGCTCATTTTCGGTCTATGAAGAATCTCACCATTCACTCTGTATGAAAATATTAATATTCCATAATTTTAATTCAATAATTTTTATTTTATTTTAATTTATTTCGATGTTTTGCCAAATTTATGTGTAAATTTATTTAGTGTTTATGTTTCATGTTAATCATTTTAAAATTGTTTTAAGAAAAAATATGACTTGCTACAAACATATTATGTATGTAAGGTAGTTAAATAAAATTCTATTCTATTCTATTCTATTCATGCGCACGTTATATATCATACTGCTACAATTAGGATCTCCTAAAATCATGTGTGAAAACTATTGGGAATTCGGGAAAAATGTTCATACAATAGTTGTAGGGAATTTTAAATGTGTATTTTTCTCGCCATCTAGCGGCGAAACTATGAGGAATTCCATAAAATTTAAACATAAAAGTTAAAGAAAATTTGATGCTTTACAACTTTGCACAAGAAAATTTTGAACTAAATACATTGTTTGTCCTCAAAATCAAGAAAAACTAGATAAAACATACATGCACATTTTCTACGCGGCCTCTAGTGGCGCAAGTATTGGAGATTTTAGAAAAAGTTTGAGACAAAAGTTATAGAGAATTTTATGCTCTAAAACTTTGTACTACAAAATTTAGCACTAAAGTATATTTTTTGTTCTCAAAATCAAGAAAAACTAGAGAAAACCTACATGCACATTTTTACGCGCCCTCTATTGGCGAAACTATTGTAAATTCTGAAAAAAGTTTGAAACAAAAGTTATAGAGAATTTTATTCTCTAAAACTTTGTACTACAACATTTTGCACTAAAATGTATTGTTTGTTTTCAAAATCAAGAAAAACTATAGAAAACATACATGCACATTTTTTACGCGCCCTCTAGTGGCGCAACTATTGGAAATTTTGGAAAAGGCTTAAGACAAAAATTGTAGGTAATTTTCTGTTCTAAAACTTTGTACTACAACATTTTGCACTAAAATGTATTGTTTGTCCTTAAAATTTAAATAAAGCAAAAAATTGTTACATGTATATTTAACCAATGTCGGTCTTGAGGACCCTCCACTGTACCAATTTAAACCACACAGACACACAGACAGACCATACGCTGGAAATGGTCTCAATCTTCTTGGGGGACATCAAAATGGATATTTCCATTGATTTCTCAAATTTTTTTTTGCTCGTTCACCTTACTTTCCCTTTGATGGGTCCGGGAAAGTAAAAAAGATAAGAACAGAAGTTAAATTTTTGTGAGTTATCCTATATAACACATGAAAATTATCTAGCCATATAGGCAGGGTAACGAAAAAATCTATAAAATCCCTTTGAGCCTTATTACCGGGACCTAAAAAGGGAAAGGGAATGGCACTTTTAAATACAGTATAATGATCCCAAAGATTCTGAAGATGGCTATTGAGCCGAAACTAGGCGGTGCCTAACTTTTAAATTAATGTTTGTGGTACATGATTTTAATTTATTGAACACTTGACTGGACATTAAATTTAATTATTTTATTTGTTTTGTGTGAAAAATAAGCTAAAATAAAAATATCGCTTCCAATTTTTGCACTAAAGTAGATTCTGTTTTTCGATTTCGACTAACTGGATTTTACTTTTAATTTTCTCTGCACGTTTAGTCTTTCTGAAACACAACTAAAGTTTATGTGACCCTTCTTACATCCTAAGAGAAATTTATCGACCTGGAACTTAAGAAGTACCCTTTAAATATACAAGGTGTTCCTAAAAGTTACTATATTTATAAAATGATTTTATAAAAATAGAATTTGTAATAATGTAAGAGCTTAAACCTTCAACCTAAAAAATAGTAATAAATGTTATTTAAGCTTAATTTTTTTTATAGAATATATATAATTAATAAAAAGAGGAGAAAATTTTTCATAATACCAAAATTCAAAAAAATAACTAAGAAATATTAGGAACAAATCATAATTAGAAATGTTGAACATGGCACAATAAAAAAGACTACAACTAGAAAATAAAAATATATACATAAATGTAGTTTCTACCAATGAAATGAGTGAAAAATTTTGTACTATTAAGAAAATTTCCAATTGAAGATTCCTAAAATTAGCAGATAGGTAGAAGTCTTAAATCACCAAGGAATATTTAGTGAAAATCGGTAATGAAAATTCTAAATAATTTGCCACAAAACTGGCTATAACTAGAAAATTAAGATACATAGAAAAATCCGGTTTTCACCTGGTAAAAGAGGAGAAAATTTACTACAAGATTAATTTTTTTTACCGGAAAATTCTAAAAAATAACTAAGAAATATTAGAAAATAATAACTATTATAAATATTGAACAAGGGTACAAATAAAATGGACCACAACTGGAAAATAAAAATATATAGAAAAGTTCGGTTTTCACCTATCGAATAAGTGGAAAATTCTGTACTATAAAGTTAAATTTCAATTGAAAAGTCCTAAAATTAGCAGGAATATTGACGAATAGAATTTGAAATATATATGTCTAATTAATTTTTTGATGTAACTTTTTCTTTTTTTTTTGGAAAAGTGACTTAGCTTGGTTTTTGGCTTGTCTTTGAGTTTCTTCTAAAAATTTCCTGGATCCGGCAGTAGAGCCGTTGGTCCCAAAGGGGAAAAAAATTGCTCGTTCCGAAAAAAAATTGTTCAGTTCAAAAACTTGTAGTCCCAAGAAGAAAATGTTTTATCCAAAAAAAATTGTTCCAAAAAAAAACTTGTAGCAAAAAAAACGTTTGGTCCTAAACAAACTTGTTCAAAAAAAGGACTCCTTCCAGAAAATAAAAGTTCACATAAAGTAAATTACCAAATTTCGTCGTCTCTGTTAAAAAAATAGGAAAATTGGGAAAAAACAAGAAAAAAGTAGAAAAACCTAAAAGAATTAGAAAAAATCGGAAAAATAACACAAAAAACAGAAAAATCTGAAAGAATAAGAAAAAAATATCAAAAAGCGACAAAGAGAAATCAGAAAAAATCAAACACCAACAGAAAAAAATCATAAAAATGAGAAAAAAAATCTGATGTGGCCAGCACATGACCTCTCGCCATTTTTGAATCAAAAATTTACAGGTTGACACAAAAAAGTATGAAAAAAAATTATATTTTTGTAAATCTGGCAACAATGGCAAAAGTTTAGAAAATTTTAATGAGATGAAAATAAACTATAGGGTATACAAAATATATGTGTAAAACTTAATTGCCGTTTTGTATAATAATGGCGTCATCACCCATAGCAACTGCCACTTCCGGTTGTGCGATTGGTACCAAAATCTAATCAGATCTAATCTAGGGTATCAGAATCCTGTATGCAAAATTTCAATTTTTTTTATTCAGTAGTTTTTGAGTTATCGTTACTACAACATCCATCCAAACACACACACACACTAACACACACTAACACACACACACACAGACATCATCGCGAAAATATTAAAATCGTATTCTAGGGACCCCAAAACGTGTTTATCAATTGAAAACTCACTACCCAATTTTTAGCATGATTCCTATACCTCTCTTATCTGAAGGGCGAGAGGTAAAAAACAGCAAAAATTTAAACTAAAGTCAGAAAATATTAGAAAAAACAGAAGAAAACGAATAAAAATAAGAAAAAACCAGAAAATCCGACAAAATTAGAAAAACCACCTAAAGACAAAAAAAAATCAGAAAAATGAGAAAATAAAACCGAAAAAACAAAAATCAGAAAAATGAGAAAAAACGAGAAAAAATTAGAACAATCAAAAGAATCAGAAAAAGTCCAAAAATACAAGAAAAAACAGAAAAACCTAAACGAATTAGAAAAAAAAACATATAATCTGAAAGAATTGGAAAAATAAAAAACGACAAAGAACATCAGAAAAATAAGGAAATAAAACGAAAAAACAGAAATAAAACAAAAAATCAGAAAAATGAGAAAAAAACGAGGAAAAATTAAACAATTAAAAAGAATCAGAAAAAAAAGAAAAAAAAACAGATAACATGAAAGAATTAGAAAAATCAAAAAAACGATAAAGAAAAATGAGAAAAATGAGGATATAAAAAATAAAAAGCAACAAAGAAAAATCAGAAAAATGAGAAAATAAGACGAAAAAAAAAACAGAAATACAACAAAAAATCAGAAAAATGGGAATAAATTAGTAGAATCAAAAAAAAATCAGGAAAAATTGGAAAAAATAAGAAAAAACCAGAAAAACATGACAAAATTAGAAAAACCACAAAACCACAAAGAAAAATCAGAAAAATGAAAAATTAAAACGAAAAAACAGAAATAAAACAAAAAATCAGAAAAATAAGAAAAAAAACGAGAAAAATTAGAAGAATCAAAAAGATCAGAAAAATTCGGAAAAAACAAGAGCAAAGCAGAAAAACACAAACGAATTAGAAAAATCAGGAAAAATCGGAAAAAATAAGATAAAAAGAGAAAAATCTGAAAGAATTAGAAAAAAATCAAAAAGCGGCAAACAGAAATTAGAAAAAAATAAAAAAGAACGAAAAAAAATCATAAGAATGAGGAAAAAAACAGAAAAAATTTAAACCAAAGTCATAAAAAATTAGAAAAAACAGAAAGAAACAAAGAAAAATAGAAGAATCGAAAAAATAAGAAAAAACCAGGAAATCCAGATAAAATTAGAAAAATCACATAACGACAAAGAAAAATCAGAAAAATGAGAAAATAAAACGAAAAAATATAAAAAACAAAAAATTGTAACAATGAGAAAAAATTATAACAATCAAAATAAAATCAGAAAAAACAAGAAAAAAATAGAAAAACCTAAAAGAATTAGAAAAAATCAGAAAAAATCGGAAAAAATAAGAAAAAAAAACAGATAACGACAAAAAAAGAAAAATAAAACGAAAAACAGAAATAAAATAAAAAATCAGAAAAAAAATAAAAAAAAAACAGATAACATGAAAGAATTAGAAAAATCAAAAAACGATAAAGAAAAATCAGAAAAATAACATAATAAGACGAAAAAAACAGAGATAAAACAAAAAATGAGAATACATTAGAAGAATGAAAAAAAAATCAAAAAAATCAGAAAACCTAAAAGAATTAGAAATGTAAGTGCCTTGTCCAGGTGCAGTTCTAAGTATTTTACGTTGTCTGACTTTTATCCATTTATAGTTGTTGTTGGTAAATGTTATTTGTATCGAGTTTTATTCATTGATTTTTATTCTCCATTTTCTTCTATTTAATTGGTCATCCACTTACATTATGGTTTCTAGTATAGCTTTATCGTCGGCAAATATGGTCGTCGTAATAATTTTACTAGTTGGCAAGTCTGCTGTGTAGAGAAAATATAGTGTAGGTCCTAATACACTACCCTGAGGAACTCCCGCTTTAACTGGAAATATTTGTGTTATTCCTTGATATAATGCGTGTGGTGGTATGTTCTTTAGTTTATAGAGAAGGCCTTGGTGCCAGACCTTGTCAAAGGCCTAAGCTTACAAATTTGGTTAATGGTGGACTTGTTTGATCATGCTGTATTGCTGGAGGAACCCAAACTGATGGTCTGATATGATGTTGTTTTATTCGATGTGGGGATAAAAGTAATTTTTCCAGGAGTTTGCTCAGGATATGTAGGAGGCTTAGGAGGAGACATCGTTGGGAGGCTTTCCAGGTTTGGGAATGAGGATAACTTGTGCAAGTTTCCATTGTGCTGGGAGGTATCCGTACAACTACATTAAATATTATTGTTAACAGTACAATTCCTTTCCTAGGTATTTCATATATGAGCTTTGTTAGAATTCTGTTATATTTTTACTTTCCCGGACCCATTAAAGGGAAAGTAAGGTGAACGAGCAAAAAAAAAATTTGAGATATCGATGGAAATATCCATTTTGAGGTCCCCCAAGAAGATTGAGACCATTTCCAGCGTATGGTCTGTCTGTGTGTCTGTGTGTCTGTGTGTAATCTTCCACGATAACTGCCGAACCGTTTGACCAATCAAGCTGAAATTTGGTATGGAGGGTCAGTGTGTGCCTAGAATGCGACCATTAGTTTTTGGTTTAAATTGGTACAGTGGAGGGTCCTCAAGACCGACATTGGTTAAATATACATGTAACAATTTTTTGATTTATTTAAATTTTAAGGACAAACAATACATTTTAGTGCAAAATGTTGTAGTACAAAGTTTTAGAACATAAAATTACCTACAATTTTTGTCTTAAGCCTTTTCCAAAATTTCCAATTGTTGCGCCACTAGAGGGCACGTAAAAATGTGCATGTATGTTTTCTATAGTTTTTCTTGATTTTGAGGACAAACAATACATTTTAGTGCAATATGTTGTAGTACAAAGTTTTAGAGAATAAAATTCTCTATAACTTTTGTTTCAAACTTTTTCCAGAATTTCCAATAGTTTCGCCACTAGAGGGCGCGTAAAAATGTGCATGTAGGTTTTCTCTGGTTTTTCTTGATTTTGAGGACAAACAATGTATTTAGTGCAAAATTTTCTTGTGCAAAGTTGTAAAGCATCAAATTTTCTTTAACTTTTATGTTTAACTTTTATCGAATTCCTCATAGTTTCGCCGCTAGATGGCGAGAAAAACACACATTTAAAATTCCCTACAACTATTGTATGAAAATTTTTCCCGAATTCCCAATAGTTTTCACACATGATTTTAGGAGATGCTAATTGTAGCAGTATGATATATAACGTGCGCATGCGCAGCTTATGTCATTACCAACATTGAAATATTAATTCACCATCAGCTCGCTATTTTTAATGTGTTTCATAAATAATTGTAATGCTTAGTATTTTGTAATTAAAATAATAGTAATAAATAACATATTCTCTACAGTCGATCCGGGAAAGTTCTGGGGTGACACAGCCGATTTTTTTTTCTTGCACTTCCTTTACCGTTAATAATTTTTTTCTTAAAATATTTTTTCTTCCTGTGATGGGAATGGTTGAAAGACATTTTCCAAGTGTTGTTCAAATGCATATATGCATATATGCTCCCCTCTACTGTTCTATCCGGTTTGCTGCGTCTTCTATTGCTTACGGGTTTTATTACAGTAGGCTCTCTGTCTAACAGTTCAATTTGAAGTTTATTATGCTACTCAGCAGAAAATAATAGTGTGCGCTAAATGTTCTAGTTGGGCATGGAATAATACTGACATAACAGTAACGGGTTGGAGTTAGGATACTATTATTTGGATTTATGAAAATTTTAGGGAGAGAAAAAACATTTTTTGCAAAAACTGAAGTTAGGACAATATTTTCCCGGGCAGGCCATATCTCAACTACTAAGGTGATTAACTGTCACAAGTACCAATACAGTTACGATGTTATATAAATTTTAAAATATTTCAGTAAAATAATATTTATAAGAAAAGTTACATAGAATTTGGATAAAAATAAGAAGTAATATATTATTGGTTTAAATAATAAAGTATGGGCTATATTTTTGGTAAAAAATCTATATCTTGTAAATATTTGATAACTATCAATATTTGAGTGGCTGTATAGAGTATCTTTAATAAAAGGTTTGAGTTTGTGTAGCCATTCACTGAAATAGGTAGTGACATTGCATAATTATATATTTTTCTATAAGACGGTTATTACAATAAATATACAATAGCTAAACATCAAGTAACAATCAGTAATTGGTTATTATATCCAATTATTATCTCTTCTATAAATCATATAAAGTATAGTTTAAGGTTGATACGAGGTTGAATTTAGTAATCTGAATATTTAACAAAAAATCTTATAAATACAGCAACTTACAATGGTCACTTTCTATCTCCTGTTAACAAAAGAGAAACTAAAAAATCGGTTGTGTAGCCCCAAAACTTTCCCGATGGGTATCTACGAATACTTTTTCAGATATTTAATGTTAAAGTTTCAAATTTTGACATATTGCATCTGTCATATTTTGATAGTGACACTTCCGTTAGCCAGATGTCGTACAAAAACTAATGGGTTCTTCCGACGGATAACCCAAACACATATACCAAATATAACTCAATCGATTTAAAAGTGTGGCCTCTATCGTGTAAGAATACACACAGACAGACTTTCATCTGGAAATGGTCTTAATCATCTGAGGGGATCCCAAAATGCATATTTCCATCTTTAACTCGAATTTTTTTTTTAGCTCGATATCACCAATACTTTCCCTTCTCGGAGGTGAATCGGGAAAGTAAAAACTCAAAAAATCTCAAATGTCAAAAAATCTCAAATCTCAAAAAATTTCAAAAAATCTTAAAAACGGTAAAATAGCTCAAAACCGTAAAAAATCTCAGAAATCAAAAAAATCCACAAAATATCTATAAAATTTTCAAAAAAAAAACTTCAAAAAATTTTTGGACGCTTTAAATCATCTTAAAAATCTCTAAAAAATTCTAAAAAAATCTAAAAATTTACAAAGAATCTCAAAAATTTTAAATGTTCAAAAACTAAAAAATTTGATCAAAAAACCTCTAAAAATTCAAAAAAGTCAAAAAATCTTTTTTATGAATATATCATAACTATAATATCATTATTTTTATTCTCATAATATAATTTAGATGTGAAAGAAATCTTAAAAATTCAAAAAACCGTAAATAAGTTCAAAAATACAATCGAAAAATTTTAAAAACCTCAAAAAATCAAAGAGCGTAAAAAAGTCTCAAAAAATTGCAAAAAACTCATAAAATGTCAAACAGTCTCAAAAAATCTCAAAAATTCCTTGAACACCTCAAAATATCACAAAAAAACTTAAAAATCCTTAAAAAAATTTAAAAATCTCATAAAATCTCTAAAAATTTTCAAATAATCTCAAAAGATTCAAAGAGTCTAAAAAAGTCGAATGAATGTTAAAAAAATTTCAAAAAACCTGAAAACTCAAGAAATCTTAATTTAATCTCAAAAAATCGTAAAAAATTTCTCAAAAATCTATAAGTTCTTAAAAAATCTAAAAAGTCCCCAAGAATCTCAAACAATCTCAAAAAATCTCAAAAAACCTCTAATAATCTCAAAAAACCTCTAAAAATCACAAGAAATCTCAAAAAATCTCTAAAAATTTCTAAAAATCTCTAAAAATCTCTAAAAATCTCTAAAAATCTCTAAAAATCTCTAAAAATCTCTAAAAATCTCTAAAAATCTCTAAAAATCTCTAAAAATCTCTAAAAATCTCTAAAAAATCTCTAAAAATCTCTAAAAATCTCTAAAAATCTCTAAAAATATCTAAAAATCTCTAAAAATCTCTAAAAGTCTCTAAAAATCTCTAAAAATCTCTAAAAATCTCAAAAAATCTCAAAAAACCTCAAAAAATCTCAAAAAATCTCAAAAAATCTCAAAAAATCTCAGAAAATCTCAAAAAATCTCAAAAAATCTCAAAAAATCTCAAAAAATCTCAAAAAATCTCAAAAAATCTCAAAAAATCTCAAAAAATCTCAAAAAATCTCAAAAAATCTCAAAAAATCTCAAAAAATCTCAAAAAATCTCAAAAAATCTCAAAAAATCTCAAAAAATCTCAAAAAATCTCAAAAAATCTCAAAAAATCTCAAAAAATCTCAAAAAATCTCAAAAAATCTCAAAAAATCTCAAAAAATCTCAAAAAATCTCAAAAAATCTCAAAAAATCTCAAAAAATCTCAAAAAATATCAAAAAATCTCAAAAAAACTTAAAAAATCTCAAAAATCTCAAAAATCTCAAAAAATCTCAAAAAATCTCAAAAAACCTCAAAAAATCTCAAATAATCTCAAGAAACCTCAAAAAAACTGAAAAATCTCAAAAAATTTCAAAAATATCAAAAAAAGTACAAAATGTCAAAAACAAATTGAAAAAAATCCACGAATACTTTTTCAGATATTTAATGTTAAAGTTTCAAATTCTGACATTTTTTTTTTTTGACTGGTGATAGTTGGAGAAATAGTTTTGACTGTTCTGAATAGAGTTTTTTAAGGGCTTTCAAATGACATATTGCAAGTCAAATTCCGTGACTTATTGCATCTGTCATTTTTTGATAGTGACACTTCCGTTTGACAGATTTCATACAAAAACTAATGGGTTCTTCCGACGGTTACCCACACCCATATACCCAATTTCAGCTCAATCGGATTGAACGTGTGGCCTCTATCGTGGAAGAATACACACAGATAGACAGACAGACAGACAGACTTCCATGTGGAAATGGTCTTAATCATCTCAGGTGACCTCAAAATGGATAGTGCCATCTTTATCTCGAATTTTTTTTTTTAGCTCGTTCACAATACTTTCCCTTCTAGGCGGTGGGTCGGGAAAGTAAAAAATTAAGTGAGTAAAGAAAAAAAAGTCTGGCAACATCGATTATTTTTGAACCATATATTTTGGTAACGATAGATAAGACAGACAGACAGACAGATATTGATCCCTAATTTTCGGTTGTTCTAAATATGTATAGTAAAAAATTCCTTTAGCTGAGGTGGAATATTAACCATCATATTGATCTGAAATCCAATATATTTTTAATAATATTATGTTTGTATAAAAATTTAATGGAAAATTTGATATTTATTTACCGGCATTTAAAGTATACTTTTCGATAAAGTTATTTTCTATTTTAATGGAAAAGTCTTGTCTATTTAATTTCACACCCATAAATTACTCGTTGAAAATCTTTTAGCACTTAAATCGTTTTTTTTTTTTAATTAATTAACTTGAAGTGGATTTTTTAACACTTAATTATATTCATTATTGAAAGAGTCGAAATGAGGAACTTCGTTAAAATTATTTACCATTAATACCTTTCATCATAATAAACAATAAAATAAAGTTGATGGCATAGACGTTTCGTGACTTCATTTTTATTCCTGGAAATTAAAATTGTTAATGTTCAAATTAGTATATTTCTAGATAGCGAAATAGTGACCTATATTAGATGATTTAATATTAATTTTCTTATGTTAGAAAAATAGTGTTAATTATATTTTCTGTAATATAAAAAAATGTAGATAGATTTTTATTGGGAAAAATAATTATTTTAATAGGATCAGGATTAGATTAATTTTTAATTATATTTTCAATATCATTCATTAGAAAATCAGAGTAGGTGATTTAGGAGTTGGGAACGATTTTATACTGAAAATTTCATACCCAATTTTTTCAGCCAATCAAAGACCTTAGAAACAGAAAAACTGTCTATAATTTTTTATCCTCCAGGGTCGATATTAGTATTTATGTCAAAATAACGATTTGAGATTTGCTCTAAAAATAAAAATACTAAGTAAAATTTTTTTTTTCTGAATATATCATAACTATAATTTCATTATTATAATTTAGTTGTGAAATTTTCTTACCGATGTAAGAATGCAGTCTTTCACTTCCGGCGTGAATTTAATTGTTTCTATCCGGTCTATTATGCCGTACTTTTCTTTGGATGGAAAGAGAAAAAAATTTTCTATATATACGAATATTTTCAAAATTTTAGATAAAATATTGTGATTGTGAGAATAGGGAGAGACTTCAAATGTTAGGATTTTTCTCATTTTGGTCTCTCCCTTTCCTCAAGCTCAAAATTTTTGCTTAAAAATTTTGAAAAAATTCCCACTATTAGTATGTTTTATGCTATTTTTAATAGTATTAAGTTAAAATTTTAATTTTAGAAATAACTCGTTTTTTGTAGATTTAGAAACTAAATTTGATTTAAAATTTTTAGTTACACATGGTTTAGACCCTGTTACAAAAAATCTGTCAACGTTATTAAAAAGTATCGATCATAGATGGAAAGAGAAAAAAATATTCTATATATAAAAATATTTTCAAAATTTTAGATAAAATATTGTGATTGTGAGAATAGGGAGAGACTTCAATTGTTAGGATTTTCCTCATTTTGGTCTCTCCCTTTCCTCAAGTTCACAATTTTTGCTTAAAAATTTTGAAAAAATTTCCACTATTAGTACGTTTTATGCTTCTTTCAATGGTATTAAGTTAAATTTTTATTTTAGTAATAATTCGTTTTTTATAGCTTTAGAAACAAAATTTGAATTAAACATATTGTTTAAATCCTGTTACAAAAAATCTGATGTGGCCAGCACATGACCTCTCGCCATTTTTGAATCAAAAATTTACAGGTTGACACAAAAAAGTATGAAAAAAAATTATTTTTTTGTAAATCTGGCAACAATGGCAAAAGTTTCGAAAATTTTAATGAGATGAAAATAAACTATATGGTATACAAAATATATGTGTAAAACTTTATTGCCGTTTTGTATAATAATGGAGTCATTACCCATAGCAACTGCCACTTCCGGTTGTGCGATTGGCACCAAAATCTAATCAGATCTAATCTAGGGTATCAGAATCCTGTATGCAAAATTTCAAATTTTTTTATTCAGTAGTTTTTGAGTTATCGTTACTACAACATCCATCCAAACACATACACACACACACTAACACACTAACACACACACACTAACACACACACACACAGACATCATCGCGAAAATATTAAAATCGTATTCTACGGACCCCAAAACGTGTTTATCAATTGAAAACTCACTACCCAATTTTTAGCATGATTCCTATACCTCTCTTATCTGAAGGGCGAGAGGTAAAAATCTATCAAAGTTATTAAAAAGTGCCAATGTACATAAAAAGAGAAAAAAATATTCTATGTATACGGATATTTTCAAAATTTTAGATAAAATATTGTGATTGTGAGAATAGTGAGAGTTGATAACTTTTGTTGAAAAATTTTGAAAAAATTCCCACTTATAGTACACTTTTTTCACTTTTCAATTGTATTAATTTAATTTTAATAAACTATTTAATTTTTATTATTATAAGGTATTAAAAACATGTTTTTGTACAGTATTACGTGTTATAAATAGTTATACGTAGCAAATTTAAAAAAAAAATTAATAGATTTAAAAAAATTTGTTAGAAAAAATTATTCTGAAAATAAAAAATGGAACTGCGCAATAGGAAATAATATATTGTTCTACGAGTGATGAAAGTAACATTTTTTGAAGCGAGAGAACAATTCACGAAATTCAAAAAATGTTTTATACTTTTTCTACAACCCTGTTTATATCATAATAATATACTGAAAAGAACAGTAAACAAATATTTTATTTTACATTAAAAATAACAGAATTTCTTTAAATATTGGTTAATTGTTACATTCTAAATATATAAATGATTCCTATCTATGTTTATTAATAATTTAGTCATCAAAACAATATATACGAGGGCGGAAAATGACTGAAAATATAAATTTAACTTTTGTCACTAGAGACCAAAGTTAACGTTATGAGAATTTCTCTCACTTGCGACGGAAATCACTTTTTCGCTGAAAATCACGTCTTTTTGTAAAGGCTTACCCAATTATCAATAAAACAATTTAGTAGGCAAAAAAGAAACCGATTAAAAATTCATTCTGGTAAATAGCAATATCTCTTTACTTGTATTTTTAATAATGAAACACACATGAAATAGCGGTGAACGCTCCTTCGCTTTTATTTTTTTTTGCTTTCTTTTTGTGCCGGACTCTCCCCTGCAAGCAGAGTCAGAGGCATATCTGGCAAACCCTCCTCGGTAATTTGTCATGATTTGGTGGTGTTTCCTTATACCCTGCTGTAGGAGAAAAGTTTCTCCTTTTCAGGGATAGAGTGGGTATATTGATACTTACGAACCTTCCGAAAGGGGCGACTCAGCGCTGTCCTGTCAGCGTCAATAGTCGGTCAAGCTCAGGTGATGCTGAGTGAAGCCCCCTCCAATAGATCAATTAGCTCGTTCGGGAGATCTATGTCTTCTATTGCTTCGCTAAGGATAATAAGGTTAGGCTAAAGCAATTTATTGATGGGTCTTCTATTGGATGCTTGTCTGTTCTTATCAACTGTCCATTTAATCTTTAGAGATTCCCTCCTTCGCCACTTATATGCGTGTCTGAGTACGCTTTTTTGGCGCGACTGTTTTTGGCGGTTTCCAGGTTCAATCTGGTCGATTAATGTGTTGATATTGCTGGTTGGTCTGTGTTTTCGAAAAGGATATTTTTGTCTCTATCGTATAATGTGACTGCAGACTTTTCGGTTTGTCCTAAATGTCATCTTATTCGTCTGCGAATGCTTCTCTTTGTCCTTTTCCACAAGTGCACAGAATTCTATAGACTCCTGCTGATGTAAGGGGATCTCTGTGGTCTTTTGATAATTTTCTTTTTTTTAAAGATTTTCCCAAACCGGTCAGTGATACCTTCTATGTAAGGTAGATAGACAGTACCTTGGTGTTGTATTTTATCAGGATTGGTTTTTTTCTCCCTTTGACGCATAGCACGAGTTATGGCTTCTTTGCTATACCCGTTTGTGTTTTCTTTCTATATAGTCTGTGGTCTAGAAAAGGGATTTGTCAGGTTTCTTTTATTTTCATGGTTAACTGGACTTTAAGATGAAAACTGTTGAGATAGTTCAGTAAGTTCTGGAAGGTCTCCTGTTCTATGACTACAGAATACATCAACCAATGTTTCGATTGGTTGGCTCCGTGTTCAAATTTTTCCAGGCAAAAATTGGCCACAACTTAACTGAGCGACTCCGTAAATGTGTATATAAAATTTTTGGTTACACTGAAAATATGTAGTTGTGAGCGAGTGTTGGAAAAGGTTAATGTGCTTTGGACAAATTTTCCCTATGTAGCTGACTACTTCTTCGAGTGGAACATATGTATATAACAAGATGACGTCGAAGCTCACTAGTCCATAGAACCTCGAACGTACTATGTTGTTTTGTCCAAATGTCCAGGTTGTAAATTGGTGATCCTATGGCACTTGGTATTGGTCTTAAAGGTACATTATTTTTGTGAATTTTTGGTAGTCCATATAATCTAGGTGATAGAGCTTCAGTACTGCATATTTTCTTCTTTGTCTCATGTGGTAATGACGTTAACAGTTTAGATGTTTTTCATAAGATCTTCCCTGTTGGATCTTTCGGTAAATTTCTGTAACTGTTTTGATTGACCAGATCATTAGACTTACTCTTGTAGTCTGGCTGTCTATTTTCCTCTTGAAATATTACTTTTCGGTAGTTTGGCTTTTCTTTAAATTCTTACAGACTCATTTTGTATCTCTTCCTTAACATCAGTAGGTAGTTTTCCAATTCCATCTTCTATATTGGTAATGTAGGTATTGTCAGAGGGCTTATGCTGAAATTCCGTTTTTTGTCTAATAAGCTCGTTACATCATCAGTGAGATAAGGTAATAACAGTATTTCAAATCTGTTTTTGGGGCATCGAGTTGTTTTGTCCGGATTTTATTGAATTTTCTCTTTTGTCTCTCATTAGATAACTGTAGTTGTTTCCATAGAATTGAATGTTATTCTCCCGATCCTTTCATTCTAGTAGCCCGGAAATAAACAATTACATTTTCTAACCGAATTTTCCACGATTTTCAATTAATAACCGGAAATTCATGTACTCGCAAAAATGTTCGGTATTAATCCAAGCTCTAAGTAAATAAACGAAATATGCACAAAAAACATAAGAAAAAAGTTATCGAAATTTCTGAAATTTGCAATTTAATTGTTTGACCAATTATAACAACTTATTTCTTTTTGTTATTGGAACACCTTGTATATATATATATATAAAGTAACTTTTTCTCATTTTCAAGTATACATTGAAGCTGAGACGTGGTATGTGCGCTCCGGGGGCTCTGCGAGTAACTTTATTGATGATGAGGGAAGCAAATTAAAGGGCTGACGAATAAGGGGAAAATGTACACCACAGAAAACTGGGCCAAGCTCAAATACGCAATTTCGAAAATTGAGTAGGTAACAATATCACAGGAAATTATAAGAATGATTTACTTCCTTATACACTCTAATAACGCTATTATTGTAAATATGTTCATTATAAGGAACTCCTGTTTTTAGTAAATTAATAAAATGTACCTAATATTCAATATTAAAATTGTTAATAAATTGTAGTCATATTAACTATTAATTAAACTTTACAAATTACAAGAATAAATGTAATAAAATTTATTAAAAGTTCAATAATAATAAATCTAAATTGCTTCTCTAAAGAATCTGTGTTAAAATGGAAAAATTTAATAATAAAAGGATCTAAGGAGTTTGAAAAAGATGTATTAGTTAAATATGAACCTAGTTACACAAGGCTTTACCTATTTTCAGTATTGCCAGAGTGGTACTGTAATATCACAGGTGGTACTCTTGGTTGTCAAAAAGTACGTTGATAAATGTGGTACCCAAATTAGTTTATCGATACAATTTATTTATAGCTTATTTCAAGCAAGAAATCATAATATCTATAGCAAATGACTATGAAAAGAGAGCTTCCAAAAATTTGTACTAGAAGTGTCCCTCTCATTTTAGTTTCTCTATGGTGTAGACGAAGTAAATCATGTGTCACATGGGCCTCTAGCGGTTGATATTAGAACTAAATGAACAGAAAGATCTCTGTCTCTCTCAAATTATTTGTCTTTTGCTTCCCTTCCGTGTATTCAGCCAAAGAAATGAAAGTTTCCTAAGGAAAGTGGTACGAGTTTGTGGTACTCAAAATTTTTCCCACCTGGCAACATTGCCTATTCTCCATCCAAGATATTTACAGTTATTCTTCAGGGTTATTCTCCATCTATCTCAAAGTGTTTATTTTGTTTTGGTGAATAACAACGTCTGTTGGCAATTTATAATGAGCATAAACAGGAAGATAGAGATGCTTATGGATCTGAAGATGGTGAAATCGATGAAGTTGAAATAAATGAATACGACTCATCATCAGAGCAGTCGGAAGATCAGAAAATTGTACAAAGAGATGAGAAAAGAGCTAATATTGCGATAGATGAAAGAGTCTCATATGTTGGACATGACAAAGGAACTTTATGGACCAAATTTTTTTTGTAGTGTCATCTAGTAGAAAAAAAAGTAAAGGAGCTGCACCCATTCCTCGCCATTTCCCATGTTAAATCAAATAACAAATCGCTAGGGTTAAAAATAGCAAAAAATTGGCCAAATCAAGGTCATTCGTTACTTCAGGTCTCTCAGATTCATCAAGTCTGACAGCTTTATCAGAGGGCGCTGCTAGAGCAAACGGGTCTGACAGACCTGAAGTACTACGCAAACGGTCTTCAGGTTCCTCGGATGCGCCAAGTTTGACAGATACCTCTGCTCTGGCAGCGCCCTCTGGTGAAGCGTCAGACCTGATGCATCTGAAGTAACGAATGACCTTGATTTGGCCAATTTTTGCTATTTTTATATTTCTAATGGGATTTAACATGGGGAATGGTGACGAATGGGTGCAGCTCCTTTACTAAAAAATAATAGTTTCATCATAAAAGACGATGAAGTTATTGGTCTGCATGCTTTTGCCTGGGTCTAGTCCTTCACAGGTTTTAGAATGAAGGCAACTCTAGTCTTTTTCGAGCTAACTGGAATGTAGCCTGTAGCAAAACTTGCCCTAAGTAATTTGCAAATCACCGGTACCAACAGTGTCTTACCGTCCTCTAGCAAAGCTCGGTAAATACCGTCCGGTCCGGGTGATTTGTATGGTTCAAACGAATCTATTCCCTAACTAACTAATCCCTAACTAACTTTCCTGTGGGTTACGAATCCCTTTTTGAGACTCTGCTGGGTTAGGGTTTTCTTTAGTTTTACTTGAATCTGGAAAATGTGTATATAGTAGTACGTACATAGTTTCCCTGCCAGATTCCGTGTATTTCCCGTCAGTAGTATAACTATACCGGTTCTGGACCACTTCCATTAAGTTTCATCCATCTAGCCGAAGAAGCAGACACCCCTATCTGAAGAGGAGAGTACCCTTAGCTAAGAAGAGAGTAGCGGAAGATCGTTTACCCAAAAACAACCCCAAATTGTCATGAAACTACCCTACCTATTGGTCGTAATGAGTGCCCTTTTGTCAGTCGAGTCCGAAAGCAATGACCAGAAGCGGTAGTAGAAGAGGAAGACTTTTTGTGTCCCCTGTATATTGCAAAACTCATCGCTTATCGTTTGATCCCTTCTTCTTTTCCCAACAAGAGCTGTTTAAAGCTGTTTAAAGTTTTTCAAAAGCTGTTCGAGACTTGTTCGAAAGCTGTTTGAGACCAGTTCGTGACCTGTTTGAGACCTGTTCTAAAGCTATTCGAGACCTGTTCAAAAGCTGTTTGAGACATGTTTAAAAGCTGTTCGAGATCTGTGTAAGACCTGTTCGAAAGCTGTTCGAGACCTATTTGAGACCTGTTCGAATGCTGTTCGAGACCTGTTTAAAGCTCTTTAAAAGCTGTTTAAAGCTGTTCCATACCTGTTTGAGTCCTGTTCTTAAGCTGTTTGACACCTGTTGGTGTTGTTCTTGTTTGTGAGATCTATGACGTAAACAGGGGGGCACAAAATGTCCTCCTCTTCTATTACCGCATCTGGTCATTGTTGTCGGTCTCGACTGAATAAAGGGCACTGATTATGACCAATTGGGGTAGTTTCGTGGCAATTTGGTTAGGAAGGGGTCCAAAACCGGTATAGGTATACTACTCCCATCCGGTCTTTGTATGTTCCCGATGGGATTAATCGGAACTTTTTCTAGGATGCTGTGTATCCACCTCTTCATAAAACCTTCTCAACGAGTCACTCGCCTTACGAATTTCTATGTTATGTTTTGTCAGTGTGGTGGTATATTATTCCCACATACCTGTTTGTTTATCCAAAATTTTAAAAGTTAAAAAAATTTTGACCAAAAATTTAATTTTTTTTAAATAGTTTTAAACAAACTTTGTCAATCTATTTTGATGCAGAAAAACTAAAATAATTGATGAAACAATTACTTTACTAGGAGTGTTCGGAAAGTTGGGTGGGATTACCCCCTAATTTTTCGATGTTTTATTAATTCTGCCATTAGACCATCAATACAAAATAGAAACACGTGTAATGCTGGATTCAGTTTTCATAATAAACTTTTTTGTTTACTTTATTATGATGAATCCAAATCTAAAATCAGAATTTTAAAATAAGCAAAGTTATAGAAACGTCCTTATTTATAAATTAAAAAATTGTTACCAATAAAAAATAATGTGGTTCCAACTACAACGATTTTATTCATCAAATAACAAAGTGGTAAACAGTTAAAACATATTTTAATTAATTAGTATCACTGTTACTGTCATCAACATCACTGTTGAGATTAATTATCAAACTTTCGTTTAATGAATCTGCTCTCCTGAACGACTGTTCTACATTTTCCACATGTTCTATATATTTTTATCTAATTTTCAGCCTTTACTTCGGAAATTGTCTCTAGAAACAAGCGAAACATTTGCTAATTTAAACGTCATGTTATGTCGAGCAATATTACTTTTCAGATTTGTACACATTAAGTGAATTATTCAAATCGTTAATTCTTTTATATCAATTATTATATTAGGTGGTTTTTTTAAGTTTTACGATAATATTCAATAATGATAATATTTAATATTCAAATTTTGTTTTTATACATAATCATAATCAAATTGTATTTGTTGTTTTACCATGATTTTAAACTAGTTATAATTTAAACAATATAAAGGTTAAGACGTGAAATATACGTAACATGATAAAGCAAGGTAACACCTACTGGTTGAACGCTGGTCATTGCCCATAGGCCAGGAACTGTTTATTGTTGAGTTTGCATATATAGTTTATTATCTCTTTGAAAGAGTCTAACGATCTGTACTAAAATTTATTGTTTTTGGCCTCTTAGTAGTACATTATTTTTAAGAACAATGTACTAAAAATGTATGTGTGCTTCGGTTTTTTGTTCTAAAAATTGGATTTTTCACCAATTCTCTTAAAGGTGGGTTGGCAGGAATTTGACTTTCGGCATGCATTGCGTATTATTTGATAGTAAATCTACCTTTATTTACATTAAAAAAATAGAAATATATAATCTCTAAAATGCTAAACGGTACTTAGATATATGTACAGTAAGCCTGCTTAATTAACATTCAAGTGGATACAAATTTTATTAAAATTATACTAAAATTTTAAATTTAAATTCAAATCATATTTTCAATAACTACAATTAAAAATAATCTAAACTAAATCATCCACACATGTCTTGATTTGTATATTACTACGTCATTGCAAAATTTCTAGAAAGATGGAGCCAACGATTACGCAATATTTTCTACTTCGATGTTAAGCAACAAATATTATATCGAAAATTGTGCATATTAACCTTCAAACGCCCTCTAAAATATGTCACTCCAAAAGATCGCTTAAAAATTGGGTTCATCATTAACTCTCAAAGACAATGAGAAATAAATAGCCCCTTATCAGCAAAATCAACATGTAAATCTCCATAAGAAAATCTAAGTCCATTTTGACGATTTTTGTGCCATTCAAGGTCACACTACATCGCTTAGAGATGACACCGGCGAGAGGATGCAGAGGTATCCTCTAGTCGGCGTTATCTCTAAACGATGTACCTTGAACGGCACGAAAATTGCCAGAATGGACCTTAGATTTTCTTATGGAGATTTACATGTAGATTTTGCTGATAATGGACTAGATAGGATGCTGCTCCTTTAATATTCTGATATACATTTTCTGAGATAAAAATATAATTGTACTATAACAATAATTAGTCCTTTTAATACTTTGTGTTATAGAAATTATGGTTAAAAGGTGCAGTGATCAACGAAATTAAAACCGATCTAGTGTCGGTAAGAGAATGAAAGTGAATTCGCTTCATTTCCAGGTATCTTTGTTTAGCCATGTATGTGGTCAGCATTTGTAACCTTTTGTAAACTTAATAATAAATTATGTATTATCAATAAATGAGTATTTAAAAGCTCTTCAGAATTGAAAATAGTTGAATTTTAATTTTAAAACAAGTTTCATAGTTATCTATAAATTGCATGGTCCTTCGAGTCTTATTGTGTCTACTATGTCCATTGTGATTTAAGCTCAATTCTTTTTATTAAGGGTTCATTCCACGAATAGAATTTGAAATATATCAAAAAGTAAATTATTAAATAAAAAAAAATTTGGACGCCAGTCTAATTGATTTTTTGATGTAATTAGAAACAATTGTGGGTATAAGAAAATTCAACTCAAACTATACGTTACATTTTTTTTATAACAAAAATTTAAATTCTTCAGAGACTTGTTCTTCTTTTCTGGAAATGTGATTTAGCTTGGTTTTTGGCTTATCTTTTAGTTTCTTCTAAAATTTCCTGGATCCAGCAGTAGAAGCGTTAGGTACCAAAGGAAAAAAAAAACTTTCTCGTTCCAAAAAAAAAGACGTTAAGTCCCAGAAAAAAAACTTGCTCGTTCCAAAAAAAACTTTTTCAGTCCAAATGTTCTGTCCAGAAAAACCTTGTTCCAAAAAAAACGTTTGGTCCAAAAAAAAATATTCTGTGCAAAAAACTTGTTCAAAAAAACCCTAAAAGTTCACATAAAGTAAATATAAGACACAAATCTTACAAATTACCAGATTTCGTGGTCTCTGTTAAAAAAAGAATATACCTAAAACAAAAATAATAATAATAATATGAAATACATGAATTTTTAGATCAAAATATGAAATATAGAAATAATCAAAGTGAATTAAATTTTAAGACAATCTGTAAAAACAAAGTAAAAAAAGATTATCTTTTTGTAATCTGACTGAAAGAGCACCACAAACATTAGATAATTTATATTATTATCAAAGATAAGATAAACATAACAGTAAATGAAAGTTAAAGCGTTGAAATAATTAATAATGATAACAGGGAACCTAAGTGCAAATATAATATAATAAAAACTTACCATAATTCGAGGAGAAGAAAATAAACTTTCATATTTTCTTTAAGCGACACAGACTATATAGGAGTCATTTGTTTTCACTGAAGAGGCAAAGAGAGAGAATTGTTAACATGGGAAAGACATTTTATAGTGGTACCAAGAGAAGAGGGAGAAAATAAGTAGGGATATCAAGCGAATCTGAAATTAACATATACTGATCACAATATACACAATAACGAACAAATACCAGTGAATTTTTGTAAAATACTGATCTAAATCTAATGTTATTTTTAAGTTAATGTGGCGAATTAAAAAAAATCTTAAATATGTTAGAACAGTTTTAATATTTCTACATATTTCAATTATATATCTATATTTATATTCTTTTTACTGTGTATAATCCAAGACCGTAAGAATCACATGAAGTTATCATCATGTCAAAAATATTCTCAGCGGAGAAACTACATTATAGAACAAACAGAGGCTGAACAAGCATTTTATACAAGACCTTTGAAATACAATTACGAATAACGTCATCTCCAATCTTTTTGCTAAAGCGCTTTCTCATACATACAAGCTTTTTTAATTTTTTTTTCAACAGAAACGTTTTTATCTTAAAACGGTTCATAGAATGTATGTCGGCGTTTTATTAGGTTAAAAAATATTTTTAAATATTTAGCTTATTTAAAAAAAATAGTATCAAAATATTTTAGGAAATATTTGTTTTTTATAACAATAATTTATATATAACTGTATTAGTAAAAAATAATAAACGTAACAAATATACTAATATTAATACTTATTATTACAATGGGGCTAGTTAAATAAAAAATTACGTTTTGAAGTAAATCTCTGCAATGTAATATTTTTTATCTGATTTAAGAATGCACCTGAATGATAATAATAATCTTCATTTACTGTATATTAGTGTAAATGGAAAATACATAAAATTATCCAGAAGGTTATCCATATCTCGAATGTGGGCCAATGTTGAATAAAATTCAAATGAAATATATACTATGTATTGAATGAAATTTTTTTGAAATTTGTTACCTACTTTGGGCTAAATAACTCACTACAATAAAAACATTCTGCATCGTTATTACCCTAGTTGTAACGAAGTTACTTAATTGCCAATATTATTTAACTTTTAAGTTAAAACTGTGATATAGGGAACCTTCCTTCGAATATAAGGTCAGGAGACACTCGCGCACATGCTTCTTAGACGCCAAAACCTTACCATATACCACGATTCGATGCGTTTTCATCAATTTGAGTTGGAGCTCCAACTGAGTACTGAGTATCCGTTCCGAGACCTTTAGACAGAGGTCTAGTTGAACGGAGTGAAGAAAAGCATTACCAGACAGAGAGGCCTGATAGTAGAACTGTATAGAACCAAGCAGATCAAATCTAGACCGACCGATGCCGACGATAACCGAGGGAAAATTACAAATCTTTCTTCTTCATTTGGTAATATTTTGGTTTTTTAAAAAAATCCAATTATTTTCTAATTCGTGACTCTTTTTTATTTAAATTTTTTTGTGAGTTTTGGTTTTTAGCCTTTAACGCCCAATTTCTTAGCCCATTAGGGAAAGTACAGCAGGTCCTTCTGGCCGCTAGTGATTTTTGTCCACTGATGCTGCCCAGAGCAAGTAGCCTTCACGGTATAAACAAAAGGTAATCCGAAATCTGGACTAATGTGCTAAGAGACTGCTTAACTGTGCAAACAGCGTTACATCGTCTTCATATTCATCATCTAGAATTTTAATTTTCTGCTTTCCTTTAGAAAGATGTTTTTTAATATCTACTTTTTCTCTTTGGTTCATTGTCTTGATTCACAATTTTTCTCTTAACTGCTCCATTTATTTATTCTTTTATTTCTTCTTTTATTTTTAGTTCAGCTTCTAATTCCAATTTATAAGGAATATTTGTTAATACTTTTACTTTTATTTTCTGCTGAAGGAATTGCATCTGCCAGCTTCGATTGACTCTGCTAGATGTGAAAAAAGTGCTTCTTTAGTAGCATAATGATCTTGGTGGGTTAAACCTGTTAGAAAACTGCTTAAACCAGACTAAAAAGATCACAGCATTAATCCAGTCACTTTCAGTACATGCAAATATTATTCCTGGTGGTGGAGTTCAGCATTCATCCTTTTAATTGCAATAATAATGACATTCTATTAATTTTTTATCTTTAACAGTTATTATTGTGCTATTAGAGTCAGGGTGAGTACCTAAACCGGTTTCATCGTAATTATACGTTGTGCTTGCTACGATTTTTAGAATAAAAAATGCTTTTATACAATTCCAAAAATTGCTTGATAGTAAAATGGTTAAAGACTAGTGTCCTTGCAGCGGAAGTTGCTAGCTTGCTTGCTATTAATTTTAACGTCACTTTTCTGCTACCAGGCTAATCTAGACGGGACCTACAGCTTATCGTGAGCTCAATCACCCTAAACCCAGGGCTATGCGTTTGTCATTGAGGTGATCAACCGACTAGCAAGTGTGTGCCACCAACCCCTATCAGTTTCATGAGATATCCGATCTCATCCGGCCTGGTTAACGGTGTAAATTAAACTGCGCATGGCACAAATACCTTTTTGCACTTGCCCAAAGCCTTATCTGGCTTTAATTCCACATGAGATTCATGGGAATCGAACCCATGACCCGAACAATGATCAAGTATAAAGGCCGATGTCCTAACCAACCTGACCACCATGTACGGTCAGCGGAAGTTGACTCGGATATTTTTTGCAATAATTATTGTCTGTCGTATTTTATATTATATTGTCCTGTCGAAATTTTAATGTGTTTGTGATCGTTTTATGAATTTGTGAAACGCTATTATTCCATAGAAAAATGCACATTGAATTTTTTTTTAAATTTTTCAATTCGTTTATATTTATAATACCAGTTTTTTTTGGAAATTATCTGTCACAAATTTTATTTAACGACCTAAAACCATTGTTATACAGTAATGATTACTGTTATTGTAGTAATATAACATAAGTAGTCCTATATCTTATTTCGATAAAGTTTAACAAAATAAGCGTTTAATATATTCTCCATTTCTAAAGCTTTTATCAATATTCATCTTGTCTATGACCGCTAACCCGCCTGATTATGCAAGAACACGATCTAGGAACAAGTTCCGACCTCGAATTTAATTAAAATGTGACCCTTAAGTCATTATCGATATTAGTAACTAGCCCGGTGTTGATAGAGTCGCCTGCATCAATTTCGTAGACCGATCCTATTTCTCCAAGGAGTACTTATCCAGAATGAGCCAGCGACTGATCTAGTTCAATCGGTTTTACGTTAACTGGACATTAGAGTCACTTTGTTGAGAGTTGTAACTAATGTTTAATGGTGTAAAGTGTCCAATTTAACGGTGATTCCGTTAGGAGATTAGAAGTTACTTTTCTACTGAAGCGATGAGAGGTTGAATTAAAAAATTCTACACTGAGACAAAAATTACCCGAAAATTTTTTCTTCACTTCTAATTGGAATTCAAAGTCATAAAATACACTATATCCATGGGGTAGTAATTTTTTTTTAAATCTATTATGGCCCTCTTTTAGTTTAGATCACATTCGTTGGCCGTACCCTTTTGATTAGACTAATATAGGCTTAGTCGTATTGTGATGCCTTTTGGGCCACACAGAATAACCTGAAATAATAATATATCGTAGTTCATTAAACTAGTTATAATTTAAACAATATAAATGGTAAGAGGTATACGTAACACCGACAGGTTGAATGCCGGTCATTGCCCATGGGTCAGTAACTGCTTATTATTGAATTTGCATATATAGTTTGTTATCTCTCTGAGAGAGTTCAGTCATTCTTGATTCTTGATTCCTTATTCATTCTTGATTCATTATCGACGAGTTATCGATTTTTTATATTATAGTAAACATGTACCAGTGAATAAACTATTTATCTTCCGAACATTGAGATACTCTACATGGTTACCTTACTATCCCACATTACATGGCAATCCTAGACCATTACATTACACTACATTACAGTATCCTCTTCTTTTGGTATTCTGGAATACTAATTTTATTCCTGCCAAATCTTGACAGTAGCATAAGACGTGAAGTGGAGACCCCTCTTCTTTGTGACAAAATTTACATAAAGTTTCGTTTGCTAGGCGTATTCTGCTCCTCATCTACTTGTTGAGCCTGCAGTATCTTGCTAGTATACCCACTATCGCTTTTACAGATTTCCTGTCTCTACTTACCAGATCTGATATTAGTTTGGGCAAATAATCTCTGTCATGTTGTCTTTTTCCACCATTTAAGTGATTAATCTCGCAGCCAGTTGTTTGGCAGTTTTGACAACCGTTGTTGCAATTTCGCATAATCGGTCCCACATGTCCGGAAATTATTTGGCCAGTTCGTCGGCTTTTTCGTTGTCCGGATATTGTCCGTTTCTAGAATATCACGCCAGAGTCACTTATCTGCTTCGTTTAGGGTTTACACAAAGCCCCGGACCAATTTATAGTTGACCCAGTCCTCCCTTTGCGGTATAGTCGTTATAGTTTTTTTCAAAAACTATATTATACTATTACGCCTTTCGTCAGCATCCCTGTAATAGGATTTGCATTGATTTTCTTCATCAGTATGTGGCAGTCAGCACTATGAGAGTTGGTCTTAGAAGAATGGCCTTAATTATTCTGTATACAACAGATCTAGCTTCACATTGTACAAATAGGTATATGTACAAATAAAATAAAATCCATTGCAGTCGTTGCTCCTTAGCTTTCATGATCCTGGTGATACTCAAATATGCTAGACTTGGAATAACACTCAACAGGCCTGAAGCTAGCTGCTGGCACTTTTGCCACCACATATCTAATTACCCTTGTGTATAAACGTAGGATCACTTTAGGACTAAGGCTCCAGATTTTTCGGCATAATTTTCTAAAAAGATCCAGTTCCATGATCGCTTTCTTAGTCGTTTTAAATTTAAATATTGTTAAATGTCCCTTCTATGTCTAAGAATATCTTTGCCTCCTGTTTGTTTTCTCTTGATTTTGAGATAAGCCTGTTTAAGTCATCCAACGCTGAGTCTGTTGACTTCTTTGGTCTCTTATATACATATCTAGCAGTATTTCTAAAGGTTTTTGATAGAAAGGTCGTTAAGTGCTGGATTCAATCATGTGAACTCAGGGAGAACTTGAATTCTAAACCTGGGATCTATGGCTACGGTCTTTCAAGCGGAAATGACTGCGATAAATGCTTGTTTAAACGTGATGTTGCGCGAGGATAGAAATAAGTGAATCCGTATACTCACAGATAGTCAAGCATCCCTTAAAGCAATACAACGGGTGGAAATACAGTCCAAACTAGTATTGGAGTACCATAAAAAATCTAAATGCCCTGGAAGATCACAATCTATGCCTAGCCATGAAGGCATAGAAGTAAATGAAGAGGCAGATCGCCTGGTTGGTAAAGGAGCCGAAAAACCTTTAATTGGAACGCAACCCACATGTTGTATTTCCTACCAACATGTAAAGGGTATGCTGGAAAAACAATTAAGAGACAAACATAGGGAATACTGGTTGGAACTTCCGGGACTAAGACAGTCCAAAATACTTATAGAAGGTCCACCCAAGATCAGAGACAATTTGCTACTATGCCTAAAAAGACGGTAACTCAAAACCGCACTAGGTGTCCTGGCAGGACACTGCGGGCTCAGAAGACACCTGAACCTCATAGGTGTATCGGAAGATTCCCTATGTAGGAAAAGTGAGGAAGAGGACGAAACTCCTCTTCATGTATTATGCTATTGCCGGGACCTGAACAGGGAAAGGGAATGGTAATTTGGGGTACAGCATCCTGAACCCGAAGAGATAGCGAAAGCTAACATCTGGACTATTCTTGACTTTGTCAAGAGTACTGGATTGATGTGAAAACTGGCGGGGCACAATAGGCCTATAGCCTCAGTGCAGGTGGGGGGACCTCTCACGCCAAATTCAAGAAAAAAAAGGTCGTTAAAATGATAGGTCTGATACTCTATCTACTTTAGATAAATATATGACATTTCCCTTTTGCTTTGAATATTTTATTTAATAGGGTCATCCATTCTCATTTGTACTAATGCAGGATATATTCCGTTCATCCTTGGACATTTGAACGGTTTAAACCTGCTTAAAACCCATTTAATCCTGTTCGGTCTTCAAATTACTGTGGCAATCTTTCAATCCGCTGGATCTGGTCTTTCTGGACTTGACCTGCAGATGTCATCACAGCTGCGAGTTCTTAGGATGGATGACACCGGAAAGTGAACATTTAGCTGTTCCTTTGATATTTTTCTTTTTTGTTTTTGTGAAGGTTTCATCGTTTTTTAATATAATCTACTTCGTTTACACTACAACTATTCTTAGCCAAAACATACAGAACTTCCTCCATGAGTCTCTTTTACCTTTTGGGTTGTATTGCTTGAGCCTATTACGTCCCAGGTGTGATTGGTTTTTTAAATAGTCTTCGAACCTCGTCCCTAAATTTTTTCTAGGTTCTTGTTCAATCACACTACTTTGCCGTCCCTATGTTGTACTGATTCCTCTGAAAAGTTTTCAAAGTAGGCGGCCGTAATAACGTTACTTACTCTACGTCAAATCTAAGACTTATTTACGGATTTTCGTAACGAAAGTAGTTTTTGCTGCATATATTGGATGTAATTAGCTCCTGTGATAAGATAAAATCTAGTAAAGACTCACCTCTTGGATTGACATCAGTATTTCCCAAGCTTTATGGTGGCTATTAGCATCGAATCTAATTATTTGCTCCCAGCAGTTTGCAAATGTGTCGCTAAATGAAGGCATGTAGACTCTTACTCTATTATTTGCTATATAGTATAATTGCTCTAGGCTAAATATCTTAAAAGCCTTAATAGTACTATATCGATGCTTTGGCGGTAACTCTCACTTAAAGTATTCAGATTTTCTACAAGATTGCCACTTTTAAGCCTTCGTTGTTCAACCACACAGAATTTAGGTGATGGAGGTTAACTTGAAGGCCTTCTCTTGTTTTCTTACATGGGAACAGTTGGCTGGATGGCCTGAAGATTTTTTGACGAGCTGGGTTGGCCTTATGGAGAGAATGGGACTGTCTTACTTTTGATATAATAGTATAATAAGGTAAATATATTTTGAGCGATGTTAACCTATAAAGGGAACCATTAAACATGATATGTAAAAGTGATGTAGAAGTTTTTCAGGTGTATGGATTGTTATTGAAAAAAAAGTACCTTTTACAAAAAATTTCTAATTTAAACCGTGTATATTTCGTTAAGTCTGCTAACTTTCATCAATAAAAAAAATAATAAATTGTATTCTGATTCCTTATTGAGTCTGTTAAGTTTAAAACTTTTCAAAACTAGCAAAACTTGAATTTGGTTGAACGCCAAACGTGTCAAAATTGCTCAATTAACCGCACGTACTTTTCACGTATTTCATCGGTTAAAATCTTTTCAGTCATTAATTAAGCAGTCAACTTAGGTCCCACCATAAAAATAACAGGGAGAAAAACAATAATTCTCTTTAGGTAGTACAAGCACGAATCCTGCAAATCCTGAAAAGACGTAATTACTGTTTTTGCACTTAAATTTGTAGAGTTCGTACTTTACAGACTGAAATAAGGACATTTTCTAAGCGAATTTAGTTTTAAGGAAAAGAGACGTTTTCATTTATGTTCATTAAATTGCCTTTATGTCATTTACGAATTGCTTCTAGTTACAGAAATGTTATGCTAAACACATTCCTTAATCCAATAACAAATTGCGGTTTCCTAACGGAAACAGATCTATTTGCATAAATAAAGAAGTGATGCGTCTCTCACACCCAAAGTGAACTATTTGATTATTTACTTTGGAGAAAATAGGGACATCGAAGAAAAAAGTAGCTCAATTCAGCATTTTATATTCTATTCAATTTAGATAATTAACTAGATACAAAAAATTTAAAATTTTAGAATTAATGACTACAGATTTAATATTAAATGCTCGAAATGATAGAATATCTCTAAGTACCTTGTTAGCTGTGTTTGCATTATAAATAAAATAGTTATTGGTTAGCACTGATTTATTTTTATTAAGTGTAGCTTTAGGTCCATGCATTGACTTGATTTAACGTTATTTTAATTTGTTGATAAGACAAATTTATAACAAACAATTGTGAAAAAGATAATCAAATACATACTAAATAATCAGATAAATGCAATTTGTCGAATTGTCTTGGCCGAAGACGACTCGACAATCAAATGAAGGTAAGTTAATTAATGTTTTTGAAGCATAGAAATAGAGCAACAATTGTAGTACGGTAATAAAGATATTTTTTCGACAAGAAAATGAATGTCAAAATATAAAAATTACACGGTGAAACGAAACAATAAAAAGGAATTTTGATTTAGCTGAATAAAAAAAAAATAACTTCGATGGATGAAGGAGAGCGAATCTAAAATTAAGATATAGTGAGCAGAGGAATAATAAAAATACAGGGTGGCACAGAAAAAAAACGTAATATAATGTAAGATTTTAATAATTTTGGTAAAAATTGTTCGAGTCCTTAATGCCAGATTTTATCAATTAATTTGGACTCAGTAGCTACTTTACGGCAAAAATATAAATAATATATTTCTTGCTTCTTTCCATATTTTCTGAGATTATAATAGGAAAATTAATCTCGGACAAATGGAGATTTATTTTTCGAGGAAAACACAGTGTTTTATTTTTTATAAAATAAAAATTAATAACCATTCATTTTCTATATATTTTCATTAAATTAGTACATTAATCATGTTTATTAAACTAATCCATTATTTTATTATTATTCTATGTATCATAAAATCCCACACATAAATAAAATTTTCATTATACTATAATAGTTTCATTTTCCAGAATTTTTATAGTTATAGGTTGACCTCAATAAACGACATCGACATCGCATGCAAAGATGAAGCAATTCGTATTTTTCATTTGTCCAAAGCTATAACTTCCGCTTTAAAAGGCAAAGACTCACGGTAACGATCCGGCCGAAGGTAAATCAACAAAACTTTCCTCATTTTCATGTACCTGAGTCGTTCAATAAGGCGTACGATGACGTAGAAAATTTTATACAGAAAACATTCTAAAGCACAGCGCTTTAGTTGCTTTCAAAAATATCGAAGTAGAAGTATTATCCATACATCAGATATATAGGGTGAATATATTAAGTGTTTAAATGCAATATTTCAATAATGCTTCGACATAATAGAGAAAATTTAATGGGATATTTATCTATTTCAGTCTTTTTTAATGAACTAGAATAATAAATATCTTTCGCGTCTCGTTTCCTTGAAGTAAAATTAAAAACATTAAAACTTACAAATACATTAATTATAAATTTTCTTAAAACCTAAATTTAGATTTGGGTCAAAATATTTGGGAGATTATTTGCGAAGCGATTCGACACGTCTGAAACAATTTAAAATTTTCACAAGTTTGAACATGCTTTTACTCAAAGCGATTTTGTGGCAAAACTAAAACAGATAGCGAAACGCGGTTTTCAACAGCTGAAAGGGATTTTCTTGAATCTAAAAATAAAACGGAATACAAAAACTACTTTATTTTTTTAGTTTATTTTTAACGGACAAACTATAAAATGCCAGAATTTATAAGTTACGAAAAAAACTATTAATAAAATTATTACCTCGATTAACTTAAAACAAAACGATGTAAATGTATTGTTCTGGAAATAAGTTTTTAGCAAAAGAGTGCAGGACTCTCCCCTGATCGCTCTGCAAACAGAGTAAGGGGTATACCTGCTGTTAAATAATCCTCGGCATATTGTAATGTAGTGTAATGTAATCTAGTGTAATGTAAGATAAACAGTAGATACTTTCAACAACAAATTTATTCATTGGTATATGTTTACTACAATATAATAAATTGATAACTCATCGATAATGAATCAAGAATGAATAACGAATCAAGAATGACCCCTCTCAAAGAGATAAGAACCTATATATGCAAATACAACAATAAACATTTCCTGACCTATGGGCAACGGCCGGCATTCAACCTGTCTGGTTACCTTGCTATATAACTCACGTCTTAATATTGTTTAAATTATAACTAGTTTAATGAACTGCGATATATTATTATTTAAGGTTATTCTGTGTGGCCCAAAAGGCAACACAATATTTTTCTGGGACTGCAACTATTCATCTAATCCTGCTGTAGTGAAAATACTCCTTTTCAGGTTTGATCTAAAATAGTATTTAAGATATTTCATTGTATAGGATATTTTGGTTTGATATGACTGGAGGAAATGCTCAGAAATGCAAAAGGAGTTGCCATGGGCGTCGACTCATCTGTTACATACAGGGGCGTCCTCTATGAGCTCTTTCGGAAAATTTTTGGCTTCTCGTAAAATCCTGCCGTAGTTTCTTCTTAGATTTTCTTTTGGTTTCTATAAACTGTCCTTTTGGTCCTGAGAGTTTCTTGGGCATGTGTATTGTTGCTGTAACTTCCTTGAATTTCTTTTAGTAGGAAATAATTGGAGTGATAATGTGAATTTGTTGTTAGGGGAAGCGCCAGTCTAGGTAGAAGGATTTCCTGAGAATCTTCCTATCAAATTTCCCCTCATTTCTTTATAAAATTTCTCTCATTTCGGTATAAAATTTTCCCTCTTTTCTCTATTAAATTTTCAGTCATTTCTCTGTAAAATTTACTCTCTTTTCGTTATAAAATATCCCCTCTTTACTCGTGAAAATTTCCCCTCCTTTTTTTTGGAAATGTTCCCTCCTTTTTTTTGGAAATTTCCCCTCATTTCTTTTGAAAATTTCTCCTCTTTCTCTTGAAAATTTCCACTTGTTTGTCTTGAAAATTTTCCCTTTTTCTCTTGAAAATTTCCTGTTTTTTCTTGAAAATTTTCCCTCTTTTCTCTATAAAATTTCCCCTCATTTCTCTATCTAATTTTCCCTCGTTTTTCTATGAAATTTCCGCTTTTCTTCCCCATCAAATTTCTCCTCTTTTCTCTTGAACATTTCCTCTCTTTTCTCTTGAAAATTTCCTATCTTTTATCTTGAAAATTTCCTCTCATTTCTCTATCTAATTTCCCCTTACTTTTCTGTGATTTTTCTCCTTTTTCCATAAAATTCCTCCTCATTTTTCTATTAAATTTCCCCTCATTTCTCTATTATATTTCCCCTCATTTGTCTATCAAATGTCCCCTCCTTTCTCTAGTGAATTTTCCCTCATTTCTCTATAAAATTTCTCTCATTTCTCTATAAAATTTCTCTCATTTCTTTACCAAATTTCCCCCCTTTTCTCTATTAAATTTTCCCTAATTTCTCTATAAAATTTCCCCTCTTTTCTCTATAAGATCTCCCCTCTTTACTCGTGAAAATTTGCCCTTCTTGTTCTTAGAAATTTCCCCTCATTTCTCTTGAAAATTTCGCCTCTTTCTCTTGAAAATTTTCCCTCTTTTCTCTATAAAATTTCCGCTCTTTAGCCGCGAAAATTTTCCCTCTTTTCTCTAGAAAATCTCCCCTCATTTCTCACGATAATTTCCCATCTTTTCTCTTTAAAATTTACCCTCGTTTTTCTATTGAAAATTTGCCCTCTTTTCACTTGAAAATTTCCGTAAAAATTTCCCCTCTTTTCTCTAGAAAATTTGAGTGACGCAATACTGCAGCCATCTGTTTTTCTTTTATTATTTTTAATTAAATTTCTTCCTTGACTCTAATTTTTTAGCTATCATTGTCCTCTTGTTCCTTAAGGGTTTATTCTTGATCTTGATGTAGGTATTTTTTTTTAGGAATTTTTCTACGTCTAACCGTTCAATTTTTTTGTTGTTGCCATCAAGAAAAATCATCCTGCATAGATTTTATTCTAAGAGTGGCCAAAATCGATTCCGGAATCTCAGAACAAAAAATTAATTAAAATCACAATACTTTTCTTTATACGCGACTTTATTGTATTCTGAAGAAAAAAAAACTGGCGTTGTCACTGAAATATGTTATTTTTACCATCATTCATTTTATTACTCTGTTAAAAAATATTTAATTAAGAAACTTGAACCGTACAAAAAATATTCAGTATAACAATGGAATAAACCTTTATAAAAAAACATCAAGCCAACCATATCATGTTCGTCTCTTTAAATAAAAGATAAAGGAAATAAAGATCTAGAACAAAAGGAAATATCCTTCCTCTTTGAATCAAATAAATTCTATAAAAGTGTGTCCGGCGACAGCACACGCAATTTACCATTTTTTATCGCCTCTTTGTGGATTTATGGTGTAAAAGAAATTTGTTGAAATGGACATTGTCTTGCACCATTTTCCTTGCAATCTAACATCGTTAAATTGTTTTACAGAATGTGGGTTTCAACCAGAACAATTCTTTTTCGTTATTCATTTATAATAAATTAAAATATCTCAACTAACTAATTTTTATTTTGGGTGTTCACTTTAGAATATCCATAAAAAAGCTTTTCTTTTATTGATCTTTACATTGATTGTTCTTGAATAAGAAGCAAAGAAGGAACCTATTCTAAAAATCAAAGCAATCAGTCAAAAAAAATGTTTTCATCAATAATATACCTTACATGTCTTACGATCAGCTGAAAATAAATATCGCTTGTCTTTTATACACTTTTTTGTTATTTTGGTAAAATTACTTCAGGCAATAGAAACTAAATTAACGGCGCACCTGGAAAAAATAATAGGATTTAGTTAGATGTTTTTTTTTGAACCCTGATTCCGAATTTTTCGCATTCCACCAAAAATTTTCATCGGAATTGCTTCTATTTTGAAAAAATGGCGCCAAAAATGAGTTTTTTTTCAAATTGTAGTTGGTATGCCGTGGAATTTTTGGTTATTACGTTTTGACTGCAACTGCGGTAGCCATCTTCAGTGGCGTAGACGAAGTACTCTTCTCGACTGAAACTAAAACCTCCTTCCTGACTGTACCATTTATATCAACAATTTCATTGATGCCGGCCGTGGAAACCTACATTTTTACATTTTGTCAAATTATTCATTTTTTTGAAAAGGAAGCAGAAAATATATAGAAGAATAATCAAAAAAAGTTCTAAATGCGTTTTTGAAAGATCAAAAGTAAAGGCACTATTGCGTCGTCAAAATTGCGCTCTGAGGCTCAGTGCTGTGCCACCCAAATTGATGTACGCCCCTTGGGGTTTGGCCATTTGAGGTGATTCTTTTTTTAAATGTTCGTCATAAAATTCCCTATCGATCACTATTTCTTGATTTTTGCATCGGGTCTTCATTTTTGCGGAATTTGGCTCCAAAAATGGATTTGCATTGAAAAAACTAGATTTTTCGCACAAAAATGACCCTACGGAACAGGAGATTGAGATTTTGCCTGACTTTTTTATGGGGAAATGCTCGTCGTGGAAAACCCTACAAGTTTGTCTACTTTGAATTTGGGGAAAAATTTTCGGTTGTCCATAAAATGGCCACAATCATCCAAAAATGTCAGTAGAACGATTTCTGATATGTGAAAATTTTTGGATGATTGTGGCCATTTTAAAAGCAACGAAAAATTTCTCCCCGAATTATAAGTGAATAGTCTTGTAGGGTCTTCCAAGACGAGCATTTCCCCATAAAAAAGTCCGGCAAAATCTCAATCCAGTGTTCCGTTTGGTCATTTTTGTGCGAAAAATCTAGTTTTTTCCATACAAACCCATTTTTGGAATCAAATTCCGCGAAAATGAAGACCCGAAGCAAAAATCGAGAAAAAGGGATCAATAGGGAATTTTACGACGAACATTCAAAAATAAAATCACCTCAAACGGCCCAACCCCAAGGGGCGTACATCAATTTGGGTGGTACAATGGTACTCAGCGCCGCTGTGAGGCGCCCCACTAACATTGACTACTCTATCTTTCGGCATTTGTTTCTTCCCTCTTCCCTCCTCCCCTGCTTTGTAACCGAATTAAATAGTGATGTTATTTAAAATGTGAATTTCTCAGCTTGTTAATCTCGTTTTATTTCATCTGGAACGAGGAAATAGAACCTCACCTGACTAGATTTGCATTCCCTAATTACTATGATATATTAATGGGTGTAAGTCAGCCACTTCGTCATCCTAAAGAACGGATGATAAAAGCAATGCTCAAGAATAATTCGTTATAACATAGAACCTGTTCGTCATTAATAAAGAAGGTAGTTGAACACATTTTCCTCCCCCAGCAGTAGGAAAATGTAGATGTTACTATTGCAACTGGTTTTGTCTTAAATTAAATTGTAAAGTGCATGTCAATAGCAACAATACCGATCATCGGTCCATAAATAACTCTTAATGTAGATCGCGCCTGTCATGCTTCGTTTGAGGTATCTGTTTGTCTCTTCATCATTACTATTCATTATAGATCTAGTCTGGACCGATTTGTTGACCTTCTGACTGAAGGGTACAATGAGTGTTAGTTGCCTTAAATCCAAATCCCCTAAATCTAATCTATGGAGGAATGATGGGTTCTAACCCATCATAAGCATGAATTATCTAGAGCTCGAAGACACTATCAGTCTAAAAGAAGAATGAATAGGAACTGTGTCCGGGCATATGAACGATGCATTCAATTATTGGATCCTATAAAGCAATTATTAAGTTCGTCAAAGAATCTTCCTGGAAGTACATTTGGCGGATGGCCCTGGGGCTTTGTATACAAGCTTGCCTCTAGTAGGATTAGAATAAATATTATTCAATACAGCATTATTAAATCAGATCTTTTACCCATCAGGATACCTTAGATGAAATCTTGGACCGATTAATGCCTTCCTGACTGTGTGGAAGCCTATACATACTCAGATGCGAAGGCTGGCTGCAGAGATTAGAGGCGAGGTACAAATTCCCTTCTTTCCGGGTGAATTTGAATATAAAAATTACTCCTTTTAGGTTACCTGGGCTCGATCAGATCCATGAATGTACCATTTTAGTTATTTTCGAAGCAATTGATAGGGCTTATATTAAATTTAGATATTTTCCTAATAAATGGAAAATTGGTAGATAAGTTACTATTCCAAAGAGTCCTGATAAAGAACTTACTGATCCTAAAGCCTAAAGACCAATAAACATGCTCTCTGAACTAAGACAGATATTCGAACGAGTGATTTTGGCTCAACTAGACTGAGAAGTTTATAAAAATCATTAGAAGTTACCTGACTGATCAAGAGGTCCTTTATCAAACTACTCATTATGTGGCTTTCAAGAATCTTTCCAAGGGATTAGTCCTTGGACATTATGGAACATTATTTTTGTACATAAAGGAAGTAATAAATTGTCAAGCACTTCAGAAAAATAGGCTATTTGTTAGAATTCAATACATTGTAAATATTCACTTTAGAAATATTACCAGGATATATAAATCAATAGGACAAAGGTTATCCTTCTCAGAAGTGCCTGCAAAAGGAAAAAGCCAACAGGCTCACAACATATGTAGTACATAAAACTCTCTGACACGAAATTAAATTACTCGTTCAAATATATAAAACAACGTATTTAGTTTTGTCAAATTATGTTATTGGATAAGAAATTGGAAGACAGGACATGGCTTTGGATGATGATTTTTTGGCGGGTTTATCCATCCCTGTAAATTCCAAAGTTCATGATTTGTAACCTGTCTCGAGAGATCAGACTTAATATTATATGGTGCGGATTCTAATTACATAGCTAATCGCTGATATATTGCATAATTATATTCAAGTAAACTCTTCCAAATTTGCCCAGAGGGCAGCACTTACTGGAAGTCAAATTTTAATAAAAAAAGATACGCCCTTCTTAGTTCGCTTAGTAAAATGATGTCATTTCTGATTTGCTAGATTCCAGTAAGATTAAGGGTGGTACCGGGAAACTTACGGGGGTCGAATTATTTCCAAATTTTAGTTAGTTAATTTCCAACTTCGCTCGGAATCGGTTCTTCTTCCAATAAGCAGTTGTTTTAGATATTAATATTCAAAGTAAGTTTCTCAACTGAAATTCGGGTTTCACGGTCACGGGGTTGTTTAAGCAAATAATAGTTTCTTATGCGCCTAGCTCTTAATGAGATTCCGCTTGATAGGGAACTGGGTAGCTGTATTTATCAAGTGTTTCGATCAATGAAAATAATTATCCTTCAGCATGACTACGAGTTGAAGATTATTCGTCAGAAAAAGGTAGGTGTAAGATATATTAGATATAGAAATTCTATGTGCTCGCGACGTTGAATTACTTCTGTCTCGCGATCTCATTTTACAGAATCCACGTGTGCCTCGCTCGGCCTAGAATAAATTAGCGGTATTTTACCAGATCGCTCTAAAATCAATAATACTCTACATAATAAATAGTGAATAAAATAGACACTCCCGATTTGTAACAATTTGGATCCTCTATTAAGGATTCAATGGTCTAGAAATACAGCAATTACTACATATGCTGATGATCTGACTATCACCATTCATGGTGTTAGATGAATGGTTCTAGAAGATACAGCTGCCAGCTGTTTGGCTTTATTGAAAACATGGGCTAACAAATATCTACAGATATCGAAGGCCAAAACCAAGAATGTTGTATTTTCAAGACCTTAATTTAACCGAAATCCAATAATTCGATACTATAGCCTCTATCACGAGCCCCTCTTGTATAAAATGTCTGAATTATTTTGGACCATAAACTTTCATTTTCTGAGCAGTTTGCCTATATTATAGATAAATGCTTTTATTATTTACAAAAATATTTTTTAATAAAATTATTTCAAGCTTATAACTGTTTTGTATTTATATTAAATATTTCAAGTATAATTATAAACAATATAGCTGGAAAGTAAGATTTATAAAACATGTATTATAAACAACGATATTAAAATTTTGTTGGTAAAAAGTCTAGATAATATAAAATTTATTAACTATATCCACAATTCTGGAGCAGAAAGAAAAATTCTTTTGGTATTATGCATGAAGTTTTCTTGAATAAAAATACACTTCCGCTGTCGGTATTTCAGATGAAAGACGTATTCCCGATAGAGAATCATAAAAGGCTGCTGATAAAACATCTATAGACAAAATAGTTCGGTATATCTCCGACAAAATCGCGAGCGGAAACAGAAATTTCATTACAGCATGCACAATAGGACACAAAAAAAAGAATAAGATGAAAGAAATTCGTACTGAGTATTTTTTTTGTCACTTTTACCACTTTGACAGATAAATTTGACATTTATACCCGGTTTTCACAAGCAAAAACTTTAAGAAATCTACTTTAAACATTTATTATTTTTAATATAAATAAAGATTTTTGTATTATTTAAATAAGAGTTAGAAATTAGAAGAAAATGAATATAGGCTTCCAATAAAAAAAAGAACTTTGATAGATAGTAACGCCATCTTTTTAGGATGCGGGAAACTACGGATAATCATGCACTTAACGGAAACTACAGTCCAGCTAAAAAGTCAAAGACCAGTACAAATTTGCTTGATCACCCTAAACCACCGACTATGCCAGTAGATAGTCTACGTTCGTTCTACCCTAGGTATAGGAAATTAAATGTCTTAGAGAGAGAACGTCTGTATCTAAGCGAGTCAGAGAGAGAGAGAAAGAGCGCTATGACGTCACTAGCCAGCTTTTTAGTTTTCTATAATACAATTTAGCTAGTTCGGTTACTATCCGACAGAGGGGGCTATTATTAGTGCAGATCTAGTTCGGCTACTATCCGACAGAGTATCGCATCGCCATTTTTAATCCACGTTACTATTGGTCAAATTTTTATGGAAAAAACGGCGCTATATTTAAAATCTGACGTATAATAAATACATATAAAATAATCATGCGCAGAAGGAACGCCGAAAGTACCTTTGCTTCTGTATCCGTTACTATTGGTCGCTGTATTTGAAATGTAACGTAAAGTTACTGCGCAGAAGGAACTTCAAAAGAACCTTAGTTTATATATCCTTTATTAATGAACCGATTTAAACACAGGAAACTGCAATGTGACGTATATGATATACCCAAAGTTACTGCGCAGAAGGAACGACAAAAAGGCACAAACGTCTATCTTCGTTATTAATGATCCAAATTGAACGCCAAAAACGGCGCTATATTTGAAATGCGACGCAGAGAACGTTAAGAAGAATTTACATTCTCAAGTTCCAAGAATTTTAATGGCAGTTTAATCAGCCAATCACGTAGCAAGATTTGCTTCATTACCTCATATCGAAGAGAGAGCTAGAGTAGCTAACAAATAATTTAAAAATACGGTTCTATGATGACATCTGATGAGTACAGACGTAAAATAGAAGAGTTTTGCAAACGTATACGGGAGCTAAATAAAGATATACAATTTTACGTCTAAAAACAACTAGATAATTTAAGTTTGTGGAATAAAGTGGCACAATTTGCAACCTCTTTCATCATCCTAATGGCTATTTTTAATAATGTCTTGTATTCAAACGTTCCTAACAACGTTAAAAGTATAGCTATATGTAAGCACGGATTGTAATCGTTCTGAATGGACTCTGATGAATAATGAAATGGTAAATTAAGAAAGACTGACAGTATTTATCAAGACAATACCAAAGATATTCAGTGATCTACCGACTAGCAAGTGTGTTCCTGTGCCACCAACCCCTATCAGTTCCACGATATATCCGATCTCATCTGTATTGGTTACCGGCGTGAATGGAATTGCGCATGGCACAAAACACCTTTTTGCACTTTTTTTGGAATTCGAACTCACGACCGGGACATCGACCAAGTATAAAGGCTGATACCTTAACCAACCTGGCTGAGATGACTACTTGTAACAAATCTTTTTGAAAAATTTTTAAACTTCCTTTTAACCAGGTTCAACAATTTCATTAATAGTTGAAGTAATACCATGATTTTTATTTTATTGTATAATTGTCAATTAGTGTCCCTGTGATTTCTGTACTTATTTCTGAAACCGATTTTATCTGACACAATTTTTCAAACTATATAGGGATTGTTTTAATATTGATCATATAACTAAATTGTTGATGCATACCGGCTCATTGATTGATTAATCTCTGTTCGACGACTTAAAAAAAATGTTAATAAGATTATCCTCCTATAATTTTCACGAGCAAAAACAATTTCAATTAAGTTCTACCAAAATCGATTATGTAAAAGTTTAAAGAGTATAAATCAATCCTCTGGTAATACTTGATAAAATCCTATAACATAATCTTTTAAAGAGATTGAACTTCGCAAAGTTTTTAAGAGCCTTGGTATTAGACTAAGGATCAGAATATAAAGTGTCTTTCATTGCAATCCAAAAAATACATTAAAGTAAGATTTCGAATTACTTTCTAAGTGAATTTTTTGCTATTTGTGAATAAAAAAAGTGACTATTCCTACTTTCTGTTTATTTTCTATTGCGTTTTTGTTGATATTGAACAAATATGATTAAGAATCGATATAAGTTTAGAATAATATACTACGGCAGTCGACCTGCTAACATTAACTAATTTTCGAAGGACCAGATCAGTTAGCAAACTGATCAATTATTATTGTAAATAACTTGTAACTGCTTTTCAATCAGGTACATGAACTTGAGTCTCAAAATCATGCTATTTAATTTGTTATAAAATAGGCGCGGTTAAAGCTCTCATTGGGGGACAATTATTCTCCGCAATGATCTAGAATCTTATGCGACTGTCTAGTTTAAAATATTAAAGAACACTTATTTTTAGTCATAATAGATTGAAGACTATGGTCTTTGGCGGTTAGGTTATATTATTTCAACCCAGTCACTTCATACTCGCGTGATCGGGTGAGAATTTAAATGAATCTCATTGGTTTAAAATATGGCCTGATGTAGCTTCATTCTTTGTAATTATACAAGCTGAAACTTGCATGTTTTGTTGCGAGATAATAAATATATTAGACATGATTTTTAATATATTTAGGTTTTAATATGATTTTAAATTCTGGATAATATTTCAGTGAAATTTATCCAGATATTGTTTTGTAATTTTTATAAGCATTTTTATTTATTCCTGCCACGATTGTAAATGTTCAAGATCCCATATTTTTCTATATTTTAACCGAAACTAATTCAATTTCTCCGATCCACAACATGGTTATCCAGATTTCTGAGATCCTGTTTTTATGTGATGTAGCGTTGTAAATATGCATTATAGTCTAAAAATGAACATTTTCAGAGCAATCTCACAACGTTACTCGCAAAACAGATTCCTATCTTTTTACCTATTAGAATTCGATCAGGAGCGACTCGCCACCTAAAAATAAATAGAATATCAATAAAAATAAAATTTATGATTACAGCAACAGAACACCAGTGCAATGTGTCTAATTTTCATCAACAGGAATAAGGCCTACATCCGCGATATAGGTAAATAATTTCCTTATGTATATTTATTTCATCTCTCTGGTTTTGTTTTGTCAGGAACAGAACTTTAATGAAACAAACACATTTCCATTTATTTATAGCATATCAATGATTTTCTTCCTTCCTGTACTGTCTGTAATATTATATATATACTAAAATAATAACGAAATTTATCCAGAAGGTAAGATTAAATTTAGTACATGCAAATAAAATTGTTTTGGTGTTTAGGTTGAAGGGGAAATAGCGACTAATTCTGAAATTGGATTCTAAAATGTATAAGAGCTGGAAACTGTCTCTCTGTTTATTTATTCAGCTTTGATAGATATATTAAAGTTTATGATAAGGAATTATAAATAGAATTAATAATAATACTAAGAATATTTGTATATAAAATATTTTTTTACTTGATTGATGAAAATTAAACCCGATGGAAAAAGCTCAAGTGGTAAAAAAGGCTGTGCAGGGACCCAAATTACCCAGCAGTAAAAGAGTCCCATATATACTCCGCCATCTTGAAATGTAAAATTTTTCCTATGCATAATTCGATTCGTAAAATAATATAAGCTGCCGATTTCCTCAAGCCGGAGTACTTAAAATCATCAATAAAGTGTGGTGTGTGCAGCTGCTGAGAATTATGTATTTCCCACTCCGCGCCTCTCTTCCCTTCTCACTTTTCTATCTCTCCCTATTTGGCACAAGCCCCACACTACTTTCGCGTTCGTGTTCGTATATGTACAACGCTTTGATTTGTTCATTGTGTTTTAAAAAAGTTTAATGAATTAAATATGAGTTTTACATAAACTATGACAATGAGTGAAAATATTTCTAACCCTTCGTACGGCCACCCCAACTAGCAGTAAAGTAATAAATGAGTAAGACGTATACGCTATTAATGTCTGGCACGCTCTAGTATGTCTTTGGGACCATTTTTTATACATTTTTGAAAATTTATACACGCTCGACCCCTCCCCCACCCCCATGAATATTTTTTTGAATCGTCAGATTATTGGTTAGCACGTGTAGGACATTAAGATGAACCGTATATATCGTAATCTGATGCGCTCGTGTATTTCTAAACGATGATTTTTTTCTATATTTTTCAAAAATCACCGAGAGTTTGCGTTATGTCCAAATCGTCATGAGAACTTTCTTAGGGTATACTTGCGACGCTCGAGTAAATCCCCGTTTAGTATTGTGACCTCCCCTACTTCTAGATTGTGGCCTACATATTAAAAAATAAAAGAGGCACATAAATCAAGTTACTTTCGCCTCTAATAGTTATCATAATAGAGGTGTGAACTAACAAATTAAAATAACTGAAAAAATTGGGAGAGCATAATTTAGCACAATTTAAAAGATACTTTTTCAAAAGGTTATTATATCAATTTATTAAAAAATCAAACATCTATTATAGCAAAATGATATTTTATCAAAACCGTAAAAAATCAAATCGTATTAAAACAAATAATAAAGAATCAAATAGATATTTTATCAAATTAATAAAATATCAAAATACTAAAAAACCAGAACATTAATACATCAAAAACGTAAAATATAATAATACTAATTTATCAAAATGCCAATAGACCAAACTCTTATAAACTCAGAATGGTATTAAAACAGAACGCTATATTATCATAATCCCAATTTATCAAAGCGCCAATCGATCAACATCATAAAATAATGAGACAGAATGTAAAGAGTCAAAACCAGAAAAAGACAGAATAGTAAAGCATCAAAACCGTAAAAAATCAAACGGATGTTTCCAAGTCTAAGTTATCGCCTCCTATGTGGGGATTCAATTTAACAAGATTATTTATCGTTATGCAACATACATTACACATGAATTCGGGTATTCTTCTAAGATGTCGCTACGATATAAGTTTCTGTGCTTTAATGTATATTATGCAACATACATTACACACGAATTAAACGATTCTTGTTCATTTTTTCATGATCTTGAATTAATAATGAATCACGTTCGTTATTTAAGGTATAAATTAGTATAATTGTTAAATAAAATGTACGTTTACACTTCGTATTGGTAAAAAATACGGTATAAATTATTGAATCAAATAGTTATGAAATCGATTTTTTGTGTAAAATTTAAATTTATACTATTTTCCGCTGGTAAACATGAAATCACAGGGACGTTAATCCAGAAACCATCCACCTGCTTGACAACCAAAAGCTACTTTGACATTTGAAGAGAACCAAACCCTTCGAATTAGTGTAATAATTATGGATGTTTAAAATGCAAGGCGCGATTAATCTTTTACGGGTGTGTGTGTTTTCCACATTAGTGGAGAAATTTAAGCATATTTATGACTTTTTATTTTTAAATGTAGTAAAGATAAATTAATGGTTTAAGTTATTGAATTTTTTAATAGAAGAAATTAAGGTAATCTTATTTTAAATTAATTATACATTTGCTTAAATAAGACAAATAATTTATTTGATCAGGATCGCTTGAGAGTAAAACATCAACATAAGTAAAATCTTTATAAAATTTTATTACTAGTGAATTAGAAAACACATTATATAAAGTGTTGTTTGATAACATTCCCCTTGTAGATCTAAACAGATGTTCGGAAATTTTACCTGCCATCAATACGGTAAAGCAAACAAAGGCTGCTTTTTCATTTGATCATAAAACTTTATAAATTAAAATAAACTGCACATATTACAAGGCAAATAATCTTAACTTAAAATGTCGCTGTGTCATTTACTATTCCATAAGCTTCTTCTTTTTCTGTGATGGTCCAGGTATACTGCAGCTTTCTTGAATATCCTCAACGATGAGGATAATCGAGAAGAGATTCATTCGTTTTACCAATTAATTTCGTCTTCTTCCAATCCTTCTCCAATATATTGGAACAATTTTACACGTAGAGGAACATAATAAACCACCTCGAGTTGTTTTTTTTGTAACGAAGTTACGAATTTACCAATTAATTTATAAAATATAAATTCCGCGACCTTCCTTCGAATCGTCAAACGCGATCCGTTGCACAAAGTTCAGACATCGTCCGGAAGATGGAACCGCCACGAGTAGACTTAGCCTTGCGACACGTACCCAACCAATCTCATGGTATAACACGGCTTGTGATTCATTATTAGGCAGTACGATTAGAGATTCGAATACTAACAACCGTCCTGCATACGGAAATAGAATATTCACAGCGACCAAAACCAGACCCGTGTAGTAAAACAGTTTCAGTGTCATCCGTACCAGTGACCAGCCGTTCCAGTGCTGAACCAGAAGAGAATTACCGCAACGGATACTCCGGAACGCAGTCCAATAGTCTGCCCTACCGGTCGACACGGGATTGGTTGAGACCATAACGACCCCTGGAGTATTTCTTTCTTCACTGAAGCTGCCCGAGCAAGTGGCCACGTAATGACCGAAGCGCGTTACATTTTTTATCCCTAATCAGAAGGTTCAATCTCATTATTCATCTATGTTTGAACTTGAGAGTGTGATATTTTGCGGTATCTTCTATTGGTGGGAGAGAAACAGGATTATACCGATTTGTAATTAAGAAGCAACCGGAAAGAGTCTAATTTCACTTCTGAAATTTTCTTGCTTGAATGAACCAATGAGTGATCCAAGTTCTGGATGAATTTTATCAACCCCAAAAATATGGGACTTTCGTATTGCAGCCACTAAATGCGTGCAGAAATAGATCATTTCCCTTCATGATTGTGTAACGCTCTTTGCTTCGTTATACGATCGGTTTGGTTCTTTAGTTCCGGTAACGGTTTGCCTCGGACGCCACCTTTCGTTTATAATGTAAAGGCCACTTGCTCCAGATAGCGTCAGTGAAGATACAGAGGGGCGGGTTTTACTTAGAAATTTTTAAAAGTATCACTAAATGCAAGGGAAAAAAGCGATATTTTCAAAAACCAAAAATATGAAATTGTTTGTGACTTAATAAATTTCAGATTATATCAATAAACCTTATACATATTTGTGAGGTTACGACGTTGCCAAGATTCGTAAAATATCAGTAAAACTTCTGAAAATTTCAGTAATATGGTAAAATATTGGGATGTAATAAAACTAAAATTTCTGTAACTTTAGACTAAAATTTCTTTTAGTCTGGAAAGTTCAGTAAATCTATAAAATATTATTTGGATTGTGTAAAACAAATTTTGCTATTTTTTTGTCTTAAAACATTAGTAAATCTACGAAAAAGAATGCGATGTAAAATTTCAGTGAATCTAAGATTTCTTTGTATTTTTTGGATGGAGAAACAATGGGTAAAGCAAAAATACAAATAAAAATCACCAAGTTGCAAATAAAGCATATACAAAAATAAATCCTGTGAGGAGGGAGAAAAAGTATGTAACTTGTCCCAAAGCAAAACCAAAAAAATGCGTGAATGTTCTATGAACCAATAAGCGGTGATACGTATTATTATCGTGCAAGACGGTGAAATAATGCGTGCAGATAATAAGCGAGAAAATGTACAAAAATAGGTCTATGAGACAAAGTTCTATTTTCCGGTTTATAAATTCATATGACAATAAACTAACAGTGCGTCGACGGATGGCTAGCCCTGTGAAGTAAGTACTCAGCCCAGGCCGCTTTCTGTCTGTTATCCCGAAGAAATAAAATAAGACAAATATGTATGGGGCTTTCTCTCCGGCAGGAACAACGTTGAAAATAATTTCAGAATTAGTACGCCGACAGATGACTAGCCCTGTGAAGTAAATACTCAGCCCAGGCCGCTTTCTGTCGGTTATCCCGAAAAAATAAAAATAAATATATATGGTCCTCTCTCCGGCAAGGAGAATGCTGAAAATAATTTTAAAATTAGTACGCCGACAGATGGCTGACCCTGTGAAGTAAATACTCAGCCCAGGCCGCTTTCTGTTGGTTATCCCGATTAAAAATGAAAATAAAACAAATATATATACGATCGTCTCTCCGGCAGGCAAAATACTGAAAATAATTTCAAAATTAGTACACCGACAGATGGCTGGCCCTGTGAAGTAAATACTCAGCTCAGGCCGCTTTCTGTCGGTTATCTAAAAATTTAACAGAAAAAGATTAAATTTGGGAAAGTATATTAAAAGAAATTGTTGTTGTACTTACAGTTAATAAGTAAATGACAAGATAGTCAAAAGTTTATTTTTGGAAAAACGACAATTGAATAAAGAAAATTAATAAACAAATCAAAAAAAAATTTTTTTACAAAACAAATTATAAAGGTAGGATATTATTTTTAGAATATAAAACATGCTATTGTAAAAGTATTAAGGAAGATGGGAAAAATAAATAAATACTGATGAAATACAAAATTTTATTCAACAAAATAGAAGGAGATATATTCAGGTTTGTGAGCCAAATAGGAAAGCAACTAAAAGAAAATGACCAATAGTAAGGAGGAGTATAGAGGTGTAGAAATTGAGAAACAGAGACCAGGAAGTCAGGTTAAGAATATGTATTAAGAAGAAGTGGCTGGTCAAGAGAGAGATGAAAATGGTGCAGAAGATTAGCAGTGGAAGAGGAATAGAAGGACATTTACAAAATTAGTTTTCTTTATTTGTGTGTAATGTTTATTATTTTTTTAAAGTTACAGAACTCACCCCAAATTCCTAAATCATAACAATATATACGGTCCTCTCTCCTACAAGAACAACGCTGAAAATAATTTCAAAATTGGTACGAAAAATAGAAATTTGAAGAAATTTACAAAAGGCTTTATAAATACTCTGCTCACCGGTGTTTTGGTATGGCGTGGTGGTTGGGCTTGCGGTGCTGGCACAACTGACTTTATATCAGTGTTGCCAACTGGTTTAGACAAAATTATGCGGCTCTTGAATAAAAATAATGCGATTTTGATTTGAATAAAAACGGATTCTCACTGGGTGGAAAATTGCAGCTGATTTTTAACAGAAATTTTGATATTATTATAAATGAACACAATTAATATATTAAGACGAATTCCCACTAGGCGGAAAATCTGCAGGCGGATTTTCTGTATCCGCAACAAAAGTGGCTGAAATTAATTCGAAATCGACCAATAGAATATGATACAGGAAATCCGACTAGTGGGAACCCGTGTCTTAATGCGACATTTATTTACACGTTTTTGTGTTTAGTATTTCGTCATATTTTATTTAGTTTGTTTTTTTTACAGCACACCAGGAAAAAACCGTTTAATGATTTTTAAGAAATTATAAAAAGTAGCAAATATCTATAAAAAAAGAATTATGTTATTTTAAAGTAAAAGAGTTTTAAAACCTTTTGTTGTCTATTTAAGATATCAAAAAATAAACATTAGGAAAAAGTGCGAAAATAATGCGATTTAATTTAAATGCTAAAATTATGTGCAGACTTCTTAAATTATGCGGAATTCGTATAATTATGCGCCAATTGGCAACACTGCTTTATATTCTCCTTCAAGTGAGAAGCAAGCTTCCAAATTTCCTAATCTTGCTTTTAATTTTGGGTCTGGAAGGAGACGGACATGCGTGTTGCCGAAATCGCAGACTTAGTAATTTTACGAATATATTTTAATTCAAAATAACAGACTATTTATACTTAGAATATATCACCCGGTATAGCGTACGTCACGGAAGCTCCTAACAACGGTCTGGCGGTGTCTGCGGACTTCCTGAATTACTAGGGGTGATAGATGGTCGACGCGTCAGAAGAATTTAAATTGATATGTAGGACATATTAATAAAATATTTTTGCAAAAAAAATGGAGGTTGTACGACAATTATTAACGGCGATATAATAATTAATGCTTTTCTGGTTATTAAAATTAGCCGGAGTTAAGTAACTTCGTTACAATTAGGTCGTTTTTGTTATTGCAATATATCACCAATTAGAAAATAATGTTATGGCATTGCATTTTTGCACTAAGTTCCTTAAACTGATTACGGACCTGTGTTTTCATAATTAAAATTATAGACATAAGGAGTTGTCAAATTTGTAGTTTTTATGCGATTTTCTGGTATCGGGTTCTGGTATATATCTGGAAGTCTTAGTTGGGATAATATAAATAGAGATAAACGATTTCGAGATTTAACAAAGATTTTCACCACAATTTATCCTAAGCGTAATTTCAATCTCATGTTTAATTATCATTAACGAGAACAGTTGACTCGCTCCGACGGTTTTGAAGTAAAGTCAAAGGAACACGACGCGGGAATGGCGTGCGGTTTGTTCATTGTGCGCGATGCTTTCAATAGTGAAAACGACAAAGCGACGGAATGAGGAACGATGGATTCTCAATACCCTAGTGAGTTTTGTGGCGTGATGAACCGGAATTGCAACGGAGAACAGAACACACACACTCATAATATGCGATGTAAAGGTTAATTTAATCGAACTTAAATTTTTATGAACGGTTGATTCGTGCACAAATAAAAATTCATTATTCACTCAAAATTAATTAATTCAACCGAAAAAGCACAATGTACAATAAAATAGAAAATTATATAATCAATTCAGCTTTGGCTACAAATTAATATGGGTATAGATAAAAGGTTTATAAATGAAACGGTTTAATTTGAGAAATAATAAAATATTAAAAAAAAAATTAAGAAAATCTTCATTATTTTGAGGGACGATGATACTAATGAAATCAGTGGAGAAATATGAATGTTTGAAAGAAAACAAAAAACATTTAAAGTTTAAATAAACTTGTAGGCGAATCCCCTTAAGAAATTGTGATTGTGTGTTTAAAAATCAAATTTGTGTAACGAAGTTAATTAAAATATATTAATTATATCGCGCACGGCACTGGATTAGAATTTACTTAAAATTACGAATATAGGGTCAAACTTGATCAGATAAACATCCACCTAGCACATGGAAATAATCGCCTACATACTTCTCAGATACAGAAATCCTTACCGTATACCGCGATTCAATTTGTTATCATCAGTTGCAGTCTCAGTTCAAGTAGGAGTTCGAACCAGTGAGATAGGTCGAATTGAAGATAGCGAAGACGAGCTCAGTCGACCTGTTTACCAGACAGAGAGGGCTGACTCAATGAGCCGATTATACAGAAGACAGACCGTCGTGTATTTTCCGACCAAAATTACATACCTTTTTTCATTCGGTAATTTTTTTGGCTTTTGAATAAAATAATTATTTTGTACTTGGTGTGGTGATTTATTTAAGAGTTTTATGAAACCTGGACTAATGCACCAAAAGGCCGCTTGATGACGCATGAATGAGTTGAAAAAAATGAGAGTAAAAAAGAAGATTTTTTTGGAGAAAAATAATTTCTGTAAAGAATGTTTTAATTACGGACCGGCGCGTAAGTACGATGAAACTTATTGCTATATTTCGTTCATTAATTTCATCAAATACTCTTTCTAGTTCTTCGTAGAATTCTTTTGTTTTTCGTCCTTTGTTTTCTCTTTGTTTTCTCGTCTTTGGTTGTGTGTCCCTCTCTTTCTTTAAATTTTTTTTCGTTCTTTGTTTCTTAGTCCTTTATTTCTTCGACCTTTGTTTTTTCCTCCTTTGTTTCTTCATCTTTTGTTTCTTTGTCATTTGATTCTTCGTCTTTTGTTTCTTTGTCTTTCTTCGACCTTTGTTTTTTCCTCCTTTGTTTCTTCATCTTTTGTTTCTTTGTCATTTGATTCTTCGTCTTTTGTTTCTTTGTCTTTTATTTCTTTGTCCTTTGTTTTTTTGACCTTCGTTTCTTTTATTTTTCATTTCTTCGTCCTTAATTCTTTGTTCTTTGTTTATTTGTTCTTTACTTCTTCGTCCTTTTTTATTTTATCTTTTGTTTCTTCGTCCTTTGATTCTTCGTCTTTTGTTTCTTCGTCCTTTGTTTCTTTATCTTTTGTTTCCTTGTCCTTTGATTCTTCGTCTTTTGTTTGTTTGTCTTTTATTTCTGTGTCCTTTGTTTTTTCGACCTTCGTTTCTTTTTTTTTGTTTTTTCGTCCCTGATTCTTTGTCCTTTTTTTATTTGTCTTTTACTTCATGGTCCTTTGTTATTTTATCTTTTGTTACTTCGTCCTTTGATTCTTCGTTCTTTGTTTCTTTGTCTTTTGTTTCTTCGTCCTTTGTTTCTTTATCTTTTGTTTCTTCGTCCTTTGTTTCTTTGTCTTTTGTTTCTTAGAACTTTGTTTTTTCATCCTTTGTTTCTTTATCTTTTGTTTCTTTGTCCTTTGTTTTTTCGACCTTCGTTTCATTTATTTTTTGTTTTTTTGTCCTTGATTCTTTCTCCTTTGTTTATTTGGCCTTTACTTCTTTGTCCTTTGTTATTTTATTTTTTGTTTCTTCGTGCTTTGTTTCTTGATCTATTGTTTCTTTATCTTTTGTTTCTTTATCTTTTGTTTCTTTATCTTTTGTTTCTTTATCTTTTGTTTCTTCGTCCTTTGTTTTTTCTTCATTCTTGTTTCATCGTTCTTTCTTTTTTATAATTTGTTTCTTCGTTCGTTGTTTTTTCTTCTTGGTTTTTCGTCCTTTGTTACTTTGTCTTTTGTTTCTTCGTCCTTTATTTTTTCTTCCTTTGTTTATTTGTCCATTACTTCTTCGTCCTTTGTTATTTTATCTTTTGTTTCTTCGTCCTTTGTTTCTTTATCTTTTGTTTCTTCGTCCTTTGTTTCTTTTTCTTTTGTTTCTTCGACCTTTGTTTTTTCATCCTTTATTTCTTTATCTTTTGTTTCTTTGTTCTTTGATTCTTCATCCTTTGTTTCTTTGTCTTTTATTTTTTGTGATTTGTTTTTTCAACATTTGTTTCTTTTATTTTTTGTTTTTTCGTTCTTGATTCTTTGTCCTTTGTTTATTTGGCCTTTACTTCTTCGTACTTTGTTATTTTATTTTTTGTTTCTTCGTCCTTCGTTTCTTTATTTTTTTTTTCTTCGTCCTTTGTCTCTTGGTCTTTTCTTTTTGCGTCCTTTGTTTTTTCTTCCTTTGTTTCATCGTTCTTTCTTTTATCGTCTTTGTTTCTTCGTTCGTTGTTTTTTCTTCTTGTTTTTTCGTCCTTTGTTTCTTTGTCTTTTTTTTCTTCGTCTTGTGTTTCGTCCTTTATTTCGTCGTCCTTTCTTGTTATGGGGCTTAAAAATTAAATATTTTGTTTAGGATTAAATTTTTTTTTAATTTTGTATAATTTTCCTGTTATACCTTTTTTATTACTGCTGCTTCCATATTTCTGTATAATAAAAACCCTTACCAACTCAACGGCTTTGATTTTAGCTTTCACCTTAATATTTTAAAATATGTGCGACTTATTCATTTGCCTGCTCTGTATTGTCTTTTTATCAAGTGTCTTATCCGTATATAAATGCTTTAATATTTCTTCTTTTTCCTGTAATTCGTTGCCTTGATCCAGCATCATCGTCATTGTCTTTGAATTTTCTCATTAGAAAAATCATCTTAGCTTCTTAGTGTAGAATGTTACACCGAGAGAGAGAGACAAAGGGAGATAGGAAGAGATTTGAAAACAGTGCACTGATAAGTCATTAAGGCCGAAACAGCGACAATATGAAATAATTAGTTGTTTAAAAGTAACAAATCGTTGTTTAAATATAACAAATATTTTTTGAAAACAAATAAATCATTGTTTAAACCAAATAAGCAATTTTTTAAATTTCAAATAAATCGTAATTTGTTTAAATTTGTTTAACTCAAACAAATTTTGATTAAAAAAAATCTTTTAAAGTGTAGATCCATAAGTTTCGTCTTGATTAATATTTAAAAAAATCAAAAAGAGTTATTAAAACTATACAGGATGAAATAGCTTTTTATTATTAATTTGGCAGAAAATTTCACTAATATAATAATCTTATTTTCTGGTATATAAAATTTATTGACGTCGGTTACAATGTTATCTTTTAATATTTCTATTTAATGGAAAAATAACGTATATAAACTTTCACATTATTGATTCATAATTCTATCTCTTGTTTTCCTCCACATTTTTTGGCCACGATTTATCGCAATGTCCACCAGCGTTTTTCACCTATCGGCCGGAAAATATTTCCTCCATCAAAACTAATCACATCCAATATGTTGGTTATTTTCATTTCGTTCGATTTGCACGGACGCTCAATATCATTTAACAAATGGCATTCGATGTACAAATACGTAATCGTAAAAAAGTGTGATATATTCATATATAAAAATAAAAATATAGAAACTAATTTAAAATGTAAATTATTTACTTAAAACTTTTTAATAAAAACTATTGATTGGGAAATCTGAAGTAAATCAACAATATCTTATAGTCCATCCAATATTTCTTTTAACTTTTTGACATTCCCCAGCTGAGTTGGCGAAAAAAAATCACTGAATCTGCACAAATGATTTCTCTTAGAACCTTCTTGCAAAAAGTGTACCGGTCTCCCCTATATTAAAACGACCAAAATGTTTTGACGTTTTAATTATTATTGACTTAAATCATTGAGTGAGGTTACAGTTCTTTTTATAGAGTTTTATGTGTAAATAGTCTGGTTGAATACCTTGTATATACAAACTTTTTTTTTTCGATTTGTAGACTGTCTGCATTGTTAAAAGAAACAGAACTTTTATAACTCTATAAATATAACATTGACAAATAATTCGTTCTAGGTAGTCTATTTTTGGAACTTTTTGTATTGTGTTCAAAGAAGTAATAAATGTTAGGTTGAACAAAAGATTTTTATATACATCACAGATTTATTTATAATTCTTTTCAATTAATTCAAAAAAAATTTACTTTAAATGAAAGAATTTTAGATTTTGTTACTGTTTTTATTTTAACAATCAAAAAGTCAGTGTAGATTTTGGATGTTGATAAAATTACCTTGATTGTTATTATTAAAGACAAAAATATGACTTTTTATATAGTCAATATATCAATTATGCTACTTCACACGTTTGCTACCATTCGTAGCTCCCGTGAATTTTTTAAGGATTTTAAAGGATTTTTAATGATTTTTAATGATTTTTAATGATTTTTAATGATTTTTAATGATTTTTAATGATTTTTAATGGTTTTTAAAGATTTTTAAAGATTTTTAAAGATTTTTAAGGATTTTTAAGGATTTTTAAGGATTTTTAAGGTTTTTTAAGGATTTTTAAGGATTTTTAAGGATTTTTAAGGACTTTTAAGGATTTTTAAGGATTTTTAAGGATTTTTAAGGATTTTTAAGGATTTTTAAGGATTTTTAAGGATTTTTAAGGATTTTTAAGGATTTTTAAGGATTTTTAAGGATTTTTAAGGATTTTTCAGGATTTTTAAGGATTTTTAAGGATTTTTAAGGATTTTATTTTTAAGGATGTTTACGGATTTTGAAGAATTTTAAACTACTTTTAGGGATTTTAAGTTTTTTAAGGATTATTTTAGGATCTTTCATAATTGCTCAAGGTTTTTAAGTAATTTTAAGGTTTTTTTAGGGATTTTTAAGGGTTTTAAGGATTTTAACGGATTTTTAAAGACTTTTAAAGGATTTTTAAGAATTTTTAAGGGGTTTCAGGATTTTAGGGATTTTTAGGGATTTTTAAGAATTTTAAATAATTTTCAGCGATTTTAATGTCTTTTGAGCATTATTTTAGGATCTTTATGCTTAAGATTTTTAAGTATTTTTAAGTCTTTTTAATGATATTTTAATGATTTTTTAATGATTTTTTAAGGATTTTTGCGTTTTTTAAGGATGTTTAGGGATTTTTAAGAATTTTAAATTACTTTTAGGGATTTTAATGTTTTTAAGGATTATTTTAGGATCTTTCATAATTACTCAGGGTTTTTAAGTAATTTTAAGTATTTTTAAGGTTTTTTTAGGGATTTTTAAGGGTTTTAAGGATTGTAAAGGATTTTTAAAGATTTTTGGTATTTTTAGGGACTCTTAAGGGTTTTAAGGTTTTTAAAGGATTTTCAATGACTTTTAAAGGATTTTTAAGAATTTTTAAGGGGTTTCAGGATTTTAGGGATTTTTAGGGATTTTTAAGAATTTTAAACAATTTTCAGCGATTTTAATGTCTTTTGAGCATTATTTTAGGATCTTTGTGAACTGCTTAAGATTTTTAAGTATTTTTAAGTCTTTTTAATGATTTTTTAAGGATTTTTGCGATTTTTAAGGATTTTTAGGGATTTTTAAGAATTTTAAACTACTTTTAGAGATTTTAATGTTTTTAAGGATTATTTTAGGATCTTTCATAATTGCTCAGGGTTTTTAAGTAATTTTAAGTATTTTTAAGGTTTTTTTAGGGATTTTTAAGGGTTTTAAGGATTTTAAAGGATTTTTAAAGATTTTTGGTATTTTTAGGGACTCTTAAGGGTTTTAGGGTTTTTAAAGGATTTTTAATGACTTTTAAAGGATTTTTAAGAATTTTTAAGGGGTTTCAGGATTTTAATGATTTTTAAGGAGTTTTTTGATTTTTAGGGATTTTTAAGAATTTTAAACAATTTTCAGCGATTTTAATGTCTTTTAAGCATTATTTCAGGATCTTTATGAATTGCTTAATATTTTTAAGTATTTTTAAGTCTTTTTAATGAGTTTTTAAAGATTTTAACTGATTTATATCAAATTTCCCGCTTGGGGATATTTAACGTCCCTGAGCATGATTTTTGACTAAATTAAAAAAAATACGGATAATGGAATCGTGATTAAATTACGAATTATATAATATATATTAAAAATCTATTATAATATTTTTGGGGTGAGCACAAACGTTGTAGACTGCATTTAACGGTAAAAACGGTATTCTAGCATCTATTTCTCTTGAAAAATTATTGATCAACTTTAAAATTAAACTTTGCTCTTTCTCATTATCCCCCATTCTAACTTAAAATAGTATCAATAAACACTAACAATTTTGACGGATTATTGACAGAATTTGTGCATATTTAGTGATTTTTTTTTTCGTCAACTCAGCTGGGGAATGTCAAAAAGTTAAAAGAAATATTGGATGGACTATAAGATATTGTTGATTTACTTCAGGTTTTCCAATCAATAGTTTTTATTAAAAAGTTTTATAACTTAATAAATCAATATTTGAATTTAAACCATTGTCTATTGAACAAAGTTATAGGGGGATTGAAATTTTAAATTTTTTTAAGTTTTTTTTCTTATTAATGTAAAATTTAAAATTCTGAGTTCCGATTTTAATTCATCATAAAAAAGTAGACAAAAATTTGTATTACCAGAAAGTGTCTATGAACATAAATAAATTAAGGGGGGCTGAAATTAAAAAAAATTTGAAGTTTTTTTTCCTATTAATCTAAAATTAAAATTCAGAGTTCAGATTTTAATTCAGTATAAAAAAGTAATCAAAAAATTGTATTACCAGAAAGTGTCTGTAAAGATAAAAAAATTATAGGGGGCTAAAATTTTAAAATTTACGAAATTTTTTTCTTTTTAATGTAAAATTTAAAACTCTGAAGTTAGATTTTAATTCAGTACAAAAAGTAAACAAAAATTTGTATTACCAGAAATTGTCTATGAAGATAAAAAAAATTATAGGGGCTGAAATTTTTAAATTTAATAAGTTTTTTCTTATTTATGTAAAATTTAAAATTCTGAGTTCCGATTTTAATTCATCATAAAAAAGTGGACAAAAATTTGTATTACCAGAAATTGTCTATGAACATAAAAAATTATAGGGGCTAAAATAAAAAAAAATGAATTTTTTTCTTTTTTTTTTTATTAATCTAAAATTAAAATTCAGAGTTCAGATTTTAATTCAGTATAAAAAAGTAATCAAAAAATTGTATTACCAGAAAGTGTCTGTAAAGATAAAAAAATTATAGGGTCTACAATTTTAAAATTTACGAATTTTTTTTCTTATTAATGTAAAATTTATAACTCTGAAGTTAGATTTTAATTCAGTATAAAAAGTAAACAAAAATTTGTATTACCAGAAATTGTCTATGAAGATAAAAAAATCATAGGGGCTAAAATTTTAAAACTTATCAAGTTTTTTTTTAATTAATGTAAAATTTAAAATTCTGAGTTCAGATTTTAATTCATCATAAAAAAGTAGACAAAAATTTGTATTACCAGAAAGTCCATAAACATAAAAAAATTATAGGGGGCTGAAATTAAAAATAATTTGAAGTATTTTTCCTATTAATCTAAAATTAAAATTCTGAGTTCAGATTTTAATTCAGTATAAAAAGTAAATAAAAATTTTTATTACCAGAAAGTGTCTATGAAGATAAAAAAATTATAGGGGGCTAAAATTTTAAAATTTACGAAGTTTTTTTCTTATTAATGTAAAATTTATGACTCTGAAGTTAGATTTTAATTCAGTATAAAAAGTAAACAAAAATTTGTATTACCAGAAATTTTCTATGAAGATAAAAAAAATTATAAGGGCTGAAATTTTTAAATTTAATAGTTTTTTTCTTATTTGTGTAAAATTCAAAATTCAGAGTTCTAATTTTAATTCAATATAAAAAATTAATTAAAAAATTGTATTACAAAAAAGTTATAGGTGGCTGAAACTTTAAAATTTTTGAAGTTTTTTTCTTATTAATATAAAATTAAGGTACTAAGGTTTAAAAAGCCACTAAGGTTTAACTAAATTACACCATCAAATTAAATTAACGTCGTTTTAAGCGTTTTCGAGATATCGACGAATTACTCAAATTACGATACGTAAATTACACGGGGGAGTAACTCCGCTCTGTTCTACACTAAAAAATGTCTCTACTCAATTCTAAAATGGGAAACATTGCAAATAAATCCTTAACACCTAATTTGAATGCTGTCACCTAATTCTTTTAATCCCCTTTGTATCCCAATTTAAAATCGGCCTCGTTCGATCCAAAAACGGAGTTTTTGTCCTTGTTTACGTGTTTTGAAATTCCCATCTGTTCTCGTACTAGGAGAAGAACAATTGCACGTAGGAAGTAATTTTTTAATACTTATAATCATAATTATCTATGAAGAGATGAAAAGTGATTTTAGATAAATATTCTATTAAGCCAGAAATATATAAAACTTTAATAATATTTAATCCTTTAACTATGGCTATCGTATATAAATAAATTTCTATATTTTGTTATTTCGCTACAATTTCTTATAAATTGTACAATTTTTTACATATTGTACAATTTTTTGAAATTCTTGGTATTTTTGAAATGTTTAAAATTTTTGCTGCAATTGTTGAAATTTTTAAATAATTTGTTAATGGTTTTGAAATTTTTTATATATTTTTGAAATAATCAAAATTTTTGATATTTTTTTAAACGTTTGATATATTTTTGAAGTTCTTAACATTTTTTAAAATTCTCGGAATATTCAAAATTTTCGAAATGTTTGATATATTTTCCAAATTTTCGATATCTTTATGAAATTATCAAAATTTTCGAAGTACTAAATATTTTATTTATTTTTTAAATCTTCGAATTTTCAAAAATATTGAAACACCATAAAACTTTTTATTGTCTTTTAAATTTTCTTGTTTAATTCGATTTTTGAAGTTCTGCAGATTTGTTTTGATTTTCATTTGTTTTTTTTTTATTAATTTTAATTTTTTTTTAAATATTTTTATTTTTTATTATTTTTAATTTTAATAGATTTTTCTAATTTATTACTAATTTTTTCAATCAATATATATTATTTGATCTGTTTCCATTTTTGCTGATTTTTTTTCTGATTTTCCAATTTTTTATACTCGATTTTTTTTCATTAATTTCAATTATTTTAATTTTTTTATTTTTGTTAAATTTTTATAATCTTTGAGAGTTTTCTATATTTTTTGAAATTTTTTAACTTATGCTTTTTTTAATTTTTTTTTGTTTTATGTCTACTGATTTTTTCACATTTTTTTTCTGATTTTTGAATTTCTTATTATTTCTTTTATTATTTTTTTATTTTTCCGCTACATTTTCCCATTTTTAGCATATTTTTTTCATGTTTATTTATTTTTTTACATTTTTTTTGTTTTGTTTCATTTATCTAATGCTTAAAATTTTTAAATTTTCTGAAATTTTCTTTTCTAATTTGATTTTTGAAGTTTTGCAGATTTCCTCTGATTTTTATTCATTTATTTTTTATTAATTTCAATTTTTTGAAAATATTTTGGTTTTTTATTTTTTTTAATTTTAATAGATTTTTCTAATTTACTACTGATTTTTTCAATCACCCCATATTATTTGATCTGTTTTTCCAGATTTTTGATTTTTTTTCATATTTTATGATTTTAATTTTTGAAAATGGTCATTCTACCTCTAGAGGGGTGAAAACTGGACCGCCATTTTTAAAAATATTGAAACAAGTCATTAAATTTTTTTCATGTAATATTTATTATAAAATTGATTTGTCTGAAACTTTTTTCATTTCATTTACGGGAGTGGAACTGGAGGGGGTTGAAATCTCAAAAAAATTCATATCTCCGTCATTTTTAAAAATATTGTAACAGGTCATGAAACTTTATTATAAAATTTCTATCTGACTTTTCCAATTTTTTCTTCGCTATTTTTTTTTATAATTTCAATTTTTTTAATTTTATTAATTTTTTATAACCATTGAGAAAGTTTTGTATATTTTTTTGAAATTTTTGTCTTTTTTAAACTTGTTTTATTTTTTTTTTTCGTTTTATGATTATTTAATTTATTCTGATATTTTTCCACATTTTTTTTCTGATTTTTAAATTTCTAATTATTTTTTTTTCTATTTTTTATTTGTTCTGACATTTTTCTTTATTTTTCCCCATATTCTTTTGATGTTTATTTTTTTATATTTTTCTTTTTTTTACTTAGCTAATGCTGAAAATTTTCATTTTTAATTCGATTTTTGAAGTTTTGAACATTTATTCTGATTTTTATTTGTTTTTTTTTTATCAATTTTAATTTTTTTAAAATATTTTGGTTTTTTATTATTTTTAATTTTAATAGATTTTTCTAATTTATTACTGATTTTTTCAATCATTCCATATAATTTGATCTGTTCATATTTACCAGTTATTTGATTTTGAAAATGGACATTCCACCTCTAAAGGGGTGGAAACAGAAGGGGTGAAAATTTCCGATATTTTTAAAAATATTGAAACAGATTTTTTTTATATAATAATTATTATAAAATTAATTTGTCCGAAACTTTTTTCATTTTATCTACGGGAGAGGGAATGGAGGGGTTTGAAATCTAATGAAAATTCATATCTCCGCCATTTTTAAAAATATTGAAACCGGTCATGAAATTTTTTCATGTCCTAATTATTATAAACTAAATTAATCTCAAATTTAAACAACAGAAATACGTTCACCTGTAGGTTTTTTTTTCATTTTTCCCATTTTTTTGTCATATTCACATGATTTCACGTCGCATTTTTGGGTGTAAAATTTTTTCGATCTTATGATGAATTATCGCCCTGTACAAATATTTTATAATTTAAAAAGTTAATATACAGAATATTATTTAATTTTGGAAAAAAACTAAAAATAGGGTGTTTGACCTGGGGTGTTTTATATCTACCCTTACCCAAAATCTAATTATACATCTAATGCAGGTATGTATCATCTGAACCTCCCCGTATTATTTTTGTCCTCTAGAAGTGCATTTCATACTAAATTGGGATGCAGCACAAGTCTGCCAGCCAGACAGAAGATTCAAGAGGGTTTCGGGTTTTTGGCCCAATCGCTATGACAGATGGTACGGTAATAAATAGTTTAAGGGAACAAACTTACTGCACTTATTTGATCTAGTTTTATATAAAGATAAAAATAAATATCAAAGTTGAAATATTTTTTATCCATAATTGTAACTTTTCTGACCTATTATTTTTATTAAATAGAAAAAATATCGGCAAAACATAATACTTTTTTGGATTGAAAGTATCTGAATATTGAATTTAAATATTAGCTAGAAATCGAAATTTTAACATTTTTTACAATTGTCCCAATATTGACTGAAAATTAAACCAAATATTGAAATTCAATGTGGGTAGATATTGCAATTTAATGTTGAGCCAGAATAATTTACTAAATTTGCGTATATTGATTTTCCATATTGGGTCAATATTTACTGCAACAATTTTAAAATTTAAAGAAATAAAAAACCAAAGTCTAGTGCCACAAAATTATTTAATATAATTAATTGGAATGGAAAGTGGCAACTAGTTTCGTCAAAAATATGCCATCATCGGGCCTATAGTACAAACGTTATAAAATAAAGAGTAAAAAGAGTATTTGGCTCAAGATTTAATTTAGCTAAATCTGACTTGGTCTAAATTTTACTAAAGGATAAATCTTTGTTTTTGTACTTTTAAATATTAAGTTCTGTTGTAAGTTTTACAAGAGTTTAACCCTTTAAATGCGCTGAACTGTTCTAGAGACAAAAATATTGAAAACATTCCTGTCGGTAGGGTCGACAGGGGGAGGCAGATTTCTATTGTGAGACTTTCTTTTTTTTTAGATTTCAAACCCCTCCAGTCCGACTCCCGTAGATAAAATGACAAAAGTTTCGGACAAATTAATTTTATAATAATTATTATATGAAACAAATCTGTTTCAATATTTTTAAAAATATCGGAAATTTTCACCCCTTCTGTTTCCACCCCTTTACAGGTGGAATGCCCATTTTCAAAAATTTAAAATCATAAAATATGAGAAAAATCAAAAATCTGGCAAATGTAAACAGATCAAATAATATGGAATGATTGAAAAAATCAGTAAAAAAACAGAAAAGTCTATTAAAATTAAAAATAATAAAAAACCAAAATATTTAAAAAAAAAAAACAAATAAAATAAATCTGCAAAACTTCAAAAATCGAATTAAAAATGAAAATTTAAAAATTTTAAGCATTAGATAAGCAAAAAAAGAAAGAAAACCATAAAATAACAAATATCGTAATAATGGTAAAAAATAAGAAAAATGTCAGAAAAAATAAAAAGTAGTAAAAAAAATAATAAGTAATTCAAAAATCAGAAAAAATATCTGGAAAAAGATCAGAATAAATTAAATAATCATAAAACAACAAGAATGAAAAAACAAGTTTAAAAAAAGACAAAAATTTCAAAAAAATATGGAAAACTTTCTGCTCTGGTAGCGCCCTCTGGTGAAGCTGTCAGACCTGACGGATCTGAGAGACCTGAAGTAAAGAATGACATGGGGAATGGTGAGGAAGTCCTATAGCTCCTTCTTCAGCTTAGAACTGAATGTCTTGGTTAGGTGTAGGAATGGTCAAACTTCTCACGTACACGTAGGGTAAAAATTCAAACTGAAAAAAAAAATTCCTATGCAATACATTTTAGTTTGTATGGTAGTTACCGGAAAGTTCAAGTTCAAATTGTATAAGGCTCTTCTCTAAGTGGAAACCGGAATTGGATCGAAGCTGTTGTTCGAGAGTTATAGTGTTTATATCCATATCTCGAAGAAAAAAATGTTTTTGCCATCACGAAATTAATATAGTAATAAAGGACTAATATTGATATGCATATTTGATTTACAAATTTTATGATGATGGAAATATTCTTAAATTGTTGTTTTCCTAAATCGAATACATGATTGAAGAATACGCGGATATGCACACGATTTATGGTGAAACACGGAGACATGCCGGCACGGATGCTGAATTATATCGTGATTCGTGATGGATTTACAAATAGACGACATTTCGATTTTACCATTTTTCCAACTATATACTGACGATTAAGTGAAACAGGATTCATTAAACACAAATATGGTGCAAAAACGAACAGTGAGAACTAAAAACACAGAGAAAAAAAATTCTTGAACGATTAACAGAATATAGATCCACCAACATTTGGTTTATTTCACACAATATAAACATTCTCTAACTGAGTTTATAGTAGCCCTGTTATATAAGGTGAAAAACTTTGGAATGAAAAACAATCAGTTATAAACTTATATAAATCTTTATCTTGAGTTAAGATATTCAAGGTCAAAGGTTGAAAAAAATCTGTTTTGATATATATCCTGTAGAGCTTCAAATGTTCTACGACTTTGGTCCAAAGCAATATTGTTGAGTACCACTGGTTTTTAATCCTATCATACCCTTAAGGATTTGATGAGTCCTTAATGCATTACCCGTACACGGGACATTCAGATTTAGGTAAATCTTGGTGTGCGATATCCGCAGTATTCTTGAATGGCGTTTACTGAACTCAAGCACTTTGTTCGCCACTATATGGAGTTCAATAAGTTAGAGTAAGATGATTCAGAGGTTCAACGTACCAGAGTCGGTATTCATGTACTTCAGTTCTGTCTGGTCTGGTCTTTAGGAACTTCAGCTCCGTCTGGTCTAGTATTCAGCTCCGTTTCGTCCAATAGCAAATCTATCTGGTCCGGTCTTCAGGAACTTCAGCTCCGTCTGGAGTCTTCAGCTCCGTTTGGTCCGATAGTAATTGTATCTTCTCCGGTCTTCAAGATCAGAGGGAGCTGAAGACTAGATCAGACGGAGCTGAAGTTCCTGAAGACCGAACCAGACTCGTCTGAAGTACCTGAAGACTGGACAAGATAGAGCTGAATAGAAAAACACTTTTGCCAAGAGTTAGCACATACTCTTGGGTTAAAGTAACCTAATCCGCCAATAAAAACCTGCACTTAGGAATACAACTAAAAAAAATTATAAAATTGCTTGTGAAAGTACAAGCTTAATTTAAATCATCATGTAAGTTAAATGTAGGATGATTTAGATTCCCATTTATGTATTCTTAATTACTCGCAAAACAATATCTAAATGATTATAAATTTAGTAATGTTTTTTTATCTCTATATGATTACTGATAAAAATACAATGGAGGTAACAGTAAGATGTTTTCTATTGTTTAGATAAAAATTTGATATTTTCATATCAGCCATAATCAGACGAGGTGGCCGAGTGGTTAAGGCGTTGGACTGCTAATCCAATGGGCTCTGCCCGCGTGGGTTCGAATCCCATCCTCGTCGATTATTTTTATTTTTTTAATAAAATATAAAATCGTTTACTTACGTTATATTATAAACATTAAGATTAGATATAAACGAGTTATAAAAATTAAATTTATACAAACATCTACATATTATTATTTAATATATTAAAACGCTATGTGTAAATTGCTAAATAGTAATTTATCTAAGATTGATCATCCTAGATATGACATCTGACATGATCTGTAGAAAGTGTTTGTATAATTATACTATATTATTTTGTTAAATTTATCAAATTTATCCTAATATTTTCCCTTAACTCCAGGTAAATGAAGTCGTGAGGTTTGCTACTGATACTTTGATCCACTTCGTATTCTTATCCTTTCCCAAATAAAATCTGGTACCTGACGTATCATCATCGTCTTTGCCGGTCTCACCTTCTTGCTCCGATTCGTATCTATCTCTGTTATTATTAATCCAGATTATGGATAACGTCAGCTCTTGTCTTCAGGTAATTTAGCTTCGTCTAATCTAGTCTTCAGCTCTGTCAGGTACGTTTGCTATTAGACTAAATGGAGCTGAAGTATCTGTAGACCAGAACTGACGTTATCTCTAATCTGGAAAAATAATAACGTTCTCTCTCTAACACGTGAAATTTCCTATAACTGGGCTCGGATCTAAACTATCTACTTTAATATTTGACCTATTTTTACTCTCCGACTGCATAAAGCAAATGGAGATTTCGAAGATAAAATACAAGTCCATTTTTAGGATGACCCTTCAAAGACGAAACGCTGTTTAAAACAATTGAAAAAGTTTCACGTTTTTTCCATCTTGTAAAATTAAGGTGTTAACTATAACAAAAATTGTGACCTAATATTTTAATTTTGAAAAATCCAATCATTCCTCTTGAAAATACACTGAGTAACCTGTTTTGTATTGAAATAAAAACTTTACTTATAAAATATATTATTCTAAAAATATACGCTCGATACGCTCTTGGCAAAACAAAATGTCTCTATAAAACCATAATATTTTCATTTCACTTGAAAGGAAAATAAGTACGCTATCACCCAGTAGAATATTTAGAAGCACCCGATCTATATGGTTGTAAAACTCGGTTTACAAAGCTATCTGTCTTTTGTGAGTAGCAAATCCGTGATAAAATTGCCATAAAAATGTTCGACTATCCATAAGGAGGCAATAACTTTTATCTGAGAATAGATTTATGCAAGCTGGCATCAGAAATAAAACGTTATGTCATTAAAGAGATAACGCGATGAAAATATGGAAGTTTATAATTAACGTTATCTAATAGATGGTAAAAAGTTCGTATAATAAAATTTAAAAAGAATTTTCGTCTTAATTCTATATTTACCAGTTTTCTTTTTCATCAAAATAAAGCTTTGAAAACTATTAATATTGACCATAAGATAATTTTAGACTAACCTATCTTATTTTCAATGCAAATTGCGTATCTAAGCGTAGTTTTTAACTTTTTTTCGAAATTGACAAATAGAAGTTTCATTGCACATTTCAAATTCATAAATCACAATTTTTGATACACCTCATATAAAACTAAAAAAAATTGATATTTGTTTATCGTATTTTAAGTTCCAGACCAATGCAGAACATTTTATAAAAAAACACACTATATGTTTTGATAATAATTTTACTATATGTCAAATTAAGAATAGGAGATAAGAAAAAGAGAAGAGAAACAAATCCGAAGAATAATGAAGAATCGAGAAGAAAATATTCCAAATGAAAATTAAAAATTATAATAAAAAAAATCAAGGACAAACTAAGAAGGAGAAGACAAAATTCAAAAAAAATTTAGATAGTCAAGAAAACAAAGAGTAAACTGAAAATGACTAGTAAGGTCAGAATATGAAAAGTACAATGAAGAAAAACAATCAGCCAATGACGAAGAAGAAGGAAACGAAGATTAAAGAATAATAATAAAAGAAAATGTTATATATGGACATGATAATAAAAATATTAATAAAGAATTGAGAAAGAAAACATATGAAAAACTACAGAAAATGGACAGTAAAATAGTGTAAAAAATAAACAGATTGGGTAAAAAAAGATATACAAGATTTAAATAGGAAGACAGATGTAATATCACAAATTTTAGAGTTAAAATGAAGAAGTATTTAAAAAACGAAGAAGAGGAAATTGAAATTAAAGCGGATATGATAAATAAAGAAGAAATAAATAAAAAAATAGAAGAAAAATTCAAATAACAGAATTAAAAATATATAGAAAAGAAAATATAACAATGGAATAGAAACTAATAAGAAATTTAATAAAAAAAATTCAAATCATTAAATCAATTTCAATTAAAAATACTCTCTCTATTCCTCTCTTTTCCTTTTTTTCCTCTTTTTACTATTTTTTTCTATTTTTCCTGATTTGGAGCTTGCTGTCATCGTCATCAGATCTCTATAGCTCTGCATCGCCTTCATCGTCTATATCACCAAATTGAGAAACCTGACTTCCACTATCATCCTCATCCGGGATGGGTGTTATCGGTCTAGCCATTTCTTGAGTCATCCCTTTAGCTTTGTGCTTCAGAGATTCCTCTATAGGAGGACAGATGCATGGATGGCAAACACAGGAAATTTTTATTTGCACTTATTGGCAGAGGACCATGATAGAGTTGGTAATGTTTGTGGAAAATTGTTAACTATAAGTTCACAGTGAGTTTTGCTGCTTATTTCATCTTAGTGTTGCTAATGTATTGATTGATTGATTGATTTAGTCGATGGTTTGGCTAAGGATTTAGGCCTCAACACTGCAGCCTTAAGACTTATTGTGCTATGCTAATTGTATCGTTGTTATCAAGCTGAAAAGGTTTGTTAGCTTTATCAGGCTTAACAGCCTTTTCACAAGAGTTTCGCTGGGGAAGGTCTCCTGTGTATTTTCTGTCCCCAGAAGGCTGTACCTCCAGCGTATAAGTGCTTGACACTCTAGTATAATGTGAGAGGCTGTTTCCTCCTCCTCATTACATAGTCTACAAATGGGTTCGTCTTGGTAGATGCCCATTTTGTGTAGGTGTTCCCTATTGGTAGTGTCCAGTTATTAGTCCCGTGACAGGCCTTATTTGATTTCTGCTTAGCTGCAGAATATCGTTGGTCAGTGCTTTTGATTTCTTTTTGACCACCAGTTTACTGTTTTTCTGACTCGGTACGAGATTCCAGCTTGTCTGATGTTCTTTAGCAGCCCATCTAGTCAGCCAGAGTCGTACTGAGGATTTCGGAATGCCAAACACGGGCTCGGGGCCCGTAAATTTGGTCGTTGAGGCTTTTCGTGCCAGAGCGTCAGCCTCGTTGCCTGTTATCCCCTTGAGTCCGGGAACCCATTTATGTATTACCTTGTTTTGCTTTGCCAGAACCAGTAGGGTTTGTAGACAGTTCCAGACCAGATTCGATCTGATTTTTTTACATGCTAGAGTTTGTAGGGCTACCTGACTATCGAAGTGAATGAGGATTGTTTTCCCTCTGTAACCCCTTTCAATGTTCTCCCTTAGACATAGCTTTATGGCATGTACCTGGATGCGTAATTCCCCAGTGACGCATAGTTTTTGCATCTGGCTTTGTCGCCATATATTTCAGCACCTATTCCACTGTAGGTTTTGGATATACCATACCAGTGTTCCCTCTCGATAGTTTGATGTGTCTTGACCTTTCCAAGTTAACTGAATGTTGATTGGCTTCGTGAAGTTATTTTTTGGTATCATTTCATCACTTCTCAATTCTAATAATGAGCTTGTGATGACTTTTGTTACACTGGTATGTCCTTGTTCAGTTGAACACCAGTTTCCGTTGCACTCCAATCTGAATGCTCCATTCTTGCCTCCGCTTTGATATGAATATCAAGTGGCGGGAGATTTAGTATGGTTTCCATAGCCGCGGTTGGAGTGCTCCTCATGGCACCTGTAATACAAATGCAGGCTACTCTTTGGAGTTTAGAAAGCTCCAGTATAGTCCTTTTTTGATTTACTTTAAGCCACCACACCAGAGAGCCGTAGGATATCATGGGTCTTACCACAGCGGTGTACAGCCAATGTACCATGCGTGGGTTTAGTCCCCATTTGGTGCCCACTGCTCTTTTGGTAGCCATTAATGCTATTTTTCCCTTGTTAATGGTTTTTTGCAAGTGCTTATTCCAGGTTAGTTTTGCATCTAGGATTATGCCTAAATACTTCACCTCCTAGTTTATTTGTAGTTGCATGTTGAAGAGCTTTGGTAACCTGAGGTTGTTCAGCTTCTTCTTTTTCGTGAAGGGGATTAGTGCTGTTTTGCCAGGATTGATTTTAAGGTCTTCCTTGAGACACCACCTCTCCACGATGTTCAGCGCCTGTTGCATCAGATCTGAGACAATATTTGTAAAATTCCCCACTACAAGTATGAGTACGTCATCTGCTTACCCCTGGGTATAGAAATCGCTATTGATGAGCTGTACCAGGAGCTTGTCAATTACCAAATCCCACAGTAGAGGGGATAAAACCCCTCCCTGTGGGCATCCCTTGGATATTGACACCTCTATGGTCTCACCCAACAATGATGCTTCAGCTGTCCTATGGTTTAGCATGTTTTGTATCCACCTACACGCGGTGTCGTCTACGCCACGCCTTGCCACAGCTGCTTAATGTAACTAGAGTCAACAACATTTCGTCATTTGTTATTTTTTTTCTTCTAGCTATAGACACAGAAGATATATCATAGAGGCTAACACTTGATGAGGTTCCAAGCGTGTTTGAAGTAGCTAAGATATTTTCAGAAATCTTGGGAATGCAGAGATAACGTTCCCAGAGCTTGAGGGTCTGCAACAGTTTGAGGGTCTATCTGGTTTTCTTGTAGTCTTCACTGAGAGCTGCAAGTCTTTATTGTTTAGTTCTGAGTAGCAATCTAATCAGCATAGGAGGATATATGTAACTGATAACCTAAATTAATATCTAACAATCACTTAAAGACCGGATTTACTTGATTAACGAGTAGTAGAAATACCTGATGGGCAACGGTGTAGGCAGAGGTAAAAATTTCCAACTTTAAAATAATTTAAATATACAATCAAAATGTTGATATAATAAAAAATGTCGATTATTCTTCCTATATAAAACTGAATAAAATATGCTGTAAAAAGTGTAACAATATTAAATATATTGATTTAAAAATTTACTCTATATTTTTTACTCTAAAAATGAACCAAAATGAAATTCCCAACTAAATTTAAAAAGTTAAATATTTTTTCGCTTTGGAATTTATTTTAAAATCGTTATGTGCTTTGACATGCTTTCCATGTATTTAATCAAAGAGTAACATAAAACTGCTAAAAAAGTCTGGATAAAAACTGTATATGGCGTATAGAAAACCGAGCCAATCTGCATAGATTGTGTAGATAAAAAGAATTAAGGGTAAAAACACAGACGGTCTGATGCTAAAACATTATTTTTGGAACTTATTTTTGACATTGAAATGGGTTAGAGTTAAGTGTAAAAAATTCAATATATAACAGAGATTAATGTTGTTATTTGAGCCACAGACGAATTAATAGTATTAATTCCTTTGGGGATAATTTATATTTATATTTTTAATTTTACCTTTTCATTTTATTTATTTATAGAAACGTAATGATTCAATGAACTAATTGATTTTTCTTCAGTTATAATTGAACAAAAATAATTTTACTTGAAAAATATCTCTTCTCTAAGTCATTGAGAGAATACAAAGAATTTATTAACAAAATCCTTAAAGGAAAAAATCCTTAAAGAAAAGGAAGATTAAATAAGCAAGACATGTTTAAGTATGTTTTATAATAATAAATACTTACTTGAAAGAACTTTCTGGTTTCTGAAGACCTACAAGAACATATAAAATGTAGAACCGATAGAGAATAAATTAATGTGTTTTCAAAATACACGTAACTAGAGTAATAACGTAATGAATGCTGAAAGAAGATAAAATACCAAAATCTCCAATGAGATACGTACTCAATTCAATGTGTTAAAGTGAGAGGATGCAGAGGTTCAGCGTATCAGAGCCGGTTTTCAGGTACTTCAGATCCGTGTGGTCTAGTTTTCAGGTCCGCCTTGTCTGGTTTTCAGCTCCGGCTGGTCTAGTCTTCAGCTCTGTCAGGTACGTCTGCTATCGGACCAGACGGAGCTGAAGACTAGACCAGACGGAACTGAAGGTATTTGAAGACCAGCTCTGACAGTCTGAACCTCTGCATTTTCTTACTCTTAACACATTGAATTCCCTAAAGTGGGGGTAGGAACAGTGTAGGTTATCTACTTACCAGACACTGTAAGAAAAACATAATTTTGTCATGAATTCTTGCAATAAAATTGGATTTGTTCATAAATTCTTGCAATAAAATAGTATTTTGTCATGAATTCTTGCAAGAAAATCAGATTTTGTCACGAATTCTTGCAATAAAATTTGATTTTTCATAAATTATTGCAATAAAATTAAATTTTGTCATAAATTTTTGCAATAAAATCAGAATTTGTCACCAATTTTTGCAACAAAATAGATTTTTTTCATAAATTCTTGCAATAAAATAAAATTTTGTCATGAATTCTTGCAATCAAATCTGATTTTATCACGAATTCTTCCAATAAAATTGTATTTTTCATAAATTCTTGTAATAAAATAAAATGTTGTCATGAATTCTTGCAATAAAATCAGATTTTATCACGAATTCTTGCAATAAATTTGAAAATTTTCATAAATTCTTGCAATAAAATAAAAATTTGTCATGAATTCTTGCAATAAAATCTGATTTTATCACGAATTCTTCCAATAAAATTGTATTTTTCATAAATTCTTGTAATAAAATAAAATGTTGTCGTGAATTCTTGCAATAAATTTGAAAATGTTCATAAATTCTTGCAATAAAATAAAAATTTGTCATGAATTCTTGCCATAAAATCAGATTTTGTCGCGAATTCTTGCAATACAATTACATTTCTTCATAAATTCTTGCAATAAAATAAAAAAAATCTCATGAATTCTTGCAATAAAATAAAATTTTGTCATGAATTATTGCAAAAACATCAGATTTTATCACGAATTCTTGTAAAAAAATTGGATTTTTCATAAATTCTTGCAATAAAATAAAATTTTGTCATGAATTCTTGCAATCAAATCTGATTTTATCACGAATTCTTCCAATAAAATTGTATTTTTCATAAATTCTTGTAATAAAATAAAATGTTGTCATGAATTCTTGCAATAAAATCAGATTTTATCACGAATTCTTGCAATAAATTTGAAAATTTTCATAAATTCTTGCAATAAAATAAAAATTTGTCATGAATTCTTGCAATAAAATCTGATTTTATCACGAATTCTTCCAATAAAATTGTATTTTTCATAAATTCTTGTAATAAAATAAAATGTTGTCGTGAATTCTTGCAATAAATTTGAAAATTTTCATAAATTCTTGCAATAAAATAAAAATTTGTCATGAATTCTTGCCATAAAATCAGATTTTGTCGCGAATTCTTGCAATACAATTACATTTCTTCATAAATTCTTGCAATAAAATAAAAAAAATCTCATGAATTCTTGCAATAAAATAAAATTTTGTCATGAATTATTGCAAAAACATCAGATTTTATCACGAATTCTTGTAAAAAAATTGGATTTTTCATAAATTCTTGCAATAAAATAAAATTTTGTCATGAATTCTTGCAGCGAACTAAAAATAAAAGAAAAAAAGTGGTATAAAAGCTCAAAAAATAAAGGAGGAAAAGGGAAAAGGGGAAAAGTGGGCTAAAATGCAAAATAAAACAAAAAGACAAAAGTGGGACAAAAATCAAAATCGAATAAGGGGAGAATGGGACAAAAACGAAAAAAAGAGGGGAAAATTAAAACAAATAAATGAAAAAGAGGGATAAAAAGAGAAAAAAGAGGGGTTAAAAAAACAAAATAATAAAATATGAGAAATAGAACTAAAAGAAAGAGGAAAAATGAGCCAAAAACAAAAAAGGGAGGAAAAGGTAAAAAAAATGGTAAGGTAAAAAAAAGTGGGAAAAATGTGGTAAAAAAGAACAACAAAAATGAAGGTCAAAAGCAAAAGAAAAGTAGTACTAACACAAAAAAAAGAGAAAAGTGGAGAAACAAGAAGTGGGAAAATTGGGAAAAAACGAATTAAAACAGGAGGGAAAGTGGAACTAAAACAAAAAAAAGGCAGGGCAAAAATATGAATTAGAAAAAACTTTCCCGACGATTATCCACGAATACTTTTTCAAATATTTAATGTTAAAGTTTCAAATTTTGACATTTTTTATTTTTGACAGGTGACAGTTGGAGAAATTATATTGACTGTCGTAAGTAGATATTTTTCAGGGCTTTCAAAAATGACATATTGCAAGTCAAATTCCGTGACAAAAAATATCAGAAATTTCAAAAAAAATCTCAAAAAAATTTTGGACGGTTTAAACATCTCAAAACGATCTAATAATTCTTAAAAAATGTAAAAATTCACAAAGAATCAAAAAAATTTAAAACGTCAAATCTCAAAAAATTGTAAATATCTCAAAAAGCCAAAAATTTGATCAAAATCTCTAAAAATTCAAAGAAGTCAAAAAATCTTAAAAATTCAAAAAACATTTGAAAAATTCAAAAGTAAAATCTTAAAAAACCTTAAAAAATCAAAAAGTATAAAAAAATCTCAAAAAATCTTAAAAAATGTCAAACAATCTAAAAAAAACTCAAATATTTTAAAAACCTCAAAAAATCTCAAAAAAAAACCTAAAAAATCTTTAAAAATTTAAAAATCTCATAAAATCTCTAAAAATTTTCAAAGAATCTCAAAAGATTCAAAAAGTCTAACAAAACTCGAATAAATTTCAAAACAATTTCAAAAAATCTTAAAAATCTGAAAAAAACTCAAGAAATCTCAAATAAATCTCAAAAAATCTAAAAACACTTCAAAAAATCTAAAAAATCCCAAAGAATCTCAAACAATCTCAAAAAATTTCAAAAAACCTATAAAAATCTCAAAAAAGTTCTATAATCTAAAAAAATCTCAAATAATCTCAAGAAACCTCAAAAAATGTCAAAAATCTCAAAAATGTCAAAAAATTCCAAAAGCAAATTGAAAAAAATCCGCGAATACTTTTTAAAGTTTCAAATTTAGACATTTTTTTATTTTTGACAGGTGATAGCTGGAGAAATAATTTTGACTGTTCTGAATAGAGTGTTTCAAGTGACATATTGCAAGTCAAATTCCATGACATATTGCATCTATCATTTTTTGATAGTGACACTTCTGTTTGACAGATGTCGTACAAAAACTAATAGGTTCTTCCGACGGGTAACCCAAACTGATATACCAAATTTCAGCTCAATCGGATTAAACGTGTGGCCTCTATCGTGGAAGAATACAGAATACACACAGACAGACAGACAGACAGACTTCACTCTGGAAATGGTCTTAATCATCTCAGGTGACCTCAAAATGAATATTTCCATCTTTATCTCGAAATTTTTTTTTAGCTCGTTCACAATACTTTCCCTTCTCGGAGGTGGGTCGGGAAAGTAAAAATCAAAACTTTTTTTACCAAGAGAGCGCCAACCAAATGTGTTTTACATTTTCGTGTTCCCTGACACCAAGTTAATACACAAAAAAAGTATGTCACTCTAAACTAAACTTTTACCAATTTTTCGTGTTTTTAATGTAATTTACAATGTAGAAAAAATGTGTTATAATGTTTTTGGCACTAATCCAACGCCATAATAATTTTCCGCTGCATTTATTGCATCTCTGGTATACAAGTTTTCAAGTCGATTGAACACTAAACTTTCCAAAACATAAAAAAGGTGCTTCGAACCCATCTCCATTCATAAAAGTATCCCTCGACTATTAAATCTCACTTTACATATCTCAATAACTCTTTATTACATCTCCAAAAGAACGCCTTCTTCTACCAGAACAAAACTTTTGAATAATATGTCAGCCTCCAGTGATTTGTGACCGTCCGACTCAACGAACAACAGCTTGAACCGAGGAAAGAATATAAACAGTGTTGCCAAATCGATTTCAATAATGGAGATATATTCAATTCAGAAAATTAAAGAGAACATGAAATATGAGAAGCTAATCGATTGTTTTAATGTACTATGGTTTTGTAATATATAGAAAACAGCAAAAACTATTACCAGGGAAAATAAATTAAATATGGTGCGGGCAATTATCGTGGATTTAAAAGTTAGTACACGTGAAGTTTCGTGCCAATAAGGTATTAGTCAAGGGTCTATTCAAAGACTGCTAAATAAAATAAGTTACAACAATACTATATTCAATTGCGTCAAAAAAAATATCTGCATAAGCATTATTACCATCATCATAATTACGCTTATGAAATCTCGATGGTCGCCCGACAAGAATATGCAAAGTGACGTCACACGAATCTTCGGCTCGTTTTCGCGATGTCGAATTTTGGTAATTTATTTAAGGACTTTAAAAATATAAAAATTTGCAAATTGCCTTAAAAAATGTTCTAGTTTCGATTTCTAAAATAAAAATAATACACGGGGTTTCTTTTCAGTTTTATACGGTCCATTACGGTTTTTTACGATTTTTTATGATGTTTTACTTTTTACCAGTTTTTTACGATTTTTTTACGTTTCTTTACCATTTTTTACAATTTTTTACGGTTTTTTAAATTTTGCTACCATTTTTTACGTTTTTTTTAATTTTTTTATCTTACGACTTTTTGCCTGTTTTTTACAATGTTTTTTACAACTTTTTACGAATATTTTCGATTTTTACAATTTTTTCTATTTTTTTTTCTCTTTCTCAATTTTTTAAATTAATTACAAAATTTTACAACTTTTTGCCTGTTTTTTACGATTTTTTTACGTTTTTTACAATTTTTCACGATTTTTTATGGTTTTTTTTTAAATATTTGATTTTTTTTATTTTTTTCTATTTTTTATAATTTACTGGCGGTTTTCGATCTTCCCCGATATATTTTTCCAGTTTATTTTCGGTTTTTTATGGTATTATGGTTTTTTACGTTTTTTTACGGTTTTTTACGTTTTTTTACGATTTTTTACGATTTTTTACGATTTTTTACGATTTTTTACGATTTTTTACGATTTTTTACGATTTTTTAACGATTTTTTACGATTTTTTGCTTATTTACGAAATTTTAAGTTTGTTATGATTTTTTTATGTTTTTAACAATTGTTTACCGTTTATTACGTTTTTTTTTACATTTTTTTAAGATTTTATTACCATTTTTTGCGATTTTCTATCTTCCTCAATTTTTTAAATTATTTACGAAATTTTACGACTTTTCGTGAAAGTAAACCAGAAAAACCGAAAAATCTGAAAATACCGAAAAAATCCAAAGAAATCGAAAGAAATTGAAAAAACAGAAGAAAAAGACCAAGAAAACAAAGAATTTGAAAAGAAACCGGAACAATGAGGAAAAATTAGACAAAATCGGAAAAAACAAAAAATCCGAAAAATGAGAAAAAAATGAAAAGAAATTAGAAAAATCGAAAAAATTAGAAAAAAAAACGAGAAGAAATTACAAGAACCGAAAAAAGAAGAAAAATCGAAAAAAATAAGATAAAAACAAAGAAAAAACGGAAATTATTTTAAAATAAAATTGTATAATATGGAAAAAACTACAAAAAAATTGTAAAAAACCAAGAAAAATGGCAAATATATTTTCACGATTTTTTCCATTTTTTTTCTCTTTATCAATTTTTTAGATTATTTACGAACTTTTACAACTTTTTGCCTGTTTTTTACATTTTCCTACGATTTTTTATGATTTTTCATGATTTTTTTCTTTTTTTTTTCTCTTTCTCAATTTTTTAAATTATTTACAAAATTTTACGATTTTTTGTGAAAAAAAAACTAGAAAAACATCTAAAAAAACGAAAAATTCCAAGGAAATCGAAAGAACTGAAAAAGCAGAAGAAAATGATCAAGAAAATAAAAGAATTTGAAAAAAAAATAGAACAATTAGACAAAATCGAAAAAATCAGAAAAAAACAAAAAATCTGAAAAATGAGAAAAAAATGAACAGAAATTAGAAGAATCGAAAAAATAAGAAAAAAAAACGAGAAGCAATTACAAGAATCGAAAAAAGAAGAAAAATCGGAAAAAATAAGAAAATCGGAAAAAATAAGAAAAATCGAAAAAAATAAGAAAAATCGGAAAAATTAGATAAAAACAGAAAACATTTGAAAATATTTTAAAATAAAATTGTACAATATGGAAAAATCTTCAAAAAAATTGTAAAAAACCAAGAAGAAAAATCGCAAACATTTTTTCACGATTTTTTTCTCATTTTTACGATTTTTTGCGTTTTATCCTAAAAAAAAAAACCGTAAAAATAAAAATAAAAATTAGAATTTGAAAAAAATCTAATGAGCTGTTTCGATATTTTTAAAAATGACGGAGATATAGTTTTTTTGTTTAATATTTCAACCCCTGCAGTTTCACCACCATAGGTCGGATAAAAAAAAGTTTTATACAAATTAATTTTATAATCATAATTATGATATGAATTTTTTGAAATTTCAACCTCCTCCAGTTCCACACATGAAGGTAAAATCGGAAGAAGTTTTAAGCGAATTAATTTTATAATAATTAAGACATGAAAAAAGTCTTATCACCTTTTTCGATATTTTTATAAATTGCTTGGATATAATTTTTTTGAAATTTCAACCCCCTCCAGTTTCCACCCCCTTACAGTTAGAATGCCCAAAAATGATACAGAAATTTTTTCACCTAATCGTGTTGTGGGTTGCTCTAAACATCGAGAAAAGTCATTTTAAGCAAAAAAATTTAAAATCTTTTTTTATGATTTTAATATTTCCGGTCCGTATCGAAGTAAAAAAAATGTTGAACGGGCCATTCCCATATCCCCCTCTTCTAAAGAAGGTCCTTACACTCCTTTTAGATGCATTTTCTTCCCAGGCTTTCAGATCTGTTAAAAATACTCTCTTGTATGATTTCCTGCAAATATGTTGAAAAGTTCTTAGGCTACCATCAGTATTTTGTTTCAATGGCTAAATACTGGACACTATCATACAGTTCCTCTTTTCAGACAGAAAATCTACTGGACTAAAAATTTTTCCTCCTGTATGGTATGTAGGATAGTGGGTTAATCTTCCTTGAGGAGTATTTTTTATAAAAGAGTTACACGTTGATGTTAGGTTAGGTTCCTAACTTATTATGAACATATTGAGTTGCGCAGTTATAAAATAATGGATCAGGAGTACAAAATAATGGACGAGTTATTTTATACTGCGCAACTCAGTATGTTCATAACAAGTTAGGAACTCGCTTCGGGAATAAACCTTATGTGTTTTAGCTGCTGTGGCTAAAGGAACACCCTCGGCATTTTCCATTCATTTATTAGAATAATTAACCATTTGGACTTTAATTGTAGGCATAATACTTTGTTATAACCTATAATAACTAGTAGTTGATACCTCAAAAGTTCAGTAATTGACATGTTGTGAGATATTATTGACTGATTTAAATATTTGGTATTAATAAAGATTAAACAAAAATCCTTATAAATATGAATGTGTGAAAAAAAATCCTTATAACGCTTGAGAATTCCCGCGCTTCGGCAACATTGATGCCGTATGAAGTCGACTAACGCATTTTCGTTTACTGTATAGACTTTACACAGTATTTGTAGTCGCTCCAGTTCTGTGCATGCGTTCGGAATGTGAGACACAGTCAAGAGAGAAGTTCGAGTTCGACCCGTAATTTCGAACTAAAACCGGTAAAAAAAGTTGTTTTGTGTCGGTGTTTCTTGTTGTTTGGGTAACTCAGTGAATTTAGTTATTTGTTTTGGCTTGAAACTTGTGTTGTGGTTAAGAAATAAGAAACCCTTGCGGATTATTCAGTGTAGTACTATTACAAGTGGTACTTGTTTGGATTTAATAAGAGTGTATAGGAATATCAACTGGTTTATTGCTTTAATTGTATGTATAGACATAGCAGACAATAAGGTAATATATTACAAGGTGGAGGTGGAAGTAATATTGTTAAGGATCACTCAGTCACATGTTTTGTTTTGTTCGGACAAAGTACCGTGCACTATATATTATTGCATTGCATTGTTTTTAAACAACTTTTTATATACAGGGAAGGAAAAATATCTTGCTAACGTAATAATAAAAAAATCTTTTAAAAACTAATCAAAACAGTTAACTATTGTGAGTATTATAATAATAAAAGATACAGATGCTTCGGAAAATAATGAGGAAGGAAGTACACCATTGAAAAAAAAAACAAATTAAAACATATATGATGAATTTGAGATAAAATAGATTACAATGATGATAAAAACCAAGAAAATGGAAACACTAAAGTAATAATTTATAACAAAAAATTGTGTAACATGAATTAAAATGATTATCCTAATCAGGATCTGCGGTTTCATGAGAATACAAATTTTTTGTTTTATTAACTTGATGTTTACTTTTATAAAGGATTAGATTTAAAAAAAAACACATTGGCGGTGTAAGAGGAGAACACAAGGGATGAAGGAGTTATACTAAAACTTTAAAATTATATTAGTGATATTAACTCAAAAATAACATTTTCATAAATCAACGTTAATATTTGTTATTTTTTAAACAATAATATTCGTTATTAGAAGAATAAAATTATTAAAAAACTGAACAATGGAGATTTTACAAAATTGGTCTGTGTCTCTATTTACTACTTTTGAAGATGTTACCCAAGTTTCGAGGTGTTACTATATCACCGAAAAACTGCTTTCCGGGAACGCTTTGGAAAATGCGAGACGCGTTGAAAATTGGTCTGTGTGTATATTGACTACTTTTGACGATATCACCCAAGTTCCAAACCTTTTCCTCCAGGAGTTATACCCAGAAACGTTTCCTTTGCTGAATATACGTTCATTTATCTGCGATCTCTCATTAAATATATCACAATTCTTATAAATAGCAAAATACAAGTAAATGATAACTAGAAAGGCTAGACTTGACCAATATAGCGATCAATGAGGTTAGGTTATGTTTTCTGAATCTTCTAACTTAGGCTTAGTAGTTTAGTAATATAGCTAAATAGAAGATTTAGAGAAGCGTGGATAATCTTTGTTAGACTTGGGCCTTTGTTTAAATTACAATCACAGCTAGTTTGTTTGACTGCCTTATTCTTTAACTTAGAGGGCTCGACAAATTGGGTCGTCACTAAAACATAAAATATTTATTTATTTATTTACTCTAATTTACAGTTTCCCATTGACAAATTAGAGACATAAAGTATATAAAACATAAACACAAAAATAAAATTATCAAACAAATCATAAAACAAAAAAAATGGAAGTAAGTAAACACAAAAACAAAAATACATAATAGCAGATTTGATTTCCTCGTGACGAAAGCCTAGGAACCCAGAAGTTTAATTTTTCCAGAAGATATTGACAATTCACAGTATTAGCCAAGATCAAGTGAGCTGCATTCCCTTCTAGCAACAAGGCTGGGATGTATAAAAATCATGGTGTTTCCACTTATACCTGTAAAAGTTTGGGTCAAAACTGGTAGATCTCTACCTACTTGATTTTGACTGATTTTTGAGAGATTACTAAAGTTTCAGATTAAAAATTTTAGATGGATACATTGCTCATAGTAAACTGTAATCACAGATCACACCGGGTGTATTTATAATCTGGTACTGAATGCAGACGAATGCTCGAATACTGTCCACACAAAATACAGTACGGCCCCATTTGACGAAAAGTATCCATACTTATACACTATTTAGAACTATTCTTTATGAACTAATAATAATACCACATACATAAAAAAATCCGCATTGACATTGACAGAAAATAATTTATTTGACATCTCATTAGCCTTAAGTGATCTGTGAAAAACTAAGCTAGGACACGAACAATTCTAAACAGCGCCATCTTACAAAATTCTGGTAAGTTCTATTGAACGCAACAGGTGGTACTCCCAATAAGTTCGAAACAAAATCTAATCAGTGGATATACCAGGGTTTTTAGACATCTTAAATAAGGCTATTGCATGAATACCTCTCTAATAGATGAGATGAACCGATATCTGACCCCATCAACTTTAAAACTTAATAATTTTGGGAAACGTCTTTGTAAATCCTAAATACTATCAATATTCGTTTAATATTTTGGGGCTCCATATAATAGACAACTTGGAGCGAACAAATGCATAATATAAACCCTCTAGGGTCATTAGATCTGTAAAGTCACACGAGCATATTGCGATTAAGCCATACGTTCGACTGGCCGAAGCTACAATACTTTCTATGTGAGGAATAAAAGAAAGCTTCATATCGAAACCTATACCGAAATCTGTAACTACTGATGGTCTGTCTAACACAGTTCGGTCAATCATACAATCATAACTGAATAGATCTGAATAAGAGAATACAACATGACCACACACACTTAAGCTTAACTTATTTGTTGAACACCATTTAAAAATCCGTTCCAAGTTACTTTGCAATTGATGACAAACACTATTTTCAGTACTCAAATATTTTCGTATCATCAGCATATTTCACCCCTTTGATTTTTTCGGAGTTCTGGACTCATCTGGAAGAGTTGGGTGCAGATAAGAGGTCCGCATTTTTTTGCAAAATTTTTAAAAAACAAATTTTAGTGTGCCAACTTTAAGCCGCACCCCTTTTGTGAGAAAAAAAGAGTTCTTAATTGATAAATATTTTGGTAATGAATAGTTCTAGAGTTCTCGATGATTTTTGCAGAAAAAACAAAATATTTTGTGCTAATTTCTTTCGTTTCTTTCTACTCTGTTCCAGTTACTTAAAGAGATTTAAAGTTTTAAAAAAAATTGCAAAAAGTACTAAAAATTATGAAAAATGGATATTTTCGGGGTGCTACGAAGTTCCGTTTCTTTTCGCTGATTTATTTACTGGGTAGTTTTATGCCCGTATTTATAGTCGGTACTCAAGACGCTGCCGATGCTTGAGGTCGAGTCTGCCATGGCTCAAGCATACGCAGACTCGACCTTAAGCATCGTTACGGACTTGAGCACCGACTATAAATACGGGCATTAGTCACTTAGGGCTGGTTTTAAATACAACGCCCCTGAGTTCAGACACGAAAAATACTGAAATTTATGAAAAATGGATATTTTTAAGGGGTGCTATGACGTTCCATTTGTTTTAACTACTTTTTCGGAACAATATTCAATTTTTTATTTACTGGGTAGTTTTAGTTCCTGAATTATGTTCTGAATACTAAAGTTCTAAAGGGTTCTGTAACATGCTGTTCGAAATTTAATATTTTTGCTCATTTGATTCCATTTGTGGCATTTTTAAATATTGCAGTCACTTTGGGGTGGTTTTAGAAACGGTACCCTAGAGTTCTAGGTCGAAAATGTGTTTTAAGTGATTAAATACGAACAGATCTAGATGGTACTGTAACATTTTTTGCAACATTTCAAATGTCATTGTATTTGTTTAATTTTGGCTGTTTTCTTACTTCCGGGGTGGTTTTCGTAACAGAACCCCAGAGTTCTCGGTTGAAAAGGAATCTTCAGCCCTAAAATACAGTGTTTTATAGGGTGCTATAACATTTTTTGCAAAATTCTATATTTAATTCTTTTTTATTCAATTGTGGCCATTTTTGGAGTTACAATACCAATAGTTATATGGGGCGCTGCAACATTTTTTACAACATTTCGTCTTTTATAGCAGTTGTTTAATTTTGGATATATACTTTTTTACTTTTAAAATCCCTATAAAGGGAAAGTATAGTGAACGAGTAAAAAAAATCGAGAAATCTATGAAAATATCCGTGTTCATTGGATTTTTCTTTAATTTAACACGTCCAGTGCCATATTTTGTTTTGAAATTTATTTATAGCATTTTTTTAGCATTAAACATGTTAAAAACCAAATATTTATGTTTTTAAACAAAAACTCAATAAAGGGAAAAAAACGCTTGCATTGGATTTTTATTTAATTTAACACGTCCAATGCCACATTTTTATTTTCAAATTTTGTTTGCAAATAATTTGTAACTTTTTTGGCATTAAAAGTGTTAAAAATGAAATTTTCATGATTGAATAAAAACTCAACAAAAAAGAAAAAAAATCGGTTTTATTGAAATTTTTATTCAATTTAACACGTTCAGTGAAACATTTTCATTTTCAAATTTTTTTTTTGAATTTGTGGCTTTTTTGTGGCATTAAAGGTGACTGGATATTCTTGTTAAATTAGATTTTTATAAAAAATAAGTAGTAATCATTATTACTGTACAAACAAAGACAAAAAAAACAATAAATATTTACAAACCAATTTTCAAGGAAATGTTAATGTGAAAAAAAATATATAACAATTTTCTCCGAATATAAAATATCACAACTTAGCATTTAAAATCAATGCAGTCTGATAAAGAAAAATTGATGAAGCCGTGTGAATTATTGCAAGAGGTTCATTATAAAAAGTTGTGAAAGAATAAAAAACAAATAAGTCGATAACTTCAACCTTGATAGCTGATAGCTCAGGGTGAAGCATGATTCTGGAAAAATGTAATAATACTATAATTCGACATCGTTATAAATAATCACTGACTAAAAAATAATATTATATGCCCACTTGCGACCTTAGAATTGAACGTAGGATTTCAAGATCGCCTTATTTTTTTTCTTCATTGAAGAAAAAATATAAATATAAGTATCTATAAATAACCATTTTGTTCTTTTTTTATTTAATAAGCCTAAAAGTAAAAAAAATCATAATTATTTTATTTTGTTATGATGGAATAATTTATATCAAATAATCTAATTAAATTTGTAAATACGAGTTTTTCAGTTTATATTTTAAAATTTTACCATAAGTTTGTGCGGTCGAGGGACTCCCGTCAGGAACCAAGTTCCCCCCCCCAAACTTTTTTTTTAATTTTTCCAATTTTTTCCGATTTTTTAAATTTTTTTAATCTCCGTTTTTTCAATTTTTTCCGATCTTTTCGTTTTTTTCCGAATTTCTCAATTTTTTTTTTCGATATTTGCTGGATGTTTCAGATTTTTTTTAATACCTCGACTTTACTCGATTTCGTGGATCTTTTTTCGATTTTTCCAACTTTTCCGATCTTTTCGTTTTTTTCCGAATTTTGTCCAATTTTTTCCAGTTTCTTTCAAATTTTTTCAATACTTTTCGCCATTTTTCTTAATTTTTTCCCAACTTTACCATTTATCCCAATTTTTTCCAATTTTTTTTTCGATTTTTTTCTGGATACTTCAGATTTTTTAAATTTCTTCCGATCTTTTCGTTTTTTTTTCATTTTTTTTTTATTTGATTCCGATTCATCCTGGATTTATTCGATTTATTCTTGAAATGTTTTGATTTCCTCGATTTTTCCAATTTTTTCCAATTGTTTTTTTTCCATTTTTTTCTGGATTTTTTTTAAATTCTTGATTTTTTCGATTTTAGTCCATTTCTTCGATTTTTTCTATTTTTCCCGTATTTATTCGATTTCTTTTCAAATGATAATTTTTTGATTTCGGGTTTTTCAATTATTTTCGATATTTTCCAAATTTTTCCCATTATTTCCAATTTTTGTTTTCGATGTTTTCCGATGTTTCCTGAATTTTTTTATTTTTCCAATTTTTTTCGATCTTTCCCATTTTTTCCGAATTTCTTAATTTTTTTTTCGATTTTTTCCGATCTTTCTTGGATTTATTCGATTTTTTCCAAATTTTTTTTTAATTTGGTCCACTTTTTTCCAGCTTTTTTCCAATTTTTCTCAGACAGTTCCCCCTTTTTATCCTAATTTTACTATTTAATCCAATTTTTCCAATTGTTTTTTTTTTCCATTTTTTCTGGATTTTTATATCTCGATTTTTTCGATTTTAGTCCATTTCTTCGTTTTTTTTTCGATTTTTTTCCAATTTTTTCAGATCTTTCGATATTCTCCGAATTTCTCAAATTTGATTCTTTCGAGTTTTTTATATATTTCCCGTATTTATTCGATTTTTTTTTTGAAAGAGAATTTTTTTGAGTTCGATTTTTTCCATTTTTTCCAAATTTTTCAAAATTTTTCCAATTTTTGTTTTCGATTTTTTCGGATATTTCCTGAATTTTTCATTTTTTTTTCTAATTTATAGATTTTACTCGATTTCTTTTTCCGAATTTCTTAAAAATTTTTTTCGATATTTTCCGATTTTTCTTGGTTTTATTCGATTTTTTTTTAATTTTCCCATTTTTTGTTCAACATATCCCCTTTTTTTCTAATTTCTCTATTTTTCCTATTTTTTTTATATTTTCTAATTTTTTTTCCGATTTCTCATTATTTTTTTTTCCCATTTTGCACTGTTTTTACCTCTCGCCCTTCAGATAAGAGAGGTATAGGAATCATGCTAAAAATTGGGTAGTGAGTTTTCAATGGATAAACACGTTTTGGGGTCCCTAGAATACGATTTTAATATTTTCGCAATGATGTCTGTGTGTGTGTGTGTGTGTGTGTTAGTGTGTGTGTGTGTGTGTGTTAGTGTGTTAGTGTGTTAGTGTGTGTGTGTGTATGTGTGTGTGTGTGTGTGTGTGTGTGTGTGTGTGTGTGTGTGTGTGTGTGTGTTAGTGTGTGTGTTTGGATGGATGTTGTAGTAACGATAACTCAAAAACTACTGAATAAAAAAAATTGAAATTTTGCATACAGGATTCTGATACCCTAGATTAGATCTGATTAGATTTTGGTGCCAATCGCACAACCGGAAGTGGCAGTTGCTATGGGTGATGACGCCACTATTATACAAAACGGCAATAAAGTTTTACACATATATTTTGTATACCCTATAGTTTATTTTCATCGCATTAAAATTTTCGAAACTTTTGCCATTGTTGCCAGATTTACAAAAAAGTAAATTTTTTTCATGCTTTTTTGTGCCACCGTGTAAATTTTTGATTCAAACATGGCGAGAGGTCATGTGGTGGCCACATCAGATTTTTTATTATTTTTTCCTATGTTCGCTTATTTTTCCGTTTTCTTTATTTTTCTCTTTTCTTTATTTTTCCCTATTTTTCTAAAATTTTTTCCATATTTTTCCCTATTTTTATCTGTTTTTTCTTAATTTTCTCTATTTTTTACTTATAATAAGTTGCTAAACAATATATATTTTTTAAATCTTCTATGTTGTATTATTTTTGTATCCGACATAATTTTGTTTAATAAAAAAACTACATATTATTACTAGACATTAAGACAGCAAAAATTCGAAACACAAACTACAGACCCTTAAAAATTCTTATAATGGTGCAATTCATGGAATTGTATCTATTTCCTAATACCTTAATTCTTTGTTTAAGAAATTCTACCTGTCGTTCTTCGAAAAATACCCTTATCGATGGTTCAATTCCATGCCCACCTGTGATATATAAAAGCTTTTTTTACCAGCACACATTAAATATTTGTTGAGTAAAGAAAACCCCGACACTAGGTCGTAAAAGATAATGAAAATAGACTTTTAGTAAATTAAGAAAAAATTGATTAGGCGTATTTTATAACAAAGATCAATCCATCAGTGGAAATTAGACAATATTCGTATAGATATAAAAAAATTGATACGAATGTGAAACAAGGATACTAAAAAAGAAAAAAAACACCGAGAAGAACATCTGGAGCGCTGGGAAGGTTAATATATATCAAGAATACAAAGATTCCGGGGCCAAAAATCACCAGAGCCTAGAGCAAAAAATTATTCGATATAAAAAACAAAAGTGCGGATTTTTTAAATAAAAATCTAAATACTAGAGCAAAAAATTCCTAAGATCCCAGAACTAAAAATTCCGGTTAATATATATCAAGAATCCAAAGATTCCGGGGCTAAAAATCACAAGAGCCTAGAGCAAAAAATTATTCAATATATATATATATATATATAAAAAAAAAAATTTGTGGATTCTTTAAATAAAAATCTAAATCTTAAAGCAAAAAATCCCTATGACTAAAAATTCCGGTTAATATATATCAAGAATCCAAAGATTCCTGGGCCAAAAATACCGCCCGGAAGTTGGCACCCCAACTGCCGGAACCCTTTGATTTTTTCGGAGTTCTGGACTCGTCTCGAAGAGTTCTAGAGTTCTCGAGGGGGTGCAGATAGAGTTCTGCAATTTTTAAAAAACAAATTTTGGGGTGCCAACTTCATGCCGCACCCCTTTTGTGAGAAAAAAGAGTTCTGGGTGAATAGATATCTCAGAAATAAAAGAGTTCCAGAGTTCTCGGTAGGTTTTGGAAAGAGTTCTGGGAATTTTTGGAAATTACAAAAAAAAATTAATTTTGGAGTGCTAACTTCATGCCGCATCCTTTTTTATTTATTGGGTAGTTTTGGTCACTTAGGGCTGCTTTTAAATACAGCACCCCTGAGTTCTGACTCGAAAAAATACTGAAAATTATAAAAATTCATATTTTCAAGGGGTGCTACAAAGTTTCGATTTTTGTCCCTAATTTTTCGCCAAATTTATAAGTTCAAAAATTAAAAAAACCAAAATATCAAAAATTTCAAAAACTTATAACAAAAATATAACAAATTTCATAAAAGGAAACATATTAAAAAATATCGAAAACGTTAAATTTTAAAAAAAGACAAATTTTTTATTTATTTTTAAATGAAGAATAAATTTTAAAAAATTCTAATACTCCTTAAATTTCAAAAAACAACAATTAAAAAAATTCAAAATTCCATTCAAAATTCCAAAAATTTTTACTAAAATTCGAAAATAAATTAAAATTTGTCGTTTTTTCAAAATTTGAAATTTTCAAATTTTCTTTTAATTTCATAAGTATTTCGGATTTTCATCTAAAATTTTAATTTTCTTTCAAAATTTTTGTCAATCCAAATGAATTGGCAAAAATTAGTATTTTTTGGTTTTTTTTTTAATTATAAGTTTCAAAAACATTCAAAAGTCCTAAAATTTCAAACTTTTGTAAAATTAAAAATCAAAAATCTTGAAAATTTCAAAAACTTCTAATTTCTATATTTCAAAAATTTCTACATTTAAAAAAATTCTTATTTTGAAAAATTTATAAGTTTGAAAAATTTATTAGTTTCAAAAATTTGTAAAATATCTAAATTTTCTAAAATTTAACAATTTAAGTCTCAAAAATTAAAAAAAAAACCAAAAATATCAAAAACTTCTAACAAAAATATAACAAATTTTATAAAATGAAAAATATTAGAAAATATCGAAAACGTTAAATTTTGAAAAAAGACAAATTTTTTATTTATTTTTAAATGAAGAATAAATTTAAAAAAATTCTAATACTCCTTAAATTTCAAAAAAACAACAATTAAAAAAATTCAAGATTCCATTCTAAATTCCAAAAATTTTTACTAAAATTCAAAAACAAATTAAAATTTGTCTTTTTTTCAAAATTTGGAATTTTCATCTAAAATTTTAATTTTCTTTCAAAATTTTTGTCAATCCAAGTGAATTAGTAAAAATTAGTATTTTTTGGTTTTTTTTTAATTATAATTTTCAAAAACATTCAAAAATCCTAAAATTTCTTATTTTTCTAAAATTTAAAATCAAAAATCTTGAAAATTTCAAGAACTTCTAATTTCTATATTTCAAAAATTTCTACATTTTAAAAAATTCTTATTTTGAAAAATTTATAAGTGAAAAATTTATAAGTTTCAAAAATTTGTAAAATATCTAAATTTTCTAAAATTTAACAATTTAAGTTTCAAAAATTAAAAAAAAATCCAAAAATTTCAAAAACTTATAACAAAAATATAACAAATTTTATACCGAAAAAAATTAAAAAATATTGAAAACGTTAAATTTAAAAAAAAAACGACAAATTTTTAATTTATTTTTATATTAAGAATAAATTTAAAAAAATTCTAATATTCCTGAAATTTCAATAAAACAACAATTAAAAAAATTCAAGATTCCATTCAAAATTCCAAAAATTTTTACTAAAATTCAAAAACAAATTAAAATTTGTCTTTTTTTCAAAATTTGGAATTTTCATCTAAAATTTTAATTTTCTTTCAAAATTTTTGTCAATCCAAGTGAATTAGTAAAAATTAGTATTTTTTGGTTTTTTTTTTAATTATAATTTTCAAAAACATTCAAAAATCCTAAAATTTCTTATTTTTCTAAAATTTAAAATCAAAAATCTTGAAAATTTCAAGAACTTCTAATTTCTATATTTCAAAAATTTCTACATTTTAAAAAATTCTTATTTTGAAAAATTTATAAGTGAAAAATTTATAAGTTTCAAAAATTTGTAAAATATCTAAATTTTCTAAAATTTAACAATTTAAGTTTCAAAAATTAAAAAAAAATCCAAAAATTTCAAAAACTTATAACAAAAATATAACAAATTTTATACCGAAAAAAATTAAAAAATATTGAAAACGTTAAATTTAAAAAAAAAACGACAAATTTTTAATTTATTTTTATATTAAGAATAAATTTAAAAAAATTCTAATATTCCTGAAATTTCAATAAAACAACAATTAAAAAAATTCAAGATTCCATTCAAAATTCCAAAAATTTTTACTAAAATTCAAAAACAAATTAAAAATTCGTCGTTTTTTCAAATTTTGGAATTTTCAAATTTTCTTTTTAATTTTATAAGTATTTCGGATTTTCATCTAAAATTTTAATTTTCTTTCAAAAGTTTTGTCAATCCAAGTGAATTGTCAAAAATTAGTATTTTTTGGTTTTTTTTTTAATTATAATTTTCAAAAACATTCAAAAATCCTAAAATTTCTTATTTTTCTAAAATTTAAAATCAAAAATCTTGAAAATATCAAGAACTTCTAATTTCTATATTTCATAAATTTCTACATTTAAAAAAATTCTTATTTTGAAAAATTTATTTTTCAAAAATTTGTAAAATATCTAAATTTTATAAAATTTAACAATTTAAGTTTCAAAAATTAAAAAAAACCAAAAATATCAAAAAATTCAAAAACTGCCATCAAAAATATAATAAATTTTATAAAAGGTAAAATATTAAAAAATATCGAAAACCTTAAATTTTGAAAAAAAACGACTTTTTTATTTATTTTTAAATGAAGAATAAATTTAAAAAAATTCTAATATTCCTGAAATTTCAAAAAAACAATTAAAAAAATTCAAGGTTCCATTCAAAATTCCAAAAATTTTTACTAAAATTCAAAAACAAATTAAAAATTCGTCGTTTTTTCAAAATTTGGAATTTTCAAATTTTCTTTTTAATTTTATAAGTATTTCGGATTTTCATCTAAAATTTTCTTTCAAAATTTTTGTCAATCCAAGTGAATTGTCAAAAATTAGTATTTTTTGGTTTTTTTTTTAATTTATAATTTTCAAAAACATTCAAAAATCTTAAAATATCTAACTTTTCTAAAATTTAAAATCAAAAATCTAGAAAATTTCAAAAACTTCTAATTTCTATATTTCAAAAATTTCTACATTTAAAAAAATTCTGACTGAAAAATTTATAAGTTTGAAAAATTTATTAGTTTCAAAAATTTGTAAAATATCTAAATTTTCTAAAATTTAACAATTTAAGTTTCAAAAATAAAAAAAAAAAACCAATAATATCAAAAATTTCAAAAACTTATAACAAAAATATAACAAATTTTATAAACCGAAAAATATTAAAAAAAAATTAAATAATATTGAAAACGTTAAATTTAAAAAAAAAACGACAAATTTTTAATTTATTTTTATATTAAGAATAAATTTAAAAAAATTCTAATATTCCTGAAATTTCAAAAAAACAACAATTAAAAAAATTCAAGATTCCATTCTAAATTATAAAAATTTTTACTTAAAATTCAAAAACAAATTAAAAATTTGTCGTTTTTTCAAAATTTGGAATTTTATAAGTATTTCGGATTTTCATCTAAAATTTTAATTTTCTTTCAAAATTTTTGTCAATCCAAATGAATTGGCAAAAATTAATATTTTTTTGTTTTTTTTTTATAATTATAATTTTCAAAAACAATCAAAAATCCTAAAATATCGAAAACGTTAAATTTTGAAAAAAAACGACAATTTTTTTTATTTATTTTTAAATGAAGAATAAATTTAAAAAAATTCTAATACTCCTTAAATTTCAAAAAACAACAATTAAAAAAAATTCAAGATTCCATTCAAAATTCCAAAAATTTTTACTAAAATTCAAAAACAAATTAAAATTTGTCGTTTTTTCAAAATTTGGAATTTTCATCTAAAATTTTAATTTTCTTTCAAAATTTTTGTCAATCCAAGTGAATTAGTAAAAATTAGTATTTTTTGGTTTTTTTTTAATTATAATTTTCAAAAACATTCAAAAATCCTAAAATTTCTTATTTTTCTAAAATTTAAAATCAAAAATCTTGAAAATTTCAAGAACTTCTAATTTCTATATTTCAAAAATTTCTACATTTTAAAAAATTCTTATTTTGAAAAATTTATAAGTTTGAAAAATTTATTAGTTTCAAAAATTTGTAAAATATCTAAATTTTCTAAAATTTAACAATTTAAGTTTCAAAAATTAAAAAAAAATCCAAAAATTTCAAAAACTTATAACAAAAATATAACAAATTTTATAAACCGAAAAAAATTAAAAAATATTGAAAACGTTAAATTAAAAAAAAAAAACGACAAATTTTTAATTTATTTTTATATTAAGAATAAATTTAAAAAAATTCTAATATTCCTGAAATTTCACTAAAACAACAATTAAAAAAATTCAAGATTCCATTCAAAATTCCAAAAATGTTTACCAAAATTCAAAAGCAAATTAAAAATTTGTCGTTTTTTCAAAATTTGGAATTTTCAAATTTTCTTTTTAATTTTATAAGTATTTCAGATTTTCATTTAAAATTTTAATTTTCTTTCAAAATTTTTGTCGATCCAAGTGAATTAGTAAAAATTAGTACTTTTTGGTTTTTTTTTAATTATAATTTTCAAAAACATTCAAAAATCCTAAAATTTCTAACTTTTCTAAAATTTAAAATCAAAAATCTTGAAAATTTCAAAAACTTCTAATTTCTATATTTCAAAAATTTCTACATTTAAAAAATTTATTAGTTTCAAAAATTTGTAAAATATCTAAATTTTCTAAAATTTAACAATTTAAGTTTCAAAAATTAAAAAAAAAACCAAAAATTTCAAAAACTTGTAACAAAAATATAACAAATTTTATAAACCGAAAAATATTAGAAAATATCGAAAACGTTAAATTTTGAAAAAAAAATGACAATTTTTTTATTTATTTTTGAATTAAGAATAAATTTAAAAAAATTCTAATATTCCTCAAATTTCAAAAAAAAACAATTAAAAAAATTCAAAATTTCAAAAATTTTTCTAAAATTCAAAAACAAATTAAAAATTTGTCATTTTTTAAAAATTTATAGTTGGTCTGGTTATTAATAAGTGTTACAATATATTTTACTTTCTCGTTACTAAATCTATTGCTACTTCCAAAATTTTTCTACTAATACCATTAATAAAAAATAAGGTCAAATTAGATCGTTACAGGTGAACTAAAACGGTACGTTTTTTTTTATAACCAATACGTGCTCTTCCTATATTACGTTACATGCATACATTTATTATAATATAAATTAAATACAGTGACCTTTAAGGCCTCTACCATCCGACTTTCTATTCCTCTCCCACTTCGTCACAGTTGTCTGGGAATTTAGATTTTTATTCTGTATATACAGGGCGATTCTAATATATCAAGCTGGATACTATCAGTGTAATAAATAAATACAATGAAAATTTTTGTTTTGTTGGTAAACATATTATATATCATTTTACATGAAAATTTTATAATACAAATTTCATAATTTATTAATAAAAGTGAAAATTATCGTGGTAATATTTTAACTAATTATTTTTAATAAACAAGTACGAGATAAAATTTCTTTGTGTCTAGCTTTCTATAGAACAATAAGCTTTGTTGTTTATAATTTATCGCATTTTTTAATAAACGTTGAATAAATATTATGAAAGACATTGATAACATTATTTTTAACACTAATATTATTAATTATTAATTTATGAAGTTGATTTATGATTGGAATTCGACTAATATCTTTGTTAAACATTGAAGAAAATGGAAAATTGAAAACTACTTGATCAAAACTCAATTGATTTTCTCTCAAAAAATTCCCTTTTGTGGCTTTTTTGAAGAATTTCTTACTTTTGTTTTCAAATTTGTCACTTTTTCGAGTCAAATTTTTCCTTTTTTCTTTCACACATTTCTCCTCGTTTTTCTCATAAACTTCCCCTCGTTTCTTTTAATTTTTGTGACTTTTTTCAGTAATTCTGTTTTTTTTTCCAAATTTGTAACTTTTTCTAGTCCAATTTTCTGCTTATTTTTTGTCACTTTTTCTTTTAAATTTCTTTATATTTTCCTACAAAAATTTCCCTTTTTTTCTCAATTTTTGTGGCATTTTTGAGGAATTTGCTTTTTTTTTCAAATTTGTCACTTTTTCGAGGCACTTTTCCCCTCTTTTCTCTCACAAACTTCCCTCTTTTGTCTTAATTTTTGCCACTTCTTCCTTTTAAATTTCTTTATATTTTCTCTCAAAAATTTTCCTTTTCTTTCAATTTTTGTGACTTTTTTGAGGAATTTCCGTCTTTTTTTCAAATTTGTCACTTTTTCGAGGCAAATTTCCCCTTTTTTCTCTTAATTTTTGTGACTTTTTTCAGTAATTCTCTTTTTTCCTAATTTGTCACTTTTCTACTCGAATTTTCACTCCTTTCTCTCCTGTCAAATTTTCCTGTCACTTTTTTCAGTAATTTTCTGCTTATTTTTTTCTCATTTTTGTTACCTTTTCTTTTTAAATTTCTCAAATTTTCTCTCAAAAATTTCACTTTTCCCTCAATTTTTGTGACTTTTTTTGAGGAATTTTCTTTTTTTCAAATTTGTTACTTTTTGTAGTAAAATTTCCCCTCTTGTCTCTCACTTTTCTCTTAATTTTTGTGACTTTTTTCAATAATTCCCTTTTTTCAAATTTGTCATTTTTCTAGTAGAATTTTCACTCCTTTCTCCTCACAAATTTTTCCTGTCACTTTCTACTTATGTTTTCTCATTTTTGTCACTTTTTCCTTTTAAATTTTTCTATATTTTCTCTCAAAAATTTCCCATTTCTCTCAATTTTTGTCATTTTTTGAGGAATTTCCATCTTTTTTTTCAAATTTGTCACCTTTTCGAGTCAAATTTCCCCTCTTTTCTCTAACAATTTTCGTCTCTTTTTTCTCACAAACTTTACCTCTTTTCCCTTAATTTTTGTGACCTGTTTTTTTTTCCAAATTTGACACTTTTTCCAGTCGAATTTTACCTCATTTCTCCTCACAAATTTTCCCTGTTACTTATTTCAGTAATTTTATGCTTATTTTTTTCTCATTTTGTCACTTTTTCCTTTTAAATTTCTCATATTTTCTCTCAAAAATTTCCCTTTGCTCTCAATTTTTGTGGCATTTTTGAGGAATTTCCTTCTTTTTTTTTCAAAATTGTCATTTGTTCGAGTAAAATATCCCCTCTTTTTTCACACACTCTCACAAGTTTCTCCTCTTTTTTCTCACAAATTTCCCCTCTTTTCTCTTAATTTTTGAGATTTTTTTCAGTAATTCTGTTTTTTTTCTCCAAATATGTCACTTTTTCTACTCGAATTTTCTCTATTTTTTCATTACAAATTTTTTCTGTCACTTTTTTCAGTAATTTCCTGCTTATTTTTTCCTCGTTTTGTCACTTTTTCCTTTTAAATTTCTTTATATTTTCTCTCAAAAATTTTCCTTTTCTCTCAATTCTTCTGACTTTTTTTGAGGAATATCCTCCTTTTTTCTTCTTCAAATTTGTCACTTTTTCGAGTCAAATTTCCCCTCTTTTCTCTCACAAATTCCCTCTCTTTTTTCTCACGAACTTCCCTTCTTGTCCATTAATTTTTGTGACTTTTCAGTAATTCTTTTTTTTTTTTTTAATTTGTCACTTTTTCTAGTCGAATTTTACTTCCTTTCCCCTCACAAATTTTCCCTCTAACTTTTTTCGGTAATTTTCTGCTTATTTTTGTCACTTTGTCCTTTTAAATTTTTCATATTTTCTTTCAAAAATTTCCCTTTTTGATGAATTTCCTTCTTTTTTTTTTTTCAAGTTGTCACTTTTTCGTGTCAAATATCCACTTTTCTCCTCTCACACATTTCTTCTCTTTTCTCCTCTCACAAATTTCTCCTCTTTTTTATCACAAACTTCCCATAATTTCTCTTAATTTTTGCGACTTTTCAGTAATTCTGTTTTTTTTTTCAAATTTGTCACTTTTTCAAGTCGAATTCCCCTCCTTTTCCCTCACAAATTTTCCCTGTCACATTTTCCTTTTAAATTTCTCTATATTTTCTCTAAAAAAATTCCCTTTTCTCACAACTTTTTTGAGGAATTTCCGTCTTTTTTTTTCAAATTTGTCACTTTTTCGAGTCAAATTTCCCCTCTTTTCTCTCACAAACTTCCTCTCTTTTCTCATAATTTTGTGACTTTTTTCAGTAATTCTGTTTGAATTTTCACTCTTTTCTCATCTCAAATTTTCTGTGTCACTTTTTTCAGTAATTTTCTGCTTATTTTTTCTCATTTTGTCACTTTTTTCTTTTATATTTCTTTGTCTCAAAAATTTCCCTTTTCTCTCAATACTTTTTGGAGGAATTTCCTTCTTTTTTTTTGAAATTTACCCTCTTTTCGCTCACAAATTTTCCCTTTTTTTCTCTCACAAACTCTTAATTTTTGTGACTTTTTTCAGTAATTGTATTTTTTTTTAAATTTATCACTTTTCTAGTAGAATTTCCCTCTTTTCGTTTAAAGCATCTCATAAATAAACTGGTCTAATTCATTGAAACTTCATATTTGATATATCTACTCGTTAGTTCATTTTTGAGTAATTTCCTTAATTGCATTAAGCTAAATACCTCTATCAACATCAGCAAATATTAGTTTTCAATAGAAGCCCCAGTCCAAAACTTCTCAAACAATCCTCTATCTTTGTCTAGAAGGATTTTCATTGGCATTCGTGCTAAATTCCTATAATCAAACTTGGCGGTTTATCCCTCTTAATTGACTGTCGTTATGTTATGACCACGACTCAGCGATAATTTACCCACCTATCATGTTCGAGCGTTTCCGATACCGCAGATATAGAGGAGAGGGTCTATGAGAAATAATCAAGATCAATTCTAGAGGTTACCGAAGAGGTCAAGCACTGTCTTTCAAACTTGAATATTTAATAGAGTTAAAGGTTTAGTACAGGGCGATACCTATAAACAACTATAAAAATAATTATACTAATGATAAATAAAATAAATAGTACAAAAATTATCAATCTAGGAAATACTAGATTTTTTTCTTATCTAGGTGTCTATATCTAATAGCGGTTCTTTCATGGATCTTTTTTCTTCCATATCTTTGGCAATACCAACAAAAATATCTTTGAAAACTAGTGGATCTACATTTTTGTCTAAATACACTAAAAACAGCCAATCTGTATAGCTGTAGTGATTTGACACGTTTAAAGCATTCCACGGATTAAGCCTTCTTGGACAAGAATTCGAAAATACCAATCTGTTAAATCCTAAAAAAAAAATAAAATAATCCAATTTATTTGAGACCTCAAAATGAAGGAAACTTTAGCACAGTACTAACAGAAGGTAATTACCTCTTGATCTGGCATGAAGAACGATGGTCAGTATTCTCCATATGAGTCCTAATATGGTACAAATGAAAAGGAATATGAACCAGAACCAAAGACCTGTGTAAATTTTATCATTGATTATGTTCAACGCCATGACGCACATGGCGTCGTGGTATTGGATGGAACCTGATGGACCATATTTGTGAAATGTGCATTTTGTTATCTAAAATTAAAAAATTATTACACAAAATTAGTTAATTTAAGAAAAAAATTCCCAAAATTATAAAATAAACGAAAAGGACCAGGCATTTTTCTTATGGCGGTTGGGTCCCGGGCAGATTTTTTTAAAATTTAGTACACATATTTCTCGAGTCATATGAATTATTTTTGCTCGTTGCACCATGACTCTAAAAATACAGGGTGGCTCAAACAACCTAGACTAACTTAGCACAAATTGATTCATAAACTATGGTACACATGACCCATGACTAATAACCTAACACATGACCTAAACTTTAAACATGTATGAAGTGTTCTATACATAATACCGGTTGTCCCATAAAAATCCGAATATTAATAACAAAGTTAGTCCCTAATGCCATTTTTTGTCTTTAGTTCTGCGCATGATTTTTCTTCTATGTCACATTTGAAATATACACACTAGAATCAATTTTATAAGCAAGTTTAAATAAAATCGATTAAAATAAAATAAGCACTTATTTTTTAAGACAACCTGTATGTTTGTTTACACCAAATTCATTGTTTACTATATTTCATAATAAAAAAAATAATAATAAATATGTATCATCCTGTATGTTAATAAAAAATCAATATAATAAAAAGTATTCATCAAAATGCTCAAAATAAACGAAAGCTTGAATGTCTTATAGTTAATATTATCATTTCTTGGTCATTTTTAGCTATGTTTTAGCCATTTTTAGCAATTATTTATGCTAGATTAGGTTTCCCAATGTTTCTAATGGTTTCTAGCTAAGTTTAGCGTGTTTTATCAATTTTTTAGAATTTTTTAGTCTGCTGTAGTTTTTCAAAAATTTTAATAGTTTGACCTGTATTTTTGCTTACATTATCATCATCCTCACTATAAAAATGTAGTATAAATTCCATTGCTTGTATTTTTCAATATTTCCTCATTCCATGTTGCTGTAAATTTTTCTCCATTTTATGTTCTTTGCTTTGAACGATTCTTAGTACAAAGGACCGCGCATATCATTAATGGAAATGAAATTCCACCGCTCAATTTTTTGGAAATCACTGAAAAACTTTGGACCCACCCCGTATACTGTTAGTGTATTCAGGAATTATTATACTCTATAGTGTATTTGTATCGACAAAATGAATAATCGATGCATAATTAATTCTGTTTGTATATTCGAAAAAGTATCTACAATGGTCATTTGAAATTTTAGAAAAGTTAACTTCAGCACCCTGTATAATCTAAACCGTTGAATTTAGAGCGTTAGCGCAATGGAGATATTTGATTTATATCGTGAGTTCTAGAATATCTAAAACATTAGATAAAATTCACTAAAAGTCAATTTCCCATTGTGGTCTTTTTGTAGCTCTCCACAATACTAGATAATTATTGGTTAAGAAAAATATTTTTGTCTTCGGTGTTCTTCAGGAATGAATTTTTACGTATAAATGCAGTTTAGAGTGAATTCCTTTATCAACAACATTTTTGGTGTAGTCTTTAAGCGTAAAAAATAAAAAATAAACCAGACGGTCACTTATTTGAACTAAATTATTCGAATACTTAATAGAGTTAAAGGTTTAGTACAGGGCGATACCTATAAACAACGATAAAAATAATTATACTAATAATAAAAGTTCTTTATAAGTCTTATATATCATGAAATTTTATAAAAATTGATCACTAGTTCTTATTAATACCATTATTCATAGGATCTACTTCATTTCTCTCATATCCCTTATATTGAATCAAACCTGAAGTTTTTACTTGAATGAACTCTCTCTTAAGTGCTTTAACAAATAAACTACATTTTAAAATGAGAAAAATCCCGATTTTAGTGATCTCCTTCATCCTTGCACTTTAAATCCACATCATGTCTTCAGGAATTGCCTCACTCGTTTCTTTATTTAATTTATGACCCCGAAAGAGGATTCGAGTCGGTTCTAACTTCATTTTTTGTCGTGATGATTCCCTTTTCGTGTTCTTTTTTTAGGATAGCCCTTTAACTCGATCGATAACGGCTTATTGTCATTAGCGAAAAGGTTATGTTATCCTTTAAGGTATATAATAAAATATTTCTCGAAATTTATCGAAGCAAAAAATATTAATAACCGTAGACGTTTTATTTTAAAAGAAACTTTTTTAATATAAATATCGAAAACTTTATCTTTGACTGTTTAATAAACTCAATTTTTATAAAAATAGCTTTACTTAGGCAATTTAACTTTGTAAGTTTGAAATTTTGTTATATACGTGGAAATCGATATCAAATTTGTGTATTAGGAAACCGCAAGGTATCTCAAAAACGATAACACATTCATTGTTTTGGTCAACTTGAACCAAAAATGCAAAGAATCCTGACATATACTTATGGACGTGCCCAACCCGTATATCATTGTATTTTTTTGACGAAAGGAGTGAGGATAATGGCGTATAGGTTCGGTCTAGCGCATATATGTAATACTCCTATATCGCCAGCTTTAGAGAGAAGTGTGTCGCCGATAGTAGAGTGTAGACGATCGTTTCTCTCTTACGCAGTCTCGGATAGTCATAGGCGTCACAGCTGTAAAATCGCCTACGTTTGCTTTTCTCTACGTTCCTTTTTCACCACGGGACACGACGCCAATGCAATTTATGTATCTGGGCATGCGCGTTGGTACCAAATTCCGATCTTGCATCTCCTTTTGTCGGAACGCTTTGTTCCTACAGGCAAAGATAGGATGTTGGCGATATAGGAGTATTACATATATGGTCTAGCGCTATCTGCAACATCCTAATTATACGATACTGTTTTTAAAGACATAGAGATTAACGGAACCATCGTTTCATCTCTTTCTCTCTAAATAGCACAATTCTCACCGCTGCGCATGTCCATTAGTAAATGTCTAATGTTTACAACGTTAATAAAAGTGACATAACAACTATGCAATCCAAAAATGCTCGTGTTATAACTTTAAAGGGAAAGAAGCAAGTTGGAGCGGTTACTGCTGTTGAAATAAGGTCACTGGTTACTGTCATTTTTTGTTTTAACGCAGTAGGTTGATTTATCTCTCTTTTATTCCTGTTTCTCAGTAAAAACATAAAAACAGAGTTGTTAGAATCCATCAGGTTGGATTCAAATTCATTCAGTCTGTTAAACCATCCCATGATGATCCACTGCTTTTGATTCTTGATGGTCACTATAGTCACAGAATACCTTAACTACACAGAAGCAACAGTCCGCCTTTCGGTCCAAATTTTATGTATTACAATTGTCAACATGAAATTCAAACTTCCCACTAACTTAATTTGATTTAATTCAAATTTGCCGCTCAAAAATGACAGATGTAATATTTAGTAGAGGATGAAGGTCACGAAAACTCGCCCCTTGAAGATCAAAGTGCTGCCTTGTACTTTCGCTTTTGTATAGTTAAGGTGTTCTGTGCTATAGTCACATACGAAATATTGACGTTATAGAAAGTGCACAAAAAAAACTACGTCACTACGTCACAATATTATGTATACCTCACGTAAGATGCAGTGCCTAGACATGTCTAAAAACCCTGGTGTATATACTGATTCGATTTTGTTTCGAACTTTTTGGAAGTACCACCTGTTGCGTTCAATAGAACTTTGTAAGATGGCGCTGTTTAGAATTGTTCGTGTTCTAGCTAAGTTTGTCACAGATCACTTAGATGAGATGTCAAATAAATTATTTTCTGTCAATGCCAAATAAAATTGAAAAAAACAACTTTCCGTTCGAATAAAATGAAAATAAAACGCTTTTACTTCTGAGAGATTTGTTTTGTTTAGAATTAAGTCCTTGACCTATCTACCATGAAACGACAACACTTGCGCACTCTATTAAAAACACAGAATATGAATACACCCTGTATGATCTGTGATTACAGTTTACTGTGAACGATATATGCGCCATCTGAAATTTTAAATCTGAAACTTTAGTAATCTTCCAAAATTAGCCAAAATCAAGTAGGCAGAAATCTCCCAGTTTGACTGAAACTTTTACAGGTATAAGTGGAAACACCATGATTTTTAGACATCTTAGCCTAAACCTATTATTATTTCTGACAAGTTATTTACAATAGGTTTGTTCCAACGCATCGAAAAACTGTCACCGTACGGACACGCGCATGAGCCGTAGATATAAGTTGTTCCAATCGAGAGATGACAGTAATCTGATGATCCTCTTGGTGTTCCAACCAAATTCATGTTAGTGTTATTGTTAGCGATGGGAAGAATCGAATAGTTTAAAGAATCGAGAACTCAGTTCTTGAATATTGATAAGAATCGAAAACTCGACCGAGAACCGAGTACTGAATATATTCAATTTGGTATTCGGTCGGATTAATTTGGTCAATTCTCGGTTCATGGTTGGCTCGGTGCTCGGATTTTTTTTATTATCGATACTTGGAATTCCTAAATTATAAAGTGTAAGTTTTGTATTGCTCGTTTCGTTTTTGTAGGTATTTTTGTTCATACATAATCTGACCTATAATCAAAAATTGAGAACGAGAACAGATATCGCTCGAAAACTTATCCGAGAATCAAGAAATTTCGAACATTGTTCTCGAGAACTTTAAAGAAGCGAATACTTATCGATTCTTGGTATTCGAGAACCCCATTACTAGTTATTGTGTTTGTCACGGTTTTAGGATGGTAATTTCGGTACATGCTCCAAATTAGTGACTGTCTGGATTGACATGCGCATTTAGTACTTTAAGCTGCTTCATGTCTCCATTCTGCTGCTGTTACTCGTTTGATTCGTTTTAATGGTTTTTTATGTTTATTAAGTTGGGTTTTTAATATTATTTTTATCGATTCTCAAGATTGTTTGATCTAACAAATAAGTAAACATGAGTGCCCATAGATATAGAGATCTTTTATCCAACGAAAATAGTGAAGACGATTTTGAATTGTTCTGTAATGAAGCAGAAGTAAAAAAAGTACCTAGGCCCTGATTATATTCAATTTTTTAAGTAATGTCAAATCTATCCGAAGTCTGCGCATGCTTACAAACTGCAACGAGAATGTTCTCAAAACGGTTTCGAAACAATGCAGAAATTCGTGTTTGAACAAACCTAATTTACTATAAACTCTGATGCCGTTATCTCAGCAGAGCACAATTATCTATGAATGAGAATATTTGAATAATAGTGGATAGCAGTTGTGGATAAGAAGATGCGACATCGCTTCCTCTACGCAAAATTGTAGGTATATGTTCAACGTGAGTGGAGCGTTTGCTCGCCCCTCCACTGCGGCCAGCAGAGGGCTATTGTGGCTCCCCTCTATGGGCTATAATTCACCATACAATCCACACCTTCTCACGAAGTCTATGGTTGATTTAGGTGAACCTTCCTTGAAGTCTGTAGGCTCCAGCTGTACAAAACCAAACGTACTAAGCCTATTCATTTCCAGGGCAGAAGCGACAGTCCGATGTTTGACTCAGACCTAGATGGTAACGCAGACGGCAGTGCCCTGTAAGCAGTCCAATTAGGATGCGTGGATTCTACTTTATTCTAGGGTGCTATCTGATGGTTTGACTATAAACGCCTTAGAGTGAGCTAACCCAGGAATATCTTTACAGTGTTGGAGAGTTTTTCTTTCTGTCCATTTTCAGATTGTGTCTTTGGCACTGCTTTTGGCTATGCCAAAGAATGGTTCCAGTCCAATGAACTCGGATTCTGCACCTCTTCTCACAAGAGTGTCGGCTTTCTCATTGTCCTCCACCCCTTCGTGCACAAATGCAAAGATGCACAAATCAATTTCTCATTATTATTATTAGTGTGAATCACTATCGATTTCAATTCCTCCAAAAGTTTGCCTTTGTTGTCTTTTCTTTTAACTGTTGACTTACAAAAGTCTTCACTCCTTTTTCATTCACTTTAGTCACTTCACTTTCTTGGAATGGATTTTCACAAATAAAACAGTTCACTTCCTTAGAAGTCATGACTCTGAAAATGTGAACAATACTGTAGAACGATAAACTTGTACTGATAATTCAGGTAGAATATTTGAACTATATGGGTAGATATTGAGTAGAAGTAGCTCCAATGCCATGAATAGTATATACCGCAAAAAAACCTTTTAAAACTTATTATTCTCAGCAAATCCAAATAATCCTGGCCAAGTTACCGCGTATCAAATTTGTAAGTTTATGTGTCCTTATATAAAATGTACCACTACAGAGATTTCGGTCAATGGATTTCGTAAATCTGGTATACGTCCAATCAACAGGAATATATTTGATTGAATATATCTGATCATGATTTTGTAATTGAAAGACCAAGAGAGAATAATCTCCACCGGATATTCTAGAAACAAATAGAAAAGGTAGTCCTCCAAAAGACGTGATGACCAAGACAAAATGAAAAAACGTCTCCAAAGGAAATGGACAAAAAAGCACTAAGCAACCTAAAAAAGATACCGTGAGAGTAGAGGACATTAGCCCGTTACCGTCTCATAGTGGTACTTCAGGATCTAATAGAGCAAGAAAACCCAGACAAGGCTCTAGTCACGTGATCACTAGTACGTCATACAAAGACGAGCTTGAAGAAAATCTAAAGAGAAGAGAGGAAAAAAATTAAAAGGAAAAGATAAAAAACCAAAACTCAGTTCTGACTTAGCAGAAAAGACATCAAAACACAGACAACTGCAAAAATTGTACAAAATGAAAGAATTATTGTAGCGATGATGATTTATCAGATTCAGGAAGTGAACCAGTATTGAACGACGATTTGGATATGTACGTAGACCGATGAAGACATAAAATGCATGTTTTGCAACGGTTTATACTCTGAAGATGTACAAGGTGAGCAAAGGATTCGTTGCATAAAGTGTTTTCAGTGGAGCCATGAAGATTGCGCTAGTAGTTACTCTCCTGACCCAAATATAGAGAACTCAACGTACTAGATACGTATCTACCTCCGTTTTTATTGGTCCAAATTGAAATCTAGATATCGTCGGTTCTAGTCTTCAGGTACTTCAGTAATGTCTGGTCTTCAGGTACTTCAGATCCGTCTGGTCCGATAGAAAACGTACCTGAGAGAGCTGAAGACTAGATCAGGCGGAGCTGAAGTACCTGAAGACCAGAGCCGACGTTATCTAGATTTCAAATAGATACGTTCTTTCTCTAACACGCTGAATTCGCTATACTCAGAAAAGAAGAAACTGACTTCATAGTTGTTTATAATCTCCATTACTGTTCTTTAAACAGTTATTATACGAATTAGAATGGAAATTTTGTGTTGATTTATTATGATGCCAATCTTTTTAATTAAATCCTATCATGCAATCTAGAAACAACCCAATAAAGAATTTTTTTTTCGGATGTTATGTACAAGTTGGTAGAGTTATTTTAAATATGAAAGTGAATATTTAGTCTTCTATATTTGGTGTGCAAAAGATTTATCCCAGTGAGCTATTAAATCTCAGTAGATAAATTTATTTTCGAACAAGTAATGACCCTAATAGGGGTGGATTTTTCAAATGAAAATAAAGTGACAAACCGGATAACTCTTAACTAGCATGTTTATGTATGTAAATGAATTCCAGGTGTTTACATATGGTCCAAATTTATTAAAATGTATACTGAATATTTTACCCTAAATTACACTAAAAATTAAAATTATTGCTTGCTTTTTATTATACTAAATAACGATATTTGATCCACTGAGTGTGACACATTCTTGACTAGACTTATTTCAAGGTTATTGTAAATAGTAATAGGTAAACCATTATGAATCATTTTGTTGGTTTTTCGCGAGTTCAATGATTCGTCATTAATTAAATTTTCAGTTTCTTTAAATTTAAAACATTTTGCTGAATGTTCTAATGCCTTATGTCCATTTTTTTGACAGCGGAATTTATTTCTGAAATAAAGTGTCTCAGATGCTATTTATTGCATCGTTTTTGAAAGTTCTTTTTATTCGCAAACATTCATTTTTGTACGATTCATTATTTTAGATGATTTTTACACATGGCAGATCTGGAACTGGTCATTCATCCATCCATCCACTTCGTGTGCCCGAGCCAAAGGGATATTGTACCTAATCAGCACTTGATCCCCAAGTCCGCTACCACCTATCACCTCCCCCAGGGTTTTCCCCCGAAATGCCCGCCACTGTGGACATATCGAGGATTTGTTTTTCTGGCCTAAATCCCCTGGACTTCTCGATCCTCGCTTTGCTATGGTATGGCCGTATCCCGTCCCAATGGGCATTGGCGGATTCCTGACTGATCTTCATTTTGTTTTTACGGGTCGACCGGGGCCTCTATCCCAATAGTATTGGAGGGCAAACTGTACATAACACAATGGATAGTAATTTTAAATTGATTTCGACTTCCATTTCGTTCTAGTTGTTCACATACTCATTAATTCTCTGTAACGTGAGCTGTTTATTTATCAGCTTCAACCAAACTTGATAAGAAATTGTGCAATTGACATTTTCAGTCCTGATAGACTGACTGACAGAATAATATCTTTGTTATCATCCAACACTGTTCAAAGAAGCTTCAATTCCAAAATGGTTTTGATATTTTACCATTTACGCATACCAGTGGATCATTATTAGTATATGGTCTCCATTTGAATTTTCCATGTATTATAATTATTTTTGCTTATCGCCGAATTGATCGTTACGTTTTCTCTGGAATTCTAGGCTTTCAGATTTCAGATCATGGGCCCATAACCTATCAAGCAGAGCGTCGTGCAATAGCAATTATTCTAATAAATGTGAATTCAAAACGTATGTAATGATGAAAATATAAAAGTTAAAAACAGTTGATATTTTTTTGTATCCTTGAAAACAGCATAATTCGCATTTATCTTGAATCCAATTCAATACATCTCAATCAATTTTTTATGTTTGTTATTATATAAGAATAAATCTCGTATTTTTACAGGCAGTATATTAATAATAGTTATTGGATTATATGGATCACGTTAGTGCAATTAACTTTTTCCCTAAATCTCTGACACCCCCTAAAAATAACTCAGGCAAAATTTAAATGTGTTCTTATCATGTTGGCTATAAGAAGGTACACGTGTTGGGTTCAAGCATCGTTATCAGTGACTCTTCAATGTAAATATTTAAAATATTACGCCTGTGCTGAAATTGATGCCTGAAGATTAGTGTCAAGAGATGTAACGTTTTGTCACATTTCAGCCGACTTAGACCCTTTATAAATGATAACAGAACTTTATTCCTTGAATATTTATTTCGTTTAGGTACTTTAGATAAAGAATATGGATGGTACTTAAAAATGTATTTAGTTTCATGAGGTTATCTTATATCTCAAGTATTTAATTACTAAAATAAGAAAATTTATTGTTATTTTTAGCAGCAGTAATAGGATTTATTTATCGAAAACTGGTTTTTAAATTCATCAATAAATTTACAGTTCATATTTTTAATCATACTTTGTTAATCTTTTTTTTCTTTATCTTTTTATATCATTTAATAATTTATTTTTACACTTTATAAAACGATTAAATTTAAGACTCAGCTTTTACTGGCACAACAGCCGTTTCATTCAAAAGACTGACATTACAAGAAAACTTTTACACATTTATCTACTCCAGTTTCATTTACGTATAAATGTCACATAACTGGCTGCATCGGGATACAAAGAAACGTTACCATAAAAGCTTTATACAACGTTATAAGAAGAACTTCAGACACTAGGAAATGACGCCATATTCATTTCAGGAATTGTGTAAACAATGGAATTTAAAGTAGAATGCATGTTATTTACATATTTATGAACGCAAAATTCACCTTTTTAATACTGTTTTTATTCAGACAGAATTTGCAGTGTATGCAACTTGTGAAGCATTAATTAATATAAAATTATTATTTAACATAATGCGCTAAAAAAAATGATCTAGAAAGTTGCCCCAATTAATATAACCCTTAAATCTAGGAAGAAAAAGAAGATGTCTTCCACCATTTTTCAAGGTCATTGATAAATTATATATTGAGAGGATTAAAACGATAATGAACACAAGGAAAATAATCAAAAATCAATAGTTGGAATTTTTGCTACAACCAAGGAACAATATAGAAAATACAAAAGTAGTAAATAAATTTAATATACCAAAAGTTACTGATATATCTCCAATGAGCCATGATGTAATTAGGGCCTCTCACGAGACAAGATAAGGCGAGAACTTCAAAAATCTCGTTTCAGCCTCATTAGTTGAGAAAAAAATAATCTCGTTTCAGTCTCGGTCTCGTAACCATTTGTCTCGTCTCGTAACCGTTTGTCTCGCCCGTCTCGTCAAATCTCGTTATTTCTATAAAACGAATTAATTATTAATTCTTCTTCGTAGGCCACTAAACATATTGTTTTTTCTCATCTTTAATTATTTTAAATTTAATTTTTTTTTTTCAAATTTTGATGCCACTGCTAATGTATCATTATAGTTTCATCTAACCTCGGCCTTTTATTAGGGTTAACATTACCAGCAACTGAAGTCCAAAATTATAAAATAAAATATTTCACAGATGGTTTCCAGGTTTTAGATTTCGTAAATGTATCGTAACCTATGCAGACCTTTTTTTATTAAAAAAAAAACAAGATTATCCATAATTTAAATGTGGTAAAATTATTCAACGAATAATTAAAACCAAGTCATACTACAAAATTTATTAAAAGGTTTAAAAGTGAATTAACTTGGCGACATGTTTCGGCCAAACGATGGCCATCATCAGGCCTACAATACAAAAAATAAAATTGGATTACAATAAAAAATAATGGGTTATTTACAAACATAACGATGCACTCAGAAAAGAAAATTAAGTTTTTTAAAAAGTTAACGGTAACAAAGTAATACCAGCTAATAAGAGGATGACAATTGACAGAAAGACAAAACTGAAAATATTTGACATAAAAAAAACAGAAACCAATAGGGAAAAGGTAACAGACCACAAGTAGAAAACCGTAAAGTAAAAGTCCAAAGTTATAGATTAAATAAAAAGAAGAAATTGGTAAAATAAGAAGATAACCTATAAAATAACGAAGAATGAGATAAATGAAATAATTATAAAAAAATTTTAATGATAATACTGCTTGTTAGTTTATTCCTCTCAGAAATTCAGAAAAAAATTGTGAAAAAATATGAACGAGACCAAAAACGAGACTCTCGGGTTTCTCAAACAATTTTCAAAAAGGTCTCGCCGCGCTCTCGTCTCGGTTTTACGAGACGAGACGAGAAAAGTATCATTCTAGATGTAATAATTGGTATAAATTTAAAAAATGTAATTATTATCATACACAGGACGAATCCATGACAATTCTTCCCCATGACAATTCTTCCCCATAACAGTACTTCATGGTCAAAAAAGGTACAAGAAAATTACAGGTAGTGGTAATTGGCCCAGGAACGACAATTGGGTTTTATTTCTCAGAAAAGATTTTTTTGGGATGTATTCCTATTTTTTGGAAAACTAAATAGATGGAATTTTGTATGCATAAATTTTGAGTAAATAAAATGCATTTTTTTGAAGAGTAATTGAAAAAATTATGATATAAATGCATTTAAAAATCGAGTTTAATTTTTTATTTTTAGAATATTTTATAGGGAACATCATATTTCACTTAAGCTTGATCGATTGATAATATATTATATATTTTTGTGTTGTTTCATTTATTTAATGACGCCTCAAGTCAGTTTACAAATGATATATAAATTTACTAAAAGCTTAGATATTTCTACTATAATGATTTTATTAATATCATTAAATTGTTCGATACCATTACAAAAAAAAAAAATGTTTTATTACTATTACGTTACATATATCATATATCTAATATACTATGAGTATGTTAGATATATATTAATAAGTACCTCTTTATTTGATAAATTTATACATTCAAGTCACGTCCCGGCAAATTATAATAGCTGTCCCTTCCCCGCACAATATTTAGAAAAAAAAAAGTTAAATTAATTAACATAGTGATCCAAGTGTTATTTAAATTTTTTCTACAGGGAAACAAAAATTAATAAACTGTAAATTGAATAAGTATTTTTATAAAACTGAGTTAATAAAATAAAGAATTTAAAGCTCGACATTTTATTATCTAAAGTCGTTCAAAGCTTATTTAAAACCAGCCCTAAGTGACTAAAACTACACAGTAAATAAAAAAGGGTCGGCATGAAATTAGCACCCCAAAATTTTTTTTTTTTTGTAATTTCCGAAAATTCCCAGAATTCTTTGCAAAATCTACCGAGAACTATAGAACTCTTTATTTCTGAGATATCTATTCACCCAGAACTCTTTTTTCTCGCAAAAGGGGTGCGGCATGAAGTTAGAACCACAAAATTTGTTTTTTAAAAACTCTGCAAAAAAATTGCAGAACTATATCTGCACCCCCTGGAGAACTCTTCGAGACGAGTCCAGAACTCCGAAAAAATCGAAGGGTTCAGGCAATTGGGGTGCCAACTTCCGCCCGGCGATCCTGACAGGGTAAAAAGATATGCCGGTCCTGAAGACACTTCTTCCCTATCAACTTCCTCTAGTTGTATAAATGTTAGCGTCCGAACCAGATATATCTTCGGATCTGCATCCTCTCTCTCTCTAACACGTTGAATTTCCTCTATAACATTTTAAATTTCCTATACCTATACTCAGTGTAAATATTTCACAGATGGTTACCAGATTTTAGATTTCGTAAATTTATCGTAACCTATGCAGACTTTTTTTATTATAAAAAAAGTAAATGTTTATACTGCTTGCTAGTTTATTTTTCTCATAAATTCAGAACCAAATTCTGAAAAAATATGAAAAACGAGACTCTCGCCGTATGTGGTCTCGGTATCGCCTAAATAATTTTCAAAAAGTTCTCGTCTCGGTTTTACGAGACGAGAAAAGTATCGTTCTCATGTGAAGCCCTAATGACTTCTTATTAAATTGGTAACGAAAGTTGTTTTTATTTAAAGGGCGCCACGTACAAGAATAAAATTAAATTAATTTTGGAACCAGTATTGTGCATCTCTGATTAAAACGTTATAGTTATTAAATAATTATCGTTTAATTTTAACTGATTGAATTGAATTTTAGTAATATTTAATTTTGTTTTGTTTATTTAATAACATAATCTATTACATCATTTTCTAAATTACTTTTTATCATAGATAGTGTGTTATCTGTAAAAATATTTATAAAGGGTCTAGACTAATCATGTGATCTAAATATGTGACATTATTACGAATTAATAACCATAATAATTGAAATTGATTTTTTTTTTCACTAAACAATAATCTTTTGTATTTATCTTAAATGGTATTAAATGTTAATAGCCATTATCGTAATTGTGTTATGTTCTATGAAGTAATGGAAATAAAACAAATTTAATTATTTAAAAGCTTAATTAAAACATCATTAGCCGACAGATATGAATAGAATAGAAATTGTGTGAAAATATAACACTTACAGAGCTTTTGTTTTACAAACAAAAAATAATTAAATCCTAACTTTCTTGATCCTATCTTAAATATTTCATATTAATTAGAAATATATATAATAATATAAATTTATTTTGTTACAGGTAATCATCACAGAATTCAAAGTGGTAAGAAAATGTACTTTATTTAAATTTTTTTATTTGAATATTATACAATATTTCATTATTATTTTAATTACATCATTAGTATGAAGAATTAAACAAATGGTAACGTTACGCTTCATCACGTTACGTCCTCCAATTAGTTGCGACAGAGCCGCTACAAGCTCTTTTGACCTATATGTATTGATTAATTTTTACTATAATGAAAAAATAAACTTAAGGGTTCATAATTCTGATAGAAAATTAAGTCGATGATTTAAGGGATAAATAATGTATAGAAATGTTTTGAAGGAAAGGACGATATAAGAATAAATCAAAAAGCTTCAGTACAAACACAACGTTATATTAATAATTATCGACAAAGATATACGTTGGGGAATATATATTTTTTATTGAGATTTTTTTTACTGATAATTACCCTTAATTTCGTATTATTGAACTTTTTATACGATGTTTAATAGCATTCTGACGGTAGGTAGAGTTTGTTACGTCATACATTGTCCAACTTGATTTCTCATTCATGAAGACGGAATTGTGACGTCATTAACGTATTTCTTAACTAATGTCGACGTAAATGTTATTTATTACGTTTGACAGTTCAATTACTTTTTCATTGTCAAAATACCTTCCCGGTATAATGAGAAAGAGCAAAGTTTAATTTTGGAGTTGATTAATTATTAAGAGAAAAATGCTGGAATACCGCTTTTATCATTAAATGCAGTCTACAACGTTTGGGTTCACCCCAAAAATCATGGTTAGGGACATTAAACACCCCCAAGCTAGAAATTTGAAATAAATCATTTAAAAAAAGAAGGTTTCAAGTTAAAAAAAGTTACTAAATTATGTAAAAGGTGCGCAATACATAAAGCAAATTACAATTTTTGGCATTACCAATTTATTCATACAAACACACCTTAACATGCGTCATTGAAAATAATCCTTAACACATGTCTTTAATTATATTTTAATTTTGAGGTTATGTCTAAAATAACATTCAAATAATATATGACAAACGTAAAACAGCAGATTTCATAAAAAAAATTTTATTTTAGTTTTTGTCTATACATTTTAGACATTTTTTTGAATTTAAAGTATAGAAAACTTTTTTTATTATTAATTTTAAGAAAAATGTTATTCTTCATAAAAAGTTCTGCATGATCTAAAACAATCATCAAATATGAAATTTTGTTAGTTGTATATAAAGTTAAAAAAAATGTGTAAGTAAAGTATGCTTTTATATTGAAATTTGTTATCAAAAAAAGTTGATCACAATTGCAAACTACGTAAGAAGTTTCATGGTAGTGATATAGACAAAAACTAATAAATCTGTAAAAAAAAAAAATTAACCGGTCGATAAATAAAATATTAAATAAATATAATATTAAAGTTGTTGCTTTTTAGCGCAGATTGTGGTGTGTGACGTCACGTCTTCGCATAGCCAAAGCGCAGTACTACAAACCAAACTCTTATTCTGACAACATAACGAGTATTTAGTTTGATGAGTTGTGTATGGCTTGTAGTGGTTACCATCCATAAACGATCTTCACCTAATCCTCGAGGTCTTCGGGCCAGGTCCTGTGAAGACGTCTAGTAGCTATTGGTGGTTGGTACAATTCTCTTACGATTTGATTATTGTGCAATTTCAGTCTTATAAATGAAATTGCAAGGTCGTTATGGGGGACTGTTAGTTATCGTTCTAAGAGTTTTCGACTGGAAATTTTGGTGTTAAGATTTACTACATCCCCAGAGTTCAATCCCATATGTCCATATAGGCTTTAGAATAATCTTGTAAATTAATATTTTATTCCCTACTGAGAATTGGGACTTTCTTCCCAGTAGCCTTTACCTGACTTTTGTCTTTTATGTGGTTTTCCAAGTATTCTTTCGGTACAGATAGAGTCCTAGATACTCATATTTTAGTGGAGCTTGATTACCTTTTATGTGAATTTAAGGACATGCTTATCTCTTTGTTGTAAATGTGACAAGTGTGTAGATTTATCAGCATTAACTGTGCAGATTATTGGAGTAGACGATGAGATAATTGATGTAGATGGAGCAAGTAAAGATCCATATTCTACTAAAGTAGAAGGTACCGCCAATGCAGAATCACTAGACGATGATGACTCTTTTGGTTGAAAAATAAAGACCGAAATACATCGCTTGACATAGAATCTTCTGAATTAAGAATAGCGTTGTATGATTTGTCGGATGCTACATGCACTATATGTCTGGAAAGTTCCAAGCACATCTTATTTTACTTTCCAGCTAGACCACAAGTTGGAAAAATATCAATGGTGGCTTTTCTTTGCCTGCAGCATTATAGCATACCAAAACTGATTTGTCTTTGTTAATAAACCTTATACCAATTACGTCCTGGTCTATTATTTGTAAATAGAACCGTCGTCAGTTCATTTTGCTTGAAGTCCTCTTTTGCTAGATCCAAAACTATTTTTTTACCATAATCCGCTAAGTTTGCCTCAGTTTCCTTTGACAGGGCTAAGAGTGTTGTTCTCAGTAGTATTATTATCTTCTTTATGTATCTACATAAGTGCATTTTTTCAATCTGTAGGTCTTTAGCGACTTTACGCAGGGACTGACCTTAATCTACCATTTTTAGCATAATCAAGTAGTGTCTATGGATAAACTGATCTTGTCCCTTTACGAATGAACTTTGCTTTTCTTGTCTCTCTAATTACAAACCATTTTAACAAGTCACTATGTATATTGGTAGGTTCAATGTTAGTGGAGCGTTTGCTCGTTATGATTCACCATACAATCCACACCGTCTCACGAATTCTATGGTAGATTTAGGTAAAGCTTCCTTGAAGTCGGTTGACTCCAGCTAGACAAAACCAAACGTACGAAGCCTATTCATTTCCAGGCCAGAGTAGGTGCATGAGATATGCTCCGCCGTTTCGTCTTCCACACAGCAGAAGCGACAGTTCAATGTTTGACTCAGACCTAGCTTCTTCAGATGGTAACGCAGACCACAGTGCCCTATAAGTAGTCCAATTAGGATGCGTAGATCACTTCTACTCCATTATAGGATCTGTGATAGGGTGCTATCTGAGAGTTTGACTTTGAGTGAGCTAACTCAGGAATATCTTTCCAGTGCTCTCGGCCCATTTCCAGATAGTATCTTTAGCACTGCTTTTGGCTATGCCAAAGAATGGTTCCGGTCCAATGAACTGGGTTTCTACACCTCTTCTCTCATGCCCAGAGTAGGGTAACTCGGTTACTGGTACCAATGCGATCCAAGGATTCGATGCAGTTTCACACCAGCTTCGAGTCCAGCCGGTTGGAGCTCAGTGCTTTTAAAGCTGCTTGGCTGTCCGATAAAATATAAATACTTTTCTTTACCAACTCTCTTGCACACAATTCTATAGCGAAAAAATCCGCTTGAAAAATGGTAGCATACTTGCCAAGGCTTACTGTGATGTCAACTCTCGGGTTTCTGCTATACACTCCGGCTCCAACACCACTTGAGGTCTTTGGACCATCTGTGCACTCTGTATATAAGTAGTTAAGTAACTTTTTTCTCAGAATACACTTGAATGGTTGGCACCATTTCGTGTTAAGGTTAATAATTTTGAAGATTTCAACTACAGAACCCTAAGAGCTATATTTCTTCAATAAGGGTGCTGCCATCAAATTTTTTGTTGTTCATTTACGTTATGCGTAATTCCGTTATGGCGAATAATAATTATTCACTTTTTTTTTTATTATAATTACCATAGCCATCTGGCAGTAGTAGGGATCCCGGCACTTTGGACAATCCCTTCCACTTAAGTTGGAGAAGCCATACGCAGTAGGAGTAGGGGCACTTGAGCGTGGGAAAATTTCCTATCTCAATAGCATTTTAAGCCACGCCCCAGTTCCATTGTTTTACCACGTTCTGAAGTACGTCTTCTGTAGACCTATGTGATCTGTAGACGTTTGTAGACGTGCTGTCGAAAAACGCTGAAAAACGACGAACATGACGAAAAAAAAACGTGGAAAAACGATGGAAATGGGGCGTGGCTTACAATGCTATCGATATAGGAAATTTGCCCAAGCTCAAGTGCCCCTACTCCTATTATACGCTCCTATTGGTCGGAGTAAGCCACTCCCTGAATATTTTTAAGAATACCCAATTTTAGGAATCCCAATTTAGGACCTCCAATTAAGGACCCCGAATATTTTTAAGGACCCCGAATTCAAAGGAACCAAAAATTTTAGGACCAAGGAATAAAGGGCCCCAATAATATAATTTTTACTTTCGCGTTACCAAATTAGATTTACATGGGCGGGTCTAAGGGGTAACAGACCCAAATATTTTGCGGGTCTTTTCGGGGGTCCTAATTTTGGGGGTTCTAAATTGGGGGCCCTAAATTATGAGTCCTTTCGGGGGTCCATCTGACAGTAGATGTTTTTGACATTTTCACTTATTTTGTGTATAAGTACAAATTCTAAACCGATTAAAGATAAAATTTTGATGGATGCACAAAAAATATTGTACGCTTCATGCTCCGAAAGTGAATTTACCGGGCTCGCATGCTTTCAGGGCTCTAGCCCTAAAACTCTGAAGTAGCCTCATTTCTGGGTTTATGGCAGTAAAAATGTATTAAATCTACCTGGATATTGCAAAAAAAGGAAAAAAACAATATTGGTGCATTAATTATATTCCCAAAAATGAAATAATTTTAATTTCTAATTAATTCTACGCCCATGAAATGGACAAATTCTGATAATAAAAATTAATTGTCTAATTTCATTCTGAATATTTGACCAAACTTTAGTGAATGTGTATCACATTTTAGGACCTATCCTGGAAAAATCAAGGACCTTTATAACACCGGAACCTGTTAAGACACTGAAGTAACGAGATGATTCTCATTTGTGAGATTACCTGTAAAGTCTGTAATGCGATGCTTCAAGACCGTCCCGCTCTATTCCGGCGTAAAATAATCCAATCTGTGAAACGAGATGGCAACGTCGCTCGTCACGTTTGCTTCAGGGTATTTCTTATAGGCCAGTTTATAAATTGTATAGCTTATATAACTGAAAGAAAATACGTAATCTATATTTCTTAATGCGTCAACGACCGCAGAAATAGAAATACTTTAAGAATAATATGATACAAATTTAGTCTGAATTTTATAATAAGAAAAAAAAAATTCTCCAACTTCATTTGGTTTGTCCCAACTTTTCCAGAATTATCTAACGGAACACAAATCATAAATCTTTTTGGACTAATGTTTTTCAATACATTTATAAATTATCCAAGTGCGTCTTGGTCCAGGTTTCAGATTGCCTCGGGCACGACCTTCCGTTTATAGAGTGAAGGTCACTTGCACCGGACAGCGTCAGTAAAGAAAAATACTCCAGGGGGTCGTTCTGGCATCGAGCGGCCAGAAGGGCGATCTTTACTTGCTCTACTGAGTATTTGCTGCTAAATGTTAAAACTCGCACCACATAAAGTCTACAAGTAAAAATAATTCTCTTTATTACCAAAATGCGAGAAATGAAAAATGTCTGCCACACGGTTCTTACTCTGATGTGTTGAACGGTACATGATAGGCTGGATTGACGGTTGCGGTCCAATTGAATTTGACTTCGCTCCTTCAGCTCTAAGGTCACTGAACCGGTACTGCAGCTGGTCGTCGGTTCGAGCTCCTACTCGAACTGGAGCTGATGAGAACTGATTAAATCGTGGTATACGGTAAGGATTTGTGACATTTGCTGAGGTTTATCTGAGCGGGCTTGACGTTATATATTAATTATCACGGTAATTACACAAGAAATTGAACATGTTTTGAAAAATTAAAATTAATTTAAAAAAGCGAAAGTTTTCTAATGCAACTACAAATAACACTTCTTGAATACAATTGTGAATACCTTTAGCAACAAAATGACTGGGATTTATATCAGATTAATTTGCTGCTAAATCAAATCTAATAGATACGTTATCCTTCAGAAAGACAAAATTTTCACAAAATATAATGAGCCCAATAACAAATTAGAGAGACTTCAGATAGATAAAGTTAATTTTTATTCTGGTTTTTGAATAAAAATATTTGAAATACTTAATAACTTTCCTTGGATAGTCACTTACTTACACTTTAAGAGCTCTCAACATATTATAACTTCACCATAACGCGCGAGCTGGTCGGTATAACCCATTTTTATGAATTAATGGATTAAAAATTATTTAAAACAAAAAATGAGCTTGACGCTTGAGTAGAATGATTTACTATAAAATATCAAGACCATTAAATATTTGGATCATTTTTCTAGTACAAGTTACTTTTGGACTGGCCTATAAATATACAATGAAAACCTGCTTGTAGGCAAATAAAATTCCACGAAAAGTGGCTATAATGGACGCCAAAGCGTGAGAATACACGTCGCATGGACATCCACTAATCTCCAGTGGCGTAAACGATAATATCTAGTGGCCTTCTATAATATTCTCGAAATTCCATGAAGATTTTAGTTTTCCATATACATTTAACAAAGAATTAAAATATTTTATTAAAATTATATATTTTTTTATACAACCAGAACGAGAAATTTAACAATTCATATTTCACTTTTATTTAAGCTTGTTCTTTTACAAAGAAAACAACTCTCTCAAAGTTTTCCGCGATGAGGTGCCTTCAATCAGTTTCTCCGTACATAGAAAATTTCTTACAAAGTTGAATGTAATTTTCTCGTCTTCTTCGTAAATTCCTTAAAAGGGCACAGCTGTCGCATTCGGTTCCAGCTATTGAGTTGTTACGTTGACGGGCCCGTATAGTTTCTTACTTGTCCTTTTGGTCCTTGGATAATCAGTATTCCTCTAAACTAGGAAATCTAGAAAGTTGTTTTCGCTTTGCACCAATGGCGCACTAAAAAAAAATTAAGGACCAAATCCAAATTTTTAATTTTGTAGTTTGTAGACACTATTTTATAAGATACTATATAAAGAAAATTAATAAGTATCATTTATTAACTTACTTTGGAGCAACAGAGAAGTTATTGAGATTATCGTGTTAGTGTATCTTTCTGTGAAAGCTTTTACAGCCATTCCACTGGCCCGATTTGCTTCAAACTTGGTACGTAGATAACTTAGGGTCATACCTCAGTCCAGTTTAAAATGGAGCCCTGTAGATCAAAGTGGATCAGAGATAATGGCGGTGGTTTAAGATCTTTCCTAGTTAACCACAATGTCAAAATTTGCAACTTAACATTAAATATCTGAAAAAGTATTCGTGGTTTTTTTCAATTTGTTTTTGACATTTTTTGAATTTTTTTGAAATTTATTAATATTTTTTGAGTTTTTTTGAAATTAATTGATATTTTTTAATAATTTATAGATTTTTGAGAATTTGTGTTTTAAGATTTTTTTGAGATTCTTGAGTTTTTTTCAGGTTTTTTAAGCTTTTTTGATTTTTTTTTAAATTTATAATTTTTTTAGACTCTTTGAATCTCTTGAAATTCTTTGAGAATTTTTAGAGATTTTATGAGATTTTTAAATTTTTTTAAAGATTTCTTAAGTTTTTTTAAGATTTTTTGAAATTTATAATTTTTTTAGACTCTTTGAATCTTTTGAGATTCTTTGAGAATTTTTGGAGATTTTATGAGCTTTTTAAATTTTTTTAAAGATTTTTAAGTTTTTTTAAGATTTTTTGAAATTTTTTTGAAATTTATAATTTTTTTAGGCTCTTTGAATCGTTCGAGATTCTTTGAGAATTTTTAGAGATTTTATGAGATTTTTAAATTATTTTTAAGTTTTTTTAAGATTATTTTAAAATCTATAATTTTTTTAGACTCTTTGAATCGTTTGAGATTCTTTGAGAATTTTTAGAGATTTTATGAGATTTTTCAATTTTTTTAAAGATTTTTTAAGTTTTTTTAAGATTTTTTGAAATTTTTTTTGAAATTTATAATTTTTTTAGGCTCTTTGAATCGTTCGAGATTCTTTGAGAATTTTTAGAGATTTTATGAGATTTTTAAATTATTTTTAAGTTTTTTTAAGATTATTTTAAAATCTATAATTTTTTTAGACTCTTTGAATCGTTTGAGATTCTTTGAGAATTTTTAGAGATTTTATGAGATTTTTCAATTTTTTTAAAGATTTTTTAAGTTTTTTTAAGATTTTTTGAAATTTTTTTTGAAATCTATAATTTTTTTAGACTCTTTGATCTTTTGAGATTCTTTGAGAATTTTTAGAGATTTTATGAGATTTTTAAATTTTTTTAAAGGTTTTTAAGTTTTTTCAAGATTTTTTGAAATCTATAATTTTTTTAGACTCTTTGAATCTTTTGAGATTCTTTGAGAATTTTTAGAGATTCTATGAGAGTTTTAAACTCTTTTAAAGATTTTTTAAGTTTTTTTGAGGTTTTTAAAGATTTTTTGAGATTGTTTGACATTTTTTGAGGTTTTTGATATTTTTTGAGGTTTTTTTATACTTTTTGGTTTTTTAAGGTTTTTTAAGATTTTTGAAATTTTTGAAGGTCTTTTGAATTTTGACTTCTTTGAAGTTTTAGACATTTTTTGATCAAATTTTTGAGTTTTTGAGACATTTACTTTTTTAGAGATTGACGTTTTAAATTTTTTGAGATTCTTTATGAATTTTTAGATTTTTTAAGAAGTTTTTGAGATTTTTTTTGAATCTTTTTGAGATTTTTAGAAGATTTTTTTGATTTCTGAGATATTGGTTTTGAAGTGTTTTAACTTTTTTTTGAGATTTTTGAGATTTTTTGTAATTTTTTGACATTTGAGATTTTCTGAGTTTTACTTACCCGACCCACCTCCGGGAAGGGAAAGTATTGGTGATCGAGCTAAAAGAAAATTTCGAGATAAAGATGGAAATATCCATTTTGAGGTCCCCTCAGATGATTAAGAGCATTTCCAGATGAAAGTCTGTCTGTCTGTGTGTATTTTTACACGATAGAGGTAACACGTTTAAAACGATTGAGCTGAAATTTGGTATAAGGGTTTGGGTTACCCGTCGGAAAAATCCATTAGTTTTGGAAAGCCCTGGAAAATATCTATTCAGGACAGTCCAAATTATTTCTTCAACTGTCGGGCGACACAACCGATTTTTTTATAGTTTCAATAGGTCAAATGTCTTGAATGATCATCAACAAAAAGTAAAATTTGCACTTGAGCATTTTCTTTCATCAACCACGGATATAAAATATTTTCCATAAGTAAAGGAGCAGCAAGAATTCTTCCACATGTCCCATATTAAATCCCATAAGAAAACGCCAAGGTACGTTGTGGTAAAAATGCGATAAACCAAGGTCACGCATTAAAACCTGTTCAAACCTGATCAAAAGCAGATCGAGACCGGAGGTTATCAAAAGGGTGACTGGGTAATTTTTTTAGTATCTCTCCATTGATCAAATCAAAGCGAGGAGCTTTTTTAGGATTTATGTTATTTTTGATTAACTTCTTTTGTAGTAGCTCTCTATTGTTTTCGATAATGTTTTGATAGGGCTTCACACGAGACGAGATAAGGCGAGAATTTCAAAAATCCCGTCTCGGTCTCGTTAGCTAAGAAAAAAAATGTCTCGTTTTAGTCTCGGTCTCGTCTCATAACCTGAAGTCTAAAATTATGAAATATAATATTTCACAGATGGTTACCAGATTTCGTAAATTTATCGTAACCTATGCAGACTTTTTTTATTATAAAAAAGTTAAATGTTTATACTGCTTGCTTGTTTATTTTTCTCGGAAATTCAGAAAAAAATTCTGAAGAAATATGAACGAGACTCTGAGGTCTAACCATATGTGGTCTCGGTATCGCCTAAATAATTTTCAAAAAGGTCTGGTTTCGGTTTTACTGTATGATAATCTACAAAATAAAATAAAAAGTGACTCTAAATATTCCAGAATTTTAGCTCTATTATTATTTGTGCCTGGATCGATTATTTACTTTTAGTTTGATGGTCACTCATTATACCACTCTTGTATTTTCTAAATATAAAACATATTTCTGCGCTTGGCACTTAACAAATCGTTCGTTTAAAAATATAGGTCGAAGTTTATTTGTGTGTAGCACTTAACTCCAACAAAAAATAATCTTCCACTTATCCCTAGACGCTTATCTCAATCCGGCTAGGCGCAAAACAGAATATTTTCGATTACATTCTCGAAACTCCTTTGATTCATCTTATGGATTATTGTGTTCGTGAATAATTTATTCATGAAATTCACTCAAGTCTCTTCATAAAAATTGATCTTTTGAGTCCAATCTCTACAAATAATATTTTTAATATATTTACGAACACACTTTTTTTTTGTAAAAGAAATGAAAATAGTACAAAATATGTCAATAAAAGAAACCATTAACCGTGAAGTTCAGTCACTCAAACTTCTGAATATATTTGGAATAATTCCACTTTAGCAATCGAATTTAATACATTTTTTTAATTTTTTTTACCAAAAGTCCATGGAACGCAATAATATATAAATTTTGTTGTTCTTTTTCTAAAAAAGTAAAAAACAACGAAAAGGGAAGCAAAAGTAGACTTAGGTTGGGTCAACCGTGTTTAATTTTTAGGTTAGGCTTATGTTTATTTTTCAAGTAGAGATGACCTTCGTTGTAAATTTTTGGCGATATATTCATTAGATATTTATTTTGCATAACCTTAAAATTGTGAATGAGGCTAAATAAAAAAATCCGGAATCCGAAATAATTTTGCTTATTTTTCTAGAAATTGGGAATCATAGCCTTATTTTTATGTAACATCAAATTTCTTGCTACAATTTGAACTAAGTTGAACCGCAATATTCGCAGTGGCTTTAGCTTGCTTTATTTTTCGAATGAAATAGATTGCTGGAAAAAAATGGGTAAACATTGCAAAAAATACACAAAAATTAATTAAAATGAAAAACAACAAAAATTACTTAAAATGGCACATGAATTATTTCAAAAAATGGCAAAATAATTGTTAAAAATGATAAAGAATTGCTTAATTTCAGCATAAATTAAAAATATAATAAAAAAGGGCAAAAAATGCAAAAAAAAAACTGGACAAAAAAAGGAAAAGGGGGAAAAATAATAAAAAGTCAAAAAAAAATGTCAAATAAGAAAAAGTAAAGAGAAAAAATGCAAAATACGCCAAAAAAGTTTAAAAAAAAGGATAAAAAAGCAAGACAAAAAGCAAAAAAAGTGGCAAAAAGCAATAAAAAAAAACAAAAAAGATAAAAAAGCAACAACAAAAAGGCAAAATACAAGCATTTAAAAGCAAAAAAAGGTCAAAAAAGCTCAAAAAGTCAAAAAAAGGCCAAATAAGACAAAGTAAAGGCAAAAAGGGGTAAAAAAGCAACGAAAAGTTCAAAAAGCTAATTTAAAAAAGTTTCAAAAAGGGCAAAAAGGTCATAGAATGGAAAAATGATAAAAACAAAATTGTCCAAAAAAGTCAAAATAGGGGTAAAAGGGCAAAAAACGTCAAAATAGTAAAAAAAAGCAAAATAATAAGAAAATTCTAAAAAAATTCAAAAATAGGCAAAAAAGGGGTAAGCGACAAAAGAGTAGAAAAACCAACAAAAGACAAAAGGACAAAAAAAGTCCAAAAAAAGTCCAAAAAAAAATTTAAAACCGGGCGAAAAGGCGTAAAAAGGCAAAAAAATCAAAAAAACAAAATAAAGCTAAAATAAAGAGAGGCAAAAAAAGTTTTAAAAAAGCAAAAAAAAGGTGTAAAAAAGCAACAATAAAAGGCAATAACGGGTACAGAAAATAAACTTTTATTTACAAAACCCTTGATAAGTAGCGTCCCATATTGCTGCTTAATGTTGTATTTTTACCTTTTCAAATACCCAACCAAAGGGGAAAAGCAACCGCAAAGAGCATGCGCGTGCGCGGGAGATAGGGGTGGTGGAGTAAGTTCCCCGACTTTCAATTTATTTCGATAGAAATGACCTGGAAGCTGGAAGGCTTCAAGCTTTATCAATGCCTGTGGGACTTATAAGAACTATCAAAAAATTTGGACAAACAGTTCAAAAATTTTGAACAAATATTTTACGATTATGATCAAATAGATAGGTAAGAATTCTAAATTCAGTAAAGTTGTTTTCGTTTATTTTCATTTGTTTTGTTTTCATTTGTTTTCGTTTATTTTCGTTTATTTTCGTTTGTTTTCATTTGTTTTCGTTTATTTTCATTTGTTTTCGTTTGTTTTCATTTGTTATAATTTGTTTTCGTTTATTTTTATTTGTTTTTTTTTTCGTTTTCATTTGTTTTCGTTTATTTTATTTGTTTTCGTTTATTTTCATTTGTTTTCGTTTGTTTTCATTTGTTTTCGTTTATTTTCATTTGTTTTCGTTTGTTTTCATTTGTTTTCGTTAATTTTTATTCGTTTTTATTTCTTTTCGTTTATTTTTATTTGTTTTCATTCGTTTTCATTTATTTTTATTTGTTTTCGTTTATTTTCCTATGTTTTCATTTTTTTCGTTTGTTTTCATTTATTTTCATTTGTTTTCGTTTGTTTTTATTTACTAAAGTAAAGTGACGATTATTATTCATCTATTGATGGGGAGGGGGGCAGTACCGATTTTGTTTACTGCTGATTTCGAAGATATCCATTAGACTAACCTTATTTTTTATTTATGGTCTGTCTGTGATAAGTACAGTTGTTAATTATTTATTTTCGTTACGTTTATAAATTTATATGCATACACAAACTCGTAAATATATGAATTTTTTTCATATTTAAATCTCTATTTTTTTTTATTTTTAAATCTATTTTTTTTAGTTTATTTTTTATTTTTATTTTTTATTTTTTTTTCCTTTGTTTTTTTTTAATTTTCATTTTTTTATTTACATATGCATTGTTATTGGTAATAATTTGTATTAAGTTGAAAGTTTTTTTTTAATTACTGATATTTGTACATTTTATCAATAAAAAATTTTATAATGCCTCATCTATTGATAAGTAACACATTGTTTTCATTGATATACAGCATACTGGCACATATTTTAGATATTTACCGGCACATATTCTAAATATAGTTTTCTAACTACAAGCAATTTCATATGTCACTCTACACATTAATAAAATTCTGTAATTGACGCTTTTGTTCAGGTCTCGAATTGCCTCGGGCGCTACCTTCCGTTTATAATGTGAAGACCACTAGCTCCCGGCAGCGTCGGTGGAGGGGTCATTATGGTATCGACCAATTTCTATAGGAAGGGCGAACTTTACTTGCACTTTTCGATATTCGCTGCTGGGATGTTAAAGTAAAATAAAATTTATGTATACGGTCCTACACTAATGGTCAGGTCTCTGGTGCACTGCTTGCGGTTAGCTGAGCTTAGCTTCGCTCTATTCATATTGGCTCATCTCTAAAGGTCGCTGAACTGGTACTGTAGCTGGATTTGGTTCTCGGCTAGAACTCGAAATCGAACTGATGACAATGGATTGAATCGTGGTATACGGTAAGGATTTCTCCATTTGCGAAGCACGTACGCGACTATTTCCATCTGTCAACTGATCGCGCTTGACCTTATTTTTGCCTTTACCATATTTATGTTATTTCTCATCCAGTGCCGTGCGCGATATAATTAATAGATTTTAATTATCACGGTAATGAAGTAACTTCGTTACAATTTATTGAGTTATTTTAAACCTTTGAAAATCTTTTTGGTCTGATTTCGATTTGTTAGTTATACCGGTAATGAAAATACCGCTAAAGATATTTCGCCATCTCAGTTTAGTTAAGACGATTTGGTATTCATTATCTGTATAATTCAAACAACAATTTTTTGTATGGTTATATCAGAATAGTGATACATAATATGTTCCTACTGCCACCAAATAACACGTCGAACAACTTGGGTGGTCCCTATATATCTACCTAAAAAGTTTAGTGTGCACTGTCCAGTCCATGATTTTAAATAAATGTATTCATGTCTACCTTTACTACCGTAAGGTGATTAAATAAATAAAACAAACTATTTATTTAAAAAAAAAGTTAAATCACTTTTTCGTTCTTGAAATTAAAACGGACAAAGTTGTTGAAATGCCTCTGTCTTTTCCTTAGCCCGAGATTATGTCGGATAAAAACCTTTGTTGGTTATCGACTTTTCTGTTATCTGCACGAGTTTGGAGAATAAAAAAAGTTGGCTAATAGCCGTTTCTTTGTTTTTACGCGAATCAAAATTGCAAAAAGTGTTTTTCTCATTTCGTAGAAATGAAATAGACTGATTTATTGATGATAATATTGCACGTTCAGCATTCGCTTGCGGTCGATAACGACCTAATCGATGTCGACAGTGATAAATTTTAGGAAAAAACAAGTTATTAAGCCAATTTAATTATCTTTATCAAGAGAAAAACTTATTATTGAAATAAATTGATACAAACAAAAATAATTAAATATATATGAACCTTCTTGACCAATATTCATAAAAATTTCAAGCTTTTCCCAACTCTAGTAGATCGTCTAATAAACCGAGTTAATTTCAGTCACTAAATAAACCAGCAAAACCAAAAACTTTACTGTGAAAACTCACATTAACCACACCAACCGCTACCTAGTTGGAAACCCTCTTGCCATGTTTGATCCTTATAAAAAATTTAGCATATTTACTATTCCTGCGTTTATCTGATTTATGTTATCTGGGACTATTAAATATTTAATCTGATTGTTCTCGTAACTCCACCGAAATAGTTCAATGGCGTTGAAGCTGGGACTACATAATTAAATCTATTGATAGCGTAAATTCGAGATTATTAGTAAAAACCGTAATAAATATGGAGAGTATGCAGTAATTTTAAACTAAAACTAACTAAATTTTTTTGGTCTTTATACTAATCCTGTGGCTCTTGTTAAAAATCTTGATCCTGAATATACTTAAAATATACTTTTTTTAGTGACTTGTCTTTTTTAATATTTTTATTAGTCATTTTTTTCTGTAAATTTTATATTAAAAAATTTGAAAAAAATCATACCCCTTAAAAATAATATGTACGTTCATGTATAAATACAAAGTAGTAATAAATAGTTAAATTATAATTTTCTGGATATTTTTTCTAGTATAAGAAACAATATTTTAATTCAAATTTCCAGTTTACATATCGATTAACCCCTGTAACAAAACAACTATTAACTTTCTAAAAACGTACTAAGTGTAGTTGGAAAGAGAAAAAAATGTACTATAAATGTGATTTTTTTTAAATTTTAGATAAAAAATTGTGGTTGTGAGAATAGGGAGAGACCACAATTATAAAGACTTTTAATTTTTCTTACTTTCGTCTCTCCCTATTCTCAAGGTCGCAATTTTTGCTGAAACATTTTGAAAAAATTTCCATTTATAGTATTTTGTATTCTCTTTAAATTTAATACAGAAAAGGTAAAATGCATTACTTAAGCCACATGGAAAAAAATAAAGAATATAAAGATCACAAAAAAACTAAGTGAAACGAAAATAAAATAGAAGTTAAATACACAAAAAAAGTCCAAAAATGTGAAAAAGCAAAAACTGAGAAGCCAAAAACAGTGCAAATAGCGCAAAAAATATAAAGTCTACAAAATAAATTACAGAAAATTAAAATAAGAAGTACAAATATACGAAAAGTAAAAAAACAATATTGCTTAAAAAGAACAAAAAATAAAGTCTAGAAAAGTAAAGTAAAAAATACGAGAATTTTTTTAAAAATAGGAAAGATTAGACAAAAAAATGTTGGACACAAAATCAAGTCCAAAAAAAGGAAATTAAAAAAACCAAATGACGGTCCAAAAAAAAACAAAAAATATAAAGATCACAAAAGAATCTTCAGAAAAGTCAAACGAAAATCAATGAAAAACAGTTATTAAGGTATAAAAAACATAAATGAAAGTCTAAAAAAAGTGAAAAACAAGAACTGAAAAACCAAAAAAAAGTCCTGAGATCACAAAAAATATAAAGTGTACAAACTTAATTACAGATAATTAAAATAAAATATTAAGAAGCAAACAAAAAAGTCCAAAAATATTGACAAGCCAAAAAACTTCAAAAGTACGAATACGTATACGAAAAGTAAAAAAAAGCACATTAGTAGATAAATAATGGTCCAAAGGATGAAAAACATACAAAAAAAAACGAAATGTCCAGAAAAGTCAAACGAAAGTACTCCGAGGTTAAATACAGTCCAAAGACAAAAAAAAATAACGCAAAATAGTGTCCTGAAAAATAAAAAAGTAAGTACTAAAACCCAAATTACAGTTAGAAAAAGACAAAAAACATAAGGTCCAGAAAAGTTAAACGAAAATAAAGAAAAGTCCAAAAAAGCCAATAGTATAAAAAACACAAAATAAGATCCAAAAGTTAGAAAAGATAGTAATAGTCCAATGACTACAATAAAATATCAAGAATTGAAAATGAAGTCCAGAAAAGTAAAAAATATACAGTAATATTAAAAAATAGTCCAAATTACATAAAAAAATATAGTACACTAAATCAAGTCCAATAAATGGAAAATTAAATACTTAAAATCTAAATCATAGTCCAGAAAAAAATTAAAAAATATAAAGATCACAAATTAACGTCCAGAAAAATCAAAGATATAAAAAAACATAAAAGAAGACTAGAAAAGTGAAAAGCAAGAACTGATAAAATAAAAAAGATACGAACCAAATTAAACCTCTTCAATTTTCGTGGAAGGGTACTTTGAAGTACCGTAATGCTCTTTGCGTCGTCCCCTGGTCTTTTTAAGGGCGGGTTTTACCTGCCCTAGTGGGTTGACAGTTCTTCTGGTCAAGCTGCATGCGGTTGACTGAGCTTGGCTTCTCCTTCAACTCGACCTATCTCTAAATGTCGGTTGTTCTGGTTCTCGGTTCGAGCTCCTACTCGAACTGATGAGAACGTATTGAATCGTGGTATACGGTTAGGTTTTCTGCGTTTAGTGTTTCTAAGTTAACTGTAATCTAGTGCCGTAGGTCATATATTTAATATATTTTAATTATCACGGTAATTAAGTAACTTCGTTAGAGCACTTTTACGAAGCTGATTGAAAATTGGAAAATTGCTTGTTTTACTTTTCCGGGTTGTTTTTTTCGGGTTTTTTTTTCCGAAAAATCGATTTCTATGAAATCATAAAAGATATTTATAAAACAAAAACACATAAATGTAGGACTGGAATATCTCAGATTTGGTTATCACTATTCTAGAAATTTTTTATCACAATTCTTAAAAGAATTTTTGAAACTTTTTATCAAAATTCTTGAAACTTTTTATCAAAATTTTTGAAATTTTTATCAAAATTTTTGAAGTTTCTAATCAAAATTCTTGAAATTTTTTATTCAAAATTCTTTTAAACTTTTTTAGCCAAAGTTTTGATGAATTTTAGGTAAGAGAGCACGAGAACAAAATACCACCGCACAATATTTTTTAAAGTTTTTTCTTTAAATAAAGTTCAAAGTGAACTGTTTCATAATAGTTTCCACAATTTTTTTAATCCCAGTTAACGTTTTTGGCTGAAAATAATGTGTGAAAACTAATTTTATACGGAACAGTTCGAACTTTGCTCCAAGAAAAAAATTGGAAAATTTTTTTTTTGAGATAGCAGGCTGTGTTTTTATATTTATTCGTACGTATTGTTTAAAAACAAGTTTTCTAAATAACATTTTTCTATATTTTTTAAAATACGGGTACTTTACTCTTGAGCAACATTTTTATTTTTTGACGCCCCTCGTATACGGGTAAAAAAATGTATTATCTGATTGCATTTTAGGTTGTAGACCATCCACAACTTTTTAGAAATAATAAATGTTTTTCATAAAAGTAAGAATAAAAAAGTTTCCCATATAATTCTGACTTAATTGGACACTGTATAAGTAAAGAAAAACATGTAAAGCGCATGATTTTTCTTCACGTATTTATTATAAGTCGCCTTTCAAATATACCGTCCTTTCCGTGTTCAATTTGGACCAATAATAACGGAGATATACCCTAATGCAATTTTGTCTTTGGTTCTGCGCATGATTTTTATTTACGTACTTATTTTACGTCACAATTATAATATAAGGCCATCTTTCCTGTTTAAATAACGGAGATATCCCTCTTCTTACTTCTTCTTCCCTTCTTTTTTTAAGATGGGTAATTTTTTTAGTGTTTAGTTCCTGAAAAAGTTGTGTATGAAGGAAGAATTAAAAAATCTGAATTTTGTTTGGATCGTATCGACGTAAAGAGACATGAAAATATAAATCTTAAATATCACCTAACTGTCAGATTCGTTCAAATTACAAAACCGGAATAATTGGACGACAAAGAAATAGATGTGGGTACTGACAAACAACCTCAACTCGAGCATAAGCTTATTGTACACAGTATGTGGATTTGTAAATACAAAAGCAAGTCGACTATTCCAAAACGGTGTTGTCAGATTTTCGGGATTTATTAAGCCGAAATAATTGACAAATGTCCGATAGAGGTTTCGGGATACAATGGTAATTTGAAGGGCCTACAATTCCCTTATATGCATTTTGGATCTCATTTAAATTATGTTAAATATATTGATTGTGGTGGTTTTAGTTTAAATAAAGTACTAAATGATGTTTTATCGGGAAATTTTATTTTCCTCAAAAAGTTATCACAAATGAGAATTCTTATCAAAAAAGTGGAATTTGGCAGTAGATTTTATTAGAAAATAATAACCTGGATATTTAGAATAATTGCAAGGAAAAAAATCTTTTATCTGAAGCATTTTCTCCTAATTTTCGTTATTTTATAATCACCGATTTTAGTTTAAATCTTGATTTTATTGTTACTGTGCAATCATGCCTCGATGGTTTTTTTTACAAAAATAAGAAAATCAATTGTTTTCTTATTTTTATACAAAAAATTGATTGTTTTCTAGTTACTTTTATTATTTTATTATCACCTATTCGATTAAGTAAATAGACCAATCAATTTCTTTATTGTACCTTGTCAAATTCCGTTACATATGGCATCTGTCATTTTTTGATAGTGACACTTCCGTTTGACAGATGTCGTACAAAAGCTAATGGGTTCTTCCGACGGGTAACCCAAACCCATATACCAAATTTCAGCTTAATCGGTTTAAACGTGTTTCCTTTATCGTGTAAGAATACACGCAGACAGACAAACTTTCATATGGAAATGGTCTTAATCATCTGAGGGGATCCCAAAATGCATATTTCCATCTTTAACTCGAAATTTTTTTTTTGCTCGATAACCAATACTTTCCCTTATCGTAGGTGGGTCGGGAAAGTAAAAACTCAAAAATGTCAAATGTAAAAAATCTCAAATCTCAAAAAATCCCAAATCTCAAAAAAATTAAAAAAATCTCAAAAAAGGTACAATACCTCAAAACCATAAAAATCTCTAAAATTCTTAAAAAATCTAAAAATCTCTAAAATTCTTAAAAAATCTAAAAATTCAAAAAATTTCAAAAAACCTCAAAAAAACTTAAAAAATCTTTAAAAGAATTTAAAAACCTCATATAATCTCTAAAAATTCTCAAAGAATATCAGAAGATTCAAAGAGTCAAAAAAAACTCAAATAAATTTCAAAACAATTTAAAAAAATCTTAGAAAATCTGAAAAAAACTCAAGAAATCTCCAATAAATCTCAAAAAACCTTAAAACACTTCAAAAAATTCTCAAAAAATCTATAAAATCTTAATAAATCTAAAAAGTCCCAAAGAATCTCAAAAAACCTCTAATAATCTCAAAAACCTCTAATAATCTCAAAAAACCTCTAATAATCTCAAAAAACCCCTAAAAACTGAAAATACCTCAAAAAATCTGAAAAAATCTCAAAAAATCTCGAGAAACCTCAAAAAATCTCTCTCAAAAATATCAAAAAAACTTAATTTTTGAACGCTTTAAAACATCTCAAAAATCTCTAAAAATTCTTAAAAAACCTAAAATTCACAAAGAATCTCAAAAAATTTAAAACGTCAAATCTCAAAAAATAGTAATGTCTCAAAAACTCAAAATTTTATCAAAAAATCTTACAAATTCAAAAATTTTTAAAGAAGTTCAAAAATAAAATCTGAAAAAATCTTAAGAAACCTCAAAAAGTATAAAAAAATCTCAAAAAATGTCAATCTCAAAAAATCTCAAGAATTCTTTAAAAACCTGAAAAATCTCAAAAGACCTCAAAAATCTTTAAATACATTTAAAAATCTCTAAAAATTCTCAAAGAATCTCAAAAGATTCAGAGTCTAAAAAACTCGAATAAGTTTCAAAAAAATTTCAAAAAATCTTAAAAAACAAGAAATCTCAAATAAATCTCAAAAATCTGTAAAAAACTCTAGAAATCTCAAATAAATCTCAAATAAATCTCAAAAAATCTTAAAATACTTCAAAAAATTCTCAAAAAATCTATAAATTCTTAAAAAATCTAAAAGGTCCCAAAGAATCTCAAACAATCTCAAAAAAATCTCTTATAATCTCAAAAAACCACTAAAAATCTGAAATAATCTGAAAAAATTCGAAAAAATCTGAAAAAATCTGAAAAAATCTGAAAAAATCTGAAAAAATCTGAAAAAATCTGAAAAAATCTGAAAAAATCTGAAAAAATCTGAAAAAATCTGAAAAAATCTGAAAAAATCTGAAAAAATCTGAAAAAATCTCAAAAAATCTCAAAAAACCACTAAAAATCTGAAAAAATCTGAAAAAATTCGAAAAATCTGAAAAAATCTGAAAAAATCTGAAAAAATCTGAAAAAATCTGAAAAAATCTGAAAAAATCTGAAAAAACTGAAAGAATCTGAAAAAATCTCTAGAAACCTCAAAAAACCTCAAAAATCTCAAAAAATCTGAAAAAAATCAAAAAATTGAAAAAACCCACGAATACTTTTTCAGATATTTAATGTTGAATTTTCAAATTTTGACATTTTTTATTTTTGACGGATGACAGTTGGAAAATAACTTTGACTGTTCTGAATAGAGTTTTTCAAGGACTTTAAAACGAGATATTGCTAGTCGAATTTCGTGACATATTTCATCTGTCATTTTTTGATAGTGACATTTCCGTTTGACAGATGTGGTATAAAAACTAATCGGTTATTCCGACGGGTAACCAAACCCTTATACCAAATTTCAGCTTAATCGGATTAAACGTGTGGCCTCTATCGTGGAAGAATACACACAGACAGACAGACAGACTTCATTAAAAGTTCATTAAAAATTTATTATTATTATTATTAAAATTCTAATTTTGTTACGTTTTATGAAAGATTCTAATTTTTTCTAATTTTATCACAATTAAGATGTATATAACCATGGGCCAATTTCTGTTTCTTGTATTAACTAGATGTTCGTGTATCTATCGCTTTAACAAAATTCATCCTTAAAACGGTCAATATTAGCTACATGAGCTAATAATTGAGCGCTTAGTTTTTACAAGACTAATCTGAATAAAACTTACGTGATCAAAAATTGGTGGGCGTGAAAATCGTCCGAAAATTATTTAAATTATGAATCGATATGCAAATTTGTGGTACACTTTTAATAAATTACAGGCCTTAAGAAATTGTATGGTAATTTGATTTAGATGATTGTATGGAAACGTGCTTTTGACCGTAAATAATTCTGCAAAAAAATAAATTAGGTTTAAATAAAATATAACAATAAGCTTAATTTAGATAAAAAATATCTTTGAACATGAGTTATTTATCAAAGTCCCGTTTTAATTTAACAAATAACTAGAGAAAATACATTAAAATTAACTCGAAATATACCATTCATAATAACTCAACACAAAAGTAACAAATTATGTTTTATTATAATCTTTGTGATAAACTCGTAGCTTTAATTAAAACTTATTAAACATAGTGAAAATTAATTTCTATACGAGCGACAGAATTTCAAATGTCGACAAAACTTAAAACGTAACCACCGAAACAGATGTCAGTATAGAAAGGGAACCGGTTGATTTTACACACTGACGTGTTAGAAAGCTAATACATAACTTTTAATGACATGTTGATTTCGTTTTACTTAAAAATCAAATCTCAGTCAACTTTTAACACTTCTAGTATCAAAGTTGTTGAACGAAAAGTTTAAATTTTAGTTTCCACAATATCACTTAATTTTACACTGAAATATACAAAGGTTTTTTAAATTATTAATCATACATATAGAAAATATAAAACTGGGTTAAATTATTTCTCTGTCGTAAGGAGTATGGCATTTATCCCATACTACGACAAAAGGCTGTGCAGTATTCTAAGAGCAAGTTTGGCTCTAGGATATATACCCAAGACCTGGCGACTCATTAGAGTTACATTCATATCCAAGCCTGGAAAAACTGGACATGATACGGCAAAAGCTCTAAGACCAATAAGTCTAATGTCCTTTGTACTAAAGACACTAGAAAAAGTGCTAGACAGATATATTAGGGATGGCGTACTGGCTGAACTACCTCTACACCAAGACCAATATGCCTATAGAGTAGGTGTGTCTACAGAAACTGCATTACATCAGCTCGTAAGCAGAGCTGAAAATGCCATGGAAACTAGAGAGGTGCTACTAGCGGCCTTTCTGGGCATAGAAGGAGCTTTTGATAACACGTCGTTAGACTCAATAGCCAGAGCGTCAAGAAACTCGGGTAGACTGCATGCTACGGAATAGGCTAATATGTACATCTCTGATGGGGGAGAAAAAGGCAGCCCATGTGATCAGAGATTGTCCGCAGGGGGGAGTACTTTCTCCTCTGCTATGGAATCTTTTAATGGATGGACTGCTGAGAATCCTTCAACAAGAAGGACACAAAACACTGGGGTAGGCAGATGACCTTGTCATATTATCCCAGGGAAAATTCAACACTACGGTTAGGGAACGACTTCAGATGGCTCTAAACGCAGTTACACTCTGGACAGAGCATGAGGGTTTGAAAATCAGCCCCTCCAAGTCTAATATAATAGCATTCACCAACAGAAGAAATTTAGAGGGCCTTAGCCCACTATGGCTTCGTGGTGAAGAAGTAAATCTGAAGGGAGGGGTAAAATATCTTGGGGTAATGCTAGACCCGAAACTTAACTGGAACCTTCAGATTCAAAAAATACATACAAAGACTTGCCTGCTTGGGAATAGCGGGGAACATAAAAACAACACCCACAGCTGCTTTGAAAACTCTTTTTGACCTCCCACCATTACAATACGTTATAATGGGGGAGGCTAAAATGGCTCTACGACGGCTAGATGACTTACCATTCTATAAAGGAAGTCATAGACTGGGACACTAAGCTAGATCATGTGGGAGGTAACATGCTTGGCATGAGGTCAGACTACATGACTGCTAAATACAGCTTCAACAAAGATTTGAGAATAATAATTAAGAATCGGAATGAGTTGAATACAAGCACATATTTCAGGACAAACAATAACGGAATTACCTGGTACACAGACGGGTCAAAAACCGAAGGGGGAACTGGAGCTGGTATATACTGCGAACAGAATAATTAACAAGAGAGTTTCTCTCTAGGAAAATATACCTCTGTATTCCAGGCAGAGGTCTATGCAATACTCGAATGTGCGAGAAAAAGTAATATGAGCCTACGATGAAGAATCATAATCTACGACAGTCAAGCAGCCCTTCAGGCCATAAGGAGCCCAAAGGTGACATCTAGACTGGTATGGGAATGTGGTGAAGAACTTGGGGAACTGGCGACCCACAATAAAGTAACTTTATCGTGGGTACCAGGTCACAAAGGTATCGCTGGAAACGAAAAGGCTGACGAGCTCGCAAGTAGCGGGTCGTCCACCCCATTAATTGGTCCAGAACCAGCGATGGGAGTACCAAAACGTACGATTAGGAAACATATAAAAGACTGGATCAAGCGAAAACACAAATTGTACTGGGACAATGTACCCGGACTTCCACACGGGAAAAAGTTTATAAAAGAACCGTCAAAGAACGTAACTGAAGAACTGCTTTCCAGCACTGACTTTCCCCTTGGTGTTTAGGCAGTACTGTTTGAAGGTTAGTATGCGATCCAATATTACCCGTAGATATTTTGGTGCGTGGCAGCGTTGGTGCGGTCGTTTTCCCGTTTACTGACCAGCTCTATTTTCCCGTTTACATTATATCCAAATACGTACTTGCAAGTGAAGGTGACATGGCGAAACTTGGACATGTTGTAGCAGCTGCCTAAAAGAGCTTAACTTGAGATTCTCAACTGAATTGTCTTCTCGGAAAATCCGCCATCTTGGAAAAGGTAGGGGGATGGGGAGGGGAAAGGAATCTGCCTACCTGACTCATCGTGCGGTCATACCTGATGTATTTATAGGTACGAATATGCTCTACGAGTTTGGTAATGGGTTCTTTTTCGACGAGTGTCATTAGAGATGACATATTAGCAGAAATATATGTCAATGTCTACATTTTTTATTTTCCCGACCAACCTCGTAGAGCTAAAAAGAATGTTCGAGATAAAGATGTAAATATCCATTTTGAGGTAACCTCAGATGATAAAGATCATGTTCAGATGGAAGTCTGTCTGTCTTGTCTGTCTGTCTGTCTGTCTGTGTATATTCTTCCATGATAGAGGCCACACGTTTAATCCGATTGAGCTGAAATTTGGTATATGGGTTTGGTTTACCCGTCGGAAGAGCCCATTAGTTTTTGTACGAAACGGAAATGTCACTACCAAAAAATGACAGATGCAATATGTCACGGAATTTGACTTGAAATATGTCATTTAAAAACCCCTGAACAGTCCAAATTATTTCTACACCTGTCAAAAATAAAAAAATGCCAAAAATTGAAACTTTAACATTAAATATCTGAAAAAGTATTCGTTGGATACTCGTCAGGAAATTTTTATGGCGACACAACCGATTTTTTTTATTTTTAGTTGCTTCTATTTTGGGCTTTTTTACCTTTTTTTGTCCTTTTGTTCTTTTTTTGAACTATTTATTAAACTCTTTTGGAGTTTTCTCTTATTGGCTTATTTTTTACCACTTTTGCTTTTTTAACAAATTTTTACCTTTAATTTGCCCTTTTTTGGGTGGTTTGTTTTTGTTACTTTTTTCATTTTTTTTTTGCTTTTTTGAACTTTCCTTCTAATTTTTTTTTTTTTTTTTTTTTTTTTTTCTCCTTTAGTTAGGCTACACAGTTATGGAGGAAAATGCTTATCTTTATTTGCTCGTCTCTCAATTCAGTAATATTTGATTTCATGGCACATGTTGCTTTCAGTTCAGACGTTGAGAATGGTTCCTAAGGAAAATTACTTTCCTTTACTAGTTGGTGTACGAAATAGATTTTGTCGATACCATAACGACTCTTTGAGTATTTATTTCTTCACTGTCGCTACCCGAAGCAAGTGGCTGTCATGATATAAACGGAAGATGGCGCCCGATGTAATCCAGAACCAACTACTTTTACACCTATAAACTAGAATTTTTTTTGATAGATAATTATAATTTTATCTGTTTTTTTTTTAATTGCTACCAATATCATCATAATCATTATCAGATTGATTATTAACTATTTCTTTTATAAATTCATGTAGATTTAATTCTTACCTTATACATAAATACCTAAAGATATACTCAAGTTTAATTGCCAATTCTAGACTTTATGGTTTTCCCGAGATAAACTATTATGATATTCCGTTATGGTTTTATATGCATTGAAAAAGAAAATTGAATTGTTATAACAATTGTATTATGGTAAATTTTCCCATTTACTTTGGTTTAAATCGTTGTAATGTCTGCAAAATATAATAAATTTTGTTATGAAATTTCATAATTTTTAAGGAATTAAAAGTATTTATTTTATTCATTTATTTATTAAAACTTTATTCAGCTTCATTTAAATTTTATTAATGACAGAAAAATAAATCGATTCTTATACCAAATATTGTCTCTGTCCAATAGTGAATTCCATCAGGGACTATTAAAATTTATTGAAGGTAACAAAAGGTTACTTGTAAAATTTCGGCTAGTTACTAGCCATCTTCAGGACAACTAAAATTAACAATAGGAGAATTTATTATAAATTCTAATAAAATTAACACCTTCATGTTGAACATCCATTTGTCATTTTCATCTTTTTTCTCTCTTCTTCTAAATTTTTAAAGTATCTAATTCTTCTTTCAATTTATATAAATTTAACCTCACTTTATTCAACGCCGCATCGAAAATAATTATTCCGTTCTTTAAAAAAACTTTTCAATAATTAATTTTTAATTTTCCTCAATGTTATCTCATATTAAGATAACTTTGAGGCCATGGGCCGATGTATGGGATAAAAAGCTGTCCAAATTATATTTTTTTGGGACTTTCAATAACTTTTAAAAAATTGTAAAATTTGATGTTTCTTTTTCGCCCTTCCTAAGTTTGACTGGTAAGTATTTTAAATTAATTTTTTATTGGCATTTATAATAAATTCTCCTATTGTTAATTTTTGTTAGAACTGGCCGAAAACGCTTGACATTTAATTAAAATTAATTTTTTTTTCAATGATATTTATACTGATTGATTACAAAGAATTATACTGATTTTTAATATTTTTTTATTTTTTCTCATCAAATAGTATAAATAAGGATATTTAAAAGAATATAAGAAGGTGCAAGAAAGCAAAACAATTTAAAAATCTAAAAAGACAAAAGTAGAAACACTAAGAAGATTTTACCATTGTTATTTTCGGTCTGTCTGTGTGTATTCTTCCACGATAGAGGCACACGTTTAAACCGATCGAACTGAAATTTGGTATATGGGTCTGGGTTACCCGTCGCAAGAAATGACAGATGCAATATGTCACGGAATTTGACTTGCAGTATGTCATTTAAAAGCCCTTCAAAAACTCTATTCAGAACACTCAAAATTATTTCTCCAACTGTCACCTGTCACAAATAAAAAATGTCAAAATTTGAAATTTTAACATTAAATATCTGAAAAAGTATTCGTGGATCCTCGTCGGGAAAGTTTTATCTATTTTTGCCTGTTTTGAATATTTTTTTCTTATTTACCCCTATTTTTCACTATTTTCCCATATGTTTCCCTATTTTTTAACATTTTTCTCTCTCTAATTTCCCTTATTTTTATTCTGATTTTTCCTATTTTTGCGATTTTTTCCCTATTTTGAACCATTTTTTACAGTTTTTCGTAATTTTTCTGTGTCTCCCTATTATTTTTAGTTTTCCCTTTTCCATTATTTTGCGCAATTTTTCCCTGTTTTTTTCTATTTTTTACCATTTGTATTTAATTTTCTCGATTTTGCTCTATTTTCTCCATTTTTTCCCTATTTTTTCAATTTTAACTTACTTTTTTCGTATTTTTTTAACTATTTTCCCTATTTTTCTCTGTTTCCCTATTTTACCCAATTTTTCCTATTTTCCAAGTTTTTCCCAATTTTCCCTATTTCTTCATATTTTTCCTGTTTTTCATTGTTTTGTTTTGTTTTTTCCCATTTATCATTATATTCTATTTTTTTTATTTTAAATATTTTTCTCTGTTTTCCTAATTTTTTCCAATTTTCTTCTATTTTTATTTTTCCTAATTTTTTCCTATTTTTACTAAATTTCCCCATGTTTCCCTGATTTGCCATATTTTTTCCTACATTTCACAAGTATTTACAATTTTCAATATTTTCTATTATTTTTTTTTATTTTTCCATATTTCCACTTATTTTTCACTGTTTTTTTTTTATTAGTTTTCAATATTTTGTCCATTTTTAACTATTTTTTCTAATTTTTCCCTATTTTCAAATTTTTATATTTTTCCCTGTTTTTCGTATTTCCCTTAATGTTTCTCCATTTTTCAAAGTTTTAACCATTTTTTCCGTTTTTTTCCATTTTTGACTGTTCTTTTTATTTTTCATATTTCTTCCATTTGTATCCTGTTTTTCATTATTTTTTCTATTTTTACATGTTTACTCATATTTTCTATTTTGTTTAATTTTGTTTTGTTTTTCCCTCACAATCGCTTTTTTTTTTCTTTATTTTCCTATTTTTCTCTATATTTCCCTATATTTTGTTTTTCCCTATTTTCCCTATTTTATTTTATTTTTTCCTATTTTTTGTTATTTTACCCATTTTTCTATATTTGTCCCTATTTGTCCGTGTTTTACTTTATGACTTTCCTGACCTACCCCTGAGAAGGGAAAGTATTGTGAACAAGCTTAAAAAAAATTCGATACAAAGATGGAAATATCCATTTTGAGGTCACCTGATATGATAAAGACCATTTCCAGATGGAAGTCTGTCTGTCTGTGTGTCTGTGTGTATTCTTCCATAATAGAGGCAACACGTTTAATCAGATTGAGCTGAAATTTTAGTTTTTGTATGACATCTGTCAAACGGAAGTGTCACTACCAAAAAATGACAGACGTCATATGTCACGGAATTTGACTTGCAATATGTCATTTGAAAGCTATTGAAAAACTCTATTCAGTCAAAATTATTTCTCCAACTGTCACCTGTTAAAAATAAGAAAAGGTCAAAATTTGAAACTTTAACATTAAATATCTGGAAAAGTATCGGAAAAGTTTTGGGGCGACACAACCGATTTTTTTTAATTGTGATAAATACACTAAAACTTTATAAATAAACTTTAGTTTTTATTTACCTTAGAACTATTTTGTGAAACAAAATATAAAAACTTAGAGAAAATCTGAAAATTGTTTTTTTTTTGTTGTTATTACTAAGCATGTTGTGCAATATTCTACCTTTCTACTCGACGTTTTATTGGTGTAGATTTCCGTCTTTTAACATTACCGACAACTCAATTTAACGCAACCTGTAGATACATTATTCGAAGCATATCGTGCCTATCCTGATAGTAATTAGAACACACAATACCCTGCATCCCTTTGATACATTTCTCCCCCTTGCGGTTCTATAGAATTTTAGCACTGTCAATTTTACATTAATCTGACGATTGTGTATAAGGAAGAAGGATTTTATTTTATATGTTGGAAATTACTAGTTCCTTATTACTAATTTAAAGTAACAAAATATATAAATCCAAATTCTCAATTATCCCGTTTTAGCCATTTTATTGGCTGAACCTGATAGAGTTTCTAATAATCTACAAGTGCCGTGTAAATTACAAACAATACCTACACATTCCTTTGTCATTTGTATGCGGAATTGTATTGGGAATATCACTGTTTACATCGATTAAAACGTGCTCGGTTAGACAAAGACTAATGACATTGAATCAAAAATGAAGAAACAATAGTGCAAGTCGCACAGCTGCGTTTTTGAGGTCGTCACGTTTGGCCTAGTAAATTATTATCTGTCAAGATCTTCCAATAAAAATAAATCAGTTATGGATGTATAAAAAATAATTAAAATAGATACTGTGGAAAGTTAATTAGTCATTTGAATAAAATGATTCGGAAAATTTCTCGTAACAACAAAATTAGATTGTTGAGTCATTAAAAGAAATTTTGCAACTTACTAAGGTGAACTATTCTACCATTTATATAGTTATCAAAGACAGACGGAACCGAAAAAAAATAAAACAATACTGAAAATTTTAACACAATATATAAATACGTTTGATACTTTTTGAAATTATGGAAATTAAATAAACTGAGATTGATTTAAAATCCATGATTTTAACTGATATTATCATAATTGTATTTATACTTATCATTATTAATTCTGTGAGAACAAAAACGTTTATGATGGAGCTCTAAATATCTTAACGAAAGTAAGGAGAAACAGTAATTTATTTTTATCTATATATATAAAATTGTCGTGTCGCTGACTGACTGATAATCAACGCACAACCTAAACCAGATTTGATAGAGTCGTGAAATTTTCAGGGTAGTTTCCTTTGGTAGTATAGGGGAGCACTAAGAAAGGAATTTTGAAAATTCGCACTTTTAGGGTTTCAAAATTGGGGTTAAACAAATATTGAGTAAGTGCGTCAACCAAAAACCCGCTCGAGTAAGTGCGTCAACCAAAAACATACAGGGTGATTCTTTTACAGGGGTGTGGCTCTCCCCCCTAAGGGACCGCAAATATTTTTTATTATTTGTCTCCAAGTAATTTAATTAGAAATAGGAGAGAAAGTATAAATTATTTATCTCAAATCAATGTCTACGGGTTAGTCGGATTTTAAAGCAATTAAGGGGTAATTTTACGACTCCCTTCATTTGAAGTTACATAAAGAAGTAAAAAAAAAATTTCCAGCATTTAGAGGTGGGTGTAACCCCTTAATAGACACTTTGTGCTTGGTTTTTATGGGCGTACTAAATTTGCTCAATTAGCACAATATAGAGAACTAGCTTTTGCCCCCGACTTCGTCCGCGTTGATGTTGAAATAAATAAAAGTTTCCTTCTTATATCTGTTTTCTTCCCCTACTTTTTAAACTCTATGATGAATATTTAATTGAATATTGAAAATCTCGAAATCTATAACTCGTTATAGACGAAAATTGATACGTAGATTCTCCTAAAGAAAGTCTATCAGTGTGAATTATTTCAGATTTTTTTTATTTTCACAAAAATTATTAAATTTGGATACCTAATTTTATTTTTCCTGTAAAATATAGATAAATATCTATCGGTATCTGGTCATATAACAGTTTTTAAATTTTTTTACCAATTTTTGATAGTTTCTAACAATTTTTGATAGTTTCTAACAATTTTTAACGGTTTTTGTATTTTTGACAGTTTTTGACAAGTTCTAACAATTATACTGCTTTTTTGACCACATTTTGACAGTTTTTTAAAAATTTTGAACGTTTTCTCAAATTTTTGCCTTATCTAACAATTTTTAACGGTTTTCTTAATTTTTTACCAAATTTTGACAGTTTCTAACAATTTTTAATGGGTTTTTTTAATTTTCTTATCAAATTTTGACAGTTTTTAACAAATTTTGGAAGTTTTCTTCAATTTTTGATAGTTTCTAAAAATATTTAACAAATTATGAACGATTTTCTTCAATTTCTGGTCGTATAACGGTTTTTTAATTTTTTTACCAATTTTTGATAGTTTATAACAATTTTTAACGGTTTTTGTATTTTTGACAATTAACAATTTTTAACGATTTTTTGATATTTTTTTATCAAATGTTGACAGTTTCTTACAATTTTTAATGTTTTTTTTTAATTTTCTTATCAAATTTTGAGTTTTTAACAAATTTTGAAATTTTTTCTTCAATTTTTGACAGTTTCTAAAAACTAAAAATTTTTAACAAATGTTGAACGTTTTTCTTCAATTTCTGGTCGTATCTAAATTTTTTTAACGATGATTGTCTATCAGTGTGAATTATTTCAGATTTTTTTTATTTTCACAAAATTTATTAAATTTTAATAGCTAATTTTATTTTTCCGGTAGAATATAGATAAATATCTATCGGTATGAATTATTTACTTCGCCATTAGTCTAAAAGTAGGTGACGTAAAATTATTAAAAAACAATAAGATTATAAAAGAAATGGTTTTGAAATTTGCAAACAATGACCTTTAATTTGATATAACACTTGATATAGTAACTCCACTTGGAGGTGTAAAAATGGGCATAAAAGTTTGAAAAACCGGGGGGGGGGGGAAGTAAACGGGTATAGAAAATAAACTTTTTTTAATCCGACTTCACGCGAACGGAGTCGCGGGTAAAAGCTAGTTTACAAATAAATATGAAGAATAACACATTAATGCGACATAAGATTAAATTCAAGATATATACTAAAATCGGTGACACTGAAGAAACGAAAGTGTGGAGAAAAGAATCCTTCCGATCGTTTCCTCGCTGTCTTAACGAAAGTAAGGAGAAATAATTTTCTTAGTTTTGTACAAAAATAAAAAAAATCGGTTGTGTCGCACCAAAACTCTCCCGATAAGTATCCAGAGACGAATATTTTTTCAAATATTTAATGTTATTTTTTTAATTTTGACAGGTGATAGTTGGAGACATAATTTGGCCGTTCTGAATAGAGATTTTCAATGGCTTTCAAATGACATATTACAAGTCAAATTCCGTGACATTGCATCTGTCATTTTTTGATAGTGACACTTCCGTTTGACAGATGTCGTACAAAAATTAATGGATTCCTCCAATGTATAATCGAAACCCATATACCAAATTCTAGCTTAATCGGATTAAGCGTATGGCTTCTATCATGGAAGAATACACACAGACAGACACACAGACAGACACATCATCGAATACCTAAATAATTTTCTAAATTTGCATGATAAGTCATCATTAGACAGACAGACACATAGACAGACAGACACACAGGCAGATAGACAGACATACTTCCACCTGGAAATGGTCTTCAACGTCTCAGGGTACCTCAAAATTTAAAATGGATATTTCCATTTTTATTTCGAAATTTTTTTTAGCTCCTTCACAATACTTTCCCTTCTCTAATGATGAGTCGGAAAAGTAAAAATCAAAAAAAATCACAACTAATCCAAAAAAAATCAGAAAATGAAAAATTAAATTGTGAAATACGGAAAAATTAAAAAAACCCGCAAAAAAACTATTAAAATCGCAAAAAACAAAACGAAAAGGAATTCGCAAAAAACGAAAGAAATCGAAATATATCAAAAAAATTGAAAAATCGCAAAAAACCGCAAAAATAAAAAACAAAAAAAAAACCGGAAACTATTGTAACCATAAAAAAACTATGACTGGAAAAGAAAAAGTTCAAAAGATTTGAAATAAATCGCAAAATGTCTTTAAAAAAATCGCAAAAAATCTCTAAAAAAATCGCAACAAAATCCCAAAAAAAAATTTCAAAAAAATCGCAAATAATTATAAAAAATCAGGGGATAAGAAAAAATTAGAAAACAAATAAAAAATAGAAAAGAAATCGAAAAAAACCGGAAAAAAAACAAAAAATCAGAAAAAATCGAAAAATCAGAAAAAATAATACAAAAAATCAGAAAAAGAAGGAAGAATCAGAAAAAACAGAAAAAATCAAAAATAACAGAAGAAATCAGAAAAAATATATTTATCAGGATAATTAGTATTCAAAAATCCTTAATTTTACAGGTTATACATATGACATAAATCTTTACAGAATCAGAAAAAAACAGAAAAAATCAGGAGAATAAGAAAAATATCACAAAAAATAATATACAAGAAAATATAAAAAGAAAAACAATAAAATAAAAATTTAAAATAAAAAAAATCACAAAAAAACTCATTATAATAATTTTTGAAAAATTCAGAATATAAAATATAAATATAAAAATTTAAATTTTTAAAAAATCTGAAGAGAATTATTAAAAATTAGCAAATCTGAAAGAAATCAAAAGAAAATCAGAAAATATCATAAAAATAAGAAAAAAAAATCAGATATTTAATGTTAAAGTTTCAATTTTTGACATTTTTTATTTTTGACAGGTGACAGTTGGAGAAATAATTTTGACTTGTCTGAATAGAGTTTTTCAATCGCTTTCAAATGACATATTGCAATAAATCCACGAATACTTTTTCAGATATTTAATGTTAAAATTTTAAACAATCTCAAAAAACCTCTAAAAATCTGAAAAAATCTCAAAAAACCTGAAAAAATCTCAAAAAATCTCAAATAATCTCAAAAAACCACAAAAATATCAAAACATTTCAAAAAAACTGTCAAAAACAAATTGAAAAAAATTCCACGAATACTTTTTCAGATATTTAATGTTAAATTTTGAAACGATCTCAAAAAACCTCTAATAATCTCAAAAAATCTCAAAAAACCCCAAAAATATCAAAAAATTTAAAAAAAAAAACTCAAAAACAAATTGAAAAAAATCCACGAATACTTTTTCACATATTTAATGTTAAATTTTCAAATTTTGACATTTCTTTATTTTTGACAGGTGACAGTTGAAGAAATAATTTTGACTGCTCTGAATAGAGTTTTTCAAGTACTTTCAAATGATGTATTGCAAATCAAATTCCGTGACATATTGCATCTGTCATTTTTTGATAGTGACACTTCCGTTTGACAGATGTACAAAAACTAATGGGTTCTTCCGACGAGTAACCCAAACCCATATACCAAATTTCAGCTCAATTGGATTAAACGTGTGGCTTCTATCGTGGAAGAATACACACAGACAGACAAGACTTCCATCTGGAAATGGTCCTAATCATCTCAGGTGACTTCAAAATGGAAATTTTCATCTTTATCTTGAAAATTTTTTTAGTTCGTTCACAATACTTTCCCTTCTCGGAAGTGGGTAGGTAAAGTAAAAAATCAAGCATACCACATTAATGCGTCGTAATAATATAGTCAAGATTTAAACTAAAATCGGTTATACAAAAGTATCGAAAGTGTGGAAAAAACAATCCTTCCGATCGATCGTTTCCTAGATGTCTTAACGAAAGTAAGGAGTTACAATTTTCTTAGTTTTGTACAAAAATAAAAAACTATCAATCATACTACATTAATGCAACGTAATAATATAAATATAAAATAATTTTCTAATAAAAAACGAATATTGTCATGAGCAAATAACCCTCATACTATAATGAAGTAAACCAAAAGATTAAAAGACAAAAATAATGCATATATTATGTACAAAACCCCGGCCTCAAACAAGCATATTAAAACTATTTAAAGCCATTATCATAAACGATCGTAATCATTAATGTTGATTAAAACAGATATGCACGTACGAGCACTTAAGGCAATTAAGGAAAAGAGTATCGGGTAGAAGGGAGAGCCGTTAGCCCAGGAAGCGTTGAAAGCTCTTAAAGACCTATTGGCAACTGATGGAGGGTATTAGTCGATGTTAAAAGGGAATTGAGAACAAACGACCTGCCATCGATTCTGACTTATGCTTATAGGCTTTTCTTTTTGTTTTGTCGAGTTGTACCGAGTGCAAAGAAATCTTAACTACAAGGAAGTCAAGGGTTTATTGATACAGGAACTTCAAAGGGTTTTTTTTTCATTCATAGTTATATAATATGAGTTTTTCTACTAATCATGGTTTTGTTATTTTATCGTACTGTGCTTTGATTTCAAAATACTTTTACTTGGTACTATTATTTTGTTCGTTCTAATGAAGTTTTTGGACCAATTTTTGGATCTTTTTTGATGATTTCAATCTTAATATGAAAACAATACAAGTAGGCTTCCAAATGACCTTGATGCGACAAGAATAAAATGCTACCATCTCCAATGTTCAATTCCTAGTGAGATAACAAGCTGATGTAGGTATAGAATAGGGTAATTGCCCTGATAATACTAATTTTTTTTCCTGTATACGAAAATACAAGTTCGTAAATATTTATATAAAATAAAGTTCGTAGCAAAACTTTTAATTATGTAGAAGAATAGGGAATCATTTATTATTGATGCCTTTTTACAAGTATACCGAACATCTGTTAAAAGGAGGTGTTGAAAAAAGTGTTTCAAATTGTTGAATATTAATAAAGGTATGTAGGGGAAATGGGGAAAGGGATTCGGAGCTCATATATGAGAAAATAATATTTGGAATTATTTAAAAAAAAGGATGTATTCATTCACATACTGGTTAGTATCTAAGCAGTTTTTCCATATTTATGTTGTTTTTTTAATTTCCCTACCCACCTCCGAGAAGGGAAAGTATTGTGAACGAGCTAAAAAAATTTTCGAGATAAAGATGGAAATATCCATTTTGAGGTCACCTGAGATGATTAAGACCATTATAGAGGCCACACGTTTAATCCGATTGAGTTGAAATTTGGTATATGGGTTTGGGTTACCCGTCTGAAGAATCCATTAGTTTTTGTACGACATCTGTCAAACGGAAGTGTCACTATCAAAAAATGACAGATGCAATATGTCACGGAATTTGACTTGCAATATATCATTTGAAAGCCCTTGAAAAATTCTATTCAGACCAATCAAAATTATTTCTCCAACTGTGACCTGTCAAAAATAAAAAATGTCAAAAATTTGAAACTTTAACATTAAATATCTGAAAAAGTATTCCGATTTTTTTTCGGCTTTATCCGATTTTTTTCTGTTGTATTTGACTTTATTCGATTTTTTCAGTTTTTTATACGATTATATTTATTTTTTTCGATTTTATAAACGTTTTTTTTTAAATTTTTGTTGATTTTTCTGATTTTTTCCATTTTTTCCCGATTTTATCCGATTTTTTGGGAACGTATTTGATTTTCGACTATTTTTTCGATGTTTTTTAATTTTGTCCATTTTTTTTTCAATTTGTTTCAATTTTTTTCGTTTTTATCCGATATTTTCGATTAATTTTTCATTCTTTTTGTTTTTATTTTTTTTTTCGATGTTTTCCTAAATTTATAACAATTTTTTTCAATTTGCTCCAATTTTTTTCAACTTTTTTTGGATTTTTTCAAACTTCATTAATTTTTGTCGATTTTATTTTGTTTTTTCTCATCGTATTTGATTTGCATCGATTTTGTCAGAATTTATTTGTGTTTTTACGCTTATTCGATTTTTTCAATTTTTCTCGATGTTTGGTTTTTTTCGATTTTATTTGGTTTTTTTTTACGATTTTGGTCGATTGTATTTGATTTTTTCGATTTTGTTTGAATTTTTTTTTCGATTTTGTTTGAGTTTTTTTTTTCGATTTTGTTTGAATTTTTTTTCGATTTTATATGATTTTATTCGATTTTTATCAATTTCGTGGCTTTTATTTGAAGTGTTAAGATTTTTGTCAATTTTATTCGATTTTTTTGTATTCTATTTGACTTTTTCAGTTTTTTTTTTCGGTTTTTTTTTCGTATTTATTTATTGTCGATTTTTTAGATTTTTTTTATCGATTTTATTTGGTTTCTTACGATTTTTGTCGATGGTATTTGATTTTATTTAATTTTTATCGATTTTGTTGCTATTATTTGGGTGTCAATTTTATTCCATTGTTTTCGATTATATTACTTTATCAATTTGTTCCGAATTTTTTATTATATTTTCCCAGTTTTTTTTTCAGTTTTTTTTCACCGTTTTTGTTTTTTTTTCATTTTTATCGATTAATGTTGAATTTTACCGATGCTTTTCATTTTATCAATTTTTTTTTCAATTTGTTCTGATTTTCTTTTTCAATTTTTTTTTCGATTTTTTCAACCTTTATCGAGTTTTTTTTAACTATTTTGGATTTTTTCAAACTTAATCCTTTTTTGTCGATTTTATTTGGTTTTACTTTCCCGGCCCACCTCCGAGAAGGGAAAGTATTCTGAAGAGCTAAAAAAATTTTCAAGATAAAGATGGAAATATCCATTTTGAGGTCCCCTAAAATGATTAAGACCATTTCCAGATGGAAGTCTGTTTGTCTGTATTCTTTCACGATAGAGGCCACACGTTTATTCCGATTGAGCTGAAATTTGGTATATGGATTTGCGTTATCCGTCGGAACAACCTATTAGTTTTTGTCCGACATCTGTCAAACTTTTTCCGATTTTTGTTTTTATTTTCGATTTTTTAAAATTTTTTAAAATATTTTTCTCTTTTATTTTTTTTTCACTTTTTTCAGTAAATTTTAATTTGTTGCAATGTTTTTTTATTTTTCCAATTTTTTTGTATCGATGTTTAGATTACTCCAATTTTTTTGTTTTTATTTTTTTTTGATTGTTTCTGTTTTTTAGATCATGTTTCTATTGCTTCCGAAATTATTATTTTTTTCAACGTTCTTTTTTTTCCACATTTTTATTTTAATTTGTATCGATTTTTTAAAATTTTCTTCTAGGATTTCTGATTTTATTTCAGTTTTTTTTTTATTTATATTGATTTTTTCCCCGATTGTTCCCGAGGTTTTCGATTTTCCGATTTTTTAAAATTTTTTTAATCTGGAAAATCGAAAATATATTTAGATTTTTCCAGAGTGTAATTTTTTTTGTTTTTTTCATTTTTTTTTGTTTTTTCAATTTTTTTTTTGTTTTTTCAATTTTTTGTTTTCTTTATTTGATTTTTTTCAATTTTTTTTGTTATTTTTTTTATTTTTACAAGTTTTGTTTGTAGTTTCGATTTTTTCCGATATTTATCATCAATTTATTAAGTTTTTTTTCAGATTTTTTTGTATGTTTCGATTTTTCGGATTTTTTTGGTTTTATTTTTTGATTGTTTCGGTTTTTTTCGATTGTTTCCGATTTTTTGATTTTTTCCGGTTTTCCCACTGTTTTTTGATTTCCCAATTTTTTAAATTTTTTTAATTCAGGAAAAATCTAAATAAATTGATATATTTACATTTTTCTAGGCTGTTTTGAATTTTTTCCATTTTTTTCTTCATTTTTTTTTAATTATTTTTGATTTTTTTAATGTTCTTTTTTTTCAGTTTTTCCAAATTTTTATTTTAATTTGGTTCGATTTTTAGATTTTTTTCCGATGATTTCTGATTTTTTTTTATCTATATTGATTTTTTCCCCGATTTTTTTATTTTTTTTTTCAATTTTTGTCGATCATTTCCATATTTTCCGATATTTTTCGTTTTTTTGTCATTTATTCTTTTCGTTGTTTTCTCTTTTTTGGAGATTTTTTCTTTTTTTTTCAATTGCTTCCGTTTTTTCCGATTTAATCTGATTTTTCCCAATGTTTTTCGATTTTCTGATTTTTAAAATTGTTTTAATCTAGAGAAATTTAAATAAATTGATATATATATATATATATAGATTTTTCCCGAGTGTCTCTCATTTTTAGATTTTTTCATTTTTTTTTTGTTTTTTCAATTGTTTTGTTTTTTCAATTGTTTTGTTTTTTCAATTGTTTTATTTTTTCAATTGTTTTGTTTTTTCAATTGTTTTGTTTTTTAATTATTTTGATTTTCTCAATTTTTTTCTGATGATTTCTGATTTTTCTTTTTCTTTTTAGGTAGATTTTCATATATTTAATCTACCTGTAATCGATTCAATGTTTGTTTCCGATTTTTTCTTTTTTTTTTTCAATTTTTTCGATCGTTTACATCTTTTTTGATGTTTTCCGATATTTTTAGATTTTTTCTCTTTTATTTTTTACTTTCCCGACTCACCTCCGAGAAGGGAAAGAATTGTGAACAAGCTAAAAAAATTTTCGAGATAAAGATTGAAATAACCATTTTAAATTTTGAGGTCATCTGAGATGATTAGGACCATTCCTAGATAGATGGAAGTCTGTTTGTCTATCTGTCTGTCTGTCTGTGTGTATTCTTCCACGATAGAGGCCACACGTTTAATCCGATTCAGCTGAAATTTGGGTTACCCGTCGGATGAACCCATTAGTTTTTGTACGACATCTGTCAAACAGATGTGTCACTATCAAAATATGTCAGATGCACTATGTCACGGAATTTGACTTGCAATATGTCATTTGAAAGCCCTGGAAAAACTCAGAGCAGTTAAAATTATTTCTCCAACTGTCACCTGTCAAAAATAAAAAAATGTCAAAATTTGAAACTTTAACATTAAATATCTGAAAAAGTATTCGTGGATACTCGTCGGGAATGTTTTGGGGCGACACAATCGATTTTTTAGTAATATTTTGGTTTGAAGCTAAACTTTATCAATATAGACTTGGCGTCTGAAGCCAAAAATGTGACTCAATATCAGGAATGTCAACTTTTGAAAATGAAATTTTGTGAAGCTAAGATCACACCCAATCATTTAATACCATTTTGAATAATATTAGTTACCATTTGTCGTACAAACAACAGCGTGGTGGGTCTTTAGAAAATTCAACTAATCACTCGTTTATTAGTTTTTAGTAAAAACAGAATAATCAAGTCTAATGTTAAGTGCAAGGTTTTTATGATTCATATTTCAGTGATTGGACAAAAAAAAACTAGTAATATTTAACAATTTATTGAGAAATTTTTAAAAATTTTAAATATATTACAAAGCTCGAAAAAGCTAACAAGATATAATAAAAAGAACCGTATATATCAATAGGTTTATTTTTTTATTGATTTGAGAAGGGTTAAAGGTATAATGCAATTACGTCGACCTTTTTTATTTTTGCACTTTTTGCTTCTCTTGTATCTTTTTTAGCGCTCTGATCTGATTTTGATGAAATTGTTTTGTTCGGTAACAATACTAAAATAGTGATAACAATGTAATTGAAAAAAACGTAAATCGGGCCATCGAATTGTTTGCAAAACTAAAAGGCAATTGATTTTAATCAGAATTTAAAATTTCGAATTTCTATTAAACTGATACCAGATAAAATGCACAATTTTGAATTTTTTCAACAAAGCGGATTAATTTTATAAATTAAATTTACGAATGTATTTTATTGTTTGACAATTGTTATTAATAAATATTTTAGTTTCTATAATATTCAATTACATTATATTAAATATTTCAATATAATTTTGTGTTAACAGATCAAAAATTTCAAACTATAAAACAAGCTTTGAATATTAACTATTTCATTATGCATGCTCACAGAATTTATTGAGAGCACGTCGTCGCCATCCGTTAATTCGTATATTAATTTTTGTTGTTACATAGAAAATATCATTTCAGTCAACCCAATAAATTTTTAGTAAACTTTTTAAAACTATAATTAATAATTTATAATAAAATTTTTCATCGAAATACGCATTTTTTACCTGGCTGACGCTTGAAAATTGATACGTAGATTATCCTAAAGAAATGTATTTTTAAAAATGAAGAGGAGAGGTCCAAAAAAACCACACAAAAAATATTCGCTTAAAAATTGGCATGTATATTTCCTTTGATAAATAAACAAACATGTACTTCAGTTTTTTCTAATTGGAGACAAATAATAAAAAAATCGGTTGTGTCGCCCCAAAACTTTCCCGACGAGTATCCACGAATACTTTTTTAGATTTTTAAAGTTTCAAATTTAGACATTTTTTTATTTTTGACAAGTGACAGTTGGAGAAATAATTTTGACTGGTATGACTGACAGATGTCGTACAAAAACTAAGGGTTCTTCCGACGAGTAACCCAAACCCATATACCAAATTTCGGCTCAATCGGATTTAACGTGTGGCCTATCGTGGCCGACAGACAGATAGACAGACAGACTTCCATTTGGAAATGGTCTTAATCATCTCAAGTAACCTCAAAATGGATTTTTCCCTCTTTATCTCGAAATTTTTTTTTGCTCGTTCACGGATGTACATCGGTAAAGTAAAAAAAGTTAAAAATGCTGAAAAAAAGTAAAATAATGCTAAAAACGCTAACTATACAAAAAAAACCAAAAAATGAAAAAAAAGCAAAACAAAACGAACAAAAAAAGTGGAATAAATGCAAAAAAAATACAAACATATACAATGAAATGCACAATAGTATATGAAAAGCAAAAATGAGCTAAAATGCCAAAAAAAGTAAAAAAATGCTGAAAAAAGTAAAATAATGCTGAAAAATGTAAAAAAATCCCAAAAAATTTAAAGAAACGCAAAAAAAACCAAACAAAAAAAATATAAAAAATGCAAAAAAAATAAAACAAAAAAAGAAATGCACAATAATACTTGAAAAGCAAAAAATGAGCTAAAAGATGTTAAAAGTTTTAAAAAAACTGTAAAGTTAAAAAAAAAGTGATCAAGGAAATTGTAAATAATGTAAAAAAATGACAAAATTTTTTTTAATAAATGCTGAAAAAAAAGTAAAATAATACTAAAAAATGCTAAAAATTAAAAAAAAAAAATGCTAAAAATCTAAAAAAAGTCAAAAAAAAGTAAAATAACATTAAAAAATGCCAAAAATGCAAAAAAAAATACAAAAAGATGCCAAAAAATGCAAAAAGAAGTCAAAAAATGCTGAAAAAATTAAAATAATACTAAAAAACGTTAAAAATGCAAAAAAAATCCCAAAAAGTAAAAAAAATACAAAAAAAGCAAAAAAAATGAAAAAGGTGCAAAAAAAATACAAACATATACAATGAAATGCATAATAATATATGAAAAGCAAAAAATGAGCTAAAATATAAGAATTCTAAAAAAAAGCAAAACAAGTTTAAAAAATGTTAAAAGAAATTGTAAAATATTAAAAAAATGACAAAAAATCTAAAAAAAAAGTAAAAAAATGCTGAAAAAAGTAAAAAAATGCTGAAAAAAGTAAAATAATGCCAAAAACGCTAAAATTTCAGAAAAATCCCAAAAAATTTAAAGAAATGCAAAAAAACAAACAAAAAAAAATAGAAAAAATGCAAAAAAAATAAAACAAAACAAAGAAATGCACAATACTTGAAAAGCAAAAAATGAACTAAAAAATGTTAAAAGTTTTAAAAAAACTGAAAAGTTAAAAAAAAGTGATAAAGGAAATTGTAAAGAATGTTAAAAAATGACAAAAATTTTTTCAAAAAAATGCTGAAAGAAAAGTAAAATAATACTAAAAATGCTAAAAATTAAAAAAAAAATGCCAAAAAATCTAAAAAAAAGTCAAAAAAAGTAAAATAACATTAAAAAATGCCAAAAGTGACAAAAATGCAAAAAAAAATACAAAAAGATGCCAAAAAATGCAAAGAGAAGTCAAAAAATGCTGAAAAAATTAAAATAATACTAAAAAACGTTAAAAATGCAAAACAAATCCCAAAAAGTAAAAAAAAAATACAAAAAAAGCAAAAAAAATTAAGAAAGTGCAAAAAAATACAAACATACAATGAAATGCACAATAATATATGAAAAGCAAAAAATGAGCTAAAATATGATAAAAATCCCAAAAAATTTAAAGAAACGCAAAAAAAAACAAACAAAAAATAGAAAAAATGCAAAAAAAACTAAAACAAACAAAGAAATGCACAATAATACTTGAAAAACAAAAAATGAGCTAAAAAATGTTAAAAGTTTTAAAAAAACTGAAAAGTTAAAAAAAAGTGATAAAGGAAATTGTAAAGAATGTTAAAAAATGCCAAAAAAAATCTAAATTTTTTTTAAAAAATGCCGAAAAAAAGTAAAATAATACTAAAAAATGCTAAAAATTAAAAAAAAATCCCAAAAATCTAAAAAAAAGTCAAAAAAAGTAAAATAACATTAAAAAATGCTAAAAGTGCCAAAAATGCCAAAAAAATAAAAAAAGATGCAAAAAGAAGTCAAAAAATTAAAATAATACTAAAAAAGGTTAAAAATACCCAAAAAGTATAAAAAAGCAAAAAAATGAAAGAAGTGCAAAAAAATACAAACATATACAATGAAATGCACAATAATATATGAAAAGCAAAATGAGATAAAAAATGTTAAAAATATCTGAAAAAGTATTCGTGGATACTTAGTCCTTGATACTCTGTATTAAGGTTGGTCCTTCGAATTGATTATTATATTACAAATATAACAACTAGTAAAATTATTCCAATTATATAGATTCTTAATCATATTTGTTCAATATATTTATCTCAAATCAACCATTTTCAATATATTTATATTTACAATATGACTGGCACAATGCAAAAACGCTAAAGGAAAAACGCAAACGCAAAAATGAGGAATGACATTAATGGCATGACAAATGACAATTATGACAAATTACATGAATGTCAATTGATATTTTGTTAATAATCTTCTGTTTTGTTATGCGTGACACTAGAATACTATCGATAGTACCTGAGAAATATTGATCGTTTCCGATTGCTCAAACCTATTGATAGTTATCAATAGTGCTATCGATGGTTTTCGATTTTTGGCCACTTTCAGTTTGTTTTGAATAAATAAATTTAAAAATATAATATGCCCGGATCAAATCAAATTATAAAAAAATATTAAATGAACCACTCCACCCACGTAACTTCAAGCACGTTGTTATCTGTCCGATTATAATAATTACCCAGACATGCAAAATTCGCCCACTTTCTTATGAATAACCAAGAAGGCTGCTCAACAATTTTATCAACATATCCATAGATCATAACGATTATACGGAACTTCTACCCACGATTTTATTTAACGATGTTCTAAGACAATGCACATCTTTTCTTGTACTTCCTCATTTAATAGTCTATGAGCCTAATTTGATCATAGAAATTATAGGAATTGTGCCGAAAAAATATCCGATGTTTTTTATTATTTACCTTTTTATTTAGATCATCTGTAATCTCTAATAATTAGGCAATCAAAAATTATTAATTTAGTTATTGTCGAAGGACCACATCGTTTTGTAGGATAATGAGACACTTCATTTTATATTAATCCACATGGTGGTATTTCTAAAGAGCTTTAAGTAAAATTGACCAAACTTGTATTTTTTAACTGGGCAATAGTGTAAGCCATCAAAAATTTGCAAATTACAATAATTGTAATAATAATAAAATAAAAAGTTTCATATTATTTTTTAGTGTAGAAAACATTATAGTCATCATCTGTCAAATATGTTCATTATCTTAAAGTGAAATAATAATTTATCTCCATTAATATTTTCATTGTTATGAGTAGCAAATTACAATTGATTAATACTGGCCATTTAGTCATAATTACCCTAAAATATTATACCGAAATATTTCTCCAAAAATGTTGACAATAATTACCCAATTAGTTGGACCAGTAATGGGTACTTAAATGGTTTTATGTTGATAAACTTCATTATTTTTTACGATATCTAATAAAAAAAGGTAGTAATTATACTTTATTATTTATAAAAGTAGTTACAATAGAAATATATATCACTATAAGTAATATAATTGCAGTAAAAAAATAATAAAAGGAAACATTTTGTATTGTATTTAAGAAAAAGAAATTAAAATTTTCTTAATGAGTTTAAACTTGGGAAGAATTAATTAAATCAAAATAATATTAAATCCCTTATTCTAATAGTAGTGTATGGTAAGCTTAAGTTAAAATCATCAAATTATCTGTAATTCTTTTTTATTCGTATTTAGCAACTTTAAATTAAATAAAAAACAAATTAAACCATAAAAAATAAATTGTTAATCTAGTTGACGTCGTTATTTTTTACTACTTTAGTTAAAATCTAAAGCGGTCCGCATACTATAACTTTTATAATTAATATTTTACATAATTGTATCTTATTTTTCTTTTTTTATTTATATTTAACTACTTTTAGTAAAATAAAACAGGGAAAATAAAAATTCATAATCTCGTTAAAATTATTTATTTTTAAATATATTAATTTAAAAAATACTATATGACGGTCGATCGATGAGTTATGAAAGTTTTTCACACATTTTTTTTTATATTTTTCAATGTAATCTCCTTTTAGTACAATACACTTTTCCCAACGTTTCTGCCATTTATTTAATCCCTTCAAAATACGCTTCTATCTCGACGATAGCTAAATTTTTCCACATTTTCATGTTGGAGAACAAAAAAAAGTCGCAGCGACTATGGTGGGTGCAGTTCATGCAATTTGGCCGCGACATTAGGCCAGATGCTTAATATCTGAAAAATATACCACAACCTTCACAAAACAATGAGAAAAGTGGTTGGATTTTTTTTTCGAACTATTTTTTCCAAAATAAATTCGCAAAGAAAAGTTATTTGAAGGCTACGGAAACCGCGCCAAGATGTGATTCCAGTGATTTATCACTGGAGCGTTAAAGAATTGATTTATTAGTGAGAGCAAGTGAGATAGAAAACTATGACAATGTTGTGGACTCAATTCATTTATAGGTAGATTTCAATCCAAAATGTTAGAATGGTCAATAGTAAAAATGTTCCAACTAATGAACTAAGCATGACGAGCAATTCATGTTCGCATAATTCTGAATAAAACATTCCAGTGCTTATTAAGTTCCTAAAGATCCATGGAGAGTATTCTGGCAACATCGCTCACTAAACTTTTGATAGTTTACACCGATGACGGCTTATGGCTCATTATTGTTTACCACCTGTTTGTTTATACTTAACTACGCTGAATAGAATGTTCCTGGTTTTGTTTATTTTGTGCTTGTAGTTTTGTACTTCTGCAAAATAAATTATTGATAACAATTATTTGTTCCATTATTGTTGATTCAAAGTTTTACATGGAAGTGTTTTGTTTCATCATTCTCCAATAGTAGTATTATAATTTGAAGTCTGTCACCAGCATACTGTTTTACAGCGTTGTCAAGCAATATTTATACTATTTATTTACTATATGAGCAGGCCGAAAAAATAATGACATAGATATTACTCAGGAATAACTAAATCGAGAACAGCTTCCAATAAATGCTCACATAAGTTCTATTTTGTTTATAGAATGAAACTGAATATCAGTTATTCTGTAGTTCCGACAAATAACTAAACTGTCAACTCAGGAATATGCCAATAAAGTCAGAAGAAGCCGCAATCACGCTGTTGTTTGAATGTCTCACTAAATTGGGTTTTAGAGCGGCGTTTATTCATGTTGTAACATGAAAATTGACCTATTTTTCTCTCTATGCCTCGACATTATTTTTGTCTACGATTTTTACATCAAACAGGACATCGTGTAGCATAAGGTTTTATGTTTTTACATCTCTCTCATAATTTAAGTATAAAAGCCGTTTGTAAATATTTTTCTTTTGTAAGTATTTCGCAACATGATAAACGAATTACCTCATGACCCTAATTAAAAAGGTTTTTTTTAATTTCAAAATAAAAAAATAAAATGAGTAAATTGTCGTTTATAGTACTTGACTATAGGCAACCCATAAACACGTAGGAGTTAATCTGGTTGCCTAGACATTTAGCTATTTAGTTGTTATTAATTTGTCGATATTGTACAGCCCTGTGACGGTTCTTCCGTTTTTCCAAGGATTATTCCCAAAAAACTGTGGCTAAAACCTTTCCGGTCGATGGGACCGTCTTTGTCTTCTTCGGAGCAGAGTTACCCCGAAAAATCCATTATTTTGACTTGCTTGGTCTCTGGCGTATAATAATGGATCCAGGTTTCATCAATGGTGACGACTTGATGCAAAAACTATGAATTTCTTACAGTGTTATGCTTCAACATTGACAGCCGCCGTATCCCTTTGTTATCCATTGTAAGCAATCGCAGCATCTACAGGGCCGACATCTTACTCATGCTTACCTTATTAAGTAAAATATTAATTCCCATTCCTTACGACACGCCTATGCTACTTCGCGCACTTTCGTTCAACATTTTCATCGATAACCACGTCTGCCTTGGACGCTCCTCATCAAAAACAGATGTACGACAACGTTTAAATTCGTTGGAGCAATATCTTGTGTTTGTCATAGATGGTGAAGGTTTCCCATAGACAGCATCCAAATTCGCATGTTTTGCCATGCAAAAATAAAAAGCGAATTACGAATCTATATTGTTCTTTCTAGATTTTATCGAGAAAAAGGAAACACGTGGCTCCCAAATAAAAACTAACCTATGAATCACTCTTAAATGTAGTATCACAGAAAATAGGATCAATCTATGTCAAGTACAATTTTAGATGTGTTAGTTTTTTTGTGTAGTTTCAAGTGTCTTAGTTTTTTCAGAGTATCTTCAAGTGGTTGAAGTGGTGTAAAAGTTTTTAAAGAAAAAAGTACGGCTTTATTGTCCAAATATGTAATCTGCATTGAACAGAAGTGTTAAATATTTTATTCTGTTCAATTGATTACGAATCTAGAAAATTTAGGGGAAATATTTTAATATAGGGAACATATTTATTCACAGGGACGATAACATAGAAATTGAGTAATGATTATGGGAGAAAATTACACTAGGCTAACCCATTCCAGTCTCGGTAGATGAAAAATTAAACCGTGGTGTAATTAATTTTTTTTTTCTGTGCCACCTTGTATTTTTATTATTCTTCTGCTCTGTATATTTTAATTTCAGGCTCGATTGATCTCCCTCTCTTCTAGGTATTACTATAAAATGTCTTTCCCATGTTAACAATTCTCTCTCTTTGCCTCCTCAGTCAAAACGATTGACTTGTATATCGTCTTCCCCTCATTACATATGGTATATATTATATTTTCACGAAGGTCCGCTATTATCATTATTAATTATTTCATCGCTTTAACTTTTATTTACTGTTATTTTTAATAATTTTAATGCCGGTATATTTTTTTTGTTTACTTAAAAGTTCATATCTTATCTTTTATAACAATATAAATTATTTGATGTTTGTGTTGCTCTTTCAGTCTCGATTACAAAAAGAGAATCTATTTTTAATTTGTTTTTACAGATTGTCTTAAAATTTAATTCACTTTGAGTATTTTTATATTTCATATTTTGATCTAAAAATTCATATATTTCATATCCTTGTTTTATATTCTTCTTTTTAACAGAGACCACAAAATCTGGTCATTTATAAGATTTTTGTCTTATATTTACTCTATGTGAACTTTAGGGGTTTTTGGAGCAAGTTTTGTTTTTGGACCAAACGTTTCTTTTTTCCTGGAACAAGTTCTTTTTGGTACAAGTTTTTTTTTGGTAAAATTTTTTACCAGTTTATTTGTTGGTTAGTTTTTTTCCTCCTTTGGGACCAACGTTTCTACTGCCGGATCCAAGAAACGTGAGAAGAAATTCGAAGACAAGCAACAACCAAGTTAAGTTGAGTTGCATTTCCAAAACAAAAAAAAAAGAAATGTGTCCGAAAGTTTTTTTTTTCGTATTAAATAAAACAAATATAACGTTAAATTTGAGTTTAATTTCCTTAAACCCACAAAAAGAAAGAAAGGACGAATTTTGAAATATATCATAGTGTTTTTGTCAATTGTTTCTAAATACATCAAAAAATCAAATAGACTGGCGTCCAAATTTTTTTATTTAATATTTTACTTTTTGATATATTTTCAAATTCTATTCGTAATAAAAATTAAAATAGCGTTTCAATAGTTTGAAAGTAATAGCAAAATATTTCTTAATAGTTGTACATCACCTTGTATAAATCCATCTTAGGGTCTAGAGAATACAATCCCATGGGGATTTAAATTTTTGTGTTTGTTTTTCACAAGGGATATATTTTTTGTAGGTATCATAAATTTTTGATCTCCCACTTGGATTTCATTTGTCCGAAATGTGTGCGTGTGTTTCTTTAAAAAAAAAAAAACTCTAAACATATTTCACAATTTATCAATTATTTCCTGAGTTCGGGACGTGTGAGGCAAACTTGAAAGGTATGAGCAACTTCCATGAAATTTTAATCAAAATGAGATTCTGTTTATCAGCCTTTTATTTTACCTGATGTGGTTTGTATTTACTTTAGTCTCTCGTGCAAAATTTATAAATATTTAAACCCTGCATGTAGTGAGTTACGACATAATGTATTATTCATTTTAATTAAATTTATATGGGGTTTTATTAAATTCGTTTTTGATCTAACAAACACTTAAATATAATTCTCCCTCGTCCTTTATGCTCGGTTTCTCCCCATTTAAATATTATTTTCGGTTTACCCTTGTTAGTTCATTGACTTTCCCTTATATTTACTATAATCCCTTTCGTGCTGTCAGATGTCAAATATCCTTCACTTTCTTCTTCACCTCATTTTGACCTAGACTTCTTCTTTTTCTTCTAAGTACGTTATGGCCGTTTCCTATAGTTGCATCCGATTTCTTACGACTGAAAAACAAAAGTGAAAAAAATTCACTTGTGTTTATTTGTTTTTATTTATTTTCATTTGTTTTCATTTGTTTTTACTTATTTTCATTTATTTTCATTTTTTTCGTTTGTTTTTACTTATTTTCATTTGTTTCGACTTGTGTTTATTTGTTTTCATTTATTTCCATTTGTTTTCATTTGTTTTCATTTGTTTTCATTTGTTTTCATTCGTTTTTATTTGTTTTCACTTGTGTCTATTTGTTTTCATTCGTTTTTATTCGGTATATTTTAATCTATTTTATTAAAAGTAGTCTTTGACTATCTAAATCTAACTTGTGTATTAAAAATAGAAGAAAATATAACACTATTTATATTTATTTTATTAGAAGAAGTCTTGACTATCTAAATCTAACCTGTCTATTAAAAAAAAGAAAATATAGCTTTCTCTTTCCACTTAAAACTTATTCTTCACTACGTTCCCTATTGTTTTCCACTTTGCCCTATTTTTTATTCCACTCTTTCCACTTCCTTTTTTTTACTTTTTTGTCTACATTTTCACCTATATTTTTTACTAATTTCTTTGTGTCATACTTTTTTCCGTCAAAACTTTTTTTCTACTTCTTTCCCAATTTTTTTCACTTTTCCTATACTTTTTTCCACTTTTTCCCCTACTTTTTCACTAATTTTTTTATATTTCAAACTTTTGTTCCACTTTTTCCCCCGACTCATTTTTTCTCCTCTATTTTTATTATTTCAATTTTTTTCTGCCAATTTTCCATCATCCTTTTTTCCTCTACTTTTTTGCCAATTTTTTTATATTTCAATTTTTTCTTCCAATTTTTTCCCCCCATTTTTTTGTTATAGATATTTTTTTACATTTTTTGCCCTACATTTTTTAGTTTCAAACTTTTTTTCCCTTTTTTTCTCCTGTTTTTTCAGTAATTTTTTTGTTTCCAACTTTTTTCCCATTATTCCCCCACACTCTTTCCTCTACTTTTTTATAATTTCTTTGTGTTCCACTTTTTCTCCTCAAAAATTTTTTTACATCTTTCCCTATTTTTTTTCACTTTTCCCCTACTTTTTTCCATGCTTTTTTTGTTCCACCCTTTCCTCTACTGTTATTCACTTTTTCTCACACATTTTTTTTACTAATTTCTTGGTGTTTTTTATTCTGTCCTTTTCCTACTTTTTCTCACTTCTTCTCATAAATTTTTGACTAATTTTTTTGTGTAAAGTTTTTTTTCTTCCACTTTTTCTCCTTAAATCTTTTTTTTCACTTCTTTTCCAATCTTCTTTCACTTTTCACCCATTTTCTTTCACTTTTCCCTACATGTTTATTCCACCCTTTCCCCTACTTTTTTTCACTTTTCTCCTACATTTTTCACTAATTTTTTATTTCTTTGTGTCAAATTTTTTTCCACTTTTTCACTAATTTTTTTTATAATTTAAAATTTGAAACTTGTTTTACCAATTTTTCACTCTTTGCCCCAGCCTTTTTTCCCTACTTTTTTTTCCACTTTTCGCCCCAGTCCCTTTTCCCCCACTTTTTTAGTTTCAAACTTTTTCCCCAATTTTTTTATATATAATCTTTGTTTTTTATTTCCAATTTTCTCTCTCTTCCTTTCTATCAGTACCAATGGAGTGGTAAGGGGGAAAGAAGAAAATAATTACTCAAAAAAAGAGATTTTTTCGTAAAAAAGTGGAAATTTGACAGAAACTGACAATAATAAGAAAAATGGGTAGTTTTAGAAAAAATGGGGAAAACGGGGTAATTTCAAGAAAAAAAGTGACAAAATTTGGAAGAAAACAGGGGACATTTAAGACAAAAAAGTTCGAAAATTTGAAAGAAAAGAGGGAGAAATTTTGAAGGATGAGAAGAAATTGGAGGAAAAATAACAAAAATGAAAAAATAAGAGGTAATTTTAAGAAAAAAATGGGGTAATTTTAGAAAAAACGGTGTAATTTCAGGAAAAAGTGACAAAAATTGAGAGAAAAGAGGGGAAATTTAAGACAAAAAGTGACAGTATTTGTGAGAAAAGAGGGGAAATTTTGAAGGAAGAGGCCTTGTGACGAAAATAAGGGGTAATTTTTAGAAAAAAGGGCTAATTTTAGAAAAAAGGGGGTATTTTCAGAAAAGTGACAAAGTGAAAAGAGGAAAAATTTTGGGCAAAAAAATTAACACCCCCATTTTTCTTAAAAATCTACTAATTTAGTAGGAAATCTACTGAAAACGGTAACCCTGATTATTTGTTTTCATTCATTTTCAACTGTTTTTATTTGTTTTCATTTGTTTTTACTTGTTTTCATCTGTTTTACTTGTTTTAATTTTTGTTTCATTAATTTTCATTCGTTTTCATTTGTTTCTATTCGTTTTCATTTGAATACTTTGATAGTTATTGTTTATTATTAATTTTTATTATCTCATTGCGTAATCAATTAACTTTTGCATTGTCTCCCTTCTGGCTTTTTCAAGCAATTGCAATACATTTAACCTTTGGTAAGTTTAAACTTTATTTTTCTCCCCCAATTCTTAAGAACGTTTTATTCCAGGCCTGATGATGGCAGTTTGCCGAAACTAGTTGCCAACCTCCCTTCTATCAACTTTAATAAAATTTTGTTATATTATTGCATCAGCAGACCACATTTGAGATAATGCATTTTTACTAAAATAGAAACTTTTTTGCGGCAAGATCCTCTTATATTTATTGTGACGTTATGGTACTTTTTCAATAAAAAAATGCACCGTTTAAATTTTAATTTAGTGATGAATTTCTCATTATCTCTGTAAGCGTTATTTTTTATTATAACTGACTTAAATAACCTTTAAGTATAAAAATGTTTGAGAAAAGTTAAACCTTAGGGTATTTTTATTCTCCCATTATTTATCTACTAAGTTTAAAACAATTTTGTTTGAAATCTAGACCACAGGGATTTACATTTTAATTTAATAAAATAAATGTGGTTATCTCCAAAATAACTTTTTAAAAAAACAAAAATTTGAAAAAGCTTTAATTTTTGAGTCTAACTATCAATACAAGAAACAGAATAGAACTGAATAATATAAAAATATAAGTTTTTAATTTCTCGGAGATTTCGCCGTGAGAATGCAACCTTGCACTTTTGCGGTGTCGTCTTCCGTTGGGTTAGCTGAACTCTTATCTTAACTCCTCCACCGTCAGATGGAAATTCTGGGGCTGGCCACAGGATTTTGAAGTTGAAGATTCGGCGTTGCGGTGCCTTGTATACCAATTTCAATTTTTGGTTCTTGATTCCTTCGTTTTCTGTAAACTAGTTTAAAAATTGCAAGCAAAATAAAAATTACAATTATAATGTAAATAACAATAGTCCAGACGCTAATTCCTTTTGAAATAAGCGGAATTGAGATTTCACTGATTTTATGTTTTTGTATTTCTAAAGCACTTTGAATGTTTTTAAACTTATCTAAATCTATATTGTCTAATTTAATTGGCTTAAATTCGGCCGTTAAATCTAATAGTTTTGAGTTTTTAATGTTTAAATGTGGAAGGTTAATTAACTTGAACTCTTTCCGATAATTTTGATAGTTCCGAATTTGTAAGCCACTAATATACACTTCACAGTCCGAACTAAGTTCTAAAATAAATGTTCCTCGAATAGGGATACTGTCTTTGTTAGTTCCACATTTTTGAGTAACTAAAGTTTCTTCAGGAGCGATGATAATCCAATGATTTTTTTCCAATCTTTGAATTTTTAATTTGGGCATACTAACGGGTAGCTGCTGGCAATTTGTGACGTTCTTGAAGTATCTTAACATTTGAATTTCACATGGGACTTCTTTGGTAATTGTGACAGGGCCGTATTGCTGGCACAGATAATTTTCTGTAGTAATTTCTTCACATTTTTTGTCGAAAAATGAATAGGAAAGGTCATTTAGGATTAAATATTTAGATTGTGGTAGGATTACATTAAAAGATTCTTGTGTCGGAGTAGGCAAAGGATACATATGAAAATAACTGTAAATTTCGCTTTCTACTATGGGAATTTCTAGAATAAATACTATTTGGTATTCTTTACTGTAACTTTTTATTTCCATTATTTTTTCATAAAGTAAAATATTATCTAATTTTGCTTCAAAAGGTAGTTTATTAACTTTTAAATGTTTACTTATAAGAAATATTTCGTTTAAGAGCTCTTGAGGTTCAATGATTGAATTGTGAAATGTATTTAATTTTGAAAACGTGATAGCAAGTTCGATTTTTTCTAAAATATTGTAAATCACTTGATAAACTGGGACAACTTGTGAAATTATTGTGTCCGTAGCAAAGTATTGAAAATCTGAATTTTGATTTTTTAGGCTGGTTTCGATTTTTTCTATACGATTAATTATTATTTGTTGATTATGTGCCAAAGTGTTTGTATTATTTTTAAAGTTTTCTATGGAATTTTGTAAAAGTGTTATTTGATTTTCAGCTAAATTTTTTAATTTAGATTGATTTTCTGAAAGTACTGAAATTGCTTTGTCATACTTTTCGGCATCATTTTGGTCTAAATTGCCTGTCAAAGATTTAATTATTGAACCAAGTCCATCTAATAAACCTCTTTTATTTCTCTTAATATTATTAATTGGATTTAATTGATTTATTTGAATATTTATTTTTTGTTCTAAATTTTGTATAAGATTGCAAGCATTATGAAATTCATTTTTTGTATTATTTCCTGTATTATTTAGTGCAAACGACTGTTGTAATTTTTTAAAATTGATTTTTATTATTTCAAATTCTTTAACAATGTTTTTAATATCAAAAATTTGAATAAATGACCAAAAATCGATTTTATTTTGGGCATTTCCTAATTTATAAGGTAAAAGACCAGGATTATTGTTGAGGTTATGGAATTTAGGGTAACTTAATCCGCCGTAGAGGTGGATGGATAACCTGTAACAAGTGGAGGTTGTTTTAATTCTTTTATATGAATAATTTCTTTTTTATTTTTATTTCTTTTATCAGTAATTTCAACTTTATTATTTTCTAAAAGTTTAGTAATTTCATATGGTCCTAAAAATTTATTATTTTTCTTGTTACGATATTGTGAATTTTGTTTAAAAACTATTTGATTTATTTTAAAATCGTGATTTTTGTCTCCTTTAACATTTCGTTTATCTGTTATTTTAGTTTTTTGGCTTTCTAGTTTATCACTAATATTTTGGTAAACGTATTCGAGTTTTTTCTTATGGTTTTCAGCATAATCAGAGTAAAATGCAGTTGGGATAAAAATTTCGTTAGGATTTCGTGAATTCGTATGTCCAAAAGTTAACTCAAATGGAGTGTAGTTTGTTGAACTATGTATAGAATTATTATAACCAAGAATAGCATAGTCTATTAAATCGTCATTTTCGTTAGGATACATTTCTTTTAATAGTCTAAGGTGTTCTATAAGGCTTGAATTAAATCGTTCTGCAATACTGTTAGATTCGTGGTGTGCCACTGTAGTAAAGTGAATTTTGATTCTGTGTAAATTTAAAATTTCTTTAACGGTTTCATTATTAAATTCAGATCCGTGATCTAGTATTAATTTTTCGGGTATTCCAAAGGTAGAAAAATATTTTATTAGTGCTTTGCTTACATGAATTGCGGTTTTGCCTTCTATGTGATAAGCTTGAGCGAATTTTGAAAAAGAGTCTATTATTATTAAGTAGATCTTGTGATCATAAAAAAATAAATCTACATGAATTAATTGAAAGGGTTTAGATGCGGTTTCTGTAACTACTAATGGTGCATAAGGGGGATGTCGACCATATTTAGCACGTTGACAAATTTCGCAAGAATTTATATATTCAGTTATAGTTGTTTTCATATTTTTCCAATAATAATTTCGTTTTAAGTATTCGTGTGTTTCATTTATACCACGGTGGTTTGTTTTACCTTCGTGATGGTGTTTAGTTAGCATGATTTGTTCTTCTTTTTCGGTTACTGTATTAACTCTTTTTAAACATCTAATTAATTTTGGACCTTTTTCTGAAAATTTTTCTAAATAAACTTTACTGAAATTGTTGTATAAAGAATCGTTGTGGAAATACATACAATACGTTCTTTTCATTATTGTGTAGTCTTTAAGGAATTCAAATATTAATTTTTCATTATTTTCTTGTGGAATTTTAACATTAATAATTTTATGATTTTCGTAAGTTTCTTGGCTAACGATTAATTTAGGATATGGATGGGGTGTTACTATAATTTGGTTAACTTTATTATTTATTATTTCATCGTATATTTTAATACCGTCATTAGTTGTTTCATTATAAGTTGTATGTTGTGTACTTAAGTCGGTGTCGTAGTCGTCGAGTGTTTCTGGAGGGTTAATTTGTATGTCAGAAATAATTTTAATTTTGTTTTGTTCTGATTGTGAACTTGTGGGAAGTTGATCCGGTACTCTTTCGGAAATAAGGTCGGTTATAAATTGATCTAATTCTTTTTCATCAGAAATTTCACCCGGATTATTACATATTGACTCATTTTCTAAAGCATTTATAATTACTCGAGAGAGTGCGTCACAATTTGTATTTAAAGTTCCTTTTTTATAAACAATATTATAATCAAATTCTTCTAAACGAAGTCTCCATCGTATTAATTTTGAATTGGGTTCTCGCAAATTAAATAGCCAAATAAGTGGGCGATGATCACAATATATAGTGAAATGTTTTCCGAATAAATAAGGGCGGAAGTACTTGCAGGCCCATACTATTGCAAGTAATTCTCTTTCTATGGTACTATACTTTTGTTCAGAATTATTTAAAGTTCTAGATGCATATGCGATTGGTCTATCGGAACCGATCGGTCCTTGTGACAAAACTGCACCTAAGGCCACACCTGATGCATCTGTTGTAAGCACAAAAGGCTTAGAAAAATCTGGGTATTGAAGTATCGGTGCATTGATTAAAAGATTTTTACAAGTATTAAATGCTGAAATGAAATTTTGATCGTGAATAATTTTAGCATTCTTTTTTAAACATAATGTTAATGGTTTTGTGATTTTAGCGAAATCTTTAATATATTTTCTATAATAACCTAATAAACCTAAGAAACTTTTGATTTCTTTTGTCGTTTTCGGAATTGGGTAATTTTTTATAGCAATAATTTTGTCTGGATTAGGCTTAACGCCTTCTGGAGTAATAACGTGTCCCAAATAAGCAACTTCTTTACGAAGAAATTCTGATTTGTCGAGTTGTATTTTAAAATTAGCTTGTCTTAAACGTTCAAAAACGGCTTTTAGTCTTTCGATATGTTCCTGAAGGGATGTAGAAAAGATAACAATGTCGTCTAAATAAACAAGGCAAGTTTCGTTATGTAGTCCTCTTAAGATATTGTCCATCACTCTTTGAAAAGTCGATGGTGAGTTTTTTAATCCAAATGGCATTCTTGTAAATTCGTAGTGTCCGTTTTGTGTTGAAAAGGCAGTTTTTGGTATGTCATCTTCATGCATTTGAATTTGGTGAAATCCACTAGCAAGATCAAGAGTACTAAAATATTGACTTTTTCCTAATTTGTCTAGAATTTCGGTTATGTTGGGTAACGGATATTTGTCGGGTATTGTTTTCTCATTAAGTTTTCGATAATCGATAACTAAACGAATTTTACGTTTATTTGATTTATCAAGGCGCTTAGGTACGCACCATATAGGGGATGAAAATGCCGAATTAGAGGGTCGAATTATACCTTGGTCAAGCATTTTTTCAATTTGTGTTTTAACTTCTTCTTTGTAAACTTCTGGGTATCTATAAGTTTTTGTAAATATTGGTGTATCGTCTGTCATGTTTATTTTGTGTTTAATCTGATTAGTAAATGATAAGGGGATATTTTCACAATAAAATATATCGCGGTATTCGTAACATAAATCTTTAATAGCTTGTTTTTCTTCGTAATTACAATGTTCTAAATCAATATTTTTTAAATTTGATTTTAAAACACGGTCATCTGATTCGCCTAATTCGTGATCAGTTTCCATTTTTTCTAGAAAATTTATTTCGTTAATATTAAATTCCTCAATATCTAAAGGTTCTGAAATTTCTATTTTTCTTAAATCTGTACTTGAATTTACTATGGTTGTGAAAGCAAAATAATTTTTTACATTTACTAAAGCAACGGGTGATTCGAGATTACTAGCAAATTTTTTATATTCTAATAGTCCGGTGCCTTCTTTCATTTTTACTGGTATTTTAACAATTTGTTGAGTTCTAGGAGGTATAACTATTTGAAAGTTTCGAACTTTTAAATTTTGATTAGTTTCTGTGTCATCTTCGCTTTCGTATATTATTGGAATTTTAACATAAGGTGTAATAATTATTTTTGAACTTACATTTACTGAAGCTTTTAATTGTTTTAATAAATCGATGCCTATTAAACCATCGTATTTGTCACTAAATTTAAAAAGATAAAATTTATGATATTCCGGTATCTTAAATATTTGGAATATTGGAATTTCTACTACTTCGTCATGATATGTAATATTATGAGCGCTTTGAATGTGGAATTTTTCTTTAAAAATATATCTAGAGTAAAACTTATATGCTAAATGGGGATTTATTAAACTACGAGTACTACCTGTATCTATAAGAAAATTTGCTTTAAGTTCTGGAATATAAATGTAGGGTAAATTAGCCTTTGATAAATTTAAATTTATTATGTGGGATTGTTTTGTGGGGCGTCCTGTGGAAAATTTATATTTTGACCACTGATTTCTGCAAATTCTGATTGATTAGTTTGATTATTAGAAAAATGATAATTTTGTTCATTATTTTGATATTCACAATTTTCAAAGGGATTTTCAAATTGCTGATTTACATCTTGAGCAAATAATTCAGTGTGTGTAAAATTTTTTTGTGGAATCATTCTTGTATTACCTGACGAGGTGTCCATTGGTTCTGGTTTAAATGGTTTATTGTAATTTGAAAAATTTCTACTTTGATTTGAAAATGGTCTATTTCTAGTAACTTGACTTTGTCTTGTCTGGTAAAATTTTTGTTGATTTTGTGTAGGAGTGTAACTATTATTTCTCCATTGCATTTGATTATTTTGAGTAAAAGGGCGGTTATTATTATTATTAAAATTATTACCAAAATTTTGTTGATTCTGAAACGGTCTAAATTGTGTCGATGCCGGTGGTCTAAATTGATTATTTTGAAATGGTTGGACATTTTGAAAAGGAGGATTAAAATTTTGAGAAAAATTAGGACGAGTATTTTGAAAATTTTGTCTAGTAGGAGTTATTCGTGGGGTTGGTTTATAAGATTGAAAATTTAAAGAATTACCTCTGTTTTGACTGTATAAAAAGTTTTCTTCCTCTATTACTAATGACATAGCTTTTTCTAAACTATCTGGGTTTCTTAAACGTATATTGTTTTGTAATTGACCTGTTAAACCTCTAATAAAAGTCTTAAGAGCTAAATCTTCGTAATTTCTAATTTTTATTGTTTTTTCTTCAACAGGATCGTTTCCTAAATTTAACTTAGCTATAACTAAACTACGCGCTTCTTGACAACGCATGCCAAAATTATATGGCGATTCATTTTTATTTGGACGTAAAACAATTAAATCTTGGACCAAGCAATCTATATTCCTTTGATCACCGAAACTTAAATTAAGTGTTTCTTTAATGTCAGCCCAAGTTCTTAATTCAGTCCTTGAACCTATAAGCATCAAAGCTCTACCTACTAATTTTCCCATTAATGCACGCAACAAAAAGTTATTTAGTTGTACATTATTTGCTTCATAAAATTGATTAATTAATGTTTCACAATTATCAATAAAAATATTTAATGTATGAGGATTCCCGTCATATTGGGGAATGGTATCGATATATAATTTAAGTAGTTGGTAATTAGTATTATTATTATTATTAGCCATTGTTTTTGTTTCAATTAAACTATTTTCTTGAATACTAACTGTTTGAAATAAATCTATTAAACTTTCTATAATACTATCGTTGCTCATTAACTGTAAAAGATTTGCAAGAAATAATGTTGATTCCCAGCGAAATGCAAAATTACAATTAAAATATATGTAAAAAAAAATAAAGGAAAAAATAAAAGGAATTTTTCGACTTACAGTACTATGAAGAAAATGTTCATTCTTCCCTCCAATAGAATATGGGCGATGTGGTCCCTCTTCCTTGGACAACTTCCAAAATTTCTGCACAAGTATTTTCTGGAGCCACTAATTTTGGGTTGCAAATAAACCGTAGATACGGACCGGTTTCGCGATTTTTATCGATTCCGTTTTGCAATCCTACTGACTGCGCCAAATAAATGTGGTTATCTCCAAAATAACTTTTTAAAAAAACAAAAATTTGAAAAAGCTTTAATTTTTGAGTCTAACTATCAATACAAGAAACAGAATAGAACTGAATAATATAAAAATATAAGTTTTTAATTTCTCGGAGATTTCGCCGTGAGAATGCAACCTTGCACTTTTGCGGTGTCGTCTTCCGTTGGGTTAGCTGAACTCTTATCTTAACTAATATAGAGTGTTGGTAATCTGATAAGGTAAACTAGATATGTAGTAAAAGAAAAAAAAATACAGTTTTTATACGTTTAACGTGCGTGATAATAACATATAAAGTTTTTACGACATATTGAAATATGTGGTACAAAATTTGAATATTTAATTAAACACCTAAAACTGACTATTAATTTCGTTTAAATATTAATTTGGATCTTTTATGAATTTATGATTTTTTTTTACGTTTCTCTTTAGATTTATTAAATAAGAATGATTAATAATAATTATTAATAATATTTATTTAAATTACCCTCTTTTATCTACTATATTACATCTTCTGTTTTTTTCAGATTATATGATCAAACGTAACTTAATAACTGAACGCACCTTACAGATAATTTAGACAGTTCATTCAGTCTTTAAATAATTTATGAGTTAGTAGCTGAATACGCTTTGCTACGGAGTCTTCAGTACATGAAAGACAGATCTTTGCTATTTCTTCTTATTTTTCCTGTTTTTCATTTTTTTTCCTGTTTTTTTTCTGTTTGTCCCTATATTATCCATCTTTTTCTTATTTTTACTATTTTTCCTTATTTTCCCTCGATGTTTCAATATTTTCCCATATATTTCGCTATTTTATGTATGTTTTTCAAATTTTTTTCTATTTTTCCCAATTTTTCTTTTTTTTGTATTTTTCCTGTTTTTGATTATTTTAGCATATATTTAACTATTTTCCCTATTTTTCTCAATTTTCCTTATTTTTCCCTATATTTCTCAAATTTTCACTATTATTTTCCCATTTCTTTTCTAATTTCCCTCGCCATATTTTTTCCTATTTTTCTTTAGGTTTCTCAATTGTTCCGTACCAATTTTTTCCTATATTTCACTATTTTTCAACATTCCCCAATTTCCCTATTTTGCCCTATTTTTTCCTATGTTTCCCATCTTTTTCAATTTTTCTCTATTTTTTACCTATTTTCCCTTTTTTTACTATTTTCCAAAATTTGCCCTATTTGTTTCTGCTTTTCCCTATTTATCGCTGTTTTTCCCAATTTTTTTACTATTTTTCTCTTTTTTCTTCCATATTTTCCCACATTTTTCATTTTCTCTATTTTTCATAATTTTTCCTATTTTTCCAATATCATTCCAATTTTTCCTGTTTTCCAGTAGTTTTTTCTATTTTCCTTATTTTTATATTTTTTGCTATTTTTCTCAATATTTTTTTAAATTTTTTCCCATTTTTTTTCCCATTTATTTTTTCTATATCTTTCTATATTTTCCTCTTTTCCATTAGTTTAATTGCCACAGAAAAACTAACCAGTACTAAGTTAGAACCTAAACAATTTTTGGTAAAATCAGTTTAGCAGTTTTTTTTTTCAAAAAGCTTTCATAAACTCGTGGGCAAACGCACACATACATATACAGAGTGTTTCATTAATAATTGTCAACATTATCAGGGTGTTTCATTAATAATTGTCCATGTCAGGGTTTTATATAAAACGATAAAATTTTATTAAAATTATTTCATACCTACATACAATCATGTATTTACACGACACCATTTCAAATGGGTGCGTTCAATTTTTTTTTTATTTTAGAAATCGAAAGTAGAACATTTTCGAAGGCAATTTTTTAAATTTTTATTCGGACGCTTAAGCCCTTAAATAAATTACCAAAGTTGGGACCGCGCGAAAACACGTGACGTCACTTTGCATATGGATGTCGGGGGGAGCGGGCACCTCGCAATCAAATGAAAAACAGAAAGAAAGTTTTTGAAACTATACACTCCGACCATTACCATTCATGTTTCATCCTTATAGGAATCATCAGTGGTACTTTGTCGGAATGCATAGTTTTAAAAACCTACTTTATATACCCCACCTACTCTCTCTGTCCCCCTAAGGCTATTATGATGGTGGATGGGTTTAACCATCTACCGGCACCAATTTGTATTTGGCTTTTACAGGATTTTATCCTACTTAGCGGCTTTTCCGGTTGGAACCCATCATCCTAGGATAGATGGCGTAACTATCTATCATTTTTACAGTACTAATTGACATTTTATCAGGTACTTCTATATTTACATCATCATGTCTCATAGACTAATATAAGATCCGGACATGGTCGTCCCTAACATTTTTTACATGTAGTAAATTCGAAGTCGTCCACGTCGACGACCTGTGTCGTATATGCAGAATGACGTCACGAGTGTTTAATATTGAATATCTGACGATTGAATGTACTTATAAAGCTGAGATTTGAACAGCTTATTTAGTTGAACGAATTCTATTGAATACGATTAAAATAACGAAAAAATAATATGGGTAATAAATAATAAGTTAATTTATTGAAAAATAATTTTAAATTGGGTTGTTTATTAATGTAATACAGTGTCGTACCTAAAAAATTTTATTGATCATTACTAACTATATTGACGAAACTTCGGTAAATTATTTCGTGTAAAAGCTACATGATATACAGCGTGTTTTGAAAACTGTCGAAAATAAGTACAGATCCCTATTTAAAAATTAATTTGATGGTGGCACCGTTAAGCTGAAACGTTGGATTTTTTAGTTTTTAAATGAGTTGTTAGCCCCCAAAGTGTTATTTTTTTTTCCAGAAATTTCCCGTTTGTTAGTGCTTCTTAGTGCTTTAACTATTTTCGTTAGTGCTTTTTCCGTTTTCTGCATATTAAGGATTTTTTTAATTTCAAGATCAGCCCCAAAAATCTACCAAAATGGACGAAATTTTGTACTTTCATTTAGTGCTTCGTTAGTGCTTCAAATAGTTTCGATAATGCTTGTCTATTTTTTTAGATATTTTAGATTTTAACTTCAACGTCATCCCCAAAACATTTTCCTATTGACTCAATTTTGGTATCAGTTTTTAGTGCTTCGTTAGTGCTTCTTAGTGCTTCAAAAAGTTACAATAATCGCGATTCTTTCCTTTTCCAGATATATAACTTTTAATCTTTTAATTTTGAAGGTCAGCCCTCAAATCATATAATCATATGGGATTGACTTAAATCTAGAATCGTTTCTTGACGCATCGTTAGTGCTTTTTAGTGCTTTCTAGTGCTTTTTAGTGCTTTAGATTGCTTTCTTAATGCTTTTTCTTTTCCTGATTATTCAGTATTTTTTGTTTCAAAATTTGCACCCAAATTCTTTTCAAATGTACTAAAAATATAGGGAAGCAGGAAAGTACTACACGAAAAACATTCAGAAGTACGAGAAGAATCCAAAAATTGAAATATATACAGGATGTTTCATTAAAAATAAAAAAGATCAGTGGCCACGACAACATGACTCACCTTGTACACTTAAAAATAAAATCTACAGCAGATCAATAACTTTTTGCTCCTTCTTTTTTAGTTTCTAGTATTAGGTAGTGTCCCTTATAAACGGGCCACCCTATTGAGAGGGTGGCGTGGGATTTGCGAACCGAGGGATTAGCGAACATATACCTGGCTTACCCTCGATCAGTTTATGGAGACCGTAAGTTTTGCGAACACTGCAGGTAATTTTTTTATTAAGTTAAATTAGTGAGGGTTTTATTTATGTATTTTATTGAAACAGCAAAATATTGATTGATTAGTGGTTGAGTGTTAAAATTATAAAAATAATAATTCAGTAAATGTTATATTTCAGTTATTTTTTTACATTTTTTTAGAAAAATCCTGCACACTCATTTTATTTTTAACATTTTTGCAGTCCTGTTTTTCATCCTCAGACTTCATTATTATTTAATATTTATAATTAATAAAATAACTCAATAATTTGTAAATATTTATTAAAAAAGATATGTTTTTCTATTTTGACAAAAAACTTAAAATTATTCAAAGCAAAATGTTTTTTATTTATTTCCGTTTTTGCCATTCAATCATTAATTATTAATAATATTTGTTATTTGAACTTTAACATTTTTAAATAATAACTTAATAATATCATATATTAATATTTTTATAGTTCTAATTTTAAGCGTGTTCGCAAAACCCACCGATGGTCAGCTGTTAGATTAATTCCAGGTATACGTGTTCGCAAAGCCCACGAAAAAGTTACTGTTCGCAAATCGCACGTTCGCAAGTCAAACGGAGCCATTGAGAGTGTTCAAAATGGGATGTCACTTCCCCTTATAACAACAACAACAACAATATATAACAATAATAATAACAACAATTATAATAATAACAACAACAACAACAGCATGAACAATGAAAAAATTTGGGTGCAAACTTGGAAACAAAAAATACTGAATAATCAGGAAACCGAAAAACGATTAAGAAAGCAATCTAAAGCACTAAAAAGCACTAACGATGCGAAGGCTGACCTTGAAAATTAAAAGTTACATATCTCGAAAGCGAATGAATCGTGATTGCAACTTTTTGAAGCATTAAGAAGCACTAAAAACTGATACCAAAATTGAGTCAATAGGAAAATGTTTTGGGGTTGATGTTGAAATTAAAATCCAAGATATCTAAAAAAAATAGACAAGCACTTTCGAAACTATTTGAAGCACTAACGAAGCACTAAATCAAAGTACCAAATTTCGTCCATTTTGGTAGATTGTCAGTGCTGACCTTGAAATTAAAAAATCCTTAATATGCAGAAAACGGAAAAGCACTAACTAAAATAGTTAAAGTACCAAGAACCACTAATAAATGAGAAATTTCCGAAAAAAAAATTGGTACTTTGGGTGCCAACTTCGCGGAGCTATAAATTTGTTCTATATTGAAATACCCTGTATGAATAATACATATTTATTCATTACGATTACACTGTGTGAATAGTAAGTGCGTGGAATAACTAATTAGGCTCCTATTAAGCGACGTTTTTTTTCGTTATCAATATATGGCAAGCAATAATGAATGAAATGTTTGTCTACATGACTTATATACATCACTCATGGCGCCAAGCGAAAATCATTTAACGTAACAAAAAAGTTCCTTATATTTTCATATGGGTGCAAGTATAGTAAGGGGAATAGATATTTGGAACTCATTATAAAAGTAGATTGTAATAAACTAACTGAATTTAGCAATTTTTTTTTTTAATTTTGAGTTAAGTACACTCAAATCATATTGCATTAACTATTAATTTCCAACAAACAACTTTGATTTTAATTTGGTTCACCTTGGATAAATTTCACTGGAATATTATCCAGAAAATACAAACTAATTGATATTTCTTTTAAAATTAATAATATTAATCTTTCAGTTCATACTAATGTCAGACTTTTTTCTGTCTACTTGCAATACCGTAATTTGGGGACCCCAGGATAAAAATTTGAATCATAACGAACTATAACAAAACTTCCAACTTGTTTATTTATTGGCTGCAGAGTAGGATAAGAGTAAATATTCTCTTGATTATTGTCTTCAATATTATCGTCAATATTGTCTTCAATATGGTCTTCAATATTCATAATCTGTTTTGCTCGAAATGAATCCCAGTCATCATCTGAACTGTCTTCAAGAACAACCTCATTATTGCAACTGTCTTCGTCATTTTCACTGGACTCAAGTACTTCACGTGTCTTCTGCCTTTTCTTAGTTGGTTTTTCTTTATTTATGACACTTTGATCTTCCACTAGTAATTGTTTTCTTTTCTTTTTTTCTTGCTTTGGGTGGTTGTCTTCCAATATAACGATATCCTCTTCACAGATTCCTCTACCAGTGGGAACATTTAATTTCTTTTTTGTCTGTTTTCTTAAACCATCTATTTCTTTCCTTCTAAATTCTTCCAAATATTCTTGAAATGTAGACACCCAGACGGTATTGTCATTTTCTTTGCCTTCTTCTACTGCCTTTTTACCTGGAAGTCTCTTCAATACCTCTTCTCGATTTAGTGGAATTAATCCTGCCCTTTTAAATCCACTCATGACGTTTTTTGAAGTATTTTCCTTTCCCATTTCCTCGAGACATTTTTTTAACAAACGAGGAAATGTATCTTTTGGAATAGTTCCACAATTTTTTGCTTTCCATGACTCTAAAGTTTCACGCCACTTAATTTTAAGTGGACGGAAAAATGCTACATCTAACGGCTGAGTGAGTCCAGTGCTGTTTGGAGGAAGTAGAATGAAGATAATGTTGTTTTTTTACATTTTTCTATTATATATGGGGATATATGACTCGCTAAATTATCCCCAATCATAACTTTCTTCCCCTATTTATCTTGCTTCGAGAAATAGGGCATAGCAATTTTTCGAAACCAGTCTTCGAATATCAACAAAGTAAACCATCCACTCTTACTCCTATTATAAACTGTCCCCTTAGGGCCATGTTCGGTCCAGGTATTATAAAGATTCTCAGCTTTATATGTCACATATGGGGGTAGAAGTGTCCCGTTCTCGGCAGCAGCAAACATCACAGAAGTGCTCGACTTTGAGGAGTCAATAATCCTTTCAGGATGTCGGCACCCTCTTCTAACAACAACTTTTTTACGGCCAGGGTCGTCTGTAATATTTGTTTCGTCATAATTAATGACAGAATGAGGAAGAACTCCCTCCATTGACTGGTTTAACTCATCAGCTCGAGCTCTCTTTATGTTCTGGCACATTTTATTACTTAATGTGTTCTGGTGACGCTTCAAGAAAGACATGACAAAATGTGGACCTGGCATGTTGTTTTTGAATCTAGATTCATTTCTTCCAGAACGGTCAAGGAAGGCTTTAACAATGAGTCTAATGTCGTATAGTGTGAGGGGGAAGCCCCAATCCCCTGCTGCACATAGACATACTACTAATGCATTCTGGTCAACTTCATGCAAAACAAATGGTCTGCCGACCTTCCCTGTATTTTTCCCTTTTATTGCTCTATTGATAGAGCATCGTGGTATACCAAACTGCTCTTCCGCTTTTCTCAAAGAAAGTCCAGACCTGACAGCTTCCACTGTTTTAACTAGTTGCTCATTCGAGAAATTTCGGTATTTACGAGACCCCAAAACTTTTTTTTGGGTTCGAACCATAACTGACCTGAAACAATGAAAGTCTGATTAGTAGGTAGGTTGGTACCAAGATTTTATAGTACATAATTTGTGGTGGGGTAACTTGAGACAGTTGTCTCAAGTTACGCAATTAAGGTCAGGTTGTGAATTTATATTTTGTAGCAACCATAAACTTGGCAACGCCGCAATGAAATTTATGATATATCACAATTAATATTAGAGGTTAGCTTTTCTACAACAATTACTTGTTTTCAGATATTAGTCATAAAATTATAATATAAGTTATGTAATATATGAAATTTGACAGTTTCAAGTTTAGTGAAAACTGATGAACTTACCTTAGATAGTATAAAAGAATTTAATTATTAACGGTTGATAACACCACGTTCCACACCTCTTGCGAACAAAACAACACCACCCATGTCAACAGGGTTGCCAATATTACGAAAAATAATGGTGTCTGCAAATTGTCTCAAGTAACCCCATCGTCTCAAGTTACCCCAAATTACGGTATACAGTTAACAAAAACAAAATACATAAGCGACTGTTGCTATGCAAGCTTATCTTTCTCTCATATTATCCCATCATTTTAAGAGACAAAAAATATAAATATATTTCTTCCCGCTAAGATTCTGAATTCAAGGCTATTTGGATAAAACGTATCATGTCTCCTACCAATAAAAAACCAGCAACCCTCCTCTCTGCTAAAATTCAGAGCACAATCATCCTCTCGCATCCCAACTGTGAACAGATTTAGTCGCATTCAATAGAACAAAAAAGTTTCTTCAACTAAGTAAAATATTTTCATAACAAAATCATGTAAATAGTTTTTACAGTGAGTGAAGTGATGAGTACTATTTAAATATTTATGTTTCGGTTTCATAATTTAAATTAATATGCCGCTTTATGATTTTTCTGTTCATTGGAAAAAATGGAATAAAAATTACATTAGTATTTCAAAAACTGTTTTTATTTTAACATTCATATTGGTTTAACTTCTACCTAAGAAGTTTGGTCCTTCGAGAAAATCCAAGAATTTATTTAATGACGCTCGCAGACTAGTGTTATTTCAACAGTTCTGAATTCTAATATTCATAAATCGTCCACACCTCTTTTCTAAAAAACTAAATAATGCACCTAATAGTTCGATTATCAAGCAATAGGGTGCTTGAACAATTTTTTCTGATTTTTTTTTTACTTTAATATGTTTATTACCCCTATTGACGAGTATAGATCAGAATTTAGGAAAATTTTTGGTGTATATATATGTGACGTCTTAAGGTAGCTAAGAAAACAGTATCCTGTAATTACTTTTAAATCTATGAATTCTCTATTTGTGTGAAGATGGCGCTACAATCGACGTTATTCATTCTTACGTTTTAATACAAAATGTCTTATAATAATTATTGTGTCGCAATGTTCAAGAATGGTATTTTTTATGATCTTTGAAAAATAGAATAAATACGTAACTTCGACGCTAACTCTTGGGGTTTTTTGAGATTTTTTTGGAGTTTTGTTTCGATTTTTTTGTGATTTTTTACATTTTTTCGGATTGTTTCTAATTTTTCCATTTTTTTCCATTTTTTTCAATTTTTTTAATTTGTTTTCATTTTTTCCCATTTTTTTTCCAATTTTTCGATATTTTCCACTATACTTTCTTATATATTTCCCACTTTTCCGATTTTTTCGTATGTGGAACTATTTTTCCATATTTTCCCTATTTTTCACTAAATTTTGTTCTAATATAGCCCAGGAAATTTCGTAAAAAAATTGTAAAATTATTTAATAAATAAAATTTTAATTTGATTCATAAAATTTTTCAAATGTTTTACATTTTGCTACGATTTAGTCTAGTTTTACTTTTCATTTTTTCGAATTTCATAAATCCCAGGTAAATTCCTATTTTTTCAATTTTGTCGGATTTTTCAAATTTTTCCAATTTTTTCCGTTTTTTTCAATTTTTTTTTAATTTGTTTTTAATTTTTTCCAATTTTTCCATATTTTCCCCTATACTTTCTTATATATTTCCAATTTTGTCCTAATTTCTCTATTTCTGTCTATTTTTTTTTCTAATTTCTTTATTTCTGTCAATTTTTTTCCCCTATTTTTTCCCATTTTCTTCTATTTTTCCTTATTTGTTCGTATGTGTAACTATTTTTCCCTATTTTTCACTAAATTTCGTTCAAATATAGCACAGGAAATTTCGTAAAAAAATTATAAAATTATTTAATAAATACAATTTTAATCTGATCCATAAAATTTTCCAATTTTTTTACATTTTGCTACGATTTAGTCTGGTTTTATTTTTAATTTTTTCTGAAATTCGTATTTCATAGAGCCCAGGTAAATTCATAAAAAATTCTTAACGAATTAAAAAATCTACCTTTAATTTGCTTTGTAAATTTTTTCCAATATTTAAAATTTTATCTAAAATTTCGTTCTAATATAGCCCAGGAAATTTCAAAAAAAAATTAAATAATTTAATAAATAATACAATTTTAATTTGGTTGATTAAATTTTCCCCATTTTTATCTCGAAAATTTTTTTAGCTCGTTCACAATACTTTCCCTTTTCGGAGGTGGGGGTTGGGAAAGTAAAATACGGGTTAAATATTTATGGGTCATGTTTCTAATGGCACATTTACCTAAAATGATGCAAGCGCTTCATTAAAACAAATTAATGAAACCACATAAATTTTTCTGTAAAAAATAGTCTTCCATAAGCCAGTTCCAAATATCATTTCTCTTACTATACCAAATATTTAAAGAATTTTTAGTTGGACGCATATGAATGTCTAGTACACAAATTGAGCATTGAAAATTAAAATTAATGCTTATCGGTTTAATGAGTAGATAAACCGACAATTAAAATTATATTTATAAACCTAATCAACATCATAAATCAAGAAATATAAACAAATTTAAATCTATTAACTTTTAATGATAAATATTTCAATATTGCACCAAATTATAACTTATACATCGTTAAAAATTCAACTCAAATAATTGGTTATAAGATAAATTATTTCATTTGTTTATAAAATATTTGATAAAATGTTATTTTTTTAACACCAACACATATATTAAATAACATTTCGTAGAAATCTCAAATTTGGGTTGGGCTCTATGAAATAAAAATAATAACAACTTACAAAAAATAAAAATCGTATAAAAAATATAAGTATATATTTATCCTGTTATATTTATCCTGTTATACTGTTTATCCACTTCTTTTTGCGTTTTCGTCTACACCTGGATGCAAATCTTCTAAATTTCTACTTTTCTTTAATCATTTGACCAAATAACCAACTCTTACTTTCTTCTTTTTATTTATTTTCTTATATACTCCAATTTCTCCCAGTGATAACCCTTTTTAAGTTTAATTTTCTTCTTTTTTTTATTTATAAAATACAATTAATTTCTTATATAATTGGTATAGGTGTAATTTCAGTTTTTTTTACCATATTAAAAAATCTTTCTTCAATATGTACTTCAAAATTTTACATTTGACATCTTGTTTATTATTTTTCTTCATTTTTTTTTAATAATAATTTTGCTTGATTTATTTACAAAAATTTTCTTTGAATAACTTCTAACCATTAAATTATGAAATTCAATAATTCATACAAATTATTTCATTACAATATATTTATATAATATTTAAATTAAAATGTTTTTTATCACAAAATCGCAATTTTTTTATAATATTATTCAAAATTTAAATATTGCAACTTAACAACAATATTTTAAAATTTTATGTTTTTTATCTTTCATATATCAGTAGTTGGTAGAGTTAAACCTTGACAGATGACCAAAATCGTATTAAAAAGAAAAATGAATACAAAAGCAATAATTTTATGAATTTTAGTTTATGGACTGCTTTAAATTTAAAACTAAAGTATATAATACACTAAAAATCATTTATATATTAGTATTTATTATCAGGGTAACTTTTTTTCGGATAAAACATTTTATATGCAAAAAATATCCAAAAAAGTGTGTATAAAAAATTTTGATTGAATTATAAACCGTAAAAAAACGCAACTAAATCGCAACAAATTTCCATAAAAATGGCAAAAAATTAGAGAAATTAAAAAAAATGAGAAAAAATTAGAAAACAAAATAAATAAATAGAAAACTAAACAGTATAGTGGGAAAAATGAAGAAAAATAAAAAATCGAAAAAACCAGAAAAAAACTGGAAAAAACAGAAAAAACAAAAAGGTCAGAAAAATGAGACAACGTGAAAAAAAAATAGAACAATCAAAAAAATCAGAAAATTCGGAAAAAATTGGAAAAAATTGAATGAAAGATCAGAAAATATTGAAAAAAAAGAAATATTCAAAAAAATTATACAAAAAACGAAAAAAAGACAACAAATGGCAAAAAATCGCAAAAAACAAAAAATTGGACACAATTGTAACCATAAAAAAATTAAAAGAATGAAAAAATTTGATTGAATTATAAACCGTAAAAAAATGCAACAAATTTCCAAAAAAGAATGGCAAAAAGTCAGAGAAATAAAAAAAGGGAAAAAATTAGAAAACAAAAGAAAGAAATAGAAAAATAAACAGAACAACGAGAAAAAATCGAAAACATCAGAAAAAACTAGAAAAAAAAACAGAAAAAAAACAATGAATTCAGAAAAATGAGAAAACAACGAGAAAAATATAGAACAATCAAAAAAATCAGAAAAATCGGAAAAAATAAGGAAAAATAGAAAACATTAGAAAAAATGAGTGAAAAATCATAAAATATTGGAAAAAAAACGAAAGAAAAACGCAATAAATGGCAATAAATTACAAAAAATCGCTAAAAAACAAAAAACTGGACACAATTGTAATCATAAGAAATTTAAAGGAACGAAAAAAATTGAATTATAAATCGTAAAAAAAATGCAACTAAATCGCAACAAATTTCCAAAAAAAATGGCAAAAAATCAGAAAAAAAAAATTAAAAAAAAATAGAAAATAAAAGAAAGAAATAGAAAAAAAAGAGAACAATGGGAAAAAATGAGTGAAAAATCAGAACATATTTTAAAGAAAAAGAAATAATCACAAAAATTGTACCAAAAACGAAAAAAAAAACGCAAAAAATTGCAAAACATCGTTAAAAAAAAACAAAAAACTGGAAACCAAAAAAAATTTAAAGGAACGAAAAATTTTATTGAATTTTTAATCGTATATAAATGCAACTAAATCTCAACAAATTTCCAAAAAAATGGCAAAAAATCTGAAAAATAAAAAAATTGAAAATAAAAGAAAGAAATAGAAAAAGAGAACAATGGGAAAAATGAGTGAAAAATCAGAACATATTTTAAAGAAAAAGAAATAATCACAAAAATTGTACCAAAAACGAAAAAAAACCGCAAAAAATGGCAAAACATCGTTAAAAAAAACAAAAAACTGGATACCAAAAAAAATTTTATTGAATTTTTAATCGTATCAAAATGCAACTAAATCGCAACAAATTAACAAAAAAATGGCAAAAAATCTGAAAAATAAAAAAAATGAGAAATTTGAAAACAAAAGATATTTAATATTAAATTTTCAAATTTTGACATTTTTTTATTTTTGGCAGGTGACAGTTGGAGAAATAATTTTGATTGTTCTGAATAGAGTTTTATAAGGGCTTTCAAGTGACATTTTGCAAGTCAAATTCAGTGACATATTGCATCTGAAATTTTTTGATAGTGACACTTCTGTTTGACAGATGTCGTACAAAAACCAATGAATTCTTCCGACGGGTAACTCAAACCCATATACCAAATTTCAGCTCAATCGGATTAAACGTGTGGCCTCTATCGTGGAAGAATACACACAGACAGACAGACTTCCATTTAAAAATGGTCTTAATCTCTTATCTCGAAATTTTTTTTAGCTCGATCACAATATTTTCCCTTCTCGGAGGTGGGTCGGGAAAGTATAATGTGTATTCTAATTAAATTTAACAGCCACTTACAAGTTATAATTTACACAATTTCTAAATTGGGTCATCATCCAGTCTGAACCAACAATAATTTTACAAAAATAAAAGAAGAAAGTGCTAATAATAATCAATCATTAATTGTCTTATCGAACTGTTAATATACCCAAATTAAATTAATATCAATGGCTTTTATACCCTTCGAGAATTGCTTTCAACCCTAAAAAGAAAAATCGAGGAATTAATGAATTCTATAGTTCATGAATAAAACATGATAAAATTGAACTTGTTGATAAAATAATTAAAATTCGGCAAGGGGTAACTAGATATTTTTATTTTTAATTATTCATCAATTAAAAACGTATTTATGACAAAAAAGTATGAAAAATTATTAAATCGTTGTTGAAATATTTTATCTCTAAGACAGGGAAATGTAAAAAATCATTTTAGTTAAACCAGTTATCAATTACTTAAATATATTGATTACCTAGTTATTTCTTAAAACATGTAATATTTATATAATAAATTATTTTCTATTCTATAAATATTTATTCGTTAATAGTTTAATAATATAGTATATATTTATATAAATAATCTTTTAATTTTACAAAGATTTTGCTGGTAGATTTTACCTTGCTTTTCCCTTCAATTCACAATTTTACTATATCATTTAAAAACATTTTTTCTCTGTGCCACCCTGTATTTTCATTATTCCTCTGCTCAGTATATTTTAATTTCAGGTTCGCTTGATGTCCCTTCTCAAGATCTCCTTCTCTTCTAGGTATTACTATATAATGTCTTTCCTATGTTAACAATTCTCTCTGTTTGCCTCTTCAATCAAAACAATTGACTTCTATATCGTTTGTGTCGTTAATTGAAAATGTCTTTTCTTCCCCTCGTTATATAGGGTAAGTTTTTATTATATTTTCACCAAGGTCCCCTCCGAGAAGGGAAAGTATTGTGAACGAGCTAAAAAAAATTTTCGAGATAAAGATGGAAATATCCATTTTGAGGTCGCCTGAGATGATTTAGACCGTTTGCAGATGGATGTCTGTCTGTCTGTGTGTATTCTTCCACGATAAAGGCCACACGTTTAATCCGATTGACCTGAAATTTGGTATATGGGCTTGAGTTACCCGTCGGAAGAACTCATTAGTTTTGTACGACATCTGTCAAACGGAAGTGTAACTATCAAAAAACAACAGATGCAATATGTCACGGAATTTGACTTGCAATATGTCAGTTGAAAGCTCTTGAAAATCTCTATTCAGAACAGTCAAAATTATTTTCTCCAACTGTCACCTGTCAAAAATAAAAAATGTCAAAATTTGAAACACTAAATATCTGGACACAACCGATTTTTTTTCAAATTCCTTTGTTAGAAAATACATTTATATGTGAAAAAATGGGTTTTGCTGAATTTTCCAATTTTTTTTGTAGAAGAATATATTTTTGCGGTTTTTTCCAAATTCGAGTGTGCATTCGTGCTTCTGTTTTTTTTTCGAATTTGTTAAAATAAAATGCTGTCATTTTCAATTTTTTGTGTGGAAAAATGCATTCTTGCTTTTTTCGCAATGCATGTGTGAAAAATGCATTTTTGCTGTTTTTTCTTGGTTTTCGTGTAGAAAAATTCATTGTTTCTTGTTTCTATTTAAATTTGTGTGAGATAAAATGCAATTTGCATTTTTTCAAATTTGAATAAGGAAAAATGTAGTCATGTTTTTGGTTTTTTTTTCAAATTTGTTTAAAAAAAGTATGCTGTTTTTCCAATTTTTATGTAGAAAATCCATTCTTGCTTTTTTCCCAATGTATGTGTGAAAAAACTAATTTTTGCTGTTTTTCTTGCTTTTATACCAATTCATATGTGAAAAAATGCATTTTCCACATTCGTCTGTAAAAAAATTCTTTTGAATTTTTTTTCTAATTTTTTTTTTTGTGGAAAATGTGTTTTTAATTTCTATTTTTTCAAATTCGTGTACAAGAAAACGAATTCTTGCTTGTGTTGTTTTTTTAAATTTTTGTGAAAAAATGTAGTCTTGATGTTTTTTGTTTAAATTCGAATGTGGAAAAAATGAATTGTGAACGAGCTAAAAATGTTTTTCGAGAAAGATGGAAATATACATTTTAAGATCCCCTGAGTCTGTCTGTCTGTATGTATTCTTCCACGATAGTGGCCACACGTTTAATCCGATTGAGCTGAAATTTGGTATATGGGCTTGGGTTATCCATCGGAAGAATCCATTAGTTTCTGTACGACATCTGTCAAACAAAAGTGTCACTGTCAAAGAATGACACAAGCAATATTGCACGGAATTTGACTTGCAATATGTATGTAAAAATATTCATCTCTGGATACTCGCCAGGGAAGTTTTGGGGTGACACAACTGATTTTTTTTTATTATATTTACTTAATAGTTCATATCTTATCTTTTATAATAATATAAATTATCTGATGTTTGTTGCTCTTTCAGTCTCGATTACAAAAAGATAATCTATTTTTATTATCTGTTAGAAAGCAAAACGAAGCAAAACGAATATTGTTGGTTATTGGTTATTTATATTTTTAATACAAAAAACTTGTATTATATATTGGAGTTGTCAAAACCGCCGAAAAGTTAAATGTCGAGAGATATTATAACAGTGAATGATAATGCAGTTTCCATAACCATGTAGCAAATGCATCAACATGTAAAATCTACTTAAGTACGAACACTATACGTGACAACACTAATCAGGGAAGTATTGTTTTCGGTGAAATTTCATAAATCCAAGTACTTACTGTAACATTTCGTAAACCGTCATAGATACAAAGTTGGTTAAATAGGAAAACAGATGTATAGTATCAAGACGAATTTAATGGTTTTTTCAAAATTAAAATATGACTAGTTTCCAAGTTATTTGGAAAAAAAAAATTGACGATTTTCGTTTTATTTAAAACCCAAATTTGTAAAAATATAAAAAACTTCATAAATGTTATATGCGTATCCCATTTTTTTAATTTTTGAAATATTTATTGTTTTTTTATAAAATAGAAAATCCATTTAATACTAATATATGAACTTACCATAAAAATAATCAAATAATGTACTTAGTTAATTTTACTTTAGTTTTAATTAATTAAAACAGTTAAAAGCGAATAAATCTCTAACGATAGTAACAAAAATAAAACCTACTTCGGAATAAAATATAACATGGGAAAATAAACGAGTTTTGGAAACTGCAATGCCGTAAAAATCGCAAGTGAACCAAAACAACTATTTACCTATTAGATAATAAGAGAAAGGAATAGTTGTCTTTCCCATTTTGTAGGTGAGGTCAACGACGGCATTACTAACTTCTCTCTTTCGAGTTTTATAGCGCGAAACTACATTAGGGAAATTGTGTTTGTTTTCAGTAGCGTAACAACAAGAGACTAGTTGACATACCTCAAGGTTAAGTATTAAATAATAAGTTCAAACGCATTTTTTGCTCAAGTTGTCTTCCCCTCGTTCAAGATATTTTTAGGGTAAAAATGATCAGAACCTTACTAAAAAAATTCCTAAACCTTAACATTCAACTTGTCGCAAAAAGATGCTTATGTACTAAGTAAAAAATTATGGGACCATTTATATTATATAAAATATCAATAGTTTATCCAATACAAAAATTAAAAAATTGTATTCTTATATAATATCCTCATCCTGACTTCAAATACTGACGAAACATTTTTCACGTTATCTGTCAGCAGAAGTCATTTGTCTCGATTTGCTGGGAAGTTAAAATGTGAGTATTTTGTTACGTTTTTTTGTGCCACCCTTTATTTTTATTATTCCATTGCTCGGAATATCTAATTTCAGCTCGCTTCATATCCCTTCTCTAGATCTCCTTCGTCTTTTAGGTTATACTATAAAATGTCTTTCCCATGTTAACAACTGTCTCTCTCTCTCTTTGCCTCTTAAGTCAAAGCAATTGACTTATATATTGTCTATGCTGCAATTTGAAAATTTTATTTCTTCCCCTCTTTATATAGGGGAAGTTTTTATTATATTATATTATTCACCAAAATCCCCTGCTATCATTATCAATTATTTTGATGCTTTAACTTTTATTAACTGTTATTTTTAATGCCGGTATATGTGTTCTTTTTTTTCTGTTTTTGCCCATATTTCCAATTTTATTTATTTCCCTATTTTTCCCATTTTTCCATTTTTTATTTTTTTCCATTTTTCCCTATTATTTCCTATTTATTTTCTATTTTTTCTCCGCCTTTGCCTATTTTTACCAATTTTTTCTCTTTTTCTCTCTCTGTTGTATATTTTTCTATTGTTACCTATTATTTCTTATTTTTTGAATTTTCTGTTGCTTCCCATTTTTTCCTGGTTTTCTATTTTTTTTTAATTTTTCTGTTTTTATTTTTGATTTTCCTGTTTTCCCATTTTTTCTGTTTTTCTGCATTTTTCGGATTTTTCCCTATTTTCGCTTTTTCCATTTTTTCCATTTCCCCCATATTTATTATTTTTGGCTATATTTTCCTGTTTTTCTTTTTTTTCTGTTTTTATCGCGTTTTTGCTGTTTTATTCTATTATTTTTTCCTATTCTTCCTTTTTTTCCTATTTTTTAACGTTTTTAATATTTTTTCTTCTTTTTTCTTATTTTTCTTAATTTTTCCTATTATTTCCTATTTTTTTCAACCTTAGTCTATTTTTACCCATTTTTCCTCTTTTTCTCTATTTGTTCTATATTTCCCTATTTTTTTCTATTTTTCCTATTATTTCTTATTTTTCCCCATTTTCTATTACCTCCCATTTTTTCTTGTTTTTTCCTATTTTTTTTCCTTTTACACCATTTTTTCTATTTGTTCCTATCCAAAAGAGATAGAGATAGAAAATTTAACGTTTGTGTCTTTTGCATATTTTCTCCATTTTTCTTTATTTTTTTCTGTTTTTTACTATTTTTCATTGTTTTTTTTATTATTCCCCATTTTCCTATTTTAGCCAATATTTTCCAATTTTATTATTTTTTCTTATTTTTCCTACTTTTTCTCTCTTTCCTTATTTTTTGTTTTTCATACCTTTTACTATTTTTTCACGTTTTTTTCTATTTTTCCCATTTTTATGCCTATATTTTCCTACTTATAATAATATAAATTATCTGATGTTCGTGGTGCTATTTTAGTCTCGATCACAAAAAGAGAATCTATTTTTTTCAATTCGTTTTTACAGATTGTCTTAAAATTTAATTCATATTAATTATTTTTATATTTCATGATTTCATTTAAAAATTCATTTATTTTATTATACTATTATCATTGTTTTATATTCTTTTTCAAAAACAAGAGACCACGAAATCTGGTAATTTATAATATTTTTGTCTTATATTTACTTTATGTAAACTTTTAGGATTTTTCTTTGAACTACGTTTTTTTTTCTTTGGGCCACAAATGTATTTTTTTCTTTGGATCAAACTTTTTGGAGCAGTTTTTCATTAGACCGCCTCTCCTTCGGAGTCTTAACTATCACTACATGGATCGATGTCACTTAAGCCATCCTCACTGGCCTCCCAAACCACGTCGTCTTTGGAGCTGTCGCCTTTTGGCCGCTCACCAATATCTCTGAAGTTGTTGGGTGAACTTTGGTCTCCAATTTTAGAAGTGCACAACTCAAAGAAATCGCCCGCCTCCACTTTGGAGTCTTCACTATCACTAAATCGATCTATGTCACTTAAGCTGCCGTCACTGGCCACCCAAACCATTTCGTCTTCGGAGCTGTCGCTTTTTGTCTGCTCTCTCTGTTTTTTTTTAACATTTTTCATTGTTCTTGCAAAATTCCTTTTCACACTTGAAACTTTCTGTTCACGTTTCGCTTTTTCTGCTTCTAATTCCTCTTTCTCAGATGTATGACTCAAAATCCTACGTCGACTTCGTTTGAGACCCGTTGTTTGGTTCTCCACCCATGGGAAATGGTAAAACTTCCACGGGGAAGACCATTAATGATACAGAAGTCGTAATCTCGGTATGCGTATTCTAGGAAATTCTGAACTAAGAGGAGCTGAAGTTTCTTTCATACGATTTTTCCTACCAGTTACTAAATTTGAGCAGAACTCATCATGTCTAAAAATATCTGAATTGAATGGGGGTAAATCCAGATACTTCAAAGTCACCTATAATATTCGCTGGAATAAAAGCTTCTCCAAGGAGGCCTGGAACGTCATATATTATAATATTTTTTCTCCATAATTAGTCCAACCAGACGCAGCGTAATTATAGTATGTTTCCAAAGGTCCGAAAATGGTTCAGTTCAGTGGCTGCATCTTGTGTGATGTATGTGGGGCAAGATATCCATTAGCTCGGGCAAAAGTTGAAGGTTTACGTGGCTCTCATGATTATCGAGAATGATTTTGTTGTCCGGAGAACAGTTGGAATATTCTTTACAAAATTTTCTTTAGTTATCTACCTAAATGAATGGGGAGCTCTTGAGGAACCAGGTTGTGTACCGTGTAGCATACGGTATTGCCAGTTGACTCGTGAGACAATGAAAAAGGGGGACATGATTTCCACAAGCATTTACTGCACAACAAATGGTTATGAGCTGTCCTCTATCGCCCGATGCGACGTCACTTTTGCTACTTGTTTAACACCTTTTTCTCCAATAATTTTCTGAGTCTGTGAACAGTCAAATGTCAAAATTGTCAAATTTTCATGCTTAAACGTCAATTGTCAAGTCATAAATAATATGTCAAAATTATCAATTTTTCTGACTTAATTGTCAATTGTCAATTTATAGAAATGCCAAAATTGTCAAATTTTCATGCTTAAATGTCAATTGTCAAGTCATACATAATATGTCAAAATTATCAATTTTTCTGACTTAATTGTCAATTGTCAATTTATAGAAATGCCAAAATTGTCAAATTTTCATAACTCTTGTTACGTCAAGATTTCAGATTTTTTCAGGTGTAAATCTATATGTTTTCAGTGTTTTTCGCATTTTTTCAAAAAAGATGGTCACTGTGTACTTAATAAATGCGAAGCTACAGGCTAGACTAGTCGACTCAGTAGTTCTAAGAAACGATAGGCTGTACCTCTCCATAAAATATATTGACCAATCCCAGCATGCTGTTCTTCAATGGTAAAAATTTGATCTTTTTTAAATCCGGGCCAGCGATTTTCTCCTGTTCTAATTGTTCTCTTCATCGTCTTTACAAAGGTGTTAAACTGTTTGGCAGTTCTTTTGAAGGACCCTCCATTTTTCACGGCCGTAACGGCAGTAGGTACAGTTTGGGAGTCATACCGAACACGTTTCTTTGCGCCAACTTTAGGTTTATAATTTTTTGGTATCTAAAATAAAAACCTAATGTTTTACCAATGAAATTATATAAGGCAGATTTGATGGCAATAGATCAAAACATAATCTGAAGGCCCAAATTAGATTAAAATACATACACCATCATTATATTTCTAGGTCTCGTTTATATAGGCTTAGGGCCGGTTGTACAATACGAGTTTAAGTGCGGTTCAAGCTTGAGCCAAACTTAAAATATGAATGTCTGTTGTACATACTTAGTTCAAGGATGAACTTGGTTTAAGTTGACGTTTAATACTAGTTCAGCTAAGCGACCAAAGTTGATGACTTAAGTAGAGTTCATTAGTACGTAACATCAAAGCGTTTAATTAAAATAGAAAATTTTACCAATGATAAAGGCTTTATTCAGATTTTTTATGTTCAAATCTAAAAGCGTTTTTCATCAGCCAGGTTTTTTTGTTAATGTAATGGTTTCTCTTAATATTTCGCGTCTTTCACTGTTCAATTCTTGTTCAATTTTTTTTCCAAACCTCTGCTTTATTTTTGTTTGAATTTGAATCGGGTTTTTTTTATTTTCAATTACATTTGCAAATTTTTTTACCAAATCTAAAAGAAGACACTCCTGTTTTGACGTAAAACGTGCTCCTTTTTTAATGTTAGCCATACTCTAAAATATTTGAAAAGTTTGAAGAGAAAAATATATCTTAAAACTTACCTAACAATAACCGAAACGTAAAAAAAGAAAAATTCCACAAACTTCAAAATTCAAAATAAAATGTCACGTTTGTGACGATACAGCACAGCTATATACAAGCGTCCACATTACCAACCTAAGAAAAGTTGATCTGAACCAGGTTTTGTTAACCGAAGCTAAAGGGGGTATCGTACAATGGGCCATGATTTTTAAGTCGAGTTCTGCTTTAATTCAAGTTCACCTGAACTAAGACCGACCCTTGGTAAAAAACTGTCACAAAATGCTCACAGCAAGCAACAACCACGTCTTCTAATGAAGCTTCCAGTAGTACCAACCAACGAAATTCGATACAAACTATTTGGGCGCTAAATCCAAAGGAGGGATCAACGCTCCCTTGGGATCAAGTATCCCTACTCTACCCTACAGTGATTGTCAAAAAAAAGTGTTCCACATGGGTGGTTAGAGAAAAAATGTGATTTCAAAAATAAAAAAAAATAGTGTATTTAAACAAAATTGTTGAGGGTGGTTTTTATCTTCCTAAAAAATATGGCGAACAAAAACTGGTAATATATTTATTGCTTCAACTTTTATATGTTGAACCAAATTTTTAAATTAAAAATGGTAATAAATCAGTGCAATTATTTTTATTAAATTTTGTATTCAAATAAAAGTCATAAAGCACAGTTCAATATAGATTTATTCCATAAAATGTCAAACAATCTGCCACTGGTTCAGTAGAGAAATAGAAACAAGAACGCAATTGATTTTTCCGCAGCTGTTTGTCAGGTGACGCATCATTAGTAATTGCGTGAGAACACTATGGGAGAAAACAAAGACGCAACGGTAGTTGGATTGCCCTTTGACGTTATCGCATGTTTTACAAATCGTTTGTTTGCTAGAGTACCATTTATTTAGCTGTTATCCAAAAGATTTTCAAAAGCATGACATGTCTTAAACAAAAAACCTTTAAATTATTTCTTAACCGATTAAATTATAGTATACGGTAAAGAAAAAGTATATACAATTTGATAAGTACGTTTTGAAGTTCAAAAAATATTTGTTTACCTTCTTTGTGGGAACTGATTAATTTTGGACCATGTAACATAACGAAATGATAATTAAAATATATTAATTTTTTTCGCGTACGGCACTGGATTATAATTAACTGAAAATTGTGGTAAAGACAACCATCATTCGAAGCGCGACAGATGGAGACAGTCGAGTACGTACTGTATACCACGATTCAATCCGTTCTCATCAGTTAAAGTTGTAGCTCGAGCCGAGTACTGAACATGTTAGTTTGAGCAGAGAGTGAGAGCCGAGTACTGAGTACCGGTTTAGAAACGTTTAGATGTAGGTCGAGTTCAGAGTTGCCAACCGTACTATAATTATAGTATTTGTACGATAATTACGACTTCCTGTACTATAAAATTTCAAAGTAAATATAGTACGCACTATAATTTTATATTTACACAAATCATAACAGTATACCAAAGGCATGTATTAGGACACTCTTTAGTCATCCACCCAACTGTAATTCCGTTGCAGGCGAAAGATCTACGATTTTTAAGAATTTTTTTAGGATTTTTATGCATTTTAAAGGATTTTTAAGGATTTTTAGGGATTTATAAGAATTTTAAACTATTTTTAGGTATTTTAATGTCTTTTAAGGATTATTTTAGGATCTTTAAGAATTGCTTAAGATTTTTAAGAAATTTTATTTAAGTATTTTTAAGGGTTTTTAGGGATTTTTAAGGATTTTTATAGATTTTCAGGATTTTAAAGTATTTTTAAGATCCCCTTAAGATTTTTAAGGATTTTTAAAGTTTTTTTAAGAATTGTAAGGGATTTTTAAAGAGTTTTAAGGATTTTAATGGATTTTTAAGCATTTTAAGGATTTTTAAAAATTCTAAACTACTTTTAGGAATCTTGAGGATTTTTAAGGACTTTTAAGTATTTTTAGGGATTTTTAAGAATTTTAAACTATTTTTAGGGATTTTTAAGAATTTTAAACTATTTTTAGGGATTTTAATGTTTTTTAAGGATTATTTTAGGATCTTTAAGAATTGCTTAAGATTTTAAAGAAATTTTATTTAAGTATTTTTAAGGGTTTTTTTAGGGATTTTTAAGGAATTTTTAGGGATTTTAAGGATTTTTAGAGAATTTTTAAGATTCCCTTAAGATTTTTAAGGATTTTTAAAGTTTTTTTAAGAATTGTAAGGGATTTTTAAGGAGTTTTAAGGATTATAATGGATTTTTAAGCATTCTAATGGATTTTTAAGCATTTTAAGGATTTTAAAGGGTTTTTAATGATTTTTAAGGATTCTTAAGGACTTTTAAGTATTATTAGGGATTTTTAAGAATTTTAAACTATTTTTAGGGATTTTAATGTTTTTTAAGGATTATTTTATCATCTTTAAGAATTGATTAAGATTTTAAAGAAATTTTATTTAAGTATTTTTAAGGGTTTTTAGGGATTTTTAAGGATTTTTTATGGATTTTAAGGATTTTAAAGTATTTTTAAGATTCCCTTAAGATTTTTAAGGATTTTTAAGTATTTATAGGGATTTTTAAGAATTTCAACTATTTTCAAGGGTTTTTCATGTTTTCTAAGGATTATTTTATTATTTTTAAAAATTTCTTAAGATTTTTTAAGTAATTTTAAGTCTTTAAGTATTTTTGAGGGTTTTTAAAGATTTTTAAGGAATTTTTAAAGATTTTTTAAGTATTTTGGGGATTTTTAAGAGTTTTAAACTATTTTTAGGGATTTTAATGTTTTTAAGGATTATTTTATAATCTTTAAGAATTGCTTAAGATTTTTAGTAATTTTTAAGTCTTTAAGAATTTTTAAGGGTTTTTAAAGGTTTTTAAAAAATTTTTAATGATTTTTTAAGTATTTTTGTGATTTTAGGATTTTTAAGAATTACTTAAGATTTTTAAGTAATTTTAAGGCTTTAAAAATTTTTTATAGGTTTTTAAAGATTTTTAGAGATTTTTTAAAGATTTTAAACTGTTTTTAAGATTTTTAAGGAGTTCTAAATTTTTTTAAGAATTTTGAGGGATTTTTAAACAGTTTTAAGGGTTTTAATCGATTTTTAAGCATTTTAAAAGATTTTTAAAGATTTTTGGGATTTTTAAAGATTTTTGGGATTCTTATGGATTTTCAACGACTTTTTTAAGTATTTTTAGGGATTTTTAAAAATTTTAAACTATTTTTAGTGATTTTAATGTTTTTTAAGGATTATTTTAGGATCTTTAAGAATTGCTTAAGATTTTAAAGTAATTTTGAGTCGTTAATTATTTTTAGGGATTTTTAAGGAATTTTTAATTAATTTTTAAGGATATTTTAAGGTTTTTTGAGGATTTTTTAAGGATTTTAAAGTATTTTTAAGAGCTTCTTAAGATTTTTAAAGAATTTTAAATTCTTTTAAGAATTTCAAGGGATTTTTAAGTATTTTTATGGCTTTTTATGGATTTTTATGGATTTTTATGGATTTTTATGGATTTTTATGGATTTTTATGGATTTTTATGGATTTTTATGGATTTTTATGGATTTTTATGGATTTTTATGGATTTTTATGGATTTTTATGGATTTTTATGGATTTTTATGGATTTTTATGGATTTTTATGGATTTTTATGGATTTTTATGGATTTTTATGGATTTTTATGGATTTTTATGGATTTTTATGGATTTTTATGGATTTTTATGGATTTTTATGGATTTTTATGGATTTTTATGGATTTTTATGGATTTTTATGGATTTTTATGGATTTTTATGGATTTTTATGGATTTTTATGGTTTTTTTAAGAATTGTAAGGGATTTTTAAGGAGTTTTAAGGATTCTAATGGATTTTTAAGCATTCTAATGGATTTTTAAGCATTTTAAGGATTTTAAAGGGGTTTTAATGATTTTTAAGGATTCTTAAGGACTTTTAAGTATTATTAGGGATTTTTAAGAATTTTAAACTATTTTTAGGGATTTTAATGTTTTTTAAGGATTATTTTAGGATCTTTAAGATTTTAAAGAAATTTTATTTAAGTGTTTTTAAGGGTTTTTAGGGATTTTAAAGGAATTTTTATATATTTTAAGGATTTTTAAAATATCTTTAAGATTCCCTTAAGATTTTTAAGGATTTTTAGTTTTTTTAAGAATTCTAAGGGATTTAAGAATTTTAATGGATTTTTAAGCATTTTAAGGATTTTTAAGGACTTTTAAGTATTTTTAGGGATTTTTACGAATTTAAACTATTTTTAGGGTTTTTCATGTTTTCTAAGGATTATTTTATTATTTTTAAGATTCTCTTAAGATTTTTAAGGAGTTTTAAATTTTTTTAAGAATTTTGAGGGATTTTTAAACAGTTTTGTTTTAATCGATTTTTAAGCATTTTAAAAGGTTTTTAATGGTTTTTAAAGATTTTTGGGATTTTGAAGATTTTTGGGATTCTTATGGATTTTCAAGGACTTTTTAAGTATTTTTAGGGATTTTTAAAAAATTTAAACTATTTTTAGGGATTTTAATATTTTTTAAGGATTATTTTAGGATCTTTAAGAATTGCTTAAGATTTTAAAGTAATTTTGAGTCTTTAATTATTTTTAGGGATTTTTAAAGAATTTTTAATTAATTTTTAAGGATATTTTAAGTTTTTTTAGAAGATTTTTTAAGGATTTTAAAGTATTTTTAAGAGCTTCTTAAGATTTTTAAAGAATTTTAAAATCTTTTAAGAATTTTAAGGGATTTTTAAGTATTTTTATGGATTTTTATGGATTTTCATGGATTTTTATGGATTTTTATGAATTTTTATGGATTTTTATGGATTTTTATGGGTTTTTATATATTTTTATATATTTTTATGGATTTTTATGGATTTTTATGGATTTTTATGGATTTTTATGGATTTTTAATGGATTTTTATGGATTTTTATGGATTTTTATGGATTTTTATGGATTTTTATGGATTTTTATGATTTTTAAGGATTTTTAAAGATTTATTATTTACCAAGAGCAGAGAAAGTATAATTTATTATAATCCAGAAAGAGTTGATTGAACTCAGATACCTAATTGAGATAATTAGAATTTATTATTTTTGGTGCAATTATATGTTATTGTAGGTGTTACTTATTTATTGTTTCTTCTCTATTGTACTATATTTTTCTCCAATGTACTCCATTAGAGCAAGTAAAGCCCGCCCTTTTGGTCGCCAGTGATTTTATCGTCGCTTGGACTATTACAGTGTTAATATCATTAGTTAATTAAAAAAGTGTGGCAACCGTAAAATTAAAGTGAAGGACATTTAACAAATATCTAGGAAAATGCAAAAATAATATATATATATATATATATATATATATATGCCATACATACATAATGCAGTTAATTGGAAACGCCCTCGTCATATAGCTCGCTGGTAAACTCGTTAGGCCTTAACGAGGTCTCATATAATAAACCTATGCATTATATATTTGTAACGTAAATAGCAATTAGTTCATTTATAGTCATCAAATGATAATTATATCATAATCAAAATTAACATAAATAATTGTAAATTGTAAGAATTTAATTTCTAAACAGCTGTTTCGTCCCTTATGGACTCATCAGTAGCATTGTGCCCAGATGCATAGAATACAAATCTGTCACCGAAACACAATACTGCAATACTGATTAAAAATTATATAAAAATATGGTAGGCATCTACTGATGGGACATGATGTCACTTATTACTTGGGGAAAAGATTCTACCTGTGTAATAAGCGCCAGTACTAACTGCAACCGCAAGAAGGCCTGTCTTGATGCATATAAATCAAATTATCAGAATTTATAAGTTTGTTTTGGGTTTCATACCCTTTGGAGATGGGCCCTCTTGTGGTTCCAGTGAGGACTGGTGCTTATTACACAGGTGGAATCTATTCAATAAGTAAGGTGATACCGTGCCCCATTGGCAGATGGCGTTAGTAGCTGTCTATCATCGTTTTACAACATCTATTCCGGTTATTCAACTGCCATTTAGTGGTTAGTATAGAAATATGTGTTATAATTTTAGGGTTTTTTAATCGATATGATTTCTAATTTTTTTTTATTTGAAATTGTTAAAAAAAAATTTTATTCTTTATTAATTTTTTTTAATTTTATTAAAATCAATGCGCTTTCTTTAGTCTCAGGGAGGGTTCATAGATATAAATAAATTTTTTTTTAATTTTCTATGTAAATTTTGAATATTTTCTTTATTTTTTTTTCATCAAATTTGTTCAATTTATTTAATATAATTTTTTTTAATCCATTTTATAAATCAAAAACAAATATTCATTTAAATATAACTAAAAATAAAACTTTATTTTAATTTCATTAAAATATTAAGAAAATATTTGTTATGACGTCATTAGACACCGATTTGTGTCTAATGAAGACACGACGCAAAAACACGCCTCACACAAACCGAGGGCTAACACTAAATTTAGTATGATGAATACAAAATGGCTGAAACTTCAAAGAATCACCAGTTGATTTTTTTTTAAATTAATATTTACAAACTATTATAATATTTACAAAAATTTATTTTAATTTTATATTTTATTTAAATGTTTTATAACCTCAGAAAGATGTTTATTTTTTTTACCTTCACTGAAAAGTGCACTGAAAGTTTCTATGTTCTTTTTACGTTTAAGGGCTCCTGGTGATTTGAATTTGATTCACTATTTATTTTATATAAATAATTTTACATTTTTAGAAGAACATTTGTTTATATTAAATTTATTTAATTTAATGAATATTTTATTCCAATTTATTTGAAAGAAAAATGTATCTATTTTAGCAGGAAATTTTGAATATCCTTATTTTTGATATTCACAAAATCAACAAACCCTTAGGTACCCCTTAGCAACGGAGAAAAGCAAAGCTGTTTAATGAAAAATTATTTTAATGGAAAAATCAATATGATTTATTATAAAATATCTGAAAATTTGGATATTTTAACATTAAATTGAATTTATCTGGATGACTTTATTAAGATTTTGTATTGAATTTACTTCCTGGGATTATTTTAAAATTTCTATACTACTTTTTTATTTTTAATTACCACCAATCGTGATACTTCAATTTGTACCATTATGTAGAGTAATTTATGTACAGGGTGTTATTTTCTTTATTGTTAACAATGGTTTTTATGATTTTTAAATTTTATAATTAAATCATTTTATTCTTTTTAATTCCATATCTAAATATATAGTCTCATTTTACTTTTATGGAATAATATGATATCTGCTACTTTATATTAGTAAATTAACTGACATTTCCAACAAAAATCATTAATAATATTTTCAAAAAATCTAAATATATCTATTAACGTCATTATCTGTAAGTAATATCTAATTAAACATGTTTTTATTTCTGTTATACTATTTTATCTGATAATAAAATTCTGTCAAAAGCGATAATATTCATCAAATTTTACCCATTTTCATCAACCACATCAAACATAGTTTTCGTTTTTGTTTTGTTTATAGAGTTTCCATGCAATTATTGCTAATGACAGAGAGCTGGTCAAAATCAATTTTTCTCAAATTACCCAGAATAAATGATTATTTTTTTTTTCGTCGAAAAATTGTCCTTTAAAAACATTTAATACGTTTTTTTAGTAGGCGTCGGCTTTAGCCCATTTTTGGGATATTGCGGAACCAAAAAATAAATACAAAACTATATTAAAATGTAGATAAATAAACAGATTTTATAAATATATTCAAAAAATCGGTTGATTTGCATCAAAATTTTCCCGACGAATATCTACAAATGAATTTTAAGGGTGATATCTCTTCTGAAAAATAGTTAGCCTAAAAAAATTAAAAAATGGTAAAAATGTCTGTTATTGGTTTTAAAAATGAAGTAAATTGGTTTAAAAATTGCAAAATTTTCGTTTTTAACCTCAATATTGGATTAAAAGTCAGTTTCAAGCGATACATATCGATTATTATTGCCTTTATTTTTAACGAAATTGGTTCTAATCCTTAAATTTCCCTCCTTTTTTTTCAAATTTTGTCACTTTTTTTCTTGAAATTAGCTCGTTTTCCCCTTTTTTTCTAAAACTACCCATTTTTTCTCATTATTGTCAGTTTCTGTCAAATTTCCACTTTTTTACGAAAAAATCACTTTTTTTGAGTAATTATTTTATTTTTCCCCCTATCTTTCCCCCTTCCCACTCCATTGGTACTGATAGAAAGGGAGAGGGAGAAAATTGGAAATAAAAAACAAAGATTATATATAAAAAAATTGGGGAAAAAGTTTGAAACTAAAAAAGTAGGGGAAAAAAGGCTGGGGCGAAAAGTGGAAACAAAGTAGGTGAAAAATTGGTAAAAAAAGTTTCAAATTTTAAATCATAAAAAAATTAGTGAAAAAGTGGAAAAAAGTTTAGGTAACACAAAGGAATAAAAAATTAGTAAAAAATGTGTATAGGAGAAAAAGTGAAAAAAAGTAGGGGAAAGTGTGTAATAATTAAGTAGGGAAAAAAGGAAGAAAATGGGAGAAAAGTGAAAAAAAATGGGAAAAGAAGTGAAAAAAAAGATTTAAGGACAAAAAGTGGAAGCAAAAAAATTTTACACAAAAAAATTAGTCAAAAATGTATGAGAAGAAGTGGGAAAAAGTAGGAAGGGACAGAATAAAAAAGTACGGGAAAGAATAAAATAAAAAAGTAGGGGAAAGTGACAAAATAGGGGAAGAAATGGAAAAAAGTTTTCTACAAAATAATTAGTAAAAAAAATGTGTGACAAAAAGTGGAAAACAGTAGAGGAAAGGGTGGAATAAAGAAGTAGGGAAAGATGTGGAAAAAGTTTTTGAGGAGAAAAAGTGGAACAAAAAGAAATTATTAAAAAAGTAGGGGAAAGAGGGTTGAGGAATAATAGGAAAAAAGTTGGAAATATAAAAAAATTACTGAAAAAACAGGAGAAAAATGTAGGGCAAAAAATGTAAAAAAATATCTAAAACAAGAAAAAATTGGGAAAAAAATTTGAAATATAAAAAAATTGGTAAAAAAGTAGAGGAAAAAAGGATGGTGGAAAAATTGCAGAAAAAAACTGAAATATTTAAAATGGAGTAGAAAAAATGAGTCGGGGAAAAAGTGGAAAAAAGTTTGAAATATAAAATAATTAATGAAAAAGTATGGAAAAAAGTTTTATTAACGGGAAAAAGTGGAACAAAAAAGTATGACACAAAGAAGTGGAAAGAGTAAGCTATATATTTTTTTAATAGACATGTTAGATTTAGATAGTCAAGACTTGTTTTAATAAAATAAATATAAACAGTGTTATATTTTCTTCTTTTTTTAATACACAGGTTAGATTTAGATAGTCAAAGACTTCTTTTAATAAAATATACTAAAATACACAGGTTAGATTTAGATAGTTAGTAGATTTTGCTAGTTTATTATCGAAATGTTGGTAGAATATTTATTGAAAATGGTAACACTGCAAATAATCCTTTCTGTGTTTCCCCTTTGTGTTAATTGTTGTATTTAGTTTGTACAGGAAACAATACTGTTTTTAATTAGATAATTAAATTAAAAAAATGATATATATCGGATATATATCATGTGATATGATATTTATATAAATATCATGATATTTTCGAACCCTGGTTCACAGTACTTTCCCCCCTCATTGGATGGTATTTTGGAATAAGTATAACTAAGCGAATGACATTTTTTTAGAGTTCTTTTTCTGTTTCCTCACTGGAGGTTGAGAACAACTTGGTTCGTCAATATTTTCCAGCACATCTATATTTTTAGTTTTAGCCTAAATTACAAAAAATATCTTAAAGAAGAATTCTGCTCTCTTTTGATCTGCTTCATCTGGGGAAATTTTGCCTTCATCCTTATTTACGGATTATTTATCAGTAAGTACATGACTTGGTGGGGGATTTTTACAGGATCTATATTTTTATTATCTTCTTAAAAAACGCTTATTTCCTACAGCGAAGAACCGGCAGTCAAAAATTATGGAAATGAGAAAACATGTGACTGTTTACTTAGATATTCTCAAAGGACCACATCGTTGAGTAAGACGATAAAACTTGATTTTCTATAAAAATGCACATGGTAGTATTTCTAAAGAGCTTTTTTTCTAATAATAAATGTAAGGATCCAAAAAACAAAATGTTCCCATAATATCAAGAGTTTCTTGAAAATTAACATCAAGTAGGAATATTATAATAATGTATATTTATTTTGTTACAGGTAAATACCAGAATCGTCAACGTAATTCAAAGTGGTAAGAAAACTTGTCTTTATTAACTATTTTTTTTTTAATTTATAAATAATTTATTATCGGCCCAATTTCACTTTCTTATACACTGACTATTCCGGATTCCAGCTAAGACTATAATCTGGAGTGGGAAGATAAGTTGATGAAAATAAATTTATTTGGACAAGAAAAGTTTTTACGTTTTTTATTTAAATATTCACGTCTACATATTTTTACATTATATAAACTAAATATAGATTTAAAATCAAATTTATAATACCCATCCTTTTTCTGAGTACACATCTCTCTCTGATCTTATAAAAATTTCAATTCTATTATCCCAATATCTTCCTGCAAATAATAAGTTCGTGCTCGACTGGTTACATATGATCAACATGAGATTGACTCCATCCAAGTTTGTATAGATAAAAAAAATAAGGAAATTATTATTTGTTATTTGTTATTGGTTACGGTTTGCTTGTTTAACCGGAAATTTAAGACGCGAGATTTAATTTCAGATAACACTTTAAAGTCACACCTCAGGAAGTCAATAACACCTTTGTTATGAGTATGTTATTTAATCTAAGTACAGACAATAAAATGTAATTGAAATAGGATCATAACAATAAATCGCAAACAAGAGTGTATTTTGATTATTGTTTAAAATATTATTAGTTTTCAAAGAAATATTTTTTTCAATTGTTTTATTTATCATCTGCCTATTTCTACGACTATGGTTAAATACCGATGTTAGTGAGCATGCTTCACCCTAACCGGAAATTAGTAGTCCAACCAAAGAAAGGGAACATCCTTGGACTCGGGACTGCCTGTGTAAACTATAATAAATACATGCCATTTCATTTATCAGATTTCTTCATTATCTCCAATCTGCTTTCTACTGGATCCGGGATTGTCTATTTATTATAGTCCCGGACCTAGATCGTATGGTTCACCTACAAAAGGTTATTTAAGTTAGTTATAGTAGAGACCAATAAATTATTTTTGTTTACTTATCAAAAATATGATTATATTTTAGTGAATAAAAACGCATAACATATATAGAATCAAAGAAAACAATAGAAACATTGATAAATATAAAAACTCGGATATTACTAACACTCCTTCTTCCTTCGCCAATCATATCGTTTCTACGAACCATTCTTTCTCTCTAACAGATTCACCCCTTCATGATATTGATAAAAGTCATAAACTCAACCTCTTAGAAATGTTTGAGATTAATTCGTATCTCCTTAATAATTCTACCACTTATGTTACCTATCAAATTAGACCTAAACATCTTATTATCTGACAGTTTCAAATACCTTTTTTAATTTTTGACATCACGTTCTAACAAGCCTTCTTTAAGTAACTCGTTTAAAACTACCTCATCCTTTTCTCACTCTTAGTGTTCCAATTTTTGCTAATATTCATTGTTTACTTATTATTATTTTTATTCCTTTATCAATATCCTATGACATTTCACAATCTTCTACCGTTGACATTTCTTCTTTCCCAATTCTTCTTTTCTCTTAATATCTATTTTCTTCTTTTTCCTTGCTCTTCTTCTTTCTCGTCACCTTTCTTCTTTACTTGATAAGTTGTCCTCTACTTACTACGTAGGTCTAAGATTTTTAAATTTTCTTTTTCACTTAAAATATTTTTTTAGTATGGCTTACTACCATTGTATAGGCATTTTTAATATTGTTAAAGTTAATTATCAATGTTTTTTAAATAATTTTATTTTACAATTTTCAAAATTCCCGCGTCCAGTAATTTTATGTCATTTGTCACTTCAACCATTTGCTTTTAGTTATCGTATTCAAGATACAGTGTACTTTTTTCGATGTGCGTTAAGAATAATTGTAATTGATGATTTGCTTCAGCAAGTTTTTGTTAACCTTCCATTTAATAAGACGAGATCCTTTTGATGGTTGGCTTCTATTTACCAGAATATTGTACCCTATAATGGGTTTCTTAATGATTTTTTGCCAGTTGTGACCAACCTTCTAATTTCTTTCTTAGAGTTTGATCTCACCCCTTTACTTTTTTCTTACCCAAACTTTGTCAAGTTCTCATTTTCCTACCTAAGATATCCTTTCATGGATAACTCTCCTTATTATAACAAAAATGTTTTTAACTTTGTCTAAATTTTGTTTCCTCATTATTTATGTTCACGTATTTTAGTACCACCTATGTCCCAATCTTTTATTTACCTTCCTGTACCTGTGCTAATATAATTTGTAACCAACCATATATTAGTACTTGCTCTTAATTAATCAATTTCTTGGTAAGTTTGTAAACTATTAAAAATTTTTTCCCCACTGACACTTGTATTGTAGGCCTAAAGATGGCAGTCATGCCGAAACTAGTTGCCGTTCCATTCTAATTTTTTAACTTCGATGAAATATGTATGTGGTACTAGATTTTGAGTTTTATTAATTCATCGTTCGAACACATTTGAGATAATGGATAACCTATTGGAATTAGATAGTCTATATTGGTCCGAGAATAGGTATAGAGAATTCAACGTGTTAGAGAGAGAGAACGTATCTATCTTCTACTGTTGGTCCAAATTCAAATCTGAAAACGGGGTGGGCTCTGGTCTTAGGTACTTCAGCTCCGTCTGGTCAGATAGCAGACATACCAACAGAGGTGAAGACTAGGCCAGACGGAGCTAAAGTACCAGAAGACCAGAGCCGACTATGATGAAGTACCTAAAGATAATCGTGTGTAACTCTGTGCTATGCAACTGTAACACTGATGTGCGGCTGTAACACTGCTGTGCGGAACTTTTGCGCTAACACCTACCCCGGTGTCAGATGTGTTGACACTGACATAACACACATAGCACATGTCATTTGACACTTGGATCAAGGATTAGGGAGTTACTGTCTTGTGTTTGTGACTGGAGAGAGCGTCAAGCTGAGGTGCACATTGTGTCCTTGGATCATATACGCTACGTTAGAAATTACATGTAGGTTATTTGTTTTGTTTAGAGTACTCAGTCACTGATTGGTCGTTTTCAAATTTCTACAAAGTTTGACCAGTGAGAAATCAGCATCGACGTAGTTTGACCAATGACAAATCAGTATCTAGCGCATCATATATGATCTAAAATTGTGTCAGTCTCGTCTGGTTACGTAATCAACAGTATATTTAGTATTTTAAATTTTGAATTAGTTGAATTTTTGAATTCGACCTTGATTGAGTCTGAACAGAGAATAATCAGAAGTTTATTCAGTCAAAAATTACATTCTAATTTCAAATACTATTTTTATTTAAACATTCATATTGGATTAACTTCTACCCAAGAAGTTTGGTCCTTCGAAATCTTGGAATTATTTTAACACGTTCGCAGCCTAGTATTCTTTCAATAGTTATGAATAGTAATATTCATAATTCGTTCATCTCTTATTCGTACATTATTACCTTTTTATGAGTAATGTATATCTGTAACTTTCCGCACGCTTGTAGAAAAAATACTTTTTGCTAATTTTTTTTTTAATTCTAGGCGATTGTAGAAAAAATACTTTTTGCTAATTTTTTTTTAATTCTAGGAGCTTGTAGAAAAAATATTGTTCCTAACACTTGCGTAAAGTATCTTTTCCGCACGCAATTGCAGTTGCCCGAAAGACGCGAACTTTTCGCACTTGTTAGGAAAATAACTATTTTCACAACATATTAATTAGTAATTTTCTTAGAATATATTAATTAGTTAAACATTTTTGTTATTAATTTAAAATGTTGTGACAGATGTCAAAATAATTGTCAACTTCGCTAAAAAATAATTCGATTCTATTGGCTGAAAGAACTGGATCATAATGAAAACCAGTTTCATAATTAATATAATTATGAAACTGGTCCCTCAATTTAAAATTACCAAGTTATTTTTTTTCAAATTACCAAGTTATTTTTTTTCTTCAAATCTCGATATAGATGGAAATATGCCTTTAATGGTTTTTTTTTTAATATTTTGGTCTTTTTTGGACTATTTTGAGCTTTTAGTCTTTTTTTCCTTAATTTATCTCCATTTTGCATTCCTTTCCTTTTTTTGTCATTTTTATCACTTTTTTAGTTTTCTAAACTTTTTTTGGACTTTCTTGTTCTTTTCTGATATTTTTTGGCGTTCCCCTTTACTTTGTCTTTTTGTTTTACCCTTTTTTCCTTTTGTTTGCCTTTATTAAGCATCTTTTCCGTTTTTGCTTTATTTTACGTTTTTTCCTTTTGTTAGGTACCTTTTTACTTTTTTGACTTTTTTGTATCTTTGCCTCTTTTTCTAATTTTTTCGAATTGTATTTTTTTTACTCCCTTTTTATTATAGTTTTAATTTTTGCTGAAATTTAACATTTTTTTGGTAATAATTCATTACCTTGTTACTATTTATAATAACTTTTTTATCATTTGTAGTAACTTTTGTCATTTTTCATTTTCATTAATTTTTGCGCATTTTTGCAATGTTTACCCATTTTTTCAGTAATTTACTTTATTTTTACAGCATTTTACTTTCAGATTCAGGAATTTTGTATTTTCTAATTAAATTAATCCTATTCTCCACATAAGAGCCGGGAAAGTTCTGGGGTGACAACCGATTTTTTTAATTGACGACCGATCTGTTTTATATTACTGCCTTGATTTTTTTTATATATACCGGATGTAACTAATTACTTTAATTTTAAATACACTTTATTACAATATGAATAAATTATCATTTAAAAATCTTCATGATTACCATAATTAAAAATGCATCTGGTATAAACAAAATTTCTTTTTTAGTCCGTCATGATGAAAATTCGAAAAGTTCTTTATTTTTGCTCTGTTTTTATCTGATTTTTTTGTCGACCACCTACTGACACATACCCCTGATTTATTTTGTGTGGCGCATATATCTGTTTTGAACCCAATAGAAATAAATCTGTCTCTGTCAGGATCTTTCCACAGAACGGTCGGAAATAACACGTTACTGAAAACGTGGAGAAATTCAAAATGCGTGCCGGAGTTGAAATAAACGAAATATCATTACTCGTAAAACAAAATCAACATGGGTGGAGACAACACCAAAAGTTTAATTAAAATTTTAATTAGAATTTTAAGTATGATATTAATTGGTGATTAATTGAAAATTTTTCTTTCACTTCAAAATTACAATTTTTATTAGTTTACTATATTCTACTGATTTGTTTTTTTTTGGCAAATAATTATTTTTAACTCAATAAAACTAGTAATTTTATTTTCAGTAGTTTGATGAAAGATTTTTGGCTTCAAATATATTATTCATTATTTTATTAACTATACTAGAATCATGATCGAGCCGGATTAATATATCTGTCAGATCAGGGAATTTCAGGTGTGGGTGCCTATATTATTATTTACGGGGTACTTACATAAAATCATCATTTAAAAATATATTTTTTTGAATATGTATTGTTGAGTATTATTTTTGTATGCATTTTTTTCAGGGGTGAGTGGCGAGTGGACTCACCTAAAACAAGCACCCCGGCAGTTAAATTACAATTATTTAAAATAGTAAATAATAATACAAACAAATAGCCCTTAATTTACCCAACCATGCGCTAATCAAAGTCTTAAAAGGGATTAAAATAAGGGTAGCATATTGTTATGTTACACAAAACCGGGCGGCACAGGTAAAATTCTTAAATTCACCACATCTTTTAACTATAGGCTCTTTAAAATCACAGATTTTGTTTGAGCCGCCTGTGCTGTAAAACTCCGCTCCGAAGTTGGCTGCCAATTGCCGGAACCCTTTGATTTTTCCGGAGTTCTGGACTCGTCTCGAAGAGTTCTCGAGGGGGTGCAGATAGAGTACTGCAATTTTTTTGCGGAATTTTTAAAAAACAAATTTTGGGGTGCTAACTTCATGCCGCACCCCTTTTGCGAGAAAAAAAGAGTTCTGGGTTAATAGATATCTCAGGAATAAAGAGTTCTAGAGTTCTCGGTAGGTTTTGCAAAGAGTTCTGGGAATTTTCGGAAATTAAAAAAAAAATTGGGGTGCTAACTTCATGCCGCACCCTTCTTTATTTACTGGGTAGTTTTAGTTACTTAGGGCTGGTTTTAAATACAGCACCCCTGAGTTCTGACTTGAAAAAATTCTGAAAATTATAAAAATGGATATTTTCAAGTGGTGCTACAAAGTTCCGATTTTTGTCACAATTTTTCGCCAGAATATTCAATGTTTTATTCACTGGGTAGTTTTAGTCACTTAGGGTTGGTTTTAAATACAGCACCCCTGAGTTCCGATTCGAGAAAATACCGAAAATTATGAAAATGGATATTTTCAAGGGGTGCTACAAAGTTCCGATTTTTGTCACAATTTTTCGCCAGAATATTTAATTTTTTATTTACTGAGTAGTTTTAGTCACTTAGGGTTGGTTTTAAATACAGCGCCCCTAAGTTCTGACTCGAAAAAATACTGAAAATTATGAAAATGGATATTTTCAAGTGGTACTACAAAGTTCCGATTTTTGTCGCAATTTTTCGCCAGATTATTAAATTTTTTTTACTGGGTAATTTTGATCACTTAGGGCTGGTTTTAAATACAGCACCCTGAGTTCTGACTCGAAAAAATACTGAAAAGTATAAAAATGGAAATTTTCAAGTGGTGCTACAAAGATCCGATTTTTGTCGCAATTTTTCGCCAGAATATTCAATGTTTTATTTACTGGACAGTTTAGGTCACTTCGGGCTGGTTTTAAATACAGCACCCCTGAGTTATAACTTGAAAAAATTCTGAAAATTATGAAAATGGATATTTTCAAGGGGTGCTACAAAGTTCCGATTTTTGTCGTAAATTTTTCGCCAGAATATTGAATTTTTTATTCACTGGGTAGTTTTAGTCACTTAGGGCTGGTTTTAAATACAGCACTCCTGAGTTCTGATACAAAAAAAATACTCAAAATTATGAAAATGGATATATTCAAGGGGTAAATAAAAAAATTGAATATTCTGGCAAAAATTAGCGACAAAAAACGGAACTTTGTAGCACCCCATGAAAATATCCATTTTCATAATTTTTGAGTACTCAGGGGTGCTGTATTTAAAAGCAGCCCTAAGTGACTAAAATTACCCAGTAAATAAAAAGGGTGCGGCATGAAGTTAGCACCCTAAAATTTATTTTTTTTGTAATTTCCGAAAATTCCCAGAACTCTTTGCAAAACCTACCGAGAACTCTAGAACTCGTTATTTCTGAGATATCTATTCACTCAGAACTCTCTTTTTCACAAAAGGGATGCGGCATGAAGTTAGAATCACAATATTTGTTTTTTAAAAATACTCTATCTGCACCCCCTCGAGAACTCTGGAACTCTTCGAGACGAGTTCAGAACTTCGAAAAAATCAAAGGGTTCTGGCAATTGGGATGCCAACTTCGGGGCGGTTGTTACGGGTTTATTTTGCATATATAGGATAGTTAAATCTTACCTTTAAGGGTTCGGTTAATTTTATATTTATTTATCTAAGTTAACATAACCTTTCTTCATTTTTTTACTAAATCTATATTAGACATTTGTCAACCTTTCTTCTTTTTGACTTCTTTCATACTTCTTTTTGTCTTCTCTTCTACTCTTATTCTTCTTACCTCTATAGGCCTTATCCATAAAGACAGTTAGGAATTTCATTCGAAATTGATCATGAACAGACCCTTTTTTTTTGTAAATTTGTCTGTCCTCTGTCAATTCTCTTTTTTGCATGAGCAACTGAACTTGGAACATGTGCTCCTAAAATTCGAAGTCTGATTCGGATAAATTCTGCTCTAAAAAATAAGAAAATAATTAGTTTGTTAAACTAAAAAAGTTACACCTCCACTTTGTGGATTGTAAATAACAAACTAACCATCTTTATGGCCATCCTCTATCCGGGGTAAGTTTATTAAAATAATCTTCTCTTATTTCATTCATTAGCAGTGGTTTTTGTAGGCGTTTTTTAGCTTTTGCTTTTCGCTCCATTATAGGCAATTTAAATTGTAACACTTGCCTTTACATCTGCTGCTTTTGTAAAATTAGTTATACAAATAACTTCATTTACATATATTATAGTCCTCAGATCTCTTTTGGTATTTAAACAAAAACAAATATATTTAAATGATTATGTACATACCTTCTCTTTGTGAACGATCAGTACTGATGGTAGTAATTTTATTGTCAATAATATAATATAATATATGTATATACATGTTATCAACGGATTAATAACCTTATGTTCACTCTTTTCTTGGAAATACAATTCACTCCAGCCCTTAAGTGGCAATTTTTACAATAACCCCGTCCCATGACCCTGAGGGCAAATATGAAACTTTTAATCTTAACACGGTATGTAAAACTCCCATAAAATATTTATTTATTACTCCATATCGATTGTGATTATAGTATAATATTTAATTTTTTGTCGTTTTAGTGATTTTCAAATATTTTTCTTATTATAAAATGGACGCCACTGACAACAAAGGGTAAAGTCATTGGATTATATCTAAAATATCAATGGTTTTTATCTTTGAACATAAAAAGGACCGCTACCTAGCAAGTGCCAACCTCTGACTATCACTGATAGCCGCGTTTTTGCCGAAACGTGAGCTTTGAATACAACATTTTTATCATACAATTGTATTTATACGAGGTATTTATGGATTTATAAAAAAATTGCGGGTTATCGTTTTCCCTCACAAATGGATAGTCGAAAAAGTAAGTTACTTGTAGAAAATATGTATCAGCCAATAAAAATAAGAAAAGGAGATAATACTAAAGTCACAGGATAGTGAACTGGAATATGAAATCCTAAGAATAATGGAGTATATAGAAAAAAATAATATAGAAGAAAGCCAAGGACAAGCTGAGAAACAAAAAAAAGGAATAGAAAATCATGGATAGTAAAGATAGTAAAGAAGACGAAGAACAAAATGGAAATCAAGAAGAAAGACAAATTTCAGATGATGATGGAGAATAAAATGGTAAAGGTAGAAGGATGGAATATAAAATGACATTACATCAACAAATAAGATCTATTGTGTCTTCTTCTATCTTATTGATTAGAGCACCCCGTCTAGTCCTATTCTCCTCGAAGATATTTAGGAATCTCTCTCTCTCTCTCTCTCTCTCTCTCTCTCTCTCTCTCTCTCTCTCTCTCTCTCTCTCTCTCTATCTGATGTGTTCCCAGGTATTGATCCCTTAGCTTTTGCAATAGCAGTGCATTCTAAGGGTATCTTGATTAAGTTTTCAACCTTTAAGTAACAAAATCTGCATTCTTCTTTTTCTGTTAGTAAAAGCTTTTTAAGATATTCCTTCTTCAGATGTCTTCTCAGCCGGAAATGCCCTGTTAGGTAAGGCAAAGCCTGTTTTTACATTCTATGGACCTCTTCTGGTTATAGTTTCCCAGGGGAACCTTCGTTTGTCTCATTCCTTCTAGATTACTCCAATGGTTGGATCTTTTTATTTAGACCTTCAGTCCCATTTTTGGAGAATTTATCTGCTATTTCATTTCCCTCTAACCTTATACATCCAGAGCCCACAAGATGTTAACTGTATTATTCTGGCTTGGCTCATTTGGTTTTTCTAAAAGCATTCTTTGAGCATCTTCGTGGAAGCTCAGCGCTTTAATGGCGGCTACTTGACTAAGTAGTTATTCTATGCCATTCCTACTCCATTAGATAAGGGATTGAGGGCGATGGCCCGTAACCAGTGACGTCATGGCGCTGGTGATAAGGGATTGTGGGCGTTTCCGTATCATGGAAAGGTCAAATGTTGTCGAAAGGTGGAAACGTGAAGGTCAAGGTCAAGATCAAGGTCAACAAGCCCGTCCTTGATGAGTTCGTCATAGGGTACATACAAAAAACGAAGAACAAAATAACAGAAAAATGTGCAAAAATGAGAAAAAGTAGAAGAATAGAAAAACATCAGAAAAATTGGAAAACTAAGAAAAAACTAAGAAAATATTTCAAAAGAGAAATCAGAAAATACGGAAAAACGAGAAAATAAAAAAATTGCAAAAATCACAAAAAAATCCCAAAAAGAACAACCAAAATAAAAACGGAAAGAATTGTAACCATAAAAAAAAAACTTAAAAAAAAATAAAATTTGAGAGAATCGAAATAAATTGCAAAAATCGAAAAAAAGCGCAAAAAATCGAAACAAAATTCGAAATAATCTAAAAAAAAACGCAAAAAATGGCAGAAAACAGAAAAAAAATTCAAAAATCACAAAAACTGGCTAAAAATTGAAAATGCAAATAATCGCAAAAAATTTGAAAAAATGCAAAAATATTGCATAATAGGAAAAGATTTCAAAAAATCGGAAAAAAATCACAAAAAATTTGCTAATACATATAATCGCACAAAATCAGAAAAAATGCAAATAATTGCAAATTAAATGGCAAACAATCAAAAAAAATCGAAATAATTGCAAATAATCTCAAAAAAAACACAAGAAATGGCAAAAAATTGCAAGTTCAAGTAATCGCAAAAAAATCATAAAAAAAATGTAAAATAGGAAAAAAATTCAAAAGATCGTAAAAAAATCGTTAAAAATATTTAGAAAAAATCGCAATATATAACAAAATTGCAAATACATATAATTGTCAAAAAATCAGAAAAGAATGCAAAAAGATGCCAAATAAATAGCAATAAATAAAAAAATCCGATACAATCCCAAAAAAATGACTCTAGACTCTAAAAAAAAACACAAAAAATCACCGAAAATATGAAAAAAAATTTAAAAAAACGTAAAAGAAATCACAAAAAAACACAAAGAATGGCAAATGCATATAATCGCAAAAATCAGAAATAAAATGGAAAAAATTGCAAATTAAATAGCAAAAAATAAAAAAAAAAATCGAAACAAAATCCCGAAAAAATGGCAAAAAATCTTCAAAAAAAAACGTAAAAAATCACAGAAAATGGAAAAAAAATTTAAAAAATCGGAAAAATCACAAAAAATGGCAAAAAAATGCAAATGCACATAAAATTGACTGTTCTCAATAGAGTTTTTCAAGGGCTTTCAAATGACATGTTGCAAGTCAAATTGCGTGATATATTGTATCTGTCATTTTTTGATAGTGGCACTTTCGTTTGACAGATGTCGTACAAAAACTAATGGGTTCTTCCGACGGGTAACCCAAACCCACATACCAAATTTCAGCTCAATCGGATTAAACGTGTGGCCACTATCGTGGAAGAATACACACAGACAGACAGGCAGACTCCCATCTGGAAATGGTCTTAATCATTTCAGGTGACCTCAAAATGGATATTTCCATCTTTGTCTCGAAATTTTTTTTAGCTCGTTCACAATACTTTCCCTTCTCGGAGATGGGTCGGGAAAGTAAAATGTTCGAAATTTTTACAAATTTAAGATAATGGGTATTCAAGATTTGCAGAAAAATAATGAGAACACGTGAAAAGAAGATTTAAAAAAGCGCAAAATAAATTCGAAAAAGGTATGGACAATAAAATGGAAGAATGATGGAAATGAAAATTCACAGACAAATATATAAGTAACAAATATAGAGACAAGTATTATAGTAGTAGAAAAAAATTTGGAGGTAGAAGAAACTGAAGTTAAAGTATATGTAGAAAAGAAAGTAGGAATAAATAAAATGAAAGTAGAAGAAAAATATACGAATAATAATAGGGAACAGAGAAAAATTTAATCCAGTACAGTAAAAACTTATAGAAAAAAAACACACCATTGGAAAAAAAAACAACTAACAAGAAACAGAAAAATGAGAGAGATAAACAGAAGATTACAATAATAAATGACAAAAAAAAAACAAATTTTGGTAGAAGAAATGGAAATAGAAATTATAGATTTATAGATTTTTACCAGTGTATATAAAATTAGTGGATTCATAATTTATTGAAATCCATTAATTTTTTGATTAAATTTAAAATTAAATCACACATCATTTTTTTTATTTTTAACACTCTGTATGTATATCTGTCAAATTAACATATTCCAAATTAAATTGTATAACCATGACAAACAATAAAATGGATGAAAAGTAATATAATGTTTTTGGATATAATTGAAAAACGTGGACTTTTAAAAGAGAAAAAATATATAAACTGTCAAAATAAAGGATATTTTAGAATTTTGATAACAAAAAAAAATTCTGATTAGAAATGGTATTTTATAAAATTTACGGTGATAAAAATTTCAAAATTTAAGTTCATATAAATTTTTCTTGTTACTAGGTAAAATAAATAAGTAGTTTGGAAAATTATTTGTTTACACAAAAAAATTAAATTGAACTTACCTTGGGAAAATAGATTGGGCAATTTTTGATAATTTATAATTGACGATAGAATCAATACCATTACAATACACACAGATAAACACAAATTTATTAAAAAAAAAAAAACTGACTCGATGTTTAAAAATTATTTTCCAATTCAAAACTCTAAAAATTAGAAAGTTAATAACCAAACATTTCATATACATTATTGATTTACCTTTTCAAACAAATATGTACTTGGAATTGAACTAAACCTTTTATTTACTTTGTACTATCGTAAATACCGTGCAATATTATGCAGGAAATCAATAAAACCATCAGTGAATTTTCCTTCTAATAATAGTAATTGATTTAAAAGTAGTTTAAATATTATTTTGATTAATAATTTACAATCGTACAATTCACGCAAGGCGATTATTTCGAAAATAACTAGCTTACAAAAAAACATGATTTAAACCGAAAAAGTAAATCATGTTTAATAATAGTAATATAATGATAACGAGCATTTGTTAGGACAGTCTTCAGTCATCCACCCAACTATATTTTTTAAGGGGTTTTAACGTTTTTAATGTGTTTTTAAGGATTTTTAAGGATTTTTGGGACTTTTAAGTATTTTTAGGTATTTTTAAGAATTTTAAACCATTTTTAGGGATATTAATGTTTTTTAAGGATTATTCTAGGATCTTTAAGAATTGCTTAAGATTCTTAAGCATTTTTTAAGGTTTTTAGGGAGTTTTAAGAATTTTTTAAGGGTTTAAGTCATTTTAAGTATTTTACGGAGTTTTAAGGATTTTAAAGGCTTTTTTAAGGATTCTTTAAGAATTTTTTAAGGATTTTAAAGTATTTTTGAGATTCTCGTAAGATGTTTAAGGATTGTTAGATTTTTTTAAGAAATTTAAGGGATCTTTAAAGATTTGTAATAATTTTTAAGGATTCTTAAGAATTTTTTAAGGATTTTAACGATTTTAAAGTGTTTTTAATGCATTTAATGATTTTTAAGGATTTTTGGGATTTTTAAGGATTTTCAAGGATTTTTAAGGACTTTTAAGGATTTTTAGATATTTTTAGGAATTTTTAACCAGTTTTAGGGATTTTAATATTTTTTTAGGATCTTTAAGACTTGCTTATGATTTTTATTCTTTTTAAGGGTTTTTAGGGGTCTTTTAAAGATTTTTAAAGGGTTTTTTAAGAATTTTATAAGGATTTTTTAGGGATTTTTTAAGGATTTTAAAGTATTTTTTAGATATTCGTAAGATTTTTAACAATTTTAAGGGATTTTAAGAATTTTGAAGGATTTCTAAGGATTATTAAGGATATTTAGGTATTTTAAAGAATTTTTAAGTATTTTTAAAGATTTTTAAGTGTTTTTAGGGAGTTTTTATGAACTTTTTAAGGAATTTTTAGATTTTCGTTAGATTTTTAGATTTTTTTAAGAATTTTAAGGGTTTTTTAATAATTTTTAAAGATTTATAACAATTTAAATTTTTAAGGGCTTTTTTAGGATTTTTTTAAGGATTTTTTAAGGATTTGAAAGTATTTTTTAGATTTTCGTAAGAATTTTAAGGGATTTTTAATAATTTTTAAGGTCTTTTTAGGAATTTTTAAGGATTATTAAGGATTTTTAATGATATTTAAGTATTTTTAATGATTTTTACGAATTTTTAAAGATTTTTTATATAGGATTGTAAAATTTCTTTAAGGATTTTTATGGATTTATTATTAACCAAGAACAGAGGAAGCATAATTTATAATCCAGAAAGAGTTGATTGAACTAAAATACCTAATTGAGATAATTGTATTTTTTATTTTTGATGCAGTTATATGTTATTTTTGATGTCGTTATATATTTCTTGTTTCTTCTTTATTGTACTATATTTTTCTCCATGTACTATAATACTGTAAGTGCCCGTACTATAACAGCTTCCAATACAGTTGGCAACGTTGCAGTCAACCCATGCACTAGACAGAGATTCCTGACCAGTAGAGTATAATCGTATTCAGATCCAGTTCATCTCCAACCATCTACAGTCCCAACGACCTGATAATACAGATGACCTACCGTCGACCTTAATAGAGAAATCCGGAAGATTTAACACATTTCCTCTTCATCACCGGAGTTTATTTATTATAAATAAATCAATTATTTTTATTTAACGACTTTCACTTTAACGTCCCAGCAGATACTTAACCCAGTAGGGCAAGTAAATCTCACCCTTCTGGACTCATAGCTCTTTGTCCATACCATAACGATCTCCTGGAGTATTTAATCTTCACTATCGCTGCCAGGTGCAAGTGGCCTTCACACTATAAACAGAAGGTGGCGCCCTGAGGCGATTCTAAACTTAGAATAAGGCGCCAAAAGACTGCTTGATGACGGAAACCGCTGCAGAAAGCTGAGGAAGGCGGAATACATCGAAATTGGTCAAAACCTAACCTGTAATTTTGACAGATTGTCCATTTTTGCTCAAAGAGAGCCCGAATCGAAATCAAACACTTCCAGATGCCGAAATACAGCGAAAGGTCGAAAACCTCCGACCTGTTATCTTGGACACACTGTAAAAGGATACCGAGTGACCCTTCGTTTGTGAAGATATAGAATAGATTAGGGATATCTGTTTTCCCATCGGAGAAACCGATTTCAAGGTAATAAACCATAATTTTGACCCCGAAACCATAGGGAATTCCTAATAATACTGACGCAGACAGCCTTCCTAATGCGCAGAAGTAATTAGCCTCTCCTGATTACCGCTGTTAGACACATTATTGTTCGTTGACAGAAATTTGGGATTAGAGACTAGACCAAATAAGAAGTCAGAAGCACTGTAATGTCGTCATTGATAGCAAAGAACTGACATGTCACTTTTGACGGTTATGGTGATCCTGCTTTATTCCTGGAAAGACTACAGGAAGTTGAAGATTATCATGGAATCACCGCCGATCAGCGTAGGTTATGCCTGATCTAATACGATTGTGATTTAGGAACAACCGATGATATTGGTCGACCTGGGAAGAGTTCTGCACTGCCTTACAAAATTTCTTCTTTCTTGCAGGAAACTCCACTTCATATATCACCGACCTGCAGACGCTTATTTGCCAACATAGAAGTATAACACCAGAACTGGAACTGAATTGGCTCTACCGAAACATGCATCCAATATTTGGACTTCATATCCACAGAACCAACTTCAGTGACGTAAAGAGACTTACCAAGGCTGTTCTAAAATATGGCGTCCATTCTACCCACTCCATACCGCATCGTTCCACAACCCCCGTACATAGTCTTTTCACCTACTTGCTCGTTGAAGTATTTTCAATATATTTTCGCCATGTTGAAGTTTCAAACTTCAATAGAAGTAAAAAGTAAAGTATTTACACAATGGGTCACAGAAAACAAAAAACAATATCTAATCTACAACCAAACCAAATTAAGAGACTAAATAATTCTTTAATGCAAGAACCAAAGGACGTTCATGCTCTTCCGGAATATCCGGATTTTGCAAAAGTCCACCAACGCCGAGAAAAACTAAGTTTTTAATAAAAAATGGATTAAGAGGTATATTGCTTTGATTGGAAATGGCTCGTTGACTCTCAAGCTCCAATATATCTATTGAGGGTGAAATTACTCGAAGGACCAACTTTTGAACAGAATATATTTCACTAACAGCCAGGAGATCAGTAAGTTTGGTACTTATTCGTTTGGAGTTGAATACAAATAGAAGGCTTTAAGAACTTCTATAAAACTTGAAGTAATCAAGTATTTATAAAACCTTAAAACATTTTTTTATTTCTTCCCAATATGCTGATGCTGTTTTGCCTCTTTATCAAATCAATTTTTTTTGGAACATCAATTTTTGCCATAATTCACAGATACAACGGAGTAACACAAACTAACCAACATATATCTTAGTCGAAACTTTAGAAAATCAGTTCCACTTAATCATGACGAGTATAAAGTTCGCATAGCCCAGCTATTCTACGTTTTCCCTCGACATTCCCATCCTTCTCACAAAATACGTCTCAGAACTTAACCACCTCTTATATTGTTGCTCATTCCATTAAAAGATTTAATTTAGTTAAGTGAACGATCTCGCACTCAATTTAATATCGATATTGTAAAAGTGGTAAACAATTTAACGGACTACCGAACGCAACAAACTTCTGACACGTCTTATATTGATTGCAATTTTCTATACAGTGCACCCTGTCAACTCCTTTAAAGATTGTTCCCTGAAATTCGCCCTATTCGGAATTAAAGTGAGGTTGGGTTCATTGAAGCCCAACGGAGAAGGAAATCTGCTACCGGTTGCCAATAGATTAAATTTTAAGCTAATCTGTCAAATTCCTTATTTATTGTGATATTTTTACTAGGGGTGATAAAAACACTGAAAAAACTTTCTTTAAATTGTTTTGAAGTGTATTAGTTTTCTCAGTGCAAATTATAATAAAATAATGTTTTTTTAGACAAAAGTTTTTCAATTCAAGCATAAAAATTATAATTCCTAAAAATTTTATCGTTTTATTATTGAATATACTGAGAATAAGTTTCCTAAAATTTTATGTATTCATTTTTTTAATACTCTTTTTTCAGTGTCAAAAAAATCTCGTAATAGGCAGATTCGACATTTTTTTTTAACCGAAATCGAGAGATTTTGTTATTTAAAAACGATCAAAAAAAATTTAATTAATTTAATATTTACAAGGATCGGCGAGAGGCTTGGAAACGTACCTGTACGCGAGACTAGACCGTATGACATCAGTAGCCATGAATGCTTCGCCCCTTGCCCGCTGCTGCGCTGTATTCACAATACACACACATCATGAATACAGCGCAGCAGCGGGCCAAGGGCGTAGTGTTCATGGCTGCTAACGTCACACGGTCTAGTCTCGCGCACAGATAAGTTTTCCAGCCTCTCGTCGATCCTTTTTAAAATGCTTACAGCGGACGTAAATATTAATATTTTGCGCTCAAATTTTTTTTGATATAAGTTAAAATAAAAAAAAATAAAAAAAATGTCGAACCTGCCTATTTCAATCTTAATTTCAAAAAAAGTTAAATATTATTTTTTGTTATAGTAATAAAATAATACACTAACAAAAAGTTTCTTTATTTATTTTAGATTTGTTGTTTTAAACACAATTTGTTTAATTGCCAAATTATTATTTTATTGAATAAACTGAAAAAAAGTAAAGTAATAATACACATATACAGCGGGAAAGTAGTATGTTGGCTGTAACCCATATTCTAGTTTACCTATAAGAAGCACCGAGTCCATTAACCAGCCTTTAATAATTAAATTACTACGTTTAGATGATTGTCAGTCACTTATCTATTCCAATTTGTATTTGCGTTTGAGCTTTGTAATTATTGTCTTTTGTGTTTAGTATAATTGATTTGGATAATCTTCTAGTCCTTGTGAAACTACTAATGAACACTTCCGACGAAATCCAATCACATTTATCATTAATAAATATCTACGTTATATACAATAATTACAAATCAAAAATACAAGATAAATAGTAATAAATGTGATTTAATTTCAATTTTTTTTACTATGGGTTCGTTCCACGAATAGAATCAAAAAGCAAAATATTAAATAAATAAAAATTTTGGGCGCCAGTCTAATTGATTTTTTGATGTATTTAGAAACAATTGACAAAAGAAACTATAATATATTTCAAAATCCGTCTTTCATTCTTTTTTGGTGAGTTTTAGGAAATTGAACGTTATGTTTGTTTTATTTTATAAAAAAAATTTTATTCCTTCAGAGACTTTTTCTGGTTTGTCTTCAAGTTTCTTCTAAAATTTCCTGGATCCGGCAGTAGAAGACGTTAGGTCCCAAAGGAGGAAAAAAAACTTGCTCGTTCCAAAAAAAAAGACGTTCAGTCCCAGATAAAAAAATGTTCTGTCCCAAAAAACTTGTTCAGTCCAAAAAACTCGTAGTACCAAAAAGAAAATGTTCTGTCCAAAAAACCCTAAAAGTTCACATAAAGTATATATAAGAGTAGGTATGTGGTAACCCTATTCCAGCCCCTCCACTTTTCCATCGGCTCCCGAGCCGTTTGACCTAAGCCATGCTCCCTTTCCCAATCAGATCTTGATCTGCTTTTGATCAATTTTCGTTCAGCTTTCGATCATGTCTTGAACAGATCTCGAACAGCTTTAAACATCTCTTGAACAGGTCTCGAATGCTCTTCAAGAGCTGATCGAAAGCAGATCGAGACCTGATTGGAAAAGTGGGCGTGGCTTAGGTCAAACGACTCGGGAGCCGATGGAAAAGTGGATGGTGTGGGGTAGGGTAACCTCATACCTACTTATAAGACAAAAATCTTATAAATTACCAGATTTCGTGGTTTCTGTTGTTTAAAAAATAATATAAAACAGGAATAATATTAATATGAAATACATGAATTTTTAGATCAAAATATGAAATATATAATCAAAGACAATCTGTAAAAACAAATTAAAAATAGATTCTCTTTTTGTAATTGAGACTGACCAGCATAAAAAAAAATTAAAAACAACAGTAAATAAATGTTAAAGCGTCGAAATAATTAATAATGATAACAGGGGACAGAAGTGAAAATATAATATAATATAAATAAAACTTACACTATATAACGAGGGAAAGAAAAGACATTTTCAATAAGCGACACAGACGATATAGAAGTCAATTGTTTTGACTGAAGAGGCAAAGAGAGAGAATTGTTAACATGGGAAAGACATCTGATAGTAATACCAAGAAGAGAGGGAGATCTTGAGACACGACGCGAGGAAATTAAGAAGGGATATCAACATATACTGAACAGAAGAATAAAAAACGTAACACTTCGTTGCTATTGGTCCAATTTTAAAGAAAAAACACCGTTCTATTATTCATGAGATTTAAAATCATGCGCAGCAGTTATGTCAAATGATCACTAGCGCCTATCTTTGTTAATAAATAGTAAGTAAATAATTATGGATTTGAATTTTGCCATTAGGACTTATACGCAGAATGGGAAAGATACCTTGAAAAATTGACCTTGAAAGAATTGTACAGGGTGCACTTCCCAGGATCAATAAACACAAAAATAACACCTGAGGCCTGGAGACACTCAGAACTGAAACCTCCTTTAAGAACCTCCAGGGTACAGTGACAGGTCTCAAAGGAGGTTATAGATGTGGAAGAAATAAAATGGGAAAGCAACTCATTCCAACCGTATAAATCGCCAGAGCCGGATGGCATTTATCCTATTATTAGCACACAACATAAGCAGGGTATTAATGGCCTACCATAAGCATGGAGAGCAACCACATCCCCAAACCTGGAAGAACTAAACACAATGGAGCATTGAGGCCAAAAAGTCTTATCTCATTTATGCTTAAGATACAAGAAAAACCGTTGGACAGACATATCAGGGATACAATGTCGATAAACTAACCTCTATACATGGACTTATACACAACAGAAAAAGTATTACATCCACTCGTAGAGAAAATGGAAACTGCAATTAGTAACAAAGAGGTCTTGTTGGTCGCATTCCTGGATATCAACACATCAATAAACTCAATCTCAAGGGCATAGAAAAGAAAATGCTTCGATGAGACCTGTTGCAGGTGGATAAACTGCATCCTAAGAGAAATAATAATCTACTCATTTCTAGTAGGACAAACATTAGCAAACAAGGTCACCCGGGTCTGTATTATCCCCACTGCTTTGTAACCTTGTGGCATAGAAACTGCTAATCACACTAGAAAGGAATGGACAAAAAATAGTTGGGTACACATATCACATAGTCATCATAGTCCATTAAAAATTCAATACCATATTTAGGAAAAGAATGCAAATAGCCCTAAATCTGGTGAGTGAATAAAGTGAAGAGGGCACAAACATCAATCCCTCCAAATTAACCATAGTACCTGTTATCCGAAAATGGAAATTAGAGGGAATAGCCCAACTAACTCTCCAATGGTCACATATTTAGCTGTCAGAGAGGTCAAATATTTCGAAGTTATTTTAGACTCGAATTTAACCTGAAGTCAGAGGAGCACATGGCTAAGTCTCAAAATGGTGTATTGGACATACACTGTGACAAAACTCATGATCACCTACGCATTTTTGGTACGGTGGATAAAGATAATTAAAAAAAACTACCGTGGCTGACTTGAGAAAGGTACAATGACCAACAACATCTATGGACACCCTTGACAACAATCATGGGGAAGGCAATAATGGGATTTTAAAGGCTACAAAACACGACCAATGAAACCAAAGGACAACAACAAGGGTAAACCTGGAGAGAGGATCTGGTTATATACTGTGGAAGAAGCTGGTGCTGGAATCTACAGCGAGGGGAGAAACTCCTAACTGAGCATCTCACTTGGAATACTTTCGCATTTCAAGTGAAATTGCCAGGCGTCCCCAAAGGCTTTTATGAACCCAAAAGTGACATCAAGATTAGTTTAGAAATGCCAAGAACAACTCAGTGTCCAATCAGAACACAACAAAATAACTTTGACGTAGGTTCCAGGACACTGTTGCATCAAAGGCAATGAAAAAGTTGATGAACTAGCCAGAAGAGGTTCATAAACTTCATGTGAACGGATCATAAAATCTGCCATCCGAGCATACATACTGGACTGGGTCAAATGAAAAAGATTGTTGGAATAAAGCCTTTCTTGTGTACCACGGGAAAATATTCATGAAGGAATCGAACTAAGTTAGAATTATAATGGGCCTCCTCAATATTACAAAAAATCGCCAAAATGTTTATGAAAGTCTTGTAAATAAGTGTGTTAAGTTTAAAAAACATTCCTGTATTTAGTTTATGAAAATTTATTCTAAAAAAGGTATTCTCCAACCCATGAACTATAAAATCGTTTAATTCTTCATCTAAAGCTGTCCAAGTGAATAAATATCCTACCTTGGTACACACTACACATGTAAACACTACCGAAAGTCAACGGCGTTGCTGTACTTTACGCATAATAATTTTTTTAAATTAAGTAAACAAATATTTCAACCCACCAAAATTGAAAGTGTGAATGGTATAACTTCCAAATTTTATTGTTTTTTTGTAAAAATTATAATAAATACTTGAAACGTTTTTCCAACTTTTGTAGATTTTTTTTAATTCAACGTACAATGCCTCTCACTTCAAATAACAATAGCCCTATTCTTTGTCGAGAAACCCTCAAAACTTTGGAAAACGCTATTTGTATGGAACGAAATCAGTGAATGTCAAGCCGCGAATGTCGTGTAGAGGTGAAGGCTTATATGTTCTCTATTTTTACCATCAAAAGAAACAATCTATCGATCACAAGCTTCAACCCAACACAGGTTATCAACTCTTTTACTATTTCGAAGTATAATCAACCTTTAGAAAACGAACAGAGTCGATTATTCTTTTGATGGAATAGGCCAATCTCTCTAGAGTTATGTTTGCTTTTGGTCGACTATTAAATCATTTGCTGTAATAATAAATTACACAATATAACGCTTTTTGTAAAATAACTGTGCTAATAGTTCGGTATTAACTAAATTAAATTCTCGCGGTCAATCAGTTTTTATTGTCTGGTAAATAGGCTTTTAATATTCCGTGAAAGTGCTTTAATATATTTAGCTTTTTTGTTAAAAGGTTTATACATATAAATAATATTTAAATTCTATTCATATGGTTACTGCATGTTTTGTAAAAACATAAAATATAAAGTAATAATTATCGGTTATACTCCAAATAATTATAATTTTTTTATATTTATATATATTATATTTTTATATATTAAAACAGCTTAAAATTAGGTTATGATCAACATAATATTTTCCTCTTAAGACCCAAGGTTGGATTTTGGTTTTTGGAAGATTTTCTCGTATCAATTTATTTGTCATAAAAACACGCCTATCGGAAAAAAAATACAAGATATGTTTCTGTCAATCCGTAGACCATAAATTAGTCTTATTAAAGTAAGACCTATTTTACTTACATCTGACTAAAGTAAAGACATTTTTTTTCCAATGGACCTAAAAACGGTCCGAGGACCGGGAAATTTTGGAAATTTCGTCCGCTCGTAACTGAATCCTATTCTCAATCGCAGATTCGTTTGTTTCAGATATAATTACGTATGAAAAGTTATATCGGAACGACATAAAGCGGCAAATGGATGAAAAAATGCATCGATTCCTGACCAAACAGTTGGTCGCACAGACCTATACGTCTCACCAATCGATTCGGTAGGAAATTTTCTAGAGAAAGAAAAATAATCAATTTCGGCTACTATTAACGTCTAGAGAAAATTCCAATATAGACAGAGGTCAAAAATTCTTATTGAACACCTAATTTCGGGCGATTTTGAGGGGTCACATATAAGGTCCTTGATGTCTGAGCGAAAAACGGTGATCGGATTCGTTTTCTACGTACCCGGATTAGTAAATAAGGTGATTTTTAGGAAAATCCGTGTTGCTGCAAAAATCGTCTTTTTTTCCATGTATATGTATGGAAAAAATCGTAAAAATTACCATTTTTCGACGTTTGTTTTTCGAGCGACGTCAAATTGTCTAGGGACCAGCTATAGAGTTGAGATTTGTACCACACATAGCTACATCAATTCCAAATCGAACGATATCTTTAAAAAAAATCTAGCCCTGCGGACTTCGGAGTGGCAACTTTTTTTATCGGTCGATGTCCGAAAAAGTCAGCGAACTCGAGAAAATCGAAAACCCTAAAAAAGAGCCGGAAAATGTGAAATTCGGCATAGAGGGTATTTTCATCTAAAAAACCGATTGGCGGAGTCAGATTTTACTATAAAATATTTTTTCGTCTGGTATGTGCCTAAAACCGGTCCGAGGACCGGGAAATTCTGGGTATTTCGTCGTTTCCTGACGAAACAGTTGGTCGCACAGACCGATACGTACCACCAGTCGATGCGGTAGGAAATTTTCTATAAAAAGAAAAAAAATCCATTTCGGTCACTATTAACATCTAGAGAAAGTGCCAAAATACACAGATGTCAAAAATTCGTATTGAACACCTAATTTGGGGCGACTTTAAGGGGTGATATATAAGGTTCTTGATATCTGAGCGAAAAACGGTGGTCGGAATTCATTTTCCACGTACCCGGATTAGTAAATAAGATGATTTTCAGGAAAATCCATGTTCCTACCAAAATCGTTATTTTTTCCATGTATATGTATGGAAAAAAATCGTAAAAATAACCATTTTTCGACGTTCGTCTTTCTAGCCACGTCAAATTGTCTACCGACCAGCTATCGAGTTGAAATTTGTACCATACATATCTACATCAATTCTGAATCGAACGAGTTCTAAAAAAAAAATCTAGCCCTGCGCACTCTGAAATGGCAATTTTTTTTATCGGTCGAGGTCCGAAAATTCGTTAGTTGGAAAAATTGAAATCCGTAAAAAAAATTCGATTTGGGGGGGGCCTAAAAAAACGATTGACGTAGTCAGATTTTACTAAAAAACATTTTTTTGTTTGGTATGGACCTAAAACCGGTCCGAGGACCGGGAAATTTTGAGAATTTCGTCCGCTCGTCAATGGATTTTTCGATATTTGTTTTTCGAGCTACGTAAAAGTGTCCAGCATCCATCTATCGAGTTAAAATTTGTACCACTCATAGCAACATCAATTCTGAATCGAACGAGATATTAAAAAAAATTCTAGCCGTCCGTACTCCGGAGTAGCAATTTTTTTTCTTGGTCGAGGTCCGAAAATGTGTTAGTCTGCAAATTCGAAAAACTGAAATCCCTAAAAAAAATGGGAAAAATATGTAATTTTGTTTGGGAGGGTAATTTGGCCTAAAAAAACGATTGGCGTAGTTAGATTTTACTAAAAAACAATTTTTTGTCCGGTACGGATCTAAAAACGGTCCGAGGATCGGGAAATTCGTCCACTTGTTACTGTATCGTATTCTCGATGGCAGATTCGTTTTTTTTTCAGACAAAATTACGTAAGAAAAATTATATTAGATCGACATAAAGCGACAAATGAATTTTTAGGAATTTATTGAATTTGGAAGATATCATGAAAAAATGCATCGATCCATTTAACGGGTTCTTCTTGCCAAACCATAGGTCGTAGGGCTTTATACAAGTAAGCAATCGATTCAGGAGGAAATTTTCTACGATGTCTATAAAAGAAAATCAATTTCGACCACTATTAAGATTCTCGAGCTGATTCAAAAAGTCGATCGAGGTCGAAAATTCGTTAATGAAAATTGAAAAAATCTAAATCTATAAAAAAATCGGAAAAATCATGAAATTTGGCTTAAAAAAACAGTTGATGTAGTCAGATTTGACGAACAGAGAATTTTTATTTTTGGCCTAAACCCAGTCTGAGGACAGGGAAATTCGTCCGCACTGGATCCTCTTCCTGGAGCGATTTCACATGTTAATTTACATAAGAAGTGGGCTAGAACAGTCATAGATATTTTGATATTTTTTTCTTCGATAAAATACATCGCTTCAGAGATTTATTTACTAATAAATTTTCTCGGTCTCGTGTTTCATTCCCTGATAAAATTCATTGCTTTTGGTATTTTTTCTTCGATAAAATACATCGCTCCAGAGATTTTTTTACTGATTAATTGCCTCGCTCTCGTGTTTCATTCACTGATAAAATGCATCGCTTTTGGCTTTTGTTCTCGAATAAAATGTATCGCTCTTGGGCTCATCCATCTTTCTCGGGCTTTTTTCTTCGATAAAATACATCGTTCCAGAGATTTTTTTTTGCTAATAAATTGCCTCGCTCTCGTGTTTCATTCCTTGATAAAACGCATCGCTTTTGACTTTTTTCTCCAATAAAATGTATCGCTCTTGGGCTCATCCATCTTTCTGGGGCGTTTTTTCTCCGATAAAATGCATCGCCCCAGAGATTTTTTTACTGATAAATTGTCTCGCATTCGTTTTTTATTCCCTGATAAAATACATCGCTATTGGCTTATTGTTATCTAATAAAATGTATCGCTCTTGGACTCATCCATCTTTCTCGGGATTTTTTCTTGGATAAAATGCATTGCTCAAGAGATTTTTTACTAATAGATTGTCTCGCTCTTGTTTTTTATTCCCAGATAAAATACATCGCTATTGGCTTATTGTTATCCAATAAAATGTATCGCTCTTGGACTCATCCATCTTCCGCGGGCTTTTTTCTTCGATAAAATACATCGCTCCAGAGATTTTTTGCTAATAAATTGCCTCGCTCTTGTGTTTCATTTCCTGATAAAATACATCGCTTTTGGATTTTGAAATCTCCAATAAAATGCATCGCTCTTGGGCTCATCCATCTTTCTCGGGCTTTTTTCTTCGATAAAATACATCGTGCCTCGCTCTCGTGTTTCATTCCCTGATAAAATACATCGCTTTTGACTTTTTTTTCCAATAAAATGTATCGCTCTTGTTCTCATCCATCTTTCTCGGGCATTTTTTCTTCGATAAAATGCATCGCTCCAGAGATTTTTTTACTGATAAATTTTCTCGCTCTCGTTTTTCATTCCCTGATAAAATGCATCGCTTTTGACTTTTTTTTCCAATAAAATGTATCGCTCTTGTTCTCATCCATCTTTCTCGGGCATTTTTTCTTCGATAAAATGCATCGCTCCAGAGATTTTTTTACTGATAAATTTTCTCGCTCTCGTTTTTCATTCCCTGATAAAATGCATCGCTTTTGACTTTTTTTTCCAATAAAATGTATCGCTCTTGTTCTCATCCATCTTTCTCGGGCATTTTTTCTTCGATAAAATGCATCGCTCCAGAGATTTTTTTACTGATAAATTTTCTCGCTCTCGTGTTTCATTCCCTGATAAAATACATCGCTTTTGACTTTTTTTTCCAATAAAATGTATCGCTCTTGTTCTCATCCATCTTTCTCGGGCATTTTTTCTTCGATAAAATGCATCGCTCCAGAGATTTTTTTACTGATAAATTTTCTCGCTCTCGTTTTTCATTCCCTGATAAAATGCATCGCTTTTGACTTTTTTTTCCAATAAAATGTATCGCTCTTGTTCTCATCCATCTTTCTCGGGCATTTTTTCTTCGATAAAATGCATCGCTCCAGAGATTTTTTTACTGATAAATTGCCTCGCTCTAGTGTTTCATTTCCTGATAAAATGCATCGCTTTTGGCTTTTGTTCTCCAATAAAATGTATCGCTCTTGGACTGATCCATCTTTCTGGGGCGTTCTTTCTTCGATAAAATGCATCGCTAAAGAGATTATTTTACTGATAAATTGCCTCGCTCTCGTGTTTCATTCCCTGATAAAATGCATCGCTTTTGACTTTTTTCTCCAATAAAATGTATCGCTCTTGTTCTCATCCATCTTTCTCGGGCATTTTTTCTTCGATAAAATGCATCGCCCCAGAGATTTTTTTACTGATAAATTGCCTCGCTCTAGTGTTTCATTTCCTGATAAAATGCATCGCTTTTGGCTTTTGTTCTCCAATAAAATGTATCGCTCTTGGACTGATCCATCTTTCTGGGGCGTTCTTTCTTCGATAAAATGCATCGCTAAAGAGATTATTTTACTGATAAATTGCCTCGCTCTCGTGTTTCATTCCCTGATAAAATGCATCGCTTTTGACTTTTTTCTCCAATAAAATGTATCGCTCTTGTTCTCATCCATCTTTCTCGGGCATTTTTTCTTCGATAAAATGCATCGCTCCAGAGATTTTTTTACTGATAAATTTTCTCGCTCTCGTTTTTCATTCCCTGATAAAATGCATCGCTTTTGACTTTTTTCTCCAATAAAATGTATCGCTCTTGTTCTCATCCATCTTTCTCGGGCATTTTTTCTTCGATAAAATGCATCGCTCCAGAGATTTTTTTACTGATAAATTGCCTCGCTCTAGTGTTTCATTTCCTGATAAAATGCATCGCTTTTGGCTTTTGTTCTCCAATAAAATGTATCGCTCTTGGACTGATCCATCTTTCTGGGGCGTTTTTTATTCGATAAAATGCATCGCTCCAGAGATTTTTTTACTGATAAATTGCCTCGCTCTCGTGTTTCATTCCCTGATAAAATGCATCGCTTTTGACTTTTTTCTCCAATAAAATGTATCGCTCTTGTTCTCATCCATCTTTCTCGGGCATTTTTTCTTCGATAAAATGCATCGCTCCAGAGATTTTTTTACTGATAAATTTTCTCGCTCTCGTGTTTCATTTCCTGATAAAATGCATCGCTTTTGGCTTTTGGTCTCCAATAAAATGTATCGCTCTTGGACTGATCCATCTTTCTGGGGCGTTTTTTATTCGATAAAATGCATCGCTCCAGAGATTATTTTACTGATAAATTGCCTCGCTCTCGTGTTTCATTCCCTGATAAAATGCATCGCTTTTGACTTTTTTCTCCAATAAAATGTATCGCTCTTGTTCTCATCCATCTTTCTCGGGCATTTTTTATTCGATAAAATGCATCGCTCCAGAGATTTTTTTACTGATAAATTGCCTCGCTCTCGTGTTTCATTCCCTGATAAAATGCATCGCTTTTGACTTTTTTCTCCAATAAAATGTATCGCTCTTGTTCTCATCCATCTTTCTCGGGCATTTTTTCTTCGATAAAATGCATCGCTCCAGAGATTTTTTTACTGATAAATTTTCTCGCTCTCGTGTTTCATTCCCTGATAAAATGCATCGCTTTTGACTTTTTTCTCCAATAAAATGTATCGCTCTTGTTCTCATCCATCTTTCTCGGGCATTTTTTCTTCGATAAAATGCATCACTCCAGAGATTTTTTTACTGATAAAATTTCTCGCTCTAGTGTTTCATTTCCTGATAAAATGCATCGCTTTTGGCTTTTGTTCTCCAATAAAATGTATCGCTCTTGGGCTCTTCCATCTTTCTCGGGCATTTTTCTTCGATAAAATGCATCGCTCCAGAGATTTATTTACTGATAAATTGCCTCGCTCTTGTGTTGCATTCCCTGATAAAATGCATCGCTTTTGGCTTTTGTTCTCCAATAAAATGTATCGCTCTTGGGCTCTTCCATCTTTCTCGGGCATTTTTCTTCGATAAAATGCATCGCTCCAGAGATTTTTTTACTGATAAATTGCCTCGCTCTCGTGTTGCATTCCCTGATAAAATACATCGATTTTGGTATTTTTTTTCTTCGATAAAATGCATCGTTCTTGGACTGATCCAACTTTCTCGGGCATTTTTATTTCGATAAAATGCATTGCTCCAAAAATTTTTTTTACTGATTCCATGCTAATAAAATCTTAAATTTTAATATTTATTGTAAAATTTATAATTATTATTTTAAACATCAACTTCATTATTTGTCCTTCATTACACGTTTGATCCCTTCCCATTCCAACAATACGTTTTTCCTATATTTTCAATTGTACAAGTTCATGTAAAATTCTTGCTGTACACGCTATTAAGTTGTCTAAAATTTAAATTTATTTTCTGTCCTTCTCAGTACGGTTCTGGCTCTTTCTTTCTAATGTCTCTACTCGACGTTGAAAATAATTTCCTTAGCATAACAGAAATAATCTAGATACTTCTTTTAGAAATACAATTTCTCAGAAAATATCAATACTGATCTAGTTTCCACTTAACAAAATTAAATTCGTAGGCCTAATGGAATGAAAGAAAAACAAAATTACGACATTAACCCTCACGTTAAGAACTAAAGTCTGATGGTGTATTTGGAAATAGCAATAATACAAATTGTAAATAGAAGTTAACCGCCGAGATACAATCGGAAGAAAAGTTTCATAAGGAAAACTGGTAGGAAAGTTCCAAAGAAGTTCGTTAACAAAGCCGAGAGTGCAAACCATTATTCCCTAGCCGTTTTCGCTTTTGAATGGATTTATACGACAAGCGGTGTAGGTAATAAGAAGCAGTCCGGGAATTACTTAAGTTGTAGACATCGTAGACAATGATGTTAGAAACGGCGCGTTTTCCATTAAAATGGGTATTGTTAGAGATTTTTCACCACATCGTTAAAAATATCATCAAACGACAACGAAAATAGAAAATTTAGAACTACAAAAGAGGGAGAAAAATTTTCTTAGTCGTATCAGGACATCAAAGATATGCAATCAACTACAGAATGTTTGACTCAATTAAACAAATATGTAAAATTTTACCATTATAAATAATAAAATATATGGGTCAAATGGAATCAAATAAATAACGAATATTCTTATCAGCAATTTCAATAAATTTGACCTAATTATATACTAACATTATTACCATAAAAATTATGCTAATAGTAGTAGTGGTGTGCTAATTGTCAAGTCTATAAAAGAGAGTTTATTAACAAAACAACCAGTGTTGCCAAATATAGCACAATTGTGCCAAAAGTTGTACTTTCAGCTCTGGAGTAGCACAAAAATAGTTCTGTGACGGTTTGTTTTGTTATCGAACATATTTCTTTATCCGAATAAGGCCAGAAAATGATGTATTCTTAAAAAATATTACACGGGGTAAAAAATATGATGTTTGTATTACTTCGGCCGGAAAAATCCACAATAATACAAGAACTATACGCAACACGAAATTTATTTTTTTTAGTCTTTTAAACAGATGTAATTAAATTTTTTAGGGTTTTTCTTCCTGTTTTTTTTAACTTCCCCATCTTTCCCCATTTTGTCCGTCTTTTTTTTTGTTTTTTTTTCAATTTTTTCCGATTTTTTATGATTTCTTCGATTTTATTTTATTTTTTTTTCATTTTTTCGATTTTTTTCTAATTCACTCGCGTTTTTCGATCCTTCCCCATTTTTTCTGTCTTTTTTAACTTTCCCCATCTTTCCCCATTTTGTCCGTCTTTTTTTTTGTTTTTTTTCAATTTTTTCCGATTTTTTATGATTTCTTCGATTTTATTTAATTTTTTTTTCATTTTTTCGATTTTTTTCTAATTCACTCGCGTTTTTCGATCCTTCCCCATTTTTTCTGTCTTTTTTAATTTTTTCCATTTTTTTCCGATTTTTTATGATTTGTTTCGATTTTATTGTTTTTTTTTGTTTTTTCTATTTTTTCTATTTTTTCTATTTTTTCTATTTTTTCTATTTTTTCTATTTTTTCTATTTTTTCTATTTTTTCTATTTTTTCTATTTTTTCTATTTTTTCTATTTTTTCTATTTTTTCTATTTTTTCTATTTTTTCTATTTTTTCTATTTTTTCTATTTTTTCTATTTTTTCTATTTTTTCTATTTTTTCTATTTTTTCTATTTTTTCTATTTTTTCTATTTTTTCTATTTTTTCTATTTTTTCTATTTTTTCTATTTTTTCTATTTTTTCTATTTTTTCTATTTTTTCTATTTTTTCTAATTCACTCGCGTTTTTCGATTCTTCCCCATTTTTTCGTTTTTTTTGTTTTTGCAATTTTCCGATTTTGTATGATTTTTTTCGACTTTTTTTGTTTTTTTTTTCGATTTTTTCTAATTTTTTCCATTTGTTTCAGGTTTTTCCAGTTTTTTCGATTGTTCACGTTTTATTTATGCTGTTTTACCATTATTTAGCATTATTTACGAAATTTTACGACTTTTTACTAGTTTTTTACGATTTTTTTACTATTGATTTTACGATTTTTTACAATATTTTATGATCTTTTATGATTTTTTTTTAACGATTTTATACGGATTTTTTTCAATTTTTAACAATTTTTACAATTTTTTAGGTTTTTTTTTTACAATTTTTTACGGGCGTTTACGACATATTAGTTTTTTCCGATCTTTTACGGATTTCTGCGGATTGTCCTGATCTTTTACGATTTATTACGATTTTTTACGGTTTTTTTTTTACAATTTTTTACGATTTTTTACGATCTTTTATTATTTTTTGTAACGATTTTATACGGTTTTTTTGCATTTTTTACCGATTTTTACAATTTTTTAGGTTTTTTTTTACAATTTATTACGGGCGCTTACGACCTGTTACATTTTTCCCGATCTTTTACGATTTTTTACGAATTTCTGCGGATTGTTATGATCTTTTACGTCTTTTTACGACTTTTTGCGATCTTTTATGATTTTTTTTTAACGATTTTATACGAATTTTTTTCAATTTTTAACAATTTTTTATAGATTTTTACGATTTTTTTAGATTTTTTACGGGTGTTTACGACTTGTTACGGTTTTTGTGAGTTTTTACGATTTTTTTTTGTTGTTTCACGAATTTTCACGATTTTTTTACAATTTTTTACGATTTTTTTACGATTTTTTTACGGTTCTTTACAGGTGTTTACGACTGGTTACGTTTTTTTACGATTTTTTACGATTTTTTACGATTTCTTACATTTTTTTCTCAATTTTTTAGAAATCCGTAAAAAATCGTAAAAAACCGTACAAAATCGTAAAAATTGGCAAATTAATTTAAAAAAATTGGAAAATGAAAAAGGCAAATGACCTGTTCCGATATTCTTAAAAATGGCGGAAATATAATTTTTTTTTGATATTTCAATCCCCTCCAGTCTCACCCCCGTAGATTGGATAAAAAAAGTTTTATATAAAATAATTTTATAATAATTAGGATATTAAAAAAGTGTAAAGACCTGTTACAATATTTTCAAAAATGGCGGATATGACTTTTGAAATTTCAACCCCCTCCAGTTTCCATCCCCTTACAGTTAGAATTCCCAAAAACAATAGAGTTCGTCTCGTAGACACGAGAAAACGATTGGCGAAAGAATTTTTGAAATCAGACGACTGATTCTTGACGACATAGAAGTCAATTATTTTCATTGAAGAGGCAAAGAGAGAGAATTGTTAACATGGGAAAGACATTTTATAGTAATATCTAGAAGAGAAGGAGATCTTGCTACACGACGCGATAAAATTAAGAAGGGATATCAAGCGAGTCTAAAATTAAGATATACTGAGCAGAATAATAATGAAAATACAGGGTGGCACAGAAAAAAACGTAACGAAGTAACTGCAGTCAAATGGAATTTGCTATTTTATGACGTCATAAACCATTCCTTTTGTTGGAGCCCAGTCAAGAGGCACCATTGGGAACTATTTTGTGATTAACTTTAGCACAGTCAAAAGTCTCTCCATAACAACACTGAGCACGGCACATTTATAGCATTTAGTGTGTAAAGAATATCTTTCAAAAGTATCTTTACATTTATTTTAAAACTGGTTAACACAAACATTAAACTTAACATTGTTGTACAGCTTGGCGCGTACGTTAGAGGCCATCATTTATTTTTTCTGTGGTGTGTCAGTTCGTTAATTATCCGCAGTATTTTTGGGGTGGGAGCGCGGGAATCGGAGAATTCGAACACTTGTTATTTAAATAATTTCTTGTTTAAACAAGTTTTTTTATTTTTAGTAAGATTTCATTATTTCCTTATATACACACACACATTTAAATGAACTAAAAAACTCGTTTTTTATTATTGTAATAAAATATATTAATTTCTCTTTTTTTTTGTTACAGGTATTTATTTACTGGACTGCATACTTCCAAAGATAACAATCGTGTAAGTCGTTATTTTTTGTAATAAATTCCTTTGTTTACATAGTTCAACAGAAACTTTATGTCTTGTAGATTTATATCACAAAGTGTGCAACCCAACGGTTGTTTTCGTCAATATACATCAATTATGTTTTTCTTGAAACATTTCTTATTAGTGTCCTATTTGTTAAATTTTATAGTAAGAATTATGTTAGCATACATGTACATATTAAAATAGGTCAATATTTGCACTATTGTAGAATGTAAAAAAATATTTTTAAAAAATGTAGCTATAATTAAAGGAGGTATAAATTTTTAAATATTAATAGTAAAGCAGGCGCACGCTACTGCCATATTATTTTATTCTTACTGAATCGAGCGTAGGAAATTTTCCTTTTTACCACCTCTTTGTATTGGTTTATTTTCCCTATTCTCCTAACCCCATTCTGCCAAATGTCAAATGTCAATTGTTTTTTACTTTCTTCTTTACCACAAAGTTGACATATATTTCTTCTTCTTTGTTCTTACTCTTCTTTTTTACAATATGATCATTGTCTATATCCACACAGAGATTAACTCTTATGAAATATCATTAAATTTTATTATTTACACAAAAATTTGTTAATCTAGGTTCTAAGTTTTTTAAAATTCAAAAATGTTTTTTAATTTAATTTTAAAGGCCTAATATTGTTGTTTGGCATTTTCAGCCAATACGCAAGAAACACTAAGTTAAATCTGTCTCTAAAAAAAAAAAAATGTAACGGATTTCCGTATAAAATTTTCTTTGGCCTAAATTTTAGGTTAGTAATAAGATATCGAGATGCGGTTTTCGCGAGCTTGTTTAAGCATCATTTAGCTACTTTTTATGAAAAAAAAATTATACCAATGCATTTATTTTTTTTTGAGAAAATTAATCATTTCTGTCGGAATGTCGAAAAAAGCCCTCTAGCGGCGACATGTAAAACTAGCAAAATTCTAATTATTATAACATTTGGTTAAAATCGGCTCAGCCGGAAGATACATGGTGTTTTTTACGGAAACCTTTGAATACCCCCCACCAGTTTATTTTTAGAGATACAGCAAAAATTGTCAAACAAAAAAGATTCAGATTATCCTCGACTTTAAAGATCCAGTATTTTTTTGTTAGGTTAATATAGCGGATTTCACAGAAACATAACTTTTTTAGATTCAAGATTGCAGTTACGCCCCCTAGCAGCCATTTCAGAAACTTGAAAATATTTTCCAGGTTTTTCTCTTGGCCGTTTTAGTCATAACTTTTTTTGCCGCTACCCTCTACGATGGCTAGGTTCCCAGATACAGTACCTCGCATTCTTAGTTGGCCACCCTGTACTCACCAAATACCTTTCTCATATTGCTGAGCTGGCAATATGGACCTCAATATTTTTAACGTTTAACAATAATTTTTACAATTTTTACCTCTTTATTTCCTATACCACAACTGTCCTTCCTTATCACTCCCAATTACTTATAGTGCGCGCACTTTTCACAATTTAATACAAATTATATTATTTAAGTAATATCAAAAAGTCACTTAGTTGTACTTTGTTTTATTTCTTCTCTCGGCAATTAGAACTTGGTATCATAAGCCTGATGATGGCAGTCTGCCGAAACTAGTTTTGTCAACCTTTTCAAATCTTCATTAAATTTTATGTGGTACTCGAGTTTTATTACCTAATTCCACCTGCATTGAGGCTCTAGGCCTGTTGTTTCCCTCCAATTATCACCTCAAACCAGTACTCTTGACAAATTCTGATATTCTGATTTTCTCTGTACCCCAAAATTCCATTCTCTTTCCCTGTTCAGGTCCTGGCAATGACATAAAATATGAAAATTACTTTCGTCTTTTTCCTTACATTTCCCGCATAGGGAATCTTCCGATACCCCTATGATATTCAGGTTTCTTCTGAGCCTATCAGGACACATAGTGCAGTTTTAAGCTACCATCTATTTAAGGATAACAGCAGATTGTCTCTGCTCTTGGAAGTTCCATCCTATGTTTGTTCTTTAATTGTTTCTCCAGCATACCTTTTACATATTGATCTGCCTCTTCATTTCCTTCTATAACTGCCATAATAAAGCAGCTTACTAAATTTAGTGCAATACAAATAGATTATAAGTAGATAGTCTACGTGAGTTCTGCTATTGGTATAAAAAATTCAACGTGTTAGAGAGAGAGGTATAGGAAATTCAGTGTGTCGGAAAGAAATTGCGGTATTCAGGTCCGTCAGATCCCACTGCTCGGTCAGCATGCTCTGGTGGTGCTGTTAGACCTGACGCACCTGAGGGAGCTGAAGACCTGTTGCGTAGTACTTCAGATCCGTTAGCTTCCACTGCTCGGTCAGCATCCTCTGGTGGTGCTGTTAGACCTGACGCACCTGAGGGACCTAAAGACTGGTTGCGTAGTACTTCAGAACCGTCAGATTCCACTGCTCGGTCAGCATCCTCTGGTAATGCTGTCAGACCTGACGCATCTGAGGGATCTGAAGTCCGTTTGCGTAGTACTTTAGATCCGTAAGATCCCTCTGCTCGGTCAGCATCCTCTGGTGGTGCTGTCAGGACGGATATATTTTAAGCTACCATCAATTTAAGCATAACCGCAGATTTTCTCTGCTCTTAGGTGCACTTTCTATGAGTGCTTTAAACTGTCTTAGTCCCGAAAGATCGATCTTATGTTTGTTCTTCAATTAGTTCTCCAGTATCCCATTTACATATTGGTCTGCCTCTTCATTTGCTTCTGTAATTGTCATGTTAAGACAGCTTACTAAATTTAGTGTAATACGAACAGATTATAAGTAGAAAGTCTACATGAGTTTTGCTGTTGGTATAGGGAATTCAACGTGTTAGAGAGAGAGGTGTAGTGTGCGTTTTCACTTCTCTACATTTTCCTTAGTTGTATAATGACAGTTGGTCGGTTTTTGTTTTATAACCTCTTTTACGAATTTCTTGCATGGAACAAGCAGAACAAAGAAATCGTTAAAGAGTTTCAAGTTTCCGGATTCCTCGGCCAACTAAGGAAAAAAGAAAACCAGGAAGAAAGAAAAAACATATGAATAATTATTGATATTTTGCTGGCAATAAAATGTACAACTAAAAAATATAATTATACAGTTATTTGTATCTTAAAATTTATTATTATATAACGAAACAGTAACCAATTGCTCTAGACGTTCATGTAAATATTCGGCGTTGGTCTCGATTTTTTGCCGAATTCTAGAAGAGGTATAGAAAATTCAGTGTGTCAGAAAGAGATAGCGGTCTTTAGATCCGTAAGACCCCACTGCTCTATCAGCATCCTCTGGTGGTGCTCTCAGACCTGACGCATCTGAGGGAGCTAAAGGCCGGTTGCGTAGTACTTCAGATCCGTTAGATCCCATTGCTCGGTCAGCATCCTCTGGCGGTGCTGTCAGACCTGACGCATCTGAGGGAACTGAATACCGGTTGCGTAGTACTTTAGATCCGTCAGATCCAACTGCTCGTTCAGCATCCTCTGGTGGTGCTGTCAGACCTGACGCATCTGTGGGAGCTGAAGCCGGTTGCGTATTACTTCAGATCCGTCAGAACCTACTGCTCGGTCAACATCCTCTGGTAATGCTGTCAGACCTGACGCATCTGAGAAACCTGAATACCGGTTGCGTATTACTTCAAATCTGTCAGATACCACTGCTCGGTCAACATCCTCTGGTAATACTGTCAGACCTGACGCATCTGTCGGACCTGAAGACCGGTTGCGTATTATTTCAGATCCGTCAGATCCCACTGCTCGGACAACATCCTCTGAAGACCATTCTCTCTTTCTGTCACGCTGAAATTCCTATATCTCTCTCTCTCTCTCTAACACTTGTCGCCCATTTTTTCAACATTTTACAAATACATGATTTTGTGTTTTGTTTGTTATTCAAGTATTTGACCAAATTTGAGTTATGGCTAACCTAAAAAAAATATTTAGTGGTAAGTTTCATCCTTAATATGTGATATTTTTTTTATTTTATCTAAATGAATACGAGCGTTTTTTTAATTACTTTTATTTAATCTATTGCTAGTTTCACACAAATAAGGAAATAAGATTTGTTTAGAACAAAAATGGTGTCAGCAAATACAAACAAGTATGTTTTTTCTGGTAGTATTTCCTGGTAGAAATAAATATACATTTATTATTAAAATTTTTCTTTGTTGAGTTTTTAATATACATTTATAAACAATACAAAATAGAAATGTAAACTTCATAAAAAATTGATATACAACCTTTTTATCTACATTAATGACGATATTATCAACATAAATTTAATCTGACCTTAATTGCTACTAGTTAAAATTTATTAATTTTGTTTTTAATGATTTCAGATACAATCTTGTAATCTCTTATTCGTACATCATTTAAGTTAAATGTTTAAAAATAAATCGGATATTATAATAGCAGTTTCCAACTTTTTATTTCACTTTATAAACAAACTTGCTACTAACACAATTAATCTTTATATAAAGAAAATTTATTGGTTTAGATTTTTAATTGCTGTTTTTAACTAATAAAATAAACTTCAAATTATAATAAATTGGAATATTTACAAGGTATATAAATTTTTTTTTATGTTGTTTCATTTGAGGTGAGATTTTATTCTGCTCTAAAAATTTTCCCAATAGAATATTTCTATATATTTTTTATTTGTAGCGACAAGATAACGAGTCATCAAACCATAAAAGCGATAAGTTATCAAACGGTTTTTTTATAATAAATATTACACAGGTATTTTATATGGTAAACAATTTAAAGTTGACTAATTTAAATCTAAATATAATTCGATAAATTGATAAGTTATTTATAAACAAATGAGTCAATAGACGATTAATTAGGAAAAAAAAATCAATTAGTAATACTAAAAATTTTTGTATATATTTTAGTGCGCCCTTTGCACTATTTGAAATCAGCCAATTTGAAACTGCAAAATTTGCGTCGATATGCAAAATTTGCGGCGATTTTGGAGCGCCCGACACCGCAAAAGTTATGACGTCATGAAATTTAGTGAAATTTTTGGAAGGGTACGCGTTAGGTTAAGAGTTTCATGCAAAGGCAAACCTCCACCTACCAAAAATTTTCCGAATTAAACATTTGTCTGACTTGACATAAAGGATATATATAAGTAATGGGTAATCACAAACTTTTTTTAGGCGTGGGCCCGAGGACTATTACACGACAATAGGGAAAAAGCTAAATATGTTATTTCACATTAGCTGAAACTGCAAAATTTGCGGCACTTACACAGCAAGAGGGAATTTTTCTCTTTCTTATTTTAAAAAAAAACTTGGCTTGTTCTTGAAGTTTTTCTTATCTTCCTTCTCCTATAGAAACTTTGATGACTTTTTCCGAAGAATAAGACTATTGTGGTCCACGTAGTCCAGAAAAAAACGTAGTCCAAAAAAAATGTAGTCAAGAAACACTAGCTTTTTCAAAAAAAAAAACGTAGTCCAAGAAAAATGTAGTCCAGGAAAAACGTAGTCCAGGAAAAACTGTGCTAAAGGAAAAATGTAGTCCAAAGAAAAACGTGTAGCTCAAGGGAAAAAACAATGATAATATAAAAATGAAATACATGAATTTTAGATCAAAATATGAATTATAAAAATAATCAAAGTGAATTAAATTTTAAGATAATCTGTGAAAATAAATTAAAAATAGATTATCTTTTTGTAAAACGAGACACAGACATCAGATAATTTATATTTTTATAAATGATAAGATATGAACTTTTGAGTAAATATAACAAAAAAAAATATATACCGGCATTAAAAACAATTCAAAATAACAATAAATAAAAGTTAAAAGCGTCGAAATGATTAACAAAGAAAGCAAGGGATTTTGGTGAATATATAATATGATATAATGTAATATAATAAAGAGGGGAAGAAAGAAAATTTTCAATTTACAGCACAGACGATATATAAGTTAATTGTTTTGACTAAAAGAGAGGGAGATCTAGAGGAGGGATCCGAAGCGAGCTGAAATCAGATAGACCGTGTAAAGGAATAATCAAAATGCAGGGTGGCACAAAAAACGTAACAAGAACTCACATGTGCCTCGCTCGGCCTAAAATAAACACTGAATTTCACATTTTGCTACAAAAAAACAAGTGGATTTAATTAGTGTGAAAAATCTAATTCGGATATGCGTAACAATTAAATTTTACTTCTAAAGCATCCCTCTTCTATTTCCACAATAAACTAATCAGCTGATTTTTAAACAAAATTTGACTGTTTTTTCTAAATTTGCATATTTTTGTAAATTTTCATAAATGTGTATTTAGTGTTTATATTTTACTTCACCGAATATAAAAAAGTGGAAAAATAAAAATTTTAAACAATAAAAACATTACAAAAAGGGGTGGGGGAAAAAGTAGGACAAAAGATGATAAAATAAAAATTTAAAATATAAAGAAAGCAGTAAAAAATTAGGGAAAAAAGATGGAAAAAAATATAACAAAATAAAAGTTTAAAACAAACATAGCAGTAAAAAGGGATAGGGGAAAGTGAGAAAAAGGAAGTTGAAGAAATAAAAGTTTAAAACGTAAAGAAAACTAACAAAGAAGGGGAAAAAGAAAGGGTGGGGGAAAAGTTTGAAACAAAAAGAAAACAGCATAAAAGAAAAAAAAAAAGTGGAGGAACAAATATTGGAAAAAAGAAGTTAAAAATTTAAAAGTTTAAGGAAAAAGATGGAATAGGGAATAGGTGGGAAAAAAATAAGAGTTTGAAACATGAAGCAACAGTAAAAATCGGCCTGGGGGGGGGGGGTATGGAAAAAAAGTTGGGAAAATAAAAGTTTTTCCAATAGAATTTAAGTAAGATTGACGATAAAGTTGATGTAAATAATTTAAAAAATTTATGCTTCATTTGAAGGTTAATACAGGTCACTTTTCAATGGCATCGTAGCATAACATAACAAAAATCAAAAAGTATAACGAACCAGTCATGCACTCTCTGTAGAAAAGTGTTATAAAGCCCAAGGTTGCTGTTGTTTATGTTTATGTAAAGTATTTAAGCAATTAATGGAAATTGAATGACAATATCAAGGTGACAAATGATAACTTATATATTTACATTTACGTAAATTGATAGTTTAGTATAAAATAAATAATATAAAATAAATTATTTACGGTTAACAAACAAAAAAATGTTTTAAATAAATGAATACGAAAAAAATGGTATAAATCTAATATTATCTTTTTATTATTTTGAATATTTCATTGTTTTCTTTCCCCAAACATTTTTTTTATTCCACTATCACACAATCTTCCCCAAAAACAAAATGGCCGTATAAAAAATAACGTCTAACGTATATATACATCCCAGACATAAAATATAATCCACACGATACTCTCTAAATGAAAATTTCCGAGAAACAAGCGAGAATATAACCTAAATGGAAAATATATGTAAAGATGTTTATAGATCGGCTATAAAAAACGATATTTGCATGCACGATAGACCGTAACGTAATACCTGCAGGTACCTTAACCCGAATTTTCGCTCTAAAAAAGCACGAATACATTTTTTCATAATCTGATTTAAAAAGCCAAAAGTGATTTTCATAATATTGTTTTCCACCATATGTATTAACACTATATCACAAACGGTTCAGTTGGCACATTCATTTATCTTTGGTTATAGACAATAACTCAATAGTCACCATCATATAAATTTTCGTTAATATAAATTCTAGTTATACAATTAAATCATGCCTAAGAATGTCTTTAAGGTACTGTAACATAATGGAAAAACACCCAGTAAAATATATTGTGTAAATGTGTATTTATGGGTAAAAATATAATCGCCTCGTCCAAACAAAATCTGGCAACCATATATAAGTTCATTGTCGATATAAGATGGTTCCCATTGGAGCTTGTCAATTTTTGGCAGTATTCTGATATAAACAATTATGCCTGGCAGGAAATCATATGACGTATTGCCCTACGCTCGATTATTCAAAAGCGTTTAAACAATGTCACGACTTTCAGAGAAATTGTTAGTTGAAACATTTTCAAAATGGTGAGTTTGGTTACACTTAGAAAACTCAGAATAAGTCAGTAGTTAGAATATCCCATTACAATGGCGTATCCATCCTGTCTATTTTTTAAAATTTTTTTAACAATTTAAAGAATTTTCAAGGATTTTTTACGAATTTTTCAACAATTATTCAATGATTAAGGTTTTTTTATTGATTTTTTAAAAAGAATTTTCAAGAATTTTAGAAGAATTTTTGCAGGTTTAGTATTATTCCAACTATTTTTTTTATTATATTGTCAAGAATTCTTCAAAGAATTTTCAAGGATTTTTTTTTACTAATTTTTAAACAATTATTCAATAGTGGTTTTCGGATTTTTTAAAAAGAATTTTCAAAAATTTTGCAAGAATTGTTTAAGGATATTTTAAATTTTTCAATGATTTTTTAAGGAATTTTCAAGGACCACAAATTTTAAATATTTAAGAAATTTTCTACGATTTTTTAACTAATTATTAATTTTTTTAACGATTTTTTAATAAATTTCAAGGAATTTTCAAGTATTTTTTATGAATATTGGTTTAAGGATTTTTTTAAATGACTTTTCGAAGTTTTTTAAGGGATTTTTATAAAGAATTTTCAAATATTTTGCAAGGATTTTTTAAGAAATTTTCAAGGACCACAAATTTTAACCATTTTTAAGGATTCTAGAAGATTTAGTATTATTCCAACTATTTTTTTTCTTATCTTGTCAAGAATTCTTCAAGGAATTTTCAAGGATTTTTATAAAGAATTTTCAAGAATTATTTAAGGATATTTTAAAATTTTCAATGATTTTTTAGGGAATTTTCAAGAACCACAAATTTAAAAAAATTAAGGAATTTTTTACGATTAATTAAGGATTTATTAAATTTTTTAAAGAATTTTTTTAAAGAATTTTCAGATATTTCGCAAGAATTATTTAAGGATATTTTAAATTTTTCAATTATTTTTTAAAGAATTTTCAAGGACCACAAATTTTAACTATTTAAGGAATTTTCTACGATTATTTAAAGATTTATTAATTTTTTCAACCATTTTTTAATGAATTTGAAGGAGTTTTCAAGGTCTAGGTGTCATTACAACTATTTTTTTCTCTTATTTTATTAAGAATTCTTCATGGATTTTTTAATGATTTTTCCACTTTTTTAAGGGATTTTTAAAACGAATTTTCAAGGATTTTGGAAGGATTATTTAAAGATATTTTAGATTTTTCAAGGATTTTTTCACGGTTTTCAAGGACCACAAATTTTAAATATTTAAGCTATTTTCCAAGATTATTTAAGGATTTATTAACTTTTTTAATGATTTTTTACTGAATTTCAATGAATTCTCAAGGATTTTACAAGAATTTTTGAAGGTTTAGTATTATTCCAACTATTTTTGTTCTCTTATTTTGTTAAGAATTTTTCAAGGATTTTTTAATGATTTTTCGACTAATTTAAGGGATTTTTAAATCGACTTTTCAAGGATTTTGCAAGGATTATTTAAGGAAATTTAAAATTTTTCAATTATTTTTTAATGGACCACAAATTTTAACCATTTAAGGAATTTTCTACGATTATTTAAGAATTTCTTAATTTTTTTAACGATTTTTTACTGAATTTCAAAGATTTTGCAAAAATTTTTGAAGTTTTAGTATTATTCCAACTATTTTTTTCCTATTTTGTTAAGAATTCTTCAAGGATTTTTTAATGATTTTTCGAATATTTTAACGAATTTTTTAAAACGAATTTTCAAGGATTATTTAAGTATAATTTGAATTTTTCAATGATTTTTAATGGTTTTCAAGGACCACAAATTTTATGAATTTAAGAAATTTTCTACAATTATTTGAGGATTTATTAAATTGATTAACGATTTTGTACTGAATTTCAAGGAATTTTCAAGGATTTTACAAGAATTTTGAAGGTTTAGTATTATTCCAACTATTTTTTTTCTTATTCGGTTAAGAATTGTTCAAGGATTTTTTAACGATTTTTCGATTATTTTAAGCGATTTTTAAACCGAATTTTCAAGGACTTTAACCATTTAAGGATTTTTTAATGGTTTTCAAGGAATTTTCAAGGACCGCAAATTTTTAAGCAATTTTATAAGATTATTTAAGGATTTATTAACTTTTTTAACGATTTTTTATTATTTTTTAATGACTTTCAAGGAATTTTTAAGGATTTTTGAAGGTTCAGTATTATTCCAACTATTTTTTTTTTATTTTGTCAAGATTTCTTCAAGAAATTTTCAAGGATTTTTTACGAATTTTTAAACAATTATTCAATAATGGTTTAAGGATTCTTTAATGATTTCGAAGATTTTTAAGGAATTTTTTAAAAAGAATTTTCAGGGATTTTGCAATAATTATTTAAGGATACTTTTGTAAAGAAATTTTTGTAAAATCCTTGAAATTTCAAGGATTTTACAAAAATTTTTGCAGGTTTAGGATTATTTCAACTATTTTTTTTATTTTGTCAATAATTCTTCAAGGAATTTTCAAGGATTTTTACGACTTTTTAAACAATTATTCAATAATGGTTTACGGATTTTTTTAAGATTTTCCAAAGGATTTTTTAAAAAGAATTTTTTCAAGGAATATTTAAGGATATTTAATGAATTTTTAATGATTTTTTAAGGATTTTTTAAGGATATTACAGGGATTTTGAATGTTTATAATATTAAACATTTTTTTTTATATTGTTGAAAGATTTTTTATGAATTTTTAAACAAATATTCAATAATGGTTTAAGAATTTTTTAATGATTTTTGGAAGATTTTTTCAATGATTTGTTAAAAAGATTTTTTAAGGATTGTTTAATCAAATTTTAAAATTTTCAATTATTTTTTAAATATTTGCAAGGAATTTTCAAGAACCACAAATTATAAATATTTAAGCAATTTTCTAAGATTATTTAAGGATTTATTAACATTTTTAACGATTTTTTAATGAATTTCAATGATTTTTTAAGGATTTTACAAAAACTTTGAATGTTTAGTATTATTCCAACATTTTTTTTAAATTTTGTTAATAATTTTTCATGAGTTTTTTAACGATTTTTTACTAATTTTTAAACAATTATTCAATAATGGTTTAAGATTTTTTATAATATTTGGAAGATTTTTAAATAATTTTTTAAGGATTATTTAATGATATTTTATTTTTCAATGATTTTTTTAATATTTTCAAGGATTTTACAAAAATTATTGCAGGTTTGGTATTATCCCAACTATTTTTTTTATTTTTTCAGGAATTCTTCAAGGAATTTTCAAGGATTTTTTACGACTTCTTAAACAATTATTTAATAATGGTTTGCAGATATTTTAAAGATTTTTTAAAGGTTTTTTTAAAAATAATCTTACAAGGATTATTTAAGGATATTTTAAATTTTTCTCTTTTTAATGATCTACAAATTTTAAATATTAAATCAATTTTCTAAGATTATTCAAGGATTTAACTTTTTTAACGATTTTTTTAAAGAATTTCAAGGAATTTTTAACGATTTTACAAGAATTTTGAATGTTTTGTATTATTCCAACATTTTTTTTTTTTATTATTATTTTGTCAAGAATTTTTCAAGGATGTTTTACGAATTTTTAAACAATTATTGGTTTAAGGATTTTTTAATGATTTTTTGAAGATTTTTCAAAAAGATTTTTCATGGATTATTTAAATTTTCTAAGATTTTTTAAATATCTTCAAGGAATTTTCAAGAACCACAAATTTTAATTATTTAAGGAATTTTATAAGATTATTTAAGTTTTTTTTTATTTATCAAGAATTTTTTAGTGAATATCCAAGAATTTTATATTCGCAAAAACTTCTTCTTTGACCCTTTAAAGTGACTGAATGTGGAAATGAAAAACATTTCCTTAACTGTTTGAAAACACGATCAAGAAGTAAAACGGGAAAATAAAATGTTTTGACTTGTGGATATGGAGAAGAGAACCTAAGATAAATGAGGAAGAATGGGGAAGAAGAGCAACGTAAACTAATAAAAACAATAAAAGATGGCAGAAGAAATTGGATTGGACATGGACCATGTTTGTTATGAGATTTTTAAGAAGGATCACTGGAAGAAACGTGAAAAGAAAAAAAGGAAGAGAAAAATGATAGACGGTATTAACATAGTATTGGAATTATGAAAAGAGTAGGTATAAGAAAAAGAAGAATTGAACCTACGTAACATTTGTTAATTTTCAGGAAACAACCTTTGTCTTTATTTGGTTAATTGCTATTCATATATTTTGAGTACAACAATGAAGTATCTAAAATCAATTTCGAATTCAATTATATCATATTTTAATTCAAGTAAAAAACTAACTATATGCAATATTTTTTTTTTATAATTAAATGGTTTTCTTTCATAAATTCCTTGATTATATTTTGATATAAAAAAATTCTGTCGATGATCAGATTATTACTGCAACTACCGCCTAAAGCATCACGCAAAGAAATAATGCAAAAAATTCTTTTGCTATAAAATTTTGAACCGGCGCCAGAGCATTGTTAGGCTATGGAATCCCTTTGGAATTCTTGTATACCTATTTTCATTCAACTCCCGATGTGATATTTTAGTAAAAATAATAAAGGAAAGGAACGTCCGCACTCACCGGGAAAGGTATCAGGCTATCAAAAATTTATTTTTGCATTTTTTTCAAAAGAAAAATTTCGATTATGAATTTCTTTTAGTAAAGAATTTTAATACGTATATTAATTTTTTTTTTCGTTGCTAAAGTTATAAACCGATTTTATTTGTTCGATACATTGGATAGTATAAGAAAAGTAATACTTCTGGGAATAACAGGGGAGATGTATTCTCAATGGAACGATTTTATTTCAATTTATTTATATACGCAACAACAAATCTGTAATATTGTCAATACACAGGCAATAACTTTATATTTGTGTTCAGTTGCTATAAAAAACAAAATAAACTTGGAAGATTTAGAAACATTCGGGGGCATAAATAACTGGGTTGTCATAAATAGAAGGTTAACGACTTGTTCATTGATTTTATCATATATAAAATAAATTAAGTCGGTTTATGTGATCATATTTTCGATAAATTGAGAATATTTAACAAAAAAAATTTGTGTAAAAACATAACAAGTTAAAGGTCATAATTTAATTAAGAACTTAACACTTTAACTGCGGCTATCGTATATACATGATTCGTAAAAAAATATGTTGTAAAGTCGGTATCGTAAATAAATAATTTTGTATATTTTGTTATTTCCCTGCAAATTTTTAAAAAATTTTATATTCTGCAATTTTTTTATAAATTTTTACAAATTTTACAATTTTCGAAATTTTTGACATTAATGTTTCTTGAAAATTTTAAAATGTTTAAAATCGTGATATTTTTGAAAATTTTTTACTTTTTGAAATATTTGAAAAAAATTGCAAAATTTCTTCGAAATTTTTGATATATTTTTGTAATTTTCGAATAATTTTTTAATGTTTTTTGAAACTTTTGACATGTTTAAAATTCTTGAAATTTTTGAAATATTTTTAACTAGACGAATATTTTCATTTTTCTTGAAATTTTTGATATTTTCGAAAAGAAAAATGCAAAATTTCAAACTTCTCGAAATTTTTGACAATTTTTTAATGTTTTTTGAAAAATTTTACATTTTTGAAATGCGTAAAATTCTTGAAAAATTTTTACTTTTTGTAATTTTTGAAATTTTCGAAAAAAAAATGCAGTTTTAAATTTTCGAATAATTTTTTAATGTCTTGAAAATTTTGACATTTTCGAAATATTTGAAATACTTGAAATTTTTGAAATATTTTAGAAATTTTTGAATAATTGGACATTTTTACTTGAAAAAAATGCAAAATTTCAAATTTTTCGAAATTTTTTATATAATTTTGAAATTTTTGGAAGTTTTTTTATCTTTTTTGAAACTTTTGACGTTTTTGAACCTGTTAAAATTCTTGAAATGCTTGAAAAATATTTACTTTTTAAAATTTTCGAAAAAAATTGCAAAATTTCAAATTTTTCGAAATTTTTGATATATTTTTGAAATTTTCTAAATTTTTTTAATATTTTTTGAAACTTTTGACATGTTTAAAATTCTTGAAATATTTTTAACTATACGAAAATTTTCGTGTTTCTTGAAATTTTCAATATATTTTAGCAATTTTTGAATAATTTGACATTTGTACTTTTTGATATTTTCGAAAAAAAAATGCAAAATTTCAATTTTTTCGAAATTTTTGAAATGCGTAAAATTTTTACTTTTTGAAATTTTTCAAATTTTCGAAAAAAAATACAGTTTTAAATTTTCGAATAATTTTTTAATATCTTGAAAATTTTGACATTTTCGAAATATTTGAAATACTTGAAATTTTTGAAATATTTTTAACTAGACGAATAATTTTGTTTTTTGCTGTTTTCGATTTATCATAGAAATTTTTGAATAATTTGACATTTTTACTTTTTGAAATTTTAGATCATTAAAAAATCCTTAAAATATCCTTAAAAAATCCTTAAAAAATCCTTAAAAAATCCTTAAAAAATCCTTAAAAAATCCTTAAAAAATCCTTAAAAATCCATAAAAAATCCTTAAAAAATCATTGAAAATCCCTAAAAACCCATATTAATTAAAATAATTAAGACTTTAAAATACTTAAAAATCAAGCTATTCTTGAAGATCCTAAAATAATCCTTAACAAATATTAAAATCCCTAAAAATAGTTAAAAATTCTTAAAAATCCCTAAGAATCCTTAAAAATTACAAAAAATCTTAAAAATCATCAAAAATCCTTAAAAATCTTTAAAGATCCTTAAAAATCTTTAAAAATCTTTAAAAAAGAATCCTTAAAAGATCCTTAAAAAAATCTTTAAAAGATCTTTAAAAATCCTTAAAGAGTCCTTAAAAAATCCTTAAAAATCCATATTAATTAAAATAATTAAGACTTTAAATTACTTAAAAATCAAGCAATTCTTGAAGATTCTAATATAATCCTTAACAAACATTAAAATCCCTAAAAATCCTTAAAAGATCGTTAAAGAATCCTTAAAGAATCCTTAAAAAGATCCTTAAAAGATCCTTAAAAATCCTTAAAAATTCCTTAAAAAATTCTTAAAAACCCATATTAATTAAAATCCCTAAAAATAGTTTAAAATTCCTAAAAATCCCCAAAAATCCTTAAAAAATACTTTAAAATACTTAAAAATCGTTAAAAATACTTAAAAATTCTTAAAATCTTCTAAAATTATCAAAATATTTTAAAAATCCTTAAAAATCTTAAAAAAGACTTTAAAATAATAAAATCCCTAAAAAATCCCTAAAAATCCTTAAATATTATTAAAAATCCTTAAAAATTATTAAAAATCTTTAAAAACCTTCTAAAATTCTTAAACTATTTTAAAAATCTTAAGAAAGATTTAAAAATATTAAAATCCTTTAAAAAACCCCTAAAAATCCTTAAAAGTCCTTAAAGATCCTTAAAAATCCTTAAAAATCCTTACAAATCCTTAAAAATCCTTACAAATCCTTAAAAAAACCCTTAAAAAAATCTAAAAATCCTTGAGAATCCTAAAAAATCCTTAAAAATTCCTAAAAACCCTTAAAAATTCCTAAAAACCCTTAAAAATTCTTAAAATTTTTTTCTTAAAAACGTAGATAGATCTCGTTCCTGGTCTGTTACTAAGACCATAAGCAATGTCGATCGTTGTTATAACTTGAATTGCTGAACTTTTAAATTGAAATATGCGTGTTCTTCTTTTTTAATTATTTAAGATACTATATACCACAAAATTGATATAAACATGTTCTAACAGCAAAGCAGTAAAAAAAAATCCAAAAAAAAAACTAAATAATAACTGTCGATTTTAATAAAATAAAATAGCTTTTGCAGAACAGTAATAAAGCGACATTAAAATAAAATAATTCATCTGCAGCTTCTCTTTGTGTAAATTTTAAAACACAGCTTATTATTTCACGAGCTTGAGCGCTCCATTTTAAGACCAGATATAATTAAACTAAAAATATGAAATACTAATTAAAATTAAAATATAACTTCTTTATTATACCCTAAAAATATTAATCATTACGAAACTAGTTATTTGGGTACGTTGCAAGTATCCAAATAATCATCTCGACAATCATAACTATTCCCATTCTGGTCAAACGTGCTGTAACAGTTTTGTGGAGAATTTCCTATACCACTACACTGATATCTTAATGTGAGACAAAATATAATAGTGGAAACAGAAACAGAAGTTTGTGTATCCCATCGGATATAGATGGCGTTTTGGTGTCTATATCTATTCTTTAGCAAACTAAATAATGGGATGATCTAATTTGATTCATTTAATTAAAAAATATTGAAACAATCTGATCTATTACGTTTCAAGTAAATCTAATGACTAAAATTAAACACAATAGTACAATTCAATCCCTTATCAGAAATTTGTAGTCATTTATCAATCGAGATAAGATCAACGGATAGGAAATCTTGGTAAATGGGGAAACCCTCGTCAGAATAGATCAAGAATAATCTGTATACCTCGTTTAATTTGTAGACAATAATAGGAAATACTAGAAAGTTACGTTTCAACAGAATGGGATTGGAATGAGGGTTGTGTCATTTACATAGTAATTTTTAATTAAAGAGAAAATTTAATAATAATAATTCAGCAAATACATATAATGTTAATAAAATGATTAGAAATATTTTTAGATAACATTATTTGAACTAGATATTTTTAGTAAATTTGGCAACAATGGCAAACATAGTTGCTATTATCTGAAAAATTATGGACTCTCATTTACTTCATCTATTTTTTCAAACCGTTCCACTTTCCTTCAGATATTTTCATGTATTAGAATACATATGCGCGTTTTTCGGTACATTATTTACTTCTTGCTGGTTCTCTGGAATAGTTACCAACTCGCTGTAAAGTAAAAAGCAAATTTAACTTGTAACCATCATTTTATATTAAAAATTAGTGACTTAGACGGGTGAGCCAAGTGGGTGAGTTCAGTTCAAGGTCACGGATCTAGGGCAATTGCCCGAATATAATTGCCCGAATGGACAATTGCCCGAATGGACAATTGACCGAAAATATATTTAAATTATTAATATTTTAAATCCGAGAGCTCCAGGTTCGAATTATTCCATTTTTCCTTCACACTGTATCCAGGCTTAGGACTTGGAATACATTTTCATCTAAATTGTCATATTTTTTTACATTTTATTGGGCATTCGGGCAATTGTCCATTCAGGCAATTGTCCATTCGGGCAATTGTCCATTCGGGCCATTGTCTTCGGTCAATTGTCCATTCGGGCAATTGTCCGGCACCCAAGATACCCCAAGATCACTACCCCAGGCTCTCCTACTCAACGTTTTCTTCGATGGCAGAAGGGTTTTTGTAGACACGGAGGCCTTGGTTAGGATAATCTCTTTCTAAATATTATATAGAATCTTCGGAACTATTAAAGTGTAAGCTCCAATTCTTGATCTGGTCAATAGTAGATTATCTATACAACTCCGGACTCGAGAGACGAGAGCGAGTGACAGAGAGAGAATTCATAGGTTCAGTGTACAAGAGCGAGACATCACGTTCAAAGCAGCTGGTACGTTAGAATGATAAAAACAAGTGCAGCGCGTATCATCTTCGACTTGATGCAGATATCCGTTGTGAAGATAAGAAAATTTTTAGTCCGAACCCATTGAAATGTTTAAATTACAAAATAATTTTGTGCAACTACTAAGACTTGATCACAGAATTATATTACATAGAATGCTAATGCTACCTCTTAAATTAAAGCAGCACGCGACGAATTTGAACCTTCTGAGTTGCGCAGTATTGTCACAGGGGCGGATTAAGCTTACATTTTTAATCAGTACATGTTATAGTTGGATAAAACCATGAACAAATATAATGAAACAGAAATTGTTTCATAATTATTATTTTCTATTATGAATGCAGTCTTAATACCAGTATTAATGTTTTCCAAAATCATTTTATAGGATTTTTTACTTGAAGTAGCTAATACCTGGCATTTTCCCTTTGTTGGGGCACGAAATTACCATACAAGCACTCATAGTCTTTTTATTTGCTATTATTACCCTACTTATTTGTCCAAATAGTAAACCAAACTAAGAACTGTGCTTAATAAATCAAATTTGCACTAAGAAATCCACACTTGATAATCACAAAGGAGAGCGAGAATATGAATACGGAATACGGATCTGGACGCTTGACATTGAAATCAACATGAAGTTTACAGTGTTGCCACAGCATTTTGAAATGTAAGTAGATTTCCTGATTTTAAGATTTTAATACAAATCAGGAAGTCTTCAACAACAATACCAAATTCATATATATTGGCATCACTGCAACTAAAAAATAGTTAAACTGCGCATGAGCAGCATTGTCCGGTAGACAACTATTGGCACACTTTGGCCTATGGAAACTGCTATACATTTAGCTATCTAGAAATATATTATATTATATATATATTTGTGGACTTTATACATAGATACGTTACAATGATAATTAAATAACTACTCCAAGCGTATAATTTGTGACGACCAGGATTTGTTTGAAGTCACTCTAATTTAACCATTATCTCTACGATGATTTATCACATCCGATCAAAAGTAGAACCAGTGAATCTTTTGAAGTCTATCCACCTACTGTTTCTTAGGTTAACACATCCAATTGCAATCATACCATGTAAATAAAGCCTAATTCAGTGGTTTGCGCTTGAATATTAGGTTTGTTCCTAGAGACTAAGAAACCCGTCATGATTCTGCGCAGTGGACAAAACGTGTTCCAGCAAATGTTATCAACTGGTTGCAAATTACAAATTGGCTGTTCCAACAAAAATTCTTATTCATCAGATAACTGTCAGAGCGGTTTGCTGATCCTTCTCTGATTGACCGTTAGGAATGCACGCAATTACGAAAGAAAGATTATGTTATTTCGTTATTTGTTGTTTGACCTCCCTGATATTTCTGTGTTCCATGTGTTATTTGTGCATTTTAAAGTTAATATTTTAAATATTAACATGAGTGATTCGGATTCTCCAGAATTTTTATTTATTGATTCAGATAGTGAAATAACTGATTTGACATCTGAAACAGACAGCGATTTTGAACGATTTCCACTTTTCAACGAAGTTGAATTTATGGAACATTTCCGCCTATCAAAAGAAGTGGGACGTGAAATTTCAGAAAGGTTTGCTGAAAGCAATTATTATAAAAGACATATGGAAAATTAAATGCTCTACAACACACCTGGATAAATTACACTGGAATATTATCCAGAATTCACAAAATAAACTTATATTTCCTTTAAATTCAATAAGATTCATTTTAATTTATACTTTTACCATTCCATAATCTAAAAATAGATTGTTATTCGGTATTGTTTGTACAAAATAATTCACCCTATCGCCATCTTCCTCTAAGCGATATAATATTTCTAAGAGCGACAAACGCAGAAATACCTGTGATCGCCGGACAGTTCGGTTTTCTTATCGGAAAGACAAAAAACCGTTACAAATCCCAGGGAAACAGTCCAATGGTTCAGAGAGTCTCATCATATCTAGCAGTGTTCAGTCGACATATCATGTCTCGACGTTATAAAAAGCGATCGACCGCACCCTAAAAATTAATAGTCTAATAATTTTCTGAGAGTCTAAAAATGTACATAAATTGTAAATATGTTTTGTAGTAGTCAGAGCAGTTACTCTAATAATAATATAATAATTAATAATTTTGGTTTTCTAATAAATGGGTGAGTAAATAGCCCTTAGAGTTCAGTTAAATAATTTGATTTATTTTGTGGTAACATACTAATTCCTTATACTCTGTATAAAGGTGGTCCTTCGAAAATTTAAGCCGCGTTAACATGCTGTCTGCCGTAGTAAATTATTCCAAACTCATATCGATTTTTAATCATATTTGTTCAACACCTATATATTTCTATGGTTTGCTCGACATCAAGCAGCCAAATTTGTCTTTGGGATACCATCCTTTTCTTCTTTTTTTAATTCTGATATGTACGTGTCGTAGATGTCAATCACTTGTCAATTTTACAATCGGTTGGTTATTAGTTATAAGTGCACATGCGTATCATCGTCAAGTTTGACAACTATTAGAAACCAGTTTGCTGACTGTTGTAGGAACAAACCTATTAACGTAGGAGGCACAGTAGTGGTTTCATCTCTCTTGGCTGATGAACCAACCTGGCATTTCCCATTGGCAGCTATAATTTTTAAGAATCCTTCTGGATTTATGGGTTTTATCTACATTGTGATCTTATTTTCTTTAAGTTTAATCTTATCCACACTTTCATTTAACAGTTTGAATCCTATAGGACGTTTCCTTGGATTTTCTTATAAACGAGTCGAAGGGAGAAAAGATGTCCTGCACATGTTTGGGATCGAGCGACAACCCTTGGCTCAAACAGGTACCTTTTTGTTGTTGAGCACTAAACACTGAATTCACTAATAACAATTTTACAAAAAAAAAATTGAAAATGCAGGTTCAGTATATTTAAAATCAAAATGTTATTTCTGGTTAAATTGTATAAAATATATCCATACGTGTCTTACTTTTATAGGAAACGTTTGATTAACGGTGTTGTTTAAGGGTGAAAGCTACGCGACGCGTTATGGAGGCTTAAACTGATGTGTAGAATTTATTTAAAGAAAATTTTTACAAAAAGAATGAAATTTATATCAGATAAGATCCTTCTTGTTTTAATTCTTGCCAGAATTTTATTAAAAAAAAATGTCTATCCTTACCATTTGTTAAAATTTATAAGAAAAAAATCTAGATGTCCGGAAAATCTCGAAAAATTCGCAATTTTTTTCTTCTTGGATAAATCGAAAAATTGTTAGTCAAATGGGGTAACTTTGGTACAAAATTCAATTTTTTTTTTAGAAAAAAATCTCAAAATATCTTTCTTTTTACTATTTTTTTTTTATTTTTCCGATTTTTTCATATTTTTTTACTTTTTTTCTATTCTGTTTTTCTCTATTTTATCTTATTCTTCCCTGTTTTGTTTCAAGTCTATTTCTATTTTTCCCAATTTTGCAATTTTTTTACGTTTTCCTTTTTTTATTTTTTGGATCAGATTTTGCTGTAAATTTTTTAATCAGAGTTTTATATATCTGCCAACTAATTTAATAAACCTAATTAAAAAGAAATAAGTAATATAATATCTTAATTATAATACAAAATTTTAAGATAAAATTAAACAAATTATACAAAGCATATTGTAAGAAAATTTTCTTCTTGTGGAAATAATCTAAAACATTTATTAATTCCACCAACATTGAAGCAGTTTCAATTTCGAACTCAAATAAAGAGTGAAAAGTCACTTGTCTATTTAGACCTAAGGTGAACTTTGATGTATATTCAAGGAACGCAATCGGAAGACGAAGTTCATATTTATAATGAAGACAAAAGTCAGAAAATGATTTAAACATGAATCGAAACGGTAGAATTATCAAACCTCGACAGCTCAAATAAAGATATGCAAAGCAATTTCAACTTTGCCCGGGCTAGTGAATAAGAGATAGATACCAACTGCACTCAATTGGTTTTATAAAAATTATCGTGCATCAGACAAAAAGTCTGCATTGAGTTAAAAAAAATATTATATTATACCTTATTGTTTATGATGAAACTCTCTCTCTGTCTCTTATCTTTGAGTTGGGTTCCTTTTATAAAAAATAATAATAACATTACAAACAAAAAAAAAATAAAAAATTATAATTTTGGGCGGCTAAACAAAATCCTTTCTTCGGTTCTTCCTTTTTCTTTTCTTCGTCTATTTATCTCTTAAATATTTATTCTACGGGGCTGCAACCTCCTTTTCTGATTGTAAAAAGAAACCATATCAATATATACCCTTGTTCGATGATAATAATAGGCAGTAATTTACCATTAAAAAGTATCGTAATATTTGCAATTGTTTTCTCCAATACAAATAGATTTTTAAATATTTTTCTAATAAGAAAACTGAGTTAAATATTTCTTAGTTGAAATAGTTCTAATTCTACTCTAACTGTTCAGTTTGATTTAAACATCATTATTTAGTAGAGAAAGAAAACTGCAAACGCGTCTTAATTTAAGAAAAACAAAGAACAAATGACAAAGTATAAGGATTAATGGTGAAGGAAAAGACAAAGTAAAGGACAAAGTAAATGTTACGTTTTTTTGTGCCACGCTGTATTTTTATTATTCATCTGCTCGGTATATTTAATTTTAGCTCGCTTGATATTCCTTCTCAAGATCTCCCTCTCTTCTAGGTATTACTATAAAATGTCTTTTCCATGTCAACAATTCTCTGCCTCTTCAGTCAAAATAATTGACTTCTATATCGTCTGTGTCGCAAATTGAAAATTTCCTTTGTTCCCCTCAATTATGTCCCCTGTTATCATTATTAATTATTTCGACGCTTTAACTTTTATTTATTTTTAATTCTTTTTAATGCCGATATATTTTTTTTTGTTATATTTAATTAAAAGTCCATTTCTTATATTTTATAACAATATACATTATCTGATGTTTGTGGTGCTCTTTCAGTCTCGATTACAAAAACAGAATCTATTTTTAATTTCTTTTTAGAGATTCTCTTAAAATTTAATTCACTTTGATTATTTTTATATTTCATATTTATTCATATTATTCTTGTTTTATATATTTTTTTTTTAACAGAGACCACGAGATCTGATAACTTATAAGATTTTTGTCTTATATTTACTTTTTGTGATTAGGGTTTCTTTGGACTACAATTTTTTTTGGAGCAATTTTTGTTTTTGAAACAAACTTTTCTTTTCTGGAACAAGTCCCTTTTGGAACAACATTTTTACTGAATCAGTTTCTGGAACGAGAAAGTTTTTTTCCTCCTTTGAGACCAACGTTTCTACTGATCCTAGAAACTTGAGAAAAAAATCGAAGACAAGCCAAGTTGGATTTCCAAAAAAAAAAGTCTCTGAAAGTAATTTTTCCCTCCTATTAAATAAAACAAATATAACGTTTAATTTGAGCATAATTTCCTTAAACCCACAAAAAGAAAGAAAGGATGGATTTTGAAATATATCATAGTTTTTTTGTCAATTGTTTCTAAATAAATCAAAAAATCAATTAGACTAGCGTCCAAAATTTTTTTGTTTAATATTTTACTTTTTAATATATTTCAAATTCTATACGTGAAACGAAACCATAATAAAAAGAATTGAGCGTTTCATAAAGGACAAAGAAAAGTAGAAAGTAAAGGACAAATGAATGGACAAAAGAAAGGACAAAAGAAAGCACAAAAGAAGAGACGAAGGAAAGGACAAAGTAAAGGACAAAGTAAAGCACAAAGTAAAGGACGAAGGAATGGACAAAGGACAGGACAAAGTATAAAGGACACAAAGTACAAAGGATACAATTTGAGTGCATTGCTATACAAAATAATTAAAAAAATTAAAGAAAAAGAAGCAAATGAATTCCTATGAAACGGAAGCCTAAGAAGCACAAAGACCACTCAAAAAAAAATATATAAAGTTTCTTGGATCCGGTAGTTGAAACATTGGTCCCAAAGGAGAAAAAAAACCTGACCAATTCCAAAACCTTGTTCCAAAAAATAAACTTGTACCAAAAAATTTTTTACCAAAAAAGGACTTGTTCCAGAAAAAAAACCCCTATATAACGAGGTTAAGAAAAGAAATTTTTAATTAGCAACACAAACGATACAATTATTTTGACTAAAAAGGAAAAGAGAATTTTTAACATGGGAAAGACATTTTATAGTAATACCTAGAAGAGAGGGAGATCTTGAGACACAACGCGAGGGAATTAAGAAGGGATTTCAAGCGAGTCTGAAATTAAGATATACTGAGCCGAAGAATAATGAAAATACAGGGTGGCACAGGAAAAATACGTAAGAGCTAGGCGAATTTGTGGCACAAATAAGATGCGATTCCAATTTGGTGTCTTAGCAATTTGGTGTCCAATTAAACTTAACATATCAAATTGCACCAATAGATATTCTGAGCTGTTAGGGATCCTCCATAGTTATTTCTGGCACTAGAGTTGAACAGGTTCCTAAATTATTACGACGTTCTACCCGTTCCCTTACCCAATACAAGTCACTGTCTGTCTCTATCTATGTCGAGTCTCAGATGTACATCTAGCTTAAGTCAACTACAACCGTCTCTCCGTCCGTAGCAGAGCTATTTGAGTACATGCTGTTATTTTGCTGAATTTATTCAGTGTAAAAGTCATTAATTTTATTTTTTTTCAAGCTTCGTTTGTCGCGTTCTGGTACTTAGCCTTATTAGGTTAATGGATACATGAAAATTACTAACGAAATGCAAAATCTACAAGAAAATTTATGCTTAAATATTCTTGGCGTCACTATCTAAAAGTTTTTTGAGAACACGAAAGAGTTCTACTCTGTTATAGTTTTCAGGATAATTTTCTGGTTCATTAATTCAAGGTCGTTACTCTGACAGAAATAACTGAGATAATTTATTTTTGCCAATTTTTCTAGAGATCATTGTAACCTTAAATAATAATATATCGTCATAGTTCATTAACCTAGTTATAATTTAAAGGTTGAGACGTGAGTTATACGTAACGTGATATAGCAAGGTAACGCCGACAGGTTGAATGCCGGCCGTTGCCCATAGGTCACGAAATGTTTATTGTTGTATTTGTATATATAGGTTGTTATCTCGTTGAGAGGGGTCATTCTTGATTCATTATTCATTCTTGATTCTTGATTCATTATCGATGAGTTATATTATAGTAAACATGTACTTGTGAATAAATTTTTTGTTAAAAGTATCTACTATTTATCTTCCCAACATTCAGATACTCTACATTGCTACATAAAAATAAAAAATGTAATAATATAAATATTTCAAGTGCAGTTATCATACACCTTTTCAGTCATTCTATCTCACATTTCTTATACAAACATTATTTCAAATGTAAATAGAGGCGGTAAGGAGGCACACTACCAGGAAATATTTCAATCCAAAATTGTTTGCGCAATTGAATAATGTAATGACGAAACAAGAAAAATAGTCCGAGCAGCTTTCACATAAATATCCTATTTAGATAGATCAAATTTTCACAAAAGTGACGTTCGAATATTGAAATTTTCCTTAAAGGAAGATTTCAGAGAGAAGCATATAAATGGGATTGGATATGTATAAAAACAATTGCAATTCAAAATTAACTGTGTGAAAAAATGTTAATTTCTTAATCAAATTTGTTAATTAGTCAGATAATTTCACTAACCTTATTTAACGTTTCGTATAATATCGACGTGCACGAATATTCGATATTTTTAGCTTAAAAAAACTTTATTTTCACTCCCCTTCTGATTTTATGCTTCGTTTGACAATTTAAGTTGATAACCTCAATAAAACTAATTAGATCATGTCGTCCAATGCTTTCTGAAAATTTGCTCTTCAATATCTGACAAATCTGATATTCTAACTTTATAGAATTGCTATATTTTATCCACTTTTTTTCGATAATCTGAATTGAATTATTTAATCCGTTAAGGTATAAAATAAATATCAGCCCTTAATTAACAAAATAAGGTAATTTTTGAACAATAATTTACCATTCGAATGAATGTACTAAAATTTAATTTAAAGCTATTATCTAATAATAATTACTTTAATGAAAAACAATAAAACAAAATAAAAATTCAAATTCAACATTGGGTGATAAAAATCTGTGTAAAACCAAAAATTTACTGTCTGGAAAATGGTTTATTATCATTGGTTGTCTACTTGCACAAGTCCTTGATATCTAGCATTTTCCCCTTTTCACGCCTCGTCCTACCGATCCTTCCATTAATTAATATGGTCTTCTTAGTCCAATCCAATTTCTTCTCCTACCTTCTGTAACGCCCTTTGCTTCGTCAAACGATATTTTATCGCCTTAGTCCAGGTTTCGGATTACCTCGGGTGCCACCTTCCGTTTATAGTGTGAAGGCTATTGGCTCGGGCAGCTTCAGTGAAGAAAGAAAATACTCAAATGGTCGCATGGCATCGATAAGACCCTTAGTGGCCAGAAGGGCGGTCTTTACTACTGGGATAAAGATAAAGATTAGATTCAATAAATAACTTTTATTATAAAAAATAATGATAGTAAACAAAATCCTGCGAGGAAAAATGTGTAATAGTACAGGCACGGCTTGGCTGGCGTGGTGTGGTCGGATGACGGTTCTGGACTCTGGTACAATTAGAATTGCCTTCGCTCCCTTGATTGAATTATCTTACTTGATAAGAACTTCTTTGTCTAAGAAGATACGAACGCAAGTGTCTCCATCTGTTGGGCGTAGGTTCAACTGGTACGACTGGCTTTATATTTTAAGTTAATTGTGCGCGATTTTATTTAAATATTTTAATTATCACGACAACTTCGTTATTGTTTTTACTAGACTCCAAATCTTCTTAGAGCTTCCTCAGTTCTTACGTCCATGTAGCTGGAATAACTCCTACGGCAGAATTTAATGGGACATGCGCAGGATTTATGTGCTATTTATGTGCTAATTTCGGACGCCAATAAAAAATTTTGTGCTCTTTTAATTTAAAAATTACAAGTGGTTCTGCTGGCTTCAGACCAAGCTGGAATACCCCAGGTCAAATATATTGGTAAATAAAAATTGAAAAATATTTTTGTTATCTCCGATTTATGTTCTAATTTTGGACGCCAATAAAAAATTTTGTGCTGTAGCTAATAAGTTCAGGAATTTTCTCTAAGGGAATTGAATATTCGTGGTCATTGTGACCACGTCAAATATAATATTAGATAACAAAAATGAAGAGCACAAATTTTTTTATTGGCGTCCGAAATTAGCACATAAATGGGAGATAACAAAAATATTTTTCAATTTTTATTTTCCAATATATTTGACCTGGAGTATTCCAGCTTGGTCTGAAGCCAGCAGAACCACTTGTAATTTTTAAAACAAAAAACCAAATATAAAAACCGTGATCACGACATGATTATCACCGATCTCGTTTCTTATTGGCTATGAGTGTCGCACAGCTGTATTCATGGTATTCTCTGGTAGGACTGGGTTAGAAGACAGGAAAATATAATCGAATACGTCTATGATTTTTCTATAGTCAACCCCTGAAATGTCAATCAATAGGTAAATAAAACACAGCAAACTTAGGTTTAGTATATTTTTAGTCAAAAAACCAAATGTAAAAACCGTGATCGCGACATGATCTCGTTTCTTATTGACTATAAGTGTCGCACAGCTGTATTCTTGAGAGGAATATATGGTTTATTACATAAATAAGTGCCAGTTTAGGTTTTATCACTCTTCCGACGTTACATGTGATTTTTTACACTTCTGAGTCTATAAATATTATTATTTTTTGGTACAGTGTTGCCGCTTTATTATCTTAATGTCATATTTACAATTTAAATAATATGTAGTGATTAAAACCCATTCAAAATTTTGCTTGGTTATCAGAATTACCGTAATTTATTGTTGATCAGGAAAAATCGAAACTTGAACATAAAAATCCACTTTTTATTTCGATTTAAAACCGATAACATAATGCATCATAATAATAGAATAGGCGTTGATCGAACCCATAACTGAAATTAATGACTAGCATTGTACACACCACTGAGTTTAAAGTTCGATATGGGTAAAATCAAACGGATGACATTTCAATTTCGACTACACGAACAAGCGGATTAGATATTGGGTCATCTGATTTATGATATCAAATTGAACCAAATACGGTTATTAGTCATTATTATATATTTTTATAATATTTTAATTATGAATAATCTTCAAAAATTGCTAATAACCGGAATTTAATGTGTCTTAACCCGATTGCTCAGAATTTTTGTATATTTATTTATTGTAACGAAGTTACTTTATAACTAGAGTTATTTTTATTAGTTAATTAATATATTCTATTTAAGTTGTAATGCCGCGATGAATCGTAAATGGCTGGATTCCTGTAATACTTTAAATTATGGTGAATATGAAAAATATAATAAACACCGCGACCTTCCGTCGAACATGTCAAGCGCAATTATTTGTGTATCCACCCGGGAGATGGAGCCCTTATGGACGATTAGATGTTTAAACAAGATCACTTCAAGAGTGCCTGTCCAGCAAGCCAGACCGAACACTAAAAGCCGACTTCAACCGAGAGAGGGTTATTTTTATATTTTTGGATTTTGAAGATTTTCGTACCAAGTCCAATTTATTGCTTCCGCGCAAGCTTAAGACTCCATCCGAGTCCGGATTACTATCAAGAGTGGGAGATTGAACGTTTGGTCACAGCAGATAAACTAATATAGAAGCGAAGGTCCCTGATGTAACGGTGGTCAAAATTTGAGTGCCAGTTGAAGTTTCTGCCGCTTAAATACACTGGAAAAACGATCAAAATTTGTAAATTCGTCTATCTAGACATACGAATTTTAAACATTTTTTCCAGTGTATTAAGCGGCATAAACTTCAACTGGCACTCAAATTTTGGTCATCGCTACATCAAAAGGGTCGACAGGAACCTTCGCTTCTGTATTAGTTTATCTTCTGTAGTTTGGTCCTCAGCCGGAGATAATTTAAATTTAGTTGTACGAGTACCAGCAAGCTGACCACCACGCCTGATCAGCAGGCTGCACATAGGCAAGGAAAAATAGTAAGATCATTTTCCTGGATAAGGTAAAAACAAAGTGCTGTGCCGTATACAGAAGGGAAACATTTTAAACATTAATAATCAGTTGGTGCCGTGAGAAATCACCGCCTAAAAATTGTACCGCGACTCATTTTTGTTTAATAATAAATACATTAGCTGCAGTGAGAAATCACCTCCAATTAAACTATTGCCGTATACAGGAGGAAACGCGTTTCAAATTTTAAATAAAAATGGGTGCTGGTAGCAATTACCGCCTAAAATCTCGCGATTCATTCTTGTCTAATAATAAATACATTTTCCGCTGTGAGCAATCACCTCCAATTAAAATTTGTAGCGTCATACAGGGGGAAACATATCCGGGAGGGACCGTTTAAGGGAATGTACCATCGAAAATAGTACTTTGTCTGACCGCGTAAATTTTTCCTCATCTGCACGATCTGTTACATTATTTAACTTAATCACCTGTATCACCGCTTATTAATCAACCGCGCTCCGATCATTGTTAGCTCGTATTTTTTTTATTTTTCGCAAATTTACCTTTTTGGTTTGGCTTAATAATACGTTACATATCTTTCTCCGCTGGGTTTTTATGTAAATGCTTGGGAATTACAATAAAGACAGTTATTTTTGATTTGGTGACTTTTTATTTCTCTAATTATTTGTGAGTTTATGTATTGCAGCGAATACCCAGGACTTCTGCCTAGTAGGGCAAGTAAAACCCGCTCATCTGGCTACTAAGGCATTAGTCGAAACCATAAAGACCCCCTAGAGTATTAATTGTTCACTGACGCTGCTCGGAGCAAGTGCCTTTCACACTCCAAACGGAAGGTGGCGCTTGAGGCAATGCGTTACCTGAACCAAGCGCCGGAACACCGCTTGAAGACGTAAAGACCGTTACATTATTGCTAATGGGTGATAAAAACCCATGAGGTTGATAACTAATACAATTAATACAAAGGAAACTTTAATGTTTACTTGCTATAAATGGAATTAAAAAAAACTAGTGGTACAGTATCCTGAACTCGAAGAGATAGTGAAAAGAACTATTCTGGAACAGTGTTGCCGCATGAGACCAGAAAATAGTAGTAGATTGTAGATTAAAAGTGGACTAGATTCATACCATATGGAGTAGTTCAGAGAGTAAATTCAGTCAACGTCTTTGCCGCATGCGCCATCAGAGGTCCTTCTTCAAGGTCATTTTATATTAAGATAAAAATATTACACGGGGTAAAAATATATGATGTTTTTAGTACTTCGGCCTGGAAAATTTACTTTGACAATAAACACAAGAACTATACGCAACACGAAATTTAGGGAGATAACGCTGTGAAGACAATTTAGTTTTTTAAACAGACGTAATCAAAATGGCAATTTTTATTAGGCACTGAAGAAGTTTTGTGAAGTATAACAAAAGTGACCTGAAAAAAAATAAAAAAAGAAATTAAATTTTTTAGGGTCTTTCTTCCTATTTTTTTTAACTTTTCACACATCTTTCCCCATTTTTCCGTCTTTTTTTTGTTTTTTCCATTTTTTTTCCGATTTTTTATGATTTTTTTCGATTTCATTTTGTTTATTTTTTTTTTGATTTTTTTCTGTCTTTTTTTAATTTACTCGCTTTTTTCGATCTTTCCCGATACAATAGCTTTTTCCATTTGTTCCAGATTTTTCCAGTTTCTTTTCGATTTTAGACGAATTTTTAAGATTTTTTATGATCATTTAGCATTATTTACGATTTTTTTGACTTTTAACCAGTTTTTTTACGATTTTTTACAATTTTTTGCCATTTTTTACGATTTTTTACGTATTTTAAAAAAAATTTACCATTTTTTACGATTTTTTTTAATTTTTTTTTTCTTTCTCAATTTTTTAAATTACGAAATTTTACAACTTTTTGCCTGTTTTTTACCATTTTTTTTACGTTTTTTTACAATTTTTTACGATTTTTTCTAATTTACTCGCGTTTTTCGATGTTTCCCGATATTATCCCTTTTTTTCCATTTGTTCCAGATTTTTTCAGTTTCTTTTCGGTTTTTTTACGATTTTTCAAGATTTTTTACGATTTTTTGTGATGTTACGATTATTTGGCTTTATTTACGAAATGTTTCGACTTTATCAGTTTTTCACGATTTTTTTTACGGTTTTTTTACAATTTTTTGCCATTTTTTACAATTTTTACGTTTTTTTTTAGAGATTTTTTACCATTTTTTACGATTTTTTAAGATTTTTTTAATTTTTTTTTCTCTTTCTCAATTTTTTAAATTATTTACGAAATTTTACAACTTTTTGCCCATATTTTATGATTTTTTTCGATTATATTTAATTTTTTTCATTTTTTCAATTTTTTTCCAGTTTCTTTCCGGTTTATTACCATTTATTACGATTTTTCATGATTTTTTACCATTGTTTATGATGTTTTACGATTATTTAGAATTTACGAAATTTTACCAGTTTTTTACGATTTTTTTTACCACTTTTTACAATTTTTTTACCACTTTTTACAATTTTTTACCATTTTTTACGTTTTTGTTTTAAAGTTTTTTTACGATTTTTTCCATTTTTTTCTGTTTCTCAATTTTTTAAATTATTTTTATGATTTTTGCCTGTGTTTTACGTTTTTTTACAGTTTTTTTTACGATTTTTCACGATTTTTTCATTTTTTCGAATTTTTGTACTTCACCATCGAAATTTTTATAAATTCACATAAACTAATTTAATTCGAACGACACACTTTGGCAACAATGGAATATCTGTAAAATAGTTCAAATGATTAACCAATGACGTCATATACATATGTATATTAAATGTCATTGTGATTAAGAGAAAATGAGAAGATTAATTGAGGTTAAAAATAAAAGTGCCAAAGATTATTTATTGGTTTGTAGTAAAAGAAAGGAAATATGAAGAAATAAGGAAAAATACGGAAAAATGGAGAAAAATAAGGGAAAACGGAGAACATAGTTAAAAATATAGAAATGGAAGGTAAAATAGGCAAAAATGAGGGAAATAGTACAAAATATGGAAAACAAGTACAAATAAGGAAAAATAAAGAAAATAGGAAAAAATATTGGAAAACAGGAAAAATAGAAAGACATGGGAAAAATAGAAAAAAATGTTAAATGTGGCGAAAAATAGAGAAAATAGTGAAAAATAGCAGAAAATATGGAAAAAATATTGGAAAACAGGAAAAATAGAAAGACATGGGAAAAATAGAAACAAATATTAAATGTGGCGAAAAATATAGAAAATATTGAAAAATAGCGGAAAATATGGAAAAAAAAAGAATAAATGGCAAAATAGTCGAAAATATAAAAGTTTTGGAAAAACAGAAAAAATAGAAAAAAATATAGTAATATAAAATAAAGAAAATAGGAAAAAATATTAGAAAACAGGAAAAATAGAAAGGCATGGGAAAAATAGAAAAAAATGTTAAATGTGGCGAAAAATAGAGAAAATAGTGAAAAATAGCGGAAAATATGGAAAAAAAAACGTCAAAATAGTCAAAAATATAAAAGTTTTGGAAAAACAGAAAAAATAGAAAAAAATATAGTAATATTTGCCTGCAAATAATTTTATTATTATTATGTTTATTAGTGTCCATATTATTTTATAATTACGCTACTAAACTAGGTAACTAAAAAATATATGCATTTCATATATAAATAATAAATCTCATGAAAATTACGCTTTATTGACACATACTAATAAAATTTTTGATATTATAGACAATATTTTATTAATGGATTAAAATGATTAATAATTAACAAGCAATAAAAGGGTAACCAATTTTAAAATGGCAAATAAATAATCCAAATCCGTTCGATTTAGTTTTTTTTTTGCTAAATATAATTCATTTTTATTTAAAAATAATTTGTCAGGGAATTAACACGTTAATTCTCTTTTCTATAAAATCATTGTTCTTTTAATTTCCACTATAATTTGCTCTAAAGTTACTCGTATTCTAAAATTCTCAACTAAGCTCATTCATTCTTAGCCGTGTTTTATTTTAACTTGTAGCCCTTTCGTTTAATGCCCTTCGTCGTAATGTAACCGGAGCGCAGTCCGCAATAAAAAAAAAACCCAGACGTTTTCAGATTTCGCCGCAATTCTGTCTGACCGTATAAAATGGCAGATACCTGATTAGGGCTGTGTCAGTAACCAGTAGCAGCACTCTTTTGTTTCGAATTTCAGAGGAAAATTAATTATATACAGAGTGTTATTAAAAAAATCTTTTGACTTTCCTAGAATTTGCTAAAATAATTTAAAATGAAGTAGCCGGAATCTCAAAGCTATCTCAGCTTTTTTTAATTTTTTTTTTTTTTAATTTTTACTTTTCTTTATTCTATTAGGAAAATAGGAAAAAATAGTAAAAACAGAAAAAATGGAATCAACAAAATAGGAAAAAATAGGGAAATGAGGAAAAAATAGGGAAATAAGGAAAAAATAGGGAAATAAGGAAAAAATAGGAAATAATAGAAAAAATAGGAAATAATAGGAAAGAATTGAACAAATAGAAAATAATAGAAATAGGCAAATGTAATAAAAAAAGGGAGAAATAGAGTAAAATACGAAAAATGGGAAAAAATAGCTAAATATAACACAAACGGAAAAAACAGGGAAAAATAGACAAAACAGAAAAATATTAAAAAACACTTAGAAAAGTGTAAAAAGTAGGAAAAAATAGGGAAAAAATAGAAAAAAATGAACAAATAGAGAAAAATGAGTAGATATAGACAAATGTAATGAAAAAAGGAAATAAATAGGGAATAATAGAGAAAATAGGGAAAATAGAAAAAAATACTAAAAATGGAAATAAAAAAAAACAGAAAATCGTAAAATCAATAGGGAGAAACAGAGAAAAATAGGAAAATGGGAAAATAGCCAAAAATAAGAAAAACAGGGAAAAATAGACAAAATAGAGAAAAATAGAAAAATATTAAAAAACACTTAAAAAATTGTAAAAAGTAGTAAAAAATAGGAAAAAAATAAAAAATAATAGGAAAAATAGGAAAAAATTGAACAAATAGAGGAAAATGGGTAGAAATAGGCCAATGTAATAAAAAAAGGAAATAGCGAATAATAGAGAAAATACGGAAAAAAGAAAAAAATAGGAAAAATAGTAAAAATGGAAATAAAAAAAATAGGAAAAATAGTAAAATCAATGGGGAGAAATAAAGAAAAATAGGAAAAATGGGAGAAAATAGACAAAATGGGGAAAAACAGAAGAAATATTAAAAAATACTAAAAAGTAGGAAAAAAATACAAAAAAAATAGAAAATAATAAGGACAAATAGAGAAGAATAATAAAAACTAGAAAAAAATAGGGAAAATGGGAAAGAATATAAAAAAATCGTAAAACCAGAAAACTAAGAAAACTAGGAAAAATACGGGTAAAAATAGTCAAAAAAAATAATGAGAAAACATAGGAAAATGAGAAAAAAAAGGAGGGAAAAATAGGAAAATTGGAAAAAACAGGCAAAAAAAGAAAAAAAAATGAGAAAATGGGAAAATTACAAAAACGTAAAAAAATTAGGACAATGGAAAAAAAAATAAAAAAACAGGGAAACATCGAAAAAAAAAGGAAAAAATTGGGAAAAGTAGGAAAATATGAGCAAAAATAAGAAATACGGAAAAAAATGGAAAAAATTGGAAAAAGGGAAAAAATTGGAAAAAGGGAAAAAATTGAAAAAAAAAATAGAGAAAAACAAAAAAGAAAGAAGAAACCAGAGAAAAGTAGGAAAAAAATAGGAAAAAATAGAAAAAAGTGGGAAAAAAATTAGGAAAAATAGGAAAGAATAGGAAAAAATGGCAAAATATTGGAAAAACGAAAAAAAAAGAAAAAAAAACGTGAAATAGAAAAAAAATTCGAAAAAAATTGAAAAAATGTGAAAAGATGAAAAAGTATGAAAAAATATAACAAAATATGAAAAATATGAAGAAACAAAAAAATTGGTAAAAATGGGAAAAAATGAAAGAAAGTACAAAAATTAATTGGAAGAAACCAGAAAAAATAGTAAAAAATAGGAAAAAATGAAAAAGTGGGGAAAAATATAAAATAGGGCAAAAATCAGAAAAACGATAAAAAAATTAAAATATTGAAAAAAATTCGAAAAATGAGGAAAATAGAGAAAAAAATGAAAAAATAGGTATAGAGGGTGGCACAAATTTAATTGAATACTATTGGGATTTCGTAAACTTTTATAAATAGAATTAATTATTTTTTTGTGATGATTTTAATTTTATTTAATCAACACCTTAATTTTTAAAAAATAAGAAACCATTGGAAAATGTGAAAAAATAAAAAAAAAGTAGGGAGAAAAGGAAAATTGGGAAAAACAAACCAGAAAAGAAAAAATAGGAAATATAGGAGAAAATAGGAAAATTATGAAAGAGTAAAAAAATAAGGAAAATAGAAAAACAGAAAAATAGAAAAAAAAGGAAAAAACAGGGAAAAATGGAAAAAAAGGAAAAATTGGGAAAAGTAGGAAAATATAGACAAAAATAAGAAATATGAAAAAAACTGGAACTGAATTGAAAAAAGTACGAAAATTAGAGAAAAACAGGAAAATATTAAAACAGAAAAATAGGAAAAATAGAAATAAGTTAGAAAAAAATAAAGAAAAACGGGGAAAATAGGAAAAAATTGGAAAAAATATTAAAATATAGGAAAAAATGGGAAAATGGGAAAAAGCGTGAAAGAATGGAAATAAATAAAAAATATTACGAAAAAATCAGAAAAAATAAGGAAATATAGGAAAAAAGAGAAACAATGGGCAAAAACAGGAAAAATGGGAAAAAAATAGAAAAAAACATGAAAAAATATGAAAAAACAAATAGGTAGCGAAAAATGGGAAAGAATGAAATAATATAGAAAAATAAATAGGGAGAAATAAGAAAAAATTGTAAAAAATGAGAAAAAAGGAGAGAGGAGAGAGATACACAGAAAAAATAGGAAAATGGGGCAAAATTCAAAAAAAAACGATAAAAAAATTAAAATATAGGAAAAAAGGAAAATAGAGAAAAAATGAAAAACAGGTACTTATACAGGGTAGCACAAATTTAATTGCACTATTGGAATTACGTAAACCGTTACAGCTGATTAAATGGAGAAAAAGTATATTTTTAAGAATCTATGATTTTTTTTCCAAATTAAAATATCATGTCCAGTTTCAGAAGAAAAACCGAAATTGATGATTTTAGTTTTATTTAATTAACACCTTAATTTTTAAGTATAGAAAAAACTTAATAAATTTTTTTTTTTGAAGTTCCAATATCGTTTAACATGGCGTATTTAGTTTTTTAAAACAACGTTTCGTCTTTGAAGGGCCACCATCAACTATTTTCTTTATATACAGACCTGCAATTTTTATTTCATGTTTGAAATTCCCGTTTTTTTCTCTATCCAACTATGTCGAACACTTAATATTTTTATTAGGTTTTGACACTTATAATATAATATAAATTTTGCTAAGTACGGTCCTGTTCCGTATTCACTGAAAATATTATTATCTTTTTGAATAAAATTAAATTTTCAATTAAATTACATTTTTTAATTAATTTTAAACATAAAATTATAATAAATATCTAAATATTTAAATAATTTTTTTAATTTCAGTCTATTGTATATTATTTTTTTCAAAATTTTTATTTTTGGTTCTTTAGACAAACAATAATTTGGAATAATCTTAACTTAATTGTCAATTCCACATTTTTTTGTCATTATACATTTTCTTTTGATTCATTTTTCTTTTAATTCTTTTTTATTTCCTTTTCAATTTTTTTCAGTTTTTATTTGAATTTTTCTATATTTTATTTAATTACAAACAATTTTTTTTGTATTTACATATATATGATAATAAGCAATAAATAATTGCTTAAATCTTTTAAGACATTTTGTAAACTAAAACCACTCTTATAATACCTTAAGCAAACTTCTTGGAGCTGAAATTTCCCTTCCGCAACATTTTTTTTTTCATGTATTACGTCTACGTCATGATTTACTCGTGTCATTGCGAAGGACTTTCTCGCCCAAAACTACAACCAAACATACCTACTACATTTCTCAGTTCAACCCGCATAAATGGCAATAAATCTTAACCAGGGAAACTTCCATGAAGATCCCACATAAATCCGTTTGCCGTGAAACCGTCCATTTGTATCTTATAGAGGATGTCTCGAGCAAGGACTAACATTTTTCTCTAATTTTAAAATACTTAATTATAGTTATTATAGTCATGTTTTAAGACTAATTAAGAGCCTTACATAATTTAATATAAAAGCTATTTATATTATAGGAAAAGGAATGAATGTGATGGATCGTTTTATCAATAATTAATATGAAGTGAAGCTCTTTCTTGTAGCCTGAGAAAACACCTTCATACAATGGTGATCTCACAAGAGGATCCCATATGCAGATTATGTGACAAGAAGGAATAAACAGCCACCTACGTAATATTGGAACGCGAGGCTCTGAGCTGGTGGACATATAGACAGAGAGGACCAGAAGGTCCTATCTCTTATATAACCACACTGGTGAAGAGGCTATTAAACCTTAACAAACTCATTAATCCTAACAGAGCTGAATATAAGACCAGACGGAGTTGAAGTACCTGAAGACCGGACCAGACGGAGCTGAAGACTAAACCAGACGGAGCTGCAGTACCTTAAGGCCGGCTCTGATTCGCTGAACCTCTGCCTCCTCTCACTCTAACACACTAAATGGGGTAGAGTATCTAATTCTGTTAATACTCTACCCCATTTAGTGTGTTAGTGTGAGAGGAGGCAGAGGTTCAGCGAGTCAGAGCCGGCCTTAAGGTACTGCAGCTCCGCCTGGTTTAGGCTTCATCTCCGTCTGGTCCGATCTTCAGGTACTTCACCTCCGTCTGGTCTAATCTGTAGGTACGTCTGCTATCGGACCAGACGGAGGCCACCTACGTAATATTCAAATGTGAGGCTCTGCACTGGTGAAGATATAGACAGAGAGGGCCAGAAGGTATTACCTTTTATATCACCAGATGTGACATGGTGAAGAGGCTATTAAACCTTAATAATATCTTCACAGACTAACAGAAGTAGATACTCTACCCCATTCCTTCCGCCACTATAGGAAATTTAGTGTGTTAGAGTGTGTTAGAGATGATTTTAAGGTACTTCAGCTCCGTCTGGTCTATAGTCTTCCGATCCATTTGGTCTGGTCTTCAAGCTTCGTCTCGTATAATTTTCAGCTCTGTTAGGTAAGTCTGCTATCGGACCAGACGAAGCTGAAGTACCTGAAGACCAGCTCTGATATGCTGAACTTTTCCTCTTACTCTAACACACGGAATTTCCTATAGTGATGGTAGGAACGATGTAGATTATTTACTAAGCTGATGACTGCAGTGTTGGGGCACTCAACCCGACTTGATCACAGTGTTGCCGTTTTAGTATATTTGTACTATTTCTAGTACATTTTCGACAGCAAAGTACAAAAGTACATTTTATCATAAATAGGCCTAATTCTAGTACATTTTTAAATAAGAACAAGGTCACATATTTTATGATATATAATAAAATATTAGGAAAATAATAGTTTTTTTTATGTTTTGACATCTGTTATAATATACATTGTTATTATTATTATTATTATAGTACCTGGACGACCGAGCACTCCTTGTTTTTCATTTTTCCAATGTTTACCTATTTTTTCCTAATTTTTTTTTTATATTCTATTTTTTCCTATTTTTCACCATTTCTCCTTATTTTTCCCAATTTATCAATATTTTCCTCATTTTTTATAATTTTTTATTTTTCTTCATCATTTTCACTGTTATTATTTTCCTAAATTTTTCACAATTTTCTCGTATGTTTTCCTATTTTTCCAGATTTTTATCTATTTATCTCTAATTTCTCCATTTTCTTTCCTATTTTTCCCCAATTTTGCCCTATTTATTTCTATTTTCCCAATTATTCGTAATTTTTCTGTTCATTTATCCTGTTTTCCCTATTTATCCGTATTATTTTCTGTTTTCCCTTTTTCCATTATTTTTTCCCTATTTTCCCTGTTTTTTTTTTGTATTTTTAACTATTTCTCCTTTGTACTTATTTTTCTCTATTTTGCCCTATTTTCTCCATTTTACCCTATTTTTTTATATTTCCCCTACTATTTCCTTTTGTGAACTATTTTCCCCATTTTTGTCTATTTCCTTATTTACCCAATTTTTAATATTTTTCCGGTTTTTCCAAACTCTTTCTCTATTTTTCCTATTTCTTTATATTCTTTCTGTTTTTCAATATTTATTCCAATCATTTTTTATTTTTTTCTCATTTTTCTTATTTTTCTCAATTTTCCTATTTTCTTCCTGTTTTTTTCCATTTTCTCAATTTTTCCATGTTTCTACTTATTTTTCAGAATTTTTAATTATTTTTCAATATATTTTCCATTTTTACCATTTTTTTCGCTATTGTTTTCAAATTTCCCTATTTTCCCTGTTTTTTGTATCTCCCTTAATGTTTTTCCATTTTTCTACGTTTTTCCCCATTTTTCCGTTTTCTTCCATTTTCATCCTGGTTTTCATTGTTTTTTTCCTTTTTTTTATTGTTTTTTTTTCTCATATTTTTCACAATTTTTGCCATTTTTGTTCTTATTTTTTCCTGTTTTCTCTATTTTTCACAATCGCAATTTTTTCCCTATTTTTCCCATTTTCTTTTATTTTTTTCTGTTTCTTATGTTTTCCCTATTTTTTGCTATTTTCCCGTTTTTCTATGGTTGTCCCTATTTGTCCATCTTTTTCTTTATTTTTCCACAGTATTTCCTATTTTTTATAATTTTTCACTTTGAGGTAGATTTCCATATATGGAATCTACCTATTGTAATCGATTCAGTGACGGGACCCAGAACCGGGAATAGGGGCGCTACGCCTTTTAGGACCTTCTGAATAAGAATCAGTATGTATGTGTAGACATTCCGTTTCGGCCCGATAGAGGTCGCAATTTTTGTCCAATCGACTTCAAATTTGGTACAAAAATTCTTTGGGACAGTAATTTATTGCGTATTGTAAATGGGCATCCTACCTCTAAGGGGGTGAGAATTGGAGGGGGTTGAAATCTCAAAAAATTCGGATCTCCGCCATTTTTGAAAATATTAAAAAGACCATTGGACTTCTTTTATGCTCTGATTATTATAAAATTAATTTATCTGAAACTTTTTTTATCCGACCGATAGGGGTGGACCTGGAGGGGGTTGAAATTTCAAAAAATTTATATCTTCTCCATTTTCAAAAATATTGAAACAGGTTAAAGACTTTTTTTATGTTCTAGTTATTATAAAACTAATTTGTCTAAAACTTTTTTTCATCCGACCCACGGGGATGGAACTGAAGGGGGTTGAAATTTCAAAAAAATTTTATCTCCGCCATTTTCAAAAATATGGAAACAGGTGATAAAACTTTTTTATGTTCTAATTATTATAAAATTAATTTGTCGGAAACTTTTTATAATCGTAAATATGGGGATGGAACTGAAGGGGGTTGAAATTTCAAAAAAAACATATCTCCGCTGTTTTTAAAAATATTGAAACAGGTCATTAGACTTTTTTATGTCCGAATTATTATAAAATTTATTTGTTTGAAACTATTTTCGATTTGACCATATCGTGGAGTGGGGAAGGATGCTCAAATTTAGACAATAGGAATCTACCTCCCCTGTCACCCTACCGACAGGATTTTTTTTTCCCTGTGATCAATATTTCACTGTATCGTAAATTTTAGTACAATCTAGTACATTTTATTGCTTATGTTCAGTACATTTCAGAAACTCAACGCGGCAACACTGCCTATTTATTTGCACCCAAACCGACCAACCAAGTCGTCTGCTAATATTACACTTTTGGCTTAATTAGTATTTTGTTTGCAATTTTTTGCTTGCATTAATGTTTATAAATCGATTTAAACAAATAAACTTTAAAAATCATTTCTAAATGTGAAAGACAGCGAATTGCACAATTTCATGATAGCTTTTAAAACTTTTAAGACATTCCCGTTCGAGAGAAAAGATAAGAAAAATCTGTAGATTTCCCGAGACCGTTACTAGCGCTTAGAAATACGTTAACTGAATCTTAATTGTGTTTTATGTGCGAGCTAAACGTTTGGTTGCAATCAAAAAGCGCAAAGTTTCCATTATGAATGCAATCCGAACCTATCTCATTCATAATAACGTGCTATTTTGCCAACTTTAGGGTTCTCTTAAAATCAACGTGAAGTGAATCAAGAAAAGAGGTCGGTGACAGTGATGACAGTGCTACACAAGCTGAATTACTATCTAAAGGGTTTGGAGAAGGGAAATTATATTTACTGCTTTTTGTAGATGGTTTAATTTTGTGTTTATCCTTTTCTTACATAGAATCTCTATTAGTGACAAAGGTATACGACAATAGTTTTGACAAATATGGCAATCTATGGTAAATTTCAAATATTCAATTCAGAGTAGCTTTAAATGGCAGACGGGTTTGCCATATTTCAGTATACCTCTATTCAGGGTAGTTTACTTTAGTAGTGTAGGGGAGCACTAAGAAAGGAATTTTGAAAATTCGCCCTTTAAGGGGTTCAAAATTGGGGTTAAACAAATATTGATACGCTCGAGAAAGTGCGTCAACCAAAAACATACAGGGTGAATTTAGAGGGGAGTGGCTCTCCCCCCTGAGGGAGTGCAAAAATTTTACTTTCCCGACCCACTTCCGAGAAAGGAAAGTATTGTGAACGAGCTAAAAAAAATTTTCAAGACAAAGATGGAAATATCCATTTTGAGGTCACCTGAGATGATTGACCATTTCCAGATGGAAGTCTCTCTGTTTATATTCTTCCACGATAGAGGCGACACGTTTAATCCGATTGAGCTGAAATTTGGTATATATATTTGGGTTATCGGTCGGAAGAACCCATTGGGTTGTGTCACCCTGAAACTTTCCCGACTTTCCCGACGAATATCCATGAATACTTTTTCAGATATTTTTTAACATTTTTTACAATTTCTTTTAACACTTTTTAAACTTTTTTAGCTTTTTTTAGAAATTTTTTTAATTTTTTTGCTCATTTTGCTTTTATTTGTATTTTTGTGCATTTCTTTGCATATGTTTGTATTTTTTTTGTATTTTTTTGCTTTTTTTGTACTTTTTGGGACTTGTTTGCATTTTTACCGTTTTTTGGCATTATTTTAATTTTTTCAGTTTTTTTAGTATTTTTTTTTAGATTTTTTGCATTTTTTTTTTTAATTTTTTGGCATTTTTTGCACTTTTAGCGTTTTTTAACATTATTTTACTTTTTTTTAGATTTTTTGGCATTTTTTTGCATTTTTTTTCCACTTCTAGCATTTTTTAGCAGTATTTTAATTTTTTCCACCATTTTTTTTACTTTTTTTAATTTTTTTGGCATTTTTTTAAACATTTTTTACAAATTCTTTTGAGACTTTTTTTTAGAATTTTTATCATGTTTTAGCTTATTTTTCGCTTTTGATATATTATGCATTTTATTTTAATTCTGTATTTTTTTTTGCATTTTTCCATTTTTTTTGTTCGTTTTTTTTCATTTTTTGGGATTTTTTTGCATATTTAGCGTTTTTAGTATTATTTTACCTTTTTTCAGCATTTTAACTTTTTTTACTTTCCCGACCCACCTCCGAGAAGGGAAGGTATTGTGAACGAGATAAAAAAAATTTAGATGTCTATCAGTCTGTCTGTCTGTCTGTCTGTGTGTCTGTCCGTCTGTGTGTATTCTTTCACGATAGAGGACACAAGTTAAATCCGATTGAGCTGAAATTTGGTATATGGGTGTGGGTTACTCGTAGGAAGAACCCATTAGTTTTTGTACGATATCTGTCAAACATAAGTGTCACTATCAAAAAATTACAGACGCAATATGTCACAGAATTTAACTTTCAATATATCATTTGAAAGCCCTTGAAAAACTCTATTCATAACAGACAAAATTATTTCTCCAAAAAATCTAAAAAAAGTCAAAACAAAGTAAAATAATGTTAAAAATGTTAAAAGTGCAAAAAATGCCAAAGATTTAAAAAAAAAATGCAAAGAGATGCCAAAAAAACTAAAAAAAAGTCAAAAAACGCTGAAAAAATTAAAATAATCCTAAAAAACGTTAAAAATGCAAACAAATCCCAAAAAGTAAAAAAATAATACAAAAAAAAGCAAAAAAATGGAAAAAAATGGAAAAAAATGCAAAGAACTGCACAAAAATACATTAAAAGCAAAATGAGCTAAAAAATGATAAAAATTCTAAAAAAGTGTTAAAAGAAATTGTAAAAAATGTTAAAAATATCTGAACGTGGATATTCTTCGGGAAAGTTTTGGGACACAACGGAATTTTTTGTTTTTGACAGATGACAGTTAGAGAAATAATTTTGACTGTTCAAATGACATTTTGCAAGTCGAATTCCGTGACATATTGTATCTGTCATTTGTTGATAGTGACACTTCCGTTTGACAGATGTCGTACAAAACCTAATGGGTTCTTCCGACATCTAACCTAAATCCATATACCAAATTTCAGCTCAAGTGGATTAAACGTGTGGCTTCTATGGTGGAAGAATACTCACAGACAGACAGACTTCCATCAGGAAATGGTCTTAATCATCTCAGGTGACCTCAAAATGGATATTTCCATCTTTATCTCGAAATTTTGTTTTAGTTCGTTCTCAGAGGTGGGTCGGGAAAGTAAATATTAAGACAGGAGACCATAAATATTTAATAAATATTAAACAATTTGGACAATAAATAAATCCAAAATTACTCGTTCAACTACTTGAAGGTAAAAGAGTGAGTCACCGGAGTCGAAACGTTTAATTTCCTATTAGTTTTCTTATAAAATTAATTTCTTTATGTCTCTAATTCAAATTTATTGACCTACCTCTTATACTAAGAATGATATAATTAAACACTGTTTTCCTACTCGTTTTTAGACAGCAAAATTACGTTTGCTAGTCGAGAATTATCCAATAAAACCCCATTTGCTTTTGAAGACGGTTCTTTTTAGTTTTAATTACTTCTAATTCTTTGTGTTTCATTACTTGAATAAATTAGTAAATTTCTTTTCTTACTAGTATGTAATGTAAACCATCAATAACATAATTACTACTTTTCTTACCGAATTAATATTTAAAAAATTAAATTAATGACAATTAAAATTTATGAGAAATTGTACCGAAGTTACTTTATTTCCTATATTCTTTTTATTATTTTTAATTAATAAAGTTGTTTAAAGCATATTCCGCCCAACAGATGGAAATAGTCTTGTATGTACTTGGTTAACGTAGAAAACCTTACCGTATACCACAATTCAATTAGTTCTCATCAATTGGAGTAGAAACTAGAATCGAGAACTACATCAAGTGCCTTAGATATAGGACGAATAGAAAGAGAATCCAAGCTCAATCGACCGCAAGCTGCTCGACCAGAAAGTTAAGAACCGTCAATCCGACCACCAGACCAGCTTCGACACGTCACCGAGGAAGAAGTTTATAAGCAATTTTTTTTATTTACTGAATTTTATTTTACTTTAACATCCCAGCACTGAATATGCAGGTGATTAACCCATTAAGGCCAATTCGCACCTGACTAAGTAATTTAGTAGAGTGGAAAGTAACTAAACGTGTACAAACCACTAAGATTTAGTGGAGTATTTTAGTAAATAATTTAGTCAAGTCGATCCATTTTTTCCTATTTTCGAGTAGTACCTCCCACCACGTTTCAATGTTTAGTAAATTATCCAGTAAACAAGTTGGAACCTCTCGAGTAGATGTGTAATCAAATATGTGGAGATGGACCTAGAAACAGGTGCCTGTGTTGTCAACTATCATCCACAGAAAAGTCCAGTTCATTTTTTTTTCATAATATACAGATAATATCATAATATATTTTTTATTTATAAACTATTTATTTTGAAATTGATATCGAAAAAATAAAATGAAATGAGATGAGTGACAGAACCAAGAAGCGAGGCAGAGGCAGTTTATTAAAGTTATTAATTGAAAGAAGAAAAAAAAATGATTGATTTATTATTAAAAGACATTAGGGGTAAGTTAAAAGATAGTGAATTTTTCAGGATTATTTAGAAGAATATTTTTAATTTCACGTTTATACTTGCCCAGCTTATTACTTTCTTTTATATGTTTTGGTAGCTGATTAAACAATTTTGATCTGAGATAATCAAAAATTGTGAGAGTTCATATTTATATTTAAATTGGCTCCTGCTCTAGTACTTTGGGAATTTTTTATGTATAATTCATAATCCAGATAAACTCTCATCAGACATTGATAGATGTACATTTGTCTTATTTTAAATAATTTACTTTCTTTGTAGAGTGTGACAACTGATTTTAGATTTAGTACACTGAAAATAATGCGGTTGGATAAGTTTTGATTTTATTTATTTATGTGATCTTATCAGGGGTAATCAAAAAGGTATCCTTAACAAATCAGAATGCGCGGCAGCTCTTCGTCTGGTGAGCATTAGGTCGTTGGTAAGGAGTGAATTTACAAAGTTAGTCTTCTTTAAAGGGTTGCCAGGCGCCAGTTAATTTTAAAAGCAAAAATCAAGAAAAATCACAAGAACTGTATCTTATGATGTTGTTCAATTTAGTAAAAAAATATTACTATAGACAAAATTAAATTTTTAAATTTAGACTGCTTTATCTTAAAAGTAAAAAAATTAAAAAAAGCAAATTTCAAAAAATCAATTTATTCCTGGTTGGTGTTTTATTTTTGAAATTTAAAGAATTCACAGTTTGTTACAACAGGAACATAGATGCCACATAGTGATTATTTTGTGGTCAAAAAAAAATCACAATATTTCTGGTCGAGTGATTTTGAATCGCAGTATTAAAATTCATACAAAGTAATATGTGACATAAAAATGTTACTTAAAAAAGAAGAATCTCGAGGACCAATTACAAATGTTCTTCACGAACGAAAAATACCATAAAAGGTATGCCTAGAAGGCATGGCTTGAAAGAGACCCAAAAAAATAGGCGTGCCTTAGGAGGGCATGTCAATTATATAAAGAAAAGACAACCTTATAAGAATTTACATTAAAAATAAAAAAACAAAATAGCTTACACCTAAATTATAAAGAAGCCATCGATAAGACATTAAAACGTGTAAAATACAAAATTTCGCTCACAAGTGATACGAAGGACCTTTGCTTTTCGCCGGTCAGAATAGAAAAGAACCAATCTCGTCTTAAAACAAAATGGAGGCCTCATTAACGACATCCGCAAGGTGGCGTATCGACAAATTAATAACAACTAAATAGCTAAATGTCTAGGCAACCAGATTAACCCCTATGTATAATATGGGTAAACGACAATTTATTCATTTTATTTTATTATTTTAAAATCAAAAAACCTTTTTAATTAGGGTCATGAGGTAATTCGTTTATCATGTTGCGAAATACTTACAAAAGAAAAATATTTACAAATGGCTTTTTATACTTAAATTATGAGAGAGATGTAAAAACATAATACCTTATGCTACAGGATGTCCTGTTTGATGTAAAAATCGTAGACAAAAATAATGTCGAAGCATAGAGAGAAAAATAGGTCAATTTTTATGTTACAAGAGCATTTTAGTTAATACATTAGTTCATGCTAAAACGTAGCTTATTTTAGTTACTTAACTACATTCTACTTGACTAAACTACTAGCCTACTACGAATAAGCCATTGGGGTAAGTAAAGCTCGCCCTTCTGGTCGCTAATAATTTTGTTGATGCCATAGTTAGCCACTGACGCTGCCCGCTGCAAGTGGCCTTCACACTATTAACGAAAGGCAATCCGAAACCTGGACCAAACCGATCGCGTAACGATAAAAATAATTTTCCGGTATGTCTATTCCTCTTAATATTTTAAATTAATCAATGATATGGCATCTTTTATAAAATTAATAATTCAGAGAAAGGTAAGCGTAGTTTACAATTAATTTTGTCGTTTGAGACATTTTCTAAACTTTTAGAAAAAGAAAACTATAACAATCCATTAATCAATTTGTAATCAGGTTATTTCCTTATTTCGAAATGAATCCTATTAGCACCAGGATAAGTTTAATAAATATTGAACCTATTTAAAGAAAAATTATAGATTAATTTTTATAAAAAAAATACTAACGGGATTGATATTACAGATATTTAACCTTATTTTATAATTTAATTATTACATAAACTTCACAAATGAAAAATTCACAAATTTTAAAACTTATTTTTAAAGATTTTTAAGGATTAATTTTAAGGATTTTAAAGGATTTTTAATGATTTTTAAGCATTTTTGGGATTTTTAAGAATTTTTATGGACTTCTAAGGATTTTTAAGAATTTTAAACTATTTTTAGTGATTTTAATGTTTTTTAAGGTTTGTCTTAGGATCATTAAGAATTTCTTAAGTATTTTAAACGGGTTTTTTAGGGATTTTTTCAGGATTTTTTAAGATTTTTAACGATTTTTTTCAGAATTTTAAGGGGTTTTTAAACATTTTTAACGATTTTTAAGGATTTTTTTTACGGGTTTTTAGGTTTTTTTAAGTATTTTTTCAGGATTTTTAAGGATATTTTAAGGATTTTAAAGTATTATTAAGAATTTCCATGATTTTCATAAGATTTTTAACGATTTTTAATTTTTTTTCAGAATTTAAGGGATTTTTAAACATTTTTAAGGATTAGGATTTTAAGGATTTTAAAGGATTATTAATGATTTTTAAGCATTTTTGGGATTTTTAAGGATTTTCAAAGATATTTAAGGATTTTTAGGAATTTTAAACTATTTTGTGATTTTAATGTTTTTTAAGGTTTGTCTTAGCATCTTTAAGAATTTATTAAGTATTTTATACGGGTTTTACGGTTTTTTACGGATTTTTTAAGAATATTTTAAGGATTTTAAAGTATTTTTAAGAATTTGAAGATTTTTAAAGATTTTTAACGATTTTTAATTTTTTTCAGAATTTTAAGGGGTTTTTAAACATTTTTTACGATTTTTAAGGATTTTAAAGGATTTTTAATGATTTTTAAGCATTTTTGGGATTTTTAAGAATTTTCAAGGACTCTTTAAGGATTTTTAGGGATTTTTAAGAATTTTAAACTATTTTTAGTGATTTTAATGTTTTTTTAAGGTTTGTCTTAGGATCTTTAAGAATTTCTTAAGTATTTTATACGGGTTTTTTAGGGATTTTTTCAGGATTTTTTAAGAATATTTTAAGGATTTTAAAGTATTTTTAAGAATTTCTAAGATTTTTAACGATTTTTAATTTTTTCTCAGAATTTTAAGAAGTTTTTTAACATTTTTAACGATATTTAAAGGATTTTTAATGATTTTTAAGCATTTTATGGGATTTTTAAGGATTTTGAAGGACATTTAAGGGATTTTTAAAAATCAACTATTTTTACTGATTTTAACGTTTTCTTAAGGATTGTTTTAGGTTCCTTAAAATTTTTAAGTAATTTTTTTTACGGGTTTAGGTTTTTTTAAGGATTTTTTCAGAATATTTAAGGATATTTTAAGGATTTTAAAATATTTTTAAGAATTTATAAGATTTTTTAACATTTTTAACGATTTTTAATTTTTTTTCAGAATTTTAAGGGGTTTTTAAACATTTTTAACGATTTTTAAGGATTTTTAGGGATTTTTAAGAATCAACTATTTTTAGAGATTTTTAATGTTTTTTTTTAAGGATTCTTTTAGGATCTTTAAGGAGTTTTTAAGATTTTTAAATAATTTTAGGTATTTTTACGGGTTTTTAGGTTTGTTTAAGGATTTTTTAAGGATATTTTAAGGATTTTAAAGAATTTCTATGCTTTTCTTAAGATTTTTAATGATTTTTAAATTTTTTTCATAATTTTAAAGGGTTTTTAAAGATTTTAAAGGGGTTTGATGACTTTTCTCCATTAGGTATCTCAATCAACTCTTTCTGGATTATAAATTATACTTCTTCTGCTCTTCGTAGATAATAATTTCTTAAAAATCCTTAAAAAAATTAAAAAATTCTTTTAAATCCTTAAAAAACCCTTAGAAATCCCTAAATATCCTTAAAAATACTGAAAAGGACTTAAAATTACTTAAAAATATTAAGAAATTTTTAAAGATTATAAAATAATCCTTACAAAACATTAAAATCGCTTAAAATAGTTCAAAATTAGAAAATATTTTGCACTTACAAATGTTTTCTTATTTTAAAACTAACTATAAAGATGTAGGTTACTAAATAAATATAAATTAAAGTGAAGCCAGCCGCAAGCACATCGCTCTTATCAGCACGTTACCCTCAGAGTGGTGGAAATAGGGTGTGGTCAATGTTTTGTCTTATTTGTTCCAATTGAATCGTTGCATAAATGCATTCTTCTTCCTCTCATTACAAGTTCCTTAAAAATATTACCAGATCTGTATAGTATGATAGTTAATAAGGGATGTAACATTAATTACTAGACCAACCTATAAACCAATTTCAGAATTGACCGCAAGAAAAAAATTGTAAACACAAGTATAAATTTCCGTATTTACGGAATATCCTTGGTAGCTTTGCTCCCCGAATTTTACTTAAATAGAAACCAGATTATCTATATTTGATTCCATTTGATAAGAAACATGAAAACGGCATGGCGTAAAACGGTTTTTATTTAAAACTCGACCTCAAGGAAAAGGTAATAACGGGTTTTGATAACGCTCAGCCATCAATCTTGCAGACAGTTTGTTTTTTATTATTTACGGCGACACGGCGTCATTTGTTTCGGTTATTTGATTGAACGAAAGGGGAAAGAAGAGAAAACATTTCAATTTTTATTTCAACGCCATTTCACCTTTATATTACGAAAGACATAACTTAAAGATATAAAAGAAAAACTTTCGTTATGAATATTTTATGAAAGCGAGCTATCTATAATGTTTTATGATTGAATCAGAATAAGAGAACAAGAACAAATATAGTATATATGTACCATACCAATACAAGAGCTTTATTATTATTTATCTTACTCATATATGTTTTTATAAAATTTCTCTTATTTCTATTTTGTATAATTTTTGTTCAGTAAAATTTTCTGAAAAATAATATACCATACAAGGTAATAAATGGAAAATCCTTGGTCTGAAATATAAAGATCTAACGTACTATAGTGCGAGAGAGAAGTTTTGGAAATTCAACGTGTCAGAAAGAGACGCACAGCCACTATCACGGCGATGCAAAGATGCGTTACGATGATAACGAACCCCCTGTCCGAGTGTAAAATTAAATATTTGTGAGTTGCAGCCGAATTTTTCTATATGCATTTATTCTATGACATATTTCAAATATAGCGCCGTTTTTTCCATAAAATCGTAACGGATCTCTGTATCGACGTGATGATGGATGAATTTTCTACCTCTCTCTCGCACTCATTGAATTTCCTATAGTGGCGGTAGAACAAACGTAGATTATCTACTAATATTTTCTTTGTATATTTGTTTATAAAGTAAATTTTAAAATTCATTTATGTTAAATATTTGAGACAAATTTTTAATAAAACACCTTGTATAATATAATCTTACTTTAATGCAGTAATCAATTATTCCTATGTGTTTTTAGAAAACGGTCTAAAATCAGCGTGTCAGAAAGAGAGAGCGCTATGACGCACACCCATTATCACGTCGATGCAGAGATGCGTTACGATGATAACGAACCAACTATCCGAGTGTAATATTAAATATTTATGAGCTGCAGCAGAATTTACCTATGTGCATTTATTCGAAGACGCATTTCAAATATAGCGCCGTTTTTTCTATAAAAATTGGACCAATAATAATAGATATATTAACTAATGCCCTTTTTGTCAATTCATAAATATTTAGTATTACGCTCGGACTGGGGAGTTCGTTATTATCGTAACGCATCTCTGCATCGACGTGGTGGTGGGTGTGACGTGATAGCGCTCTCTCTTTCTGACACGTTGCATTTTCTATACCTCTCGCTCGCACTCACTAAATTCTCTATAGTGGCGATATAACAAACGTAGACCATCTGCTAATATTTTCTTGGTATATTTCTTTATAAAGCAAATTTTTAAATTTATTTAAATTAAATATTTGAGACCAGTTATTCTATGACAAATTTTTAATAAAACACCTTGTATAATATAATTTTACCTTACTGCAGTAATCATTTATTCCTGTGTGTTTTTTAAAACGGTCTAAAATCAGCGTGTCAGACAGAGAGAGCGCTATGACGCACACCAACTATCACGTCGATGTAGAGATGCGTTACGATGATAACGAATCTCCAGTCCGAGTGTCATATTTAATATTTATGAGCTGCAGCAGAATTTTTCTATTACGTTACATTTCAAATATTGCGCTGTTTTTTCCATAAAAATTGGACCAATAATAACGGAGATATTAACTAATACCCTTTTTGGCAACTCATAAATATTTAATATAACGCTCGGACTGGGGAGTTCGTTATCATCATAAAGTATCTCTGTATCGACGTGATGATGGGTGAATTTTCTACCTCTCTTTCGCACTTATTGAGTTCCCTATAGTGGCGGTAGAACAAACGTAGATAATCTACTAATATTTTCTTGGTATATTGTTTATAAACTAAATTTTAAAATTCATAAGAAATTTTTTAAAAAACACCTTGTATATTATTATAATCTTACCTTACTGCAGTAATCAATTATTCCTGTGTGTTTTTATAAAACGGTCTAAAATCCCGTTATACGCAACTTTGTTGTTACTTTCTTAAAAAACTGTTTATACTATAATAATACACACAAAAAAACATTCCCAGGTTCAATGCACGTGAGAAGTTCAAGCTGACGTTGTTTATATCGGCATACCTCTACCTTTTTAATTGTGTGAAAAAAACATATGGCCACAAATAAAAATACACAACACACTATTCAGATGGTGCTCTGAAATTTTCCAGTAAAAAATGTTTGGTTCAATTAGAAAGTGAATTAATGTAACAAAATAAACAGATTTTGGATCTAATGGATATTTATATTTATACACACCGAGAAATGTTTTACATTTCAATTTTTACGACACCGTTTTGTACTATCCCGTTAATTTTTTCTCTCCAAAATAGTTATCTTTTTTTCCATTTAACCACCTCTGTATCTCTTACAGTTTCTGATATAGCAATATAAGACATCCTATATATTTATATGGAATTAATTGTAATAAATAATTGTGAGTAAATTGTCTTGAGGAAGGATTTTTTGGCAGGGATTGTCATGGTGAAGCATCGTCGTACGGAAGCATCGTCACGGGGAAGCATTGTCGTGGGGAAGCATCGTCACGGGGAAGCATTGTCGTGGGGAAGCATCGTCGTGGAGAAGCACTATCTTGGAAAAGGATTGTCGTGGTGAAAGATTGACGCGAGGAAGGATTAATCGTAATAACGAATAATTGTGAGTAAATTGTCTTGAGGAAGGATTTCTTGGGAGGTATTGTCGTGGGAAGCATTGTCGTATGGAAGCATCGTCGTGGAGAAGCACTATCTTGGAAAAGGATTGTCGTGGTGAAAGATTGACGCGAGGAAGGATTAATCGTAATAACGAATAATTGTGAGTAAATTGTCTTGAGGAAGGATTTCTTGGGAGGTATTGTCGTGGGAAGCATTGTCGTATGGAAGCATCGTCGTAGAGAAGCATTATCTTGGAAAAGGATTGTCGGGGTGAAAGATTGACGCGAGGAAGGATTAATTGTAATAAAGAATAATTGTGAGTAATTGTCTTGAGGAAGGATTTTTTGGCAGGGATTGTCATGGTGAAGCATCGTCGTACGGAAGCATCGTCACGGGGAAGCATTGTCGTGGGGAAGCATCGTCGTGGAGAAGCATTATCTTGAAAAAGGATTGTTGTGGTGAATGTTTATCTCGAGGAAGGATTGTCCGACAAGGATTCTCTAGGGACGAATTTTCCGGGAAGGATTGTCATGTCATATCACTTATTTTTCTTATGTTGTCAACTATTGATACATTCACTTTGGGTGAAAATTCACTTGTCGTAAATGAAAATTTGACTTAAATAGAAGACAAGTAAACTGTACACTTATCGTTAGTAAAAAATAATTTCCAAAATTATCCATTTTAGCTACGATAAGACCATGATTTACTTGACGAATAGATACACCTGAGGGGCAACGATGTCATCATAAGTTTAAATTTTATCTTCGAGGGAGGTGATTATCACTTTTGAACACGTTTCTCGTTATCTACAGTGGTTACTATAAAAATTGATCTGTATTGGCTGTATATATCATAATTTAAAATTTAAATCTTAATTCGGTACTGGTTTATGTATACTCAAAGATATTGAAAAAATAAGCAGTACTGGAAACAATTTTTGATCATCCATAGAAATGTTTTTAAAATCTTTCGATTTTTTTAGTTTGTTGTTCATGATTAGTTTTATAAAAAAAATTGTTTGTAATCTAAATTACAACCCGAATATGAATGTTCAGAAGGAAATTCCAATTTTTAATTAAGAATAATCGTAGTGATTTTATGCAATTATTTATAACATTTTGTTTCCGGATATTACTAAGGCGTTCGACAAAGTATGGCATCGAGCCTAAGGCGACTTGCAGTAGGAGTTGACTAGGAGAAAGCGTCACGTAAGGAAAAAGCGTTATGTCCTACCTAAGCGACCTTCCCTCGTTTTCTATTCTTCTCTTTCTACAATATGATGATAAGATTTATAAAGAATTTGTTCTTATTTAGAATTTTTTTTGAGATATAATTTACAATTCACTATTTTATATTTAATTTTTAATAAATTAAGAAAGGGATTGATTTTTTCCGATTTTTTATTTTTCTGATTTTTCTGTTTTTTTTGTTTTTTTTTCGATATTTTATAATTTTTCTTCATTTTTTTGAGATATAATTTACAATTCACTATTATATAATTAGTTTTTAATAAATGAAGACCAAGATTGTTTTTTTCCGATTTTTTTTTATTTTTCTGATTTTTTCCTGTTTTTTTATTTTTCGGTTTGTTTTTTTTTCTGATTTTTTTGATATTTTATAATTTTTCTTCATTCTTTTTGAGATAATTTAAAGTGACTATTTTTTATTTTATTTTTTATAAATGAAGAGAGAGATTGATTTTTTCCTGTTTTTTTTATTTTTCCGATTTTTTCTTATTTTTCTGTTTTTTTGTTTTTTTTTTTCTCATTTTTTCTATATTTTATAATTTTTCTTAATTTTTTTGAGATATAATTTACAATTCACTATTTTACATTTAGTTTTTAATAAATGAAGAGAGATATCGGTTTTTCCAATTTTTTTATTTGTTTTCTGATTTTTTCTATTTTATAATTTTTCTTAATTTTTTGAGATATAATTTACAATTCACTATTTTACATTTAGTTTTTAATAAATGGAAGAGAGAGATTGATTTTTTCCGATTTTTTTATTTTTCTGATTTTTTCAATTTTTTTTCCTATTTTTCTGCTTTTTTTCTGATTTTTTCCTGATTTTTTCGATATATTATAATTTTTCTTAATTTTTTAATATATAATTTACAATTCACTATTTTACATTTAGTTTTTAATAAATGGAAGAGAGAGATTGATTTTTTCCAATTTTTTTATTATTCTGATTTTTTCTTATTTTCTGTTTTTTTTCTTCTTCTGGTTTTTTCTATATTTTATAATTTTTCTTTATTTTTTTAAGATATAATTTACAAATTCACTATTTTATATTTAGTTCTTAATAAATGGAAGAGAGAGATCGATTTTTTCCATTTTTTTAATTTTTTTCTTTTTTCTTATTTGTCTGGTATTTTCCTATTTTTTCTTTCAATATTTTATAATTTCTCTTCATTTTTCTCATTGTTCTCTTTTTTAATTTCTTTTATTGTTTTCTAATTTTTTATTAAATTTATTTTCTTATTCCTTTGATTTTTTCGGTTTATTTAAATTTTTTCGAATATTTTAATTTTTTTTTTGTTTAAAATTCTTTCTGGTTCTTTGTTTGGTTGCTTTTTGTTTTTTTTTTACGATTTTTTCCGATTTTTTGTTCATTTCTTTGCGTTTTTTGTTTGAAATTTTTTGTTTTTTCCTGTTTTTCTCTTCTCGTTTTTTTCGCGTTTTTTTTTCATTTTTTTTGCGTTTTTTTTTCATTTTTTTTTTGTTCAATTTTTTTTCGATGTTTTATAATTTTTCCTTATTTTGTTCTCATTGTTCTGTTTTTTTTTTCTATTACTTACTGTTTTCTTAATTTTTACTCATTTTTTTTTCTTATTCCGTTAATTTTTTTCGATTTATTTTAATTCTTTTGAAGTTTTGAATTTTTTTATGCTTAAAATTGTTTCCAGTTTTTTTTGGACATTTCTTGTTTTTTTCACGTTTCTTTTGGCGTTGTTTTCGCTTTTTTCCCAATATTTTTTGATTTTTCTTTTCATTTTTTCCAATGTTTTCTGTTTTTTTTTTCTTATTTTTCCGTTTTTTCTGTTTTTTTTAAATTTTTTTTTCTAGTTTTTCCATTTTTTTCTCATTTTAAAAAGTAAAAAATAACGGGGGTCTCCCCCTACCGAACAATTTTTTTTTATTAATTTTTTTTATGCACTTGATTTATGTCGACGGGTGGAGCCCATTTCGGCACAGCGGTCAGTTATACCCGAATTTAATCTTTTGTCGCTTCTAAAGGTGTAGCCTTTCTGGTCGTGAAAACTGGATATTTAAATATCAAATAATATTTTTGTAAGATTTTCAATTTTGGTTTATTCCTGGATACAGTTTATATCCGGATATTTTTCAATATTCTCATCATTCCATCAGTATTGTCCTTACAGGATCAATAATACTGTCATTAGTTTTGAAAATTGACAGTATTATTGACCGTGTAGCTTAACATTGATAGCATATACGAGACGCATGGGAATTCTTATACCAAACAAACTATATATAATGAAAATATATCTATCTTGTCATGTAGGTTTAGAGAAAATTGTGAAAATATTACTCCAAACATAATTTTATTACCCCTTTCATGAAAACTTAAATTTTCTTCACCCTCGTTTCATATCCTGAGTGAAAGCCCTTATAAAGAAACTCGTTTATTAATAATATATGAAATGAAACCCGAAACTAACTTATGGAAAATGACTTTGATCCCTCCTAGGAAATCTTTGAGTGCACGAAGAAAATGTAATTTGTGCAGTCGAAAGAATGCAACCGGAGCCGCTCGGCCGGCGAACAACGTACAGATCGAATTGCACTTAGAAGTAGCAAAGCGTATTTGCCAAGTTTTATATTAAACAAACGGAACTAATCAGGTTAAATGGATCGTAGATTTTTCTAAACTTAATCTTTGGTTTCCTAGGACAGCGGTCGGTAATTTAGCAGCGATATTGACGTCATGTAGCGTTGAGAAAAAGGTCGCTTATTGTGATTGCGTGGCGTTGGAAAATGCAGTTGTACTTTTTTCGAGTAATCAACTCTTTAACATTATTGCGGTATGTTGGCACATCTAGATGGTATCAACATAGAAAAAGTCGCAATTTTAGGATAAATTATTAACGTTTCAAAAAAGGTCACAAGTTAAATTTTCATCCCATCACAATACTTTTGTAATAGGTACCGAATGACACAAAATGCTGTTGTCTATTTGTAATTAAAGAAAAATAATGATAAAAATTGAATTTAAATTTTTTAAATTTCTTCAAATACGTAGATTCTCTCTATCAGATATATTTTGATATAAAAACCCCTTATAGCAAGTCACACTGGATAATTATTAGAGTTTGTTAATTCTAATAGTTTTTAACACTCTAGGATTATTTTCTGATCATTCTTGTACCTTTAGGATCATCTTTTGTTAATTCTGATCATTCTTGGACCTCTAGGATCATCTTTTATTAATTCTGATCATTCTTGGACCTCTAGGATCATATTTTGTTAATTCTGATCATTCTTGGACCTCTAGGATCATATTTTGTTAATTCTCGTCATTCTTGGACCTCTAGGATCATCTTTTGTTAATTATCGTCATTCTTAGACCTCTAGGATCATCTTTTGTTAATTCTGGTCATTCTTAGACCTCTAGGATTCATCTTTTGTTAATTCTGATCATTATTGGACTTCTAGGAACATCTTTTGTTAGTTACAATAGTTTTTAACACCCTAGAATTATTTCCTGTACATTCTTGGACCTCTAGAATCATATTTTGTTAATTTTAATCATTCTTGGACCTCTAGAATTATCATTTGTTAATTCTCGTCATTCTTGGACCTCTAGGATCATCTTTTGTTAATTCTGATCATTCTTGGACTTCTGGGATCATCTTTTGTTAATTCTGGTCATTCTTGGACTTCTAGTATAATCTTTTGTTCATTCTGATTATTCTTAGACCTCTAGGATCATATTTAGTTAATTTTGATCATTCTTAGACATCTAGGATCATCTTTTGTTAATCCTGATCATTCTTGGACGTCTAGGATCATCTTTTGTTAATTCTGGTCATTCTTGGACCTCTAGGATTCATCTTTTGTTAATTCTGATCATTATTGGACTTCTAGAATCATCTTTTGTTAGTTCCAATAGTTTTTAATATCTTAGAATTATTTCCTGAACATTCTTGGACCTCTAGAATCATCTTTTGTTAATTCTAATCATTCTTGGACCTCTAGGATCGTCATTTGTTAATTCTAATAGTTTTTAACACTCTACAATTATTTTATGAACATTCTTGAACCTCTAGGAGAATCTTTAGTTAATTCTGATCGTTTTTAGTAGTTCAGAATTAATTTTTGATCACTCTTGGACCTCAAGGATCATATTTTGTTCTTTCTGATCATTCTTGGAACTCTAGGATCATCTTTTGATAATTTTAATGGTTTTTAACACTCTAGGATTATATCCTGAACATTCTTGGACCTTTAGGATCATCTTTTGTTAATTCTAATGATTTTTAACACTCTATAACTATTTTCTGAACATTCTTGGACCTCTAGGATAATCTTTCGTTAATTCTATTCGCTTTGAGTAGTCCAGAATTACTTTCTGAATATTCTTTGATTTCTAGGATCATGTTTTGTTAATTTTGATCATTCTTGGACCTCTAAGATTATCTGTGGTTAATTCTGATCATTCTTAGATATCTACGATCATCTTTTGTTTATTCTAATCATTCTTAACACTCTAGAATTATTTTTTAAATGTTTTTGGACCTCCAGGACCACACTTTGATAATTCTAATCATTCTTGGACCTCTAGGATCGTCATTTGTTAATTCTAATAGTTTTTGACACTCTAGGCTTATTTCCTGAACATTCTTGGACCTCTAATATCATCTTCTGTTAATTCAGATCATTATTGGACCTCTAGGATCATCTTTTCTTAATTCTAATAGTTTTTAACACTCTAGAACCATTTGCTGAACTATCTTGGACCTCTAGGATAAATCTTTCGTTAATTCTAATCGCTTTGAGTAGTCCAGAATTACTTTCTGAATATTCTTGGATCTCTAGGATCATGTTTTGTTAATTTTGATCACTCGTGGACCTCTAAAATTATCAGTGGTTAATTCCGATCATTCTCAGACTTCTACGATCATCTTTTATTTATTCTAATCATTTTTAACATTCTAGAATTATTTTTTAAATGTTCTTGGACCTCCAGGACCACATTTTGTTAATTCTAATCATTCTTGGACCTCTAGAATCATCTTTTGTTAAATCTAATAGTTTTAAACACTAGGATTATTTACTGAACATTCTTGGACCTCTAGAATCATCTTTTGTTAAATCTAATAGTTTTAAACACTAGGATTATTTACTAAACATTCTTGGACCTCTAGGATCATCTTTTGTTAATTCTGATCATTATTGGATTTCTAGGCTCATCTTTTGTTAATTCTGATCATTATTGGACCTCTCCGATCATCTTTTGTTAATTTTAATAGTTTTTAACACTAGAACTATTTTCTGAACATTCTTGGACCTCTAGGATAATCTTTCGTTAATTCTAATCGCATTGAGTAGTCCAGAATTACTTTCTGAATATTCTTGGATCTCTAGGATCATCTTTTGTTAATTATCGTCATTCTTTTGTTAACTTTGATCATTCTTGGACCTCTAGGATTATCTGTGGTTAATTATGATCATTCTTAGACCTCTACGATCATCCTCCAGGACCACATTTTGTTAATTCTAATCATTCTTGAACCTCTAGGATCATATTTTGTTAATTATAATTGTTTCTAATAGTCCAGAATTATTTTCTGATCATTCTTGGACCTCCAGTACTACATTTTGGTAATTATAATCATTCTTGGACCTCTAGAATCATCTTTTGTTAATTCTAATCATTCTTGGACCTCTAGGATTATCTTTTGTTAATTCTAATAGTTTTTAACACTCTAGAATCATTTTATGAGCATCCTTGGACCTCTAGGATAATCTTTCGTTAATTTTAATCGCTTTTAGTAGTCCAGAATTATTTTTTGATCGTCGTTGGACCTCTAGGATCATATTTTGTTAATTCAAATTGTTTCTAATAGTCCAGAATTATTTTCTGATGATTCTTGAACATCTAGGATCATCTGTTGTTAATTATGATCATTCCTGGACCTCTAGAATCATCTTGTGTTAATTCTAATAGTTTTAACACTCTAGAATTATTTTCTGAACATTCTTGGACCTACAGTACATTTTGGTAATTACAATCATTCTTGGACCTCTAGTATAATCTATCGTTAATTCTAATCGTTTTTAGTAGTCCAGAATTATTTTCTGATCGTCGTTGGACCTCTAGGATCATATTTTGTTCATTCTGATCATTCTTGGACTTCTAGAATCATCTTTTGTTAATTCTAATGGTTTTTAATACTCTATAATTATTTTGTGAACATTCTTAGACCTCTAGGATCATCTTTTGTTAATTCTAATTATTCTTAGATTTCTAGGATTATCTTTTGTTAATGCTAATAGGTTTTAACACTCTAGAATCATTTTATGAACATTATTGGACCTCTAGGATAATCTATCGTTAATTCTAATTGTTTTTAGTAGTCCAGAATTATTTTTTGACCATTCTTGGGCATCTAGGATCATATTTTGTTAATTCTATTTCTATGTAATAGTTCAGAATTATTTTCTGATCATTCGACGACCTCTGCGATCATATTTTGTTCATTCTAATCATTTTTAACACTCTAGAATTATTTTTTAAAGATTCTTGGATTTCTAGGATCATCTTTTGTTAATTCTAATTGGTTATAATAGTCCAGAACTATTTTCTGATCATTCTTGGACCTTTATGATCATCTTTTGTTAATTATTATCGTTTTTAACACTTTAGAATTATTTGCTAATTTAGTATATTAGTAACATTTGTCCAGATGGGAAATATTTGCACTATATTAAAATTTTGATCCAATATTTTGCCAATGCCTGACCAAGATTCACTAATTTCTTGATTACTCATTATTTGTATATGATTAAATAAATTTTGACACATTCCCTCTGACATCATATTATAATTATATGCAAGGAAAATAAAACCGTTAGATTTCTAGTTTGGGAAATTTTTGACCCGTGAATATATCATAATTATTCTGCTATCATATATCCTCAGTGGGATAAGAACGTTATTATTTATGTTTTCATATACCATTTATTTGAAATGGTAAATGGGTCTATTATTTAGTCTTGCCACTATAATAAAGTCTCTCACAGGCGTAACTGAAATCATAAATATATATATGCATAGATTATGTGCCGGTATAAATAGTTTATAAGTGAAATAAATTGAATGTCAGATTTAATATAGGAAACTTCCTACAGCTTTGTATAAAACGATGAAAATAAAAAATGACGTTATATTACAGTTTCGTTTAATACCAATACTAAATAAATATTGAGTGAATCGCATCAATAGAACGCAAGATATGGTGTTCACAGACTAACAGTCTGAGGATAGACAGACAGATATACATAAGGTAATTATCCGCCACAAATAGGAAATTAGTAAACGATTTATAAATAAATATACTTCAAGAATAAATACTTTATTTATTTATTTTATTATTGCCCATTTCTTGAATGAAGTGGATTTCTTGAAACGTCACATTTAGTATATTTATCTCTCTCTTCTATCCAATGTACTAACACGTATTGGAGTAGTAAATTCTGAAATAACACTTTAAAAGGTGACAGACAGTAAGTAGAAATAGCAATTGATTCACCATAGTTTCACAATTTAGCATTCGTAACAAAGTTTAGGTAAATTTTGACTAAATTAACTACCATGTAACACTCTTTACTTCATCAAACGGTTTCTTGTCGCCTTGGTCCAAGTCTTGAATTGCCACAAGCGCCACCTTCAGTTTATAGTGTGAAGGCCACTTGCACAAGACAGCGTCAGTGTAGAGAAGGTTCTCCAGGAGTATTTATGGTATCGATGGGATGTCAAAGTAAAATCCGTTAAAAATAATAATTAACTTTTTATTTATGCCAAATAAAGTCCAGATTTCGCTATTATCGGGTCGTTGGGTTGGGACTTCTGAACATGAACTGGATCTATATACGGTTTTATTATACTGGTTTAACTGGCTGACTTGTTGTCAACTAAGCTCAGCTTCACTCCTTCAGCTCGACCTCAACCATATCCAGCAACCTTTAGAGTTGCAAGGAGATTTAAGCTCAATTCTTGTTATTATTAGCTTTTTTTTTGTTCTTGTCTTGTCTGCCAACAGCAGGTTTTGATCCAGTAAGAAATGAAAACTCTTTGCAAGGAAAAAAATTGTTTCAAAAAGGACTCGTTCCAAAAAAAAAACGTTGAGTCCAAAAAAGAAACTGTTGTGTCCAAAAAAAAAATTTGCTCCAAAAATGACTCGTTCCGAAAACCACTAACAAATAGGAAATATAAGAAAAAAATCTTATAAATTACCAGATTTCGTGGTCTCCTGTTTTTTTTTTAACATAAAACAAGAATAATATTAATATAAAATACATGAATTTTTAGATCAAAATATGAAATATAAAATAATCAAAGCGAATTAAATTTTAAGACAATATGTAAAAACAAAATAAAAATAGATTCTCTTTTTGTAATTGAGACGTAAAGATCACCACAAACATCAGACAATTTATATTATTATAAAATATAAAATTTGAACTCCTAAGTAAATATAACAAAAAATATATGCATAAGTGAATATATAATATAATATAATAAAAACTTACCCTATATATCAAGGGAAAAAAACAAATTTTCAATAAAAGACACAGACAAAATAAAAGTCAATTGTTCTGACTGAAGAGGCATGTTAACATGGGAAAGACATTTTTTAGTCATAACAAGAGAAGAGGGAGGGAAATCTTGAGAAGAGATGCGATGCGAGAAAATTAGGAAGGGATATCAAAACGAGTCTGAAATTAATATATACTGAACAGAGGAATAATGAAAATACAGGGTGGCACAGAAAAAAAATGTAACGCCGTATTCAGAACCAGTTCATATCCACATGTCAACCGTCCGTAGACAATATTAGGGAAATCTGAGGAAAAGTCTACTTTTCTTGCAATGTTATGTAGAACCAGCATAACAATTTATCCAGTAAACTCAGGAACTACGTGAAGATGCTTCAAGTATGTGAAACGATTTTTGGTCATCCCGAACATGTTGTCAACGCATCGCTTAGTCTTTTTATTGAAGAGTTGTTCAATGGAACAATCAGGATTATGATGTAACGGAGGGATAAGCCATTGAATTATTTGTTAAATTGTATTACAGTCGTGTGAACAATAAGTTACATAGAAAATTTACCTAACAAAAATAACGGCTATATCTAGCTATTGAAAGTACTTCAACAAGTAAGTCCGTCCCTGCTTCGTTGTTAGTTTGTTGCTTCCATTGCCCTGTAACGGCTAGAAAAAAAACCACAGAGTTAAGTCACTTTTTAAAAACCTTAAATTGTAAAAATACCATTCCATATTCTTCCGCTTGACAGTTAAGTTGTGTCCACTCTGTTTCATTTTCCTACGTTGCCAAATTAAGTGCAATAGTGTAAATTAGTTATAAGAGTAAGAGTATCAATTAGGTAGTTAATAGTGTAAACCTCCAGAGATCTGCAAGTACAGCTAGAATATTATTTATAGATGAATATTATTTATAGATGAATAAACATAATAAACAAGTGAAGCATTTTTTTTCCTTAAATATTAGTCTTCGTATCAAAATCCCCGACAACAAACCTACAAATCAGCTTCCTACTGAAATTAGTGCACCGGAGAGTTGAAAAAGACTCCAATCGTATTGCGGATTTTACCTATTAAACGAGGTCTCTAAACACTAGCATTAAACTTTTCAATACGCGAGCATCGTTTACGGATCTTGGAAAAATAGTTTTCACACTATAAGCCTTGTAGTCGGACCATACATAACCATACCGCTCCACAAACCATTGGAAATCCGCCTATTTTCAAAAATTGTAGGCTCAAATCGGATGTGTCTGATGGCCAACACACAAATTCTTCAAAAAATTTGTTTAAAATAAAGTATACGACGCAATGAACACATTTGGATATAGTAGACTATGCTCTATTTGACAAGTGAAGTATGGACTGAAGGTTTTATTTAAATCATTGAGATACTGAAGATTTTGCCTATTATAAGTGAGAACGAACTCATTTTCATTAGACTTGAGACGGAATTTTGTTTGAATCGAAAGTATCGAAAAAATTTCTCCTTTCGCCCCATAAGGATTCTCTCCTCTTTAAGTTCATCGTCACTGGAAGTATTTTTATCGTTAAATTCCCAAAAATGAGCCAAAAGACTAAATTTTTTAAAGCAAACGTAACATATTAAAGCAATGTAGTTGCTAGCTGAGGTTCTTCATAATTCAATTCAAATATTACAATTTTGTATCTATGGTGAAGCGCTTGTTATGATAGAATATAAAATGTTCCGCATAATTGCACTCCGCATTTTTTTACCGTGTATTGTGCGTTTGAGTCATAGTGAAACGCTTATAATATCTATAACGATGTAGCTTCAGGTCTATTTAAGCGTAGATAACGATTTAAGAGCCATGCATTGCCCTTTTAATAAAAATTTAACGACATAATTATTTTTACAAGAATAACTTTTAAATCCACAGAAAATATTATTAGAAACTTTTTTTATTAAGTAATGCTTAGAAAATTGTTAATTAACTTTATTCGAACAATATTCGATATGTGTGCCCATCGACTATAAAGGCCCATTGATTTACGACGCCATTCAAGTGGTCTGGTCCAAAGCCCTTACCTCGTCATCATAATTCATCATTATAGATTTAATTGTAATGATAAATACTATCCCAATTTTGGATTTTCCCCAACATTTGGATTATTTTAGATTCAATTTTTTACATTTACCGGATAATTTTTTTGTTATATCCTTCATTTTAATTTAGAAAAATATATAATAAAATACTAATACTGACACATGGTTTTGTGAAAACTATCACCATAAATATAGAGATAACGTAAACCATTAATATAAGTTATATACACCATACCGAATATTAATTAGTATTTACACTTACTCTGGCATCTTTACAACTATTTAATGGACTAATAATATTAATTACATATACAGAAACCATATTTCTTGTAGTAAGAGGAAAGTTGGTGTTAACTAAAGACAGAATTTTTTATGCGTTTTTGGTTTTTAAGGTAGCAGAATTATATAGTTGCATATGTTGAGACTTGACATTGATATTCTTACAATAAAAATAAATAGTAAGTTAAAAATTACTACCCTTCATACATGATCTTTTTAGTTTTGTATCCTGAGTTTAATCCAATTTTTTCAATAATTTGTCATCATTACAAATTTTTTTTTAGAAAGTGAAGTCAGGGAAAAGATATCTATCATACACTCTATACAGTCAAAAATGAGTCAGATACATATTGATTTCGGTTTTTAGTTAGATTTAGTAACATTTAAAGAATTAAATTTTTTGGGGATTTACATTGATTCTTTACTTGCTGCACCATTGGGAAAAAATTTTTAAATTTATTGAGTTATGTAAGGGTAGATTACTAAACATACTCGATTCATGAACTTTACTTTATTTCAATAATATTTAACACGTGTGCCCAATCAGGCTGATTTTATCTGAATGTCTCTACCTGCTTCAATTTTGCCTCTCAATGGTGTCTCATATATAAACATTCAATATCTATTGATTTTTGACACCATTAAGTAATCTGGTCCAAAAGCCCTTGAAACGTAATAATAATTCCTTAAAGCATTGGAGCTAAAACCAAATCTTGGGGAACTCCAGCTTAACGAATAAAGCGATCGCATAGAGGATTAACAATTTTAAGTAGGATAACAATATTGATGGCAAAAAGCTTCCGAATATAACTAGGTCTAGTTCCGAAAGAGCCTTCTTAACATAAATAGGGATTGTTGATGCATAGTGATCAAAGTTGAAAGCTTTGGTATGATGGTTAAATTTAATACGCCACTCCTTAAGAAGTGTCTCAAAGAGCTTACCCAAAACATTCTAAAAGGATATATCTATAGGAGTTTGAAGATGTGGGGTTTTGGGATAAAGATATTGTTTAAAATTTTTCAGTCTAGTGGAAAATATAACCGCTGCAGTTCATGGGGATGGTTACATATGTATTGAGATATTGGAAATTACTTCTACTGCCATCTAATGGCAGAGAAGAGCATATGAGGAGAAAGTATAGGCAACCCAAATAGCACGATACGGATTGTCGTGAAACTACCACTGATACGAGCCACTTTCTCCTTCGTTTGCAATAAAGCAAAAAAGTGTGTAAAATACACAAAGGTAGAGAAGAACCCTTTCATATTCTACGGTCTAGGTATAGCTGTTTCGATCAATGTCAGATCTCCTCAGCTAGACTAGTAGATAATTAATTAAAAATTTCCTCTCTGGTTATCGCCTGTTCTGCGGGCATAAACCAGAATGATCATGGAGATATATAGTTTTTTGAACGCTTACCTTTTGATTTGGTCCGAATCTGGTGCTCTATTTATCCCCAGTTGACAACATTTTAAAATGGTTTGGAGTTATTCTTTGAAAGTAGTGGCTTTCTGCTCTATGGTATGAAGGATTCTTCCGTTAATCTTGATAATAGTAGGACTTAGTTTTTGGTCAGTGATGAGTTCGAATTTGTTTCAGAACCATGAACCATGATACATGTTTACTACAATATAATAAATCGATAATGAATCAATAATCGAGAATGAATAACGAATCATGAATGACCCCTTTCAAACAGATAATAACCTATATATGCAAACGCAACAATAAGCATTTCGTGACCTATGGGCAATGGCCGGTATTCAATCTGTCGGCGTTACCTATATCACGTTACGTATAACCCACGACTCAACCTTTATATTATTTAAATTATAACTAGTTTAATGAACTACGATATATTATTATTTAAGGTTAATCTGTGTAGCCCAAAAGTCATTACACTATGTTTATGATTATTGATTTAAAACCTCACTATGGTATTTAGACGGTTCAATTCGGTTTTTAGTACATGGTGTCTGGTACGGATAAATTGCCTACATATTTGCCGTTTTCTCCAAAGATGATAAGAATCTTTAAAGGAAGAGGTTTGAGTTCCATATTGATGATAATGAGGGGAACTGCACGGTCATTAACATTCATGGGAGATGGTGTGATAGGGAACAATCTGCTTTTTTCATCATAACTACAAATATATACCATAACCTCTTACAAACCAGAAGACCGTAACCAAATTTGACAACTCCTAACAATTATTATTTTATACATAAAAAGTCATATTGAATGTCCTACATCCAACTCAAAATATCTGCAAGTGACACAAAACTAATGAGAATAGAATTTTAAATGTTAAGAGCTGCTTTTTATGCTTTCTGGTATATTCCCTAACTATGTACTTCAAACTACAGGACATCTATTCTGTATTGATGTGGTGAAAGTTCGGTCTAATGAGAAAGTGGGCGGAGTTCTCTTGAAAACCTGAATAGTGTATTTTCTAACTATTTGAAAATTTATAGGGAACTTACTTCTCTTGGTAAATTGCAGGAGAACCGGGTCACTGTGGGAACGAAAGAACAAAGGGAAAATTGGAGAAGTGGGGACATTGAAGGTGTCGTTTTAGATACTCATTTAATTGCAAACTAATGAAATTGATATTGTTGATCCATTATTAATGAGATAGTAAAAGAACTTTTAAGAAGTTGATCAAAAGAGGGACAACTGTTACCTAGAACCTAACGCTTCAATTTACTAAATGGGGCATTTATAAAAAGATTGATCGATAGGTTATTAATCTTGTCACTCCATTTATTGCTAGCCCCACAAAAGTATGTTGATCCTCTTGATTTTTTGGAATCTTTTATTGTAACTTTTTGTGTTAATTTAAAAGTAGTGACAGTTTGTGAATATATTGCGTTAATAGATTTTTTGTGCTCCGTTCATTGGGTTTGTTCTCAAATGACTTGTTTAGAACTAAAAAAGTACGTACAGATTGACATTAAACTTTTTGAGTTGACTGATGACTGATCCTAAAATCTACATTTTGCGACTTTTCTATTGGTTGCGATATAGGAATAAATTAGCAAATCTGCGAATTACCGCATGCTCATTGTGTTACATTATCTGAGAAGGGAACAGGATGTGAGCGTATTATTTTCACTGCAAATGCTTATATTCACTGAAATTACAGAATAGCCACCTATTCTTGAATGTCGGGGAGTAGAAATGATGAGAGAAAGTGACGTAAAAGTAGGCGCGGCTCCCTGATACTGAAAATACTGTATTATTCAAAATATTTCTTTCAAATACTGAGAGATCAATTTCTCCTTAAGTGAGCTGCGAATTCTACCGGTCCCAAGTAAGAGAAAATGGCAATAACAAAACATCTTTAAGTCGAAACCGTGTTTTTTTGAGTGATTTTTTTTGTATAAAACGGATGTAAACAATTTTGCTTTCCTATTTTTTTATGTCAATCCAGGTCTACAAAAAAAAACAAATAGCTTTTTGAGAGTCCCTAAAGTGCAAAAATTATGTATTTAACTTATTGTACAAGACATAAATAGGTATATTCTATAATTTACCTTACTCCAACCAATCCACTCTTTTTTGGTCCTATTGGGATGAGCATTTAGAATTTTTGCAAATTCTTGCCATAACTCTCTGGATTGTTTTTTGTAAAATCTAGTGAAAATTTTCCGGTATAAAATTTTGGTCTGGCCTTTATGAACTCCAACATTACTTCTTTTTATTCTTGTCTTATATATGTCATTCTTTTTTTTATAATTATAATTAGTAAATATAAACTCCAAACATGTATATTGTCTCAAATGAAGATGCAATTATGGACGCAATATTTTTCACAAAACAAAATCTTAAAAAAATGGGGTTAGAGTACAAAAATACAACAATTTTTGACCTTGGTTAGTTGCCTATCAAAAGGGGTCAATTTTTTGCATTTCTGATTGGTCAGAATTTTCTACTGACATTTGGCATCAGTGTTCGTGTTTTCTCTCACTCCTTTCTACTCCTTAGTTTTAATATCAAGAAAATTTTTGAAGAAGTGGAAAATTCAGAGTAAAATTTTCTCTCGATTCAAGAATAAAGGTCCATAATTGGATTATTTCGATTCGATTTTTTGAATAATCGAATGATAATTCGAATTATTTTTAATTCGGTTACTGCTGTAACGTTATTTTAATTTATTGATAATTAGTAATAAATGTGATTTAAGCTCAATTCTTTTTATTATGGGTTCGCTCCACGAATAGAATTTGAAATATATCAAAAAGTAAAATATTAAACAAAAGAAAAATTGGACGCCAGTCTAATTGATTTTTTGATTTATTTAGAAACAATTGACAAAAAAGTATGATTTATTTCAAAATCCGCCCTTTCTTTCTTTTTATTTATAATTCGAATTTTTTTAATAATTTCTTTTAATAATTTGTTTTTATTTTTATTACAGGTATAAACATTATACAGGATGGTATGACTGCAGTTTACATACAGGTATTTATATTAATAAATATTTTTAAATAACGACGTTGTTTTTGTACTTTTGGTTAAGATCAAAAGCATAAAATAATTTCCTTATTGGTACCTTAAAAATTTAAAAGAAAGTACAATTTGATTTATACAACAATAATAAAAAAATGATTAAATTAATCAGTACTAGAAGCAGTAGTAGTCAATTATGCTGTTAATAAACCCATATCATTACTTTTAACAGGAAATAATAATATGCTTTATAATTTAATTTTTTCTAAAGATTTAAATAAAGTAAATTTCAATAATTTCCGACGCAAAAATATTACACTGATAAAAAATAAATCATTTTCTTTAGTCTCAAATTCAAACGAAATTTTCTATATTAGGTAATTTAATCATACCCGTCTTCTTTGATAGCGGGGACTGTCAAATTTAACAAATTGCCGTAACGAACACCGGCGCGTATCGTCCTTATTGAAATGTGTTGTAAAAAAATCCTTTCGGGAACTTTGTCCTCGATGCTTCGCAGAGCCGATGATGAATGGCTTATAATTTTGTATGAAAAACTCTATTTCGTCGAAGCAGGAAGGTGACAAAGCTTTGTAGAGCACCTAGGAAATTTATATTACCGCTGAATATTATAAATGACAGATTTAAGCAGACGTATCGATTTCTAACAATGATTTTTTTTTAAAGGAATTTAAATTCACTCTAACACACACTGGTTTTTACAATACCGTTGAATCCTATTTTTCTCCTATAATAATACTGAACATAATTCAAAAAACAACAAAAACATTATAAAAAAATCGGCTGTGTCACCCCAGAACTTTCCCTGCTCGACCGTAGAGAATATGTTATTTATTATTATTATTTTAATTACAAAATACTAAGCATTACATTAATTTACGAAATACATTAAAAATAACGAGCCGAATTAATATTTCAATGTTGATAATGACATAAGCTGCGCATGCGCACGTTGTGTATCACACTGCTACAATTAGGATCTCCTAAAATCATGTGTGAAAACTATTGGGAATTCGGGAAAAATTTTCATACAATGGTTGCAGAGAATTTTAGGCTTTACAACTTTTGCACTAAAGAGCATAATTTAAACAAAATGGAATATCCTAAATGTGTATTTTTCTCGCCATCTAGCGGCGAAACTATGAGGAATTCGATAAAAAGTTACACATAAAAGTTAAAGAAAATTTGATGCTTTACAACTTTGGACAAGAAAATTCTGCACTAAAATACATTGTTTGTCCTCAAAATCAAGAAAAACTAGAGAAAACCTACATGCGCATTTTTTATGCGCCCTCTAGTGGCGCAACTATTGGAAATTGTAGAAAAAGTTTCAGACAAGAGTTATAGGGAATTTTATGCTCTAAAACTTTGTACTATAACATTTTGCATTAAAGTGTATTATTTGTCCTCAAAATTAAGAAAAAATAGAGAAAACATACATGCATATTTTTTATGCGCCCTCTAGTGGCGCAACTATTGGAAATTCTGGAAAAAGTTTGAAACAAAAGTTATAGGGAATTTTATGCTCTAAATCTTTGTACTACAATATTTTGCCCTAAAGTGTATTGTTTGTCCTTAAAATTTAAAAAAAGTAAAAAATTGTCTTGAGGACCTTCTACTGTACCAATTTAGACCAAAATCTAATGGTCGCATTCTAATCACACACCGACCCTTCATACCAAATTTCAGCTTGATTGGTCAAACGGTTCGGCAGTTATCGTGGAATATTACACACAGACAGACCATGCGCTGGAAATGCTTTCAATCTTCTTGGGGAACCTCAAAATGGATATTTCCATCGATATCTCGATTTTTTTTTTTTTTTGATCGTTCACCTTACTTTCCCTTTGATGGGTGCGGGAAAGTAAAAATTATTGATCGAACAGGTTTATACCTTGTCCCTAATGGACGATTTTAGTAAGTAAGATTTCTAGGATTTTTAAAATACTCCAAATACACTTCCTTTTTTCAAAAGTGATGATTTTTTAAAATACGTGACGTATTTGCTGATCTGGGGATTTTATTCGATGATTTAACTTATGTTGGTACAAGTTGCTATCATTAGTTTGAATCTATACGAAACTAACTATTTATTTATACGGTTTTGTAGCTTGATTTGTTGTGGTTTTGTTATTTTTATTGATTTTATTTTTCTGAACAAAGCACCATTTAACTTTTACTTCTAACCCTTCAGGAATAATAAAAACTGTAAATAATATCGGAATAGGAAAATTAAAACCAAAATAAAACTTAAAATACACATTGCAGCGGAGAAAACCACGAGAGAAATGAGACAACTGACAAATGAGAGAATATTTGACATATGACATTTCTGCCAGTAGAAAAATCGATTAAAATGGAATAGAATATCCGTATCTGTTATGATTTTACATTCTTTTTAGATCAATATCGCTCCATCTCTGATTTCAGACCTTTAAACTATTATACATTTTCTGATTTTTATACTTTTTTAATAATTATTGGAAATACCCTATTCACAATTTAACAATTCGATTATCAATGATACATCGAATGATTTTAACGAGTGATTGATTATCGTATGCGACGTAGGTAAAGCTTCTTGTATGACGTCATCAAACCCGCTTAATTTAAATAAGTGGATGATATATTTATTTGTAATGATCTAATTTCATAATTTTAACGATTACACGAAAAATATTGTGTATACCACGGCCGCGAAACTTTTTGGCGACCTCAAGATTATCTTGCCTCGGCCGCAAGCGGCCTCCGTGATAATTTTTCTTTCGGTCCTCCAAAAAGGTATTACGCGGTCTAGGCATACAAATAACTATTTTAGGTGAAGTTAGTAAATTATTAATATATATTATAAGCTTACGTGTATTTGCTCTAAATTGTCATTTTATTTATTATTAATATTTAAAATCAGCTTCCAAGTTTCACCACCGATTTACAACTCTCTATCTCTATTGTAACCATCAATAGTTTCTATGTAATTATTTATTCTATTTGAAAGCCAAAGTTTCCGAACTCCAACCATATTAAGTTTCTCTATTACAACGTAATCCTGAAAGTCTAGTTAAAATGGTAAAATGGTAAAATTGTAAACTGCAAATGAAACATTTTTCAGTGTTCTATAAAAAAATTAGTCAAGAGCCAAGGTAAACAAAATATTTTGCCAAAAAATAATATTTATCCAATGAAGAGCAAAAATAAATATTTTAATGATTTTCCAATTAAATTTAAATTAACGTGTTAAAAAAAAATCGGAAAATGGCACTTTATTGAATGACAAATTTTATATGTAATCGGGTAACTGTAAAATTTTTACCACGGTAATTGAGGTTTTACTGGAGGATGTTTGATATGTATTTTGTCCGAGAAGTTTATTGCGTCTCAGAAAAAATAATGAAACCCACTAACGATTTGCTTTAAACATAACACAATAGTAAACTAACTATGCATTTATTGCAAAAATTATAACTCTCTTTGCGTCGTCAAGCGGTCTTTTGAAGGACACTTGCTCGGGCAGCTTCAGTGGAGAAAGAAATACTCCAGGGATCGTTATGGTATCGACCAAATCACTGGCAGCCAGAGGGGCGGACTTTACTTGTCCTACTGATAAATAACTTATTCTAAAAATAATACCAAAAAAAAACCTAAAAGTTCACATATGCTAAATATAAAATAAAAATCTTATAAATTACCAGATTTCGTGCTCTCGGTTAAAAACAGATATATAAAACAAAAATAATATTAATATGAAATACATGAATTTTTAAATCAAAATATGAAATATAAAAATAATCAAAGTAAACTAAACTGTAAAATAAATTAAAAATAGATTCTCTTTTTGTAATCGAGACTGAAAGAGCACCACAAACATCAGATAATTTATGGACTGTTAAGTAAATATAAAAAAAATATACCGGTATAAAAAAGAATTGAAAATAACAGTAAATAAAAGTTAAAGCGTCGAAATAATTAATAATAAATAATAACAGGGGACATAAGTAAAAATATAATATAATATTAATAAAACTTATCCTATATAACGAGGGGAAGAGAAGAAATTTTCAATAAGCGACACAGTCAATATTGTTTTGACTGAAAAGGCAAAGAGAAAATTGGGAAAGACATTTTATAGTAATACCTAGAAGAGAGGGACACGACGGGAGGAAATTAAGAAGGGATATCAAGTGGTCTGAAATTTAAATTTACTAATCAGAGAAATAATGAAAATACGGGGTGGCACAGAAAAAACGTAATACATAGTATGCGAGTGACTCCATCTTTCGACTGACCATATGTTCGAAGGAACATTGCTTTTTCCATAATTTTAAGTTAATTATGCTCCAGTGCCGTGCCCGATTTAATTTATATATTTTAATTATTACGGAAAAAATTAACTTGCAAATGAGGACAATGAGTACGTTTTCTCAAGAAACAAAGTTATAAATTGTAACAAATAGGTTTGGTTATTAACTTTTTTTTTTACTGACATTTTACGATTGGCCCTTCACATTGAACTTCTTTAGTTTTCCGACGACGAACTCAACGCTTCCTTGCTCCATTTGCAACAACTTCGTCTATGACCTTCTTTTTCTTAATTGTTTTTTCCTTGTAAGGATTTTTTCTAACATCTAACCTGGTCGTTATTAGATTTTTTCGCAGCCTTAATTCAGAAGCTCGACTATTTAAGTAGATTGTAGAAGTTCTAAAAAGTGTAAAATAATAAAATTTGTAGTTATCAAAACATACATTTTAGAATCTACCTTGGGAAGAATTTTTATGAGCTGGGAAATTAAACTTAATATTTGGTTACTGAAATTAAACACTTGTTTTTTTTTCAAATAAATTAAAATAAATAAAATATGGTAAAAATTGACTTTCAGTCAGTTTAGGGTTAGGTTTTATATTGTTGCTTTAAAAACAACCCCGTTAAAAATTAATAAGTATCAAAAAAAATTTTGGGATTAGAAATCCTTTCAAAAATTTTGCTTACTCTTTCCTTGAGCTCTGAATTTCATATCTCACGTAAAGGTATATGTATCCACTTCCAGTAAGTTACACTTCTTTGGTATAAAATCTGTTTTTCGGTTATGATTTTTTGAAGGGATGGTTTTTTAGAGTTATTCTCTGACGTGTTTATGCCTGGTGCATGGAAATCTGCAAAACCTACAAACCGACTCTTTTATGTTTCGATAAGCGTTGCTGGTATCATTCCGCAAAGCGGAAGCTTTGATAAAACGAGCTGTGTGAAGGGTTGTTTGTGCCCGAAATAGACTTGAGAGGGTAGGATTGGCCTTTTCGTGTTTAAGAATATTACGTGTGGTTCCTGTCGTGTTTATTCACTATGATCTAGAAATTATTTTTTTATAAATTAAAACACAATTTTTTTAAGCATTTAATTTTAATGTATTTACAAAATTGTTGTAATTGAAATAATACATTAACAAGGGATTTATTTGATAAAACTCTTGCAGATCAGTTCTTAACAATAATAATGAGATTGATTGATTGTGATTATCCATTGGAATTTTAATAATACATGTGCTTTATTTAGAAAAAAAAAATTTAATCATAGATTTTACAATGGAGGAGTTTCCTCCAAGTTGCCAACCTAGAAAAAGATCTACCAACGGAAAAGGACTCATTTCGCTCTTCAGCTTACATTTAGTGTGTACACCATCCTCAGTCTTTTTTCAATTGATTTGGTATCACTAAAAAACGACTGATTTTGCATTTCTTTTATTGATAACTCTTTAACGATTCCAAAAAACATAATTCAATAATTTTTCTCATTACATAAACAGAAAAACAGAATGTGAGAATGTGTCTTCTGGAATACATTATCTATTTAAAGGTTCCTCATATGATATGTGGTGAAATAATTTCAAGGTATATTTCCTACCACAATACATAATCGAAGATTGCATTTTTGATAAAAACAGTTGTTTACCCATTTGTGCAGAATTTGCACCTTCCCTTATCCACAAATGTCCTACTTGGTCATATCTTATATCATCTGTTGGCCTGGCACTTATAGGAACTCGGACTCTCTTCTGATTTTCATAGCATTACGTACCTTTACTAGTTCCAAAGCTAAATGTAGCCGGAGTGTTTTCAAATTTACATATTTTGTATTTCCAAATGCTTCCATATCTCTTCTGTAGAGTAGCCAAGCATTATTTACACCAATGTTAATGATTTGACTTAATATGGTTTTAGGAAAATTCACCGCCATTAATTCACCGCCTAATCAATTCACCGCCTAAGCAATTCACCGCCGAAAATTTTTTTTAATTTTTTTTTAAATCTTTAAAGACAAAGAGACATCAGATTCAAACAAAATTTTTACACATTTTTTTTAATTTTTATGCATTTTTTCATTCTTATACATTTAATCAAATTAGTCTATATTATTTAGAACGTGCTGTTATGTGCTATTCCACGTAAGTAGTCGAGAATATTCATATCTGGATTGTATGTACCTACTACTCTTTATAAACGTCTAGCACTGTCACGGTATTTTTTCTTAGGCCTTGGAGGTTCTTCTCCACTCAAACACTGCTCTAAGCGTAGTTCGTTTAAACTTTGTTCCCTTTAAATAACCTAGATGAATTTCTAAATATTTCGATGAATTGCAGACACTTGTTGCTCAAATGCCATATGCCATCCTTCGACAGAATTATTTGTTTTAGGCAATCCTTGCAAAACTGCTTGGTAACTTTGGTCTTCGTTGCTGACGTCTGCCCGGGCGTCCTATCCACGTGTCTTCGAAATAATCGACGACGCCTTGTGCTTCGGGTGGAAATATATTATTGTCAATCATTTCTTCGAAAACATCAACAACGGAGTCGATTGGAACAAATGCCAAGGCAGATAACAAACGCAAGATTTAAAGCGAAATCTGCTTCCATTTCGTACCGTTGTTTTAAACCGTTGCTTTGAATATTTCGGAAAATAATCTGGCAAAAATGGAAGAAGCAACCTTAATGCCTAATCCGTGGAAATTCTGCTTTAACGGCGTTTATTATCGCCTTTTCGTTGTTATAGTAGTAGGTGACACAGATGGTTCCAATTCCTTTATTTTTCTAAAGAAAATATCGTAAGTTTCTTCGCGTTTATTTGGCAGCAAAGCGTGGACTAAGGGCATCGAAAGGTTGTTTTTAAATCCATGAAGGGTAAATATTTGATAAAATAAGTGTGGAACTGTTTTAAAAGTACCATCTGCTTACCAATTCTCTCGTGCCAAAAGGTAAAGATTCCACCTAGTGGAAAAAATTAGAATTCTGTTCTCATCACCGTATCCAGAGTCAAATAACAAAAATGGTTCTCCATTTACGGAAATTTTGTAGTCTTCGGGGAATACAATTTCACTATGATGGCCCGGAATAGCAGGACCGTCATCGTTTCTTTATCTTATATTTCTCACGGATCGTTTGTTACTCACATTTGGTAGTTTTGCAGCAGCATCTCTTGGCTACATCCCACAGAAGCACTCGATAATATAAAATGTGGCGTATTTCTTGTGTTTTTCGCATCATTTCGAACCACATCCATAATCTATTCAGCTTCAACGTTACCTGCATCACTAGTATGATTGTGTTCCTTCCAGCGTCTCACTATTTGATCTTCTACTGTAGTCACGTGGACTGGACACTTCGTTTTCTGATAGTTTTCACATCTCCAGTGTGTTTTTTCGTCAACTGTCTTATCCTTAAAGAAGCAGTTACCAACTTCGCACAATTTTATTTTGCTTTTTTCGGTTGTAAGAAACTGAAGAGCCATTTTGATACTAACGATTCACTTAAGAGCATTCTATAGTATTGATCTTAAAAACTTGAGAATTATAAAGAATACTTAGACAACTTGACAACTTCACAAGTGAACAACAAATGATAAGTTTTACCCTTAAGCGATTAACCAGATTATGCAGGTAAAGAAGTGGTGATTGGATTTGATCTTTATTTGGAAATTCCCAAAATTTGTGTATTTTACCCTAATTGGGAAAACCAATAATCCTTACAATAAACGTTTATGATAGTAGTAGATACATATAATCCGGATTAGAAAAAAGATCATATACCTAAATAAAAAGTAGTAGAAAACCGAAAAAATGTCAAGAGGCAAAAAAGTTGTAATTAAAAATGTTTAATCCGAAAAAAATTAAATAAAACAATGGCGTACCAGGAGGCAGTTCCAATAATACTGTTGACAATAGAAATATAGGATACGGACTCTTTTTCTTTTTTGATGAAGCAGCTAAAAATACAACTTTGTCGTCTATTGACATTTTTTTGTATTTCACTTCGTTTTAATAAAAAACCAATTTTTGTGTTAAACTTCAATACCTGTATATCACAAACCCAAGAATCACTCATTGAAATATTTTCCTTTCCTCCCGAAACACCCTGTATTTTATTTTTTTAAAAATTTGCCAAATTTTGTTTGTAGTATCAGTGTATCAAGTATTAAATTTTTCAGAGGTGAATTGATTAGGCGGTGAATTAGTGGCGGTGAATTTATCTGATATAACCATCTTTTTGATTTGTAAGGCATTTTATATATATCAGCTAAATCAACTCCTCCCTTAACTAACATAAAAACTGAATTTAATTAAACTAGAGGGCTAATTTAAATTTGCCTGTTATTTATAATTATTTTCATTGATTTATAAGCCTTTAAGAACGTTCGTTTGGTAAAAGCATGCCATAATTAATATTGTGAAACGAATTACGAGTATCTAAGGTTTCTTCTTGGAATATGTAAAGAAATACTTTTAAGAAGGTCAACTCGTTACTAATTTAAAAATAATATAATATAAATCTAATTTAAACGTAATTATCGTAAAAAATCTTAAATTAGTTTTTAAAAACCAATCAGGAATATAAAAAATAACTTTTGGTCTAAATTACATTAAATTTCGTGAAAGAAATAGTCATATTAATTTTTTTATGGCTCATAAACACCGAATGTCACGAGATAACACACTTAATACCGAAAAAATTAAATAAAGAAATGCTTTCTTTTTATAATAATTTACGAATTCCATTTGATGAACGGTTCTTTTAGAAAAAGTTATGGGTTATAAAAAAATTTAATTCCCTTTTTGAGTAAAATTCGTTTAAGAAAAAGCTGTAAAGCCGCCATATATAGGATCTTTATTTCAAATACATACACTTTATTTCATTTTAGAGGTATTCGAAAAGCCCTTCAACTCCCAATATACAAAATATACTTTAGGGTGCACTATATCCAAAGTAAATTTGAATACCAAGGGCTTCGCTCAATGAAAACGAGGTTAGTTACTTAAAATTTTCTAACACCATATCAAATGATATTAGTAAGGGAGCAACGAATTTAAAATTCACCTTCCATAAAATATTTACTACATCTATGAATTTTCAAACAAAATAATTAAAATTCCAAGATAATCGTCAGTTAAAATGATGATTATTAGATGAACTATAAAGATGTTATTATTTACCGGTACGACGTTATCACTCTTAAAGTCAGGAAAATAACTTTCCCTTCATGAATTCCACAATTAGCTATAAGTCTATTAGACTCAGATTAGGTAAATAAAAATAGCTGTCAAATCAATGTCAAAGGACCACTCGCATGACAATAACTCAACTCGCCTCGCTCGGTTACACAAATGCTGCTTGTGGCGTTGTGTAGAAGTCGAGATTAAAAACAAAAAATGCCGTAGTAACTCACTGATAGAAATATGTTCATCTATACAAATTCTACTCACCTTGGACAGGCCACGAATACAAGAAGCTGCAGAGTTGCTAGGGACCTCGTAAGTTACTCTGACAACACAGCAGCCAACAAATAATTGACCATGACTAGGTTGAATCTGCGACTTTTAACCGACATTCTGACTGGTCATTGTCCAGTACAAAAACAACTTAACAACATGGGGCTGTCAGACACCGCACTCTGCAGACGATGTGAATAAGAAGACGAGACAATCGAGCACATCCTTTATGACTGCCCGACACTATCGTCAATTAGGAAAACTGTGTTCTGCGAGTATTGGCTAACACCGACCAACATAAGAGAGGCACCTCTTGGCGACGTTATCAACTAGATTAAAACTGTAGGCTGGCTAACGAGCTAAGTCCTCACTTACTAAGGAGGATGCACAATGGGTCTAATGAGGTCTAAGTGCTGTGGCACAGCCCACTTGTTTAGCAAACCACCCTCCCCACCTTACAGATTATAGAGACAAATGTCGTAGTAACTCGGATGCGAGGTATATATTGACTGGCACATGACAGTAACTCGTATGATGCGGTAACGACTCGCACATGACAGTAACTCGTACGAAGCGGTCATACGGTCCGAGTAGCTGTACTGCAGTAACTGACTAGTTCGGGTCGTATGCTAGCTCGTACCGTAAACAGGCCTTGTGCTTTGGCAAAGCTTTCAAACGAGTCAACACGCATTCCAATGATATATTAAAAAGACAATCGACTGTCTTTCAATCGTTTAAATCAAATCAAATCAAGAATGTTCATTTTTAGTCATTAAGGAAAATAACAAGAAAAGAAAACGTCGAAAATGGGTAAAAAATGGATAGCAAACAGAAACTTGTCTTGATACCTCGGCGAATTTTTTGAAGTTTACAGTTGATGATTCAGACACATACAAAAATGATTTAAGACTAACTGTATTTAAATTTTTTTAGTTGACGCCATTTTTAATCACTAGTCGCACGGTACAAAGTGGGACACCATCATAGTACACTCGCTCCAGTCCCAGTCCACTGATTGACTAGTGACTTCACACTGTCATAGTACAACCTAGTATAGCGACTCTCTCTTCGCATTTTTTTTCTCGCATTTATCGTCGCCATTTTTTCAGTACTATTCAATGAACACGGTCATAAAAAATAATATTTTATTTTATTATTAAAAATCATTCTTGATTCGAGTATGACCAGAAAATGATTTATTCTTCAAAAAATGTTTAATCAAATTCGCGCCATCTGTGGATCGAATAAAAAAGCAAAGTCACTGCAGTTAAATTGAATCTTCTATTTTATAACCATGTCCCTTTTTTAGCGAAGAATTAAGATTCACCATTGGGAACTTCACTTCAATACAGTCAAAAGTTTCTCTATAAAAATGCTGGTAGTACCTTGCATTTTATTTTAGAACTACAGATTAATTTTAAAAATTTTTGAAATTTTTTTTTAAATAAAATATTTTACGGTCATACTTATTATTTTTTCTTATTTTTTCCTATTTTACTTTCTCGAGAAGGTAAAATATGGTGAGAGAGCTAAAAAACACGTTTTTCCTATTTTCCATTTTTCCCTATTATTTCCTATTTTTCACAATTTTTTTCTATTTTTATCATATATTCTATTTTTTTCCTTTTTTACCTATCCAAAAATCGTTCAACGCGCCCAGAGAAGATTTCACTTCATAAATAATAAATAATTACAATAAAGAAAAAAACCTGTTTCCAAAAAAAAATAAATAAAAAAAAAAGTTGGCTTTGTTAGGATTAGAACTCACGCCCTGGAGATTCTAGCATCCCTCAGCCCACTCGGCTATCCTACCTATACTAAAAAATAGTCTAATGTTTAAGATAAACAATGAAGCTATCTACACTGCTCCTGTGTATAAATCTTAACTATGCAAAATCTCACACTCCTCCGTTCTCGCATTACGCTTAAAAAGGGGTCAGAAGTTTTATCATTGCGTATTTAAATATAGATTAAATACATTAAAATTGTAGACAGACTTTCGAAGTTATTTTATTATATTAAAACAGCTCTTCTAGAATGTTCAAAAATATATTATTTTGAATAAATACCTGTAATTAAAGAAGATAAAAATTTGTACGTCACTGAAGTTGACATATGTCATGTTGAATTTATCATAATTATTCATAAAATGATCATCAGGTTTCGGTTTTATTTCAAGATACGCAGTGTTGCCAATCATATTATAATTTATATTATTAGTAAGAGATTTAGTGGAAATTAAATACCAGAAAAACAAATATATCACATTATTACGTCTAAACATTCTTTCTCCTTTGTAGATGTTAAACTTCTATACGACTGCTAAAAAAGGGAATAGATTAAACTTTCTTGAGATGTTTGAAATCAACTCCTATCTCCACAATCCTTCTTTTAACTGTCTTAACGAACAGTTACGTCCTAAAGAGAACCCTGACTTCCTCCTCCTCCACTTTCTCCTGATACTAATTATACTAGTTCCCCCATTGTATCATTGACAACCCCGATTGTCTTTCGTCCCTTTCTTAGTTCTCCTGGATCTCTGTGCCGCCATTGTTATTGTTATTGTGTCCTTTGACGTTTAACCTTCATTTTCCATTATTCATCTGTCACTTGCCTACCTCTTCTTCTTTTTCACACAACGTCTTCATCTTTTACACTTGCAGTTCATTTTATTCTTCTTTTTCTTTGCCTGGCCTGTACCTAATCTCAATCAAGTCTTTACATTATTAATACTAAATTATATTCATAAATTTTATTTTTTACCCTCCACATTTCAACATGTAGGGTGGTACTTTACTTTCCTCAGACTGTCACTTGTTATTTGTCACTTTCTTCTTTGCCGGTGAAAGGGGTTCTGGCACGTGGTGAAATTTATATTTTTCATTCCTCCAGCGTTTATTGTTCAATTTTACGAACTGATGACCAGTGAGTGGTCGATTTGTTTCAGCCCCCACGTAAGGTGGCTATACTGTTATTTTCTTATTTCCAGGATGTCGACCCCCCCCCTGTGGGTGGGTGTCAATGTTTCCCTCATTGGGAGCAACCCGCTTATTTTTTCATTAATTTCCTAGCTATTTGCTAAAATTTTTTATATAAAAAATTTTTAATGTTTACTTTTTACAAATTTCATGTTATTTTTCAAGTACCCACACAATTTTATTCCATAATTTTATCTTCTACCCTTAATGGGTCTATCACTTATGTGATCAATTTGTTCACCTGTTAGTACTTAATAGTGGCCTGATGATGGTCAGTGACCGAAACTAGTTGTCTGCTAGTACTCTTGTTACAATTAAATTTTGTGGTACCTGACTTTGTGCTTTATTACCTTAAACTTTGGACCACATTTGAGATATGGATAACCTTTCGGATTTAAATATATAAAGTACTAGAATACAAAATTCAAAAACCAATAACAGAAAACACCACAACTAAGATAATTACCAAATGAAATAGTGTGCAATTAGAGAAAACAAATAGATTTAATTAATTATTAGTATAAACTCATTCCAAAAGAAACGTGACACAATGTAATAATACTAATGACTAACATACCGTACACAATGAATAAATGAGTAGATATTCAAAAAATTGTGATAGCTTATCATGTAGTCATGTCTTAGATAAAATCCTTGAAAACAAATCCATAATAATTTAAACAACGAATTAAATTTATCGAATTTACAAATAGCGGCAGTGCAATCGGAAAATTCATGCAAGTGTTTCAAATTGTTCGACTTAATGGACCAATTAAAATTGGTAATTTGTTAAGACTTACAATAATTGTCGAATTCAGAAACTGTCGTTATTGTTTTAGTATCGAAATTAGACTAAATTTCTCTCTCGAGAGAGAAAACGTTGGGAATAGTGTATAAGATGATGCCAAATGTAGTTTCCAGTGTTTGTTGCCAGAATGTTATTAATTGTAGTACTAAAAAGGATTATGAGGAAGAAATATGACATTTAATTCTAGGTAAGTTATTATAATTAATTTAACAGAAGTAACCTGTAACAACTGTTTGCGTCGTCAAGCGGTATTTTATTGCCTTATTTTAGATTTCGGGTTGCCTCAGGCGCCACACTCCGTTTATGGTGTGAAGGCCACTGCACGGGCAGCATCAGTCAAGAAGAAATACTCTAGGGGTCGTTATGATATCAAAGAAAATCACTGGTGACTAGAAGGGCGGTCTTTACTTGCCCTGTGCCATTGAATACCTGGGTATTTTTGCTGCTGGCTGGGATGTTAAATCTCGCAAACAAAAAGTAGAAATAATTCTTTATTCAGAAATCAAAAGACCAAATCCGTAACACGGTTCTTACTTTATAGTGCCGGTTGGACGGTAAAGGTGCGTATTCCAGGCTGGCGTTGACGGTCGGACTGAATAATCCGGACTCCGGTATGATTGGATTGTCTTTAAAGTTCGAAGTACTGCAACTGGAACTCGGGCTTCCACTGCTATTCCAATTGAGACGGCCATAGCAACTATCGACAACGAATTAAGTCGTTCTTCGAAAAGAACTTCAGCGCCTAAGAAGCACGAACGTGAGTGTCTCTATCTGTCAGGCTGAGGTTTAATTGGTACCTTATATTCGAAACTTTTAGGCGTTCCCATAATTTTAAGTTAATTCTATTCCAGTACCCTGCATGATTTAATGTAAATATTAATTATTTCGGAAATAAAAGTAACTTCGTTACAAACAGATGTCTTGGAATGGGTAACATCTAGAATATCACAATTTTAGTAGTTTTTTTTCTTTAAAAATCATTTAAGAAATATCAAATTTCATGAAAAAATAAAACAGGATTTATTAAGTTGTAAAAGTGGCAACATTGAAAGTAATTTTGTTATCCACCCTCTAAAAGTTTTGCGAAGTTTCTTATAACGGTATTTATTTCTCATACGTGTCAATCACTGTAAGAATAATAGCTCGAGAGTTCATTGTAAAAAAACCATATGGAAAAGAAGATTCTTACGTTTTTTTGTGTCACCCTGTATTTTCGTAATTCCTCTACTCAGTATATTTTATAGTGTCATATTCGCTTGATCTATCCCTTCTTATTTCCTCGCGTCATGTCCCTCTCTTCTCTTGGTATTCCTATTCCTTACACATGTTAATAACCTTATTTTTCTTCATCCATTGAGTGCAATCAATTAACTTTGTATCTTTATATCGCCAGTGTTATCTCCTAAAGATTTCTTTTTTTTTCTCTCCCCCTTTATTTTATAGGGGTTTTTGGTTTTCTGCTGGTTCTCACGTCTGACGGTCAAGTTTGCCGGGTCCAAGAAATCTTTTTTTAGGACAACTGAGGACGGGACAGCTTGGAACGGGACATTTACAACGACAAGACCCTCTACCGTAAAGAAGCTAAGTTTTTTTATTGTAAAGAAAAGAAGGATCTCTGATTTATCGTTAAATAAACAAATATAACGTTTCATTTGAGTTTAATTTCCTTAATCAAAAAAACAGAAAGGACGGATTTTGAAATATATCATTTGTTAACGATAAATGGTAGAAAAAAAACGAAGCTCAGCAGACTAATAATGCAGCAGCAACCAGGATAGAACGGCAGAGGGGAGCATATAAAAAAATTTGGCATCAAAATGTCTATACCCAAATAAAACAGAAGTGGGGAGAAATGTCATTTGATTTTTTTCGGCCTTCTATGTAAAAAAGCAATGCTGCAAGCTCCAGGGGGGTTAAGAATGTCTTAAAGACCATATATAAGAGGGGAGGGGCAAAAAAGGGTGGTGAAAATAAAGGATTTAAAATTTGGCTATTTTTGTACCCACATCTTATTAATTGGGTTACAAACTACCAAAAAGTTGAGGGGAAAAGAGTGGAATTTTTTTTTAAATGTAATACAATGTGACTCTAAAAACAAATGGGTAACTAAAAACAAAAATGGTAAAAACCCAAGGGAGAGAAAACGTGGAATAAAAAAGTAATGTGGGTAAACAGAGGGAAAAAGTGAGATAAAAACAAAAGTAAAAAATTGGGGCAAGTGGAACAAAAACTGAAAATTTGAAAAGTGGGACAACAAAAATGGGAAAAAAGGAGAAAAAACTGGTTAAAAGAAAACAAAAGTAAAAAAAATAACTACTACAAGAACCCCGAAGAAAAAATCGGCTGTGTCACCCCAGAACTTTCCAGGCTCGGCTATGGAGAATAGGATTATTTTCATTACAAAAGACATAAGCATTCCATTAATTTATGGAACAAATTTTAAATAGCAATCGGACGGTAAATACGTCTAACCAATTGTTATTTCAATGTCGATAATGACATAAGCTGGCGCATGCGCACATTATATAGCACACTGCTACAATTAGGATCTCCAAAAATCATGGGTGAAAACTATTGGGAATTCGGCAAAAGGTTTGATACAAAAGTTGTAGTGAATTTTATGGTCTACAGCTATGAACTAGAACATTTTGCACTAAAGACCATTGTTTGCCTTTTAATCAAAAAAAAAATGGAAAACACCAAAATTTATTATATGAGCAAAAATAACTGTTAGTAAAATAATTATTAAAAAAAAATTACTAAGAACCAAACCTAATCTAACCTAGCTTTTCCATTTCCAGAAAAAAAAATTGTGGCTACAAGAAGAAATTTGTTTAGGGTTTGGTTTTATTGTCTATGTCTTAGGGAGAATATCATACATTTCGATTTTGATCAAAAAAATTATAGTCCTATCGGAAAGTGTCCTGGTTTCCTATGTAACGAGAAAAGGAAATAATGTGCTCATGTTGTCGACAATGCATTAGCCTATATTCATCGCCTATTCAAAATATTTTAATCAATTTATAAACGTCACTAATAGCTGGAGTTTCAAATGAAAATCGCATTCAACAAATTCTGGATTTTTCTATTTGTGTCCTTATAGAAAGAACAGAAAACCCAAGAAAAGCTGCAGTACACGAACAATTTTTCCAGAACACAGCACCCACATTTGTCCTAAGTGCTTGGGTGCTTGTGAAAGTACAGAGGAATTTTAAAAAATAAGTTTTTATAATAGAATTTTGTTTTTTTTTTGTTAAAGAGTTTCTCGTATATTTTGTAGTAGATATTTTGCTTTTTGTACCTGTCACAGTTACCAAAAATTTAGTATAGAATATTAACTTTTGCGCGACCAGCGGTGTGATTCTAAAAACCTAGCGACCAACGGTGGATTAAATTGACTTTGAAAAATCTATGGTTTCTAATGATTTTCAAATAATTTTTTTCTATATTGGTATTCTTATATCAAATATTTTTTCCTGTATACTTTTCATATAATGTAAAAATTAGAAACAAAATTTTATTACGATAAAATTTCCTTGCGTTAAATCCTGCCACCGTTAATTGTTGTTACGAATCAGAAAAAGACAGACTTTAAAAGTTTTTATTGAAAATCTCCTAAAAATATAATCCCTCTGAAGCCGCGAAACAAAAAAATTATTTCACGAAAGATAAATAAAAGAGGACAGAAATAATATTCAATGAATTTTACACCATTCAGTAATATAAAAAAGATTCCTTTCTAGTTTTTTTGGAGTTTTCAATTTTCTTGATCATCACAAATCATGGCAAAGGTTAATACGATTCACTGAAAGGATTCTTAATAAAAATCATCGTTATTAGATTAGAAAATCCGCTATTTAATTTCACAGTCGGTGAATCTAAATTATTTATTATCAAATTGGAAAGTGTATTCTATATCTTTACTTTCCCATATATGAATCAAAATAAATATTGGTACTGATAAAAACTTGAATTGTACACCAAAATATGGAGCATATTGTACCTACATCTGTTTATTGTCTAAATGATAAACGTACCTTTATGTATTTAATAAAATGGATCATACTAAACCGTATGTACACTTTCATTGAAGTATAAACATAGTTATCTAATCGAAAATGGATTTAATAAGAAGAATAACAGATAATAAAAAAAGTCGTTTCATTATTGCAATATTTTATATTATTATTAATAATATTAATGATAAAATATAATCTTTGGATATATTAATTAATATACAGGTAAGATCAGAAATATATGAAACAATTGATATTCTAAATAATAATACGAAATAGCTTGCTTGATTCTAAGTGCAAATCTAAATATATTGCTTGATAATTTTATTAATATTTAGTATAAATAATACAGTGCCAGGATTAATTTTTACCATTTCCCATTTAACTCTCAATTAATAAACATGATGTAAAACGATGGTAGACAGCTAACTCCATCTATCATACTTAAATTATGAGAGAGATGTAAAAACATAAAACCTTATGCTGCAGGATGTCCTGTTTGATGTAAAAATCGTAGACAAAAATGACGTCGAGACATAGAGAGAAAAAATAGGTCAATTTTCATATTACAGTATAATTAATGATGTAACTACAGGATGTCCTGTTTGATGTAAAAATCGTAGACAAAAATAATGTCGATGAATAGGGAGAAAACTAGTTCAATTTTCATGTTGATCCAGGAACAGGTCTAAATTTTAAGAAATTTCAGCAATCCTGACTTCTGAATTGGAATCTATAAACTAATACATAACTAGTGAACTACATTTTTTAGTTTCATAGAATTTAATAGGTTTTGAGCATTATCTAAAGTTGTAATAAGTATCCGCCAACTGATCCAACTGATTGTAGAAGATTATTATTTCATTCTCTTAATAATGATTTATTGACCCCAACTTATATTTTATATTCTTAGTTCGTTAATTCTGCGTTATTCTTAGCTACATAGCTGCCAGATATCAAAGTACAAAAGACTTTGAAAACTTTATTGTTGGAAATGAACGGTGGAAATTATTGAAAATAATGAGTCGCCTATTATACTTCCTCTCTTCGGCGCAACGCTAAATGTTAAGGCCAATCTAATAAACGCATGAAGATGTTATAAAGGGAAGAAGAACGATAATTATAACTTTTAATGGTTGGTAGTAATTTTAATTTCTTGCGATTAATATTTCATGAATACTTTGTTAATTACTTATCGGGAATTTTAGAAACTTTCGAAAAATGTTCGTTAATGAACCTTTTTGAGGATACTCTTTGTTGTTAAATGCCTTTAGGGTTTTTTTTTTGTTACCAATATTTTTTTTAATCGAGGATATTACATATTTCTTATCTCGGAATGTGTTATTGTGAGATTATTAATTGTAAAGTGTTTTTGAAGTGCGATTTTACTGTCTGATAAAATGTTTTCTAATCTTACAGTACCAATGACATGTTTAATATTTTCCAAAAAAACTAACCGAAAATTTGTCGCTTTAAATATATTTTGTTGGTCTTTCTAACCCGATTTTAAATATTATGTACCATTTAATAATCGATAAATAACGATATAATCTAATGCCGTTAGGCACCACACGAATCATCTAGAAAGATATTTTTATAACTAAATATAAAAGGATCGATCGTCCTTCAGTGTTCATAGGTTTTTGTAAACAAAAACTTTTTGGCGTCGACTGTCGCTATGGACCGAGCTCCTACAGACATATTTTAAATTTTAGACCAAGGTTCCGTAATATTTAAATCTATTTGGATTGTAAGTTGTTTAAAATCAAAAGCTGGTAGTATAAAATAAAGTTATAGGAGAAAAATAAAAGAGCTGGAAAAATTTTATTGAAAAACTAGAAGAAAATACCAAAGACATTCAAAAATTATTTTACAAAAAATCAAAAATCTTAGAGGGCGAAAAGCAATAGACACTGCAGTAGTATAAAACTAATGAGGATAAATTCTAATAGATGATAGAGAAGTAGGCTACTAGTTTCGGTTGAAAAAACCATCATCAGGAAATTATTAAAAATATAATAGGATAGAAAAGTGTCTCAATTCATTTCACTTTGTGACAATTTAACAGTTTTTTTTTAAAGTTCTTTTTGCCAGAAGAATAATTGATTAAAGAATTCCTTTATTAAGATTATTTGGAAAGCTGGGTGGGATTGCCTTTTCTTTTAATTTTTTTTATTTGCAATTTTATGTTTTGATTAAAACTTTTTCAAAATTTCTACTTTTTTAACATTATTTTTTATTTTAAAATTAATTAGGCTTTTCATCTATAATTTTGATTTCTCTTTCAAAATTCAGTTATTTGTGGTTAGAATTTTTAAAATCTATTTTTTTTAAATTATAGCTCAAACTTTAGATAATTTTTAAATATTAATCTAAAATGAGACTTTATCAAAATTTATATTTTTACGTTTCCTACCAGAGTCCGAACCTGAAAAAAAATCCTGTCCGGACATCTGGATGTCTGTCTGTCATCTGTCAGAATGTAAACACTATAACTCTCGATCGAAAGCTCTGATCGAGTTCTAGTTTTCACTTTACTAGGTAGATTTCTCCATCAATATTCCTATTGAATTTTACTAGGATCGGACCAACCCTTCCGGTACCCGTCACAAAAAATAAAATATTTTGCATATGAAAACTGTTTCTAGTTAAATTTTGGAACTTTTTCTATGTCCGCATACAATTTTCTGATCGATGGGCCGAAATCCTGAAATTGATTTTTTTTTATCTTTCATAGTTGCCAAAGAAAATTTATAAAGAATAAACATTTTTTTTAATTAATCAGACTAAAAGCGGTTGTAAATAAAAATGGTATTAATAATTGAGCCCAATTTTATACTGAGTTGATTGCTCCATATTTGGCTGTCATATTTTGAATATCAAATAAATAATGGACTCTAGTAAGGGTGCTTATTTTCCATATACCTCTTTTGATGTAATATTTCTATTTGAATAATGATACGTTTGAAATAAACGGCGCTAAATAAAAAAAAACATTGGTTCATTTAAAGGGCAAAAAAATTGAAATGTACGTCAATACAGCAATAAACGAACACCATAAATAATGAAATAAACTCTGTATGTAATAGCCCGAAATGATATTCTTTATCGTTGCATTTACTAGCTAATAAATTTGTTGAAATTTCAATACCAGCTGTGGGAGTCATTCAGTTTTACTAAACATCTTTAAAATTCTTTCTCGCCTCGTAAATTACGACTCGTTTTAAAAATACAAACAGTTAATTTGACTAGAAATGGAAATAAGTCTTTCAATGAGTCAGCACGATTACCAAAAGGGTGTTGTTATTTTTTTAAATTTTTTTTTAAAATATTTATACAGATCTCCCACATTAGGAAATCCTATAAGCCGCTTCAAGAGCAAGTCGTGCACAAAAATGGCGAACTTTTACATATTTTAAAAACTTTCACATATTTTACAAATTCTTTCAAATTTTACAATTTTTGAAATTTTTACAATTTTTAAAATTTTTACAAATTCTTGTATAATTGTCGGATTTTTTAAAATTTTTGCATTTTTAGGAAATTTCTAATAATAAGTTTTTAATTTTTTTAATGTTTTTCGAGATTTTCGAAATTTTTTAATTTGTTAAGCTTCATTTTTTCTTTAATTTTTAAATTTATTAAAATGGTTGATAAATAAGTTCCTCACATTTTCAAAATTGAGGTTCTTGAAATTTTTAATTTTTTTTGCATTTTTTAAATTTTTTACATATTTTAAGAACTTTTACATATTTTACAAATTTTTCCAAATTCTTTCAAATTTTACAATTTTTGAAATTTTTACGATTTTTAAAATAAAATTTTTACAAATTCTTGAAATATTTTCTAATTTTTTAATTTTTTAAAATTTTTGCAATTTTAGAAATTTTCTAATAATTTTTTTAATGTTTTTTAAAATTTTTAATATATTTCTGTAATTTTCAGTAGATTTTGGAAATTTTTTAGTTTATTAAATTTCATTTTTTTTTTCAATTTTTTAAATTTATTAAAATGTTTGATACAATTCTTAAACATTTAACTTTTTTTAATTTGTTGCATTTTTCAAAATTTGTCAATATTTCAATATAGTTTTGATATTTTTAAATTTTCTTAACATTTGTCTTTGAAATTTTTAAAATATTTTGTAAAATTTTTGATACAATTTCGAAATATTTGAATTTCTTACATTTCATTTTTTTAAATTTATATTTTTTTTTAAATGATATCGTTTTTATAAAGTTCTTAAAATTTTTGAATTTTTTTTGCATTTGTCAAAATTTTTACATATTTTACGAGCTTTTACATATTATACAATTTGTTACAAATTCTTTCAAATTTTAGAATTTTTGAAATTTGAAATTCTTGAAATATTTTCTAATTTTTTAATTTTTTTAAATTTTTGCAATTTTAGAAAATTTCTAATAATTTTTTAATGTATTTTAAAATTTTTAATATATTTATGAAATTTTCGACAGATTTTCGAAATTTTTTAGTTTGTTAATTTAACGTTTTTAAAATTTTTTTCATTTTTCAAAATTTTTCAAATTTTCAATATATTTTTAATATTTTTAAATTTTTTTAACATCCGTCTTTGAAATTTTTAAAATATTTTTGATATATTTTCGAAATTTTTGAATTTCTTATTCTCATTTTTTTTAATTCTTGTTCTTTAAATGTTTGATAACATTTTTAAAATTGAAGTTCTTAAATATTTTTGAAATTTTTTGAATTTTTCAAAATTTTCCAAATTTTCAATATATTTTTGATGTTTTTAAATTTTTTTAACATTTTTCTTTGAAATTTTTAAATAATTTTTTGAAATTTTTGACAAATTTTCGAAATTTTTGAATTTCTTACATTTCATTTTTTAATTTTTAGTTGGTTTTCAAAATTGAAGTTTTTAAAATTTTTGAATTAAATTTTTGATTTTTTTTGCATTTTTCTAAATTTTTACATATTTTACGAACTTTTACGTATTTTACAACTTTTTACATATTTTACGAACTATTTACATTTTTTACAAATTCTTTCAAATTTTACAATTTTTGAAATTTTTACAATTTTTAAAATTTATACAATTTCTTGAAATATTTTCTAATTTTCGGATTTTTTAAAATTTTTGCAATTTTAGAAAACTTCTAATAATAATTATTTTAATGTGTTTTGAAATTTTTATTATATTTTTGAAATTTTAGATGGATTTTCGAAATTTTGTAATTTTTTAAATTCATTAAAATGTTTGATAAATAAATTTAACGTTTTTAAGATTCTTTAAATTTTTTTCATTTTTCAAAATTTTCCAAATTTTCAATATATTTTTAATATTTTTAAATTTTTTAACAGCCGCCTTTGAAATTTTTAAAATATTTTTGAAATTTTTGATATATTTTCGAAATTTTTGAATTTCTTATTCTCATTTTTTTTAATTTTTGTTTTTTAAATGTTTGATAACATTTTTAAAATTGAAGTTAAACATTTTTGAAATTTTTTGCATTTTTCAAAGTATTCCAAATTTTCAATATATTTTTGTTTTTTTTTTTAAATTTTTTTAACATGAGTCTTTGAAATTTTTGATATATTTTAGAAATCTTTGAAATTTTTAATTTTTTTTTAATTTTAATTTTTTTTTAATTGTTTCAAAACATTTTAATATTGAAGTTCTTAAAATTTTTCAAAATTCTTTGAAATTTTTAAATTATTTTTTGAAATTTATGACATATTTTCGAAATTTTTGAATTTCTTACATTTCATTTTTTTAATTTTTGGTTGTTTTTTTTAAATGTTTAAAAATATTTTTAAAATTAAAGTTCTAAAAATTTTTGAATTTTTTTGCATTTTTCAAAATGTTCCAAATTTTGAGTAAATTTTAACATTTGTTTTTGAAATTTTGAAAATATTTTGAAATTTTTGATATATTTTCGAAATCCTTGAAATTCTTACATTTCATTTTTTTTTTAATTTTAATTTTTTTTTAAATGTTTGATTAATGTTTTAAAATTGAAGTACTTAAAATTTTTGATTTTTTTTGCATTTTTCAAAATTTTCCAATTTTTCAATATGTTTTTGATGTTTTTAAATTTTTTAACATTTTTCTTTAAAATTTTTAAAATACTCTGAAATTTTTGATATATTTTCGAAATCTTTGAAATTCCTAATTTATTTTTTTTTTAATTTTTAATTATTTTTTTTGATAATATTTATAAATTTGAAGTTTTATGCAATTTCAAAAGTTTCGAAATTTTTAATATATTTTGAAATTTTCAACATATTTTTGACATCGAAATTTTTGAATTTCTACAAATTTTAATTTTTTTAATTTTTCGAATTTTTTGATTCCTAAAATTTTGAATTTCTAAATGGTTTTATTTGAAAAATATTAAAATCACGTTTATTGATGTTTTATTTAAGTTGACTCAAAATTCAACTCATGCAAAAAAGTTTTAGGTATATTTTTTAATATTTTTTTTTGTGCCTACGTTTTGCCCGTAGTTAAGAGCAATTGCTTCGCGCTCCAACACCGTCAAAACCTTTAAATTTCATGCATTTCGTTTTAATGATAGAGAATACAATACTGAATAAATTTCACTACTTTTTGTTTTGTAAAAAAGAAAAAGGATTAATCTACAATTTCGTCGAATTTTTTTTTTTGAAAAAACCAACCATTCCGCCTGGAAAAAAATGTAAGGTTTGGTGAAATTATTAAAAATAATAAAACTTTACCTTACAATTACTATATTAAAAATGTATTATTAAAAAAAAAGAATTCGAGCAATCTGCAGATTCATCTTTCCGTAATATAATGCAAAAAACAAATTAAATATTCAATTCGACATGAGCTTCTAATCACTAAAATACGAGATATCGTTCTGTCTCTAAAATAATTATAAATAAGGCAAATATTATCCCTACTACTTAATTTGCAATTCTTTCGTTAGCCGACGTTCGTAGAGTCTCGGTTTCGATCGGTTTGTCGGGGACGTTATTTAAAGAACAGAGTCGGACTCCAAGAGTTAAATTAAATATTTTAATTCAAACCAAACGAAGTAATTTTTAGAATTAGTTGTAAATTTTGAAATGTATACAGTGTGTCCCAAAAATAAAATTATTGTAAGATGTATACGGTATGTCTCAAACCGGTTTTTTGAGGAATACATTTCCTAAATAGTTGGTATATAATATTTGTCTTTTGTTTTCAGAAAATCTCTTAGTTTATACCAGAAAATGTCAAAAAAAAACTTCTTGTAAGATATATACAGTATGTCCCAAAAATCAAAATTATTCAAAGTTGTGTACAGTATGTCACAAAAATGAAAATTCTTATAACAGCATGTCAAAAAAATTCAAGTTCTTGTAAAATGTATATAGTATGTCCCAAAAACGAAAATTCTTATAAGAGCATGTCCCAAAAACAGAAATTTTTGTAAGATGTATACAATATATCCCAAAAATAAAAATTCTTGTAGGATATATACAGTATGTCCCAAAAATTAAAATTCTTATAACAGCATGTCCCAAAAATAAAAATTCTTGAATGATGTATACAGCATGTCCCAAAAATGAAAATTATTGAAAGTTGTATACAGGATGCCACAAAAATAACAATTTTTGTAAGATGCGTACAGTATGTCCCAAAAATGAAAATTATTGAAAGTTGTATACAGTATGCCACAAAAATGAAAATTCTTATAACAGCATGTCCCAAAAATAAAAATTCTTGTAAGATATATACAGTATGTCCCAAAAATGAAAATTATTGTAAGTTGTATACAGGATGCCACAAAAATGAAAATTCTTATAACAGCATGTCCCAAAAATAACAATTTTTGTAAGATGCGTACAGTATGTCCCAAAAATGAAAATTGTTATAACAGCATGTCAAAAAAATACAAGTTCTTGTAAAATGTATATAGTATGTCCCAAAAACGAAAATTCTTATAAGAGCATGTCCCAAAAACAGAAATTTTTGTAAGATGTATACAATATATCCCAAAAATAAAAATTCTTGTAGGATATATACAGTATGTCCCAAAAATTAAAATTCTTATAACAGCATGTCCCAAAAATAAAAATTCTTGAATGATGTATACAGCATGTCCCAAAAATGAAAATTCTTATGACAGCATGTCCCAAAAATAAAAATTCTTGTAAGATATATACAGTATGTCCCAAAAATGAAGATTCTTGTAAGTTGTATACAGGTATGCCACAAAAATGAAAATTCCTATAAAAGCATGTCCCAAAAATAAAAATTCTTGTAAGATATATGCAGTATGTGCCAAAAATGAAAATTCTTATAACAGCATGTCCCAAAAATAAAAATTCTTGTATGATGTATACAGCATGTCCCAAAAATGAAAATTATTGTAAGTTGTATACAGTATGCCACAAAAATGAAAATTCTTATAACAGCATGTCCCAAAAATAAAAATTCTTGTAAGATATATACAGTATGTCCCAAAAATGAAAATTCTTATAACAGCATGTCCCAAAAATAAAAATTCTTGTATGATGTATACAGCATGTCCCAAAAATGAAAATTATTGTAAGTTGTATACAGTATGCCACAAAAATGAAAATTCTTATAACAGCATGTCCCAAAAATAAAAATTCTTGTAAGATATATACAGTATGTCCCAAAAATGAAAATTCTTATATACAGAATGTCCTAAAAATAAAAAGTCTTGTAAAATCTATACAGTGTGTCTGCAGTTGAGTTTTTTAGGAATACATATTCTAAATAGTAGGTATATATTATTTGTCGTTAAAAGATTTTTCCTTTTCAAAAATCTTTTGATATTTTTACCTACAGTATGTCACAAAAAAAATTATTGTCAAATATATACAGTTTGTCTCAAAGTTGTATACAGTATGCCGCAAAAAATTAAAAATTGTTCGAATTTTATTCGTCATTTATATTCTTCCCTGTTTTCTTAAGAAAATATCGTTTATTCCTTAGCCCTATACTTTCCGATAAAAAGAAAATTTTTAAAAAATCCACAAATAACACCGCGAAACTAATGGCAATAAAAATAATCTCAACAATACTGGGCTTGAAAATTTCTTGAGTCCGTATTTTAAAAGTCGACACAAAACACCGTGGTTGAAGCGCTGTTAAATAAAATGTTTACGTGAATCGCCTCGGTCGCTTAAAAATTTGTGGTGGGGGTCTCACAGGAGAAATTTCCCCTTTATCTGAGATACGGTGCACGAAGCAATTGCTCTTAAAGGGTTAAATATCTCGTTTGACCGGCAGTTTAAACCATTATTTCCGATAACAAATTCGTTTGGATACAAATCTGTGTAAACCGCTCAATTATCGTAAAAGATGAGTTTACTTAATTTTATTATCTAATGAAAACTAGCTTTGATGTTTTTATAATCTGCTTAAACAAAATTGGATAGTTGCCAAAAAACAGTAAAAATTTAAGAAAAAATACTTCACATAAAACTTATTACACAGTGTATTTTTTATTAAATTTCATCAACGTGTAACCCTAATTTTTTTAATGTTTCCTTTGTTTTCTTTCATTTATTTTTTCTTCGCATTCACAGACTGATTAATATTCTACAACCGACATTGCAACGCATTTTGTTTACGTTTCTTATTTTTATTTTGTACACTTGCATTATTACGTCAATGAAGTATTAAATTTCATTTATTTCGCAGAACTAAGAAGCAATTTGCAAGTTCTCAGTGGTTTAATGTTAGCAAGTTTGAAAAAATAAGATGGAAATGAAATTGACTTATTTTACAAAATTACAATTATCAATTTCAAAAATTTTCTATAAATATTTCACCTTAAATTTTTTCTGTGTTTCTTTGGTAAATAAATAACAATTTTATTATCAAAAATAAAATTGAAATGAAAAAAAATGGATAAAATAACACAACTGATCGTCAATAAATGAAACAACTGTCCAATATAGCCACTAATATACTGGACTACTGGTTTGTGTCGTATAAGATCAAAAAATTTTTAGACACTGAATTTGAACTGGTTTTACTAATTCAGGCAACATTGCCAACTGTATTGGAAGCTGTTATAGTACGGGCACTTAAATTATTATAGTACATTGGAGAAAAATATAGTACAATAAAAAAGAAACCAGAAATATGTACCGACACCAAAAATAACAAATACTAAATATCTCAATTAGGTCTAAGAGTTCAATCAACTCTTTCTGGATTATAAATATACTTCCTCTGCTCTTGGTGAATAATAATTCCTTAAAAATCCTTAAAAACCATTAAAAATCGTTCAAAAACTTTTAAAATCGCTTAAAATTCTTAAAGAAGTCCTTAAAAATCATAAGAAAATCTTAACAATTCTAAAAAATATCTTTAAATCCTGAAAAAATCCCTAAAAATCCTTAAAAATACTTAAAATTACTTAAAAACCTTAAGCAATTCTTAAAGATCCTAGAATATCCTCAAAAAACATTAAAGTCCCTTAAAAAATTTAAGCGTCCTTGAAAATTCTTAAAAACCCCAAAAATCCTTAAAAGTCATTAAGAATCCTTAAAATCCCTAAAAATTGTTTAAAATCTTTAAAAAACCCTTAAAATTTTGAAAAAAATTTAAAAATCCTTAAAAATCTAATCTTAGAAATTCATAAAAGTACTTTTAAAGTCTTAAAAAATCCTTAAAAATCCTAAAAAAAAATGTCAAAAATCCCTAAAAATCCATAAAAATACTTAAAATTGCTTAAAAATCTTAAGTAATTCTTTAAGATATTAAAATAATAAACAAAAAACATTAAAATCCCTAAAAATAGTTTAAATCCTTAAAAGTCCTTGAAAATCCTTAAAAATTCCAAAAATCCTTAAAAATCATTAAAAATCGTTTAAAATCCTTAAAACCCTTAAAAATCATTAACAATCCCTTAAAATTGTGAAAACAATTTAAAAATCAGTAAAAATCTTCAGAAAATCATAGAAATTCTTAAAAATACTTTAAAATTCTTAAAAATCCCTAAAAACCCATAAAAATACTTAAAATTGCTTAAAAATATTAAGCAATTCTTAAAGATCCTAAAATGATCCTTAAAAAACATTGAAATCCCCAAAAATAGTTTAAAATTTTTAAAAATTCCTAAAAATCCTTAAAAGTCCTTGAGAATCCTTAAAAATCCAATAAAAGTAATTTAAAATCCTTAAAAATCATTAAATATCTTAAAATTCTGAAAAAATTTTAAAAATCCTTAAAAATCTTCAGAAAATATTAGAAATTTTTAAAAATATTTTAAAATCCTTAAAATATTTATAAAAAGTCCTGAAAAAATCCTGAAAAAATCCTGAAAAAATTATGAAAAAATCCTTAAAAATCCCTAAAAACCCTTAAAAAAACCAAAAAATCTTAAGCAATTCTTAAAGATCCTAAAACAATCCTTAAAAAACATTAAAATGCCTAAAAATAGTTTAAAATTCTTAAAAATCCTTAAAATCCTTAAATGTCCTTGAAAATCCTAAAAAATCCCAAAAATCCTTAAAAATCCTTCAAAATCCCTTAAAATCCTTAGAAATTGTTAAATTGTTTTAAATTCTTAAGAATCCTTAAAAGTCCTTGAAACTCCTTAAGAATCCTTAAAAATCCTTAAAAATCCTTTAGTATTCTTAAAATCCTTTAAATCATTAAAAATCTTTAAAAACCCCTTAAAATTCTGAAAAAATTTTAAAAATCGTTAAAAACCTTTGAAATTCTTAAAAATACTTTAAAATCCTTAAAAAATCTTGAAAAAAATCCTTAAAATCCCCTAATACTTAAAATTACTTACAAATCTTAAGCAATTCTTAAGATCCTAAAACAATCCTTAAAAAATATTAAAATCACTAAAAATATTTTGAAATACTTAAAAATTCCCTACAAATCATTAAAGGTCCTTGAAAATCCATAAAAATCCCAAAAATCCTTAAAAAATCCTTTAAAATCCTTAAAAATCCCCTAAAATTCGTAAAAATAACTCAAAAATCTTAAGCAATTCTTAAGAGATCCTAAAACAATCCTTAAAAAATACTAAAATCACTAAAAATATTTTGAAATACTTAAAAATACCTAAAAATCATTAAAGGTCCTTGAAAATCCATTAAAATCCCAAAAATCCTTAAAAACTATTAAAAATCCTTTAAAATCCTTTAAAATCCTTTAGTATTCTTAAAATCCTTTAAATCATTAAAAATCTTTAAAAACCCCTTAAAATTCTGAAAAAATTTTAAAAATCGTTAAAAACCTTTGAAATTCTTAAAAATACTTTAAAATCCTTAAAAAATCTTGAAAAAAATCCTTAAAAATCCCCTAATACTTAAAATTACTTACAAATCTTAAGCAATTCGTAAGATCCTAAAACAATCCTTAAAAAATATTAAAATCACTAAAAATATTTTGAAATACTTAAAAATACCTAAAAATCATTAAAGGTCCTTGAAAATCCATTAAAATCCCAAAAATCCTTAAAAGTATTAAAAATCCTTTAAAATCCTTAAAAGTCATTAAAAATTCTGAAAAAAATTTAATAATCTTAAGAAAACCATAGAAATTCTTAAAAATACTTTAAAATCCTTTGAATATCCCCAAAAATCCTTAAAGATCCCTAAAAACCATTAAAAATACTTAAAATTACTTAAAGATCTTAAAATAATCCTTAAAAACATTAAAATCCCTAAAAATAGTTTAGAATTCTTAAAAATCCCTAAAAATCCTTAAAAGTCCTTGAAAATTCATAAAATTCATTAAAAATATTTTAAAATCCTTAAAAATCGTAGATCCTTCTATAAAATTATAGTACAAAGTGCGTACTATATTTACTTTGAAATTTTATAGTACATGAAGTTGTAATAATCGTACAAATACTATAATTATAGTACGGTTGGCAACGCTGTGCGGGTTATATAAAAAATGTTTCGCGGTGGTTCGGGACGCGACGGATACACCCGATTAAGATTTATCGGATAAAATATATGAATCAATGATTTTTAAACTGGCGGTCGCTAAGGGCGACTTCTATGTAGGAATTTCAGTTTAAATTTCTACAAGCTGTATAGCAGATAGTTAAAACAGAAATATGGAAGCTAGAGTAAAAATCTACCGAGAGAAGATATGGGAGATCATTCTACACTTTGGAGGATATCCAAGAACAAAAAGTCAGTCATGATTCAAAGCCAAGGATCACATTAATCAAGTTTGGAAAAATGGAGAAATATTTTTTTTGAGCAAGTATAAAAAAAATTTATAACTACTACTGGATTTGTATAAAAATATTAGCAGGAAAGTAATATATAATCAATTAATTTATAATATATTTTTATTTTTATTTTTTATTGAAAATTAGAATGAGTAGTTTTACGTTAAGGAATACACCGTATGAATTATGGATTAAGTTAATTAAAAATAAGCACAAAAGTAATGTAATTCTACCCGAACGAGGTACTTATTAAAATTCCCGAGGGATTAGGACTGCGTTGTGTATTCCGAGAAGTAACACTACCCAGTACATTAAGTCTTCCTTTTTTCTACGCTTTGTCTGTATTGTTATGGAAAATTCATTTTAGTACATCCTGCAAGGAAAAGGGATTAATAATAGTCATAAAAATGTTAAAAATAATGAAAAAATTAATATATAGATTATTTATATTTAAAGAAAATAGTAGTAATTTGCTTTTTTGGCATCGATTTTTTTTTCTTCTGCTTATTCAATTTTATTCCACAAAATAACTGGTAATATTTCAAAGGACGAAAGTAGGATCTCGTAACTTTAAAAAAATCCAGTTTTAATTAAAGGAAGATAGAAAACCATTTTTTTATTTATAAGAAAATCGACCGAAATACAATAAACAAAAAACTGTATTTAACTTCTTTCTGTTGTAATTCCTGATTTGTTTTTATATTTTATATTTTCACTGTATAACTGTGGGCGTTAAACTGTATTTTGATTAAAAAAAATTCACAAATCGGCAATATTTTCTTTAACTGCCAAACGGAAACTTTGGAACTCTTCCACATATAAATCCTTAGATAAAATCCAAATTTAACAGATATTGATCACCTGTACGTTGTTACCCTTCTCAAAATTACATAGAGATAAAAGCCTGTTACTTATATCAGATTCTTCAAGGAAATTAAACGATAATTAAACTTAACTAGAGCGTAAAAAAACTACCTACAGGATGATCCATTCCATTCAAATATTTGAATCGCAAAAACATTTATTACAAAAATCATTGGAGAATATGGATATTTGTCCCTAACGACTAAATTTATTCAATTTTCCATCTATAGTATATTTTTATTTATTATAAACATCGTGATCACAACATGATTATCATCGACCTTATTTAAACGCTGTATAGTAGTATTCTTGAGAGGAATGTGGTAGTGGATCGGCTTTATTTAATCCATTTACAGTAAACTCACGTATCACGTGAGGTTAGAGTGTGTCACTATTTTGACGCTTGGCATCTTAGTTTTAAATCCACCATACTTTACTATACTGTACTATAGTTTTGTTTTGGTCTATCTTGCTTTATTTCTCATGCAATCAATATTATTTTGACAAACATCAACTGGCTGAAGAATGGAAGTAAACCAGTAGAAGCTTCGACAACTCGTAAACGATAAAAAGAAGAAAGAAGATTTAAACAATATCAACAAATTGGTTTAATTAATTAGTTGCTGTAACTTGAAATAATACGTTTTTTTTTTCATTATAATTATACAATCTTAACGCAAAATTGGTAACGTAGAAATTACCCAAATTATCAGTGATCAAGACATTTTTAAATTAACCAATTGTTGGATGAAAATCCATTGCTTTTAAGGCCAGATAAAAATTAATAACAAATAATTGTGGCTATGTAGCTTACAATTGTTCCATGGGTGCAAAAGAAGGTTTGTTGGACCTAGGTCTTGGAATATAATGGTAATGGTACAATCCATAGATAATTAACAGATCCCAATACCTAGTTGGCAGGGTAACTATTGTAATGTTCTTTGCGTCGTCACGTGGTCTTTTGACGCCGTAGTCCAAGTTTCGAATAGCCTTTGATTTAGAGTAAAGGAAATTTGCTCGGGCAGCATCAGTGAAGATTAATTACTCCATTGGTAGTTCTCTGTTTAGCGAGCTTTACTAGGCGTACTGGGTTGAGTACCTGGATATTCGCTGCTAAAAGTTAAATTAATTAAATAAAATCACTAAGTAAAAACACGTGTCTTTATTTAATACCAAATCCGACTAGGAAGGAAAATGGTTTGTAACAAGATCCCTACTTGGTGACCTTGCACTCTGGTCTTTTTGGATGGTACAGACACGACGTGGTGATCAGATTGACGGTTCCGGCACAAGTTTCCTGGGTTTTGGTTTCTCTGGTTAAGGTCTCTCTATCCAGTCTTGCCAGGTGGGAAAAATTTTCAGTACCACAAAATCGATGAAAATGTAGTGAATTTTGCATCAGTTTACCGCTTTTTATTATTCTGTTGTGACGGGGCGTGTGGTTGATAAATACTGCGCGCGGGCTTAGTGGTCACTTCATTTTTGATTGGGAGACGCAGCGTTACTTATTTTTAGTTAAAAAGAATTGTGTTTTATTTGGAACATACCTCCCAGTCGCAACCTTCACATAAGAAGACAATTCCATTCCATATGAAAACACATTATTTCAATATATATTTACTATGGGCCGAAGAAGCTGCCCGATGCCTAGAAGAATGATTGGTTACTGAGTGTGCGCCGAATAGAAGCAAAAGTGAAATAATTTTAAGAGAGAGAGAGAGAGAGAGAACTATCTGTTCATTCAGTTTCAAGACCAACCGCTAGAGGCACGCGTGACACTTGATTTACTTCGTCGACACTTTATAGTTTTCACTTCATAGTGGATACCAAAGAGAATTTAACCCGAGAGTGGCACTTCTAGTACACATTTGTGGAAACATGCTTCTCTCTCTTTTCATAGTCATCTGGGATGGACATCTTAATTTCTTGTTTAAAGAAGTGTAAAAAAGTTGATATTTTTCATTCTACCAAGAAAATAATTTGGGTCCCACATTTACCAAAGGAATACCACTGTACTTTTTGACGATCAAGAGCACCACATGTCATACTATAGTACCACTCTGGCAACACTGTCTCTAACTGATATAGTGGTTTGCTGTTAACTGTGTTCGGCTTTGCTTCCTTCAGCTCGATCTCTCTCTAAAGGTCACTAAACTGGAAGGGGGTCTCGGCTGGAACTCGTAAGAATTAATTGCATCGTAGTATACGGTAAGGTTAGTTATGTGTCCCAGGCTTGTGCGCCATCTGGCTGGCGGAGGTCACGTTCCGGTTAGCCTGATCAGATCACCTGTATAGGTCCGTTAGAACGTGAGTGACCGGCTTTATAAAAACATTTTCGGACAAATCCGAATTATCAAAGACAAAAAAAAATTGTATACACAATCCATGGCTGCGTTATAAAGATGGCATCTAAACTACATCATCAGAGCGTTGGAAATGTTCATTCGAAGACATTTTTGGTCCAGCTTCAACGCGCAGACAGCTTTGGCTTGCCTAAATCTTGATTCAATATGTAACAAATATGTTATTTGGACATATTCATATATTCTAATGTTGTCTAGCACCATTTAGTGAACTTGAGCAATTTTAACGTCAGTAGTTACAATTTTTATACGTCCAAAACGTTCATTCGCCTCCAAAGCTGGTATGGTCACGTTAAAATTTAACTGTCCAAAATTTCACGTCGGTAAATGATAGTACACAGTATACAGTATCCAATTCATGTTTGATTTGGGTCTAAAATGGCCTAAATTCTGGTGAGTACCTGCTCAAACACATTTCGTAGCTTTTGTTGATTAGTAGTGTCCATCGTTATTTGAGGTCGAAAATTTTTCAGATCAGCCTCTTATAGCTTTAAAAATAATTTTTCTATATGCCATTTTTCGTTATTTTTTTGTTAAGGACATTTTTTAATCCTCTAAAGCCTAGCGTTACGAATTATCAGTTACAATATCTTATCTTAAATAAAAACTCGTGACAACATTGTAGCTAACCGGACAGTAAAAAATTTAAATAAAAATTAAGATTTAGTACTTCTACAATATGCTAAAATAAAAACAAAGCTTAATTAAACAAAATAAAATTTCCTCGTGAGCTAAGGTGTGTTAATGAGAGCCTCAAATGAACAAAATAGTATTGCAACGTTTCCAAGTCCATAAATAAGTTTTTAGTCGAGAACTTACGGAATACGGAATAATCTTGAGGTTATCGCAAAATATCGTCTAACTGACCTCCGCTTTGCTGTAGTGTTTGTTCTGGATAGCATCAGGACCGGAGTTAGAGGAGCTCGTACATAAATTATTGCAGATAAGGTTAAAATAACATAAATGATTGCTTCGATAATGATGTATCTATCCTATGTAAATGTACCCAAATTTTCTGAATAGAAAGTATTTTTCCTTTCCGCTTTCGTGGTTATGTTTCCCTTAACTTTGACAAGGATACTTACCAAACACTTTGCAACTGTTAAATGAAATAAATATTTAATATCGGTTTTGAAATCAATATTCGCTTGTATAGAAACTTTGAAGTCTTTGAGAGTATTACATTATTACTATTATTCTGATCATATGTTCTCCTGCATATATTATTTCGCATTTACTTCCCCGGTATACACCAAACTTGTTGATGAAAGCCTAAATTTATATCTGTTATCATAAAAAAATGCTGTTGCTTAAAGTTTTAGTATAATTTGGACTCATGCTGTAGTAAAAAATGTAAAATGATTTAATTAAGTTGCAGTTATATAAAAAATTTCATTCTTCCTCTTTTCTTTTGTTTTCAACAATAAATAACAAAAACTCGAAGATGGGAGAAATAGTAATAGGAGGGCGCACGAAAGAAAAAGAATCATAATCCACTTTCCAATTTTCTTTAGTTTTTTTCCAGCTTTCTCCAGTTTTTGTTTTGTTTTTTTTTTCTCCAGTTTTCTATATTTTCTTCAATTTTCTTCGATTTTCTTCAGTTTTCTCTAGATTTCTTCAGTAATATCCAGCTTTATTCGTTTTTTGTCGATTTTTGTCCATTTTCATCTATTTTTGATTATTTTGTCCAGTTCTCACGAATTTTGTCCAGTTTTTCTGTTTTCTTTAGTTTTTTCTGATCCATTTAGTTTTCTTCATGTTTTCTAGTTTACTTCACTAATATCCAGCTATCGCCATTTGTCCGCTTTTATCCTTTTTTGTCAATGTTTGTCTATTTCTGTCCATTTTTGTCAATTTTCGTTCACTTTTATCCATTTTTGTTCAGTTCTCTCAAGTTTTCTTCAGTTTTCTGCAGTTTTGTTCACTTTGTTTCAGTTTTCTCCAGATTTCTCTAGTTTTGTCCAGTTTTCACTAATTTTCTTCAGTTTTCTCTAATTTTCTCCGGTTTTCTTCAGTTTTCTTTAGTTTCTCTAATTCTGTTCAGTTATATCCAACTTTTTCCATTTTTTATCCATTTTCATTTATTTTTGTCCATTTTGTCCAGTTCTCTCTAGTTTTCTCATTTTGTTCAATTTTGTCTAGTTTTCTCTATTTATCCATTTTTGTCTATTTTTGTCAATTTTCGTCCATTTTTATGCATTTTTGTCCAGTTCTCTCAAGTTTTCTTCAGTTTTCTGTAGTTTTGTACACTTTGTTTCAGTTTTCTCCAGATGTTTCTAGTTATGCCAAGTTTTCTCTAATTTTGTTCAGTTTTCTCTAATTTTCTCCGGTTTTCTTCAGTTTTGTCTAGTTTTATTCAGTTATATGCTTTCTCCGTTTTTCTCCATTTTCATCTGTTTTAACCATTTTGTCCAGTTCTCTACAGTTTTCTGCAGTTTTGTCCAGTTTTTCTTTCTTCTTCAGTTTTTTCTAGTTTACTTCACTTATATCCAGGTTACTCCATTTGTCCGTTTGTGTTGATTTTTTTATCCATTTTTGTCACTTTTTGTCTATTTTTGTCCATTTTCGTCCATTTTTATCCATTTCTGTCCTGTTTTCTCTGAAGTTTTCTTCAGTTTTCTCCAGATTTCTCTAGTTTTGTCCAGTTTTCTCTAATTTTCCCCAGTTTTCTTCAGTTTTCTTTAGTTTCTCTAGTTTTGTTCAGTTATATCCAGCTTTCTCCATTTTTTGTCGATTTTTGTCAATTTTCGTTTTGTCAAGTTCTCTGCAGTTTTCTCCACTTTTGTTCAGTTTTGTCCAGTTTTCTTTGGGTTTTCTTCAGTTTTTTCTAGTTTCCTTCTCTTATATCCCAGTTTTTCTATTTGTGCATTTATGTTCTCCAGTTTTCTTCAGTTTCTCTAGCTTTCTCCATTTTTGTCTATTTTCATTTATTTTTGTCCATTTTCATTTTTTTTTGTCCATTTTCATTTTTTTTTGTCCAGTTCTCTCCAGTTTTGTTCATTTTTGTCCATTTTTTTTCTATTTTCTTCAGTTGGTTCTGGTTTCTTTCTTATATACCCAACTTTGCCGATTTGTCCATTTATGTTAATTTTTGTCCGCTTTTATCAACTTTCGTTCATTTTTACATTTTTGTACATTTTGTTTCAATTTTTTTCCAGATTTCTCTAGTTCTGGATAGTTTTCTCTAATTGTCTCTAGTTTTCTTCAATTTTCTCCAGTTTTCTTCGGTTTTATTCAGATTTATCTAGTTTCCTTCACTTATATCCAGCTCTCCATTGTCCATTTATGTTAATTTTTGTACGCTTTTATCCATTTTTGACATTTTTTTCTATTTTTGTCCGTTTTTGTCAATTTCTATCCATTTTTGTCCAGTTCTCTCAAATTTTCATCAGTTTTCAGCAGTTTTGTCCCTTCTGTTTCAGTTTTCTCCAGTTTTCTCTAGTTTTGTCCAGTTTTCTCTAATTTTCTCTAGTTTTCCAAAGTTTCCTTCAGTTCTCTTCAGTTTTCTTTAGTTTCTCTAGTTTTCTTCAGTTATATCCAGCTTTCTCCAATTTTTCTCGATTTTTGTCCTTTTTCGTTTATTTTTGTCCATTTTGTAGAATTCTCTCCAGTTTTCTTCCGTTTGGTTCAGTTTTGTCCGGTTTTTCTACTTTCTTCAGTTTTTTCTAGTTTCATTCTCTTATATCCAGCTTTCTCCATTTGTACAATCATGTTAATTTTTGTCCGCATTTATCCATTTTTGTCAATTTATACGGTTTTGTCAATTTTCGTCCATTTTTATCCATCTTTGTCCAGTTCTCTCAAGTTTTCATCAATTTTCTGCAGTTTTGTCCACTTTCTTTCAGATTTATTCAGTTTTTTCTAGGTTCCTTGACTTAAATCCAGCTTTCCCAATTTGTCCATTTATGTTAATTTTTATCCGCTTTTATCCATTTTTGTCAATTTTTGTCTATTTAACGAATAATTAAAACTCCAAGTCATACCACAAAAATTTATTTAAGGTTTAAGATGTGATTAAAATGGCGACATGTTTCGGTCATCATCAGGCAAACATAATGACTAAATTGTACATGGTGTTAAAATTTGATATGAAAATTGAACAGTAACATAATAAATTTTTTTATAAAATTATTGTTGGAAACTTTTTATAAAAAATATTTAACCAATACCTGATGATGGCCATCGTTTGGCTAAAACATGTCACCGTTTTAATCACATCTTAAACCTTAAATAAATTTTTGTGGTATGACTTGGAGTTTTAATTATTCGTTGAATAATTTTACGACATTTGAGTTATGGATAATCTATTGTTTTTGTCTATTTTGTCAATTTTCATCCATTTTTGTAGTTATTTTCTTCACTTTTCTGCAGATTTCTCTACTTTTCCAGTTTTCTATAATTTACTTGTTTTCTTCAGTTTTCTCCAATTTTGTCCAGTTATCTTTAGTTTTCTTTAGTTTTCTTCGATTTTCTTTGATTTTCTTCAGTTTTCTCTAATTTTCTTCAATTTTTTTTGTTAATTTTTAATAAAGTGGCAGTCTCAGTAAATCGTCGATGAAAATCATTTTGTACCCTTTTTATTGTCTTTCAGGATAACGTTCGTGCATTGCAATTTGTTTCTCTATATACCAGATGCATATCTGCGAGTTCTTGCTCCATATGCCAGATGCAAATCTGCGAGTTCCTGATTGGTATAATTTTCCATAAAAACCGATTACTTAGCGATCTCTTCAAAATTTGCATAACTAAAGACTAAATTTAGCAAACTAATGATCATGATGATCAGTATTGGCTAAGATAAAAATTTAACAAAAATTACTACTTAACTGTCATATTTACAAGGACGATTTTCGCTAGAAGTCTGATCCCATACTTTTGAATCACCCTGTAAAAAAGAATACAATTTTAATTTAATTAAGGTTCGCAGAAGATTTAAAGGAAAAAGTCGATAACTGAGTAACTTATCTTGTTCTTGGTTGGTTGGTGCCAATTAACTGTTTAATTGCTTATATTGAGTGTAACTTCTTAGCTGCAGTTTCATTTTACCCTTAGTTGCTATTTAGCCGGCCAAATGCGAACTATTTGGTCTCAATAAATGGTCCAAAATAAGGCGCCAGCGTGACGCTCTAGCGTAACATCTTAGCGTAACTCCCAAACCAGAAGTTATAAGCTACGAAACACAAAAAAAAAGAATCCAACGGACCACGTGCTCTTAAAACTGTTTACAATAATAATTACATGAAGTTTAAAAAAAATTAAAGATTAAAATAGATAAATAATTTTCATAATCAATATGTTAAAAATTTGCGAACATTTAAAAGTCTTAAAAGTGTGCCTTTACTGTATAAATAATAGTTATTGTTTCATTTTTTCTATAAAATCGATTTTAGTTAGAGTCCGGCCCATAGTAGCATGCCTTATACCATTGCGTGCGTTTCTTTTATTTATTGGAGTCAAAAGACCAACAACTTGCTGGCAGAAAACTCAGGAATCAGCCACTACAAAACATTTGTAGGATTTCACGAACAAATAACTTTCATTTTTTTTTTTTATTTAAACATTTAAAGGTCAGTTTAAAATAAAATAAAAGATAACAAGTCAGTCTGAAATTTAAATTTAATTTTTTTAAAAATTTAAATAGATGGAATTTCCTGATAGTAATATTAATGGATTTTTAAAATATTTCCTCTAACTGAATGTGTAATTTTGAATGAGTTAAAGCGGCATTGTGCTGAAAGGAATTAAAAAATTCAATGCTAAGCTATTCCAGATTTGCAACGAAGCATGCAGGAACTGAAGTATACTTAGCACAAAAGAACTTCTCCGAATATTCAATTAAAGTTAATCAATTTTCAATTAGAAAGAATAATAGAATCGGGCTCTTTCCATCTGCTTTCGATCTAAAACTATCCCAATTAATTTGCCTATCTTGCCACTCCATCCTCTTTGGTACGCTTCTTTTTATTTTTTCCAGCTTCTTTTGTGCCCTTCACTCACTGAAAAATGCGTCCCTTTTATAAAAAGGCAATTAAAAATAGATGGGCGTAGTCGAGTAATAATGACCAGAGGCTCACTTATTGCGCAACGTCGTATCTAAGGGGAGGAGAATAAATATTAATAATAAAAAAAAATCTATAGAGCGTTCCTAATAAGTAGTAGTATAACTTTGAAACAGACCAAACAAAATACATTTTTCTGGTAGGGAATTTATCATTTTTTTGAAAAAAAATTTGCAGGTTTAGAAAAATATTTGGTGACAATTCTCCCAATGCAAAAGGAAGAATAAAGTACTTCACAGAAGAGACAGAATAGATAAAGAGGAAAAATCTAAATAAAAAGAAAAATTAATACGACAATAAAATCCAAAAATTATTGATAATTCCGTTAAAAAATCATTAACTAATTATAATTTCTTGAAAATTCCTTTTTATTTAAAAAATCCTGGAAAAATGAACAATCCTGAAAAATTGTTGATAAAAAAAAGAAACTTCTTTGATAACATCAAATATGAAAAAATGTTAAAAAATCCTTGAAGATTTAAAAAAAAATCTCTAATTGATTATAAAATCCTTGAAAATTCCTTTTTACTTGAAAAAATTGGAATAATATGAACCAATCTTCAAAATTCACGAAACTTTTTTTGGTAACTTTATAAATGAAAAAACCTTGAATTTTTTTTTAAAAAATCCTTGAAAATTCCTTAAAAAAATCATTAATTGACTATAAAATCTTTGATTTTTTTTTAAATGAAAAATCCTGAAAAAAATTTTTCAATCCTGAAAAATTCTTGACAAAATTCACAATACTTCTTTTATAACCTCAAAAAGGAAAAATTCTTTAAAATTCCTTAAAGAAATCATTAACTGATTATAAAATCCTTGAAAATTCTTTTTCACTTGAAAAATCCTAAAAAAAATGTTTTAATCCTGAAAAATTCTTGTCAAAATTCACAATACTTCTTTTATAACCTCAAAAAGGAAAAATTCTTTAAAATTCCTTAAAGAAATCATTAACTGATTATAAAATCCTTGAAAATTCTTTTTCACTTGAAAAATCTTGGAAAAAAATGTTTCAATCCTGAAAAATTCTTGTCAAAATTCACAAATCTTCTTTAATAAACTCAAAAAGGAAAAATTCTTCAAAAATTCTTAAAAATTCCTGAAAATATTAATTAACTTATTATAAAATCCTTGAAAATCCTTTTTTACTTAAAGAATACTAAAAAAATGTTTCAATGCTGAAAAATTCTTGACAAAATTCATAAATTTTCTTTAATAACCTCAAAAGGAAAAATTCTTCAAAAATTCTTAAAAAATCATTAACTAATTATAAAATCCTTGAAAATTCTTTTTTACTTGAAAAATGCAAAAAAAAATGTTTCAATGCTGAAAAATTCTTGACAAAATTCATAAATTTTCTTTAATAACCTCAAAAAGGAAAAATTCTTCAAAAATTCTTAAAAATTCCTGAAAAAAATCATTAACTAATTATAAAATCCTTAAAGATTCTTTTTCACTTGATAAATCCTAAAAAAAATGTTTCAATCCTGAAAAATTCTTGACAAAATTCACAAATCTTCTTTAATAACCTCAAAAAGGAAAAATTCTTCAATAAATTTTAAAAATTTAAAAAAAAAAACATTAACTAATAATAAAATCCTTAAAAATTTTTTTTCACTTGAAAAATTATGTAAAAAAATATTTCAATGCTGAAAAATTTTTGCAAAATTCACAATACTTCTTAAATAACCTCAAAAAGGAAAAGTTCTTGAAAATCCCTTAAATAAATCAGTAACTAATTATAAAATCCTTGAAAAATTTTTTTCAATTGAAAAATCCTGAGAAAAAAATGTTTCAATCCAGAAAAAATCTTGACAAAATTCATAGATCTCCTTTGATAATGCCAAAAATGAAAAATTCTTACAAAATTATTAAAAATGCCTTTAAATATCATTAATTAATTATAAAATGTTTGAAATTTTTTTTAAATGAATAATCCTGAAAAAATATTTCAATCCTGAAAAATTGTTAACAAAATTCACAATACTTCTTTTTTAATCTCAATAAGGAAAAATTCTTGAAAATTCCTTAAAGAATTAGAGAAATCATAAACTAATTATAAAATCCTTGAAATTCGTTTTCACTTGAAAAATCCTGAAAAAAAATGTTTCAATCCTGAAAAATTCTTGACAAAATTCACAACTTTAAGAAATCTTTAACTAATTATAATATCCTTGAAAATTCTTTTTTACTTGAAAATCTTAAAAAAATGTCCAATCCTGAAAAATTATTCACAAAATTCACAAATCTTCTTTGATAATCTCAAAAATGAAAAATTCTTAAAAAATTATTGAAAATTTCGTTGACAAATCATTTACTAATTATAAAATCTTTGAATTTTTTTTTAAATGAAAAATCCTGAAAAAATATTTCAATCCTGAAAAATTGTTGACAAAATTCACAATACTTCTTTTATAACCTCAAAGGGGAAAAATTCTTGAAAATTCTTTAAAGAAATCATTACCAAATTTTAAAATCCTTGAAATTTCTTTTTCACTTGAAAGATCCTGAAAAAATGTTTCAATCCTGAAAAAATCTTGACTAAATTCACAACTTAACTAATTAAGTATAATATCCTTTAAAATTCTTTTTTACTTGAAAATCCTAAAAAAAAATGTTTCAATCCTGAAAAATTCTTGACAAAATTCACAAATCTTCTTTGATAATCTCAAAAATGAAAAATTCTTAAAAAATTATTGAAAATTCCTTTAAAAAACATTAATTAATTATAAAATCTTTTTTCAATGAAAAATCCTGAAAAAGTATTTCAATCCTGAAAAATTCTTGACAAAATTTACAATACTTTAAAAGGAAAAATTATTGAAAATTCCTTAAAATAATTAACTAATTATAAAATCCTTAAAAATTCTTGTTCACTTGAAAAATCCAGAAAAAAAATCATTAATTAATTATAAAGTCTTTGAAATTTTTTTTTAAATGAAAAATCCTGAAAAAATATTTCAGTCCTGAAAAATTCTTGACAAAATTCATAATAACCTCAAACAGGAAAAATTCTTTTTATTTAAAAAATCCTGAAAACATGTATCAATCCTGAAAAATTTTCAACAAAATAAAGAAACTTCTTTGATAATCACAAAAATGAAAAAAATTTCTTAGGTTTCCTGAAATATATAATTTAATTCAAAATTGACAAAAGTTGCTGATTTTTTTTTTCAATGCAGAATTTTTTAAAAAAAATATTAACGTTATATTCCAGGCTTAATATAAAATAAAACGTGAGCACGCCTTTGACTTACTTTGCTAATGACCATAGGCCCTCTACCGCGTAACAAGTAAGTAAACTTTTCCATAGGGCTTGAATAGTAAGCACCGAGGGCACTGTTGCCCTTCAAAGCCCTTTGATTTCGGACTCATTAGGGAGTGTCATTAGTATTCGGATGTTGGAAAGTGTTCGTCTTGTAGAGTGTAATAAATTCTGCATAAGAATATGGCCAAATTGGAATCAGGAGGGCTTATGGTATCTTGATAAAGGGCGAAAAGCGGTGATGACAGAGCGTACTTGTATGTTTTTTATTACTCTGGAATTAAGGGATTTGTGGGTAGGTGAAGTAGGAGGCTTATATTATATGAAAAAGAGCTGTGTTAAGCCGTTAATCAATTTTTCTTATTTTTACCAATGATTCATCGGGGATTTTTAATTTCTTACTAGCTTTCTATATATTTTTTTCATTTTCAGTTTCGGTTTTATTTATTTTTTTCTAAAAATAAAAAGTGATGTAGTCGTGTCAAATTTTTCCAAATAATTAGTTATTCGATTTACTTTTTCATTTATGTTGAAAATTATTTTTGTTATCTCTAACAAGTATTAAACTAGTTCAGTCAAATTAAAAAAATAAAAAAAAACTGTAAAGATCTGAATTTTGGTATACATGCTTATGCGGCTTCCCATTGAACATACGAAAAGTCAAAATCTGTAGTGAAAGAAAAAAGGTATACTTCAGTTTTTTGTCTGTATCTCAGCAACTATAATTGATACGAAAAAAATTTTTTGATAAAAAATATAGTTTATTAAATTGCTTATAAAAGAGTATTGTACCATTTTTTTATATCTACAATAATTCAACTGTAATCGAATAAAGAAGAAAGTTTCCTAAGTTCTTGAAAATATTGCTTCATGGCCTGTGAATATTATGAATAAAGGAAAAATCATTAAATGAATTGGAAATTATACTTACCCATTAAAATCTTACTAGGTGTAACATTGTCTGAAGTCCAATTTTCTGGTGGTTCATCGGGGTTAGCATCGTCGTACTCAAGTTGGCTATCAGGCACTTTGGAAGGTTCCTCTCTGCTGTCCTTACTGTCGAGATTTCGGTATCGATACATAGATCGCGACAAATTGCGATACATGTATCTGAGATTTGTATCTGTGAAATTTTGTTCCTTGACGTTGAGATGGACTCATTGAAACATCAATTCAATTAGAAATTTTGAATGCTAAACAGAAATGGTGCCGTCGCCACCAGCACCTGTGCTGATTGCAGTAGTAGTTGCGTTGAGAGAGATTAAAAAAAAATAATAGAAAACGTCAAAAAAAATATGGGTAAAGCAATGGTTACGTGAGAGAAACAAGTATACTGTAGTAAATTTACTGCAAGAATTGAAACGTCTATGTAGCTGGAATACCCCCTACGGCAGAATTTAATGGGACATGCGCAGGATTTATGTGCTATTTATGTGCTAATTGCGGACGCCAATAAAAATTTTTGTGCTCTTCTTTTTTAAAAAATACAAGTGGTTCTGCTGGCTTCAGACCAAGCTGGAATACCCCAGGTCCAATATATTGGATAAAAAAAATTTAAAAACATTTTTGTTACCTCCTATTTATGTGCTAATTTCGGACGCCAATAAAAATTTTTGTGCTCTTCTTTTTTAAAAAATACAAGTGGTTCTGCTGGCTTCAGACCAAGCTGGAATACCCCAGGTCCAATATATTGGATAAAAAAAATTTAAAAACATTTTTGTTACCTCCTATTTATGTGCTAATTTCGGACGCCAATAAAAATTTTTGTGCTCTTCTTTTTTAAAAAATACAAGTGGTTCTGCTGGCTTCAGACCAAGCTGGAATACCCCATGTCCAATATATTGGATAAAAAAAATTTAAAAACATTTTTGTTACCTCCTATTTATGTGCTAATTTCGGACGCCAATAAAAAATTTTGTGTTCTAGCTAATATGTTCAGGAATTTCCTCTAAAGGAATTGAATATTCGTGGTCATTGTGACCACGTCAAATATAATGAAAGTACCTGTAAAACGTAAACTGAAAATTTATAACTGAAAATGAATTTTAAATTACAAATAACTTAATATTGTTAAATTAGGGACAGAAATGTAAATTAGCACATAAATAGGAGATAACAAAAATGTTTTTCAATTTTTGTTTTCCAATATATTTGACCCGTTGTATTCCAGCTTGGTCTGAAGCCAGCAGAACCACTTGTATTTTTTAAAAAAAAAGAGCACAACATTTTTTATTGGCGTCCCAAATTAGCACATAAATAGGAGGTAACAAAAATGTTTTTAAATTTTTTTTATCCAATATATTGGACCTGGGGTATTCCAGCTTGGTCTGAAGCCAGCAGAACCACTTGTATTTTTTAAAAAAGAAGAGCACAAAATTTTTTATTGGCGTCCGAAATTAGCACATAAATAGGAGGTAACAAAAATGTTTTTAAATTTTTTTTATCCAATATATTGGACCTGGGGTATTTCAGCTTGGTCTGAAGCCAGCAGAACCACTTGTATTTTTTAAAAAAGAAGAGCACAAAATTTTTTATTGGCGTCCGAAATTAGCACATAAATAGGAGGTAACAAAAATGTTTTTAAATTTTTTTTATCCAATATATTGGACCTGGGGTATTCCAGCTTGGTCTGAAGCCAGCAGAATCACTTGTATTTTTTAAAAAAAAAGAGCACAACATTTTTTATTGGCGTCCGAAATTAGCACATAAATAGGAGGTAACAAAAATGTTTTAAAATTTTTTTTATCCAATATATTGGACCTGGGGTATTCCAGCTTGGTCTGAAGCCAGCAGAACCACTTGTATTTTTTAAAAAAGAAGAGCACAAAATTTTTTATTGGCGTCCGAAATTAGCACATAAATAGGAGGTAACAAAAATGTTTTTAAATTTTTTTTATCCAATATATTGGACCTGGGGTATTTCAGCTTGGTCTGAAGCCAGCAGAACCACTTGTATTTTTTAAAAAAGAAGAGCACAAAATTTTTTATTGGCGTCCGAAATTAGCACATAAATAGGAGGTAACAAAAATGTTTTAAAATTTTTTTTATCCAATATATTGGACCTGGGGTATTCCAGCTTGGTCTGAAGCCAGCAGAATCACTTGTATTTTTTAAAAAAAAAGAGCACAACATTTTTTATTGGCGTCCGAAATTAGCACATAAATAGGAGGTAACAAAAATGTTTTTAATTTTTTTTTCTCCAATATATTGGACATGGGGTATTCCAGCTTGGTCTGAAGCCAGCAGAACCACTTGTATTTTTTAAAAAAGAAGAGCACAAAATTTTTTATTGGCGTCCGAAATTAGCACATAAATAGGAGGTAACAAAAATGTTTTAAAATTTTTTTTATCCAATATATTGGACCTGTGGTATTCCAGCTTGGTCTGAAGCCAGCAGAACCACTTGTATTTTTTAAAAAAGAAGAGCACAAAATTTTTTATTGGCGTCCGAAATTAGCACATAAATAGGAGGTAACAAAAATGTTTTTAAATTTTTTTTATCCAATATATTGGACCTGGGGTATTTCAGCTTGGTCTGAAGCCAGCAGAACCACTTGTATTTTTTTTTAAAAAAGAGCACAACATTTTTTATTGGCGTCCGAAATTAGCACATAAATAGGAGGTAACAAAAATGTTTTTAATTTTTTTTTCTCCAATATATTGGACATGGGGTATTCCAGCTTGGTCTGAAGCCAGCAGAACCACTTGTATTTTTTAAAAAAGAAGAGCACAAAAATTTTTATTGGCGTCCGAAATTAGCACATAAATAGGAGGTAACAAAAATGTTTTTAATTTTTTTTTCTCCAATATATTGGACATGGGGTATTCCAGCTTGGTCTGAAGCCAGCAGAACCACTTGTATTTTTTAAAAAAGAAGAGCACAAAAATTTTTATTGGCGTCCGAAATTAGCACATAAATAGCACATAAATCCTGCGCATGTCCCATTAAATTCTGCCGTAGGGGGTATTCCAGCTACATAGACGTAGAATTGAAGGCCCATGAACTAAATGATTTTAAAAATTATTTACGAATGAATGATATGCTATTTGATAATTTGCTGAGTATCATAAGATAAAAATTGAGAAAAAAAAACTGTCATGAGAGATGAAATTAAGTGCCGAAGAAAGGCTAATTCTGACGATGAGATATTTGGCAACAGGAAATAGCTACGAAGACTTTAGATAGATTGTAGGTTATTATATATTATATGCAGTCATTTTGTGGAATATATGATTACATATTTAAATTATAATTATTTTTTTACCTGTATTTCAGATGCGTTCTCCAAATTGTCACCTTCTACATTTGATATTGCCTCCCTATGCATTTCAGAGTCGGCAATAAAGCTCAAAATATCGTAGTTTAGGAAGTACACGACGTTGACACCTGATCCACTTTTTAAAGCTTAACAACTTTTTTAAGTTCTCATCGAAATGCACAACTTAGGCTGTGTATTTTCTTCATAACAAAATTACGATCACTATTAGCATACCTTTCCCTGCACTTTTCTATCAAACTTGTTATTGCCAATTCTCTAAGTTGTCTATTTAAATCTTTGCACTTTGAGTCCCACAAATACGGATGTAATTTGTATTCATTGAGAGTTAAACCAAGCGATACCTTAGCAATGTACAAATTGATGAACATTTTAGTCAGGCTGTTCGGCATTCACAAGATGAAGTACATTCCTTTTTACATGAGAGTAATGAGAGCACGGAATCTGGATCAAGAGTTTTCAGGGAAATCGTAAACTTTTCTCCCAACACCATGGCAAAGATTAGTAATTTAATAAGACCGGACACTCACATTAACCTTTGTAAAAGCACCATCCACTTTATTGACCTTGAGTGTTATTTATGATATATGAGAAGCCCCAGTTTTATCTATGGTAAATCCTAAAATTGTTGTTTTAAACATAATATAAAATGCCCCAAAATGGACTGACATTATTTGAAGTCGACCATTGTAATGTTGCTGTCATCGCAACAGAAATATATTCATTATTTTCTTGAACCAATACCACGTACCAATCTTAAGACTGTTCATTCAAAACTGCTGTCGGGCGAACGGTTGTACCACAAAACAAATAACACATGTTTATATGTTTTGTGATCTTATTATACCTAAGATTTGACCATGGTTTGGAAGATTTCTGATATCCGCGCCATTTTTGGACATGCTGATAAATACTAAATGATTGTTGTTGGACGGGCTGCAGCCGTAGGGGGTTTCAATGCTAAATTTGTCTTACTCTTGTACGCAAATTTTGTGAAGATGGTAAAAAAATGTCGGTTTAAAGATCACCATGAGCAATTTCATCGTAAAAATTCTTACGATATCTTGCAAATCATTTCATTGCTTCAAATTTTAAACATATTTGTTTACTTTTGAAGGCACGTTCATATAAAACATAATCCTGAATCCCTTCATGTGTTTGCAAGAGACGTGAAGAGTTAATTTTTCACTCAGTTTTCTCTTTCCTGGATTCGTGCCAGGTCAATGCAGTTAGTAGAACAAGGAGATCAATATCTTTACCAAGAATGACTTTGTTGACTGAGATAAATCTATTACTGTCTGGACCATAAGGGTATCTGCATTGTCTTGAGCTTGTCACTTTAAACCCTTCATTACCCAAAAGTTTATCTTGTATTACTGTAATGGTTACACTAATAGCGCTATAATGCTTTATACTACGATGAAGCTATCCAATTTTTTTGGTGCGGCTGAATTTGTCGGTGTAGCCAAAAAATGATTTGTGGCCAAAGGACGAATTCGAGTGTTGCGCTTCATTTTTCTGTCCTTGAAATTTTCTTCAATAGTCACTTTGGCGCCTTAGCTCAGGTTTCGGATTGCCACGGGCGCCACCTTTCGTTTATAGTGTAAAGGCCACTGCACGGGCAGCTTCAGTGAAGAAATAAAATACTCCAGGAGTCGTTATGGTATCGACCAAAATCACTGGCGGCCAGAAGGGCGGTCTTTACTTGCCTAATTGGGTTGAGTACTTGGGTATATTAGCTGCTGGAATGAAACAAAAATAGGATTAAAGAAATAAAACTTATTTATACCGAAATTCCTGCGAAGAAGAAAAAGGTGATGTCGGACGGCACTGGCACGTCTCCTAGGCTGGCGTGGTCGGATTGACGGTTCCCTACTCCGGAATTGGCTTCGCTCTTCGATCACTTCAACTTGACCTATCTCTAAAGGTCGACGGACTGCACTGCTGCTCCAATGGGGACGGCCACAGCAAGTCTGACTTCTGGCTGACACTACAGCTCCAGAAAGCGATTTGAATTGCGCTACTCGATACTCGAAAGGATTCTTTCACGAGGCTGAAATGGATCATCAGTCGCTTCAAGTCTCGGTCATTTCTTTCTATTAGAGATTCCCTCAAATCGACGCTGACAAGAATATTGCTCTAAAGATTCGCAGATTTGATGAATGGTGCCAAAATCCATTCTGAATTGTAATACCATCCACTGCCTTCATGCTTCACATAAAATTTTGCTCGATCACTATATTCAACGATGGCAAATCGAGGTTAAAAATATAATTAATTTTGCTATATTCAATGTCGGATTACACCTTAATTATTGGAGACACAAAAAAATGTTAAAATATGGTTTTATAGTAAATTTAATAAACTATATTTTTATCTGAACAATTTTTTTGTATCAAATATAGCTGCCATGATAGAGCCTAAAAATTATTGAAATGTACCTTTTTTCCAAGATGGCAGACGGACTTTTAGTATGTTCAATGGGAAACCATGCTAAACACATATAAGATTAATTTATGTTTTTATTTGACGAAAATGGTCTAATTCGACTGAATTATTAATTCTTGAATGAAAATGTCTGTAGAAAATCCGATTTTTCACACCGAAGAATTTTATTTAATGGTTCAAGTACATTTTTCCTTTAAATTCATATAATTTTAAAAATCTGTGTACTATATATGAAATAATTTTACTTTATATCTCTATTTATTAAATTAAATTTTCTTGACCACCATAAACATCATATAATATTTCACAAAATCATTCTCTTTGCCAAAAACGTGACAAATTGATTGATTAATTATTAATCCATATTGATTAACTGACTCCCCCATGAAATATATTCTATTAATTTTCCAACAATTATGTTAGTTGCCTTTAAGGCTTAATTAATCGATCCACTAACCGGATAAACAAACTACTAATCCGATTCTAAAGTGTTGACCCCAAAAAATAATTATTAATAACAAATATATTGTTTTTTTTTACAAATTTTCTGCATTATAAAATTTCAAAAAGAACTAAATTTTACATTAAAAATTGAGAGATTTGCTACAAAATACAATAATAAATTTTAGTACACTAAAAAATTGATAATAACGGTCCTGTTCCTAGACCTTATTAAGTAAGTACACATCTAATTCCATCTCAGTTCTTTATTAAGCGTATCAAAAATAGAAGAATTTCAAAAAATTCTCAACCCAAAAAAGGAAACTATGAAAACTAAAAAGCGACTTTAATCGGATCTTTTTTAATTAGAGCTCTCGTTTGGAGCACAACGAAAGCAAATAAGATGTAAAACGCTCTAAAAAGTTTTAGCTTAAACTGTAAATATTCTTTGAACTTGCTCGGATTTTATAACTAAAATTTTATAGGGTTAGAGAAAAAAAATTAAATAACAGAGCGTTTACGGTTGTAAAATGAATCTCAAACATTTTTTTTTGTAATATTGGTTTTTCTCTTACGTACAATACAAAACAATTTTATTCAATTATTAATAAATACTTTGTCGGTGTTTTTGTAATCGAAAGTTTATTTTATATAAAGCTATGAGTAGGCGAAAATTTTCGTTAGAATTTTGCTGAAAACTTGGGGTTTTACGTAGTGGAAGTCATGGTTGTAATTATCATCGACCAATCAAGGTCACGCGCGGACAAGCGATCAGTCCTACGTCCGACTACTTTGACGCATGGCAATAAGGAGTTATATTTTTAGTACCCGTAACCTTCAGTTACTCCTTCGAATTATATTTTTAGTGTTTATTTATTATTTATTATGAATTAAATAGAATTTATTATAGGGTTTAAGGTATTTTGAGATTCAGAGCTAAGTAAGTTATTGATATCATCATGTTAGTGTGTCTGTCTGTGAGAGTTCTCACATGAGTTCCACTGGACCGATTGGGGTTACTCTGAAGTTTCTATTTCATTTTATTTTTTTTTATTTTTATTAGAAAATAATTACAAATCCAGATTGTTTTTTTTTAACAGTGACTATTTAAAATATCAAATGTGTGGAATGATCCAATTGGTTGTTTTTTTATTTTTAATGCTATAAAAAAGACACCGAGTGACAATCAGTCGGGAAACATGACCAAATCGACATTATTTACTTCTTAATCATTTATTTCGAATTATTGTCAGGTTATAGACGCGTTTTTTTTTTGATGTTCTTTAAGCACTTTTTTTGATTCTGAAGAAATTAACATTTTTATTTTGATGCCTTTTGGGCCACACACAATAACCTTAAATAATAATATATAGTAGTTCATTAAGACGTGAAGTATACGTAACGTGATATAGCCAAGGTAACACCGACAGGTTGAATGCCGGTCGTTGCCCATAGGTCAAGAACTGTTTATTGTTGGCCCTCTAAAGGCCCCAATTATGTCGAAAAAAAAAACGAAAAACCAATAGGAAAAACCTGATGTGACCAGCACATGACCTCTCGCCATCTTTGAATCAACAATTAACACGTTATTACAAAAAAGTAAATCTGCAAAAATCGCAAGAAACCGGACAACATTAAAAAAATTTCAAACAAAAACAGTAAAAAAGCGTTAAAAAATGGTAAAAAAAACGCAAAAAATACCAAAAAAACTGCAGAAATGGCAAAAAATACCAAAAAGAAAACGAAAAAAAAAAACATCAAAAATGGCAAAAAATCATAACAAATCAGGAAAAAAACGAAGAAAAAAAAGGGAAAAAATCGAAAAAAAAGATAACATTGGAAAAAATGAAAAACAACAATTTTAAACAGGTACGAAAAAAAAACGAGAATATCAAAATTTTCAAAAAACCGAAAAAAAAACACAAAATAAAAAGTAACCGCTAAAAATCGCAAAAACCTAAAAAAAAGTCGCTAAAACTCAAGAAATCGAAAAATATCGCAAAAAAGTGGCAAAAACTACAGAAATCGCAAGAAACCGGAGCTTATTAAAAAAATATCAAACAAAAACTGCAGAAATAGCAAAAAATTACAAAAAAAATCGTCAAAAATTGCAAATGCAAATCCGCAAAAAATTGCAAAAAAAATCAGAACTAATGAGAAAAAAAAATTGAAAAACGAAAAAAAAAAACTAGGAAAAAATCGAGAAAAAAGATAACATTGGAAAAGGTGAAAAAACATTGGAAAAGGTGAAAAAGAAAATCAATAAATTGTAAAAAAAAACAGAAAAAAGAACTCAAAAAAAGTAAAAAAAAACCTTTAAAAATCGCAAAAAACCGAAAAAAAATCGTTAAAAAACACAAGAAATCGAATTTTATCGTAAAAAAATTGCCAAAATCGCAAGAAACCGGAAATAATTAAAAAAATACCAAACAAAAATAGTAAAAAAAGCTTAAAAAACACCAAAAAAAAAATCTTCTCTTCTATTTCCATCGATATCTTGAATTTTTTTTGCTCGTTCACTTTACTTTCCCTTTGATGCGACCGGGGAAGTAAAAGAAAATTAGGAAGACATTGACAAAATTTGAGAAAAAAAGGGGAAATTCTTGAGAGAAAAGATAGGACATTATTGAGGGAAAATTTCATGAAAAAGGTGACAAAAATGAGAAAAAACTTAAGACAAAAGACCGGAAATTTTTGAGAGAAAAGAGGGGACATTATTGATAGAAATAACGGAAATTTTCATGAAAAAGGTGACAAACATGAGAAAAAAATTAAGACGAAAGGGGGGAAATTTTTGAGAGAAAAGACAGGACATTGAGGGAAAATTTCATGAAAAGGTGACAAAATTGAGAAAAAAATTAAAAGAAATGAGGGGAATTTTTCGAGAGAAACGAGGGACGTTTGAGACGAAAAAGTGACAAATTTTAAAAAAAAATAGTCACAAATTGTCAAAATGTGATAGAAAAGAGAGGAAATTTGAGTGCAAAATTTGGAAAAAGGAAGAAAACTAGTGAAGAAATTGATAAAATTTGAATAAAAAAGAGGGTAAATTATTGAGAGAAAAGAGGGGAAATTTCATGAAAAACATGACAAAAATGAGAAAAAAATTAAGACGAAAGAGAAAAATAAACTATATCGTATACAAAATATATATGTTAAACTTTAATACCATTTTGTTTGTCAACACTCATAGCAACTGCCACTTCCGGTTATCTGATTGACACCAGAATATAATCAGTTCTAATCTAGGGTTACAGAATCTTGTGTGCAAAATTTCAAATATTTTTATGCAGTAGTTTTTGAGTTATCGTTACTACAACATCCATCCTAATACACTAACACACATACACACACACAGACATCATCGCGAAAATATCAAAATCGTATTCTAGGGACTCTAAAACGTGTGTTTATCCATTGAAAACTCACTACCCAATTTTTAGCATGATTACTATACTTCTCTTATCTGAAGGGCGAGAAGTAAAAAGTATGCAAAAACTGGAATAAGAAAAAATCATATAGCAATCATAAATTAAGGCTGTGACAAAATAATTGTCAGTAAATTAAATAGAATTCTTTCTAATTTCTGATTTTTTCTCCTAACGTTCGTCAACGCCAAAAAGGCTTAAACTAACACTGTATATATATTTCAAAAAAGTAATTTCATCCATTTTATACGCTTTATAGTTTCCAAAGGATTAATTTAAGCTGCTCCGTGAAAATATAAAATAAGAAATAAACGTAAAGTTTAATCAATCACCTAATACCTCGACCAATTTTTATCCGCTAGTAAGTAATTAGATCCTCGGAACTCAATTTTCTAACGTCCTAACAACAAGCTCGAAAAATCGACCAAATTTCCTGACTACAAAGACCTTAGAGATTAAGCTGTCATCGTAGGATTCTTCTCTAATTATAATTTAATTATTAAAGGGACCATTTTCATAATATATACCCAAGCGAACAGAACCGGTTTTATTAAAGAATGCATGAATTGCGGGTGTCAATTTTATTATTCAAATTTTAACGAAAAGTAAACGTTAATGTATTCTTTATAACCGTTATTATTTTCATTAGTTTTAATTAGTATTTGATAATTAAAATATATTAACTATATCGCGCACAGTGTAAATAACCCAGTAGGGCAAGTAAAGCCCGTCCTTATAACCGCACAGCTCTTTGTCGATACTATAACGTCCCCTGGAGTATTTGTCTCCACTGACGCTGCCCGGTGCAAGTGACCATCACACTATAAACGGAAGGTCGCGCCCGAGGAAATCCGAAACCTGGACTCAAGCACCAAATTACCGATTAATGACGCAAAGAGCGTTACAATATGAAAGCAGATATTAAACAAGATTTAGGAACGAAATAATAAAATAAAAGAGACAGAAAAAATGAATAATAAAAGAAAATAATAGAAGTAGAAAAACTACAAGACAAGAAATTGGTTGATGGGAAGAAATTACCAAATGAAATAATTCCTAAAATTTAAACAAAGAAACAAAACTTAATGAAATAAGGAAATTATGATTGTTTTTTATATTTTCCGCTACAACTAAACTTGGCTTCGCTCCATTCAGCTTGATTTTTCTCTAAAGATCGCTGAGCTGAACAGGTTCTCGGCTCTAACTCCAACTCGAACTGGTGCTGCATAATTCGGACTTGGACTGCCACTGAAACTGATGTCAACGGATTGAATCGTCCTGTACGGTCTGGCATCCAAGAAGCACGGACGCGAGTGTCTACATCTATGGGCCGGAGGCTTAACTGGTACAACTGCTCTTATATTCGAAGGTTGAATTTACCAGAATTTTAAGTTAGTTCTACTCCAGTGCAGTGCACGATATAACGGTAATTAAGTAACTTCGTTATCGATAAAAAAATCGATTTAAGTAAGGAAATTTTGTTTGTTTTTTATATTATTCGCTACAATTGAACTTGGTTTCACTCTCTTCAACTTGATCTATCTCTAAAGGTCCCTGAACAGCTACTGGATCTGGTTTTCGATTCGAGCTTAAACACCAACTGGGACTGCAATTCGGACTTAGACTGCCACTTAAACTAATGTTAATGGATTGAATCGTCCTATACGGTAAGCATTTTGGCATCTAAGAAGCACGGACGCTAGTGTCTACATCTGTGGGCCGGAGGTTTAACTGGTACGACAGCTCTTATATTCGAAGGTTGAATTTACCAGAATTTTAAGTTAGTTCTACTCCAGTGCCGTGCGCGATATAAGGGTAATTAAGTAACTTCGTGACGATATCTTAAATCACCTTTTGGCGTTTTTCTTTATAAACAAACTATTTTATATTTCTTCTTTGATCCAGAAACTGGTTGATGGGGAGAAATTACAAAATGAAATAATTCCTAAAATTTAAGCTAGGAAAAAAAATTATATTTTCCGCTACAATGGAAGTTGGCTTCGCTCCCTTCAGCTTGATCTATCTCTAAAGGTCGCTGAACAGGTACTGGATCTGGTTCTCGGTTCGAGCTCCAACTCGAACTGGGACTGCAATTCGGACTTGGACTTCCACTGAAACTAATGTCAACGGATTGAATCGTCCTATACGGTAAGGATTTTGGCATCTAAGAAGCACGGACGCGAGTATCTACATCTGTGGGCCGGAGGTTTAACTGATACGACTTTGTTATGATATCTTGAATCACTTTTTGGTGTTTTTCTTTATAAACAAACTATTTTATATTTCTTCTTTGAGCTAGTAACTACATAAAAGTTTTCAGTATAGATAAAAATTTTGTAATTCCACCGGGTAAAATCCCTAATCTGGTATTGCCCTTTTAATAGACTGAAAATATTTTAAAAGCAAATCCCCAGTTCCGGACACTTTTATGGGCTGTAAAATTTATTCAACACTAAAAACATTTTAAATTTCACTTTTTAGCAGGTCTTGCGTCGAAAACGATTGCGAGAAATGGAAATTGTCAACATAAATGTTTTAAATAAGAGGTGAACCGTGATTTGCTTTTACTGCATTCTGTACTTTTAAAAAATATCGTTTTCCTGCCAGTTTCTTTACTGGCACTAATGGCTTAACTTTCTGGAGTATTTTTTGGTAGTAAAATAACTTCATTTATTAAATAAGAGATACAAACCAGAACATTTTGCTGTAATTAATACTTGTATCTATTTTTTATTTATTTTTAATTTTATATACAAATTATTGTTTTGTCGTAACAATTTTGTAAGTGATTGTCACATAAAGAGGCACTAAAGTTGAATAAACATAAAAATAGAGAGACATTATTCGAGTAGTCCAAATTTTCTTTTATTTTCCTGTTACAGTTACGACTTTTTCCTCGTTTGTTAGTTTTTTTAAACGGGTCGTCCTAAAGCGATAGCTTGTATATATAGCAGAATTGATTTTGTCACTTTGTTGGAAGCTTTTCCCCAAAAAAAAGTTTAGGAACTTGGAACTTTCTTTAGAGACTAATAGATACTTCCTGAATTAGAAAAATAGATAAGAGGGTACTTAAAAAAACGTTTTCTTTTTGTAAAAATAGTTTAATTTACTTTATCAAATTATAGAAGTTTTCTTTAATTCTTTTGTTGACTTTAATTCGAATATTTCTACTAGCAAAAGTAAGTTATTAATTTTTTCAATTTTATTTTTTTTTTAATGTTTAACAAAATTTTTTATTCAATTTTTCGGAAGGAATTAATCCAATGTTATTTTAATTTGTTGATAATTAGTAATAAATGTGATTTAAGCTCAATTGTTTTTATTATGGGTTCGTTCCACGAATATAATTTAAAATATATCAAAAAGTAGAATTTTAAATAAAAAAAAATTTTTACGCCAGTCTAATTGATGTTTTGATGTATTTAGAAACAATTAACAAAAAAAAACTGTGAATATTTCTTTCTGTGGGTTTAAGGAAATTAAACTCAAACATTATATTTGTTTTATTTTATAAGAAAAATTTAAATCGTTTTCTAAATTGTTTTCAAATTTTCTTAATTTTTATGATTAAAAAAATGGCAAACTTTAAAACTAACATTAAATATCTGAAAAAGAATTAATCCGATTGAGCTGAAATTTGGTATATGAGTTTGGGTTACCCGTCGGAAGAACTCATTAGTTTTTGTATGACAGATGTTAAACGGAAGTGTCACTATAAAAAAAATGACAGATGCAATATGTTACGGAATTCGACCAGCAATATGACATTTGAAAGCCCTTGAAAAACTCTATATTCAGAACAGTAAAAAGTATTTATTCAACTGTCACCTGTCAAAAACAATGTCAAAATTTGAAACTTTAACATTAAATACCTGATTTTTTTTTAATTTTTCTAGGTCTTGCTTCAAATTTCCTCAATTTTTCTTAATTTTCCTCAATTTTCTGTAGTTTCCTCAATTTTCCTCAAATTGTCTCAATTTTTATTAGTCTAATTCAATTTTTCTCAAATTTTCTCAATTTTTATAAATTTTTCTTAGTTTATCTCAACTTTAATCATTTTTTTTTAATCTTTCCTAATTTTTCAAAAAAAAATTTTCCTCACTTTTTCTCGTTTTTTCCATTTTTTTCTGATTTTTCCCTAATTTTTTTCTATTTTTTCAGTTTTGCTCAATTTTTATAAATTTTTCAGTTTTTTCAATTGTTTTTAATGTTTCTCACTTTTTCTCAATCTTTTTAAATTTTTCTCAGTTTTCCTCAATTTCTCTGAATTATCCTCAATTTTTCTAAATTATTTTCAAATTTTCTTAATTTTTATGAATTTATTTCTAATTTTTTCATTTTACTTTCCCGACCCACCTCCGAGCAGGGGAAATTATTTTAAACAAGCTAAACAAAAATTTTGAGATAAAGTTGGAAATATCCATTTTGAGGTCACCTGAGATGATTAAGACCTTTTCCAGATAGAGTCTGTCTGTCTGTCTGTCTGTGTGTATTCTTCCGCGATAGAGGCCACACGTTTAATCCGATTGAGCTGAAATTTGGTATATCGGTTTGAGTTACCTGTCGGAAGCATCCATTAGTTTTTGTATGATATTTGTCGAACGGAAGAGTCACTATCGAAAAATGACAGATGCAATATGTCACGGAATTTTACTTGCAATACGTCATTTGAAAACCCTTGAAAAACTCTATTCAGAGCAGTCAAAATTATTTCTCTAACTGTCACCTGTCAAAAATAAAAAAATGTCAAAATGTGAAACTTTGGTTTATCTGAAAAAATTATCGTGGATACTCGCCGGGAAAGTTTTGGGGCGACATAAATAATTTTCAATTTCAAAAAATGTACAAAATTGCGTTAAATTGAATTTTTCTGAGATAACCTGAGCTGATTTTAATTTCTGAAATCAGTACTGAAAAATGCATAGAAACCAGTTATCAAAGTACAAACAACTTTTAAAAATATTTTTGCAAACCTGTATAATCTGTATAAATTGCACATAAATATTTCCTTACCTGTAGAAATAAATGAATTCGGCAAACATGTTTCTTTCTTTATAGAAATCAATATAAGGTTTTAAAAATTTAATAATATTTTTATAATTTAATGGTAACATAATTATATTTCAAGTTTCTATTTAAGTACACAAAGTTTTCTTTACATAAAACTTTTTTGTTGATGTAATATTGATGTTGTATCTCATAAATAATAAATAAGTGGTTTAAGCTTCGTTCTATTGCACGAAAACCTGATAAAATATTCAATCCGAAAAAGTAAAATAAATTCAACAACACATTGATGTATGATGTGGAAAACTGAAAATAAATGTAAACTCAATAACTAAAATATGAACTTATGGATGTTAGAACAACAGACGTTTATCTACAGAAAAAAGTCGCATGAGTTTTCATAGAGCATTTATTGATCTAGTGCCAATATGACAAAGTTTTATTACTTTTTCCAAAGTTTGATATAAACTTTAATCATGTTATCTGTTGTGGATTGGAGAAAACGAAAAAATGAATTTTCCTTTCGTCCCCTGCGACACATAATGCGAAACGAAATAATAAAATGTTTCATCGTAAAGCGAAATATTTAAGTTCAGGAAAAAATGAATTATAACATAATTTACAAAATATATTTAAAAAAGTTTTGATAGCTCTTGATGTCGATAAAGTTATATTAGTTAAATTAACAGACAGGGTTAGTTGAAACACGCACTGATTTTTATATCACACTGACATGCCAAACAACGTTTTGTTTTATATCAAAAATTACAAAGGAATATAGACCTCAAAGTGAAAAATACCTATTGATAGCACATGGATAAATTTACCAATCAATTTTGAATACAAATCATCCTATTACTATCTACAACAAAGGAAATAAATTAAAATACTCCTCTACACGTCCTAGCTTGCATATCCACGTTATTAAAATTTTTAGAAACATCCAGCATTATTTCGCAATAATTCGTTTCAACTCCTACCTCATACGTGACGAAAAATATTGTCTTAATCTACTTTTGCGAATTGCCTCACAACGACCATTACCAAAAGATCACGCCACAAATTGTCAACCAATCAAGATTATTCTCTTTTAGAGGGCCATCATTAAGGTTCAATGAGTTTTAAAATGAAAACTCTCATTAATTATACTGTAATATGAAAATTGGCCTATTTTTTCTCTTTATGCTTCGACGTCATTTTTGTCTACGATTTTTACATCAAACGGGACATCCTGCAGCATAAGGTTTTTTATATTTACATCTCTCTCATAATTTAAGTATAAAAAGCCATTTGTAAATATTGTTCTGTTGTAAATATTTCGCAACATGATAAACGAATTACCTCATTACCCTAATTAAAAAGTTTTTTTTAATTTCAAGGTTTTTCATAACTCAAAACAATTTTTAAGTAGTAAGCTGCTTCTCTTGACTATAGGCAACCCATATTACACATAGGGGTTAATTTGGTTACCAAGACATTTAGCTATTTAGTTGTTATTAATTTGTCGATACGCCACCTTGCGGATGTCGTTAATGAGGCTACCATTTTGTTTTAAGACGAGATTGGTTCTTTTCTGTTCTGACCGGCCAAAAGCAAAGGTCATCGTATCACCTAGTGATAGCGATATTATGTATTTTAGACGTGTTAGTCTATACTGTTTTAATGTCTTATCGGGGGCTTCTTTATAATTAAGGGTAAGCTATTTTGTTTTTTTTTTAATTTTAATGTAAATTCTCATAAGGTTGTCTTTTCTTTATAGATTTGACATGTCCTTCTAAAGCACGCTTATTTTTTTGGGTATCTTTCAAGCCATGCCTTCTAGGCATACCTTTTATGGTATTTTTTTCGTTCTTGAAGAACATTTCTAATTGATCTTCGAGATTCTTCAGTTGTTGAAGAATATTTCTACTCGACCTTCGAGATTTCCGTTAATGAAGCATATTTCTACTTTAACAACGAGATTTTTGTTTTTTTGTTTACTGTGCGATGCAGTTGGTTACAAAACCCTTTTTGTAAGTGGGAGGTAGAAGTACTGCTGTGGTTTATTGGCTTTGCACCGCCCGAGGGTATTTTCTCCCGTTTGCTTCCTTGACCTCCGCTGAATAAAGGACTACACCATCGAATTGGAACTCCTGGCGATTTTGTGAAAGAGAACCAGATCCCAATTCACCGCCTTTTTTTGAGTTGAATTACCTAATGGCAACAAAATTCGAATTATAAATGTCAAGTTTACTTCTACTAAAAAAAAAAGCTAGAGTGTAATTCGGTAAGACAATTTAATGAATATGTAAATCAATAAATTAAAAATTAAGATGTAATTTAGTTTATTTAATTTAACGGAAAAGTACAATTATTAAAACTAGCTTGAGTCGGAAAATGAAAACTTTTCTGATAAGTTTGAGAAATATTGACATAACGTCATCAAAAATTTGTTTACAATGCTGGTTGTCATGCTTCCAAAAGTTAGGTTCCGTTATTGTCGCTGGAAAAGTTAGGGCAAACTATTTTCGCTGTCATAATGACAAAATCACGCGGCTTATGGGATTTTTTATACATGAATTAAATTGTTAGTGTACCAAATCTAAAATCAGTTTAGCGTCACAATACTAATATTGTAACATTGTACTACACTGTATTATTTGTTCAGAGAGAATTAATAAATGGGTAAGAAGGAAATGATCAAGTTGGTTAAAGATACGTATTTTCAAGATGAATTGATTGATTTTTCAAAAATTTTCCATGATCTTTGGGAAAAATCAAAATTGACATCTTAATTTTTTATAAATACCAAATTTTTCTTAACATCGCCTATATAATTTTTTAAAACAAATGTTTCGTCTTTTATATGCCACCGTCAACTATTAATTATGTAATAAAAAACGGAAATAGGGAATAAAAGAGAAAATAGGGAAATTATAAAAAATAGGAAAAATAGTAAAAATGGAAAAAAAATAGGAAAAATAGTAAAATCAATAGGGAGAAATAGAGAAAAATAGGAAAAATGGGAAAAAATAACCAAAAATAAGAAAAACCAGACGAAACGGGGAAAATAGACAAAATAGGGAAAAATAGACAAAATAGGTAAAGACAGAAAGAATATTAAGAAATACTAAAAAGTAGGAAAAAAATACAAAAAAATAGAAAATAAATCGTAAAATTGAAAAAAAGAGGCAAAAAAAGAAAAAACAAATGAGAAAATGGGAAAATTACAAAAACGCAAAAAAAGAAGGAAAATAGACAAAAATTTTAAAAAACAGGGAAACATCGAAAAAAAAGGAAAAAATTGGGAAAAGTAGGAAAATATGAGCAAAAATAAGAAATATGAAAAAAAATGGACAAAATTGGAAAAAGAGAAAAAATTCAAAAAAAAATTGAGAAAAAAGAAAGCGGAAACCAGAGAAAAGTAGGAAACAAAAAAGTAGGTAAAAAATAGAAAAAAAGTAAAAACAAATAAGGAAAAATTGGAAAAAATAGCAAAATATAGGAAGAATGAAAAAAAAACGTAAAAGAATAGCAAAAAAAAACACGAAAAAATCGAAAAAAATGTGAAAAGATATGAAAAGATGAAAAAATATGAAAAAACATGAAAAAATATGAAAAAATATGAAAAAATATGAAACAATATGAAAAAATATTAAACAATATGAAAAAATATGAAAAAATATGAAAAAATATGAAAAAATTTGAAAAAACATGAAAAAATTTGAAAAAATATGAAAAATATAAAAAACAAAAAAATAGGGGGGAAAAAGTGAAAAGAGTACAAAAAAATAGTAACAAATAGGAAAAAAGGAAAAAGTAGGGAAAATAGAAATATAGCGGGATATAGGAAAATAAGGAAAACGGGCCAAAATTCAGAAAAACGATAAAAAAAGCTAAAATATAGGAAAAAATTCGAAAAATAAACAAAAATAGAGAAAAACAATAAAAAGGAAGTTATACAGGGTGGCACAAATTTAATTGAACACTATTGGGATTTCGTAAACCGTTATAGATAGAAGGGGAAAAAATGTTTATTTTTAATAATTTATGATTTTTTTCAAAATTAAAATATCCTGTTTCCGAGGAAAAGCCGAAATTGATGATTTTAGTTTTATTTAATTAACACCTTAATTTTTAAGGATAGAAAAGACTTAATACAACTTTTTTTTTGAAGTTCCAATATCGTTTAACATGGCGTATTTAGTTTTTTAAAACAACGTTTCGTCTTTGAAGGGGCACCATCAACTATTTTTTTTAAATACAGACCTATGCTTTTTATTTCATATTTGAAATCTCCATTTTTTCGTTATTTATGCTTTCCTTTCACTTCAAGTTTTATATTAATTTTTATTTTTTTTACAGATGTAACTCGTAAAGCTACAACATGACAAAATCATGGAATTATTCTTTGGTACTCTTACGGAAAAACTCTATTAATTGGTAAGTTTCTCCATATATTTTGCTTATACGAATAACGAGAAAAACTAAAATAAATAAACGGCCGAAAATTGCACAGATCTCATTGATATTCTTCATGGGTAGTGGGCAGGGAAAAGAAAAACATGCTTGTTTAATGTAAATATTTGGTGTTGACAAAGGAAATGGATTCGTGAAGAGAGTTGGGCACTTAAGCGAAACACCAAAAATGCCGGTTCGTATACAAAAGGAATCGTCGTTTTGGGACGACGGGACGACAATGCCGAACCCCAGACTTTGTCAGTTGAAGATTTAAGTAAAATTCCAGAATAGAAAAATTCCTGATATTCGTTCACTTAATTATCCCAACGGACAGGTCAAAATTTACCAATAAACTTTTATTGGAAATAAATGAACATTTATCTAGTTAAACATAATAAACAGTTAAAATACTTTCCAATCGATTTTATCAATGTTTGTATTAATTTTTTTATTATCTAATTCGTTCCAGTGAATCTTCTGTCACTATAAGTATAAATGAATATATGTAACAGGTTATCAAATTTAGCTGCCCTGATTGCAATTCAATATACATTGGACAATCTGGTAGGAGACTCGAAACTAGAATAAAAGAACACATTAGATACATAGACAAATACAAAAACATTACCGACACACCCTCTTCCTTTGTTGTTTATTTCTACTACCACAACCTTCGCCCCCTCTCGGACCGTTAGACCTTGACGTTGACATTGACGTTTACATTGACGTTGACGTTGACATTGACGTTGACATTGACATTGACGTTGACATTGACGTTGACATTGACGTTGACATTGACGTTGACATTGACGTTGACATTGACGTTGACATTGACGTTGACATTGACGTTGACGTTGACATTGACGTTGACATTGACGTTGACGTTGACATTGACGTTGACATTGACGTTGACTTAACATTGACTAGTGACAGATGTCGAATTTCTTCTTCTTTTTCTTTTTCTTCCTCTATGTGCACCTTCCCAAGTTACTGAGTTTGAGATTTGGTTCTCCTTGTCCTGTGCCCAGTCTCACAATCCTTAATTAAGGTAAGAATTTTGTATTTCTTCCCACTACATAAATTTTGATTACTGTTAAAATAATATTTACCCTTCAGGTTTTTCTTTGTTTTCAAAGGTTGGCAACCCCCATTCACATCATGGTTTCTAAATATTTATACTTTAAATTTATGTTGGCTGTCTGTTGTCATACGTCAGTTGTATGCACCATTTTGTAGACTTTACGGTTGATTTTAATAGTACTGTCACTAATTTTCATATTATATTTTCTAACTATTGCCCTTCAATGGGCCTTATTTGAGAAACCCACTGTGCATCGTTTTCGAATTGCCCCTAGGGGTACGCTCCCCCATCGTAGGAGTTCTTTCCTACCCCTACGTGGGATTCTGTATTGGCCCCCGTGCCTGCATCACTTCTTATGACGAGGTTGGCCGTTTTCTGTCAGGTTCTTCCTGATTCCCTTATATCAATATATTTCTAAGATCTTAAACTATCTCACATCATCTCTCCGCTCGATCTACTTGATTAGTTAGCATATTGCATTTAGGCCCGTTCCAGATAGACTAGTTAGGGTCGGTTTTTCAATGTCCTAATAAAGGTGGGTGTATCGTAGCCTCCAGTTATAGAGTAGCTGGTAGTAAAGTTACTGTTATTAATATGATCGTTTTTCAAGACGAATTTAGTTGCCAGCTACATAATTGCTAGTTTTTGTTTATTTTAAGAAGGTTGGCTATATTGATAATTCAAGAAACTGTTTTGATTGGTTTAAACCAGTGTTACGTGTTTTGCTTATTTGACATTTGCATTATGAATATTTTTTCCCGTTTGTTAGTATTTCGTTAGTGCTTCTTAGTGCTTTAACTATTTTCGTTAGTGCTTTTTACGTTTTCTGCATTTTTTTATTTCATGGTCAGCCCTGACAAACTACCAAAATGGACCAAATTTTTTACTTTGATTTACTGCTTCGTAAGTGCTTCAAATATTTTTAAGAGTGCTTCTCAATTTTTTTAGATATTTTAGATTTTAGCTTCAACGTCAACCCTAAAACATTGTCCTATTAACTCAATTTTGGTATCAGTTTTTAGTGCTTCAAAAAAGTTGCAATTACGATTCTTTCCTTTTCGAGATTACTTCGATCCGGACCGGAAGTATTAAAATCATAAAAAAAATTGAAAATTTTTTTTTGTTTAAAATGACTTTTCTCGAGGTTTTGAGCCATGCACAATACGATTAGGTGAAAAAAAATTTCATGTCCATCAGTCTGGATGGATGGATGAATGGATGTGGAGACGATAACTCAAAAATTCTATCGCCAATCGTTTTCTCGTATCTATGAGAGGAACCCCATTGTTTTTTTGCATTCTACCTGTAAGGGAGTGGAAACTAGAGGGGGTTAAAATTTCAAAAAATTCACATCTCCGCTATTTTTAAAAATATTGAAACAGGTCATAAGACTTTTTTCATGCCCTAATTATTATAAAATTAATTCGCTTAAAACTTTTTTCGGTTTGACCTTCATGGGTGGAATTGGAAGGAGTTGAAATTTCAAAATATTCATATCCGCCATTTTTAAAAATTTCGAAACAGGTCATAAGACTTTTTTATGTTCTAATTATTATAAAATTAATTCCCTATTTTTACGATTTTTTACGGATTTTTAAAAAATTAAAAAAGGTAGAAAAAATGGAATAAATCGTAGAAAATCGTAAAAAATCGTGAAAAAATGTAAAAAATTGTAAAAACATTGAAATATTTTTTCATTATAATTAGAGGCATAAAAGCTAGCTAGAACATATTTCCAAATTATTGAAATTTTTTAAATATTTGGATTTTGTTTGATCTTTCAAATTTTCGAAAATTTTTAATTTTGAACTTTTTGGTTTTGAAATTTTGGAATGTATTTAAAATTTTTGAAATTTTTTTCAGCTTTATATTTAACCTTTGAATTTTATTCATTTTTTAAATATTTGGATTTTTTTTGATCTTTCAAATTTTCGAAAATTTTTAATTTTGTGAATATTTTGAACTTTTTGGTTTTGAAATTTTTGAATGTGTTTAAAGTTTTTTTAATTAATTTCAGCTTTATTTAATCTTTGAATTTTATTAATTTTTTAAATATTTGGATTTTTTTTGATCTTTCAAATCTTTGAAATTTTTTAATTTTGTGAAAATTTTGAACTTTTTAGTTTTGAAATTTTTGAATGTGTTTAAAATTTTTGGAATTTTTTTCATCTTTATTTAATCTTTGAATTTTTTTAATTTTTAAAAATTGAAATTTTTGCTTTTTTTAAAATATTCGGTTTTTTTTTTAATTTTTGAAATTTTTCGCCTTTACCTGTCTTGTATAAATATTTATTTTTTACCACTCAAGCCTGTCAATGAAAAAATATCTATCCTTTTTATTACCACTCTCAATTCAATTAAATTTGCGCTTCCCTGTGTATAACATTTTGGGGTTTGTCGCCATTTTTCCAATTTTTCGGTAAAATTATATATTTTCGAGAAAAGGGTAAGATAGGTAGATTTTAGATAATTAAATTCTCTACAACTTTTGTTTTATGTTCTAATTATTATAAAATTAGTTTTCTTCTTTTTACAATTTTTTACGATTTTTACGATATTTTACGCTTCTTTACGATTTTTTATGATTTTTTACCAGTTACTTTTTGAAGCACTAAAAACTGATACGAAAATAGAGTCAATAGGAAAATGTTTTGGGATTTCGTCCATTTTGGTAGAATGTCTGACCTTGAAATTAAAAAATCCTTAATATGCAGAAAACGGGAAAAGCATTAAGAAGCACTAAAAAACGTGAAATTTCCGAAAAAAAAAATTGACGCTTTGTGGGTTAACTTCACGGAGCTGTAGAAATTACCTTTATGTGGCGAATAAAAGAATCAAATTTGATATAAAGGTACCTTGGGGTATACTAATAAATGGTAGCCTGGGATCCCTCTAGAATTTCTAAAAATTTGCATAAAATCCAAAATGGCCGACAAATACAACAGAATATCACAATTTATTTTACTATTAATTATTACAGCTTTTTTATTATTACTATTATTATTATGTATAATTTTATACTTTCCGTTTTGATTATTTGTTGAATATTTTTTAAAACACTAACATTTTTAAGAATATTGACGCTATTGACGGTGACCTTTTAACATATCTACTTGAATTATTCCAGGTTTTCCTGTTTTAATGGATAAGTAAAAACCCTTTTCGATCGTAAACGAAAAGTCTGGCTTGAAATTCGTTTGAACCTCTTTTCGTTTTCATCTCGGAAAGCGATAATAAAGGGATCTAAGGGAATATTTATTTTAAAGTATAACAAATATTTTCATTTCACCTCTTTTAATTTACATACAGCTTTTAGATCCTAGATAAAAAAATGTATATATGTGTATTATAATTGATTTCTTATGTTGCGTGCAACAACTTTTTAATTATAAAAACCCATCTTGTATAATAAACTTGAAGCAATTCAACTTTTATGTCTATTGATTTGTTTTCAACGGTTTAATTAAAGGTTAATATAAAAGTTAACAAGAGGCGGATGTTACAGTTCATTGATTCCTTTTATAATTGATATACTCGATTTTTATTTACTAGAACTAGCAGGAAATACTGAGAATCTGTAGTCCGCGAAATTATGATATTTTCTGTATTTATTATTTCAAATGACTTATTGTATTCGTTTGATGTACATTGGAATTGTAATTACTAATTAAAGACGGTAATAGTAGATACTCTATACCGTTCCGAGTACAGGAATAGAAAATTTAATGTGCTAGAGTAAGAGGATGCAGATGTTCAGCGTATCAGAGCCGGTTTTCAGGTATTTCCGATAGTAAACGTACCTGGCATAGCTGAAAACTAGACCAGATGGAACTGAAGTACCTGAACACGCTGAACCTCTGCCCATTGTACTCGGAACGGTGTAGAGTATCTACTGGTAAGACACCTTAACTCTAGAATAATATATTAAATAGTTACATGGCTAATTTGATTGCCCAAAGTAGCAATTTAAAAATCGTAAAGTTAATTTCCGTCCTATTTTGTTTTACTAATAAATGACGTGTTCAGTAAAATTTACGATTGCAGAAAAATCATAAATTAAAACGAAACTGACAGAAATTTAAATAAAAAAAAATACGAGTATGTACCAAACGACACTATAATCTTTCAGCATTAATTTGTCACGCCAATGTATTTCATGTCGGGAAACTATAGGTCGTGTTTTTCGATTTCTACTTTTTGGGTAAATATTTTTGCGAATCATTACGTACTCGAACATGTAGTATAAATTATTTTGGATTGTCGAGTTATTTTCAATGTTTACGTTATTTCGAGGTGTATTTACAAATTGTTTGTTCGATGACATGTCACTTTGTGACATTAATTCAATTATCTATGGAAAAACAGGCTATAATTCGGGGATTTTGATATGTGAGTGCGATTCTAAAATATTTATAAATTTTCTTGTCACAACACAATTCGATAACATACAGAAATTGAGCATTTATACGTTAACACCTTATGAGAGATATTACAATTGAAACAATGGTGACCTTATTTCATATAACAAAATTACTACGCCTATGGAATGTGATCTTATATCCCACTTTTATTGCCCTCATTTTTCTTTAGACTAAAATAGCTGATAATAGTATGATTAGAACTATAATGTTGTTTATACACGTAACAGACAATCGCACGACTTTTCACGGATGATGATGATGAGGATATGGGCGCAGAACACCATATGACGACTTGCCTCTACCTCCATAAAACATTGTTCCTCCTCCCTGCCCCCTGATCCAGACTGGGTGAGACCCAGCAATTTTAAACGGGCGAAAGTCTAAACTGTGTTTGTGCATGATTGTGTAAATAGTATTTTTGTTACGTATCTTTTTTTAAAATAGCTGATAATAGTATGATTAGAACTATCAGAATAAAAATTTTATCATCACTTTAAGGTCGATTCTCATTTGCGGTTAACTCCGCTCGGTTACGCGACCGACACTACGCTACAAATTATCGCTAGATAAATATTTTTAGGCCTCATTTATATACGCGATTCATGTCGCGCGGCATAAATCGTGTTGTTTATATACAATCGACTTTTCACGGATGATGATGATGATGAGGATATGGGCGCAGAACACCATATCACGACTTGCCTCTACCTCCATAAAACATTGTTCCTCCTCCCTGTCCCTTTCTTTTGTTATAACAGCTGATAATAGTATGATTAGAACTATCAGAATAAAAAATTTTTTTTTAAATTTTATCATCACTTTAAGGCCGATTCTTATTTGCGGTTAACTCCGCTCGGTTACGCGACGCGACACTACGCTACAAATTATCGCTAGATAAATATTTTTAGGCCTCATTTTTTTAGGCCTCATAGGCCTTATCTACGCATTCTGGAAATATTTTAAAAAATCTTTAATTTAGAAAATTTCCTGAATTATGCGGATATTTAAGAAATTTCCTGCATCCTGGGAATATTAAAAAAATTCCTTAATTTTACCGATATTTGGAAAATTCTCTGAATTCCGGCAATATTTACAAATTCGCTGCATTCTGGCAATATTTAGAAAATTCCCTACATTCTGGAAATATTAAAAAAATTCCTTAATTCAGAAAATTCCCTGCATTCTATCAATGTTTAGAAAATGTCCTGAATTATGCCGATATTTCGAAAATTCCCTGCATTCTGGAAATATTTTAAAAAATCCTTAATTCTGCCGATTTTTAGAAAATTCCCTGCATTTCAGGAATATTTAAATAATTTCCTGAAATTTGCCGATATTTGGAAAATTCCCCGAATTCCGGCAATATATAGAAATTCGCTGAATTCTAGCATTATTTAGAAAATTCGCTGTATTCTGGAAATATTAAGAATTTCCCTAATTCTGCGATATTTAGAAAATTCCCTGAATTCCGTCAATATTTAGAAATTTCCTGCATTCTGGAAATATTTTAAAAAATCTTTAATTTAGAAAATTTCCTGAATTATGCGGATATTTGAAAAATTCCCTGCATTCTGGAAATATTTAAAAAAATGCTTAATTTTACCGATATTTAGAAAATTTCCTGAACTATATCGATATTTGGAAAATTCTCTGAATTCCGGAAATATTTCCAGAATGCAGGTAGCATTCTGGAAATATTTTAAAAAATCTTTAATTCTGCCGATATTTAGAAAATTCCCTGCATTTCAGGAATATTTAAATAATTTCCTGAAATTTGCCGATATTTGGAAAATTCCCCGAATTCCGGCAATATTTAGAAATTCGCTGAATTCTAGCATTATTTAGAAAATTCGCTGTATTCTGGAAATATTAAGAATTTCCCTAATTCTGCGATATTTAGAAAATTCCCTGAATTCCGTCAATATTTAGAAATTTCCTGCATTCTGGAAATATTTAAAAAAATGCTTAATTTTACCGATATTTAGAAAATTTCCTGAACTATATCGATATTTGGAAAATTCTCTGAATTCCGGAAATATTTCCAGAATGCAGGTAGCATTCTGGAAATATTTTAAAAAATCTTTAATTCTGCCGATATTTAGAAAATTCCCTGCATTTCAGGAATATTTAAATAATTTCCTGAAATTTGCCGATATTTGGAAAATTCCCCGAATTCCGGCAATATTTAGAAATTCGCTGAATTCTAGCATTATTTAGAAAATTCGCTGTATTCTGGAAATATTAAGAATTTCCCTAATTCTGCGATATTTAGAAAATTCCCTGAATTCCGTCAATATTTAGAAATTTCCTGCATTCTGGAAATATTTAAAAAATCTTTAATTTAGAAAATTTCCTGAATTATGCGGATATTTAGAAAATTTCCTGCATTCTGGAATATTAAAAAAATTCCTTAATTTTACCAATATATAGAAAATTCTCTACATTGTAGCATTATTTAGAAAATTTCCTGAATTATGTCGATATTTGAAAAATTCCCTGAATTCCGGCAATATTTAAAAATTCGCTGCATTCTGGCCATATTTAGAAAATTCCGTGAAATTTTCCTTAACCCTTCCAATATTTTGAAAATCCCCTGTATTCATTCGGGAAATATTTAAAATTTTTCTTAATTCTGCTGATATTTAAAAAAATCCCTGCATTCCGGCAAAATTTAGAAAATTTCCTAAATTGTGCCGATAATTGGAAAATTCCCTGAATTCCGGCAATATATAGAAAGTCGCTGAATTCTGGCAATATTTAGAAAATTCCCTGAATTCTAAAAATATTTAAAAATTTCCGTAATTCTGCCGATATTTAGAAAATTCCCCGAATTCCGACAATATATAGAAATTCCCTGAATTCTCTCATTATTTAGAAAATTCCCTGTATTCTGGAAATATTAAGAATTTCCTTAATTCCGTCAATATTTAGAAATTTCCTGCATTCTGGAAATATTTTAAAAAATCTTTAATTTAGAAAATTTATTGACTTATGCGAATATTTGAAAAATTCCCTGAATTCCGGCAATATTTAAAAATTCGCTACATCCTGGCAATATTTAGAAAAATCCTTAATTTGGAAAATTCCCTCCATTCTATCAATGTTTAGAAAATTTCCTGAATTCGGCCGATATTTAGAAAATTCCCTTCACTGCATTCTGGAAATATTTAAAAAATTTCTTAATATTTATAAATTCAGTACATTCTGGAAACATTAAAGAAATTTCTTCACTTTACCGATATTAAATGCACCAAATTTAGGAATTTTTATATTTTTTTAAATTTTTGAGACATTTTGTATTAATTGTTATGTAAATGCTTTTGTCATCTGTATATTATTGTTAAAATAATATAAAATCTTTGTATACAAAATGACTGATCGCCTAAAGGTAATTTAAAGCAATTCCCTTACAGTCAATCTAAAAAAGAATCCCGTTGAGTGGAAAGTCAGGAAAATTGAAAAGGTTAATTGGAAGCTCTCTAAAAAGAAGGTAAAACGAACGAAAAAAAAAAACGTCAAATGCATAACATTGAAAGAGCGAAGTGGATCGACCAATTTTTGGATAATATAGCATTTGTTAGGATATTGAAAGTTTCTTATTTTCTTGGCATTTATAAGAGAGCTTAATATCGCTCTTTCTTATACTTTTTGTTCCGTCAATTTCCCACTTTCAAACTGATATTCTAGTAAATATTTTTTAATTAAAACTGAAATAGAGCGTTGGTGTGTAAAATTTTTAATTAAATTAAAAAAAAGTTGGCTAGTACCAATGTATCTTAAATTCTTAGAGCTATTCCATTTTTGTTCCTGTTTGATAATAATATAATATTCATGATGTTATTGAGTTATTCAAAAAAAAAGTATCAGAAAATAAATGTTCCGGGAGGTAATTTTATTTGTTTATTAATTTAGGAATAAAAACTAAATATCAAAACTATTATTTAAAATATGATATCAATTTTCATTACCTTAAAAGTTGATTTAGTTAAACGTAAATTATTACTTAACCGGGTATTTAGTGCTGAGAAATATTCAATGGTGGTTGCATTATCGAAAGACGGCTGCGCTACAAAAGTTAATCAGTGTAAAATCGTTGATTAAAATTAATTATCCTTGCCTTGCAGCTTGCGGGAGTTATCGTCGAAACAGCCGCCTAAGATATATATATGCATAAATTGACACTCAGGCTAATTATTCCGAGAATTTGGCCATGTCACTGTCGAAATTAGTTATCGTGAATACCAGCGACTAGTTACAGGAAACTAGCTGCTAATTACCTTAAGCTACAATTAGACGAAAACCATCCGATATATACGCCCGTCATGTATGCGCGAATTTCAGAATATCTTGCATAGTTAGAACAAGATTTACTGCAAAAAATTAATCTTATGAAATACCAGCACGCATATTTTCAAATTAGCGACAACCCCTACATATTCTGGACGCAAGATATTTGTACAAAAGGGAAATTTAATTAATAAAAATATAAAATGATATTTGTAGACGAAAAGAAAACGTTCTGATTAGTAAAAATTGACTAAACCTGGTCAGAGATTGAGTTAGGAGAACAAGAAAAAAATATGTTATAAAATATAAAAATGACACACGAAAATAATGTCAAAGAACAAGGAATATGGCTGACAAATACCCCATTATCGAATTTGCGAAGGCAGCTTCGAAAGCGATAAACTAATACAAGAACGAAAAATGGAGAATGGACATATCTACCACGTACTTTGGAAAATAACGAAACGAACAAGACGTATAAAACAAGAAACTCACCTCCTTATCCTAAACGAGATGCCCTACTACGAGGATAAATATAAATCCCAACTCTTTTGGCCACTACATGACTGAATCCTTCAACAACAACACACAAGACGATATCGATCAAACATACGAGACATTGACTATCTCCCAGCACCGAGGAAAAATCTTAACGACCCCTGCAGAAGTCTGGGGAAACAATCAACATATTACCATCAAATCTAGTGCACCAGGACCGGATACTATCCTTCTAAAATGTTCTACAGCTACGTTGGTAGTTGAGAGGATTGTAAGGTTGGCAGCAGCGGACGTCAGAGTCAGTTGTCAATCGGAACGACGGTTGTAATGAGAGATAAAAGTTGATATTCAGATTCAATAAAGAAAACTTATCAACAAAACTAACTTACCAATTAAGATTCATGGGTCTAAATTAGTGTATGAGGACTTATGTGCTGAAGTTGATAAACTTCAAATACCTCAAATTGTGTGTGCTAATATAGACAAGGAACAAACTGTTTCTGATATTTGTAATCAACAATTTGGGCCTAGTTCTAATAATACTCAGTTAAGATATATACATTTAACATGATTATACGAAGACTTTATTAGATCTGGGTTCAGAAGAATCATTTGTAACTATTGAGAGTAAAAATAGCTCATATCAGCTAAACATTGAAAGCTCCCTTCAAAACAAGAAGCTGAACCCAGGTCATGATGGAGAAAGATCAATAAGAGAGACTTGGACGTAAAGTGAACCCCCCTAGGTATGACGACAATTTTGAATTAAAAAAAAAAAAAAAAAAAAAAAAAAAAAAAAAAAAAAAAAAAAAAAAAAAAAAAAAAACCTGAAAGTGTCCCAGATTATCTTCGACTTATGAATTTAAGATACGAAATCTAACCTCAAAATTACATTATTTGTTTCTTATACTTCTCGACGTGAGTAGTTAAGCTATACCGATCCTACTCCATCTGGTTTAGGTAAGGGATTGTGGGCGTGTCCGTGGCCTGTAACCAGTGACGTCATGGCGCCGGTGATAAGGGATTGTGGGCGTTTCCGGTGATAAGGGGCCGTGACCAGTGACGTCATAGGACGTGTTAATCATGAAAAGGTCGTCTAAAGGTCAAGGTCAATTTATTTTTGTAAAATAAACTGTGTATTCATAGTACAAAATGGAATTAAACGTGATTTAAAAATATTTGAAATATTAAATGTTGGTTTTCTTCATATTCATCTATATTGTAACATCACAATAAACACGGAATGATAATGAATACAAATATAATAAAAAATGACACTGATGACAGTCATGACGAATAGATAGCTAAATTTCTGTCAAAAAATCATCAAACCAGTGGCTTTAAAACAATAATTTCAGCTTTTGTTAAGCAAGACATTTATTAAAATGGTGCAGTTAAATTCAGTTTTAACGATAACTTGAAAGTAAAACGTCCGTTAAGTTAGCATTACCACTTGCAAATATGAAAAATATAATTATTGCAAAAATTGTCGCCAATGTGTCGCAAATTAAATATGGTACCAATTAAGCTACATTTTAAAATTATATTGGCTTCTACAGGGTGTTCCAAGAAAAGGTGCCAGAATTCTTTTTTTTTTAAATGGAATGGTGGGGATATTTTTACACTTTTTAAATCAACCCTTAGGTCTACATTAATAGTTAATTTTGATTTAATATCTCATACACCGTTGCCAAGTTATTACGAAATTTGTCAATTTTTCGAATTTTACACAACTTCTTATAAACCGCCATACAAAAGACATCTGTTAAGTAATTTAGTCACTTTGTACATGATATTTCGTAAGAACCAGAAAGCCCTCGGTAAAAGTATATTTAATTTCAGTGTTACAGGGTATTCAAAATTTAATTCCAAATTTTCCGATTTTCGAAGTAAATTTATTCACTTTTCTTAAATACGATACCCTGTATATTATAACATATTTGAAAAGCCCATTAAATTCTCATAAGTGTCAAACTTTTTTCCACTTCTTCACTAATTTTTTTATAATTTAAAATTTGAAACTTTTTTTACCAATTTTTCACCAACTTTATTTTTCCACCTTTTGCCACAGCCTTTTTTCCCTACTTTTTTCTCCACTTTTCGCCCCAACCTTTTTTCCCTACTTGTTTCTCCACTTTTCGCCCCAGCCTTTTCCCAGCCTTTTTCCCCTACTTTTTTAGTTTCAAACTGTTCCCCAATTTCTTTATTTATAATCTTTGTTTTTTATTTTCAATTTTCTCCTTCTCTCTTTCTATCAGTACCAATGGAGTGGTAAGGGGGAAAGAAGAAAATAATTACTCAAAAAAAGTGATTTTTTCGTAAAAAAGTGGAAATTTGACAGAAACTGACAATAATGAGAATAAATGGGAAAACGGGGTAATTTCAAGAAAAAAAGTTACAAAATTTGAAAGAAAAGAGGGGAAATTTAAGACAAAAAAGTTAGAAAATTTGAAAGAAAAGAGGGGAAATTTTGGAGGAACATGGGAAATTTGAGAAAAAATAACAAAAATGAAAAAAAAAGAGGTAATTTTAAGAAAAAAATTTGGTAATTTTAGAAAAAAACGGGGTAATTTCAGGAAAAAGTGACAAAAATTGAGAGAAAAGAGGGGAAATTTGAGACAAATAGTAACAGTATTTAAGAGAAAAGAGGGGAAATTTTGAAGGAAGAGGCCTTATGACGAAAATAAGGGGTAATTTTCAGAAAAAGGGGCAATTTTAGAAAAAAGGGGGTATTTTCAGATAAGTGACAAAGTGAAAAGAGGAAAAATTTTGGAGAAAAAAATTAACACCCTCATTTTTCTTAAAAATCTACTAATTTAGTAGGAAATTTACTGAAAACTGTAACTCTGATTATTTGTGATAGAGGATAAGTAAAAACAATAATAAAATAAATCGTGGCGAAGCTGGGAATCCCAAAGTCAGCGCGGGGATGCTTGCGCAACAGCCGAATAAATCGTTACTGATATTATACTTTTGTACAAGAGCATATTGAGACATTTTCGGATGTTTAAAATGGTGGAAACATTTTATATATATAAATAAACAAGTCATAAATAATCCACTTAATAAAGATCGTAAAAAATATTTCAACCTGTTGGTTTGTTTTAATACACTTTGTTATTGGTCGCAGCGATATTTCAGATAAAATATAGTAGATGGCTCATTTGATTCAGAATGATGCCTACAAAAATATTCTAAATTTGCATAAACAAAGATTTTAAAAAAGGTACTAGTTTTTCGTAATTAATTAATTTACTGTAACTTTAATTAACAAATTCTAAACTTGTTAACTAGCCTATAGAGGGTACAAAGTTATCATTAAAAATATAATAAAAGGTATAAAAAGTTGTATAAAAGCGCATAGCGCAAACTAATTTTAATCTAATTTTAATACTTATAAGTCCAAACAGCAAACCCGACAGATCACTTGCCAATAACGAACTTTCCTACTCAGCTGCGAGTTTCAAACAAAAATAAATCATTGGTGTTTCCAAATAATAATTTGTTTTCCTTTTTTTTTGATTTTGACACTATTCATAGTTTTAAAATTTATATTTACATATTTTAACGAATAGATTTAACAATTAGTATTTGGGGAAATCCTTACATAGGTGTACAAAATTTTCTAAACAAAATTGGTAATTTTTGTAAAAATTTAAAAAATAAAAATATAAAAACCGTAAATGCTTTGAACAACACAACTTGACAACTGTAGCTCAAAATAAAATGCGACAACCGCTGAAATGTAGCCTAAAAAATGGCGATTTAATATGCGCAACTCGGATGCGCCAACCTTTCCCGCTAACGTGAGTACACAAAGTAGTCGGACGTTAGACTGAACGCTTGGTGATATGCATCGCTCATTGGCAGACGATGGTAGTGTCTACCATTCTGGCTACTCCCACTATAAACTCAAAAAAATTCCATCTTGGTGGAGAAACAACCCTATTTTTTCAAAATATTTCAGGGATGTACTTGCCTATTTAGATACCTTAACTATCGATTTCATAACAAATAGAAATTACCCTATAAAACCAGACCTCGGGCTAGGAGACGGTAGATCATTAGAAGAAGATGAACAATACTTGGATCGGATTCTTATCTTAAATTCATGTACTGTAGAGAATAAATTATTTGTTGTTGTTATGATCTGATTAATGAATACTCGAATCTGAACTCCTACACATCAGTCTGAAAATATTATTGGTAGGCAGAAGCATTATGACCAAAAAAAAAACAATTTTTCCACATTAATATCATTTCTGTAATGATAATTAATAACAGTAAAATTACTTAACTGTAAAAATATTTTATCTAAATTATCTAACCTCGTATTTTACCTACCACTATGAATAAATGTAATATGGATTCATGCAGAATTGAAATTCTTTCGACCTAGTGAACCAATCATACATTCTCCAATCGATGGAACTTTAATTCAACCAATATCAGAGTCTCCTTTATATTCAAATGCTCCCTTAGGAATTCCTTTTGGTAAAATTGAAATGCCTTGTCATCTGTGTCACTGTTTACTTTCCTTTTATGTCCTTATCTTTCCTCTGATGGTCCAATCATTTCGTATTATTCAAATAATTTTAACCTTTATCCACTGTGGAAGAGCAACTGAGTCTTTGAAATTAAGATCTTTTAAATTGTGAACTGATCAATCGTTATAAATGCTTTAATAAAATATTAATTTTGTATTCAGAGTTATTGAAGAAAAAAACGAAAAAGTACTTTTTTAAAAATGTGAATTGTGGAAAAAATAGGGAAAAATAGTAAAAAAATAGAAAAAATTTGGCAATCTTTGGGAAAAAAAAGACAAAATCAAGAAAAAATAGGAAAATATAGGCAAAAAAAGGGTAAATGGGTAAAATGAAAAAAAAAAAACATGAATAAATAATAGATAATAGAAGAAAACAGAAAAAGAGAAAGGAAACCGCTAAAAATCGGAAAAAAAGAAAAAAAGTCGTAAAAAAACGCAAAAAACCTCAAAAAGAATAAAGCAAGAAATCTCAGAAAATAGCAAAAAAAAACTTAAGAAAATGCAAATAAACGGAACAAAATCAAAAAAATACCAATCAAAAAAACCGAAATAAATTTTAACAATCTAAGAAATAAAAAAATTCGAAAGAATTGAAATAAATCGAAAATTCAGGGAAATAAGAAAAAAATCAGAAAACAAAAGAAATAGAAAAAAAAACAGAACAATTAGAAAAAATAAGGAAAAATTTTTAAAAAATGGAAAAAAATCAGAAAAAACAAAAAATCAGAACAAAACAAAAAAAAATGAGAAATTAGAAACGAGAAAAAATAGAAAAATCCCCAAAAAACTGCAGAAAATCGCAAAAAAAATAAATAAAAAATGGCAAAAAAAACAATCAAACAGCCCAAAACAATTAACTATCTAAAAAAATTCAAAAGAATTGAAATAAATCGAAAAAAAATTAGAGGGAATAAAAATAAATCAGAAAACAAAACAGAATGAGAAAAAAATGAGGAAATGAGGAAAAATCAGAAAAAAAATGGAAAAATATAGGCAAAGATAGGAAAATAGGAAAATATGCCCAAAAATAGTAAAATGGGGATAATTAAAAAAAAAGCAGTAAAAAATGGTAAAGAATTCAAGAAAATGGGAAAAAATCACAAAAAAATTGAAATAAATCGAAAAGAATCAAGAGGAATAAAAATAATTCAGAAAACAAAAGAAAAGAAGAAACAGAATGAGAAAAAAATGAGGAGACTTCTAATCAGAAAAAAAATGGGATAATATTTTCAAAGATAGGAAAATAGGAAAATATGGGCAAAAATAGTAAAATGGGGATAATTAAAAAAAAGCAATAAAAAACAGTAAAAAATTCAAGAAAATGAGAAAAAAATCACAAAAAATTTTATATGCAAATAATCAGGAAAAAATTTAAAATAATCACAAAAAAAACAATCAAAAACATTAAAACAATCTAAAAAATCAAATAAATTGAAATAAATCGAAAAAACAGAATAATAAGAAAAAATAAGGAAAAATTATAAAAGAAATCGAAAAAAATCAGAAAAAAACCAAAAATCAGAACAAAATGGAAAAAAAATTGAGAAAATATGTAGAAGGAAAAAATGAGAAAAATGGAAAAAAACGAAAGTTGAAAAAAATCAGAAAATATTGTTAAAAAAATGAAAAAACAAATAAAAAAAAAACGAGAAAATCAAAAAATTATAAAAAACCGAAAAAACCGAAAAAAATGCAAAAAACGCAAGAAACGAAAAAAAAAGTAGCTAAAAAAAAACGCGAGAATTCGAAAAATATCGAAAAACATTTCAAAAATATCGTTAAAACCGCAAAAAAACCGGAATGAATGAAAAAAAAATGAAAAAATTTGGAAGATTTGAAATAAATTGCAAATTATTACAAAAAAATCTCAAACAAAAAATCGAAACAAAATCCCCAAAAAAACCACAGAAAATAGCACAAATTCACAAAAAATTGTAAATGGAAATGCTCAAAAAATTATAGAAAAAAAATAAACGCAAAAAATGGTAAAAAATTGCAAAAAGCAATCAAAAAATCGAAAACAATTGTAACCATCCAAAAAAAAATTCAAAAGAATGAAATTAATTAATAAAAATCGGAGGAATAAGAAAAAATCAAAAAACAAAAGAAAGAAATAGAAAAAAAAACAGAATGAGAAATAAATGAGGAAAATTTTATAATCCTTTTAAAAAATCAGTAAAAAAAATAGGGAAATATAGGAAAAATGGAAACAAATAGAAAAAATATGAATAAATTTAAAAAAAATAGGAACGATAGGAAAATGGGGAATATGGACAAAAATAGTAAAATGGGGATAAATAAAAAAAAGGAAGAAAAAACTTGGAAAAAAAGGAAAAAATGGGAAAAATAAACAAAAATTGGTATATAAAACACATGTAAATTCAAAATTTTAGAAACTACCTGAGGATGAATTTGTCGTTAACAAAACGTGTAGAATTTTGGATATATAATTAGGGTAATTAGAAGTTTAGAGTTAATAATACAAATGTAAATAAAAATCAGGTCCGTATTTAAGAAATTAACTTATGAGTGTTCCACAAAATCTTAACGCCCTGTACACATTTTAAAACGAGATATTTCAATTAATAAAATTTTTAAAGATAATTGGAAATTACAATGTAATAGTCATTGTGAATTATTTTATTTCTGTAAGAATTTCTGATATTGTCCTCCCCCTTGTTCAAGATATTTTATAATCCTTGGTTAATTATTAGGGTAAAAATAATCAAACTGATTTTCCGTTCATTTTTTTTTCTTATCACAGAATTGTAAACATTTTGATACGTAAAAAACAGAGAAACTCTTTCGTTTTAAATAATTTTGTTTTTATCCTTACTTTGACCTCAAGGCTTTGCCAGTTTTACTTTTCTAAAACATACTATGGTATGCATGAAAAGTTTCGAGTTATTCTCACGTAAACATAAAACATTTACGTCGACCGTGTTCCATTTCGACAACGTACAAACACTATTTGCGGTTTTGTTTGAAATAAAGTTGCTATATGCCCTAGCCTATGCCCAACTTGAAGACAGAGTTGGCCCTTTTAAAATTCTCCAATTTTCTTACTAGCACTGTTGGTTCGAAATAAGATAAAAATTTAGTTCGAAAATCGCTAGAAAATAGTTTCATTTGTATAGAGTATTGCAAAATAGTTTGACACCCTGTATATTTTTTAATTTTTAAATTACTACTTCAATGGATTAGATATTCAAATTTTAATTAAAAAAATAATCCATTTTACGAATTTAAAACAAGTTTTATTTACATCATAATTTCGGAAATATAATCTTATGATATAAACACCCTGTATATATTTAAATAATTGTGAAAAATGGACGAGGTAAATCCATTTTTAATTAAAAAAGCAAGTGTGGGGAAAAAATAATAGTTGGAAAATAAAGGGGGAGAGGAAATGTGGGCAAAAAACAATTGTGGGAAAAAAGGAGAAAAACAGGGTAAAAAACATTGTGAGAAAATAAAGGGAAAAAGGGGCAAAAAACAGGACTGCAAAATAAAGTGAAGAAAAATTAGAAGCAAAAATAAAAGTTGTAAAAAAAGGGAGTAGAGTAATAAGGCAAAAAACAACAGTTTAAAAAAAGAGGGGAAAATAATGATACAAAAAAAAATCGGAAAAGGTAAAAAGTAGGCTAAAAACCAGTGGGTATAAAAAAGGAAAAAATAGAATAAAAACACAAGCTTAAAAAAAAACTGGACAGAAGATAGGGTAAAAAGTGTGCAAAAAAGGGGGGGAAAGTGCGAAAAATAATATTTTTTAAGGAAAAGCAATAATGGCGAAGAGTTGGATAAAAAGAGTCGAACAAGTAGAGCACAAACTAATAGTTATAAAAAAAAATAATTGGAAAATGGGGTAAAAAGTAGAGCAAAAACCAATAGTTTTATAAAAAGAGGGGGAAATAGGGCAAAAAACGGTGGAAAAATAAGACGAAAAGAAAAAGGGACCAAAGACAAAGTGGAAAGAGTGAGTAAAAATGAGACAAAAAACTAGTAGCTGAAAAAAAAATGGGAAAAAATAATAGGGTAAAAAATGCGGGAAAATAATAAGGCAAAAACCAACATAAATAAAGGGAAAATATTGAGGCAAAAACCAAGAGTGGCAAAAAGAGCAAAACACCAACAGTTATAAAAAAAATGGGAAAAAAAACGAAAAAAAAGTCGCTAAAAAAAACGCAGGAAATCGAAAAATATCGTAAAAATTTTCAAAAATATCTTTAATAAAAAAAATTGCAAAAAACGCCAAAAAAACCGGAATGAACGAAAAAAATTAAAAAATTGCAAATAATTGCAAAAAATCTCAAACAAAAACGGTAAACAATCGAAACAATATCCCAAAAAAACAGCAGAAAATAGCAAAAAACACAAAAAATTGTAAATGCAATGCGTAAAAAATAAAAAATAAACGCAAAAAATGGTAAAAAAATCGCAAAAAGCAATAAAAACCGAAAACAAATGTAACCGTCTAAATGAATTCAAATGTTGGAAAAAAGCAGAAAATCGGGACAAAAAAACCATTGTGAGAAAATAAAGGGAAAAAGGGGCAATAAACAAGAGTGCAAAGATAGTGAGGAAAAATGAGGAGCAAAAACAATAGTTGTAAAAAAAAAGGGTGTGGGGTAATATAGGGCTAAAAACAAGTGTCGAACAAAATGGGGAAAAAGGGCAACAAACAATAGTTTAAAAAAGAGGGGAAAATAATGAGGCAAAAAGAGAGTGGGGAAAAAGTGGCCTAAAAACCAATGGGTGTTTAAAAGGTAAAAAAATAGGATAAAAAAACAAACGTAGGAAGAAAACTGGGCAGAAAATAGGGGAGAAAGCGTCAAAATCAATAGATGGAAAAAGAAGAGGGTAGGGGTAAATATGGAAAACAATTCTGGGAAAAAGGGGCAAAAATCAAGTGTGCAAAAAAAGGGGAAAAAGGGCCATAAATAATATTTGTAAAATACGTAAAAACGAGAAAATCAAAAAAAAATTGTAATAGACCAAAAAAAATGCAAAAAAAAACGCAAAAATGCTAAAACTCGGAAAAAACGAAAACAAAGTCGCTAAAAAAACTCGAAAAATCGAAAAATATCGCAAAATTTTTCAAAAATATCGTTAAAAAATTGCAAAAAACCGCAAAAAACCGGACGGAATGAAAAAAAATTAAAAAAATTGAAAGATTTGAAATAAATTGCAAATTATTACAAAAAAATCTCAAATGAAAACTGTAAAAAAGCGTAAAAAATCGAAACAAATTATTACAAAAAAACCACAAAAAATAGCAAAAAATCGCAAAAAATTGTAAAGGCAAATGCGCAAAAAATCAGAACAAAAATCGGAAAAAAATCGCAAAAAAAAAATAAACGCAAAAAATGACAAAATATCGCAAAAACGGGCAGAAAATAGGGGAAAAAGAGTCAAAAGCAATAGATGTAAAAAGAAGAGGGTGGGTTGAAAGGGGAAAAATAATTCTGGAAAAAAGGGGCAAAAATCAAGTATGCAAAAAAAGATGAAAAAGGGCCAAAAATAATATTTTTTAAGCAAAAGCACTAGTTAAAAAAATGGGGGAAATAAAGTGGCTGACAAAAAATGAATAAAAAGTGAGAGAAAACTAATAGTTGTTAAAAAAGAAGGCGAAAATTCGGTAAAAAACAATTGTGCAAAAATAAGGGAAAAAGGGACAAAAAACATGAGGGGAAAAATATTGAGTAAAAATGAGACAAAAAACAGGAGGCAAAAACAATAGTGTAAAAAAGAGAGGAAAAATAATAAGGCGAAATCCAAGAATGGGAAAAAAGAGGGAAAAACAATAATAGTTATAAAAAAAGGTGGAAAATACGGTTAAAAAGTGGGAAATGGAACAGGGCAAAAATAGTTGGGGATAAAATGAGGTAAAGAAAACAGAAGTGGGAAAATAAAAAAAGCGGGACAAAAAAACAAATGAGGGAAAAATTGTCAAAAACAATAGGTGTAATAAAAAAGGGGGAAAGCAATTGTGGGAAATAAGCTCTGCATAAAATTGCGAGATATTTATTTTCTTGACTCTGATGAATAATGCATTTATCCCAATTTAGCATAATAAACGTGACTCGCACAAGTGAATTAAACACATGTGTATCAGAGGGAGACAGATATTAAAAACTACTTAATAAATTATCTCAGACACACGCCAAGAACGGTGAAAATTATATGGCACTAATTTAATTTACAGCAGAGATTGTTTTTCGATTGTTTAACATAATCTTCCAAAATTATTTTTTTACGTCCTCTTTTTTCTTTATCTATATTAAATTCTGTTCCATTTTCCACGCTCGGTTTTTTAACCCCAGATAAACTACTCTGTCTGAAACTTTATTTTTCACACAAAATTTTACCGCCCCATTTTTGGAAATATTCCCTAATACTAACCAATCGTATACGTTTTTATTAAGTTAAATTCTGCTTCCGAAAAATGATGCCCTTGTTACTACTACAGCTGCGTAACACAAGTACACAAAAGAAAAATAAATAAAATAATTTACTGAAAATTATGACAAAAATGCGAGAAAGAATAAATTTTAGGACACATGGCAATGCTGTAACAAACTGATCTACGATCAAGCACTTAAATAGAGTTGAAGTATTCACTAAAACTTTTTTATATTTTATAAAAACAATTTTGCTGTCAAAGTCAAACTTTAAATTATATAGTCCTTTTCAGCGTTTTTGAGCTTTACGTCACACATTCATATGAAATAAGTAGGCATAAGTAAAATATCTGCAACTCGTTCATGTACCCTTGGTGAAGCAATCTAACAAATTTAATATAAATTACCGATTTACTGATGTTTTTCTAGGTATTTTTTATAACTGGTTTCAAGTAGGTACATCTAACTTTTGATAAGACACTTTAATGTTATTTAATAAGTATGTGATGAAAAATTCAAGGAAACCACGACACTGATAATCAAATACGAATCAAGAAAAAACGTACGTACCGGGAGTTCGTACTTATTAATAAAAATCTCATACGAATGTCACTGAGGGAGATGGTATAATGAAAAAACTTCTTACTTATATTATTTCAGTGACAACTCAAAAACCCTAAAAAAACTATAACAATTTTTATTTAAAATAAAATACTGAATATAAATAGCGGGAAAAATATTATGTTGGTTATAACCCAACTTTTACTTTCTTCTTTAAAAAAAAAAACATTGAAAATAAAATTAAAGGTACATTTCCGGAATTTTTTAGTAATGCAGAAAAGCGTTCAGAAAATTACAATTTTTATGGCATGTCCCTTTAGAAAATGTAACTCTTTTTTTCCAGTTTTTAATTTAGCACAGCGTTTCCTGGTTAGTAATGGATTTTATACAAACTAAATGGAACGCGTTTTTGTTTTTATAGAGTATTTGTGAAATCTCTATGTTGAATTTTCATGGGAAATTTTTGGTATAAACAATTGTTAATATTATGTCATTTATATATCGAGTTTTCTAAAACTGCGGAAGAGGGAAAATAAAACTTGAAATTTTTCTCTTTTTTCAGTTTTTGATTTGGTATTGGCGAATTTTTTTATATACCCAAAAACCTAAAATGCTGTAACTAAAAAGTTCTTATAATCCGGGTTTTTTTTTCCTAATTCAAACGGACTATTGTAGCAAAAAAGAAACTTCACCGGAGTTTACCGGACGAATGAGGATTAACGTTAAAGGATTTGTCGAGAAAACACGTCTCATTTTATTATTATTACTCTTTGTCATTTACTTCTGGTTAGAACCTTTTATAGAAATTTTTATGATATAAAGCATGTTTCTGAGGCGCACAGTAAGTCTTATTATATAATAAAAGTTATTCGTCCATTTTCTATTTATTTTAATTAATTTTATTAATAAGAATGAAATAAATTCAAATGAAATATTATTAACAAAGATCCATGCAGTTTTCTGTAATTTGGAGGGTTTTATCATGTCCATCGATTATAACATTGCTGATCTACAAGCTTTATAACTTTTTTCCGAGACTGCAGCCTCGTGGCCTTATTGTGTTATTGTGTTATTTCCCGTCTCTTTCTCTAATGCATGCACCCAGTCCATCAACCTTGTTCCCTGCACTAGTTTGTACAGGTTCTTTAATGGCTGTTTGTAGTAGTCTTCTGGAGGATCCATTTTTGGTTTTCCATATATTCTTTGCCTTCTGTGATCCAGCGCCTCAGTAGTTCTTCAGTTACATTCTTTCACAGTTCTTTTATAAACTTTTTCCCGTGTAGAAGTCCGAGTATATTGTCCCAGTAAAATTTATTTTATATAGTACCTAAACGTACGTTTTGGTACTCCCATCACTGGTTCTGGACCCATTAATGGGTTTGACGATCCGCTTCTCGCGAGTTTGTCAGCCTTTTTGTTTCCAGCGATACCTTTGTGACCTGGTACCCACGATAAAGTTACTTTACTATGGGTCGCCACATTCCCATACCAGTCTAGATGTCACCTTTGGGCTCCTTATGGCCTTAAGGTATGCTTAACTGTCTGAGGAGATTATAATTCTTTTTCCCTCGTGGGCCCTCATATTACTATTTCTCGCACATTCGAGTATTGCATAGAACTCCGCCTGGAATACCGAGGTATATTTTCCTAAAGAGAAGCTCTCTTGGTACTTATTCTGTTCGCAGTATATACCAGCTCCAGTTCCCCCTTCCGTTTTTGACCCGTCTGTGTACTAGGTAATTCCGTTAGGGTTTGTCCTGAAATCTGTGCTTGTATTCAACTCATATTATTCTCAGATCTTTGTTAATGCTGTATTTAACAGTCATATGGTCTGACCTACTGCCAAGCATGTTGCCTCCCACATGATCTAGCTTAGGGTGTCCCAGTCTATGTTTTCCTTCATAGAATGGTAAGTCCTCTAGCCGTCATAGAGCCATTCTAGCCTCCCCTATTTTAACGTATTGTAATGGCGGGAGGTTCCCCGCTATTCCCAAACAGACAAGTCTTTGTATCTTGCCCAATTTGGAGATAGCGGTCCGTTGTTTTATCTTTGGCCACCAGACCAGAGATGAATATGTTACCATATAACTTGTCAACAAAAGCTTAAAGTAGTTTTCACGTCACCAATGAGTGGAATCGACTTTCATTTAAGTAATTTAGGGTGACTAAGATAGTATTTTGTGCTTTAATCTCTTATTTTTCCAGCGATTGTTTTATTGCTGCTTTTAGTAACCAACAAAGCTTCTAACTTATAATTCTTATTAAAACAAATACTTAATTATAATCTCAAACGCTAGCAGAAACGTGCATAATTATATCTTTTTTTATTGGTGCACTGCAGGTTTACAATCTACTCTATACACAGTAAATAGTCTGTTACTCATTAAGGTGAGTTAGGTACCATCCTCTAGAGATTATCATGTAGGTGGTCATTGGCTATTTAATCTTCGTTCGGTAATTGGTTGCATAAATAAATTATTTATTAAATCATTATTGTAGTAAGTGGTGCGATTTTTATATCTTATTGAATGATGCATTATTACGCTCTTGATCATTGTTTTGGATTGGAATGTATCTTCGTATTTGTAGGTTTACTGCAGCCCTATTCTAGCTCACTAATAATAGATGTTATTTCATTATCTTGTGAGGTATTTCCAGCATGTTTCGAAGCAACTAGTAACTTTAAACGCTCAACCAACTCATTAGGATCGTCCCAATACACGTATTTTTCATTGTAAATCAAATCGCATCGTATTGCGGCTAGTTTCGATAATCCTGCACCTTCTATAGGATGAAACAGAGGGTGAGTAATTTCCATATACTTTGCTCTTTTTGTAACTTTAGCATTTCGATGAACGCTCGTTGCTTCTAGAATGGTTTAAGTCATCTGCAGTTACTCACCAGAATTTCAGCCGTTTTGGACGCGCACTTCTTGTGTGATAAATCATAGAAGAGAGAAGTGGAAAGTAAAGAAGACAGAAAATGAAAAAGTTTAGGGTCATTGACATATACTAATGGACATGGCCAACCCCTATATTTTTTTTCTTGAAAAGAAAGGAAGATGGCGTATAGTTTCGGACTAGTGCTATCTCTAACATCCTAACTACAATACTATTTTGAGAGAGATAGAGAAACATCATTTTATCTCTTTCTCTCGAAGTAGCACAATCCTCTCTGCTGGGCATGGCTGCATGTGATAGGATTTTTTTTATTGAAAAAGGCAAAGTTGATTGGAAAAGAGTTTTTTTTTTTTGGTTCCATGTTCTAGAATTTCTTATTATCTTCTTTTTTAACTTTTCAACATTTCCCGATCTTTTTGTACTTTTGAATTATTTTCCTTTCCAGATTAATATTCCTATTTTCTGTATATTTGTCATTTTATCTCATATAGGGCTTCACACGAGACGAGTTAAGTCGAGAATTTAAAAAAATCTCGTCTCGGTCTCGTTAGTTGAGAAAAAAATTAGTCTCGGTCTCGTAACCGTTTGTCTCGTCTCGTCAAATCTCGTTATTGCTAGAACTTATTTCTAAAATTGTATTTCTATGATATTTAAATACTTTTTTACATAAACTACTTCTTTAGCACTACTTTGAGATTTATTAAAAAAAATCCCATAATTGCGATTTAACTGCACCAGGTTTCATTATGGAAAAAAAGTTCGAACCAAAGGAGAAAAATCAAAATGTTTTTTATAATCAAAAAATAAAAAATAATTGTTAATAACACTCAATAAAATTTATATTTAAAATTTGTCGTTACCGAAAACTCCGAAAACTGAGAACTGAAATCCGAATCCAAGTAAAAATAAAGCTCTACTAAATAAAATAATAAAAAATAAATCATGACCGTGCCATAAAAAATAAAATAGATTATCTTTTTGTAGGTCCATTTGTTTTGCACATGTTTTAAAGTTTATGGATTTTATCGCTTCTTCTATTCGTCTAAAGTACTCAAATACTCGAACTCGAATCAGTATTCGATTCTTAAATGTATTCGATTCTTAAAAGTATTCGATTCTGCCCATCACTACATTTTTGCTGTAACTGAAGTCCAAAATTATAAAATAAAATATTTCATAGATGGTTACCAGATTTTAGATTTCATAAATTTATCGTAACCTATGCAGACACTTTTTTTATTTAAAAAAAAAATTAAATGTTTATACTGCTTGCAAGTTTATTTTTCTCGGGTTCAGAAAAAAATTCTAAAGGAATATGAATGAGACCAGAAACGTATGTGGTCTCTAAATAATTTTTCGAAAAGGTCTCGTCTCGGTTTTACGAGACGAGACGAGAAAAGTATCGTTCTCGTGTAAAGCTCTAATGTAATATTGTCTTTATTATTATTTTCTTCAGAAACATATTCCTCTAATTCTTCACTTACTCCTACTTTTTGTTCTGTCATTTTTTTTGCTATAGTACCCATTTTAATTTTTTCATATACTTTATGCTTCTCTATTATTTCTATCTGCAATTTATTCTGTACCAATATCATCTGATTATTATTCTCCTCTTCTCGTTCTTCTTTTTCTGTTTCTATCTGTTTTTCCAATCTATCAATTATTTAATTTTTCTTTTAATTCCCTTTTTAATTATTGATTTGTTTTGTTTTTATTCTTTATTTATTAACATCACAATCATCTAACTGCCTCTCAATACCAGCCACCTCTAAAAAAAATAATATGATGTACCGGGGGTTGATTCGTCACAATTTATATGAATATTCTTTTTGTGTTAAATCAAGGTTTTTTTATATAAATGAATCCACAATCATAACTTAAATAACCAATAATCATTTATTTATTTTATTTATTCTTATATCTATTCATTCTGTATAGGATTTTGTAATAAAAATCTTATCTTTTCCGAAAACCGACCCTGGTTGGTGGGTGCTTTAAGGTTTTCAATTATTGTTATATTTGAACTCCATAAATTTATTAAGTTCTTCCGGGAAAAGGAAAATAAGTTTGATTTTGTGAAAGCACCTTATTTTCTAGGAAAACATGCAATATAAACTACGGAAAAATAACTACTGGAGTGAAATCTAAATTAACTCTAAATAAATCATCTTTAATTTCTTGGAATCTTATTTAGAGAAGCAATTGCCTTTAATAATTATCTACCACGTAGTAGTTACACTGTATTACAGATTACCACATTAACAAAAAATAATTACAATGAATATTAAAGATAAACTGAACTTACTTTAATGACAACATAATTTGACATATCAAATACTACACTTAGTGAGTTCGGCTTGGTTACTCTTTTCACTGGTTTTACCCTGTCCCTGATCGATCCGTTTGGGTACTGACCAAAATTAGGTTTAGACGTAACACCAAATACTCACACTTTACTCCTAACGCTCCTGATTCTTTAAGCCGAACTCAGCTACTCCCTAGATATTCTTCCCTTCTTCTTAATTAGTTTATAAATTTTTCTCTAATAGGTGAGTTCGGTTTGGTTAGTGTTTTCATTCGTTTTACTCCGTCATTGATCTATCTGTTCGGGTACTGACAAAAATTCGGTTTATACGTTACTCCAAATACTGACTCTACTCCTAATGCTCCCAATTCTTCAAGCCAAACTCAGGTACTCACTAGATATATCAATTTTTCTATAAAAAGGTGAGTTCGGTTTGGTTACTCTTTTCATTCGTTTTTCACTAACAAAACTCGGTTTAGAGGTTACTCCAAATACTCACACTCTACTCCTAATGCTCCCAATTCTTCAAGCCAAACTCAGGTACTCACTAGATATATCAATTTTTCTATAAAAAGGTGAGTTCGGTTTGGTTACTCTTTTCATTCGTTTTTCACTAACAAAACTCGGTTTAGAGGTTACTCCAAATACTCACACTCTACTCCTAACGCTCCCAATTCTTCAAGCCAAACTCAGGTACTCACTAGAGATATCAATTTTTTTACAAAAAGGTGAGTTCGGTTTGGTTATTCTTTTTATTCGTTTTTCACTAACAAAACTCGGTTTAGAGGTTACTCCAAATACTCACACTCTACTCCTAATGCTCCCAATTCTTCAAGCCAAACTCAGTTACTCACTAGATATATCAATTTTTCTATAAAAAGGTGAGTTCGGTTTGGTTACTCTTTTCATTCGTTTTTCACTAACAAAACTCGGTTTAGAGGTTACTCCAAATACTCACACTCTACTCCTAATGCTCCCAATTCTTCAAGCCAAACTCAGTTACTCACTAGATATATCAATTTTTCTATAAAAAGGTGAGTTCGGTTTGGTTACTCTTTTCATTCGTTTTTCACTAACAAAACTCGGTTTAGAGGTTACTCCAAATACTCACACTCTACTCCTAACACTCCCAATTCTTCAAGCCAAACTCAGGTACTCACTAGATATATCAATTTTTTTACAAAAAGGTGAGTTCGGTTTGGTTATTCTTTTTATTCGTTTTTCACTAACAAAACTCGGTTTAGACGTTACTCCAAATACTCATACTCTACTTCTAACTCTCCCAATTTAAAATTTAAAGGTATATATTGTGCAGATATTTTTAATTTTGTTGGTAACGCTTAAAAAAAAATCTGGTGTGGCCAACACATGTCCTGTCGCCATTTTTAAATTAAAAATTAATACGTTAACACAAAAGAGTATGAAAAAAAAATTGTGCGGTCGGGGTGGTTCATAATCGAAATAAATCGAAAGATAATCGAAATAAAAAGAGGAAAATGAACAAAAATTGACAAAAATGGGCAACAATCGAGAAAACCGACAAAAACCGAAAAAACCAGCGAAAAAGTTGGAAAAACCCAAAAGGATTCATAAAAATAAAAAAAACAACAGAAAAATGTGAAAAATAAACGAAAAATCGAAAAAAATCAGATTGAACAAACCGAAAAAACCAGAAAAATAAAAGAGAAAAAGTTAGAAAAAACCTAGAACAATTCGAAAAAAATCAAAAAACAACAGAAACATCAGAAAAAAATCGAAAATAATCAGAGTGACAAAAAACGAAAAAACCAGAAAAAAAGAGAAAAGTTAGAAAAGACTTGGAACAATTCGAAAAAATCAAAAAACAACAGAAAAATGAGAGAAAAATTGATAAACGGAAAAAATATGACAATATTAGAATGAAAATTAAAATTAGAAATTACGGAAAAAACCAGGAAATCAATAGAATTGTAAAATAACGGAAAAACTAGCAAAAACGCTAAAAATCGTAAAAAATCCAAAAAAAAATCGCATAAAAACTGTAAAAAACTGCAATTAATAAAAGAACAACCAAAAAACCGGAAACAATTGTACTTAAAAATTTTTAAAAATGAAAAATTTAGAATGATTTGAAATAAATCTTAAAAGATAGTAAGAAATCGCAAAAAATCGAAACGAAACTATAAAAACATTTAAAAAATTCAAAAATAGAAAAAAGTGACAAAACATTACTATTAAAATTAATTGCAAAAAATCTGAAAAAAAATCCAAACAAATAGTAAATAAATAAAATTACAAAAAAATCTCAAAAAATTGCAAACAACCAAAAACGAGAAAGTATATATTGTAATTGAAATTTTTTAAAAATGAAAAAACTCGTTGAAATAAGTCGAAAAATTCAGAGGAATAAGAAAAAAATCTGATGTAGCCAGCACATGACCTCTCCCCATTTTTGGATCCAAAATTTACACGTTGGCACAAAAAAGTATAAAAAAAATTTACTTTTTTTATAAATCTGGCAACAATTGCTAAATTTTTAAAAATTTTAATGATACGAAAATAAAATAAAGTGTATACAAAATATATGTGTAAAACTTTATTTCTATTTTGTTTAGTAATGACGTCATCACTCATAGTAATTACTATTTTCGGTTGTCCGATTGACACCAAAATCTAATTAGATCTCTAATCTAGTGTATCTGAATCCTGTATGCAAAATTTCATATTTTTCAATTCACTAACACACACATACACACAGCATCATCGTGAAAATATCAAAATCGTATTCTAGGGACCTTAAAATCTGTTTATCCATAGAAAACTGACTATCCAATTTTTAGCATGATTACTATACCTCTTTTATCTGAGGGGCGAGAGGTAACAACTAAAAGAAACCTTAGATTTGGTGGAATGTAGGCCATATGATATTTTCAATCCTATCAATTTTAGATAACAAACTTTCGAGCTAGTTCGATCCTTGAAGTGACACGAAATCCTAGGATACCCGGTACATCCTCAGGGCTCAAGACAATTCACGAAGAACTTAGTTAACGAAGTTAATACAATCCTCCTATCATTTCAAATCCCTTTCAGTTTCCAACAAATCGTATTTAGTCATCACGTTACGGATTTAAATTGAATTTCACGCCTTACCCGCGCGGGTCACCCAGACCCCTAGACCTTTGCGCGATAATTAGATACGCATTTTGAAAGGGCAAGCAACTGGTTCTCAAACTCGTTAAATTGCTTAAATTTGTCATTAACTGCCGTGATTGACACGAGGTGTTTAATTTCTTATAGCTAATATTGAAAGATCGACATTAAACTGCGTGTTGCTTTAATTTACGGATACCGGAAGATTTAATTTGATTTCTGGATGCCAATAAAGACTGTTTTGTTGTTTAAATTTAATTATTTATTTATTTATCATAGTTTGTTGGTATTGATTTACAGAATATGTTTTACTTTAGTGACTATTTTTTTTAATCCACGTAAAGAATTCCAGATCATTACAAAAGCCTCGATTCTTCAGATATCACCTGCTACTAACCAGTATCCACCAATCATACCTTTATGGTTTGATTATTGCAAAATTACACAATCGATGGAAATGTACAAGATTTTAAAAATTTTGAAATAATCGTTTATTATTTACATATAAAAAAAACCTGTTTAATCTCAAACTATAAGCACGCCTATGGATTTGTTCCTGCATCACATCCTCACTGAGTGGCAATGTTTGTGTTTTCACCGCCCTCAGTCCAGTCAATAAAGGAGGCATAAGCATTGACCTAAACGATTCCTTAAGAAAATTATTTAAGGTGCTTAGAGAGTGAACATACTAAAAGTCCTGGCTTGCAGGAGGTGGACTCAAAGGGAGGGGGACAAAGAAAGTCGCACTTTTGGGTTTTTCACTAAGATCTCGAAAACACCAAATGAAAGCTCATAAAATTCTATACAACTTTTATTCCATTAACTTTTTCGAATGCACAGCGTTTTCAAGCTGCACGCTATTGATCTGAGAAAGAAAACACACTATGGTATTTGATGGATACGCAAACTCAGCCAATAGTACGAAGTCACAAGAACAGAGGCGACGATACAGACTGAGAAGGTCGACTAACATCAATTTAACATGAAACACTTGTGAAACAAGAAGATATGTTGTCCAATCCTACCAACAAAAGTCAAATTATCTCCTTACTACAGACAAAGCTTCAGCAGAATGAGATAGACTCTCCAGGTCACCGATGATGCTGACTTCATTATTGCGAAGACTGCTGTGGAACAATCCTCTCACAGTTCTGTTCCTGCTAACATCAATTTAACATGTAACACCCGTGAAACAAGAAGGTGTTGTGTCCAACCCTACCAACGAAAGTCAACTTATCTCCTTATTACAGACAAATCTTCAGCAGAATGTTGTATAGACTCTCCAGGTCATCGATGATTCTGACGTCCTTATCCTGAAGACTGCTGTTGAACAATCCTCTCACAGTTCTGTTTCTACTAACATCAATTTAACATGGCACACCTGTGAAACAAGAAGATGTTTTGTCCAATCCTACAAACCAAAATCAGCTCATCTCCCTACTACAGACAAAGCTTCAGCAGAATGGGATACAGACTCTCCAGGTCACCGATGATGCTGACGTCCTTATGGTGAAGACTGCTGTGGAACAATCCTCACAGTTCTATTCTTGCTAACATCAATTTAACGTGGAATACCTGTAAAACAAGAAGATGTTTTGTCCAATTCTACCAACCAAAATCAGCTCATCTCCCTACTACAGATAAAGCTTCAGCAGAATGGGATACAGACTCCAGGTCACCGATGTTGCAGACGTACTTTTTGTGAAGAGTGCTGTGGAACAATCCTCTCACAGTTCTGTTCCTAACGTTGGTGAGCATGTGGATTTCGCATTGCTTTTGATAGGTTACACTTCCAAGACGTCCTGCTGCTGAAACCCGGCTGAGGAAAAACCAAAACAATAGCACTATCCACCCGAGAGATACAACAACATAGATTTGAACATATTCTCGTCTTACATTCAGTTACCGGCTGCAATACAACTTTAAGGAGAAACAAGGTGGACTTCTTAAAATTGTACTTGAAGTAGGAAGTCATTAAAGACACGACAAAGATCTTTTACAACTCCTCTTCCACTTACGGTAAGGTTGGGAAGACGTGCTTCCTGAAATAGTATGGGACACCAGCAAGATAGATTTCCCTCAATCAGTACCCCTTCCAGCCGTTTATGAGGTCAGTAGCAAATATTAAGCCTGAAATCAGTACCCTTCCACCAACTGAAAGCGCAGCTAAACAGCATTCCAGACGCACCTACCACCAAGTGCAGCAGTGACTTGGGAATGAGCTGCCCCCTCAATGGTAGGTGCGTAATCATGTAGGAGACACTCTTGTGCTAATTACAACAGAATATCCACCAGCATCGGTGGTCCTACTGCAAATAATATTCTGCCGCTGCTCCAAGGATTATGGTCCAGTCCAAACCCCTCAAAGTGTGACCTAGTTTTCAGCTAGACTATTTATATGATCATTTTACAAGACTTTGATGATTTTTAATGGCCTCATATTTTTCCCGCAGCGTTTATGGGTTGTTCTACATATGCATAAATTTGGGTGTTTTCATAACAGATATGGAAGTTATATTTCTTTTCAAATATCCATGGTTTTTCACTTTTCCGTTAATTTGGGGTAAATCTGACAATGAAGACAATTTGGGGCAAATGTAAATAATTTGAAAGCAAAAAAAACGGAATGTTATATCTTTATTTCTATTTTTAAAATTTAAAGGTTCAACCCAACGCTTCCCGACGTGTATCCACGAATACTTTTTCAAATATTTAATGTTAAAGTTTCAATTTTGACATTTTTTTATTTTTGACAGGTGACAATTGGAGAAATAATTTTGACTGTCCTGAATAGATATTTTCCAGGGCTTTCAAATAACATATTGAAAGTCAAATTCTGTGACATATTGCATCTGTCATTTCAGCTCAATCGGTTTAAACGTGTGGCCTCTACCGTGTAAGAATACACACAGACAGACAGACTTTCATCTGGAAACGGTCAAAAAATCTCAAGTATCAAAAATCTCAAAAAAGGTAAAATACCTCAAAACCATAAAAAATCTCTGAAATCAAAAAAATCTTCAAAAAATCTTTGGTAGCTTTAAAAACATCTTAAAAATCTGTAAAATTCTTAAAAAAATCTAAAAATTCACAAAGAATCTCAAAAAATTTAAAATGTCAAGTCTCAAAAATAGTAAATGTCTCAAAAACTCAAATTTGTTCAAAAAATCTCTAAAAATTCATAGAAGTCAAAAAATCTTGAAATTTCAAAAAACCTTAAAAAACTTCAAAAGTAAAATCTGAAAAAATCTTAAAAAACCTCAAAAAATCAATAAGTATCAAAAAATCTCAGAAAACTCAAAAAATGACAGTCTCAAAGAATCTCAAAAATTCTTTAAAAACCTCAAAAAAATCTTTAAAAAAATTTAAAAATCTCATTAAATCTCTAATAATTCTCAAAGGATCTCAAAAGATTCAAAGAGTCTAAAAAAACTCGAATAAACTTCAAAAAACCTTAAAAAATATGAAAAAAACTTCAAAAAATCTATAAATTCTTAAAAAAACTAAAAAGTCCTAAATAATATAAAACAATCTCAAAAAATCTGAAAAAACATCTAATAATCTCAAAAAACCTCTAAAAATCTCAAAAAATTCTCAAATAATCTCAAGAAATCTCAAAAAATCTCAAAAAATTTCAAAAAAGCTCAAAAAATGTCAAAGACAAATTGAAAAAACGAATATTTTGTCAGATATTTAATGTTAAAGTTTCAAATTTTGAAATTTTTGACGGGTGACAGTTCGAAAAATAATTTTGACTGTTCTGAATAGAGTTTTTCAAGGGCTTTTAAATGACATATTGCAAGTCGAATTCCGTGACATATTGCATCTGTCATTTTTTGATAGTGACACTTCCGTTTGACAGATGTCGTACAAAAACTAATCGGTTCTTCCGACGGGTTACCCAAACCCATATACCAAATTTCAGCTCAATCGGATTTAACTTGTGTCCTCTATCGTGAAAGAATACACACAGACAGACAAATAGACAGACAGACAGACTTCCATCTGGAAATGGTCTTAATTATCTCAGGTGACCTCAAAATGGATATTCCTATCTTTATCTCGAAATTTTTTTTATTTTTTAACTCGTTCCCAATACTTTCCCTTCTAGGAGGTGGGTCGGCAAAGTAAAACAGATTTTCCATCCATATTCAATCTTGCTGTCAATTTTCCCGATAAAATATTTGACTTGAGGTATACTCTACAACAACCCATTTTCCCAGCGAAATTTGGGTATTCTCTTCCTCAACTATTTGCTTTTCTTCTTCTTCCCATATGTCAAAGATAAAATTATCTTTAGAGTCAATTCTTCTGGAACTACTTCCTTTCCAATGGATAATTTACAGTAGGATCTAATAAAGACCTATTTTCACTTAATCAACAAAAAATAGATATATTTTAAATTTTTACTAAACAATAAAATTTATATATCTTCTTTCACTCACTGCATAGAATCGCCGATATAAAAGTTTTTTGAAGTGTAAAAAACTTAATTACGAAAAAATTAAAGTGATCCAGAGAATTGAATTGTTCATTTAATTCAGTTTTAATTTTCGGAAAGTTTTCAGCAGCAAGACAAATTGCAATTTTAATAAAACTGAGCCAAACGAGTGCCATTTATAACTTGCAAAAAATCTGAAGCATTTTTCACATTTTCAATAATTTGTTCCATCCAAGTAATTTCCTAAAGTAGGATAATTTATTTCGAGATTAGTTGCAATTTAGTTTAGTAAGATGAAAGCATTTTTTATTTTAAAAGTGGCATGTTATCAGGTTGGACGGGGAAAAGTAGTTTTCTTTAAAGTTTTCCAATAAATATCTTAAAAATTATGAATAAAATAATTTAGAACTAAAATTGTATTTCCAATATTATCAAATTTGTAGTATATTAATCAAAATAATAAAAATTGCTACAAATTACTAAAATTTATTAAAAATTAAAAAAAATGGTTACAAATTACTAAAAATTGCTACAAATTTCTAAAAATTAATAAAAACAAATAATAAAAAATATTAAAAACTTGCTAAAAATTACTATAAATTATTAAAAAATAATAAAGAATCCTAAAAATGGCTAAAAAATAATAAAAATTGTTGGTTGAATATTGATACAAATTTCTGAAAATTGCTGAAAATTATAAAAATGCTAACAAATATTAATAAACGCTAAAGGCCGCTAAAAACGCTACAAATTACTAAAAATGGCTAAAAAATTCTTAAAAATTGGTGAAAATGGTGAAATTACTAAAAATAATAAAAAAATTGCTACAAATTTCTAAAATTACTAAAAATTATTAAAAATTGGTGAAAAATGTTGAAAATTGCTGAAAATTCGTAAAAATTGCTAAAATTACTAAAAATTCTTAAAATTACGAAAGATTCTAAAAGTTGCTAAAAATTATTAAAAAAGGTTAAAAAATAATAAAAACTGCTAAAAATTGATATAATAAAAAATACTAAAAATTTCTAAAAAATAATAAAATTTGTTGAAAATGCTGAATATTGATTCAAAATTCTGAAAATTGCTTATATTATAAAAATGCTAACAAACACTAAAAAGGCTGCTAAAAACTGTTGTTTAAAAAATAATAAAAATTGCTAAAAAATGCTAAAAATTGATAGAAATACAAAAATTGCTAGAAAATGCTAAAAATTGATAGAAATACAAAAATTGCTAAAAATTGATAGAAATATAAAAATTGCTAAAAAAAAATACTTAAAAATTGGTGAAAATTGATACAAAATTCTCAAAATTGCTACAAATTACTAAGATTACTAAAAATGGCTAAAAATTATTAAAAATTGATAAAGAATATTCAAAAATGTTTAAAATTGCTAAAAATTGCTAAAATTACTAAAAATTCTTAAAATTACGAAAGATTCTAAAAATTGCTAAAAATTATTAAAAAAAATTAAAAAACAATAAAAACTTCTACTTTCTCAAAAATAATAAAAAATACTAAAAAATAATAAAAATTGTTGAAAATACTGAAAATAGCTGAAAATTGATACACAATTCTGAAAATTGCTTATAAATACTAAAAATTATATAAAAATGCTAACAAATACTAAAAAACGTCGAAGTTCTCTAAAACACGCTACAAATTACTAAAAATTGTTAAAAAATAATAAAAATTGCTAAAAAATGCTAAAAATTGATAGAATTACAAAAATTGCTGAAAAATACTTAAAAAATTTTGAAAATTGAAACAAAATTCTCCAAATTGATACAAATTACTAAAAATTGCTGCGAATTACTAAAGGGTATTAAAAAACAATAAAAATTACTACAAATTACTAAAAATGGCTAAAAGTTATTAAAAATTGGTAACAAATATTAAAAACTGTTGAAAATTGCTAAAAATTGCTAAAATTACTAAAAATCCTTAAAATTACGAAAGATTCTAAAAAATGCTAATAATTATTAAAAATGATTAAAAAACAATAAAAACTGCTACAAATTACTAAAAAATAATAAAAAACATTAAAAATTACTAAAAATTATATTAAAAAATAATGAAAAATCCTAAAAATTGCTAAAAAATAATAAAAATTGTTGAAAATACTGAAAATAGCTGAAAATTGGTACAAAATTCTGAAAATTGCTTATAATTGCTAAAAATTATAAAAATGCTAACAAATACTAAAAAACGCCAAAGGCCGCTAAAAATTCTACAAATTACTAAAAATTGCTATAAATTATTAAAACATATTAAAAAATAATAAAAATTGCTACTATAAATTATTAAAACATATTAAAAAATAATAAAAATTGCTACAAATTACTAAAAATTGCTACAAATTATTAAAAATTTCTACAAATTACTAAAAATTGCTACAAATTACCAAAATTACTAAAAATGGCTAAAAATTATTAAATAAAAACATTAAAAAACAATAAAAATTACTACAAATTACTAAAATTTATTAAAAAAAAAATAAAAACTGCTTCAAATTACTAAAAATTGCTACAAATTACTAAAATTACTAAAAATGGATAATAATTATTAAAAATTATTAAAAAATGTTGAAAATTGCTAAAAATTGTTAAAAATACTAAAAATTCTTAAAATTACGAAAGATTCTAAAAATTGCCGAAAATTATTAAAAAACATTAAAAAATTATAAAAATTGCTACAAATTAATAAAAATTGATTTAAAGTAATAAAAAACACTAAAAATTTCTAAGAAATTACTATAAATTATGAAAAAATAATAAAAATTACTAAAAATTGTTAAAAAATAATAAAAAATGCAAAAAATTATTAAAAAATAATAAAATAGCTATAATTTACTGAAAATTGCAAAAAAGTAATAAAAAAACCTTAAATATTGCTAAAAAATAAAAAAAATTGTTGAAAATGCTGAAAATAACTGAAAATTAATACAAAATTCTGAAAATTGCTAATAATTGTAAAAAAATACTAAAAAACGCTAAAGGTTGCTTAGAAACGCTACAAATTACTAAAAATTGTTAAGAAATATTAAAAGTTGCTAAAAAATGCTAAAAATTGATAGAAATATAAAAATCGCTAGAAATACTTAAAAATTGGTGAAAATTGTTACAAAATTACCATTAATTGTTTCAAATTAAAAAATGCTAACAACTAATGAAAAATTCTAAAGGTCGCTTAACATTGAGGAATCGAACCCACGTCTTCGGCTAAATTACCGATAAAAAAAAATAAAGTAGAAAGCAATCTATTCATGCAAAGTTCTAATCGAAGATGAAAATGATAAAAATTAAACTTTTTCAGGATTTTTTTGGCAGGTAAAGCCCACCCATTTTAGCAAGCGAGGGCATTTTCTGACTCCTTAGAATAAGTAGAATCCGATGGTAATTTTGTCTGCTTGAGAGAATACGTAGATTTTTGAGTATTGCGACTTTTACTCGAAAAATTTGCAAAATTTCCTCTTGAAAAATATTGAAACAGATACTATAGGCATATTATGATAAACAAAAGTGTAAATGTATTTTATTTTTGTTTCAAATACATAAATCATTAAAGATCAATTACAACGCATAAAAAAATGCCAATAATTTTATAATTTTTTTCTTTAAATTGTTCAAATCTTACAAAACTCGGACAAAAGAAAATTAGGGGTATGGTATATATCTTAAAAATATTAAAAGCACTGAAATTATTTTAACCCATGAATAATTAACATTTTACTGCTTTTAAGGCAATGATACTAAAGCAATTTTTTTTTTGTTACAGGTAGTCACCGACATTTACCAATCAACGATGGATCTCAAGATTATTTATTTAATAGTAACTTACATCGCATCTGCGATGGCACAGGAAGACTGGGAAAAACACTGTAACAAATGCCACTGTTTGTGGGTAAGCGGCAAAAAGACAGCCAACTGCGCAGGTAGAAATTTGGACACGATTCCGAACGATCTAAGTAACGAAATTAGAGAAGTCGATTTTTCTAATAACTTTTTTTACTCTTTAGAACAAAAAGTATTTGACAACGCCCATTTAGTGAATGTACATAAGTTAAAACTCCAAAATTGTACCATAGAAAAAGTAAGCCAATGGGCTTTCACGGGATTAGGATTAGTAATAGAACTAGATTTAAGTATGAACAATATTTTAACATTGAACAAGAACGTTTTTCGACCAACAGTAAGATTAAGATCACTTGTGCTTAGTCAGAACAAAATTAGTGTTCTAGAAAATGAACTGTTTTATAATTTGACGTTTTTACAAAAGATTTTACTAGATCACAACGAAATAGAAACTATATCTTCAATGACATTTCAAAATCTTCCTAATCTAAAACACATTTCTTTATCTTACAATAAAATCGAACGAATCACTTTCGACTTTAAGCAACAGCTGCCGAAATTAAGCAGTCTAAATGTAGAATATAATCCTTGGATATGTGATTGTAGATTACAAGAATTCAGAACTAGTGTCAAAAGAAATACTCTTGTTACATCTGAGATCATTTGTAATGGTCCTACAAGATTAAAAGGAAGATCTTGGTTAGACGACACCGTAGTTTTCGCTTGTTCTCCACAAATTATCGAAGTCGGTCCTAACAGTATAATACAAGCAACTACTAATAACATCACGCTTACTTGTAAGGTATTAGGCGAACCAACACCAGATGTAGATTGGATGAATAACGGGGCTATAATAGAAAGAGATCCTAGAAAAAATAAGCAAAAGTATATTACTTTTAAGGATACCGTTGATGGTTATACGTGGAATAATTTAACTATAGTCAATATTAATTATAAAGATAAAGGAGAATATAAGTGTATTGCTAAAAATCCAGGAGGAGAGAGCGAAAGGAATATAAGTGTGGAAATACCTCCAGGTGCTTTAACAGGTAAGTTTGAGAAAAAATTACCTTTATTTTGATATTCGTTATGATTATTTTGGTATTCTTATTTCTTCAATTTTTTTTTTTGGATGTCCCTTCTGATTCATGCAATAGTTGCTTTCTTCATCATGGTTTGCCATGGGATGGGATAGTTTACACCCCTAAATCCTAGGACAATTTTAAACTTTTTCATCAAAATTGTTTCGCCAAATTGGACGCCAGTCAGTTGATTTTTTTGATATGATTAGAAACAATTGACAAAAAAACTATGATATATTTCAAAATCCGTCATTTATTTTTTTTAGGATTAAATAAATTAAACTCAAATGAAACGTTATATTTGTTTACTTATTATTTACGATAATATCAGATATTTTCTATTTTTTTCAAATAAAAAACTTAGCTTCTTTAGAGTAGAGGGTCTTGGTTTCATACGAAAGCTCTTTTGTCAGCTGTCCTCTTCTGAGTTGTCCTGTTCTCAGCTTATCCAGAAAACAAAAAAAACTCCTTGGACCCGGCACTTGACCACTGTCCAGGTAATCACAATTGATTAGACAATTGAATAAAGGGGAGACAAGAAAGAAATCTTCAGTAGAAAACACTGGCGATATTAAGATATACAAAGTCTACTACTTGTACTCAATAGATAAAGAAAAAGCTAGTTATTAGCATGGGTAGGTATTTTATAAGAATGCCAAGAGAAGAGGGGGCATGACGCGAGGAAATAAGAAAGGGAACATCAAGCGAATATGAAACTATAAAATATACGGAGTAGATAAATAATGAAAATACAGGGTGGCACAAAAAATGTTTTTGAAATTTTTCATCAAAATGTTTGAAATTTTATTAGATTTGATGGGACACTGATGTTCTATTTATGGAATGCTTAATGGATAAAAAAGGACAAAAGAACACTTCTCTCCTTCTCTTTTATTATACACTACTGTTGCCTCATGGAGAAATTAAAATTTAAGACAGATTGGAGACAGGAAACTAATTGGTCGCTATAAAGTAGCTTTTGTTGGATATCTATTAGGTTCTTCCATCATAATATTCTTTGTATTGTTATTCTGATTATTCTGATTTTCCAGGATAATTTTTAACTCAATAAAGATTGTGGCTCATTTTCCACTTTGCCATATTATTGTAATACATTAATACTTAATATTTTTTATTTTTAGGTGGTGGCTTTGTAGGCACAATCATTACCAACACTTACCTGGTAATTGGTCTAGTACTTGGAATTATTGTTATCCTTCTTTTCGTCCTGATTATCCTGTTCTGCTTTTGTAGAAAAAGCACGCATGGATTTTACTCGAAAAGAAGACCACACGCTACTACTTCTGAAGAATATATCAATATGAGTGGAGGACAAGCAGAAATTAAGAAGGGATTAATAACTGATGTTAATCCAGTAACTAAACCTCCTAGAACGACAGTGTCGCCGTCTGTGGTTAGTGGAGGAACTGAAGTTAGTGACGCTAAGAGGACTTTATTGGATAATGAATCCGTTTTTGGTAAGTAAATTATTAAGCCCGATAATAGATCTAAGCGAGAGGTTTTTTTTTGTTTAGAATGTTTTTTTCATAACTGGAATTGATTATATATAAGTGGAATCTTTTATAATCTTGAAACGTCTTGGTTCATCCCATCTTCATATATCTAATAATAAAAAAACACCTAAATTTTTCAACTGCAATAAACTAACCACGAAATTGTTTTCCGTAAAAATATTTTACGGTGCCATAATTTCGGCTCACGCCCGAAACAAAAAATTATCCCTATGTAGGTTTGGTATATAAAAAATTTAAGGGAGATACTCTGGATATAATATAAGGCCGTCACAGTCATAGGGTACTTAAAGGAGCTTACATTTCTTACAGAATTAAACTGTGGATTTGTCGGATTTTCTTGTTGTATAATTAATTGCTTTACTAGAAATTCCTGGTTAAAATATGTAAATAAATAGAATGACATATAAAGAAATATTTTGCAATCAAATATTTAATTACACTATAAATGCAGAAAAAACGATCAAAAAGAAATTTAAATTTAATTTATTTAAAAAAAATTGCCAAATCCATCAATTTTTTTCCAAAATTGTATAAAATCCATCAATTTTTTTCCAAAATTGTGTAAAATCCATCAATTTTTTTCCAAAATTGTGTAAAATCCATCATTTTTGTAACAAAATTTTCTAAACTAATCTAAGATTTTATTTAAACTTTTTCGAACTGTCTAAAATATTCCAAAATTTATCAAAAATGGTCTAAAACTTTTTAAAACTCAACAAAATAATTTAAATTCATGTAAAATTGTTTTGAATAAAAATATTTAAAAAATTGTGTAAATCCATCAATTTTGTTGCAAAATTGTCTAAAATCATCTGAAATTTTATTTAAAATTTATCGAACTGTCTAAAATATTCCATAATTTATCAAAAATAGTCTAAAACTTTTTAAAACTCAACAAAATAATTTAAATTCATGTAAAATTGTTTTGAATAAAAATATTTAAAAAATTGTGTAAATCCATCAATTTTGTTGCAAAATTGTCTAAAATCATCTGAAATTTTATTTAAAATTTATCGAACTCTCTAAAATACTCCAAAATTTATCAAAAATGGTCTAAAATTTTTTAAAACTCAACAAAAGAATTTAAATTCATATAAAATTGTTTTAAATAAAAATATTTAAAAAATTGTGTAAAATCCATCAATTTTGTTGCAAAATTGTCTAAAATCATCTGAAATTTTATTTAAAATTTATCGAACTGTCTAAAATATTCCATAATTTATCAAAAATAGTCTAAAATTTTTTAAAACTCAACAAAACAATTTAAATTCATGTAAAATTGTTTTGAATAAAAATATTTAAAAAATTGTGTAAATCCATCAATTTTGTTGCAAAATTGTCTAAAATCATCTGAAATTTTATTTAAAATTTATCGAACTCTCTAAAATACTCCAAAATTTATCAAAAATGGTCTAAAATTTTTTGAAACTGAAAAAAATAATTTAAATTCATGTAAAATCCATCAATTTTGTTGCAAAATTGTCTAAAATCATCTAAAATGTTATTTAAACCTGAACTGTCTAAAATATTCCAAAATTTATCAAAAATGGTCTAAAACTTTTTAAAACTCAACAAAATAATTTAAACTCATGTAAAATTGTTTTAAATAAAAATATTAAAAAAATTGTGTAAAATCCATCAATTTTGTTCCAAAATTGTCTAAAATTTGAAAGTGTCTTAAATATTCCAAAATTTATCTAAAATGGTCTAATTTTTTTTAAAATTCAACGAAATAATTTAAATTTATTTAAAATGATTTTAAATAAAAAAAGCTAAAAATTCTGTAAAAATCCATCAATTTTGTTCCAAAATTGTTTAAAATTTGAAAGTGTCTCAAATATTCCGAAATTTATTTAAAATGGTCTAAAACTTTTTAAAATTCAACAAAATAATTTAAATTTATGTAAAATGATTTTAAATAAAAAAAAGCTAAAAATTCTGTAAAAATCCATCAATTTTGCTCCAAAATTGTTTAAAATTTGAAAGTCTTTTTCAAATATTACAAAATTTATTTAAAATGGTCTAAAACTTTTAAAAATTCAACAAAATAATTTAAATTTATGTAAAATGGTTTTAAAAAAAGCTAAAAATTCTGAAAAAATCGATCAATTTCGTTCCAAAATTGTCTAAAATTTGAAAGTGTCTTAAATATTCCAAAATTCATTTAAAATGGTCTAAAACTTTTTAAAATTCAACAAAATAATTTAAATTTATGTAAAATGGTTTTAAATAAAAAAAAAGCTAAAAATTCTGTAAAAATCCATCAATTTTGTTCCAAAATTGATTAAAAATTGAAAATGTCAAATATTTCAAAATTTATCTAAAATGATTTAAAACTTTTTAAAATTTAAATTTATGTAAAATGGTTTTAAATAAAAAGAGCTAAAAATTCTCCACAATCCATTGTTGAAAAATTGTCTAAAAAATTTGAAAGTGTCTCAAATATTCCAAAATGTATCTAAAATTGTCCAAAAATTTTTAAAAATCAACAAAGCAATTTAAATATGTAAAATGGTTTTCAATAAAAAAAAAATTAAAAATTCTGTAAAATCCATCAATTTTTTTGCAAAATTGTCTAAAATCATCTAAAATTTTATTCAAACCTTTTGAAACGTCCAAATTTTTTTTGTATTACAGTTATTGTCCTGAGCTGTGGAGGGAAGAATCTAGATTCAGGGGCATTCCTGCTTTACCCTCCTCCACAATTAATCCTCTGGGTGTTGTTGTTATTCTTTGCTTTTCAGGGGTGTTGGTCTGAAATTTAAAAGTATTATAAAACTTAATATATTTTATTATATTATATTTTATTGATACTCCACTTCCATACAGAGGGCGTCGGTAAGGGGCGGCTGATCTGATGCACAGAGGGGCGTCCTCCATGAGATCTAAGAGTTCATTCTGAAGATTTGTAACCTCTCGAAGAATCCTGATAATGGACTAAGGTAGTTTCCTTATTGGTCTTTTGCCGAGTATTCTTCGGTTCCTATCACTTGATCCAAAGTGTTTTCTTAGAAGGTTGATTGTGCTGATCATATTGTTCTCCGGACGTATCGTCCTTGTAGTTCTTTTAATCTGGAAGTAATAAATAGGAGTTCTATTAGTGTGTTTAGGGTGGGGAAGCGTCAGAGGATTTCCTGAAAATACTCCTATCAGTTACCGTAATAACGTGCGAGAGAGAAGGATACAAGGAGGAGAAGTTAAGAGCTCTGTAGTCCACTATGGGATGAATGTAGATTTTGTAGGTGTGTAGCAGTGTTTGAGGATTACATCTCCTAAATCGTCCATCCACAGCTTCGATGAGGGAGGCTCGTCTCCTAACTCTGTCGAGAGTTCAAATAGGTAATTTCATCCAAGGGGACGTGTCTCCTCCCCAGAGCCCAAGATTGTTTGGGTGCTTGAAAATTATTAGTTGGGTTTTTTTATGGGTTCAGGCTAATCTTTCACTAACTACACCATTGAGAGAAGAGATTGAAGAATTGTTGAGTTTGGGTGTTCTTGTGGATCTGGCTGTAGCGGAAATAGCTGCATCGTCAGCATATAACCCAATGTCTTGGTTAAGCATGGGAAGGCTTGGGATGATTATTTAAAACTTTTCAAAAGTATTTAAACTTTTTGGAACTGTCTCAACCATAGCTCATACGAAAGCACTCTCATATTTATTTCTATAATGGAAAAAATCTTTAGGCCCTAAGTAGTATATAAGAGATATTAGCTTTTATTGGTTTTAAAATGTCTTATTTGTCTTACCAAGGTTGGATTTAGTAATTTTGTTAAAATCGGCAAAATATCACACAAACTATTGTCGAAAAGTTGGCATTTAAGATTTTAATATATTTTCTATGGAAAAATACAGTCGACCATTATTCTGTTTATCGATAATAGAAAACACTGTATACCATTGAGTATACTACAAATATTAAAAGATGTCAACTTATAAAAAACACTAAAAAGTCAGTTTATCTCATAGTACGGACTAGGAGCAAAACTTTGACTGTTTCTCGAATTTAATAAAGTGTAAAAATGCGAACCTCGTAAAATTTTTGAACTACTGTTCCGAACGAATTTTTACCCCAAATAAAAGTTTAAGGAGCACTCTCGTTCCTTATTTTCTTTTATTTCTTTTTAAATTTAATATAGGGTATACATGCGATATCAACGTACTCGTTTTATTTAATTTTCTGTCTTATTTTACATGCTTTTGCTTTATATGAAATTATTCTGGCATGAATTTTAAATTAAACTTTAATAAATTCTATCTATCATGCGTCAAACAAACTTTATTACCAAGAAATATACAATATAACTAGTATATTTACTTTATTTTCTATTATTATTATCATTCCTAACGATGAGCAAATAATTTTTTATCGAATATATAATGGAAATAATTTTTTTATTATATCGAATTTTTTATTATATTAAATTCTGGATCAGGTCAATTAACGATTTATTATTCTTTATTAACAAGAAACAAAAAGCAAATTTTACTTCTAACTGCAATCCGATACTATATGCAAGCATCAAATTGTTGTTAAATTACTAATTTTACTATTTCTTACAATAATTTTTTTGTTTTACAGATTGTGATGACGAAACCCGCTCTCTAGATTTCGATCAACCGCTTTTACGAAAATCCCACGTCATTCTAGATTCCGGAAACCATCACTATCCACCAGACCTTTTACCATTCCCTCCAAGAGCAGCACAAGTATCGCCAGCTGGAAGTTCAGCATCTACAGTAGCTGACACCACTAGATTACCACCACATCACGGTCCTCAATCACCACTCCATAGTCCAATATACGATCAATTAAATTTGTATAGAACGTTACCATACTCAAGATCACATTCGCCGTTCGTAGGTCCACCAGCAAGAATACCACGTACCGGTTATGTAACGATACCCAGACGTCCGAGGATGCAGAGTTGGAGTTCGGAGCCTCCGAACGCATCGGATCTAATAGTGGAACCTTTGTACGACAACCTCGGTGTGAGAACAACGGCAGACGGTGGTTCGAGTACTCTATCTCTAAATAAATTGGAGAGTAACGGAACTCCTAGGTCGAACAGACTCTTGCCACTCAGTCCCACTAATTGTGATCCCATCGCGGAAAGTCACGAAGCTCCGCCCACCCATCCTCTTGCCAGCCAAACTTTGCCTAGACATGCCAATCAACTTACTCCTTCGAAACTTCAATGGACTAAGGCTAATGCCAATGCATTGAAGAGTCCAGAAAAAAGGAATTCCTTACCTTCAGATGGCCAAACCATGAAGAAAATCCCTCCGAGGCCGCCACCGAAGCCCAAGAAACGTGTTTCTACTGGTCCACTGTTCGAGGACGAGGGAGAAGATGGGACGGAAGTGTGAGAGTGGCTGAAATCAGTGCTGTTAGCACTGGTTGCGACGTAATGAGGTCCAATGTAGTGACATGGTTTTTAAAAGACAGCGTGGACTGAATATTATGTATAAATATTTGCGAAAAAGTGCCTTAAAACGATAAACAATAAATAAATATTCGGTTGTTATCCCAGAGAATTTGAAATCGTACAACTATTTATTTTTTTATTATAAGGTCATTTTAATGTATGGGGATTATTTAACTCAATATTTTTTCCTATAATTCAGATTGGCGCTGGTAATGTTTGTTTCGAAATTTGTTTTTCGAAAAAAAGTTTAATTGTTCAAAAAACATACAACTTTACATGTTTTAAAACAGACCCACTATTAGTCTTTGCTCTGTACTAATAACTTCACTGTACTAGCTCAACGGATTTAAATCTTAAGCCTTCTGTTATGTCAGCTTTGTTCAGGAGTTGCAGAACTTCAGTGTACACGTGCTCGAGCTACTTTATTTTGGGGATCTCCTAATTTTTTAGCCATATCTCATGATAAAGATGAGTAAATAGCAGTAGCGGCTTGTGAACTTTTAAAGAGAGGAAGCTGGACATAAAACGTTTTTGTTAAAATATACTTTTCAGCCAATTCATTTAACCTTTGCTCAGTGATAAATTTAATTGTTGTCCAGCAAGAACCAATGTTTCTCTTGCCAAAAAAATTTTTTTTTGTTTTTTTTTTGTTGGATTTTTCATATTTTGTTTTTTTTATTAACTTTTTTTATATATGTTAAGGGAATTCTACGGTCTTTAGTTTGCGAAAAAATGATCAATGTATCATTTTGTTTTAAGTGTTTTACTAAATCTTTTTCAATATATGTTAAACTAACATTATATAAACGATTTGGCCCATTGTATTTCGCATGGAAGTTTTAATTTGTTTGAGAGTAGAAAATAATCTATCCACCAATACGGACCTGATAGGAATGGTGGCCTACGCAACATTCATGTGTCGAATACGACCGTCCATTCTACTGAATAGTACTGAACTGCCATTTCAGCTATTTTGTTGATCTACACTTGTTTAGGGTTTGTGATATATACAGAGTTTGCAGAATCTAGCCTCAGGGCACTGTCAGATTCAAAAATAATTATTAATTGTAAAATTTTAAAAAACATTAGAGAAATAGCAAATAAAATGAAGAATGATCAACAAAATAGTTTTTGGTGCTATTTGCTGGATAAATTGGTGACCCTCCTTAGCTTCCTTCGAGGAGCCGCCACTGGTACATAGTAATAAACCGATGTAGATTTACTAGAGTCAAAAAATACTGTCCGAACGTCTGGATCTCTGTTACTTTACCAGTTTGTTTTCTGCATTGAATTTGATCATACATACTAAAGTATTTTGCATGAGGAAACTGTTTTCCCATTCAAATTTTTAGAACTTTTGCCACGTTCCATGTAACTTACATGTATGTGAGAAATTAGGCTAGGATCACACAACTTCATAACATAAAAAGTGTTTGCTCGATGGGCCGAAGTCCTGAAACGGTGCACTAGTATTTGAGCGTCCCCAGAATTTTAGATTATTTTTGTTTATTTTAGGAAGTTTTATTTTTGGTTAAGAAAATAATTATTTAAGGAATTAAATTATTTTGTTGATTGGGTTTATTTTTTTTATGTTGATAGATTTAGGCGTTGGTAAAAATTTTAAGTCTGCTTTTTTTTTTCTTGGTTTACAACCTTTTTATACACATACTTTTACCTATATTGTATCTATTTAAGATAATCAGACGTCCTGGAGACGTACAAGAATGATGTCCCAGGAAAGTGCAAAATCAGTCGTCCCGAGGACCTCCTGAAAAAGGCCTGTGACCTTCAGACCTGAATCGAATCTAAATCGGAGGTATTCGGGACGGTCTGTGCTGTTTGGGTATTTATTTTAACATAATGACTGATTGGTACCATTACATCATCTTTATAATTGGGAAATACAAAATTATTCCCAATTTTCCTTAAAAAAGTAATCAAATATTCATTTTATTCCGTATTCACTCACTTTGTGGATTCTATAAGTTCCATAATGGGTGTTTTCTTTTGATTTCGATCACTCTTTTCCATATTTTTCTTTCCTGTCTCGATTTTTCCATGATTTCTTCTTCTAGTTTATTTATAACTTCTGCTCTCTTTTTTCTTCCTCCCACACCTTTTAGTTATACTCTGTTCTGTACTAATATGGTTTTTCCTTGCAATACTAAGTAGTCACTTACTATAAAGTATTTCATTTCATTTTTAGAAACTATTGGGTCGTGCAAGTTTTTTAAGCGAGTTGATTCTTCGATTAGGAAAATAAACATTTCTTTGTCGAAAAAACAGTTCAAAAAGTTGAACTGGTGAAAGATCCATAAATTGTTTAAAAACGGATTCTGGAAAATCTCTTGGTGCACTTTAAGATCACTGTTAATCCAGTTTTAGCTTTTTTTTAGACCTTGGGAGGTACGATAAGGTTGAAGTTGAAATACTGGAAGTGAAAAAAAGTTCAAAAAGTTGAACGGGTGAAAGATCCATAAATTGTTTAAAATCAGATTCTGGAAAATCTCTTGGTGCACTTTAAGATCACTGTTAATCCAGTTTTAGCTTTTTTTTAGACCTTGGGAGGTACGATGAGGTTGAAGCTGAGTGGGAAGTTTTGGCTCTTCTAGCTCTTTGCAGTTTTGTGGACAAATTTTACTTCTACTGGAGCTCGCAGTTGTCGGCCAGAAATATTTTCAATTGTACCAGAAGAATCCTCATCTTCGGAATTTTATCTGCCAAAACCTTAGCCTCGGGTAGTTCAACGTAACTACTATCAATATCTTTGGAATCATTCATATCTAAACGCTTCCTGCAAAGACAAACAGCCCATTAAAAAATCACTCCTTAAAAAATTGATAGTGCCTAAGACTGGCGTTATTATATAAAAAATACCTCCCTGTACAATACACAAAAATGTACATATTTTTAACACTTAATACATGTTTTAATAAGCAATAAATACATTATATCCGAAATAACTTAAATTAAACACTAACAAAATCATAGAGTACATACCTAAAATGTATTAGCGCCATCTAACAAAAGCTAGCGAAACTTACAATGCATATATTAACGCCAGTCTTTGATGAGTTAAAACAAATTTTCCATCTAAAATTTTGTTTGTGATTCAAATTGTAATGGTACAAAAAATAAAACTTACCAGCTTTTAGATGTACTTCACACAAAACTGCGTTAAAATTAATAAGCGGAAAATTTAGGAACTTAAGCGTACTGGACACTGCTTTTCGCATGGTTTAGTAGCTGTCTGCTAGATGGCAACATACAGAACTGGGGCGTTACTCAAAAAAAAGTAACGCGTTACTTTTGCTAAAAAGTAACGCGTTAGATAAACGTTACCGTTACTTTTTTTAAAAAGTAACGATTTATTCTTTTATTGTCCATCTCACCATTTATCGCCGTTATTATTGCACATACAAAGAAAATTTTCAAATAAAAGTTGTATGTTTAAGCTTGATTTTTTAAAATGCTATCCAGAACACAGTGGCGCGCAAAATCGATGGGGTACAAAAAATAATAAAAACATTTCACATCAAACAGCAGAAACAAAAGAGAGAAGAACCTTACTTTTAAAGTAACGCGTTAATTTTTAGTAACGCGTTACTGTAACGAAATAACGATTTCGCGTTACTTTGACAAATTAACGCAATTTCCGTTACTTTTCGCCCATTTTAAAAAGTAACGAAATTACTAGTAACGCGTTACTGAAAAGTAACTTTTTAGTTTCGTTACTCCCAGCTCTGGAACGTATATACTGAATTTATTTCAAACTCGCCACTGCCACCCGCTCTCCATTCTAATTTTTTTGGAATCACATTTTTTGGAATTAAATTTATTTTGAACAAACGTGCGCGTTAAAAAGTTTTCGAAAGAAATATTTTACGAGCAAAACTTCGCCAACCGGATCAAAATAGCCCAGTGAATCAAAATATTACAAAACATTAAGATTATTTTAAAATAACTACTTTAACATTAATTATTATTAAAAAGTAGAGACATTTATATTAGACAAATCGTAAAATTTAAATAACCTATACATTAAAATCTACCTAGGCATCACAATTACGATCCAAAAATCCCAATCAGTGCCAATTATATTAGCTCTATTTTGTATGATTCTATTTATACACAAATAAAATATATTTAATTTATTCCAAATTAATTTTCGATTGTGACTTTTGGATTAGATATATGTAAAAATTTAAATGCTCTGGGGATATAGTCCGTTCTTACTTTAAAACAAATTTAAATATTGCTTCGAGTCCCTTGAATGTTATCTGCATGTTATCCTTCGGGCTTCCACTATGACTGACGCTGTATAAAAAAAACTCTTTATTTAGTTCAACGTAGATTTTTTAAAGTATCGTATTTTTTATAATTGAAATTCTTTTTGTATTTAATTAATTTATGTATAATTGTTAAGGGTGACATACAACGAAACAGGTTATAGAGGGTTTGTTGAAATTATCTGTTGGTTTTAATTTGACATGTGTCAGTGTCATTTGTCAAAAAGAAAATAACAGATTAGTATTTTGCTTATTAATAAACCTTCCCCTATTTATTCGCTTATTTGTTGAATGACACCCCACGGATTTTTAAAATTTAATTGAGTTAATTGCTCAATTATATTCATGAAGAAACATGTGATGTACTTTAGTTAGTTACTTATATAATTTCTGGTAAAACTTTACTAGATGCACTGTATATAAACTATTAACATGTCTATTGCCCAAATCTACTATGTATAGTATCAAATCTTAAAATTAATAAAACATAATTTCGAAAATATTTCTATTTATTTCACAACATTTACTAAAAGCTTGTTTGAGGTCAGAAATTTTAATTATAGATAGAGAAAGATAATAAAGATAATTCTATTAATTCTGTTGGTTTCCTTCTCATTCATTTTTTTTTTCAAAAAAAGCACAATTATCCCAGAAACTAGGAGAGATAGAGAAGAATGGATCATTTTTTTGGAATCTCCGCCACTTGAACCACCCCTCTACCATTTATTTTCAAAATCTAATGTTGAATCATCTATATGCTTAACATCCATTTTCTTGAAACTAGCTATTGTAAGTAATGTTCTCAGAGTTACCTGCTTTACAACTGGAGCGAAGATTTCATCGTAATCTTCTCCATATTTTTGTGAGAAATATCTAGCTACCAACCTGGCTCTGTATCGTAATTCATTATTTGTAGGATCTTTTTTAATTGTATATACCCATTTTCAACCAATTCCCATGCTTCACACTTCTTCATTGAATTTATTTCCTCTTTCATTGCTTCTATCCAGTTTTGTTTATCTGGTAACTTCATAGCTTCTTCATATGTTACTCATTCTTCCTGATCACTAACGTCTAATTATCATCATTTCTGTTACACAAACTTATTTTCTACTTCTCCATGAAATAATGCTTTCACAAAAGCTGATGATGAAACCACTTGTTGATTTTTTGTCATTTTTATCGCCTGCCCAGTCTGCATCAGCAAAACAAATAAGACTTTTATTTTCTTTTATGCCTAGTCGTAGTTTTAAATGTTTCGTTCCTTTCAAGTATCTTATCACTCTCTTTACCTCATTCCAGTCTCTTTCAGTTGGATTTTCAACTTGCCTACTTAATATAGATACACTTTGCGATGTCTGGGCGAGTGATAGTAGAAATATACAGTGGCGAGCCGATTGCTTTTCTATATGCATCATTAGTTTCCAACAGTTTTCCATTTCCCGTATTTTTGTAATATCCTGGATCTAGGGGAATATTGGAAGCTTTTGCATCTTCTAAACCAAATTTACTCAAAATTTTTCCAATATAATGTGTTTGACTTAAGAAGAAAAAACCATTATGATTTTCTACCTCTTACGTCCCCCAGAATTTTTATCTCGAAATTTTCTGTCAAAATATGTACAACCTCATTTTTTTGGGGTCAGATATTTTTTCTCTCCGATTTAATTGAAATTTTAATTATAGATATAGAAAGGTAATTCGAATAAAGAATTGCTGTTGGTTTCCTTTAAATTTAATTTTTAACATTTTTGTCATCAAATTATGTAGAAGTTGCGCTCACACCTTTTTTAAAAAAAAAACTCAATTTTCTCAGAAACTAAGAGAGCTAGAAAAGAATGAATCATTTTTTTGGAATCTACGCCGCTTAAACTACCCCTCCACCATTTATTTTTAAAATCTGAATTTTGAAATCTTTTGAAGTTTTTTGAAGGTTATAATAGCCTTCAACTTTTTTTGGGGTCAGATATTTTTTCTCTCCGATTTAATTGAAATTTTAATTATATATATAGAAAGGTAATTCGAATAAAGATTTGCTGTTGGTTTCCTTCTAATTTAAGTTTTAACATTTTTATCATCAAATTATGTAGAAGTTGCGCTCACACCTTTTTTTTTTAAAAAAAACTCAATTATCTCAGAAACTAAGAGAGCTAGAAAAGAATGAATCATTTTTTTGGAATCTACGCCGCTTAAACTACCCCTCTACCATTTATTTTTAAAATCTGAATTTTGAAATCTTTTGAAAATTTTTGAAGGTTATAGCCTTCAAATTTTTTGGGGTCAGATTTATTTTTCTCTCCGAATTAATTGAAATTTTAATTAAAGATATAGAAAATTAATTCGAATAAAGAATTGATGTTGGTTTCCTACTAATTTATTTTTTAACATTTTTGTCATCAAATTAAGCGCTCACACCTTTTTTTTCAAAAAAAACTCAATTATCTCAGAAACTAAGAGAACTAGAAAAGAATGGATCATTTTTTTGGAATCCACGCCCCTTGAACAACCCCTCTACCATTTATTTTTAAAATCTGAATTTTTGAAATCTTGAAGATTTTTGAAGGTTAAAGCCTTCAACTTTTTTTGGGGTCAGATATTTTTTCTCTCCGATTTAATTGAAATTTTAATTATAGATATAGAAAGGTAATTCGAATAAACAATTGCTGTTGGTTGCCTTCTAATTTACTTTTTAACATTTTTGTCATCAAATTATGTAGAAGTTGCGCTCACACCTTTTTAAAAAAAAAAAAAAACTCAATTATCTCAGAAACTAAGAGAGCTAGAAAAGAATGAATCATTTTTTTGGAATCTACGCCTCTACCATTTATTTTTAAAATTTGAATTTTGAAATCTTTTGAAGATTTTTGAAGGTTATAGCCTTCAAATTTTTTGGGGTCAGATATTTTTTCTCTCCGAATTAATTGAAATTTTAATTATAGATATAGAAAGTTAATTCGAATAAAGAATTACTGTTGGTTTCCTTCTAATTTAATTTTTATCATTTTTGTCATCAAATTATGTAGAAGTTGCGCTCACACCTTTTTAAAAAAAAAAAAAAACTCAATTATCTCAGAAACTAAGAGAGCTAGAACAGAATGAATCATTTTTTTGGAATCTACGCCGCTTAAACTACCCCTCTACCATTTATTTTTAAAATCTGAATTTTGAAATCTTTTGTAGATTTTTGAAGGTTATAGCCTTCAACTTTTTTTGGAGTCAGATATTTTTTTTCTCCGATTTAATTGAAATTTTAATTATAGATGGAGAAAGGTAATTAGAATAAAGAATTGCTGTTGGTTTCCTTCTAATTTATTTTTTAACATTTTTTTATCAAATTAAGCGCTCACACCTTTTTTTTCAAAAAAAACTCAATTATCTCAGAAACTAAGAGAGCTAGAACAGAATGAATCATTTTTTTGGAATCTACGCCGCTTAAACTACCCCTCTACCATTTATTTTTAAAATCTGAATTTTGAAATCTTTTGTAGATTTTTGAAGGTTATAGCCTTCAACTTTTTTTGGAGTCAGATATTTTTTTTCTCCGATTTAATTGAAATTTTAATTATAGATGGAGAAAGGTAATTAGAATAAAGAATTGCTGTTGGTTTCCTTCTAATTTATTTTTTAACATTTTTTTATCAAATTAAGCGCTCACACCTTTTTTTTCAAAAAAAAACTCAATTATCTCAGAAACTAAGAGAGCTAGAAAAGAATGGATCATTTTTTTGGAATCCACGCCACTTGAACTACTCCAGCATTTATTTTTAAAATCCAAATTTTTAAAAAATTTCCAGATTTTTGAAGGCCATAGACTTGCACTTTTTTATTTTGGTTTTTACTTTATTATCATTTTGTCAGAAAATTTTGTTTTACATGAAATCTTCTAAATCACTTAAGCTACAGTTTGCGTCGGTATCAAGGGCGGATCCAGGGGGAAGGTCATGGGGGTCATGACCCCCCCTATCCTGTGATGTTTTTTATGAATAACAATAAATAATATAGAGCAAAATTTTCCGGGAGAGGACCCCTAGAAGTTCTTCACGAGTTATGACCCCCCCTAAAGTGAGACTCTGGATCCGCCCTTGGTCGGTAGGCTATGCAATATTTAAAAAAATATCAAAAACTAACCAAGAATATACTGGCGCACCAAGGTTTTTATTTTTTTCTGCTTTATTATTAAGTAACAGAAAAATTATATTATATATTCAGTTTGTTCCACTTAATTCCTAGTTATTTAAATATAATTTTAATGTCCTGTATAAAATGGTATTGACCTTAGGGTTATCAAAGTTTCGATAAAATCCAATGTTTAACGACTTAAGTTTCTTGTTGATCACTAGTTCGAATGAGACCGTCAATATGAAAATACTAATTTTATTATTAACATTGAGTTATGTCTACTGTTGTGGGCGAATTCCTAGTTACTACCAATCTAGGAAGATAAAAACAGCTGGTGATAATGGATATCTAATTAAAATTAACGAAAATCCTGAGAAATATGTTCCTGGAAATACTTATACATGTAAGTATCAAAAGATTTCTTAGACTTTCTGCTATTTTTATAAATATTTCTAGTGTATTTAATGGCTCCAAGTTACCCTAATAGCAACAGACTAAAAAAATTTCAAAGATTCACGATTGGTGTAGAATCAACATACAATCAAAGTGATTCTCCCCAAAATGTTGGAAGTTTTCAATTATTCGGAGACGAAATATCAAGTTTTAATGAAGAATGCGTCAATACAATTTCAGAAGCTAATACTTTACCTAAGAGTGAAGTGTTTTTTATGTGGTCAGCTCCTCCTCCTGGTTCCGGATGTGTAACCTTTAAGTAAGTGTATCAGATTATTCGTATAGTTTATCCATTATTACAGTTTTGTAAGGAGTAATCAATATGAAAGCGTTCGACATTTTTCTTATTTTTTTTTATTGTAACCTATATCGAGAGGTTTTGTTGTTTAAAAACGGTCAAAAAAAATTGAGCGCAAAATATTAATATTTATGTCCGCTGTAAGCATTTTAAAATCAAGGATCGGCGAGAGGCTGGAAAACGTACCTGTGCACGAGACTAGACCGTGTGACGTCAGTAGCCATGAACGCTTCGTCCCTTGCCCGCTGCTGCGCTGTATAGTATTCACGATACACACATTTTACAGGGTTACCGTTTTTAGTAAATTTCCTACTAAATTAGTAGATTTTTAAGAAAAATGAATGTGTTTTGTAGAATTTTAGTAGAATTGATAATAGACAGGTTCGACATTTTTTTTTAACTGAAATCGATATATTTTTTTATTAAAAAACGATCAAAAAAAATTACTATTTACGTCCGCTTTAAAATTCAGTAGATTTTTTAGATTTGAATTTAAAACTATATTTTATCGCTGCCTACCTAAGAAAAAATATTTTGCTCCTATTTTGTACAAAATTTTTACCAATTGTTCCCAATTTTTTTGAATTTTTTAGAATTTCTATATTTCTTTCCATTTTTTTCCAATCTCGTTCCAATAATTTTACCAATTTTTTTCCAATTTTCCAATTGTTCCCATTTCTTTATTTTTTCCAATGTCTTCCAGTTTTTCAATTTTTCCCAATTTATTTCTTCCTTTTTAGTCAATTTTTTTCCAAGTGGTGTATTTAAATTTTTTCATTTTTTCCAATTGTTCCCAATTTTTTATAATTTTTCCTTTTTTTTCCGAGTTTTCCAATCTCGTTCAAATTTTTGGCAATTTTTTCCAATTTTACAATTTTTTCGTATTTTGTACAATATTTTCCAATTGTTCACATTTTTTTTTATTTTTTCCAGTTTTTTCCAATTTCTTTCAGTTTTTTCAATTGTTCCCAATTTATTTAAATTTTTTTAGTATTTTTTTTCCAATTGGTCCTAAATTTTTTCCAATTTTTTTACAATTTGATATCAATTTTTTCTTTTTTCCAATTTTTTTCAACTTTTTCCACTTTTTCATTTTTTTTTTAATTGTTAACAATATTTTCGAATTTTTTCTAATTTCTTCCAGTTTTTTCCAATTGGTACTAAATTAGTTACAATTTCTTACAATTTGATTACAATTTTTTCTCTTCTTCCAATTTTTTTCTAATTTTTTCCCATTTTTTCTCATTTTGCACAATATTTTACAATTGTTCCCAATATTTTTTTTTAATTTTTATCAATTTTTTCCAGTTGTTAAAAATTGTTTTCAATTTTATTTAGTTTTTTCAATTTTTTTCCCATTTTTCTCATTTCTATTTTGTACAAAATTTTTCCCAACTTTTTCCAATTGTTAACAATTATTTTCCAATTTTACAATTTTTTCCTATTTTGTACAATATTTTACAATTGTTCCCAATTTTTTTTCCATCTTTTTCCAATTGGTGCTAAATATTTTTTAATTTTTTCCAATTTTTTACAATTTAATTACAATTTTTTGTCTTTTTTCCAATTTTGTTCAACTTTTTCCACTTTTTTCATTTTTTTTTTAAATTGTATTTTCGATTGTTTTCGAATATCTCCCAATTTTTTCGAATTTGTTTTCAGTTTTTTCGGTTTTTTTAATTTTTTCCAATTTTTCTCCAATTTTTCTTATTTTGCACAATATTTTTTAAATTGTTCCCAATTTTTTTTTTTTTTGAATTCATCAATTCTTTTCAATTTTTTCCATTTTGAAGTTTGAACAAACGTAAGTATGACCTCTAGTAGCGGCGTGGAATAGTGCTGGTTAGTGGTGCATATCTTTTTAATTCAAATCTGAAAAATCTACTGAATTTTACAGCGGACGTAAATATTAATATTTTACGCTCATTTTTTTTTGATCGTTTTTTAATAAAAAAATATATCGATTTTAGTTCAAAAAAAAATGTCGAACCTGCCTATTGGCAATTCTACTAAAATTTTACGAAACACCCTCATTTATCTTAAAAATCTACTAATTTAGTAGAAAATTTACTAAAAACGGTAACACTGTCAAATGTGTGTGAATACAGCGCAGCAGCGATCCAGGGGCGAACCGTTCATGGCTACTGACGTCATACGGTGTAGTCTCGCACACCCGTTTTCCAGCCTCTCGCTGATCCTTGATTTTAAAATGCTTACAGCAGACGTAAATTTTATTATGACGTATATAAATATTAAAAATAAAAATAATGTATAATAACAATTATTTTAATACCAAAAGAGCTAATCTATAGCTGACCTTGTGTATATTTTACTGGGATCAAAATAGCCTCAATTTCAATAAGAATAAAAAAAATGGTTTCTACGTTGTTATCATTTTTGCATAAAGAAGCTATCCTTATTTTAATTTCATAGTATCACCGAGAATAATAGGCCAAGTAAACTAGTTCAATTAAGAAATCCTCGCTTAATTTGTAAAATTTACCTCTAAAGCGTTTCCGGAAATTCCCGAGCCCTTATTCTATGAGAAGTACTTCAAATTCCAGTTTAAGCCACTCTTTTGTAACACAAAACTAATAAAACTTGTCACCAGTCACTATACAACTTGTTTAATTACTGTTAATAATTTATTTAATTGTGTTAAGTAAAATATTTAATACTCCCAATAATTTGGTTACTTACGGTTACTGTTTTATATTTGTTATTAAAGTGTTTAATTACCTTAAATTAATTAACCCTAATGATTACAATTAAAGCTCTTTTTATTGTCTTAACTAAATATTTGTTTATAATAATTTTTATAGAGCTATGGTTCTTGAAGACAGCGATATATGGTACTCAGAAGATGGAAAACTCACCAAAACTTTTTGTGAACAAAAAGAAGAAGACATTCAAAAGAATGATGATTGCTGTGCTTGCGATGAAGCTAAATATAATGTAAGTAAAACATTTTTATTTAAATTTTTATTAAACTGATTATTACTTTCTAGTTAGTCTTTGAAGGAATATGGTCAAGCAAAACCCATCCAAAAGATTACCCAACTCTTCTATGGTTAACTCATTTTTCGGACGTTATAGGAGCTTCTCATGAAAGAAATTTCAGCTTCTGGGGGGAGGATCAGATAGCTTCAGAAGGATTTAGAAGTTTGGCTGAATGGGGATCAGTAAGATTAATGGAAACTGAGCTTAGAGCCAAGAGTAAATATCTGAGAACTATTATTAAAGCCGCTGGATTATGGTACCCTAATGTTAATACTAATACAACCAGTAGTTTTAAAGTTGACAGAAGGCATCATCTTATTTCCGTAGCGAGTATGTTTGGTTAGTTTTTTTTACTATGCTGAGTTTTTTTCTTTATTTTTGAGAATTATTTTTATAGGACCTTCACCTGACTGGGTTGTTGGAATTAATGGTCTCAATTTATGTATGAAAAATTGTACGTGGACAGAAAAAATGACTATAGATCTATTTCCTTATGATGCTGGTACCGATAGTGGCATTAGTTATATGGTAAATATTATAGATTTATCTAAACACTTTTTTTGTAACTTTTATTACAGTCTCCAAATGCTGAAACCAATCCAAGAGAAAGAATGTATCGTATCACGACTACCTACCCTGAAGATCCAAGAGCACCTTTCTATAATCCATCTAAAAAAGAAATAGCCCCATTGGCTAAATTATATTTGACTAGAGAGAAGATAATAGCCAAAAATTGTGACGACACTTTCCTTAGTTCTCAATTAGATGTTAGTGAAAATACTGAAGATTCATCAAGAGGTAAAAATATTTTTAAACTTTATACTACACTACTTTCCGATTACCCCTGTAGATTATACAATAAACTGCCTCTATAACAGTAAAAAATACAGGGCGGTGACCTAGTTTCAGCTTATAGCAAGCAATAAGGGACAAGGTGAGGTACATGAAATTTAAAGTAAGTAACAGGTAAAAAATTAGGGGATAGTAATACGAAGAATCAATTGAATTGATAATGGTTGCCAACCTCTTAAAGGTAGAACCCAAAGAGGGGCATGTAAAGACCCACGTGACATCTAACGTAAAAGGGAGAGGGCACTATTTTATGCAGCAAAATGGATTTTTGTTATTTTATAACCCAATTAACAAAATGTGGATACAAAAATGGCCAAATTTTAAATCCTTCATTTTCTAGCGCCTCTTCCTTGGCCCTTGCACCATTACGATGCAGCAAATCGCATTTTTTGGCCACCAGGGGCTACCCTCGATAGACTTGGTCTATCGCTAGAAATATTAAATGCCACGAATTAATGGAGGAGTTCCCTCAATGTTGCCAACCTAGAAAAAGGTCTACTAACGGGGAAAGATTATTTTTGGTCAAAATCTACTTCATTATTTTCGCAATGATAATATATATGTACAAAATTCTATTGAGCTTTCCAGGAATATATCGTTAGCGAAATATAATGATTTTAATAAAATCTTACTTCTGATTGGTTAAAATTTCGTTGTCAAATGTCATTCGTCATAGAGTAAGTATACCAGAGCGACATGTTTCATTTTCAGATTAAGTTTAGTTCCACAAATCCTCCAAGGCTGTAGGTCAGTCGCTGAAAATGAAACAGGTCGCTCTGTTATACTTTATGACGATCAATGACATTTGACAACGAAATTTCAACCAATCAGAAGTAAGATTTTATTAAAATCATTATATTTCGCTAACGATATATTCCTGGAAAGCTCAATAGAATTTTGCACACATATTTTATCCTTGCGAAAATAATGAAGTAGATTTTGACCAAAAATAATCCTTCCCCGTTGGTAGATCTTTTTCTAGGTTGGCAACATTGAGGGAACTCCCCCATTGCGCGTTTTCTGTCATTTTCGCTTCGATTCAGTAACATATAGCGACAATGAAAGAACCAAGTTTTTCTATAGCGAAATCATTATTTTCTATAGAAGTATTTAGGAATTATCCAAATTCTGTTGAGTTAACAAAATTTGTTGGGTTATGTTCTTCAGATTCTGGTCTAACATCAAACTGTAATATTATTTAGGGATGGTAGAGTTGGAAGAAAAAAGGAGACTGTTTAGGGAGCTTTTGGCGGCTCTTTAGGCTCATGTTTCTCTCTCTAATTACATCTAGATTGAGTAGGTTCTTTCATCTTGAGGTAGAAAGACCTCTTGCTCTTGATTTATTTCATCATTTTGCTCTAATGCTTCTTGTCCGCATTCAGGTAATCTTACTAATGGAGAATCATCAGTGGGTGTTAGTGCTAGGGACAATTTTAGCATAAAGCGTCTTATTTATCTACAGAAAAATTCCCAAAAAACCGGTTAAAAAACAAAATGGAAAAAATCAAAAAAGAAGCAAAAAATAACTGATAAAATAGAAATAATCAGAAAAATATTGGAAAAAACTGAAAAAAATTGAAAAAAATTAAAAAAAAACAAAAAAAAAAGATACATTGAAAGAAATCTGAAAGATCGAAAAAACCGGAAAAATCAAAAAAGAAACGATAAAAATAACCGAGAAAATAAAATCCATCAGAAAAATATTGAAAAATAACGAATTAAAAAACAGTTAAAAACCGGAAAAAATGAACAAATCGGAAAAACCTGAAAAACTCGAAAGAATCGAAGAAAAACAGAAACAAATAGAATAAAAAACCACCAAAAATATATTGGAAAATAACGAAAGAAATCAAAAAAAATCTGAAAGAGAACTTCGGTTATGCCAAATTATCGGATGTACGAGTCAGATGAGTCTAAAAAAACATTGGCTACTTCCGGTTGCGCGCCATTTACGATGCATATAAAGGGTCTTTAAGACATCCTCATCCCCTCCTCTTGAGCTTGCAGCAACCAAAAAAAATTCAAATGAGATTTTCCCCAACTTTTGTGCCACTTGGATATCCTGATACCTGATTCTACAGTTCTATCCGGTTTTCTGTATCTTCTTTTGCTTACGGGGTTTTTTTTACAGTAGTCTCTAGGTTTATTCTGAAAATGACAAAAAACTTCAATTATTGCCTATAAAACAACTTGTGCTATTTGTTTTTTGATTATATATTAAAAATCCTTTATATTTTAATAATGAGTGTTTTCTCTTTTTATAGTGGAATGTGCAGTAACTGACTATACCAAGTGGAGTACTTGTTCTGTAACATGTGGAAAAGGTCTTCGTATGAGAACAAGAGAATATCTTAAACCAGAAAAAGCTAAAACATTGAACTGCAACAGGCAATTAGTATCCAAGGAAATGTGTGTCGCAGATGTACCTGAATGTGACGAGTAAGAAAAATAAAATAAAAATCCTTTATATGTTAGTGAGTATACCACAATCCATTCCAAAAAGGAGTAATCCTGTTCATAGTGCATATGTTCTTATTATGTTGCATTCCACCTTTATTTACTTTTTCCCTCCTCTTATTTTCTTCTTCCTTTCTCTATTTAGTTATATTTTTATGTATTGTGTTATATCATATCTTTAGTTATGTTTTGTTCTATAGGAGGTAGCATAATGGCTTTCTTCAACCTAAAATGGAATCATAACGTAAATTAACTTATTAGGTTATTAGAGTAAAATTATACTGACCTACCTTTACTTTATTTACAATAGCATTTTCGTTCAGTTTAATTATGCTCATTGCACCTTCCAGTTCTTTCAGGTCTATTTTCTTATATATCTTAATCCTACTTCATGATTCCTAAACTAGGAATAAATAATCATTTTTCTTAGATTATCTGCTATACCCCAGCTGACCAGATGACGTCACAAATACGTCGTTTATACGATATCAAATATCCAGGCTTACGTCAGCAACTGACGTATTCATAACATGAAAAAGTCACAGCTCCGTGACGTCTGCAGCTGACGTTTATTATATGTCTTCTTGGTAACGTCATACTGACGTACATTTCACGTCATAATTGTCTCCAGTTTTCAAATTTCAAATAATTTTCAGTAATTCGTGACTGTAAACATATATTCTTGTATTCTTACATATACCTACAGAACATGCACAGAAACGTTGGTCATGAAATGACTGGGAAAAGAAGTTAATCTGACGTAAAAATATGACGTCGTGGAAACATCACAAAAATGACGGATTTTTGACGTCATATTTTTTGAGATGACCAATAATGATGACCTAAAAATAACATATTTTTGACGTCATCATTCGACATCTGGTTAGCAGGGACTCAGTGCTTTAGATCCAATTTTCTTCCTTTAGTGATCAAAAAGAGGATTCGCAAGAAATAGATCCTTTGGAAAACTCTGGAGTATGTGCTACTACAGCATGGAGCGCTTGGTCTTCTTGTTCAGAAATCTGTGGTGATGGACAAAAAATGAGAACGCGTAAATTCTTAGACAGATCAGGATTAAAGAAATGCCCCCATGTAATAATAAGTAAGATTAAAATTTCAATAAACCGAATTGTTAAGTTTAATTAAAATAAATTTCAGTGGAAAAGGAAAATTGTAGAAACAGAGATTGTCGACAAAATGAAGTGTCCGCAAACGATCCTAATTGTCCAACAACTCAATGGAGCGATTGGAGTCCTTGTAGTGCTTCTTGCGGTAAAGGAGTAAAAATGAGAACCAGACTTCTTTTGGTAGAACCAAAAAGACAACAAGAATGTAGCAGTCGTATTGAACTAATTCAACAGTTACCATGTGAAGATGTGCCAACTTGTGTTATCGATATGAATACAGCTAAAGGTAAAACTTTTTAACTTGCAATAAATAAAGTAGCAGAAGTAAAATGGGCTTGAGTATCTACATACTCATACAATAAATCCTAAAAGTCCAATTGCTATTATTGCATAAATTATTCCTAAAGTCCCAAGGTTTCTTTTTCACTTCTTTCTTGTTTAACAATATGAGAAAATAGATGATGATATAGAATAGGATCTCCTCCTCCTGAAGGATCAAAAAAATAAGTAATTAAACTGCCATATCCAGCTAATACTGGTAAAGATAATATCTTCTCATTAGTCAAAACATTCCCCAAACAAAACAGGAATCTGTAATTCAGCTGTGACAATTAAATCTGTTTGGTTTTAATATAATTTGGTATACTTTTTTGTTTTTAAGTTGTATGTATGCAAGATGGAGATCCAGGACCTTGTCAAGCATACTTTAATAGATGGTGGTTTGACGCTACCAAATTAAAATGTTTTCCGTTTATTTATGGAGGATGCAGAGGAAACAGAAACAACTTTTTAACTGAAGAACAATGTATGACGACATGTAAAGTTGTCAAAGGTATATTTATTTAATCTTCTTTTATTTTTATTACTGAAAATAATAATAATTTTTAGATGCAATCACTGGAACTTTAGACTCATCAACACTATTAAGACAAAATACTCGTCTTCAACCAAAAGATTGTGTTTTAACCGAATGGACAGATTGGAGTCCTTGTAGTACATCTTGCGGACGTGGATTTAGAGAAAGATACAGGGTAGTCAAAGAGCATGCTGTTAACGGAGGAACGTGTCCAAATAATTTAGTACAAAGAAGAGGATGCTTCGTTAGAGCCTGCTATTGAAATGTCTTGAAATTATTGGTAGAATAAATAAAAATAAACTTAAATTAACTGTGTAATATCTTAGTTTTAACTTATATGCATTTAAAATATTTATTTATGGCAATAAAGATATATATTTAATTATACATTTAATTGTTAATAATAATACTATTAATTGTCATACAGCTTCGAACTTTAATGCATCTAAACAACTATCTTTCTGGTCGATGTGCTAAATATGGGACATAGAAAGATGGCTACAAAAACATTTTCAGGTACCTGAGGACGATCCTTCATTTTTTGTGATATCCTATATATTGTAATGCACTTTCGTCGTTACGGTTCACTTTGCCGCCTTAGTCCAGGTTTCGGTTGCATCAGGCGCCATCTTCCGTTTATAATGTGAAGGTCACTGCACGAGCAGCGTCAGTGGAGAAAGAAAATATTTCAAATACTCGTTATGGTATCGACCAAAATTACTTTTATTTTTACCAAGATCCCGGTGAAGAAAAAGGTGTGCAACGGTTCTTTTCTCGGACGGTACAGGCACGTATTCCGGGCTGGCGTGGCAGGTCATCGAGGTTCTAGACTCCGGTTATACTTGGCTTCAGCTTGACCTGTCTCTAAAGTTCGTGCTGCCACTGGGACGGCTACTGCCACTGCAGCTAACTTGATCGACTCCGGCTGCCACATACCATAAGACAAACAAATACGAGAGTGACTCCATCTTTCGGCGGGGGTTTACAACTGGTACGACTGGCCTTATACTCGAGGCATTTGTATTTTCATTCTACTCCAGTGCCGTGCGCGATTTGTTCCATTAAAAAAACATAACTTTGGCATGCTGTGACTCTATAAATCATCCTGTATATTACGGAATAATATTAAAATCCCTCAAAACAACGGAGATATCAAACTCCGGAGTATAAGTTGATCACCCTGTTTATTTTATTCATTACGGAAAAAAGTAACTTTGTTACACTATGAACAAATGATGAGTCCAAAACGTCAACGAAGTATACTTGCTGTGTCTATAACGCGATTAAAAAAATATTTGTAACCTATAAACTAAGTTGGCAGGGATTTCCAGTTCTTATTACAAGAACTTCTGATTTTTACCCTTTTGCTTTATTAGTGGCTACGATATAATAGAAATCTGATTTTGAATCTCTATATCCCTAATAGCACAATTTTATCCATAAGGCATCCATTGAACAACTGCAAAAGGACATGGTAGTTGTCCATTGGTCATCCGATTTTAGTACGTATTTAAAATGGACGTCCATCTGGCAACGCAAAACGGTATCCATAAACACCTATACCGATATCCAGTGGACATCCATTGGATATATATCGGACATCCAGTGGATATCCATTGGACATCCATAGATGTCCACTTGCGTTTGGCTACAGGGTGCTTCAGAATAAATTACCATAAACTGGTGGACATGTAGTTCTTAATTATTAAATGTCTCCCAGCTAAGTACTTTATTCTGTAACACAAAAATATAAAATGAACAAAAATATATATTATATAATATCACTTAGGACCATTTGCAATAACGATTCTTAAAATGTGATCTTATCTAAGTTGATCTTAAGGTAAGACGCTGTTAAAATTTAAGTTGTTTTCACGAAACAATATGACTGGAATCTTAACTAAGTACAGTATAACTATTTATTTTGTGTGTAAACCAGGCTTTTTTTAGATTTATTCACTTTTTTTTGTGGTGGTACCTTCAGAAAATGCTTTATTGCAAAAGTAGGTTAACAATACTTTAGGTGAGTTTATACAGCAGAAAGGATTTGGGTCATGCGTATTATCGATTTCCAAACGAAATAAACTATGGTAAAAAGATAAAAAATAGTTATCTTTTGTACTATGTAATTCTTATTTCAAGTATAAACGCTTTCACAGAGATGTGTATGTTTAACTTTCTTATTTTATTTCCTGTTTAAACTCACCTTCCCTTTCGTTAAACGAACAAGTGTAAAAAAAAATCTAGCTCTCTCATACTATTCAAATGATGGGTTCGCAGATTTATACGTCATAGTACTTGGCGCAGTAATATTTCAAATATTTGTAGATCATTCATAAATATACAGCATATCCATTTCACACTTATTTAATTTTATGTATTCTGTGCAGTATATGATTCTTTATCTGACAGCCAGTTTTGTTTAAAAGAGGTTAGAAATACATTTTTAAATATTTAAGCTTGTAAAAGTTTCGGCTTAAGATTAAGGAATACATAGTACTTTAAGAAACGCTTAAATGCTTGGTGCAATAGATTTAGGAAAACTTAAGGATTTAAGTTTGTCTTAAAATATAAGTATCGTTGGTGCAAACGGCCCTTATCTGTCTGTCTGACTGTATTCTTCCTCGATAGAGGCCACACAATTGAGCTGAAATTTGGTACATGTATTTGGGTTACCCGTCGGAAGAACCCATTAGTTTTTATACGACATCTGTTAAACGGAAGTGGCACTATCAAAAAATGACAGATGCAATATTCAGAACAGTCGAAATTATTTCTTCAACTGTCACCTGTCAAAAATTAAAAAATGTCAAAATTTGAAACTTTAACATTGAATGTATGAAAAAGTATTCGTGGATACTCGTCGTTAAACCGATTGTTTTAAAATGACGAAAAATCTCGTAAATATGACGTGATTTCTATGACGTCTATTTTAGGTCCAAAAATCAGCGTCAAAAATCATGTCATTTATTGGTAAAATGACGTCCCGGACCAAAAAAAAAATAAACAACATCAAGTTGACAACAACTTCGGTAGATGTATATTTTCAATAATAATTTGAAATTTAAACATTTAGAAAATCATTTAACTCTAAATATTTATTATAGTTGTATATTAAGTTTCCCTAATCTAGGACTTTTTAAACAATATGCCGGGACTCTACAGGTGTCGAATATAGGTTAAAACACGGCAGCTGAATAATTCGTGCACTTTTAGTTTTTCCATATGTGGGAGACACGAATACGTTGCATAATCGATTTTCCCGAAGGCGTACGACCCTGATATCCAACGCTCGCTTCTAACTGTCGTCGACGTCGTGACGCACACTGCGCAATTTCCCATTGATTCCGGCTTCACACAACCTAAAATTTTCCCTTTTCACATTTGTGTCCGGCCCTTAGGGTAAGTACATAGTTTAATTATTTTATTAATATATTTTTTTCTAATAGCATTTTGGGTTTTTTAAAATATTTACATGTAAATAGTGTTTAGTAAATTAATAGTTTGTTATGTGTTGTTTGGTAAGCAACTGGTTTGTTGTTTTTAAAATGACGTGGCAATGTAGAAGCATAATGGTGTGTGTACAATGACATTTTGATCTGTTGATCTTTGGAAAAAATACTTTTTTAGTAAATTTATTATACAGTGTGTCCATTTAAGTCGGCATCATATGGGAAACTTTTTTATTCTTAGTTTTATGAAAAAAAGTTATTCTATATAAAAAGTTGTGCATGGTCTAAAACCAAAAATACAACAATCAGATATCAATTTTTTTAAGCCGTATACGAGGTGTGTCAAAAAATATGAGATTTACTCAAGAGTAAAGTACCTTTAAATTTGACAATATCGAAAAATTTTACTAAAAAAAGTTGATCAGAATTAAAAATTACGTTTAAGTATGCAAGTACATCTATTTAAATTAAAACTTCAGATTATTTAATTTTTTACTAATATTTCTATTTTGATTGAACATTTATCTCTTGTGATTACGAAACAGATTATAACCTTTTAGTTTTTTGATGTTTTCTAATAATTTTGCATATTTAAACGTAATTTTTAATTCTGATCAACTTTTTTAGTAAAATTTTTCGATATTGTCAAATTTAAAGGTACTTTACTCTTGAGTAAAACTCATATTTTTTGACAGACCTCGTATACCACTGAAAAAATTTAATATTTGACGACTGTATTTTGAGTTTTAGACCATGCACAACTTTTTATAAAGAATAACTTTTTTTTCATAAAACTAAGAATTAAAAAGTTTCCCATATGATGCCGACTTAATTGGACACACTGTACATTTTAATTTTTAGTTAGATTTAAATAAAAGTATATTTTCTCGATTTAAAATATTTTCTAATTAGGAAGAATAAAAAATTCATCTTCATACTATTTGTTATGATATGATATAATAATTAGCGGTAGTAGAATAAATTTTTAAAACATTTTTCGGATTTACTAGTTTTATTATAATTTAATGAAATCTTTATGACATATACAATGACGGCTCAAAAATTGACAAAAAATTGCAATTTATCATTTTTAAGAAAATTAATAACTAATATAATATGGCAATTAGAAATAACGCGGTATTGGAATCCCATTTAGTAAAGTTGTCAAAAGGTCAATATAAATGACAACCCTAAAAATAACTTCGTTACCAATTGGCTCATTTTGTGACAAATCAGTAAAAAAATTTTTTTCATTGTAGTTTTTTTCGTTGATAAGTCAAGATATTACTATAATTATTTTAAACTAGCTGTTCCTTGTTTTTTCCTATTTGGTAATTTTACTGTTTTTCCCTATTTGTCCGTATTTGTCCTTATCTGTCTTTTTCCTATTTTTACTATTTTTACTATTTTTCCTTATTTCCCCTATTCTTCACTATTTTCCCATATATTTGCCAAGTTTTCTGATTTTCTATATTTATCTCTAATTTCCCTATTTTATCTACCTTTTTCAAGTTTTTTCTTATTTTTAAACTACTTTTCTATTAATTGCAAAATTTCCTATGTTTCCCCTATTTTCCCTGTTTTTATCTTTTTTTCCCATTTTTCCCATTTCTTTCTATGTTTTCCTGTTTTCCATTAATGTATGCTATTTGTACCTGTTTGTCCCATTTTTCTCTGTTTTTCGCTTTTTTCCATATGTTTCGCTATTTATTGTCTAATTTTCCTATTTTTCCATATTTTTTCCAAGTTTTCTTTTCCCCAATTTTTTTTCCATTTTTCCTCTTTTTCCCTATTTCTCAGTATTTTTCATATATTTGCCTACTTTTTCTTATTTTTCCATATTTTGCTCTATTTTGTCACTATTTTTTCCAAAATTTGCCCTATTTGTTCGTAGTTTTAACTATTTTTCTACATTTAATTTCATGTTCTCCCTTATTTTGCACTATTTTCGCTATTTACCTTTGTCTTATTTTTTCTTATTTTTCCAATATCTTTCTATTTTTCCTTGGTTTCCATTAGTTTTTCCTGTTTTCTTAATTTTTTAATTTTTTTTTAATTCTTTCCCATTTGTCCTTATTTGTATTTATTTTTCCCTATTATCTCATTTTTTTCCATATTTTCCCCTATTTTTCACTATTTTCTTTATTTTTCCTTGTTTTTTAATGTTTATCCTTATTTGTACTTATTTTTCGCTATTTTGTCCTATTCTCCTTATTTTTTCGTATGTTTCCCTATTTTCCTAACTGTCTTTATATCTTTAACTATTTTTTCCATTTTTCCCTATTTATTCTCTAATTTTCTTATTTTTCTGCATTTTTTCCTAGTTTTTTTCTCCCCAATTTTTCCTATTTTTCCCTATTTATCCACTATTTTTCCCATATTGCCCTACTTTTTCTTCTTTTTCCCTATTTTGCTCTATTTTGTCAATATTTTTCCCAAAATTTGCCCTATTTGTGCGTAGTTTTCCCTATATTTCTCCATTTATTTCCATGTTTGTACTATTTTTTTCCTATTTTTCTTATATCTTTCTATTTTTCTTTGGTATTCATTAATTTTTCCTATTTTCTTTATTTTCTTTAATTTTCTCTTATTTTTTTCTATATTTTCCTATTATTTCCTATTTTTACCTATTTTTTTTAATTTTTTCCTATTTGTCCTTATTTGTTCTTATTTTTCCATTTATCTTTACTTTTTCTATATGGTCCCCTATTTTTCACTATTTTCTCTATTTTACTTTTTCCTATATGTTTCTATTTTTTTCTGTTTTCCATTAGTCTTGATATTTTCTTTATTTTTTTTCCTATATGTTTCTATTTTTTCCTGTTTTCCATGAGTCTTGATATTTTTTTAATTTTTTTCCCTATTTATTCTCTAATTTTTCTATTTTTCCATATTTTTTTCATATTTTGTCTTATTTACCCAACTTTTCCATATTTTTTTCCTATTTTTCCAAAATTTCCTTGTTTTTAAAATTTTTTACTGTTTTATTCATATTTTTCCCAAATTTCCATATTTGCCTGTTTTTTATTATTTGCCTTTATTTTCACTATTTCTCTCAAATTTCCGTATTTTTCCCTATTTTAGTCATATTATTTCCATTTTTTCTGTATTTTTTCATTCTTTTCCCTACTTCACAATTTGTTCCTATTTTTTCCTCTATTTTTTTTTCCATATTAGTAGATAGTCTACAGGGATACTACCGCAACTATTGGGAATTCAACGTTTTAGACAGAGAGGTATAGAAAATTCAGCGTGGCAGAAAGAGATAGGGGGACGTTTTTTTAACGTTCAATATTTTGAAGTGTTAGAAAACGTTCGAAACGTCACATTTTGCAACGTTTTCAACATTTTTTTTCGAATCAAAAATCAGAACGTACAAAAACGTTCGAAACATCACATTTTTCGACGTTTTTTAACGTTTACTTTTTGGTGTGAAAAATAACTTTCACTATTTTGCATCAAATACATATGTATTTCTCATAAGGAAACATGTAAAAATAACATGTCAAAATCGATGACATATTTTTTCGAATAAAAATTCTACGAGATAAAAAATGTTGCAAATGTGACGTTTTGAACGTTTTTTCACGTTCTGTTTTTTGATTTAAAAAAAAGCGGTAAAAAAGTTGTAAAATGTGACGTTTCGCACGTTTTTTAACGGTTCAAAATACTGAACGTTAAAAAACTTCGCGCTCTCTCTTTCTGACACGCTGAATTTCCTATACCTCTCTGTCTAATACGTTGAATTCTCTATAGTTGCGATAGTATTCCCGTAGACTATCTACTCATATTTTCCTCTATTCTTCACTACTGTCGCTATTTCTATTATTTTTTCCTATATCTTACTATTTACTACTGTTTTCCATTAGTTTTTCTATTTTGCGTTATTCTTTATTTTCACTATTTTTTGTATTTTTTTTATTTCTTTTTATATTTTCTTGTTTTTGATTAGTTTCTCCTGTTTTCTTTATTTTACCCTATTTGTTCCTATTTTTCCCTACTTTTTCGATTTTTCTCTATTATTCCCTATTTATAGCTATTTTCCTTGATTTTCCTTGTTTTTCCTATTTTTTTCCAGTATTTCCCATTTTCTTCTATTTTGATGGCCAGAATGGATACAAACTGCGTTTACCGCTCGGAGTGAAATTTAAATTGATTACAGTATCCAACAGACGGTCAGACAGGCAGACAGTTATAGTTGACTTAACTCACTGAAAATAGTAGGTGAGCTACTAGATTTCTGAAAAGAGAGTTCCACAATTTAAAACCATTCTCGGGTTATAACTTTGACAGACGGAACGACGGACAGACAGACGGCTGTAGTTGACTTTGGTCACTGAAAATAGTTGCCAGCTGTCGTTTCGATTTTAGGATCTGGTTATTTAATAATCACAAGGAACTTGTCTTCAAATATAATTTAAAAAATATAATTAACTTTATTACTTTTTTATATTATATAATACTAAATATTCTAAAATAATTCTTTAGGTCGTCAACGGCTTTTACGATGAAGACTTTTAGCTTATTATTCCTCGTTGGAGGAGCTTTTTGTTATCTACCACCAGGAAAGGTAAGAAAACCATTATTAAAAGTATTTATTTTCTATATAATAGAAAAAATAGTTTTACAGAGAGTGAAGTAATTGAGTACAATTTAAAAATGGAACAAAAAATTACATTCCAATTTCAAATACTATTTTTATTTTATAAATATTGGTTTAACTTCTACCCAAGAAGTTTGGTCCTTCGAAATCCTGGAATTATTTTAACACGTTCGCAGCCTACTATTATTTCAATAGTCATGAAAACTAATATTCATAATTCGTTCATACTGCGAGAATTGAAAATTAATAATGTTGTTAATTTTTAAAATTAACTATAATAATTCTATTTATCCCTTTTTTCATAGCAATTCCCAAAAATCTGACAAATATATACATTTCAACTTTTTTTTTAATTATTTTAGTTTCAATTAATCAAATTTTCTATTTTATGTTGGGGCCTCCGGTCGTCGTATCAAATAAAACGAAGATGATGGTATTTCTTTATATTTCACAAAATAAACTCACATAACAAACATAAAATTACAACCCCTAAACTTACACCATCTCTCAATAGCTAAAAGCATAATAATCAAATATTCCAGCCTGAAAAACCCCCAACCCTCTTCTTCTTTTTCATTCATACCAACCTGTCAGTGTCACCAACTCAAATAAAATGATTCGGTGCCTTAGCACCTTAAAGTAGGCAACCACATTGTTGGTAGCATACCCAAAACCTCTACACTTAATACATATTCTCTACTTTTAGGAAAGTCTTCTTTCGGGAATCTTCCTTCGCGATCTCGTGAATCGTATCAATGGGAAAGGAATTTCTGAAGGAGATGGAATTTCCTATTTGGACTTCACAGACGGTATGCCACTAGATGGGCGACATTTAACTAGTGGATTAGAAGAAGAACAGATGTTCCCTGGTGATTATGATTCAATGAATGAATTTAATCTTCATCCTAGTATACGAGATCAGGAATATTTACAGCATAGTTCACTTTGGGGAAAACAGGTAACACTATTGATATTTATGGATGGATTTATTTAGATCCATTTAATCATTTTATTGTATTTTAGTATTTGAACGGAGAAGGAAGAGAAAATCAACTTTTACGCCCGGAAGGGATCAAAAATAAACCGCAAGTAGAATCTACACTACCAGCATATTGCAGTCCTCCAAATCCATGTCCTATAGGTTATACAGGTAAGATTTTTTTATAAAAATATAAATAATGAGAAAAGAAAGATCATTTATTCTCTTTTTTTAATTGATAAACATACGCCATTTTTCGATACTAATATTATTTCTGGGGCAAGTTTTAGCTCATGATTTTTAGCTGGCATTAATTGATAGGTTCTAAGTACTTTGGAAATAGTACTTTTTAACTCTAGCAAAGCGAATTTTTGACCTAAAACAAACAAAATGTAAATTATTATTAACCATATGAGTCCCATATCTCCGGTCCACTTTGATCTACAATTTAAACTCGATCGAGGTATTTACATACCAAGTTTGAAGCAAATCGTTCCAGTGGAACAGACACACACACTAACACACAGGCATACTAAGATAATGATCTCAAAAATTTCTTCTCTATGTTGATCTGATGTACGTTAATAATTATAATTGTAACATACCTATGCAATTCCGTGGACCAGCACTAAATGGTATATACATGTACGGGTTGGTCCCATCAATTTTTTCAAATCTTTCTGGATGGAATTTAAGTGGGTCCGGGAAATATTTTGGATTTCTGTGAGCAACGTAAGCAAAAATTAAAAGTTTTTGGCCTTTCGGGAAGGTTATATTTCCTAAAAGAAGAAAAAATATATTAAATTATACAGAGTGTACAATTTGTTTTTTATTTAGGCAGTAACGGATTCATTTTGATCCATATAGGTTATATGTTACCATTAAAGCTTCTCCCAGCCCAAAGGTAGTCTTAAGTGTGCTTAAAGAGTCGATATCATTGGTTGGAATAAGTTATTACAAATTGAAAGGAAGACAGATGATACAACTCAAGATAATGCAACCGTTGAAAAAAAGTGCAGAGGAAGTAGTTTTTTCCCTAAATCGGGCGTAGGAGTTCCCACCTCCACTGAGGCTCTAATCCTATTGTGCCCCGCCAGTTTTCACATCAGTCCAGTACTCTAGACTAAGTCAAAAATAGTCCTGATATTAGCTTTCTCTATCTCTTCGGGTTCAGGATACTGTATCCCAAAGTGCCATTCCCTTTCTCTGTTCAGGTCCCAGCAATACACGAAGAGATGTTTCGTCCTCTTCCTCGCATTTTCTACGTAGGGAATCTTCCGATATTCCTATGAGGTTCAGCTGTCTTCTGAGCCCGCAGTGTCCTGTCAGGACAACTAGTGCGGTTTTGAGTTCCCGTCTTTTTAGGCATAGTAGCAGATTGTCTATGCTATTGGGTGGATCTTCTATAAGTGTTTTGGTATGTCTTAGTCCCGGAAGTTCCAACCAGTATTCTCTGTATTTGTGCCGAGGAAGTAGTAGTAAAGAAACAAAAAAAAAGTTATTGTGGAAGAAACAAGTCCAAATTTGAAAATGGCAAAATTGAGATAAATAGAAAATGGCAAAACAGGTTGAAAGACCCTGCAAAGGAAGTGGAAGTAAATGAACAAAAAAGTAATGTAGAACAAACAAGTCCTAATCTGAACAAAAAAGAAGTAGGATAAATATAGAATTGGAAAAAAGGTCCGTTTCGAATTCTATGATAGATCAATCGAATCTATATGCAGTACTGATAAATACAATAAAGATGAGTTCTTGGTCTTGATAGATTTGAGTATGTTCTAATTGATGACATTGCTGGTCCGCATCAAAATTTCAAAGGATCAATTTTATGCAATTCTCAGTTATCTACATATCAATAATAACACACAGATGTCCAATGATAAAAAGGACAAACTGTATAAGTTACGACCAATGAATCAATTATTTAGCCCTCTCTACAATAGGGCATTAGTAGATAAGCTATGACAATTCTAGCCCAATTCTTATGGAAATTAATATGGAAAATCGCTAAGGTCCATTCTAATAATTTTTTGGCCCATTCAAGGTCACTGCCAGTTCACATCGATTATATCGTCTTGAACGGCTTTTATCAGCTCTCGAACAGCTCTTGAACAGCTCTAAACAGCTCTTGAACGGCTTTAAACAGATCTCGAGCAGCATTAAACAGCTCTCGAAGTTCTGTTAACAACTCTCTAACAGCTTTTGACCAGAAGTTATCAGAACAGTAACATTATTAAGTAGTGATGATGATTATGGTATAAGTCCACAAATCTTTTACTCTATTAGTAATGTTAACTTCTGGTCAAAAGCTGTTCGAGAGCTGTTTAAAGTTGTTTGAGAGCTGTTTAATGCTGTTCGAGAGCTGCTTAAAGCTGTTTAAAGCTGTTCGAGCGCTGTTTAAAGCCGTTCAAGACGATGTGAACTGGCAGTGACCTTGAATGAGCCAAAAATTACCAGAATGGACCTTAGCGATTTACCATGTTAATTTCCATAAGAAGTGGGTTAGAACTGTCATAGCTTATCTACTGGCATTATCTGTTGATCCTATAAAACTAAAATATAAGATTTTGTGTTTATCTGATTAAAATGGTTTTATAAAGAAATTTGGCGGAAGAGAAGTAGGGAAAGAACAATAATGGAGAAAACGTGGGGAATATGATTATAGGTTTTCCTCGATTGATATAGAAATTTCAAAATAATAGGATATTAAGCCTGTACATGTGGCCAGTAATTTTCATGGAAGTGAAGAGTCCTATATGAAACGTAATCAAAAAGATGGCTCAAAATTGTAACTGACAGCTCTAGCAAATATAGGGGGGGGGGGATGGAACAGGCAGACAGCTGCTTATGGTTTAGACAGGAGCTCTAACCATATTCCACTGTAGTGCCATGTTTGTGACGTATTTGAAAATATGCTACAATCTTAGTCAATAAAGATAAAATGTACTTAATTTCAATATGTTTTATAATTATAAGAAACTTTTTCAATTTTAATCAAAAATTTTAATTCAACCATTTAGAACTTTTTCTAAATGCCTGAAGGTACTTCAGAGTACCACCTTTTATTTTGATAAAAAATATCACAAAAAAATCTGAAATAATTTATATGCTACGTTCATTATTTTAATCGACTTTGGCGACAAAATTATGGGAATAATTGTGTTTTTGATTGGTCAGGGTTAAAAATTATAATCTTAAGAGAACAAATACCATATTTGTATTCCTCTGACACAGTCCTTCCATACATTGGTACTGATGGATAAAGTCTCAATGTTTCTTTTATAACCATTTCTAAATATTTCATTTGTTGTAATTGAGCCATTGTAGGTTTAGCGTTTTTTATATCTTCAAATATTGATTTTTGTTCATCTAAAGCTTTTTGCTAAAAAATTAGTCCTTAATATTAAATTTAAATAATTTAACTAAATTGATTATGAAATATTACTTACTTGAACTAGTGGATGATTAGCTAAAGAATACAGGGCGAGCGCTAGCGCAGATGCCGTTGTATCATGGCCCTAAAACACACTTAGAAATTAACATTACTGTAAACTGTAAATGATGCAACTAACGCCATCTACCAATGGGACACTGTGTCGCTTCTTATATAAAAGTTCCACCCGTATAATAAGAGCCAGTACTAATTGGAATCGAAATAAATCCCATCTCCATAGGGTATTAACATCTCATTTTACTCAATATTAGCACTATTGTGTTTCGAGGTCAGATTTGAATTCTATTCATCGGCACATTGGCACAGATCAGTTCTTAAAGGATGAAACAGCTGTCCTGATGCATAGAAATCAAATTCTCACTACTTAAAAGTAGTGAACACTTGTTTGGGGTTTCATAACGTTGGGAGATGGGCTTTCTTTCGGTTCCAGTTAGTACTGAATTTTATTACACTGGTGAAATCTTTTTCCAATTAAAAAGTGACACCGGTAGATGGCGTTAGTTGTCTACCATAGTATTAACATCATTTTTACTCAATATTAGCACTATTGTGTTTCGAGATAGAATTTTCACATTGCCGGTGATGAGCCCTTAAGGGACGAAACAGCTGTCCGGTATATAAAGAAATTTTTGAACATATAAAACAGACCATCCAGGCAATAAATATATACCGATTTGCTTTTATAATGTTCTAATGGTATTAAATTAGTTCCTGAATATATTCAAAAGTGAAAAAAAATGGAAAAAACAATGGAATTGTGAAAATTTAACATAAAAAAGGCATCAAAAACCGTACTTTTTTATAAATGGCGCCACCTGCAAAATAATTTTTTTGGGGGTACATAATCCATGTCTACATAATGCAATGTTGCCGTCCTATTTTTAAGTAGCAGAAAAAGGTAAATTCGATATTTTAAAAGAAGATTTATGTCTTTATTCTAATAATTTTAAATTGTTGCTAAAATTATTACGTAATAAAAGTTTCTTTTATAATTAAAATTATAGTGACTAGATTTGAAAGTTTGAAATTCGGGATGCTATTTTTAATATTTTTGTGACAAAAATGGAAAAAAAACCAAAAAATCATAAAAAAACGAGAAAAAAGAATCGAAAAAATTTGAAAAAAAAAACAGGAAAAATCGGAAGAAAAAAATAATCAAAAAAAGCAAAAAACTTGAGAGAGAAAAAAATGAAGAAATCAAAAAACCGAAAAATAAACGCTAAAAACCGAAAAAAAAAGCTTCAAAAAACGCAAGAAATCGAAAAATATCACAAAAAAATCGGAAAACAAAAGCACAAATTAATGGCAAATTATCACAAAAAATCAATAAAAAAAAAGTGAGAAAAAATTAGAAAACATAAAAAGAATAGAAACAATGACAAAAAATGAGGAAAAATAAAATAATAAAGACAGAAAAAAACAAAAAGTCATAAAAATGAATAAAAACAAAAACAAATAAAAAGAATCCAAATAATCCAAATCCAAATAACAGCAATAAAATCACAAAAATGACCATAAAATCGCAAATTATCATAAAAAATCAAAGGAATAAGAAAAAATTAGAAAACGAAAAAAATAGAAAAAAAAACAGAACAATGACAAAAAATTAGAAGAAAATCGAAAAAAATCAGAAACATGAGAAAAAAAGCGAGAAAAATCGAAACACACCGCAAAAACCAAAGAACAACCAAAAAACCGGAAACAACTGTAACCATAAAAAAATAATAAAATTCGAAAAAATTGAAATAAAATTAAAAAACAAAAGAAAAAATAAAGAAAAAGAAAAACAAAACAACGATGAAAAATTAGAAAAAATCACAAGAAAAATCAGAAAAAACAAAAATAAAACAAAAAAGTAGAAATAGTCGAAAAAAATGCAAAGAAAAAATCAATGAAATAAAAAAAATGAGAAAAATTAGAAAACAGAAAAATAGAAAAAGAAACAGAACAATGAGAAAAAGCAAAAATAAAACAAAAAAGTAGAAATAGTCGAAAAAACCACAAAAAAATCAGAAAAAAAAATAAAAAACCTCTGAATAAAATAACTACAAATGATATATAAAAAAATTCTGATACTGAAAAAAATCATAATATAAATTAAACCGAGCTTATTTATTTGGAGAAAAAAATTTAAAAAAATTGTTTACTATACAAATGTTAGGTTAGATAAAAATATTGAAAAAAAATATTAAAAGATACCTAAAATTGAGAGGCGAGTTTAATGATGTCATAAAAATCTTCTATTTGACGATATTAATATTGATGGTGACTATCAGATTCCTGGGGACAGGGCGGACGAAACGACTAGTGAAAGAGAGAAAGAGTAGAAGAGTAAGAAGAGAGAAGAATAGTCAAACAGGAAAAGAAGAATTTTTGGTGACAATAGGAAAAAGGTTATGTCTAATAAACAAACAAAAATACAAATTTGGAAGGAGATAAAGATATTAATAATTAATTAAATAGAGAGATCCAGTTGGTCAACATAATTAAATAAATCAAAGAGCTGATATATGAACTGAAAATTAAGTCATTTTGAAGAATTTTTAAAGTTAAAATAATAATTATAAATACCTCAAACATAAAAGTATCAACTTCTTCTTTAATATCATTTCTTGATAATAACTGTCCATCAATGGTACTTTTTAACAATAAATCTAAAAACGCTGCTTTCTTTTTTATTCCCATATCATCAGTTTCATTATTATCTTTAATTGTTGTATTTTGTAGCTCTTTAATTTTTCTATCAATTACTGCTTCGGTATGAGAATGAAGTATCTTCAACGGTTTTTTTTCTTGGTAATACATAGGCGTCAAAATTGAAAGACGTGGATCGATGGACAATATTATTGAAAAATTTTTTGCATTCATTAATTCACATATTTTCTTTACGGTCCTTGGATACTCGGATTCTTCATTAGTTTGAGCATTCAGTGATATTCCCATTGCCGTTTCTTAAAAATAAAAGTTTCATAGTAGTGATAATATAATATGTTTAACTAAAATATAGGCAAAAACTTATAAATCGGTAAAAATTTTTTCGAAATCGGTCAATAAATGACTAAGAAATATAATATTAAAGTTGATTTTTAGCGCGGATTGTGGTGCGTGTGACGTCACATATCCGCATAGCCAAAGCGCCGTACTATAAAGCAAACTCTTTATTCTACATGCCACGGCACGATTGACGCATGTGTGATAAAACAAAATATAGTCCAAGAGCCAAGTACTTTTTTTGCAATATTCTACACAAGATATTTTATTGTTGGAACATGTTTAGAGGTGTCCCTTGAAAGTAAATTCAACTTAGCGCGACAGGGGGCGCGAGCGTCATCCGCCATCTTGAAATACACGTTTTGTGAAGTCTTGTGAACCGTGCATGAGTAAACTTGAGGATTCTCTGAGCTAGGTTTGGTCCTGTTATGCCTCTTCTGCTTTGCACCAATGCATCATAAAATGTTCTGCAGTTTATTCTGCCATATCACAGATTCTGTAGTTGATGGTTCCATGATTTATGTTAAAATCACTTTAACTTTTGAAACTCTGCTACGCCACTGTTTAGTTCCCTTTTTTCTCAACCACGGCTCCCGCCAAGGTGAACACCGTGACAACCCTCTCTTCCACTTCAACCGTCGAGCAGTTAACATGTAAATTAATATAGTGCTTCGTTATCTACCTGTGTATGGTTTTAATCCTAAAATATAATGTCTAATGTGTGGAATTTAAGGTAACAGATCTTTTCCATTTTATTACAAATATGCAAAGACCACGGGTCTATTTTATAATTAATCAATCATATGGATCATCGTGCATGAGAGCGGTGTTGCCAAAACTAACAGACCAATTTAAAATTCCTTAGGACACGGTCCAGGATATACCAAGGGAGAGCTCCTCTTATGGACACCCTTTTTCTGTAATTATATCTTTTTTATATGCGCTGTTGTAAAATGTATTGTGCTATATTCGGAACTATTTATGTCTTGTTCTTACTTTCATTTAAATGTACTGTATCAAACATTACCTATTTAATTGTTGTCGTTTACTAGTAGAATTTAATTGTTGTTTACTAGTAGATAAATTTCTGTTTAATTGTTGTTGTTTACTATTAGCTAAACTTCTATTGTTGTTGTTTACTATTAGATAAACATTGTTTAATTATTGTAAATTTATGTGTTAACCTTTTACGTTTAAAGCTTGCTGATTAAATCTTATCAGAAAGCAGGACGATATGTTTTATTGTCCCACGTCCCCTAAACGTGTAATAATTATAGGGTGGTCCTTCGAAATCTTTATTCGACCACGCGATAACTTATGTGTGATTTTTTGAACCAAACTTCTATTACTACAAGTCCACAAATCTACTAAATCCATTCACTCTGATTCACACAATTTAATCCCATTTTCTGTGAGTTTGTACGTAGTTTACAATGACCTGTTAGCAGGCCGATAACTTCTCTAAGTTGTCGACGATTGAGCTGTAATAGGTCATTTGCTAGGTTACGAGAAGGTTATTTTATAATTCGTTTTCTGTAGTTAATATGCTAGTTGAGCATCCCCTGTTTTATTTGTTGAAAAAGCTACACAGAAACGTCTAGTATTCATCTCCAAAATTGACAAAAAAAAAATTCTTACCGCAAATTATATCGAGTGTTAAAAGGGACACCATAGGATAAACATCAAAACTTTTACTTCCACAATGTGATTTCAACTGTTTAATAAATACTTCTCCAACTTTCTCAAAAACTTCAATAAAATTTTCTAAAATTGAAAAATGAAATGCTGGTGTTATCATTCGCCTGCGTTTTTTCCATTTTTGGCCTAAAAGAATTTTATTAAAAATATGATTGATTTTAATTTGTTTTGTGCTTACCAGTACTAGTTAATAAACCTGTTCCTAGCCAAGGTTCCAAATACGTGTATTCTTCAGATTTGTCTATTAATTTACTAGAGCCTAATACAGCTTCTATCAATTTTTCATCTGCTATTGCTACAGTTGCATTAAACGGGCCTAAGAAAAATTTGAACGTGTCCCCGTATTGTTGGAAAAGACCAAGAATAATGTCTAAGACTTCTAAAAAATTAGAACATAATAATTATATTTATATAATATTTAAATCTGTATTATCTAATCTATTATGTATATGACCGTGGATAAACGTTCAAAAGTCGGAGTTCTTTAAAATAAACTAAAACAGTATTGTAACTATACACTTGGAAATTATTTACAATACTTTACCAAAATAAAACAAACACATTATATTGCACATAAAAATATAAAAGCAGAAACGTGATTCGCTTAAATAATAAGTTTGAACATATTTAAGCATAGTAGCAGCGTGACAATAGTGCCCGCTAATGGTGCAGTGGGACAGGGGATCGAATCCTACATCGCCTGTTAATTTTTTTAAATACACAGGCTAGATTTAGATAGTCAAGACTCCTTTTAATAAAATATTTTTTTTAGGTTAAATTTCAGGACTGTTGGACGTTTAAGTAATTGATCTAAACGTCCAACTGTAGGACGTTTATCCACGGCCGATGTATATTTTAAAAAAGTATTCGTTTTTGTGAAAAAAATACAGAATTCATCACTGAAAAAAAGTTATGATCATCGTCGAGGATGATTACTTGGGAAATCAAGACAAAGAAATAAAAAAAGTTAAAGAAATACTTTTTTCTGGAGATAAAATTAGTCATAAATATTTTTTTAAAGAATATGACAAAATGGGTGTAGCCCTTTTCGGCACAGCGGTCAGTATTATCCGAATTTAATATTTTGGAGCTTCTAAAGGTGTAGCCTTTCTAGGCATGAATGCGGAATTAAGGGTTCCAGGAAAATGGAATAGGATTATTTAAAGATTAAATAATATTTTTCTATTCTCTTTAGTTGTGAGTTATTCCTAGATACAGTTTAAATAAAGTTATTGTCAAATGATTGGTTTTATGAATGGGGTTGTCTTATTTTACTACTCTAATACTCAATCGATTATATTCAAATTTATCTATGTTATTCTCGTTATTCCGTTAAATACATATGTAAAATTAAATAGTACACATAAACCTAGAAAACTTAAAAACTCGAATTATAAATGTTTAAAGACGCTAAAAAGTAAGGGAATATGTCAAAAGTGAAGAAAAATTTTTAAAATTTGCTGAAAAATTGTTAAAAATATGAAAAATTAAAAATTGTTAGAACCTGTCAAAAATTGCTAAAAGAAAAATATTTGATGTAAATAAAAACCGTTGGAAAAAAAATGAATCCAAAAATTTCATGAATTTTGATTAAAAATTTGAAAAAAATGAATCAAAAAATTTCAAAAATGTTGATCAATATTTAAAAAAAACTTCAAAAATTTTAATATTAATATCAAGAATTTTATAGTTTTTAAGTCCAAACATGAATGAGACACTTCTGGTTTTAAAAAACGTCATTTGGACCATTCAAAATTATTTAGACCAAGTAAAAAAAAAGCAAATTAAAAATAATTTAACACCCAATTAATATTATTTATGATAAAAAAAACGATTTAAAATTATTAAAAAATTTTTGAAACTAAAAAATTATCAGAAAATGTCAAAAATGTTGAGAATTTGTTAAAAGTTGTTAAAAAATTTTAGGAAAACGTTAAAAATCGCTAAAATTATACAATAAAGTTAAAAAAAAAATTGTTAAAAAATATTAGAAACGGTCTAAGATTAGAAAAAATATAATAAACGGTCAATTTGTTAAAAGTTGCCGAAAAAAAAATAGAAAAATATTCTAAATGGAAAAAACATCTTCAAAATTATAAAAATTTGTAAGCAACTGCAAAAAAATTACAAAAACCTAAAAAACCTTCAAAATATGCTAAAAAATATTAGAAAATTGATAAAAGAAATTGAAAAAACATATTAAAAACGTATATTATTATAAAAAATATTGGAAGCTTTCACAAAAAACTGTTAGAAGATGTTAAAAATTGTTAAAAAAAATTAAGTTATGACCCACGTTATGTTTAATAATCGTAGTAATAATAATAACACTATTATTAATAATTGTAATAACCTCAAAAATTCTATTAAAGTTTGCTGACAAGTGAACATAAATCGAAACACAAAAATCTCAAGAAAATATTTATTCATTAAGAAAATTTACTGAAAAATGATAGCGCCATTTGGCATAAAAGGTATAGGGAAAACCGGAAAACCTAACCGCCATCGTAATAAATGTATTAATTATAAATTAACTACAACAGTGTGACGTGTTAAAGACGTTGAATATTGGTCATTATTTACGTAATGAATGACGTAGAAAACACGTGATATACAGGGTTATATCACAGACCTATGGCGTCTATTTTTACGTCAAAATTATGTATTTTTTACGTATTTAAAACATCAATTTTGACGTCTTTTTAAATTTAAAAAAATGTATTTTTTTACTGTAAAAAAACACGATATCCTCGGAATTAATAAAAGAAATAACTACACAAATTATATTCAAACACAGGATGTACTGTTTGACGATTTTTAAACTAAAATAACTTCGAATAAGATATAATAAAAGAGCGGTATTGGTCTGAATGCATTTTCCCCGTTTGCACTATATTTTTCATTAAACACATGCACACGGAGTCTCCCATTTAAAAATAAAAATTCTACGAATATATTACGTTTTTTTATGACGTGTTAAAAACGTCCACCTAACCACGTTGTTTTCACTTCATCTTTTGGCTCAAATTACGTCAGTTGACGAGAATTCGCCAATTTTCAACATCTTTAACGTCACACTGCTATCTGGGTATTTGTGTTGGCAATAACTAAATTGTAAATAGCCTTTAAGGAGCTTATAAAACTCCATCCAACGAATACCCACCCCCCACAAATGTCATCAGATTCATCTATCTCTCTCTGCATTATTGGCAATATTGCTCTTTTAATGGATATCTTGAGATATCATCTTTTGTATGGACCATCCTACTAGATTGTGACCGGTTCAATACCAGCGATGCAACCCTTATGTTCAGATTGAATACATAATTTAGATAAAGATAATGCCATTGACACAGTACGCCTCTACGTAACACTGACAATATATTTTAGAAAAGTATATGATAAAAAATGTTATCTAGGACGGTAGAATTAACTGATAAATGACACGCTTCACCGCGACCCCCTAAATATGGAAATCTTATAAGCTGTTTCAGTCGATACGTATTTAACCTGATTTATTTTTACGAAGACAAAATAAATCCAGAAGAAGTGAAGAAATTGTTTGGCGTCGGGACGAATAGCGTAGTGACGCAGAATGGACATAGAATATTGTAACATCCGCTAATGGCGTTCGTAGTTTAATTTGTACAAATGGACAGACGAATGTCTTTTGGGAACACCACTTGACTTCGATAACTAGATAAACAGAACCCATTAAATATAATATGTTTTAATTATCTCTTTCAAATTCCTGGAAACAAACTTATGAGACAAAATACCATTAGAAATTGATAAAAAAATAAGAATAGTATACCGAGGGTTGGTTCGTCACACTACTGACTTTTTAGTTGGATACAAACTTAAAGTAAATAATAACAAATATATTGCTGAAGATAAAGAGGATACATTAGTAGACATTACAGAATTAAGAGATTCAGTTTCAAAGAAGATAAAAAAAACAAAGCAAAGCAAGACAAATACTTTAATAAAAAAAACTCCAGTTAAATATCGTGTGGAAGACTTAGTACTAACAAAATAATCCAGTATTTCACCTAATTAAAATAAAAGTAAATGCAGAGGATCATTTAAAGTAGTGGATATCCTTACAAATGATAGATATTGAGTAAAAGATCATGCAACTGTCCATACGAAGTCGTAGTAGGACCCTAGACCATGAAACTGTTCTAGTTTTTAAAACCATTAAAGCTAAAGGTTATAGCACATTGTTTTGTTCAAAGGGATACAACAAGAAATTCTCAAATGCCGTCAAAGGCATATCATGTTGGTTTTTTAAAAGGGGCATAGCTATGATTTGAGAAATTTGATGATATCAAAATTCTTTTCTTCAAGAGGATATGGCCCTGTAAATTAGTTCTACTTAGTTGTTTTAAGATTTCCAATACATATGACCTTGACCAGTATGAACTTTTAATAAATTTTGTGATGTAATCTGACAATGATATCAATGTTGTAATTTTTTTTAATCATTATTTTGAATTTGTTAAGTACTTAAAAAATATTTAATTATTATGATTTGGATATGCAACCAATTTTATAAATAGTGTGAAATTTATAAAAATGTGATTAACTAAATAAAGTTACAGTAAAAATTAATTACCGATTCAATAGAAAATTGCAGTCATTCGGCATTTTTAGAAGAACTTTTTAAATTTATTGTGTTATATTCTCAATATAATAATAAATGCGAAGCCCAACTTTAGGGTCTAAAAATGCAGTTTTTTCTATATTACTTGCTAAACAGTCATTAAACAGATTGCAACCAAAGTTGCACCAAAAATTATTTTTTTTATTATTATTATTAAAAAAATAATATATGAATAAATACAAATAAAAATATCTTTTTTTATGGGTACTTACCATGTGTTTGTTTTCCAGCAAATAACAAAAAATTTCCAAAATATGGATTAGGTGTAGGTCCAGGAACATTTTGCAAGTATTTTGAAATAAATCTTACATAACGTTTATGACAAATTGGTATGGCTAATAATATAAATATTACCAATGATAAAATAGCCACAACAAAGATCATCTTAACATGAACGACAAATATTAAAATACATTTATTTAAAAGGTTCAAAGACTAAATTATTAAGAGTAAGATAAGATAAAATTGTTATTATTGATATTTATTCATTTAAGTGTATTTTAGTAATAATCACATTATTTATTATTTTTCCAGTAGATTGAAAAAAATAATCTTGCAATAGCAAACTGAGTTTGTACAAAGGACCACGCAAAATGTCTTTGGGTGAAAATGGCTAAATTTTCAATTTTGTAGCTGGTATCATATTAAGTAAAAGTCTTCATTGGTCCAATTTAATATATTCGGCACTTGAGTCCAAAATAATTGCCCTTGTTGTAGATAGTCATAGTTTCCACTGAATTCTTGTGTACAGAACATACATAATATTTTTTTTAGACATTTTAGTGCCATTGCTGTGTCTATTATTGTTACCAAATATAGAGGGCTCTCCTTTGTGGTCATCTAGCCATCTTTTATGTCTATGTTATAAAGTTATTTTAGGTCGTATTTGAAGTCTTCTGGGGTTATCGCTCTCAGGAGGAAATCACTTCATCATCGTTTAATGTATGTGTGCAATTTTTTCCTTCCCCATCTCTATTAGGAGCATATGGTAGTCGTCAATCTTCTCGGCAAATACAAGAGTGAAATTTTGGGTCAGCTTTATGGAGAACTTCCCTTTTACTATGTTCTTAACTTGCTACATGAAGGCGGTTTGGGTTTGGGAATTCCTTCTATCACAATTGGTGGAGGGGTAATATTTCTTTTATACCCCCAGGAGCGTTCCTGAGGGTTTTAAACCCATCTTCCCTTTCATCATCCATTGTGATTATCTCAGATTCTGATATTGGCGTCTACGTTTTCACTCTGGGATGTTTAAACCGACTATTTGGAGTGAGTTTTTGGTTATTATTGGTTCTGTTTCTCTGATTTTATCCGTTTGAGGGACCAGAAGCTTCTTCGTTACTGTCAAGAGTCTGTGAGTGGCTGGAATCTGTTGCAAATTTGTGTATTTTAAGCTTTTGGTTTATATTTTTTTCAAATTGGAGGATTTCCTAGGGTTTTAAACCCTTCATCCCTTTCATCATCCATTACGGTTATCTCCAATTATGATATTGGTGTCTTTGTCATCAATCTGGGGTGTTTATTTAGACTGAATTTTTCATCAAGTATGGTACTGCATTTTTGGTTATTATTGGTTAGGTTTCCCTCATTTTATCTGTTTGAGGGACCAGAAGCTTCTTCGCTACTGTCAAGAGTCTGTGAGTGGCTGGAATCTGTTGCGCAGGTTTGTGTATTTTTAACTTTTGGTTTATAATTTTTTTTTAAATTGGAGGCTTTCCTATGGGTTTTAAACACTTCTTTTCTTCCATCATCCATTATGGTTATCTCCGTTTCTCATATTGGTGCCTTCATCTCCACTCTAGGGTGTTTAAACATACTATGGACCGAATTGCCATTGTTTTGCTGCGTTGGTGGATTATAATAGCTTTTGTTCTTTTCTTAATATTTTACGATCATCTTTAGATGAAATGGTCATTTCTCTACAGTTCATTATCCTTTCAGTTACATTCATTTAGAGGACTGGAGCCAATATTATCCTTGGTCGCTGTGGGCGTGGAACTATCGGTGCTACAATATTTTGTCCAGAAGCCCTCAGCTAATAATTCATTAGACAAAGAGATTTATTTGATACTTCTAGAGTTTTCTCGTTACGTTCGTTAATTTCTTCAATTTCCATATGTTTTCGTTCCATGTGTTATTATGGTGGGCATCCACGTCATGGGTGGTCATGAGGTGTTTTGTAGAGACTTTATCCTCTCCTTCCTTTTTATTTATTATGAGTTAGCTATTTCTCGTCCTTAATCCTCTCCATTTCCTTTTTATCTATTACGAGTGAGATATTTTTCTCACCTCCTTTTGTGCTCTTGACCGTCAGGTTGATAGTGTGGCTACTATTCCATAACAGGTGGTCGTCGCTTGCTTCCTCTATAATGCTATGCCCCGCCTGAGTTAGTCCAAGTCTTTTCCCTTGACCATTATAAATCTGAACTCTAACTGTTTCCTCCGTACTTTCATAGTCAGTATTTCTATCTGTTTTGTGTGGTGTTGTGATTTTTTCTAGGAGTTGTCTTCTGCTCTTCTATTAGTTTTCTCTTTAGTATTTTTATAGTGTTATGATTCTGAAAATAATAGATAGTGACGCCATCTATCGTATGGTTGATGGGTACCAACTTACTCTATTTGTTTTTTGATGTTATGATTTTTGTTTGTGTCCTGTGGTTCTTTTCTACTTACTTTCATCAGGGATTTGTGGTTTGTCCATAATGTTGTTTCCTGGGAGTCTATTTGCTATTTTTGGACTTCCTTTGTTCGATGTCTCCTTACTTTTACGAATATCAGAAAGAACGTTAGTGTATAGTGAATTTGTGTCGAGATTTTTAGGATATGACCATTTTTGTTCTATTTTGTCTTTCTCCTCACCTTCACGACCGATAAAACCGAAACGTGAAATGCCTGGCGAACTAGCTTCTTGCACTCATTTCATAGCATTTTTTTACAGTCTTCTCGTGTAGAGTTTTTGTGAAGGGATTATCTCAGCCCCGCCGGGATGGCTCATTCCTTGAACAAACTTACTATTTACACATATTTTAACTCATTCTAGTAAGAGTCTATGTCTATTGATCAATAACAATTTTTTGCTGTTATTTACAATGTTTTTCCGTACGTTGTGATAAGTATAAACAAACTGTTACATTTACAACTTCTACAGCTTTCACACAGTTTTAAAACACTCTATTACCAAAAATATTTATCTGGTTGTTTTTGTAAAATGTAATAAATATTTTGTTTTAGGTGAACAAGGTTGCATTGAAAACTTCGAGAACACGGCATCCTATAGCCGTAGATATCAGGGTTCCCAAGACTGTATGTGCGATACGGAACACATGTTCGAATGTCCCGGTTCAAACGACATTGAGGACGATGATTCTATGGGCATGTTTGATAATTTTAGATTTAATAGAATCTCACAGCAATCGAACAAGGTAACAATATATAATTTTTTAGAGATCAGTACTAAAAATTTGAAAAAAATTAAACTTAATAAAGTTCAAACACCATTATCTCAGCTTTCTGTGGCCATAGAAAAAATTATAATCATTCAATTAGATATCGAATTAGTTCTAATAGAAAAAATCCCAAAGCGATTTCACAAAAATTAATTTTGCAGGTAAGTACTTTTTCTTAGGTTACAAATTTTCATATATGAAAAACCGATTTACCAGAGTTTAACCAAAGAACACTCGATGATATATCAACTTCAACTGTTTTCTTATCTTTTGCAGTTACAATTCTTGTCCTGAACAGCGGGAGAGGAAATATTTTATAGACACCCCCACCCCCACCTCACGCTTGATTCAATGCTTGAGTTAGTGTGAAACTTTCACTCTGCTATTTTATTGATATTTTAAGGTTTTCCTGCTTTTTTTTTAGCGGAAGCTGAGATATTTCTCTTTCATGAGTTTCCTTGACTGTCCATTTAGTATTTAAAGTTTCTTGTAGATCTTAAGTCTAACATGATTAAGTGTCATATTAGTTGTTTTATTTATCAGGCGGCTGGGGTACCGCAATTTCATATAATGAATATTCTTTAGTATTTTTCACTCATTGGCCAAAATGAGGTAAGCAAATTTGGACAGGAGACATAAGTGCTCGATAGTCCAAAATAGGGTGGGTGTAAGTCATATTTAAAAATTTCATAAATAGATAATAAGGAAAAAAGAAATTAGATACAACCAACCACCCGGTATAAATTATTTTCATACCATCAGTATATAAAAAAAATAGTTTGCATGCAACTCTATAATCTAGTCCAAGGAAAAATAACTATGATATAAAGAGATTTCTGCAACCTTAAAGGTGTCGAAATTAATAACAATATAGTGATCCAGTTTTGACACTGTCACGTAACGTAATGCAAATCAACAAAAAATATGTTGAATTAACCATAGTACGAAAAAACACGGCGCATCCTTATTTTGATACGAAAAAAATTCTTGAGTGAATAATTCGTGCTCCGTTGGTCAAGAACCAAAAAAAAGGAAGATTCCGGCCATCGTATCGAATTTTTTTGTGGTTCTTAGAATATTATTTTTTTTGGTTCTTCAACTGCCACACGCCCAAACGATAGTCAGAATCTTCCTTTTTTTTTGTTCTTGACCAAGGAGCACCAATTACCGACTCAAGAATTATTTTGGTGTCAAAAAAAAGATGCGCCGTGTTTTTTCGTACTGTTGTTGATTTGCATTACGTTACGTAACAGTGCCAAAACTGGATTACTATATTCTAATTGTTTCGACACCTTTAGGGTTGCAGAAATGTGTTTTTTTGTATACTGATGAAAATAATTTATACCGAGTAATTGGTTGTTTTTGCTAACAAAATTATATTTGTATTTAGTTTCTTTTTTCCTTATTTTCTATTTATGAAATTTTTAAATATTACTTTAGTCTTATTACAGTTTTGTAGGTGTGCAGCACTTTTTTCGTCCACCCAAATTTTCCAAGGCTCAATTTCTCATTCTGTCTAAGGTATCTAGTGTCCTTTGAACTTCTATCTTCTAGTTGAGTGTTCGCCTAAAGGATGTTTAAATATAATTAATTGTGTTTTTTTGGACTTAGAGTAATCTTAAAATTGTGTTAGAAATGGGAAGACAGTATCTTGGGTAATTTTTCAACACTTGTTTTTATTTTGTCAGAACCTGGGACGAGATTATTGCCCAGTTAACAAGCTTTCGCTATATCATCTGAGGTAAAAGAATTCATGATTATCTGTCAAGGTAAGGATTTTCCAGGGTGATGAAAGTATATTGAAAATACTTTTTTGAAAGCATTGGCTTCATTTCAGGGGTATGAAGTATTTCCATATTTAAATGGAATTAGGACTCGACCTTTTGGACAGTGAGAACTTTTTAAATTTATTTCAAAACTCAAAATGATCTTAATGGTCAACGTTGAAGATAGTTTTCACTCAGTTTTCTCCTTTATGTAGTTGGACTAGGGCATTAAGATAATCCAGTTCAGTTTGCAGATCAGAGCCTGCTGCTTAAGAGAATTAATTAAAGGATGTTTTTAACTGAGATATTCAAGGTGTTAAAGATGTTATCCATCAGATTGTTAATGTCAAAGTAGATTTCCTGAATTTCTAGTATGAGCTCAATTTGCTTTTTATTACTTCTGACATCTTTTGGGAACTATGAAGAAAAAAGCATGTGGTGACCGTTACTATTATAGTTATAGAGTTACCAATGTAATGACCGCCAGTCTGAGTGTATCTAGAATTCAAATCAAGAAACAGAATGGTATGAAATAATTAAACAGTAGCTCATATAAAATCTAAAGAGGGTGGTAGTAGTAAGTAAAAGAATAAAGTTTTTTAGTGTAACGTTGTCCAAAGTGGAAGATTAAAATTAGGGGTGATGATATGTGGAGGGAAAGGGATGCAATTTATGATAAGTATGCTATTCCAGAAGCAAGTAGAAGTGTTGCTAGCATGGTGGGTTCAGTATCTGGTGAGGCCCGAGAGTAGATGATGGACTTAATAGATCTGGTAGTGTTTTTTGGGCTGAGACTTCCAATTAAGTGCTTAATCAAAGTCCTTTCGAAGGATTCTGCAAGTTTGTCCAAACAGAACAGGGCGTTATTGATTTGAAGATGGTCTTAGAAGGAAAGAATTTAGAATAACTACAGATGTAAATTTATTAAAGGTTTTGATTTCTTCTTTGAGTTCAGCAATGGAGGAAAGTTTGGGGAGAGGAACATGTGCGATCTTACGCTTTTTGAGAAACTTTTGTACTTTTAGGGCATTTTTGGGAGAAAATATCCTGTTAGTTTTGGCATTTAGGGCTTTCGTAATTGGGACAGAAGGCGGACTTGTTGTATTTAGCATATGTAGAGTACTTGGTTTTGTTTGCTGTAGTCTTTATCAAAATATTATAAGTAGGCATATAGTTAGTATTTTTTTGTTTCAGAACCCTTTATATGGATAAATAGTGTTTTTAATAAATTTAATCTATTTTCACCAAAAATATTTACAAAAGTCTAAACTCAAAATTGATCAGAATAAAACAAGAACATAACCCTTTCTTTGTAGAGTATTTAGCTATCTTTGGTGTTAGGATTAATAAAATATTTTTTTTAGGGAAACAACAATCCCTTTTTGACTGGAGAAAAGCTACCAGTTGCTGCAAAGAAAGGTAACAATGTATTATTTTAAGCCTTGAAGATCTATTTGACATCAGGAGCGCTGTCTTCAAGTACCGACTGAGAAATTTTCGGTAGGATTTGAAAAGAGGCTCCTGGGACGGATCATGGATAACAACACATGGCTACAATCGACTCTGGCTATGAACACGGACTATCCAAAGAACAATAATTTCTTTTAATTATTATCCCTGTACGAGAAAAAAAATATATTAACTTAGATAGTAGTTGCTTTCAATGTAAGTAAAAGATTGAACCCCTATACTGTTAGAGTTAGAGAAAGAAGCAGTTATTGAATCAGCATTTCTCTGCGAATGATAATGATGATAACTTAGTCGTAACAATGTTTGACATATCACGATGTTGACCAATACTTTATCAACTTAAGTCATGTTTTAGGCCCTATTGATTTTGGCTGATCTCTATGATAACAAAGAACTCCCGCTGAATTGTCACTCCAATGGAGGCTCTTTGAAGGAAAGCGCTTGGCCGAAATCAGAACAGAACTTAAGTGGATTTACAACTTACAAACCTGACGAAAAACTAATTGACTATAGCATAAAGCATAATAATATATTAAGATGCATGTAGGGTGGTTATAATAACATATAACTAAAATCTAACTCTCTCTTGTGTTTATAGGCTGTTAAATTATTAACTTGTATTTATTGGTGTTTCAAAATATTTATGGATGTTATTACAGTTAAGTGGTTAACCATTTTACCAACTGAGGCTTCTTGGATGTTTTAAATAAAATAACAAACAGGCACTGAAAGAGATCTCGGTGTTTACCTTTTTCTGGTGTGGAATAAATGTATTCTCTTAATGCAGTTTTGTTTTTTACTAAAACCTTTAACAAACATCTTCCTTAAATATTCAAATAAAAAAATTTCACCGTGACTAGTTGTACCGCAAAAGGCAAGCGAAGGTCACGTTCGCGCTTGGATATTTTTTATGTTAAGCACAATTTTTAGCGATGAGAAGTAAATATGTTTGACAGGGCAGATCAGGAATGAAAATTCACTCAGTACATAAATTTTACAATGATTACTAGAAATGTATGTGTAAGAATATGATCTGCTCATCCATATAATAACCGAATAGTATATTCTGTAACAATATTGGAATACAAATTCGATAAGAGCGTGTAACGAAGTTACTTTAAATTCTGTAGTAATTAAAATATTTAAATAAAATTGTGCACGGCACTGGACTAGAATTAACTTATGGTATATCACAACTGGAGTCGATCTAGGTTGCTGTGGCAGTTAAAATTGGAGTAGCAGTGGCAGTCTGAGTTCCAGTGGTAGTTCCAGTCCGTTCACTTCAGCGACTTTTAGAGATAAGTCAAACTGAAGCCAAGTCCAATTATAATCGGAACCCGGAACCGTTAATCCGACCAGACCACGCCAGCCAGGAACCGCTACACACCATTTTTCTTCTTTGCTAGATTTAGTATGTTTTTTTGAATAAAGAACCATTTTACTTTTTGGATTTTATTCAAATCTTTGTAGTTTTGACTCTGCAGGAAAAAAAATTAAGGAGCACGGGAAAAAAAGACAGGAACAAATAGGTAAATAGAGAAATGTAGCCAAAAAGGGGAAAAACAGAAAGAAACATGTAAAAAGAAAAAAAAACAAGTAAGAAACAAAGAAAACAGGAAAAATAAGGAAAAATGAGGAAAATAGTCAAAAATAGAAAAATAAGGAAAAACAAAAAAATAGTAAACAATAGGAAAAAAATAGGAAAATAGGGAAATATAAACTAAAATAGGAAATATTAAAAAAGAAATATGGAAATATAATAGGCAATAATAGAAAAATAGGGATAAATAGAAAGAATCACGAAAAAGTAGTTAAAAATAGGAAAGAATATAAAAATTAAAGAGGACAGGAAAAAATAGGTAAATATAGAAATGTAGTCCAAAAGGGGAAAACAGAAATAAACATGAAAAAAAACAGGAAAAAAATGAAAAAACAAAAAAAAAATGGAAAAAAATAAAGAAAATAGGGAAATGTAGGCAAAAATAGGAAAAACGGGGAAAAACAAAAGAAACCGGAAAAAATATCAAATAATAGGAAAATATAGGCTAAAAATGAACCAGTAGGGTAGGCATTGTACGACCTCTGTAGTATTTCTTCTTTACTGACGCTGCCCGTGCAAGTGGCCTTTATACTATAAACGAAAGATGGCGCCCGAGGCGATCCGAAATCTGGGCTATGGCGCCAAAATACCGCTGATGACGCAAAGAGCGTTAGAAACGGAAAATTACGAACGCGAGCGAAGAGAGCATGAGGAACTATAACTATCCAATATACTACAAGGTATGAAAAATCTTAAAATGCAACATTGCTGTTCTAATTAATATGAAAGTAACGGTGTGAGAATGTCATTCTAACACTAGAATGAAAATGTATGCAAATTACCTACATAATATGAAAGTGTTTCTAATGTCAAGCCTGAGAATGTCCATCTTATAAAAATCCTCAATGAATAATAGAAAAACTCCTAGTCATACCTCATATTAAATCTGGTTGAAAAAATGGGCGGCAACATGTTTCGGCCGTATAATGGCCATTATCAGGCCTACAATACGAATTATAAAAATTGTTAGAAATAGAATAAGAAATCACAAAACTAACTTAATTTGTGATTTACTAAATTTATGTGGTATGAGTACGAGTTTTATCATATTTGAGAATGGATAATCATTTTGTTTTTATAAAAATCCATTTCGAAATAATTATGTTTAGTAATAGTCATAGAAAAAATCTGTTATATCAACATATGTTGGAATATATAAGGATTGATAATTTTTTTCAACAGTTTTTCTAAAAATCTAAACAATTAATTACCAAACCAAGTCTTTGTCAAGCTAAAATATTGGTCATTTGTTAATCTATAGTAGGAAAATAAAAGACATACCAATAAAGAAATTTTTTCTCAGTGCTAGTCGTTTCCGGAAATAAAAAGTTATAAGTTTTTGCTTACTTTCAGTCGATTTGATTTGAGACTAATCCCCAAAAAAATTGGTTACATTTTGGCTTCTAACCGGCTTAAGACACTAGTGCAATAAAGAACCAGTATTTTTCTTTACGTATTCTACTTCACATTTCAAATACATAACCATTTCGAAAACCAACGAAGTTACGAATATTCCTGTCCAACCAACGGTCCCCATAAATGTCGCTGTTGGAGAGTAGCCGACCTAACTAAAATTGTATTAAAGGAAACTAATGCTCTTTGGCCTTTCGTTCCTGACAAGATTTATATTTAAATATATATTCTGCGCCACATTTCAAATATACCGCCTTTTTCCGCGTTCAATTTGGACCAAGGCCTTTTAATCTTTTTTTCTGCGCATGATTTTTGTTTACCTATTTATTGTACGTCACATTTATAATACAATAACGTTTGTCCGGTGTAAATCTAACTAATAGTAGAGCTCGATTATTTTGAGATGAGTACATTTAGTTTTGGCCACGCCCCAGTTGGCGCAGCACGTCATAAACTTTGTGGACCTTATTTTATGGCGCCAAGTTCAAATCTGCTGCGGTAGGGGTATCTCATATTTTAGCAGTGGCGTGTGTACATTAATAAAATATTTTAAATTGAAAATACTTTAAAATAAAAAGTGGCATTTAAAATTTTAACTATTTGTTAGTTAAATTGCTGTTAAACTTTAAAGTAATAAAACAACTAAAAGTTTATATAAATAATTTATATTTTATTAAAATGTTTATAATTTTAACTGTTTTCATCACTATCTTCGAAGTCCGAAAGGTCGGAATCCCACTCATCGGATGACCCCGTATTGACGCAAAATATGAGGGAATCTGTATATTCATCCATCAGATGTTCTTTTTGAATATATGCATCCTCATATTTTTCGGAATGGTCCACCACTTTTGCCCATTCTTTCGACGTTATGCTTTCAAATTTTTTTCTTGGTAACTTTTTAACATTATCCAACTTAAATGTTGTATTACCAACCCAATTTTTTATCGTGGCCCATATTTTTTCGATGGGATTTAGTTCAGGGTGATACGGAGGCAACCATAATACTTTGTCACCATTTTCTTTAAGAAGATTATCTAAAAGAAAATTCGGCGGGGGTTTGTGAGCTTAGTTTATGTGTACAGTTCTGGTTTGGTCATTTTAGCATCATACGGAATATGGTTTTTAATGAACCATCTTTATCCTCATTTTTCATAAAGGTTTTATTAGCATTTTTGAAAATGTCATAAAAATAGGATACAAATTAAAGGCTCAGAAGGGATTTAAAATATTTCAGAATGTACGGTTTCGTCTTAGATTATTATTTAGTTGTATTTAAATGTATTTACTAAAATACACACAAAATGAATTAAAGTACAGTTTATATAGATAGACACACAAATCGAAGCACAAAAACACAAGAAAACTAAAAATAGCTAAATAAATGCAACAAGTACAAATAAGTAACACTACGCTACTGAATCCAAATTTCATGAGCGACAGGCGACTCGGACCACAGTTAAAGCTCTCTGACCACGCCTACAAACTCAAATTGGTTTCTGCACATTATGACGAAATGTACTCATCTCAAAATAATCGAAGTTGGACCTTTAGTCTTTGCTTCTGCGCATGATTTTTGTTTACGTATTTATTCTATATCACATTTATAATACGATGCCGTTTGTTCCATTTAATTCTGGCTGCTAATAACGGAGATATATCTCTTCATACTTTCCCCCGTCCCCGCGACACCCCCGGACGTCCACTGTTCTCGTGTTCTCTTAGTTTATCTACTGATTTTGTAGAACCAGAACAGGAATGGAGACAAAATGCAAAAAACACTAAATAATGGTCAAGGTGATGACCGGAAAGAGAGAGATCGATTTTTGGGTCCTCGCACCGATATTTTGACCGTACCGGAAGAAAAAAATCATTTATTTTTTTTAGGCCAAATTTCATATTTCATATTTTTCCGATTTTTTCGAGTTCACAGGATAACGAATTTTCCGGTAACTTCGCACTGCAAAGGGCAAATTTTTTTTATAGATGTTTCTTGATTCAAAATGTATGGAGCTACGTGTGATAAAAATTTCAGCTCAATAGCTAGTTGTAGGAAAGTTTGGCCTCGAAAAATGGCGATTTTTATCATATCTTAAAAATCTCCTTATAGATTAATTAAGCCACGCTGAAAACGAATCCTTCGTCCTTTTTTTCACTCAGACGTCACAGGCTTGCTACGCCGCCCCTCAAAGTTGCCCGAAGTTAGGTTTTCGCTGGCAAATTTTTGACTTTGAACCTCTGTATAAACCTTAATAGTGACCCAAATAGTTTGTGACTCATTATGCTTGTAGAGAATTGTCTCACGAATCTATTGATGGATCGTATAGTGTCCTACTATCAATGGTTTGATCAGGAAATTCCGATAACTGAATCGATGCATTTTTTCGTTCGATCGCGTAAATTAGAAAATCCATTCGTCAGTATACAACGTGACGAAATGACTTTGCCTACGTAATTTTGCTGAAAAAAAAAACTAATTTGCTATCAAGAATGTGGACCGAGAACAATAGATTTTTCGGTCCTCGGACCGATATTTTAACCTTACATCAATTCTAACTACGCCAATCGTTTTTTTAGGCAAAATTGCTCTCAACGCCAGATTCTAATTTTTCTTATGAAATTCGGATCTCTTCGAGTACACAGGCTAATATATTTTCGGAAATCAACTGCCAAAAAAAAACGGTAACTTCGTACTGCGGACTAAAAGTAAAGATGTCATTCAGGAAAATTTGGCCTCGATTTAAAGAGAAACCACGAAAAAATGTTGATTTTCACTAATATGCTGTATACCGGCACATATTTTAAACTTTTGCCGGCATATATTTTAGGTATTAGTTTCTACTTAACCGCATATTTCACTTTAAAGTCACAAATAAAATAATTTGTAGTAGTATCAATTTAGCTGAAAAAGTAGTCTATAAATTTATAATATCTTCGCATTTTATACAGACGTAGAAAAATGGTGGCGTATTTAAAAGTAGGAATGTATTTCCTTTGTACTTGGATTATAAATTTTGATATAAAATGCGAACAAACAGAATTTTAGTTAGGAATTAAACCACTTATTTTATACATTTTTTTTATGCAAAAAAGTGTTACAAAAATAGTTTTATGGAATTAGATCCGCATTAAAACAAATAAAGAAGAAGGAAAGAATACAAAAAAAATTATGAAATTTATTCTCGTTTTTTAATTGATAAGTACACACCATTTTTCGATACTAATACTAATTCTGGAGCAAGCTTCATCTCGTGATTTTTATCAGGAATTAGTTCATAGTGTCTAAGTACTTTCGAGACAGTACTTTTTAATTCAAGTATAGCAAATTTCTGACCTAAAAAATAAAGAAAATTATAATCATATTATTTTAATAAAATTGTCTTATTTCTGAAATCCATCCATTAAAATTATTCAATAGATAGATAAAACGTTCATTAAAGTTAATAGTTGTGTAAATAATGACAATGTTAATATTAAAGCGTTCTATCTGTCTGGTTTTATTTTTAATACCTATGCAATTTCGTGCACCAGCACTAAATGGTACGTATGTGTACGGATTGGTCCCATCAATTTTTTCAAATCTTTCTGGATAGAATTTAAGTGGTTCTGGGAAATATTTTGGATTTCTGTGAGCCACAAATGGAAACATGACAAGTTGTTGACCTTTTGGAAAGATAACATCTCCTGAAAAAAAAATTAATTACAGTTTCAGGACCATAATAAAAATATTGAAATCATCAACATAAAATTAACAAAACAGGCTAATATTTAAAAAAAAAACACTTGATATTAAGAGTATTCGTTTTAGGAATAAAAGGAAAAGACGAAATTAAAAAAACGAAGTTACACTTTTATAAGTTCACATCTACATTATTTAATCCGTTTTTTTTTTGTTATATTTTATTTCTTAAGCTACACTAATATTAAAACTTAAATTCAACTGTGATAATACAGCTGTTTCGTCCTTTAAGGACTTATCAGCTGCTGATGCATAGAATTCAAATCTCGCTAAGCAATTCAGTGCTAAAATGATGTGTAGATGCTAACGCCATCTACCAATAGGACACGGTATCACTTATTACTTGGTAAAAAATTCCACATGCTTAATAAGAGCCAGTACTAACTTTTTGGCTACATATTTTTATATCAATGTTTATGAAGTTACCTTTGGATTTTTTTTTATAAGAAACAAATAAAAACATTTTTTTAAAATACATCTAGAAGTAAGCATATTATTTTGAAAAAACTGTAGTAGTGGAAACGAAAAAACAAATATATAAAGTATTTACCATATTTGTATTCTTCTTTGACAGTTCGTCCATAAAATGGTACTGGTGGATAAAGTCTTAACGTTTCTTTTATTACCAAATCTAAATATTTCATTTCTTGGAGATTCGCCATCGTAGGTTCAGCTGTTTTTATATCCTTAAATATTGCTTTTTGTTCATCTAAAGCTTTTTGCTAAAAAAAATAGTAATAATCTTATTTTTACACTATTATTTAAAAAAACGTATAAAATTAATATTATTAACAATTTTTATTTTTTTTTGATATAAAAAAAGTATTTACTATAATTTTTAAACTAATAGTAGATTAATTATAGAATATTACTTACTTGAACTGATGGATGATTAGCTAAAGCATAAAGGGCGAAAGATATTCCAGATGACGTTGTATCATGACCCTAAAAAAAAGATTAAATTATTAATTATGGTTTATAATAATACAAAAACTTGTAAATATTGATCTGTACCAGTTACTTCTGGAGGAATCAAATTATTCATTATTATTATTATTTAGCAATATTAATTAAACTATAATACGCAGTAAAAATAAATATTATTGTACTACCCTGTATAATTATTTCAACGTTATTTTTTATAAAAATGAAAAAAATCAGAAATGTTAAAAGATAAAAGAAATATGGAAAAAGTGAATAATAAAAAAATATTAAATTAATAAAAAATTAAAATTGATCAAAAAAAAATCTTCATACTTTGAAAATGTTAAATATTTCAAAATTCGAATTAAAAAAGTAAATTTTAGAAAATATCGTCATTAAAATTAAAAAAAAAATAGCATTAGATAAAGAAAAATATAAAAAACATCAGAAGAATATTGGAAAAAAAATAGAAAAAATTTCAGGAAAAAAATAATACTTTCAAAAATCATAAAAAATGTTAAAAAATCAGTTAATATCAGAATTGATTAAAAATACATAAAAATCGAAAAAAAAGACAACAATTAAAAAAAAAACAATATTTTTTGAAAAATTAAAAAAAAATTTGAAAATTACAAAAATTGGTAAAAATCAGAGAATATAAATTAACAAAAAATGAAAAAATTAGTTCGACCGAAATACGTAAAGGAAAGTGAAAAATATTCATTTATAACAAAAAAAAACCAGGGGCGCACATATTTCGTGTCTATAATTATAAATTACCTTCGAAATTTATAAAAATAATAATACATAATACATAATTAAAATTCTAGAAATCTCAATAAGAATTAGTTGTTTTGTACGCATCTTTGTTCCAGATTTTAGTCAACTAATATTAATATAAAGTTTCCCGATTTATATCACTTTGATTTTCTATAATTTTCAACAATCTTCAAAATTTTCAAACTTTTCATTTTCGTGCTGTTTGCTAAGTTTCCAGATTTAAATCACTCGGATTTTTTATATTTTAAATAGCCGCTAAGCTTTCCAGATTTTAATCAACTAATATTAATATACAGTTGGCGAGATTTCCCCATTTTTATCACTTTGATTTTCTATAATTTTTAACAATCCACAAAATTTTTAGACTTCATTTTCGTACAGTTTGCTAGATTTCCAGATTTAAATCACTTCGATTTTTTTAAATTTTTAATAGCCCCCAAGATTTCCAGACTTTATTTAACACTTAGATTTTTTTAAATTTTTAATAGCCCTCAAGATTTCCAGACTTTATTTAACTAGAATTTATATACAGGTTGCGAGGTTTCCGGAATTGTATCACTTTGATTCTTTATATTTTTTAGCAATATACAAAATTTTTATAATTTAAATTTTCATACAGTTTGCTAGATTTCCAGATTTAAATCACTTGGATTTTTTAAAATTTTAATAGCCCCAAGATTTCCAGACTTTATTTAACTAGAATTTATATATATTACATACTAAGTATCTGACTTCACAAGGGTAGTGCAGATTTATATACAGGGTGTCCCAAATAAGAGTGATCGATTTTAAATGTAAATGCGCAATGTATTAATTGCTCTAAATAAATCGGGTTTTCACTAATTGTTTTCTTTTACCCAAAAGTTTTTTATGAAGTTTGCTTACATTTTATCCCGTCAATATAGGATGATCTACTAATTTTTTTCAAAATAAATAGAAAAAATATGTATTACTTTAAATGGAACAACCTGTATGTTTTGAGGGTATTTAAAAGAGCTAAACTGCGCCACTCTTTATACAATTTATAAATAAAGATGTATTATTTTCTTTTAAGAAATGTATGTTTGATATCTTCTGCTTTTCTAACAGCAAAGATATTCGAGATTTCAAGAACTACCGCATTTTTCCTTACGGCAAACCTAACAGTAAATAAAAATTAACAAATCTGACAAATAATTTATTCAGCAACTAAACATCACAAACATTTAATAAAACTTATAATGTAATTAATATTAATAAATAATGTAAAATTACGAAAAATTTTGCCACTTTATTTCGAGTTTTTGCTATTTTTTGCAATTTATGCACTTTTTGACATTTTCTGATTTTTTGCAATATTTTTTGCTATTTGTGTTTTCGATTTTTCAATTTTTCCCAAAGTTTCATGATTTTTCCTTTATTTTTTTTCTGATACTTTCCATTTTTTTCGGTTTTTTTTGCAATTTTTTGAGTTTTTTTCTTTGTTTCTTGTATATTTAAATTTTTTCCGATTGTTTTGTGTTTCCCAATTATTTTCGATTGTTTGCAATTTATACAATTTTTGATATTTTGTAAAAAATTTTTTGTGATTTTTTACCATTTTTTGTGTTTTCGGTCTTATAATTTTTCCCAATGTTTCCTGATTTTTTCGTTCAATTTCTTTTTCTGATGTTTTCCTTTTTTGTCGATTTTTTTTGCGTTTTTTTTGCATTTTTTTGCGATTTTTTCGTTGTTTCTGTATATTTTAATTTTTTCAGATTGTTTTTTGTTTCATAAATATTTTCGATTTTTTGCAATTTATGTAATTTTTGACATTTTGTAAAATTTATTTGTGATTTTTTTTGCAATTTTTGTGTTTTCAATTTTTCAATTTGTCCCAATGTTTCCTGATTTTTTCTTTCAATTTTTTTTTTTTTTTCTTTTTTTCCGGTTGTTGCAATTTTCGTTGTTTTTTACATTTTAATTTTTTCCGATTGTTTTTTGTTTCCTAATTATTTTCGATTTTTTGCAATTTATGTAATTTTTGACATTTTGTAAAATTTATTTGTGATTTTTTTTGCAATTTTTGTGTTTTCAATTTTTCAATTTGTCCCAATGTTTCCTGATTTTTTCTTTCAATTTTTTTTTTTTTTTCTTTTTTTCCGGTTGTTGCAATTTTCGTTGTTTTTTACATTTTAATTTTTTCCGATTGTTTTTTGTTTCCTAATTATTTTCGATTTTTTGCAATTTATGTAATTTTTGACATTTTGTAAAATTTATTTGTGATTTTTTTGCCATTTTTGTGTTTTCGATTTTTCAATTTGTCCCAATGTTTCCTAATTTTTTCTTTTCATTTTTTTATCTTTTGTCTTTTTTTTCCGGTTTTTGCAATTTTCGTTGGTTTTTTACATTTTAATTTTTTCCGATTGTCTTTTGTTTCCTAATTATTTTCGATTTTTTGCAATTTTTGTGATTTTTTGCGGTTTTCGCGAATTTTTATGGTTATTTGACATTTTTGCGATATTTTTCAATTTTTCTTATCTCTTCGTTTTTCTTTTATAGTTTTTTCAAATCTGTTGCCATTTTTTTATTATTTTCAAATGTTTCCTGGTTTTTTCATTTCTCAAATTATTTGCGATTTTCTGACATTGTTTACGATTATTTGCCATTTTTTGAGATTTGTTTGGGTTTTTTTTTCAGTTTTTTTGCTATTTTTTGCTGTTTTTTTTTTGACATTTTTGCAATTTTTTCTTAACTGTCTGTTTTGCTTCTCTAATTTTTTTCTGATTTTTGCCATTTTTGCTGCCATTTTTGAGATTTTTTCTGATTATTTGCTATTTTTTGATATTTTTTTTTTGTGGGTTTTTTGCACTTTTTTGCGAATTTTTGACATTTTGTGCGATTCTTTAATTTTAAATTTTCAAACAGTTTTTCTAATAAAGCTGTCAGAATGTTTACGGTAATGTTATTTTTTGTTTCTGAATAAATTTTTTATAAAATTTTTATTTAATGTCCTTTTTCCATAAGAAAAAATGCAGTGTTCCTGGAAATTTCGAATATCTTTGTTGACAGAAAAGCAAAAGATATTAAACTATACATTTTACTTTATCGGACCCATCAAAGGGAAAGTAAGGTGAACGAGCAAAAAAAAAAATCGAGGTATCGATGGAAATATCCATTTTGAGGTTCCCCAAGAAGATTGAAACCATTTCCAGCGTATGGTCTGTCTGTGTGTCTGTGTGTCTGTGTGTAATCTTCCACGATAACTGCCTAACCGTTTGACCAATCAAGCTGAAATTTGATACGGAGGGTCGGTGGAATACGACCATTAGATTTTGGTTTAAATTGGTACGGTAGAAGGTCCTCAAGACCGACATTAATTAAGTGCACGTGTAACAATTTTTTACTTTTTTTTAAATTCTAAGGACAAACAATACACTTTAGTGCAAAATGTTGTAGTACAAAGTTTTAGAGCATAAAATTCCCTACAACTTTTGTCTAAATCTTTTTCTAGAATTTCCAATAATTGCGCCACTAGAGGGGGCGTAAAAATATGCATATAGGTTTTCTCTAGTTTTTCTTGATTTTGAGAACAAACAATGCATTTTAGTGCAAAATTTTCTGGTGCAAAGTGTAAAGCATCAATTTTTTTTTAACTTTTATGTTTAACTTTTGATCGAATTCCTCATAGTTTCGCCGCTAGATGGCGAAAAAAATACATATTTAGGATTTTCCGTTTTTTTTAAATTATGGAGGTAAACTATGTTCTTTAGTGCAAAATGTTTCAGTGCAAAGTTGTAAAGCATAAAATTCCCTACAAATTTTTCCAGAATTCCCAATAGTTTTCGCACATGATTTTAGGAGATCCTAATTGTAGCAGTGTGACATACAACGTGCGCATGCGCAGCTTATGTCATTATCAACATTGACATATCAATTCGATAGACGTATTCACCATCGGCTGGTTATTTTTAATGTGTTCCATAAATCAATGTAATGCTTAGTATTTTGTAATTAAAATAATAATAATAAATAACATATTCTCTACGGTCGAGCCGGGAAAGTTCTGGGACGACACAGCCGATTTTTAAAAAGATGATTAATCGCTCTTTTAAATGCCATCAATATATACAGAGTGTTCCATTTAAAAATAAAACAATTAGTGAACACCCGATTTATTTAGAGCAATTAATACGTTGTGCATTTACATTAAAAATCGATCACTCTTATTTGGCACACCGTGTATTATAACGCTATTAAGTGCGCATTTATGGTGTTTATAAATGGTTAATTTTTGATTTATTTTAAATAAGTAGTTTAATAATTATAAATAAAAAATAATTTTTAATTTTTAACTTGTTTTGGGTACGTACTCCTGGGACACCCTGTATACTAGTATCCTGAATTTTCAAAATTCATAAATTATTGGAATAATATTGTTTTATAAATACCTCAAACATAAAAGTATCGACTTCCTCTTTAATATCACTTTTTGATAAAAACTGTCCATCAATGGTACTCTTCAATAATAAATCTAAAAACGCAACTTTCTTTTTTATCCCTAGATCCTCAGATTCGTCTTTATCATTATCTTGTTTAGTTTGAAGTTCTTTAATTCGTCTATCAATCACTGATTCGGTATGAGAATGAAGTATCTTTAATATTTTTTGTTCTTTGTAGTAAAAAGGTGCTAACGGACTGAGGCGATGGTCGATGGATAATAATATAGAAACATTTTTTGCAATCTGTATTTCACCCATTTTTTTAACGGCTTTTGGGTACTCTAATTCTTCATTGGTTTGGGCATTTAGCGATATTCCCATTGCAGTCTCTTAAATATTTTATTATACAGGATTTAATAAAAAAAAATATTTAAAAACTTATTCTTACCACAAATTATATCAAGCGTTAAAAGAGATACCAATGGATGAATATTAAAACTTTCTTTTCCACAATACGATTCCAATTTTTTAATAAATACTTTCCCATTTTTCTCAAAAACTCCAATAAAATTATCTAAACTTGAAAAATGAAATGCTGGTGTTATTACACGTCTCCTTTTTTTCCATTTAATTCCTAAAAAAAAATTAAAATTTTTAATATTGTAATTAAATTTTAAATTTTAACCTTACCATTACTAGTTAATAATCCTTTTCCTAGCCAATTTTCCAGATAAGTGTAATCAATAGCTTTATCAATTAATTTATTAGAACCCAAAATAGCTTCCAACAATTTTTCATCTGCTATTATTACAGATGCACGAAACGGACCAAAGAACATTTTATAAACATTTCCGTATTGGTGGGAGAGGTCAACGATAACGTCTAAGAATTCTGAAAAAAATAAAACAGACTTATTATTGAAGATTAATTTAGAAAAATAACAACAAAACTGATAAAACTGCTATAAACTGAGAAAAAATAAAAAAAATGAAAAAAATTACAAGAAAGTCAATAAAATATGAGAGAGAAAGGGAAAAACTATAAAAAACACGTTAAACTGAAAAATAAAATCAGAAAGAATATTGGTAAAATTTTGAGAAAATTAGAAAAAATATTAGAAAAAATTAGAAAGAATTAGAAAAAATTAGAAAAAATCTGTAAATAACTGAAAGAATCAGAAAAATAAGGAAAAATAAAAAATGAGAATAAACGCTAAAATGAGAAAAATGAGTAAAAACGAGCAAAAATAAAAAAACTAAGAGAAAAAATTTAAACAAAAAATAGGAAAAAATGAGAAAAATAAGGAAAAAAATGAGAAACCTGCTATATAAACTGAGAAAAAATAAAAAAATGAAAAAAAAACAAGAAAATCTACAAAATATAAGAAAAAAAGAGAAAAACTATTAAAAAAACACGATGAAAAAAAATCAGAAAAAATATTGGAAAAATTTGAGAAAATTAGAAAATATATTAGTAAAAATTAGAAAAAATTGAAAAAATCTCTAAATAAATGAAATAATCAGAAAAAATTTAAAAAATTAAACATGAGGAAAAACGCGAAAATGAGAATAATAAGTTAAAATGAGAAAAACTGCTATAAAATGAGAACAAAATTGAAAAAAATGAAAAAAAAAAACAAGAAAAAGCAACAAAATATGAGAAAAAGTGCAAAAAACTATAAAAAACTGCGATAAACTAAGAAAAAATTAGAAGAAATATTAGAAAAAATTTGTAAATAACTGAAAGAATCAGAAAAATAAAAGATGCGAAATAACGAGAAAAAACCCAAAAAAATGAGAAAAATAGGAAAAATGAGAAAAAAATTATTAGAAAAACTAAGGCAGAATGCCATTAACTGAGAAAATATTAGAAACAGTTGGAAAAAATTTAAAAAAATTAGGAAAGATTAAAAAAATCTATAAATAACTGAAAGAATCAGAAAAATAAGAAAAAGTAAAAAAACAATGAGAACAAGAAGGAAAAAATTAGAAAAATAAATGGAAAAAATGAGAAAAAATTAAAAAAAGAATAAGAAGATTAAGAAAGAATTAAAAATACTGCGATGAACTGAGAAAAAAATCAGAAAAAATCCGAAAAAATAGAAACAAATAGAAAAAAATTGAAAAAATTTGAAAAAATTAGAAAAAATTAGAAAAAATTAGAAAAAATTAGAAAAAATTAGAAAAAATTAGAAAAAAATAGAAAAAATTAGAAAAAATTAGAAAAAATTAGAAAAAATTAGAAAAAATTAGAACAAATTAGAAAAAATCTGTAAATAACTGAAAGAATCAGAAAAATAAGGAAAAATAAAACGCTCAATAACGAGAAATACTGAGAAAAAGGGGAAAAAATGAGAAAAATAGAAAGAATAACAAATAATAATAATAAAAATCAAGGGAATACTGGCCATTAACTGAGAAAAAATTAGAAAATATTAGAAACAGATGGAAAAAATTAGAAAAGATCAAATCATTTTTTATTAACTGAAAGAATCAGAAAAATAAAAAAATAAAATAATGAGAAAAAAATGCGACAAATAAATGGGAAAAATTAGTAAAAAATTAAAAAAAAAGAATAAGAAAAATAAGAAAAACTGCGTTGAACTGTGAAAAAAAATAGAATAAATTAGAAAAAATTTTAAAAAATTAGAACAAATTTGAAAAAATTTGTAAAATTTAAAAAAATTTGTAAATAACTGAAGGATTCAAAAGGAAAATAAAATATGAGAATTAACGAGTAATAACGAGAAAAAACGCAAAAAATGAGTAAAATACGAAAAATAAAGAAAAGACAAAAAATTATGAGAAAAATTAAGGAAAAATGCTATTAACTAAGAAAAAATCAGAAAATATTAGAAAAGTTGGAAAAAATTAGAAAAGATTAAAAAAATCTCTAAATAACTGAAAGGATCAGAAAAATAATAAAAATTAAAAACAATAAAATTATGAAAAAAAAGGCGACAAATAAATGGGAAAAATTAGTAAAAATTATAAAAAAAAAGAAAAATAAGAAAAACTGTGAAAAAAGTAGAAAAAATGAGAAAAAATTAGAAAAATTTGAAAAAATCTGTAATAACTGAAAAAATCAGAAGGAAAATAAAAGATGAGAAATAACCAGTAATAACGAGAGAAAACGCGAAAAAATAAGTAAAATACGAAGAATGAAAAAAAGACAAAAAACAATGAGAAAAATTAAGGAAAAATGCCATTAACTGAGAAAATATTAGAAAAAGTTGGAAAAAAAGTAGAAAAAAATTAGAAAAAATCTGTAAATAACTGAAAGAATCAAAAATATAATAAAAAATAAAATAACGAGAAAAAATGCACAAAATTGGGAAAATGAGAACAAACTAAATAAAAAAAAGAATAAGAAAAAATAAAAAAAATGGGATGAATTGAGAAAAAAATCCGAAAAAAATTAGGAAAAAAAATAGAAAAAAATTAGAAAAAAAAATAGAAAAAATTAGAAAACAAAATCTTTAAAAAAATTACTCTGATTTTTAAAAAATTACCCCTTTTGCCTCATTTTTGTCTCAAATTTCTCCTCTTTTCTTCCAAATTTTATCACATCTTTGTCTCAAATTTCCCCTTTTTCTCAAATGTTGTCACGTTTTTCAGAAATTACCCCTTTTTACTTTCCCGACCCACCTCCGAGAAGCGAAAGTATTGCGAACAACCTAAAAAAAATTTAAAGACAAAGATGGAAATGGAAATGGAAATATCCATTTTTGGATCCCCTGAGATGATTAAGACCATTTCCAGGTGGAAATCTGTCTGTCTGTGTAACGTCTATAGAGACTACAGATTTAATCTGATTGAGGTGCAATTTGGTATATGGTTTTGGGTTATCCGTCGGAAGAACCCCTTAGTTTTTGTACGACATCTGTCAAATGGAAGTGTTAAAAGACCCTATTTAGAACAGTCAAAATTATTTCTACAACTGTCGCCTGTCAAAATTAAAAAATGTCAAAGTTTGAAACTTTAACATTAAATATCTGGAAAAATACTTGGATTTGAACATTTTTCGATAAAATGGGTTTCGGTTAATCATTGGAAGAACCAGTTACTTTTGACCGACATCTGTCAAACGGAAGTGTGACTGTCAAAAAATGACAGATGCAATATGTCACGGAATTTAACTTGTAATATATGATTTGAAAGCCCTTGAAAAAATCTATTTAGAACAGTCAAAATTATTTCTCCAACTGTCATCTGTCAAAAATTAAAAAATGTCAAAGTTTGAAACTTTAACATTGAATATCTGAAAAAGTATCTGTCTCTGTCTGGAAAGTTTTGGGGCGACAACCGATTTTTTTTCTCGATCAGAATGTTTTCCCCTATTATGTAGCGGTAAAGTGATAAGAAAAAAAATACTGAAGAATATTTTCCAATCCTTGCCAACATGTATCGCACCCGGAAGTAAATTTATTTGGTGTACATATTATATAAAGTAATTTTATATAAATCATTTAGTTATGTGATATCTTGGATTTTAGATTAGATTAAATTATGATAAAATAACATATAACAGTATTTCCTGTTTTAGGCAATACAAAAATACTTGTTAGTAAACGGAAATTTTTGTAATATCATCAAAAAAAATTTTACCCTATCATTAGTGCAAAAAACTCACTCACAGATTAATTTATGTAATAAATGTCCAAATAATAAAAAAAAAACAAAGATTTTTCTGAATTTTTTCAATTTATTTTCGACATTTATTAAATTTTAATTTTTAACGGTTAAACTAAGTCAAATTTTAAAATTCTGGTTTCGTCATAACTCGATTTATGTGGTCAGCTAATTGTGGTAAAATTTGCATTTTTATAGAATCACTCGAAGCAATTTAATTTGGCAGACGAATTTTTCAATCTGAGTCACGACAAAGAAAGTTCACCTACGACTTTGATATCTACTCTAAAATTTATTAATAATTTTTTTTTCACAATGAATTGTTATTATTAAATAAAAAATACAAACCAGAACTGATTTTTTTCTATAATTTCTGCGTAATATTAAAATAAAATAGAAAATAGTAAAATGTGTAAAGTGATACTTTTTCACATGAATGAAAAAATGCACTTTACGCACTAGTTGTATATACAATATTTTTTCTACTACCAACAATATGTAGGTATTAAGTAAAAAATAAGCTACTTTACGCACTAGTATTTCACTTTACGCACTAGTGCGTAAAGTTGAACTTTACACACGACAAATTACGTATAAAATTAGTAATTTATACACTATAGTAGAAAAATAACTATTTATTTAATTAAAAGTAATTAGATACTTACGATCGGTTGTTTTTCCAGCAAATAACATTAAATTTCCAAAATACAGATTTGGTGCTGGTCCAGGAACATTTTGCAAGTAATTAGAAATAAATCTTACATAACGTTTATGCCAAATTGGTATTGCTAATAATATAAAAATTATTAAGGCTAAAACAAGCACCGCTATCACCATCTTGACAAAAATGAAAGATTTTATGCAAGTATTTATTTATAGGTATAAAAAAATTGGAGTAAATCAGTAGCTTAGCGATAGGAAATGATAAAAATTAAGAACTAATTAAAAATTTTGATAAGAAAATTAATAATAAAATACTGAAATATTTTTATCAAGCCTGAAATTTTTAAAATTAATTAAATATAATCGATAATTGATTTTTTTTATGTTACTATTATATGGAGTTAAATTTTATTTTAAAGCTCTCAAAAATATCTTGCAAATTTAAATTTTTGTTGTGAATTAATTAATTGTCTAAAAGAGGCAAAAAGAAGAAGAAGACAGGTCTGGTTTTAGGGTAATTTTTGGAAAAGTAACAGATTTTTAGTCCCTTGGCATATCTTATTATATTGGATAAGAAATTTACTTGTTTTTACAATTACAAAAAGTAAGCTTAAGATACTAAAGCATTTAGTAGTTTACAATTTTTTTTCACATGGATTAATTTTTTTTTCATTGGCTTTGTTGGAAATTCTCAATTGAAACTTTTAATCATTTAACCAACTTTTTATAGCGGTTTAGGAAATACTAATAGTTTGCAATTAAATTTGCGCCACCCTGTATATATTTGTTTATTAGGTTAAAAATGTTAAACAGAAAAAAAATTGATAAAAAAATTGAATGGAGACTACAGCAAAAAAAGAAGTTTAGAGAAGATACGAAAAAATAGTAAAAACGGAAAAGTAGGAAAAATGGAAAAAAACAGAGAAATGATACTAAACGATAGGAAAATGGGATAAAAATAGGGAAAATAAGGAAAAAATAGGAAATACTAAACAAAAGGTATTTTAAAAAAAATTGGAATAATTAGAAAATATAGAGAAAAATAGGAAAAATGGAAGAAAATGGGCGAAAGTGGAAAAAAAATATTAAAAAAATAGGAACTAACAGGAAAAAATATTTAAAAGTATAGAGAAAAATAGGAATTTATAGGTAAAAATAAAAAAAATGGGAAAAAATAGTAAAAAATAGGAAAAAAATAGGAAAAATAGGTAAAAATTGAGGAAATTAGAAAAGTAAAGAAATATAGGCAAAAATAGGAAAAATGGGGACAAATAGAAAAACTGAAAAATGGTAGAGAAAAGAAAAAAATAGGAAAAAAGTAGGAAATAATACAAATACAAATAGGAAAAAATAAATAAAAATAGAAAAATAGGGAAATATAGGCAAAAATAGAAAAAATGGGGATAAATAGAAAAACATGAAAAAATAGGAAAAACAGGAATATCTGTAAAAAAATATAAAAAAAATAGGAGACAATTGGTAAAAATGGGGAAATATAGACAAAAATATGAAAAATGAGAAAAAATAGAAAACAAAACATGAAAAAATAGTAAAAAACAGGAAAAAATAGGAAAAAAGTGGGAAAAAATATTAAAAAAAAAACAGGTAAAAATAGAGGAAATTAAAAAAAATAGGGAAATATATGCCAAAATACAAAAAATGGGGACAATTAGACAAAGAAAAAAAGGAAAAACAGGAAAATACTAAAAAAAGAGGATATATAATTTAAAAAAAAAAGGAAAAAATAGGTCAAACATGAAAAAATGGGAAAAAATATAAAAATAGGAGAAAATAGGTAAAAATAGACATAAATAGGGAAATATAGGCAAAAATTAGAAAAATGGGAAAAAATAGGGAAGAACATGAAAAAATTGTAAAAAAAGGAAAAAGTAGAAAACAGGACAAAAATAGGAAAAAATTGGAAACAATATAAAAAAATGAAAAAATAGAAGGAAATAGAAAAGCAGCAAAAATATAGATTAAAATAGGAAAAATGGGGACTAATGGAAAAAAATAGGAAAAAATATAAAAAAAATTTGAAAAAATAGAGGGAAATAGAAAAATAGGAAAATATAGACTAAAATATTGAAAATGGGGACTTATGGAAAAAAAAATGAAAAAATAGAAAAAACAGGACAACAATACTTAAAAATATTAAAAAAATAGGATAAAATAGAGAAAAATAGAAAAAATAAAAAAAAACAGGAAAGAATGGAAAAAATAGAAAAATGGGAAAATATAGTCAAAAATAACAAATATATGGAAAAATAGAAAAATCATGAAAAAATAATAACAAATAGGAAAAAGGAGAAAAAAATAGGGAAAAATGGGAAAAAATTGAAAAAACAAAAAAATAGGTAAAAATAGAGAAAACTAGAATAAAAATAGTAAAAAACAAAAAAAAAACGGAAAAAATAGGAAAATATTGGCAAAAAAAATAAAGAAAAATAGAAAAAATTTCAAAAATAATAGGAAAAAACGGGAAAAATAGAAAAATATTAAAATATAGTCAAAAATAACAAAAATATTGAAAAATAAAAAAAATATGGAAAAATAATAACAAATAGCAAAATGGACGAAAAAATAAGGAAAAATCGGGAAAATGGGAAAAAATAGGAAAGAATTAAAAAAAAAGTTAAAAACACAGAAATCCAAAGAAAAATAGAAAAAAATTAGTAAAAAACAGAAAAAAACGGAAAAATAGAAAAATAGGAAAATATTGGCAACAATGGGAAAAATGAGAGGAAAAAAAGAAAAAAACAAGAAAAAATTGAAGAAAAAACAAAAAAAAAATCAATAATTTAGTAAATGCTAAAAAACGCGGAAGTGAGAAAACAAATAAAATACAAAATATTTTCTAAGAATTTAATAATAATAACTAATAAAAATACAAGAACTAATTACAAATTTACGGAAACAATTCATCAAAACTAAACTTTGCAAAAATTTTATTTGTTATACCAATAACTATTCCTGATACGACTTGTTTGATGGCGGGCATAAATTCCATTAAAACGTCCTGTATATTATCATTGATAACTCTAATAACAAAAATATTAATTATTAATATAAATAAAGTCAAAGTAACTTATAAAATGAGGCACTAGATATATATTTATAATAATAAAAAATTAAAATTCAGTTTGAACTAGCAAAATCTTAAGTTTAGTTTAGTCAAATTTATATTACTTACTTATTAGCATTATCGGTAACTTCTTTATTATCTCCAAATAAATTATTGAATTGTAAGTGTGCATCTCGTATTTTAAGTTCAATATCTGTTTTATTTACTTTTAAATACTTCTTGCCATTTTTATCAACTAAAGACAATTTTCCACTTATTTCGGCATCTAGATTTGCTGAAAAATAAATCTCTATATCATAACTATTTTTTATCAATTAAATACATTAATAATAGTACCGTAATAAAATCTTAATTATCTTTTATTTATTAGTAACTAATATCATCAGTAATTGTTAAGAATAGAGTTTTAGAAAGTTAATGAATAAAAATGGGAAAAAACAAAATGAAGTGATTGTTGAGAAATAATAAAAAATAAAACATAGTTATGGGTATCTTTAAACAACAATATACCAACTATAAAATAATGATGATGATGATGAAAATAAACAAAACCGCGTCAAATGAATAATAAATAGATGACGTTAGTTATCAATATTTTCTCCATCCAATATCCTATACTTATTCCCTTCGCCCTTCATGACATAGCCTCGAAAGAGGAAAAATTCTGTCCCGGGACGTGACCAATTTAAATTTCAGGCCATGAAAAACTTTCCTGTCACCTTTCTCCCCATCCTCACAATCCTTCAGCACTCCAACGTCCCAGGTCGTGACCAAATTAAACTTTAAGTCAGCAAAAACTTTCCTGTCACCTTTCTCCCGATTCTTACCATTCTTCAGCACTCCAACATCCCAGGTCGTGACCAAATTAAACTTCAGGCAATGAAAAACTTTCCTGTCACCTTTCTCCCGATCCTCACAATCCTTCAGCACTCCAACGTCCCAGGTCGTGACCAAATAATTTAAATTTCAGGCCCTCAAAAACTTTCCTGCCACCTTTATCCCCATCCTCACCATCCTTCAACATTCCAACGTCCCAGGTCGTGACCAATTTAAATTTCAGGCCCTCAAAAACTTTCCTGCCACCTTTATCCCCATCATCACAATCCTTCAGCATTCCATCGTCCCAGGTCGTGACCAATTTAAATTTTAGACCCTCAAAAACTTTCCTGCCACCTTTATCCCCATCCTCACCATCCTTTAGCATTCCAACGTCGCAAGTCGTGACCAAATTAAACTTTAGGCCCTCAAAAATTTTTCCTGCCACCCGATCCTGACCATCCTTCTCAAACCCTATAAATACCTACAGACCCATATCCCTGATGAATGTTCTGGGAAAGCTCTTTAAGTCTCTTTTCAAGGACCGTATATGGTACTTTTTGGGTGATGCGTCTGATCTGACAGCTTTTTACCAGAGGGCGCTGTCAGAGCAGAGGGGCCTCTCAGACGTGACGCATCTGAGGGACTTGAAGAGCATTTGCATAGTACTTTAGGTCTGTCAGGCTCCTCTGCTATGGCATCGCTCTCTGGTGAAGCTGTAAGACTTGACGCATCTGAGAGAGATAAAGAGACCTGAAGTAACGAAAAACCTTGATTTGGCCAATGTTTGCTATTTTTAACCTTAGTGATTTCTTATGGGTTTTAACATGGGGAATGGTGAGGAATGGGTGCAGCTCCGTTACTTACCGGACTCATTCGTAAGCTTTCAAACATCAAATTTTCTATCCCCTAATCAAATTTATCTATTCCTAATTAATAACCATCGTTCCATCTATTAAAGTTGAAAATTCTATTTCAGACTCCTCAAGCCGGAGTCCCCCAAGGCTCTGTGTTAGCCCCATTGCTGTATCTACACACAAGAGCTCTGTATATTTAAACCCAACAACTTTTCGATCAATTTTCTAAATGGTGAAGTAAGTAGAGAATTATTCTGAACCCTCAAATACAACTCATAATCTTCAAACACCCAAATCTCTCCAAGAATACAGTTAATCACCCTCCAAAGATTTATTTGAAACGAATCAACAGTCTTTACGTCACGCACCATTAGTTAAGTCAAAAAGTGCCTTTTGTGTCAATTATTTTTATGCTATGAATAAGGTGTCATTCGATTCGGAATAGGGTGTAGATGATTTTTGATAAAATTCAAGAGCCGCTTGCAAAAATTGCAAAAGTTACAAACAATTAACTGAAAAAAATGGGGTTTGGTTTTTGCAAATATCTGAAAAACTATTCGACATTTTTCAAATTTGAAAAATGATTCAAAAAAAAATTTTTATCGAGATTTTTTTATTAATTAGGCATTAGTTAATTAACAATTTTTTCCTACTTGAACATTAAAAAAAATCGTTCCTTAAAAAAAATTTTATTGGCTAAAAACGTATTTGTTAATTACCAATTTTTTTGTAACATATAATTAAATTATTTTTCTCACAAAATAACACATGGTCTTTTTTGTTTCATTATGTAGAAAACGTTAAAAAACATATAGAAAAAATATAATTGTTTTTAATAAATTGTTTATTAAATAAACAATGACAATTTAAATAAAAACAATTTTTTTTTGAGCAAAATAAATTTTGATTAAATAAAATGGTTGGTGGTGGAAAAAAATTGTAAATTAACAAATACGTTTTTAAGCAATAAAAAAATTTTTAAGGAACGATTTTTTTTGAAAAAAATAATCATAATTTGCATCAAAAATTATGTTTCCAAAAAAGAAATTTTAAATAAATTATCTTATAAATAACGCATTTGTTTATCACAATTTTGTAAACAATGTTCATTTTCAAGTAAGAAAAAATTGTTAATTAACTAATGCATAGTTAATAAATTTATCCAGAAGATGCCTGAATTTTTTTCAATTCTTAATTTTTATATTTAATAAGTTTAAATAATAATTATTCATTAAAGGTCCAAAGTGGGCGGCGCTTGCGAAAGGCAGAGTCCCCGTTTTCGGTCGTATTTTCAGCCCTCTGGGAAAATTATAAATATTGGTCCTACAGTTCCGGAAGTTGAAATTTATTTCTTTGAAATTTCGTTCTCATTTTGAATCTTTTTTCAAATATGAAAAATGTTAAATAGTTTTTGAAATATTTGCAAAAAACCAAACCACATTTTATTTTTCAGATAATTGTTTATTACTTTTGCACTTTTTGCAAGCAGCTCTTGATTTTTTTCAAAAATCATCTACAAGCGAATCGAAAGACACTTTTTCATATTTTTTAGAGGTACGATAAATCTGTGAATAATAAACTGAATAGAGAGGGTAAAACTAGAAAATTATATATTACTTACTGAAATTTCCAAATGCTTTTCCTTTGCTGTTAATTTGCAAAATCAAAATCTTCCCATTAAATGCATAATCGGCAAAAGCATTTATTTTGCGAAAACCAATAGAAATTCCTAAATCCAATGTATCCAAATTTAATTTGACGCTCTTTAAATCAAAAATGTGAAGATTGTAAAATTTAATATTGGTAAAAATAGCACCAAAAGCACCTAAAAAATATTTTCTACTTAACTAAAATCATAAAATCACAAATTGCAAATCTACCTGTATTTAGATCAGCCTTAGTTATATCGAAAGGATTTAAAGCAGGAATTAAAAGCTCAGGAATGCCTTTTTCCAGTTTTGGTTGCATTATTTTTATGTTTTTTATAATGCATGGTCCTGCTTCCTTTATTGACCTCGGACATAATTCAAGGTAAGAAGCTAACATAAAAAATAAAATTTGAAAATTTTTATTGTTCTTACTACAATGATTTATTAATAATATTCAGTAGAAATAAAACTCCACAATATAAAGAAACAAATAGTTTAGTTGGCAACTAGTTTCGGCTTATGAGCCATCCTCAAGGCTAGAAACAAATTACTCGGTGTGTAACAAAAACAATTTTTTTACAATATAATCATAGAATTGTTTCTAGGTCTAAGGATGGCTCATAAGCCGAAATTAGTTACCAACTAAATTATATTGTGGTACAATTTGACCATATTTGAGATATGGATGATCTCTTAGAATTATTAATAATATATTTAAAATACCACTATGTTTTCTAAGCTTTTAAATTAAATTTTATAGCGATAATTGTTTATATACGACATTATTTATGCGAAGAAATGGGTAGGGACGACAATGTCATAGAAGTACCGTTATTACGGGGTCACGAAGATATTTTATATACTGTAATAAAACATCTATTGAACAATTTATACATTTTTATTAAATAGCTAAGTTTCTAGATGAACAATTTTTGTATACAAATATGCAAAAACTACAAATTGAAACACCGAATTTATTAGAAAGTACTACGCCTATGTCGACGTCTAACCATCTTTGTTCCAAGATTTTTATAAACTACACACTTTAGAACCGTTTTTTAACTCTATAATAACAAATAAATCGTAAAAAATATCCAATAACAAAAATTACAACCTGAAAATGATAATCAAAAAGTACGTTGCTACCAAATGGTCTAAACTGTAATTAATTTTGTTGGCAACCCTGTCCACGCTATCTGAGGCTACTTAGAAGTCTGACAATCCCGCCATAGAGTGTGAAACTTAACCTTAAATACTAGTAGATATATGTGTTGTGTACTGTCACGAATAGTTGTTATACCAATAAATATATAAATACTCTGAAATACTTATTAGTTTATCATTGCTGTACCCTGGAAGTACCAGTGTAAAGCAATTAGTAATAATGAAATATTAAACACTTATTTAGTTCATACATTTGTTATTAATAATTAAGTAACTGCAAGCTAAATATAAATTATTAAGTAATTAATCTAGGTTAAAGTTTGCCAACAGTTTTATTTAATTAATTCATAATATATTAATGAAACGTAATATAAACAAATGGCTACACCAGGATATGACAAAAATATTTATAAATACTCTGAAAATTATGGCAACTTGGCAACATTGAAACGTCGTCTCCGATATATAATGTTAGGCACAACTCAAACATAAGCAAGTGTTAATTTCAGAATCGCTTGATATCCCTTCTTAATTTCCTCGTGTCGTGTTCCTTTCTCAACTTATCTTGACTTCCCTCTCTTTTTACTTTCCGAACAACAGAGTTGTATGGAAGGAAAGTATTGCGATCATGATATTTTGACCATACCCAGATTTTAACGAATCTTTACGTTTTGAGGTCACCTGAATCCATTTATACCATTTTTAGCATGATGTCTGTCTGTGTGTGTGGGTGTGTGTGTGTCTGTGTGTGGGTGTGTGTGTGTGTGTGTGAACACGATAGCGTCTAAACGGCTGAACCGATTTAGATGAAATTTTATATACACATTTAGGGTAGCAAGGAGACGACCTGTATAGATTTTGAAGTTAATCGGACAACCGGAAGTGGCAGTTGCTATAAGTGATGACGTCATTACTTAACAAGATGGCAATAAAGTTTTACACGTATATTTTTTTATACATTATAGTTTAATTTCGAATGATTAAAATTTTCAAAAACTTTTGCCATTGTTGCCAGATTTATCAAAAAGTAATTTTTTTCATATTTTTCTTAAATAACGAAAATAATGCATTTTTATGAAAAATTATAGGATATGAAAGTTGTAGAACATAAAATTTTCTACACATTTTGTCATTACCGGTTTTTTGAATACCTCATAATTTCGTCGCTAAAGGGCGTGAAAATAATGTATATAGACATTTGCGACTTTTTTTAGATTTTGAGACAAAATTATGGATTTTTATGAAAATTTACAAAAAACCAAAATTGTAGAACATAAAATTTTCTACAAATTTTGTCTTTAATTTTTTTTCGAGTTCCGCATAGTTTCGCCGTTAGTTTTTATTTTAATTTTTAAGCTATTTTTATCCTTATTAAATTATTATTTTTTAGTTAAATTTTAATATTAGAAATTTTAAAAAAATGTCTTTAAATTTGTAATAATTAATTTTATTATTATAATTTTTTTCAAAATTTTATTACAAAAATTGTGATTTTTTTTATAAATTGGCTAAGAAACATTTAAAATTATATTATGATTTTAAACTAAATTGAATAACTTCTACAATATTAAAGTTATTGAACTGGGATTTACACCATTCTAAAGATAAAATAAAACTCTAAAGTTAAAATGTATTTTAGTTTCTTAGAATTTAGAATTGTAATTCTTATAGCCAAAATAAGGAATTTTTTTTAAATTTTTTGTATGAGTATAAAATAAATGAAAAAAGTAAATGGCAGATCCGAAAACGATCCAAAAGTACTATGTGTACAAATTATTTCATAATTTTATCATAGTATTTGTAAAAGTTATAGCAATAAATGAAAAAAGTTAAAACAATTCAATGGATAGGTACCCATGAATTTTTGACAAAAAAAATTTTTTTTTTAGTTTTTTAAACTAACTTTATTAATACATTTTGATCCAGAAAACCTAAAAAAATGGTCTGTTTCCCATTTTGAATAAAATTAAATAAGATATTAATTATTTATTGATTTTAAAATTATTCAAAAAAGGTTTTATTTCTTTTTAAGGTTTATATTAATATAAAAAATTTAAAAAAAATACTATTAAATTTGTAGTAAAAAACTCTATAGTTGTGATTTTTTTCAAAATTTTATTCAAAAAATTGTAGAATTCATAATTTTTTTTTTCAAATATAATATAAGTTTAAAAAAAAATTGAATAACTTTAAAAATATTAAAGATATTAAAATGGGTTTATACCATTCGATAGGTAATATAAAACTCTAAATTTAGAAAATAATTTAGTCCCTTAGAATTTAACATTGTAATTATTATAATCAAAATAAAACAAAAATTAAATTTTTTTGTCCTTTTGTTTTATCGAAAATAGTAAAACAAATGAAAAAAGTAAATGGTACATCTGGAAGGGATCAAAAAGTACATTATGGCACATTTGGTTACAATATTGAGATTTAGGTTAAAATTTTAACCGCATAGTTATAAATAACTTTTAACCTAGCAGTTACAATTAACTAAAACGTTACAGAATAGACCCCAATATTTTATTTCATAATATTATAAATTATCTGGTGCTCTTTCAGTCTTGATTACAAAAAGAGAATCTATTTTTAATTTGTTTTTACAGATTGTCTTAAAATTACTTTTATCAAAAAACAAAAAATTACGATTCACAAGGCGCGTCAAAGATTTAAAATGAGTGGCAGGAAATTATGTAAGATATTAAAATAGGGTTATGAAAATAAAAATTAAGTAACTGTATGTTTATGTTTGGCTGAAAAAATAAAAAAAGTTTTTGGTAGTTGTTGAAGAATTTTAGATAGTAAGTCAATATTATAAAAAAAAATAAAAAAATTATTCAATTAAAAAAAGTATGGGGTTTGAAAAAATATAATGAAAGAAGGTTGAAGGATTTCGGCTGAAAGAAATTTATTTTTATAAAAAATTTTTAGAGGAAAAAGTATGCAAGAATGAAAAAGGAAATAGTGAAGATAAAGAAAATTAAATTATCATGAAATAAAAGAAAATTAAAATTCTTTTTTTTTCAATAAATATTCAGGATTTAAGATTATAGAAAATAAAAATTTAGCATAAGATAAGTTAATTTTTTTTATTGTATTCTTTTTTGTACAGAAAAACAATTCCATATACATTTTTTTATATCGAAATTAAAAAAAAAATTTAATTTTTCAATTTTAATTGATTATAAATTTATATATATTATTTTGACAGTAAATGATAGTAAAAAATCATTACAATATTTTAAAAGGTGAGAAATTAATTTTATAACTTCGTCTAAACTTTCCTCTTTTATAATAAAAAACTACTTACGCAATTTTTTGGCAGCAACAACTTCTAATAAAATTATAAAATATAAAAACTTCATTTTAAATTAAAATATGATACTTTAGTGGTAAACAACATAAAACGAATTATTTTTGTATTAAAATTTTCATAGCTTATAAATGATTAGAATAATATAAAAAAACTGTTGCGTTTAAATACTTTTAATGTGTTTACTCGATTAATGTATTTTTGTAATTATTTCTAATTAACCCTTTTTTATTGTTTAAAACAAAAAAAATTAAATTTAAGTCTTTATTGATATAAATGGTTTTTTTTTAATAAATGTCCATACATTAAAACCAAAATGTATTATTATTATTACATACCAATAAAGGCTGATAAAATTGTTCATGGATTTTGTTATTAAAGATGTTTTAGTAGCGGAATAAATTTCCAGTATAAAAAAATACAAATTCCTACTCAACTTTTTCCGCTTTTTTTGAATATGCTTAATCAATTTTTTAAATTCTGGTATACATGGTGTTGATCGTGAAAATAAGTTTGATATTTTTTTTTTTGAAGATGGATCGGAATTTTAATTTTACTATATCAGTTGAATGTAATAATATACTAAAACAAGCTTGATAAATATGAAATAAATATACAGTGTGGTTACGAAAAAACGAGGGTTGGGAGAAATGAGCAATATTGACAAAACGCCCTGTAACTCAGTCATGAGGCGGGTTATACCCATCAAATATGGGTTTTTGGAAGGGCCCTCTATTTTCGGATAACGTATGTTGGTTTACTTATAAAACATTCTGTATATAAGTTAAAAAAAAAATTTACAGCCTTCATTATCTTTCATTATTCGTTGAATAATTTTTGCCAAATTTGAATATGGATAATCTTCTGTTTTTTTTTTTTTTTATTTTTAACTAATCATGTTTTTTTAATTCCCGACTAAATTGTTTAATTTCTGGTATTACCCATTTTCTTTTAATAGAAAAAATAGATGAAAAATAGAGAAAAATACTAAAAATGAAAAAAATTGGATAAAAGGAAAAAATAGGGAAAAATAGGAAAATATAGTCAAAAATTAGAAAAATGGGGAATAATAGAAAAAACATCAAAACATAGTAATGAACAAGAAAAAATAGGAAACAATAGAAAAAAAAATAAAAAAAATAGGCACAAAATAGGTAAAAATAGACAAAAGAAAAAATTAGGAAAAATGGGAGAAATAGAAAAATAGAGAAATATGGGCTAAAATAGGACAAAATGGGGAAAATTGAAAAATACGTGAAAAAAGATCAAAAAATAGGAAAAAAATGGAAAAAGAGGAAAAAATAGGGAAAATAGGAAAAAAGAAAACTAAATAAAACTAATAAAAACTGGAAAAGTGGGAAAATAGAGAAATATAGGCAAAAATTAATAACAAAAATAGAAAAATAGAAAAAAAGAAGGAAAAAATAGAGAAAAGTGGGAATAAATAAAACAAAAAATAAGAAAAATGGGAAAATATGGGTGAAATAGAAAAGTAAGGAAATAAATTCAAAAATAGGAAAAATGGTGAAATGGGAGAAATTGAAAAATAGAGAAATTTAGGAAAAAATAAAAAAAAATGGGGAAAAATAAAAAATCACATAAAAAAATTACAAAAAATAGAAAAAAAATTGGAAAAAAGAAAAAAAATAGGAGAAAGTAGAAAGAAAATAGAAAAACAGAAAAAATAAATAAAAAACAGAAAAAGTGGGTAAATAGAGAAATAGAGAAATAAATTCAAAAACAGGAAAATGGGAGTAATTGAAAAATAGAGAAATTTAGGAAAAATAGGAAAAAAAATGGGGAAAAATAGGAAAACAGAAAAAAGAAGGAAAAAAATTGGGAAAACGGGAATAAATAAAAGAAAAATAGGAAAATATGGATGAAATAGAAAAGTAGGGAAATAAATCCAAAAATGGGAAAATGGAAAAAATGGGAGAAATTGAAAAATAGAAATATTTAGGAAAAAATAGGAAAAAAATGGGGAAAAGTTGAAAAACGCATGAAAAAATAAATAACAAAAAATTGGAAGAAAGAGGAAAAAAATAGGGAAAAATAGGAAAAAGTCGGAAGAAAAAAGAACAACAGAAAAAATAAATAAAAAACAGGGAAAGTGGGAAAAATAGAAAAATAGGAAAATATAGGCAAAAATAATAAAACTGGGGAAAAATAGAAAAAAACATTCAAAAATAGTAAAAAACAGAAAAAAGAAGGAAAAAATATTGAAAAATGGAAATAAATAAAAAAAAATAGGAAAAAATGGGTAAAATAGAAAAGTAGGAAAATAAAGCCAAAAATAAAAAAAAACGTTAAAAAATAAGAAAAAATTGGTATAAACATAAACTTTAAATTACACCCAAGTTTCCATCACTGGGTATCCAGTAGTACATATGAACAGCGGAAAAGTATAATGTTAGCCATAACCTATTATTAAATCTATTTTTAACCACATTCCGGGTGTCTCAGGAGTTCGGGCCAAATTAATATCTAAATGAATGAACGGATTATTTTAGAATTTGGGGTGATCATTCTAGACCTAATTTTGAATTATGTGAAATAAAAATCAAAAATGGCGGACTTCCGGTTTTTTTTAAATTTGCTTAAAAACTAAATTTTCAAATAGAATACTACAAATTTTAATTCTACAAATTAAATTACGTATAATTAATATGTCAAAAATGATTTTGGTTGTCAAAAATTAAAATTTAATCGAAATTTTTTGTTTTTTTTTAATTTCATAATATTTTTTAAAAATCATTCCGACATTATGCATTTAATTTAATTTATAATTAAACCGCCAATTTAATGACCAAATGCTTTCCATTTAAAAAAATTGAATTTTTCGTAAAAAATGGCTGTGGGTTAATTAAAACACTAATAAAAAAAAATATTTAAATTTATTAAAAAATTATATTTTTTAGTAACATTTTTGAGAAATTTAGACCAAGTCGCAGTTTCCTCTATTAAAAATTATTTTTATGTAAATATATACTGGGTGTTCCATTTGAAAATTTAGTTTTTACGCCAACCCCTTGAGCCACCCGGTATATCGTTATGAATAGTTCGAAAAAAAATTTCTTCAGATATATCCATAATTACAAGAATTTTTGTTACCAAATAATCAGTAAGGTAGTAAATATTTAAAAAAGTGGAAGTAAGGGAACAAATGAAACTACAAAATATTTTCTAGGTATTTACTAATAAGAACTAATTAAAATACAATTATAATTTTATGGAAACAGTTGATCAAAACTAAAACTTGCAAAAATGTTATTTGTTATACCAATAACTATTCCTGTTACGATTTGTTTAATAGTGGGCATAAATTGCTTTAGGACATCCTGTATATTGTCATTGATAACCCTAATAACAAAAAATATTAACTATTAATATTACTAAAGTTAAAGTAATACATTTATTTTAATAATACATGATTGTTAAATAGTATATTGTGTCACAAGGGCAGAAAGTAAGCTTTAGAAGCCCTTTAGATGCACGAGCGAGCGTAGCGAAGCGAGAGCAGATAATAGCTAAGGACTGCTAAAGTATTTTCTGTATTTGTGACATGCAACTATTTTTCGTCTACCAAAAAAAACATTAATTTATACTGACGTTTAATGAAAATTTGTCGGTAAATTGGTAAATCGGTAAAATTGGAGAAATGAGAAAAATCAGAAAAAAGCGAGAGAAAAAAACAGATAAAGAATCGGAAAAAACAAAATTACTCAACTGGAATAAAAAATTTAAAAAAAAACCCGAAAAAATTGTATACATTGGAAAAATCAGAACAGCCGAAAACAAAATGAAAAACAAACTGTCAAAAATGTCAAAAATTATAAAAAATCCAGAAAAGTCAGAAAAAACGGAATAAATAAAAAAGCGGAAAATCGAAAAATCAGGAAAATTGAAAAAATAAACTGAAAAAATCTGAGAAAATTAGAAATAATGGAACACAGGCAAAGATCAGAACAAAATCATAGAAAAATTGAAAAAATCAGACAGAAAAAAATCGGACAAAATTAGAAATAATAGAAAAAATCACAAAAAAACGGTACAAAAAAAACAGTAGAAATTGAAAAAATAAGAAAAACCTGGGAAAAAAATCGTTGAATCCCAGAAATTGAAAAAAAAATATGAAAAGAAGAATCGGAAAAAACCAAAATACTCAACTGGAATAAATAATTGAAAAAAAAAACCGAAAAAATTGAATAAATTGGATAAATCAGAAAACCCGAAAAAAAAATGAAAAACAAATTGTCAAAAATGGAAAAAATCGAAAAAAAAGTAAAGAAATAAAAAATCCCGAAAGAAAAAAAAACGGAATAAATTAAAAACCGGAAAAATCGAAAAAACTGGAAAATTGAAAAAATAAACGGAAAAATAGAAATAATGGAAAAATCAGAAAGACCGAAAAATCATAAAAAATTGTTAAAATGAAATAATTTGAAAAACAGAAGAAGAATTTTGAATAAACAAAAGAATCGAAAAATTCGAAAAATCTGAAAAATAAACAATTAAAAATAAAAAAAAAACAAATAAAATCGGATACAAAAATTAATAGAAATATTGAGAATAAAAAACTAAAAAAAAACGTAAAAATTGTGGAAATCTGGCAAAAATCGAAAAAAAATCATAATAAAAGAACGAAATAAGTAAAAGAAAATAAAAAACTGAAAAAAAAAAAAAAAAAAACTTTAAAATAAAATTTAAAATTTAAATGTCTGAATTTTAAAGGATAATATCAGAAAAAAACCCAAAAAATCAGAAAATAAAATGGAAAAATCCGAAAAAATAATAAAAATCGAAAAAAATACAAAAAACACGAAAAAGAAAATCAGTAAAAACGAAAAAAGGAAAAAAAATTGTAAAACGAAACAATCGGAAAAAATTGGAATAAAAATTAAAAAAATCAAAAAAACTCGAAAAAATGGGATAAATAAAAAAAATAGAAATATTGAGAACAAATGGAAAAAAGTGAAAAATGTGAAAATTGAAAAAATATCGAGAAAAATCAGAAAATAAAAATATAGACAGTAAAATTGTAGAAATTAAAAAAATCAGAAAAAAACGGAAGAAATAAAAACAAAAGAACAAAAAAACTGAAAAAATGAGGAAAAGCAGACAAAGAGAAAAAAACTTAACTGAAAAATCGAAGAAATTGAGAAAACAAATGGAGGTAATCTGAAAAAATCAGAAATAACGGAAAAATAAGATAAATATGAAAAATCACAAAAAAATAGTTAAATAAAAAAGATGAAAAAATTTTGAAAATGGGCAAAAAACGTAAATAAATTTATTAAACAAAAGAATCGAAAAACAAAAAAAAACTTGAATAAATTATTAAAAAAATAGGCAAAAAACTGAAGGGACGATAAAATTGGAGCAATCAAGAAAATTAGAAAATACGGAAAAATTTAAAAAACAAAACGCGGAAAAAATGAGGAAAAATCGGCAAACATAAAGAACCCCAGAAAAATGGAAAAACCGACAAAATACGGACCTGTCTTTTTTATTTCAAATATTGATAAACCGTTAAATTCCAAATTCCGGGATATATCATTATTGTTATTTTAAGGACGTTTTATCTGAAACAACTTACATCATCATTGACAATATTTTTTAATTACGGTCCTGTCGTAGTTCTTTTGTAAATTCGTTTTGATTTCAAAACAAGCATAATTCGACATTAGAACTTGGATAAAAAAAAAATAAAAAAAGAGTTGTAAAATTTTTTTAATAAAAATTGATATTAAAAATTGGATTCAGGTAATATCAGATTTGAGATCTCCAATTGTCGTATTCGTTTTGAAATTGTTAGATAATGTTACATTCATTTTGACAAAATTAAAACAAATTTACAAAATAACTGCGACAGGACCGTAATTAAAAATTACTATCATTGATGATGTTAGTTATTTTAGATAAAACGTCGTTAAAATGATAAGTGTGATATATCACTGAATTTATAATTTAATGGTTTATAAAAATTTGTAATAAAAAGTCAGGTCTGTATTTAAAAAAAAACTTGATGGTGGCTGTTAAGACACGAAACGTCGTATGAAAGATTTATTAGTATACTTTTGTAGAAAATTTCAGATACAATAAAACTTTCCTTTTCTATTTTTTGATATTTTTTTAAATAAAAATTTTGTTCCCAGAAAGCCAAATATCGCATTTTTAGTTTTCCCTAACTCGAGAAGGACGAGTCTCTAACTATTTGCCCATTTAATCTTCGTATTTTTTAAGGTTTAGAAGATGGCAATGATAAAAGAAACAGCCTGTATATTAAATCAATATATCTGGAAAAAAACATTAAAATATTTATGAGAATGTTTGAATTCTCCTCCAGAACAAAATTAATCGACACCACGTCCTCTCCTAGTTAAAGTTTTCTTTCTCGCTTTCTTCTCGTTCTTTAGCTTCCTCTGTCTCTTCTTTTCTGCTGCTTTGTCATTTCTATCAGCTCGAAGAGGAAGAGTTTCTACTATCTACTCAGATAATGGAGGAAATTATGTAGGTGCCTAGCATATGATGAGACAAATAAACTGATACAAATTTAATTTAATATATATAGTGAGAAACTACAAAATCGTGTTGGTATGACTTTTGCATCTCAAGGGACTATAAACATTAATTTCGGACATATTTTTATGGTTGATATGATTCATTTTCATATAAAATTCAATTTTATACTAGATTTTATATGAAAAAAGCTCAAATATTATATTACTTACTTATTAGCATTATCGTTAACTTCTTTATTATCTCCAAACAAATTATCGAAATTTATCTTGGCATCTTGTATATTAAGTTCAATATCTGTTTTATCTACTTTTAAATACTTCTTGCCATTTTTGTCAAATAAAGATAATTTTCCACTTATATCGGCAACTATGTTTGCTAAAAAATAAATCTTCACTCTTGACGTCATTCCTCATGATAATTACAATAAATAATTGAATAATAAACAGAACAGAAAGGGTAGAAGTAGAAAATTATGATTTTACTTACTAAAATTCGCAGTTGATATTCCTTTGCTGTTAACTTGCAAAATTAAAATCTTTCCATTAACTGAATAATCGGCAATGGCATTTATTTTGGGTAAATTAATAGAAATTCCCAAATCCAGTGTATCCAAATTAAATTTTACACTCTTTAAGTCAAAAGTGTGAAGATCGTACCATTTAATATTGGTTAAAATAAAATTAACGGTACCTACAAAATATTAACTAAAATTATAAAATCGCAAATTGAAAATCTACCTGTATTTAGATCAGCCCTAGATATATTGAAAGGATTTAAGGCTGGAAGTAAAAGTTCAGGAATGCCTTTTTCCATTTTCGGTTGTATAATTTTTACGTTTTTCATGATACATGGTCCTGCTTCTTTTATTGATTTCGGACATAATTCAAGGTAAGAAGCTGAAATAAAAAATGAAATATGAAAATGTTCAAGATTGTAATTGCTTTTTCTAAAATCTGACTACAAAGATTTTATTCACGATATATAAAAAATCATTAGTATTTTTTATCTAAAACTGTTAAATAAATTTTTAAAGCGATACTAATTTTTTTTTGTAATTAACATATCTCGAGATCTATACAAGGATATTGCCACACACAGTAAATATTTTATTTTAACTATAAATATTACTGGTAACATTAACGGTGTATGGAGAGAGCAGACGTTTATTAAAATTTTATCCTAGATATCTATGGCTTGCAGGAAACCCTGACATGATAATCCTTTCTCAAAATTTTTCCCCCGATTATCCTTCCAAGCGACAATCCTTCCCCACTGCAATCCTTCCCTGGGACAAACCTTCCATAAGTCATTCCTTCCCTGCTACAATCCATCCCTGCGACAATCCTACCCATGTCAATCCATCCCTGCGACAATCTTTCCCTGCGACAATCGTTCCCCACGACATTCCTTCTCCAGGCAATCCTTTCCCATACAATCCTTCCCTAAATAATTTACCTACAATTAATCTATACTACAATTATTCTCATAATATAAATGACTAGGCCGCAAAACATAAAAATTAAAAATTAAACAGTTAACTTGAATTTATTTCACAAATAAATTTTATTTAACCTAACCAATGATGTGCAAAAATTCCTAAAATGGGAAATTCCCTACAAATCGGCATCACTGTTGATTATAAAATACCCAAAAATGGAAAATTCTCCATAAATCGACATTACTGTTGAATACTGACTGACTGAGCTACTAATTTTTTTGATTTTTTTTGTTCTTTATATATAGCGAAAAAGTAAAAGTTACGGTAATAAAAACATTACTTACGCAATTTTTTGGCAACAACAACTCCTAAATACATTAAAAAATATAAGAACTTCATTTTAATTTAAAATATTGTACTTTATTGATAAACAACATAAAATTTACTATTTTCTTATAAACATTTTCAGAGCTTATGAATAATTATAGTAATATAAAAAATTGTTACGTTTAAATACTTTTAATGTGTTTACTCCAGTAATATATTTTTGTAATTAACGCATAATTTATTGTTTAATTCAAAAAAAATTATTGTATCAAATTGAGTTTTTATTGATATAATTGGTTTTTTTTTATAAAATTTAGAAAAATATTAATTGAACTTATAAATGCATTCAAACTACAATATGTATAAAAAGGTTCAACCATATATGGCTTATCCAATTTTTTTGTGAATAAATTAAGTTTTTTTCTTTATTCGTGAATTCCTTCACGCTGTATGTTCGCTTTACATTCGTCAATTATTTGTTCAATTTATGTATCATTTCTGTACATACAACAATTTTTCCAAATTAACATATTAAGCAAATTCACACGTTGTTTACAATTTCAGCATCAGCATAAACATAACCTAATTTTTTGCATAATGCTTAAGTTGGCATTACTGAAATTCACGATAAAATTTGACAAGTTCTAATTCGTGAAGAAATTCATGAAGTTATTTATACAATTATTTGACACCAATTTTGAGGTTTTAGGTTATCAAATTTCGTCATGAAGCGACTTCACGAATTTATTCACAAAAAAATTGAATAATGTAAAACTAGCATTAAAAAAATCTGGTATAAAAAATTAAAAATCAAGACAGTAAAAAAATTGGTCACCAGTTTGACAAAATTTAAAAAATGGTAATGTCAGCTTAAATAGTACATTGTTTATCTTGTAGTAAAAGCCATACATTCCCGGACGACAATGCAAATTGTAGGCCGAGGCGTTAAGCCGAGGCCAACAAGCATTGGAGTCTGGGAATGTGCTTTTACTACGAGGTAAACATAGTATTTTTTCTGAAATCGCAATTATCATTATCATAAATTAAAGATTTTTTATAAATGCATAATAATTTTTGATTACCATCTTACTGTCTATGAAATCATTTCCTTGACAACCAACAACCACTGTTCGATTATTGTTATGACAAAAGTCAGAAATTCACTGCTAATACGCCGGCAAAAACTATTTTGGGGTCTGAATTTTCTTGAGTGATTTCAGAAAAATAAAATTTGATTAAAAAAAAGGTATTGTCAAGAGAAATATAAAATTTAAAAAAAATTGATCCTATATATGTAGAAAGTTTTGGTAAATATTAATTAAATAAGCAAATTTACTTTAAATAATTGTTAAAACTATTATAAGGAGAGGGTGATTTTAGAAATTGAGTGGCTTTGTGTTTCTTTGGGTTTTGAAGAGACAGAGGACCAGATTTTGTAAATATTTGGAAGGAAGAGGAAGAAGAATTATGTTCTTAATTGGACAGAAAGTATTTGTTCATCTAAGAATAAATTATTTATAAACAATTAAAAATTAGTAGTAACATTGTGATAGTAGTTATTTTTGTTAATCAATGTTAGAGGGACACGATTTCTATAAATGTTTATGGCTATTAAAAATAAATTTTTAGGTTAAAGGATGGAAGGATGAATGAAACGAGACGGTCAATCCAGGACGGCACGCGACTGTAGCGCTTCAAGTGACAAAGATATTAAACAATAATTTTGACTGATGTGACTTAACTATTTATATTTATTTTAATAGAAGAAGTTTTGACTGTCTAATTGTCGTATTTATAGTCGAGACTTGAGCCAGAGCTCGAGCTTGAGAACGCCTTGAGACGAGAACGTATTTCATAGTCGAATCTCAAGACCCACAGCTTGAGAAAAGCTGCAACTGCGCATGTGCTAGTGGAGTCTTGCTCAAGACAGCCTGCGACCTGTCTTGAGCTCGACCATATATGTAATACTCCTATATCGCCAGCTTGAGAGAGAAGTGTGTCGCCGATAGTAGAGTGTAGACCATCGTTTCTCTCTCACGCAGCCTCGGATAAGTCATAGGCGTCACAGCTGTAAAATCGCGTACGTTTCCTTTTCTCTACGTTCCTTTTTCACCACGGGATACGACGCCAATGGAATTTATGTATATGGATATGCGCGTTGACACATGCGCGTCAGCACCCAATTCCGATCTTGCATCTCCTTCTGTCGGAACGCTTTGTTTCTACAGGCAAAGATAGGACGTTGGCGATATAGGAGTATTACATATATGCTTGAGACGCGGTTTCTACAATTGTTTTGTTATTTGTGGTAAGATTGTGGTTTGTAATAGAATAAAAATTTTAATGGTGATTAGTGAAAATGAATTATAGAGAACACGAGGATTTTTGGAATTTCTTGATTTAGTAGAGGAAAATATACCAAATGATAGGATTCCAAAAAGATACATACGGGATGCATAAAATCCTAACGCGGAAGAATTTCCAATACGTTATAGATTTCCAAAAAATGTCGTTTATGATATTATTTTTCCTTTGGTTGTCGCAAATTTAGCGAAGATAAATAATCGTGGATTACCAATTCCGCTACTATTGCAATTATTAACATGTTTGCGATATTATGCTATAATAATAATTTTGATATAATTATCGACATCAAGTAACAAATTTTTATTTAAATTAAGAATATACTTACTTTTATATAATTACAATTTTAATTTATAAAAATAACACTAATAAGTCCAAAAAAGTCCGAAATTCACACACAAACAATAAAGAAAATACTAAAAATAGCGTTACGGCATCAAAATCCATGACAAATGGGATGCAAATGGGTCAAAATTGTCATAAAATACACCAACAATTTTGAAGTAATTCTTCTTTTTTTAAATTTTTCATGTTGGCCAATATAGAAAACCTAATTACTTTTAAGTTTACGCTTGAGTCTTTCCTTTGCCGAGAATTCACGAAGATCGGACTATAATATGCATCCAATCTCGAGTATTGAGTAGAGCCTGGCCAAGTACTAAACAAGTCTGAGATTGAGTTTCGACTATAAATACGGGCATAAATCTCATAAAGAAAATGATTTAAGTCACATCTGTCAAAATTATTGTTTAATATATTTGTCACTTGGAGCGCTACAGTCGCGTGCCGTCCTGGATTGACCGCCTCGTTGAATGAATGCTTAGTTTAATATTGGCTGGGTGCAGAGTGCATGGTGGGGACAATTGAAACGATCCCAGCGCTCGTAGTGGTCAAAATTTCGTGAAATCTGGCTCTTGTCATAAATAAACATGTCAAAAGTGAATATAAAAATGGTTCATAACAGTTGTTGTGTTGTAATTGCAAAAATACAGGGATAAATAGCAAGTGCAGATTTTACACATTTTCAAGAGCTAGTTGGAAATTAGAGAAAAGAAAGAACTGGGATAAATGCTATTAGGAAAAAAAGTAAGCAATGTATAACCTATTTCTGTAGCAGACTTACTTAGACGTATATGTGTTTTATTCTACAATTATTAGATGTGATTAAATAACTTATGCCACTATGTCTCAATTCTTTCACATCTCTAATGTAACCAGCCGTGACAAGTTGCTTCCCTTTGTCCATTGTTTGGGGTTGAAATGATATTTGATGAGTAATTGACTCCAATCCAATCTAGACAATATTTATAAATTTTTATTATTCTAGTTGTCATGTATTATTTGTTTGGATGTCACTGATTAACCTAACCTAAGAATCATAGTTTTTATATGCTTACTTTGTTAGCAACGTGATTTGCTTCGGAATCTCTTTAATATTAGTACCTGGACGACCGAGATTTACTAGTTTTTTCATATATTTTCCTATTTTTCTTTATTTTTCTCCATTTTTTACCATTTCTCCTCATTTTTAATCATTTTTTCATATTTATCCCTATTTTTTCTTATGTTGAAGAATATCGTCACCACTAACCAACACTCTACAGAAGCCTGTGTGGAAAAATGCATTGTTGATTTATTTTACTAATTCGATTGGGAAAATATACATTTTTTGTTTATTTTTAAATTTGTGCATTTATTTATATTTTTCCCTGTTTTTCTTTATTTTCTTGTAAATTGCCAATAATATAGCAGAATGCACTATTTACAACCAACCTGGAAAATCACTAATTTTTTGTATTTTCCTCAAAGTCTTAGAATACACATTCGTAAATTGTAAATTTAATTACTTTATTTACAAAACATACTTTACTCTATTTTCCACTTTGCTATTAAGAAATATATAATATTGAATTTCTATAATTTCGTTCCCTAACTGCTTTATTTTCTGAATGGCAACTATGTCTAATTTTGGCTAGATTTTTATACCCAGCACATTTTTCTTGGTTAATTCACTAAATGGCAACCACGCAAATCACGTGGTATGCAGATCTCTTAAGAGCTCAAACAAAAATTTGATTTAGATTTATCAAAAATTGGAGCAATTTTGTCCCCCAAATGAATAATTCTGGAAAGCCGGAAGTAAAATAATATAAATAAAACTACAAAATATTTTCCACGAATGTATTTACTAAAAATAACAAAAAATAATTAATACGAATACAATTTTATGGAAACAATTCATCAAAACTAAATTTTGCGAAAATATTATTGGTTATACCCATAACTATTCCTGATACGACTTCTTTGGTGACAGGCATAAATTCATTTAAGACATCATGTATATTATCATTGAGGACTCTAATAAACGAAATATAATAATTATTATTACAAAAACCAAAGTTATTTTAATAAATATTAAATATTGGAAGGAAAAATTAGCACAAGTTTATATTACTTACTTATTAGCATTATCGTTAAGTTCTTTATTATCTCCAAATAAATTATCGAAAGTTAACTTGGCATCTTGTATTTTAAGCTCAATATTTGTTTTATCTACTTTTAAGTGCTTCTTTCCTTTTCTGTCAATCAAAGACAATTTTCCAGTGATGTCAGCGTCTAGATTTGCTAAAAAATTAATAAAGTTAAGTCATATTTTGCAATTTTTATTAATAACATAAATAGACAGTAACTAGGTACAAATATAATTTCAAACAAATATAGAGAAAAGTATTTTAGTTAGTTAATAATAATGAAAAAAAATTTTAAAAAAATATTTAAGAAATAATAAATTAATGTACACTGAAAACCTAAAAATATTTTTTGATAATTAATATTTTTTATAGAAGAATATAATTAACCAAAAATAATTTGATGTTTGATTAAATAATGTACATCATTTGTTTTTAATTAAATGTAATTATCCTAATCTAGCGCCGATTAATGAAAACACAGCTTAATTGATTATGGCCGTAATGAAATTAATTAGTATGCATGCTACAATTCATTTGGATTTTAACCAAAATTAGGAGTAATTATATTGGAAAAAAAACCGACGAGGAACATAATAATAAAAGACAAAACTGATGAAAATAAAAACATTGTTTAACATAATAAAATCAAAGTTTCAAATCAGAAATAATAAAAAATTATTAAAATAAATTTTTTATTTAATTGTATAAAAAATGAAAAATACTAAAAGTAGAGGGACCTAGAGATGAGATGTTTTAGATAGATTCAATAACAAATAAAAAGGCAGATAAAAATGAAAATATAACAGCAAATAAATATAATAAAAACAGGGACAATTAAATTTTTTACTGTAAGTCATTTAAAAAAATAGAGCCGTTGAGGTAATCAATAGCCATTAAAAAAAAGACAATGCTCAGCGTACAGCAAAGACTTCATTCACATCACTAATTGACAAACCATCCTTACGTGACAGGACCAAAAACGACCAAATTACCAATGATAAAGGCTTTAGGTCGCATCTAGTCGAACATTTAATACTGCTTGGACACACAAGCAAAATATGAAGGTCAAAAAATCTCGGGTCCATGTTGAACACCTGCGTTTGCAGTCTCGAGTGAATTGTCGGAGCTCAAAATAAACTTAAATTGTCCAATATCTTCTAAAACTCGTCTAAATTAGTAATAAAACGGTCTAAAGTTACTAAAATTGTTCAAAATAATCTACAAGTGTCCAAAATGGTCTAAAATAATAATAAAACTATCTAAAGTTACCTAAAATGGATCAGAGGATTGTTCAAACTAATCTAAAATTGTCCAAAATCTTCTACAAATTATCTAAAATAGTCTGAAGTTACTCAAACTGAATTTGATCATTTGTATTTTTCAAAATAATTTGAAACGGTCTACAATTTTCTAAATTAATAATAAAACGGTCTAAAGTTATTTAAATTGATTAAAGAATTTTTCAAATAATCTAAAATGCTCTAGAATTGTACAAAAACTTATCAAAATTATCTAAAATAATAATAAACAGTCTAAAGTTACGCAAATTGATCTGAGAATGGTTCAAAATGGGCTAAAATGGTCTAAAACTGTCCAAAATCTAAAAATTGTCTAAATTAATAATAAAACGGTCTAAAGTTACCTAAAATTGATCTGAGGATTGTTCAAACTAATCTAAAATTGTCCAAAATCTTCTACAAACTGTCTAAAAGACTCTGAAGTTACTCAAGCTCAATTTTATCATTTGTATTGTTCAAAATAATTTGAAACGGTCTAAAATTTTCTAAATTAATAATAAAACGGTCTAAAGTTACTTAAAATGATTAATGAATTTTTCAAATAATCTAAAATGCTCTAAAATTGTCCAAAATCTTATAAAAATTGTCTAAAATAATAAAAAACAGTCGAAAGTTACGGAAATTGATCTGAGAATTGTTCAAAATTGGCTAAAATGGTCTAAAATTGTCCAAAATCTAAAAATTGTCTGAATTAATAATAAAACTAAAGTTATCTAAAATGGATCAGAAAATTGTTCAAAATAATCTAAAATTGTCCAAAATCTCATGAAAATTGACTAAAATGGCCTGAAGTTACTTAAATTGATCAGAGATTGTTCAGAATAATCGTCGAAAAGTGTCCAAAATGGTCTAAAAATTGTCTAAAATAATAACAACTTTGTATAAAATTACTCAAACTCAAATTCATCAAATGTATTTTTCAAAATAATGTAAAATGACCTAAAGTTTTATAAATTAATTTAGAAGATTTTGGACAATTCTAGACAATTTTATATTATTTTGAACAATACAATTGATCAATTTGAGTTTGAGTAACTTCGTACCATTTTATTAGTACCTTAGCTAATATTTAGAAGGTTTTGGACAATTTTAGACCATTTTAGCGTATTTTGAACAATTTTTAGATCAATTTGGGTAACTTTAGACCGTTTTATTATTAGTTAATAATTGTTCAAAAAACGCTAAAATGGTCTAAAATTGTCCAAAACCTTCTAAACATTAGCTAAAGTACTAATAAAATGGTACGAAGTTACTCAAACACAAATTGATCAATTGTATTGTTTAAAATAATATAAAATTGTCTAGAATTGTCCAAAATCTTCTAAAAATTGTCTAAATTTAATAATAAAAACGGCCTAAAGTTACCTAAATTGACCAAAGAATAGTTCAAAATAATCTAAAATGGTCTAAAGTTATCCAGAAATAGTCTAAAATAATAATAAAAAGGACTAAAATGACTTAAATTGATCAAAGAATTATTGAAAATAATCTGAAATAGTTTAAAATTGTGGAAAATAGTCCAAAATTGTCTAAAATTGTCCAAAAATGGTACAAAATGATAATAAAATGGTCTAGTGTTACCTAAATTGATCAAAGAATTGTTCAAGATAATCTAAAATGGCCCAAAATCGATCTAAAGTTACCTAAATTGATCAGAGAATTTTTCAAAAAATCTAAAATTATCCAAAATGGTCTTGAATTGTCCAAAAATGGATTAAAATAATAATAAAACGGTCTAATGTTACCTAAATTGATCAAAAAATTAATCAATACAATCTAAAATGGTCTAAAATTGTCCAAAATAGTCTCAAATTGTCCAAAAACGGTCTAAAATATTACTAAAACATTTTAAAGTTAGCTAAATTGATCTGAGAATTGTTCAAAATAATCGAAAATGGTCTAAAATTGTCTAACAACGGTCTTAAATGATATAAAGTTACCTAAATTGGCCAAAGAATTGTTCAAGATAATCTAAAATGGCCTAAAATTGTCCAAAATGGTCTAAAATTCCCAAAATCGATCTAAAGTTACCTAAATTGATCAGAGAATTGTTCAAAATAATCGAAAATGGCCTAAAGTTTCTAAAAAGGGTATTATTAAAGGGCAATATTCTCCAGACTCGGGCTTATGGAAAAGGATGGGTGGATTACTAAATATTTTAAAAATTTAAAATTAAACATTTTCACATTATTTATAAAATTAATATTAATGAATAATTAATTAATATTAGACATTGCATTTTATAGGTACATGATTTTTGTTTATTTATGTGGTATCGTGAAACTATATAATTAACAATATTTAATAGCATTTTTTTTTTATTAATTAAACGTATATGACAGTAATTATATTATTTTCTTAAAATGTAATCATAGTGTATGTAATGCTTAACTAGACATTGTACTAATTTATATAAATGATTATTAAAAATTTCTTTGAGTTTATAAAATAATTACTTTCAACTAAAACAAAATGGATAATTAACTAATTTCCTTCAACTATTAATAATTGTGAAACTTTGTCCGTTTATTATTTCCAGTAAATAATTTTTCCTTGACATTAAACAGTTTAATTGGAATATTTGCAAAAAAAGTTTTTTTTTTAATTATATATTTTCTCATGCTGTTATTTTTTTTTAATTTAAAATTAATTATACTTAATATAATTGGGAAACAAAACAAATAAGGCTGTAATTCCTTATTGAATAAAAATTAGGAATATAATATTCACAATTCAATTAAATTTGCGCCACCCTGTATATCTGAAAAGTCAATAATCTAAAAGTAATTTTAATTATACAGAGTATTCCAGGAAAATGATACATGTTTACTTACTGAAATTTCCATGTGATTTTCCCTTGCTGTTAACTTGCAAAATTAAAATTTTTCCATTAACGGCATAATCGGAAGTGACGTCCATTTTAGGAAAATTGATAGTAATTTCCAAATCAAGAGTATCCAAATTTAATTTCACGTTTTTCAGATCAAAATTGTGAAGATTGAACATTTTAGCATTGGTAAAAACAGCGCTAAATGGACCTATAAGCAATGTTATTATTATAAAATATTTTAATTTTGGATTCTATAAAAATCTCTAAAAATAGGAAACTGAGAATTTTCTTAACTTATATTAAACTAAATTATTTATTTAAGAAAATCTACCTGTATTTAGATCAGCCTTAGTTATATCCAAAGGATTTAAGGCAGGAATTAAAAGTTCAGGAATGCCCTTTTCCATTTTTGGCTGAATTATTTTAACGTTTTTCATTATACATGGTCCTGCTTCTTTTACTGATTTTGGACACAGTTCAAGGTAAGAAGCTAAAATAAAAATAAAAGCGATTTTGTCAATAATTCTAAGGCAGCAATGAAAGTATTTGTAAAGAACCTAACCTTTCTTCAATATTAAAAAAATTCAATATTTCTAGTCAGTTCTGGATCTTTAATAAGACGAATTGCTCTCTTACAGATAGAATCGAGCAAGATATGCTTAGGAGCAGAGCTCTAGATTTTTTCCATTACATATAAAACTGTTTTTTTCTCATAAAATCTATCACGTTTTGGCTCTAGATACAAAATACAAAAATAAGAAAAAATATCACTCTCAAATTAAATATATCTCCTGGAGAAAATGATGTTTATATAAATGACAGTCCCTAATCTAGTTTTTTTCCACATGTCATTTCTCTTCTTCTTTTTGGCTGTCTTCTTCTTACCATTTCTTCTTTTTCGGTCTCCCCGATATATAATTTTATAATTTTGTTTTTCTTTGCCTACACTTGTCACTGTGTTCAATTTAGTAAGTTTTTATTTTTAACTTTAAATGAATATGTTAACTATTGTTTTACTGTTAATTTTGTACTTCAGAGATGCTGGAATATCGCTTTTACCATTAAATACAGTCTACCACGTTTGGGTTCACCCCAAAAATATAATAGTATAATACATTTTTTCACCATTTAATCACGATTTGATCATCCGTAATTTTTTTTAATTTAGTAACAAACCATGCTTAGGAACGTTAAACATTCTCAAGCTAGAAATTTTAAACAAATCGGTTAAAAAAACGAAGGTTTCAAGTTTAAAAAAATTACTAAATTATGAAAAAAAAGTACTCAAATGATATATTAAATTGAAATTAATACCACTGAAAAGGGAATAAAAAATACTATAAATGAGAATTTTTTCCAATTTTTTTCAGCAAAAATTGTAACCTTGAGAAAAGGGAGAGATCAAAAGAGAGGAAATTAAAAAATTAAAAAATCGTTATAGTTGTAATATATTGAAATGAAATGTATACCATTGAAATCAGAATAAAAAAAAATATGGATAAGAATTTTTTCAAAATTTTTTAGCAAGAATTGTGACCAAACGAGGGAAAATTAAAAAATCCTTTTAGTTATGATCTCGCCCTATTTTCACGGCCACAATTTTTAATCTAAAATTTTGAAAAATTTTCTGAATATAGAATATTGCTTTCTCTTTCTATCAACAGTCAGCACATTTTAATACCGACGGTAGTTTATTATGTTACAAGGGTTAAACGATATGAAAACTAAAAATTTAAAGACAAAAATGCGTTTTATATCCCATAACAAAAATAAATAAATAATATATTAAAATGAAATTAACACCACTAAAAAGGGAATAAAAAATACTATAAAGAAGAATTTTTTTAAAATTTTTGTGCAAAAATTGTGACCTTGAGAAAAGTTAGACACCAAAAGAGGGGAAATTAAAACATAGTTATAGTTGTGGTCTCTCCCTATTCTCACAACCACAATTTATTATCTAAAATTTTGAAAAAATTCCTAAATATAGAATATGTTTTCTCTTTCTATCAACAGTCAACATATTTTAATACCGACGGTAGTTTAATATGTTACAAGGGTTAAACGATATGAAAACTAAAAATTTAAAGACAAAAATGCATTTTATATCCCATAACAAAAATAAATAAATAATATATTAAAATGAAATTAACACCACTAAAAAGGGAATAAAAAATACTACAAAGAAGAATTTTTTCAAAAATTTTGAGCAAAAATTGTGACCTTGAGAAAAGTTAGACACCAAAAGAGGGGAAATTAAAACATCGTTATAGTTGTGGTCTCTCCCTATTCTCACAACCACAATTTATTATCTAAAATTTTGAAAAAATTCCTAAATATAGAATATGTTTTCTCTTTCTTTCAACAGTCAACAGATTTTAATACCGACGGTAGTTTATTATGTTACAAGGGTTAAACGATATGAAAACTAAAAATTTAAAGACAAAAATGCGTTTTATATCCCATAACAAAAATAAATAAATAATATATTAAAATGAAATTAACACCACTAAAAAGGGAATAAAAAATACTATAAAGAAGAATTTTTTCAAAATTTTTGAGCAAAAATTGTGACCTTGAGAAAAGTTAGACACCAAAAGAGGGGAAATTAAAACATAGTTATAGTTGTGGTCTCTCCCTATTCTCACAACCACAATTTATTATCTAAAATTTTGAAAAAATTCCTAAATATAGAATATGTTTTCTCTTTCTATCAACAGTCAACAGATTTTAATACCGACGGTAGTTTATTATGTTACAAGGGTTAAACGATATGAAAACTAAAAATTTAAAGACAAAAATGCATTTTATATCCCATAACAAAAATAAATAAATAATATATTAAAATGAAATTAACACCACTAAAAAGGGAATAAAAAATACTACAAAGAAGAATTTTTTCAAAAATTTTGAGCAAAAATTGTGACCTTGAGAAAAGTTAGACACCAAAAGAGGGGAAATTAAAACATCGTTATAGTTGTGGTCTCTCCCTATTCTCACAACCACAATTTATTATCTAAAATTTTGAAAAAATTCCTAAATATAGAATATGTTTTCTCTTTCTTTCAACAGTCAACAGATTTTAATACCGACGGTAGTTTATTATGTTACAAGGGTTAAACGATATGAAAACTAAAAATTTAAAGACAAAAATGCGTTTTATATCCCATAACAAAAATAAATAAATAATATATTAAAATGAAATTAACACCACTAAAAAGGGAATAAAAAATACTATAAAGAAGAATTTTTTCAAAATTTTTGAGCAAAAATTGTGACCTTGAGAAAAGTTAGACACCAAAAGAGGGGAAATTAAAACATAGTTATAGTTGTGGTCTCTCCCTATTCTCACAACCACAATTTATTATCTAAAATTTTGAAAAAATTCCTAAATATAGAATATGTTTTCTCTTTCTATCAACAGTCAACAGATTTTAATACCGACGGTAGTTTATTATGTTACAAGGGTTAAACGATATGAAAACTAAAAATTTAAAGACAAAAATGCGTTTTATATCCCATAACAAAAATAAATAAATAATATATTAAAATGAAATTAACACCACTAAAAAGGTAATAAAAAATACTATAAAGAAGAATTTTTTCAAAATTTTTGAGCAAAAATTGTGACCTTGAGAAAAGTTAGACACCAAAAGAGGGGAAATTAAAACATAGTTATAGTTGTGGTCTCTCCCTATTCTCACAACCACAATTTATTATCTAAAATTTTGAAAAAATTCCTAAATATAGAATATGTTTTCTCTTTCTATCAACAGTCAACAGATTTTAATACCGACGGTAGTTTATTATGTTACAAGGGTTAAACGATATGAAAACTAAAAATTTAAAGACAAAAATGCGTTTTATATCCCATAACAAAAATAAATAAATAATATTAGAATGAAATTAACACCACTAAAAAGGGAATAAAAAATACTATAAAGAAGAATTTTTTCAACATTTTTGAGCAAAAGTTGTGACCTTGAGAAAAGTTAGACACCAAAAGAGGGGAAATTAAAACATCGTTATAGTTGTGGTCTCTCCCTATTCTCACAACCACAATTTATTATCTAAAATTTTGAAAAAATTCCTAAATATAGAATATGTTTTCTTTTTCTATCAACAGTCAACAGATTTTAATACCGACGGTAGTTTATTATGTTACAAGGGTTAAACGATATGAAAACTAAAAATTTAAAGACAAAAATGCGTTTTATATCCCATAACAAAAATAAATAAATAATATTAGAATGAAATTAACACCACTAAAAAGGGAATAAAAAATACTATAAAGAAGAATTTTTTCAAAAATTTTGAGCAAAAATTGTGACCTTGAGAAAAGTTAGACACCAAAAGAGGGGAAATTAAAACATAGTTATAGTTGTGGTCTCTCCCTATTCTCACAACCACAATTTATTATCTAAAATTTTGAAAAAATTCCTAAATATAGAATATGTTTTCTCTTTCTATCAACAGTCAACAGATTTTAATACCGACGGTAGTTTATTATGTTACAAGGGTTAAACGATATGAAAACTAAAAATTTAAAGACAAAAATGCGTTTTATATCCCATAACAAAAATAAATAAATTATATATTAAATTGAAATTAATACCACTGAAAATGGAATAAAAAATACTATAAACCAGATTTTTTTCAATTTTTTTAAGCAAAAATTGTAACCTTGAGAAAAGGGAGAGACCAAAAGAGGGGAAATTAAAAAATCGTTATAGTTGTAATATATTAAAATGAAATGTAAACCATTGAAAGGACAATAAAAAATACTATAAATAAGAATTTTTTCAATTTTTTTAAGCAAAAATTGTAACCTTGAGAAAAGGGAGAGACCAAAAGAGGGGAAATTAAAAAATCGTTATAATTGTAATATATTAAAATGAAATTTATACCTTCGAAAGGACAATACAAAATACTATAAATAAGAATTTTTTCAATTTTTTTCAGCAAAAATTGTAACCTTGAGAAAATGGAGAGGCCAAAAGAGGGGAAATTAAAACATCGTTATAGTTGTAATATATTAAAAGAAAATTTATACCATCGAAAGGAGAATAAAAAATAATTTAAATAAGAATTTTTTCAAAATTTTTTAGAAAGAATTGTGATCTTGAGAAAAGGTAGAGACCAAAGGAGGGAAAATTAAAAAATTATTGGAGTTATGGTCTCGCCCTATTTTCACGGCCGCAATTTTTGATCTAAAATTTTGAAAAATTTCGTAAATATAGAACATTGCTTTCTCTTTCTACCAATAGACAGCATATTTTAATAACGATGGTAGTTTATTATGTTACAAGGGTTAAACGATATGAAAACTAAAAATTTAAAGACAAAAATGCATTTTATATCCCATAACAAAAATAAATAAATAATATATTAGAATGAAATTAACACCACTAAAAAGGGAATAAAAAATACTATAAAGAAGCATTTTTTCAACATTTTTGAGCAAAAGTTGTGACCTTGAGAAAAGTTTGACACCAAAAGAGGGGAAATTAAAACATCGTTATAGTTGTGGTCTCTCCCTATTCTCACAACCACAATTTATTATCTAAAATTTTGAAAAAATTCCTAAATATAGAATATGGTTTTCTCTTTCTATCTATAGTCGGCAAGTTTTAATAACGTTGTTAGTTTTTATATCACAGGGTTAAACGATATGAAAACTAAAAATTTAAAGACAAAAATACAATTTATATCTCATAACAAAAATAAATAAATGATATATTAAATTAAAATTAATACCACTGAAAAGAAAATAAAAAATACTATAAATAAGAATTTTTTCAAATTTTTTCAGCAAAAAGTGTAACCGTGAGAAAAGGGAGAAACCAAAAGATGAAAATCGCTATAGTTGTGGTCTCTCCCTATTCTAACAACCACAATTTTTTATCTAAAATTTTGAAAAAATTCTTAAATATAGAATATGGTTTTCTCTTTCTATTAACAGGCGGCAAGTTTTAATAATGTTGATGTTTTTTATGTTACAGTTATATCTCATAACAAAAATAAATAAATAATATATTAAAATGAAATTTATGGCATTGAAAGGAGAATAAAAAATAATATAAATAAGAATTTTTTCAAAATTTTTCGGCAAGAATTGTGACCTTGAGAAAAGGGAGAGACCACACGAGGGAAAATTAAAAAATCTTTGGAGTTTAAGTCTCTTATTATATTAATACTTTCAATTTATTGCAACATTTGTATTATAAGCCTGATGATGGCATTTGTATGCCGAAACCAGTGGCCAGTTTCCCTACCAACTTTAATTAATAATGAATTTTGTCTTACTTTCTTCTTTTTTTTCTAATATTTTTATTATCAGCACAATTGGTTAATTGATAATTAATATGTTTATTATGAAGGTGGTTAGGTTTTCCGATTATCCGGTTTTCCCTATCCCTTTCATGCCAAATGACGCCATCATTCTTCAGTAATACGACTGAAGCGCAAGAGTAATGTTTCTTAATGAATAAATATTTTTTTTAAGATTTTTGTGCTTTGATTTATGTTCACTTGTCACCGAACTTTAAAAAAATTTCTGAGGTGATTGCAATTATTAATAATAATGCTATTATTATTACTACAATTATTAAACATAACTAAACAAAAGACGATCACAGCTATTGGGCTTTTTACCCCACGGGAAAAAAAAGTATAAAATTCATTGTTAACTAAATGGCAAGATTAACTAATTTCTTGAAAATGGGGTGTGAGGTCACAGGACAGAAATGCGCTGATGTTAAATAAATTTTAAGAAAAAAAATTCATTTTTTGATTAATCCAAAGAATTTTCAAATAATAAATAATTACTTACGTAATGTTTTGGCAGAAACAACTCCTAATAACATTAAAAAATATAAGAACTTCATTTTAAATTAAAATTTTATACCTTAGTAATAAACAACTTAAGATGAACTAGTTTGTTATACAAATTTCCAGAGCTTATGAATGATTCATTATAATAGAAAATTGTTGTTTTTAAATATTTTGCGCATATTATTATTATGTGTTTAATCGAGTGATATATTATTATAATTATCCTAATTAACTTTAATAATTATAAGATATTTTTGAAAAATATATTCTTGAATCCATTTTTTTAGTTTCCTGTATCCTTGGTTAGTTAGTATGTACCATCAAACTGGGTAAAGCGGAACAAAATTTTCTATCATTCGTGCATTGTAAAATATGTACTTAAATTCTGCATAAATTTTATATTTATGAATTCTTCTGCACTTATTGTTTATCACCCCATATATTTAGTTAAAGGTGAACCGCTTTACCCTATAGTTTGGTGTAAAGCGGAACCGCTGTATAATTTGCTTGTAAAACCACTTTGAACGTATTGCGGGTAAAATTTAAATAGTTTCAATGCTTTTTTTCTCTCAACACATTAACTGTATATTCATTTCCATTTTCAAATTCTATTTTACCAATTTATATCCTATCTCTCTTATTTGTTTCAAATTTAATGATTCTTATGGTATAGGTCATATCTTGGGGTCATCTTCATTTAACGTTGAGGATGAATTTTCTTTTTCTATCGTATTATCTTCATCCAATTTTTGAAGATTGGAATAACTACAGTTTCCTTAAAAAAAAAGACCAAATACCACTATCCCTACATTTATTGTATATGTATTGTAATGAAATAATTTTTATAAGTTTTTTTGAATTTTATAAACATAGTCTTATTCATAAAAATATTTTAATTTATGTTTTAAACGTGTATTAGTTAAAACGCTCTGTAAGCTTTAAAGTTTGTGCTATTCATAAATGTGTAGTAACAGGTTAGTGAAGTTATGTTAATTTGTGAGTGTCAAAAATTTTTATAACCTCACCAAACGTCACAATTCAAACGTTTTTGTGTGTAACGCAAGTGGACAATTTGAAAAGTATTTCGAAGAAAGGGGGCAAAATTGGTTTAATAATAATAATAATAATAATCTTGATTAATCCATTAAGACATTCAAGAATGTATTGGACAGGTCAGTCATCGGAGAAGAATTAAAAACATTACAATAAAATATTACAATAAATTCCTACTTTTTAAAACAAGCACGAAACAAAATAAAAACAATTAAAATCACAGATATAATAAAAATAGTCAAAATCTTTAAAAAAAATGCAAACATTAGAAACAGTTTAAAATTTTAATAATTAGAATAAAAATAATATTACTATAATAAAAAATTGTTCTGGAAAAATTCATCAACACTGTAGTAGGCTTTACTTGTTAGGACATGCTTAATAGCCTTTTTGAATTGTATTTTATCTAAGGACTTGAGATAATCAGATAAATGGTTATAAAGTTTTATACCCTGATAAGTGGGAGAAGATTCATATTTCGATGTTTTATGAATTGGAATACTAAAAATGTTCGTTTGCCTTGTCATATATGTATGATAATCTGATAGTTTACTTAAATTTTGTTCATTATCTTTAAAGTTTGATAGTGAGTTGTATATATAAATACAAGGGACCGTCATGATTTTATTATTCAAAAAGATAGGTTTGCATGTATCATGTGGTTTTAAACTGTAGATTAGACGAATGATTCTTTTTTGGGAGATAAAAACTCTTTTCCAGTTAGATGCGTTACCCCATAGAACTATGTTATAACTTAAGTGGCTGTACACAAGACTGTAGTATACGTTCATCACTGCGTATAAAGGAATCATATTTTTTATTTTGCTGATAGCAAAATATGATTTATTCAGTTTCTTGCAAACTGAATCTATGTGGTAGTTCCACTTTAAATTATTGTCCAGATTAACACCTAGAAATTTTATGCAGCTTTTTGATTTCAACTGTTTGCCCTGATAATTTAAAGTTAAATCGCGATGATTTGAGTTACTAAAATATATAAATTCTGTTTTATCCAAATTGATCATTAACTCATTAGCATTACACCAATTGGTGAATGCTTCAATCACACTAATACAGGTTTGAATTAATTGCTCCAAGCTATGTGCTGAGACCGCTAAGGACGTGTCATCCGCAAATAATATTAACATATTCGCATCAATAAATTGCGGTAGGTCATTATTGAATAACAAAAATATTAGAGGTCCCAGCACTGAACCCTGTGGGACACCTAAATCCATAGGATAGATGTTTGAATTACAAAGGCTCTCGAAAGGTCAAAAAATAATCCGGCAACATGGAGACCAACATCAAGACTTTTGTAAATGTAATCCGTGAAGTTACATGCGGCTGTTTGTGTTGATCTGCCGGTTCTAAAACCATGCTGGCAATCTGTAATAATTTTAAATTTAGTTAAGTAATTTAACATTCTACTATAAGCAATTTTTTCAAAGACCTTTGAAAATACACTTAATATCGAAATAGGCCGATAATTTGCTATATTATCAGTGGCATTTTTTTTAAAAACGGGGATGACCTTGGCCATTTTTAAAACAGAAGAAAAAATACCAGTAGAGGTGGGTTTTATAATATTTGAAACAGTGCAAGATTGAGATCTATTGTCACCGTAGTAGTTCGTTAGGCTTATTTCATTTATCGAAGAAAAGTAATTGCCAAAGGCATCGGCCACAGATTTAGTATCTGACAGTGGCGTCTCGTCAATAGTTAAATTAATTCGATTGTTTATGTTATTTTTCCTACCAATTTCCTGATTTACAAGATTCCAAATGGTTTTGCTCGCATTATTGGATTTTTTAAGAACAGTTTCATTAAATTGCATTTTAGCATTTATAAGTAATTTCTGATAATGTTTCTTAGCCTGTCTATATATAGTTTGAGAGTTTTCAGTCTTTAAATTTATTTTTAACCAATGTAGGCTTTTTAAGTCCTGACTAGATTGTTTAATTTCTGTTGTTACCCAGTTTTTTTTAAGATTTTTTGTAGTGTCATGCCGTTTTAAGGGGAAACATGTGTCAACTAAATATTTAATGATATTAATGAAGATTTCAAAACTAACATTTACATCGGGATTTAAATAGATATCTTCAAAATTAGTGCAGAGGCTTGTGGCAGAGAGTACATCTAAATTTGTACTTGAAATATTTCTGAAGGTTTTAAAGGAAGAACTAACGTTAGTCGTTTTTTGATTACTATTGGTATAATAGTCTAATAAAACTACCCTATGATCACTAAAATTGGCTCAAAAACCTTAGTTTTACAGAATTTAACATCAAAGTTTGTCAAGATATAGTCAATTTTGGAAGATGAAAGGTGCCCATTTTTGTTTACACATACTCTAGTGGGTTTGATGAAGATAAGGTATGTATAAATGTGATTTTATATTAAGTTCATATTTATAGCCTTCAAAAATAATCAAATTTTTTCAAAATTTAGATTTGAAAAAAAAATAGTGTGGGGGTGTTTCAAGCGGCGTTGATTCCAAAAAAGTATCCATTCTGCTCTAGCTCTTTTAGTTTCTGAGATAATTTAGTTTTTTTAAAAATGGTGAAAGCGCCACTTCTCAATAATTCGTTGAAAAAATGTAAAAAAAAACAAATTTGAACGAAACCAATAGCTGTTCTCAATTCGAATCATCTTTCTCTATCTAGAAATAAAATTTCATTTAAATCGGAGTAAAAAAATATCTGACCAGAAAAAAATGGCAAGGTTATAATAGCCTTCAACAAATTGTAAAATTTGTAAAAATTTGTAAAAATTTGTAAAAATTTGTAAAAATTTGTAAAAATTTGTAAAGATTTGTAAAAATTTGTAAAAATTTGCAAACATTTGTAAAAATTTCTAAAAATTTGTAAAAATTTGTAAAAATTTGTCAAGATTTGTAAAAATTTGTAAAAATTTGTAAAAGATTGTAAAATTTTTTTAAAATATTTAAAAAATTGCAAAAATGGAGGAAAACGAAATATACAAAATTGTTTATTTACTAGCATAGTTTTACGAATCATTTATACAGGGTGTGTCACGTAGACGGCCCATTAGCCATATATCTAAAAGTAATGGTAATTCAAATTTGAAAGTTTACTTACACAGGTTTATTATCTAATGAAAATATTTTTAACTTTCGGTTTATACAGGGTGTTCCGAAAGTAACGATCAACTTTGTTATTTAAAATGGAACGCCCTGTAGTTTTTTACATTTTCAGATTTTTCGTGGGAAGCTGATGTCAAAAACCTATTACACTTATATTATAAACTAAATAGTTTTAAAGTTATAGATAATTTAAAATCGCATTTTTTCAACTTTAAGTAATTGCTCCGGCCAAACGACATAAAATCCGATAATACGGCTTACATATCCCTATCCTAACTTTTTGAGTTCTACCTTTTGACATAAGAAGAAAATGTATACAGAATGATCGAAATTTTGATCACCCTGTATGAATTTTTTTCTTATGTCACAAAATAGAACTCAAAAAGTTAAGACAAGAAAATGTAAGCCGTTTTATCCGATTTAATGTCGTTTGACCGGAGCAATTACTTAAATTTGAAAAAATGCGATTTTCAATTGTCTATAAAACTTCAAAACCATTCGTTTTATAATATAAGTGTTAAGGTTTTTGAAATCAGCTTTTCATGACGAACCTAAAAATGTAAAAAATGACAGGGTGTTCTATTTAAAATAACAAAGTTGATCGTTACTTTCGAAACACCCTGTATAAACCGAAAGATGAAAATATTTTCATTAGATAGAGCATATTAACAAACCTGTGTAAATAAATTTTCAAATTTGAAATAACATTACTTTTCCATATATGGCTAATGGGCCGTCTACGTGACACTCCCTGTATACGACACGACAGGGTTAAAACCGATTCTCTTGCAGTAACCCAAACTGCTATTAACAGAGTAATTTTCAATACATTATTAAAAAATAAACGATTGTATAAACACAAAAAGACAAATTCTATAAAAACTCCAATTTATAATAAAACTTCAATAATCATTATAACAACATGATTTAATCATATAAATTATATCAAACAGATATTCTAGGTCAATACAAAAACTAAACAAACAATAACAAATTAGCTTTATACTTTTATACCAGACTTTTTTTTTAATGAAATTATTTAGGGCAACAAATATTTTTTCAGACGAAATCACATTCAAACAACAAATGTATTTTCTAAATTCAATTATGGTAATAACCAATTATCCTAGAGAATTTATGAATAAAATATTTAGGGATATAGAAAATAATCACTTTATACTAAATTATGATGATTAATTATTAAAAAAATAAAAAAGTTAAAACATTTTTACTTTCCCGGGAAAGTATAATAAACGAGCAAAAAAAATCAATATATTGATGGAAATATCCATTTTGAAGTCCCCCAAGAAGATTAAAACAATTTCCAGAATAAGGTCTGTCTGTGTGTTTGAAGAAATCCAGGTTCGGATTCACGAAAAATTAATAATTTCTTGTACTCACAAAACAATATATATTTTTTTTAAATCCATTTGAAAATTGAAAAAGGTCTGTATACTTTTTGTAATTCCGTATTTAATTCTTAATTTTTAACTGAAAGTTAAAGTAGTAATTTTACATTTAGAAAAAAATAAGTTTTGCTTAATAAATTAAAAGATTGATTTAATTTAAATTATTCTGACCTCAATTTTTTTTATATTTTGTCATTGGAAAAAAAGGCATCATTAGAGGAATAAATAAATAATAAAAAATTTCACATCAAATATTTATTTATCATAACAAAGAAGTACATAAAAAATTAAGATAAAAAAAATTTGCTAATTTGAAATCAATTTTTGTCAGGTAATGACGCCCTATAAGTAAGCTAAAAATATTATGAATAAAATTAAGCATAGTAACGTCATCATTTGATCGTAAGTCCCGTCTCTGTCCTAAGCGAAGAAAAAAAAAGGTGGTGCAATACATGTAAGTATTTTTTTCATTATACATGAGTTTACTAAATAATTATAATATCCATTACATACTGGTGAATAATTATTATATTATTTACTGGTTTTACTTATTTCAAGATATCCATTATTCACTAGTGAATAATGATTATTCACTGGTTTAAATAAAGGTTTATAATTATTTAATAGTCGTGGATAAAGCATAGTATTCTACTCGTGAATAATAGCCATCATTATATGCTCGTTGAATAATATACTATTTTTTGTATTGAAATCTAATTGAAATTAGCATTTAAATATTAAAGCAGATTCATTATTTTTCTTTTTTTGGAAACAATACATCTAGCGGATATTTCTTATACAAACTTTCCAGGATATTTTTTACAAAATTATTAATAACATTCTCGATAACGGGTATAAATTCATCTAAAAACACCCTGTAGTTATCGTTCAAAATCTGGTTAGCCTGTTCGCTTAATTCTTTATTTTTTCCAAAAAGATTATCAAACTCTATGTGGGAATAATTTATGGTCGCTTTAAGGCTACTGGATTTTATAAATAATTTTTCATTTCCATTTTTTTTAGCCATATCAAAAACTACGTTATTTTTCAGTTTTATCCCAGCTAAAACAAAAAAAAATTAAATTAGGTATTTATAAATATAAATGTAAATAATAAGTACATAATGAAACGAACAAAGGATACAACTAGTTTCGACTTATAACCCATCATCAGGTATAAAATATAATGTATACGTTACAAAACTTAAATAATCTTATTATTCTTTAAGCATAGATTAGGTATAATGAGATGTTGCAATTAGACGAAGAAAACAGAAAATGAGAGAGAAAGATGTCTTTGTCCATGTTACTTTGAATCGCGTACCAATGACGTAGATAAAAATAATTTCGACCCTTAGATTCAGAAAACACAAAAACATGTGTTATTTGACTTATTCGACCAAGAGCACTATTGAATGAACAGTCTGAAGTGTACGCCTATGTTTCGGTCAAAGATTGATACATGGTATTCGATCAACAAAATATTAAATATAGAATATAGATAATAGACTTGAAGTAATTTCAGTACTGTTCGGGGATATATAAGATGAGTTATATTATTTTTAACACAATTTTAGGATTTACTACACTATTATAAATAGCACTCAAGGTCAATTGAGGCGGAGGGTGTTTTACAAAGGTTAATGTGAGTGTACGGTCTTTGCTTCAAAAGAAAAATTATTGTGGGACGAAATAAATTCTTAAGTAATAGTAATACAAGAGACTTTTTAAAATTATTTGAGTAATAAAACTTATGGATTATATTTTATGCCTTTATGAACATACTAATACACCTCCCATTATTTCCAGGTTCTAAATACTACAAAGAGGATACGTCAGGAGAATATTGGACAGCACCAAAACTCTCACCCAAAAATGTCTAAGGACCAAATGGACAGTTGAAAGGAATAGACGATCATTCGACAAAAAACCCAATAGAAAATTTATCCAGCCCAACCTTAGGATCCTTAGTGAAGCAAGGGAAGATACATCTCTTGGACCAACTTCTCGATCTATTGGATTAGGCGCCACTCAGTATCAGATGAGCTCGACCTACCACTGATCCCTACGGGACAGTACTCTTTACTTTTAGATCAACAAATACCTACTGTATCCCTGAAAAGGAGAAAATCTATCCTACAATAGGGTACAAGGTAACACCACAAACACAGGATAAATTACCGAAGAGGTTTTAGCGGGTATGCCCCTGATCAGGGGAGAGTCCGGCACTACCTCACTACCTCTCGCATAAGACCAAGCGTGAGGTTACTTTAAAAGATTCCTGCCTTCACAACTCAGGGCAATAGGTGTAATAAAAAATGATGTCTTGTTAGCAAAAACGAATGTTGTCTTCTTTGTTTGTTTTAATATATGTAGTTGGTCAACAGATAGGAATTTGTCACTTCGTTTGTCACCAGAAACTAATCCAAATAAAATAAATTTATTCCTTTCAGTTGTTTTTTAATAAATCTGCAAATAGATATACACAGTTTTATCTTCACAAGCGTCTAAGTACACCATAATGAATTTACACGTAAAGTTATATATATCTGAAGAACAAACATTATATTATATTTATTATCTACTTTTTAATAACGCTGCCTTTGGTGCCTTAGTCCAGGTCTCAGATTGCCTCGGGCGCCACCTTCCGTTTATAGTGTGAAGGCCACTAACACTGGGCAGTGTCAGTGAAAAAAAATTCACTCTAGTGATTGTTATGGTAACAATTTCCGTAGCGACCAAAATGGCGGGCTTAACTTACCCCACTGTAAACTCAGGCAAGGAAAAAAATGTGTAATCCCGGAATTCTTTCTTACTCGGTTATCATCGTCGTCAGTCGGTTCTCTGTATAATCGGCTTGTGACCAGAACCGGTACAAAATAGTCAAGACTTTGCGCAGTATATAATATGGCGTTGTGTTGTGAACTTTTTTTAACTAGTATAGATCATGTTCGCGTTTTTTTTTTAAACAAATCCGTGACTGTACTAAATGGTCCTGGACTGTTCTTGATCTTTGGTAAGAATTAATCACAACTGTTTAGATTGCGCATGCGCTCTAGTTATTGTTTCTGTATGGTTTTAATAAAATTCAAAATCTTACACGGGGTAAAAAATATGATGTTTTTAGTACTTCGGCCCGAAAAATTAACTTTACCAATAAACACAAGAACTATAGGCAACACGATACTTATGGAAATATAACGCTATGAAGATATTTTAGTTTTTTAAACAGACCTAATCAAAATGACATTTTTCATTAGCTACTGAAGAAGTATTGGGAAATATAACAAAAGTGACATGCAAAAAAATAAAAAAAAAGAAATATAACATATCATCTAATTATAGTGCATGAATCCTTTAAGTACCGTAAGTAACCGTAATGATTTAAATAGTCCTATGGCTGCGAAGATCTGTTTATGACAAAAAATTTCGCTTCTGTCAGTCGAGATTCAAATTTTAACAAAAAATTGATTTTATTATACATTTTTATTAAAATTAAATTTTTTAGAATCTTTTTTTGTTTTTTCCAATTTTTTTTGATTTTTTCGATTTTATTTTATTTATTTTTCTTTTCTTCGATTTATTTTAATTTACTCGCGTTTTGATCTTTTCCTATATTATTCCTTTTTTTTTCGTTTTTTCCAGATTTTTCCAGTTTCTTTTCGGTTTTATACGATTTTTTACGATTTTTTAAGATGTTTTACGAGTATTTATCATTATTTACGAAATTTTACGACTTTTTACTAGTTTTTTACGATTTTTTAAAGATTATTTACATTTTTTTGCCATTTTTACGGTTTTTTTAGGATCTTTTACCATTTTTGATTTTTTCCGCTTTTTTTATATTTTTCTAAATTTTTTAAATTATTTACGAAATCTTACGACATTTTACCAGTTTTTTACGATTTCTTACAAGTTTTATACCAATTTTTACGATTTTTTACGGTAACTTTTTGACTCTTTTTTACGATTTTTTACAGTTTTTTACGATTTTTTACAATTTTTTGCCATTTTTTACGGTTTTTTACCATTGTTGACGATTTTTTCCGTTTTTTTTTATTATTCTCATTTTTTTAAATTATTTACGAAATCTTACAACTTTTTGCCTGTTTTTTACAGTTTTTTTTTTACAATTTTTTACGATTTTTTACGATTTTTTACGATTTTTACCGAATTTTTACGATTTTTTACGATATCTTTAATTTTTTTCTCAGTCTCATATTTTAAATTGTTTCCGAAATTTTACGACTTTTTACCAGTTTTTTACGATTTTTACAAGTTTTAAACCAATTTTTACGATTTTTTACGGTTTTTAAGATCCTTTATGATTTTTTTATTTTTTTTACCCGTCTCAATTTTTTAAATTATTTACGAAATCTTACTACTTTTTCCAATTTTTTCCCCATTTCTTTTTTTCGTTTTTTTACAATTTTTTCCGAATTGTTACGTTTTTTTTTCATGATTTTATATGATTTTTTTCCATTTTTTTTCTTTCTCAATTTTTTAAATTATTTACAAAATTTACTTTTTGACTATTTTTTACGGTTTTTTTTACAGTTTTTTACGACTTTTTATGATTTTTTTCGTTTTTTATAATGTACTGGAGTTTTTCAATCTTTCCCGATATTATCCGTTTATTTGAATTTGTACCAGATGTTTACAGTTTCTTTTCTGTTTTTTACGGTTTATTACGATTTTAATATTATTTACGAAATTTTACGATTTTTTACCAGTTTTTTACGATTTTTTACAATTTTTTACCAATTTTTACGATTTTCTACGTTTTTTTTAAGAGTTTTTACCATTTTTTAGGATTATTTACGATTTTTTCTGTTTTTTTTTGTTTCCCAATTTTTTAAATTATATACGAAATTTTACGACTTTTTGTCTGTTTTTACGATTTTTTTATAATTTTGTTACGATTTTTCATGATTTTTTACGATTTTTTTCGTTTTTCTCTATTTCTCAATTTTTTAGATAATTTACGAAATTTTACAACTTTTTGCCTGTTTTTTTATGGGTTCTTTTTAGGTTTTTTTTTTACAATTTTTTCGAATTTTTACGTTTTTTTACGTATTATAACTATCAAATAAACACAAAATACGCGTGCGCAAAGCTTTGCAATATATATACATTGTGGTGTACCTAGACGTAATTATCTCTTACACATACATATAAATTTGACAGAAAATGAGTTTTTTTTTGTACATATAGTGAAAAATTAAGTCTTACTCATATTTCCTCTGCTTTCTCCCATACTATTAAACTCTAAAACGAGTAATTTTCCAACCATGTGATAATCGGTAACTAATCCCAATGAAGGATACTCCATTTCCAAATCCCATGTTTTACTTTTAAAGCTCATATATAATTTCGTGATGGTCATATTGTCGATATGGTACATTTTTAAATTTTTTAGGTCGCATCTAAAATTTTTATCGTTTGCTATCACAGCTGATGGAATTACTAATGGATCCAGAGAAGGTATCAAAAGTTCTGGAAGCCCGTTAATGAGTCGAGGCTTTAGTAGATTAATATTTTTTAAAAGACAATCAGATAATTCTTTATCGTCATCTCTATAGCACTGTTCGACAAACGAAGCTAAAAAAAAAATATTTGTTAAATAAACAAAAATCTGAAAAATAAATTTAGGATGGGACAAATTAGGCATTAAATAACCATTTTGAAAAGAGGTGAAATTTAAGACGAAAAAGTAACAAATTTTAAAAAAAAATGATAATTTGAAAGAAAAAGTGAAAAATTTGAGAAAAAATATATTTTACGGATATTTTTTAGTTAAAAAAAATTCCTGTCGGTGGGGTCGACAGGGGAGGTAGATTTCTATTGTCTAAATTTGAGCATCCTTCCCCACTCCACGATATGGTCAGATCGAAAAAAGTTTCAAACAAATAAATTTTATAATAATTAGGACATGAAAAAAGTCTAATGACCTGTTTCAATATTTTTAAAAATAGCGGAGATATGAATTTTTTGAAATTTCAACCCCCTCCAGTTCCATCCCCTTAGGTCCGATTAAAAAAAGTTTCAGACAAATTAATTTTATAATAATTAGAACATAAAAAATGTTTTATGAACTGTTTCAATATTTTTGAAAATAGCGGAAATTCAACCCCCTCCAGGTCCATCCCCATGGGTCAGATGAAAAAAAGTTTCAGATAAATTAATTTCATAATAATCAGAGCATAAAAAAAGTCTAATGGTCTTTTTTATTATTTTTAAAAATGGCGGAGATCCGAATTTTTTGAGATTTCAACCCCCTTGCAATTCTCACCCCCTTAGAGGTAGAACGCCCATTTTCAATACGCAATGAATTACTGCCCGAAAGAATTTTTGTACCAAATTTGGTGTCGATTGGACAAGAATTGCGACCTCTATCTATAAATATATATAGGTATATACCGATAATTTTTTTTTTTACTGATTCTTATTCTCCAGGTCATAAACGGTGTAGCGCCCCTATTCCCGGTTCTGGGTCCCATCATTAAATCGATTACAATAGCTAGATTCCATATATGGAGATCTACCTAACAATAGGGTAAAAAATTTCTCAAATAGTGACAAATTTAAAAAATAAAAATGGGAATAATTTTTAACTAACATTACGAAAAAATAATTTTTTATAATTTTATTAAAATAATAAAAAAACTTACGTAATTTTTTTGCACAGTTCACGTATAAAACAAAGAGTGCCAAAAAACAGACCAGTTTCATCTTTACTTTGTTATTCACTATATTATTTCTCAATATTTTTAATCAATTTTAAAATCCAGTTTTAAATCGTACAAGAAGGCCTTGAATAGAGAAAAAAAATTACCTCGATACATAACACATCACAAATTATAGTCCCAGAGCTTACACTAAATTATATAATTAACAAACATAAATTATTGTTTCTTACGTGACCAAGAGGAATTTTCATATTTCATCCTATTTTTCCCATTTTTCCTTGTTTTTTTTCCTGTTTTTTTCCTTTTTTATTTCCCCCTATTTTTCACTATTTTCCCATATGTTTCATTATGTTTCCAGATTTTTCTCTAATTTGACTATTTTCTGTATATCTTTCTGATTTTTGTCCTTTTTTTACCGTTTTTTCCCTATTTTAATCTATATTTTTCCATTTTTTCCAATTTTTTTTTCACTATTTTTCCCGTTTTTTTATTTTTCCCCTTTTTTCCCATTCAGCTATCATACTGATAATAAAAAATATTGTAATGTTTAAGATAAAAAACCTGATGTGGCCAGCACATGACCTCTCGCCATCTTTGAATCAAAAATTAACACGTTAATACAAAAAAGTATGAAAAAATTTACTTTTTAGTAAATCTGCAAAAATTGCAAGAAACCGGAAAACATTAAAAAAAATTTCAAATAAAAACAGTAAAAAACCGTAAAAAAATGGTAAAAAAAACACAAAAAATAGCAAAAAAACTGAAGAAATGTCAAAAAATTCCAAAAAAACATCAAAAATTGCAAAAAATCAGAACAAATCAAAAAAAAAACAAAGAAAAAAAGGGGAAAAATCGAAAAAAAGATAAAATTGGAAAAACTTGTAAAAATTAGAAAACAAAACAAAAATAAAAAACAAAAATTTTAAACAGGAAATAATCAAAAAAATTCAAAAAGCCGAAAAAAAAACACAAAAAATAAAAAGTAACCTCTAAAAATCGCAAAAACCGAAAAAAAGTCGCTGAAACTCCAGAAATCGAAAAATATCGCAAAAAAGTGGCAAAAACTGCAGAAATCGCAAGAAACCGGAGATTACTAAAAAAATATCAAACAAAAACAGTAAAAAAAGCGTAAAAAACAAAAAAAAACGCAATAAAACTGCAGAAATAGCAAAAAATTACAAGAAAATCGGAAAAAACCGTCAAAAATTGCAAATGCAAATCCGCAAAAAAAAAATCAGGACAAAAAAATTAAAAAATGAAAAAAAAACTAGGAAAAAATCGAAAAAAAAGATAACATTGGAAAAGGTGAAAAAAGTAGAAAATATTGAAAAAAAAGAAAATCAAAAAATTGTAAAAAACCAGAAAAAAGAACGCAAAAAAAGTAAAAAAAAACCTTTAAAAATCGCAAAAAAAACGAAAAAAAATCGTTAAAAACACAAGAAATCGAATAATATTGTAAAAAAATTGCAAAAAAGTGGCAAAAAATTGCAAAAATCGCAAGAAACCGGAAAAAAATTAAAAAAAATACCAAACAAAAATAGCAAAAAAAACGTAAAAAACACCAAAAAAAAATCTTCTTGGAGGACCTCAAAATGGATATTTCCATCGATGTCTCAAATTTTTTTTTGCTCGTTCGCTATACTTTCCCTTTGATGCTACCGGGGAAGTAAAAGAAAATTAGGAAGACATTGACAAAATTTGAAAAAAAGGGGAATTTCTTGAGAGAAAAGAGAAGACATTATTGAGGGAAAAGAGGGAAAATTTCATGAAAAGGGTGACAAAAATGAGAAAAAAATTAAGACGAACGAGGGGAAATTATTGAGAGAAAAGAGGAGAAGTTTGAGACGAAAAAATTGACAAAATGTGAGAGAAAAGAGAGGAAATTTGAGTTCAAAATTTGGAAAAAGGAAGAAAACTAGTGAAGAAATTGATAAAATTTGAAGAAAAAAGAGGGTAAATTATTGAGAAAAAAGAGGAGAAATTTCATGAAAAACATGACAAAATTAGAAAAAATTAAGACGAAAGAGGGGAAATTTTTGAAAAAAGTTTAAGACGAAAAAGTAAGAAATTTGAAAAAAAATAGTAAAAATAAGATAAAATGTGACAAAAAAGAGTGGAAATTTAAGTTCAAAATTTGGAAAATGGAAGAAAACTAGTGAAGAAATTGATAAAATTTGAAGAAAAAAGAGGGTAAATTATTGAGAAAAAAGAGGAGAAATTTCATGAAAAACATGACAAAATTAGAAAAATTTAAGACGAAAGAGGGGAAATTTTTGAAATAAGTTTGAGACGAAAAAGTAAGAAATTTGAAAAAAAATATTAAAAAATTGATAAAATGTGATAAAAAAGAGTGGAAATTTGAGTGCAAAATTTGGAAAAAGGAAGAAAACTAGTGAAGAAATTGATAAAATTTGAAGAAAAAAGAGGGTAAATTATTGGGAAAAAAGAGGAGAAATTTCATGAAAAACATGACAAAATTAGAAAAATTTAAGACGAAAGAGGGGAAATTTTTGAAATAAGTTTGAGACGAAAAAGTAAGAAATTTGAAAAAAAATAGTAAAAAATTGATAAAATGTGATAAAAAAGAGTGGAAATTTGAGTGCAAAATTTGGAAAAAGGAAGAAAACTAGTAAAGAAATTGATACAATTTCAGAAAAAAGGAAGGTAAATTATTGGGGAAAAGAGGGAAAATTTCATGAAAGACATGAAAAAAATGAGAAAAAAATTAAGACGAAAGAGAAAAATAAACTATAGCGTATACAAAATATATATGTAAAACTTTAATACCGCATTTTGTTTAGTAATGACGTCATCACTCATAGCAACTGCCCCTTCCGGTTATCTGATTGACACCAAAATCTAATCAGATCTAATCTAGGATATCAGAATCTTGTGTGCAAAATTTCAAATTTTTTTATACAGTAGTTTTTGAGTTATCGTTACTAAAACAACCATCCTAACACACTAACACACACACACACACTAACACACACACATACACACACTCAGACATCATCGCGAAAATATCAAAATCGTATTCTAGGGACTCTAAAACTTACTACCCAATTTTTAGCATGATTACTATACCTCTCTTATCTGAAGGGCGAGAGGTAAAAATGAATAATAATAATGATAATAATACTCACCCTAGAAGCCAAAAGCTTGTGCGGGGAAGGAACGGCTATTATATTATATATTAATTTAAGCTTTATGTACTCCTCCTGTATATAAACTTTAACTATGCAAAATCCTCCGTTCGCTCAATACACTGAAAAGGGGGTCCGAAATTATCTCTTTGCGTATTAATATATAGTTTAATAGACAAAGAAAATCGATAATTAATTCATTCAATAAAGCAAAATGATTAATAAAATAAAACTGGAATGAATTTATTTTATCCACAATAAATACAATTATTAAACAAAATATAATATTTAACAAATAAATTTTAATCCAAATGAATTATTATTTATAAATACATATTATGTATAGAAAAAAATTAAAAAGCATTTGTTGGGAAATAAACCACTATTTTTATACAAATCAGATTTTATTTTTGACTTCAAAAAAAACCGGTTTATTTCCCAACTAATATTTTTTAATTTTATTAATGTCACTAAAAATATAAAATAAAATATATTATTTTATTTTTTTGGAAACAACACATCTTCTGGATACTTTTTATACAAATTTTGAAGAATGTTCTTTACGAAATTATTAATAATATTCTCGATAACTGGTAAAAATTCATCCAAAAATACTTTGTAGTTTTCGTTCATAATCTGATTAGCACGCTGATTTAATTCTTCATTTTTTCCAAAAAGATTATCAAATTTTAGATGGATAGAATTCACAGTCACTTTAAGACTGGAAGATTTTATAACCACCACTTCTTTTCCATTTTGTATTTCGGTATCCAAAATTACATTATTTTTTATATGTATTCCAGCTAAAAAATAAAATTTTGAATTATTTACAAATATTACTAATAGAGAAGAAAAGGAGTATGCCCGTATAAGCGTTAGTTTCTGGTGCTGAGGGTTAATCCTATTTTTGTACGGGATTTTCTCCAAATATTTTTGTTTTCTTCATTTTTCCGACCTCTAACCAAACATCAGTAGCTAAGCCAGCCAGTAATCAAACAGTGATGGCGATTTGTGGGGAATTTCCCATTTTTGGTCATCTGTTGACCTTTTCATACCTCAGAATTAGGTATTTATTTTTTAATGGAAACTATGTAGTGAATATTTTCCGGTTTTTTGGCTTGACTATTAGCCCTACTCTTCTTTAGTATATTATAAAATCGTAGATAGTCTCCAGTGACCCTAAGGTCATCCATGACCTTTTTATACCTACGAATCTGATAAGGCAAATTCCAAAATAGGGGTAGTATGTCCTCTTCTATTACTCTAATTACACAAACTTATAATTTCGTTCTTTGGAGTTACAAAAGGTCAACCGCTGACAGTAGGGTCACTACATAGTTTCCTTTAAAGATAAATACGTAATTTTGAGGTATGAAAAGGTTATATATGACCTTAGGGTCACCGGACACTATCCGCGATTTTATAGTATAATTTAGTGGACTAGTAGTACCAGTCAAGACCAAAAAACCGAAAGATTTTCACTACATGGTTTCCTTTAAAACATAAATACGTAATTTTGAGGTATGAAAAGGTTATAGATGACCTTAGGGTCACCGGACACTGTCCATGATTTTATATAATAATCTAGTAGACTTGTACTACTAGTCAAGTCCAAAAAACCGAAAGATTTTCACTACATAGTTTCCTTTAAAGAATAAAAACTTAATTTTGAGGTAGGAAAAGGTCATAGATGACCTTATAGTCACCGGATACCATTCAAGATTATAAAATATACTCTAGTATACAAGTGTTACTAGTCAAGCCCAAAAAATCGGTAAATTTTCACTGCACAGTGTCCTTTAAAAAATAAATAAAGTTATAACATGGGAGCACCAGATACGGGCATACTCCTTTAGCAAAAAATTCTTACTCAGATTAAGATTGCCTTGGCCCATGCTATTAAACTCTAAAACAAGCAATTTTCCAACCATATGATAATCAGTAACTACTTCCAATGATGAATAGTCTATTTCTAATTCCCATGTTTTTTCTTTAAATTTAATATTTAATTTCGTTATGGTCATATTATTGATGTGGTATAATTTGATATTTTTTAAGTCGCATCTGAAATTTTTTTCATTTGATATTACAGCTGAATTAATTATTAATGGATTCAAAGCAGGTACTAGAAGTTCTGGAATGCCATTTTCCATTCGTGGTTTCAGTAGATTTATATTTCTCGAGACGCATTCTGATAATTCTTTATCGTCATTTTGGTAGCACTGTTCGACAAACGAAGCTAAAAAAAATATTTTATATTTAAAAAAAATTATACAGTGGCAGATAAAGTAGTATAACGAAGTTACTTAATTGCCGTGATAATTAAAATATATAAATTATATCGCGCACGGCACTGGGTAAAAATTTTACTTAAAATTATGGTAAAGGCAAGGTACTTTGTAACCGTATATAATAATTTAATCTGTTTCCATCAGTGTTGCCAGAGTATAACTATAGTATCACATATCGTAAATTATTTTCAGGGTACAATTTTCTCACACAAGAAATCAAAATGTTTATTGCAGATGACTATAAAAAGAGAAGCATGCTTCCAAACATTTGTACTAGAAGTGTCACAATCGGTTAGATTCTGTATGGTGTTTATTATGATAACCGATAATAACCGAAAATTAGACAACTTTCTTCATTCGGTAATATTTTTATACTTGGTGATTTTATTTGTTTGTCAGTTTTGATATTTATCAGCTAATACCCAGGTTCTCAGCCCCAGTACAGACAAGTAAAACCCACCCTTCTGGCCGCTACTGATTTTGTCATTGCCATAACGATCCCTGGAGTATTTTTTCTCTACTGACGCTGCCTGATACAAGTGGTCTTTACAATATAAACGGATGGTGGCGCTCGAATCAATCCGATTATGGCGCTAAACCGATGACGTAACGACTAAAGACTGTTACAGTAGTGAGAAAATATAGTTGATGGTGGCCCTTCAAAGACGAAACGTTGTTTAAAAAAATTTGATACACTATATTAAGAGACATTTGACCATCAATAAAAAAACCTAATAAAGTTGTTTCCTTTCTTTAAAAATTAAGGTGATAATTAAATAAAACGAAAATCGTTAGGTCTGTTTTTTCCCAAATATCTTGAAAATCGGTTCAGATATTTTAAATTTGAAAAAACCAGTCAATTCGTCTTGAAAATACGCATTTTTATCACATTTGTATTTATACCGGTTAACGAAATCCGAATAATGTTTGCGCCACCTTGTATCTCTAGACGCGAATGATCCCATAGATTGCCTTGACCTGAGGTATCTGTGTACCAAATTTGAAGTCAATCGGATATATAGAACGATATTTTTTATTTTTTGAGTAAATCGAATATGAAAGAAAAACTTCGATACAATTTTTATTTGTTTATTATGTTTATTTAGTTTTACTTTCGCGACCCACCTCCGAGAAGGGAAAGTATTGTGAGCGAGCTAAAAAAATGTTTCTAAATAAAGATGGAAAGATCCATTTTAATGTCACCTGAGATGAATAAGACCATTTCCAGATGGAAGTCTGTCTGTCTGTCTGTCTGTCTGTCTGTGTGTATTCTTCCACGATAGAGCCCACACGTTTAATCCGATTGAGCTGAAACGGAAGTATCACTATCAAAAAATGACAAAATTCTATTAAGAACAGTAAAAATTATTTTATGTACATTTGCAATTTTTTGCCATTTTTGTGGTTTTTCCGATTTTTTCCAATATTCTGCGAATTTTTTCATTTTCTTTTTTGGAGATTATTTGAAATTTTTTCGGGATTTTGTTTAATTTTCTTTGATTTTTCGCTTTTTAATTTGCAATTTTTTCCGTTTTATTTCTGAATTTTTTGCGATTATTTGAATTTGCAATTGTTTGCCATTCTTTGTGATTTTTTCCGATTTCTTTTAAGATTTTTTTAAAATTTTTCTGCGATTTTTTGTACTTTTTTTTTAGATTATTTGCCATTTTTTTTGGATTGTATTGGATTTTTTGCTATTTATTTGGCATTTGTTTTGCCTTCTTTTCTGATTTTTTGCGATTATATATATTTGCAATTTTTTGTTACATTTGCGATTTTTTTCCGATATTTTTTACGATTTTTTTACCGTTTTTTGAAATTTTTTCCTATTTTGCAATTTTTTTGCATTTTGTATGATTTTTTGCGATTATTTGCATTTGCAATTTTTACCATTTTTGTGTTTGCTTTTTTTTGCATTTTTTCTGATTTTTTGCGATTATATGTATTCGCAATTGTAGTTATATTTTGCGATTTTTCCCGTTTTTTTGTACCATTTTTTTACGATTTTTTTTAAATTTTTTCCTATATTGAATTTTTTTGCATATTTTTAGATTTTTTACGATTTTTGAATTTTTTTCCTGTTTTCTGCAATTTTTTGCATTTTTTTTTAGATTATTTGAAATTTTTTTGGAATTTTGTTTCAATTTTCATTTTTTATATGGTTACAATTGTTTCGGTTTTTTTTTTGTTGTTCTTTTTGGGATTTTTTTATGATTTTTTTGTGATTTTTGCAATTTTTGCGAAATTTTTCGATTTATTGCGTTTATTTTTCAATTTTTTTATTTTATTGTTTTTTTCTGTATTTTAGTATTTTATTTTTAATTATTTTTTCAAAATTTCCTGATTTTTCTTTTGAAATGTTTTCTGTTTTTTCTGATTTTTTCGATTTTTTCTAATGTTTTTCGATTCTTCTACTTTTCTCATTTTTGTTCATTTTTCTAATATTTTTTTATTTTTTCTAATTTTTTATCATTTTTTTCTCATTGTTCTGTTTTTCTTCTAATTTTACTTTCCCGACCCACCTCCGAGAAAGGAAAGTATTGTGAATAAAAAGTTTCGAAATAAAGATGGAAATATCCATTTTGAGGTCACCTGAGATAATTAAGACCATTTCCAGATGGAAGTCTGTCTGTCTGTCTATTTGTCTGTCTGTCTGTCTATGTGTATTCTTCCACGATAGAGGCCACAAGTTTAATCCGATTGAGCTGACATTTGGTATATGGGTTTTGGTTACCAGTCGGAAGAACCCATTAGTTTTTGTATGACGGAAGTGTCACTATCAAAAAATGACAGATGCAATATGTCACGGAATTTTACTTGCAATATGTCATTTGAAAGCCCTTGAAAAACTCTATTCAGAACAGTCAAAATTATTTCTTCAACTGTCACCAGGAAAAATATTTTGTTATTTTTTCCTATTGTCCCTTTTTTACCCTATTTTCGCTATAATTTTCCCCCTAGTTTCTATTTTTCCCTATTTTCGCATTTTTACGGGAAAAAAGTTTATACCCTTTTATAAAAAATAAATTTTCAATACAAAAATATAAACACATATTATTAAAATAAACAAAAAAATAGTTGACAACTTTAGGAATCGAACCCACACCTTCGTTACTGTAAACCAGCGCCTTAACCAGCTCGATAAAAAAAAGTTCTAACCGAGGATCAAAATACCAAAAATTAATCTTTTCAGGATTTTTTTTTAGCAGGTAAAACCCACCGATTTTTGCAAGTGGGGGCATTTTCGGACTCCTTATAATTTGTAGAATCCGATGGTAATTTTATCGGCTTAAGAGACCGCGTAGATTTTTGAGAATTGCGGCTTTTACTCAAAAAATTGCAAATTTTGCAATTTTTCGTCTTTTTTGTAATTTTAAAGTGTTATAAAAATCAAATCTAAATTTTTTTATACGTCTCGGACTAAACCGAAGGTCAATAATAGTCTTATAATTTTGAGATAACTGGGTGCAATTCTAATTTATTTAGACAAGGTCCCAAGATATTTATATTCCTTTTTCATCTCCATTCTTCCATTTTTTTCTTTCTTCTTTTTTCTCTCTTCAAACCTTAGGAAAGCGGCCGTTTTGTCTATTAAAACAATTTAATTAATCTCCCCCTGATTTTTAATGTTTTTTTTTTAATTTTCATTTTTATTTAAATTTTTTAAATAGGATTTTTAAAAAATTGCTGAAATATCCTGAATTTTCAAATAATTCCTAATGGATATTTGTTTTGGAAAATTTAAAATTTCTGTTATGATTTTTCATCTCTCCCTGATTTTTAAATTTTTATTTATTTTCATTTTTATTATAATTTTTTAAATAGGGTTTATAAAAATTTGCTGAAACATCCTGAATTTTTAAATAATTATTAATAAATTTTTTTTCGCAAAATTTAAAATTTGTATTTTGATTTTTAATCTCTCCCTGATTTTTAATGTTTTTTTTTTTTAATTTCCATTTTTATTACAATTTTTTAAACATAATCGTTAAAAAAATGCTGAAACATCCTAGATTATTAAATAATTCCTAATGGATTTTTTTTTCGAAAATTTAAAATTTGTGTTATGATTTTTAATCCCTTCCTAATTATTAATATATTTGTTTTAATTTTCATTTTTATTATAATTTTTTTAATAGGTTTTTAAAAAAATTGCTGAAACATCCTGAATTATTAAATAATTCCTAATGGATTTTTTTTTCGAAAATTTAAAATTTGTGTTATGATTTTTAATCCCTTCCTAATTATTAATATATTTGTTTTAATTTTCATTTTTATTATAATTTTTTTAATAGGTTTTTAAAAAAATTGCTGAAACATCCTGAATTATTAAATAATTCCTAATGGATTTTTTTTTGAAAATTTAAAATTTATGTTATGATTTTTAATCTCTCCCTGATTATTAATATTTTTTTTTTTAATTTTCATTTTAATTATAATTTTAGAAATAGGATTTTTAAAAATTTGCTGAAACATTCTGAATTTTTAAATTATTTGTAATAGATTTTTTTTGGAAAATTTCAAATTTGTGTAATGATTTTTAATCTCTCCCTGATTTTTCGTTTTTTTTTGTTTAATTTTCATTTTTATTATAATTTTTTAAATAGGATTTTTAAAAATTTGCTGAAACATCCTGAATTTTTATTATAATTTTTTAAATAGGATTTTTAAAAATTTGCTGAAACATCCTGAATTTTTAATTAATTCTTAATGGATTGTTTTTGGAAAATTTTTTTAATGTCTCATTAGTTTATCTAAAAGAAGCAGAAATAAAGAATTTATTATATAAACTCTCTCTTACTTGATTAATTTTTTTTTGTTTGATTGAAATATTTTCCTACTTATGTTGGTTAAAATTTTCAAAATTAAATTAAAATAACATAAATCGCTTAATTTTATTAATGGTGCCAAAGGTTGATGTTTTGAAAATGTTATTTAACTAACGAATGGGCTAAAATGAGAGAAATCATAACCAATTATTTAGGATAACGAATATTTTAATGAAAGGGAAATCACATCGCCTACGACATTAATGGTTAATGAGCTGTCTAATTTTAAGTTGGGTAAGTTATATTCGATATTCTGAGTGCAAATTATAAGAGAAAAGTTTCATATTTTTAGAATTGATAACTGTTTGCTGAGTTTTAATATTCAGATCAATAATAAATTATTTTTTTCACTACAAGTATTATTATTTATACAATGTATAAATAATTTTTGATTATTGACTATTAGTAGATAATAAAAACAATTGAACGCTAAACGTGATGTCAAAAGTAGGCGATCTTAGGAAATCTTTCAAATTAATTATTTTTCATATTCTTTTCACTTTTCCCCCACCAATTATTTCCGCTACATTTTGACTATTTTCGTTATTTTTCAAACTTTTTCCACTTCCCCCTCTCTTTATTTCCCCTGTTTTTAGCCAAAGTTAGGTTAGGTTTTAAAACCATTGCGCATTATTCGTTTTATTATACGTTAACTTAAAAGTTTGATTATTCATCACTGTGAATGATGTGGTCTAGTGGTAGAGTGTAGACGTTATACATATGGAAGTTCCAAGTTTGAATCCTGATATACATTTTTTTACGATATAGGTAAATGTTCCCTCTTTTCTCTCAAATGCTAATTAATTTTTTGTCTGAAATTTTTCGTCTTCTCACTTTCTCACTTTTTTCTGAAAATACCCCCTTTTTTATAAAATTACCCCCTTTTTTCTCAAAGTTACCCCTTATTTTCTCATTTTTGTCATATTCTTCCTTCAAAATTTCCCCTTTTTTCTCTCAGATACTGTCATTTTTTATCTCAAATTTCCCCTCTTTTTGTCACTTTTTCCTGAAATTACCCCTTTTTTTCTAAAATCACCCCTTTTGTTTTCATTTTTGTTATTTTTTCTCAAATTTCCCCTCTTTTCTTTCAAATACTGTCATTTTTTGTCTTAAATTTCCCCTCTTTTCTTTCAAATTTTGGCACTTCTTTTCTTGAAATTACCCGGTTTTCCCCTATTTTTTTTAAAACTACCCATTTTTTCTAATTATTGTCAATTTTGTCAAATTTCCACTTTTTTTACGAAAAAATCACTTTTTTGAGTAATTATTTTTTTCTTTCCCCCTATCTTTCCTCCCTTACCAAAAAAGTAGGGGGAATAAAGGCTGCGTCGAAAAGTAGAAAAAAAAGTAGAGGAAAAATTGGTAAAGAAAAAGTTTCAAATTTTAAATCATAAAAAATTGGTGAAAAGCTGGAAAGAAGTTTTTGACACAAAGAAATGGGAAATTATTAAAAAAATGTAGGAGAAAAAGTGGAAAAAAGTGAGGAAAGGGAGGAATTAAAAATTAGGGAAAAGTGGAAGAAAGTAGGAGAAAAATGAAAAAAAATAGGGAAAGAAGTGGAAAAAAGTTTAAGGAGAAAAAGTGGAACAAAAAAAAATAGTAAAAAATGTATGAGAAAAGTGGAAAAAAGTAGGGGAAAGGATAGAATAAAAGAGTAGGGGAAAGGATAGAATACAAAAATAGGAGAAATAAAAGAATAAGAAAGTAGGGAAAAGGATAGAATAAAAAAGTAGGGAAAGGATAGAGTAAAAAAGTAGGATAAAAGTGAAAAAAATAGGGGAAGAAATGGAAAAAGTTTTAAGGGGAAAAGTGAAACACAATGAAATTATTAAAAAACTAGGGGAAAGAGGGAGGGGGAACAATGGGAAAAAAGTTGAAAACATACAAAAATTAGTGAAAAAAACAGGAGAAAAAATGAGTTGGAAAGAGGAAAAAAAGTTTGAAACTAAAAATTACTAAAAAGTGTAAAAAAATGTCTAGAACAAAAAATGAGGGGAAAAAATGGAAAAAAAAATGTGAAATATAAAAAAATGGTAAAAAAGTATGGTGGAACAATTGCGGAAAAAATTGAAATAGAAAAAATAGGAGAAAAAATGAGTCAGGAAAAAGGAAAAAATTAGTGAAAAATAGGGAAAAAAGAAAAAAAAATGGGGAAAAAGTGGAACAAAAAAGTTTGTCACAAAGAAATTAGGAAATAATGTAGGAGAAAAAGTGGAAAAAAGTAGTTTAAAGAGTGGAATAAAAAAATAATGGAAAAAGTGGGAAAAAATAGAGGAAAGTGAAAAACAATAGGGAACGAAGTGTAGAAAAATTTTAAGGGAAAGGGGAAAGTTATCTTTTCTTTTTTTTTAAGTACACAGGTTAAATTTAGATAGTCAAAGACTTCTTTTAATAAAATAAATTAAAATACACAGGTTAGATTTAGATAGTTAGTAGATTTTGGTAGTTTATTATCGAAATGTTGGTAGAATACGGTTTATTGAAAATGGTACCACTGGGGAGAAGTAATAATTTTAACTTCATCCCCCTCTTTTTTTCTACTTGTTAACCGGTTTTTTTCATTTTTCAACCTGTTTTTTCAGTTTTCCCCTTCAATAACTTTCCCTCACCCTTTTACCCCTACTTTTTGACTGGATTTTTATGTTTTAAACTTTTTTGTCTAATTTCACCTTTTTCCGTATATTTCAACTTTATTTTCACTTTATCTCATCCCATTTTTCCTCTACGTGTATATTTCAAACTTTTTTTCACTTTTCCTCCTCCCATTTTTTGCCTACTTTTGGTTTTTTATACGTTTCACTTTTCCTCTTCCCATTTTCCTCTACTTTTGGCTGTTTTTTGCGTTTGTCATTGCGTTTGTCTAAAGAATTATTTTTTTAATTTTTAAAAAATCGACAGCAAATAAGCACTTTCTTTTGAATTCCTATCATTTCAAGTGCACTTTCGATCTAATAAAATAAAATAGAGGTAAGTAATTCTTTATCAGTTAAGTTTTCGTTTAAAATAGGTTAAGGTTATGTAATGAATTTTGATATTGATTAGTGGGATTTATGCTAAATAGAAGTTTGTAGCACGAGCCGTAGCGAGTGGAAAAAGTAAAGCACTTTAAGTTGTACACAATAATTTTTCTACAATCACGTTTATTAATAAAAGAAAAACAATAACTTGTCAAAAAAAAGTTGACAGGTCATAGCTGTCTGTGTTTGACATTTCCGTAGGGAAAAGTGCTATAGCGTGTACTTTTCGTACTCTAAATTATTACTTTTCCAACGGATATCAATAAAATTAAGAAAAGACCTGCTTTGCGTATAAAAAGTATCACTTTACATAATTGTTGCATAAATAACTAATTTGAAGTTGGTTTCAAATAAAGATAAAATGTATTAAAAAAAAAGAAAGTAACAATATAATGACGAAACGTCGGTTAAAAAAAAAACTAGAACTGAATAAATGTCTGATATAGGTTACAAAAAAATTATACATGTTCGTAATTAATAAAACGATATTGATGGTGGCGCTTGAGTGACGAAATGTTGTTATATTAAAAATACAGTTTCAGGATAGACAAAACGAACTATTTAATTTTATTTATATGTGTAAAGTGCTTGAAATGGGTAAAAAAGATATTTAATCTTATCAATAAGTGCTTTTTGGATGAAACTTTTTCTCCACCTCCTAAAAATATGAACGAGGTGTCATTCGATTCAGAATAGTGTGTAGATGATTTTTGAAAAAATTCAAGAGCCGCTTTGCAAAAATTGAAAAAGTTGTAAGCAATTAACTGAAAAAAAACATGACATTTTTCAAATTTGAAAAAAGACTCAAAAAGAGGAGGAAATTTATCAAAAAAAAAGAAAATCAAAATTTTTAAAAATCACTTTCATATGGCTTCTGATCATAAAAAAATGGATCAATAGTAATATGAAAAAAAAAATTTTTTTTTAATGATTAATCAAGCTTTTAATTTTTAACCTAAGTACATTGTTAATAACAAAATGAAAAATATCAATTTTTTAATTTTTCCAACGGGAATCTCTTCTGAGACCTTTCAAAAATAGATAAAAAAAGAAAAAAAAAATCAGATTTGTTATTTAACAATTATCACACTTACAATGTTCAAGTAGGAAAAAATTGTTAATTAACTAATGCTAATTAATAGAAAAATTGCGATAAAAATTTTTCATAGATCTATCCAGTAGATGCATGAATTTTTTCAATTTTTAATTTTCATATTTAATAAGTTTAAATAATATTTATTCTTTAAATTTCCTCGTTTTCGATCGTATTTTCAACACTCTAGGAAATTTGTTACTGGTCCTATAAGTTTGTTTTTTATTTTTAATGAATGGAAAAAATATATGTGTAATGAAGAAGATCTAATCTGTGCTTCTATGCAGCTACTTTTTAAAATTTTGACTTTGTTTTTCGTAAAAAAAATTTAGGAAAATGACTACAATCGACATTTTTTGGATTTTTTTTTTTAAAAAAACCAAGTAAAATTTTCAAAAAATAGGTGCATAGGAGCACAGATTAGATCTTCTCCAATATGGATATATTTTTTTCTTCCACTAAAAATAAAAAACAAACGCGTAGGACGCGTAAAGCGAAACCCATGTGCATATTATTTTGTCGAAGGTAAATCATCTTAATCCTACAGTTCCTCCTCTTTTTAAATCTTTTTTCAAATTTAAAAAATGTCAAACAGTTTTTGAGATATTTTCAAAAAACCAAACCCCACTTTTATTTTTCAATTAATTGTTTATAACTTTTGCAATTTGTGCAAGCGGCTTTTGAATTTTTTCAAAAATCACCTACACGCTATTCCGAATCGAAAATTTGACTCAAAAAGCTTTTGTTGACTAAACTACAAGCCACATACAACATACAAGCCACCTATTAATGATGTTGAATATATATTAAGTTACTGATTAATTTGTATGTTTTAGTAAATTTGTATCTCAGAGAAAAAATGGTTTATGACGCAAAAATGTTATTTTGTTAATTTTTAGTTCAAGAAAAACTTACGTAATTTTTTGGAACCATTCACACATAATACAAAAAATATTAAAAACCAGACCAGTTTCATGCTTATTTAGTTTTATACTATATTATTTTTCCAAATTATAGTCAATTTAAACATCCAGTTTTAATTCAAATTGATAAAATAACTAACACGTGCCTATTAAATTAAAAAATAACTCAGACCAAAGGTACATTAAGTGTTTATAACCAATCAGTAGCTCGTAATTAATAGAAAAATCAATGTAATTTACTTGGTAGGAGTTTTTAATGACATATTATAATCAAAATCCGACAAATTTCTACAACAATTTTTTCAATTGGTTTTTTTAACTATCTGTAAAAATACCAAGTACATAGTATAGACAAATTAGTTAGTATCGTTATATATTTCAAATATACCGCTATATGTCAACTGTCAGCTTGTTATGTTGCCAAAAAGCCGAAAAATTAAATAATATAGTTCAGTATCAAAAAAGTATCAGCAGGGTTATTCTACTAAGATTACAGATTCTACTAATCTAAAAAAGAATCCGACTATAAATTTAATAGGCTACAAAAATAGTCTGTGGGATTTGGCAACGTTGTTTTCCATGAACAAAAATAAGAAGAATTTTGTATTATTGATCATAAAGACGAATTCCCACTAGACGGAAAATCTGCTGGCGGATTTTCTGTATCGAGTTCTATTGGTTAGTATCTTTTTTTTTAAACTCGAATTCTATTGGTCGATTTCGATTTAATTTTCGAAATCGACCAATAGAATTTGATACAAGAAATCTGCCTTCAGATTTTCATCCTACTGGGAATCCGTCTTTAAGCATGAAATTAATGTCTAATATTTTTGGAAAAAGAAGAATTTAATTATTTTTTAAAACTCTATCTTTTTTTATCTCGAATTCTATTGGTCGATTCCGAATTAATTTTCGAAATCGACCAATAGAATTTGATACAGAAAATCTGCCTTTAGATTTTCATCCTAGTGGGAATCCGTCTTTAAGCATGAAATTAATGTCTAATATTTTTGGAAAAAGAAGAATTTAATTATTTTTTAAAACTCTATCTTTTTTTATCTCGAATTCTATTGGTCGATTCCGAATTAATTTTCGAAATCGACCAATAGAATTTGATACAGAAAATCTGCCTTCAGATTTTCATCCTAGTTTGAATCCCTCTTTGTGATTTCCAATAGTTTTTCTATTTTCTTTATTTTTCTTTATTTTCCCCTATTTTTCTCGATTATTCTGTATTTTTTACTATTTCTTGTATTTTCCCTCTTTTTTTTGGTTTTCATTAGTTTTTCCTATTTTCTTTATTTTTACCTATTTTTCACTATTTTTCCAATGTTTTCCCTATTTGTCACTATTTGTTTCTGTTTTTCCAAAAATTTTCCCCATTTTTCCGATTTTTTTATATTATTCCCTATTTTCCTTAATTTTCCTTGTTACTATCAAAATTTCAAGTCTTTGGGTTCAGTAGATTTTGTTGTTCGTTGATTCTATGTTAGTTAGTCAGTCAATCAATCAATATATTATTAATTGTATATTACTGTATCAATTGTATATTTAACACAAAAAATCGTAAAACAATCGCAAAAAAAACGAAACAAAATCATAAAAAAATAACAAAAAAATCGCAAATTATCACAAAAAATCAATGAACTAAAAAAAGGGAGAAAAAATTAGAAAACAAAAAAAAGAATAGATAAACAGAACAATGAAAAATCGCAAAAAAAATGGCAAATAAGAGAAAATGAGACAAAATTAGAAAACAAATAAAAACAGAAAAAAAAACAGAGCAATGAGAAAAAATCACAAAAAATAAGAAAAAAATCACAAAAAAACACAGAAAAAAATCAGAAGATGAGAAAAAAGCATGAAAAATCGAAAAACATCTTAAAAACAAAAGAACAACCAAAAAAACTGAAACAACTGTATCCATAAAAAATATGAAAAAATTCAAACAAATTGAAGTAAATTGCAAAAAATCGCAAACAAATCCCAAAAAAGTCGCAATTAATTGAAAAAAATTAGAAGAATTAGAAAAAACAGAAAACAAAAGAAAAAATAGAAAAGAAAAATAGAACGATGATGAAAAATTAGAAAAAATCGAAAAGAACAAAAAAACAGAAAAAAAAAACCAAAAAGTAGAAAATAATCGAAAAAACCACAAAAAAAACCAAAAAGAGAAAAGTTTTTTTTTATGAAAAAATGAAAGTATTTGCTTTTTTCTTGTTGATTAATTGTTATTAATTGATAATATGTTCCAAAATCTAATCTTATCATATTGTATTTTCTGTATTTTTGTATTTTCTGTATTATTTGTATTTTTTGTATTTTCTGTATGTTCCGTATTTTCTGTATTTTATGCAACTTATGTACTTTTAATTAGGTTAGTCTTTGTTTCTTTCTATCCATTTATAAAGCATTTTTTTTTGTATTTTATGACCTGTCCTACTATACAATTTCAAAAAGGATTAATAAAGATTATTATTATTATTATTATTATCTTCTTTTACCTGATACCATGACCTTGACCCGACGCCTTTATTCAAGTTAATTTTTGAGTTATCCTGCGGACTAACTTGTTTGCTTTCTTAACAGAAAGTGTTTTTTTTTAATTTCTCAGAAATAGAGCAAACAATTTGCATGGCATTTTTTACAAATGGTAGATAATTAGTAGTTTTCTCAAAAAATGTCAAAGTGTGGTTTTTCTACAAAATTGAAAGCGATATATTCTCTAGTTATTAATATGATTAAATTATATTTAAGCGTTTGGACTAAATTCTTCTTTCTTCCTGTACCTTGGCCTGGTCATTGAAATTCCCCCTTCTCTGATTACCTGTAATAAATAAATATAAAATAATTTTAATTTTTGCGTTTCATTACATATATTTTAATTATATCTATAGATATAATTGTCTGCGATAACGAAAATAAAAATCTTGTAATTTTATTTTACTTAAATAACATAAATATGTAAATAATTGTATTTTGATAATATAGAAATAAACAAAATCCTGTTATTTACTTCTTAGAATAAAATCATGATTTTTTTATTGATTCTAGCAATTTATTAAAATACACAAATAATCAACAAAACTGTTTATTTCACACTATATTCTTTTTATTTGAAAACACAAAAATATTATATCACAAATTTAGTCATGACTATACAATTATTAATTTAAATTAGTGTTTAAAAAAATCAAGTATTGTTTTAAATTAATTTCTAATTACAAAAATATAAAAAATACCACAAATATTTTTCCATGGGTGAAATTATTTTATATTTTTCGTTTTTCTTCGTACGTTACTTGTATTACTGCCGTTTAGAGAATTACCCAAGTGAAAAATGTCCTTTTTCCGTTTTTTCAGTTATTTCCAAAATTTTATTGCGCATGGTATATTTTAAAAATTTATTCCCATTTACTGCAGTCCTATTCTTTTTATAAACACATCTATTTAATATGCAAATAACTTGTTTTCCTATTTATTGGATTTTTTTTTAAGAATTAAGTATCTACCTTTTTTCAAGGTTTTAACTAATTGGCCTTTACCTTGTGCGGTAAAAACAAATCTGTGGGTTATAGTCAAAATATATATGAAATAAAAGTTATTATCATATATGTATAAATTAATTAAAACAATATTTTAAGATAAAATTGGGTTGCATAGTAAAATTAGTCAGACAAGGTCGTAGTCAATAAATTTAGCAATTTTTCAATACCGTTACATATACCGAATATGTTTAGTCATATAACAGAGTAAAAAACACCCAGTAAAATATATTTTTGCAACGTTTTTAGGATTTTCAAAGGATCTTTTAAGTATTTTTTATTGATTTTAAAACCATTTGTACGAAAATTTGAAGCATTTTACTATTGTTTCAAGTCTTTTTTTCTATTTTTCTATATTTTTAAGAATTATTTAAATATTTTAATGTTTTAAGGATTTTCCGAGACTTTTTTAAGGATATTTAAACGATTTTAAATAATTTCAAGGATTTTTCAGGATTTTGTATTATTTCAAGTTTTCTCGTACTATTTTTTCAGGGTTTTTAATAAAAATTCTTCGATGAATTCTTTAGGGAATTTTTAAGAATTTCAAGAATTATTCAATTATTATAACCGTTTCAGGATTTTCGAAGATTTCTTTACAAGGATTTTTCAGGATTTAGTATTATTCCAAATCTCCTTGTATTATTTTTCAAAATTTTTAATAAAAATACTTCAAGAAATCTTTAAGGATTTTTCAAGAATCATTCAATTATTTTAATGTTTTAAGGATTTTCGAAGGCACTTTTAAGTTTTTTTAAGGATATTTAAACGATTTTAAGTAAATTTCAAGGATTTTTCAGGATTTAGTATTATTAAAAGTTTTCTCGTACTATTTTTTCAAGATTTTTAATAAAAAATCTTCAAGGAATTTTTAAGAATTTCAAGAATTATTCACTTATTTATAACGGTTTCAGGATTTTCGAAGATTTCTTTACAAGAATTTTTCAGGATTTAGTATTATTCCAAATCTCCTTGTATTATTTTTCAAAATTTTTAATAAAAATACTTCAAGGAATCTTTAAGGATTTTTCGAAAATCATTCAATTATTTTAATGTTTTAAGGATTTTCGAAGGCTTTTTTAAGTTTTTTTTATTATTTTTAAACGATTTTAATTAAATTAAATTTCAAGGATTTTTCAGGATTTAGTATTATTCCATTTTTTTTCGTACTGTTTTTTCAAGATTTTTAGTACTATTTTTTCAAGAGTTTTAGTAAAAAATCTTCAAGGAATTTTTAAGGATTTCAAGGATTATTCAATTATTATATTAAGGGTTTTTGAAGATTTTTTGACAAGGATTTTTCAGGCTTTAATTTTATTAAAAGTCTTCTTGTACTATTTTTTCAAAATTTTTAAGGATTTTTCAAGAATTACTTAGTTATTTTAATGTTTTAAGGATTTTCGAAGGCTTTTTTAAGTTTTTTTAAGGATTTTTAAACGATTTTAAGTAAATTTCAAGGATTTTTTAGGATTTAGTTTTATTCCAAGTTTTATCGTAGTAATTTTTCAAGACTTTTAATAAAAGTTCTTAAAGGAATTTTTAACGGTTTTTCAAGAATTAGTAAATTATGGTTTAAAGATTTTTTTAACGATTTTTTAAAGTGATTTTAACGTTTTAAGGATTTTTTAAATTTTTTTAAGGATTTTTTAACGATTTTTACGAAAATTTCAAGGATTCTTAAGGATTTAGTATTCTTCCAAGTCTTCTTGTACTATTTTTTCAAAGTTTTTAATAAAAATACTTCAAGGAATTTTTAAGGATTTTTCAAGAAATATTCAATTATGGTTCAAAGATTTTTCAAAGATTTTTTAAAGGGATTTTAACGTGTCAAGGATTTTCAAAGATTTTTTAAGGATTTTTAATTGATTTAACTATTTTTAAGAAAATTTCAAAGACTTTAAAAACGTTTTTAGTATTATTCCAAGTCTTTTTTACTATTTTATCAAGATTTTTAATTTCAACATTTTTTAAGGATTTTTTCCGAATTTTCCAAAAACCATTTAATAATATTTCAATGATTTTACAATAATTTTTCAAAGATTTTTTAAAGGCATTTTAACGTTTTAAGGATTTTTCAGAAAGTTTTTTTTAAGGAGTTTTCAAAGGATTTACAAGTATTTTTCAAGGTCTTTTTTACCATTTTTTTTAAGATTTTTAATAAAAATTCTTCAAGGATTTTTTAAGAATTATTCCAAGATATTTCAAGTTTGATTTAATGAGGCTAAATAATATTTTTAACAGAAACATTTAATTCTTAACTCTTTTTCTAAACATAGCGTAACGTGTTTTAATAAAATTATAAAAAAGACCAGCGCCATCCGTAATGAGGGATCAGATTAAATCTGCATTTCGTTATAAAGATGGGTTACTTTATTTTTTTTTTTTACACAAACCATAAAATTCAGTTGAAGTCTTTTCGATATACCTTGCTCAGACAATGGATTATTAAAACAATTAAAAACTCTGTTAACTGAAACTATCTGTATATATGAATAAAAATCTTTTGACAATAGCGTAAGCCGACTTTTCGACACACTCCGTATATATTCTTACGTCCCAATGAATCGTTTGACACTTCGTACGTCACAATTTGACATCTACCGGCCGAGATATTCACTATTTCAATTTTTTTAAGTGGACTGAAATCGGGATACTGTCAAGGCCGGTCTAGAATCCCCATTATATCACTATTTATGTAAAAAATTGTTGTTATTGAACGTTGTTGTAATCAGTTAAAACTATGCCTCATTTAATTAACATAATATTGCAAACCATTTAAATAATCTTAACGATGATTTTGATAAATTTTATATTGAGTAGTAACCAGTGTACATTAATAACAACTAAAATATAATAAATCATTACTAATTATAAATATATAATTATCGTAATTATGTACTAATGTTTTTACTTTTTACCATTTCATAATTTTAATAAATATATTCAAATAATTAAAACTTGTTAACAAACATTTGTATCATTAAAAATATGTGTATGCACTAAAGAGTTATAAAGCCATAATTGTCTTTTGTAAAATTAAAAACATTAAAATAACTAAATAACTATGACCTGTCAAAAACCAAAAATGTCAAAATTTGAAAATTTAACATTAAATATCTGAAAACGTATTTGTGGATACTCGTCGGGAAATTTTTGGGGCGACACAACCGATTTTTTTCTCTAATTCTGTCGCCTTTAACGGGTGACATTTTCCGCTAATAATTATTTTATTTTGTTCTATAAAGTCCACTAAAAGTTTCATTTGTTCTTTGCTGGTTTGTTTTCCATTTTTTTTAATTACTTTCGCCATTTTTTAACTTAAAATGAGCTTCTTGAACTCGAAACAATGCAAACAAATCACAATAAAATATAAATTTAAGGGTATGTAATGGGGACGTGTGATGCGGTAGCTACAGCAAATTTATTTGTAGTATATGAAAATATACTTAAAATTATTCACAAAAATAGGCTTGGCTAACTTTGAAACAATACAATTACTAAGAAATAAATTTTCAAAATTTTCAAGTGACGTCAGCTACATTAATTAGTTAAAGTAATGTAGTATAATTTACAGTTATCTGTCGAGTATTACACTAAACCAAATAGCTTTAGCGACTTTGACTATTAAAAAAAAATAGAAGAAAAAGCAAAACACATAGGCGACACATAAACATCTGCTTGATAAGTTTAATAATATTTCTGTCACTTTGTTTTTTTTTTCGTAATGAGTATATTATATGGTTTCGGTATATAAGGGCCGGAGTTTGATTTCCAGTACGGCCAACTTCTTTGTGTTTTGATAATTTTTTTAGCTTCCTAAGGTGTATTAGGACCGGAACATGCCGGAACGGCGTTTCGGTGCCTTTTTTCATTCCGGTACATTTTATATGAATGGATATTTTTTGGGCGCGATTTGTGATAGAATTTAACTGACACAAAGCGTCACATAAGAAAATAGCGTTATGCCCCCTCCAGGCGACTCCCTCTCTTTCCACAATATAATTTTTGTTTCATTTAATTTTTTTTATATTATTTATAATTATTTTATAGATAAATTTTTTTACGTTTTCTCGTTTTTTGTCATTTTCTGATTTTTTGTTTTTTGTTTTGGTTTTCTTTCGAATTTTTCTAATTTTTTCTTATTTTTTTCTATTGTTCTCTTTTTTTTGTTTTGTATTCTCATTTTTTCTTATTCCTCTGACTTTTTGTGATTTTTTGCGATTTTTCTGCCATTTTATTCGAATTTTGTTGCGATTTTTTTTAATAGGTACATTCGGTTTTTTAATTTTTTCCAATTTTTTTTTCTGGTTTTTTCGTTGTTTTTTTTTCGTTGTTTTGCGGTTTTTTACATCGTTTTTTTTGCGATTTTTATAGCGCTTGGTCTTTCCGTTTTTTCCGTATTTTACAATTTTAGTTCTCATTTTTTCTAATATTTTTGTTTAAATTTGTTTTCGTATTACTCCGATTTCTTTCTGATTTTTTGGGTTGTTACATTTTTTTCTCGTCTTTTTCACATTTTTCTGATTTTTTTTCCGTTTTTTAGATTTTTTCTCATCTTTCCCATTTTTTCATCATTGTTTTATTTTCTAATTTTTTATTATTCCTTTAATTTTTGCGATTTTCTTCTCTTTTTTTGAAAGAGAGAAAAAGTTTTTTAATATTTTTCCGTTTTTTTCTTCTCATTTTTATTATTTTTTGTTTTTGTTTTTGGTTTTTTTTTCAAATTTTTCTAATTTTTCCTCATTTTTTGCCATTGTTCTATTTTTTTTTTACTATTTTTTTTGTTTTCTCATTTTTTTCTTATTCTTCTGTTTATTTGTTTTCTAAAATTTTGTTGTGATTTTTTTTAAATCATTTTTCATTTTTTTTTTAATTTTTTTATCGCTGCAATTTTTTTCTTCTTTTTTTTGCGTTTTTTACCGTTTTTTTTGCCATTTTTAGCGCTTGGTCTTTCCATTATATAATTTTATTTTTCATTTTTACCAATATTTTTGTTTAAATTTGTTTTCTGTTTTTCTTATTACTTCAATTTTTTGGGTTATTAAAATTTTTTACAGTCTTTTTTTTTATTTTCTGATTTTTCGTTTTTTTGTCGATTTTTTCTCATTTTTCACATTTTTTCATCATTGTTGTTTTTTTGTCTAATAGTTTTTCTATTTTTTTCTTATTCCTTTAATTTTTTTGCCATTATTTGCGATTTTTTTCTCATTTTTTTGAAATTTTGTTTAAGTTTTTTTGCAATTCATTTCAATTCGTTCGAATTTTTAATTTTTTTTTAAATTATTTTACTGTTACAATTGTTTCCGTTTTTTTTTTGTGTTTTATTTTGCTATATTTTTCGATTTCTTAAGTTTTTATTATTTTATTATTTTATTTTTCGATGTAAGATATAAACAAGTAGATCCGATGTTCTGAAAGTCACGGCGAAAATAAAAACAATACAATTTTCTTCTTTTCTCATGTTTACATCTGGCCTCTATTTAATAAGGAATTCAGTTCCTATATACTGCCATCTCTGAACAATATTATCAAATAATGTAGATATTTTTAATTTATTCTTTTTTTAAATAAAATATAGGTTTAAAAAATTTATAAATATTTTTTCTAGGCATATTTGATAACAGACTTTTAAGTGCCAATTTAAAATTTTTTCATAATACGTCCCCATTGTTCATTTGAACTACTAACGCGGTCCTTTTTAGCAAAGATAACAACATTGCTAAATCTTCTTAAACAGAATCGACCTGTATATTGACTTATATTTCCCTATTCCGTCTTTGAAATTAAATGTTACTAATAATTAAAAAAAAAAATTATATACTTTTCCAATTTGATATGGTTTTATTTTGATAACTTGTCTATTGTTTCTAAAAAATTAATCTGTGACACTTCATTGAACAATTTATTAATTAAATGTATCCTTTTTAAATAATATTGTTTAAATTGTCTGGAAATAAAACAATATAATAGTTAAGGATTGCTTAATCAATTAATTTTATTGTATAGATCTCAACATATTACCATATACTTTTTTTTTTACTTATTTTTGTTGTTGTCTGGTTGTCTTATATAAAAAGCTTGAATGTTTTTGAAATCATTTGAGTTAGCTTGCTAGTATTGTACTAAGTCTTTATTTTTATTATTTTTTTTAACAAGATGAAATATATTGTGATATTTTTGTGCCTGAGTAGTTGCTGTTTAGCTAGACAATTACGTAAGTAATAATATATAATTTATATTTCAATTAAATCCTATTAAGTTTTTTTTTTAAGATGTCTTTTACAATGTGCTAATTATTATAATTTAAATTCCCACAAAGCTCAAATTCACATCTTAATTTTACTAATAGGTAATGTAAATGTCTTAATGGTAATACCATTATGTAATAAGCAATTTATATTAAAATTTTAATAGCAGATATATTGAAATATTTAAAAAAAAATGTCCTGGCATTGAGTTAACAGAAAATATATCTCCTGTTTTTTTTTTTGAATTATTTTATTTTTACTATAATTATTTATAGTCGTAGAAATGAAACAAATAAATATTAACTAATTATAGACATAAAGCAATTAAAAAAATGAGGGGGTAATCCCACCCAACTTTCCGAACACTCCTAGTAAAGTAATTGTTTAATCGATTATTTTAGTTTTTGTGCATGATAATACATTAATTATATTATCTATCGAATGGTGTAAATCCCATTTTAATATCTTTAATATTTTTAAAGTTATTCATTTTTTTTAAACTTATATTAAATTTGAAAAAAAAAAATTAGGAATTCTACAAATTTTTGAATAAAATTTTGAAAAAAATCACAATTATAGAGTTTTTTACTACAAATTTAAGGGTAATTTTTTTTAAATTTTTAATTTTAATTGTTACCCCTTAAAATATAAAACCTATTTTTGAATAATTTTAAAATCAATAAATAATTAATATCTCATTCAATTTTATTCAAAATGGGAAACAGACCTTTTTTTAGGTTTTCTAGATCAAAATGCATTAGTAAAGTTAGTTTAAAAAACTAAAAAAAAAAAAAAAATTTTGTTAAAAATTCATGGGTAAACCAATTGAATTGTTTTAACTTTTTTCATTTTTTGCTATAACTTTTACAAATACTATGTTAAAATTATGAAATAATTTACACACATAGTAATTTTGGATCCTTTTCGGATATGCTATTTAATTTTTTCATTTATTTTATACTTATTGATAAAACGAAATTACAAAAAATTTTAAAAAAATTCTAAATTTTGTCTATAATAATTACAATTCTAAATTTTAAGAAACTAAAATACATTTTAAATTTAGAGTTTTATTTTATCTTTAGAATGGTGCAAATCCCAGTTCAATAACTTTAATATTGTAGAAGTTATTCAATTTAGTTTAAAATCATAATATAATTTTAAATGTTTCTTAGCCAATTTTTAAAAAAAATCACAATTTTTGTTATAAAATTTTGAAAAAAATTATAATAATAAAATTAATTATTACAAATTTAAAGATATTTTTTTAAAATTTTTAATATTAAAATTTAAGTAAAAAATAATAATTTAATAAGGATAAAAATTGCTTAAAAATTAAAATAAAAACTAGCGGCGAAACTATGCGGAACTCGAAAAAAAATTAAAGACAAAATTTGTAGAAAATTTTATATTCTACAATTTTGATTTTTTGTAAATTTTCATAAAAATCCATAATTTTGTCTCAAAATCTAAAAAAAGTCGCAAATGTCTATATACATTATTTTTCACGTCCTCTAGCGACGAAACTATGAGGAAATCAAAAAAACGGTAAAAACAAAATGTGTAGAAAATTTTATGTTCTACAACTTTCATATCCTGTAATTTTTCATAAAAATGCATTATTTTGGTTATTTAAGAAAAATATGAAAAAAAATTACTTTTTCATAAATCTGGCAACAATGGCAAAAGTTTTTGAAAATTTTAAACATTCGAAATTAAACTATAACGTATAAAAAATATATGTGTAAAACTTTATTGTCATCTTGTTAGGTAATGACGTCATCACTTATAGCAACTGTCACTTCCGGTTGTCCGATTAACTCCAAAATCTATACAGGTCGTCTCCTTGTTACACTAAATATGTATATAAAATTTCATCTAAATCGGTTCAGCCGTTTAGACGCTATCGTGTTCACACACACACAGACACCCACACACACACCCACACAGACAGACATCATGCTAAAAATGGTATAAATGGATTCAGGTGACCTCAAAACCTAAAGATCCGTTAAAATCTGGGTATGGTCAAAATATCATGATCGCAATACTTTCCTTCTATACAACTCTGTTGTTCGGAAAGTAAAAAGAGTTGAAAAAATATATAAAAAATAAACAGTCTGTTTTCTGATGAGGAAATTTCAAAATGCAAATAGAAGCGAAACGTTATCTACTATTACTTTAAATTTTAATTTTCTTTTCTATACATTCTTACATTTTGATTAATATTTTTTCATTATTTTTACAATTTTAATTTTTGCCTTAACACGTCCACTAAAGAAACGAAGAGAGCGGATCAAAAAAATATTAATCTTGATATGTGTATAGTTTGTTTAACCATTCTCTGCCATTACGTCATAATCGGTGACGTATTCTACTATTTTACTTTTGACATATATCATTTGAATGTTATTTTATACATAACCTCTATATTAAAATATTTTTTAACTGATTTGTTTCAAATTTCTAGCTTGGATATGTTTAACGTCCCTACGCATGATTTTTGACGAAATTAAAAAAATTACTGTTGATCTAATCGTGATTAAATGGCGAAAAAAATGTATTATACGATTATATTTTTGGTGTGAACCCAAACGTTGTAGACTGCACTTAATTGAACTGTCAAAAGTAATAAAAAACATTTTACGTTGATATTAGTTAAGAAATACGTTAATGACGTCATAATTCCGTCGCATCCATTTCATGATTGAGGGTTAAACAAACTCTGCTTATGCGATTTCGAAAATTTAAAAATCATATAAAAATAAAAGTTGTAAAATAATATTAAAATATTTTTTTTTCTTCCAAGAAGCGTAAATTACTAACTTTACGTACCTATGCTGTATAATTATTTATAATTTTAATGTTAAGTTTATATTATTAGGATTTTCATAACTTTCATTCAATTTAATAAAACGAAGCAAATCATGGTAATATTATGATTTTTTATTTTTATATTCTTGTCAATTTTTTTTAAGGTAGGGATTATTTGGCAAATATTGTAACGTAACGCAAAATGCAAACTAGAAATTTTGTAAAATTAAATATTCGTTGTTTAGTAACGATTAAAATGTGAATAGTTATTTTGATTAAGTAAAGGAAAAATAAGAAAAAATAGAGAAAATAGGAAAAAATATGGAAAATTGGGAAAAGTAGGGAAAATAGGATAAAATAAAGTGAAACAGGGAAAATAAACAAAATAGGAACAAATCGAGAAAAATAGGACAAAGTAGAGAACAATAAAGAAAAACATGGAAAAATAAAGGGAATAGGGAAAAAATTAGGAAAAATTAAAAAAAATATTGATAAACATAAAAAAGGATAAAAATGCTAAAAATAGTGAAAAAAATAAAAAATAATGAAAAATAGAGAAAAATATGGAACATACTAAAAAATAGATACAAATAGGGACAAATAAATGGAATAGAGGAAAATAGGAAAAAAGGGGTAAATATAAGGAAAAATAGGAATTAATGTGAAAAATAGTACACAATAGTAAAAATAATGAAAAACGGAGAATAATAACATAAAATAACGAAAATCTGGAAAAAAAATTGCAAATAGGGATAAATAGGAACAAATATGAAAAAATTGAGAAAAATAGGAAAAAATAATGAAAAAAAATGAAATAAGAAATAATAAAAAAATTGGAAGATAGAGAAATTAGGAATAAGATGGAATATTGCGGGAAATATGAGAAAAAATTGTGAAAACTGATAAAAAAATAATGAAAAATAGAGAAAAATATGGAAAATGATGACAAATACATACAAATAAGAACAATTAGATAAAATAGTGGAAAATTGGAAAATAGGATAAAAGGGGTAAATATCAGAAAAAAGATAAAAATAGGGAATAATGTGAAAAATAGTAAAAAATAGTATAAAATAATAAAAAACAGAAAAATTGAGAAATTAGGAAAAAGATGGAAAAATGCGGTAATATGAGGAAAAATAGGGAATTATCCAAAAAATAGTAAAAAACAATGAAAAACGCAAAAAATAAAATAATACCGAAAATATACAACAACAGATGCAAATATTGACAAACAGGAAAAAATACGGAAAAATAAAGGAAAATAGGAAAAATAATGAAAAGCAGAAGAAAAAATAAGAAACAATAAAAAAAATAGGAAAAATAGAGAATTTAGGAAACACATGGAAAAATGCAGCTATATGAGGAAAAATAGGGAATAATGCGAAAAAAAGTAAAAAACAATAAAAAACACAAGAAAATTAAAAAATAAGCGAAAATATGGAAAAATAGATGCAAATAAGAACAAACATTGAAAAATAGATCAAAATATGAAAAATAATGAAAAACAGGAGAAAAAATAATAAACAATAAAAAAATGCAAATAGGAACAAATATTAAAAAATAGATAAAAATAGGAAAAATAATGAAAAACAGGAAAAAAAATAAGAAAATAAAAAAATAGGAAAAATATAGAAATTAGGAAAAAGATGGAAAAATGCTGCAATATAAGGAAAAATAGGGAACAATACGAAAACTAGTAAAAAAGAATAAAAAAATTGGGAAAAATAGTGAAAAAAATAATGAATAAATAAAATTATAAAAAATTGAGAAAAATATGGAAAATGGTGAAAAATAGATAGAACTAGGGACAAACATATAAAATAGAGGAAAATAGGAAAAAAGGGGTAAATATAAGAAGAAAGAAAAGGGAAAAATAGGGAATAATGTGAAACATAGTAAAAAATAGTAAAAAATAATGAAAACGGTGAAAAATAAGCAAAAATAGCGAAAATATGGAAAAATAGATTCAAGTAGGAACACATAATAATAAATACGGAAAAAAAGAGGAAATAGGAAAAAACAGGGGAAAAAAAGGAAAAACAGAGAAATTATGAAAAAGATGGAAAAATGCGGAAATATGAGAAAAAATAGGGAAAAAAGGTTAATAATTATTAAGAATTCAAAAAATTGGGAAAATTAAAAAAATAGGGTTAAAGATATTAAATTACGTTGTTATTTTTCCGTATGCTGCTTAACCTAACAATTTTTTTCAGCATCGTTCATTGAAGTTTGTAAACCAAAGCAAACGGACGTATCTTCATGCATCCTCAAAAACATAGAAATCCTCCGACCAAAACTCAAACAAAAGGAGGGAGTCGTTGAAATGGCTATTCCAAGTCTCCATCCAATGGTCATTCCGTTGGCCAACATCAAACTTGGAGAATTTGAGGTAAGATTTTTTATTACTTAGTGCATTTATCAATTTTTCTTCTTTTTTTTTTAATAACAACCTATATTTCATATATTTTTTTATTTTTAGGCCATATTAAAAGACATTAAATTATGGCAAGTTGATGAATTCCAAGTCAAGAAGTTACAAGTTGATCTTGGCGATAAAGTTGGTATAGATTTAAAACTTCAGTTTCCTGCTGTTAATGTTGAAGCAGATTACAAAGTTAAGGGTAATTTTCTTATCCTCAAATTAGACGGAACTGGGCCATGTCAAATAAACCTCAGTAAGTATATTCCACAACAGGGTTACCATTTTCAGTAGTAGTAGATTTCCTACTAAATTAGTAGATTTTTAAGAAAAATGAGGGGTGTTTAGTAGAATTGATAATTTTAGTAGGTTTCAGTAGATTAATTTGTACGTTAACTTAAATTTTTGATTATTCATCACTGTGAACGATATGGTCTAGTGGTAGAGTGTAGACGTTACATATGAAAGTTCCAAGTTCGAATCCTGATATATATTTTTATTTAACAAGTAAATGTTTCCTCTTTTCTCTCAAATACTGTTATTTATTTTGTCTGAATTTTTCCTCTTTGCACTTTGTCACTTTTATCTGAAAATACCCCTTTTTTTATAAAAATAACCCCCTTTTTTTCAAATTTTTTTATTTTTGTCATATTTTTCTTCCTTCAAAATTTCCCCTCTTTTGTCTCAAATACTGTCACTTTTTGTCTTAAATTTCCCCTTTTCTCTTAATTTTTGTCACTTTTTCCTAAAAATACCCCGTTTTCTAAAGTTACCCCATTTTTTTCTTAAAATTACTCCTTATTTTTTCATTTTTGTTATTTTTTGTCAAATTTCCCCTCTTTTCTTCTAAATTTTCTAACTTTTTTGTCTTAAATTTCCCCTTTTTTTTTCAATTTGTCACTTTTTTTCTTGAAATTACTCCGTTTTTCCATTTTTTTTTCTAAAACTACCCATTTTTCTCATTATTATCAGTTTTTGTTAAATTCCCACTTTTTTACGAAAAAAGCCACTTTTTTGAACAATTATTTTTTTCCCCTCCCTTTACCCCTTACCACTCCATTGGTAATGATGGAATGGGAGAGGGAGAAAATTGGAAATAAAAAGTTGGGACAAAGATTTACATATAAAAAAATAGGGGAAAAAGTTTGAAACTAAAAAACTAGGGGAAAAAAGACTGGGGCTAAAAATGGAAAAAAAAGTAGGCGAAAAATTGGAAAAAAGTTTCAACTTTTAAATTATAAAAATATTAGTGAAAAAGTGGAAAAAGTTTGACACAAAGAAATAAGAAATTAGTAAAAAATGTAGGAGAAAAAGTGGAAAAAAGTAGGGGAAAGGGTGGAATAAAAAAGTAGGGAAAAGTGGAAGAAAGTAGGAGAACAGTGAAAGAAAAATAGGGAAAGAAGTGAAAAAAAAAGTTTAATGGAGAAAAAGTGGAAAAAAAAAATTTTTACACAAAAAAATTGGTAAAAAATTTATGAGAAAGAGTGGAAAAAAGTAGGGAAAGGATAGAATAAAAAAGTAGGGGAAAGGATAGAATAATAAAGTAGGGGAAAAGTGAAAAAAATAGGGGAAGAAATGGATAATAGTCTTAAGGGGAAAAAGTGGAACAAAAAACGATTGACACAAAGAAATTAGTAAAAAATGTGTGATAAAAAGTGGAAAAAAGAAGAGGAAAGGGTGGAATAAAAAAAAGCCGGAAAAGTAGGGGAAAAGTGAAAAAAATAGGGAAAGAAGTGGAAAAAGTTTTAAGGAAAAAAGTGGAACATAAAGAAATTATTAAAAAATTCAGGGAAAGAGGGCGAGGGAATAATGGGAAAAAAGTTGGGAAACAAAAAAATTATTGAAAAAACAGGAAAAAAATGAGTTAGGAAAAATAGGAAAAAAGTTTGAAACTAAAAAATTATTAAAAAATGTAGGGGAAAAAGTATAAAAAAATGTCTAAAACAAAAAAATGGGGGAAAAAAATTTGAAATATAAAAAAATTGGTAAAAAAGTACAGGAAAAAAGGATGGTGGAAACATTGCGGAAAAAAATTGAAATTAAAAAAATAGGGAGAAAATGAATCAGAAAAAAAGTGGACAAAAAGTTTGAAATATAAAAAAATTAGTGAAAAAGTAGGGTAAAAAGTAGCGTAAAAATGAAAAAAAATGGGGAAAGAAGTGGAAAAAAAGTTTTAAGAGGAAAAAGCGGAACAAAAAAGTTTGACACAAAGACATTTGTAAAAAATATAGGAGAAAAAGTGGAAAAAAATTAGTAGAAAGAGTTTAAAAAATATAGTGGGAGTGGAATAAAAAAATAGCGGAAAAACTGGAAAAAATAAAGAAAAGTGAAAAACAATGGGGAACGAATTGAAAAAAAAAGTTTTAAGTTAAAAGGGAAAGTTATATTTTCTTTTTTTTAAATACACAGGTTAGATTTAGATAGTTAAGACTTCTTTTAATAAAATAAATATAAATAGTGTTATATTTTCTTCTTTTTTAAAAAACTCAGGTTAGATTTAGATAGTCAAAGACTTCTTTTAATAAAGTAAATTAAAATACATTGGTTAGATTTAGATAGTTAGTAGATTTTGGTAGTTTATTATCGAAATGTTGGTGGAATCGGTTTATTGAAAATGGTAACACTGTTCCACAAACTTTATCAATCTTACTAATTTATTTAAGGTTAATTTTGTCTTTTTCACACTTTTCCTGTTGATTTTATCTTTTGATGCATTCTCTTTAATATCGTTATAAAAAATAAAATTATTTCCTATCAATTTACTTCCCTGTGACATCAATATACCTAAAGTTATCCTTAGGTCGAGAAAATCCTGTTTTAGACGTCCCGGTAGTGACTGTGATATTTTCATGGACTTTCCAATTCTGGAGCTGAGACTGGGTGTAAAAAGTGTTTGGTCAGCTGAAATTTCCAGTTTGGGTCCGGGAAAATGGTCCATTGGGGCCGGAAAAACATATTTCGGACGTACCAATCGCAACAGTGGGGTTTTTATATACTAATTCCTGTAGCTTAGACTGTGTTTGACAGGTTTATGACCATGTGAAATTCCCTGTTCGGGTCCCTCAGGTCCAGAATTGAAAAATACACGAAAATACCACTGTTGCGACTGGTATATCCGAAATATTATTTTCCGGCCCCAATGGGCCATTTTCCCGGACGCAAACTGGGAATTTCAGCTGACCAAACACTTTTCACACCCAGTCTCAGCTCCAGAATTGGAAAGTCCATGAAAATACCACAGTCGCGACCGGGACGTCTAAAACAGGATTTTCCCGCCCCAAGGGGTCATTTTCCCGGATCCAAACCCCGTAATTTTAGTTGGCCATAAACTTTTTGAGCACAAAATCCGGCTTCGCCATATCCCGGGAACCGCATTTCAGGCCATTTTTGGCCCCTGAGGCCAATTCCAGATGTGTAGGCCCAATTCTGAGATCGGGATCGGATTGAATGTATGAACTTTTTTTTTGTGGGGCTGTGTAATCAAACATTTATCTCCTTCCTTTAACGTATATTATACGATTACTTATATTATTAATCATTTGTAACTATTTTTTCAAGTGCTCTAATTTTTTATTTATGATTTTTTTAGCTAATCTTCAAGCAAATGTATTGGCTGTGGGAGAAAAAGAAACCAGAAATAATAAACAGTACATTGTTCTTAAATCCTTTGAAATTAAACCTGAAGTGGGTCACTTAGATATTCTTTTAGAAAATCTCTTTCCTGAGAATGAAGAACTCACTAACAATGCTAACAAAATATTGAACTCTAATCAAAATGTTGTTGTTGAAGAATTTTCTCCACTTGTTGTAAATGTCATAAAAGAATTTATTACGAGTCTTGTTTCTAATATTTTTAATCATTATAGTTATGATATTCTTTTTCCTGATGATTAAAATTCGAAAATAATCAAAAGCCAAAATATATAAAATTTATTTTTTTTAAATATTAAGAGCAAAAAAATTTTGACTTGTTTTAATTTCGTTCTTTAATAACATTAATAAAATTTATCACTAGATTTCTTTTTGATGATATTTTATTATTTTGAGTAAAAATTTAATAAGCTCACTGAGTCCAAATTTTAAAACCAATAAAATAGGAAACATTAATTTTAATTGCAAATGGAAATCTCTATTATTTGGTAATTTATGAGCATATAAATAATCTTTTAGATATTTGGGAAAAGCTGTGATTTATTTTTTTTTATTTGTTTTTTTTTTGTATATTCATACCTCTACTCATATTATAATTTTTTTCAATACCGAAAATGTATTTTAATAAATAGGTAAATTAAAAAGTGTTAATTATAATAATGGTATCAATAAAGATTTTTATTATATTGTTTTGTTTTATTCTAAATACAGTTTATAACAGTTTTTTTTCTTTGAAAAATCTAAAAACTAAAAAAAAAATAAACAAATCGAAAGAAAATCAGAATAAATTTAGAAATATTAGAATAAATAAAAAACACTGGAAAAAGTTGAAAGACAAATCAGAAAATTTTAGAAAAAAATAAAATAAAATACGGAAAAACTAGAAAATCAATGGAATTGTGAAAAATTGGAAAGAAACGCAAAAACTCTGAAAATCGCAAAATAAACGAAAGAATCGGAAAAAGATGCAAAAAATAGTGCAAAAATAAAGAACAACCAATGAAAAAAATCGAATGAATTGAAACAAATTGAACGAATTGAAATAAATCGCAAAAAATCGATACAATTGTTAAAAAAGACAAAAAAATCTAAAAAAATTGCAAAACTTTGCAGAAAATAGTAAGAAATTTCAAAAAACAGTTAAAAATCGGAAAAAATTACAACAAATTGCAAAATATTGTCAATGGAAATAATTGCAAAAAAAAAACAGAATAAAATTGCAAAACAAATCATAAAAAAATCACAAAAATATTGCAAAAAATCGCAAAAAAAAAACAAATAACCAAAAAAACGGAAACAACTGTAGGAATAAAAAAATGAAAAAATATAGAAAAAAACGAAAAACCGAAAAAAATCACAGAAATAAGAAAAAATGATAAAAAAATAAAAGAAAGAATTAGAAAACAAACAGAACAAGGAAAAATAAAATGGGAAAAAAATTAGAAAACACCAAAAAAATAGAATAAAAAACAAAAAATCAGAAAGAAGAGAAAAACAGCAATATTTTTGCGTAATTTAGAATTTCCGAAAACTCAAAATTACGAAAATAAATTTCTTTATATATGATATAAGTAGCGAGAAAGTAAAAGCTTGCCATGTCCGTTGAATCAGATAAAAAACACTGGAAAAAGTTGAAAGAAAAATCAGAAAATTAAAAAAAAAAGAAATAAAAAAATGTAAATTACGGAAAAAACAAACAATCAATAAAACTGTAAAAAAGGGGAAAAACGCAAAAATCCTGAAAATCGCAAAATAAACGAAAAAATCGCAAAAAGATGCAAGAAATACCGAAAAAATAAGAACACCCAATGAAAAAAATCGAATGAATTGAAATACAATTGCTAAAAAAGGCAAAAAATCGAAAAAAATCACAGAAAAAAGAAAAAATGAGAAAAAATTAAAAAAAAATTAGAAAACCAACACAACAATAAAAAATAAAATGGGAAAATCTAGAAAAAAACGAAACAAAAATATAATAAAAAACAGAAAAAAACAAAAACCAGAAAAATGAAAAAAAAGTGAAAAAACAGCAATATTTTTGCCGTAATTTCTAGTTTTCGAAAAGTCATAGTTACGAAAATAAATTTCTTTATATATGGTGTAAGTAGCGGGAAAGTAAAAGTATATCAAAAATTAATATCATTTTAGGGGTTTTTAACGATGCTGAATCGATTGCCGTAGTCCGTTTGTCTCTATCTATCACCGTTCTCAAGTTGAATCAGGCTAACAGACGGACGGACGGACAGTTTTTTCTTCGAAAGCTTTTAAAAAAAAATTAAACGAATCGAAAAAATCAGAATAAATCTAAAAAATAAGATAAAATAAAAAACACTGGAAACAGTTGAAAGAAAAATCAGAAAATTCTGGAAAAAAATAAAAAATAGAATTGTAAAATTTGGAAAAACCAGAAAATCCATAAAATTGTAAAAAACGGAAAAACGCAAAAACTCTGAAAATCGCAAAATAAACGAAAGAATCGCAAAAAGATGCATGAAATTGCGAAAAAATAAGAACAACCAATGAAAAAAATCGAATGAATTGATTTGAAATAAATCTCAAAAAATTCATATAATTGCTAAAAAAAGGCAAAAAAATCTAAAAAAAAACCGCAAAACATTGCGGAAAATGGCAAAAAATTTCAAAACAATGGTTAAAAATCGGAAAAAAAATAAAAAATGGCAAAAAATTGCCATTGCAAATAATTGCGAAAGAAAATCAGAACAAAAATGCAAAAAAATCATAAAAAAAATGCAAAACAATCGCAAAAAAAACCAAAAAGCCGGAAACAACTGTAGGCATAAAAAAAATTTAAAAAAAAACGAAAAATTGAAAAAAATCACAGAAAAAAGAAAAAATGAGAAAAAAATTAAAAAAATAGAAAACAAACAGAACAATAAAAAATAAAATGGGAAAAATTAGAAAAAAACCGAAAAAAAAATGGAATAAAAAACAGGAAAAAACAAAAACCAGAAAAATGAGAAAGAAATGAAAAACAGCAATATTTTTGCCGTAAGTTTCGAAAACTCAAAAGTTACGAAAATAAATTTCTCTATAGGTATATACCTAATATACTACAGTATGTATGGTATAAGTAGCGGGAAAGTAAAAATGTCAAAGTTTAGTTTTTCTTCTTCCAAAACTCAAAAAACAAAAAAAATTAAACGAATCGAAAAAATCAGAAAAAATCAGAATAGATCGAAAAAATAAAAAACACTGGAAAATGTTGAAAGAAAAATAAGAAAAATTTGTAAAAAATAAAAAATAAAATTGCAAAAGACGGAAAAACCAGAAAATCAATAAAATTGTAAAAAAAAACGGAAAAATGCCAAAAAAAATATGAACAACCAATGAAAAAAATCGAATGATTTGAAATAAATCGCAAAAAATCGATACAATTGCTGAAAAAGGCAAAAGAATCTAAAAAGTCGCAAAAGATTGCAGAAAATATCAAAAAATTTCAAAAAATCGAAAAAAAATCACAAAAAAATGGCAAAATATTGTCAATGCAAATAATTGCAAAAAAAATCAGAATAAAAATCCAAAAAAAAAATTATAAAAAATTGTAAAAAATCGCAAAAAAAACAAATAACAACCAAAAAGCCGGAAACAACTGTAGGCATAAAAAAAATAAAAGAAAAAAAACGAAAAATCGAAAAAATCACAGAAAAAGAAAAAATGAGAAAAAAATAAAAGAAAGAATTAGAAAATAAACAGAACAATGATAAATAAAATGAGAATAAATTAGAAAAAAACCGAAAAAATTGAATAAAAAACAGAGAAAAAACAAAAATCAGAAAGAAATGAAAACAGCAAAATTTTTACCTTAATTTCTAAAACCGGACAAAACCGTTTTTTTCCTAAAAACTGAAAAAAATTACCAATCGAAAAAATCAGAATAAATCTAAAAAATAAGACAAAATAAAAAACACTGGAAATAGTTTGAAAGAAAAATCAGAAAATTTTGGAAAAAAAAATAAAAAATAAAATTGTAAAATTTGGAAAAACCAGAATATCAATTAAATTATAAAAAAAAAACGAAAAAAACACAAAAGATCCAAAAAATCGTAAAAAAAATAAGAACAACCAATGAAAAAAATTCCAACAAAGGCAAAAAAATATAAAAAAAAACTCAAAACATTGCAGAAAATTGCAAAAAATTTCAAAAAATACTTAAAAATAATTTCAAAATAAATCATAATAAAACACAAAAAATTGCAAAAAAAATAGCAAAAAAACAAATAACAATCAAAAATCCGGAAACTGTTGACATTTTTTTTAATTAAAACAAAAACCGAAAAATTGAAAAAATCACAGAAATAAGAAAAAATGAGAAAAAAATAAAAGAAAAAATTAGAAAACAAACAGAACCATAAAAAATAAAATGGGAAAAAATTAGAAAAAACCGAAAAAAAAAATAGAATATAAAATAGAAAAAAAAACCAATGTCAATATTTAATATTCATAAAATAATACCTACATTTAAAAGTTATTCGACTTCTGAGAATAAATTGATTTTATTATGAATAAAATCACCAAAAACAAACAATAATTCGCGTAGAAAAAATGCCATTAAACTGGTCGGTTCAGCTGTACTAGTAAACTTCTTCACCTTGCAGTCTTCCGGTACACGCGCCTCTTTTTTTTTATTCTTGAAAACAGTGTTTTTATTTAAAAAAAGGCGGGTCAATTTTTGGCCCAGACCCTAAATCGAGGCCAAAAATCGTAAAATACTGATTTCGCCATGACACACAAACAAAATTTTTTTTTGTCCAAACAATAATAAATAATAAATACTTTAATTCCTGTAACCATGGAAACATATTAAACGTTTTATGTGCTCGTTTTGAAGTTTGAACTGTCAAACAATTTAGTTTTATTTAAGTCCAATAATTATTTGTTTGCTGATTATAGTACCTATAAATGATGTTTAAATGTACTTTTTAATAAATCATAAATAAACAAAAAATCCTTGATAATCATTGTTAAACAGATTTCTATAACAGTGACAAAAAAATGCAGTACAGGGACATACGTTTTAGTTCGCAATTTTAGGAACTAAAGTGCCAATTTTTCTCCCTTGTAACTAAAATGTTTAATAATCTATATTGTAATAAAAGCACCCTGTATAATGATTCCAAGGAAATGAAATCACTAGGGAGATAATAAAATGGAGGATAAAATTTTTTTTATTTTGAAAATAAAAGAAAAAATTAAGGTTGATACATATAGTTTAAATAATCAAATAAGTTAAGTAATTATTATTATTAAGAAATTAAAATTATTAACAGTAGAAAAGATTCCAACTCAGAGAGAGAGAGAGAGAGAGTAAATGTTCCAGATTAATTATTAAAAAAAAAATATATAAAAAAAATTGAGTACAACCGAGGTAAGTCTTCAATTTAAAATAATAAACAGAAAATTCATTTGTTGTCTTTATTATAACAATATATATGGATTAAAGTGAAACTTTTACTCCCTTTAGACTAAAATATTTAATAATTTCTATATGTTTTAATCCCTCTTCTTATTATCGCCGCACGCCTATGAACTTTTAATATACTTCCTAATGTAATTAAAATCAATTTAATTTATTGATTAGTCAAATATGGAAATTTCTATTTTTTTTTTTTTAATAAAACATAAAATTTTTCTATCCCTTCTTTTTTTTTCGGCCTCGAAAAAATTTTTTGTAAATTATGGTGGTTTATAAACGTGTTGAAAAATGTTTAAGAATCAGTCTAGGAAGTATAAAATTTTCGTTTAATTGATAACCAGTTATATTTAATTTAAGATGAAATATTTGTTGTTGGTGTTTTGTTTAACCGGAATTTCTGTAGCAAGAAAACTGCGTAAGCATTTTAATTTGATTCTAATTATTTTCTCCAATTACCTTCAACTTATTATTTTAAATAATTAATATAGACGTTTTACTTTAATATTTACAGGGTGGCAATGCAGTTATAAATTTATAAATTTTTGGTATTATTTCCTTTTATCTCAGTTTTATAAATCAATTTTTAATCTTCTTAATTTGATAAAATCACAAATATAAAAAAATAAAAAAAGTAGATAACATTTAAAGGACTATTGGTATTTAAAATAAAAATTTTAATAAATACTGTTTTTTTTTTAACAAATAGATAAGATTTCATAACGAGCCGCAAGCGAGTTCTGCAAGTCTTCTAATTAAAAAAAAAACAGTTTCAGGGCATATTCTACATAATATTTTTTCGGAAATCGTGTGACATAACAAATCAATAAAGCACGTTTCTTTATAATATTTATTTGTGGAAAAAAATAAGAAGCATTATAATTTACTTTATATTATTATTTTTACTTTCCCGATCCCATCAAAGGGAAAGTATAGTGAACGAGCAAAAAAAATCAAGATATCGATGGAAAAATCCATTTTGAGGTCCCCCAAGAAGTTTGAAACCATTTCCAGACCAAGGTCTGTCTGTGTGGCTGTGTGTTTGTGTGTCTGTATGTAATCTTCCACGATAACTGTTGAACTGTTTGACCAATCAAGCTGAAATTTGGTATGGAGGGTCGGTGAGTGCCTCGAATGCGACCATTAGTCATTGGTTTAAATTGGTACAGTATAGAAGGTCCTCAAGACCGACATTGATTGAATACACATGATTGTTTGCCTTTTTATAAATTTTAAAGACAAACAATACATTTTAGTGCAAAATATTCTAGTGCAAAGTTTTAAAACATAAAATTTTCTACAATTTTTGTATGAAACTTTTTCCAAAATTTTCAATAGTTGCTCCACTAGAGGGCGTTCAAAAAATATGTATCTAGGTTTTCCGTATTTTTCCAAATTTTGAAGACAAACAAGGCAAAATTTTCTAGTGCAAAGTTGTAGAGCACCAAATTTTCTTTAACTTTTACCCAGGTAGCACAGGTTTGTAAAATGACGTCTTATTTAAGTCATTATTGACGTCATAGTTCATGACGTCAAATTCACGTCTTTTAACAAATATATAATTACCGATGTAGAGGCTGAAGAGGATTGAATGATTTTATAAGGAAAACAATATTTCAATTACATCTACAAATATCCATCCAAAAAATAGTTTTTATTAAAATATTTCAGCTTTTGATTAATCAGTACAAGATTTGTCAAGTTTTGTGTGTAGTTAAATAATAAATTTAATAATTTTTCCCAGTTTATTTTATGTTACTTCCCTAAAGCTACCAATTTCCTATGGAGCCTAGGGACTATGTAAGTCGTGACGTCATTTATTGGTCATTTAACTGATGTCTTCTTATGGTCTTGTAGGTCTTCAAAATGACGTCTTTTATAGGTCATTTTTCAGACGTCTTATGGCTGCGACATTTTGAAGTCATTTTAGGTCGTTAGTTGATCAATTATTTGACCAAATTGGGATGTCATTTGGACGTCACTGTGCTATTTGGGTATATTTAGCTTTTTTTCGGATTCCATATAGTATCGCCGCTAGAGGGCGAAAAATATACACATTTAGGCTTTTTCCATTTTTTTTGGGCTTTAGTGCAAAATGTTCAAGTGCAAAGTTGTAGAGCATAAAATTCCCTACAACTTTTATATCAAATTTTTTCCAGAATGGGGACGTATTATGTAAAATTTTTAAGTTGGCACTTAAAAGTCTGTTATCAAATATGCCTAGAAAAAATATTTATAAATTTTTTAAACCTATATTTCATTAAAAACAAAAAATTAAAAATATCTACATTATTTGATAATACTGTTCAGAGATGGCAGTATATACGAACTGAATTCCTTATTAAATAGAGGCCAGATGTAAACATGAGAAAAGAAGAAAATTGTATTGTTTTTTTTTGACCGTGACTAGCAGTACATCGGATGTACTCGTTTATATCATAGATCGGAAAATAAAATAAACCATCTAATTTTTACATCTCGAACTTTGAAGAAAATAAATGAAGAAAAAAGACACTTTACTGTATAAATGAAAATGATTACCAGTCAATATTTTCATGTAGTTTTAAAGAAGTTAAAAAAGCGAAATCAAATAAACATTAATTATGGAGAAAAAAAATAGAAAATATCGGAAAAAAATTAAAGAAAAATCAGAAAATTTGGAAAAAACCGAAAAAATCAAACGCTTAAAATCGCAACAACAAAAACGGCGCAGAAAAACGTAATAAATCGAAAAATATAGCAAAAGAAAACACTAAAAATTAAAAAAAAAATTAAAAATTCTAAAGAATTAAAATAAATTGTAAAAAAATCTTAACAAAATTTCAAAAAAATGATAAAAAAAGCGCAAAAAATTAAAAGAATAAGAAAAATGAGAAAAAAATAGAAAATAAGATTGGAAAAAAAAGAACAATGATGGAAAAATGTGAAAAATGAGAAAAATCGACAAAAAAACGAAAAATCTGAAAAATAAGAAAAAGTCGAGAAAAAATTTAAACAACCAAAAAAAAGAACAACCAAAAAAAAATCGCAACAAAATTCAAGAAAACGGCAAAAATATAGAGGAATAAGAAAAAATGAGAAAACAAAAATGAGAAAAATTAGAACTCGAAAAAAAAACCAAAAAAAAAAACAAAAAATCATAAAAATAAGAACAAAAACGAAAAACTATAAAAAAACTGTTTCTCTCTTCCAAAAATAAGAGAAGAAAATCGCAAATTATCGCAAAAAATAAATGAATAAGAAAAAATTACAAAAAAACGACAATGATGAAAAAATGAGGAACGATGAGAAAAAATCGAAAAAAAAATCAGAAAAATATGAAAAAGACGAGAAAAAATTTTAAAAACCTAAAAAATCACAAAAAAATCGGAGTAATAAGAAAAACAGAAATCAAATATAAACAAAAATATAAAAAAATGAAAAATAAAATTGTAAAATACGGAAAGACCCGTTCTAAAAATCGCGAAAAAAAAAACACAAAGAACAACGAAAAAACCAGAAAAAATTGTAACGAAAAAAAAATTAACAAAATCGATTGGAGTAAAAAAAATCGAAACAAAATTCGAAGAAAATGGCAGAAAAATCGCAAATAATCACAAAAAGTTTACTACTGATCAGTTTATTATTTTAATTAAATTATTACTGTACAAATCAAACCGGTTACCAATGACTGTGTTTATGTGGTTTTTAGGAAACTAAAAAAATTATCAAATCATAAAAAAGTTGGCCGTACTGGGAATCAAACTCCGGGCTCTTATACACCGAAACCATATAATATACGCATTATGAAAAAAACAAAGTGACAGAAATATTATCAAACTTATCAAGCAAATGCGCAAACATAATTCCATACTTTTTAAACCTTAAAACGCAGTGAACGACCGATATATAAAATAAACGTACATGCGATATACTGCTAGTCACAGCGTTTTACTTGTCACTTTTCAGTATAACATAACCTATTATTTTACCATTTAAAATTTGTTCCATAGATTAATGTAATACTGGTATTTTGTAATTAGAGGTAATCATATTCTCTACAGCCGAGCCGGGAAAGTTCTAGGGTGACACAGCTGATTTATTTTTTATATATTTTATTAGCAATCAGATTTCAAATCTATAAGCCAATTTTATAAATTCGTATATCTAAATTATTACAAATAATGGCGTGTTAAGGAGTTCATCCAATGATGACTCATCGATATCCTTGAGGTCCTGTTGATCTTCTGTCGCTTACAAATTGAAGTAGTGATTCGATTGGTGAATGGGAATGATCGTTTAATTTTTCTCTATGTTAGTTGATTCTTTCCCTAATGACTTCACTAACGTATGGAATTTTGAGGTCTCTGTGTAAAGTGTGGTTAGATACAAACCATGGAGCGTTTGTTATGGTTCTGAATATTTTTAATTGACATTTCCAAAGTATGGCTATATTTGTCTTAAAGGCGCATCCCCATAGCTCAATTCCCTAGTCCATATTGGGTTTCTTCCTACCAGCCAGTTTATTTCTTTCATTTTGAAGTCAAACTGTTTTCTGTTTTATGTGCTGTTTCCAGTCATTTTTGAGTCCAAGTTAAGGCCTAGGTATTTGGCTTTATCTTGTTGTGGCAGATTTATCTGGTTGGGATTACCAGCCTTGGCGGAAATTAATATGTGAAGACTTCGATTCGTTTGCCTTAATTTTCAATTTTTGTTTCCAATTATTTACTAAATTTATGTGCTCTTGAAGATGTTATTGTAGGATCTTCATGGTTAGAGGAAATAGCTATGTCATCTGCGAATGTTTCTATTACTTTCCCGACCCACCTCCTAGAAGGGAAAGTATTGTGAACGAGCTAAAAAAAAATTCGAGATAAAAACGGAAATATCCATTTTCGGGTGCCCTGAGATGATTAAGACCATTTCCAGATGGAAGTCTGTCTCTCTGTCTGTGTGTCGGTATGTGTGTGTGTATTCTTCCACGATAGAAGCCACACGTTTAATCCGATTGAGCTGAAATTTTTATAGGGGTTTGGGTTACCCGTCAGAAAAACCCATTAGTTTTTGTACGACATCTGTCAAACCGAAGTATCACTATCAAAAAACGACATATGCAATATGTCACGGAATTCGACTTGCAATATGTCATTTGAAAGCCCTTGAAAAACTCTATTCAAAACAGCTAAAATTATTTCTCCAGCTGTAACCTGTCAAAAATAAAAAATTGTCAAAATTTTAAACTTTAGCATTAAATATCTAAAAAAAATATGTCACGGAATTGGACTTGCAATATGTTATTTGAAAGCCCTTGAAAAACTCTATACGGAACAGTCAAAATTATTGCTCTAACTGTCACCTGTCAAAAAAAATGTCAAAATTTGAAACTTTAGCATTAAATATCTTAAAAAGTAATAATCCGATTGGGCTGAAATTTGGTACATTAGAACTCATTAGTTTTTGTATGACATGTGTCAAACGGAAGTGTCACTATCAAAAAACGACATACACATAAATTAGAGTAAGAAAACAAAAAAACGAAATTATTTATGGCGAAAAAATTATACCTAGTTTATGAATCATTATTTCTGTTTAATAAAAAAAAAATCCATTAAAAAAAATTTGATATGACCCTTACGGAAATGAAAATCAATATTTAATTCCGTTTTTTGAAAAAAACTAAAAATACTGGTATCTATCAGTAATTCAAACAATTATTTTCTTCTCTACAGACAAGTCTACAACATTATTAATAATTTCCATTTCCAAATTGTTCCTATCTCACTTATTTTTTGGAATTTTATATGTCACTTCCGGTTCAACCGGAAGTGATATTTTCATTCGTGTTAGTCAAAAAGTAGCCCATTATTGTCTAATTTATGTGTGCCAAAACCTTATTTAGAAATTCAAAAACAACCAAAATTTTGGGGGCGTACATTGACCCGTGGCCACCTGGTCTATAATATATAGCAAAGGGTCAAGGATATTTCCTTGGGGTACGCCTGGCTGTATTTTGAAACGTTTGGAAACTTGATCGCTGAACTTTGTTTCAAAATCGCATCTGTGTAAGTAGGAATTGAACAGGTTAATAGTCATTTCTCCACGACCATTACTGAATGTATGAATTCTGAAATCATTTTTAATAATAGAATGTAAACATTCACACTCTAGAGTCTGAATATTTATTCTATAATACTTGCCTCTTATGCATTTTGCATGTATTTTCATTCTTTATCAAGGTAAAGAATGGATTTTCTGTAATCGAAATAAACGATATGGGATTGCCCTGGATTTCAAAAGTGTCACTGTCAGATATAAAATGGCAACTGTAATAATTATTTTCAAACAAGTTTTAATTTAAACAAAATAATGAGTGAAAAATCAAGTGAAGTAGATATAGAATTTAATAATATCTGAAATTGCAAATTATGAAAAAACACCAATGCACCAGATTTTAATATCGGTAAGTGTACCACAGCACTATAAATATTAATACAATGTAATACAAATATGTCAACAAATAACTTGTGTTCAGATTTAATTTAATTTTGATTTATACTTTTTGATCGTGGAGAAAATATAGTCTGTTACTCGGTCAGAATGAAAAAATTCGACACTCGTGGTTCCTCACACTCGCTTTCGCTCGCGTTCGGAATTTTCCACTCTTGTCGAATTTTTCATTCTAACCTTGTTACAGAATCTACTATTATGTAACTAGTGCAAAAAGTGTATATTTGTTGCACGATGCATGAAATTTACAGATCGAGACGAAGTCGAGAGCTGCAATCATGCTGAGTGCAACAAATATGCTTTTTCCACATGTTGAGCACAGCTTTTTTTCTACTAAATTTTTCATTTAAAATTTTATTCAAGAGTATTTTAAAATACAAGAAATATTATTAATGTTATTTTTATAAAACTATTTATTTTTTTGACTGAATTTCAATTTTAATATCACAGTTAGAGCAATTTAACTGATGGACAAACTTTATTGCCAGTGATTTTTTAAATTTTTCGTGCAAAAAATTAAACTCTTGGTACAGTAAATCGTGCAAAAAATAGTAACTTTTTGCACAATCGTAGAAAAAATATTTTAGGGGAAGTAATCTTTTAATTTTGTACAGTAGACCCGAACGCTTAACTTATATCAAGATTTGATGTGCAGTATTTTTTACCATCGAGTATATCGGTAATACGATGGCATTGGTGTATTGTTGAGTGGGCGTGTCTGAAACTGAATTAATGGCCCCTTCTAAAAATGACTTTTTCCAACAGTTTTAAAATTTTTGGTAGCAGGCTTATCTGGTGGTAACTTCAGGCACCTATATGGATTTTACCGGATTTTGGGTTCATATTATTTTTGCTACTTTTAAGGCTTCAGGCCAAAGTTGTAGTCTCAAAGCTGCAATGAATATATAAAGTAACTCTCTTAGCATCTTAGCTGGTAAAGATTTTACAGCTATCACTTTCAACGATAGTTTTTTTGATAAGTTGGCTAACTGACAAAAGATGAAGTTGGATTTCGTTGCCGAAACCGTGGATCCTAATAGTTTATATTGGCCTTGGTCATTGAATTAGAGATGATCTCTTTGTTATTAGGAAAAGAGTTCAAAAGAACTACATATATGGTTTTAATTTCCTCTGATGAAGGGAAATTTGGAGTAATGACCAGGAGATATCTTTTGGGAAAATTTTAAGGCTATTTAACACACTTTGTAGTAGAATATTCGTTGAAAGAATATTGGATGCAATATTTGGGGACTGGAGGTACTGGAGTTTAATGGTTCATATCTGTGAGCTATGCCATAAAAGGGGAAGTCTTGTTTGGAGCATATAAATACGTTTCGGAAGCAGTAATAATTCACATAATCAGCCTTGGAGTTGATTATCCAGTGGTTGATAAATAAATCTCTTTTCTTATGGAGATTTTATCATTGAACTTGAATCTGTATACTAATTTAACAATATTTTTAAATATATTACTCGATATATATATATCTCTTATTATTTAAAAAAAAATGGGGAAATAAATAAAACTCCAAATCCTATTTTTTTCCTAAAATTTATGTTTAATATATGTAAAATAAATAATTTGATTGAATAACAAGTTTGCTATACTAATAACACGAGTATTAGTTGTTTTTACTGAGAAATGATAAAATCAAGTTACAATGACTGCTACTAAAATATTGTTTAAGCAATATAAAGTTTAGATATTAAAAATAGTATATTAAGTAACTTGTACTTTATATGTATTAAAAGCTGCATACAATACTTTTTCTACGACCAGTATTCTAAGAATTATCCATATATCTTACTTGAATTTTACATTGAAAAATTATGATTTATTTATTTTAACAATTTAACGGTATTCTTAATCTCATATTTTAACCTTTAAGTTCAAATTTAAATAAGAAATAAGATCTCAATTTCTGATAAAAGCAGACAATATTAATTTTCAGATTTCAATTTTCATTCATTCGATAATGGGATTTTAAAAAAAACTACCCTATATGACTGACCTTTTTCTTGTTTTAGTCTTCGTCAAAGGAAATTTATGATATAATACACGTTGTCTGGGATTTTGTTATTATATAATGTGTCTAATGTGATTTCATTCAGTAATGGATTGTTTAATTTGATTTTATGAATTCTTAGTAATGTATTGATTAATTAGGAAAACGTAAACCAAATCATGATTACAGGATGTCCCACAAATACATAGAGCAATAGTGAATTTCTTGTATAAAAATGTTATGATTTAGCTGAACTTATATTAGTGCTATTACAAATATTAAAAAATGAGGTTTAATCCCACCCAACTTTCGAAACACTCCTAGATGATATAAATACCATTTTAATATCTTTATAGTTATTCATTTTTTTTTAATTTATGTTAAATTTCAAAAAATTTACGCAATTTTTTTTGGAACTTTACAATTTTTTGAATAAAATTTTGAACAAAATCACAATTATAGAGTTTTTTACTAAAAATTTAATGGTAGTATTTTTGAATTTTAAATATTAATATTAACCTTAAAAAATGAAAATTGAATAATTTTAAAATCAGTTTTACTCAAAATGGAAAACAGACCTTTTGTAGGTTTGCTGGATCAAAATATATTAATAAAACGAAATTACAAAAAATTTAAAAAAAATCTTTATTTTGGCTATAATAATTACAATTCTCAATTCTAAGAAACTAAAATACATTTTAAATTTAGAATTTATATATTATCTTTCGAATGGTGCAAATCCCATTCTAGATTAAAATCGTAATAATATTTTAAATTTTTTTGCCAATTTTTTAAAAATTCCACAATTTTTGTAATAAAATTTTGAAAAAAAAAACAAGTATAAAATTAAATAATACAAATTTAATGATTTTTTTTCAATTTTTAAGATTAAACTGAAACTAAAAAAAATAATTTAATAAAGACAAAAATTATATAAAAATTAAAATAAAAACTAGCTGCGAAACAATGAGGAAATCGAAAAAAAAATTGTGGAAAATTTTATGCTCTATAATTTAGATTTCCTATAATTTTTCATAAAAATCCCTTATTTTCACGTCCTCTAGCGGCAAAATTATGAAGAGTTCGAAAAAACGGTAATGACAAAATGTGTAGAAAATTTCATATTCTACAACTTCGATATCCTGTATTTTTTTATAAAAATTCATAAAATGTATAAAAAATAAATATGTAAAATTTTATTGCCATCTTGTTTAGTAATGACGTTATCACTTATAGCAACTGTAACTTTAATATGTCTGATTAACACCAAAATCTATACAGGTCGTCTCCTTGCTACTCTTAATACGTATAAAAAATTTCATCTAAATCGGTTCAGCCGTTTAGACGCTATCATGTTCACACACACACAGACACACAACAGACAGACCATACTAAAAATGCTAGAAATGGACCTCAAAACGTAAAAATTAAAAAGGTACAAGACTAAATGATTTTTACCTTTAACTTTAAGTTTGTTTAATATATATATATATATATATATATTATGTAATAAAGTATATTTTAATTTTTTAAATATTTATTATAATCCAAGGACTAATTGATCAAATATGGAACTGATAATAAAATTATAAGAAATCGAATATACTTACCTCTATGAAGATTAATCGTAATTTTATGACCTTGTCCTCTGACATGATTGAATTTTAGTTTCATGTTTATCATGACCATCGGTACGACTTTAAAACCGAACTTATCGTATAAAATTAACAAGACTACCTACTAATATTTGCGTTCGGTTTTTTCCTGGACACTTTTAATAACACTCTTCATTCTATTTTTTTCATTTTGTTGCCCTATGGGGGAGTAGTAATCATATTGGACGACAAGCTCGGAAAATTACGATTAATCTTAATACAGGTAAGTGCGGTATTCGATTAATCTTTTAATTTGCCTTCACTTGTGGTTTCATTGGCTCTCCCGGACATTGAGTGGTAAATCTGCTAGCGCACTCAGGAAGTTTAAAGCAGGGGCGGGCTATCAAAAATGATAAATTTAATTTTAAAAAGTGAAAAACCTCACGGATAAAAATTATATAAATATTAAGGATTTATTATTATTGTATTTATTTACAAATAGGTACCTCCTAATATACAGCAAAGATAATAATATATTAATATAAACACAATTTGAAAAAAAAAAGAAAACATTTATAATATTTTGTTTATAAGTACTAAATTAAATCATAGTATTGGTTTGTTAAATGGTTTAATAAATTCGTTCTAAACAGAATAAGACTGGTAGAAACTGGTAGACTGTTATAATTAATAAATCTTTAAAAGTTAATGTTTTAGTATTAAACGTTTTTGTTTGATTATTTATATACAAATTATTTCTTATTATGTTATTATACTGGTGAACCTGATTATTAAAAATTACAAACCTGTCAAAATATGAAGATTATGTAGCATAAATGTATACCATCATTAAATATATAAACCTGCTTTTTATAGATAACCATTCTAGAGTACTACAAAAGGCGAAAAATTATTGGCAGACGATTTCATGAAAGAGAAAGGCCCGGCAGCCTGCAACAAAGTGGCCTTAATATATATGACAAAAAAAGGATAAACCTCATGATTAAAATTTATTGGAAATAATTACTGAGTTGCTAACTAAACTGTATGCTGAATGGCATTTTTTTTTAATTAAATTTATCATTTTTGATCTCCCGCCCGTGCTTTAATCTTCCTGAGCTCGTGGGCAGATTGGCCACTCAATGTTCAGGTAAAGATTAGGTATAGTAAGATAGGACAGACAGACAAGGCGAATAAAATGTGAGAGAGAGGGAATTTCCTGGAAAGTACTTCGAAAACACTCCGAAAACATCAAATTATAAGCCGAGGCACAGACGCCGTCAGTACAATATTTCTTACGGTGTTGATGTAGTAATATCGACGTATTGCATTATTTTTTTGATTTTGATGTGTTTAAAATAAATTATAAGTTTACATATTTTTATAATTTTGTTTTAATCTAGAGTTAACTTGGTCAATTAAAAACATAATGTTCCCTTCTAACCGCTCGATCCTAAGCCGGTGGTAAGAGCTTATAATTGAACGTGCAGGCAACATGCAGCGGTGCAAATAAGTATTTACTGATTTTGCTAGGTTATCATTACCAATAATTGAGACGTTCTCTGATTTAGGGTTGAACAGTTTATTAGTGAGCTAGTCAATATTTTTAACACCACCTCTACAGATAGCATTACTAGATTTTGCTACTTGTTTACAGTGTAATGTTAAGGAAATGTGTTTATTTTAAACTCACCTAGTAGAAATGTTAAATAAAATATATAAATTACACCGGGTGTCCTATCTTAATATACCTAATCTTTGGTTCGGGAGAGCTAATGAAACCTTTCTAGCTATAAATATTGCATGTACCTTATACCTTGTATTTTTATGTAGCCAGCTTTTCGTCTATTCATATGAGTAGCAAACGAGTTGCTTAGGCAAGGATCAGAATCAGAACCACCTTCCTAGAATATGTTCCTCTTTATCGAACATAAAAATTAGATGACTATCCAGATCTAACTAACCAAAGGCCTGTTGTCTTTGCTGATATTGGTTAACTGTAGTTGCTGAATTAGATTATTTACATTAGGCCTAAATAGTTGAGCTAAGATCATGTAGTCAAAGCATCTTCTCTCCATTCATGCATAAATACATTCATACTCTAACTCGCTCTTTAAATCTAAGAATTGAAGGTATTCACCAAAATATCAATTTTTTTTAGCATCTTACATAGAAGTATGCAGTCAAAAAAACACGAACGTGGACGAATGCATAAAACGAAATATGGATAATTTAAAATTAAAAATACGAGATGGAATTCCAGAGTTGCGGATACCAGCTTTCCATCCGTTTGTAATACCTCACGCTGATATCAAATTAGGCAAGGACTTCGGAGCGACACTCAAAAATATGAGACTTTATCTTAATCAAAGTTTCGTAGTGGAATACGTAAAAACAACATTGGACAATTTTCAACTACATATAAAAATTTTATTTCCCTATGTTTATGTTATAACTGAGTATAGTGTTAATGGAAAATTACTGATTTTCAATTTAGATGGAAATGGAAATGCTAATTTTAATCTCAGTAAGTACAATTTATTTTGATTTTTTGTTTTCTCGGCTACTGAATTGATTTTAACCAAATTTTTACAAAAAAAAAACTTAAAAAGGTAAAAAATTCGCATTGGTATAAAAAAATATTGTTTTAAAAGTGATTGTCTTTACTCACAACAGAAAATGCTACTAGAAATAAATACCTTATATGGCTTAACACCTCATGTGTAAATCCATTTAACGAGTTGGATCAGTCTCCATATTCGATTTATCATTTGCCGCCATTTCTCCTTCCATCTTGTAATTCTTGCCCTACTTAAGTCCTATCTACATCTGCCAACTATTTCGATCTGGGTCTTCTTTTTCCTCCTGGCTGCCATTATAACACAGCCTTCAGTACTATACTTCTAGTCCTTGTCTCCATATGTCCCAGCCACTTGATTCTTTGAGCTTTTATGTTTGTTATATCTTCTTCATTCACGTCTTCTAATATTTCTTGATTTTTTTTCTACTTCTATATTCCTGCTCTCCGATCTTCACTGGCTCCTGAATTGTTCTTATTATTTTTCGCCAATATGATCATTTCTGTTGCATACATTGTTATTATTCTGTATATGTTCTTCTTTGTTTGTTCAGTCAATATTTTGCTCTTTAACAGATTTTATTTGTTTGGTATGCTCGGTGTGTTGCCATTATTTTTTCTTCGATCTCCGTTCTTCTTTTCCCTTTATTTTTTATTTAATGTTTTTTACTTGTTCGAATTTTTAATTTCTTATTTCTCCATTTTGTTCTGTTTTTTCAAATCTCATTATTTTTTTTATCACTAATATTATGTCATCTGCATTGAATTCTTCTTTTTCTCGGTTTTCCCTTTTATATCTTTCTTGAAATGAATTCTAGAGCCAGATTGAACCACGTGAGTCTCCTTGTCTTACACCTTTGTTTATTTCGATTTTTTTCAATTCTTTTTTTTATGTTACGATTGATGATAAACTCATCATCAATTCCTGATGATGCTAACATAGTTAGCAAAACCTGTTCAATTATTAATTACTTTAGAGCTAACTAAAACTAAATATATTGAAAAGAGGAAAATATAATAATTTGGGGTTTTATTATTTATTAATTGATAGATTTTATATTGTTTTTAGCTAATGTTCGAGCGGATGTAACATGCTCCGGAAGAAAAGTGATGAGAGACGGAAAAGAATATGTTAAACTAAACGATATAACCATTAAATCGAAGTTGGATAACATCAGTATTCTTCTGGATAATTTATTTCCCAATAACAAAGCACTTACAGATTCTGCCAACCAAATATTTAACGAAAACAAAGAAGTTCTTGTTGAAGATTTCACTCCGCTTATAATTAACGTTGCTAAAAATGTTGTAAATAATATGTTGAATAATTTCTTTGATAAATACAGTTTTGATGTTTTGTTTCCCGATGACTAAATATGGTTAAAAAAAAATTATTCTGTAAAATATACAGAAAAACTGTTTAACAGTTAAACCAAGTTCCTATTTTTTACTCATTTACAATACAAATGTTACTTTTTACAATTGAGTTACTTTCCTTATTAAATTATTTATAACCGGTTTGCCAATAATTAAAAATTTCATTAAATTGTATATTATTTTTTTTGTTCTTCTAGAATTTTTAAACTATATACTTAAATGGATTTGGTTTAAAAAAAAATCATATATAAAACGTTGTATCCCAATTTTATTTCATGGGCGCTTAGATCATAAGTTTTTTTATAATTTTATAAAATTGTACATATATAAAGGTTTTAATAAAAAAAAAATGTTTAACCTGTTTTAATTCTATAATTTTAAATTTGTAGATTGATACATTTACTTATGTATAAAATTGCTTGAAATTGTTTAAAAAAAATTAAGTTCTTCTTGGATTAGTATGAAAATAATCTATTTTAAGGACTTAAATTTTTTTTTACAGTTTTAATTAAAAATTGGATTATACAATGTTCATTGAGCAAGTTTTTCAGACATACTGTATATGTTGTGATTCCAATCAATTATAAGTATTGCTAGGTTTCCAGGTTCGGCTCCGTGTGGTTTTGGCAAAAAACATTAAAATGACAATATTTCTGCTGCTTGTTACTCGAATTGAATAGTTCGATTCGAATAGAAATTTAAAAAAAAATATTCTAAAGAAAATTTCTAGTAAAATCATTTTTTTTTATTTTTAAAATATCCCTTTAAGGTATATTTTATTGTTATTATGATATGATCGAAATAGATCAATAAGTAATTTAATTTTAAAGTGATCTACTACTTTCAAATTTATATTCAGCAATTTACCAATCCTTATAGGTTCTATCAATAAATTACAACAATGTTGTTGTGTAAACTAGCCGGAGAGAGGATCATATATATATATATATATTTGTTTTATTTTTCAACGAGATAATCGACGGAAAGCGGCCTGGGCTGAGTATTTACTTCACAGGGCCAGCCATCTGTCGGCGTAGTAATCTTGAAATTATTTTTAGCGTTGTTCCTGCCGGAGAGAGAGCCGTATATTTTAATTGGGATAATCAACGGAAAGCGGCCTGAGCTGAATATATACTTCACAGGGCTAGGCATCCGTCGACACATTGTTAGGATACTTTATTGATATATAAATTTATAAACCGAAAAATAGAACTTTGTCTCATAGACCTATTTTTGTACATTTTCTCGCATATCATCTGCACTCATTGTCTCACCGTCTTGCGCGCTAGTAATCCATATTATTGATTTATTAATTTATATCTCATTCAAGCATTTTTGGTTTTGCTTTGGATCACGTTACACACTTTTTTATCCGTTCCCACCTGATTTTTTTTGTTGTATATGATTTGGTGTTAACTAAAGCCCATTATTTAACTTGGTGATTTTTGATTTTCATTTTGTTACTAAAATAATAAATTTACCTCTTTTTTCTTATTTTTGTCGAATTTCCCTTCTTTTCTCTTAAAAATTCTTACTTTTTTGCAGACATACACGTTTTTTAAAAAACTACCTATTTTTCTAAAATTACCCCTTTTTTTCTCATTTTTGTCACTTTTTCCCTCTTCCTATAAAATCTCCCTTTGTTTCTCTCTCTCAACTTTTGTCACTTTTTTGCCTTAAATTTCCTTTCTTTTTTCCCTAAAATTACTTTTTTTCTCTCAATAAAAATACCTCTTTTTTTCATTTTTGTCAAATTTTCCTTCTTTTGTCTCAAATTTTATCACTTTTTTCTGAAATTGCCCCTTTTTTAGATTACCTCTTTTTACTTATTTTTGTCTCAAATTTCCTCTCTTTCTTCAAAATTTCCCCTCGTTTCTCTCCAATTTTGTCTTCCCCTCAAGTTTTTTAAATTGTGCAAAAACATATTTTAAAAATTGTATTTAAATAATTATTTGAATTTTAAGGGGCCTTGGGCACCGCGGTGTAAAAAATAGCGTATATACCACAGGACTAAAGTGTCTTTTAATCCCTTAGGTGATTGTTTTCCTCGCTACGCTCGGGAAACAATCTTCACCCTTGGGATTAAAAGATACACTTTAGTCCCTTGGTATATAATATACTATTAAAATAATTTCGCATGCAGTTTTAATATGCAAAAAATATTATTTTTAACCGCAAAATATGTAGTTAAAATATTTATATGGGATATGACTAATAATTTAATAACCGATTAACATTTTATGAACATTACATACTCTCCAAAAATTTTGATTTGAAAATAATTCCCAGGTATTTTAAATTAACACTATACTTTGTATTAATTTCATGTTTACATAAATGGTTCGATTATTAAAAGGTGATGGGAAATTTTGCTACCTTGAATTTTGATCAAGGACCATTAGCATATTTTTTTTTGTCTTTAAGATCTTAGTAATATATCATCACTTATAAACTGGTTGGAGAATTGGTCGAATCAGTATTATAAACATTTTCTGTGATACGGTTTGTGTCTAAAAAAATTGATTTTAAAATGAAATTAATTGTGATATTTGCATCTTTAATTGTGTGCATCTCAGAAGCAAGAAAATTACGTAAGTAATAAATATTTAAAATAATAAGTAAAATTTGTAAAAAATAGACCGGGTGGTCCAGAGCCACTTCATAGCTTCTTTGATTAAATTTGTTACGGATATTATTTTTTTCACTTTTCACTTTCTGACATATACAGGAAATTCCTATTGTTAAAATAGTTTTAAACCCATAATGTACTGTTTTTAGATTTTAAAATATAACACTTACTAATCAAAATAATTATCACCTATAACAATAACTGACTATCATTTGTTTTTAGTAGTTTTATCATTTTTTTTTATTATTTTTTTTTTTTTTTGAACAAGACATGTTTATATAAATATTATTTTATTTAGAATTAAAAGAATAATATTTATTGGGTTATTTAACATGGTGTTAATTTGTAACAACGACTTAACAATAATAAACATTAGTAATAGTTCCATGGTTTAACACTTCGTGGCATGGTTTTATTATTTTTTTTGGCAGATTATTAGTCTCCTATCATCTGATAATTTGCATATCGATAAATTATGAAATGCTTATAAAAAATTTTCTTGGCCATATAATAATTTAATGACAGAATTTTGAAATATTGGCCTAAGAAGGTTATAATTTCGCCTAATAGAACGTGTTTTGTTTGTCCACAACAAGACTTGAATAATACCAAATATTAATTTAACAAAAATTTAATAACGACTTAATTTTTTTGATGAAATTGGAAAATCAATGGAAATAAAAACGGATTAAATAAATGAATTGAATAGTTTATTACAAAATAAACATTTTGTTATAAAAAAATAATGGAAATGTATTATTAATACGAGCTATCAGTTTTTTTCCTACTGTTTTGTATTAAGGTGTTATAAAAAAACCGAAGATTTTTTTCCTAAATTTTTCTCTGTAAAAAAATTTTAATCGACGTTTCGTATTCGTAGAGCAATCTTAAATTTTAATTTAAAAAAATTGCCAGTGCTGCTGGATTTACCAAGACATTTTTTTCATATTTTTTTTTGCTAATTTTAGAAATTATGATAAAATGGAAAAGGAATTTTTTTCTAAATTTTCATCGGTATAAAATTTTAATCCGATATTTCGTTTTTTGAGGGCAACTTTCAATTTTAATTTTTAACTACGGACCTGGATTTTGATATATTTGATTAAAATTTTAAAGACTTTTGCCACATTTATCAATGCAATTTTTTTAATAATTTTTGGGTTTATTGCGAATTTTAAAAAAATATCAAAAAATAGACGATTTTTTCCCAAATTTTTCTCGATAAAAAATTTTAATTCGACGTTTCGTATTTGGAGGGCAACCTTCAATTTTAATTTTTTAACTTGGAATTTCAAAACATTTGACAGTGTTGCCAGATTCATCACAAAACTGAATTTTTTTCATACTTTTCTTTTGCTAATTTTAGAAATTATGAAATAATGGTGGAGGAATTTTTTTCACTAAATTTTCATCGGTTTGAAATTTTAATCTATATTTCCTATTTGGGGGCTTACCAAAAAGACAATGTTGTCATACTTTTTAGTATTTATATGGTGCTTTTAGAAAGTATAAAGAAACGAAAGTTTTTTTTTGCTAGATTTTCTTCGATAAAAAATTATAATCCGACGTTTCGTATTTGAAAAACCACCTTAAATTTTAATTTTTCAACTTTGCCGGTGTTGCCAGATTTACTAAAAAGTATTTTTTTTCATATATTTTTTTGTGTTTGTACTAATTTTAGAAATTATATAAAAAAGGAACAATTTTAATTGTTTAACTACGGACCTGGAATTTTATTTTTGTAAGATTATTTTTTTTTAACTTTTGCCAGTGTTGTCAGATTTACTAGAAAGTTAATTTTTCAATATTTCTTTTTGTGTTTGTACTAGTGTTAGAAATTGTTAAAAATGAAATTGTTCAAATACGGACCTGGATTTTGATATTCGTACGATTAATTTTTTTAAACTTTTGCCAGTGTTGTCATATTTACCAGCCAGTGTTGTAAGATTTACCAGAAAGTGGGACTTCTGAAAAATGATGTATGGACTTCCCAAAAAATATTTGGGACTTTTAAAAATTCCTGGGACTTCTAAAAAATTACTGACACATCCAAAAAATTACTGGGACTTCTGAAACATGGTTTATGGACTTCCAAAAAATAATTGGGACTTTTAAAAATTACTGGGACTTATAAAAAATTACTGACACATCCAAAAAATTACTGGGACTTCTGAAACATATTTTATGGACTTCCAAAAAATAATTGGGACTTTTAAAAATTACTGGGACTTATAAAAAAATACTGACACATTCAAAAAATTATTGGGACTTCTGAAACATGATTTATAGACTTCCGAAAAATAACTGGGACTTTTAAAAACTACTGGAACTTTTAAAAAATTACTGACACATCCAAAAAATTACTGACACATCCAAAAATTTACTGGGACTTCTGAAACATGGTTTATGGACTTCCAAATAATAACTGGGACTTTTAAAAAATTAGTGGGACTTCTAAAAAAATACTGACACATCCACAAAAGTACTGGGACTTATGGAAAATGATGTATAGACTTCCACAAAATAATTGGGACCTTTAAAAATTACTGGGACTTATAAAAAATTACTGACACATCCGAAAAATTACTGGGACTTCTAGAAAATGATGTATAGACTTCCACAAAATAACTGGGACTTTTAAAAACTACTGGGACTTTTAAAAAATTACTGACACATCCAAAAAATTACTGCGACTTCTAATAAATGATTTATAGACTTCCGAAAAATTAACTGGGACTTTTAAAAACTACTGGGACTTCTAAAAAATTACTAATACATCTAAAAAATTACTGGGACTTCTGAAACATGATGTATAGACTTCCACAAAATAATTAGGACTTTTAAAAATTACTAGGACTTATAAAAAATTACTGACACATCTAAAAAATTACTCTGACTTCTAAAAAATGATGTATAGACTTCCGAAAAATTAACTGGGACTTTTAAAAACTACTGGGACTTCTAAAAAATTACTGCCACATCTAAAAAGTTACTGGGACTTCTGAAACATGATTTGTAGACTTCCAAAAATTACTGAGACCTCTAAAAAAATACTGACACATCCAAAAAATTACTGGGACTTCCAAAAATTTACTGGGACTTCTGAAAAATGATGTATAGACTTCCAAAAAATAATTGGGACTTTTAAAAAATTACTGACACATCCAAAAAATTACTGGGACTTCTGAAAAATGATGTATAGATTTCCACTTATTTTCATATATTCTCTTGTGTTTGTACTAATTTTAGAAATAAAAAATGGAACAATTTTAATTTTGCTGTTTGTACCATTAATTTTTTTAAAACTTTTGCCAGTGTTTTCAGATTTACAAATTAAACATATCTACTTTTGTCTTCCATAAACAGAATTTTTATTTTAAATACGTTTATTTAAATAGAATACATCCTTATTTTGCGTTTTATGTTTTGTTCAGACAAATTGGATCATTGGGACTTTAACATTTAAGATACCTGTATTCTATCCAAGACAAAATTAATTAGACAATATCGTCTGATTAATTTATAAAACTTACCTCTAAAGCAGTTCCCGAGCCTCCATTCTATGAAAAGTACTTCAAATTCCATTTTTAAGTCACACTTTTGTAACACAAAACTAATAAAACTTGTCACCAGTCACTATACAACTTGTTTCATTACTGTTAATAATGTGTTTAATTGTCTTAAGTAAAATATTTAATACTCGCGATAATTTAAAGTTCTAATTTTTGGTTACTAACGGTTACTATTTGTTGTTAAAGTATTTAATTACCTTAATTAACCCTAATGATTACAATTAAAGCCCTTTTTATTGTCATACTTAACTAAACGTTTGTTGAGTCCTAATACGTATTAAAGTTTTTATCTACTATAATTCTGAATGCTGAATAAACTTTTCCTCAGTGTATATACAGGGTGTTTCCAAACGACGTTTACAAAGTTTTTCCTCTCGTAAAATTGGACAAAATAATATAAGGAATGAGGAGTCCAATATATATATATATATATACTTTTTGAAATACAGGTTGTTAAAATTAAAAAAAATAAATATTCGTATTTGATAACTTAAAAATTAATGAATATCTATAATGATTTGAAATTTGGCAACTTTTTTTTAATTGTAAAAGGGAATATCTTAATGAAAAACATATTTCCAGTGATCCAGTGGTGTCCAAGAATATCTCACTTTTTCTCTCATTTTTGCGCTCTTGGCATTTGAAGCTATTTTTATATTCTTTTGTATTGCTCAATGATTTTCACATAAAAAACGCATAACCTTTACATATCATTTTATGGTTTTTAAGATACATATTTATTTAATGTGTTTATGAAGGCTCAATACACATAGGGTAAAGGCATCATGCATAAATTATATATGTAGAATTTCAGCTTCAGGAATTGTAATGTAAATTGTAATAGGCAGGTTCGACATTTTTGTTTTTGAACTTAAAAACGATCAAAAAAATTTTGAGCGCAAAATTTTAAAATCAACGCTCGGCGAGAGGCTGGAAAACGGTACCTGTGCGCGAGACTAGACGGTGTGACGTCAGTAGCCATGAACAATTCGCCCCTGGCCCGCTGCTGCGCTGTATTCACACACATTTTACACGGTTACCGTTTGTAGTAAATTTCCTACTAAATTAGTAGATTTTTATGAAAAATGAGGGTGTTTGGTAGAATCTTAGTAGAATTGATAAAAGGCAGGTTCGACATTTTTTTTTAACTGAAATCGATATATTTTTTTACAGAGTGCGGGATTCCTGTATATATCTGGTATACCACTATTTAATAATATAGATTTTTCTTGATTTGTATTTGTTTATTTATCCTATACCTTTAATTTTACATACTTTTCCTCAAAATATCATTGAGTAAATATAGGAAACAAAATACAATAAATTATTACACCGTAAATAAATAAAAGAAACCATCAAATCCATTCGCAGCCAAATTTTTTGTTAACAAATAACACGTACTTTAATTATATTGAACTTGAAATTTCCATAATGGTTTTTTAATTTAACCTTTGGAATGATGCTTTTCTGTATCTTTAATAATATTTCACAATCTCACAATAATAAAAATAAAACGAGTTCATTGATCACTTAAAATAATTCTCCAATTACTTTAGACAAAAAATATGGCTTCTGACATTAGATCCTTCATTTTATTATTATAATAAACAAATTAAAAGATAAAAATAAAATTGTTAATTTGTGCTAAAATTATTTTTTATTCCATGAGAAAAAACGAATACAAATGAAAGCAATTGAACAGCTTTTTCCAACAGAAAATTATTTATTTCTTAATTTGCTTTTGTAATATTTTACCAATATTTATTTTAACTTATCTAGGTTATGTTCCTTTTTCTACTTCAATCTGCTCTTCTTCTTTTTCTTCTTCTTTTTCCATTCGGTTATTTAGTGGTCTTTTACTCGGTCGGTGGGGTCCCTAATTTAGTGTTGTCGACTGTCAAGTGTCAACTATATCTGTCGCTTATTCACTTGCCGCATGGTGTCTTAACTCCGCAGTGACAATTTCATATAATATAAAATTTATATTGCTCCCTCCATTATGGAGTTTTCAGGCAGCGTTTTTTAAAAGTTTTTAATTTTTAATGTTATTTTGGTTAAAGTTTTCTTTTTTCACAATGTGATTTTCATACTATATCATTTCTTGTAATTTGTCGTACTTGACTAACCGCTTTCTGTAAGTAATCATTTGTAATTTTGTCTTATAGGCATGATGATGGCCATTGTTTGGCCGAAACATGTTACCATTTAATCGTTAAATATTAACATCATATAAATAATTGTGGTATGACATGGACTTTTATTATTCGTTAGATAAATTAATTGTTGAAATTAATCACAAAATTAAAATATATTCATAAACCAAAAGTAAAAAAACGAATTTAACATATAGTTGACAAAAACATAATTATATCTAGAAATAGCATCTCCCTAGTTTTACTTGACAACGTTCTTTAGGTTTGAAATTAAAATTATATAGAAGAGGAGCTTGCCAGTTTTTAAATATTATATTTACCTGTAACTTTCATAAAAAAAAATTATTTATATTTTTCCGCTGAAATTAGTCTTTAAAATATATTGTTATGAAACTGTAAAATTAAACACTTTGCATAATTCTATAATGTCTAGCATTGACTTTAAAAATTTGTTTACTTAATTTATACTCATAAAAGTTCAAAACCGTTTTGTTATTTTTAAGTACACAAGTGACCTTAACAGATTTAAAATTAATTTTTGGAAGTCACATTTCTATCTTTAAACTTGAATTATATGAATTTTATCGATAGTTACGATACCACTCGTTGTATTATATATGACAATCGCATTTACCTGTGTGCTTTATCATGTTTTTTTTATTTTAGATAGAAAGACCCCTTAGAAAGTAAATCCTAAAAAGATATAGATACAGAAATGCGTAATATAAAATATACGAGGTTTGTCAAAAAATATGAATTCTACTCATATTTACTGATCGAAAATTGTTATTTAAAAAAGTTGATCAGAATTAAAAACTTAGTTCAAATATGCAATTACATTGTTTAATATTGTTTCTATTTGAAACGAACATTTATCTGTTGTGATTATAACCTTCTCGTTTCTTAATGTTTTCTAACAATTTTGCAATTTAAACACGTAATTTGCATTATTATTGTACATATAAATACATTTCAAAAATAAATACATTTTTTTATTGTAAATGGATGTAAAAACCTTGTATACTACTAGAAAAAAAATTGATATCTGATGATTGTATTTTTTAACAAATACATAGTTCTTTGGTATTTTTAAAAATAAATATTTTTTTAAAAACAATAATTTATTTGTTAAATATAATTTCATATTCTCACTTGATTGACCCTGAAAACATGTTTTAGAGAGAGTTGAAAACATTCATCTTGGAAAATCCCGGAGCACTTTTATAACCGAGATATTATTATTAGCAATATATTTATTAATTTAATTGATCGTTTTTAAATGGTATTTTAATTAAGCTTTAAAATATTTTATATCTCTTTTTGGTACCTAATTAACTGATATAAATTTTTATGTTATAAATCCGATTAATTCTATTATGTATTTATAATAAATAAATAATAATATTGTAATGATATTATCATCATTTATTTATTAATTTATTAAAAAAAATAGTACAAAATGACAATTTACTTTTAGAATTTAATAATTGAATTAGGATTTTTATAACTATAATATAAAAAATGATGGATACCAACCGAGCAAGCCGCTTAAAAAAATAAAATCCTCTATAAAAGCGACTAACCAAGTACAGCTTGGTACCGGTAGATGGTGGAATCCATCCGCCATCATAATACCTTATTGGGGAGTGCTATTAAATCAAAAATAAAGAGAGTAAATTTTCATCCTTATATGGTATGGTTAAGGGTCGAAGTGTATAATCTCAAAAACTTACTCCCTCTGATTTTGATAAAATTATTGTTAATTGTTAACAAAAATTTTTTTAGATCATATTACTAATTCTAGACCTATTTTCAGCTTCATACATTGAAGTATGCAAACCCAAACAAGTAGATGTCACACAATGCATAAAAAAGAACCTAGAAATCCTGCGACCAATGTTCAGGAATGGAATTCCGGAATTAGGTATCCCATCGTTTAATCCATTCCAAGTCCCAGCAACTGAAATTAAACTTGGTAACAACTTTAAAGCTAGTGTTAAAAATATAAAAATAAGGATGCCGAAAAGTTTTGCAATTGAGGAGATGATGATCGATTTGGATAATTTTAAACTCGATTTCACAGTGAAAATTCCTGAAATAATCGCTTTAGCTGATTATAAGCTTGATGGAAAATTGCTTGTTCTGAATTTAGATGGATCTGGACTTGGACATATTAATTTATGTAAGTAAACAAGATAAAAAATATATCAGTACTTAATTATAATTTTTAGATAATCTCAAGGCGAAAGTGGTTGCTACAGGTAAACGAGAAACTAAAAATGGAAAACAATATATAGTCCCTATGAACATAGATATTAAACCTAAAGTAGAACGTATGGATATTAATTTAGAAAATCTATTTCCGACAAATCCAGAACTGACTGATCAAGCTAATAGACTCTTTAATGATAATCAACAAATTCTTTTTGAAGATTTCAGTCCATTTGTAGTTAATATTATAAAAGGAATGCTTACAAGATATATTACCAACTTTTTCGGAAGATATAGTTATGATGTATTATTCCCCGATAATTAATAGTTTATCATTTGGTATTTTGTTAATTAAAATTTTTTTGTGGTTGTATTTCCAGTTAATGTAAATAGAAATTGTAATTTTATTTGTTTTTATTTTTCCTACGATACATAAGTGAAGATCATACTGCTAAAAACAGTTGACTTGTGAAATATATTAACAAAATGTATAAATTATAATAAGAGAAAAATACAACTCTTAAGCTACAGTTTCCTCCAAAAGTCACACTCGGTATAGATTTTCTTCTTTTTCTCTTTCTTCTTCTACTTTATCTGTTTTACTAATTAACTAGGCCTCTACCCAATCTCGAGTCTGTTTTTATATTTGTTTTAATATAAATTCAAATGTTAATAGTTATCCTATTGTAAAAAATAAGTTTAAGAAAGTTTGATTTAGTTAATTTTGATTGCCTAAAAAATATAGTTTGTGAAATGTCCAATAAAATTAATGTAATGTTTAAAAAAAATTGTTTTGGGGCTATTGCTAATCCGTTGATAAATATAATAAATACCTTGATAGAAACTAATACAGTTCCGGACGACTTAAAATACCAATTCCTAAAGGTGTATCCACATCATTAAAAATTTGCGTTGTGCGTTGTATTTGACATAAATTTGCTTACGTGCGCCGAAATTTTTGTTGATGTGGACTGTGCGCCGCATGTAAATTTACACAAATATTTTCGTGATGAACAACGCACGCTATCCGCGGTACAGTCGTACTAAAGAGATTTGCGTCGCACAGTAGTGTTAATGTGAACTTCATTTTAAGTGAGTTTGTCATTTTGCTTCATGCTTGACCTGTTCCGTATTTTTAAATAGCTATTTTTGATATCATCACGTCTTATTTTTTAAAAAAGAAGTGTGCGGTTTATAGTTATATATAGATTATCTGCTACACCGCACAAAGAGAATGAATAATATCAGAAATAAAGAAAGGACACCGAAGCTGTTTCTATGTGAAAAACAAAATTGCGGTGAAAAAATAGTACGAACTTTAGCTACTGATGAGACAACGGCACAATTTTTGAATTTTCTTCACATGAATCCTCATTGCTCCATTCCATTTTCTTTTAATATTTAGGTATTTCACTACACCCTACCTACCGTAATTTGAGCTAGAACGTAAAATTTTCAGGGTAGTTTCCTTTGGTAGTATAGGGGAGCATTAAAAAAGGGATTTTGAAAATTCGCACTTTAAGGGGTTCAAAATTGGGATTAAACAAATATTGACCCGCTCGAGTAAGTGCGTCAACCAAAAAATTGGCTGTGTCATCCCAGAACTTTCCCGGCTCAGGTGTGAATTATTTTAATTATAAAATACAAAATTTCTGAATGGAAAAGTAAAATGTTGTAGACATGAAATAAATTGCTGAAAAAAATGAGTAAACATTGCAAAAAATACATAAAAATTAATTAAAATGAAAAACGACAAAAATTACTTAAATTGGCACATTGTTATTAGAAATCCAACAAGATAATGAATTATTTCAAAAAATGGCAAACTAATTGTTAAAAATGATGAAGAATTGCTAAATTTCAGCATAAATTAAAACTATAATAAAAAAAAAGCAAAAAATTCAAACAAAACTGGATAAATAGGAAAAGGGGGGAAAAATAACAAAAGAGTCCAAAAAAAATGTCAAATAAGACAAAGTAAAGAGAAAAAAGAGCCAGACAAGTTTTAAAAAAGCAAAAAAAGTGGCAAAAAGGGATAAAAAAAGGCAACAAAAAAAGGTAAAAAAGCAACAACAAAAAGGCAAAATAGAAGCAAATAAAGGCAAAAAAAAGGTCAAAAAATGTAAAAAAAGCTCAAAAACTAAAAACAAAATTCGCAAAAAAGTAAAAAAAAATTAAAAATGGCAAAATAGAGGAAAAATAAAGACAAAAATTGAAAAAATAAAGGCAAAAATTGGAAAAATGGAAAAGGGAAAAAATCAGCAAAAAGTCCAAAAAAAGGCCAAATAAGACAAAGTAAAGGGAAAAAGGAACATACGCCAAAAGAGAAAAAAACACAAAAAAGTTTAAAAAAGTCCAAAAAATATACCAAATAAAGGGAAATAACAAATACGCTAAAAAAAGTAAAAAAAAAGAAGCAAAATAGTATGAAAATAAAGGCAAAAAGGCAAAAACTGGCAAAAGGGGGATAAAAAAGCAACAAAAAGGCAAAAAGTTCAAAAAGTTAATCAAGAAAAGTTTTAAAAAGGGCAAAAAAAGTCAAAGAACAAAATTAAAAATGTCCAAAAAAATCAAAATAGGGGTAAAAGGACAAAAAACGACAAAATAGTAAAAAAAAGCAAAATAATATGAAAATAAATGGCAAATGGCCAAAAAATTTAAAAATAGGCAAAAAAAGGAGTAAAAAAGCAACAAAAAAGTAGAAAAAGCAACAAAAAGGTAAAAAGGACAAAAAAGTAAAAAAAAAATTAAAACCGGGCGAAAGGCGTAAAAATGCAAAAAAAAGTAAAAACAAAATAAAGCCAAAATAAAGAGAGGCAAAAAAGGCAAAAATGGTAAAAAAGGCAAAAAAAAGTTTTAAAAAAGCAAAAAAAAAATGTGTAAAAAGCAACAAAAACGGCAAAAATAAGTTTTAAAAAAGCCAAAAAAAAGGTGTTAAAAAAACAACAAAAACGGCAAAAAAGCTTAAAAAAAATAAATCAAAAAAAATTTAAAATCGAAAAGCTAAAAAAATGGAAAAAAGGGTCAAAACAAAAATAAAACAATCGGTTGTGTCACTCCAAAACTTTCCCGACGAGTATCCACAAAGACTTTTTCAAATATTCAATGTTAAATTTTCAAATTTTGACATTTTTTTATTTTTTGGCAGGTGACAGTTGGAGAAATAATTTTGACTATTCTGAATAGAGTTTTTCAAGGACTTTCAAATGACATATTGTAAGTCAAATTCCGTTACATATTGCATCTGTCATTTTTTGATAGTGATACTTTCGATTGATAGATGTCGGATAAAAACTAATGGGTTCTTTCGACGGGTAATCCAAACACACATACCAAATTTTAGCTCAATCGGATTAAACGTGTGGCCTCTATCGTGGAATAATACACACAGACAGACAGACAGATAGATTTCCATCTGGAAATTATCTTAATCATTTCAGGTGACCTCAAAATGGATATTTCCATCTTTATCTCGAAAATTTTAGTTCGTTCACAATACTTTCCCTTCTCGGAGGTGGGTCGGGAAAGTAAAACATGTGACTCTCCCCCCTGAGAGAGTGCAAATATTTTTTATTATTTGTCTCCAAGTAATTTAATTAGAAAAAGGAGAGAAAGTATAAATGATTTATCTTAAATCAATGTTTACGGATTTTAAAGCGATTAATTATTTTCACAAAAATTAAATTTGGATACCTAATTTTATTTTTCCTGTAAAATATAGATAAATATCTATCGGTATGAATTAATTACTTCGATCTGAAACCTTCGCCATTAATCTAAAAGTAGGTCACATAAAATTATTAAAAAACAATAAGATTATATAAAAAAAATGGTTTTGAAATTTGCAAATAAAGACCTTGCATTTGATATAACATTTGATATAGTAACTCCACTTGGAGGTGTAAAAATGGGCGTAAAAGTTTGAAAAACCGGAAGGAAGTAAACTGGTACAGAAAATAAACTTTTATTTATTCCGACATCAACGCGGACGAAGTCGCGGACAAAAGCTATTTATTTATAAAATTAAAAATCAATTTGTCTCTTCTTACTTGTTTGATATAATAAATTATCAGTGTTTTTCAGGGGATTTTTAATGAGCTACCAATTGAAAAAAAAATGCCATCTCATTTAATACGTTTAAAAATAATTAACGACGAACCAATCTTAGTAATATTACAATGAAACTAAAAGTAAGTTTGTATTATTATAAGTGAAACTAAAATAAGATTTTTTTAACAAAGCTTAGTTGGAACTAATAAAATATGCTTAATAAAAATAATGAATAAGATTTTAATATAACTAAAAAATATTCCTTGCGTTTTCACATTCTCGTAACTAAGACGATTTTTTTTTAATTACATCAATTGGATCGAGAGCGATTCTTAAAGAGATAGCTATCAATGAATGCGGCTAAATAACATACATGTCTTAAGTGTTTAAGGCTCGCCATCAACACCAATCGTAGAATTATCATGTTGAGAAAGTTTTCTACTGCCGCTGCTGCTATTAGGAAAAGAAAAAAGTCGATCTCTAAGTGGATTGATTATCAATCTATAGTTCTTAAGATCTTTTGTAAACAATCGGTAGAGTTATGTGCACAGACATTTTTTACGTTCTCAAGTGGATTATATTTTTCTGTGGAATAGTAAATGATATAGTAGGTAAGTAAATAAATTTAATTCTTGTTATCCCAAATATAATCCAATTAAATTTAAAAAATATTTTGTCCTAATCTTGTTTTATATTATATACATTTTTTGTACATAATCTGCTGAAATGCATAATCCGTCTCGTTGAATATTTAGGCCCCTACTTTTTTTTATTACGGCCCTGTATCTTGCTTTATGAAATTTGTGGTGATATGACGATTTAAAAATGATTAGATTTAATTAAAACTACATCAATACGTAAATTATATCAATTCGGTTCTGAGTTGAAATTTTTAATAGAAAAAGTTGTATTTCACTTTGAAAAAAGTCGCCCTGACAGGATTTTTTTTGGAAACGTCGAGAAAAGTAATAAAAAGTGGAGGTAAGAAATTTTTTCGCCACCACGAAACTAATATTAATATTAATATTAAAATTATAAAATAGGGAACAACAAAAACTATTAAAAAAATAATTAAAAACCATCTAAAGAATAAACTTATTAAAAACACCGTAAATCTATTAAAAATTTTGCGTTCTGGGGATCCCCGTTAGGAAATAAGTTTCTTACGTTATTTTTTTACTTTTTAAAATTTTTAAATAAGAAAACAAAAATGTGAAAACTTTCAAAATAAATCGAATAAATTTTAAAAAAATTAAATCGACAGAGATGAAAAGGACTTAAAAGAAATCGAAAAATGTGTAAAAGACATGGAAAAAAATCAAAAGAAATCGAAAAAAAAAACGAAAAATCAACAAAAATCGAAAGAAATCGAAAAAAATTAAATAAAACAAAAGAAATCAAAAGAAATGGAAAGGAATCAAAATAAATCGGCAAAAAAACAAAAGAAATGGACAAAATCGAAAGGGAATCGAAAAAATCGAATGATATCGAAAGAAATCGAAAAAAATCAAAACAAATCGACAAAAATCGAAAAAACCAGAAAAATAAGAAACAGTTAGAAAAAAGTGAAAGAAATTAAAAAATCAATAGAAGAAATTCAAAAACAACAGAAAAACATCACAAAAATGAGAAAAAAATACGAAAAAACCGTAAAATCAAAAAAATATCGAAGGATAGAAAAAAGTTAGAAAAGAAACGAAAGAAATAGAAAAAAAATTGAACAATGAGAAAAAAAACAAAAAAATTAGAAAATATTGAAAAGATCAGAATAAAACATGAAACAAAAATCAAAAAATTTAGTGAAAAACGAGAAATAATTAGAAGTATCGAAAAAGAAGAAAAAATCGGTGATAGTCGAAAAAGAAACAAAAATTATTGGAAAATAATAATAAAATTGTAAAATATGGAAAAAATTTAAAAAAATCGCAAAAACAATAGGAAAAAGTTGAAAACAATCGTAAAGAACAACCAAAACCCGAAACAATTATAAACAAAAGAAAAAAATAAAAAAATTAAGGAAAAAATCGAAAGAATTGAAATAAATCGCAAAAAAATCAAAGGAACAAGAAAAATTGAGAAAAAAGTTAGAAAACAAAAACGAAATTGAAAAAAAAGTAATTGCACAAAAAGATATAGAAAAAAAAAGACAAAACAATAACAAAAAAGAGGAAAAATTAGAAAACATCGAAAAAATCAGAAAAGAAACAAAAAAAAAACAAAAAATCTGAAAAATGAGAAAAAATCAGAAAAGTCTCTTTCTATAAAATAGTTATAAAATTATAAAAAATTAGAAAACGGAAGAAAACACAACAATGGGAAAAAATGAGAATAGATTAAAAAAAATCGAAAAAAAACCAGAAACCCGAACAAAAAACAAAACATGAGAATAATGAGAAAAAAAAATAAGTAAAAGAAAAATAATAGAAAATAATGAAAAATAATACGGAAAAAACGAAAATAATCAAAAAAATTGTAAAAAATCCAAAAAAAAAACACGAAAAAAAAATTGCTAAAATCAAACAATGTGTCAATAATTTCTGTAACATCCCCATCCATTTCTTAAACTCCGTTTGACAGTTTGTTCTAAAAATTTAATTTGAAAACAAGTTTTCCCATGCCCGAACTCCGCTTCGCGTCGTTCGGGCAACTGCAATTGCGTGCGGAAAATTATAACTTTCCGCACTTGTTAGGAAAATAACTATATTTTTCTAGTTTTTTTTATATTTAGTTGGATTATGATTTTCTAATAAAATTAGCCAAAAACCAGTGGTAGGTCTAACAAAATACTCAGATTAAATTTTACTACATTTAGGGCCAGTACTTTGTGCTTTTGTTAAATTTTTAATTAGTTAATTACATTGTTAAATTAATCATGATCAAATTAACAGAAAAGTAGGAAATTGGTACTTTATAAGTAACTTTAACACAGATTAGTTAATCAATGTTTGGGATTTTTTCCATTTTTGTTGTTTTTTTTTTCTCCAATTTTCTCGACTTTTCGTTTTTTTTTTTTCATTATTTTTTCAGTTTTATTCGATTTAATTCAATTTTGTTGGTTTTTTTTTCGATTTTTTTTTTGTTTCACGATTTTTTCGGTTTTATTTCATTTTATTCCAATTATTTCGATTTTTGCAATTTTTACGATTTTTGTCGATTTTCGTGGTTTTTTTATTTCGATTTTTTCCATTTTTTTTTAAATTTGTCGATTTTGTTCCGGTTTATTCAAATTTTTATGGTGTTATTTGACGTTATTTATTTTTTTTCGATTTCTTTCATCTTTTTCGAATTTTTTCGATTTTTTTAATTTTTGTAGGTTTTTATCATTTTTTTTGGTTTTATTTGACATTTTTCGAAATTTGTTGGTTTTAATCAATGTCTTTCAATTATTTCGATTCTTTTTATTCTCAACGATTTTTCCATTTATGCTTTTCAAATTTCCCGATTTTTTTGTTTTATTCGAATTTATTTTCGATTTGTTTCTTTTTTTATTTAATTTTTTGTTTTATTTGATTTCTTTTCGACTCTATTCGATTTTTGAGGATAAAATTTTATAAAAGGTACCGAAATTCTCCGTTAAAAATTAATTTTATTTTAAATTAACTTAATTAGCTCCCAAATTACCGGACCTTAATAAACAAAAAAAAGATAATTTTTACAAATAATTTAATAATAATAAAACAAAAAAATTTCACTTTACCATTTTCACTTCTAAACGACAATTAAAAAATAATAAAACTCGAAATTATACTTCTCCACTATAATTTAATATATTCAATTTTACGGATACGACAAATAATTTCACGTATCGAAAAATTAATTTGATTAATAATATAAACTTTTCTTTAACATCTGTGTAGTGAAAATAAAAAAAAATGAATATTACCTCATTTTAATCGTCTTAAATAACAGATAAATACTAGTAAATAAAGATATCAGTCTAACAACTTTTCATTAATACACATTACAAATTCTTAACATGTTTTTATTGCTATAGTAACTTTCACTCACAAAAAACAGTGGCGGACATAGCAAATATTTAACAAAAAAAATACTACTAGTTTCTAATAAAAAAATGGATTAAAATAATATTACAAAAAAATTTTTTAGTTGAAGGAAGTAAGAAAATAAAATGTGTAGAAAACGGTCACTTTTATCGCGACCCAGATCGACCTACACACAAAATCTGGACACCAGAAGAATGCTCCAAATATTTCCTATGCTTAGAAAAAGAAGTTTTTGAATTCAAATGCTCCACAGGTCTTTTATTTGACGTCAACAGACAAATATGTGACTTTAAACTTAATGTAGACAACTGCGATCTCACAGCAGGTAAATAATCATAATTTAATCATTCTCTTAATCATTATTTAATTTTATTTTACTTTTAGAGAAAATAATTCCTAAACCGCTACTACATGTAGCAAATTGTGAGGATGAGTCATATCTAGGTTGTGCCGATGGTACTTGTTTACCTCAAGAGTACTTCTGTGATGGGTCTCTTGATTGTCCAGATGGTAGCGATGAAGGATATTGTGATGTGCCTAATGATCCCAATGCCGCACTGGCTTGTAATACCACAAATTGTCTCTTGCCACTCTGTTTTTGTTCCAAAGATGGTAAGTAATTGTAGAGCATATTTCAACTTACTCCTACTTTTCTTCTATTAACAAAAATTAACTGCTCAGAGCTGATAGAAGTCTAACGAGCTTTTTTAAGTGTTTTCTAAGTATACTTTTGACAAAAAATCCAATAGGGTAAGGTTTGGTGACCTAATTGGACATTTAATGAACCAGCGTTCTTTTATTCAAATTAAACGTTAACATCATAATGAACAGTAACTCCATTTTGTTGATACCATAAAAATGCATTTGTGATATTTGAATTATTATCGCTCAAATAATGTTTGCACTATTTGTAAAATTTTATCTCATGGTCAGCTAGATCACCAGACTTACTCCGCTGGACTTTTCATGTTAGGTTATCTAAAATCAAAGCTATACTCTAAAACGAAGTTACATGAAAATACAGTTAAAAATGAACGCAGCTGATTGAATTAAAATGTGCTTAGTAATTTCCAGATATACTGAGAACTATTATTACCGGTCAATATTAATACACTGTCGAGTTGTCAAGCGGTCTTTGGAGCCTTAGTCAAAATTTCGGATTGTATGGGCGCCACCTTCCGTTTAAAGTGCGAAGGCCACTTACACGGGCAGCTTCAGTGGAGAAAGAAATACTCCAGGGGTCATTATGGTATCGACCGATTCACTGGCGGTCAGGCTTTACTAGCCCTCTAAAAATCATTAAATACAAAATAACTGTTTATTTAATACCAATTCCGGAAAAGAAAAGGTATGCAACGGTTCTTTTCTCAAAAGGTACTGGCACGTATTCCGGGCTGGCAACATTGAAAACTGTATTGGAAACTGTTATGGTAGGGGCACTTAAATCATTATAGTTCATTGGAGAAAAATATAGTACAATAAAGGAGAAACTGGAGATATGTAACACCAACAATAACATATAACTGCACCAGAATATAACAAATACTAATTATCTCAATTAGGTATCTGAGTTCAATCAACTCTTTCTGAATTATAAATTATACTTTCTCTGCTCTTGGTAAATAATCAATCCTTAAAAATCCTTAAAAATTCTGAAACATCCGTAAACATCCATAAAATTCCTTAAGAATTCTTAAAAATTTCAAAAATCCTTAAAAATCCATAAAAAACTTTAAAAATCCATAAAAACCCATAAAGATTCATAAAAATCCATAAAAATTCTTAAAAATTTAAAAAATCCTTAAAAATCCATAAAAACCCTTAAATAATCTTAAAAATCCTTCAAAATCCTTAAAAATCCCTTAAAATTCTTAAAACATTTTTAAACTCCTTAAAAATCTTAAAAATTCGTTAAAATCCTTGATAAATTCTTAAAAATTCCTTAAAAATTCCTAAATCCCCATAAAAATACTTAAAGACTTAAAATTACTTAAAATCTTAAAAATCCTAAAATAATCCTTAAAAATATTAAAATCCCTAAAAATAGTTTAAAATTTTTTAAAATCCCTAAAAACCCTTAAAAATACTTAAAGATTTAAAATTACTTAAGAATCTTAAGCAATTCTTAAAAATCCGAAAATAATCTTTAAAAAACATTGAAATCCCTACAAATAGTTTAAAATTTTTAAATATCCCTAAAAATCCTTAAAAGTCTTTAAAAACCCTATAAATCCTTAAAAAAATATCAAAAACCGTTTAAAATCGTTAAAACGCCTAAAAATAAACAAAAATTCTTAAAAATCTCTTAAAATTCTTAAAAAATTTAAATCTCCTTAAAGGTCTTAAAAAAATCTTAAAACTTCTTAAAAATACTTTAAAATCCTCAAAAAATCCATAGAAAATCATTAAGAATCCCTAAAAACCGTTAAAAATGCTTTGAAATTACTTAAAAATCTTAAATAATTCTTAAAGATCCTAAAATAATCCTTAAAAAACATTAAAATCCCTAAGAATAGTTTAAAATTCTTAAAAATCCCTAAAAGTACTTAAAAAATCTTTGGAAGTTCATGAAAACCCTTAAAAATCCCATAAATCCTTAAAAAATCATTAAAACCGTTTAAAATCATTAAAATGCTTAAAAATTTATAAAAACCCCTTAATATTCTTAAAAAATCCTTAGAAAATTTTTAAGAACTAATTTAAAATCCCTAAAAATACTTAAAGACTAAAAATTACTTAAAAATCTTAAGTAATTCTTAAAGATCCTAAATAATCTTTAAAAAACATTAAAACCCCTAAAAATAGTAAAAAATCCTTAAAAATCCCAAAAATCCTTAAAAATCCCAAAAATCCTTAAAAATCATTAAAAAACCTTTAAAGCCCTTAAAATGCTTAAAAATCCATAAAAAAAACCTTAAAAATCCCTTAAAATTCTTAAAAAAAATTAAAACTTCTTAAGACTCTTAAGAAAATCTTAAATTACTTTAAAATCCTTCAAAATCCCTAAAAACCCTAAAAATACTTAAAGACTGAAAATTACTTAAAAATCTTAAGCAGTTCCTAAAGATCCTAAAATAATAATCCTTAAAAAACATTAAAATCCCTAAAAATAGTTTACTATTCTTAAAAATCCCTAAAAATCCCTAAAAATCCTCAAAAATCCTTAAAAGTCCTTGAAAATCCTTCAAAATTCTAAAAATCCTTAAAAATACTTTATAAAATCCTTAAAAAATCCTAAATACGTGGAAAATCCTTAAAAATTCTTTAAAAATCCTTAAAAATACATAAAAATCTTAAGCAATTCTTAAAGATCCTAAAATAATCCTTAAAAACCTGTAAATCCCTAAAAATAGTTTAATATTCTTAAAAATCCCTAAAAATCCCTGAAAGTCCTTGAAAATTCTTAAAAATCCTAAAAATCCTTAAAAATCCTTAAAATGCTTAAAAATTCATAAAAAGTCCTTAAAATTCTTAAGAAAATTAAAACTCCTTAAAAATTTTAAGGATATCTTAAAAATTCTTTAAAATATTTTAGAATCCTTAAAAAATCCCTAATAACCCTTAAAAATACTTAAAGACTTAAAATTACTTAAAAATTTTAAGTAATTCTTAAAGATCCTATAATAATCCTTAAAAAACATTAAAATCCCTAAAAATAGTTTAAAATTCTTAAAAATTTCTAAAAATCCTTTAAAGTCCTTGAAAATCCTTAAAAATCCCCAAAATCCTTAAAAATCATTAAAATTCCTTTAAAATACTTCATGCTTAAAAATTCATAAAAATCTTTAAAAAATTCTTAAAAATCGTAGATCTAGCTTTTATTATTTGGTTTTTAAATTTTTCATGTACTTCTTCATTTCATAAATAGTTTTTTCCTATTTTTCTGCCCACTGTCCAATTCTTATGTTTAATTTTATCATTTTATATATTACCCCTTCTATTTTTAGCAATAAACATATATTGGAAGTTAATCTAAAAAAATATCACCTATTAATTTTTGACAAAATTTCTTTTCCATGTCTAATTATTATATCCTTTGAAACTTAATTAATATTTATTTCTATTTTTCCGTATATTTTCCAATATCCAATTTCATATATCACAACAGAATTTTTCTTAGTGTGTTTTTAAAAAAATAACGCCTAATTTATTCACATTTACCTTCAAGTGACACTTATCTAGTATTAGCTTTTTATTATTGTTATAGGAACACATATTCCAAATAACCTTCCACCTTCAAAAATACCACAAATGATCACTATAACTTTTGATGATGCTATAAACGATGATAATTGGGATCTCTACAACAGAGTTTTATTTTCAAAATATTTTAAAAACCCGAACAAATGTCCAATAAAAGCGACTTTTTTCGTCAGTCATCAATATAACAATTACCAATATACTCAAAAGTTGTGGAACGATGGTCATGAAATAGCCATACATTCAATAACGTAAGTCGAAATTTATATTAACAGTTTTATATTTACTGTTTGTTTTTTATTTTAGTCATAGAGGTCCTGAAGATTGGTGGTCGCATAACGCTACTATTGAAGATTGGTTTGACGAAATGGTTGGTCAAGCAAATATTTTAAACAAATTTTCCAAAATCAGAATGGAAGACATCAGAGGACTAAGAGTTCCGTTTTTAAGAATAGGATGGAATCGTCAATTTCTGATGATGAAGGAATTTGGTTTCGTTTATGACAGTTCAATGGTTGCACCATTTTTGAATCCTCCATTGTGGCCTTATACATTGAACCATAAGATACCACATAAATGTATAGGTAAAGGTAAAAATATTATTGTCATTATTATATGATTGAAATTTTAGGTATTAAGCAAGTATGTCCATCAAGGTCTTATCCTGGTATATGGGAATTACCGATAAATCAACTAGAAACTAATGATTTTACTTGTGCTATGGTAGATTCGTGTCCTTCTAGTTTATCTGGAACTGAAATTTTTGATATGTTAATTCATAATTTTAAAAGGCATTACTTAAGTAACCGAGCACCTTATGGATTATACTTTCATTCAGCTTGGTTTAAAAATGATCAGTATTTATCTGCTTTTCAGGTAAGTTAACAAATAATCAGAACCGGTATCACCATAGGTATCTTGATATCTTTGGTCTATCTCTTGAACCAGTTTTTACTTGTGTTAGTCTATCAGGTCCTTTTCTAAGTAGAAACGTATCTTAACACTTTAATTGGTGACATTATTTGGTAACAGACACCGGGAGGCTAACAATGTTTTGTATGAAATAATGAGTAATAAGAAGAGTATTTAGTAACCAATATTTATTTTGAAAAAAGTACACCACTAGTACGCCGAAAGAGGTCGTCAGCCACCCGCATTTATTATCTTAGATAGGGGCTAATGACGTCGAAAAACTTCGCGCGAAAAATTTATAAACATTCATGATATTTTTAAAAACAGTAAAATCGCTAATAATTGTTCATAATTCTTAAAAATCCCTAAAAATCCTTAAATGTCCTTGAAAATCCTTAAAAATCGCAAAAATCCTTAAAAGTCATCAAACTCCTTTAAAATCTTTAAAAACCCCTTAAAATTATGAAAAAATTTTAAAAATCGTTAAAAATTTTAAAAAAAGCTTAGAAATTCTTAATAATACTTTAAAATCTTTAAAATATCCTTAAAAAATCCTGAAAAAATCCTTAAACAAACCTAAAAACCCGTAAAAATACTTAAAATTATTTAAAAATCTTAAAAACTTCTCAAAGATCCTAAAACAATCCTTAAAAAAACATTAAAACTCTCTATTTATTATTAAAAATCCCTAAAAATCCTTAAATGTCCTTGAACATCATTAAAAATCCCATAAAATGCTTAAAAATCATTAAAAAGTCTTTAAAATCGTTAAAAATGTTTAAAACCCTCTTAAAATTCTGAAAAAAATTTAAAAATCATTAAAGATCTTAAGAAAACCTTAGAAAATCTTAAAAGTACTTTAAAATCCTTAAAATATGCTTAAAAAATATGACAAAATCCTTAAATTATACTTAAAAAAATATGACAAAATCCTTAAAAAACCCTAAAAACCCATAAAAATACTTATAGTTAATAAGAAATTCTTAAAGATCCTTAAAAATCCTTAAAACTCCAAAAATTCTTAAAAATCGTTAATAATCCTTTAAAATCCTTATAATCATAATCCTTAAAAATCATTAAAAATGTTTAAAAATCCCTTAAATTCTGAAAAAAATTTAAAAATCGTTAAAAATTTTAATAAAAGCTTAGAAATTCTTAATAATACTTTAAAATCCTTAAAATATCCTTAAAAAATCCTGAAAAAATCCTTAAAGAAACCTAAAAATCCGTAAAAATACTTAAAATTATTTAAAAATCTTAAAAACTTCTTCAAGATCCTAAAACAATCCTTAAAAAAAATTAAAAATCTCTAAAAACATTAAAAATGTTTAAAAATCCCTTAAAATTCTGAAAAAAAATTAAAAATCATAAAAATCTTAAGAAAATCTTAGAAATTCTTAAAAGTACTTTAAAATCCTTAAAATATGCTTAAAAAAATATGACAAAATCTTTAAAAACCCTAAAAACCCGTAAAAATACTTATGGTTATTAAGAAATTCTTAAAGATCCTTAAAAAATCCTTAAAACTCCCAAAAATGCTTAAAAATCGTTAATAATCCTTTAAAATCCTTAAAATCCTAATCCTTAAAAATCAATAAAAATGTTTAAAAATCTCTTAAATTCTGAAAGAAAAATTAAAAATCGTTAAAAATCTTATGAAAATCATAGAAATTCTTAATAATACTTTAAAATCCTTAAAATAACCTTAAAAAATCCTGAAAAAAATCCTTAAAAAAACCTAAAAATCTTAAAAACTTCTCAAAGAACCTAAAACAATCCTTAATAAAACGTTAAAATCAGTAAAAATAGTTGATTCTTAAAAATCCCCAAAAATCCTTAAATGTCCTTGAAAATCCTTAAAAACCACTTAAAATTCTGAAAAAATTTAAAAACCGTTATAGATCTTAAAAAAATCATAGAAATTCATAAGAATAGTTTAAAATCCTTAAAATATCCTTAAAAACCATTAAAAATACTAAAAATTACTTAAAAATTTTAATCAATTCGTAAAGATCTTAAAATAATCCTTAAAAACATTAAAATCCATAAAAACAGTTTAAAATTCTTTAAAATTCTTAAAAATCCGTAAAAGTCCTTGAAAATTCATGAAAATCCCAAAAATCCTTAAAAATCAATAAAAATCCTTTAAAATCCTTAAAAATCGTTAAAAATGTTTAGAAACCCCTTAAAATTCTGAAAAAATTTAAAAACCGTTATAAATCTTAAAAAAAATCATAGAAATTCATAAAAATACTTTAAAATCCTTAAAATATCCTTAAAAACCATTAAAAATACTAAAAATTACTTAAAAATCTTAATCAATTGGTAAAGATCTTAAAATAATCCTTAAAAACATTAAAATCCATAAAAACAGTTTAAAATTCTTTAAAATCCTTAAAAAACTGTAAAAGTCCTTGAAAATTCATAAAAATCCCAAAAATCATTAAAAATCCTTTAAAATCCTTAAAAATCGTTAAAAATGTTTAGAAACCCCTTAAAATTCTGAAAAAATTTAAAAACCGTCAATCTTAAAAAAATCATAGAAATTCATAAAATTACTTTAAAATCCTTAAAATATCCTTAAAAACCATTAAAAATACTAAAAATTACTTAAAAATCTTAATCAATTCGTAAAGATCTTAAAATAATCCTTAAAAACATTAAAATCCATAAAAACAGTTTAAAATTCTTTAAAATCCTTAAAAAACTGTAAAGGTCCTTGAAAATTCATAAAAATCCCAAAAATCATTAAAAATCCTTTAAAATCCTTAAGGTCCTTAAGAAACCTTAAAAATCGTAGATCCTTCCAGTTGGGTGGATGTTTTTGAAATTTGTCAGTGAAAATATAAAATTATAGTACAAAGTTTACTGTTCCTTCAGCACTGAAAGTGTTAAATGTTAATTTCTTCTTCATCTTGTATATTTTCATTATGGTCTCCTTCATTGTATAACCCGGATACAAGAGAGAACATTTTTTTTCTTGTAAACCAAGGAAAAAGTAAGGTTTATTTTTCGTTCAAATTTGATTTATACAGATTGTAAATCTTTGTACTTGGCTTAGGAATGTCTCGAGTAACCAATATGAAAACAGAGGTTACTTTTTACAGCAGTCGACAATGGAGAAATCCCCTCCAATAATCACATTTTATGCTAACACGCAAGGATACAATATTTCTATGAGGCATGTCTTATCTGGTTAAAATAAACTGCGTTAATATTAATAAATACTCATTTTATGTTTTCTAGGTAAATAGTGTATTTACTAAAAAAATCAAGTATTGTGTTTCTCTACAATAATTTATTATTCAAAAAGTGAAATAATTTTTAAACAGGCAAACTAGTAGTTTAAAATTTATTCACTTTTTCACATTATAGCAAAAAAATATATAACGTCTAATCGCATATGTAATCATCCATTCAAATTCAAATATATAGTTGTACCTAATGAACTACTAATAAAATGCTTTCATGTATAATTACACAAATACCTAGACGTACCCTCTGCAATAAAAAAACTTTTTATGGAATATTATTTTTGTCTTTACAAGCTCTGATAGCCTCATTAAACCCTTGGCACAAGTTTATATCACTTTGCGTGGAAGCACACTCCAAAAACTGTTTAATTTCCCAAGCACAAGGTCCAGTAGGTTCTTCGTATCTCTGACCTTGTTGATTAGCAACTGGTGTTCCATGATTTGCTCCTCCACCAATCATTCCAGTAACTGCTCGTCCAACAACATGTCCTACAGCAGATCCTACTGCTACACCTCCTGCTGTAGCAGCCATCTGTCCGAAAACTCCTGGTTGACCTCCTTTGGTTGAGGTTTTTGAAGATTGGGGTGGGGGATGAGCTGGAACTGAGGAAGAAAAACTTCTTCCTCTGTTGAATGATGGAGATTTGCTTTGGGATTGGCGCCGAGGCATTTTTTTGGTATAATTTAGACTGGAAAATTTACAATGAAAATAATTGTGACGTTTACTTGAATAATGACAACTTAACCTGAAATTTTGTTCAATTTTATTTAGTAGCGAAATGCTGAAAATAAGTAGTGCAAGCTACAATATTATTTCATTTTGATTGATAGGAAATATTTGTCTGTTTTTGAGTTTGAAATAAAATTAAATAATACATTTTTTCCTTAAATCTGGAATCTTCTGGAATATTTCTTAAATTTTGTATTACGTCGACCATAAAGTTTCAGGACACATTTATTAACACATTTTTTTTATTTAATTTACATATTGATAAATATTAATTTTTTTAGAAATTTATATCTGAAGTCCTAAAACAAAACGATGTATGGTTCGTAACTAACTCCCAAGTAATAGAATGGATAAAAAAACCTACAACTTTGGACAAACTTTATACTTTCGAACCTTGGAACTGTAAAAAACACCTCGACAAATCTGAAATAGCTTGTAGTTTACCAAATGTATGCAAACTCTACAGCAGAGTATTTCAACAACATAGATACCTGCACACTTGCACTGAGTGTCCTCAGAAATATCCATGGATTAGAAATGAATTCGGATTAGATTAAGATGAGTAGCTTAATAGACTGAATGTTAATTTATTTTGTTTTATAAAATAATAATGGTGCCAAATAATGTGGTAGAGTTTGTTTAATCATCCTCTGCCGTTACGTCATACATTGTCCAACTTGATCTCTTTATCATGAAATGGATGAGACGAAATTATGACGTTATTAACGTATTTCTTAACTTAAATGTTATTTATTACTTTTTATAATGAGAAAGAGCAAAGTTTATTAGTTGATTAATTACTTTTCAAGAGAAAGAGATGCTGGAATACCGATTTTACCATTAAATGCAGTCTACAGCGTTTGGGTTCACCCCAAAAATATAATACATTTTTTTCTCCATTTAAACACGATTTGATCATCCGTAATTTTTGTAATTGGTCAAAAATCATGCTTATAGAGACGTTAAACATCCCCAAGCCAGAAATTTGAAAAAAATCAGTTAAAAAAACGGAGGTTTCAAGTTGAAAAAATTACTAAATTCTGTAAACAAGTACGCAACGCATAAAGCTAAATACAATTTTTGGCATTACCAATTTATTCTTACAAACACACACACACACATCTTAACATGCGTCATTGAAAACAATCCTTAACATATATCACCGATTATGACGTAACGGCAGAGGATGGTTAAACAAACTCTATGCGTGCCTTCTCGATTTTTGTTATCACTGCAGTAGTGATGTCTCTCAATAAGTAGCATGATGAACAAAATAGACTTTTTTGTAAATACAATTTTGTTTGTATATAAATTGTAAAAAATAAAGTTTTGTTAAATAAAATTACTTTTTCTGAACTGATTTTACAATTGATTATAGGCCCAAGATAATGGCAGAGAAAAGTATTTAAATGTCGATGCTGTGTGAAAACTAATTGAAGAATATCGTCATGTAACATATCGCGAAATCTAGACATGTTTAAGCATTAGTATGGCCAGCATATACAGATCTGGTAATATTTTAAGGAAATTTGTAATGAAAGGAAGAAGAATGTGTTTATGCAACGATTCAATTAGACATGAGTCGTTCATGAACGATTCGTTCTTGTTGAACGAATCATTGCAAAGAATCAAAAGAATCAATTCACTGCCTAAGCTGAATTGATTCATTGATTCACTGGAACTTGAAGACTCAAAACTCGAAGTCTCACTTACTGGAATCGTAGTCGAAAGTCAAGTTAAACGACTACCAGGCTCTAGTCGAGTCAGGAATCAAATCAACGAACATTGATCTGAGTGATTGTGAGTGAATGAGTGAGTGTGAAGTCCGTTATTAAATGCCGAGCGAGAGGGATGGATAGTTTTATAAATGTATTATGTCAACAATTTTCTACGTGTTGCTGGGCTCTTAAAATAAATATTTTTGACTTGAAAATTAAATTACAATTTTTAGTACGTTTATGTGAAGAAAAAATAATCATACTAAAATTAATTAACCAAAATAAAATATTTAAAAAAGAATAAACAAAATACTCTACTCATATTGGAATAAATAAAATAAAATAAAGTAAATGTAGAAAATTATTAATTCTACAGAAATATTAAATTATTAAAAATCATCTGTAACAGCTATCTACTGAAATAGAAATCTTTAGATGTAAAATATATTTTCTAAACATGTTTATACTATTAGTAAGATGGCGCCATTTTATATAATTAATAAGTATATTTAACTATATCAATTTTGACATATAGTATATTTAACCGAATGCGCATGATTTAAATAGAAGAACGATGAATCCTTTCATGTTCGTTTGAGCCAATCTTTTTTGCGCATGTGCAACTGAATCATTTAGGAACGAATCAAAAAGAACGAATCATTTTGATGAATCGAATCAAAAGATTCATCACTAAAAAGAATCGAACCTCCCATGTCTAGATTCAATTGAAATAAATAAGACGAAACATTGACTCCACCTTATTCCACCACTCAAAGGGTAACGTGTTGATGAGAACCACAGTAAAATGATTATTTTTACTGTGTGAGAACTATGACTATGAACGATAAACTCTCAGCAGGTCTCAAACTGTCCGTGTATTTCCCCAAACGCCGACGTAGATCCGATGAGCTACGATAAATTACGAATGTTTCAAAAAGACGTATACCAAAATATTTTGTTCTTATTCCTCACATATCGTTTATTGTGCTTCTTGTCTGTTGCATGAAATTCCCAATGTCCCGCAAAGTTTTGTTCGGAAGCTCGATGTGCATTGGAATCCGCATTTATTAACAGATGCTCAAAAAAATGCTCGTGTCGATTGATGCCGTAAAATGCTTAAAAAATACAAATATGGTGCATCCAAAGCCGTATACAGCGTCGTCACCGTCGTGGATTAATGCGTATGATCAAGAAAGAAAAGACCAATCGGCAGTTTGGGTGTTTCAATGTGAAGAAGAGCCAAAAAAAGTTGTTCGTTCTTGAAGCGTTAAGAAGCAAATTGTGGCATGTTTCTTCAGGAAACCCGGTCATGTGGCAACTGTGGCTATAGAAAATCAAAATATCGTTAATTCAGCGTGGTTTACCACTATTTCTTTGCCTTCGGTAAATTGAGAGAAACCAACCCATAACGACGAATCATTTTCCATCACAATGCAAGCTCACAGACATCACATGAAACAAACAAGTATTTGGACAAACAAAAGATCGAATTGATGGGTCATCCAACTTACAGACTTCTTCTTGCTCACAGTAGTTAAAGATAAACTGCATGGACAATGTTTTTTATTGCACGAGGAAGCGATTGAGGCCTTTAAAACTTATGATTTACAACTATTATCTTCTGAATGGATAAAGTGTTTTGAAGAGGGGTTCAATCGCATGAAAAAGTGGATCTTAAAGGTGATCATTTTGCAAAGCAAAAAAAAATATTTTTGATAAAATTCATTTGTTTGTTCTTTCCGTTCTCAGTACATAAAAAGCAATCCTCGTATTAATCTATTGCGAGTACAAGGAGGTTCGAGTTGAAAGGATCCTAGAAAAATATGAGATATTTAGATGAAATTCGGTCAGAACAAGAAGATAAAAATTAGATCTTTGATAAAAATGATAGTGACACAAGATCCATTATGTTACTGGTAAGCAGTTAGAATAGGTTTCACAGTAAAAAAAATCGGCTGTGTCACCCGGCTCTTCTGTGGAAAATAGGATTATTTTACAAAATACAAAATTCCTGTAAAAATGCGCAAAAAATTAATTAAAATGAAAAACGACAAAGGTTACTAAAAATGATAACAAGTTATTATAAATAGTAACAAGCAGGTAACGAAATATTTCCAAATAATGATAAAGAATTGGTAGATTTCAGCAAAAATTAAAACTATAATCAAAAAATAGTAAAAAATAGTCAAAAATCAAAAGTACGATAAGAATCTTAATACAATTTGTAAAAATTCAAAAAAGATGCAAAGATTCAGAAAAAGTCAAAAAAAGAAAAAAGGTACTTTTACAAAAGAAAAAAAAACGTGAAACAAAGCAAAAAGGAAAAGAGACTTAATATGGCAAAAAAGGAAAAAAAATAAAACAAAATTCCAAAAAAAGCCAAACGAGAAAAAGTAAAGCGAAAAAAGCAAAAATACCAAAAAAGGCAAAAAAGATCAGAAAAGAATAAGAAAGTCCAAAAAAATTAAAAACCATTAAAAAATGTTTAAAAAAGCAAAAAAGTGGTAAAAAGGCCAAAAAAATGAAAGAAAAGCAAAAAGGCAAAAAGACCAAAAAAAAGCAAGCAAGCAAAAAGGACAAAAAAGGGGTAAAAGGTTCAAAAGAAAAGAGGTAAAACCCAAAAAAGGCAAAATAAAGGCAAAAACTACAAAAATCGTACAAGAAGGGACACATTATATAACACACTGCTACAATTGGGATATCCTAAAATCATGGGTGAAAACTATTGGAAATTCTGGAAAAAGTTTGATACAAAAATTCTAGGATTATGCTCTACAGCTTTGCACTAAAGCGCATTATTTGTCTTCAAAATGAAAAAAAAAAGCCTAAATGTGTATATTTTACGCCCTCTAGCGGCGAAACGGGGAATTCGAAAAAAAGTTAAATATGAATGTTAAAACACATTTGGTGCTCTACAACTTTGCACTAAAAAATTTTGAACTAAAATGTATTGTTTGTCTTAAAAATTTGGAAAAACTACGGAAAAACTACATGTACATTTTTCGCGCGCCCTCTACTGGCGCAACTATTGGAAATTCTAGAAAAAGTTTGATACAAAAATTGTAGGAAATTCTATGCTCTAAAACTTTGCATTACAACATTTTCGCACTATTACTACCAGAATTATATGTATAATACAGTTGTAATTGAAAGTTTATGATATGTGTCCTTTTTGTTCAAAAGTAGATGGGACGTCCCTAGTACATAACATGTCCCAATGAAGGATATCCCAGGGACGTCCCAGTAGCAAATGAAGATGGTCCCTGGGATTGATTATAGTTACATGTGCTCATCTAAGTTGTAGTTTTTTAATTTATTATTGCCCTGAAGATACCGAAACTAGGTGTCTACTATTGTTTATTTTTTATCTGTTATAAAATATTTTACTAACTTTTCTACTTTGATAACAAAAATATCTGTCTTTTAGATAAATTACACAAAAAATTATTAAGAAAACAATAGTTTTATTATCTAATCTATTATATAACTTTGGAAAATTGTTTATAATTAAATAAAATCATAAAAGTTTTGCTTATCATTTCTATTCCCACAAAGTGATTGACATAATAATATACAAATTCCTATTCGTCGTCAAGGCAGAGTTAAAAATGAACTGGACTATAAAACATGTGTTAGTGCCGGTTATTATTATCTTAGAAGTACTTCCGGTGCTAAATTTTAAAGAAAGTAAGTACTTAAAAATGTCTTAATATTTTAATCATTTTGGTAGTATTTTTATTGCTAATTTAATAAAGGTATCTGGGTTAGAGTTTCTAGGTTATGTACAAAACAAAACTTTTACCTTGAGCCTACAGACGTTCGATGTATTTAATTAGTATTTAAAAATACATAGGCGTAGATTGCGTCAGTGGAAGTGAAATGTAAAGGGTTTTATAACTTATTTCTATCGAGCTAGATGCCAATTCACGTTAACTACCTTAACTATTTTCATATTTTTTTATTCGCTTAATAGAATTTATAACTAATTTATAAAATTTTATTTCCAATACTAATCAATTTATTCAGTTTAAAAAAATTCATTATTGACCATTAACAGCCACTTGCACTGGAGACTTACTTGTAAGGGCCAATTAACTAAAAGCCCTTTAAATTTTAAGGGACCATTAATTTTAAATCACTTGCAGGCACCGACCAATTTTTTCCGAGTTTTAAGTAATGACTCTTTATGTACGTAACAATGTGGCAATAATGAACAAACTTTACTTGGTGATAAATGATTTATTTTATTGGTGGTTTAACATAAACAAAACTTAAGTCGTGACCGGGTATGTGACAAGTGATGTCTTGACTTTAACATCCCAACTCCAGGGTTGCCATTTTCAAATCGACAATACATGACATGTCCCTTCCTAAAAAGAAATTAACAAAACAAAACAAAACAAAAACCGAGTCTTTGAGGGCATTTCATTCTCCTTCCACTTCGAGTCAGTCTGGAAGATTATTAGATTGCTCGTCCTCTACCTTCAAGTCAGGAATATGTTAAGCACTATCTTTGACATCCCTCCTCCTGGGTCTTCAGATCGACAATACATGACAGTGCTTAGGGATTTTTTATTGTATAGTTAGTATAGTGCCTTACAAACCAGGAGAACAAAAGAAAAAGAGGCTGAATTTCAGTCTACGAGAGGTTTAAAAAATTATTTCCATCTTCTGGTGCAATCACAGTTAAAATAAAACATTAAGGGACGAACTGGATCTGAATGCGGACCTGCTCTACTAGTCAGACCTCTTTGTCTCTTTGCTCCCTTCGGCTTGACGAACTCGGACTGCCGCTACAACTGATGAGAACAGATTGGATCGTGATCTCGGTAAGAATATCGGTCTCGGTGGCACAGATCGTTGGCTATCGATCATATTCATTTATGCCTGTTTATATGCTAGAGCCAACGTGGGTTCGTGTCTCGTATCTGGCAGTAAAATTTTAATTTAAAAATTTCAGTGTTAGATACTTGTCTCGAATAGGTAAACCGCATTGAATATTAATTTAATGCGAAGCCTAGATTTTCAATCCCCCTGTGTCACTGTGTCGATGATGGTGGTGAGGTTTTCCGGATTTTCCTACACCTATAGCCAAATGGCGCCATCATTCCTCAGTAAGTCGCCCACGACAAATAATAATAATAGCCGTCCGTTCCCCGCACAAACCTTTGGCTTCTGGGGTTCACTCGTAATTGGGTGAAATGTAGGGCGAGTATTATTATTATTATTATTAAAAAGCATAGACGCTGGTATTTCTCTCTGTCGGACGGAAGGAAGGTTGTCTTTCTCATAATTTTAAGCTAATTCTAATCCAGTGCCATGCGCGATATAATTTAAATATTTTAAGTATCACTTTATAACAAATGTCCTTTATTGATGGTTTCTCTATATTTTCAATAAAGAAAAACATGCTTTAACTACGATACAATTGCTTTTACGTATAGAAGAGATTATCGTTTGTTTTTTCTACACAAACAAATTACTCGAAGTTTAGATTTTTGTCGAAATGTTCTAGTTTTAATTATATGTGATGACTCTCGGAGATATTTGTTAATTTGTCTTAAATTGATTAACGTATAAAGTGTTTAAATATAATTAGACTAGCTTTTGCCCGCGACTTCGTCCACGTTGATGTTGGAATATATAAAAGTTTTATTTTTATATCTGTTTCCTTCCCCTACTTTTTAAACTCTATGATGAATATTCTATTGAATATTGAACAAATATGCAAAAAAAAAAACCAAAAATGGAAAAAAATGCAAAAAGACGAACAAAAAAAAATGGAAAAAATGCAAAAAAAAAAAATACAAACATATATACAATGAAATCTACAATAATATATGAAAAGCAAACAATGAGCTAAAAAATTATAAAAATTCTGAACAAAAAGCAAAAAAAGTTTAAAAAGAAATTGTAAAAAATATTTAAAAAAATGCCAAAAAAATCTAAAAAAAAAAGTAAAAAAATGCGGAAAAAAGTAAAATAATGCTAAAAACGCTAAAATTGCAAAAAAAATTCCAAGAAATAAAAAAAAATACAAAAAAACGAACAAAAAAAAATGGAAAAAATGTAAAAAAAATGCAAATATATAAAGAAATGCACAGTAATACATGAAAAGCAAAAAATGTTAAAAGTTCTAAAAAAACTGAAAATTAAAACAAAAGCGATAATGGAAATTGTAACGAATGTTAAAAAAAATGCTGAAAAAAATTAAAATAATGCTAAAAAATGTTTAAATGAAAAAAAAAATGCAAAAAAATGCCAAAAAATCTAAAAAATATCAAAAAAAGGAAAATAATGTTAAAAAATGCCAAAAGTGCAGAAGTATTTTAAAAAAATGCAAAAAGATGCCAAAAATGCTGAAAAAAAATTAAAACAATGCTAAAAACGTTAAAAAGCAAAAAAATCCCGAAAAGTAAAAAAAATACAAAAAAGGCAAAAAAAATGCAAAAAAAATTACAAACATATGCAAAGAAATGCACAAAAATACATGAAAAGCAAAATGAGCTAAAAAATGATAAAAATTCTAAAAAAAAGCAAAAAAATGTTAATAGAAATTGTAAAAAATGTTAAAAATATCTGAAAAAGTATTCGTGGATACTCGTCGGGAAAGTTTTGGGGCGACACAACAGATTTTTTTGTTTTTGACAGTTGACAGTTGGAGAAATAATTTTGACGGTTCTGAATAGAGTTTTTCAAGGGCTTTCAAATGACGTACTGCAAGTCAAATTCCGTGACATATTGCATCTGTCATTTTTTGATAGTGACAGTTCCGTTTGACAGATGTCGCACAAAAACTAATGGGTTCTTCGACCAAAAACGCCCTGAATAATCGGTCAGAACGGATATTTAGCGATTTGAGATATTAAAATTTTCATCAACTTTGTAAGTTTCTAAATTTTTAAGCGATACGTTATGACGTAGTATAAATAATCTGTCCACTTATTTCAATTAAAAAAACATATTTAATTTAAAACAAAACAAAAAAACAATAACAGAAAAACGAAAAAAATCTCTGACTTCTAAAGTATATTATTTGTTACTTTGTCATTTATTAATTTAAAAAAAAAATCTATTAAAAAAAATAATTAGCGTAAATTGCGCAAGTCTGTTATTACCTTCAAAAATATTCCTGAGATTTGTCGCTTCACCATTTTTTCGCATATTAAGAAAAAAATCTACAAAACAAAAGAAAAATAAAAACGAAGTGACAAATATCACATCTAGTACCGATGGCAATAATAGAGGAATTGGCTGGATAAATAGAATACCAAGAACCTCAATTAATAGGCGTTTTTTATTTTAGATCAAATATATTGGAAGAAAAAGGGTTCGGAAGAAATAGCTGAAGCTTTAAATCAAAAACTGATCGAAGGCAAAGCGAAAAATGTCATACTATTTATTGCTGATGGTATGGGTATGACAACTATGACTAGTTCGAGAATATATGGTAAAGGAGAAAATGGACATTTAGCATGGGAAAAATTCAATAACATTGGAGTACTAAAAGTATGTTAGTATATTCTGCAACTCCATTATCTTTACACGTTTTTTGTTTCTAGGTTTATTCTGCTAATAAACTGGTACCAGATTCTTGCAGCACCGCTACTGCTCTCTTTTGTGGAATTAAAGCTAACCACAAAACTGCAGGAGTGGATTCTACAGTTAATGTAGATGACTGCGAGGCTTCATTAAAACCAGAATCTCAACTAGATAGTATTATATCATGGGCGCAGGAAGTAGGAAAATCAACAGGTACCGTAACATATTTTTTTATAAATAAATATATATTTAATGTTTTTTTAGGATTTGTTACCACTACAAGAATAACACATGCGACACCTAGTGCTCTATACGCGCACACACCAAACAGAAATTGGGAATGTGAAAGTAAAATTCCTACTACTGGATCAAAATGTAAAGATATCGCTAAACAGCTTGTAGAAGATTTACCTGGAAGAAAAATACAAGTACCTTTAAAATTTCATAAACTACAGAGTAAAGTTTGTTCAGTGACCGCTGATCCCTGCGTCAAAAAATAAAATAATTTCAAAAAATTGGGGTATATCGAATATAAATTTGGTCAATTTGACATTCTATTGACAAAGGTTATGTTTTTTCTTAAGCTAGGTTTTCATAGGGATGGATTCTTGTGGACCAAAAAAAACGACCTTTTACCTATGTAGGTACCTAAACAGAAACTTATTTATCCACGTCCATTAGTGAATGTAATAATTCCGAAATCATTTTTAATAATAGAATGAAAAGAGTACCGCTTTTTATGGTTCTTGAAAAAATTTAAAAAGTCGAAAAGGCTGTTCGTTATGGTATTTAGATGTACAAGAAACCAATTTTGAAATTTACATATACCTACAATGGCGGACGAGATTTATGAACGTCTATCAACTTAGCAAGACAACTACGGAAAATTACAACCATATCTTATTAGTAATTCGCCGCTTTTTTGCCGTTAATTAGTTGAGGAAAAATAAATAATAAAGTTAGCAAGATGTTTCATTTTTAATAAAAAAAAGAGGGGCAAAATTTATTTTTCTACAACTAATTAACGGCAAAAAAGCGGCAAATTCTCCAGCTTTTAGTTTTTTGATATCGTCATTGTTTACGCAGTTGTTTTGCTAACTCGATATCAAGTTAGCAAGACAATAATGACGATATCGAAAAACTAAAAGCTGGAGAATTTGGCGCTTTTTGCCGGTAATTAGTTGTGGAAAAATTAATTTTGCCGCTTTTTGCCGTTAGTTAGTTGTGGAAAAATAAATTTTGCCGCTATTTTTTTTCTACAACTAATTAACGGCAAAAAAAGCGGCAAATTACTAATAAGGTGTCGGCCAACTTGCGCCCGACCGGCTTGCGCCCGCTCATTAATTCAGCCAGTTTGCGCCCAATGTATTAAGAGTACCTGCTGGATGGCCTGTTTGCGCTCACCGTAATAATTCTTAGAAGAGTTTATTTTGTATTTAAAATTATAATTAATAGAAAGATCTCGAGAAGTAAAGGTATCTAAAAACTATAAAATTAGCAGCCCATGATTATCATAACAAAAATTATTAATTAACTAAATGTTTCATAGGATTGGAGGACAGTAAACAATTTTTTTAATTTTTTTCCCCAAATAAATAACATCGGTTTAATTTATACTATAATGATTTGTTTCAGTACCATTCTTGACTTTTGTGGAAATTATTTGTTAGTTACAATTTCTTTTATCAGAAAATGATTATTTCAGAAGTAATCTACAAAAAGTGTTAAAATATAGAGATCCAAAAAATAAAATTTGTTTTTTTCTTCTGTTTTTACTAATTTTTCCTCTTGTTTTCTCATTGTTTTTTTTAGTTTTCTTTTCTAATTTTTTTCTCGTTCATTTGATTTTTTGGGACAATTTGCGATTTTTTTTGTAATTTTGTTGCGGTTTTTTAGCGATTTTTTGTGGTATCTTTCGATTTCTTGCGTTTTTTTGAGCCCTCTTTTTCGTTTTTTAGCGTTTTTTTTCGGATTTTTGATTTCTTCGTTTTTTTTATATTTTACAATTTTATTTTTCATTTTTTTCTAATTTCTCTTTTAATTTTTTTCTTTTTTCAAAGTTTTTTGTTTTATTATTATTATTTTTTTTGGTTTTTCAATTTTTCTTATCTTTCCTCATTTTTTTCTCATTGTTCTGGTTTTTTATTCTATTTTGTTTTCTAATGTTTTCTTATTCCATTGATTTTTTGTGATAATTTGCGATTTTTTTGTGATTTTTGCGATTGTTTTGCGATTTTTTGTGATATATTTTCTGTTTTTTTTTTGTAATTTTTTCGATTCTTCTAAATTTTTCTCGTTTTTTTCTCATTTTTATGATTATTTGTTTTTTTTCTGTTTTTTCTATTCATTCTAATTTTTCTCATTTTTTCTTATTTCTCTGATTTTTTGTGATTATTTGTGATTTTTTTGCGTTTTTTTTTGTGATTTTTCGCGGTTTTTTATTCGTCTTTTTTACAATTTTTATTCTTTCTCGTTTTTGCCGTAGTTTACAAATGTATTTTTTATTTTTTCCCAATAATTTCTATTTTATTTCTCAATTTTTTTTCAAATTTTTTTTCTTTTTTTTATTTTTTTTTCCTATTTTTTCTGATTTTTTCAGATTCTATCGATTCTTATTATTCTTTATGATTTTTTGTTTTTTTTTCGGTTTTTTTTTAATTTTCTCAATTTTTTCTCATTGTTCTGTTTTTCCATTTTTTTTTTGTTTTCTAAATTTTTCACATTTTTTTCTCATTTTTCTATTTTCTCGTTTTTTTCTAATTCTTATGATTCGAATGGCTTGCGATACGGATTGTTTATTTATTCCGGCGCAAATCGGTCGACCATCATGTACCTTTAGAATTTTGGGCGCAAGCCGGCTGAATTAATGAAAGGGCGCAAGCTGGCCGTATCCACTAATAAGATACCGTTGTAATTTTCCGAAGTTGTCTTGCTAAGTTGATAGACATGATTTATGATCATGGACAGCTTAGATTCAAAATTAGCATATGGGAATTTTTCGGGTCGTAGAATATGAATTTTTTGTCAAAATTATTAAATTCAAGATGGATACTCCAATTTTTAACCACAGGATGTAACATACCTACATAGTCGATAACAGGCGGCATATCGAGCCGTTGCCGTCGTCGGTCGAGCTAGTTTGCTTGCTATTAATTTTAACGTCTCTTTTCTGCTACCAGGGCTAATCTGGACGGGACTTACAGCTTATCGTGGGCTCCGAACCACGGTTCTCAATCACCTTAAACCCAGGACTAAGCCTTTGTCATTCAGGTGATCTACCGACTAGCAAGTGTGTAATTGTGCCACCAACCCCTATCAGTTCCAAGAGATATCCGATCTCATCCGGCCTGGTTACCGGCGTGAATGAAACTGCGCATGACACAAATACCTTTTTGCACTTGCCCAAAGTCTTATCTGACTTTAATTCCACTTGAGATTCATGGGACTCGAACCCACGACCCGAACAATGGGTCGAGCTAGTTATAATTAATATTAAAATTATAATAACCATACATGGTATATTCACATGAAATAAATATTAATCGAACCGCTATATAATCCGCTGTTCTTTTCTTTTTTTAGATTTTATACAAGGACGTTTTCTTATTTATTTGAATTAGAGGAAAATAAATAAAAGACATTACTATTAAAGTATTGGATAATTCATCAGTGGATATCTGAATACCATCAATGTTTTGGAGGTTTGATTTTAAAGAACGTATGATAACGTGTTCCCCTAAAAAAATATAATGTGTTAATATTGATTTTTGCCCATTTCCTTTTTCTCAGTGACCTTTAATGCAAGAAAGTAACAAAATATATATTTACCTGCTCTATACATCCCGTAAATACGCCCTCGTATTGCATTTTCATAAATCTCGTGGATTGGCCTACCGCGAAATGACAAAATGGCCTTATTATTTAGATTTTTCAAATCCAAATCTTTTTGTATCCCATTTGCCTTAATTCTCTTAACCGTTGAGCAAGAAACTCCTAGAGCATCAGAAACACTCTCTAAAACAGATAGTAGATATATACTATTTTCATATACTATTTACAATTTTATTGATACGTATTTTTCTACTTAAATCATAAACTGCACTCAAGGGCAAAAGAGTCGTTCCAACATCTTTTTGCCGTTGGAAATAATCAATTAATTTCAATATTAAATGTTGTTCTTTTACAACATATCGCGACATCTTTTTATACTGCGTAAATGTCAAATTATGTCAAAATCAAAACTGACATAAAATTTAACTGATTGTTGAAGTTATTTAAGACATTCCCTTTAGATGCAAATTGTCTGTCTCATCTGGTTTAGATGTGCTACTAAGACAAGCGCTAGTGATGACGCAGGGATTAGCGGTCACTGAACAAACTTTACCATACAACTAATATTTTTAGGTTATAATGGGTGGAGGAAGACAATGTCTTCAATCTTCAGTACCAAATTCTGTAAAAGATCCTGTAGATACTTGGTCGTGTTATAGTAAAGATGGTAGAGATTTAATTGAAGATTGGAGAAAAGATAAAGAGAACAATCATGTTTCTTATCAAATTTTGAACAATAATAATGATTTGCAAAATTTAGACCTTAGTAAGGAGTACACGTTAGGTAAACAAAAATAAAATACAGTTATTTTTTTATTAAAAATTTTGTTTTTTGCATCATTTCATTTATGAATGGTTTCGTCTCTTAGTTTTTTTTTTAATTTTTATTTTGTTTGCCTTGTTAAAAAAAATATTTATCCTTTCTATGAAATGTAAAATTTAAACCTATACAAATGTAAACATTTCCTGGAATCCTTTTTTGACAGAATCAAAATTTATTTTTTAGGTGTATTTGCAAACGGACATTTGAAATATGATTACGAACGGGATAGAGGACCTCAAGGGATGCCATCCTTATCAAATATGACAGAAAAAGCAATCAGACTTTTACAGAAAAATAAAAATGGCTACTTACTGATGGTAAGAATTTCTATAGAGTGTTAAATATATCGAGAGGGTATTAAAATAATACCAAATATTTTTAATTTAAATTTAAAAAAAAATCCTGTTTTTTAAAAACACGAGTTTCAGCCAGCATAATACTTTCATAATATTTAAAAATAAAGTTTGTTACATTCTAATAAATACACCTTGTATAGGGCTAGATAATTTGGGCTTACCTGTGTGTTTATCGACCTGTGGTTGGATTATGGAAATTTGCAGACCGTGAACTTTGCGAATATTAGAATCGGCAGACTGTGGCTTGATTATCGTATTATAATTTTTTTGATGTGGATAGATATTTTTTCTACATCCACTATGCAAAATACGATTTTCTACACAAATTTTTATATGAAAAGCAGGCCTTTTCTTAATTTTTTTGATATCCGTTGGAAAAGTAATAATTTAGAGTGCGAAATGAACACGCTATGGCAATTTTTCCCCATGAAAATATCAACTTTTTTTGACAAGTTACTGTTTTTCTTTCATTCTTAAAAATATTGTCTACAACTTGTACGCACTCGCTAGATTTGCGACCTCGTCTTACGGCTCGTGCCACAAACTTCTGAGCTCCTGGGAAAAGTGACGCTTTGTGTACTACTATTTTATGGATATTAATTTTTTTACTTAGGGAAAGGAATACCAACTTTTAGGACATAAAATTCTGTCGTTTTTATTTTTACCATTGTTGCCAGATTTATGAAAAAGATTTTTTTTTCATTATTTTTTTTTAACTACCAAAATTATGCATTTTTATGAAAAATTACAGGATATCAAAGTTGTAGACCATAAAATTTTCTACATATTATTTCCTTACTGTTTTTTCAAATTCCTACTAGTTCTGCCGCTAGAGGGCGTTAAAGAAATATATATAGACGTTTGCACCTTTTTTAGATTTTGAGACAAAATTATGGATTTTTATGAAAAATTATAGGAATTCAAAATTGTAGAACATTAAATTTTCTACAAATTTTGTCTTTACTTTTTTTTCTAATTCGGCCTAGTTTCGCCGCTGGTTTTTATTTTAATTTTTAAATAATTTTTATCTTTATTAATTTGTTTTTTTGTTCAATTTTCATTTTAAAAAAATATCATTAAATTTGTAATAATTAATTTTATAATTATAATTTTTTCAAATTTTTATTACAAAAATTGTGGAATTTTAAAAAATTGTCAAGAAAAATTTAGGAAAAGATAAAGAAAAATAGGGGAAAATGCCGAAAAAAATAAGAGAGAATGGGAAAAATAGAAAAAATAGAGAAAAATAAGTAAAAACAGGAAAAGTGGAAAAAAATAGGAAAACTAGGAAAAACAGAAAAAGATCCAAAAAAAATAGGACAGGGAAAAATGTGAAAAAAATGGGAAAAATAAAGAAAAATTGGGACAAATAGGAAAAAATAAGGACAAATAGAGAAAAGTAAACAATTGGGGATTATTTAAAAAAAAAAACAGAAGAAAATAGGACAAAATTGTAAAAAAGGAAAAAACAAAAAAATAAGAAAAAATGAAAAAAAAACAGGAAAAAATAAAGTAAGTGTACAAAAAAAAGTAAAATTAATTAACAGTTTTTGTATACCATAAAAAGTTTCACTTTTGATGCGGGTTTTTTCTTGTTTTATTTTCGTTTTTCCATTTTTTTTTTACATTTTTTTGATTATTTACTTTATTTTTTTATTTTTTTTTACAATTTTTTCCGATTTTTTCCAAAAGTTTAAGAAGATCCGTTCAAAGAAGAAACGACGCGAATAGTCGTCCGTTTATTTTTCCTGTAAAAATTAGGGAAAATGGGGAAAAACAGAAAAAATAGACGAAAATTAGAAACCGGGAAAAATGGTAAAAAACAAGAAATAATAAAGAAAAACAGGAAAAACCAGAAAAGATAAGAAAAATAGAAACAATAGGGAAAAATGTGAAGAAATAGGAGAAACTAGCAAAAAATTGGGAAAACATTAAAGCTATTTCACCAATCGAAAACGAATATAAAACTCTAAATTTACAATGTATTTTAGTTTCTTAGAATTTAGAATTGTATTTATTATAGAAAAAATAACGAATTTTTTTGAATTCTTTTGTAATTTAATTTAGATCCAGAAAACCAAAAAAAAAAGATCTGTTTCCCATTTTGAAGAAAATTGGATGAGATATTAATAATTTATTGATTTTAAAATTATTCAAAAAAAGAGTTTTCATTTTTTTAAGGTTAATATTAATATTAAAAATTTAAAAAAATACCTTTTAATCGTGATTTTTTTTCAAAATTTTGTTCAAAATATTGTAGAGTTCATAATTTTTTTTTTTTTGAAATTTAATATGAGTTTTAAAAAATGAATAGCTTTAGAAATATTAAAGATATTAAAATGGGATTTATAGGTAATATAAAACTCTAAATTTAGAATATATTTTTTGAATTTAACATTGTAATTGTTAGAACCAAAATAATTTTTTTTTAATGTTTTTGTCCTTTTGTTTTATCGAAAATGGCAAAATAAATGAAAAAAGTAAATAGTACATCCGAAAGGAATCCAAAAAGTACATTTGTGAAATATTTCATAATTTTAAAATAATACTTATTTTACAAAAATTTAATTTTTTTAATTTTTTTTAAACTAATTTTAATGTATTTTGATGCAGAAAAATTAAAATAATCGATTAAACAATTACTTTACTAGGAGTGTTCGGTTACCCCCTCATTTTTGAAACACTGAACACGATATTTAATATGGATGATGCTATAGCGATCAGTCTACCGTCCGACCTCTATTAGCCATAGTGGCTTGATTGACAGTACAGTGTCTAAAAAAATAACGAGTCGGTGATAGAGAAATAAAACCAGTAAAAATCGAAAAAAAGTATCATGTGAATATACACAAATGATCGGATTCAGACAAGAGATATTAAAACTAAAATAAAAGTTTATTAAACCTAATAAAAACATAAATTAAGTTTAACCTGGGTTAGACACTGCGAAGATAGTAAAGTTTTTTTTTATTTTAAAATAACTGTTTTCCTACAATTAGTTTTATTTATTTGGGCAATCAGTACTCTGAATAAATATTCCTAATATAGTTTTTTTTTTTCGGATATTTTAACACAATTTATTCGTATTTAAAATCTTGATCTGGTGATATATTTATACAAGATAAATTTAAGGCGAAACAAAATTAAATTAGTTTCTAAAAATATCCAAACAATGGGGGAGTAAAAAGGCCTGAAAATGAAACACAGAGACTTTCATTAAGTGTGGAAAAGTATTCAATGCAATCAATTTGTGAAAAGGACCTTGATGTTAATTAAGAATAAGTGCGTCACTTTTATTGAACTTAAGAGTATTAAAAAAGGAAATTTGTGTTTTTTTCCGTTACTTATATAAAATTGAATTTGAGTTAATGTGCTTGTTTGGTAAATTGCTATAAATATCAAGATATTTATTATGTAATTCAATAATAATAAAATATTTTTATAGTTTATTACCCATTTATATTTACACATAATGTGGAAATTTTATATATACCAAAAATGGAGCTAACGTTAGTTTTTTTTTTCAGATAGAAGGAGGTATGATAGACCAAGCTCATCATCGGGGTCACGCTAAAAAGGCCCTTGGAGAAGTAATGAGCCTTAACGATGCCGTAGAGAAGGCTTTGGAATTAACTAATTCAAAAGATACTTTGATTATTGTTACAAGCGATCATTCTCATTCAATGCTTCTAACCGGATATCCAGATAGACAACAAGGAATTTTGTGTAAGCCGAACGATTTTTATTTTCAGGAATTTAATAAAGGGTATAAAGAGGAAACGACGAGAATAGTCGCCCGGTATATACGAAATTTTTTAAACACGAATTTCGGTTCGAATTCCAACTTTTTGGTCATTATTTTTTTTTAGAAATATTTTTTCATTGAAATATTATTTTTTATAAAAAGGTATAAAATGTGTTCCCTGAAAATAGAAAAAAAATAGAAAATAGAAAAAATCTAGAAAAAAAGGGAAAAATATGAAGAACAATGAAAAAAAATTAAAAATAGGAAAAAACAGGAGAAAATAGGATAAATAGGAGAAATATTTTTCCTGTAAAAATTATTGAAAAATAGAGAAAATTAGGAAAAAATAGGAAAATATAAAGACAAATGGGGAAAAATGCCGAAAAAATAAGAGAGAATGGGACAAAATAGGAAAAATAGAGAAAAATAAGTAAAAACATTAAAAATGGAAAAAAATAGGAAAATAGGAACTAAACACAAAAAGATTAGAAAAATTGGACATGAAAAAATGTGAAAAAATTTTGAAAAATAAAAAAAAAATTGGGATAAATAAGAAAAATAGGGAAAATAGAGAAAAATAAAGAACAAATTAGAGAACACATATGAAAATTTAAAAAAAAAACAGAAAAAATAAGAAAAAATGAAAAAAAATCAGGAAAGAATCAAGTACAAAAAAAAAGTTAAATTAATTGACAGTTTTTGTGTACCATGAAAAGTTTCACTTCTGATGCCGTTAGTTTTTGACTAACGCATGTATATTTTGTTTTTTTTTTTCAATATTTTCCGATTTTTTTTTAATCTTTTCTATTTTTTTTGTTTTATTTTCGTTTTTCCGTTTTTTTAAATTTTTTGATTATTTATGGTTTATTTTTTAAGTGTTTTCAATTTGGAGAAAAATATGAAAAACCGGTAAAAATGGTATAAATAGTAAAAACCAAGAAAAAATAGGGAACAATAAAAAAAACAAAAGATGGGGAAAATAGGAACACTATGGAAAAATGTGAATAAATAGGAGAAAATATCAAAAAAACTCGGAAAATAAGGAAAAATTGGGACAAATAAGATAAAATATGGCAAAAAGAATAAAGAAAATTTGGGAAAAAAATGGAAAAAACATAAAAAAATAGGAAAAAATTGAAAACCCCGAAAAAACAGGAAAAACAGAAAAAATAGGAAAAATTAAAAAAAAAAGGAAAAAATCAAATGAGTGTATAAAAAAAGGAAAATTAATTGACAATTTTTGCATACCATGAAAATTTTCATTTCTGATACCGTTACTTTTTAACTAACAAATTTTTTTTTTCGATATTTTCCGATTGTTTTGATTTTTTTTTTGGATTTTTCTTCTATTTATTGTTTTTTTTATCTTTTTCAATTTTTTCCGTTTTTTTTTAAATTTTTAGTATTCTCTGTCTCTTCGATTTTTTTTCGATCTTTGTTTTTTCCGATTATTTGTGGTTTTGTAAATAATTTTTTTTTTATTTTTTATTTTATCCATTTTTTCCAATTTCTTTTAATTTATTTCGGTTTTTTCTAATTTTTTCCAATTTCTTCCGATTTCTTCTGAATTTTACGATTTCTTGATCTTTTTCCGGTTTTTTATTCGATTTTATTTCAGATTTTTTTTTAGATTTTTTGCGGTTTTTTTTCGATCTTTTTGATTTATTTTTTGGATCTTTTTATATTATTGATTGATATTGATTTTTTGATTTATTTTTCGTTTTTCCGTTTTTTTTTTATTATTTACGGTTGTCTTTTTTTTCAATTTTTTCTGATTTTTTTCAAATCTTTAGGATTTTTTGGATCTCTACCATTTTATTTTCAATCTTTGTTTTTTCCGATTATTTGTAGTTTTGTAAATAATTTTTCGTTTTATCCATTTTTCAGATTTCTTTTAATTTATTTCGTTTTTTTCCTGATTTTTTTCTAATTTGTTCAGACTTTTTCCAATTTTTTCCGATTTCTTCTAAATTTTACGATTTTTGATCTTTTCCGTTTTTTTGTTTGCAATTTTTTATCCGATTTAATTTCAGAAATTTTCATTTTTTTTTTCGATTTTTTACGGATTTTTCCAATTTTTTTTACATCTTTCAGATTTAAGGTGTAAAATATTTTTATGCAATAAATTTATGTTAGATTCAAATTAAAACGTAAAGTAAAATGCCGAAAATTTAAAAAGATTTTTTCCAACTTTTTCGGATTTTTTCATACTTTTGTAGATTTTTTTTAAAAAAAATTTTGGATCTCTACCATTTTTTTTCAAATTTTTGAGGTTTTTTACATAATTTTTCGTTTTTTTTATTTTATCCGGTTTTTCCAACTTTTTTGAATTGATTATGATTTTTTCCTTCCTTTCCGATTTTTCCTTTTTTATCCGGTTTTATTTCAGTTTTTTTTTTTCTAACTTTTTCGATTTTTTGCTGTTTTTTCCTATTTTTTCAGACTCTTTTCCGATTTTTTATTTTAATTTTTTTAATAAATTGCATTTATTAATATCTAACCATTGATTATAATAATAAAAGCAAAAAAAACACAAAATAGCAACTTTCCTTAAAATAACAGATTTAATGTGTAAATAGTATATTATTCAACGAGCATATAATGATGACTATTATTCACGAGGGTTTATCCACGACTATTAAATAATTTTGGCTAAAACTACCAGAAACATTTATTTAAATTAGTGAATAATGGATATCTAGAAATGAGTAAAACCAGTGAATAATGAAATCATTATTCACTAGTGAATAATAGATATTACTATTAAACAAATAAATTCATGTTAAGAGTCAACCGCATAATAAATAAAACTATAAAGTAAAATGTCGAAAATATTTGATCGTGGTGTTTAATAATTTATCATTTTTTAGCCTACACCCCATCAGCTATGAACCAAGTACCTTTCACGTCATTAGTTTATGGAACAGGGGGACCTAATAACTACCAGTTTATAGTAAAAAATGGAACAGTTGTTCGTCAAGATCCATCAACAAACGACACCACAGACTGGGAGTACTCACAACAATCAGTCGTACTTAACGATGAAGTTACTCATAGTGGAGCTGATGTGTTAGTTTTTGCTAAAGGTAAAATATGCCATTTTATTATAGTTTCTTTATTTTAGAATTATAAATAATGTAATATTTAACCGTACTAGAGTGATCATGGTCACCTTGAACTCATTAATCTTTAAGTACTTCAGCTCCGTCAGCTCTGGTCTTCAGATATTTCAGCTCCATCAGCTCTGGTCTTCAGGTACTTAAGCTCCATCTGGTCTAGTTTTCAGGCACTTCAGTTCTGTACGTCTGCTATCGGACCAGACGGAGCTGAAGTACCTGAAGACCAGAATTGACAGAGCTGAAGTACCTGAAGACCAGAAAACGTATCTATCTTCATTACTATTAGTTAAAATTCAGGTACTTCAGCTCGTTCGGCTCTAATATTTAAGTACTTCAGCTCCGTCAGCTCTGGTCTTCAGATATTTCAGCTCCATCAGCTCTGGTCTTCAAGTACTTAAGCTCCATCTGGTCTAGTTTTCAGGCACTTCAGCTATGTACGTCGGCTATCGGACCAGACGGAGCTGAAGTGTCTGAAGACCAGAGTTGACGGAGCTGAAGTACCTGAATACCAGGAAACGTATCTATCTCCATTACTATTAGTCCAAATTCAGGTACTTCAGCTTGTTCGGCTCTAATATTTAAGTACTTCAGCTCCGTCAACTCTGGTCTTCAGATAGTTCAGCTCTATCAGCTCTGGTCTTCAGGTACTTAAGCTCCGTCTGGCCTAGTTTTCAGGCACTTCAGCTCTGTACGTTTGCTATCGGACCAGACAGAGCTAACGTACCTGAAGACCAGAGTTAATGGAGCTGAAGTACCTGAAGAATAAATTTGACGGAGCTGAAGTACCTGAAGACCAGAGTTGACGGAGCTGAAGTGCCTGAAGATCAGAGCCGAAGAAGCTGAAGTACGTGAAGACCACAGCCAACGCCGTTTTCAGATTTCAATTTGAACCAATAGTAAAATAAATATGTTCTCTTTCTACCACATTGAATTCCATATACCTGTACTCGGACTTGCTTTATTGTTATACTTATAAACATCATAACTATTTATTTTTTATTTTTAGGTCCTATGGCACATTTATTTAATTCCGTCCACGAACAAACTTATGTATCTTATGTAATTGGTTATGCGGCTGAAATTGGACCATATAAAAGTGTAAATAGTAACTCTACCCAGTCTTTTAGTAATTATTATTTATTATTTTTAATTACTGGATCATTATTTTATTTTAAATATAAAACATAATTTAATAATGTATTATTTATTTGTACTTTCCCAATATGGCTTTTTTTTTGTGGAGGGGGAATCTTTTAAAAGCACCTCAGGCTACGTTCTATAATCATATTTTCCTTTGTTAAAAATTACTTGGAAAAATTCTAAATAGTGGCTACTAAAACCTACACAGGTACAATAACATGATGCCTTATTAAAAAGGAATATAATTTACAATCCACACAATTTTCTAGTTTCCTAGAAAAGAATGAGAATATATAAAAATATAAGAAACAGTAATAATCTGTTTCTCAGACGATAGGTATATAGTATCTCATTTATAAGGATTTTTCAAAAGCTTCTTCCGTTATTTTTCCATTATCCTTATTGTCGCAGCTATTGGGGGAATGCAGGGTCAGAAAATTTTACTCCATTTAAACCATTTTACATACAGAATGACTTTGCAGGTGGTGTTCATTTATTTATGGAAATAAAATTAATAAAAAATATACAAAAAGCTCAAATAAAATAATCTGAAACTCTAAGATGTCAAGTAGAACTTTATTCCAACTTCTTGCTGTTACGTTTTATTTGTGCCACCCTGTATTTTCATTATTCCTCTACTAAATATATTTTAAGGTAGTAAAACTCGAAATCCAGTACCACAATTTAATTGAAAGTAATATTATTGGTTACATCAAATAGACTAGTTTCGGCGATACGCCATCCTCAGGACTAAAATATAAAGTGTCAAGGTGGCTTGGATCATTACAATTTAAAGAAACTTACCAATTAAAATATTCTATGGGGTGAGAAAGTTAATTATTACAAATCAGACTACATTTATTAAAAGTTGCGCAAGGGTACAATATTAAGGAGGGTAAACGATGGGATTTAGTGGTACTAGGATAATTGGTAATTTACAAAATTAAGAGAAAGAAGTAAAAAAGAGTGAGAGGATCGAGGTCTTAACCCCAAAAAGTTGCCTAGTGGCCATGGCTTCGGGTAGTTGGAGAAAGGAGACAATAGGGTTGGTAGGACATCGTGTAGCAAGACATGTGGCACTTTCCCATGTTAATAATGTTCTTCTCTTTATCTACTCAGTCAAAATAACTAAGTTCATACCGTTTGTGACGCTTACTGAAGATTTCTTTTTTTCTCCCCCTCATCTTGTAGGGTAAGTTTTTATTATGTTATATTATATTTCCATTAAAATTCTTTGATATCATTAATAAATATTTCGATGCTTTTAACTTTTATTTATAGTGTTATTTTTAGTTCTATTAATGCCGGTATATTATATCTTATCATTTATAGTATTATAAATTATCTGATGTATGTATGTCTCATACAAAAAAGAGATCCTATTTTTTTTTAATTTGTTTTTACAAATTGTCTTAAAATTTGTTTATTTTTGTATTTCATATTTTGATCTAAAATTCATGTTTTTCATTTTAATATTATCATTGTTATATATTCTTTTTCAAAAACGGAGACCACGAAATCTGGTAATTTATAAGATTTTAATCTTGTATTTACTTTATGTGAACTTTTAGGGTTCCGGTTCTTTTCCTCTGGAAAATTTTTCTTACATGTGCCAAGAAGTTTATCCTCTGAATAGTTAATTTTACCTGGGCCAAGATATTTTTAATCTGGACAGTTGGTTTTACATGGGCCAAGAAGTTTTTTCCTCAACGGCAAGAACCTCAACCGCAAGAAAAGCAAAGTTTTTTTTTTTAAAAGAAAAAATCTCTGGGACCCTATGTTACAAATTGTTACGTTCTTTAAGCTTTTATGCTCCCTTCTTAACTCAAGAAGCAAACGTTGCCTTGACTATTGCTCAGGGGGTAGAATCGTGCCCTTGAACAGGTTTAACATAGAGCTTAGGTAGGAGGAGTACAACTGTCAAATCGCTGTCCTCCCGTATTTTCTTGAACAAATATTATCTAATGAAAAGGTAAGTGGGCGCCACCTACGTAAACTGTAATGCTTGTTGATTAGCGGTTGTGAAAAGAATAAAAGAAAATTTGAAATATATCACAGACTTTATTTCATACTCCTTTTTTTTAAATAAACAAAACTGACAAGATGTAATTTATAAGGACTTGCTTTACATTATTTAAAGATCCTATGCTTCTACAAGATTTGTAAATATTTCTCAAAGGCAAAGTTAACAATGCTATTAAAGAAAATTGTTAAATGAATTGAAGTTACTATTTTTTTTTTATTTATTAGGCATCTTTGACTTGGTGACTATATTCAAAACACTTATCTTGGTTTAATGTGTAAACTGATCCTTCCGGGGTTCAGAAAATCAGAGTCCCGCTCTTTTGGCATCACTTCCTTGGACTCATAAGGTATTTCTGGGGAACATTATTGGGGATGAGCTAATTTTAGCTCACGGAGCTCCGTTTGGTTAGGACTATCGCAGGGTGCCAGCTGGTAAATGTGCCTAAAACATCAGAAGCGGGGAGAATCTGATCTAATACAACATCAAGGAATAGGTCCTAACGATAGCAATGTTCTGGTAAAAGTGTTTGAATTTATCACACATTCAAGGCTAAATTCTAACTGAATCAAATAATTTAAGCCTATAATTGCTAAAAATTATGAATTCTATCACAAGCTGTAATAATTAACTGCATAGTCGCTTAGATAGGCTATGCAGGTTACAAACAAAGTACTGACGTCAAAGAAAGTCTGAGCATGAATCTAATAAACTTCACAAAAAAAAATAACTATTAATCTGAGTTGACTTGCAAAGTATCAAACAAACTAAAAATTAAACAAAAACTACTTATTTCTACTACCAGAACCAAGCTATGAATAGCTGTTACCGAAAATATCTCCCTCTTTATTCAGCCCTACTGCGAGGGTTAAACAGAGAAAGAGTCATTTATATTTTTACTTATTTTACAATCCCCAAAGTTCAATTAATTATTACTTTCATATCTCACGGATATAAAAGCACTAATGCTATATAGCAAAAGTTTTAATAGTTAGATACAGACAAGAACTCTACGCTCAAACTAAAATAAACAACAAAAAAAAGAAATAGGGCTCACCAATTTCCAACGTGTCAACCTGAAAAGCAGTCGAAAACACGTGTCGCATGTGATCTCTTACTAATATCTAATACAAAAATAAATAAAAATAAATAATTTGTTGAAACCTCACAGCGTTAATCTGAATTTAACACATGAAAGGTTACAAAAAAACGGTTAACTCCACCTCACAAATACCGGTCATTCGCTAGGTAAACTTAAAGGTTCAAAAGAAAATTGACATTTTATGCAAAAAACGTAGTTTCTCATATTATTAAAAGGTGCTAAGACGACTCTAAAGAGACAAAAAGAAATAAACCACCGGTTCTTACTTTAATGTAAAAAGTGGTGGTCGATTCGTTATTTGTCCTAAAAACTATTTAACTGACTAGTAAATACAAATCTCCATACATGAGGAGTGAATCGTCTTAACTGCACTCCTTTTAATATCTCAAAAGAATAATTTTGTAGTTAACTAATCTACAAATCTAATGAGGAAAAATCTGTGCTTACCGAGCTCCATAAAAAGGTAGCGTCACAACAAAAAAAAACTCCCAACGAATTATTTCATTATTAACTAATGTAATTACTTAGTTGAATACTGGATTTTCACAATACCTTATGGTAGGATTAAGTAAATTCAAAAATAAACTCAAATAAATTCAAATAAATTAAAAAAGAGAGCACATGTTCACGATGTTCCCAGGTGGACGTTCGTAATCGAAGAGAGAGAAGCCGGTTCACCCTTTTTTTCAGATTTATCCTTATCTCTTTCTCATTTTAATAAGAACCAGTACATCTATCTCACTCCATAACACTCTTTCCAAAATTCAAAAATAATCATTTAAAATCAATAGTTGATGCTAGAGGTGGGAACTAAATTCCTGGGTAATAAAAATAACTTTAATTTAGGTGAAAAACGGAATTTGTGCCAGTAGATTTTAATAACTTTAAAATGAATATTTGAAACGTTGTTACGGACACAAATAAGGACCGTAACAAAATATGAGTTTAATTTCCTTAACGCGAAAAAAAAGGACGGATTTTGAAATATATTATAGTTTTTTTTGTCAATTGTTTCTGATTACATAAAAAAATCAATTTGACTGGCGTCCAAAATTTTTTTATTTTATATTCTACTTCTGATATATTTCAAATGTGGAACGAACATATAATATAAAGATTTGAGCTTATATCATAAAGTATCGTTTCATTGCGTTACATATTTTTTTCTGAAACTTTAGCATTAGTTATTTTAAATATGCTTTAGAGTCAAGTAAGTTTTTTTCCAAGGAGAACATGGAAAGAGGCTATAGACAAAAAAACAATTCTTATTCATTCTAGACCCTACTATGCAACAAAATCAAATTAAAATTGGTTTGTAACTACCAAAACTCTACTTATACTCTAAAATAAGACTTAGATGGGAACCAAGATACAAGAAGGTAATGGGAAAGATAAAAGCAAATTCTCAGGTAATAAAAGCTTCAATAACCTTGGAACTGTAATTAGCATTAATGAAATTCTACAGCTGAGCAGAAATCATACTTTAGGGAACGTCTACATATAATTGGCATCAACCAAAACAAACCCATTTGAAAATTATTAAATTGTGAATAAAAAACAAACTCTGACATTATACTAAAGTTTCAAGCACTCACAAACTGCAGGTACAACCTCTTGGGTGGAAAAAAGTCTCAGGAGGCTTTCCCTAGTGAAAATATATTGAAGAGGCTACTAAGTCTGATAAAGGTAACAAATCTATTTAACTCATGTTAATTTGAAATGATTACTACACGCTTAATTTATTTTTAACACCCTTCAGGTATTTTATGTTTTAATTTGTTACATTGTATTCATGGGCCAACTGTCACTTGTCATATCAATTTATCAATGGTTAACGCATTAATATGTCTTAAGTTGTTTAACTTTGTGCTAGCGAGCCTCCTGGGGGCAATTCTTCTGTTAGTGATTTTTAGTGTTTTACTGGTTGATTACCTACCCCACTTCATGCTCAAATATTTTTTTTAATACCTTCAAAACGATACTACACGTGTTTGTCAATATAAATACCAAAAATGTTCTCATAACCACATTTTTCTCAATAAAGTTTTTCCTTTGGTTCATTCTAAATTGGAAAACTCCTTTCTCCCATTTTCTTATTTTCACATGTTGTCTAATGGCGGGCATTATGTCAACCCGCTTTAATATTTTTAATTTTTAAATTTAGCCACTTTGTACCACTTTTCAATTGTTTAATTTCGTTTATTAATTTTATTACAAACATTATTACATATTACGTCATGTAATATGTACCAATGAGTGTTAATTTTGATTTAATACATATATTTACCCCCTTTGTCCATGAATACATTGGTAAGTTAAAATTTGTTATATCTCTATATGTTTGTTGACGGAAGTCGTTTTAGGCCTGATGATGGCGAAATTTCGACGAAACTAATCGCTCTCCTATATCAATAAATCAATTGTGGTACTTTGACGTCGAGTTTTAATAATGTAACTAGCATAATACAATAATCTTAATCAGTAACATCGACCTATTTAATTAATCAATAATAAATCAGAATTACGCCAAACTGAATTTCTAAAATCTTATTTTAATGTTACAAATGGGGTTGTTTCTTTATATTAATATATTATTATTATGACAAAATGTCTCTTTATTAGGGATAGCAAACATAAACGCTTATGAGTGATTGCTTAAACCCTCTTGAACAAGTGAGACTAGGGCAGGCGAGGTATCATTGTTTATATCACAAAACTACCCAAAACTGACAAGCTCCGCTGGGAACCATCCTACAAAATATGGTTCCTAACTTAACAGAGTTCGTTCGTTCGCCACCCATAAAAATGGTAAATGTTACATAATATATTTTACTGGATGTTTTTCCACTCTGTTACATGGATATAACCTAAATTAAAAAGTTAGATCTTAAGCCTTTTTCCATTAGTTTATCATTTGGTATAATAAGAAATCGAATTATTGATTAAGGAAGTAAAGACACTTTCAACAGGTATTGTAATGATAAAAGTTAACTTGAAACCTCCGGTTTTTTAACTAATTTGAGAAAATATATAAAGAGCCAATCTCCCCTATTTTATTCTTTATACGTTTTTCTGTAAGAGAAACACATTTCACTTCATTGGGAGATTAGAGGATAGATCCTGGCACGACCTTTCTCTATTTTTTCCGATTTGTCCTGGTCATGCAGGTTAGTGATGTTATTATTCTTTCCCTACTCAGCAAGAATGATAAGCAAAATATAATTCGGATAAATTGGTAGGTTTTAGAAATATTTGATCAAGATAAATAAGTGCTTAGAAAGTGAATTCATTTTTACTTATATAGTATCTAATGCGCTCTAACCAATATATAATAAAACTATAGCTTTTGCCCGCGACTTCGTCCGCGTTTATGTCGAAATAAATAAAAGTTTATTTTCTGTACCCGTTTATTTCCCTCCGGTTTTCCAAATTTTATGCCCATTTTTACACCTTCAAGTGGAGTTACTATATCAAATGTTATATCAAATGCAAGGTCATTGTTTTGCAAATTTCAAAACCATTTTTTTTATAATCTTATTGTTTTTTAATAATTTTATGTGACCTACTTTTAGATTAATGGCGAAGTTTTCAGGTCGAAATAATTAATTCATACCGATAGATATTTATCTATATTTTACAGGAAAAATAAAATTAGGTATCCAAATTTAATTTTTGTGAAAATAATTAATCGCTTTAAAATCCGTAGACATTAATTTGAGATAAATCATTTATACTTTCTCTCCTTTTTCTAATTAAATTACTTAGAGACAAATAATAAAAAATATTGGCACTTCCTCAGGGGGGAGAGCCACTCCCCTCTAAAGGAATTACCCTATATGTTTTACTTTCCCGACCCACCTCCGAGAAGAGAAAGTATTGTGAACGAACTAAAATTTTCGAGATCAAGATTTAAATATCCATTTTGAGGTCACCTGAAATGATTAAGACGAATCTATCTGTCTGTCTGTCTGTGTGTATTCTTCCACGATAGAGGCTACACGTTTAATCCGATTGAGCTAAGATTTGGTACATGAGTTTGGGTTACCGGTCGGAAAAACCCATTAGTTTTTGTACGATATCCCTCAAACGGAAGTGTCACTATCAAAAAATGACAGATACAATATATCACGGAATTTGACTTGCAACATATCATTTGAAAACCCTTGAAAAACTCTATTCAGAATAGTCAAAATTATTTCTCCAACTGTCACCTGTCAAAAATAAAAAATGTCAAAATTTGAAACTTTAACATTAAATATTTGGAAAAGTCTTCGGGAAAGTTTTGGGGTGACGCAACCAATTGTGTTGTTTTTGTTTTGACCCTTTTTTCCTATTTCTTTTTTAACTTTTTTGCTCCTTTTTTAAAAACTTTTTTAACCTTTTTTGTCTTTTTTTGGTTGCATTTTTACACCTTTTTTTTGCTTTTTAAAACTTTTTTTTGCCTTTATTACCATTTTTGCTTTTTTTGCCTCTCTTTATTTTGGCTTTAGTTTGTTTTTTTTTTTACCCTTTTTTTGCCTTTTTACGCCTTTTCGCCCGGTTTTAATTTTTTTTTTTTTGTCCTTTTTGCCTTTTTTGTTGCTTTTTTCCTCCTTTTTTGCCTATTTTGAATTTTTTGGACATTTGGCTGTTATTTTCAAATTAGTTTGCTTTTTTTTACTATTTTGACGTTTTTGCCCTTTTACTCCTATTTGGACTTTTTTGGACATTTTTAATTTTGTTTTCACCATTTTTTCCGTTCTTTGACTTTTTTGCCCTTTTTAAAACTTTTTTTGATTAACTTTTTGAACTTTTGCCTTTTTGTTGCTTTCTTTATCCCTTTTTTGCCATTTTTTGCCTTTTTGCCTTTATTTTAATAGTATTTTGCTTCTTTTTTTCTTTTTTGGCGTATTTTGGTTATTTCCCTTTATTTGGTATATTTTTTGGACTTTTTAAAAATTTTTATGTTTTTTTTCTTGTTTGGCGTATTTTTCTTTTTTACTTTACTTTGTCTTATTTTCCCTTTTACCTTTTTTTGCCATTTTTGCCTTTATCTCTATTTGCCTTTTTTTATTTTTTGGCGTATTTTGTTTTTAGTTTTTGAGCTTTTTTGATCTCTTTTTGCCTTTATTTTTCCTCTATTTTGCCTTTTTTTATTTTTTTTATTAAATTTTTTGGCGTATTTTGCATTTTTCTCTTTACTTTGTCTTATTTGACTTTTTTTTTTCCTTATTTTGTCCAGTTTTTTTTTCTTTTTTGCTTTTTTTTTCTTTTTTTCATTATAGTTTTAATGTATGCTGAAATTTAGCAATTTTTTATCATTTTTAAAAATATTTTGCCATTTTTTAAAATAATTCATTACCTCGTTGGTATTTAGAATAACAATGTGCCAATTTAAGTAATTTTTGTCGTTTTTCATTTTAATTAATTTTTATGTATTTTTTCTTGCAATTTATTTCATTTTTACATTTCACTTTTCCATTCAGAACTTTTGTATTTTATAATTAAAATAATTCACACCTGAGCCGGGAAAGTTCTGTGATGACACAGCCAATTTTTTGGTTGACGCACTTACTCGAGCGGGTCAATATTTGTTTAATCCCAATTTTGAACCCCTTAAAGTGTGAATTTTCAAATTTCCTTTCTTAGTACTCCCCTACACTACCAAAGGAAACTATCCTGAAAATTTCACGTCTCTATCGCCTCTGGTTTAGGCTGTGCGTTGATTGTCAGTCAGTCAGTGACACGACAATTTTATATATATAAAATCAATCAATTTAATTTGATTTTTTTTTTTTTTAACTAAATAATAAAGAAAAAAATCATATTGCAATTCTACTTTTCCAAAACAAGTATTATTACAACCTTCATAACTTTTCATTTTCACACTGTAAGTTGTAAGTATTATGTTTGATTATTCGTCAATATAAAAAATATTAATGTTAAATATATATATATATTTATTTCATTTAATTAAATCACGTTATTGTCACAAAAGTACTATTTATCGTAACTTCACGAATCCCACAAGCAGTTTTGGTCCTTCGAGCCGGATCTGAACCAGCGACCTATGTCAAATTCCTCCCATATGAGGTGATTGTGCGGGAATAAATTTCCAATGCACCAATCTAGTGGTGATATGACTGACCTGGCTTCGCCTTGTATGTATACGTAACGTGGCAGTAGCTTTAGCAAGACTTCTTGGTTATTTTCTTTTTTTTTTTATTTTCCATGACCAGTAGAAATGGAGATATTTAAAAAATAGTGTACTCGAAGTGCATAAAATCCATATTCACTCTTACATTTTACTAATAGCTAAATTTAGCTAAAAGTCTAGCCAAAAGAACGACAAAATAATGATCATATTCTAGTTGCGAAAAAATGCTTCTTTCAATTATTTCATAGTACATGGTAGAAGCGATAACAGCGTTTTTTCTAATGGATATTGATTTCTTTTAATATTGGTAACAAATGCGATTTATTTTCGGAGAAATATATTTTTATTTTTTGCGTTAACTTTAAGGCCCTCATGCAGTCGGCCCTTTATATGACCACCCATTCTGGTTTTTTAGATTATTGATATTTTATTAATTTGATAAAATATCTATTTGGTTCTTTAATATTTGTTTCAATACGATTTGATTTTTTACGGTTTTGATAAAATATCATTTTGCTATAATAGATGTTTGATTTTACTTTCCCGACCCACCTCCTAGAAGGGAAAGTATTGTGAACGAGCTAAAAAAAAAATTCGAGATACAAACGGAAATATTCATTTTCGGGTGCCCTGAGACGATTAAGACCATTTCCAGATGGAAGTCTGTCTGTCGGTCTGTGTGTGTATGTGTGTGTGTGTGTGTGTGTGTGTGTGTGTATTCTTCCACGATAGAGGACACACGTTTAATCCGATTGAGCTGAAATTTGGTATAGGGGTTTGGGTTACCACTCAGAAGAACCCATTAGTTTTTGTACGACATCTGTCAAACGGAAGTATCACTATCAAAAAATGATAGATCAAATATGCCACGGAATTCGACTTGCAATATGTCATTTGAAAGCCTATAGAAAACTCTATACAGGACAGTCAAAATTATTTCTCCAACTGTCACCTGTCGAAAATAAAAAAATGTCAAAATTTGAAACTTTGACATTAAATATCTGAAAAAGAATTCGTGGATTTTTTTCAATTTTTTTACAATCTTTTCCAATTTTGTCAATTTTTTTTTTTAATTTGTTTTTGAGATTTTTTAAGTTTTTTTCAAGTTTTTTGATATTTTTGAGTTTTTTGAGATTTTTGAAATTTTTAGAGGTTTTTTGAGATTTTTTGAGATTGTTTGAGATTCTTTGGGACTTTTTAGATTTTTTAAAAAATTATAGATTTTTTTGATAATGTTTTAAGATTTTTTGCGATTTTTTGGTTTTTTCAGATTTTTTTAATATTTTTTAAGATTTTTTGAAATTTTTTTGAAATTCATTCGAGTTTTTTTAGACTCTTTGAATCTTTTGAAATTTTTTAGAGATTTTATGAGATTTTTAAAGAGTTTTTGAGATTTGTTGAGTTTGTGTTTTTAGGTTTTTTGAAATTTTTTTATATTTTTTGATTTTTTGAGGTTTTTTAAGATTTTTCATATTTTTTTTGTTGAAATTTTTTAAGGTTTTTTGAGCTTTTGAGATTTTTTGACTTCTTTCAATTCTTGGAGATTTTTTGATCAAATTTTTGAGTTTCTGAGACATTTACTATTTTGAATTTTTTGAGATTTGACGTTTTAAATTTTTTAAGATTCTTTGTGAATTTTTAGGTTTTTAAAGAATTTTTGGAGATTTTTGAGATGTTTTTGAACCGTCTAAAAATTTTTTGAGATTTTTTTGAAAATATTTTGAAGATTTTTTGATTTTTGAAATTTTTTGTGGTTTTGAGGTATTTTACCTATTTTGAGATTTTTTTATTTTTGAGATTTTTGAAATTTTTTGCGATTTGAGATTTTTTGAGTTTTTACTTTCCCGGATCCACCTCCGAGAAGGCAAAGTATTGTGAACGAGCTAAAAAAAAAAAATCGAGATGAAGATGTAAATATTCATTTTGAGGTCCCCTCAAATGTTTAAGACCATTTCCAGATGAAAGTCTGTCTGTCTGTCTGTCTGTGAGTATTCATACACGATAGGGGCCACAGGTTTAAACCGATTGAGCTGAAATTTGGTAAATGGGTTTGAGTTACCCGTCGGAAGAACTCATTAATTTTTGTACATCTGTCAAACGGAAGTGTCACTGTCAAAAAATGATAGATGCAAATTGGACTTGTCGGGAAAGTTTTGGGGCGACACAACCGATTTTTTTAATAATTTGATATAATAACCTTTTGAAAAAGTATCTGTTTGATCTTTTAAATTCTGCTTAATTGTGCCCTCCCCACATTTGCATTCATTGACCCTGTACAAAATCAATTATAATTTTTTGTTAATATTATTATTTGAAAATTATTTCATCCGTGTTGTCAATAAATCGAATTACAGATTCGTTTTTATTGCCTCAAATTATTAGACCCGTTTACGTGCCTACTGAAAACATTTTCACTTTTATCCTGTTAAAACAGAGGCGCGGAAACAATTCAGGCGAATCCAAATTAAATTTCACTTTTCATTTTACATTCCCGAAGCCCTACGGTTATTTTTTCTCCAACCAAAAATTTCGCGTTAGAATAAAATTACGATAAGTTCGCGTGTGAATGCCGTTTGCACCATAAATTTATATTTACAAAATAATATCATTTACCAAATCTTGGTTATTTTTTTCATTCAAGAAATTTTATTAGTGGACCACGTGTTGAAAATGGAAGAAAGATTATTTGGTTCAATTTCTCATGACTTATGAATTTTAGCTTATCAACAGGTAGCAACATAGGTCGAAGATAATCTCTTTGAAAGGTAGGAAATGAAAATCAAAATTAAATGACGTTTTTTGAGCCTTAATAATAATTTTCATAGCCAAGTTAGTAATTTTCTTACGCGGCCATTTTTTTGGATTTTTTTAGATCTCAAAAAACTGTTGCTCTTAGCAATTTATGCTTAATGAGAAACCATCAAAAAAAATATAATCATTCCATTTAAGAAAAAAAAATTAATGTCACTTCCGATTCGGCCGGAAGTGAAATTTTCATTCTTGTTAGTCTAAAAGTAGCCCATTCTTGTCTAATTGATGTTTGAAAAAAACCTTATTTTTAAATTCAAAAACAACCTAAATATTCGGGGCGAACATTGACTCGTGGCCACCCGCTATACTCTATTCCAACTTTAATCTAGCCAGAGTAGGACAAGGAATGATTATTAATATGCAACAATAATTAACAATATGAATAATAATCAGTTCTGGTCTAGTCTGACCAAAATTAACTTGGGACAGAATATACTGATTATGATAGCTAAGCAGTCGGACGGCAGTTTAAGCAAATCCAATAAAAAGCCGTTTAACGGCAGTTTAAGTACAGCGATAAATAAATGATTCCCTTAAAGGACAGAGAGAAGAAATAAAAAACTACCAAGTATTGAAATTGGGTAAATATTAAATTATAAGATCGATTTTTAAGAAAATCAATTTTTCCATTCGATCTTTAAGTGCATCCGATTAAATACTAAACGATCTAAACCAATTCAGAATATCGATTTTTTGGAAATAATCGCACATCCCAAGCCGGTCCTGGGTCGTTGTCGGGTCGGGTCGGCTAGTCTGTGTTTGCTGAGATTACAATTAAGGGTATAATAGCACCTCAGTAAAATTTGAAATCGAAAATCCTTTTGTAAAATTGCTGAAATTTTACACGTATATATTGGAGAAAGTTATCGAGTGCTTCCGATTTTTTTTTTCTTCAAAGTACTTTTTGTTAAAGAGAAAAAAATTCGGCGACCTCATAAAATTGGAATTTTGACAAATAAATATGACCTGACCTAGATAATCTCACAATAAATATGCTGTAAAAATTTTGTTTCTTAATATCAAACCGTTGTTACTGCTAGGAAGCAGGAGCAGCTGGATCCATATAAATAAGAAATTTTGAAAAATGTTTTTTCGACAACGGTTTGATATTAAAAAACAAAATTTTTACAGCATATTTATTGTGACATTATCTAGGTCAAGTCATATTTATTTGTCAAAATTCCAATTTTATGAGGTCGACGAATTTGTTTCTCTTTAACACAAAGTAATTTTAAGAAAAAAAATCTGAAGCACTCGATAACTTCCTCCAATATATACATTTAAAATTTCAGCCTATTTTACAAAATGATTTTCGATTTCAAATTTTACTGAGATGCTAGTATACCCTTAACTAGTCCTGGTTTTAAACTGACATTTCTACCTTCACATCATGGATTATAAAATTTGGAGAATTCAAACCTAGTTTATTGGATACTATTATTTTGCTGTTATATAAACGTGATATGAATCAAATAACTGAACAGAGGTAAACATATTTTTGAACGGCTTCTAGGGAAAATTGAGCAGCGAATAGAATACGTTAGTTATATCTGTAGTGAACCAAAAGGCGTGAAAAATAAATCAATTCACGCAAAATATATCAAATGTGGGTCGTCAGTTCCTCGGTAAAAATAATCGCACGTTCTCTGTATCTGTATCTGTCTCTCTATCTATTTGGCGCACCGCGTTTGCATTTTTTTAGATTAGGAAGTCACATGCGTCATTATCAACAACGATAAAATTTTTATTTAGAATGAGCCATTGACCCAAAACATACTTTAGCGAAAAAATGAAAAATATTTTGATAGTATACAGAAGAGGTAAGAAAAATATTTGCAAGTCGAAATTATCAAAGAGATTCGAAATTTTCTACTTAATCAAATACATTAATCTAATAATCGGTATATAATAAAATTTTATATACTATTATTTATTTTGGCAGCTACAAAATAATTTGAAAAAATTTCCTTCTGGTTTCAGTTAAATATATTATCTTTAAATATACGATGAGAATCGATAATATCCTCTTTATTAAATTTGAATAAAGCCATATATTAATTTTTTTTTAGTTTAGAAAATAATAGGGAAAATGGGCAAAAGTAGAAAAAAAATTGGAAAATGGGGAAACGTAAAAAAAATAAGAAATATAGGAAATATAGGGAAAAATATTCAAAATGGGAAGAAATAGAAAAAATAGTGAAAAACAGTAAAAAACAATAGAGAAATAGGAAAATATGTGTTTTTAGTGTTGAGCATAATTTTAGTTTAGGATTAAGTTTTACTATTATATATTCTTTTTTTTATTTATATTTATATTGACGAATCCTTATTATTATAGGGAAAATGGGAAAAAATATGAAAAAATCAGACAGTAAAACCAGAAAAAGTTAGAAAAATAGGAAAAATAGAGAAAAATAGGAGAAAATAGAGAAAAAGGTAAAAAAACGTAAAAAATGGTAAAAATCGCTAAAAAACGAAAAAAAAGTCGCTACAAACGCAAGAAATCGAAAAAATCGCAAATAAATTTTAAAAAAAAAAACCGTAAGAAAGCACAAAAACGCACAAAAACTTTACAAAATCCCAAAAAAAAATCACCAAAAAAACGCAAGAAATCGCAGAAAATAACAAACAAAAATTTAAAAATGGGAAAAATAATCGAAAAAAAAAACAACAAAAAATTGCAAATGCAAATAATAGAAAAAAAATGCAAAAAAAATCCAAAAAAAAATTGCGAAAAATGACAAAATTTCGAAAAAAACCAACCAAAAACAGTTGTAACCATATAAATATAATAATAAGGAATAAGAAAAAAATGAGAAAAAATCAAAAAACAAAAGAAATAGAAAAAAAAACCAATGAGAAAAAGATTAGGAAAAAATTTAAAAAAATCAAAATAAAGCAGAAAAATAATTTGAAAAATGAGAAAAAAAACGAGAAAAATGGGAAGAACTCGAAAAGTTAAAAAAAAATTAGAATATATTGGAATGGAATGGAAAACAAAATTGTAAAACGTAAAAAACGTAATAAAGTGCAAAGAGTCGCACAAAAAAAAACAAAAAAATCCCAAAAGAAACGAAAGAAATCAGAAAATCACAAAAATAATTTTAAAAATGGGAAAAATTATCCAAAAAAAAAATTACAAAAAATTACAAATGCAAATAATTGGATAAAATGCAAAAAAAAAATCAAAAATATAGCAAAACATGGCAAAATATCGGAAAAATTCACAAAAAGAATTGTAACCATATTAAAAAATTTAAAAAATTAAAAAACTCGAAGGAATTGCAATAAATCGAAAAAATAATAATAAGGAATAAGAAAAAAAAGAGAAAAAATCAGAAAACAAAAGAGAAGATAAAAAACAGAATGCAAGAAAGATGAGGAAAAATAAGAATAAAAGACAAACAAATTTAAAAATGAAAAAAATGAGAAAAAAATTCAGAAAAAATCGACAAACAAAAAAGAAAGCATTGGAAAAAGTTAAAAAAATCAGAAAATTTAAAAAAAAATGAAAAATAATATTGTAAAATAAGAGAAAAAAAAAGAGAAAATCAAAAAAACTAAAAACCTGAAAAAAAACGCTAAAAATCTCAAAAAACAAAATAAAATCTCTAAAAAACGTGAAATAAAAAAATATCGCGAAAAATGCAAAAAAATCGTAAAAAATTAGCTTTAAAACCGGAAAGAATTAAAAAAAAAGAAAATATTTTAAATAAATCGCAAATAATTACAAAAAAAATTTCAAACAAGAACGGTAAAGGAAACGTAAAAAATCGAAACAAAATCCAAAAAAAAAAACACAAAATAGCAAACAAATTTCTAAAAATCGGAAAAAAAATTTAAAAAAAATTGAAAAATGTAAATGATCGCAAAAAATCTGAAAAAATTGCAAAAAAAAGTCGCAAGAATAAACGCAAAAAAATGATAAGAAAACGCGAAAATCAACCAAAAAACCGAAAACAATTGTAACCATCTAAAAAAATAAAAAAAATTAAAAAATTTGAAAGAATTGAAATAAATCAAAAAAAAAGGAATAAGAAAAAATGAGAAAACAAAAGAAAGAAAAAAACAGAATAAGGAAAAGGTGAGAAAGATTAGAAACAAACGAAAAAAAAAACCAAAAATAGAATATAAACAAAAGTAGGAAAAATAGAAAGAAACATAAAAAAATAGTAAAAAAACCAGGAAAAAGAGGAAAAAGTAGAGAAAAATATGAAAATAGGGAAATGTGGACAAAAATTGGAAAATGGGGAAAATTAGAAAAAAATACATTAACAAATATGGGAAAAGTAAAGAAAAATATGAAAAAACGCAAAAAATGGTAAAAAAACACAAAAAAACAACCAAAAAACCCGAAAACAATTGTAACCATCTAAAAAAATTAAAAAAAATCGAAAGAATTGAAATAAATCGAAAAAAAATAAGGGGAATAAGAAAAAATCAGAAAACTAAAGAAAAAAAAAACAGAATGAGGAAAAGATGAGAAAGATTAGAAACAAACGAAAAAAAAAACTAAAAATAGAAAAATATAAACAAAAATAGGAAAAATTGATTGAAACACAAAAAAATAGTAAAAAAAACAGGAAAAAGAGGAAAAAGTAGAGAAAAATATGAAAATAGGAAAATGTGGGCAAAAATTGGAAAATGGGGAAAATTAGAAAAAGTACATTAAAAAATAGTAAAAACCATTTTTTGAGTTTTTGCGAATTTTTGACATTTCGTGCGATTTTTTAATTTTAAATTTTCTAACGATTTTTCAAATATAGCTGTCAGAATGTTTTCGATAATGTTCCTAATGTTATTTTTTGTTTCTGAATAAATTTTTTGTAAAATTTTTATTTAATGTCCTTTTTCCATTAGAAAAAATGCAGTGTTTATTGAAATTTCGAATATCTTTGTTGATAGGAAAGCAAAAGATATCAAACTATATGTTTTTTAAAAGATTATGACTCACTCTTTTTAATGCCTCAAAATATACAGAGTGTTCCATTTAAAATAACACATATTTTACCCATTTATTTTGACCAAAATTAGTAGATCAACCTGTATTGATGGGATAAAATGTAAACAAACTTCAATTAATACGTTGTGCATTTACATTTAAAATCGATCACTCTTATTTGGGACACCCTGTATAACGAATTTTATTTATTTCCTTGCAGTCACCAAAAAAATTAACAAATGACTTACGTCTCTTTCCATTTTGATTAATTTATTATTTAAATATATTATAATTAATCGTTATGGCAATCGAACCCACTAAACAAATATTTTTATTAATGCCAATCATTACAAATTTAGTTTTAGTCAATCAAACTTTCCGAACCAAATTTCAGCTTGATTGATTAAAGGTTCGGCAACTATCATGGAATATTACACACAGACAGACACACAAACAGATCTTACTCTGGAAATGGTCTTAATCTTCTCAGGGAACCACAAAATGGATATTTTCATCGATATCTTGAATTTTTTTTTACAAGAAAGTAAAAGTAGTAAAAAAGGCACTTTTATCGTAAATTTGGCAACAAGTTTTATAAAAATTAATTAAAACCCGAATATCAAAAATAATCATGATTATAATACCAGCTTCATTGTGTTCGGAATGTAAAAAGTAAGACACTTTATTTTAGCTGTGTAAATAATAGGGAAATAAAAAGAATAATTACGAGGAAACATTCAAGGAGAATGCCGAGTAAATTTCAGAAATATTTATTTACTCGAAGATTTTATGAGAAACAGGGAAAAAAGTGCCAGTATGAATCAATTAAATATTACAAGAAAATTAATTAGATTTATTAAACGAGAACAATAAATAAAGTCGGTTGGAATGGAAATAAATTTTATGAATTTAAAGTTAATGAAAGCCACAATAAAAAAATGCCCCACTTTACCTCACGGTGGTGTGGAAATGAGTTTTTTTACCAAAATGCGTATTAAAGTAGATTTTATTATTAATTTTCTAAAAAAAAAAGATTATTACATAAAATATAAGAAACATTTTTATAACTATTTTTATCGTACAATGAGTCGTAAAAGGGATATTGTCAAAAAACTGTTTTTATGCGCCAATTTTCCAATTATTTTTTTTTAGAATTTTTTTTAGGATTCAGGGTTTTTTAAGATTTTTTCCCATTAACGTTTTCTTCGTTTTTTCCTGTTTTTTTTTTATCGACTTTTTCGATTTTTCATATTTGCCCTTTTTTTATGTATTTCCAATTTTTTTCTCGTTGTGTATTTTTTTATGTAACTTTTTTACAATTTTTTTGACGATTTTTCAGGATTTTTTTCGGATTTTGTATTGTAATATTTTCAGATTTTTTTAGTATTTTCTAGGACTTTTTTAGATTTTTTTTTTAGGACTTTAAAGAATTTTTTTAGGTTTTTTAGGACTTTTTTTAAGTTTTTTTATAATTTTTTTTAATGATTTTGATAGTATTTTTTTTATTTCTTTAGTACTTTTTTAGGATCCTTTTGGTATTTTTTACAATTTTTTTGGGATTTTTTTTTTAATTTTTTTAGTTAGGATTTTTTTAGGCTTTTTTAGGATTTTCCAGATTTCTTTCTCAATTTTTTCCAGGTTTGACCCTTTTATCCATTATCCGTTTTATTTTCTGTCCTTTTTGTTCGATTATTTTAGATTTTACCATTTTTTTTCGATTTTTTTCGTTTCTTTTTTCGATTTTTTTCAATTTTTCGGATTTTTTCGGTCTTCTTAGGTTTTTTCGATTGTTTTAGATTGTTTCGTGTTTTCTCTCTTTTTTTAATGATTTTTCAATTTTTTTCGCGTTCTGTATTTTTTATTAAAATTTTTTAAAAATTTTTAGGACTTTTTTAGGATTTTTTTTGTATTGTTTTAGTATTTTTTAGGATTCTTTTAGTATTTTTTACGATTTCTTAGGATTTATTTAGTACTCGGGTTTTTTAGGGTATTTAGGATTTTCCAGAATTTTTTTTCCGGGATTTACCGTTTTATCCGTTTTTTTTTCTGTTTTTTTTTCGATTATTTTAGGTTTTTACTTTTTTCCGATTTTTCCATTATAATGTTTTTTTTTTTTGATTTTTTTTCGATCTTTTTCGTTTTTTTTTTTAATGTTTTCGATTTTTTTTTTTCGATTCAATCATATTTTCCCCTTTTTTTTATAATTCTTCTAATTTTCTTCGTGTTCTATGTTATTTATCCAAACTTTTTAGTAATTTTTTGGGATTTCTTTTTTGTATTGATTAAGGATTTTTTTAGTTTTTTTATAGGATTTTTTTAAATGATTTTTTTAGTATTTTCTTTTTGTTTGGTATTTTTTTAGGATTCTTTTGGTATTTTTTTACGATTTTTTAGGATTTTTTTAGGACATAGTTTTTTAAGGCATTTTAAGGATTTTCTAGATTTCTTTTTCGATTTTTTCCGGGTTTTACCCTTTTATTCGTTTTATTTTATTTTCTTTTTGTTCAATTATTTCAGATTTTTTCGTTTTTTTTTTATTTTTTTTCGATTTTTTCGGTTTGTTCTCTATTTTGGTTTTTTAGATTTTTTTCGTATTTTTATTTTTTTTTTTAGTATTTTGTTAGGATTTTTTTTTTCTATTGTTTTAGTATTTTTGTAGAATTTTTTTAATATTTTTTTACGATTTTTTAAGATTTTTTAAGGGCTTGGTGTTTTTTAGGATTTTTTTTAGGCTTTTTAGGATTTTTCTGATTTGTTTTTCGGTTTTTTCCGGGTTTTACCGCTTTATCCGGTTTTTTTTTGTATTCTGTTTTTTTCCATTATTTGAGGTTTTTACTTTCCGTTTTTTCCCTTTTTCTTTTTTTTATTTTTTTTTTCGATTTTTTTTGCGTTCTGTGTTTTTTATCCAAATTTTTTAGTATTTTTTTTTATGATTTTTTTTTGTATTGATTTGGGATTTTTTTTTAGTAGTTTTTAATAGTTTTTTATCATTTTTTAAAGGATTTTTTTTATTTTTTTTTAGGATCTTTTTATTATTTTCTTTTATTTGTTTAATATTTTTTTAGGATTCTTTTAGTATTTTTACGATTTATTTACAATTTTTTTTAGGATTTATGGTTTTTTAGGATTTTTTAGAATTCTCTAGATTTTTTCCGGGCTTTACCGTTTTATCCTTTTTTTTTGTTTTCTATTTTTCCGATAATTTCAGGTTTTTCCTTTTTTCCGATTATTGAAATTACCCCCACCTAAGGACTACCACTCCTCCCTGTATTATTTTATTATTACTTTTCAAGTACCATCATGTTTAATTTACTTAGTTTCTACTCTTAATGAATTGTTTCACATTCTGTGATCAATTCTTTTCCTCGTATAGTACTTAATATTGGCCTGATGATGGTCAGTGACCGAAACTAGTACTTTTTGTTATGATGGATACGGATAACTTTTGGGATTTAAAAAGATAAATGATACAACAAACAAGGTAGATTAGCAGAGCAGAGAAAAATGAGCTTAAGAAATTGGAAAATAGATAACAAAAAATAGAAAAAAAATGGAGTAATATAATACAGAAAATGTTGGACCAAAGAATGTCTTCAAATAAATACATTTTTTTATAGTATATCACTATAGATATTGTTTCTAACAATTATTTCTTGTTAAAATAAACGAAAATAAAAAAAAATTAATAGTTTTTCATTTCTGCTGAAACAAATTAGTTGATCATAAAAAAATCAGTTTTAATGAGGTTTAAATTGAAAAAATACTTTATGTAAACTATTCAGTTCATAAAACAAGCGTTAAACCAACAAAATATTATATAATCACTACCGAAAACTGCGTATTTTATAGTATAATATAATCAACCAGTAAATATTGGTAATTTTAGTTTGATGTTTATACAATTAGATTTTAATTGATGTTTGAATCTAAAATTTAATACCAGATATAAAATCGATGGAAAACGTATGTCAACAATTCATGAAATTTCAATAAAAATATTTTTACCTTTTCAACGCACGTGTCTGTGTAAAAATCCCAATGAACGAAAAATGTATTTATTATGGGCAAAATTCATTAATTCCATTTATTACGAACAAAGTCTGGCCTTCGAGACGTTTGAATTACGAAGTATTCATTTCTAAGCTTTCCTTCTTTATAAAATAAAGTCGACAACATTCTTTATCAAATCAGGATTCAATCGTTAGAAATTTTGTTTCCGTCCAAAACTTAATTGCTCTATAAAGTATCTATAAGTGTTTTTTCGACTTTTTTTGTTTCGTTTAATTTTGCTACAGGATTCAACATGACGGATGAAAATATTGATTTACCAAGGATTCATGAAAAATTTTCTGAAACAATTTTTTTAAGGATTTCGTAGAGATATTTAAAAGTAATTTTCAAGAATTTTTTTAAGGTTTATTAAGGATTTTTTAAGACTTTTAAAGAATTTTGTCAATAATTTTCTCAGGATTGCTTAAGGATTAACTAAGGATTTTTAAAACGAATTTTCAAGGATTTTTTTAGAAATTTTTCAAGAGTTTATGATTTAAGAATTTTGTAACAATTATTTAAGAATTTTTCAAGGATTTTTCAAAAATTGTTCAAGGATTTAGCAAAATTTTGTCAAGAATTTTTTCAGGATTGCATAGAGATTTTTAAAACGAATTTTCAAGGATTTTTAAAGGGTTTTTCAAGGTTTATTAAGGATTTTTTAAGACTTTTTGAAGAATTTTGTAAATAATTTTCTCAGAATTGCTTAAGGATTATCTAAGGATTTTTAAAACGAATTTTCAAGGATTTTTTTAGAAATTTTTCAAGAGTTTATGATTTAAGAATTTTGTAACAATTATTTAAGAATTTTTCAAGGATTTTTCAAAAATTGTTCAAGGATTTAACAAAATTTTGTCAAGAATTTTTTCAGGATTGCATAAAGATTTTTAAAACGAATTTTCAAGAAATTTTAAAGGGTTTTTCAAGGTTTATTAAGGATTTTTTAAGACTTTTTGAAGAATTTTGTCAATAATTTTCTCAGGATTGCTTAAGGATTATCTAAGGATTTTTAAAACGAATTTTCAAGGATTTTTTTAGAAATTTTTCAAGAGTTTATGATTTAAGAATTTTGTAACAATTATTTAAGAATTTTTCAAGGATTTTTCAAAAATTGTTCAAGGATTTAGCAAAATTTTGTCAAGAATTTTTTCAGGATTGCATAGAGATTTTTAAAACGAATTTTCAAGGATTTTTAAAGGGTTTTTCAAGGTTTATTAAGGATTTTTTAAGACTTTTTGAAGAATTTTGTAAATAATTTTCTCAGAATTGCTTAAGGATTATCTAAGGATTTTTAAAACGAATTTTCAAGGATTTTTTTAGAAATTTTTCAAGAGTTTATGATTTAAGAATTTTGTAACAATTATTTAAGAATTTTTCAAGGATTTTTCAAAAATTGTTCAAGGATTTAACAAAATTTTGTCAAGAATTTTTTCAGGATTGCATAAAGATTTTTAAAACGAATTTTCAAGAAATTTTAAAGGGTTTTTCAAGGTTTATTAAGGATTTTTTAAGACTTTTTGAAGAATTTTGTCAATAATTTTCTCAGGATTGCTTAAGGATTATCTAAGGATTTTTAAAACGAATTTTCAAGGATTTTTTTAGAAATTTTTCAAGAGTTTATGATTTAAGAATTTTGTAACAATTATTTAAGAATTTTTCAAGGATTTTTCAAAAATTGTTCAAGGATTTAGCAAAATTTTGTCAAGAATTTTTTCAGGATTGCATAGAGATTTTTAAAACGAATTTTCAAGGATTTTTAAAGGGTTTTTCAAGGTTTATTAAGGATTTTTTAAGACTTTTTGAAGAATTTTGTCAATAATTTTCTCAGGATTGCTTAAGGATTAACTAAGGATTTTTAAAATAAATTTCAACGGATTTTTTTAGAAATTTTTCAAGAGTTTATGATTTAAGAATTTTGTAACCATTATTTAAGAATTTTTCAAGGATTTTTCAAAAATTGTTCAAGGATTTATGCAAAATTTTGTTAAGAATTTTTTCAGGATTGCATAAAGATTTTTAAAACGAATTTTCAAGAAATTTTAAAAGGTTTTTCAAGGTTTATTAAGGATTTTTTAAGACTTTTTGAAGAATTTTGTCAATAATTTTCTCAGGATTGCTTAAGGATTATCTAAGGATTTTTAAAACGAATTTTCAAGGATTTTTTTAGAAATTTTTCAAGAGATTATGATTTAAGGATTTTGTAACCATTATTTAAGAATTTTTCAAGGATTTTTCAAAAAATTGTTCAAGGATTTAGCAAAATTTTGTCAAGAAATTTTTTCAGGATTGCATAGAGATTTTTAAAACGAATTTTCAAGGATTTTTTAGAAATTTTTCAAGAGTTTATGATTTAAGAATTTTGTAACCATTATTTAAGAATTTTTCAAGGATTCTCGCAGCAGTACAGAGTGGTCTCCTAGCCTCTCCCCCTTAATTTGACTGGCGAATGTAACTTCAAATCATGAAAATTTGGAGGCAGATGACGATGAATATACTGAGAGAGTGCTACCAACACCACAAGGGGAACCCGTTTTAGAAGACATAAAGTGGAAGATCCATGCTTATTTTATTTTCCTGGGACCCGTTACTAGAAATGATCCTATTCATTATCCGAAGACCGACAGTCTAGGGAATCATCCAGTTCGCTAAACGCTCCAACCACTCTCATCAGAGTCAGTGATAAGAATAAATAGCCACGGTATTCGTACCAAAGATCACAACATCATAGAACCTCACTACTGAGTTCCATACTTCAATTAATCTCCTGGTCACCATTCTCATAAGTGAGTTAAAGTCATTTCCAATCTTGTTCATAGATGTGGTTACAGGTTTTTGGAACAAATTCAACCTCCTTACTGGTTAAAACGTTAAACGTAAATGAACAAATTTTCCTCACCGGAGAATAGAAGATCATCTCCAACTCACTCTAATCAGGTCTAAGAATCCTAACTTTAACTGACAATTTCAAAACAACACAGAGGATATTTTAATGAATATTCTCAAATTAAAAAATTTTCTCCACTCATCAACTGGGAAAAAGCTCCGCTTTTGGTCTTGACCAAATAAAGTGAAAAGCGTCAAAACCATCCCACAACCATACTAAATACTTACCTTGAACATTCCTTTTTCCATTCACCATCTTTATCCCTAAACCCCACAAAAATCGCACATCTTGAAACTTCTCTAATTTTCTGGGTAAGCTTCTTGAACCTTGTAAAGGATCTTATCTACAACTTTTTGGATGAAAGGAGAGCCATCCCCCAATTCCAACGTGAATTTAGATCTGATCAATCTACCCAAGATGCACTAGTTAGACTTACTCACTTCCAAAGTCCATGACTTTGGTAACTTTGCATAGACAGTCTTTTTTGAGTTATGTTTATTAAGTAGCCAAACAAAGCGAAGGTACTTATTGGCTTTAGAATGTCCGTCCGTCCGTATGTCTGTCTGTCATAGCGATAACGGTTTCGAATTTTGAAATTCTGTTTTCAGCTGGTCACATTAGCTCACCCACTTACTATTTTCATTGTGCGCTTATCGCTCTTATTAATATTATATCCAGTGCTGCCGATGCAAAAATAAAAATTATCCGAATATCAAACTCAAATTATCTGAAATTATCCGACCTAGCGTCACATTAGGTCTGTTCTGATTTCGAAAAATATCTGTCCGACAAAGTCAGGCGCATGTGCAGTATAAGATTCGTACTTGGACTTATCTACTGCAATTGGGCGTGACCTACTGCGCATGTGTCCAACATTCTCTGACAGATAGTTTTCGAAACCAGAACAAACCTAGTGAACTCAATCATGAAAAATCGAAAAAGAAGAGAATAATCATGACTAATGACAGTAATGACATGACAGAATTGACATTGATAATTTGACAAATGACAATGATACAAGAAAACAAAATATTATGGAGTGTAGACTGTAGAGTCCATACAAAACATGAATGGTTAAACAAACTACTGTCCTACCTACTGTAGGTGTATCTAATAATTCTAATACCTACTGTCTTGGAAATCCCTATTATATACTTACAGTCGTTACACATAAAGATCGCCGTGTTGTTAGGCAATTCTATGTACACATAACTGTTTTAAAAATAGTATAAGAATTATTTTTTACAAACTAGTTTTTGCACACAGCTCAACTCCAATGACGCATGCAACGAATAATTAAATCTATTTTTAGATTATGAAATGGTAAAATATACAGTACTGGCCAAAAGTATAAATTAAAAATGAATCTTATTAAATTTAAAGGAAATATAAGTTTGTTTTGTGAATTCTGGATAATATTCCACTAAAATGCTGGATTTATTTAAAACAAACTCAAATTAAGTTATCAGACATAATTTTTCTGTAAAAAGAAAAAAACGTTTTGGTGTTCTGTTCAGGGATAGCACAGTTGTATTTATTGGAGAAAAAACTCATAAATATTTTTAAAAGGCAACTAGTGTACATAATACAAATCTATAGATACTGGGAAATCGGAAATTATTATTATTAAAGTAGGAAAAATATTAGAAATTATAAATTCAAGCTAGGATGTCCTTAATAAACTGTTAATATTTTTTATTTATTCAGCATAGTTTTTGAATCGGAATAGTATAAACAAAAAACTAAAATTGAAAAGAAAATTAAAACTTATTGAACGTAGATAATCTCTGTCAAAATTACCTGTTTATTTTAACCATTTTGTGTCGAGACTAAAAGTGTATAAATCTATGTTTCAATGATAACAGGAAATAGACAGAAAAGTAAATGTTTACCTGGTTGAAATACGATATGGACAACCAAAGCTTTCTTGATGCCAGAAAAACCACTTTGTCGCTATTAGTGACACAATATTTTTACCAAATGTTTCATTATTTCGTTTTGTTTACACAGCTGTTTTACTTCTAGTTAAAATTGCAGATTTAATGGCAATGACATTTTAATCAGAGCTTTTTTTGTCTTGACTCGGATTAAAAAATTTACTGCAGTTAAGTCTGGGAGGGTAAAATTTAGCAGAATTTAAAAGATCAAATAGATACTTTTTCAAAAGGTTATTATATCAAATTAATAAAAAATCAAACATCTATTATAGCAAAATGATATTTTATCAAAACCGTAAAAAATCGAATCGTATTACAACAGATATTAAAGAATCAGGATATTTTATCAAATTACTAAAATATCAAAACACTAAAAGACCAGACAGTTAAAACTTCAAATAGTTAATACATCAAAAACGTAAAATATAGCGTTTGATATTTTACGTTTCTCTGATTTTTTACTCCTTTGATATATTGGACTTTCGATTAAATAAATTTTGGTGAATTGATTTATGATTTCTTGCTATATTGTCAGTTTATGATTTTACTTTTTTGTCATTTTGTTTTATTAGACTTTTGAAGTTTTATTGGTATGATTTAATACAGTTTCAACTTTATACTGGTCTGAATTAATAAGCTTTCGTTATAATAACTGTTTGGTGAATTTTTATTTGATAAATTATATATTTGACGAAAGATCATGTGCTGGCCACATCAGATTTTTTTTTCTAGTTTTTTATGCATTTTTGCTTTTGGTTCTAATTTATATGTGAAAAATAGCTAAAAAAAATGTATAAACATGTGAGTAATTTGTCAAATTGTCGTTTTCTACCAAAGTCTCTTTGAAACGATAATTTTTAAGGCTTTACAAAAATCTTTTAATCTGCATTGTTGAGGTCCTCTCTATATCACATCTATAAAGAGTGGCCCAAATAATAATTGATAAAGACAATTAAGAAATTGAAAGCATAAACATTTTATTTTAACAACTTAATAACTGTGACAACATATATGTTTTTTCCAACTTTATTTATTTATTTTTCTTTTGAAAATATGAGGTCCGAGATTACGCACTTGAAAATTATAAAAAGACGTATATGAGCAATTATTATCTCCTTTTAATTTTACTTTATTAAATCAATAAGAACATAATTATTATTCATTAGTTAAATATCAATTCAATTAATCAATATACACTGAGAGGCAGAATCACGCAACAGTATTTTTCATTATTTCAATACCAAATACATTAGGGGTAGAATCACGCAAAATATCCTTTTACCAGCACTACGGGCAGAACCACGCAAAATGCTTAAAAAATGGAACATCTACTGAGTACTAAGGGCAGATTCACGCAGAGTACTCCGTTCCTATACTAATGGGCAGAATCACTCAATAGTGATCCTAATAATTTAAATACCAAAGATATTAGGGACGGAATCACAGAAAATATCCTTGTAAAAGCTCTAGGGGCAGAATAACGCCAAGTGCTTAACAAATGGAACATCTGCTGAGTACTAAGGGCAGAATCACGCAGAGCACTCCGTTCCAACAATATTTAAATAATAAATTTTAATATATCCACACTGAGAGGCAGAATCACACAATAGTGCTTTAGTAAACAATTAAATATTAAATAATTCACATAACTGTATTAATAGCAAAAGTACGAGAATATTGACATAATTTTTATCGTCATGTCGAAATTAAGATCTATCATTTCTTTAAGAAATCTGATTTTTATCTGGTTGGTCGGCACTCGGAGAGTGTCGACTTCAAATTTATAACAGTGATGATTAAGTAGTACTTAGGAATTCGTGTGTGTATTTTGGCTACGATATTCAAGATAAAATAACCAATTATACTAATAAGAAAAATCAATTCTTACACACCCGATGGTATGCACAAAACATATGTGTCGCACATCTTCATTTGCTCCAATTTTTCAACTTATACAGGGCAACCCTATAGTACTGAACAGAAAAAAGTATACAATCCAACGTTAGTATATTCTTTAGACTTCATACGTTCGATTGGTATTTAATTTGTCTGGTAAACAAGTGAGCGAAATAATAATAATAATAAATATTTTAAGGTAAATAAAACTCCAAGTCAGTACCACAACGTATAATCATTAACTAAGTCAATATAAGGCAACTAGTTTCGGCTCAGTAGCCATCATCAGGTCTAAAAGGTTAACAACCAATAAACAAAGAAGAGGAACATTTTTAAATAAATAAACAATAAGTTGAAACTTACCAAATGACAAAAAAACAAAATTTTTACAGCATATTTATTGTGAGATTATCTAGGTCAGGTCATATTTATTTGTCAAAATTCCAATTTTATGAGGTTGGCGAATTTTTTTCTCTTTAACAAAAAGTACTTTTAAGAAAAATAAAATCGGAAGCTATCGATAACTTCCTCCAATATATACATTTAAAATTTCAGCTATTTTACAAAAGGATTTTCGATTTCAAATTTTACTGAGGTGCTATTAGACCCTTAATGTTAATTTATTTAAAAATGTTCCCACCCTATTGATTATTGGTTGGTAACTTTTGGGTCTGATGATGGCTACTGAGCCGAAACTAGTTGCCTTATATTGACTCAGCCCATGTTTATACGTTGTGGTACTGACTTGGTGTTTTATTTCCCTTAAAACATTTTGAACACATTTGAGATATGAATAACCTCTTCGATATATAAAGTATTATTATTATTAATTAATAACAATGAACATATTTCTTTAGGCAACCCATTCACGATATTTTTCTTTATATATTATATTTGATAAAAAATACTTTTCATCCGGTAAATAGATAGGTGAAGGACGCCTAAGCTATAAGATATGGAGAAGCAATAAATAGAATAAAGTAGGAAGATATTTGGAAGAAGACTAAAAGATCATGATTTAGAAGTAAATTTATGTAAAAGAAAATACCAGAATAAAATTTATATTTTTTTATAAATTTTGTAATGTTTATTATTTTTCTATAGAAACCACCCCAAAAGTGAGATTTCAAATAATATTACTGAAATAATATGTATTAATATAATAGTAGATTCTGTAACAAGGTTAGAATGAAAAATTCGAAACGAGTGGAAAATTCCGAACGCGAGCGAATGCGAGTGTGAGGAACCACGAGTGTCGAATTTTTTCATTCTGACCGAGTAACAGACTATATTTTCTCCACGATCAAAAAGTATAAATCAAAAATTAAATTAAATCTGAACACAAGTTATTTGTTGACATATTTGTATTACATTGTATTAATATTTATAGTGCTGTGGTACACTTACCGAAATTAAAATCTGGTGCATTGGTGTTTTTTCATAATTTACAATTTCAGATATTATTAAATTCTATATCTACTTCACTTGATTTTTCAGTCATTATTTTGTTTAAATTAAAACTTGTTTGAAAATAATTATTACCGTCGCCATTTTATATCTGACACTGACACTTTTGAAGTCCACGGCAATCGATATTGTTTAATTCGATTACAGAAAATCCATTCTTTACCTTGATAACGAATGAAAATACATGCAAAATGCATAAGAGGCAAGTATTATAGAATAAAGATTCAGACTCTAGAGTGTGAATGTTTACATTCTATTATTAAAAATGATTTCAGAATTCATACATTCAGTAATGGTCGTGGAGAAAACATATTCTATAATGATGTATAAGCAAGAAATCTCAATGCGTGACTTCTTTTTCTAACTTTCATTTTCTACTGACAAACTTCATATTAAAAAAAAACTACTGTCATTCCCTTGCAAAAATTAAAATCTCTCCCTACTTGATAAAAAAATAATTTATATTCAGAAATGTATCCCGCTCGGATTGATTATCTTTCGCTAGACGTCTTTTTTCCATATACAAACTTTCTGTCTTAATATAATATATACAGTGTGAGTATTTTGGGTTGGAAATTTCAACCATATTGCGTTTAGGGAAAAAACGCCGAAACATCGTAAATTTAATTTTAATAACATCGCTATGATGACGTCATCCATTTTTTTTTAATAGAAACTTACATTTTTTATGTTGAATTTTAATAATTACTACTATTATCCTAAAGTTACAATTTAGTATATAAATTAATGGTTATTACTAATAGTTTGTGTTTGTTTAATTAAATTATTTTAATCACTATCGAGTTGGTACATCCCATCCAACTTTGTACTTAATGTGCCAACTTTTTTATTTTCTGCACCACGCTATATTTCATTTTTCTTCTCACACTGTATATTTTAAAATCTAAATTTACTTCTATGTCTCGTCTGTTATCAGCAAATACCACATACCATTTCCTAGGTCCATTTGTCTCTTTCTATTTTATTATCTCAATTATCTATCTGTTGTTAACACAGTATTATATCGTTAATTTGCCATAGAAATTCAGGGGATTACGGTAGCTGTTTAATTTACGGCACCTGCTACGTTCATGGCATCTCTCATACCACTAAAAATCCAGTTTGCAGAGCACTGAGAGAACTTCAGTTTAGGATATAAATTGATTTTAAATATGTCAAAATTTAGATGGCGCTGCGCTCAAAAAAAATTTTTTCGATGGGAAGATCTTTCAAATGTAGCACATCTTATAGGAAATTCGAGATATTTATGTCCAAATATTGCTTTTTTAAAATAATTAAAATCGTACGAACCCATATTACTTTCCCGACTCGCTTTCGAAAGTATTGTAAACGGGCTAAAAAAAATTTTCGAGATAAAGATGGAAATAAGACCATTTCCAGATGGAAGTCTGTCTGTGTGTATTCTTCTACGACAGAGGCCACACGTTTATCCGATTGAGCTGAAATTTGGTATATGGATTCGGGTTAGTTGTCGGAAGAACCGATTAGTTTTTGTACGACATCTGTTAAACGGAAGTGTCACTATTAAAAATGACAGATGCAATATGTCACGGAATTTGACTTACAATATGTCATTTGAAAGCCCTTGAAAAACTCTATTCAGAAAAGTTAGTATTATTTCTCCAACTGTCACCTGTCAAAAATAAAAAATGTTAAAATTTGAAACTTTAACATTAAATATCTGAAAAAGTATTCCGATTTTTTTTCGACTTTATCCGATTTTTTACTATTGGATGGCTTTTTTCGATTTTTTCACTTTTTTCAATTTTCTTTATTCTTTCGATTTATGTCGTTTTGATTATATTTGATTTTTTCGATGTTTTCCGATTTTATAACCGTTTTTTTTTTCAATTTTATCGGATTTTTTGTTATCGAATTTCATTTTCGACTATTTTTTCGATGGTTTTTAATTTGATCCCATTTTTTTTTTTCAATTTGTTCCAATTTTTTTCGATTTTATCCGATATTTTCGATTAACTTTTTTCAATTTTTTTCTTCCTTTTCATTTTTTTTTTAGTTTTTTTCGATGTTTTTTAATTTAATCCATTTTTTTTTATTCCGATTTTTTCAACTTTTTTAGATTTTTTCAATCATTATCCATTTTTTAGGTCGATTTTATTTGGTATTTTCCATCGTATTTGATTTTTATCGATTTTGTCAGAATTTATTTGAGTTTTTAAGTTATATTTAATTTTTTCAATTTTTCTTAATTTTTTTTGGTATTTTTTCCATTTTTATCCGTTTTGTCGATTTAATTTGGTTTTTCTACGATTTTGGTCGATTGTATTTGATTTTTTCGATTTTATCGATCTTGTGTTTTTTTTTTCGTTTTTTTTTTCGATTTTTTTTATTCTTTCGATTTATGTCGTTTCGATTATATTTGATTTTTTCGATGTTTTTCGATTGTATAACCATTATTTTTATATAATTTTTGTCGATTTTTCCCGTTTTTTCCTTTTTTTTAGATTTTATCGAATTTTGGGATCGAATTTGATTTTCGACTATTTTTTCGATGGTTTTTAATTTTATCCCATTTTTTTTTCAATTTGTTTCAATTTTTTTCGATTTTATCTCATATTTTCGATTAATTTTCTTTCTTTTCATTTTTTTTTAATTTTTTTCGATGTTTTTTAATTTTAACCATTTTTTTTTCAATTTGTTTTGATTTTTTTCAACTTTTTTAAATTTTTTCAAACTCGATCCATTTTTGTCGATTTTATTTGGTGTTTTTTTTTCATCGTATTTGATTTTTATCGATTTCGTCGGATTTTATTGGGATTTTTAAGCTTGTTCGATCTCACTTTTTCTCGATTTTATTTGGTTTTCAATTTTTATCTATTTTGTCGATTTTTATCGATTTCGTCCATTTAATTTGGTTTTTTACTATTTGGGTCGATTGTATTTGATTTTTTCGATAGTTCAGTAATATTTTTTTCGATTTTTTTTTTCGATTTTTTCCATTTTTTTTTTTTTTCGATTTTATATGATTTTATTCGATTTTTATTAATTCAGTCGCTTTTATTTGGGTTTTAAAAATTTTTGTCAATTTTATTCGATTTTCTTGTATTGTATTTGACTTTTTTCAGTTTTTTTTTCGGATTTTTTCGTATTTATTTTTTGTTGATTTTTTAGATTTTTATCGATTTTATTTGGTTTTTTACGATTTTTGTCGATTGTATTTGATTTTAATCGATTTTTATCGATTTTGTCGCTATTATCTGGTTTTTTAAAATTGTTGTCAATTTTATTCGATTTGTTCCGAATTTTTTATTATATTTTTCCAGTTTTTTTTTCGATTTTTTTTTTCGCATTTGTTTTTTGTCTATTTTTATCGATTTATGTTGGATTTTATCGATATTTTTAATTTTAACCCATTTTTTTCAATTTGTTCTGATTTTTTCTTTTCGATTTTTTTTTCGATTTTTTCAACTTTTTTTGATTTTTTTTTTACTTTTTTTCGTATTTTCAAACTTATGTCGATTTTATTTGGTTTTACTTTCCCGACCCACCTCCGAGAATTTAAAATATTTTGAAGAGCTAAAAAAATTTTCAAGATAAAGATGGAAATATCCATTTTGAGGTCACCTAAAATGATTAAGACCAATTAAAGTCTGTCTCTATTCTTCACGATAGAGGTCACACGTTTAATCCGATTGGGCTGAAATTTGGTATATGGGTTTTAACATATTTAAAATCAATTTATATCCTAAACTGAAATTCTCTCAGTGCTCTGCAAACTGAATTTTAGAGAATTAAAATAGCTCTAGTCATTTCCAAAAATCCAGCTTGGGAATTTTTATTTTATCCATCTGTTATAGTGCTACATTTACTGAACCTGCTTTATTCACAGCAACGGCTATATACGCAGCATGTCTCATTAATTTTTATCAAATAATTTGTTAACTGTTATATAAAAAAATATTAATATTATACTTGGAAAATTCCCGAGAGATAATTATCAACTGCTATGGTAAGAATTAAAAAAAAAATTAAAAAGAAAATTTTTTATTTGCCCACAAAGCAAATATTTTGACACATTTACCTTGATTTCTATATTAATTCCTGTTTTCCCACATCCTTAACAAGCCAATTAATGACACTTTATAAAAGTTAAAAAGTGGAAAATCTCTTTAAAGAAACAGCATTCTTGTAAACTCATTGAAAAGCTCCTGCAAAACTCCGAACATCCCACATGCTTTTCAATAGTATAAATTTCAAAGACGCTCTGGGAAAAGCGCATGATTCAATTTTTGTCCCGCCAATATATAACTTTAAAAATGTCGGCTTGTCGACAGTGCTTTCTTGCTCATAGGCAGTAATAAAACTATTCGGACCGTGTTATGCCGATTGGTAATTTTTTTTTTGTTGTGAAAAATGGAATCGGTGAAAAATGAAGTTGAGGTTTTAGAAAATGATTCTGACGTTTCAAATGGCACTAAAATTGATTCATTTTATTTTTACGAGGTAAGAACGATTTTTAATTATATTCTATCAATTTGTACCAATTTTATTTTTTTATAAAACTTTTTAATAATTTATAAAAAAAATATGATAATAGACTTTTATTTATACCTAGAATATATAAGATTTTTCACTAACTAAAAAATTTATTTTTGTGGAAAATTAAATTAACTTATATAGGGTATTTTATAATTGAATGGTGGGGATAATCCTTGAATGATTTTAAGAAAAAAATCTTTATATGAACATAGATCCGCAATTATTTTATATTCTAGTTAACAATTCATGCTTTATAAACAATTTAGTTTAAAAAATGGGTTGGTTTTTTTACTAATAACTCGAAAATTATTACAGATATCAAAAATCAGAAAAAAGATCCATAAAGAGGAGAAAAATTCCTAAAAAAAAGTCCTAACTCCCGGAATTGTAGAATCAATATTAATAATTTTAATTGAGCGTTGAAAATACAAGTAAAAATTAGTGACCATTTTTTAAGCAAAAAAATTGTTTTCTACATTTTTTATTTAATTCTAAAAATTCTCGTGCCTGTAACTTTTTTTTATAAATAAATAAACTATTGAAGATACAAAAGCACTTTTTTACAGTTAGAGGCTTTAGAATTTTTAGAATTAAATATAAAATAGAAAAAAATATATGCTTAAAAAATGATAATAATAATACTCATCCCCTTACGAGGGAACCCCAGAAGTCAAATTCTTGTGCGGAGGAGGGTCGGCTATTATTATTATTATTTTCTGTGGTCATTTTGGTTTATATTTGTAGTATTTAAAAAAAATAGATAGCACAAATATTAATTTGTTTATAGCAAATTATTTATTTAATAAATTAATAAAAAATGAAAAAACAAACAATTTTTTTCTGAATTTGAAGGAAGAATGGAAGTTTTTAAAAAAATGGTGCCTTAATATTAATATTTACTTGTAAAATTAAATTATTAGCTAATAAGTGCGACTTAAAGCAATACATTTTTTTAAAGATTTTTTTATTAGAAATCAATATTTTAATTAATAATTACATTTCCAAAAAAAAATTTTCGAATATCTCATAAACAATGTTTTAAACAATTATAATAAAAAAATATATTTTCATGTGGCTTTTATCAATAAAAAAATGAAGCAATCGAGATTTTGAAAAAAAAAATTTCAATGGTTTATTTATATTTTTACTTTTTTAGCATTTTCAATTGTCACTTAATAATTACACGAGAGCTTTTTTTTGTCGAAGTAAACTTGACATGTATCACTAAAAATTTCGTTTTCTGGCAATTTAACGAAAAAAACTACCTCTGAAAAAATTACGAGTCCACATTTTCAACCCTCTGGGAAAAAATTTTTTGGGAAATTTCCTCATCTTTTTGAATCTTTTTTCAAATTTAAAAAATGTCAATTAGTTTTTGAAATATTTCTAAAAAACCAAAACCTAATTTTACTTTTCAGTTAATTGTTTATAACTTTTGCTTTTTTTGCAAGTGGCTCTTGATTTTTTTAAAAATCATCTACACGCTATTCTCTTTCATATTTTTCAGAGGCGGAGAAAAAAGTTTGTCCCGAAAAGCACTTTTTGACTATAGAGGTTAGAATTATTTTTAAGCTACCGTTTGAATAATTTATGTGCTTAAGAATCAGATCTTCGGGCTCTTAAAATTTGGTCAGACATTTAAATAAAATAATGTAAATAATTACAAACAGAATATTCTAATATAATCACTGCAAATGAATACTCTGTTTGATATATATAACTTTTAAAGCATATTAAACTTGCTTATTGAAAGGGTACAGTAAAATTGTGTATTCCTACCGAATTCACAGCTAAACAAATTATACAAGTTTTAATGAATTTTGTGAAGGTTCATAAGCCCATAAGAGTTGATTTATATTTTTTTCCTATAATAAACAGGATTCGTTGAAAATTCAATGATGGAAACGTCGCATATAACGCGTTACTAAAACGAGTAACGAGTTACTTTTCTATATATTCTCCTTGTTCCATGTTTTCTCGTTCTTTTATTATCCATCTCACCATTTATCAACGTTATTATTGCACATACAAAAAAAATTTCAAATAACAATTGTATGGTTGAGATTAATTTTTAAAAAGACCGACGGATACAAAAATATAATAAAAATATTATTTCACAATAAACGACACTAACAGCAGCTACAAAAAAAAAGAATAAACATTACTTTTCGACTACTTTAAAAAGTAACGAAATTACTAGTAACGCGTTATATTTAGTAACGCGTTACTGAAAAGTAACGTTTTAGTTTCGTTACTCCCAGCTCTGAATAGGAGACAAATTTTAGCAAAAACTTACGAATAGTGTGTATATAACTATTTAAATTAATAAATTATTTTCTAAATGGTTCTGTTATATAAACATTTACATATTTATTCAGTAATAAAAAAAAACATCACAGTATTTTTTTTCCGTTTTATTACATTCAATAGATATTTATTTAAATAAATATTTGTTTCTACATTAATTTGAAATTAATATATATTTCAAAAAGATTCAAAGATGAATTTAACCCACTTATCACCAAAATCCTTTTACTTCGTTACGATAGCAACTGCCTTCCCTTTGTCAACCCTTATTTTCTTTCAGTTATTCACCCTTTGTTGGGCCTATTTCAATTTCAAGCAAGGCACTAATGTATTTTCTAATTTTAGCTTGATTATACGTTTAATAAAATCGTTATAGATGTGGTCAACATAATAATTAATAAAGGAAATTCGTTACAATATTTTCATTACATATAATTGTGCGCTTATGTGAAATGAAAAACGTTTGATAGTGTTCGAGTTGGCTTTTATTAAAATTCTGTTTGATTTAACTCAATATTTATTAACAAATACTGGAAGCGAATTTTTAATAATGGATAAAAAGGACATTTTTATTTTATTCATACTAATGCATGGACCCCAACAGCATTTGCCGAAATAAAAATAAATAAAATAAAAAAAACAAAATTTACTTCTCAAATCAAACTGACACTATATTTAACTGATTCTTTGAATAAAAGAAAAAAAATTACGAATTTTAATAAAGAATAAAAACTTTCCGGGAAGTTATAACTTTTTGGGCGATATGTAAAGTATCCAAATTTTTTCTAATATTAGAGTTGCTTTTAAGACTAATAATTAATTCCTTCTTAGTCAACACCAAAAACAAAATCATTTTCTTCCTAAAACTCATGTCTACAAACTCTGTTGTTCTGATTGTAATATAGTGTACATTGGTCAATCTGGGTGAAGATTAGATACTAGAATTAAAGAACATAAGAGATACATAGAGAAATATAAAAATACTGACATTACCAACACTCCTTCTTCTTAATGACCAAATAAGACGAAAAGAAAATTATATATTTTCCTTTCTAACAAATTTAAACAGCTCATTATGATGGCTGATGGGTTCCTCCACCTGCCGGCAACCACGTTGTACTTGGATAGTTGAATTTACAGGATTGTATTTTGTTAAATGGCTAGCCCGGTTGGTATCCATCAACCATACGATAGATGTCGCGACTATCTATCATTTTGATTAAACAGCCCTTTTGATCTTCCTGTTCTCTTTCTTCTTCCCCACTTGGAGTGTCTTCCCCTGTCACCAATCCTCCCATCTTTTACAGCTATACTGGTCTTAAACCGGTATTAAGTTTTATAACAGCTAATTGCACCGGTTACACTTAAGGGGAGGCCTTGAGATCTAGGTAGAACTTAAGGCACCCTTTTGTATTGCAAGTGGAACTTAGTTAGAAGTTAGGTTAAACCATGGATATCTGGAGCTTATGTTCCACTTAGCTTATATCATAACCTAACTTATTAATAATTTTTTTCCTCCTCCTGTTTTTCGCAGTTGCATTTTTTCTTCTGTAACTTTCTTCCTCAAGGGATCGATTGTACCAATCAAATTTTAAGTTTACTTAAGGTAAAACTGAGCTTAAATCAAAAATTCTATTGCACCAGCTCAACTGCAGATCTAAACTTGGCTTTATCTAAGCCCAAAGATATCTAGGCTTTGTTGATTTTTTAACTGAACACAACTTCAATTTCTTTTATGTAATTTATGTTTTTACACGGAAATTACTTCTTCGAGTTTCTTGAGATGGAAGACGTCTAGAAAATTCTAGATTTTTTGGAATATCGGATTCCTAAGCGGCATAATATAAGAAAAAATTATTATCAGGAACTGGATAATAAAACTTTTTTCCAGAGGTTTCGCCTTACAAAGCCAACAGTGTTAAGCCTTGTGGAAACCCTGAAGGAAGAGCTGGAAGATTCCCAATTTCTGTAGGTATAATCTGGCAGTTGGAATTGAATTCAACTTTTAATTTTTTCCGCTACCGATGGCCCATCAGTCCGTTTATTTTCTACAACATTTTTAACTTTTTCCACAATTGCAAACAATTTCTTCTTTTCACGGGTCATATAATTAACAGATCTAACTTTTTTATTATAACGAAAAACTAAATACCTAAAAAGAGTAATGAAACACACAAAGTCCAGTACCACAATATATATTTGTTAAACAGTTGTTTTAGTGAAATTGGCAACTAGTTTCGGCTTCCGCCATCATCAGGCCTACAATAGGTATCGTTAATACAACAGGTACAAAAAATCATTAATAAAAGAAGGGCTACCATCAACATCATGGGGTAAACGCTGGGTGTAAACGGTTAAAAAGTTAAAAAAATTTAACACCATAAATTTTTAAGCTATACATAGTACTGATAAACGAAAATGTTAAAATACGAAATTAAAATTGAAATGAAACCAGACACAAAGCGTGTCTCGTAAATGAAGTCTGTTCAAACCGTAATTTATAAAAAGTAAAGGGAATCAGGAGAAACCTGACCCAAAAAAGCCAGCAGAGGCATTCGATGATGTAAAGGAAGGCACGGGGGCCAGTAGAGAATCCCACGTAGGGGTAGGAAAGAACTCCTACGATGGGGGAGCGTACCCCAGAGGGCAGCTCGAGAATGGTAGAAGAAAATGGTTTATCAACTATGGCCCATTTAAGGGCAATAGTTAGGAAAAACAGTATGAAAATTGTAATGCGTAATAGCAGTACCATTAAGACTTAACGTCATTAGGACAGCTGACAATCCAACATAAAATTAAAAGATTAAAAAATGTTTTTAAAGCCATGATGTGAGAAGGGTAAATTATACAATGAATCAAAATTAAGGTAGTGAGAAAAATTACTAATACAAAAAAATTGACGGGTTGTGAGATTAGGTACAGGACAAGGAGAACCAATTCTCAATCTCAGTAACTAGGAGGGTAAACATAGAAAAAGAAGAAGAAAAGAGGAAGAACAACGTCTGTCACTGTCATGTCAATGTCAATGTCAACGTCAATGTCTAATAAACCCGGAGGGCCGAAGATTATGGTAACAGAAGTAAACAAACAAAATTATAATAAAAGGAAAACTGTAGAAAAGAAATAGTCATCGTAAGGGATAGTTAGTGAGAGAGGAAACAATATAGTAATATTGGATATGCAGCAAGAGAAGAATGGGGAAAAGTGACCTTATATCAGGTCCAGAAAAGAATCTAATAAAAATAAGTGATTGTCTTTTGGTCGAATTTGTTCATTTAGACACAAAATAGTATCATTAAGTAAAAAGGAGTTGATTTCGAACATCTCAAGGAGGTTCAACCTATTACGTTTATGTCAATCATGGATGAGAGTAGAATCGGTAATAGAAAAAGAATGATTAGTGGAGAGACCTAAAAACCTGTTTAAAACTGAAAACATGCTAGAATCTAGAACTAGGGCAAACTAGGGTTATGTTATTTTTTGATAAAATTTCAGGATGTCCAATCCAAAAAATAGAAAACTTCTAGAACCTTGACTTAAAATGCATTGTTGCCAGTTTTATTTATCCCTTTATAAAGTCTGAACAACCCGAATAAAAGTAAAGATTGATTTTAATTTTAAGTAAACTTAACTATTCTAAGCTTATTGGTAAAATAGTGCAATCAGGCCAAGGACTTTTTGATATTGTTCGTCTTTTGTTATCGGACAGCTTTAAATCGATTTGCAATAATTTGCCAGGGATTGTCTTTTTCTAGCCAGGTTTGGCTATTTCTGTTTTTATTTTCAATATTTTTTTTTTAAATTTGATACCAGTAACAATACTTTCTCTCGGTTTGAAAAATTTGGAGCCCCTATCTTTCCATATTTCATCTTCACAGTCAACGTAAATTAAATTTTGAAACAAAATAAAATAAAGCAAAAAATCTAGGTTAGAATGTGATTTTTTCTTCTTTTTCTATTTTTCCTGATTTGTTGGAGACATTGTTGTGATGTTGCCAAATGTTTATTAAACTTGGCTAAGAAATTGATGGGGTAACACATATCAAAGTTTTGGTTGGCCTTAGGCTAAGGTATACCTTAGCTTGGTTAAAATTTTAAGTAAAGCGATGCAAATGGGTATAAATTACTTCCCTTTGTTTGCTTTTCAAGTTATAACCTCATTGTATTCTTCTTTTATTTAAATCTGTCAATTATCTGTCACTCTTCTGGTTTTCTTCTTTTTACGTTTATCATTGCATCTATTAACAAGCTTTTTAGAGGAGAATTCTTTTACATTTTTTTGTTCTTACATTATTTCTACTGTCATCTAAACTTCTACTTTTTTTAAACATAATATCTCGTTCTACTAAACACACTCATTACACAAAATGAGAAATTTTCCACTTGCTTACTTACATAGCTATTACATTTTTTATTACCAATAAATTGGGTTATTTTATATCCAAAATGATGTAATTATTTTGATTAAAATTTGATGGAATTTTTCTTATAACCGTTTATTTCAAAACACCGTTATTTCGGCATATCAAATTTAATAATCGTATAAAAAAATATGATGACAACAATGCTATTAAAATTAAAGATTACCTTATTATATTCAATATATGGATGTGAGAGTTGACAACTGAGGTCAAATAGTGTTAAAAACTCTTTTGTCGGAATAAGTAGGCAAACCATCAAGATATCTATTTTAATAGAATAGTTTAGTTTGATTTTTTTTTTATTAAAATTATTGACAGATTTTAAAGATATTAAATCGCTTAATTTTTGACAAATGAAATAAGTTTAAACAAAATTAAATCCTACTCCTTTTTTTACTATTATTTATACAGTATATATTATATAAACGACAAAAAGAAAAATGGTAAATTAAAAAAAATTATTGATAAAAAGTCCTGAACTGCTCAGGAATCAATAACCGTGCAATATATATATATAAAAAAAGAATTAGAAGGGGAATATCCAAAATAATAATTATATTCAAAATAAAATTTTTAATTTGTGAGGTGTAAAAGAAAAACATAAGAAAAAGTAACTTGTAGAATTAAAAGTTTTAATAAATATTTCGTTTTATCCGTTACAAAAAATTCACATTGTGGTATAATATTAGTTACAATAATATGGTGAGTAAAATTATTAAAATACCTTCGGAATAAAAGTATAATTTAAATTTTCATGGATATTGAAAATTAATAATTCGTTTTACCTGTTGGAAAAAAATTATTATACGATGTAATTTTTAAAAGCACTGTACAAATAATCGAAGAAAAATTATATCTTTAACATGACAGAGCAACAGATTTACTACTGCGGCTAGAGCCAAGTTAAACAAATAACTATTGAAAATTTATATGTAACTGAAACGAAAAAAAGCATTAGTTTAACAGTATTTTAAAACAATTTTAATATTGATATTTTTAGGTGTGTTACCATATTCGGTGTCTGATAAAACACCGAAAATAAAATTGATTTTGTAATAAAATAGTGGTTTAATTGCCAAATAACTATTTAAAATCGACAATAGAATGATTCAAAATCATCATATTTTAACTAATTAGGCTTAGGCATAAGCAGGTTGCAATTTAGGATAATTTGTGTTTAGTTTTACACTCAGTCCAGTTGTGGCCTTTTTTTATTGAAAATTTTGAAGAGCACTGCTGAAAAACAACCAAAACATAAGCTGAGGTATGTAGATGACACATTTGGAGTCATGGAACAGAAGATCTGCAAAGCTTCCTGAATAATCTGAACAGTTTTCATTATAAAGTCAAGTTCATCATGAAAATAGAAGAAACCCGACAAATTCCTTTCCTATATGTATAATTACTATACAGTTTTCATGTACCATTTTGGACGTAAATTTAGGTTGATTACAGACAAAAGCCCACTTACCAAAATTTTCCATCAAACAGCAAAATTACCTGACATGACATCTACAAGACTTTTAAGATACGCATCATTCTTATCTGGGTTTGACTACGATGTTGAATATAGGAAAGGTTCCGAAAATTTAAACGCTGATTGTCTATCGAGAGCTCCTATCGTATAACCTAGATTAACAATCGATAAACTCCTAAACGAGGAAATTAATCAAATTTGTCATCAATCTCTTGCAGAAATTTAGAAGTAAACTCCGATTAAATTCGCAGAGAAACGGGAAAAGATGTCACCTTATCCAAAATAATTCCATCTAACCTTCAAGAAGCAATATTCTTGGAATTACATAGTACACACAAATGAAGCAGTTAGCCCAAAGATATTGCTACTGGAAGAATATTGATAGAGAAAATGGTAAAATCTTGTCAATTATGTACTGAACTTCGTTCTAATCCATCGAAAGCTCCACTGCACCATTGGGAACTTCCTAAGGAAAACTGGGACCGTATACATATAGATTATGCTGGACCTTTTCAAGGATACAATTTCCTAGTAGTGGTTGATGCCAAATCTCGTTGGGCTGAAATTAAACTAACGTGAGATGCTTCTACATCTGGGAAAACAATTGAACTTTTACAAGAAATATTTTCATGTCATGGCTATCCATGGTATAGGACAATGCAACAATTTTTACAATCAATCAATTTACTCTATTCTGTAAAATACACGCAATTTTTCAAAAATGTATTGCTTCAGGACATACTGCAACCAACAGATTAGCAGAGCGGAATGTACAAATCCTTTAGAAACGACTAAAAGCCATGAAAAATGATCACACTTCAATGGTAAGGAAAGTTCAAGATATTTTATTAAAATTTCGAGCCACTTCCCTTGCTTGTGGCGAATCTCTTGCGGAAATAACCCCGCACAAACCTTATGGGAATTGTCTCCCGGTTAAATTGGCTGAAATTTGGATATGTTGTTCGTTTCGGCATCCTGAACAAAAGTTTCAATGGGCACAAAGCTTAATTTTGCTTATTTTGGCTAGTACGGAGCTCTAAAGCTTCACGGATTCGCCATAAGAATACAACAATCGAGAAGATAATAAACTAGGTCACAGAGTATACAGAAATAAAAACCACACTGATCGATACCTACAACATGGCTCCAACCATCATCCCAAATAAAAATGGACTGTTATCAACACCTTAGTAAACAGAACATTAAAGGATATGTGAACCAAGATATGTCAACGCTGAAATGAAACACCTGACAACAGTGTAACAACTGAACGGATATAGCAAGGAAGCCATAACTCATGATATGCGCACATGGATGAAAAAACCAATATCAAGGGACTATTTGTCTACTGTACATAGAAGGTATCACCAAACCAATAAAGAAAATGGGAGAGTATCTAAAAACACCAAAAAAACCACAGATATCCTCTCACATTAGCAGGAGTCTATAGAGTTCCGTGCACTTATGGAAAAGTGTACGAAGAGACGCATTAACAAACGAATAACAGAAGATTAACGAAACTGTCGTTTAGGACAAACCGAAAAGTATGCAGTCGCTAAACACATATTATCCGACGGAGCAAACAAGATCCTTTTCTAAAACACTGATCCACTAGCAGCATCAAGACATTACTCGACCAAAGTGTACTTGGAAGCAATAGAAATATACAAATATAAAGATAACTTCAATGGAAAGGAATAAACAATAATATTACTTGGGATCTGACAACACAGCACTAAAGGGCGCGAAAATAAAATCACCAAATACCAGACGCGCCAAAAGCGAAGGAGGTTTCAGTTGATACGTCGCGAAGAATACTTCGTCCACACTACTGAAGATGGCTATCGCAGTTATTTATGTACCAAGGGTATAAATAGATCTTTATGCCCTGTAGGCGACGATCTTACAAACTCGAGGGCCGCTGGCCCGAGGGTTTGTAAGTCGCCCGAGGGCATAATCATCTGTTTATACCCTCGATGCATACAAACTATTACGTCATACTAGTTCAATATTGCGCACACAATGATTATTTTAAAAAATCTGAAAATTTAATTTGATTAGAATAATATTGTCATTTTATCATAATATACTCTATTCCAATTCTTTTTGCAACTCAGTTGGCTGTGATTTAGTTTTATCAAGTTTAACAGTTTCTAATAAAGTTGGTACGATGATTTGTGTCAGATTAAAATCTGTTAGATGTTGTCAGATGAATCAGATTCAGATGACTCCTATAATATGGACAGAGCAGAGTTTATATGGATAACGACTCGAATGATTCTGATTATGAAAGTGAAATAATGGAGATGGAATAGTGAGGGTGAGGATGGGCAAGTATAAGTATTACATATATCTTCAAATATGCAATGTAAACTGCTCATTAAGTTAAGTCCGCCTGTTTTCAAATTTGGGCCTTTCTCTGCTAATGTAAATAAGACCCACTCCAAATTCCAATCTAACCCATCGTTTTATCCAAGTTTCCAGTTTTCGCATGTTTTCAGTTACGTGCCTTATTGAACATTAATAGTTCCATGCCTTATTAAATTTACAAAAGACGCTGTTTGAATAATTTTAGCTAAAAAGTTTAGTTCATTTATAAAAATGTCAGTAATAGTGGCAACGCAGCATGCGTGAACATGTCAAAATACTTTACCTCAAATTTTTACAAGCGGTGAGAGTTATATATAGGGCGAAATTCAGCACCCTAATACCGCCAACTGAGTTGCAAAAAGAATTGGAATAGAGTTTAGTGTCAAACGTAAATGTCAGAATGAATGCACATTTTTGAAATACCTGTTGAAATGTTAAAAAAGGCCGAAAAAAAAACTCAAAATTTGTTACCAAAAAAATCTAGAGATGCCTACGACAGTGAATATGAAAAATTTATAATTTGGATGACAGAAAACTGTGTTATTCGAGTTCCTTATGCCAGTTTTATGTTAATTCGACTAAATAGTGTTAACTAAATATTTACATAAGATTTTCATTTTGTATTTTGTTAATAAAGGTTATAAATAAGTTAAATAAAAACTATGTTTTGTCTTTATGCCCGCGCGGGCCATAAAGTCACTTTATGGCCCGTACGGGCATAAGGTACGCCTTTATGTAGTTGGTAACTAAGCAATTAAAACATAATATTGAACTAGTATGACATAAAAAATGTTTCAGTCGCCAAATACCCTAACGCCGGCCTTGAGCACAATTGTGCCAAAAATGGTATTTTCTGTAAAGGGTCGCTTACTAAAAATACTGAATAATATTCAACACGTGTGCCCGGTCAGGCTGATTCTATCTGAATGTGTCTTAGTCTCAGTAGTATCTACCTGCTTCCCTCGTGCCCCTTCAATGGTGCCCAATATTTATAAACGTTGAACTTATGATACCATTAAAATGGCCCGGTCCAACAGCCCTTGATTCGCCATAGTAATTCCTTACATTTCAGCTCTGAAATGGCCAGAGCAGGCACTATTGAAAAATAGACAAAAACGAATGCTATTTTGTTATCTGGCGTTTTTAGCTTGCAATGAGTTTTCTCTGAATTTATTGATCAGCATATAAAAAAATGTTTCTCAATTATTATCAATGAAGCCACCAGTGTTGCCGATTGGTGGATAATTATCCGATTTGCGGATAATTTGAGACTGTGGCGGATAATTTTCTCATCCACCCGAAAATCGGATAAAAAACGGATAATTTTAAATCTGAAGTGATACCGTAAAATTAACATTAATATTTTCAGTTAAACACGGTAAATATGAGATTTTACAAGGCGAGGTAATATTTTGAATTTGGCAACAATGTGGTAGATTCTTGAAGGCAGAAATGGATTAGACAACATGGCATTTTCTAAAGTCGATCTGAGCGGGAGTCGAGAGATTTTTATGTACTTTCCCTATTTACCTATTTGCAATTGGCAGTTTGCAATTCGATCAATATTGAACAATCAAAACAAAATATAAAATAAACAGTAAAATATGCATAAAACATAGGGAAGATTCATAGAATATTTCAGGAGTTATAGATATTTAAATAATTCAGGATAGCGCTTTCGCCATTTTTTTAAATCCAAAATAACTCTGTAAATAATGGAAATTAAGAAACTAAATTTGTATACCTTAAAAAATACGATTTACGCCGGAATATGCGTAAAAGAGAGAAGATTAATCAAATATTTTAGGAGTTATATATTTTTAAATAAAATATTTTTGAAAAAATCAGGATGGCGCTTTCGCCATTTTTTTTCAAATCCAAGATAACTCGGTAATTACAAGAAATTAAAAAAACGAAATGTAACAAGCTAAAAATATACGATCTACACTAAAATATGCATAAAACATAGAGAAGATTTATTCAATATTTTAGGAGTTATAGATTTTTAAACAATTCAGGATAACGCTTTCGCCATTTTTTTTAAACAGAAATAACTCTGTAATTAAAGGAAATAATTGCTGCGATTGTTTTTTAATATATTTTTCTGCGACCTTTCTTAAAAACGAGCATTTACACACTTATTCTGGTACGTAAAGTTACGCTTTATACACAATTTAAAATAATGAGTAAAAGTTCATTTTAAATGGGAGTTTCATTATACCACTATTTTTTAAGCTAGTTTGCCAGTTGCCTTTGACAATAGTCATTTGTTTAACTTTCATCGTCATTTAGTTTGACAGCTGTCATTTTACTTATTTGTTTATCAAATTAAATAGAATGGAAAAGCACGTGATAAACGTGATAATTAAGCTAGTCTTTGAGACGCCATTGTGTATCCAATTTTGTCTGTGTTTAAAGGTACTTTTCCATCTACGAATTGCAAATTTTAAGGATAAGTCGTATATAAAATTTTGTATGATATACGTGCGTAAACATGTTTTTGCGCATACGTTGTATTTTATAATACAACTAGTGCGCAAAAACATTACTTTCCGCACCTTGTATCGTAAATAACTATTTTCAATGCACTTCTATGGGTACCTGATAATGCGTACCAAATGTTATTTATAAAAAAGAATTTATGCGTATGTTACCTTTATTAATAAAAAAAAAACTTTTGTTTTTAATCATTACCATAAAATACTTAATTGCGTTCTAAAGTCCAGATCAAATAAATATAACATGTACAAACAAGTAATTTTATAAATTTAAAAAATCGGATAATTTCGGGTAAAATCGGATAATTTTAAGTTGAAAGGAGGATCTTTTCATTTTATCCATTGGCAACACTGGAAGCCACTGATATAGCAGCTAAAAAAATTATAGTGGTAATAGGCCATTGGAAAGAAGAAAAAGTGACTGAAAGACTGATAGCTCTACCAGAGAGAATTGGTATTTTATATTGATGTCTGGAATCAGATGAAGCAAAGATGCATCTAATTTCGCCCCTATTTCAATGTTTTTTCAGTTTGCCTAAAAAACATTTTCTATTAAGCAAGCAAGCAAGTTAGTCCGCACGATAATTCAAAAACTAATCTTAATAAACGAATCAAGTTTTATACATTTCGATTCAAGAAAGAACTGATTAGATTTTGGGATATAGTTGTTTAATTAATCAACGAGTTTGATATTATTTTTAATAGAGTAGGACAAATTCCAGTCAAATCCTGATGATGCTGACATAGTTAGCGAAACGTACATATAGTGATAAAAAAGTTTATTTTGGTTAGTGGTAACGATATTCTTCAACAATGTTTTTTATTTAATATATCTTGTCTTGTTTAGAATATATTTCTGGATCTGAGTATGGATAGAAAATGATTTATTCTTCAAAAAATCTCAGAAATCACGCCATTTGTGGGTCGAACAAAGAATGCAAGTCACTACAGTTAAATATATAGAATCTGCTATTTTATGGCGTCATAAACAACGCCTCGTGGTCGAGTCGGGCAGTATTTTGTGACTAATTTCAGCACAATTAAAAGTTCCTCCATAACAACATTGATAACAACCCGTCCGAATTGAAATATTTGCAATTTTGTGGGAGAAATAAAAAATTGTGTTTATTTTCAAATTGATTTATGTATTACAGCTAATGGAAATTTAACTGCCGCATACTTCAAAAAGCATTCATTACAAATAACAAAATTTTATTTTAAGACAAACAAATAAATCCAACGTTTTCAAAACATTCATTCATCACAAAGAAATACCTTCAAAGACCGTCCGCGCTCTCGTATTTCAATTAAATCCTTTTGACGATTCAGGTTGGTTCTAAAATGCAAATAACCCTTTTAATATAAATTAAACTAAATCAGTAGGGCATATATATGTATAAAAATGTACATAGACTAAATTATCAATTTATATTACATTAAATTTTTTTTGCATATATTCCAATTTTTTTGTATGTGGGGGTTGAAGGGGGTAGTTGGGATTTTTTGCTTATTTTTTCCTTAATCCACATGTACATGTTCAACGATGTGTCACGTGATACATTTTTTTAATTTTTTCGTAGGGGTTGTAGGGAGTAGTTGGGATTTTTTGCTTATTTTTTCCTTAATCCACATGTACATGTTTAACGATGTGTCACGTGATACATTTTAATAATTTTTTCGTAGGGGTTGTAGGGAGTAGTTGGGATTTTTTGATTATTTTTTCCTTAATCCACATGTACATGTTCAACGATATGTCACGTGATACATTTTAATAATTTTTTCGTAGGGGTTGTAGGGAGTAGTTGGGATTTTTTGCTTATTTTTTCCTTAATCCAAATGTACATGTTCAACGATGTGTCACGTGATACATTTTAATAATTTTTTCGTAGGGGTTGAAGGGAGTAGTTGGGATTTTTTGCTTATTTTTTCCTTAATCCAAATGTACATGTTCAACGATGTGTCACGTGATACATTTTAATAATTTTTTCGTAGGGGTTGAAGGGAGTAGTTGGGATTTTTTGCTTATTTTTTCCTTAATCCAAATGTACATGTTCAACGATGTGTCACGTGATACATTTTAATAATTTTTTCGTAGGGGTTGAAGGGAGTAGTTGGGATTTTTTGCTTATTTTTTCCTTAATCCAAATGTACATGTTCAACGATGTGTCACGTGATACATATTAATAATTTTTTCGTAGGGGTTGAAGGGAGTAGTTGGGATTTTTTGCTTATTTTTTCCTTAATCCACATGTACATGTTCAACGATGTGTCACGTGATACATATTAATAATTTTTTCGTTAACACACGGGTCGTGAGGGTTGACATAATTTTTTTCATTATTTATCTTTTACTCCTCGTGGCATTAGCTATCCAGTAACGTGGCGCATGCATAGATTGTCTGAATTTTACCCCCACCACTTTTAGAGCAAAAATTGATAAAATGAACCTTGGCGATTTCTTATGGGATTTTACATGGGAGTCGGGGCTAGAATCGGTGCTGCTCCTTTACTGGCATAAAGGTACTTTTTTCTTCTACAGAAGACATTTCTTATTGAAACATGTTCAGGGATTATGTTAATTTTTTTTTTCGGGAAGCCAATATTGGTTAAATTTTTTTCTATTTTAAAAATTCAAATTTTGAAAACTAAACTTTAGAAAAGTCTCAAAAAATTTACAATATTTGTAAGAACTAATAAATAGTGAAATTTTGAAAATCCTGTTTATTTAAAAATATTTAAAAAAAAATTCATATCCGCCATTTTTAAAAATATCGATACAGGTCATAAGACTTTTTTTATGTTCTAATTATTATAAAATTAATTCTCTAATTATTCGATTTTTTACGGATTTTTAAAAAATTAAGAAAGAAAAAAATCGTAAAAAATCGTGAAAAATCTTAAAAAATCGTAAAAAATTATAAAAAAAAATATAAGAAATCGTGAAAAATCTTGAGAAATCGTAAAAAGTCGTGAAAAATCGTGAAAAAACATCAAATCGTAAAAAATCGTAAAATATTGAAATAATTTTTAATTAGAATTAGAGACATAAAAACTAACTACGAGAACATATTTCTAAATTATTGAATTTTTTTAAATATTTGGAAATTTTTTAATTTTTTGAATATTTTGGTTTTGAAATTTTTGAATTTTTTTGTCCATTTTACCATTTCAGCTTTATTTAATTTCTAAAATTGAAATTTTAGAATATTCGGTTGTTTGTAATTCTTTTAATTTTTCGCCTTTACCTGTCCATGTAAAAATATTTATCTTTTACAACTCAAGTGTTTCAATGAAAAAATATTTATCCTTTTTATTACCCCTCCCAATTCAATTAAATTTGCGCCACCCTGTATATAACATTTAGGGGTTTATTGCCGTTTTTCCAATTTTCCGGTAAAATTATATATTTCCGAGAAAAAAGTAAGATAGAGAGATTTTAAATAATTAAACTCTACAACTTTTGTTTTATGTTCTAATTATTTTAATATATTAAGAAAGATAGAAAGGTAGAAAGATAAAAATGGAAAAAATCGTAAAAAATCGTAAAAAATCGTAAAAAATCGTGAAAAATCGTAAAAAATCGTGAAAAATCGTAATAATGTAAAAAATCATATAAAATTGTAAAAAATTGCTAAAAAACTGGTTAAAAGTCGTAACATTTCGTAAATAATGCTAAATAATCGTAAAACCATCATAAAAAATTGTAAAAAATCGTAAAAAATTCATAAAAAAATCATAAACAAATCGTAGAAAATCATAATAAAATATAAAAATTTGTAAAAAATAGGTAAAAAACTGGTACAAACTCGTAACATTTCGTAAATAATGCTAAATAATCGTGAAACATTATAAAAAATTGTAAAAAATCGTGAAAAATCGGAAAAACCCGTAATAAACCATAATAAACCGTAAAAAACCGAAAAAACTGTAAAAATCTGAAAAAAATGGAATAAAAGGGGTAATATCATACAAGATCGAAAAACGCGAGTAAATTAGAAAAAATCCAAAAAAAAGAAAATATAATTAAATAAAAAAAAAATCATAAAAAATCGGAAAAAATTGGAAAAAAACAATATAAAAATGGGGAAATATAGAAAAAGTTAAAAAAAAATAGGAAGAAAAATCCTAAAAAATGTAATAAGACTAAAATGTCTTCATATCTTTATCTCCATAAATTTCGTGTTGCGTATAGTTCTTATGTTTATTGTTAAAGTGAATTTTTCTGGCCGAAGTACTAAAAAACATCATACGTTTTTACCCCGTGTAATATTTTTGTTATTACCTTATAATTTATTGAAATATATAAAAAGTAAAAGGGGGACATAATATTCAACAAATATAGAAGTAATTTTATGCCTAAATTTCAGGCCAGTTTCTATCATTACAATATATCGGTTTTAATTTTAAACATTATTTAAAACTTTATTGTTTGTATTATCTGTTCTTTTTAAGTATATAGAATGTGTTTGTATTTTCAGTATATTTTAGAACAAACATTTACTCAAGCATGAGAAAATGAGCGTCTGATGTGTTCTTCATTCTTTTGATCGTCAAGCCAATATTTACTACTCATGTTCTATTTTCCTCTAAATTGAAATATATTTCTCTCGTTCCTTTTTATAACACAATATTGATTTTTTTCAGACTTTAGCATGTCAAAAATGAATATGTGCATTTTAATTAATGTATAAAATTGAGCTCTTAGATAAACGTTGTTTGCTCTCTTTATCATAAATTAATGATGTATATTCAAAAGGAAAAGACTTAAAAAAAATGAAAAATCATCTCAAGTCGACGCGTCGTTAGAATCTAAGCTGGAAAATTATAACAGCCATATATAATCCAAGTCGACTTATCTTTATAGAAAGAGTGCAAAAATAGCTTTCTTGCTGCAATAAAGCCATTATGAACGGTACATTAACTCGATTGTACTTGTATTTCCACGGAAATAATAGGGCGTATTTTTAGAAAAACGTCAGAACTGTTATTTTATTACGGTTATCTTTCAATAATAAAACATGAAATAATATTAGAATTATGGAATCAATCATTGTAGATACGAAGTTTCTATCTTGTTAATATTTTATATTATTGGATAAAGGTATTTTACCACTTAACTAAAACGATTTTTTTAATGATAACAACGAACATATAAATATTTTTTTCTACTACCGTGCGTAAAGTTTAACTTTTTTTCACTAGTGCGTAAAATAAAATAAAATTTTAGCAATATTCTTATGCTTCTTATCTTGGCAAGGTTCTATGTTCCAGAAATCAATTGGTTAACTTCAAGATTTTTTAAAATAGCTTGTTAACCTCTTGCATGCGAAATCTATTTTTGTACATAAAAATTATGGTAGTAGAAAAAATATTGTATGCCACTAGAGTGTAAAGTGCCTTTTTTCACTCATGTGATTGTCGCACTCGCCTTTGGCTCGTGCGACAACATTCGCATTCGAGACAAAAGTATCACTTTACACACTTGTTGCATAAATAACTATTATCAATTTTTGACAGTTTCTGTCAGTTTTTAGCAATTTTGATTTGTTTTATTAATTTTGAACAATTTCTTAACTGTTTTTAGCAATTTTGGACAGTTTTGAGCATTTATGAAAGTTTCCATTTTTTTTTATTAAAATAAATATTTTTCAAATATTTTTATCAATTTTTGACAGTTTCTGTCAGTTTTTAGCAATTTTGATTTTTATTATTAATTTTGAACAATTTCTTAACTTTTTTTAGCAATTTTGGACAGTTTTGAGCATTTGTGAAAGTTTCCAATTTTTTTTATTAAAATAAACATTTTTCAAATATTTTTATTAATTTTTGACAGTTTATGTCAGTTTTTAGCAATTTTGATTTTTATTATTAATTTTGAACAATTTCTTAACTTTTTTTAGCAATTTTGGACAGTTTTGAGCATTTATGAAAGTTTCCATTTTTTTTTTATTAAAATAAATATTTTTCAAATATTTTTATCAATTTTTGACAGTTTCTGTCAGTTTTTAGCAATTTTGATTTGTTTTATTAATTTTGAACAATTTCTTAACTGTTTTTAGCAATTTTGGACAGTTTTGAGCATTTATGAAAGTTTCCAATTTTTTTTATTAAAATAAACATTTTTCAAATATTTTTATTAATTTTTGACAGTTTATGTCAGTTTTTAGCAATTTTGATTTTTATTATTAATTTTGAACAATTTCTTAACTTTTTTTAGCAATTTTGGACAGTTTTGAGCATTTATGAAAGTTTCCATTTTTTTTTTATTAAAATAAATATTTTTCAAATATTTTTATCAATTTTTGACAGTTTCTGTCAGTTTTTAGCAATTTTGATTTTTATTATTAATTTTGAACAATTTCTTAACTTTTTTTAGCAATTTTGGACAGTTTTGAGCATTTGTGAAAGTTTCCAATTTTTTTTATTAAAATAAACATTTTTCAAATATTTTTATTAATTTTTGACAGTTTATGTCAGTTTTTAGCAATTTTGATTTTTATTATTAATTTTGAACAATTTCTTAACTTTTTTTAGCAATTTTGGACAGTTTTGAGCATTTATGAAAGTTTCCATTTTTTTTTTATTAAAATAAATATTTTTCAAATATTTTTATCAATTTTTGACAGTTTCTGTCAGTTTTTAGCAATTTTGATTTGTTTTATTAATTTTGAACAATTTCTTAACTGTTTTTAGCAATTTTGGACAGTTTTGAGCATTTATGAAAGTTTCCAATTTTTTTTATTAAAATAAACATTTTTCAAATATTTTTATTAATTTTTGACAGTTTATGTCAGTTTTTAGCAATTTTGATTTTTATTATTAATTTTGAACAATTTCTTAACTTTTTTTAGCAATTTTGGACAGTTTTGAGCATTTATGAAAGTTTCCATTTTTTTTTTATTAAAATAAATATTTTTCAAATATTTTTATCAATTTTTGACAGTTTCTGTCAGTTTTTAGCAATTTTGATTTTTATTATTAATTTTGAACAATTTCTTAACTTTTTTTAGCAATTTTGGACAGTTTTGAGCATTTATGAAAGTTTCCAATTTTTTTTATTAAAATAAACATTTTTCAAATATTTTTATTAATTTTTGACAGTTTATGTCAGTTTTTAGCAATTTTGATTTTTATTATTAATTTTGAACAATTTCTTAACTTTTTTTAGCAATTTTGGACAGTTTTGAGCATTTGTGAAAGTTTCCAATTTTTTTTATTAAAATAAACATTTTTCTTAAATATTTCTGTCAATTTTTGACAGTTTCTGTCAGTTTTTAGCAATTTTGATTTTTTTTTATTACTTTTGAACAATTTCTCTTTTTTTTTACCAATTTTGGACACTTTTGAGCATTTATGAAAGTTTCCCATTTTTTTTATGAAAATAAACATTTTTCTTAAATATTTTTACCAATTTTTGACAGTTTTTGTCAGTTTTTAGCAATTTTGATTTTTTTTTTATTAATTTTAAACAATTTCTTAACTGTGTTCAGCAATTTTGGACAGTTTTGAGCATATATGAAAATTTGCAATTTGTTCAAAAATGGATGAAATTCGCTAAAAATAACTGAAAATCCTTAAATCACTTAACCTGGGAAAGACAAAATAAGCCAATTAGTTCACATTTAATATAAAGTAAAAATACTAAAGTAAAGATAAATTATCACTGTTTCATTAACTGTTAGAGAGAGCAGTCGAAATGTTAAAATATTTTTGGTGTAGTTATACTAGTTTATATTACTTTATTGTTACATTTTCTGAGATTTCATAAAAGTATTATATAAAGTTATACAAGTGAATAGTGAATTAATTATTAATCGTTGTTAAAGCATTTAAAAATAATGTATCTTTGATAATTTCTGTTTATTACCTACAAATAAAACTTATAATTTAATTCCATAATAGTTTTAATATAAGAAAATCCATTTTTATGGTTGGTCCTTCGATGATTGGTCAATGTAAACACGTCAACTGTCGTAGTTAATTTTTCCAAACATTTATCGATTCTTAATCATATTCGTACAGTTGTTATATAATCAATATTTTTAATATTATTTACTATTTATTAAATATTTTACTTACTACTTAATTTCTTATTAATTTCTTTTTCTTTCAACTGCGTCTTAATTACCATTCATAGGGAAATCAATATAATGAAAAAAAGTTATAATAAACAAAAAAAAATGATTTTTTTATGCTACAATCAATAAAATAAATGTAATAAAAATTTAGAACAAACGATTGTGAAAAAGATAATCAAATATATACTAAAATAAAATAATCAGATAAGTATACAGTTTGTCGAATTGTCCTGGCCAAAGACGACTCGATAATCAAATGAAGGTAAGAAATAGAACAACAATTGTAGTACGGTAATAAAGATATTTTTTCGACAAGAAAATAAATGCATCTCGATATCTGCTGTCCCTAACAATTTCCGCTATTCCTTCGATTTTGTTCTAAATGCCCTGGACTAACATACAGGTGGTCAAACACTCCATAAGTTCTACTTTATTCCATTTTTTTTTTTATAAATTATGTATATTTTAATGTTTTAATATACTTGTTGAATAAAGTCAATATTATTATCATCAGGAGTTGATGATAAACAGTAAATCATCAACTCCTGATGATTCTAACAAAGTTATCGAAACGTACGCAGAGTGATAAAAAACTGTAGTTTTAATTAGTGGTGACGATATATAAATTTTAATAAAAAAAAATCAATGATTGATAGAAAATTTGAGCATTTTTATAACGAAGTTGAAATCACTATTTTTGAAATAAGTTTTTTGTTTTAGGTAGAACAATTTACAGTATTATGGTTGTTACTAATTGTGATAGTAGCTGGAAATTTAGGAGTAATCTACACCTTAACTGTAAACAGATCTAGGAAAAGCAGAATGAATTATTTCATCACCCATTTAGCATTTGCAGGTATTTAAAAAAAAAAACAATCTTTCTATAAATAATCGATAATATGAAATTAAACTCCCAAGTCATGTATACCACACAAATATATTTCATAAAAATTATTGGTGGGGGGGAAAGGGGCGACTAGTTTCGGCTAAACAACCATCTTCATGCCATATATAATTAGTAAAATAGTTTTTAGTACAATAATTCCATGTGGATAAAATAATTAAATGGGTGGTGGCAGGATGGGTACAAAGGATTTAAAATATATGTGATAAAAAAAATTATGAGGAAATACTAGTATAAAACCTGTGATTTGGGATACTATGTAAAGTAAGGGAAAATAAAAATAAATATAAGAATTCTTTGGTAGAATTAACTCAAAATCAGGAGAGGAGCTTTTGGTTCTAAGGAATTTGCAGGAGTCTGGAAGATCTCCATGTTCATCCAGCTGGGCTGTTATGCAATTAACAACCATATCCAGAAAAATTGAAGAAACCAACAATAAAAATAATAATATTGATAACAAATATGTGCATGTAATTGCAAAACAGCCCAGCTGGAGGAACATAGAGATCCTGCACTAGTGCATGTTCCTTAGGACCAAAAGCTCCTCTCCTGATTTTGAGCTAATTCTGCCAAAGAATTCCCATGTTTATTTTTATCTTCCCTCACTTTACAAAGTATCACAGGTTTTATACCCGGATTTACTCATCAAACCCTTCATTTTACTTTCATGTCATATACATTTGAAATCATTTGTACCCATCCTGCCACCACCCATTTAATTAATTTATCCACATGGATTTAATGTGCTAAAAACTATTATTTTACTGTTTAACTGTGTCGGCTTTTACTTGATGAAAATCCATTATTAAATTTGAATAAATAAAACAACGTTTTAAGATTCCCACAAAAATAATAACAAAAGTTATTAATTTAATAGTGACTAGTTTCGTTACATAGTAACTTCATCAGACTAAGATTATTTACAAGAAAATCAAGAAATTTATACTAAAACAACTAAGAATAAAATTACCTCTCTAAAATTATGAGGGCTTAACCAAAAGCTATTAACAAACGTTCAAGCAATTAAAAACTAAAGAGAATTTAAAATAATTTAAAAAATACTTTAAAAGAATATTTGTCAAAAGGATTTAGGTATTAAAAGAGATTTAAAAGTGGCGAATTGTTAAGGTCAAGTTGGTCATTTAATAATAAATCCGTATGTTTGAGTTTATTAATTTCTAATGTTTTTAAGTAATTTAACCGAATGCCTTTACTTTGCGTATGTAAAATTTCAAAATTATCATTAAAAATATGATTTTCATTAATTAAATGATTGGAATAATTTGAATCTAATTTATTATGTTGGAAAGATCTTTTATGTTCCTTAACCCTTTTGACAAATGTTCTCCCTGTTTGACCTATATACCTTTTTGGACAAGAACCACAAGTTAGTGAATAAACACCCGATTGAAAATTTTTATTTATTTTATCTTTATTATTTTTAATTGCCATGCCTAAAGTATTGATCGTTTTATATGCAACTTTCATGTCTAAATTTCTTAAGAAAGAGGATACATTTTGATTTGGCAAACCTAAATACGTAAAAGATTTAAAATTAGATTTATTCGGTTTAAGTGATGGATAAATTAAATGAATAGCTTATTTTTGTAACTTCTTATTTAAAATATTATCAAAAATAGAGGGGTTGTAACATTAGAAATCAATAAACTCAAACATACGGATTTATTATTAAATGACCAACTTGACCTTAACAATTCGCCACTTTTAAATCTCTTTTAATACCTTAATCCTTTTGACAAATATTCTTTTAAAGTATTTTTTAAATTATTTTAAATTCTCTTTAGTTTTTAATTGCTTGAACGTTTGTTAATAGCTTTTGGTTAAGCCCTCATAATTTTATAGAGGTAATTTTATTTTTAGTTGTTTTAGTATAAATTTCTTGATTTTCTTCTAAATAATATTAGTCTGATGAAGTTACTATGTAACGAAACTAGTCACTATTAAATTAATAACTTTTGTTATTATTTTTGTGGAAATCTTAAAACGTTGTTTTATTTATTTAAATTTATTATTTTACTACTTGTATATTGCATGAAGATGGCTGTTTAGCCGAAACTAGTCGCCACTTCCCCCCCAATAATTTTTAAGAAATATATTTGTGTGGTACATGACTTGGAGTTTCATTTCATATATTGAACCACATTTGAGATATAGATAACCTTTTGGATTTATTCTTGAGTTTTCTAACAAAAAAAAAATCTTATAAGACAATTTTTTCCGTCCGTCTGTTAGTCTGATTCAATTCGAGAACGGTGAGAGATAGAGACAAACAGACAACGGCAATCGATTCAGCATTGTTAAAAAACCCCAAAAACGACATTAATCTTTGATCTATTTTTACTTTCTCGTTATTTATTTTCTTAACTTTAAATTTTCGAAAACTCAAAATTACGCCAAAAATATTGCCGTTTTTCAGTTTTTGCTTTTTTTGTTTTTTTTTAATTTTATTTTTGCTTTTTTTACCCTTTTTTCATTTTTTAGCAATTTTTGTTCATTGTTTTTGCCCTTTGTTATTTTTTTGCCTTTGTTAAGCTTTTTTTTTCTTTTTTTTTGTCTTTATTGCTCTCTTTGTAGTGTTTTTTCATTTTGGATTTTTTTTTCCTCTTTTAATCTGTTTACCCCTTTTTAGACCTTTTTTTTTGTTCTTTTTTGGATTTTTTTCATCTTTTTATCTTTATTTGCCTCTGTTTTGCCTTTTTTTCCTTTTTTGAAACTTTCACCACTTTTTGCAGTTTTTTGCTTTTTTTAATTTTTTTGGGCACTTTTTTCCTTTTTCACCCATTTTTGTTCATTTTTTTTTTGCCTTTAACAAACCCATTTTTTTTTGCTCTCTTTGTCGTGTTTTTTATTTTGGATTTTTTTTTACTTTTTTTGGTCTAATTATCCCTTTTTAGATCTTTTTTGCTTTTTTAAACTTTTTTTCTTTTTTGGACTTTTTTCATCTTTTTGTCTTTATTTGCCTCTGTTTTGCCTTTTTTTCCTTTTTTTGAAACTTTCACCACTTTTTGCAGTTTTTTGTTGCTTTTTTTAATTTTTTGGGCACTTTTTTCCTTTTTCAGCCATTTTCGTTCATTTTTTTTTGCCTTTAACAAACTCATTTTTCCTTTTTTTTGCTCTCTTTGTCGTATTTTTTATTTGGATTTTTTTTTTACTTTTTTTGGTCTATTTATCCCTTTTTAGATATTTTTTTCCTTTTTTGAAACTTTCACCACTTTTTGCAGTTATTTTGCTTTTTTTTTAATTTTTTGGGCACTTTTTTCCTTTTTCAGCCATTTTTGTTCATTTTTTTTGCCTTTAACAAACCCATTTTTTCTTTTTTTTTTGCTCTCGTTGTCGTATTTTTTATTTTTAATTTTTTTTTACTTTTTTTGGTCTATTTATCCCTTTTTAGATCTTTTTTTACTTTTTTGAAACTTTCACCACTTTTTGCAGTTTTTTTGCCTTATTTAATTTTTTGGGCACTTTTTTCCTTTTTCAGCCATTTTTGTTCATTTTTTTTGCCTTTAACAAACCCATTTTTTTCTTTTTTTGCTCTCTTTGTCGTGTTTTTTATTTTGGATTTTTTTTTACTTTTTTTGGCCTATTTATCCCTTTTTAGATCTTTTTTGCTTTTTTAAGCTTTTTTTCTTTTTTGGACTTTTTTGATCTTTTTATCTTTATTTGCCTCTCTTTTGTGTGCCTTTTTGTTACTTTTTTGTAACTTTTACCACTTTTTGCAGTTTTTTTTTGCTTTTTTTGTAATTTTTTGGGTACTTTCGTTCATTTTTATGCCTTTAATAAACTTTTTTTTCCTTTTTTTGCTTTCTTTGTCGTGTTTTTGTTTTTAATTTTGGTTTTTTACCCTTTTTGGTCTATTTACCCCTTTTTGGACTTGTTTTTAAACTTTTTTCCTGTTTGGACTTTTTTGACCTTTCTTGTCTTTATTTTTGCCTTTTTCTTACCCTGTTTGACACTTTTTGCCCTTTTTATTAATGTTTGGGTTTTTTTTACCCTTTAGCCATTTTTGTTCATTTTTTTTTGCCTTTATAAGCCTATTTTTCTATTTTTTGCCTTTCTTGTTCCTTCTTTTACCATTTTTGGTTTCTTTGTCATGTTTTTACTTTTTACTTTCCCGCTACTTATACAATATATACTGTAGTATTTAAGGTATATGCCTATATAGAAATTTATGTTCGTAAATTTGAATTTTCGAGAAAAATATTGTCGATTCCTGTTTTTTTTTGTTTTTTCCTTTTTTCATGTTTTTTTCCTATTTTTTCTGGTTTTTCCTATTTTTTCCTGTTATTTCCAGACATTTCCCGACTTTTCCCTATTTTTTCCTACTTTTCCACTTTTTCTTTGTTAACTATTTTTTCTAATTTTTGCTTATTTTTCCCTATTGTTCCTATTTTTTCTATTATCTCCTATTTTTTCCATATTTTTTCTGTTTTTTTTTATTTTTTTTGTTTTCTTATTTTTCACTTGTTTATAATTATAATAATAATTTGTGAGATTGCAATTTAATTTAAAAATAGTTAAATATTTACAAGATATGAGAATTTGACACAATAGTACTAATATTGAGTAAAAACACCATCTGGCTCTTATTACAAGTAATAAGTGACACCATGTCCCATTGATAGATGGCACTAGCATCAATTTTTATCAATATTACCACTATTGTGTTTCGAGATGAGATTTGAATTCTGTAAATCTATTGACATCGCCGCTGATGAGTCCTTAAAGGACGAAACAACTGTCCGGTATACAACCTGGTGTACAGAAATCAAATTCTCATACCTTACAAGTATTTAACATTTATTTGAGGTTTCATAACATTTGGAAATGGGCTTTCTTTGAGTTTCAGTTAGTACTGGCTCTTATTAGACAGGTAGAATCTTTTCCCGAGTAATAAATGACCCATTGGTAGATGGCGTTAGCTGTCTAACATCGTATTGGTGCTTGGTTTTTAAGAAATTAATTACTGAAAGTGCATACGCTCGAAAAACATCCAAAAAAAATGAGGACATTTTTATGTTTACATTTTAATAACAAAAAAAACTTGAAAATATGAAATTTTCTATAATTGCAATAAAATGTTTAAGGAATATAACTCGTTTTGAATTATATGGTTTTTTCAAATACTTTGCAACTTATAAACTCTTAATGGTTAAATAGTATATTATGTACAAAGTGCTACTTTTAATCCCGAGGGATTAAAAGTAACACTTTAAGTCACATACGCTATTTTTGGCATCTCAGGGACTAAGACTTTGAAATTCATACGATAATTATGTGAAAAGAAACAATAATATTATTTCATAACGATAACTTAATCGATTACTTAATGTTTATGAGCAGTTATTGGAAAAAAAAAAAGATTGAAAAACCTAAGGAGGTCTTGCTATATTACCCCCAAGTGAAACAGTGTGCTATGGTTTCGATTGGTTTTGTTATTTGTGGGACTGAAAAATTTTTTAATCCCTCAAATGGTGGACTAAAAATATTTTAATCACAAGGGAGTTAAAATTGCACTTTAGTCCCTAAAATGAGTGATTAAAATGCAAGTTTTTGTCCCTGAGGCACAAAAAAATTCTTTTATTCTTAATTTTACTATGATTGGGACATTTTAATGTAATTAAATATAATTAATGATACTTATAAAAATTGGTATAACTAATTTGGATTAAATAAACACAATTTTGACCCGCATATCTTTGGTATTTAGAACACTACGTGTTTTGAAAAAAAATGAGTAGTTTTATAAAAAAAATAAGTAGAATTAATTATGCGGTACATTAATAGTTTTTAATTAGATATTTTTGTTTTTAGATTTATTAGTGGGGTTAATAAGTGTATTAACAGATTTAATTTGGAGAACTACAGTTAGTTGGTATGCTGGCAACATCGCTTGCAAAATCATTAAATTTCTTCAGGTAAGCATCAAATTTCATTTTTTATCTATTTATTATTACATTATTGTCATGGTTTTTGAAATTTGATGAAAATATATGTTGAGTTGGGTAAAAAAATCTAAATTTTACTTCGATAAAGAGAAAAGAGTTTGGTAACATATAAAATGTTTTTCAAGTACTCTGATATCTAAAGGGTAAACTGAACAATTGATTAAATAATACCACAAAAAGTGAAGATTCCTTTCCAGTTTCTTACAAATACATATCGTCAATTAAAAAGGAGTTATTATTGGTATCTAAAAAAATATAAATCGGTACTACTACTTTCAAAAAAAGCACTGATAAAGCATCAGAAGAAAAGAAATAACCAAAAGTGTTTGCCTTTATATTATGACTAACCAATTGATGTATATTAACTTTTGTTCTTTGTAATCTTATTTTCGAAAACCGAAAAATTTGAAAAAAAAAAGAAATTGATCTAAAATTTGAACTTAGCAGATCTTTAAAAAGAAAGTTGATGGATTTTACAAACCAGAACATGAAAAGAACAATGAAAATCTTCTGAGTGTACTAAATCTGATTAATATTTGTTTTCCCTTTTATTCGAGGTTTTTGGACATTTTACAACAATACTGTGGTTGGAATTATTTATTAATTCAAAATTATATTTTTTCAAAATTGTTTTTCTTTTAAATATAATCATTATAATACAGTCAATTTGTGCTTAAAAGTTGGGAAAGTTGTATGGTAGTTTTGATTTCTTCCATTTTATATTTTTTTTGGTGCTGAATCCGAATCTGAGGTTTGATAACAAAATTTCGTTACGGATTATTAAAAAATATATACAATACATAAAAAAATCCAATTTTTGGCGGTTTTTTGCTTATAACTCGAAAACTATCAACTTTTCGAAAATAACCTTGTTTTTAAATTAAAAGTACATAAAATTTTCTACATATTTCAGGATTAATTGTACAATTAATTGTTGTGCTGCCAGATCAATTTTTAGCCCCGAAACTGCGTCTTTATTATAAAATTTTTCTTAGAATTACAGAGATAATTCTTATAAATCAATTTTACTTTCTCGATCCAACTCTTAGAAGGGAAAGTATTGTGAACGAGCTAAAAAAAAATTTCGAGATAAAAACGGAAATATCCATTTTCGGGTCCCCTAAGACGATTAAGACCGTTTCCAGATTGAAGTATGTCTGTCTGTCTATCTGTCTGTCTGTGTGTGTATTCTTCCATGATAGAGGCCACACGTTTAATCCGATTGAGCTGAAATTTGATATATGGGTTTGGGTTACCCGTCGGAAGAACCCATTAGTTTTTGTACGACATCTGTCTAACGGAAGTGTCACTATCAAAAAATGACAAATGCAATATGTGACGGAATTTGACTTGTAATATGTCATTTGAAAGCCCTTGAAAAACTCTATTCAGAACAGTCAAAATTATTTCTCCAACTGTCACCTGTTAAAAATAAAAAAATATCAAAATTTGAAACTTTAATATTAAATATCTGAAAAAGTATTACTGGATACTCGAAAGTTTTTTGGGGCGATACAACCGATTTTTTTACTTTTTTATTGGTTTTTGTTCAACTTATTTTGGTTTTATTTACTTCTATTTTGCTATTTTGCATTTTTTGACAAAAAGTCCTTATTTGGTTTTTTTTTAACTTTTTTGACGTTTTTTGCTTTTTTCCTTTATTTTGCCTTTTTTAGCCTTTTTAATGTTGACTTCATTTTTTAATCCTATTCTCCACAGCCGAGGCGGAAAAGTTCTGGGGTGACACAGCCGATTATTTGTTTTTACTTTTTTGGCGTTTTTTGCCTTATCTACATTTATTTTGCCCTTTTTGGGCTTTTTGGTTTTTTATCCTTTTTTCTTTTTTGGCCTTTACAAAGTCTTTTCTTTTTTTCTTGTTTTTGGCGTTTTCGGCTTTTTTTTAATTTATTTCCTTTTCTTGATTTTTTCAATGTTTTTTTTTTAACTTTTTTGCCTTTTTTGCTTTTTTACCCTTTTTTGTTTTTTTTTTTACTTTTTCTAGCGTTTTTTGCTTTATTCCCTTTACTTTGTCGTATTTGGCTTTTTTTTGAAATTTTTATTTATTTTTTTTACCCTTGTTTTATTTTTTTTTTGCTTTTTTCCTTTTTTTTGCTTTATTTTACATTTTTCCTTTTTTGCTTTTTATGTCTTTTTTCGCTCAAATTCGTTATCATTTTTAATTTTTTTCCTTTTTGATTTTTCTAGACTTTTTAATGTATTTTTTTAACTTTTAGTGCTTTTATTTTGTTTTTACCCTTTTTTCCTTTTTTTAAAACTTTTTTTTTACTTTTGTGGCGTTTTTTGCTTTTTTCCCTTTACTTTGTCGTATTTGCATTTTTTTACTTTACATTGATTTTTTTTTACCTTTTCCCTTTTTCTCTTTTTTTTGCTTTTTTAATTAATACGTTAACTTGTTGCTATTTAAAATAACTGTTTGCCATTTTTATTAACTTTTGTTGTTTTCCAATTTAATTAAAATTTTTACGTATTTTTGCAATGCTTATCAATTTTTTGAAAAATTTACTTCATGTTGCTTTCCTATTCAGAAATTTTGTATTTAAAATAATCCTCTTCAACACAGCCGAGCCGGGAAAGTTCTGGGGTGACACAGCCGATTTTCAATAGTTGCGCCACTAGAGGGAGCGTAAAAAATATGCATGTAGATTTTCCCTACTTTTTCTTGATTTTGAGGACAAACAATGCATTTTAGTGCAAAATATTATCGTGCAAAGTTGTAAAGCATAAAATTCCCTACAACTTTTGTATTAAAATTTTTCCTGATTTCCCAATAGTTTTCACACATGATTTTAGGCTTATGTCATTATCAACATTGAAATATCAATTCGGTAAACATATTCACCATCAGCTTTATATTTTATAATTAAAATAATCCTATTCTCTACAGTCGAGCCGGGAAATTTCTGAGGTGACACAGCCTATTTTTTTTAAATATCTCAGTTTTCTCGTCCTATATTGTGGCGTTATCCTTAACAATCTTGTAAAAAACAGCTTAACTAAATGGGATAAATCACAGGAGTTTGATGGGTACATGTTCTCGGATGTTTGTCTTTGTCAGAAACATCGTTATCCAACGAGGAAATATTTACTGAGATTCACTCATGACGTCGTCGCAGATTTTTCAGATGAAAATAAAAACCGGAGAAGCGTGTTGTGTTGACTTTTGGTTGACACACGAAATATGAACGGAATACCAAAGATTAAAATGAAAAATTTATAAGGAACAATGATTTATTCAGTTAGGAAACAAATTAAAAGCGGCGTTGCAATAATTTGGTTAAAATGTAGAATGTATCAGAAAATTGATATTTCAGGAGATCAGATATTGACAGATTTTTTATAAACTTGTTATTAAATTGTAGGGAAAATATTTAATAATAATTTCTCTGGACTGTTCATTTGCGAGTCTAATTATTTACCGGTTGGCAATGTCATCAGTCAAACTTATAATTTCCAGATGGAAGTCTGTCTGTCTGTCTGCATGTCGTGTGTTTGTCTGTACTCTTCCATGATAGAGGCCACACGTTTAATCCGACTGAGCTGAAATTTGGTATATAGATTTGAAATCTCCGTCGAAAGAATCCATTACTTTTTGACTGACACCTGTCAAACGAACGTGTCACTGTCGAATAATGACAGAAGCAATTCAACTTGCAATATGTCATTTGAAAGCCCTTGAAAAACTCTATTCAGAACAGTCAAAATTATTTCTTCAACTGTCACCTGTCAAAAATTAAAAATGTCAAAGCTTGACACAACTGATTTTTTTTATTTGGATAAATAAAAATACATTTTCTCAATAAATTGTCGAATTAGTTTCGAACTTTGTAGGCTTAAGGGAATTATACTCGAGTTTATTTTAATTCACGAATAAACAATGCATTGTTCCTATTAAATATCAAATTACACTCTAAATGCATTTTTTCAATAAAATATCTAATTACACTCGGATTTCGTTACACTCGAGTTTCGTCTAGATAAAAATTCAATTTTTTTGATAAAATTTCAAATTATAAAAAAATCAAGTGTGCACTAACTGAATGAATCAAATATGCAAGTTAAAAAAATCAAGTGTGCACTAGATGGAAAAATCAAGTAAAAAAAATTTTCGTAGACTTTTATTTATTTTTTTAGATGTTTTTGAAATTTTCCAATAATTTTTCTATAGCAATTTTTGTTGTTAAGTATTTTTATTAAAATTTAAAAAATTGCTTTTTATTTTTCATTAATTTTTGACAGATTTTAAAAGTTTTTGTTTCATTTTTTCTTGTATTTTCAATGTGTGATAATTTTTAATTAAGCAATAAGACTTTCCCCTATTTTTTATATTTTTTTGAAAGTTTTCAATATTTTTTAGTAATAATTAACAATTTCTAGAGCAATTTTTAATTTTTCATTATTTTTGACCGATTTTTGTTTGTTTTTTGCAAAACGTGATAATTTGTACTAAATTTTATCAGTTTCTAAAGACTTTGATTTATTTTTTAGATTTTTTTGAATGTTTCCAATAATTTTTCCTAGAGCAATTTTTGTTGCCTTTCATTTTTCATTATTTTTGACAGATTTTTGTTTGTTTTTTGCAATTTGTGATAATTTGTTCTAAATTTTATCAATTTTTAAAGACTTTGACTTATTTTTAGATTTTTTTGAAAGTTTAGAATAATTTTTTTATAGCAATTTTTGTTGCCTTTCATTTTTCATTATTTTTGTTTGTTTTTTGCAATCCCTGATAATTTGTACTAAATTTTATCAGTTTTTAAAGACTTTGACTTATTTTCTAGTTTTTTTTGAAAATTTCCAATAATTTTTCTAGAGCAATTTTTGTTGCTTTTCATTTTTATTAATTTTTAACAAATTTATAAAAAAAAATATCTCTTTTTTGTTTGATTTCTCCTTTTTGTGATAGTTTTTGATAATTTTTATCAATTTTCTAAGACTTTCCCTTGTTTTTTATTTTTTTTTTAAGTTTCCAATAATTTTTCTATACTTAGCAATTTTTGTTGCCTTTCGTTTTTCATTATTTTTGACAGATTTTTATTTGTTTTTTGCAATTTGTGATAATTTGTTCTAAATTTTATCAATTTTTAAAGACTTTCTGTCAGTAGATAGAACGTTCTTTAACTTTAAAGATTCAATAACTAAAGGTGATGACGTTTAGAATAAAATTTAACAAGTTGATTTCATGTACAATTGTCACAATCTAAACGTCATTGTCGTTAGTTACAGAACCGTTAAAGTTAAAGGACGTTCTATCTACTGACAATTTGACTTATTTTTAGATTTTTTTGAAAGTTTTCAATAATTTTTCTAGAGCAATTTTTGTTGCCATTCATTTTTCATTATTTTTGACAGATTTTTGTTTGGTTTTTACAATTTGTGATAATTTGTACTAAATTTTATAATTTTTAAAGACTTTTACTTATTTTTTTGATTTTTTTGAAAGTTTCCAATAATTTTTCCAGAGCAATTTTTGTTGCCTTTCATTTTTCATTCATTAATTTTTAACACATTTATAATATCTCTTTTTTGTTTGGTTTCTCCTTTTTGTGATAATTTTTAATACTTTGTATCAATTTTTTAAGACTCCCCCTATTTTTTATTTTTTCCAATAATTTTTGGAGTAATTTTTTACGACTTTCCCTTGTTTTTTATTTTTTTTTTGAAAGTTTCCAATAATTTTTAGTTAATAATTAACAATTTCTAGAGCAATTTTTGTCGACATTCGTTTTTCATTAATGTTTGATATATTTTAAAAATTTTTGTTTGATTTTTGCTTTTTGAGATAATTTTTACAAACTTTTATCAATTTTTAAACACTTTTCCATGTTTTTTAGATTTTCTTGAAAGTTTCTAATATTTCTAACAATAATTGACAATTTCTAGAGCAATTTTTGTTGACTTTCATTTTTCATTAATTTTTAACAATTGTAAAAAAAAATTATATATCATTTTTGTTTGGTTTTTCCTTTTTGTGTTAATTTTTAATAATTTTAATCAATTTTTTAAGACTTTCCCTTATTTTTATTTTTTTTTTTGAAGTTTATTATATTTTTAGTAATAATTAACAATTTCTGGAGAAATTTTTGTTGCCTTTCATTTTTCATTAATTTTTGACATATTTAAAAAATTTTTGTTTGATTTTTGCATTTTGTGATAATTTTTACTAAATTTTAGCAATTTTTAAACACTTTCCCTTGTTTTTTAAATTTTTTTGAAAGTGAAATGTGAAAAAAAAATTATATATCATTTTTGTTTGGTTTTTGCTATTTCTGATAATTTTTAAAAGTTTTATAAATTTTTTATTTTTTTTACGTTTTCAATAATTTTTATTTTTATTTTAAGTTTTCAATAATTTTTAGTAATAATTAACAATTTCTGGAGTAATTTTTGTCGTCTTTCATTTTTCATTAATTTTTGACAGACTTTAAAAAATATTGTTTGATTTTGCATTTTGTTTTTTACTGAATTTTATCTCTTTTTTGTTTAGTTTCTCCTTTTTGTGATAATTTTTAATAGTTTTTATCAATTTTTTTTAAAACTTTCCCTTATTTTTTATTTTTTTCCAATAATTTTGGAGTAATTTTTGTCGCCTTTCATTTTTCATTAATTTTTGACAGATTTTAAAAATGTTTGTTTGATTTTTCCATTTTGTGACAATTTTTACAAAATCTTATCAATTTTTAAACACTTTTCCATGTTTTTTAGATTTTCTTGAAAATTTCTAATATTTTCAACAATAATTGACAATTTCTAGAGCAATTTTTGTTGCCTTCATTTTTCATTAATTTTTAACAAATTTAAAAAAAATTATATATCATGTTTGTTTGGTTTTTCCTTTTTATGATAATTTTTAGTTTTAATAAGTTTTATCAATTTTTTACGACTTTCCCTTATTTTTTATTTTTGAAAGTTTGCAATAATTTTTAGTTAATAGTTAACAATTTCTAGAGCAATTTTTGTAGACATTCGTTTTGCATTAATGTTTGATATATTTTAAAAATTTTTGTTTGATTTTTGCTTTTTGAGATAATTTTTACAAACTTTTATCAATTTTTAAACACTTTTCCATGTTTTTTAGATTTTCTTGAAAGTTTCTAATATTTCTAACAATAATTGACAATTTCTAGAGCAATTTTTGTTGCCTTTCATTTTTCATTAATTTTTAACAATTGTAAAAAAAAAATTATATATGATTTTTGTTTGGTTTTTCCTTTTTGTGATAATTTTTAATAATTTTAATCAATTTTTAAGACTTTCCCTTACTTTTATTTTTTTTTTGAAGTTTATTATATTTTTAGTAATAATTAACAGTTTCTGGAGAAATTTTTGTCGCCTTTCATTTTTCATTAATTTTTGACAGATTTTAAAAAAATTTCTTTGATTTCTGCATTTTGTGTTAATTTTTACAAAATTTTAGCAATTTTTACACATTGTCATTTTTTTTAAATTTTCTTGAAAGTTTCTAACATTTTTAACAATAATTGACAATTTCTACAGAAATTTTTGTTGCCTTTCATTTTTCATTAATTTTTAACAAATTTTAAAAAATATATATATATCATTTTTGTTTGGTTTTTCCTGTTTGTGATAATTTTTAATAAGTTTTATCATTTTTTTAAGAATTTACCTTATTTTTTATTTTTTTTTCAAGTTTCCAATAATTTTAGTAATAATTAATAATTTCAGGAATAATTTTTGTCGCCATTCATTTTTCATTAATTTTTGATAGATTTTAAAAACGTTGTATTGATTTTTCCATTTTGTGACAATTTTTACAAAATTTTATCAATTTTTAAACACTTTCCCATATTTTTTAGATTTTATTGAAAGCCTCTAATATTTTTAACAATAATTGACAGTTTTTAGAGCAATTTTTGTTGCCTTTCATTTTTCATTAATTTTTAACAAATTTTAAAAAATATATATATATATATATATATCATTTTTGTTTGGTTTTTGCTATTTCTGATAATTTTTAAAAGTTTTATAAATTTTTTAAGAGTTTCCCTTATTTTTTTTTTTTTTTAAGTTTCCAATAATTTTTATTTTTATTTTTCAATAATTTTTAGTAATAATTAACAATTTCTTTAGTAATTTTTGTTGCCTTTCATTTTTCATTAATTTTTGACAGATATTAAAAAATATTGTTTGATTTTTACTGAATTTTATCACTTTTTAAACACTTTTCCATGGTTTTTAGATTTTATTGAAAGTTTCTAATATTTTTAGCAGTAATTGTCAATTTCTAGAGCAATTTTTGTTGAATTTCATTCTTCATTAATTTAACACAACAACCGTAAGAGCAATTTTTGTGGCCTTTCATTTTTCATTAATTTTTGAGATTTCAAAAATGTTTGTTTGATTTCGCATTTTGTGACCATTTTTACTAGATTTTAACAATTTTTTAAGACTTTCGGTAGGAGTTGCGGGTTCAATGATATTTATGAGAGATTAATTAAATATCGGGTGTCCCATTATATTTTTAAACATTTTGAGGACTTGTATCTTCCGAACCAATTAAAATATCTAACTTAAGTAGGGTCATAATTTTAGTTCCGCTAAGAAAGAACCAAAATGGCGCAATTTCAAAGTTCATAAACTAATTTTGTTTAAATGGGACATCCTTTATATTAATATATATTTGAAAAACCTCATCCATTATCTACATAACTGTGTGCTTAGTTTCAAATTTTTTTCTTCGAATACTCTAAAAATTATAATTAATTGCATGCTTTCAGATTATTAATCTTGGTTGATTGATAATTTAGGCTCGATTTTTTCAAATAAAATAGCAACAACTCTATTATTATTATTGCAAAAGGTATTTGATACTTTATTTATTTCTTTTTTTTGTGAAATGTCAAAATTGGCCAGAATATTTTAGGTAATTCTCATCAATCTGATATTATGCATGGAGTGTAGAATTATTCAAAGTAAAAAGTAGGCTCGAAATACGAAATTTGAGACCGACTAGATAACGAAGTAAGGAGTAGAATTTTTTATGAATCTGATAAAAAGTGTATAACTTTTGTCGGCAAGTTATAAAAAAGTTTTTCTTTGAATTCCAATACACATTTATTTTACATCAAAAGCTTCTCGTTTTTCTGAAAATGTATAAGAAATGAGAGACCAATTTTGTCGGTATATATTTTTTAAGTTTCATGACCTAGAATTGAAATATAGCAAAAAAATTGTCTGTTTCGTTTGGGTTTTAATAAAGTTTATCATTTTTACAGATCGTCGTTACTTACGCTTCAACATATGTTCTAGTGGCTTTAAGTATAGATAGATACGATGCAATCAGACATCCAATGAAATTTTCTGGAAGTTGTAAGTATAAAAAAATCAATTTATATCTATTTTTTTTTAAATAATGGAAATATTTTTTTTAGGGAGAAGAGCTAAATGTCTTATTATAGCTGCCTGGCTAATTAGTGTTCTTTTCGCAATTCCAATTTTAATATTATATGAAGAGAAAATAATTCAAGGTAAACTAATAAAAATTTAAATTCAAAATTTTTTAATCTGATTATTAAAAGGATTTTATTATAAATTCTGCAGGATGTAAATAAAATATCATCAATATGTCCATAACTGAACGGCATCATTAAATTTAACATTTTAATAAACATTTTATCATATAGACTAATTAATTAAAAATCGTCCCTGATTCGATATTCGCATAATTTCAGAGCTGAGTTGACAAAATAAACAGAAAATATGTTGTTTTTTTAATTAAACATACATGTCCACAATAATAAAATATTTCAGATAAATTATTAAGTACAACAAAAAGGAAATCAGAAAATTTAAAAATAGTTTCTGTGGATGAAACCCGCAAAGAGTCACATGTTACATGTTATTTTTTTTCTTAATTTATATTTCCAGTAAGGCTTCACACAAGACGAGACCTTTTTGAAAATTATTTAAGCGATACTAAGACCGCATACGGCAAGACCCGAGTCTCGTTTCTGGTCTCGTTCATATTTCTTAAGAATTTTTTTCTGAATTTCCAAGAAAAATAAACTAGCATATAATAAAAAAATAAAAAACTTAATTTTTTTCTGCGGTCTGTATGTCTGTCTATCTGTCTGTCTGTCTGTCTGTCTGTCTGTCTGTCTGTATGTCTGGTTGTCGTCCGCAAAACCTAAAAATGCAATAACTTTTGAATGCTTTAATGTATCGACTTGAAATTTTCACAATTTTTTAAGACCTACGACTACTACATTTTGATAGAAAATGAGTGAAATCGGAAAATGAATAAACGGGGTTTTCCGGATTTTTCTCACTTTTTTTCTAGTTTCACAGGAAACACGCTGCAGGTAGTATTTTTTTAGGAAACAGCTTCAAGGGAAAAAAGATACCTTCAAGTACTGTTACGAAGCCTATTGAAAATCGGAATAATCGGAAAATTTCTTGTGGGTTTTCCCGGATTGTTTTTCCGAAAATGTCATCATTTTAAAAATTCGATATCTCTTAAACCGTGAAAGATATTCGAAAAGCAAAATACGTAAATGTAGGACTTAAATACCCCAACAAGTATTATTTGAACTATTTTTCCGAAATTTGTTGAGAAAGTTGAGAAAAAAAATAAAATAAAAAAAAAGAAATTTTTAGAAATTAAATTCCGAAAATCTCGGAATCGAGGGGGATTATCGAAAAATGTTAAGAGTAGATTTTTGCTGTACTTGAAAAGATCCTTTGAAATGAAAAATAATACGGAAAAATGAGGTAAAATATTGAAAAATAGGAAAAAAATATTGGAAAATAAGGAAAAAATATTGGAAAATATGGATAAAAATAATGAAAAATGTGGAAAAATAATGAAAAATATGGATAAAAATAATGAAAAAATGAAAAATTTGGATAAAAATAATGGAAAATAAGGAAAAAGTGAAAATTAAAGTATACACAGTCCTCAATGGATGATTTTAGAATATTTTGAAGCCGAATGGTCAAAATATTTGCAATGAAGTAAGATTTTCATACACTCGAAACAAAATTTTGCTTACCGAAAGTTAAGTTCCTTAATCAACTTAGACAATGTCCTTTTAAAATTTGGCAAAATTTCATTATTATAAACTTCAGCTAAAATTTTATTTCTGAATTTCTGAAAAAGAATTGATGAATTTCCCTACGAATTATTGTCTTATTTTCTTCTGAAACATTATCTAAAACTTTTCTGGCCCTGTGGTATTGTTTTGGAGGTGCAAGAACATGGTTTTGTTTACGCCTATAATAAATACCGTACATTACTTTCGGGAATTATTATAGAAAAATAGAAATAATACAAAAAAGTCAAAAACGCCGTATGCACTTAAGGCTCTGCATGCCGCATTGAGAAGTATAAACGAACATTCCACGCGGACCGTGCGAGGCAGCACTGAACGGACATGAATAAATACGAAATTTAGGTTTATATTTTTTTCGATTAAATATAAAGGTTAACTTTAAGATTGTATGCATGTAAAATATTATTATAATTTTTCAGAACCCGTAAAAGTTACCAGGAAATTGTAGTATTTTTATAGTTTTTAAATTGTCGTAGTTTTTTCGTTTTTATTTTTTTTTAAATTTGACTTGCATACAATCCTAGCTTTATGTTTTGTAATGCCAATAAAATTTAGAAATAAAGTAGGAAATTAAATATGTTGCTATAATCCAGCATGAGCTGGACCCCTAAATCAGTCCAACAAATCAGCGGATGGTAGAGCCTTAAAACAAATTTCGCACATTCTGTCTGTTCTTGATTTTAATTAGTTTGTTGAAAAGTTTTATAAATATTAATCATCATTTCTCATTTCTTTGTATGAAACTGATAAGTGTGTTTTTCTCCATTTCGTGGGCGGAGAGTGTGGGAGTACTAATTGTGGATCCATATTAACTAAAATATTTTCAGTACTTTATTATGAATGATTTGAGAGATATTACTCTATTGCCTTAATTTTGTATATAATATTTTGAAAGACCATTTAATTACTGTTTCTTATAATATATTTAGAAAATAATATCTTGTCTTGCGATTATAAACGTTAATAACGATTAAATAAACCGTCAACAAATCTCTTAAAAATGATATCAATAGATACTATTTATTTGTAGATACATACCAGATTTCCAAAACAAAGCAGAAACAGTACAATACAAAATAAAACACAAAATACAATACAGAATACAATCTCTTAACAATTCATTAATGTACGCCACAGATTTCAACGAACAGTAAAAAATATTAAAAAAGTGTTAAAAATACCCTGGTCAAGTCAAACTTCCCTGAATCCAAACTAAAAAAGGTTGATCACGCACTTTTATTACTCCGTTTGTTGGATATACAGACTTTAGTGTAGATAGTATGTGAGCTTTCTTTGTCGTGACTCGGATTGAAAACTTTGTTCGTCAAATTAAAAAAATGTTTCCAGTAATTCTATGACAATGAAAAATTTACTGCAAATAGCTTACCACATAAACCGGATTGTAACGAATCCGAAAATTTAAAATTTGACTTGGTTTAACCGCTCAAAATTGAAATCTAAACAAACTTTTTTACTAACTTCTTTGTTTCGAAGAGCTTCATTTATTTAATAATCAAGCATTGTTTTTTTTGTTCTACATTCATTGGTTTGCATTGGTTTAGTTAAGGTAATAGTTACTCTGTTCTTAAGATTACTGTTGTATGCGCAAATCTGATTTCTTCCAATTGATTTTTTAATAAATATCCATCTTTTGAATAAAAACACACATGCAAGCTTCTTCATTGGTAGCTATAGGACTTCGCTTTATTTTGGGAAATTTATGATCGCCTAGTAATCTCCAATAACCCTTGGTATTTTTTTCAACTATGATTTTAATTTTTATATCCAGTAATTTTATCAACGTAAGATTGCTCATAAAAAAATTAATTTGACATTATTTTTACCCCATACAGAAAATGTTCATATCAAGGAACATTCATTATCGATTTCTACTGCTAGGCAGGTACAATTTCATTTTGAATTTTATTTTAGTACCTTGACCAAAGACAACAAAGATTTCCAAACAATAATTTTGTTCTGTATTTTTTTAGGTCAAAATCAATGCTGGCTTCAGTTTTCAGAACAATGGATGTGGAAGCTGTACATGACACTTGTTTCAGTTAGTTTGTTCTGTATACCAGCCATTATCATAGCATCCTGTTACGCTATTATCATAGTTACAATATGGACAAAAGGCGCAAACAGTTTCCATAATCTGAAAATAAAATCTAATGGCGATAGAAAAGGTATATAATTTTGAATTAAACAAAAAATAATTTTATTTATTTTTTTGGTTTCGCGAAATTTCAGATAATTAGGGTACGCATATTTGAAAAAAATGTCAGCTTTAATTGATAAGTTTTAGGTGTTTCAATGGATAACATACTCGGTATTTTACTTCTCAGGTGTTTTCAATTTAAGGTTCAGATGCGCTAAGAAGAGCCAGCTCCAGAGGTCTTATTCCAAAGGCTAAAGTTAAGACCATCAAGATTACCTTCGTCATCGTTACAGGTAACTTTAATTTCGATACTTATTAGAATAATTATAGAAAAATCAAAAAATAACTCAGATGATAAAAATGAAACTGGAAAACTACAAAGACTGCTAATGATTTTACTTAAAAGTTTCAGAGATGAGACATTTTCCAGAACGGGGTAATTGGGGTTTTCCTGGAGGATGTTTTATATGTATTTTCTGGCTAATTGGTCTCTGCCAAAGCCAATAAACTAGGAAAAAAAAAAATATGTATTTTGTACCAGAAGTATATTGCATCTGTCAAGTTTCAGCTCAATCTGATTATTTCAGGGAAAAACCCAGTATGTGTGGAAACAATGGGGTCACTGTGATCCAAAAACTCGCCCCGATACACAGTGGTCGAGGTCTACGTGGCCTTTTTCCCATGTATCTGCCAAGTGTCAACTCAAACCGACCATTTCAGAGAGAGTTGAAAAACCCAGTGGGTGTAGCTGAAAAGTCCAGTGGGTGTCGACCCAATAGGGTCACTGTAATCTAATCCCCCCCCAGGTCCACGTCTCCAAGTTCTACGTAACCTTCTCCCTATACATTTGCCAAGTTTCAGCTCAATCTGATTATTTCAGAGAAAGAAAGAACACCCCAGTGGGTGGACCCATCGGGGTCACTGAGACCCAAAACTCGCCCCGGTTCACGTCGCCAAGTTCTGCGTAAACTTCTCCCTATGCATTTGCCAAATTTCAGCTCAATCAGATTATTTGAGAGAAAGAAAGAAAAACCCAGTGGATGGACCCAATGGCACACGTGGCCAAGGTCTATGTGGCCTTCTCCCTACACGTCTGCTAAGTTTTAGCTCAATACGAATATGTCAGAAAAAATCGAAGAGCCCAAATCTTTCACTAAACCGGATACCGTCCTTTTTATTAGTCAAATAAACTATTACTTACAGACAAAATAGTACACTTTATTTTATTGGTAGTGTAAATCTTGGAAAATTATTAAAGTTAAAAATAAATGAATAATCAATCCTTTTGTAACTTTGAAACTTCTATTTTTAGATATAACATTTAATTTTTTACTAACATATAACTTTATTTAATAATAATCCATCTATTATAATGGTATAATCCATCTTCAAAAATACACTACTTACACTATTAAAAAACACTGTTTTACACTTTTAAGGCTTATCTAAGTATTTATCGAACCAAAATATTTTTTTCTCAATTTAGTATCTTAGGGGTCTAATTTTAGAAGTTAACCAGGTCGGTTTCATTTTCATTAAGTTCGAAAATTGGCCAAGACACTCAACTTTAAGTTCAGTTCCTAATTGATTAAAAGCACCAACGTTCCTGGCATCTCAAAGCTTCACTCTGGGAGATTGATTTTCTTCTTTATTTTATTCTACAAAATAAATATTCATTACGCAATTATTATTTTGTTAGAATAACTACAAAAATTGTAAATAGCAAGTAAAAAGTAATTACTTTACAATTCTAATTACGTACTATACTTTTTCTACGACATTCTATCGAAATATGTGTTAGATCTCTTATACGTTTATTTCAGAAAAAGTCAGTTAAAAATGGACAAGCTAAGACGAACTTTTAATTCACAAAATTTAAAACTTCAGATTCCTATAACCTTTTGGTCATAACTTATCTTAATACAATTTCTATTGTTTTATGCTGAATCCAAATCTGATATCAGAATTTTAAAATGCTATACAAGATGAGAGACAGATTGAAAACAATGACGAATTGGGAATCAATTTTCTAGTTTTCTAAAGAAAAAGTATCATATAACAAAATTATTTTTTATTTAAACAAATGCTATTTATCATTTAAACCATTTTTATCCGACAAAAAAAAGAAGGAGCTGCTCACGTCGACGTGTATATTTTTTTTATGTATGACTATGCATACATTTTTCCAGAGTAGTCCGATTTTGATGGTTCTTTTTTATTGTGTAGAGTATACTTGAGGTCCTATTAACTTTGAAAAAAATCTAGAGACATGAAAAGACTTGCGAAGGACCACGCAATTTTATAGAACTGCGACACTTGTTTTTTGTTTTTTATTGCAGATACAACTGTTATAATTCTAAAGAGCTTTTACATGCTATTCATAATAAAATATTTATTATTATGTTTACAAAAATTTACAAATTTCGACACCCACTGGACTTTTCAACTACACCCACTGGATTTTTCAACTCACACTTGGCAGATACATGGGAAAAAGGCCACGTAGACCTCGACCACTGTGTACCGGGGCGATTTTTTGGATTACAGTGACCCGGTTGGGTCCACAACTACTGGGTTTTTAACTTTCCCTAAAATAATCAGATTGAGCTGAAACTTGACAGATGCAATATACTTCTAGTACAAAATACATATAAAACAGGGAAACCTTAATTACTCCTCTGGAAAATGTCTCATCTCTGAAACTGAAGAGTTGCCTGATTACATGTAAAATCATTAGCGGCATTTGTAGTTTTCTTCGCCACAAAATATAGTGCTCTTTTCCAATTTCATTTTTTATCATCTGAGTTATTTTTTGATTTTTGAAAAAATTGAGGGTCACAATTTTTCAAAAAAAAATATTATCTCTGAAACTAATAGCGCTAAAAAGGAACTGTTAATTTTTTTGAAATCTACACCCTTTAGAATGAACCTCTACCAATTTTTATTAAAATCTGAATGATAACACATTTTGAAGATTTTTGAAGGCCTTGTACTTTTTTTGGGCCACGTATTTTTTTTCTCTCCGATTTGAATGAAAATTGATTTATAGAAAAATTAAGTTAATTTTATTTTATGGAAGTCATTTGTTTTTTTCATTTTACAGCTATAAAATTTTTAATTTGGAAGATTTGAAAAAATTGAGGGTTTCGCAATTTTTCAAAAAAAAAAAATATTATCTCTGATACTAATAGAGCTAGAAAAGAACTGTTAATTTTTTTGGAATCTACGCCCTTTAGAATGTACCTCTCCCAATTTTTATTATAATCTGAATGATGACAAATTTTGAAGATTTTTGAAGGCTATAGCTATAGCTACAGCCTTGCACTTTTTTTTCAACTGAACTTTTGGTCTTTTGTCTTAACCGCTACTTCTAGAAACCCCACTGAATATCTAGCAATACGTTAACTTAATTTGATTGGCTAACAAAAAGTGGTGTGACATATTTGAGAGATACAGATTCGTAATATAGACAATTTTCGATATAATATTTGTTGTAGTGTACAAGAGGGAAAAAGATAATCGTGTTAACATCGAGATAGAAAATATTGCCCAAACATTGGCTCGATCTTTCTATAAATTTTACAATGATGTAGTATGACTTTAATAACGAGAAATACGAGAAATTTATCCAATTTTCTTTTAGTACTTCTGTATATAATTAAAGTGTTCAGGAGTAAAAAAGTTATAAATATTTATTCTCTTTTTTAAATATTGTTTTTTTTTTATTCCAGTGTTCATCCTTTGTTGGAGTCCTTATATTATTTTTGACCTACTCCAAGTATACGAACAAATTCCAAAAACACAAACTTATATAGCTATAGCAACCTTGATCCAGAGTTTAGCACCGTTGAATTCTGCAGCTAACCCAATAATTTACTCTATATTTTCTACTCACTCGTGTCACACACTGTGGTAAGTTTTTTAAACAACAAAACAAAAATAAAAATATTATTATTTTTTAACAGTATTTCAAAAATTTATATTTTTTTAGTGTATTTCCTCCTTGTAAGTGGATATGTAAAAAGAGAAAACGCAGACCCAGAGATTCCACCCTTACAACAACCCAAAGCAGCAGTTTATCAGAATATTTGACAAATAGTCATAAGAAAAGATTGCAGGGGGCAACAACACTTGTAAGGCATCAAACAGTATTAGTCCATGCCAAAAAAATAGATCTATAAGTATTAATTAAATAAATCTCATAAATTGTATGTAAAATAAAATATCAAAAAATTAATTGATGTTTTTGTACCCCTAAAAAATGTTTCCATAAGAACGGTAATCCAAGTTGTATTTAATTTTATTTATCTATATCCCTATTTAATCGCTCTAACGCCGGCCATGTGTATTGTTTACACGTTGCCAAGTTCGAGGCTAAATGCGAAACAAATTTAATATTAAATAAAGAAGTGATAAGAGGTTATGTCGCTGTGACGACCTTTATTTCAGTTCTAAATCAATCCCATAAATTATACTTATAATAATTAATAAAATAAAATATCAAAGATATAATTGGTGTTTTTGTACCCCTACAAAGTTTTCAATAAGTATAATAATCCACGTGGTATTTAATTTTATTGATTTTTATCCCCATTTCCTCACTCTAACGCCGGCCATGTGTATTGTTTACACGTTGCCAAGTTCAAGGCGAACCAAATTTAATATATTAATAAACAGATGATAAGAGTAAGAGATGTTGTGTCGTTGTGACGACCTTAAATTCAATTTCAGTTCTAAATCAATCTTTATCATTTTTAATTCGAAAAAAGTGAACATGTCTTACAGAGATGATAAATATTCAGAAGAACATCCTAGAAATCTGATACCAGAATTATGTCGACAATTTTATCATTTAGGATGGGTTACCGGAACTGGTAAGTAGGAACAAAATAGTTTTAATAATTACTAAAAGTTTGTAAGTCTTTTGATAAAGAATTAAAATAAATAAACTATCAAATTAGGCAACTCTCCATACACTTTAGTGTATTTGGAATTGTATAACCTGCAGGACATTTTTTTGCAGGAGTTCTTTGAGCACTTTTTGTAGAAAAGATACAACCCACAACATATGTCAAACTGAAGTTTATATATTACTAGATTAATATCCGTGTTTTGTTCTTTATTTTTTATTTAATTTACTTTATCAATTGTTGACTATTTTTCTTCATATCTTCTTTAAAACCTTATAAATCTTTCTTCATCTCAATTCTCAAATTATTTCATCTATTTTTTGATTTATACTTTATATATACTCTTTTTTTAATTCTTTATCCTTATTACTTGGTATCTATTTTATTCATGTTCTTCTCCCTGTTCATTACCATTAATTTTTCCATTATTGAATTTTTCTATTTGTATTTCCTTTTGATATACTATTATTTTGTTACATCCTTTCATTTCTATACCCGCATTCGTCTATATCTTCATCTGAATAATATTTCTGGTTCTTTTTCTTGATCTCCTACTCCATTATTTTCTTCATCTTCTTGCGTTTCAACCTGTCGTTGCTGTTGATAATGGATATCTTTTAAATTATTTGTTTGATTTTCCTCCTTTATATTTTCTTTCTGGATATCAATTTTTCATACCTCTCTTTTGTCACCCCGTATTTTGCCTTTGTGTTTGCAATGGGGAGGGTGAAAACAAACTTGTATTGAAGATTTATAAAAAAAAATTCAACCAAGGTTATTTTTTAAATTCGCTGGTTTCTGTCCTTTATTCATCATACTTCACGCATTGAAAAGAAAGTGAATCAAAAAAGTTTTAACCCTGAGTAATTATCGACACGTATTTTCCCTATTTTTCTCTATTTTTTCCCTATTATCTCTGTTTTTCACTATTTTTCTTTGTATTTTTCCTGTTTTTATTTATTTTTTCATACTTTCTCCTTATTCTACGTAAGCCACCGTTTTTCGCCCTTTTCTACCTCTTAAAATGAAATTTTTGCAAATTCCTTTCTTAATGGGATTCTATGTTATGAACAGAATATTCTCAAAATTTTAAGTGTCTGGGTTAAGTAGATTTTGCTGTACGTTGATTCTGTCAGTCAGTGATTCTGTCAGTCAGGACTTTGCCGCTTATATTTTAGTTTTAGTACACACGCGTTTATTCCTGTAACATTTAACAAACTATAAAATAAATGATTACCACGGGCCATCTTCTGGAACAACATGCAGTATTGTACTGTGCACATAATTGGCCGACACCATTTTTTGTACTATTGTATTGCAATATTTCTTGGGTTTATATGACACTAAAGTTCCTTCGCAGCCAAAAGCAAATAGATCCAAAAACTCAGGTATTTCCCTTCTTCTGTCCTTTATAGTTCCAAGTAATGTTAAGCCATGTTTTTTTAGTTCAAGACTGAGGCAGTGCTAGTATACCAGTTATCTGTTGTGACATTTCTATTCGAATTATAAAGGCGGAGAGAAGCTCTTTCTGTTATGGCTTTGGTACTGTTATCTAAATTGAAAGAACCCACTGGTTGTGTCCCAACATAAACTTCCATGAATTTGGTTTATTTGGGATGTATTGGCGAAAAGAACATCTGCCCCTGAAAGATTCGAGTTTTTCATCAACGGTAACAAATTGTGAATGGGAAAAAGCAGTTCTTTTGATTTTCATCCCATTTTGTCATGAAAGTTCTAATCGGAGCTAGTTTATCTAAATTATATCTTTCGACTTCGGAATCTTCGCTAGTTCATTGTTAATCGAAAAACTTTATGCCACTTCCATCTGTCGTCAAAAATCTGTAGTATTTAAATGGCTTGTTTTCCTAACACCTGCAAGATATACCAATCCAAAATTTTGACTCTCTAAATCAATTTTTTTGTTTGTTTCATCAACAATTATTTTTAGCATTTTTGAATCAAATAAAGAATTCCAAATGTCATCATATATTCTTTACAGATGCTACAGGTACCTACGAGTTTTGATGTTTCTTGATGGTATATATGATTGGCCCATTTGGTTGTTTTATCTTTCCCTACAAAATGGGGTCTAATACTTATATCAATTCTGTATCTACAGTAGTTCTGTAACAACTTGCTTTTCTATTTGACCACTTTCATAACAACTTAAAACAAAGTTGGTATTCTGGTACCTGTTTTCAGATCATGGCTGTTATTTTTGGTACCGAACTGTATTCCAATATCATTTAATTTTTTAAGGTGGTGGCATCAGCATAAAACACGAAGGTAAAATATACATCGCTCCTTCAGCGGTACAAAAAGAAAGAATCCAACCTATAGACATGTTTGTGCAAACCATCGATAACAAAGACTTGGAATTACCTCCTCCTGAGAAAAAATTGAAAAAGAGCCAATGCACGCCACTGTTTATGTGCGCATATACGATGCGGAATGCTGGAGCTGTCATACATACTCACTCAAAGGCTGCAGTATTGGCAACATTACTTTTCCCGGGAAAAGAGTTTAAATGTACCCATTTGGAGATGATAAAAGGAATCAAAAATCAGAAAACTGGTGTTAATTTCAGGTAAAATAGCTACACTTTTCCTGACGGAATGAAAATATGCTTTACATTTATTTATCTTATATAGTTCTTGTAAACTAAGAGAAGTTTACCCTTTGACTGAACATTTCGTTTCAAATATCTTAATTTAAAATGCATAAGGGTTAAAAGATTAGGATGTGCCGATTTTGATGAATAATCTATGATTTTTTCTTATTAGTTAGTTTTTAATAACTTAAAACTTACATTATATATTTAAAACTATAATTTATATTCAGGTATGATGAAGAACTAGTAGTACCAATTATCGAGAATACGCCATTTGAGGAAGATTTAAGAGATTCTTTAGCTGAGACTATTAAAAAATATCCGCATACATGTGCGGTCTTGGTTCGGAGACATGGAGTAAGTTTTTGGAATATATTAATATCTATAAAATATTAATTTGAAAAAACTGGCATTTTTATTATGTGATTTTTTTCAGGTATATGTTTGGGGAGATACCTGGCAACACGCCAAAACAATGACTGAATGTTATGATTATCTTTTTGATGTGGTGGTGAAAATGAAACAACTTGGTCTCGATCCTAGTTTAACACCTGAACAATATGAATTAAAAATTCAAAACGGCAAATAAACATGTTATAAAATAAAGATATTATTAAGAAACAATATGTTTATTTAAATTTCAGCAACATACATTTCTACTATTCAATAAATATACAATATAAAATATATCAGGTAAGAGAGATCACATCTAATGAAAATTTTTGATATATATATTCGTACATCATGTGCCAATTCGAAGACTTAAAACGAAATAGAAAAATATTTTTTTCCTCTAATTTTGTATACAAATAGTCCATCTCGTAGGTATAAATGGAACATAGATTATAGAAAGCGCTTTTAAATGGCTAAATTATTAGTATTTGCACATAAAAGTAATCTAATAGCTTAAATTGTTACTCCTGAAAATAAATAATTTCCTATGTAAAGCAAAAAGATTAACAAGTTGTATATCCAACGATCTACAATGGCCTAACAATTAGCGAATAAAAATATTTACCCTAATAAAGTTTTAATATATTTTATTAGCAAATACTAATAATTATTTTAAATATTGATTAGTCAATTTTAATATACAATTAGATAAAAGTAGTAATTTAGTATCATTCTTATTTTTTTTTGTGTATATGATATATAACTGATTGTTTCTGAATATATTATAAAACATCAAATTTTATAATCCAATTTTAAATCTATTTGCCATCTACACTATTTTTTAATGTATAAAAGAGAAAAAATAGGTGTGTGATATAGATATAACATTATATAAAAAGTGGTTTTGTAAAAACAACAAAGGAATGATAAACAAGAATGTTAAAAAAGAGATCTACTTAAAAAATACACTTTTACTTGTATAGAGATTTTTAAATAGAATATTAGTCCCTTATTTGTTTCAAAATTACCAGAACATACACAGAAAGCGAGTAATCACATCTATCCAAAGTATGTTTAACAGTTGTATAATTTAATGAAAAAAAAACATTATTGGTACATCTCTAATCTTTGTTTTTTTATAAAGAAAATAGGAACTGAATGAAACGCCAACATGAAAATATAGATATAATCAATGTTCAAGAAAAGATCCTAAAATTGGAATTGTTAAAAAAGCCAATAAAAAACAGCTATTAGCTAAAAACAAAGATTACGTTTGTATTTTAACAAAAAAAAAAAAAGAATAGAAATTATTCCTAAAAAATACATTTTCGTTAGCGCTAAACATCACATGGAATTGTTTGGTTTCAACTTTAAAATATGGTACCCACAGTTGAAGTTTTTTCATAAAAAAGCATGTAAGCAGTACTTTGAAGTACCTGATCAACAGATACCTCCCTTATTTCTACATCTGAAGTATAATACCACCTGCTATTCTGATATCCCCTCCTATAGGTAATGAAATGGCCAGAATGGGCATCACCGGCGTGTACAACAACAGCAGCTAGTTGATAAACGTTTCTAAATTCATTTGCCATGTCAGAAAGCGAGCTGCCTGTCCAACAAAGAGGTGTACTACTAGAGAGAGGACTCCCGCCTTCACTGGTGCTGGTATATTGCTAAACAAATATTTAAAAATGTCATTTTGTTACGAATTAATCATTGAGACCTTACCGAATTACTTAATAATTTTCGTTGATAATGAACTTGAATAAATGTATAAGCTGACATTGATAACCTCATGGGAAATTGAACGTAATCCTGTCGTTTTGACATTCCACTAGATTGCCAAGTATTACGTGAGATGTGAATACATAGACATACTGGCAACTACAAAAACAAAACAAAAATAACTAAATCTACTATTATTCATTTCTGACATATTACCTTTCCAAAGTTAAGTATTTTAACCTGCTTAGAGAGAATAGGCCTTGATATATCTCTATCTCTATTACAACCCTCACACTGTACATCATTTACAACCTCAGGGGTAACAAAATTAGTGAGCAACTGGTGCAATTTATGCCTGCCCCAACCAAGATCTCCACCAGCAGTTGGCAAAGCAAGAGATAAACTTTCAAATTTGTCATAACGTACTGCTGACTAAAAAAACACAACTAATATAGATAGCAAAAAAATTTAAAAACATAACAAACTTACTTTAAAACCACACTCTGTGCATCTTAATTGACTTGTAAGTGTCCCAGTAAAAGGATGGCTAGTAGGTTGCTGTGGAGGACCGGACATCTGAAGAGCCCTACATGATCTGGAGATCCATCTATTTCTTCTTATTGCTCCACCTCTCCAACCTGCACTCATCGGCCTGCATAATTCATTTAAAGACATCACGCTGCCTAAAGAATCAAAATCTCCACCTTGGTCTTCTTGGGTATCTTCTAATTCTAAATCATTCATTCCTAGGGCATCCGACAAACATCCAGCCTATAAAATAAGTAATTTAACTGGTGAAATTGTGGAACAAAAAACTTTTACATATAATTTTAAAAAGATATGACAAAATGCACAAAATCTATTTGATTTGTTAAGAAAATTACTTCTTGGTACTTGTTAAAATAAAAGGCAAAACGTTGCCTAATTTTAAATTTTTGTATATGAAAATTAACTAGATTAGGTAAATACAATCTATAGAAGTGTGTAATAATTAATAACAGCATGATAAAAAATCCAGCATTCAAAATTAAAGCTGTTCCAATAACAATTTCTCTATAGAGATACAACCATAATTTGACCTAGTTTTAATAAAATAACTTGTGCAATAGTTATGAAGTTAGTTATGTCTTAATAAAAGGAACAACTACATTACCTTTCTTCCAATCTTTTGGGTTTCTTCATCTAGGGTAGTCAAAATTACATTCAGCAATTCATGAGCATCTTGTTCTCCAGCAGGTATTACCCATCCTAATCTTTTTAAAGCATTTATAACTGCAGCAGGTGCATAACATTCTTGTACTGACTTATTTGTACCATTCACAACTTAAAATAAAATATTTTGTTATAAGAGTAATCAATAGGAAAATCAGTTGTCCTCACCAGATAAGACTGTAGCTAAAGTACTTCGAAGACTAGTTTCTTTTAGATATTTATCTTTTTCAAGCCACGTTATAAAACTGGGACAAGCTGCCAAAGCATGAAGAATAGCATTAAGAAAACAAGTTTTTCCTAAATTTACTAGACCTGCTAATCTACCTCTACCACCGCCTGAGCTTGGAGAAGGTCCCCAAAATACAAATGCACCTACTACGGCCGCTGCCGTTAAACCAGCCGCTACTAAAATTCTATCAGATTCCATTTTTTATGAAGAGATAACCTTACATAATCATTGAATAATCATTCTCCTATCACTTTCTGGCATCGTTTAATTGAAAAATAATTAGCGTTTTAAGTTATAGCCTGAATATGGAATAATTAAATTAAATATATCATTGTAAATATTAATTCTAAGCAAGATTCAAATACTATTATAAATTTTTTCATGACAGATGACAACTGATTAGTGGGATTAATGACATTTATATTAAGGGAATTTTAAGTAAATCTGGGGTGTATTCCGAAATATATATCAGTAAACTGGCCACTGGTAATAACGTCATGAATCAACCCTGTTGTGCCAAAATATATAAATCAATGTAATTAAAAGTTAATCTCGTATTTTCCGCCTAGTGTGAACCCGTCTTTATAGTCAAAACTGAGGGTAGTTAATAAAACATTTGCAATTCAGTTTTATTTAGCACATTTGCTTAAAGAAGATTTGTCATTGATTGGAGTAAAATGATCTGTCGCAGAAACCAACTGCTTCTGTTTTAGAATAATCTACCACGAGAAACTAACTGATATAAATTGACAGTCCACGTCAAGTATGTCAAAGTTTTGTTTATAACATTTCAAATTAAAAATAATGGAAGTCGAAGAAGATCATGAAAATAGTGTTTTTAAATTAATAACTAGCCTTTGTGAAAAATTTTACACGAGTCCAAATGATGTTAAATCAGCTAGATCAAGATGTTACGATATTTTACTGGGGAAACGAATCGTGAAATGCAAAAAAGGTACTAAACAACCATTGATGTTGATTTTTAATTTATATTTTACGATTTTTAGATATTAAAGATTTAGAAGGAACTTCGGATCCTTATTGTAATTTGCTGTCTTGGCAATTTCAACTTGTTCATCAATATAAAATGAGAAATCATGCAGAAGAATTAAAAAATACTGTGGCTATTGTCGAACAGTGTTTTGAAGATGATACAGATTTTTTTAACAGAATTCTCAAATTTTTAATGGATTTAAGGAATATACCCAAAAAGAATACGAATTTATTGGTATGAAACTTTATAATTTACTTTTTAAATGTAGTGCATAATAATTAAATGGCTTTAAAGAAATGTATTTACTATTTGTGGCAAAGTGAAAAGAATTTTGTGTTTTCGTTTTTAAATTTAAATTATTAATAATTTAATATAACGTCTAATATGTGTTTCTAATTGTTTTTATTGCAACCTGGTACAGAATTAATACCTAAAGATAGCATTACTTAGCAACAATATCTACTATTTTTTAGGATTTATCATCTTTGCCATCTATTGAAGAATATGAAAATTTTAGTAAACTTTTCCAACTACCAGATTCTTTTCGAGAATTAACTAAAAGTTTAGAAACAATTCCTTCCTCTAGAACACTTGTAGCAGATGACTCTGAAACTCTAGTCATGAAAGATATTAAATTTGGAGACATATTTAAAGATGAGGGTTATGAATCTCCCACAAAATCACCAGAGAATGTCTGGGAATTGGCTTCAAAATTGAAATATAGCAAGAGAAAAACATGGGAAAGTTATGGATACCCAGAACCTGAAAAAGAGTTGCCATTTTTATCTGAACTAGGACCATTATCTTCGCTATGGGTTGAAAACTTAGAAACTTTATACATGTATAAGTTATTCAGAGAAGGAGCTGTCTTTAATTCAAGATTGATTCCAAGAAAAGACTTTATTAAAGATTTGAAATATTTATTAGGTACAATTATTGTAATAATATGAGCTATTTGTTAATACCTTTTTTTTCAGTCGGTATGGCTTCAGAATGTTTTGCATTTGATGAAAATGGGTCATTTTATTTAGTACCTGGAATTAGCATTGTAGCAATCACACCTGATTCTTTACAAAGATATTGTGAAGATCTTATTTTTACTGGTACTTGTTGTAAAGCTTTAAATAGATTAAGTACACCAAATTTAGAAACTGGAAAGTACAAATATCAAGGATATGTATTTACAGTAAGTAACCTATGTAAAATCATTTTCAAGATTTTTAAAATAACCTTAGTTATACATACCATACAATGATACTCTATTATGTCCCTAAGATTGCAGTTACAATCAAATACATTTTACAAAGTGAATGGTTATTTTTAATGAAACTGGATTTTTTGTTTGCCAGACGTAAATCTTTTATATATTATTAACAAAAAAGATTCTTAGTACTGTTTCATCTTTAGATACAATACATACAAGAACAAAAGAATAACGGCTAAGTTTCGTTTGAACACCAGGGTGCGCCTCTGAGATATGAGGTATACGAAAAAAGTCCGTAATAGATTCTTGTTAATAACGGCCTGTTGTATAAAACGTGTTTAAAATCAAGTTCAGTCTCGACTCTGAACTTTCACTCAAAATAGTTACTGGTTGTATAACAATTTCTTTAACTCGGTTCAAGTGAAATTAGATCTAGTATGAAAAACGTAAATTTAAAAGGAAAAGAAAAATAATTATTACTTTGAAGGTTAATTTTTTTATTGTATTTTCCCATTAAAATTGAATTTTTAAGTGGCGGTTGGATTTTTATATCAAAAACAAATGGATAATTCAAATAAAAAAAGATCTCCTAATTTTACAGTTGAAGAGGTGTTCCTCTTGGTATGATTGGTTAAAGAATAGCGACATATAATAGAAAACAAACAACTGATCAACATTTGTTTTTAAAAATGTCGATCATTCCATTTTACAAAACTATTCTCTCTTTATTGAAATGTTCTTGATCATCTTTGGGGTTGATGTATTGATTCAAGCAACTGTAAAAAATTCTCATCATCTATAATTACATTATCCATATTTATATAAAATATTAATGTCAAATCCCAAAAACACTTACACTGAACTTGATTTGTTGCAATGTCTCCACTTAAGTTGAGCTTGGAGTTGAACTGTGTTTTACTACTAAACCAAACATGTACAACAGGATAAATCAGTTCAAAGGCAGTTTAAAATGAACTTGAGTTCAACTTGATTTATACAAGACTATTAACTTTTTAATTATAATTTGAAAGAAATGAGGTGCAAAAGTTATTTCATGTAACAAACAACTTATTGAAATGTAAAAATAACTTTACTTTCAATTTGTTTCAACACAAGACTAAAAGCTCATTGATTACTTTTCTATTTGTTTTGTTCACCTCATCATTTTTTCTTTGTTCTATAAAAATTTTCTTGACGCTGCTACTTTCTTTAAAAAGGAGTAGCTGAAAGAATAAACAAATTTTATAAGATGCGTTACATGTATTTTATTATATTATAAATCCAAAAGGTTATCCATATCTCAAATCTGCTCTTGAATTTTAAACAATTGAAATAAAACACAAAGTCATGTACCACAGTTTATAATTAAAGTTATTAAATCCAGGCAACTAATTTCGGTTAAACAACCATCGTCAGGCCACTATTAAGGTTATTAAATATTATTAATATTAGAACATGGTAAAAAACCAATGTTCAATAAATTTAAAAAATTGTTGGGAGGGGATGTTTAAAAAATTAATGTGTGATGCAAGAAAACTTAAATGAAGAAATGGGTTACCCTTGAAAACTTCAATTAAGAAAGGGGTAACCCTTGAGGGATGGTTATTAACTTCCTTTTTGCCGCTGAGAAGAGCATCAAATTGGAAAGTTTGCTAGTGCACATCGTGACCAGTGTTGTCAAAAATACTTTTAAAAATGTAAATGCAAATACTTTTTCAAAAATGTATTTACCTTGTATTCTATAAATACTTCAATTGACAATGTATTTAAATACAAGAACAAATACTTTTCAATTGTATTTAATAACAATTAGGTCTTCCATTAAATAATGGATCATAGAGATTAGAGACTCAGGTAACAGGATAATAAACAATTTGTGAAATAAACAATAACCACCGATCCGCCGAGTAGAATGTTTATTTCTGCATAAAGCGATAATCCGAAGTTAAGAGGAATTTTTGTTTCCTTCGTACAAGAGAAAAGCAAGTGAATGATCTCAAAATTTCCGAGAAATAATGTAATTACAGTAAATACAAATGAAGCTTATGTATTTAAATACATTGAAATTATTGAAAATACAATTTTAAATACACGTATTTAAATACTTAACAACACATATCGTGACAATCTACCATGCCTAACCAATATACATACAGGGATTTTTATATGTAATATTTTTTATGGACACAATTACTTTTTTTTTAGGAATTTTGTGAATGTATGAATCGCTATTTGAAATTCTATCAAACGGCTATTTTTTCTATATCCAGCAATGCAAATTTTTTGCAATTTCACCAACAAACTTATGAATTAAGATTACAAATTAATACTTTGGCTTCAATATGCAAAGTAGGACCTTATATGGTTTCAGACGAAACTGAAAATAGTGTTGCTCTTCTCAATTATTTGTATCATAAAGTACTAAGTTTAACAGACCAAAAAGTTATTTATGTACTTTATTCTATATTATATCCATGTTGTCAAGTTTATTTTAGGTAAGTTCTATTAAAAAGTATATTTATTCTTTTTTACTAAAATTTCTTTTAGTCGTTTTCTTAAACAATGGTTGCTGGAAGGTACTATTTGTGATCCATACGGAGAATTTTTTATAAAAATTAATTCAAAATACATCATGTCTAGAGGTAGAACATATTGGACAAGAAGTTATAGTTTTAGAGAAGACATAGTTCCTGATTTTCTAGTTGACTTGAAATCTGACATTTTACTTTGTGGAAAAGCCATGAGTTTGTTGAAATTTTTTTCACACAATGTTAGTATTATATTGTGTTTATTTTTTTATATTAACATTTATAAATTCTAGAGTAAATTAAGATTATACTTAATGGGCAAAAAACCGCCAATTATTTCATGTTGTGTAACTTTGAATCAAGTGGCAGCTTTGAGACATAATACTATTAGTTATTACTTGGATGTGTATGAAAAATGTGGACCTAGAATCAATATGCAAGAAGTTTTGATGAAATTTCAACAAACAGATCCTAGCGTTTTGGCATTGATTGCTAGAAAGAGAGCAACCACCTTAAGAAAATTAGAATGTAATTAAAAAAAAATCTTATTTACTGATTTTTAATGAATCATGTTTTAGTGGAAAGGGAGAAAATAATCTTAAAAGAAAATGAAAAAAAATTGGAAGCAATAAATATTTTAAAAGAGCAATATGATACTGCTTTAGCTCAAAAACAAAATAGAATTGCTCAAGAAATTGAAGAAGAAATGAGACACATTGATGATAATCTAGAAATGGAATTGAAGAGGCAAAAATTATTAAAAGAAGAAGCGTAAGTCAACTTTTTTCCTACCCTTCCTTATAATGAGTATAATTTTTTTTTAGAATGAAAATGATTAATTACTACTCAAATCTGTTTGAAATAGCTGATAGCAGAAAAGCTAAAATAGAGAACCATATAAAATCCATCAAAAATATCCACATGGAACAAACTTTTCCATCAATTCCCAAAAAAATTCTTGAATATCCCAAAGAAGAGCAAATGAAAGAAAAAGACCTAACAGATGTAACAAACAGTTCTACTGAAAGCTTCTACTCGATACCAGATGATGCTAATAAATCGGAATTAAAAAAAGTCGAAGAAGATGTTAAAAAAAGTATTGAAGAAGAAGAAGAAGAAGAAATCATAGATAGCTCTTGGGATGTTATCAACGCTAACATAGAACTCAAAGATGCAAATGCTAATGTTGGAAAAATATCAGCCAATATTCAGCAAGCCATTGATAATTTCGCTTTGGCTAAAAAAAATAAACAAAGGGTTATGACTGAAGCATTAGGTATTTTATGTTTACAACTTTCCAACAAACTAAAGATTCAATTTTTTTATTTCTAGGTTTGGATTATCGCCAAAGAACATTTCTTTCATCAACAGATGTTGCCAACACCGCTTACCTTTCTCAAGCACAAAAAAATAAAATCAAAGTGTTATCTTCTGAATTTAATATTCGGCTCAAACCCGAAATAATTAAATCGAAAATTTTAACGACGGCAACCATCAATAGGAACAGAGTCATGGGTCTTAGTGATTGTTTTGACTACAAATTGGACAATGAAAATTTTTTAAACAGAAACATAGACCGTAACGATAGTACTAAAGGATATATTATCAAGAAATCAAAGTCGTTGGTACTGGATTTAGAAAAGGTTTGTTAAATTTATAAAATTTGGATAAAATTTGAAAATCTGCATATCATTTGGAATCGACAATTCCACTCATGTGTAAATAATGCCATATACTAATAAAAAAATGTCAGTTTGCTATCAGATAAATAGGAAGGAACAGAATTGCAAGGGGATAAAAAAATTGTAAAAATAACGTTATTGTAGCATTTACTGTTCGTTTATCAAGCGTATTGTAATTTTAACAATTATTCTTTAGAAACATTATTCTTCTTCTACTTATTGTTCTTTTAGTTTGTTAAATAAAGTTTAATTCAATTGACTTTTCTATTCATGGAATTGTCTTACCAAATACCACGCGAGCTCAGATTTTGGGCAGGATATTTAAGTTTCTTTCTCATATTTATTTTCATGGGTCTCATAATTTTGTCAAATAGATCTCGCTAAATTGCCAATGAAAATAAATATTCGAATTGAAACTTATAAAAAATATCCAGCCAAATCTGAGCTCTAGTGGTATTATTTAATAAGGCCAGCTTGCTCTTTGTGAGAATAAGTAAAAATAATTGCTAATTATCACTGAAAAGTTCATTTTCTTCAATTAATATTATTGTTTTGTTGACATAGTTTACCTGGTCATTGGGTCTGTCTGTGTGCTTGGATAGTGTCTCAAATTATTTGTAAGTTTCTAACACTGCAGTATCACCAACTTTAACGTGTCCGACAACAAGTATCCCTGTAAAAATTTGGTTCCAGTTAATTTCCAATAGTTTCATTAAACGATTGTGTAAAAATTGTGCATTAACAATGAGTTTACGAGGGACCAGAAAAGACAACCCTCTACCTAGAATTATCCAACTAAAACATTTGTCCGACTCGACATAAAGAGCATAGAAATACAAAGTCTTAACGATTAGGTTATCACGGAGTACAGAATTTTTCCCAGATATGTGCGATATCTCATTTTTCTTAGGGGCGCAAGGCAAGCGTATCGGCCAAATTTCAAGAAAATCTCTTAAGCCGTTCTTGAGATTGCGTAGATAAAAAAAAAAGTAAAACGAACAAAACTATTAATATGTACCAATGAAAATTTGTAATTGTCAGTTTTTGATATACAGAAAAATATAGATGTCGTTTTTAAAAAAGTCATTATCATTTTTCTTGTAATTCCAAGTTCCAGCGCGAACTACAATAGTTTATTCAAAAGTTACAATAGTTTACAGTCGTGATAGCAATCCAAGTTTTCTTCGAAAATATCCCATTTGGTGTTTTTGCTACATATTGGTGATTTTGGAATCATAGCTATTTGCTGAAATTGGTGTGTGATCAGAGGACATATGTCAAATGTGGTCCAAGTTTTAAGTCAATAAAGCACAAAGGCCTATAGATAAAAACGCAAGGGCGTAGATAACTTTTTTCTGGGGGAGGTACTTTTTTCCTAGGGAGGGTAATCGAAACTTATAGACAAATATCCGTTTCTACATTTCATATATTTAATTTCTTTTCGTGCTATTTTTTGGTATCCTGGGGGTACCCCCCATATCTACGCCATTGTACAAACGTTCAGAGTTAGGAATGAATACAATATAAATTCAAAAGTATAAACCATTATTAAGTGAGGGAAAAAGACAATGTCACAAATAGGACACCCATTAATGGTAGAAAAAAAACATTAAGAAAAAGTTGAATTAAAAAATTATAAAAAGTATAAATTAAAGACTAAAACTAGACTAGGTTGTTCCCTAGGACTGGCAGTAGTTACCATCACCTAAGGACAACACCTTGTATTTGGAAACAAGAAAAAATCCACCCTATGTGATTATATGCCCCAAACTTGTTATATTTTCGTTAAATTCTGTATTACCTGACTTCATGCTTTATTTCCTTATATCTTAAATTGTCTAATGACGATGTATGATATCAGGTATCCAATTTTATTTTAGGCAAGCTTAAAATCTAGCAAACCAGAGACAGACCGCCCTATACCGATGTCCGTAGACTCCACCCCCTTGAGCGATCTTCCACTTTCTCCGTTAACCACTCCCAGCGTTTCAATGTTTCTAAGTTGCGAGACTTTTAGAGCTGACAGCGTCCCTACTACTGCGGATACTCACCGAACCGAACAGGATTTCAATTTTGATAGAGTGAGAGAAACCATCGTACCGATTTACATCAATAGAAGTCACAGTAATGATATGTCACAGAAGACAGTTTTCTCGAAAAGGGTTGACGAAAAGGAAGCCGTGGGTGTATCTACTAATTCATTAGGGTTATTTTTACATGAATGCGTACAGATACCTCTAGTGACTCAAACCAAATTGGTCAATGACGAACTTTTAAGGTAAAAATTTTTTAAAATGTGAGTGATACTTGATATATAATGTTTTTAGGTACTTTATAGAAGATTTGAGTTATTTGAAACATCTCTCAAGTCTCAGAGATTACTTCTTTCTACAAGATGGTGAATTTGGTAGACACATAACTCATAATTTATTCACAAAACTTTACGGTGTCGCTTATCCCGCTCAATTAATTAATTGTCGTACTCTTCAGGAGTTAGTATTTGGGGCTCTTGATATGTCTAATAAAAATCAAAGATTTGCAAGTTATTTGTCGTTTAAGATTAATACCATGCCGAAGTGTTTTGATTTAGGAAATCCTGATGTCTTAGATTGCTTATCATTGACATATAAAGTGCGTTTTAAATGGTGTAAAATATTTATTTATGGTAAGAATTTCATATATTTTAGGTTGATTGGCCATTAAATATTTTACTTCCCACTGATGCAATTGGAAAATACGACGAGGTTTTTAAATTTTTATTAAAACTCAGCAGAGTATCTTGGGTACTTAAGAAGATATTTTTAGTAAGTAACAGTGATCCATATTTAACATATTCTAGAAGAGTTAATTTGTAGGAATTAAAAGTGTTGGCACGGGAAACTGGTAAAAAAGAAATCTACCTCATGTCATCCCCACAATATAGAAAGTTACATCAATGCAGGCATATTATGACACAGTTTATACAAACTTTACAAAGTTATGTGGTTGGAGAAGTTTTGCAAACTAATTGGGCTCAATTTGAACAAAATTTAGCTTCTGTTACAAGTCTTGATGAACTCTACGAAACGCACACTATCTATATTAAAAATATTCTATTCATGTAAGTATTAGTTGTTAATATTTGTCTTTTGTACAACGATTATTATTTTTAGGTGTCTTTTAACTCAAAAAATGGCTGTCCTGAAAAACATTATACATAAAACTTTTACGGTTATTTTAAAATTCGACGATTTTCTGTGTTCAAGGAGTTGGGTATGCGAAGATGGACATTATAAGCATCCAAATTTCAATAAGTTGGAGAGCATATTTAAAAATTTCCAGGATTTTGTATTGTACCTCTTTAAGGTTATTAGAAAAGTGGCGAAGTCGGGCTATCAGCCCCATTTACTTCAATTGTTGGAAATGTTAGATATTAATCATTATTTTACTGAATCACTTAAAAATAATACGAAAACAAGCACAATACGTTAATGTTAATTTTGTTAAAAATTGGAATATTTATCACTCGAAATTTGTTTTATTTACAGTTTAGTTTAGGAATTCATTGATTTAAAAAATCATGTGACATATCAAATGTTGTATATAAACTTTCATTATGACGCTTTTTACTCATAGGCCTATCACTTTTTAGTAGCTTTATATTTGTTATTAACATGAAGTTTGTAATATATTTGTCTTAATTCTTGTTAAAATGTATAGCAGAAACATTAATTTATTTTTTATAATTGTATGATCTCTTAATATTCTAAAAATAAAACAAGAGCTAAATCTATTAAAATTCTATTTTTGCTTGATCTCATTGAGTCCTTTCATATATTCCTAATGCTAAATTAATATTTTTTACACAATAACCATAGTATTTATCAGTAAGTCTACTTCGTCCTCGTTTTGTCAGATTTCCGGTGATATTTTCTTTTTAATTAATATTTAAAAATACAACAAAATAAAATAATCAGGTTAATGAAATTAATGACGTTTAGGCGTATTGCTTATGACGAGTTCCTTAATGAAGTGTAATATTTCTTCTAGAGATTTATTATTTTTGTGCAGATTCTTTCTTTGACCCAAGTGGATTTTCTGTTATTTTTTGTCTAATTCGTCTTTGTTGTCTTTACACAGTATGCAATTATAAAATTCAATACAAAAAGTAAAAATCGTATATTAATCAAAAAAAGTACAACTATTTAAATATTTCAACCACCTTTGACTTTTCATAAATTCCTCATTATGTTTTAAGGCCTGTAAGCAAATGCCGAAAATTCTACGATAATTTATAGGAATACTTTCTTCTGTGTTCATATGATATAACCATTCCAAAACCTAAAAAATATAGATTTCATTACACTATTATGACTCCAGTTCAAATTTCCACATAAAATGGTTTCAAATCATCAAGAAGAAGATTTGAAAAAACAACAGAAAGTTAACACATAATTATATTACATACTTGCTGAACACGATGAGAGTTTTTAAAAGAATGACCATCAAACCTGATTGAAACAAACTAAATGGGATGTGATTTCTCCAGGTGCTTAAGTTGTGAAATTAACTCAGAAATAAAAATTATTACCTGTATAGAACATATTTCCCAAATATTTCTGTCCAATAAACTTGCTAAAGATTGAGGAAAGAAATTTTTTAGTTCAACTGCATCATACATGTTTTTTGTCAAGAAAACACCATTTCCTGAAAAAAGCACGACAGCAAAAATAAGAATATCAAAAAGAAATGATACGATTGGTGTATCACATCTATCGGCAATTTTGGCTTGGATTTGCCCTATTAATTCAAGCAGCCAAGGAATGCATTCGTCTGTATTGTCAGTTTGTTTTTGGAACACTAAACTGAGATCAGTCCATAAATTTAAATTCCTAAAAAGACAGATTGTGTTATTAAGTAAAAATATATGAATGAATAATAAAACTAACTCATACCATAATAATTTATAACTTTTGAAGATACAGAACAAATGGGGAATACATGTTTCGGCCAAACAATGGTCATCATCAGGCAAACATGGAGAATTCAAAAAAAAAATTTTAAATTGGTAAAATAATTGAATTAAATTAAAGCCACTCCAGTGGTTATGTTGTACTTGTACCAGTTATAAATTATTGTGGTTTGACTTAGAGTTTTATTATTCATTGAATAATTTACCACATTGAGTATGGATAATCTTCTGTTTTTTAAAATATATGAATGTTTTTTTATTATATTAACCTAAACTTGGTGCTCCAAACCTCAATAACCTCATCCAACCAAACAAAAGGTAATACTTTAGAAGTTTTAGCTAATGTGTATCTAATTTTAGCAGTTTTTTGGAAACTTTCTTCATTATCAATAACTTTAAAATTTTCAGCTTGTCTGAGACATTCCGAAGGAGAAGCTATGATAGTTTGACATAAAACTTCAAACAACTATAAAAATAAATAAATTATACAACTTGAATATTTAAAAAAGGATAGAAAATTTTACCTGCGAGTTTATATCTGTCACAAAAATAATACTATCCAAAACTTGTACTATTATAATTTTATTGGTTTCTTGAACCTCTGGAAGCTTAAGTACGATTTTCAAAAATTCGGAAATTTGATTTAAGAGGCCGTATTCGCCTTCATTGTATTTTTTAATAGCATACCAAATTGTCGTTTCAAAAAATGGTCTTAAAATAATTGGTTGTATACTTCTGGCAAGAAACTTCAGATTTTTAAAAACGTTTTTTACATCATCATCCTATAAGAAAAAATATCTAAATACATAATCAGAAGTTCAACAAGGAACAATATATGGTTATAAAATTATTTTTCCCTGTATAGGGAATTTTATAAATAAAATTGAGTTGAAATAGGTATTATTTGATGTTTATAATAATTTTTGTAATATCTACAATGTTATAATTTAAAATATTTAACTGAGGAGTTATTTTGAATGGTAGATATTTATGTTGGCTTATATGTATGAAAAATAAAACTTATACTGATGAGATAAAAATGTTAAAAAAATCATTAAAAGTTAGAAGAAGTCAATTCAGAAGAAAGTTACAAAAATCTATACCTGGTGGAATTATTAAAAAAACTAATCAAGAACAAGTTATGGAATAAAGAATTAAGTCAAGAGAATCTATAGAAGAAAAGAGTATCAAATCAGACAGAAGCAGATAAGGAGTTTGAAGAATTTGAGCCACTGGAAGATAGTGTTAAAAAATTTTATTTAGTGATTTAATATGTTAAAATTAATTTTCTGTTTTCTACCTTTTGACAGAATCCAACATAAAATTAAGATTATGTAACATTTCAATATGATAATCATTAATTCCAAGCAGGTGTTCTAGTTGAGTTAGGTTGTGGATTAAAGCCCATTCGTACTCTAGCTCAAGCATTTTGTACTGAAGAAGAAATATTTGAATCAGAAAGAAGAAATGAAGAAAGAAACATATGACTTTAAATCGTGAATGGTTTGGAGAGTTTAAAAAATTTAATCCCACTATTCAAATTGGGGATATATCTATTCCTAAAGCTGAAGGTATAGGAACAATTGAAATTATATCAGTTGTTAATGGCAATAAAGAATCGAGATCTTTGGAAAGCACATTATTTGTTCCTAAGTTGGGGAAAAATAAAATAGAAATTAAAACAGTTAAACCAATGTTTTTTGAAATGCCTGAATTTTATAGAGTAACCCTGTAGTTTTTGATGCTCTCTGGTGGCATGAAAGAATGGGACATGTCAATTTTAAGACATTGAAAGAAAAGTCAAATGCAGGTTATATTCTCATCACTGATGACATTTTTTATGAATCTTGTTTTTATGGTAAATAACAAAGGAAACCATTTTATAATACATCAAATCAAATTGTATATAAACCTGACGTATGTGGAAAAATGCCTAATACTTTCTTGGTGGTGCCAATTATTTTGTAATATTTCGTATACTTCTGTTTATTTAGTCAAACATAAAAGTGATGTATGGTCTAAATTTATTGAATTTGAAGAGTTTATTAGAATGTAAACAAACACTTATTGTTTTATATTTACAAAATCAGTCCAGTTTATTTATATTGGAATCTATAATCTGTAAAATCAAGATATTTCAAAACTGACTTCAGATTCTTGTTGAGAACTTTCAAAACTTGGCAATTGCTTTTTTGTATATAAAAAGTATCTAGCAAATACTTCATTCACTGGTTTGACGTAAGTATCATCAAATTTTTGACAATCATTAAATTTTATTTCTCTTCTGTTATTTCTAAGCAGTTCCTGAAAGTCCTGTACCAAACTTCCACTGTTTTGCTGCCGTGATATCATTTGGATTTGTCTCGTAACGCTTTGGCTTCAATATTTTATCCATTTAATTCAATTTTGCTAATTAAATTGTGCTGAGAAAACCATTGAAACTTTAGGCTTTAATTAACAAAATGCATACATAAAGAAAACAACAACTTGATTAATTCAAACTTATAGCTTTAGTCATTTAGTTATAGTGTTCGCAAATTAACCATTCATGGTATTGTGAAAAGTATAATTGAGAATAATAGATCAAACATATATGAATAAAAATTATTTTTACCTGGGGATTAGCAGTCACAGTCGTTATATAATTTTCAACAAGTCGTCGAGCAGTGCCTGATAAAACAACTTGATGCGACGCTATATCTACGGAGTATTCTTTAGTTTTTTTATCGTGAAATAATTCCTGCAAGAAACACCAATCCAGTGGAGGTAACGGTTTGCTGTATTCTATACTAAATATTTTTAAGCAGTCTATGTAGAGTTTATCGTGAATACTTCCTCTCCATTTGATGACCTTAAATTATAAAATTGAAACATTTGTAAAAAATAATTAATATTTAATTTACCCAAGTTTTTATGAATTCTCCAATGGCTCGAACAACACTGTGTGCCGGTAAATAACTATAGTTTACAGGTTCTTTAGGGCCTTTGATTTGGTAAACGTATTTTAAATATTCATTTATTTCATTATCTATCATTTTCTTGATAAAATTTAATGTGGCGGGTGATACATTATTTGTTATTAGAAAATGTATCCAAGTTTTACCTAGGATTATAATTTTTAATTGCTTAAAAAATAAATTATTACATTTTACTTACCTGTAGCGGTAGTACCGGTATCTAAGTACTTTTCTGGTAAATTTTGGAAAATATGTTCGATACCAAAATATGTTAGACTTAACAGTGCTACATCACTAACTTCCATATTTCCAAAATCCACATAATGCCATAATTGTTTTGTAACTTCATCGAATAAATCTTTGTATTCATCTGTATATAATATCTGTGGTATTTCTTGAATTAAACCACACAAACTACAAAAAAAACGATAATAAAGTCAGGTAACACAATCATTTTTATATGAACTAAAAAGACAAATAGTTTCGGTCACAAACCATCATCAGGTCTAAAGGTACAAAACGTGAAAAAAAATAGCACCGACAACCGCAAACTTAGGTATAGTGGAAAATGCACTGAAAAGTAAAAGCTTCGCTGAACCCTTTATTCACTGAAAACCACAATGGAAGTACTGACAAATGAAAGACCAAAAATCGAGGTAGATCCCTTTTGCCCACAATGTGTTTGCTCATCAGTGTTGGTCGGACGTTAGACTGAACCCTGGTAAATGGGCTGCCCATTGCTTGATGGACTGAGCGGAACGGGACGGGAACAAATATTAACAATGATATGTTTGTTAAGACTCAGTAGCTTTAAAATTGTAAAGTGTAATACTTATACTGTAAAGATGATATTTAAAAGTTAATAATAGACGCGGCTAGAGATTTGGACGACCCGAACTCTGATAAATATTATCAGATAATGAAATTTATACAAATTTTTTGATTTCATTGAAGACAAAATACAACCAATGGCATCATCTGTGTCTAAAAAATAAAACAACCTCAAAAATCGAACTGGAACTATTGAACCGTCGACCGAAAAAAATGGAATTTTCGAATCTCTCAAACTTTACATTTTTCAAAATTTTTGTATTTTCATTTTTTTATTTATGTTTTCAATACTAGTAATTATAACGATGTATATTTTGAGAAAAAAAATTGAAATTGGTCTAAAATGCCACTAAAATCTAACAAAAATCATTTTCAAAGTTGTATTAAAAAATAACCAATTAAGACTCAGTTTTCAAATTTGGAAACTATTAAGAATAAATATTGTAGATTCTGAAAATTCCATTAGTTTTTCTGTACAATCTGAGCAAGTAGGAGTTGTCCTTAAAACTTTGAACCGTCGACCGAAAAAAAATGGAATTTTCGAATCTCAAATTTTACATTTTTCAAAATTGTTATTTTCATTTTTTTTATTTGTCTTTTCAATATTAGTAATTATAACGATGTATATTTTGAGAAAAAAATTGAAATTTTTCAAAGGCCAAAATGCCACTAAAATCTAACAAAAATAATTTTCAAAGTTGTATAAAAATATAACCAATTAAGACTCAGTTTTAGAAGATAAAAGAATTAATCTACATACAAGAAATTTTTCCTAAAATTTAACACTTACCTTCCTTCATCTGGTCCAGTCGAACAATTATTTTCGTTTGCAGGTATAATTGACGCACCTCGAAGCAACGGACAAAATTTTGGTGCTCTCGAAATAATTTTTTTGAAAAACTGAGTTGTTTCTTAAATTTTAGTTGTATTCTGTTGGTTTGTCTGTTATTTTTTTTGTTCTGAGTAATAAAATATAAAGTGTATTTTTTGTAGATTATTTTTTACAGTTCAATTATTCAATTGTCTTTTTGTATCTTAAATTTTTATGCGTGAATATTTATAGTAAAAGACAGTATTATACGAATCTTTTTTTTTTGTAAAAAGGATCCGGGCATGGTATCCGTGATTGGGATTCGTGATTCTTATCTATTATTAGATGATTCGTCCCAGCTTTGCTGTCAATAGGGAAATCAAAACATGGTTACCCCCACTAGTGCTGCCTCTGGTGGATTATTTTTAAATTATCCGAGGAAACAGGCTAATTCTGTTTTTATTTAGGGATTTTAAAAAGTTTTCTAATAAGAAAATGGATCTTTATGAGCAGCAAATAATTTTTCCAGGTGTACGTTTAGAAATCTAAATTATATTAAAAAAATACCTTTTGACAATTGGTTGTCTATAATCTTCCTTGAACTTTGGTGAGAGTGTTGCCCATGTGGTTTGAATATCTATAATACCAGCCTTACATAATAAAGTAATTGCATCAATTGCCAAGGAACACGGTAAGACACCATTATCATCGTTACAATCGTTTAAAATTTTAGATAAATGCGCTATTATGTCTTTTCCATATAATTCTGGTCTAAAAATAAAAACTGAAATATAAAATTTGAAATATATTAAGATATTTTCTAAAACTCACTTCTTTTCACATAACTCCTTTAAAATTAAAACTTTAATAACATATCTTTCCCATTTTCTCTTAGCTGGAGGATTGTTTACTAATAATTCTTCTAAATAGGTGTAACATTTATTATTTATTTTCCACACATCAAATGCCAGTGATAATCCCACATTATATAAATTCTCTGATTGATTACTGATAGCTTGTATTGTGGCAATGACTTTAGGAATATTATCACTTAAAATTGTCATTTTTGGCAATGATTTAAGTAAACAAATGTTGAAATTTGGTTGTTGGTTATTTGAAATTTTATAAAAAATTAGAGTAAGTAGTTTTGTGGATAGGGAAATATTCTTTTCAACACAATTCATAAGCATTTCTAAAATATCTATGGATATCTCAGATTCTTTATACTCTACCATAAGTAAACCACATAAAAAATTAAAAATATCTAATCTAAATTCGTGTTGAGTATTTTTTAAATATTTTATCCAATCCCAAAGTTCATTTTCTTCTTTAAACCTTTCTAATTGGAGAGAAATATTTATCGAAAGAAAAATTTTTTTATTTGTACATATTTGGTCGTTGTATTCTTCAACAAAGTTTTCCAATTTTAAGTTTTTTTGTGTATCGTGAATTACAGATAAAAGTGTTAGAAGTTGTTTAGCTGATTTATAAGCTTCATTTGTTAGTGTACATGGAGAGGCAAGCCATTGCAATATTGCAGCTTTAACAGTTTGTAGAGAATATATATTAGCAGTATTTTGGACTATTAAAGTTTCACCTTAAATTAAAGTAAGTTTTAATTAATATATAAATAATGTGATGTAAACTTACATAATATGAGTATCTTTTTCAAATATAACGGCGAACAAATGTCTATAATTTCAGATAGTATTAAAAGTATACTATCTATTGTACATAATTGTATATTTAATATACTTTTATTTAGGCTAGTAATTGTAGGCTGAAGATCTAATTTAAGTTTTGATAAATTATAAAGAATATTTATTTGCCATAGAATTAATAATTCTGTATTTAAAAATTTTTTATTTTCAATTGAAACATGTACAGCATCAATCATTTGATCACTGATTATTTGTAAATCTTCTCTCCGTTGTACCTAAAAATATATTTTTACACTTTTTAATTGGACAAAAAATCTACACTATTACCTGAAACCAACTAATTACATTGTTATAAAAATATTTAGGAATGGCATTTACACATTTAGGCTCTAACAAGAAATTCCATAGTCTATACTTTAATAAAAATAAAGATTTATTTAAAGGACAGCATAAACTATATAAATAAAATGGTTGGAACACTTTGTGAAAATCAGATCTGAAAAAATAGTATTATTATAGGTGTAAACATTCGAATAACAGCATTGTGAAAAATTTCCTATTTCAAGAGGTTTATGGCAAAAAAAAATTTAACACATGCAAATAAATTTAGAAGCAACAACAGGACAAGATAAATCCTGTTGTTGCTTCTGAGTCTGTGTTAAATTTTGATATATTTACTGCTTTTTTGCACATCTTTTAAGTTTGACTTTTGTTCTGAAAACAGTCAGTTTGGTCAAAAACGCTCAACATTATTTTTTAATATGACTAGAAATATATAGATATATATTTTTTTTATTCTTTATTACACACTTAAAAGTACGAATCGTTTTTATTCATCATTACCAAGTAACCTACTGTTACCTTTGATATTAATAATAATTTCCTCACTTTTTATTATTCTTATGTATGAATACAGTTTCTATGTATTCATATTTATTAAGTTACCTTTTGACAATTACTAGTATATATTTTTTTAGTTATTTAATGCAGAGATAATAATAAAGCTTAAAAAACAAAGCTGTTTGAATTATTTTAAAAGTGGTGCTAAAATTAATGCATAGTGCAGTGTTATATATCAGGACAGAACTAGGAACATTGTATATATTATCAATTACTAGATTGAATATATCTTACTCATTTAATTCTTCCTGAAAATGTCTCAATTTATTTAAAATGCATTGAGTTACATCTGGATTATCACTCAATAACGTTATAAATGGATGCTGTGGATTTGATACATTATAATTATTTTTATGTTTGTTCTCCAACTGAAGATATAGCAAATCGCCTAGAAAATTGATTAAAGTGGAATGACATCTAAAATATATTTTATTAATAAGGAATCATCAATTAGTAAAAAAAAAACATACTTTGCCGAATTCATAATACTTAGTGTATCTGTAAGAATATTATCAACTGACAGAATCCTATCCTTTATTAATTGTATTATGGCTACTCCAGAAATTTCACTAACAAGAGGATCTGTAGATATAATTTTTTCTTTCAGAAATTTTACTTCTGGAAAATCTTTTATTCCATTCTTGTGTTTTTTATATACATTATCCAATATTTTCGAAATTAAATTAGATATACTTATTGGATTATTAGAATATAATCTAGTTTCGATTTCTTCCATTTTTACCGTTATTTTAAATAAAAATAAGATTTTTGGTAGCCCATATGTATTTTAAAATCAAAACAAATAATTATAGGTTAAGTTTAGTTGTCTTCTTCTTCTCTTTTTATTTTTTATTTTGTAGCTTTTACATCACATACCGCGAGATGGCACTGCAACATGAGCCTTGGGCGTTGTCTTTATTCAGACAACGCCTTAGGATAAAGTAAACTAAAGCTTAGTTTTCATGCGTCCGAAATCCGAAAATCCGACGGTCCGAATGTATTCTGATTGGTGTAAGAATTCAAAAATAATTTGGCGGGAAGAATTTATCCGATATTTTAACTTTCTCCGATCGTCGGACAAAGTTAAAATGTTTTTAACTTTTTCCGAAATCGTAGGAATATTAACCTCACATTTTTTATTGTAAATTGATTAGATATGTCCCGTATAGAAAATTTGAAACGTAATAAAATTATAATTTTGATAGCGTCATTATTCTTGATTATGAAAAAAAAAATCAACGAAAAAGATTGTGGATTCATCCAATTTTTAAAAATCGAAAAAGGCAAGGTGACTTTCATAACTTGTTGCAAGAAATGCGTCTTGCTGATACTGAGAAATATTTCAATTATCTGAGGATGTCAAGTGAAAACTTTTGAAGTCCTGTTGGCAATTGTAGGCCCCAAATTAACAAAGTTATATTGTATTTGAGAGCCAATTTCACCTGTTGAAAGACTTGCATTAACTCTAAGGTAAGTGCAAATAAAAGTGCAAACGACGAAAGCACTATATTTGTTACCAAAATCGCACAGAATATTCGTATAAATGAAAATTGACATTTATCGGTGACACGACGGAAACAATCCGATTCTGATTCGGACATCGGATTTCGGATGCATGAAAACTAAGCTTAACCCATCAATGAAAAACCGGCCCTGAATATCTCTGAAACTTTGCTAAATTCTGGTATATGCATCATCAATGGGGCTAATAAACCGCTGATGGCGTTGTCGCGCCCTTAACAAGGATATCAAATTACAAAAAAATTAATCTTGGAATCATGCCAATGACTGCCCCTTGGACCCGACACTGTATTTATGAGATTCAAAATATCTCTATGGCAGTTGTGTCATAAAAACTGCCATCTTTTAACGAGTAGATAGATAGAATATATGTACTGTGGCACAGTACATATATTCTATCAGTATGGCGACTCTCAGGCGGTCCGTTTGATCTTTTTAGACACAGAAATTTAACCTTGACGCCATTTTAGCCGTACTAATTTTCAGGGTTGTCAAATGTAGTACAGTGGTGCCAAAAGTGGCACCAGCGCACTCACTACTCACTACTGAAAAATAGACAAAACTAGCACTATTTAGTTCTATAACGTTTTGTTTTGTTATTGAATATATTTCTTTATCTGAGTATGTCCAGAAAATACTGTATTTAAAACAAAAACTCCCAAATTTGTAAAATTAAGCGCGCACACCATCTATGGGTCGAATATAAAATGCAAGTTACTACAGTCAAATGGAATCTGCTATTTTTTGACCGTCATAAACCACGCCAGGGACCCAATTCTTGAAATCGTAGGAATCGATTCTCGTGAGAAATTTACGTCATTTTCTCTAGATTTTGTAATATGTCTATTCTTGAAATATTTCGTAGGAAAAAATTCTCCAAAAATTATGAGAATTAATTCCTAATGTCATTGTCTGGAGAAACTTCAAATTCTCATGAGAATTTAAGAAATTAGAGTGTGAATTGTACGTATTTGACGTATTTTGTGGGAATTGAAATTGAACATTATTGTTTTTTTGTTGTTACCGCCATAAATATTGTTAAAATGAATAATTTTTTACTCCAAGCTATCGTTTTAGATAATTTAGAAAGTTGTTTAGACAGCATTTTCGTCTATCCAAACAAGCCTTTGACGATCTAATGGAGTATATTGAGCTTTTTCTGCTACCAACAATCAGAGTTGGAGATTAACCAAGAGAAAAAGTTTTAGTAGGTGAACGAAGAGTAGGAAGCCCTAGTTCCTAGTCTGCGTCGTTGTGTCGTTTAATTAACACAAATTTTATTTGGTTCTGAGATTTAATTAATGCTTGAATACATATATTTTTCTTTTTAAAATACAATATCAAAAAAAACGACATATAAAAATTTCGTATCTATCATCTCGACATATAACAAAACTTCAACTCTTTATTTTTTCGCTATCTTAATTTTTATTAAAAGGTTTTTGGCTAGCCACAATAGGTAGCCAAGTAAGCTAGTAACAAGTATAATAAGTATAATTTCAACAAGTAAAATTATAAAATATATTATAAGGAAGAGAATTCTTTCCTCTAAGAAGTTCCTTATCATTTTCTAAGAATTCTACAAGGATTTTTTTTACGCTTCACTCACGAAATTTCGTTTGGCCATCGCAAATAAAAAATGAACAAAAATAACAAATAACCCATAGTCAATAATAAACGATTATGCACAATAATAGGATAATAACTATGTAAATTGTTTCAATTTGTTTCCTCAAAAATGTAAAATGTCAAACACATGATATCAATGGCAACTGATATTCATTTCTGCGAACGTATTAAAATAATATTTGAGCACAGAACTAATAGTTCTGAGTATTTGATTGGTTGAGTTCATGAAATACTTGGATTTAGTAAAGACATACGTCACTTTTTTTAATTCACTAGAATTTCAGTTCAGACTTATTCAAGAATAGGACTGGCGATTCTCAAGAGAATTTTTTTTGGGGAATCAATTCTCTGGAGAATTAATTCCTACGATTTCAAGAATTGGGTCCCAGGCGACGTTAATTGTCGCAGTTCTCCCCAGTGCTACCAATTTAGAAAATTGACAGTTTTGACATACGTCAAATGTCATACACCTGTATGAGATACACCTTTAGTTTTTTTATTTACAAGTCCAAAGAAAACGAATGTATTATCTTATATCTATAAAATCCAAGAAAGCAAATGTGTTAACTTAAAAATTATATATTATTATAATGGTATTCATTATTTTGTTCAAATCGTATTTTTTTGTCAAATACAAGAAGAGGTGGAAACATATGGAAAATTAAATTTCCATCATTTGCCGTTCGCACAAAGATAAAATACTTTTAACTTTGCAGTTGAGGTTGAGGTTGACGTTGAGGTTGCAATTGCTGTTCAAGAGTTTATAAATCCAGCTATACACCAGGACAAGTAGTATTAAAAACAATTTTTAGCTTTTTTAGCAAAGGTTTCGAAATTTGGAAATGTTTGCAAAATTATAGAAGGAAGAATAATAATGAAGTTCTTTTATTATAATTGTAACAGAAGCAGTTCAAAATAAGGTATATATTACAAATAACATATTTTATTTATATATTTAAAAATTATTGTAAGAAACTATTAAATTTTAGCTTGTTTGACAAGAACACCCAAAGCAGGTGGTCTAATTAAAATAAATGGAAATTATCCTTATATAGAATTATTTTCTAAATTTCGAATTGAAATAATCGTCGCTGCTAAATATGTCATGATACATGTTGGACATAAAGAAAAGTTGAGATTTACCCATTTATCAAAGAATGAAAAAAATACAGTTGTAGAAAAGTTGAAAATGGGCATTCCAAAGGATGCAAAAGAAAAATGGAAAGTTGCGTAAGATAAAGCACACTATAATTTATTATAAGCAATCAAGATTTATCAAATGTATCCTTGACTTTATTAGAGAAGAGACATGAAAATGACATGATAGCGAGAGCATTAAAAGTTCAGGAGAATGGAATTCCCATGGAAAAAATGAAACGATTCGAGGATTTTAACAGAAACTAAAGAAGAAATATTTGTAGATAGAAGTGGCAAATAATGACCTGGAATTTTTGAAAGACAAAAATTAAATGGATTTTTTAAATTACATAAACAAACAATTTCAAAATTTTACAACGAAAAAGTTATAAAAAAATAAAAGAAATGTAAATTATTATTTGTCGATATTATTTCCAGAATGAATAGATAGGTTACAAATTTGGGCTCACTGTTATGAAGTTAAATATTAAATATTTATTGAAACTGCAGTTAAACAGAAAATCTAATGTTACAATTAAAAAGAGGGAAGAATGTGGCAAAGGATTTTATCAATGAAAAGACCACATTCAAATAGCTATAAAGACAAAATTGTGATAAATGCCCATAAGCTGAAACTGTTGAAAATAAAATTGAAAAGGATAAATTTGGATAGTTTTATGGCTATGGAAAATTCATCAACAGATAATAATTATTATTATAAAGTTTCATATAATGGATTCGGATTGTCGTATGTTATTTTTTCAAATATGTAACATGTGTCCACCGTTATATGTGAATTTTAACAGTATAATGCAGTTAAAACGTGCAGGAGAGAGGGAGTTTCTTTTTTAGCAGAAGTTTCAGACAAAAGTTCACTAGGTTGGCCGAATGAAATTGTGAAGAAAAAATTGTATAATTCCTGAAAGAAACAATTAGAAAAAATGCGAACATGAAAATTTTGAGACAGGAAAATATTCATAGAAAACAAATAGTTATTCGATGACATTAGCATTAGATGAAGGGTGCATTCAAAAAGCAAACGAATAAATTGGGTATGAAAATTGAAAACAAAGCAAGCAGCAAAAGAAAAATTTGAGAAACAATCTTATTATTTTATTACAAAGAAATCAAAAAAATTTGTATGTCGAATAAATAGAATACTTCATATTTTAAATTTTGTTAACAATATTATGTTCTTGTAATGTTTTACTTTTTATTATTTATTTTTTCTCGTATAAGTGTCTTTTAGGTTAATAGTAGTAATTGAACATAAAATACTAATGAAAACTTATAAATTTTTTTTATTTAAACAGAAAGTTGTTTTTCAAACAGTAAAAATAAATTTCTTGGGAATGTATTTCTGGTTTTATTTCTAGCAATTTATTTTCAGTCGCAAAATATGAGTTTATCTTATATAACTTAAAAACTGATGTATCTAGCTCTAATAAAATATGTATATATAAATTGTTGCTTTAACAAAGTTTTTATAACGTTCTAACTATCAAAAATTTATTAGAACCATTTCATTTCTCTACTATTTGTGTATTAAATAGCAAATAAAGGTTTCTCATAGTACTTTCCTTAGAAAATGCAATATATCTTATAGGTACCTACATGTCAGAATTAAATTACATTAGCATGACTTGTACAGTTTCCAAACCTCAGTTCGGTGTATTGTTTAGTAGAGTCCTCGAAAATAAACGCTAGAGAAAAGAGTATAATCAAATTCTGTTCCCCTACATAATGTTTTTCAAATGTAACTTATAAAAGTTATATTTTTATATACTTCCCACATGGACATTAGTTTACCATCCTTGATCAATTTTAGCAAACCGATTAAACAAAATAAATTCAATTGATTTATAATTTGCTGAAAATTGTACTGTAGTAGTTTGGTATATATTTACTAAATTTCTCATTTTTATTATATTGAAAAAGAGAAACTAATTCCGCACCGAGCATGCGCAACAATGTAAAAGTTTTTGTTTTAAAAACTTAGGTTGGCTACACTGAAAGAGAACTGCGACAATTAACGTCGCCTAACCACGCCTCTTTTATTCTACGAATAAATAAAACGAAAGTAGTAATATCAACAAATTGTAAATAAATAATTATTGGATACAGCAATGGCGAAAAAAAATAACTATAAACTATAATTTATATCTTGTATACGAAAATAACACAAATACACAACAGCTGACTGTCAAATGTCAACTAAAATCATGTGACTGTGATCGGTCACACCATTGGAGATTCAATGACAAGTACAGAGAAGATGGCGACGATGCCTGCGCGAAGAAAAAACGCGAACTTTGGCGCCAACCGAGAATCGCTTTACTAGGTTGTTGTACTATGATGAAACTGAATTGATCTACTGACTTAATTATATTCGCCTTTTCATATTATTTTTTTCAGAATATAAAAATGTACTGTTTTTCTTCTTTATTCTTGTATATTACTTTCCCAAATTGTCTTATTTATTTACTTTAGATAATTTTTATAATTTAATAGCCAGATTATAATCAAAACAAAATTCCTATTGGAAAAGATTTTGCCAGTGGAGTACCATAACATTTCTACATTGACCATTCACCATTATTATGTTTATAAGAAAGAAAATAATTATTTTTAAATATTTATTATTTGAAAATAAAAACCATTATTAAATGAAAAAATAATACCAAAGTTTTATCTATATTATTGAATTATATAATATTTTCCATGGTTTTATTAAAACTTCAGTAAATATTTTTCATTTGATTGAATATTGTTCTAAATTTTTTTATGTATTTTTATATTATTATTTTCTATATTTTTATGTTTTTATGGTATTAAATTATTTTTTGTAATGGGGTTGATCCCGTAAATAAATAAAATAAATAATTTTAATATATTTTTTATACCTACGGCACTGTTTTACAAAACATAAAAATAATGATAAGATTCTATATAAGTAAATACACATAAATATTTCAGTTTTAAATTTCCAACTAAACGTGAACATCCAATTTGATATTATTTTGGGGAAAAATACAAAATGAATTCTGAAGTAAGTTTTAACATTATTTGTAAATTGTTTTTAGTAATTTTTCTTTCAGTACTAAAATTTTTTTAATAAAATGTATCTAATATATTATTTAAAATATACTAAACTTTCTTTTATTTATTACAGATTGAAGACTACACCACAACAGAAAAATTTTTAACATCTCCTTATCCCTGTTTTAGAACATCTACTCCAAAATTAACAAAGAAGCTAATTCCAAGTGATGATAAGAAATATGAAAAATTTTCTGAATATCTTAATCAACCCCCTTTAAAATCCTGTTTAAAAGGAATTTTAAATTCTAAATCTGATTTATTGGCCGGTCACTTAGTATTAAAATTTAAAAAACCGGTAAACGACAATATTTCACCAAAAACCGTTAAAATTGTTCAAAAAAAAGAATATAATAATCATCTTTCAATTACAGTTGAAATAAAATTTTTAGACAATCTAGAAGATGAAACTTTAATGAAAAAGACAAGATTTTCCGAATTTTTGAGAAAAATGCTCAATGATAGCAAAATGAAATGGTTGAAAGGAATTAATTGTTTACGGCGAGGAAAAAAGATTCGTAAAGATATGGAAACTAGTTGTGGGAAATGCACTTAACATAAAGAATTATTTTATTGTGCCGGTCACAATTTTTTTAATTTTTTAATATTGTTGTTTTTTTATTGAATTGTTAAATATTAAACTTCATTGTATATGCAATGTATAAATGTAATTTCTGTGATGTATTTTAATGTTATAAATTCTATATTTTGTACGTTTTAGACGAAAATTCGGATGAATTATTTATTAAACAAATATAATATATATTGACTTTGTTATTTAAAAAATATATACAGTGCGTCCACGTATTGGGTATCTTATAGGTGAAATATTTTTTAAATGGTAAAAAGTTTTGCTTGTTCTGAAACCCCATAAAATTCAAGTTTTTCAACGAGTTTCAAATCTTGGGGTTTAATTTTTTTGCGTTAAACTTTCTCTTTTTAGTAGCCCCATAAAAAAATCTAAAATTGTTAAATCAGGTGATCGGGGCGGAATAGATACGGTTTTCATAAAACTGACTATAAAATGAAACAGATTTTGAAAAACTTGAATTTTATTTCATTTTATAACAAGCCAAACATTTTATCAAGAATGACATTTTTCGCTAAAACTAAAATTTAAAATTTTTTCACCTAGGGTACCTCACTCTATGTAAAAAAATTGCTACTGTTAAATTCTGAAAAAGTAATTTCAAGTCAGGTAAATTAATTTATTAAAATAATGTTTTTTTTTCAAATAATTTGCATTGGTTAATTATGAAATAAGAAGTGTTAAAAATGCATTAACATAACGAGATAATCCTTTAAAATTACTTTTAATGAGACAATAAGTAGTTGCGTTCTTATAATTTTAATACCCGCAGGTAGAGGTATATAAAATATCTTATAAAACAGGCTCTGTATTATTAACAATTTGCTACTGCAGAGGTAATATATATTTTGTTTTTGGCCAGTGAAATATAAAAATGGAACAATATTTATCGGTAGCATCAAAAAAAGAAACAGCTATCGTAAGTATATATTTTTTTTAATTTTATGAAAATGAAAAAATTCAAAATTTGTAAATAGAAAATAACAAATAATAATCAAAATTTAATGTTAATCATATATCTAAATTGTGTAAAACACTAGGAGCGTAATTAACCCTTTAACTGCGGTTGTCCTATATAAATGATTCGTAAAAATTATGCTCTGATGTGGACATCGTAAATAAACAATTTTGTTATTTCCCGGCAAATTTTTACATATTTTATAATTTTTTACAAAATGTGGAATTTTCGAATAGTTTTTTAATTTTTTTTGAAACTTTTGACATTTTTGAAATATTTTTAATTAATCGAATAATTTTACGTTTTTTGAAATTTTTCATATACTTTGGACATTTTTACTTAAGTATTGAAATTTTTGTAATTTTCGAAAGAAATTGCAAAATTTCAACTTTTTGATATATTATTGAAATTTTCGATATTATCGTTTTCATAGACATTTTTATTCACTTTTTTTGAAATTTTGGAATTTTTTGACGTATTTTTGTAATTTTCGATTAATTTTTTTATGTTTTTTTTTGAAACATTTTTGAAATTGTTAAAATTCTTGTAATTTTTGAAATATTTTTGATTAATCGAATAATTTTACGTTTTTTGAAATTTTTGGTATATTTTATAAATTTACAATAAATTAACATTTTATTTTTTCAAATTTTCGAAAAAAATTGTATGTTTTGATGAGTTTTTGAAATTTTCGATATATTTTTGAAATTGTCGAATAATTTTTAAATGTTTTTTTAAACATTTTTGAAATAGTTAAAATTCTTGTAATTTTTCAAATATTTTTAATAATCAAATAATTTTGTTTTTTGAAATTTCGATATATTTTAGAACTTTTTGAATATTTTGACATTTTTACTTTTTAAAAAAAATTGTAACAATTTAATTTTTTCAATATATTCTTTCAAATTTTTTTAATGTTTTCTGTTTTTTTTGATTTGGTCGATTATTCATTTTTTCCCATTATTCTGTTTTTGTGTTTGTAAATTTTTCTTTTGTTTTCCAATTTGTTTTTTAATGGTTACAATTATTTGTAGTTTTTTGGTTGTTCTTTGTTTTTTTTACGATTTTTTTGTAGCGCTCGATAGGGAAGCATTTTTGTCTCTGATCAAGTAAATCATAAAATACATAATTATAATTTAATATTCACAAAACACATTACGAAGGTGGTGACCGTACGTACAAAAATTCTGTAACTCTGACACTGGTTCGAATAGATTTCGATATATTTAGACTAATATATAATATTAAATAATTTCCAGATTAACGAGATTCAAAATCATTTACTACAAGAAATGAACAATTTAAAGATCTCAATAAGGTATCCGAGATGTTCTACCCCTAAACCTCTGGAAGAAGTCTCTGCAATTGGACAGAGTCCGGATGAATTAGGAAGTTATCAAATTTTTTACTCCTACTTAACGACAAAACCGCTTAAATCCAAGATGAGAGGAAAACTTAGTCCAAATGGATTCATTGGAGGTCATCTTGTGATGCGAGGCTTGTATAAATACACACCTATTCTCTTAGAGGATTCTAATCAACTCTTGAATTCCCGGATTTATTCAATAACAAGTGGAACTAACAAAAGTTGTTTTTACAAACCTGCTGACTATATTAAACATAAAGCTGAAAAAATTTTAAATAGGAAAAATTTTATTAAAAACAATTAAAATCTGTAAAAATAATTTTGACGATGCTCTTTGATGCAAATAGTTGATATTTTTGTTTCGTTGTTATTAATTTGTTTATAGTGCAATTAAATATATTTTTTATTTTATTCTGCTTTTTAAATTCTGTTAACAGTAAATTTGACTAACAAAAAATTCGTTAAGTTATCAATAGTAATAAATGTATTACTGTATAGAAAACGAGTCATATATATAGAGGGTATCCCAGAAAAAAGGAGACTTATAATTACGGAACTTTGACCTATATATTTAATGTTGGATATCTCAAAAACTGTTGAGAATGGTAGGCAATTTTGAACGTTTCTTTAAAATTACATAAAAGCGCGTTTTATTTTAAAATTTATAGGTTGAAATTGATTCTATGAACCTTATTATTTATTTAAAATGTTTTTGAAAAAGCTAACATTACAATATACAGGGTGATCTATTTAAAAAAAATAGAGATATTCTTAATTTTTAGTTTTCCTTCATATTAGACAAGAGAGGCACGCAACACACATAAAATAATATTCTAAAACTTAATTCAAATATAAAATCTTGTATAATATCTTTATATAGATTGACTGAAATATGGGGATGATAAATTACTGATAGTTTTCCGTACATTACAAACAATATCTTACAAAATATCCTGTAAGATTTTATGTTTTGGAAAAATGAGAATTTAAAGTAATAAAATAGTAGCGTGCGTTTTATTTAAAAAAATGTGACTTTATATACAGATTTCTAGAACCGATAATATTTTGAAAGTATTTATTCATTCACGAGGAAACTGTCACCATATTTCGAAAATTGTTTGTTCTATCATAACTGCACAATCCTTTGGGACACTCTATATGTACTAATTAGATTCCATTTTTCATGTCGATTTCTATTATTATATATACGCATTAATGATTTTTTCACATAATAGATTTTTTAAATAAAAAAAATTGTCAGCGCCTCTTCGGTTAAAAAATCCTGCAATTATTTATCGGAGTGTAAAATTGTATTGGAGTCATCATAATTTACTTTAACCCTTTAACTGCGGTCAAATTTTTGCAGTGCTGAATGATCCCGGAGCAAAAATATTAAAAAATACATTAAAATATTTTGGCATGAATTGAATTTTGAGTCAATTTAAATAAAACATCAATAAACTTGATTGTAATAAATTTCAAAAATTTAAAAAGTAAAAATGTCAAAATATTCAAAAAGTTCTAAAATATATCGAAATTTCAAAAAACAAAATTATTTGATTATTAAAAATATTTGAAAAATTACAAGAATTTTTAATTATTTCAAAAATGTTTAAAAAAATATTAAAAAATAATTTCAAAAACTCATCAAAACATACAATTTTTTTCGAAAATTTCAAAAACTAAAATGTTAATTTATTGTAAATTTATAAAATATACCAAAAATTTCAAAAAACGTAAAATTATTCGATTAATCAAAAATATTTCAAAAATTACAAGAATTTTAACAATTTTAAAAATGTTCCAACAAACATAAAAAAAATTAATCGAAAATTACAAAAATACGTCAAAAAATTCCAAAATTTCAAAAAAAGTAAATAAAAATGTCTATAAAACCGATAATTTCAAAATAATATCGAAAATTTCAACAATATATCAAAAAGTTGAAATTTTGCAATTTCTTTCGAAAATTACAAAAATTTCAATACGTAAGTAAAAATGTCTCAAGTATATGAAAAATTTCAAAAAACGTAAAATTATTCGATTAATTAAAAATATTTCAAAAATGTAAAAAGTTTCAAAAAAAATTAAAAAACTATTCGAAAATTCTAAATTTTGTAAAAAAATTATAAAATATGTAAAAATTTGCCGGGAAATAACATAATATACAAAATTGTTTATTTACGATGTCCACATCACAGCAAAACCAAAATTTTTTCCGTGGCGTAAAAATTATTAGGGGGTACACATGTTGGACTCCTATCTACCGTACGCCCCTGGTTACACCAGGTTATTATTGCCGTAATATTATACTAATTAATATAGACCAACACAAAAAAATTCATAAAAGTCTTGGAGTTATAAAAACAAATGTTATTTTTTTCTGAAAATTTAACACCCTGTAACTTCGTTAATACTCAATTTATAGAATGCGGGTTCATAAAAATTTTTGGTCTTAAAATTAAATAAATATTCTACCACTTTATTCTTCGACACCCTGTATATGTCGTTCGGAAGCACCTAAAAAGTTAAAAATATGTGATTTATTTGGAATTAAAATTGATAAAACCAAGACTAAAACATGTGTATCAAAATTCCCTTTTTTATATGAAAAAAATATTGTGGACGTTTGAGTAATGTTGAAAATCACCAAATATCCCTTTTTTAAACTTTGAAAAAAATGTAATCGGAAACCACTTTTCTTATGGTATAATTCACAAAAAAAAATCAAGCAAGGTTAAAAATTTTTATTTAACAAAAAAATTACACCATATAATGGACAAAAACTTATTCTTTTTTACTGTGTTCAGGCACACCAAGTGAAAAATCTAATCTAACCCAAACAATTACAGAGATAAATAAAATAAATAATGCTACAGATAACAAAAGGGGTTCGTGTAATAAAAGCTGTGGTTGCCAGTTATAAGTAATCTCTAGATCTTGAATATGATGCTCAACCAAATCCCTCTTTTTCAATCTTAAGACTTTACGTCCTAAATTATCTAAGTATTTATAGGTAATATCATCTTCTAATCTTTCAACAATATAGGGTGTTGCTAATTTAATATCTGAAACTCCTACAGGAAGTACAATAGATGTAATTACTTCTTCTACAAACATATCATCAAAAACATGATCTATCAATCTCATTGTAAGGACATTTTGACCTTCCGTTGTTCTGTAAAGATACTGATAACTAGGTACACTGTATCCTAAAGTGTAAGAGCTCTGCCAGCCTCCAAAAAGTGGGAATCTAGGCCTTAATTCTAACTCAATCCAATCTTTTCTTTGCTTAACTGAAGAAGTAGAAATGTTACCATTACTATCTCTATAGTAAATACTGTGTGCTGTAGCAGGCAAAACTGTAGTGTAAGATTTTATACTGTGATGTGAATTACTAGTATCTCTTTGGTAGTCGTATCTCGAAAATGGACCCTTTAACTTGGCTCCAGTGTGTTTGATCTCTATTTGTTCTTCAATGGCAATGTTACCCCAGTGAGAAATTTCAATAACTCTTTCTATGTGAGTTACTGTCAAGAATGGAGAATTATTTTCAAAATGTACTGATAATTGGTCTTCTGTGAATGGTTTAATATCAGTGTACGGTCCGTAGCTAATTGTGTTATCAGATTGAGTAACTGGTTTCAATTTTGTGTAACTTTCAACGCTTCTAGTACTCAAAACAACATCGGTTTTTTGTTTAGAAACAACATAAGGTGTGTATGAATAATGGTTACCAAAATATCTTACTAACTGCTTTTCCTTTTGGGTAATGCTACTAGGATAGGCTTCTAAACTTTTAGTTAAAATTTCTTCAAGAACTATAGTTGCAGTACGACCTGGTTCTAAGTTTTGTCTTAGTACTACCTTATGAAACTTCTTATCTGCGTGACCATCTACTTGAACTGCTAAAAGGTTTAAATCCTGTTTGGCTGAATCTTTAGCTCCACGATAAGCTATGTTTCCTTCTGTATTTGGCTCATCCACTACCAAAAAGTTCTTGATCGAATCTTTGCCGGCATTTTCAAGGGTTATTGTACTCGTTATTTTTACTAATTGTGAGGTTAAGTCTATAGATCTATCTACATTTTTATAAATTAAATGACTATTTATTTGTTCTGCAGCGTTTACGCAAACAAAAATGAATAGAAATAAACTTAATTTTAGCATTTTTCACAAAATTAATGAACTTAATTTAGACACATCAGCCACAACAGACCAATAAGGTTTTGACGTGTACATGTAAATGTCAAGTAGATTTAATGACATTTGACATTGACACAAAGTGTCAGAACGCCTTGTGAGGCATTTTTAAATGAATACATATTTCAAATATCAATTGATGTACTATTTGTCAAACTGTATTTTATCGCTTTGGTAAACTTAAAAGTTAGTTTTCCAACATGAAAAAATAAAAGTTGTGTGTCATTATGAAGGCCATAATAGTAGTTTGTGCAAAGTTAATAGCACCACAGTAAAATGATTATTATACAGTAGTTTCACTATGCAACTTGTGGTTAGGTCAGTATGCAGAGAAAACAAAAATCTTTCACTTTGCGCACGCCAATGTCACTTTATCCAGATATCTGTGTCACTTTTTTGTCGCATTTTGTGTTTTGTGGGAAATTGTCTACTTTGCGAATGAAAGGCGTGTTTTGAATTGTGGTTGTTGAAAAAACTGCATATTTAATAAATTTCTAAACTATTTATAATGGAAAACCAGTACAAATCTTATAAATAAAATTTGTTTACTTGTGTGTGTGTGGCTGTAGAAAGTTTTTTGTAATGTACTGCTGCTGACATCTCTTATCTAACAGCATAAGTAAAAATGCAAAATTAAACAAGCGTCGGTCTGGTACCGGATACAATATGGAGCAATATTGATCCATCATTCATTTCACAAAATAAGTGGCCGGAACAACTTCTATAAAGTAGAGTTTTCACAACGGCTGATTGCGGAATTTAGAATTACAATATTCCTATGAACAACACGAAGTGTCGGAGGTATTTATATAAATTTGCAACAATGGAATGACTTTATGCAATGATCTCTGAATAAAGTATATAACGGCATTGATTATTCGCCAAGAAATAATCCGCAATCCGATAAATTTGATTTCTCAATGCAAACCGACACCATTCTTAATTAAATTATACAAAAAGGGAAAATAAATGACTAGTTTCGACAAAGCAAAAATAAATAATTGCACATTTCGCCAACAATCGCTCTAGAATTTGCGGATCAATCTTGCTCTGCGCTCTGTTGTCTTTGGTTCTAGACGCTTATATGAAAAATCCATTTTCAAATTTATAATATTTTCTGATTAAATGAATAAATAATTAAGAAATATAATTTTTCATTTACTTACTGCAATTTTCGTCCTTATTATTAAAATACTGTCCGCTTATGTATTTACAGTTTCCTGTTTTATTTTATTGATTAAATTTAAAAATATAAATATTGGTAGGTTATGTATGTGGTTGAATTAAATGTAATTTTAATAAAAAGATTAATAAAAATCGATATGTATTTCTTAGGAAGTTGAAAAAGTGCCGCGTTAAAAATGTATTTAATTAATTAATTTAATAAAAAGAAACAACAATGAACAAGTAACTGAATAATTATCAAAGGATGGTATGTATTACACATTTGTATATAACTTAAAAATTATGTTTTTCGTAATTTGTAGGGTAATACTCAAAAGTATATAACAATTTCATTGGCAGCTTTTATGTGCTATTGTAATACGCTTTGTGGGACTTTCGTATTCGATGATAATGAAGCTATTATTAAAAATAAAGATGTTATGCCTCACACTCCACTACTTAATATATTTAAAAATGACTTTTGGGGAACCGACATCACTCTAAATAGTAGCCATAAATCTTACAGACCTCTTACAATATTGTCTTATAGGTAAGATTAAAAATTGTTTATAAAATTCCAATATAAGCTTAGTTTATTTTGGTCGATTATTACTTTACTCCAAATACACTACTCCTAATTCTCCCAACTCTTTAAGCCGAACTCAGAAAAATAATTTTAAATATAATTTTAGATTGAATGTGCTGTATTCCAAGAACACGTTGGATGCGTTTCAGTTTCATGCTACAAATATCGTCCTTTATGGTCTTCTCTGTCTACTAACTGTACCTGTTTTTGAATTGTTTCTAAAAAAGTCCAAATATGCAACGCAAGTCCACGATATTGCATTCTTTTCCAGTCTTCTATTTACTGTACACCCTGTACATACAGAAGCTGTAGCTGGCTTGGTCGGTAGAGCCGATATTTTAAGCTCTGTGCTATTTTGTATAGTAATTTTATTGTACCAAAAAGTTAGAAATACTAAAGATGAAGGAATTGTTTTCTTGTTCTTTCTAATTATTTTACTTACAAGTTGTGCAGTATTTTGTAAGGAAACTGCTATAACTGTGCTGGTAAGTATTTTTATTATTATTACTGGTTCAAATTCATGTTTTATTTCTTTTTAGGGTTTATTAATATTTTACGACATATATAGAGAAAAACGGAAATCAATACCATGGAGAGATATGCTCAGATTTCAGTTAATAATTAGATGCATGATACTAATAATGGCAGGTTTAGGAATTATGTATTATCGTTTAAGGATAATGAATTTCGAAGGTCCCATTTTTACAGATAATGATAATCCAGCAGCTTTTGCACAAAACATTTTCACGAGGGTAAAAACATACAATATATGTATATAGGTAAGGAAATAATTTTGTGCAAGTCTAAGCTGGAAACAACTACCACCTCCAGTTTCCTTCAAAACACATGGAATGTCCAATGGATAATGAAGTCTAATAGTACTAATAAATTTATCGATTTGCACATAAATATTTTCTTACTTATACAGTGTTTTATTAGTAAATATATATACGTTAACTAGAGATGCTTTTTCTCTAGGCGATTTCAAAAATCTCTATATACTGAGTCTCACCACCTTTATAACTAAAATACAGGGTGTTTTACCTATATTTTTATGTGGTCATCATAACTAATGATGCACCCAGTATAATTGGATCATCTTAAGAACTTGTATTTCATTTATACAGGTTAATTGATTAATGTATTAACCAATATTAAAATCCAAGTCCGTATTCGCAAAAAATTAATAAATCTATTAACTTGAGATTCAACATCCTGTATATTCGAATATTCAAATTTGGTTAGGATATTTAAAGATAAACTTTTTATCGTCCTGCATGTTATTCTACTACTAAAATATTTGAGCAATAATCTATTTTTACAGTGAAAATATAATAACAATTTTATAAAATCGTTGACTTTGAATTTGAGGAAGTTTTCCTGCATAATTCATGTAAACTTGAAAAAAAAGTCGTATGTTATGATTTTTTAAGTGAGATTCACTATATCGAGAAATCGCCTGGAGAAGAAGTTATCCAGTTAACGTATGTACGTTTACCATTTAAACACCTTGTATATATTTACGTAAATAATTTAATGTTTTTCTAGGTACTAACATTTAACTACATTTATTTAGTAAACTTTTTGTTGCTATTATGGCCCGAATGGTTGTGCTTTGACTGGTCTATGGGTTGCATACCTCTAATAGAATCAGTATGTGATATACGTGTTATTTTTGTTGTCCTGTTTTGGTGTCTAACACTGTTTGGATTGTTTTCTGTGCTTCGACAAAATTACAAAAATGAAGTCCTGTAAATATAATAAATTGATAGCTTGGAGAATATCTTAATTATCTGTTTTTAGGGATGCACGAGTTATGTGTGTGTGTCTTATAATTTTACCTTTTTTACCAGCTTCAAATATTCTTTTTACTGTTGGTTTTGTAATAGCAGAAAGAACTTTGCTGTTACCAAGTGCTGGATTTTGTCTCTTGGTAGTTATTGGTTACAAAAAACTTTTGAGATACACTGAAAATAACAAGGTAGGATTTATTAAAAATATTACTATCAATATTAAATTATGACTTGTTATAGATGTGTTTATGTTTCTTTTATGGTCTATTGGTGATCTTTATGCTCAGAACAATTTTGAGAAATATGAATTGGCTCACAGAAGAAAAACTGTTTTCTTCTGCATTAGATGTGTGTCCCTTAAACGCTAAAGTTCATTACAATATTGCAAAAATAGCAGCAGACAATAATAATAAACTTCTCGCTTTAGAAGAATATCAAAAAGCTATTGAATTAAATCCGAAATATGAACAAGCAATGAATAATTTTGCTAATTTACTCAGGGAAAATAAAAAATTCAAAGAAGCAGAAGTTTTGTTGAGAAAGGCTGTAAAAATACGGTGAGATTTTATAATTTTAATTTTAGTGTAGAGCTGGGACGTTACTGACCAAAAAGTAACGCGTTACAGATAAAAGTTACAGTTACTTTTTTTTAAAGTGATGGTAATTGATCATTTTACTCATTTCGCCAATTTTGATATTTTTATCCTTTTTTCCCATTTTGCTGATACTAATTTTTGTATTCAGATTTTCTCGGCTATTTTTATTAATTTCATTAATTATTCTCAGGATCAATAGATAATTGTATAATTTATTTTACGTACGTTTCGGTAGTTTGTACCATTTTCAAAATTATATAAAATTAGATTAATTACAATAACAGTTTAAAATTGAACAGAATTTTTTTTTTAATAACATTGTACTTATTTATTTAAAACAATTCACATTTTGTAAATTTTTTATTATACCGAAACGTACGTAAAATAAATTATACATTTATTATATATTGTTTTAATTGGCTGATCCTGAGAATAATTAATTAAAAAAATACTAATTTTGATAATTTTACTTATTTTGGTAATATTTTCAATTTTAATAATTTTGCCAGTTTTGATAATTTTACTAATTCGGCTAATCACTAATTTTGATAATGTGATAATTTTACTTATTTTGCTAATTCTGTTAATTTTACTAATTCGGTTAATTGCTAATTCTGCTAAACGCTAATTTTGTAAATTTTACAAATTCTGCCCACTTCCTAATTTTGATAATTGTACTCATTTTGCCAATTTTGATAATTTTACCAAGTTTAATAATTTTTCCAATTTTGCTAATTTTGGTAATTTTGCAAATTTACCAATTTTAATAATTTTGCTAATTTTACCAATTTTAATAATTTTGCTAATTTTACTGATTTTGCCAATTTTGATAATTTTACTAATTCGGCCAAATGCTAATTTTGTTTGCTAATTTTATAGTTTAACTGATTCTGCTAATTTTACTAATTCGGCAAACTGCTAATTTTGATAATTCTGCTAAATGTACTAATTCGTTCCATCGCTAATTTTGTAAATTTTTCTCACTTTGCTAATTTTTATAATTTTACTCATTTTGCCAATTTTGGTAATTTTGCTAATTCGCCTAAACGCTAATTTTGATAATTTTACTCATTTTGCTAATTTTACTAATTCGGCCAACTGCTAATTCTGCTAAACGCTAAATTTGTTAATTTTGCTCATTTTGTTAATTTTACTCATTTTGCCAATTTTGATAATTTTGCAAATTTTACCAATTTTAATATTTTTGCTGATTTTAATAATTTTATAATTCTATCTTATTTTGACAATTTTTCCAATTTTGCTAATTTTGATAAATTTACTCATTTTGGTAATTTTGCAAATTTTGTTCACTTTGCTAATTTTTATAATTTTACTAATTTTGTCAATTTTGGTAATTTTGCAAATTTTACCAATATTAATAATTTTGCTAATTTTACCAATGTTAATAATTTTTCCAATTTTTTTTTGATAATTTTACTCATTTTGCTAATTCTGCACTAATTCGGCTAACTGCTAATTCTACTAAACGCTAATTTCGCCAATTTTGCTCACTTTACAAAATTTTATCAATTTTAATAATTTTGCTAATTTTTCTTATTTTGTCAACTTTGTTAATTTTACTCATTTTACCAATTTTGGTAATTTTGCAAATTTTACCAATTCGGCAATTTTTTTTGGCAATTTGATAATTCTGCTACTTCGGCCAAACGCTAATTTTGTTACTTTTGCTGATTCTGCTACTTCAGCTAACTGCGAATTTTGCTCATTTTGTTAACTGTACTAACTACAAATTCTGCCATTTTTTGCCAATTTTACTAATTTTACCATTTTGAATAATTTTACCAATTTTGAGAATTTTACTCATTTTGCTAATTCTGCTGACGCTAATTTTGATAATTTTACTCCTTTTGTCGATTTTGTTACTTTTGCTGATTCTGCTAATTTTACTACTTCAGCTAACTGCCGTTTTATGCTAATTTCTTCCTATCTAGTCATATATTTTTAAAAACAAAACATCATTAAAAATAAACAGTAAATTGAGTTTTAAATGTTATCCAAAACAAAGCGGCGCGCGAAATACAATAAAATAATAAAAGCAAAATTATTTCACATTAAACAGCCAATAAAAAAGAAAAAAAATGGTTACTGTAACGAAGCAACGATTTCGCGTTAATTTTAAGTAACGCAGTTGCTGTTACTTTTCGCCCACTTTAAAAACTAACGTTTTAGTTTGAGTGAAAATAATTATTTATTTTTCTAATTGTAGACCAAATTTTGCTGCAGCTTGGATGAACTTAGGAATAGTACTAACAAATTTAAATCGTCCAGATGAGGCAGAACATTGTTATAAAATGGCTATAATGCACAGGAAGAAGTATCCTGATTGTTACTATAATTTAGGAAATTTGGTAAGCATTTTTACATAAAAAATGTTTTTGAAAAACATTATTTTTTAGTATTTGGATATGAAACGAAATGAGGATGCTTTAAAGGCTTGGGGAATGGCAGTTTTGTATAGACCAACTCATGTGGCAGCTTGGAGCAATACTTTAGTATTACTAGACAGTATGAAAAAATACAATGAAGTATTAGAATTGGGACGTACCTCTCTTATACACAATCCAATGGCTCCAGCATTACATTTCAGTTTTGCAAATACTTTGGGAAAAATACAACAATTTGAAAAAGCTGAAGGACATTTTTTACAAGCTATAAATTTGAGTCCTGATAACGGACTTTATTATTCAAATTTAGGTAAACAAGTTGGTTTGTTTTATCTGAACTGTAATGAAATTTATATATTTTTAGGTGTTCTTTATCATAGGTGGGATAAAAAGGATAAAGCTCGTCAAATGTATAGAAAAGCATTGGATATTGACCCAAATCTTAAGTCAGCAGAACTGAATCTCAAAAGACTAACAACAAAAGCTCAACAATAAAAATGTAGCAATATAAAAAAATTGCCGAGTGTTAACTTTTATTTTCTGTGATTGTATACAAATATATTGTTTATTGATGTATTTGTAAATGTTGTCTTTGTTTTAAACAATTAATAGGAATTTATAGAGTGTAATGAAAACGAGTAAAGAATTAACTCTAAAGTGAAATTTAATAAATAATTAAAATAATATCACAATTATCGTTGATAAACTGAGAATCAGGCCGACTTTTTTTTATATAAATAAATAATTTAAACAAGTTTAACAGATCTATAACTAATTGTTTTTTTGAATACTGGGTGAATAAATTTACTTTTATTTTTTTATCAAAAACAATTACTTTACCTATGTCAAAAATACTTACACGTCTATAAAAGTAAACGAATTCACCCTATATTCTAAAATAAAAGCTGCATTGCCATCCACTAAAATATTTTAACAAAGTGAATCAATAATTGTAAATAAATTATTAATTAATTAAAAAACAATGGATATTTTACAGTGAGATATGAGTAAGATCATCATATGGTTTTTTTTTGTATTATAGTTATGAATATTTTTTTTAATATAATTATAATTCATAACCTTAAACCACCGTCTATGGTTTTTATATATACAGGATGTTTCTTAGCTAAAAAAAATTACTATTTTACCACTTCATCGAGATATTTTAAAAGAGCAGAAAAATTGATTTAAATTAAGGTTTTCTCAATACATTTCATTTTAGGGGTTGTAGTTTTTTTATAAAACCAGTTTATTTATTTTTTAACTTCAGAATTTAAAAAATTATTTTTTTATGGGAAATAATTTTCATGTGAACTTAAATAAAAATAGTGCGGTCGGGGGACATCAGGAACGAAGTTCCTTACTTTATTTTTTCACTTTTTAAAATGAAAAAAAAATCGGTAAAATCGAAAGAAATCCAAAGAATAAGAAAAATGAGAAAAAGTTAAAAATTTGATTAAATAAAAAAGACAAGGAGAAAAACGAGAAAAAAACGGAAAAAACGAGAAATCGAAGAATTTGAATAAATGAAAAAAATTAGATAACAAAATTGGAAAAAAAAACAGAACAATGAGAAAAAATGGGGAAATATTAATAAAAAACCGAAAAAACCTAAAAAAAAATAGAAAACTTTGGAAAAGATTGAAAGAAAAATCAGAAAATATTGAAAAAATGAAAAATACAATTGTAAAATACGAACAACTCGAATAAATAAAAAAACGCAAACAATTGCAAAAAAACGACACAAGAAAAATATCGCAAAAAATTGCAACAAATCACAAAAACCAAGAACAATTAAAAAACCGTAAACAATTGTAACCATAAAAAAATGCGAAAGAATTGAATGGCAAAAAAATCGCAAAAAATCAGAGAAATGGGAAAAAAAATAAGATTGTAAAATACGGAAAAAAATGAAAAAATCAAAAGCTTGTAAAAAAAACCGAAAAAACGATCCAAAAAATGCAAGAAATCAAAAAATATTGCAAAAAATTGAAAAAAAAGCAACCAAAAAACCGGAAACAATGTTAAAAATGAAAAAAATGGAAAAAATTGTAATAAATCGCAAAAAATCACAATAAAATTCCAAAAAAATCGGAATTAATCGCAAAAAATCAGAGAAATTAGAAAACGAAAGAAATATAAAAAACAAAACAACGGGAAAAAAATGAAAATTGAAAAAACCTGAAAAAAGAACAAAAAATCAGAAAAGAGAAAAAACGAGAAAGATATCAAAAAAATTTCTCTCTATAAACTATTTGTACATGAAAAAATTTATATTGTAGAAAGAAACAGAGAGCAAGATAAAGTGGGAATGTCGTCTGGAGGGTGCATAACGTTTTTTTCTAACGTAACGCTTTCTGCAAGTTAACGCAAGTCGCGTTAAAGAAAAAATATCCGGTTTAGGAAAAACGTACCGGAACGTTCCGGTCCCAATACACCACGGCTTGTATTAGTTTATTTTATCTTTGTGGATCATTGGATTAAAAATTTTTTTTTGAAAATTGTTCATTTCTTCCTAGTAGGTTTAAACGTTTCTTCATTGTTTTTTAAAAAATCAATATCAATTAGTTTTTTCTGTCTTGTTTTCTTTACTCTAATTGATACTTTATTTTCAGATTACTTGTTAGTTGAAAGTATTCGAGATTTTCTTGTCAAAATAGTTTCATATAAATGACACCCAAAATATGATTCAAACTCGAAAAACTTTGTTTCCAATAATGGGAAAATTTTATAAAGAAAAATGTGTTACGGAAGATGATATTTCTGATGTTCATACGCAGGTTTTGTTTTCATTAGAAAAAACAGTGGAGTCAAAATTATTTCTCAAATTTGTATAAAAAAACACAAATATGTGGACGGGAAAGTTGGTTGAGGGTGAAGCCTTGTTGGCCTGTGGAAAGAGGACTTCGGTAGGAATGGGGGCTGAGTGCTTCAACAAAGCGGCCCCGTTGGGGTTGCTTTGAGGAGCTCTATGTGCCCCCGAAGGATTTCATTGGTATTGAGGGTAAGGTAAAGTTCTTTTTGGGAACAGAGGTTTCGGGGAAGGTTGCAGAAGGTAACACCGCAGTTGGAGAAGAGGAAGAGGGAATGATGGTTTTGTACACTTCTCCCTACTGATTTCATATGAATATGTGAGATAAAGCTCAAAAACACTGAAAAAACCCATAGGACGTCTCAAATAGTGACATTTCTCGAGGTTAAATGTTGTGTTGCTAGAATCACTATCGCATTAAAACTTACAGCCTCACAGTGATCAAAAATTGTAATTAAGAAACGTGCAAGTTTTTTTATAATCGCAAATTTGCGTTATCGCAGCTTTACAATCAATTTTAAAAATTATTTCTGGCTTTAAAAGAAACGTTTAAGCTTACTAAAGAGAAAATAAATGAAGAAATTGGTAGATCTTCGTAAAGAGAAATTTTTGATTCCAATAATGAAAATGATACAAATATTTAATGTTTAGTAACTCAGATAGAGATGAATTTTCAATCATTTTTTGGGTTGTGGCACTTTTCATGCATGAAACCATTGGTTTACTATTAAACCGCCAACTGAAAAATCGAAAAGAATTTCCGTTAAATTTTCCGACCCCAAAATCTACTTATCCATTCGCGCCACTCAATCCAATATTTATTTTTTTGGAAAAATCTGTCAAAATTTCGATTTTTCCTTACAAGATTACGCCGTTTTTTAACCCTTTAGCCATTTGCAATATTAAAAGCCTTTGGTATTCCGAAGCCAGGTTCTATTAATTAATTTACTGAACACAGGCAACAGACACCTATTATTTCTGTTCTGGAAAATCGAATTTTCCATTTTAATCAACATTGATACACTTTTCAACCCTATCCGAAGCTTGTATGTGAAAATTTGGCATATAAATCTGTCACTATCTGATACATATAACAAGAAAACGTTAAATAGGGATTACTTTAAAATCAGTAGATTTATTCATAATTTTTTTATATGAAAAAAAAAATCATAGAAATGAAAATTTTTCAAATATGACAATTTTTGAGTTGTGTCATTGTTACAGAATAAAAATATGTGATTCCAAATCACACAAGTGTCCCTTAATTTATATACATTTCACTTTGAAACACCCTGTATATAATTGACCAAAACCAGCGACTGTCCCTCCTAAATCGCACATAAGTGCTTGCTCCCTACAATAAATAAATAAAATAATTTTTTGATTTATCCAAAATGACGAAATAAAAAAATTGAGGGTTTATAGCTATAGTTTTTTTAGAAAGTTTTCATGTGTATGTATAGTTAAGAAATGTACATTAGCTACAACAACTTACTTTTGACCAGCAAATATGAGAAAAATATCAGGATATACTGATATAAGAGATTATAGTTTCTAAAATAAATCTAGTTAACACCGATTATGTGAGAAACAGAATTTATACTATGGCTAATAACATAATAATTGCTTATTTTTTTTTTGATATTATTAGAATTGACTTTAACAATTGATTCAAGCTCATAATCAAGAAATATTAATACTCTCCCTATATATCATTCCAGAAGCAGTGCTTTGCGGGGAATTATTTGTCTGGGCAAGTAGTACTGCTAATTTTGTATAATGTAACAAAATACATCATGTTTTAGCCATATTACAACTTCTTACTAAATAGTTCTATAGAAGTGTTTTTCGAGATGTCTACATTTTACATTTTTTTTTTGTAAAGTGCTTCCCAAACAGACCATTTACTACCAATATAAAATCGATTACAAAAAATATTTCTATTTGTAAGCCAAAAAATTGCTACTCCTGAGTATTTTAAAAGCTTCCCCTGTAAAGGAAACAAGTTACAAAACTAACAATACTTGCTTTGGCTTTGTAAAAAATACAAATGCAAGTGAAAATTTGACTAAATTTCAACCACATGCATGCCCCCGAATTAAGTGTTTCAGCTTTTGCTGCAGCCCGGTTGATCCCGTTTGTCAATTGAACCATTGTCATTTGTAGTTAGACCTTGAAGTCGAGTTGGCAAATCCCCACTAGATACCGCTGCATGTTGACCTGAAATTAATGACCACATATTGTAATTAAATCTGCTTTGATTTTATTTAGACCACATATATATGAAATCAATTAATTTGAATTATATTACAATTAATGCATAACTTCAGTTTTTGCTAATGAATTCTCCTCAGAGGTTGATTTAGGATTAGATTCATTTTTTTCTTTTTCTTTAGGTTCAACTGTACTTCCTTCCACCTTAACTGAATCTTCTTTTTTATTTTCTTTATCTTCAGGTGGAACATTTGAAAATGAAAAATCTGCATCTAGATGAAGTTATTGAGTTAATATATACAAGGTGTTAAAAAAATCGTACAGTCGAAGGACCCCCTTCAGGAACGAAGTTCCTTACATACGTTAATTTTTTCACTTTTTAGAATTGTAAAATGAGAAAAAATAAAAAGGAATCAAAAGAAATTGAAAGAAATCAAAAGAAATTGACAAAAACAGAAAAAACTAAATAAAAAATGAGACAAAAATTAAAAATTTGAAAAAAAAACAGAAAATCAAAACAAAAATCAGAAACATGAGAAACAACCAAGAAAAAATTAGAAAAAGCGAAAAAAATCGGAAAAAATCAAAGAAAAACGCTAAAAATCGTAAAAAGAGTCGTAAGAAATCGAAAAATATCTCAAAAAATCGCCAAAAATGCAAAAAAAAAAATCGCCAAAAATCAGAAATAAACGCCAAAAATACGCAAAAAAATCGGAAAAGGAATCACAAAAAGTTTCAAATACAAATAATCGCTAAATATCGAAAACAATTGCAAAAAATCGCAAAAACGGAAAAAACCGGGGAAAAACCTGAAAAAAAAACCGAAAACCAAAAAAATTTAAAAAATAAAGACATAATTGAAATAAATCGCAAAAAATCAAAGGAAAAAAAGGACAGGAAAAAAATCAGAAAATATTGGAAAAGAAATGTAAAATACGGAAAAAACTCTAATAACGAAAAAATCGTAAAAAAAACGAAAGAAATCGAAAAATATTCCAAAAAATCGCCAAAAACGTAAAAAAAAATCGCAACTACAATCACAAATAATCGCAAAAAATCGAATGGCAAAAAAATTAAAAAACCGGAAAAAAAATCACAAAAAATTGCAAATACAAATAATCGCAAAAAAAACGAAAACAACTACAAAAATGGAAAAAAACGGGGAAAAACGAAAAAAAACCAAAAAAAAACCGGAAAAAATCGTAACCATCAAAAAAAAAATTAAAAGCAAAGAAAGAATTGAAATAAATCGCAAAAAATCAGCGAAAAAAAAAAATCCGAAAATATTGGAAAGAAATGTAAAATAAAATTGTAAAATACGGAAAAAACGGAAAAATAAAAAAAGGAAAAATGGTATAAAAAAAACGCTAAAAATCGTAAAAGTCGCAAAAAAATGTAAGAAATGTAAAAAAATCGCCAAAAATGCAAAAACAATACTCAAAAATGCAAAAAATTGCAACTACAGTCCCAAAAAAAACACAAATAATCGCAAAAAAATGTAAGGTAAAAAAATCGCCAAAAATGCAAAAAATTGCAACTACAGTCCCAAAAAAAATCACAAATAATCGCAAAAAAATGTAAGAAATGTAAAAAAATCGCCAAAAATGCAAAAACAATACTCAAAAATGCAAAAAATTGCAACTACAGTCCCAAAAAAATCACAAATAATCGCAAAAAATTGAATAAAATGGCAAAAAATTAAAAAAAATGGGAAAAGAATCACAAAAAATTGCAAATACAAATAATCGCAAAAAAATCGAAAACAAATGCAAAAATCGCAAAAGTGGAAAAAATCTGGGGAACCCAAAAAAAAAACATGAAAAAACCGAAAACAACTGTAACCACTAAAAATCTTTTTTTAAATAAAGAAAGAATTGAAATAAATCGCAAAAAATTAGAGGAATAAAAAAAACAGAAAACAAAAGTAATAGAAAAAAATCAATGAGAAAAAATGAGGAATAAATTAGAAAAAATGAGAAAAAATCAGACAACAAAAGAAAGAAATTGAAAAAAAACAGAACAATGAGAAAAAATTAAAAAACTACACATTACTTAAGTCTGTTTCTGGAATTCAGGTATAAAGTATCTTCACGGTGGCATAAGAAGTACATTAAAAATTTGTTCGTACTAGAATATTTGAAATTTCAATTAAACCGCAAACAAGTAAATAAATTACACTAGTTCATACTCTAGGATACTTAAAAGAAGATAACAGAGCTGAATAATCAATTCTCCTGACAGGTAGATTATCTATCACGGACTGATAATTTCAAAAATGTCCTTAGAATTATAATGAACCTACTAGTAAGAAATATGTTTTTAGAGCTAAAATTTCGGACCAAGACAATTAAATTCTTCAATTCTCTGGACGCTATGTTATTGTTAAAAATCAATGTACTATCAAATGTAAAAGATATATTAACTATGTAGAGATAAAGAATTGTATAAAAAATTTAAAGACCTGTTGGAAATGACCAAATTCCAATTATTCTGTTAAAAAAAAAACAGCACATGTTATATCTAAATCTCTCTCACATATATTATAAGTCTATGCCTGAGAAACTGTATTTTTCCATAATCATTAAAAACAGCAATTATCAAAGCTATACATAAGAAAGAGAAAAAAGATTTGGAAGAAAACTATCGCCCCATCTCGTTGCTATCAAATATAAGTAAAATTTTTGAAAAAATTATCAATAATGTATAAATTTTATAGATGAATAACAAAAACTAAAATATTGTATTTTAACTGAAAATTATAAAAATAAAAAAGTAAATCAAATTAATGATCGATAAAATCATGAATATTTTATTTTATATTTTGCTTTTTTTCTTCTTACTAAAATTTAACTTCTGGAGGAATTTAAGATAAAATTTCATAGAATGTGTTTCAATGAGAATATATTTATGAAAAATATTTCCCATGAATAAATAGAATACGTTTGATAATAATGATAAATAAAAATGCAGTTAGTGAACTTTAACCTATTCATCGTTATTTTTAAGTATTGATACATAATTTTTAATTATATGAATATTTCTTGTCCAGGTGATTACATAAATTCGTCGTTAAATATTTTAGTAGTATTAATAAAAGCATAAAACATTTTCTCATTAACCATGACTAACTATAGTTCATATTACTTTACTACTAGTAAAAGGTAATTTTTGAATCGATTGTAATTTTAATGATTATTTTAAAACCTTAAAACTGTTTAAGAAAACAAAATGCAATAAAATTATAATGATAGATAATGAAGTATTCAAATTTAATTTGTGTGCAATAAAAGAGTAGAAAAATATAAATATATTTTTCTTTGGTCCGTTAAAAATACATGTTGAGCGCTTTTGGCAGAACAATGACATCATAAGGGCAAAAAGTCTAAAAACCCAAATTGAGGGCAAATAGAAGGGTTAATGAAAGTATAGAGAATAGATGAGAAGTGAATATGGATCAATATTTACTTCTCATCTAATTAAAATGCAATACTTTCTTCATTAACCCTTCTATTTGCTCTCAAGTTAGTTTTTTAGACTTTTTGTCCTGATGATGGCATTGTTTTACCAAAAGCGCTACACATGTATTTTTAATTGACTAAAGAAAAAAAAATATAATTTTATTTTTCTACTCTTTTATTACACACTTGAAATTACATACTGCCTTTTATTGCTTTAACAATAAGTCTGTACACACCAACACGTTACCTTCAAAAATTTTTTATTAAGTATTAAAAAAGTGGATAATATCCAATAAAACAAGAGTTAGAATGTGGGTAGATGTTTTGATAATAAACTAGTGCAAAAACTTCTATTAGGAAAGTAACACAGAAAAGAATCTAAACAAAAGGGGCTAGTTTTTTTCTTCCCGACTTCTGAACATCCTAAAACTGTGGATTATTTCTATTTATGATTTTAGTTACCTAATATATCTGGCAGAGCATTTCTCCTTCCTGTGCGGCCTGAAGATAAAAACTCCTTTTCATTGGCAGCTGCTTCTTCGGGAGTTGCAACAGGTACCTGCGTTGCAGAATTACTAGGTCCTGCAGCATTTTGGGATGCCTCCATCACTGCTAGCATTTTTAAGACTAAAATAAAATTGTTTCAATTTTTTTTATCTTTTAATAGTACAGTGGCTTCCAGCAATTAAAAATAAGTATTTATTGATTTGATGTTTTTTTTTATTAAATAGTAGCTACCCTTATAATACCCATTAAGAATTAGTATTCACTGGCATGCACAGATTCTGGTCTTTTCATTATATTTTTTCTATTATCTTATGATCTAATAAATATAATAGGAATTAATAATCAATGTCAACAAAAGATAAGGTCTTTTATTAAAAGCCTCCAGTGAATAGAGATTAAAACAATACGTTATTAATAGAATACCTCTTCACTAAATACTAGCAATACTGAGTACAAAACCCTTATGAAACTTGGTCAAGGATATATCTGACATCACAATGGTTCGCTTATCTATTGCCTACAATTGCCACATTTTAATTAGAAATAATACATGCCCATGAAAATAGTTAGTAAAATGTAAATGTATATAATTGTTAAATTCTTTAAACTTTTAACTACCACTTACATGCAAGAGGTGTTCAAGGGTTAGGTAATCTTTGGTTTTAGGCCTAAAAAGCCATTATAAGCTTAAATTAAGGAGCAAATGCTGATATTATAAAGCACTTTCAACGTACTCCCTACCTGATTTTCTCGAAAACCTCTTTATACGATTTCTTTTTAGACTATTTGCTGGGGGAACGAAACACAACACAGATTTTTCAGATATTTGCTTCATTATTTTTTTTTTACAATTATTCGAACTACAGAATATCACCTACCATGTGCAAATATTAGAAATTCACGTATGACGTATTTTAATCAAAATAACTTTGAATTTTTCAGTAATTTATTTGTGAGATTATCTTTAAGTTTACGGTAAATATTTCTAAACAAACATGATGGTCGTCTATTGTCAACATGACAATCTTGACATTGAAATCTGAGGACAAACGTGACGTCAGAAAAGTAATTTTCAATTTGTTTCTGAAATTACTATTCACCAAAAACCTTCTTTGCCGATAATATAGAAAATGTGCTTATCTGGTTAATAAGATTATTGATAGAGGGAAGTGTAAAAATTTATGAAAATCTAGTAATTCTCATTTTGACACAATTAGAATGTCATTTAAACATTTTTCATAAATTTTGTTCCTCAAATTTTTGTTCATTTACATTTCAATAATTCCTTCAAATCCTCTCAAAAAATTAAAACCATAAAACTACAACTACTTGGATTACCCTGACTTGCGCAGTCGTTGACATTCTGACATTTCACAACTGTGTGTCGTGTGAACGTGAACGAACGTACGGAGTACGGCTTTTGTGATTTACTAAAAAGACGCTTTTCCTGATTTTTGCACTGGAAGTTTTGGCATTCAAAAACTTCTATCACACGTTTTGAATTGTTATAATATGAGTAATGCACCCAACGAAAATGGATCAGGTCTAGAGCAGCAGGTAAGTAGATTTTTTTAGAAAAAGTCTGGTTTGAACCACGTTCTGTGCCCACAATTCTTGACAATGGAGGTCGTGGATTCTTATAATTCAACTATTGATCGTCGCCCCAAATTCTACATAATACAAATTTGTATCTATTAATGGACAATTAAACGAGTTATTAGTGAAATATATATTTTAGTGATATTCTTTTTGTACCCTTTTGTACAATCCACTAATTTCCAAAAATAACAAAAGAGCTCTTGTATATACGGTACACTGTTGTGGTCATCTTACCTAATAGCTGATGATATTTGATAACTGTTACGTAAAAATGTCTGAAATTGCTATAGGTACAACTAGTTAAAACTAGAATCCAAAATTTTTATTTTTAACTCGCAATAACGAAATTAAGGGACTTATTTTTACCCTTTTTTGCTTTCAGTTCTTTCCTATAACTATCTCTACCGGTTTAATTTGTCACCAGTATTATTTTATCAAAATAAATAATTGAAAATGTACTTAAAACATATTTTTTTGAATAAAAATAAAATAATAGTTGACTCTTCTTGTGAATATATGACATTAGAAACTAAAACAATTTTTTTACCCTTTTACCTTGATTTATTCTGTCTTGATAGTTGTTTTTAGTGCTTATTTTTAGTAGTAAATATAAAAAATAATATCTACAGTTTGCGATTGATTCCCAGTAAGCTTAGCTTTATTCTACGATAAATAAACTGTGGAAGTATCTAATAAATTTGACATCTCATTCAGGAAATAGTTCAGCAATAAAATAGATTATTATTTTTATGTTTAAGAAAATTATTGGTTCTTTTCATGATAAATATGTTATTAGAAACCAAAGTACGGTATTTTAGCATTCCGATAGTCCTATCAATTATTTAAATATAGTTCTGAGAGAAGCATCACTTAAAATTGACCAGATTATTAGTTTTGTGTCAAGAAAATAAGAGTAATAAGTAAAAAAAAAATCTATACAAGGAGTACTACAATAATAATGGTTACAGAAGTATTATAAAGGAACTCGGGCATGTGCTATGTGAGGTCTCCAGGATAAGAGTTACATTTAAAAAATAAATATAAAATAGAATACAATCAAAGTTAGGGTTAAAAAACATATATGAAAGAAAAAGTACACAGAAGCATATTTAAAAAAGCCAAAGTTTATATTTTATTATTCGTTGCTCTTAAAGGAGTCTGCGAATGTGCCTTAAAGGAGTTTGCTTTCAGCCAACGAATTCTCTGAGAAATTTTATTGTATAAATGTTTATCATTACATATCAATAACCAGTAAACTTATTGTTCTATGGAATATTTTTCATATGATATGAAATAAATAGTTTATAGAGGTTGTATTAACATGTTAAGAATGGTATATATTTTTAAAGAAAAATGGCATGACATACAAAATTATCTCACTATAATGCTAAATCAATGTAATTTAATAAGTAACCGTCTTCTAATATTGTGAATTTTTGGTTTCACATGTTAAGCTAGTATTTTTCCATAATTTAATAACTAGATCATTCAAATAGAGTATACTGTGACTTGTATTTTTTATTTTAGTTTGCTGGTCTGGACTTGCAGAGTCGCAGCTCAAGCAGCAGCGGCCGCTACGTGCCCCCACACTTGCGCAACAAGCAGAATCAACAGCCGTCGTCTGAAGGCAGCGGCGGAAGCGGGTACGAAAAAGATCGTTATGACAGGTACCACAACATAAGGCTTTTTAACTACATTAATTCTAACATACATATACAAGGTTGCTACTGTTTTAATGGGAGATCGATAATAGGTAAAAAGTTGTACATTTAAGAGGTCAAAATTATTAGCAGCAGTTCGTATATAAAAAAAATGAGGATGACCCTATGAAAACGGAAAGTCCGGTAAAATTTAAATAAGTAATAATATGTTTGTATAATTTCGCAGATTAAAAAAAAAAACAAAGAAAATAAATGCTTGGTCGTTGAACTTTTTTTATGATAATTTTGATTTGTGTAAAGTACTAGATTGATCTTCTAAATGTGTAACTTGTTTCCCATTTCACTATTACTCTTAAGTTAGCAATACTTTCCCATTAAAAAAGTGACCATCTGGTATTTTATAAAAAATATAACTGGCAGATATAAAGAGTCATTCAGAATAAGACCTAAAAATGTTGTAGGCATATTTCTTACTTATTTAGACAAAAAGTTCTCTTCTACATAGGTCGTACCGATTCCTGACTGTATTATACAGGATGATAAATGTATAGAAAAGGATATTTTTTTGAAAAATTTCGGAATCTGAAATGTTAAATTATATATGTATATAAAAGCACTGAGTAATTAAGGTGAATAATCGTAATACACATTACCTATCAAGAAATATATAATTAGCTGTGTGAGCTTGATTGGAGTATTATTTGATAATGTGAATTAGATTATTATTCAACTTAATTACTCAGTTGCTTTTTTTTATTGTTTTTGGAGTGTATTTGAATATAAAACTATCAAAGTTGTCATAGAAACTTGAAAAGATATAAAATACTCTATGCCGAGAATAAAACTATTATGAAAAATAAAAAGGAAAGACACTAGAGAACTTTTGCTTGGATTTTATTAATTTTTAGTATCAAGATCGGAGCGTGGTTTTATTTTTTTGTTAACTTTCATCAGATAAACTATTTGATGATTAACAACATTATTTTTTATTTATACTGCATTGTACATTCACTAATCCTAATAGGTAATCCTAAACAAAACATTTTCGGGTTAAATGACACATTAAAAAGGTCAATATTGTCAAAAAAATAGATAACCCTCAATCTAATAATGAATTTAGACCTATACTGCCCTGTTAATAGAAAAGGGCCTATTTACAATTTTTTACTTTTGCCACTGATTGGCATTATACTATTGAGTACAACAGCAAAAAAGTCCCAACTACATATTTAAACCCTTAGAAACGACAAAAATGAATGGACTTATCTACATAATTTTTAGAAATATTAGTGAAAAATGTGACTTTGAGCAGGTTACTGGATAATTGTTACGCACAGAATAAGAATTGGGTTGTATATTATTTTTTTATTTAATAAATTCAAACGAAATATCTTTAAAAAATTTAGACGTGAAATACTTTCAGCCTGCCCACAAATTCATGGCCGCAGACTCATTCCATCATCAAGTGGAAGTATCCCTCAAAAGAAGGGGGAAGTATATGATTTTGCGGATTTTAAAGATGTTGTAAAAAATGCCAATAGATCGTTAATACCATAGAAATAACATTACAAAATACCTATATTTAAATGGAAAAATTGTACATCTCAGTACAAATTGAACAAAATTTCGCCCAGGCCCTTGTGGGTGACATTTAAAAGAGGTCTGAATACTTTAGAGAGTTTAGTCACATATGAATAATATATTTTGTTACATATTTTGTTTCCTATTTTGTTTCCTGTTAAGTATTTTCGTGCCAATTGTTCCAGAATGAATTAATCTTATTTTCTAATTTTAAATATTCGCGGTTATTTTGTCTCAAATTGCTTATGATTCGCGGTAATCCTGTGCTTCTTTAAAACACACTTATTGAAGCGACCTTGAATGTAATTACTTCAATTTTCGACTTCTTCGTGAAAACACGTGCCTCGTGAAGCTATACATATCGCTCTTCATCCGTGCCGGTTTTTATGTGACCGTGTTGCTTGCAGTTTATCTGAACTTATATTCGGATGCAATTTTGTGCCTCAAATTTAAGCGTTTTTGAGACTCGTTTACTTCGATTCATTTTGACTGTTTTATAACCAGCCCTTTGGTGGCTTTTCCATTCATTCTATTACATTTTTTGGTCCTTCAAGCAGGAGGAAAAACGCTTACCTTTGATTCATTTTGACTGTTTTATAACCAGCCTTTGGTGGCTTTTCCATTCATTCTATTACACCAATATTAGTTTAAAAAGGACCATCTATCAAAAATCATATTAGTTGATATCAGACTGTATTTATTGATATATGTTAAATTAATACACTTGACCATACTAAAGTTCATAAAATAATATTCTGCTCTGTCCAACACCACAGATGGCATTATAAACAGGTTCATTGCTTACATACAGATTAACAAATTTCACACAGAGTTTTGAGTTGTTAAATCTTAACAAATTCTTGATGGTTATATCAGTAAGATATTTATTTGGAAATAAGGAAATGAAGTAAACATTTAATATAGGTACTCCAAAAAGTGTACAAATACATTTTTTTTAATAAAACAACACTTACTCTGCCAAACACCTTTACTGAATATCTCATTTACTACAAAGTTAGATTATGCAGATTTGAGACTGTTGCTTTTTTATTCATAAAGCCATATTGCTCATCAGTTAGTAGTGAATTGTGAAGTTTTGTACCTGGCTAGTATTTCTAGATTTTTAGATTGGATTTAAGTTATTTGTGAGACTATTTTTATATACTAATATTGTAAATATTTTTATTGTCAAATTCAAATTCGATCTTATCATCTGGGTTCGACCTTATCGTCTGGGTTCGAAGTTCACCAACAATATGAATCAATCTAAATAATTTTTATTAAATCAGACTTGTACTTACTAATATAATAATAATAAGTCCTTATTTAATAAACTTTTATAAAATATTTGTCTTGAAATGGCCAAAATAAATTGTTGATCTACTTCTTTTACTTTGATGACTTTTAGTTAATGCTTGTGGGAGAATATTTTTAGCATTTATAAAAATTTACCCAAGTGTCAGAAGAACCCCAACAAGTTGATAATGAACTTAAATATAATGAGATGAAAGTTTCCTGCAATAATGTCAATTAAATACAAGAAATTACTTTAATGATAAAAAAAATTGAACAATACATTGTAAAAATCCTCTGTAATCATGTGGTAGGCATTTGACATAAAAAATAGTGTTAATTCTGAACGAGTATGCTGTGTTATGGTGTTTGAATAATTTTTTAATGCTATTTTCAAAGTGACTTATACAAGTGGTGTCTCAAATGAAGTTTATTAGATGTAAAAGAATGCGAATTTATAATAGCACCGTAAAAACAATATAATCAACAGCAGAGTTCATTACTTTGGTAGAATTCAATATATTTAGGATTGAATGTTTATATTCACTTATGCAAATGTTAACAGTTTTTAATATATAAATTTTTATTTTGATGCTAAACAAAAGGCTGTTTGTTTGTTTTTACAATAATGTTACAAATAAACGTTTTAATATATAAATCAAAATTAACAAAAAAAAAAATCAGGAAATCGGAAAATGTTTACAATATTTTTTTAAATAAAATGAGGTTGAAGATAAATTTCACATTATTGTTATTATTATTAATTCCTTTATTTAGCTCCTTTTGGCTAATGACCACAATAAATATACAATTTATAAATATACAGTTTAAAATGGCATGCAGGATTAAAACATAAGATTACATATAAAATTAAGACCAAGTAATTCTAAAGGTTACGGTTTTTGGAGATATGTTCATTAATTAAGTAGTCTGTGACATGGTTTTTGAATGTATTTAGAGAGTTTACAGATTTAATTCCCTCTGGAAGTGAGTTATAACGAATTAGTCCTTTAAAAAATAATGAATTCTGTGTTTTAACAACAGTTTCAATATAAAAATTATTTCGGTTCAGCGTCTGATAATTGTGCACATCAAAGAGACGTTCAATCTTCTCCTAAATTTGGAGTAACCCAAGATTGATTTTACGAATAAAAATTAATGCATTCCTCATTAAGAGGTTTCTGATTAGCATCCACTTCAAAGTTTCAAGCATTACATTGATGGAAGTATATTTTGAACAAGATAATATTATTCGCATTGCTCTATTCCGCAGCTTTTGCAGTCAGTTCAACTCATGTTGATTCAGTGAAAAAAATATTGTAGAACAGTAATTGAAGTGAGGTAGAATGATATATAATAAATTTAGTCCACTGTGAGAGGCCACATGAAGTTCTAAATAAAAAATTTAGTTTAAATACAACAGTTTTAATACCAGCATACATTTTGTTTTCTCTGTATTTATTTTTAATAAATTATTGCAACACCATTTGTAAATATTTTGTAGTGTTTTATTTACAACTCGTACTAAATTATCTAAATCCTTACAAGAAAAATATTTAAGGGCATGATCGGCAAACAGATGAATGATACATTGACCCTTAACATCAACAATATCATTGATGTAAACTAAGAATAACAGAGGACCTAATATACTTTCCTGTGGAACACCTCTCATATAGCTCATTTCCTTTGATAATACGTTATTTACTTTTAACTTTTGTTTCCTGTTACTTAGATAATCAATATGTCACTCCTATGCTTGTACTACTATACCCACACTTTAATTTTTTTATTAAACTGTTTTGATCAACTGTCTCAAACGCTCTTTGAAGATCTATAAAAACTGCCAATGTTGGGCAATTTTTATCAAATTCCTATTTCCAATCAAATCGAATAGCTGATTCACAGTTATGTTTCCTCGTAAAACCCGATTGCGTTTTAATAATAAGTTTATTTTGCTCTAAGCGGAAGTTAAAATTTCGTTTCCGGTATAGCCTAATAAAACTTCAGACGCAGTTTTTAGTGAAAATCGCATCGGGATATCTTTAATTGGTTTGGAAGATACAAACAAGTCCTCAAAATGTGGAAAAATATAGTGAGACATCCGGTATTTCGAACTTCACATTTTATTCTTTTGTCTGTAAGTACTTGGTTTTGAGAATTTTGTTTTTGCGTTTCTTTTCAACATTTTAATACTAGACAATGTATTTTATCTAATTTTGCGCGCCTTTGATACTTTGTAAAAGTATGTTACATGCCTTTTTGCGATTAAGGTATGATAATTTAATAGTTTTTCAAGCATATTTTATACAATTTGTAGAAAAATTGCTTTTGTCTGTCAGTTGTCAAAAAAGTATCTGGATGATACTGACAATTACTAAACAACGATATTATATTTTTATGTATTGTATTTTTCTATTCCATAATTATATGTGTCTATGATCATATATGTAACGTTCCCGGATTGTTTCAGCTGTTGAATTTAAATATTGAATAATTAAGTTTGAAAGTGTGTGCTAAAATTCAGATTTTTTCTTTATACTTTTATCACCCTGTAATTCAGACTAGGACTCATGTTGATATGATATGAAACTTGGTTAGGAATGTAACTACTAAATTTTTCTGTCTTATTTTGAATCAACCTGTATATTTGATAAAATATTAAATAATTATTTTTTGGCCTAATTGTAGTGGACTGAACAGAGTAATTTTATTTCTATTTAATTGCAACTAATTTTATGGGTATGATTTTTTTATGTAAATAAAGGGATCGATTCGAGAGTAACAGAGATAGAGATCAAGGCGCTCCAGATTCCAGAGAAAGAGGTGGAAGCCGAGGTGGTTCTAGAAACTTTGGAAGAGATCGCGACAACCGCGATAACAGAGCTGGAGATTTCTCCAGTTTTAATACAAGAAACAGAAGAGATCAGCCAAATGGAGACACTTTTGACAGGTAATAAATCAATCATTGTAAAAGCCCAATTAAAGTTATTTGTTATTTAATTAAAAATATATTATTAAGTAAGTTTAAAATAATATCCGCCACAGCTGTTGCAAGTGCCAGTAAAAAGTACTTAAGTATTAAGTTGTTCAAAGTACAACTAAGTACTAGTACTGAGAATATTTAAGTACTAATGTATACATGAAACCCAAGTATTAAGTATATGTGTGTGTATGTATGAAATAATAGCGAAATATTTCGAAAATAAAAAAGTAGAAATAATATTTTTTGCTTGTTTTGGTATCAGATTTTTGAAAAAAACGTTAAAATCAGGTCGTAATATTTTGAAGCCTAAAACCTCTACTCCTTGAACAATTAACTACATATAAATCGTTATAAAAATAAAATATGAATTGATGTCAAGTGTAAATAAAACAAAAATAAAATACGCATCGTTGTAAATTAATAGAACTAAAATAGAAAACAAAACAATATTAAACTACGAATGTATATTAAAATAATAAAGAAAGTCGTCGGAAAATTAATTGTGCATCGTCGGTATCGAAGACGTCATCTTATTAGCTCAAAGTCTGAATCTTCAGAATCACTAATATCATTACCAAAGTTATCAATGTTTCTATGCAAAGAATAATAAAACTCGTAATCATACCACAATAATATAATTTAGGATATTTTAACAAAGAGGGGCAACATGTTTCGGCAATTCGATGGCCATCATCATCCCTTAAATCAAAAAATTAACATTAAGATACGCAAGTGGACAAAGTTTAGTGGTTACTTACAGAAATTTTATTGAGCAAGGATAACATTAAATTGTATGAAGACAATGGTATGAATTAGATGAACACTTTAACCAATTGTGGCGATTTACATTATAAAATTTAAATTGTGGTAATATATAAAAAAATGTTAAAATGTTAAAAAATATTATAAAAACTTTTTTATAGCCGCTCCATGTTTTTTAAATTTTTTTTTATATATTACCACAATTTAAATTTTATAATGTAAATCGTCACAATTGGTTAAAGTTTTCATCTAATTCATACAATTAAATATGTTATACTTGCTCAAAAAAATTTCTGTAAGTAACCACTAGACTTTCTCCTGTTGCGTATCTTAATGTTATTTTTTGTATTATAGGCTTGATGATGGCCATTGAATAACCGAAACATGTTGTGCCCCTCTTTGTTAAAATATCCTAAATTATATTATTGTCATATGACTACGAGTTTTATTATTCTTTGAATAATTTTACCACATTTGAGTATGGATAATCTTGTTTTTAGTAATGTTTCTATTGTTGGATCTAAATTCTGAAATGTGTTTTCTTTTATTACATAGCCAGTACATTTAGACCAATTAGTAGCTGTAACAGCACTTACTACTTTGTTTAAAATTATTTTTGGCGCCTGCCAATTTACAAGTAGAATTTTTACGTCTTAATTGGGTCCAAATTAACTTTTAATTCGCTGTGATATTAGGCTTAAATACATTGAATCCGGGTTCTATAGTGATTACATCTACGATCAATTTAATGTATTTTTCCTTGTGTTGTCGGGAAATACTTAGTAATTCTGTTTTCAATAAATTTTCGGTTCCATATATATTTTTGGTTTTTAAATAACCGAATATTTCAGCTTTTCCACACGTGTCGCGGCGTCAGAAATGAAATTTTTCACGGTATGTAAAAACTCAACGAGTGTGCAATTTTTTTGTGGTCGTTGACAGTTTTTGCATATCTGAAGTCGTTCGTTTTTGACTAACGCATAATTTTTTTATTATTTCCCGGTTTTTTATTACCATTTTTTCTTATTTTTCCTTATTCCAATTTTTTCTATTATCTCCTTTTTTTCATGATTTTCTTTATTTTTATTCTCCTATTTTTTCCTACTTTCCCACTTTTCCTTTGTTTTTTACTATTTTTTTTAATTCTTTTCTTATTTTTCCTTATTCCTATTTTTTCTATTCTTTCCTATTTTTCTTTATTTTTTTCTATTACCGATTTTTTCCAAAAATTTTTTATTTTCAAACGTTTCCAGGGATAATATTTTTCGAATGTTTTCCATATTTTTTCCAATTTTCACATTTTTCCCGTTTTTTCTGTTTTCCCTATTTTTATACATTTTTATAAAAATTAATGTTCCAATAAAAAAATGAAAACACAAAAATAAAAATAAAAAAGTTGTTCGGTCGGGGAATCCCTGTCACAAACGAAATTCCTTACGTTATTTTTTCAACTTTAAACGTGTTTTAATATCTCTCCCTCGCTTTCTTTTAATTTTTTTTTTACCATTTCTATTTTTCATAATTTTTTCCTATTCTTCCCTATTTTTTCTGTTATTCCCTATTTTCCTATATCTCCTCATTTTTCCTATTTGTATATATTTTTCACTTTTTTCTCCATTTCCAATTAATCCCTAATTGTCCCGATATTTCCTAATTTTTCCCCATGTTTTCCCTGTTTTTCATTCTCTCCCATTTTTTCAGGTTTTTTTCCCATTTAGTTTATTTTCCCTATTTTCTCAATTTTTTCCTACATTTCCCTATTTTTTCATTCTTCTTTCCTATTTTGTCATGTTTTTTCCCCATTTCCTTTATTTTCCCCATTTTTCTGTATATTCCCTATTTGTCCCTTTTTTTTTGCTTTATTTTTCCCATTTCACTTTATTTTTCACTAATTTACTTTATTTTTCACTAGTTTTCATTATTACCTCTATTTTTTTCATATTTTCCCTATTTCCTTTATTTTCCCAAAATTTTTCTATTTCACTTTATTTTTCCCTAATTTACTTTATTTTTCACTAGTTTTCCCCATTTTCGCCACTTTTCATTCTTTTTTCCTATTTTTCCATATTTTGTTTTATTTTCTCTATTTCACTTTATTTTTCCCTAATTTACTTTATTTTTCACTAGTCTTTCCTATTTTCGTCACTTTTCCTCATTTTTCCCCATTTTCTCTTTTTTTTTTAATTTTCTCAACCTTTTCATTATTTCCTTTATTTTTCCCATTTTTCTCTATTTGTCCCTATTTTGCTTTATTTTCCCTGTTTCACTTTATTTTTCCCCAATTTACTTTATTTTTCACTAGTTTTCTATATATTCGCCACTTTTCCTCATTTTTCCCAATTTTTTTTCCAATTTTTCCCGATTTTTTCTTATTTTTCTTTTATAAAATTGCAATAATTTCGTCATATTCAATATTCATCCAGTCTATCCACCGACCATGCAAAAATAACCATAGTAATCAAAGTAACCATTCTCATTTAAAATTAATAATTGTTGCTAAAGAACGAATAGTTACTTTCTCAATATCTCTATTTTTCGTTACGTTACAATTTCTGATTGTTAACTCGTACAGCAAGTCGCGTTAAGGAACTTAGTTCCAAAAAATTTCGACAGCGTTGGGATTCGTTCCCACACCTCGGAGGAGATTCGTGCTTAAAACATTACGTATATGAAATGCGACTATTCTACGGATCTTCGTAAACTTTTGCTGTCTAACAGATTTTGCTAGCTTGATATAATTTTGTGTGATAACTAACCTATTATTGTATTAAAAAAATGCATGGTACATTTTAGGAATGACTGGAGTAGTGGACGCAATAACGACCGGGACAGGGACCGTAACAATGATCTTCAACCGCGGAACGATCGTTGGCAGGAACCAGAACGGTCATCGCGGGGCAGCGACAGCGGCGGTAGCCGATGGAACGATAACGGGGGTAATTATTGTTAAATAGAATTGTAATTTCCTTTCTTACAATCCTAAATGTTTTTTTATGTAGGTAGCGGAGGAGGAGGAGGTCGTTGGAATGACAGCCGCCGAAATCCTTCGAGCGAAAATGATTGGACTCTCCCGGTTGCAAGAGATGAACGCGTGGAACTCGAACTCTTTGGTACCGGAAATACTGGAATTAACTTCAGCAAATACGAAGATATACCGGTGGAGGCGACTGGAGAGAAAGTGCCGGCTCACATTACATCTGTAAGTTGAAAAATGAACACTTATTTTTACAGAAATAACTAAAAAAAAATTTATACAGTTTGAGGAAGTACAGCTGACAGAATTAATTCGCACTAATATTTCAATGGCTCGTTACGATTCCCCTACACCGGTACAGAAGTACGCCATACCGATAATCATATCGAAAAGAGACGTGATGGCGTGTGCCCAGACGGGCTCCGGCAAGACTGCTGCCTTCCTCGTACCCATTCTTAATCAGATGTTCGAAAATGGACCGCCAAACATTCAGCATGGAAGAAGTAGACGTAAACAGTTTCCCCTCGGTTTGGTCCTAGCACCCACCAGAGAATTGGCAACACAGATTTATGACGAGAGCAAGAAGTTCGCTTATAGATCTAGAGTTAGACCTTGTGTTGTGTGAGTATAACCAATACGTCATATATTAATAGATAAATTTGTAAAAAGAATTTGCCTGTAAATAAATATCATTTCTTTATATATTAGTTATGGTGGAGCTCATATTGGCGACCAAATGCGCGAATTGGACCGGGGATGTCATCTTTTGGTAGCCACTCCAGGTCGTTTGCTGGATATGATCGACAGAGGACGCATCGGTCTCGACTATTGTCGCTACTTGGTCCTCGACGAAGCTGATAGGATGTTGGACATGGGTTTTGAAGTGCAAATTAGACGCATAGTAGAAAAAGAGACTATGCCAAAAACCGGCGAAAGACAAACTTTGATGTTCTCCGCTACATTTCCTTCACCGATACAAATGTTGGCGAGGGATTTCTTGGATAATTACATTTTCTTGGCAGTCGGAAGAGTTGGAAGTACTTCTGAGAATATTACTCAAAAGGTGATAAACATTTAAAAAATAAAAAGTGAATGTATTAATTCTAATGTATTATCTTTTTAGGTCGTTTGGGTAGAAGAACACGACAAACGCTCCTTCCTCTTGGATTTGCTAAATGTTGCTGACTTGCAACAACCCTCAGCTGAAAGTTTAACCCTTGTTTTCGTAGAGACAAAGAAGGGTGCTGACTCCTTGGAAGAATTTTTACACAATGAAGGCTATCCAGTCACCTCAATTCATGGAGATCGTACTCAGAGAGAAAGAGAAGACGCCCTGAGACAATTTAGAACCGGCAACACTCCAATATTAGTTGCAACCGCGGTAGCAGCTAGAGGATTGGATATTCCACATGTTAAACATGTGATCAACTTTGATTTACCTTCTGATATTGAAGAATATGTGCACAGGTACAAAATATTTTTTATTTCTTATTGTTGGGGCCTCCGGGTATCGTATCAAATATCAAGATGATCGTATTTCTTTATATTTCACAAAATAAAATAAACATAATAATCTCGCCTGAAAAACCCCCAACCCGCTTCTTCTTTTTCATTCCTACCAACCCCTCAGTGTCACCAACCCAAATAAAATGATCCGGTGCCTTACCACCTTAAAGTAGGCAACCACAGACAAACATTGTTACTTGTCTACCCAAAACTTCTACATTATAACTTTTTTTTTCTAGAATTGGTCGTACTGGCCGTATGGGTAACCTCGGTCTAGCGACATCGTTCTTCAATGATCGCAATAGAAACCTGTCTAGTGGATTGATGGATCTCCTCGTAGAAGCCAAACAAGAGTATCCGAGTTGGTTGGAAAGCGTCGCCGCTGACGGTAGAGCGCCAAGTACCAATAGAAGAGGTGGCGGCAAAAGCAGATACGGCAGCGGAGGCAGTAATTTCGGTAGCAGAGATTATCGACAACAACCGGGAAGTGGTCAAAGGAACCAAAGATCTGGCAGCGCTGGTTTCGGAAATAATGGCTACGGAAACGGAGGTAAGTTGTAATGATTTTTTTATACTGATAATGTTGATGTGTAATTAATATTAACAGACTATTTAATTAAAGTAACATAGTGGTACTCAGAGGATAGTGATAAAAGTTTAATTTAAGACGGAATTAGCACTCCATGATTTTCATAACTAAAACTATTAATTAACTAAATATTCAATAGATGGCGATTAGATGTACTTTCTGTACAAAGATTGTTTAAAAAATGTTTACTGCAGGTACAATTTTAAATTATTTTGATTTATACAGGTTGCCTCAATAAAAAGATCTCTTAAATGGAACACTCTGTATTTTTCCTTCACTCTCTTTCTTTTACTTTTTGTCTTTTCCTACAGTTTGATTTTTTTCTTATTTAGAATTTTTTATATATCATTTGTAATTATTTTATAGAAGGTTTTTTTTATTTTTTCTTATTTAGAATGTTCCTGACTTTTTGGTTTTTGTTGTGGTTTTTTCGTTTTTCTCTTTTTTTTTTCGATTTTCTCAAAAAATTTTTTCTAATTTTTTATCATTGTTCTGTTTTTCTCATTTTTTCTTATTCTGATTTTTTTAAATTAATTGCGGCTTTTTTTGGGATTTCTTTGCGGCTTTTTTTCGCTTTTTTCTCATTTTTCTAATTTTTCCTTAATTTTTTCTCATTTTCTATTTTTTTCGTTTTCAAATTTTTTCTCATTTTTTATTATTCCTTTGATTTGTGATTTTGTTTCGGTTTTTTTGCGATTGTTTTACAATTTTTTGTGATATTTTTCGATATTTGCGTTTTTATCCATATATTACAATTTTATACTTCGTTATTTCCCAATATTATCTAATTTCTCTCAATTTTTTTCTTTTTTTTTTTTCTTTTTCCGCTTTTTTCTGATTTTTTTTCAGATTTTTATGATTCTTTTAATCTCTCGTTTTTTTAATTTCATTTTTATGAGTTTTTGTTTCTTTTTCTGTGCTTTTTTTTATTTTTTCAATTTTTTATAATCTTTCCCCATTTTTTTTATTTCATAGATTTTTTTGTGACAATTTGCGATTTTTTGTGATTTTGTTGCGATTGTTTTACGATTTTTTGTGATATTTTTCGATTTCTTGCGTTTTTTCCCTATTTTACAATTTTATACTTCATGTTTTTCCAATATTTTCGAATTTCTCTAATTTTTTTTCTTTTTTTCGAAGTTTTTTTCATTTTTATAATTTTTGTTATAATTTTTTGTTTCTTTTTCTGTTCTTTTTTTTTCAACTTTTTCTAATATTCCCTAATTTTTCTCATTTTTTTTTCATTTCATTGATTTTTTCGCGATAATTTTTTTTTGATTTTTTTTTATCTTCCCTCATTTGTTTTCATTGTTCTGCTTTTCTATTCTTGTTTTTGTTTTCTAATTTTTTCTCATGTTTTTATTTCATAGATTTTTTGCGATATTTTTCGATTTGTGATTTTTAGCGTTTTTTTTCGGTTTTTTGATTTCTTCATTTTTTCCGGATTTTACATTTTTATTTTTCAATTTTTCCCAATATTTTCTAATTTCTTTCTCAATTTTTTCCAGTCTCTTTTTATTTTTATTTTTTCCGATATTTACTGTTTTTTTCAATTTTTTTTCGATTCGTCTAATTTTTTCTCTTTTTTTGTCATTTTTATGATTTTTTGTTTTTTTTTCTGTTTTGTTTTCTTATTTGTAAAAAAATATTAAAAAAAAGCGTCCCGAATTTCGATTTTGAAATCTAGTCACTATAATTTTAATTCTAAAAGAAACTTAATTTTCATTAGGTATTATACTAAAATAGTAATTTTAGCAGCATTTCAAAAATATTGGAACAAAGACATAAATTTTCTTTTAAAATATCGAATTTACTTTTTTCTGCTACTTAAAAATATGACGGCAACAGGTTAAATTTTCACGATTTCATTTTTTTTTTTTTCACTTTTCAATACATTTAGGTACTAATATATTACCAGTAAAACATAAAGGCAAATCCGCATATATTTATTGCCTGGATAGTCTGTCTTATATGTTCAAAAATTTCCCTATGCCTGTCCATTTGCTAACTAACGCCGTCTTAAATATAAAAATAAGTTAGATTTGAAATATCTTGATACACAGAGAGTTTTGTGAAAATATATTTTAGATTCATGTGACAAATTGACCTGAATGCAACTCTGTTACTTATAATCAAAATTGTCAACATTAATAATTAATGTTTTTTTTTGTGCATTTATTAGGTAACCATTATGGAGGAATGGATAGAGGAAGCAACTTTGGTGGAAATTATAGTAACTCAAATAGTCGCGACGATTGGTGGGAGAACTAAGATAATTTAAGCTCGGCAAACCTTTAGATAAATACTTAACCAACACGTACCTACCATCAACAATTCATAACACTTAGTAATCCAGTCTCTTATATGTCAGTGTTTCTCTCTCCCTCTTTCCTTTGAGATACATATTTATTGATCTTATTTTTCTTAAGACATTATTTATTATCAAAGGAAAAAACTCCTGAGCTACTAGCCGACCTACCCTCCCCTCTCCAAACTCTAGATATACACACATGTGAGTGAGTGCTGATGATTTTTAACGACTTTTTTCCTGTGTCTGTTATATAGGAAATTTAAATGAAAAAAAAAATAGAAAAAGTATTGTTTAAGAGTACTTGTACTTTTTTGTGAGCTACAATTTTGATTTGTGATTGACAATTCAAGAAACGTGCTGGTAATGTCTTTTTCTTTAGGAGAAACAGTTTTGGCAGAAATACATATATTCAGTCCATATGTCCATATTTTTTACTTTTTATCGTTTTAATTATGTAGGCATTTAAAAAAATCTAAAATAATTCAGACTGGAATAAAGTAATTTTAGATTTTTAACAAATTCCTAAACGTTTTTAATAAATTAATAATTAAAAAATCGTGCTGAAATTGTGTTTCCTGTAAGGAGAAAGTCACCAATGTGGGTTATTAAGTCACAAGGTGTTTTAAACAAATTTAGAAGTGTGTATCAAAATAAACATATATCACTCTTTCATATTTCTCGAAAAAATAATGCGAATTGAGTCCGACCAACAGAATTTCTTCTAAATTAAAATCAAATTTTATACTCCATTTTATTGCAAATTGTAAGAGAAGGATATTTTTACCGTAAACCTCATATTGATAGGTGTGGTCGAAATTGAAAATTTCTTATAATTTGAAACTGATAACATTTTTGTTACTGTGAGTAATTTTCTGTTGGTCTTATCTCTGTTCCATTAATGACCTTTTTAAACTACACATACCATTCTAGTTAATATTTTTCGATGAAAAGCGAATTGCTACTATTTTGACAGATACATAATCACTTAAATTGAAACATTTTTTCTTTCCCTAATTTTGGTTATTTTAAGAAATGTGTCGTATAGTATAAAAAGGTCGTGTGTTTCGAATTTGCGCGATAAAGGGCTCAAATAGCGTTGCAGTTACAGCTATTTAGGGCGCTAAGAATTTACATTTTGACTGTGATATTACCGATCTAAGTAAAATCGTTAACACGATTATATAGTTCGAAGCTGTGACTATAAATGTGAAATATTATGAGAGACGTAAGATCAAGAAAACAGTCATATGACAATGTAACGCGTACGATTGCGCGCGTTTAAATCTTAGCGTATTTAATTTATAATAAAAGAAAAAGATTTTAGTTTTTTTTATATATATAAAAAAAAACATAGTTTGTAAGGATGATAATTTAAATGTTAGAGTGGGCACGTCTTCCTTATTGAGGAGTTCCTACGGCCTTTTTTTAGTTTAGACTGCGCATGCTTTAATATTTATTTTAGCCTAGGGTTTCTTTATTTTTCGCAAATACATTTATTTTTACATGAAACTATTTTTGACAGCTGAGAAGCAATAATCTTTTGCGACAATCAAAGCACTGACTGACTTCTCATCTCTGTTATTTTTTTGCTTTTTGAATAAAATTTTAAACTTCATTTATTATTTTTTATATTTTGTACATTATAAATTCTGCGCAGTATAATGTGAGGTTACGATTACTCCTATCTTGTGTCACGACAGTACTAGATTAAACACCAAAAAAGAAGTTTTGATACAGGGTCAGATTTATTCTCCTTTTTTTCTTTGTTAACTTGTTTTTGACGTTCGGTTTAGTACTGTTTAATTTCTAACTAAACTCTTCCCAGGTTTTTTACCGAATACATACATTACAAACTCGTATGTTATTTGTATATTTTCTTTTTGTATTATTTTTTATTTTCTAGTTTTTTTTACTATTAAGTTGAGTGATAGATTTATGTGAATGAATAGAATAACAATTGTGGTGGGCAAATAAAAATAATAAATATTATTTAACATATGACATCAATGCCCACGATAATTAAGAGTTATTCAGTTTATTCATTAAAAGTACCTGTGATATGGTTAGAAAAATGTGTGCCTATTCTAACTGGATGTGAGTATAATCACATTCTAATCAATTTGAAAGTTATTCGAGACGATGTAATGAGGAGCTGTGACTGCAACTTATTGTAACAATGTTTGCTTGGAGTCTAAAACAATTACTCCAAGATGGTTTTGTTAATAGTATGGGAATATATGGGATGTCAAAATGCTCCACAATCCTTTATAAATTATAGAGCATTAATTTTAATGCATTTACACAATTCGTTCTGTTAGGGATGCTGCTGCAGCATTTATCAATTAATAAAATATTTAAAGTTCTATTTTATGTTTTATTTCGTATGGGTAATACAATCAGGATGGAGATATTATTTAGAGAATGAAATATAATGTGGTAAATTTAAATTAAATAAGTTTAACCATTTAAATATTCAATAAATGAAACTCATGTACCACAATAAATTTAATAAAGGTGAAACGGCGACCAATTTCGGCTACTTAGCGATCATCAGACCGAAAAGTATTACAATGTTCGAAACTTTTACAAAAAACAAACACTTACCATATACAGTGCGACTCAAAAAGTCTGCACCATATGGGAAAAATTTTTATTATTCATTTGACAGAAAATTTTATTCTTGATAAAAGTTGGTGCATTGCGTAAAACTGCTATTGCGAGCGTCAAATTTCTAAATGGTATACAGGGGCGGGCAAAAACTTGGCCAAGAGTAAAGTTCCCTTATTTTTGACAATATCAAAAAAAATTATTCAGGAAAGTTGTTTAGAATTAAAAATTACACCCAGATTTAAAATCGCAGCTTCCTACGCAAAAAACCATTTTTTTTTATATATATTTAGCCTAGCTCAAAATAATATCATTTCGGATGAACTTTAGGGGCCTTCCTTCAATTACTATAATACATTTTGGTTAAAAAAATTTGGTTTTCTTCGTTATTTTTACACCATTCTCGGCCTTTTTTTTTAAATTTTTATGATTTTTTGTTCTTGGTGCAAAGTTTTTATTTTCAAAGCTTCATTTTGTTTAGTTAATTTTAGCTAGATTTTGTTTTACACCGTTAAATTGAAAAATATTTTTTTGGGTATCATTTTTTTTATCCATTTTCTTCAATTAAATCATAATGGTCGTTTTTATGTGCATGCCAACAGGGTGAAATTTCAACTTTGCACCAAGAAAAAACCAAAAATCATAAACATTTTAAAAAAGGTCGAGAATGGTGTAAAAATAACGAAGAATACCAAATTTTTTTAACCAAAATCTATTATAGTGATTGAAGGACCCCTAAAGTGCATCTGAAATGATATTATTTTGAACCATGCTAAAAATATAAAAGGCGCCAAGCCAAAACTCCGTTATGGAGTTTTTGGCGCCTTTAAAAATTTTTTTAATATTTAATTTGTAAATTGGTTAAAGTTTTCCTACGTGTTATCACTTGTTCATAATGTGATTTTTCATTCCATTCAGTTTTCTTGTAATTTGTCGTACTTGACTAACTGCTTTCTGCCTGATGATGGCCATTGTTTGGCCGAAACATGTTGCCGCTTAATTCACATAAATAATTGTGGTATCACTTGCAGTTTTATTATTCGTTGAATAAAAATGCAGATTATCCAGAAAAGTTGGCTTATTTTCCTGATTATCGTGTTTTGATATCACTGTGCAAAAAAAAAGATGCATATTATCTGGTCCGATTAGTAAATATGTGAAGTTTTCGTGGAAAAAATTATTTCCTCATATATGAAAAAGGAAACGATTTAATTATGAAGATACTGATGTACTATAAAGTTTAAATTCTTCAGAAAACGTCTTTTTTGTTCCATTTTTTAACTAGGCTTTTAGAAACTTTTGTCAGATAGTGAAAATTTTATTCTTTGTAACTGCTTTTCTGATTTTTTTTAATGGTTTAGTCGCTAATTTTTCTATTATACCGTAATTTGAAAATTTCTTATTAATCCTCTAGCTGGCTCGGATGCCTTTTGGTAATTATCCTTATATGTAATAGTTATTTACGGTTCCATAAGCTCCGAAAGTGGTACCCTGAAAGCCTGCGTGCCCTCTATAAATACAACGCGTACAATTTTTTTACTACAGCTACTGATAATTTGGCAATAGTAACAGAATATTTATTGCTAAAAAATATGGTACTTTGCCAAGCAGTTATTTCAACGATCTTTCCGAGCAAAAAAATGATCAGAAAAATGTATTTTCTAGTGGCAGCAAAAAATATATTTTTGCTTAAACCTGCTGTCCAGACTTTTGTCGTGCGCTACTTTAAAAGTACAATTTTATGTTTGAACAATTCCTGAAAATTTTATTTCAAATATACAATTGCTATTCCGTAATTTTCAGTATTTTTTGAAGGTCAGTATTGAATGATTTTGTTTTACTTTATTTAGTAAAAAATATTAATTCCGTCCCAGAAGAAATGCAAAGTTTGAAATGATTCTTATCAAATCTATTACAGTAATGATACAAGATTTGTACCACTTTTTCCAGTACTTTGGATATTCAAGCATTAAATTATTAATAAAAAATAAAATGCAAAAAGAAAAATACATTAATTTAATTAGCAAATAAATACAAAAAAATTCTATCTACGAATTGGTAGCAGCTTTGATGATAGCAGTTAATAAATCTGGATCTTCTTGCTGTGCTCCAATCCACCACATGCAGAGGGCGTTCTCATACTGCATACTATTTCTACTGTGATGTAGAGGATCCAAAGAATGATGTTGACCTGAAGCTGTAGCCAAAATCGGTCTGAAGGGATGTAGACTGACACCATTACAGCAATCACTGTGCAACCCCATCTGTAAAAGGATTTATCATTTAATCGTGGAATTTAAAAATGAAACTACACATTTACCAATGGTTGATTTTGAGGAAAAAGCCACTGTTCCTCTGGTCTATTTATTTTTAAAGTTAAAAGAGTTTTGGAAGGTATGAACAAAAAAGTTATCCTGGCTTTAAATCATCAGTAACAAAATGGTGACACATTAATTCCTGTAAATATTTACTACACATTACAAAAATCAGTTTTTCATTTCACCAAAAATTGGATCATCCATTCTATGTGAATATTTAATAGTAGTAATCACATTTTCACAAAAATTAAAACCCAGACGATCCAATTTCAATATCTATACGTATTCTCTTACCATTATAATTTGAAAATTTACAGAAAAGTAAAAATTTTACCTGCATATGAACAGTAGGGTAAGTTTGTTCAGCGACATTCCATACTTGCACCTTACCATCTGTTCCTCCTGAAACCAACCATTTACCATCAACGCTCAAATCCAGACTGATCTTCTGATTAGTATTCACTTCCCGCTGCAAGCAAAACATTGGTCTACCAGGTACCTGAAATTTAAAATCTAATTAGAGAAGTCAAATGAAAAATTTATAAACATAAACTCCTTTATTTGAGAATGTGATTCTTACACGAAGATCCCAGCAGATGACCTCTTTATCTTTTCGAGCACCACTGTATAAACGGAAGCCATCTAACGAAAAAGCCATTGCCGTTATACCACCTTTGTGACCATTGAGCTTGCAGAGATGACGGAATGAACCATCACTTTGAGAGACTAAGTCAATTGTATTTTTCCATGTACCTAAAAAGAATATTTTTTTAAAAACGCTAAAATATTTGTAAAAAGAATAAAATTTTCACCATTTTAGAGATTTTTAAATCTTAGGTCATCAAAAATTTTAAGACTGTGAATTGTCCACATTACCAGAATTCCCATGACTATCTTGTTTGGTTTAAATATATAAAGAAATCAATTAAAAATAATTTAATTTGTTATCATTACCTACGGCCACAACTCCTGGTTGTGCCTGACTGGCAACTAAACAAGAAACTTGATGCTGAACGGGGTACTCAATAAAATCCCTACCAGGCCTGCCTGTAGCAAATATTTTAACATTTTTCTTGTAACCACAAAATATATTTTGTCCATCCGCAGAAAAAATGCAACTAATAGCTGGTTCAACTTCATCTTGATTATTATAGCCCCTGTATGTGCATCTTAGATCACCTGAGAAAGCATCCCAAAGGTGTATCGGACCACCATGACCACTTGACAGCCAACTAAAAACAGAACACTTAATTTTACATAGAAAAAATAATAATAGGTATGTACCTATACCACTTTTTCTCGACTAGGAAAGTTTGCAAATAAAAAGGAAAAAATCTTTGAATAGGTACATCTGAAAGAAAAATATTAACGAAATATGAGAAAATGCAATGTAATAAAAACAGGTTTGCATTATTTTAATTATGTTAAAACTGATACCGTTTTTCTCCTAAATTTTTTACAAAAATGACAACTTTAAGCAAAATAAGTTATTAGAATTAAAACATTTTCTATCTGTGAATGGGATTGTTGAATGTTGACTTTACTTACCAGCATGTAGCTGGATTACCACTATTCATACCAGGATACCAACAATAATCATAAATAAGTCCGCCTTCCGGAACACTAACAGCAGGCACTAATGGGCCAATAGGCCTACTTGTACGAACACAAGATTCTACGAATAAATCACTAGGTAGTTCCATAACATGCATACCAGCGCCTCTAACAACGGTAAGTAAACAGGTTCCATCGGGGGACCATTTACAACCTTTCAAATAGTGCTGATCATCGTAATTAGGCCACTGAGCTCTTGCCAACTCCAAAGCGGAATGTTCAAAATTGTATTCAGCATACTGAAATGTTGACGGTGATGCGTAAGGAACGTAAGAATTTTCTACTACAGCTTCACCCATTGCAATAATTTTGGGACTACACCTACAAATAAAGTGGAATCCTAACACCAGATATGACGCCGCTAATGTTCTGTTTAAATAAAGAAGTCCAAGCGTGTTATCTTTAAATAAATTTTAACGACACGGCTTAATGTTCATTATTATTTTCACTCTAAACTATATCAATCAATGGCGTTTCAATTAATTCGACAATAACATAAAAAAATTGAAAGATATCCCAAAAATTTCAGAACATGGGAACGAAAACGAAACGGCGAAAACGGGGTGGTTAATATTCTAGTTAAGCCCGTTCTACACTTACTGTCAATAATAGTGTCAATTTTACCCAGTGTTGCCAATGACAAATCACCAAAATACCCGCAACTTTGCCCCAAAATACCCGATTTTGCACGCGTGGAATTCCAAAATACCCGCATTTTACCCACTTACAATTTGAAGTGTTTGTCAAATACTTATAACGTTTTTTTTTAATGTATACAACAGATTACAATACAAATTGCAATATACAAATGCAACACAAGCAAGAGCTTAAATTGAGGATAAATAATCTTCTTCTTCTTTTTCCTTTTTGAGGCTTCACCTGCCTGGGCTATTTTCTATTTTATAGACATTACATTGATGTGAATTATGTGGAAGTGTTGCCAAGTGTGTGTGTTCAGTGCAAACCAATTACAGTTTTTATGTATTTTTTGAGAAATATGTAGCGGTAATATTTATATGTAGCGGTAATATTTATGTTTGGTAGAAGTGGCCTCACTCCCACAAAACATCAAAACAGTGAAATTGAAATACCCACAAAGCAGGAAAATACCCGAAATTCGGATAATTTTCCGCAGATGGGCAACACTGATTTTACCATTGAAGGATGCCACAGTATTATATATAATCTATCAGTATAGACACTCTCAAAGTGCACCTTTGGTCTTTTTAGGCAACGAAATTTAACCTTGACGCTATTTTACGAATATTACTTCACAGTGTTGTCAAAAGTAGCACTATTAGGCCAACAGAGTTCGCACTACTGAAAAATAGACAAAAATGAGCACTATTTGTTCTATAACATTTTGTTTTATTATTGAATATAGTTCTTGATCCGAGTATGACCAGAAAATAATTTTACTTTAAAAACTTTAAAAATTTTACCATGACGTCATAAATTAAATTCGAAGGTTGACATATTGTCAATGCAACTAGCCAACTGTTTCTGCAGTGCGATTCTCTTTACTCGATACGTTACGTCCCGTCTCGATACCTCACGCTCGGGACCCATTTCGATACCGAGTAGAATGCGATTCTTGTCATCTCTCGACTTGGAGCTACGAAATACTACGGTTTACTACGATTTCACGAGTATCATTCTGTCATCTGTCGAGTTTGTGTTGACGATTGACGAATACCAAAACAATAATTATTTTGATATTTTAAAAGTTTCGGGAATCGTTATAATATTAACCATTTTTAATGAAATTTTGAGGCAACAAGATAAAAAATGTTTTACCCACCAGATTTAACACATCAATCTCTAACTCGGATAATTTTTTATCAATTGTTGGACTACCTAGTCCCTAGTTCATGCCTTTTTTAATTTAAGATTGCCTTTATAAGTGACCAAGTCTAAAAAAAAAATTAATTTTCAGGTCAAAAATGAAAAAATATTTTTCTTTAGATAAATTATAAAAATAAACCACCTATTGCCATATAAAATTCAAAATAACAATGCTCTTGTTTGGTTTTAAAAGACATTTTTTCAAATATGTTACAAAGTTATTTATTACTTACTGTTCACTTTCTCTCTTTCGGCGCTTTCACTGAATTCGGTACCTACAGAGGTCCCGAGTAAATTTGACAGTTATAGTCGAGAGCTTTCGAGTGCGATTTAGCATGCGAATCGCTCAAATCGCCAACTCGATACGTAACGTCCCGAAATGATGAATGAGAATCGCCCTCCTGATCTGTTACAGTCATAGAGAAAGTAGAAGTATACAGTATACAGTCACTTAGTCACAGTAGTCACAGTAGTCACGTCACAATTTGATAGGGGATGTAAATATTGTAATATACAATTTTTAGTTACATTTTTATATATTTTTAAATTAAATTTAAACAATTAAATATGGGTTTATCTAGACAAGAAGTAAATTTAAGGAGATTGCTAGCAAAATGTGAATTAATGTGTAAAAGTAGAAAAGAGGATGATAGAATTGAAAAATATGTAAAGACACTGGAAGACATGTTACAAGAAGTTAAAAAATTCACAGAGTAAGTTTTTTAACAAAAATGTATGCACTTGTTTAAATTTTAAATCGAACTCGTTCCTAATGAATATATTAAAAACGTTTCTTGGTTTCTAAGGTCAAGTGAATCTGTAAAAAATTACCATAGAAGAATTAAGGATATTAAAGCTATATTAGGAATAACTACAGATACATACCAAGATGAACAAGACTTAGAAAGTATGAGAAATGATTTATTAGGTAAAACTTTGAACCAAACCAATAAATTAAAAAAATACTAATATTTTTTACTTCTTAGGTTTAAGGCATAGAAATGTTGACAAACAATCCCTTACGGCTTCAGGAGACTTTGATAAAGTTTTAGATTACCACGAAAATATGCAAAGAAAAATTACTGAAGATATGTTGTCTTTAACTAGAACTTTAAGGGATCAATCTGAGACAGCCAATAAAATTATTAAACAAGATACAGAGGTGATAATAATTTCCTGTTTCTAATAGATTTATTGATTTTATTTTTAAAAACAATTCGCAAAGAAATAGATATGTAAATAAAATGTACAATATAGCCATACGGTCATAAGATTTTGCTCACTTAAAGAAACATTTTCCCAAAAATTTTGACTTCCAAACCATTCCGGAACATTTTCAAATAAGTTCTTTTACAGCAGTTTTTGAAAGCATAAAATGATAAAATTGACATTTTTATCATCTTTAGTACTGTTCTAATATTGTCTGGCAAAAACAGTACTTTTAGTCAAGGTAATAATAATCCAGAGTATAAATTTTGAATATTATATTTACTTTTATTTGTTAATTCTTTCATGTAGATGTGTTTTAGTTATCTGATATATTTCCTTTTTTTTCCTTTAAGGATTGGTTTCAAAACTATTAAGTTCTGACTTTTATAGGAAAAGCGTTGTTAAAATCTCTGGATATAAACAGAAAAAATAATAAAAGTAAGAAATTTGTTTACTTTGACGATATTTGTTAAATCGAGTTTAACAATAATTTACTTATTCCAATTTTACTTGGCTCGTAACCCTATTCATGTATGAATTTAAACGTTTTTCCTTATTCAGATTTTTATTATTAGTAACAAGCTAAAATCACTACATAAATTAAAACAGGATTTTTTGTAAATTTTCAATGCAGGGAGACTGACATACTGTTAGTATTTGATCAAGTTTTTTGTATCAAAGCAACATTCTATAATTTTTCCAAAATTTAAATATAAAGCTTGGTTTGTATTTCCTTATATTACCTTTAACTTCCGTTAATAATAATAATAATTTTTATTTAGGTAGCATCCAAGTCAACTGAACTTACTGAGAAAAATGTTGGTAAGCTAACTACAGAATCATCTAAATTAGCTGAGCATTCCAAAAGGGCTTGGAAATGTTGGCTGTGGATTATCCTAGCACTAGTAGTGATAGTTTTTATTAGTAAGTGTATTAAAATTAAAAAGAAATTATTTTTATAAGTATTTTTTTTAGATATGGTTCTTTTCATGAAAGTTATGAAGAAGAGGTATTAAAATTGTTGGTATTTTACTTTTATTCTAGATTTGGGAAAATAAAAAACTTCTTAATTTATTAAAAAAACTATATTTTTCTTAAAAAAAATTAATAAATAAATAATCACTGATTTTCTATTATAAAAATATAAGCCAACAAAACATCTTTACTGAATAGTAGAATTAAAATCTGTTTTATTTTTACTAAAAAACCTATTAAAATCCAACTGAGACAGTAACTGCAGCAAATGTTGTCCACTAGCTTTCTCGTGTAACTTATGCAATATGAAAAGTAGCATCTCTATCACTATATCGCTCTGGTTCTGAAAAATTTTCAGCTCTTCAAGTTCCACCTCTGTTAAATCAGAGTCCCAAGTACTAGCTACTTGGCAAAATTTGTCGCACAGTTCCAACAGTTTGATAATTACATTGTAAACCTGAAACAAAAAAAGTTCATTGGTTTTAGAAAAATAAATAAATCTATAATATAAGCGGCACAGTCCTGATTGACTGATGAATCAATGTACAGCAAAATGTACTTAACCCAGAAACTTGAAATTTTGAGAATTTATTCTGTTCATAACATAAGGCACCAACTAAGAAAGGATTTTGCGAAATTTTCATTTTAAGGGGTAGAAAAGGGCGAAAAACGGTTGCTTACATAGAATATCTATATACACGACGCTATAAAGAGACTGTTATGTCTTCGGTATTATCAGATATTCTCTCAGTTGGTTTTTTTAGGAAAAAAATGGAAAAAGCTGGAAAACAAATGGGAAAAACGGAAAAATAAGGAATAATAAAAAAAATTGGGGAAAATAATGAAAATGAGAAAACCTAATGAAAAACAGGAAATATAAAAAATAAGAGTATAATAGGGGAAAATAGTAAATAATGGGGGAATTTGGGGAAAATTTTAAAAAAAGTGAGCAAAATTAGCAAAAAATAGGGAAACGACAAAATAGTGGAAAGAAGGAAAAAATAGGGAAAAAAGTGAAATGGCAAAAATAGAGAATAATAGGGTCAAATACGAACAAATGGGGGAAAAATAATGAAAACAGGAAAAAAAGAAGAAATAGTAAAAAATGGAGAAAAATGAGGAGAATACTTAAAAATAAAGAAACAATAGGAAAATGAAGAATATATTTAAAAATAAAGAAACAATAGGAAAAAGGAGGAAAATATGACAAAATAGGGAAAAATAAGTACAAATAAAGATGAAGAAATACGGAAAAAATAAGTACAAATAGCAAAAGTAAATAAAAACAAGGAAAATGGAAATAAAGATAAAAAAGAGGAAAAATATGAAGAAATACAGAAAAAATAAGTACAAATTGCAAAAGTAAATAAAAACAAGGAAAATGGGATAAAACAAATAGGAAAAATTGAGGAAAATATGGAAAAACGGAAACATATGGGAAAATAGAGAAATAGAGGGATAAAATAAGAAATGGGGAAAATAAACAAACCTCGGTCGTTTAGGTACTAAAGACACTTGTATTTTGTATTCAGCTAGTTTGTTATAATATTCTTACCTTACTGGGAATTTCATATTGTACAGCTGGTACTTGATATAAACAATGTTTGTTTTTACAAGAATGTTCCTAAAATTATTAATACATCATTAGAATACAATTCATGTTTTAACACAAAATCTTACCTTGTCATGAATAGATACAAAAGATTTTTCCAACAAATTAGATATAAATTCATGATGCACTTTAATAATATCTTCGAATCCATTAGCATTTTCTACTGCTTTAAGCAAAAGGGAAAATTGTGCTTCTATAACATCAACTTGTAAATAATACTGAAGGTTATTTACCAAGAACATTAGGTTTTGTCTTAAAGTCCAAACTCTTCTATCTCTAAAAAAAAATACATTTTTATTCGTCAATAGTATTAAAATTATAATCAGTATGGCTTACATTTTTCTCTTGCTAGATACATGGTCTGCCCAAAGTTTATGTAAATCTAAATGTGTTTTTCTCAGCCTTAATAAAAAACAGAATAATTTGTTATATAGTTCCATAACTTTTGGATGAAAGACAATATGAAGAGGCCAATCAATTTCAAAATTTAGTTGCAATCTTGACCAAGGATTCATACCTATACAAAAATATACAATTTTATTTAATCTTAATATAAAGAAATTATTATTTTGTACTTACAAGTAACTTCAGAAATTGAAGTAAGCTCAAACTTTAGATAAGTTTTGTCATTTTCAGTATATAATTTTCTGGCTGTCTCGAGAAATATAAAATTTAAATTTTGAACAATAAGCTCTGATGAACTGTCTTTTAAATGATCTTCTGCAACTCTTATAAACTGTTGAAATAATTCTCCTCTTCCTAAACCATAATAGTCTCGTATTAAATGTAAATGTGCTACCAAGTTTCCTTCATCTAACATTATTGACCACAAATACTAAAATTATTTTTTCTATATAAAAGTGTCACTATTATCAATAATTTTCTTACTTTTGTTAATTTTACTCTACATTGTTCAATAGTTTTTTGAAATTCAATGTTATTAAATGGATGAGATTCTAGTGCTTGAACCTTTTTATAGTAATCAATATCTTCACCTTCCCAAATATCTCTCTTATACTCCATTTGGTAATTCTCATCCTTATTTTTTCTTGGATCATTTCTAATGATCCAAACTATTCTCCCCATAAAAAGGATGCTTTCAGCCAAATCTTCACTGATAAACAAAGGGACCATTTCCCAGTTTATGAAGAATTTTCGTACTGTTGGAGGTCTTCGAATTTTGCGTTTCTTTAAAAAAGATTCAAACATATATATAATTAGATTACTTTAGCTTATATTTTTACCTGGATATTAATATTAGAAACATCCCCAGACTGTTCTAAAATTTGCTCAGGGTATAAAAAATTTTCATCTGCAGTATTACCATCTCTGATGAAAAATTCCTCAAAAGTATCAACTAGATCTCCATATATAATCCAGTTACATAAATGTCGATAAAAAACTGTGTTTATTGATCTTATAATTCTAAAAATATATTTCGGATAATGAAAATGTGTAAGTTACAAACATAAGGGGTGGATATCAAGTTATTCCTTTTAGTTATTTGTATTTTATATTTTTTATAATTAGAAATAAACAAAAAGTTACTGACTTGTTTGCTGCCAAGCTAATTTGGTCTACTCCACAGGTAATATATTTATGTAATCTTCCTATTAACAAACATCCGTGGACATTATCTAATTGTATAATGTGAATCATAGATAAGAGGGTCTGAAATAAAGTTCTATATTTCTCAACTTTACATAAAATGAAAGTTAAAGACAGTTGAGGGTTCTGTAAAAACATTTCTTCTAATGCAATATTATCTTTCCTATATGCGTCTAAAACTTTATGAACCCCTGTACAAAACGCAGTTATATAAAATCCAAATGACTTGTTTTGTTCCTGTGAATTTGATGGAGCTGTACATACATTGTTTGTTGCTACAATAAATTATAAATTGTGAATAGTTTTTTTACTTTTATTTTAATAGTACCTTGAACATTCGGGACTTGGTTTAATATTCTTTTATTAAAAGCATTTATTTTATGGTAATCCACTGCTATTTCAACTATAGCTTGTAGTAGTTTTTGCTCCCCGGGGTGCAAAAATTCTTGCAATTCAAATAGTCGAGTCCACTGTAAATTAAACACCTTGGATTATTTAAAAAATATATAAAACTAATGCTTACGTTATATGATTCAGATAAGTTTTCTTCATCAGGATTATTGCACAAATTAAATAAACATTCATGTATCATTTTTATATTTTATTAGAATAAAAGAACGTATTTTAAAATTGTTTACAATCAGATGTCAGACGTCAAATTCAAACAAAAATGACAGATAAGAGCTGAGTTCGGCTTGAACAATTGGGACCATTAGGAGTAGAGTGTGAGTATTTGGAACGTCTACCAAATTTTTGTCAGTACCCGAACCGATAGATCAAACGCATGAAAAGAGATCAATTCGAACTCACCTATAATGATCGTTTGTTGAGTTGCTCAGAACCATCGACATATACTAGTGGACTATGTAAACTTTGTACAACAAAGGAAAAATTAGAAGTGGGGATGGTGAAGGTGTCGTTTTAGTTGTTGGACAATTAGTGAGTTCGTTTTACGGACGCCTCTTGCGTTCGTTTTAGTCATCCGGATGTTTTAGAGCATCCTCGTTTTCGTCGGACCTTTTTGATCGAGCGTTCAGATGACAGTGTAACAGTTGCAAAAAGTCATAAGTATAGCATTAACATAACCACAAATTTTGTTTATGGGAGGGAAAGGTTAGATAGTAAGTTCTTAAATGGAAAATACAGAAAGTCGACAGTTAGTGGAGATTGTCCACAGAAATTCAGCAACTTCCATTTTGTATGAAACTAATAACGAATTTGTTTTTTGTTTAAAACAGATAACCTCATACCTCTATACCGTTCGGAAATTATCGAGAAACCAGATGACTCGAAGGTCACGTGATCAAAAAATCTGTCTGCTCTCATCCGCTCCGCGATGGCTAAAACGAACTCACAAATATTATGGTGCATAATGTACTGAATGTGCCACTCGTATTTACATAAAAAATTTTAAAAGTATCCTACTTTCTCTCCTACTAAAATTTAAATTTTACGAATTCGTAAAATTTTGCTTCTAAACGACCTTGAACATATTTATATTATTTTGCGAATTCATTTTCGCTTTTCGCGCAGTGGGAGGCCACCTTTATAATATTTTTTTGCTCGCAATGAGTAAGGAATAGTTTCGGACTAATCTCTTTCATTATGGCGATTACAATTTTGAGGGAGATAGAGATGGTCCGAAACAAAAGTTTTACCTCTTTATCTCGAAGTACTATAATTCGGGCATATCCATTTATCTCAATGCTCAGAACACACGGGCACTTTCTGAATAAACTTTTGAAAACAAGGGTCGTTTACTCCTGATAAATATTGCCATTTTTTGTTCTCCCCTGTATAGAGTTTCTATTTCCGTTCATTGAATCCGAATATAATTTAAGATGTAGTAACTTACACAACATTTAATTTAGTATCAATCAGCGCCACGTCAATTATTCTTTGTAACCTTGACTACATTTTGAACACGTTATCCGTTAGATTTATTAATCTCCTTATGTTCTATGCTATGGTGCCATCCTATGTGGCAACGACGCAAGTCCCTGTCAAGTACCCTATAGGGATAATTTTGAACATGCGGATGATAGTATCAACGCGAGAGGGCGTATTTACTTAAGTCAAGTTTTCGCGTTTTATCAATTTCAAAAAATTTGGGGCAAATTAAAAGTTCAAACATAACAAATTTATATGAGAAATAGTTACTAATATATTAAATTAGTAATTGCCTACATAAACCCTACACTAATAACATAACGAATAATCAAGGAAGATATTACATGTATTTCGTAATTAAAATTAACGAAAAACTAATACTCGCAAAATACAAATTTTCTGAATTCAAAAATAGCATTTCTTATTACTGGAGTTCTAGCACAGAACACTTTATGTTCATTCAGGTGTTCTGTGCTTCTTCTCAATACTTGTGCTTTATCAGGTGGTTTGTGGTGGCTTCTACAATTCTATATCAAGTACAGTTTATGAATATACCACACAACGTTGAGTTGTAGTTCTTTATTAGTTTATCAGTGGTTTAGCGTTTAGCCATTTTGGTAAAAACGATAAATTTTCTATAATTACAATTTTGTCTGATTTTGGATTTTTTCCATGTTGTAGTTTAATAATCGCGATTGTTTTATAGTAAAGGATTAGTTAACAATTAGTGTATTTGTAGAATTTGAAAATGATAGAATTGATGATGCATTTTTTATAATTATATTTTCTTGCATTTCTTTTGCAAATACTGTGAAGATTTCCCGATGTTTTTTCAATTTATTTGATAGTGGTTCAAGTTTTTAAATGATTGAATTTACATCTGATTGGGCGGTGAGTTCGAATATTCTTTCTAAAGGAAATGTCCGACAACACTGATGAACTGAAGGCAAGTAGAATTTTTTTTATCTATATTGTTAACCTCAATTTTGATTTTTGAAAGATTAGTTTTTTGTTAATGCCTTATTTCATGGAGTTAATTAGAAATACGGCTTAAAAACTGAAAGATGTACTTTGTAATGTAAGAAAAAATATAAAAACAATTATAGCATTAGTATACTTGAGTAGAATTATAAATTCAAAGTTTCTAAATATCTAACATAATTTAATTGTAAAAATTATTTATTTAATATAATCTTCAATATATAATGGATATATATTTGTAATTGCTTTTTTAGAATATGCTAGTTACTTTCCGGGTATCGGAGCTTCAGATGTTATTAGGTTTCGCTGGTAGAAATAAGTCAGGAAGAAAAAACGAACTACAACAGAGAGCCTTAGAGCTCCTTAGAGTTAGATCTCATCCTATTCATCAAAAAATCAGGGATTTATACAAAACAATTCAGTAAGTCAAATCTTTAACAATTTTCACTTTTTCACATACTTATATTTATTTATAAAAGTATAAAAATCGCCTATAAATCTAATACTTATAAGGAGTAAGTTTATACATAAAAGATATATTATAGGCAAAGTGGAGCTCTGACAGGAGTACAAACCCCTAGTGCTTCTCCTCCAGGTCAGGATCTTCAAGGAGCTCCAGTCAACAATATGCCCCAAACCCAAGGAAACATGCCAAGAGCTGCAGCCAATGCTCATCCATATAGAGTGGATAATAGGCAAATGGCTGTAAGTTATCTTTTTCATAGTTGGTTTATTTATAAATCTTTTTTTTCGCATCAATGTCAAATTTGGCATTTAAAAAGTTTGTTTTAGATTTTTTTAAAACATGTTTTATTATATCTGTATAAAATAAATTTATGTCTAAAGATACATCTAGATTCACTATTATCAGTGAATATATCTTAGAAGTAAGCAAACTTGAATAAATAAAAAAATAAATTGAATATATTGTTTTTAGACTCGACAAGCTTACCAACAAAATATATATTCACCATATCCACAATACTCTACAACCAATCAGCAACAAAATGTCTTAGGAAATTATCCCATTCACCCAGATGTAAAATTTCGTAGGCTACCTTTTTATGATGTTTTGGCAGACTTACTAAAACCATCATCTTTAGTTCCTCAAAGTACACAAAGGTAATATATTTTTATTTTGTTAGGAAAATTATTATACATAAAATAACTTCTTTTAGAATGCAAGAAGGTACATTTTATTTCCATTTAACACCACAGCAGGCGACTGACATTGCTAGTTCTAGAGATATTCGGCCTGGTGTTAAATGTGATTATGTAAAACAAGTCCAGATGAGATTTTGTCTTTTGGAGACTACATGTGAGCAAGAAGACTATTTCCCCCCTAATGTTATAGTTAAAGTTAATAATAAATTATGCCCATTACCAGTAAGTTTTCAAGTTGTAAAATTTGTAGAACAATTCTTTTAAAAATTATTATTTTTTAGAATCCCATTCCAACAAATAAACCTGGGGTAGAACCCAAACGTCCTCCTAGGCCTGTAAATATAACCCAAATGGTAAAATTGAGTCCCACTGTGGCAAATACTATAACGGTTTCATGGGCAGCAGAGTACAATAGGGGGTATGCTATAACTGTAGGCTTGGTACACAAATTAACCTCCATGGACTTATTACAAAGACTGAAAAATAAAGGAGCCAAAAATGCTGACCATACTAGAGCACTAAGTAAACTTAACTAACAATAGTAATTTTTTTTATTTATTACTATTTTATTTTAGTTAAAGAAAAACTTAGTGATGATGGAGACTGTGAAATTGCGACAACATCTTTAAAAGTTTCTTTGATGTGTCCATTGGGAAAAATGAGAATGACTACACCTTGTCGACCTATGACTTGCACCCATTTACAATGTTTTGATGCATCTCTGTTTCTACAAATGAATGAAAGAAAACCAACATGGAATTGTCCTGTTTGTGATAAGCCCGCTCTATATGACAATTTGGTAATTGACGGGTAAATAGTTTTAAATTTGTATATTCAGACTTTATTTTAATATATATTTTAGATATTTCACAGAAGTCTTAAATTCTATGGTTTTACCATCTGAATGCAATGAAATACAATTGAACACAGACGGGACTTGGTGTGTTCAGCAGCCTGAAAAGAAAGTAGTTAATAAAGTTGAAAAAACTGCTTCAATTTCTATTGATGACTCGATAGAAATCATAGGAGATGATGTGGGTGAGTAAAAATCATAATAAATATCATTTATTGAATCAACAATTTAATAGGCTAATATCCGAGATAGACACTTTATACAATATTATATTCATGTTTAAAATACTGGCAGTGGGATTAAATAATTTTATATTATTTAAGTACAAAGTATTTGCTTTTTGGGATTGAAATGGGACCCGTCAATTGCTCTTCCAAACTTGTTAATAATGTCGATTAGGGTCCATCTTCATTATTATTATTAAACATGTATTTATTGACTATGTATTGTTTTTAAAATATGAAATGTAAGATGAAAACAACAAATTAGGGTTAACACAACAAGAGGATTGTGTTTATTTTTAAATATTACTGGTAATGTAAGTTGTGTCTTATGACCAGAAATAATTGCAATAGATATTTGTGATCAGGAATGCCTATATGAATGTCAGACAGTCAAGCTACTTTAAAAGCTCTAAATTTGTACACTTTTAAGTCTAGAATAGCATGGCAATGCAAAAACTCCCTAACTGGCATAAAGGGATACAAGATAACAGCTAACCCCCTTGAAGCAGAAGAAACGATGATACTGTTCGTCGGCCTCAGTCTTTTTGTGGCATATATAAGTGCCACATAAAGGGTAATTTTCTAGTATGGGAAAAAAATGAAAATGAGTAATTTTTAACAAGTAACAATTATAGTTACTTAAAATGAAGACTGAATTACTTCTAATCCTGGCAAAAAGTGAATTTTAAATAATAACAGGCTTCTTTACTGGTCATTGTCTCTGAGGTATTAAGATAAGAAAAATAAATACAAAGAGCTGTAGATTTGGATTATCTCCAGTAAATAAACTTTTATATTTATGTATGTATTTTTGTTCCAGAGATTGTCAGTTCGAATACGAATGCTAGTTCGACAACCGATAAATTGGCTGATCCTGCGAAGCCTGAAGAGACGAGAAAGCGAGACGTGGTTGATTTAACCTTCTCGGACTCTGATGACGACGAACCTGCGGCGAAAATACGGGCCGTCGCCCCCAAACCAGGTACGTACTTAACCAGGCGCGTACTTAGACTCCGAAACAACGCCAGAGAAACATCTTAGATTAAAATTGTTTAAAAACTTTTTTTGACCTTGTGTGATTCGCCCTTGTGATTTTTTTTAATTATTTAGTTATTGAAATTAGTGATTTGTCTCTTCTTTTTTGTGTACAATGTGACATTTGTTATTTAAGTAAATTTTCAGAAGTATTTAAGTTTGTTTTGTATTTATGTGTGTGTCTGTTACAAGTGGGCCAAATTTTTTAAAAAAAATCGCTAATAATTCGTCAATTTCAAAATAAAATAATATCACAATAAATTTTTTTTTATAATTTAAAAATTCAAACACAAGTAAACAAGAAAATGTATTAAAGTTTGCACTATCGCAACTATCTAATATTTGTTATCAAATATTTATCGTCACATTTAAAATTTCTGTTTTTTTATAAGCAAACTATATTTTGAGAACCAGAATATTTTGGGATAATCTGAAATCAAATTAATTGGTAGCCTATCATGACCACTGATGTTTTGAACCAAGAAATTATATCATAATAATTTTTATATCTCGTGTACGCAGCTTTAAAGAGTATTCAGGCCCAAATTCTATTCCATAATTGACTATTTTGCTGTTTTCCAATCATGATTATATTTTTCTTTTAAAATTATCAATACAGCCACCCATTATTTTTTCGTTGGTCTTCGTTTTTTTCTGTTAATCTGGTTACTTATTTCTCTATGGCTATTCCAATCACTGTGTCTCGCCTTTTATGTGTTCTTTGGTGCTGCTTGATTCTCTTTATCTGTTTTTATTGCTATCAATTTCTATTTTTCTCTTAGTTAATTCCCAGTTCTACTACTACTTACTACTCTTCCTCATTCTTCTTGATATCTCTTTACTTCTTCCCATTTTTGTCCCCGTAGAGAACACTATTTTTTTTAGTAAAATTCTCTCAAATTATTTTATTTTCTTAATACTACTAATTTATATTGACGTGTGTAACAAATCTGAATTTGATTTAACATAAACAAACTATTGAGTATTGAGTACTTTCAACTACAACTTTTTTATTGACAACTTAAAAAATTCCAATTAAATTTGACAAATCTTTTCATTTGTACTTGATTTAATTTTTTAATTTCCGGGACCAATCATTTTTTGGTTTTGTGCATTTTTAACTAGTAATTTACGTAACAAGTCCGGAAAATACTGTTTTTTTGGACAGGACGAGCCGTAGGCGAGTTCTGAAATTCTTCGAGTCCCAATAATATTTTTCCATATGATTAATATATTTTTTTCATACCACCTTAAATTTAAAGGTTTCTATGAAGAGCACTGATAAAATTAAAAAAATAAAAATTTTTAAACCAACTTTTTGATTGAAAATTAGGCTTTTTTTAATTAAATTCGTATAAAATCAAAAAATAAATATTTTGCTTTGAAAAAATTATAAATTATTTAAAACACAAAAAAGAACGTTTTCACCAAGTTTCATATAAAATAAATTATTTTTGCGGGAGATAAAAATTAAAAACGAAAAACTGTTTATCGTTTTTCTAGATAATTTTATGGTTATGTTCAAAAATGATTAATACATTGTAATTAATCTTTTTTAAACTTGTTTCGCGTCTGCGTCGTATTTAATATTCATCCAGTGTATCCAATCCATAGTAATCAAAGTAATTATTATCATTTTAAATTAATAATCGTTACTGAAGGAGGAATAGTTACTTTTTCAACATCTCTATTTTTCGTTACGTTGCAATTTCTGATTGTTAAATCCTACAGCAACCCGCGTGAAGGAATTTAGTTTCGATAATTAAAAAAAAAATCGATACGCCTTAAGTCGTTTAGCCGTAAGAAATACTTAAAATTGAAATTGTCTATTTGTTTTTATATTTTTGAAATCACTTTCTCAGGACCAATCTAAAAATGCTAAAATAATGTCCAGTAATTTCTCTTGGCCACTTTTACTATAATTTTTTCTTACAATTTTGTATCCGATATACAGCCAGCTTCGTTTCTTAGTATTTAAAGTAAAGCGGGTATTTTGTGATGTTGGTGCGTGAATGGATGGTTTTGGAGTCTGACAACGCTAATCATTTATTTTAATACGATGATTTATAACTAAAATGTAGCTGAAGCTATTTTATTTCTAGACTCTACCAGCACATCCTCGGGCACAAATCAATCTCGAGTGACAACCTCTTCTTCAGTTTCTAGTTCGGGTTATCCGGCGAGTCCGTCGGTAATAAACCTGGATAGTCCTTCGCCTCCTCGATCGCCCCCTCAGCCCCAGCAACAAGCTCCTTCGTCTTGTATGATGACAGGCCAGACTAATGGAAATTCGAATCAAACCAATGTTCCTTTTATGAGTCCTGGCTCAATGCCTTTCCTGGATCTGGAAGGTGATGCAGCCGCAGCTAGTGGCAACAACCTAAATTATTCAGCTACTTTTTAAGAAAATAGAAATTTTATTTGTTGTAAATATTTTATAATTGTATTTATCTGTTTGAATAGTTAGTGAGATGTTTTCGGTAGTGCAATGAGAAGAAATCTCTAGACATTATTGGATTGGGGTTTTTTTGCAAGATTTAATGGATAAGATGAATCTGTGAATGTATTATACAAATAGCAACAGATGAAGCTAGCGAAATATCTTTGCTATGTTAAAAACAAGGATTAATTTATAGTTATTTGATCATGATTTTAGGGCTTACCGAATTTTAAATTGTTTAGTTGAAAAGACGCTCTCATTGTCACATATGTCAATCATTAACAATTATTCTTGAAACTATTAAATGTGGTATACTCAGATTATATTTCTCGTATAAAAATAAACTTCCTTAATAACATTAATTGAAACAAGTCATCTTCAGGTTTATTCAGAAAAGTCTATATTCATTTTATGCTAAAAGTGATGCTTTCCTAAGAAAATTTAAGTTGTTCACTAGAACTTGCATTATTACTGGAATTTTTTTCGACTTGGTAACTTTTAGTAGAAACTCTACGAATATAAAATAATTCTGTTTCTTATAGTTAATCTTTTTAAGCCTCCAAATATAACAAATGATCTTTTGAGAACAGCACTGCCTAAGACAAGTATTTGATAATGATTGATATTATAATTAGCGTTAAGTATATGTTGATTGGTCAAAAATTCCTGTAGTTTTTGATAGATCTCGTATATTAAAGATTCTTAGTGTAAAAAATAGGTTAATATTAAAAATATTTTTGTAACTGATTATTTTTGTGTTTAGTTAATGTGGGAGGAGACAATATTTTCAGGGGGTACATAGCGCAGAGGTCTAACTTACCATTTATTATCAGACCAAAATGTTATTTCTGAATTATTGTAGCAGTTTAGAATTTAGTATATTTATTTTTATGCTCATTTTTATTAAAAAAAATACATTTAATTGAATTGATAGGGGTTTTCTTTCACTTCCTCTTCTTCATTGATTAAAAGTTAAATAAAGGAAAACAAAGAAATAGAAGAAATGTTGTTTTATTCCAAAAATAATGAAATTTGAGATTATTTTGATTTAGTAAAATGTGCAAAATTTTTATTTTATTTATTATGTGAAGTTGCACAAATATCACCAGTTTTAATTTTTTAAACTTGATAAAAATGGGAAATTACCCATTTTAAGGACTTGTAGAGAATGTGCAAGCTTGTATTGTCTAGATAAATATTTAATATAAACAATGAAAATGGAAGAATGTTCTTGAGGACTTTCCCCGAAGATTGCCTGTTTTATATATTCATTGATACGACTTATAGTTATGAAAAAGATGTAGGTAAGTCTGAGTAATTTTTTTAAGATTTCAATTAAAAAAGTAGAATGTTAAATACTTTTATAATTAAAAAAATAATGTAGAAGGTTCTGGTAGTAAGTGTTATTCGGTGTAGCCAAGAGCCGTGACGGCCCCCCTATGGTACAGAAAAAAATTGTTGATAACGGTTTAAAAATATTTACAGTGAAACTCTTTGTATAAAAAGTTTTTTTGAAATTGTTTTTATGTTACAGACTAACAAAACAAAAGTATTAAAATCTACAAAACACGTTTGTGACTGCTAAAAGCGAAAACTTCTATAACTAGGCTACTACTCGCATTAACACATACAACTTATTTTATAGATACGTTTTGCAGATGCGAAATTTTCAATAATTTTAGGAAAGAGGTAGTTCTAGCTAATTTGGACTCAATAGCTAATATACCTAGATCACTTAACCGTTCCTGAGCCATGGTAAACCTTAAAGTATTTTTAATTCTAGAAATATTACTGAAAGTTCGTTCTACTTGGGCTACGGTTACAGGGAGAGTACAAAAATCTTGGGTATTTGGAAACAAGGAATAAAATTTTAATTTGTGAATTTTATTTCAAAAATTAAATGGGGTAATGTCAGTTACCTAAAAATTTGCAGAAAAGATGATTTTAAAATTTAATTTAAAATTCACCTACGTCGTAATGCTTTTGAAGACGATCTGCTAATACACAATTTTTTAAGCTGCTTCATTAATAAATTTAAAATAACGCAGCATCTAAAATTACATCAAATACTTTTACTTTTTAAGTATTCCTCTCCATCAAGTTCTTGTAATGAATCATTTGATAATGCTTCGTGGAAAAACATTTTTCTTTTCCGAAGCTAATGCAAGTTGACATTCCCAAATTATTAACCACTAGTTTACATTTATTCAAAATGTTAGGCCAACTATTTTACTTTTAGCCACGTTAAGGCATTCAAAAGAGATCAAATATTTTAAAATATTATGTAAATCAACTGTTACTTCTGGTGTTAAATTAAGCTCCAATAACTCTCCAATTGCGTCTTTTATTCCGGGTAACTTCTCCCAGGTTGGTTTAAATCTATTTGATTCTAAGAAAATTGAAATTTAGAAAAAATCAAGTTTGAAAACTAATTTGTCATTAGAATATTATAAGAGAATTGTCATTGAGTTTTGAGAATCGTTAGAAATAAAGGATTTGTTAGATTTTTATAGAATTTTCTCCACGACTATTTAATAATAAGCCAATTCTGACTTCATTTTTAGTGGCAGAATGATACAGGTGCACAAAAAGTAACGTAACTTGTTAATAATTCGTTTTTTGATGTTTACAAAAAAAAGCTTTAAACAAAAGTATTAAGAAATAAATATCAGTAAGAACCAATTTTTGATTCGTAATGATAGCTTAAATTGCCTAAAACTTTCATTTAAATCTTTTTTTTTGTAAACATCTAAAAACGAATTATTAACAAGTTACGTTATTTTTTGTACACACTGTATACATTCTTCCACTAGTTGAAGAATAAATTTAAGAATCCACGCTAATTAGCCAATCACATCCTTTGATTTCTAGAATTTACATTAATATCAACATAAATCACATTGCTTTGAAAATAACCAACCAATCGCATCTTATCAATATCCTAATGTCGCCATTTTATTTGAAATGTCAAATACACTAACGTCAAAGATTAATATTTTAAGTGTTAATTAAAGATTTGTGATAAAAACTAGGATTTTAGGTATGTATTTCTTGTATAGTCGTGGAAAAAGTATAGTTTTCAACTCGCATAGAATTATGGCTATTATTCTATGCTTGTTGAAGAATATACTATTATTAACCGAATGAGTAAATTTTTATTTGTATAAAATAAGTCTGCTGGTCTCAGGCTCTAATAAGCCCCGGGTCCCGATATTTTGTATCACCTTCAACACCCTCTCGTCTGGTCTGGGTATAGCTAAGAAAATCAAGAATTATTAAGAGGAAAGTTTTACAAAATTAAATCAAAAAATGTTATGACAGTGTGAAATTTAAAATTTCTAATATCAAATTTTCAGTTAAATAGGCAGTCAAACTTACAGGAAATAACTACTTGAACTATAATTTGAAATAGATTTTCAAAGTAAAATTTACAAAATAAATAATTTATTTATTTTTTTTATAAAATAAAGGTCAACTAGAAAATATAAAATCTGAGAAAACTTTCGATAACAGCAGTTGAAATAGTGTGAGAATATAGTTGAGGGTGGCACTTCAAAGATGAAACGTAGTTTTAAAAAATTTGATACACTATGTTAAGTGGAATTTGACATTCAATAAAAAAACCTTATAAGTTGTTATCTATCTTTAAAAATTAATGTTGAAGAATTCCCTAATAGCACAGAGAAAACGTTCGTTAAAGTAGCCGAGAACGTTTATAAGACGTTTTTCTCTAGTGCAAATGCCACAACTTTTAACGTCATATAGACGTCGAAAAAAGACCTTTTTAAAAACGGTTCAAAACGTACTAAATAAATGGTTCGACAAAAGACATTTTTTAGACATTTTAGAACGTCCACTTATACCTTTGCGGGCCCAAAACACAAGGTCTTTTGAACGGTTTTTACAGTGGTTATAAAAATGACTGTAATTTTTTGATTTTTTCTGAAAATGTATTTTTTGAACGTTTTTACTAGTGTATAAAAACGACTCAAATAAAACGTTTTAAAAACGTCTCTATTGTGACTTTATAACAAATATTCTGACATGGACGTTCAAAAAAGGTTTAGTAGTCGATTTTTATCATACTGTAGCGTACAAAACGTTTTGTTTTTAATTTATGAGTCCGGATATTTTGTCGACATATTTTGTTATGTCCATTGTAAAAACGTTCTTGTTGAAACGTTTTATTTTGGTCCTCGGACGTTCTGACGTTAAATGAATCATAAAAAAACGTTAATCGGACCATTTGTGCTATTAGTGAATATCGTTACCACTAACCAAAACTACACTTTTTTATCACTCTACGTACGTTTCGCTAACTATGTTAGAATTATAAGGAGTTGATGGTAAACAGCTGAAATTCTATATTAATTCAAAGCTTTAGAATTTTATTTTTAAATAAATTAAATTCCTCCCAAAACTACTCGTATTATGAGAAGTGATTTTTTTTTCAGAAGTTTCAGATTTTTGCAAGTTTTGGGGTTTTGGCCCACCTGCAATAGATTAGTGTAATCAAAAATGCCGACATTAATGTAATTATTTGTGTAAAATTTTGAAAATAACTATAATATTAAGGTCATTAAAAAATCTGATATATATTAACTAATTAAAATTAAAATTTTACAAAAGAATAATTAATTTTCAAGTTCCACAAAATTATTAATACATTAAAATTATAATATACCAAGTTATATTGTCACAAGTAGGTAAAATAACAGTTTTAAAAATTTAATATATTTTTTTATTTATTTATATATAGGGTGTTCCACGACGTTTTGACTATCGAGTATCTCGAAAACTGTTTAAATGACACAAATGAAATTTTACAGTCACACACAGTCAAAACTGCTCCTATATCTACTAAAAAAAAATTTCACTTCACTTATGATTTTAAATGGGACATCCTGTATATTATTACATCGTCATATTGATTATTATTATTATTATATGAGTTAAATTTTACTTGGTGTGTTTACTAAATAAGTGTTTTCTTGATCTTTACTCTGAGAAAAAGACAATTAGCTCTGGGCACAGTATTTTATATGAAATAGAAACAAGAAATTTTTTTTCAAATTTATTTTTACCTATATAGTCTCATCCTTGAACACTTCTCGGTGGTACTCGGTGTTTTTCTCTGCAAAATAGTTTTTTATAGGTGTTGGCCTCCATCCATTCATCAGTTGGGTACCTCCCCCAACATGGTCCTGCAAAAGTGGGTGCTTTTGGGGCGATTGACCACCGGTCAAGAGACTGGTGTTCCACAATGCTCAATGTCACCTCTTTCCTTTATTTGGCCGTATTTCACCCCCCTGATTATTAGTGGATTCCGTGTCATCTTTGAAGACGTTTAGGGGCGACCGAATCCTTTATCCCTTGGTGTCGTATCTGTTTTGTCCTGTCGCGTGGATGGGTTTGTATGTTGGTTATGTGTTATCTGTCACTGTAAGTGATGGCTTCCTCATTCGACGAACATCTCTGTCCTCCGAGCGCAATTTTTAACTTAGGGAACAAATAAAAGTCGTTGTGGTTAGATCTGGTGTGTAAAAATTGGGTGGTCAAGCAATTTAAATCGCAATTCGTGAATTTTTGCCAACAAAATTTTTTTCTGCAAATGTAGCCTGTTTTTTCGCAATTTGTGAATTCAGCTAATTGTCATGTAATAATTCTTAGTCTTCTTAGTTTTGAAGGCTATTTTATTAGTAGTACTTGAAAAGTTAGGATAGAGATTTTATGTTGAAAAAAATGCAATTTTCAGTTGTTTATAACTTTAAAACTATTTATTGTCAGTAGATGGAACGTTCATTAACTTTAACGGTTCTGTAACTAATGACAATGACGTTTAGATTGTGACAATTGTACAAGAAATCAACTTGTAAAGTTTTATTCTAAACGTCATCGCCTTTACTTACTGAGTCTTTAAAGTTAAAGGACGTTCTATCTACTGACAGATAGTGTGTAAGATATTTTTAAAATCAGCTTTTCAGGACGAATCAAAAAATGTTGAAAAATACAGGGTGTTATATTTAAAAAAATAACTACGGTGCAGATCTCTTTCTTGAGGCATCGCCCAGGGTAAATTAAAATAATTTTAAATTGTACGCATTCTATTTATTTTTTATAAAATCTTAACTTTTCCCATATAAAGACCAACGTGTATATTTGCATATTAAGGACAATTTCTAAAAAAACATTAGAGACGAAGTTATTCTATAAGAGACATGTCACCAATCTTATTAAATATATTTTCTAGTTTCAGCTACTAGTTATAATATAGGGTGTCTCAGAATACTTAAAAGAACATTTTCTAAATCAGTGGAGTGGAAACAGGCCTTTCAGGTGGCCCGTACTTTCTCCAGATTTATCACCAGTTGATTTTTTTATGGGAATATCTTAAGAGAGCGGTGTTTGAGACACAGCCTCTAAAATTTAGAAGATTTGGTAAATAGAATGGTCCAAGTCTCTAATAACATTACTCCAGAAATGATGACGTACTGAATTATGTTTGACAAGAATACAATTCTAGAAACTTCGAACAATTTTTGAAGTAATTGAAATTTAAAAAAATATTAATATTTTTATTTAACTATTTTTTGTTTCTTAATATTAAAATTTATTGAAAGATGAACTAAATGGGATTAATGTATTGACAAGTAGCCATGAATATAAATAACTACAAAAAAACTGAGGATGGTATTTGAAAAAAAAGAGTTGAGGGTCGTTCTTAAGGGATGGAATGGTGAGGGTCAATTTTAGTAGTACAACTTTAAAATATTCAAGACATACATTCAAATTTTTTTCAGACATAAATCATCTAACAAACTAATTTCAGCTCAGCAAAAAAATCTGGGACTATCGGTATATTAATTATAAATATTAGTATTTTATTACGAAATTTTGATTTTTTATTTATATTTTTTTTTTGAATGAAATTGCGAAGTAATAAAAATAAAGTTTAAAATTTTAATAGTGCCATTGATAGAAAACTTTTCTGTTAGTAACTTTTCCTATTATACAGTGACTGGTTTCGAATGAAATAAATCGTTTTCCAGCTAAACGCACTCTGTTGCCGATACATTTAAAACTCATAATAAAAAGTTAATGAAGTTATTAGAGTGAATATAAAAAGTATATTTTTCGATCTGAAGTGGAAATTCCCATAAAGAAAGAGTAAATATATCGGCATCGGCAGACGATAATGCACCTTTTATAAGTGTATAACGACGCCAATATACTTCCAGAGGGCACACAATAGAAGCGTCGTGACGCCTTGATGTATGAAGTCTAGCTAAGTTTATTAACTAGTCAAAGCCAGACGGCTATCAACAATGAATGTTCAGAGGTGTCACTTTAATAGTTTTTCTGGAGGGGAAAGACCCTTCCATACAAATTTTCGTCTACTACGTATACTTTTTCTTATTACTTGTTTAAGTAGTAATTTTACTTCCGGAGATACCTTTTGATTAATAAAGCAAATTCTTGTTTATTTGTATCACTGCTATGAAAAAATTGTTACTCTATTTTGTCATGTATAATAAAAAATAAATTATATTTGCTTGTTATTTAAATCCTATTCTTGGTCCGATTTTCTATTATTATTATTATTGGTTAAAAATGGCAAGTCAAACAAAAGTGCAACATTTTCATATATTTATTTTTTTTAAACTATTTCACCAATATTTATGTTTTCGATAATAGTTCTTTAAGAATTTAACTTAACGTTTTATATGACCCACTTTTGGAAAATTATAGATGAATTATATATTTTATTATTTTTAGCTGTAATAAAACAGTCTTTACCCGTATGGACCAACACTGCGATTGCACTATAACATTGTATAAACCTCCGTAGTGCTCAATTTAGTTTTTTTACGTAATCAATCTTCATGTGCATGGTCTCTTTTCTCAAATGATCGCCGTTGCGGTTTGAGCAAGAGAAATTACGATATTGAGAAATTGTGTGCTTGCTCTAACAGCGGACATCCGAGTTTGACGAATGGTCTTCCCTCTGAACTTCTACATTCTACTTTAGCTTTCACGTGCGCTAAATTAGAGCGCCGTGACGGTGGCAAAAATTTCTCGAATTTTACGCTTTTTTACTTTTAAACTCTTTCAAGGTGCTAGACTGATTGTAGCCTATATATTCTGTCTTGTCTGCGGATGACTAATAGCTACAAGAAGGTTTTTCAAATCGTTCTATTCAACACCTTAAAATTAATGTTCCAGATATTGTTACAAATAAAGGGTCGAAGAGCTAAATAATTAACATACGTTACGCCGGACATTGGGCATATCAGGAATTCTTTGTCTGTTCAAATATATAGTATCTAGATAAATATTTAGTAGTAAATATTGTATTAATAATGAAATAAAACTCAAAGTCATGTACCACATAAATTGTATTGTAAAAGTTAGGGGACGGCGACTAGTTTCGGCTTAAAAGCCATCTTCAGGCCATAAATTGGTTGACAACGTGGTGGCAATTTTATAACATAATGAAAGTTATTAAATGAGTGGTTTTGAAAGGTAGGAGAGGGGTTACGTATGGGGATTAAAGGGAAGGATAAATGTGGAACATGAAAATAGTAGACAAATTGTGGCCCCTTTGGTTCACTTGAGGATTTTATTTTCCTCCTTTTTCTTTTTTTCGTCTTCCAATTATTACGATTCACTCGTTAGAATCACCTTACTCCATTGTGGGGGTTCTCCACGATTGGAGATATCTAATTTTCTTATAAAATCACCCGTTCCTTTTTCAATTTAATTTGTCTACTATTTTCATGTTCCACACTTATCCTTTTCGCTTTATTCCCCATACGTAACCCCTCTCCTACCTTTCAAAACCACTCATTTGATTTTATTTTAACTTACATTATGTTATAAAATTTCCACCATGTTGTCAACCAATTTATGGCCTGAAGATGGCTTTTAAGCCGAAACTAGTCGCCGTCCCCTAACTTTTACAATACAATTTATGTGGTACATGACTTTGAGTTTTATTTCATTATTAATACAATATTTACTACTGAATATTTATCTAAGCTTTATTTCATTTTGTCTAATTTTATGAGAAGTATCTAAGTTGTAAGCGTAATTTGGAAACACCTTGTATAAAGCCGAATTCACTTAATAATCACTTACCTTATTTTTTAATAATTTGTCACAAAATGCTAAAAAATAAATCATGACCATAAGCAATAAAATAGTTTCTCTTTTAAAAGTTTATGGAATTGTAGGAAGGAAAATAAAACTAACAGAACTTTTCAATTTTTCAAGATGTTTTAAAATACGGGTTTCATGATTTCGTTCTTAATTTTTACATAATAAAATTTCACCGCCTGTATTGGTACATAATTTTTTGGTTTTCTGAAGAAGCTCTTCCAATCGTCGACTATTTTGAAGACAATTACATCGGACGACCAAACTGTAGGCAAGAGAGGCGAGCGGTGCCGTTTCCAATTCCGTTGTCTTCAAAATGGTCAAGAACAAATGTAGAGGGCTGGCATCGTGCATTTATAGCTTTAATAATTATCCGGTTATATCAAACTCAGGGGTTTTTAAATCATTTTTTTTTATTTCAGCACAGTTTAGATGTTATAAGACTTTTTCCCAATTTTTTGCAATCAGGATACTCGGATTTTCTCATTTGCATGTAGTTGAAATGTTTTTTTAATGCACTGTGACACTTTTGGCTGTCTTTATTATTTCTGGCCAATTTTTTGATAAATATATTAACTTTACTCTGTTTAGGTATAAAATTCCTGTTGAAATATTTAAAACATTTTCTTGTAACCGGTTAAATCAAATTCAGGGTTTTTTTAAATTATTTTTTTTATTTCAGCACAGTTTAGATGTTATAAGTCTTTTTCCCAATTTTTGCAATCAGGATACTCAGACTTTCTCTTCTGCATGTAGTTGATTTTCCCAATTTTTGCAATCAGGATACTCAGACTTTCTCTTCTGCATGTAGTTGATTTTTTTTAATGTACTGTGAATCTTTTGGCTTTCTCTTTATTGTTTTTGGCTAATTTTTTGATAAATATATTAACTTTACTGTGTTTAGGTATAAAATTCCTGTTGGAACATTTATAACTTTTTCTTGTAACTGGGGATTACCCAAATTTATTTTTACCTATATAGTCTCATCCTTGAACACTTCTCCCAGCAATGCTCCATTTCCTTTACGCGTCCAAATGGCACTCGGCGTTTTTCTCTGCAAAATAGTTTTTTTATAAAGGGGTAGGCCTCCATCCATTCATCAGTTGACTTTTTTAGATTTTAAGACAAAATTATGGATTTTTATTATGAAAAATTACATGATATCAAAATTGTAGAACATAAAATTTTCTATAAATTTTGTCTTGACTATTTTTTCAAGTTGCGCATAGTTTCGCCGCTAGTTTTTATTTTAATTTTTATCTTTATTAAATTATTATTTTTTGGTTAAATTTTTATATTAAAAATTTAAAAAAAATATCTTTAAATTTGTAATAAATAATTTTATATTTATAATTTTTTTCGAAATTTTATTACAAAAATTTTGGAATTTTTAAAAAATTGGCTAAGAAATTTAAGATTATATTACGATTTTAAACTAAATTGAATAATTTCTAAAATATTAAAGTTATTGAAATGGGATTTTCACCATTCGAAAGATAATATAAAACTCTAAATTTTAAATGTATTTTAGTTTCTTAAAATTTAGACTTGTAATTATTGTAGCCAAAATTAAGAATTTTTTTAATTTTTTTTGTAATTTCGTTTTATCAATAAGTATAAAATAAATGAAAAAAGTAAATAGCATGTCCAAAAAGGATCCAAAAGTACTATGTTTGTAAATTATTTCATAATTTTAACATAGTATTTGTAAAAGTTATAGCAAAAAATGAAAAAAGTTAAAACAATTCAATGGATATACCCATGAATTTTTGAAAAAAAATTTGATTTTTTTTTAGTTTTTTAAACTTTAAACTTAAAGTTTTTTAAACTTTAAACTTAATGCATTTTGATTCAAAAACTTAAAAAAAAGGTCTGTTTCCCATTTTGAATAAAATTGAATGAGATATTAATTATTTATTGATTTTAAAATTATTCAAAAATAGGTTTTATTTGTTTTAAGGTTCAAATTAACATTAAAAATTTTAAAAAAATTACCCTTAAATTTGTAGTAAAAAAACTCTATAATTGTGATTTTTTTCAGAATTTTATTCAAAAAACTGTAGAATTCATAATTTTTTTTGAAGTTTAATAAAAGTTTAAAAAAAATTGAATAACTTTAAAAATATTAAAGATATTAAAATGGGATTTATACCATTCGATAGGTAATATAATTAATGTATTTTAATGCAGAAAAACTAAAATAATCGATTAAACAATTACTTTACTAGGAGTGTTCGGAAAGTTGGGTGGGATTAACCCCTCATTTTTTTTAATGTACTGTGAATCTTTTGGCTTTCTCTTTATTGTTTTTGGCTAATTTTTTGATAAATATATTAACTTTACTGTGTTTAGGTATAAAATTCCTGTTGGAACATTTATAAATTTTTCTTGTAACTGGGGATTACCCTGTTAGACTTTGTAGCTAAAATAAATAAAAATGTCGTTAACACTGGTCAAAAAATGAAAAAATTGTCTATAAATAGAAATTTTTTTGTCTAATAATACTAAAAATGTCAAATCCAATAAGATTATATTTATTACCGTTATCATGGGAACTAGAAAAATTTCTAAACAACTTTTTTTGTGGTTGGGTAACCAAGAGATGATTATACTGAATATGCTGTTCATATGTAAAAAAATGCCATAAGAACAAAGCAATATTCACAGGGATAATTGCATTTCAGATGTCAAAAAATTACGTAGATAATTGATAATAATATTCCCTCGTTTTCTGAAGCATCTATTCAATCGCATACTTCCTCATCTATGTCTATGACAAAGACTAAAAGACTACGGCCACATCAAAGCAAAACCATGTGGTTAATTATTATAATTGCACTTTTAGCGGCAACACATTTTATTTCAGATTTTATGTTTGTTGTGGTATTTATTTTATCCAATTTAAAAAAATTGACATTGCTTTTTTGTTTAAATATTTTTTTTTTATTCAGGACATATTCTAATGAATCCAGTCAAAATAGTCATAATGATTCATTCCGGTATTTTTACTGGCAGGAAAACCAGCACTCAAAATTTTCAAATAAAAAATATCCCCAACTAATTTTCATCGTTTTTCCACTTTCTCAATGAAACTTACCCACAATAAATTTCTATCATTTTTTCACTTTTTTGAGTTAAAATCTTCCAACTAAATTTCTTCATTTTTTCACTTTTTACACTTAACATTACCCTAATTTCATAATTTTTTCACTTCTCACACTTAAAACTACAGACTTACCCCCATTTCATCATTTCTTCACTTTTTCAATGAAAATTACCCCCAACTGAATTTCTTTATTTTTTACTTTTCACTCTTAAAATTACCAAACATTTTGTAAATTTTCGGCTTCCTTATTAAGTTTAAAAATTTGTGGTCAATAACAAAATTTATAAACACTTAAGACGGGTGTTTAGGCGGGAAAACCAGCACTCAGATTTTCAAATAAAAAATATATATTACCCCAAAGTAATTTTCATCGTTTTTTCACTTTTTTCAATAAAACTTATCTACAATAAATTTCCAAAGCTTTTTCACTTCTTTGAGTTAAATTTCTCCATTTTTTCACTTTGCACACATAAAATTACACCCATTTCATCATTTTTTCACTTTTTTCAATGAAAATTACCCCCAACTGAATTTCTTCATTTTTTTACTTTTCACACTTAAAATTACCCCAAATTTTGTAAATTTCCGTCTTTCTTATTAAGTTTAAAAAATTATGGTCAACAACAAAATCTATAAATACCTAAGACGGGGGTTTAAGCGGGAAAACCAGCACTCAGATTTTCAAATAAAAAATATATATGAACCCCAACTAATTTCCATCGTTTTTTCACTTTTTTGAGTTAAATTTATCCCCAACTAAATTTCTTCATTTTTTCACTTTTTACACTTAAAATTACTCCAATTTTATAATTTTTTTACTTGTCACACTTAAAATTACCACAAATTTTGTAAATTTTCGTCTTCCTTATTAAGTTTAAAAATTTCTGGTCAACAAGAAAATCTATAAACACTTAAGACGGGGGTTTAGGCGGGAAAACCAGGACTCAGATTTTCAAATAAAAAACATATATTACCCTTAACTAATTTTCATCGTTTTTTCACTTTTTTCAATACAATACAATACAATACATTTCTACCATTTTTCACTTTTTTGAGTTAAAATTACCCCAACTAAATTCTTCATTTTTTCACTTTTCACACTTAAAATTACCCCAATTTTATAATTTTTTCACTTTTCATATATAAAATTACTCCCATTTCATCATTTTTTCACTTTTTTTAATGAAAATTACCCCCAACTGAATTTATTAATTTTTTTACTTTTCACACTTAAAATTACCCCAAATTTTATAAATTTCTTTCTTCCTTATTAAGTTAAAAATTTGTGGTCAACAACAAAATCGAAAAAGGAAGAAATAATGTTACAAAAAGAAATTGTGCAAGAATATTTTTGTGATTCATAACTTTTTTTTCTAAGAGTTTTTTTTAAATTTTCGTGTTCCCTGTCCCCAAATTAGTCTACAAAAAAATATATTAAAACCTGGAGAATTACCCTAAACTAGACTTTTACCAATTTCATAAGAATTTTTAGTTTTAAATAATGTCTTCTACCTATTCCTTTAACTAGGGCACCATTTTTGGGGACACCCTGTATACAACTTTCGCAAGATATAATTTTATTTGAATGAACCATAAGTGTAATTTTTTGGTAATTTTTTTTTAAATATATTTATATGGATTTTAGAGATAAAAAAAGTCAATAATATTGAAAATCGAGAAACATTCCAAGGGCGCTTTAGTTTTTTTTTAATTAGAAAAAAATTTACATTCGGAAGGCATTTTTCTTCATAATTGGATAAATTTGTCGTAAAATTTACCTAGAATCAAGCACGGATTTAAAGTGGGGCGATCGCTCCTCCCAAATTGATAAAAAAATTAAAAAAAATCCACGAAAATAAAAAGATTAAACTCAATGAGTGTGAATTTTTGTTAATTTTTTATAAAAATATTTATATGGATTTTAGAGATAAAAAAGTCTATAATATTGAAAATCGAGAAACATTTCAAGGGCGCTTTAGTTTTTTTTTATTAGAAAAAAATTTACATGCGGAAGGCACTTTTATTCATAATTTGATAAATTGCTCGTAAAATTTACCCAGAATCTAGCACGGATTTAAAGAGGGGGGGGGGGGCGATCGCACCTCCTAAATAAATAAATAATTAAATAAACTAAATGAAAATAAAAAAATTAAACTCAATGAGTGTGAATTTTTGGTATTTTTTTAAAAAGTATATTTATATGGATTTTAGAGATAAAAAAGTCAATAATATTGAAAATCGAGAAACATTCCAAGGGCGCTTTAGTTTTTTTTTTTATTGGAAAAAAATTAACATGCGGAAGGCACTTTTATTCATAATTTGATAATTTTTTTCTAAAGTTTACCTAGAATCAAGCACGGATTTAAAGGGGGGCAATCGCCCCTCGCAAATAGATAAAAAAATTAAAAAAACTCCACGAAAATAAAAAGATTAAACTCAATGAGTGTGAATTTTTTATAAAAATATTTATATGGATTTTAGAGATAAAAAAGTCAATAATATTAAAAATCGAGAAACATTCCAAGGGCTCTTTAGTATTTTTTTTATTAGAAAAAAAAATTACATGCGGAAGGCACTTTTATTCATAATTTGATAAATTGCTCGTAAAATTTACCCAGAATCAAGCACGGATTTAAAGGGGGCGATCGCCCCTCCCAAATTGATAAAAAAAAATTAAAAAGCTCCACGAAAATAAAAAAATTAAACTTTTTACGCATATGCATTACAATTTCCTTGGAGGAGTACCCCTGTTTCATTAAAAATGACCTAAAATCGCCCCCCCCAAATAAAGCGCCAGGATCCGTATTCTTATTAAAATCATACTAATATTTTAAATTTAAGTTCCAATCATATTTTCAATAATTACTATAAAAAAGAATCATCTCAATATTTCTTGAGTTGTATATTATTATGTTATTGTAAAATTTCTACAAAGATCGAGCCTTAGATTACGCAATATCTCGATATTAACACGATTGTCTATTTCCCTCTTTTGCGCTGCAATAAATATTATATCGAAAATTATGCATATTACGAAGCATAACCTAGAGACGTCTTCTCAAATATGACAAATATGTGGCACCACCACCAATCAAATTAGGATAATATATCTTCAGACATTCAACAGTCGTTTTATGTCTGAGCTCGCCCAAAATTTCAGTTCATCAGTAACTCTAAGGGCAAATGTTTGTTATAATAAAAAATAAATAAATAAATAAATAAATGCGCGCTTAACACATATGTAATTTTTTTAAGATTTATAAAAATATAAATTATGCAAAGGTTATTAATTAGTTGTGTTAAAATTATCATTAAACACGTCTGGTGACTGTAAAGTATGAAAGTGAATTCGCCTCATTTCTCGGTATATTTGTTTGGTAATAAAAATGTGATCAACTTTGTAAACATAATAAATGTTTTATTATAAATAAATAATGTAAAAGCTCTTCCAAATTAAAATAGTTTTATATTCATTTAAACACAAGAGTCCCAGTTCTATAAATAACTGAGCGGTCCTTCGTAAAATTCTTCACGTCCACTTTAAGATAAAGTAACTATATTTCTTGGTTGGTAACTTAATTAAATCGTCTACTTCGGTTGTTAATTTAAGCCTATTGTATTCTAAACATAAATATTTTTTTATTAGGAATTTCTAGAAATATGCAACAATGCACTTTTCAGACGACAATGAAAATTCTACTTAAAATATTTCAACAAAAAATCTGTGTTAATTCGCTATTACATAATCAAGTAATTCCCAGTAATTAGATCACAAAAAAGTACATATGTATGAAAATTTAATCTTTGTAATAAAATTATTATTTTTTTGTTTAAACTACAAAATCATAACATTGTAAATAATATAAAAAAAAATAATTATCATCCACTTTAGTAAAGGTCGTTCTCATTTTTATTCTTCGCGTACGAGCATGAATGCAATGCAGTGTACGCGAACGACAAAAAAAAAAGAAAACAAGTACAAGGAAGAAGACTGAAGAAAAACGAAGCACAAAAAGTTTGTTGTGGTAGAAGAAGTTATAGTTAATGTGCATCCCATCGTCATCACAATTGTCTCCGCAGCCAGACTGGCAGGTGCACTCACCTGTCGGATCGCGGTAGGCCGAGAATCGTTCGGGTGTCCGCCGAAGTGGACGCTTTGGTCCGCCAAGGATTGCTGTTTGTGCGTCCGCTTTTGTTGATGGCAAATTCTCGATTTGTTTATAAAATGTAGAGATGGGATTGAATTGTTCATACATTTATTTTTTATTGTTTTTTAAAATAGAAAGAAAAATGACCAATTTTCTTTATTTACTGGAAAATTTAGTGTAGGTTTTATTTTGAAAATGATGAAAAATGTTTGAGTAAACAGTAAACAGTAGAGAATTGAAATAGTAAATTACGAGTGATGTTACACTCAATATTTCAATCCAGTCCGGTATTCAAAAGGAACTGAAATTCTCAAAAATTGTTTAAAATTTTCCAAAAAGTGTCTGAAAGTGCCAAAAACTTTCTGAAATTCTTCAAAATTGTCTGAAATTGTCCAAAAGTATCTGATATTCTCAATAATTGTTTGAAATTGTATAAAAGTGTCTAAAATTACCAAAATTATTTGAAGTTGTCCAAAATTGTCTGAAATGGCCAAAAACTTTCTGAAATTCTCAAAAATTTGTTTGAAATTGTCCAAAAGTATCTGAAATTGCCAAAAATTGTCTCAAATTCTCCAAAATTGTTTAAAACTGCCTGAAATTGCCAAAAACTTTCTGAAATTCTCCAAAATTGTTTGAAATTATCCAAAAGTCTCTGAAATTGTCAAAAATTGTCTCAAATTCCCTAAAATTGTCTAAAATTTTCTAAAATTGTCCAAAAGTATCTGAAATTGTAAAAAATTGTCGTCCCAAATTCCTCAAAATTGTTTAAAACTGTCTGAAATTGCCAAAAATTTTCTGAAATTCTCCATAACTGTCTGAAATTGTGCAAAAGTATCTGATATTCTCAATAATTGTTTGAAATTGTATAAAAGTGTCTAAAAATACCAAAAATTGTTTCAAAATCTCCAAAATTATTTGATGTTGTCCAAAATTGTCTGAAATTGCCAAAAACTTTCTGAAATTCTCAAAAATTGTTTAAAATTGTCCAAAAGTATCTGAAATTGCCAAAAATTGTCGTCTCAAATTCTCCAAAATTGTTTAAAACTGACTGAAATTGCCAAAAACTTTCTGAAATTCCCCAAAATTGTTTGAAATTATCCAAAAGTGTCTGAAATTGTCAAAAATTGTCTCAACTTCTCTAAAATTGTCCAAAAGTGTCTGAAATTCTCAAAAATTGTTTTAAATTCTCCAAAAGTATCTAAAATTGCCAAAAATTGACGTCCCAAATTCTCCAAAATTGTTTAAAACTGCCTGAAATTGACAAAAATTTTCTGAAATTCTCCAAAATTGTCTGAAATTGTCCAAAAGTATCTGATATTCTCAATAATTATTTGAAATTGTATAAAAGTGTCTGAAATTGCCAAAAAATTGTTTCAAATTTTCCAAATTTTTTGAAATGGTCCAAAACTTTCTGAAATTCTCCAAAATTGTCTGAAATTGTCCAAAAATCTCTGAAATTGTCAAAAATGGTCTCAAATCTAAAAAATTGTCTGAAATTGTCCAAAGTGTCTGAAATTCTCCAAAATTGTCTGAAATTATCTAAAAGTATCTGATATTTTCAATAATTGTTTGAAATTGTATAAAAGTGTGTAAAATTGTAAAAAATTGTTTCAAATTCTCCAAATTTTTTTGAAATTGTTCAAAATTGTCTGAAATTGCCAAAAACTTTCTGAAATTCTCCAAAATTGTCTGAAATTTTCTAAAAGTGTCCGAAATTGTCTAAAATTGTCATAGGTTCTCCAAAGTTATCTGAAATTGTCAAAAATTGTCATAGGTTCTCCAAAGTTATCTGAAATTCTCAAAAATTGTTTGAAATTGTCCAAAAGTATATTATGTTGCCAGAAATTGTCTCAAATTCTACAAAATTGTTTAAAAGTGTTTGAAATTGCCAAACATTGTTTCAAATTATCCAAAATTTTTTGAAATAGCCAAAAACTTTCTGAATTTCTCCAAAATTGTCTGAAATTGTCCAAAAGTGTCTGAAATTGCAAAAATTGTCTCAAATTCACAAAAATTGTATAAAAGTGCCTGACATTGCCAAAAACTTTATGAAATTCTCCAAAGTTCTCTTGAAGTGTCCAAAAGTATCTGAAATTGCCAAAAATGGTCACAAATTCTCCAAAATTGTTTAAAAGTGCCTGAAATTTCCAAAAACTTTCTGAGATTCTCCAAAATTGTCTAATAGTATCTGACATTCTCAATAATTATTTGAAATTGTCCAAAAATGTCTGAAATTGCCAAAAATTGTCTCAAACTCCTCAAAATTATTTGAAAAAAACTTTCTGAAATTCTCAACAATTTTCTGAAATTGTCCAAAAGTGTCTGAAATTGCCAAAAATTATTTCGAATTCTCCAAAATTGTCTGAAATTGTCCGAAACTGTCTGAGATTCTCAAAAATTGTTTGAAATTGTCCAAAACTGTCTGAAATTGCCTAAAAATATCTGACCTTCTCTAAAATTGTCTGAAATTGTCCAAAAGTATCTGAAATTATCAAAAATTGTCTGATATTCTCCAAAAGTGTCTGGTATTCTATAAAATTGTCAAGTATTCTCAAAAATTATCTGAAATTCTCAAAAAAAAAGATATAAACTAGAGGTTAGAGTAAATAAAATAACTAGGCGGTAAACAAATATCCTACTGAAGTGCAGCAGCAGGTGAAATTTAATAATCGGATTACCATTCTTTTATTTTTATTAGAAATTCAAAAAAAAATGTAAGGTAAAAACAACTCGTCTTTATATTACTTTTGTGATATACAATTTTTTTAATATTTAAGTACCCTTCCGTTAATATTAAAAATAATAAGTTGCGGGTTTCAGCAGTCGATTCTGTATTTAATTATTGAGAGCGCGTCTGTGGTACTTTTTTAATATATTTTTAGTAAATGTGATACCTCTATCAGACGCGCTCTTTTAATAATTATTTTAAATGCCATGCAAAAAAACAGCATATTTTTAGTTGCTATAATAGGCGAGATCTCGTCCAAAAACGAATAATTATGTTTTTTGGCGCTCTACCTCGTACTGCTCACAAAAAATTAGACTAAATGGTAATAATGGTACAAAAATTGCTCTAAATGAAAATGAATGAAAGTGAACGTAAAATACTTAATTAAAGAATTTTGAAATAGTATCACAATAAAATAACTAAATATTATGATTTATGAAAGGTTATATGCGAGGTATCTTCCAATTATTTTAATTTTTTCTACAGCCGGCAACGTTCCGTTCCAAAATAGCGCTTCCCGGACATCACCTCTACTTTTTTTGGATATGGCTGGCAAAAGCAAAAGCTCAGCGGTCGAAGTTTCAGTCGAATGGTGACCGGTGCCGAAGTGTTGCCGCCTCCTAGGTCTCGTAGGTGTTAATAATTCCGCGTTCGACAACGTGCCGACCGAATCAAAACATTCACTTCTTCCATCCTGCTGAAACTTCTTTGGATCTTGTTGGACGGTTTTTGGTAATCTGGGAAGGAGTTTTGGAAATGTGCGGTAAGCGATTTTTTTGAAAAAATAAATAATAATTTTTTCATTTTTGAAAAATGATAAATTTTTTTTACAATATTTGGATGCACAAAATAGTTTTTTATAAAAAAATTAGGTAATATTTGATTAAACTGAAAATAATGATTAAAAAAATATTTGTTATTAAAAAAAATAGTTAATATTTTACATTAAAATTCTTACATTATTAAAATTTAGAAATAAGTTTTTCTTTACAAACAATTAATGAAGTTTATAAAACTTTTTTGCTTCCTACTAAAAAATTATTGGGAAGACAAATTTTGAAAAAAGTGATAATAATTTTTAAAAATTACTAATACTATTTTTCTATTAGGTAAATATTTCATTTTTAAATAATTTTTTAATAACATTAATAAGGTTCAAAACTATTTTTTTTTGCTTAATGCGTCATATTTTATTAAAAAAATCAGTTGTAATTTAATTATTAAATAATCTTTTATACTGAAAAAGTTTAAGTAGAAAATTTAATTTAAAGTTTATATATTTACAATTAAAAAAAAAAACGTTAATTTATGAAAATAATTTATTATTATTATTATTACATAGTGTTAATCTCATGTTAAAAAAATAATCTATTTGAAGATTATGAATGTTAAAGTCAATCATTAATAAATAATTTTAATTTAATTGGTATATAAGGTTTGAAATGTTGTGGTGTGATATATGGGAATCGTAAAATTATTTCAAAATTATATAGAGAATATAAATTGGGAGTATAATCATTATAAAAATTTTAAATCATTACAATTTTGAAAATTTATAAGTAAAAAGAAGTAATAGAGGAAGTTATAGTAGATATAGCAATAACTATTATTTTTTATATAAAAAAATCTAGTGGTTAAAAAAAATTTTAAAAGGGAGAGAAATAATAAACAAACTATTGTTAATCAATTAATAAAATATTATATATGGTATAAAGTGGTAATTTTACATAAAATAGAAAAAAAAGTTTTATTGAAAGTTGTACAATATTGAAATATAAATAAATGTATAATAATGATATTTCATAAAATTAAAAATTATAAAAAAATTAGTTTAAGAAGAAAAATTTGTGTCAAAGAAAAAGAAGAAAAATCATAGTTTAGAAGAAAATTTGTTATTATAAAAAACACAAGAAGAGGAATATATATTTTTTTGTTATAATTTTTCTAATGTTTATTATTTTTCTCTAGATTGAGATAGAGATTTCAAATATTATTCAAATAACGTAACATTATATTATTAAATTCGCAACTAAATATCCAGAAAAATATTTTAATTTATTAAAAAATATATTAATATTTTTATTAAATTTTTCTTTTTTTTTCTTATTACAGTTGTTGAATTTAATTTCTCATTTTTCTCATGTTTTTAGGGTTTATTTAAAATTTTCACTTGGGTCAAAATAAAATAAATTTAAGTTTGATAAAAAACCAAAAACACTTAAAACTCTCTCAACTCAACTAAATATCCAGAAAAATATTTTGATTTATTAAAGAATATAATAATATTTTTATTAAATTTTTCTTTTTTTTCTTATTGCAGTTGTTGGATTTAATTTCTCATTTTTCTCATGTTGTTAGGATTTTTTTTCAAATTTTCACTTGGGTCAAAATAAAATAAATTTAAATTTGATAAAAAACCAAAAACACACGTATAAACACTCTCAACTCACTAAATATCCAGAAAAATATTTTAATTTATTAAAAAATATATTAATATTATTATTAAATTTTTCTTTTTTTTCTTATTACAGTTGTTGGATTTAATTTCTCATTTTTCTCATGTTGTTAGGATTTTTTTTCAAATTTTCACTTGGGTCAAAATAAAATAAATTTAAATTTGATAAAAAACCAAAAACACACTTATAAACACTCTCAACTCACTAAATATCCAGAAAAATATTTTAATTTATTAAAAAATATATTAATATTATTATTAAATTTTTCTTTTTTTTCTTATTACAGTTGTTGGATTTAATTTCTCATTTTTCTCATGTTGTTAGGTTTTTTTTCAAATTTTCACTTAGGTCAAAATAAAATAAATTTAAGTTCGATAAAAAACCAAAAACACACTTAAACTCTCTTAACTCAACTAAATATCCAGAAAAATATTTTAATTTATTGAAAAATATATTAATATTCTTATTAATTTTTTTCCTTATTACAGTTGTTGGATTTAATTTCTTATTTTTCTCATGTTTTTAGGTTTATTTAAAATTTTCACTTGGGTCAAAATAAAATAAATTTAAGTTCGATAAAAAACCAAAAACACACTTAAACTCTCTTAACTCAACTAAATATCAAGAAAAATATTTTGATTTATTAAAAAATATAATATTTTTATTAAATTTTTTTTTTTGTCTTATTACAATTGTTTAATTTAATTTCTCATTTTTCTCATGTTGTTAGGGTTTTTTTCAAATTTTCACTTAGGTCAAAATAAAATAAATTTAAGTTTGATAAAAACCAAAAACACACTTTAACTCTTAATGAGGCAAAGAAAAATATGTGTAAAAGGGTACTTACAAGTTGATATTTATATAGGATAAGATTAGGCAAGTCCGAGTCTGTACTTTTAAATGGAAATTTATAAACTATTATGAGTTTAGTTTGATACAGTGTGTACAAAAAGTAACGTAACTTGTTAATAGTTCGTTTTTTGATGTTTACAAAAAAAAGATTTAAATAAAAGTTTTAGTCAATTTAAGTATGAATCAAAAATTGATTCTTATTGATATTTATTTAATAAAACTTTTATTTGAATCCTTTTTTTAGTAAACATCAAAAAACGAATTATTAACAAGTTACGTTACTTTTTGTACACACTGTATAAATTTTGAACTAATTATATTAAAACGATAGTTATTTGTTTTTTTTTTAACATAAAATATAAAACGCCTTGTATTTTTGTTACTATGTCCTGAAACACTCTGTATATTAAGTTTTTTCAGCAAATATTTGAATAAGATTAGATTTTTTTTTGGTAATAAAAAATATATGTACCAGCTATATACTCTTTAAACTTAAGTGATTGTGTGATTTTTTATAATTTATTACTACATTTCTCACATTTTTTTTAATAATGATTTTCGTACTTGCAAAAAAATTAAATTTTTTTTACTTTATTTGAACTAAAATAAGCAATTAACTAAATAAATAATGAAACAACCCAGAATCAAGTACGGTTAGAGCTATGAGGTTACGTTAAGGGGGTATTACACCTTCAGGCTTGATTTTCGACTCTATTTTCAAGAATTAATTCCACACTCCATACTGCCTTTCTACCACATTACGTGTTCTAATCAGAGACGCATTATAAAGGGTTTCTGATTCAATTTGTAGATTTTCATGCGGTGTTAGTAAGTGTCTTGACAAAGTGTAACCTATTAAATGGAAAGTTCTATATCGTCAAAATTGTATTTCAGTCTAGAATTATTAAAGATTGTTTTATCGTGACAACTATCAGGCCATCTCGCTACTATTTTCCTTATTTTCAAAGAGCATCAGATTTCTGTATATCAGTGAGCCAACATGTTCTGACAGAAACTCTTCAAACATTTGTTATTGCTAACGTTTTTTTCTATATACTTACCAGGTAAAATTATACGAACGTGAGTACAATTAATTACTCCATAGAATTGAGGAAAATGTGCTATTGCATATAACTTTTCATCTATTGTTGCCACTTCTTACCTGTTTTGTTGCATTATAATAAAATCTTCTTTCAAAAGAAGTGACAAAATTGCTGACTAAAAGTATGATACGAGAAGCCGAAGCTACTGAGACTCCAACGAAATCTGACACGCTCAATAAAATATTTTCTATTGTATAGAATCGTAAGGTCAAAAGAAGTTTTGCCTCTGGGTTGATGGCTCCAACCTAACCTGTTGGATAATAAAGAAATTTGGTTTCTTATGTGGTTTAGAAATTCTACAACAGCTGCTTTGCTCAAACGAAACCTAAAAAAACTCACCTCGGTGATCTTGGCTCCAAGCCGGCCAGCTTATACCGAGCTAATGTTGGCTCCCGGCCGGCCAATTCCAAGTGGTACTTTTCCACCACGGTCAAATACTTTCACAAATTCATTCGGCCGATTTGGGATCTTTCTCGTTTTATTAATTTTTTTATATTTTTGTGGTGTTGAGAATAGGCGGCCACGGACAAAAATTAGTTGTTTACATAGAGAAATAGAAGGACTATTGAGACAAAATTTTTCGTTTACATATATCTACCACAAAGGGCCAGCTCCAAGAATCGAAAAGTAGATTTTCATAGCGGTTGAACAAATCTATAAATCTACTTCCTTTGGGGAAGACATATGTGAACGAAAGATTTTGTCTGAATAGTCCTTCCATTTCTCTATGTAATCAGCTTATTTTTGTTCGTGGCCGCCTATTCTCAACGCCACAAAAAATATAAACAAATTAATAAAACGAGAAAATTTGTATGAGTAGACCACGAATCGACTGAATGAATTTGTGAAAGTATTTGACCGTGGTGGAAAAGTGCCACTTGGAGTTGGCCGGCCGGGAGTCAAGATTACCTCCGTATAAGCTTGGAGCTGATCGGCCGGGAGCTAAGATCACCGAGGTGAAAAACTCCGATCAAGCTTCAAATGTATCCACTCGTTGCTTGTATGTTTTCCACGAACTTGTTTCCATCATAGAATCAGTAGAATCTGAGGTTTTCATCGTACAAAAACTCATAATTTTTAATTGAAGTGAATATAAAGTTACAAATAACATCACTTTATAGTTAAATTAACTTTAAGAGCTAAAGGATTAATGAAACTTGTTAAGACCCTTAAAATTTATTATGGAAATTGCCGTAATTTCATTAAATAAAGTAGTTTGTTATTTAATGAGTAAAACGGATACTTTAGTCCCTAAAATAAGGGCGTAAAATGCACGTTTTAGTCCCTGCGGTTAAAAAATTACTTAGATATGCAAACCAGTTTGCAGTTATCTATATATTTTTATAATTGGTTTTCTACTTTTGTAAAGTTTCTGTTACAAACTTTTATCCAGAGTGAATTTTTCTGTCAAATAAATATTACAGAATAGTATATTATATACCAAGGGACTAAAGTGCATCTTTTAATCCCGAGGGTGAAGATTGAAATAATCACCTGAGGGATTAAAAGACACTTTAGTCCTGTGGTATATACGCTATTTTTTACACCGCGGTGCCCAAGCTCCTTAAAATTCAAATAATTATTTATCTGTTAATTTTGTAAATATTTAAACATAACAATCAATTCTATTATTTGTAAGTTTCTTACTTCTGATTAGGTAATCATGTTTGATATTAAATTAAAAAAAAAATTAAAAAAAACGGGGTTCCCGGATGGGGCTCGAACTCGATATTTTAGAATAAAATTGTAAAAAAATATATGAAAAATCTTGTGTTGTAGAAAAGAAAATTAAAGACCTACTCCTATACTCCTTTGTAGAAAGTATTTGACAGTTAGTTCTGAATTAAATTAGAATAAACAAAGTGGCTTATTTCAATTGTTTTTTATTTGCGGGACTAAAAAATTTTAGTCCTTTGGGATTAAAAAATTTCAGTCCCAAGGAAGTAAAAGTAGCACTTTAGACTAAAGTACTATTTTTACTCCCATATTTAAAAAAAATTATTGATAAAACTTGGTGCTTTATTTAAGACACGATAAGTAAAAAACATTGAAGTTGGGACAATTATTTAAAAAAAATATACTTGTTTAAAAAATATTATTGTGAAAACTTTTTAAAAAACAATACTTACGTTTGAATATGAAATCACACAAATTTGAACCATTTTGAATTTAATTTTTCTCTCAAGACTGCAGATTTTATCTGAATTTAATTTGTTCATAAAAACTACTTTATTATGAACACTTCGTATGTTTAATAAGTTAAAAGTTTGTGGAATTAGCAATATTTACAATATTTTCTTGTGATGTCAAAAAAACTGTATGTAGATTTAATTCTTCGAATCTAACATTCGGTATCACAATATTTTCACCATGTGTGACCTCAAAAATGTAAAGAAAAATCATAATCTCGAAATACAATTTTACCCTATGTGGTGGTAAAGTGAAAATCATTTTAAATTTAAACGAGGAATATGATATGAGTCGCCTATGCAGATTTTTTTTGTCTACAACATTAAATCAAATCTGTGCATGTACAGAATTTACATTTAGTTTGATTGTTTAGTTACAAATTTAATTATTCAAATAGTTTCATTAAACTCAATTATAGATTTGCGATTGGACATATTAAACAATATGTCGAACTACGGATTATAATTATGCAATACCTTTGTGATTATTCAACAATGCGATATATTGAGTTTAGTTTTCATAGTTTTTGTATATATTTACATAGCGGTTCAAAAAGTACTAACTCGTTTTTTTATTCATTGGTAGCAATTAGAATTTTTTGTGGGTGGGTATACTAAAAAATAAGAAGTTAACAAAAAATAGAAAATCACAAATAATTTTTTTAAACCTTTTATCAAATACAACTCTCTCTTTTTACTCCCCACTTCAAAACATAGACAAAACTGCTCTTATTGTACTAGATTCGACCATGACTGGAATACTGAGAAGATTCCCCTTATTAGAGACTCAGAACTGACTATGAATATTGAAATCGAAGATAGGTGGCTATCTGACTCTTTTTGCAGATACTTTGATACGTCCTATCCATACAAAATCCAACTTTGTAAGCTTCGTACCAGCCTATTTATCTGGAAAACGACATCTCTCTGGAATGATATTCCTGAAACCATGTTTCTCAGGGAATTCAATCTTCAGCTGTTAAAATCGAATGTGAATCGCCATTTTCATGCACGCCTCGTTCTTGAAGCAGCTTAAAGGATTTCCTATTGCATAAAATTTATAAGTGTTAAAAATTCACTGTCCTATCGTCACAATATAAAATTTGTTAAAAATATTCATTTATATTAAAAATTGCGCTTCTCTAATTTTCTTATTCCAGAAATAAATCTCTCATAAATCTGCTGATAGCCAAAACAATGTCCATCAAATCCCTGTATCTCTGTATTCAAGGTTAATTCTTAATATTTACTCGCTACCTGCTAAGTAGATATCTGACAAAATATTTCTTGATAGATTATGATATTGACACTATAAAAACTTTCTCTATATTTATTATTATTTGATCCTCCAAATAATACTGTAACGAAGTTACTTAATTACCGTGATAAATTTATCGGATACGGTACTGATAGAATTAACTTCGAATATAAGATTAGTAGTAACAGTGGTCACCCCCGCCGAAAGATGGATTCAGTCGCCTACGGGTTTCGCATATCCAGCCAACTTTATAGTATATAGAAGCTATTGGAAATTCTGGAAAAAGTTTAGTACAAAAATTATAGTCAATGTATTCTTCCTCCTCTTCTAAGTTTTCGTCTGCATTTTCTTATTCGATCTCGACAGTTAAAAATTTTTCAATGTTCAATCCTTCGATGTCGTTGTCGTCGTCATACTCCAGGGCTCGCAAAAATTTCGGGGCTGTTTTCACACGCGTCTCCCTGGCAGCATGTGCAGATAATAGAGCATTTTAACCCAGTCTTCCTACATCCCCCAAGCTCGACCGCACCCCTTCTTATACTTGCATGAAATGAATTTCAGGAGTGTTTCCGGTGCTGAATCTTTTGTGGCCTTCACTGGAGTTAGTCCAATCTTGCTCATGCGTACCATACCAAGCCTGAACTTGATGGTAGGTTCGAAGAGAATGTTCTTTTGTGGGGGGTAATGCAGCAAGATTAAATTTTCTCTTCGTCACGAATCTTGCAAAATTTCGATAACGTATGGAACCCAAAGTAGCGGCATTTTCCTTGGAGACGTTATCAAGGGATATAAAAAAGCTTACCCTCGCAGCAGCAATAACCTCTGGATCTGCTTTTCGTACACTATTTATCGGATTAAAAAATTTTATTTACGAAAGTTTTAGGAAATTTTATGCCCTATAATTTTTAGAATAACTACTTTTAACGTAGGTGGCACTGGAAAGATGATATTATTGAAAAACTGAATTTTTGTAGCATTTTCCAATATTGCGGCGCGAGCGGCGGTCGTTCACGGTCGCAAACTCAGAGTGTTAATTACAACCCCAAATTCTACTAATCTACGAACCCCCCAATGACTGGACTTGTTACGGACTTACAAATAATTAAGTATAAAATATGAACACTCATACTGTTGGAAAGGTTATACCTAAAATAAAAATAGAAACTATCGGGCAATCACTTTTAAATCATTTATTTCTTTATCTTGTCAGATAAAATGGTTGCAGTTTTAATATTTCAGCGGACAAGCTATAATTCTTGGATCCTAATATTATTTTGAAAATGTTCTTTACTTCATTTTTAAAAGTATTAAAAGTGGTCATAATAATAATAATAATTTACTAGAAATCAAAATCTAAGTCTTACCACATGAATTTTAATAATAATAATCGTAGAGGTTTACGCAACATGTTTCGGCCTTCCGGCCATCATCAGGCGCTGAAAAATTACAAGGTTGACAATGTGTGATTTACATAAAAAAATATTAAACTTACAATAGTTTATCGTAAATTTAGTGTAGAATAATAACAGGTTTAACAAGGCATCTTGAAGATTAAATTAGAAGTTAACGATATGTGGTAATGGAAAAATTTAGCATATAATAAAACACAGTAAAATTAAAAATACAAAATAAAAAATCATGGTCCAACCATTCCATCACAGAATTGATTGGACGACGATTACCCTCTATAGGTAATAATAAAACCCAAGAGAGCTTGCTGAGTTTCAAAAAAATGAAATCGAAGTGCATCCTACGATGCACTTACAATTAAATTAGAAAATAAAGTTGGAGTAAATTTTTATGTTATCTACGCACCATACACCACAAAATGGTAGGTAGAAGTAGAGAACGGAAGCAGTACCTAAATTTGACAAGTGACATTTCAAAAAGCGGTAAAATTTAAATTTAAGTAAAAGTTAACAGGTTTGACAAAGCTACTTGAAGATTAGATAAATGATAACAGAAAGTGGTAAATTGTAATATATAAGAAACACTGTAAAAACCATAGTCCAAGATTTCATCACAAAATTAATTGGACAACGATTACCCTCTATAGGTAATAATAGAACCTAAGAGAGCTTACTCAGTTTCCAGAATGAAATCAAATCAAAGTGCATCTTACGATGCATTTCGCAATTGAATTTGAAAGAAACTTGAAGTAAATGTTAAATGGCTAAAGTTATTCTTGGTCAGAGAGACAAGCGAAAAGAGTAGAGGCCTCAATGGGTCCGGCGAAAAGAAGAAGAGGTGAAAGGTGTCAAGAGGTGGGAAGTGTCAAGAAGGAGAGGTAAACATAACCTAGGAAGTCGACTGGAACAAAACAAAAACAATCGGAAAGAAAAGTAAATTAGGAATTGTGGGTGATAGCTGTTAGAAGTTTTAAGTATAATAAGAAGATAAAATTTTTTTTTTGAGATGTCATCCCTATGGGTCGGAGACGGAATAGAATGATATTGAAAATTAGTTGAATAATAATAATAATTTGTTAAACACAATATGTTTAATTGTTTACCTTTTAAATGTCAAGTCTGACAATCTTCAAATCTCTTCTTTTTCAACTTCCATCTAAATCTTCAGAATCTGCATAAAGGTAAAGGCCCTAATTTGAACTTCTGGATATCTTATCAATTTTTTTGAACCCTTTTTTTCTTCTTAAAAATGGTTGCTGGATTTAACGCATGGTTAAATATTTTTGATTGTTCTGGATTTTTCAATCATTTTTAAAGACAATATCTACTACTTCAACGCAAGTATCATATTTCAATTCGTTTGAAGTGACTTTTTGTGGATTTTCCTACTTGTGTCAAAAGGCCATTCCAACTTCGGTAAGTTCGATTTTGCCCACCTTTACTTTTGTAAGAATCTCCTACTATCTTATTTGTTTTAGGCCTTTTTTTGTGTGATCATTCAGATTTATTCTGAACATTTTCCTGCTGAGTTATCCGCTCACCTGTTCTGAGATCAGTTCACGGCATTACCTTCACCCTCAATACTGATAGGTTGCAACCCATTAGAACTTCCCTCTGGATTGATTGATTTTACCATCATTGTAAGATCTTTCCTTTTCTTTGTGATCTCCATACCAGGAATTCAAGATTTGATTGGCAACGGTCAAATGTCATTTATTCATATTTATATTTAATCTTGTGTAATACGGTACATTGTAAGTATCTAATTTATTTACCTCTGTGCACCAAGTAGTACTGCCCGGGAGAACTCGCTTTTGTAACCTTTTTTTTTGTTTATATATTTACCTACGAAAAAAACATTAAGTCTATAATTTATTTTGAATATAAGACGATTGTAGACTATTAGTGATGCGTTCAACCTCCTACTTTGCAGGATATTTAGTCAAAAAATGTTTGAAAAAATCGGCTGTGTCACCCCAGAACTGTCCCGGCTCGTCAATGTAGAGAATACGATTATTTTAATTACAAAATACTAAGCATTACATTAATTTATGGAATAAATTTTAAATAGCAATATTGAAATATCAATTACATCGATATCTTGAATTTTTTTTTGCTCGTTCACAATACTTTCCTCCTGATGGGCCGGGAAAGTAAAAATTACAAAGGAACTCTGTACAATAAGAATTTTTAAGTGTGTATGTCATTAAATAATGATACGCCACTTCTTCTAAATCGACTAATTTCAACTGTGTTTAATAAACTATAAATATAGAGAGAGGCAAAAAACAAAGAAAAAATGCGGATTAACTGCATCGTCTGCGCCTACGTGTGTGTATCGTGCATATTTGAAAAGTAGGCTAGGTTAGTTATGATTAGTATGTTTTTGATGATAAAGTCGTTTCACATAGTTCTGGATGTTTTCCGATTCTAATAATAGTTTAATTCGTTTTTGAATTACAACACTGCTTATTTACATAACGGTCTACTGAGATTTTACTCAATTTTGCGGAAGCTCTTGATGATCTACTAGAATTATTTTTAAGTACCGTAACTATGATTCAGTTTAGTCATATTCAGGTGAATATTAATCATTCTGTAAGTGTAAAACTAAGAATTTAAACAAAACCCTAATAAGGCTAGTAAAAAAACTAGCGCTAATATACAATGTATATCAAGAAGTTTACACAATATGGAAAAACCATACAGGTTACTTTAATAACCAAGATACAAGGTGTTTTATCTATTTTGCCAATTTCTTGCATGGTTCATAACTTTCTAACCACACTGTATATTTTAAAAATATTTCGCGGGCATGTTTTGTTTAAAGTGTCCAATCGATCAATAAATTTACAATAAAATAAATCCAGGTCCGGATTAAAAAAAAATATAATATTCCGACACAAAAACAACACCTTGTATATCAGATTTTTCTAAAATAGATTATGTATTTGCAAAGAGCACGAAAAAATGAATTTATTGATATACTTTGCATTTGCGGCAAATTTTTTTTCTTGTAAAATTTTGAGTTGGAATTCTGAAATGGCGTGAAATTGTGAGTGCCCAAAATTGAAACTAATTTCTTTTTAATGTGATTTAGTTTTAATGAAAACTAGTTGGTAACATTTTAATTTTTTATTTATTTGTGATAAATAATTAACAAGAAAACATTCTTCTTTAATTAACGAATAAATAATAATGAATCCACTAAATTACAAGCATTTTAAAAAACGCCTAAAAATATTACACGGAATAAAAACATGTTTTTAGTACTTTGACGCAAAAAATTCACTTTAAAAATAAACACAAGAACTATGCGCAACACGAAATTTATGGACGTTTTTTTTACGATTTTTTACGTTTTTTTTACGATTTTTCACTGAGTCTATGCATTTTATTTTTGAATTATTTCCAGAATTCAAAATACATATTTCTTGTGAAAATTATTTATAAAATCAACGCATTATTTGCAACCCTGAAATTAACCAAATAAAAAAATTTTTTTTAATGATATTGAAGTGAAGTGAAGAATTTTTGATTTTTTTTGTTGAGAAAAAGAGAGTTTTTTTGACAATTATTTTTTTAATTATTTGCAATTTTTCTCTTAGTAATTATTCATTTCCTCCTTTTTTATACAGGGTGTTTCATTGGGATTTTTTACAATTTTTTACGATTCCTTAAGATTTCTTACGATCTTTTACGATATGACCTGTTTCGATATTTTTAAAAATGGCGGAGATATAATTTTTTTTGATATTTCAACCCCCTCCAGTTTCACCCCTGTAAGTCGGATAAAAAAAAGTTTTATACAAATTGTATTTGAAAAATGTTAATCCATAATGGATTTACTTTGTTGTCATTAATTTTTAGGTGTTTTTTATAATTTTTGTTGTTATTCATTAATTAAAGTTTTTGTAAATTTATTATTATTTATGTTTTTTGTGGATTATTTATGGCAAATAATAAAAAAATACTTAAAATATTAAAATTTTACCAATTTAGGTTAACAAGTCTTCATTAAAACTAAATCACATTAAAAAAAAATTAATTTCAGTCTTGGGCTCTCACAATTCGCACACCATTTTAGAATTTTACAAGAAAATACATTTTACCGAAAATGCAAAGTATATCACTAAATTTATTTTTTCGTGCTCTTTGCAAACACAGAATCGATTTTAGAAAAATCTGATATACAGGGTGTTGTTTTCGGGTCGGAATATTTTATAATATTTTTTTTAATCCGGACCTGGATTTCTTTTATTATAAATTTATTGATCGATTGTTTACTTTAGACATAATATGTCCGCCAAATATCATGAACATATACAGTGTGGTTAGAAAGTTCATGCAAGATATTGGCAAAATAGATAAAATACCCTGTATCTTGGGTATTAAAGTGGTTAGACCCATTAAGTATGGGATTTTTGAGATTGCCTAGGTGTCCCCTATTTGCAGTTAACGTATGTCACTTTCCCAATGAAACACCCTGTATAAAAATTATTCATTTTTTCTTTATGTAGCAAGTCCATCCTTGAATTGCTCTGTTATGATAAAAACTAGTTTTAAGGATAATACCACAAGGAAGTAAGAATTTTTTGAAAACATCATGTTGTTTCCTGGAAATTAAAAAAAAGTTATTTGCGTAATTTGTAAGTATTTTTAAAAAAAATTCTTACCTTGCGTGGTTTTTGGCAAGATTATTCTATAAAATGTTTCTAGGATATATGCTTTAGATATTACCGTGTTTGTCGGCACACTTTCTTGAACACTATAAAATTATTAAGTTAATATCTGAACAACCAAAACAATTTTTGTCCATTTTTCATTACCTTTTCAAAAACTTCATATTGATGTTTCGTAGAATTTTGAAAACACTGCCACACTTAATGTTTTCAGAAGCGAGCTGACACCATTTGAATTTTTCGATTATTTTTTGAGTAAATTTGATACTTTATTGCATGCAATAATAAATCCAATAAGCTAACAATATTCAAGTAGCTCAGCTACGGACAAACGGACAGACAGGCGGTTGGGTCACTTAAAATAGTAGGTGGGCGAGCTAAGGTTACCATCTGGCAATTGCTGGAAACAAAGCTAGAAAATTCTAAACCGTTCTCGAGTTATCGCTGAGACAGACAGACAGACAGACGGATGGACATCGAATAATTATTAATAAATGTCAAAATTTGATACTATGTTTAGTTTGTAATAATATTAAATCGGTTACAAAATTAAAATAATGTAAAATTTTTGTTTGGACGAGTTACACTAAGTTGAAATAAATTCAACGTTCTGATTGGAAAATCATACAAAGAAAATAATCTTTTAAAAAGTCAAAAGTTCACTAAAAAAATAATATTTCATGGAATAAAATGTTAGTTACCCTTTAGTGACCTCTGCGTAACTGGTCCACGATTCGAATGGACAATCTGTATAAACAACAGGTGAAACCTCTTGTTTTTTTTGGGCCAGACCGATGTGCATCGAGCATGAGGCACTCGGTATAATTGTAATCTGGTAATGAGTCTGGTGTGCTCGCTGGGCAATGGGCAAATAGCTTTTTGCTCTCTCTGGTTCCCTCTCGTCTTTGCAGCCAACACTCTGATATTCTGACCAGAAGAGTTATGAAAAAAATTAAAAAAAAAACATTGTCTACGGCTACCGCTGCTACAACATCAGCATCTTCTGCGAATGGCCAGTGGCGGAGGTTTATATAGGAATAAGGGCTAGTTGTTTTCCCTTAGGTCAAAGTTCAAATTTATACACAAACAGATATATTTTATTTTGTGTAAGATTGGATCAGCCATTATATTTTCATTTAAATATAGGTTTAAATAAAACATAACACAAGCTTTTTATAATTGATTTGCATTAATGTTATACCACGTGACTTTTGTGGTTGCCGTTTGGAGAATTATCCAAGGAAATTTTCCAGTTAATATTAAATAAACCTACTCTCTAGTCTATTTTTTCTGCCCAGAACAGGGTAGAGCGACACAAAACATAATTGTTCGTTTTTGGACGGATCTTGCCTACTATAGCTACTAAAAATATGCGTTTTTTTCATATTTAAAATATTTATTAAAAGAGCGCGTCTGTGCTGATTTTTTCTAATTTATCTAGAGAAAAAGTTGATAGTAATAAATTGAATACAGAATCGATTGATGAAATGTGCAGCTTCCTATCATTAATATTAAGGGAGAACCCGTCCAAAAACCATATCAGCCAAAATAACATTTGATACCGGCGCCTCTTAATAGCATTTTGTAGCATAAAAAAATAGAAAAAAGTGACTATAAATAGCGCAGAAAATGTACATTATTGTACATCCTTAAAATCTTAAGAAAAAAATAATAGTAAAAATAAAAATAATAGAGAGTTAATATTATATATAATAAATCCAATTAGAAAATGTATTCCTTACTTGAGACACACTGTATACATCTTACAAGAATTTTTCTTTTTGGGACATATTTTATACAATTTACAAGTTTCGTTTTTAGGACATACTGTTTCCACTTTATAGTTTTATTTCAGAAAAATCTCGTTTTAAGTCCAACTGTATAACTTTAGACAATTTATTCCTAAAAATCTTCATTTGAGATAAAATGGAGATTTATTTGTACTATAAAAATAATAGATAGTCACGACATAAATCGTAGGTTGAAGTATATAGCCAAATCGTCGGTAAAAGCGACTAACCAAGTACAACTTGGTATCGGTAGATGATGGAATCCATCCGCCATCATAATGCCTTATAGGGAGGAGCGTGCATGACGAAATTAAATCAAAAACAGAGAGTAAGTTTTTGAAAATATACACTCCGACTATTACCATACATGTTTCATCCTTATATAAATCATCAGTGGTTCAGAGTAGGTTTTTGAAACTATGCATTCCGGCAAAGTACTACTGATGATTCCTATAAGGATGAAATATGTATGGTAATGGTCGGAGTGTATATTTTCAAAAACTTACTGTGTTTTTGATTTTTCCCAAGATTTCTTTTCAAAAAATCACAATTTGGGACACACTTCGTTCAAAAAACTACAAATAATTCTAAAAATTATTTGGTTTTTTACAGATTTACAGACTTACAGACTTACAGATTTACAGATTTACAAAATTACAGATTAAGTAGTAGGGATAATATTTGTTCATAATTATTTTGGAACAGAGCAATGTCTAGTATTTTAGTGATGTCGATCTCATTTCAAAATGAATATTTAATTTGTCTTTTTTCTGCATTCTGTTAAGAAAAGATAAGTCTAGAGATTTCTCGATTTTTTTTTAAATAATGCATTTTTAATATAGTAATTGGAAGGTAAAGTTACTATTTTTAACAATTTTACCAAACTTTTTGGGGTTTGTTTTTTTTTGAAAAAAAAGTCGACGAAAGTGTAGTTTAATCCTTTTTCTTTGTTTCAAAATAAAAAATAGTGAAATTAATTTAGTATTGTGTTCTCTGTAAATAAAAGCAAATGCATAGAATTTAAACATTTAGACGGTGTTGGAGCGCGAATCAATTGCTGTTAAGCACAATAAAACTGGCACCACAAGTTAGTGGAAAGTGAAAATACACACCCAAAAAAAGGCAGAAGACTAATAAATGAAAATGAGCTAAACGAACGAATAAATAAATAGTTAACCCCAGAAGAAAAATGCTTATGCGGGGAAGGGACTGCTATTATTATTATTTGCCGTTGCGCTCCGGGGCGACTTACTGAGGATTGATGGCGCCATTTGGCTATAGGTGTAGGAAACCCGGAAAACCTCACCACAGTGACACAAGGGGATTGAAAATCTAGGGCTCCGCATTAAACATTAATTAAATTCGAACCCACGTTGGCTTTAGCATCTAAACAGCCATAAATGAATATGACCGATAGCCAACGATCTGTGCCAACGAGACCGATGATGCTAATATAGTTAGCAAAACGTACGTAGAATGTTAAAAAAGTGTAGTTTTAGTTAGTGGTGAATATATTTTTCAACAAATAAAGGGGATTCACAAGGTTGTGAGTAACTGTGCAGCACCGGTTCTCTCCCATTGCCCATGTTAATTCCCATAAGAAAACGCAAGGTCCAGTCTGGCAATGTTTTGCTCATTACTGGCGATTTTTTGCTCATTCAACGTTACACATCCCGCCGGCGGCATTTCTTTAAAGAACCCCCGAAAGGGCCCCCAATTTTATTTTTAAAGACCCAAATTTCAGGACCCGAATATTTTTTAAGAATCCCAATTTAGGACCCCCGAATATTTTTAAGGACCCGGTTCTTTCGTGGGTCCTAAAATTGCGGGTCCTTAAAAATATTGGGGGCTGGGTATTAAATTGGGTTCTTTTGAATTCGGGGGTACTTGAAAATATTCGAGGGGTCCTGAAATTTGGGTCATTAAAACTATTCGGGGATCCTTAAACTGGGGAGGTCTTTGAAAATATTCGGGGGTCCTAAATTGGGATTCTTAAAAAATATTCTGGTCCTGAAATTTGGGTCCTTAAAAATAAAATTGGGGGTCCTCTGAATTCGGAGGTCCTTGAAAATCTTCGAAGGTCCTAAATTGGGGCCCCTTTCAGGAGTCCTTTGAAGAAATGCCGCAGGCGCGATGTGTAATGTGAATGAGCAAAAAATTGCCAGACTGGACCTTGGCGTTTTCTTATAGGAATTAACGTGGGCAATGGGGGAGAACCGGTGCTGCACAGTTACTGTTGTGATGAAATCACTACTGAAAGAATACGGTAAACTGAAGTCCAAATTTTTACAAATGCCGAATTACAGTTTAAAGTTTTAGGTTACTGGCCAGTTACATAAAACTTACAAATTAAACTCCAATTATCTGTACAATATTATTATATTATTATGATTAGAAAAAAAATAGAAAATGGATTCACTTTATTTTTGGTTTACTTTATTTGCCTCCTGAAGAAGTTGGGATGCTTGTGCAGAGGAATCGACCAATTTAGTTGATTACTTACATATCCGATGCAACATTTCCACCTCAAATTTGGACTGCTGTAACGTCTTCAACTTTCCGAACTACCAATAATTGTAGTAGTATAGCTATGCCGGTTCTGCGCCACGTCCATCCAGTTCCATCATCAATCCGAAGAAGTAGCCACCCCTAAGCTACCCCTATCCGAAGAAAAGATACCCTTAGAAGAGATTGGCTTAGCTTAGCCTCGTTTAACCACCCCTAAACGAAGTAGATAAGGCCTTTTGGCTGTTTTGAACCTGTTCAAAAGCTGTTTTGGACCTGTTAGAGAGCTATTTTTTACCTGTTCGAAAGCTGTTTTGGCGATAAGCAATGAGTCTTGCATTATATAGAGGAATTCAAAAGTACCGATTTCAACTACCGCTTCTGGTTATTGTCGTCGGACTCTCGGGGGTTCTTTAATGCCCAAAAGGCCTTATTTACGGGAAAAAAGAAGAGATCAAGCGATAAGCGATGAGTTTTCCACTATATAGGTGGATACAAAAATACCGGCTTCAACTACCGCTTCTGGTCATTGTCGTCGGTCTCTAGGGGTTGTTCATCTGGGATCTAAAGGCCTTATCTACTTAGTTTAGGGGTGGTTAAACGAGGCTAAGCTAAGATTCTCTTCTAAGGGTATCTTCTCTTCGGATAGGGGTAGCTTAGGGGTGGCTACTTCTTCGGATTGATGATGGAACTGGATGGACGTGGCGCAGAACCGGCATAGCTATACTACTAATTGTGAAGCAAAATGTTGTTTTAAAATTTTATGAGTCATCTTGAAAACCAATCCCTTACTTAAAATTATCAGGGGGTGCGCCACATTACAGTTAGAAAAATGTTACTTGCAGAGGGTCAGGCCGTGCGCGATTACTAACTTATTTTTTGACTTTTTTAAAGAAAGAACATTTTAGGGCAAAGTTAATGGTTTGCAGCAGGGATATATAGAATTAGATTTTCCAAATTATTTCTTGTAACGACATAATTAACGCCTGAAAATACGTAATATTGTCACTTTTTCTATACTGAATAATAGCAATGTTTAAAAAAAAGTTCATCATTTTGTACTTATACATCCCTAGAAATACCTTTTCTTTCGACACCTGTACAAGCAGTTTGAAGTAATTTTGAAAAATAAAGTTATAATTCCGCACGAGCTTAACCGCTGTTTTTGCTTAAAAATTCAAGCGGAGGATGGCCCATAAGGAGTTTCGTTATGTTATTTTATTAAAAGGTCTCTTAACAATATCGGGTAATAACGTAGATACAACATATTGAAATTTAGCTATTTAACTTGATATATGACGTGTGCAAAACATTGTTCTACTTGAGCAAACCACAATTCTGGATCATTGCTCCAGAAGGGAGGAAGTTTAATTAATATCAGGCCCGGATTAACAACTATTTACACCCTAGGCCAAAATTCTAAACTACTTCCCCTTCCAGGAGGTCTGTGGAGTGTGGAATTTTTTTGGCATATTTAACTGTAAACCTCGTTTTAGAGCTTCTTTGGGGTTATTTGAGCTATTAACACATTTTTATTTTTAGTTATTAAAATTCCAAAATGTATGAAAAGAAAATATTTGCACTTGCCTGGACGTTCACGCTTGCTATTCACAAGTACTAAGTTTTCGTATCCTGCGCCCTCCGCAAGCGTGCGCCCTAGACCATGGCCTAGGTTGGTCTTATCGGTAATCCGGGCCTGATTAACACGAACGACACTTCTGAAGAATCATTTATAGCCTCGAAATCGTGTATTTCGTTGAGGAAATTAAAGATAAAACTTATTTTATTAAGTGAAAAAATATTAATTCCCAACTTCCTATAGGGGTGGATTAAGATTAACTGAAATAGGTTAAGCTTATTCATCTAATTACCTTACTGCTTAGACTGCATTCTTTTTTACCTCAAGTGGAGCTTTTATTTCGACTGTAGTTAGTAAGTAACTGAAATAATAAAGTTTGAATTTATGGAGAAAAACATCTGAAAATGACAGTCTCATATCACTATAATGCGTGGCTAAATGATAGAGAATATTTATTAAAATATAATATTGTTTGTTTTATAACCTTATTTTATTAAGTTCTTGTACACCACTGGTTCTGGTGTAGTGGTGTCTGGCGAAGATAAGCCCCTAAAATTCGAAGAAACAACACCACTTGCCAAAAACACTAAACAAGGTCAACAATGGACAAACAAGAACATTACGATGAGCAGGATGAACATTCAATACTCGAGACTTTGATGACGTAGCAATGGTGATACCGGAGTTTTTTTTTTGCTTAGTAGCACTGAGTCATCTTCATAATTGATTCTAGTCTAGAATAAATATTTCTTGTTAATCAAATACTATTTTGCTATAATAATTTCAGATTAATGTCTATAATAAAAACATCCTAGTAATAAGAGCGCAGCCGGAAAAAAAATGTACTACTATATTTTTTCTATATACGAGCCATTCATTCTACTAAAATTTTCCAGATAAAGATGAAAATATCCATTTTGGGTTCACCTGAGATAATTAAAACCATTTCCAGATTGCAGTCTGTCTCTCTGTGTGTCAGTGTGTATTCTTCCACGATAGAGGCTACACGTTTAATCCGATTGAGCTGAAATGTATATAGGTTTCTGTTACCAATCGGCAAAACTCATTAGTTTTTGTACGACACCTGTCAAACGGAAGTGTCACTATCAAAAAATGACAGATGCAATATGTCACGGAATTTGAATTGCAATATGACTTGAAAGCCCTTGAAATACTCTATAAATGAGAAAAAGTAGAAGAATCGAAAAGCATAAAAAAAATTGGGAAAAAATTAGAAAAAACAGAAAACATTTCAAAAGAAAAATCAGAAAATCTTGGAAAAATAAATGAAAATAACATTCAAAAATATCGAAAAAATGAGAAAATTAAAAAAAAATGTATGAAAACGCAATAAATCGAAAAATATCGCAAAAAATTGCAAAAATCACAAAAATATCCCAAAAAGAACAACAAAAAAAAAAACAAACGGAAAAAATTGTAACCATTAAAAACTTTAAAAAAATGGCAAAAAATCGCAAAAAATAGCAAAAAATCGCAAAAAATCGCAAAAAATCTCAAAAAATTGCAAAAAATCGCAAAAAAACGAAAAAAAAACCGCAAAAAATCGCAAGAAATTGAAACAAAATCCCTAAAAATATTTCAAATAATCTAAAAACAACACAAAAAATGGCAGAAAACAGGAAAAAATTTCAAAAAATCGTAAAAACAATCGGAAAAATCACAAAAAATGGCAAAAAATTGAAAATGCAAATAATTGTAAAAAATCTGAAAGAACGCAAAATAAATTGCAAAATGGGAAAAAATTTCAAAAAATCGAAAAAAAAAATCACAATAAATTGCAGAAAATCAGAAAAAATGCAAAAAATTGCAAATTAAATAGGAAAAGATCAAAAAAAAATGGGAACAAAATCCCGAAAAAATAGCAAATAATCTCAAAAAAAAAACAAAAAATGGCAAACAAATGCAAATGCAAATAATCGCAAAAAATCATAAGAAAATGCAAAAAAAAATTGCAAAATAGGAAATAATTTCAAAATATCGTAAAAAAATAATCGTAAAAAAAATCCCAAAAAAATAGAAAATAATCTAAAAAAATACAAAATCGCAGAAAATATGAAAAAAATTAAAAAAACCGTAAAAAATCATAAAAGAATGGCAAACAATTGCAAATGCATATAATCGCAAAAATTCAGAAATAAAATGGAAAAAAATTGCAAATTAAATAGCAAAAAATCAAAAAAAAATCGAAACAAAATCCCGAAAAAATGGCAAATAATCTCCAAAAAACTGCAGAAAATAGGAAAAAAATTTTAAAAAATCGTAAAAAAATCGGAAAAATCACAAAAAATGGCAAAATATTGCAAACACACATAAAATAATTTTGACTGTTCTGAATAGAGTTTTTCAAGGGCTTTCAAATGACATATTGCAATTGGACCCCGGACTTTTCCCCGAGCTGGATCCCGGACTTTTGTTAGGTTTTTACCGTATCCATTACATGCTTTATCATTGAGATATTGCATTGATAGTGACACTTCTGTTTGATAGATGTCGTACAAAAACTAATGGGTTCTTCAACCCAAACCCATATACCAAATTTGAGCTCAATCGGATTAAACGTGTGGCCTCTATCGTTGAAGAATACACACAAACAGACAGACAGACTTTCATCTGGAAATGGCCGTAATCATCTCAGGTGACCTCAAAATGGATATTTCCATCTTTATCTCGAAATTTTTTTTTAGCTATTTCACAATACTTTCCCCTCTCGGAGGTAGGTCGGGAAAGTAGAAGGTGACTATTTAAAAGAGGCAAACAAAAAATTTCAAAAGTGAATAAGGAGCAGAAGTAAAAAGGTGCGGAGACAAAAAAAGTATTAGGAGAGCTGAAGAAGTAGCAGAGGAAGGAATAAAAAAGATCATTAATTTTGTTAATTTTCATTATAGCTTGTATTTTTCATTTATTTATTCGCTGTTGAACCCTTCATCCAATTGGGAATTACTATTTCAATATATAAAAGACAAATAAAGAAATATAATAACAAATGAAAACGAAATTGCACAAAGAATATTTTAAAGAAATATTAAATACAAAAAATGAGGAAGAGCAAATGAAAGAAATTAATTAAATGTTCAACCAAATTATTTCGTTAGTTGCTTCATTTGCTGCTACAATCTCAGTCTCAATTGTAAAAGTTGCTACCTACCATCGCTTACCGTTAACTGAGCCAAGAAAATGCACCATCTGCATGAATCATAGAAGTTTTGTGCATCCACAATAATTACACACGAATCAAGAGTATTTCGAAAAACTCTTTTTACTTTTGCAACTGAATGAAAGCCTACGACATGATTAGGCCACAATAAAAAAATTCGCCACTTACTCTACCTCATGGTAGTGTGGAAATGAGTTTTTTTATAGTAGAATTTGCTGCGCTCGTACGCTAAAACTATTGATTTTCCAAAAAAAAAAGGTTATTTTTCATAAAATATAGGAAATATTTTCTAGTTTTATTTTTATGGTACGAGTCGTAAAGAAGATATTGTCAAAAAATTGTTTTCTTGCGCCGTTTTTCCAAAAATTTTTTTTAGAATTTTTTTGGGATTTAGGATTTTCCAGATTTCTTAGTCCATTTTTTCTACGTTTTACTATTTTATCCAGTTTTTTGTTTTCTATTTTTCCGAGGATTTAAGGTTTTTTATTTTTTCCGATCAATTGCAGTTGAATTGTCCATCGATCTTGATAAAAACCCTACACTGAAATATTTTCTAGATATTTAATAACCAGCTCAACTTTTTGTTTGTTATTTCTGCCCAAGGCACCATTTTCCTCTCGTATAAGTGGGGATTTGTTTATTTAAACTGTTCAACCTTTTTGTAGATTCTTAAAATCTGTATTTTGATCAGTTGTTAGACAAGGTTTTCTAATTAATTTTTATTTTTCCTTGTTCCGCTTTTTCGAAAACGATACTGTTTCAGAATATATTTAAAGCAAACTTATTTCTTACAATATTTGGAACAACGGGAAATATTATGTAACAAAAAAAACGCATTTTTATTAAAACACTTACCAAACAACTCCCGGTATATCAATTATTATTTTTTCAGAAATTTAACAGTATTTTGTTTCCTGTTATTGAATTATTTTTTTAAGAAATTTTAGAGAGATAGTCAAAACCCATTATATTTAATGTATTTTGTTTTCCCTTAGACTTTGTTGATTTTTTTAAGGCACTCGATTTTTTTAAGTCCACTTGATCTGTCTGGATTTATGTTGTGAAAACTCATTATTTTTAATTATATTTTATTTGTCTTCCAAGATACTTTAGATGTCTGTGTTTTATAGAAAAACAAATAGTACACGGTACCACAGAACATTATAACGAGGAATGTTTAGTCAAACAAAAAACTATTGGGGTAAAAAGGCCACAAGTAAAAGGGTGTAAAATTCATTGTTATTGTTAATACATAATAAGGGTAAGGAACTTCTTGCAAATAGTAAAACTTTACACAGCATGTGGGTGGGAGGTCACACATTGACACGCTGTAATTCCCATTACCGTTTCTCGATTACCACCAAAAACTAATGAGTTTTAAGTGGAACTAAAATAATTTTTGTTGAAAATTTAGTTAAGATCAGTAGTTCAAAAAAAAAATGGTAGAGTATATTTTTTTACTGAAAATGTTAAGAAAATTCAAAATCAATCTCGAGATCGGTTTTTATTCGTTTTATCCATACTATGTATGTAGCGGGAAAGTAAAAATAAAAGGAAGTTTCGTAATCGTAACAATGCGGATGAAATCGCATTTATTAAGAGCTGTATATTTTAACTATCGCTCGTAAAATGTGGAAAAAAATAAATAAGTAAGTATTCTCTCGGCACGAAAGGAAATGTTAATTGATATTTGCATTTCATAGTTATTACCTTTGGTTCGAAGAATTATAAATGTATCCATCGCTTCTGTTATGCTGCCTCAATCTTTTATTTCAGATTAAATGCTACTCGCAATTCTTTGAATTTTATATCATTAATTATAAAAAATCGGTTCTTTCTCAGAATTCACGTTTATCAAAATTATTTCAAGATGATATCATTTTATTTTTACTATACCGTTACATATTATTTCATATACTCTAATTACGTTAAGTATGTACTGCATATGAAACAGGCCAATTTTAACCCAATATTAACAATAAACCGTTTCTATCATAACAGATCATCATTAAAAAATGCTTCTTTTAAACATAGAACCAACCACATCTAAACTAAACCTCTATTATCTGATTACAAATTACAATTATTTGGTGGCTGTAGGAAAATAGTTATTTTCCTCCAAAGGAGACAAAGTGCTTATCGAAAAATTGGGAGCTTACTCCAAAAATCCCTACTATTTTACTCCATTTTATTGCCTCATTTTTCACCACTTTTTTTTGTTTTAGCACCTCTTTTTATTAATTTGCACTATTTTTGTTTTCTTATTTGCACCACTTATGTTTTGTTTTTTGCACCACTTTTTTTGCTTTTTGTACCATTTTTTTAATTTATTTATCCCCTTTTTTATTTTATGTTCCACTTTCCTTGTTTTTGTCCCATTTCCGCCCTTTTTTGTTCCATTTTACTCCCTTTTTTGCCTCACTTTTCACCACTTTTTTTTAGCACCTTTTTTTTTTATTAATTTGCACCATTTTTGTTTTCTTATTTCCACCACTTTTGTTTTTCTTTTGCACCACTTTTTTTTGCTTTTTGTACCATTTTTTTAATTAATTTATCCCCTTTTTTATTTTATGTTCCACTTTCCTTGTTTTTGTCCCATTTCCGCCCTTTTTTGTTCCATTTTACTCCCTTTTTTGCCTCACTTTTCACCACTTTTTTTTAGCACCCTTTTTTATTAATTTGCTCCATTTTTATTTTCTTATTTGCACCACTTTTGTTTTGTTTTTGCACTACTTTTTTTGCTTTTTGTACCATTTTTTAAATTAATTTCTCCCCTTTTTATTTTATGTTCCACTTTCTTTGTTTTTGTCCCATTTCCGCCCTTTTTTGTTCAACTTTACTCCCTTTTTTGCCTCACTTTTCACCACTTTTTTTTATTAATTTGTACCATTTTTGTTTTCTTATTTCCACCATTTTTGTTTTTTTTGCACCACTTTTTTTTGCTTTTTGTACCATTTTTTTAATTAATTTATCCCCTTTTTACCTCTCGCCCTTTAGATAAGAGAGGTATAGGAATCATGCTAAAAATTGGGTAGTGAGTTTTCAATTGATAAACACGTTTTGGGGTCCCTAGAATACGATTTTAATATTTTCGCGATGATGTCTGTGTGTGTGTGTGTTAGTGTGTGTGTGTGTGTTTGGATGGATGTTGTAGTAACGATAACTCAAAAACCACTGAATTAAAAAATTTGAAATTTTGCATACAGGATTCTGATACCCTAGATTAGATCTGATTAGATTTTGGTACCAATCGGACAACCGAAAGTGGCAATTGCTATGGGTGATGACGCTATTACTATACAAAACGGCAATAAAGTTTTACACATTTATTTTGTATACTCTATAGTTTATTTTCGTATCATTAAATTTTTCAAAAGTTTTGCCATTGTTGCCAGATTTACAAAAAAGTAATTTTTTTTCATACTTTTTTGTGCCAACCTGTAAATTTTTGATTCAAAAATGGCGAGAGGTCATGTGTTGGCCACATCAGATTTTTTATTTTATGTTCCACTTTCCTTGTTTTTGTCCCATTTCCGCCCTTTTTTGTTCCATTTTACTCCCTTTTTTGCCTCACTTTTCACCACTTTTTTTTAGCACCCTTTTTTATTAATTTGCACCATTTTTGTTTTCTTATTTCCACAACTTTTGTTTTTTTTTGCACCACTTTTTTTTTGCTTTTTGTACCATTTTTTAAATTAATTTATCCCCTTTTTTATTTTATGTTCCACTTTCCTTGTCTTTGTCCCATTTCCGCCCTTTTTTGTTCCATTTTACTCCCTTTTTTTGCCTCACTTTTCACCACTTTTTTGTTTTAGCATCTCTTTTTATTAATTTGCACCATTTTTATTTTCTTATTTGCACCACTTTTGTTTTGTTTTTTTGCACCACTTATTTTTGCTTTTTGTGCCATTTTTTAAATTATTTTTCCCCATTTTTTTATTTTATGCCCCACTTTCCTTGTTTTTGTCCCATTTCCGCCCATTTTTGTTCCATTTTACTCCATTTTTTGCCTCACTTTTCACCACTTTTTTTTAGCATCTTTTTTTATTAATTTGCACCATTTTTCTTTTCTTATTTCCACCACTTTTGTTTTTTTTTGCACCACTTTTTTTGCTTTTTGTAACATTTTTTAAACTAATTTCTTCCCATTTTTATTTTATGTCCCACTTTCCTTGCTTTTGTCCCATTTCCGCCCTTTTTTGTTCCATTTTACTCCCTTTTTTGTCTCACTTTTCACCACTTTTTTTAGCATCTTTTTTTATTAATTTGCGCCATTTTTGTTTTCTTATTTCCACCACTTTTGTTTTTTTTTGCACCACTTTTTTTTGCTTTTTGTAACATTTTTTAAACTAATTTTTTCCCATTTTTATTTTATGTTTCACTTTCCTTGTTTTTGTCCCATTTCCGCCCTTTTTTGTCCCATTTTACTCCCTTTTTGCCTGACTTTTGTTGAAACACCTTTTTTTATTAATTTGCACCATTATCAGTTTCTTATTTGCACCACTTTTGTTTTGTTTTTTTTGCACCACTTATTTTTGATTTTTGTACCATTTCTAAATTATTTTTCCCCATTTTTTATTTTATGCCCCACTTTCCTTGTTTTTGTCCCATTTCCTCCCTTTTTGTTCCATTTTACTCCCTTTTTTGCCTCACTTTTCACCACTTTTTTTTTTGTTGAAGCACCTTTTTTTATTAATTTGCACCATTATCGGTTTCTTATTTGCACCACTTTTGTTTTGTTTTTTTTGCACCACTTATTTTTGTTTTTTGTACCATTTTTTAAATTAATTTCATCCCATTTTTTTATTATGCTCTTTGAGTTGCAAAGTGTAAACCACCCTTTTTGATGTGAAATTAGATAAAAATAATAATAATAAATATGTATATATACTTATATTGAGACTCTTAAGTGGTGGCATTTGAGACAAAATTATGGATTTTTATGAAAAATTACAGAAAATCAAAATTGTAGACCATAAAATTTTCTACAAATTTTGTCTTTACTTTTTTTTCGAGTTCCGCAATTTTTATCTTTATTGAATTATTAGTTTTTAGTTAAATTTTAATATTAAACATTTAAAAAAAAATATCTTTTGTAATAATTAATTTTATAATTATCATTTTTTTCAACATTTTATTACAAAAATAATCGATTAAACAATTAATTTTCTATGATTGTTCTGAAAGTTGGGTGGGATTATCCCCTCATTTTTTAATGATGCCAAACGCGTTTTTCTATTTTCATTTTCTAGTTATTTATAGGAAATTAATGATTGTCACATGTTTAAGTTTTGACGAAATTTGACAATTTGACGTTAATAATAAATTGATTTAATTTCGTCTGTTAATTTTCGACTAGACAACTCAGAAGTTAACCTAATTTATCAGCTTCATTTATTGCAAATAATATTCTCATGGGATAAATTGTAGAAGCCCGACTTCAAAGCCAGTTATAAAGAGTTTTACTTACTTCAAAGTAGAATCAGGTTAATGTTAATAATGAAATTTTAAGTTTAAGTCTGCAGAAAAATTTTCCGTCGAGTAAAACGTGCTTTAAGTTATTAAGTTTACAAGATGAAAATTTAACACAAAATTGAGTTATAAAAAATTTTAAATCAACTTGTTGAAAATCGAGGTGGGATATAATTTTTACACATAAATCAAAAATCTCTATAAATATAATTTTTAATACAATCACATTGTAAAGGTACAGGGTGTAATATTTTTAATCATACAGGGTGGATCCATTGTGGCTAGACGGTTAATATTTTGTTTATTCATGGATATGTGGTTTGATAAAGGCTACATTTTAAGATTATTTCGAAATATACGGTTTATATTATAGTTATATTATACAGGGCGTCCTAAATGGGGCATATTCAAATTTATAATGTATATAGTCTATAAATTCAAAAAAATGTATAGGATGTTCCAAAAGAAATAATATAACATTAATACGCCACATTTTTTTGGGACAATCTGTATATTTCAAAATAATTTTAAAATGTAGCAATATCCATGAATAAACAAAATTTTTAATATATAACCGTCTAGTCACATTGGACCGTCGCGTCCTCCGTGACTCACCCTGTATATCCATCAGTTTTTTCTGTTTTGCCTTTATTTTTTTACGGTACCTCCACCACTGCCCGAAGTCAATTGTTATAAAATATTCTTTTATATAACTTTTCATTACTATCCTCATATTAAAACTTTCCAGTCGATCGTTTTTATTTACTTTTTCTAATGGACTCCTAAATGACTCTGAAGATGGATCGGTTTATATATTTTTATTACTCTAAAATATCTAGAATACGATGCCTTAAAAAATACTACTAAAATAGGAACAAGAAAGAAGTAAAACTTTCAGTAAAGATCCAAAAAAAGGAATAACAAGTAAATGTTCCCCTTATCAAATTAAATCTGTTTTTCTGTAGGAGTAGGGCTTTATACGAGAACGATACTTTTCTCGTCTCGTCTCGTAAAACCGAGACGTGACCTATTTGAAAAATATTTAGGCGATACTGAGACCACATACGGAGTCTCGTTGGTCTCGTTCATATTTACTTCACAATTCAACTTCAGGGTGAAAAAAGGTTCCCAAAATTGTACTTACCGCGATAGCCTTTATTCCTTTACAAGGCTTAAATTCGACCATCACTGGAATACTTTTCTCAGATCTAGAGCTCTGCTCCTAAGTATATCTTGCGGTTACTCGATTCTATACAGAAGAAAACGATTTGCCTTATTGGAGACCCAGAACTGACTAGGAATCTTTTTTTTTCTCATTTTCCTGATTTTTTGTTTTTGTTCAGTTTTTTTTTTCTGATTTTTGTCATTTTTTTTTCATTCTTTCTAATTTTTTCTCATTTTTTTTATTCTGTTCTTTCTGTTTATTTTCTTTTCTACATTTTTCTTATTTTTCCTATTTCTCTGATTTTATGCAATTTTTTTTTGCAATTTTTTGCGATTATTTTGCAATTTTTTGGAATATTTTTCAATTTCTTGCGATGTTTTTTTCTCGGCTTTTTTACAATTTTATTTTTCGATTTGCCTTATTGGAGACTCAGAACTGACTAGGTTTTTTTATTTTATTGTTTTTTGGGTTTTTTTCTGTTTTTTCTGTTTTTAACTGATTTTTTCTGTTTTTTTTTGGATTTTTTATAATTTTTCCTCATATTTTCTCATTGTTTTGTTTTTCTATTTCTTTTGTTTTTAATTTTTTTTCATTTTTCCTATTCCTCTGATTTTTGCGATTTTTTTGTACGTTTTTTTACATTTTTTTTGATTTTTTCGTTTTTCGGTACTTTACAATTTTATTTTTCGATTTTCCTTATTGGAGACCCAGACTAGGAATCTTTTTTTTCAGTTTCGTATTTTTTGTTTTTTTTTTATATTATTTCCAATTTTTCCTCATTTTTCTCTCATTGTTTGTTTTTGTCTATTTCTTTTGTTTCCCAATTTTTTCTCATTTTTCCTATTCCTCGGATTTTTTGCAATTTTTTTTTGTAGCTATTTTTTGCAATTTTTTTGCGATTATTTTGCGATTTTTTGCAATATTTTTCAATTTCTGGCGTTTTTTGCGATTTCCTTTGGTTCTTTTTTTGCGATTTTTAGCGTTTTTTTCGTCTTTTTTACAATTTTTTCGATTTTTTCGTTTTTTCCGTATTTTACGATTTTATTTTTCCCAGAACTGACTAGGAATCTTTTTTTTTTCATTTTCCTGATTTTTCGTTTTTTTTTCTGTTTTTTTCTGTTTTTTTTGATTTTTTTCGAGTTTTTTCTAATTTTTCCTCATTTTTTTTTCTCATTGTTCGGTTTTTTCTATTTCTTTTGTTTTCTAATTTTTTCTCATTTTTCCTATTCCTCTGATTTTTTGCGATATTTTGCCATTTTTTTGTTACGGTTTTTTGCAATTTTTTTGCGATTATTTTAACATTTTTTGGAATAGTTTTCAATTTCTTGCGTTTTTTACATTTTTTTTGATTTTTTCGTTTTTTCCGTATTTTACAATTTCATTTTTCGATTTTTCTTCCAGAACTGACTAGGAATCTTTTTTTTTCATTTTCTTGATTTTTTGTTGTTTTTTCTGATTTTTTCGATTTTTCTAATTTTTCCTTTTTTTTCTCATTGTTCGGTTTTTTATATTTCTTTTGTTTTCTATTTTTCTCTAATTTTCCTATTCTTCTGATTTTTTGTTATTTTTTTTTATTACGGTTTTTTGCAATTTTTTTGCGATTTTCAGCGTTTTTTTCGGGTTGTTTGCAATTTTTTGATTTTTTCGTTTTTTTCCGTATTTTACAATTTTATTTTTCAATTTTTCTTCCAGAACTGACTAGGAATCTTTCTTTTTCATTTTCCTGATATTTTGTTATTTTTCTGTTTTTTCTGATTTTTTTTTGGCAATTTTTTGGTATTATTTTGCGCTTTTTGACAATATTTTTCAATTTCTTGCGTTTTTGAGACTTTTTTTCTTTCTTTTTTTGCGATTTTTAGCGCTTTTTTTGATTTTTTCCGCATTTTACAATTTTATTTTTCGATTTTCCTTATTGGCGACCCAGAACTGACTAGAATTTTTTTTTTCTTCAATTTAGTGATTTTTTGTTTTTTTTTTCTGTTTTTCTTTTATGATTTTTTTCGATTTTTTTCGATTTTTTTCAATTTTTCCTCATTTTTTTCTAACTGTTTTTTTGTTATCTAATTTTTTCTATTTTGGTTCTTTTTTTTTTATTTTTATCGGTTTTTTCGGCTATTTTACAATTTTTTGGTTATTTCATTTTTTCCGTATTTTACAATTTTATTTTTCGATTTGCCTTATTGGTAACCCAGAACTGACTAGGTATCTTTTTCTCATTTTCCTGATTTTTCTGTTTTTGTTCCGTTTTTTTTTCTATTTCTTTTGTTTTCTAATTTTTTCTCATTTTTTCCTATTCGCCTGAGTTACTATTGTTTTGCGATTTTTTGCAATATTTTGGGACTTTTTTTCCGGTTTTTTCAGATTTTTGGCGTATTTTTTGGGTTTTTACATTTTTTTTGATTTTTTCGTTTTTTTCGGAATATTACAATTTTATTTTTCATTTTTTCCCAATTATTTCCTGATTTTCTCTCAATTATTTCAAGTTTTTTGGTTTTTTTTTTTATTTTTACACTTAATTTCTAGAATAGGTTTATTTATTTATTTTTTATTTTTTTTGTGATTTGAGCTCAGAAATACAAAATTATTCATTACCAAAACAGCAGAAAATTAAGACAATTTTTTTAATTTTAGTAACACAAATAGCATATAAAATTTTCATTATCTTCCACCGAGGGCCAATTTCTTAACATTCTATTCGGGGTTCTTTGGTACGAAATAAACGTCAGAAAAGCCAATTATATTCGACAGAATAAGTTTACCTCAGAAGAATCATAGGCATAAATAGAGAATAAAATCAGAAATGTTCAAAGAAGATAATAAATGGCTAGAGATAATAGAAAGAAACTAGGATAGGATAAAAAATAACAGATAAGCAAAAATTATATGGGAAGCTAGAGGACCGGAAATAGTTATTTTCCTAACAAGTGCGGAAAGTTATATTTTTCCGCACGCAATTGCAGTTGCCCCAACGACGCGAAGCGGAGTTCGGGCATGCAATTAAGTGGGGAAAAGATACTTTACGCAAGTGTTAGGAACAAAATTTTTTCTACAAGCGCCTAGAATTAAAAAAAAATTTTAGAAAAAATATTTTTTTGTCATTAAACAAAAATTTTCTTAGTGCTTCTTAATAAATAAAACATTAGGCTGAAAGTAATCATAGTAACCAAGCAAGAATTAATTTTTAATCATTTTAGCATTTATAACATCTGTGCGGAAAAGTACAACTTTCCGCACGCTTGTAGAAAAAAACAGGATTAATGATATTACAGAAATTCTACAAAAATGAGCAAATTCTGGGAAAAAAACATAGCAAAAAAATTATTACAACTTAGGATAAAAGAGGAAAATAAACTTTCTGTATGCACCAGATAATTGTTTTACCCTGTATGGAAGAGACAGACAGGAAAAACACTGGTAATATAAAAGAGTTATTACAGGTAGGCCCGTCAGTCTACAAGTCTTATAATAAACCTACATTTTATGTAAATTTATGACTGCAGGCTACAAACTTATACAATGTAACAAACGTAATATACAGAGTGGAAAAATTTGTGGTCAGCGCTATACATAAGCGTCTCTTTATAAATTTTACAAATTAAAATTAAATTTAAATAAATGTTATAAATCTTAGTTACGTATGTAAAATTATTAGACTTGAAGGTTATATTAGAATTAAAAAAATTATTTACTAGTTATTAAAACTTGTGCAAAACATCACTTATTATTTATTAAATCATAATATTTAATGATTTGTTAGTAATTAGTTTACATGAATAATGCAATAAAAACTTTATTTTTGAACGTAGTATAATTATCTAAACTAAATACATTCAAAAATATTTTTATTTAATGTGTTATGTATATTCCCTAATGCACGTCAATGGTAATTTTAATGATATCGATAATCTAATATCTGCATAAATAATTATAAGTTTGGAGGGTATATTTTTACAGTCACTGATTATAAATTAATATTAATTTGAATATTTAAACTATTAATTGAAATAAATTGTTACCTTCATGGAAAATTCAATGTTATATGCAATAGATTTATACGGTATGTTAAAAAAATAACAGCTAATATTTTCTTCCGTAATGAATTGGAAATAAATAAAAGTTGTACGGAATTACAAATACCTCTATACCAAATTATCTTTTATACTTTAATTAAATTAAAATCATGTATCGTATTATTAAAATCTACATCATTAAAAGTTCTTTCGTGAAATTTACGTAGGTGAAATCATTTTGTGAAATTGAAAGGTAATTCTTGAACTACACAAACAATTTGCTGTTTTACTATTCTTTTGATCTGTAAATATTTTCGCGATGAAATCTTCTTTTAAAGCAGAAATAAAAAATCTGAGACAGTGGATGGTCGGTGCAGAGTTAGTTTGAGGAAAAACATAAAAAAGGTTGATTTGATCGATATTTTTTTATATTTTTGTTAAATTTTTATTTCAAGTGACCCCACACGGAACATACTTAAAATACCCCTCGGTTAAAATGTTTGATACTCGGGGATATTATCTATCTAAATATTGATGCTGATAATGGACGAGTTCCGAAAACTCGAGCCCCATGAGTTATAGACAATTAAGAATCGCATTTTTAAACTTGCTCATCCAGCCAAACGTCATAATATATCCCCTTTTTGAGTTCTACTTGGTGACACATTATAGAACAAAATGTATACACTATAATCAAATTTTATAACTTCAAAACTGTTTAATTTATAATATAGATATAATAGGTTTCTGCGATCAGCTTCTCACGATGAATCTAAAAATGTAAAAAAATACAAGGTTTTTCATTAAACAAAAAAACATAACTCTCATATGTATTACTTTTCTGGAGTACCTACCCTGTATAATTAAAATTATTTTTAGCTTATTGTCTTTTCTGATATAAATCTCACTGCAAAAACAGATTTAAAAAATCGGTTGTGTTTCAAATTTTGACATTTTTTATTTTTGACAGTTGGAGAAATAATTTTGACTGTTCTGAATTTATAATTCCAAATATTTTACAAATTTCAAAAATGCCGTCTTAAAAATTTCAAGAATTTAAAAAATTTTTATTATAAAAGTTTCAAAAATTTCTAAACATTGTAAAAACGAATTTCGAAAATTTTAAATTTTTGAAGATTTCAAAAAAAAATCCTGAGCTTCCTAAATTTCGAAAATTTAAATATTTTATAATTTCAAAAACGCAAAATTTCAAAAATTTCATTATTTTCTAATTTCAAATATTTTACAAATTTCAAAAATGCCATCTTAAAAATTTCAATTATTATAAATAGGTATTTTGAAAATTTCTAAATAATGTCAAAAAGGATTTTGAAAATTTTAAAATTTTCAAAGTTTAAAAAAATCCCGAGATTTCCAAATTTTGAAAATCTGAAAATTTGTATTTTCAAAAACACTAAACTTTATAATTTCAAAAATTTCAATATTTTACAAATTTCAAAAATGTTGTCTTAAAATTTTCAAGAATTTAAAAAATTTCAATTACTATAAATATTTAGAGAATTTCTAAACAATGTCAAACCTAATTTATAAAATTTTAAAATTTCGAAGATTTCAAAAAACAATTCCCGATCTATTAAAATTTTGAAAATTTGAATAATTTCCAATTTCAAAAACACGAAACTTCACAATTTCAAAAATTTCTATATTTTACAAATTTCAAAAATGTCTTAAAATTTTCAAAAATTTAAAAAAATTCAATTACTATAAATATTTAGAGAATTGTCAAACCTAATTTATAAAATTTAAAAACATATAAATATTTTGTCAATTTTTGATAGTTTCTGACAGTCTTTAGCAAATTTGATTTTTTTTTTAATTAATTTTAAACTTTTTTTAACAATTTTGGACAATTTTGAGCATTTATGAAAGTTTCCAATTTTTTTTTATTAAAATTAGCATTTTTCTTAAATATTTTTATCAATCTTTGACAGTTTCTGACAGCTTTTAGCAATTTTGATTTTTTTTTTATTAATTTTGAACAATTTCTTAACTGTGTTCAGCAGTTTTGGACAGTTTTGAGCATTTATGAAAGTTTGCAATTTTTTTTATTAGTATAAATATTTTTCTTAAATATTTTATCAGTTTTTGATAGTTTCTGTCAGTTTTTAGCAATTTTGATTTTTTTAATTAATTTTGAACAAATTCTTAACTGTTTTTAGCAATTTTGGACAGTTTATAGCATTTATGAAAGTTTCCAATTTTTTTTATTAATATAAACATTTTTTCTTAAACATTTTTATCAATTTTTGACAGTTTCTGTCAGTTTTTAACAATTTTAATTTTTTTTTTATTAATTATGAACAATTTCTTAACCGTGTTTAGCAATTTTGGACAGTTTTGAGCATTTATGACATGGGCGTTTTTTATTGGCCGACATAGGTGACGTGGATGTTTTCTATTGGCCGCATTTTAAGGATCCTGAGACAAATGCCATAGAAGGTTCATGTTACATTATTTTTTGTTTATAAGTAGAACAAGCGATATTAAGCTGAGAAGCATGAATGGCATATTCTTTGATCTGTGTCAGTTGGTCGGGAAGAGGATTTTTCTAAAAAAAATTTTTTTATTTCAGGCCACATGCAAAGGCGGCAGGACCTAATTCCCACAGAAAAAAAAATAGATTCTTGGGGGTTATCTAGCTAGCTATATGTTTTAAAAGAAAGCTTTCTTCTAATATTGAAGAAAATGCTAATGGTGATGGTGGTAATGAATGAATTTTTTATGTAGGTTGGGTAGTTTTTTGTTATTATTTTCATATTTTTTTGTAGAAGAAATATATAATTTTTAATTAGTGGTTTTATTGTGCAAATATGGAAAAATATTTAGGGTGGGTGGGTAAATTTCATGAGACCGCCGGGATTTTTTTTCATTTTTTTGTTTGGAATGTTTGTTTACTTACGAAAAACATTTCTTTTTCTTTTTATGACGATTCACTATAAACTGCATTTTTTCCAAGGGGTGAAACACTCAATCAATATTCCATTTTTTACTAGAACTTTTTAACAAAATAAAATTTTGTTTACATAAAAGACCCCTTATAATTTTCAACTAGAAACCACATCCTAAAAATTTTCGCTCTGATATGGAAACACCCTGTATTTGTAATATTTGTTTTTTTTTTCATTTTATTTTTATGTTGGTTTGTGTTGTTTGCTTTTTAGTATTGTTTCTTTAAAGAATTTTTATTCAATTTAGTTTTTTCAATGTGCTATTAATAAATGTCATTGGATTTGGACGTTTAAGCGGTAATTGGATCATAAAAAATCGTCAATCAGATCTTTTGTGCTATTTGGGATAAATAATATAATATTTCTGAATATAACTGATTGTTTGATTTTTTGAAATACATAATGAGTGGCAAAACACTTTTTTTCCAATAAACTTTTTTTTTGTTGGAAATGATTTTTGAAACTTGAATTACTTTTAAAAAAATATATAAGCATATATTTTTATTCATAAAATTGTCAAAATATCAGATATTAATTTTAGTGATTAATAATAAGGAATTTGTAATTTTCGACCTTTTCCGTATTTTTAGGTGATAAATAATCTTCTGCTTTTATTAGTTTAAACATTTTTGTGTATATTTTCATTCATTTCTTTTATCACATTATTTTTATAAAATTAAAATTCTACACTTTGACGATGTCATTACTTAGTACGTTATTCAAGTAACTACGATATTTTCTTGCAAAAATAAAAAAAAATCACAAAAGGGCGTATTTAATAAAATCCGGACCTGTAGGCATCCCGCAAGTAAATATTTTTTAAATAAAACAGGCTAGCTGTATACGAAGTGTCATTGACATGACAGGCAATACAGACAACTTTCAAGACATTCTACTCGGTAAAGTACTCATTTAGTAATGCCAGGAAAAATACAACCATTTGTATTCATATTCACTAGGTAGTTGGTACGAAACGAAGTGAAATACTTGAAATAATAAATTGGGCGCCGCGTACGCCATGATTGGGGAACATACTATTTGCACTGCAGAGTACGTTTAAATCTTTTTTCCGGAGTGTTAAATATCAATAACCAATCATTTATTATTTGTCGGAACTTCAATTTTTATGGATTCTAATAATGTTTGAAGTAATTATTAGTCGTATTTTATATCTATATATATAAAATTGTCGTGTCGCTGACTGACTGACAATCAACGCACAGCCTAAACCAGAGGTGATAGAGACGTGAAATTTTCAGGGTAGTTTCCTTTGGTAGTGTAGGGGAGCACTAAGAAAGGAATTTGGAAAATTCGCATTTTAAAATGTTCAAAATTGGGGTCAAAGGTTAGCAACAAATATTGAATATCTCGAAAACTATAAATGATAGATACTTGAAAATTTTTATGTAAATTCTCCTAAAGAAATAACCTAAAACGTGTTTTGGGAATTTTTTATATTTTTTATCCCAGACGCAAACAGAAGGGCTATAAGTTTACCATGTGTATCTGTCTGTGATAACGTAACTCCTAAACGTAGAACCAATTTTGATTTAGTTTTTGTTTAAAAGGTGACTTGATCAATAGTGTTCTTAGATATGATTCATTTTTTTTTGATTTTCCGATTTTACGTACATCTAGGGGTGCAAATATTTTTAATTATTTGTCTCCAAGTAATGTAATTAGAAATAGGAACGAAGTATAAATTATTTATCTCAACTCATGTCTACATGTTAATCGGTTTAAAAGCTTTTAAGGAGTAGTTTTCACCCCCGAACAGTTGAAAATATTTTTTGTTAATTTTACCACTCCATTTACTTAAACTTCCATAAAAAAGTAAAAAAAAAAATTCCAGCATTTTTTCAATTGTACGTCAATTTAGAGGTGGATGTCACCCCTTAACATACATTTTGTGCTTATAGTTTTTATGGGCGTACTAAATTTCCTAATTTTCATCACAATTAGCACATTATATATCATTATTTGGGGGTCTCGTAAAAATTGTTGCGAAAACGCCCCAAAAATGGTGGTTTTTGGCGATTTTAGGGGTGGCTCAGCGTCCGAAAAAGGATATAGTAAAAGCAACAAAGTATAAAAGTAGAAGAAACAATTTGAAAAAAAATAAAAAATATCAAAAAACCAGAAAATATAAAAATTAAGAAAAATAAAAAAAATCAATATTAAGAAAAAATGAGAAAAAAGCTATTTATGATATTTAAAAAAATTGCTTTATTAAAAAAAACACCCTGTATATTTTGATACTATCTTAAAGGTTAATTCTTACCGAAAATGTATAATTAGATGTAGTTTAAGTAAAAAATGATTAAATTATTTGATTTCTAAGGATTATTTTTCATTGAGTAGAGATATACAGAGTGTTTTATTAAACAAATCGACAATAAATCCAGTTAAACAACATCATTATATTTTTTTACCATAAGAATTTACTAATAAATATTTCTGGTTCACCCGGTATTTTATTATAGAAATTGGCCGATAAATTTTGATATCACGTTTCGTTTTCATTATTCGCAGCTTCTTCAGGAGTTGAGACGAGCACGGTAACTTTTTTTTTATTTTTCAGTAACATAAAATTATAAAAAACGTTGTTTTGAAATTTGCAAACAATGACTTTTCATTTGATATAACGCTTGATATAGTAACTCCACTTGGAGGGGTAAAAATAGGGATAAAAGTTTAAAAATCTGGGAAGAAAATGGGTATAAGAAAGACACTTTTATTTACTCCAACATCAACGCGGACGAAGTCACGGGCAAAAGCTAGTATTTTATATATTTCGTGTAAATTAGTGTGCCTAACCAAAAACAATATTATAAAAATGAAAGTAGAAAGAAACAGACATTATTTCTTAATTCGAATTATCTTTCTCTATCTATGCCTTAAATTATATAACAGTCAGAGTGAAAAATATCTGAGCCGAAAAAACTATAACCTTCAAAAATCTTCAAAATTTTTGAAAATTTAAATATAAAAAATAAATGGTAGAGGGGTAGTCCCAACGACGTCCATTCCAAAAAAATCATCAATTCTTCTCTAGCCCTTTTATTTTCAATGGAAATTGATTTTTTTTGAAAAATGATGGGAGGGTGACTTCTACATAATTCACAAAAACATTGTTTACAATAATAATTTTGATTTTAGAATATTGTTGTCTTCAACGAAAATTTTTTTTATTTTTCTAAAAAAGAACTCTATGCATATCTGTATTAGGGAGCAAAAGAGAGAGTTAGAATTGGTGAACAAATATGATTACGATTCGATAAATGTTTGCAAAAATTTACTACGACAGTCGACGTGTTAACATTGACTAAGTATCGAAGGACCAACCATGCAAAATGGATTTCTTATTATTTTTAATATGAACCTGTGCGTCACATTAACATAAACAAAAAGCATGTATTAAAGTGAAATGTAATAAAATGAAATTATAAAATATTCGTTATTTTTTACCACACTGTAAATATTATCAAAACAATTATTGTCATTCATTTTCACTGTATAATTATTGCATGAAGCTGTGAAATCTCATATTAGATTATGTGAAATCTATGAAACTCTCTATTCTTGTTTTGGTTGGGTTCCTTCAATAAAAAAATAATAAACATGCAAAAAAAAATTTTTAAAAAATTATAATTATGTCTTCTTTTAATCTGTTTCTTTGTTTTCTGGATCACCTCCTAGTTTATTTTTTTCTGTCTTTTGTATTTTCCAATCTTCCTCTATTTCTGTCTTAACTAAACTACCTCGGTTTCCTATAGAGCCATTTATTCTTTCTCTTGTTTGATATACTCTTAATCTTATTTTCCTTTTTGATATTTATTTTATGAATCAAACTACAAATGTTTTAAATTTGTATATAATTTCATAAATCCTTTCTATACAATTTTTATTACAAGTTATATAGTGACAAATTTCTTAAAAAAAATTTAATGACAATTCCCTTTGGTTATTATTTTTTCTTTTACTTTCCCGACCCACCTCCTAGAAGGGAAAGTATTGTGAAAGAGCTAAAAAAAAAATTCGAGATAAAAACAGAAATATCCGTTTTCGGGTCCCCTGAGACGATTAAGTCCATTTCCAGATGGAAGTCTGTCTGTCGGTCTGTGTGTGTATGTGTGTGTGTATTCTTCCACGATAGAGGCCACACGTTTAATCCGATTGAGCTGAAATTTGGTATAGGGGTTTGGGTTACCCGTCGGAAGAACCCATTAGTTTTTGTACGACATCTGTCAAACGGAAGTACCACTATCAAAAAATGACAGATGCAATATGTCACGGAATTGTACATGCTATATGTCATTTGAAAGCCCTAGAAAAACTCTATTCAGAACAGTCAAAATTATTTCTCCAACTGTCACCTGTCAAAAATTAAAAAATGTCAAAAGTTGAAACTTTAACATTAAATATTTGATAAAGTATTCGTGGATACTCGTCGGGAAAGTTGTCGGGCGACATAACCGATTTTTTTTGTTTTTCCAACTAGATTTCAAATTTAGTGATTATTGATACCACAGAAGATAAACTAATAATTAGTAATCGATACTAAGATTTTTTTATATGTACCACAATTGTTGTAATTATTAACAAATTAAATCATAAAATCAAAAAAAAACAATCATCTAAACACACTTAAACAAATCCTAAACACATGCATACGCACCTTAAACCTTATTTCGACTGTCATACTTACATTTGACAATTACTTTCTACCTTTCAATCTCAGTCAACCACAATACATACAAAAACAGAACTAAATCTACACATATAAAAAAAACCATATTAATATATATAATTTATTATTTTTTAATGAGCGGCCATGCCGCCATTTATTGAAGAGCCTCCCTTCCGTCATCGACTGTTCGATACGAGAACTCAGAAGGTAATTTTATGTGTTAGTGTTCGCTTAGAGAGTTAATAAGACAGTATTTATCGTCTCGCATGAGAACAACCGAGAGGGAAGAGTTATAATAAAGATAGCATATCACAAAATAATGTTGAATTGAAGTGGGGTAGCTATGCAAGCTGTGACTTGAAGAAAATATTTACCATTTTTATAAAAAAATTTATCCAATAGGTGACCTCCGCTAGTTTATAGATAATATTAAAAATACATACCAGAAAATTTTACTCTAAAAGATGTATTATTCAGATTGTAAGTTGTACACTGTAACTTCACATTCTAAACAAAAAATATATTGAGGTAATACAACTCAAAATCTAGTACCACATAACATATATTTCACCGAAATTAAAAAAAGAAGGAAACTGCAACTAGTTTCGGCCATCACTGCCATCATCAGGCCTATAATACACAGTGTCAGTAGGAGAAAAGTGGCCTGAATTATAGGCTTGATGATGGCAGTGATACCGAAACTAGTTGCCGTTTCCTTCTTCTTTTTTTAACTTCTGTATTGAAATTAAAAAATATATTATTCCTAAATATTTATTGTGACATATCGATTAAGTGATAAGATTAAATTTAGGTTGTTCGGGTGCAATTGACACGTTCGCAAAGATTGTGCCAATGTGGAATGCAAAACTACCAATAAAATGATAAAATTATCTGTTACCTTACCCATAAGTTTCTGGTTCATAACTCAAGTGTGTCAAGTTTTATTTTTGTTTGCTCGCACTAGCCAACAACAGCTAAGAAAGTATTTTGTTTAAAGTGGGAGTTGCAACTTTACAACTCGATTCTCATTATATTGCCCTCTTTGCGCAGGACAGTCTTCAGTGTAATTTTACAAATTTTATACAGACGTTTGTACCTGATCTTCTGAAATTTTTGGGGATTATTACATAAAAAAATGTAATACATTTATTTTCTTCCACGATAGAGGCCACACGATTAATCCGATTGAGCTGAAATTTGGTATAGGGGTTTGGGTTACTCGTCGGAAGAACCCATTAGTTTTTGTACAACATCTGTCAAACGGAAGTACCACTATCAAAAAATGACAGATTCAATATGTCACGGAATTGGACATGCAATATGTCATTTGAAAGCCCTAGAAAAACTCTATTCAGAACAGTTAAAATTATTTCTCCAACTGTCACTTGTCAAAAATAAAAAAATGTCAAAAGTTGAAACTTTAACATTAAATATCTGGAAAAGTATTCGGGAAAGTTTTGTTGCGACACAACCGATTTTTTTTTATATTTATTATTATTTTTTCATGTTTTTTTCTATTCTTTCGCATTTTCCTAGTTTTTTCTATATTTCCCCATTTTCCTATTTTCCTGTTTTTTTCTTATTTTTCTCAATTTTCTCCTATTTTTTTCATATTTTTTTCTGTTTTTCCTATTTTTTTTCTATTCTTTCATGTTTTTCTCTGTTTTTTCTATTTTTTACCATTTTTTATCGTTGTTTTAATTTATCCCCATTTTTCTATTTTAGCCTATATTTCCATATTTTAATGTTTTCTCTTATTTTTGCCTACTTAACCTATTTTTTACAATTTTTCTTGTTTTTTCTGTTTTTGTCCTTTTTGTTCAATTTTTCATCTTTTTCTCAATTTTTATTAATTTTTTCCTATTTTTTCCTGATTTATATATTTTTTATTCTTGTTTTAATTTATCCCTATTTTCCTATTTTGGCCTATATTTCCATATTTTCCTATATTTTCTTATTTTTGCCTACTTAACTTATTTTTTACAATTTTTCTTGTTTTTTTTATTTTTGTCGATTTTTTCCTATATTTCCATATTTTTATTTGTCTTTTTTATATTCTTTACTATTTTTTCATCTTTTTTTCTATTCTTTCGCATTTCCTAGTTTTGTCTATATTTCCCCATTTTCCTATTTTTACCCATTTTCTCCTAATTTTTTTTTTATTTTTTCCTGTTTTTCCAATTTTTTCTGTTTTTTCATGTTTTTCTCTGTTTCTCTTTATTGTTTCCTATTTTTTTCTGTTTTTCTATTTTTTACTATTTGTTTTAATTTATCCCCATTTTCCTATTTTAGGCTAAACTTCCATATTTTCCTATTTTTTCTTATTTTTGCCTACTTAACCTATTTTTTACAATTTTTATTGTTTTTCCATTTTTGTCCATTTTTCCTATTTTTCCATATTTTTATTTGTTTTTTTTTTACATTCTTTACTATTTTTTCATGTTTTTTTCAATTCTTTCGTATTTTCCTAGTTTTGTCTATATTTTCCTATTTTCCTGTTTTTCCATATTTTTATTTGTTTTTTTTTTATATTCTTTACTATTTTTTCATGTTTTTTTTCTATTCTTTCGCATTTTCCTAGTTTTGTCTATATTTCCCTATTTTTCCATTTTGGCCCATTTTTTCCTGTTTTTCTTATTTTTCTCTATTTTTTCCTTTTTTTCATATTCTTTCTCTTTTTCCTATTTTTTTCATGTTTTTTTTCTTCTATTTTTCCCTGTATTTAATATTTTGTCTATATTTTTGTTTTTTCCCCTATTTGAACGAATTTAAAAAATCTTTTGAGATAAAGATAGAAATATCCATTTTGATGTCACCTGAGATGATTAAGACCATTTCCAGATGTCTGTCTGTCTGTGTGTATTCTTCCACGATAGAGGCCACACGTTTAATCCGATTGAGCTGAAATTTGGTATATGGGTTTGGGTTACCCGTCGGAAGAATCTATTAGTTTTTGTACGACATCTGTCAAACGGAAGTGTCACTATCAAAAAATGACACATGCAATATGTCACGGAATTTGACTTGCAAAATGTCATTTGAAAGCCCTTGAAAAACTCTATTCAGAACAAAATTATTTCTCCATCTGTCACTTGTCAAAAATAAAAAAAATGCCAAATTTTGAAACTTTAACATTAAATATCTGAAAAAGTATTCGTGAATACTCGTGTTGGGAAAATTTTGGGGTAACGCAACCGATTTTTTCTCATTTTTCCTGTTTTTCTGTATTTTTTAATATTCTTCCCTATTTTTCCCATTTTTTTTTATTTCTTATTTTTGCCTATTTTTCCTAATTGTTATAAATATGTAATGGTATTATATTGAAAAATCTTAATTTTGTGGTGGGTTCTTATAAAAAACTAATAAACATTATAAATAATAAATATCATAAAATTAAAAATTTTGTATTGTCCTGATTAGTGCTACATCTTCTATTGTTTATTTTTTCTTCTTAATGTCTTCCTGCTTTTCACCTTTGATTTTTATTTGGTAAAATAATTTCCCACCTTCTTTAACCTTTCTTATTAATTTTTATAATTGGTATATTTGATCTTTTTTAAATTATAGTCAATAATCTATTGCTTAAAATAAAACTTTCTTTGAGTCTCTAAGCATATCCAAAAAAAAAATTGTTGTTTATTATTATTTTTTTATAAAAATCCTCCCCAAAATTGAGATTTTTCAATATAATAAATACCGAAGATTATCTATAACTCAAATATGGTAAATTATTCGACGAATAATTTAAAAATCTAAATCATACCACAAAATTTATTAATTGGTTAAAACTTGATTAACTTGGCGACATGTTTCGGCCAACGATGGCCATCATCAGGCCTACAGTACAAAATATATGTTAATCCAATGTTTATATTTTGTATTGTAGCCCTGATGATGACCATCGTTGGCCGAAACATGTCGCCAAGTTAAACAAGTTTTAACCAATTATTAAATTTTGTGGTATGACTGAGTTTTTATTATTCGTTGTATAATAAATACCATTACAATATGCACCACATTTTAGATATAAAAACCTTATGAATTTCTTCTATTTATGACTAATGAATTAAATAGTAGCATAATTTAATACTAATTCAAATATCGCTAATAACAATTAAGGCTCTGCATGTCGCACTGAACGGACATGAATAAATACGAAATTTAGGTTTGTATACCTTCCGCTCGTGCACGATTACTCGCTTATTTTTTAAAAAAATACCATTTTGTTTTCTTTCGATTAAAGATAAAGGTTAACTTTAGGATTGTATGCATGTAAAATATTATTATAATTTTTCAGAACCCGTAAAAGTTACCAGGAAATTGTAGTATTTTTATAGTTTTTTAATTGTCGTAGTTTTTTCGTTTTTATTTTTTTTTAAATTTGACTTGCATACAATCCTAGCTTTATGTTTTGTAATGCCAATAAAATTTATAAATAAAGTAGAAAATTAAATATTTTGCTATAATCCAGCACGAGTTGGAATCCTAAATCAGTCCAACAAATCAGCGGACGGTAGAGCCTTAATAAAGTGGTGAAAGACAACAATACTCTACTAATGTCACTCAGTGATGTAATTGTATTGCATTCCATGCCAAATATACATTGACCAGACTTTTAGATCCATAAAAAAAAATCATCCATTAAAACTGAGACAATATGGATTATGATAATATAATAATTAGCACTCGTTCACCGGCTCTTATTTCACACATAATTCTGGCACAATATTTATAACCCTTTTGACATTGGCTAAAACAAACATAACAAAAGATAATTGATTTTTATTTATGTTTATTTTGTTTCAGGTTGAATGGTTAGGAAAAAAGGAGCATGTGAATTTGAAGGTGCCTAAGGCCCCCCAGGGGCCCGCGGCGCACTAAGAACATAAGACTGTCTCAATCGAAATGAATGCTGCACTTGCCGTCGTCAGACTTCGATTGTTGTTCATTGCCCATTTAATTTATTTATTTCATTTTTGTTTAGGTAAGTAGTAAATTATTTATTGTTTTTAATATAGACATAACAAAACTTTTTTTATAATAGCTAGAAGTGATTTTCATTTATTTATAAGCATCTATAAGATTATTTTATTATTTATTTAATCTTCTAAGATATCTTAAACGGCTTATTATTAATTTTGCAAGTGGATTACCAAATACATTTTGTATACAAGGTGTTTCAATTATTATATAAATGATATAAATTCTAAAATTCTTGTTTTAACAATAATATATCTTATATCTCCGAAATGGACCGGCATTACTTCAAGTCGAACAAATCTAATGTTGCTGTCATCGCAACAGAAATACATTTATTATTTTGTTGACCGAAAACCACAATATTTGACCGAAGCATAGGCGTACACTTAAGACTGTTCATTCAGTATTCCTCTGGGGTGAACAAAATAAATAACACCTGATTTTTTACAAAATGAACTGATATAAAAAAATCCGTTGACTCCCTTTTGCCAGGGGCGTATAATTAAATCGAAAACCCTTAAAAAATAACTTTCCCATATGGTGCATACTCTGGGAATCGGTTTTACTTTAAATATTTTAACATTGAAAAAAAAAACTATAAATAAGAAAAATAAATTTTTCCACTTTTATGATCTATGATTTTGTTATTTTTATAAACATGTATATTTGAAAACAATCTGTAACAACTTGTACAAATCTCAATTTCCTTTAATAAACTTATTATGTTTTTGTGGAATTTGAGCGTCGCATTATTTTTAAACGTACTTTGGCATCAGTCCCGGCATTTTTCATGTTGCGATATATTGTTTGTTAGTACCCTATTAGAAAAATACAAACATTGTTATTTTTAGTGACATAAAGCTTGTCAAGAATTTAAAATCCAATGAATAATGTTTCCTTTTTAATTTTTTTAGTTACTTAAATATAAAATATATATGAAAAGTTTATAAAAAAATTACAATTGACATTTTAAATTTATTCAGTTTTTAATAAGAAAATTAAGACACTTTTATAACTAAATTTGATTGTTTTGATTTGGTTGGTAGACACATACCCGCATTTACTAATAAAGATCTCATCAAGAATAATTTATTGGTAATATACAGGGTGTTTCATTACTAATTTAAAAAAATTCAACTATAGGATCCTAAGCTCAAAATATAAAAAATTTACCCCAAATCACTTTTAGGGTTTATGAGGGTTTTACTATATAGGCAACCGTTATAAATCATTTAAAGAAATGGTACCTCTTTTAAAATTTAAATATGGACCGTACTTTAGTATAATTTGAAGTTGTTTCATTAATGGACTCATCCAGTGATTTTTTTTTATTTTTATTTTATAATTTGGGCCCACCATAACACATTGCGCCGGGTCCAGCCCTTCTGAGACCGATTCTGCGGCTGTAATTAATTCTTGAAATTTGAATATCGGGGCTATAGTGGTTTGTGACGTGGCCCAATTGAAACAGATTATATTTGGCTATGTTGTCATATCAATAAAACTGGTAACTCTCGTTTTGTCATTTGTTATGATTAAGAGAAGGAAAGAAGTATGTCAAATTTTTCTACAATCGAACAAAGCTAGAATCTTGGCAATGCTGTAGAAAGTAAAACGTTAATTATTGGTCAAGAAGAAGCGCCACTTTCAAAATATATTAATTACTTTTTATTGATTTTTATTAATTAATGAATATTATAAGAACAATGAAAATCAAAATAAGCAACTAGGTTCTTTAATCTATTCATTCATTAATATAAAACCAATAAATTCGTTCCTTCTGGATAAGTCCATTGTTGTTAATTTTTATTAAAATAAAACACAGATAGATACAAATAGGAGTATTACAGTTTAGTATAAAAAAATACAATTTGTAAACTACATAATATAATACAAGTGAATAATTTGTAATTTTATACAGTAATTTAAATAAATGTACTACATAACTCAATATTAATATAGATATTTACAAAAAAAAATAGTTATAATGGAGTAAAAACATAGAGGTTTAATAAATCGATTTTAATTACTTTATAATCGACCCCATCTAGAATTAAAATTACACTTTTTTGTTTTAAAATCATAGATACCTTGAGTTAATACAATATGATTTAAGTATAGGTGAATACGTATTATTTTAAAAACGAAATTTGTAATGGACCAGAGAGCTGTCTAAGCTTTGGACCGAGGTTGAATTTATGGCCGTACTCATAAACCATTGTTAAATGAGCTTAAGGGTAGGTAGTTTATGACAGTTGATCTTTACGAGTCTTAAATTTAAAAAAAAAATAATTTTTTTTTTGAAAATGTGCAAAATTTAGAAAAAAAGTACAAAATTTAGAAAAAAGTACAAAATTTAGAAAAAAGCGGCAAATTTTTTGAAAAATATGCAAAATTTTGAAAAAATGGACAGTTTTTTTAAAAAAGTGCAAAATTCTGAAAAAAGGATTTTTTTTTTGAAAAAGGTACAAAATTTAGAAAAAAGTACAAAATTTTGAAAAAGGTGCAAAAATTAGCAAAAAAATATCGAATTTTTTTGAAAAGTTTGCAAGAATTAGAAAAAAAATGGGTAAATGTTTTTTAAAAAATTCTCAAAATTTAGAAAGTGTAAAATTTGGAAAAAGGTACAAAATTTAGAAAAAGCCGGTTATATTTTTTGTGAAAAAAGAACAAAATATAAATAAAAAGGGTATTTTGAAAAAGGTGCAAAAATTGGAAAAACGGGCTGATTTTTTTTTGAACAAATTGCAAAAATTATAAGAAAAAAGGAGTAATTTTTTTTTTGAAAAATATGCAAAATTTTAAAAAAATGGGACCATTTTTTTAAAAAAATGTGAAATTCTGAAAAAAGGATTTTTTTTTGAAAAAGGTACAAAATTTAGAAAAAAGAACAAAATTTTGAAAAAGGTGCTAAAATTAGCAAAAAAATATCGAATTTTTTTGAAAAGTTTGCAAGAATTAGAAAAAAAATGGGTAAATGTTTTTTAAAAAATTCTCAAAATTTAGAAAGTGTAAAATTTGGAAAAAGGTACAAAATTTAGAAAAAGCCGGTTATATTTTTTGTGAAAAAAGAACAAAATATAAATAAAAAGGGTATTTTGAAAAAGGTGCAAAAATTGGAAAAAGGGGTGATTTTTTTTTGAAAAAATTGCAAAAATTATAAGAAAAAAGGAGTAATTTTTTTTTTGAAAAATATGCAAAATTTTGAAAAAATAGGACAATTTTTTTAAAAAAGTGTAAAATTTGAAAAAGGTGCAATAATTAGAAAAAAAATATCGCCTTTTTTTTTGAAAAGTGTGCAAGAATTAGAAATAAATGGGTAAATGTTTTTTAAAAAATTCGCAAAATTTAGAAAAAGTGTAAAATTTGTAAAAAGGTACAAAATTTAGAAAAAGCGGGTAAATTTTTTTGAAAAAAGAACAAAATAAAAATAAAAAGGGTATTTTGAAAAAGGTACAAAAATTTAAAAAAAAGGGGTGATTTTTTTTTGAAAAAATTGCAAAAATTATAAGAAAAAAGGAGTAATTTTTTTTTGAAAAATGTGCTAAATTTTAAAAAAGTGCAAAATTTATAAAAAAGCTGGTATTTTTTTGATAGAAAAGCAAAATTAAAATTAAAGAGGTAATTTTTTTTGAAAAATGTGCAAAAATTTAAAAAAAAATTCCTGTCGGTAGTTGTCTAAATTTGAAAACTTTCTTTGGGTATGCTTGCCACCCCCTTAAAATATCTGACATGCTCGATAATTTTTTTTTAATTTTCAAACCTTCAGTACAGCCATTCCCATCACGTAAACCGTCAGATTAAGCAACCTCCATTATTAAAGATACGTTGGGTATACATAATATCAATGTCTCATGCGTTCGGATATTTCCATGTAACGGTTTTTTTTCTACATTTTTGAAATTCTATAGACGCTCCCCACCACCGATAAACGGGTATACATTATATAACATTTTTTTCTTTTTATCATCTAAGCTTCGAAATCTAATAGGTCTTCACGACGCTCGGGTAAATCCAAATTTAGCATCGTGGCCTCCCTTACTACTAGCTGCTAGTGAATTTGCCAACTTGCAAACTCGCAGGCTTAACTAATAAATATTCATGTGCATTTCATATAATTCATATCGATTTTTATTTAGATAAGTTCGTTGCATCTGATAATTATTATAATTATAATTTATATTGTATTCATTTTACAAGCGGAAGGAAACTTTTGTCACCATTAAACATGTGAATTTTCTATGAAGGTGTTAGAAAAAAAAGTTGTTTTCAAGTACCAGTACCATTACTCGTGCTACTAAGTAGGTACCACGACAAGTTGAGAACCAGCGCATCGCAATGTCTGCGTGCATCGATTTACATTTTCTAATTAGAAATTACGTAATCGTGATACAGAATAACTGTACCCATCCGATTTACGTCTAGGTACTTACAAGTAGGTACATACCTTGCATCCGATCTTTGTTTCAGATCTAAGATAAATCTGAAGAACGAGACTGCGAATTACACGGTGTCCAAATTTAAGCTAAAGGGAGAATATTTTCACACAGAAATCAGAAATCTAAATATTTTAATGAGTTTACATGCTGTCAACTAAATAATTTACATATTACAAAAATCTCGTTTAAGATAAAATAAAAAAAAATTTCAAATATTTAATTTCAAATTTTGACAATTTTCTAAAATCTTGTTTCAAAATGAAAATCAAAAGAAAATATAAATAACTTCAAATTTAAGAAAATGTGTAAAAAAGTCGATTTAAGAATTTTAAAATGCTAAAAATTTCGAAAAATCCAAAAATTTCAAGAATATTTAATTTCAAATATTTTACAAATTTCTAAAATCCTGTTTCAAAATTAAATAAAAATCAAAAGAAAATGTAAATAACTTCAAATTTAAAGACAAATATAAAAAAATCGATTTAAAAATTTTAAAAACATCATAAAATGTTAAAAAAGTGTAAAATGTCGAAAATTCCAAAAATTTCAACAATTTCTATTTTCCGGTAATTTAACAATTTCTAACATCTTTTTTGAAAATCAAAAGAAAATTTCAATATCTGAAATTATGTATTTGAATTTTAAAAATGTAAAAAATAATCGATTTAAGAATTTTAAAAACATCAAAAATGGCAAAAATTTCGAAATGTTTGTTTAAAAGGCAAAATGTCGAAAATTCCAAAAATTTCCATAATTTGTAATATCAAATATATAATTGAATTTAAAAAAATGTAAATAAAATTGATTTAAGCATTTTAAAAATATCAAAAAAAAATCAAAAATTTCGAAATGTTCAAAAAGTGTAAATGTAGAAAATTACAAAAAATTTAAAAAACTCTGATTTCAAATATTTTACATATTTCTAACATCTTGTTTCAAAATAAAAATGAAAATTTCAATGACTGAAATTATTTAATTGAATTTAAAAAAATGTAAAAAAAATGGATTTAATAATTTTAAAAACATCAAAAACTGCCAGAAATTTCAAAATGTTAAAAAAGTGTAAAATGTCGAAAATTTCAAAAATTTAAAAAAGTTTCAATTTCAAATATTTTACAATTTTGTAGCATCTTGTTTCAAAATAAAAATGAAAATCAAAAGAAAATTTCAATAACTGAAATTATTTATTTGAATTAAAAAAAAAAATATAAAAAAAATCGATTTAATAATTTTAAAAACGTCAAAAAATGCCAAAAATTTCGAAATGTTCAAAAAGTGTAAAATATCGAAAATTCTAAAAAATTCAAAAACTTCTAATTTCAAAAAGTCCTAATTTCAAATATTTTACAAATTTTTAAAATCTTGTTTCAAAATAAAAACAAAAATCAAAAGAAAATTTAAATAACTTCAAATTTTAAAAAATGTAAAAAAATCGATTCAAGAATTTTAAAAACATCAATATGGCCAAAAATTTCGAAATGTTCAAAAATTGTAAAACGCCGAAAATTCCAAAAATTTTAATAAATTGGAATTTCAAATATTTTACAAATTTCTAAAATCTTCAAATATTTAATTGAATTTAAAAAAAAAATGTAAAAAAATCGATTTAAAAATTTTAAAAACATCAAAAAAATCCAAAAATTTCGATATGTTCAAAAAGTGTAAAATATCGAAAATTCCAAAAATTTCAATAATTTATAATTTCAAATATTTTACAAATTTCTAAAATCTTCAAATATTTAATTGAATTTAAAAAAAAATTAAAAAAATGGATTTAAGAATTTTAAAATCATCAATAAATGTCAAAAATTTGGAAATATTCAAAAAGTGTAAAATATCGAAAATTTCAAAAATTTTAAAAAGTTCTAATTTCAAATATTTTACAAATTTCTAACATCTTGTTTCAAAATAAAAATCAAAATCAAAAGAAAATTTCAATAATTGAAATTATGTAATTGAATTTAAAAAAATATATAAAAAAAATCGATTTAAGAATTTTAAAAACGCAAAAAATGCCAAAAATTTCGAAATGTTCAAAAAGTGTAAAATATCGAAAATTCCAAAAAATTCAAAAAGTTCTAATTTCAAAAAGTTTCTAATTTCAAATATTTTACAAATTTTTAAAATCTTGTTTGAAAATAAAAACAAAAATCAAAAGAAAATATAAATAACTTCAAATTTTAAAAAATGTAAAAAAATCGATTCAAGAATTTTAAATTTTAAAAAAGAGTAAAATGTCGAAAATTCCAAAAATTTCAATGATTTGTAATTTCAAATATATTACAAATTTCTAAAATCTTGTTTCAAAATAAAAATGAAAATCAAAAGAAAATTTAATTTATTTAATCGAGGAAAAAATTGCTAATTAATTAATTTTTAATTTTTATATTTAATAAATGTAAATAATATTTATTCATTAAAGGTCCAAAGTGGGCAGCGCTTACGCATACCGGAGTCCCCATTTTCGGTCGTATTTTCAACACTCTTGGAAAATGATAAATATTGGTCCTACACTTCCGGGAGGTATAGCTTTTTTGATAAATTTCCTCCTCTTTTTGAATCATTTTTCAAATTTGAAAAATGTCAAATAATTTTTGAGATATTTGTAAAAAACCAAACCCCAGTTTTATTTGTCAGTTAATTGTTTATAACTTTTGCAATTGTTGCAACCGGCTCTTAAATTTTTTTATAAATCATCTACACGCTATTCCGAATCGAATGACACCTTGTTCATATTTTTCGGAGGCGGAGAAAATAGTTTGACCCAAAAAGCACTTGCTGACTATACCATATATGACGGACTCATAGTAAAAACAAAATGTGCTAAAAGCAAATTTTTTTTGAGCCAGTAGAATCAATGTTTGATAAATAATTAACGTAGATAGAAATCGGAATTTGTTTTGTGCTTCAGAAACTTTTTGTGAGCGAACTAACTCAATTTTTAATAAATAATTACCGTGGATAGAAAATATAACTTATTTTGTGCATCAGCAAATTTTTTTGAGTCACCATGTTCGAGTTTGGATAGATAAATTAACTTCAGTAAAAACTAGGTTTTATTTTTTTCTAAGTCACTAAAATTCACTAATATATGCTCAGAAAAATATGTTTAAACCCAATTCAAATTTTAGTTTCTATACACGTTAATTATCTATCCAAATTCCAGTTTAGTGTTTCAGAAAAAAATTCTAAACACAAAATAAATTCTAGTCTCTATCTACGTTAAATATCTAATAAAATTCGAGTGACTCAGAAAAAATTGTTTCATTACAAAATATAATCTAGTTTCTATCCGTGTTTATTATCTATGTAAAATCGAAGAAAGTGGTTCAGAAGAATTTCATAAACACAAAAAAACTAATTAGTACTTACGTTAATTATCTATTAAAATTCGAGCTTATATAGTGACTCAGAAAAATTGTTTGAGTACAAATTATAATCTAGTTTCAACCAGTTTTTATTATCTATCCAAACACGAAAAAAGTGTCTCAGAAATATTTGCTAGGATTATTAGTTTTGCTTTCAAAATTTCATAAAAACATGTTTATAGATACAGATATTTTTTTTTAATTTATGGATACACACATATACAAATATTTCTTAATTATTTAAAAAATTTACACCATTTTTACAATGAATACAAATACATTAATGGAATGCTAAACAACTGTGAATGAACTATAAAATATTTGTTTTAAAGATTATTTATAAATGTTTGTTAATCTTGACATCAACCGGCTTCTCTTGACATTGAACTTGCTTTTTAATCTCTGAATAATTATTATTTAATTTAGTTTATATCCATATTTAATCAAATAATGATGCAACTTATATCATGATGTTTTTTTATGATAAATTTACAATTATTTGTAGTCGAAGCAACATTATGAGTAATTTTGGAATTTCCATAGAAAAATTTATCGAAATACATTCATTTTTATTTATACAAGAAAAACATATTTTAACGTGGGTTGGTACACCTTAAAATGTTTATGGGCAATTTGTAAAAATGTTTACTTCTCCATAAAGACAATTTTGAACTGTATGTTGCTTCGCAGACGATAATAAATGACACAAATGAAAACAACTTTCGAATAAATGATAAATCAGAGGTGTGGAATTTCATGATCAAATAAAAAACAGGCCAATAAAATTTTACCACAACCGCCACAGAGACGTATCTTCAAAATTTCATAACATCTACCCTTAAACAATCCACATATACGAAAATACTGTAGCAGACAAAATTCGCTTAATATAAAATTTCTCTGAATTTATTTTTTCCGTTCCCATGTTAAAAATCGTAAATTTATTTAAGTCGAGTACCAAAAATTTTGAAAATGAAGAGGGTTGGCAACTAGTTTCGGCGAACTGCCATCATCAGGCCTAGAATACAAAGTTCTTAGCAGGGACCCGAACCGGACCGGAACCGAAATTTTTTTCTGGACCAGAACCGTACCCAAACCCTTATTCTCGTTCAAAATTATTTTAGGTACCGAACCCTTTAAAAAATACCAATACTTTCTAAGTTCCTTGTCTTGACGAATTTAATATAAAATATAATGAAATAAATAAAATTAATAGTTATGGAATTACTACAAATTTTAAGTTTTTTACGTCATCATTAAACTCTAGATATATCATGTGCTGGGACTGAAAGTGTATAATACTAATTACTAACTTAACTGAACAAAGACAATCTGATATTTTTCAAAAAAAAATTTGTTGTCGGATAAATCCATGGACCGAAAAAACTGGACCGGGCCTGACCGAAATAATCTGAACCGGACCGGAACTGAAATTTTTCAAATTCTGTACAACCCGGACCGGACCGGAACCCTTATTTTATTTGGTCCGGGTCCCTGGTTCTTAGGGCTGAGGGGGAGAAAATAAAATACATCTCACCAAAAATTATATATTGTTTAAAAGGGAGTAAATGGTTGGTTATAAATAATAAGTGTGTGCGAGGGAAGTTAGAGGGAGGAAAGTTGTGGTACAGGAAAAAGGAGGGAGTGACGAAATATTAAATTTAAATAAGATACATGTTAACAGTGAAAAATTGCTGTAAAGGTAGAAATGAAACAAGAATAAAATTTGCTAGAAAAGGATTCAAAAGTGCAGCCGGCAACGTTAATTTAAAATAAAGGATTACAAATAACGTAAATTAGTGTATGAGCTGCTTTAACTAAAATTTAAAGCAGTCTGTGCACTATAATTTTTTAAATTATTATTTTCGTAGAAAAATTATAAGTAAATTTTTAAGTCACTTTTAGTAAAATTAAAATCATAAAAATAGAAAATTAATAATCTAGTTTAAATTGTCATTAATTTTTAATAAAGGATTACAAATAACGTAAATTAGTGTATGAGCTGCTTTAACTAAAATTTAAAGCAGTCTGTGCACTATAATTTTTTAAATTATTATTTTCGTAGAAAAATTATAAGTAAATTTTTAAGTCACTTTTAGTAAAATTAAAGTCATAAAAATAGAAAATTGATAATCTAGTTTAAATTGTCATTAATTTACAATAAAGGATTACAAATAACGTAAATTAGTGTATGAGCTGCTTTAACTAAAATTTAAAGCAGTCCGTGCACTATAATTTTTTAAATTATTATTTTTGTAGAAAAATTATAAGTAATTTTTTTTTCTTATTTAGTCACTTTTAGTAAAATTAAAACCATAAAAATAGAAAATTAATAATTTGGTTGAAGTTGTCATTATATTTTTAAACATATTATTTTAAATACAGAAAATTAGTGTATGAGCTGCTTTAACTAAAATTTAAAGCAGTCCGTGCACTATAATTTTTTAAATTATTATTTTTGTAGAAAAATTATAAGTAATTTTTTTTTTCTTATTTAGTCACTTTTAGTAAAATTAAAACCATAAAAATAGAAAATTAATAATTTGGTTGAAGTTGTCATTATATTTTTAAACATATTATTTTAAATACAGAAAATTAGTGTATGAGCTGCTTTAACTAAAATTTAAAGCAGTCCGTGCACTATAATTTTTTAAATTATTATTTTTGTAGAAAAATTATAAGTAATTTTTTTTCTTATTTAGTCACTTTTAGTAAAATTAAAACCATAAAAATAGAAAATTAATAATTTGGTTGAAGTTGTCATTATATTTTTAAACATATTATTTTAAATACAGAAACTGCTTTAACTAAAATTTAAAGCAGTCCGTGCACTATAATTTTTTAAATTATTATTTTTGTAGAAAAATTATAAGTAATTTTTTTTTCTTATTTAGTCACTTTTAGTAAAATTAAAATCATAAAAATAGAAAATTAATAATCTAGTTTAAATTGTCATTAATTTCCAATAAAGGATTACAAATAACGTAAATTAGTGTATGAGCTGCTTTAACTAAAATTTAAAGCAGTCCGTGCACTATAATTTTTTAAATTATTATTTTTGTAGAAAAATTATAAGTAATTTTTTTTTCTTATTTAGTCACTTTTAGTAAAATTAAAACCATAAAAATAGAAAATTAATAATTCGGTTGAAATTGTCATTATATTTTTAAACATATTATTTTAAATACAGAAAATTAGTGTATGAGCTGCTTTAACTAAAATTTAAAGCAGTCCGTGCACTATAATTTTTTAAATTATTATTTTTGTAGAAAAATTATAAGTAATTTTTTTTCCTATTTAGTCACTTTTAGTAAAATTAAAACCATAAAAATAGAAAATTAATAATTTGGTTAAAATTGTCATTATATTTTTAAACATATTATTTTAAATACAGAAAATTAGTGTATGAGCTGCTTTAACTAAAAATTAAAGCAGTCCGTGCACTATAATTTTTTAAATTATTATTTTCGTAGAAAAATTATAAGTAATTTTTTTTTCTTATTTAGTCACTTTTAGTAAAATTAAAACCATAAAAATAGAAAATTAATAATTTGGTTAAAATTGTCATTATATTTTTAAACATATTATTTTAAATACAGAAAATTAGTGTATGAGCTGCTTTAACTAAAAATTAAAGCAGTCCGAGCACTATAATTTTTTAAATTATTATTTTTGTAGAAAAATTATAAGTAATTTTTTTTTCTTATTTAGTCACTTTTAGTAAAATTAAAACCATAAAAATAGAAAATTAATAATTTGGTTGAAATTATCATTATATTTTTAAACATATTATTTTAAATACAGACAATTAGTGTATGAGCTGCTTTAACCAAAATTTAAAGCAGTCCGTGCACTATAATTATTTAAAAATTAATAACTGGCTGAACATGCCAGGTAAGGACATTAGGCCCTTTGGTGGCCAACTATGTAAAATTTCAAGTAAACATCATATTTATCTATTTCATACATTATAATTAACTAGAATAGCATAAATTAATAATATAGTTACGGTCCTGATAACCAGTTCGCAGTCAGCAAACGCGACACTTTTTTAGCGGACGCCATTTTAATGTGTTTTCTCGAAAAAAAGTACGTTAAATTGAGCCATTAACAAACATGTTAATTGGTTAAAAAATTATTTTATTGCATTTAAGGGTGATTCGTTCACCTTATCTTAATCTTATCATAAAAAATTTATTATTGATATAAATCGTATTTTTACCATTTGCAGGATTGGACTCATTAAGTCACATATTTTAATTTATAAAAATAAAGAAATATTTTTATACGACCAATAAAATGTGATTGCCATAATTTTTTACTTTTCCGACCCACCACCGAGAAGGGAAAGTATTGTGAACGTGCTAAAAAAAATCGAGATAAAAATATCCATTTTCAGATCCCCTGAGACGATTAAAACAATTTCCAGATGGAAGTCTGTCTGTCTATCTGTCTGTCTGTGTGTATTCTTCCACGATAGAAGCCACACGCTTAACCCGATTAAGCTGAAATTTGGTATACGGGTTTCTTTTATCCATTAGTTTTGGTATGACATCTGTCAAACGGAAGTGTCACTGTCAAAAATGACAGAAGCAATATGTCACGTAATTTGACTTGTAATATGTCATTTGAAAAACTCTATTCAGAACAGTCAACATTTTCTTTAACTGTCACCTGTCAAAAATAAAAAAAACATCAAAATTTGAAACTTTAACATTAAATATGTGAAAAAGTATTCGTCTCTGGATACTCGTAGGGAAAGTTTTGTTGCGACACAACCGATTTTGTTAAATTTTTGCAGCTACGCATCATTCTAAATTTTTTTTACTTTCCCGATCCACCTCCCAGAAGGGAAAATATTATGGAAGACCTAAAAAAAATTGCAGAATTGAGTAAAAATCAGCAAAAATCAATAAAAACAAAAATTAGTCATATCCGCAGGAATTAGTAAAAATTAGCAGAAAGTCAAATCAGCAGAAATGAATAAAAATCAGCAGAAATTAGTAAAATAAGCAGAAATCAGTAAAAATTAGCAGAAAGTCAAATCAGCAGAATTGAGTAAAAATCAGCAGAAATTAGTAAAATAAGCAGAAATCAGTAAAAATTAGCAGAAAGTCAAATCAGCAGAATTGAGTAAAAATCAGCAAAAATCAATAAAAATCAGCTGAAAGTCAAATCAGCAGAAATTAGTCAAATTTACAGAAATTATTAAAAATCAAGCAAATCAGCAGAAATTAGTTAGAAATTAGTTAATTCAGCAGAAATCAGTAGAAATCAGCAGAAAGTCAAATTAGCAGAAATTAGTCAAACCAGCAAAAATGAGTAAAAATCAGCATAAATTGGTTAAATTAGCAGAATTGAGTTAGAATGAGTAGAAATCAGTAAAAATCAGCAGAAAGTAAATTCAGCATAAATTAATCCAATCAGCAGAAATTAGCAAAAATCAAAATAAGCAGAAATTAGTCAAATAAGCAGATATTAGTAAAAATCAACATATATAAGTCAAATAAGCAGAAATTAGTCAAATGAGCAGAAATGAGTAAAAATCAACATAAATTAGTTAAATTAGCAGAATTGAGTAAAAATCGGCAGAAATCAGTAAAAACCAGCAGAAAGTCAAATCAGCAGAAATTAGCCAAATCAACAGAAATTAGTAAAAATCAGCATAAATAAGTCAAATAAACAGAAATTAGTCAAATCAGCAGAATTGAGTAAAAATCAACCAAAAACAGGTGAAAGTCAAATTAGCAGAAATTAGTGACATGTGCAGGAATTAGAAAAAATCAGCATAAAGTAGTCTACTGAGGCAGCACCAACTCAGAGCCAATCGCAAAAATCCATAAATTTAATCTATTTATTTGACATAAATTTACTAGGTGCAGGCTCTCGAGGTAATTTTTGGAATATACAGTTAGTATATGTTAAACTTTTCCAGCGACGCAACTTTATAATTTTTTTTTATTTTTCCGACCCACTTCCGAGAAGGGAAAGTATTGTGAACGAGCTAAAAAAAATTTTCGAGATAAAGATTTAAATATCCATTTTGAGGTCCCCTAAAATGATTAAGACCATTTCCAAATAGAAGTCTGTCTGTCTGTCTGTGTGTGTATTCTTCAACGATACGTTTAATCCGATTGAGCTGAAATTTGGTATATACCTTTGGGTTATGCGTCGGAAGAATCCGTTAGTTTTTGTACGATATCTGCCAAACGGAAGTGTCACTGTCAAAAATGACAGATGCAATATGTCACGGAATTTGACTTGTAATATGTCATTTGAAAGCCCTTGAAAATCTCTATTCAGAACAATAGAAAATATTTCTCCAACTGTCACCTGTCAAAAATAAAAAAATGTCGGGCGCCACAACCGATTTTTTATTTTTGTAACGACAATATTAAAATATTAAATTCTTGAGAGAAGGTAATTTTTGATGAAAAATGAAAAATGGGGTAATATTTGTCTAAATTTAAAAAAATGGGTAATATTTGAAGAAAATTGAGAAAAAAGGGGTAATATTTGAAGAAAATTTAGAAAAAAGGGGTTCATTAAGCAAGTTGGTGAAAAAAGAGTAAAAAAATCACATAAAGTTTTCTTTTTATAAGAAACCGCCAAGTTCTTTTTTGTGTTCACTGCCCCCACTTAGACTACAAAAAAAATGTCAAAATCTGGGGTGTTGACCAAAACTTGGAACAATTTTTTTTGGAAAAATCTTTTCTTATTTGGCTTTTCCGAATTGTTCGTTTGATTGGCTAGCCGACGGTACTGACCATTGATGGTGGTAACGGCGAGGGACGGACAGACAAGACAAGACAGCACAGACGGCACTCTGACTCTGAGTCGCGAGTCCAAAGAGCAGGTGGGTGCAGACTGGGCCAGAGACATGCAGCCATGCGACTTTTCTCCTTCGCAGAGGTAATAACCTTTAAAGGCCGGTCGTCGGTCATTCCTATACCAATGTTGCCTATACACTTAATGATTTTAAATCAAATTTTACTTTTATGTATTATTGAAAGAAATCAAAGTTGGTTAATTTTGTTTACTTTTTCGCTACATATACCCGGCGACTGTAAATCAGTTTTTAATCTTCCGGCCAAACTAACTCTTGATTATGATAATAAAATCATAAATTTGGACTAATAGCCGCAACAAATTTGGTACCCTTTGCAGCTATCACCTTAGATACTTTGGTGTTCAATTGAAGACCTGTTTTGTCTGTTTTGTACCGCTCCCTGATTTATCAAATAATTCCAGTTGGTAAAAAACACCTTCTAGTTCTTTAAAATATTTCGGCACAACTTTCTTCGACATCCCTTCAGCCCGTGCTACAGAAGTATTTTCAGATTTGCGAATAGACATATCTGTTCTTTTTCTCAAATAATACTGTAGCCACTATAGCCTGCTGTGCCTAAAAAAAAATTAAAACCATAAAATATAATCAGTAGTAATTATTACAAGAGCATCGAAAATAATCGAGTATACGTCAAGTGAGAAGGACAGTATAAATATTATTTTCGTATGCTCGCGAGGTAATCGGTACGATTATATAACGAATTATATTGTTGACGTTTGCTTATTATAAACATCAAACATTATTATAATATGTCAAATTTGTCAAAATAAAAAGATGCGAATCACCAAAATGAGGTACCACATAATGTATCCGAATTTATTTCGTCAACACAATCATTTATCAAAATCGAAAAATCATATATTCGTACAAAAATGTAATAAATTTTCATCCGAAACGTACTTTGAGCAAAACAAAATCATACAAATGTATTTCGATAATAATGAACAATTTCAAACGCTTGTATTTCTATGAACGTAATGCGACAATACCAGTAGAAAATGATAACCGTATTTTCTCAAACCAGTAACCCGTATAAGCTTAAAATAGCAAAACCGTATTTCATCCCAAACAAGAAGTACAAAACGGCGCGAAATTCAATTTTAGTTTTAAATACCTCTGATTACCTAAATACGTAACTGAGACAGGGTTTAATAAGTAAATTCTCTATTTTCTTAATTTGTGAAACTGAGAATTCACTTTTTTTAAATCTGCCGTAATAGAAACAGGAGTGTTTAGAAAAAATTTAAATTTCGCTCACTTTCAATTTTCTCTTTGGGATAAAATATGGTTTTGCTATGGTACGGTCTGAAATTGTACATTTGTATAAAGTTACGTTTGGATCAATATAACTTTATTGTATTTGTACTGTTTTGTTAAATTACGCTTTTGATAGGTTACTGGTTCGTGAAAATAAGGTTTTCCTTTTGTAGTGGTTTATTGTTATAGGGGCCTGACAAAAAACATAGTTGTGTTTATACTTTATGATGTTTGTATCCTTTGACAAATTCATTGTTTGTGTGTTACCAGTGTAAATCAGTATTTAAATATAGTTTGAAAATCTAGTTTTAGGATATTTTGCATGGATCCGTCGTCAAGGGTATATGCACTTATCAATACATGGTAACCAAGTAGAAATTGCAACTGCTACTGGTTAAATTTATGATGAGTTATATAATCAATCTAATACAGTCATTTTTGTGATATTTTTAGCAAGCTTGTACGCCATTATTCTAACATCATCTAGTGTAGGTGAAAACCCATGCCGCTGGAGTTTTTTTATATGAAGGGCTAATTTTTGTTCAGCGCCAGTCCCAAAGGATGAACCTGTCCCTAACCAGTTTGTTTTTGTTAAATTATCACTCTGTTATTCCTCTTAAGAGTCTTGCGGTATTTAACTCGTTTAATCCTAGATTTCCTGATGTCACAGCACTGGCTGTTTGCTTCCGTTTATACACGATTCGCATTCTTTAAAAAAATATATAAATGGTTCATCTCTCCTCTAAACTGCTGATTCAACTATCCTCCTGTAATTCTCTTTGCGTCTTCAAGCGGTGTTTTGGCGCCTTCGTTCAGGTTTCAGATTTCCTCGGGCGCCACCATCTGTTTATAGTGTGAAGGTCACTTGCACGGGCAGCGTCAGTGGAGAAAGAATACTCCAGGGACCCGATTCTCGACTTGCTGGAAATTATTTCCCATAGGAAAATATTCCCACCCACTTCTTCCATGATATTACTGTTTACTATTCTCCATCAATCTAGGAATTCATTTTCCTGTAGGAAGTGTGATTATACGTATGTCTGTTATTATTTACACACTTTCTACAAATTGATCAATAAAACTCAAGGATTTTAAGATTTTTAATCCTTTAATGTTGATTGAGACATAATTTGGAATCAATTATTGTAAGGTAAAATTAATTAATGACTGAATTAAATAATATGTGTTAACATTTACTAACCAATAAGATAATACATAAACTCATCATTGTTTTGTACTGCATTTTGCATATAATTTTGTAATCATGGCTTGAACTAGGATATTTTGCATTCACATTTAATATTTTTAGGTCAATATCACAAAATTGCAAGAGAAAAATAATAAAAAAACTTTAAAGCTATTTAATGGAATTTGTTATGTCAATTATCTGTTCCCTATTAGTTATTTTTTTAATGAAAAAAAAACAGTTGTAGAATATGAAAGGCCAAACATTTTTATATTTAATTGCGCCAGAGATTCATAACAGGTTAATTATCTGATTGTTCATATCGTATTTCATTTAAGATCCTCAATGTTTTTAAAACAAGCCTATTAAATAGTGCACTTCGTCGAAACAATAAATAACTTACTCAAATTTAGTTGTTTGTTTACAATAAATATATTTAATCGATCATTAACAGTCACATTAAAAGCGTCTACAACTCTGTATTATTTTAGATAACTCGGCTATCTCTTGTAGTAATATCACAGACAGATGTTTTTAAGTAATTAACTACCTAACAAAATAATCAATGAAAATCCTTATCTTAAGCTATATAGACTAATATTATTATTATTATTATTAACAAATGAATCCAATTTTAACCAATACTGATAAATATATAGTTATACTGTTAATTTACTAGTGGGTATTTTTATTTAAATAAGTCCTGTTTATAATGCACCAAAAATAATAGTGATGGTGGAAAATCTGTTTCTCTTCTTATCTTAATTACTCCCAACTGTCTAAACTTCTCAAATATTTGTGTTTCTTATTAAAATATCCGGAACTTATTAATAAAACGCCAGCCAAAAATAATAACAGCCGTTTATTTTCGATATTTTCCTGTAATAAATAGAATTAAATTTACGCTGTCACACTATAAAGAAAAATTCCACACAATGAAAAATGCTAGTAATTTGTCGTAAAAAAAATTTGTTGCTTGTCAACAAAGTTTTTCTTTTTTTAATAAATTACTTTAGTTCCAGAATACTGTTATGTTATTTTTAAATTATCTTTACTCCTATTTTAATTTTAAAGTATCGTAATGTATGTAATTATATTTAAATTTCTTCAATATTGAGTCATGATGGGTTTTTTTGAAGCGGTTTTATTAAATTATTTATTTAGGTAGTAACTTTGGTATTACAATCGAGAGATTTATAATCATCTTCGTTTCATAATTATAAATTAATCTTATACAATTACCACCATATTATCCGGAATTAAACCACATCGAATTAGTTTGGAAACATTATGAAAAAATAAGTTGATTTCAATTTCAACAAAGTTTTTAATTACTGTGATGAATTCTTCAGAAATTTCTAAGTAAAAATATGAAAATAATCTGTCCTGGATACAATTATAGCTGAATGTAGGGGGAAGTAGCCCAAATTAAGGTTCTGTTGATGAACATTAACCAGTAACCTACCTACAAGGATAAATTGTAAGCAACTTTTGAACGCTACCAAATCTGTATTGGACAACCAGTACTTGTAGTCTCTTTAGTAAAGAAGCTGCACCCATTCCTCACCATTCCCCATGTTGAATCCCTTAAGAAATCGCTAATGTTAAAAATAGCAATAATTGGCCAAATCAAGGTCATTCGTTACTTCAGGTCTCTTAGATGCGTTAGGTCTGACAGCTTCATCAGAGGGTGCTGTCAGACATGACCCATCTGAGGAACCTGAAAACCGTTTGCGTAGTACTTCATTTCTGTCAGGCCCTATGCTCTGGCAGCGCCCTCTGGTGAAGCTTTCAGACCTGACGCATCTGAGAGACCTGAAGTAACGAATGACCTTGATTTGTCCAATTTTTGCTATTTTTAACCTTATCGATTTCTTATGGGATTTAACATGGGAAATGGTGAGGAATGGGTGCAGCTCCTTTACTCTCTTTCAATTGAAAATATTTGCAATTCGATATTTTGTAGGCCCTATATCCTGCGCGTTACATTGTAATGAATATTTCAAAATGGCTCTGTTCCTTTTTGATTTTGTCAAATAGCTTTACATGCGAAGGATGATGGCATTGAAGAGTTTTTTTTTAATGAAATATGCCATGCTTTTACTGATTTGTTGGTCCTGGGTAAGTCAGTGATAATGCTTTCGTATAGATTCCATATTTCTGAGGCCCAAAAGCCTCAGTAATAGTTTCGTGATGGCGAAAAAAATTTCTTACCCCCACTTTTTATCACTTTTCTCGATGTTTCCGACTTCCCTGAGTCCGAAAATGCAAAAAAAATCCTGTCTGGACGTCTGGATGTCTGTCTGTCTGGATGTAAACACTGTAACATTTTAACGAAAGCTCCGATCGAGTTCCGGTTTTTACTTTACCGAGTTAGTTACGACCCTTCCGGTACCCATCATACAAATTAAAGTGGTTTGCAAGGGAAAACGTTTTTTAAATTCAAATTTTTAGAACAAAATGTTAAATGGATGGGGATGTTGCAGAAATTATTGGCACATTGTTCGATTTTTCGTTTTTTTTGCTTTTTTACAATTTTTTTCTGATTATTTTCATTTTTCCGTATTATTTTTCATTTTTTTTCCATTATTTTTCTTTCACTTTTTTCCTGTTTTCTCATTATTCTGATGTTCTGGTTTTTTTCTTTTTTTTTCGATTTTTTCTATTCTTTTCTCATTTTTTCTTATTGTTCTTTTTTTATTTCTTTTTCTTTCGTTTTCTAATTTTTTATAAATTTCTAATTATTTTTTCTGATTTTTTCTCATTTTTCTCATTTTTCTGAATTTTTGTTTTTTCTGTTTTTTTTGGCATTTTGTTGTGATTTATTTCAATACTTTCAATTTTTTATTTAATTTTTAATTTCTTTCTTTTGTTCCGGTTTTTGATTGTTATTTACTTTTTGGTTTTTTGCGATTTTTTTGATTTTTTTTTCATATTTTACAATTTAATTCTTCATTTGTTTTCAATATTTTCCAATAATTTTTGTTTCTTTTCGATTATTTCCGATTTTTTCAATTCTCCTAATTTTTCCTCGTTTTTAACTAATTTTTTTTTGATTTTTTTTTCAATTTTATTCTGATTTTTTCAATACTTTCTAATTTTTTTGATTTTTTTTCTATTTTTTTCGTTCCTTTTCAATTTTTTTTTCTATCCTCCGATGTTTTTTGAATTATTCGGATTTTTCGTATTTTTTTTTCATTTTTCTCATGTTTTTCTGTTGTTTTTGATTTTTTTCTATTGTTTTTTGATTTTTTCAAATTCCTTCTCATTTTCTGATTTTTTCGATTTTTGTCGATTTCGTTCGACTTTTTTTTATTATTTTTTATTTCCATTGATTTTTTCGATCTCTTTTGACTTTTATTGATTAAAAATAACACAATTATTTAGAAATTAAGGAAAAAATTTTGATTTCTAAATCAAAGTATTATTTTAACAAAAATAAAATTCATAAAAATAAAAAATATTCTGCATTACCAATAATCTCTTTTTAAGTTTTTTTTTTAAACGGATTAAAAAAATAACTATTTAACAATATTATTTTATCCACCTTTTTTGTGTTACGCAGTCTCCTGAGTCCTCATTGATGCGATTCAAAAAAATATTCCGACTATTAAAATCATTCGAATACTAACATTCGGATTATTAGAATCATTCGATTATTCCCATCACTAACTAGAACATACTAAACGCACTTTGTAGGACCTCATACGATACTTTTCTCGTCTAGTCTCGTAAAATCGAGAAGAGAGCTAGACGAGACCTTTTTGAAAATTATTTAGGGGATACCAAGACTACATACGGAGTCTCGTTGGTCTCGTTCATATTTCTTCATTTCTGAATTTCCAAGAAAAATAAACTAGCAAGCAGTATAGACATTTAATTTTTTTTATAATTCAAAAAAGGTCTGCATAGGTTACGATAAATTTACGAAATCTAAAAACTGGTAACCATCAAAAAATAATAATCTAAAAATATTATAAATTAATCAAATTAATCATCGAACCAAACATTAATTTTAACTTTGTTAATTAACAATTAATCAAATATTTAGATAAATTTAATCAATTAATTTTCTATTTAATCCCCCATCGGTTACGACATTGGTTTAAATTATAGCCCGCTTCAAAAACGAGCCTTATACTTTACGACGAGCTAAAAAATGCTTCCTGCTTTGGCTTTAATCATAATCAGAGATTCCTTGTCGTGTATATCATCACTTATGTTAGACAATGTAGCCAGCCGGCTGAAATAGAAAATTTAACAGGAGAAAGATCGAAATCTGGATCTTAATAATTATAATTATGTTGTCCGTAAAAAAAACTGACACGGAGCAAAGCTCATAACCCGGGGCGGTTTAAGTTACGCTCACGAACACAATCGGTTCGCTTGGTGGTACCTAGCCGCGCGTCCAACCAACGTATACATTGTTGCAGATTCTGTCTGTGCCTTCATGGTACTCAGTACGAGATCGTATTCTACCTCCAGAGTCGTTACATTCGTCGATTAATTGCTTCATATAGTAAAACGCCAACGTATTTCATTATAAATAAAATTACAGATTACCTTAGATTATCAAAAGTTTGAAGCCGTCTTTAACATTTTTACCAAAAATTGGAAAACTTTTTAGGATTTTCAACAATACAATAATAAAAATCCAATTGACAATTTATTGATTTAAACTTATTACACATTAAATTATGAGGAAGTAAACATTAATAACAATTGTTTTAAATATTCCAAAATATTTACGCGGCAAATCTTAGAGAGGTACTTACCTCTGTCAGAATAAATTAAAAATTTAATTAATACTTAAATTTTGATCCCACAAATTAGTAGTGTTAATTTCCTTCAATCATAAACCAGTTTGAGAAGTTCATTTTAGGTTACATACGTCAAAATAGTCGTAGATTTATTAAAACAAGCAACAATATTAGCTTCAGATGAGAGTACCGATATAATTGATACAAAAAAAGATGGATTCCAGTAAGATTTTCACAGAAAAGTGGTCATATCTTTAAAAGTGCTCTGTAGAACCTGTTAAAACGTCTCAATGTTATTAGAACCCAGGGCCCGGACAGTAAATTACAAAGATCTTCAATAAATTGCAAAAAAACTTCAGTAAATTGCATAGAATTTCAGTAAATTGCTATGAAATTCAGTAAATTTCATAGAATGTCAGTAAATTGCCATGAAATTCAGTAAATTGCCATGAAATTCGGTAAATTAGCATGAAATTCAGTAAATTGCATAGAATTTCAGTAAATTGCCATGAAATTCAGTAAATTGCCATGAAATTCAGTAAATTGCATAGAATTTCAGTAAATTGCCATGAAATTCAGTAAATTTCACAGAATGTCAGTAAATTACAAAGACCTTCAGTAAATTGCATAGAATTTCAATAAATTGCAGAAAACTTCAGTAAATTGCAAAAAATTTCAATAAATTGCAAAAAATTTCATTAAATTGTAAAAAATTGCATAATTTCAATAAAATGCATAATTTCAGTAAATTTCAAGGTATTTCAGTAAATTGAATAGAATTTCAGTAAATTGCATATAATTTCAGTAAATTACCATGAAATTCAGTGAATTTCATAGAATGTCAGTAAATTGCTATGAAATTCAGTAAGTTGCATAGAAGTTCAGGAAATTGCCATGAAAATCAGTAAATTTCATGGAATGTCAGTAAATTGTAAAGACCTTCAGTAAATTGTATAGAATTTCAATAAATTGCAAAAAACATCAGTAAATTGAAAAGAATTTCAGTAAATTGCAAAAAACTTCAGTAAATTGTAAATAATTGCATAATTTCAATAAATTGCACAATTTCAATAAATTGCACAATTTCAGTAAATTTCAAGGTATTTCAGCAAATTGCATAGAATCTCAGTAAATTGCATAGAATTTCAGTAAATTGCCATGACATTCAGTAAATTTCATAGAATCTCAGTAAATTGTAAAGACTTTCAGTAAATTGCATAGAATTTCAATAAATTTCAAAAAACATCAGTAAATTGCAAAGAATTTCAGTAAATAGCAAAAAACTTCAGTAAATTGTAAAAAATTGCATAATTTCAATAAATCACATAATTTCAGTAAATTTCAAGGTATTTCAGCAAATTGCATAGAATTTTAGTAAATTGTCATGAAATTCAGTAAATTTCCTGGAATGTCAGTAAATTGCCATAAAATTCAGTAAATCTCATAGAATCTCAGTAAATTGTAAAGCCATTCAGTAAATTGCATAGAATTTCAATAAATTGCAAAAACTTCAGTAAATTGCAAAGAATTTCAGTAAATTCAAAAAAACTTCAGCCAAAAACAAAAAATTGTATAAATTGCATAATTTCAGTAAATTTCAAGGAATTTCAGTAAATTGCATAGAATTTCAGTAAATTGCATAGAATTTCAGTAAATTGCAACGAACTTCAGTAAATTGCAACGAACTTCAGTAAATTGCAAATAACTTCAGTAAATTGCAAATAATTTCAGTAAATTGCAAAGAATTTTACTAAACTGTAAAGAATTTTACTAAACTGTAAAGAATTTTAGTAAATTGCTAATAATTTCATTAAATTACAAAGAATTTCAGTAAATTGCAAAAGAACTATAGTAAACTGTAAAGGTCACTAACGGACCATGGACAGGAAGTACAAATAAATTTTATAACTAATAATATTTAAAAACATTCGGGATTTAATAATCTTTAATGATTTCAAAATTGTAAAATCACATTAAATGCGTAAAAAAATTGAATTAATATTCATTAATTAATTCAGATATCATAGAACTAAAAGCAAAAACAAAAATTTTTAATACCCACCGTGTCCACTTAGCAACAGGCTTTAGAGCTTGATTTCATTTATCATAAATTTTTATTCATTATTATAAATTAATAAATTAAAATTCTAAATTTTTAAATATTTGTTATTTCAACGTTATATGTATTGGTTGCAGTCCCACTTTTTATGTATAGTATTTTATTTTATTTTAACAAAGATTTATCATAAACTACATGTAAAAGTTATAATAAATGTCTGTTGTGGAAAAAAAGAAAAAAGTTTTATACATTGTCCGTATTTTATTATTTTAAAATTGAGTGGCAGTGAAATCTCAAGAGAAAATTTAAATTTAGGGAAATTGTGAGTTTGAGTACAGAGAGTACATATAGAACCAATGAGAGGAGTAAAAGAAGAATAAAACGTAGAAGTTTATGGTATATAAATTAATAGGCGGTTGTCAAAAAAGACGTCAAAGATTGAACACAATATAGAAATAATAGGGGTGTCCAATAGGGAATTTTGCGATTTTATTGCACCCTGTTGAGTACCTCCACAAATCTAAGCCTCTACATATATTTCAATAATTTGATGATTTAAACGTGACATTAGGAAGTATCAAGGTCACAAACGTGCAAAAAAAACGTCTAAACATTCTCGAGCGCGACAATTTTTTTTATTTTGAAGGAAATAATTTACGGATAACGGGAAAAATATAATTTGCCGATTGGCACGAGCCCAAGTAACGAAAATCGTCAATAAAGTTTAGTGCGTGCAGCTGCAGTGACTCGCTCTCTTTCATTCTGTCTTTATCTCCCACTCTCACACCATTCTCACATTATTTTTCGTCAACCATTAAGCCATCACAGGACTCGTGGTATTAGAGGTACAATAAGTATGAGGATCACAAACTTGCAAAATAAAACGTCAAGACATTTTCGTGCACGGTCTTTTTTTTATTTTGAAGGAAATAATTCATGGATAACGGGAAAAATTTAATCTGCCGATTGGCACAAGCCTCAGTAAGGAAAATCGTCAATAAAGTTTAGTGAGTGCAGCTGCAGCGAATCGCTCTCTTTCATTTTATCTTTATCTCCCACTCTCACATCGTCCTCACATTATTTTTCGTCAGCCATTACGCCATCACAGCACTCGTGGTATTAGATGTACAACAAATATGAGGGTCACAAACGTGCAAAAAAAAATGTCTAGACATTCTCGAGAGCGGTCATTTTTTTTATTTTGTAGGAAGTAATACACGGATAACGGGAAAAATATAATATGCCGATTGGCACAAGCCTAAGTAATAAAGTTTAGTGCATGCAGCTGCAGTGACTCGCTCTCTTTCACTCTGTCTTTATTCACCGTCCTCGCATTATTTTTTAAATTTTATGAATTAAATTTTGTGAGTTTAATATCTATTAAGATGAAGAGTGACAATATTGTAAAGTGTGTGTTTTTTGGGCAAAATACATCTCAAAAGATTCATAAATTTACGTTTGAAGCCATAAAAAATTTTTTTTTCAAACTGTTAGATTAAGAAAATTTATCAGAATAATCGTCAGGTGAATGGGAGCTTCGTTCGGGTTCACTTAACATCCCCTCTGAATATCTGATGCGCTCGAGTATTTTTTTCTCCATTTTTGACCCATGCAAACCGGCAGATTAACATACTTCCGTCATCAGAGACACGTTGGGCATATAGAGTATTTCCATGCGACTTTTTATTTACATTTTTGAAAGCCTGTAGACGCTGCCCCCTCCCTCCCACCGTTGAAAGGGTATACATCATACAACCCCTTTTTTTTGTACCATCTAATCTTCAAAATCCAATAGGTTCTCCACAATGCTCCCCATTTAGCATCGTGGCCCCCTATGAAAAAGAACGAAATTGATTTTTATATGAAAGTTTTAATGAATGTTTGACAAAAAAATAAAAATACAATAAATATGAAGGCAGACATAGAAGACATTTCCCGCCAAATATTGAAATCTTGCATGATCACCTGATTAAATAAAACCACGGGAATAGTCCCAGGCAAGTAAACAGGAAACTCATAAGAGAAGAAACAAGTGGCTTAGGTTGGATTGAATTGATTGATTGATTTTTTATAGTTTAGAAATGTAGAGAGTAAGTATTAAAAGAATTCAACAGACACTATAACAATAAAAACAATAAATATTAGAGATGCAGAATATAGAATTTTCTTATATCAGAACGTCTCTGGGTACTGAGTACCACCTGGGTACTATACACTATAATAATCAGATGTTAATCTTAGCGGAGTAAAATATATTTTCATTGTTATTATTTGAAGTGATGTTTTGCTTTCTATGCATTTCCTCTTCGATATCAGTAACTATATATCGTGCTCTTGAACACGAAAAGTCAAGGTTGAAAAATATTATACACACTTTGAATTTCTTCTAATAGACGCAGACGGCAACATGTTTTGTTAAGATTTGAGAAATGTATGTTAAATCTTGTTGTACATATTTTGAAATCAGCAGTAAGCAGGTAATTTATTATGCAACATTGTATTTAAACCACTTTGACAAAAATAGTTAATAAATATCTGGAAGGCGTCCAACATACACAAACAAGAAATTAATATACACCGAAGGATCTAGACCATGTTTAAGGCGCCAAAAATCTGATTTCTAAACTCGTGTGGATGCAGTGGGGTGGGATTTTTTATTTTTAGTTTTTTATTCCAATTTTATATTTTTGTTATATTTTTTTATTAATTTAAATTATTGAAGCCAGTGAAAATGTTTGCTAAATAGATTAATAATAATAGATCGTTACCAATTGTTTGAGCTTTCCGTATTTTGCTATTCTTATATCCACTGAGAAGTTTGTGTCCTTTTCCTATAATATCAATAAAAGAAGACATACTTTTTTATTTTTATCAATTCCTTTCTTTCTATTACTCCAAGATTCTTGGAACAATCACGGGTGGTTTTGTTATCTTGACCCACTTTTCCATCCTTTCCCAAAAATCGTCAAGTGAGTCTTCTTTTCCGTTTCTTGGCTGTTTACATTTTTAATATTAATTTCGGTATTCTGCTTCTTTCTAATCTTAGTTTATTTATGTACCATTGTAATTGTGTTACTTGATTTTTTTGTATTATTAACTTTTGTTCTAATTTTACCCTGATATCCTATTTTTTTGCTAGATAGTTACGACATCTATCATTAAAATTAATTTCCATGCTTGTTTTCTAATATTAAACGTTTTAGGATTAAGATGTGATTTTAATAATAAAGATTTTATATTTTAGATTGGCATAATTTCAAAGCAGATTATATTAACCCTTTAACTGCGGTAAAAATTTTGCAGCGTTTGAACGCTCTAGAGACAAAAATATTGAAAAATACACGAAAACATTTTAAATAAAACACCAATAAACTTGATTGTAATAATTTTCAAAAATTTCAAAGAAATTTAAAAATTTCGAAAATATATCAAAAAATTCCAAAATTTCAAAAAATAAAATATATAAAAATGTCTAGAGATTCAAAAATTTCGATAATTTCAAAACTACATCAAAAATCTTAAAAATATATCAAAAATTTTGAAAAAATTTGAAATTTTGCAATTTTTTTTCGAATATTTCAAAAAGTAAAAATACCAAAATATTCAAAAATTGCTAAAATATATTGAAAATTTCAAAAAACATCAAATTATTCGATTAATTAAAAATATTTCACAGATTTCAAGAATTTTAACGATTTCAAAAATGCCAAAGTTTCAAAAAACATTAAAAAAATTATTTAAAAATTTCAAAATCTATCAAAAACTTGAAAAAAATTTAAATTTTGCAATTTTTTCAAAATTTCAAAAAGTAAAAATATCAAAATATTCAAAAATTTCTGAAATATATTGAAGATTTCAAAAAACAAAATTATTTGATTAATTGAAAATATTCGAAAATGACAAAAATTTGAAATAAACATTAAAAAAGCATTCGAAAATTCAAAAAATTTCCAAAATTGTAAAATTTTTAAAAATTTTTAAAATTTGTAAAAATTTTGTAAAATATATAAAAATGTGTAAAAATTTACAGTAAAATAACAAAATATACAAAATTGTTTATTTATTATGCCCAGAATAGTTTTTTAGCAATCATTTATATACGACAACCGCAGTTAAAGTGTTAAGAGGTCCATTGTTTACATCTGTCATTGTAAATCCGCACATTTTGATTTTGAATCAGTGTTTGACAGTACAAAATTTTCAACAAATAATTTTTATTTGTAATAAGCCACTTATTCATTTTAACAACATAACACACTTCAATTTATTTCTAACAACAACTAAAGAGCACAATTTTTTTTACAATAATCAACTGACTTGCTTATCATACCGCCAATACCTTATTAGCAGTGTATATTTAAGGTACACTATAATATATCGTTTATATTATATTTTATTGTTGTAATTTTTTTTTCAATGATTAATCAAGCTTTTTAATTTTTAACCTAAGTAAAAATAACAATTTTTTTAATTTTTCTAACGGGAATTTCTTCTGAGTCTTTTTAAAAATAGGTCCAAAAAAGGAAAAAAAATCAGATTTGTTATTTAACAATTATCGCACTTCATGTTAAAGTAGGAAAAAGTTGTTAATTAACTAATGCATGATTAATAGAAAAATCGCGATAAAAATTTCTTGACGGCGGATTAATTATTGTTCATAAATCTATCCAGAAGATGCCTGAATATTTTCAATTCTTAATTTTTATATTTACTAAGTTTAAATAATATTTATTCATTAAAGATTCAAAGTAGCGCAAGCCAGAGTCCCCGTTTTCGGCCGTATTTTCAACCCTCTAGGAAAATTATAAATATTGATCTTACTAAGTTTAAATAATATTTATTCATTAAAATTATAAATATTGATCCTACAGTTCCGGGACGTATAATTTTTTTTGGTAAATTTCCTATGTTTGAATTTTTTTTCAAATTTGAAAAATGTCAAACAGTTTTTAAGATATTGGCAAAAAACCAAACCCCATTTTTATTCATCAGTTAATTGATTATTACTTTTGCAATTTTTGCAAGCGGCTCTTGATTTTTTTCAAAAATCATCTACACGCTATTCCAAATCGAATGATACCTCGTTTACATTTTTCGGAGACGGAGAAAATATTTAAAAATACGGTAGTGGTCCTAAAACCAGTATTATAGTCATTCTAAAAATAGTTTTCGGATTAAAATACAATGTCTCGACATGCCATATATATGCAAAATCCAATATATTTAAATTGAAATTTTGATGGCACTTTATCACACATACAGGGCTATCCTTAATAACATCATCAACTATATAAATATTATATGAAATTTTTCTCAATATATACATTTATAAAAATAAATATATTGAAATAGTAATTCCCAATTGATGTAAGGTGGATTACATTTCTAACCTGGAGAACTTCTTCTCACTGTGCTGGGTTCACTAGCGCCTAAATAAAAAAATACAAAATATAATGAAAATTAACAAAATTAATGATCTTCTTTTTATTTTCTTTCTCTGCTATTTCTTCAGCTCTTCTAATACTTTTTTTTCTTCCCACCTTTTTTTTACTTCTGCTCCTTATTCACTTTTGAAATTTCTTGTTGGTTCCTTTTGAAAAGTCACCTTTTTATTTTTTTTTAAATCTTTGTTCTCTAACTTGTATGAATAATATTGCTTACTTTTTATTTAAAAACTTTTATTTCTTCATTAAGTACACCATCATTTTCATATATAAAATATTCCTTTTCAAATATAATATTAGTTTTTACATATTTATTTCTTTTAATGCTTTTTAATTAAATTTCTGACAACCTTCAAATTTTTTAATTAATTATCGATCTACCTTCAATTTCTTTTTTTTTAAACAAAACATACTATTATTTTTTACATAATTTTAAACTGAAATTTTGATTGACACCAACCCAATGACAAATCATTTCATCTGCTAAGAAATGCCACCCAACCTGTTACAAGGAATTTCATACTTCAAATGGCTTAAGCCCTATTCATATTACCAAAATTAGTTTATAATTTTAATATCAGTTACTAAAATTTATTTTTAATTTACATTTTTCTTTTTAATGTTATAAATAAAGGAACACTGTTAATTTTACTTCCAATTACTATACATTTTTTTTTAACTCAACCAACCCCTACTTACTATAATATTTTATAACAAATCCTATACAGGGTATAACAAATTTCATAACAATATGTTTATATTATCTTTTGGTTTTCTTGAATTATAAGAATGAATTTGCACACTTTCATTCATTCCTTAATTTAAAGAAAATTAAGTTGGTTTTTTTGTCTTTTTAATTTCTTGTTACCTTCTTAAAGAGAGATGACACCTAATCTGTTAAAAAAAGATATGAAGAAGTTATTAATAACGGATGATAATCTTAAAATTACGATAAAAGTTGCAAATCAATAGAACCATATAATAATAATAATTTCCCTATATTTCAACCCCTTACGAGTGATCCCCAGACGCCAAAGGCTTGTGGGGGGAAGAACCGGCTATTATTATTATTTACCATGGCGTTCTGAGGTGTCTGTCTGTATCTCATGGAATTTTAAAATTCTAATTTCAGATTTCAATTCAGCAAAAAAAGTAGTAGGAACAGTTTGTGCCTATAACAAAAATGTTATAGGGGTCTCAAGTATTAAAATTTATATATTCAAAGTTTGTTGGCAATGCTAGCTTGCGCATTCTCAACTTGTTTTTTATTGGACATTTGGCTGTTGTCTTTCAAAAGATGATAGCTTAAGCGGGTCGATGATTTAGTGGTCAAGAGTTTGTCCAATGAAAGACAATAGATGGAGAAAAGAGTTGTACTAGAAACAGCTCTTATTCAAGACGAAAACAAAAGAAAAAGAAAGGTCAATGATAATATTTAGAAAATAAACAAAGAAAATAAAATGTGTCCTCAACTTGATAAAATAATAAGAAAACACTTGGTGAAACAGACGAAGATGATTTGGACTTTGATCTCGATCTTTACGGCGCAGATTGACGATTATGAAATGAAACTTGATCCGAAAATATTATAAAACATTCAGATCGCTCTCTTATATCAGAAAACATCAGTAAAATACAAGATATCCCGAAAGAAAAGAAAGTAGGGACACAACACCCCAAGAGACATAGGGAAACATAAACCGCTGAGTAGCTCCACGCTTAATTTATAAAATAAGTTCATGAATAAAGTGTAGAGATAGTGAATGACTAAGTACCGTTAGAAGGCACAAAAGATTTATAACAGATAATTTTATCAGGCTGAAAGCAGTATGGACATACCCGTAATAACTCGTACAAATAAGGGTATAAGAAGAAACTGATCCCATGGAGGAAAATATGACCAAAATATCTTTAGAAAACCTAACAGGTTTAACAAAATATCATAATAATAATCCTATTCCTATTCTCCACAGCCGAGCCGGGAAAGTACTGGGGTGACACAGCCGATTTTTTACTTTCCCGACCCACCTCCGAGAGGGGAAGGGTATTGTGAACGAGCTAAAAAAAATTTTCGAGATAAAGATGGAAATATCCATTTTGAGGTCACCTGAGATGATTAAGACCATTTCCAGATGGAAGTCTGTCTGTCTGTGTGTGTGTATTCTTCCACGATAGAGGCCACACGTTTAATCCGATTGAGCTGAAATTTGTTATATGGGTTTGGGTTACCCGTCGGAAGAACCCATTAGGTTTGGTACGACATCTGTCAAACGGAAGTGTCACTATTAAAAAATGACAGATGCAATATCTCAAGGAGGAATTTGACTTACAATATGTCATTTGAAAGCGCTTGAAATACTCTATTCAGAACAGTCAAAATTTTCTTCAACTGTCACCTTTTTTTTTCAATTTTTTTCCCATTTTCTGCGGTTTTTTTGGAGATTATTTGCCATTTTTTCGGGATTTTGTTTCGATTTTTTTTTGATTTTTTTGCTATTTGAAATTTTTTTCCATTTTATTTCTGATTTTTTGCGATTAAATGCATTTGCAATTGTTTACCATTCTTTGTGATTTTTTTCGATTTCTTTTACGACTTTTTTAGATAATTTGCCATTTTTTTGGGATTGTATTCGATTTTTTGCTATTTAATTGGTACTTTTTTGCTTTCTTTTCTTATTTTTTGCGACTCTTCCGATTTTTTACGATTATTTTTTTATGATTTATGCGATTATTTGCATTTGCAATTTTTTGTTTTTTTTTTAATTATTTGCAATTTTTTCGGGATTTTGTTTCGATTTTTTTTTAACTTTTGCTATTTAATATGCAATTTATTGGATTTTTTCTGATTTTTTGCCATTTTTTGTTATTTTTTTTTATGATTTTTTGAACTTTTTTCCCATTTTACATTTTTTTTAATTTTTTTCAGATTTTTTGCGATTATTTGCATTTTCAAATTTTTTCTCCATTTTTTATGATTTTTTTAGGCGTTTTTTTTTAGACTATTTGAAATTTTTTTAGGGATTTTGTTTCGATTTTTTGCATTTTTTTCGATTTTTTTGCAATTAATTTAAATTCTCTCAAATTTTCATTTTTTTTAAGTTTTTTATGGTTACAATTGTTTTCGTTTTTTTTTTGTTCTTTTAGGGGTTTTTTTGAGACTTGCATTTTTTGCGATATTTTTCGATTTATTGCGTTTTTTTACAATTTTTTTTAATTTTCTCGTTTTTTCCATATTTTAGAATTTTATTTTTCCAAGATTTTCTGATTTTTCTTTTGAAATGTTTTCTGTTTTTTCTTATTTTTTCCGATTTTTTTTTTTGATGTTTTTCGATTCTTCTATTTTTTCTCATTTTTCTGATATTTTGTTTTTTGTTTTGTTTTTTTATTTATTTTTTCGTTTTTTTTCTAATTTTACCACATTTTTTTCTCATTGTTCTGTTCTGTCTATGTGTATTCTTCCACGATAGAGGCCACACGTTTAATCCGATTGAACTGAAATTTGGTATATGGGTTTGGGTTACCAATCGGAAAAACCTATGTAATTTTTGTAAAGACGAAACGTCGTATCGAAAAACTGACAAAGCCATGTTAAACTTCATTTGGTCTTCAACAAAAAAGATTAAAAAAGTTTTCTTCTACCTTTAAAAATAAAGGTGATAAATAAATAAAACGAAAATCGTCAATTTTGGTTTTAAGCAAATATATATAAAATTTTTCAAAATCCGGTAAATTTGTCTTGATAATGTGCAACTTTATTCCCATTTAACCAACTTTGTATCTATAACGGTTAACGAAATCCCAATAGTGTACATTGAAATTTTCAACACCCTGTATATGTTGATTTTTTGAGCTGTTTTTCATTTTATAAAAAACACAAATAACGACACCGAAATACCGTTTCGTACTTTTGGTGCATTCAGGAAACAAATTTATTTAATACTAATCATTATTCCGAAGTATGAATAAATTATATGTGGATACATAATCTTAATGAAAAAGAGGTCCCCATTAAAAAATCGTAAAATTTGCTAAACCGTTTTTGGATTGATAAACGTTTTTCTTTTAAGTAACTAGTTCTATAAGATTGTGGAACGCAACGGTAATTGATATTTTCAGATAACGCATACAAATCGATACGATAGAAAAATATTAAATAGAAACAAGTCTAATGAAGCAACAGGTGTTTATTGTAATTACCCTGTTAAGTAATTATCGAAAGAAATGTTGTAATAAATTCTTTAAAGGTTTAACATTTTTATACCATGGTTGATAGGATTACGGACTCTTGGTACTATGAAATAGGGGTAATCAACCTCTTGTATTGAAAATACAGCTGGAAAACCAGATTTATTTTATTTATATAACAAAACAAAAAGTATCATCATTAATTTATAAAATTATTAAATTTTTAGTAATAAAAAAATGGAATTACCAAAAATTAATAACACAATAATATGTAATTTACATGACAACGTGAAATACATTATTTGAATAGGTCTTCAACCCGTAAAGAAAGAACAATATACAGGGTGATGTCACAAAATAAATGTCATAATTACTATATTAATTGCCCGGTCCTATCGTGTAGTGAACTAGCAAAAATAAATTAGAGATATCGATGGAAATATCCCTGTGAAGATTGAGACTGTTTTCAGAGTGAGGTCTGTCTGTATGTCTATCTGTGTGTAATCTTCCATGTTTAACCAATGAAGCTGAAATTTGGTATGAAGGGTTGGTGTGTGCCTAGAATGCGACCATTAGTTTTTAGTTTAAATTGGTACAATAGAAGTATGATATTTATTCTTTTTTTTACCTTTTTAAATATTAAAGATGTGGCCTGAATTTTGGTATGCAGATGCACCATTCCGTCCTAAAATCCATTCAGGAATTTTGTTTTTTGTACCTAAAATAATCCTATTCTCCACATCCGAGCCGGGAAAGTTCTGGGGTGATACAGCTGATTTACTTGAAGTTGTAAAATTATTTTTGATCCTAAAATGTAAACTGGGCGCGGGACCTTTCTTAAGCGGCTTATAGGATAATGAATAAAAATATGATAACTTTGACGTAAAATGAAAAATAAAAATGAGCCGATTGATGTTTCTTGATTTTTGAAATTTGAATTCTTATTACGTTGAAAAATTCTTTTTTTGAAATTGGCATAGTATGTTCGAATAAATATAGGTAATTTTAATATTCAATAATTTTTATCAAAATTTCCAGAATTTTAATCCAAAATTTAAAACTTTTCAAGAATTTTGATAAAAAATTTTAAACAAATCAAAATTATCCAAAATTTCAGATTTTTGATTCAAAATTTAAAAAACTTCAAGAATTTTGGTCCAAAATTTAAAAAAATCAAGAATTTTGATTCAAAAATAAAAAATTTCACGAATTTGTATCAAAAAATTTCCAGAAGTTTGATCCAAAATTTCTAAAATTTCAAGAAATTTGATTCAAAATATAAAAAATTTCAAGAATTTTTATCCAAAAGTAAAAAATTCCAGAAATTTGATCCAAAATTTTAAGTTTTGGTCCCAAATTTTAAACAATTTATTAATTTGGGTCCAAAATTTCAAACAATTCAATAATTTTTACCCAAACTTTCAAAAATTTCAGAATATTGATCCATAATTTCAAGGATTGTCCAAAATTTCAAAAATTTCCAGCAATTTGATCCAAAATTTCAAAACTTAAGAATCTTGGTTAATAATTTTAAAAATTTCAAACATATCAAAAATTTTGTTCCAAAATTATAAGACTTTTGGTCCAAACTTTCAAGTATTTTAAGAATTTTGATCCAATAGTAAAAAAATTCCAGAAATTTGATCCAAAATTTTAAGTTTTGGTCCCAAATTTTAAACAATTTATTAATTTGGGTCCAAAATTTCAAACAATTCAATAATTTTTACCCAAACTTTCAAAAATTTCAGAATATTGATCCATAATTTCAAGGATTGTCCAAAATTTCAAAAATTTCCAGCAATTTGATCCAAAATTTCAAAACTTAAGAATCTTGGTTAATAATTTTAAAAATTTCAAACATATCAAAAATTTTGTTCCAAAATTATAAGACTTTTGGTCCAAACTTTCAAGTATTTTAAGAATTTTGATCCAATAGTAAAAAAATTCCAGAAATTTGATCCAAAATTTTAAGTTTTGGTCCCAAATTTTAAACAATTTATTAATTTGGGTCCAAAATTTCAAACAATTCAATAATTTTTACCCAAACTTTCAAAAATTTCAGAATATTGATCCATAATTTCAAGGATTGTCCAAAATTTCAAAAATTTCCAGCAATTTGATCCAAAATTTCAAAACTTAAGAATCTTGGTTAATAATTTTAAAAATTTCAAACATATCAAAAATTTTGTTCCAAAAGTATAAGACTTTTGGTCCAAACTTTCAAATATTTTAAGAATTTTGATCCAATATTTTAACAATTTCAAGTATTTTTTCAAAATTTCAAGAATTTTGATCCAAAATTTTAAAGATTTCAATTATGAAACACCCGTATAAGAACAATTTAAGCTTGCACCCAATTTACCTATAGGATTAAACGGACCCTGGATTTACCTGGAAGATCGCTCAGTTAAAAAGTCAGGTGGCGAAAATTACAGAGTCTTGGATTGGCCTCAGAGTATTCCAAAAATTCTGATATTGGAAATTACCTAACATATATTTTTGGGCTACCATTTTTGAACCCAGAAATGGTTTGGGATTGTTTTGCTACTTATTTGGCTGCAATAATGCCAAACACAGAACCTGTAGTAAAATTTTCGGATTATCTGGTAGATAATTATATTGCTTAAGATGTATTGTCCCAAATACGGACCTGTCTTAAAGTTTTCCATTAATTAAGAGAAAATGAAATAGTTGATGATTTTATTGATTAAAGCTGGAAAATTATTATTTAGGAACGAACATTTATTTTTTTTTGAATTTGTAACTCAAGTTAATAAGTAACAAAATTGTTAATCGAATTTTAAAATATTGATATACAGGGTGTTGTTTGGAATCGAAACCTACTTATTATTTTTTTTAAGGCCGAACCTGAAATAAGATTTTTAATTATTATTTTAATCGACACCACAGTGGACAATAAACGTACCAAATATTAGAAAAATATATAGGGTGGTTCTTAAGTTATGATTTATTAAAAGAAGGGACAAAATTATTAAATCACTCTGTATCTAGGTTATAAAAAAAGATAGGTCATTAAACATAGATTATTTTGAATCACTTCGGTGTGCCTCATCTACCCTTACAGTATGCACATTTTCCAATGAATCACCCTGTATAAACACAGACAGATGAAGTGTCTGAGAAAATGAAATTTTAATCAGACGAAACAAAATATAATTAAAAATAATGCGTTTTGATGATATCAACTGAAGAAAGTTACCAGAAGATGGCATAGACTAAAGAATATTGAAAAATGAGTTGAATCTTATCAGAGACAGACAGAAAGACTGATGGACAGACGTACGGATGGGCAGGGCCGTTGTATAAGAGTTTTTTCGGAAACCCTTCTTTCTCAAACCCTACAATTGTTTAATAAACATTGGAACTCTAGTTTCCAATAATGCTCAGAACAGTGTTTTTCCTTCTCCAAATTTTACAAAAAATTATTTTTCAACAATTTGTCGAATTTATTTCAATTTATTCTTTACTCTATTGTGTTATGATATTATTATTAAAAATATCGTTGAAAAAATGGTTGCCATTAGTTTTTTAAAAAAACATTTGGTTTTTTTAATGGTCTGCTTTAAATTTACATCACTGTTAGTGGCTTTAATAAAAAATGACAGAAACTACTTTTTTCTTAGTGTAAAAGAAATACCCACATACACAAGAACGGTAATTGTTATAAAATTACATATATGTGTGTAGGGATATGAGCTTGAAAGTAAAAATTTTAACCTCGATTTGTATTTTTTCTGTAATTACTACGGCGTAGAAGATAGAAAGAGAGATATACACAGAGTAGGAGTTAGGCCACCAGAAATTTATAATTTAATTTAAGTCTAAAAATATATTCCTCAAAATAATTAAGTTAAATTAGACAAAATATCACGATTCAGATCACAATAAGTATAGTGAAAAAATATACTAAGCTAAAGAGTTATTTAATAAACCTAAAAAAAATCTAGGCCTGTATTTAAAAAAAAAGGGTATGAAAAGACAAAACATTTTTGTTCCAATTTTAAAATTAACAAAGCTACCAAAAGTGCCAAATGAATTTCATTGGATGAAATGTTTTAGCTTTGTCCGCTTTAATTAGACATTTATTAACGGTTTTTTCTTTTTGGATTAATTATCCATCTTTCAAATATCAAAAAATGAGTAACATAAATGACAAAAAAGACAGTTTTAAATGGTTTCCTCCTTTTGGATTCATCATCCATCTTTCAAATGTCAAAAATAGGTGACATCTTTCTGTATTGAAATGAGTAATAGGCTACTAAAATACATAATTATATACAAGGTGATTCATTGGTAAAGGTAAATACGTTAACTGTGGATAGTGGTCACCTAGCTGACTCTAAAAAACCCCCGTATTATTGGTTTTACGCCCTTTGTATCCGAGATACAGGGCGTTTTATGTATTTTGTATACATGTTCCTCATATCCCGTGGGATATAACGATGTATCGAAAATATTGATAATCCAGGTCCGACTTTACGAAAAATTCACAACTCTTACATCCTTATATAGTTGATTTTTTTAATTTAATCGCCATATTTGAAAAGAGCGCAAAAAACTGAATTTAATCATGTGGTTCTATTTTTTGGGCAGACGACTTTACTGTGAAAATTTTAATCTCATATTTAGTTTTTTTTAAGGATTTTGCAGTGAAGAAATGAAATTTATTGCGTTTTTTATTTATAACTTATTTCATATACGGGTTCTTGATTTTTAGTGAGATATATCGATGCAGCAAAAAAATGATACCAAAGATATACTTATTTACCAATCCTTCGTACAACACCCTGTAGATGGGTTTTTTTAAATTCCTAACTAAATTTACACAGTGCACAAAAAACGGAATTCGGGAATTGTCTTGTAATACTAGTTATTAAAAAATTATAAAAATATACAGGATGTCTATTTTTAGTCGGTACATTTAAGATACTAAAATTTATACTTAAAACTTTTTTTATATTCGCAATAGTAACTAAAATAAGTAAAATAACACCATCTACGGCTACAAATAAGTACTGGTTAAAATGTAATGAAAAACCCTGTACATTTTAGGCATCGAAATAAAAATAATTCTTAGAAACATAAAGTATATAACTAATGTGTAATAACTGCAATTTTTATTATCCATTTCAATTTTCACAATTGGGTGATAATTACTTAACAGCCATATTTGATGCTAACTCAACAAAATTCCATTTTCTCAAACGTTAAAATCGTTTACTAAATTGACCTTTTTGATCTTGCTATTTTTAATTAATCAAGAAAAATATTGTTAACTAATAATCATTTTTAATTTAGCTTAATGTTTATAGGCGTCGTTTAGTCTGTCTTTGCCTTATTTATTATTATTAAAATATCAGAAGCCGATCCTGTTCTTTTTACTTAATCGACGTTGATAATGTACAAGAAATTTTCAAATTTTTAAAGATTTTTTTTTAAATCAAAATATTGTTAACTAATAATCATTTTTAATTTAGCTTAATGTTATAGGCGTCGTTTAGTCTGTCTTTTCCTTATTTGCTATTATCAAAATATCAGAAGCCGAGCCTGTTCTTTTTACTTAATCGACGTTGCCAATGCACAAAAAATGTAAAAATTTTTAACGATTTTTTTTTAGATTTTTATGTTTAACAATAGTGACTAACTACACAGTAGGTCTAATAAAATTTGTTTAGAATTCACTGAATTATAAAAAAAATATATTTTTTTACCCTATTTTAAACTCAAAAGCAGTTACATTGTCTAGACATTTTATAATTGTAATTTTTTTTTTTATATGAGGTACTGAAACTATAGTCATGCAAAGATTATCAAGGAACGCAGGCAATGGTATAGGTAATAATGTTCCCAATGCCCATGTCCAAATTACCCACAATTCATTGCATTGCTTGACTTTTATTTCCAATTAATGCACCTGTGTTGTTGATAATAATTGCTTCTAATGGCCACGAGTTGTTCTATTAGTTTCAATCGTTTCAAGGTTTCTTGGTTCAGGTTTGTCTTCGATCAGGACCGTCTTTAATTAATTTCACTTTCTAGAGAATTATTACAAAAATTAATGAGTGGAGTACAACATTATTTCTATATCTTATGTGGCTTTTTTGTTTAAGGTTTAATTTCACTTGCAGAAAAATTAAATACAAAATTAAAAATTACAAAAAAATGATATCTAGATCAATATAGTTTTCGAATAAATTAAGACACTTTTCTCCGAAGTATAAAGCTATTTATTGTAAAATAATTAATTTTACTGTATTTTTTCTTTTAAATTTTTGAATTTACATTTTTGGTCCAAAAGAAAAAAGATTTTTCAAATAATTTCTAAATCTTTGTATTTATATAAATTTTTTTTAAATCTACTTGAAAGAATCAATTTACAAGTATTCAATAATAAAATATACGACACATTTAGGTTTAATTAAAATTAAATTGAATAAAACAGTAACGAGCTAGATTTATTTGTCTGCAGAGAACCCTCTAGTTGAGACACAGGATCTTTTTAAAACACTTCGGCTACGTAAACACAAATGCCACTAATGTTTAGTCAACAATTTTAACCCCCACCTTCAAACCTTAAAAATTATTCAAAATTTTGAACTCGAAATTTTAGGCGATACCAATTAACACTTTATTTGCATGAACTATAAATTGAGAACTCCAAAATGTAGTTCATATCTAAAATTGATAACTAAGAATAGCGATTAGCAGTGTTGTTAAAAATACTTTTAAAAATGTATTTAAATACAAATACAAATAATTTTTTAAAAATGTATTTACGTTGTATTTTAAATACTTCAATTTACAATGTTTTTAAATACAAATACTTCTTTCTTGTATTTAAATACAATATAGGACATCCATGAAATCATAGATCATAGAGATTAGAGACACAGGTAACAGGATAATATAGCTGTTTGTATTACTAGGGAGGAAAAGGCACTTTACTCCCGTGTAATACATATGATTTTTCTTAATATCCACTTATTAAACTATTTTCATACCTGTGTTTAGATTTTTGTGGTAGTAAGGTTAGTGACGCTAAGTTGGCTTTGAAGGAAGAAGAAGTAATTTTTTTTAGTTAAGGGCTGGTTCGTATATTTTATTGTTTTCTGCACTTCATTGTTTTTAGGTTACAGAGCAAAGTTCGAAGGACCAGCTGCCGAACCAATAAATAATTACGATTAATTAAAACTAGACTCTACAGGTAGCACAATTGCACTATAAAAGTCATTTGTTTACTGTCATTGAGCCACATCATGCTTTGATAGTTTTATTCTTATGTCAAAAAGAATCCAATCAAAAAATGTGTCTAAGAATCCTGAAGTGGAAACTTTTATTTCAAAACGTTCATGTTTAATTTTTACCAGAATACAAGATATACAAGATATTTTAGAAATTACGGAAACAATTTGAATATAATAGATTCACAAGTTTCTTCATTTACAACATATTTAAAATGGGGGGGAAGTACTTTTCCTCCCTACTGAGGTAACAACGAGTTGTGTGAATGATCTCAAACTTTTCCTACAAATAATGTATTTAAACTTTAACTACAGTATTTAAAATGTTAGAGAAAAATGTTTTTTAAATACGCAGTAAATACAAATGAAGCTTATGTATTTAACAAAGTATTTAAACACATTGAAAATATTTAAAATACAATTTTAAATACTTAACAACACTGGCGATTAGGATTAAAAACGTAAAGGACCCAAATATTTTATTAAAAGGGTGGGCTCAAGGAATAAGGAGCAAAAATATGTTTATACTAAAGGGGGTAAATATGACTAAATTGGCAGATAAAGTGGTAAAAGCAACAAATATTTTTACATGAACAGAAGTAAGAGGTAAAATATATGTTTACATGGGCAAGCTAAAGAGGTAAAGGGCGTAAATATTTTACGTAGACAAGCTTAAGGGATAAAAGACCCAAATATATTTACATGGAAGCATAAGAATTAAAGGGACAAACTAGTATTACATGAGTATATCTATAAGTAACAAACAGCCCAAATACTTTACTACACACAGGCCTAGAAGTATAGGGATTTTCAAAATTTTCAAAAATTTCGGGAGTTTGTACACCCTAAGAGTATTTATCCTCCCTCGGGTGTACCAACTCCCGAATAATCCTTTAATATTCAGTTTGAATTTTTAATTGTTCAAATTTCTAATCATTTACGTTTTCATGTACTTTTCCCCTTTACTCCTTCATGTACATTTATCAACGTTTTTAATGCTTAATGTTTATTACTTTTACTATGGTAAGTTTTTTTATATAAAAATTTTATTGTTCAAATTCTAGAACGTTGATTGTACTTTTAGGCCTGAAACTGCCTGTCCTTTTGTTAAGATTTTTTTTTATTTTACTGTAGCTGATTTGGAGTTTTATTTCCTTATTTTGATTGGAAATTCCTTAAAAATATATTGAATTCCTAGATGTGGTGAAAGTATGAATGACATTTTTAATTTATTTCTTTATTTTTGCCGTCCTTTGTTATACCGCCCGATGACTAAAACTATAAATACCTAACATATTATTATACATCATGAAAATGTCTAACCAAAATCAATAAACAACATTTTTAACACCAGACAGAATGCAATTAAAAATATCTATACGATTGGAATAGTTGTTAAAATTTGCCTGTACCCGTATAAGTGGTGATTGTTTGTTAAAATATACATTAAGCTATAGAAAATGTACACCGAAAAAAATAAGATATTTAAGTTTTATAACATTATTAAAACGTAAATATATACTTAACCAATCTGAGACCTTTTCATCTGAAAAGAATATAAAAATGAGTATACTTGGAAATTACTAAAATTGTATTCAAATATTTTTGATTCTTTATTAAATTATCAACCTACCCACAAAATATACTTTTACATAAAGCCGTTAATTTCATAGAGGGTGAAAAGTTTGCCGTTGCTTCAGAATCACTATCAGACATTATTAATTCAGTATCATCATTTACTTTTTTAACTACTTTGTCTATTTTTGAATCTTTGAACATTGTCAGTACCGGTCCTTATATTAACAATAGGTCTTGAGACTACTTATTATTGAAATTTTTTCATGGCTCAATTTCCGTACCAAGAAATATAACCATTAAACTGCTGTTACTTATGTCTTTTGGCATTTTTAAGTAGCGAAGCAAAGTGAAGGTACTTATTGACTTTACAATTTCCGTCTGTCTGTCTGTCTGTCTGCAAACGATAGCTGATCACTTTAGTTCGCCCACCTTACTACTTTCAGTGACTTAAGTCAACTACAACCGTCTGTCTGTCCGCCTATCCGTGACTAAGCTACTTGGATACTGTTAGTTTGCTGGGTTTATTATTAATGTTATTAGTAAATAATATCTCTATTCAGTTTAATTCAATCTTCAAAGCTAATAACTAAATACTTAATAAAATTAAAAAAGGGGAAGCTTCAGATAAGCTTTATTTCTTCCTCAATACATACACTTATAAAAGCTGGTTTTCCTAGACGCAGCGTGAACTGAATAGGGAATTACACGTCGGCAGCAGCGTATTTTTTCTCTAACAGCGCATTTCTGTTTTCCTAGGAAACGTTATATTTGCCAGTCGTATTTTAAAATTTTGTGAGAATTAACCGTTTAGGGTCAAAAATACTAAAAATATTAGCTATTTTGTTATTAAAACAACATTTGGCCGAGGAGGATGAAGAAGTAATAACACTGCAAAGTTAAGTAAACAGAAAAGCTATCAGCAATGTATTTTTAAAATAACAAGAAGAGAGAGCGGTTTTAATACATTGATTAACAAGCATTTGCTTGATAAAGAAGAGAAATTTAAAACCTGTTCGATCTTGAATTATATACATGGACATGTTTACTAATCCCTGACATCGAGTCATGGCACCAATAAGTCCTATAGGTAATGAAAGAGTAGACCAACTAGCTAAACTTCTTGCTTAAACTATTTAAAAATGTCCCTCATAATTGCTGTAGTTAAGAATAACATCAGCTCAAACTGGAAGAGATTATGGCAAGAGTTGACTGCCACATCTAGAAATCATTATACCCGTCACTACTATCAAAAATACCCCGCATCTTACAAATTTCAATGTCTCACGCAAAAACGCGGTTATTATCACAAGACTAAAACTGAACCACGAAAAATTCTCCTCCCACCTATATAAAATTGGAATACCTACAACATCTTACTATACTTGTGACAATGTGACTTAAACCACATCTTCTTTTCCTGTGGTAATCACTCCTCATATATTGATGAGTACTGTGACCTCCCACCCCTCTCCTGTTTATCTCATGAAAAAGGCGAGTACAAAGTAACAAACCGATGATCATTTCGGTAAGAAACTTCCTTACGTAAATTTATCACAAAATATACCTGATCGTCTAGTAGAACCCACGCTGTGTTTAATAATCGTAGTAATAATAATAGCATTATTATTAATAATTGTAATAACCCCAGAAATTTTTTTAAAAATTGGTGACAAGTGAACATAAATGAAAAGACAAAAATCTCAAGAAAATATTTATTCATTAAGAAAATTTAGTGAAGAATGATGGCACCATTTGGCATCAAAGGTATAGGGAAAACCGGGCAACCGGAAAACCTGACCACCAATGTAATAAATGTATTAATTAATTGTGTTGACAATACATAAATTGTAAATAACCTTTGTGGATATTATAAATACTTCATCCAACGAATACCCACCCCTGAGACATTTACCAATAAATATGTACAAAAAGTTCTTAATAACTTTAATTAAATACGATAAATGGATATCTGGCGATATCATCTTTTATTTTGTTGTTTTTATATCAGTCATATCATCTTTTGTATGGACAATCCTACAATTAACTGGTAAATGACACCCTCCCTCGCGAACCCACAAAAGATGGAAATCTTATAAGCTGGTTTAGTCGATAAGTATTTAAGTTTTGGCTCAGGGACTATACGAATTAAAATATGCAAATACTTATTCTGATTTATTTTTACGAAAACAAAATAAATCTAAACGTATAGAAGAAATTGTCGTTAACGATGAGATATGTAAAAATGTAGACGCCGAAATATTTGGCGTCAGGACGAAGAGCGTAGCGTTGTGGAATATTGTAAAATTCTAAAAGTCTATAAAAATAATTCAATAAAAGGTAACAAAATACGATTAAATTTCTCAAAAAATAATAATATCATATACCGGGGGTTGGTTAGTCACAGTACGTTCTTGATTTTTAACTCTATCCTATTCCCAAAAATCATTACCTCATTACTTAGCACTCACAATAAAAGATAATTGATGTTCTAGTCAGATTTTTGAATGAAAAACAACTGGTTATTTAAAATGAAATCATATTTTAATAAAATTCTGTGGCAATTAGATTTATCCCTCTTCATACACACACCAATAAGTTCATTTGAAAAACTGGCCGTTACATTATAATTTTATAACAAATACAAAAAAACAAACAGCGAATATCAGAACTCTCACACGCAGCGTACAGTTTATCATCAACTCCTGATGATGCTAACATAGTTAGCGAAACGTACGTACAGTGTTTAAACAATGTAGTTTTGGTTAGTGGTGATGATATTCTTCAACATTAACTTTTAGAAACAAACTAATCACCACATTATTTATTTACTAAAGGTGAATAACAACCCTGCCTCAGCATGTTTAACACCCTGCATCTCAAAAACTGTCCATTAGATCTCGTTGTGCCCAGGGTGACATTTGATCAGGACATCAAAAACTGCATTATACATAATTTTCAGCCAATTCGACTGGGACTCTTCAAGATAACAAAATTCACCCTTCAAGTCATGCACTGACACCTACGTCTATGAGCGATACATCAAGAAAAAAATAAATAAATGCGGAATTGATTTGTGGTACCGATAACTAGTAGTAGAATATGTATGTACGTGTATATGCAGTTCTGCTTCCGCCATAATTAGACTAAAACTCATTGTTCTCGTTATGTAATTGCATTTAAATCGTTCTGGAACGATTTTTATTTCATTCGGCTGCTGCCTTGGTCTCACCGGTAATAAATCACTGCACTGAACAATGAACAAAGTAAATTATTGAGTTCTTTATAGAATAAATATGCCGAGTAGTTGACCCAGAGAAATAGTTTAAGAATGTTTTTTTTTTTATCTAGCCTAAACAGTGTTTAAATATTCTATACCCGAAAGTTTCGATTTCGTTTTTTTTTTTGTGTAAGTCACCGGAAACAGGGAAATTAAAAAAAAATTAAGAATTTCTAAATGTTCTTTTTCCTACAACGGTATTTAAAGTGAAAATTATTTGTAAAGTGAGATCTAAACGATGTCCCGATTTCTGAAGTTGTATTTAAAGAAGTTAAATTGTTTTTGTTTTTTAATACATTAAACGAGCTAAGAAAAAGCTCTTTAGAAATACCACCATGTGTCATTTAATGTATGATAAAGTTCATCTTTATCTTAAATGATGTGGTCCTTCGAGAATATACAAGCTAATAGTAGCATTTCCTATTCATCTCCATAGTTTCTGAACTGGTCAATCATCAGAAATTACAACTCCTGATGGAAATGTTTGTTCGCACTCTGGAGTACCTCCCTTATAATTGTTATTATTAGACATATAAAAATTGAGGTTGTTCTTATAAGGGGCTATATTTTTGCTTGAAAAACCTGACTTCTATGTAATTTTTTACACGTCTTGTTTTTTTGAGATTTTCATTATATTGTCAGTAGCTTTTCTCCTCATTTTCTGATCGAAACTACAATTTAGCATTCGCGTTCTTACTTGCAGCTAAAATGCCAGCAGAGTAGCACATTATTACATAACTACAAATAGGAGAATTTTTTACAAAACTTTCTTTGGGCTTTGTCTTTCGTCACCAATATTTATAAGTGTATTGCACTTAAATAAATATTTAGATGCAATCGACTGCTTCCCTTAACATTGCTTTGAAACGTTAATTTAATTTGTTGATAATTAGTAAAAAATGTGATTTAAGCTCAATTCTTTTTATAATAGGTTCGTTCCCAAAAATTGGACGCCAGTCTAATTGATTTTTTGCTGTATTTAGAAACAATTGACAAAAAAACTATGATATATTTCAAAATCTTTTTTTGGCTTTAAGGAAATTAAACTTAAATTAAACGTTATATTTGTTTTATTTTATACGAAAAAATGAAATCTTCCAGAGACTTCTTTTTTTTTTCCTGGAAATGTGACTTAACTTGGTTTTTTTTTGGCTTGTCTTCGGGTTTCTTCTACAAATGTCTTGGATCCGGCAGTAGAGACGTTAGGTCCCAAAGGAGGAAAAAGAACTTGCTCGTTCCAAAAGAAAATGTTCTGTCCAAAAAACTTGTTACAAAAAAAAACTCGTACCAAAAAAAACGTTTGTTCCAAAAAAAAACTTGTACCAAAAAAAATGTACCAAAAACGTGTGCCAAAAACCCTAAAAGTTCACATAAAGTAAATATAAGACAAAAATCTTATAAAGTATGATATATCGTGTGTTTTTGAAAAAAGAATATAAAACAATGATATATTAATATGAAATACATGCATTTTAGATCAAAATATGAAACAACAATAATCAAAGTGAATTAAATTTTAAGACAATCTGTATCAAGACTGAAAGAGCACCACAAACATCAGATAATTTATATTATTAAAAAAGATTAGATATGAACTTTTAAGTAAATATAACAAAAAAAATATACCGGCATAAAAAAATTATTAAAAATAACAGTAAATGAAAGTTAAAGCGTCGAAATAATTAATAATGATAAAAGGGGAAAATATAGTATAATATAAATAAAACTTACCCTATATAACGAGGGGATGAGAAGAAATTTTCAATAAGATACACAGACGATATAGAAGTCAACTGTATTGACTGAAGAGGCAAAGAGAGAGAATTATTAACATGGGAAAGACATTTTATAGTAATACCAAGAAGAGAGGGATATCTTGGGATTCTGAAATTAAAATATACTGAGCAGAGGGATAATGAGAGCACAGAGAAAAAAAACGTAACAGCTTCTAGGATACACATACGTTAAGATACTAAAAATAACTGAAAGTTCCACTGAAATATTAAAACTAGTATAGTTTTTCAGTTCGAGCTTACTAACTAAATTTTTTGAGATGAGTCACTTCACATTATTCCTTCTCCTATTAATTATAGAATTTATTTTTCTTTGTATTATCAGTTATTTTTTCCATTTACATTTATACTAGATTTATGAATTTTGTTACTATAACAATAACTAAAATATTTTAGCGTAGTTCTGAATCTGGTTTCATTTCACTTTTGTATTTTTTATATCAAAGAGAGTAATTAGGCTTTACTTAATTCCAGGTGGTACCTGTTGGTCAGCCATGGTCCGTAACGGCAACAGGCGTTGCACAGAACTCCTTCATGAGAAAATATCCAAAGAAGCATGCTGTTCAGGACGTTCGGTCACGACTTCCTGGTCAGCCGATGATCTGGATTCAGGTACGCTCTTCTTCTGGAGAATCCTAGGAGGAGGAGTTCCCTGCTCTTCATGTCGAGGTAACTCATATAATAAATATTCTATTATTATATCTGAAAAATATTTTTTTGTAGATTCCTGTAAGGGAGTCGTATGTGATGTAGATAAGACTTGCGTCTTAAGAAAGGGTACGCCAAAATGTGTGTGCGCTTCGAAATGCAAAGAAGGTAAACTCCGTTCATTAAGAGGCCCTGTTTGCGGTACCGATGGAAGGAGTTATCGAAATATGTGTAGGTTAAGAAAACAATCCTGTCGTCGTAGATCAAATTCTCTGACTGTTGCTTACAAAGGCGCCTGTCAAAGTAAGATATTTCCTTAACAAACTATTCTTGACTTTATATTTATGATGTTTTTTAGGTTCCTGTGATAAAATTATCTGTCCAACAAATAAAAATTGTTTACTGGACCAAAATTTAACACCGCATTGCGTCAACTGTATTAGAAAATGTCCGTCGGGTCCGAAACGTCGACAAGTTTGCGGATCCGACGGATTGACATATCCTAGTGCTTGTCATTTAAGAGAAAAAGCTTGTCGAAGAGGCAAAGCCATTCCTATTGCATACAAGGGACCTTGTCGAGGTAAAACAAAAATTAACTACAATTAAAATTTTTATACTATCTATTTTTTTATTAGCTAAAGCCACCTGCAAAAAAGTGAAATGTAGAGACGGCCAGTCTTGTTTGAAGGACCTACATTCGGGTATGCCTAGATGTGTGAGTTGTACAACAAGTTGTAGATCTAGACACGTGTTAAGGGGACCAATATGTGGTACTAACAATAGTACCTACCATACTTGGTGTCATATGATACAAGACGCATGTTTCAAAGGTTACGTCATCGACACGATGTATCCAGGAAGGTGTAAGGTATGATTTTTGCTTTATTTATATATAATTAAGAATTTGTATATACTGTTATTTCAGTTATGTTCCTCACTTATGTCTTTTTGCCTTTGATACATCCATAGGTCTAATACTGATAGTTATATTAATTAAGAACAATTGAAGAAAGGAAAGAATATGTGTAATAAAATATATTTCTAAAACTGAGCGCTTTTGACTTATCGTTATCATCAAATAAGAATACAGTGTGTTTATTATTATATTAAAATAGTTATACATCGAAATTCATTATAGATTAAGATTTGGAAGTGGCTAAGATTCCATGTTTTACCATCGAAACTAAAGAACCCCGCAGTTTCTAAAGGGGAATTTGGTTTTACTCAATTTCGCTCAAACCTAGTGAAAAATATCAATAAAATAGTAGTGATCAAATGTCTCCATGGGCACAAATAAAATAATGCAAGGATTTCGAGAAACGTTCAACTGAATCTGTCCTCTTTATTGGACCACTCTATATTCTGAAATGTCAACGTGTCAATTGTCTTTGGCGATAAGTGACATATGATACGAACTGTGTCAGATCAATTGCAAACCTATTATTATATAAATAATGAACTGTCATTGTCACATAAGAAAACAATACTAAAAATAATGTACGATGTGCGAAATAACTGTTTTGTTTGTAAATAAACCGCGCCTTCCAGAAGCTGCCCAGAATAGAGAAGTGGGGATTGCTCGTCGAGATGTTTCTATCATTCAAGCATTGGATGCAATGAATAATGATCTTGCTTGTTCGAGATTGAATCTTCTAACGCAGATATCTTCTGACCCTTTGACTCGTGAGTGCAGAATACAATTATAAAACGAGACAATTGAAACTGCTCAGCAGATGTTAGAAGGCACTAGGGTACCGAATGTTGTACGCCTGGTAGCTGTTGATAATCTTCAAAATAATGGATTACGCTTCTTTACAAGAATTGACTTATCTTTCAAGTAAACGTTGCCCCATCGTACATCCACTACAATGGCATCGATGAGCGAGCAGCTGAATTCCAATTGGATCGAGATCACGAAGAGGAACATCCGCCTCAGAATTTTTTCAAGATACAGAAACGCTGTCAGAAACCAATTGTGGATTGTTTTTGATCGAGATATCCCTGAGAATGAAGCTTCCTCAATTCTGGGTAAATATTTCACATGTCAGTCTGGGTCGAGAACACTCGGTACTTGTTGTCTCGTAACTACCGTTATCTAGTATCTCGGTTTCGTGTGTCGTCAAGTTCATATCAAATGACCACCAACAATATTATTAGATATCGTGCGGGACGCTCAGGAACTTGGTAATAGGAGATTGTTAAATTAAAGTATTACAAACATTGACGTGTTCAGCTCGCCGAAAATGGGAATCTCTTGGGTGGCGTGGAATCCAAAGAACTCGCTTTGGTTTTACTGAAAAAAACCGACTTCCAAGCTGCTATATATATTGTGGGTTGTAGGGCATATTGATCACGTGAATATATATTTACTATATTTACAATATCATCATTATTACTCATATATATATAGGCTTCCTTTCATTATTTTATTTTGGGACCATGGGAACATTTGATCAGGACAATTTGACTGACATTTTTCACTAGGTTTGAGCGAGATTGAGTGAAACCCAATTCCCCTTTAAAAACTGCGGGGTTCTTTAGGTAAATTGAATATGTAATAAGATTAACCCTCATGATTATCTATTTTTTTTTATTTCTAAGTTCTTGCAGTGCTATATGACTGTAGTGCATTTATAACTTACAGGGTATGCCTCGTTAAAGTGGATTGAGTTTTTTGTAGTTTTAGGAAATCGCGTATGTGATTTTTACCTGCGCATTCTTAGTTCTCTTCCACAGTATCTTTTAGTATATCCAAAAATATTAATTTGGATTTTTTTATACCTCGATTGTTCGATGTGCAGTACTTTTCAATTATATTTAATCATTTTTCTGTTAAATCAGCCCAACATTCGCATATGACGTGGTCAAACTTTAAAAAATGGTATTCAGGTAAACACCTACCATTTGGTAGCTGTTTTGCCCTTCGACATTCGAATTTTGACAACGTTGACAGCTTTTTGATGGCTGGTGTCGTTATTAAAGTCATTTTTTAGTTGTTTTGGGCGATTTGAGTTATTTTCTGTCATTTCTGTTTTTTTCATGCGATTTTTATATCTTTAGTTATACATTTATAAAGTTATTTCTGAGTATGGCTCTACATGACTCTTCCCTATATAGAAGAAATTATTTTATATGAGGCTATTTCTTCTCTTTTTACCTGCAGTTGTTTCTCTTTTATATCCATTTCTTTTTTGCTCAACTCAAACTCTTCCTTTCTTACTTCTAAGTTGTCTTTGTACATTTTATTGTTTTGTTCTAACTTTTTTCTAGAATAGTTTTCCTTTATTTTATTTCCCCTTTCGGTCACTCTTACCAACTCCAATACTGCTTGGTTAGGTATTATTCTTCTGTTGGTCATCCTCATGGGAGTAATAGATGCCCGCGTAGTAGGCGTTACTCTTTTTTTTTGTTTTTCTTAAGCCTCTTCTTTAGACATTTTTTGAATATTACTTTGAGTATTAACATTCTCATCATTGTTAAACTTTTCTCAATTTTCACCTGTTATCAATAATTTTTGGGTATTCTGGTGGTCCCAGATGTTCTGGATATTTTTTAATATTCCCAATTCTGGGATGTCTACCCCCTCAATAACAATATCTCCGCCTGAAACTAACAAAAAAACTTGATTAAAACCAAAAACTAAATTATGTATATCCAGATTCAAATTTTTACAATTGCAAGTTTCTGTAGTGGCCTATTTTATTGCATTTGATTATCATGTTGGTCTTACTAAAGAAATATTTTTTTTGTTTTGTCTTATTGTTTTGTACTACCTATTATAATATAAATCAAACAACATACCAATAATCCCAAATATTTTTTAATCCATGCTATCCACTACCTCTGCATTATTTACACATCCTCCTGTTTTATTGTATTCCTTTCTGTTATCGGAAACTTTCTTTTTAGTTCTGGTTTTGATGTCACTCCAAGTCTGAAAAAAAATTATTTCTTTGTGTAAGGATTGCAGAAAAAATTAGACATCAAAAGTTCAAAAATCATGTCTGAAGATCTATTGCACATATTTCACATACCCTTCAGGATTTCTGTGCCCCCGGAATCGCATTGAGCTTGTTACTTACTTCCTGCCATAGTTTCGCCCTTACCGAGTTGGTTAATTGGTTAATTTGTTTATTCTTAATCAACTCTGGGTGTCCACTGTCCATCAAGGTAATAAGTGTTTTTCAACAAAATTAAACAGTGAGAATAACAAACAAATCAATAAAAAAATGACTAAAAAGTAACGCGTTACTTTAAAACTAAGGTTTTTCTCTGCTGTTTGATGTGAAATAATGTTTTTGTTATTTTTTTGTACCCCGTCGATATCGCGCGCCACTGTAGCATTTTAAAATATCAAGCTTAATCATACAACTTTTATTTGAAAATTTTGTTTGTATGTGCAATAATAACGGCGATAAACGGTGAGATGGACAATAAAAGAATGAGAAGACATGGAACAAGAAGAATATATAAAAAAAGTAACGCGTTATTACTTTAAAAGTAACGCGTTACTTTTGGTAATTAACGAATAAATCCTTACTTTTTTTAAAAAGTATCGGTAATGTTTATCTAACGCGTTACTTTTTAGCAAAAGTAACGGTAAAGTAACGCGTTACTTTTTTTTAGTAACGCCCCAGCTTTCGAATGCTATTAGTTTACAAATTTCGTGTCATAATGATTAAACACATGCTGAAAAGATTTAGACTTTATTTCAACTATCCATTTTGGTATCAATCGCAAAAAGACAGACTGGAGTTTTGATAGCTGAATAAAATTAATTTTGAAATATTTTTTGTTGCAGTCTAAACTAACGACGATATGATTTCAGCATATTGTGATTAGTATTAAAAAAATAAATAAACAAAGCCAAAGAAATACAACGATGATGTCTGGATGTACGGATGATGAAAAAAATGTACTAATTAAATTAAATAGAACTGGTAGTTAATGTAATTGATTAAATAATTCCGACGTAGCAACAATTAAGTATGTAGATGATTGTTATAATCGACGGAGGCGTAGAAAGTTGAGCAAAAAAGGTATTATTACTAAATATAATTAAGTACGCCAATGTTTAAATAAAAATAAACATTTTTTTCTTACGATTCTATGCCTCCAATAACTAGGCACTGTAACTGATAGCGATTTTTAGTTGGATATCATTATTTTTGAATATTAAAAATTATGGTCCAAACCAGGAGCGTAGTAAAGATATTTTATTAAAGGGAAAAATATTGATCTGAAAATAACATTTAAATTGATTTAAATGTATGCACTTGGTCCAAATTTAATAGCAGAATACATTTCTTTGACTCAGGTTATATATTTCCTAATTAAAAAAATGTTTTTTGATTGGATCACATTATTTCATTTGTCTTTTATAAAATATTTAAAAAATAATAATATGAGGCTTATTTTTATCCGTATTACTATTTGTTGTTTATTAATATTTTAATGGGTTAACTTATTTGTATCTATCTAACTGGTAAACTACTTTATTATATAAATAATTATTGAAAGTTACAACATAATTAATTGAAACGATATAAACATGACAGTTTTATAATAAACATAATTAAATCGTTATTTATTAAAAAATAAATAAACTAATCAAAGATGATATCTGACTCTCTGTAATCGGTAGTTTGTTATCTCATTATTAAATCTATCAGCTGTTTTCATTGAGTTTTCAACGGTTGGTTTTCGGCGCTGTGCCAAGAATTTTTGGAAAAAAAAAGAAAATTTAATGGATAATGGATAATTATTTTTAAACGTTTCAAGTTATTATTGTACTTTTTATAATAAGCGTTAAAGGACATTGCACACTTTTTGCAGGATACAATAACAGGTTTAAATTTGGACACATAATATTACAAATATTAGAAAGAACTATATTTATGGCTGATAAATTTTCCCATTTTTTTATTTGATACTTTAATAAATTGGTTTTTTTTTTATCTTCAACTTGTCAATATTTTTAAAGATAAATTGTACTGTAAAAATAGCTCTATATTATTTTTGTTGCTAATTATTGCAACTTTTTTCCACACCTGGCTTGTTTTTTATGTGATAATCATATTAATCTAAATATATTTATTTAGTTTCTGATCCAATGTGAAACTGTTTCGAATTTTGATTTGCAATTACATGAAATGGGCTACTTTTAAAAATCACTTTTAAATATATAAGGTCAAAATGTATTATCTACACTGATTAATAATTTTAAATCTTAACGATTTGGGCTCTACTGACTTCCATTTTCAAATTTCGCGGACTATAATGTACTACCTGTAACTCCTCCCCTTTTGCAGAAGTGTCTACTCGACCACATATTAGAAGTTATTGGAAATTCCAAAATAGTGCTAGCATTATTAGTGCGACAACCTTATTTAAATACTGCTTGACATTAACGCTGCCGAAAAGAACCAGTTATTGGAACGAACATTATTATGATCCGTCTCCTCGCTCTTTTCTTTATTTCTGACCTAACCTCACTTGGGTAAACGCTGAAAAATTTTTTTTAACAAACAAATTGAAGAGTGTTTAGTATACAGTACAGTATCCAGTGAAATATTTCCAAGCATTATGCATTATTTCCATGGTATTATTTTTATTGTTTTTGCTTTTTTTATATAATAAGAACAATTTATTAGTAAACAGAGGGATGAAGTGTAGGGTGCAGGTGCAATATGCAATTCAATTTAGATGATTTTACAGAGAAAATACGGCAAAACTTTCGTTATAATCATGCTGACATTATGTTCATCCGTTATTTTTTGTAGAAATATTTCTATTAGATGCGTTATATGGTTTTTAAGGTTCTAATCTGAAAGTTTTTTTTTACGATAAAAAAATGTTCTTTTTTGTTTTTATCCCATCCTCGTACAAAAATCGTAGCCGGTTTTTTATCATTCGTTTTAACATAAAAACAAATATTTTAAACTGAAACTCAAATAAAATTGAAAACCAATAGCAAACAAAAAATTATTAATTGTCAAATGTCAAAAAACTGTCATACTTGTCAAAATACAGCCAAAATTACCATAATACTGAGCGACTTTATTCGTGCCGTAATAAAGTCGAGCACAAACATTAATAACGCTAGCACTATCAAACGAGGCGACTGCGCACGCGTAGCTGTCAAAATACGGCTAGCCAGTATTAGTGCAGTATTAGTGCTAGACCTTATTTCACTTCCAATAACTGTCTGTTATATTTGGTGGTAAAACTAAAACTAGTTAATAAGAAATAAGATCCAAAAGCAGAAAAATTTGGTTTAATGTGATTGTGCGTTAACAACAAACTTCTCAAATACTTAAACTGCAGGCTTACCCAAATTTAAATTTCATCGATTTTTATAATCGTGTAATATAAAATAATCTCTTCCACAATCACAAATAAAAATCGCAATCGATATAACATCAAGATAAAGACGTAAACAAATTTTGGTTTTATAGACAGTCCCGTTTTCAAAGTGACGTTAACAGTAAGGTGTACCAATCTTATAAAAATAAATATAAAAAACCAATTAAATCAAATCTCAGGTAGTACGTCATTGTTTATTTTAATCTGCTATTTCTAAAAAAAAAGTAAATTTGTGCAAAGTTATAGGTATCATATTAGTCATTTAATAAGTAATATCTATATATTATCATAGATATTAGATTTCGTTATACAAAAGTAGCCCATTGGTAGCCGTATAGTATTTACCCCCCCCCCCCAACCCTTTAAATTAGCCAAATTTGGTATCAATCGATATGCGATTATCTTATGAACCATAAAATATATCTGAAATCTGTTTTCAAATATCGATTCAGCGTTAAATTTCACGTCGGAATGCTATTTTTGAAACCGGAAGTATCACATCTGGTTCAGGTTTGTAACCGGTTTGAAACCGGAAGTCATAAAAATCTGAAAATCGATTTGGGGGCTATTCAAGGTATGCTGAATTTATTACCGTTGACCGTTTGTCTCTATCTCTTTTCGTTTTTAAGTTATAAATGCGGACAGACAAACAGACAGGCGGACAGACAGACATACAGATACTTTTGTGTTTATAAGTCTAATACTGACGTATAATAATGACAAATGCTAAATATATCTATTTTTAAAATAAATGGTATTTACGATCGGATATTAATGAATTAAACATGTTCTCCATTATTTTTAACTAAAATACACAATTTAAAACACAATTGAGTAAAAACAACTTAAATTTGACAAATTACTGACATGTACAAGGCCATAAAACATCAAACTTTTCTCGTAAGTTCTGAACCACTCTAAAGAAAACTAGACAAAGAAGAGATTAATTATTTATTTGATATGTAGCACAAGATCAAGGAAGATAGAAAATTATTTCGTTTGGTAACACTGAAATTTCGACAATTGTAATGTAGTAGACTTTAAAAAATACCAGTGTGCCATGGTTGTAAATTAGTTTTAATAACAAAGCTTTTTAAAATCTACAATTAAAATATTGTTAACTGTAATTCGGAAAACGTAGTGTTGTTTAATATGTGCTGTTATTTAATTTAAACATTAAACTGTTTTTGATGTATGGATATTCAATAAAGTTTGAAACGAGAGGCATTTTTACAAGGTAAGAGATATTTTATCATAAATAAAATCTCAATAGGTACGGCAAATGCAACTGCTACTCAAAAGGTTTAATCAATTATATATCTAGATACTTTTCGAAATGATTAAAAAAAGGTATTCTCTTATTTAAAGTAAAAAATCACTATAGGTTAAATGAAGGTTAATTATCGATAGCAAAGCAGAAAGCTAATACTATCGTCATCTCCTCTGCTTAAAAGAACTGGACTTTTAAATTATATTTGGTGTCTATTTAAGGGTTAGTGATGGGTAGAAATCGATGGATACTTTAAATCCATTCTCTTTTTTAACTACCAAAATTTCTTCACGATTCTTTCCGACAATGATATCGTACATAAATGCGATTATCTCATGAGCCATAAAAGATATCTCAAATCTGTTTTCAAATATCGATTCAACGTTAAATTACACAATGCTATTTTTGAAACCGGAAGTCATAAAAATCTATTTGGTAGCTATTCAAGGTATGCTGAGTTTATTACCGTTGACCGTTTGTCTCAATCTCTTTTAGTTTTTGAGTTATAAATGCGGACAGACAAACAGACAGACGCACAGACAGACAGACGTTTAGACAGACGGATGGTCAGACAGACAGACAGACAGAGAGCCGTATTACTTCTCTACACTTTATGGTTTAGAAGTCTAAAAATCTAGTTCAAAAGATATAACATTTTGAAAAAAGCGCCGCCCTAAAGACTAGTTATGCAGATAAATAGTTAACACAGTCAAATGCCTTGTTAAGATCAAGGAATGAAAAAGATTTTTTTCTTTTTCGATAGTTCTGTAAATTGATAATTTTCCAACACCAACTTACTTTTTTGTCCATAAATGTTTAAAAAAAAAATTATTAATGTTTTTTCATTAACTGCTAAAGCACCGATTTTTCGCATTTTACGTGACACTTACAAATTTTTCATAACACTATATTATTATATATTATATATTGGCGCCTTAGTCCAGAATTCGGAATGCCCCCCACCTTCGATTTATAATGTGAAAACCACTTACTCCGGGCAGTGTCAGTGGAGAAAAAGATGTAATAATATTTGAAAATGACTGTACTTTATTTTGAATAAGAAAATAAGTTTTATTACTCTCTCATACGTAAAATAAATAGCACAGGAGCCAACACCGACAAATTATCTACAGAATAGCAATAGCGCGACTGGTGGCTAAAAATGATTACAAAAAAATAAGCATCCCTGCACATTAAGTGTTAAAAATGGCTTTTTAAAATTTTCGGCGAAGTGTGACTTTCAATTAAAAAATGGTCTATAGTAGAGTTGTAGATAATAAATAAATCTACAATTTTGTTTCAGACCATTTTTTTTAACATATCTTAAAATTTTTCGAGATCATGGCGAAAGCCCGTTTTTTTTTTAATTTTTGAGATTTTTAAGTCGAAAAAATTTTTAATATACTTGAAATTTTGATGAAATGTATGTTTTGTAGTCCTTTAATTTTGCCAATTTGCCCGGAGTTTCAAAATCGAATAGTTCTAAAAAAATGAAATTTTTTAATCAAAAATTGATCGTAAAATTGTTAATTTTTCAATTTTTCAGGGGCTCATTTTTTTCGACTTATTCGTCATTTTCCTTAAAAAAATATTTTTGAATTTAAAATTTTGTAAATATTTATTCGAACAATTTTTATTAATTATCATACATTATTTATTTATTAGATTAAAAATATTTTATTTTTGAATTTCAGTACAAAAATTTCATGATTAGTAGAATATTTTGTATGTGTGAGTGATTGAAAAATTGCGTTTTTAAAAATCGCTATTTTTGGGTTTTCTTAAAGTCTGGCTCAAGACGAATAAATGAGCCCTTAAAAAATAGAAAAATCAAAAATTTTACGATCAATTTTTCGATTGAAAAAATTTCAAGCAATAAACTTAAAGGACTTCAAGGATTTCAAGTGTATTAAAATTATTTCGACATAAAAATGTCAAAAATTCAAAAAAATTGTTTTTCGCCATTATCTCGAAAAAATTAAGGTAATGTTGAAAAATGGTCTAAAACAAAATTGTACATTTATTTATTATCTACAACTTTCTTATAGACAATTTATGATTAATAATCACACTTCGTCGTAAATCGCAAAAAAACGATTTTTTGACCTAAAACTAACACCCCGTTTAAAACCGCTACATGTGCAGGGGTGTATTTTTTCCATTTTTTTGTAATCATTTTTAACAACGATTCGTGCTATCGCTATCCTGTAGAGAATTTTTTTTCAAAAAGTTTTGGCCCTGGGATAAGGTAAAACTATAGTTTCATTTTAAAAGTAAAAATTTTAAGAATACTCTGTATAAATTGTACTCATATAAATCATGTCTATACCTGCAGCAAACAATTTTCATAAAATTATATAAAGATCGATGCGTTTGATATTTTATAAAAATTGCAAAGCACTTATTTTATTTTACCTACTAAGAACGGTTCATGGATGCTAGAAAAATGAAAAAAAAAATCATAAAGAAACAAGTGGAAAACGTCAATATTTTTGCCATAATTTCGAGTTTTCGAAAATTTAAAGTTACGAAAATAAATTTCTATATATGTAGGTATATACCTTATATATCTTAGCCTAAAGAATAGATATCGCACTGAACGTGTTAAAAAAAAATCGAGATTTAGATGAGAAAATCAAAAAAAAAATTTGGTTGGAAAAATAATATTTAAATATTCGATCACCAATATTTGAATTTTATTTATTATCGAAAATGAAATTAAATTTTGTCGAAAATAGTTAAATTAAACGTGTTGAATTTGATAATTAATATTTTGAACAAAAATCATCAGTTAAATTTATTTTTCGATCATAAATGAGTTCTTATCTATTTTCTGAAACGTACAGTTACCAAAAATTTTTTGTATACTAGGAAAATTCTAGAACATGAAAATGGTAAAAATTCACAAAAATGTTATTTAGTCTCAGTTCAAATTTATACCTGCTATTGCATATGAAAAACTAATTGATTTGAGTTTAGTCCATGGTTAATTTTGATCAGGACAAAACCAAAAAAAGTGTGCATGGATTTTTAAAACTAAATCTTTCAGCGCCCCTGTATATGAGTGAGTTAACAAAAATTCCGTAATATTGTACGGATTTTTTATTAATACCTTCATATTTATTTTATGTGGTGTATATATTTATAAAAAAAGATCAGTAAAAACAATAATAATATAAAAATACATACAATAAAAATTGAATATTCAAGACGATTTAAATGGAAAAAAGAGTACCATAATTCACGTTCGTTAAGGTTCAATGGCATTATTAAAGTACCCACTTTTTCTGTCTGTAATATTATGCTAAATCTTGTCTGTGATTGCAGCAGTTGATAAAATTACTGGACTCATTTCTTGAAAACGCAGGGCAGGTCAAAATTCACGTTTTGCATTCCGGTGCATCCGAATATCACCAGTAGCGGCGCGCCCCAATGTTTTAATTAAAAAAAACACCCCCACATAGTTTTAATTTATCTGTAGCGCGCAGAACATGAAATTTATTTAAAGAAAAAAATAGTATTGGAATGTGTATATTTTTTATTTTTTTATTATTATTTAAAATTTTAGGTACATATTTTAAAATTACCATCTTGTTTATCAGCCTACGCCACTGTTGTATCTTATGGTAATATGGTGCAGAACTTGGGCAATTTACTTAATTTTTCGTTTTGCCCATCTGACCACGTATAATTTTGAGCTTATTTGTCTGGTAAAAAGAATTTTAAATCGGCAATAAATAAACATTTGTTTACATCGTTGAAGATTTTATTTTTTTTACAAATATATTTTCGTATCTAAATTGTCGTCTTTATATGCCTATTTGGCTGTACGGTTTTAGTGGTATTGCTAAAAGATATTTTGCTTGTATTTGGTTCGTTTTTTTTTTGAAGGTAAATATTTATACCGGAGTTAATCTTACTAAATGATAAAATTTATTTCTTACTTTCAGAAGAGAAATAATTTTATCTGTTTTGAATATATTTTTCATTTATAGTATGAGTGTTTCTACAAATTTGCAAATTTTATTTTAAAATATCCAGAAAAAAATTGTGTTAAAAGTCTGTGAATCTTCCAATTTTCACTTTCGATTTTTGCAATTTTCATGTTTGATTTTTTACCTCTGATTAACTTCTTTGTATAGATCCTATAATAATGTATTATTTGCAACAAAACAACACTAAAATGTTCTATAAAGTTTTCTTTATATAATAGAAAATTATTGAACACGTTATGAGAACTTTTCCTTTTTAAGAATTTTTTTTAATGAGGGAACCTTAATATAATACTGCCTTCCCTTAATTGCGTTCGATTACTAAGAATTTAAGGTGACTTTATTTCTTACCACCAAAGATTATTAATTAATGAAGTTAAAAAAAAATATGTCACATTTTGTACCAGAAGCCGAATTTTAGTATGATATTTAGTCAATTTTTATATTTATCAAGGCAAACATGTCTTTGGCAGAGAAACTAATGAACATTATGGTAAATGTGTCTCTGCACTTGATAAAATGTTAGATACATTTCCAGTGGAAAAAAAACTGTACCATATAACTTTTTCTTGGACACGTAAAAGAAAATGGGTATGGGATTACTGGGACATTTAGAACACATAAAATACCCAAGAGTTCTATTAAACTTTTTTCTATAGGATGCATATTTTAGCCACAAATCGTAAAAAACCACCTCTGTTCCGAAAGTTTTATTGAGTCGCCTTATTTTTTCTTAATTTACTCTAAATTTTCCAACCAACTACATTTTTTATTTCAAAAATAATTGACCCTGGTTTAGAATTTTAATAATAGTATCTAAAATGCTGAATTCAAATATTTTCTTTCCCTTTGTAAGTTTCTATTTTAAATATTTTTAGATGAAAATACTCCAGAAACTTTTTTTTTCAAATATATCATTTTATTTTTTTGGGTCAAACAAGCGATTATACTAAAGAAAACTGCATTTCTAAGCAATTAATCACCTAGGAAGCGTACTTGAAAACTACCGATTTTCGTAAATTTATTAACCATTATGTCACTTAATTATTCGCCGAACATAAATCTCTGAAATTTATAATTTCCTTCATAATATTTCAGTGTGGGTCAAACTAAAATTATTTCGTTAACACATGATTGCATGGGTGAATTTTTGGCCACCAACCAAAAACTGCATTTACTTATTTATTCATTCATCAAAGCGCCAACTTGGCTGACGGGTCACATTCTAATAATATGTATTTTTATTTATAAGCAAAACCGTATAGAAGTTTTCACCTTATTTTACTAATATATACACCACATATTTTTATTAATTTTTCTACTTGATGTTGTTCCTACTTGTATTTAATAGAAACACAAATACATATTAAATAATTTGTGTCCAAAAGTATTATTTTAATATTATATTTTGATTCCTAAAATACAAAACTTTTAACGAAAGAAGGAACAACAGTATAAAAGTAAGAAAAAAAAAACACTTTAAATATCAAAGACATTAATTTAATTTTAACAAATAAATTGTACAGCTTTATTTTGTTTATTTCTGTATCTTTTGTTATTTTTCTTTGTACAGTATTTTATTCTATTTTGAAGAATTATTTTTGTATTGTTACTTTCAAGAAGTTACTCCGTTATTCTACGTTACTTATATAACTATATATCATAAATAGTAGACTAGTGTGTAACTTATTGAAATATTTATTATTAATAGGTAAAGAAAACAATAAATTCTTTCAAATGATATGTTGCAGTGTTTTATTTCGTCACATGATTACTCACGGAATTTAAAAAATTGTATAAACATTGTGTTTAATTATTAATTTGAGGAAAAAAGTTTTTTTTAATACCAATAAAACCCACCCATGTCTGTGTAGAAAATTGTCCTTGTGTACGATCCCCCTGACCCGTTTATTTTTTTCACTATTTTTCATTACTTTTTTCCCTATTTTTCATTATTTTTTTCCCCATTTTTTAGTATTTTTTCACCATTTTTCATTATTTTTTCAGTTTTTCATTATTTTTTTCCTTATTTTTAATTTTGTTTCCTTATTTTTCATTACATTTTTTCCTTCCAAAAGGTTATCCATATTCTCGAACGTGGTCAAAAGTTGAGGTACAGGATTTCGAATTTTACTACCTTTACATTTTTCCCCATTTTTCAATATTTTTTTCTCTATTTTTCATTTTTTTCCTTATTTTTATTATTTTCTACCCCTATTTTTCTTAATTGTTTTCCCTATTTTATTTATTTCATTATTTTTTTCCCTATTTTTTTTATTTCATTATTTTTTCCCTATTTTTTATTAGTTTTTTCCCTATTTTTCATTAATTTTTTTCCCTATTTTCCATTATATTTTTCATTATATTTTTCATTATTTTTGTCCCTATTTCTCATGATTTTTTTCCAATTTTTCTTGTTCTTCATATTTTTTTTTCATTTCACAGGATCTTTTCAAGTACAGCAAAAAGTACTCTTGATATTCCCCTCGTTTCCGAGATTTTCAGAATTTAATTTTGAAAAATTTCTTTTTTTTATTTTTTTTCCCAACGTTCTCAACAAGTTTCGGAAAAATACTTCAAATAACACTTGTTGAGCTATTTCAGTCCTACATTTCAGTATTTTTATTTTTTAAATCTCTTTTACGGTTTCAGAGATATCGATTTTTTAAAATGATGGCATTTTAGGAAAAAAAAAACCGGGAAATTCTACAAGAAATTTTCCGATTATTCCGATTTTCAATAGGCTTCGTAACAGTACTTCAAGGTATGTTTTTCCCAAATTTGAAGCGGTTTGCTCAAAAATTACGACCTGCAGCGTGTCTCCTGTGAAACTAGAAAAACCTGAAAAACCCCCTTTATTAATTTTCCGATTTCGCTCATTTTCTACTAAAATGTATTATTCGTGAGTCTTAAAAAATGGTGGACATTGAAGCATTCAAAAGTTATGGCATTTTTAAGCTTTGGGGACGATAACCAGATATACAGACAGGCAGACAGACATACAGACCACAGAAAAAAATTAAGTTGCTCAGAATTTGACGGGGATGAATTCTCCCGAAGATGCTATAGCACGTTTTCGCTTAGTTACGAAGATAGCGATTTTATAAGGGTCGTAGTAAGCAATATAGCTTTGCAACTTAAATATGAGCCATTTTCACATGCAACGCGATTGTAAGGAATTATGGTGACGAGGCAAGGGCTTTAGACCAGACCACTTGAATAGGACGTAAATCTATGGTGTTTGGCCATCGAGAAGCAAAATATAAATATAGACATTCAGATAGAATCAGTACCCGTAGACACATCATATTGTTGAAGATGGTTATAACAGTATATTATATAATAAGTTTGATACGAATCCAATTACCATACACATTGCATTGCATTTTGTGCGTATTATTAAAATTTAGTTATTCTAAATTTTTCTTTTAATGCGGTAATGGTCAATTACTGCATTAGTGCACTTACCATACTAAAAATAATTCCTGAGTTATGGTACTGTTAACAAGAAGATTTGTAATAGATTATAATCTATCAATAAAAGATCCATTGATAATTTGTTTTTTTATATTCGATAAACTTGCTTTAAAATGGACATTCAAATATTGGAGGTAAAAATTAATCACTGAAAGTTATTTTTCCATTAATCCGGACATATAAAACGTTAATATGGCATTCAATATACAATAACTATGCTATTGGTACTTTTACAATTTACATCATTGTTCAAAAAAATTTGAAATTTCCTCAAGGATATGTATAACTTACAAGAAAAGTATCTTTTCTCTTATCTATAGTTATACAAATATTAAGTAGCAATATGCAATAAACCTCACAAAAATTAAATAGTCAATTTTTAAGGTAACAGCGATATGATCATGATAAAAAATGTAATAATATAAACTACGAAAAATATTTTATCTAAAATTTTCCCAAATAATTCCCAATCTTGTAAATTATTCACAGCAGCACTTGTATTTACGATTCCAGCACCGTCTTCGTCACCTTTAGCAGCTGCCGCTTCCTAAAATGAGGACAGATGATTAATAATATACCCCAACTTTTATAGTGCAGCAGGATATATAAAACAATAAAACAATTGTCTTAACCATTCCACAAAAACACATTCCAAATTTTTTAGCTAGGTCTACAATAAAACTTTAAAAAACTTACTTTTGTAGAATAATCGCTCAATAGACAAAACTGTCCTGGTTTACAAGCTAAAACTCCTGAAACAATACCAGAAACCCAACCAGGAGGCATAGTTTTCTTCAACATAATACTTTTAAACACTAAAGTAAACACCAGAGCAAATATCGCCAATAGTAGAGAATCTCTAGCAAATACAACTAAAAAATAAATTATAAGTATGTTAACTTTTCTTGAAAATCATTCAGTATATTTTCATAAATATTTGTACTTACTGATTAGTGGCATGTTATCTCCTTTAAGGGGTAACTGCCAGGATACATTTTGTACTTGCAAAAAATTGGATAATAAGTTGAGATAAGCCAAAACCAGTCGTTCTTTGTCCACAGGAGATAGAGTTAACAATGTTATTGTTAATATAATACACACTAAAAAAAATATAAATTCCATATTTTTAATAAAAAAAATAATCATATTGTCATTCTTTACAAACTTCCTCCAGGAATAGAAAATAACTTACCAATAGTAGGTATTACCATAGTTGCAGAATGGCTACCTGCCAATCTTCTGATGGTGAAATTTACATCTACAGAAGGGTATGTATTATTAGGACAGCAAGAATAAACACCATTATGCCTCACCGTAGAGTGAGATAAAATTTCCCATTCTCCATTAGGCATTAGATCGTCAGTATTGACAACTGATTTATCAGCTTTAATATCGATTTCTTCTCCTTTATGCATCCAAGATCCTAAACAAAATATATTTATAATTTATCTTACTAGAAAAAATCTTGATTACCTATTCTTAGTTTACAATCTTGCTTATCAAAAGGGTACTTGGAAAGATTTGGTACACATAGTACATCCATATGTATTGGAGGAACACACATGACTATGCCTTGGTAAGAAACCATACATCTAGTGGTTGCTACTAATTCAGGGTCCTCCCCTTGGTTAGCTCTAAAAAAATGTTTATTATCATTAGTAATTGTATTATCAACAGTAATATATCGCTAGTACTAGTATTAAAGAATTTTTACCTTCGCCCCGGTATGTTACGGAACCCACAGGAATATAACTGTATTAATTATTCTTGCTTAGCTCGTTTAGTTTTTCTAAGCATTCCTTGTCGTTTTGTTAATTCCTTGTCTGAGGATTTTTTTTTTCGACGTTGAACTATAGACACATTTTTCAGTAGCGTATTTCCGCTTGAAAGATACTTTTTGATTCGCCCAAGCTTTCCAAGCATACACTATCCTAGTGCCATCTGCTATCGTGGGCCCATCAGCGTACTATTTAATGGCATTTCTATTGACATGGTGTCCCTGTTCCATTCTCTTTTGCGACCCAGCTTTGTGCTGAAATCGGTTGTTTTTGTCCTTTTTGCCACAGTATCCACTTGTATCTGTAGAGTTGTGAGGTTTAGGATGACCTCAATTGCAGCCTGTATATGCTCCCGTTATGCATATACAGGCTACCTTCTGGACCTTTGAGAGATTGTTCCTCAAGTTTGCAATTTTAGTTCTTCTACTCCAAGCAAAGCTCCGTAAGTGATGAGGGTTCTTGGGTTGCATCCCCAGTTTTCCCCGCAAAGTTTCTGCACACTTTTAAGGTTTTTGTGGCCTTATTCGTTACTTCTTTTTCGTGCTTATTCCAGAGCAGTTATTTGTCTAGGGTGAGTCTCCTAGAAATTTTGCTTCTGGTTTCCACTCAATAAGGTGTCAATTTAATTTGAGGGTTTTGAGATTGGGGTTTCTTTTCCTCGTGAAGGCTACAAGAGTGGTTTTGGTGGGGTTAATGTTTATATAGTCCCATCGATTTTTTTTTTATCAGGTTCAGTTCCCTTTGAATTGTATCTCAAGTAGTATTTGCAAACTTGCCTCTGGCCATTATGACTATGTCATTAGCATATTCTTGTGTATAAGGCAAATTAGTGATCTTTTTATCTCTTAGCCATCTCTTCCTTCTACTTAAACAGTACCAAAATATAAAACCATCTTCTATAAATATTTGGTATTTAATATTATAATTCAATTTTATAATTTTATTCAAAATTTAAACACAAAATATTTTTTTTTTAATTATAAAACAAATTAATCTGGGTTGAAGGCAAATTAATCAAAGTGTAGAATCATCAAAATTTGAAGTGGGTCACTGATAGGTAAAATAGTTTTTGTACGTGGAATCGAGGGAAGATTGTAAATTAATTTTGAGAATAAAAGAAGACATTAAAATTGAACCCAGGAGTAGAGCTTCTTGGTCCGACTCCTGGGAATTTATAAATTAAACAAGTGCCTACCCTTAATATGTCTGTCTTCAGGAATAATTAGAAGTAAGTAAATTATTTATATTTATTTCAATAAAACATAATATTACTTTCTAATTCGTCTCCTCTCACTTTATTATTTTTGAGAATGTTAATTATATCTTCTTTTAAATGTCGTTCTTCATTGTTACCTCTGTCAAAAAATTCTGTGATATATTCAACCCTAGTGCGGTTCCTCTACGTCATCTACCAACTGTCCTTTTGCTTGTTTTTACAGTATATCATTTTATTATCTTCCCCTACAACTTTTTATATTCTGATAGAATTCTTCTTTTTGATATTTTTCATATTGTTCTTTATTTTCTCTTTTTATATTCCCAATTTTTCTGTTTCTTGAGATAAACATTCTTGAGAAAAAGATTTGGCAGGACAGTTTTTTTATTCATCCCATAAAACCGAGGCGATCGATACGTCGGGAGATAAGTAAATCTAATTTGATTGGCTGACAATTTATTTCGTGATATTTTGTAACGGTCGTTGCAAATGCAAAACAAAATATTAAGACAATATTTTTCGTCTCATATGAGAAAGGTAGAGAGGGAGGAGTTAAAATGAAGACAGATATTATTGCGAAAGAATGTTGGATGTTTCTAGAAATTTTAATGACGTGGATATGCAAGCTAGGACATGCAGAAGAGTATTTCAATTTATTTTCTTTGTTGTAGATAGTAATAGGATGACTTGAATTTAAAATTGAACTCTTAATATGATTTAAATAAAACTCTGAATAAATTAATGTGAAATTATCTTTAAGTCTTCATCTATTGCAAAATCTATGAGTATTTTCGATTTTTTATTACTACTGTCGTGTTTGCAAGGATTTTCTATATTCCTTTGTTATATAATTTAGCATTCAAGTATCCTCTTAACATTTTAACATTATAACTAGGCATTTAATTATACATGTTCTTATTAAATTCTTCCTTTTCTTCTTCTTCTTGGTTGTTGTCTTCTGAGTCGCAATGGATTCGGATTTTACACATTCTGTTTGACATTGAGGTGAAGTCTATTGTATTTTTCTTCAATATCTTTGTTACAATAAATCCATTATATCATTACCTTCACTATTAAAAAATATATTTGTCTGTGGAATTTAATACCACCATATATAAATATTGATAAAATTTGTGATAGTCCATTTTTAGAGTTTTCGAATAAAAAACTCTTATAAAATGGTTTTGTCCGTCCGTCCGTCTGTTAGCCTGATTCAACTCGAGAACGGTGAGAGATAGAGACAAAAGGACAACGGAAATCGATTCAGCATCGTTAAAAAACCCAAAAATGATATTAATCTTTGACCTATTTTTACTTTCTCGCTACTTATACCATATATACTGCAAGTGTATAAGGTATATACCTATATAGAAATTTATTTTCGTAACTTTAAATTTTCGAAAAATCGAAATTGCGGCAAAAATATTGCCGTTTTTGACTTGTTTATAATTTTCCTATTTGTCTATATAGTTAAAATGAAACTTACAAATTATAAATAGATAAATCTGGGGTCCACAATTCATAAGTTAATAAATAAATATTTTTAATATTATCATGTTCACTTGGATTCCATGTTAAATGTTGGTCTTTCCAATACTAAAAAAAAATTATAATTAGTTATTATTAATTATTATAAAATAATAGAAATTACTCACCAATGATAACCAAGCATCAACACTAAATGTACTAGTAAGAATATCCTAAAAATAAAAAAACAGTAGCGGATCATTAGGGGAAATAATGTTAAAGTATTACTTACAAAATTAAAATATTTCATAACCAATTTAAAAGCCACTGTTGTTATATTTTGATGATTAGCTACAGGTCTAACTGAGTTGTCATAGTTACAGAGAACCGAATCTTTCAATTTAACATACGTTGTTCCGGAACTACTTGGTGGGCAGTTTAGATCTTCTGCTCCTATTGCTAAAAAATAAAAACTTTACAGTAAAAAATGCCTCAATAGGTTTGTCACAAAATTGCAAAATTATTTAATAGTCGTAGATAAAGTATAGTATTCTACTCGCTCGTGACGTAAATGACATTATCGTGGATAATAGACATCATTATATGCTCGTTGCATAATATAATACAATGCCTAGATCTTTTTGCACTTACGTAAATTATGGACCAAAATCACAAACACTATTGTTAAAAAGTAACTAAATTTTATTGACATATTTCAAAAAAATAATAAATTTATTATTTTGATTAAATATGTTTATTGGCTGGCTTATAAATAACTGACTAAAAAGAATTAAAAAACCTTGATTATCTTGAAACCGGAAATTTATTACATATTCATATTTAATTTTTAACGTTAACAATAATTATTATTTATTTTCATAGATATATGCAACAGATGAGGCAAGTAGCTATTAGTACCGGTCTAAGTACCAATCAAATAATTCATACACGTAACATAAAGGGGGCCAATAAATACTAGTAATTTATATTTCAATATTTATATGTTTAAAGTGGGTAGAAATATTTTTCGTTTATACTATATATGTCATTAGATTATTTAAATAATGATCTATTTTATTAACGTAAAATATTAAATAGAGACAGTTTAATATTTTTGCCTTCCATATATATTTTAATCTTCGTATATTTAATTCCTCAGTTTATTTCTATTAGTTACTAAAATTCTGATAAAAGTCAGGCCATTAGTTCCAAAATTGGATCCTGCGATTCCAGGATCCAAAATTACATCTAAAGTAAATGAAAGTAAATGAAAATAAATGAAAATACATGAGAATACATGAAAATAAATAAAAATAAATGAAAATAGATGAAAATAAATGAAGATAAATGAAAATACATGAAAATACCATGTTTTTAATCTAAAATTGTGAATAAATTTAATTTTTTGTAATATAAATGTTTTGCAACAATTTCAGTGCTAAAAAAACTAAAAGGAATTCAATAAATTTAAAAGTATCACAGATAAAAAATTATGAAGTTAATTCTAAGACATTTTGTATATTTTTATTACGTAGCATGTTACGTTAAAGTCAATAGATTAAATTATTTATCCAGTGTGTACAAAAAGTAACGTAACTTGTTAATAATTCGTTTTCGATGTTAAAAAAAAAATTAAATAAAAGTTTTACGAAATAAATATCAGTAAGAATCAATTTTTGATTCGGACTGATAGCTTTTAAATTGCCTAAAACTTTCATTTAAATCTTTCTTTTGTAAACATCAAAAAACTAATTATTAACAAGTTACGTTACTTTTTGTACACACTGTATTTTTGGCAAGAGTATTGATACTTTTTCGCAAAAAAAAAACAAAAATCTTTGATAAGCACAAATTATCTACTTATGATTAAATTTTAATCAAATCAGTTATTAAAAGAAAATGCAAAATAAATTAATAATTTTGTTATACTGTATAACATAATTGAAATAAAAAATAAAATATATTTACCTGTAAAAACTATAATAAAAAATAAAAAACTTGCACTATACATGTTGAACGTCTATTAGAAAATGTTATAACTGTCTAGTAATTTTGAAACTCGATAGTATCCACCCCTTGTTCCACATCGATAAAAAATTATTTTGGGAGGCTCAGCCTGCACGTGATATCACTTTCAACATTGTCAGCTTTTAGCATGTATTTAGCGATATTTGAAAAAGTGGACAACCAAATAGGAAGATAATAAATAATACGTCTGTACTCTATTTGTTATTTTCATCAGTACTTAGACAATAATAGTATATAATTAATATACAGTGATATTTGTAATAATACCAATTAGACTAGTATTTCGTTGCATGTACATTCTATATATTACAATTTGTTGCATTTTTTCATCCATGCAGACCCACGCCGTCCATAAGGGCAAGGTCGTGCAGGGCACGAGGACGTCCAGAGGCGCCGGAACGCCGAACCCAAAAAACTAACAATTTAACACCAAAATACAAAAAATCAGTATATATTGATACAAAACATCCTGTATACAGATGTCGGATTCAAAAATCTCAATTCGGTCTGTAGTGCTGGCGAGAAATATTTTTATAACAATTTATTTGATATCCAAACACCTGCAGTTAGAACTGATAAAGGGGGTCACAACGAGCATGTAAAAAAACAACGCTCTGGGGATTGGTCCAATTTATTTGGGGGGTCGTTAAAGGGTGAAATATGATTTTTTCGCAATTTCCGGCCAAACATGAAATCGTATCAAAAAACATTCAACAGCAAAGTTGTTAGTTTCACAAAATGTAATTGAGACATTTTATTACTATTGTATTACTCAAGTAGTACTCACATTTCTGTGTGTCGAAGTTTGGCTTATGTAAAATGTTGGTAATTTGCTAATAAAGCCCCAAGAGGGTATGAGCTGATCACATCGAGTAAAAAGAATCCGTAGATAGGGAATTATACCATAGTGGGGTATACACGCCCCTTAGGTAGATAACCCCGAAGGGTTTCTAAAACAGTAATGGTGAACGATATGAGGAAAGGTGTACCCTAACAGCGATTTAGCCTATTTGGGGGCCAGCCATTCAGGTTTTCAACAAGTTTCATAAGTATGTGTACAATATAACCAATTAATAATGCAAGTATGTTAAATATATATATAATATTGTTTGTAAACACTGTTACTTATAGAATTAATAGAATCTTAAGTCCCGTATTCGGGATAAAATAAATGAAAATACTAAATAAAATTCTCCCTTTTAAAATTGGATATACTCAATATTGCCTTAGTTGATTTCGGTTTTTGAGTCTCAAATACAAATATAATTTGTTAATTTACTACAACATGAGACCATCAAGATGAATAATAGAGGATTTGGACTATTAAGCCCAGAATCAGATTTGGGAAACCACAAGATTAATGGAATCTAGATCATTAAGACGAACTGCAGAAGCATCTAAATTATGGGGATCGACCGAAGAGCAGCCAGGAAATGGCAAAATCCACAAATCCGAGATTTCGCTGGGTCGGAACAAACCCAAATCTACCAAGAATTCCGAGTTCAAATCCGCCCCTTATTTACTGAGTCTCCCTGAACTTATAATATGTATTTGTTGTATATGTATTTTACCTTTGCATTGAACCTTTTTCTATAAAAAAATTTTAAACCCCAGCCATATGGGCATTCCTACATTTCTCTATACTTCGCACAAACATGTTCCCGTAGCAAAGAGGGGGCGGATTTGGACTCGGTTTCTTGGTAGATCTGGTTTTGTTCCGACCCAACGCCTTGGCCATTTCCTCTAAATTGTCGATAAAAAAATAAGGTAGAATCTATTCATGTAAAGTTCTAACCGAGGATGAAAAGGCCATAAATTAAAACATTTCAGGATTTTTTTGCAGGTAAAACACACCGATTTTTGCAAGTGAGGGTATTTTCAGACTCCTTAGAATTTGTAGATTCCGATGGTAATTTTGTCAGCTTGGAAGACAGCGTAGATTTTTGAGAATTGCGACTTTTAGTCAAAAAATTCGGAATTTGTAAAAGTTTGTCTTTGTCAACCCCATTTTTGTAATTTGAATGCGTTCTAAAAATCAAAACTAGTACAAGCCAAAGGTCATCATTTTTAGAATTTTGAGAAACGGCGTAGTTTTCGAGATCGAGTCAAAATGTTGATATTTTTGTGTCACATTGCAACTATAGTTAATTCGAAAGATCAATCCAAATCCACCCAGTTGGCGGCAACTGAGTGTAATTAACGTATCGTTGAATGTGAAAACCCTTTACCGATATCGTGTCGGTATCGGTGCTGTGCTGATGTCGTGTCGGTGTCGGCCAGTGAGAAAACGCCCAATACTACTCGGGCATTCAGCTGCAGTAAGAGTGGAGGCGCAGGGATACTGCGCGGAATGATGTGCAATCTTCGCTACTGCGAGCCCGCGTACTTTTAAAATTCTTTTGTATGTCGTTTTCATACCTAAAAATTAGACACGAAGTATGCGCCTAACTTTTCAGTTGAACAGTTAATCATGAAATCTGGAATCAAATGGGTAGTTTTTGGTCATTTAAGGGGTTAAATTTGCTTCGGGAAGAAAATTCAGCATCACCATCGTATCCTCGAAAACGGGGTGACGCAGGTTTAGTCAATATGAGACGGCATTCGCGTTTCACCCCTTTTGAGGATTGTTTTTGGCCTTTTAGGAAATAGTGTTAAGCCAGAAAGACTTTAAACCACCGCCATCGTGTTCAGCATCCTCGAAAACTCCTTAGGCTCTGAATCATTTACACTTTTCGAGGTTTTTTCCGAACCGCAGAATCCACTGTATCGTTTTTAAATAGACCAAATTCTATTTTTATACGGAAGAATCTTCCAGTATTTACTACGGTCGCCCATACTTCACCTTTGGTGAAGTAGGGCAAACCGTAGTTTGAAATCGTGCAAAAATCTCAAAATTTTTTTTTGCTCCAAATGACTTAAAATGTCATGAAACGTGGAAAAAATTGATTTTCGGCGAAAAAAAAGTGTGTGCGCACGATAACTTGAGAATGGTACGGCCGATTCGGAAAATTCTTTCGGCCATCGGTTTTTATTCAAAAAAGAAAGGCTCTATCAGAAGAGCTATTTCGGATCAGAGGATCCTGGTCCCGCCTACTAAGTGAAACTTCTATTAGAGATATCTTGATAAGGAAAGCATTTGTCGATACTGATTTCTATTAGTGTTGTGTAAGTCAAGACGCGTCGATTGATATCCATATCGCATTCGGCTCGTAGAAAAAAAAATTCCGATTTTTTTCGAATCGGGCCGTAGTCTTGAAAAATCGCGCAGAGATTATTCCTCTTACTAGTTTCATTTTTGTACTCAACATAAATGTATAGGGTTCCTTATCATTATTCGAATATTTATTATTTAAATCAAAGAAACGTATTAGGTGGATTATTATTGGGCGATTCACGATCGCCCGTTGTTTTGGTCATTTGTGAATAACAAAAGAAAAATAATGATTATTATAAAAAACTTACCCTTATAAATTGCATTTAAAATAATGCTAATATATGATACAAATTTTGTAATGAAATAAAAAAAAATCAGTTCCATTGTTTTTATTAAGCAACTTTACATTAAAGCCTCTCATAGTCTGTACAGAAGGTAATTTTCTACAAATATTCAAATAAACTCCCTTAAATACTTTTACAAGTTTAATAAAAAAAAATCAATAAAACCTAATAATTAACGTAAATTATAAAATAAAGAAATACACGTAAGAAAATGTACATATAAAATAGATTTACAAATACAGCAATTCAGTTTTGTCTATAAAAAATATTTGTCAAATATAGAACTACTGGAAAAAACAAATAAATTAAGTAGCCATATGCAGATTGTCTTTATATTTCTGGAATTCTAATCAATAATATGTACACAATATTTTTTAAAAACGTCCCATCTTTTTTATATTCTCTTTAAATATTGATCCCTCCCCAATTTTTCCTACTGGGACATTAAAATACTTTTAAAGACAACCTTTATACCAAAAAAGTAAAATAATTCGTTATTTTTTTATATAGACAAAAACCAGAAGTTAAAAAATTGTCATGGCATAGTTACAGGAAATTACAAGATGTACAGACTGCATTCATTAAGAGAGAAAAAAATTGTTTGTAATATAATTATATAAACATTCCAATAAAACTGGAATGAAGCTCTTAATAAAAAATAAAAAGTTATAAGGTACCAGGCGACTCAGAAAATCGTCATAAATATAATTCATTTTTATCTCAAAAATTATCTAAGATTAAATTAAATTGTATTTCCAGATATTTTGATGTTATACCCATTATTGTGAAAAAAAAATGATTATTTCTTCAAAATTCAGTTGTTTGTAACATGTTTTATGACTACTTTATATTTAAAATGTACAAAATTGTTACTGCTTTTTTTTTTGTTAAACAATGAAAGAACAGAAATAAAAAGAACACAAATATTTTGTTCGAGCCCATATAGTCAACATGACGATAAATATATTGAAACTTCTCAATAAACTATTAATGTTTTTGATGGAACTTTAGAGCTGAAACGTAATTTTAAATATGAAAATTGATATAATGAATTTTTTTGATAAATTTCTGCATCACCTGGTACAATAAGTCTAGTCTCGTAATGTTCCATAATAAAAGAAGACATTAAAAAATACACAGTACCTAATAGGTCAAGTATCATCAGTCTACTACAAAGTACTCCTCTAACATGACTCTTTTTCAAAAGACAGTATGCCTTTATTACACTATTTACATTCAATAATAATATTAATAATAATTTACAACTTTCTGCGCCCTGTCGCAGTACAGCTGAATTTTTCCGAAAATTCCCTTTCCAGAAAAACCAAACATCAAATTGTAATCTTATTCTTTCTTATGAAATTTTCCTGGAAAGATAATTTCTATATTTTTTCGCTTAAACGGTAAAGATTTAGTTTTTTTTTGTAAATAAAGTCAATGGGGATTAAAAACGAAGAACAGCGGTACACATAACTCGTAAAAGAGACAAATTTTTTTATGGAATGATTTAGTCACTACAACACTGCTCCTTTTTTGTCAGTCTGATATTGCGGGGGACACGGGGTCACTCATTTCGTCGGATAGGGGTTGATCACTGTCACTGCGGCTGCTTGCTGACTTGCTAACACTGCAGCTGAAAAAGAAAATAAAACATTACTTTAAAGTCATATTGTCGATATAATCAATGAGTTAATTATAATTAAAAAGACAAGTCAAGTAATATATAGATAATAAATACACTCGAACACTTATCATGGAACGAAATTAAACATTATTAAATAGTGGAAGAAATTATCTTGGACTTTAAAAAAAAAAATAGAAGAAAATCAATTCAATAAGTGGCTCCACGAACTGCAACATCTGTCAGTAGAGAGAACATTCATTAACTTTAAAGTATGGAGCATATGGAAGGAGGGCAATCTCTAATGGACAACACGTTTAAAATGTGGTCAAAATTTTATACCCAACTAATGGTACATAAAATAACCGACGCGGCGCTGACGATCGTATATTGAAAAAATGTTTGTAGATTGATTAGATCCATAATCTCAAATAACGTTTTTTATTTAATGAGCCACCCAATTTTTATAAAATACATATCTTTTAAAAGTTTACGTAATGAATTAAAATTATTATTTGAAAAAAAGTCAAAGGAAATGTTAAAACTCGCTTAAACTGTCATCAACAGTGGATCAACAGCGCCACCAACTGGCTTCCAAAATCGGGCGACTTTTTATAACGTTGAGATGTGCCTCCTTCTATACCCTCCATACTTTAAAGTAAAATGCAATGACGTTTAGAATAAAACTTTAGAAGTTTGTATCTTGTGCAATTGTTACAATCTAAACGTCACTGTCATTACTTACAGAATCTTTAAAAGTTAGTGAACTTTCTATCTACTGACAGTTTGACTAATAACCAAGAAAATGACTTCAGCACAGAAAAATAGGAAAAAACAGGAGAAATGAGAAACAATGGAAATGGGAAAAATGGGGAAATGAGAAAAAAATAATAAATAATAGAACAAATAGAGAAAGAGACAAAATAGTAAAACCTTTTAAAAATAGGAAAAAAAAGGGAAAAATACTGATAAATAGGAAAATAGGTCAAAATTGGGAAAATGGAAAGAATATTAAAAAAAGAACGGAAAACAGAAAAAATAAATAAAAACACAGTAAGAAAAATGGGAAAAACAGTAAAACCAAGAAAAAACAATAAAATAGGGAAAAGTGCAAAGAATAGAAAAAGAAATAAGTAGGAAAAAATATAAAAAAAATAGTTAAAAATAGAGACAAATAGGCTAAAATGGAAAAATGGGAAAAATAAAATAAACAGAGACAAATAGGAAAATAGGGGAAAATAAAATAAACAAGAAATGGTAAAAAACAGAGGCAAATACAAAAAAATAAAATAAACAAGAAATAGTAAAAAATAGAGACAAATAGGAAAATATAGTCTAAAATAGGAAAATATAGGCTAAAATAGGAAAATGGGGAAAAATAAAAGAAAAAATAGTAAAAAATAGGAAAAATAGTAAAAAATAAATAAAAATAGAGAGAAAATAGGTCTATACCTCTATTTTGATTATGTTAATTCGACAACATATATAAAATTTAAAGTCTATTTCTATAATAGACTTTAAATTTTATATATGTTGTCGAATTAACATAATCAAAACATCTCCTGTATTAATATTGTTTACGGCAATAAGACAAAATTTACTAACCTCCATATGGCGCGGGATACATAGGATACCCAAGTCCCACGTGGGTGTGATGATGCGTATGCACGTGCCTCTGTGGAGGCGGCGACCTGGGCTCTTTCCCTTCGCCGGACACCTGCTTGCCACTGGTAGGAGCCACACCGCCCGACTGCGACGTAGGGGGAGCGTTCATTTGCACTTGGCCCGCAGTCGGAGGACCCTGAGGTGGTGGCCCGCCTCCACCTCCTGACCCCGGACCGCCACCGCTGTTATTTGTCGACGGACTCGAGCTGGCCATGGACGTCTTAGGGGTGGGAGACTTGATGGCACGCTCTTGGAGCTCGTGGATCTTGTGTGAGGAGTAGTACTGGGCATGGTGTTGTAACATGTCAAGGGCTTTGGTTGGTGGCGGCGCTCGCGACAAATCTTCAGGGGCGTGGTACCTGGAAAAGTCACCAAACATGTTTTTAAAGTCTCTTCTTAGTGTACCAGTTATCTCTGAGCTTCCAGGTACTCTGGAAACCTCAGTAATCTGAAAAATAACATAGTTTCACTTTCAACGAGAGCATATTCAAACAACTTACCTCTGAATCGGAGGGTGAAGGTAGGGACTTCCACTATAAGGGCCAGGAACCATAATTCCTCTGTACATAGGGTGATTTGGATCAAATGGTAACGCACCATAATGGGCTTGCTGCATGTAGCTTGGGTGGATATATGCATATTGGGACGTCGGTGGGGGAGGAGGGCCTTGAGTCTCCATCGTCGGTTTCACTCCCTCCTGTTTAATTTCCTTTTCTTTTTTGTCTTCCATTTTTATTTCTTTAGGTTTGATGCTTGGACTCTGAGACATTTGTACCTGAGATCGAAAAAAGTTCTTTGTCACTTTTTGAACAGTAATAATATTAAGCTAATGAATGAATATACAAAATAAGAGACAGCTTTAAAGAAAATATAATCTTTACCTTATTAGGGGTTGGATTTGATTTGTGTTCTGGTATAGGTTGAGGTTCCTTCCGCCTCTGATCCGAGTAGACGTAAAACCTCCTAACATCCTCTTCCCGTTGTCCATGATGGCTCTGTTGTTGTTGTTGCTGCTGCTGTTGCTGCTGAGATTGCTGTTGTTGTTGCTGTTGTACTTGTTGATGACTTTGTTGCTGTTGATTTATTTGTTGATGCTGCTGCTGTTGTTGTTGTTGCTGTTGGTTCATCTGTTGCTGAGCTTGCTGTTGAGACTGTCGTGAGTAGAGGTATGGATTCATCTGATTCTTTATTTCTATGCTTTCTTTTAAAATCTGATGGTTGTCATTTTGGTGTTTATCCTTTAGGGTGGGGTCTTTTACTTTGCCGGGAGTGGGCACTTGAATAGGATTAGGAATAGGGGTGGGTTGTTTGACGTTTTGTTCTATGGGACTAGGACTCTCCTTTAGCCTTTCATCTTTAATTTTATCATCTTGTACGATTTGAACACCTCCATAGTTCGAATCCATGTTATATGGATAACCAGGGACATATCCATATGGATAATAATGTTGTTGTAGCACCTTTGGTGGATATTCTCCTTCTTTTTTACCATCTTTGGTAGATTCTTTTTCACTAGGTTTTTCTGGCTCCTTGGGTTTATTTTCTGGTGTCGACGGCACCAAATATTGATGATGTTGTCCATAGAAAGGATGGTACATACCATACTGAGGCATATGAGGCAAAGGTTGACCAGGCTCCGTCTTCTTATCTTGATTTTTGTTCTTATCACTCATGTCTGGTTCCATCACAGGAGCACCGTCATCAGAAATATCGGAATAAGCTGGACTTTGTACCTGAAATAATATTTAGAAATAAATATCTACAGAATAAAATTTAAATAACTATTTAATGGAAATGCAACTTACTTCGTCTCTGCCAGACTGTTCACTGCCAAAAACAGGCTGTTCGGACTGTGGTGGGTGCGGACTGCCCGCCGGAGACTTCCTATTCTTCTTTTTCGGGAAATTTGGCGTCTTATTACATCCAGGTAAATTATGCTGTTTTTTATCATCAGGCATAAGCGCTGAAGTAGGCTTAACTTTGAATTGTGAAATTTTGGGACTTTGTGGCATATGTGGTGACAAAGGTTGTATGTTATTCCCATTATTTTGTGACGGTATAATTATGGAAGGTGGTTGAGTAAACTGTGACGAAGGCATATTAACCTGCGATTGCAGTTGATTACTGAAAGACTGTGGTTGGGGCGTTGGTTCTTGTTGATTAGCGGTTTGTTCCAACGGTACTGCAGCAGTTCGTGTCGTTGATAGCTGACCTGAATTTGAGATTGGTGTCCCTGCAACACATTTGTTTATCATTAATCATTCTCGAAAATCCAAATATTATTACAAGAGTTTTTGCAATTGAACATGAAATATTACCTTGAACTTGAGGTTTGTTTCCTGAAAACAATCCGACAGCTACGGGATAATCATCAGGAGACGTGTATCGTAGGACGCCAGGTTTAACGACATTCTTGGACTCTACAATAGGCACAGTGGGTGAGCTAGCTACCGGAGGTAATTCTTGAATGCTTTGTGGGGTAGCTGGAGAGGGAGGAGTGCTACGAGGCGTACCAGGTTGACTTGGTACTTCCAACAAATTAGTACCTCTCAGAAGCAAAGGCAGTTCCTCTTTCTTCTGCTGAGGAGGTGTCAACGGGCTATCCTGTCCTTTATCCGGAGACTTTACAGCCACCATACTGGGACTAGGTGCTTCGATGTTTGACTCGTCATTCTCAGACATCGATGTGACGTCTTTGGTATCTTCATCGTCAGCTGATCCGTGCGCGTGCGATTGGTGGTATTTCAAACCGTTAATATGTTTGTACTTCTTCGAGCAATTGGGTTCTGGACATTCCAGAAGAACGGGAGAGGGTGGAGGGCTGGTGCAAGGTGCTGGAGGCGCTGCTATGACAGCTACAGGAGCCGGAGCAGCTTTGGGTTTCTTGACGGGTCCACCGGGTTGAGGTGTAGCTTCTTCTTCGCCTGTTCGGCTCTTTCGTTTATTGGTGGCTTCAGGGCGAGGAGGAACGAACGGAGTTGGAGACGAAGGTGCTGTCGAGGGACCGGAGCCGTTGGCTGTGCCTCCTCGGCGACCTTTGACACCTACTCCGCCGCCGGTACCACCTCCGCCATTGCGGAGCTTGCTGTGGACTGAGGAGCGGGTTTCTGTAATAAAAAATTGATAAAATGTTTGTTGTAAATAAAAATAAATAATATTAACCTCTGCCTTTAGGTGTTCGGTTATCCAAGTCACTTGTAGGCGAATCACAGAATCTAAAAACATTAAATATAAAATTTTAGAACATTTTTCACTAAAAAAATATAAATTTATTACCTAGGTGGAGCCCAGTCATGCCTGGTACAATCTAAAAGAGTTCCAACGTATGTTTTCCCCCTCCATGTCACATTGACCACAAGTACACCTTAAAACAGAATACATTAAATGTATTATATTTTATACATTTTGTTTTTTTATTTACCTCCTTCAGTTTCATGCCAAACAATACCTTCGAGGGTAACGCTGGTACCAGGTTCACAAGGGCCAAGGCAATCGGGTTCTGTTATAGTACCTACACTGGTACCGACACATACATCGGCAACGTCCTGAAAAAGGAAATGATTATTAAAAATAAATAAAAATTAATTGTTTGCAACAGAAATACTTAAATTTGGTTAATCAAAGTTTAGTTTGTTAAATAAATAATTATATTATTTTTACCTCATTATAAATGTTTGTATATAAAACAGCAATGTGGATAAAATAGTTTTTTTTACTAGGATTGTATTAGAATTCAGATGAATATTATAAAATTAAAGCTTGAAAAATTCTAGTCTTTTACTCGTAAATTATAAATATTTATTTAATATAATAGTAGTAAAATGTTTTCAGTGTATAATATTAACAATTAATATTGTTGTCAAGGTCTTGAAATATTTACATTTAAAATAATTAGTTCAAACAAAATAAAATATGAATAAAAACATTTAAAATGAAACACTTTGGCCAAAATCAAAATATATTGTAACGTTAAAATTTATTGCCTTACAAAATGCTTATAGTTGTTTAAATTTAATTTTAGGGAATATTTTCCGAAAAAAGTGGAATAAACTATAGGGTGTAATATTTAAAATATCAAAGTTTCCCTATTTTCCGGTCAAACCGGAATTATAAATTACTGAGATTTTTTTTATAAATTTCAATCAAACTGGTGAAAGCCGTATGTTTGTTTTTTGAGTAATAAGCATCAAAACCCCGAAAGTGAGACACACCCGGTATTATATTTAGGTGAAATACGGGTATTGTGCATGATATACAGTGTTAAAAATATAGCAACTCCATATAAAGTAAAAAACACCATATAAAGTACAAAACAATCATTTATGGAAGGGGTCTCTTGTGGGTTAAAAAAATTCAATAGGAAAAGAAAAATGGTTAATAATAACCCACATTGGAAACACCGATAATTTTTGTCACATAGATTATTAATGACCGAGTCAAAGAAAACAAGAGACCACCATGAAGAAATGGATGGATGAAAGTTGATTTCAGAACATTATAGAAAAAAATCCGCCAACTCCATTATCCTTATATTATCACACTCGATTAAAGAAGTCCTTCTACCTACAACAAGATGGAAGAAAGAAGATATCGACTGCATAATTGCTGAATTCGAAATTCTTGAAGGCAGAATTAATCCTAATGGCAAACGGATAAAAAAAATATAAAAAATATATTGCAGACTACCGACAAAAAGGGATTGAAATTCTCACAATGCTACCTTACTATGCTAAGTTAAATCCTGTTGAATTGATCTGGGTAACTCTGGGTTTTGTTTGTCGAAATAATAAGAGCTTTAAAAATGGTTCTAGATTTTAAAGAATTATTCTAAATCTTAAGAATTATTTTAGAGACTTAAGAATTGTTCTAGATATTTAAAAATCGTTCTAGATCCTTTTAGAGCTTTAAAAATGGTTCTACATAGATTTTAAAGAATTATTCTAAATCTTAATGAATTATTTTAGAGAATTAAGAATTGTTCTAAATATTTAAGAATTATCCTAGATTTTTAAGAATCGTTCTAGATTTAAGAATTGTTCTAGATCCTTAAGAACTCTTTCAGAACATTAAAAATAATACTCACAATTTTATTACCATTCGAAACAAACCCGTGTCGTTTTTTAAACTTATACAACCACCCCGTACTGGCGTAAAATTTCTTATATCCAAGTTTTTTAGCAACATCCAACGCTTCTACGCGAACCTCCGTTCCCGATATTCGCGTATTTTTCGACTCCCGAATCCACTTCAACACAGCTTTATCCACATCCTCGTATAAACAACTCTTAACCTTTTTCACGGATTTACCACTGTCGTATGCCCTTAAAATCTTTTCACGATTTTTTATTATCGTCGACACGGTACTAGCGGCGATGTCGTATTTTTTCGCGACATCCTTTTTCTTAACACCCGTGTCGATTTCGTCCAAGATGGTTATTTTTTCTACAATGCTGAGACACTTTCTCGTTGTCATTTTTTTTAAACTGATTATAAGTTATTATTTCAAGTAGATATTTATTTGTGATTTAAAGGGATGGTATGGGTATTTAAATGTTTCTAAGAAAAATAAATAATAAACAAGTAATGAGGATTAGTGTTTAGGGCATCCTCTATTAGAAGGATTAAAATTGAAGTAAATTTAGAAATGAGCCTAAAAATATTTCTTGTTAATGTAGATTTTTTAATTAAATTTTAAAGCTATATTCTATATAGAGAATAAATTCACCGTGTATTCAGACACTCGTTAAATGAAGACTAAAATTGTTTAATAAAGAAATAATGACCTTCAGCGGTTTTTATTGAATCTAATGTAAAACATTACTAGTTTTTTATTAAATTTTGTAAAATACTAAAAAACATTTCAAAAAGTGTATTTAAATACTTATACTATGTATTTTTGCGGTTAATAGCACAATATCCTTTTTGTATCCTTTTATAAGCAGTTTTGTATATCGTAAAGTCACTATATTTCAAAAACTAGAGACATGGTAAGCTTTTAAGAGTCTGTTTCATTCTTATAATGCCTCATCGCTTTATAAAAATCAATTTGTGTAACGAAACAGAACTTCTTGAAAAAAATCGAATAAAAAAAACGTATTTATTCACCAAACAAAAATACTTATACAGGATGGTTCTTTACTTTAATAATGTCAACTTTTCCATATAATTTTTACAGTAACTAGCTTATATTCGGGGTTTAATAACTCGAAAACGATATAATATACTTGTAACTTATGGTATATTTTTGAAAACCGGAAAAGAGATCATTTTAAAAATTGAATATTATACAAGGTATCCCAGTAAATCTGCACGCCACTGTGTTTTAATGGCATTTTAACAAAATTCAATCATAACCACTCTTTTATTTAAAATATTTTTTTGTATATGCAACAATAATGATTTGAATTGGAAATTTGGAACCTTTGGGTTTCAACAATGTTGAAGGATATCGTCACCACTTTTTAACACGATATCCTATAATAACAATAATAATGATGATAAAGGGAGGGTAATTTATAGTGAATAACCCTGTATCTAATAATCCTGATTTAATTCACAACATTAAGAAGGTGAAGCAAGGTAGAATTTCATTATTTGCACATTATAAGATTAGGAAATCTCCAAACAAACTATAAACAAATTGCTTAAGGGGCGCAGTAAAGTAACCTGTAATAAAGGATAATGAGGTTTATGTCCTAGTAAATTAGTATCAAAGTCGAAAGAAATAATACTTTTCGATGTACTATTCGGTATAACTTGGAAATTCCTTCTCTAACTGGTTAATAAACGAAGATTCATCCGGTAATTATCGGCAATTTAGATATGAGATTACCAACGAAAAAGGATTAGTTACCCTGCAATATGGATATGTCCCATATTCTTTAAATAAATAATAAATATTTGTTTTTATTATCAATAGATTTGAAAGTGAAAAATGTTCCTAAAAATGGACAGTGAGATTAATGTTATTGAAACCAGCAAGATATCAGATAAAAGAATAAAAATGAAAATGTATCTTGGAGGTGGACGTGTTTCTATAAAAAATGACGTAAAATAAATTTTGGGAAAAAAAGATCATACTTGTGTTTTGGATATAGCTAAAAGTGAACTTGAATTGGGAATTTGGAACTTTTCATTTTAAAAAGGTTGAAGAATACCACTAACTAAAACTACACTTTTTTATCACTCTACGTACGTTTTGCTAACTATGTTAGCATCACCAGGAATTGATGATAAACTGTCAGTTTTTCTTTCTAAACCAAAATCCTAAAAAATAAGTAAAAATCTCCTAACCCTTTAACTGCGGCTATCGTATATCAATGATTAGTAATGCTGTGAGGTGTTCATCGTAAATAAACAATTTTGTATATTTTGTTATTTCTCTACAAATTTTTACATATTTTACATATTTTTGAAATTTTTACAAATTTTTGAAATTGTTAAAATTCTTGATTTTTTAAATTTCGGTCTTTTTTTTAAATCTTTGCAATTTTAAAAAACTAACAATAATTGTTTGTTTTTTAATTTTTGATGTTTTTGAAATTTTCGATATATTTTTGATTTTTTTTTAACATTTATTTTGGTTTTTTTTTAATTTATGATATACTTCTCAAATTTTTGAATTTCTCTAAATTCAGTTTTTTTTAACTTCTGATTTTTTTAAAATGTTTTTGAAATTCTTAAAATTTATGGAGTTTTGAAATTTTTTGCAATTTTCAAAACTTTCCAAATTTTTATTATATATATTTGGGAATTTTTGATATATTTTAGTATTTATCGAAATTTTTGATGTTTTTGAAATTTTCGACATATTTTTGATATTTTTAATTTTTTTTTGTTTTTTTGAAATTTTGATGCTTCTGAAATTTTTTAATTTCTTCAAATTCAGTTTTCTTTTTAAACTCTTTTAAAACGTTTTTAGAATTTTTAAAATTTATGAAGATTTGAAATTATTTGCAATTTTTGAAATTTTCGAAATTTTTAACATATTTGGGAATTTTCGATATATTTTAGACTTTATCGAAATTTTTGATTTGACATTTTCGATAAACTTCTGAAACCTTTTAATTTCTTAAAATTCAGTTTTCTTTTTCAATTTTTTAAAACGTTTTTTTAAAATTTATTTAAAGCTTTCAAAATTTTTAATATATTTGGGAATTTTCGATAAATTTTAAAATTTATCTAAATTTTTGATGTTTTTGACATTTTCGATATATTTTTTATATTTTTAATATTTTTTTTGTTTATTGAAATTTTCGATATACTTCTGAAATTTTTTAATTTCTTGAAATTCAGTTTTCTTTTTAAACTTTTAAATTTTTTTAAAACTTTTTGAAATTATTAAAATTTATGAAGTTTTGAAATTTTTTGCAATTTTTAAAACTTTCGAAATATTTGGGAATTTTCTGTATGTTTTAGAATTTATCGAAATTTTTGAATTGATTACATTTTAATTTTTTTAAATTTTCGAAATAATTTTTTGTTAAATTTTTGAAAATTAATAGAATCAATTATGTTTATTGGTGTACTTATTATTTAAATTAACGCAAACCTCCACTGATACCAAAATATTTTTTGTATACTTTTCAATATTTTTTCGTATTGCCCGCAGTTTGATTGTTGTATTAATTTTAATGTGCCAAGTATTAAAACAACATTACAAATGGTAAAAAAACAAATCCAAATAATAGTTTGAAAAATTAAAATGTTTGCCTAACTTTTAATAAAATTTTACGAGTTTTAACTCGTTTAGAAACTGATGTCTTATTATGCAAGTATAATATAATTGGATAGATCCTTCTGTTCCAGAAGCATATCCCTTTGGGTCCCAAAACCGTCCCTGTGCCACGGAGATGATTACCACCAGCTCGTAACTCGTTGGTCAAAAACCGTTCGTTCGTCTAATTTCAGAAAAGAATTTTAATGAAGGCCACCAGAGACGTTTTGAAGTTAATACGCGATACGCGCCGCTACAGACATAAATAAGTGACATTAAAAAAGTGGAAGAAAATTCTCAAAGCGCACCGAGTCACGCCATTCTTATTAATTATCGCCCAAAATGACCCTTTGACATGCAAAACCGATTTTTCTTTTGTGTGTTTGCTTCCAATAATTTGGACTGTTTCACGATGGCTTTGTTGTTGTTACGTTTTTTTCTTATACATACAAATACATCAAGCCGTTCCCTATTATTAGACATAGTTTTTTTATCTAAAATATCTTTTTGATAATATTAATATGTATGAGTTTTAATGCAAACATTCTAGATTTAAGTATAAAAATTATCTATAAATAAAATGAACTGTCAATAAATATTAACACAAGTACAACACTTGTTAATATTTGATAATAAATAATTTATGGAATGTCCATAAATTAGGCCCCAAAACTGATCCTTGTGGGGCATCAGATGCTAATGGTTAGTTAATGCTCGTAACCATCACACAACAGACTTATTTTTTCGTGAGGGGTCTTTAATGTCTTTTAATTTCTTCAGTGCTGTTTGTGCTGACTTTCCTGTTCTGTATCCACGTGTCTGGCTAATCTGGCTTATATAAATATTTGATAGCATACACTAAGGAAACAGTGCACCTGAACTAAGACGTCACAATTGTAATAATATAATTCTTTCAACTAATTTTCATAGTTACTGAAAATAGGCGTTAGTTTTCAAATGAAGCACAGTTTAAAAACAATTTGTACCTCATAAGACATTAATTCGATTTCAAAAATTTCAAAATTTACTATTATATTATTAACTTCGGACAACTTCGCTATAGGTCGGAAGTTAAAAGAGGTTGGGTTCATGTGTGTCTGTCTGTTAGTTTATGGGCACCATAACATTTGGTCAGTTGATAGCTCAGGTCAGTAGCTCTTTCGGGATTAAATTTTAGCCAGTGGATTAAAAGGGACTCGAGAAATGGGGTCACAAGGTCAAATGGCTAATTTTTTTTGGTTGCAAATCATTATTTTTATCGTTCTATACAAAGTTGGAGGAAGTTTTGTAGTGACGCTATTTGGATAGTTCAGAGAACCATTTTTTTCTCTCAATGTACAAATTAGATTTCAGAAGATTTTTAGTTCAATATTTGAACGAATGATGTAAAAAAATTTAAAAATATAGTATTTGTAGGAAAATGTGTTGCAAATTAAAATAAAGTTTGAATAAGGAACATTTTCATAAACTCCTCGAATTTAGTATCTGTGTGTGTTTTTTAGAAAATAATAAAACGTTGATTTATTTATCTAAATAAACTACAAACTAATAAAAACAGTTAATCTTTCAAATTCTTTATTTTATTTCCGCTATTTTAAAAATTACTCATTTTATCGATGTATTCAGAAATTTGGTGTTAAAATTTATTTTCGGACAAGGATATCTTAAAAAGCATTTTTGTTAAAAAATTAAAATTTTGGCAAAATAAATCAGGTAATATTATCTAAGGATTCTTGCATTTTAAAATTTTAATTCCTTTCAATTTCCGAGAAAAAAAAATCAATGAGCTTTAATTTCAAAATTTCATAATGCAAATGCATGAATCCATCAATAGGGCTATTTTGATTCTAGTAACCAACCAAATTTGAGCTCTTAATGTCTTTTTAATGATTTTGAATGATTTTTTTTAACACCTCATGGTGTAATACGCTTGTAATTTGTGTTTCGTATACGTCTTATTACCCGTGATAGTTTTTAATCTACGTCAGCATTACAAAGGCCACCAGCATTACAATATAAACTTTTTGGCTAATGATTAACACCTTAAACACATTCTGGCGAGATCGATCGTATTCAGTCAGTCAGAATCATTCCAAAAATAGTGAAAATGGATTGAGGCTTTCCTCCGGTTGAAACATTATTGCATTCAAAAAGTATAAATCTGGCAAAAGTGACAATTGAATTAAATAAACTTTGAGTCAAATTCTACTATTTTTTCTAATATACGCAAAAAACAGATCAATATTTTAAAAGGCTACAAATTGTATATGTAGTTTAAAAAATCCACGAAACATAATTAACTTAATTGAAAGTAGCGACAGTGATTTTAGTAAAAATGACTATTACGGGCGTTCATCTTTAGGTTAGTGTTTTTTTATTAGTTATTTTATTTTGTAAATACAAAATTAAAATTCTATTTTTATGTTTTTTATTACTTTATTTCATGTTGTAACGTAAGTACAAAAATTAAAAATATATTTTCCTGTTTTACTTTATTAATTTCCCTGGAAGGTATTCTACTATAATTTTCAACCTACAATACCAATATATATCGTTTTTTTTTATTATGATAAAAAAAATGTAGAGCTCTTGATTTGAACATTTATTATTCCGTACAGATTCAAATAAGTTTCATCCCCAGTTAAACCAAATGTACATGTGTAATTGATAAAGGATTCCAATAGCTGGATAATTCATTTAGTATCTGTTAAAAGCGAGTCAGAGTTAGTGAGCATCGCAAATAATTGTCAGTTGGTATATTTCCTAATCCGTAAACACACCGTTTATTGATTATATACAAGTATTCATCACTATTTACTAGTATTTACCAGTCCCGATAACGCATGTAATGGCCTGATGCATTATTAATTTATGATAATTACTTTTAAGTCCATCTCTCTCTCTCTTTAGTTCTATGCTGCATTAATTATTTTATATGCCGGTATGGGATCTAATTTAAGCATCAAAATTAAGTCTAATTTTTTTTATTTTAATAATAGTACAATCATTAGGTAGTTTTACCTGGAAAGTTTTCCGGGAGTTTTGATGTGTTCTTTCCGAATTTCTATGTTGCCACCTCGTATATTTTATGTAATAACCTTTTTTTTTGACAAATCTATAGTTTTAGCGTACGAGCGCCGCAAAGTCTACTTCAACATGTGTTTTGGCCAAAAAAACTCATTTCCACACTACCATGAAATGGAGTAAATGGTGCTTTGTTTTATCGTGGTATCCCCAGTAGGCTTAATCCATTAATGCATTATTCCAAAATTCAGCACATTCTCCTTCGCTTCGCTGTTGTTGGTGGACCAGGTGTTGCGAGTTCATCATCTTCGGCACCGATCGAAACGTCAGAAATGGAAGTTTCTTCACATCATCCGCAATGCGATTATCAGTTTAATTTCTTTCTTCGTTCTCGATTTCATCATACGTTTGTTCGAAAACAGTCTGCGTTTCTTCCTCCTCATCACTATCTTAAATTATTACAATTCGTGGATATAATAGTGCATTGCATGTAAATTAGGCCTACTGGGGATCCCACGTTAAAAAAAAACGCGCCACTTACTCTGCCTCATGGTGGTGTCAAAAAATAAGTTTTTTGGTCAAAATGCATGTTAAAGTGGACCTTGCTGCGCTCGTACGCTAAAACCATTGATTTTATAAAAAACAAAGTTTCGACATAAAATATAAGAAATTTTTTGTAGTTTAATTTATTATACCGGGTGACAACGATGTTAGGGTACACTCAATAACTTCGTTAATTTTAAAGGTAATTGATTAAAATTTGGGATAATTATATTAGATCTAATTATCTACATTTCTACTATCTTAGATCGAAAATATCACTTCCGGTTCAATTAATAAAAAGTACTGTTAGTGACGGCATTGGTGTATGTCATTTATGGCGATATATAAAACATTGACATTTTTAAAAAAGTTTTTTTTCCTGTTACATTATTTTATGTATTGCAACTTGCTAATTAAAATTTAAAACTTAAAATATGTCCAATTAATGGACGAAAATAAAAAATGGTAGTTCCATTGAGAACAAATCAAAAAACTCTTAATGAATTATGGCAAAAATTATAAAAATTTAAAATTATTTAGATTTTAAATGAAACTTTACAAAATATTTTGTGAGTAAGAAATATACGCCCTAACTACATTTAATTCAATGCTTTTTTTCATTAATAATGTCATTTCAAGGTAATTATAGGAATATCCGTTTTTCTTTCATTTCAGCGCAATTTTTCAACAAAGATGGCCGAGTGATACATCGTTGCAACGAGATTGACAAGCAAAATGCGATAGTTGACAAAATTATACAAGGTACCATTGAAAAGTAGAAAGTTGGTACAACTGATATTTTCGATTTAAGATGGTAGAAATGTCGATAATTAGATCTAATATAATTATCCCAAATTTCAATCCTTCACGTTTAAAATTAACGGTTATTAAGTGTACCCTAACATCGTTGTCATCCTATATAAGTAACTGTTTTTATCGCAAAAAGAGTCGGAAATTAGAGATTGTCAAAAACTGATTTTAGGCGCTATTTTTCCAATATGGTGGCGCAAAATAATATCTATAAAATCACCAATTTTCAAAATCCCGGGAAATAGTATATAAACCACGGTAGCGAAGATATTTTTCTCAGCAGACCAATAATAACGCTTGGCTGAGAAAAATCTTTTCTCTACCTTGGTGTATAATAAATAATTTATTAAGCAATTGTTTCAAAGAAAAAAAAATTAAGACTTTTACATATATTTGTTTTGCAATTAAAAATTTTATATTTTTTTGTGTACATACCGGCATATATTCTACAAACTGTTTCCATGTAGTTTCTGTTTTACCTATCAATTCAGGATCCAATTAGTTTGATTAGACGGTTGAATAACCGTAATTATATGAAGAGAAATATTCTCTCGGTGAATGCTGGCAAATTAAGATGTTTAACTATATAATGTTACCTAATTACCCGGCTTTTATGTTTTGGTCTGAAAGTCCAACGAATTTAGGTTAAGTCAAGTGAAATCTCGTGTATTATAGATAAAAATAACAAGTGCTGTTTGACAAATTTAACCTGTTAACATGAATATTTTTTAAATATTGACAGATATTTAATGTATGAACGTAACAAATATTTCAAAATTACTAATTAATACAGTTAATTTGTTTATTTAAAATCTAGTTAAATAATTATATTATGGATATAATTCATTTTTTGCATGTGTGCAAAATATCAAGTCAATATATTTAGGCGCCATCGTTTTTATTTATACACATATCAACCATTATGCAAAAAAATTTGGGTGATTTGAACACGGAATCCTGAAATATTACACAAACTCGCTTTTTTCTGCAATTGAAAAAAAGTGTAATCGCAAAGTTAAGCACAAATATTCCCTTCCATTGATACTTAATCATATTTTGACAACAATATATCCGTGTACAAAATTTCAGTTCAAGAAGTTGAGTTATAATATTGAAATACACATAGATAAACATCTACTACCATTTTAGACAGATATTAAAAATTACCCTTATTAATTTTGGATTATCTGTTACAACAGTGTATCTTGGGCTTTAAATTATTATTAATTTTTTGACGATTTAAGGCAGCTAATACATTATAAAAATTATGGCATAGGAACATGAAATTTAAGACATTTATAATTAAAGGAGAAAGAATCTCGAAGTCGATACCACATGAATTTAATATAATTTTTTTTATTTATTTGACAATTTCAATAAAACTTTTTGCCAAATAACGTCGCAACATGTTTCGGCTTTAGGCCATCTTCAAGCGCTACAAATTACAATAGTATAAGTATGAGATTAGTGAAATAATAAAATTATAAAACATACAATTGTTCGAACAATACAAAAACTAGATTAACACATGAGTGCAAAAATTATTATTATAAACATCATGTTATACGTAAATTGAATAACTTTTCTTAAAATCGTTTCACGTGGTGCAGAAGGAAATTAAATAAAATTTTTTGGTATCCAAAACAAAAATTAATAGTACTTGTAATATAGAGAATTCTTAAAAAAACTCGTCTGTATACTAGACTGATTGATTTTTCTGAGTCCTGGCCTTACTTTTTCTGTCCCTTTCAGGTTTACCTCAAAATGTTTCACAAAATTGTGACTGACAGGCATTCTGTCCGATGGCTTGGTTAAACACCGGATTTTTTCTTATAGTTTTTCTACAATGGTGGAGTTCCCTCAATGTTGCCAACCTAGAAAAAGGTCTACCAACGGGGAAGGATTATTTTTGGTCAAAATCTACTTAATTATTTTTGCAATGATAAAATGTGTGTACAAAATTCTATTGAGCTTTCCAGAATATATCGTTAGCGAAATATAAAGATTTTAATAAAATCTTACTTCTGATTGATTGAAATTTCGTTGTCAAATGTCATTCCTCATAGAGTAAGTATAACAGATGGCACAAATATTTTTAGTGTTTAACTGATTAATGAAAAAAAAAATCGATTTTTCGAACCATCTATATGTATTGGGTCCATAAGTCTGGGATCCACTAATTATAGAGAAGATATCGTCAATACTAACATTATATTTAACACAATTAGTCGCGATATTTATAAAATTTATGCTCAACAAAAAACTTTTGAATTTCAACCAAAAAAAAAAATTAAAAACGTATAAAATTGAAAATCAGTTTCCTACACATCGAATTTTTTTCAACAATATAAGTCACTACAACCGTAACAAACAAAAAAACAAAAAAGTAAACAAACAAATAAATAAACAAACTCAACAAAAATATATAACTTTTATTGTTGTTGTGTGTTATTATTTTAGCGTTGTCATAGCAACACTTTTCCCATCGGTGGAGGGAAAAGAAAAACTAAAACCGCCGCCGGCGGAGTTGTATTTTTCCTAGTCAACTCAAATTATGATTAAACTAGCTCGAGCATCAGCTGTTATCGCCTAATGACAACTAAAAACTTTCAAATTGCAACAAAAAAAATCAAAATTGGTTACATGTACATCTAGACACCAAATTTTTTCAACGACAATACAAATCGCTACCACCGTAACAAACAAACAAAAAAGCAAACTCAACAAAAATATAAAATAAGGATTATTTGATGTTTGAAGATAAAATTTCTCTTGTTAATCCCGATAAAAAAGTATTATATATAATGATATTTTTTAATATCTTTTTAATCTTTTAGCGTCTTCTCTTTGCTGTCTCTACCAGAATTCGGGCAAGTGATTAAATATCCCTGAGCACCCAAAAATTAATTAGTCTCATCGTACCGGAGTTCGTATCGGAGAGATTAGAGAGTGTCAGTTTACGAGGCTGAATAATTTCACACAAACAACAATTTAATTTTTCTTTCACTTTTTAAAAAGATTTTTTTGGAAAATTGTAACCACTGGAATGTAAAAACAATGATCAAAACCATGTTTAATCGTAATTCTGCGAAATAAAATATGAGCGAGGGCTCAATCGATTCAGGATGGCCTTTATAAAATTGTGCAAACAAAATTAAACCCGCATATACATAATTGCAAAAGGTACAGATAAGAATTCTCAACTGTAAGCGTTAAGAGTAATTTTGAAAGTTTAAAAGTTCCAGAACCTTCCAATATTCATTCACAACACTTTCTGTCTTATTTCTAACTCCTACCTCTCTGTCACTCTTATGTGAGACGAAGAATATTGACTTAATAATTTCTTCGACAGTGTGCTAGCTGACTCATAACAACCGTAACAAAAGATCACGCCACAATTTTGTCAGCCAATCCAAGCAAGTCAACTTATCTCCAGACGATTCGGCGTAAGATTTATGGGATGGGTAAATACCTACCCCGTCAAATTAAAACATAATCTTACAACAAGCTATCGTGGTAAACAGTCGTTTCAACAATGTGGTTCTCTTTTTGTAGTAAAACACTGTTCAAAGTAAAGTAATATCTGCACCCTCTTGTAATATGACATGCTAGTTTAAGTATGTAAATTTTGTAAGACGTGGAGGTAACGTCTTCAGTTGGTGTCGGAATGACTCATTGATTAGAGGTCCTATTTTTTTGGTGAATTTTGGAAACGTGTTATTATGTTTATAATAAACAAGTGAAAAACGACAATATTAATATCATTTTGTCGCTATCTATTATTACCGTTTCTGAGTTGAATCTTGTCACAGACAGACAGATAGACAGACGGATGGTGGACGGGAGTCATTGTATAAAAGTTTTTATCGAAAACTCTAAAAATTCTCCACTCCTGGAACTCTTATCTTAATTATTAATACTTTTATTTGAATGCTAAAAATAGAGTTCTACGCAGCACTTCCGCAAAATCATCCGTAACTAGCAATACATTTTTTTATACTATTAAATAATAATTTAGAAATTATTGGTTGAACGAAAAAAATCCAGTTGAAAACATTTGTTCATTGAGTTTTTATAAAACGTTAAGGTATTTAAAAATAAAGAACAATCTTAGGTAAACATTTGTCGGCTTGTTTTTTTAAAGACTACAATAGTTTAAATTTCCGTATGAAGCAAAATGGAGTTAAATTTTTAATGAATGGAAAAGCATCATCAAACTATTTATCTCTGGCCCATACTGGCATAATTAACGCCGAGTAATTAGAGTTGAAGCTACAAGCACATCAGTTGATGGTATTCAACTGGTTCACTAGACAATTAGCGGTTTATGAGGCCTTTGAACACTGAAAAGATGAAGCTTGGGGCTTCGGGGTTGGTCGGATGCCTGTGGGATAGGGATGGGGTGTATATACAGAGATGGATTAAGGGAGCATTTTTATCAATAATTAGAATGAAAACAACACAAGTTAAATGTAAAAATATATAGACTAGAAAAAGAAATTTTCCTTAAATATGGTTATTTTTATTATTTTTTTAGTATCCTAAAACAAATATAATACGGATATTCATTTGCTTTTAACGATTTGTTTATTAAATAAACATAAAAAATTCAGAATATGAAAGATCACTAGAAGTAAAAATAATGATAAAAAAAATGGTTTCTTAATATTAATAATTTTTAATAAAAAAATACGTTTTTTTAAATGGAAAAATTGTTTTAAAAAAAGGATTTTGTTCTTGAAAATTATATTTTTTTTCAGATAATTACCATAAAAATTAATGTCATAAACAATGCATGGTATAAATATAAAAAAAAAGTTTTCAGTGATAAAATAAAATATTAGAAACATTAACAAAAATTTTTTTGATAGCTCTATTTGATTTTTTAATTTTTTCATCCCTTTAAATTGTTAATAAAAAAGTTAAAAATCTAAAAATATTACAAACTGGAAAAAAATCACGGTTTTTACAAATGGTAAAAATAACTTGATAAACAAAAGCGTAAGTAATAAAAAAATTGCGGAAAATAATTTTTTTAACAGATAAATGGTACTTAATTTTTTTCATTCCTTAATATTCAAATTTAATGGGTAATGTTTTTTGTACATTACCCGTTTTTGAACACTATTTTCACCAAAATAAAATAATTAATATCAGTAGAGTTCCGGAAGTTGGGACTTTCTTTTAAGAAATTTCTTGTTATTTAAGGGCATTTTTTTAAATTTGCCGAGTTCCGAAAAATTTTAGGAAATTTCCTGTTCTTTAAGGATCTTTTTTGCCATATCTACAGTGATTTTTAAGATATTTGCGAAAAACGAAATCCTTTTTTTTTAAATAGTTTATATAACTTTTTGGAGCGCAACTTATATTTTTTCAAAAAGGTTCCAAATCGAATGACACGTTATAATTTTCGGAGAAGATGAATTAATTAAAAAAAAATCGGTTGTGTCGCTGAAAAAATTTTCCGGCGAGTATTCATAAGCAAATGGTATACTTTTGAGAGTAGTGTCTCTTCGGAAAAATTGTTTGTCTAATAAAATTTAAAAACTGGTAGAAATTGCTGTTGTTTTTTATTGGGGAAAAACAAAAAAATCTTGCGCTCAATTCCTATACGGTGGAACACTCCCAGTGATTCCTAAAAGTTTACGTTATTATTGCCTTGCTTTTGCCGAAATTGGTTCTAATCCAGTCAATACTCTTCAGATATTCAATGTTAAAGTTTCAAATTTTGACATTTTTTTTATTTTTGACAGGTGACAATTGACGAAATAATTTCGAATTTTCAGAATAGTTTTTTAAAGACTTTCAAATGGCATATTGCAAGTAAAATTTTGTTAAAAATACGTATTTTTTTAATTATTTAGTTCTAAATTGGTCGGTTAAAATATTTTATTATAATTTAAAAAACTTGATCTGCGTCAGATGAAGAGTTGAGCAATATGATGGTTCACCGATTGAAGAATTAAGATTGTTAAAATCTAGAAAATGGATATAAGATGAAACTTTTAAATTCCCTAATACCCAATCTTAAAAACAAAAAATATTACTGCACTGCCATATTTCAAAAATCTCAAAAAAAACACACTTTTTGTATTAAAAAAATTATAATACACGATTACCAGAATAAAAAAACTTTTTTGAATTAGAGCCAGTCCCATTCTGGTCATCGGCTTCTTCTCAGAGTTAATGGAATTTGCGTCGCCCGCCTGCGCCGCCTTTGTTAAATCCGGAACTCGCGAGAGAAGAGAGAAACGCCAAAACGGCATTACAGACCGCAGTATTGATTTCGTCCACGTGATATCGACCGCCCCCACCCGCGCCTCTGCCGTCCCACCGCCGCGCCACCTCTTGCCGCCTTCACATGGCGCGAGCAAACCGCCCGATATTCCACGCATCATCGAATCCAAACGACGATTTCCTTTAGAGGTGGAAAGTGTTATTTTTAAGGTGTTTTTGTTTATGGATATTTTGTAACGAAAAATATATAATGTTACAGTAAAGTAAATTATAGAAATGTTAAAGTAGTACACAGATTAAGTAGGTTTAGGATTATCTCCATTCCAGCCATCGAACACTTTTTCATTGCTCCTATTATGTTAGCCTCTGGATCTTACTCCTCGAAGTTGCAAGGTCAGTTCTTCTACTCCAAGCAATAGCTCCGTAAGTGGTGATTGGTCCACTGCAGGATTTTTGGGATACATCTCACAGCAAAGTTCCTGCATACCATTAAGGCTTGCGTGGCCTTAGTCGTTACTTCTTTTTTTATGCTTATTCCAGAGCAGTTTGTTGTCTAAGGTGAATCTCAAATATTTTGCTTCTGGTTTCCACTCAATAATGTGCCCATTTAATTTGAAAGTTTTTAGATTGAGGTTTTTTTTCTTCGTGAAGGTTACAAGAGTCGTTTTGGTGGGGTTGATGTTTAGTCCTATCGATTGGCACCATTATTTTATCGGGTTGAGTCCACTTTGAATTATGTCGTAAAAAGTGTTTGTAAACTTGCCTCTGACCATTATGACTATGGCATCAACCAAGGGGAAGGATATAACGAGGTCAGTGAGAGTGCGGAGGAGTTTATCTACTATTAGACTCCACATAATCGGGTATATTACTCCCACTTGTTGACATCCTTTGGTAGTGCAAATGGAGATGGTGTCTTGCCCTATCTTTGTGTGTGCTATTCTACTGGAAAGCAATTTAAGGCTTGATGATATCACCTCAAGGGAAAAAGGTTCCAATTCGATAAAATTGCCCCAAGAAGAGATTTCTTTTGATAGAAACTATGGGTTATTATACTGTGTTGATGAATATGCAACACTAGATGAAATGCTGTGGGTTTTTTGAGTTTGGGCCATACAAAATAGGGACATGTAAACCGGTTTGTCCAATTTTACGTCGTTTGGACAGAGTAATCACTAAAAGTTGAAAAAATGCGATTTTCAATTGTCTAGAACTTCAAAACTAATAAGTTTATATTATTAGTGTAACAGGGTTTTGAAATCACCTTCTCAGGAAGAATCTAAAAATGTATAAAAAAACTAGAAAAAATAAAAAAAAACTGTAAATTTATTACAAAATGATATATAAAAAAATCCTAAATAAGAAAAAAATCATACTGTAGAGAAAGAAAGGGAAGGAAAAATTCAGTGTTCCATTAAAAAAAAAAACTACGGTGCAGATTTTTTAATTGAGACGCTTTGTATAAATCAAAATAAGTTTTTTTATGTGTTTGGTTCCCAATTTTTCTAATTTTGTCTATATTTCTCTTTCCCGTTTTTTCCTATTTTTCCCTACTTTTTCCTCTTTTTTACTATTTTTTTTTCCTATTTCTGTCCAATTTGTCCTATTTTTTAATATTTTTTTCCTATTTTTCTTTATTTTTTGCGATGTTTTTTTTATTTTTTGAGTTCAATAAAAGATTTTCAGTCTTAAAATATAAATTTTGATATTCCCGTATATATATTCGGGGCTATTGGATTCGACGTGTGCATTGAAGTAATTTTGTTCAACGTGTGTAGTGCAGGGTTAACAAAAAAAGTGTCTAGTATTATTTGGACAGGTTTTAAATTTGAAGAAAAAATTTGTTGTTTCTATAATTCTTGATTTAATCTTTTCAAAACATATTAAAATGAAATCATTTTGTATCATAAAAAATAATAGATCGACATCTATCGTAGGTTGATGGGTACCAACCGGGAAGCTGCTAAAATCATATGTAAAAGCGACCAACCAAGTACAACTTGGGTGTCGGTAGATGGAACCCATCATAATACCCTTAGGAGGGAGCGAGCAATTGATAGAAGTTAATTTATTATTGTAATTATTATAAATAAGTGTTGTGTTCCAAAAATTATATTCGAAAGGTTTTTATAGTTGAATATAATGAGTTAATTTAAAATAACTGGGTATATAAAGGAAACAATTTTTTTATCAACAATTTTGGATATCTAAAGGTCTTATGAAATTTTAGTAGAAATAAAATTTGTTTATAGTTTATAATTTAAAAAAAAATTAAATCATTCAGTATAAAAGATTTGGAATAAGATTTACGATCAAATAACGATTTTTTTTTAAGAGGATGGAATTAATTAAATACAAAAAAAAGTCATAAGATTTAATTATGTTTAGACTTTTGTCAAATAGAAATATAAATTGGGAAATTTAATAGATGGAAAAGAATTATTGAATGTAAAAACCTTGATTATGTATGCAATTATATAAAAATGAAGAAATACACAAACATTTACAATTTAAAATTTTTATTTTAAATAAATAAAATTACGTACCATAGGGGATCTGGAAAAAAATTGAGTAAGAAGAAATAAAGTTTTGGAGATAATGGTTATGAGAAATTATATGAAGAGGAACAACAATAAGAACATAAAAAATTAAGAAAATTAGAGGTAGGATTAATTCTAAAATAAATTTAACAAAGTCAGATAAGAGGAAGAATAAATTTACATTAAAAAAAATTAATAAGTATTTAATTTTGTAAAGTTTTATTTTTTTTTAAATTTAGATTAGAACTCATCCTAAAATTTGAGATAGAGTTTCAACATTTTAAAGATCATTATAATATATTATTATCCTAAGTCCAACTCTGTTGCTACTTTATCTATTTGCTGATCCATAGTAAATATTAATTTATTCGTTTAATAAAACTCTAGATTTTTATCTTTATAAAGTGCTCCTGTTTTAATGAAAACAAGTAACAGTTCCACAAACGACCTCGCCCATCCCTACCACTTGAACCGACAGCTTCCGTTTGACAGATGGAAGTCGTCACGCTACCCTACGTTACACTCCGACCCCATTTGGCATTCACCCTGCCGGAAACTTTTCTCGGCCCAACTACAATGTGCCCACAATGGATATCGTTCTTTGTTGGATTGCTTTATTACGACACTCAAAGCTGTCGTCGTATTTCTTTTCGTTACGGGCTTTTGCCCCAAAACGAAAGGAGAATTTTTATGTTTGACGGTCTTGAGAATATTAAAAATTAATTATCTAGCTATGAATTATGCGAACATTTTTTAATATTTTTTGGTGTACTAGCTTGTTGGATGACAGCGTTAAATTTAAATATTGGAGATTAGGAGCAATGGAGAATTTTCATGCTGGTGATAATATAATAAGTTTTTACATATAACTAAAATATGGATAAAACTAATAAATTGGTAAAACAATTTTTGAAATCGGTCAATAAATAACGGAAAAATTGAATATTAAAAGTTGTTGCTTTTTAGCGCGTATTGTGGTGCGTGTGACGTCACGTCTCCGCTTAGTCAAAGCGTTTTCTAGAACTTGATCTATTAAAGCTGCAGCCAATAACAAATTTGTATTTGATTTAAGGGGACCCGCTACACATATCCCGTTATTTCAGAAAATTTACGGTGTAACGTTATTTTTGTTTTTGCGTGAGCATGCGCAGTCTGCTCGAACTGAGGTTTAACGTTAGCGGGTAAGGTGCTAAAAATCTCTATTTCCGTAAAACAGACAAATCTGCAGCATGAAACGTGCTAGTCCATGTTTACACTTGCCAGTACGCTAGTACAGTACTCGGCCGAGTACATTGGCATGTGTAAATGCGCCTTTATTCTATACCACGACACGATTGACGTATGTTTGATTGAATTAAATTAAATGTCCAATTAAATCACGTTTCATTGCTTTACATTACTTTTTTTAATTTTTTTGTACATAAATTTGTATAAAATTATTAATGCCAAACGCAATTTTAAAATGTTATAACTTTGTTAATTTTTGAAATATCTTTCACACTTTTGTTCAGTTTTGCTTTGTTCAGTTTCATTCATAAAAAAATGGTCAACTTATCCATTCAGTAAAAATATAATGGTATGACAATGACTAAGGTTACAATGTTATGATATTTTGATACGTGAAACTTTTACTGTTTATTTCGTTGTAATATTTTTGTGAAAACCGCAACCCCTGTCAGTGAGTGGGATTATATACGAAGACAAAATTGAGATAAATTTATGAACGATCATTGAATAGAGGTTTATGAGGGTTGGAAATTTGACTTCGGGCTATTAACGTCGGGAAGTTAACGGGAGGAAAGGGGTGAAGATTCAAGAAACACGAACATGCGTGTCGTGTTGACTGGTTGGATAATCATCTTTCGTCGGATTCTCGATAAGGGAGAGAAATAAACGAGTGCCTGGAAACAAGATATCGCATTAAGGGTTGCTTTGGTTTTTTTTTGTCGGTTACTAATGGATGGGAAAATTCTTTATAAATTGTTTCTTTTGGATTTTTTATTTATCTATTTTAGATTATTAAAGCAAAAATATCCAGTTTTATAAGTTTAATATATTGTTTTTGTTGAGCGAAGAATTAAAATTTATAACGAAAAATTTATAACGAAACAACTTTTAGTACAAGCGGTGAGATCGAAAATTCACTCTTTGTTCAAAAAATAGTTTGACTTAATGAAATTTTGTGTAAAAGTAGTCTGATAGGTATAGAATTATACATATGATCTAAAAAAAACTTTTTTTAATTTTTTTAGTAAAAAGTTGATATACCTATTAAATATATAATGATATGGTATTTCAGATGTCCTATCTAAGAATCTCAATCCAGGTTCACTATAATAAATTTATAAAATTAAAAAAAATATACAATTTTTTTAATTTCAATATTTTTTCAATGTTACTCTTTCGTTTGGGTTTCTTCTATCACTCTTATCTCAGTCTTGTTTTTTTTCTAGTCTTTTTCTGTTTTCTTAAGAATATTGTTTCTTTCTGTTTTATCTCATAGTTATACCCTTCTTCGTCTTGCTATAACTTCTCGGTTTCTCCGTCTTTTAGTACTAGTGTATTGTTTTATTTTATTTTTACTTTTTGTCTAACCTAATTTTTCTTTTTGTAATAATAAAATATTCTCACCTTGAAAATCAACTATTGTATTTACATTTTTTTTGTAATATTAAAGTACCATTATAAATAAATATTTATTTCCAAAATTCTTTATCTGACAATTTCAATTTTTTTTTCCAAATTTGGCAAAACTCAATATTTTTTTTTTATTTCTCACTTGATTATTTTTTTTTAATTGTCAAACAATAATTCAACCAGGATTGATCATCTTAGATATGACATCTGACCTCTTTATATTATAAATTTTCTTATCAATAAATACTATATTTTGATTTTTATTTTTATTAATATTTACGAAACTTTCAAACGTTTTAAATTGTAAAATTTTGATGCAATACAAAAGTGGAAAAATGATTTCATTATTATACAATTTTTTCTTAAAATTCATTTTTAAAACTATTGAAATGGTGTAATTATTAAAGTTACATCTATACTGAACTAAAATACCAAACGACAGTAATTTTTAATAATAACTTTAGAAAATATAATCAAATACATAATGTTGGTTAAATCTTATTTCAGTAATTTAATATATAAAAATTCCTTCTATCCACATTTATTTACAAATAAAATGTGTTTAAATTATGTCTTTGTCTTATCAAAAGAGTTATTATCCTTTTCTTACTTATAAACGAGCAATCACGATTTATTCCGAATGCGTACAATTTCAAAAATATACGATTCTGCGCACAAAGGGAGTATTTTTAAATTCATTATTTATAACTAAAAATTTTGTTGCTTTATACATTTATGATATTTGAATTAAATGTAAAAGATTTTGTTCTTTTCAATGAAATTAACAGAAATTTGATTAATTGTATATTAAGCAAGATATTAGGGTACAAACATTGAGGGGTGGTTTCAATTTTTTTTTTTAAGAAAAACTCATTTTAGGCTAGTGATTTAAAAATTTTAGATAAAAATTCAGACAAAAGTTCAACTGAGATTGAAGATCATATGAAATTATAAAGTTTATGTGGAAGAAAAATTGACACATTCAAAGTAATTTAAAGAATTTTTCCATTTACACACAGCAATCTCTATCTGGTTTCTAAATAATGTGTTCCAATTAAATTACAAAGTTTCCTTCAACGTATCGAGCTAAATTTACATCAAGATTCGAAGCAACTTTACCAAATATCCTAATATTATATCCCTCTTTGATACAAATGTGGATATAAGGTAAATATTTATTTCCCCTAGGATATGATATCTTCAACTGATTAAGTATATTATTTTTATTTATTTTTTTATCAGCATGTTTGAAATAAATAAAGACATAACTTATTCGTTTTTTTCTTCAGTGAATAACAAAAAAAATTCAATTTAAATCAAACAGTAAATTTTATTTAGTTTTTTGAATAAGTTATTTGTTATTTAATTGTTAAAAAATGTTTGATATCATAAATAATTTTTACGAGCTTTAACATTTTATAAATATTGTTAATTTTTTTTATTATTTTAAAGAGTTTATTGATATTTATTGGTATATGAATAAATATGAAAGGATGTCAACACAACAGTTGTGGTATATAAAGTTGCTCGGGCAATAATCTTCACTCTCGGGATTAAACGTACCACTTTAACCCCTTGGTAAGTAATATACTATTATAATACGTCAAAAATGCATGTATAATGTGTTGTCTATATTTAAGGAACTGTCAACGAGGATGATGCAGTTTATTCCCAAAGGAAGGAAGGCGTGTTTATTAACTAATAAATTTTGACAAATGAGGAAAATAATCACGAGTCTTTCAAATTTTATTCATAAGTTTTTATTTTCCACGAAAACTAGTTCATTTGGCAAAAATATGAAAACAAACCGATTTTAACTAAATTCGGTTTGTTTGAATGATTTTGCCTCAAATAAACAAGTTTGAGTGATGATAAATAAAAAATTATCTAATAAAATTTGAAGAAAGAGTTGTATTTGAAAAGATTATTTTTTTCATCAATTTGAAATAACAAGAACTCATTTCGTCAAGATTTTATTAAATTCAATAAATCAAACAACGGACAGGTATATAATACCGATACTGTCAAAATCTGACATTTTGCTGATTTATAATTTAAAATTTTTGACAGTTAAATGTAAACAATGTTTTATAGAGGACCACGTAGTTTAATCAGCATAAAACCGAATGATGGGTTAGAATCGCCCATTGCTATGGGTTGAAATCAGCAAAATGTCAGATTTTGACGTAAGAAAAAATAATCGCAGGTTATATCCCGAGAAATGCAAATTTAACCAGATAAACCGCGGCTAGCTTTTTTTGAAAAATTTTGCTTAGAAAATTTTTGAGACTGAATAATCCACCATTAAAAGCCCGAGGCCGAAGTAATATACATAATATGTCATCTTGAAAGAAAAATTCATAATCATTGCGAAAATAAGAGTTATAAGTGGGAATGTACCAAATATCTTTGTATTCAAATTCATATTTTATCTCGATTTAGTCTAGGAAGAATCAGCGCATGAATACCGAAAACTATTCCTGTAGTGCTTTACATATAATTATTCTAATATCTATTTATCTCTCTCGATTTTGAATGCGAATTCACAGTGGATAAGTCCAAGTTTTCATCTTTATCCAATTATCATATAATGGTTTTCTCCATCTTTGTCTGTATAAGTGAGATTTAACAGCTGTTAATCATTCGTATTCTCTTCTTTACCCATTTGCAGTTAATGGATTGACGGTAACTTCATTGCACATAAGTGACGACACGATCGTAATGGCGGCATATTCAAATAATTAGAAATTTGAATTTTTAAATTAATTTATTCGAAAATCTAGCTCAAATTACGATAGATAATTAAACTCAATGGGTTTTATTTGATCAATTCTAACTGTTAATAAAGAAAAAACGTGAGGTTATATTTTTGTTGAACTTCCCATTGCAAAAAATTGTTATTTTCAAACGAAACAATTTTTTTTACATTTGATGGTATATGATATTTTATGATAACCTTTTGGACTTACATTTTAAAAATGTGGCACCCTTGTGAATTTTGTTTGAATATAATTACTGGTAAAGGGGTAATCGTAAATGAACGTGTGATATCCAAATTACGAAATAAACTGTAACGAACGTGTACTATTAAAAAAACTTCCATTTTAACTAAAACAACATTCTAATAAAAATTATTAACAAGTGCTCAAAAAAAGTTAATTCAGGACAATGGTACATCTAGAAAATCTAATGCGACTTCCAGAGTATAAACGTTATAAAAACAGAAGATTATCCATAGCTCAAATATGGTAAATTATTCAACGAATAATAAAAACTCAAAGAACTCTAGTTTGGAGGTATCTTATTGGTTAAAGTTTTTTTTTAATATCATGTACAAGTTCTTCGGTTTTTCTGCCTGATGATGGCCATCGTTGTGGCCGAAACATGTTGCAGCCAAGTTAATCTGGTTTAACCTAACAATAAATTTATGTGGTTGACTTGGAGTTTTAATTATTATAAACGTTATTATGATAATACACTTAAAATTCGAATTCAACTTGATGAATTACATAAAACAATGGTTAACAATAAAAAAAAACAAAATAAACCGCATTTAATTGAAAAATTATGTACTCGCTTGACACGTATTCAGTATTGATAGCCTAGTAAATGAGAATCGATTAAAATACCACCACAATACGACAATAGGGATTATATGTAATTTTGTGAAGTGCTGTGCGGTCGCCACCCAAAATAAATTAAAGGTAGTGGCTAGTTCACCGACTTCCGTAAACGAAAAAAAAAATTCTAATTTACAAAATGAATATATAAACAGCACACACAGCTCATAAATTTTGGATATATGGTAGTACTTCACCTCTAGACCAAATCACTTAAATCCTATGATCAGTTTTTGAGAAATATAGGGTTTTAGTCATGAAATTTCAAATTTTTTAAATCATATTTAATAAAAAACGAATGAATTTATATTTTTAACTGCTTGTACTGTTGATATATTCTATTTTAATAAAAACGTACATATATGTTGTTCATAATATACAGGGTGGTGCGTGTAGTGCCTGCTTTTTTTGTTAGCGCATTTCACTACATATCTCCCCCTTAATTCAAAATGAACAATACCTTTTTGTCATTTTTATGCGGACTGACATTCAAAGAACGCGAGTTTAAAATTGTCAATATTGACACCTCTATTGTTTTTTTGGTTGGCGCATTTCAACCAACCTTATTGTTTTTGTAATATTTTTTCATTCGTTTTTTTAAGGCATTACAGGACACAGAGTGGTCAATCAGCAGAGTCGAGATTCTTTTGTAAAGGGAAACAAAAATCAAGAAACCAGGAAAAACAGAAGATAAGGAAAAAACAGGAGAAGAATTCAATATCAATACCAACAAAAAAATAAATAAATTATTCTTTTTCGACCTTTTGTCCAACGATATACATTTAAAAAAAAAATCTCTAATCAGTTATAAAAAAATAAATAAAGTTTAAAAAAAGGTTAATTGTTAATATCCAGTTGAGGTTAAAATAATTCGCCAGATCCCTAATTTATGGAAAAAATACCACAACCTTCAGAACGATTAGAAAAGTGGTTAGTTTTTTTAACTTTTTTTTTGAAGTAGTTTTTCTAACATAAATTCCCAAAGAAACATTCCTGTTTGAACATTGCGAAAATCGCGCCAAGATGTGACGTAACAATTACTGACTTATCGCCGGACGCTACAGAATTGCTTTGTTAGTGAGCATGAATAATACAGAATAATTTTTTACAGCGTTACCAAGCGTTATTCATAATATTTATTCACTATGTGAGCAGGTCGAAAAAATAATGACATAGTATTCGGAATACATAGATATTACTTAAGAATAACTAAATCGAGAACAGCCATCAAATACGTAGTCTTTATGTCAATATAATCCATACTGACACAAGTTTTGTTTTATTCATAGAATGAATTTCTTCAGCAGTTCCGAAAAAATAATGAATCTGGCAACTAAGGAATTGCCAAAGTATTTATGACGTCAGAAGGAGTGTCAATAACGCTTTTGTTTGAATGTCTCACTAACGTAGAGGATTTTCGAGCAGTGTTTATTCAAATATTCTTCTAGGAAAAACTATGCATACATAATATTTTTCCACTATACTACATTTGAACCAAATTTACACGTTAGGGATCTCGCCTATTATGTAAGACAATTTATAAAAAAATGAGAAATTCTGTTTTGAAATAAAACCAGAATCAGAAAAAAAAGCTTATGCTACATGTTGCGGACCTGTCGGTCCTTTGGGAATCGTATTCGTACTTGTAAAAAATTCTCAATGCACTTTTAACATTCTATTGACATAAAATTCTTTAAATATAAAAATGCATGTGTCGCTTGACTTTGACTTGACTCATGCGACTCTCTTCTTCCATCTACGAACTCGACTCCTGCTGCCTCACCACATCATCCCTTTACCCCCTCTTACTTTATGAGAAGGCGCGAAATTTTAAATTTAAATAATATTGGCCTTAACACTACAAATTATGTATACAGGGTCATCTCAAATATGACTACGAAGAGACATGTTTTTAAAAAAAGTACAAAACTCAATCGCTGTAACTAGTCTATTTTAAAGTTTAATTACATTATGAATTAAGGCGATATTTGTAAAATTTTCGCTTCAGGACAGCAAACATTCTTTAAAATAGAGGAATCCCCTCCCATCAGTGTTTTTATTACGGATAGTTTAAAATTTGACCCTAACTTGCTCCACATAGTTTATACTTTCATCGTAGGCTTAGTAGGCAGTAGCTAATTTGCAAAAGTAGTTTACGATTATGGGTAGAAAATTAAGTGTATAAAAAAAAATCCAAGACAATTATGTACTTAATATGAAAATTAGTACAGGGTGAATAATTTTTATATAGATATAACATTACCTATTAATAAATATAATTTATTTTTTAAGTTGAAGTTGGTGGGGTAACATTTCGTGAAACGTATTGTTCTTATCAGCACTTTTTTTACATAAATAGTGAAAAAAAAATCAACAAGATTAAGCAAATTTATTTGTGGTTCCAAATTACCGCTATACATAAAATCACTTAAAAAACAGATAGTGTCATTTTTTTATTTTGAACCCTATATAAACTTTTAAGGATAAAATATAAACTATTAGAGGATAAAATATAATGTTATAAAAAAAATAAGTTTATATCTTTCCTTTTCTGTTAAGAAATATCATAAAAATCCCCTTAAGATACAAGAACTTACAAACTCTAAATATCCGTTGCAGTTGTTAGAGCCAGAATCGGAATGAAATCGTCATGGCGAACAATTTAATCCTCGATCGTTGTCGTATTATAAGCGAGCATAAAATCCATACAGCGTAACTTTCTGTTTTGTAATTAAACTAAACGAACAACCTCATGAATTATTTATTATTCGAAATTTAATATCTTGCCAGGATCGTGATTATTTTACGAGCTAGCAAACAATTTTCGATTTTTTAGGCGGTGACCGGCGAGCCGAAGCGAATTACACAATTTTTCATGATCGAGTTTTATTTATTTAACGAAAATTTCGGGGTTAAATTGATGTTAAGACGAGCAAAGTTTATTGTTAGTTTAAAATTTCAAATAATAATCATAATTCAGTTTAGCAAAAATAAATAGATTAAAGAAAGAACAATTTAGAGCCAAACCAGTTAAAAATTATATAATTTATCCAACTTTATTGATGTTTATTACTAGGATTAATTTCAACTCCTACACTCAATTGATCCACTCCCAGGATCATATTCGACGTTTCTAATTTTTTTTTGTCTGTATTGAGTTTTTTAAAGCAAAATTTTAATAAAATATATTCAATTTATATGCGTTACGATTTTCTGTAATTATTGAAAAAATATTTATTACTAAATTAAATTGGGTGCGATTAAATTGCACTCGTGAATAATAAAAATTGGTAGCAATATTTTAGTCATAATTGATTAGCACAAATGTTTTTTTTTCAAAACGAAGAAATGTGCCCTGAGAAAAATATATCAATATTGACAAAGTACACTAAGAAAAATAAGACAAGGAAAAACATACTGAGAAGAAAAATAATTTCTAAAACTTTGGGGTTTGTCTAATAATTCAGATAATTTAGGATAACAAAAAGAACAATTATATACAACATATAAAAAAATGTATGAAGAATAAAGACAGATAAATTATCATATTTAAATAATGATACCTTGAAATTTAAAAAATCGATAGATCCCTATGTTTGTAAAGTGTGTTCCATATAAATTTAGTTTGGTAGAGTTATGATACGTTTATTTATTTTGTCCAAAATCGGACTTGGCTAACCAAAAACTACATTTTTTAAACACTCTACGTACGTTTCGCTAACTATACTAGCATCATCAGGAGTTGATGATAAAGTTCTGGAGGTTCCAGTCCTGAATATAGGATAAGGTTAGAGAGAGCATGAAATAGATATACTTATGGGTATTGCTTTGATTAGGACTTATAAAAATGCATTAGCGTCGTTAATACTTGATAAAAAAAATTTTTAGGGGTTTCATTACCCCTTAGGGTTATGGGCCCTCTGTCGGTTCTAGTTTGTACTGGCGCTTATTACATAGGTGGTATCTTTTTACCAAGTAATAAGCGATACCGTGTCCCATTGGTAGATGGAGTTAGCTGTCTGCCTGAGAACAACATCCTTTTATTTAGGGTTTATGTTGGATACAACTTCTCTCTCTGATGCTACATCTACCCTACCATATCTCTGGTTCCAGTACCTTCCTTTTTCTTGTGAAGAGAACCATTTCTGTCTTCTTGGGATTGTTAAGACAGTGAGTGGTCCTCCAACCACTGTTCTATAATTCTGAGAGAATGACTAAGTCAGCAGCGTATACGTATGGTCGTTGTTAAGGCCGCTGATGAGAGTGTCCAAGACCATGTTCCACAATAAAGGTGAAAGAGATTTATTTGGACTCACAGTTTACTATAGCTAGTTACTTTTGACAGCTGTTTTGGGTTAAATAATTATTTTTCTAATACATGTAGTTAGTGTCAGAGCAGGATTGACATCAAATCCATTACATCTTTAAAACCGTGGACTTACTTCTTCTGGTATTGATGTGATATATCTCAGAAGAAATTAACCAAAATATAAACCAAGACAAACAAAAAAATAATGTTGCAAATAATACAAAATGAGGACAAGTCTGTGTATAGAAACTAAGCAAAAAAATCTTTTAGTATATATTCATTTCAAAATGCCTTTTTCCTTCTCTCGGTGGTTGTCTTTTTGCTATCTTCGTACTTTTTCTATTCTTTTACACAAATAACAACCGGCACGAAACACTCTAAAATGCATAATGATATATAAGGATCAGGTGCTTCGTTTGGTTTCTTTGTTTATCTTTTCTTTACCGTAGAATTTGTTACATTGTTCTATAGTGTACTAGAGCGTATAAAATATGCTTATTAGAGATGTATGTTCTAAGGACTGACTGAGAATTACAATTAATGCTAAATTATAATTATTTTTATGATTATAACATTTATATCGTTCTCATTAGTCATTTTACTTCCAATTGTTGTTTTATTTATTATAAATTCTTGATAATTTAATTTTTGGAATTTGTCAAAAAAATAAAAATAAAACGAATTTGTTACAGAGAGAAATATGAAGGAATTTACCCAAAAACAAGAAGACAATTACCGAATTCCGTTTTTGTGCACTGTGTAAATTTAGAAAGGAATTAAAAAAAAATATCTACAGGGTGTTGTACGAAGGATTGGCAAATAAGTATATCTTTCGTAAAGCCGGACCTGCATTATCATTTTTCTTACTACATTGATATATCCCAATAAAAAGCAAGAACCCAAAATTAAAATTTTCATAGTACAGTCGTCTGCAGAAAAAATACAACCAGACGATTAAATTCAGTTTTTTGCGCTCTTTTCAAATATGGCGATTAAATTAAAAAAATCAGCTATACAGGGTGTTTTTGGAGGATGTAAGAATTGTGAATTTTTCGTAAAGTCGGACCTGGATTATTCATATTTTTGACACATCGTCATATCCCACGTGATATGAGGAACATGTATACCAAATATAAAAAAAATCTACAGGGTGGGTCGTAAGTTATGAGAAGAAAAGCAATACAGTGTGTCTACTTAAGTTCGCACCATATGGAAAACATTTTTATTATTAATTTTACGAAAAAAAGTTATTCTTCATAAAAAGTTGTGCACGGTATACGAAGGGCATCAAAAAATATCAATTTTGCTCAAGAGTAAGGTACCCTTATTTTAAAAAATGTAGAAAAATATTAATTGAAAAACTTGTTTAGAAACAACATGTACGCACCAATATGCAATCACAGCCTCCTTTTTCAAAAAATTATTTTTTCCAATTTTGTTTCCTGGAGCAAAGTTTGATGTGAACTGTTACGTATAAAATTAGTTTCTACACATTATCTTAAGCCAAAGCCGTCAACTGGGTTTAAAAAATTGTGGAAACTAATTTTTTATTTAACAATTCACTTTGAACTTTATTTCAATAAAAAAATTAGAAAAAATATTGTTTTGAGATAGGAGGCTGTGATTTCATATTTGTTCTTACATATTGTTTCTAAACAAGTTATCCAAATAATATTTTCCTATATTTTTTAAAATTAGGGTACTCTTGAGCAAAATTTATATTTTTTGACGCCCCTCGTATACGACTGAAAAAATTAATATCTGATGGTTGCATTTTAGGTTTTGGACTAAGCAGAACTTTTTATGAAGAATAACTTTTTTTCGTAAAATTAATAATAAAAATGTTTTTCTTATGGTGCGAACTTAAGTAGACACACTGTATATAAAATTAATTTATGGAAGATATAAGCAAATCAATCGATGCTTACTAGAGGACAGTGAGGATGATCTGTTAAATTGAAGAAGTCTATTGTATCAATCAGATTACGACGATACTGAAGAAAATAAAAATAAGACTGATATTAGTGTTCCGGAAAGTAATAAAGAGGATAATAAACCTACAAATGAAAGACATAAGAAAATAAGAGTCGTAAATATAAAATATTTACGATGGAAAAATGACAAACTGAACTTTTCTGATCCCGATCCACTATTTTTAGGTAGTTTGGACCAACCATTCGAAATATCTGAATTAGGACTGTTTCCTCTGAAGATTTAAAAAAAATCCACCAGAGGCAACACTAGTAATATAAAAATAGGAAACGTTAACAAAAATAATTAGATAAAATATTTAAATCTTTGACAAAATATAAAATGAACTGTCAACTAAAACTAACTTTTCTACGATTACATTTTTATAACCCGAAACAGGTAAAAGCATGCAAGTCATCGTTTCAAGTTCCAGACTAGATGGTCTTGAATTCTGGCAAATTTCCATTTCCATTTTTTTAAAGTACGTTTAACTTTACTGTCAATAGGGAAATCAAAATATTTTTACCCCTCACTAGTGCTGCCTCTGGTGGATTTTTTTAAACCTTCAGAGGAAACAGGCTAATTAGAGTGTCCTTTTTCAGTTTTTTTTATAACAGACGAGTTTTTCGACGATTTTGTTTACCCGTCATGTTTATTTATCCAATAAAATCTTTGCTCTAACATTGAAGAATGGACTTATCCAGTAGGAACGAATTTATTGGTTTTATATTAATGAATGAATAGCTTAAAGAACCTAGTTGCTTGTGTTGAATTTCATTGTTCTTATAATATTCCTTAATTAAAAAAAAAATCATTAAAAAGTAATTAATATATTTTGAAAGTAGCGCTGCTTTTTGACCAATAATTAACGTTTTACTTTCTACATAATTGCCAAGATTCTAGCTTTGTTCGTTTGTAGAAAAATTTGTCATACTTCTTTCCTTCTTTTAATCATAACAAATGAGAAAACGAGAGTTGCCAGTTTTATCGATATGACAACATGGGCAAATATAATCTGTTTCAATTGGGCCACGTCACAAGCCACTATAGACCCGATATTCAAATTTTAAGAATTAATTACAGCCGCAGGATCGGTTTCAGAAGGGCTGGACCCGGTGCAATGTGTTATGGTAGGCCAAAATTATAAAATAAAAATATATAAAAAAATCATTGGATGAGTCCATTGGAACAGTTTATTTACAGCATTATTTATACCGTGTGTAAATGGGCCCTATAACTTGGTAATGAGTAGATTTATTCCAAATTTTTGTCGATAGAGCATTTTTGGAATTTTTAAAATAAAAAAAAATCATTGAAAAAATTGTTTAGGTTTTAATTTGAATATAACTAATTTAGACCAAATGATGTTCAGCAGAAGAATCTGATGGACAATATTTCAAGAGATTTAATAAGACTTAACGTTATTGGTATGTTCTACTATACTCAGTTCTGGATTGAACAAATATTATGTTCTATTATCAAGACTAACGTGTTGAATAAATATGAAATAAACCTGGTGGCTCTAGTTCGGTTAAATAAATGAATGTTATTAACTTGTCTCTCAGCAAATTTCTATATCAGCCATTGCGTCTCGAAACCAGCTCCCACAAAATCTTTCTAAATTACCATTTTCGAATCGATTCAACCGAAAATCAACATTCTCTACCGTATAATTTAATTAAAATTAAGTGGCATCCAAACGTTTGGTAATCTCCGTGACCACCGAAGGGTTAATATTAAGAATCGATTACAATGGTTATATATAACACCTCCCCCAAGCAATAAACATAGCGTGTGATCAAAATTTAACCCGCCAGCAATTTGGAGATAAGGCCTTAATAACCGCACACGCGTCAAACATATGCAAGTATTCAATTAATTCGAGTAGTCGCGGAGTGAGGGAGCCAGCGCCCGCCCCAGAAGGGGCTCCGGGTTGAGGCTGGGGTATCTCGCCTCTATCCCTCCAGACGGCTGTTAATACGCGATTAAACGCGTATATCCGCACCTGCTTCTTGCTTATCTCCTATATTCTAGAGACCAACATCATCCTAAAGGTTGTTTATAGTGCGGTGTTGCCTTATTTGTATATTTTAACGCAACTCTTATTTCCCCAATACTAAAATTCTTTGTAGTTTCATCGTAATAATGAAACCTGTCCTGGTGTAGCCTCTAAATATTTATGATATAATTAAAATAACTTATTAGGGTTAGTCGCACCCCTAACTATTACGTGTAATCTAAATTTAACTATATCTATAAATTTGAAGTGTGAAATTTTAATTTCTTATTTAATATTAACATGTTAAGATAGATTCCCACTAGGCGGAAAATCTGCAGGCGGATTTTTTGTATCAAATTCTATTGGTCGATTTTGAAAATTAATTCTAAATCGACCAATAGAATTGGAAACAGAAAATCCACCTGCAGATTTTCAGCCTAGTGGAAATTCGTCTATACACTTTATTAATTTTATTTTACCTTTCATCATTCTTCGATTTTTTCGGTGCTCTTTTAGTCAACATTATTTCGGTATTTAAAATATCTTTATGACCCCGTAAGAACGGTACTTCTATGACATTGTTGTACCTTCCTCCTTCCTCGACTAAATAATGTCGGGGCACAAACAATTGTGTAGTTATAATATACACAAGGCGCGTACAAAATAATACAAATATATAGATTTTTATCTTTATAAACACCAAATTAATATATTTTGTGGCCGAAGCTATAATGATTTTTCAGAAAATTTATTGCATGGTCTAAATGATGGAGTCAACAATTTTATGGGTCCGTACCGATACTATAGTACTTATGTTTAATCGATACATTCAATCATCAATTATGTTCATCAACATATGTACTTCAAATTAATTTAAATGTGATTTAATTGGCTTTCAGGATAGGTAAAACCAGAATTCCCAATTTTATTTGTCCTTTGGAAGGGTTCGATTATTCTCAAAACATTAAAAAAAGGCTTAAAATTCTTTGCCTTTTTCTCAATAATATTAATAACTTGATTTTTATTAAATTGCATTTTCGTTTGATCAGATAACTTGATGAATCACGGTTATGAAATTGCATTTGTAGAATATTCCGTGTGGCAACCTCGCACAAGAAATCGAGAAGATTTACGAACTGAAGGAGCTCTCTAAAATGCTCCATCTCACTCTCTCCTCGGATTTATCTCTGTCAGTGATTATTCCATGCACAAGGGGAGAGTTTATATTAGATGAAGGGTGTTCAGTTAGGTCCCTTAGGACAGCCTTTACAGGAATCTTTATAGTTAGGGCAAGTTCAGTTGGTTTTATGATAAGAAAATCACAAATCATATTTGTGCTTAAAATTTGAGATTTGCAATTATTTTATTTTAGAGGTTAAATGAATCTAGGTCAATATATTTTTGTAAGAGACGTTTAAGAAAACTTTATTTACATATTTATAAGTAAAGGTTATTATCGAGGAAACGATAAAAAATAAATAAATTCACAATCGATTAGTAATGTTAAAACAAAATAGTAGTATTTCTGAATTAAGTTGGTTAAATATTTATGTAGAAGCTCACACAAATTAAATAAAAATAGCGAAATAAATGCAAAAATATAAGATCTACAAATTATGGTGGCTAATCGATACATCAAAAATAAATTTTACGACATTACATCTAACAGTAAATCAAGCAAAAAGAATGGAAGGATAGTTTTAGCCTTCCAAAGTAAGAGTTCTGTGGTCAACTTAAAGATTTACATCTACAGTAAATGAAAATGGCGTAGGGGAATTAATTATTTTTTATATTATATCTTTTATTATAATGTATATTTAGTTGCATAAAATCTTCACTTCAAACAAGTTCTAACAAATAAATTAATGAAAAACCACCTAAAAACACATTTCTTCTAGAAATCTCTTGTGCGAAACCTTGAGGAAAAAAATATTAATTTTATTTATTTTTTAATATGGGGATGTAGTAGTTATTTTTCTAATTCGCGCACGAATTCCAAACAAAATTTGTTCTACAAACGTCAAAACATGTATATCTCTTGTTGTTCTAATAAATAAAATTAGCTAGTGTAAAATTTTATCATGGAAAAATGGTCACTTCGTATATTGTTATCAACGCGTGAACCTTGTCATTTTTTGACGTTTGTAGAAAAAATATTGGTAAAAGTCTAGTTTAGGGCAACACTTCAGATTTTAATATTTTTTTTTTAGACTAATTTGGGGCCAGGGAACACGAAAATATAAAAAAAACTTGGCGGACTCTTACCAAAAAAAAAGTTATCAATTTTTAAGACCATCACCAAACCATTCTGTCACAATTTTTTTTGTAATATTATCTCTTCTTAATACCTGTTTTTTACGATTTTTCCTTTTCACACATAAATCTTGACCTAATAAGTTACACGGAAATCGACAAATTCTTATTGAACTAATACCAAAATAAAGTATAATTTATTAAAAAATTTTAAAGAACATATTTTTAAGACGCCATTTTATTTCCACTAAAATCTCATTCTGGGGTGGGTTCTAGAGAAAAATAATACAAAAATTATAACCAAAAAATTATATGATTATGTTTATCCTGTTAAGTGTATTCCTCTTGTATTTTTCTTATGTATAATTACTTCTAAACTATGATTTTTTTTCTTCTTCCAAATATCTTCTTATTTCATTGTTTCTTAATTTATAGATACTTTTCCAGAATTTAATATTGTTGTAATTTAATCTTCCTCAATTTTTTCTTACTACTGATTGATTACCATTATAAATTATACTTGCCTTCACTAACTTGAATTTTATTTTTAATTAAAACTATATTTTCTTAAATTGAATAGATGAGGCTTTTACTTGATGAAGATCCATACTAAACGATGAAATAAAACAATTTAATTTGTTTAAATCTTCGTTATATATAATATATTATATATAATGAAGATTTAAACAAATTAAATTATTTTATTTTATATTTTCTTAGTTAATTGGTATATAATTTTATATATTTTTTACATTCCTTTATCTTTACCAGCCAAACATTTCAGAACAAAATTTCTCTAACATTTTTTTTTAAATTACCAAACATTGACTTGTTTATTATTTTCCTTAATCTATTTTTTAAATTGTTTCTTACTTGATTACGTTAAAAAAAATTTAATAATCTTTAATCATTAAATTTCAATAATTCATACTAATTATTTCATTACAATATATAATGGACGAGGTATTGGTAGAGGTGAAACGTGCTACACCTCGATTTTCAAAAATTTTGAAAAAAAATGTCTGATTATGTGCTTTTTGTGGACCAAAAAATCAAAATTTTTGCTCGACCGCAGTAATGTTTTTAAAAAAATTAAAATTACGGGGTGTAGCAAAAATCCTGAGATAATTAGCGTCATAATTATGTGCTTTTTTGTTAGATAAAATTCAGTTGATAGAAACGTTTAAAAATGAATTCTTTGAATCTAAAAGCCGTGAACGGTCGCTTTTTCCTTTAAAGTGGACGAAATCCATTATAAGGAATTAATTTAAAAATAATTCAATATTGTTTTATGATAATTGTGTATGAATACGAGTAAAATTGTTAATAATTCTAAGATGAAAGAAAAAAGCTCAATTTAAGTTGCATTGTTTATATCGATATCATGCTACATCCCGTAATTTAATTTTTTTTAAAAAACATTGTTGCGGACGAGAACAAAATTTGATTTTACGGTACACAAAAAGCACATAATCGAACAATTTTTTTTTCAAAATTTTTGAAAATCGGTGTGTAGCACGTTTCACCTTATTGGTATGCAATCCAATACACAGAAATTAGTTTGCATATCAATCTGGGACATTAGACATAAAAGGGTTTTTTTATACAAATCCATAGTGGGAGCTATGCGGAGGTTCAAAGCATTACGTGATTAGACTTCATGTTCCAGCATTGGAATGCTTACCAGTACTATTTACAACGTAAGAAGGGAAATCGTTGCCCTCAAGCGGGAGTACTCTCCCCACTTTCTAGTTGATGACCTTTTTAGCGATCTACAGGGAAAAAAATCTACGCACAAGCATTTTCTGATGACGTATTTTAGGTATCATTATAAATGGAAAATTTGATGCAGTTGTATCTGATAGGCACTAAATATTGTAGAAGGATGGTGCCGGGAAGAGGAATTATTCACGAATTCGGTGAAAACATCAGTTTCTGCCTTCACAAGGAGAACCTAAACATCAAGGGACTATCCATTTGGGGAAAACAATTAAAATTGATACCAGAGTGTACTCACTTACTAAAATGCTCGATTCATTAACTTAAAACTTTATTAGAAACAATATTCGACACTGATTCTATCTGAATCTCTATATTTCCATCTTGCCTCTCAATAATTCCTTACAAGATGTTAAATATTTGGGAGTAATCCTAGATAACAAATTAACGTTCTCTATATAGCCATATAGGCAAGGTAACGGAAAAAGCTCCAAGAGTCCTTTGGGCCTCATAGTCCCATAGTAAAGGAGCCTTTTGGGAATTTACTCTAATCAGCAATATCTTGAAATCCAATAATTTGCTCGAAGTGTTTGATGGCTTATTTGAAGAAAATTTTATTTTGTAAAAATTTTGAAAATTTCCTCCTGCATACCGGAAATTTCAAAATGCTATTAAAAATACATTAACATTGATATTTGATTTCACCATGGGGTTTTTATCAGTGTGACTATTAAAGTAATCAATTGTACCGGATTTTTAAAAGTATGTTTTGTTTATCTAAAATATCACTAGTATCACCTTACAAAACATATTAATTTATTTTGATTCGTATCTAAAACAAAATTATTATCAAAAATAAACGATTATATTATTAAATTACATAAACAAATTAGTTACAATGCGTCATTTGTCAATGAATAATGTAACACGGTCATTAATTCGCAAATAATTAATTAAAGCGTTCGGCAAAGCGTTAAAATAAATTAACCGAATAGCAAATAAATATTTTAATACGACAATCTACTATTATTAATTATCCGAACGTTAAACGTAAATAAGTGCATTTATTTATAATGATCCCGATTTCGTTCTTCAGACAAAGCACCTGCGGACAGGACCGGCCGCAGCTTGTAAACGGATTAAAATAGGCACAAATTTGAAAATGGCCCTTTATTATTTTGTCACATAAAGGGAATTAACAGCCGGTAATAAAATATTTATAATTTTACAAATATAGTTAAGTCCTTTTTTTTAAACATGACCGGTTTGCAATTGGTTCTAGTCCATTTTTAAATGACTAAAAAATAGTGACTGGTTTACATTTGGCGCATTCTAGTGTTTTTTTTAATATATAAAAATAGTGACAAATTTATTTATATAGTGGTCGTCAAGTGGTTGGAGATTCGAGCGTAATCCATTGAATTTATGTTCATACCTATTTTTAACTATTTTTTTACATTTTTCTCTACTTTTTTATTTATTTCCTTCTAAATTTTTTTCTACTTTTTCCCATTATTTCCTATTTTTTTTCTCATTTCCCATTTTCCACTGTTTTTTTCATATTTTTGTCAATTTTTCCCACTTTTTCCATTATCCCTATTATGATCCTGTTTTTCCCTATTTTTTCCTATTTTTATTATGTTTTCCTAGTTTTTTTCCCAATTTTTCTGTTTTTCCGTATTTTTCCATATAATTTAATATTTTTTTAAATTTTTATCTTACTATTGGCTATTTTACCCAATTTTTCCATTGTCCCTATTTTGTTCCTATTTTTTACTGTTTTTTTTTCATTTTTCCTATTTTTATTGTTTTTCTATTTTCCCATTTTTATTGTTTTTCCGTATTTTTCCCTAGAACTTATTAGTTTTTTTAAATTTTTATCTTACTGTTGACTATTTTTCCCAGTTTTTCTATTGTTCCTATTTTTCCTGTATTTACCTATTTGTGCTCATTTTTCCACATTTTTGCACTTTTTATGTATTTATCCCTGTTATTTTCTATTTTTTCCAATGTTTTTCTTACTTTTGTCTATTTTCTTCTTACTTTTGTCTATTTTTTCCTATTTTTTCTTACTTTTGTCTATTTTTACCTATTTTTTCTTACTTTTTCTTATTTTTTTCCTTACTTTTGTCTATTTTTTCCTATTTTTTTCCCGTTTTTTCTACTGTTTCTTTCTGTAAATAAACTTTAACTATGCAAAATCTCCCGCATTACGCTTAAAAAGGGGTTCGAAGTTTTCTCTTTACGTATTAATATATAAATTGAGGCAATTATGATAATCATGTTACTCTGTGCTAAAATGTGAATTTTAAACAACTTGTTGAAAGGATTTCACCTTGTTATTTATTTAATATTTTAAATATTAAAGAGGATCGTAAATCCTGGAGTTTTTCGAGACAACTTGTGAAAATACCAAAATTTCTAATCTAAAACGGTAGAAACATAATAAGAAAATTTTGACAAGTACGTCAGAAGATAGTCTACGTTTGTTCTACTCAAGGACGATTCCAGAGTCTCACTTTAGGGTGGGTCATAAATCGTGAAGAACTTCTGCGGGTCCATTTGGGCTATAGTATTTATTGTTATTCATAGGTATCTATAAAAAAAACATCACAGGATAGAGGGGATCATGAACCCCATGAGCCCCCCACTGAATCCTTCATTGGTTCTACTATTGGTGTAGGGAATTCAATGTGTTGGAGAGAGAGGTATAGGAAATGCGACACATTTTACGACGTTTTGTAACGCAGTATTTTGAAGCGTGAAAAACGTTGGAAACGTCACATTTTACGAAGTTTTCAACGTTTTGTAACGTTCAGTATTTTGAAGCGTGGAAAAACGTTCCAAACGTCACATTTTACGTCGTTTTCAACCTTTTTTAACGTTTACTTTTTAATATGAAAAAACTTTCACTTTTCTTGCATCAAATACATCAATTATTTTCTATTTCGTTCTTGACTTTTTCCACTTTAATCTCCAATCCATATTCTCCATTCCTTCTATCATTCTTGTTTCCATTGCCTGCATATTTTGATTAAGATTTTCATCTATACCTGTAATACCTTGTATCTTGTACTTCCAATTTGCCTTTTTCAATTTCTACTTGTATTTTTTCTTTAGGTTTTTGTTTCTTTTTCTTGTAGTAAGCAGATTCTTCATCTTGTACTTTTTCTACTTCTATTATTCGTCCGATCATTTCTATTCTTACCTCCTTTTTTGTTTCTTCTATTTTATTATCAGTGTATACAGTCAAATCTTCAATTTTCTATATCATTTCAATTTCATTCTCTTTAATTTATTGTTTAGTATCCTTTTTTATATCTTTTCCCATTTCTACAATTTTTTTACTATTTTCATTAATATTTTTATTATTTTCTTCGAATTTGTTATCTATTTTCTTACTGATTTGTTTTCCCATTTCTTGCATTTCCTTCTCAATTTTTTTACTATTTTCATTCATCTGCATCATCATTTGCATCATAATCTCTAGTTATCTTTCCATAAAAAAACACGTATGTCAAAATCGATGACATATGGCATTGTTTGACGTATTTTTTTTTAAATTAAAATTCCAAGCGTTAAAAAACTTTGAAAACGTCGTAAAATGTGACGTTTCGAACGTTTTTTTCACGCTTCAAAATACTGAACTTTAAAAAACGTCGTAAAACGTGACGTATTTCCTATACCTCTCTCTCTAACGCGTTGAATTCCCTATACCAATAGTAAAACAAACGTAGACTACCTCCTTATTTCCTCATTATTTTTTAGGGATCCTATTTTCCAATCATTTAGCAGTATTTTTAATCACGTGCTAATTTCTATCCAATTAAAACATCATCAAATATTCTTTATCAAATTTGTTGCAATTTAGGCTGTCGATTAATTTTCTTGTGATACTACGACTAATAATTTGGCCATTAATTGATAAAATTATAAACACATCCACCTTGAAAGCAGAACATCTGTGAATGTAATTTGCAGATAATATGACATTTGTGGTCGAGCCGGATCTGCAGCGTTCGATTGTCGTTTTGTTTGTTAGAGAGAATGAATATGCAAAATGCACTTTGCAGACAACTTCGCAATATAACATTCAGTACTCGTTGAACGCAGTGTTTTACAATTTAATTGACTCTTTTATTACAGGTGAACATAATAACTGGTAGAGGTCAGTTCTGTTATAAACAGGCTTGTCACTACAGATTAATACTAAGCGATATTCGCTTACAATAATTTGTTTCCATGAAAACTTCAATCACAGTTGTTGATTTTGACGCTGATTGTAATAGTGACGCTTATATTCAGTGTGTTAGTTTTAATATGCAAAATTTTAATTTGAAAAAATTTGAAATATTTACAATTAGTAAAAAGACAAATTGACATATATGTACAAACCACAAATAATCATTTAAGACGGAATTAGCACCCCATGATTTATTTATATGGAAAAAACAGATTACTTTTGAGCTTCAATATCGACCAACCAAAATTAGAAAAATGTTTAAAAAATAATTATATGTTGTTAATCTCTATTTAAAACCCTATAATGATAACAGTGCACCATAAACTCGCCGTGTTGGTCTTTATATGGAAACAATAAGATTGTGTAAAAACTATCTGTAGGTACAATTTTAAATTATTTTAATTTATACAGGTTGCCTTAATAAAAAGATCTGCATCATAGTTATATTATTTTAAATGGAACACTCTGTATTTTTCCTTCCCTCTCTTTCTCTACAGTATGAATTTTTTCTTATTTAGGATTTTTTTTTATATATCATTTTGTAATAATTTTACAGAGGTTTTTTTCCAGTTTTTTCTCATCTTTCTGTTTTTTTATATTTCATTTTGTAATAATTTTATAGAGGTTTTTTTATTTTTTTCAGTTTTTTCTCATTTTTCTTTTTTTTTGTTTGGTTTTTTCCATTTTTGTTTGTGATTTTTTCGATTTTTTCCAATGTTTCACCATTGTTCTGTTTTTCTTATTCTTCTGAATTTTTCAATTATTTGCGACTTTTTTGCAATTTATTTCAATTTTTTTCGATTTTTTTTTATGCTTTCAGTTGTTTTTTGGTTTTTCTTTGGTTTTATCTTATGTTTTTTTTCTGATTTTTTTCGATTTTTTCCTAATTTTTCCTCATTTTTTTCTTATTCCCTGTTTTTTGTTCTATTTTTTGCGTTTTTAATTTTTTAATATTTTTTCTTATTCTTTTGATTTTTTATGATAATCTGCGATTTTTTTGTCTTTTTTTGTGATTTTTTATGAAAATTGCAATTTTTTTTGTGATTTTTAATGAAAATTGTGATTTTTTTGTCTTTATTTTTTTGTGATTTTGTTGTGATTTTTTGCGATTGTTTTATGATTTTTTGTGATATTTTTCGATTTCCTGCGTTTTCCGTATTTTACAATTTTATACTTCATTTTTTCCCAATATTCTAATTCTAATTTATCTCTCAATTTTATTTTTCGAAATTTTTTGGTTTTTTTCTTTTTTAGATTTTTTTATTTTTTTTCACGTTTTATATTTATGATTTTCTGTTTTATTTATTTTTTTTTATTTTTTTCAATTCTTTCTAATCTTTCCTCATTCTGTTTTTCTATTCTTTTTTTGTTTTCTAATTTTTTTTTATTTTTTTTTTTATTTCATTGATTTTTTGTGATAATTTGGTTTTTTTCTCGGTTTTTGTCATTTTATTGTTTTTTTTGCGACTGTTGTGTTATTTTTCGATTTCTTGCTTTTTTTTGTTTTTTTTTGCCATTTTTAGCGTTTCTTGTCGGTTTTTTGATTTCTTCAATTTGTCCGAATTTTACAATTTAATTTTTCATTTTTTTCCCAATATTTCTCTCACAAATTTTTTCCAAAGTTTTTTTTCGATTTTTTCGGGTTCTTCTAATTTTTTCTCGTTCTTTTTCTCATTTTTATGATTTTTTGTTTTTTTCTGTTTTGTTTCTTATTTGTAAAAAAAATATTAAATATTCTTTGGTTTTTTCTGATTTTTTCTAATTTTTCCTTATTTTCTGTTTTTTTTTCTATTTTTTTTCACATTTTTCTTATTCCTTTGATTACAATAATCTGCGATTTTTTTGTCATTTTTTTTTGTAATTTTGTTGCATTTTTTTTGCGATTCTTTTACGATTTTTTGTGATATTTTTCGATTTCTTGCGTTGTTTTATACTTAATTTTTTTCCAATATTTTCTAATTTATCACTCTTCTTTTTTTACTCCTCTTTTCATATTTTTGATTTTTTGTTTTTTTTTTTAATTTTTTTTTCAATTTCTTCTACTTTTTCCTCATTGTTTTCTCTTTGGTCTGTTTTTCTATTCTTTTTTTGTTTTCTAATTTTTTACTCATTTTTTTTTGTTTCATTGATTTTTTCTGATAACTTTTTCTCATGTGGTTTTGCCTTTTTTGCGATATTTTTGTTTGTTTTTTTGCCATTTTTAGCGTTTTTTTTCCATACTTTACAATTTTATTTTTCATTTTTTCCCAATATTTTTCTCTCAATTTTTTCCAAAGTTTTTTTTTATTTTTTTGATTGATTTTTTCAAATTTTTTTAATTCTTCTATTTTTTTCTGGTTCTGTTCCTCATTTTTATGATTTTCTGTTTTTTTCTGTTTTGTTTCTTATTTGTAAAAAAAAATATTAAAAAAAGCGTCTCGAATTTCGAACTTTAAAAACCAAGTCACCATAATTTAAATTCTAAAAGAAACTTAGTTTTCATTAGGTATTATACTAAAATAGTAATTTTTGCAGCATTTTAAAAGTATTGGAACAAAGACATAAATTTTCTATTAAAATATCGAATTTCCTCTTTTCTAAAAATATGACGGCAACATTGCGTTATGTAGACATGGATTATGTTCCTCAAAATAATTATTTTGCATAAAAAAGTACGTAGATTTTTAATGCCTTTTTTGAGGTTAAATTTTCACTTTTTAATATATCCAGGAACTAATTTAATACCATTAGAACATTATAAAAGCAAATCCGCATATATTTATTGCCTTATATGTTCAAAAATTTCCCAATGCTTATTCATTTGCCAACGCCGCTTTAAATATTATATTACATTACTAGAGTGGAAAATGACCCATTTCACACCATTCGTTGTCCACTTAAATATTAACGGCAGCACAACAATATTTCATGATTTTCAATAAACTACTATAATTATCTATCATACTATACAATTATATCAAAGTCATTAAAATAAAAAAACAAGTAGGATGGTAAATAATAATCCTTTCCATTAATTAAAATTAGACGGCTAGTAAATTATTTATTTTTGACGGGTTCCGCCTTAAATCTGGCGCGCTTAAGAAATTAGCGACTACGTCGATTTGTTCACCCCTTCGTCAAAGAGCAGAGATCTAAAAGCGGGATGTCCGAAGGCAATAAAGTGGAGCAAACGAATAACCCTTTTATCTATTTGTGACACACATTTAGATTTATGTCATACCTAATAGTTTTATATTGATGGAATCTTCCTGTTTAATTATAACAATAATTATTTTTAAGTTACTTATATTATATTAATCGTTGCATTTGTAATACTCACTATATTTTTTTAATGTAATTTGGCGATGTTCAGTTGCAGCCGTTTGACACACGGAATTTTTTTTAAATGATCAAAATATGATTCTAGCTGAATATTAGTACCTGGACGACCGAGCTTTGTTTTTTCCTACTTTCCCTATTTTCCCATATATTTCCCTATTTTTCCATTTCCCTTATTATTCCTATTCCTTCTATATTTTTCCTGTTATTCATAATTTGTCAGTATTTGTCCGTTATTGGCCATTTTTTCTTATTTCCTTTTTGTCACTGCTTATTTGTTCTTATTTTTCAGTATTATCTCATATTTTCGTATTTTCCCTATATTTCTCTAATTTCCCTATTTTGAACTATTTCTCCTGTTTTTACCAATTTTTCCAAATTTTCCTGTATTTTTCAATATTCTCCCGTATTTTTCCACGTTTTTCCCTATTTTTCGGCATTTTCCATGTTTTTCCTTAGTTTTTTACGCTTGTCCATATTTTTCCTATTTTTCACCATTTTTACCTGCTTCCCTATTTTTGTATATTTTTCTTTAATATCCCTATTTTTCTATATTTCTCTACATAATCTCCATTTTGTTTCATATTTCTATATTTTTCACTATTTTTTCATATGTTTCCCTATTTTGCTCTATTTTTCTCTAATTTTTCGATTTCTTCCCATTTTATTCCGTTTTCCCCTCTTTTTTCTTAATTTTCCCCTTTATTCCGTTATTTTTCTATTTTTCCCATTTGTTCCAATTTGCTTCTATTTATTCCTTTTGTTCATTGTTCTTTCCTATTTTTCTTGCTTGACTTTTTTTTCCTCATTTTTTCTTATTTACCTTATTTTTCCCTCTTTGTCCCCTATTGCTCTTATTTTTGCCCATTTTGTTATAGTTTTCCTATTTTTTCCTGTTATTCCCTGTTTTCCCCCTTTTCCCCTAATTTTTCCTAGTTTTCTCTATTTTTCTTATTCCTTCAGTATTTTTCCCGGTTTTCATTATTTATTTTAGTTTTTTCATTATTTGTTCCTATTTGTCTCTATTGTTCGCAATTTTTTTCTGTTTGCAGTATTTTTCTGTTTATTTCCTAATTTCCCTATTTACCTATATTTTCTCATATTTTTCACTGTTCTTCTGTATTCTCTCTAATTTCCCTATTTTCTCTATTTTACCGTATGTTTCCCTATTTTTTTGTCCCTATTTTTCACCATTTTGTTCTATTTTCCATTATTTTCCCATATGTTTCCCTATTTTACTCTAATTTTATTATTACTCAATTTTTCCCTATTTGCCCCATTTTTCATTACAGTTCTATATTTCCCTATGTTTTTTTTAATTTTTTCCATTATTTTGTTCTTATTTTCCATATTTGTCCCTTATAGTCCTCGTATTTTTGCGTTTTTTGTCCTATTTTTCTATTTTCTCCATTTTTCGTAATTTAATAAAAATTAATCAAAAAACTTACCTTGGGATCATGTTTCGCTTTCTTATTGGGCGGCGGCGACGAACTACCATCTTCCGTAACAATTGCATTCGAAGACTGCACCTGGACGCCGCCCCCCGCTAAAACTCCAGCAGCAACTGCAGCAGCGGAAGCAGCAGCAGTGGAGCCAGATGACACTTTCGCCTGTTCCGGTTTGGACGCGGAACCGGGAGCAGTCGCAGCGGCAGGACTAGGAGGAGGTCCAGGAGGCGTCGGTCCCCCAGACACTGACGACGCCTGTGGCGGTCCTGGACCCGTGCTCGCCGGAAACACGGATCTAGGCGGACCCGTTTGCGGAACACTCACTCGCATAATACCGTTCATTTCGGACACATTCACAGCACTGGCAACGACACCCGGTCCCGAGGACGCCGTTTTCGAAGGGTTATTAGGGCTAGGTTTATCACTTGTTGACGACGCCGATGACGATGATGAATTCGAGGAATTCGACGAAGTCGATGAGGAAGAGGAACCGTGTTTGTCTCTTACTTTTTCTCGTCGGTGACCGCTGGAACCTCTTTTATTTGCCGCGGCTGCGGCTGCTGCAGCCGCTGCCGCCGGACTTAGCACGTTGGAACCGGGACCCAATGGGGCTCCTCCTCCATGCTTCGGTACACCTTTTAGATCTGACTGATCTACTATACCTAGAAAAGAAATTGAAATAAAATTAGATAGATCTGTTGCTGTTGATCATAATATTTTTACCGTTTTGCTCGTTGGACTTGACGATTTCGTGTTTGGCCTCGGACGTTTTAGTGCCGGGTTTAGTGCGTTTTATCTTCATCTTGAGCCCTTTATCAGTAGTGGCTGAATGTTCAATATGCATTTTAGCCGTGGCTTGCGCTTTAGAGGCCTGTGGTCCTCCGGAGCCGGCGTTCGCCGCCATGCCCCCCGATTGGTCGTTGGTCTTTTCTATATCTGCATCCAAGTCGATAATTAGATCGCCGATTCCTATAAATAAATGTATTCATCACAATTCACTGGGTACTCCAAAACAGAATAATCAACCAAACGCCTTTATGACGCATTGATCTCTTTTATTGTAAAATTCAAAATTATAACCTTGAAAATTATTATCAACACCATGAGCAAAATTTTTAACCATGTTTTAAGACCACCATCGACAAATGGTATTAAATTGAGTTAAAAGAAAATACAGTAAGCTGTACTGTTACCGGAGACATTAAGAGAAATGAGGTGAAAAAAGAGCTAAAGAAACCGGAACAACTGAACTTATCAATTTTTTTTTGACCACTCTTGTTTATTATGTCCATCAGGGACTGTCCAAAATGTGGCCTGCTACGACATTCTTTGCGGTAAAAATATAAAAAAATATATACAATGAAGTTACTGGAGATCTCGATTTTTTACTCATATTGGTTTAACTTCTACCCAAGAAGTTTGGTCCTTCGAAATCCTGGAATTATTTTATCACGTTCGCAGCCTAATATTCTTTCAACAGTTATGAGTATTGTTTTCAAAAAAAAAAAATTAGTTTTATAAAAAGACTTACCTATGTCCCACTCGTTATCATCGTACTCGAAATTGGCGTTGGCGTTTGGTTGATGGGCGGCGGTCGGTGTGGCGATGGAAGGTGTACCAGTACCGCCGATGGATGGGCTGCTGGTAGTGGTGGTCGCTGCAGCTACAGCACTTGCTATGGTGGTGATACTCTGATCTGATGACTTCGCCGTGGCGTTCCCGCTCCTTGAGGAGTCCGCCACCCTCGCTCGGTGGCCCGGCGCTTCCTGCGAACTGGATCTCATTGGGGTCGCCATCCGCTAAGCCGGCGGGCCCCGCCGCCGAGTCCCTGCCCCGCGGCGCCCCTGAACACCACGCACTGCATTTTATCCCTGCTGAAACAAAACATACACACTTTAACATGTAATCAAATAAGAAGATATCATTTATTATACAGTGTGTCACTTAAGTCAGCACAGAGTTTTCTTTATAAAAAGTTGTGCATGGTCTAAAACCTAAAATGCAATTATCAGATATTAATTTTTTTTATTCGTATACAAGGTTTGTCAAAAAATGTGATTAGTGAATGTGAATACGCATAGTAAAATACACTTATTTTTGACAATATCGAAAATTATTATAAAAAAAGTTGATCAGAATTAAAAAAATACGTACAGATATGTAATTATATCCATTTGCATTAAAAATAGGTTTATTCTATTTTTTTGAAACTTTTCTCTACATTAACATAATTGTAGGGACTTTTCCCTTACATGTTGTTAGTCATTTTAAAGATTGACATTAAATTAAGATTAGTGTAAAAAAGGCCTCAAGGGCGACGATAAATAAATTACATTAATGTAAACTGAGATAATATCAAAACTTAGAATTTAAACATTAAATCATCAAATTAACAAGATTAGGTGCAGGTACAGGAAACGATCGTAGTGTAAGAAGAAAAAAGAGGACGAAGAAAGGCAAAAGAAGAAAGGAGAAATAAGAAGTCTACGTCAAATATAGTGAGGTAAAGAAGAAAGTCAATGAAAATTGACTTAAGGTGGGGTCTTAATAAACTTATAAGGGAAGGTAAATAAACAAGAATTAATCGTACAAAATGGAAATCAAAGCGAAAAAGGATAATATTTTGTGCGAAAGATTGTTAGTAAAGAAAATAGTTAAATAAGATTCCCCCAACCCTAAGAACTTTGTATTCTAGGCTTGATGATGACAGTTTGCCGAAACTAATTGCCAATCTTCCTCATCTTTAATAAAATTTGTGGTATTCGACATAGATTTTTATTACTTCATCAGTAGACCACATTTGAGATAATAGATAACCTGTTGGATTTACTGTTGCAAAAATTTTCATTTTTTGATAAACCTCGTATACTACTAAAAAATATTGATATTTGGTGATTGTATTTTAGATTTTAGACAATGCAAAACTTTTTATGACGTATATATTTTTGACATAAAATTAAAAATAAAAAAAAATTTCCCATATGGTGAAGACTTAAGTAAACACTGTGTCCCAGGTACGAAAGTTACAATTAAAAATTATTAATTTTTAACACTATTTTAAATGAGTTTTTAATCTCGTCGGTTGAATAGTTGAAACGTAAAAATACTATAAAAAGGACATAAAAAAATGGTTGTTAAAAGGGGCCTTAAAAAAAAGATAGCTATCTTGTTATCTAAGTCAAAACATTAAAAACCCATTTAGGAGTTGAGACGTGGAATTGTGGAATGTAAATGGGTTTATGTTTAGTTATCAGCTTTTCTTTTCCAGTGTTTAGTAGATTTATAATACAATTACGATTTGTTTACGAAAAAAATCGTTTTACTTTTACGAAAATCTTGAAACAAAGAATATGATCTCGAAAAAAGTCATAAAAAAATTAAATAATTAATTTTTTTTAAATCGTTCCCAGAACATGAGAAACAACAAAAATAAAGATTTTTTTCACATGTCCAGTTCTTAGAAACTGTACATTTATTATTCAATAAATATTCTAAACTTGTCATTAATATTCTAAATTTTTTTTAATTATTGACATAAGCCTAAACTAATAAAAGCTAATCAAATATTTGGTAATTTATTCTGAAATATGTTATTTACTTTAAGTTATATTTTTTTTGAGTTATTTCTTAAATTAAATCACTTTGAATAAAATAATAGAGATTTATAAAAAAAACTGCATAAAATCTCGAGAAATAAAGGTATTTGAAAACTGAAAATTGGAATGTGAACTATTTAATGATAATATTAAACTCCTTTTTTTACTACTTCCAGTTATACCGGAAATTGATGTTAGCTTCGTTTTTTTATGGGGATACCCTATATATTTTGCAAGTTTATTAATAATTACATTATTCTGCAGTTTTATTAATACTTCCCTATAAAGTTTATCTATTATCAATTGCAAAACCGTTATGTCAGGATTAATCAATATTTAATCTTTTCAGGACGACTAATGACCGGAGTTGCATAATTTTTTTGCCTATCAGACGGGAAACGACTCCAGTTCAAAAAGAGGCATAATTTAGGACGGGAAACGATCTATTTTTTTTGATTTTGATATAGTGACATTTTATTTTGTTGATATTGAAATTTTTTTTGTTTTTTATTTTATGACGTTACTCGAAATAAAGTTTTAGTAATATTCAGCATTTTACTTTCAAGAAAAAATGAAAAAAATCGGAGTCGAATACAAGGGCCGCAGCCGTCTGGCAAACATGGATCGTTATTATCGCTGCTGTCCTGAAAGAAATGCCAAATTAAGAAACAAAAAATAAGGTTTACTACCCATATAAAATACGGTAAATATCAAAGAAAGCGTCTGTCCACGTGGACTTGATTAACGTGGGTCAAAATGCACAATCTATGCAATTAAAACAGCAAATATCAGTGAAGTATAGTGTTCGGGCCACTGTTTTTGGTGTAGGTATGTTGACTTTAGAGATTTTAATAAATAAATAAAAATATGGCGTTTTGGAGACCATGGACTAATAAAAATACTGAAATAGAACAGTGTGGATAAATTTCACTGGAATATTATCCAGGAAATACAAAATAATTCATATTTCTTTTAAAATTAATAATATTAATCTTTCAGTTCATACTTATGTCTATTATTGTATATTTTAATATTTTATAATATAAAAATAGATTTAAAATCAACACAATATTATTCTGTCAACTTGCAAAATACAGTTAACAAAAACAAAATACATACGCGACTGTTGCTATACAAGCTTATCTTTCTCTCATATTATTCCATCATTATAAGAAACAAAAAATATTGATATGTTTTAATTCAAGGCTATTTACATACCACATCACATGTCTCCTACCAATAAAAAACCAGCAACCCTCTTCCCCGCTAAAATTCAGAGCACAATCATATCTCGCATCCAGACAGTGAACCAATTCAGTCATGAATTCAATAGAGCAAAAAAGTTTTTTCAAATAAGCAAAATGGTGTGTAATTAACAGCACCCAAAAAGTTTTCTGAGTTTCATAATAAAAAATGTAAATAGTTTTTACAGTGAGTGAAGTGATGGAGTACAACATTAGATATTCATGTTTCGGTTTAATAATTTAAATTAATGTGTCGCTTTATGATTTTTGCTGTTCATGTTTCGTACTTGGAAAAAAATGGAATAAAAAATACATTCCTATTTCAAATACTGTTTTTATTTTAACATTCATATTGGTTTAACTTCTACCTAAGAAGTTTGGTCCTTCGAAAAAATCTGGAATTTATTTAATCACGTTCGCAGTTATGAATACTAATATTCATAATTCGTTCACAGTGTAATGAGAATAAAGACAGGTGTGAATTGAACAATAAAGATTTACACATACAAACACCACAAGTGATTTAATAATAAGAATGAAGAAATAAAAAACCGAAGTCTAGTACCATAAAATACTTTAATATTTATAGTTGGTAAGTCTCATTTTACTGATCTCTTACTTCATTACAACGTTTGTATTATACGCCTGATGATGGCATATATTTGCCGAAACTAGTTACCAATATAAAGCATTTTGTGGTACTAGATTTTGGTTTTTTATTTCTTACTTGGTCGACCACATTTGAGATTATGGATAATCTTCTACAATAATAAAAATTGTTGAATTAACCAAAATGAATAAATTTTTCCCTTTATCGAATAATCACGAAAGGGGTTATTGTGGATTATCTACAAAATCGAAAAACGTGTTAAGAAAGTTTTTTTTTTGTTTTGTTTTTGTTGTATTTTAAAAAAATAATAAATTAATAAAATGAGGTATCTCCGCCTATGGCAGATCAAACAAAACTGTCGGGAAGAGTCCCGAACGAGTTTTTATGAGTTGCAGTTAATAATGGATAAAGCTTTACCTACCTTTAACTGTTTTTGAGTAACAGATTTTTTTTATTAAAACTGCACTTTTTCATCATTAAGAAAAAATGAATTTCTTCTAAAGGTACTTGTATAATAGCTTCATTTTTTTTAAGAGTAAACGACATATCGTTCTGTTATTTTTTTTTATGAAATTCCTATTTTATTTTACACGGTGCTTTAAAATTCGTAATGGAAAAATTCGCATATTTCATTTTTTTAAATGAAACACCCTGTATAAGAATGATTTTTTTTAAATAATCCATTGTCCTCTATATATCTGTACTAGAGTTCCCTATACCATTCTATAAATGCCTACATAGATTTCCAGATTTAATAGATTTTCTTTCACTACAAATAATTATAATAAAAAACTAGAAAAAAAAACTACAAGCACTACACTTTTTAGAATTAAATACAAATTTTTTTTGTTTAAAAAACGACACCTTGTCATTTTTGTTTTAGTATTTAAAAAAATATATAGCACAAAAATTAATTTGACAGCATCCTGTATAATAAAAATAAGAATTTCATAAGACAAATGACAGAACGTTATGTCGTTTACTCTTTGTAAAAAAAATAAGCTTTTATCCAAGTAGGTACCCTTTAATTTTATTTTTTTCTAAATTATGAAAACGTGCAGTTTAAATCAAAAACAGTTAAAGGTAGGTATAGGGATATATTAACAAAAGTTGATCAGATTAACGTAAAGTTGGAGGGTATTCCATTAAAAAAACGAAGATAGCACCAATTTGTGAGCGTGAAAGTTAATCCCCCATTTTTCGAATTTTGAAAGTTGTACCAAATTGTTCCAGAAAATGATCCCTTAAACCTTAATAATAAGGCCGCAAAACTCGAAAAACCATTTTTAGAGCTAGCAACTATAATTTTTTTTCGACCTTTTTTTGTTGCATTAAATTGTTCTAATTGTTCTGAACATTGTTCCAAAATTTTCATGCCTTAAAAAAATTATTTCAAGACCAAAATCAACAAAAACTATTTGGGTCCAGCCCCCCATTATTTTTTATTCGTAGTTTTTTTGTTGTACTGATTGTTCTACTTATTCTTGGCATTATTCCAAATTTTTGTTTTAAAAAAAAAATATTTCAAACTCAAAATCAATTAAATCATTTTAGAGCTAGCCCTCATTATTTTTCTTTTAAAATTTTCTTTATTGTACCAGTGTTCTAGTTGTTCTTAACATTGTTGTAAATTTAAAAAAAATATTTCAAGCTCAAAATCAATTAAAACCATTATTGTTTTTTCGATTTTTTTTTATGTACTAAATTGTTCTAGTTGTTCTTAGCATTGTTCCAAATGTTCATGTCTTAAAAGATATTATTTCAAGCTCTAAAAAAAAGTATGGTAAGTACAAGAAAAATTCTTTATGTCCTGAACATTATTCCATTTTTAAAAGAAATGTTTTAGTCCAAATTTAATAGTTATTTGTGTAACTAGTGTATATTTGTTGCAAGATTCATGAAATTTGAATCTCGAGACGAAGTTGAGAGCTGCAACCAAGCTGAATCTCTTGTAATTTTCTCACTTTTTTAGAGCTTGAAACAATTTTTTTTAAGATATGAAAATTTGGATCAATGCTAAGAATAACTAGAACAATCTAGTACAACAAAAAAAAATCCAAAAAAATAATGGTTATAATTGATTTTGAGCTTGCGAAATATTTTTTTAAGACATGAAAATTTGGAACAATGTTCAGAATAACTAGAACAATCTGGTACAACGAAGAAAATTTCGAAAAAAAAATAATGGAGGGGCTAGCTCTAAAAATGGTTTTTTAGTTAAGTTTATGGAATAATTTTCTGGAACAATTTGGTAGAAACCTAGAACAATTTGGAACAGCTTTCAAAATATCAAAATTCGAAAAATGGGAGGCTAACTTCACACACACACCACCAATTTCCAGTATAATAGGAAGTAGTAAAGCCCTATATTCATATTTTCAGTTTTTAAATAACTCTACTTCTCGAGATTTTTCTAACCGGCGGTTTATTTGCCGCACCCTGTATAGAGGTACAGGTATTTATAATTAAATTGTAAAATATTCAATGCCTCAACGTTCTTTCCCGCTAATTGGACAATCGTATCATTTATGAAATTCTAATCAGTTCATATTTCTTTAAAAACCCATGTCATGTCATGAATATTTATGCCGGGCAATATCTCGGTGTCGCTACCACTAGTTTTCGATAATCAAGTGTTTTATAAATTCACTCTAGTAGAAAAAAATACTGATAACTACTAATTTTATTCATGTCGTGTACAGCTTGTTTAAGCAAAACCGGTTTCCGTGGGGACTACACCTTAGGGTGGGTAATGAACCGTACCGACTATTCGTGTTAATGTTATAATGCCTTTCCGAGACATGCTCCTGCCATTTATACAATATTTCTTTGATGTAGGTATTGTATTGTCTACCAACACATGGCTATTAGACAGTAAATCCACAGGGTGTTTGTTTGATCAGTAAACAAGAATAACAAGCTATTAGCCATACGAACAAAACAAATCTGTAATTGTGAAATATTTATTTGTAATAATTCATTTTTATAAAAAGTAACTAAAAATGTCATTCTCTTCTAATTTACTATGGCCATTTTTATGTTAAGCACCTATAACTATTAAATAAATTTATTTGCAATTGAATTTGGCATTAATTTTTTTTTAAATGATTTTTTTACACAAAATTACCGCTCAGTTTTGAATCGTACCTGACGCCGAACCTTTTTTTTTTAAGCAGTAATGTGTATTTTTTTCTATTTAACATTTCAAGATAGTGTCCAAACAATATTATTGTAAACTATTTACACAAGAATAACATGCAAAGTTAGATACATTAAAAGAATTCAAGTTTTTAGCCATCCGAACAAAATAAATTATGTAATTGCAAAATACCAGGTGTTCCAGAAGTTTCTAACCTATTTTAAGTGCAAATATCTACCGGAACTCAGAAACGATATGGAGGTGCGGTTATTGTTGAACAATTTTTTTTTATATAATTTTTTTTTCACTATAAATGGTTATTTAGTAAAATCTTATATAGGGTGTTTTTTAAATGTAAAGATCGTCGATTTTTTAACCAAACACCCTATATATTTTTATTCCATCTAAAAGCTGAACTCTTCCTCTGTCAGAAAACGTATAATTAAGTTTACATGAAAAATGAGTCAGTTATTTGATTTTTAAGGATAGGCAGTTACGTAGGCATTAAAAAAATCGATATTTGCAATTACTAAATAAACATTTAAACTGAAAAAAACTAGAAATTGATAAACGAAAACCGCACCTCCCTATCTTTTTTGAATTCCGAGATATTTGCAGTTAAAATGAGTCGGAAACTTCTGGTATTATAAAAAATGAGTTCTACCAACATAACATTTTCCCCCTATTTATTTGTAATAATTCGTGTTTATAAAAATTGACCATAAATTCAATTTCTTCTAATTTACTATGGTCATTTTTGGTTTTTTTTACACAACATTCCCATTCAATGTTTCAGTTTAAAATCGTACTTGAAGCCAAACCTGTTTTTTTAATTTATTTTTTTATTTAACATTTAGCAAATATTATTGTAGACTATTTAGACAAAAAAAAAATCATAAATGTTATTGTAAAATGACCCATTAATATTTAAACAAATAAAATAATAATCAACTTTTTTATGATGGGTATAACAAATAAAACTGGGTATAATAAATTATTGATTGACGAATAATAAAAAAATACAGGTCCGTTTCTCAAAACGGAACCGTTAGACGGTAAATTTTAGTTTATCAGTATAAGCAGAAACAAGTAAAAAACGGCAATATATTTGACGTAATTTTTCGACTTTTTGTAAATTTGAAATGACCTTGAGGTCGGTGGCGTGGGCTTTGCGAACCGTAGGATTTGCGAACATATAAATTTGTGTTGGCTTTATTTTTGTATTTTAATATAACAGCAAAATATTGAAGATTTAATAGCGGTAGAGTGTGTTAAAATTAATTCATTAAATGATATATTTCAGTTATTTTTTCAATTTTCTATAATTAGAGATATTTACATTTTAGAAAAATCCTGCACTCATATTTTTTTTTAACAGTTTTGTACCGTGTCTTTGATCCTCAAATTGCATTATTATTTAATATTTTATGCGCAATTTAACAAAAATAACTTTACATTTGCTCAGGAGTATTTATTAAAAAAGATAATTTTCTCTTTGACAAACAACTAAATTATTCAAATACTTGACAGTAACTTAACAGTCGCAGAGTTTTATAGTTCGCAAATCCCACCGCTTAGATTAATTCCAGGTATGCGTGTTCGCAAAGCCCACGAAAAAGGTTCTGTTCGTAAATCCCGCGTTCGTAAGTCCCACGGAGTCTTGAGGTCATAGGTCAACATTTAATATCATTTTAGGAGTTTTTAATGATACTGAGTGGCATGTCGTTGTCTGTTTGTCTATTACCGTTTCTGAGTTGAATCTTGTCACAGACAGACAGACGGACAGAGCCCTTGTATAAGAATTTTTTTTCGAAAACTTTAATAATGGGTACGCTATAATAAAACCTTCATATTCCTAAAACTGCAAAAATATTGCCAAAACCTTTAGAAACTTTCAACAACTCCCAAAACTTCCATAAACCCATAACCTTGAAAACTCCCAAAACTGCAAAAATACTGCCAAAACCTTCAGAAACTTTCAACAACAGTTCCATAAACTCATAAAAAATCGTATAAACCTTGAAAGCTTCCAAAACTGCAAAAATACTGCTAAAACCTTCAACAACCCCTAAAATTTCCATAAACCCATACATTTTTTCATAAACCCATAAAAGCTTTCATAAACCTTGAAAACTGCAAAAATAATGTCAAAACTTTAAGGAACTTTCAGTAACTCTTGAAACTTGCATAAACCCATAAAAAACGTGCATAAACCTGGAAAATTCCCAAAATTGAAAAAATATTGCCAAGACCTTCAGAAACTTTCAACAATTTCTAAAACTTCCAGAAACCCATAAAACCCGCGAAACTTCCAAAACTGCAAAAATACTGGTAATAAAAATAAAAATTAATCCAGTATACTCAAAAACCGATAACTTCCGGAATTCGATTGTTATCAAGTGATTTTAAATTACAGAACAGTAACAAAATATTTCTCTGATGATGACTAGTATAATCAACAAAACGCATTTAAACATTATTGTATATAAAAAAGAGGAACATACTTTTAAAAAATGATATAAAATTAGAAGAAAAACAGAAATGAGCTCAAAAAAAATCACCCACAATGACTTATTTTTGATGACGAACCTTAATCTCCCAACACTCTAATTAATTTAAGATTCAAAAATATATTTTTTATAACCATAAAATTATATGTTAAAACAATGTGTTCTCTATTTGACCATTTTATATCAAATTAAAATTTAAATGTAGGTAGTTCTATTACTAAGATATTCATTTATTTTTCACTACTTTTTGCTTCAAATAAACAGGTATAACTACGGATTTTTCTAGAGGCGATCTAAGAAAATTTATGGATTTTTAAAAAATGGATCTGGCAACATTGCATTAGAATCAATGTCATAAATACAAATTGTTTAAAAAGTTATTTTTTTATCGTTTGTGTATATGGGTATGTACACGAGTAGTCACTATAAAATAATAAATTTAAAAATAAAGTTTGTACTCATCGTAGCAATGAAAATGATTAAAACGCGAATACTGGTTAAAAGGGAACAAGAAAATTGAAATTTGTTTTTATTTTGTCCAATTTTGTTTTCTTTACATTTACCATTTACAATAAATATACAGGTTAATAAATATAGTCAATAGAAGAAACATATGATTTTTTTGTATTATATCTTTAATTTATTTTTTTAAATACGGACCTGTCTGTTTTATAACAAAAATTAATAAAATGTTAAATTTCAAATTCAGTGATATATCTGAAATAACTAACATCATTAGTGATAATAATTTTTAATTACGGTCCTGTCGTAATTCGTTTTAATTTCATCAAAACGAATGTAATAGGCATACTTCGACATTACCAAACAATTTCGATAAAAAAACATGCATTATCCGTGAAATAAAAAAAAATATCAATATTTTTGGGTCGCTCAGACGTTTCGAGACTTCGGCCCATCGGCTACCGGTATAAATAGTGCGATCCTGGTTAAACTTCTCACATTAATTTGTATGACGGATACCGGAACGACCGGTCTAATCCTTCTCAAATTCAATGATCGGAGCTTTCGTTCGAGAGTTATAGTGTTTGCATCAAGACAGATATACAGTTTTTTTTGCATTTTCGGACTCTGAAAGTCGAGAAAAGTAATAAAAAGTATATCGTTTTATTGAAATTGTAAATTTTGTTTTTTATTTTCCGTAGATACATTATTGAACTTAAGTGAGGAAGGAGTCTACGGAGGGTTTTTTCCTGCGCCACCCTATAGTTTCATTCTTCCTCTACTCAGCATATTTTAATTTTAGACTCGCTTGATATCCCTTCTTATTTCCTCGTGTAGTGTACCTTCTTAAGTAATCTTGATTTCCCTCTCCTTTTGATACTGACTATAAAATACCTTTCCCATGTTAAAAATTCTTTTTACCTCATCAGTCAGAACAATCAACTTCTAATAGTATATATCGTTTATTAAAAATTTCTTTTCTTCCAGTCCATATACTGTGTGTAAATGGGTCATGGGCAACCCCTATAACTTTTAAACGGGTTAATAGAATTATACCATATTTTGGTCGATTATAACAGAGCTATTTTTGGATTTTTTTACATAAAAATCCAATATGGCCGACAACCCGTTTGACCGGAAATGACATGAAAATTGTAAATTCAAATGGAACACACGGTACAGGTCGACGGTCAAATTTCACTTTTTAATTTATTTTTAATTTTTTTTTATCAATCCTAGGTGCTAATAATTGGGAAGTCATCCATATCGGATTTTTATGTAAAAAAATCCAAAAATATTTTTACTATAATCGACCAAAATTTGATATAAATCTAATAACTCGTATAAAAGTTATAGGGGTGGCCAATGAACCATTTACACCCAGTATAGGGTTTTTGGTTTTTTCCTGCCGGATCCAGAACGTTTCCTTTGGTTTTTTCCTGCTGGATCCAACATTTTTTTTTTGGTTTTTTCTTGCCGGATCCAGAACGTTTTTTTGTTTTTTTCTGCTGGATCCAGAACGATTTTTTTTGTTTTTATCCTGCCGGATCCATAACATTTCTTTTGGTTTATTGGTTTTTCTTTTCTCCCGGATGCCAGGAATCTTAGCTAACAAAAACACAGCTGAAAGAACCTGGATTATAAAGTAAAAAAAAATGTTTTATTTTCCCAAAAGAAATCAAGAAAAGTTTCCAAAGAAATCAAATTATCCATAAACATATATATCTTTTTCTTTAATAAAACAAGTAACGTTTAATTTTAGTTTAATTTCCCCAAATCCATAAAAAGAAAGAAAGAACGAATTTTGAAATATATCATAGTTTTTTTGTCAAAAAATCAATTACACTGGCGTCCATATTTTTTTTTAAATAATATTTTACTTTTTTGACATATTTCAAATTCTATTCTTAGAATAAATCACTTTTATTAAACAACTAAAAATATCGTTTCAAAGTAGAAAGTCTACGTTTGTTCTAGCCCCCCTATAGGGAATTCGACGTGTTAGAGAGAGAGGTATAGGAAAATCAGCGCGTCAGAAAGAGCGCTATGACGTCACACCCACCATCACGTCAATGCAGAGATGCGTTACGATAATAACTAACTTCCCAGTCCAAGCGTAATATTAACAATTGAGCGAAAAGGGCATTAGTTAATATCTCTTATTATTGGTTCAATTTTTATAGAAAAATCATGCGCAGAATGAAAGACAAAAGGGCGGTAACGTATATCTCCGTTACTATTGGTCCAAATTGAACGCGGAAATGGCGCTATATTAGAAATGTGACGTAGAATAATTATATATAAAAAAATTATATTGAACCATTGTTTATAAGACATAAAACATGAATTATTAAATCCTGGAAATATTTACAGCCGGTAGCTAGAAAATATTGTTTGTTTCTGAAATGAAGAAACTTATTCTTGTTTTTAATAATCAAAACCACCATATTTATCTCATAAGTATATTATAATTCCCTGTGTTCAAACATTTTAATCGTACAAAAGGAAATCCACATAACCGCATATCCAAAGAGATAAAACCCCTCTGTCGCTTCATCGTCATGCTCGAGAATTAATGTTTGTTAAATCCAACAATGAATAATGCTCCAAAGTGCATGTTCGTTGCGAGCAGTTATGTGTGATTGCTAACATGCATTTCACGAACCCGATCATTGTATCCTCGCTACCAAATTGTCATTTGCTGATTAAGTGATTCACCCTCAGACACTTTGGTAAAATATCCGGAAGGGAGGATAAATATGAAAAATATTTTTCTATCACGTGCGTAGAATTTTGTAAAATTTATTTATTGATCATAATTTTACAAATGTTTTTGTTTTGTTTGTTTAATTTATTTCACATTTTAAATTGAATTAAGTTAAAACTAATGAAGCAAATTTGAAATAATTTAACCGTTGAATAGAGAATTAAAAATCCGTTCAAATGAGCTATCAATCGACCACTGTTGCCGTTTAAAAAATCTGAAAATTTTGTTCCGAAATGGGCCAAGCTCAAATTAGTTTATTTGATAATTAGTTTGGAAAAAAATCAAAAAACTAATTACTCGCCGATATAATGTAATTAATCATTTAGGTTACTCAAAAATCATTTTATCTATTGCAATTTAGCCATTCAGTTATCAATTTTATTAATCTTTTTAAATAATATCAAACAATAATTTAATAATATCATATATAAACAATTTTATGGTATGCCATTCATCATTTTCCCGCTTAATTTGAATTTAATTATATCACTCCCTTGTCAATTGTCAAGTTACTTCTGATAACGGCAACAGTACATGCAAATTACTTGCAAAGTCAATGTCGGCAAAATTAATTAATTAAATTAATAAAAACTCGTCCTATTCGATTTTCTACCCCGAAAATTCTCAAATAGTAAACTCATCTGGTCAAAAATAAAAAATACATCACAGAGTTCAGTTTTTTGTGCTCTTTCCAAATATGGAAATGAATTTTAAAAACTCATATATACAGGGTGTTGTTTTGAGGGTGGGATAATTTGTGAATTTTTTGTCAAGCCTGACCTGGATTTCGTAACATTTTTAATACATTCAACAAGATATGCAGGTCATGTTTGCTAAATGTCAAAAAAATCTACAGGGTGGTTCAAATGTTATGAACAAGGAAAGAAATGGACAAAATGGATAAAACACCCTGTATTTCGGTTATAAAGAGAGCAATACCAATTATATGGGGTTTTTTTTTAGAATCACCTATCCACAGTTAAAGTATGTCCGTTTCCCAATGAATCACCCTGTATAAATTATAATATGCATATATAATACATCAACGAGTGGTAATTTTTTCTTCTAGGAATTCTAGAATAAGCGAAACAGTAAATAAATCAAAAGAAGGAAGGCCTTCCTAGAACGTTGACTTCGATAAATAATACATGCAAGGTGAAACGAACCGTTTCTATCCGTAAAATTCTGATTTTATGGCATAATCGCAAAGATTACAAACTTCGAGAAACTACAAAAACGTCAATTGGGAATTTGATCACCATGATTGAGCAAAATCTATATTATGAGAATTTTCAATTTATTTGAAATAAAAAAAAAAACTTAATAACAACTAAATTATTGTGTACACTCTTTTTATTATTTGGATTGCCAGATTTTTTACGAAAAAAATGTTATTAGAGTTTGTTTAACCATCCTCTGCCGTTACATCATACATTTTCTATCTTGATCTCTTAATCTTGAAATAGATGAGACGGAATTATGACGTATTTCTTAACTAATGTCGACACAAATGTAGTATAATGAGAGGGCAAAGTTTAATTTTTTTTAAGTTAATTAATTACCTTTCAAAAGAAAGAGATGCTAGAATACCGCTTTAACTGTTAAATGCAGTCTACAACGTTTGGGTTCACCCCAAAAACATAATCGTATAATACATTTTTAATATATATTATATAATAATTCGTCATTTAATCACGATTCGATCATCCGTAATTTTTTTTAGTCAAAAATTATGGTCAGGGACGTTAAACATCTCCAAGCTAGAAATTTGAAACAAATCAAGTTAAAAAATTACTTATGTAATTTTTGTCTTTTACCAACTTATTCATACAAACACACCTTAACATATTTCAATAGTTATATTTTAATTTTGAGGTTAAGTATAAAATAACATTCAAATAATATATGACAAACGTAAAAAAGCAGAATACGTCACCGATTATGACGTAACGGTTAGAGCATGGTTATGTTCTAAATGATGATTTATGACCGTTTTTCTGACAATTTATTTCAAAAACAAATTAATAATTAAAAATTACTGGGGATAGCCTACAACTTTGTTTAATATATCTGGATTTTACTTTATATTTTAGAACCAAAAAATATCAATAAAAACGTTACTATTATACAGGATGTTTCAGAATAAAGTACCGTAAATTAGGGACTGTATAGATTTTGATGAATTATTAAGAAAATTCAAATAACATTCTGTAACCCCCCCGTTTCCATTCTACAGGGTGATAAAGTGAAAGTGAAAAATACATATTTTTTAAAATATTGCTCGCTGAAATAATGTAAGTATTCCCACTATAATAATATTTTGATTGGCTAGAACTTATATGAATTACTGAAACTGAAAATTTCTATTGGTTTCGAGAAACGTCAAAAAATAATCGCTGAAATAATGTAAGTAGATTATTCCCACTATAATAATGTTTTGATTGGCTAGAACGTATATAAATTAGTGAAATTGAAAATTTCTATTGGTTTCGAGAAACGTCATAAAATAATCTACAAAATTTGTTGGTCACTTTATTTATCGAGAAATCCAAAATACGCGTGCAATTCGGCATGAACAAAATCCAAGATGGTTTCGTTTTGTTCAAGAACATTTTAAAGTTATTTTTTTACCAACGGAAAAATTGAATTTTTGCAAAGTTATGTATTATCCAAAAAGTTATTTGAATTAAATGAAATTCAATTTAAATGAAACTGAATTAACAAATAATTAAATTTCAAATCAATTTTATAAAAATCTAAACAATTTGGGATAACCATTCGCAATTGTTATTGATTAATAAGTATCCAGTGAACAAAACAAAATGCTGTATGTCCAGTTTTATTTTTTAAATTTGTGATTTTTTAGTCAGAAAAGTACAAGTTCATTCTTAAATCGACATAAAGGCAATATGTTTCATTTTTAGTCAGCACTGGTTTCGATAAGCTGAAATGCGAGATTCGGTTTCGCATTTGTAGATAACGTAATGAGTACCATTTTTAATATATTTAATTTGAAATTCAAAGATAAAAAACTTGAAGGTAAGTTATGAGATTATCAAAATAAACTTTCAGTAGTAATATCACAAGAGCATCGAAAATAATCGATTATAGGTACGACTCACGCACCCTCATGGTGTTTCGCAAAATTACTTCAAGTGAGAAGGACAGTATAAATATTATTTTCATATGCTCGCATGAGTTATATAATCATTTTATAACTATAATTTGGCAGCCTGCTTAGTAAAACTAAAATAGATAAAAGTTAAATTATACAGTGCCTTTATGTGTTTTATGCTTAACCAAATAGTCGAAGTTTAAAAAAAGCGAACCTGTCACACATAGTATAAAACATTTCAAATAACATAAATAATCTTCATCTTTGATAAAAGCAAACCGGTAAAAATGAACAATAATTCAAATTCTCATTCCTATCTCAATCTAAATAATACGTATGTCTAAATCATTAATAATAATTTTAAAATCGAAGTAATGACTTCGATGATGCAATCAATATCTCTAAATCTATTCGAATAAAATATAAATAATTGCTTTCCGATTCTAATTATAGTAGAAATGTACGGCAATTACGAGTCGATGATTAGAAAACCCAAATAACATCGTGTTTTCAAACGGTAAAATTAATGGAATATTAAATTTATATAATATCGATAATTCGTTGCTGTAAACATGAACGTAAATTTCAATTCTTAAATTAAGCAGTAAATCTAGGTATTTTTTATTCATGTGCCTATTAATATACTTGATTAATAGATTTCATTATAATTAGTTAAATAGGCGTAAACTGAAAATATTTATTTGTAAAAAATATGTGATTGCCAAATAAATAATAGTTTTAACAAAGTTAAAAAAACTACATTATTAATTTTCTTATATTTTAAATTGCCATTTGAAAAAAAATATTTTTTAAATTATACAGGGCGTTTCAGAATAAAGTATCGTAAATTAGATCTTGACGAATTATTAAGACAATTCAAATAACATTTTTCTCTAAACCCCCGTTTCCATTCTACAGGGCGATAAAGTGAAAGTGAAAAATACATATTTTTCAAATATGTTTAAGAGTAGAAAAATTAACTTGAAACTAGGTACATATTAGATGTTCAATAATACGAATTATTACCAGTTTATTTTAACAAATTATGATAATCCATTTGCATAGAAACAAGAGGGTGATCAAATCATTTTGAGCTTATGTTTTTGCACACCCTGTATTTCTTAAAAGTTAAACCTCATAGTTATTCCTCATACAATTTGGCACAAAAAAGGTGCTCTTAGTTCATCTCTGCAGAGCAATCCATTTTTGAGATATTTCAAATTTAATGCTACTCATACATGAACGCGATGTATTAATAATTAACTTCAAAAATGAAAAGTTTTATTTTAGAAAATAGAAACAACTGACTCAAATGAAATGTAGTAATTATTCAGTACTTTAAAAGCTAAATCAGAAAAATCCATTAAAATTAAAAATAATAAAAAAAAAACAAATTAAAATCACGAAGAAATCTACAAAACTTCAAAAATCGAATTAAGAAAATTTCATAAAATTTAAAAAAAAAAATAATTAAACATCAAAATATAGGAAAAAATAAGAAAATGTCAAATAAAAATAAAAAAATTATAAAAAATTTAAAAATCATAAAACAAATTTTTTTCAAAATAAAACACAAGTTTAAAAAAGACAAATATTTCAGAAAAATGGAGAAAACTTTTAAAGGTCGTAAAAATTTAACAAAACTAAAAAAATTTAAATTAACAAAAAAAAAATAGAGAACAGAAAATTTCAAAACTCAGAAAAAAAGTTTGTGCGGTCGGGGACCCACGTCAGGAACCAAGTTTCTTGCGTGATTTAATATTTCTATCTCTCCCCCCCTATTTTTTATAATTTTCCGAATTTTTTCCTAAATTCTGTTTCATTATTTTTTCTTATTTCCCCTATTTTTCTGTATTTGTTCGTGTTTTTCCATATTTTTTTCTATTTTTCATTATTTTTTAATATATTTTACTTTGTTCCCCCATTTTTCTCAATTTCACCTTTTTTTCTGTTTTTCCGCTATTTTACCTATTTATTTCTATTTTTCCGTATTTTTCATTATTTTTTACTATTTTTCCCAATTATTCGTTTTTCTTCTATTTTACAACATTTTTCATTATTTTTTCCATTTCCTTTTTTTTCCTGCATTTCTTTATTTTTCTATATTTTGCCCTGATTGTCCCTATTTTGCTTTATTTTCAGTATTTCACTTTATTATTTCCTATTTTTCCTACTTTTCTTATTTTTCCCTAGTTTTCCTTATTTTCTCTATTTGTCCCAATTTTTTGTTTTTCCATTACAAAATTGCAATAATTTATGATTCTACCGACCATTCAAAAATGAGCATTAAAGTAACTATGGTCACAACTAAGCAGTAGTGCAAGAAACGAAATTATGACGTCATATGACATCTACCGTTTTCTACATGGTAAATCTACTGCCTTGGGCATCTTATATCTGGCAACACTGCTCGTGTCTATTGCCTGGTAACAAGTTTTCTAAAATCTGTCGAATTATTTTCAATTTATTCTCACTCTCTTGTGATATTACTACAGAAAATTTCACACCCAACATTTTCGACCAATTAAAAGCCTGTATTTTGTATCGTTACCATAGCAACTAAAAAATAATTTCGGAAATTTTTCTATTCCTTAGAGTAAATATGCATGAAATTAGACTGGAAATTTTTTGACGTTTATAGTGAAATGACATTTACCATCAAAAACTGTCATTGTCCTAGTATTTTTTTATTATTTCGGTGTGAAATTTTCTGACCGAATCCCCCACGGGCTTAAATTAATTGCGGGAAATTTGTTTCGTACAGGAATTTTTAAAGAAAATTATCCCTCGGCGCTTCGCGACTCCTGATTACTTTCAAAAAAATTTCGGCCATAATTCATACCCTAGGGAGATTATAAGCGACAATTTAATTCTCTACAATCTTTACATAGTCAATATTGTTGGTAATAATAAACAAAAAGTGAAAAAAACTAGGATAGTGGTGCGAATTTTTAAACTATTGGACCATTTTTATTAAAAATAAAGACAAAATTGTAGAGTGTAGTTGCCCAACAACTTTTATATAAACAATTTTATCGTAAAACGTGTAGATCATGGCCAGGAGGCATTACGGAAGAACTCATTTCCACACCACCATTTCGACACTTTTTTTTACGTGATTTCCCAAGTAGACCTAATATTTCTATTAAAATTGAATACTTGTTTATGACTTTATTGTCATCTAAATCTTTTTGTTGGTCTTTCAACGTCAGTATTGTCTTGCGTTTCTGTCAAATCTCGATATTCAGTCTCGGTTTTTCTTATAAGGAATTTGAACCACAGACATTACCATTTTGAGTGTAAAGTCGAGACAAAAAATGAATATTTCGAGGAAAGGATATGATTAGCAAATGAAAGAGTATTGGTAATGTCTGTATTTTTGTATTTATAAATAACTCCAATGTGTTTTTTGATTCTAATTGTAAAAGCATTTTTTTTACGAAACAATTTCTACCTTGACGCCACTACTTTTATGAACCGAAAAAATGTTTCATTTCAAAACGTCACGTGCACGTCAACTGTCATTCTAAAACCGCCAAAAATTCAAATTAAAATGGGTGTTGTGAATTTTGTGAAAAACCAGCTGCATTCATATTTTGTGCAATTTATAACCAGAGAGAATTTTTGGCTGTTCATTTATCAGAAAATTTGTAATTGAGTTTTTTCGTAGTGCTAAAAAATATATTGTGGCCACTTTATCAGTCTCTGTCTGGGTTCTGGAGGTAGTCCAAACTTTATTTGTGGTTATTCTGAAGTAAGTTTTCCTTGAGAGATTTAACCTCTCTAATTTTCATTTACCTTAATGGTTGAAGAAATTATATTTTAAAGGTATCTACTAATGACAACTACAGGTATAATACAAAAAATTAAACATTCTGTTAAAAAAAAATTAGTTTACACTGTCGAATTTCGAAATATTCTTGGACATTCATTTATACAGTTTTCGTTAAAAATGTTTTAAATGTTGTTTCTATTCAATTCGACTTAATTTTTCAGAAAGGCCTTATACGAGGGTACATCTATCTTCTATACCAAGACACTTCAGTATTCTCGAGAACCGTCATTTGAATCGTCCATCAGTCTTTATATGTTATTGTCAACACGGTAATGGAGCTAATGATGACATAAATAAGTAACTAGCCATGCAAGGCTGCTCCTGCATTCAATATTCAACGTCGAACAAACCTGCTTCAGTGCTTTCTGCTGTTTTTCTATGTTCGATTCCACTCACGATGCTCGATTCTCGATCCTCGTTCCACGTCCGTACACATAGCACCGGTCTTCGACAAAAGCCAACGTTGCCAAATTTAAAAATTTTATTACTTTGATTTATTAAAACCACAATTAACAATTCTTTAGTTAATTGTTTTGCTTAATATTACTGTTTCTTATACACTAAACAAATTTTTCGACAAATGACTAAATAATCTCAGCTCAGCTATCTGAGTTAAAAAATGAATACTCAATGTGTAAATTTACTAATTGCTGTTTTTTTTTTATTTCTAAATAGTACTTTTGTAATATACAATAAAAACTCCCATTTCCCAATTTTGGAAATTAATAGAGATATTTTAATTCTTTTACAGTTTGCAGAGCACTGGGAGAGCTTCAGTTTTGGATATAAATTGATTTTAAATATGTCAAAATGTACATGGCGCTGCACTCAAAAACTTTTTTTCGATCGGAGAATCTTTCAAATGTAATACTTAAGTCCAAACATTGCATTATCCAAATAATTAAAATCGTACTAACCCATATTTTTGTAATTTATTGGAAACAATACTGCTTTTATAATGAAATCTTAAATAAATTTTTCTTCAATTGTCGTTTTATTTAAAATATTATTAAAACTACTTTCCTATTATTTCCAAGTACAGTCATCTAAAATATTTTTTTCTTCAAATTTTTAAAAAAATACAGGTTATTATAATAGTAGAGGTAGATATAGTCGTTGGAATCGGAATTTGAGATTCATTATAAAGGTCGACTATAATAAACTACCTACCCTTATCCACATTTAACAATGAGTACGGCCATAAATTCAATCTCGGTCCAAAATTAGACACCTCTGTGGTCCGTATTACAAATTTTGTTTTTAAAATAATAGATATTGACCTATACTTAAATCATATTGTATTAACAGTTAAGGATCTATTATTTTCCAACAATTTTTCTGAATTTTTCCTATTTTTTTTATGTTTTTTCCTATTTTTTTTTAAATTTTTTTCTATTTCTATAAAATAGTGGAGCGGTCGAGGGTTTTGGCATCGCACATATGTTAGAGTATTTTATTTTTTATGCCATAAATTGCAAAGTTTACCAAAAAAAAATTTTGTGCTTTTGATTTTTTCATTAATTAAACAAAATAATATAATAATGTATTAAGGAACGTAGGGATCTTGAATAGTAAATCGTGGAGGGAAGAACAGAAGCGGTGGCTGCAATATCAACTAACTAGTTTAATGTAACAAGGAATCATTCCGTTCCGGCCCTGTCTAATGGAATGTACACAGAATCTTACTGACTCACGACCAGGGGGCTAGAAACCCCTCGACTATTCTAGAAACGACTCTTCTTTAGTATTGTGCTTAAAGACAGCCTCAAAGTCCTTGTAGAATTGGACTCTTTCTGGATTTATTTTAGATGTTAGAGCGTTTTTTGCTGGTGTTACACAGTCGGCCGCCTCTTTTCCAGGAATCCCCTCATGTAATAAATAATATGGGTTACAAATAAAATGAAAATAAATTAAATTTTGTATAATATAACATTCATTGTTTATCTCAAAGTTTTTACTTTTCTTTATTGTAATTTTATTTTTGAAGTAAAAACTTCTCAAGACCCGTTGGACGATTTTTGGATAGGAAAAAAATTGGAAAAATAGAAAAAAAATGGGTAAAATTAAAAAAGTGGAAAAAATGGGGAAAATGGGAAAAAATTAGAACAACTAGAAAAAACCAGTGAAAATGGTAAAAAAAAGTAGGAAAAAATAGGAAAATGCGAAAATATAAGGAAAATAAAGAAAAAAATAGAAATTGGAAAAAGTAGAAAATATAGGGAAAAATTTATAGGAAAAATGGGAAAAAATAATTAAAAAAAAATAGGTAAAATGAAGAAAAATAGGAAAACGTAAAAAAATGGGAGAAATAGAAAAAATAGGTTAAAAATAGGTAAAATACAAGCAAAAAAAAAAGAAATAGGGAAATATAGAAAAAAATAGAAAATTAGTAAAAAATAGTAGGAAGTAGAAAAAAATAGTATAAAATAGGAAAATATTGGAAGAAATGGTAAAAAATAAAAAATGGGGAAAAATAGCAAAAACAGGAAAAAGTAAAAAATAGGCAAAAATAAGACAACAATTAATGAGAACAATTTAAAATTATACTGAAATATGGACCATGTTTGAATTTTAAAAGAGGTATAACAGTTATCCATAAAGTAGTAAAACCCCTTGTAAAAGATGCATAAGTTAATCTCAAATAAGTCTTCCAAAAACTATGCCAATTGCTGTTTTTTTTTTAATTTCTAAATAGTACTTTTATGATCTATTGATTTATTATTATATTTCACCTAAGTTAAATCAACATTTGTTTGGGATTCTTTCAGCATTAGAATTGAAAATGTTTAAACATAAATTGTTGCTTTTAAATGTTATAATCAGGTTGCTGCAGAAATTTAACTTTCCCTCTATAAAATTATTTATTATTTCATTCCATATAAATTGTGTAGAAACTATATCTGACTTGTTTTGACAGAATAAGTCCCAATTCTTGTTTATTTACTGTGAAATCATTTAGTCTGGTCGAGAAGTGAGTTTTCTACGAAAAATAGTTAGAAGGGTAAGAAAAATATGAGCGATGGCTAATTCGATTACAATTCTGAGAAATGTGTCATGTCGATTTGTGATTTTTCCTCCTCTTTAAGGATCTTTTGTGCAATTCCCGCTATCTTGTATAGTTTTTGGGTCAACATCAAAAAATAAAATGGCTTTTTTTTTCGTTTTTTGTTCATAACAATTCCAATTTTTATTTGCAGAAAAGACCAGACTATAATGTTTCTCAGTTGACTTTTCATAGTGTATTCACTCACCCCAAACAAACCAAAAGCTATTAGACGAAATAACACAACTTCTTGGATATTCTTAATTAACATATTTTATATTAGTATATTTTTCTTTACAAATTAATTTTCATGAAATTAAAACTTTTATGATTATTAAAATTAAAATATATTTAATTTAATATCCACTCTACTGTTAGGAATATTTTCTGTAAATTAAAAATTCATGTTATACCAATTTTTTAAGGTATATACATAATAATATATATTCATCAATATGATGATAGCGCTGTGGTGTAGCGTAAATAAAAATATACCTAAACAACTTTTTCATACAAGGCATTACGAGCAAATAAAGAACGTATTGCCCGAAGAGAAGCTTCCATTTATAATCAACTGATTAAATTACAAGATGTCGAGAGACATTGGATGTTCAAAAGAATGAAAATTATCCACAGGCAAGGACGTATCATCAGGATTTCAAATATTGGGTTTACTAAACATTATTATTTTTTATTTAATATTAAAATATATTATTTGTGATAAATGGTACATTTTTTACTAACCACTAGTGATATTTAATTTTAAGGAAAAAATTGTTATTATTGTAAACAATAAAAGAGAATGTGAAATTTACTCGTACAAAAGAGCGTAGGTATGGGAAGGGTAAAGGGGTAATTACCCCCCTAGGATACCAAAAAATTGCACGAAAAGAAGAAATAAAAATTATGAAATGTAGAAACGTGACAAAAAGATATATTTGTTTAAGTTTGATTACCCCCCAGGAAAAAATTACCACCGCCCTAGGAAACAAAGTTATCTACGCTCTTGTATACAGCGTATAGAGAAAAACGATATAGAAATGCCCACCCACAGTTTCCAATGGGGAAGTTTTTCTCAAAAATTCTTCCAGTGAAAACTAAAGTATGGAAAAAACACATATAAAGTGCAAATTTTTACAAAAATTAATTTTTTCACACATGAATTGGGGAAAAAGCATGAATACATTTTTCCACAGTTCAATTTGAAAAAAAAATGAACAAGAATGCATTATTCCACTGCTAATTTGGAAAAAAAGAAGCAAGTATACATTTTTCACAGATTAAAATTTAGAATTACCAATTTTTCGGTAAATTGTTGAAAAAAAAAACAGCAAAAATTTTAAATCATAATTTATCTTGCTCTTTAATAACTAAAAAAAAAATTGTTTTTATTTAAATTTTCCTTGTTTATTTAATAAACAATTTGTTATAAAAAATTAAATTTTTTCTATATATATTTTTTTCGTTTTTTACATAATGAAACAAAAACAACCATGTGTTATTTTTTGAGAAAAATAATTTATTTATATGGTAGAAAAAATTGCTAATCAACAAACACGATTCCAAGCAACAAAACAAATCTTTTTAAGTAACATTTTTTTTTTAAATCATAATTTCTATCAAAGATTATATTTCCAAAAAATTTTTAAATTATCCTATAAACAACGCACCTGAAAATAAACGAAAACAACTAAAAGCAGATAAAAATAAGTAAAAGCAAATGAAAATAAATGAAGGTTAACGAAAACAAATGAAAACAGGTGAGAGCATGTGAAGTGAGCGAAAACGGATCAAACGGACGAAGGCAGATGAAAATAAACGAAAACGACTGAAAACGGACGAAACCAAATGAGAATAAGCGAGGACGGATGAAAGCGAACGAAATGGAGAAAAAACAAAATTGGAAAAACAGCAAAAATGCATTTTTCACACACAACTTTGAAACAACAATGCATTTTTTCCCACAGAAATTTATAAAACAAATAAACAATGCATTTTCCCCAGAGGAAACTGAAAAACAAAAAAATTGAAATTCAAAGCACAAGTGTATTTTTCCACAGAGAAAATTGAAAACAAAGCACCAATGCATTTATTTATGAAAAAATTTGAAATTCAAAGCAAGAATGCATTTTTCCACAGATGGAATTAAAAAACAAAGCAAAAATGCATTTTTTTACACAAGAATTTGAAATTCAAAGCAAGAATGCACATTTCCATACAGGAAATTGAAAAACAAAGCAACACTGCATTTTTTCGTACAAAAAAATGAAAAACAAAGTAAGAATGCATTTTTTCCACACATGGAATTAAAAAAACAAAGCAAAAATGCATTTTTTTACACAAGGATTTGAAATTCAAAGCAAGAATGCACTTTTCCATACAGGAAATTGAAAAACAAAGCAACAATGCATTTTTTCATACAAAAAATTGAAAAACAGGAAATTTAAAAAAGAAAGCAACAATGCATATTTTTTACACAAGAATTTGAAATACATAGCAAGAATGCATTTTTCCATACAGGATATTGTCTAAAAGTTTAATTAGCTCCCCCAGGAAAAAAGGACCCCCTCAGGAAAAAAAGTATCCCACTCAAAAAAAAAGTTATCTACGCCCTTAGTCATACAATTATGTAATTAATTCATATTTAATAGCGTACCACACAAACATATAAAATTGAACAAAAGGAGGGTGGCAACTAGTTTCGGCTACCAGCCATCTTCAGGCCATATACTAATAACTGGATTAATAAATTCTTAAATTATAAAATAAAGAACGCAATGGTCCAAAGATATTGGGAGTAAGGAAGTAGGGGGATACATGAAAGGTGCAATTTATGTTTTAAATTTGAACGTAAAAGGGGTGGTAAAAAATAGTTTGTGGATAGGTAAACTTTAGAATACAAACCGAGGCGGGTATGGGAAAAATCCATAATGATGTTAACATGGGAACGTCACCATGAAAAGACAAATTATTGTAAGCCGGTAACGACTTACACTTCAACAAGTGTATGGCCTGAAGATGGCTAGTAGCCGAAACTAGTTGCCACCCTCCTTTTGTTTAATTTTAATATATTTTTGTGGTACATGATTTAAAGTTTTATTGGCAAATTTTTTAAAATTAATATTTAGTCATAAACGTTCAAATTTGAATTTTCCCCTGACGTTTGTCTTATTTAAACTAGTTGCCACCCCTTTTTATTCAATTTTAATATATTTTTAATATATTTCTTGGTAGATGATTTAAAGATTTTTTGGCACATTTTTTTAAATTCATATTTCGTCATAAACGTTCAAATTTGAATTTTCCCCTGACGTTTGTCTTATTTAAATTAGTTGCCACCCCCTTTTGTTTAATTTTAATATATTTTTGTGGTAGATGATTTAACGTTTTATTTGCACATTTTTTTTATTCATATTTAGTCATAAACGTTCAAATTTAAATTTTGTCTTATTTTATATACACATACTTTCTCCATTGTCTTCTTATAGTAGACAATTTTTTCCTATTAAAACAAATAAAAACCACGTGTATTTTAAAAAAAGAATTTTTATTGTGTACGCCAATGGCGTTGAGACAAACATTCCACGGACAAATTATAAAGTTGACTCTTCACGGCTTTATGAGATTTTTACGACCGTTTTTGTTTTTTTCTCTTGCATTCAGAGTCATAATGTGACGAGTTTTTGTTGGCGCAAATTTTAATTTACTTTGTTGTTGGAATTCGGTGGAAAAAATGAATGACTTTTCAAAACAAAAATGTATTTCGGGGTCCCTTACACAAATATAACATTTGTAAAAAATTCCAACAGATCGCTATAATCATGTCATATAGTTTTGAAACCGGAAGTCAGAAAAATCTGAAAATCTATTTGGGAGCTATTTAAGGTATGCTGAGTTTATTACAGTTTACTGCTTGTCTCTATCTCTTTTCGTTTTTGAGTTATAAATGCGGACAAACGGACAAACAGACAGACAGAGAGATATTATAAGAATTCTCCTTTAGAAGTCTAAAATACCGTTAAATTGTCACAAAGTGAAATCCATTGTGACACTTTTCTATACTCTTATATTTTTAATAATTTCCTGATGATGGTTTTTCAACCGAAACTAGTCGCCTAAATTTTTTTTCTATATACGCGACTTTGTTTTATTTCTATTGTTGAAAATTTGGACCATATTTGAGATTTTAATTATTTATTGGATTCTATAAATAAATATAAATATTAATAAGTAATAATTTTTAAATTTTTTCCAATTCTCCTATTTTTATGATCTTTTCTTATAATTACAGTTTTTACGTTTTTTCCAGTTTTTATTCTTATTTTTATGATTTTTTATAAAAATTTTCGTATTTTTATGATTTTTCTAAATTTTCCGTATTCGTAGGCTTTTTTTTATTTTTATTTATTTATTCTGATTTTTTCGACCATTTCTAATTCTTTAGTGATTTTTCCAATTTTTTCTACCCTTTTATTATAATGACATTTTTTATGATTTTTTTCTAATTGTTCCTAATTGTTTGTATTTTTTTCCCGTTTTTCAATTTTTTTAATTTTTTTTCTAATTTTTTCCTAATTCTCTTATTTTCATGATTTTTTCCAGTATTTTTCTTATTTTTACGATTTTTTCATATTTATATTCAAAAAATTTTCGTATTTCTGTTTTTTTTTATTTTTATTAATTTATTCTCATTTTTCCGACTTTTTCTAATTCTTTACTGATTTTTCTTCTCATAAAATATATTTTTTTTCTAATTCTCTTATTTTTATGATTTTTTCTTATTTTTATGATTCTTTCTAAATCTTTTCGTATTTTTATGATTTTTTAAAATTCTTTCGTATTTTTATGCTTTTTTTATTTATATTTATTTATTATGATTGTTTGTAATTTTTTCTCGTTATCATTTTTTTTTTCTAATTCTCTTATTTTTATGATTTTTTCGTATTTTTAAGATTATTCTAAATTTTTTCGTATTTTTACGATTTTTTTTATTTTTATTTATTTATTCTCATTTTTTCGACTTTTTCTAATTCTTTACTGATTTTTCTTCTCACAAAATATAAGCAAGAAATAAATACGTATATATTTGGTGAAGTTAATTTGTTTGACTCTAACCCTTTTATCCTAATGACATTTTTTCTGTTTTTTTTTATTTTTCTCTATTTTTTTTTCTAATTCTCTTATTTTTATGGTTTTTTTTGTTTTTTTCTATTTTTTTTTCTAATTCTCTTATTTTTATGATTTTTTCTTATTATTACTGTTTTTATGGTTTTTTTTTTGTTTTTTTTTCAGTTTTTTTCTTATTTTTATGATTTTTTCTTAATCTTTACGTATTTTTATGATTTTTCCAAATTTTTTCGTATTTTTATGCTTTTTTTATTTTTATTTATTTATTCTGTTTGTAATTTTTTCTCATTTTTTTAATTTTTTTCTAATTCTCGTATTTTTATGATTTTTTCTTATTATTACTGTTTTTATGTTTTTTTTTATATATTTTTTTATTTTTTCCAGTATTTTTTTTATTTTTATGATTTTTTCGTATTTTTATGATTATTCTAAATGTTTTCGTATTTTTATGCTTTTTTTTATTTTTATTTATTTATTCTGATTTTTTCTGTTTTTAAATTTTTTTTCAATTTTTTTTCTAATTTTTTTCTAATTTTTCGACTTTTTCTAATTATTCTTTTTCTAATTCTTTACTGATTTTTCTGATTTTTTCTTCTCATAAAATATAAGCATGAGATAAATACGTATAGATATTTAGTGAAGTTAATTTTCTACCCTTTTATTCTAAAGACATTATTTCTGATTTTTTCTAATCGTTTGTAATTTTTTCTAATTTTTTTTAAATTTTATCTATTTTTTTAAATTTTTTTCTAATTTTCTTTTTTTTATTATTTTTTCTTATTATTACTGTTTTATGGTGTTTTTTATGTTTTTTTATTTTTCCAGCTTTTTTCCCATTTTTATGATTTTTTTCTAATATATTCTAATATTTTCTAATATTCGTATTTTTATGATTTTTCTAAATTTTTCCGTATTTTTATGATTTTTTCTTGTTATTACTGTTTTTATGTTTTTTTTTTATTTTTTCCAGTTTCTTTCTTATTTTTATGCTTTTTTTTATTTTTATTTATTTATTCTGATTTTTTCGACTTTTACTAATTCTTTACTGATTTTTCAGATTTTTTCTTATAAAATATAAGCATGAAATAAATATATCATATATTTAATTTACAAATTAAAATTTAGTATAGTGAACTGTTCTAATAAAATATTAAATGTAATATTTATAAATATACATCAAGTAACCGATAATGTATGTTATTATACATTTTAGTTATTTATTTTACAACAATTTTTGGCATTTACATTTTTTACTAATTCTGACAATGGCAAACTTAATCATCATATTGTAAGAATGGATTTCTACTTTTTTGTTTAAAGCCAGACAAGGTTATATGCCCTTGGCACCATTATGGAAATTTTGTAGGTTCTTAAACAGCTGGTGGTCTTTTCTCAGATTTCAAGATTTAAGAAATACATTAGTCATTTTGCTCTCTACAATACAAAACAGTTTTATTTATACTTCCACTTATAGTTGTTTACCTTCCTGTAGACAAGCATTATATTATTAAAAAAAAAAGAAAGAACGCTAAAGGATTCTTAAAAATCAATTTTTATACAGGAGTGGTAAACTAGGAATAAGAAAAAATAAATCAATAAATATATAACTTGGATTAACACTGACTCATTCCCATATAAGACTCGTAAGAATACAAACAAGGCAATGTAATTAATCTGTTCTACTTAAAAATGTACAAGTTCTTCTTAATGGCTTTTAGATGAGCGCCAACGATATTATTCTATTGTATTAGTAACTTTCTTTTTTTTTAAATGTTTTATCCGGTCATAGAACTATAATGGTGATCGATGATCGAGAATTTTTAATGAGAAAATTTCGAAAATACATAATTAAATTGCAAATTTTATACTTTGCAAACTAAATCTATTTTTGCAGAAAATCGATACTTTTGTTAATTTTTTTCTTTCATAATTTTTAATTTTTTCATTTTTTTTTCTAATTTTCTTGTAATTTATTAAAACTTTTGATAAAATATTATGAAATCCAGTTTATTTGGAAATTTATATTTCGTATGTATGAATTATGACACATTTATATGGTTAAAAATATTTGAAAAGGCGATTGTAAATTGCAATCGCGGTCAATTTTTAATCCTCGATTATAATAGCATAAATTGGTGCGGTTAGTCATATTTATAATGAATTAATTTGATTTTTTTTGAATATCTGTATTTTCCACTTGGGTCATAATATTAAAAATTCGGTTTTAAATAAACTTGCTGAATTTAACAACTTAAAAATTACACGGGTTAAATACATATGATGTTTGTAGTACTTCAGCCCAAGAAATTCAATTTAACATTAAACATAAGGACTATACGCATCACGACAATTCTGGACTCTATGTTGACATTTTGGTCTTTTAAACAGATGTAACTTGATATATTTTTTATTATTTGAAACTGCACAAAATAGTTTTGTTTTTTTAAAATTCCAAGAATGTGAGTACCAGAAATGATTTATATACAGACCCCAAAAACAATAGAATTCCTCTCCCAGACACGGGAAGACGATTGGCTAAATAATTTTTGAAATAACAGGTTCTTGAATTATGCCGGGAGTGTGTAAAAGGTCAAGAAAAGTCATTTTAAGCAAAAAAAAAATTCAAATTTTTTCATGAATTTAATACTTCCGGTGTGGACCGAAATAAAAATTAGTGTTACAGCTAATTTTAAACTTATTGTTTTTTCCTTCATTTTTTCTCTCATTTTTTACAAGTATATTCTTTGCCACGTTCCTCCCTTTTTTTTTAAGTATATTTTTTTTCCCAATTTTATTTTTCCCCCATTTTTTTAAACTATAATTTATTCCCATTTTTTCTCTCCGTATTTGTTTACAACTATGATATTTTAATTTTTTTACGTACTATTATATTTTGTCCCATTTTTTTACAACTATTATTTTTTGCTTCATTTTTTCTCTCATTTTTTACAACGTTTTTTGCCATGTTCCTCCCTCTTTTTTTTGAAGTATAATTTTTTCCCCATTTTATTTTTCCCTCATTTTTTTTAAACTATTTATTTTCCCATTTTTTCTCCATATTTTTTTACAACTATGATTTTTTTTTGTTTTTTTTTACTATTAGGTATATTTAGTCCCATTTTTTTACAACTATTATCAGAAGAAAAAGAAAATCGGAAAAATGATAGAGAAACGAAAAAAAATTAGATGAAGAATAAATAAATGTGTCTTATTTTTATTCTAATTTAACTTATTTGTTATAAATGACTTAAGTAAGATTTGTAAATTAAGCATCAATATTTTTATGTGGTCTACCTAAATAATGTTAAAAATTCTTTGGTAAGTATCCACTATATTGTTATCCCCCTTTTATATAACTCATTTTGAACGTTTGTATTATAGACCTGATGATGGCATTAGTATGCCGAAACTAGTTGCCAACTCCCAATTATATCATTAAATAATTTTGTGGTACTAAACTTTGAATTTTATTTCTTCATCAATATTTTTAAATAAGCAGTAATATACAGTGTGGGGCAAATTTAATTAAACACTATTGGAATTTCGTAAACTTTTATGCATACCAAATTGGTTCAATGACAAAAAAGATGCGTATTTTCCAGACGAAATAAAAGATTTTTTCAAAATTAAAATTTCAGGACTGGTTTAAAAGATATTTGGGGAAAACCGAAATTGACGATTATGGTTTTATTTTAAAGATCATATTCTAGTCATAATAACCTGATTATATATTCAAACACAGCAAAATACTTTCGATTTAAAGTGCATGTTAAAAAGAAAAGACCATGGACTAAACTATGGAAAAATGTACTGGCTAATTGGAAGAAACTTAACTCTGTGCCTACATAATAATATTATACTTTATAAGCAGATACTTAAGCCTGTATGGACTTATGGTATCCAACTATGGGGATGCACCAAAACAAACAACTTAGTAACCTTCCAATGATTTCAAAACAAAGCACTGAGGATTATACTACTTGCCTCTTTTTACATTCACAAGAATGACCTCCATATGGACCTGGAAATGGACACTGTTGATCAGATCATCAAGAAATTAGCCAAGAGTCATGAAGAAAGACTCCATCATCATGTTGTTTTGTTCGCCCAAAAGCTGTCCTGAATGAACAGTCTTAAATGTACGCCTATGTTTCGGTCAAGTGGTACTCGTTCAACAAATTATAGTATTTGGAAATGATATTTGAGATTGACTTATTCATATTTTATGAGGGTTTATGAGGGTTTTTACTGTTTTATAGGCAACTGTTATAAATCTTTTAAAGAAATGGTACCTCAAATTTAAATATGGACCGTACTTCAGTATAATTAGAAAAACTATTGGAAAACACAAAAAAATAGAAGGATATAGGAAAAAATAGGAGAAATAGCGACAGAAGTGAAAAATAGGGAGAAATATTTAAAAAACATGGAAACACATCGAAAAATAGGGAAAATAGGAACAAATAAAATAGAGAAAATAGAGAAATTTTGGAAAAATAGCGAAATATAGGGAAAAGAGCGAAAAATAGAAAAAAAAATTGAGAAAATGGGGAAAGGGAAAAATGGGAACAAAATTGAAAAAAACAGGAAAATTTGGGAAAAATAGTGAAAAACAATGAAAAACGGTAAAAAAAAGGTCAATTGGAAAAATTAGGGAAAAAATTTGAAAAAACATTAAAAACAGGGAAATTTTGGAAAAATATAAAAAAATTATGAAAAAGATAGAAACATAGGGAAAACTAGGAGCAAATAGGGCAAATTTTGAGCAAAATAGGAAAATTTGCGATTAATAGTGAAAAATAGGGAAAAATAAAAATAAATTGGAAAATATAAAAAAATAAAGATAAAAAAAAAGACTAAGGGAAACCAAGGAAAACTAGAAAGATATAGGAAAAATAGAAAAAAAATTGGACAAACCGTGAAAATAGTGAAAAATAGGGGAAAACATGAAAATAAATGGAGAAAAATAGGGAAAACAACGAGCAAATAGGGCAAGTAGGTAAAAATAGTGCAAAATAAAGAAAAGCCGGGAAAAATAGTGAGAAATAGAGATAATAGGAAATTGGGAAAAATAAGAAAAAGAGAAAAAAATATAAAAAAATGGCTTTTTATACATTCCAAAAAGATGAAAGGGAAATAATGTACATGTAATGCCCAGTTGGTTTTTAATTGGAGCTTCGAACAATTCAGCACTTTTATAAGTTAAGTGGAAGAGCTATTTGAGATTGACTTATGCATCTTTTACGAGGGATTATGAGGATTTTACCTCTTTTTAGGCATAAATCTTTTAAAGAAATGGTATCTCTTTTAAAATTTAAATATGGACCGTACTTCAGTATCATCTGAAGTTGTTTCAAAGATAGATGCAAATAGGTGTATTACAATTTAGTATAAAAAACAACAATTTGTAAACTACATAACATAACACAAAAAGTCCATTTTTTTCATACTTTTTTGTGTTAACGTGATTCAAAAATGGCGAGAGGTCATGTACTGGCCACATCAGTTTTTTTTTTAATTAATAATAATCATTTATATTTAAAATATGATATTGTAAATAAATAACATGCCTCCTTTATTTGAGAAAAACAAAACAATTGTACATCATTTTAATGGTAAAACAATTGAGTTTTTGCTAAAAAAACTGTATTTGGTAAAAAGCAATTCGTTTTAATTACTTTATAATCGACCCTATCTAATTTTCTCGAAAATTAAAATTACAGTCTTACCTAATACCTATTATTTTAAAAACAAAATTTGTAATACGGACCAGAGAGCTATATAAGCTTTGAATCGAGGTTGAATTTATGGCAGTACTCATAAACCATTGTTAAATGTGGTTAAGGGTAGGTAGTTTATTACAGTTGACCTTTATAATGAGTCTCAAATAGCGCTTCTTCTTACTATAATAAATATATTTATGTTGCGATGACAGCATCATTAGAATGGTCAATTTTAAATAATGTCAGTCCTTTTCGGGAATATTTAAGAGTGTTATATTATTTTTAAAACAAAACTAGTGCTCTTCGTATACCATAAAATTTACTAGGCTGCATTTGGCATTTGTGTTTCTTGGGCAAAGTGCATTTCGACAAATGTTTGTCATTCGGCTATTTCTCGTTAACCTGTCTGTAAATTGACACGAAGCAACGGAAGGTCTTCGCGTAGGTCCCATATGCCTTGGGCGTACCTCCCAAACAGTTGCGCTGTATTTCACAACAACAGTGCAGTAGATTAATAATAGTCGTCAAACCCAATCAAACAATGAAACTTTGGGAATTATTACAGGGTTCGACAAACCAAATTATACTGCTCCTTCTAGAGCAAAGTCTTTGCTTACAATAATTTAAAGATTTTTTTAAATGTCCAATTTTGTGAAATTTATCTAACGATGATTACAAAAATGAAATAAGAGTGCGACTCGTTCATTATTATTGATTATTTAAACAAATTAATAATGTCATGACTAATATAAGCTTTTAATTAATAAATTATGCGGATTATACAAATACATTAGAGATTTTCCAAAGATATACAAGGCGGCGCAAATTTAATTCATTGGGATTTCGTAAACCGTTATACATATAAAGTTGGTTAAAGGGAGAAAATGATGTGAATTTTCAAAACAAATTGATTTTTTTCAAAATATAACAGGTCTGGTTTTCGAGATATTTGGGGAAAACTGAAATTTACGATTTTCGTTTTATTTAATTAACACCTTAAGTTTTTCAATTTGTTAAAAACTGCTTTTGATAAAATTTTGATTTTTTTAATTTTTTCTATTTTCCCCTTCCATTTTTTCAAAAAAATTGTGTAGGTTTTTTTTACATAAACTCAACTGTCAACTCAAATTGTCTTGCAAATATAAAAGAATGAAATTTGCGTTAATTCCAGGAATTATAAAAAATACTTGTAAGAAACTTACTTTCATAAATAATGTATTAATAATGAAGCATTCAATATATAAACCAATATTTCCAGCTCGTGATTGGCAACTATTAAATTCCAATTTAAAAAAGGAAAAAAAAAAACAAACAGTAATTTCCAGAAATATGCTTTTACTGAGTATACATTTAATAAATAAAACGAGTATCATATTCTTGCTCAAACGCAATAAATAATGTAGCAAGAGCTATTAACCAAGTCATAAATAATTTATTAGAAGTAAGCATGTTATTATTGTTGATAACGATCTATCATGAACCAGGCTAAATGTCAATTAATCATTACTATAATTTGCTTACTTTACATTTGATGAAAACGCGTATTCAAACTGAACAAGTTATTTCGATTATTATGTTTCAAATCGATTTGCGACAACACGATAACTAATTAAAGGTAATTCAAAACCCTTGTTCAAATCATTAATTAAAAATTGTAAATTTTTATATTTTTGTTACTAAATAGTGAAATAAAATACTGAGAATACGAGTTTCTTTGTAGCAATAATTAGAATATGGAATAAACTAGTATTTTAATATTTTCAATTTTAAAAACATTTTATTGGTTTTTACTTTCATTTTTATTTCACTTTTATCGATTATTGCGCACATTTTGTTAAAATTTTGGTATTTAAACACACATTTTAAAATAAATGGATTTGTATAAGAAAAAACGAATAAAATACAATTCTGAATTATATGGTGATTCGACTCTTAAATTTTTTGTATTAAACTTTCTAAAATATTTAAAAATAAAGAGGGGTTAATCCCACCCAACTTTCCGAGCATTCCTAGTTAAGTAATTCTTTAATCAAATATTCTTCTGATAAAAGAACTATTTTTTCGTTTTATCGAAAATTATAAAACAAATGAAAAAAGTAAATAACTATTCAAAAGGAAACAAAAGTACTACGTGTGTGAATTATTTCATAATTTTAAATTAATATTTGTAGAAGCCTAAAATTTAAAGTTTTATCGTAGTTTCGAACTTCTTTTTTCATCCCTCTAGCGCACAGAATCATCCCTTGAAAAACATTAAATTACAAGAGGTATAAATCATTTTGAAGCAGCTTTCACTGTCTATGCAACCCTGTTTGTTTTATTTTGAATGATTTTTGAAATTGTCAATCGTAAATATTCTCGTTTAAAATTTTTTGTTATGGATGGAGTTTTTTTTAATATTGTATTGTTCATTTTTTTAGGACCCACTGAACACAGCGCAATTAAGGAAGAGTTTCACCAGGACAGAAAAAATAATCACCTTTTAACAGGGAATTATTATTTCAATAAATTTTCACAAACAAAAATTCTATTCTCGATATTCATAGTATACAAAACCGTCAATTTTTTATGCAATTTCAGCATTGAAAAACTGATATTGAGATCGTCACTTTCGGAGTCTCTCTTAATAACACAAGCACTAAATATTTACAAGATAAATTAATCTTTTTGAAATACCATAATTCTTGGTGAGTTAACAGCCAATAATTATAGCTTGTTACTATCAAAGTGGACTTGGAAAATACTTTTTGTCGAAGAACCACTCAGTTGTTTGCAGAACTGAGACTGCACGAATAAATGAATAAAATTTATTTTAATTCTGAAGAACGTTGTTTTATATGCTCATTTATTCATATCAAAACTTTTTTATTACATTTAAACAGTTACATATTTTGATCAAATTTAATTGACACAACATCTATACCGATTTCACTTTGGTTTAATTGCACTAGACAACACAACATTGTTAAAGAAATACTTGCACATATTTTTCAAATCTTAAAAAATTTACGTTATTAGTTGGTGCATTCATCGCGCTTGCATTTATTTTGAGAACAATCGGCATTTTAATTAACATGGAGAATATTTTTCTCTACACGGAGAACATCTTTTATCGAGAAATTATGATGAACGTGCGGTCGGTCGTCTCTGTGAAGTACCGCTACTCAATAACAATATTTCCACTATGAGGGGAATTTCCCCTATCTAGGGAAATTTAGACTTCAGAGGGGAAGGAAAAGGGGAAAGAGCTAGAGATGGAAAATCGAGGGAAAAATCATAATGCAATTATACTTTATTTGACACATTTAACCATGTTTAATCTTATCGTTCTTGCTTCACTAGCTGTGGCACTATCTTGTACAAATTTTATGTAAGATATTTCAAATTCGATTTTTATTAATTGTGTAATGATTTATTTTCGAGAGAGAAAAAGGGAAAGTCAATTGAGACGTGGTGGGGAACTAAAAACATTAAGTGGAAATACTGCTAAACAAGCCGTTAAAAGCGTCACCAGCTACGTAACTTAATTTGATTGGTTAAATAAGAGTGAAGAGAGTTCAGATTTGGGTAAAATTCGTTAGATGAATAATTTTGGATATAATATTTTGAAGCAGCTATGAGAGAGAAAAAGATAATAGTCAACAAGAGACGAAATATGTACGCTAATGCAATCTTGGATTATTGTAGAAGGTATGCAGTGAGTTAGGAGATATGCATGTCCACCAAGACAAGTAGAAATGAATTATAATCTTATGTTAACACATGATACTACGATTTAGAAATAAAATTGAAATATATTAAAATATGAAGATTATTTTTGGTTAAATTGAATCAAATTTAACCACCATATTTTTTCCTTATTCTTGTGAAATATCTTACAAGCTAAAAACAGAAGTTTTTATGGCACTCTTTTTCATGGCCTAGTGCCACTTAAAAATAAGCTAAATAAATTAACTAAGTTTAATTATTGAGGGAAAATAATGCTATAAGTGTAATTAACAACATAGAAAACTTATCTAAAAATATTTTGATTTTAGGACAGTTTTCTTATATCCTGAATTGGTTTCAGATATTCAAATCAAAATCTGTTTAATCTAAATATGATATTAAACAATTGCTTATATCAGAATGTGAATTATGTTAACTTCAACTATCAGAATCAATAAATGTAATCGATATCTAGAACAATTTAGAACAAAGAAATTAATAGCAGTCTATTTGATTTAATGATGGAATTACATCCTCAATTGATAATAAAAATAAAGTAAAATCTATGTCACAGTAATTGGTTGACTTTCTACCTACCCCTACTCCAATAGGATTATCAGGAAAGAGTTTATAAAATACCTACAGAAAATAGTGGGCTGATATGTATTTAGCTTTTATCTTCGATTATTAGGTAGGTATTTTTCTAATAACCATTTCGTTTTTGATCCGCAATTGGACGCTGTTATGCGTAAATGATCCAGTCCACATGAGAACATCCCAAGTCGCTAGGATCAGATTTGCTGATTTCACTATTATGTTTATTGTGGGTTGAATAACTATAATATTTTAACAGAATCTAATACTAGATAATTTTTACAAAACAAAAATAGTTCTATGTGAGACAGTTTGGACCAGTTAACTCATATTTTAGGATTTTGTGGATTGGATCGTTTATGCATAACAGCGTACAATGTATATGTCATTAAAATCTTATCCATATCGAAAACAGGAGTACTGACCTGTTATTGGTATTTTATAATGAGGAATTTACAACCTTAATGATAATTGGAGGTAGGTAAGGTAGAAAGCTAACGAATTACTGTAGAATAGACTTTTAAACAAATATTTCTTGGACTACTTTTGTTCGCTATTATAATTCAGAAAAAATTAGTTCTAGCGGAAAAACAAATAATGTTCTCCGAAGTTCTCGAAGTTTATGCATGGTTTTAGTTCATCCAAAAGTACAAAATGTGCGTTTATTTTACCATTTTTTTATTTTCAGTAGAAGAAAAGTCATTTTATCCCACGCACCCCGATTTTTCCCCAGATCTGGGGAAATTTATGAAGTGGATCTGGCAACCGCACACCATTTATAAAGCTACTTATCAGTCGTCGTCACGTCGTCAGTTCGTCAAACGTCGTAGAAAGAGCAGACAGCGCAGGAGACTAGAGCTGACGTATCTGACAGACCTGGAGACCCGATCTAACGTATCCAGACCCTTCTGCCTTGTCAGATACGTCTGGTCTGGTCTTCAGCTCTATCAGATACGTCTGGTCAGGACAGAAGGACCTGAAGTACGTTGGCTCGGGGTCTTCAGGTCTGTCAGATACGTCAGCTCTAGTCTTCTGCGGTGTATGATAAGCTGCTTTATAAATGATGCGCTGTTGCCAGATCCACTCTATAAATTTACAGATCTGGGGAAAAATCGGAGTGCGTGGGATAAAGTGGCTTTCCTTCTACTATTTTCGCTTCGTTGTACTTAGTTCTTTTGTCTATTGCGATTGATAGTTTTCCTTAAATTGATGAGAAAAATGTAAATAAATTTAATTCCGTATGCTTGTATGTGTCTACTATTTCATTATCCACAAATATCAAGTAACAATGTATTATTTGTATTATTCACAGATCATTGTAACTAAAAACAGTCAATTATATCATTATCTCTACTGACCTAAAACTACAGGAGGAAAATATCTATAAAGTAATTACAATAAAATTCCAATCCCACATGACCAACTTATGAAAGAAGATATTGCCATTTTGTTATAAATTTCCAATGTATATATTGTTGGTTAACATGGCAACAGCTACAGTTGCTTCTCAATGGAGAAGATTCATGGTAATGATAATATAATATGTTTTTACATTTAACTACAATATAGGCAAAAAAAAAATTGAAATCGATCAATAAATAACGGAGAAATATAATATTAAAACTAGTAAAAGGAATAATCTCTGCGCGATTTTCTGGCCCGTTTCCGTCTGCGGAAGAAAGTCCGATTAGAAAAAATCGAAATTTTTCCAATAATTTTTTTTTCAAATTTTTCAATTTTTTTTCAACGAGCCCTATGCGATACGGATATCAATCGACGCGTCTTGACTTGCACAACACCTTAAAAGAAATCAGTATCGACGAATTTGCTTTCCTTATCGAGATATCTCAAATAGAAGTTTCACTAAGTAGGCGGGACCAGGATCTTCGGACCCGAAATAGCTCTTCTTCTGATAGAGCCTTTCTTTTTTGAATACAAACCGATGGCCGAAAGAATTTTCCGGATCGGCCGTACCGTTCTCGAGTTATCGTGCGCACAGACATCCACACAGACTTTTTTTTTCGCCGAAAATCAATTTTTTCCATGTTTCATGACATTTTAAGTCATTTAGAGCAAAAAAAATTTTTGAGATGATTTTTGCACGATTTCAATACTTCGGTGAAGTATGGGCGGGCGGTAGTAATTGTTGCTTTTTCTCGCGGATTGTAGTATGTATGACGTCACATATTCGCATTGCCAAAGCTCCGTACTATAAACCAAACTCTTATTCTATGCCACTACACAATTGACGCATGTCTGATTTTAATTTAATTTCCGTCATCTTATTAATTTCACACAACAAAATATAGTCCAAGAGCTAGGTACTTTTATTAGCAATCTTCTACAGAAGAGATTTTATTATTGCAACGTGTCCTTTGAAAGTTAATTCAAGTTGGCGGGACGAGGGGCCGCGAGCGTCAGCCGCCATCTTGAAAAACACATTTTGTGAAATACATCATGAACCGTGCATCGTACGAGAAAAATAGTAGAACCTACTTTTTCTGCCCTGGCTCGTGGACTAATATATGCGAGGAATAACCTGAATAAAAAAGAGCGATACGTCGCTTTGTTTACAATCCCATTTCATACACTAATTAGGAGAAATGACGTCAGGCCACTAAATCGGACGGAATGCCAAGCGCAACTTTAAAATGTTATAACTTTGTTAGTTTTTGAGATATCTTAATTTCACTTTCACGATTTTGTTCAGTTTTGCTTAAGTTTTCAGTTTCATTCATAAAAAAAATGGTAAACTTCTCTATTGGACAAACAGTTTTTGGCAATTGTCACATTGAAATTTTATTGCAACTACTATACCAAAGCTCGTATGACAAGAAATCGTAGCAAGTTCTTGCAAAGTCAAAGTATTGCCGATGTTGAATCTTGCATGTTGTTTGACATTGTGCAAGTCTCTTGCCATTGCAACATGGCTGCCAACCCAATATTTTGTCGATCTGTTTAAAAATGAAAATATCAAAACCAACCTGGTAAACCAAAAGTAACTAGATTTCTCCCTAGAATTGCAACTTTCAGGCAATAGAAATCGCACCAAACCGATAAAGTTGCAATTGCAAGCTCTTGCAAAAGTCGATCAGCTGGGCTTTAACTGCGCATGCCTTTGATCAAGACAAATTGCGTCTTGCATGGCGTTGCAGGTTGCATTGCTCCATGTCATGCGAGCTTTAATAATATAAATCAAATTCGTTAGATTCCACTGACGCAAAGATATCATAAATTCGTTAGCGAAAAAACTGTATAAAGGGTGACTATATTATAATAATAATAATCAAAAGAAAGAATAGTTTTTCGTAAAAACACCCTATAACAACTGTGTACCAGACAAATTAAAATATTTCTAGTATTATGATGAGCCACTGTTATTATCTAATGCCGATTCGAAATTGGGGACAGAGAGAGAGGTGATACGATACGATACGATACGAACCTTTAATCCTCAACTCATGAATCTCCTAATGGCGGTTCTCGGGGCAGGAAGTGTGCGTTAAACGAAACCGGATGTTGGATAACTAATAGCGTTGGCACCATGCATGTATTCGCATGTCAAGCGAACGACGGGGGATTTTCTATACGCTTGGGAGGGCTCAGATTCGAAAGGGCGAAGGGCCGAAGAAATTAATTAAGGACAGAAGGGAAATTATTCGAAATTGGGAAAGAGGAATTAGCTCGGGGCACGATTTAGTTAAAAACAAAAGGGAGGTACGGTTAATAATGTTGTTTATTATTGAGTGAACTAGGGGTTCACACATAAAAACAAGATAATTTTAGTAGTATAAAAAATTATCATAAGTATAAAATGGGATACACAAAATTAAATAACGGTTAATTTGAGATACACAAATAAATGAAAATAAATATTAGGGGATAGGACAAAGGTCATATCTTCAAAATTAATGAAAATTTAGAATTAATATCTTCTACCTATTCATTTAATAATTGCGTAAAATGAGGTGTGAAAATACAAAATGTAATTACTCGGCAATCAGCATTTATAATTTTAATAGTCATATCTTTAGTTTAAGAAACAAATTATTAAATGTTTTGTTTAAACTGGTGAAAATTGTATTTTTTCTCTCTCCAGCGGTTTAAAAACATTCTTGTTGAAGAATAATTTATTGAAATACTATTATAAAAACCTGAATTTTGCTTCGCTTCGTGGTAGCTTGGAAAACTAATTGCCAATTATATTTATAAGAGGGTTTATAAAGAAATGCTCATACAAAATTGAACATTTAGTTTAGTTTAAAGGTATATGTTAAAATTTTTAAAAAGATCGAATTTTTAGGTCGTATCAAAAATATAATAATCTTAAGACGGTTTTCCACAAAACGGACTAGTAGAGTCTGTGTTTTGTGTTTGTTTTTAGGGACTCCGGAAGCAACAACAAAACTGAAACAAACGCTAAACTCTTGTTTCCACCAAGAAGACTACAAAGCTTTTCATCTGAGACGTGGCAAGAGTTATGTCATAAACGTGACGGAAAAAACTAAGAAGTGGAATTCAGTTTTTAATATGTAAATCCCCATATATCTGTTGTCTAAAGAGAGTCATTAATCTTAAGAAATAAAATACAAACAAGTATAAATCTTCACACATTAAGAGCAAACAAAAAACTTTAAAATGAAACTGAAATAAAAACACACACAACACGTTGAAACCTTGTGCTGTTATCGCTTTCGATCGGGACACCGAAAAGAAAACAAAACAGAAACAGTCGCAAAAAATTCATGTATTGACAAATTTCCTAGTCGCAGAAAACTCAAGTTTTGAAAAATTTCCTAGTCGCAGTAAATTCAAGTCTTGAAAAAGTTCCTGGTCGCAGAAAACTCAAGTCTTGACAAGGTAGCTAGTCGCAGAAAACTCAAGTCTTGAAAAATTTCCTAGTCGCAGAAAACTTTAGTCTTGAAAAAGTTCCTAGTCGCAGAATATTCTAGTCTTGAAAAAGTTCCTAGTCGCAGAAAACTCAAGTCTTGACAAGGTACCTAGTCGCAGAAAACTCAAGTTTTGAAAAGGTTCCTAGTCGCAGAAAAATCAAGTCTTGAAAAAGTTCCTAGTCGCAGAAAATTCAAGTCCTGAAAAAGTTCCTAGTCGCAGAAAACTCAAGTCTTGAAAAAGTTAATAGTCTCAAAAAATTCAAATCTTAAAAAAGTTCCTAGTCGTAGAAAACCCAAGTATTGAAAAAGTTCCTAGTCGCAGAAAAATCAAGTCTTGAAAAAGTTCCTAGTCGCAGAAAATTCAAGCCTTGAAAAAGTTAATAGTCGCAGAAAATTCAAGTCTTAAAACAGTTCCTAGTCGTAGAAAACTCAAGTATTGAAAAAGTTCCTAGTCGCAGAAAACTCAAGTATTAAAAAAGTTAATAGTCGCAGAAAACTCAAGTCTTGAAAAAGTTCCTAGTCGCAGAAAAATCAAGTCTTGAAAACGTTCCTAGTCGCAGAAAATGCAAGTCTTCAAAAAGTTCCTAGTCGTAGAAAAATCAAGTCTTGAAAAAGTTCCTAGTCGCAGAAAATGCAAGTCTTCAAAAAGTTCCTAGTCGTAGAAAAATCAAGTCTTGAAAAAGTTCCTAGTCGCAGAAAATTCAAGCCTTGAAAAAGTTAATAGTCAGGCATGTCTCGCTCTCAAAAAAAATTGACATGTCAAATGTGGAGGTTTTTATTACCTTAGAACACAAAATATAAATATAAATTGCAATATTGAAGTTTTTTGTTATACTTTATTTGGTTTTTCTGTAATATATAAAATATACATGTTTCCAAAAAAAGTAAATACAATAATTGTTTATTTTCAAATTCAATTTTTTTTTATATATCCAAGGCAACAGTAGTAGCTTCTTTTTCTTTATCCTTTTTTTTTGTAAACCCACCAGGATTGTCATCGAAAAGAAGAGACCACATGATTGTCATACCAAAACATTGTATAACCAAAAAATAAAATTAATGACATAATAGCTATTTATGCAACCAGTTACGAAAAGCCTAATTTTGTGTACCCAGTGAGTTCGACAAAACCTCACAAGTTACACAAAATTGCATTTCGTAACGTATTGCATACAAGATTTTTTCTAATTTTGCCGTCACTTCATTTCAGTTGTCATTTTGACATTTTGTAAATAATCCTTAAATATTTGGTGAAACATCTAATGCAATGTGCGCCATCTCCCAAATAATAACAAGTACCAGCAATAAAACAAGTATGTCGTCGGAAATTAATTTAAATAATATCTAATGTTTAAATTATGTCCTTATCTTGTGTTATAACAGTTAAATAAATAAAATTCTTTTTGTCACTAATTTTGAAATCCATTTTTCGTCACCAGTTACATAATATTTTACTTTATGTAATTAGTTACACAAAGTAAAACGTTTAATAACGTCTGTCAGTTTTAAAAAGTGTCACTATATGTCAAAATTAGGAAAAAAATTATGTCAAACTTAATGATGTGAAGTGTCAAACATATAAATAATCAAAGTGGAAGGTAATTTGCCAAAATAAGCACGAGCACCACATCAAAAATAATAAATATAATAAAATATATTGTGGTCCTTTAAGTAATTTTTTAATTTACGCGCTAGTAATTTATATTTATTCCAAGAATATTGAGGTAGTATACTTACACTCGGTCAGCCGAATTTTTTCTGAAAAAAAAAAAAAATAAATAATTAAAAAATTAGCACTACAAAATAAATGGGTATTGAAACAGAATTAGTATGAAAAAAAGAAACTTAGTTGTTTCAATATATGGCTTTATTTGTTATCAATCAAATGAACAAAAATAAAAAATAAATTATTCTCCATTTTTCGTTTAATTATACCAAATCGAGTTCTACTTTTATAACCCGTTTAAAACTTAACCACGGCTGCTTTCCAGCCCAGATACACAGAATTAGAATCGTTAATTCTCCTTCTTGCCATTGTGATTATGAGTTTATTGGAGATTTAAACCATATATTTTTAGAATATAGTACAAACGCCAATCAGATCTCTCTTCTATATCAAGAACCTATTGATATTAAAATTCCTCTCCCATAAATCCCTACTCTTTTGTGTTATTCGAATAAAGCAGTGTACGATGTTTTTATAAAAATTTTACATAGATCCAAAATACCGGGTGTTCCATTATATTTTCCGGTATTTAAACGAATAAAGACAGAAACATGGGGTTTTCACTGAAATACTTCGCAATGATACAAGTTTTGTTTAGACTTATCAATCTTTTTTTCTTACTTCCGGTTAAGCAAAAAATAAAACGGCGTTTTTTCATTTTTTTTTGTTTGATTTTTTAAATGTAACACCCTGTATATTTTCTGATAAGACGAAAACCACTTCTTTCGGCTATCTGCCGGTATAATGTTTTTTAAAATCGATGCTCAATTAACTGATCAATTAATGTTTAAGCATACGACTACAAAATTGGCAATTAATTATCAATAATTTTTTAGCAGGATCTGGAATATTTTGACGTAAATGTCACAATACTTGTGCCTGAGTTTTTTCACTAGATTATGGTTCTTTATTTCGTTAAAATTAAATCTGTTGTTCAAACCAGAAGAAAGTTTTTCAGAGAGAATGTGTATCAATGTATTAAAATGTTTTATTTGCTATTCACAAACTCAAAATATTTTATCAATAGTGAGTTAAAAAAATTTAAATTTAATTTAAATTTTATATTTAAATTTTTTAATTAATTTTTGTGTAACGCCACTGGTTTTGAACAATATTTCTTTATTCGATTTATAAATATTAGAGTAACTGGACATCGATTGTATTCCTCAAAAACAGATGGTGTTCACGTGATGTAGAAACTATAGTTATTGTTAATTTTTAGGTAAATTTCCATATGTGGAATCTACCTATTGTAATCGATTCAATGCCGGGACCCAGACCCGGGCATAGGGGCGCTACTCCATTTATGACCTAGAGAATAAGAATCAGTAAAAAAAAATTATCGGTATATATGTATGTATGTGTAGACATTGCGTTCCGGCACGATCGAGGTCGCAATTTTTGTCCAATCGACATAAAATTCGTTGGAGGAGTAATTCTTTGCGTATTGCAAATAGGCATTCTACCTCCAAGGGAGTGAGAATTGGAGGAGGTTGAAGTCTCAAAAAATTCAGATCTCCGCCATTTTTGAAAATATTAAAAAAAGTCGTTGGACTTTTTTTATGTAAAATTATTATAAAATTAATTTGAATATTTTCTCCATCCGAAATAAGGGGATGGAACTGGAGGGGGTTGAAATTTCAAAAAAATCATATCCCCGCTATTTTTGAAAATATTGAAACAGGTCATTAGATTTTTTCCTAATTATTATAAAATTTATTAGTTTGAAACATTTTTCGATCGACCATATCGTGGGGTGGGGAAGGATGAAAGTCTCAAATTAAGACATTTACCAAGTATTTTTGACTTATTAGTTGCACAGCTGGCTTATATTCTACATTTGGTACGGAACCCTAAATGTGCGAAGTCCGACACGCACTTGACCGATTTTTTTTTGTTCCACTTTTTTTATATTTTTTTCTGGACTTTTCTTTCCCCCCTTTTTTGCCCCATTGCATACAGTATGTCCAACAAATAAAAAAATCATCCGTTTGTTCTTCTTACACTGAGTCCAAAAAAAATTAAATTACTTTTGTTTTGTTATATATACAGTGTGCTCTAAAAAATCAAAAATCTTGCTCTATGTATACCAAACTGTGATGTAAAATGTAACTGGTAGTGTACAGTGTGTCTCAAGTAGGGTTTTTTAGGAACAAATTGCCTTAACTTTGCCTTAAAACACGAATTTCATTTAAAGTGTATACAGTGTGTCCAAAAAATGAAAAATTGTATAAGTTATATACAGTGTCTCAAGTTGAGTTTTTTAGAGGAAAATTCTTGTATGTCCCAAAAAAGAAAACCTTTGTAAATTGATTATAGTGTGTCCTAAGTTGTTTTTTATAAATTTCATTGAAAAAAAAAATATAAATTATATACAGTGTGTCCCAAAATTGATTTTTTTTAAAAGTTGTTTATGTTGTGTCCAAAGTTAAGTTTTTTCGGAAAAAAATTCCAAGTGATATATAGAATGTCTCAAAAATGAAAATTATTGTAAATTATATATAGTACGTCCTAAAAATGAAATTTTTTATAAGTTGTTTATAGTGTGTTCTAGGTTGAGTTTTATCGAAAAAAATTTAAATTATATATCCAAAAAGTGATTTTTTTAAAAGTTGTATATAGTATGTCCAAAGTTAAGATTTTTTGATATAAAATTCCAAGTGGTATATAGTATGTATCAAAAATGAAAATTATTGTAAATTATATACAGTATGTACTAAAAATGGAATTTTTATAAGTTCATTTTTAGATAAAAAATTCTAAGTGGTATACGGTATGTCTCAAAAATGAAAATTATTGTAAATTATATACAGTATGTCCCAAAAGTGATTTTTTTTAAAGTTGTATCCAAAGTTAAAATTTTTCGAGAAAAAAATTCCAAGTGGTATACATTATCCCCCTGACGACCCTGCCAACAGGAACTTTTTAAATAAAGGTAATTACCAATATTTATATTTATTTTCATAGAAAAGTGATTATTTATATAAAATAAAAACAAGCATAGAACCTTCAAAAAAACATCAAAAGTACATTATTAGGTAAAATTATCGCATGGTCGTAGGAAAAATAGTGTGCATCAAAGAGATTAATTTTCACACGAGTGGGAAATATGTTGCACGAGGCGTAAGCATACGTAATGTAATATATTATTTTTTTATATAAAGAAATATTTTAGGGATTTAATAACCAATTAAAAAAAAAAGTGTGAGTTCAAGTTTTTTTTCTTTAATTTGGTGAAAATAATCATTATTTTATCTAAAATGTATGGCTCTCACCTCTAAAAGCATTACGTTCAACCTTCACCTTGAGTTTTTATTAACTGCTCAAAGTTTTAATAGCACTCCATCTACCTGTTTTTGAAAAAAGGGTCACCAGAGGATGATAAGCGAAAGATAATAACCGTTATTACGGTGGTTTTAGCAAAGATAAATGACGGTTGAGAGATATTAAAAGGTGTATATCTACCTATACTTAAAAAAAAAACATTTTAGTTGTACCCACTTATATTGTTTGCGTGTCGTGTTTGGATTTTAAGAGGCTTTTCAAAAATGCAAGGACAATCAATAAAAAGCCACAAATAAGAATCGTAGAGATATAATAACAGGAAGTTTTATTGTTAAGAAATGCTTTTAAAAAAAATCAATATCATCATGATGAATATATTTCATTTTTAATAAAACTTTTTGGTATTTAATACTAGCTGCAAATAATAAAATCTCACTCACTATTACAAAAGCCAAAAAATCTAGGCCGTAGATTAATCAAGAAGCAATTTTTTTGAAAAAAAAAAAAATGAAAAGAAAAATAATAAATCTGGTGCTACTTTTTTGATAATAAAAAAAAAGGTTGTCAAAAGAATTTAAAAAAAAAGTTTCATTGAATGGAAATAATATATAGAATAAAAAATAAAAAATTTATATACCAATAAAAAAAATCTGATGTGGTCAACACATGACCTGTCGCCATTTTTAAATTAAAAATTAACTAGTTAACACAAAAAAGTATGAAAAAAAAATTGTGCGGTCGGGGACCCCCGTATGGGACGAATTTCTTTAAGTTATTTTTCCACTTCGAAAGAAATCGACAGTAAATCAAAATCAAAAGATAAGCAAAAAATCGCAAAAATCGTCAAAAACCGAAAAAATCAGAAAAAACCAGAAAATAATGGAAAAAGAATAAAGAATAAAAATATAAAATACCGAAAAAAACGAGGAAATAAACACAATTGCAAAATGACGAAAAAAACGTTAAAACGCAGAAAATTGCAAAAGATTTAAAAAATGGTAAAAGTTATAAAGAAAAATAAACAAAATGGGGAAAAACAAAGGAAATAGAAAAAAGTTATGAAAATCAGAGAAAATAAGAAAAAAATATAAAAAAATGAGGTAAAATAGTAATACATGGACAAAAAATAGAATAAAAAAAAGGAAAAAGAGGAAAAAATAGAGAAGAATAGGGAAAAATTGGAAAAAACGGGGAAAATAAAGTAAAATAGGAAAAAATAATGAAAAACATAAGAAAATTGAGGAAAACAGGAAAAAATATTAGAAAATAGGAAAAAATTGTGAACAATAGGGAAAATGAAAAATAAAGAAAAACCAAAAAAAATTTGGAAAAAATAATGAAAAAATCCTACAAAAATACATACAAAGTGGGACAATTAGGAAAATTGCGAAAAATAGGAAAAAATAATAAAATAAAGAAAAAAATAGGAAAAAAGGGGCAAATAGGGAAAACAAGGAATAATAGAAAAAAATAGATAAAAAAGTTACAAATATGGAAAAATGAGGGAGAATGAAAAAATAAAGAAAAACAGGAAAAAAATGGAGAAAAAAGGCAAAAATAGGGAAAAATGGGGAAATATAGGACAAATAAGGAATAAAAAATAAATTATCAATAGGAAGATATACTTAGAGGAAGATTAATATTAAATTATAAATTTTCTGGAACAGCAGAAACCGTGAAACAAAGAAAAAAGAAGACATCTATAAGAATTGATAATAAACATTTTTTAAAATTGTTAATAAACATTAAAGAAATTCAGATAACAAGATATTTAATGGAAGAGTAACAGAAAATATGTTAACAAACAGCAAATTAACAGTTTTAAGTTTATAATATTTATTATTTTTTATAATATATAAACCCCAGAAGAAAAAAACACTAATGATCTATTGGTGATAATTCAAATTATAATCATAGGCTATCAAACAGAATAATTAAGTGTTTCATAAATTATGTTAAGTGGCCAATTAAAAATTTAAGAAGTGAAAAAGTTATCAGTTAATTTATTTCATCATCGTCCGGGTATACTAATTGATATTTTTGTATATTCTGTGGATTTCGGAATCATTTATCAATTGTAGAATACAGAATCGTATTGAATAAAATTAAAATTTAAAAACAGCTCACACTACGTAAACATTTTTTATTAATTTAGATTTTTTGAAGATAATATTTAACATGTTAATTGAACAAATATAAATATTTTTTAGCCCCCTTTGGGTTCGACAATTGTTATACTATTTTGATTAAAAAAAATATTCTTTATCAATTTTGATATTTTTGTTTCAATTTACTTTTTATATAAAATAAACAAAATTTATTTAAAATTCCTTTTAATTTAATAATAGCTTTATTGAAATATAATATAACCAACAAAATTTATTTCATTCAATATCAAACGAATAAAGTTGTATATTCAAAGCCTGTATTAGCTTTAAGTGGTAGTTAGTCTGGAGATAAGTTGACCTGATTTGATTAGCTGACAAAATTGCGACGTGATCTTTTTTAACGGTCGTTATGAGTCAAAATATTAAATCTAGCACTTAGGTGTTAATTATAGTCTGGAGATAAGTTGACCTGATTTGATTGGATGACACAATTGCGGCGTGATCTTTTTTAACGGTCGTTATGAGTCAAAATATTAAATCAAGCAATTAAGAGTTAGTTAGTCTGGAGATAAGTTGATCTGATTTGATTGGCTGACAAATAGAAACAGAAAGCAACAGAAATAATACAGAAAGTTTTGCGAAGGAATATTGGATTGTTCTGGAACTTTTAATGACGTGTATTTACAGGATAGAATGATATAATTGAATTATCAATAAGATATATCTTAATTTCTGGGTAAATTATGTGAAATTTATCATTTCAGAATACGAACTGAAAATTTTACAAAAAAAAACGTTTTGCATGCAAAACATATCACTAGATTCATTTTTTCGTACCGTTTTTAAATACATAATCGATATTATCGATATTAGAAAAAACTAATAGACAGAGTGTTGTGTTTGGTAAAATAAATAAAATAGTTGGTAAAATAAATAAAACACCCTGTATTTTGGTTATTAAACTAGTTAGCGTATGTTACTTTCTCAATGAAACACTCGGTATTAAGATCCTCATAAATAGTAAAAATTAAGTTTGAACCAAAGTTAAAATTTAAGAATTTTAGGTTAAGTATATTGGAAACATTTTTTTTCCAAAATTTACTATACGTGTTACAAACATTTTATTAAATAGAAGAATATTTTTTTGTAGTGTTGAAGATGCTTGACTCTATCTATAATTTTCATTTAAAACTTATTTCGTATCCCCTGATCACCCTGTATGTACTTATCCGCATGAAAATCCGGATAGGGGAAGTTTTCTGATATATTCTCAGTTTTTCTTATTCCTCTGATTTTTTCGATTCATTTCAATTCTTTTGAACTAATTCATTTTTTTTTAATTTTTTTAGATGGTTATAATTGTTTTTTGTTTTTTCGATTTTTTTCCGGATTTTTTCCCTTTTTTCCGATATTTGCAATTTTTGCATTTGCAATTTTCTGTGATTTTTTTTGTGGTTTTTGAAATTTATTGCTATTTTCTGCGATTTCTTTGCGTTTTTCTTTGTAGAAAAGATTATTTGCTATTTTTTCATTTAAAATTTTTTTTTATTATTACATCTTACCGGTTTTTTGGTTTGTTTTATTTTTAGCGGTTTTTGCGTTATTTTTGCGGTTTTTAACAATTTTTTATTTTCGTTTTTTTCCAAATTTTACAATTTTGTTTTTCATTTTTTTCCCAATATTTTAAGATTTTTCCCTCAACTTTTTCCATTGTTTTGGATTTTTCTGTTTCTTTCTGTTTTCCGAATTTTTCTTATTCCTCTGATTTTTTCGATTTGTTTCATTCTTTCAAACTCTCATTTTTTTTTTAATTTTTTTAGATGGTTACACTTAATTGTTTGTATTTTTTGTTTTTTCGATTCTCTCTTCCGATTTTTTGTCTTTTTTTGCAATTTTTGCATTTGCAATTTTCTGTGATTTTTTTGTGGTTTTTGAAATTTTTTGCTATTTTCTGCGATTTCTTTGCGTTTTTCTATTTAGAAAAGATTATTTGCGATTCTTTCATTTAAAATTTTTTTTTTATGATTACATCTTACCGGTTTTTTGGTTTGTTTTATTTTTAGCGGTTTTTTGCGTTATTTTTGCGGTTTTAACAATTTTTAATTTTCGTTTTTTCCAAATTTTACAATTTTGTTTTTCATTTTTTCCAATATTTTAAAATTTTTCCCTAAACTTTTTCCATTGTTTTGGATTTTTCTGTTTCTTTCTGTTTTCCGAATTTTTCTTATTCCTCTGATTTTTTCGATTTGTTTCATTCTTTCAAACTCTTTCATTCTTTTTTAATTTTTTTAGATGGTTACACTTAATTGTTTGTATTTTTTGTTTTTTCGATTTTCCCTTCCGATTTTTTGTCTTTTTTGCAATTTTTTCCGATATTTGCGATTTTTACATTTGCAATTTTCTGTGATTTTTTTTTGCGGTTTTTTTTGAAATTTTTTGCTATTTTCTGCGGTTTTCTTTTTAGAAGAGATTATTTGCGATTTTTTCATTTTTTTTATAATTTTTTATGATTAAATCTTTCCGGTTTTTTGGTTATTCTTTATTTTATCGTTTTTTCCGTATTTTACAATTTTGTTTTTCATTTTTTCCCAATATTTTCTCTTTTGTCCATCAAGATTTTTCATTGTTTTCGATTTTTCTAATCTTTCCTTATTTTTTCTCATTCTGTTTTTTTTTTCATGTCTTTCTTTTGTTTTCTTATTCCTCTGATTTTTTTCGACTTATTTCAATTATTTTGAATTCCTTCATTTTTTTCATAATTTTTTAGAAGGTTACAATTGTTTTGGTTGTTTTTTTTTCGATTTTTTTTCAGATTTTTTGTTCTTTTTGCGATTTTTTGCAATTTTTCCGATATTTGCGATTTTTGGCATTTGCAATTTTCTATGATTTTTTGAAAATTTTTGATATTTTCTGCGATTTCCTTGCGTTTTTTTTAGAATCATTTGCGATTACTTACGATTTTTTTCATTTTTTTATGGTTACATTTCTTTCTGTTTTTTTTGTTGTTTTGAGCGTTTTTTTTTTAATATATTCTGATTTCTCCTTCAACTTTTTCCATTGTCTTCAATTTTTCCAATCTTTCCTAATTTTTTTCTTATTCTGTTTTGTTCTTCTATTCTATCGCATTTTTTTCGTATTCCTCTGGTTTATTTCGATTCATTTGAATTCTTCATTTTTTTAGATCGTTACATTTTTTTTTGGCCTTTCCTTGTTTTCTGTTTTTTTTTTTCTAATTTTTCTAATTTTTTTTTATTTTAATTAATGCTTCCTCATTTTTTTCTCATGGTTTTTTTTATTCTTTCCGTCGTTTTCTCATTTTTTTTTCTTATTCTGGCCTAGAGGTATTAACCCCCAGTTGTTGATTTTAATTAATACAGGGTGATGATTTCATTAAGATTTTCACATAAAAGTACCCTAAAACCCAATATTTCCGGAGAAGGTAAAATAAGCAAAATTCAAATTCGACATAATATAGGGTGTTTCATTAAAAAAACAAATTTGGTATGCTGTGATTTTATGAAACACCCTGTATATTACGATATAATTTTAAAATGTATAGGCTTGACTCGATCTATAATTTTTATTTAAATTTTTTTTTCATATCCCCTCAATTAAACTCCGGAGTGCAAGTTTGATCACCGTGTATATACTGATTCATGAAAAACCGGAAAGGGTAAGTTAAAAAAAAGAAAAACCTTGTGATTTTTTTTAGAACATGTTCCTATTCAGGGAAAAATTTATTATTTTATCGTCAACTTTTATAAGAATTTCTACATGGAAGATCAGAATTTCTAGATGTCTAGTAATTTAAACGATATTGATATGTAATTTTTTTCAATTTGATAACATATACAATTCAAGAATATTCATTCGAGAGCCCTCACGATAATAATAATAATATGATAATAATCAATAATATAAATATATCTAAATAAAAAATTGATAAATTTTAGACGTCGGCTGGTCTACATATTTTTATAAAAAATTGATTTCGTACATAAAATTAATTGTGTCACTTTTGGCATTTAGCTGAATAAAAAATAAACCCATTATTTATTACAAATTTTTCACCAACAAAAAAGATAGTCCGATCCTGTTACTCGCAGGATTGGTGGAAATTTTATGTTAAATTGATTGATTTATGGTTAAAATAACCTTTCAGTATTGTGAAATATTATAAAACAACGGAATATTCACAGTAGTAGGTAGAAATATTTTAAAAACCTGGTGAGAAAAAAAATGTTTATATATCCCAACTTATTGGCTTATGCTCATTGGTGATTTGTTTATTTTATACGTTTAGCAGAAAAACAATAATAAAAGTAAAATTAACACATTGTTGGCCAGCATTTGCACATTAAAAAACGAGTTGACTCGTCACTGGTCAACAATGTTTTAACTCACATGAGTGATTAAATTTAAGGACTTTGAACTACGGTTTGGCAAAGTATAGAATACATTAGATAAGTAGAATTCTTTTTTTACATAAGATGTAGATAAGTAAGTTCAAAAAATAAATTTCATGTTTCTTTTTTTAGTTATTAATAATTTTATTAGTAAAAAGGCTATATTAGTAATTTCTGAAAAATAAATATTAAAATAATAATGGGGCAATTCTTTTCCTGGATAAGAAATTTAAATTTTTTAGAGGTATTTGGCAATCTTTAAAAATACATATTAAAGTAAATAGAAAAGGAATAAATATTTTACCGATAATTCGCCCTCTTACGAGTCAATCCCAGAAGTCAAGACTTGTGCGGTGAAGGGGCGGCTATAATTATTAAAATAAGTCATTAGCTGTACATCTCACACGACCTAGCACGTAACAAGGTTATGAAAGATTTACCACTAAAAAAAAAACCTGTTTTTGGGGTAGGAGTTACCTAACAGAAATCTTTTATAAATATAAGAGAGATTTTCTTAATTTTTTTTCTGCTTTTTTTTCATTTTTTACTTTTTTCGATTTTTTTCTACTCTTTTCTGTTTTTTCTATTTTTGTTTTCTTATTATTTCTCATTTTTTTCTTATTCCTCTGATTTTTTTTTTAATTATTTGAGTTCTTTTGAATTTTTTCGTTTTTTTTTATAAATTTTATTGGAAGGTTACAATTTTTTTGGCGGTTTTTTTTAGCGATTTTTTTGCAATTTTTGTGGTTTTTTTTGAGTTTTTGCTATATTCTGCGATTTTTTGCTTTTTTTTATATATTTTTTGCGATTTTTTCATTTTTTGCGTTTTTACAAATTTTTTGGGATATTTTTCTTTTTCTTGTGTTTTTTAGCTACTTTTTTTCGGGTTGTTTGTGTTTATTTCCATTTGCAATTTTTTGTGAATTATTTTCCGTTTTTTTTTGTCGATTTTTCAATTTTTTTACCATTTTCTGAAATTTTTGACGATTTTTGTGATTTTTTGCAATTTTTCGATTTTGTTAAATTTTTATTTGAATTATTCACGATTTTTTTTGATGGTTAATTCTTCAATTTTTTTTTTTAATTTTTCGATGTTAAAATTCTTTCCGGTTTTTTGGTTGTTCTTTATTTTTTGCTATTTTCTGTAATTTTAGCGTTTTTTGAGATTTTTTGCGATATTTTATTTCATTTTTTTTGCGTTTTCTTTTTTTGAGATAATAAATAAAACAATTTTTTTTTTGTTTAGCAAAAATAAAGCTAGTAGATTATTAACGATTTTTTAATATTTTTTTCCATTTTTTTTTTAATTTTTTTTATGGTTACAATTTTTTCCAGTTGAACTTTATTTTCTGCGTTTGTTGCGTTTTTGCTGCGTTTTTTTCCGGTTTTATACAATTGTTTTAATTTGGAATTTTGTTTTTCATTTTTTCTCAATATTTTCTGATTTTTCCTTCAATTTCCTACATTGTTTTCCGATTTTTTCTAGTAGATTATTTGCGATTTTTTAATATTTTTGGCGATTTTTTGTGAAATTTTGCAAATTTTCGTTTTTTTTTGAATTTTTATTTGAATTATTCACGATTTTTTTTTGACGGTTAATTTTTCATTTTTTTTTTTAATTTTTCGATGTTAAAATTCTTTCCGGTTTTTTGGTTGTTCTTTATTTTTTGCTATTTTCTGTAATTTTGGCGTTTTTTGAGATTTTTTGCGATATTTTGTTGATATTTTATTTCAATTTTTTTGAGTTTTCTTTTTTTGAGATAATAAATAAAACAATTTTTTTTGTTTAGCAAAAATAAAGCTAGTAGATTATTTGCGATTTTTTAATATTTTTTTCCATTTTTTTTTAATTTTTTTATGATTACAATTTTTTCCAGTTGAACTTTATTTTCTGCGTTTATTTTTCATTTTTTCTCAATATTTTCTGATTTTTCCTTCAATTTTCTACATTGTTTTCCGAATTTTTCAAGTAGATTATTTGCGATTTTTTAATATTTTTACAATATTTTAATTTTTTTCCAATTTTTTTATGGTTACAATTTTTTCCAGTTGTTCTTTATTTAATGCGTTTTTTGCAATATTTTGTGATTTTTTTGCGATTTCTTGCAATTTTTAGCGTTTTTTATTGCGTTTTTTACAATTGTTTTAATTTTCACTTTTTTTTTCGTTATTTAGAATTTTTTCTCAATATTTTCTGATTTTTCCTTTAATTTTCTACATTGTTGTCCATTTTTTCTGATTTTTCTTTTCCAATTTTTTCTGTTATTTTCTGATATTTTTCGATTTCTTTCGACTTCTTTGGATTTTTTTCGGGTTTTCCGATTTTTTCGGTCTTTCTGATTATTTTTTTTTTCGTTTTAAATTATAAAAAGTGAAAAAATAAACGGGGGTTTCTCGGCCACACATTTTTTTTTAATTATGTGGCTGATTATTTGCATTTTCAATTTTTTAATATATTTTTTGGGATTATTTGCGATTTTTTCATTCCTTTTTTTGCAGTTTTTTGCAATTTTTCGTGCTTTTTCGATTTTTTTTTGCGTATCTTTTTAATTATTCACGATATTTTGGTTGTTCTTCATTTTTTGCAATTTTGTACAATTTTGGCGTTTTTTGCGATTTTTTGCGTTTTTCCGTTATTTAGCATTGTGTTTTTCATTTTTTTTCTCAATATTTTCTGATTTTTCTTTCAATTTTCTACATTATTTTCCGTTATTTTTCTGATTTTTTCATCATTTTTTTTTACTTTTCTGATTGTTCTGTTTTTTTTCTAATTCTTATTTTTTTTTCGATTTCTTTCGACGTCTTTGAATATTTTCGCTTTTTCCGATTTTTTCGGGTTTTCTGGGTATTTTTTTTATTTTAAAACTTTAAAAAATGAAAAATAAACGGGGGTCTCCCGACCATACATTTTTTTTTATTATGTGGCTGAATTTTAGTTGTCCCGTATATTTTTCATATAAAAAATACAGTCATTAAGTAATAGTTATTTTCCTAACAAGCGCCTAGAATTAAAAAAAAAATTTAGCAAAAATAATCGTTAATGTTGGAGGCCCTTATTTCTTAAATATTATTAGTTAACTTTGTTTTTTTGTAAATTGTTTCATAATTTTTACAATAAATTAAATATTTCATGAACAGTATTTTTATTTAGTTACCAAATATTTTTTTAATCATTTTAGTATTTATAAAATCAGTGCGAAAAGTAACTTTTCCGCACGCTTGTAGAAAAAAATATTTTTAATAAATTTAAAACATATCTAATATATAATCATAATCTCAATATTAATCCCACTAAATTTAGAATTAATCTAGTATGTCAAAAGAATATGTCAAATAAGTAAAATTTTACGCTAACAATTTTTTTTTAATTTTAATAATAAAAATATTTAAAAAAAATGGTCAAAATGTATTTGTTGAGTGATTATAATTTCTATCTAATTTTGTTCTGTTCTGAAAAACAAAAATAGATTTTACGATTTAGACGAATGCGAATGTGTTGGCGCTAAAAACTTTGAACTATGATTTGGCAAATGAGATTAGTATTTTTTTTTTGTTTCACTAGATATAATGATTAATTTAGATCAAAAGCTTTCGTGTATTGATTAATGATAAATATTTGAATTATGAACAATTTTATAATAAAAATGATACAATATGACAACTTACTTCATACGCAAAATTATTTTTATGCGCATAATTAACTACAGTATACTTTCACGTATATTTGTAATTGCTTTTTACGTTTCATATCAAATTAAACACGTATTTATACAAATAACGGAAACAAGGTAAAAATGAGAGAGAACTTTCCATCAATTTGTGGCCATTATTGAAAACTTAATTGTCTTGAACGTGTAAGTAGGTAATGACAAAACTCGAAACTAAGCATGCACACAACTCATAAGATATTAAACAAAGTGTCTGATTCAACAACAAATATTACAATAAAAAGTATTGAGGACAAGAAACTGTTTATGCTTTTTTAAATATTTTTACAGCAAAGTTTTATTGTTATATTTAAGAATTTAAAGAATGATTAATATGTCACTATTGTTATGTTATAATTGAAAACAATTAATAACTAAAATTTTATTGGTTGTAAATTCTATGTAACATTTTGTAATATTTAACTGTTAAAATGTTAATAATGCTTGGCATATTAAAATTTTTAGATAAAAGTAAATGTCACTAAAAAATATTACACGGAATAAAACCATATGTTTTTAGTACTTCGGCCCGAAAAAATCACTTGTAACAATAAACACAAGAACTATACGCAACACGAAATTTATGGACATTAAACTATGAAGACATTTTAGTATTTTAAACAGACGTAATCAGAATGACATTTTTCATTAGTTACTGAAGAAGTATTGTGAAGTATAACAAAAGTGACGTAAATTTTTATTGAAATTAATTTTTTAGGATTTTTCTTCCTATTTTTTTTTTAAATTTTACCATCTTTCCTCATTTTTTCCGTCTTTTTTTGTTTTTTTTTTTTCAATTTTTTATGATTTTTTCGATTTTATTATTATTTTTTCTTCTTTCAATTTATTCTAATTTATTAGCGTTTGTTATCTTTCCCTACATTATCCCTTTTTTCCATTTGTTCCGTATTTTTCCACTTTGTTTTCGGTTTTATACGGTTTATTACGATTTTTTATGTTTTCCGATTATTTGGCATTTACAAAATTTTACGACTTTTTACCAGTTTTTTACAATTTTTTTACGATTTTTTACAATTTTTTACAATTTTTTACAATTTTTTTACGATTTTTTACAATTTTTTTACGATTTTTTACAATTTTTTACCATTTTTTTATAATTTTTTACGGTTTTTAAGATTTTTTACCATTTTACGATTATTTTCATTTTCCTTTATCTTTCTCAATTTTTAAATTATTAACGAAATCTTACGACTTTTTGCCTGTTTTACAGTTTTTTAAGCATTTTTACGGTTTTTCGCGATTTTTTCCATTTTTTTCTCTTCCTCAATTTTTTAAATTATTTACGAAATTTTACGACTTTTTAAGAGTTTCTTACGATTTTTTCTCTGTCTCAATTTTTTAAATTATTTACGAAATCTTACTTTTTGCCTGTTTTCTACGATTTTCTTACCCTTTTTTACAATTTTTTACGACTTTATCGATTTTTTTAAAAATTTTTTTTATTTTTTTTTATTTTTTTTTATTTTTTTTAATTTTTTTCATTTTTTTATAATTTACTTGCGTTTTTCAATCTTTCCTGATATTATCCGTTTTGTTTTCATTTGTTCCAGATTTTTCCAGTCTCTTTTCGGGTTTTTACGGTTTTTTACGATTTTTAATGATGTTTTACGATTATTTAGCATTATTTACGAAATTTTACGATTTTTTACCAGCTTCTTACGATTTTTTATCAAAAATTATTCAACAAAAATATAACGTTTTTTCTTTATTAATAGTTAGAATTAATCAATCAGAGTTTAATTATCTACCATAATTTGAGCTAGATTTTTGAATAAATTAATTTAAAAATTCAAATTTCTAATTATTTGAATATGCCGCCATTACGATCGAGACGTCACTAATGTGCAATGAAGTTACCGTCAAGCCATTACCTGCAAATGTGTAAAGAAGAGAATACAAATGAATAACAGCTGTTAAATCTCACTTATTTGCATTTTCAATTTTTTAATATATTTTTTGGGATTATTTGCGATTTTTTCATTCCTTTTTTTTGCAATTTTTCGTGATTTTTCCATTTTTTTTCGTATCTTTTTAATTATTCACGATTTTTTGGTTGTTCTTCATTTTTTGCAATTTTATACAATTTTGGCGTTTGATATAATTTTCACAAACTCAAATCAATTTAGTGTGACATTGTTGTATTAAATAATTTTCTCCTGTAGAAACTGCACCTTATCCAAAACTTCTTTTTATTTTAGTGCTACGCAGTTTTATGTATAATTCGCATTGAACATTTTTGATGCAAATTTGGTCGAGAAGTATAAAACATTGCATTAAATTAAGAATCAAATAACTGACAACTATTTGTAGTTCGCATTATGGAATTAGAAATTTTTGCCCAAATTTAGGGACTAAAGGGGGAAGTTTGTTCCAGATAATTGTTTAAAAAATAATCACAAAAAGTTTGGACTCGCTTGTCTTGCGGTTGAACTTTCATTGAATCGTCTGTAAAACAGTCGTCAATTTTAGACGGATCCGAAGCCAAAAAATAATTTAGGATGTCAGGCCAAGACTTTGAATTTTTTTGAACCAACTTTTTCGATTTTCTAACTATATGACGCACCTTGGATGATCCTTTTGAACCATCAGACGCATCAGGGTTATAAAGTTTTATTTGCAGGACGTACCTAAGACATTTTACTAACCGCCGGACGCAATCGGTTCCAGCGTTTTATAGAACCCGCCCCATTTGGAGACCATTGATTAAATTCAGTAAATCATTACAATATGTAATAAAATTCTTAAAACAATCAATGAAATAAAGAAAAGAAATTGCATCTGGCACCGACCTATTTAAAACACACAAGTCGCAATAAATTTCCGTACCCGGAAATCCCAACATTCCAACAAAGTACACCAACCAACAAACTCCGAAGTGTGCATGTGTGTGAGAGAGTGTAGATTTGTAAAAGCATTGTTCTCTTCTCTCCGACTCGTTCTCTTGCATTTCGACCGAGAGAGAGTTTCACAAAGAGTTATTTAACTAGTAGTTTGTATTGTAGCGACGTTCGTGACAATATTCCTATGGGCTGCGGCTGTCGCGTAATTGATCTGCCAGCGACAATATCGCGGCTCCTGAACATGTTCAGAGCAACAACGAAAACGTATTATGAACGTAATCCGTAATCGCCCCGCCGTTTTATTGGCTCATACCAATTTCATTATTTCTTGTTTGATTGTTTGATTTTTCGTCCATATGCAACATTAATAAATCTACCTGACCCGTTCAAACTTCATTTTAATCAAACAAATATACCTATATTGGAATGAAATAATCTGTATGACTTTTGAATTTTATAAATATAAGTTATTGAATAGAAGTGGCTTTTACAGTGAAGTTGGCACCCACTTTTGCGAATTTCCCAAAGATTTGTTAGAGCTCGATTATTTTGAGATGAGTACATTTCGTCATAATGTGCAGAAACCAATTTGAGTTTGTAGGCGTGGTCAGAGAGCTTTAACTGTGGTCCGAGTCGCCTGTCGCTAATGAAATTTGGATTCAGTAGCGTAGTGTTACTTATTTGTACTTGTTGCATTTATTTAGCTATTTTGAGTTTTCTTGTGTTTTTGTGCTTCGATTTGTGTGTCTATATAAACTTTAATTTAATTCATTTTGTGTATATTTTGGTAAGTACATTTAAATACAACTAAATAATAATCTAAGACGAAACCGTACATTCTGAAATATTTTAAATCCCTTCTGAGCCTTTATATAATTTGTATCCTATTTTTATGATATTTTCAAAAAACTAATGAAAAATAAATTTTTAGCTTGTTCGAAATGGAACAAAAAAAATTATTAGGCAGAAAGGGCCAAGTTCTTCAAAGTCAAGCCAAGGAAATAATTTCACGCCTGTTAAACTTTATGAAAAACGAGGCTAAAAAAGGTTCATTAAAACGAATGCACACAAACTCTTTGGAAAATTCCCAAAAGTGAGTGCCAATTTCACTGACCTATGAACTTCCATGCCAAGGATTAAATAACACTTTTTTCCAAAATAAAGTGAATATCGAAAAGTACTAGTGTTATTAATCTTTAAATATAGTCCAGGGCATTTAGAGCAAAATCGGCCGGATTAAATGAATTTGGAGGTGAAGCAGATAACGAGATGCGGTTTTCTGCATTGTGTTCAGGAAGGTCACAGAAAACGAGGCTACATGGTCTGGTTAATCCGTTTTTGGTAAAATTCCTTCTGGGCCGGAAAATGCATTTTCCAATTGCATCACTACTTGCACCATTATAGGAACGATTGGAAACTCGGAAAAATCGCTCGGAAATTGTTACTCGGGGGTTTTCAGGCCCGCCGAACTCGATTTTGGCATTAGAATTACCCGGGGGAGCAAGGGGGCGGCTCTGCGGGGGTGGTTTATTGTGGGAGAAATTGCAGCGTGCATGGAAATCGCTTCTAACTCGTTACTCGGGGTTAGAGAATGACGAATTCAATTCTGGAATTGGAATTACCCGGGGGAGCAAGGGGGCGGCTCTGCGGGGGGTGCGGGGGTGGTTAATTGTGGGAGAAATTGCAGCGTGCATGGAAATCGCTCCAAACTCGTCACTCAGGGGTTTTCGGGGATGACGAATTCAATTCTGGCATTGGAATTACCCGGGGGCGTCTCACGGGGGGGTGCGGGGGGTTAATTGGGGAGAAATTGCAGCGTGCATGGAAATCGCTTCTAACTCGTTACTCGGGGGTTTTCGGGGATGACTATCTATCTATAAATTTTTAATTATTCTTCTTTTTAGCTTATTAATTATTAGCTTGTACGATACAAATATGAATGTTAATTTAATTTAGTATTTTCATTTTGAATTGATTACGAAGTATTATATTTATATTTATTATTCTTAAATTTTCATGTCATTATATTTAATTTGTAAATATTATGTTTTGATAAATAAAGGTACTTACTTTGTAACCCGACGATATGAAGGCCTTCGAGTCGAACGATATATGGTCTTTCAAGCCGGACCACATATGGTCTTTCGATCCGGCCGATATATGGTCCTTCGAACCGGCCGATATATGGTCCTTCGAACAGGCCGATACATGAATATTTCTTTTCTTTTAAAATAAAGTAGTATAATAGACTTCTTAATAAAAACAACTAAGGTAATGTTTATCGTATCAAATAATTTGTAACTTTTTATATAATAGAAATAACACCAATAAATGAAAAATTGCAAGTATTAAATAGAGAAAAAATCTCTCTAAAATATTTATACCGTTTAGAATATATGGAGATGCACCGGAAAAATAAGGAATTTTCAAATATTTCTCAGGAAAACTTAAATTGCATAATACACAAAATAAGCATACACGCAGATAATTAATTCATCGATCTATAACGAGTGAAATTACTAAACAATTTTCATTTTATTTTTGCTTCTTTATTTTCATATTTATAATATAAATTTTAAAGATAAATTAGCAAGTAGGAGTTCACAGTAAATATGGCAAATAGTAATTAAAACTCCTCTGACCAATCGATTTATTAATAAATGGCCTCTAAACATTTTTACATAATTATGAACTCTTTTGATTCATTTTATTATTTAATACCGGGTGTCCCACTTATCTTTTCGGGGTTTTGATCAAATTTATAACAGTTTTTTTCTCAATTATCGTAATACCAATAGTATGATTTTGTGATTTTAAATATTATTAACTAAATATAAAGGTCAATTTTTAAGCTTTCTAAACATATATAGTTTGTGCCACTTTCTGCGGAAAATATTCTTTAAAATTTAATTTAAACTACGTTAAGCATTTTGTAAGGCAAGTTTTTATAAATGGAAATAAAATTACCAATTCTGAACGTATAAACATTTAACAAAAAAGATTATTATAAAAATTTTTCGAAATAATGTCCTTGGACTTTTATACACATTCGGTATCTTTTACTTAAATTTTTGTTAATACGACACAAAATTTTTTCGATATTAGGATTGGTATTAGAAAAATATTTCCTAATTTTTTGTTGTCTATAATGCATAATTTTCGATAACACCCTGTATATGTAAACTTTTAACCTCTTTCGTCAGATTCCATTTCATTTATTTTATCTTTGTTGACGTCTTCATTTAGGTCCAATTGTTTTTTAAATATTTGTACCTTTTACGTAATATGTTTTTACTCAAATATGATATTTATTTGTAATATTAAAAATTTGTATATAATTATTATTTGAATAAAATTAATTATATTATCGATAAAGTTTGTAATTAAATATTTTACAATCACAATTAATTAAACTGTCATATTCATATTATTTATATGCTATTTAATTGAAAGTTTAAATTATTTACATGTTTTTCTTCGGTTAACATATAAAATATTAACATAATTTGTTTTAACTAATAAATAATAATTTTATTACCCAATATGTATTAATTTTCAACATATTGGTATTTATTAGTAACAAAATTATTATTTTTTCACATTTTTTAGACAAAAACTTTTTATTCTCATTTCTTATCATTATTTTTTAACCAAAAGATTTCTTATCTGTGATTTTTCGAGACTTGATTTAATATTCACATCCCCTTTTTTTCTCTCTTCTCACACCATTCTAAATAATAAAAAAAAATTTTCTCATTTCGCCCCCATTCTCTTTTCTTTTTACAATAGTCTCGGTTGTTAACCTCCATCTCTTCCTATTCTTCTTTTTCTCTTTGACATATACTGACATTGACGTTTCTTCTTTCCCTCTTCTTTTTTCTTCTCCATCAGTTTTTGATCTTTTTGTACCATTGTTAAAAATTTTTATTGATAGTATTTTACCCTACAGGTCATTAATGTTTTTGCGATTGGCCTTGTCCATTTGCATTTTAGGATATCATCGGTTGTCAAATGTCATACACCATCTTATTGTTTTTTTTCCAGTACCTAAAGTTTTTTACTTAACTTTTTACCGCACATTGAATTTTAATGATTGCTTGTTTTATTGCCGATGGTAATAAGTCTCCTTCTTATTATTTTTTATGAGTTTTATTATAGACTGATGATGATGGCGATAGTCGAAAGTAGCTGCCAAGTCCTTTAAAGTTTAACCAATATACGATTATGGTCTTAGTGTTTTATTATATATGCATTAATGTTAGATTATTAAAATATTTATGTTCTAAAACCAACCAATCTTGAAGACATAAAGCACCATCTCAGAAAATCCATAATTTCCATCTATCTCTAAGTTCGAAGATTTTATAACTAAGTGGAGAATTTAAAGAGGGAATTTCCAGCCGTGAAATAATGGTATAATACAGAAGTCTGGCTCCCCGAACTCTGTCCGAAAATCCTCTCAAGAGTCTCAAGTAATCCTTGTCTACAATCATTCTTTATTCGTTCACAGGAACGGACTAAATTAAAAAGAAATCGAAAATAAAATGAGCCGAAATGAATGACACCAATTTTACCCCTAAATTCTAAAATTTTATTTCTCTGTACTCCGAACATTATTCTACGCTCGATAACATTGAAGGTTAACCAGGCACATTTGGAGAAAGCGACATAACAAATCTCTCGAAGCCAACTCGTAAATATCGTAAATTTTACATATTGTTACCAGGGATTTTGGATAACTCAAAAATGGTCTAAAAAACCTGAAATTTACTCTAGGGTGTCTCCACGGGGTGTCGGCCAACTTGCGCCCGACCGGCTTGCGCCCGCTCATTAATTCAACCAGTTTGCGCCCAATGTATTAAGGGTACCTGCTGGATGGCCTGTTTGCGCTCACCGTAATAATTCTTAGAAGAGTTTATTTTGTATTTAAAATTATAATTAATAGAAAGTAAAGGAATCTAAAAACTATAAAATAAGACGGAATTAGCAACCCATGATTTTCATAACAAAAACTATTAATTAACTAAATGTTTGATAGATGGCGATTAGATGTACTTTATGCATAAAAAATAAATCTTTATATTCCTCCAATAAGACTTGCTTAGTTGCCAGATGTGATGATCGCTGGATTTTAGTTTTAGGGAATTTGGAATTTTAGTGATATCTGGTAAATAGAAGATTTTTATGACACCATATTGTACAGTAAAAATTATTTTTAATTTTTTTCTTCAAATAAATAAACTCGATTTGATTAGTATTATAATGATTTTTTTCAGTACCATTCTTGACTTTTGTGGAAATTATTTGTTAGTTACAATTTTTTTTATCAGGAAATGATTATTTCAGAAGTAATCTACAAAAATGTTAAAATATAGAAATCCAAAAAATAAAATTTGTTTTTTTCTAATTTTTCCTCTTTTTTTTTCTCATTGTTCTGTTTTTTCTATTTTTTCGTTTTCTAATTTTTTTCTTATTCATTTGATTTTTTGTGATAATTTGCGATTTTTTTGTAATTTTTTGTGATTTTGTTGCGGTTTTTTGAGATTGTTTTACGATTTTTTGTGGTATTTTTCGATTTTCCATTTTTTTTTTTTTCGGTTTTTTGATTTCTTCGTTTTTTTTGTATTTTACAATTTTATTTTTCATTTTTTCCCAATGTTTTCTAATTTCTCTTTTATTTTTTTCTTTTTTCAAGGTTTTTTGTTTTTTTTATTATTGTTTTCGATTTTTTCTTTTTTTTTCGGTTCTTCTAATTTTTTCACGTTTTTTTATTCATTTTTATGATTTTTTGTCTTTTTCTGTTTTTTTTTTTGCTTTTTCAATTTTTTTCTAATCTTTCCTCATTTTTTTCTCATTGTTCTGGTTTTTTATTCTATTTTGTTTTCTAATTTTTTCTCATTTTTTCTTATTCCATTGATTTTTTGTGATAATTTGCGTTTTTTTTGTCATTTTTTTGTGATTTTTTGCGATTGTTTTGCGATTTTTTGTGATATTTTTTCTGTTTTTTTTTTTGTAATTTTTTCGATTCTTCTAATTTTTTCTCGTTTTTTTCTTTCTCATTTTTATAATTATTTGTTTTTTTTTCTTATTTTTTAAATGGTTCTGTTTTTTCTATTCTTTTTTTGGTTTTCTAATTTTTCTCATTTTTTCTTATTTCTCTGATATTTTGTGATTATTTGCGATTTTTTTTGCGAGCGCTTTGCGATAATTTGTGATATTTTTCGTTTTCTTGCGTTTTTCGAGGCTTTATTTACGTTTTTTTGTGATTTTTCGCGTTTTTTTATTCGTCTTTTTTACAATTTTTATTATTTCTCGTTTTTGCCGTAGTTTACAAATGTATTTTTCATTTTTTTCCAATAATTTCTATTTTCTGTGTCAATTTTATTTTTTTTCAAAATGTTTTTGCTTTTTTTTAATTATTTTTCCTATTTTTTCTGATTTTTTCAGATTTTATCGATTCTTATCATTATGATTTTTTGTTTTTTTTTCGGTTTTTTTTTAATTTTTTCAATTTTTTCTCATTGTTCTATTTTTTCCATTTTTTTTTGTTTTCAAATTATTTCACATTTTTTTTCTCTCATTTTTCTATTTTCTCATTTTTTCTCATTCTTATGATTCGAATGGCTATGCGATACGGATTGATTATTTATTACGGGCGCAAATCGGTCGACCGTCAGGTACCTTTAGAATTTTGGGCGCAAACCGGCTGAATTAATGAGGGCGCAAGCTGGTCGGGCGCAAGTTGGCCGTATCCCTCCACGGCTTTCAAGCTAATCTCCCTTCTACCTGAGTAAGCGAAATTAAGGTTATTTGTTCACCTTGCAATGACTAAAGTTTATCCAAATAAAAAAGTTGTTTTAAAATTTTGAAATTTGTTCTACATTAAAAAGCGTGTTGGAGATTGTAAATAAATTAAATTTAAACAATGTCATATATAGGGCGAATCTTAATTATCGCTTATCCGTGGATGGAAAATTATCATAACAATATTATATAATTTACGATGAAAAATTGAATAATAATTTTCTTTGATAAAAATTTTATATTCCAATAATCAATCAAATACTATAAATTATAATTTGATTGGCAACACTGCAGATCTCGAAATAAAGCCGTAGGACTAATGATCTGTCTAATTCAGGTCGAGCTTAACATGACCAATGCCAACTTCAGTGACGTACGCCTGATTTAACATACATTTTCAAAATGTAATTACTTCCTTAATTATAGGGATTTTTTCAAAATAATATTTTTGCTCATTCTAGGTCGTCTCGTACTGTCCAGTTCGTAAATAATACTCTTTATGTTATAATGCGTTCTGGTGCAGTGTTGTATGACGTCATCTCTGCTTTTAAGTGTAAATTACTGTCTACTATTTCCGAAAACGGGTATATGGTAATCCAAAATATGTGTGTTAAATTTGATAATTTTGCGATTCTTTTTCATTTTTTGCGATTTTTAGCATTTTTTTCGATTTTTTATTCCATTTTTTTTTTTTTTACAATTTTATTGTTCATTTTTTTCCAATATTGTCTGATTTTTCTTTCCCATTTCTTCTGATTTTTTCGATTCATCAATTTTTTGTTTTCTTTTTCTTTTTCTTCGATTTGTTCTGATCCTTCCTCAATTTTTTTTGGTCATTGTTTTGTTTTTTTGTGTTTCTTTCTTTTGTTTTCTGATTTTTTCTCATTCCTTTGTTTTTTTTCGATTTTTTTCAATTCTATCGAATTTTTTTATTGTTTCAATCGTTTCCGGTTTTTTGGCTGTTCTCTGTTTTTTTTTGGGATTAATTTTTAGATTTCTTACAACTTTTTTGTTGACAATTTTAATTTCCAAAATTTTCTGATATTTTTTCAACTTTTTCTTATTTTTTCTGATTTTTCGATTCATCTAATTTTTTCTCATTTTCTTTTTTTTTCTGCTTCTTTCTTTTGTTTTCTGATTTTTTCTCATTTTTTTCTTATTCCTTTGTTTTTTTTTCGATTTTTTCAATTCTTTCGATTTTTTATTGTTAGAATTGTTTCCGGTTTTTTGGTTGTTCTTTGTTTTTTTCGCATTTTTTTTGGGATTAATTTTTCAATTTCCTGCGACTTTTTTGTTTACAATTTTAATTTCCAATATATTATGATTTTTTTTCAACTTTTTCTTATTTTTTCTGATTTTTCGATTCAGTTAATTTTTTCTCGTTTTTTATTATTTTTCTGATTTTTTATTTCATTTTTTGTTTTTTTTTTTCTGATATTTTGTCTTTTCGGATTTTCTCTAATTTCATTTTTTCTCATTTTTTCTTATCCCTTTGATTTTGTTCGATTCATTTCAATTGTTTCGATTTTATGGTTACAATTGTTCCCGTTTTTTTTTGTTCTTTGTTTATTGCCTTATTTGCGGATTTTTTTACAATTTTTTTTTGCGTATTTTACAATTTTATTTTTCATATTTTTTTAGCTTAGGTTCTTAAATTTTTTTTGTTATTTTTCTGTTTGTTGTTAATTTTCTGTTTTACAGATAAATAATTTATAATGAATTCAGTTATACGTATCTTAGTTATTTTTTATCCCATTTGTGTGATATTTTTACATAATGAATTTTGCATTAATAATATTAAATTATTTAATATCCTATAAAATAGTGTCAGTGGTACTGGCCCCTCCCTACAAGAGAACTATTGATCAGACAAACTGGTCATACAGTGGCGTGGAGTATTACATAAAAACGATTAAAAATAAACAATTTTGTATCCCAGCAAATTTATACAAATTTTTACATATTTTACAATTTTCGAATAATTTTTTGAAATTTTCGATATTGTTTAGAAACTTTTGAATATTTTGACATTTTACTTTTTGAAATTTTTGAAAATTTTAAATATATTTTTGAAATTTTCGATATGTACTTTTGAAATTATCGACAATTTTTAATTTCCACACATTTTTTTTTGGAAATTTTGGAATTTTTTTATATATTTTCGAAATTTTTTAATTTCTTAACACTCAGATTTGTTTTGATATTATTACAATCAAGTTTATTGATGTTTTATTTAAATTGACTCAAAATTCAACCAGTGCGAAAATATTTTGATGTATTTTTCAATATTTTTGACCGTAGAGCGTTCAGCGCTGAAACATTTTGCAATAAAATGTTTAAAAATAAAATTTATTAAAATATTGTCAACACCAACGTCCCTCACTTGTAGTTGCAGTTGTAGCGCTACTGAGCATATAATTTAAAACGTAAGTAGGCGCAATCCAGAACGGCATTTATATTTATTTTATTAAAAGAAGTCTTGAGTATCTAAATCTAGCCAGTGTATTAAAAAAAAAAAATAAAGAAAATACAACTTCCATTTATTTCGAAAAAAAAATTTATAGAGTGTAGTCGTTATAAATGAAAGTTCCAGGTTAGAATCCTGATATATAGTTTTTTTTACGAAATAAATGGAAGCTGTATTTTCTTCTTTTTTTTAATACACAGGCTGGATTTAGATAGTCAATACTTCTTTTAATAAAATAAATATTAGTGTTTCGCGTGCCATCTTGGATTGACCGCCTGGTATGTGACCAGCGTTGTCACATTTATTATGGCGAATCTACTAATATTTTTGCCTGAATCTACTAATTTTTTTTTAAAAAAATACAGGAAATCTAAACTTTACAATGTTTCAAATTGCAAAAGTCAGTTTTGTTAAGTTTAGAAAAATGCTATTTTTACACCAAAATATAGTTAAATCAATAAAAAGATTTTTTTAAAATTCTTACTTTTCTCAACTATTACTAAATGTAAGTTTACATTTATCGTCAATTGTTTGTTATCGAAGAAAATTATGTCTAAATTCAATGGTCGGTCCTGATTCGTATTCACCGTCTCATTTGATCTCTCTTTCTTATTTGCGTCTCTGAAGAGGCAATAAACGACGGTTGGGTGGCACGGCGGCACTGGTAACTCGCGGGAAATACTACTTGTTCTAAAAACGTACGTTTTTACTTCGGTTCGGATTTTATTTCTTTCTTTCTTACTCGAAACCGACACTGCTCGTATTCTGCACAAGTCGCTTTGCGAGAGAGAATATCTGTGTGAAATCGATCAATTTTCAATCTGGTGCAGATTGCATACAAGACGGTCCCCGCAGAGGTTAAAAGACAAATATAAGATTTTTATTTATTGAGTGGAACAATAAATTGTAGATCTTTATTAGGTAGATTTATAAAGAATGTGTCTAAATTGTACTAACAAATTTCAGTGTCTTCCAATTAAAGAAATTCGAATGTTTAATCGGCATACCATTGGCGGACCGCTAGTGAAACAGCCGATTTGGTAAGGTCATCTGCGGTGGCAATTCTCGAATTTTTTAAATCGGAGAAAATAGCGAGGCCAAGTTAACTATCACCCACACCATCCTGATACCCAAACCCCACAAAGATTTCACTATATTTTAGATGTTTATTATTGATATATGATATTATGAAAGCTGTAAAAATTATTAGTGAAAATAAAAAAACCAGTGTTGGTTTATAAAAAAATTAAATTTTTAAACAATATTCTTCAAAAAGTGTCAAAATTCTGTTGCCATGTGTGAATAAAAAGTGTAACGGCAAATTAAATACAATCATCTCGAAGAACAATTAATTAATCGACAAGCATGCAATTCTGTAAAAGAAAGGCTGAGGAAGAATTAGGCACGAGACCATCAAAATTGATTAAGGACGAGTGTGAGCGAACTAACCAATGAAGATTTGCAAGGAACGAAGAAAGTCAATGCCAAAACTTCCATAGTCTCAAGAAGAAGTGTTTCATTTATGGGAAAATACCGATTTAAAAACAGTTAAAAATGAGAATTTTATAACCCACATAAGCAGATCTTCAAAAATAATTGTTTTTTCTTGCTTTTCAAACTTGCATTTTTTATCAAAATGTGACAATATTTATATGGATGGCACTTTTAATTATTATGTATGTATGTGTATGTAGGTAATTGAATTTTATTGAATATGAAAATTTGATTATTTAAAAAAATTGTTTATATTTAGTATCTATAGGTACCTATAAAATATAATTTACTCGTATTATAATCCTTGAAAATAAGTAAATTTTAGAGAGCGGTAATCCGTTGTACCCTTTTATGGAACTCGACTCCAGTATTAAAAATCAGGTAAAGTTTTGTGGAACTCGGCAACAGTGATTCCTATAGACCTATGTAATGTATTTAATATAATATTGTATTTTCTTGCTCCACCCTGTATTAGCAATTGTAAGTTCGTTGGTCCAATTGAATACCCAACTTTGTGCTAAATATCAATAAATATAAATTGATAAACAACCTATATCCTTGATGAATGTTCCAGGTAAGCTCTTTGAGAATCTACTCAAAGATCGTATCTGGAGCTCACCCAATTCCAACATGGATTAAGGTCTGAACATTCCACCCAAGATTCACTAATGAGACTCCATACCCAAGCCTCCAAAGCACTCAATCTTGGTCGTCCTATTTGATGTTCAAAAAGCTTGATCATGCCGGACTTGTTCGGAAGCTTTCAAATATCGAACTTCCTACCCCCCTCATTAAACTCCTATTTCACAAACAGAACCATTCGTGTGAAAGTTGGAAACTCTACGTTTGAACCCTTCACTCCACAAGCTGAAGTCCCACAAGGCTCTATGTTAGCCCCCGTGCTATATACGCACAACATCTCACGCCCCCCTCACCTAGCCAAGATATTCAGCTGTATGCTGATGATACTGTGATCTCTGCAACAACTCCATCCACTAAAGCTCTAAACACCAAAACCCAACAACTTCTACACCACTTCTCTCATGGGTGTAGTAAATGGAGGGTTACTCTAAATCCCCTAAAAACCAAAGTCATCATCTTTAAACATCTTAACTACAGCCTTAAAGCAAATCTCTCAATGACATCAACCTGGGCCCCTATTCTTGACGATAGAATAGAAAAGCCGAGAGAAAGTGGGCGTGTCTCTGTTGGCTTTAGTCAGACGGTATTCTTGAACTCTCTTCTACTGAGAATTGATAGAGCGGCGATAGAACATGTTCCCGGATTTATTCTATTGATGGTTGTATAAAGGGAACGATATGGGAAGGTCGCCATTTTTCACTCTATAACCTTAAAAATTAAAATATTATCCAGTTGTTAATTATTATTTGTCTTGTGTTTTAAGATGGATCTTCCCTGACTCTTATTATGGGACAATTTATTTAAATGATACTGATGATGCTTCCCTGTAGGCACACTGTTCAATCAATTAGTTAATTTCATTCAATTTCTTTTCATTTTTTCCTTGGTATAGCTTGCCGTTAATTTTCCTGTGTTCATATCTTTCCTGTTTGAAATAAATTCAACTAGCATTTTTTTCCCGAGATATGATCCGATTTGATTTTGGTCGTTTGCCTGTCCTTGTATCCATTTTGATTTGAAATACCTACACTTTTCACCAATTAAATAGTGCCGCAATGGAAAAGTCAAACGTTACTCACGTGTCCAAAGGTACATTTGTGATTGGTAGACAAAAGTATTCTTTATTCCTTGCGCTTTCATTCCCTCCCCAGCGCTCAAAAATATAGATTCATACTACTTCCGATAGAATAGTAGTAGAATCGAATGATAGAACGCTCCCTGGGGAATTTTCTATTCTATCGCTGTCTAGGATAGGGGCCCTGATGCTTTGGGGAAAGAAGCTCGTCCCCTTATCATCTTTAAGCATCTCAACTACACCCTAAAAGCAAATGAATCTCTCAACGACATCAACCTGAAACTCTGGGGGAGGCTCGCCCCCTTTGGACGAAGTTACCTATTTGGGAGTATGCTTCATGCGTAATCTAAACTGGGCGAATGAAGTCTACAGAGTTAGGAGACGAACCTCCCTCATCGGAGCCCTGGGTGGTAAATTTGGGAGATATAACCCCCAAACCCTACTATACACATAGAAAACCTACATTCATTCGATCATGGACTATAGAGCTCTAAACTTCTTCATCCTCCCTCCTCATCTCTTGCATGCCGTTACGTCAACCGAGAGGAGGATCCTCAGGAAATGCTCCTACCTCCCCTGGCGCTTCTCATCCAACGAAATCCACGAACACACTAATATGAGATTAATTACTTTCAGATTAAAGGACCAACGAGGATGATACGAAGGGATAAGAATGGACAGTTCCAACACACACGCCCAAAATAAACAGTTATACCTTGACTATTACAAGGGTTTATTTCATCAATACTTACAGTAACTTTTAAATTATGTACACATAAATTAAATTTCTCTATTAAATCTCTACATTCATACAGTTTAGTAGTAAATACGATGACAGAAGCTGATTCTTTTAGCTCCATTGGTAAGAGCATTAAAAAGGCGAACACACTCACCCAGTAAAGATGACATTAGGATAGATTTGTTGGTAAACTCTATATTAAAGTTGTCCTTTGTTCTTAAAGGCCTAGAAATTATCTGATGTCTTGTAATTAGTAGTTTACTGAGGTATTGTGGGACTTTTCCTCTAGCCATTTTATAAATAAGGATCATTTAATGCTCTCCTCAATTTTTAACCAATTTAATGTGGTCAGCAGTGATTCAACCGATGTATATTTATTGCTACCAATTAGTACTTTCATACATTTATTTTGCAATATCTGTAACCTATGAATTTGTTCTTGTTGACAGGAAACAGAAGAGCACTACCAAGAAGACCGCTAAAGAGATTCACTCAACCGAAACTGAGGATTCTACATGAAAGATCTTCCGGGCGAGCTCCTAGATCTCATAGAGGATGTACCCCTATGCATCAGTTGAGCTTGTCCCCTACCGACGCCCATGGACTCTACTCTCTTTCTTGGTGGTACATCAAAGTGAGGTACGTGCTCGGTGTGAGCTCGAGCTCAGTCTACTCTGTCGGTCGTAACTAGTATTGTATGGAAAGTTTGAATGTATATTTTTATTATCAATTAAATTAAAGATTATTTTTTATTAATTCTTTTTAATAATAATATAACAGCAAAAAGAAATCCTCGTAAAATTCTTGAAGAACCCGCTCTTTTTATCGGCCAAAAGATCTTTTATTAAACCTGTGCTATTTTGATTCAATTGTCTTCTTCTGTTAAGATATACTTGTGACGTTTTCGTTTTTTCTATTTTTATTTTTTTTAATACACTGCTCAAAATTATAAAATACGTTCTCCATCAGAAACTGAATCGGCCATATTTTTACAACGATTCGTGCGTCTACTATTCAGGAACCCAAACTTCCCGTATCCGAGGTAAATGGTTCGCCCTCGGGTTGCCTAATTCGCGTTCGTGCTCATATGCGTACCCAGCTTTAGAGCCTCCCGTCCCGGAAGGCTCGTAAGTATCAAAAAAATAATCACATCAGTCAAGTATCTTAATTTTCCTTTTCAGGCCAACATAAAAAATAAATAACAAATTATTAATATGAATTATACAGACGGTTCTGTAAACCAACCATATTTAAAGAGCATTTGTTCGACTTGTTTCGCCCGTTTGTATTTTTATAAAAGGTTGCGAAGCAATTTGTTTTTTATTTACTCTAAATTCGTATTTGTTTTATCGAAATGTCTCTCTTGATACGAAGTTATTTATATAAATAATTCGTTTTATACACTAACATTGTTCAGAAATCAATTTTTCGATTAAAAAAAAAGCATTCTAAGAAATCATTTTTGATAAGTTAAAGACGTTTATAAAACTTCACACACAATCAAAATCGTATTTTACATTCATTCTTCGAATTCAAATCGAGCTTTAGAATACCGAGAAAAATATCTACCTACATCAATAAAACGAAATAAATGGCTTTCTTAACATTTTCATTTCATTCCGGAAGTGAATTCACGAGGCAGTAAATATTTTAACGATCGATCGCGTAATTTGTTCGCCAAATGCCAGTTTCATTTTATCTACAGAATAAAACAGCTGCTACAGTAATAAACTGTTAAAAGAAAATTAATCCTACACATAACTTTATATTACAGCCAATTGAAAAACAAGTACAGTCTGTTATTTCAATAATAATAAAAACGGATTCGAGTTTAATGAGCAATGAACATCATTTTATGATTTACATAAGTAAAAAAACAATCTTTTTTATAATTAACGTGACTGAAACTACGATAATCAGTAGTTTGTTGTTAATGACCAAATTAAAAATCTATTATGAATGTCCCTACTTCTTTTAGAGAACCAGTTTTGATTATCTGCAAAATATCAAAGTAAAAAATGACACATTCTAAATCTTATGTGATTTTATTTATATATCTAGCGGTGAAAACTTACAAAAGATACATCTGAAGTAACTGTTAAAGTTTATGAACGACAGTCTAGTACTCGTAAAACCCTTAAACAAAAACCGACCAGGGGGTACGGCGTAAAGAGAAACGGATTTAGTACGAGCGCTTATGACTTATGTTCAAACTCTTGTAAAAATTGCTCCAACAAGAACTGCAGAACTGACAGAAAATCCAACAACTTTAAAAAGATGGAGTTAGTCTGGTCAAGAGATTTCTAGACTTGTTAAAGAATTTGAACATACATTTCTGAGTACAAAGATTAAGGACACTTGTCACCATGAACAAAATACCTAGTGTATAAAAAACATACATAAAGGATGTAAAGTCTCTTGTGGCAACAATTAAAGAACCTGGCAATCCATTTATGGAGGAGAGTGAAGATCTCCTCACTGTGGAAATCATGAATATTAACGTTGTCTTAGCAGTTCAAACAGCATAAGAGAGAATCTACCAAAACCCAAAATAAATTATTCATCCTAAAAAGTAACTGTAATCAATTTACATGTTTATACATTGGCTGCCAATCTAGAAATGGGAATGTAGAATAATTTTTCAATCATGAAAATCAAGCTTTTGCTCCATCAATATCAGATATGGGGAAACTAAGACAAGGGCACAAATCTCAGCTATTTGACGTATACACACATAAAAATATTAGATGGTGTTGCTATTGTCAACATGCGAAATTAAAAACATTTGGTTTACTATGCTACTGTCATATTTTTGCCCTACATAGTAGATCAAATTAATTGGATCTGGTGTGGAATACATATATTGAAGGAAGTATCAAGTAGTGTGTCAGAGAAAAAAGAGATGAAAGTATTCGTAAGCGAATTGCAATAATGAGGAAGTGGATACACGAGTAATTCTCCATCTTTTGCATGCGGCAGGTGATGGTTATTTCAGAATAATGATTCACCTTAGGTTCCGAAATGTGTGCATCTCTTTCTTCCATACTGTTACCATATCCACTTTCTGTGAAAGGAGAAAGAAATCTCCACCATTCTTCCATGCTATTACCATATCCACTTTCTCTGGAAGGCGAAAGAAAGTAGCTTTCAAGACCTGGAAGGTTTTCCCCATCGTTTCATCCACATTTAAAGTTTTATCACAGCAATTAGTTAATCAAGACCAATTTGCAGATATTGAGAGGTACATTATATTAATGTAAACCGAGCCCGAAAATACTGTCGGCCATCTTGGATTATAATAGGTATATATGACGATCCACATGGGGTCTTTATCTTATATCATTACTACTACAAAAATGAACAAATATACCAAGTACAGTAGAAATAAAACTCCAAGTCATGTACTAATATATTAATTAAACACTACTTAGTTTGGGGGATAACTAGTTTCGGCTAATGAGCCATCTTCAGGCCTAGAAACAAATTACCCAATTCGGAAAAACAATTTGTATACAATACAACTGAAATTTAACTTACCATATATATTATTTAACAAGAATTATAATAAAAACAAACGATCAACACAATTATATTATTTAGGGGGTGGGGTTGGGAGAAGAGGTACATGAAAATTGACGAAACAAATTGGTACTGATGTCCAAAAGACAGGCAATTTAAGTTTCTCCTAGATCTGAAAACCAAAGTGGAAAAATCATTCACCAATATTACTTGAATCGTGCAATTGACAATTGGCGCCGGAGAATTGAAAATATCCATAAGGAAAATCCTGGTCTTCCAGCTACAAGATAACCAGAAAGAGAGAAATCAATTGTTGAATTTAAAGAAATTACTTCGTTAAACGCACGAAATTCGGTGAGTTTTTTGTATTCAAACATTAGCTGTGAATACTCTGACAATAAAATTACTGCATGAATAAATCACTACAAAATGGCTACTTGACATATGACAGGTGACTGTTTTGAAAAGGTACGGGATAGGAGGAACAAAAAAGGAGGGAATTTCAAAGTTAAATATATGACCGATATGACATCTAACCGAAAACTAGTGATAAATGACTAAAATTAATATTGTAAAACGTAGAAGGTAAAGTTAATTTTACAAATCTAAAAGATAATAAAATTTATCTGTAGAGTGAGATTGGGTACAGGTATGTATAAAAATAATAATTAAAAGAAAAGAAGACTGACAGATGAATAACAAAAAGTGAAAGAAGAACAATTGAGGTTATAACTTGTAAACAAATCCAGGGAATTGATTAGTGGAGATTGAAAATGAACTAAATTAAAACGGATCAATAAGATGAGCTAGTTAAAGAATAGGGGACTTCGCAGAAGCTGTTTGAATTTATCGGAAAGGAAGATATGATTGTCTTTGGATCTGATTTGGTTATTTCACCAAATTTCAGAATTCTATCACAATGTGAACGATTTTTCATTTGTAATATAAAAAATTTGAAAATAGCAATTTGCCAAACACCTCAAGAAGCAACTTAATATTTTTTCCAACAAAAATATGGATACAAATAAGATAAATGAAATAAACACTTTTTGAAATAGACCTTGAAGCGATCCGTTCGAAAATCTGTAAACGAGCCATACATGAATGACATTATTTATCACGTAACCACTGGAATCTCTCATTCTAATTCTTGGTAATCCAATCGTAATTGCTAGGCAAGTCGTTAGCAACCGCTAACGCTTTAACTCTACCTCTGAAATACAAATTAGCTTTAATTCAGAGAGACAAAATCGTCAACACGAAGACGAAGATAAGAAAATTTGCACGGAAGCGTAATATTAAACAGGATATGTGTGCGCTGTCTAGCTGATGAATGGAATTCGATGATCACGACAGGAATTTTGATATACTATGACATATCATATGTCTGCTCACTGTAGCGGTCTCTTTCGTGTCTTGACGATGTTATTTTCACCCTCGCATTTTCGACCAACATTGTCGTTCTTTCATTCCTATTACCATTACAATCGGAAATAGTAAAATCATATCCATTATCTTTATCGGTTTTTATGATGCTCTGCGCATATAGTTTTTTTTTAATTATTTTCCATATAAATTAGAATAAATAAGATTCTGTTTGGGTAAGTAATAGATAAAAAAGCGTTTTTCTCTTTTTTTCACCCAAGATCTCATCGTTATGAAAACCTTAAGAAAAAACATTACCTTTGTCAAAAGAATGTCAAACTGACTGAATTTATTTCCAAAACACCCAAATTGTTTGACATTAGATTATTTTGTGACGTAGGGGTCAGGGATCACTGATCAAACTTTACCTTAATTTCATTTAATTCTTTGCCACTGAAAAATGACGAAACAGAGAATGAAGAGCAACAAAATTCGCCCCTTGAAGATCAAAGTGCCGTCTTGTACTTTCGCTTCTACATGGTTCTTATTCCGGGTCCAGACCAAGCAGACAAAAACGGGAAACGATTTTGAGACAAAAACACGACAAAATTGCGACAAAATTTTAGGTTTAAGTTATAGCGCGGAAGGACAGACGATCAGACAGACGGACAGAGCCGTATTATAAGACTTTTTTTAGAAGTTGCTAGCCGCCAGTTGTTATATCCTTCTTTCCTAGTCATCCAATATTGGAAAAATGAAACGCAAACGTTTTTGGATGAGACAAAGCTTAAAAAAGCGAGAAAGTTATTCATTAAATGAATTGTTAGTTCACTTACGTGAGGATATTGGACTAAGTGGTGAGATTTGTTCAAGCTTGAAGGATTTTCTAAGAATGCCCACCGACGATTTCGAGAATCTGATACGTCTTGTTGGTCCTGTAGTTGCCAAAAGACATACTAACTACAGAATTGCTATAAGTGTAACAGAAATGTTAGCAATAACTAGTTTTGTCAGCGCGCACCGTCCACACTGCGCCGGCAAATTGTCGTAAAATATGCAGACAAAACAGAGACCCTTTGATCTTTACCGACTCGAGACAGGACTTGCAAAAGTCTCCGAATTTGGAAACAAAACAAAAATAAGACAAAAATGTTGCAGAAATGTATCGGATTTGTCGCCACTTTTCCGCGAAACATGAATGTCTTTGTCATGTCTGGACCCGGCATTAGACTATAGTAGAGGTGCCCTGTGCTAAAATTCATTTTTCTATAATTGGGGTCTGCCTGCTTTAAGTTCAGCTGAGATACTGCGCCTTGAGACCACAAGATGCAGTTGGTTACGACGCATTCATCAAACTCACACTGCCAAAGTGAACTCAGCCGATCAGCGCAATTTTGCTTACAAACCAACGTCAGTGTTTTAGCAAGAAACACATTTAAATGGCGGATTCTGCCGATTCTGTAAGTTTTGCAACGCGCATTATGCTTTCTTACAAACCGCAGCTCAAGTCGCTCTTTTCATTAGCGTAACTACTCGACGATGTCTTGGTCGATAAAGAAGTTGCGTCCGTATCTAAAGGGCGTACCTTTTACCGTAGTCACGGACCACGCTTGTTTCAGGTCGCTCATACATGTTTATTTTTACTGATGCTAACATTGCTTCACCTTGTAACGTCTGACTGTGTATTTTACCCATTTCTGCCATTTTACAAGATGCTACTGCATCAACTAATGTTAGGTCTTTTTTCGATATCAATTTTTCTTGAGTGGATTTGTCCGATATGCCTAATACAACTCTGTCTCGCAGAAGTTCCTTTACAATTGTATTTGGATAGTCACATTTTTTGATACCTAAGTATTTTTAATTCTTTCAGAAAATTATCAAAATTTTTGGATTTTTTTGACTTATATTATTAAACTTGAATCGTTCAAAGACCACATTTGTTTTTAGCAAACAGTGCTCTATTTTTTTTAAGACATCTTCCAGCTTTGAAAACGAGTTTACTTCTAGACTAAAAGTATTACAGTTCTAGCCCTTCATCGCCAATACTAGATAAAAATACACCCATTTTCCTCTTTTCTGACCGTTCACTTGTATCACAAGCATCTAAATATAGCTCGAACTTCTGTTTGAATACTTTCCAATTATTTCCTGCATTTTAATCAACTAATGAGCCCGACAATCTTAAATTATGTTCCATAACACACCTGACACCATGTACAATTTAGAAATAACACCACTATTCTTTATTAAGTAAAACTTGAACATTAGCAAATAGCAAAGAACAAAGAAACAATCGTTTTGACTGCCGGGTTCAACAATACTGAGTCCCGCCATTCACCTAACCTAAACTCTGTTTCCAACCGACTCGCCCTAAGGATAGGCAACATATCTTACACTTTAGTTTGGCTGCAAAACCTAAATGATCCTACAGGTCGCTTAATAAGATTCGGTTTTAAAAAAATCATCCATCATAAAGGTAAGGATCATGTTGTGCATGATCTTCTTGGTCGTTCAGTTCCTATGGTCGATTTAATCGAATCGCCGTACGTTCCCACCAGTGATCGCTGGTGTGACAGGATTTACAAGGAAGTTTTGGGTAAGCAGATAGTGTTCTTAGTGGAGCGTCAGAGATGGCCAACTTAAGTGTGTTCGACCGGTCACCGGATTTGTAACTCCAGAGTGTGATAATTGTAAAAAGGGTGCGTTGTTACAAAGTTTCACGATGACCCATAAGAGCGGGCGATTTTCGTTCTAACAACTTTTCGACCCAGTAACTTTTCGACGCTACTATATTTCGATGATGCAAAATTCGATCCAGCAACGCGTTCCCCATAAGAGTATAGGAGAAAATTAGTTTTGATTGAAACTCAAGAGTGACGTTTCTTAGTACGTGAGGAGCTGTCGTTGTTGCGTCGCCCATCGGACTGAAATTTTTTGGTTACTGTGGAACTACCCGACTGATCCAGAGTCATATCGGCCCTAAAAGTAATGTCAGCCTCCCAACGTTCCTCAATAGCTCCCCCGTTGGCGTTGTTGGGTGCTGAGGGTACCCAAGATGGTCTGACCCGCGGGGAGTATTTTTTTCCCCACCTTCGGCAAAGACTAATAATCTTTGCTTTCGGGTTCACCCGACCCCAGCGTTCCTCCGGTTGGACCTCCATTCCTGATATTAAGTCAGTTTAGGCCTAATTGTTTTGTCAGAAAATTCCACTAAGCGTGTAAATTACTTATTATAAAAAATATCAGTAAATTGTTGTTTTTAGTATATTCCCGTTTCGCCTGACGTAAAAATTTGGTACGTTTTAGTAGCGTTCGCCAGACTACAAGTTAGACGGAAATAAATAGTTGCTATTCGCCTGAACTGTTATTAATAATGTTTTTGTATAATGTGAGAAAATTTTCCTTCTTTAGCCTTTCATTCTGAATAATAATTATATCAAAAGTGCAATACAGGCCATAAGAAACATTTTTTCCATAGACCATCATAACTGGGTGTAACTTGAATTTTAACCAGTGCTTGTGGAAAAAATTATCAAGATGGATTAAAAAATTTAAAAATAATGATTTTTAACACACTAGCACAAAACTTCTTAATATAGTCAATATGTGCAGGTTTTTTCATTAATTAGTTACTTATTCTTTTAGGTAAGATTCATGTTATTTATACATTGGGTTTGAAGATGGATAAAAAGTTAAAAAAATCAAAATAAACTCGAAGACTCCAAGTGAAATTGTATTTTTGAATATAAATGAAAACAAATTCTTTATAAACTATTTAATTTTTGATAAATTATGAATATGCATCCTTATAAATCAAATTTTACATGTATTTTGAAAATGACCCTTATGAAAAAAAAAGGTACACATTACCAACTTATGGTCAGGCGAAACGCTACCACAATTTAAGCCGTTAGGCGACTCGGGAAATTTTAATTGGTCAGGCGAAACAGGATCAGGCGAATCGGACATAAATCGTGTTTTTTTTTAGAACGGTGTGCTCTCACATATTTCTTGTAATTAGGGGCTAATTAAATTTAATAATTAGGACCATTCAATTTTCAAATAGTCCATTTAGTTAATACACTAGTTGCGTAATAATTCGTCTATTTTTGAACCGTTGTTCTAGCAGAACATGTGTTTTTTTTTAATGTGTATTAAATTTTTAATTAGCGTTTTTTTATTACCACTTAATTATGAAATAATAATAATCGCGATATGCTAAGTTTCCTCTGCCAGCTTTAGGAAGATCATTTCATCATTCATTAATGTAATAAATTTATGATTTCTTCCGGGTCGTTAAATCAAATAATCAAAAAATAATGCACGTCAAATTATCTTTTAAACATATGTTAGGTATATAACGGATAGCAAACTTCAATTATTAATTTAAAAAATTATGGCTCATATAATACGACATAAACCAAACTAATTAACTCGTTTTATATGGGGAACTAAAAAGTAATTGACATTTTCAATTTAATGCAACCATTCGAATATACCTCATTCTTATCGGCTAATCGCGTACATTATTATCCAGCTAAGTCGGTCAATACGCTTATAAAAACGCCGATCTCTGACTACATTATTTATTATTATTTAGTCGAGCATAAAAATTCAACAAGTTCAAAGATATTATGAACAAGATTGACCGACAGGTGTATTTCAATATTACAAACTAGATTATGATTAAAATATCGCCTTGAGAATAACATTAACATTATTTAAAAGCCGAGTGGAACTAAAATAGCTTTTGATTTGTAATTTTCTACGGTCGGTCGCTTTTAAAAAATATATAATCAATTAGGATAATAAGTGAGAAATTAGTTTTAACGATGTCTGACACACAACCACTGGTTTTACAATAATAAAAACAATTATTAATAATAAATGATCTTTTTTGTTATTATTGTTATTCAAGACAAGTGTTTCGCTTCTAATCAAGGTTATTACCAAGAATAAATCGTTTAAAACGGGCTGTTGAGGGAAGATGAGTGTCATCAAGTACGAAATGAGGGGAGTGACCCTTGTTTTGTTCACATTTCAGATTTTGGGGCAAACGCTTGTGATATACTAATGATCTATCACTATTATAATAAACAGGGAGATCCAATACGAATAGAAAAACAATATATGACTAACAGTTAAATTTATTGCTCATAGAATGCATAAATATTCAAAATGTCGTAAACTTTTACAGTCAAAAATGTTCAATATTTCAGTATTTTGGGGAAGTAGTAGGTAAATAGGGAAATACAGGGTGTTTCATAGTGAAATGTACATACGTTAACTAAAGTTGTGGGACACTTGGATGATTCAAAATCACTAGTCATACCTCATTACCTCGATACATGGTGTTTTATGGATTTGGCCTGAATTTTTATTTGGTCATAACTCAACAACCACCCGGTGTAAAAATGTAAAAATTGGCAGGTAGACTTCCTTATATATAGCCAAAATATTGCCATAGAAACCATAGCTAAAATCCAGGTTCGCCTTAACAAAATTTGACCATTTCTTTCGGTCTCAAAAACAATACACTGCCCTAATTTTTTGTTAAAAAATTACGTGGTGTGCGGACCTCTTAAATTATTTTTAATAGTGTTGATTTATTTTGCTTATTTAGGAAATAAAATTACTTAATTTATTTTATAAGTTAAGTAACTGAGTTTTTCTTGAGCCTTAATATCTTTGCTTTTCATACAGTGTATTCATAAATTAGAAGAAATTATTATTTTAGCTAATTACGGCCCTGTAAAACATTTCTAACATTATCTCAAAGTAATGAAAAAGTACTAAATTAAGACATTTGAAAAGTACTTACATACAAAAAAATATTTTCCGTAGTTTACACTAAGAAAATTATTTATAAATTCTAAAGTTGACAATTTTTTAAAAAAATAATTTTTAACAAAAAATTAGGGCCTCTGAAACGAGATGCGCAAACTTGAAAAGAACTTAATCTAAATCAGTTTCGAAAATCTTATCAGGTTTACTAATTATAGTTATACAGGGTGTTGTTTTTGACGGCGAAAGAATTGGTCAAATTTTGTTAAGCCGGACCTGGATTTTATTTAAGGTTTCTATGGCTATATTTTGGCTATATCAAAGGAAGTTCAACTGCCAAATTTTATATTTTTATACCGAGTGGTTGTTGCGTTATGACCAAGTAAAAATTCGTTCCAAATCCATAAACCACCCTGTATCTAGGTAATGAGGTATAATAGCCCATTATTAACCAGTGATTTTGAATCATCCAAGTGTCCCACACCTTTAATTAACGTATGTACATTTTACTCTGAAACACCCTGTATAGAGTGGAAACTTTTTTATGCTCACCATTGACACCTAGTAAATCGTTAGTTACACGAAATATTTTCAAAATTTGTACGGGGTGTTTAGTTTTTGTGGGACACTTATCAAGTTAATTTTTTTTCTAAATACGAACTATATTTGTTTCACAGTTTACTATATAATTTTTAATATCATTCCAAAATGCTATTTTCAATATGTTTTGTTCACTAGAAATTCATCTTCAGATCGTTTCTAAAATTTTGAAGCCCGAACCTGCATAACAACGTTTAAAACTATAAATAATTATTTTTTAATGATAAAACAAAATCATATCTGTAAAATTCTGTTTATCGGGGGGTAAAATTTTTTTCTCTCGTTAACTTGACTTTTCGTTCAATAACTTTAAAACAGTATAATTTAAAAGCATAGTATGAGGTACGTATAGAAAGCTTATAGAATATTGATTATTATACAGGGCGTTTCATTTAAAAAAACAAAGTTTTTTATAATTACAATTTTGAAAATTTAATCGTATGTTATAAACACCCTGTATATATTTAAAAAATATGAATTATATACGAGGTAAACTCATATCTTGTTCAAATTCGTAAAATACATTAATTTTTAAATAATTTTGAATTGTAAGTAGCGATTTTTCAAAAAAAAAATAATAAAAATTTGAATATCTTGGTAACGCAGCAACCAATTTTTAAAAATAAATTAGTGTCATAAAGGCCACTGAAGTAATAATCCAAAAATGTAAAAATATATTATTTAAAAAAATCGCAAACTGTTTAGCCACTCGAATATGGATCACTCTGTATAATTGAAACTATTTTCTGGTTATAGGGATTTTTGAACTAAATAAAACAGTTTTTTTTTTTCATTTTTATATCTTTATTAGTTTCGACGATACAAACCGCCAAAGATAATTGGCCCACCCTGTATATATTTGCAATGATCTAATTCAATGATTTTACCGATTGTAGTGTGTATACCAATGGCCGCGAATTTTTTTAGCGGCCTCAGGATTATCAGGCAAGTGGCCAGGGAGATAATTTTTCTTTCGGTCCGCCAAAAGGTATACAAATATGCTGCGAACTTTAGTGGACATTCTGTATTATTTTAATATTCTGGCCCATTGAAAAATAGTATTGCAATATCACTTTCATATACACAAAATGAAACCCACTCTAAAAACCCACACAGTGTGCAAAAAGTCCCACAAAAAACTACTTAATAACAAACAACAAAATTACAATGAACGTATTTATTTTTAAAAACCAATGATGATTTTAATTTCAAATATCAAATAGTTATATGTATAATATTATTAAATTAATATAATTAATTAATATGTATAATATAATTAATTAATACAATATGTAGGTATCCTATTTTTTATAATTAAAATAATTTTTACAAGTCAACTTTTCAAAAAAATATCCGTATCGGCTGATATACTTGTTTTATTGCCTATAAAATATAAATTATGTATAGATAGTTTGTCGATTATCAAAAACTTTAATATACTTACTACTTAAATTTCCATATCTGCAATTATGAGTTTTTAATGATTTGTCATTGTTGTTTCTTGTTTATTTTAGACATGAAAAATTACGCCTCTTGTATGGAAATTCACAAAAATCGTATTATTAAACCATATAGATATAAAAAGATTAATTAGTTTTTAATTGTATTTATCAAAAAACTTCATAAATATCTTATTAAATAATTCAGTTTTATAAAGTATAGCCTGTTATCTATTTGTTTAGATTTATTTAACCACTTAATAATAATACTTATACTGTCATACTAATCCCAAAAGGTGTACCTCAAGTTTTTTCAAATTTTAGTTTTTACTATATACAGAGCGTTGGTAAAATTAAGCGAAATTTCACAGAAACTTAATTTCCGTTAATTTAAACCCGCCATATTCAAATTTTAATGAAAATGAAATGCTGTATTATGCAATGCTTGTGCTGTAAATAAAAAATTATAGATAATTATAGATAATTTTTTATATTTTTTTAATTGAATAATTTTTTGATAGTTTAATTAGCCCCGCCATTTTGTATGATTTAAAAAAAACGAGTTGTGCTATATTGTGACTTGTTTTTTTTAACATTAAATTAGACTAGAAAATTGAAAAAATTTGAAAAAATAATTGGCAAAACCATTGGTTGTGTTGAATTGTATTACAATAATATTGAATGTCTGTTGTTTTATTTTTTCGGGCGAATAGGAAGTCGGCCCGTCATATTTCGAATTTTGAAATTTTAAAAATTGTTCTAGGTTTGTACCAAATTGTTCCAGAAAATTATCCCTAAAACTTAAATACAAAGGCCGAAAATCACAAAAAACCATTTTTAGAGCTAGTCCCCAATTAATATTTTTTAGATTTTTTTCTTATTGCACAAGATTCTTCTAGTTGTTCTCAACATTGTTAAAAAATTTCATAAGTGTCTTGAAAAAATTGCTTCAAGCCAAAAATCAATAAAAACTATTTGGGTCCATCCCATTATTTCTTTTTCGAAGTTTTTTTGTTGTACTAGATTGTTTTCATGTATTAAAAAAATTATTTCAAGCTCAAAAACATTTAAAACCATTTATAGCTAGCCCCCCATTATTATTTATTTCGATTTTTTTTGTTGTACTAGATTGTTCTAGTTATTGTAAGCATTTTACCAAATCTTTGTCTTAAAAAAATATTTCAAGCACAAAATCAATTTAAACCATTTAGAGCTAGCAACCCATTTTTTTTAGAAAAAGCAATAAATAATTTTGTTTTTGTATAACTTTTTAGTCAATATTTTAAATTAGAGGTCCAAATTTAAAATATATTGACTGAGATGCCCTAAAATTTTGGAAATTTAAAATATCATTTTATTAAATTTGCCATAAACTTTTTGTCAATTTAATAAATTGATACATTAAAAAAATTAGTCAACAAAAAAAAAACAATGAGGATCGTGATCAATTTTTTTTACTTAATCTTTACTACAGGATTTCTTAGGATTAAAACTATTAGGAATAATGTTCAAAATATTGGACTAATCTATGGTACAATAAAAATAAAATTGAAAAAAGTAGGTAATAAAGGAAATAGTTTTTTCGAAAAAAAAAACAATGCGGTGCTAGTTCTAAATGGTTTTAATTGATTTTGAGCTTGAAATATTTTTTAAAACATGAAAATTTGGAACAATGCTAAGAATAACAAGAACAATTTAGTACAAAAAAACCTTCGAAAATGGGGGCTGGACCCAAATGGTTTTTATGGAAAAAAATAAAAAATAACTTGGCTCTAAAAATGGTTTTTTGAGTTTTGCAGCCTTTTTATTAAGGTTTAAGGAATCATTTTCTGGAACAATTTAGTACAAACCTAGAACAATTTGGAACAACTTTCAAAATGTCAAAATTTGAAAAATGGGGGGCTAACTTTACACACAAACGAAGATATAATTTTTTTAAGTTATATTAATTATTTATTTGTGGATTTTATAGCTAGTTACACACAAACGAATACAAAAAAATCTCCCTATAGCTTGAATAATTTCCGAAAATATTTTCGAGGTGCGAATTTTTTGAAAATTTGCCGAGGCGCTAGTCTCAGAATTTTATGAGGTTTTAGAATTAGCAAAACTTTTTATCAAGAATGACATTTTTGGATTAAACCAAAAATCAAAATGTTTCTCCTCTTGTGAACCCCATTCATGGACACACTGCATATCCAGGGCCACCGATAGGGAGGGGTAACGGGGGATTCCCACGATTTTTATGCATGATTTCCAATTTTTCAACAATTCTTTGATCTCTTCAAATCGCGTAGAAGTTTAAATAACACTAATTTCACATTCATTGGTTTATTTACTGGTTAAGTATTCTAAAAAAAAAATGAAATGTCCCTAGTTACTGGGGTGCCGCACGTGGTTACCCCCAGCCCCTGATTTTCTTTTAGCGGCCCTGTGTATATGACAAAGAAAATTCAGAAAAGCCTGTATGTATGTATTAACATCAAAAAATAGATAATTATTATTTTATACATTTCTTCTAACTTTCTTGTTTTAAATACCAATAAATAAGCGCAGAGAAATGTCTAAAGTAATTCAAATACTACTTACTCTTGAAGAGTGATGATATAAATATTTGGAAATATTTTAGTGTTAACCTTACACATTCTGATACCAAGGAATTTAGCATTTCTTTTAGTATACAAATAAACATTTCTTAACACATTGTGAAGGAATTAGAACTAACCTATCATCAACCCATCAAAAAACTAATGAAAGCGAACTTTATGCTCAAATTTTAGAATTTATAGTACAAATATGTGGAAATATTAATGACGGCGATTAAAATAAGTAATTTTAAACAAACAGCCAAATGTTTAAAAAAATAAACTTATATTTGTACTTGCGATATTTAAACATTGAAGAAATACCTAATTTCAACATAAAATAATATCTTAATTGGTTTATTTTCATTGATTTACTTAAAAATAAAATTAAGCTCAATTTCTAAAAATCTAATCTCACAGTAAATAGAAATATTTCAGAAGATTAAAATTAAATCTACCTATAAAATGACTACAAAAATTTTAGATTAGATCACTTAATCCAAAGAGAAAATTCCATTATGAAAATTAGCAACATTCCTTTGTATCTGTTCCAAGAATGACGGGCGATAAAAAAACTAAAGAATGATAGATTTGTGTAAGCCGAATTCATTTAAATTTGCTATTATTATAGGAAACGACGATTAGGTCGGACATCACAGAAATTACGTACATGATTAATAACGAGACAAGAGAAAAGTCAACATTTAACGCCTACTATCATGTACTATGATTAAACGATTAAACATTTACAACTGATGGGTTTTATATGTTGTTGTACCGTCCACTTGAAACGTTAATTATTTTGTTTATTTAATATGAATTGGCGTCCACCTACCAGCAATAAATTTTAAACCTAGGTATAAACACAAGGTTTAAAGAGGTGTGTAGTGTAAATTAATAAGTATTTACCCACACATTGTCACGAATCTGTCGGACCAATTTGAGTGCACGAATCATTGCACCTTTTCTTAATTTGTTATTAAGGTCGAGTAATGTTCATAATTAACCTCCGTGTTTGGAATAATTATTAAACCGTGTACTCCTTGGAATTTGTAGCAAAAAATCCAGGTCGGCGCTAAATTATGGTTGCAATGTCTGTGATGAGAACGAAAACATCTCTAGATTCTCAACAATAATGTTAATGTGACGAAATGATCAATGGTGATAAATAAAAATAAACAATTACAAAATGGCTTCGGGTGTCCGATCGAATAAACGAAACGAGTTCCACCATTAAAAAGAGAAAGACTTACGTACGAACCCTCGCGTCAATAAGAGATAGAAATAAAAGTTTCCAGGTTATGGAGTGAATAGACAGCGTCACCGTCATCAACAGAGAGAGATAAACAATAAAAAGAGAAACATCGGTTATTTTTCCCGTACAGAACAAAGATCTTCTAAGAAAATTAATAAGAACAATGTTTTTCATCTATTTACTACTACTTACCAGCTTTAGGAGCCCTAAATGCGTGTGTATCCAGCTAAAAAGTATAAAATAATCCTCTTTGGTTAAGGTAGTCACACTAAAAACACAAGCCACTCAATCACAGCTTCACAAAACACTTATTTCGAATACGAGGAATCCTTTTCCGCACACGGTAACACAAAATTCGGTTAGATAGAATATTATTGGCACAAAAATCATTCCTCGCGCATACCGTTCACAAAGTCAACGGCAGGCACAAGGCACAAACGACTACGGGAACGATTTAGTTTTGGAACGAACATTCCCGAGCTTTCACGAATTGCAAATAACATGGGGAATCCGAGAGCAGCAGTGCCACTACCTCTATTTTATCCTTAACACTCCATAAATTACATATACATATTAACTATATTTTACTTTAATTAACACAAATATTGACTAGAGATTATCATTCTTTTAGTGATTAGTATCAAAAATAATCAGCACTTATACGTAAACATGTTGTAAATTTTAGATAAAACGTTAATAACTAAAAGTATTGTAAAAACTGATTATTTCCTTAATTCTATTTTTTTTGCATTAAATAGGTATAATAATTGTTGGGATTTAAACCATTATTTGATTTTATGGGTATGGTTTTATTGAATTCAAAGATAAAATTAAAATAAAAATGAAATCCACGTAATTCGATTGTATAGGTAATATTTGTTTTATGAAAAATAATGATTTTTTCATTATTTGTTAATAATGAAACTAGAGGTAGGTATACGTACTTTATATGTAACATTTTTTGTAGTTTTAAAAAATTTGAATTATCTTACCTAAAAAACTATGTTTTAATTACTTAAAATTAATTTTATTGCAATTGCAATGTTTTTATGGTAATTTCTATCTGATAGATTTTATTAATTTAGAATTCTTTACATATCTGGCACCACTGCAAAGTAGACAATTCGAAATTAATACTCTAAACGACTAAATACTACACATCACACGTCACAACACAACATCGTGCTAGCATAAGTAAATTTAAATTTTACCCCAAGTTGTATATCTTCCTATGTGGTATTACATTCGTCTTTTTCTTGTTCTATTTTAGTGCCTTTATTCATCAATCAGTATGGTCGTTTTCTTAATACTGAAATGGAGGCACATTGGTGTAGAATTTCGTATTAAGAAAAGCCGAGGTAGATTATTGTATCCTAATTGATTTTTTTTTAATAAAAACGGTAATAGTTTGGTTAAATTAAATAAAAAATTGTAATGACTGGGGTTTTTCAGGAATACTAGGAATTCTCACAAAAGAGTCAGGTAGAATTAGAATTTGGGAAAACTAGGTAGGTACCCTAATAAAAATATTGGAATATTTCAAATTTACAAGGCCAATTTTCTAAATTGCTTGTTAGAAGAGTTTTTAATAAAATACCAACACCTATCTACTCAAGGGCGTAGATGTGGGGGGTAAAGGGGTAATTACAAACACAGTATACCAAAAAATGGCAGGAAAAGAAGAAATAAAATATAAGAAATGTAGTTTGATTACCCCCCTCCAGGAAAAAAATACCCCCTACAGAAAAAAAAAGGTCTACGCTTTTATACCTACTTATACGTATATTTAAAATTTGAATAGATGTATAACTATTTAATAAAGATAAGGAATTTTGAAGTAGAAGGTACGTATCTACTTGAAAAAATACATAAAGTAGGTAGATAAAAAAATGATTATTTAAAAAATGTAATTATTTAAGATCCAGAAAAAGTGATATATTGCTAAGGTACTTATTACCTATTCGATATAGTAAAAATCGTATAAATATACTTAAAATCTTGAAGTACCGAAGTATCGGTATTTATTTAGCTCGGTACATATATGTAATTCAATAATTTTACCGATTTGTCGAAACATTTAACTTATTTTAAGATTCATTTCCACAATTTAAATAAATTTCACATGATTGTTAATAAAAAATTACAAAGTGACATAAAAAAATTTGACAGTTTTGACAGTTACCTATTTGAAAAAAAACGCAAACTGCTTTCGCTCCTTAAGCCGGGTTCCCACTGGGCGGAAAATCTGCAAACGGATTTTCTGTGTCCGATTCTATTCGGTGATGTTATTTCGAATTAATTTGCCGCCAATTTTGTTACGGATACGCAAATAAGTTGACTTTGGTATATCTTTTGCGGATTCCACTAGATTCATAACAAATAATATATAATTGTATTCATTTATGATAATAACAACATTTCTGGTATGTTCCAGAAGTGAAATAACTATTATAATATACCTGGAGAACTATATCAGTAATTATAATTACCTTTTTCAGTATAATAATTAGGTATTTTTAATAGGTCGTTATTCATACACGACCAGCGGAATATTACAACCTTAATTATTTTCTTAGCTCCTTCTCTGGTATAATTGGTATTTTGTTTAAAAAAAAAGTCGATAAACTTTTTCTCTTCATTTCTTTTTGTAAATTTGATATTCATTTAGTTATAAAAGTACTACCAACATCACTTACAACTCTTAGAATTGACAGATATTTTTGGCAGATTTTCCGCCTAGTGGGAACCCGTCTTTTGAATGCGGACCGAAGAACAAAGGGTTGAAGCAAAAAAATGTCATTCTTGTCAAAAAGTGATTCCAAACAAATCTCTCAAATTTAAATTAGCTTATCAGATATTGTTTCCGTTATTGTTGGTATTAAAATATTTGTGTTATCTTTCATTTTATAACTCTTATTAAAGACTAATAAGCAAAGCATCAACAGAGAACCTAACCTCAAATTCTTTGTTTGGAATCAGTTTTTGACAGGAATATTATTTGTGACGACACACTTTCCTCCTATTATAAGTTTATTTTATAAATGAAAAACTACAAAGTATGAAATTTATTTTAAAGATACTAATGTTTTTGGTAGCTATTAACTACCTACGACCTAGCCTACTCTATTCCTTAATTAATGATGTCTTGGTAAGTTGGTCCCTATACTTTTAAGCACGACGTGTGGGAGAAAACGTATGTATGTAAAGTAGTAATTAGGCGTTATCGATGTATCAATTAATCAGTTACCCACCTACACAAGGCGTGCAAATAGGCATATAAAAAAACGGAAATCGTCCTACAATCTTTTTTTTGTACAAACGTGTGTATTTCGCCACCGAACGAAGTTCAGTTTACACGCCAAACTCGTATTTTATTCAAAAGAAACCGGCAAATAACAGATATGTTGTATTACAACGAGGATACAGCTCTAAGGAGATGAAAAGACTTTTTTAAAGTCAGTCTGCTCTCTCGCTCGTATGAAAAGCTTTCCGTTGGAACAACAACCTCGTCGGTTGTTGTTCCACCGGAATTCTAGCACTAAGGCGGTGTCGATTGAATGCGATGTTGTCTTATTTCGACGAATTCCTCTGGTTTAGCGACATTTTTCACGAGTATTACCACGCTGTGGTGCCAGATCGTGAAAAATTCTCTATATCTGATAGATTTTGACCAAAGGTATTTTATGCCTTGTTGCCGTCTATTGCAAAATGTCCATGTAAGTCTGAATTAATTAATTAAAAAAAATTGCTTATCTAGGATAATAATTATGTCAGATCGTGTTTATGCCATAATTGTTATTTAGGTTTAGAGGCAAATTCTATCAAAAATGGTAATGTCTATTGATACTATTTTAAGAATAAAGGATATAAATATTCTAAATTTTCAATAGTTTTTCTGCCTTTTTTCAGAATATAGTCCATCCAATATTTCTTTAAACTTTTTGAGTTGGCGAAAAAAAAACTTACTAAATGTGCACAAATTCTGTCAATAATCGGTCAAAAATGGTGGTGTCTATTGATACTATTTTAAGTTAGAATAAAAGGATATAGATATTCTAAAATTTCAACAGATTTCCTGCCTTTTTTCAGAATAATAAATATTTAGGAATAGATTAGATTATGCTAAATTATATATTCCCTGTAATTATATTTGTTATGCATATTATATTCAAATAATTCACGACTTTTTAAACTTGGTAATGGCCGAGTAGACACATCCAAACAGATTAGCCACACTATATATTTTAACACAAAATTACTAGTCGGCCTGAAGTCTGTCATTTTAAGAAAAAAGAAATATTGGACAGATTATAATAAATATTTAGCAATGGATTACAATATGCATATTATATTCCCTGTAATTACATTTTTTATGCATATTATGTTTAAATAATTCACTACTTTTTAAACTTGGTACGGGTCCAGTAGACACACCCAAACAGATTAGCCACACTATATATTTTACCAAAAAATTACTAGTCAGTCTGACGTCTGTCATTTTAAGGAAGTTATAAGTACTATAGGGCATTGTTGAATAAGTGTGAGAGGGGTAAGAAATACGAAATATTTATTTTTTGTACTTATAGTTACAAATTCTTTTCTCAAATATCTAATATACCTATGTTTGTATTGCTCTTTCTAGATACAATTTTTCTATGCCCTTGTTTAAAAATAGGGAAATTTATATTACTAAAGAATTAGAATAAACATTGGTGTTAATTTTATTCTTGCTACTAATTATAATGAGATTTTCTATTTGATGCAGTGTGGTTACTACTTGAACCCAAAGCTTGTGCTACTTCCAAACCATCGCCAACATTAAAAACGTCCCATCTGCTCATGGCATTATGAATAGAATCAAACTCATTCATTACGAAATTCTGAAACCTCATACAATGCTCATTTAATTGTGCTTCTAAATACGCCATGTGATTCTTTACCATCTTGATCATATCCTCTTTAAATTTTTCATCAACGACATTTTCGTAATTTCCCATGGATTCCAATCGATTATCTCCATCCTCGCTGCGGTTCAAAGTTGTTCTAGAAGTTTTTTCTCGTGGACTTTCTGGGAAAATTAGACCTCTTTCGAAGGAAACTATTCGTACTGGACAATCATGAGCGTTTGTAGTCACCATTGGTTTCAGAGGATTTCTTATATCGTAAACGGATACGCAGCCATCTTCCAAGCCCACGACTAAGTGTATATCGTCTGCACTGAGGTCGCTGGAAGTAACAGCTTGATGCATATTCATCCTGAATAAACAATCTGTAGTGTTGTAATCGTACATGCATATTTTTTTGTCAATTCCTGTCGTTATGAGAGATTTTTGCTTATTAGAGAAATTAATGCCGGTCACAGAGGAACAGTGTTTATGATAGTTAGCAATAATTTCACTTTTTTCTGTATCTCTAACTGTAACGCAACCGTTTTCATAACCTAGAGCTAAAATATTTGGTACTACAGGGTGATATTTTAAAACGGTAGAGTTTTCTAAGTAACATGCATCTTTTATAAAATTGTTTACGCCGTCAAGGTCTGAAAATAAGGTAACTGACTTTTCTGTAGCTATGGCTAGTTGTTCGTCCCTATCGTTAAAATCCATCAATTTAATGGAACCATTTAAATTAGAGATTCTTCTTAAAATATTTCTGTTTTTCGTGTCATACAAAATTACGTCACCTTCATTGTTTCCTAGAGCCATTGTTCGTTTTGTATGCTTCTTGAATTTTATAGCACTAACGTTTTTCAAAGCTTGTATAGTGTGTACTAAATTAATGTTGGCCCTATCTTTCGTCGATACAATTTGGGGGAAAGCGTTTTCCTGTAAAATACCTATGTACGTGTTATCGTGGCACCATGATAAATGACTAATTTTCGATAATCCCGGGACCTTTTTTGGTTTATATACTGATATCGGTTCTAATTGATGTTCATTTAAGGTATGCAGTTTTAGCACCGTGGCCGCTGAAGCAAACATTTCGAATATTACTTCTAATTTTTTGACAAAAATTAAGGTAATTTGACTGGTAATGTCAAATTTAATGAAGTTCATCTATATATTTATATATACTTCGACGCTTCTAATAAGGTATGTTTGCATAGGCAACACAATTTACATATTGAGAAAAATGTTTGTTCGGTTGCCTATACTTGCGTTATAATAAAAATGTACCACTGCTAAAACTGTTCGATATTATTATTAATTATTACCTTAGTACCATACACATTTAAGATAAACTTCCATTTAATCTATTAATCAATCATTTATGTTTATTACCTGATACTATATAATGTATTAAAAAAGTTAATTTTTTCGAAAATCTTTTGCAAATAATAAGAAATATCTTAAAAAAACGTAGTAGAGCCATTTTTTTAAATAATTTTGTTTTGTATAATTCCAAGTTGTAACTCGGAATATTGCAAAAGCAAAATTTAGTTTTTATTAAAATAAATACTGTTTAAAAAAAGTGTAAGGACTAAGCCTTACAATAATAAAAACAATGTCTACATATTTAAAACCAAGTAAAAAAACATATTCAAAAAATTAAGTCTTCTTATTTTGATATTCACGTTTTTCTCTTTCTAAAAATATAGCTAGAATATGTAAGCCAAAAAAATAAAATAAAAAACAATAAAAAAGATGGTGTGTCCTTTGAACAGTTATTAAATAAATTTTTATAATAAAAAATATTGCCAAGTAAAACTTAACAAAATGCAATACATGGTTAATTATCTCCGATACACATATAACACAACTCTATATGTAAGTACCTAAAATTAGCTGTATAAATAAAATTCCGATTTAGAATTTTATAGAAAAATAAAATTAAAAAATGATCCTTCTAAGTAGATTTCATCTACCAGCACCAACAGAATATGTAGATTATTTTAAACATTTAAATTATATTAATTAGTTAGGTTAAGGTATATAATAATAAAACAGTCAACTTCTAAAATATATTCAGAAATAGTGGGTAGGTACCTACTCATCCTATTTTGATACTAACATTTTTTAAAACTACTTAAAATGATCATTTTCAGACTGATTATTATCCTCTTGCTGAAAAATATAGTTTGCATATTCTCTGGATTCAGCATACATTTTCCTCCTGCTCCATGGTTTGTAACCATATGAATAAAAGCCATACAAACCAAAACTAAAGCCTACAAATGCTACTGCCAGCCATATAGGGTTTCCTGATTGTTTACTGGCAAATTTATGATGAAGAGACATTTTTTCCTATAACTTATTCAGTCCTTTTTTGTGTTGTAACTGCTAATTTAGTTAATGTATTGGGTCCCTCTCTGGTAAAAACTGGTTTCCAAATATAATATCCAGCAACTATTCCTATAAAAGACACCACTATTAATTGAGTTCCAGAAATCGAACGAGGTTTCCTAATTCTAATTTTCATGGCCTTTAAAAACCATTTACAAAATAATATTTCTTTTAATATCACGAAAAAGTGAGGTTACCTGTCATATTTCATATTTTTATTACATCACAGGGTCACAGCATAATCTACTTTGCTGTGACAGGGTACGTTCGATTATCAACCACTCAAACTAGAACTTGTCGATTGTCATAACGAATACGCCCTATGTGATTACTATGGCTAAGGGCCATTAGTAACCATAGCAGTACCGAGGTTTTATATATCGATTATTCGTTTTGATTTTGTTGTATTTTTAAACATGAATTACGTGGATCTTGGATAGAAAAGTCGTGTCTTTTTTCTAGCAATAGGTAATGTTCGGGCAATAAGTAAAAAGGAGAAAGTGTCAAGGAGATCTGCTATCCTCGACACAGTAAAATGATTATAATTATAATCACATTATAATCACAGTAAAATGATTATAATTATAATCATTTTACTGTGTCCTCGATAGATTTACAATTTGTTTATATAACAAAAAATATAACATTGTTGACAAGTGACAAATAGTGTATACATGCTATAAGCATGACGTCATCAAATAATGTGTTTTTTGTTTATAAATAATAGACCCTAAAGATAAAAAGAAGAATTTGAATTTATATAACCTCAAATTTTGTAATTAAAATTTTGGTTGAGTATTATTATTATTTGATATTAACTAACATTATACTTTAAAATGGTTTTGAATCCTAAAGAATCAGCTAAACTTATATCCGAAAAAGCTTTGTCCGTAAAAATAAATGACCGCGGAATCGAAAAACTTGGTAAAATTCTCATAGAAGAAATAGAATCTGGGAAACTTAAACCTGAAAATTTTAGTCAAACCGATGTTCACCCAAAACCAGAAGATAAGCATGCCGTAGAATGGATATTTGTTGTCGATACATTAAATTTCTGTTTCTGGCATTACAAATGGAAAGAGGGGTGGACAGTCGAAGGATATACCGGCTATTTTGCTCTTTGTGCTGCAATAAATAGAGCTATTAAGAATGGGGTAAGTTTCATAATTATCAGCGCTGTGGAATGACAAAAACAGAGGGGCACGTGACCTCTGCAATGATGTGGTGCAAATTCTAAGATTGTTACACCTGACACAATTCTACAAATCACATAGATAACTGTTAACCACAGAGGCGAAATTTCTGTTACACTTCCACAAGGTGCGGTCACACAGGCTTCTATTTTGTTTATTTTTTTGCTGTTTTTATTTTCACAAACTAAAATTTTCACATCTTCACGAGGTCTGAGAGAACGCACATCTCTTATAAAGGGTTAAACTTACATTTATATTTGTAAATTAGCCAATTTATAAGCTTAAAGTTTGCACCTAGTGTCAAATGCTCAACTACGGCCCTGATAATTATATTGATATTTTTATGTATTAATAACTTTTCAGATTGATGTTTTAAATCCCAAATTCTACTCCACTATAACTGAAGATCAATTAAAAAAAATTCTTAAAAGTGACAACGAGGTTGAAATTCCATTGTTCACAGAAAGAGTAAAATGTTTACATGAAGTTGGTAATGTATTACTTGAAAAATTTGATGGATTATTTGAAAATGTAGTTAAAAAAGCTGAACACAGTGCCGTAAATTTGTTAAACCTCGTTGTAGAAAACTTTTCTTGTTTTAATGATGAAGCCAATTTTAATGGAGAACAAGTTTCATTTTATAAAAGAGCCCAAATTTTAATTGGTGATTTGTGGGCATGTTTTAACAATAAAGGAATAGGGTATTTTAAAGATGTAGAAGAAATTACGGCTTTTGCAGACTACAGAGTACCTCAGACTTTATTGTGGTATAATGTACTAGAGTATCAAGATGATCTTAAGGGATATCTCGAAGATAATGTAATTTTTACTAATGGGGATGATGAAGAAATAGAAATAAGAGGTTGCACTATTCATGCTGTTGAATTGTTAAAAGATTATGTTGTTAAAAAAATAGGACAACATAAAATTAATTCAATTTTGATTGATCATTTCTTGTGGGATTTTAGGAGAAAACATGCACAAGAAATTGATGAAAAAGGATTACCCTTCCATAAAACTTTCAGTATCTATTATTAATGCAGATAAACATTTATTAAGTAAGTATTCATTGTTATATAAATAAATTAAAGAAATTTAAAATTAAGATAAATATACTTGTGGGTTTATGATAAATAAAATTTAATGATTTTTTTATTTTTTTATTGACAACATTTGGACAACTATAGATCTTAAAATTTAGCAGGAAATAACAAAAATATACATAAATTTTTAATTTACCACAAAATATATTTATAACATTACTTAGATTTACTAATTCACAGTTTTTTTTTGGCCTCGAGGGTTGTATATAATTTCTTACAGATAAAATATCCATTTATGAAAGGTTTTAATAAAAATAGTTTCAAAAATTTTTTTTCATCTTTTTTCTGATAAATATTTATAACAATGTATTTGGTAATTTGTATGATTTGCTTATTGGCTTTTTTCTTTCTTATATTTAATCACCATTAAAAATTTTTTGAACTATTTTTACTTAAAAATAAGCCTCAAATAGATTTTCTAAAATTTTGTGACCTAACAAAACACTCAACAATTTTTGTGCAACACTAATTTTGATTAAAGGCTTTGAGCAATACATTTTTGATAGCAAAATAACTTGCTTTAAAACTATTTGGTTCTGACTTGGCCTTTTGCTAGTTTAAAAACATTAAAATTTCGACCAATGTATAAATTTTAGCAATTTGTAACATTCCTAAGAATCAACGGGAAATTTCCCGGGTGCTGGCAAAACTGATAACTTGGACTTAAATTGTTACTATATTATGAGTTATAAATGGACCAAAATGGTCTATAATATAGATGATGTTCATTTAGTTTTCAGGATAACATAGTTGTAAAAGTTTATACAGATATTAAAATATGAAAAATTAAATATACATTTTATATGTATATGAAAACTTAACAAAGCTTAAATAAAAAAAATAAATAAATATGAAAATACAGGAATTTTAACAAGATTTTAGTATGCGTGTTTTAAATAATCTGGTATATATTTCATCAACATTTAGGTATATGTAAAATGTAGAAATGGAAAAATGTATTTTATTAATTCTAATTTCAGTACGTGCATATCTTATATATATATATTTAGAGTTATTTTCAACTCTTATAAGGGCACATATAGGTTTTACCCTGCGTACAATAAGTATACAATATTTTTTGAGCCGATTGAAGTTATAGAAATTTTATTTATCCACTAGGCGTTTCTAAATTAGAAATAGATTTATTTATTCACTGTTCGGTTATAATGGGCTATTCACGATATTTTTTTTATTTAAAAAATGGAAAGAACTCTTAAAAATGTCACTCCATAAAAAACAGATTTTAAATGGCACATCTAGAATCTAAATAAATTATAGAACATAGACCGTTCTTGAAACGGGGCGTGACGTCGCATCAGCCTATCGTATACGGAGCGAACGTTTGTAACCATGGTTTATTTACATCGTTAGAAGCTGTTTTAGAGCATATTTGTTTAACATGGATCAAAAAGTATAAGTACTCTGTTACCCTTTTGTATTCTCCTCATAATTTTTTCTAGTAGATCTGTAAACGTTAAAGAAACAACCCTAATAGTACAAAGTCATCAAAAAAAACTTTTAAAAAACGACTCTTCCGGACTTCTGGAGGTTTTAAAAAGATCCGCTTTAGTACATTGGACGTTTTATGGACGTACGAAAAAGGTACAAAAGTCACAAAACATCCCAGACAGACGTTTAACAAACGTTTTGGGTAAACGTTTTTCCAGGAATAACGTTTATAAAACGTCCATATTGGTATAACTTTTAAAACGTGCCACAATTAACGTTTATAAAACCTCCTTATTGATATATTTTTTAAAACGTGCCACAAATAATGTTTATAAAACGTTCTTTTTGGTAAATTTATTAAAAATATACCTCAAGTAACGTTTATAAAACGTTCTTATTGGTGTATATTTTAAAACGTGCCACAAAAATGTTTATAAAACGTCTTTTTCGGTATATTTATTAAAAATATGCCTAAAAGAACGTTTATAAAACGTCCTTCATGGTATATTTTAAAAACGTGCCACTAATAACGTTTAAAAACGTTCACAATTAAATTTATCTTCCAGCTTTAAAATTTAAACCAGCAATTTTTGTTGGCTTCAATATATTTTAGTAAAATTTCATATAAATTAGTAAACCAAAATTTCATTTAAATGCATTTTCCCACTCCCTCCGCGAAGAAAACTAATTTTGAATTAAAATATAAATAACTATTTTTCCTTAAGATTTGTTTAACAAAATTAACCCATTTATGAATTGTTAATTCCTTAGAGTTTTACACCCTTTATATCGGAGCTGACGAAGTTGTTATTTTTATTAAAATCTTACATAATTATGGAAATATCCACTTCCTAAATCGGCTTTTATAAAACCTTGCTGTAGCGATGATATTATCTAAAAATCTTAATCAAAACTAAGTTGATTACTTTCGAAATTGCAATAAGAGAATAGCGGTAGACTGATGTAACGTCATGCAGAGTTTGTAAATTGGTAGGGCTTTAGGTGCGTTTTTCTCGAAAACGAATATAAAATGTAACAAAATAAGCCTAAACTATTTTTGATTATTTTATTATGTCTTCAAATATTTTTGGTATTTAGAAACACGCTGTGTACATAATTAATTTTACTTTACAAAATGTCCCACAGTTAGAAGTCGGCAGATGTCAAAAATGTTTCTTCTATATTTCTATGGATATTTCACTCCCGTCGGACATTCCGTTAAAATGAGACAAAAAAGTCTGGAAACAATTTTTTTTAATCATGAAAGTTTCATGTTTTTGTTGTGAAAGAAAATTTCAAGTATGTTTACCAGACTATTTTGTAAAGTTTTATATTTAACAATGGTATTTAGTAGGTGATTGTTTTAAAGGAAACAAGGTAAATGCATTACATTTCTAGCGTCATATCTATTTCTTAAAGGTATAAATACATGGACCTTTCTTGGGCAATGTAGTTGTTTATAACACTCAAATTATGGTGTTTAAGTGCGTCCGTTTCTCTATTCGTTGATCTTGATTTTTTCTAGATCTTTTTGAAGATAGTGTAAAACGTAGTGAAGGACTACATCGTAGCAGTACTTATACTCGGTCTAAAAAAAAATAAAAATATAACAATAGTAAATATATATCATCAAAATATCGTTATACTATTAGATATTGTTTTTGATGACATTTAAAAAAATCATTCTTGACCATTAACTTTTATTTGAAATATATTTTTTTATGTTCATTAATAACGATTAATTCAGAATCAGATAGTACATCAAAATAAGATAGTGGATCAGGATCAAATATTTTGTTCAGTGGACAAGCTCTAGGAGTAATTGGCCCAAATATTAAAAAAATCAAATTTATGGATCCCAATATTTTTACATGATCAGGGTTAAGGAACCAGCGAAACGCCAAAACTGTTATATTTTTGAATAATTGGTATACAAATTATTCAAAAATATAACAGTTTTGGCGTTCCGTTGGTTTGTTGATTTTTTTTTAAATATTGAATTTTTTTAAAAAGGACCTTTAACCCTCCTTAGACTTGATAATGTGTAATAATAGTTGGTTTCTTTACCCCTTACTCCTCTATGTAAATATATTTGGATCCTTTACTCCTTAACCCTGATCATGTAAAAATATTGGGATCTATAAATTTGCTTTTTTAATATTTGGACCAATTACTCCTGGAGCTTGTCCATTTAACAAAATATTTGATCTTGATCCACTATGCTTCTTATTTTGATGTACTATCTGATTCTGCATTAATCGTACCATTTGGTACTATTTGCCTAATATAAGTTGAGCTCTGCGTCATGGACACGTAGTAGCTTCACCCCATCACGGAGCTCATTTAACCAGATTATTCAAGCTGTCTGATTCGTAAGAATTAATTTAGTTTCAAGTTCACGGATCCAGTTTCCATAAAGTCACTGCGCATATTGCGGTTCAACTTATTTTGCCGAAACAGTAACTATAGCTAATATATATTTTTTGGCTATATTAATACATTAAAAAAATAATTTTTCGTTAGTAGCTTTACCAAAATGACAAATAATTATTAAAAACATAATGCTTACAATGTTTTCGATTAACTGAGGTCTATGTCTACGGACAGTTCTGACAGCTTGAAATACATCAACTTCACCATGCTGGATGACTTGTTCGATACAAGCATTTGCAGAACAATATATACCGCATCTACTCCGACCATCCCTGGAATAGAAAAAAACAACGTGATGAGAATATTAAAATTTGACAAAACATTTCACAGATGAGATATAAACTACCAAAAAATGAATCTTGTAAGAAAAATTGTACATGCTATAACTAGGATATAACTTTTTAACCAACCACGTAGATAATATAATATTTAAATGGTTAAAAGAATAGAAAGATGTTTTAAACAAGATACAGCTGGTAAAAGGAAGCAGAAGAAACAAGAAGAAATGGAGAAGTAAGAATATATTATAATGAAATCATTTTGAATGATTTAATTATTATTATTAGTATTATTATTATTATTATTATAAATAAGTTTTGTATTATTGTAAATTCCACTAACCCTTATTTCTCTATACACTCGGTTCTACCAAAAAAGGTTCCACACATATTTTTTTTTAATGTTTCAAAAAAGTACTCTTCTATTATTACACGACTCAAAATCAATCATGGATGCTTTCCGTCCCACCTGCATAAATTAGGCATTATAGAATCGCCCCTTTGTCAACAAGATAATGAAACTTCCGATCTGAACCACCTATTTTTTAAATGTAAAAATTACCCAGGAACTGAAAACTTTATTTATAAGCTGAAACAACTTAATCACCAGTAATTCAGTACAAAATATGTTGGATAAGATTTAAAAATCAAGTAATGATTTTTTTTTGAGGGTTTAAAAAATAATAGAAAGTCGAAATTAATTAGAGACGAAAATAATAAGAAAAGTCATAATTTTTATATACGATATGTAAAAGATTTTAAATTTTTAAAAATCCTGAAATATGTAAAATTTATCTATTTCTAAGTAATAAAAACGAAAAAAGATATAATCTATAAAAAATAAAAAAAGAAGTCACATTTAAAAAAAAAATTTGGTAGAAGAAAAATGGGTATTGGAAAAATCTAAATGGTATATTCCATGGAATTATAATCAAAAAGAGCAGCATCAAGCAAGAATATAAAAAAATTTAAGCAGTTAAAACAAGTAGATCTAAAAATTATCATAAACGAAGAAAAAGGAAAAGAGGAAGTTGGCAGGTAACTTAAATTTCAAATTTTTTATTAATTATCAGTTTTTTTTTGTACAAAATTTATGATTTTTCTGTTATATAGAACCCACTCCCAATAGAGATAGATTATCAAAATTTTATAATGTTATATGGGCGTATCATTATAATATTTACTAAATTTCTCAATGGGATACCGATAAATTATTTGTATTCAAAACGGAATCTAGACTCTATCAATGTTAAATTTTTATCCTAAAGGGTGGCAATTAGAATTATTACGGCCTCCGCTCGATAATCTTTAATCCAAAAAACGAAAATTGTTAGTACACATTTGTTAGAATATTATACATAACACTGACAGATCAGGTTTTGGGGCAATCAATCTTTCGTTGTAAGGCACTCTGTTATATAATCTATCTCTACGACGTACACTGGGGAAGGATTCGTCAAATATGTCGAAAACGTTTGGGTGATAAAGCACATATTTAACATGATAGAAAGTGACTTTTATCAAAAAAATGGGGATTTTTTAGTAATGTGATTATTATATAGTGGGCCAACGAAAACTTTCCACTCAGATTTTCAGTTATTTTAGAACACATCAAAACAATTTAATTACGTCAATAACTTATATAAAAATAAACAAGCTTAAAATGTATTCTGTAATAATCTTCATCTGAAACATATAATTCATTTCCTTCGAAATGTTAAGCTGAAGGGGTCGGAAAAGTTTCACATCTTTTTAGAATATTTCTCTTACTTGTTATGAGAGAGCCTGATGATGAAAGCAAAAAATTAAAAACATTTTCACTGGACTTTAACCGATTACATTTTCGAGAATGTATTTTGAAAGTCTTTGTTTCGCGCCTCCTGTGCCTCTTTAAAATCTGGTGCATTGGTGTTTTTTCATAATTTGCAATTTCAGATATTATTAAATTCTATATCTACTTCACTTGTTTTTTCACTCATTATTTTGTTTAAATTAAAACTTGTTTGAAAATAATTATTACCGTCGCCATTTTATATCTGACAGTGACACTTTTGAAATCCAGGGCAATCCATATTGTTTATTTCGATTACAGAAAATCCATTCTTTACCTTGATAAAGAATGAAAATACATGCAAAATGCATAAGAGGCAAGTATTATAGAATAAATATTCAGACTCTAGAGTGTGAATGTTTACATTCTATTATTAAAAATGATTTCAGAATTCATACATTCAGTAATGGTCGTGGAGAAAAATATTTAAAGGCGTTTTTGATTAATGGGAATTTTTTAATTTTTATCTAAAACTTTTAACACCCTGTATCTCAGCAACTAAGCCCTATACTTTTGAGTAGAGGTCGTTTTTGTTATGGCGTTCCAAATTTTTTTCGTCAAATATGGAAAATATCATTAACCTTCACAATATCTGTATTTCACTTAAAGTAAATTGTTGAATTTAATCATCGATCCTTACTTTTTCTCCCAATGACGCAGTTGCAGATTCCTTGACAAATTTGGTCGACAGATCCTGGCCTTGTATTCTGCCATACTACCTTCGATCATGTCACTAAAACTTTGGTTTTTATTAAATTTTGTTTACGGAATTTTTCGTTAAATTTTAAAGAAAAATTTCGTGGCAGCCTGTTTTCAACGAAATTCCATCAGCAAAAAATCGATGCTGTTTTTATTAGTTCGCTAGTTTCTGATTTGTACCGATCGTTGATTGTACAATGGACGCAAATATTTTGTGGGTGACTGCATTGTCAGTAAATGAGGATGATGAGGAAGGAGGAAGGTGATACAGTTGATGCTTGGGAGTAATGCTTCTAAAATTTTTAATAAAAGAGCAAAAGAAGGCGCCTACCACATATAAGTTTGGTCGACAATGACACTAAATTTTGAATCAATTTTTTCGGTTAACACCTTATTTTTGCCAAATTAAGAACAAATTACGTCAACACTGTCTAAGAAATATTCTAGGCCAATATCAGTTGAAAAGAATCTGTGCTTAACATTAAAGTAATTTTGCAAAGTTCGTATTAAAAATTTATGAAGATTTTAATGATTGATTATGGTTTTTCAATAGATCTATAGGTTTTACAGTAAATTTCCGTTTATAACTAGGGCGTTTTTATATTTCCCAAAACTGGCAGCGATTTTTTTCCAAATATTTTCTTTTATTTGGAGGTTTTTATAAATTTTTAATGTCTTTTCAGATGACAGCGGATGTTTCTTTACCTTCTGAACCATCCTCTATCTCCGAAAATTTATTGTATTGTAAAGTTCACACTCAGTTCACAGATTTTCGTTCCAACCAAACTCGATTTGGTTGCAACGAAACTTCGTGTTAACGAAGAAAAATTTCGTGCTACCTCAGCGAAATTTTTGATGACGAAATTTAATAAAAACCAGGCCTTTAACCAGATAGGAACATCAATCATCAGGTTCTACACCTCAGAATGTTTGTTTTTTAAAACAATGGCCACTATTACCATTAAAGCCCCATTTAAAATATAAATAAAGATTTTTCTTTTCATCCCAACTCAAAGTGCCTATTATAGTTACTTCTCTCTGGGAGAAAAATCAAACGTGGAACCATTTTTAGACCACTAACTCATATTTATGACGAGATAAACCTGCTTATACTATAAGAGTTAGAGCATCTTCTATTGATAAAGAAGTATTTTTGTATAGAGAAATTTACGGCTTTTTTGTTACACCCTGTAGTGGAAAATCACATCATATGATCAAATTGTACATTACAGGAAAATAGGTAACTGGTGGAATTAGGTACTTGTTGTTCTTATCTATTAAGTAATGATTTTTATTAGATAATAAAATTTTACTAACGGCGACACGACGCATACAGGTCCGTAATCGGTCCGCTGTCTCCATCTTTCAACCATATTCATCAATTCTACTAAGGAATTAGTAGAAGTAGGTACTTTATGTCCCATAGGCCAACAGGTTAACTGGAATAGTTGGACGGTTTTTGGAGGAGCTTTTACGCCAGCCATCAGCTCGGTCAACGAAACTATCTGTAAAAACGTAAGTTTGGTAATGACACTAATGAATATTTTAATGTACAAAATATTTATTACTCGTTTTAATTTACATTTTCACAATTCGAAAATTTTATTCTCACAATTTTCTTAACAAAAATGATTTTGTTTTAGAATTTCCGCTCATTGTTTCTGAATGGATCGTAACCATTATGAAGTTTTAATAAGCAAATCATATTTATTATTCAAGTTTCATTTAAAAATTAATAGACGGTTAGCGTTACAAACTGTTGAACATTTAATTCAGTTCACTTCAGATTGTTAAAATATTCATAGCACAGACCTGCTGAATTGTATTAACTTGCTAGTAGATATGCCCAAGGAATACGAAATTTCTGAAGAAATCTGATTTTTAACTTTCAATTATTTTTAAATGAAAATACAAGAGTTTATCTGAATAAAATATATTATATAGAAACGGATATTTGATATAGATAGAATAGAATTTTCGAATTGAAACTTAAATGATCACTCAAAAGCTTAACGTAATGTAATGAAAAATGCAGTGTTCGGAAAGGGGCGCTTGATGAGTACACTGGGAGCACTCGGTATTAGTGTGGTTGCTTTGGTTTGATGTTCATGAAATTCCAAAATAAATTTAATAAGGACTATTTTATTGATGTTTGGCTCTCAATATGCGGCGGTTTGATAGGTAATTGGAAAAAGCCATAAAAGACAAAAAAAAAACAGGAAAAAAATTATCTATTTTCAACCTATAATTTTACATATGTTTTAAAAGTTTAATAAAGAAATAAAACTTCAAAGCATGTTCCTTGGTATAGTAAAAAACTTTAACAAAAGGGGGAGGGCAACTAGTTTCGGCTTCAGGCCAAAAAGTACAAAAGAGGTTCAAAAAAAATTCTTTTATACAATTCCTATATGAAACATTTTTCGGATCCAAAAAAAACTTGACATAAAAATATAAACAATTTTTATAAATTTATACAGATTTTATAAACAATAATGATATAAAAGTAAATATTTAAGACTTTTTTCTTACCTTTTTATTTATACGAAAAACCCAAGTCCTTATATTTGAATAATGATTGTGAGATATATGATCTATTGTAAACACAGGTCCGTACTTTTTAGATGCTCTTCCTTCAGGCCAAAATGAGGGAAACTGTTGCTGAAATGCACAATAAAAAACTCATATATTAAAATGAAATCAAAAATTTCATCAACGTCCAGAAAATTTGACCACTCCAAAAAATAAATTTTTAAAATACCCCAAAATCACGTAAAAATTAATTTATGTTATTTCAATTAATTTCAATTAGTTTTTTAAATTAGTTGTATAAAAAAAACGAGAACCAAATTATCGAATGTACGAAACACCAAAAAAAGTTGGGGAAAAAGAGAAAAAGAAATAAAGTTTGATAGAAAAAAATAATAAAAAAGTAGGAGAAAAAAGGTGTGGGCGAAAAAGGAGTCGAAGAAAAAAAAAGGAGTAGAAAAAAGTTTCAAACAAAAAAATAGTAAAAGAGTAGGAGAAAAAAGGCGTGGACGAAAAATAAGTTCAAATAAAGAAATTAGTAAAAAAATAGGGGAAAAAGAGATAAAAAAAAGGGCAGAAAAAAGTTTGAAACAAAAAAATAGTAAATAAAAAAGTAGGAGAAAAAGGAGTGGTGAAAAAAAAAGTCGAAATAAAGAACTTGGTAGGGAAAAAAAGAAAAAATGTGAAGAAAAAAAGTTTGAAACGAAAAAATAGTAAAAAAGTAGGAGAAAAAAAAAGGTGGACGAAAAAGAAGTTGAAATAAAGAAATTAGTAAAAAATTAGGGAAAAAAAGAGAAAAAGAAAAGAGTGCAGAAAAAAATTTGAAACAAAAAATAGTAAAAAAGTAGGAGAAGAAGGTGTGGCGAAATAGAAGTCGAAATAAAGAAATTAGTAGGGAAAAAATGAAAAAAATGTGGAGAAAAAAGTTTGTAACAAAAAAATAGTAAAAAAGGAGTCGAAATAAAGAAATTAGTAGGGAAAGAAGAAAAAGTCGAGAAAAAAAATAGTAAAAAAGTAAGAGAAAAAAGGCGTGGGCAAAAAAGAAGTTGAAATAAAGAAATTAGTAAAAAAGTAATGGAACAAAGAGAGAAAAAGAAAAAATTGCATAAAAAAGTGAAACAAAAAATAGTAAAAAAAGTAGGAGAAAAAGGCGTGAGCGAAAAAGGAGTCGACGAAAAAAAATGGAAGAAGCAGAAAAAAGTTTGAAAAAAAAGTAGGCTAAAAAGAAACGGTGGAGGGAAGTTTGAAAATAAAATTGAAACAAAAATCATTAAAAGAGTAGGGAGAGCGTGCAAATAAATAATTATATATAATTAATATTCATGTTGATAATTAATCATTGAAATATTCGAAGAATTAATTTGTACGTTTAGAATCGTTATTCTTGTGTATTTCGCGCCCTACAAAAAAAATTGTTCATTCCCAACTTAAAAATTTTTCCAAACTAATTTACATATAAAATTATTTTTTATGGGAGTCAAATTTTCATTGTCGATACCCTGTATGTATGATAAAAAATCGATAAAACTGAAATATGCACATTATTAATTCTAGTTACCGAGTTGTGTGGCGGAACACACAATATCACTACTGCTGAACAGTCGTAGTCATAAACTAATGACCAAAATTCGCCGCAAGTTGATTTAATAGGCCATTCTGTCACTATGTACTCTTTGGGTTTTGTATAGCCCTGAAATAAAAATCACAAATTATAATTTGTTCGTAAAATATGATATTCATATAGCCCAATGATTTTTAATCAAATTCGATATTTTAGATTACTCAATAAAAAAATTTGTAGACAATTTAATTATTTACAATCTTTATAAAGTCAATATTGTTGAAAAAAAATATTTATTGCTAATAATAAGTAAAAATGTGAAAAATTGGGAAAGTAACGCTCTTTTTAACTATTGGCTCATTTTTACTATAAATAAAAGGCACATCAAGTTGTAGAGGGCTCAATTCCTAACAACTTTTGTATAAACAAGTTTTTCGTACGACTTGTAGATCATAGCTGGGAACGCGCTCAACACCGAGGCGCGGCGGAATAACTCATTTCCACACCACCGTAGACGTAGAGGTTCCGTCGCTATTTTTACCTGGTTTTCTCAGTAGGCCTAATATTTTTATTAAAATTGAATAGTTTTATAGACCTTTCAACGTCGGTATTGTCTCGAGATTGCTTTTCGGTCCTATCTTGGCATTCAGTCTCGGTCTGGTCACAGTAAAATGATTATATACAGTATTTGCACTCCGGTGTCGGCACTTTGATTTCCGTAGTGCTCAATGCGTTCGTTTTTACAACCTACCAGAAAAGCATAGTGGCCAAATGTAGGATAATTATCTGAGTTACGGATAATTTCAGGAGAGTTGTGATTCTTTTGTAATGTTGTTAGCATTTAGGATAATTTCGGAAAAATTGCATAAAATTAAATAATATATATTTACGCTTTCCTCATACCTATTAAATTGTATTTTTTTTCCTCAAATCAAAGAACCTGTATTAAAATTTAGGTGACATTGGCAACACTGCAAATATCACGACAACAAAGCTTTAAATGCTTTTCGTTTTCTGCGCACACATACCCAACGTCGACGAGTCAATTAAAAATTAGAACTGGGGAAAGTCGCTTAGTGCAAATACTGTATATAATCATTTTACTGTGGTCTGGTTGTACCTGGCTCCACGGAGGAATCGTTTATAAAGTCGTCATGGTCAGGACATTTGGCTATAGAAAATACAAATGGATGATGGTATAATCATCCGCTTCTACAGTACGATATCTTCCTTTTTTGAACGCTTCTCCAACGACTTACAATACCGTTTTCACATCATTTCTTATTTTCGTGGACAAAACTGCATCTCACAATCAAGTTCACTGTTTCTCGACTATTTATCAACCATTGTATTGGATCGTAGTGGCTGTTGATTTGACTTTGGAAATGAAACCGTTAATAATATTACTTGGTGGTTTCCACTTGGCAAAAAATTCTTAGGTGCAATATGTAGAATAATGACAGGCATGGACGATACCTACTGCATATTTGAAAGCGATACGAGCTCATTGTTTTAATAAAAATATTAGGCCTTATTGGGGAAAAATGGTGGTGTGGAAATGAGTTTTTCCGCCGCGCCTCCGTATTGAGCTCGTTCCTGGCCGTGATCTACACGTCGTACAAAAACTGTTGGGAATTGAGAACTCTACAACTTTGTCATTTAGATGTGCCTCAAAAAATTGACCTATAAATTTTTTTGTTGAAAATATCGAAAATGATTGGGCTACTAGTATTTTAAAAATATTTATCGTACCCGGGATGAGAAATATTTGCAAAATACCAGATTTTCTCATTTCATTATAACAAAGGTATGGTTAAAAATACAAATCGCTAATTTATTGCTATTTAATGTGCATTTTTTGTTTATTTAACATCGACCTATTTCTATAACAAAGATTAATTACGGATGCCAAGGCAATTTGTAATGGTTTTATAAACAATGATTAAACGTGGAATCGATACCCACAATTTTAGTGTTTTTTAATTACAAATATAAATTTTAGTTAAAAAAAAAATAAATTAATAATTTTTATATCCTTATAAACAAGAGTTGAAACAATAAATAAATTTACAAAAATCGTATCAGTGGTAGAAGATTCAATCAAAATTAAACTAAATAAAACAAGTGAAAAACAGCAATATTTTTGCCGTAATTTCGAGTTTTCGAATATAAATTTCTTTATAGGTATATACGGTATAAGTAGCGGGAAAGTAAAAATAGGTTAAAGATTAATATTATTTTGGGGGTTTTTACCGATGCTGAATCGATTGCCGTTGTCCGTTTGACTCCGTGGAAGAATACACAGACAGACAGACTTCCATCTGGAAATGGTCTTAATCGTCTCAGGGGACCCGAAAATGGATATTTCCGTTTTCATCTCGAAATTTATTTTTAGCCCGTTCACAATACTTTCCCTTCTAGGAGGTGGTGGGTCGGGAAAGTAAAATCAAAATAAATCGAAAAAATAACAAAAAAACAGGAAACATTGGAAAAAGTTAAAAGAAAAATCATAAAATTTTGGAAAAAAATATTAAATAAAGTTATAAAATACGGAAAAACCGGAAAATAAATAAAATTGTAAAAAAACGGAAAAAAACGCAAGAACTCTGAAAATCGCAAAATAAAAGAAAGAATCGCAAAAAATCGCAAAAAGATGCAAAAAAAAACCGCGAAAAAATAAGAACAACCAATGAAAAAAACCGAATGAATTGAAATAAATCGCAAAAAATCGATACGATTGCTAAAAAGGCAAAAAATTTCAAAAAACAGTTTAAAACTAGAAAAAAATCACAAAAAATGGCAAAAAATTGCCAATGCAGATAATTGCAAAAAAATTAGAATAAAAAAAGATATCACAAAAAAATCTCAAAAAGTGGCAAAAAAATCGCAAAAAATCAAATAACAACCAAAAAACCGGAAACAACTTTGGACATAAAAAAAACTAAAAAAAAAAAGAAAAAAACCGAAAAATCGAAACAATCACAGAAATAAGAAAAAAAAAATAAAAGAAAGAATTAGAAATCAAAGACACCAATGAAAAATAAGATGGGGAAAAATTATAAAACCCGAAAATAATAGAATAAAAACAAAAAAAACAAAAATCCAGAAAAATGAGAAAGAAGTGAAAAACAGCAATATTTTTGCCGTAATTTCGAGTTTTCGAAATACGAAAATAAATTTCTTTATAGGTATATACTACTAGGTAGGTATGGTATAAGTAGCGGGAAAGTAAAAGTATGTTAAAACCGTTTTATAAGAGTTTATCATTTATTTATTTTTATTTATTATTAGAAGCAAAAGTGACCAACCACTTTGAAAAACCACATAAAAATCTGAGCGATCACCTCAATTCATACAATAAATTTCGATAAATGTCGATTTACCTAGATTGATCTAAAACAAAAATAGTAGGAAAACGAGCCATCGCGTACCGTAGGTATAGTAGTTGGAAGAGATATTTGGAACTCATTATCCATTAAGTTATCTATTATTTTCCAACAAACAACTATAATTTTAATTTAATTAATCTATGTTGTTTAAAAAAATAGGTAGTGTACAGGGTCGATTATCAAGTAATTAAAGCGAATTACTTTTTAACTTATGCCTGCCATTTTTTATAGACGATGTAGGTCCACGAACTTTCATCCTCGTCCATTAGCTTAGCTTAATACATATTTCTCTGAAATGGACTTGGCATTTAGCAATAAACAAATTAGTTACGTGTCATTTTACACTAAATTTCGGAGAAGAATGAATATTTTAGATTATATCCTTAGTAAAGATTTAATTATATAAAATCCTCGAATACAACGGGTTACTTCATTTTAACCTAGAAAACGATTTAAATTGGTAATTTGGATCCTTTGGGTTTCAACAATGTTGAACAATATTGATTAGAAATAATAATACATTTAGAAAAGACACCACTAGTAGCAGATATATCCCTTCAGATTCTTTTTATTGTGGTCAACACAAAATTGCGAGATTACATTTTCTTGTACATCGTTTAATAAATTTCCCACTCACTAAAGAAAGATATACAAAAGGAAAGAATCTCATCAAAGTTATAGCTGCTATTAACGGTTATGAGAAACATTTAGTAAGAAAACCTTAAAGGATACCACTTTATTTCAACATGAGAGACAAGCCGAAAAGTTTGTTTCTCTGTCATATAACATATACCCTAAAGGGTCACAAACGATTTTTTAAAATCAGGCTTGAGAGTAGTTTTTTAATCAAACAACACTTTAAAAAGTATATTAAACAAGTCATTTGGAAAAAAGTGGAATCTACGAAATTAATTGTTCTGATTGAGACAAAAAGTATATTGGACAAACTAGATCTGTCTGTACAAATTAGGTTTAAAGAGCACATGGCTCATTTGAAATATGGTCGTATAGAGAAATCTTCTGTTGCTGAACATGTTTTTCAGCATAATTATAAATTTAGTGCAGATACGGTAAAATTACCAATTACCAATTTGCCAGCAAAAAAATATTAGTGATGGGAAGAATCGAATACTTTAAAGAATCGAGAACTCGAATGTGTTCAACTCAGTATAGACCATATTCGGGTGATATGATCAGTGTGTTCAATAGTAAAAAAAAATAGTCTGGTTAGGGAATTTGTTAAACCATTGTTGGTATAATCTGAAATAATAAAAAGATCTACTAGTAGTTCCTTCAACCAGTCTATTTTATTTTTCGCGACTTAAAAGTTTAAGTAAAATGGAAAACAATAAGCTAAAATACAGTGGAGGGAAAAAAATGCTGGGTAAATAGTTGCACAAATAAAGAAAGCAAACGAGGGAAGTCAATAAACAAACCTGGAATAAAATTTCATCGATTCCCAACTAATGATCTTTATTTTGCATTGTGATACCATATTACTTAATCTTTGAAAGTTTTGACACTTAACTCGTGAAACATAAAATAGACTGGTTGAATGGAACTACTAGTAAATCTTTTTATCATTTCAGATTACCAACAATGGTTTAACAAATTCCCTAAGCTGGGGCGTTACTAAAAAAAAGTAACGCGTTACTTTACCGTTACTTTTGCTAAAAAGTAACGCGTTAGATAAACGTTACCGTTACTTTTTTTAAAAAAGTAACGACTTATTCGTTACTCTCCAAAAATAACGCGTTACTCTTAAAGTAACGAAACGCCGTTATTATTGCACATCTAAACAAAATTTTCAAATAAAAGTTGTATGATTAAGCTTGATGCGAAATCGACGGGGTACAAAAAAATAATAAAAACATTATTTTACATCAAACTGCAGAAACAACAGATAAAAAACCTTAGTTTTAAAGTAACGCGTTACTTTTCTCCCACTTTAATAAGTAACGAAATTACTAGTAACGCGTTACTGAAAAGTAACGTTTTAGTTTCGTTACTCCCAGTTCTGAACCAGGGATTATTTTTTCTTTAATGTTGAACACACTGCTCGTCGCACCCGAATATGGTGTATTCGGTCCGATTAATTTGATTAAAAAGTGTCAGTTCGCGCTTCATGGTCGACTCGTTGCTCGAATTTTCTTATTATCGACACTCGGAATTCTCAAATTATAAAGTTTAAGTTTTGTATTGCTCGGATCGTTTTTTTTCTACATAACTGAGCTATAATCAAAAATTGAGAACGAGAACAGATATAGGTCGAAAACTCTTATCCGAACACCGGTACCTACCGATTTTCGTGAACCGAGAACTTTAGAACATGTTTACGAGAACTTTAAAGAATCGAATACTTTTCGATTATTAGTATTCGAAAACTTCATCATTAAGAAATATGTTGTAAATTTCTGTTTTATAAAATTACCGATATATTTGAAATTTATTTTTTTACTTACATCAACAAATACTGCATTTATGTAATCTGTGAAGCTGTTTCCTTGGAATGATGTAAGGTACGGTCGAAAATTATCAGCTACAAAAAAATATAATCAATACATTTAAATTTTCACGTTGAATCAATCAATTTAAAATTATTTTGGATTATACCGTAATTTTGGCACTAATCAAAATATATTTTTTTAAAGCGAACCCCTGTATATTATTTCAAATTCAGATAACACATCTTAACTTAACTGCCAACTATCAGATAACTTGTAGTCAAACGTAGTTGGCAGTCAACGTGTTAAGGATTCCCTATACCTTAATCAATAATTGAGATATTTCAAGATATTAAATGAAAGAATAATAAAACTCGTAGTCATACCACAATAATGTAATTTAAGATATTTAACATTGAGGTTCAATATGTTTCGGCCATACGATGGCCATCATCAGACAAAAAAAATATTAAGCAAGTATAAACTATTCAATTGTACAATGACAATGGTATAAAATTTAAGTGAAAACTAACTAAATATGGTGATGATTTACATTATAAAAATTTAGAAACTTATGTTAATATATAATTTTTTTTTATGATATATAATATAGCCGCTCCACACTGGAGGTGAATTATTGTGGTATGAGTAACGAGTTTTATTATTCTTAAAAATAATTTTATCACATTTGAGTATGGATAATCTTCTGTTTTTTTTTATATTAAATCAAATTAACACTTTTTTTTTTGGTAATTGACTGACAAAATCGTTATAGAAAATCAAACAAGTTTATTTAATTAATGTTAGACACCAAAATATTTTCTATTAACTTTGCTGTATGCGATTTAAAAAATATTTTTCTCTATTTTCCATCTGATTTATGTCGCAATTTTTCTAAAGGAAAGAAAAATTTGACTTACGAGGTACAATCAGCACGTCTCGATTTTTCTTCCTGTTATCGCCTCTGTGCCCTCCCGCACAGTCTCCTATCGTGAACCTTGGAGTTTGTTTGCAAATCAGCATGTATTCCCTTTGATATTCGTTCAACTTGGTGATGGGATTTTTCTGTGATTTTCCTTTCAGACGTTGCGACAACTCGTTGACGGGAAACCATGAATTTCCACATGTCACGTTTTCCTCAAGAGTGTCGTAGATGAATTTATACTGTTCCTGAAAAAAAAAAACATTTTTTATATTTATATTTCGTGGTTTGATTTTCAGATAATTTAGCATAAAAATTTTGTATAAGAGGGACAGACGTCTGAATAAAGATGGTCACTCCAGGTTGGATTAATTCCTGAGAATTTAATTTAAATTTAATTAAAAAATAGGGAAAAAGAGAGGAAAATAGCGATTGTGAAAAATAGGGAAAAACAGGAAAAAAATAGAGCAAAATAGAGGAACAAGTATGAAAAAATAGTAAAAAACAATAAAACCAGCATAAAAATTGAATAAATAGGAAAAATAACAAAATTAGGGAAAAATGGAGAAATGGAGAAACATTAAGGGAAATACGAAAAAATAGGGAAAAATAGGGAAATTTGAAAATTATGGAAAACTTGGTGAAAAATGGAAAAAAATATTAAAAATAATAAAAAATGTGGAAAAAAAAGTAGAAAAATAGGAAAAAATTTGTAAAATAGGGGAAAATAATAGAGAAATATAGGGAAAAATAGTTAAAAATTAGGAAATTCTGACGAAATAGGAAAAATAGAGAAATTTGAGAAAAATAGGGAAAAACTGCGACCAAGAGCGAAAAGGGAAAAATAGGGTACAATTTTCTCCTCTTTCAGTTAATAATAACAGAGATTTTTGAAGTAATCTCTTATAGTAGTAAATCGATTTTATTTTAAAATGTTTATATATCTTTTTGTTATTAGACAAATAAATCTAGTTTTTTAATAAAGTTATTCAATAAATCTAAATTTAAGTAGTTTTTTTTAAATGAAAATAAAAAATAGTTCGGATAAAATAATTACCACATTATCAACCAAACCTCTTCTTGATTGTCTCAATTTTTTTAAATAACCAAACACATCGAATTTATCTTCTTCTTCTGCCAATTCCATATTAGCGTCTACTGATAAATAAACACCTGATCTACCTCCTCCATCACTAAAAATAGAAACACACAAATTATATTAAAAAATGTAATGAATAATTTTTATTAATGTTATATATTATGTAAAACTATTTTTTGCTTACTTGCAATGTACTACCATAGGCCCAGCTTCATTAGATTTTATCACGTGACCCACCACTGCTCTTACTCTTCTTCTAAATTCTAATAAAGCATTAGTAAATGGACAGGAATGGCTGTGCCATTGTGTATAATGGAATTGAAGTATCGTTCTATTTTCTGTAATACTTCCCTATAATAAAATTAAAAACATATAGAATGGGCAAAAGTCCAGTGATAAGGGTCAAATTATAGAGTAACGCTTTTTTACTACAACCACCTGGCCCAAATCCTATCTAGGCTCTTGTTTGAGTACTTCTCAAACCTCCCATGAGCTCTTTTCCTTGGAGACATGAATGCCAGATATACTCAATTTGGCGATCATGCCTCTAATTCGTCTTTGGAATCTGCTGATCGACCTCCCCATATTTCGGGTCATCAACACCTCCCCTACCTTCATAGGACACCAAGGAAGTTCTATTACCGACCACATTCTGCTCACCGACAGATGCAGAGGGCAGGTCGAGAATAGATGCTTCATTGGTGCCTCTATAACTCCTGATCACCAAACGCTTTTTAATCCCAAAAAACCCAATACGAAATGAGAAGCTACAAAAAAGCAGATTGGCTGCTCTTTCAGAGAATCGTCTCTGAAAACCTGCTAGTAGATCCTGTTATAGAATCAAACCTAGATATCCATAACCTAGCAACTCCATCAGCAACCACCATCTCCCAGGCCCTTAATGTTGCTGTCCGTCAAACCACCATAAACACTGAGCAAAAACCCCTTGCTCCCAACATCCTCTCCATCATTGGCGGAAACTTCATCCCTATTGCCAGTTCGTAAGAACTAGAGACCGAGTCCTTAAAACCGAATGGAATCCCTAATCCGCCTGTAGAAATTTAAACTAAAATTTCTATATAGAAGTCGCCCTTAGCGACCGCCAGTTTATAAATCATTGATTCAAATATTTATTCCAATGAATCTTAATCGGGAGTGTCCGTCTGTATTCTGCAACCGCATCCTGTAAGTTTTTTTTTCAATCTTGCGTAACTATCATCGAGGGATGTCTCTATGTTGCCACCTCTAACTTAATAAATTTCTCACTAATATCTGAATATTGATAAATGTGTAATTTATGCAATTATTTATATCTGTTGTGCCATTCTTTGTTCGGGTTGGAGCTGGAGAGATTTTTTAATAAACATTTCTTTTGAGCATAATAAAATAGTGCTACATATAGAAGAGTGTAACTGTAACTATTTATTACAATATTTGTTGCTTCTGCAACTGGTCCTTCGAACTTTGCTCTTTAATCTAAAAACAATGAAGTGAAAAAAATAAAAATTACAATCTCTAAAAATATATGAATAAGCCTTTAACTTAAAAAGTTTACTTCTTCTTCCTTCACTAATCCGCCTCCAAATCAATACCCATAAACAGGAAAATGGATCTACCACCCATTTGATGTATTGTTAACCAATGGCCTTAAAATGATCACTTTAAGTTGGTCACAGTGTTAGTGTAGTTTGTTTTAATATTTGTTTTGTATATTGTCAGTTTCATTTGTGGATTGTGGCTGTTAAGCCTAATTACTATTTAATGAAATTCAATTATATTATAATTTAAGTCAATTATACATATTCTTCTGTTGGGGAAAGGGGAGGTAGGATTTTAACGTATTGACTGCGGTCTTCAATGAAAACCATTAGCCTAACATTATATTCTTCAGTTAATCCTGTTATGGCAACATAGTATTAGATAATTTTTAAGGAATTATTATACAGTTTGGCAACGTCACGTACGTACCAATTTTAAATGGCGAGGTCAAATACATTTTTGACAGGAGAACAAAGAAAGTGAGCGGAGTGTCGCATCTTATTATGATCTCTGACCAAAGGCCCCAATATTACTCGATCAATTATACATTAAATACAAAAGAACCGCGTCAAATGTAATAAAAAAAGAACCTGTCTTCAGAAATACTTCGCCTTTTTATATTCATAATAATAATCACTCATCGTCACATTGTTTGTCTAAACTTATTCATAAACATAGAATTTACTTTTACTGTTACCGATACGTGATGATTCAGTGCCATCAATTGTTTAATAATGTGTTTTAGTTTACAGATATCTGGCCTTGCCTCGCCTGACACTAGTAATTATAATCTGATTAATTAATTTAGTTTAATTACTTAAAATATTTAAATTATTTGTAGATGCCAAAAGGGCACTACATTTGTATTTTACAAATTTTAAATCTTGTTAAATTTAAATAATTAACCTCTAATCAATAGTTAAATTAATATATTTCCAGTTTATTTTCCTGTAAATAGTAAAAAGTGATTTGAGTATTTTTCTATTTCCATTTTCTTCAGTTCCAAAAAAAAATGAAATAGATGGCGCCCTTTTACAAGTAAAAAGTAAATATCATTGATGATTAATGATCAATATTACTAGGCATGAACCCTATAAAATTTGAGCTTAAATACTTAATAATAAAAATAAAAAAAAATAGTTAAGTATTCCTATTGCAACAAATTATTAACACTGTAATAAAAATAATAATATTTACATTTTTATCCTTTTTGGACAATTTAAATGTTCTAATATGAAAATTAGCTAACTCCTCTTCTTCCAGAATCTGTAGATGTATTCCTCCATAATTCTCTTCTAATTCCTTGGACGCTGGCCAATATTGAACGCACATTACCTAGAAAGATAAGCCAAGTATTTAGTACTAAATCACGTAAACCGTATAATCTAAATTACCCTTATGAAATCGAAAGTTTTAGTTAACATAACTATACAGCTCGCTTTTTCTTGCCACACCAAACGCCAGAAATCGGTTACTGTCTCTTCAGTTGGACCCTGTGTTACTATGTATGCGTTAGGCTTTAGTAAACTCTACAAGAAATAAAAGAAATATTTCTAAATAAAAAACTATAATATAGTTGAATTTGGAAATAATATTACTAGTTTATCAATTTTGGCTAGATCGAGCAGTAGTATGAGCAGAGCACATAAGAAATATGTATCACAGGCTTGCGACATAAAAGTTGTTTTAAATATGATAAGAGATTTCTATAGTATTCTTAGCGCTAATTACGAGAAAAATAGTCAAAAATTCCATTACGTACAGGTTTCTTATAAATGGCATGTCATCATCATTTTTAAAAATCCGAGCGTACTATATTTCCCTGGGCCCCTATTCACTAACTTGTGTGAGTGGTCGTGTAGGAGTTCTCTCTCACAATTTAGATTTACTACGCATGGTAAGGGAATGCACGTACTCCTATGCGAATGCTCTACTGGTAAAACCAAGAGAATTGCTAGATTTTGAGAGAATGGACTTGCGCACATAGTCTTCTGTGATACAGAGTATGGTTATGTTTATGTGAACGGTAAGTGACAGAGGACCCCTGCCGATGAGTAGTCGTGCACGAGCACTCTCCCGAGTTACAGAAAGGGGCCCAGATTGTCTGGAAAGACTTTTCCTTACAATTGACGCTCTTCGACGCAAGGGGAATGGAGCGACGAGCTTTACAGACAGCCTGGTAGATGGCGGCGCGCTGAGATTTCGTATCAGTGTCTCTCTGTTGCCACTGCCCCCTTTTCGCAAACTCCAGTCTAATATTGTTATTCTCCATAAGTATCTCGCTTCACTTTGCTTTTTCTGAAGTCATGTTGCTATTGAAAAGTGTTGTGGTTGATGTATTATTAATGACTTCCAGAGGATATCTTCAATCAATAGATTGTTTCTGCTACATTTGTAATTATACAGTTAAAACGCAATAAAGAAACGTATAAGATTTTGTTAGAGCGTACTTTGCTTACTTTGGTATGAAATTAGGTGATCAAGACAGCGCAAAATTCGTTCGGTTTGTGTCGAACATCTAAGATAGTGGGTTCAGGGTAAAAAGGAGTCCTTTCGTTTTGGAATACCAATGGTTTGGAGAGATCTTAAAAATCATAGTGATGACTGCTATTTTTGTTCTTGTAACGTGCAAAAATCAAAAAGAAGATCTCTTATCCTGACATCCCATCTGCCATTCGCTCTATTTCTCATGGACCCGAAGTACCAATACCTTCTCCCCCAGATACTTTACATGATATTTTAGATGAGCCTGAACCATTTCCTGCACCATGTGGTAGCAGTGGTGAAGATGGTGATTTCTACAATCTTTGTAAAAGTGAACCGACGTTGTTCACTCTATCTTAACTGAATGATTTAGTTAAGAGACTTAAGGCTTCCAGAACTTTTAGGATCTAGATTGAAAGAAAAATATTTGTTGGCTCCGGGTACTTACTTTTCTTGGTATCGAACTAGTGAAAATAAGTTTGTGTCTTTTGTCTCTAAGGAAGGTGACCTTGTTGATGTTTCTGGAGTTATGGCAAGTTTTAAAATAGAGAATGAAGACTTTATTGTTCTTCTAAACGGCAATAAGTATGCTTTGGTATCTGTTGGACACTCAGTCCATTTAAAAGAATGCTATGAAAATCTTAAGCTGGTATTGAACAAAATTTTTTATTCAGATCACAAATAGACGATATGTGGTGATTTGAAAGTGATTTTCATGTTGATTGGTCAACAGAGTGGTTACGCTAAGTTTCCTGGGATAGGAAACAACACTATGTCAAGAAAGTATGGTCACTGAAAAAAACCTTGCAGGTTGGCGTTAAAAATATTCAGAGGGAAAGTCTTGTAGATCCTAAAAAAGTATTACTCCCACCACTTCATATTCAATTGGGTTTGATGAAGCAATTTGTGATGGCATTACGAAAATAATGAGAATGTTTTACATATTTTTGTGAACAGTTTCCTGGTTTATCCGAGGCAAAACTAAAAGAAGGTGTGTTCGTTGGACTTAATATCAGGAAACTCATGAGGGATCTCAACTTTGACAAAAAAATTGTTACAAGAGAAAAATCAGCATAGTTGTCTTTCAAACTAGTCGTAACCAATTTTCTAGGAAACAAAAAAGACCCGAACTACAAGGCAATCGTCGCTTACATGTTGGACAACTTCAAAAAGCATAAAAGTCCATTTTCTTCACTCACACATTGATTACTTCCCTTCGAATTTTGGTGCAGGGCGAAAGGTTCCATCAAGATATAAAGGAAATGGAAAGAAGGTACCAAGGAAGATGGAATGTCAACATGATAGCGGATTATTGCTGGATATTAAAAAAGGAACGATTCTCAATGTGCCTACAGCAGGAAGACCACTAAAAGAAGGATTGATGGTAAACGAAAGAGCTTCTATAAGGACTTTTGACTAATGAGCATTACACATTTTTCAATATTCTGTTATGTAAATGTAAAGTATGGCATCTCTTACCTGTTTAATAAGAACACTAAGAACAAATGTAAAATTTGCGTTAAATCTATTTTTACCCTAAGTGCATCCTTGTTTTGTGAGATAAACCTGACATGAAAAAATGGATTTTATTTTTGAAATCAGCACTGGAAAATATATGGAAATCACAATACAAACAACTTAAAAATTTGCAGGCCTATGAAACAGTAAAATAAGCTAAGAGTAGATAGTCTAGGCCGCTCCGACCCTCACTATAGGGAATTCAAAGTATTAGAAAGAGAGGTATATGAAAATCAGCGTGTCAGAAAGAGAGAGCGCGACGTTTTTTAACGTTCAGTATTTTGTAGCGTTAAAAAACGTTCGAAACGTCACATTTTACTATGTTTTCAACGCTTTTATTCGAATAAAAAACAGAACGTGAAAAAACGCTCGAAACGTCACATATTTTATCGATTTTGACATGTTATTTTTACATGTTCCCTTATTGGAAATGCATGTATTTGATTTTAAAAAGTGAAAGTTTTTTCACAACAAAAAGTAACCGTTAAAAAAAGTTAAAAACGTCTTAAAATGTGACGCTTTGAACGTTTTTTAACGTTCAGTATTTTTAAGTGTTAAAAAATGTTCGAAACGTCACTTTTTACAACATTTTCAATGCTTTTTTTTCGAATTAAAAAACAGAACGTAGAAAAACGACCGAAACGTTACATTTATGACGTTTTCAACTGGTGAGTGTGACGTCATAGCGCTCTCTCTTTCTGACACGCTGAATTTCTTATACCTCTCTCTCTAACACGTTAAATTCCCTATAGTGAGGGTCGGAGCGGCCTAGACTATCTACTAATAAGTTTATTATTTTTTTGTAATTATTTATATTTAAATATAAAAAATGTTGATGAGTCTAAAGTCTAATGTGTACATAACTCACGTTTTGAAAAATATAGTGTATTTAATTGCACTATGAGCATCAAAGAGAAATACTGGTCTAACTTAACAAAAATCATCCTGTATAATATGAATAAAATTATTTTCTTACCAAAATGGTAGAAATAAATTCTCTTTTATTTTATCTCACCCCATTTGAATGGTGCAAAGTTGTAAGTTTTTGGTGCCGCAAATATTCTTGGAGACGAAACGACCACTTTAAAGTGAATTTACTGAGTTTGCTTAAACTTTAGAAAGTTCCTATTTCAATGCTTTTTGCATGTGTTCGTCAAGAAGTTTTTGGTTATTCGAGATAATTTAGGGGAGTTTCAAATTTATCAGAAAATATTTATTACTTTAGAGTAAGATTATATGAGGGATTAATTAGTGGCAAGTATTATGACTCCATAAATTATTGATAAGCTTAAAGTAACTTTTTGATAAAATTATAAATTTGGTAAGTATTATTTTTAAAATATTATAATTTTTCAGATATTTTCAGAAAACTATATCCACTTATTTTTTAATCTTTATTGTTATTGTTTATGTGTGAATATAAAATGTTTATATATTTTTCTAGACGTTATTCCAGAACACCGTTTTAAAGATGTTAATTAGCCTGTTAGAATAATATTACGAATTAGCTTTTTATCTAAATGAAGCATTTGTATTTTTTGTTCGTCTCCATGTTTATACAAAAAATATATATACAAAAAAAGTAAATAAAATATTAACAATCTCCTTAGAAGTCTCAATCTCCGTATTAATATTTAATAAAAACAAAAATTTATATATTAAATTGTCATTTTTAAGAGTTGACATAATTTTTTAAATCAATAATAAACTTACATCTACATAGGAAGCATTTACGTAATCCGTATCATGTTCCCCTTCTATTGTATCTAACACTACCCTATTATAGTCATCTGAAACAAAGAAAAAATAATTAAAAAATAAATATACACAAATAAAACCATTGGATATATTTCACTCGAATATTATCCAGAATTCACAAAACAAACTTATACTTCCTTTAAATTTAATAAGATTCATTTTTAATTTATACTTTTAGCCAGTACGGTGCATTTTATAATTCCATAATCTAAAAATAGATTTAATTATTTATTTCGTGCGTCATTGGCTTTAAGCCGTGTGCAAAAATATAGTTTGTACAAAATAATTCACCCCATCCCCATCTCCCTCTAAGCACTAAAATACTAATAAGAGCGACAAGCGCCGATGTAGCTGATCAACGGATAGGTCGATTTTTATACTAGAAAAAAGAAAACCATTACAACTCCCCACTTATAAATCTTTTGGCACTATAAATAGGGAAATAGCTTCAGAACAGAATTGTCTCGGCATTATAAAAAGCGGTTGACCGCACCCTAAAACCATCACTATATTTTTTAAAATGTACATAAATTGTAAATATATTTTGTATAAGTGAGAGTAGTTGCTCTATAAAAATAATAATTTGTAATAAAAATGGAAGATTAATAATTTTGGTTTGCTAATTATTTGTGTTAATATACTAAATTCTGATACTCTGTATTAAGGTTGGTCCTTCGATAATTTGGCAGCGTTCAACACGTTGCATGCCGTAGTAAATTATTTCAAATTTATATTGATTCTTAAATATATTTGTTCAACAATTTTAACGTATTTTTGTTAAATACATGAAAAATGATAACAAGAAGACATATTACGTAATACTTTTGTTCTTTATGTCCATATATCGCTTCAATAATTGACCTAGAGCCCACTGTAAAAAAACCCGCAAGGAAAAGAAAATACAACAAACTGGATAGAACGGTAGAATGGAGCATATAATATAACTTGGCATCAATAAGTGGAACGAAAGTCTGGGAAAATGTCATTTGAATTTTTTTTTACCCTTCCCTAGAAAGAAGCAATGCAGCAAGCCCCAGGGGATTGGTTGATGATGTCTGAAAGACCCTATATACGCAGTTGCTGCATCATAGATGGCGCGTAACAGGATGCGGCCAAGCCCATCATTGAAGAAGATTCAGCAAGTAATAGAAATGGGTTCTTTGGGCACCCAGAATCATAAAAATGTCACTTGCTGCATCGCACGTGACGCACTTGGAACAAAATTAATTGAAAATTTGCACCACAACATGACGCGGAGGGGTGAATTTAGTGCGGTTGATCGAGGGTATCTCTTGGTGGCCAAAAATGCGATTTGCTACATTATAATAGTGTACGGGATAAGGAGGAGGCTAATAAGGCGCAGCAAAAATTTTCACAACTTTGTCCGTCGATAGAAAATGAAGGATTTAAAATTTGGCCATTTTTGTACTCACAACTTGTTAATCTGGTTATAAACTAACAAAAATCTCTTTTACTGCATGAAAGAGAGCCCTCCTCCTTGTATGCCACAACTTTTCCCCCGGCCCCAAAGTGACGTATTCGATCCAAATTTGTATCAGATAAGGGGTGCGCTCTTTAAAAATTTTTGCCGTCTTTTTTTGCCCTCACCATTAGCCCGTTAATGATGATGTATCACCAAAATGAGCTTTTTTACCAATTGGAGAACTATTATTGATGATTTTTATATTATAGAAACACGAACAGATATGACCATAAGCAACATAAAGTTTCCACAGAAGACAATCGTTGATTAAGGATGTAAGATCTTACAAAGGAGCTTCATGGTTATGGCAAAAATAAAACAAGTTCAGAAATAAACAAATAAAATGGGACACTGAAAAATTAAAGGATGATCAAGTAAAAAGAAAATATGTAGAACAACTTGAAAATTACTTAACAGAAGATGAGTGGCAAGAACGTAATGATGCGAAAGAAGAATGGAGCAATATAAATAACGGCATACAAGAAGTAGTAGGTAAAAAAAAGAAAGAGAACAAAAATGAATCTTACAATACCGAAAGCCAAAAAGTAGTTGAAAGAAAAGCGGAAACTAGGTTAAAATGGATAAAAACAAACAAACCATAATATAGAGAAAAATATGGAAAACTACGAAAAAAGAGCAAAAAAAGAATCAGGAAAAGACCTCCGAATATAGGAAATAGAGAACTAGAAATGGTGCAGTAATTCAAAAAAAAAAATACAAATAAAAATTGTGGAGGAAGAAAAATAATACAAAGAAATATGGAATTAAGGAATTAAATGAACCAGTAATAGAAGATGTAAGAGGAGAAGAAGCTTTAATAAATAATTAGAACTATACGTATATCTAGTAGTTCTTGTTTTATTATTAGCTAATAAAAAATCCGAAATAATGAGTATTTTTTTTATTTGTTAGTTAAAAAAACTTCTTTACTAACAAACACAATAATCGTAAAAACCTTTATTTACTGAAAACATCAAGGGAAAAATGCCTCTTTGTCGACGGAGATTCAGTGAGTCGGAGATTTAATTGAACAAAGTCCCAACGTTCTACGTTTTCCTGGTTGATTGTAAATAAGCTTCATCAAAACTCTGAAACGAACATAAAAAGACCTTTCACGAAGTTTTGGCAATATTATTTCTTTTTTTTTTTTCAAAACAACTTCTACTAAAGTTGACTCTAAGTGTTATGGAAATTATATAATGCTTATAGATATTTTTTTAGTCGTATTATTTCTTAAGGAATCCTTTAAACTTTGAAAGGCATAAATAACTTTTAAAATCTTTAAGCTACAAGCGAGTATTGATTGATTATTAAAAAGAAATTTGTGGTCGCCGTAATTTTCTATTCCTTCCTATGCATTTGCACTGGAATCCAAATAAACGAATTCTATTCTGGATCCTTGACTTACGCATTCAAGTTTGTTATTTTTTCATTTTATTAAAAGAAGTCTTGCCTATCTAAATCTAACCTGCGTATTTTAATTTATTTTATTAAAAGAAGTCTTGACTATCTAAATCTAACCTGCGTATTTTAATTTATTTTATTAAAAGAAGTCTTGACTATCTAAATCTAATCTGTGTATTAAAAAAAAAAGAAAATATAACTAACCCGTGTATTAAAAAAAGGAAATATAACTTCCATTTATTTCATAAAAAAAATATATATCAGGATTCCAACCTGGAACTTTCATATGTAACGTTTACACTATACCATTAGACAACACCGAATTCGTCTCCCTAGACGCCTGTTGCATTTACTGGTCCCAGTAGAATACTTTACAGTATGTATAAAAACACAAATGATCACGCTATTAACCCTTTAACAGCGGATGCCGTATATAAATGTTTTGGAAAAACTATCCTGTGATGTGGGCATCGTAAATAAAAAATTTTGATATTTTGTCATTTCCCTCCAAATTTTTACAAAATTTTACAAATTTTTTTGAAATTTTCGTATGTTTTTTGAAACTTCTGACATTTTTAATTAATCGAATATTTTTAATTTTTGTTGAATTTCTCGATGTATTTTAAAAATTTCAAGTTTTTTGAAATTTTTGTTATATTTTAGAAATTTTCAAATAATTTCTTAATGTTTTTTGAGACTTCTGACATTTTTGAAAATTTTTAAAAATTTTTAAATTTTTTTAATTAATCGAATATTTTTACTTTTTGTTGAATTTTTCGATATATTTTACAAATTTTTGAATATTTTAACATTTTTACTAAAATAATGCAAAATTTCAAATTTTGAAATTTTTGTCACATATTAGATTTTTTTCAATTATTTTGAAATTTTTTTTGAAACTTCTGACATTTTTGAAATATTTAAAATTCTGGAAATTTTTGAAATATTTTTAATTAATCGAGTAAGTTTACGTTAAATTTTTGTTATATTTTAGAAATTTTCAAATAATTTTTTAATGTTTTTTGAACTTCTGACATTTTTGAAATATTTAAAATTCTGAAAATTTTTGAAATATTTTTAATTAATTTAATATTTTTACTTTTTGTTGAATCTCTCGATATATTTTAGAATTTTTGAATATTTTGACATTTTTACTTTTTGAAATGTTTGAATTTTTCCAAAAAAAAAAATGCAAAATTTCAAATTTTTTGAAATTTTTGTTACATTTTAGAATTTTTCAAATAATTTTTTAATGTTTTTTGAAAATTCTGACATTTTTGAAATGTTTAAAAATTGTTAAAAATTTTTAAATATTTTTAATTATCGAATATTTTTTCTTTTTGTTGAATTTTTCGATTTATTTTAGAAATTTATGAATATTTTGACATTTTTAATTTTTGATATTTTTCAATTTTTCGAAAAAAATAATGCAAATTTTCAAATTTTGAAATTTTTGTTATATTTTAGAATTTTTACAATTATTTTGGAATGTTTTTTGAAACTTCTGACATTTTTGAAATATTTAAAATTCTGAAAATTTTTGAAATATTTTTAATTATTCGAGTAAGTTTACGTTAAATTTTTGTTATATTTTAGAAATTTTCAAACAATTTTTTAATGTTTTTTGAAACTTCTGACATTTTTGAAATATTTACGTTAAAGTTTTGTTATATTTTAGAAATTTTCAAATAATTTTTTAATGTTTTTTGAAACTTTTGAAATATTTAAAATTCTGGAAATTTTTGAAATATTTTTAGTTAATTGAATATTTTTACTTTTTGTTGAATCTTTCGATATATTTTAGAGTTTTTGAATATTTTGACATTTTTACTTTTCGAAATGTTTGAATTTTTCGAAAAAAAATGCAAAATTTCAAATTTTTTGAAATTTTTGTTACATTTTAGAAATTTTCAAATAATTTTTTAAACTTCTGACATTTTTGAAATATTTAAAATTCTGGAAATATTTTTAATTAAAAGAATAATTTTACGTTTTTTGAATTTTACGATACATTTTAGAAATTTTTGAATATTTTGACATTTTTATTTTTTAAAGTTTTGAAATTTTCGATATGCTTTTAAAGTTATCGAAATTTTTTTTTCTGAAATTTTGGAATTTTTTTATATATTTTTTTGGAAGTTTTTGAATTTCTTCATACTACCTACTCAGTTTTGTTTTTAAATTTTTGAAAATTATTACAATCAAGTTTTATTTAAATTGACTCAAAATCAAACTAATGCCAAAATATTTTAATGTATTTTTCAATATTTTTGAACTGTAAAATTTTGGCCGCAGTTAAAGGGTTAAATTTTCGGTGTAAAAATTTCCTACAGGGAACATATTCAAGTTAAAACATAAATATCTATCAAAAATATTCTACGTCACTGCTTTTATTATAGCTGTCAAGCCAGGAAGATTTTAACTTATTAATATTACAGCTAGGGCGATTTCCGAAATAATTAGATTATTGTCATAACAACAGGTCAAAAACCTGAAGGTAGTACTTTACTTCTATTGGCTTGGTGGTAATATCTCTCAAGCTGAAAGGTGGGAATCAACTGTCAATTAGTTCTGCCTATATCTTTCATATGATCAGTAGGAACCTCCCCTTACGGATGCAGGGAAGGAACTTGTTGATCACTGCAACAGAAATAGAATGGAACTCCTTGCAGGCTGTGACGCCAATGCTCACCACAGAGTATCAACGGCAGGAGGAGGTACTTCTAGAATTTGCTGAAGAAAATCTAGAGATTGCAAATAGAGGCAATGAACAGCCCTTCGTATCTAAGACAATAAGGGAGGTCATTGGCAAGTTTCACGGGAGGAGTCGCTCTCTGATATACATGCAGGCTGGGAAGAAGAAGATATACCGAAAACCCCAGGACCTGATATTGGGAAATTTTTAAAAAAAGATCTCAACCAGACATTCAAGGAATGTCCCCCGAAACCGAACAAATCTTATGAAGTTGAGATGGTGGCGGACTTCCTGACACACACCTTAATCAAAGCATTATGAAAAAACTGCTCTTTAAATTTAAAGAAATAGAACCAAGACGCCGATTATGTTGGAACTAAGAAAAGAGCAAAATTTTTAACCAGTCCAAAATAACTGGCAATTTTGAAGCTTCCAAGACATCCAGGAGAATATATAAGCTGTAAAGAATTCAAAGGTTAATTCCTGGAAAAAATTCTGTGAGAAGACAGAAAGTATTCCTGAGTGCTCCAGAATCAGTAAAATACTGCAAAGGGAAAAACAAGAGAACGGTACTGTGGTGGCCCTAGAAGTAAGGGCCAAAAAGCAGGACTGGACTTTGTCAAACAAAGTTGTAAACAGAACTAAACTTGCATGGGCTCTAAGAAGTTTTCAGCCATACAAGACAGCTGGACCGGATGGCATATTCCCGGCTCTTCTTCACAAGGGATAGGAGGAACTAGAAGGATCGCTGTGCAAACTACTCTGTTCCAGCAATATGGAGGTCTACAAGAGTCGTCTTCATAGCTAAACCAGGTAAAGCGTGCTACGCAGAAGTCAAATTTTATAGACCTATTAGTCTGACATCATTCTAAAAACTTTAGAAAAGATGATTGACAAATATTTAAGGGACAATCCAATACACCGAAACCAATTCGCATACCAATTTTGGAAATCCTGTGACGCTGCAATTCACTAGCGGACTGGACTTTCAAGAAATCGTACTAGCGACATTTCTAGATATAAAAGAGGCAGGTATAAAATTTTCAACAGAAAAATTTTTAATGGAAATTTTAATCTTCAAAAACCACGTTTTTGAAACAATACTATAAATAGACAGGTTTTTATTGTAGCTCGTTTCCAAAAGTGTTCGTATTTCATAAAACAAAAATTACGAATAAAGTCAGAGGGAACTCAAAGAGGCATAAAGGAAATACAAAATTCCGAATGGAGCAAATTTTTCCACGTTCACACACTTACTCGCATATCGATCGATAATTTACTCATGTACGTACAGGGTTAGTCATGAAAAAATATTATTTTATTTTTAGTTAAATTAAAAAAAAGTTACATAAGCATATTTCGGAAAAAAATAAAACTGAGTATAGAAACATGATGTTCCACACAGTTGAATCTCAAAGATTTCCGTTGTTTTTATACTAGTTTATACTAGTTATTTATCGTGGCTCTAAAGCATTTTCTTGTATTTTGTGCAGAATTGTTTTTTACGCATCCCTTTATTAAGTTTCTATTTTTTTGTCAGATTGTAATCGCCAATACTGAATTCCTACTTAAATGCGTTATTCTTGTGACATCTGTAAACGTAGAATTCCTTAGATTATTGGTAATTAAGAGCGAGGGCGTAGATATGGGGAGGATAAAAGGGGTAACTACCCCCCCAGGATACCGAAAAATAGCACGAAAAGAAGAAATAAAATATATGAAATGTAGAAACGGACAAACATATTGATATGGAACACCCGGTATATTACAGATGCCCCATCTAAAAATCTTAATCCGGGTTTTGTTCACTACAATAAATTTATAAGATTGAATTTTATAAAAAAAAAATACAATTTTTTAATATTAATAGTGTTACGATAATTTTCCATCCACGGCTTGGGTAAGCGATAATTAAGATTCGCCCTGTATATGACATTATTTAAATTTCATTTATTTACAATTTCCAACACGCTTTACAATGTAGAACATATTTCAAAATTTTAAAACAACGTTTGTTTGAAAACACTTTTTTATTTATATAAACTTAAGTCATTGCAAGGTGAACAAAGAACCTTAATTTCGCTTAGTCAGGTGGAAGGGGTTTTTTCGGTGGTCAGTTCGAAAGCAGTGGAGTTATTTTTGGGATAGTCATATTCGGGACTCGATTAAGAGTAGATAAAAAGTATAAGTGCCTCTCCGCCCTCAGGAAAAAAAAGGGGTAATTACCCATGTGATGTGGGATAGTACGGTAGCCATATAGAGTATCAAGAATGAATAACGAATTAAGAATTACCCCTCTCAAAGAGACAACAACTATATATGCAAAACCAACAATAAGCATTTCCTGACCTATGGGCAACGACCGGCATTCAACCTGTCGGCGTTACCTTGCTATATCACGTTATGTATAACTCACGTCTTAATATTGTTTAAATTATAACTAGTTTAATGAACTACGATATATTGTTAGTTAAGGTTATTTTGCGTGCCCTCAAAAATCATCACACCCACCCCAGGATTCCAAAAAAATAGCACGAAATAAAATATATGAATGTAGAAACCGACAAATATTTGTCTAACAGTTTGATTACTCCCCCTCGGGAAAAAAGTACTTACCCCAGGAAAAAAGGTACCCCCCAGGAAAAAAGTTATCTACGCCCTCGATTAAGAGGTATAAGATAGGGCTTAGCACATTAACCTGAAAAACTTCAGATTTTATTGAAAATAACCTGTTAACTTTATTTTCATAATCTGATTGTGGCTGTATGTTTTTCAAATACTGTTGACTCATTTTGTTAAAATTTGTTTTCATTTTTGTCGTTTTTAGTACGTAATTTTTTTATAATTTAATTGATTTAGTTCTGACTAACTCCGTATACTGTCACATATTAGTTCTCTCCACAAGTTGTAAGTATTTATCGATCTCTCCCGCTATTGCTATTTACACCTCTTTTTACTGCGAAGTTCGCTATTCATGAACACGACCGCACACAAGGTCCTTAACATCAAGGTCAATCCCGATTTGGTTAATTTCCATGTCAACCTTTTAGATTTGTAATTGAGATATGCAAATAAAATTTCTTTTTTTTCATTACTATTTACTGTTTTTTAATTTCCCGTTTTAGAACAAAAACGTAATACTGGTGTAATGTTTTATTTTAACATTAATAAATGGTTAGCCAAATTACAAAATTTAGGGCTAACCTAAAATTTGACCCATTGAGGTGTAACAGAGTGGAAAAACAACCAGTAAAATACAGGGTGCTTCATTATTTTCTGATTGTTTTTAAAAGCTTATATCTTCCAAACGGTTCTCTTAAGTTTTGCTGTGACATATATTAATATAAGTAGCCTACTTCCGGTTTCCACGATATAAAGTGACATATTTTCAGAGGACAATAGATGTTATTTTTTAAATGGGTCACCCTGTATATTAAGAAATATTCTAAAAGACACATATTTTTACTATGTAACGGTACCTTAAAGTTTAAATTCGGTACACAGAAAGCGAAGTTTCAGAACTTTAACTGGAATATCGAAAACACGCCATTTTTAAAGCAGGTAAACCGGAAGTAGGCCATTTAATATGTCACAACAAACCTTAAAGTAATTTTAAACCGAACTGTGTAAACCGCATCTAGAACCGTTTGGATCTAGAACCGTTTGGAAGATATGAGCTTTTAAGAACAGTCAGAATATAATGGAACACCCTGTATATTGTGTAAATGTGATCATTTTTATGGGTAGCAAATACAATTGACTCGTCAAAATAAAGAACAAGAATCTGTTTAGTTAGGAAAACATATGGTATATATTTTAAGTTTTATGGGCGATACAAGATGGTTCCCAGTGGAGCTTGGCAGTTTTTGGGCAATTTTTCTGTCATAAACATTGATACCTCGCCGGAAATCAATGAGCTTTTTTTCTTGTCGCAAAGCTTTTAATTAGCTGCGTAGTAGTTCAAAGGATATCATTTAATGACGTCACGCTAAAAAATCCTTACAGCGCTTAACATGTGGTTAGCGTTTCTATACTGACAGGAATGAGAAAGAGGATTCTTATAATCTTAAAACTTAAATTCTTTATTTATAATATTAATCCAAGTAATAAGTTAACCTCTCAACATACCCAGATATTCGGATATTATTAAAAATTATTATCAAACTGGTAATAAAAGATTCGTTTTTTTCAAAATTTTTTCGACATAAAAAAGAATTCTTGCATTCCACGATGCTGATTAGCACTAAAAGTACAATTTGTGGTAAAAGAAAATATTACTAAAGAACATACAGAAAGGTTCAGTCCCGTAAATATGGTAAAAAATCAATACAAATTCAGTTTATTTCGAGTACTCCAAGAAGACTAAGTCAGAAAAGCTTTGTTCGCGGGTGCAATTCCGAACCAGTTCAGGAACTATTCGCATGCGCAGTCTAACAAGCAGCGTTCGCGGTTAAAGGATTTTTAAGAACAGTTCTCTGTTCGGGATCACATCGAATTGGTTCTATTATTGATTCAGAATCGGTTCTAGCGGTCCTTGAATTTTTGTTAGTACTGAAAGTTCGGTTCGATTGCTCATGCGCAATATCGATCTTAATCTTAGTTGTCAGCTATTTTTATTGATTGATTTTTGTGAATAGAGATATAATTATAAAAAATAAAACTATATACAACAAAACTGTTTCTGTTTGGTATTGTGTGGTGTAGGGTAAAGTGTAGCAAATAACACTCCATTTTATTTATGGATGGTATATATAGTTTTAATAATATAATAAATTATAGTAAGTCATACATTAATACTAAGAATAAGAAAAGAATAACTTTTGTCGTATAATATTCGACAATTCGTTAGTTTCGAAATGGTTCGCGGTAAAATAAAATCCAGAATCGGTTCATAATTAGGCATGCGCTCTACGATAGTTATGAACCAGTTTGGAATCGGTTCAGAATCTGACCCGTGAACAAAGCTATTATATTATAATTTAAAATAAATTGTTAAATATTTATTTCTTTAAAGTGCAGGGTAAATATGGGTCCCCACTAGGCGGAAAATCTGGAGGCGGTTTTTCTGTATCCAATTCCATTGGGTGATGTGATTTCGAATCAATTTGCCAAATAAGTTGAGCTGAGTTCGGCTTCATTACTCTTTTCACTCGTTTTACCCCGCTCATGATCTATCCGTTCGGGTATTGTAATTCACGCTCGTCTAGGTTCGCTCGGCCTAACAAGAGATATTTTGTCGTAATAATATCGGTATTTATAGAGAAAGAAAGCACCATTAGTATACATGAGATACACCTTTTTTACAGATGAAATATATGGATAAGATCAATCATACTAAAGTATCAACAATTATTCCTTAATCTAATTTGAGGTTTTGTGTGACGCCGGCTTAAGATATATCCTATACCGTAGATCCATTCTCTATCATCCTAAATGCTTACAAATAATTATGTGTAACCCACAACGGATGAATATATTCGGTATTGATCCAAGTCTTGGCAATTTACAAGCTCGGACTTTACAAGATCATCCAAGCTGAACGTCCCCACGAAAAAAAGGCAAATAGTAACGTTGTGATAGAATTGGTATCATTATACAAACCGATTTCGGAGTTTCATGAAATTTGTGAGATATTTAAAGTTAAAGGTTTCAGATATAAAAATTTAATAAAAAAACTAAATCCTATAAGTTATTCATATCTCAAATGTGGTCCAGATTTTCAGGAAATAAAACACAAAATCGTATACCACAAAATATAATTCTATAATTGCAAAAGAACTAACGGCTAATTTTGGCTAAAAAGCCATCCAGACCTGAAAATGTATCTTACCATATTATTAATGAAGAGCATAAACTTTTTTGAAGTGTGTAATAAATTTCTTATATGTCAAGCGCTTTCGGCCAGTTACCGGCCATCATCGGGACAACTACAATTAAAAAGGGGAAATTTAATTAATAAACAATAATTAAAATTTTTTTTTGAAAATACAAGTAAGAAAAAAATTGACGTGTGAAAATGAAATATTAAAACAAATTTGTTACATATTGTTCAAAACAAGAGTCTTGATAACATGTTGTTTAAGCCCTATGGCCTCAAAGTTATCTTTTTGAAAGATAACATTGAGTAAAATTATTAAAAACTTTTTTATCGAAAGAAACACTTGGGTTGTACCATGCGTCATGGAGTAAAGTGAGGTTAGATTAGTTTTTTATTGAGAAATTAAAAGAAGAATTATGTACTATGAAATTTGGAAGAAGAGAGGAAAAAGAGAGAAGAAAATGACAATTGGTTGTAAGAACAAGGTAGTTGTTTAAAGGAAAAAGAAGAACTAGGAAGGGCAAGTGGATGGCTAAAATAAGTGAATGTACTTAAAATTTAAAGTTACTAAACATCACAAGCTCCCGAGGCTCTTAAATAAAGAAAATGAAGGTAACCAAAGGTTACTAGTTAGGTGTGTACACACTTGGTAATGAAGAAAAGAAACGCAGATTTGTACTCTTTTAAGTGTGTATTGTAAATTAAGGGAAAAAAATGTCGAGCGCTTTCGGCTGATTAATCAGCCATCTTCGGGACAACTAAAATAAACATGAAGTAGAGTTAACAAAATAATTTACAATAATGAAAATTACTTACAAGTCAAAAATTTTTTCTAATATTGAAGAGTAAAAAGGGGAATACCGAGTCAGACTAACACATAATTATCAAAAGCCGCAAAATACATCCAATTGAGTATTGCCCTATGTCGGGCCATGGCTTCAATGTTACCCTCCTAGGGGAGAACATTGAAAGTTAACAGATAAAAAATTTTTTTATAAGATAAAAATTACGCCGCGTCTTATTGCACCATACAACGTGGATGAAGTGAGGTTAAGTTCATAATAAATGTAAATAAAATAGAAAGAAGAAGAGGGATGGTGTATTACAAGATTAGGAAGAGGAGAGGAGAAAAGGGAAGAAAATGACAATTGGGTGTGAGAGAAATTAGTGATAGTTTAAAGAAAAAGAAGAAAAATTGAAATGGCAAGTAGAAGGCAAAATAAAAATAAAGTACTTAAAATTAAAGTTACCAAATATCACAAGCTCACGAGACTTTTGAATAATGGTTTAAATTTGTTATTTAAATTAATTTGGGTGTTCACACAAGTAGAGGACGGATTGTCTAGCTCTCTGGAGATCTCAAGATCTTCCAGGAGATCAAGTTTGAAGTTACAATCAAAAATGTTATGCAAAATTTTTACGTTATCGGAAGGTGTGAAATTGTGATTATTGAATTTTAAATGGTTTCAATTTTTTTTTAATTATTGTTTATTAATTCCCCTTTTAATTGTAGTTGTCCCGATGATGGCCGGTAACTAGCCAAAAGCGCTTGACATATAAAAAATTTATGACACACTTCAAAAAAGTACAAATTGCGTTTTTATTTCTAAAATAATAAAAACTCTAAAGTCATACCACAGATTAACTTGGCGGCAACATATTTCGACCACAACGATGGCCATCATCAGGCATACAATACAATTATAAAATTGGAATACAATATAACATACTCAGGTTACACATAAAAAAACGAAGAACTTGTACATGATGCTGAAAATTGGTATGAAAATTAAACGACTCACATTGTAAAAATGTTATAAAAATGTTTTTTTTTTAAAAATTGTTAAACTTTTAACCAATATGATACCTCCAAACTAGAGGATCAAAATATCGCAAAAGTGCATCCTACGATACTCTAAGAAAACAAGAATTAAAAGGTTTAAATTAAAAAAAAAAAAAAAAACTTTAAACCTTTTAATTCTTGTTTTCTTAGTGTATCGTAGGATGCACTTTGATGTAATTTTGCGATATTTTGATCCTCTAGTTTGGAGATATCGTATTGGTTAAATGTTTAACAATTTTAAAAAAAAAAATATAATATTTTTACAATGTTGTTTAATTTTCATACCAATTTTAAATATCATGTACAACTTCTTCATTTTTTTCTATAAGTAACCCTTTTTTCGAGTATGTTATATTGTAATCCAATTTTATAATTGTATTGTAAGCCTGATGATGGTTATCGTTATGGCCGAAACATGTTGCCACCAAGAAATTTATGTGGTATGACTTAAGTTTTTATTATTCGTTGAATAATTTACCACATTTTTTCCTAATATACCCCTATAGAAAATACACACTGTGTGTTGGTCAGTGAATTACATCCAGCGGGAATAAAAGTGTCACTTTCCTCCCTAATAATACAAATAGCTATTTTACAAGCTAAAAAGGAACATATAAAATAAAACGTGAATTTCAATTTAAATATGTGAGAGACAAAATTAAATTATAGCTAAATAAACATATTCCAGTTTAAAAGCTTTTTGTTAATCATTCAAAAAAGCACAAAATCCAAAGCTTGTTTGTTCCCAAATGATTACCCGTAAAATCATGTCAAGTTTTATCATTGTCAAAGCATATTGAAATCCAGGTGTTCATTCTCACTATGTTTTTGTGTATTTTGTGTTTTATTTTACCGTCGCAACTCCGGAAAATAAAGCTTTTCTCTTGAAAGCTTTTTCACGGCAGGAACGGGCTCACAATGATTTATTCTACATTTTTTTACCGAGAAAACTTTCAAGGTCATGATCTGTTTTACAGGTGTATTCCTATGGGTTGAGATAATAAAAAGTTCCCGGAAAAGTTTACAAAATGATTTATTCATTTTCATGAATGCTTTATTTATTTACATTAAGAATATAAAAATTATTTCCTACTTCTTTATACGTGTTATTTATTACTTTCTATTTTTTTAGGACCAGATTGTATGTCCAAAAAATCAGTTTCCTTCCGTCTAAAATATTTAAAATTTACATTTTTTGTTAAATTAAAAAAAATTAACGTTATGTATGAGAGAGACGTCGAAGATGACACGGCATTTAAAAAAATTAATATGTTATCTTTGCATTTTCAGTTTGTTACGTTATATTCAGGTATTTGTTATATTGTAACGAGGCCGGCAATGTGGACACACCGCACTCTGGAATTACAGAGAATCTTCGAGTAGTCGTGACGTCACCCTTCCCAAAGTTTCGACAGCGTTCGTTATAAGTATATATACTTGGAAGAGTCGGATAAAAGAAAACAGAATACGATCGCGTGTTAATATAAATTAATATTGTTACAGCCTTATTCATAAAAACTTACAAACCTCTTACAACAGACTTACCAAAAAATATTATTCATAAACGTATATTTAGCGTTACAAACTTCTTTTAAAGGCTTTGTAACTTTGTTAAATTTACAACAGACTGTTCCCTACTTTAACCGTATTTTAAACTAACTATAAAACAAATTGACCTATGTGAGACATTGAATTTAAAAAGAAGTATAGATTCAATAAAGTCCCGATAAGGCATATATCGCGGAATTGGTGAGTGAAGATCTAGTTGTTCATAGTAGGGGTCATGGAATTTCACCAGAATTGCAAGGACTCACTGCATTACCCTGTTGGAGCAGAAAAGAGCTAATAAAAAATTTAAATAGCTTTCAGTATGTAATATTTTACAAAATTTAAGGTACAAGACAATGCGATGTCTTCTGCTTTGCAGTTCGGTAGAGCTGGTGGAGCGTCTCGTCCAATCCGAAAAATTTCATGCTGTTGCATCGCTTTCTCCTTCTTCACCTGCATTTTTTGCATACCCTATTAAGTTTTTAGTTGGGCAACTGTGCGCTTTGTTCCCGTACACGAATTAAAACTGAAAATAAGGCACAAATTGTGTAATTCAAAAACCTAAAACAATAACTACAAATAAAATTTAGTAAATTATTTGAATAAATTCATTCACTTGTTGTGAATGTCTTCCCATGCACTCTTTTTATTTTTATTGGTGTTTGTATTTTTATTTTCAATTATTGTTACTCTTTTCCTCACTAATTCTTATAAAAGATGCTAGAAGATTCAAAATATAAAATAATAAACAAACAAGTGAAAAACGACAATATTTTTGCCATAATTTCGATATTTTCGAAAATTTAAAACCACGATATAAATTTCTGTATTATATCGTATAAGTAGCGGGAAAGTAAAAATACGTGAAACTGAATTATCTCAGAAACTAAAAGAGCTAGAGCAGAATGGAAACACCCCCACACCATTATTTTTCAAATCTAAATTTGGAAAAATTTTGAAGATTTTTGAAGGCCATTTTTTTCGGGTCAAATATTTCTTTACTCCGATTTAAATAAAATTTTATTTATAAATAGAGAAAGATGATTCGAATTGAGAACAGCTGCTGGTTTCGTTCGTTCAAATTCGTTTTTTTTTACATTTTTTCAACGAATTATTGAGAAGTGGCGCTTTCACCATTTTTTTAAAAACTGAATTATCTCAGAAACTAAAAGAGCAAGAGCAGAATGGATACTTTTTTTGAATAAACGCCCCTTGAAATACCCCCATACTATTTATTTTTCAAATCTAAGTTTTGAAAAAAATTTTTCGGGTCAGATATTTTTTTACTCCGATTTAAATGACATTTTATTTCTAAGTAGGGAAAGATAATTCAAATTGAGAACAGCTATTGGTTTCGTTCAAATTCGTTTTTTTTTTAAATTTTTTCAACGAATTATTGAGAAGTGGCGCTTTCACCATTTTTTTTAAACTGAATTATCTCAGAAACTAAAAGAGCTAGAGCAGAATGGATACTTTTTTTGGAATCTACGCCCCTAGAAACACCTCCACACGATTTATTTTTCAAATCTAAATTAAAAAAATTTTGAAGTCATACCTCCAAAATAATATTTATTCCTCCTCATTTGACAATTTTAATAAAAAAATACTAATCCTTAAACACACAAAATATTTAAAAACTAAATCAAATTTTCAAAATGTTGTCCATTATTTTAGACACATAGTTGTATAAATTTTTTGAATTACATTAAATAATTTAAGGTAATCTTAAAGTTAGTGTCGTTTTTCCCCATTGTTTATTTCTTTGGTACGTCATTTGAGCAAATTTAGATTTTTCGTATTTTTGTGTGTAGCTCTTAACTATTCACTTGAGATACCAAGTATAATACATCGATGAAATCAGGTTGTCATGTAGATTCCAAAAAAGGAAAAAACTACAGGGTGTCCTGTTTAAAATTCAAAAGTTGGTATCACTTCCGGGAAAACCGGAAGTAGTAAAAGTGAAACAAACTGAGTAAAAGGAGGCCACTAAGGTCCCATTTGATGCCCTAAAATTTAAAAAATTTATCTTGAGAAACACAGATACTCTAGCCTGTTACATGGTTGCTGTGCCACCCTGTATAAGAGTTCTGTTTTAGTGTAAATAAATTAGTTATAGGGAAAAATCACGGAGGGGGCGACATCTATCTTTGACCGTTTGTAAGTCTCGAGGTGTGATCAATAAAACCAATTGCGTTTGTTTATATGGGTGAAAAAACTTTTTATGTTATTTTAAGCCATTTTTGCATCGAAAGTGATATATTTGGACGATATTTTGTGAAGAATTGTTGTTAATAAATCATATCATTTGAAAATACAAAGAAGTGCTATAGAGATAAGATTACGAAAAATGTGCTCTACATACGGCAATTATGTTATTTCTCTAGATAAATTTCCATTGAATCTCAAGACAGTTAAGAAATAGAATAATTGTAAAGCCTTAAAAACCTCTTCGGCTTCCTTAATTGGTCGAACATGTTCATCCACAATAATCCAGAATTTAGGAAATTAATATGTCCGCTTTTACAGCCATTATTTATTAAAAATCTATAACACAAATCCATCAGCGACTATAATTCTAAAACTCCAAATTGATCCAATTGTAAAAATATTAAAATCAACTGAAATCTCTGAAAACATTCTTCTTCCTCTTTTATGTTTATTGGCTTTCTGACCAAATATGACCTCATGAAACTATGTTTTTACAAGAGAATATTTGTTGTTCACATCTAAATCCGACATTTTGTTATTTTACAGTGCCATCTCACGGTACGTGATTTTTCCCTATAGTTATACCGCGTGTTTAAGTTCACCGAACCCGAATACAAAAATATTACTATATAGTGTTTTAAATCTTGCATTTCTCTTATAGTTATGGGTAAATATATTAGAAAAACGCAGAGAAAATCGTTTTCTGTAGAAGCTCTTGATGCGGCCTTAAATGCAATCGTGAAAGATGGTCGTAAAATTCGAGATCGTTTGAAATATATGAATCTACGTTGAGACGAAATCTAAAAATAAAAAATTCAACAAAAGAAATGAAATATGAGTCCAATATTTTCGCTAGCTCAAGAAAAGGAGATTTCATATCATGGTCTTAAATTGGAAAATGTATTTTTTGAAATAACTACCATGGAACTAAGAAGAATGGTTTTCAAATACGCAGAACAGAATGACATTAAACACAATGACAAACAAATGTCGGGCAAAGATTGGTAGAAGCGTAAATCTCACTCAGAAAACCTGAAGTCACTAGCATAAATACGATTAATAAAACAGAAGTCGACCGCTACTTTGAAATTTAAAAAAAAATGCAAGATAAGTATAAGTTTTTCCCGATCGCATATTTAATGTAGATGAAACCAGTATATCTACGGTTCCTAGAGGATCAAGTAGAAGACTGACTTAAAGGAGCAGTTTGGGATCATTTATTCGTGGGAACGTGGAAAAAACATAACCGCAATTATATTCCTTCATTATTTGTATTTCCCAGAGTGCAATTGATACAGAAATTAATACCCAGAGATACGCAATCACGCCGCGTTTATTCGGTTCGCATCCAAGTACTAGCCAGAGAGCAACACAACTTTTTTGCCAAAATGGATTTGTTAACAAACAAAACTGCCGAATATAAGTTCCAGAAAGACTCATTGAGCCGTATTTTTTCGAAAACGAAGAAGGTGTCGCTGTAACTGTAAATGGAGAGCCTTACTGGGAGATGATCGAACATTTCTTGAGACTAGCTGTTGAGGCCAATTCGGAGCTGTGGTTAGAGCAAGATGGTACCGCTGCGTAAACTGTTATAGAGCTCGATTATTTTGAGATGAGTACATTTCGTCATAATGTGCAGAAACCAATTTGAGTTTGTAGGCGTGGTCAGACAGCTTTAAACGTGGTCAGAGTGGTCTGTCGCTCATGAAATTTGGATTCAGTAGCGTAGTGTTACTTATTTGTACTTTTTGCATTTATTTAGCTATTTTGAGTTTTCTTGTGTTTTTGTGTTTCGATTTTTGTATTTAAATACAATTAAATAATAATATCAGACGAAACCGTACATCCCGAATTTTTGCTTAATTAAAGAAATATTTGATGTATAATATAAATAAAAAATACATTTGTGTAATGGATATATATTTTTTTACTTTTTTCGGGAAAAAAAGAAGATTATCATGATGAAATGAACTGGAATAATTTTTCGCAATGGGTTAGAAGGCAGTTAATACCAAATCTTCCTCCAAGGGCTATACTTGTAATCGATAATGCTAGGTATCATTATGTTAAATCTGAAAAATCGATTACCACTCAGGCGTTAAAGGCATATTTGATATACTGGCTCAGTAAAAACCATATTCCGCATGATGCTAAAATGATCAAACCAGAATTCTACACATTAATCAAAGCTCACAGATCCCACCGAACTTTCTTTTAGATAATCTTCTCGAAGAAAATGGTCAAAAAGTATTACGGTTGCCTCCATATCACCCTGAACTAAAAATATTGGCCACGGTAAAAAATTGGGTGGGTCAACATAATACAACATTCAAGTTGGATGATGTTGAAGAGTTGGCAAGGAAAAAATTTCAAAGTATAACGTCGGAGGAATGGGCAAACGTGGTAGACCATTCCGCAAAATATGAGGATGCATATATTCAAAAAGAACATCTGATGGATGAATATACAGATTCCCTCATATTTTGCCTCAATACGGGGTCATCCGATGAGTGGGATTCCGACCTTTCGGACTTCGAAAATGATGATAGTGATGAAAATGGTTAAAATTATAAAATTGTTTATTTAAACTTTTGGTTGTTTTATTACTCTAAAGTTCAACAGCAATTTAACTAACAAATAGTTAAAATTTTAAATGCTACTTGTTATTTTAAAGTATTTTCGATTTAAAATATTTTATTAATGTACACACGCCACTGCTAAAATATCAGATACCCCTACCGCAGCAGATTTGAACTTAGCGCCATAAAATAAGGTCCACAAAGTTTATGACGTGCTGCGCCAACTGGGGCGTGGCTATAGCTAAATGTACTAATCTCAAAATAATCGAGCTCTATCACAGAAACATTTTTGGTGACCGCATAATCTCAGTAAGCGCTTTTCGAAGGATAATATTAAGGTAAATCATCAATGTATCAACTTAATCCAATCGAGAGAACTCAGATACATATACTCAATTTACATACAAATATATTTCTATGTTTCTATATATAATTAATGTATCTAGTCCTACTTAATTACACATATCTAACTTACTCTCTTATTTTCTTTTATTATTAAAAATTATTTAATTCTTAAGTTCCTCCAATATGGATGTTGTCATTGTAATTAGGCCGTAAGGCCTGGTGTGACATAAATAAATAAATAAATAAATAAGCTAATTTTCAACTTTCAGCTAGCCTTTACATTTACCTGATTTAACAGCCCCAGCCTACTTCCTTTTGGGGTATCTCAAAGATAAAGTTTCAACAAGCCAGTAACGATTGATGAGCTCAAGGCCAATATTAGAAAGGAAATCCGAGCGTTACAAGCAGAAATCCTTAGGAATATGAGAGCCCATATTTGTGAAGTCGGTCATTTAAGACATTTTTCGCAACTAGTGTAAATTAAATTTAAATTTATATATTTTATTTATATTTTTATTAAATGTGTTTGTAAATAAACAGGTTATGAATTATTCAAACAAAAAACTTTGTTTATTGTAATTATATAGATTGCAAAAAAATTAAATAAAAAACTTAAAGTTCAAGTAAAAGGAAAGGATTAAAACGATTATCTCTTCATTATCGGTTTCATCGGCATCATCATTATTCAAGTTAATAATTACTTTTCCGAACGCTTCATCGAACAAAGGGTCTTTAAAAACCCTTTCAATTTTTATTATCTTATGGCACACCTTTTTCCATTCATCTGTAGGAAATGCCTTCAAGTGAATAATTCGTATGCCTTGGGACCTCAACTTCTTTCTTTTTTTTATTTAATCCCTATCTTTCATTTTTTAAACTTCAAGGACGAATTAATCCATTACAACCTAACGCTCAATTATGATCCGTTTTTCTCCTTTTATAACAATAATGACAAAGTAAGAGTAATTAGAAGTCTCATTAATGCTTCCTTAAACATTAAATGTCTGAGTCAAAGAAAGAACTTTTGTTGTGTCGACATTGTCTTTAATTTCTGTTAAAGTTTTAACAAAAAAAACGTTGTTTTAATAAATTTTAATTATAAATTAAAAATACTTTCGTAAAGTATCAACGTTAAAACTGTTATATATAGACATTTTTAATCACAAAAAAGTAGGACAACTCTTATGATCGAAAATGTGATAATTGTTATAAGAAATGAACCGTAAAGTTTTATTCTAAACTTTTACTTACGGAATATTAGCATTAATCAACGTTCTCTATACTAACTAAGCAGACCTAGAAATCTGTTTATGGTGGGGGTTTAAAAGAGAGATAAGAAATTTAATAGATCTGAAGATAACTGCCGTCCAATTAGAGAAAGCTGTTATCTCGGCCTACGAAAATAACTGTCGCCCTGTAAGGAAAAGTTCTAATAGGAAGTGCCCTGGTGGAACAATGAACTTACAGGATTAGGAAGACAAGTTATAAAAAATTAGGACACAGTAAGACATGCTTCAAGTAAATGGGATGAATACAGAAAGGCCCTTACTGAATATAACAAGACACTGAGGAAATCTAAAATAATTTTTTGCAGAATGCACTGTTAGTATATAAATAGAACGAATATGCCAGGCTATACAAAATCCTTTCCAAATATCTACAGTGGTCAATAAACTCTCTTAAAAACAGAAGGGGTACACACCAAAACTGGTGAGGAAACAATGGAATAGTTTTCTTCTCAAAATGACGACTAATAGATTTGTCACAAGAGCACTCAGGATTCAGAGCTGGAACCACCTACGTGACCCTCCAAATGCAATTGAAAAAATTAAATTTGCAATCAGCTCATTCGAACCATAGCCAGGACCAGATAGCATTTATCTCATACTTCTAAAAAATGGGCTGTGCGGCATACTAAGAGCAAGTTTGATTCTATGGTATATACTCCAGACGTGGCGATTTACTAGAGTCACATTTATACCCAAGCGTGGAAAAACTGGACAAGATACAGCAAAAACACTAAGACCAATAAGCCTAATGTCTTTTGTACTAAAGAAAAACTGCTACACAAACATATTAGGGACGGCATACTGGCAGAAAAAGCTCTACACCGAAAAAAATATGTAAACAGAGCGACTGCGTTACATTAGCTTGTAAAAAGAGCTGAAAAAGCCATTGAAATAAAAGAGCCAGCTTTCGGGACATAGAAAGAGCTTTTGACAATACGTACAAAATTCGATTATTACCAGGACTCAAAGGTATCCCTAGAAACGAAAGACAAGAAGCGGATCGTCAACAGAGCGGCTGTATTAGGTCAGCTTGTAAAAGGAGCTGAAAATGCCATTGAAACAAGAAAGCGCGCTTTCTGGACATAGAGGGAGCTTTTGGCAATACGTCAATAGCCAGAGCATCAAGAAATTCAATTCGAGTATTGACCAGGACCGAACCAAAGGTGTCCCTAACGAATAGACAAGAAGCGAATCGTTAACCGCATTAATTGGTCCTGAACCAGCGATGGGAGTACAACCCTGTATTTTTATTATTCCTCAGCTCGGTATATCTTAATTTCAGACTCGCTTGATATCCCTTCTCTTCTTGGTATTACTATAAAATGTCTTTCCCATGTTAACAATTCTCCCTCTTTGCCTCCTCAGTTAAAACAATTGACTTCTATATCGTCTGTTTCTCAAATTGAAAATATCCTTTCTTCCCCTCGTTATATAGGGTAAGTTTTTATTATATTATATTTTCACTAGGATCTCCTGTTATCATTATTAATTATTTCGACGCTTTAACTTTTATTTACTGTTATATTTATTTTTTTTTTAATGCCGGTATATTTTTTTTTGTTATATTTATATCTTCTATAACAATATAAATTATCTGATATTTGTGGTGCTCTTTCAGTCTCGATTACAAAAAGAGAATCTTTTTTTAATTTGTTTTTACAGATTGTCTTAAAATTTAATTCACTTTGATATTTTGATCTAAAAATTCATGTATTTCATTTTTATATTATTTTTGTTTTATATTCTTTTTTTTTAACAGAGACCACGAAATTTGGTAATTTATAAGATTTTTGTCTTATATTTACGTTATGTGAACTTTTAGGGTTTCTTTGGACTATTATTTTTTTTGGTACAAGTATTTTTGGAGCAAGTTTTATTTGGACTACAAGTTGGTACAAGTATTTTTGGAACAAGTTTTCTTTGGGACAACAAGTTTTTGTATTGAACCAAGCGTTTTTTTTTCTGGAATAAGTTCTTTTTGGAACAACATTTTTACTGAACAAGTTTTGGAACGAGCAAGTTATTTTCCTCCTTTGAGACCAACGTTTCTACTGATCCTAGAAATTTGAGAAGAACCCGAGTTGGATTTCAAAAAAAAAAAGAGAAAGAAAAGTCTCTGAAAGTCATTTTTTCCCTCGAATTAAATAAAACAAATATAACGTTTAATTTGAGTTTAAACCCACAAAAAGAAAGAAAGGACGGATTTTGAAATTTATCATAGTTTTTTTTGTCAATTGTTTCTAAATAGATCAAAAAATCAATTAGACTGGCGTCCAATTTTTTTTTATTTAATATTTTACTGTCTCTACTAACTTCGAAAAAATACAGCATCTTCACCTCTGTCCATTAGTAATGTATTTGGCGCAGTTGCTAATGGTACATTATTTTTTTTTATATAACGAGGAATTAATATATCCGAAGTTTATGTTTCAAATAATAGACAGCGAAATTTGCTATTTTTCGTTCGTTATTATATAGTCTTACACCTGCGTTGTTATGGCGACGTGGCTGCCTTATTTCCATAGTCGCGTTATTTCCTTTAGGAACGTGGCGTGACACCGAAATTGCCCTCAGCCTTGATCTCTAAGCCGGCTTTTCGATTTTAATGAAGCGATTTCTGAATTCCTGTTTTCATTTCGTTAAGGCTCAAAAATAACCCATGCCAAAAAAGATTTTATATTTAATAGAGTACAATAAAATAATTATATTTATTTGACTACATACATTCGTTATAATTATGACAAAAAAAAACATATCAATGGACAATTTTAGCATTTTTTTTAATTAATTAAATATAGAAGGTCTAAATATATTATTTATACCACTTTTTTATTTTTTTAAGACAACCTTTAAAGCTAAAAACATACTTTTATTTAAATTACGCGGGCTTGCTGACGTCATACCAGTAGCTTTGCCTACGTCTACTCAATGTCTCGTTAAAATCATTCGATGTGTCATTGATAATCGAATTTATAAATTATGGATAGGTTATTTGCAATAATTATTAATAATCCCTAATAAAGTTTAGAAATCAGAAAATTGATAACAGTTTAAGAGCGTTTTCACACGGAGCAATAAAAAGTTGCAATATCGCTTTGCAACTAAAATACATGCATTCAAATGAGCCATTTTCACATGCAACGCGATGCGATAAATTTATGGTAGCAATATTTTTATATCGCAATGACGTGCATTATGTTCTACAGAATTCTGCGATATCATATTGTGTCAATAATAGAAAATCATGTACGTACATTTAAAAAAATATGAATAAGAAAATTAAATATTTAGCAGGTGTTTTTTTAATATGTCCAATTTTTTTAGTATCATTTGAACATCGTTGCGAGAAATACGTGTTATAAAATAAAAATAATAATTATAATAATAATACTCTGTATATATATTTTACCTTCTTACGAGAGAACCCCAGAATCCATAGGATTGTGCGGGGAAGGGTCGGCTATTATTATTATTTGCTGTGGCGCTCTTACTGATGATTGATGGCATCATTTGTCTATAGGTGTAGCAAAAACCATGTTTATAGGATAAATGACGTGGAATGAAGTTTTCCAGTTTCTCATAGAGAAGCAAAATGAAATACAAACAGTTAATATTTTAAATATTATTAAATAAATACTCTTATATTTTCTTCATTTCACAATGCAATGATCCTTCAGAACTCAAAAAATAATTTGGTTTAGTTCTCTTTTTTAAAGAAAACCAACCATACGTCTTCTCTCTATTTTGATTTTATACCAACTAACTTTACTAATTATAAAAATAGGCAACACCGCAAATTCTATAGTACCATTTATTGCTTTAATTATAACTCGTGTGAAAGACATTCGCAATATATCGGGTGCAATGGCTTTTTATTGTTCACAAAATATTGCTACGAGTTAAAATGCTCTAAAGGTCCTAAATCAGATATGGAGCGATATTGAGCTGAAAAAAATGTGAAATCGTAACAGATACGGATATTCTATTCGATTTTAATCGATTTTTCTAATTACCGAAATGTCATATGTACCAATATAAGTTAAATCACCAAATAAAATCCCCAGATCAGTAAATACGTCACGTATTTTAAAAAATCATCGATTCTAAAAAAATCGAATCGATATAATTAATATTAAGTGTCGGTATATTAAAAATTCCAAAAATCTTTTTAAAATCATCCATTATGTATTATGTTACAGAATAATGTAAAATTAATAAAAAAATATACATAAAAGTTATAATCATTTAATAAACAAATCTTTCCTTAATTTCCTTAATTTTAAGTAGACCCTTGATAGATTAAAATTTTTTTCAAAACTGCTTTAGAAAATGGTCTAGTTAACAAATAATTATAAAAATTCAATTGGAATTGAATTTTTTTTTATTGTGAACTTCCCCAATCACCACTAACGCGACTTATGACCAACTCATAAAAAAAAACAGTATTTTCGTCTTGTGTTGTAAAATAACTATTTTTAGATATACCCTCAACTTTGACCTTTAATCGGAGAACCGTTTGCAGTTTTATCAACACCAAATTCCAGATAGTAAACAAAAGTTTGTTTTCTAAAGCTGGTAAATCACAAAATCGCTGTAATTGAAAACAATTCAAAAAGTTGAGAGGGATAAAATCTTTCTGACCCTTTAGAGTAAAAATCGAATCAGTTTGGATAGAAAAAATTAAGTCAATAAACAAACAAGACAGTATTGATGACCAAAATTAAATTAAAAATAGCGAATTATAAATTATATTAAAAAATAATGACACAACAACAAAAAATTAGTTTAAATAAAACTGTTACGTTTTTTTCTCTGTGCCACCCTGTATTTTCATTATTCCTCTGCTCAGTATATTTTAATTTTAGACTCGCCTGATATCCCTTCTCAAGAGCTCCCTCTCTTCTAGGTATTACTATAAAATATCTTTCCCATGTTAAAAATTCTCTCCCTTTGCCTCTTCCCTCAAAACAATAGACTTCTATATGTGACTCTTATTGAAAATTTCTTCCCTTCCCCTCGATATATAGGGTAAGTTTTATTTATATTACATTATATTATATTTTCATTTAGATAAAAACACGTGGAAGAGTATAGAATTATAGAAATTAAGAAGCGGATATCAGGAAATCAACTTAACCCTGTAACTGCGGGTCAAATTTTGCAGCGCTAAACGCTCTCGAGACAAAAATATTGAAAAATATAAATAAAAAATCAATAATCTTGATTGTAATAATTTTCAAAAATTTAAAGAAAATGCTGAATTTTAAGAAATTCAAAAATTTTGAAAATATATCAAAAATTCCAAAATTCATAAAAAATAAATAAAAATGTGTAGAAATTCGAAAATTCCGGTAATATCAAAAATTTATCGAATATTTCAATAATTTCAAATAGTGTGTCAAAATATTCAGATATTTCTAAAATATATCAAAAATTTCAAAAAATTTGAAATTATGCAATTTCTTTTCGAAAATTTCAAACAGTAAAAATGTCAAAATATTCAAAAAATTCTAAAATATAACAAAAATTTCAAAAAACAAAATTATTCGATTTATTAAAAATATTTTAAAAATGTCAAAAGTTTCAAAAACCATTAAACTTATTTGTAAATTTCAAAAATTTCGAAAATTGTAAAATTCGTAAAAATTTATAAAGTTTATAAATTTCAAAAATTTCAAATAGTAAAAATGTCAAAATTTTCAAAAATTTCTTAAATAAATCAAAAATTTCAAAAAACTTTAAATTATGCAATTTTTTTTTCGAAAATGTCAAAAATTTCAAATAGCTAGTAAAAATGTCAAAATATTCAAAAATTTCTAAAATATATCAAAAATTTCAAAAAAATTTAAATTATGGAACTTTTTTTCGAAAATTTCAAAAATTTCAAAGAATAAAATTCAAAAATGTTCAAAAATCGAAAATTTCAAAAAACAAAATTATTCCATTAATTAAAAATATTTTAAAAATGTCAAAAGTTTCAAAAACCATTAAACTTATTTGTAAATTTCAAAAATTTCGAAAATTGTAAAATTCGTAAAAATTTATAAAGTTTATAAATTTCAAAAATTTCAAATAGTAAAAATGTCAAAATTTTCAAAAATTTCTTAAATAAATCAAAAATTTCAAAAAACTTTAAATTATGCAATTTTTTTTTCGAAAATGTCAAAAATTTCAAATAGCTAGTAAAAATGTCAAAATATTCAAAAATTTCTAAAATATATCAAAAATTTCAAAAAAATTTAAATTATGGAACTTTTTTTCGAAAATTTCAAAAATTTCAAAGAATAAAATTCAAAAATGTTCAAAAATCGAAAATTTCAAAAAATAAAATTATTCCATTAATTAAAAATATTTCAAAAATGTCAAAAGTTTCAAAAACCATTAAACTTATTTGGAAGTTTCAAAAATTTCGAAAATTGTAAAATTCGTAAAAAATTATAAAATTTAAAAATTTCAAAAATTTCAAATAGTAAAAATGTCAAAATTTTCAAAAATTTCTTAAATAAATCAAAAATTTCAAAAAACTTGAAATTATGCAATTTTTTTTTCGAAAATTTCAAAAATTTCAAATAGCTAGTAAAAATATTTCAAAAATGTCAAAATTTTCAAAAACAATTAAACTTATTTGGAAGTTTCAAAAATTTCGAAAATTGTAAAATTCGTAAAAATTTATAAAATTTATAAATTTCAAAAATTTCAAATAGTAAAAATGTCAAAATTTTCAAAAATTTCTTAAATAAATCAAAAATTTCAAAACATTTTAAATTATGGAACTTTTTTTCGAAAATTCAAAAATTTCAGAGTAAAAATTTAAATATTCTAAAATTGAAAATTTCAAAAAACAAAATTATTTCATTAATTAAAAATATTTCAAAAATTTCAAGTTTCTCAAAAACCATTAAAAAATTATTTGGAAATTTCAAAAATTTCGAATATTATAAAATTCGCACAAATTTATATTTGTGAAAAAGTAAAAAATTTGTAAAAAATTGGTAAAAAATTTGTAAAAAATGTAAAATTTGTAAAAATTTGCAAAAATTTGCAAAAATTTTCAGGGAAATAACAAAATATACAAAATTTTTCTTTTGCGTTGAGTTTTTACGAATCATTTATATACGACAGCCGCAGCTTAAGGGTTAAGAGGAGGTATTAAGAAGAAACAACTGGTCAAAATAGAGAAGTGAACATTGTACAAAAGATAGAAGAAAAAATGGAATAGCAGGGCATATACAAAATTATTTTTTTTAATATTTTGTAATGTTTATTATTTAGAAAATATATAGATCCCACCCCAAATTGAGATGAGTTAAATATATAGTTTGTTCCTGACCAACCCTTCTTGGGAATCGGAGATTTTAGCGCCCTTTTTCATCTGTCCCGACGTTCATTCTAACTACGGCACTTAAAGGGGTCGCTTTATTCGCACTATGTGGTCTATTACAATATGGGATGACTCACTTAGAATGAGATGAGATTTTCCAAAATTAATCGCATTCATAATGGATAGATCTCAAGAAGTAATTGAGTTGAAAAATGTCCAAATTTGCTCCATAAAACATTTACTTAAACTATCTTAGTCAAAATTGAGAAATATACAGAATGGATAAATTTCACTGGAATATTATACAGAAAATACAAAATAATTCATATTTCTTTTAAAATCAATAATAATGTCTATTATTGCATATTTTAATATTTTATACTCTAAAAATAGATTTAAAATCAACACAATATTATTCCGTCTTTCTCTCAGACTGTTTTTTGTCTACTTGCAATATACAGTTAACAAAAACAAAATACATAAGCGACTGTTGCTATGCAAGCTTATCTTTCTCTCATATTATACCATCATTATAAGAGACAAAAAATATAGATATGTTTTCTTCCCGCTAAGATTCTGAAATCCACGTCACATGTCTCCTACCAATAAAAAACCACCAACCCTACTCCCCGTTAGAACTCAGAGCACAATCAACCTCTCGCATACCGACTGTGAAAGGATGCAGTCGCATTCAATAGAGCAAAAAAGTTTCTTCAGCTAAGTAAAATGGTGCGTAATTAAATGCACCCAAAAAGTTTTCTGAGTTTTCATAACAAAACCATGTAAATAATTTTTCCAGTGAGTGAAGTGATATGTACTATTTAAATATCTATGTTTCGGTTTCATAATTTAAATTAATGTGCCGCTTTATGATTTTTCTGTTCATGTTCGTACTTGGAAAAAATGGAATAAAAATTACATTCCTATTTCAAATACTGTTTTTATTTAACATTCATATTGGTTTAACTTCTACCTAAAAAGTTTGGTCCTTCGAGAGAGAAAATCTAAGAATTAAGTTAATAATACTCGCAGTCTAGTGTTCTTTCAACAGTTATTAATACTAATATTCATAAATCGTTCACAGGGTGTAAATGTAAATATAAAGTTCTAATATGTTTTAACAAAAGAAAGTTTTTCCATAATTAAAACTATCTTAATATTTTACTGTAAATTATAACAAACTCTTTTTAAGCGTTTAATAAAATTATAACCTAAAATTTAATTATACTCATCTGTTTAATATAATTTTTCTTTCTATAAATCAATAGCTTTTAAAATTCTTAATAGATGAAATATACTTTTATTTTCGAAGCAATTTTTTCACCTTTGGGTCCACACAAAATTTCACCCTTTCACCATTTCATCCTTTGATATCATTCCCATTTTCTTTCGTTTGTATAATATTATAAAAACCAATAAATTTTCTTTCCAGAAAATTTTTTAATAAATTTTTGTCCTGTTATTTCTAACCTCCCTCAGTGGCAATATTTGTGATATAGTCACACTTTCAATTATTTTTTAATTCATAACCAATTAACGCTTTATTTACTATTACTTATCCTTTTTATTTTCTCTTGCACCACCCTCCTCCCCTTACCAGTAGCAGTACCCTTAATTTAAGCAATATTCTTTTTAAAGTTTAATTCTCAATATTAATGTAGTTTGGTAAGTTATGTTCTTTCAGTTTTTGTAATTTCCCTATCGAACTTGTGTTTGTATTTATTATAGGTCTGAAGATGGCTTTTAGCCGAAACTAGTTGCCTTCTCCTTTTTATAATTAAATTTATTATGGTACATGATTTAGAGTTCCATTTATGATTATAATGTTATCAATTTTATTGGTATATATTAAAAACAAAACAGGTCCCAGAATGGTTCCCTGTGGTATTCCTATAGGAGACTAAGATGACCAAGATTTAATTTTAGAGAATTAAATGTAGTTGGGTAAGTTAATTCAAATATATTATCATTTTTGGCCAATAGAGTTTGATATGACGATAGTTTTAATGACATATTGTACCCAGTCAAATGTCCTGCTAAGATCACAAAAGATCTCTCCTGCATAAAAGGAAATGCCTAGCTATAAGTAATAAGCCATGCAGGTTGTTGGAGAAAATATTATTGGTCAGTGAAAAAGTCTTTGATGAAAATAATATTCAAACACGAGGTTACTGTAATTGGTCGATAATTTTCTGTTATAAAATAATCATTTTTTTTATAAACGGGACTGACTTTACCAGATTTCATTAATTTATGGTAAGGACCACTTGAGAATGAGAGATTGATGAAATAAGTGAGGTGATAAAATTAATGGCAAAACTTGGAAACTTTTTTAGCGACAAAAGTGGAAATCTCGCTTGGGCCATATAAAACTTTGTTTTTTAACTTACTCAACAATAGCTCATATAAAAAAAACAGAATTATTTTCTCCCTTCTCTTTTTTTTTGTAATTGAAGATTTTTTGAAGGACACTAATAAAACAATCATTAAAAATATTTTTGTTATGAGGGTTTATTAGTTATTTTATTTTTTGTTACATTCTAGTCCATTTTTCAAAGGTTTGGGAAATTTAATATTTTAGTTTGATAATAGAAATGTTTTGTTTTTTTGCTGTTATATAAAATTCATTAGCTATTTAATTTTTTTAATCTTTACCATCCCCGTTTTTATATATCGGTGTTATTGGTGTCCTGTAAATTCACCGCCGTAAGTTAAAGCCATCGATTCACCGAATCATCAATTCACCGCCATTAATTCACCGTGTAATTCAATTCTCCGCTGAAAAATTTAATACTTGATACACTGAAACTACAAAAAATATTTATCAAAATTTTTTAAAAATAATATACAGGGTGTTTCAGGAGGAAATTATTAAATTTTTCGACATATTCAAGTTACGATTTTATTAAATTTTCAACCCATCTAAAACCCCTCTTAATGTATTCCACTTTATTTAGTATTTTGTGTGTGTAATAAAGAAACTCCCTCTGAAGTTAGATCATTAGTTAATTTTTACGATTTAATTAAATTTTCAACCCACTTAAAAACCCCTCATTGTAAGCCAATGAGTTTAATATTTTGGGAAATAATATAAGTTGTTCTACTAATTATTTTTGCAAAATTTTGTTTGAATCTCATGTCTCTTTCTTCTTTTAAGATTTAGATAAATCGAAGAGGTTATCCATATCTCAAATGTGGTCCAAGTATTTTTTCAAATAAATAAAACACGAAGTCAGTACCACAAAGTAATATATTGAAAGGGATGATAACAGGCGACTAGTTTCGGCTAAATAGCCATCATCAGGCCTACAAGGTACAGAACAATGATTAATTTTACCATTTTTTATAAAAAATTAAAAGTGTAGAACTTACCGAACAAAAAATTGTACTGGAGTTACAAAGTAAAAGGCATAAAATAGTCACAACCGCGCGGTTATTAAGTCAACATAATTTTTTTTTTTTTTTTTAGGTGGTACATTAAATAACAAACTTATAAAATTTTTTACATTTTTCTACTTAAAGCGATTTTTCTGGAGAACTAAAACACCCTTTGCATTTCAAACCAATCTAATTTTCTAGAGAAAAGTGGCAGAAAAAAAATGACCGGGTATTAAAGTTAGGAAAAGTAAGTGATAGCACGACAGATGAAATTTCCCCCATTTCGTGAGACAAATAACCATCAATTTAACCAAATGAAAACATTAAGAATTCAGGATTAAGGTATTAAGGGATGATGTCGAGAGTAATTGGAATAATATTTTATAAGAAGAGAAGCTTTTAAATTAGATTTTATTATTGTAATAATTAGATTTCTGTCTGTTAAATTTAGATAGAAAACTTGATTTTGAACTTCCGAGAATGTAAAAAAAATCACCTATACAATTTTCAATTTTCATGTAATTTCCGGTCAAACCGGACGTAATTTCTGATGACTATGTAGTCGAAAAATATGTATACCAGAAGAAATGTTACTATCAACTTTAGATATTCTCGAAGGACCACATAGTTTTGTAACGATGAATCTTGATTTTATATTAAAACGCATGGTAGTATTTGTAAAGAGCTTTTTCCTCAATACCGGCACTGGACGTGTTCACTAATCATCACTAGAAAATTTAAATTGAAGAGTTTATACATATCTCAAATATGGTCCAAATGTTTTACGGGAAATAAAACGCCAAGTTATTACCACTACGTATAATAATTGGGTAAATCAATCGTAGACAACTAGTTTCGGTTTAATAGCCATCATCAGGCATAAAGAGTTTACAGTCAATAAATAAAATGGAGAACATTTTTTTTAATTTAACATTAAGTGAAAATTAATTTACCAAATAGGTTTTCTACCTATAAAAATTTACATTTAAGAGCCTTGGGAACTTTCGCCATTATGATACAAAACGGGATTTCGTTTTACGGGCTTAATAATTAACGAAATTAGTTTTAGTTTAAAGAAACATATTTATAAAGTCCAGCTTCAAAATAAATTATTTAAAAAAATAAAATTAAAGTAATTTTTAGTTATTGCTTTTAATTTAAAAAATAGTGAAGTTTCGGTGAACAATATTAAAAAAGCATTGTTTTTTGCAATACATATTATATATTTTGTAAAACGAAACCTTGTATTTAAATAAATAATATTTGACAAGTGCTGCCCTCTTCGATTTTACCAAAGACGGCAGAAAAAGTTTGTAACTTTGGCAACATCGGATCTTTTATATTTTTTTGACAGCTGAACAACACAACACAGTTGATTTTAGTGGTTTTGAAGTGAAATCAGTAAAGGAAAAAATAGAAAAAATAGTAAGAAAAAAATAGGCAAAATAGAGAAAAATAGAAAATCCTAAAAATAAATGGGGGAAATAGAGAAAACGGGAAAATCGGCAAAAATAGGCAAATTAGAAACAGGAAAAAAAGAAATAGGGAAATATAAAAAAAATAGAAAAATTAGTAATAAAAAATAAATAAAAAATATAATATAAAATATAGAATATAGAACTAGAGAAACCAGTGAAAGAAAATGGTAAAAATTAGGAAAATATAGGAAGCAATAGAAAAATGGGAAAACAATAGGAAAATGGGAAAAAATAGGGAAAATAAGAAAAAAATAGAAAAATTAGTAACAGTAAAAAAACAGAAAAAAATAGTATATAAAATAGGAAAAATAAGAAACTACAGAAAATTAGGGAAAATGGTAAAAAACAGGAAAAAATAGGAATCAAAAGGAAAATGGTAAAAATAGGGAAAATAAGAAAAAAATAGAAAATAATTGGAAAAAGTAGAAAATATAGAGGAAAACAGGAAATACTAGACGAAAGTTGAAAAAAAAGGAATAAAATTAAATAAGAGGTAAAAATAGAAAAAATAGAGAAAATAATTTAAAACATTGGCAAATTAGGAAAACGTAAAAAAAATTGGGTGAAATAGAGAAAATGAGAAAATGGAAAAAAATAGGCGAAATAGAAAAAAAAGAGGAAAAAAAGAAATGCGGAAATATAGAAAAAAACAGAAAATTATTAAAAAATAAAAAAGTAGGAAAAAATAGTATAAAATTGGAAAAAATAAAAAATGGGAAAACAAAGAAATTGGCAAAAATAAGACAACGTAAAAAAATAGGGAAAAATAGAGAAAAATAGGAAAAAACAGGGAAGAAAAATAGGCTAAATAGTTGAAAATAGAAAATAATATAAAAAGATAAAAAAACACGAAACACTAAGGAAAATAGGGAAATATACATGCATAATGGGAAAAATGGAAAAAACCAGCAAAAATACAAAAAGAGGGAAAAAATAAGAAAAAGTAGAGAAAAACTGCAAAATATATGCAAAAATAGGCAAAATAGAGAAAAATAATAAAACCTAAAAAAATGGGGGAAATAGAGAAAATGAGAAAATGGGCAAAAAATGGCAAAACATAAAAAACAGGAAAAAAAACCCAGAAATGTATAAAAAAATAGAAAAATTAGTAAAAAATAGTAAAAAACAGAAAAAAATAGGAAAAAATAGTACAGAATAGGAAAAATAAGAAAAACCTAGAGAAAACCAGGGAAATGGTAAAAAACAGGAAAATATAGCAAGCAATAGAAAAATGGGAAAACAATAGAAAAATGGGAAAAAATAATAAAAATAAGGAAAAAAGTAGAAAAACTGCTAAAAGAAGGTGAAAAATAGTAAAATGGGAAAAATAAGAAAAACTAGAAACAACCAGGGAGAATGGTAAAAAACGGGATATAAATCGCTGGCCCATATAATATACATAACCAAAATTTTATTATTGTATCCATGTTTCCATACTTTACGCGCACACTAGATACAGGCCACTTTTTGAAGTAAAAAAACACAATTTTGAATTAAAATATAAAATATAACTTACAATTTTTTTGAAGGGATTTTAAGACGAACCGCGGAAACAATGGGAAAATGGGAAAAAATAGAGAAGATAATTGGAAAAAGTAGAAAATATAGAGAGAAACAGGAAAAACTAGGCAAAAGTTGAAAAACAAAAATTACAGGGAAAAATAGAAAAAAATGGAGAAAATAATTAAAAAATAGTCAAATTAGGAAAACGTAAAAAAAAATTGGAGAAATAGAGAAAATGAGGAAAATGGGAAAAAATAGGCGAAAGAGAAAAAAAAGAAACAGGAAAATATAGAAAAAAAAAGAAAATTAGTAAAAAATAAAAAAAAAATAGTATAAAATAGAAAAAAAAATGAAAAAATAAAAAATAATAGTAAAAAATTGGAAAAATAAAAAAATAGTAAGAAACAGAAAAAAAGTGGAAAATAGGAAAAAATAGGTACAGACGTAAACTTTAAATTTTAATGAATTAAAGTCGAATTTCGACCACTAAGCGACCACCAGTAAAGCTAAAAATATAAACTTCGGGTTAGGTAGCTGTAAATTTAATAAAATGGTTAGAATAACATTGTAATTTTCAATCCCCCTTCAGAATTTAAACGATTGTCCTACTACAAAATTTTAGATATCCACTCGATGTGACCTGAAGTGGTAGGAAGCGGTAGGGAATTCGAAGTAGATGACGCGCTTCCCATACCTCTTAAACAAACAACCGCGCGGTAAAAATTAATAGAAAATTTACTTATTTAAAAATAGCAAAGCCTCGTCCAGAGAGGTTGCAGAAAAGATTGTTCACAGGTTGAATGGTGTTTAACTAAAAAAAAAAAAAACTACAAATAACAAGAACATTGAGACAATCATTTGGCGGGACAGTTTTTTTACTCGTTTTATAAAAGCGAGGCGAACGATGCGTCTGGAGATAAATTAGTATAATTTGATTGACTGACAATTTGTGGCGTGATCATTTGTAACGGTCGTTGTGAGAGTTGACTCACAAGTGTAGAAGAATATTTTTCGTCTCGTATGAGAAAGTTAAAATAAACACAGAATGTTTTGCGATATCTATAAATTATGCAAAAACATTTAAAATTTTAATTTTCAGCATTTTTGACCAACACCAACAAATATACGCATTTAGTTAAAACAACAAATATAAATATAAAACATAAAAAAAATATTATACTTACAAGGAATGCATCTTTGGTTTTGATTTTTTTCTAAATTACTTTTTTTCGTACCGTGCCTACAGGAATGAGTTTCTACCTTAATGGCAATCTGTAACAAAAAAAAATTGTTGTTATTACTATTTATATGTTATCATTAAATTTTAAATTTCCCCGCCACTGAGGCAAAAAGAGAACTACATTATAGTTAAAATGTAGCGAACAAAATGAACATTTCATCTAGTTTGGCATCATTCATCTTCCGGAGTAGACAAAGAAACACAAAATTGATCAATTACCGTTCGATTAATAGCTACAGCTTTTACACTAATTATCTTAATTATGCTGCATAGGAAGTTTATTAATCACTAAAAATGAATAGAATAATAAAATTGTTAATATCACTTGTTTTATTTTGGAATAATGATATAATAGTTATGTCGAGAATATATTTTTTTTGAGACAGGAAAATTTGAATCACAATGTATTTCAATTAATCTGTTATTGTAAAAAGAACAGCCTCCTATAAGATAAAAGCTGATTTAAAGAGCTGATCGAATCTTTAAACAAAAAAAACACTTTGTCGTCTACTGAAGCTTTGTCGTCCCGAAAATCCTTGAAGGAGATCGAAGGGATTGAAAGCGACGTATATTTTTCGGATTTATTCTAGAGGAAGCGACACAGCGACAGTCTAGTTTCTAGGACCTTGATGGAAAATATACAGAGGTGGATTTACAAATTGAAATTCCAATTGAATTAAAAATGCGAACTAACGTATATGGAATAAGTGTGACTGTAATTAAATCGAAGAGGTTATCCATGTCTTAAATGTGGTCCAAGTATTTTAATCAAAAAATAAAACGAAAAGTCAGTACCACAACATGTATTATAATAAGTTAAACGAGAAGATGAAGAAGGCGACTAGTTTCGGCTAAAAAGCCATCATCAGGCCTAAAATAATTTTAACATTCAATGGTCGAAAGTTAGCAAAATCAAAAACTTACCAATAGAAGTATAACAATAAATTGAAAAAAATTATCAAACAACCGCGCGGTTGTTACGTCAAAAAATTAATTAAAAGAGGTACTTTAACTAAACAGTAACATTAAAAATTAAACTTAAACGGCAGTAGCAACTGTTAAGTACACGCCGGTAATGGCTTTAAAGCCCGAAGAGACTTAAAGTCTGGTATAATAAAATATTTTTTAACCAATGGTCCCAGGAAAAGGGCCATGATTGTAAGTTAATGAAACCATCAAAGGTTGTAGTATGTGAAAACTTGCAAATAAAACAGTCCCACCGCTGTCACCAGTGTAATAACCGGCCCTCGTAAGTTACCAGTGTAGTAACCCATAAAAGTTAGGTTAAATTTTGAGAGAGCAATATACCGGGCGATTCAAAACTATACCCAGGATGTTCCCAATTAATTGTAACGGCAGCGTTACTGTAACCACTCTCCTAGGAGAGAAAATAAGGCGCACGCGGCTCACTAGGCCCTAACGTTGGCCAACGTAGGAGCGACAAGGCTTTGAAAATAGGCTGTATTTCCAGCGCAGAGCTCTCTGGACTGGAACGGTCACTTTTCAGACGAGAAGGGTAGTCCGTGCTCTTGCGGTGTTGAAGAGTCTTTAACTTACAGACAGGATTTGGGGATAAGGGAGGTTTTCTCTTATAACGTGAAAATCAGTTACTTATTAAAAAAATATTATTGATTCTTTTAGCTGGCTTCAGAGCCCTTACGTTCCCTCTTTCTGTTCCCCCCTTGGGTGGAAGAAATTAAAGTACGCTAATGAAATTTTTAAGCGTGATTTATTAAAAAATTAAAATATAAGAAAGAAAAAATTGAACAAACTAACAAAAATGCGATTAAATAATTTAACTATGACTGATCAAAAATAAAATAAAATGATTGACATTCGAATTTTTAACACCTAATAAACTAGATAAAAACAAGGATACTATCTTCGATATTTGTTCAGAAGGAACACACAAAGTTGACTATTGTTTTAGATCTACGAAATTTTAATTTTAACTATAAAATATACATTTGCATAATGGCATCCAAAAGACTAAAGTCTCAATATACACCTGACTTAAACTCAGCCCTATAATTTAACCCAAAAATAATATTTATTATTACACAAATTAAGGGTAAAGAAACTAGAGACTTTTCCCTTTTATTATTTAAAAAAAAAACAAAATTTCTGTCTAGTAAAATGTTAGTAAAACAAATGGATTTATTTCTTCTTTCTCAAAAAAAAAAACGGTCACACAAAATGGGCAGATTTTTTGAATCCCTTGGTTCCTGACCAACGGAGCACCAACTGCCTAATTTTTTTTTCGTGTCAAAAAGATGCGCCGAGTTTTTTTCGGTACCTTTGTTGATTCAGCATTTTTTTTGTTGATTTGAATTACGTTACGTGACAGTGTTAAAACTTGATCATTATATTGTTATTAATTTCGACACCTTTATGGTTGCAAAAAAAATGTATTTATAGCATAGTTATTTTTCCTTGGCCTAGATTATAAAGTTGCATGCAAAAAAATATATATTTTTTTTTTGTATACTTCGCACACCTCTGTCCTGGTTTACTTTTTAGACTACATTTTTTGTATTTTTTGTATTTTTACCCTTCTTTACTATTTTACTGTTAACTCTACCACACCACACATTTTCTTAACGTCAAAAAAATTTATTATGTCAATGTCGACTGCCATTTGTCATCCCTCCATCTCAATTTTGTACTGTGATGTGAGCGATGGTACGTGATCGGCAACCATTCTTTCTTCTTCTGATTGTAGTTTTATTTGCAAGTTTTCACATACTACAACCTTTGATGGTTTCATTAACTTACAATCATGGCCCTTTTCTGGGATCATTGGTTGAAAAATATTTTATTATATCAGACTTTAAGTCTTTAGATAAATTTTTCCTCATGTACCACTTATAATTAATTTTTTGACGTAACAAACGCGCGGTTGTTTCATAATTTTTTTCAATTTAGTGTTGTACTTCTATTGGTAAGTTTTTAAATTTTTAATTTTGCTAACTTTCGACCATTGAATGTTAAAATTATTTTAGGCCTGATGATGGCTTTTTAGCCGAAACTAGTCGCCTTCTTCATCTTCTCGTTTAACTTATTATAATACATGTTGTGGTACTGACTTGGCGTTTTATTTTTTGATTAAAAATGTAACTGTAATTATTGAGGGATAGGTCATAGATTACCATGTTAATTAGTTACAGGATAAACATAAAATGAATTATTTGGAGTGTTGTTGTGTCTGTTATGACAATGAGAGGCGAGAAAATAAAGCATAAAGAGAGCCAAAATTTCCGAAATTTAACCATAAAGTCGGATTGAGATGGAGTTTTTTGCATTCGCTTCGGAAAACTGCATTTTCCTAAGACACTGAGAAAAACTCATAAGTTGGTTAAGAACAAATCAGTTTCCCGGGGGTTTTCAAAATCGCTGATCCTGAATATGACCTCCAAAGTTGTTCATCACCGACCTGAAGCTTATGATTGCTGATGAACGTCATCTCCGAGGCTTCTCCTGAAATTTACTCCCAAATAAAACGACACCCGAGGGTTTTTTGGGTCGTTGATTCCAAATCAGGCATCGGCAACCCTCCTCCGGGTATCTGGTGCACCGGAACCTGGACATCGATGTCATCCCCAGGATGTTTCCAGTAGGTAATGGAAAGTAACAGGAGGTGGTATTATGCTTTCCGATTTTTAACTTAGTGAAGTAAAAGTTTGGACCTGGACGGCATGGGTTCAGTTCACGTGTGTGTGTTTGAAAGTTTTTTTTTGTTAACATTACAATCTGTATTTTAAGCTGATTAATAAAACGCAAACATAAATCAGTTTGGCGTCGTAATTTCCATGTTTAGCAATATATTTTATGGAAACATATTACTATGTCATATCATATTTTCTAATTGAACATAACATAAAATATTATGAGATTATTTTCTTTATTGTTGCGTTCTACTTGAATTAATAATAAAATATGTTATATACTAAAAATTAAGTAGTCGTAAAAGCCACGAGCGCTTCGATGAGAAAATGAAGTACCGGTTGTAAAATAAAGTTGATCATCATTAACTATTTTTGTAAGAATCTATTTAAAATGAATGGAACAATATTCGCTCCTAATAATTGAATATAAAATTTCTTATTATTTAAATAATTAATCTAGTATTTAAAATATGTTACTACAATTAAGAATTAAAGATTCTGAAAGTAAACAATACAGATATAATAGAAAACATTAAAGGAAAGAAGGAACAATACAAAAAGGAAAGAAAACGAGAAAAAGGACACACAAGCTCTGAAGAAGAAAAAAGTTACGTTTTTTTCCTGTGCCACCCTGTATTTTTATTGTTTCTCAGTATATTATAATTTCAGAGTCGCTTGATATCCCTTCTTTATTTCCTCGCGTCGTGCCACTTCTCAACTTATCTTGATTTCCCTCTCGTCTTGATATGACTATAAAATGTCTTTCCCATGTTAACAATTCTTTTCTTTACCTAATCAGTAAGAACAGTTAACTTTTAAATCGTTTATGTCCCCTGTTATCATTATTAATTATTTCGATGCTTTAACTTTTATTTACTGTTATTTTTAATTCTTTTTTTATGCCGGTATATTGTAATGAAATATTTTATATCAGTTTTTAAATAAGTTAATTGTTTATATGTAAGTAAATTAAATAAAAGGAATTTATTATAGATAACTTGGCAATAAATTTTTAAAAAAAGTGAAAGAATCATAAAATTTGTTAAGATACAATAAAATTGATATTTTGGAATCATAATACATTAAATCCAAGTAATCGAAGTTAGTGTTAATACAAATAAACTAGGGTTGCAATATCAATAAAATCTAGTAGGAAAAGGTTAAAAAAATTTGAATAAAAAAAAATAGAAGGTAGAAAAAATAACAGATCAATAACAACAACAAAAAAATATGTGTTAAGATAATTAAGTTAAGTTAAGGTAATTTTATAATGGAATAAACAAAAATAAACTTATACACCAATTCAATTAAATTTAAAAAAAAAAACAGAAATAAAAAAAATACCAAGAAGAATGGAATAAAGAAGCAAAATTGGAATATAATCTAAAATATAGAAGCAAAATTGGACTGTAGAAATTAAAATTTTCTGAAAAAGAAATTAAATCAGAAAGTCAAACATAATTAGGCGGTATTCTGTATTGCAAAGTTGCTACTGAGCAAGTGGCTTAGAATAAAGTCAGTGGTTAGGTTGCCACTTGTCTTTAATTGGTATTGTATAGAAGCCACCAATAATATCCATTTTAATTTGAGTTTACTTTCCTTAAACCCATAAAAAAAGGAAAGGACGGATTTTGAAATATATCATAGTTTTTTTGTCAATTGTTTCTAATTAAATATTTTACTTTTCCATATATTTCGAATTCTATTCGTAATAAAAAGAATTGAGCTTAAATCACATTTATTACTAAATTACTTTTATCAACAAAAAAAAAATATCGTTTCAAAATATCTAGGATTCTGTCCAGATAGAAGATTTAGTTACCAGGTAGACAAACAGAGCCAGCGCCAGTATAAGATTCATATAACAAAAAATAGACAACAAAAGAAAACAAAACAAAACGTATATTTACCTATCCCCCACTCCAATACCGTAACTTTTACTCAGTCCAAAGCCTAAAATTTTCCGCATATTGTTAAGATGTTTTTTTTGTTTCGAAAATTATTGCCACTGGTCTAAGGTTGTAGTTCAGGCATTCGATTTGATAATTTTCATGGATTTAAATTTTAAATTTTGGTTAGTATACTCGACGATTGAGTTATTTGAACAAAATAAATCGAAAACAATATACCAAAATTACAACTCCAGAAATAATACGATGAAATCGATTTTGGACGTCCCAAACCAATATGATTTGGAATGAGAAAAATATAAATATATAGGGTGTAAAAATTCCCGTAAAATATTAGTATGCGTTTTAACTCGCAAAAAATCATTCTATAAACATCGTTCCAAATAAATTTAAATTATTACCAGAATTTATATAAATTAAAAAAATTGGTTGTGTCGCCCCAAAACTTTCCCGACGAGTATCCACGAATACTTTTTCAGATTTTTCTTTTCGGATTTTTACGAAGTTTGTCTATTTTTCGCGATTTTTTTCCACTTTGATTAACAATTTCACAAACTTTAAGAAATTTATAAAAAAGCTCAGTTATAATTTCAAAAATGTCATAAAAATTTCAAATTTCATAAATTAAAAAATGAAAAATGAAAAATTTAATAAGTTTCCAAAATTTCATTTTATTTACATATTTTTGAGTAAATTTGTCTTTTTGACAAAGTATCAAATTTGTGTCATTTTGTCTGTTTTTAAATTTTTTTTACTTAATTTCAGGGATTTTTATTAGTTTTAGTATTGTTTTGTCATTTTTGTATTTTTTTAGTTTTTTTGCGGTGTTTGTCCATTTTTCGTGATTTTTTCCACTTAAGCAACAATTTCACAAACTTGTAGAAATGTAGAAAAAAGTTCAGTTCCAATTTCAAAAATTTCAAATTTCATAAAATATTTCATCAATAATTTAAAGTTTCGAAAATTTCATTTTATTTGCTTATTTTTGGGAAAATTTCAAATTATAATATTTTTTATTTTTGACAGGAGACAGTTGGAGAAATAATTTTGACTGTTCTGGGGGGCTAGTTTTGAAATATTTCACAAGTGGAACTGTTCATATTCCACTTAACCCAAGTTTTGAATTAAATTCACGTGTGAATTAATTTCACATTCGAATAAATTTCACAGATATAATTCGGATACTCTTTAACTGTCGAAATGCTCATTTCACTTGCGAAATATAATTTTTTTTGGTTAGAATCATCATATTTGATGTTGTGGTTTTGTAGCATATACTTGAAGTTTATATTTTTGGATATAGCTTATTGAAGTATATTGTTAATTATTATCAAAATATTAGTTTACCCTATTTGGCCTTATTTTTCTCAATTTTTCACGATTTTTTCCTGTTTTTCTTTATTTTTCCCTATTTTTTTCTGTTTTTCCAAAACTTTTCTATTTTTGACAATTTTGCCATTTATTCCTTTTTTCCCATATTTTCCGCTATTTTTCACTATTTTATCTATTTTTCGCCATATTTCCTATTTTTTATATTTTTCCCATGTCTTTCTATTTTCCTTGTTTTCCAATATGTTTTCCTTTTTCTTTATTTTTTCTTATTTGTACTTGTTTTTCCATATTTTGTCCTATTTTCCTCATTTTCCCCATTCTTCCCTATTTTACTTTCTATTTCAATATTTTTAACTATACTCTCTATTTTCCCATATTTTTCTTCATTTTTCAGTATTTTTTCCTATTTCTTCATATTTTCTTTCTTTTACTACAAACCAATAAATAATCTTTGGCACTTTTATTTTCTCCATGTTTAATCACAATGACATTTAATATATGACGTCATTGGTTAATCATTTGAACTAATTTGAAGATATTCCATTGTTGCCAAAGTGTGTCGTTCTAAATAAATTCGTTTATGTTAATTTATAAAAAATTTCATTTCACTACAATTGAAAACTAGGTCAGGGTTTCGATGGTGAAATACAAATCGAAATATTTCACTTATGAATTGAATTTCACTAATATTCAAAACTAGCCCCCCAGAATAGAGTTTTTCTTTTAAATGACATATTGGAAGTAAAATTCCGTGACATATTGCATCTGCCATTTTTTAATAGTGACACTTCCGTTTGACAGATGTCGTACAAAAACTAATGGGTTCTTCCGACGGGTAACCCAAATCCATATACCAAATTTCAGCTCAATCGGATTAAACGTGTGGCCTCTATCGTGGAAGAATACACACAGACAGACAGATAGACTTCCATCTGGAAATAGTCTTAATCATCTCAGGTGACCTCAAAATGGATATTTCCATCTTTATCTCGAAAGTAAGAGGTAGGCCAGGAAAATAAAAATGAAGCGGGACTAAAGTTGATCTTTAGACTACTCTGAATTTATTATGCAATTATATTTCCTAAATAATTTAAATATACATTTAAAATGTGTCCTATATAATTTACTGCATCAAAAGCTTTTTAAGATAGAAAGACAATAATCGGTATTATAGCTTGACGTGAATCAAAAACAGATTGTGTACTATGTTTGTGGTCTTGACATAAACGCTTACACAACAATTTGAATTTGTGTGGAATGTACAACAAATAATTATATTTGTATCAATTACTGTCTGGTGCTGGTAGGAATGACAAAAAGGGCTAGAGCTAGGTTGTATGAGCCAAGCGAGTCGAGCAGTAATGCAACAAAACACCTGCTTGGAATTCTGGAAATATATGGGATTAAAATAAAAAGGACGGACGCAACCATAGGCGCCGATCACAGGGTTGAGAAATATTTTTCATTTGTTTCGTAGAAATCGTCATACAGGACAGACCATCTAAAGTAATAAATAATATCAGAAGGAAACTTCGATACCATGTTTATGGAAGATCAGGAAAAGTGACAAAACTTTTTTGTTTGAAGAAACATCTAAATGATTACCGGAGCTTCAAAATAAATTTAAAGTAATTATTATTTATTGCCTTTAACTTAAAAAATAGTGAAGTTCCGGTGAACAATATTTAATGTGTATCAATATTAATTTGTGCTATCACTTCCCAGGTAGTAGTGTGACGTATAAAAGACGTTGAAAATTGGTGTATTTTCGTCAACTGACATAATTTGGGCATAAAGATGACGTGAAAAAAACATGGTTAGGTGGACGTTTTAACACGTCATAAAAAACCGTAATTTATTCGTCGAATTTTGGTGTTAGTTTTCGAGGAAATACGGCTACTTTTTAATAGGGACAGTATTGCTATCTCGTAAACGGTAGACGCTAGAAAGACGGTTAAATGAGGAAAAATGTGCAAAATATAAAAATAGACAAAACGATTTTTTGAAACCTAAAATATTCCTATTGGTTCCGGAGTTAAACGACAAAATCCGAATTTGTCGAAAATCGTTATTTTGTCAAAGCTCGGTTATTATACAAAATTTGGAATAACTTTATTAAAAGTTTTTGTTGTATTCTAACATCGTTATAAACTGCCATAGTTAAATTTTAAATCTGACGTTTCGTCTCTTCGGGGCCACCATCAACTTTATCTTTTTAAATACGGACCTGTCTATTTTATATCATATTATTAAATCGCTGCGAATACTAAATTCAACGATATATCACACTTGATTATTCCGCGACGTTTTGTCTCTTAGGGGCCACCATCAACTTTATTTTTTATATTTATTTGGCTTATTATTTTTGTAAACAAAAAAAAAATAACAGATCTGGAATTTTTATTGGTAAAAATTTTAAAATTTTCATATTTCTCCCAAAATATTTTCTCTCATTGTAAATGAATTTTTTTTTGAATGATAACCGATAGTTTAATTTGTCATTAAATGAGTGCGAAAAATATTTAATTTAATTTTATTATTTGAATACATGAACTTACAATGAGAAAATAGTACATAAAAAATAAATTTGTTTATTTAAGATATTAAAGAACAGACCAATTTAAATAGCTTCGCAACGTGGGGCTTTCTAAAATTGAAGGCACCACAGATCAATTTAATATATTTACTTGTTAATTATTTTATTAGGTAGATTTCCATATATGGAATCTACCTATTGTAATCGATTCAATGACGGGACCCAGAACCGGGAATAGGGGCGCTACGCCGTTTGTGACCTTCTGAATAAGAATCAGTAAAAAAAAATTATTGGTATATATATGTATGTGTAGACATTCCGTTCCGGCACGATAGAGGTCGCAATTTTTGTCCAATCGACACCAAATTTGGTACAAAAATTCTTTGGGGCAGTAATTCGTTGCGAATTGCAAATGGGCATTCTACCTCTAAGGGGGTGAGAATTGCATTGGGTTGAAAGCTCAAAAAATTCAGATCTCCGCCATTTTTGAAAATATTAAAAAAGACCATTAGACTTTTTTTATGCTCTGATTATTATAAAATTAATTTATCTCAAACTTTTTTTCATCTGACCCACGGGGATGGACCTGGAGGGGGTTGAAATTTCAAAAAAATTATATCTCCTCCATTTTCAAAAATATAGAAACAGGTCACAAGACTTTTTTGTGTTCTAATTATTATAAAATTAATTTGTCTGAAACTTTTTTTCATCCGACCCACGGGGATGGAACTGAAGGGGGTTGAAATTTCAAAAAAATTATATCTCCTCCATTTTCAAAAATATAGAAACAGGTCACAAGACTTTTTTGTGTTCTAATTATTATAAAATTAATTTGTCTGAAACTTTTTTTCATCCGACCCACGGGGATGGAACTGAAGGGGGTTGAAATTTCAAAAAAATTATATCTCCTCCATTTTCAAAAATATAGAAACAGGTCACAAGACTTTTTTGTGTTCTAATTATTATAAAATTAATTTGTCTGAAACTTTTTTTAATCGGACCTAAGGGGATGGAACTGGAGGGGGTTGAAATTTCAAAAAATTCATATCTCCGCTATTTTTAAAAATATTGAAACAGGTCATTAGACTTTTTTCATGTCCTAATTATTATAAAATTTAATTGTTTGAAACTTTTTTCAATCTGACCATATCGTGGAGTGGGGAAGGATGCTTAAATTTAGACAATAGAAATCTACCTCCCCTACCGACAGGAATTTTTTTTAATTTATTTAGTTTTTATTACATTATCAAGCTTTGAGTTTTAAATTAAAAACATTAATATGTTAAACTAATTTAAGAAAATGAAAAATATAAAAACCCACTATATTGTGGGGGGGGGCAAAAGAAACGGTTTTTCACGATGAATCCAGTACGCCACTGTCGAAGTGTCCTCTAACCGTCTTGTTGAATAGGTCAGGAAAACAATTTAACTTTCCAAAGACCAGAAAACAAAATATACAGTATTAAAATAGATACTACAGACGGTTTTTTTTTTTAACTTTTAAATGTCCTTTATTTTTACAATTATTCTACTAATCCTTTTTTCATTCGGCCGACCGTGACTTCGCCGAAGTGGAAACTGAAAACGGGAATAGTTGAATGTGCTTGTACGGTAAAAATCCAGGAGAAATTTAAAATTTACAGACCAGCTCTCGCAAAATAAATGGTTTCAGGAAGTTTCTACGTTTATCGCTCTAAAAATTTATTGTACACGATGCATTTTATATTATCTGCGAGTGTGACTGAAAAATTCGCAAAAAAAGGAGATTTATGTTGGTTAATAATTTATTTTTTATTATGATGCATATAAATTCCTTATTAAAAAAATACCAGGTTGTCTGATTTCTCATAAATAATGAATTCAGTGGTTTTAGCAACATGAATTTATTATATCTATAATATAAGCGGCAAAGTCCTGACTGATATGGAAAAATAAAGAAAAACATGAACAAATAGGGACAAATATAGAAAAATGGGGAAAATAGCAAAAAATATTAGAAAGAAGGAAAAATAGGGAAAAACATAAAAAATAGTGAAAATAGGAAAAATAGGGAAAAAATGGTGATTGTGAAAAATAGGGAAAAAACAGGAAAAACTAGATCAATATAGGGAAAAAATTGAAAAAACATGAAAAAAGTAATGAAAAAAAAAAGGAAAAAAACAATGAAAACCAGGATAAAAATTGGAAAAAATAAAAGAAATAAAAAAAATAGGGAAAAATAGAAAAAACGTAAAAAATAGGGGAAAACGTATAAAATGGGGAAAATAGATAAAAATAGGGAAACAGTAGAGAAAATTGAGAAAAAATGAGGAAAATATGACAAACTAGGGAAAAATAACTACAGATAAAGACAAGTAGGGAAAAATAAGCAAAAATAAAGAAAATAGGAAAACTAATTGTAAACATGAAAAAATAGAAAGATATAAGATAAATAGACAAAATAGTAAAATATACTAGAAAATATGGGAAAAAAGAAAATGGGGCAAAATAGTGCAGAATTGGACAAAAGGGGGAAAAATAGAAACAAATAGGGAAAAAACTGTAAAATTAGGACAAAACAGGGAAATTTGGGAAAAATTTTGAAAAACATAAAATAGGAACAAATTGGGAAAACTAATAAAAAATAGGAAAATTAAAGAATAAATATGGAAACATATGGGAAAATACTGAAAAATAGGGCAATATTAGGAAAAATAAGTAAAAATGGAATATATTAAATATTAGAAAATAATAGGGATAAATATAGAAAAACAGGAAACAATAATGAAAAACAGAATATGAAGAAATAGAAAAAATACTAAAAAATAGCGAAAGTTGGGGAAAAATAGGGAGAAATGGGGAAAATGGGGAAAAATAAGCACAAATTGAATAAAATAATGAAAATCAGGAAAAACAGAAAGAAATAGAAAAAATGGAAAAATAGCGAAAACCAGATAAAATAAGAGAAAAATAGTAAAATTTGCGAAAAATTGTGACAAAACAGGAAAAAATCAGGAAATGATAAATAAAATAGGGAAATTGAGATAAATTTAGAAAAATCGATAAAAGGAAATATACGACAAAATAGTGAAAAATAGGGAGAAATAGTATCTAAAAATAAGGAAAAATAGATAATAATAGGAACAAAACAGTAAAAAATATTGAAAAACAGCAAGAATTCGGGGAAATGGGAACAACAGGGAAGTTAGAGAAAAATAGGGAATAATATAAAAAATAGGGAAAAACAGGATAAAATTTTTAAAAGCAGAGAAAGGAAGCGAAAAATAAGGTAAAATAGTGATTAATACCGAAAAATTTGGAAAAATAGGAAAAAATAAGAAGAAATGGTGAAAAATAGGAAAAACGGCAAGAATAGAAAATAATAAAAATAATAGGAATAAATGGGGGAAAATAATGAAAAACAGGATAAATATGAATAAATACGGAAAATTTGGTAAAAATAGGGAAATAAGTAAAAATAGGAAAATATCGAAAAAAATCACCAAAAATAAAGAAAATAGGATAAAATATTAGAAAATTGGAACAAAAAAAAAGAAATAGGAAAAATGAAAAAAAATCGGTTGTGTCGCCGTAAAACTTTCCACAAATACTTTTTCAGATATTTAATGTTAAAGTTTCAAATTTTGACATTTTTTATTTTTGACAGGTGACAGTTGGAGAAATTATTTTGACTGTTTTGAAGGGCTCTCAAATGACATATTGCAGGTCAAATTCGGTGACATATTGCATCTGTCATTTTTTAATAGTGACACTTCCGTTTTACAAATGTCGTACAAAACTAATGGGTTCTTCCGACGGGTAACCCAAACCCATATACCAAATTTCAGCTCAATCGGATTAAACGTGTGGCATTTAACGTGGAAGAATACACATAGACAGAGAGACAGTCAGTTAGACAGACAGACTTTTACCTGGAAATGGCCTCAATCATCTCAGGTGACCTCAAAATGGATTTTTCCATCTTTATCTCAAAAAATCTCAAAAAATCTCAAAAAATCTCAAAACATCTCAAAAAATCTCAAAAAATCTCAAAAAATCTCAAAAAATCTCAAAAAACCTCAAAAAATCTCAAAAAATCTCAAAAAATCTCAAAAAATCTCAAAAAATCTCAAAAAATCTCAAAAAATCTCAAAAAATCTCAAAAAATCTCAAAAAATCTCAAAAAATCTCAAAAAATCTCAAAAAATCTCAAAAAATCTCAAAAAATCTCAAAAAATCTCAAAAAATCTCAAAAAATCTCAAAAAATCTCAAAAAATCTCAAAAAATCTCAAAAAATCTCAAAAAATCTCAAAAAATCTCAAAAAATCTCAAAAAATCTCAAAAAATCTCAAAAAATCTCAAAAAATCTCAAAAAATCTCAAAAAAACTCAAAAAAACTCAAAAAATCTCCAAAAAATCTCAAAAATCTCCAAAAACCTCAAAAAAACCCAAAAAACCTCAAATAATCTCAAGAAACCTCAAAAAATCTCAAAAATCTCAAAAAACTCAAAAAACGTCAAAAACAAATTGAAAAAATCCACAAATACTTTTTTCAGATATTCAGTAAAAGTTCCAAAATTTGTAATTTTTTATTTTTGACGGGTGACAGTTGGAGAAATTGTTCTGAATAGAGTTTTTCAAGGGCTTTCAAATGACATATTACAAGTCAAATTTCGTGACATATTGCATCTGTCATTGTTTTATAGTGGCACTTCCGTTTGACAGATGTCGTAGAAAAACTAATCGGTTCTTCCGACGGGTTACCCAAACCCATATACCAAATTTCAACTCAATCAGATTAAACGTGTGGCCTCTATCGTGGAAGAATTCACATACAGACAGACAGACAGACTTCCATCTGGAAATGCTCTTAATCATCTCAGGTGACCTTAAAATGGATATTTCCATCCTTATCTCGAAATGTTTTTAGCTCGTTCACAATACTTTCCCTTCTCCGGAGGTGGGCCGGGAAAGTAAAAAGGGGAAAGTACCGAAAACTAGTGAAAATATGGGGAAAATGGTGAAAAGTTTGGAAAATGGTGAAAAGTTTGGAAAAATGGGGAAAAACAGGATAAAACAGGGAAATTTGGAAAAAATAGTGATAAATAGGAATAAATAAGAAAAATTTTTGAAAAATAGAACAAAATACATAAAAATAGAGACAAATAGGAAAAAATAAAAAAAATGGTAAAAAACAGAAAAAATAGGAAGAAATAGGAAAAAACAAACAAAGCTCGGTCGTCCAGATACTAATGAGTCTATGCAAAGCACGGTATTCAGCTAGTGTATTATATTACAATAAATACATTTTTAATAGACATCTATCGTAGGTTGATGGATACTAACGGACATAGCCGCTTCTGTAAAAGCAACTGGTCAAGTACAACTTGGCACCGATAGATATCACTCGTCCGCCAAAGCAACACTGATGATTCCTATAAGGATGACACTTTCATGGTAATGGGATCGGAGTGTATAGATTAAACAACTTACTCTCCCTATTTTTCATTTTTAATGGTTAGTTGGTTAATTATAAAATTGTTGTTTCATTAACCTAGTAAATTTTATAGTCAAAGAACGTTAGAAACCACACCTGTTTCAACATCAAAGAGGACATTTTAGAAATTAATTGTAGAATATTCAAACGTAGTAAGGTGAGGTGAGCTGAAGCATGATGAAACTGGCAGGATTTTCGCGACATTTTCGCTAGCAGGATTTCAAGTTTATGAAAGGATTTTGTTGAAAGGCAACCGAGCGTTTTGTTAAACAAGAAATTATTCAAACCCCATGGATTAAGTTGTGTTTACAAATAAGGGATTATTTAGATTAACACATTTTGATACGGTGACTAAACAGTTGTCAGTAGTTGTTTAACTACAGAAATAAGGTTATATACTTACTTTATAAGGTACAGAGTGGTCCATATTGCTAAAGGATTAACACGCTAGCAAATAAAATAGTATCTGATCTTTAACCCTTTAACTGCGACTGTCGTATACAGGGTGACACAGCAACCATGTAACAGGCTAGAGTATCTGTGTTTCTCAAGATAAAATTTTAAAATTTTAGGGCATCAAATGGGACCTTAGTGGCCTCATTTTACTCAGTCTGTTTCACTTTTACTACTTCCGGTTTTCCCGGAAGTGATACCAACTTTTGAATTTTAAACAGGACACCCTGTAGTTTTTTCCTTTTTTGGAATCTACATGACAACCTGATTTCATCGATGTATTATACTTGGTATCTCAAGTGAATAGTTAATGAGCTACACACAAAAATACGAAAAATCTAAATTTGCTCAAATGACGTACCAAAGAAATAAACAATGGGAAAAAACGACACTAACTTTAAGATTACCTTAAATTATTTAATGTAATTCAAAAAATTTATAAATTTTATGCAACGTAACTGAATTGCATAATTTTTTTTTTTAATTTAACTCATTTCGACCTCTGTTTTCATACCCTTTTTAAATTGCAACCCTTGTTTTTTTTCTTCCTAAAACAATAAACACATTTTATTTTAACTAATTGCATAATTGAAATTTACATTTTTTGTACATTTCTCCATACCTCCAAAATAATATTTATTCCTCCTCATTTGACAATTTTAATAAAAAAGTACTAATCCTTAAACACACAAAATATTTAAAAACTAAATCAAATTTTCAAAATGTTGTCCATTATTTTGGACACATAGTCTGGCTCTCCTAACAGTTGCCTCATATGTTCGATTTATTTGATCTGCTGTTAATAGCGTTTTGAACAGAAATTTCCAATTGTTCTCTTGTCGTGTATGTTCTTTTATAAACAATATTCTTTAAATGTCCCCAAATAAAAAAATCAATTGGCGTAACATCAGGTGATCGTGCTAGCCATCTGATAGGACCGTTATTTCCGATCCATCTATTTCCAAATCGAAAATATAAATAATTTTGAACAAGACCAAAATTATGAGGGCCAGCCCCATCTTGTTGAAAGGTAACTCTTTCATTTACTTCATCTGGAAAAGCGTCGAAAATATTCTCAATTTCATTTGGTAAAAATTCTAAATTTTTTGAGATACCAAGTATAATACATCGATGAAATCAGGTTGTCATTTAGATTCCAAAAAATTCAAAAGTTGGTATCACTTCCGGTAAAACCGGAAGTAGTAAAAGTGAAACGGACTGAGTAAAATGAGGCCACTAAGGTCCCATTTGATGCCCTAAAATTTTAAAATTTTATCTTGAGAAACACAGATACTCTAGCCTGTTACATGGTTGCTGTGTCACCCTGTATACATGATTCGTAAAAAAATATGCTGTAAGGGCATCGTAAATAAATAATTTTTGTATATTTTGTTATTTCTCTGCAAATTTTTACAAATTTTTATATTCTGCAATTTTACTTTTTACAATTTTCGATATTTTTGAAATTAATGTTTTTTGAAACTTTTGACATGTTTTAAAATTCGTGAAATTTTTGAAATATTTTTAACTCGACGAATATTTTCATGTTTCTTGAAATTTTCGATACATTTTAGAAATTTTTGAATAATATGACATTTTTACTTTTTCGAAATTTTTGATAATTTTTTAATGTTTTTTGAAAAGTTTTACATTTTTGAAATGCGTAAAATTGTTGAAAAATTTTTACTTTTTGAAATTTTTAAAATTTTCGAAAAAAATTTCCGAATAATTTTTTAATGTTTTTTGAAAAATTTGACATTTTCGATATATTTGAAATATTTGAAATACTTGAATTTTTTGAAATATTTTTAACTAAGTAGATTAATAATTTTGTTTTATATTTTCGATATATGTTAGAAATTTTTGAATAATTTGACATTTTTACTTTTTGAAATTTTTGAGATTTTCGAAAAAAAATGCAAAATTTCAACTTTTTCGAAATTTTTGATAATTTTTTAATGTTTTTTGAAAAGTTTTACATTTTTGAAATGCGTACAATTGTTGAAAAATTTTTACTTTCTGAAATTTTTAAAATTTTCGAAAAAAATTTTCGAATAATTTTTTAATGTTTTTTGAAAAATTTGACATTTTCGATATATTTGAAATACTTGAAATTTTTGAAATATTTTTAACTAAGTAGAGGAATAATTTTGTTTTATGATATTTTCGATATATTTTAGAAATTTTTGAATAATTTGACATTTTTACTTTATGAAATTTTGAAATTTTTGAAAAAATGCAAAATTTTAAATTTTTCTAAATTTTTTATATAGTTTTGAACTTTCGAATAGTTTTTTATTGTTTTTTGAAACTTTTGACATGTTGAAAATTCTTGAAATTTTTTAAATATTTTTAACTGGACGAATATTTTCATGTTTCTTGAAATTTTCGAAATATTTTAGAAATTTTTTAATAATTTGACATTTTTACTTTTTGAAATTTTTGAGATTTTCGAAAAGAAATGCAAAATTCAAATTTTTCGAAATTTTTGATAATTTTTAATGTTTTTTGAAAAGTTCGACATTTTTTAAATGCGTAAAATTGTTGAAAAATTTTTACTTTTTGAAATATTTGAAATTTTCGAAAAAAAAATGCAAAGTTTTAAATTTTCGAATAATTTTTTAATGTTTCTTGAAAATTTTGACATTTTCCAAATATTTGAAATACTTGAAATAATTGAAATTTTTAAAATATTTTTAACTAGACGAATAATTTTGTTTTTTGATATTTCGATACATTTTAGAAATTTTTGAATAATATCAAAAATTTTTGATATTTTGATAATGCAAAAGTTCAAATTTTTCGAAATTTTTGAAAATTTTTTATTGTTTTTTGAAAAGTTTTACATTTTTGAAATGCGTACAATTGTTGAAAAACTTTTACTTTTTGAAATTTTTAAAATTTTCGAAAAAAATTTTCGAGACATTTTCGATATATTTGAAATATTTGAAATACTTGAAATTTTTGAAATATTTTTAACTAAGTAGAAGAATAATTTTGTTTTATGATATTTTCGATATATTTTAGAAATTTTTGAATAATTTGACATTTTTACTTTTTGAAATTTTGAAATTTTTGAAAGAATGCAAAATTTCAAATTTTTCAAAATTTTTGATATATTTTTAAACTTTCGAATAGTTTTTTATTGTTTTTTGAAACTTTTGACGTTTTCGAACAGGTTAAAATTTTTGAAATTCTTGAAAAATATTTACTTTTTGAAATATTCGGAAAAAATTGCAAAATTTCAAATTTTTCGAAATCTTTTACATATTTTTGAAATTTTCGAATAGTTTTTTAATGTTTTTTGAAACTTTTGACATGTTGAAAATTCTTGAAATTTTTTAAATATTTTTAACTGGACGAATATTTTCATGTTTCTTGAAATTTTCGAAATATTTTAGAAATTTTTTATAATTTGACATTTTTACTTTTGAAATTTTTGAGATTTTCGAAAAGAAATGCAAAATTCAAATTTTTCGAAATTTTTGATAATTTTTAATGTTTTTTGAAACGTTCGACATTTTTGAAATGCGTAAAATTGTTGAAAAATTTTTACTTTTTGAAATTTTCGAAAAAAAAATGAAGAGTTTTAAATTTTCGAATAATTTTTAATGGTTCTTGTAAATTTTGACATTTTCCAAATATTTGAAATACATGAAATAATTGAAGTTTTTGAAATATTTTTAAGTAGACGAATAATATTGTTTATTGATATTTTCGATATATTTTAGAAATTTTTGAATAATTTGACATTTTTACTTTTTGAAATTTTGAAATTTTTGAAAAAAATGCAAAATTTTAAATTTTTCCAAATTTTTTATATATTTTTGAAATTTTCGAATAGTTTTTTGAAACTTTTGACGTTTTCGAACTGGTTAAAATTCTTGAAAAATATTTAGGAAAATATAAATGAAATAGGGAAGTTACAGTTAAATAGAGAAAATCGGAAAATATATGGGAAAATAGAGAAAAATAAGGGAAAATCTGGAAAGAGTAAAAATAAAAAAAATTAAAAAATAATAGGGGCAAATACGGACAAATACGGAAAACAGAAAAAAATAACGAAAAAGGAAACATAAGGAAGAAATAAGTACAAATAGGAACACAAATGAGGAAATATAATGTAAATACGATAAAATAAAGGGAATCAGAAAAAAATAGAAATACACAGGAAAAATGGAAAACATGGGGAAAATACCGAATAATAGAGAAACTAGGAGAAATACGAAAATTTGCGAAAAATATAAAAAAATAAGTACAAATCGGAACAAATGACAAAAAATCAGGAAAATAGGATAAAATAAAAGGAAGCAGAAAAAACAGAAACCGACAGGAAAAATGGAAAAAATGGGGTAAAATAGACAAAATAGGGGAAAATAGGAAGTTTTTCGGATTTTTAAGTTAAGTAAGTATTGATCGCTATTTAAAAAACGAATGTAGTTTGTTTCAGAGCTGGGAGTAACAAAACTTAAACGTTACTTTTTAGTAACACGTTACTAAATGTAACGCGTTACTACTAATTTCGTTACTTTTTAAAGTGGGCGAAAAGTAACGGTAATTGCGTTACTTTGTGCGTTACTTTAAAACTAAGGTTTTTCTGTTGTGTTACTGCTGTTTAATGTGAAATGTTTTTATTATTTTGTGGTACCCTGCGCGCCACTGTGTTTTGGATACCATTTTAAAAAATCAAGCTTAATCATACAACTTTTATTTGAATTTTTTTTTGTATGTGCAATAATAACGGCGATAAATGGTGATATGGACAATAAAGAACGAGAAGAGATGTAACAAGAAAAATATATAGAAATCGTTACTTTTGTAAAAAGTAACGGTACGCGTTACTTTTTAGCAAAAGTAATGGTACAGTAATTTCTTTTTTAGTAACGCCCCAGCTCTGGTTTGTTTTTGTTATGTTGTTTAGATGAGTTTTAAATGCCGAATGAATCAATAAGCAATCCAAATTCTTCGCTCTCAATTTTATCTCTAACTTGACTTTTACAGCTATTGGAGCAGAATAAAATTACATTAGATTTATCGATTTGATTTGATTGAATGTTTATCAAGTGTGAAAATGTCTTTATTTAAGTAAATCACGTTTCTTTCAATATCCTGGTATGGGATTTATGCCTTCTTATTTAGGATTTCTCTAGATTTCAGTCTGAATGCAGCATTTTCTATGAATATATAAAAAACTTACATTCTATATATTTTTTTTATTTTCAATGTGGTCTCTCGATTGTGCGGTTATTTTGTTAGTGAACTATATTGATTTGTAGATAATTAAACGTAATGCACTTTCGATGTGATTGGGAAAGCTAGGGAAATAGGGAAAACCGAGTCCATTTTCGAGATTGATTGATTATGGGTCTTGATAGGGGTTCTAATAGATTCACAATACTGAGAAAGGATGAATTTGAGTACCTTTATTAAAGGAATCGCGTTTCTGATTGGGTCAGTTATTCGTATATTAATTTGAAAATAGAATAGGTAGATAGTAGAAAAACAAAAATTAAAGTTCCATAAAATATTAAAATATTTTCCTTTTCGTATTTTTTCAGTTACGTTATTCCTAATTTTTTTAATGTTTTTTAAAATAGATTTTCGAAAAATAAGAAAAAATGGGGAAAAATAGGAAAAAAATAGAGAAAATAGAGATAAATGGGGAAAATTAAGAAAATTAGCGAAAATAGACAAAAATAGTGAAAATAGGGCAAAAAACTAAAATAGGAAAAATAAAGTAAAATAGGGAAAATAAAGCAAAATAAGGACAAATAGGTAAAAATATAAAAATAAAAAAAAGGGGAAAAATAAAGGAAAGAATACGAAGAAATAATAAAAAACAGGGAAAATAAGAAGAAATGGGGAAAAGTAGGAAAGAAATAGAGAAAATAGAGATAAATAATGAAAAATGATGAAAAATATTGAAAATAGAGGAAAATAGTGAAATAGGGAAAAAAGGTTAAATAGAGAAAATAAAGCAAAATAACGACAAATACGGAAAATTAAGAAAAATGGAGAAAAATAAATAAAATGGGGAAAAAAAAGGAATAGGGAAAAAAACGAAGAAAAAATGAAAAACAGGAAAAAATAAGAAGAAATGGGGAAAAATAGAAAAATAGAGAAAATAGAGATAAATAGGGAAAAATAGGGAAAATAGAGAAAAATAGTAAAAAATACGAAGAAATAATGAAAAACAGGGAAAATAAGAAGAAATGGGAAAAATAGGAAAAATTAGAGAAAATAGAGATAAATAGGTAAAAGTGAGGAAAAGTAGGTAAAATAGAGATAAATAAGAATAAATAGGGAAAACAAGTAAAATAGGGAAAATAAAGTGAAATAGCAAAATAAGGATAAATAGGGAAAAATAAAGAAAAAAGAGAAAAATAAACAAAAACGGGGAAAAACAAAGGAAACAGGGCAAAAATACGAATAATGAAGAACAAGGAAAAATAAGAATAGAAATATGGAAAAATGCGGAAAAATATTCTGCGCATGATTTTTCTTTGCGTATTTTATCTATGTCACATTTCTAATACAGCGCCGTTTTCCTCTTTCAATTTGGACCAATAATGCGAAGATATATCGAAATAGCACTCTCTCTCTCTCTAACACGTTGAATCTCGGCATCCTCTCACTCTAACACGTTGAATTCCCTATACCTGAGTCCGAAGAAACGTAGATTATCTACTAATATTGTGGATATATGTTGGTTCAGAATCACATTCATTTAAATTTTAGAATTTATTTTTAAATATAAATTATTTTGCCAAATGTTGACTATACTCTTTTTTAATTATTAGTTCAATTTTTTTTTTTAATATTGAATTATACTTTACATAATCATAAGAAACATTAAAAAAAATATTCACATTCTGAGAAAATTTGATCTCACTCAGTTTTGAAATTTTTACTATTAAATTTCAGGCTCGAATTTGCAGGTTCACACAAGGGCGTAGATAACTTTTTCCTGGGGAGAGGGTACTCTTTTTCCTGGGTGGGATAATCAAACTTTTACACAAATATGTTTCTCCGTTTCTACATTTCATATATTTTTTCTTTTCGTGCTATTTTTTGGTATCCTGTGGAGCGGTAATTATCCCCTTTACTCTCACCATACCTACGCTCTTGGGTTCACATAAATATTAAAATAATTACCCAATTCTACTTATATTGATAAAAAAAATTATAATATCAAATCACCTACTCCAAATATACTAAAATTTACTTTTTCTAGAAGCGTGCGGAAAAGTATACTTTTCCGCACGCATTTGAGTGCGGAAAGTTGTACTTTTTCGCACACTAGTGCGGAAATGCTAAAATGATTAAAAATTAATTCTTGCTTGGTTACTATGATTACTTTCAGCCTAATATTTTATTTATTAAGAAGCACTAAGAAAATTTTTGCTAAATTTTTTTTTTAATTCTAGGCGCTTGTAGAAAAAATATTGTTCCTAACACTTGCGTAAAGTATCTTAATTGCATGCCCGAACTCCGCTTCTCGTCGTTCGGGCAACTGCAATTGCGTGCGGAAAAGTATAACTTTCCGCACTTGTTAGGAAAATAACTATTTTACTATTATTTTTAGCTTTACAGCTTCTTAACCAATTAATTATGATTTTTCAATTTTTTATTTTTACAAAATACTTTTCCAAATCTTTTATTCTCAAAATTCCAAAATATCTCTCAGATTTTTATTTTGACATTATCAACAGTAAAATCACAAGAGCTTGTTTTTTATCGATTAAATTTCTCTTTGTAATGAAAAATTCTAGAGACGCTTAAACGGTGGTGCACCATTTCGGGACTTCGGCCCATCGAGCTAACACTTTTTATGCTGTAAAGCATTGGCGCTAAATACATATATAGAATACATGATGCAATTTTTTTTTAATTTGCAGTGTAAAAAAGTTTATCCATTAAGAACTTGTTTTTTATGGATCATTGTGGGGCTTGTGTGATACTGGCCAAACTTTTCACATACATGTAGGGGAATATTATACATGATGTAAAGTGGAAAAAGTTCTAAAAATTTGAATTGGGAAAACGTTTTCCCATGCAAACCACTTTAATTTATATGGCGGATACCGGATAACTAGATAAAGTAAAAACCGGAACTCGATCGGAGCTTTCGTTCAAAAATTACAGTGTTTACATCCGGACAGACAGACATCCAGACGTCCGGACAGGATTTTTTTGCATTTTCGGATTCAGGCGGCTCGGAAACGTCGAGAAAAGTGATAAATACTGAGGGTTTTGGACCTCAGTAATTTTGCCAATTAGTAATTTAACAATAATATTTTGTATGTTTGGGAATTGTTTTAATTTTTAATTATCTATAAAAATAAATATACCTTAAGAAGATAAATTAGCTTAAACTCACCTCAAATTCTAATTTATATAAAACAGGGAATTTTCTTCTTTGCTCACATATTTTGATAAATTCTTTCATGTCTATTGGACTATCTGTTATCGTGGCCACCACTCCTCCGCCATTTTCTTCTGAAACAAAAAGTGTTTATAAAATCCATATAACTAAAATCATTAAAAACTACTATGTTGTTCGTTTATCAAAAATTAAATCTACTAGTTACAAGGTGTACAAAAAAAACATTTTTGTGTTTTAAAAAGTTCTGGAGGTTTTAGTTCGCAGTACCTTCATTTTTATAGCAAAGATAATATTTTGTTCAGCACCGTAAAGTAAACCAGTAAACACACATACGTTGAAAAAACGTTGATTTAACGTTGGTTCCGTTGAAAAAACGTTTTACGTTAAATTTTCAAAAGTTGATAAATAGTTGTTCCATAACGGTTGAAATGGCAACGTTAAAAAAACGTCGATAAAAATAAAACAATTTATCCTTTTTCTATATTTAACGTTATATCAACGTTAATAAAAAAAGTGTTTTTATTTCGTTCTGAAAACGTTGATAATACGTTAAATTTTATTTATTTTGATTATATCGCTGACTCGCAACGTTGTATTCAAATGAAAATTAACAGTCTTTTTGACGTTTACTGTACACCTTTCGATAACGTTGACTTAAGGATTTTATTCAAAGTTGTTGTAACGTTGCATTTTAACGTAAAAAAAACGTCAGTAAAAACACAATTGTGACTTCCTCTCATCCTATTAAGGTTATATCAACGTTAATAAAAAACGTGTTTTTATTTCGTTCTGAAAACGTTGATAATACGTTAAATTTTATTTATAATTGATTATATCGTTGACACGCAACGTTATATTTAGATGAAAATTAACAGTCTTGTTGACGTTTACTGTACTGTGTTCGATAACGTTGACTTAAGGATTTTATTCAAAGTTGTTGAAACTTTGGCATTTCAAAGTAAAAAAAACGTCGGTAAAAACACAATTGTGACTCCCTCTCTTCCTATTAAGATTATACCAACCTAATGAAAAACCTGTTTTTCCTTAGTATAGAAAACGTTAATAAATACGTTGAATTTTTTGCTTAATTGATTATTCCATTTACATTACTTCTATAGTGATGAAATGAAATGTTCTTTTTTTTCGGACCGATCCGATCAAACTCAGTAATACACAGATTGGATCACTTAAATTCAGTTTGATCAGTACATATTCAGTTTGATCCTTTGCAATGTTGCCGGGGTACCGACATTTTTTTTTAATTAACGAGAATATATGTGTTATTTATCTTTAATCAGTGTTAAACGTGCCATATAAAATGATTTTTAAACAAAATATTGGAAAGTAAGTAAGAAGTAAGTAAGTTAAAATATAAAATACCGCAAAATGGCAAAGAAAATATACCTAAATAGAATGTAACGATGCATCTGGAACTATTTCTGTTGCCTGATCTTTTTTTTACGTATTTCTAAATGTTTACAAATATTACAGATAACTGAGAATGTTAATTATTTTGTAGATAATCAGAACCAAGAATGATGAATGAAAATTTAAGAATAGAATAAACTTAAGTTTGTGTTTCTTTAATTATTTAAAAAAAAATTGTATGTGGTATGTATTAATTTTATTTTCATTCTGAACAGCTCAGAATAAGTTGGTCAACGATCCATTTCATAATATTTGGGCTTAAAAAATGAATGAGCATAAAATTAAGTAAATTATAAGAGAATAGCTAATATTGCAGGGTTGGTTTGTAAAATATTAAAATTAAACTTTTTAGAAATAAATCAGCTGTATTTAAGTAAATATTTAAGATTGCGATATCTATTTTTAACGTATTGATACATAAAAATGACGTTACTTTTCATAGAGAATTCTACGTGATTAACATAACGTTATATTATATTAATATTCTTACGTAACCCTAACGTATTAAATTTACTTATAAATAACGTGGTGAACTCGTTACCAATATATTTCATGGGACGAAAGTGGTATATAAATATGTTATTTTTCATAGATAATTCTACGTAATTTTAACGTTATATTTAGTTAATATTTTTACGTAGCTGTAACAAATTAAATTCACGTATAAATAACGTCGATAACCCGTGGCTAATATATTGCATCATATTGAAATAAACGGTTTTTTTTTGTCAATTTGACAACATTTACTACCGGTTTTGACATCTAGTTGAAATAACGTTTATTAACACGTTACTGCTAACGATGTTTTGGGCGACAATTCTACGTGACTTCAACGTCAAAATAAACGTTTTCATTGGATGGTTTCTGGTTATAAAAAACGTTAACAAAAGCACCTTTTTGAATTTTAATTTCTATTAAAAAACTTAATAAAGTTTTTTTTTTATTTAAGTATAGGTAGAGATGTTCTAAAACTAATGCATTATCAAACAATATATAAATATTAAGTAATGTCTTAAATTACATAAAAAGCTACTTATGAAATATTTTTTATAGGCTCATAAATTCTGTGAAACAAATTGGTCAAATCGAGCGTAAAAATAGAGGCTCGAAGTGAGAAATGGAAGAAAGTTAAAAAAGCGACTACGTGAGAACTTGCTAAATTATTAAAAACGCACTTAGATTCCAGCGAAAAGAAGTAGTTGAAAGATTTATCACCAATGCAAAAGAAAGCACTTTGCTCCAAACTGGCAATTTTGCGGACAAAAAAAGAACGAATCTTTATTAACAAAGAGAGACAAAAGCAAACGTTAAGTGTTGAATCGATAATAAATAATATATGACATAACTAGTGTGGAAAGTGACTTATTTCGCGCTAGTAGACATTTAGGCCGCATATACAATTTAATAAAAGACAAATACAAATTTTAAACATTATAGACTAAACAAAACAATTAAAAAATCGAAAAAATAAATAATTACTATGATAAATTTTGACCCTTCTATCTTCGATCCCTCTGGTTGAAAACTATGGCAGCAATTGATCTAAGGTCTCTGTGTAGCAAGTTTGATGTCAATCGGCCTAGTACTTTCTGAGAAGTCCTACTCTCACCTAGAGTTGAAATGACAAATTCTCCATACCCCCGAACAAAAGGCCACATCCAAGACACCTCGACAACCCCAATTTCAACCCCCAATTCCAAAATGACACAAATATCCTCCTCCAAAACATGATAGAAACCCCCAATTCCACCATCCAACACCCCATCTTTGCTCCTTTCACCCCTGATGACATAGCATCGGCCTGTCAAAAAGGAAAAAATTCCGCTTCAGGTCCTGTCCAAAACAAACGTCAAGCACTCAAAAACCTTCCTGCCACTTACTCTCTTCACTTTCATTTACCATTTACTGGAGAACATCCTTATCCCCAAACCCCATAAAGACTCCTCATCCCAAATATGATACAGACATATATCACTGACAGATGTTCTGGCTAAGCTTTATGAGACTCTTCTCAAGGGCCGTATATGGACCTTTCTGAAAGGGGAACGATCTACAAATTTCAGCATAATTTTAGGCCTGAACATTCGAAGTATATTCCTGACTCATGATCATCATTTTACTTGTGATTGTTTTAGTTTTACTTTCCCGACGCACCTCCGAGAAGGGAAAGTATTGTAAACGAGCTAAAAAAAAATTTCGAGATAAAGATGGAAATATCCATTTTGGGGTCACCTGAGATGATTAAGACCATTTCCAGATGTAAATCTGTCGGTCTGTGTGTGTATTCTTCCACGATAGAGGTCACACGTTTAATCCGATTCAGCTGAAATTTGGTATATGGGTTTGGGTAACCAGTCGGATGAACCGTTAGTTTCTGTACGACATCTGTCAAACGGAAGTGCCACTATCAAAAAATGACAGATACAATATCGCACGGAATTTGACTTTTGAAAATCCTTGAAAAATTATATTCAATACAGTCAAAATTATTTTATGTGCATTTGCAATTTGTTGCCATTTTTTGTGATTCGTCCGATTTTTTTTACGATTTTTAAATTTTTTTTCCCATTTTTTGCGTTTTTTACGGTTTTTTTTTTGGAGATTATTTGCCATTTTTTCGGGATTTTGTTTCGATTTTTTGCTATTATATGCATTTGCATTTTTTCATATTTTCTGCGATTTTTTGAGTATTTTTTTTTAGTTTATTTGACATTTTTTGGGATTGTATGGGATTTTTTTTTGATTTGGAATTTTTTTGCGTTCCTTTCTGATTTTTTGCGATTTTTTTTACAATTTTTTGTTATATCTTGCGATTTTTTTTACTATTTTTTGAAATTTTGTCCTATTTTGCATTTTTTTTGCTTTTTTTATCATTTTTTTTGCGATTAATTGCATATGCATTTTTTTGCCATTTTTTGTGGTTTTTTTTTGAGATTATGTGCTATTTTTTCGGGATTTTGTTTCGATTTTTTTTTCGATTTTTTGCCATTTAATTTTCAATTTTTTGCATTTTTTGTAATTTTTTTTCGATTTTTTTTTACGATTTTTTGAAATTTTTTCCCATTTTGCAATATTTTTGCATTGTTTCAGATTTTTTGCGATTATTTGCATTTTCAATTTTTTGCCATTTTTTGTGATTTTTTTTACGAATTTTGAAATTTTTTCCTGTTTTCTGCCATTTTTTGTGTCTTTTTTTTTGATAATTTGAATTTTTTTTTGGAATTTTGTTTCGTTTTTTTGCACTTTTTTTTCGATTTTTTTGGAATTTATTTCAATTCTCTAAAATTTTCATTGTTTTTTTAAGTTTTTTTATGGTTACAATTGTTTCCATTTTTTTTGGTTGTTCTTTTTGGGATTTTTTTTGTGATTTTTGCAATTTTTGCGAAATTTTTCGATTTATTGCGTTTTTTTACAATTTTTTTCTCGTTTTTTCCGAATTTTAGTATTTTATTTTCATTTATTTTTTCAAGATTTTCTGATTTTCCTTTTGAAATGTTTTGTTTTTTCTTATTTTTTCCGATTTTTTCTGATGTTTTTCGATTCTTCTACTTCTTCTCATTTTTGCTCATTTTTCTGATATTTTGTTTTTTGTTTTTTTTTTTATTTATTTTTTTGTTTTTTTTTTCTAATTTTTCCTCATTTTTTCTCATTGTTCTGTTTTTCTTCTAATTTTACTTTCCCGGCCCACCTCCGAGAAGGGAAAGTATTGTGAACGAGCTTAAAAAAATTTTCTAGATAAAGATTTTGAGGTCACCTGAGATGATTAAGACCATTTCCAGATGGAAGTCTGTCTGTCTATTTGTCTGTCTGTCTGTCTGTCTGTCTGTGTGTATTCTTCCACGGTAGAGATCACACGTTTAATCCGATTCAGCTGAAATTTGGTATATGGGTTTGGGTACCCCGTCGAAAGAATCGTTTTTGTACGACATCTGTCACGGAATTTGACTTGTAATATGTCATTTGAAAGCCCATGAAAAACTCTATTCAGAACAGTTAAAATTATTTCTCCAACTGTCATCTGTCAAAAATAAAAAAATGTCAAAATTTGAAACTTTTATATTAAATATCTGAAAAAGTATTCGTGGATACTCGTCGGGAAAGTTTTGGGGCGACTCTAACGCTTTTTTTAGTTTATTTTCATTATCACATGTCATGTAAACTTAGTTTAATGTTTTCGTTGCTGTTCATTTGTCACATTTATGCCTGATGATAGCCTGATGAGGCCGAAACATGTCGCTTAGCCACATTTGTATTTTTATGTTCATTTTTGTTTGTTCCTTTGCTATCATCATTACTTTACTTTTTTTTGTAAAAAATACTTGTCTTGTAAAAATTAGAACATGCTTGAAAATATTTGAATGATTTAAAAATACTTTAATTAAACGTAAAATCCCGGTTATACGTACTTCAGAAAACCGTTAATGAAAAGTTAAAGAGCTTAAAAATAATTAACTCGGTTTAAAAATGATCGAACCGGCTTGAGATTCATTAGTGAAATACCACTCCAGTCCACATAGTTGTTAAGTTAGACCTCTTCTCGGATGGAAAAACCCGTAAATCGACTGACTCCAAAACGGCTCTTTGTGTAGTGCGAAAAAGCTGCTAAATATTTAAGTCGGTCGGTTTCTGGCATTCCTGAATGTACGAGAATTAGCTCTTGAAAAAGAATAGAGCAACAAAAAATCTAAGAAAAGTCTGAAATACGTCTTATACAGACGATCGCATAATCATATTAATAATAATAATAATGAGTTAATAAAACACACAAAGACCAGTACCACAATCGTATATAGGTTAAATTTTTTTAAAGTTGCCAACTAGTTTCGGATTCCGCCATCATCGGGCTTACAATAATGCTTATTAAAATTAGCCAAAACTTTAATTTTTTTTTTTAACTAATATACGATTGTGGTACTGGACTTATTAACTAATTATTATTATTATTATGCGGTCATCTGTGTAAGACATATTTCAGCCTTTTAAGAGATGGACTTAATAATAATAATAATAATAAATCCAATAAGTTATCCATATCTCAAATGTGGTCAAGTGTTAATCATGAACGACAACAATAAAATTTAATTATACAAAAAATTTTGAGCGGCAACTAGTTTCGGTTAAAATCCATCTTCAGGCCTATAATAGATTAAACCTTAAAAATTAGCATATTGCTGAACTTCAGGGTACCGCTACTGAGAAGGGAAGGGGCAAATTGTAAGGGAAAAATTTTCCTACATGAATTGCAACTATTATAGGCCTGAAGATGGTTTTTTAACCAAAAAAACCCGAAAATAATTGGAAAATATAGTAAAAATGAAAAAATTTAAATAAATCGCAAAAAATCGCAACAAAATTACAAAAAAACGGTAAAAAATAGCAAATAATCACAAAAAAAACTAAGAAAAAATGAGAAAAAAGTGAGGCAAACTTAAAAGAATTTGAATCAAATCAAAAAACACTTAAAAAAATTAAAAAACAAGAGAAAAAAATGAGGGAAAAACAAAAAACAGAAAAATCGAAAAAATCAGAGGAATAAGAAAAAATTAGAAAACAAAAGAAAAAATTACAAAAAAAAAAAACAAATGAATGTGAAAAAAATGAGGAAAGATTAGAAAAAACCAGAAAAAAACAAAAAAAAATAAGAAAAATGAGAAAAAATTTGAAGAATCGAAAAAATCAGAAAAAACAGGAACAAATAAGAAAACGTTGAAAAAATTGGGAGAAAAATCAGAAAATATTGGGAAAAAAATGAAAAAAAAAATAAGGAAATCCAATAAAATAAAAAATCGTAAAAAATCGCAAAAACAACCAAAAAAAAACAGAAACAACTTTATCCATCAAATTTAAGAAAAATGAAAAAATTCGAAAGAATTGAAATAGAGAAAACAAAAAACCAGAAAAATGTGAAGAAACCGAGAAAAAAATCTCTCTCTCTCTCTGTTTTTCTATAAAATAATTATAAATGATATAAAAAACTCTAAATAAGAAAAAATTCATATTGTAGAGACAGAGAAAGAGAGGGAAGGTCATATGGAGGGGGCATAACGCTTTTTCCTTACTTTACGCTTTCTGCCAGTTAACTCAAATCACAAGCGACGTTAAGAAACTTCGTTCCGAAAAAATATCCTTTTTAAAAAAAATTTCCTTTTCTGATCACCTCAAAACATAAAAATCTAAGGACTAGATTCAATTTCACTTTTTTCTTTTAAACGTGTAAATAAACAATACGGATTTGAGCGAATGGGGAATTCGGAATTCACTGGTGAATTTCTGCATCTGTTGTTTCTCTTCTCTCCATTTTCCATAAGTATATTATTACGTATAGTTGGTAAGTTTGTTTCTGTTTGCATGTTTGCTCAATTAGGTTGCACTCGCTTTTATGTTTTCATTAACTAGAATGAAATACAAACAAAAATGATTCAATGTCATGTTACAGTTTAACAACTAGAAATTTAATAAGTATTTATTAATACTGTAAAGCTATTTCGTCCAAATTTCGGATTGCCTCGGGGGCCACCTTGCGTTTATAGTGTACTTGTACCGGGCAGCGTCAGTGAAGATAAATACTCCAAGGGTCGTTATATTATTAACAAATCGCGGCCAGAAGAGTTGTATATGTTACGTTTATTTTATAGTTTAAACTTGGGTTTAACCTGTAGTTTAACCTCAAGTTTAAACCGAAGAAAATTAAAAATATTTCTTGTATATGTTCCAGTTAAACAATGTGTGCCTAGCTTCAGATTACATTGGTTTGGAAAATTGACTTGACACTTGACAGTACTCTGACAGTATTGGTGAGAATGACAGGTCAAGATTGTTTGTTGACGCTGAGTTTGTTTGTGTTGTGTTGAATTGTTTTCTTCCCCGCGTTCCTCCACGAGTTTTTACAATGTTATTCTAATATTGTGACCAAATCAGAATTAAAATAGATTACGGGGTCAACAAAATGTCATCCAATTTTTCCAACCAAGAAGTGAAGGAACTAATACGGCTAGTGAAAATACATAAAGATTTTGGAATAAAAAAAAGTGATGATGTGACTTGGAGGGAAAAGGAAGAATGCTGGCAGAAATTGTGCCTAGAATTTAACAATATAAATAACCACGTACCTCCAAAGTACTTAAAGTAAAGTGGGATCATTTAAAAAAGAACTCCAAGAAAAAATTCGCAGCAGAGAGGGAGGAAACTTACAGAACATGGGGAGGGAAAGCGCATTTTCCCAAAATAACAACACAGGATGATGATATTAAAGAGATCACTGGCATTGCTGAACCTCTTGATAAATTCTTGATCTATCCAATGTGTTAATTCGCGGAAAAAAAAATTTGAGGTCTTCTTGAGTTTTTCACAATATTTATAACATCTATATTTTCTTCATCATCGAATAACATAACTTCAAATATATCCATGTTGAAAATATAATTATGTTTAAAAAATCGTGTCAAGAGTCAAGACAAGACAATAACAAATATTTTATAAAGGTTATAATTTATAATATAGGAATTGAATCAGTATTGCAGTTTTCTTTCAATCCGCGCATGTGTTAACCGAAGCTTGAGGTTTAACTGTTCCGCCATCCACCAGTTGACAGTTAAACGCGGACTGTCAGTCACAGACACCTATACAACGATTTTTATTCATTAATCCAAAGTTTAACTGACACTTGAAGTTTAAACTGAACCTATACAAGTGGCCCTAAATGGACGAATTTACGAATTTTGAACATTTTTCCCAGTGTATTAAGCGGCAGAAACTTCAACTGTCACTCAAATTTTGACCATCGCTACATCAGGAACCATCGCTTCTGTATTATTTTATCTTCTGTGGCTAAACACATATTGTAGCTGGATCTGGTTCTCGGTTCGAGTTAAAACTTGAACTGAGACTGCAACTCGAACTGATGATAACGGATTAAATCGTGGTATACGGTAAGGAGCGCAAGTGTCTTTAAATATTTTAATTATCACGATAATTAAGTAACTTCGTTACAATTCGTAATTTCTTAAACCGATCAAATAATATACATAGTGAAGTAATGAAACTCTATGCTATTTGATTGTGTTTATGTCATTTTGTCCAGTCCGACTCTGCCCCGTAGGGTTAAGAAGACAACTAAACAAATTATTAAAAGTGATATAGTAAAGCAAATTTTTAACTTCCTAACAAAACCATTAAATCCGAATTATATAATTTTGAAGGGCCAGTAGTTGCTTATAACTTTTTAATACAAAAAATTTACACTAATCCTCACCTGCCGAACTAAACCTGCTGGTAGGAAGCAGACCGCTGTTGAGCATGGACAATTTAATGGCGTTTGGAATGGAAGCGAAAGAAGTGGCAGCGCTGTTGTTCCTCTTCTTTCTCGGCTTCTCCACATCGTTATGCCGTGGAGATGATCTTGAACGGTGTTTGGTCTTTTTTATAGTGCCCCCCGAAGAATGTGGTCGGTGCTTGTTAGTATCCGCTTCACTGGACATTGTGTTAATGTCTCACAAGGGCACTGGGTTTTCTATCATCCGCATTGGGCCTGAAAAAAAAATACATGTATAATATACTAGCTGAATACCCGTGCTTTGCTTGTTTTTTTGTATTTTTTTATATTTTTTCTGTTTTTCATTATTTTTTTCTGTTTTTCTCTATTTGTCCCTATTATTATCGTTATTTTTCAAATTTTTACTATTTTCCCCTATTTTTCATAATTTTCCCATATATTCCCCCATGTTATGTATGTTTTTAGAACTTTTTTTTATTTTTCCCAATTTTTCCATGTTTTTACGTTGTTTCCTGTTTTCGATTATTTTAGCCTATTTGGACTTATGTTTCTATATTCTCCCCATTTTCCCTATTTTCTCAATTTTCCTTATTTCCAACATTATATATCTATTTTTCACTATTTTCCCATTTATTTTTTAATTCCCCTTTTTTACTAATTTTTTCTTATTTTTCTTGATTTTCCCAATTTTTCCGTACTTTTCCTAATTTTCACTTTTTTTGAGAAATTTACTTATTGTATTATATATTATTTTGGTAAAAATTTGTAAAATTTGTAAAAAAATTGTAAAATACGAAAATACAAAAATTTCGAAAATATATCAAAAAATTCCAAAATTTCAAAAAAATAAAATCAATAAAAACGTCTGGAAATTAAAAAAATTCGATAATTTCAAAAGTAAATTTCTAATTATATTGAAAATTTCAAAAAACAAAATTATTTGTTTAATTAATCATTATTATCTAAATACAAAATTAGTCGATTAATTGAAAATATTTCAAAATGTCAAAAAGTTTCTAAAAACATTAAAAAATTATTCGAAAATTTCAAAAATACTTATATCAAAAAATAATTTGAAATTTCACATTTTTTTTTCGAAAATTTCAAATAGTAAATATTCAAAAATTTCTAAAATATATCAAAAATTTCAAAAAACAAAATTATTCGATTAATTGAAAATATTTCAAAAATGTCAAAAATTATGCATTAAAAAAATTATTTGAAAATTAAAAAAATTACGATAATTGTAAAATTGGTAAAAATTTGTCAAATTTGTAAAAAAATTGTAAAATACGAAAATTCAAAAATTTCGAAATGTATCAAAAAATTCCAAAATTTCAAAAAAATAAAATCAATAAAAACGTATAGAAATTAAAAAATTTCGAAAATTTCAAAAGTAAATTTCTAATTATATCGAAAATTTTAGAAATTATTCGATTAATTAAAAATATTTCAAAATTTCAAAGTTTCAAAAAACTTCAAAAAACTATTCGAAAATTTCAGAAATACTTATATCAAAAAATAATTTGAAAATTTGAAATATTTTTCGAAAATTTCAAAAAGTCAATATTCAAAAATTTCTAAAATATATCAAAAATTTCAAATAACAAAATTATTGGATTAATTGAAAATATTTCAAAAATGTCAAAAATTATACATTAAAAAAATTACGAAAATTGTAAAATTGGCAAAAATTTGTCAAATTTGTAAAAAAATTGTAAAATACGAAAATTCAAAAATTTCGAAAATGTATCAAAAAATTCCAAAATATCAAAAAAATAAAATCAATAAAAACGTCTGGAAATTAAAAAATTTCGACAATTTCAAAAGTAAATTTCTAATTATATCGAAAATTTCAGAAACCATCAAGTTATTCGATTAATTAAAAATATTTCAAAATTTCAAAGTTTCAAAAAACTTCAAAAAATTATTCGAAAATTTCAGAAATACTTATATCAAAAAATAATTTGAAATTTCGAAAGGTTTTTCGAAAATTTCAAAAAGTCAATATTTAAAAATTTCTAAAATATATCGAAAATTTCAAAAATCAAAATTATTCGATTAATTGAAAATATTTCAAAAATGTCAAAAATTATACATTAAAAAAATTATTTGAAAATTAAAAATATTACGAAAATTGTAAAATCGGTAAAAATTTGTCAAATTTGTAAAAAAATTGTAAAATACGAAAATTCAAAAATTTCGAAAATTTATCAAAAAATTCCAAAATTTCAAAAAAATAAAATCAATAAAAACGCCTGGAAATTAAAAAATTTCGATAATTTCCAAAAGTAAATTTCTAATTATATTGAAAATTTCAAAAAACAAAATTATTTGTTTAATTAATTATTATTATCTAAATACAAAATTAGTCGATTAATTGAAAATATTTTAAAATGTCAAAAAGTTTCTAAAAACATTAAAAAATTATTCGAAAATTTCAAAAATACTTATATCAAAAAATAATTTGAAATTTCACAATTTTTTTTCGAAAATTCCAAAAAGAAAATATTCAAAAATTTCTAAAATATATCGAAAATTTCAAAAATCAAAATTGTTCGATTAATTGAAAATATTTCAAAAATGTCAAAAATTATACATTAAAAAAATTATTTGAAAATTAAAAAAATTACGAAAATTGTAAAATTGGTAAAAATTTGTAAAATTTGTAAAAAAATTGTAAAATACGAATATACAAAAATTTCGAAAATATATCAAAAAATTCCAAATTTCAAAAAAATAAAATCAATAAAAACGTCTGGAAATTAAAAAATTTCGATAATTTCAAAAGTAAATTTATAATTATTTCGAAAATTTCAGAAACCATCAATTAAAAATATTTCGATTAATTAAAAATATTTCAAAATTTCAAAAACCTTCAAAAAAAAATCAAAAAATTATTCGAAAATTTCAGAAATACTTATATCAAAAAATAATTTGAAATTTCGAAAGGTTTTTCGAAAATTTCAAAAAGTCAATATTTAAAAATTTCTAAAATATACCGAAAATTTCAAAAAAATGAAATCAATAAAAACGTCTGGAAATTAAAAAAATTCGATAATAGTTATTTTCCTAACACTTGCGGAAAGTTACTTTTCCCCACTTAATTGCATGCCCGGGCAACTGCAATTGCGTGCGGAAAAGTATAACTTTCCGCACTTGTTAGGAAAATAACTATTTTGTGATATAATTTGGTACAAAACAAGTTTTTAAAACATATTTCTGTAAAAAATAAATTATCACAATCAAAACGTACGTCTTTTAGTGTAGTGTTAGCTGAGAGACAAAAATTGGCCACATAACAAATTATATTATGTATTTTGGCATCTGGTATCCCGTACACTTGCACTTAAGAGCCAGTTAATTATAGATCAGTTCTATTCCAAGGTCCTAAGTATGTTGTGTTTGTTTTAGCAATAAACCTTTAACTCTCGACGATTTTATATTTCCCAATAACCACAGGAGGTAAAATAAAATGTCAGTGTGAATAAAGCCGTCGATGTTTGAAATGTGAGACGTTTTGTTTATAACTTCCAACTTCTAACTTAATATTACTCAGAAAACTACAATAAAATGTTGGAATATAAAATTTTTATTAAAAAAGTTATTTCATTTGTGAAAATTGGAGCGAATCGAATGTTGAGCAGTATTCCACTTATTATGTAGATTGTAAAAGTAAATAAGATAGGAAGATAGCGATATGATAATAATGCTTACATATATACATACCAAAATGAATGAAACAACAGAAAATTCAAATGGAAACTTACATAAGAAGAAACTGTTTTAACACGTTTACTGCTGCATTATTGTTTTTTTTGACGAATGAAAGGAAGAACAAAGAAACTAACAAACATATTTAATAATAAAATAATATAAAATAATAATAATTTCGTCATTTCAAACTAAAGCAATCTTCATTTATATCAAAATTACAATAAATTATATTAGTTTATTGATATTAATGATAAAGAATCTATAATATTTCATCTTGTAGTCTAAGTAATAACATATTTCTTTATACAGTGTGTTCGTAAAGTATGGAACAAATTCATTTTTAGCTAAACAGGCCATTTTAAGAAATAATCCTGAAACACGTAGATTTTTGATTTTAATTTACCGTATTTTAAAATAATAATCTAATATACAGGGTGAATTACTTTACAGTAATGAAGTCACCGTCATTTTTTTTAAATGGAACACCCCCATTTTGTTTCAATTTTCGGATTACTCTAGCTGAGCTGATTCCAAAAATGTATCACATGTTGATTCCAATTGGTACAGGGTGGACAAAAATACAATAGTTTTGTGTGTGCTCATAAAGTAACGAGAAAGTATTTCTTATCAGTTTAAAAAAAAACATAGTCGTCTAGTTTTTTGTGAAAAGTTATTATTTGTTTAATAATTTATTGATGTTCAGTGACAGTTTAGTACTACAATATTTTTGGTATTCGTGAATATTTTAATTATTGCTTAGATTTAATTTGAAGTAGAAATTTAGTTAAGTGTAAAACAAAAAATTGAATTACTTATGATGATTGGGTATGGAGACAGATCGCGAACTCAGATGCAATTTGTTTAATGATAAATATCCAGAAAGACCTATAACGCGTTCAACAGTCAGTAAGATAGAAAAGAAATTTCGAAAAACTGGTACGGTTGAAAATGCACGCAAATCAGGTCGTCCCTCTGCAAATGCTGATACAGCATTAGATGTTTTACTTAGTTCTGAAGAAGATGCGCACATTTCTGTGCGTAAAGTTAGTCGCTATATCGGTGTTAGCAAAACAACGGTACACAAACTACTAAAGCTTGAAAAATGGCATCCTTATAAAATCAAACTTGTGCAGGAATTAAACGAAGATGTTCCCGATAGAAGAATCCAATTTTGAGAAGAAATGATGGATAAATGTCACCGAGACCCTCTCTTGAGACAAAACATTATTTTTTCTGATGAGGCCACTTTCACGTTAAATGGCGAGGTCAACCGTCAGAATTGTAGATACTGGGCAAAAGAAAACCCCCACTGGATGCGTGAGCATCATACACAATACCATCAAAAGGTAAATGTATGATCTGGAATTGTAAGAAATCCCTACTTTATCGAAGGTAATTTAAACGGGGCAAAATACCTTGAGTTTTTAAGGGGGTATCTCGTACCTACTTTACGTAATTTGTTTCGCAGCAGACGTAATCCTGGAGATTTTGATGAAAGCTTATAGGATGGTGCATCTCCACATTATGCTGTAGATGTTAGAAGGTACCTAGATGAAATTTTTCCGAACAGGTGGATTGGTAGACGTGGACCTATTGAATGGCCAGCGAGGTCACCAGATTTTAATCCTTTGGATTATTTTATGTGGGGCCATCTGAAGAATGTTGTGTATCAAACGAAACCAGCAAATATTCAAGAATTAAAAGAGAGAATTCGGACAGCAATAAACAATATTTCTCAAGACACAATAAACAAGGTTTAACAAGAATTTGTACACCGTTTGGGTTACTGTCAAATACAGCAAGAGCTGCAGTTCGAACATTTATAAAGTCAAGTATTTCATCATATTCTGTCCGCTAGACAATAAGTATTTTTGATAATATAATATGAGCACACACAAAACTATTGTATTTTTGTCCACCCTGTACCAATTGGAATCAACATGTGATACATTTTTGGAATCAGCTCAGCTAAAGTAATCCGAAAATTGAAACAAAATGGGGGTGTTCCATTTAAAAAAAATGACGGTGACTTCATTACTCGAAAGTAATTCACCTTGTATATTAGATTATTATTTTAAAATACGGTAAATTAAAATCAAAAATCGACGTGTTTCAGGATTATTTCTTAAAGTGGCCTGTTTAGCTAAAAATGAATTTGTTCCATACTTTACGGACACACTGTATACTGTAAAACAAACAAGTTTCAGGGTTGCCAACTAACCTTCTCCGATTTACTCTTAAAACTTTTCCGGATTACTCACAAATTACTCACAACTTGAAAATATCGATTTTTCACGATTTTTTACGACTTTTTTTTATGATTTTTTACGACTTTTTTTATGATTTTTTACGTTTTTTTACCAATTTTTTACGATTTTTTTGCGATTTTTTACGGTTTTTTACGACTTTTTCCGATTTTTTTAGTATTTTTACGATTTTTAAGATGTATTGCAGTTTTTTACAATTTTTTACGTATTTTTACGATTTTTTATGATTTTTTACAATTTTTTTGCGGGTGTTTACTTGTTACTTTTTTTTACGATTTTTGCGAGTTTTTATGTTTTTTTCACGATTTTTTACGTTTTTTTACGATTTTTTACGATAATTTAATATTTATAACGATTTTTTAGTACTTCGACCCGAAAAATTCACTTTAACTATAAACACAAAAACTATACGCAATACGATTTTTTACGATTTTTCACGTTTTTTTACGGTTTTTACGATTTTTTTCGGTTTTTTACGATTTTTTAAGGATTTTTTAGATTTTTTACGGGTTTTTAGGTATTTTTCCGGCTTTTTATGATTTACCCCCGTAGGTCGGAAAAAAAAAGTTTTATACCAATTAATTTTATAATAATTAGGATATGAAAAAGTGTAAAGACCTATTACAAGATTTTCAAAAATGGCGGATATGAATTTTTTACAATTTCAACCCCCTCCAGTTCCACCCATGAAGGTCAAATTGAAAAAAGTTTTAAGCGAATTAATTTTATAATAATGAGGACATGAAAAAAGTATTATGACCTGCTTCAATAATTTTAAATATGGCGGATATGAATTTTTTGAGACTTCAACCTCTCCAGTTTCCGCCCCCTTACAGGTAGAAAGCCCAAAATCAATAGGGTTCCATCCATCCAGGCCGACGGACATAACATTTTTTTTCACCTAAACGTGTTGTGGGTGGCTCAAAACATCAAGAAAAGTCATTTAAAAAAAAATTCAATTTTTTTTTATGATTTTAATATTTCCGGTCGGGACCGAAGTAAATGTTTTCGCTTGCTTGCTTGTTGTAATTTTAACGTCTCTTTTCTGCTACTAAGGCTAATCTGGACGGGACCTACAGCTTATCGTGGACTCCGAACCACGGTCCTAAAGCACCCTAAACCCAGGACTATGCCTTTGTCATTCAGGTGATCTACCGACTAGCAAGTGTGTAATTGTGCCACCAAATCCTATCAGTTACACGAGATATCCGATCTCATCCGGCCTGGTTACTGGCGTGAATGAAGCTGCGCATGACACAAATACCTTTTTGCACTTGCCCAAAGTCTTATCTGACTTTAATTCCACTTGAGATTCATGGGACTCGAACCCATGACCCGAACAATGACCAAGTATAAAGGCCAATGCCCTAACCAACCTGGCCACCGTGTCCGGTTAAATGTTTTCTTTTAACCACCAACTTTCAATTAAATCTCTATTTTTTACACAATAAGAGATAGAACTACGACAATGGTTTGCCGGACCCTGTATATTTAAAAATATAATTTTACATTAAAATAATTGTAGAGGTATCAAATACCAAATGTTTATACATAAATATTGCAACTGTTTATTTATGCTTCCGTGAACATCGATAAAATGAAATTAATCTCTTAGACAGAGCAATTTGTTTGTTCTGTGCCTTCGGTATTATTAATCTTTAGAATAGCTGGGAAACTTTTGGCATGGAAAAACAACCATAAATATATCTTGCTTTCTGACACTTGACAGAAAAAGACTTAAAAGAAAAGAATTGGAAATGGACGCGAAGGGGTTTCCGCTATAGGCGCCCAGATTTTCGAACTATATGGAAGGTCAATCTTTTTTTTGTTCCTTGTTTATACGTGAAATTTTTTAATTAATTAAAAATCTGGAATTTATTAAAGTTATAAATTAGATTTGATCTTTTCTCGTATTTATTTTCGTAACCTTCAAATTGGATTTCTAAAAATACGTTTAAGAAAATTATTCGCATCGCCAATAAACTATAAAGTTTGTTTATTTTATACTATTTTTCAGAATTTCGTATTATTAATGGATTTTATAAAAATATTGATTCTAGAAAATGCTTCTTAAATACAAAATGTCTTTTAAATTAAGAAATATTTTTTATTTAATCTTTGCAATTTAATTTAATAGGTTTAAAAAAGGATTCTACAATAAAAGAGATATCGCTTGAGTAGCCAAAATTATTAAATAAAAAAAAAACTAAAGAAAAATAATGATTAAAATCTGTATTTATAGTACGAGAATCCACGACAAAAATATTTACTATAGCAATACGGTCAAAGCCATATAAAACCGATTAATTCTATCATCCTGAACCCAAAAAACCCAATATCAGACATTTTTCACGTAGCACCTGGCCTGACCGAATTATCAAAAATGACAAAAAATTTAGCCCATCTATCGCATTCCGTCTGATTTTTGAAATGTAGTTGAATAATAGGTCTAAAATATCATAAAAACATTTTTCAGAAGCCGATAATGTCACGTGTACCGGGAAACCATTTAAAAAATTTAAAAATGAGACAAAAAATAAAAATTATAGTAATCTGTCTAAAAACTTTTTTAGTAAGTAAATTTCTGTTATTTAATTCGAAAAAATCATTGTCCAGAAGAAAATTTTACCTATCGGTAACATAGCAATTCGTCTGAAAACTATTTGATATGATGAAATAAATTGTCTAGATGTAGAATAAATTGATATCAGACAAATTTATAGTGTAGCAACTTTTGGAAACTCAAAAATCATAAAAACCTCGTATCCAAGCATATTAAGCAGTGATGACGGTGATTTAAAAATTGTGTCACGTGACCTTCATAATGACGGTTATGACTTTTTATAAACATTAATTAAAAAATTTATATTTTTTTATTTTTATTTCCACAAAAAAAAAATACGAAAACAAAAGATGTGTTGTTAATCCTCAATAGTAACATTATCATTACTAATTTCAATTTCCTCTTGCAACACTCCTTCCATTTCCTTGAAAAACTATTCTTCTTCAGTTTCATCATTGTATATTTTTTCTTTATTTTCATAATTTTCAGCTATACCTTCATATTTTCTATTTTTTGTTTGTCCCATTTTTCATTTTTTTATATTTTGCAGTATTTCCTATTTTTTCTATTTTTTCCCATTTTCTCATTTTTTCTGATTTACTATTTTTTCTATTTTCTATTTTTAATTTTTTAAGATTTTTTCTATTTTTTCTTCTTTTTCTTTGCATTTTTCCGATATGTTTCTTTTTTCCCGACTTTTTATATTTTTTTCTATTTTTTCATTTTTTCTGATTTACTATTTTTTCTATTTTTTGTTTTTCCAATTTTTCCATTTTTTCCTATTTTGCAGTATTTTTTTCCTATTTTTTCTATTTTTTTTATTTTTCCTCATTTGTTCTATATTTTCCTATTTTCTCATTTTTTCTGATTTACCATTTTTTTCTATTTTTATACTTTTTATTGTTTCCGATATATTCTAGTTGTTTCTATTGTTTCCTTCTTTTTCTTGTATTTTTCCGATTAGTTTCTATTTTTCCCGACTTCTTATATTTTTTCCTTTTTTCTCATTTTTTCTGAATTACTATTTTTCTATTTTTTCGTTTTTTCCGATTTTTCCTAGTTGTCTCTATTTTTTTTTCTTTTTTTTTGTATTTCTCCTATTTGTTTCTGGTTTTCACGACTTTTTATATTTTTTCCTTTTTCTCATTTTTTCTAATTTACTACTTTTTCTATTTTTTCGTTTTTTCCGAGTTGTCTCTATCTTTTTTTCTTTTTATTTGTATTTTCCCTATTTGTTTCTATTTTTCCCGACTTTTTATATTTTTTCTTATTTTCTCATTATTTCTGATTTATTTCGTTTTTTCCTAGTTGTCACTATTTTTTTTATTTTTTTTTTGTATTTTTCCTATTTGTTTCTATTTTTCCCGAGTTTTTATAGTTTTCCTATTTTGTCGGTTTTTCCAATTTTTCCTAGTTGTCTCTTTTTTTTCTTTTTTTAATTTTTGTTTTTTTAATTTTTATTATTTGTTTCTATTTTTCCCCACTTTTTCTGTTACTTCCTATTTTTACCTATATCCAAAAATCGTCTAACTTACATAGAGAAGTTTTAGTTAAAAAAAAATTACAATAAAGAAAAGTAAAAACTTGTTTCTAAAAAAATTAAAACCAGTTTAGTGGAATCTTAATATCAACCTATTAGCCCATTTGACTATCGTACTGATGATTAAAAATATTCTGAGATAAACAATGAATGTAATATTATATTTATTTTTAAATTATTTGTAACACATATTATATATTAATTGTAGCTGTATAAAAACTTCAACTATGCAAAATCTCACACTCCTCCATTCGCGAAATATGCTTCAAAACCTTCGAAGTTTTTTCTATAATAATATTTTATTTTTAAAAGCTACATTTATATAAATAGTCCTTCAAGATCACTGGAAATTGAAGTTGCAGGTCCGTACTTAGAACTAAATAACACAATCCTTTTACCTTGAAAAATCGAAGTTGGCGAAAGCGGAAGTTGGCCATTTTGTTTTTATACAGCTGTCAATACAAAATTGTGTACCAATTTTATTCAAATCGGTTAAAAAGTGAAGGAGATATAGACATGGCCCTAGTCTCATTATCACCCGATAGATGAAAGGAAAATATTAAGATATACAGGGTGTTTCAGTTTGGATAACAGACTATTTAGCTGGATCGTTTGCAAAAAAAATGATAAACGCCACTGAGCCTAATACGGATCTACGTATACATATTAAAAGTTTTTAATACTTTTTAAAACAATATAGTATTTTTAGCAACTTTTGAATTTTTTTTAAATAAAAACGTTGGGAAAAAACGGCATAGTTAGTTTCAGAAAAAAAAACGATATCATAACATTTTAATTATTTTTTGTATCTCTTTTTAGAGATACTTGGGACAACCTTTACATGTTTGTAGGATACCCTATATTTTTTATCGGTTTTCCCTAATATATTTTCATCACTTGTTGCAAAAATCTGTCGATCCTCGCGTAACTCGTCACTCAGAGAAACACGTTCAAACTTAAATGTTGGGATGCTACATTGTCAACGGCTCTGTAGAATTGTTGACTAAGAAAAGTTTTAAATTCATATCACGAACATTTTTTCGATCGTAAAAGGACAAAATCGGATAAATTTATCTTTTCTAGCAAAACCACTCAGCAAAATTATTGAGTTACAAGAAGAAGAAAAAGAATTTTTTTCTGTATTTACTACTTTTTTTATGATTCAGCTGAAGAAAAGATTTTTTTCTAAAACATTTTTTTTGAAAGTGTCGTTTTTTGTGCGACTGCATCGTAAAAGATTTTTCCGGATGGCTGCACCGGAAAAGTGTTTCCCGAGCGCGAGGTTTCGACGCTTAAACATCAGTTAATTTTTTTATCCCACATCTACTACTTATAGAGTCATAACTATAGTAATTTAAAATAAATAAAGTAGTCCAAGTGACTTTGAATTATTCATTAAAGAAAATTATTTGCTATAGTTTTCTAGTAATCACAGTCTCTTGTTTTTTTCGGTTAGTTAATTTTTGTGTGCCGCATTCAAATTTATTTTAAATGACATTTCAAAATCGTAATATCAATAAAACGTAGAAGTGTTGGATAAAGTTTTGTATGGTACACGCGTATTATTACAAATAAGCCCACTTATTAAAAGACACTTGTAGTCTAGTCAACAAGTGCTTTTTGGGTCAAACTTTGCAGAAATTATTGACACATTGTTTGATTTTAGCTATTTTTTTTTTTCGTTTTTTCACTTTTTTACAATTGTTTTATTATTTTCGTTTTTTCCGTATTATTTTTCATTTTTTTTCTATTATTTATTTCTTACTTTTTCCTGTTTTCTCATTATTCTGATGTTTTGTTTTTTTCTGGTTTGTTTTTTATAGATTATTTCTCGCATTGTTCTTTTTTTTGTTTCTTTTTCTTTCGTTTTCTAATTTTATAGAAAAATAAATATTCTAATTTTTTCTCATTTTGGTGATTTTTTGTTTGTTCCTGTTTTTTTTTCTGATTTTTTTCTAATTTTTCCTCTTTTTTGTCATTATATCGTTTTTCTTCAATTTCTTATTTGTTTCCTATTTTTTTTCTCATTTTTTCTTATTCCTTTAATTTTTCAGATTTTTTTACGATTTTTTGCCATTTTTTTGGGATTTTGTTCGATATATTTTATTTTATTCGATTTTTTCATTTATTTCTTTCTTTTGTTTACAATTATTCCGGTTTTTGATTCTTCTTTAAAATTTTTTTTCGGGTTTTTACTATATATTTCGATTTCTTGCATTTTTGCGTTTTTTTAGATTTTTTTACAATTTTTTTTGATTTTTTTTTTCCATATTTTACAATTTTATTCCTCATTTGTTTCCAATATTTTAAAATAATTTTTGTTTCTCTTTCGATTATTTATTTTTTTTTTATTTTTTCGACTGTTCTAATTTTTTCTCCTATTTCACAAATTTTTTTGATTTTTTTTTCATGTTTTATTCTGAATTTTTTAATATTTTCTATTTATTTTTTGATTTCTTTTCTCATTGTTCTATTTTTTTCGCTTTTTTACAATTTTTTTGATTATTTTTCATTTTTTTTCAATTATTTTTCTTTCACTTTTTCCTGTTTTCTCATAATTCTGATGTTTTGTTTTTTACTGGTTTTTCTGTTTTTTTTTTATAGATTTCTTCTCATTGTTCTGTTTTTTTATTTCTTTTTCTTCCGTTTTCTAATTTTATAATTATTTTATAGAAAGAGATTTTTTCTGATTTTTTCCGATTTTTTGTTAATGTTTTTTTTCCTGATTTTTTTTCCAATTTTTCCTCCTTTTTGTCATTGTTTCGTTTTTTTTTGTTTCCATTTCTTTTTTGTTTTCTAATTTTTTTCTCATTTTTTCTTATTCCTTTGATTTTTTTACGATTTTTTGTTTACAATTGTTCCGGTTTATTTCTTGCATTTTTGCATTTTGCGTTTTTTTACAATTTTTTTCATTTTTTCCATATTTTACAATTTTATTTCTTATTTGTTTAAAATATTTTCCAATAATTTTTGTTTCTTTTTCGATTATTTCCGTTTTTTCTCGTTTTTCACTAATTTTTTTGATTTTTTTTCATGTTTTATTCCAATTTTTTCAATATCTTTAAATTTTTGTGATTTTTTTTTGGCATTGTTATATTTTTTTCTATTTCTTTCTTTTCTAATTTTTTCCTATCCTCCGATATTTTTTTGATTTTTCAGTTTATTCGTGTTTTTTTTCTCCTTTTTTCTCGTGTTATTCTGTTGTTTTTTCAATTTTTTCTACTGATTTTTTTGATTTTTTAAATTCCTTCAGTTTTTTTCTTATTTTTCTAATTTTTTCGATATTTAACGATTTCTTTCGATTCCTTTCGATTTCATTCGATCCTCGTCCGATTTTTTTCGATCTCTTTCAAATTTGTCGATTTCTTTTGATTTTTGTCGATATCGTTCGTTTTTTTTATTATTTTTATTTCTATTGATTTTTTCGATCTCTTTCGGCTTTTGTTAATTTTTTTCGATTTTTGTCGTTTTTTTTTCGATTTTGTCGATTTATTTTGTTTTTTTTTATATTTTTTTCGAATTCTTTTGATTTTTTCGATTTTTGTCGTTTGTTTTTTCGATTTCTTTCGATTATTATCAATTTTCTTCAATTTTTTTTTGATTTCTTTTGATTTTTTTCCATTTTTTTATATTTTTTTCGATTTATATTGATTCCATTACCGAGTTAAGCTTAGTAAAAGGAAGAATCGTATTGAATTTCAGCAGGATCGGACCGGCCCTTCCGGTACCCATCATACAAATTAAAGTGGTTTGCATGGGAAAACTTTTTTAAATTCAAATTTATAGAACAAAATGTCAAAGGGAAATGGATGGGGATATTTGTATTTTTTCAACAAATTTTTTAACAATTATATACAGAATGTGGATTATGTGATATAAATTTTAATAGAATTTTCTGAGATCATATTTAATATATTTTGGTAAAAAAATAAATAAAATAAAGTGTTGATGAAAGTGTAAAAAATATAACTTAAATAAAAATATAATAATAAAAAAATCTATATGCATACAGGGAGATTTCAACGCGACAGCATATACCTTATATGTTGTATAAGTAGCGGGAAAGTAAAAATAGTTGAAAGATTAATATCATTTTTGGTATTTATAACGATGCTGAATCGATTGCCGTTGTCCGTTTATCTCTATCTCTCTCCGTTCTCGAGTTGAATCAAGCTAACAGACGGACGGACGGACAAAACCGTTTTAGAAGAGTTTTTCCTTCGAAAACTCTAAAAACCAGATAACTTACTCATTTTTCAATTAAACTGCAACAAATTATACATTTTCGGAAAGTGGAAGAGTTCATCTTTGGCGTAGTATCAAAATATACCGGGTATTCTATTAAAAAAATCGACGAAAAATGCCGTTTTCTTAAAACACTCTATATAACAATTTATTGAATAAACATTTATACTTAAAAAAACTTTTTGTAAAAAGAAATTGTTCAGTGAAAACCGCACCTTTCTATCACTTCTGACTGAGTTTGGAGATATTTGCAGTTAAAATGGGTCAAAAACCGTTTGAACCGTTTCACTATTATTATTATTATTATGTGAAACGTGATAAAAGGATTCGTAAAATATCTTTCAGAATATACGCGATGTCTATATATTAAATTTTTTTATTAAAAAGTGTCTAGATTCTCTCCAGACAGTAAGTTATAAATTCATGGCTTCCGAGCCAAGAAATTCTTTTAGTTTATTTCAAAGCACATATTGCTGACTTTATACATAAAAGAAATTGGATTATAATTTATGGTTCTTTAAAAGGATGTATAGCCACCACATATTTGTAATGTTAATAAAATAAAACACAAATGGATGGCGACTAATGTTACTATGTGTAATCTTCAAGATTGTAACGAATATTTTATATTGTTTTATATTATTTTCTCCGTTTCGGTTTTCATGTACTGAGGTTCTGAATAATACTAGCGTCTAGCGCCAGTTTTTATAACTTTCCAGGAAGTTATGGAGCAGAGGCTAAACTTCATAACTTTACGGGCAACATCTAAAGTAAGAAAATAAAATAAAAACAAACAAATTTGATTTCTCAACGCAAACAGAATAAAGAAAAATAAATTACGAATTTCAACAAAGAAATGAATAAATAATGAAACGTTCCTACCCTAGGTCACTTAATCTCTTATTAATTTCCATTTTTAATTACTATTTTTCCTATATTTTTCTAATTCCGTAGAATTATTTTACGTATAAATTCTAATTTTATTTTTCCCTGTATAAAATTTACGCTTGTAATATTTCTGTTAAAATTAGTAAAAGACTCAAACTAGCTAAAAAGTTATCCTCTTTAATGCAGTTATCTAAAAAGGGCATGAAATGAGAAGTAAAATCAGTTTGAAATTTTTTACCATCGCCTAAACTATCTAACAGTACCTACGCTTCGCTTCGAGAAAGAATAAATAAAAAACCAGACAGGGAGAAAAAAATCAGTTCCTGTAAAATTACCCATCGACGAAAACATCAATTATTTTGTAGACCTGTGTCTACCACCAACTTCGACCCTGTAATAATTATTTGTAGGCCTTTGCCTATCCTATAGAAAACAACTACCCATAAAACCAAAGAGAAAATAAGTAGAGAAAAATAATCCAAAATTCGTTACAAAAAAAAAAATATCCATCTAAATAAAATGTCTCAGAAACACCCCAATTCAAAATCCGGGGAAGAAAATTCATATTTAATTTGCGCCCGGACAAGTAAACCATTTGTTTAATTGACCGTTCACAGCGGCGCGCCGTTGTGTGGGCGGAAGGGTTAGGTGATGAGTCTCATTTACCAATTACAACAATACAACAATACACAATACATTACACAAAGAAATCTTGTATTTTTATGAGTTGGTCAAGATTGTTACTATGTCTATTAAGGTACGGTCGCTTTTAAGCAAAAAAAGTAGGAGGCAATGTGATCTCCCCTCCCCGTAAAATTCTCCCAATGTGGGATGTCGCAGACGGCGATCGACCCGCGGGCATCCCATCTTCCTACCTGTATGATTAGGACATTATTGACCTAAATACATGTGATTTCAAATCACTCAAATAAAAAGCTTGTAAAATAAAAGCAAACAGAAATATAAAAATAATTACACAAACACAAAATACAAATTGGGGTAAAATGTGACAAATGTCTTCTCTTTCGTTCACCCAGCGGCGTGTCTCTGTGAAGGGTTCTTACATATAAATAGGGTACAAGAGTAAATTATGTTTCACGGTTTTAATTTTTGTAATTGTCATAAAAGGTTAAAATGAGATAAATAGCCAGGGGGTGGGAGGTTACAATAACTATGCGATAAAATGATTAAAAAAAATGAGCAACTATTACTACTCTTTCCAAACCGACACTAAATAGTATTATAAATTTGATGAAATTTTTTTACGTTTATTTCGAAAAAAGAATATCTGTATTTTAGATGAATACGTTTCGTATGCGGTTTTTTCCGGTTGAAATGCATCGCATGGTCAAATCCATGTGGAATGAATGTTCGCATGCGAAATTATGAGAAAAAGTTGGGAAAAAGTAAAAAAGAACGTTTAAGAAAGGTTATATGCTATACACAAAAAGTAACGTAACTTGTTAATAATTCGTTTTTTGATGTACACAAAATAAAAGATTTGAATAAAAGTTTAGGAAATTTAAGCTATCAGTATGAATCAATTTTAAATATACAGGGTGCACATTTTCTCTGGAAGAAAACGCTGTTAATGTTTTTTAAATGGAACACCCTATATATTTTTCTAGTTTTTTTAATCTATTAAATTAAAAATACATCGTCAAAATTGTAGGAGGTGGGTCGGGAAAGTAAAATGTATCCATAAGATACACGGTTAATTTGTATTGAAAAAGAAACCTTTGGTTTAGCCGAACATAAATTTGCTTGTTTCCATTGCGAGACTTGGACCTAAGGAGGGGGCGTGCGTTTAAATATGTCAAATTTTTGGCATAAAAAAACTTATAAAGTACACGGATTCTGATTATGAAAAAAGATTTTTTTTATGTTCAAGAAAGGCGGAAAGGTATTGGCAGACAGTTTGCTAGATGCTAACATGCTGACAGAGCGCTCCAAAGAGGCGTAAAAGGTGAAAAATATCACGAGGTACATGAATTATTATTATTTTGTTTTAATATTTAAACATAAAATAAAACAATTTAAGTTATGACAGACAATAAAGTGGGGGCTAAAGCCGTGGCAGACGTCAGATATCTTATTTATATTATATACCATTTGCCACGAGATCTCCGAAACAATCGGCCCGATTGACTTGAAATTTGGCATAGTTACTATTTCCCTGACTTAGATGGCCAATAAGAAAGAATTTTTGGAAATTGCAACCCTAAGGTAGGGATAAAGGCGGGAAAACTTTTTTATGAGAATACCTTGTATCTCACACACCGAGGATGTGACAACCTTGAAATTGGTATTGAGGCTATTTTTTAAAAATAAACAAACACGTTTTTTATCCTTTTTCAAAACTGCAGTTACGGGAGGTGAAGAGGGTGAAGTGTTTTTTTAGGAACTTTATTTATTACATCTCAAAAATCATACAACCGAACATGTTACAGAGTTGAAAATTGGTATTTAAAAATAAAGAAATGCGTTTTTAGCATTACCGAAAATTCAGTTATGGAGGGAAGCGGGGGACTTTTTTATAATGATACATATATCAGTAAACATGTTAAATACTTGAAAATTACTAATTCAGCTATTCTTAAAAAAAAAACCTGTATCACCATTTTACATAAATACAGTTAGGGGGTGGACGAAAACGGAGGCTACTATGCCGTATATAAGTTGGGACTGTACCAAAGACATGTAAACGGTTTTTAATGAGCTAAAGTCTAGTACTTTATAGTCGGCCATTTTACAAAACCACCAACAAAATAATTATGTTGTCAAAATCTAAAATCACTAAAATATGCAAAGTTGCACGTGAATAACCTTGAAAATTAAAAACATTTCTATATTTTTCAAGCCTGGAAGTTGCATTATTATTTAACAAAGGCCAGCAATTAAATTGCTAGCAAAAAAGGCTGTAAGGCTTAAGAAATGCAGCCTTACTGATAAATGTTGAATAAGAACTCGTAGAAAAACAATAACAGAGTTTTATTATTTCATTAAGTATCTATAGTTCCTTTCATATAGTATAAAAACCATTGTACCTATATACTTTATTAAATCACTATAAATTTACACTTGCTATTTTTATAACTAATATTAAAAAAAAATAATGAAATTATTTATTAAATATCAACAAATGTTTCTGTTTATTACTTATGACAAATTAGACTATTTAAATTATATGATTAGCAGAATTTATATCTTTCTGACAAAAGTAATTAACCAATTAAATATATTCAGATTACAAAATATACTAATAAGTTTCTGTCACCATAAACTTTACTAAATAAACATAAAAACACTATTTTTTAATAGCAGACTAATCATTAATATCCTTTTTTTTCAACATTTTTCGATGATAGATCATTTCCTCTTAAAATTTAACAAATAAATTATTAATCGTGAAGTTTTTATTACAAAATCTGGTTTGTAAACAAGAATTTTAATGAAGTTATTCGTCAACTTTCTGGAAGGCAGTTAATTCAACCGAAGCTATTTTAAAATGAACTAGAAGTTAATATCCTAAAGGGACTTTTTTAATACGTACCCGGAGACCATAAAATTTTCTATATTATGCAAGAATGCAGCGGAAAAGTAATTCTTGATTGTAGTTCGGAGGCTACCCAATTTTACTACTTTTGCCAGAAATCGTAAAAAAAAACGTTTTCCCACCATCCATATACTTCTCAAAACAGATATAAAACGAAACTACATTTTTATATATTTTTCGCCATCTTAATTTTTTATTAAAATTAAATTTTGGTAGAAGTAACTAGAATTGTTAAGAAGAGAATTCTTAACATGTATGTTAAAAATATGGTGTATGCTACCTGAAAAGGTCCTTCAATATTAAAGAAATATTGAAAAATGTCAACGAAAATTGGAGAGGAGATAAAATCTGTCTACAACAGAATGGTTGTCAACTTGTCAACTTATTTATTAATTATAAGCAATATTATTAACTTTATTATGAACACTTTACTCCTTTTTACTTTTTGAAAATGTTGGAATAGAAATTTTTGTTTGAAAAATTGCTTACGAATTTTTTGTTTAAAATAATGTTTTCAAAGCATTTCTTGCACTATTTTTTACGTAAATTTTGAAACTTTTTTACAATATAAATAATTAATGAATTTTGAGTGCCCGCCCTGCTAATTTTCGATGCAGCTTGTTACTCTTTTTCTGGGTCCTTTTTCTCTTTAGCTATTTTAATGTTTCTTCGCATCATCTCTTTGTCTTCTTTGAAGCTGCTCTCTAGTTTCTTGTATCTCTATTTGTTATTCGTTTGTATCTTTTTCTCTCATCTCCTAGTTAATTCCCATTTTCTTCTCTGTCTTCTTCGATGCTAATTGTTATGCTTCATCTGGTTTCTTATCTCATTAATTATAACCTATTTTATTTTACTTAACGGCAAAATTCCTTTATATTTTGTAGAATATTTTGGTAATGAAATTGTCTCACTAATTCGTATTTTACTTCTTTTATTTTCTTAAAATTTTCAAAACTAATTGAAACGTTTTTATTTTAAATCACACAAATCTATAGAAAAATGGAATTGGATAAAGGTCCGCGAGTCGCGGACCTTTAACATATTTTATACAGATCCGCGAGTTTCGAACCTTTAACATATTTTATAAAGATCCGCGAGTTGCTGCCCTTTATATAAAAAAATATTTATTTTATTAAAAGAAGTCTTGACTATCTAAATCAAGCCTGTGTTTAAAAAAAATTAAAAGGCAATGTCACGCGGCTACCAGAGCTCATGCTAAATTATGTTCAAAAAATTTATATCTATAAAACCTAACCTAACCTAACCTTTCAAATATATTGAAACAGTTCATAAAACTTAGTTTATGTTCTAATTATTATAAAATTAATTTGTCTGAAACTTTTTTTAATCGGACCTAAGGGGATGGACCTGGAGGGGGATGAAATTTCAAAAAATTTATATCTCCGCCATTTTCAAAAATATTAAAATAGGTCGTAAGACTTTTTTTGTGTTTTAATTATTATAAAACGAATTTGTCTGAAACTTTTTTTCATCCGACCCACGGGGATGGAACTGAATGGGGTTGAAATTTTAAAAAAATTATATCTCCGCTATTTTCAAAAATATTGAAACAGTTCATAAAACTTTTTTTATGTTCTAATTATTATAAAATTAATTTGTCTGAAACTTTTTTTAATCGGACCTAAGGGGATGGACCTGGAGGGGGTTGAAATTTCAAAAAATTTATATCTCCGCCATTTTCAAAAATATTAAAATAGGTCATAAGACTTTTTTTGTGTTTTAATTATTATAAAACGAATTTGTCTGAAACTTTTTTTCATCCGACCCACGGGGATGGAACTGAATGGGGTTGAAATTTCAAAAAATTTATATCTCCGCTATTTTCAAAAATATTGAAACAGTTCATAAAACTTTTTTTATGTTCTAATTATTATAAAATTAATTTGTCTGAAACTTTTTTTAATCGGACCTAAGGGGATGGAACTGGAGGGGGTTGACATTTCAAAAAATTCATATCTTCGCTATTTTTAAAAATATTAAAACAGGTCATTAGACTTTTTTCATGTCCTAATTATTATAAAATTTATTTGTTTGAAACTGGATGCTCAAATTTAGACAATAGAAATCTGCCTCCCCTGTCGACCCTACCGACAGGAATTTTTTTATTTAAAACCAAAAAATCTTGTTACTTGCTCGTAAACCTTATTCCAATTCTTTTAAACTGAATGATTTTATTTTGTTTTTAAATTGCTTTCTAACTATAAACAAATTTTATTTCTACTAAAATTTTATAAAACCTACTTTAAATATTCAAAATTGTTGATTAAAAAAAATTGTTTGTCTATAAAAACCTTTCAAATATAATTTTTAAAACACAACAATTATTTACAATAATAACAATAATAAATTAACTTCTATCAATCATACAAAATTATTTTATTATAATATATTCGTTTATATATGAGAACGATAAAACTATGAAAGTATTGAAACCAATCAACCCCCAGTATATCATTTTATTAATTTTTCTAGCAATTTTGTAAAAAGATCGTTATTAATTATATTTTATTTCGTCTTATCCTAGTGTTATTTTCTCAGACAAATTTTAAGATTATTATTGTCCTCATTTAGATTCTAAAAAATACAATGTTGAAATATTGAAAATAATTTTTTTCGTGCTTAAATATTTATTTATTAACTGTCATGAGAACCAAAACTTACGACATTATTATCGGAAATTTTTATTCAAACCCAGTACAAAAAGATGGTTCAAAATTTCAGAAAAGACCAGTCAAATTTCAAAATTTCAGAAAAGACCAGTTAAATTTCAAATTTCAAGCTACAAACACCGTAACCGAATGGTTAGTATTCAGCGTTGAGACGCCGATGCCCATAATTCCGACAAACAGTTCTGTTTTACTTCTTCAAAACAGAGTCTATTTCACAAATTAAACTACAATATGATGGTGGTGAGGTTTTCCGCGTATTCCTACACTTATTGAATAATGGCGCTATCAATCCTCAGTAAGTCGCCCCGGGGTGCCACGGCAAATAATATTAATAGCCGTCCCTTCCCCGCCACAAGACTTTGGCTATGGGGTTCACTAGTAAGGGGGTGATATGTAGGGCGAGTATTATTATTATCAACAGTAATATTCGACGTCGCGACGCTTTTCGACCAAGATTTCGGCGTCTTCATTTTTGTTTTTCTCATCGTAAAAGACAATTTTTTCTTGTTTGGCCTTATTTTGTTTTCTCAAAGATAAATTAGAATAATAATTTTCAGATTTTAATTTTCCAACTTTTTATAGTCGGTGAGCCAGAGGTTAAATAAGTATTAAAAGTATCCCGTCTTTTGTGTATTCACGAAGAGGTGATTATCAATTAGTTGTACCAAAATTCAACAAATATATTTTTCCACAAATTAATACCATCAGCAGAAATTGTAATATTCGACGTCGCGACGCTTTTCGACCAAGATTTCGGCGTCTCCATTTTTGTTTTTCGCATCGTAAAAGACAATTTTTTCTTGTTTGGCCTTATTTTGTTTTCTCAAAGATAAATTAGAATAATTATTTTCAGATTTTAATTTTCCAACTTTTTATAGTCGGTAGGCCAGAGGTTAAATAAGTATTAAAAGTATCCCGTCTTTTGTCTATTCACGAAGAGGTGATTATCAATTATTTGTACCAAAATTCAACAAATATATTTTTCCACAAATTAATACCATCAGCAGAAATTGTAATATTCGACGTCGCGACGCTTTTCGACCAAGATTTCGGCGTCTCCATTTTTGTTTTTCGCATCGTAAAAGACAATTTTTTCTTGTTTGGCCTTATTTTGTTTTCTCAAAGATAAATTAGAATAATTATTTTCAGATTTTAATTTTCCAACTTTTTATAGTCGGTGAGCCAGAGGTTAAATAAGTATTAAAAGAATCCCGTCTTTTGTGTATTCACGAAGAGGTGATTATCAAGTAGTTATGCCAAAATTCAACAATTTTTTTATTTTTCTAAGATACATTTTCAATCGCATTATATTGAAATAATAAATCCACGGGATGAAGGGTGGATCACATTTATCACCTGGACAACCTGGGCTAGGTTAAAAAAATTTAACAATCTTCTTTTCTTTTCTTTGGGCTACCTCTTCAGATCTTGATCCTATTTATCTTTCTGTTTCCTCAAATGGTCACTCCTTTCTTAGATCTTTTTTTCTTTATGTTTTTTTTAATAAATAATATTGATTACTTTTTAAAAAACTTTTTTCTTCCTTCCAATAAGCCCTACATCTCTTACAAATTCCATTGCTTTTCTTAATACAATAGTTTTTACAGTTTGTTTATTTTTGACAATATTCTTTTTTTAATCCGTCATCAACAACCACCTTCAATTTTTTTTTAAATCCTATTCATTTTTCTTTTATTTAAACCAACCCCTACTTACTATATTTTATAACCAATTAATTCTATCCTAGACAGGGTATAACAAGGTGGTTGTTGATGACGGATTAAAAAAAGAATATTGTCAAAATTTAAAAAAAAAGGTATTAAAAAAATCTATAAAAACTATATATTGTATTAAGAAAAGCAGTGGAATTTGTAAGAGATGTAGGATTTATTGGAAGGAAGAAATAAAAAGTTTTTTAAAGAGTAAGCAATATTATTTATTAAAAAAAAATACCAAGAACCAAAGATCTAAGAAAGAAGGAGTAGGCACAAATAACAAGAACTTGGATCAGTTTAATTTAACATCATTGGAAAAAACAAAATTCATAAATTTTTAAGACCAGGAGTGGTAAGAATTTTTTTATTTACATTTTTCTGTTAATTTTGATTGATATAGAATAAATTTAAAACAAAATATAATAGGTTCATAAAATAAAATTAATAACAGAATTGACAATAACTTTTACAATAAATAACAACTAAATAAAAATATTACAACAAAGTGAGATATTGGTGGAAAAATAATATATGTTAGTGTTAAAAAAAGGATCTAAGAAATGGTAAGAAAGATGGAAAATTAGAAGAGTTGGAAATAGGACAAGATAATATTGAAGAATTGCAGGAACAAGATGAAAGTAGCAGTGAAAGGCGGATACAGAAAATAAATGAGACAGAAAATAAATATCAAGATCTGAAGAGGTAGCCCAAAAGAAGAAAACAAAAGAAGATTATTAATTTTATTAATTTTTTTGTAATATTGTAATTTTCATTTATTGAGGCGCTATTGAAACCAGCCCAGTGAGAAAGAGTTCTCCAGGTGAGAAATGTGATCCACCCTACATTACGTGAATTTACTATATCAATATATTTCTAAAATTATGGATCATCGAGTATTGACCTGAAAGATAAAATACTGATCTGGCAGTAACTCAGTAGGGTTGTCCATACAAAATTGCCAATAATGCAGAGAGAGACAAGCTATATTGACATTTACGTATTTAAAATTATTACTTTTTGTACATATTCTTTGGTAAATGAAATATACCATTTTTTCGAGAGACCCTGAACTAAATCGTTATTCTTGATTACGTTTCGCCTATATTCGCAAAACTTCTTTATTAATTGAAATTAATATGAAACGAAATTAGGTATCTTCGAGAAGTAACAAGCTGCAGGGATTCGCTGACAGTTAGCTTTCGCAGGAAAATTAGATCAGCTTACTATTTACTGCTCCTCTATACTCTATATTCTGATTTATGCGAAAATGCCAACGAGTTTAATAAGAGGATACAAATTGTAGAATAATTAATAAGGTTCTGTCTGAAGGAATATTCAAATAATTAATTGTAAATTTAATTGGATATATATTGATATGGAAAATATCTGAGTAGTAGAAAATGACGTCATCTTTTGATTAGAAAAACGTATATATTATATGGCGCGAAATTACCCACTAGGTAATAAAAAGTAGACAAATAACTACTTTAGGTCTTTTTGTATTAAAAAATATTTTACAGCAAGACTCAAGTGAGTTATTTCTTATTAAGTTTACCCCACCTTCCCCTACTTACTTCACATCAAGCTCATGTAGGTACAATATTTTTAACATTAATCTACTTATTTCTTTCAAACTAATTCTGAATTGGAAATAAACCACGAACCAGGTACTTCTTTTCTGTAATCTTCTACAGAACAGATTTTCTTTTGGAAAGGATTCAGGGGAGTCCGCAGAAAGTAAATTCAAGTTGGCAGGATAGGGGGAGCGAGTGTCAGCCGCCATCTTGAAAAACACGTTTTGTGAAATATCTCGTGAACCGTGCATCGTACGAGAAAAATATCAGAAAAATACAGTTTCTTACAATTTTTAGCATATTTTGAAATTTTATTTAGTTTTTGGTTTTAACAATTTTTGACAGTTTTTAACAATTTTTGACAAGTCATGAATATTTTTCTTTAGTTTTTTTTTTAACAACTTTTGACAGTTTCTTGCAAAGTTTTTAGAGTTTTTTTGCAATGTTTGAAAGTTTTTTACAATTTGTGACAAGTTATGAATGAATATGTTACTTTGGCAATTTTGACAGTTTCTTACAATTTTTAGAACTTTTCAGTTTTTTTTAACAATTTTTGACAATTTTTAAGATTTTTTGACAAGTCATGAATATTTTTCTTTAGTTTTTTGGTTTTAACAATTTTTGACAGTTTTTAAGTATTTTTGATAAGTCATGAATATTTTTCTTTAGTTTTTTTTTAACAACTTTTGACAGTTTCTTTCAAGTTTTTAGAGTTTTGTTGCAATGTTTGAAAGTTTTTTACAATTTGTTACAAGTTATGAATGAATATGTTACTTTGGCAATTTTGACAGTTTCTTACAATTTTTAGTACTTTTCAGTTTTTTTTTAAGAATTTTTGACAGTTTTTAAGAATTTTTGACAAGTCATGAATATTTTTCTTTAGTTTTTTGTTTTTAACAATTTTTGACAAGTCATGAATATTTTTCTTTAGTTTTTTGTTTTTAACAATTTTTGACAAGTCATGAATATTTTTCTTTAGTTTTTTTAACAACTTTTGGCAGTTTTTTTCAAGTTTTTACAGTTTTTTATAATGTTTGACAGTTTCTTACAATTTGTGACAAGTTATGAATCAATATTTTACTTTAGCAATTTTGACAGTATCGAAAGCTTGATAGTTTCTAACAATTTTTGACAAGTCATGAATTTTTGACAGACATCAATATTGTTTTTCAGTTTTTCGACAATTTTTGACAGTTTTTTAGCAATTTTTAGCATATTTTAAAAGTTTCGTTTTTTAACAATTTTGGACAGGTTCTAAAATTTTTAGCATATTTTGAAATTTTATTCATTTTTTAACAATTTTTGACAGTTTTTAAGAATTTTTGACAGGTCATGAATATTTTTTTTTTAGTTTTTTAACAATTTTTGACAGTTTTTTACAATTTTTAGCATATTTTGATTTTATTCAGCTTTTTTTAACAATTCTTGACAGCTTTTAAGAGTTTTTGACAATGAATATTTTTCTTCAGTTTTTTTTAACAATTTTTGACAGTTTCTAACAATTTTTAACAAGTCATGAATATTTTTATTAGGTTTTGTAGTTTGGGTTTTTAAACCCTAAATTTAATCACAATTGCAACAATTCTAAATTTGCTAAAAAAATGAAACATTATTTTTTTTAAATCATTATTGGAGAAAGTGGTTTGATTTTGAGCAAAATGGGCCCCCCTTATATATTTTTTCGAAATAATAATGAAAAGCGTAAAGTAAAAATATATAACCAGAATCAATAGGATGGATAAAAATTAGCATTAGCTTTAATTGGCGATTTACTCTATTTAGTTAAAGTTTTAAAAAAATCGCCAATAAATTATTTTACTCCGACTGGTCCGGCGCCGACTTGTTCCTGTGCCGACTTTTCCCGGCGCCGACTTATCCAGCGCCGACTTGTACCGTGTCCCCAGTAATCACGCACATTCTGACATTCCACCATCCCTTATATCGTTTCTCCATATCTTTTATGTCCTGATGAAACCGTTTTCAGGAACAAAGTCAAAATTATTGTGCAAGAAGTGGAATTTAGGCTCATCAGACAACCAAGCATTTTAATTTTTTTTACATAACACACACATAAAAAAATTATTTTAATTGAAACAAACAGAATTATAATCAAAGATATCATTTATTTTAATTTGATAATCCGATTTTTTTATAATTATCAACGATTATTTTGAAATAATAATTTCAAATATGATTCTTTAATCAAGTTTTATTTATTTTAGTTTAAGTAAATAATATTTAATTTATACTAACTCTTATTTTTATTTTAAGAAAATTGCTTGTTTTTTTTTTATAATCATAAGTCAAATTTTAACAAAGTGGTTTTTAGAAATTTAGAACCAAAATAAAATAATAAATAAAGACAATATTTAGGTACATAAATAATAATTGTTTTATTTGTATCTAAAAAATATGAGATAGGGTATTCATAAATTCATATCTTAAGATTTAATAAAAAATATTAATTTACTTAAATAATTATTTTACCCTCATGTTTCTTCTGAATTGCCCTTGATTCACTTGCATATGTTATTTGTTTAAGTTTGGGAAATAATTTTCTTATATTAAGAAAACAATTTTCTTAATTTGAGAATATACTTTTCTAAATTTAAGAAAAGCTTTTTTTACGTTTAGAAATCTTTTTATTACATTAAAAAAAAATTTTCTTCAGTTAAAAATTTTCCTTTCATTAAAGAAAATCTTTTTCTTAAGTAAAAACAATTATTGATTTTTAGAAACATATTGAATTATTTAAGTTAAGTATTCCAATAATTTTAAATTAACAATGTCAGTGCTATTAATTTAACAAAATTTATTTTTCTATTTAAATTCTTACACAAAAAAGCATTCGTTTAAATAAAGAAAATTTCTTAAAAATTGTTTTCTTTAAAAAACAAAATATTTCTTAGGGCTATATATAACCAACTAATTTACTTTATTTTGAACAAATATTTTTATGTGTGTAGGAAAGAATATAAAAAAATAGAAAAAAATCGGAAAACATAGGAAAAAATATGGAAACAGCTGCTATCGAAATTTTTTTTTCAAATTTTACGTCTAGTTTTTATATGTAAAAAATTGGTGGGCGATACGACTATTTTTTTCGGAATCAGTACACCAAATTACACAGGAATAAATTAAAATTATTGAAAAAGTTTTTTCATTGTTGGCCTATGTTATTCTTACATATTGTGAATTTAGTCATATAAGAGAGATTAAGGAAAGTGTTTTGGAGGTATCAGAAAAATGCTTTCCTGATATTTTTACCATATTTGTACAGCTATAAACCAATAAATAAACTTTCATCATTTCAGTACTAAAGCTTTCTTATTTGTATATGCAATAAAATCGCTCTTGAATAAAATTTCGAATAAAAGATAAAAATAACTATTAATTAATTGTATTTTTTCGTTGAAAAATTCAAGGAAACGAAAATTCCAGAGTGAAAAGTGCTAATGTGTGAGTAATAGGCGGGCAACCTCTAAATTATTTCGGGAACATAAATAGAAAAAAATTAGGACAATGGCATGCACTTGACCGACCGCAAAAGTATCAAACTTGACCTGAATTTTATCTCAAAATATATATTTTATTATAAATTCTAAATGCATTCATAATAAACATCGTTAAACGCGAATGTTTTCAAAGCAAGGATTATCATAAATATTTTTACTTTTGTGGAATATAGAAATTTGAAGTTAACATCGAATTAATATTCTGTTTTTGGTAAAACGAGGTTTTAACAAGTTAAAAAACAAGCTTGTACGGGATCAAAGTTTGGATATGCTTGAATAAAACTGGATATAAATCCTGAAACTTTTACACAATGCATTTGGAAAACAATGCTTGGGACATTTAGAGAATTTTTGATAAAAAATAAAACCTCTTTCTATTTTTATCTATGCCGTTATCCATTAAAAAGAAAGCCTCTTATTTTTTTTTTATTTCGTTCACATACTTGTTCAATAATACTTTATTTCCGCAATTTTCTTTTTCTCTCAAAACTTTATATAACAATGATACCAGAAAATCAGAAATATAATTCCTTAAACTCATTTTATCGTAGCCGAAGCAAAAAAGGTTTAATAAAAGTCTATAAAATAGACAAACCAGACAATTGTTGATAAAGAAAATGGCAACCACTATTTCGTAAGCCATCCAATTCTTCGAAATGGCTAATACATGGAAGAGACGCTTAAGACAATAAAAGTGGAAATGTAGTGGAAAACTCTTTACTTCTCACTTACTCAGTAGCGGGTATAGAAAAAATATTAAAAGACAAAAAAAATGAGTAGGGTATTTTCAAAATCCGACCAGATCGAGTTATGCAAAATTGATTTAATACCTGAAAAAGTAGTCGTAAAAATGAAAATTGGGGTTAATTAATATCATAAACGAGATATAAAATTTAGTTTTAGAAAAATTATTTTAGACGTTTAGGTTGGGTTTCGGAAATTAATGACTCAATTCTAAGAGCCATTGTAGTTTTATTTTATAAGAAATCTTTGGTCAGTATCCAAAATAAGGAAACAATAAAACCATTCAAGTCCTAGAAAGCGCCTATACCATGTGACCGGTGTTTGCCCAAGGAAAATATGCTTGTATTGTAATAAATTGGGTGTAAAAATTGTTTTTTTAGTATTTTCCGGTTAATGTTAAGTAATCCTAGCGTCTAGTACAATTTTTTCTGTGCAGAGCAGGGTAGAGCGTCATAAAACATAATTATTCGTTTTTGGACGAGAACTCGCCTAATATAGCAACTAAAAATATGCGCGTTTTTCATGATATTTAAAATATTTATTAGAAGAGCGCGTCTTTGCTACTTTTTTCAAATTAATCTAGAGTAAAAAGTTGATAGTCGTATCACTTTTACTAAAAATATTTTAAAAAAAGTGCCACAGACACGCTCTAAAGAATTAACTACAAAATCGAATGGTGAAAACCGCAGCTTCTTATCTTTAATATTAACGGAGCGCCCATGCAAAAGTGATTTCAGGCAAGATTAATGTAATTATTATTATATTTAGTTTATAATGCATACATAATACTAAATTTAAATTAGTATAACAAAAACATTATGAATTGGTTTTACCATACACATATTGCATAGCGTGGGAGTGGGATTTTTTTTTTTTTAATCAAAACCGTCAACTTTTGTTTCAACATAAATTAGCTGTTATCATTAATCTAGTTTCAACTCTTTCTCAAAAATTGCGTCATTAAAAATGTTAATAGGAAGTATTACTTTTACTAACCTATACACTTCAACAAAATAAGGAAAACATTATCTATCAATCAATGACCTTTGGATAAATTTTCCTAAAATTTTATCTATATTGTAATGAAATAATTCGTATAAGTTAATTGTTAAAATGTTTGATAGCATGAATAATTTTGTAGGGTTTTTTTTCCTGGGAATTACTTTTTTTTCCTGTGGACCAATTTTTTTTCCTCGGAATTACTTTTTGTCCTGTGAACCAAGTTTTTTTCTCCTGGAGTTACATTTTCCTTCTTGGAGTACTTTTTTCTTTTGGACCAAGTTTGGTTATTTCCTGGACCACAATAGACAATGGTCTAATTCTTTAGACCAAACCATTTTTTTTTCGGAGCAAATCTGGCTGCAAATTTCCTTGGAAGAAGAAAAATAGAAGAAAAAAACACTAAAGAACAAGCCAAGTTTTTTTTAAACAAGCAAAAAAAGAAAGATGTCTGAAATTTTTATTTATTTAAAAAAAACTAATATAACGTTTAATTTGTCAATTGTTTCTAATTACATCAAAAAATCAATTAGACTGGCGACCAAAATTTTTTTATTTCATATTCTAGTTCTGATATATTTCAAATTCAGATTTGAGCTTAATCAGACTAATTATTTATTATCAACAAAATAAAGTATCGTTTCACACATCATTATTTGAAAAAAAAATTATGAATAATCAAGTAACAAAAATTTGTATTTAAAAAAAAGGTTGAAAATAAAAAATAAACAAAGGGGGAATGTCATTAAATTAATAAAAAAATTGTCAATATATAACTTGTAAAATGGAATGGAATGGACGAGATAAAACATTTATAGTTTGATTTACAAAAATAAGTATTAAAAATAAAGGTAAAAATTATAAAAGAAGATTTTTTTTTCAAATATATGCAGAGCTGGGCAGGATCATGGAGAAATTTTGGATATATAAAATTTATTTATTTGGTTAAAATGTTTATTATTTTTTTAAATTTTTATGGAACCTACCACAAAAATGAGAATTTTTCTAATTAGTTTATCATAACAATATCTTATTGATAATTCAAATTATCTTATTACTATCTGTAACAAAGTAAACACATTAAACCATCTTTCTGCAAGTCCTATCCTAAAAATACACGTCATTAAAAGTTACTGAATATTCCAATATTCCTTCGCAACACTTTCTATCTTAATTTTCCTACCTCTCTGTCGCTCTTATACAAGACAAATAATATTGACTTAATAATTTGTTCGACAGTGTGCTAGTTGAATCATAACGATGATTACGCCACATTTTTGTCAGCCAATCAAATCAGGTCAACTTATCTCCAGACGCTTCGGGCGACCAAGATTTATAGAAAAATTAAAACAGCGTCTTACAAGCCATCGTCGTTTTAGCAATGTGGTTCGCTTTTTGTATTAAAACACCGTTCAAAGTAAAATAATATCTACATCCTCATATAAGAGGACATGCCTCAGTTATTGTTCGTCGATTATTTCAACAGAATACACGTCCTCTTTCATAAAAGCCCAGAAGCAAAAGTCAATACGGTTAAGATATGGACTTCTGGCTGGCCAAGAAATAGGTGTATCAGGAGTCCTTCCAATACAACGTTCTATACCCTGAACCGAACAGGTATTCCCTAACTTGACAGTATGTAATTTCTAAAGCAACTTTTTGTTATTTATCCGTAAAAACTATAAGTGTGAACAGCCAACTAAAGACCTTTTGAAGGATAATGAAAAAGAGGCCACATCTCAATAAAAACTGGCTTTACGAAAAAGTGATAAGTGGAAAAAAATTCAAAATTGATTTATTAAACCAATGGTGTCACAATACTAATTTAATTGTAACGCATAGAGAAGTTTGGGGGGTTTTAGTGGTTCAAAACTCCCCTAAATTTTTTATGGGCTGTTCCGTTTTCATGTATTTTTGTACTTTCCAAAGACCGTAGCTTTTTTTGTGTGCACATTTGCATTAAGGCAAGTTATGTTTAACGGAGTTATTTTTGACACAATAAATGTGGTTCTAAAAAATAAAAGGTATTGACGAGCCCCTGGACGAGAAGCGTATGTTTACGTATCGTCGGTCTAAAGCTCACTTATTGTATCTCCAAAAAACCTATTTTTTGGTAATCGCAAATTTAAAGTTCAAAGAGGTGTCCACATTATATAAACTAGAATTATGCTTTAAATTCATGTATGGATTGAATAACAAGTCTTACCTATGATGATTATTGATTTTTAAGGAGTTTGTCAAGACTAAATGAGCATTATTTAAACATTTAAAAAAAAGGAGCGGATAGACACAATATGTGTAGCCTAAATTTTAAAGAACAATCATCGTATCTCCTTATGTAAAACAGATGAACTACATGCGATTTTTTGAAGGATTTTTATCATCCAATGCCTTATTTTTATTAATTTCTTTCATTTCCGTTCCCTCTACTTCTCCCATTTATCGTGAAGACTGGTTTTATCTGGAGCGGTATAATAAACATTGCACTTCGTACATAATCGAAACATAATTGACAAATTTAGATCAAATGGTAAATGCAACTTCTTGGATTATTTCCAGCAATAATGGTACTCAACTTTAGGGATACTGTCGATGTGTTTCTTCACTTTCAAAACTACATCAGAACTAGTAGCATTAGCTGGCCGATCCTTGCGTTTGTTTACCCCTGTATATGTGTCACTTATAGCGTATTCCATTGGGAAAAAAATTTGGCACTGGGGGCAAAACTGACACTGGTTGGGTGCAGTTAAAAACCGCACTGGTGCAGTGTCAATGGATTGTGCATTTGGCCTTGAGTACGAGTGTCATAAATTTCTTATCGATTTGTTAGGTAATGTTAAAAATTTTATGTTGATGTTAATTTTTCAATTATTTATAATTAGAGAATGACTGAAGGAACTCTTGAAATCCATTTTATAATAAACACGCAGTGAATTGTAATCAATGAACCTGTGGATGGTTCAGATCATTTATTCAAATTAACCAGTAAGTATATAATAATATATGTGGTTTTATATATTTAATTATTATAAACCATTTAACACCCTCCAATTTAATAAAACATAGGCTATTTTGGTCATCTATAGCAATAAAATAATTAAAATCATAAAAACTCAAAATACAAATAGGCGAAAAAATACAATTCTATTCTACCCGCCAAATTTTCTCTTTAAACTGGTGCCGCAAGTCAACGAGACCTCGTGCGGAACTTCTTGCACTCAGAGCAGAAAGTGCCGCACTGACGTCCCAATGGATTACACGAACCTGTACTTCATTTTCCAATGGTTTGTAAATTTTGCCCTGGTTCCGCACTCGTGCTCCATTTTTTTCACAGTGGAATACGCTATTAGTCCCCTGTGAAGCAGAATCAATAATTTGGAAAGAAATTAAAAATGATCCCCAAAAAAATTTTAAACAAACCCTTCGTTTTTCTTAGAAAGCATCTACTAACAATATTTTCTTGTCATTTTTAATACCAGTTTTCGGTCTATGACGTTCCACTTCCTGTTTCAGAAACAACTGACGTAATACATATTTTTTTTTGCTTTATAGGGTCACCTAAACTCCAATATTCATGGAACAGTGCCAGTTGCCTCTCTTCAGTAACATGTACGGAGCATTTAAAATTGCATACATTGCAATTTAAGTATACAGGGCCTTTCGCTGAAACTTTGACACCTTTTCTAGTTACATACTCTGGGCCCAATGCAAGCTTTGTCTTACGTAGTTTTTTTTCCTCTTATATTACTAAGCTCTGCCTCAGGAGTTAGTAAGGTTGTATCTATTATAGATAGTATCACTTATTTGTATGGTAAAAATGGGAGATACAATGATTGTGAATTTTGTTAGGTAATTTCTGAAATGTGCACTAGGAAATGTAATTAAGTGCATTAATTCTCAATTTTAAATTTGAATTAATTCTATATGGTGGGAGTGGGAGCTACAATGTTTGTGCCCAATAAAAAAGGCAAAAATGAAAATTGATTTTTACCAAAATCTTCGAAACGTTAAATTTGGAGTTACAATAAATGTGCTTTAGACCGACAGTATATCTTGTTGTTTTTCTTCGAATTCTTCTGGAATTCTTCTTTCTCCGTTGTTTAGGGCTACCCTTACGTCCTTATAGACGAATTTCAGTTGGCTGACATAAAGTCTATGCCATTAAAACAAAACATAAATAATAATAACATGTGGTTCAATTTATGATACATGTTAATATCAAAATAGATTTTTTTTGCCAAAAATTTACTTAAAATACTCGTCTTTTATTATTATTATTTTCTATTATTTAAAACAGTGTAAATTTTTTCCATGCAAATTAATATTTTTCGCTCTATAATTTATTAATTTTAACAAGTACATTTTTTGATTTGAAAATGAAAATAATTATTATTTTAGAAATATAGCAAATAATTTTAGATTGTTACCATTCAGTTATGTATATAAAAATGTCAATGTAAAATATATAACCAAGAAAAACAAAAACCGGTAACTGTACAATTATTTATATTTTGGATTTTAAATTAATGAACGTTAGAATAATTTTTTTCATTTTTTAAAAGAAGATAAAAATAAGCAATGATTTAATAATTTTTATATACAACAAAAATAGTGAATATTAAATACAAAAATCTATTTGATTTACTTACTTAAAGTCCTTGGCAAAAACACAAAATAGAAAAATATCCAATCACAATTAATCAAAATGTCTGGTATATTTCAAACTCCTTCCTTAATAAATATTATTAATTATATTTTTTATCAAAAAAAGTTATCTAACAAACTTTATGAATTGTCTGTTTGTTCCGTGTGTACTCTCCACGTGTTTTGTAGGAGGGAGTATAGAAGAACGAAAGGGCTGTGTAAGTGTAGCCAGGAGAGTCGCGACGCTTGTACTGGCGTCGGTCGCCGGGAATCCGCCTGATCAGCTGTTGACGAGTGTTTCTCTGGGTTATATTGGGAAATCCTGGGTGCGCTCTTATCTATCTAAAATCTGGGCGGTCACTCGTTGATTCGCGATTTTCTCTCTTCTTTTAACGATATAAATTTGCATTTAATGGGGCGTAACTTATTTCATAAATAAATGTATTTACACATATTTAAAAAACCACAAATAATTTATTAAAGTTGAAAGGGCGACTAGTTTCGGCGAAATTTCGACATCATCAGGCCAAAGCATTAAATTAAAATTAACTGGTCATAACGACACAATATGTTTTGTTAAATAAATAAACGAATTAAAATAAGTGCTACAAACTGATTGTTTTATTAATTAAAAAATGAAGGGTAATCCCACCCAACTTTCCGAACACTTCTAATAAAGTAATTGTTTAATCGATTATTTTACTTTTTCTTCATCAAAATACATTAATAAAATTAGTTTACAAAAATTAAAAAAAAAATTTTTTTTCTTTTTATAATTTTGTATAATTTCTACAAGTATAATTTTAAAATTATGAAATATTTCACAGATAATGTACTTTTTGATCCCTTTAGAATGTACTATTTATATTAATAAAGTTAGTTTAAAAACGAAAAAAACAATCAAATTTTTTGTCAAAAATTCATGGGTACCATTTGAATTGTTTTAACTCTTACATTTTTTTTTTCTATAACTTGATTGAACAATAGGGAAAAAATAGAAAAAACAGAAAAATTGGGAAAAAATAAGAGAAAATGAGCAAAATAGGAAAATTTGGGAAAAATATTGAAAATTTGGGAAAAATAGGTGAAAATAGGGAAACAGTAAGGAAAAATTTGTAAAATAGGAAAAAATAACTACAAATAAGGACAAGTAAGGAAAAATATTCAAAAATAAAGAAAATAAACTAATGGAAAACAAAAAAAAATGGAAAGATATAGAGAAAATAGTGAAAAATATAGGAAAAAATATAAAAGCAGTAAAAAATTGATAAAAACGGAAAAATGGAAGAAAAAGTTTAAAGTTATGAAAAATAGAGAAAGAAAAAAATAATGAAAATTAGGGAAAAAATAAAAAATTGGACAAAATTGGGCAAAATGGGGAAATTTGGGAAAAATAATGAAAAGTGGGGAAAAATTATAAAATAATTAAAAACAGGAAAAAATATCGAAAAATTGGAGAATAAATATGGGAAAAATAGTAAATTTTGCGAAAAAGAGGGAAGAATAGGAAAAATAGGAACAAATAGGAAGAAATTAAAAAAAGAAAGATAAAATAAGGAAATTAGAGATAAATACAGAAAAATATTGAAATATATCTGAAAATAGTGAAACATAGAAGAAAATAAGGAAAAATACGAAAAAGTAGATAATACGGATAAGTAGGGAAAAACAGGAAAAATGGGAAAAATAGGGAAATTAGAGAAAAATAGGGAAATAGATTGAAAATAGAGAAAAAACAGGATAGAACATTAAAAAGCAGGAAAAAAATAGGTAAAAAAATTGGCAAAAATAGGAAAAAATAAGAAGATATCATGAAAAATATGGAAAATTAAAGAAAATAGGGAAAATAGGAAAAAATAGAAGAAACAGATAAAAATATTTAATAACAGAAAATACTATGAATAAATGGGGAAAAAAGTCCAAATAGAGATATACAGAAAAAAAATAAGGAGAAATAAAAGAAATGGGATAAAATAATAGAAAAAAAAAGAACAAATAGAAAGAAATAGAAAAAAATGGTAAAATAATACCCTATTATATAATAATAATAATATAATAGGGAAAAATGGGAAAAACTACTGAAAAATTTGGAAAATAGAACAAAATAGGTAAAAGCAGGAAATTTTTTCGTTATTTTCCATATTTTACAATTTTTTCCTTTCACTTTTTTCCTGTTTTCTCATTATTCTGATTTTTTGTTTTTTTTTCTGGTCTTTTCGGTTTTTTTTTAGGTTTTTTTCTAATATTTTCTCATTTTTTCTAATTTTTTCGATGCTTTCCAACTTTTTATCCTTTTTTGTCATTGTTTCGTTTTTTTTTCTATTTCTTTTTTTTTCTATTTTTTTTCAAATTTTTTCTCATTTTTTCTTATTCCTTTGATTTTTTCCGATTTTTTTACAATTTTTTCGCCATTTCAGTTCTTTCGATTTTTTCATTAATTTTTTTATTTCTTTGTTTTGTTTGCAATTGTTCCGATTTTTGGTTGTTCTTTACAGATTTTTTCCGTTTTTTTTGCGATATAATTCTTGCTTTTTGGCGTTTTTTCGATTTTTTTATAATTTTTTTTTTGAGGACAAAAAAATTTAATTTTTTTTTATTTTGTTCATAATAATTACAATGTTATATTCGAAGAAACTAAAATATTTTCTAAATTTATATTACCTATCGAATGGTATAATCCCATTGTAATATCTTTAATATTTTTAAAATTATTCAATTTTTTTTAAACTTATATTAAATTTCAAAAAAAAAATTATGAATTCCACAATTTTTCTAATAAAATTTTGAAAAAAATTATAATTATAAAATTAAAATTTAACTAAAAAATAGTAATTTAATAAAGATAAAAATTGCTTCAAAATTAAAATAAAAACTAGCGGCGAAACTATGCGGAACTCGAAGAAAAAGTAAAGTCAAAATTTGTAGAAAATTTTGTGTCCTACAATTTTGATTTTTTGTAAATTTTCATAAAAATCCATAATTTTCTCTCAAAATCTAAAAAAGTTGCAAATGTCTATATACATTTATTCACGCCCTCTAGCGGCGAAACTATGAGGAATTCAAAAAAATGGTAATGACAAAATATGTAGAAAATTTTATTTTCTATAACTTTCATATCCTGTAATTTTTCATAAAAATGCATTGTTTTGATTATTTAAAAAAAATATGAAAAACATTATTTTTTGATAAATCTAGCAACAATGGCAAAAGTTTTTGAACATTTTAATCATTCGAAATTAAACTATAACGTATAAAAAATATATGTGTAAAACTTTATTGCCATCTTGTTTAGTAATGACGTCATCACTTATAGCAACTGTCACTTCCGGTTGTCCGATTAACTCCAAAATCTATACAGGTCGTCTCCTTGCCACCCTAAATATGTATATAAAATTTCATTTAAATCGGTTCAGCCGTTTAGACGCTATCGTGTTCACACACACCCACAGACACACACACACAGACACACACACCAACACACACAGACAGACATCATTCTAAAAATGGTATAAATGGATTCAGGTGACCTCAAAACGAAAAGATTCGTTAAAATCTGGGTATGGTCAAAATCTCATGATCGCAATACTTTCCTTCTATACAACTTTGTTGTTCGGAAAGTAAAAAGGGGAAATAAAATAATGAAAATAAAACAACCACTTTGTAAAACTTATTTTAATTCGTTTATTTATTTAACAGTACATATTATGTCATTATGACCAGTTTAAATTTAATTTGCTTAAATTTAAAAAAAAATCCCATGAATATACTGATGATGGTGAAATTTCGCTGAAACTAGTCGCCTTATCAAATTTAATAAATTATTTGTTGTACTTTAAATTTGAGTTTTATTACCTCATCTGTTGACCACATTAGAAATAACTGGATAACTTTTTGGACTTAAAAAAATATTTATTCCACCCTGCTTTTTTATTATTATCTAAATTCTAAATTACAGAAATAAAATTCTGTCGTATCAAATAAATAATATTGAAAATGATCCGAATCTCAAAAATTATTAAGAATATTAATTTATCATATTTATAAATATTCTTTTTACTCGATTTTTTTTTATTTTATAAAAAAATACATCAAGTTAATATACATTTCTATTTCTATCAAAAAAATATACTTTCACCATTATTTTCAACGTGGTTTGATCATTGATCAATGTTAGTTGGGATCTTGACCATGACATATTTCTTGCCTTTAAATCCAGTTGACGTCTTTTGATTTCCACGTTAATTTAATTTATTTTTATAGAGCTGATATTGATACTAAATTAAGATTTTGAGAATGTATCAGCGTTTAGATTAATTTTCGAACGCTAGAGGCAATTTTGGTGATTTTTAACTTTCCCAAAGGCCCTTATAGGTTCAAGGTCTATTTAATTTTTTTTACATAGTTTGTATAATAGACCAAGAGACATTCCGTGTTATAAATCCGCTGAGCTAATTCTGATTGATGATTGACTTCAAGAATAATATCGTGGAGCAAGGGCGTAGATAACTTTTTTCCTGGAGGGTACTTTTTTCCTAGGAGAGGTAATGAAACTTTTAGACAAATATGTTTGTCCGTTTCTACATTTCATATATTTTATTTCTTCTTTTCGTGCTATTTTTTGGTATCATGGGGTGGGTAATTACCTCCTTTACCCCCATGTCTCCGCCCCTGCGTATAAACGAGCCAGATGGAATTAGAATTGGTTGCGGGTGATCCTATAGAAGCAGATTATCCGGGAAGTGATTTCTTCTATTTATTTGTCCCTGTCCCAGATATAGAAAAATACATTGTTCAAATTCTTGTGTAAAAAATATGCATTGTTGCTTTTTTTTTAATATCCCGGATGAAAAAATGCATTGAATTTCAAATTTGTATATAAATAAATGCATTGTTGCTTTGTTTTTCGATTTTCTTTATGGAAAAATACACTTTTGATTTGAATTTCAAATTTTTATGTGAAAAAATATTTTTTGTTTTGTTTTTCAGTTTCCGGTGGGGAAAATGCATTGTTTGCTTTGTTTTATAAATTTCTGTGGGAAAAAATGCATTGTTGCTTCCGTTTTTTTTCCAAAGTTGTGTGTGAAAAATGCATTTTTGCTGTTTTTTCCAATTTTTTGTAGGGAAAAATGCATTCTTGTTTTTTCTTCAATTCATATTTCAAAACTACATTTTTGCTGTTTTTCTATGAAATGGACTATAGCAACTCAACAATTTACCGAAAAATTAGTAATTCTAAATTTTAATCTGTGAAATTTAACTGTGAAAAATGTATTCTTGCTTCTTTTTTTCAATTTCGATTGGAGAAAAATGCATTCTTGCGTTTTTTTTTTAATTAACAGTGGAAAAATGCATTCCTGTTTTTTTTTTCAAATTCCTGTGTAATGCATTCTTGCTTTTCTTTAATTTAAATGTAAAAAAATGCATTTTTGCTTCTTTTTATTCAAATTGAACTGTGGAAAAATGTATTTCATGCTTTTTTCCCAATTCATGTGTGATTGTTTCTAGGCCTCCTTTTAGTGTTTTCTCCTAACTTTCGTGAAAAAATTTATTTTTGTAAAAATTTGTAGTTTATATGTGTTTTTTTTTCTTTACTTTTTGGCCTTTATTTCTTTGATTTTCTAATTGTATCTAAACTTTCATTTGCCAGAGTGATTATTTTCTCCTAACACACGCGATGAAACCCTCTTGTGAAACACGCTGTGCACAAGGGCGTAGATAACTTTTTTCCTGGGGGGGGGGCGTAATTTTTTCCTGGGGTAATCAAACTTTTAGACCAATATGTTTATCCGTTTCTACGTTATATATATTTTATTTCTTCTTTTCCTGCTGTTTTTTGGTATCTTGGTGGCTAATTATCCCCTTTATCCTCCCATTATCTACGCCCTTGTCGTGGAGGTTGCCAGGTGGAATTGTGATCCAATATTTTTTTCACTCCTATAATAGTTTTACGTTTTCAATTTCATCGTTTTTGTTGTGGAAAAAACGTGTTCTTGGCAATTAAAAGGTAAAAAAAGCCCCCCCTCTTATCTTCCACAAATTTAGATCAAACATTGCATGATCGTGACGAAAAATACTTGACTGTGGGGTAGTGAGAGATTTTTGTTAGTTTATATCCCAATTAACAAAAATGGTGAAATTTTAAATCCTTCAATTCCTAGTGACGGACAAAATTTTGAAAAATTTCACCGCCCCTATTTTGTTCCCCCTCTTAACAGAAAATCGCATTTTTGACCACCAGGTGTCAGGTGTTCTAAAAGCCAAGTTCAAAGTTGCATTGAACGTCGCGACGTCCAATCTGTAGCGCCTAACCTAACTGACGCCGCTGGATCTAGACGCTACCGTCATTTTCAAATAATACAAGGAAAACCAAATACTATATTATATACCAAGGGACTAAAGTGCATCTTTTAATCCCGATGGTGAAGATTGTTTCCCGAGCGTAGTCACCTGAGGGATTAAAAGACACTTTAGTCCTGTGGTATATACGCTATTTTTTACACCACGGTACCCAAGCCCAAGCAAATGCGGGACTAAAGTACTAGTTTCACTCTCCGCAGTTTAAAAACAGCTTTATTTCATTTGCGCTTTATCTTTATTTCAAATAATATCAAAAAATTTATAATTATAATTTTTGGAACTATATAAGTTCCTTAATGCGGCTTGCGGTATTAAATATCTGGCAGATACTGTAACGTAACGTAAAATTGCAAAATAGAGATGTTGAAAAAGTAACTATTCGTTCTTTAGTAACGATTATTAATTTAAAATATGAATAGTTACTGAATGTTATAGTGGAATAGTAAGGAAACATAAGAAAATAGAGTAAAGTAAGGAATAAAGAAAAAATATGGAAAATAAGAAAAAATAGGGAAAAATGTGGAAAATAGGAAAAAATAAAGTGAAATAGGGAAAATAAAGCAAAATAGAGACAAACATGGAAAAATAAAGAGAAATAAAGAAAAATATGGAAGAATAAAGAAAACCGGGAAAAAACAAGGAAAAATAGGAAAATAATGAAATAAGGTGCAAAATGGGAAAAAAATAAAAATTGGGAAAAATTGCGAAAAAATAGGAAAAAATAGTAAAAAAAAACACTAAAAAATTATGGAAAATTTATAAAATAGGGAAAAAACAGGGAAAATAGAGAAAAATAAACACAAATAGCTACAAATAGGTAAAATAAAAGAAAATAGAAAAAAGTGGTGAATATAAGGAAGAATAGGGAAAAATGGAAAAATAGTAAAAAATAATGAAACACATAGAAAATATGTATATATATTTGTTAATTTAATATATAATAATGTTTAATAAAAAATAATATCCTAGAAATAGCGTTATGCTAATTATTAAAAATGACAAAAATATTTTCTAAATCGTTGATACAATTCAATTTATTGAAAATTTTAAATCGGCGTATCGTATTTGCAGAGCCACCTTTAATAATTTACTAAACACGAGTCTTTTTTTAATGACTTTTTTAAGTTATGCTAATTTTTAAATATAAAAAATATTGTTTGAACCAAAATTGATACATTTCATTTTTATAAAAATTTTAATTCGACGTTTCACAATTTTAGGGGCATCTTTAATAAATTTTCTAAAAACGAGTTTTTTTAGTGATTTGACTTATAGTAATTTTTAAAAATAGAAAAAATATTTTTCTAAGTCAAATTTGCTATAATTCAATTTTTTGAAAATTTTAAATATAATATGCCAATTTTTAAATATAAAAAATATTGTTTGAATCAAAATTGATATATTTCATTTTTATAAAAATTTAAATTCGATGTTTCACAATTTTAGGGTCATCCTTAATAGATTTTCTAAAAACGAGTCTTTTTTTACTGATTTGAGTTATAATTTTTAAAAATAGAAAAAAATATTTTTCTAAATCAAATTTGCTATAATTCAATTTATTGAAAATTTTTAATCGGCGTTTCGTATTTGTTGGGCCACCCTTAATAATTTACTAAATACGGGTCTTTTTTAATGATTTTTTTTGAGGTATGCTAATTTTTAAATATTAATAATACTGTTTGAATCAAAATTGATATATTTCAATTTTATAAAATTTTAAATTCGACGTTTCACAATTTTAGGGTCATCCTTAATAAATTTTCTAAAAACGAGTCATTTTTTAGTGATTTAAGTTATATCAATTTTTAAAAATAGAAATAAAATATTTTTCCAAGTCAAATTTGCTATAATTCATTTTTTTGAAAATTTTAAATATAATATGCTAATTTTTATATATAAAAAATATTGTTTGAATCAAAATTGTATTTCAATTTTATAAAAATTTTAATTCGACGTTTCAGAATTTTAGGGTCATCCTTAATAAATTTTCTAAAAACGAGTTTTTTTAGCGATTTGAGTTATATTAATTTTTAAAAATGGAAAAAAATATTTTTCTAAATCAAATTTGCTATAATTCAATTATTTGAAAATTTTAAATCGACGTTTCGTATTCGCAAAGCCACCCTTAATAATTTACTAAATACGAGTCTTTTTTTAATGACTTTTTTTGAGGTACCTATGCTAATTTTTAAATATAAAAAATATTTGAATCAAATTTGATGTATTTCATTTTTATAAAAATTTCAATTCGACGTTTCACAATTGTATAAATCAAATTTGCTATAATTCAATTTTTTGAAATTTTTTAATCGACGATTCGTATTTGTAGGGCCACCCTTAATAATTTAACAGAATTAGGAAAAATTGGGAAAATTATAAAACATAGGGGAGGGAGAGGGAGATTTTAACTCACGTAATTAACTTGGTTCCTGACTTTTTTTATACAAAATTTTCTGTACCAGTGTATAATTAAATCTTCAATGGGACGTTTCGTTTTATCAGGACTACCATCAACATAGCAATATTATCCCGTCCAATTTGAGACATCCTATATTTTATTTAGGTATATTTTCCATGCTATCAAATTTTGATAATTAATATATCAAGCTTTTAAAATTAATTTTTAAAAAAAATATCTGTTGGTAGACTGGTTTAAAAGAAAATTAGCCCCTTTTTGTTATACAACACATCTAACAGTAATTATCAAGTTCACTTGTCACAAGGTCTAAAAACCATTGACAACTTAGAATATATAGTAAGTAAGAAGGAGCATTTATCATCAAATATACATGGTAATGTACGAACAGTCGGCCTTTAATAAGCCCCATTTATTGAGAACGTTAAATATATCTATATAGGTTTGTTTATATTCGTGTTGTTCATGCTAAGGGATATCCGCCATTTGCAGGACCCATCGCGAAAGTGGTAAGCTCCTTTCTACTTACTATATGTCGATGCTACAAACACCCACGATTTGGTAGTGTATATTTTACCATATTATTTGTTCAAGGTTACATGAATGAATATAATGAAATTGTTTAATTTTTTTTACAAATCTGGATAAACCAATCATCTAATATTTAACTCTTAAATTGATTTGCACTAGAACTACCATTATGTATCTAGTTTTCCAATAAATTCCGATTATATTTCATTGTATTATATAATTAGGTTGAATATACACTTCCAAAAAATGATGTAACCTCAAATTGTCAAGTCAATGACAGATCAGTGTACAGCTGGAATCTGTTTAGTTTTTTTTGTCTCTAAAATTTAAAATTTAAATACTAAAAATTTTACAAAGAAATATTTTGGGATAAATAAAAATTATTTCTTCAAAATTCCCAATAATTAATTTTCTAAAAAACTTCAAAATTCCCAATAGACGTTTTCAACAATTAAATTCAGGTATTATTGAACAACTAAGCCTTTTTAATTTTGTTTAAAAATGTACTGTTATGGCACTATCTTGTTAAATAAATAAAAATTTAATTTTTTAAATCAACCCTTATTTTAGATATGAGCATCAACCCTTTTGACCGTGAATGCACAAATCAATGTCGATCAACAATTCATGGAGACATTATAACAGATGCTATATCCAAACGAAGTATATCAGACACAGATTTATGTTCTTTTCTTAATTATATATGTAGTCGCTGTGAATCTGTTGTTGACTCCTCTGGAAGGACAGCTCTTCACGTAGCAGCCTCTTGTGGAAGACTAACTTTAGTCAGGTGGCTTATTAATAATAGGCATGCTGATATTAATATTAAAGATAAGGAATCTGGTTATACTGCCTTACATAGAAGTATTTTTTATGGAAAATTAAATGTGGCTATAGAATTGATTAAATTAGGTAATTATATCAAGCTCTAGAGAATATCTTTGAATTTAAACAAATCCCACTTCTTCGTACTTAATATATTTGTTAAGAATTCTCTTTCTAACAGTTTTAATTTTATTTAATTTTTGTTTTGAATACAGGCAACAGAAATTACTTGTCGCTAACCAAAATTGAGTTTTTTAAAAAATTAATAGGGCGATGATGGACAATATGTTGCAAAGTCTGTAAAAAAAAAGGTATATCTTATATTTTTTATAATCCACACGAAATATATTTTGTAGAAAATATGTAATTATCTTTATGCATTAATTGGAATCTCTAAACCAGTATTTATGAGAAACAGATTTATGTCAAAGACTAAAGATTCCTAATATTTGTTCAATATCAACCATAAAAACTTACTTTAAACGTGAATTCCAACATTTTTTTAAAACTGCACAAACTTATTTGTCTTTAAAACAGTTGAAAAGCATTATGGTAAAAATTTGTGCTGCAGGAAATCTATTATATTCCTAAAATCATGCGTTATACAAATAACTTCAAAATCAATTCAAATTGCGTTATTGTGTCTATATAGAAAAATAAATTTATAAATTCTATATATACAAACTTCTCAAATGCCTTCGACGAAGTTTTAATATTAAACTAGTTGATAAGCTCCATCACATGGGTATCAGAGGTAATCTTCTATGGGTTAAATCTTAGCTTATGGACTGGACCGTATCCTAATTGTCAGAATTTGTGGATTTATGTCATCTGGTTTTGTTGTCCTATCAGGTGTACCTCAAGGATCTCATTTGGGGCCATTACTCTTTAATGTATTTATTAATGATATCAATCATATGGCCTTTTGGCTGTATATCAATCTGTTTTTATTAAATTGTGCAATGTTTGATATAAGCTCACATAAAAGGCCAAATTGTTATACCTCTATTTATTATTATTTTTCTACAAAAATATATTTTTTGAGGTGCCAGTACCAGTGATATAGATCTGGATTACCTCACATCACTAGAACATGCTATGAAAGATGGTTTGAAACCAGATGCAGAAATAGGTGGTGGAGAATTGTATTCCTGGGGCTCAAATAATAATAATTTATTGGGTCCTCAACAATCAAAAATAGCTCCTGATCTCTTAGATGCATTCCATAAAGAATATGTTGGAGAATATGTCAAACAGATATGTATTGCACAGTTTCATAGTGCCATAATTACAGTTTCAGGTAAAAAATGTGTTTATATTTTGGTATATTTTAAATACTTTATTTTTTTTAGGTAAAGCCCTAACTTGTGGTCATGGCCAGGGGGGGCGATTAGGTTTAGGTGATGAGAAATCAGCTGTTTCTCCCCAAAAAATAATGTTTAATAGTCCCCAAAAAGGAGAAATTAATATGTGTATTCAAGCTAGTATATCCAGAGACCACAGTATGTTTTTATGTTCCGATGGAAATGTAAATATTTATTGCTTCAATTGGCATTTTTTTTATATATCATTTTCTTAGATATATACATGTGGTCTAAATACATACCAGGTATTAGGCCACACACCTCCTCCAGAAAGATCTGTAACTCCAAAACCCATCAAACAAATATCCAAAGAGATTACTGGTATCTGTGCCAGTCAACACCATTCAGTTGCTTGGGGTCCCAATGCTCTCTATACTTGGGGCCTAAATGCAGGACAGTTAGGGCTAAAGCTTAATGATAAAATTAAGAGTCAGTTTATTGTCGGGCCAAAAAATGTGAATACTGAAATGTTTCTCGCTGGTGGAAATGATGCTACTATTAAAGATGTTGCTAGTAGTAATGGAGCCATAGCTGTTTGTACTAGTGAAGGAGATATTTATGTTTTACATGAATATCTTTGTAGAAAAATTGCTTCCAGGTAAGATTTGGTTTATTACATTATATATAAATAAATAATTTATGTTGTTCCAAATCTAGTAAATAGTAATAGTACTGGTAAAAAGTATTTTAAGTGTCAATTACCGAAAAGTATTAGTATTTAGTAACTTACTATAGTGCCTCATTTTAAAAACTAAAAAAAAAAATCAAATTTTTTGTCAATAATTCATTGAATTATTTTATCTTTTTACATTTTTGGCTATAACTTTTACAAATATTATTTTAAAATTATAAAATAATTTACACACATAGTACGATACACTATTTACTTTTTTTCATTTGATTTATACTTTTTGATAAAACGAAATTACAAAAAAAATTTCTTTATTTACTATAATAATTACGCAATTCCAAATTTGAAGAAACTGAAATACATTGTAAATTTAGAGTTTTCTATTATCTTTCGAATGGTGAAAATCCCATTTTAATATCTTTAATATTTTAAAAGTTATTCAATTTATTTTAAAATAATAATAAAATTCAATTTTTTTTCCATTTTTTTAAAAATTCCACAATTTTTTTATAAAATTTTGAAACAAATCGCAATTATAAAGTTTTTTATTAGAAATTTAACGGTATTTTTTTAAATGTTTAATAAAATTTATTAAAAAAAAATGATTTAAGAAGATAAAAATTATTTAAAAATTAAAATAGAAACTAGCAGCGAAACTGCAGAATTCGAAAATAAGATAAAGATAAAATTTGTAAAATGGATGTCAATGATTCAAAAACTCATATGAATTTCCTTGCCATTTCATGATTTATAGACCTATTGGCGAGAGTAGAATTCAAGTACGTTCTCTGGCGGAAAACATTCGCACCCTTCAAAGGAGTAAAACAAACTTTGTGTAACAAGTCTAATATACGGCTTCTTTTAGTGGTTTGAATGTGATAAATTTGTTTTGTCGTTAAAAAGTTGGATTTCTCCGATTATCTTAGAAATAATATTTTAATAAGCTTTGACTGTACAATGGCTCCAAACAATAGAAATTGGTATGTAAATGATTGACATAATGGACAGCGAAGTATCATTTCATAACTTTCCCTTAATGAGAACTATTAAAATATCTATGTATATTTATTTTCATAATATTTTATAGCGTAAAGTAATTTTCTTTTAACGCTGATAAAACAACAAATAATTTTCGCAAGAAAATGGTATGACAATTCTAGATTCAAGAAACAAATTATTACAATGGTTTCTTGTATGTGTCTAAGGCCAGTATTTTTATTTTTTATTTGAGAAAGTGAATAATAAATAGTTGAATGGATTCTGCGATTTTTTCGAAGTCGTGGATTATTTAAAATGTAGTTTAAAAAACTCTTGAAAAAGGATTAAAAATACTAAATTTAAATAAATAGCCGACACAGTTAAACAATTAAAAATACTGTATGAAAAACAATATTTGACATTTTTTTAAAAATCCTTGAAACACTAAAGTAATGAAAAATCCTTGCAAGACCATTGAAAAAAATTTTTGAATACAGATAAACAATTTTTGACAAATCCTCAAAAATTAAAGTCATCTAATATATGCTTGGAAGATCCTGGATAATTCTTGAAAAATCCTTGAAAAATCCTTAACAAATCCTTGAAAAATCTTTGAAAAATTTTAACAAAACATTTGAAAATTCCATGAAATCTGCTCGAAAAACACCCATTGACAATTATTGAAAAATCTCCAAAAATTAAAGTCATGAAAAATCCTTGCAGAGATGCCTAATTTTTTTTTAAAATATAGTTAAAACCTCTTTTGAAATTCCTTGAAGGATCCTTGAAAATCCTTGAAAAATTAAAAAAACACTTGAAAGGTCCATAAATACTGCTTGAAAAACAACCTTTGACAATTTTTGAACATTCTTAAACATTAAAGTCATAAAAAATGATTCCTGAAAAATTCTTAAAAAATAGTTGGAAATTCTTTGAAAGATCGTTCAAAGTTTCTTGAATACAGAAAAATAATTTTCGACAATTTTTAAAAACTCCTCAAAAATAAAAATCATGTAAACTCCTTGAAAGATCCTTGGAATAATGGAAAAAATACTGCAAATAAAGACTTGTGTAAATAAATTAAAAATGGGAAAGGTCGGTACTGAAAATATGCGAATTTACAAAAAAATATTTTATCCGCCCAGATTTTCTAGATAAAAAGGATTTAGTTGTTTTTAATTATTATTTAGGTAATTTTTTTTGTAGTTCAGAATACAAAAAAATCGCTTACATCAACTGCAGTAGGTACCTTTTAAAACTGCATGAATTACATAAAAAAAAGAAAAAAACAGTTATGTCTGATCTTCTTCATATAACAGATGCAAGTAAACATGATTTAAAATTTAAGAAACAAAGAAATTTAAATAAATCTTTAATTTTTAATGTGAATTTCATATTATTGTGCATGGACTAAAAATGAAAATAAACCAAATATAAATTATTAAACAACCATAAAAAATCACAATAAATAAATAAATAAATACAATTTTATAAGAAAACAAATTAAAATCATTCATATAATTACCAAAGATCCGTATTAAATAAAGTTTGTTTTACTCCTTTGAGAATTGACATAGACATTTTGAAGCGCCACCGATCGAATTCTACTTTTCCCAATAACTTTTATTCTGGATATACAGGGTGGAGAAAATTTCATTGCAAGGTATTGTAATCTCGAAAAGTTATGAAGTCGGTTATAAATGGAATTTTTATGTCCAAAATTGCTCATTTTTTATGTTTTGCTCCAGTGTTTTTATTTTGAACAACAGACAATGTACAGGACAGTACTTAAAAGTATTTATACCAAAATAGTTAATTCATTCAAATAATTAAGAATGAATTCAGGTGAAATATTATAAAAAAATTACATAAAAAGTGCAGGTCCGTATTTGAAAAAAATTCGGAGTGGCCACATTCAAAATCTAATATTATATCAGACTTGTTCTCAAACAAAAAAGTTAAATACAGTTTTGTGCAATTTTGATTTTTATCAATTATTATGGAAGCCGTTTCTGATATCTTTGAATACAAAGCACCAGTCGATTAACTTTCAAAATTTCCAATATTACAATACATTGCAATTAAATTTTCGCCACCCAGTATAATTTAACTAAAAAACAAATATACAATGCTTATTGTTCAATACTTTCGCATTTTATACACTTTTACATGTTACCTTAGCTTGTGATATATTTCTTTTAGGCAATTAAATATAGTACAAATAAGTATAATTGGTGGTAACTTGGACTCTTCTTTACTTGATAGAGAGCTTGCCAAAGAGATTAATAGTGAACTGAAAGTGGCAGCGCTTACAAATACAGGAAATGTAGCTTTGTGGCAAGGGTCAGACCAAAAGTTATGTAGGTAAGTTATATAATATTTCTATTATTTTCATTTTTTTAAACCATATTTTATTTAAATTTCTCCATTAGATGTATATACTCAATAAATAGAGCAATGGTCATGAAGCAGATCTCGATGAATCTGAATGAACTTCTATTGATATCTGAAGATGGTGAAGCATTTAAAGGTTTTATCAAACCCAGAAAGAAGAAGGTAACTACTATGGGAAAAACACCACATTCAGTAGAAAAGTTTCATAAAAACATCAAGAAAAGTGCTTTTCATGTATTTTTGGAAAAAGAAGATTGTGTTGTTGTGTCATTACAAAAAATATCAAGAATTCACCGAGGTATATCAATTAGTAGTGATTTAAAAGGACGGGATTTTTGTGTCATTCAAGTTAGTTTTTTATTATTAATATTTGATTTTTTTAATGGTAGATTTTTTAGGCTCCGTCATATAAAAACTTCATTTTTCCGAAAATCGAAAAATCCCAAATGAAAGATAACCTAGAGATACTTTTTAAGGAAACCGAAGAACACGACACTATTCACGACGTAATATTTAAAGTAAATGGAAAAAAATTTCCTGCTCATAAATACATCATTGCCAAATCGAGTCCGTATTTGGAAAAATTAATAGAAAACCAAAATACTGTGATTTTAAATTCCATCAATTCCGAGATATTTCAACAAATGTTATCATACTTTTATACAGGAGAATGTGAGTTGACTAATTGTGGGGAATTAAAAAACGAATCTTTAAAAAAACTTTGTTATATAAAAGAAAATAAAGAAATTTTAGAGGACATTCCTGAGAACAAAAATATTTCTGCTTACGAATATCATAGTAAAAAAAAACCTGAAAGTGAGGAAAAAAATAGAAATCCCGTTCGACTTTTGCATGAACTGGCCAAAAAATTCGAATGTACAACATTGCAGAAAATTTTGAGCAATTTAGAAATGGAAAAATACGTAATTTACAAAAAAAATAAAGTTTCGACTCCTCCTCTTCCTAATTTGACATTTGACAGATTAAATTTTACTCAGTTTCATGACGTAATTGTGAAATGTAATGATAATAAGAAACTTAATGCCCACAAATGTGTCTTAGCCGCTAGAATGGAATATTTTAACAATATGTTTATGAGATGGAATGGGGTGAGTAATTTTGATTATTTATAAAAGTTTTATAAATTTAATATTTCAGGGAAACCTAATAGAAGTAACTCTACCATTTCCGAAAATTACTGCAGAAGCTCTCTTAGAGTATCTATATTCTGATTCAGTCTTAAAACTTAACACTCTCGAAATAGATCATCTTTTTAACATTCTAATTCTGGCAGATCAGTTTTTTGTAACAAGGCTAAAAGAACAATGTGAACTCCTACTCTCTGATTTACTTACTTTAAGAAATGTCGTTCAAATTTTATCATTCGCCGACGTATATACAGCTCATAATCTCAAATATTGCTGCATGAAGTTTATGACAGCGAATTTAACCCCACTTTTAGAAGCCAAAGCTTTAAACGATCTGGACGATGGTTTGTTGAAAGAGTTGTCAGAGTTTTATTTCCAAGAAAAAGACTCGATACAGTGCAGAGTTATAACTCCTTATTCTACAGCTGAATGTGATGAAGTTATCGAATCTGTAGCTTCAATGTATCCTGTATCATTAACAGAAGAAGTTGAGGTGACACCTATTAAATCAATGCAGAAGAAAAGGAATAGGCAGCATCGTAATTCTGAAAAAACTCTTGTGATATCAGAGAATGACGTTATTTTTGACAATATTATACAATTTCCTGACGAACCTGAATCAATTGAAAATAAAATCAATCAAGTACCTAATAGATTAAAATCTATTACTCTTGCTTCTAAAACCGTTAAAGAAGAGGCTGTACAGGAACAGTATACTAGACTTAATAATTCTTCGTTAAGTGTCTCATTTGATGATTCCATGCAGTTTCCGGAATTAGCAAGTCCACCTTTTCCTTCTCATAATAAATTTTCTCCTCATAAGAATGACAGTAGAGTTAAAATTGTCAAAATTTCTCAAAAACAAAGAAAGGAGCTGTCATCTAAGATTAAAATTGATCATAGTCCTATTTCAGGTATGTTTTCTAGAAGAGATTTAAACTGAAAAATGTACAACTTTGTGTTTTGTTTTTAGTTACTCCTAAAAATCCATGGAAAATTATTCCAGATGCTTCAAGTCCAGTATTAGCCACAGAATCTAGACAAATTAGTGACATAATTTCTGACGAGAAAAAACAAAAAGAAAATTTAGTTAAACTAACTACTAGGCCCCTTTTTTATACACAGGTATATGTCAATATTATTAAATAAGTATGTATGTATGTGTTTTCTTATCTTTTTAGATTGAAGATAAAGCAATTGACGAATTACATAAATTTTACAACACTGAAAATGCAATGGACGAATTAATTATAATAGAAAGGGTGAATATTGGAGCTACTGCTACACCAGTCTGGGTACCCAGACAAAAATAACTGTAATATTAGATTTAGGTTTTATTTGTCTAAGATGTAATTGTGATTATTGATTGTTTTGTACTATAATAAATGTTATTTTTTAAGTTTTAAAGCACTTTCTTTAATTTAACTATAATGACAGTTCAAGGATCAAGGAATTGTAAAAGTGTCACTAATGCCTAAATGATTATCTCTGTTTTGGCGTTAGAATACACTTTTTGAAGTTAAAATTCGCTTACACGATTTTGGTTGAAATACCTTAAAAATGGTAGAATTTATATTGAATATTAATTTAAAAAGTATAACAAACTATTAGATAGTTTGTGTTGAAAAAATCAAATTAAACCGATTTTTGAATGAGTAGTGCCTGAAAAAAGTCAAGATGCAGCTCAAATGTATCGATCGTAAAGAAGGCGACCGAATTTTACTGCCTGGAGGCGGCAGACGTCTAAATCCGTCCCTGATAATTCTTTTTATAAAAGCTTAGTTACATTGAACGAAAAGATATTCTTTAACCTGTTATGTAACTCATTCTTTGACTGATTTGTAATTAGTTTGGCCTGCGATGATGGCATATTTCCGAAACTAGTTGCCGCCCCTCTTTTCATTCAATGTAACTAAGAAGCTTTTATAAAAATAATTATATTAAATGTGGGATTGGATTTACAGTTTTACTACCTCATCATTTGACCACATTCAAGAATATGGATAACCTTTTGGAATTATAATAATTTTTGGTTAAGTGCCTCATTGGATTACATTAAATTGCCGCAATTAACAAATCTAGCTTTTCCTTTATTTGACTTTAATCATACTTAGCTGCCATTTTAGGCTGGTGTAGCGTGCCATTTAATATATTAATAAATAAAACTGTGCCTGTACCAGATTGTCCTTAAAACGACCTTTTCCTTTTAATAACTATAAAGAGGTGTAAACCTCCGAAGGTAAACTTACTTCTGAGAGTATGACCCTTAAGGTACGTACATACCGACTTTGACACAAATCGGTCAATTCGAATGACCGTGTGAGAGCTGTCACAGACAGACACACTAACAGGATAATCTCAATAACTTAATTTCTTTGTTGCTCTGAAGTAAGTTAATAAAGGAGGAAACACACTCCTTTATCGAAAATGGACTCCGGTCGATTTTTTTAAACTTTGGGAAATTATTATATACATTACTTTCGTATCGTTTATATATAGGGCCTTCCGAAACATTTTTGAAAAAATTCTGGATTGGTGTAACCAGTGTATCGCCCTGTATATTGTTACAAAATATACTTTGTGCTCATATCAGTATCACATTATTCGTCATTATAGGGCTATTATTTTGTGTGGTATCAACAAGAATTTTTAATTTCGTAATCACCCTTAACGTTCAAGAGTATATAAATCCAGCTTTAATCATGCATTTCAATAAGTCCTAAGTTACTTTTTTTAAATATTAATTTTGTACTTACCATTCCATTCAATTCAAAATATTTGTCTCTATAAGGTTGTTTAACACATACAAGACTTTGTCTACCAATGCGAGACGATATGTAAAAAACAATAAATTCAAAAATGCACTCCGTAAATCTAACAAAAACACTAAAACCAGCTTTAAATAACAAAAAATAAGTTTAAATTTAACAGACGCCAGCTTGTTACAGTTCGAAGCGACTTCTACTGGGACAAGTTGTAACTTTAACATAAAAAAATGGCGCTTTGTTGGATTCCGGTAGTGACTACTCGCACGTACCTTATTACAGATACACTGAAAATATATTTTGTCTTTGAACTTTTCGAATCTTTGATCATTTAGTTACAGGCTGAAATGCATTATAAATTTGCTTGGGATTCGTTAAAATACGGATAATAAGTAAGCATTTCTATTTAAAATATATATCTGTACTCTGTTCAATATTTATGTTGTCTTGTAGCTAATTCTATTGGTAAAACTGGTGCGCTCTGAGTGCATAATTTGTATTTTATTGTATTGTATTTATTCTTTTCGCACGAAAACAAACTAACCTAACCTAAAATTTTGATTGGAAATGAACTATAGTTCTCATTTTTCATGAACTTCTTTAGGTGTCAATTCAACACTGGTGCAAAACCAGTCCAAAACTAGTTTTACCAATGTAATTCGCTATTAAAATGACAGACTTCAGACTGGCTAGTAATTTTCTGTTAAAATATGTAGTGTGGCTAATCTGTTTGGATGTGTCTATTGGGCCAGTCCAGTACCACAAAAGTAGATTAATTAAACTTTTTGTCCTTTTGTTTTTGATAGAATCTGCAGTTGGTCCAATATTTAAATGCTCTTATGGTGAGATTTGAAAACACGTTGTCGTCTACAATGTATATTATAAATATGTAATGTAGATATTAAATTAATAAAAGTAATATTACATCTCTTTCTCTTTGAGAAAACAAGAATTAAAAAAAATTGAGTAGTTTCTCTGTGTGCAATATTTTTCGATTTTTCTAAAAATGTAGTGAATAAAAATTTTCCGTTAATTATTAATTCCTTTTTAATAAGTATTTACTTGACCTGAAGTTCCATCAATATTCGATATAATCAATCACCTTAAAATATTATCAATAGACACTACCAGATTTGACGGATTGTTGACAGAATTTTCACAGATTTAGTGACTTTTTTTTTCGCCAACTCAACTGGGGATTGTCAAAAAGTTAAAAGAAATGAGGTGAAGCTATTGGGCGGAAAGTGCTCCACATTGTACGCATGCGTTGTTAATTTTAGATTATGTTTTTTTTTTGATTATTTAGAATAAAAAAAAACAAAACTATACTATCGGAATCTAACCGGGGTTAATCATTAATAAAATATTCCATTCATTTTTGCATTTATTACTCCAAAAAAAATTATTTTTATGGAGCACATTCCTCCCAATAGCTCCTCCTAAGAAATGGATGGACTTATATACCGCAATATTCAATAGTTATGGTGCTATCTCTAGATCCAAGTGGAATTGTCAAATTTGACGTTTAAAACTAAAATGTCATTTATCATACGTCAAAATTACGAACAAAATTAAATATTTTAATATTTTATTTGCTTTAATAATACAAGTTATTTTATATATAATTGTATAAAGAGGAAATTAAATCTCAGAATCTATTCCAATTATTCTATCAATAAAAAAAATTATGTACCAATAAAATATTCTATTCTAAAAAATACGTTAATAAAGCATAAGGGTGAATGCTGCCCTCATATCACAATTTATTAATAAATTCACTTGACCTTTGATTTTTATAATCATTCAGTTGTTAGCGGAAATAAACGCAGTGTACATTAATAAATTCTTTCAAAACAAAATGCATTTGGGCAAATTACCGATCGCAAAATCTACATGAACAAATATTATTTTAGATTAATTCAGGTTATTGTACGATTTAAAAATTATCAACATAAAATTTATATTTATTTTTAAAATTGTATAAATCAGTATTGTGGCAAGACGCTTATAATTTGATTTTTAAAATCCCACTCTTTGGAATACGCATGCGTAGAAGAATTCTTTGAATGAATTTAAAAACCTAACCTAGTAAAAAACGTTATGTTGTTTACAACCATCTGACAAGTGTAGTGGACGAAAAGTTTTTCTGTTTGTTTTTGTTTCCAATTAATCCTAATCTTTACAGTTTTTTTTTGAAATTTTAATTTTTAAACTAGAAGGAACTGTTTTCTTTTGTTAGTTATGTGTGACAATGAGCATATTTCGTGGTAAAACCAAGCAAGAGGTTTATTTAGCTTCTCAACTATATGATTCAATTGATGATATTAGTTTTAGGTGAGTTTTTTCTAGATAATTTCTATTTCTAAACCAGCAATTTTTTATTTTAATAAATTTAATATCAATAATATCTCCAGATATTTTGAAAAAAAACAAGATTTAATTAATAATAATTAGTAATAATAGATTTTTATAATATTCATGGGAATTATACAAAAATCAAGATACCTACTTTGATATATCAATCAATAACACGTTTTTACCATGTCAATTTTCAGAATAAAATTAATTTGAAATAGATTGATTTTTACATGGACATAATAAAATAATCTGCTAAACCATACTTTATTTAAAATCGACTTTTCACTAATATGCAAACATTTTTCAACCTATAATTAAGTCCCACCAATACCTTATTTAGGATTAGCTATAAGCATTATTTTTTCCTTGTATTCATAGGGCTATAAAAGTATTTAAGGAAAAAAACAAATCAATGTCGATGAAAAATCTTAATGATTTTTTTTTAATTTTAAAAGATTATAAACTAAATTAAACTCTGTAATAATGAAATGAATTCCAACCCAAAGTGGCTGTCAGTAAACTATAAAAATATGAATCAAATACTGTCATAGGGAATTTTTTTTAAATATTCCGACCAAGGAATTATTAAATTAATTACTATTTAAATACCGCCTTGTGTAATTCATTGGTTCACTGAACGCATTTGATTAGTTAATGTATAAACGTATTAGAACTCCACAAAGCTAATACATGAATGATCGAATAACAATATGAGATATAATAGGTATTGGTTTTGGGAAGTCAGTCAAGAAAAGTTTTTAGACTTTACTCTTGGCCGGAGGCTCTGACCTTTTAGCTGTTGGCACTCTGCCGACAGTTTGAATAACCAACCCTAGTGACATGTCTCCTTAAAGTCTTCGTTAGTTTAGTGTTAAGTTACTATGGTAAGAATATCTATTTGTATATTATATATTAGTTAGGTATTTATTTGAGCTTTTGGTCTATTGATTTATTGTTATGTATTTTATTATTGAGCAAGAGTAAAGTTTCTACATTAACTAAACAACTGCGTTCAGTGAAAAAATGAACTACCCAAGGAGATATTTAAATGGTAATTAATTTAATAATTCTTGGTCACTAGGTCACTAGTTTAATAAAATATCAAAAATTTATAACTAATTATGTACCATAAACATTTATATGGATTTTATATTGTCCATGTACAACCACTCTTCGTTTTAATGGACTTAATGTTTTTCTATTTTTCTTTTCTAGATGTAACCTTCATATGTATCGTATATCTGTAAAATATATGAATAAAATAGATATTATTATTATTATATTTACTAGCAAAATATTCCCTGTGATATGTTTTCTGAAATTTTCTTTCAGGTTTTAATTCACCAAATTGAACTGCATTTACCAAATTAAATTTGTAACAATTTTATCTGTAGTTCAAAAATACCTATTTAAACAATGTTAAACCAAAATTTACTAAAAATAAACTGACAGAACTTGATAATGTACTCACAATTTTTATGAAAAAAATGTGCTCGTAATTTATCTTTTCCAATTTGTATAACATTTAAGAGATAAAATAATTTTTTTATCCATTATCAATAAAATATTTAAATTTATAATTTATTTACTGATTGAAAAATACCTAAATGTTTTTATTACAAAGTTATATTTTTTAATATTCCAAATCGATTCAAAATACCTTAAATTCAAGTGGATGCCATTTACACTAACTTCAGTAAAGCCTTTGATAAGTTTTTATAAGCTTTTCTGGAGTCAGTATAAATGGCATTCTTATTAGTTCGAATCTTATGTGACTAATGGAAATATTTACAGAAAATACCTCTACAACAGTACAACATTATGGTTACAAATTAAAATAAATACAGGACATTTTAATGTTTAAAAACGACTATAGTAACTTGAATAAATGGTTATTAAAAATACACGACCATCGTGGTGAAATGCCTATTTGACTCATTACCATTCGCGATACATTCTTCAATTCTTAAATATAAAAAGAGAAAACATTAACAAAAATAATTACATAAAATATTTAAATTTTTGACAAAATATAAAATGGACTGTCAAAGAAAATTAACCTTCCTACAAGTACATTTTTATTACTATCGCATCGTTTCAAGTCTCAGACAAGATGGTCTTGAACTTTGGCAAATTTCAAATTTGCTCCAGGTACATCATCTTCCGTTAATTCCATTTTTTTAAAATACATTTAACGTTACTGTCAATAGGGAAATCAAAATATGTGCTACCTCTGGCTCAAACTAATTTCTTTTGCTAACAGAATTTTTGTTGCTAGGAACTCAATTCATGTATAAAATTGCAATTAACTTTGTTGATTAATGTTTTTAATAAAAATATATTTTATTATATCCCATCACAAACAATTTTTTCTCAATAAATAAATTTTCATAACTGGCTTACATATTATTTAGTTTTTTTTATTGTTTAATTTATTTTATGGTACATTTTACTACTATATAAATAGTCTGTGAATAAATTATTATGTTTGTTTGGTTTTTATTCCAAATAAATAAAAAATATTAATGGGAAAAATATGTTAAGGCTGTTGAATTTTTATAATCAGTTAGGGAGTTTTGGTTGAGCAATATTTAATGCTTGAACTGAAAATATTACTGCCAAAAGTAGATTATTTATTTTTAAATACATAAAAGAAACATTACACATTTCTGTGGTTTATAAAACTGTTCCATTAAACTTTTTTTTTATTACTATTTTCCATACCCCAATTATCCATCTTCAGAAACTATATCCATACCTAGTATTTTAGATTTTGAGCTTTAATATGTTTTGTTTCAGTCAAAAATGTCACTAGGAATAATACCAGCATTGAAAAATATCTAGCTTGTACGTTTATGTACAAACGGAAAAATTTTATCAGCAAAGTTAATAATTTGAAGAAAATTTTTACTAATCTTAATGCCTAAATCTCTTATCTCTAAAACCCACTAAGTCTTGTGATGATATGGAAGGTTTTGAAATATAAATGAAAGATTATGGTAGTGGAAATATTCATGTTTATACGATTTATTATATGTTCTCAAAAACCGTAATGAAATTATCATGCATTAAACTTAATATACGAAAAATGAAAATTAATAGACCTATTCCAAAAATTTCACCATTCTTACAAGTGCTGATAAACTGATCAGTTCGATATTATAATGATAAAATGAAAAATAATTAAAAAAATTACTGCTATACTCCCTTAAATATTTTCTTCTGTATATTTCTTCTTTTTCATTTATTTCATTAGACTGATTTATTTCCTCCTGTTTACTCTTTTAATAAAAGTCCATAAATTTTTTATAATTGGTACAAATTCCTTCTCTTAAAACATTGGTTTTTTTTATTTACCTTTTTAAATCCAAAATGACTTTTTTATTTATTATTTTTCTGTTTCTAATTATAAAAACAAAAAATCAATCTTGAATCTTAGATACTGAATGATTTTTAATTTTCACAGTTAAATTTTAAATTAATATTTTTCCAAATATATTTAACAAGTTTTATTTTTATTAAAATTTCATGAGACCTTCCTCTATAAATATGTCCAGAACTGTTGATTATACAAAATTTTTAATTATACAAATAAATTCATTATATTCAGCTTAAAACCTTTGGAATATAATAATTCAAATACAACACTAATTTTTCTTTCCAAAAGTTTAGCTATTATCTCAAATGTGGTCTAATGATGAAGTAATAAAATTTTAAGTCGAGTGCCACCAATTTTATTAATATTGAAGAAGGTTGACAACTAGTTTCAGCAAAATGCCATCATCAGGTCAGAACAGGGCCGGCCTGAGGGGTGTGCGACGTATGCAGCCGCACACTCGAGCCTTTTGGAGGGGCATAAAATTGGCCAATTTTGGTGAAAAAAAGGCAATTTTTTTATAAATTAATTTAAATGTAGGGCAGAAATATTTAAACTAGAAGGAATTTTGTCTCAAAACTATTCAAGGTAAAACCGAAGATATACCACAATGAGTCCTGAAATACAGTAGTCTCTTGCCCTTGACAAGGTCAGTAGAGCAGCTGGTGGGACGTGGGAAGGGTTGTGACTGATCTTTCTGCCTCTTCTACCACGTCTTTGTTTTTCTAGCCAGTAGCCACCGATATGTGACTAGTAAATCTCTGCGTTTTGCTGGTTTGAATCTCTTTGTTTTGCTACGTCTCCAATGCCTAAACTTTTTGTCATTGACCGAAAGCACGGATGATTATGTCAACATGTGGATAGCGTTACGGATGGTATCCACAATGCCCATATCGGTTGCCTCCGCTGAATGAAGGCTTTCTCAAAGCTGAAATTGATAAAAACTTACCTCAGATCAACATTGTCTCAAGAAAGACTTAACAGCCTTTCAATTTAATCAATTGAAAACGAGCTGTCTCAGTCAATTGATTATTTGGACATAGTTAATTTATTCTCCGAAATGAAAGCAAGAAAAGCCCTTGTATAAATGTATAATAAAAGAGACTATGTACCTATTTTAATAGTAAATAAACTTCTGTTGTGTGCGCGCTATTATTAAACTCTATAATTATTGGTTCACTATGTTCTGTTGTTTTATTTTCTTTTACCCATGAGATATGGAAATTTATCTTAGGTCCGGCGGAGAAGAGATGCTTTCATTAGTTTATTTAACATAATAGTGATTTAAGATACATAAAAAAGATTAATGAACCCATCAAGACAATCAATAATAAATCAAATTGAGAGACATAAATTTAATGTTCTAAAAGGCGCAAAAGTGCACAAAAACTGTGTTTTTAGACCATAAATTTCAAAAATTACCCTCCAGACTGGGGCATAAAATGGGGGTCTTGCAAACTTGCAATTTTCGCCTTAGGCCGACTTGGGTCAGAAGGTTAATTTTAAATTGTTGATATTACTTTTAGAAAGCGAAGACAAGAGATAAAGGTAAGAAAATTGTGGTACAGGAAAAGGGGGAAATAATAAAATATTATGGTAAAATAAGGTGCGAAATATTGTCAGCGAACAGTATAGGTAAAAGTAGATAAGGAATAGTATTGATTACTTCCCTTCAATGGTTAATTTCCAGATTTTGATAAACATTTGTTATAAATTATTTGTCAGATTTGTTAATTTTTTATGTTTTTCGATAAGGAAAAATGCAGTGTGTTTTGAAAACTCGGATATTTTTGTTGTTAGAAAAGCAAAAGATATATCAAACAATACATTTTTAAAAGAAGATTAATCGTGGTTTTGAATGCCATCAAAATAAAGTACAATTTTTTCCATTTATTTTGACCAAAATTAGTAAAACATCCTACCCTGTATTAAGGAGAAAATGTAAACAAACTTCAAAAAAAACTTTTGATTAAACGAAAACAATTAGTGAAAACCCGATTTATTTAGTGCATTTATATTTTAAAATGATCACTCTATTCTAGGATAAGCCAATAAGGATTTAAAGGGGGATCGGTTAAAAATTTTCTACCAAAAAAATATTTGGTTTTTCGCAAACGAGTTTCCTCTTTTTTTCAATTTTTTATGAATATCTACAATTTTTATAAGACGCCTTAAAATTGTATGTTTGTTCTTTAATTTTAAATTTTGATTGTAACATATTGTTTTTTTAGTTTCATATCATAAAATACGTTTTTAATTGTCCCTTTTACAATTTTATTTGTACAGACTATAGTACAAACTCTATATTATTCATATCACCTATATAGTCCAACGTTATTAACTTACTTCAGAGCCTTCAGACAAGTAAGTTATTGAGATCATCCTGTTAGTGTGTCTGTCTGTGAGAGTTTTCACAGCCGTTCCAATGGACCTATATACTTCAAACTTGGTATGTAGATACCTTAATGTCATACATTGGTCGAGTTTAAATTTGAGCCCTTCAAGAGAATATTAAAAAGAAACAATATATTTTGTATTTTTTTTAGTTACATCAACCTAAATAATAAGCCTAATCTTATTTCTACATTATCAAAATAGCTAAATGCGTGGTGAGTTCGCGTTTAATCAATCTTGTAATTAAATTCTAACTAATTTGAGAAGGAGGTCATTCGTGCCTTGGTTAGAGTTCATAAATTGTTTTAGATCTCTGTCTCTACCAATGTTTTATGAATTGTCTGTCGTAAATTCGATAAGAAATTAAATTAGAAATCGATAATAAATAGTTTAAAAGACAAATTACAAATTGAACTGGCGTTATTTTTATTTTTAATTTCATCATTAATAAACAAATTTCATTGTATATATATCCTTGGTATTGGCTATTTTATAAATTATCGAAAGCATCAACCGAAGATAATTTTTCAATGTCAGAATTGTTGAAATCAATTTTAAATGTAATAATTTTGTTTTTCTGTGATAATGAACAAAAAATAGGTCTATATTTACAACTCTTATATGGTTATAATGCAAAAAATATTATTTAATTGTTTGTTGCATTAGATAATAATTATTAATAAATAAAATATAAATTAAATAATTTAAAACACATTTTTTTACAGTGCTGTCAAGACATTACTATGTGAAAATAATGCCAATCCAAATATAATAGTACCAATCAAAGGTATTTCACCATTTCATCTTGTAATCGGAAGTGACGATGGTGATTTTGCACTGAAAATAACTAGTCTGATTTTACAATATGGTGGAGATCCTAACGTAAGGTAAGCAATTAGTTCTTTTTCGTTTTCGTTTCTTGTTTTATTTGCCCAAAAAACATTTCCTCTTAAGCAAGCAAGTTAGTCCGCACGATAACTCAAAAAGTCGGGGGTTTTTCCATTTAGTTTGTATAAATTCAAGAAAAAACTTGGACAGGTTGTAAATATGACCGTGAAGCGTGATCTGCTTTATTACTAGTTGTTTCATGCATTTTTGATAGTTGATTTTTTAAGAAATAAGAGGTTGAATTTAGCGAAAATTGGCTATTTTTAAAGACATTATATTATGAAATACATTTACAAAAAAAGGTCTAAAACAAATGATAAGTTTTGTATCTAAAGAATGTAATACATTTTTCGAAATTGTATTTTGTAGTTCTTAAGTATCACAAAATACAGGGTATGGTAATTTTTTTAAATACTCCTTATCCAATACATTATAATCATGAAGTTTAGTTTATTTTCGATTATCATTAATAAAACTATACAATACTTTATACTGTTCAAATTGTCGCTTTTATGTTCAATACAAATTTCCAGACTTAAAATTTTCATATAGATTACTAGATTTCCAGATTTAAATCACTTGGATTTTTTTAAATTTAAATAGTCTACAAGTTTTCCATAATTTAGTCAATTAGATTTTATATACGATTTGCATGTTTTCCCGATTTGTATCACTTTGATTATTTTTTTAATTTTTAAATCTATAAAATTTCAAGACTTAAAATTTTCATACAGTTTACTAGATTTCCAAATTTAGATCACTTGATTTTTTTAAATTTAAATAGCCTAAAAGTTTATATAGTTTAATTCAAACTTATGCTAGTCATTGCAATTTTTTAAAATCTTATAATTATGAAAAATTCGTTCTTTTTAACATCCTGTATCTCAGAATCTTATCATTATTTTTCATTCGAGCGAAGCCATTTTCCATTTAAAAAGTGCAGGGTCCTTTACATTTATCAATAATTTTTTTTTAAATAAATTAGTTTCATTTCAAATATGTTCATATGGTGTAGAAATTACTTGTAGGATTAAGACATCAAATTTTGAGAGTGTGCAATTTACATGTCTGATTAAGGGAGCAAGTAGTCTTAGTGTGAAATTTACTATCGCCGGCAAAAATATATAAATCTGTCATCACCCTTCAAAATACTTTGTTTGAATGTACCTACCATGTTTAACTTTATATATTTTGTAAATAATTTTTTAGTCAAAATAAAAGAAATCGATTTACGAATTATCAGTTATTGTTCTTTTGAATGACCGTGTTTGACTTCATATCTTTACGCGAAATAGTATGTTTTCATAACAACCATTAAACGTTTTAAATTTTTTTAATTATGACAATGATAATGTATTAATATATAGTGGCGAAAAAACTATTAACATATAATCTTATCGCTTCCATTCATTTAAATCCATAAAAGCAACCGGATATAACTGGATGCACAAACAAAGAGATTGTGATGAGTTAAACTTGGATGAGGTTGACATAGATACACACAAATAATTATTTGTATAATTTATTAATAGATTAAAGTGTACGTATTACTATTAAATTGTTATCATAATTTTTACTATAATTTATTTTCCTAGAATTGTTGATTAAATTTAAACAAAACAATATTATCTAAGTTTAAGTATAAGCATTTTCTTTACTAAAAGATGCAAGATAAAGTCTGATAAATAACTTGGACCTATTATGAATTATATCTGATTTAGTTCAGTACTAAGGGAGTAAACATAACATAAATTCTGCGAGCTATTATGTAATATTTGATATTTGTTAAAAAATTCTTTAGAAAAATCTTTGTTCATATCTTCATGATAATCACCCAATTTTTTGGATTCAAAAATAAGATCTTTATTTTTTAGAAAACCTTTTACTTCGATATGATTAACACAGGTTTACAAAAAAAAGTCCGGATTATTTGACCGGACCATGGTATTCTTAGGAATTTTGGCGTCCTAAATCCGATCCCGGGGTTAATTTTACCCCAATCACTTCAGAAAAACCAGATTTCAAGATCATTTAGAGGTTTAAATGGTGATTTTTTGGAACCGGTCCCGGGACAATTTCTCAAGCGAGCTGTTAAGTTGAGGGGTAACTGTCTAGGTCGTGAATACCTTCCAAACATTGGACAGGGCACATGAATCTCGACCAGGACCAGCGCAGGGAAAGACCAGTGGATAAAATGTTACCATGATCATTGTATCTCGCGAATTTCGATCTCCCTGCCAAGGTGTTCAATTTCGGCGATCCATTTGCTGTGAGATAATGCCCGTGGATCCAGCACTGACCCAAATTTGCTTCCCTTGCCAACACGTAGAATTTTGGCGATTCAGTTATCGTCAGTTAATGCCAGCACTTCTCAAAGTGCTCCTAGAACATCGTCCAAAAACAAAAACCTCTCAATATTAAATTGGGGTTGATAAAACGATTCGTCAAGGCTCTTAAGAAAAGAAGTAGCGAAGCTTTCCAATATATCTACCAGAAATTTCCAAAGTTGTCAGATGCTAAAATCAAAGAAGGGATTTTCATTGGGCCGCAAATAAGAGAACTTATAAAAGACACAGAATTCCCAAAGAAGATAGCGGTAGATGAGGAAGAAGCATGGAAGAGCTTTGTCCCAGAAATTTCTTGGAAATAATAAAGATCCAAACTATATGGAATTGGTGGAGGGCTTGCTCCAGAACTATAAAGCCATTGGATGTTTGATGAGCTTGAAGGTCCACTTCTTGGATTCGCATTTGGAAAATTTTCCAGAAAACCTCTCGACATTTTAGCGAAGAACAAGGTGAAAGATTCCACCAAGATATAAAAGAGATGGAAAGTCGCTACCAAGATTTCTGGGACATTAACATAACTCAATCGCCAAAAATTCTACGTGTTGGCAAGGGAAGTAAAATTCACGAGCTCGAATATCTCGAACCACTTGAGCATAACTCCAATGTTCTGGCAAGGTTGTAGGGCCATTTGTGTCTGTGCTGGATCTCCTATCATTAACTCAGAGCAAACGGATCGCCGAAATTGAACGCCTTCGCAAGAATATTGAAATTCGCGAGATACGACGATCATGACAATATTTTATTCATTTGGCTGGCCCTGCGCTGGTCCTGGTCGAGATTCATGTCCGCTGTCCTATGTTTGTAAAAGGTATATTCACGACCTAGGCAGTCCCCCTCAACTTAACAGCTCGCTTGAGAAATTGTCCCGGTACTGGTTCAAAAAAAAGCACCATTTTAACCTCTAAATGACCTTGAAATCTGGTTTTTCTGAAGTGATGGAGTAAAATTGACCCCGGGATCGGATTCAGGACGCCAAAATAGCTAGGAATACCATGGTCCGGTCAAATAGTCCGGACTTTTTTATTTTTGTAAACTTGTGTAATTAATTGCTTTTCCTTACCAATATCACTCTTATAACCTTTAGATAAACCCCACCAGAAAACCGCGCCACTCTCCTAATTTTTCACACTTTTTGCTTATTAAAATAAATAATTTTTTTCATCAATATTGACTATATACATATTGTAGAGAATTAAATTGTCTACAAATTTGTTAGTTACCTTTTTTATAGAGACATCCAAAATACGCTTAAAAATCGATAACACAAAATTAAAGATGGCGGATAGTTCCCACAATTAATTTATGGGCAAGAATGTAATTTCTTCACCTACTTCTTAGGGTACACCTAAATGTGTCAAACTTATATTTTTTTTTGTTGAGCTATTATAAAAACGTGAAAATTAAAAAAAAAAACAATACACTGTATTTTTAATCTTAGTTATAGAAAAATTAGGTAAGACTGTATGTACGCCAATAAACAAGAGAATACCAAAATATTTATTATTACAAATTGCACATTAAATAAATATTCATTTTTAAAATGAAAAATACTAAATCCTAATCTAATCTACATAACGACCTAAAAACTAACTCGATTATAAGGGATTAATGTATAAAACCAAATAAATTTCAGTTCCGATGATGGCTTAACGCCCGTTCACATAGCGGCAGCATGGGGAAGGATAGAAATCCTTCAATTACTCCTCTCCTGCGGAGGAGATCCAGAGTCCAGAGACTCCAACTGGATGACACCAATCAACTACGCCAAAAAAGAAAATTATTTCGACTGCTTAGACCTCCTTAGATCGTATTTGCCGAATAATTACGATATTATTAATAAGGAGAAAAGAGACTGCTACAAATTTAAATTTGGTAAGTTCAAAACATAAAAAAATATAATTAATCTGTTATTTACAAATATAGTGTATTAAAAAATAAACTGTATCAACGTTATTAAAGAGTAATTAACTAAAAATACGCATAATACAATGTATTATCTGTATTTTTAATTAAACAAGATAATATACAGAATAAAGTCTAGAATATCGTAAAATAAAGAGTAGTATTATGAGTCAGTTTGTCTACACCAAGATATATTTATAGAAAACTATTTTTAGATTATTTACCTTCTCTTAAATATCAAAATATTCACTATTTATTAATTTTTAGATAAAATACTTGTAAATAATGGTTATATAACTGGAGAATACGAAATCGACAAGAACCTTAATATTAACAATATCAAAACCCAAAACAGTATTATTTATACCAAGCAATGTATTACTAAAGACGAAATGTTGGAATTGGCCAACTTGCCAAAACCTGATAGCACCAAATTAGTCCTAAACTGGTTCAACACCCACATAGAAGATAGAGGCGGAGAAACTTACGTAAGAAATACAGAAACTACAACGGAAGAAGATTTTATATCTTTAGAAAGCTCAAAAGATGAATCTGACAATGAGAGTAGCATGAAATGTAATATTTCATTAAAAAAAGCTTACAAGAAGAAAAGAAAGATCAAAACACCAAAAATTGTTGCCCCAAACTCTCAACCTAGTTTCATTATCTCTGAATCTGATTTAAACCAATCAGAAACCCAAAAATATTCTACAAAAGAAATATTTTCCGATGAATCTGGCATTGTTACCTTAGCGCATTCAAAAAATTCATTTTCTTCAACTAACTCAGCCGTAAAAAACCGGGAAGTCAGTAGCGATTATATGACAAGTAGCGATACCAGTTTATTAAACAAAAATATTTTTACATTAGCGAACGAGTTTAGTCTGCTCACTTCGGATGAATCATGCGTTGAAAAGAGCAAAATCGCTTCCGAGAACAAATCGGAGGACATGGGAAGTACAGAATTGAGTTTTGTTACTGTCTCTGAGGTTTATAAATACGAAGATAAGGAAGAAGGGATTGTTTTGTACGAAAAGAGGATGGTGAAAGTAGGAAGGTAAGTTAATAAATAAAATTTCATTTTTTACAACTTCTAATTGCCTTCTAGATATTAACTTTTAATTGTAGTTTATTCACTTTTAAAATATACCTGACAAAATAAAAAATATATCAATCTAACAACTTTGGTTCTTAAAAATGTTCATAATGAAAGTTACAAAGTAAGTGATAAAGGGGATCATAGAGATAGGATAAGGTTAGAGAGAGCATGAAAGAGATAGACTTATGGGTATTCAATGTAAAGCCGATGTACACAACATCTCTACTCGAAAACTACCTTTTGTTTTGATTAGGACTCATAAAAAATGATAAATTGCGAATATATTAAATAAATTAAATCTGTAAACTCCGCTTTCAGAGGTTCGTTATGCTTCCTAATGTAAACATTTAGGGTTTATCCGATCTAAATTACGAGTGTAAGTTATCGATGAACACTATTTTTTTTAATCCAAGATCCATATCTCAAATATGGTCAAGTGTTCAATAAATGAAGAGAAACTCAAAATCATGTACAAATTAGCGGCGACTAGTTTCGGCTAATAAACCATCTTCAGGCCATACATATTAATATACAAAATTGGAAAAAACATAAAGTGAGTAACAATTAACAATGGGGTTGAGAGGCATAGGGAGATTATGATTACATGACAAAAAATATCCAATTTTTTTAAACAATTTTTATAATGTTTATAGATGTTTATGGTTTATTATTTACCTGCTACTATTTTTTTTTATTTTATTTTCAAACTAAATTAACCAGAATTTCCAAATTTACTCATAAACGTAATAAATGTATCTCTATGGGAGTAAAATATATATCTACTTAGTTAAATATAGTGTCAGGTGTTCCTTAAAAATGTTTTTAGAGTCCAAACTCTTTTATGTTATTTAAAAACGACATATAATAATAATAATAATAATAATAATAATAAATGGTCTTTATATGTACTCACGACGGAATTAGCGCCCCTTTCTGCGTAAAAATTTAAATGTTTATTATCTTCAAATAATACTTGCTTAGTTGTTAGATGTTACGATCGCCGGGTTTTAATTTTGAGTGATATTGGGATTTTAGTGACATCAGGTACTTAACTAGAAGATTTTTATGACGCAATTAAACTCGCCTGGCCAAAAACTACTGACCTATAATCCGTTATATAAACTCGCCTGTGAATGTTAGGTATCTTCTAATATTTTTTTTTCAATGTTTTTATCTAACCTAACCTCATTTGTATAGTAAACAATTTTTTTTCTCCAAATAAATAACATCGGTTTGATTTATATTATTAGGATTTTTTTCAGTATTAGAATTTTTTATATATTATTTGTAATTACTTTATACAGAGGTTTTTTACTTTTTTTTTTTCGACTATTTCTACTCTTTTGTTTTTTCTGTTTTTTTTTCATGGCTGTTCCGTTTGTTTTTCTATTTTTTTTCCTTTGTTCTTTAATTTTTTTCTCATTTTTTCTTATTCTTCTGATTTTTGCAATTATTTGGGATTTCTTTGCGGTTTTTTGCAATTTATTTCAATTATTTAGATTTTTTTAAATTTTTTTATGGTTACAGTTGTTTCCGGTTCTTTGGTTGTTCTTTGGTTTTTACGATGTTTTTCGATTTTTCTCGCTTTTTTCTCATGTTTCTGATTTTTTTTTCTGTTTTTTTCTAATTTTTCCTCATATGTAATTATTTTATTCAGAGGTTTTTTTTATTTTTTCCAGTTTTTCTCATTTTTCTGTTTTTTTGTTTTTTTTTGTGGCTTTTTCTACTGTTTGCACTTTTTTGTTTTTTCTGTTTTTTTTTTGGGATTTTTTCTAATTTTTCATGATTGTTCTGTTTTTCTTATTCTTCCAATATTTTTCAATTATTTGCATTTTTTTGGGATTTCTTTCCGATTTTTTTGCAATTTATTTCAATTTTTTCGAATTTTTTTTGATTGTTACAGTTGTTTCCAGTTTTTTGGTTGTTCTTTGGTTTTTGCGATGTTTTTCGATTTTTCTCGCTTTTTTCTCATGTTTCTGATTTTTTTCTAGTTTTTCTTCATTTTTTTCTCATTCTTCTGTTTTTTTTCTCATTTTTTCTTATTCCTTAGTTTTTTTATGACAATTTGCGATTTTTTTTGTCATTTTTTTGTGATTTTGTTGCGGTTTTTTGCGATTGTTTTGCGATTTTTTGTGATATTTTCGATTTCTTGTCTTTTTACCGTATTTTACAATTTTATTTTCCATTTTTTCCCATTATTTTCTAATTTCTCTCTCAATTTTTTTCTTTTTTTCAATGTTTTTTGTTTTTCTTATTATTTTTTCCGATTTTTTCTGATTTTTTTTTCGATTTTTTAATTTTTTCTCGTTAAATTTTTTTCAGTTTTTTCTAATCTTTCCTCATTGTTCTGTTTTTCTATTCTTTTTTTTAGTTTTCTAATTTTTCTTGTTTCATTGATTTTTTGTCATAATTTGCGGTTTTTACTGCTTTTGCGGATTTTTGCGATTGTTTTGCAATTTTTTGTGATATTTTTCGATTTCTTGCGTTTTATGAGGCTTTTTTCGTTCTTTTTTGCGACTTTTAGCGTTTTTTTCGGTTCTTTGATTTCTTCATTTTTTCTGTATTTAACAATATTTTCTAATTTCTCTCTCAAGTTTTTTGTTTTTGTTTTTATTTTTTGTTTCCGATTTTTTACTGTTTTTTTTTTCAAATTTTTTTGATTCTTCTAATTTTTTCTCTTTTTTTTTCTCATTTATATGATTTTTTGTTTTTTTTTTCTGTGTTGTTTCTCATCTGTAAAATAAAATATTAAAATTAGCGTCCCGAATTTCTAATTTTGAAATCTAGTCACCATAATTGTACTTATAAAATAAACTTAGTTTTCATTAGATAGTAATTTTAGCAGAATTTTAAAAATATTGGAACAAAGACATAAATTTATGTACCGTCTCTAATCTAGTTCTAAAATAGTTTTCATAGGGATTTTTGATGCCTTTTTGACGTTAAATTTTCTTAATTTTTTTCGCTTTTCAATATATTCAGGAACTAATTTAATACCATTAGAACATTATAAAAGCAAATATTTATTGCCTGGATAGCCCGTCTTATATGTTCTAAAATTTCCCTATGCTTATCCATTCGCTAACGCCTCCGTAAAAAAAAGAAAGAAAGTACATTGGTTTGGCCGAGATTTAGCCAAGGGCTATTCTTATATTTCTGCAATTGCAATTTATCAGATTTCATTCTAAAAATAACTATTTTATAATTACCCTAAACAGCTAAAATTTAGACGAACTATTCAATTATTATTTTATCAAAGTATTAATTTACTAATTAGATAAGATAAATGTTGACTTTGTATTATTGCATTTCAGCGAGTGTAATGGTAGCATATCATCTAAAATGTCGTCGTTGCCTGAATCCCTCGATTACGATCCTGTCACTTTAAGAAGGGAATTAACCCTTTTAGGATACGATCCTGGTCCAATTACATTCACCACCAAAAGGGTGTATTTAAAAAAATTGTATCAGCTAAAGAAACAACCAATGAATGCAGTAGTTCAAGAAAAAACTGACAATACCAAAAAAGGTTAGTGAATAGTTTTTTAAATATTCAAATATTATTTTTTCAAGATTTATTAATCAAGGCTAGAAATCCGACGCACGGCCAATTTCTTTCGGTTTACATTGAGTATTAATTTTTTTTTTGTTTCATATAATTTTTATTTTATTTGGTCCGTATTGAAAAAAAATAATCAATTCAAACATATATTATACTTAATCATTATTCGTATAAGCATGATTTTATCGTAGTCGAATCTCTAGTCACTCGTAAATGCTTTCAGATAAAAAAAATTATATGCATTTACTATTTTTTTGGAAAAACTAATCAGATAATTAAAAAGATTGCAAATTTAAAATATCATTTTTGATATATTTATAAATTTGATAAAAGCACAAAGGAAATAATGAACCTTTACCAAAGAAATTTAAATATCTACTTTTGTCATAAAAATTATAATACAATACAAAAATATCTGATTATTTATTTATTACTTTTATACTAAAATCTTTAATTTTATTTTTAAATACTCTGTATATTATTTTATGAATAACAGCTGATTTACTTAAAATAAAAATCGTTTGACACCGTCACTCTCATATATACTTCACTTTTAACATTAAATTATCTTCAACCTCTATTTAAATGTTTTTGTATCCCAAACTAATTCCAAAACCGTCATATCTTAAAGCAATTCTCAAAAATCTTCCAGTATACTCACCAGAATTAGAAAAAACTCTCAAAAACTCAAATTGGACGTCCGACCTCGCTGGATACAAAAAGTTAGAAGAACTTGTGATCGGCCAATTCAGCGTTTCAGATCCATCGAGAAAATGGCGAGAGGGTAACAGCAAATCTTCCTTTACTTATCTACTACTGGATCCGAGAAAAACTGATAATTTACCTTGTAGGGCAGAAATTATGGAGCCTAAAGACGTTTGGGAGACTTTCCTTTCGGCGATATTTTATGTAGGAAAAGGTACTTTATAAATATTAATTCATAATTGTAAATAGAAGAGGTCTTGTATGGTTATCCTTTATAAATATCCTGAGTGCGTTTTTCCATGAAATAGTATTTAGTTGTTTATCTTTTAGATGCAGTTGGAGCTCATATGTACACAATTTAAATCGTGTACTTCTACAGTTAGTCTGGGTTTTCCTGATCTACTGCTATCTTTTTTCAGTCATCTTACCTTTTCAATTTTCTTTATTAAAACAATTTTATATATTTTCAGGAAAGAGAACTCGTCCGTATTCCCATCTCTACGAAGCAGTGTCACACTGGAAACAATCCAAGTTTTCAGCCAATACCAAAAAAATTCAAACGATCCTCGATATCTGGCGCAACGACACGGGAGTGATTTGCCTGCATGTCTTCCAGAACGTAATTCCTGTGGAGGCGTACACAAGAGAAGCGGCCATGATAAGCGCTCTCAAAATGGAGAATATCTCAAATTTAAAAAATGGAGAGTTCTATGGTATCGCCTCGACTTGGGGAGGTAAAGAAAAAAGAATGTTGGGGACTTTTCTTTTATACAAAGCTATGAAGATTTTTTTGAATGAAGGAGAAAGACAACTCTATCCGGAAGATATAGATTGAATGATGTATGTACATAGTGTAAATAGAAAATTTATTCGCGGGACAAAATCTAATAGAGAAAACCGAGTTTTCTCTACAGCAAATTATGAAAAGAATTGAATTTAACTTAATTATTTATTTTAAAATTTTATTTTTTATAAAGTCGATCAAAACGAGTTGAAACTGAATAGTTAGCGCTGTCGCACATTGTCAAAATCGGCGAATTAATCAATACATTTTTTTTTTACCTGTTATCTGATTAGGTAAATAAAAATTTTCAGGTCAATAACCAAGTGTTAATAGTCTCAATCAGATTGAACAATATTAATAATGTTATACTGTAATGGAAAATACCCCGATCGCTCAGTACCTTTATTATTAGGGCATATAATTGATTTGAAATATGACCGATACAAATGTCACTACGTCTCTGTTGTTTTTACTGTCAAACAAGTTTAGTTTTGCAGTTATATGTCATTCTGATCACTTTTTTTATAGATATCAACTTTATTCTTAATAAAATAGCTAAAAAATTAAATTTTATAAAGTGGAAAAGTATCGGGATATATTTTAGAAACGTATATTTTGAATTAAAAAAACTAAAAAGTTTTCTTTTATGTCACCTCCATTTAGAGTTATTCGCTCTTGAAGTGTCAACGTTGAAAACGTTTATTAGCTAATAAAATCTCAATAATTTTACACCTTTTTATTTTTCTTGGAATTAAAAAAAAATGATTCTTGTTTGTTTTTCATAAAAAAAAAACTTCAATCAACACCTTTTTTTTTAATTTTTGTTCATGGTTCTGTGTTTCTCAAATTCTTTCTGTTGTTTTCTAACTTTTTCTCATTTTTTTCTTATTCTACTGAATTTTGTCGTTTTAGTTTATTTTATCGATTTTTCGTTTTTGTCGATTTTTATCGATTTTTGGTTTTTTTCTAATTTTTCCTCTTTTTTTTTATTGGTCTGTTTTTCTCAAATTCTTTCTGTTGTTTTCTAACTTTTCTCATTTTTTTTTTGTCGATTTTTATCGATTTTTGGTTTTTTATAATACGTTACAGTGTTGACTACAAAGAGTGTTATATAGTTGTAAAAAGGGCGCAGTTTAATGAGTTTATTTTTTTTATTTTACCTATCGATCGCGATCGCCACCGCCGTCCAATGAATAATTGAATAATATGCAAAAAAAAATAGTTTTGTCGATATTTCTTTCAACCAAAAAAAATAGACCGGACCTAAATAATTCTTACAGAACCTGAACCGGATCGGAATCGAAATTTTTCAAATTATGTAGAACCCGAACCGGACCGGAACACTTATTTCTCCTATTGGACTTACCTTCTCTACTTACCCTCTAAAACTAAAATGAAAGCAATACAGTGGTTAAGATTCTATTAACAAAAAACCGGTTTTAAAGTTGACTCTTCAAAGGGGAATAACTCCGAGGGAGGCGTCCTAGAAAATTTTAACGTTTTTATCCATAATACAGGTTCCTGAAATATCAGTAAAAGGAAAGACACTTGAGTACACACCTCAGATCTGGGGAAATTTATAGAGTATATCTGGCAACAACGCACCGTATATATTCACAAACCGTCATATTTTACCACGTTTTTTAACGTTCACAATTTTGAAGCATGAAAAAACGTTCGAAACGTCACATTTTACGACGTTTTCAACGTTTATTAACGTTTACTTTTTGATGTAAAAAACTTTCACTTTTTTTGCATCAAATACATGTATTTCCCATAAGGAAAGATGTCAAAATCGATGAAATAAGGCATTGACGTATTTTTTCGAATTAAAATTCTAAGCGTTAAAAAAACATTTAAAACGTCGTAAAATGTGACATTTCGAACGTTTCTTCACGTTTTAAATTACTGAACGTTAAAAAACGTTGAAAACGTCGTAAAATGTGACCATTCGAACGGTTTTTCACGCTTCAAAATACTGAACGTTTTTTAACGCTTCAAAATACTGAACGTTAAAAACGTCGTAGACGTCGTAAAATGTGACGTTTTGTGCATATATACTTTGCGCTGTTGCAAGATCTACCCTATAAATAGGGGTGTGTGTACTCAAGTATCCTTCCTACTACTACTAATATCCCCCAAATTCTGAAGACTATTACAGCTTCGCCAGTTTTGAATCCCTTGGCTTTGTCTCAGAATGTAACCTGTCTGGTTAAGCCATAATTATATTCTTCTTAACGTTGGTATAAATTGGCAGTTTACATGATATTTTTAACTAACTTCGTATGTTTTGGCAAGTGAGCGTTTGCTATTATGAGAATGAGTGCAATTATCGAGATTTATATTTATTTTACAGTGCGAATCAGAGTATTTAAAATATTCGACAATTTATTCTACAATGTATATTAATATATTTTTACAATAAAAAAATCAATTTTTAAATGCAGCATTATAAAATTTACGTTTTATCAACTTTTAAATCGATTTATTTTATTTAAAATAGGGAGAATTTGAATATTATGTTTCTGAAATAATCTACAACTAAACATGTTTTAGGATTAATTTTATTATGACGAGATTCAAGATTTATGTGGATAATTGGTTTCCATTATTGGATGTCTTATTGAGTTATTATAAAATCGTCGTTTTTTCAAACTTATTTATACCCATTTGACAAATTGACTAACGTTTCAAAAAATGTTATATCAAAAATTTCAAAATATCACACTAGAGTTGTGATATTAATTTTGTTCGCCAAACCAACTTTTGGTTAAAAGTTAAAATAAAAATTTCAATGTGATATCCAACAAATGACCTTTTTCTACAATAAATAATGTAAAATATGCAATGCAATATTTATATAAATTGTATGTAAGTATATTTTCGTATTAAAAAAAGTATAATTGTTTCTATTGTCTTTTATTTCGTACACTATATGTTTATAATTTATAATAGTCTTAAGACGAAAAATGGAAATGGAAGGTGTAAACGAAAAAGAAGTATATGGATAACAGACTTGAAAGACAGAAATTTTATATTTAGAAATTATAGATCCTCCTACTCCAGAGGTTTGAAAATTCGGGAACTATATGTAAGATATAAATTTTATGTTTATTGGGAGACAAAATAGTTCTTAGCGAGACTTATCAGTTTTCTGATATAAACAATGAGGTCCCCGTCGAAAAACAATAAATAATTTACTGCCTAGTAATTTTCAACGACAAATTTTTTTAAAATTTGAAAAGATTCGAAAATGAGGGACTTCACAATATTTTTCGATTTTTGTTATTTCTCTATAAAATCTACAATTATATTTCCATTATTATGAAAAAATTCTTACTTATAGTATTTTTCCTCTAGTATTTCTAGAAAAATAATTTTTAACGACGAAGTTTTCGAAAATTTGAAAAAAAAATCGAAAATGAGGGACTTCACAATATTTTTCGATTTTTGTTATTTCTCTCTAAAATCCACAATTATATTTCCAATATTAGGAAAAAATTCTTACTTATAGTATTTTTTATTGTCGTTTAATTAGCGCTGAATTCAATTTTATATCTTGTATATTTTTCTAGTTGGAAAAAAAATTGAATTTTTGAATTCAACATTATTTCTAAAATTTCAAAAATTGCTCAAAATAGATCATTTTTTTATCTTTCTGGATCAAAGTTCCTCTAGTATTTCTAGAAAAATATTTTTTAACTACAAATCTCTAAAATTTGAAAAAACAATCGAAAATGAGGGACTTAACAATATTTTTCGATTTTTGTTATTTCTCTCTAAAATCCACAATTATAATTCCAATATTATGAAAAAAGTCTTACTTATAGTATTTTTCCTCTAGTATTTCGAGAAAAATAATTTTCAACGACAAATTTTTCTAAAAATTGAAAAAACAATCGAAAATGAGGGACTTAAAACAATATTTTTCGATTTTTGTTATTTCTCTCTAAAATCCACAATTATATTTTCAATATTATGATTACTTATAATATTTTTACTGTCGTTTAAATAGCGTTAGGTTCAATTTCATATCTTGTATAGTTTTCTAGTTATAAAATTTTTCCTAACAACTTGGAAAATAAGGACATAAATTCCAAAAGTGAAATCGGAGCTTTAAAAAAAAATGAACAATAAAAAAACCAAAGGAATAAAAAAATATATAAAAATCAGTATATTTTTTCTTTTTCTCTAATATATAATCTTGCTTTAGGTCATAGGAAGGATCGAACATATCACCTGTCACAGTGAAACTCTAATATATAATTATTTTTGTCAAAGAAATTGTAATTTAGGACCATTTTTAAGGAAGGAGAGAAATAACCTTGCTAAAATAGTAACAGAAAATATTGAGGACTGTTGGTTAGATTATTCCAGAGTATTTGTCTAACGTAGTATAAATTACAAATCAAGACCTGTTGGAACGACTAAAAAAATAAAGAATTCATCTAAATTATGCTTTATATCACGGATATTGTTATAGATGGGTGGATTTGGACTGGTCTTGGGCCTATCTAATATAAGCCTAGCTGCATTGCCGCCACCCGAGGTAGAGACGCCATCTCCCGAATCGTGCTATAGTTCATTTTTTTGCCACCCCGAGACGAATTGAATGAGCTATCGCTGGATGCGTTATATGGATAGGCAAACACCTTAAAGTGCCATAAACGTTTTCTGACACAAAAATTGTCAATATTTTGATACGATCTCGAAAACCACGGCCTTTATTGAAATTATAAAAGGCCACCTTTTGTTGGGTCCAAAACATAGAAAAAATTTAGTTTTCTAAAACCTGTAAAAAGATTGTTTCGAACTTTGGAAGGAATTAAAAGAAATCCAAAATTAGGATAAAATATGGCCTCAAATTTAGGCCCAATTTTCCAAAAACTAGATTTCTCGAAAATCTATAAGGTCTCTTGAGTAAATGAACACTACATTCGATTCGGCTTGACGAGTAGAGTAAGAATTCGCCCTCAAATTAAAAAATAGTGGGTTGTCTTTGTAAAAGACTTACGGTCCAAAACATGCTCAAAATCGAGGAAAATCCCAGTTTTTTTTAAATTAATTTTTATTAGAATGTCTAGACAAATTTTGTAAGAAATTAATAAATAAAATTCCATATTTTTAATACGCTCCATGAATAGAATTACCCTTGCACGATCTTCTGAAAATGAATATTATTATTTGCTTCATTAACAACAAACTTACTTTTATTCATGATTAAATAAATTGATAAGGACATTATAAATAACCCGAGGCAGCAAACGTGTTAAGACTATTTTTAAGACTTCCACTTTTCCCTAGTCTCGTTAAAATTGATTTTAACAGCTCATTTTAAAACCTTGTTATAACCTTCCTCATCTTGTGTAAACCAAAGGCTGCATTCCTAAATAGTTTCTTCACCTTATCAAATGTTAAATATTCATGAAGTTTGTTGACTCTAAATAATTTGTTTTAAATGAAAAGAGATCCTGTTAAAAATAATATTTTAAAGGTGATTTATTGAAAGAAAGGGAGGTAAGTAAATATTATTATTATTATTATTATGTTTATCCGATATAGATAAGGATCGCATACAATCGTAAGTAATTAATATAAACTATTAAATATTGATATAAATCTGATTTTTATTTTGTTATCAAATTAAACAAAAAATTAAAATACAATAATTTTTCTAACCACCCGCCAGTATTCTTGAAATGAGTTTAATTTTGGCACATTAAGTATTTACAATTATGATTGCTAAATAAAAAATTCGGCCTTTGACTTAAGTATTTTTGATATCAGTATTTTGTTTAAAATGATTTTAAAGAATACTAATACCCTTTTTAAAATTCTTATTTATTTATATGTATAGCGAAACAACAATATAGATTAGATAACATACATTTGAATACGACCTGAACAGTGATTAAAGAATTATTGATAGTGACTATTCGATTTGATTATAAATAGTTAATTTTTTACGGTCCTACATTTGCTGTTAAATTGTCTTTCGTGTACAACCAGTAAAATTTGTTAATTGCTACATGTAAATTAAAATTTTAACAAATTACTAACGCAATTGTGTGTGTGTAAAATTATAAATATTGATAAGTTTGCAATAATTTCCATTTTTTGTAAGTAATATTAGAATGATAAAATATTCAACATATAATATCGGCTGTAAATAGATATTGGACTATAATTATAAATTCTGTATTAAATTTTACATAGATCATTTAAGTTTTTTGACACATTTCACTTTGTTCCGTCTCTCCCGGTTATACCGAAAATGAGAACGAATAATTTAAATTTTTTAAAATTCTAATCTAAAAATATAGAAGTTAAAGCTATGGCCCCATACTTTTTGACATAAAGTAAATTCCCTACTGGTTAATTATTTTACAAGATCTTTAAATGTATTAATTATTAAGATCATCCCAGATCACGCCCCATTTGAAATTGCATCCCGAGAAAGTATTGTTTCCTAAACAGAAGAAGGCCATAACGAAATTGTGTCCTTGCTAGATAAGGATCTGCTGTGTTCGTTGGTTAGTTAGGAATATATAATTGATTTTTTTGTTAATAAAAAAAAGACTAGATTGCACCAAATGTAAACCAGTCACTTTCTCAAAGTTCGGCAACACTGTGAAAAAAATGGCTCTATGACGGCTACAGGACTCATCATTATATGAAGAACATTATAGACTAGGACACTTAAAGTTTGAAGATGTGGGAAGTAACATGTTTGGCATGAGGTCAAACTACATGACTGCTAAATACAGCTTTAATCATTTGAGGATGATAATAAAAAATTGGAATAAGTTAAATACAAGCACAGATTTCAGGACAAATCCTAACGGAATTACATGATTCACAGACGGGTCAAAAACCGAAGGAGGAACCGGAGCTATGGTATATACTACGAGCAGGCAGAGGCTTATATGCCAATACTCAAATGTGCGAGAAATAGAGTAAAAGACATACAGTCAATCCTTAAGACTCTAAGGAACCCAAAGGTAACATCTGCACTGATATGAGAATGCGACGAAGAACTTAAGGAACTGGTGGTTCACAATAAGGTAACCTTCGTGGGTACCAGGACACAAAAGCATCGCTGGAAATGATTTTAAACTAATTGGTCCAGAACCAGCGATGGGAGTACCAAAGGGTACGTTCAGGAACTATATAAAAGGCTGGATCAAGCAAGAACACAAATTATACTGGGACAAAATACCCGGACTACTACACGGGAAAAATTTTATAAAAGAATCGTCAAAGAACCTAACTAAAGAACTACTTTTAATGAGTAAAAATCAATTACGAATTACTACAGGGCTCCTCACGGGACACCTTCCACCTAAACAAAATGTGGTTATACACCTTTTGTAACTGCGTGAGGTACTGGATCACAGAAAAAACCAAAACTGGATCCAAAAAATTACTGTTAGCCATTAAAAACCTGTACAAACTAGTACTGAGAACAAGATTAACTGACTGGGCGCAGTAGATAAAGACACGAGAGATATGGCAAAAAGCTCACGAGGCTGCAGTGAATCCGGTTGATAAAGAACGGCTCCGGAAAAAAAACACTGTGAAAATGACTTGAATTTTATCTTAAAAATCAAATGTAGCTCTGAAACGCAATTTATGTATCACACGCTCTACCTGCCTATTCTGGGATGCAATTTCATCTATGCTGACAGAGCCATAAATTATTATATTCTTATAAGATAATTTTCTAAAATAATTGGTTAGTTAATTCAGTGAAATTTTTACACCTTTTCTAGCGCTAAAAATAATCTAAAATGTGCTGTTTTTGAAATGCCCTGTATTTAAAGTAAACACACTTAAGTATAGATTTTTTGCTTTCTTATCGCTTATTATTAAAAAAAAAACGATATTTAATTCGATTTTATTTATGTTTCAGGTGATATTAGTTCTATTTCTTCAGTAATTATGATCTCAAAATATTTTGTGATTTTCTGTGTTATATTTTCGTCTGTGAATTGTTTAGAAAATGGACTTGCACGTACGCCTCCAATGGGTTGGATGCATTGGCAAAGATTTCGATGTCTAGTAGATTGTGATATTTATCCTGATGAGTGTATTAGGTAGGTACACAAAAAAGAAAACAAAAAAAGAGTTAATAACAAATGGTTTTTTTTAGTGACAAACTTTTCCGTTCCATGGCTGATCATTTGGCATCTGATGGATACTTAGCTGCAGGTTACGAATATATTATGATAGACGACTGTTGGGCTTCTAAAGAAAGAGATTCTCAAGGGAAACTTCAACCTGATCCAGAGAGGTTTCCGTATGGAATCAAAAATTTATCAGACTACGTAAGCTAAATACCTAAATGAAAAACTCGTGTCTTTATTAGTAAAAATGCATTTTAATTTTCGAAAAAAAAAAACATGTATGTAACTATCGATACATTTTTGACCGACATAGACAAAAATGCAATTTTATCTTTAATTATTTCAGTAAATACCATAGAAGTCAAAAGTTTAATAAAAAAATTATTATCTTAAAAATGTATCTCCAGTCTCGGTTAAAAACGGTTACTAAAATATTTTCTATAAAAAAATTTAATCAAAATAAATTTAAGTATAAGGATAATTTGTTAATATTTTTTTTTAGATTCATAGTAAAGGCCTAAAATTTGGTATGTACGCCGATTATGGTACTTTAACATGTGGTGGATACCCTGGAAGTATTCTTCATCTTGAGCAAGACGCCAACACTTTTGCAGAATGGGAAATAGATTATTTAAAATTTGATGGATGTTATTCTGATTGGGTGTTTATTGATGTTGGTAAGATAATAATTAAACTACGATTTTCTTTATACTATTATGCAACAAATATTACAATATTACCCATTAAGAGTCGTTTAAATTAATTATTTTACTATGAGTACTAAGAATATCTATGTATGTGGATGTATATTTAAGATCTATTGTGCCCCTTAGGTTGTGCAAAGCAGTGCATTCTGAAAGAATGTAAATTGAGATTTCTTAATCTATCTCACAAAATCTGCATTCTTTCTTCTCCACTAACCATAACTTCTTTAGATATCTTATCAACAGGCACTACCTTGTTAGGACTCCTGCGAAGCTTATTTTAACTCAAGTTGGTACATTCTATGGATCTCTTCTAGCTATAATATCCCATAAGTACTTTCCCTTTTTTCTTCCCTTGTAGATTACTCCAGTGATTGGTTCTTTGTAACTCCACCTTTCATTTTACTTCTTCTAGTACCGTATTGTTACTGATCCCATACAAGTGCTATGGTTCCAGAAACGGAGTTTCAGATATGTTTTTGGTGAGTTCATCTGCTAGCTACCCTTTCGGACCTTCGAAAGATTGCTCTCAAATACTCACAAATATTTTTTGTTTACACCAACTAACTTTATGGCTGGCACAGATCTCTGAATTAGACTCTATGTGAGAATTCACATTAAGATCAGAAGAAAATTATCCACTCACTTATTGGTTAAAAACGATCAATATGATGGATTGAAAATTTTCGTATCGTGAATAAAAACTATATAAAATATGTCCTGATAATGAAAAACACGTAAGAATTAATAAATCACCGGTTGAATTTGTATATATCCCTGCTTTTTTTAAGTATTAGCTACAAGCACAAATTACTAGATCAGATAACACATCTGTTCGAAAAAGAAAAAAAAATATTCTTTTTCGTTTTTAAACATGAGGTTGATATGACGTAGTTACCCATAGAGTAATAGGAACATTCCTTCAAAAAATTAGCAAAGATTTACACCGTATGTGAAATTTAAGCCATTTACAAATAGATAATGCCCAGTGTATTAATGTTATTTAATTTAATTAGTTTAAATTTAGAAAGAACTTTTTATTTTACACCAATCTATTATCAAGAAAAATATGTCACAACGGGTTTTTGCAAGCCTGGCTCTTGCGAATAGGACAATGCCGTGAGCATATTTTTGGTAGGATATACCGAGATATAAGTCAGAATGTAAAGTTTATCTACAATTAGAGTTGCCACTATTCCCTGTGGGCATCCATATATTAGTAGTGCAGATTGAGATGATGTCTTTGCCCTATCTTTGTCTGCTACTCCAATGGAAAGCAATTTTATCCTACTGTCTGCGCCTCTATCAACAAGTGCTCTTTTGACAGACTCATTGGAGTGTATTGCCAAAATTCCGGTTTTATCCAGAAAAAATCCTACCACGATTTCCTTGTTCCATCGTTTTTAGGACACACTATGTGAAGCTGATTTGTCATAGGTATTTAGAATGAATGGTGTCCCTTTTTCCAGATTTTTGGAATAAAGGTGTCTCTGACCCTTCCTCCATACTTCTGGTATATATCCCAGTTCTAGACCAGTGAGGTCATTTCAACTTCTGCTAACAAAGACAACGGAAAGGTAGAAAGTCACTGCTTTAATAGCATATAAATATTTGAGAATTATTCTTCTGGGTAGTCAGTAGGTCTAATCATATTCATGAAGCTGTACTCCACTTTACCTACAATGACAAAAGTTTCATTCATTCCAATCCATTTGCATACCAACTGTACAAATGGATCGGAACTCTTTGTAAGCTTCTATTTTAAAATATGTTGTAGGGCTCACAGTCAAGTCAGGAAGTAATCCAATATGACTTTTTCCGAAATCTTGGGGATTTCATCTAAGTTTACATCAATGCTTTCAGTATGTATGGATTAACACTTCAAATTGTTGCTCTTAGTCGGATCTCTCCTCTAAAATGATGTTTCAACTCACCATTTCAATGCCAAACATTAATAAAAAGTTCGTAACTCGCAGTAGAAAAAAAACTAAAAGGAAAATAGATTAAGATATAATTCATAAAAAAAGTATGTCTTGCTTTGAACTCCTTATGAAGAACGGCGAAATCTGGATATCTGAATCTTTGCCACAATAAAAAATCTTCCAATTCTTGTATTTCAAAGTTTTTTTGACTTCTTCTATAAAATAAACTTCAAATTAACTTCCTATTTTTTATCCAAAAGAAAAAAATTATTAAAAATATATAATTCATATTTTATAGCACTAAAGTATACTAAAGATTTGATGTAGTATTTCTTAGAGTGAAATAGTTATTTATTTTATTATTATTCATTAATGAAAATTTTTAGGATATATTCAAATGGGTAAATATTTGAATGCTACCGGACGTCCCATTGTATATTCTTGCAGTTGGCCAGCATATCAAGAACCAAATAACATGACAGTAAGTTTTATAATAACACAATTCCTAATTTCATTTATTTAGAAAAGTAATTTTAATCAAAAACTTTTACAATTGTAAAATTATTTTTTTTAAACGACACTTGTTTATTATATTAATTATTTTAGTCAAATTATACATCCATTGCCGAAACATGCAATCTTTGGAGAAATTGGGACGACATAGATGACGCGTGGTCTAATGTTACTGAAATTGTTGAATGGTTCAGCTCTAACCAGGACCGTTTGGCACCATTTTCGGGACCAGGACATTGGAACGATCCTGATATGGTATACATTATGAAAAACAAATAATTTTTTAACCATCCACATGTCGTTAATATTTTTTAGCTTATTATTGGAAATTACGGGTTGAGTTTCGAACAAAGTAAAGCCCAAATGGCAATCTGGGCCATAATGGCGGCTCCGCTTATAATGTCAGTCGATTTAAGAACTATAGAACCGCAATTCAGAGACATTCTTCAAAATAAAGACGTTATTGCTGTTAACCAGGATCCTTTGGGAATTATGGGAAAATTAGTTCTAAAGGTAAGGCAAAAATAATGTCTTTATTGAGCTCGGCATCACTACATAAGAATAAGAGTGTTTCAATGTAAATGCACAACTTTATTAATTCCCCGAAAGAAATCTGGTTTTCATTAATTGTTTTCGTTTACCCAATTTTTTTTTTATGCAACACTATACCAGTAGAGAGTAAACTAGCCAAGCTAACAAAATCTGTTAATCTCTTTATCTTTTTCTAATTGTCCATTTGCTCGACTATAGGGTCAGAGAGACCGCAAAAGTATACGAAGATCCTCACGAAGTGGAGACGCCCAGAATAGTCTTCCGGCATCTATATATTAATAAGTACGTAAAGATTTAAGCGGAATGCGCGAACGGAGTGTGAGATTTTGTATAGTTAATGTTTATATACAGGAAGAGTGAAGAAAGCTAAAATTAATATATATAAGATGTGTTACAATTGAATTAAATATATTAGAACATTCATTATGTTAAATATTAGACTAATTATATCTATCAGTAGCGTATAAAGAAAATAGGAAAAAATGGGGAAAATAGAAAAAATAAAGTAAAAAAACGAAAAATGGATAAAAATAAGAGAGAATAAAAAAAATATACATATTCGAATTTTCAGCGATAAACGAAACAATTAACAAGAATGAATAATTTTTAAAAAATACAGTTCAGTAGCATTGTAGTATTTTTTTTTTGGACATTACTGGTAGTGTTCACACTGTGTCACTAACCGCATAATGAGTAATAGCGGGGCGCTTCCGGCTACCCCGCCTCAATCAAATTCTAAGCATATAAAGGTGTTTGTTTCTTGGTTTCACAATCCCTTTTCAAAACCTCCCAAGCTGTCATATGTTTCAAGAGATATCTTTTCTGACAATAAAACAAACTAAAACAAGGCCCGCATGCATATACAATAAAAGAGATTGAAAGTATGCGGTTCAGAGACGTTCGTTTGAAAATTAAATATACCGTGAAATCTTTAGCAACTGTTACCAAATCAGTCAGTATTAGAAATAACACCTCCATGTTAACCCCAACCAGCTGCTTCACCGCATGGTTTTTACAGTTTTTACAGTGAAGTCAGAAGGGCAGCAGCAGGAAATATTTGGCTATGAACTGCCTCACTTTTTGACGAAAATGGTTTTATAAGGAAAGGTACAAAATCATCAATTCAGAAATTGTTAACTTGTGATTCAACTGATCAAGCTGACAATGTGAAATTGTATGATTGTCGATGGGAGACACCTCCTTGACCGTATGGTTTTCAACGTCCAGCAACGTTCAAGATGATATGCTGACTCATTGTGGCAAAACTTGTGTCGTGTTTGATGGTACAGCTCAATACAAAAGATGAGGAACGTCTACGGAGTTCTGGATCAGCCGTCAACGCAGACGTAAATGTTGACTCTATCCAAGTTACATTCGGACAAAGTGAATTCCTAACAAATGCGAGAAATAAGGAACAACTGATATATCTTCTAACATCGCACTTAAAAGCAAAAAAAGTAGTGTGTTTCAGGCTAATGGGGATTTCGACAGCTATCAGAGTAACTCCAAGACTGGGTTATGGTGAATGTAGTAGGTGTCAATACTGACTCATTAGTTTTCTTAGTTGCTCTGGCTCCCACAAAATCCAGTTTAACCATGTGCTTGGTAAAAGCTACCAACCTTTAAAAATATAACATTTCAAGGTTGCAGTACGAGTTAGGACAAGCGAAAGTAGTTTTGTTGCCTGTCTGTCTACAATATATAGGAAAGGCATAAATCTAACCTTTCAAGGTACAAGGCGATGTGGAATTGGGGAGAGTATTACTTATTTCCAACGAGTCAAAATCTCAGCTTATGCTGGCAATTAATTTTTTCTTGCGATATACGGAGTAAAAAAAAATAAAAATTTATATGCCTTTAGTTATCAAACGTACTTGAAAACTGTTGCAAAACAATCGGTCTTGGGCAAGTTTAAATTAACTACTCTACTTCCCACAACAGCAGCAGCAAAAGAGAATTCTATCAGAGTGTACCATCAAGTACAGATATGTGGCTCAGTTGCCAGAAAGACTCTCTACCGAAAAAAATCAGCGGGCACCTGGATACAAGAGCAACATCTTGTCTTGCTGCTCCAGCTGTGAGTGCCGAAGAAGTTGCTTCAGTGCTTAACAATACAACTGCGCTGGATATGGATGCAGTAGCTGATGGAGAGGACAATGAAGAAACCTATGTGAAATCAGAGAGTGATAAAAGTGACATTGAGTAGCTAAAAGTAAAATAAGACAAATTCAATTCTACTACATACTTGTTAATACCGTACTTGATCATTTGACTAAAAAATCGCTTAAAGAAAACATCTATATTTCATAATCTTTATCATTTTCCTAGATATTTTGGAGCATTATTAAAAATCGCCCTTCCGTATTTCAGAAATTATTGGTAAAAGCAAAAAATTGTATAAGACCTTTTTTGTAGAAAATTTAACCAAGTTATTGGAGATATACTAAGCTCTAAAGTGAAATGTTTACGAAATATATTGTTGTAACTTTTAAATAAACTAATTATAGTTCCTGCTGGAACTTGGAATTTCGAGAAGAATGAAAACAATAACTATATTTTTCTATATTTCAAAACTGACAATTATGAACATTTCATTGGTATACATATTAAAATATATAAAACAATAAGTGGAACACTCAATAGTAAATAAAGCATATATATAATACTTGAAAAAAACTGACAACAAAGCACATTTTTTACACTTTCTCTCCCCTATTCCAAACCCGACTCTATTTCGGTGGAGACTTTTTACCACATTTGGAAGAAAGGGCATTGAACAGCTTTCAACAATCAGATCTTTGTTTTTTTGGATTTTCGGGTTACGGTATAATTTTACTGATATATGTAAATTCATTATGAATATCTGGATCTGGAATATTGACATTTTCTTCATAGTTCAGAAGCAAATTATGATATTTTTTTATTATTGCTGCTATCAGTTTCGCCTATTTCGAAATGTTTTAGTTTATTCAATAACCCCTTTCATACGTGTTTTATTTATTAAAAACATATTGTTTTTTATTTTTAGAGAAGCAAAATCGATATTTGGACAAAACCTTTACAAACCAAGCCTGACGGTAGAAAGCCTTATGCTATAGGTATAATGAATCACAGGGTTGATGGATATATTTACAGGTTAGGCTTTACCCTCAAGGAACTTAATATTACCAACTCTAACGGTTTTCATATAAAGGTAAGTTTGATTTATAAAAAATATTTATTTGGAAAAATACAATGTATTTTGAATTGGTAAAATTCTTGACCTTTATACTCTTATTTACATTCTATTTTGAAAAAATTTAAATGTTGTATTTGTATTTATTATTCAGATCTTTAAGATAATCTTTTGTTGACTGTAGATAAAAAAGTGTTCCGGACTTTAGAATAAAAATTATGTGCATTATTTTCTTAGGTGATCTCTGACATTTCTTAAATATATAAATACTTATATTTTATCTTTGTTGACACTAGATTACATAATAAAAAAAACTGATTGTAATACAAATATCAAAATTTTTTGTGAAGGTAATTTTCCTAGTAAAAAAAACTATAAACGAAATAGTATTACGAGGAAAAAATATATAGACATAGAAAAACACTGTATTTTAAAGTTTCTGAACCAAAAATCTGAGTTCATTTCTATAATTATAAAAAAAATAAATAAAGTGAAATAAAAAAAACTTCCTGTTTTCTCGTCGTCTTCACCTCTTGATATACCTATTTATCCTTCCTGGTGTCCTATAACTATTTATCTTTATTTTTTCTTGTTTAAAATCTGGTGCTTTTCTTTCTGTTTTGTCTATTTCCTCTTCTACTATCTTTATTTTTTCTTGTTTAAAATCTGGTGCTTTTCTTTCTGTTTTGTCTATTTCCTCTTCTACTAGTGTTCTTATAATCTTTATATTTATTTTAATAGAACATTGTATTAACTTTACTTTGTTCTTAAATTTCTCAATTTATTTCTTTATAATTAACCTTTTTACCCTTTAATTTTCAAATAACAATCTTAAATCAATTTTATGTGTTTTGATTTATATTTATTTTAGGGTCATTAATTTTTAAGAAAATATCATATAAGTAAGGGATCATTTCTTATGATCGGAGAAAGTTATTATTACGTATCTAAATCTTTAATTTTTCATAATTTAAAAATCTTAAAGTAGCAAAATAGCTCAGCCATTGAAATAAACATTTTTTTAAACCTAATTTTAATGTTGTTTGTAAAATGTTATAAAAAATAGAATTATATACCAGGATAGAATACGTCACAGCACAATCATAGTCTTGTAATTATAGAAATTGTAGATATTGATATCAAGTAATTACTCATTAGACTTAGATTTCCTTATTAAAAATTTATTATTTAGTATTTTACTTTACAAGGTTATTTACATACATTTATTAGCCCTAGTAATGAGCGTAGACCAGTATTTTCTATTATATTCTAGCTAAATCGGACGTGGGAAATCCCACCTGCACTCTAGGCCTATTATGCCCCGCCAGTATTTCTTAGGGTCCAGATAGTGTACCCCAAATTGCCATTCGCTTTCGATATTCAGGTCCCGGCAATCTCATAATGTATGAAGAAGAGATTCGTTCTCTTCCTCACATTTCCCATATAGATAATCTTCCGATATCAGTATGAAGTTCAGATATTTTCTGTGCAATTTTAAGCTTCCATGTATTTAGGCATAACAGCAGATTGCTCTTTGATGGACCTTTCTGTAAGAGCTTTGAACTGTCTTAATCTCAGAAATTCCATCTAATATTCCCTGTATTTTTTTTTTTAATTGTTTTTATAGTACACCCTTTACATATTGGTAGGAAATACTACTTGTAGGTTGCGATCCAATTAAAGGTTTTTCGGCTCCTTTATACCAGCCAGTGGATTTGGCTCTTCATTTAATTCTATGCCCTCATGCCCAGGCACCCATTGTATTATGTTATGTTCTGCCAAGGCATTTAGGTTTTTATGGGAGTATAATACTATTTCCGCCCTTTTCATTGTTTTAATAAGGAATGCTTGACATATTTGTGAGTATACGGATTCTCTTATTTCTATAAAATCCCGCATGTTAAGAATGCATGTTCTCTCTGAATTTATATAATAGAATCTAGCACCTGTGCTGTCTTCTATTTTGAATCCGTCTGTATACCAGACTGATCGATTTTTCTGAATCCTTACCTCACTTTTTCTGTCCCTCTCAAGTATGTTTACCTCAAAAGGTTTCACAAAATTGTGGCTGACAGGCATTCTGTTCGATGCCATAGTTAGCACCGGATTTTCTCTTAGTTTTTTTGTGATCATGGAATGGTAAATCTTTATTGTAAATTATAGTTGTTTTCCCTTAACGAATACGATAAAATGCCTTAATCTTTTTTTGCAGGACCTTTTCGCCCAAAATCAAAATCTAACACTGGTTTCTGATAGCGAGGATATATTTTTAAGAGTTAAACCATCAGGTAAGTTAATTGATAATTATTAAAATTTACGACTAGAAAATTTCAAGCGCAGTGTAGGTCATCCGGTATATTCTCTTATTAGCCAGTGGCAAGATTTATTGCTCAAATCAATTCACGGTTTCTTGATGACACGCAAAATAGTACGCAGAAGTAAAAGTAAAATAAACTTTCAATTTCAGTTAAAACTTTCTATTTGTTTCAAGTAAGCAGGTGCGGTGCTAGAATAAGAATATATAATATGGATACATGAAATAAATCTAAATCCACAGACTTGAATAGTTCTCAAGTTTAAAAACATTTATCAATTTACAATGTGTTAAGGGTCGCTTACTAAAATACTTGATTCAATACCTTAAAACTTTATTCGAAATAATATTCGACACGTGTGTTAATTGACACTGATTCTAACTGAATGACTATATTTATATTTTGCCTCTCGATGGCGTCTCTGAATCCTAACTATAAACACTCATTGATTTACGACACATTCAAGTGATCTAAACCCCTTGTTAATAATATTCTATTATTAAATTTTAGCACAAAAATTTCATTAACAGAAAATTTTTAGAGCGATTAAAAATTTATCATTAGGTATCCCGTTAATATTTATTCCTTTTAAATAAATTGTTTTTTTTAACATTGCATACTGGTGTATATAAAAAAAATGAAATAAAAATGTAAATATCCTTAATAAACATTTTTTGAACAATTTGTATTAAATTAAATGTTGTATATAGATTTAAATTCTGAGTGCGGTACTGCCTACATTTTATTCGAAGACGAATTAATATGAGTCTCGTCGTTTGACCAACTTTCTTGATACAACAAATCTGTTTATTTTTTATTGTTCCGCCAATAATTTAAATAATTTACTAAAAATATTATTGTTTAAGGCGCCCTTTGATCTTGTTTTTGAAGTACAGAGAGTCAATCGTGATTAATAAGGATAAGGACTTTGAACGTTTGTTTTACTGTATAAGCCGATAAATTTAAAAATACTATTGTTCAGTTTCGTTAATCTGATTTTTTACTAATTGGGACTAATGACCTGCTTAACAAGAATCTATTTTGTTTTTTAGCAATATGTAAAATTAATATATTTTTTTGGATCTTTCCGGAATTATACCGATATGGTGTGATTTTATTATTGTGTAAATATGATTAACACACAACATATAAAGAAAGTTTCACTTGACACAAAATCAAATAAAAAATATTAATTAGGTAAATAGCATAAAATACTTTGTCCGGAAAATACTCGCTTCCAGGACACTTCTTATTGGAGAAATTAGCTCCCTATACTACTTAATTCTGAAAAAATCAGGAAAAAGTATATACAAATATAATTTTGTAAGGTAAATAAAAATATTAAAAAGTTATTATTTCAGGCGGTCGCAAAACAGTTATTTGTGTACCAAGGGTATAAATAGATCTTTATGCCCCAAAGGTGACGATATTACACCTCTATTTATACCCATGGTATAATTTATTATTTTTTACATAATAATTTCATTTCATAATTTGTAATTTTATTAATAAGTTAAACAAAAACTGTTTTTTGTCTCTATGCCCGTGCGGGCCATAAAGTGACTTTGTAAACCATATAGTTCACTTCACTTTGTGCACTTTGCGATCCATGAAGTGCACTTTGCGATCCATTAAAGTGCACTTTGCGGGACGGACACTTTATGCCCGACTGGGATATAAAAATCCAAAATCGTATAACTATAATACTGATTCTTTTGGGCCTCAGTAAAATGACAAAAAAAGGCAAAAAAATTTGAAAAAATAAAAAAAATTTGAGAATTCAAAAAAATTCAGAAAAATTAAAAAAAATATCGAAAAAAACCGAAAAATTAGAGGAATAAGAGACATATGTGAAAAATCTGAGAATTAAAAAAAAATTGAAAAAATCGAAGGAATAAGAAAAAAATGAGAACAAAAAACAAATGAAAGAAAATGAGGAAAATTATGAAAAATCAGAGAAATGAAAAAAAAAACAAGAAAAAAACTAAAAAAAAATCAGAAAAAAACAAAAAAAACGAAAAATACAAAAAAAAAACAATGAGAAAAAATAAGGAAATGGGAAAAAATCGGAAAAAATTTGAAAAATAAAAAAAAATGGAAAAAATCCAAAAAATTCAGAAAAATGGGGAAAAAAATTGAAAGATCCGAAGAAAACAAAAAAATCCATATTTACGCAACATGTTTAGAAACTATCTATAATAAACACAAATTTTTGGATTTTTTCACAAAACGTTACAAAAATGCCAAAAATACAAATATAATTTTGTAATAAAGTGTTATAATTGGAATACTCCATAGAAAATTATATGTGCTGGTTTTGCAAATTTTTTATTCTAAATATTTAATCAATATTTTACATATACTTTTTTGATATCGACTTATCAGTAATCATTAAACATTGTCTATATTTTAATTTAACGACTTGCTGATACGAGAAAGCACGAAACCTTTAGTCATCGAACATCCTGATAATTCATGATCATGATCAATTTGAAACAAAATGTGCCAAAAACTCCCATACCATTTATTAAAAAGAAAATGTTTTATAAATAGTCCAAGAAATATTACAATCGAGTTGGAATTTTTTTTGCAGTAAGACGGTTTTTTTGCATTCGCTTCGTGAACTCGTCCAGAAAATTTTTGTCCACTTTTGGAAGTAGTTTTTTTAAACTGTATCGAAAAGTGCATCTTTTCAGTTGATCAAGGAAAAATTCATATCTTCGACAAAATCATCCGAATCACGTAAATTTCACTACCCAGGGATTTTTGAACATGAATATTATTTTTAGATAATCTTCCTAGATCCGGGACAGGCGACTCAAAAAACCTCCGGGTAATGAATTTCTGTCGATTTCTTATGAATTCCCATGAAACTCCTGGTGATGACGTTCCTGGTGCTGTTCTGGCCTCCAAGATGCACAGGAGGATAATCTGAACATATTCAGGTTCGGTGTGACTCAAAAATCCCCGGGTAGTGAAATTCGGGTGATTTTCGTCAGATATGAATTTTTCCTTGATTACAAAAAAGTAAAAAATCGCATTTTAATCTGCTTTACTGCGAAAAAAAATCAACTTTGGGCTTTTTTGTGCGATATTTCAACTTAACCCTTTAACTGCGGTAAAATTTTTGCAGCGCTGAATGCTCCAGGAGCAAAAATATTGAAAAATACATTAAAATATTTTGGCATGAATTGAATTTTGAGTCAATTTAAATTAAAACACTAATAAACTTGATTGTAATAAATTTCAAAAATTAAAAGTTTTAAAAAATTCAAAAATTTCGAAAATATATCGAATTTCAAAATTAAAAAATAAATAAACAAATAAATAAAAATGTCTAGCAACTCGATAATGTCAAAAGTATATCGAAAATTTCAAAAATATATCAAAAATTTCTAAAATATATCGAAATTTCCAAAAACAAAATTATTTGATTAATTAAAAATATTTGAAAAATTACAAGAATTTAAACTATTCCAAAAATGTTTAAAAAAACGTTAAAAAAGTATTTGACAATTTCAAAAATATATCGAAAATTTCAAAAACATCCAATTTTTTTCGAAAAATTTCAAAAAGTAAAATGTCAAAATATTCAAAAAGTTCTAAAATATATCGAAATTTCAAAAAACAATATTATTTGATTATTAAAAATATTTGAAAAATTACAAGAATTTTTAACTATTTCAAAAATGTTTAAAAAAACATTAAAAAATTATTTCAAAAACTCATCAAAACATACAATTTTTTTCAAAAATTTCAAAAACTAAAGTGTTAATTTATTGTAAATTTATAAAATATACCAAAAATTTGAAAAAACGGAAAATTATTCGATTAATCAAAAATATTTCAAAAATTACAAGAATTTTAACCATTTCAAAAATGTATCAAAAAACAAAAAACTTGATCGAAAATTACAAAAATATGTCAAAAAATTCCAATATTTCAAAAAAAGTAAAAAAAATGTCAAATCCGATAATTTTAAAATAATATCGAAAATTTCAACAATATATCAAAAATTTGAAATTTTGCAATTTCTTTCGAAAATTACAAAAATTTCAATAAAATGTCCAAAGTATATGAAAAATTTCAAAAAACGTAAAATTATTCGATTAATTAAAAATATTTCAAAAAAAAAATAAAAAACTATTCGAAAATTCTAAATTTTGTAAAAAAAATTATAAAATATGTAAAAATTTCCAGTGAAATAACAAAATATACAAAATTGTTTATTTATGATGTCCACATCACAGCATTATTTTTACAAATGATTTATATACGACAACAGCAGTTAAAGGGTTAAATTTGTTTTCCAGATGAATCACGGGAAAGTTTTTGGTGCTAAATTTGATACAGTGGTGTACTTAATATTTTCTATTAGAAAAAGAGTGGAACATCTAAACTTATAACGATACCATTAATAAAACTTAAATATCAAATTTTTGTGAAGCGTAATTTTTAATAAAACAGAATTAAAATAAAAAAATACACGATGACTAAAAAGTTGCGCCACTGGCTCATTAAATTATATGTATACAAGCACATGTGCTTAACTAAATATACAATGGTTTTTCTTAACTCTATTTTACACTGGGGAATTTTATTTATTATTTAATGTATTCATAATTTTCAAGGAATTGTTTCTCTTATGAATGAGTAATATTTTTTGGAAATAACGAAAAAAAAACAGATTGATGTAATTTATAATTAACATAGTGTTTTTTTTAGCAGTTATGAAAAAAAATTTATTGATAAAATATTGTTTTCAGGTGGCACGCTTCTAGTTGTAACCCCCCAAAAATAATTCATCACTTAAATTATATTGACTGTACTTTTTGTATAATAAAAAACTGTTGTAACAACATAGAGTTTAATATATTCCTTTTAAAGAACCTACATAAAATTATTGTTAACATAAAATACATAATTTATTTTAATACATTGGTATTATATTCAAACAATATGAACATAAGAAATACAATTTTCATGAAAAATATTATTTAACATTTTCTAGTATACATAATTGATTGTTTTGATTTTTATCTTAAAAATTACTAGTCCAAAGATTGTATGTTATTAAAAAGACAAAAAATATCAAATATACCATCTAATACTTGTGGCTATAAATTTAACATCATAGTTATGAATTTTTGCTTGTGTTAAATAAAAAAATGATCAGCATCTAATAATTTTCTAGCTAATCATGGCCAATTATTTATCGAATTTCTCTTTACTATCTAAAAATTTGTCAATAAGCTGAAAATTTCGTAAAATGAAAGTTTGACCACTTTCACCCAATTATGGGTGAAGTTATTACAGGCACTTTTATAGAAATTGAGCTTTCTGTATAATATCTTATATAATTTTGGAAAACTCTGCTGCATTTTTTACATAATTTTTTATAACAAATTATTAGACAGCCATTTCATCAAATTTGAATATATCAAATCAACTTGTTTATAATAAATTATTTTTAAAAACTTTCATATTATAATTTCATGAATATGAAAAAAATTAAAATTTGTGATATTTAAATTAGAGTTATTTTATTCTTTATTTGTATTTATGTTTTAATTTTTATATTTTAAAATGCAGCACATTCACTTTCACATTCCTAAATTAATACTTATTAAAATTTCTATTATATTATACCTAAATCAATACTAGGAATAACCGTTGATAACGTTAGGTACCCTCTGATAGAACCTCCTATGCATTTCGTCAATTTTTACCAAATAGTAAGTACCTGGGAAGAACCCATCCACACTACTTACTGGTTCATACGGAGCCTTATGACAAGTTTGCTGCCTTAATTCCAAGCTTGATTCAAATTTTTTAGGCTCATATTTTTGACGGTGTTCTAAATTTCTTGTAACAGCGCTTAAATTTGAAATAATGTTCTTAAGAGAATCACTGTTTTTGCTAACTGATATAGAAAACATTGAAGCTGCTAATCCTGATCCATAAGAGAATAGTACAATTTTATTACTAGTTAATTCCTCGGGTGTTTTACTCAATAATAGAGATATAAGACCTCCATATAGAGAAGATGTGTACATGTTACCAACTTGCGCTGCTACTAGGAGAGACGGTTTTGTTTTTTCTAAATATTGCTGTTTGCTAACATCAAGAAATACTTTCTCAATGTCTCTGTCAAAATAACTGTCTTCTAATTTAGTATTTTTGTATTTTTCTAAACCAGGAAATAGGTCAGGTTTTTGTAAAAAGTCATTTAAAGACAGTCTTCCTAAACTTTTCTGTACAAGTTTACAATAAGGTGTATGAAACAAAACTGCATCAAAATCATTCAAAGTAGTGTCAATCTTAAGTTTTTCAGACACTTTTTTCTTATATAGTTGATAACATTGATCTAAAGCATTTAAGTAACATTGTATAGATAATTTGCCATCAACGACTGGATATTCAGAAGTAAGATCAGGTTTGTAAAAATCATAAGCATGTCTTACGTAAGTAGCACGTACTCCTCTGTCGAACACCAAGGGCGCATTTGGACCTATTAGCATTGCTACAGCACCTGCTCCTCCAGTAGGCCTTGCTGAACCTTTGGCATAAACCGCAATGTCGGCTGCTACAGCAATGGCATATCTACCATTCCACGAAGATGATTCGATCCAAGCAATTGAATTAAGAAGAGCTGCTGTACCTCCATAACAAGCATTTGTAGTATCTATACCTTCTATATCAGTCACGCCATGGGGTTCAAATAATTGCATCAGCACACTTTTAACACTTTTTGATTTGTCAATAATAGTTTCTGTTCCTACTTCTAAACGTCCTATTTCTTCAGGTTTAATATTGTAATTGTCCATTAATTTTTGAACCACAGTGAGACAAAAGGAGTTGATATCTTCTCTATCTGTACAAAATCCCATTTTTTGCTGACCTAAACCAATAGTATACTTTCCACTTGAAACACCATCATGAACTTCTAATTCACTTTGGTCTACATACAGAGATGGAACGTAAAGTTCTAGGGCTACAATACCCACGTCTTTCGGCCAATTATCCATTTTAAAAACTATGTAAAAGCACTAGAGATTTACTGTTCACCGTAATGTTAAACTGGTTAGTGCGGTATTATTATGAGGTTTTGTGTACTGTTAATAATTTCAGAATGCCACCTCTCCTGAACATCTCCAATTAAAATTTTAAAAACCCTTCCCAATGTCGAATGTCGAGCCATCCTCCAATAATTAGTTAACCTCAATGTGTGCCAAGAATGCAATGTTGTCAGGTTAGATAATTTCTCAACAAGTAAAATTACTTTCAAAAATGTATGTATAAAATTACAAAATAATATTTAAAATGAGATACTTTTGATTGCCTGCTAAGAGTAAAATGACGTAAATGCAAATTTATTATCTGCAGTAAAACGTTTATTTTTTTTTATTTAAATTATTGACTACAAAAAAAATTGTACTAGGAAATATGTTACGTTTGGCAACATTTGCGCCATCCTAAAAAAAGAAATTTGAAATTTTTTTCAGATTATATATTTACATAAATATTTATGGGCCGAATTGTTCATTATTTTTGTAAACAATTAATTTGATTTTTTTTGTTATTCAGAGTTTATATTTAGAAATGACTACCTGTTATATTCCAGAAAATACTAAAATTTCGAAATTAATATAAAGGTTAATATTAAATAGTTATTTCAATAATAAATAGTTTAAAAAATATAATACTTTTAAAATCAAATGAAATTTTCAGTTTTGACAGACGGAAGCAACGAGATAAATGTTAAGACGGGTTCCCACTATGCGGAAAATTTGCAGCCGATTTTAAAACTGCCAAGGTTTTCTCTTCCATTTCTAGGGATTTTACAGAGTTCAGTAAGTGATGTTGGTAGTCATTTTATAACCTCAAATGAAATAAATAACAAAAAGAAATGAAAGAGAAAAAGTTCATTAAAATTTTTTTCAATTAAAATACCATTTATGCAAGAGTAAGAGTTATGAAAAAAATTTAGGTTATTGGGATTCTTTGAGCTTCATTTAGTTGTACTATTTCTTCTCTATTAAATCGAAAATTTGTTTTTATCTCTTCTGGTGTTAACAGATCTAAATTTAATCGCCCATACTGTTCTTCTGTTACGTCACGTCGTGAAGTAGCGCATACTCTTTATCATCCATATCTATTTTTCCCAATGCTGCAACTACAGAATTACGAATAAACTTCTGTTGTTTTTAGTAATTATTTACATTCAGAAAACGTTTAACGTCAGCAAATAAACGCGATAATTCTTATTTTCGACATACCGTATTTGGTCACGATTTGTGATAACTAATATTTTCCTAGTTTCGTTGAAATTGTGTGAATAAATATTAGAAAGCTAAACTTTGCGGTTGCAGGACAAATAAACTCGAGATGATCGATTTTCTTCAATGGTTACATTGAAGAAGTCAACTTATTTGCGTATCCGTAACAAAATTGGCGGCAAATTGATTTGAAATCACATCACGCAATAGAATTAGATACGGAAAATCGCTCCAGATTATCCGCCTAGTGGGAACCTGTCTTAAGAACTGACTTTGACACTTTTGACAAGCGACAGTTTTTGATCCACTGAAAAAAATAGTTTTATTTAATTTATTTTTTATTTATTTTTAAAAATATGGAAGATTCAGAAAAAGTGATTTTAAAAACTAGTGATTCGTCGTATAGTGAAATGGATTTGCCATTTAAACTAGAGTTAGATTCAGAATTGAAAGAAAAATTAAAAGACATGCCTGAGGCTATTGATTACATCCTAAAATTAGAAAAACTAATTAAAAAGCACTTGAAAAAGATTAACAAACTACGAAATAAACTAAAGGTGTGTATTGGAATTTTCCTTTTGTATTTACAATGACCCAGTTATTTTTAGACAAAAAATAAAAATAAAGACGTCTCAACACAAACTGATTTTGATATAACTTCAACCAAAACTGAATGCTCTACTGAACTTACAAATATTAATACAAATACTCAAAAGAGTTTAATAGACGATATTAAAGAGGCAGCTGAAATGGCAATGCAGGGAACGGGTTTTGTATATGAAGAAACTTCAGGGCTTTATTATGATTATAATACAGGATATTATTACAATGCGGTATAATATAAATATATATTTCTAAACCCGATTTAACTATTATTTTAATATCTGCAGGAATATGGTTTATATTATGATGGACGTTCGGGGCAATATTTGCAGTATAACGCAGACACAAAGACTTACGAGTTTCATTCCCAAGTTAATGCACCTACAGAAAATCGGACTAAAAGAAAAACGAAACAAAGGCACAAAACCAAAGTAAATGTTATTCGTATATATTGTAGTAGTTTATTTAAATAGGTAGGTAGTATTTTTATTTTTCATAAAATTCAAATAAAGAATCAAAATGAAGATGTGACCAGTGAAGTAGAATATTGGGGAAAGTAAGTAACTTAATTCCAGAATAGAATAAAAATTATTATTTTGCGTCGCAGAATTGTAGTTAAATTATTTACCATTTATGAAAAACCCAGTATAATATTACACACAAAAGTAACAAAAAAACTTTAAAGTATTATTAATATTGTTTACTTATTATTTATTTACCAATTAATTTATTTTTAAAAGTAAATATGCCTTAATTTCTTTTATTTCTAAAGATAAATTATTAAATCATGAATTCTTTGAATAAACAAGTTGTTTGTTGACTTTTTATGCATGGTTCTGTTTATATCAGTTGGAAGGTGAATAAGGTGAATTTTAGGAAAAAGCATATTGTTTATTTGTAATTTTAATTTTTCTTAAGTAATGTCGATTTTATTTTGAAATGGGTTAATTTTTGATATCAATAGCTTATTTTTCATATACTCGTAAAATATTAACATAAAATGTAGCAATATGAAGAACAAAAGTCCAATAATTAAAATCATAAACATTCAGGGTCTGGAAACGGTCCTAGAATTCAAAAACGACTAAAAATAAATTGTCCAAATTCGGGATTTAGTCTTTTTTTACATTTTCATACACTTAAAATTCAAAATATTTATTTATTTTTGCTACAGGCGCCCATCTTGAATGTTTTAAAAAGAAAATAATGATAGGACCGTTTCTAAACTTTTGAAAGACCCTGTATTATTTTTCAACCTTATATTTAATATTTCTAATTAAGCAAGGCTTATTTTTCTATGTCATTTATATTGTCATTAGGTGAAAAGATTTGTTTCCTTTATCATGCTTAGTAGCCTCTTTACCAGATTTTTCCTTGACAAGGCCTCAAGATCATCATTTCTCAGACCTTTTAATGGAATTTTGATCATGAGCTTACTATTTTTTGAGATTAGAGTGTGACTGATACCAAATTACCTGGTTATCCAAACGATTTTGGAATTTTAAATACCGATTTGGAGCTAGTAAATTCGGTCGCTGAGGATTTTCTTGCTGCTTCTTCGTTACTTTTTATCCCCTTATGCCTTGGCACCAATCTAAACAATAAAAAAATTAACGAAATTCCTGTATGAGCACCTTAAGCAGGTATATTGGTCACAGGGGAATTTTTCGTCATCATATTCATGTCCAGCGACCACAGAATAACCAATTCGGCTTCATTTTGTTAATTTTTAGCCGTTAATGAGTTTTTTCCAGGTTTTCTCTGACCAAACAATCCTTTTTCCATAAAATAAAGAGCAGAATTAATTCGAGTGTTTAGTTAAAAAAAAGGACTTGACTGAACAATAAAAATCAGTCACAATTTGTGTATTAAAATTTTTTATTTACTATAAACTTTTGATTGTTACAAAAGTTTTTCCATTTTATATTTTTCTTCAATATAATTTCTAAGATTGGGACTTTTCAAAATTTCTTCTTTTCTGAATTTTTTTAGATATTAAAAATTGAATTTGAATTTTTTTTTAAATGTTTTTACATTTTTTTAGAAATTTTCTAAATTTCTGACACACCATGTTTTTTTGGACCTTTTAGAGTTTTTAAATTTATTACTAATTTTAAATTTGTTGAAATTTCCAAAATTATTGACTTTTTTGATATTCTTGATTTTGATATTTCCCAAATTTTTTCGAATTTTGTTTTTATTTTTTGAATATTCTAAAATTGTAGATATTTTTTAAACTCATTATTTTTTGATGTTTTTCTTTTCAATTAACTTTTTTGACTTTTTTTTAATTTCCTGGAGTTTTTATTTTTTTTTAATCTCTAGTTATTGAAATTTTTCGAAATTCTCGACTGATATTTTCAAAATTTTTAAAACTGTCGAATATCTAAACTTTCAAAATTTTTGGCAAATTATCGAATTTTTTGAAATTTTTGACCCCATTTTTTGATGTTTTTCTTTTCAGTTAGCTTTTTTAACTTTTTTTTTAATTTCCTGGAATTTTTATTTTTTTTTTTAAATTCTAATTATTGAAATTTTTCAAAATTCTCGACCGATAATTTCAGAATTTTTAAAACTGTCGAATATCTAAACTTTCAAAATTTTTGGCAAATTATCGAATTTTTTGAAATTTTTGACACCATTTTTTGATGTTTTTCTTTTCAATTAACTTTTTTGACTTTTTTTTAATTTCCTGGAATTTTTATTTTTTTTTAATTTCTAATTATTGAAATTTTTCAAAATTTTTGGAATTTTTATTTTTTTTTAATTTCTAATTATTTGAAATTTTTCAAAATTCCCGACTGATATTTTCAGAATTTTTAAAACTGTCGAATATATCTAAACTTTCAAAATTTTTGGCAAATTATCGAATTTTTTGAAATTTTTGACACCATTTATTGATGTTTTTCTTTTCAATTAACTTTTTTGACTTTTTTTTAATTTCCTGGAATTTTTATTTTTTTTTAATTTCTAATTATTGAAATTTTTCAAAATTTTTGGAATTTTTATTTTTTTTTAATTTCTAATTATTGAAATTTTTCAAAATTCCCGACTGATATTTTCAGAATTTTTAAAACTGTTGAATATATCTAAACTTTCAAAATTTTTGGCAAATTATCGAATTTTTTGAAATTTTTGACACCATTTTTTGATGCTTTTTGTTTCAATTATCTTTTTTATCTTTTTCTTTTTCTTTAATTTCCTGGAATTTTTATTTTTTTTTAATTACTAATTATTGAAATTTATCAAAATTCTCGACTGATATTTTTAGAATTTTTAAAACTGTCGAATATCTAAACTTTCAAAATTTTGGCAAATTATCGAATTTTTTGAAATTTTTGACACCATTTTTTGATGTTTTTCTTTTGATTAACTTTTTTGACTTTTTTTTTAATTTCCTGGAATTTTTAATTTCTTTATAATTTCTAATTGTCAAAATTTTTGAAATTCTCGACTGATATTTTCAGAATTTTTAAAACGGTCGAATATGTAAACTTTCAAAATTTTTGAACGTTTATTATCGAATATTTTGAAATTTTTGGTAGTTTTGACATTTAAGAGTATACATTTTTTTTAAATTGCTGATCGTTTCTATTTTTAAGATATATTTGTGTTTCATATTAATTGATATTTTTATTTTTCAGGTAAAGCCCTCTTCCGATATGGACGAGCTAATGTTATCTTTCAATAAAATGAACATAAATACTCTACGAAATACTGCCTTGGGTATGTATAATATTGAGTAACACAAAATTATTCTTTCCAGGATTCGAAAAAGAGTGGCACCAAAAAATTTAAAGGAGATAGAATACCTAATCAAGCTGAAATTGAAGATGGTGAATGCTCTAGTACTGAAAAAAGCTGTACTGAAGAAGATGAGGAAGGGGAAAATTCTGATTCTGGTGGTAGTTATTTTTTTTTGTTTAATTTTATTGTGGGGGAAATATCATACCTTTTTTTTGTAGCAAATAATTTCAAACTAGAAAAAATAAAACTGAAAAGTATTCATTTGGAATTAAACCACTGATATTTATGTGTATTAAATAAATCAATTTACTTTCAATTAGTAAACAATTTTTATCAACAAAATTTTTTAATGTTCATCGGTTCTTCTCTATCTATACTTGGAGATATATTTATTATGAAAATTTCGAAGAACAGGTTATTTTTAAACAAAATTTAGACTCACACAATTTAGATTCATTATATACATTTAAAAAAAATATATTCAAGCTTTATTCAGTTAGAAATCTTAACAAATAAAACAGAAGACAATTGTTTTGACTAAAACAAAATTGTATATACAAAACCCTGACAATGTCAATGCAATAAATTCTATATAGGACAGAGTTCAAGACCTTTACATATTAGTGTAAATGAACATAAATATTTAATTTCAAAAAGCCGATTTACTAAACTAAATTAAATTTGATTCAATTGTCATCAACACGAAAAGAAAAAATTGGTTATGTCCTTTTCCGACCAGCACCCATATAAAAGTAATATTAAAGATTCAAACTAATATTTTTTGAATGAAGTTTCTTAATGCGGCTTGCGCTGGTAGAAAAGCGTCACATAAGGAAAAAGCGTTATGCCCCCTACAGGTGACCTTCCCTCTCTTTCTCCTCTCTTGTATGTTAATAAGTTTTATAAAGAATTTGTTCTTATTTAGAATTTTATTTTATTAATATGATTAATAATTCACAATTTTATATTTAATTTTTAATAAATCAAGAGATATTGTTTTTTTTTAATTTTTTCTGATTTTTTCCCATTTTTTCGTTTTTCTGTTTTTTTGATATCTTATAATTTTCCCTCATTTTTTTCTTATTCCTCTCGTCTTTTCGATCTTTTCTCGTTTTTCTGATTTTTTTCCCGTTTTTTTTTTTCTCATTTTTCTGCAATATTTATTTTTTTTTTCTCGTTTTTTCCCGTTTTTTCTCATTTTTTTGTAATTTTTCCTCATTTTTTTCTCTTTCAAAAAATTGTAGAATTCATAATTTTTTTTTTGAAATTTAATATAAGTTTTCAAAAAAATGAATAACTTTAAAAATATTAAAGATATTAAAATGGGATTTATACCATTCGATAGGTAATGTAAAACTCTAAATTTAGAAAATATTTTAGTCTCTTCGAATTGAATATTGTAATTATTATAAACAAAATAAAAAAAAAATATTTTTTCCCCTTTTGTTTTATCGAAAATGGTAAAACAAATGAATAAAGTAAATAGTACATCCGAAAGGGATCAAAAAGTATATTATGTTTTCATAATTTTAAAATTATACAAAAATATAAAAAGTTTTTAGAAAAAATTATATTTTTTTTAATTTTTGTAAAATCTTATTAATGTATTTTGATGCAGAAAAACTAAAATAATCGATTAAACAATTACTTTACTAGGAGTGTTCGGAAAGTTGGGTCTGATTACCCCTCATTTTTTCATTCTGATTTTTTCTCATTTTTTTCTTATTCCTGCTCTGATCTATTCGATTTTTTCGATTTTTTTGATTTTTTTCTCGTTTTTCTAATTTTTTTGGATTTGTTCCAATTTTTTTCTCATTTTTTCCCTTTTTTTTTCATTTTTCTGTAACGTTTTCTCATTTTTTCGCTTTGTTCTGTTTTTTTTAATGTTTCCTCATTTTTTCTTTGTTCTGTTTTTTTTTCTATTTTCTTTCTTTTGTTTCCGATTTTCTTATTCCTCTGATTTTTTTTTCATTCTGATTTTTTCTCATTTTTTCTTATTCCTCTGATCTTTTAGATTTTTTCTCGTTTTTCTGATTTTTAATTTTTTCCAATTTTTTTTGATTTTTTCGGAATGTTTCCTTGGTTTTTAATTTTAATTTTTTAATTTAGTTTGTTCTGTTTTTTTTCTAACGTTTCCTCATTTTTTTCTTTGTTCTGTTTTTTTTTTCAATTTCTTTTGTTTCTGATTTCTCATTTTTTTCTTATTCCTCTGAATTTTTTCAATTTTTTTTCATTCTGATTTTACTCTCATCCTTTTCATATTTCTCTGATCTTTTCGATTTTTTTCTCGTTTTTCTGATATGTTTGGGTTTGTTCCAATTTGTTTTTCTCATTTTTCTCGTTTTTTTCTCATTTTTCTTATTTTTTTGTTTCCTCATTTTTTCTCTTTGTTCTGTTTTTTCTAACGTTTCCTCATTTTTTCTTTGTTCTGTTTTTTTCTATTTCTTTTGTTTCTAATTTTCTTATTTTTTTCTAATTCCTCTGATTTTTTCAATTTTTTTTTTTCATTGTGATTTTTTCTCGTTTTTTTCTTATTACCCTGATCTTTTCGATTTTTTTCTCGTTTTTCTATATTTTCAATTTTTTTTCTCATTTTTTCTCGTTTTTTTCTCATTTATCTAATTTTTTGTAATGTTTCCTCATTTTTTCTCTTTGTACTGATTTTTTTCTTCTACTTCTTTTGTTTCTCATTTTTTTCTTATTCCCCTGTTTATCTTCGATTTTTTCTCATGCTTATTTTTTTTAAAAAAATTCCAATATTTTTTAAGCTTTTTTCCCATTTTTTTTTTTTTTTTTTTTTTTTTTTTTTTTTTCTTATTAATATCAAAATTGGGGGTAATTTTTTGTCTCTCAGTTATTTTATTTTTGTTCTTTTTTTTATTGTTATTAGGATTCTATTTCGTCAACTTTTTTAAATTTCGAATTTTAATCTTTCCATTTTAGAGTTTTCGAAGAAAAAAAACTTAAGATGGTTTTGTCCGTCCGTCTGTTAGCCTGATTCAACTCGAGAACGGTGAAAGATAGAGACAAACGGACAACGGCAATCGATTCAGCAGCGTTATAAACCACAAAAATGATATTAATCCTTGATCTATTTTTACTTTTCCGCTACTTATACCATATATACTGTAATATATAAGGTATATCCCTATATAGAAATTTATTTTCGTAACTTAAAATTTTCGAAAACTCGAAATTACGGCAAAAATATTGTCGTTTTTCACTTGTTTATCTGTTATTGCCTTAAAATCTTTTGTTTTTTCTTATTTATTTTGTATCTCTGTCCTCCAACTTTTTCATCATTACTTTCAGTGTTTTCTCGATTGCCAAATTGAAAAATGTTATTTTTTTTACCATTATACGAGTTTTTTTAAATTCAGGATTTACACGTAGGTCTTTATAAGACTTTCGTTAGATTAAGTCAAAAACTTGCTGAGAGGTTTTTATTTTAGTGGTTCTTTTGCAGATATTTCGCAAAGCTGGCCACCTTGCATGCGGATCATCATAGAATCATCTGAAATTCCTGATCTAAAAGTTGGTTCTCTTCACATTATAACATGCAGTGGTGGTTCCATAGGCCGCGAAGGGTCGCATTCAATACTCCTTCGAGATATCAACGCAAGCAAGCATCACTTAAAAATCAGTTTCGACGCCAAGAGCTCCCAATATCATGCCGTCGATTTGGGATCTCGAAACGGTAAAATTAAAAACTATATTATGTCAAAAAAATTTTAATTTTAACTTTTTAAAGGTACGCTGCTGAATGGTAAAAGGATGTCTCCATCAAAGCAAGAAAGTGATTGTATGCCTATTTCCCATGGAAGTAAAATACAAATTGGACAGACTGTAATGTTATGCCATGTACATGATGGCAATCAGACCTGTGGACATTGTGAACCCGGATTAATACAAGTTAAAGGTTTGTAATTGTTTTTGTATGATTAATATTTTATTATTTAAATTTTTTTTTAGGCCCTGTAACAGAAAAACTTGACAAAAACAGCCGATCGGATCGTTATAAAAAAGAACTGAACAATTTGAAAATGTTATATGGTGTTTCTGGTCACCATGATGGTGATAAAAAATTGGCCAGCGGTTATACTGACAGGGCTAAGAAAAGAAGAGAAACAGTGGGAAGTCAAAATCCACATGAAAAAACTCAAGTTGCATCAGTACACGAGTAAGAAAATAATGAAAGAAAAATCTAACCTTGATAAATAATTCTTATTTTATTTTCTAGATCTATTAATAAGGAAAATAAAGGTTTTAAATTATTATCCAAAATGGGTTGGAAAGAAGGTCAGTCTTTAGGAAAAACTGGCGAAGGACTTTTAGAACCGGTAATTTTATTTAAACATTCAATTTTGATTTATTCAACAAAGATTTTTTTTTAGATTAAAGCAGTACCGAATGAAGGTAAAGCCGGTATGGGTTCAACAAATGTGATACAAGTGGCAGTTCCAACAGAGAAACAAATGGTTTGGAAAAAAACCAAAGAAAGATTTCAACAATTACCTGATAGTACTGATGCATTCGAAGTAGACTCTGATGACTAGGATAAGTTTTAACTTAATTTATTTTTTTAGTTTTTGTTATTTAGTTTAGGTTAAAAATTTTAATAGTTAATTAAAAATTGATCTTTCTATCCATTTTTGTATGTTCTGTAAATGTGTATCTATAACCCTTCCCAACACAAGGTGGAGTTCGTTCAGTATAACTTAAAGCCATTTGCATCATCATTAATCTTTCATTAGAAATCTAGAAAACGAAGAATAATGTATGAACAAAATGTAGGAAAAATAGAAGAATTTTTATAAGAAATAGACACTTCTATAGAGATACACAATACATTATAGGCTTGTTCCCGAAGCGAGTTCTTAACTTGTTATGAACATAGTGAGTTGCGCAGTTATAAAATAATGGATCAGGAGTCTGCATAGTACGAAATAATGGAAGAGTTATTTTACATTGCGCAACTCAGTATGTTCATAACAAGTTAGGAACTCGCTTCGGGAACAAACCTTATATGTCAAGGTGGGAAAGGCATTTTTCAGATATGCTAAATGAGGAAGTGTAAACGAGGAAATAATGATAAGAATTCAAGATATTTTTCTTCTGTTCACATAAATTAATATCCTAGCAGCAGTTATTCAGGGGGGGGGGGGGCAAGTAAAGTCTGTCTTATTGACTATCAAAAGGTTTGCATTGTATAATAATAAAAATAATAATATAGTTTATTTTGACAATGGCATACAGATTTAAAATTTTAACATCGTGTAAAGGCGTCTACATAAACAATGTAAGGAAATAAATATTCCATTGAAACCAAAAAGGTTGTGCATGGACTAGAAATTAGTTTTTTTTCGTTGATGACGGTATACGACTACTTCTGTAGATAATAATATTATAATATTTACAGAGAAGGAAATTATAGGTTAATGGAAAAAAAAGAAAGGGAGGGTATTTTAGTTATAAATTTCAATCAAATAATGAGTATGAATTCTACCTAGTGTGAGTATGTATTTTTTGAATATGGTTTTTATCAGTAGTAATATCCTTAGGACATTGATAATAATAATATAATAATAATACTCGCCCTACATTTCACCCCCTTACGAGTGAACCCCAGAAGCCAATGGCTTGTGCGGAGAAGTATTATTATTTGCCGTGGCGCTCCGGGGCGACTTACTGAGGATTGATGGCGCCATTTGGCTATAGGCGTAGGAAAACCCGGAAAACCTTCGCCACCATCATCGATAATAGATTAGATAATTTTATGACAATCGAAAGCTTGAGAAATTTGTCATAAAATTTTGAGGCATTTGTCAATGTCCGAAGGATATTCGGCGGAAAATTTTTTGACAGAAAAATTTATAACTTTAATTCATATTTTCGTTCACAGCAAAATTCCATAAATATTCCCCAAATATATTTGTGACTGTATGTCGTATTTCTTGGATTATATTTTCAACATTCTCATTGCCAAAACGTGACATTTTGAAATTAATTTGAAGTGAAGTTGTCAAACTCAATAGTATTGTCATAGTGATTGATAATTGCACTGAATGCTGTTATCAGTGTAATGTTGACATGATTGGATGAAATTGATTCACATGACACAAAATGACAAAATTTGATTGGTTGTTAGAACTGGCAAAAAATTTTCACATTAATTGAGTTTAATTTGTCTAAATATATTTTATATATGTCTGGTAGATTATTGTAAATTTTACGTAAGTATAGCATCGGAGGCTAATATTTTTTTGTAATAATTCAATTTTTATATTATTGTTTTCTTTATATCTTGTGCTATATTCGTGACTAAACTTTTCATATATTATTTTTATAAATAAAAAGGATATTTTGGTGCATAAACAGTTGTCTAAGATCAAGTTTCCCAGATTCAAGAAATAATGTATTAGATGGATAAGTGAGCTTTTTGTTGTAAATTACTTTTAAAATTCGTTTTTGAAGTATGTCAAGTTGTCTAAGATGGCAATATGTTGTGCCTCCCCAGCTCAGCACAGCGTATCGTAATCTGGATTCAACCAAAGAATAATATAATATTTTTAAGTATGATACATCTAAAATATGTTTCAGGAACTTAAAACGATATAGTAGTTGTCTTAAGTGTTTTAGTTAATTGTTTACATGAATATCCCACCTTAAATGTGAATCAATGGTAACTCCTAAGTATTTGTAGTTGGTTTTTTAATTTAAAATAATATTTTTTGGTATAAAGAGTATAGGATAGTATGCTATTGACAGTGTTAAAAGCTTCGTGGCAATTTCGCGCGCCATCTAGTTACACTTATGCTCGTTCTTCCATAACTATAACCGTAACTTGGCATCGTCTGAGACAAACAGCATTATTTTCAAGAACAAACGAATTTTTGCAAGGTTCCCTTCAAAATAGTTAATCCGGATGAAGTTTACTGTATCATCGTGTTTTAAGTGTAAAATCTTTATACAATGGTCGAGACCATAACGACCCCTTGAGTATTAAGTCTTTACTGACGCTGCCAGGTGCAAGTTGAATATAAATTTCTGTTTGTTAAATCATCCACCCTTCCAAAGCATTAAAAATGTTTGTTTGAAGTTATTTGTTATATATGCATATTCTCAACATTATAATGTTGTTTATGAACACTGTCTAGTACTCTATTGTTAAAAAACGCAAAGTTAAGACTTTAGGTGACCCGTTTGGGTCTATCAACCCAAATAAATGAGTAAAACAAAAGTTAAACTTGATTTTATTTCAAAAATAAATGTTAGTGCAGTGGTGGTAGTTTTACAAATGAAATTTGCTTTGTTTTTAATTCATGTGCGGGGTCAAAAATAGAATTTTAATTAACGAAACGGAAAATGTACTAAAAAGATTAATAAATAATTGTAAACTCTTGAATAAATAACATGAAATGACAATTTTTATATTGGTATGAATCAAAACCGTTTAGTAGTTTATCACATTTTATTGCAACAATTTGATACATATATACATATAAATATTTAAATATACATAAACATTTTTAAAATCTATCACAACCTACATCTTACGAATTTACACAGTAGGTAAAAAAAATATTTGAATGATATATAGTCAGATTTTTGTAAAAAAAATAGTGCATACATTTTTACAGTAATAATACTCGGGTAATTAAACATATTTCATTGAAAAATAATTAAAAATTTCTTTTGAGAATTTTAAATAGGCACGTACTTACCAAAAAGCATACACTTTTTTTTCAAAATATGAGATAGCACCCTAAAAATTACGAAGAAAAAACAAGTAGTGTAAAGAACTGAGAGTTGGTGATTTTATACACTCAGTATATACAGATCAAATTTTACTTACAACAACTAACAAGCTTTATTTACCATTTATATTTTTACATAACAGAGTAACAAGAGAAAAATATACTATCACCAAGCTAACAATCATTAGCATTCTAAAATATATTTCAAAAACATATTTAAACTTCATACAAATTAATTATCATGATACAAATATAGAAGTTAAACTCACACTTGGATATTTATTTAGATAGAAGTCTGGAGAGACTCATTGGTACTTAAAATAAAACTAGTATTAGTACTAAGATAGACGCCTAAAAAAAATTGTGATAACCGAACCATTGAAACTTCATAATGTAGCGGGTTTCATGAAATCCCCAAAAATTTATTGGACAAGGTTTTCAGCTAATTTTTAATATTTTCATTAAATAATTCTTCAAAAACTAAATTTTATGATGTCATAACTTTGCCATGTTCGAAATGTCGGGCAATATGTTTTTTTGCTTTTTATATAAAAAAACTTCCGATTGAAACAAAGATTATATTAAGGTCATTATTTTTTTGCATTACAGCAATAATTTTGCTAGGGTCCAAAAACGAAAACATCTCTTTATGCAGAATTTTCTCAATATCCGACTCGATATAAAGAACATATCGTAATGATTTGATATCTCTAATTTTAGGTGGGTTCTATGAAAGAAAATAATCAACTTACAAAAAATTTCTTACAAAAATTATAAATTTTATATTTATCCTGTTATCATGTTTATTCACTTTTGTTGCTTCAGTCTCTACACCTGGATGTAAATCTTTAAAACCTCCAATTCTGTTCAATGTCAATTAACCAAAAAAAAAATGTATCTTCTCCTAGTGATAATAGTTTTCTTCTATAGTGATTTCAATAATTTTTTTTTATTTTGATTGACCAACTTTTATCTATGAAATAAAATTCATTTTCTAGTACAATTGGTATATAATATCATTTCTCCCTTTACAACATTCAAAATTCTCCTCCTGTATAAAACATAATGACAATCCAAAAAAAAAAATTTTATCTGACTTCTGTTTATTACTTTTCTTTATCTGTGTTTTTTCCAAATTAAATTTTCTTTAACATCATTTCCCAAAGTTTTTTTTTATTTTCAGACTAATGATAATAATAATGATGTGCCAAAAAATAAAATAAGATTCTTTATACTTCACAATTGTTGATTTCGAACATCTTATATACCAATTACTTTTAATAAATTCTTAAAAATCATACCTTTTTTAACAATAAACTATGTTTATAAAATTCAAATAAAACTCATAAAAAGTATTTCATTAAAATATATACGAAGTCACAATGATTAGGTTATCACAAACTTTTTAGGCATGGTTCGAAGCCTATAATGTAGCCGTAAATAATTTAATAGTAATAATAAATTTTAATTTAACTCAACTCAAGAGGGTAGAGCACTCAACGCCACATTGGCGCGTTAATTAATTTAATGTTAAATTATGTTATTTTAATATCACTTTCATTAAAAAAATGTAAAATGTAGAAAAAATGTATTACATTTGAACCAAAGCATAAAAGTCCTTATTTTAGCTTAAAATTAAACAGCATAGTGTGAATATTTTGCAGCTGGCAAATTTTCCTTAACTTAAATATTTTTGAACTTGCAACATCACAAAAATATATTATCCTCAGAACGGCGCTTCTTTTTTTTGTTTTTTAAGTTTGACTTATTTCTCTCTATACGTATTATCTTAGGTTCATCGTTTTTTACCCTGAAGATTAGTTCCTCTTCGTCCTGTCTCCTGAAGTCTATAGGTTTGTACGAGTGGTTTTAATAACATTCAAATATAATGGATATATCTTCAAGTATTTCATCGAGTTTCAGTATTAAACTTTTCATTTTAGCTTGATAATGGATTTAAATCTGCCATTATCCAAAGTATAAATTAAAAAACGTGTTACAGCAATTGAACATAATCAAACAAAATAACGCAGGCAACAGACTTTTACTTTTCATAGTCCTATTATATTTGCTTATCAGTTGCCACTTGCCAACAAGCAGTCAGTCAAGATAAAAAAAATTTAGGCGTTCGCGTTTGTCTCATATTTTGAACTAAATTAAAAACAAGCCCAATACCAAACGAGTGCACAAACAGTTCTGCGCAGTTTACAATTATTTTGCAAGTCGAACAAACCTTATTTTCACCATCTCTTAGTACCATCTGATTGTCCGTCAACTGAGGTACCTCCTAAATATGTTACACGGTATTTGTGCATCTGCTTCCATTTTAACAACTTCCACGTCAAACTTATCTGTTACGGATGAACCGCTCATATAATATACTAGCTGAATACCCGTGCTTTGCTACTGATTCTCTTTAAGAGTACCTGGACGATTGAGCTTTGCTTGTTTTTTCCTATTTTTGCCTATTTTTCCTATTTGTTCCTATTTTTAGCTGTTTTGTTCTATTTTCCATATTTTACTCTCTTTTTCCTATTATTCTCTATTTTCCCATTTTTTCTATTTGTTCCTTTTTCCTATTATTTTATATAATTTTCTTTATTTTTCCTTATTTTTTTCTTTATGTCCCTATTTGGACCTTTTTTCCTTATTTATTTGTATTATTTTCTATCATTTAATATTTTTATCTGTTTGTTATATTTTTTCCTATTTTTCTCTAGATTCTTTTTCCATATTTTTCACCATTTCTTCTTATTTTTTCCTATTTTTACCATTTTTTTTACCTTATTTTTCCTTGCTTTTCCATATTTTATCCTGTTTTTCCCAATTTTTACTTTCCGAACAACAGAGTTGTATAGAAGGAAAGTATTGCGATCATGATATTTTGACCATACCCAGATTTTAACGGATCTTTACGTTTTGAGGTCACCTGAATCCATTTATACCATTTTTAGCATGATGTCTGTCTGTGTGTGTGTCTGTGTGTCTGTGTGTGTGTGTGTCTGTGTGTGTGTGAACACGATAGCGTCTAAACGGCTGAACCGATTTAGATGAAATTTTATATACATATTTAGGGTAACAAGGAGACGACCTGTATAGATTTTGGAGTTAATCGGACAACCGGAAGTGACAGTTGCTATAAGTGATGACGTCATTACCTAACAAGATGACAATAAAGTTTTACACATATATTTTTTATACGTTATAGTTTAATTTCGAATGTTTAAAATTTTCAAAAACTTTTGCCATTGTTGCCAGATTTATGAAAAAGTAATTTTTTTTCATATTTTTCTTAAATAACCAAAATAATGCATTTTTATGAAAAATTACAGGATATAAAAGATGTACAACATAAAATTTTCTACACATTTTGTCATTACCGTTTTTTTGAATTCCTCACAGTTTCGTCGCTAGAGGGCGTGAAAAATAATGTATATAGACATTTGCGACTTTTTTTAGATTTTGAGACAAAATTATGGATTTTTATGAAAAATTACATGGGATCAAAATTGTAGAACATAAAATTTTCTATAAATTTTGTCTTAACTATTTTTTCAAGTTGCGTATAGTTTCGCCGCTAGTTTTTATTTTAATTTTTATCTTTATTAAATTATTATTTTTCAAATTTTTATATTAAAAACTTAAAAAAAATATCTTTAAATTTGTAATAATTAATTTTATAATTGTAATTTTTTTTCAAAATTTTATTACAAAAATTTTGGAATTTTTAAAAAATTGGCTAAGAAATTTAAGATTATATTACGATTTTAAACTAAATTGAATTACTTGAAAAATATTAAAGTTATTGAAATGTGATTTTCACCATTCGAAAGATAATATAAAACTCTAAATTTTAAATGTATTTTAGTTTCTTAAAATTTAGAATTGTAATTATTACAGCCAAAATTAAGAATTTTTTTAAATTTTTTTGTAATTTCGTTTTGTCAATAAGTATAAAATAAATGAAAAAATTAAATAGCATATCCGAAAAGGATCCAAAAGTGCTATGTGTGTAAATTATTTCATAATTTTAACATAGTATTTGTAAAAGTTATAGCAAAAAATGAAAAAAGTTAAAACAATTCAATGGATTTACCCATGAATTTTTGAAAAAAAATTTGATTTTTTTTTAGTTTTTTAAACTAAATTTATTAATGCATTTTGATCCAAAAAACCTAAAAAAAAGGTCTGTTTCCCATTTTGAATAAAATTGAATGAGATATTAATTATTTATTGATTTTAAAATTATTCACAAATAGGTTTTAATTGTTTTAAGGTTAAAATTAATATTAAAAATTTTAAAAAAATTACCCTTAAATTTGTAGTAAAAAACTCTATAATTGTGATTTTTTTCAAAATTTTATTCAAAAAATTGTAGAATTCCTAATTTTTTTTTTGTAATTTAATATAAGTTTAAAAGAAATTGAATAACTTTAAAAATATTAAAGATATTAAAATGGGATTTATACCATTCGATAGGTAATATAATTAATGTATTTTAATGCAGAAAAACTAAAATAATCGATTAAACAATTACATTACTAGGAGTGTTCGGAAAGTTGGGTGGGATTACCCCCTCATTTTTTTCTTTTCTTTTCTAATTTTCCTATTTTTCCCATTTCCCCAAATTTTTACTGCTTTTTAATATTTTTTTCTGTTTTTTCCTACTTGTCCGTATTTGTCCATAGTATTATCTATTTTTTCCTATTTTTCCCATATTTTCTCTAGTTTTCGCTATTATTCCCTATTTTTTTCTATTTGTTCATACTCTCCTGTTTTTCCATATTGATCCCTATTATTTTCTATTATTTCATTTTTTCTTATTTTCCCCAATATTGTTCTATTTTTTACTATTTTCCCATGTTTCCATATTTATTCTCTAATTTCCCTATTTTTCCATATTTTCTATTACATTCCCGATTTTCCCCAATTTTCACTATGTTTCCCAAATTTCACTATTTTGCTCAATTTTGCCATATTTTACGCTGTTTTTCTCTAATTTTTCCTTAATTTTCACAATTTTTTGCAAATTTCTCAATTTTGTTCCTCCTTTTCAAAATTTTTCACTGTTTCTATCTTTTTCCCATATTTTTCATTATTTTCTCTATTATTCCTATATCTTTCTATTTTTTTCTGTTTTCCATTAGTTTTTCCTGTTTTCTTTATTTTCCTTATTTGTAGTTATTTTTCCCTATTTTGTCCTATTTTCTTCATTTTCCCTACTGTTTCTCTATTTTCTATTTTAAAGTGTTTCACCCTATTTTTTCCAAATTTCCCAATTTTTCAATATTTATCAAAAATTTTCCCATTTTGCTCAATTTTCCTTATTTTTTCCCAATTTTTCTCTATTTTTCAATCTCCATTTTTCACTTTGCCCTATTTTTTCCTGTTTCCCTATTTTCCCTGTTTTTCGCTATTGTTTCCATATTTTCCCCATTTTTCTGTTTTTCCATATTTTCCCCATTTTCCCTATTTTACTCTATTTTTTCGTATTATCAACATATAGATATACTTATTCTACGTAAGCCACCGCTTTTCACCCCTTTCTACCCCTTAAAATCAAAATTTCACAAAATCCTTTCATAGTGGGTGTCTACATTATGACTATCAAAATTTCAAGTCCTTAGGTTCAGTAGATTTTGCTGTGCGTTAATTCTATGTCAGTCAGTCAATCAGTCAGGACTTTGCCGCTTATATTATAGATTAACCATCTTCAGCATGCAGGGCTATCCACTGATTTTCCCACCCTTGGTATCACCACCAATTTGGCTACCTCCCACGTCTTTAGGTACTCTTGTTTTCTAAGCAGTTTGTTATGACCAGCACCCACTGCAATGCCTCCTCCCCGACCAACAGGTCGTCGCCGATGATACTCTATTCAGATCTGGTGTTTTACCTAGATGTAGATCTAACAATGCTACCTTCAACACTTTCTCCGAAAAAATGTGCCACTTCTTTTACATACACATTTTGATAGGAAAACAGACTCCTTATCAGCTCTTACAACGTCATTTTCTAAATCATCGCAAAACTCTCCAGACCATATACTTGGAATTTTTCTATCACTACAGGGTCCGTTTAGTCTTATTTTCCTTGCCGCATTGCATTTTCTCCTCGCTGTATGAATCTCTCAGTAGGGAATCCCCCAGTTCTCCGCATCTTAGATCCTCCTAAACACCAAATCCTATTCAAGTCTACCTATACTTGTTTTCACTATTTCACGTTCCTTCTTTTATCTTGATCTTGTTTGTTTCTTAATAAATGGGTAGGCGTTTTTGTAATACTATGATATGCTCTACCCTCTTAACTTTCAAATATACAAATAAAAAAATTTGGGAAATAAGAATCAAAATAAGTTGTTTCTGTATATTTTTTTATGAATACTGTGTTTTTTTAGCAGATATTGAAAAAAATATCTAATTAACATTTTATTGCTTTGTTCTTATTAATAAATTTATCCAACCGATCCAACACAACATTTTTTTTTCAAATTCTTATATTTAACAATAATATTAAGTACAATATAAATCACTTTTGTTTTGATCAAATTTAAATTATATAAGGATACTTATATTGTTATTGTCGGGAGTATATAAACCGGCATAACTAAAAACGAAGTAAAAAAATATTTGTATATTATTTTGATTTCATTATTTCTTCACAAATATCCTAACAACCAACAATCTGTATTATCCTGGATAAACATTTATGATTTTTCTATTAATTACTGATATAGTTTTTAAAGACAATGTAATATAGTGAATTCTCCTTAACACACGACACAGGTAGAAAAATATAAACAATGGCAAGATCTAATAAACACTAAATTTGTCTAACAGTATATTTAAAAATAGGAAAATCAATGATACTTGTAAATATTTTTGAATTTAAAATTACATCCTTAAAACGTTCTGTATAAAGGCAATACGAATACCGGAAAAATATACTTTTTCTACGATCGTGCAAAAAGTACACAAAAAATTCAAAAAATCACAGGAAATAAAGTTTGTCCATCAATTACCATAGTTAATTGCTCTAACTGCGATATTAAAATTGAAATTCAGTCAAAAAAATAGTTTTATGAAAATAACGTTAATAATATTTCTTGTATTGTAAAATACTCTTGAATAAAATTTGAAATAACAAAATTTATTCGATTGTAGAAAAAATGTTGTGTGCAACATGTGCAAAAAACATATTTGTTGCACTAGTTACACAAACAACTATTAGCCAACTGATTTTGAAATTTGAATTATTTGTAAATGAAAACGTCATTTGAAATTGAAATTCAATGTTTTAATTATTCATTGATTTTAGTTCTCGAAAGTAATGAATAAATCCAAAAATATTTATTTAAATTTTTTTGCTCGTACCACTGATTTTAACAATACTTTAAATGCTTTTTTTTCTAATTTACTTTTTAATATTTTTCCAAAATTATGCACAATATTTAAATAAATGAAGTTTTTCATGCTAAATATTGTTTATTTACCTAAAAAAACAAAATTGTTCTTAACCACACACAGTATTGTGAATAACTGATAGATAATTGTTTTATATTGACAAATTTTGGAAAAACATTAATAAAAAGTATCATTAGCTGTCACAGCTCAAGTTGAACTTTGTTTTCCAATAATTGGAGATATAGAGAGCGTTGCTTTAGGCAACTGGTAGCGTCTGGTACTCAACGATCTTTCTATAGGTTGAGATAGTTCAGTCGCTATCGGATAAGAGGTCGCCCTCTTCGCAGATCGACTGTCAAAAGAGAATCACATTAATACAAAAAACCCATAAAAAAATATAATTATAATACTAATTTAGTTAGCTTAATTTAATAATGCTTTAGTTAGCTGTGAAGTGAAATGAAATATTAGTTCAGTTTATCGAAAATCGATGGATTAAGAACAGTTTTAACAACAATTATATAAAAATTTTCTATTAAATTAAGAAATTATAGTGTAATAACAATTTTTTTAATTAAATTTTTAAACTAAAATCTGTGTTTGACATATGAATTGAATTATTCTATGATTTGTACGAGTATTTTGTTATTATTGAAGCCACACTTAGTATGAAGTATACTACTAAGTGATGCTCAAAGATGAGATATTTTTTTAGATCCACTCCACTAATTTATTAATACGATAAGCAAAGCAGCAGTTTTAATTTTGCATTTTATTATTTATTTAATTTGTTTCAAGGTAGATTAGGCAAATGCACAAAATTTGTAAATTTTTTGAAGGATTTTGTTAATAAATATTTCTTGTATAATTAAATTGTTGATTGCAATTTGCGTAATCCTTTTATTATTGCTTGTTTTTACATATTTAGCTTTAGTATTTTATGATGGTTTTTTTATTAATTTTTTTACCATTAATTATACAAATTTTTAGTTGCTTGTTTAAATAATTAAAATAATCAATGAAGGTTAACCAATGGTAAAAAATATTTTATTTTATTTAGTTACACAACATTTTTATTTAGTTCTAGATAAGAACTAAATAAAAAATCTTATGTAAGTATTTTCGAATTTAGAGGCTTTTGACGATTCAAACTAATAGTCCAAAATTGAAAATAAAATAAAAAATATTTTCACATAAACGTTTAGGGTCAGTTGTATATGTTACGTTTATAGTAAGGTTTAAACTGTAATTTAAACCGATAAAAATTAAAAATATTTCTTGTATATGTTCCAGTTAAAGAATGTGTGCCTAGCTTCAGATGACATTGGTTCGGAAAATTTGTTGAACAAATACCTCAAAAATTCGAGGTCTTCTTAGGTTTTCTACAATATTTATAACATCTATATCTTCTTCATTATCAGCTCAAATATTTTCAAAATGTCCATTTTAAAAATATAATTATATTTGAAAAATCGTTTCAAGAGAATAACAAATATTTTATAGGTTAGGCATGTTATACGAAGACTGCGCATGTGTTAACCAAAGCTTAGGTTTAAGTGGTCGTCCATCAGTAGCAACGTTGCCAATTTTATTAGAAGCTGTTATAAATACGGGCACTTAAAATATTATAGTACATTGGAGACAAATATAGTACAATAAAAAAGAAACAAGAAATATGTAACGACATCAAAAATAATAAATACTAATTATCTCGATTAGGTATCTGAATTCAACAAACTTTCTGGATTATAAATTATACTTTCTCTGCTCTTGGTAGATAATAAATCCTTAAAATCCTTAAAAAATCTTTAAAAATCCCTTGAAATTCTTAAAAAAAATTATAAAATCCTTGAAAATCTTAAAAACTCTTAAAATACTTTTAAATCCTTAAAAAAATCCTTAAAAATCCTTAAAAAATACTTAAAACTACTTAAAAATCATAAGCAATTCTTAAATATCCTAAAATAATCCTAAAAAAACATTAAAATCCCTAAAAATAGTTTAAAATTCTTAAAAAAGTTTTTGAAAATCCTTAAAAATCCCAAAAATCCATAAAAGTCATTAAAAATCCTTCAAAATCCTTAAAAATCACTTAAAATTCTGAAAAAAATTTAAAAATTATAGAAATTGTTAAAAATATTCTTTAAGGATTTTAAAATATCCTAAAAAACTCCTGAAAAAATAATCTTTAAAAATCCCGAAAAACCTTAAAAATACTTAAAAATCTTAAGCAATTCATAAAGGTCCTAAAATAATTCTTAAAAAACATTAAAATCCCTAAAAATGGTTTAAAGTTCTTAAAAGTCCCTAAAAATCCTTAAAAGTTCTTGAAAATCCTTAAAAATCCTTTAAAATCATTAAAAATCTAAAAATTGCTTGGAATTCTGAAAAAAAATTAAAAACGGTTAAAAATCTTAAGAAAACCTTTGAAATTCTTAAAAATACTTTAGAATCATTAAAATATCCTTATAAAATCCTTAAAAATCCCTAAAAATACTTAAAAATAATCCTTAAAAAAAATTAAAACCCCTAAAAATTGTTTAAAATTCTTAAAAATCCTTAAAAGTTCTTGAAAATCCATACAAATCCCAAAAATCATTAAAAATCCCAAAAATCATTAGAAATCCTTCAAAAATCCTTAAAAAACATTAAAAATCTTTAAAGATCCCTTAAAATTCTAAAAAAAATTTAAAAATCTTAGAAATTCTTAAAAATCTTAAGCAATTCTTAAAGGTCCTAAAATAATCCTTAAAAAAACAATAAAATCAATTCAAATTGTTTAAAATTCTTGAAAAATTTTTTGAAAATCCTTAAAAATCCCAGTAATCATTAAAAATCCTTAAAAATCATTAAAAATCCCTTGGAATTCTGAAAAAAATTTAAAAATCCTTAAAAATCTTAAAAATTCTTTAAATACCCCCAAATATTAAAAAACCTTTAAAAATCCCTAAAAACCCTTAAAAATACTTAAAAATCTTAAAACTTTTTAAAAATCATAAGCAATTCTTAAAGTTCCCAAAATAATCCTTAAAAACATTAAAATCCCTAAAAATAGTTTAAAATTCTTAAAAAAGTTTTGAAAATCCTCAAAAATCCCAAAAATCTTTAAAAACCATTAAAAATCATTAAAAATTTTAGAAATTCTTAAAAATACTTTTTAAGGATTTTAATCCTTAAAATACCCCAAAAAGTCCTGAAAAAATACTTTAAAATCCCTAAAAAACCTTAAAAATACTTAAAATTAATTAAAAATCTTAAGCAATTCATAAAGATTCTAAAATAATCCTAAAAAAACATTAAAATCCCTAAAAATAGTTTAAAATTATTAAAAAAGTTTTTGAAAATCCTTAAAAATCCCAAAAATCTTTAAAAATCACTCAAAATCCTTAAACTCATTAAAAATTCTAAAAAAAATTTGAAAATTCTTAAAAATTGTAAGAAAATCTTGGAAATGGTTAAAAATTTAAAATTCCATTCTGTGGGCCTTAATCGATGTCAGATTTTATAAATCACTTAACACGTGTTTTTCTTCAACAATGTTGAAACTTATCATCAGTTTCTTTTGACAATGCTCACAAAAATGACTTGTTTCTTCTTTCTTAATTTATAATCTCTAAAAATATGCAGTTGGATTCTCACTTCGCCTACTCATTGACGAGCGTTTAATAAGAGGAGACTGGGACAGTATCGGACTTAATGATTCGTTACAATAGTTAAGACACATCTGTGTATATTTCAGAGCTAGTCCACTGTGTCGCACTATAGAAATTTATTCTAAACGGTGAATTTTTTAAGGTAAACTTTGTTTTTGGTCAGACTAAAGACTGAACCTGAATAAAGTGAAAATATGCGACAGTTATAGGTTGAATCGCCAATTTATATCAAAGCGGTACACTACTTCATATCAGGTAATTGTGCAAAAACTACGGATGATGTGCAGCGGGGTAGTGTTATAATTACCATCATAAGAAACTAGCGATTTAGACATGACTAATGTAAACCTTTCTTTTGAGAAAACCGCTGTTGCGAGCAGGAGAAGAGATGCCTGGATCATGGCTGAAACATTCATGTTACCAACATGCAAAAAATTTGTTACTTACAAAAGTTTTTAGAATCATTTAATAAATTTTATTTTTACGATTTTATATGATATATACAGTTCAAAACTCGATTTTTTCCGTTAAAATAATTCTAAAAACTTTCCTATACAAAAATCTATGTATGTAGTTCTAAAAATTAATGTTATTAATGGATATGTACAAGATTAGGTACTAGTAAAGTGTATCACAATTTAAAAATACCTAGTAAGTAAAAAATATATATTTTTTTATTAAGAAAATAAAGTGCAATACACTTTTATCTAGACCTAAACACCTTTGATTAAATTTTTTTTAATAAAAATTAAATCACCTTCTTCGCCTTGAAAATGTCTGCCCAGGTAGACCAAAATATCCTCTGGGTATGACCATTCTGGCATTCCCTTGGGCAGGTCTAGACCCTCCATGTGACATCAACATTGTCAAATGGGCAGCGTATCCATCCGTTAAAATCGTCGCTTGTGCCGCTTGCTTTTTAGTCGCCTTTCCAATTATATAAATCTGTTTTGGTTTCAAACCTACAGAAGTATAAACACTGATATCTTTTGCGCTACCGTAGGCAGAATGTATCACGACACCATGATTCTAAAAAGATAATTGTACATAAAACTTTATTTGTTAATAATAAACTTACCTCTACTAGGTTATTAAGATACGCAGCTTTGTGGCCTAGAGGATCCGTTGATAGACCGTCAGCAAATGAAATTAACCCGTGTGGAAAATTGTGTTGAGACAACCACGATACGACTCTTCTATGCTGCATATCAGGCCTTCCAGTTATATAAATAATCAGGTAACCGAGTTCCTGCCAATGCCTGCAGTAAAAAAAAACTGTATCATATATATCTATTATAATGATCCGAATTTTTAATCATTAATGAAAAATTTTGATACTCTATCTCAACTTAGGAGTGGGTTCGGATCTAAATAATAAAAAATCATAAAATTGAGTTTCCTTTACTTTAACTTCTTCCCGCTACGTTTATGATTCAATTGACTCTGCTTCCTACTGAAAATTTCTTCTTTATTCTGCCAAAATTTCAAATTTATGCCCCATTATGATTTAAAATCTTCAAATGATTTTACTGTCCTGGTCTTTCATTGGCTTACCATTTGTTTATCTAATTAAACTTATAATTTTTATTATATTTTATTATTCCATATTAATCCATTTTATAATTTATATTCAAAATTCTTTATCACAGTTAAATATAATAAATAAATACAATTATAATATTGACAATAGTAAAATCTTATGACTTTTTTTTATTTCTTACCGTCTCTCCCTAATTCCGACCCTCTTTTTTTATCAAAAAACCAAAAAACTTCTTACTTAATTCTTAAAACGTATCCCAAGGTTTTTAATACTGAATGATTTTTAATTTTCATTTTAAATAATTACTTTTCCAAACAAACATTTTATTTTTAGTAAGACTTCCTTTAAATTTTTAAAATTGTTGATTAAAAAATTTTTTTTCTCTATAAAAAAACCTTTTGAATTTAATTTTTAGAACATAACACTTATTAATAGTAATAACAATAATAAATTAACTTCTATAAATCATACAAAATAAATGACTATGTATAAATAAAATTATTTACCGAACAACGTCAACAGCTCCAGCTCTTACTTTGGGATCACGTCCAGTTACCGAAACACTGGCTGTGAATGAACCATCTATACTAAAAACGATACATTCGGTTTTCGGAGGAACCACAGCCAAAAAGAAATCCACAGCTGTATGATCACCCCTCACAACCATCTGTATACAAAAATGAACACATAAATAAAATGTAAACAAACAAATTATGTATTATTATGAGTCATTTAAACCCACGTTATTTGAAATTCTTAAAAATTCCCGTTCTAACCTTTATCGGGTACAATCCATAGCTTAATGATTTTTCTTCAGGTATGGTAAACGCTATCCTGCCTGTTTTATCTGTCACTTCTGTTGATAGATGCACCCATTCTCCGAGAGGAGCGTCTTTCATTACATGAATGTCGACTTTTTCACCGGTCAACGTAATCATGTCTAACGGACCGTACATGAATCTTGCAGTTAGCGCCTGTGGAGCGCATTCGCGAACTATTACGTCGTTCGCTCGATGATTTGCCGTGACATTCTATAGAAGATAAGAGGATAAGAGTGTCAAGTATATTTATTGTCATATGTTAGATTTTTGTACCTTAAGTTTGACAGAAGTCCGTTTCCTTATCCATTTCTCTCTCGGTTGACCCGGTCTGAATGTTTGTTCTCTATCATTATCGCCTGGAAGTGAAGTAACTTCAATGCCACCTATTTGTCTTAGTATAAAAGCAATAACGTCGCAGCTTTCCCAATAACTAGCGTGGAATAAATGGGGTAGAGCATTTGTGGGGAAATTTGAAAGACCCTCAGGACAGTAGAGAGCGTAATCCATGCGTTTGTTACCCCACCATTTTTGTTGTACTATAAAATTTAAATGATAAATTAGGTGACTTTTAAAAATCATATGGTTTGTGAATTTTGTAATACAAAACAAACTTTTTGTCACTATTTTATGAATAATGATTCCATTATGCAATGGCATAATAAAAACAAAATTATAAAGCAAACTCGAAACAAATCATTAGCAAACTAAGAAAACAAACATGCAATAATTGAGGTGCATTCCGTTTTTTTTAATTTAAATTCGGAACAGCCGATGGTAAAATCAGAACACACCCTTGATAAGACACTTAGGTACTTACAAGCACTGATAGCTTGAAGTGGTATATTATCAATGAGTCCCGAGACAGTACTCTGTATTGAGACTTCTGATAAACGCCTAGGTTGCATTGTATCGTTAAACATTTGAGGATTAGATTGAAGGATTTCGACTAAAAGACCAATAAAAAAAGGAAGGCATGTTAGCGGTTAGTAATCACCAAGAATCATAGCTAAATTAAATAACTCAAAAATGCTAATAAAAATGATTAATTATTTTAGTGGATACACTCGCTTGCAAAAAATGCGGCGTAAATCTAACTTTAATTAAAAGAGAGTTTAATATTTTTAATAAATATTGAAATATATCTTAATCTATTTATAAGGTGTAATATTTATTGATATTTTAATAGAGACATTAAAAATGTTCTGTTAGGGTAGCTTGGCGGTCCGAGCTTAGATACCCAATAGCGACGTACACCAAAAAGTATTCCTTTACAACTTCTGCTACTTAGAAATTAGGAAATGATTTTCAAAATTTAGGGGTAGCAAATGTCCCCCTACCTCTCTTTGCGTAGGCCCATGACATCCATGAATATTATAGGTTCGATTATTAATTATGTCATATCTATTCTCTGTCATTGTGGATCTGAACTAAGTTTTGCCTCTGCGCAGAGTACTAAAGAGCGTTCGAAAGTACTTGTACATGGTAATGCTAACCAAATACGTAGAATAGTTTTTGTTGATGAAAAAAAAGTTCCGCTTCCTTTACAACTTCTGTTACTTGGAAATTAGCAAAATATTTTAAAAATTTAGGGGTAACAAATGTTCCCCCTGCGTATTCCCATCACGTATTATAGGTATGGTTATTAATTATGTCATATGAGCTGGTTTCTTTCATTTTGTACGCGCATCTTAACCCCCAAGCTACCTTAGCCAAGTTATAACACATTTTTTGATAAGCAAGTATTCTTAGCACTGTTGCTATAAATAAAAATCGTCTACTTGGAGTTTAATTGAAAATTCTGGAGTTGCTAACAATGTACGTCAAAAAATACAAATTTTCAACAGATTGCCAAAAAGATTGGGACAACAGTAATAAATACAATTTAATTTTGTTAAAAGCTAATAGATTGATAATGAAATAAATTATTATTAATTAATATTAGTTACGAGCATATGTAGATGACATGATTCATTATTCTAGATTTAATAAAAATGTTGTTATGAAATCTTTAAAAAAACTTACCTAAATGATACGGTTGACCATTTCCGAGAGGATATTTGGCATATCTAGATATATTAACTGGAGGCAAGATCGAAAACCTCGCAGACAAAAGAGGTTCAAGTCTAGCGGCCACAGGATCAGTTGGATGGAACAAATTATACACTTGAAGACATACTGGACGGGTTATATTGTCTAAAAAAAAATATATAAATTCAAATGTAAGAAGTAAATCAATAAGTAAATATTTATAAGTAATATACATTGGTAACCAGACAACCTTTATAATGAAGATACAGGGCATTTTATCAATTTTGTCTATTTATTTAATGAGCCATAATTTAAGAATTAGGTCACCAGATTTTAATTCCTGCGATTATCACATTTGGGGATAATTAACTCAAAGTATAATCAAATGAAAAACATACTAGAGAAGAATTTATTCAAAGAATTGAGCAAGTTTTTTTTTGGGTTAGTAGCTCCATTATTCGTTTTATTATTTTCCAGGTATATAATATGGTTTGTGAATAAAATGGAGCGTTCCTTTAAATTGTGGCGACAGATACAAACTTTTTCAAATTTTAGTCTTATTTGTATTATTCATTAGGCGAATAATTAATAGATATTTTTAAATTTTGCTATACAGGATGTTGAACAGATAATTTAGCAAAGCACTCTTCTGTTCTAAATACGAATCTGCAATTATACTTTTTATTCTTCTAATGATAATCTACATAGAAGGTGAAATATATACATTTAAAGACCTTGAAAAGGACGACCTAGAGTATCTACTTTCTCCCCCATAACTCAGAAGAACGAATAGTGAACCCTCGACCCCAAGAAACGGTATATTAAATGATTTAGAAGAAGATAGAAACGAGATCCAACTCTCACCAAAACATAAGAACAACATACGGAAAACATCAATTGAGGTAACACATAAACGTACTGGAAAAAATAACATGTTTATTAAGTTTCTTGTATTTATTATCTTTATTTATCTATCTATAATATTTTAGATTTAATTACTAATATGAACGAATACTTGTTATAATATGTAATATTTTACAATTATTTAACTATTTAATTATATTTTTTTTTATTCACGTACTATTATGTTTTACTTAGTTTTACTTACCATTTTAATTTGAAACATTTTTATTATATAATTTTTCACTGCTCACAGGTACTTTTGTACCTCGCAGTTATCTATTTATTCATTTTACTGTGTACTTTTGTAAGGTCATTTTATGGTTGAATGAATATTATTATTATTATTATTATTATTTACTTACTAAATTTGTCGTCTTGCGACGAAATTTTTCTATAAGCAAGAACTAAAGCGAGTGGACTTCCGAACATGAAGAAATCAGACACATCAAAGTCTAGTTTCATCTGAGATTGCTCACTGGTAGAAGAAGATCTTCGTCTTGGAGATGGAGCCGTGAGATGACCTGTCTCATTGATGTGTATATCGTCTATTCCTAAAAAAAAATAAGTAAAATGTATTCGCTCTGTGCGAGAAGGCACCTGAACTTTTGTCCCGAACAGTTTTCGACGGAACAAAATGTCGAACAACAATACGGGAAGCTCGCTGAAGTCCAGTAGAAATATGCTGTGTCGTGGGCTGTCAGTATAATAGTTTAAACATTTCAAATACAAAATTTTATCGGTTTCCTCAGTCTATACAAATGTGAACAAAGAAAAAGCGAACGGTAGGTATGTGAGCTTTATTTGTCGTTACTCGGATTGAAAAATTTGTCCGCGAAATTAAACTGATTCGAGTGATTCTATGACAATGAAAATTCTACTGCAGTTAGCTGATCACATAAACCAGGTTATGACGAAGCCGAATTTTGACTTAGTTTAACTGCTAAAAATTAAAATTATTAATATATCTATAGGTACGTAGGTTATATATTAAATTAAAGACTACTTTTTTGAATTGGTGCGATGGCTATGCTGTTTAAGACACGGATTTGAAAACGATGCTGTTATTTTTTTTCAACGAATAACTTTTTTATTATAATTTTGGATAATTTTGATTCAGAAAACCTAAACAAAATATCTGTTTTTGATTTTGAATAAAATATTAAAGCGAACTGTAGGCAAAAGCTTTGTTTGTAGTGATTCGGATAAAAAACTTGGTCCGCGAAAGCACCAATCAAGAAGCAAGTAGTGTTTTTATTCAAAAGATGGATATTTTTTCTGAATTTTAAATTTTGCGCGTGCATAATTAATTTATAATTTTTTTTCGACATTTGTTAGATTTCAATTTTTAGCGGCTAAACTTAGCCAAATTTTAATATTTCAGCTTCGTTACAACCCGGTTTATGTGGGCAGCTAACTAGAGTAAAATTTTGAATTTCATAGAATCACTCGAAGCAGTTTAATTTTTGGAACACATTTTTCAATCCGAGTCAGGGCAAAGAAAGCTTACACGATTCGCTTTAATAAACATATTACAAATTATATGAATGTTAAATAATAATAAACAATTAAAAATATGTATTTCAAAGCGAAATATTTACCTTTAATGAAACTTTATAATCTTTTGACTGCGACATTGTTTCGCAGTTATTATTTTTATTTTATGTTGAATTTTCTCTTCCACCGAGCATATGTGACAAAATGACAATTTTGCACCGTTCTTTAGCGTATTTTGCTTGAATTTTATATCATGCATTATTTCCTCAAAACCAGTTCTTAATATTATTTCCATCTTTTAAAAGTCAAAATGCCTGTAATTGAATTTTAGTGTTCGGGACAAAGTTTTACATTTCAGCCTACAGGTGTCGCCACATGGCAAGTTGCACAGAGCAAATATATAAAACAAACATGAGAGTTTCTAACACATATTTACCTTTTTGAAAATCGGTATCCAATATACTGTTTTCGCTACCGTGTCTCGAGGCATATTTAGAAGTGCGGCATAGTGAATCATAACCTAATATCGAACCCATTGAATCAGCTACGAAGCAAACTTGGCCACTAAATCCTTGACCTTCTTCAGACTTAACAAATTCTACAAAATTTAATAACGATTTTTAATAAACACAAAAAAAACCGGTAATTATTGACTGTAAAATAGTACCTTGGTATGCAGCATTTGCTGCACTGATTGTCCTTGATACAGCTTCAACATACTCAGTTGTTGACGAAGCCAAAATAGGAATAGCACCGATAGGTATGGAATCGTGGGTTATTTGAGGAACATCTGTACAAGATGGCGACACATCAAAACTATATGGGCTAAGGCTAAAAACATATACTATAAAAAATAATAATTTTAAGAAAAAAATATTACCTTGATAATATTCCTAAACCTTCGGTGCAAATGGAAGGGCAAGACACCAGTCTTATCGCTATATGACCTATTAAAGATGGATAATGTTGACGCAATACAGATTCGAATGCGCCTTTGAAAGTGGTAATATCCGATTTTCTGGCAGCACAATCAACATTCGCATCTAAAACACTGCCAGCATGCAAGACCAACATCAGTACTGTTGTGCTACATGGATTGTGTGCCGGCGAAGCGGTCGGAGATTCGGGACAAGGCGTTTCTAAAGAATTAATTTTACCTCTTGCTCCCATCAGCCTTCTATTTCCTCTTTCGCTGGCTACACGTTGCAAATACGTTGGCGAAAATATACTATCTTCTATTGAAAGAAAGATTTTTATTTTAAATAAACAAAATTATTTTACAAACCTTGATTGTCTGCTGCCAAACTTGTAGGCGACGTTGTATCTAGATCTTCTTCTGTAAGAAGCTCCAGTGAACTCCATTTAGCCAATGATGAATTTGCCATTTCTTCACAATCGAAGAACTCTTCATCGGAAGAGGAACCCGAATCTCTACCTAAGGTTTTTATTCTCCAATTGGCAACTTGGAGGTCGAAACTTTTTATTGAAGAAGAACTTGGCGAATGAATAGTTCGAGATTGTTGCCATTTGTTATCTCTTCTAGAATATAAAATTAAATCCCAAACAAAATAAGAAATATTTCATAAAATATTGGAAATCGTTTCTTACTTGATTTTGAGAACTTCCTCTTCAGGAGATAGGTCTGCGTCTGAATTTCCGGCGTTTAGGATAGTAGGAACGTTAGAATTTTTAGTTAATAAAGGACTATCTTCTGCTGCCACTTCGATACTACCTAAAGTTGCAGCAAGAGTTTTACCAGGATTTTCTTTGTATGTACTGTTGCCTATATTATCATCTTCATCTATTTCATCCTCCAGCTGTCCCATTTTTCTCTTAAGTGCCAACTGCGTTTGTTTCTCAATTTCTCTGATATCTTCCATTGTAAGTCCGTGCCACTCATCCTGCCAGGCCCAAGCTTGTCTATGGGCTCTTACCATTGTTCTTCGAAGTGCTGCACAAAATATTAAACAATAATTTAGAAGTAAATGATGGCTATTTTGAGCGCCTAACCTGTATCATGGATGAATCTCTCGATTTTAGTTTGCATACCCCAATATCTAAATTCCACTTTGCATAATTTGTAGGCACACATAAGAGCCTTTCCATTAGGCAATGGTTGTTGTTTTCCCTTGACTGCGTCCCAGAAGTCTTCCAGCCAATTCGTAGTCAAGGGCCCTCTTCCAGATTTTTCAGAAACATATATAGTAGGATCTTCTTCCTTCACATAATCGGTGCCATACAGTTGGTCCTTTACTACATCGATTACATCTGAAATATATTAATTTATTTTTATTACTTTCCTAACTATTTACTGTAAAATGTATCGACTTACCTACGATTCTATTTCTCAAATCGCTTCCTGTTAGCTTGAAGACGTTTTCCTGGTGTCCATTGTCTGGATAGTAGTAAGTTTCTATTTCTAAAGAGAATTTTTCTACAAATGGGCAAGTGTATCTGGTCTTGGTGTAAGGATATGCATTCCAGGCTTCTTCTTCGACCATAAGGGCCGTTTTGGGTAGTATACCTTTTATCCATCCTAAAGTATAATGTTACCGTCACAAAGAAAGTGACAGATAAATAATAAATCAAGATGAAAATCACGTTTTGAAACATACAAAAGCTGTATTATAAAAATATTCAAGAGGACTGGAACCATTGTGAAATTGGAATAATGATAGGGAAGAAATAGGATTGGACAAGAACTTCGTATTGAAATATGGTTTCAAGTAAAATTACCTGGTAAATGGCTTCCAACATGGTAAATTTTTCTAGTATATTGTCCTTGTCCGCCAGGCCCATGAGTGTAGGGTTCATTTATTATAATTTCAACACCGCTACCTGCGCCGCTACTTTCTTCTCGGCTTTTTTTCTGCAAAAAAAACGCGTTGAAAAAGACAAAAATAATTAACCATTCCAAATATTTTATTGATCCCAAAACTTGTGTATGTACTAATAGAGTAGAAGGGTAATGGTCCCAACTGAAGCAATATTAGCGTAGATTAGCTGTAATGGAAAGTCCCTTTTTACAAGAGTACATAGACCAGTTTATTTGGACCAAATATGCATATGACACTCAAAATAAAAAAATCGGATGCAAAGGTAACAATGAAAAATTTATTGCTTTAAATTGCAGAAAGGTGTTAGAATAGGTTTTAAATTTATTAGTTATCATCTATTATTGTTTTTTCCGTATAAGATCGTGAAAAATAAAATGATCTTAGAACAACGTTTTAGTGCCCTTCTGTAAAAAGTTATAAGCAGAATCCTCTACAAAAATATATCTGAATTTTAATGCATTAAAAAAATATAATAAACAGAATTGTATAATTTTAAAATAAACTTACGGCTATCATATAAAGTTGTGCTATTCTGTATTCCTCTACCGTGAGAGGTAGAGGGATACGGTATTCTTTAATGAGCATGGCTGACGAGGACTATCTTCTTGCCTTAGGTTATTAAAAAATCCAACCAACGTCTCTTCATCCTTTCTCTCTGCAACAAAAAGCTTCAGTTAAGGATTTGACAACACAAGATAATAATAAGGGTGTGATAATGTGAAAAAGTTGTTAAGAGGTGTAAAAGAGTTGATTGTTGACAATATTCAAGCACAATTTTTTACAGCTTTAAAATGATGGTATATTACGTGAGAGGGGCTTTTTATTATTAGTTTTAAACCAGTCTACAATATACTACCTAATTTCTTGTAACAATAAAATTAAGTTAGAGAAGTGAGTGTTTATTGGAAGTCATAAAGTTTATTGTTTATTGGGCAACCTCTGGCAAATATCAAGAACGTAAACAAGACGTTAATGTAAATGATAATAAATTGTGCCTGGTCGTTATCAACTTCTTATAGTTGGAATTTTAACAGTGGCGCATTCAGGATTTCGTTAAGTAATTGGTTTCGGTTACATTAAATGTAGATTCTAGTGAAAACTAATACTTTCTTGCTATTCTTTATTATTTCCTCTTTTAGTTATACAATCCGACAGAAATAAAAGGTTTTAGTGAACAATTACTTTAATAGAAAAAAAAGATGCTTGCAGATAAAGAATAAAACAAAATAAAGCGGTTACATTAAATTTTAGGCCTAAATTTGGCAGTAAATAAAACAGATTTTAAGCAGGTGAAATTCAATCTTGGGGGTAATAAAAGCAAAGAATAACAATATACTAATTATATCTTTCAATGGTCCATCTACACAGAACCTCCTGCTTATACAATGTCTTACCCATTATTTTAACTATTTTATCATCTTTTCAAGTACCACCACATTTGATCCTTCACCCCTGTTTTTTTTGTTTACTAGTTCGCGCATATTGTTTAATTTAACCAATCATGCTATATTTTTTTAAGTACTATTGTTCTTAACATATATTTTGGCCTCATGATAGCAGTTTGACGAAACTATAGTTGCCACTCCTTTGTCAATAATAAATGTCTAGTGGTACTCGACTTAAGAGTTTTATTATCTCATCATTTGAGAAAATCGATAAGCTTTTTGATTTAAAGAATAACAAGTCTCGCACACGAATTATGCCAAATATAGCAGGAAGTAAAAAAAGGGAGGCACCTTGAAATATGAAAGATATAGAAGCAAACTAGAAAAAATCCAAAGAAAAATGTTTTGAGACTAACAAGAGCTTTAAAAAAGGTTTCTGCAAAAGCGCTGCAAGTCATTTTTATTTTCGAATATTTTCTTTTCATTATTTCAGAATTTATAAAGGCAATACAATCTGTGATAGAAAATTCAGTGCCAAACAGCGCATCAAAATCATTGTATTTTATTTTGAAAATTTTCGGTCAATTATCTTGGTATAAATAGTAAATAGTGGTTATCAGTGGCAGTTCTAGGATTTAATAATTACACATATCAATGTTGATATTATGTTACGTGCCACCCTGTATTTTTATTATTTCTCTGCTCGGTAAATCTTAATTTCAGACTCGCTTGATATCCATTCTCTTCTTGGTATTACTATAAAATGTCTTTCCCATGTTAACAATTCTCTCTCTTTGCCTCTTCAGTCAAAATAATTGACTTCTATATCGTCTGTGTCGCTTATTGAAAATTTCTTTTCTTCCCCTCGTTATATAGGGGTTTTCTGGAAGGAGTCCTTTTTCTTGGTAAAAGTTTTTTTTGGACCAAACGTTTATTTTTGGAACAAGTTTTTTGGACAGAACAAATTTCTTTTTGGGACTACAAGTTTTTGGACTGAACAAGTTTTTTCTGGTAACGAGCAAGTTTTTTTTCCTAACGTCTCTACTGCCGGATCCAGGAACTTTTTTGAAGAAACTCGAAGAGAAGTCAAAAACCAAGCTAAGTCACATTTCCAGAAAAAAAAGAAAAAGTCTGAAAGATTTAAATTTTTCTTATAAAATAAAACAAATATAACGTTTAATTTGCGTTTAATTTCCTTAAATCCACAAAAAGAAAGAAAGGACGGATTTTGAAATATATCATAGTTTTTTTGTCAATTGTTTCTAGATACATCAAAAAATCAATTAGACTGGCGTCCAAAATTTTTTTTGTTTAATATTTCACTTTTTGATATATTTTAAATTCTATTCGTGAAACGAACCCATAAAAAAATTGAGCTTAAATCACATTTATTAATAAGGAATTACTAACGACATTTTTACAAATGCAAATTTTGTATCTGTCGTATTATGTTGAGCAATAAAACCTTTGATGTGTGTCAAAATGTATCAAATCAAGTTTAATTTAGCGTGATAAGGTGGTAGTAAACTTAAATTGCTTTAACCTAAACTTGCTCCCTGTCAACAATATAATTCTGGAACACATTAAATATTTTTAGAATTTATTTAATTTGAAATATTTGCTTTTCTTATCATGGAATAAGATGGCAGATTCTACAAACTATATTTAAACGATTTTTCACGTAATGGGCCATTCATGTTTTCTATGATAATCGCTTTTCTCTTTTGATTCGAATAATAATAAATCATTTAATAAACTCTTCTAAACTTCCAAACGCGGTTATTAATAATCGTTTTCCTTTTCCTAATGCACTTTTTCGGCAACACGAAAATCTCTTTATAAGTGCCTATTTCTTATTTTTTACAAAAATATCTTGTCACATATTTTTCGTCTAAATAAAATATGTTTTTTAGCCCAGTAAAATGACTCGAAATTTGTATGCACTTTTTTAATATATTTATAGTTCTTTAAAAGATTAAAAATATTGAGGCTTAAAATATTAAAAGAAGTGAAATATTAAGGTCAAGCTAGTTGTAACGTTAATTTATTTATTATAATTTAGCTCAACTAATTTTTGGGTTTTTCACCACGAATAAATATTGAAATGTACAAACAGAAATGAAAAAAAATACGATCGCCAGTCAATTAGGTTTTTTTAGTTGGTACTAGAAACAATTGACAGCAAAACTTTTGGTATATTTTCAAAATCGGTTTTCTTTTCTCTTTATATATGAAAATAAAAGAGCTTTTTATTTTTTATTTATTTTCACTTAGCTTTTTCTTCTTGTGATGTGTTCGTCGGAAAGTAACCATGAAAGTGATGCTTTCAGAAGGAAATTGTTACTTCCAGAAAAAAAACTAATGCTTCCAAAAAAAAAGATGCTTCTCGAAAACTGGATTCTTCCGGGAAAAGGTTGTTGTTCCCAGAGAAAAAAAAACTTGTTGTATTTGTGGCTTCCAGAAAGAAAAAAAGAAACAAATTGCTAGTTGTGGCTACCAGGAAAAACGATGTTGCTCACAAGGAAAAACCTCAAAATTTTTAGGTGAATGATAACAATAAACTTCTATACATTTATAAGTCAATAGATAATAATATGAGAAGATAGAGCGAAATCGAGATGGGCCAACGACTTATAGACATATACAAGGCGAGGAGAAAAATTAATTATAGTATGGCCCAATGAAATAAAAACGTAACATTGTTTAATAATAATAAATCGGTTTGTTTAATGATTCCAGAAAATGCCTTTACTTTAAACATGTAATATTTCGAAAATGTTATTAAAAATATGATTTTTCCCGATTAAATCTATAGAATAATTGGAATCTTTTATGCTCATTAATCTTTTTGACAAATATTCTCCCAGTTTGAACTATATACCTTTTTGGACAAGAACCAGAATTTTTATTTGTTTGTTTTATAAGTTTTGAGGGGAAAAGAAGAAATTTTCGATATATTAACAGAAACCTAACAAGATAAGAACAAAAAGAACTAATGAGACTTTATTCAAAGGAGAAAATGGAAGTTTATTGTAGAAGTGGTAATTACTGATAACAGATCAGAAACAAAATTTAATTCGAAATAAAATATACCAGGTGAATAGGAAAATAATAGGAAAATGTAATTATAGAGTGTCCTATGGAAATAAAAACGTAACAATCTGCAGCCAAACCAACCAACCAACAAGCCACCCTAAATTGGGGCATGCCTAAAGTTATATTAATTCTGCTGTACATAGGAAATATGTCGTGTCGTAAAATATTCTGAAAATTATGAGAGCTGAATATTGTTTTTCTATGGCTATGTTTATCGAGAACAGTAATGGCGTTTATTCTAAGACATGCCTTATAGAAATATGGCATCCTTACGTGTTCGCTGGTATCTAAATGTAGTTATTGGAGGTCGACTGCCGCAAAACACAAAGCCCTGTTATCATATTGCTTAGTCGAGACATTGATATTATAAAAATGAGGAAAATGAGTTGGAAAGCTGTATAAGAAAGATTTGAAATTAGACTTATGTGTTTATATAATTTCTTAATTTAATATTGTTACTAATTGATGGGTTATAATCTTTTTTGAAATCGTCTTTATAAATACTGATATGGTTTTTTTTTATATCAGTAGTTTTAGTTCTTGTTTTTGTATGTATTGTGGTTGACTGAGATTGAAAGGTAGAAGGTGATTGTCAAATGTAAGTATGACAATGGAAATAAGGTTATGATAAGAAGTTTAAGGTGCGTATGAAAGCGTTTAAATGTGTTTAGGATTTCTTTAAGAGTGTTTTGTGTTGGGATGATTATTTTTTTTTTGATTTTATAATGAGTTCATTAATAATTTATAACAAATGTGGTACATATATAAAAGAAAAAAAAATCTTATTGTCATTATTCAATAAATTTAGAAAAATCTAGTTGGAAATAAAAAAAAAACAAAAGAAAAAAGAAATAATAAACACTTTTGATTTTTTTGAGTTTTTTGGAGGTTGTCAAAATAAAAAATAATATATATTAGTTAAAAGGATAATAACACGAAAGAATTGTTATAGTTCAATTTGGAAATATAAAGTAAATACAGACATTTGAGACAATTTTATTGAGTAAAGAACTTTACCAAAAAGAAATATTAGTATAAAATGGTAGGAGTTAATGAGGTATTAAAAGTCACAGAAATAGTAGCAAATAACGTCGAAGAAGACAAAGAGGAAACTGGAAGTTATCTAGGAAGTGAGACGGGAAGACAGAAGAGGATATCAACTAGGAGGTAATACAGAAAAAGAAAAGGAAGAAACTGATTAAAAGAAGACACAAGAGAGAGAGAGAGAGAGAAACCAGAAGAATTATAAGGCGCTCAAATTTTTTTGTAATGTTTATTATTTTTTTTTGAAGGAACCCAACCCAAGAGCATGAGAGTTTACATTAGATAACAAGCATTCTAATATAATACGTATGTTAATTAATCTATGAACTATACTATTGTAATCAACTAATTTATGTTGATAAGGGTGACAAGAAGACTTATGTAACGTAATATCCGTGTATTGTTACATTGTAGTTAAGACACTTCTATAGGTGAAATGATGAGGTCGTTAGGGTAGCTGTTTGTTGAGCAGTCCATTAAACAAGTAAATCTAATACTAAATTATAAAATCGAGCATAAACAGTAAATTTAATACAGACATGCACGTGACTTGAATACAAAAACAAAGTTTTTTGCTTAATATGTCGAGCAATTAACAAAGCCTTTACAATTAAAGGATTTAATTGAAAAAAGTCAATCACATTTAAATAGTAGTGTCAAATTGGCTTCACTCAAACAAGCAGATTGCGAAATAGTTATTTTCCTAACAAGTGCGGAAAGTTATAATTTTCAGCAGGCAATTGCAGTTGCCCGAACGACGCGAAGCGGAGTTCGGGCATGCAATTAAGTGGGGAAAAGATACTTTACAAAAATTTTCTTAGTGCTTCTTAATAAATAAAACATTAGGCTGAAAGTAATCATAGTAACCAAGCAAGAATTAATTTTTTAATCATTTTAGCATTTATAAAATCAGTGCGAAAAGTATACTTTTCCGCACGCTTGTAGAAAAAAATAGAATGAACAGTATTTCGATTTTATATTGGTGGAAATTTACATATCGCGCCGCCACTGGTCATGTTTTATATTTACTTATTTCCTATATTACGTACACGCCATAATCGGCTAAATGAACTGTAATATCCATTATAAATAATTGTAAAATTGTGTTTCCAATGAAATGCACATTGACACAATGAAATTGCCAGAAAAGTGTAGGTCGAGAAAACTTCTATATTGAAATTAAAATAATGAATTAGACATCAAACAATCAATAGTCGTATATTGATATAATCAAACATAAGTTGAAAATTAATTTCATTTTTCTGTGTGTGCATATACAGTATGTCTCAAAAAATTTGCAGTATACTGAAAAATATTTTATTATTGATTTTTGAGAAAAAATATTCTTGATAAAATTGTTCTATATAGGGTGTTTCATAAAGAATGGTCCATATCTCTGGGTCAAATGTTATCTACTACTAAGATACAGGGTGTTGAAGTTAAAAATTATTTTTCTTTTTTGCAATAATTTCTTTATTATTTAACGTATTGACTTGTAATTTGTTATGGTTATATTTTTAAGAAAAGTATCCATTTTTTTTAAAATCTTTTTTAAAGTTTGTGATACACCCTGTAAATTTGAACAAAAAAGTTATACTTGTTTTAATAGCATAAATTCAACCAATTTCGAGATATTAGCTTTTGTTATTTCCCTGCTAATTTTCACATGTTTTTATGTATTTTACAAATTTTCTACAAGTTTTACAATTTTCAAAATTTTTGAAATTTTTGAATTTTTTTAAATTAATCGAATAATTTTGTTTTTTGAAATTTTTGAATATTTTGACATTAGTTCTTGAAACAAAATTAAAAAATCTCAAATTTTTCGAAATTTTTGATATATTTTTGAAATTTTCGAATAATTTTTTAAACTTACATTTTTAAATGTTTAATACTTGAAAGTTTTTAAATTAATCGAATAATTTTTGTTTTTTGAATATTTTGAATATTTTGACATTAGTTTTTGAAACAAAATTACAAAATCTCAAATATTTGAATATCTTTATATTTTCACTTTTTGAAATTTTTTAATTTATCGAAAAATTTTTTTTATATATTTTTGAATAGTTTTTTAATGTTTTTTGAAACTTTTGACATTTTTGAAATGTTTAAAATCCTGAAAATTTTTGAAATATTTTTAATTAGACGAATAATTTTGTTTTCGATATATTTATTTTCGAATATTTTGATATTTTTACTTTTTGACATTTTCGAATATTTTGACATTTTATCTTTTTGAAATTTTCGAAAAAATTTTCAAAACCTCAAATTTACGAAAATTTTTGAAATATTCGAATAGTTTTTTCATGTTTTTTGAAACTTCGACATTTTTGAAATGTTTGAATATTTTGATATTTTCACTATTTAATTATTTTTTTAATTTATCAAAAAAAAATTGCAAACATTCAAATGTTTAAAAAAAAATTTGATATATTTTTAAAATTTTCGAATAGTTTTTTAATGTTTTTTTGAAACTTTTGAAATTTTTTAAATTTTTTTCATTAATCGAATTATTTTGTTTTTTGAAAGATTCGATATATTTTAGAAAATTTTGAATTCTTTTATATTTTCACTTTTTAATTTTTTTTTAATTTATCCAAAAACAATTACAAACTTTCAAATTTTTCAAAATTTTTTTGGTATATTTTTGAAATTTTCGAATAGTTTTTTAATGTTTTTGGAAACTTTTGATATTTTTGAAATGTTTCATATTCTTGAAATTTAAAAAAAAAAATTTTAATTAATCGAGCTATTTTGTTTTTCGAAATTTTCGAGATATTTTAGAAAATTTTGAATATTTTGATATTTTCACTTTTAAATTTTTTTTAATTTATGGATAAAAATGCACTTTTTTTTGATATATTTTTGATATTTTAGAATGGTTTTTTAATGTTTTTTGAAACTTTTCACATGTTTAATATACTTGAAATGAATCGAATAATTTTGATTTTTAAAATTCTCGATAAATTTCAGAAATTTTTGATATTTTCACTTTTTAATTTTTTTAATTAATCGAAGAAAATTGCAAACTCAAATTTTTCGAAATTTTTGATATATTTTTAAAATTCTTGAAATTTTTGAAAAATTTTTAATTAGATAAATAATTTAATGTTTTTTGAAATTTTCGATATATTTAAGAATATTTGGACATTTTTAGTTTTTGAAATTTTTGAAAAAAATGCAGAATTACAATTTTTTTAAAATTTTTGATATATTTTTGAAATTTTGAAATTTTCACTTTTAAATTTTTTTTAATTTATAGAAAAAAATTGCAAACTCAAATTTTTTAAAATTTTATTGATATATTTTTGAAATTTTCGATTTGATTTTTAATGTTTTTGAAATGTTTAAAATCCTTGAAATTTTTGAATTATTTTTAATTAGACGAATAATTTTGTTTCTAGAAATTTTCGAAATATTTTAGAAATTTTTGAATATTTTGACATTTTTACTGTTTGAAATTTTCGAAAAAAAATTCAAAATTTCAAATGTACGAAAATTTTGATATATTTTTGAAATCTTCGAATAGTTTTTTAATGTTTTTTGAATCTTTTGACATTTTTGAAATGTTCAATATTCTTGATTTTTTTTAATTAATCGAATAATTTTCTTTTTTAAAATTTTCGATATATTTTAAAATTTTTTGAATATTTTGACTTTTTACATTTTTTTAAATGTATTGAAAAAAATTACAAACTTTCAAATGTTTCGAAATTTTTGATAGATTTTTGAAATTTTCGAATTGATTTTTAATGTTTTTTGATTGATTTTTTTTCATTTTTGAAATGTTTAAAATTCTTGAAATTTTTAATTAGATGAATAATTTAATGTTTTTTGAAATATTCGAAAAAAATTGCAAAACTACAAATTTATCAAAATTTTTGATATATTTTTGAAATTTTCGATATACTTTTGAAATTGTCAAAATTTCTACACTTCTCTTTTTGGCTTTTTAAATTTTAGAATTTTTTAATATATTTTTGAAATTTTTGAATTTCTTAAAACTCAGTTTAGTTTCTAAATGTTTGTAAATTATTACAATAAAATTTATTAATATTTTATTTAAATTGACTCAAAATTCAACTAATACCAAAATATTTTTTTCAACTTTTATAAAAAATATTTTTGCCTCAAGCACTAATAATAAAAATTTTTCTATATAGTGCATTTTTTTGTGACACATTATAGGTATTATGTATTTGTAAAGTAAAAATACTGAAGCTACCCTGAACGCATCTATATATTGAAAATATATATTATTACCTTGGCTTGTTTTTCCAAAATAAAATGATTCCAAATATAACATTTCCCATAGCAGAAAAATATCCGGGTAAACAAATCGACCATATCGGAAAATTTCCATAATTGTTTTTCCTGTGGGTATTCGGCCACCGATAATGTAATGAGATTACACGAGAAATTGATTTAGAACTTGTAGGATTTCTCAAAAAAATAGTTCAATCTAGAATTTTAATATAGCAAATACTACAAAATAAATTTACATCTGGGTTAATTTAATTTAAACAAGGGTACATTTTGTAACATAAAAATCCTTAAAGTACAGTTCATTGTCAACCTAATAAGTATTCTACATGGTTGAATAGAGAAGAAAATGGGGATTTAAAAAAATAAAAAGTGCAAAAAAAAAAGTTGAGGGTGGCCCTTCATAGACGAAATGTTGTTATAAAAAATTAAACCTTAAATAAAAAATTAAGATGTTAATTAAATAAAACAAAAATCGTCAATTTCGGTTTACCCAAAATATCTCGAAAACTGGTCATGATATTTTATTTTTGGAAAAATCGTTCAATTCGTCTGGAAAATACGCATCGTATTAATAATATTAATAAGTATCTCTAACATTTAAATTAATAAAGTTTTTCTCGACAATAAACAGATGAAAAGAAACAAACAAATGTTTTTGTTACCATTTTTTCCATTATCCGAAAAAAACTACTCACTTTTATCCAATACATATTTAGCAAAAAACCGCATTTAAATCGATTATTCCATTTCCGAGAAAAGTCCAAAAAACATTTTTTGTTAAGCAAGCAAGTTAGTCCGTACGAAAACTCAAAAACTAAACTGAATAAACGAATTAGTTTTTTTGAATTTAGTATGTATCAGTTCAAGAAAAAAAAACAGATGATTATTAATACTCAAATGTGGTAAAATTATTCAAAGAATAATATGTAAAATTTGTTTTTAGATACAGTATGTGCCAAAAATAAAAAATCTTGTTAGTTGTATACGTCCCAAAATTAAAAATTGTTGGAAGTCGTATAAAGTATGTCTTAAAAATAAAAATTCTTGTAAATTATATACAGTATTTCTCAAAAATGAAAATTTTTGTAATCTGTATACAGTGTGTTCCAAGTTGAGTTTTTCGAAAAAAAATCATGTATATACCAAAAGGAAAATGTTTGTAAGTTGTGTCCCAAGATGAGTTTTTTTGGAAAAAATTTTGGACCTCAGTAATTCGTTACAAATAAGGAACAAATTATAATTATTTGTTAAAAATAAAAAAATAAGTTATAAAAATGGGTAATAACAAAAACTATTAAAAAAATAATTATAAACCGTCTAAAGAAATGGAAAAAAATCAAGAGATAAAAAAACCGAAAAAAATATCGAAAAAAATATAAAAGAAATGGAAAAAAATCAAGAGATAAAAAAACCGAAAAAAATATCGAAAAAAAAACGACAAATATTGAAAAAATCAAAAGAAATCGAAAGAGAAGGAAAGAAATCAAAATAAATCGAAAAAATATTAAAAAAATGGAAAAAAATCAAAAGAAATGGAAAAAAAATATCGAAAAAAATCGAAAAAAAACCGACAAAAATCGAAAAAAATCAAAAGAAATCGAAAGAGATGGAAAGGAATCAAAAGAAATCTAAAAAAATATAAAAGAAATAGAAATAAATCAAAAGAAATCTAAAAAAAACTAAGAAACAAAAATCTGAAAACTTTCAAAAGAAATCGAAAAAAAATATAAAAGAAATGGAAAAAATCAAAAGAGATAAAAAAAATCAACAAAAATCGAAAAAAAAACGACAAATATTGAAAAAATCAAAACAAATCGAAAGAGAAGGAAAGAAATCAAAATAAATCGAATGAATATTAAAAAAATGGAAATAAATCAAAAGAAATCGAAAGAGAACGAAAAAAATCAAAATAAATCGAAAAGATTAAAAAAATGGAATAAATTTAAAGAAATCGAAAAAACCCGAAAAAAATTGAAAAAAAAACGACAAAAATCGAAAAAAATCAAAAGAAATGGAAAGGTATCAAAATAAATTGAAAAAAATATAAAAGAAATGGAAATGAATCAAAAGAAATCTTAAAAAAAAAAGAAAGAAACAAAAATCTGAAAACTTTCAAAAGAAATCGAAAAAAAATATGAAAGAAAAAAATCAAAAGAGATAAAAAAAACCGAAAAAAATCAACAAAAATCGAAAAAAACCAAAAGAAATGGAAAGGTATCAAAATAAATTGAAAAAAAAAATATAAAAGAAATGGAAATAAATCAAAAGAAATCTAAAAAAAGAAAGAAACAAAAATCTGAAAACTTTCAAAAGAAATCGAAAAAAATATAGAAGAAATGGAAAAAATCAAGAGATAAAAAAAACCGAAAAAAATCAACAAAAATCGAAAAAAAACGACAAATATTGGAAAAATCAAAACAAATCGAAAGAGAAGGAAAGAAATCAAAATAAATCGAAAAAATATTAAAAAATGAAAAAAAAACATCAAAAGAAATCGAAAAAAACCGAAAAAAATTGAAAAAAAAACGACAAAAATCGAAAAAAATCAAAAGAAATCGAGAGAGATGAAAGGAATCAAAAATCGACAAAATCGAAAAAGATTAACAAAAGTCGAAAAAGATCGAAAAAATCAATAGAAATTAAAAATAAAAAAAAATCGAAAATGAAAATTCTTGTTTGTATTTAGTTTTCATCATTAAAGAACTGATTAGATTTTGGGATAGGTACAATTGTTTAATTAATCAAGGACGAAAAACCAAATTCTTTCATTTTCCAATAGAAAAAAAAACTCGGACATATGAATATGACCGTGAAACGTGATCTGCTTAATTACTAGTTTCTTCTAATTTTTTATGTATAAAGTTTTCTAAATTTGTATTTTTTTATTCCAAAAATTGATTGACGTCATTAGCGATATTTTTTCAATTTTATTTTTTTCTACTTTTCTAATTAGATTCTTTGTATTACTTTATAAGAATCAAGATTAATTTAATTTTTTTTTCTAATATTTCTATTTGATCTTGAAATTACACTAAAAAAAAATTCTGTTTATAACAACTTTTCGATAATTAACTATAGTTGATAATAATCATTTTTTCTCACCTCATTCAAATGTTTTGAAATAATCCAAACCTCCCACAAACAGCGGCGTACGTGTTATTCTATAAAAAATAAATAAATAAAAAGTTCTAAACCGAACTCGCACTCTTGACACAATATGTTTTACATCAAATAATGACTAGTAAAACGAATATTTCCACGCGTACGGTGCATTTAAAAAAAGATTGTTTCAGTATTTCGGAAAATCGTCGCCACCTCCAGCGGTAGCCGCAGCTTGAACCAGCTGGAATTCGAAGTTCGGAACATACTACACGCTGTTATCTCAGTAGGCGCTGGAAGAAGCGATGACGCCAGTTTTTCCAAAAAAAAAACTATCTTTGTATCTATTTTCATTAAATTATTTGAATAATATACAGTGTGTTCACGTATGGGGTTCACAAGAGGAGAAGAAAAATTGTTATTGTTGGTTTTGTCAAAAAATTTCATTATTGATAAAAATTTTGTTTATAGGGAAAGAAAAATCATATTTTATCATGCCTGTGTCATTAACATATTGTTATAGTCTCGAATATTGTTTAAAAATCTCCTCAAAGTAGATTAATGTAATAAGACAATAATCATACTAAAGTCATATTAAAATAACAGAGACAAATATAATTTGTTTAATATAAAATATAAGATCACCTGGTATATCGCTAAATTATTTTCATACCATAAATAACATAAAAAAGTATTGTATAATCACCGGGGCAAGTACAGGGAACAGGTGGAAACCCGGGAAAATTTGGAGTCTTTTAGAGTTTTCGAAGAAAAAAAACTTTTATAAAACGGTTTTGTCCGTCTGTCTGTTAATCTGATTCAACTCGAGAATCGTGAGAGATAGAGACAAACGAACAACGGAAATCGATTCAGCATCGTTAAAAACCCCAAAAATGACCTATTTTTACTTTCCCGCTACTTATACCATATATACTATAAGGTATAAATTTTCGAAAACTCGAAAATACGTCAAAAATATTTCACTTGTTTTTATAACGGGATAACATTTAAAACAAAATATCCACATATAAATTCTCAATTTCATTAAATATTGTTCATAATTTTAAAGTTAAAAACTTGCAACAAAAAGTGCATTTTTTAAAAACGGAAAATTTTGAAAGTAATAATAATAAAAATATGTAAATAATAATTTGGGAAACTTCAATATGTTTTAAAATTTGGCAACCGCGCAACCTGATTATGGGCAGCTTATTATTCGGATATCACGAGGCGCCCTCCGAAGTTCTATTGATCGAAAGCGCCTCGACGCTGACGTCGGGACGCGGCTACGTGGGGAGTTGAGAATTATTCAAAAGCTGGGATATGTTCTATACCTATATATAATTCTAAGAGAGGGACGGAGAAAACCGAGAACACCCCAGGCGATACTTTCTGTCGACGCCAGGCCTCCTAATCGACGATAATTTGACAGCCTCTACCTGTATGATAGTCTGATTGACAATGAGTAACAGGTTGATTAATTTACGACACAGAGATTGAATAAGGGATTGCGAAGTATAATCAGTTTACAAACTTTATAATAGTATTTAAACATTGTAAATATTTACATGCTTAAGTTACATACTTCAATAAAATGAAACCACAAATAACTAAAAACTTTTGAACTTTAGCTCTTGTCAACTCCCCCTTTTCTACCCATCGTACACTAATGATCTGAGAGTTTAAAAAACTCAAAATAATACGCTCTAAAAGAGAGTTCGGATTACAGAAAGTATTTTAACAATTCTATTTTCAGAAACTAAAACGCAGAATTAATAGCCACAATTTTCATTATTAAAAAGAATAAATTTTGAAAAAATTTAATTCACTTCAAAGACTTCCAACATTTTTTTAATTATTGTTTTGCAATTCTATTGTAAATGGTTTTTTAAATTGTAACGAAGTTAGAACAGGGAATTTAATAAACATAAACAAAAATTCTTTATTTTCATATCAAAACAAAACAAAAAAATATAAAATAAAATATAATCTGGCAAAACAAAAAACTATAGTGGAAATTAAAAATTAATTTAACTGAATATTTTTATAAATCATTCTTTGTGTATAAATAATTCAACTAGAATATAGTAATTATTTTGAATAAGGAATCGGTAGGCAAATACCCATTGCTTTGAATAAAAATAATTATTTTATTTGTTTGTGAGTTTTGATTTTTCTCAGCACTGGATTATTTTTTCTCCACTGACGTTGCCCGGTGCAAGTGGTCTTCACGCTATAAACGGAAGATGGCGACGGGACAATCCGAAACCTGGACTAAGACGCCAAAACACCGCTTGACGACGCAGAAAGCGTTACAGAATATTTCTATAATTTGATTTTTTATGATTTTACAAGCACTGGATTATTTTTTCTCCACTGACGTTGCCCGGTGCAAGTGGTCTTCACACTATAAACGGAAGGTGGCGACGGGACAATCCGAAACCTGGATTAAGACGCCAAAAGACCGCTTGACGACGCAGAGAGCGTTACAAAATATTTCTATAATTTGATTTTTTATGATTTTACAAGCACTGGATTATTTTTTCTCCACTGATGTTGCCCGGTGCAAGTGGTCTTCACACTATAAACGGAAGGTGGCGACGGGACAATCCGAAACCTGGATTAAGACGCCAAAAGACCGCTTGACGACGCAGAGAGCGTTACAAAATATTTCTATAATTTGATTTTTTATGATTTTACAAGCACTGGATTATTTTTTCTCCACTGACCTTGCCCGGTGCAAGTGGTCTTCACACTATAAACGGAAGGTGGCGACGGGACAATCCGAAACCTGGATTAAGACGCCAAAAGACCGCTTGACGACGCAGAGAGCGTTACAAAATATTTCTATAATTTGATTTTTTTATGATTTTACAAGCACTGGATTATTTTTTAATCTTTTTGAAATGTTTGACATTTTTGAAATAGAAAATTCTTGACATTTTTGAAATATTTTTAATTAATCGAATAATTTGGTTTTGTGAAATTTTCGATATATTTAAGAATTTTTTAAATATTCTGACATTTTTACTTTTTGAAATTTTCGAAAATAAATTGCAAAATTTCCAATTTTTCGAAATTTTTTTAAATTTTCCAATAATCTTTTAATCTTTTTGAAACTTTTGACATTTTTGAAATGGAAAATTCTTGATATTTTTGAAATATTTTTAATTAATCGAATAATTTGGTTTTGTGAAATTTTCGATATATTTAAGAATTTTTTGAATATTCTGACATTTTTACTTTTTGAAATCTTTGAAATTTTCGAAAAGAAATTGCAAAATTTCCAATTTTTCGAAATTTTTTAAATTTTTCAATATTTTTTTAATCTTTTTGAAACTTTTGACATTTTTGAAATGGAAAATTCTTAATATTTTTGAAATATTTTTAATTAATCGAATAATTTGGTTTTGTGAAATTTTCGATATATTTTAAGAATTTTTTCGAAATTTTTTAAATATTCCAATAATTTTTTAATCTTTTTGAAACTTTTGACATTTATTTCTTTTTGTGAAATTTTCGATATATTTAAGAATTTTTTGAATATTCTGACATTTTTACTTTTTGAAATCATTGAAATTTTCGAAAAAAAAATACAAAATTTCCAATTTCGAAATTTTTTAAATTTTTCAATAATTTTTTAATATTTTTAAAACTTTTGACATTTTTGAAATGGAAAATTCTTAATATTTTTGAAATATTTTTAATTAATCGAATAATTTGGTTTTGTGAAATTTTCGATACATTTAAGATTTTTTTGAATATTTTGACATTTTTACTTTTTGAAATCTTTGAAATTTTCGAAAAAAAATTGCAAAATTTCATATTTTTCGAATTTTTTGAAATTTTCCAATAATTTTTTAATCTTTTTAAAACTTTTGACATTTTTGAAATGGAAAATTCTTGATATTTTTGAAATATTTTTAATTAATCGAATAATTTGGTTTTGTGAAATTTTCGATATATTTAAGAATTTTTTGAATATTTTGACATTTTTACTTTTTGAAATCTTTGAAATTTTCGAAAAAAAATTGCAAAATTTCATATTTTTCGAATTTTTTGAAATTTTCCAATAATTTTTTAATCTTTTTAAAACTTTTGACATTTTTGAAATGGAAAATTCTTGATATTTTTGAAATATTTTTAATTAATCGAATAATTTGGTTTTGTGAAATTTTCGATACATTTAAGATTTTTTTGAATATTTTGACATTTTTACTTTTTGAAATCTTTGAAATTTTCGAAAAAAAATTGCAAAATTTCATATTTTTCGAATTTTTTGAAATTTTCCAATAATTTTTTAATATTTTTAAAACTTTTGACATTTTTGAAATGGAAAATTCTTAATATTTTTGAAATATTTTTAATTAATCGAATAATTTGGTTTTGTGAAATTTTCGATACATTTAAGATTTTTTTGAATATTTTGACATTTTTACTTTTTGAAATCTTTGAAATTTTCGAAAAAAAATTGCAAAATTTCATATTTTTCGAATTTTTTGAAATTTTCCAATAATTTTTTAATCTTTTTAAAACTTGACATTTTTGAAATGGAAAATTCTTAATATTTTTGAAATATTTTTAATTAATCGAATAATTTGGTTGTGTGAAATTTTCGATATATCTATTTAATAATTTTTTGAATATTCTGACATTTTTACTTTTTGAAATCTTTGAAATTTTCGAAAAAAAATGCAAAATTTCCAATTTCGAAATTTTTTAATCTTTTTGAAACTTTTGACATTTTTGAAATGGAAAATTCTTAATATTTTTGAAATATTTTTAATTAATCGAATAATTTGGTTTTGTGAAATTTTCGATATATTTAAGAATTTTTTTGAATATTCAGACATTTTTACTTTTTGAAATCTTTGAAATTTTCAAAAAGAAATTGCAAAATTTGCAATTTTTCGAAATTTTAGAAATATTTTTTTGATCTTTTTGAAACTTTTGACATTTTTGAAATAGAAAATTCTTGATATTTTTGAAATAATTTTAATTAATTAAATAATTTTATATTTCTTGAAATTTTAAAAATTTGGAATATTTTGACATTTTTACTTTTTGATATTTTCGATATACTTTTGAAATTTCGAAATTTTTGAATTTTGAAACAATTTTATTATTTTGTTTTCTGAATCAACTGGAATTTTTTGATACAATTGCGAAATTTTTCAATTCCTTAAAACTCATTTTTGTTTTTAAATTTTTGAAAATTATTACAATCAAGTTTATTAGTTTTATTAAAATTGACTCAAAATTAACTATTGCCAAAATGTTATAATATATTTTTCTACAAGCGTGCGGAAAGTTGTACTTTCCGCACTAGTACTTTTGCTAAAAATTTTTTTTAATTCTAGGCGCTTGTAGAAAAAATACTTTTTGCTAATTTTTTTTTTTAATTCTAGGCGCTTGTAGAAAAAATATTGTTCCTAACACTTGCGTAAAGTATCTATTCCCCACTTAATTGCATGCCCGAACTCCGCTTCGCGTCGTTCGGGCAACTGCAATTGCGTGCGGAAAAGTATAACTTTCCGCACTTGTTAGGAAAATAACTATATTGCCTCGCGAGCGTTCAGCGCTGCAAAATTTTACCCGCAGTTAAAGAGTTAAGGAGATACAGAAAATAAAGTTAAAAGTTCCAAATTTTTCTTCTAGATTTTAATTATATATCTAAAAGTAGTAAATGATTTAAAACATAAAAATTATTTTATGTTATAAATCCATATATCATAATTGACATATGTAATAAAGTTATTGAAAGTTTGTTTTACTTAAAAAAATGTTGATGGATTCGAGTCATATTCACTTGAGATATTTTTAGATTCATTACAGTAAAACAGCATAAAAACATTTCACAACAAATTTAAAAGCTTCTAAGAAATATTTCCAATTTCTATTTTTACGAAAAAGATTATCTTTTATTTTTGCCTCATTGGCATAAAGTAAATAACACAAATTTTCATAGAATTCGGTCAATTATTAATAATTATTATTTTGACATAAGTAACAAAATATTTATTTTGCTATCATGGAATTTCAAGTTTAATTTTGAAAAAATTAAAAAAATTAAAATTATAGAAATATAAAAAATCTGTAAAATACAATAATTAAAAAAATAACAAATTAATTTAGCAAAAAATTACAAATAAAGAAAACTTGAAGATTTAAGTATCGGAAACCGTTGAAATATAATTATATTAGCTATACGAAGGGCTAATAAAATACAGGGTGCGGTCGGGGAACCCCCGTTAAATTTTAAAATGGGAAATAAATTGGAAAACTAGAAAAATCAAAAAAAAAATTGACAAAAATAGACAAAAACCGAAAAAAACAAAAGAATAAGAAAACACCTGAAAAAATTTGAAACAATCAAAAAACAATTAAAATAAATAAAAAAAAAAACAAAAAGAACGGGAAAAAATGGAAAAAAACCGAAAAATCAAACAAAAAGAAGAAGACTTTGAAAAAGTGAGTAAAAATATGAAAACGAAAGAATTAGAAAAAATCGAAAAAACCAAAACAAAGAAAAAAACGAAAAATCAGGAAAGTGAGAAAACACCGAGAAGAAATTAGAAGATTCGAAAAAATCAGAAAAAATCGGAAAAATAAAAAAAACAAACATTGGAAAAAGTTGAAAGAAAAATCAGAAAATATTAGAAAAAAAAATGAAAAATAAAATTGTAAAATGCGGGAAAAACGAGAAAATTAAAAAAGTTGGAAAACCCGAAAAAAAATCGCAACTGACATAAAAAATGGCAAAAAATCGTAAATAATCTCAAAAATTATCAAATAACATTATAAAAAAATCACAAAAAAAAACCGAAAAAATCACAAAAATTTGCAAACACAAAAATCGAAAAAAAAATCGCAATAAATGGAAAAAATCGGGAAAATGTCAACTCTCAAAAAATTTAAAAAAATAGAGGAATTGAAATAAAATGCAAAAAATTAGATGAATAAGAAACAAAATGAGAAAAAATCAGAAAAGAAGAAAATAGAAGAAAAAAACAGAACAGTGAGAATAAAATGAGAAAAAATCAAAAAAATAACAAGAAATCAGAAAAATGAATAAAAAAACGAGAAAAAATAAAAATAAATGGGAAAAACTAAAAATAAGCCGAATATTACAGTCAGAATGCTCTCTACTAATCGAACTAAAAAATTTAAACACCCTGTAAAGAGATTTTATTAGTGAATCATTAAATAGACTAAAGAAACAGTCTTTTATTTAAACCTAAGAGTAAATTTGTTATAATGATATTAAATTTTTTCTAAAACCTTACATTTTAAGTAAAATGGAGATAACTTAAAACACTCTGTATTTACAGGTAACATTTATGAAAGTATAGCTTATTTTTTTATGTAAAATTATAAAATGTAATTAAAAAAAACAGCTTCGATATGGCACTTTCTTTTGAAGCACCCTGTATATTTAAAAATATTTTTTAAATGTAGTCCTTATTCAACGAATAATGAAAGACCAGGTCATACCACAATAATATAATGAAGGTTGTAAAAATTTTTTTAACAAGGAGCGGCGATATGTTTCGGCCAATCGATGGCCATCCTCAGGTCTATATTGACTTACAGCAATAAAATTTAACGAATATATGTCATTTCACCATAAAACACCGTGGCGTCGATCGTGAATCACCCTGTATAATAAATACTATTTATATATGAGCGAATCACATTTAATTACTTTTATGTAATTAAATACGATCAGAAAAATACTAATTGGATTAATCTAATCAAACATTAGAAGCAGATAATCTAGATTACTATGAATACTAGTTAATTAAGTCTAAATAATTAAAGGGCGGTTAACATCTGTTAGTAAAGCAAAGCAAGGACAAACTAAGAGCGGTAAAGGGAAACGGCAATGGAAAATGGGAAAAGCATCGCTTCAGCGTTTTCCCCAGGACCCGGCGGCGGCGAGCTGCGATTCCAGCTCGAAAATGTCAAAGGTGATTCGACCGGAGGCGGCAAGGCTACGAGGATGATACACAGCGGCTTCACTTTAGGGGGGCAAAGGATAGATTTAAACAGGAGGAATTTTATAATTTGAGAGTCTTAGAACTTGAATTATTTGCAATTAATTATATTTGTAGTAATTTTATTATCTGATCATGATACTAAAAATTAAATTAATGAATTTGCAGCTAATAATAATTAATTATATTTATTTTTATGCAGTAGTGACAATAGTTTTGATGTTTTTCCATTTTATTACGCTATTATTTTGATATTTCTTTCCCAAAAGAAAAAAATCAAACTAAAAAAACCATGGATAACATAAGGAATAATGAAATAATCACAAAAACTAAACTTATATATTAACAAAAATTAATTTGATATTGTGTACTATACAAAAACATAAGACTATAGGAAAATGTCTGCAAAAAAATGCATTTTTAATATACAAAGTGTCCCATAAAAAATTGCGTATCAAAATTGTATTTTTTCTTAAGAACTTTTATAGAGGTTTCTTATACCTAATTATTAAGATTTTAAGGATATTTTGATTTTTCCGAAAATTTGGGGTCCTGGAAAAAAATAATTTAATTAAAAATAAATCAATTTGAAAATACCCCCTGTTATATTTTTTTATAGTACATTTAAATCTCAATATTTTAAATTTATTCAACATATTCAAATTCTTTCAAATTTGGTTTTCCTATATCTATATAAAAAAATTTTATTAGCAATATTTTAGAATTTATTGTATTTTTGATTATTATATAGTTATTTATGCAACAAGTGTTCAAAGTGATACTTTTTTCACGAATGTGAATTTTGTAGCACGAGCCAAAGACGAGTGCGACAATCACATTAGTGAAAAAATACACTTTACACACTAGTTACATACAATGTTTTTTCTACTACCAAAAAATATGTAGGTATTAAGTATAAAATAAGCAATATACTACAAGAAGCTTTTTTGGAAAATCTTGAAGTTAACTAGTTGATTTTTTTGGCACATAGAATCTTGACAAAATAAAAAACATAAGGATATTGCAAAAAAAATGTTTAGCGCATGCGAAGAAGTGATTTTGAAAATTTTGTTTTACTTTACGCACTAGTGAAAAAAAGTTCAATTTTCATATACTAACAACATGAAATATTTTATTGGCGCCTTTTGATTTAGTTACAGTATTTACTAAAACATTTCTTGTCATTAAAAATTAAGGTACACATACGAGAAAAGAAAAATTATGAGTTGAGATAGTTATAGGAAGGGAAAATTTGGAAATGGTGGAAAGATAAACAGAAGAAAAATCAGGAAACATTGAAAATAAAATCAATTGTATTTTTTTAAATTCTTTCTAGAGGGAACTCAGCTAGAATATTAGATATGTAGGACATGTAGTCAACAGGATGTTCCGTATCAATGTATGCTGACGTTACACGTTTTAATATGGATATTTGTGTAGCTAAATCACTATAAATTATTGATAAATTTACAGCTAATCTATGTATTAATAACAATTTTCGTTAATTTTGATTACAAACAATTTAACAAATAATAAATGAAATAAAACTCAAAGTCATATACCACATAAATATAATAAGTAAAACAGTGACTAGTTTCGGCTGTCAAGCCATCTTCAGGTATAAAGGTTAATTAAAATTAACAAATAATCATAATCAATAAAAATTATATAATGCTAGGGGAGTGGGGTGTTTGTAATTAGGAAATAATAAGAAAGGAGATGAGTATCCAAAGGAATTTAAAGGTGTGGAACATGAAAATTGATAAAAAAAAATTTAATTTAAACAGGAAAAAATTGTTAAAAAACGTTAATTTGGAAACCTTTACTTAGTAAGCATAGTTATTATATATATTTTGTAATGAAATAATTTATTGTATAATTTAATGATTAAAAGAAATTATTCGTTAAATTAATCAAGAAAGAAAAATAATAAAAAACAGACGTTGGAATGTTATATGAAAAATATATTTTGAATGCTGTAAAAAATAAATAAAAACGAAAATTATATACCAATAATTACATACAGGATGAATTTTATTTCATAAAAAAAGGAAAATAAAAAAAATATATTTTAAGTCACTAAGAAGAAGAAATTTAAAATGGAAAAGATTATGACTGGGCGAAATTGGAGTATGTAAAAGAAGCAATAAATAGAAGAATTGGTTACTTGGTATTAAAGAAAATCGGAAGTTTAGAAGATTTGTATCCAGATTTAGAAACAAAAGCAAAAAGAAGAGAAATATACAGGATAAACATAATTTTTTTTTGATAATTTTTGTAAGGTTTATTTTTTTTTTTCATAGAATCCACCCCAAAATTAGAGATTCTTTCTATAGTAGATCATTACAATATATATCTTATTATTTCCTAATTATACAAACCCCCTAGCATTATATAATCTCTATTGATTCTAATATGATTTTGATTCATTTATATGGCCTGAAGATGATTTTTCAGCCGAAACTAGTCGCCGTTTCCTAAAAAAAATTACTTATTATATTTGTATGGTATACATGACTTCCGAGTTTTATTTCATTTATTGAACCACATTTGAGATATGGAAAACCTTATACGGATTTAATTTATCAAAGATTAATGGAAAGTCAAATAAGTGACCAAGTTCCTGGCAATTTATTTAGATAGATCTTTAAAGTGGCTAAATCAAATTAACGACATGTGCAAAAAGCTCTTTATTGAGTTTAGGATTTATGTGATTTTACTTTTCCTATACGCTTGGAATAAAGATCTATTTACAACGAGACTTTGTATAATCCATTAAAGACCTTTTGTGAAATGGGTAAATATAAAACAATTGCTTTTATGTTGGTACTATCAAGATTTGCTGAAAATTATCTTAAGCTCGCTTATTATTAAAAATGTCCTAATAGGCTACTGGCAAAGTGTTTTTAAAAGGATATAATTCTTTAATGGCACTTTATTTATTTATATGATCATTCAACAATGAAATAGGTTAAAGATACGAAAAAATTACAAAAAAAATTTTTGTAGCAAATAAAATTTGCCAGATAGGCTGGATACAGTCCCCGGATAGTTCCTGGATACATACCCTGTTACAGATCATAGATACAGGGTCTGATATAGAGGCTGTTATGTATCTCTGATACAGAGCTTTTTATAAGCTCCTGCAGGTTGTCGCTTCTGAAGGTGTATCCTTTCTGGTCGTGAAGGCTGGATTAAGGGTTTCAGGAAAATGAAATAAAAATATAAAAAATGTATTCGTCTACGTTTATTATTGTTATAGTTTTTTTCGTGTGAAAGGGATCATTTCCAATTTAAAATTTCATGTATAAAGAATTACTTTATGGTTGATAACCACTGTGACCTAAGTTAAAAATTTAAGAATTAATGACCGGTGGGATTTCAGATTCCCGTTGACAAAAATGACCGCTAAGACCAAGTGACCAACACCCCCCCCCCCTCCCCCAGCGTCTAAAATAGGAAAAATAGACTGTTGGACGGTTCCCATATAGAAACATCGATAGACTCTGGATACAGACTCAGAACACTATATTTAAATAAAGACTGATATTGACATGGGATTTAAAAATTGTTCGATTGTTGTGCTTGAAGAATTCTTTTTAAATTTGTTTTTCAAAATGATTATATTATATTAATTACTTATATTACAAAAGTTAATATTATAGTTTATTGGTTTTTAAAATACATTATTTTTAATGTAAAATATATGTTTTTAGTATTTAATAAAAAACAATTTAAATTATAGTAAATTAAAATAAAAGCAAAACACTGGAAAAACGACTAAAACCATTAAAATTGCGTGAACAATATCTTGGTCGCTAAAAGTTTTATCGGCCTCCAATTTTTTTTTATTATTCCAGAATTTAAAAAAATGCTTATATGTATCCTTATTTTTTAAAAAGAAAATATTACCGGCATGCTGTGAAATGTGCTTTCAGACATAAAATTAATTTTGACTCTATTACTAATTATTTAGATATATCAAGAAAACTATTACGAAATTAGCAGTTTTCTTGGTGATGTATATATTTTATTTATTTCGTTGTTTATTGAACTGATTTTTTAAAAATAAAATGTTAGTGGCGAATTCAAAATTTCACTAAATTTAGCGTACAATGTTAATAGAAATATTATAATTAACCGCATTATAGTGGTGAATAGAATAATATTAAATCAACATTGTATACTAAATATATTATTAAACATCTTCACTAGAAATTCACACATCAATAATTAAAAAACAACTTTCAAACGAATCTAATAATTATATCTGATTTTTTTATTGTGAGTATATATTTTCTAATAATTTGATTCAGTGTCGTATTCGTTCAGCTTTACCATAAATTATTCCCAGCCCCTGAAAATATCCCACACAAATGTCACTGTTGATATAATTCCACCCAAGTTGAGGAAGAAATATTAGTTGTATCTCGAGACCGACAGTCGCCTAAAGACGTATAAGTAACATTTTTATAATAGACAAAAAGACTAAAACATGCATACACAAATGCTAGGTCTTTTCAGCCTTTCTTTTTTGTTTATTAACATGCGATAGCTTTGCTACAGGTCGGGAATTGATGATAATGTTTATGTGTATCTGTCTGTTGGTCTGTGGGCACCATACCTTCCGTTCTACAGGAGCGATTAACTTCATATTTGGTCATTAGATATTTAATGTTAGTATCTCTCTTGGGATTTAATCTTAGCTTCCCAAGTCAAATTGGACCCGAGATAAGAGTTACAAAGTCACGTGTTATTTTACAATGAACTCTTTTATACTAGTCACACTTTTCCGTGAATAACATGACGTTGCTTATTCTTGTACTAGGTAATAGTTCCCTTTATTTATCTCTTAGATAAAGAACTTTGAACCATAAAAATCTATAACTAGCCTTGAATAGTACGGATATTAAATTGGCCTGCATAACGGTTGATATTAATTCTTACTAATTATTATGAAGCAAAAAAACAAGAGAATCAGAAATAGTTATTTTACTTTAAACATTATTTAAATATTTGAGACAGTTTAAGCTATACCTAATAGTTATTTATGCAACAAGTTATAGATTATTTGGTAGCTATTCAAAGTATGCTTTGTTTATTACCGTTGAGGGTTTGTGGTCTATCTCTTTGAGTTATAAATGTGGACAGACGGACAGACAGACAGAGCCGTATTATAAGACTTTCTGTCTAAACTTTAGGGTCTAAAAATGAGCTTTATTATGTTATTTCCGGCCTAAAGCGGATTGTTTTGGGTGTAGAAATATATGAGTAATTGTTTGAATTTTCTACTTACTCTCTGATGAAACAGATTAACATATAAAAATAGATATTTATGCAACAAGTGTAAAACGATACGAATGGGACTTGACAATCCCATGAGACAAAAAGGCACCTTTATTACCCAGGAATTGCATACAATATTTTTTCTACTACACAAAAATACCTAAATAATGTAAAGTGGAATACATAAAATTAAATAATATAATTATTTTAACATTTTTAAGGTTTATTTTTTTATCTACTTAACTTGGAAGTTGATACCTCTACATTAAGATAGTAGAAAGAATAATATAAGTATTTATAGTATCAAAAATGATAACTCAGGTATAGGTATGTATATTTATTTTAATTACTATATGGTGTATACAAATCTGTTCACTGTCCTTTATTATTTTATTATGCATATTGTCAAATTAACAAATTGTTTTTTAGACTTTGGTAGTTCAAGGTAAGGAATATATTTAAATGCATACTATTAAAAATATATTATTAACATGCCTAAAAATAATACATATATATGATTAATATTGAAGACAAAATTCGCGTAAACCACATCCTTTCATTACATAATCTTGATAATAATTAAAAATAGACATAAATAAAGCTAATTGATAAATTAAATCTAATTTTATTCAATGAAATTAAAATAGGGAATAGTATTTTTCAAAATTTAGCAAACATAAACAACTCAACTATAATTCTTTAAAATTATAATAAATGATATATTTATTATTTTAATTATCTTCAGACATATAATTTAAATTGGACTAAATAACAGATACGTTACTCTTGATTATTTTTTAATTAAAATTAATTTACTTCTTGTTTGTTACCTTTAAGTATAACAATACAGGTAATTAAATTTAGATAAAATACCTTTTTTCCAGTGGTTGTTGATTCTTCTTGGACTGTGTTTATTCTTGAAATTATTTAGTCGATTTTTCTCCAATTTCACGTTCAAAATAATTTAAACAACTTCCTTTTTCACAACACAACCTGTATCTGACATTTATCACGGCTGATCAAACATACTATCAAAATCAAAATTAAATTACTCGGCGCTACCAACATAACTATAGGGATTTGTCTTAATCCATAATCAATAATTTGGGGAATTCTTGATTGGTATGTTGGCGGTCAATAATGACCACTGACAGATATGTCAATGTTGACATAAACTGAAAATCAGTTTTTGTTATTAGTGCATTATGTATGAAAAATAATAATTTCGGTGTAAAATATCATGGAAGAATGTATAAAATCACAGAAATCTTTGTATATCTCTACGTAGTTTGTACTGTTAAAGGTAATACTCTATATTAACATAACTCTTATATACACTTTATTTCATGTTTTAATTATTTTAGGTGATATTTTGAGAGAGATAAATGTAAATATCGGTAAAAATATTACAATACCATGTCCCCTTCATCAAACACGAGATGTCATGTGGGTGAGGGAAGGCAGGGAAGATCAGCAACACAATCGAATGTTAGTTTTAGATGATGGATCTTTGTTCATTTCAGAAGTTGATAGAAACGACACCGGAGTTTATGCCTGCAGTCGTGAAAACGTTGTTAATTCAGACGTCAAAGCAAAAATTAAACTCTTTGTTCGAAGTAAGACCATAGTTTTTCTATAAAGTATATTTTAGGAGACAAAATTAAACAAGTGTTTTTAGTGTTAAAATTAAACGGTAGCTCTTTGTTTCAAAGATTATGTTAATTTGAATTGGCAATGATATTTATTGATATATATCCCTAGGGCTTATATATCATTTTTTTGCTGGGAAAGGTACTTTTTTTCCTGTGGGGTAATCAATATGTTTGCCCGTCTCTACATTTTATATATTTTATTTCTTCTTTTCGTTGTATTTTTTGGTATCCTGAGGGGTTGATTACCCCCTTTACCTTAACAACATTTAACTACTAATAATCTTTTAATAGATTAAATTTCAAATATAACTTTATCAAAATTAATATAAAATAATATCCTCTTTATGATATTATCATATATAAAATTAATTATTAACTAGTATATGAACTCATTTATTATTATAAACATCTACTAATACCTATTTCGACTAAAAAAAGTTTTTCTTTTTTAATTTATAAAATTCCCTATACAGGGTAATTTTTTTTGATACTAAAACTAAATGTCAGGAACATGGGGAGCAGAACTTAGATGTGATCTTTAATGTAGCTAAAATTGATTTTGTCACAGAAATAAAATATCTTGGGATTATCCTTGATCCTCAGCTAACTTTTAAAATTTATCTAGAAAATAGGGAAAAAAGAATTTAAAGTAATTTATGGGCTAAACATCTACTTTTCAATACAATGATTTTAATTATTGTTCCCTCTTTGTTGTTAGCATGTACTAATGGACAAATACAACAATTACAATTGCACTAGAACAAAATAATGAGAATTTTGTTAAAAATTGAACACAAACAATTACCTACTAACTTTAATCAATTTATGAATACAAGATCAGACTTACATGAACATTGTATTGGCTCACGTGATCACTATAGTATAGAGTTTGTGAGAACAGCTTTGCCAAAAATTTTATTTTCCGATGGGATTAGGATGTATAATGGGCTGCCCCATTCATCAAAAGTTTTGGTTAAAAATGGATATAATTACTTATTGATTCATAATGAATAAAGATCTTTTTCTTTCTTTCTTTTTGTTTATGTAGGGTAAATTTAAAAATATCGATTCATGAAGAAACCAGAAATTATAAAAAAAAAGAAAAGAGTAAGATGATGTGTACAAAGGTTACAATGGAAAGAGAATTTTATTCTAGCAGTAAGATTAATGGTATTAAAAAATTAAGAAAAAATAAAGATAAAGATATTAGGATTGACAAGAAAAAAATTAAAAACCGAGAAAGGGTGCAAAATGAAAATATTAAAAGAAAACTTTTTATGATTTTATCCCAATGTGTAAAACAATAATTAGAAGTTTAATACATTGTTAGAAAGTAAAAACTATTGACGATTTGACACAAATAACTACTCTACTCGATTTAATAACTAAATATTTATCTGCAAACCCTCATTTAAAATATTGTTTATATTTTTCTAGCTCCTCCTCCTGGTCTAGCAAATGTTGTTGTAAGACCCAGTACGATACTGGCACTATTATTGTGGGAAGTTGATGGAACAGGAGGCTATCCAATAATTAATTTTACAGCTCAGTATCGTTTAGGATACACAAATGACAATTGGATACCAATTTCTCCTAACCATATTCCTCAGAATTCAGTAATTAAAATAGTTATTATTACTATTTTAATACAATAAATTATTATTCTTTTACTTTTTAGAGACAAATTGAAGTTTATAAACTTGAACCAAATACTACGTACCAATTTAGGATTTGGGCTACCAATCTGTTGGGAAAAGGTGCAGTTACAGAAGCATATGGAACAACATTGACTGTATATACTGAACAAGGTAACAAAAAATATCTGCTATTTTTGTCAATAAATAATTCTTTTTTTCTTTTAGAATTAGCAAGATATTTTTTAGATAGTGCAGATAAATTTGATACCACTGTGTGGGCCATAGCAGTTGGTATTGTTATGGGGACTTTGGTTTTACTTGGTTTGGGTACTTGTTTTCTTCTTTATCAAGAATGCAAAGTATCTGGAGGTAAGTAAATATTTTTTAGAATAAGCAATAAATATATTATTGTGTTTTTTAAAGTTGGGGAAGAACAAGAGATTATTGAGTTAGTTCCGAACATAATCTTAAATCCAGGGTTTGATCCGAATAACCCTGAACAACCTCTGCTGCCCCCTGACGAAAACTCGAATAACGAAACGCCTTTAAGACTCAACAATAACACTGTCGTGCAACCCGATCGCTTGTAATTTTAATCATAATAACTTTGTTAAACGTCAGACAACCAAATTCAGAATAAACGCACAAAAATTACATCAAAGTATATGCAATAGAATTCTAAATTTGGCTCTTTGATTTTTGACATTTTACACAAAATGGATCAAACGTTTTATAGACTGATATATCACTGTAAACTTATTATCTGATATGATTTTAAATATTTACTTTGCTCTGGATACTTTATAGTTCCTTAAATGTGTTAAAATTATTTTTTGAGATCCAAGAACTGATAAATTGGGAGAGACTTAAATTATTGTAACTTTGACAGCTATTGAAATTTATTCGGGAACTGTATGCATTAATTGAGGTTTATTTTTTTAAGATACATGTGATATTTTTTGCTGTGTTCATATTACTAGCTTTATTTTTTTTATTTTTCTGGATTATTATTTGGTTTGAAACGGGAGAAAAACCTTTGTGATGCAATTTTTTTCTAGTCAACATATCTGAAAAAGTAATAATAAATGAGAAAATTATTTAATTGATATAAAAAATAAAAGGTTTGAATGGAATTATTAGAAAAAACTTAGTTTAGTAAAAACACATTTCATGGATCACATTTTCAAAATATTCTAAAAATTAGATTTTTATTAATTTACATTATGGCTATAATGAAAATTTCACACCTTTTATTTTTCTTATAATAATAAGATTATATCTTTAGATTATAATATTTAGACGATTTTCGTTTACAATTAATTTAGCTTTAAAATGCATTTAATTGAAATAGAAACATTCCAATTTTATGATTCATAAATATTGGAGTATATCGTTTACATTTGATAGACTTAAAACATATTTGTTTTTATTATGACATAATGAATATATATTTTTTTTGATATTTGTACTCATTTTTTATTAAATTAATTTTATTAACATTGTGTCATATCGACGGTTTTTTGACGGAAACTCTTATATAAAAAATTTAAGTAAAATTAACATAGTTATTAATTAATAATTTGTTGTACAAGGTTGCATAATGCAACATTTCATATCTAAATAGTACTAGGTCTTATATATTAAATTTCTAAATAGTAAATTTCTGACAGGTAAATTTTTGTTTGAAGTAAAAGACCAATAATAACTGCTAACTCTTGGTCTTTATTTTTTCCGGTTTTAGCTATATTTTTTTCCGGATTGTTTAATGAGATGTTCAATTTGAAGAAAAAACAATCCTTTATTGATTTTAAGAATCAATTTTATTAAAATTTCTCTTGGAATACTTCCTACTTGTATATACTTTTCAAATTGTCTATAAACAAATAGTTGATGTCTAATCTAGGACAATTCCCCGAAAAAGTTGATCAAATGAACAATTCCCTGAAAAGCCAATGTTCCGAATGGACAATTATTCGAAATGGAAAAAATCCGAAAATAAAGTTACTTGAGTCCACTTCATTTTCCCTTTACATAGGTTTTTTGACTGATTGATCAACTGAATTCTTATAAACAGGAAATTATTTACTTATAGCACTAATGGAAGTCGAATATTTTCTTCGTTCTTCTTTAGTCTAAAGGAATCGCAGTATTTTTCTCTAATCTGTGGGTAGTATATAGTAGCGCCTTACCCAGAAGTGGAAGATTTTGTCTGGTTGAATCAAAGACTAAAAAGTCCTTTATTTTTTGTAAAATTTCGATTTCAGCCTTTTTTCCCTTTGACTTCATCTGCTTCTATAACAATGTTATACAGTGTGTCCGTAAAGTATGGAACAAATTCATTTTTAGCTAAACAGGCCATTTTAAGAAATAATCCTGAAACACGTCGATTTTTGATTTTAATTTACCGTATTTTAAAATAATAATCTAATATACAGGGTGAATTACTTTCGAGTAATGAAGTCACCGTCATTTTTTTTAAATGGAACACCCCCATTTTGTTTCAATTTTCAGATTACTCTAGCTGAGCTGATTCCAAAAATGTATCACATGTTGATTCCAATTGGTACAGGGTGGGCAAAAATACAATAGCATATATTTATATTGTGGATGTAATAGCGAACTTGTATGACATAAAAGTTTATATGCAACACGGGTATAAACAGATGATTATGCCCTCTGGCGACTTACAAACCCTCGGGCCAGAGGCCCTCGAATTTGTAAGATCGTCGCCCTCAGGGCATAAAGATCTATTTATACCCTTGGTACATAAATAACTATTTATATTTCCTTTTTTTGTCTTATTTGCCTGTTTTGGCTGTCTTTGTATTTTTTCCCTGCTTGTTTTTAGCCATTCCCCGATTAATCGCTAATTTTGCACGTGTTTAAAAACATTTTTTGCAAATTTGGATTTTTTATAAGCAACCAATAAAAAATATTTTTGCGTATTTCTTCTGGAATATTCACTTCCTGATTTTGTAGTTTGTTTTTGAACCAACCACATAATATAAGACTTTTTTTTATCCGTGTAAAATCAGATCAAAATGAATTAAAAATTTTATTTCTGTCCACATTTACTTCATTGCATCTAAGAAAACTCTTCCGACACTTTATTGAAGTACTTACCTATATTTTTTTTCATCAAAGATCAACAATTCTTCTATCTTTTGAAGATTTTTGGTTTTTCGATTTTTTCAGCTCTTTGAATTTTGTTTTTTTGGATCCACAGCTTGATTTTTTTAAGATTTTTGTCTTAATAAAATTCCAGAGCTGCTTTTCATATATTTTATAAATCTCAATGAACTGTCTATACAGAATCAAGAATTTTTTTCAGTTTTTTAATTGCAATGGTTGTAAACAGAGAATCTCAGTAGTGTCTTCTAAAACCCCCTATTTTGGGGGCCGTTCATAAAATACGTTCGCTAATAAGGGGGGTAGGAGGGGGTATTGTTTAGCTTGACGAGATACGACAAGGGGATGGGGGGTCGTAAACAACTGTGACGTGAATTTTATTTTAATTTTTTTCTTAACGTTGCAGTTTTTAAAATGTATTCGTTATGATAGAAAGTCATTCTCAAGTACTTAAAATATTTTATATTCATCTGTATGCTATTTTTAATCACAAGAAATCGTATAGGGAGGATGGGCTAGCTTTTGTGACATAATATTTGTTAGGGTGTCGCTGAAAGTGTGACTAAATGTGACGATGGGAGAAGGAGGGTCAAAGAAGGTATAATTCTGAGTGACGTATTTTAGCCCCTTGCTAATACGACATTAACCAAAGAAAAATCCACTGTTGTTACTATTTTAGATTATGTCATAATTCAAAATGATGGATGTATCAGGCCACAGAAAATTAATCAATTTTTCAAATGTTTAACATTTAAAATAATCAAAACTAAATAGTATTTCATGATGACACGTGAAAACGCTTAATTGCACAATGCGCAAATATATGCATTATGTTTAAAAATTTTAAATCTTATAATTTAATAGATAATAGAAAAAATGTATATAGAGATTACGTCAGAAAACCGTCGAAGATAATTTTATAGATTTAATTTGCTAAAAAAAAAACAGAATTGAACTTGAGTGTTGTGAATTGAAAATTAGTTCCACTTCTGTAAGGTTGATCAGGGTGATATATTTAGATAGAAAACAGAAACACCTTGTGTTCACAGTAGTTACTAATCGATGGTTGTAAACTGCTAGTTTAAAGATTACAACATAAATAATGTGCTAGGCTAAAAACGAAAACAGTTATGGAATTATTAGTTTAGCACTTTTATTTATGATAGAAACATATTTTACAGTATATACCGAGAAAATAGTTTATAATTAAATTCTATGCTCGCTTATAAGTGCAATAATTTCGTTTTTTTGTTAATCGACATAATTTTAACGTGTAAACGTCATCAGTGCCTATAATAGTTTGACGTAAGATACTAGATGTAGCTTTGCACATTCATGTAAATTTAATAAGAATAATACGCTAAGTACACAGACTGATTTTTTGTTTTTGTTGTCATATTAGGTTAGTGTTTCAGAGAGAAATAATTACCGACGTACCGCTTCAATTTGTGTGTAATTATTTATTTCTGAATTAGATAGACAAAGTATTTTTGTGACAGATGTTTTAAACAAACGAGCTGTACAAAAATCTGTTACAAAATATTTCTTTTGCGATAAAAATAGATTTTAAATAAATTGTATATAGTCATCAGATAATACACTTTTTCATACATTTATGTAGTTAAATATAATAATTTGAAGTGACATATTTACGATGAATTTTACGTACTTCTGACGTGTATGAAAAATCTCAGATGATCATTAATAAATGTCAACTCCCTTTCTTTATTAACATATAGTGTGTTCTGTGAATTTGTAAAAAAATTTAAAAAATAGTTATTTGGTGTTTTTACCAGTTACGCCTGCCAATTTAAAAATATTTAGACAATTTAAATATTTGGGCCTGAATACTCCTTAAAACTTTATGATTCTGATGCCCTATTTAATCGAAATAAATCGGGATTAATTTTTTAATGGTCTACAAAAATGTACAGTCATAATGTAAAAAAGTTACAGACATCCAGAAGACTTGGTGAATTCATATGATGAACTTTTGTTTATCGAAAATATGAATTTGTTCTAACATTTTTTTTTAAAGCTGGTCCGGGAATTTTTAAATTTTGAGAATTCCAATCTAATACAGTTTCACCAAAAAATAAAATAATTTAAATATCCCTAATAGCACAAAAGGTCCGATTGACGTTTTTTATGTTCTATTTATAGTGCTTTTTGTACTCTGAGAAGCATACAGAAAAATTTTGTGAGTACATTTTCATTAGACTATAAAAAAAAAATTAATAAAATGCAGCCAATTTTGGGGAATTTTGGGGTTGCTGAACACGAATATGATGTCAAAAATTCTTTAGCCAATTGTCTTCTCGTGTCTAGGAGATGAATCCTATTTTGGGGTCTGTACATCGATTATTTCTGATACTTCCAGTCTTGGAATATTATAAAAAGCAAAACTATTTTGTGCAGTTTCACCAATCATCTCGTGGTGCGTAGTTCTTATGTTTAATAAAGAATAATGAAACTCCAAGTAATACCACAAATATTTAATAGAGACATATAGTCAAGACAACATGTTTCGGTCTAGAAGAACACCATCAGGTCTATAAACAAAAATTGCTGTTGAAATAACATCATTAATGGATTATGTACAAAAAATTACTTACAAAATATGTTTTTATCCAATAAAATAGTACATTAGTTAAAAATAAGGTATGAAAAAATTACACTTATAAAAAACATCAAAAATTATTTATAAAAAACAAGAACCTTTAAATGTTATTAAATAACTCCAATGGAGGAGGAAAGGAAAGAATAACATTAAAAAAATTTTTTTTTTAAGTTAATTAACATGATAAGAGGCCAAAAAGAAAAACGAAGACACGATATCAAACAGAGGCAAGACTCATTCTTTTAAGAGGCCTTAAAGATATTAAATTAATGAAAGAAACAAAATGATAGAGTGAAACCAAAATAAACAAAATAGTATTATTTAAATTGAAATTTCTCGGCACAAAGTACTAAAAACATCATGTAATATTATATTAAAAAAATCACGCTTATAGAATTTTGGGTACAGTTGTGAAAAAAAAATTAAGACTTAATTAATTAAGTACATAATAATTAAAAAATTTTTTACTCCTATTTTTTTTTCATGTATTTTGAATAGGGGTCAGAACTCAGTTTTTAAAGGTTCAAAAATTGTATAATTTTGGATAATATATTTTCCTAATTTAGTGTTAAATTTCCTCGTCTATTAATATCAAAACGTCCGAGGACTAAAATAAGATGTTTTATTAACGTTTGTACAAGATTTTTTTACAAGAACGTAAAGAACGTCCGAACTGGTTTTTCACACTACAGAACTCAGGCGTTTTTATAAAACGTGTAGTAAACATTTTTTTGTGTTTATGACGGAATGTTTTTTATTAAGTCACAATAGAGATGTTTTGTTTGAGTTGTTTGCATAAACCACTAGAATCACAGTAAAAAACGTTCAAACGACGTTTTATTTGGGTCCTAAAATAGATGGCGTTGATCTATCATTTTTCGACTTAAAAATATTTGAGGTATATACAGGGTGTTTCATTGGAAAACCGACTTATGTTAACTGCAGATAGGGGGCACCTAGATGATTCTAAATAACTCCCATATGATGGGTCTAGCGGTCTTTATAATCGAGATACAGGGTGTTTCACAAAAAATGTACTAATTAGGTCATCTCCAAAACAATACCCTGTATTTCTGAATTTAAAATGTTTGTTTCCATATTCAAAAAGAGCGCAAAAAACTGAATCCAAAGATGTGCCTTCGGAGTTTGCGCAGAATAGTTTACTGCAATTGCTTATTTATTAGAATTTTGGGAAGTCAAAATGAAATCCATTGGATTGTTTACATTTTCTTTCATTTTAATGACAATTATTTTATCTTAAATAGTAAATATTGTAAAATCCGTATTAAGAGTCGTCAATACCATATATGTGTTATCTTGTCTGAAATTGTTTTTGGACGGGCGCTCCGTTAATATTAAAGATAGTAAGCTGAGATTTTCATCAATTGATTCTGTATAATAATTATGTCTAATCTGTTCTGCGCAGAAAATATGTACTACAGGGTAGGATTACTTAACATTAACTGAAAAATACTAAAAAAAAAATGATTTTTACACCTAATTTATTTGAATACAAGCACATTTTGGTTGGGTAATTTTCTAAATTACAACAACGCAAGTTACCTGGTGTGTGGGCCTCTTAATTCATGATATTTTAGCTTACTACAAATTGCAACTTTACAAACATGTAATAATATTTCAAACATCCTATATAAAAAAAGTTCGAAGTTTCATTGGTTTTGGTGTTTTTTAAGTAGGTTGTCTTAAATTTCACTTTACCGTTAATAGGATACGGACTTCTTTATACAGGGTGTTTGAAATATTATTACATGTTTGTAACTCTAACTGTCAGTAGATAGAACGTCCTTTAACTTTAAAGACTCAATAAGTAAAGGCAATGACGTTTAGAATAAAACTTTACAAGTTGATTTCTTATTAAATTGTCACAATCTAAACGTCATTGTCATTAGTTACAGAACCGTTAAAGTTAAAGAACGTTCTATCTACTGACAGTTAATCTATTGTAATTTGCAGTAAGCTAAAATATGATGAATTAATATTGATTTCACAATATTTATTATTTAAGATAAGATAATTGTCATTAAAATGAAACAAAATATAAACAATCCGATGGACTTCGTTTTAACTTCGCAAAATTCTAACAAATAAGCAATTTGAATATAAAATTGAAGTAGTAAACTATTCTGCGCAAACTCCGAAAGCAATAGAATAAGTTTTTTCTACATTTTTTGTGAAGTCGGGCCTGGATTTTGGTTTTTATCAATGTCTCAATGTATTTGGCAACTTATGAAGAATGTGTAGCCCAAATATAATAAAAATATACAGAATAGATCGAAAAGTATAGGGAATTAAAGAAATGGGCAAAATAGATAAAACACCATGTGGCTCGATTATAAAGAACGCTAGAACCATCATATGGGAGTTATTTAGGATCACCTAGGTGCCCCCTATCTGTAGTTAACGTAGGTCCGTTTCCCAATGAAACAGCCTGTATAGAATGAATGGGAACGTTTTTAAAACGTCCCGTTAGTGGTTCCTTTTATTTTTTTTAACTTATGTGTGCTATTAGGGATTACAGTCCATTAATATTTTTTACAAATTTATTAATAAAGAAGGGGAGTTGACAATTTTTAATGGTCCTATGACGTTCTCCTTAAAACTAGACGTATGTAAAGTTCGTCGTGAATCAACCTCTATACATCACAAGAGACGATTATGCAAAAATGTCTGTCAAATCTTTGTAACTCTTACCGTTTTTTATATATACAATGTCTCGGTTTGTCAGATGTTTAAGAGTTACTTATCTCGCTTTTATTGTCTGTTGTTCGTCTTAATTAAGCTTTTATACAAATTAAATGTATCTGTGCTTTGTCATATCATGAAATATGTCAAATAAAAAAAATAATCAAAAGTGTGCAATTATTGTCAAAATAATTTTACAATTATTTCATGGTGATATAACATGCTGCTGCTAATGTAACTTCACCTTCCTTAAAACATTCACTGCTTTGCAAAAATAGTTTTATAGTATATACCATAGTTCTTCCAGTTAAAGTAGTTATATTTTTTGCATAAACCTTTGTTATTAATCCATAAATGTGTCTGTCAAATTTAAATTAATCTGTCATCAAATGTACGTCGTGTTGAATTATTTGAATCATACAAACACATGCGGCGTACTACAACAGCACTTATGGAAAAATCATAACAATTTAAAGGATAAAAAGCGCTTTTGCTTATTTTTATAAAAAGAAAAATATATGAGAACTTCACTTTACCTGAATACTTTTGTGTATATCGATTCATAAATTTATTTTACTATTACAAAAGTGGTTGCAAAAATGTTAAAATTAAAAAATGTAATTCCTCAAAAATATTTGGCTTCCTTGTAACTTAAAATCAGTATTTTTCTATTTGGTGTTTAGTTATTTTTGCATCCACTTTAGTAAATATATCTCGTAAAACTTCATGCATTCATAAACGGTTGTGAAAATCAAAATTATTTTTTATATATTTAAAAAAGATATTAGCGGCTCATTATAATTTGTTTTTATTAACATTGTTTTTTGCCTATGTGAATTTGTTGTTTAATAAAATAATGCTTTACATATTTATTATACTCCATATTGTGTACCCATTATCTGTAATCTGTTACAAAAGATACTTTATATAATTTGATTTGTTGTAATTTAAGTTTTATTACTTCAAAACACTAGGCATACATACATAATCATCACATATGTGCCATATACATTGAGTGATTTATATTTTTTCCACTATGTCAAAATCGTGATTTAGTTTTTAAGATTATCCCATGTTTACCATATAACCGAAAAATAAAAACTCATTATTTCAATATTTTTTTATTACCATCATAACTCGGGTAGAATGTTAATGGAAACAAAATTAAATATTCCTCCTTTGGACATACTCATCAAGGGACCCAGGGAACACAAAGACTGCGTACAGATAGCTCGACGAGCTGTTTTTAGGAAATTGTGACAACTTTTGTTACTTCTCTGAGATGTTATCGAGAGCTCTATATCTTCTCCAAACAATACACCTAGCGAGTTCTCTGTGAAACCTTGTGTCGAGGTCTCTGTGAGCTCACATGAAAGCTAACTGTGTGATTATCGCACTCAGTGCCTCTGGCGAGTTCAGTGAGAAATTCGCATATATAGCCTTTTGGCGAGTTCTTTAGGAAATTCACGTCAACTGCTTTTGCTGAGATCTATGTGAGATTCGAATGCAGTACTTCTGGCGTGGTCGTTTGCATTGCGAGTTGTACAATACTTATATAATTTGCACTGTTGTACCTGACAGACGTCGGCACAAGTGTCGCCATCTATCCCATCAACATACTACTCTACCTACGTCTACTAAATCCTTACTGATATTTTATTTGATAATCCTTGTTTGCGATTAAAAAAAAAGAAAAGTATAAACATTTTTTTCCTGTTTCTTAAGAATTTTTTAATGCCGATTTGTAAGATATTGTATAAAGATGGAATTGAGAGGTATAAAATTAACGGAGTAAAGAAAGCAAGGTGGTAAGATTTTCTAAGAAGTGAAATATCAAGTGGTGAAGTTAAGATTTGAATAGTGGCTGAGAAAGGAAGAATAACCAGCAGAATATTTGTAAAAATTATAATTTGTATTATTCATATGTAACATATGTTAATTTTTTCTTTTATAACCCACCTTAAATGAGATTTTGTTTCCAATATTTCAAATTCACACAATATTGCACTCTGGTTATTGAAGTTCTCTCTGTGTTTAAGGTTTAAGATAAGTTCGGGATAACTTTAGGAACTCACAATAAGAATTTCTTATTAATGATACGTTCGGGATAAATTTAGTAACTCGCAAAAAGATGGAACATGGCAAACGAAATGTGAGGTCTCCAAGATTTCTCACAGGGATACCTGTGAGAATTTCGGTTAGTTATAGCACATATAGCGGTCACCGAGACCTCGCAATAGGAGTTCGCATAAGATCCTAATTATATCCTCTCAGAGATATCGTGGAGAAATCTGTGTTACTTGGGGAGATGCGAGATTGGCATGGGAGGATTGTCAGCTTGGCTGATAATTCAATCCTTTAGATTACTGCTTATAGAATGACCCCAAAGCCTTGCACCAATATGCAAAGAAGCAAGTGGACACTGATGATCTGGGTAGTGGGTATCCGAGAATATAAACAGGGAAAACAAAAATAAATCCCTCGGGCACTGAAATCACATCATTACAACCGCAAACCTACATGGGACTGTCTACAATCAGTACATTGGCGAGGAATAGCAATGTGACTAAACTCCAAATCACGACGAAATAAAATCACGGCTTAAAATCACGGCCTAGAAAAATATTAAGAAAATTGTACTTTTGTTATAAAGATTGATCGTTTATTTTTGCAAAATGGTTATCTATATACGGTGAATTATAAATAAATTATACGATAAAGGCAAAAAATTTATATTGATTCCCTATTTGTTTAGTTTAGTTACGAAAAATGATTGATTCTTTTTCAAGATAAAAGATGTAGTTTAACGATATTTTGACTATAATAATTTTTACTCTTTTGAAAAATAGTTTTTTTTTTGTTATTAAATCATTAGTGAAACTTTTTCAAAGAGTGAAAATAATTTTTCAAGAGATTGAAAATATCGTGTAGCCATATTTGGTGAGTAAATTTTTTTTTGATAATTATATGTACTTTCTATAAATAAGTAAAATTGTTGCCAAGTTTAGAAAAAAAATAACTGATTGATGAAAAATTAGTTGTACCTATATAAAGATCTCAAAAAACATTTTTTGCAGTATAATTAATAATTTCGAAGTCAATTTCAAATCGGATAGATATAATATCTTAATACCGTTCCCCAATATTTCATAGCATAAATATAAAGTCGTGATCACGTCACGGTTTAAAATCACTGATATCAAAAAATCACAGTAACGGTTCACACCGTGATTGTAAAATCACGATATCTACCATCACTAGTCGCAAGTAAGAGACAGATGAGACCCATATGGGACCCGAACCAGTATGTAGAATCTCAGATGCACCGGTACATGACAATGGGCACACGAAAAGAGTTATAAAACCTTCTCGTAACCTAGCAAATGACCTCTTAACAGCTTACCCATTGCTAACTGAGGTACGGGGTCTACATCACGGAACCACCAACTGCATGGCACTTAATGTTTGACTGAGGCGCATTGGTGCAAAGCAGAAGAGAGATTTTAGGTATACCCAATGCACAAGATGACCTGACAGGACCAAACTTAGTTTAGGAGAATTCTCAAGCTTACCCAAGCTTTAGGATTCAGTATAAGGAACTAGGAGGTTCTGCAAGGAGAATCATAATGACCGAATTGCAAAGGGCTATTTCTTTTCACGGTATGCAAAAACTGTCAATAAGTGTACAATTTATATAGATTTCTAGCTGAATATCCGTGCTTTGCTACGGAGTCTCTTTAGTACCTGGACGACCGAGATTTGCTTGTTTTTTCATATTTCTTCCTATTTTTCCTGTTTTTAATTATTTTTTCCTGGTTTTCCTATTTGTAGCTATTATTATCTATTTTCCCTTTTTCCTCTATATTTCCCATATGTTTGCCTATTTTTCTTATTTTTCCCAAATTTCCCTATTCCCAATTTTTCCTATTTTTCCCAATTTTTAACTGTTTCCATATTTTTCCCCTATTTTCTCCATTTTTTCATTTTTCTAATTTTTCCTGTTTTCTATTATTTATCCTATTTTTCTTATTTTTTCTAATTGTTCCTATTTGTAGTTGTTTTTCTCACTTTTTCCAGTATTTTTACTATTTATTCATATTTTCCTGTTTTTCATGTTTTATTTCTAATTGCCTTATTTTTCCTATTTCTTCCACAATTTTTCCTGTTTTTCATTACTTTTTCCTGTTTTTCCCTACTTGTCCCTATTTTTCACGTTTTTTTCCTATTTTCACTAGTTTTCCTTATTTTTTGCAAATTTTCTTATTTTCTCTATTTTTCCTCATTTTTGCCATTTTTCCGATTTCTTTGTATTCATTCCTGTTTCCCATTATTTTATCCTATTTGTACATGTTTCCCTATTTTTCTATTTCTTCATATTTTTTCTGTTTTTTATTATTGTGTTTATCCCTATTATTTTCTATTATTTCCTTTTTTCCATTTTTTCCTTATTTTCGCCAATGTTTCCCTATTTTTCACCATTTCCCGTTTCCATATTTATTCTCTAATTTCATTATTTTTCCATATTTCTTCTCAAATTTCCCTATTTTGGCCCAATTTTCTTAATTTTTCCCCATTTGTCCCAAATTTCCTTATATAGCTCAATTTTTTCTAATTATCCCCAATTTTTCCCCACTTGTTTTTCTCTATTTTTTCCCCTATTTTTAACTATATTTTGCCCTGTTTCTTCATATTTTTCCCTGTTTCCCCAATTTTTCACTATTTTCCCCTTTTTCTATATTTTCCCCAATTTTTCACTATTTTCCCCACTGTTTCCCTATTTTTGATTATTTTCCTCATTTTTCCTAACAATTGGGCAAAATAGGGAAATTTTGCCCAATTGTTTCATATTTTTCAAAATTTTTTATATTTATGTTTTTTCATATTTTTCCATTTCTCTATATTTGTTCGTATTTGTCCATGTTTTTCTTTATTTTTCTATATTTTTTCCTATTTTATACAATTTATCCTTTTTTTTTAAGTACAAATCTACGTTTTTTGTTGTATTTTAATTTAAGCGCCAAAATGTATCTGATACGTCCACATACCTTATTTATAGGTATGTGGATACGTCAGAAGCGCTTGGCAACATGGCTACTATAGGTGAGTTCGGGTTGTACCGCTGAGAGTTTGGAACACCGTAATCACGTGATTATGAGATTAACCTTATCTGCTCTAACTCTTCTGTGTCAACCCGAACTCTCCATATGAAGCGTCTTCCATAATGGCTACGAATTGGGCGGCAAATTCTCGTAGTAGTTTCAAAGGGTGCGTTCATTCGTAAAATTAGGCAGATATAAAATTACTTGGAAATTCATAGGAAATATTCTTTTATGATATGATTTTGCGATAAAGAAATCCCAACAATCAAATATCTCTAATTCTTCAGCTCTATTAACGGAAATCACGTTTGCTGCATATAATTAAACAGTTTAAATTTGATGATAACAATATTAAAAATACTAAACACTAATTTTATGTTTTATTTTTGTATAATCAGGAAATAAACTCTTTAAAAGTGGCTATTTTTGTCTAACAGTGGCTGCACATCCTTAGACAAAATGTACCTATATTAAAAAAAAAGAAGAATATAAGTAGTGTGAGTGTGGCATAAAAATAAAAGTAAAGCTTCGCGTTGGTTTTGGTACTCGAAAGATTGTTACTATTTGAGAAGTAATCGAATAAAATGGCACAAAGAAAACTAAAAGTTAAAGCAAAAGCTCCAAAGAGAACAAAAAAAGGAACTAAAAAAGGCACAGGTGGTGCTGTAACGAAAAGAGCAAGTAAGTTGGTTTAATTTGATAAGTAAACAACCTACTAGATGCTACTATGCTATAAAATTTTAGATCGTCCCGTTCAGCCCAAAAAGCAGGAGGTGACCCAAAAACTCAAGCAAGCTATTACAAAGACAGTTAACAAGAGTGCAGAGGCAGAAATTCGTTCAAGAGCTACCAGAAGTGGTAAACAAAATCTTTCCAAGGCACAAGAAGCTGTTTCCAACCATACTAAAAAGGCAAAAGCTAAATAGTTTCGTCTAATTCATGTTTGTACCTGTTAAGAGTGTTTCAACAATACTTATGTTTGTAATCAAAGTACAAAATGCATATTCTTAGTTTAAGTTTTACCTGGTACTTCTTTCAATATGGGTCATCAAGCACGTTTTTTTTAGGTTAGTTTACTTAAATGAATTTTTATTATAAATTAGGTTTTTTTTGTATTAATTACAAATACAAAAAGCATCTGTCTAATCTCAAAACTTTTGAATCTTCCATTATTAATCTAGTTAGATGCAATGTAGGTCAATGAAAAAAGCATATGTGAAACCAAAATAAATTTAAATATCTATTTACATATGGTTAAATTTAATATGTGTCATAATGCAGATGACCCTTTTACGTTTCTATTTTGACAGTTAAGAATTGTCTTTTGTTTTATTAGAGCATATTTGGCATCTGTCAAAATCATAAAATTGTTGCGAGATGTATTTAGGTACCTAATATCTATAATAAGGTTATGTGCAAAAAAATTGTAATTTATTAAAAATTATTTTTTTTTCATAAATCAATAAATACCTTTTATATGCACAAGAAGGATCGTTTTTGTTACTAATTTCCTAAAACGAAAATTATAGTTTTATATAGGAAATTGTTTATAAAAACACACGAACAGTAGAAAATATATAATTTCGAGATGCCTAATGCCTACACCAAAAAAATGATTACTTATATTTTAACTAAATGGAAATTAAATAATTGATAAATAAGGTAATGTGAGGTAAATACCTACAAGTGGTTTTTTGAGTAGTAGATATTTAGATCTCCATAAAAAAATCACAAGTGAAAAACGACAATATTTTTGCTGTAATTTCAAGTTCGAAAATTTAAAGTTACGTCAATAAATTACTATATAGGGACATAATAATAATATTTATTGCAATTACAAAAACCTTAGTTACAAATTATTTGTTAATCAATAATATAAATAACAAATACAATAACAAAAGTAATTTAAAGGTCTATGACAAAAAGAAAACGACAAAAGAAAAAAAGATGTTATAATAATAATAATAATAATAATAATTTATTCATCCTTTTTGATCATAATACATGATATAGGACAGGTCAAACACAAAAGTACATTATAAATTTGAACAGCACAGATACAAGGTGTTGCACTATTACATAGATAGATAGATAGATAGATAGATAGATAGATAGATAGATAGATAGATAGATAGATAGATACTTTATTTAAATAGGTTAAACCTAATATTCATCCTTTTTGATCATAATACATGATATAGGACAGGTCAAACACAAAAGTACATTATAAATTTGAACAGCACAGATACAAGGTGTTGCACTATTACATATAGATATTTAAGTTAAAAACCTTTGTTTAAAAACTCTGAAACATCATAAAAACATTCGTCAATTAAAAATCTTTTTAGTTTTTGTTTAAAAACATTAAAGTTGTTCTCATCTCTTATACAGCTAGGCAAATGATTAAGAAATTGAATTCCTTTATAGACAGGACTTTTTTCAAATAATGAAGTTTCATGTTTGGGAGGCCGGATAAGCTTGCCAGACCTAGTGGGATAATCATGGAAATCAGAATTGATATTAAAATCTTTAAAATTGCTTTTTGTGTACAAAATGCACTTGTAAATATAAATAGAAACAAACGAGAGAATGTTGAATTGTTTAAAGTGATTTCTACATGTTTCTCTATAATCTAGATTAAAAATTAACCGTATAATCCTTTTCTGAGAAATAAAAACCCTGGAGGCATTGACCGCATTTCCCCAAAGGACCACATTATAGGAAATATGGGAGTATACTATTGCATAATAGACATTAATCAACTGTTTAGTTGTAAAAATATTTTTTAACTGTAATATTGCAAAGTAACTGCTATTTAACTTTTTACAAATTTGATTAACATTAGTATTCCAGCTCATATTACTATCAAGGTAGGTACCTAAAAATTTTGTAGAGTTCGAAAACAGAACATCTGTATCCTTAACTGAGACCTTGCAATTTTTAGGAATTTCTGTTCTTGTAAAAAATTGCATGCAGACAGTTTTAGTAGAATTTACTATAAGGGAATTCCTTTCACAACAACTGATAAATTCTTTTGCTAAAAGATTCATCTTTGTAATCAGTTCGCCTGGAGATTCAGCATCAATTGCTACTGTGGTATCATCTGCTCAGTGCTGATATATTTGGGAAGGTCATTTATGTATAATAAAAATATCAAAGGACCTAGGATAGATCCTTGAGGTACGCCAATATCCACATGTTGAGGTGAGGATTTCCAATCCTCAATTCTAACAATAATTTTTCTAGCTGTCAGGTACGATGTCAACCATGAGATAAATTTGCCCCGAAATCCTAAATCTTGTAGTTTATCTGTTATTATATCAATATTAATGGAGTCAAAAGCTTTTGAGAGATCAAAAAAGAGTGCACCCACGTACCTTCTCTTATCCAACGAGGTATGGATAAAGTTAAATAGAGCTATGGACGCACTCTCCGTTGATCTTCCAGGTAAGAAACCATGTTGATGTTCTGAAATAACGTTATATTTTTGTAAGAAGGAAAGCATTTGTCTATAGATACACTTTTCTATAATTTTACACATGACAGTTTGGATAGTTATTGGACGATAGTTGTCAAGACTAAGAAGGCTGTCTTTTTTGTGTAAGGGTGTACAAGTCCTATCTTTAGATCAGACGGAAAAGTTTCTTTTTCTACTGAGAAATTAATAATGTCTGCTAGAGTGGAGGCAATATGTGGACCTATACTTTTAATAATCTTAGTGGAAAGACAGTCAATGCCCTCAGAGTTAATATTTTTCAGGGAATTAATTACATAATATATAATGCAAATAGGAAACTACAATAAATATAAAGTTCATAATAGGTCCATTGAAACCTTATTGGTTGTGCATGGACATCTTATTGTATTTGTAAATTTCGTACTTTTTTGTTACATAACTATAAATAATAATAATAGAATTCGTTGAGGTGAATTTTTACAAAGGTTATATTGGGTTTAACAAAAATTATTAAATGAATTCAGCAACGAGGTGGAGAATACATCAATATTGGGTATTTTCTATTAAAGTTCTAGTTTCTTGTCTACCTGCCATTATAATATACTTTTTAAAAACAGATTTGATCATATTAATTATTTGTAAATATGTTCTATAAGTTTCTGGCATTTTATTATATATTTTAAATGCTAGGTAAGTATAACATCTGAGGCTAATATTTTTCTGTACAAGTCTAACGTGAGTAAATTCGCTTTTTTTATATCTTGTGGAGTGATTATGACTGATTTTGTTTAAAATATTTTTATTTTTATATACGTAAATTTTAATTTGATGCATAAAAAGTTGCCTTAAATCCAATATAGCAATTTCAGAGAATAATGAACTAGAGGGAAAAGTGATTTTTTTATTGTAAATTATTTTTAAGATTTTTTTTCCGCAAAATATCTAATTGTTTTAAATGATAGTATGCAGTTCTGCCCCAACTTAGTATAGCATAATTCAGTCGTGATTCAACTAATGAGTAGTATAAAATTTTGAGGTATGTTACATCTAAGATGTTTTTTTAAATATCTGAATCGATAAAGAAGTTGTTACATTACTAATGTGGACATCCCATCGTAAAAATGAGTATTGTTATTCCCAAATATTTGTAGCGTTAATTTTTAAGCTGAAATTATCTTTTTCTATTACTAATGATTCATATTCAGGAGTGTTTCTTTTATTATTTGCAAAGGGAACATAAAAAGTTTTTTTCGAAATTTACCGTTAAAAAATTGTGATTAAATAGATCAAATATTTTTAAGAGATCTTTTTCGGCCTTCATTTTCAAGTCTTTGTCCTCGTAAACTATTACTGTATCATCTGCAAAACTCATTAATTTTCCAGATGAGGGATATGTGAAAATATTATTTATATACAGGGTAAATAAAATCGGACCTAGGACTGTTCCTTGGGGCACCAAATTTGAATATTTTTTCACTACTGTACACATTATTTATTTTTACAATTTGCCTTCTGTCTGTTAGATAATTAGTGAATAATTGTTGTGGCAGACCTTATATTCCTGCATTCGCCAACATCTGAAAATGATTGACAGTGTCTAAGGCCTTCGCAATATTCAGGAAAACGCATAGGATCGGCTTACTAGTTTCCAAACACTGTGTAATTTCTCCTACTAATTTTGAGTTTACGTCATTTATTGATAGTATTTATACCTTATATACTACAGTATATATGGTATAAGTCTCAGACCGCACAGACATCCATAAGATGTCAACAAACGACTTTCAAGACGTCTTATGGATGTCTGTTTACGCCGAACAAACATTCGTAAGACATTCCCTAATAACACAAAGTAGTCCTACAGATATCCATAGGACGTCCTCTTCGGACATTCCGGACATCCTTAGGACATCCGTTTCTGGTACACTGGACGTTCTATGGACGTCCGAGGGACGCACTAATGTCACAACTTTGAACTGAATTCGAACGTCCGCCGCGGACATCCATTGGATATCCCCCTGGGACATTCACAGAACGTCCTATTTTGGTACAGTGGACGTCAGAGAAAGTGATTTTTTTTGTTATTTATTCACACCAGTTCAATTGTAATTGTGAAATTGTTATTTCAACACCTGCTCGTGTCGGAAACTTCATCTACGTGAATAATAGCCACCGTTTATACTCGTTGAGCGAGCTCGGAGCAGACTTAATAGGATGTTTTAAATCGCGATATACCATACTATTCGTGGTGTCTAAGCAGCATCAGCGCAAGTGTCTCCATCTTTCAGGCGGAGCTTTACTTTTGGTCCATATTATGTCGAGTGAGGACCACTCTTAGGTGTCTGTCCCGGACATGTTTTGGACATTGCCTGTATTAAGTCGGCGAGGGACTGTTTTAAGACTATGGTATGGATATGTTATATTATATCCATCACGGACAACTACTGGATATCCGGTATGGACATTGTACATAAATTGTACAAATAATGGATATATATCGTGGACATCTTAATACTGTCCAAAAACAAACATCCACAGGACATACATATTAAGTACATGGACGTTCCGACATTAAATGGACATAAATTGTACGTCCCAAGGACGTTGTGTGCTATTAGGGTTTTAAAGACGTTACAAAACCCATCGTTTTTACGGCATCCTCCTTACAACGTTTTAAAGACATTGTAAATACGTCTTTAACAAGATGTTTTAAAAGATCTGTGGCCACTGAATCTCACTATTATAAGTACATTAAAAATTCACTTTAATTTGGCATCTTTCAGGTCATAATTCAAGGTTACGATGAACTTTGTTGTCAGAAAGATGGAAAATATATCATCACAATTTAGGATATCAAATAGAAGTGAATTGTTTAATGCCACTATTTTAAGCATCAGCAAATAGCACATTAGATCCAAACGTTTTAAAAATGGGTAAGACGGGGTTGTAAAAAAAATCAGTTAACCAGTGATATTAAGAAATATTGAAGATTTTTATTTTACAAATATTCGAACAATTCTAAAACTTTTTTAATACAGATGTACGTCCATCTGATGCCCTTCGCAGTCATGTCTGAATTGCATCTTCAGATTCTTTTTCAGATTTTGGAAGACCCGTTTTGTCGGCAGAATCTAAAAAAATATTTTCATAAGTTTAACGGTAAAAACCAAATTCAGCACAGGTTTATCTGCAATATTGAGATAATTACTTTTAGTCGTGAACAAGTGGTAAGAAAGTTAGCATTCTAATTATTTTCATTTTTTTAATTTTTAGCTCCATATTTCTCGATACAGGAACATTTTAAAGACATTGATTTACAACATCCTATGGATGTCTTTAAGATGTCTCTTTTTGGTCTTCAGGCGTTCAGGCTTATGCAGACCTAAAATAGACATCTTTAAGACATGTGCTGTCTGGGGTAGCGGGAAAGTAAAAATAGTTCAAAGATTAATATCATTTCTGGGGTTTTCAACGATGTTGAATCAATTGCCATTGTCCGTTTGTCTATCTCACCGTTCTCGAGACGGACGGACATAACCATATTATTCGGGTATTCTAAAAGGTTGAAATAATTTTTTTTTTTAAAAAATACCATAGAGTATTTGATTGATTTATGAGAGAATTTTAGTAAAAACTTAAGAACCCTCTTTAGAAACAGAGATATAGGAATTTACATGTTAAAAACTGAATTTCCGATCTTAGTTGTATCCGCTTTTTTTGCATAAGATAAAATCCAGGTCCATATTAATAGATTAGTGAGAATGATGATTATATACGTAAAACGGCGTAGAAAATGTATTGTATGATACACCACTGAATTTGTCTTTAAATTCTCTATCAATAATCACTACGCATTTATCTGCTTGTTTAATTTCTATTGTGATACTTTTCTTTGTTTCACTGATAATGCAACTTTTTTTATCGAATTTGTTAGGGAATGTTGTATTTGTTTTGATGAAATTAAAACGATTTACAAAAAGAACTGCGAGAGGACCGTAATTAAAAATTATTGTCACTGATGTTAGTTATTTCAGATAAAATGTCGTTAAAATGACAAGTGTGATACATCCTCAATTTAAATGGTTTATCAATTTTTGTAATAAAAGAGACAGGTCCATATTAAAGAAAAATAACTTCATTGTGACTCTTAAGACACTAAACGTCATATCAAAGATGTATTAGTACATTTTCATAGCAAATTTGAGATACAATAAAACTTTCCTCTTCTATTTTTTGATATTTTTTTAAATAAAAATTATAGGAGTAAAAAATTAAAAGAGCATTTTTAGTTTTTCTGCATAACTCGAGAAGGGCGAAGCCTCTGCAGATTTTTTAGACCAATGTAATACTCTTCAAAATAGTTAACTTTTTTCCCATTTAACCGCCTCTATATCTCGAACGGTTTTTAATATAGCAAATATAATTCCTTTCAATTTTAGACATCCTGTATACTCGTCTGGCAGACGCTAGAATATTCTGGCTTACTTATACTTTTTAAACAATTAAAAGAACATACCCTCAAAATTTTAGCCTTTGAATTACTATCCCGATGACAACTTTGCCATCGTCTGGCCATTGTATATAGACTATATACAATGGTCTGGCACATATTTGCAACCCTCAAAATAGGTTGACAATTTTTTTTACATTTAAACATATGTAAATTACAGCATATTAAAATTGTAGCCTTATGGGAGTAAAAAAATTTTTTTTGACACTTTCAAAACTTTAAGGGATAATGACGTAACTGCAAGATGCCTGCCAGAACGGCACTTTCTTAATTGACTGATAATAAAACATTTAATTTTTTTTTAGCTTTGTGGGAAGGTTAGCTCTCCTACTATTTAGATTCTTCTGATGGTATTAGCGACCAATCAAAAGTTGTAAAAAATTAGACAATCAAAGATGAAATAATCTTATAATAAATCATAGATAAATTAATAAATTTAATAAAGGTATGCAAAAAGTGGTGAAAATAATAAGTTCAAATGTTTATTGAATACTTATTTACAATATAAACAAATAAATAGGCATTACATATATATAAAACATGACATTTAAAAAATATTTTTTTTAATACCAGGTGTAAAATCGCCTAATGTTAAATATATTATTAAAAGTTACAATATAAAAATATTTAATACACTTAAATATAAAATTGTGACATGGCACTTAAGTATCTTCTCTATAGGCAGCATAAAATAAAATAGTCTTAAGGGGACACAACCTGCAAAGAAAAAAATAGATTATTTTCAAATATGTAGATTATTTTAAATTGTTCTGGCAAAATATTCTTTTAAGACGGAATTAGCATAACACAAACTATTAATTAACTAAATGTTTGATAGATGGCGATTAGATGTACTTTCTGCGTAAAAATTTAAATGTTTATTATCCTTCAATAATACTTGCTTAGTTGCCAGATGTTACGATCGCCGGGTTTTAATTTTGAGTGAAAATGGGATTTTAGTAACAGGTGCCTAAATAGAAGATTTTTAAGACACCATTAAACTAATATTTTTTTTCAATATTTTTATCTAAAGGTATCATAGTTATATTATTTTAAATGGAACACTCTGTATTTTTCCATCCCTCTCTTTCTCTTACTCTTGTCTTTTTCTACAGTATGAATTTTTTATATATATATCGTTTAATAGAGAAGTTTTTTTTATTTGTTCTAGTTTTTTCTCATTTTTCCGATTTCTGTTTTTTTTTCTGTTTTTTGTGTTTTTTTTCGATATTTTCTACTCTCGTTTTTTTGTGATTTTTTCGATTTTTTTCCATTTTTTCTTTTGTTTTTTAATTTTTTCTTATTCTGAGTTTTTGCAATTATTTGCGACTTTTTTGGGATTTCTTTGAGAGTTTTTGCAATTTATATTAATTTTTTATGGTTAGTTGTTTCCCGTTTTTTGGTTGTTTTTTGATTTTTGAGATGTTTTTCGATTTTTCTTGCTTTTCTCTCGTTTTTCTGATTTTTTTTCTATTTTTTTCGATTTCTATTTTTTCTCATTTTTCTTATTCCTTTCATTTTTATATGCCAAATAATATTGACAAATATGTTAAACGGGATAAGTTTATGGAAAATGTTTGTTTAGCAGATTTTGTTGATTTTTACAAGAAAAAGAAGCCAATCCGTAGAAAGTGACGATGATGATTATAATGGCGATGATAATACTGAAGAAATTCAAAAGAAAAAAATTTCTATTATACGATTCGTGCGTTATAAATTAGTTCAAGATCCATATAACTACTATAGAGAACAAATACTTTTATTTATGATAATTTGCGATTTTTTGTGATTTTGTTGCGGTTTTTTGCGACTTTTTTCGATTCTTTTAATTCTTTCTCGTTTTTTTCCTGTTTATGATTTTTTTGTTTTTATCTGTTTATTTTTCAACTTTTTCTAATCTTTCCTCATTTTCTCTCATTGTTCTGTTTTTATATTCTTTTTTCTAGTTTTTTTCCCATTTTTTTTATTTCATTGATTTTTTGCGATAATTTGCAGTTTTTTTTTGATTTTGTTGCATTTTTACGATTGTTTTACGATTTTTAGTGAAATTTTTCCATTTCTTGCGATTTTAAGGCTTTTTTTTTCGATTTTTAGAGTATTTTTTTTTTGGTTTTTTGATTTAATTTTTTCCGCATTTTACAATTTTATTTTTCATTTTTTTTCCAATATTTTCCATTTCCTCTCAATTTTTTTTTAAAATTTTTTTCGATTCTTCTGATTTTTGTAAAAAAATATTAAAAATAGCGTCCTGAATTTCGTACTTTGAAATCTAGTCACCATAATTGTTGTTAAGTATTTAAATACTTTCAATGTATTTAAATATGTAGTTCATTACATAATCCTCATTTGTATTCACTGTGTATTTTAAATACTGTAGTTAAATTTTAAATACATTATTTCTCGGACATTTTGATATCCGTCACTTGATGTTCTCTTTTACCAGGAAACAAAAATTCCCCTTAACTTCGAATTATCCCTTCATGAAGACAAAAAGTTTCTACTTATTTCACAAATTGTTTATCATCCTGTTACCTGGGTCTTATTATTTCATGGAAGTCCTAATTGTATTTAAATAATTTATAAATACAAGGCAGAAGTATTTGTATTTAAATAAATTGTCAATTGAAGTATTTATAATACAAGACAAATACATTTTTGAAAAAGTATTTGTATTTACATACATTTTTAAAAGTATTTTTAACAACACTGTTAATTGCCAATGAAATTTTTTGTGCTACTTAAATTTTATTACTGTATTTTTTCAAAAACAAAAAAAAAACTAAATTCAAGACGGATTTCCACTAGGCGTAAAATCTGCAGGCTGATTTCTGTATCCAATTCTATTGGTCGATTTCGAATTAATTTTCAAAATCGACCAATAGAATTGGATACAAAAAATCCGCCTAGTGGGAATCCGTTTTTTTTTACAGTTTTTGTCACTCAAATAAATATTTGGTGCACCTTCCAGTAAAAACAACTGAATTATTGGTTCTAATTTCTTCTTTAAACAAACTAAAGTTATACGCTACTGAAATAGCACTTATAGTGTATGTCAATGTTACTATTATACCAAGAATAACAACATATATTTTTTTATAAAATTGGATAATTAAAATGAAAAAATAATTACTATTAACAAATGGCCACTCTTGTCTTTGTGAATTGTAGGTGTATCTCCGTGTTGTATGTCAATTGTTCCGTGTTTTCCTTTCATATTATGATCAATCCTATAAAAGAAATGTAATTTATTTTTTGGTGTTAAAAATTGTTTGGTATTTCTTACTGTGATTTGTCAATTATCCTCAAAACTTTTTGATCCTTTATTGCGTCTATAATGATAGTAACAGCTTCAATGAGGTTGGGCACTTCGAGAATCAAATCACCCTAAAAAAAATAAAACCATAGAAAAATATTTGGAATTTTCAGCCAAGTTGTACATCCATTTTTGTATTTTCTTTTAAATAGTTCCTATTTTTTATTATTTTTTTTTAATATTACCTTATCTTTCTTTATTAAATCTTCAGGTATTTGCACTAATAGCAAACTGTCATTTTCAGGGGTAACAGTAAAAGTTAACCTATTTAAAGGAATGCAGTGTTTGGGTTTCAGAGAACCTTTAACTTCCAAAAGATGCAGGTTTTTCTTGCTAATCACCATAATACGTTCTCTAGGCTTGTAACCGTGTCTGTCGAACTTGATAACGTTTGTGGAATACTGAAAAAAAATATATCTTCATAAGTTAAATAAAATAAATATCCCACCAAAAATGTACAACATGTATGCTCGGGCATAAAATACACCTTTATGTAGTTGGAAACTAAGCAATAATAAAAAAAATACGTAAATCACTTACAACTTCTTTATCGCCATTAAGTTGAGACGTATACAATTCTTTTAAAGGAATATTTGTTTGCAAAACTCTATCTTCTACAAACCAATTTGGCAAACTCTCTGTGTAACTCTTCTTTTTACCTAAAACAAACAGATTATCTTAAATTTTTCTTAAAATCAAAACAGAAAGTATAATTTTACCTTTAAATAATTGTTCAGCCAAAACTTTAAGTTCGAACGCTCTTTTCCGTTCCGAAGTCAATTTCAATCTATAAACTCTAGATAAATGTGCTCCGTACATGGTTTCCAGTTTTTTAGAAGCCTCTTGGCAAACGTAAGGGGCACGAGGCCATGTATTCCGATGGAGGATGTCTTTAGGGAGACTTTTTGATAGTCTTTTTAACCATTGCACTTTTGCCATACCCAAAAATGATTTGTTTTCTTCAGTCGGTGCCTCATTTCTTGTAATAAATCCCTTAATAAACCTAAAAAATATTAAATACAGTATTTTTTTATTAATAATTTAATATTTTATTTTATTATTTTTTTACAAGTGAATTTTATTTATCGTACTAGATTATTTTGTTTAATATTATATAGTCAATAATAAAGTATGATTATTAAAACTTTTAAATATTCATTTTATTTATTGCGATTAAATAGTTTAAAAGTTCTTTGTTGAAGAATATCGTCAAACTATACTTTTTTATCACTCTACGTACGTTTCGCTAACTATGTTAGTATCATCAGGAGCTAAAAACCAAAAGTTACAAATTCCAAATTCAAGTAAAAATTCTTTGTTTATTTTTCTGATTTAAAAACAAAAAATAATCTGGCGCCCAACTACACTTATACCATACTATATGTTTAAAAATTAATAAATACACTTCAAAAATCATGTTCTAAATTTAATTAAGGCCTTTCCTTGCTTTGCTACAGGGTGATTCAAAATTAACTACAGGTTGTAACTTTTCTCTGAGAAAATCTAACCTATTTTTTTCAAGGTATTTTATCAAGTTTCATGAACTATCCTTTATCAAAGTTATTTTTTATGGAGTAGAAATGAAGTGGGAATAATTTGTTTTCTGCTTCCTTTTCTTTTTTTCTCACACTTATTTTTTTGTCTTGTTTTCTTCCCTCTTTTTTCATACTTGTTTTTTGCCCTATTTCCTCCCTTTTCTCACACTTGTTTTTTTCCCCATTTTTGTTTCCCTCTTATTTCCTCACACTTGTTTTTTGTTCCATTTTTCCTCCTTTTTTCATATTTTGTTTTTTACCTCATTTTCCCCATTTTTTTGTCACATTTGTTTTTTGCTCCATTTTCCCACATTTTTCCTCTTTATTTTTCATATTTATTTTTTGCCCTATTTTTCCGCCTTCTTTTTCATATTTGTTTTTCGTCGCTTTATCCATACTTTTTTTCTCACAATTATTTTTTACCTCATTTTTATTTAATCTTTTTTCATACTTATTTTTTCTCTCCTTTTTTTGTCACATTTGTTTTTCCTAAAAATTTTTCTCACGCTTCTTTTTTGGCCCATTTTTCCCTTATTTGTTAAATTTGTTATTTTGACCCACTTCCCCTTTCTTTTTTGTCTTTTGTTCCTATTTTTCCCCACTTGTTTTTTGTCCCATTTTTTCATATTTTTGAAAAAATTAAAACAAATCGTAATACTTTTTTCATGTCCTAATTATTATAAAATTAATTTTGCTGGATTTTTTTTTTCATCCGACCTATGAGGGTCAAATTGGAGGGGGTTGAAATTGCAAAAAATTCATATCCGATATTTTTGAAAATATTGAAACAGGTCATGAGATTTTTTTCAAGTCTTTATCATTATAAAATTTTTTTGCTTGAAACTTTTTACGATCCCACCATATCGTGAGGTATGGAGGGATAAAAAATTCTTAAATTTAGAGAAATCTTTCACCTGTTTTTTGCTGTATTTCACCCCTTTTTGTCACATTTGTTTTTTGCCTCATTTTTCCTCTTTTTTTGCCACATTTGGTTTTTCTCTATTTTCCCTACTTTCCCACTTTATTTTGTTTTGTTTTTACCTTTAAAATGTTTTTATTTCATTGAGGCATGCACACCCACTTGACTAGGGTGGTTTCCAAGGAAAATGTGCTTGTATTCTAATAAATTGGGTGCAAAATTTGTTTTCTTGGTATTTTCGGTTAATGTTAAATAATTCTACCATCTAATTAATTTTTTTTCTGCGCAGAACAAAGGTAGAGTCTTACAAAACATAATTATTTATTTTTGGACGAGATCTCGCCTAGTATACCAACTAAAAATATGCGGTTTTTTAAGATTTATCTAATAAATTAAAATGATCAGTAGAGAACAAAATTAATTAATTCCATATGAAATTGCTACATAGAATTTGATATACTGACATCTGATTTACATTTGACACTATAATTTAACGGGTTTGTAGAAAAAATAATTTTTTTTTATACCTTCTTATGGTAAATGCAGCTTTTCTTCGTTTTTCTGCTTGTCGCTTAGCCAATACTCGCCGGGCGTACTTTTGAATAGTAATAGCAGATTCCCTCATTTTTAAATATTTTCGTCTTTGCAATATTCCTTTCCAACGGGCTTGAATAATGGCTGCTATTTCGTGTTTTTTTATTTGGAACGCGTCTTCTGTTTCGAAAAGTGTTTTTGGATGTCTGATAAATATTTTAGTTCTAAAAAAACATTACATAAAACAGTGTTGATATAATCGTAATTTATCGCTTACTTTCCCATTTGGTACTCTTCTTCTTTATAACCCAAAGCGGCAACCAGTAGTCGGACCCCATCTTTAGCATTTCCGTGATAATTAGGCCAAGTCTGTTTGGACAGGCACTTGTATCTCTTTAAGAATCTCGCGTAGTCTCTTCGATAGGCAAAACCTGCTCTACGGACTCTCAAATTTTCCATAAGACCGAGATAAGTTACCTGGTTTCTTACGAGCTCAAAATCGAACATGTCTAAAACAAATCAAATATGTAAACATTCACAATAGTGTTAATTAATTTTAAAGTTAATAATAATCAGAACCACAGTGGCTTATAAAAGTTATATGCAACTAAATATTAAATTTCAAGCATCAGAGCTGCGGTTCTAGGTTAGATACAAAGAGGACGAGAACTACACAAAGTAATTACCAGTGTTAATCTAGGTGTAGTATCAACACGAAGAACCAACAGACACATGCAAAATTCCAGATATTCTGGATTTTGGCATAACAAAATCGATAAACAACAACTATCTACATGAATAATCATGTTATGAGGTGTCTTCTGACCACTCACCATTCATTATGATCTTAAATAAAAAATAGAGAAAATAATACAGAAGAAAAACTTAAAAAGCAGCACCACAAATAAAAACTCAGTTGATCAATGCCGTAAAAGAACTAAAAAAATCTGATAGGATCCGAAAAAACCGTAGCTTCAGCGAATACCTAAATCAATTAGATGCAACCGTAGTTACTAATTACTCTCTATGAAAGGCTACTCGAAGATTAAAACGATCTCAATCATCTCTTAGAAAAGAGCTAGAGGTTGGTCAAAAAGTCCAAAAGAAAAAGCTTAAACATTCGCATCATGTGAGAAATGTATTTACTATCAATGATAAAACTGAACTTATCGAAGAAGAAAATATAATAAACCTTACAAGCCTTACAAAAATTGAAATAAAGAAAGTAATCAAGTTTAATGTTAACCAGGTTACGACCTCATTACAGGCCAAATAATACAAGAATTACCAGTCAAACAGATCTACAAGCCCTAGCATGCCAAAAAGTCAGATCAAAACTCTTCTGAAACTGGCAACGAGTAAGCAGACGGTCTGGCAAGAAAAGCTTCAGCAACTAAATTTACGGGCCCCGAGCTGTTGGTATCTCGAAATCCTCAGTATGAAAAAAACAATAAAAACGCAAAAAAAAGTCGCAAAAATCGCAAGAATTTGTAAAATATCTGAAAAAATCGCAAAAAATCGTACAAAATTGCAAAAAAATCGCAAATAAAACAAAGAACAACCAAAAAACAACGGAAACAATTGTAACCATAAAAAATTTTACAAATAAAAAAAAAACGGAAGATTTAACATAAATCACAAAAAATTGTAGCAAAATCTCAAAAAGTGGAAAAAAATCGCAAATAATAAGAGGAATAAAACAAAATGAGAAAAAAAATCAGAAATTAAAAAAAAAAACAATGGGAAAACAATGAGGAAAATTTAGAAAAAATCGAAAAAAACCAGAAAAAAAACAAAAAATCAGAAATACGAGAAATAATCCAAAGATATCTACCTTCCCTATTTTTTCCGTTTTTCATTATTTTTTACTATTCTCCTCTATATTTCCCTATATCTAGGTTTCCTTGTTTTTCACTATTTCTCTTTATTTTACTCAATTTTTCCTATTTTGCTCTACTTTTTGTCATTTTTCCTTTTTCCCCATTTTTTTCATTATTTTTTATTTTTCCCTATTGTACTTTATTTTTCCCTATTTTACTTTATTTTTATATTTTTTATTATTTTTCCCTACCTTTTCCTATTTCCCTATTTTTTCCTCTTTTAGCCCCTTTTCCCTATTTATCTCTACTTTGCATTATTTTTCGTTACTCCTTCCTCTTTTCCTCTCCCAGTTAACTCCTTCCTCAAGTCGCGTTAAGAAACTTTGTTCCAAAAAATAACCTTTTTGAAAAAAAGTACCGGAAGCGTTCCGGTTCTGAAAAATGGTATCGGAACGCCGTTTGATGTGATTTTGATGTGAAAATTCCCTACCGATCCCTCTTTCTCGATTTTTGCTTCGAGTCTTTATTTTCGCCAAAAATGGGTTTGCACAAAAATAATCCTACGGAACACGAGATTGATATTTTGGGGAACTTTTTTATGGGGAAATGCTCGTCTTGGAAAACCCTACAAGACAATTCACTTAGAATTCATACATTTTCATCAGAAAAAATCAGTCATTTCTCATTAATAATGAACTATTGTATCCAAAATGACGACTTCTTTTGTCAAAAAATTGGATTTCCAAAAAAGTGTTCAAAATCATTTATAGAACCTTTCTGACCTTTTTCATAATTACGGGAAAATTCGGAAAATCTCTATATGTGGCCATTTTTTTGAATGTCCAAAAATGTGCCCAAAAGTTCCGGAAAAATTTTTGCAGATTCCCCGAATGTGTACAAATAGTTTTAGTCAGATGAGAATTTTTTCCAATACTTTCCCAGTTTTCAGTAGAACGATTTCTGATATGTGAAAATTTTTGGATGATTGTGGCCATTTTAAGTTCAACGGAAAATTTCTCCTAGAATTCTAAGTGGACAGTCTTGTAGGGTTTTCCAAGACGAGCATTTCCCCATAAAAAAGTCCGGCAAAATCTTAATCTCATGTTCGGTAGGGCCATTTTTGTGCGAAAAATCTAGTTTTTTCCATGCTAACCCATTTTTCCGCGAAAATGAAGACCCGAAGCAAAAATCGAGAAAGAGGGATCGCTAGGGAATTCTATGACGAACATTTAAAAAAAAATCACCTCAAACAGCCCAACCCTAAGGGGCGTACATCAAATTGGGCGCCAATCGTAGGAAAAGTCTAACATTCCTGGACTGTGTTGCTAAGTCTCGGCTGCGCCTCGACTTAGCAATCTTCACAGTCGTCCAGGAATGTTAAGCGGCAGTTTCACATAGCAGTTGAGTGCTATAGCAACGACTATTAGGTAGGCGTGGTCACATTGTTAGCTGTGAAACATACCACTGTTATCGAAGTAGAATGCTATGCCAGTTACTGTTGTAACTAAAAATATTTCTACTTTTCGTTATAACAGTCGTATTTAGATTAGAATAAAATGGCGAAATCTGTCAAGCATATTGCGTTTTCAGATGCAAAAATAGAATTATATAGCGAAAATGAATGTCGCTGGAACATTAATTCAACTGAAAATAAAAATAATAATAAAAGAAGAGCCGCAATATCTGATATTGCCAAAAAATTGTGCGTCGAAAAGGACATGGTTACTTTATTTTTAAAAATGTACGAAAATACAACGTATCTTCCATATGGTAAAGAAGTCAAATTTCGAAAATTAGCTTCTACATTTAATAAATCAGTTAATAAATAATTTTCCATTTCAAACTGCGGTCTGTTTAATAAAAGTGTTTTTACCCAGCACCTTTTTTGCTTATATTTTCTTCGTTTAGCTTCTAAATTTTTCTTTAACAATATTTTTTCTTGGCTAATAAACAAATAATTGTACAATGCTTTTTTAGTCGGCGCCATTTTAAAGCAAGCAATTAAACTCACTCTGTGAATCAGGTCTTAACAGTAAAACTATCACAATAGAAGTCACCCTAACCAAATATTACAATTGGTATAGCACTCAACTGCCATGTGATACTGTCGCTTTAGACTTTTCCTACTCGGTAAACAATGTACTACTGGTGAATACTGATCTTACCTGATCTCTTAAAATCGTTAGGCTTAATACACCTGATGTAAGATGGTTCTTTATCTCTTAAGATCGACATTAAGTTATTGACTGAAGTTTTAAATTGTGTTATGGCAGTGTCTGGTCGTTTTTTACTTTTTTGTTCCGATTCCAAAAATACTGAATTAAGAATACTGTTGTTCGATCGTATCATTGCCTCTCTCAAATCTCTAAAAAGCAAATCGTTGTTTTTGTCGATGAAAGATTTGATGTTGTAAGTGACAGCGCCTGCATAATGAATAAGACGGAATTCCTAAAATGTAAGAAAAATTAATATAGTTTGAATGAGATTGGAGTTAATTTAATATTTACGTCTCTTCCCATAATTTTTTGGAGTTTAATGTCAGCTTTTTTGTGTCCAATGTAGTGAGCATGGTATCCTAAATGTCTGTCTAATTTAGCTAGAAGGGTGGTATCGGTTGGATCTCCCGGTCTTAGACATTCTTCGTCCATATAAGCAATTAAACCTACACAATTATATTATAAAAACAAAATATTATCCATACAAATCATACCACAATAAAATATTTAATAAATGACATACAGTCTAAGGCGACATGTTTCGGTTTACACGACCATCATCAGGCCTATAATGAAAAGGAATTGTGAAGAGACATCAATTTTTTCACTCAAATTTCCACTCTTTTCTCTCACGTTTTATCAATTTTTTACTATTTTTTTTCAAATTTCTTACTTTTTCGTTTCAAACTTCCCTCTTTTCTATCAAAAATTTCCCCTCTTTTGTCTGATTTTTTTTCTCATTTTTGTCATGTTTTTCATGAAATTTCTCCTCTTTTCCCTCAATAATTTACCCTTTTTTTTTCTTCAAATTTTATCAATTTCTTCACTAGTTTTGTTCCGTTTTCCAAATTTCCACTCCTTTCTATCACATTTTGTCAATTTTTTACTATTTTTTTTCAAATTTGTCACTTTTTAGTCTCAAACTTCCCCTCTTTTCTCTCAAAAAGTTCCCCTCTTTCGTCTTAATTTTTTTCTCATTTTTGTCACGTTTTTCATGAAATTTTCCCTCTTTTCCCTCAATAATGTCCTCTCTTTTCTCTCAAAAATTTCCCCTCTTTTCCCTCAATAGTTTACCCTCTTTTTTCTCAAATTTTATCAATTACTTCACTAGTTTTCTTCCGTTTTTCAAATTTTGCACTCAAATTTTCCACTCCTTTCTATCACATTTTGTCAATTTTTTACTATTTTTTTTTCAAATTTGTCACTTTTTCGTCTCAAACTTCCCTCGTTTCTCTCAAAAATTTCCCCTCTTTTGTCTTAATTTTTTCTCATTTTTGTCACCTTTTTCATGAAATTTTCTCTCTTTTCCCTCAATAATGTCATCTCTTTTCTCTCAAAAATTTCCCTTCTTTTGTCTTAATTTTTTTCTCATTTTTGTCACGTTTTTCATGAAATTTCCCCTCTTTTCCCTCAATAGTTTACCCTCTTTTTTCTCAAATTTTATCAATTTCTTCACTAGTTTTCTTCCTTTTTCCAAATTTTGCACTCAAATTTCCTCTCACATTTTGTCAATTTTTTACTATTTTTTTTTTCAAATTCGTCTCAAACTTCCCCTCTTTTCTCTAAAAAATTTCCCCTCTTTCGTCTTAAATTTTTTCTCATTTTTGTCACTTTTTCAAGAAATTTTCCCTCAATATTGTCCTCTCTTTTCTCTCAAGAATTTCCTTTTTTTCTAAAATTTTGTCAATGTGTTCCTAATTTTTTTTTTACTTCCCGGTCCCATCAAAGGGAAAGTAAAGTGAACGAGCAAAAAAAATTCGAGATATCGATGGAAATATCCATTTTGAGGTCCTCCAAGAAGATTTTTTTTTTGGTGGTTTTTACGCTTTTTTACTATTTTTGTTTGGTATTTTTTTAATTATTTCCAGTTTCTTGCGGTTTTTGCAATTTTTTGCCACTTTTTTGAAATTTTTTTACGATATTCGATTTCTTGTGTTTTTTAACGATTTTTTTTCGTTTTTTTGTGATTTTTAAAGGTTTTTTTTACTTTTTTTGCGTTCTTTTTTCTGGTTTTTTACAATTTTTTGATTTTCTTTTTTTTTCAATATTTTCTACTTTTTTCACCTTTTCCAATGTTATCTATTTTCGATTTTTTCCTAGTTTTTTTTTTCTCATTAGTTCTGATTTTTTTTGCGATTTTTTACGGATTTGCATTTGCAATTTTTGACGATTTTTTCCGATTTTTTTGTAATTTTTTGCCATTTTTGCGGTTTTTTTGCGTTTTTTTGTGTTTTTACGCTTTTTTAATAATCTCCGGTTTCTTGCGATTTCTGCAGTTTTTGCCACTTTTTTGCGATATTTTTTTCGGTTTTTGCGATTTTTAGCGATTATTTTTTATTTTTTGTGTTTTTTTTTCGGGTTTTTGAAATATTTTGATTTTCTCGTTTTTTTTCGAATTTAAAATTTTTGTTTTTCATTTTTTTTAATACTTTCTAATTTTTTCACCTTTTCCAATGTTATCTATTTTCGATTTTTTCCTAGTTTTTTTTTCTCATCAGTTCTGATTTTTTTTTTGCTATTTTCTACGGATTTGCTTTTGCAATTTTTGACGATTTTTTCCGATTTTTTTGTAATTTTTTGCCATTTTTGCAGTTTTTTTTTGCGTTTTTTCGCGTTTTTTTGTGTTTTTACGCTTTTTTTAATAATCTCTGGTTTCTTGCGATTTCTGCAGTTTTTGCCACTTTTTTGCGATATTTTTTTCGGTTATTGCGATTTTTAGCGATTATTTTTTATTTTTTGTGTTTTTTTTTCGGTTTTTTGAAATTTTTTTGATTTTCTCGTTTTTTTTTTCGTATTTGAAATTTTTGTTTTTCATTTTTTTTAATACTTTCTAATTTTTTCACCTTTTTACAATGTTATCTTTTTTTCGATTTTTTCCCCTTTTTTTCTTCGTCTTTTTTTCTAATTTTTTAAAATTTTTTTGCCATTTCTGCAGTTTTTTTTGGTATTTTTTTGGGTTTTTTTTACCATTTTTTACGCTTTTTTACTGTTTTTGTTTGATATTTTTTTAACGTTTTCCGGTTTCTTGCGATTTTTGCAGATTTACTAAAAAGTCAATTTTTTCATACTTTTTTTTTATTAATGTATTAGTTAAGTTTAATTTTCATATTTAAGAAATTTTCTATAATTCTACTCTTTGGATCCATTTTGTTATTAATAAATTTTGTGTCTCTTCACAATGTCCTTTTTATTATACGTCTGATGATGGTCGCGTAAACCGAAACATGTCGCCTTAGATCTATATGTCATTTATTGTGGTATGACTTCGAGTTGTTTTATTCTTTATTAATCACATTATAGTAAATGTTATTATGTTTGTGTAAATTTTATTGTCTTACCTTTATGTTTTTCTTCAATAAGATCGCAAATAATTTTATTATCAAAGTACTCAACGTGTTGCCATACAATACCTTCTTTTTCATATTCATCTTGTTCTGATTTTAAAGTAAGGTCAATAAATAACTGTTGTAATTTTTCATTGCAGAAATTGATACACAATTGTTCAAAACTAAAAAATATTAAAAATTTTTATCATCCACTTTAAGAGCAACATTAGATTATTATTAAAAATAAACATGATCCTCAAATACTATTTTTTTTAATGTTTTTTACTGTTTTTTCTATTTTTCCTCATTTTGCCCTATATTTCCCTGCCCTTTCCAATTTTTGCCTATTTTATCATATTTTTCCTATTTTTCTCTATATCTCAGTATTATTTCTTATTTTTTTCTACTTGTGCCTGTTTTTTCCCATTTTGCGCTGTATGTCCCCGTCTTTTCTTGTTTTTGCCTATTTTGTCATATTTTTCCCATTTTTCTCTATATCTCCCTATTATTTCTTATTTTTTTCTACTTTTGCCTGTTTTTCTCCATTTAGCCCTGTCTTTTCCTATTTTTGCCTATTTTTTTCATATTTTTCATAATATTCTCTATATATTCCTGTTATTTCTTATTTTTTCTACTTTTGCCTGTTTTTTTCCCATTTAGCCCTGTATTTCCCTGTTTTCGTATTTTTGCCTATTTTATCATATTTTTCCTATTTTTCTTTATATCTCAATATTATTTCTTATTTTTTTTTACTTTTGCCTGTTTTCCCCCATTTTGCCCTGTATTTCCCTGTCTTTTCCTATTTTTGCCCATTTTGTCATATTTTTCCTATTTTTCTCCATATCTCCCTATTATTTCTTTTTTTTACTTTTGCCTGTTTTCCCCCATTTTGCCCTGTATTTCCCTGTCTTTTCCTATTTTTGCCCATTTTGTCATATTTTTCCTATTTTTCTCCATATCTCCCTATTATTTCTTTTTTTTACTTTTGCCTGTTTTCCCCCATTTTGCCCTGTATTTCCCTGTCTTTTCCTATTTTTGCCCATTTTGTCATATTTTTCCTATTTTTCTCCATATCTCCCTATTATTTCTTTTTTTTTACTTTTGCCTCTTTTCCCCCATTTTGCCCTGTATTTCCCTGTCTTTTCCTATTTTTGCCCATTTTGTCATATTTTTCCTATTTTTCTCCATATCTCCCTATTATTTCTTTTTTTTTACTTTTGCCTCTTTTCCCCCATTTTGCCCTGTATTTCCCTGTCTTTTCCTATTTTTGCCCATTTTGTCATATTTTTCCTATTTTTCTCCATATCTCCCTATTATTTCTTTTTTTTACTTTTGCCTGTTTTCCCCCATTTTGCCCTGTATTTCCCTGTCTTTTCCTATTTTTGCCCATTTTGTCATATTTTTCCTATTTTTCTCCATATCTCCCTATTATTTCTTTTTTTTTACTTTTGCCTCTTTTCCCCCATTTTGCCCTGTATTTCCCTGTCTTTTCCTATTTTTGCCCATTTTGTCATATTTTTCCTATTTTTCTCCATATCTCCATATTATTTCTTTTTTTTTACTTTTGCCTCTTTTCCCCCATTTTGCCCTGTATTTCCCTGTCTTTTCCTATTTTTGCCCATTTTGTCATATTTTTCCTGTTTTTCTCTATATCTCCATATTATTTCTTTTTTTTTACTTTTGCCTCTTTTCCCTCATTTTGCCCTTTATTTCCCCGTCTTTTCCTATTTTTGCCCATTTTGTCATATTTTTCCTGTTTTTCTCTATATCTCCATATTATTTCTTTTTTTTTACTTTTGCCTCTTTTCCCCCATTTTGCCCTGTATTTCCCCGTCTTTTCCTATTTTTGCCCATTTTGTCATATTTTTCCTATTTTTCTCCATATCTCCCTATTATTTCTTTTTTTTTACTTTTGCCTCTTTTCCCCCATTTTGCCCTGTATTTCCCTGTCTTTTCCTATTTTTGCCCATTCTGTCATATTTTTCCTATTTTTCTCCATATCTCCCTATTATTTCTTTTTTTTTACTTTTGCCTCTTTTCCCCCATTTTGCCCTGTATTTCCCCGTCTTTTCCTATTTTTGCCCATTTTTTCATATTTTTCTTATTTTTCTCCATATCTCCCTATTATTTCTTTTTTTTTACTTTTGCCTCTTTTCCCCCATTTTGCCCTGTATTTCCCTGTCTTTTCCTATTTTTGCCCATTTTGTCATATTTTTCCTATTTTTCTCCATATCTCCCTATTATTTCTTTTTTTTACTTTTGCCTCTTTTCCCCCATTTTGCCCTGTATTTCCCCGTCTTTTCCTATTTTTGCCCATTTTGTCATATTTTTCCTATTTTTCTCCATATCTCCCTATTATTTCTTTTTTTTTACTTTTGCCTCTTTTCCCCCATTTTGCCCTGTATTTCCCTGTCTTTTCCTATTTTTGCCCATTCTGTCATATTTTTCCTATTTTTCTCCATATCTCCCTATTATTTCTTTTTTTTTACTTTTGCCTCTTTTCCCCCATTTTGCCCTGTATTTCCCCGTCTTTTCCTATTTTTGCCCATTTTTTCATATTTTTCTTATTTTTCTCTATATCTCCCCATTATTTCTTTTTTTTTACTTTTGCCTGTTTTCCCCCATTTTGCCCTGTTTCCCCCATTTTGCCCTGTATTTCCCTGTCTTTTCCTATTTTATTATATTTTTCTCTGTATCTCCCTATTATTTCTTATTTTTTTCCTAATTTTTACCCATTTTCCATATTTTTCTCTATTTGTTCTTTTTCTTCAATTTTTTTCCTATAGTGTTTCCCATTTGTTCCTACTTTTATGGTTTTACTATTTTTTCTTGGTTTTCCTATTTTTTCTATTTTTCCTATATTTTACCTATCCAAAAATCGTAGTAAATTTATTTAAATTTTCCTAAAAATTCTTACCTATTCCTTTCGAATATCTCAAATCCGTAAATATCCAAAATACCCATAACGATGTTTTTTCTGCCATCATTGGATTGCAATGATTTGTTAATTTTAACAACTAACCATGTGAAAATTCTATCGTAAACCGCTTTGGCTAGAGCGTCTCTGGCGTAAACGGATAATTCTCTATTTAATGGAGTAGTAACTTCTTCGTTAGCTGTTTTTATTGTTCTTTGAAGAAGCGCTTGTTGAAGAAGGTTTTTATCACAGTTTAAAAGCTAAAACATAAGAATGTCAATAGTTTATTTCAAAATTCAGTCGTGCTATAATAAAATATATAATTTAAATAAACTAAAGGTCGCTCAGTGCTCATTCCCGTAATTTATTAAAATTTAAATTTTATGTCTATACCTATTTTTTCATACTTTTCTCTATTTTTTCCTCTTTTTCCTATTTTTTCTTAATTATTCCTATTTTTCCATTTTTTCTTGTTTGTCTGTTATTTTTTTCAGTTTTCCTGTTTTTTCGTTTTTTTTTTTTGTTTTTTCATTTTTTTTTTGATTTTTCATGTTTTTACCTATATTTACCTATTTTTCTGTTTTTTACTGTTTTTTAATATTTTTTCCTCTTTTTTACTGTTTTTTATTATATTTTACTATTCGTTATTATTTTTTACCATTTTCACTATTTTTTACTGGTTTTTTCTTTTATCCCCATTTTTCCCTATATTTCGCTGTCTTTTTCTATTTGTGGATATTTTTTCATGTTTTTCTCTATTGCACTTTTTCCTATTTTTGTATATATTTCTATTTTTTCTTACTTTTTCAATTTATCTCTATTTATTCCCTATTTTTTTTACTTTCTCTGTTTTTACAATTTTTTTTTCTGGTTTTGCGATTTTTTACTGTTTTTTTACCGTTTTTTTTTTATTATTTTTTACTATTTCATACCGTTTTTTCCTATTTTACTATTTTTTACAGTTTTTTACTGTTTTTTACCATTTTTTGCCATTTTTATCATTTTTTACTATTTTTCACTATTTTTTTACTTTTTAATGCATTTTTCTGTTTTTTACTATTTTTTATTGGTTTTTTAATACTTTGTACAGTTTTTTACTAATTTTTACCATTTTTTCTCATTTTTTACTGTTTTTTAATATACTTTACTATTTTTTATTATTTTTTACCATTTTCACTATTTTTTACTGGTTTTTCTTTTTTTCCCCATTTTGCCCTATATTTCACTGTCTCTTTCTATTTTTCTATATTTTTTCATGTTTTTCTCTATTCCACTTTTTCCTATTTTTGCCTATATTTCTATTTTTTCTTATTTTTTCTATTTATCTCTATTTATTCCCTATTTTTTTTACTTTTTCTGTTTTTACAATTTTTTTTCTGGTTTTGCGATTTTAAATTGTTTTTTTTACTGTTCCTTACCGTTTTTTATTATTTTTTACTATTTTATACCGGTTTTTTCCTATTTTACTATTTTTTTTACCGTTACTAATTTTTACCATATTTTACCATTTTTTACCATCTTTTACCATTTTTTGATTGTTTTTTTACTGTTTTTTATTATTTTGCACTATTTTTCACTATTTTTTACTGTTTTTAATGCTTTTTTTCTGTTTTTTACTATTTGTTATTGTTTTTTAATGTAATTTACCATTTTTTACTGTTTTTTTCTCTTTTTCCCATTTTGCCCTATATTTCCCTTTCTTTTTCTATTTTTGGCTATTTTTTCATGTTTTTCTCTATTCCATTTTTTCCTATTTTTGCCTATATTTCTATTTTTTCTTATTTTTTCTATTTTTCTCTATTTATTCCTGTTTTCCTTATTTTTCTTACTTTTCTGTTTTTACTATTTTTTTTTATTGTTTTTTTACTGTTTGTTTTACCATTTTTATTATTTTTTACAGTTTTTTATCGTTTTTATTGTTTTTTACTTTTTTTCACTATTTGCGATTTTTTATTGTTTTTTTACTGTTTTTTTTTTACCGTTTTTATTATTTTTTACTATTTTTTACATTTCTTTACCAATTTTTATTGTTTTTTACTCTTTTTTTTACTATTTTTCACTATTTTTTACTGTTTTTTATGTTTATCTCTATTTTTTACTGTTTTTTATGTTTATCTCTATTTTTTATGTTTATCTCTGTTTTTTACTAATTTTTACTATTTTTTTCCTATTTTTTACCATTTTTTATCATTTTTTAATATTTGTTACTATTTTTTTTTTACTATTATTTACTAATGTTTACTGTTTGTTACTGTTTTTTACAATTTTTTACTGTCTTTTTACTATTTTGCAATATTTTTTTTACTATTTTTTATTATTTTTTACTATTTTCACAATTTTTTACTGGGTTTTTATTTTTTCTATTTTTTCCCATTTTGCCCTATATTTCCCTGTCTTTTTCTATTATTGCCTATTTTTTTATATTTTTTTTTCTCCACTTCATCCTATTATTTCTTATTTTTTCCTAGTTTTTTTCTACTTTTGCCTGTTTTTCATTTTTCTTATTTTTCACTATTTGTTCTTTTTTTTCAATTTTTTTCCTAGTGGTTCTCATTTTTTCCAATTTATATGTTGTTTATATTTTTTTTGTTTTCCTATTTATCCTTATTTTTCTATTTTCTTCATATTTATATTTTTTCCTATTTTTTATATTCAAAAATAAAATTACAAGACAGAAAAGTAAAAACTACTTGATAAAATTTTTTTTTTAAAAAGTAGACTTGGTCAGGATTCGAACCCACACCTTCCAGACTCTGGCATTTCAATAATAGCCCTTTTCTGCACTTCTCCTGTATATAAACTTTAACTAAGCAAAATCTCACACTCTAAAAGGGGTCTGAAGTTTTCTCTTAAATAGATATTTGCTTCTTACCTTGCTGATGTTTTCAATGAGTTCTGGTTTGAGAACGAAAGAAACTCCTTCTTCTTCTGAAAACCCGACATTACCCAAATGTAAAATGGCGGAAATGATGTAAAACAAATCGAGTTGTTCTTTTTCAGAAAAATCTAAAGTTGACAATGCTTTTTTAACTTCGCGAAAATCTTTTTCGTCGTTTATTCCAGAAGTTCCATTCTGTTGCTAAAAAAAACAAATTTTATGTATTTTACATGTAAATAATTAATAAAAGTAACTTACCCCATTTGAAAGATAATAATAAGATGAATAATTTCTTTTGAGGTTCAATTTATTTAACTCATCCTCACTTGCACCTGCCAAAAGCTGGTAAAAAATATGGAAATTTCTCTCCCCGGGTACTTGACTTATCACCCTGGATTTTTCCAGAAGATAATTTAAGATGTTTCCTCCAACCGGGTTTCCTTCGAAATTAAACTGAATGTCCATATATTTTCCAAACCGACTGGAATTGTCATTTCTGTTCGTTTTAGCATTTCCGAATGCCTCTAGAATGGGATTTGAAAAAAGGAGTTTATCCTTCACCCTTTCTACTTCACCTTTATGATCAGTAACTTCTGCTATGTACTGGAGGACTTTTTTAGAAGCTTCTGTTTTACCAGAACCGGACTCTCCTAAAAACAGAGTAAATATTTGTCATATTCGGTCACACTACAATAAATTTGAAACTTCTATGACTTTTGCTTGAAATGTTTATCAAAAATAGGGATGATCCTTAAAGGCATGAAAAACGTATATCACAAGAAGAAATAAAAAAACTTAACTCTATCCTTGATGAAATAAAAAATTATTTCCTTGAGTACAAATTTAAATAAAAATTAAAAATTTATGTGTCTCAATAAGGTCATGAGGTTCCGATTGCAAGATATCAGTATCAAAACCATTCGAGTTTGTAATAAATAATGTATTTACTTACCTGAAATAAGAATACACTGTTCTCTATTTTCATCTTTAAGAGACGTAAAAGCGTTATTTGTAATCGCAAATCTAAAAATAAAATAGAAAATTGTAAATATGTATGAATAAATTTCAGTGATTTACTCTAAGAAATAAATAAAATTAAAATAAAGTAAAACTTCATTTTACCTTCAAGAACTATTAAGCTGAAGTGGAGTAAGTGGCTAGATAGGTTACAAAATGTTAAAAAATAAATATGACATCTATCGGAATAGAATTTAATATAATAATGTATTATTGGTCTAATTACCAAACTGTTTCACAAAAGTTAAGTTCACAAATTGTTTTTGTTCACCAAATTTCCATATATAAGAAATTTTATGTTTCTATTTGAGTGTTTTCAATAATTTTCAATTTTTTTCTCCACTTTTACGACTATTCCAATTTTTCGTGATTTTGTTCCGATTTTATCTAATTTTTTCTCTTTCTCTTTTTCTCCGACTTCTTTCAATTCATTCCTTTTTATTCCAATTTTTTTCAATTTTTTCCGACTATTTTCAATTTTATTTTCAATTTTTTCCAATTTCTTCAATTTTTTCCAATTTGTTCAATTTTTTCCAATTTTATTTTCAATTTATTCTAATTTTTTCCAATTTTTATCAATTTTTACCAATTTTTTCCATTTATTTGCAATTGTTTCCGATATTTTCCACTTTTACGACTGGTCCAATTTTTTGTGATTTGATTTTCCTAGGGTTTTTTGTCCCTATTTTTCCCAAGTTTTTCCAATTTTTTTCAATTTCTTTCTAATATTTTCCAATTTTTATTAGTTTTTTACAATTCTTTTCCATATTTTTCCACTTTTTCAATTTTTTTTCCATTTTCACAATTCTTTTCGATTTCTCTTATATTTTCCACTTTTACGACTATTCCAATTTTTCGTTATTTTTTCCAATTTTTTACAATTTCCTCCATTTTTTTTCAATTTTTTCCGACTTTTTTCGATTTTTTCCAATTTTTTTCCAATTTCTTTTAAGTTTCTTTCAATTTTTTCCAATTTCTTTCAATTATTTCCAATTTTTTCCAATTTTTTTTCTAATTTTTCCAACTTTTCTCAATTTCTTCCAATATTTTCCACTTTTACAACTGGTCCAATTTTTTGTGATTTGATTTTCTTGGGGTTTTTTTGTCCCTATTTTTCCCAGTTTTTTCAATTTTTTCCAATTTTTTTCAATTTATTTCTAATATTTTCCACTTTTTATTAGTTTTTTACAATTCTGTCTCATATTTTTCCACTTTTTCAATTTTTTTTTCCATTTTCACAATTCTTTTCGATTTCTCTTATATTTTCCACTTTTACAACTATTCCAATTTTTCGTGATTTTCTTCCGGGTTTTTTCCAATTTTTTCAATTTCTTTTCCAATTTCTTTTAATTTTCTTTCAATTTTTTCCAGTTTCTTTCAATTTTTTTAATTTTTTTTCCATTTTTTCCAACTCTTCTCAATTTCTTCTAGTTTTTTCTGACTTCCTTCAATTTTTTCCATTTATTTGCAATTCTTTTCGATTTTTCCGTTATTTTGCTACTAGTAAAAATTTTTATGATTTGCCTCCGGTTTATTTCCAATTTTTTTCACTTTTTATTTGTTTTTACTTTCCCGACTCACCTTAGAGAAGGGAAAGTATTGTGAATGAGCTAAAAAAAAATTTCGTGATAAATATGGAAATATCCATTTTGAGGTCACCTGAGATGATTAAGTCCATTTCCAGATGGAAGTCTGTATATCTGTCTGTGTGTATTCTTCTGCGATTGAGGCCTCACGTTTAATCCGATTGACCTCAAATTTGGTATATGGTTTGGGTTACCCGTCAGAAGAATCCATTAGTCAGGGAATTTGACTTGCAATATGTCATTTGAAAAATGTCAAAATTTGAAACTTTAACATTAAATATCTGAAAAAGTCTTCGTGGATACTCGTCGGGAAAGTTTTGGGGGGACACAACCGATTTTTTGTCCATTCACAGATCTTATTTGTTCCTTCTTGTAACTTTCTAGTCTATATGTACAAGATGTGAAACTATATTTTTATTAACTTGAAAGAAGTTCGCAACTTTTCTCTCTTTCCACCTCGTTCATACCATTAGTCCTATTGGCTTAATGTGCACTAAGTTTATGTTCGGCAAAACAAAATTTTCAAATTTTTAATTGATCTTATTCACAATTATTCTTGAAATTTCTTTTAATTTCCCATCAAACATTTTCAGGCGGTATATAAAAGGTCTCAATTAATTTCTGATTCATATATAAATCGCGAGCATGCATGCATCTATAGGGCCATCTATAGGCCAATTAAAAAATGCATTTCTAGCATACCTAGAGTACAGTTAAATAACTTCATTAATCAACCTAATCTATCAGTTTTAATGTTCTGATGTATATTCCAAAAAAAAAAAAATTTCTGCTCCTTATTGTATTGTATAGTATAGCATCGTATCTTATCTTATTTTAAATTTTGTGTTATTGTATTGTTTTTTTTTCAAAGATTTATTTATATAGATTTTTTGATACATAAATATTATTATTATCTTCATTTTGCCGTCACAAGTAATCATTGGCTCAGTAATGGACCATTTCAATAATGCCTACTCGTCCTAGTATATATAGTGCCTTCTGGAAGCACTAGAAGTCTATATGACTGAGATTAGTAAGTACTTGAACGATGCAACAAAATATGATTGGATATCTCTCAGGGAAGAAGTCTAAAAGGTACTATGTTGGCCAAATTATAGCTACTGCTAATAACGAATATGATGATGTTCGAAAATACCTAGAAGAATATGCTTTTATAGAATCATATTAGTAATTAAAACTGTTAGTTACAGTGAAATACGCTTTTGGTTAATATGTGAGTTTAATAAAATGAAGTTTAATGTAAATGCGAACTTTTTATTTTTAAATTCACATATTAAAATAATTTGTTATGTACAATTCACTTTTACGATTAAATTAGTTTTTGCTCGTCATTATTCAGTATATTAATTAGTTTTAGACACGTGCCTCTTTAACTGTATAGCTATAAAATATATTGACCCATTACACACTTGATTCAAATTCAAGTAGTAAATCTTGTTTCAATAAAATACCTATAAAATCCAAGACATTAAATATTTAAAAAAAATTACATCTGTAATTAACTTATACAGAATTTTTTGATTTTATATTAATAAATAGTTAGTTTAAGTGACCTAGTTATTTATGAGGATTTGCATTTTTCTTATAATAAAAATCAATAATAATTAAATATATTGTGTCGCTACTTCTTGATCAATAATTAATGTTGTACTTGCTATAGCATTGTCAAGAATGGTTTAGATTTATACTTATCTCTTTCTTTTAAACATAATTTTACCTGATTTTTAATACTGGAGTTGAGTTCCACAATAGTGCACGCTCTCTAAAATTTACTTATTTTCAAGGATTATAATACAAGGTACCTATAAATACTAAATATAAACAATTTTTAAAAAAATCAAATTTAATGATTTCTATCATTAAATTAAATACTTCAAATTTTCATATTCAATAACATTAAATTACAAACATACAATGTTAGGCACAATATTTATAATTTATTTACAAACAGGTAGATTTTTAAAAATGAATAGCGAATTATCATGTTATTAGAATATTTGTTTAAATTTAGCAAATCCTTCAATTTAAATATCCAGCAATTTTTTACAAAAATATTTGGATGAGATGAAAAAAAGTGTGCTCCTGTATAAGCTATCAGTCTTACAAGCCCAAATTGTGGGAGGAAAAAATTGACTCTTAAGGAATAAATGTTTTATATAAATAATCGCGTAGCTTTACAAATCTATTATCATGCCCTAAAAATAAATAAAATAATTCATGGATAAAAAAGGTTCAACTTCTTCTAGTTATTGACCTTTGGAGAGTTTTCATTTTCATATTCAGTAGTTAAACTTAAATTTGAATTTTTCGAAACCAAGATGAGATAAGCGATCTACAACCAATTATTTTAGCACATGACCAAATGGTTGCACAAGCATAATGCATTGCAGTTTCAAAATCTATAACTATTTTTGCTGGCTTTAAATCTAAATCAAGTTTTGGCATTCGTGAACTAATAAGAAGTTTTTATATGTATCGGATTTTTTAACAGGTACTGATGTTTTTAAATTGCCAAATGGGATAAGGTTAAAAATTTTAATATCGGACCCGGTGAACTGTGTTATAGTAGGCCAAAATTATAAGATAAAAATATTAAAAAAAAATCACTTTTAAGTAAATTTGTTGATTGGATTGTTACTATTACTCCACTTCACCTTATATTTAATATTACTGTCCTTATGGACAAAACGGTGTTAAAAATAATAAAAATTTTGACGTTTACGTACACATGTGGTGGAACCTCAAAAAAATGCTTGTTGTGGTACTCTTTTACAGCTTTACTGTCGTATATATTCAGTTCCATATATGGATTGACTGATAAAAGTACTGGTCCAATATACGTCTGAAAAAAAAAATAAAGTTGACACTAATTAAATGGGCTGAAGCGTATGGTCAAGGAATGGGTCAGCCGTTTTGGTGTTACATTAAAATAACATTCAGACCAAGGAAGGAATTTCGAGTCTAACATATTCCAAGATATCTGTAAACTTTTGAAGATAAAACACGGACTACGGCAGCAAGTTAACGCTAAAGAACGAATGTTTGGCTGAATAACCTGCAACACCGTCGTGAATATTCTAGCGTTATTGGGAGGGTTATTAAAAGATTTTAAAGAAGATCAACGATGTCGTTTATATAATTAAGATGATTCTTCAAGGAAAACCAAGACTAGAACGTTTCAATAGACTAGTCTCTTATGCAGGAAGTCATAATAGCGATGATGACCAAGTCCAAGTTCGCAGAATCCAACCACCCGATGACGAGATGACCTTTGAGCAATTCATGGCACTATACTTCAATGAACAGAAAGAGGAACTACGAGACCTGTTTGAAGTACCAATAGAGTTTTCTTGGTTCATTGCGTGGTTCAAGATCTTCGAATATCCAGAGGAATCGCCAAGGTGTTCACCAAGAAGTTCGCCGAGAAGTTCGGCCAGTTTTAAAAGCTAAGGGAGTCCATTAGTGGGAAAGGTCCTTCAACTCCTTGGGAAAAAGAGACATCTTCTATTTGGTATGAAAAACGTTCTCGTATGATAAGCCAACTTATCACGACCTTTGGAAGGCTTTTGTAAAATTGAGTAACGTTATGATGACTAAAAAGCCGGTCCCAAAATTAATCTGTGGAACGGATTGATCGAATTGGAGGGATTGTGAGGACTATATATATTAATTAAATAAAACAAAAGTCAATTTCAGTTTTCCCCAAATATCTCGAAAACCGGTCTTGATAATTTAATTTTGAAAAAACCTTTAATTCGTCTTGAAAATATGCATCTTTTCGCTATTTAACAAACTTTGTATCAATGAAGTGTTCAATTAAATTTGCGCCAACCTGTAAAATTGATAAGGATGATCTCGTCATCGGAAAAGTTCGTTATAACTCGCCAAAGTTTTAATTTTCAATTTTTTTTTTTAATTTATTGATTAAAATAAAATGAATTAGATATATTGACTTACCAAGTAAAAATGACTAAAGTAGTTATGAGAAAATCTATTTTGAACGGCAAATAAAGAAAGTATAGTCAGATTTAGAAATTTTACTATATGAAATTGATTATAATGTTGATATTGATTTGTAAAATTTACTACTTACATATATGACATGTGATTTGAATCTTTTTTGTAAATTATCCACAAATACTTCTTGATTTGTAAAATCTTCCAGTAATACAGCATCTTGGACCCCCACCCGATCTCGATCGTATAGATGTTGTTCCATAGTTTAACTAAAAATCAAAAAATAATATCTATTATCTCAAATAATATCTTATTTGATAAAGTTATCGAATATGTAATGATATTAAAAGTTGTCCAATAATTAATTGCTTTATGAAAATGATAATATGTACGAACTATTTAATCTAGTAAATCGTTATATAATTTCACTTAATATAAAATTATAATGTATTATTTATATATGAGTAAAGAAATTGTAATATGTATGACATCATCGAAGTTGGTTTCTAATGTAACAGATGTCTGGTTAGAAATTAAATGAGATCCTTCCGTATTTTGACCCTGGGTATATTATAATTAAAAAAAATAGTTGTAATATTTAGTTTCCCATGAAATTAAATAGGGCGGATAATCCAACTATATAATGAAATAAAAAAATTGTTAATTGCGAATACAATATTCTACTTTCATTGAACAAAGTGTGTCTAGTTATCATATTTTTAAAATTTTTTAAATTTTTGTTAGCAATTTTATATTTATTTTCAATCTGTAAGAAAATACTGAAACTATATACGTATTTTGATGCATTGTAACATTAGAATATTTTTTTCTACTACCGTGTGTAAATTACTAACTTTACACATACTTTGTCGTGCGTAAAGTTCAACTTTACGCACTAGTACGTAAAATGAAATATTAGTGCGTAAAGTAGATTGCTTATTTTTTACTTAATACCTACATATTTTTTGGTAATAGAAAAAATATTGTATGCAACTATTGTGTAAAGTGTCTTTTTTCACTCATGTTAAAAAGGAAAAACCGAGAGACCAAAAATATTGTAAAAAACCGAAAAAATACACATAAACGAAAAAAGTCGCAAAAAACGCAAAACCGCAATAAACCGAAATAAATTGAAAAAAAAAACGCAAAAAAAGCAAGAAATTGCAAAAAATCGCAAAAAAAGGAAAATAAAACCATAAAAAAATGAAAAAATTTGAAAGAATTGAAATAAATCGCAAGAAATTGCAAAAAAATCGAAACAAATCCGAAAAAAATGGCAAAAAATCGCAAATAGTCTAAAAAAAAATACAAAAACACAGAAAATAGCAAAAAATGTCAAAAAATCGGAAAATGTATCACTTTACACATTTGTTGCATAAATAATTATTTTAGTGACTTTTACACGAAAAATCATAAAGTTAAAATAATAAAGTTTTTTTTTTGGAAATATTCAAAGAATTTCCTGGACTCTTAAAAAAAAAGTATTTTGGATTTTGAAATTTTTCGAATTAAAACTTGTACTAACAAAAGTGATTTTGCTTCCTTGGAAATAATTTATTACATTTAAAAAATGGTTTAGAAGAGTGAAAAACAATGGCCCAGTCAATAATCCAAAAAAAAATACAAAAATCACAGAAAATAGCAAAAAATGTCAAAAAATGTCAAAAAAATCGGAAAATGTATCACTTTACACATTTGTTGCATAAATAATTATTTTAGTGAATTTTACACGAAAAATCATAAAGTTAAAATAATAATGTTTTTTTTGGAAATATTCGAAATTCCTGGACTCTTTAAAAAGAAAGTATTTTGGATTTTTAAATTTTTCGAATTAAAACTTGTGCTAATAAAAGTGATTGTGCTTCCTTGGAAATAATTTATTACATTTAAAAAATGGTTTAGAAGAGTGAAAAACAATGGCCCAGGCAATAATCTAAAAAAAAATACAAAAATCGCAGAAAATAGCAAAAAATGTCAAAAAATCACAAAAAAAATCGGAAAATGTATCACTTTACACACTTGTTGCATAAATAACTATTTTAGTGAATTTTACACGAAAAATCATAAAGTTAAAATAATAATGTTTTTTTTGGAAATATTCGAAATTCCTGGACTCTTTAAAAAGAAAGTATTTTGGATTTTTAAATTTTTCTAATTAAAACTTGTGCTAATAAAAGTGATGCTTCCTTGGAAATAATTTATTACATTTAAAAAATGGTTTAGAAGAGTGAAAAACAATGGCCCAGTCAATAATCTAAAAAAAATACAAAAACCACAGAAAATAGAAAAAAATGTCAAAAAAATCACAAAAAAATCGGAAAATGTATCACTTTACACATTTGTTGCATAAATAATTATTTTAGTGACTTTTACACGAAAAATCATAAAGTTAAAATAATAAAGTTTTTTTTTTGGAAATATTCGAAATTCCTGAACTCTTTAAAAAAAAGTATTTTGGATTTTGGATTTTTTCGAATTAAAACTTGTGCTATTAAAAGTGATTTTGCTTCCTTGGAAATAATTTATTACATTTAAAAAATGGTTTAGAAGAGTGAAAAACAATGGCCCAGGCATTAATCTAAAAAAAAATATAAAAAACGCAGAAAATTGCAAAAATGTCAAAAAATCACAAAAAAAATCGGAAAATGTATCACTTTACACATTTGTTGCATAAATAATTATTTTAGTGAATTTTACACAAAAAATCATAAAGTTAAAATAATAAAGTTTTTTTTTTGGAAATATTCGAAATTCCTGAACTCTTTAAAAAAAAGTATTTTGGATTTTTAATTTTTTCGAATAAAAACTTGTGCTATTAAAAGTGATTTTGCTTCCTTGGAAATAATTTATTACATTTAAAAAATGGTTTAGAAGAGTGAAAAACAATGGCCCAGTCAATAATCCAAAAAAAAATACAAAAATCACAGAAAATAGCAAAAAATGTCAAAAAATCACAAAAAAATCGGAAAATGTATCACTTTACACATTTGTTGCATAAATAATTATTTTAGTGAATTTTACACGAAAAATCATAAAGTTAAAATAATAAAGTTTTTTTTTTGGAAATATTCGAAATTCTTGGACTCTTTAAAAAAAGTATTTTCGATTTTGAAATTTTTCGAATTAAAACTTGTACTAATAAAAGTGATTTTGCTTCCTTGGAAATAATTTATTACATTTAAAAAATGGTTTAGAAGAGTGAAAAACAATGGCCCAGTCAATAATCCAAAAAAAAATACAAAAATCACAGAAAATAGCAAAAAATGTCAAAAAATCACAAAAAAATCGGAAAATGTATCACTTTACACATTTGTTGCATAAATAATTATTTTAGTGAATTTTACACGAAAAATCATAAAGTTAAAATAATAATGTTTTTTTTGGAAGTATTCGAAATTCCTGGACTCGTTAAAAAAAAAGTATTTTGGATTTTGAAATTTTTCGAATTAAAACTTGTACTAACAAAAGTGATTTTGCTTTCTTGGAAATAATTTATTACATTTAAAAAATGGTTTAGAAGAGTGAAAAACAATGGCCCAGCCAATAATTTAAAAAAAAATACAAAAATCACAGAAAATAGCAAAAAATGTGAAAAAATCACAAAAAAATCGGAAAATGTATTACTTTACACACTTGTTGCATAAATAACTATTTTAGTGAATTTTACACGAAAAATCGTAAAGTTAAAATAATTATGTTTTTTTTTTGGAAATATTCGAAATTCCTGGACTCTTTAAAAAAAAAGTATTTTGGATTTTTAAATTTTTCGAATAAAAACTTGTGCTATTAAAAGTGATTTTGCTTCCTTGGAAATAATTTATTACATTTAAAAAATGGTTTAGAAGAATGAAAAACAATGGCCCAGCCAATAATCTAAAAAAAATACAAAAATCGCAGAAAATAGCAAAAAATGTCAAAAAATCACAAAAAAAATCGGAAAATGTATCACTTTACACATTTGTTGCATAAATAATTATTTTAGTGAATTTTACACGAAAAATCATAAAGTTAAAATAATTGTTTTTTTTTTGGAAGTATTCGAAATTCCTGGACTCGTTAAAAAAAAAGTATTTTGGATTTTGAAATTTTTCGAATTAAAACTTGTACTAACAAAAGTGATTTTGCTTCCTTGGAAATAATTTATTACATTTAAAAAATGGTTTAGAAGAGTGAAAAACAATGGCCCAGCCAATAATTTAAAAAAAAATACAAAAATCACAGAAAATAGCAAAAAATGTGAAAAAGTCACAAAAAAATCGGAAAATGTATTACTTTACACACTTGTTGCATAAATAACTATTTTAGTGAATTTTACACGAAAAATCGTAAAGTTAAAATAATTATGTTTTTTTTTTGGAAATATTCGAAATTCCTGGACTCTTTAAAAAAAAAGTATTTTGGATTTTTAAATTTTTCGAATTAAAACTTGTGCTAATAAAAGTGATTTTGCTTCCTTGGAATTAATTTATTACATTTCAAACCTGGTTTAGAAGAGTTGTAAAAAACAATGGCCCAGCCATATTTCAGCTTTTTATCGAACTAAATTATGTTATCTTATATTTTACTAGATTTGTTCAATTTAATTGGTTTAAAAATATTTGGTAATTTTGTTGATAAATTTATTGTTTTATTATCATGAAATAATGATACATAATAATGTGATTTTATAGCGAGATTAACCAAATAAAAATCCAATTGTGGTGTCTTGATTAAAAGCATTCAAAAGATAACGATCAAAGCATAAAATATATGATTAGTAATTTTTTTTAATAAGTTATTTGATGATTTTTTACATAATTTTGTCGAATATACCGAAGAATCCTGATTATTTCTGCAAACCTAATAAAACACTTTTTTTATCTCAAAAAACATACAAGTGAATATTATAATAATTAAAAAAATTATAACAAAAAAACAGTAGATAATTATAAGTAAATTGAAAATTAACATTTATAAGGGGATTGTTCCTAACTTGTATATAATTTTAAATTCCGATCATTACTTATTAGTTATTGACTCGTAAGATAAGTAGTTTTAGATAAACATGGTAAGTATTTCGAGGTAGCAGTGAACTGATAGAAAGCGTCACGTAATTAAAAGACGTTATGCCCCCTCCAGGCGATCTTCTCCCTCTTTTTATTACTCACTGTGTCTTTCTACAACACGTTTTTTGTCTTATTTTGAATTTTTTTATATATATTAAATAAGAAAAAAATGAGAACAAATTAATTTTTGATACAAGTCAATATTATAAAAAAATTTATATAAATTAAAAATTATTTAATAAAATATTGAAACTGGAAATATATAAAGAAATAAATTAAATTTTTGGGATTTATTTAAATTTAAGTTTTGAAAAAAGAAGAAAATAAAATTTTGGCATAAATTATTTTTTTTCTATTACTTTTGGACCTTACTTTTTTTTTAAACAAAAGGAATGACAGATCTAGATTTTTTTTGTCAAGTTTGATTAAAAAAATTTTTTGACAGTGTAGTATAATTAAAAGTGAATTTGAATATAATTTAATTTTGGTTATTATTTTCTGGTATTAAAGAATTAATATTTTTTGAGTAAAATTATTTAAATTGAACTTACCCTGAGATTAAAGTTTTCTAAAATTTAAATCAGTAAAATTATTTTGACTTAATTGATTCTTGTTGATTTTATAATAATTTTATAGAGGGAGATTTTTTGGATTTTTTTGGGTTTTTCGTTTTTTTTTTTTGATTTCGTTCTCATTTTTCTTATTTTTTTTTTAGGTTTGCAATTGTTCCCGATTTTTTTTGGTTGTTTTTTGTTTTTTACGATTTTTTGCCATTTTTTCAGATTATTTGCAATTGACATTTTTGCATTTTTTTGTGATTTTTTTCTTTTATTTTTTTGCCATGTTCTGCGATTTTCGCGTTTTTTTAGATTATTTGCATTTTTCGTTTAGATTTGTTTCGATTTTTTTGCGATTTTTTTGTAATTTCTTGCGATTTATTTCAATTCTTTCATTTTTTTTATGGTTCCAATTATTTTCGGTTTTTTTTTGTTGTTCTTTTTTTGCGATTTTTTGCGTTTTTTACATTTTTTTCAATTTTTTTTCCGGTGTTAAAAAATTAATATTTGAGTAGAATTTTTTAAATTAAACTTACCCTGAGATTAAAGTTTTCTTTTCAAAAATTTAAATCAGTAAAATTATTTTAACTAAATTGATTCTTGTTGGGTTTATAATTATTTTACAGAGAGATTTTTTTGGGTTTTTCGCTTTTTTTCGATCTTTTCTCATTTTTCTTTTTTTAGATTTTTTTTTAATTTTTCTGATTTTTTGTTTTTTTCTGATTTATTATATTATTTCGAATTTTAATTTTTCTTTATGGTTACAATTGTTTCCGATTTTTTTGGTTGTTTTTTGATTTTTACGTTTTTTTGTCATTTTTTCATATTATTTGTAGTTGATATTTTTGCATTTTTTTGTGATTTTTTCCGCTTTTTTTGTGATTTGTCCAAAGACTACTTTCGGCGTTTTGACCAGCCTTTAGGCGATTTGTCCATTCGGCGTTTTGTCCATTGGCGATTTGTCATAGACCCTAGTCTAACAATTTTATTTTTTGACAATTTTTATGACATAGTTCCGTAGCAGTAATACAACCAGCAGCTGACAACAAGTAATAATAAAATAAAGTAACTAATCTCATGAATAAAGGGGTAAGATAAGAAGAACAACTAAACCGAACAAGAGGCCCACACACCACGTGACTTTTGTGTTTGCCGGTTAGAGAATTACCCAAGGAAAATGTGCTTGTATTCTAATAAATTGGGTGTAAAAATTTTTTTTTTGGTATTTTCCGGTTAATGTTAAATAATCCTACCTTCTAGTCCAATTTTTTCTGCGCAGAACAGGGTAGAGCGCCATAAAACATAATTATTCGTATTTGGACGAGAACTCGCCTAATATAGCAACTAAAAATATGCGGTTTTTTTCACGATATTTAAAATTATTAGTGAACATTAGCGCACCGTAACACCAAATGTTCGAAATTTGTATCGAAGAAGTTATGTCTACGAGGTGAATACTGTGCTGGCTCAAATATATTTGCAAAAATCGGGTTGATTTTTGTAGAAAGTAACTTTTTCAAAAAAAGTAACTTAGTTACTTAAAAGTAATTCAACTGACTTGATCAACACATTTGAAGTTTGGTCAAAATATCCTCATTTTAAGATGAAATAGTAGACTTACCTCAATAAGTATATTCCTTTAGACACTAGAGTTATTATTTGCCCTGAATTTATAGTTTTCAACGATCAAATTCATTAACACAATACTAGAACTAAACATAATCTACATATAAATAATCGAACAATAAAAAATTCTAAAACATTGAATCAGTTTAAGAAAACCTTAATTACTCACATACACATACCAAAAACTAAACCATTGTTTTATTTTATGCCAATTAGATTCTTTGTATGTTTGTTATCTATATATAAAAGCATTGATCGTAAATTAGGATATTCGATTTCAATAAAATTTTTCCTTTTTTTTTTGTTTTAATATTTTAAAGATTAAACGTGTGAGTATTTTTGGCTTGACTACCCTGTATAAAATTATATCTTATTTCTTTATTATTTAAATTTATAAAGAGAAAATAGTGAAGTGAAACAAAGATTTTATTATAATTAGCCAATTTATAAATACTGAAAACTAATTAATTATTAGTTTATAATTATGTAATCGCTCGTATGTTGAGCTATACTTAAATTGGGGGAAACGTTAGAGAATTGAATAAGACGAAAATATTGACATACCAGATGTTTTTTTAATCCAACCACCAGAATTCTTCCACCACAACTAGTTAAAAAGCACCGGTTAGGAGTCTACTTTCAGATAAGATATATTTTTATCTAGAAATTATCTCATATTTTACGTGGACGTCAGCTACAATTTATAACTCTTTATATTCCGTATATCGGTATCAATATTCTAAATAACAATTTTTAGTTAATTTAACATAAAATAGAAAACGTTTAATGATTAGAATAAATAATAAACGCAAATTTTAATTTTTCAAAAAACATCCAAGTTATCATTTTAGTTTTTATACATTATTATGTGTCCAAAAAAAACATTATTTTAAAATTTCTTTTCCCATGTAATAAATATAACTTGTATCTCTTTCAATTGTGATGTGATTTTTTCTCATTTTTTTAAAAATTTTCTGATTTTTTGTTTTTTCAGATTTATTTCAATTATTTCAATTTTTTTTTGATAGTTACAATTGTTTCCGATATTTTTTCCATTTTTTTGCGATTTTTTCCCGATTTTTGTATTTGAATTTTTTTTTGATTTTTTTGACATTCTTGCCATTTTCTGCGACGTTTTCGGTATTTTACTAATTATTTTGCGATTGTTGGCGATTTTTTTAAATTTTTTGGGATTCGTTTAAATTTTTTTTGCGATTCTTTTCGTGCGCTTTTTTGCCATTTATTTCAATTTTTTTTGATGGTTACAATTTTCTTTGTTTTTTTTGCAATTTCTTGCGATTTTTTGCGATTTATTTAAATTAATTTTTTCATTTTTTTATGGTTACAAATATTTCCGGATTTTTGCTTGTTTTTGTTTTTTTTGCGATTTTTTGCAATTTCTTGCGTTTTTTGCGATTGTTTGTAATTTTTCTCGATATTTTTTGATTACTCGTTTGTTCCGTATTTTACATTTTTAACTATTTCCTGTTTTTTTCTATTTTTTTCTGTTTTTTTTTTATATTTTTTCGATTTTTTCCAATCTTTTCTCATTTTTTTCTCATCATTCTGTTTTTTTCAAATTCTTTCCTTTGTTTTCTAATTTTTTCTCACTTTTTCTTATTCTGTAATTTTTCTTATTCTGTAATTTTTTTCAATTCTTTCGGGTTAATTAAATTTATCTCTTTCGATTTCTGATTTCTTGTTTTTTTTTCTGATTTTTGTTTCGAATTTTTCATTTTTTTTGATTGTTTTTTATTATTTGCCATTTTTGCGATTTTTTTTTGCATTTTTTGCAATTTTCTGCGATTTTTTGTCATTTTTTGCTATTTTCTGCGATTTTTACAATTATTTCCGGTTTTTTGTTTTTTTGCGATTTTTTGCAATTTCTCATGGTTTTTTTCTTCAATTTTGTGCAATATTTTTCGATTTCTTTTTTTCGCGACTTTTTTTTTGTTTTTTTTTGCGTTTTTTCGATTTGTTTTTTGCAATGTTTCTGATTTTTTGTTTTTTTTTTCAAATTTTTTTCGATTCTCATTATTACGTTTTTTTTCTAATTCTTTCTTTTTTTCTAATTTGTCTCCTTTTTTCTTATTTTTCACTTTTTCGACTTTTTTTCACATTTTTCTGTAGCTTTTTGATATTTTCAATTTGTATCTCTTTCGATTGTTTCATTGTTTCATACCTACGATGTGACTTTTTATCATTTTTTTTTATTTTTCTGATTTTTTGTTTTTCCAATTTTTTTGGTTGTTTTTTGTTTTTTTTTGCCATTTTTTGCAATTTATTGCAATATTTTTCCGATTATTTGCATTTGAAATTTTGAGCAATTTTTTGTGGTTTTTTTTCATTTTTTGCAATTTTTTGCGATTTGTTGCATCTTTTTTCTTATTTTTTTGATTTCTTATTTTTTTCCGATATATTTCAATTATTTCGATTTTTTCATTTAAGTTTTTTTTTTGTGGTCCTAGTGCTTTCGATTTTTTTGGTTTTTTTTTGTTTTTTTGCGATTTTTTACCATTTTTTGCGATTTTTTTATATTCTTGTTTTCGATTATTTGCAATTGAAATTTTGTGCATTTTTTGTGTTTTTTTTTCCGATTTCTTGTCATTTTTTGCTATTTTTGCGATTTTTTGCCTCTTTTTGAAAAATTTTGCGTTTGATTGTTTTGCCATTTTTTGGGTTTTTTCCGATTTTTTGCGATCTTTTTCATGCGAATTTTTGCGATTTATTTCAATCCTTTAGAATTCCTTCATTTTTTTTATGGTTACAATTATTTCCCGTTTTTTGTTGTTCTTTGTATTTTTTTGCAATTTCTTGCGTTTTTTGCAATATTTTTCGATTTATTGTTTTTTGCGACTTATTTGAGTTTTTTTTTAAATTTTTTTAGAATATTCCTGATTTCTCGTCTTTTTCCGTATTTTAGAAATTTTTTTCCTAGATTTTCTGATTGTTCTGTTTCTTTTCTAATTCTTTCTTTTGTTTTCTAATTTGTCTCATTTTTTCTTATTTTTCATTTTTTCTTATTCTTGATTTTTTCGACTTTTTTTCTCATTTTTTTCTGTAGCTTTTTGATTTTTTCAAATTCTTTCAGTATAAGAAAATTTGTATCTCCTTCGATTGTTTAATTGATATTATGCCTACAGTATGTCCCAAAAAACATTTTAAAATTTCTTTTCCCATTTAATAAAATTTGTATGTCATTGCTTGTTTAATTGATATTATACCTACGGGGTGTCCCAAAAAAAACAGTGTTTAAAAATTTATTTTCCCATTTAATAAAATTTGTATCTCTTTCGATTGTTTAATTGATATTATACATACAGTGTGTCCCAAAAAAACAGTGCTTCAAAAATTTCTTTCCCCATTTAATAAAATTTGTATCTCTTTCGATTGTTTAATTGATATTATACATACAGTGTGTCAAAAAAAAAACAGTGTTTAAAAATTTCTTTCCCCATTTAATAAAATTTGTATCTCTTTCGATTGTTTAATTGATATTATACATACAGTGTGTCCCAAAAAAAACTGTTTCAAAATTTCTTTCCCCATTTAATAAAATTTGTATCTCTTTCGATTGTTTAATTGATATTATACCTACGGTGTGTCCCATTAAAAAAACAAAATTTCTTTGTCCATTTAATAAAATTTGTATCACTGATAGGTTCCTAATACCCCTAGTTACAATTGAATTTTAGGCACACGAAAGCTGATTTTGTTCTTATTGAAAAGATTTTACGCAATACTTTTGTGACTTACTCTATACATATAAATTTTTTTATATACTTTCTTTGATATGAAAACAGTATTATTTTGATCATTAATATAATTGAAGTTCTAATAAGTTGTCAGTTTTGCCTTGACACATATTTTATTAATTCTATTATGATCCCGACTATGTACAATTAAATTAATGAGGCACATTACTTTACTTTAATTGGATTGATTGAGGAATAGTTTTTAAATCGATAATAATACTGGCTAGAAATTGAATAGAAAACGTTGAATAAATTCTTAAAGGTTGTCTAATAGTACAGTAAATTAGACCAAAACCCGGAAATAAAAAAAAACAGTTGTTCATTTCCCTTTCTTATAAATGTGGTAAAAAATCTCCACAGAAATAGCATCGGGTTTTAGAAATGTTGTTTTTTTAGGTCATTCATTAACCCGCCCTTTAATTAATTGAATACATTTCATTTTAATGAAGAAATAATATCACAGTATATTTGGAAGAAATGTTTAGGCGACCACTAGTTTCGGCTTCATAGCCATCCTCAAGCCTTTCGAACCATCTAATTTCTAAACCTGAAGATGGTTATAAATCCGAAACTAGTCGCCGCGTAAACATTTCTTCCAAATATACTGTATTACATGATTTTGAGATATGGATAAACTTTTGGATTTTACATTTAATTTTGTTCCATTATTCAATATTCATTATTTTTATTTCGAATTTCAACATGTGTAAATCGTAAAATTTCTGTATTTAACAATATGTTTGATAAATACCCACATAATTATTTTTTATCGCTTCGGAGTGATTTCATTTCAGTTCCGTTGGCCTTTGTAACAAATGAAACATAAAATTTCTCTTTTCTTTTTATGGAAAATGCATTCCAATTCTATTTTTACGCGTTAGGTGCCGACAAATTGTTAACTAATGATCTTGTTCACCTTCTTTTCAAAACAATCAGTAAAAGTTACTGATATGTACGTCAGTGAAGATTCCTATATTTAAACGAAAAATAAAAATTTAAATGTATCAGGTAAATGAATTTTTTTTTATTTTTAAAATAAGTACAAAAGCCTTCAATTGTTATCAATAATACATCACGTATTATTGATAGAATAACATGCGTATAGGAAATAAAACATATATATACATTTTGAAATGTTTAAATAAATCAGGTAATAAAGCACAAAGTCAGGTACCACAAAATTTAATTATACAAATGTACAGTACTAGCAGGCGACTAGTTTCGGTCACTGACCATCATCAGGCCAATATTAAGTATAGTTCTTCCATTCTCAGTTTGAGGACACGTGGTACTCTAAAAGTCTCAAATGATTGTGGCATGCCGACAACTGGCGTGAAAAAAATCATTATAATATAAATCAAACCGAGGTTATTTATTTGTGGAAAAAAAATTTAAAAAATCAGATTTAGATAAAAATATATGGGTAGGTACGTCACAATGTGATTTTTACAAAAATTTTTTTCCCCTTCTTAGTACTTAATATTGGTCTGATGATGGTCAGTGACCGAAACTAGTCGTCTGCTAGTACTGTACATTTGTATAATTAAATTTTGTGGTACCTGACTTTGTGCTTTACTACCTGAAACCACATTTGAGATATGGATAACCTTTGGGGTTTAAATAAATACTTATTTTTGTCTACTTAATTTTTTTCCTGGCGATATTTTTATTCCTCTGTCTATATTAGGTCTCTACTATATTAAATTATTTAAAAATTTATCTAAATTTCGAAAAAATAATAAAAAATAAATAAATCGATTTATAAATAATTAAATAAAATAAATATTATGTCTATTTTTAATTACAATGGGTAATAATAAAATATCACTTAAACGTCCAAGAACGTTTAAGTTCTTTATTTACTGTAATTAAATATTTAAACAAAGCAGAGTCAGTAATGTAATGAGTCACGATAATAGCTCTCAATATGGAATATGAGGAAGTTTTTATTTGCATAATACAAATGTTACCGTAAAAGGGCATCTGCCCCGGAAGCGGCTAGTATTTTTTATAGATATTGACTTAAATTGCCATTTTCAGGTGCGTCGCTACAACAAGCTTAAAGGGAGACATGCAGAAAACAATTTAATTTATTGGGAATTTTTTTACACCACAATACATAAATTTTGTAAACATGTTGAGGCCAGATTTTCACTCTTTTGGGGTATTTTTAGTGCAGAAAGCCCGAAAAACTGTTTTCAACAAAAATGTTATAGAAAAGACCTTTGTTGTCCATATAATAATCTACCAATGTCTATTGAAAGGAAATTATATTTAAAAATGAGGGGGTAATCCCACCCAACTTTCCGAACACTCCTAGTAAAGTAATTGTTTCATCGATTATTTTAGTTTTTCTACATCAAAATACATTTAATACAGGTTTTCGATCAAAATTTGTTTAAAAAACGAAAAAAAAAAATCAAATTTTTTATCAAAAAACGAGAAAAGTTAGAAGAATCTAAAAAATCTGAGAAAATAACAAGAAAAAAAAAACGAAATATTGGAAAAATCAGAGAATATTGACAAAAAAATGAAAAATAATTGTAAAGTACGGAAAAAACAGAAAAATCAAAATTTTTTAAAAAGCCAACAAAAAAATAAGGAAAAATGGCAAAAATCACAAAAAAACGAAAAATTACAAAAAGTTTAAAAAAACGGCAAAAATTTGGAAAAAAACAAAAAAACAAATATATCGTACAAAACATTAAAAAATCCGAAAGAATTGAAATAAATCGAAGAAAATGAGAAAAATCTGAAAACAAAAGAAAGAAATAGAAAAAAAAAACAAGAAAAAAAAACGGGAAAAACGAGAAAAAACTAGAAAAAAACAAAAAACAGAAAAATTAACAGAAAAATGAGAAAAAAAACTGAGAACAAATTAGAATATACGAAAAATTGGAAATATCAGAAAATATTGGGAAAAAAAGAAAATAAACTTCTAAAATATGGAAAAAACGGAAAAATCAAAAAATTTAATAAAAAAACAACAAAAAATTCGGAAAAAATTGCAAAAAACGTTAATAATTGCAAAAAACGAAAAAAAAACTTTAAAAAATCACAAAAAATTGAAAAAAACGTCAAAAATTTGGAAAAAAAACAAAAAACAATCAAAAAAATCGTAAAAACATTACAAAATTCGAAAGAATTGAAATAAATCGAAAAAAATCGGAGGAATAAGAAAAAAATGAGAAAAAATCTGAAAACAAAAGAAAAAACAGAAAAAAAACACAACAAGGAGAAAGAATCGGAAAAAACAAGAAAAAATTAGAACAAATAAGAAAAAAATACAGAAATTATAAAAAATTTGAAAAAATCTGAGAAATAAGAAAACAATGAGAAAAATCAGAAAAGAAAGGAATAGAAAAAAATCGCTATAACTACTATGTTAAAATTATGAAATAATTTACACACATGGTAATTTTGGATCCTTTTCGGATATTCTATTTACTTTTTTCATTTATTTTATACTTATTGATAAAACGAAATTACAAAAAATTTTAAAAAAAATCTTTATTTTTGCTATAATAATTACAATTCTAAATTCTAAGAAACTAAAATACATTTTAAATTTACAGTTTTATATTATCTTTAGAATGGTGAAAATCACATTTCAATAACTTTAATATTTTAGAAGTTATTCAATTTAGTTTAAAATCGTAATATAATTTTAAATGTTTCTTATTAAATTTTTAAAAAATTCCACAATTTTTGTAATAAAATTTTGAAAAAAATTATAATTATAAGATTAATTATTATAAATTTAAAGATATTTTTTAAAAAATTTTAATATTAAAAATTTAACTAAAAAATAATAATTTAATAAAGATAAAAATTGCTTAAAAATTATAATAAAAACTTTCGGCAAAACCATGCGGAACTCGAAAGAAAAGTAAAGACAAAATTTTATATTCTACAATTTTGATTTTTTGTAAATTTTCATAAAAATCCATATTTTTGTCTCAAAATCTAAAAAAGAGTCGCAAATGTCTATATAAATTTTTTTCACGCCATCTAGCGCCGAAACTATGACGAATTCAAAAATACGGTAAAGACAAAATGTGTAGAAAATTTTATGTTCTACAACTTTCATATCCTGTAATTTTTCATAAAAATGCATTATTTTGGTTATTTAAGAAAAATATGGGAAGAAATTACTTTTTCATAAATCTGGCAACAATGGCAAAAGTTTTTGAAAATTTTAAGCATTCGAAATTAAACTATAACGTAAAAAAATATGTGTGTAAAACTTTATTGCCATCTTGTTTCGTAATGACGTCATCACTTATAGCAACTGTCACTTCCGGTTGTCTGATTAACTCCAAAATCTATACAGGTCGTCTCCTTGCTATTCTAAATATGTATATAAAATTTCATCTAAATCGGTTCAGCCGTTTAGACGCTATCGTGTTCACACACACAGACACACACACACACACACAGACACAGACAGACAGACATCATGCTAAAAATGGTATAAATGGATTCAGGTGACCTCAAAACGTAAAGATCCGTTAAAATCTGGGTATGGTCAAAATATCATGATCGCAATACTTTCCTTCTATACAACTCTGTTGTTCGGAAAGTAAAAATGAAACCGTTAAAGATCAAAATTTGTCAAAGGTAAAAGACTACTGTGAAAACGATTGGCCAAAAAATGAACGTAATTTGTCTAACGAGTTAAAATTATACTATAGACTTAAAGACCAAATATACTTGTCCTATGATATACTATTTTTAGACCATAAAGTAATTGTACCAATTTCTTTAAGGATGAAGTTAATTCATAACTTACATTTTGGTGTTGTTAAATCAAAATTAAGAGTCAGACAGATATTTTATTGGCCTTGATTAAATAAAGATATTGAATATTATGTTTTAAAATGTGAGTCTTGTCAAACTAATCAAAGAGCGAATCAAAAGGAACCATTAATTAGTCATACTATTCCGAAAAGACAATGGCAATATGTTTATTCAGACAATTTATATCTTTCAATTACTGTGTACCAAAATTTACACAATAACAAAGTAAATAAAATTATTGAAAAAAACAATTTACCCAATTTAGATGAACAATAATGTTTACAATTTTTTGTCCTTCGTCTTCTAAAGTCCACAATCTGTCTCCTGTCTCTTTAAACTCCAATGTAAATTTTTTAATCACGAACCATTTCCAAAATTACCTTCTTTATCTTTTAAACAGTTTTTAAATAAATTTGCTTGTTTAATTTGCGTTTTTCTATAAATATTTCTATATAAAGCCATTTTTTTTTATCAAATTTTGTTAAAGCTGACATTACAATTATTTTTCAAAAATTCACCATATATTTTATTACTCTCTTGATTTTTAATTTTTTATACCAGATGTATACCTTTTAATTTAAAATTCATTTTATTACAATATATTCACTGACTCATTACTTGACTGATTTGGAAGTGAATTTCGCTATCTTAAAAGTTAAGTATTTTATATGGAATCAATAATAATGTATTAGATTTTAGTCAAGTTTAGAAATACCTGCCCAAAAAAATCGATCTCCGATCTCAACTATTTTCTCAACTTAAAGAAATCGATTCAAAAAATCGAATATCGAGTCACAAAAGATCGATTCTCGATAAGATCGAATCGAGATGGGAAACAATAATTTTGAGTAATTCTTCAGTTTTCTGTTTCGACGATTCTTTAATGCTTCCATTGTTGCTGTTTTCATAGCCACCATTAAACAATTCTATAATCAATTATGAATTTTTGAAGTGTTTCCTACCTACATATTTATGTGCGCTTTTGGTTTCCAAACAGTTTGAGATTTCTCTCTCTAAATTCTTTCTACTCGGTTTTCCTTTCGGGACACAATGGTAGCCTCTTCCTTTTAAATTAAATTAAACACTACCACTTGGTACCATTTTTTTTTAATTTTAATTACATAATTTGTTAGTTATAACAAATTAATTTAATTTTATCTAAACCCCCTTTTATTAACTAGTGCTTCACACAAGACAAGATGAGGCGAGAATTTAAAAAATCTCGTATCGGTCTCGTTAGTTGAGAAAAAATAAGTCTCGTTTCGGTCTCGTCTCGTAACCATTTTTCTCGTCTCGTCTCGTCGAAGCTCGTTATTGCTTTTTAGATAGTACAAAAAAATTTATTTTTCTTTTTTATTTGCACGTTACTAAATCATTATCTATTACTATTAACTAGTTAATGATTATTTTTCAATAATTAATTATGATTTTATATTAACTAAAATATTTTTTATAGCTGCAAATTCTAAAAGATTTAAATTTTTGTAGTCATGTGGCTTTTATGACGCTCGAAAAAAACTGCTTCACATATAAAAACAAATGTAGTTTCTGACCGATATAGCCTTTCAGTACCTAAGACTTAACTGGGTCATATTACCCTCAAACTATTTGGACGCCCTAAAAAATTCGAAATACATTGAGACTTTGTCATTTTTCGGCATTAAAAAATCATTTATGATCAATTGTTTATGACACTGATACACTTTTTGTAATGTATTATGTTCGAATAAATGCTATGCTATGCTATTGTTTATGACACTGATTTTTGAATCGAAGTAGCTGTACCATAAACTTCTTCATAATCCTTCGGATGAGCACTTAATAAATGTCTTTTCATTCCTGTCGTATTATTATCCTTTCTGCTAATTATTTTTCTTATTCTAGATTTTTCACACACTGCTTTTTTCTCAATTATTTCAAATTTAATTTTTTTTTTCAAATTTTGATGCCAGTATTTTTTATTAAACTCAGTTTATTGACTAGTTCAATTTCACTTAATGTATCATCACACTTTAATCTCGGCCTTTTATTAGGGTTAATATTACTACACTCAACGCCACGGCATTTTAGATTAAATCAATTAAATGTTTATACTGCTTGCTAGTTTGTTTATCTCGGAAATTCAGAAAACAATTCTGAAGAAATATGAACGAGACCAGAAACGAGACTCTCGGGTCTCGGAAACGTCCAAATAATTCTCAAAAAGGTCTCGTCTCGCTCTCGTTTCAGTTTTAAGAGACGAGACGGGACGAGATGAGAAAAATATCGTTCTCATGTGAAACCCTATTATTTACTAATTATTACCTCATTGAATATAAAGTTTATTAATCTTTAATTCAAAAATCAAAAAAATAGTAAAAAAAAGAAAAATGTTGTTCTTTCGCCTGCTGGCATATGTTTCTGGACATCCCAAATTGCAGATAAACGACATTTCGTAAAATGACCCTTTGTCGTCTATTCTGATTGGCCTATTTGTAAGAAAATGATTGACAAACATAATGAGAATTCTCAAAAGAATAATTTCTTTTACAATTTCCTACATAAAATCGTTGATTCAGTAAATTAATCAAGATTATAATCTGGTGAGAGCCAAATCCTACGATTGTTGTAAACTTTCTTTTCACAGGAAAAATATTATTGAATAGAAAAATATGTTTTGTCTTAATTAATAATAACCTTTTGTTTATCATTGTATGTATTAGTAACATGTAGAATAAATTTTGTACGTAACATTTTCGACGATTTTGGTTGATGAGCCTGAAAATGATGATGAAAAATCACGAAACGCTGTATATATGTAGTTTAGTATCAATTTAATTTTTATTCTATATTAGTAATTATCAAAATTCATCGAATAATATTATTGCAACAAATTTAAAAAAATAATTTTCTAACCAAAATTAAATATGGATTTTTGGGAATTAAAAGGAATTAATAAACGTGTTTATGGTTCATCATGATGTCAATGTCTATTTAAAATATCTTATCTTTCGTGATCAAAGTGTAATCAATCAAAGTACCTATTTCAAAATACAAAAGTATGTTATTAACGTTTATTATCCATGACATACTAACGATAACGAAATTATTATTAATCTACAGAATTAATTATTAAAAATAAATATTATTTTTACGCTTTATGTTGTTCCTAGAACAAACGTCTTATGTTCACTAGATATCTTACACCATAGTCTAAATTATAAATAGTGAAGGAAAACTTACTTAGATTAACCCCCATATCTCCGGTCCACTTTGGCCGTGAGAGCTCTCACAAACAGACACACTAACAAACACACAATAACAGGATGACTTACTTTTTTGTTGTCTCTGAAGTAAGTTAATAAATTTTATTAGTTGTTTATTAATCATTTGTCTCATTCAAATCCAACGTGAATTGCCATTTTCGTGCACGCACTCCTCTTGAAGTGGCTTAAAGGAATGTATTAAAAATATTTGTTTTTAAAAAACATTATAATTTACTAATGGTTAAAGCGCGGCATGAAAGCTATAATTCTATTCAGTGTTGTTCCTGGCTACACGATTGTGCAACTTGACGCCTTTTTTGAACTAAGTGCGCACTGCGACACCACTATCCTTATTTCCTCCAAAAAGTGCACCTTTTCATTTTCATTGAAATGGGCTATCAAAATTGATTGTTTAATCAGTAGTATTATCACAAGAGTCCAAATAATCGATTATACATCAAGTGAGAAGGACAGTATAGTATTATTTTCGTATGGTATTTGGTACGATTATATAACGAAATATAAAGAATTATATTGTTGACGTTTTCTGATTATAAACGTCAAACATTTTAATATGTCAAATTTTTCAAGATGGAAAGATGCGAATCACCAAAACCATTATACCACGTCGTCAAAGGTATATTCACTTATCAATACATGGTAACTAAGTAGAAATTGCAACTGCTATTGGTTAAATTTATGATGAGTTATATAATCAAAGTAATTGAATGTCATTTACTATTGAGAAGTGGAAGAAATTCAAAATCTGTCGAATGTCAGTATTGACAGTTGACGAATTGACAGTTGTCATTGTTGTCAATTGTGACTTGTATTCTTAGAACATTAACATATACTCATGGACATGCCCAGTGGTAAGAGTTGTGCTATTTCGAGTGAAAGAGATGAAACGATGTTTCAGTAAATCTCTATCACTCCCAAAACTGTTTCTTGTAGTTAGGATGTTAGAGATAGCGCTAGACCGAACCTATACGCCATCTTACTCACTCTTTTCAGCAAAAAATATTACCAAATCGATAAAGAAGCGAAGGCTACGGTATTGGCATGGACCGAAATTTGTACGCGCATGTGCGAGTTATATTAGTTATACGTCAATGTCAATTCTGTCTAAATGTGCTATATTTTTGAATAAAGTGCGGATTGTTTGTTCATTTGCTTTATTTTATATTATTTTATTGTAAATATTACTTTGTTTTCTAAACATATATATAAAATGAATTAAAACAAATTTTTGTCAGTACCCGAACGAATAGATCAATAGTGGGGTAAAACGAGTGAAAAGAGTAACGAAGCCGAACTAAGTTGTTATATTAGTTATCCGTCACCTGTCACAACATTTTTGCCCTTCCAACATCAAAGAAATTTCGCCGGCCTTCGTTTCTTGGTATATATGTATTCTTTGATATTACAATGATATACGGGTTGGATATAAGCTGAATTCGGCTTGAAGAATTTGGAACGTTAGCAGTAAAGTGTGAGTATTTGAAGAAACACCGAATTTCGGATAGATCGAGGGCGGGGTAAAACGAGTGAAAAGAGTAACCAAACCGAACTCACCTATATGTGAGAATGTGTGAAAAGTCGGCCATTACTAAGACCCACGTATGTTTAATATTTAGAACGTTAAATATATCTATATCGGTTTGTTTACATTCCAAAAACATACCAACATGTTTACCTGCTTCGAAAAAACAGGATATTTACAAATATATGAAAATTAATCGAGGTTAAAACGCGAAGTTCACACTGCATATACTCATACAGTTCGAAACACCGTGCTGGAACATACCTAGTACTACTAAAAATCTACTAAAAAAAATGTGCACTATTGACATCTAAATTACACTATTTCAGCGTCAAATAACGCACAAAAAAAACGATCCAGGAACAACACTGATTCTATTACCTTGAGCCGCTGGTCTATTAGCCACAACCTAATATAAGTAGTTTATGCTTTTGTTTTATCCCCAGTTCGTAATATCTAGAGACCCCCCCCCCCCCGTCCTTAAAACCGATTGGAATCGGTTAAACGTCCTAATTAAAATCAATAAATCAATAATCACAGACAATATAAATGGATCGAGGTTACCTCTTATCTTGACCACAGGGACGGTTCCAGGTTCTGGAACAAACTCGCAATCTTTTCCAGTCATAAGACCAAGTCCCATTTCCACCTACAGGTGAACGGACAAATCCTCCACACCACTGAACAGAAGGCCACCTTCAAAACACCCTCATAAACCCCCACAACCTCAACTTCAACCTCCGTTTCTGAAATGATACAAATATCCTCTTCCAAAACATTCTCCTAACCCCCTTAATCTCCCCAAGCAAGGCCCCATCCTCGCTCCCTTCACCACTGATGACACAGCCTTGGCTTGTCAAAAGGGAAAAAATTCCTAGGTCCTGACGATATAAAACGTCAGGCCCTCAAAAACCTTCCTGCTACCTTTCTCACCATCCTCATAAACTTTAGCGACCCTATTTTCGAGTTTGCTGGAAAACATCCAACACTGTTCTGATCCCCAAACCCCAAAAAAAAAAACAGGCCCGTATCCTTGACGAATGTTCTGGGTAAGCTCTTGAGACTCTACTTACTCCAAAATCGTATCTGAATCTTTTTTAATTAAAGGGGGAACGATCCCTCAAATCCAACATGGATTTATTCCACCCAAGATTCACTAGTGAGATTCCACACCCAAGCCTCCAAAGCCCTTAACCTTGGTAACTGTGCATCGGCCGTAATATCCTTCTAATAAAGCCCATCAACTCCTACCTTAAAAATAGAATAATGTATATACAAGTTGGAAACTCCATCTTGGACACCTTCTCTCATCAAACCGGAGTCCTCCAAGGTTCTGTGTTAGCCTTGGTGCTGTATTTAATATATACGCACGACATTCCACGCCCTCCCAGGGCTAGTCAAGATAAATTCATCAGGTTATCCATGTCTCAAATGTGGTCAACCAATGAGTAATGAAACACACAAAGTACAGTACCGCAATCCGCCATCATCAGGCCTACAATAGCGCTCGTTAATACAACAGCAGGACAAATAATCATTATTAAAAAGAGGGGCTTACCATATACATCATGGGGTAAACGGTGGGTATAATTTAAGTTAAAACGATTAAGGGTCAATTTTACAAACTCGGTATAAGTGTTATACTAGGAATAAATGTACAGCCGTTTATGTATCTTAACCATAGAATAAGCTTCATCCGACGTTTGTAAAAGCGGCCCTAAAAATTATTAGCAACATAAATTTTAAGACTATACATGGTACTGATAAACGAAATTGTTAAAATACGATTTTTAAAATTGAAATGAAACCAGACATTCTGAGGGCACAAAGTGTGTCTCATAAATGATAGAACAGAAACTTATAAATTGTCAAAGGGATCAGGAGAAACCTGAGCGTACCCCAGAGGGCAGCTCGAGAGTGGTGTATGAAAAATGTTTAGCAACTATGGCCCATTTAAGGACAATAGTTATAAAAAACTGTACGAATATAGTAGAACTTGTTGCAGTACCATAAGAGTTAACGTCAAAGAGAACTACACAAAATGGTGTATGACAACTGACATTATGACAGGTGACAAGCAAACATTAAAATTTAAAAAAGTTTAAAGCTATTATGTGAATGGGGGTTGCCAACCTCAAAAACAAAACCTTCTTTATGCTCTCTAAATTGTATAGTAAGTGAAGGGTTACAAAAAACCCAACTCATTATTTTCAAACATTCAAAAACTCTAACAAGATTTCTGCCCTGGTGGGAACTTTTTCTCAATATACATAAAGTGTTGTTATTTAATAATTAAAATAGTTTTTTATGCTTGATTTATGCTTTGTCACAAAAAAAAATTCGGAGAATTATTCATGTGAGGTTAATTATGAAATTCTCAAAAGTTCTTATTCTTATAGACTAATTAGTTTCCATATCATTAAAATAAGTTTACAATGTATTTCTAACTATTTTGTACACAACTGTTTCATGTTTTGCTTTTAATTAATGATAATTATGTCATAATTGAAGTAGATTATACAGATAACAAAAGATTATATTTGAGTTCAAGCTATTTTATGGATTTTTGTTAATTTTTTTAGGTGAATTTTTCGTATCATTTTAGTTCTATCGATTTATTTTTTTTAATTGTTGAACGAATATTTAAAATACCTACATTGTTTAAATCGTGATTCAAGAAGACAGATATTTTGATTTTTAATAACAATCGAACTATTAATAATACTCACCTACATGTCAGGTATTTATTAAAAATAATACGTATTCGTTGTAAGAATTCAGCAGGTCACTATACTAGACAAAATGACGAGAGATCGAAAAATATCAGAAAAAGTATGATATAAAAAAATACACAAGATCAAGATGGACGAATGATACAGTACAATGTAAACCATACCTTTTATTGGTGACCATAAAGACACTTTTTGATCAAATTTTAAAAGAAATCTGGTAGCAGATTTTTGAAAAAAAAAATTGTTTATGTCATATAATATGTTTTTCCTATTTTTATGGAAAATTATCTATCAGAATTTAATAAAACTTGTGTAGGTACACTTAGTTTTAATATCCATAAATTGAAAATAAACATTTTTGTCCGTCTTACTTTGTTATTATGTTCTTTGTGAAATGGACCAGGCCTACCAGATAGTGGGACAATTTTCTTAAATATCTGATTTTTTATTCCAATTGAATTTATTACAAAATATGAGAATTTAACGATAAATAATGTTTTTATTTATTTTTTTTTATTTAAAAAATTAATTTTTTAAAAAAAATTACATTGAATTTTTATTTAAATTATTTTGTCATTAAATTGAAATTGAATCATTTTTGTCCGACTAACTTTGTTATTATGTTCTTTGTGAAATGGACCAAGGCTTCCAGATAGTGGGACAAAATAATAAATTTTTCTAAATATCTGATTTTTTATTCCAATTGAATTTATTGCAAAATATGAGAATGTAATGATAAATAATGTTTTTATTTATTTTTTTGAATTTAAAAAATTAATTTTTTAAAAAAAATCACATTGAATTTTTATTTAAATTATTTTGTCATTAAATTGAAATTGAATCATTTTTGTCCGACTAACTTTGTTATTATGTTCTTTGTGAAATGGACCAAGGCTTCCAGATAGTGGGACAAAATAATAAATTTTTCTAAATATCTGATTTTTTATTCCAATTGAATTTATTGCAAAATATGAGAATTTAATGATAAATAATGTTTTTATTTATTTTTTTGAATTTAAAAAATTAATTTTTTAAAAAAAATCACATTGAATTTTTATTTAAATTATTTTGTCATTAAATTGAAATTAAATCATTTTTGTCCGACTAACTTTGTTATTATGTTCTTTGTGAAATGGACCAAGGCTTCCAGATAGTGGGACAAAATAATAAATTTTTCTAAATATCTGATTTTTTATTCCAATTGAATTTATTGCAAAATATGAGAATTTAATGATAAATAATGTTTTCATTTATTTTTTTTTTATTTAAAAAATTAATTTTTTAAAAAAATCACATTGAATTTTTATTTCAATTATTTTGTCATTAAATTGAAATTAAATCATTTTTGATTACACTTTTCTCCTTTGATATATTCTCTTTTATATTTTTCCAAACTTTCTCAATGTATTTAAAATGATTTTGGAATCCTGTTCAGCTTTTATTTGCATAATGCGAAATCTCGAAAGTAAAAGGGTCATAAACCAAATATATTTTGTTGAATTAAATAATCAATAATGCAAATGAGTCTTTATAGAAAATTCTATTAGTCATTGTTTGAGTCATGATTTGTTTTTCAAGTCTCAAGAAAGTAACCCACGCATTTATTACAAGTATCAAATAACAAAAGATAGAGATAGGAAGAAACAATGACGTGATTCTTAAATGTCGTTTGATTTTAGAAAAACAAATATTTTATTTTTCTTAAATGGTAATGTGCTTCTTTTATGTTAAAAATTGAAATAATATTTTTCTTTTTTACTAAAAATTTTTAGGTTAACAGATACAAATGCAAAAACATTTAGCAGCAAAATACGAGTCAAATTGATATCTAAATAAATGCAGTGGGAAATAAAAAAAGGGGTAACAAGGAACATGTAAACAAAAAACGGCGCTCTGGGGGTTGGTCTAATTTATTTGGAAGTGGCTAAAGGGGGTGAAAAATTGTTTTTTGCGATTTTTCTGAAGCTTCAAACATTCCAGTTGAATGTGTATAACAATACTGTACAAACATGAAATTTGGGATTAAATAATAAAATATAATTTATTTTACATTTTTTTTTCCTGTCAATTCAAAGATGAAATCAGTTTTTTAATTTTCTTTAAATTTTTAAACAATTCATTAAAAAAACAATATTTGAATTTATATTTCCAGTTTTCATATCGTTTACCCCCTGTAATACAAGAATTATCGACGTTATTAAAACTTAAAAAATCTACGTGGAAAGAGAAAAAAATCTACTTTATATGTAAATTTTTTAAAAATTTTTAATCAAAAATTAAAGTTATGATAACAGGGAGAGACTACAACTGTCAGGATTTTTTAATTTTCATCATTTTAGTCTCTCCATTTTCTCACGATCGTAATTTTTGTTTGATAATTTTCAAAAAAAAATTGAATTATAGTACTTTTTATTGTTTTTTCAATGGTATTATGCTCATTTTAATACTTTTTCTTCTAGAGTTAAAATTCATTAAAAAAACAATATTTGAATTTATATTTCCAGTTTTCATATCGTTTACCACCTGTAATACAAAAACTATCGACGTTATTAAATCTTAAAAAATCTACTTGGAAAGAGAAAAAAATCTTTTTTATATGTGAATTTTTTCAAAATTTTTAATCAAAAATTGTAGTTGTGATAATAGGGAGAGACCACAACTGTAAGGATTTTTCAATTTTCATCATTTTAGTCTCTCCCTTTTCTCACGATCGTAATTTTTGCTTAAAAATTTTGAAAAAAATTTCAATTACGGTACTTTTTATTGTCTTTTCAATGGTATTAAGCTCATTTTAATATTTTGGTTCTAAAGTTAAAATTCATTAAAAAAACATTATTTGAACTTATATTTCCAGTTTTCATATCGTTTACCCCCTTGTAATACAAAAACTATCGACGTTATTAAAACTTAAAAAATCTACTTAGAAAGAGAAAAAAATCTACTTTATTTGTGAGTTTTTTCAAAATTTTTAATCAAAAATTAAAGTTATGATAATAGGGAGAGACAACAACTGTAAGGAATTTTTAATTTTCATCATTTTAGTCTCTCCCTTTTCTCACGATCGTAATTTTTGTTTGATAATTTTCAAAAAAAATTGAATTATAGTACTTTTTATTGTGTTTTCAATGGTATTAAGCTCATTTTAATATTTTTTTTCTAGAACTAAAATTTATTAAAAAACCAATATTTGAATTTATATTTCCACCAGTTTTCATATCGTTTACCCCCTGTAATACAAGAACTATCGACGTTATTAAAACTTAAAAAATCTACTTGGAAAGAGTAAAAAATCTACTTTATATGTGAATTTTTTCAAAATTTTTAATCAAAAATTGTAGTTGTGATAATAGGGAGAGACCACAACTGTAAGGATTTTTTAATTTTCATCATTTTAGTCTCTCCCTTTTCTCACGATCGTAATTTTTGTTTGATAATTTTCAAAAAAAAATTGAATTATAGTACTTTTTATTGTGTTTTCAATGGTATTAAGCTCATTTTAATATTTTTTTTCTAGAGTTAAAATTTATTAAAAAAACAATATTTGAATTTATATTTCCAGTTTTCATATCGTTTACCCCCTTGTAATACAAAAACTATTGACGTTATTAAAACTTAAAAAATCTACTTGGAAAGAGAAAAAAATCTACTTTATATGTGAGTTTTTTCAAAATTTTTAATCAAAAATTAAAGATGTAATAATAGGAAGAGACCACAACTGTAAGGATTTTTTAATTTTCATCATTTTAGTCTCTCCCTTTTTTCACGATCGTAATTTTTGCTGAAAAATTTTGAAAAAAATTTCAATTATAGTACTTTTTATTGTCTTTTCAATGGTATTAAGCTCATTTTAATATTTTTTTTCTAAAGTTAAAATTCATTAAAAAAACATTATTTGAACTTATATTTCCAGTTTTCATATCGTTTAACCCCTGTAATACAAGAACTATCAACGATATTAAAACTTAAAAATATACTTGGAAAGAGAAAAAAATCTACTTGATATGTGAATTTTTTCAATATTTTTAATCAAAAATTAAAGTTATGATAATAGGGGGAGACTACAACTGTAAGGATTTTTTAATTTTCATCATTTTAGTCTCTCCCTTTTCTCACGATCGTAATTTTTGCTTAAAAATTTTGAAAAAATTTTCAATTATAGTACTTTTTATTGTCTTTTCAATAGTATTAAGCTCATTTTAATATTTTTTTTCTAGAGTTAAAATTTATTAAAAAAACAATATTTGAATTTATATTTCCAGTTTTCATATCGTTTACCCCCTGTAATACAAAAACTATCGACGTTATTAAATCTTAAAAAATCTACTTAGAAAGAGAAAAAAAACTGCTTTATATGTGAGTTTTTTCAAAATTTTTAATCAAAAATTAAAGTTATGATAATAGGGAGAGACCACAACTGTAATGATTTTTCAATTTTCATCATTTTAGTCTCTCCCTTTTCTCACGATCGTAATTTTTGCTTAAAAATTTTGAAAAAATTTTCAATTATAGTACTTTTTATTGTCTTTTCAATAGTATTAAGCTCATTTTAATATTTTTTTTCTAGAGTTAAAATTTATTAAAAAAACAATATTTGAATTTATATTTCCAGTTTTCATATCGTTTACCACCTGTAATACAAAAACTATCGAGGTTATTAAAACTTAATTATTATATTTCAATAAGTTTATGTAAAAACGTAAAAAAAGGGCAATCGGAGAACTCTGTACGATAAAATTTCGCCATTCAACTTTTAATTTGAATAAAATGTGTTTTTTACCGAAAAAAATAAATATCTCAAAAAATTTTTAATTTGTTTTGGCTATTAAAGACATAAAACCGAATATTTTCTAAAAGTTTCATCAAAATCATTAATTTTTTCCGAAATGAAAAATAAAATAGAAAAAGAAAAAATGAGGGGGTAATCCCACCCAACTTTCAGAACACTCCTAGTAAAGTAATTGTTTCATCAATTATTTTAGTTTTTCTGCATCAAAATAGATTGACAAAGTTTGTTTAAAAAAATTAAAAAATATTAAAAAAAAATTTTGGTCAATTTTTTTTTACTTTTTATAATTTTGGATAACTTCTACAAGTATTATTTTAAAATTATGAAATATTTCACACATAATTTACTTTTTGATCCCTTTCGAAAATACAAAAAAAAAATCAAAAAATTTCTTTATTTTGGTTATATCAATTACAATTTTAAATTCAAAGATACTAAAATATAGTCTAAATTTTGAATTTTATATTATCTTTCGAACGGTATAAATTTCAAAAAATTTTCGGTATTTTTTTACGAATTCTACAATTTTTTGAATAAAATTATAAAAAATACACAATGATAGAGTTTTTTTAAAAAATTAAAATCTTTGTTTGAATAATTTCAAAATCAATAAATAATTAATATCTCATTCGATTTTATTCAAAATGGGAAACAGAACTTCTTTTTTAGGTTTTCTGGAGTAAAATATTTTAAAAGTTAGTTTAAAAAATCAAAATTTTTGTCAAAATTTCATGGATTGAATTATTTTTACATTTTTGGCTATAACTTATACAAATATTATTTTAAAATTATGAAATAATTTAAGCACATAGTACTTTTAGATTTCTTTCCGATATACTATTTCCTTTTTTTATTTGTTTTATACTTTTTGATAAAATGAAATTACAAACATTTCAAAAAAATTCTATATTTTGGCTATAATAATTACAAATCTATATTCGAGGAAACTTAAACACATCATAAATAATTTAGAGTTTCATATTATCTTTCGAATGGTGAAAATCCCATTTTAATATCTTAAATATTTTAAAAGTTATTCAATTTAGTTTAAAATCGTAATAAATTTTTTGGATCCATTTTTTTTAAAAATTCCATAATTTATTTAATAAAATTTTAAACAAAATCGCAAATATAAAGTTTTTATTACAATTTTAACAGTATTTTTTTAAATTTTAAATAATAAAATTTATCTAAAAAAAATAATTTAAAATGATAAAAATTATTTAAAAATTAAAATAGCGGCGAAACTATGCGGAATTCGAAAACAAAATACAGATAAAATTTGTACGAAATTTTGAGTACTACAAATTTGATTTCCTATAATTTTTCATAAAAATCCTTAATTTTGGCTCAAAATCTAAAAAAAGGAGCAAAAGTCTATATATATTTCTTTCACGCCCTCTAGAGGCGAAACGATGAGGAATTCGAAAAAAGAGTAACGATAAAATGTGTAGAAAATTTTATGTTCTACAAGTTTGATATCCTGTAATTTTTCATACACACAGACACACACGTTAAAATCTGTGTATGGCCAAAAAATCATGATCGCAATACTTTCCCTCTATACAACTATGTTGGGTTTGGAAAGTAAAAATGTAAAAGAGAAAAAGGTGCACCATGTATATTATAGTATATTATTAGTATGCAGTGGAAAAGTAAAAATGTATTTACCATGAAATTAGTAGACCAATACTTGCATTTTTATAATTTTATTATTCTCCGTCTAACAACTCCGCCTATGTATGAAGTTCCTTACAAAAATATTTTTACCCAAACTTTTGAAAATCTTCTATTTTTCCCATTTTCAATAAGAACAAATAGGTATATAAGTAACTTTTTGGCGATTTTCCATGTTCAAATATATCATGTGCGATAGACAATTAATTAAGTTCGGTGACACTTAATTGAATTTAAACAGTTGTGCAAGAATTAAATTAACCAAGTTTGGATTAAAGAAAGTAGACCTAATAAACATTTTTTAAATGAAAATTGAAAACGTATAAAAATTTACTTTATATAATGAAACTTGATCGTTTACCAACCTGTTTTGAAAAATAAAGCTGGCTATCCTCAGAGACGACAAACTGACTCACTTCCACACTAAAACTCGTCCACACATTTCCTCATTGCATTTAGCTGCTCTTTCCAACAAAACTTAATGTCAGTTAGTTCCCGGCGTACGAAAATATTACATAAAAAAAATAATAAAAAAAAGCCGGGCGCGTGTCGCTCGCTTTGATATTTCACGCACGTGCACATCAACTTCTTGAAATGTCACACCGACTAAAAACCGTGTCTGTGGAAGCAGACACTTCGACCTGCTAGCATCTTCGTGGGCTACTTCCATGACTGGTCGGGTCGGGGTCGGGCCTCTGCCCCCGAAGAACAACTTTTGGGAGCAGTAGCGGGGACGGAGAGGTTCACGATTTTTTACCTGTTTTTTTTTTCAAATGTTTTAAAAATTCCCAGTTATGGTATAGCGGAATTAAAACAAAAAAAAGCAAAATGATGTTCTAACATTACAAATACCGATACCTAATAATTTATCAGAATTGTGTGTCATATAATGAAATCTTTATTTGTTTTTAAATTTGAAATTATTATGTAATAAAGTTAGAAAATCATTTTCATTCTTTTTACTTTCTCGATCCACCTCCGAGAAGAAAAAGTATTGTGAACGAGCTAAAAAAATTTTCGAGATATGATGGAAATATCTATTTTGAGATCTGAGATAATTAAGACCATTTCTATATGTCTGTCTGTCTTTCTGTGTGTATTCTTCCACGATAGAGGACACATGTTTAATCCGATTGAGCTGAAATTTAGTATATGGGTTTTTGTTAGCCGTTGTAAGAGCCCATTAGCTTTTGTACGATATCTGTCAAACGAAAGTGCCACTATCAAAAAGTGGGTTGTGTCATCCCTAAACTTTCCCGACGAATATCCACGAATACTTTTTCAGATATTTGTTGTTAAAGTTTCAAATTTTGACATTTTTTTATTTTTGACATTTGATAGTCAGAGAAATAATTTTGACTGTTCTAAATAGAGCTTTTCAAGAGCTTTCAAATGACATAATGCAAGTCAAATTCCGTGACATATTGCATCTGTCATTTTTTGATAGTGATACTTTGACAAATGTCGTACAAAAACTAATGGGTTCTTCCGACGGGTAACCCAAACCCATATACCAAATTTCAGTTCAATCGGATTAAACGTGTGGCCTCTATCGTGGAAGAATACACACAGACAGACAGACAGACTTTCATCTGGAAATGGTCTTAATCATCTCCATCTTTATCTGGAAAATTTTTTTTTGCTCGTTCACAATACTTTCCCTTCTCGGAGGTGGGCCGAGAAAGTAAAAATAAGAAAAAATTAAAAAACAAAAGAAAAAAAAACAAAAGAAAAAACAATGAAAAAAATGAGGAAAAATAAAAAAAACGAAAAATCCAGAAAAAAAACTAGAAAATTACAAAAAAGAAAAATGAGAAAACAACGAGAAAAAATAGAACAATCGAAAAAATCAGAAAAATCGTAAAAAGTAAGAAAAAGTAGAAAACGTTGGAAAAAATTGAGTGAAAAATCAGAAAATATTGGAAAAAAAGAAATAATCAAAAAAAAACAAAAAACTGGACACAATTGTAACCATAAAAAATTTAAAAGAATGAAAAAATTTGATTGAAATATAAACGGTAAAAAATGCAACTAAATCGCAACAAATTTCCAAAAAAAAAAATACAAAAAATCAGAGAAATTAGAAAAAATTAGAAAACAAAAGAAGGAAATAGAAAAAAAAACAGAATAAAACAAAAAAGTCAGAACAATGAGAAAACAACGAGAATAAAAAATAGGACAAGAAAAAATTGAGTGAAAAATCAGAAAATATTGAAAAAAAAAGAAATAATCAAAAAAATTGTACAAAAAAGCGAAAAAAACAACGCAACAAATGGCATAAAATCGCTAAAAAAACAAAAAATCATAAAAGAATTCAACTAAATCGCAACAAATTTCCAAAAAAAATGGCAAAAAAATTAAAGAAATGAAAAAAAATTGAGAAATAATTAGAAAACAAAAGAAAGAAAATCGGTTGTGTCGCCCCAAAACTTTCCCGACGAGTATCCAAGAATATTTTTTCAGATATTTAATGTTAAAATTTCAAATTTTGACATTTTTTATTATTGACCATTTTCAGATGGAAGTCTGTCTGTCTGTCTGTCTGTGTGTATTCTTCCATGATAGAGGCCACACGTTTAATCCGATTGACCTGAAATTTGGTATATAGGTTTGGGTTACCCGTCGGAAGAACCCATTAATTTTTGTACATCTGTCAAACGAAAGTGTCACTATCAAAAAGTGACAGATGCAATATGCCACGGAATTTGTCTTGTAATATGTCATTTGAAAGCCCTTGAAAAACTCTATTCAGAACAGTCAAAATTATTTCTACAACTGTCACCTGTCAAAAATAAAAAAATGTTAAAATTTGAAACTTTAACATTAAATATCTGAAAAAGTATTCGTGGTTACTCGTTGTGAATATTTTTGTGCGACACAACCGATTTTTTCCCATTTTCTCTATTTCTCCAAATTTTTCTCTATTTTTTCTATTTTTCCCTCTTATTTCATTTTTTTCCTATTTTTTTCGACTTTTGCCTGTTTTTTCTATGTTATCTACTTTTACCATTTATTTTCTATTTTTTTCCTTAGTTTCCATATTTTTTTCCATTTTCCTATTGTTTCCTATTTTTTAAAAACTTTCAATTTTTTTCTATAGTTCCTGTTTTTTTTTTCTATTATGCCCATTTTTGGCCATTATCTTTGTTTCTCCCTATTTTTTCTACTTTTCCCTCTTATTTCATTTTTTTCATATTTCTTTCTACTTTTGCTTTTTTTTCCCCATTTTTCCCTTTTTTCTCTATATTTTGTTCTTATTCCAATTATTTTCTATTTTACGTTTTCCTATTCTTCTATATTTTGCCTATTTTTTTTTAATCATTTTTTGTATTTTTTCTGTTTTTACTCTTATTTCAGTTTTTTTCTTATTTTTTTCTACTTCTGCCTATTTTTTCCCATTTACTAGTTTTGTCTATATTTTCTACTTTTTCCAATTATTTTCTTTTTTTTTCCTTATTTTCCCTATTTTTTCCCATTTTCCTATTTTTTCCTGTTTTTACAATTGTCCCTGGTTTTTTCTAGTTTTTCTTATTTTTCCTGTTTATCCATTTTTTTATTTTTAATTTATTTGTAATTAAATGTATTAATTTTAGCTTTCAGCATATAAAAGGTAACTATGAAAAATTTCACACTTCTATCGCGAATTTCGCTCAAAAAGGAAAGAGTCAAAAGTTTTCTCTTTGCGTATTAATATATAGATTTATTTATTGGTTTCTCTTGAGTTTGTTACTATTTTTTGAAAAAATACAAATTTTTGTAAAGTATATATTATATTTATGTATTGATTTTAGTTCTAAACTCTCCATTTTCAAAAATAACAATGTAACAAATGGTACTTTTATTTAGGAACTGAATTTAGATGTTTAATATGAAAAAAAATTATATTAAATGATATTAAGTTACAGAAACAATCTATTTTTTAAAAACTAATAAAAACTTTTATTAAACAAACTTCGAAAAAAATATAATTAATCTTTTTTAGGCGTTAGGTATATAATAAAGTTGAAATTCTATTGTAATTTATTAACAGCTAGATAATTATAAAGTCTGAATGACCCACGGGGCCGTGACGGGGTTTGTATAAATCGGGAGGCGCGTAGCGACGCCAAGCGTCGAAATTCGACGTGCAGTGTGGGGTGTTTAAAAAATATCTATTTTGTTGTCAGTCAGTTATTGTCGAGCTACTACAAATTTATGAGTGAAAGTTCTGAGGTTTGGAAAATTATAAAGTGCGTGTTTGGCAGCGATTAATGAATTTTTTTTTAAAGGTATGTTTTATTAAATTATACAGTGGGTTCACAATAAAATGATTATTAATGAAAAAAAGTTTTTTGTGAAATTAAAATTGCGTCAAAAATTATACCAAAATTTTTATTCGTATATGGTCAAAGTTTACTATAAAATATAGTATAACCAAAATAGTTCTTTATGTATATGATAATATTAATATTTTCAAACAAGGTATCACTCGACTTCCATGTCAACTATATACACAATGTAATCACAAAATTACGAGATTTATGAGAATTACATTTTTCTAAATAAGTTATACACGATTAAAACTTTTTTATTTGATCTCTAAATTTTTTATTATCTAATAAAATCTTTAATACCAAACAGGATCTTTAGAAAATGTTCTTATAATTTATTTAGAGTTAAAATAATAATCGTTAATGATTTTTAATTCATAGAAAATTATCTTCAAACATGTTCTATTAGAATTTTAATTCGATATCTTGGCCATTCCCAATTTAATTATTTTAAATACAGATCTGTATTTATTATTTTGTTTTTTTTTAAGTTACAGTATCTATTTATTGACAACTTTTTCTAATTTCGTTACCCATCAATAGGAAGCTTATGTATTACGGTCCTGAATTTTTTTATTACAGATCTGTTAGACAGAAGCAGGACCGTACCGGCTAAACTCTCCTTGGTACTATTTCCTTGGATTGGTATCATTTTCAGGGTTAATTACTTTTTTTTCTTTTTCTGAACATAAAAAATTAGTTCAAGATCAACTTCTAAAAACTTTGGAAATTTTCTGAAAAATTCGCAATACTTTTTACTTTCCGAACAACAAAGTTGTATAGAAGGAAAGTATTGCGATCATGATATTTTGGCCATACTCAGATTTTAACGAATCTTTACGTTTTGAGGTCACCTGAATCCATTTATACCATTTTTAGCATGATGTCTGTCTGTGTGTGTGTCTGTGTGTGTGTGTGTGTGGGTCTGTGTGTGGGTGTGTCTGTGTGTCTGTGTGTGTGAACACGATAGCGTCTAAACGGCTGAACCGATTTAGATGAAATTTTATATACATATTTAGGGTAGCAAGGAGACGACCTATATAGATTTTGGAGTTAATCGAACAACCGGAAGTAACAGTTGCGATAAGTGATGACGTAATTACTAAACAAAATGGTAATAAAGTTTTACACATATATTTTTTATACGTTATAGTTTAATTTCAAATGACTAAAATTTTCAAAAACTTTTGCCATTGTTGCAAGATTTATCAAAGAGTTTTTTTTTCATAGTTTTTTAAATTACCAAAATAATGCATTTTTATGAAAAATTACAGGATATGAAAGTTATAGAACATAAAATTTTCTACACATTTTGCCATTATCGTTTTTTTGAATTCCTCATAGTTTCGTCGCTAGAGGGCGTGAAAATAATGTATATATTTCGAGTTTTTTTTTTAGATTTTGAGACAAAATTATGGATTTTTTTGAAAATTTACAAAAAATAAAAATTGTAGAACTTTTTTTTCGAGTTCCGCATAGTTTCGTAGTGAGTTTTTATTTTAATTTTTAAGCAATTTTTATCCTTATTAAATTATTATTTTTTAGTTAAATTTTAATATTAAAAATTTTAAAAAAATATCTTTAAATGTTTAATAATTAATTTTATAATTATAATTTTTTTCAAAATTTTATTACAAAAATTGTAATTTTTTAAAAAATTATATTATGATTTTAAACTAAGTTGAATAACTTCTACAATATTAAAGTTATTGAACTGGGATTTGCACTATTCGAAAGATAATATAAAACTCTAAATTTAAAATGTATTTTAGTTTCTTAGAATTTAGAATTGTAATCATTATAGTCAAAATAAAGAATTTTTTTAAAATTTTTGTAATTTCGTTTTCTCAATAAGTATAAAATTAATGAAAAAAGTAAATAACATATCTGAAAAGGATCCAAAAGTACTATGTGTATAAATAATTTGATAATTTTAATATAGTATTTATAAAAGTTATAGCAAAAAATGAAAAAAGTTAAAACAATTCAATGGAACCCATGAATTTTTGACAAAAAATTTGTTTTTTTTTTAGTTTTTTAAACTAAGTTTATTAATGCATTTTGATCCGGAAAACCTAAAAAAAAGGTCTGTTTCCCATTTTGAGTAAAATTGAATGAGATATTAATTATTTATTGATTTTAAAATTATTCAAAAACGGTTTTATTTTTTTTTAAAGTTAATATTAATATAAAAATTTAAAAAAAATACCGTTAAATTTGTAGTAAAAAACTCTATAATTGTGATTTTTTTCAAAATGTTATTCAAAAAATTGTAGAATTCATAAATTTTTTTTTGAAAAATATGTTTAAAAAAAATGAATAACTTTAAAAATATTAAAGATATTAAAATGGGATTTATACCATTCGATAGGTAATATAAAACTCTAAAATTAGAAAATAATTTAGTCTCTTCAAATTTAACATTCTAATTATTATACCTAAAATAAAATAAAAATTTTTTTGTCCTTTTGTTTTATTGAAAATGGCAAAACAAATGAAAAAAGTAAATAGTACATTCTAAAGGGATCAAAAAGTACATTATCTGTGAAATATTTCATAATTTTAAAATAATACTTGTAGAAATTATACAAAATTATAAAAAGTTAAAAAAGATTTTTTTTTTTTTTAAATTAAATTTTTTTTAATTTTTGTAAACTAACTTTATTAATGTATTTTAATGCAGAGAAACTAAAATAATCGATTAAACAATTACTTTACTAGGAGTGTTCGGAAAGTTGGGTGGGATTACCCCCTCATTTTTTTTCTCATATTGTGCAAACATTTTATTACAGAAATTAAGGTTCAAGACCAACTTTTAAAAACTATGAAATTTTCGAAGAAATTTTACAATACTTTGGTACTAAATTGGAATTTTTTACTTGTTTTACTTAGGGTATTCATTCAGATCATATTTTTATTAATCGATTTTAAATAGCATTTAGTGTAGTGTTGATTTAATGTATTATTTCGCATTCCAAAATGAATAACGGTGCTAACAACGGATGCCGATAAAATATAACTGATAATGCCCATCTCAGGACCAGTTTTTAGGATATAAAGTGATATAATTTATTTATTGTGATTATTTACTATTTAAATTCCAAATCTGAATGATAACATAGTTACATAGTAGTAAAATAAAAAAAAGTTATTACTTTCTATTTCCTGTATTTTAAAATATTTTTTATTGCAATAGCCACACAACTCATAATTAAAAAAAAACAGTTTTTTAGCTACAGCACTGGTACGCAGCAGGGTAGGGTTTTTGCCTCTTATTTTATACGCCAATGATTTGTATAATTTCATTTTTTTCAAACTTCTACATTCATTTTAAATAAAAAATACCTGACATTTATTTATACTAAAATGTGCCATTTTAATGTCAAATTGTTTATTTAAATAATTTTTAGTAACAAAATGTATGAACACAATTCTTACATAAATGCAACAAAACAAATTGAAAATAAAAAACTAGAAAATTATATCCTTAAATATTTTCGGAGTTTTTGAATGATTCGTGTTAATTAAATAAGGTTAGCGATGAATAATCCAGAAGAAAATATTATAGATGAAAACCAAAAACAAACCGAGAAACAGGAATAAAATGCCGAAAATCCAGGACAAAATGTAAAAGATAGTCAAGACGAATGGCAAAATTAAAATAAAAAAAAATGGTGTAGAAGATACAGAAGAAGTGATATCAGGAGACGAGAAAGACAATGAAGAAGAAATGTCATAAAATGATGAAAAAGAAGATGATGAAGGTAGAAACAGGGTATATGAGGGCAAAAATAAGAGAATCTCCAACAAAATTTTATACAGAAAATCATGTTGAAGTAATAAAAACAAAATCAAGAGAAAATAATAATAACGATGCGATGTTGCAATCAATACTAAATAGTTAACAAAATTTACAAGAATGGAACAAAACGGACAAAGAAGAAATAAGAAAAGATATACAAGAATTAGGTAAGAAGACACAAATAACAAACAAAAATATAGAAACATGTATTGTTACAATAGAAGAAAATTTGAAGGTAAAAGAAACCAAAATTGAAGTATATGATAGAAAACAGATAAAAATAAATAAAATGGAGAGAGAAGAAAAAATACAAATAAACCCAGCAATCTTAACATTATCCAACTAGCTCAGCTACGGACAGATGGATAGACAGACGGTTTTAGTTGTTAGGTCACTGAAAATAATAAAATTTGAAATCGTTCTATTGATTGCTGAAAATAGAAATCCAAAATTCGAAACCGTTCTCGATTTATGTCTGAGACAGACGGAAAGACGGACAAACGGACAGACAGACGGTTAAAGTTGACTCAGGTCATTGAAAATAGTAAGCGGGCAAGCTATTGTAATCAGTTATCGGTTGCTGAAAATATAACTTGCTTAGCATAACCATTCTTGAGTTATCGTTGTTACAGACAGACAGACAGACGAACGGACATTGTAAAGTCAATAAGTATCTTCGCTTTGCTTCTCTACTTAATAATTATAGGGAACAAAAAATAGAGTCCAGTACGAATAATTGAAGTAAAAACATATATAAAAACCAAAATTTGATACAGAAAAATGACAAATTATTCAAAAAAAATTTTAATCAACCTCAAAAATAAAAAATGAGGGGGTAATCCCACCCAACTTTCCAAAGACTCCCACTAAAGTAATTGTTTAATCTATTATTTTAGTTTTTCTACATCAAAATACATTAATAAAGTTAGTTTAAAAAATTTAAAAAAAATAATTTATAATTTTGGCTATAACGTCTACAAGTATTAGTTTAAAATTACGAAATATTTCACACATAATGTACTATTTACTTTTTTCATTTGTTTTATCACTTTACATAAAACGAAGATCAAAAAAAAAATTATTTTGATTATAACAATTACAATTTTAAATTCGAAGAAACTAAAATATATAGTAAATTTATAGTTTTATATTATCTTTCGAATGGTGTAAATCCCATTTTAATATCTTTAATATTTTAAAAGTTATTCAATTTTTTATAAATTATTTGAATAAAATTTTTAAAAAAATCTCAATTATAGAATTTTTTACTACAAATTTAATGGTCTTTTTTTTAATTTTCAGTATTAATATTAAACTTAAAAAAATAAAACATGTTTTTGAATAATTTTAAAATCAGTAAATAATCTTATTCAATTTTATTTAAAATGGAAAACAGACCTTTTAAGTTTTCTGGATCAAAATATATTAATAAAGTTAGTTTAAAAAACTAAAAAAAATCAAATTTTATGTCAAAAATTCATGGATTGAATTATTTTAAGTTTTTACATTTTTGGCTATGACTTATATAAATATTATTTTAAAATTATGAATTAATTTTCCCACATAGAACTTTTTGATCCTTTTCGGATACACTATTTACTTTTTTCATTTGTTTTATATTTTTTGATAAAACAAAATTACAGAAAATTAAAAAAAAATTATTTTAGCTGAATAATTACAATTCTAAATTCTTAGAAACTGAAATACATTTTAAATTTAGAGTTTTATTTTATTTTTCGAATGGTGCAAATCCAAATTTAATATCTTTAATATTTTATAAGTTATTCAATTTTGTTTAAAATCCTGTAATTTTTCATAAAGAAGTCTGTATATATTTTTTCACGAAAGAAATCGTTAAAAATATAAAGAAAATACAAGGAATCTATGACAAATATATAGTTAAAAGAAAACGAAAGAACAAGAAAATCAAGAAAGTAAAGGAAACAATTTTCAAGAAATGAAAAGGGGTTGTAACGATATTAAAAGAACAGGACAGCGTGTAAACAAGGACTGAAAGAAATCAAGAAAAGAAAAAATAAGGATTGTATCAAACAAGGAGTATACGAAGTCATAAAATTCAGTTATAAAAAATTATTAAACAGGTTATTGAAAATTAGAATTAGAATAAAAGACTACAAGAAGTCAATAATAAAATAGTTTATAAATTTAATAAATTAGAAGCAAATTTATGTAAAAAAATAATAATTTTATTCACCAAAATATAGAATTTAAAAGAGTGAAATAGAATACAATAAATAAACAAAATAAACGCGGTTTATTATCAAACAAAATAAGGTACAATTTTCTATAAAAATATTATTTTATCAGTATGTAATTTAGTAATTTGCGTCAAAAATCAAAGGAAATGATTTATTTTACAAAAAAAATATAAATATGAGAAATCACGAAAATATCTACAAATATAAAAAAATAATATATAGTTCAAATATCATTTGACTAAAATACATGACAAGTTTTTTACACCCTCTATTAAGGGAATAAAATATATAATAATTTTATTATTTGACTGAATACTATCCAATCAAACCCTTTCCACATTATGAAATTAAATATCAAAATAATAATGATATCGTTATATTTCACCTTGTTATAGTATAGATTTCGTTCACATTTACCCTGAATCCTATGTCTTACAAAATGGTATACTAAAAATTTATCTAGCTAGTTAATCCATTTTTTTTTCTTCATAGAACGATGCTAATTAATGACTCCAACCTTTCATGAGACCTTCCAAATCCAGGGAAATGGTGACAAGACGAGAAAATTCCTACAAAACTCCTCCAACTTCACGTGGTTCCAGTCCGTCCAGAAATGGGATCAAACCCAAGCCGAATGCTTCGCCTGGAAACAACAGAAAATCTCCCATGAAATCTATTCTGAGGAAAGGACAGAGTCCTGACAGAAAAAATGAGAACGGTTTTCAAATAAAATCTAGAGGAAATAGTCCTGCAAGGACGATAGAAACTTTGCCGAAATCGAGAGGAAGCGAGTAAGTAATCTTATATTAAGAAATTAGATAACAAATTTTTAAATATTTCCTTAAATCTTAAAAAAAAAGAAATTCCAGATAGGTTTTAATTAATTTGATTAAATTTTAATTATTGGTTCTGTTATTTATCAAAATCTGTTTTCTTAAACGCAAAAAATATAAATATTAACAAAAGAGATTTAGTTTTAATAAAGACTAGTGAATCTAAATTGGTAAAATTTTAATAATTTAAATATTTTTTCATTATTTGCGATAAATAATCCACAAAAAACATTCGTCTTTAATTAATGAAAAACAAGAAAAATTAAAAAAAAACACCTAAAACTTAATAACAAAGTAAAACTATTATGGATTAACATTTTTCAAATACAATTTGTATAAAACTTTTTTTTATCCAACCTACGAGGGTGAACTGGAAGGGGTTCAAATATCAAAAAAAAAATATCTCCGCTATTTTTAAAAATATCGAAATGGGCCATATCGTAAAAAATCGTAAAAAAACGCAAAAAACATATCGTAACATATCGCAAAATATGGTAAAAATTCGTAAAAAACGTAAGAAATTGTAAAAAAATCGTAATAAATCGTAAGAAATCGTAATAAATCGTAAGAAATCGTAAGAAATCGTAAGAAATCGTAAGAAATCGTAAGAAATCGTAATAAATCGTAAGAAATCGTAAGAAATCGTAAGAAATCGTAAGAAATCGTAAGAAATCGTAAGAAATCGTAAGAAATCGTAAGAAATCGTAAGAAATCGTAAGAAATCGTAAGAAATCGTAAGAAATCGTAAGAAATCGTAAGAAATCGTAAGAAATCGTAAGAAATCGTAAGAAATCGTAAGAAATCGTAAGAAATCGTAAGAAATCGTAAAAAAAACGTAAAAAACCGTAAAAAATCGTAAGAAACTGTAAAAATCCGTAAAAAATCGTAAAAAACCGTAAGAAATTGTGAGAAATCCTAAAAAAACGTGAATAAATTTCGTGTTGCGTATAGTTGTTGTGTTTATTGTTAAAGTGAATTTTTCAGGCTGAAGTACTAAAAACATCACATGTTTTTACCCCGTGTAATACTTTTTAGGCGTTTTTTAAAATGTTTGTAATTCTTCATTAATTAAAGTTATTTATTTTTGGTGAATTCATTAGTATTTATTTATTAATTAAAGATGAATGTTTTTTGTAGATTATTTATCGCAAATAATGAAAAAATACTTAAGATATTAAAATTTTATCAATTTTAGGTTCACAATTCCCACCATTTCAGAATTTCAACTCAAAATTTTACAAGAAAAAACATTTTGCCGAAAATGTAAAGTATAGCACTAAATTAATTTTTTCGTGCTCTTTGCAAATACAGAATCTATTTTAGAAAAATCTGACATACAGCGTGTTGTTTTTGTGTCGGAATATTTTATAATCTTTTTTTTTAATCCGGTCCTGGATTTCATTGTAAATTTATTGATCGATTGAACACTTTAAACAAAATATGCCAGCCAAGTTATGAACAATGTAGGAATTAGACAAAATAGATAAAACACCCTGTATCTTGGTTATTACAGTAGTAAGACCATATAAGTATGGGGTTTTTGAGATCGCCTATGTGTCCCCTATCTACAGTTAACGTATGTCACTTTCCCAATGAAACACCCTGTATAACTCATCATAAATTTAACCAATAGCAGTTGCAATTTCTACTTAGTTAAAATGTATTGATACACCTGTAGAATGGTCAGGATTATCTTTGTTCGCCTGTTAAATGTTTTTCTTGACCTCGACTTTTAAATTAAGTTTCTAGATTTCCCAATATGGCAAATAATAAAATACCGATGTGCTGTCGTTTACCCAGATGACAAATTTTAATTTTGTTCTACTAATAAATAATTAAATTAAATTATTTTTGTTCTACTAGTAAATAATTAAATTAAATTACTTTTATTCTAATCTTTCCATATTATTTTCACGAGAAAATAGTAACCATGTATAATACCACAAATAATAAATCGATTTTATTCGACAAATGTACACGTACTTCTTTGCCCTGAAAAGGTGATGATTAGCTAAATAGTTACTCTTGAACTTTTTAGTTTACAAAATAAAATGAAAAGAGAAAGAGAGAACAAAATAGTAAGTACTGTATTATAAAAAATTTAAAAAAAATTAATCAATGTGACAAAGGTCCCAAATTACCTAATCGCCGATTGACCTACAATGCAATTATCCGGCAAGTACCTTTTCCCGACACTTCAATTGTCCAACAGATATATTTACCCAACAACCCATTACCCGGCAACCCATTACTCAACAACCCATTACCCAACAACCCATTACCCAACAACCCATTACCCAACAACCCATTACCTGGCAACAAAATTTTGCCCGAAAGGTACTCTTGTCCTACAGTCGATTGGCGGGCCAAGTGCGTTTTACGTTTTAAGATTATTTTTTAAATCATAATATCCACGTGCAGACTATGTAAAGTTTTTTTTAGATATTGTTTCTTATTTTTCTTTTATTTTCCATTATTTTTTCTCCTTATTCTTCCCTATTTTTTCTAATTTGTCCCCATTTTCCCCTATTTTTCCCATTTTACCCTGTTTTAGTCGATGTTTCTCTATTTTTCACTATTTTGATACATTTTTTCCCATTTTTTCCTATATTTTCCCACATTTTTCCGTATTTTTTCTATTTTTCCTATTACTTATTTTGCACTATTTTTTCCTGTTTTCCTAATTTTTCCCAATTTCCCATCCATTTTTACCTATTTTTTCATATTTTTTCTTATTTTTTCCTAATTTTTCTATTTTTCCATTTCTCCTCTTTTTCCTATTTTCCTTATTTTGTCCTATTTTTTCCTATTTTACCCTTATTTACTTTATTTTTCCCCGGTTGGCCATATTTTTGCCTATTTTTCCCCTAATTAACTTACTTTTCACTATTTTTTGATATTTTCTTCATTTTGCCTATTTTTCCTATTTTTCTCCATTTTGCCCCATTTTTTCATATTTTCCCCTATTTTGCTCTATTTTTTCTACATTTGCCTGTTTTCCCTATTTTGCCTTATTTCTTCAAATTTTGCAGTGTTTTTTATGTTTTTCGCATTTTTCTCGATTTTGCCTTATTACTTTCCGAACAACAGAGTTGTATAGAAGGAAAGTATTGCGATCATGTTATTTTGACCATATCCAGATTTTAACGGATCTTTACGTTTTGAGGTCACCTGAATCCATTTATACCATTTTTAGCATGATGTCTGTCTGTGTGTGTGTGTGTCTGTGTGTCTGTGTGTCTGTGTGTGTGTCTGTGTGTGTGTCTGTGTGTCTGTGTGTGTGTGAACACGATAGCGTCTAAACGGCTGAACCGATTTAGATGAAATTTTATATACATATTTAGGGTAACAAGGAGACGACCTGTATAGATTTTGGAGTTAATCGGACAACCGGAAGTGACAGTTGCTATAAGTGATGACGTCATTACCTAACAAGATGACAATAAAGTTTTACACATATATTTTTTATACGTTATAGTTTAATTTCGAATGTTTAAAATTTTCAAAAACTTTTGCCATTGTTGCCAGATTTATGAAAAAGTAATTTTTTTTCATATTTTTCTTAAATAACCAAAATAATGCATTTTTATGAAAAATTACAGGATATAAAAGATGTAGAACATAAAATTTTCTACACATTTTGTCATTACCGTTTTTTTGAATTCCTCACATTTTCGTCGCTAGAGGGCGTGAAAAATAATGTATATAGACATTTGCGACTTTTTTTAGATTTTGAGACAAAATTATGGATTTTTATGAAAAATTACATGATATCAAAATTATAGAGCATAAAATTTTCTACAAATTTTGTCTTAACTTTTTTTTCGAGTTACGCATAGTTTCGCCGCTAGTTTTTATTTTAATTTTTATCTTTATTAAATTATTATTTTTTAGTTCAATTTTAATATTAAAAATTTAAAAAAAAAAATCTTTAAATTTGTAATAATTAATTTTATGATTATCATTTTTTTCAAAATTTCATTACAAAAATTGTGGAATTTTTTAAAAAATGGCTAAGGAACATTTAAAATTTTAATACAATTTTAAATTAAATTGAATAACTTCTAAAATATTAAAGTTATTAAAATGTGATTTTCACCATTCGACAGATAATATAAAACTCTAAATTTTAAATGTATTTTAGTTTCTTAAAATTTAGAATTGTAATTATTATGGAAAAAATTAAGAATTTTTTTTTAATTTTTTGTAATTTTGTTTTATCAATAAGTATAAAATAAATGAAAAAAGTAAATAGCATATCCGAAAATAATCCAAAAGTACTATGTGAGTAAATTATTTCATAATTTTAACATAGTATTTGTAAAAGTTACAGCAAAAAATGAAAAAAGTTAAAACAATTCAATGGATTTACCCATGAATTTTTGACAAAAAATTTGATTTTTTTTTAGTTTTCTAAACTAACTTTATTAATGGATTTTGATCCAGAAAAACTAAAAAAAAGGTCTGTTTCCCATTTTGAAAATAATTGAATGAGATATTAATTATTTATTGACTTTAAAATTATTCAAAAATAGGTTTTATTTTTTTTAAGGTTAATAATAATATTAAAAATTAAAAAAAAATACCATTAAATTTGTAGTAAAAAACTCTATAATTATGATTTTTTTCAGAATTTTATTCAAAAAATTGCAGAATTCATAATTTTTTTTTTGAAATATAATATAATTTAAAAAAAAATTGAATAACTTTAAAAATATTAAAGTTATTAAAATGGGATTTATACCATTCGATAGGTAACATAAAACTCTAAATTTAGAAAATATTTCATTCTCTTCGAATTTAACATTGTAATTATTTTAAACAAAATAAAAAAAAATTAATTTTTTTCTTTTGTTTTATCGAAAATAGTAAAACAAATGAAAAAAGTAAATAGTACATACGGAAGGGATCAAAAAGTAAATTATGTGTGAAATATTTCATAATTTTAAAATAATACTTATAGAATTTATACAAAATTATAAAAAGTTAAAAAAATTTTTTAGAAAAAATCAGTTTTTTTTAATTTTTGTAAACTAATTTTATTAATGTATTTTGATGCAGAAAAACTAAAATAATCGATTAAACAATTACTTTACTAGGAGTGTTCGGAAAGTTGGGTGGGATAACCCCCTCATTTTTTTTGCTTGTTTTTCCGTATTGTGTCGTAATTTTCCTACTTTTCACTAATTGTTTTTTGAATTACTTGTATATAATTTTATATAATGGAATACTTGGGGCGGGGAAAAACAATTATTGACAGACATAGTTGCAAGAATTATAAATGAATGAATGAGACCTCTAAACTGTCTTTTCTTTTTATCGGACCTAATTTCTGTATGATTCTTTTATTAGATAAGCAGTTTCTATTGGTCTATCACTGCAAATGAAATAAAAAAGTTCAATTAATAAATAACTAATCAACCGTTGATTACACGTCGGAAATCGGTATCCGCCGGAGTTGAATGTCAAATTATCCGGTCAATTTTAGGAAATCGACATTAAATATTTACTAACAATTAATAATTTAGGTGTTCACTGTGTAAAGAGGATTTGTCCTTTAGTAAAAGCATTATATTTGAATTTTTTATTATTTTCTTTGTTAGCCACTTGAAGCACTAAGTGTATTTTCTAATATAAATCAATAAGTTCATCAAGTGTTTTTATAAAATAATTGTTGAAAATGAGGATTCAATATTTTTTGTTAATGGTTTACATTCTATAAAAAAATGTATTGTTAAGTGCTAAAATTAGATTGGGGTAAAAAAAATTAAATTCAAACGTATAACAGATCCATTAGGACATCACACATCGATATTTTTTTTTACTTAAGATTTATTAAAAAATCGGTAGAGTAATTTTTGGTTATAATAACAAATAAGTGTATAAAGTGATGTTTTTGATTTTTGAAGATAAGATAGAAATGGATGTTTATCCTATAACGAATTGTACACAGAGCAATGGTTGAATCCTGACGTTAGAATATGACGTCAAGATTTTACCATGAAGTGAAATCAAAAAATATACATTTATTTATTGTATACCTAGACCCTCCTCAAAAGAATACTTACTTTTCGTTGAAAATCAAGTATCGATCAATTCTTTTTGAAATTGGATATAAAAAGAGTTGATTTTATTATTTGTAAAGATTCTTTATTGCTCTGAGATATTTTTTATATATGTATAAAGATTTTCTATAATAACTAGTAGATATTTATAGTTTATTTGATCATGTATGTACAGGGTTATTCATTAACAATTACCCACCCTTTATAATCGTTATTTCATACATAAAAAATGTTCTAAAAGTTGTACGAATTATTTTAAAATATCATCAAAAATATATTTTTTAATATATCACTCTGTATATTATTAAATTTTTGTATAGAAAATATTTGCATTTTTTCTGACTACCGTATACTATCTTGATCATTTAACTGAATAAATACCATCTAGCAAACATAATAGCTTACTTGGTATATTTTTGAAATCGGAAATAAATGATCTTTACTCACATTGTTGATTTTATGTATTTAATCGAGTTTTCGGACGGTTCACAGCGATTCTCAAAAAAAGCAAAACAAGTAATTCCAAAAAAATTATTAAGAACAAAATTTTACTTCTCATGTGAAAGAGATTTTTACATTGGCCGAGAAGTAGATAGGCTAGGCAGCTCCGAACCCAGGTATAGGGAATTCAACGTGTTAGAGAGAGAGATATTGTAAATTCAACATGTCAGAAAGAGAGAGCGCAATGACGCCACACCCACCAGTTGAAAACGTCGTAAAATATGACTTTTTGAACGTTTTTCCACGTTCTGTTTTTTGATTCGAAAAAAATCGTTGAAAACGTTTGCTACTTTTGAATATCCACATCCGATGCATTTTTACATCTTCAGCGTTTATTTATCCACATCGGACACATCTACATCTGCGTTTGTTTATCCCAGATGTAGTCCAGATTACATTTTTACTTTCCCGACCCACCTCCTAGAAGGAAAAGTATTGTGAACGAGCTAAAAAAAAATTCGAGATAAAAACAGAAATATCCATTTTCGGGTCCCCTGAGACGATTAAAACCATTTCCAGACGGAAGTCTGTCTGTCGGTCTGTGTGTGTGTGTATGTGTGTGTGTATTCTTCCACGATAGAGGCCACACGTTTAATTCGATTGAGCTGAAATTTGGTATAGGGGTTTGGGTTTCTCGTCGGAAGAACCCATTAGTTTTTGTACGACATCTATCAAACGGAAGTACCACTATCAAAAAATGACAGATGCAATATGTCACGGAATTGGAAATGCAATATGTCATTTTGAAAGATTTAGAAAAACTCTATTCAGAACAGTTAAAATTATTTCTCCAACTGTCACCTGTCAAAAATAAAAAAATGTCAAAATTTGAAACTTCAGCATTAAATATCTGAAGAAGTATTAATCCGATTCAGCTGAAATTTGGAATATGGGTTTGGGCTATCTATCGAAATAATCAATTAGTTTTTGTACGAGATCTGTCAAACGGAAGTATCACTATCAAAAAATGACGGATGCAATATGTCACGGAATTGGACATGCAATATGTCGTTTGAAAGCCCTCGAAAAACTCTATTCAGAACACTCAAAATTATCTCTCCAACTGTCACCTGTCAAAAATTAAAAAATGTCAAAAGTTGAAACTTTAACATTAAGTATCTGATAAAGTATTCGTGGATACTCGTCGGGAAAGTTTTGGGGCGACACAACCGATTTTTTACATCTCGATTTGAAATGAGATGTGAATGAGATGTTGTAGTGGGGATTGTCAAACTTTTCAATTAAAAAAATACATTAGTAGTAGAGTGTTTCAAATGTCTGACCGCAAACGAAAATGTTGCTATTGCCGTAACTACTGCAAGTTCTTCTATAGCCACGAATAACACTACACTTGTTAGTGTATATAAAGTCTTGAACACGACTGTTTTCGTATAAAAAAAATATTTCTAACCACAAAAATATGTTATAAATAATTTTAACCGAAAAACATGTAAATTTAAAGCATTTAAATCACAGCGTAATGAATTAAAAACACAAACAGACTTCAAACTTGTCATTGTCATTTTTACCACGTGACCAATGCCTCCAAAGCGTTTATTTATTACATCTACATCTAAATCTAATCCTTTATCAAGTGATAAAAAATTCACAACATCTCAGATGCATCCGATGTGGATAATTAAACGCAGTAGTTGTAAAATGTGACGTTTCGAACGTTTATTAACGCTTCAAAATACTGAACGTTAAAAAACATTTTAAACGTTTCTTAATGTTATTGAGAAAAAACTTTCAGTTTTTTTGCATCAAACATATGTATTTCCCATAAGGAAACATGTAAAAATAACATGTCAAAATTGATGAAATTTGGGATTGTTCGGCGTATTTTTTTCGAATAAAAATTCTTAACGTTAAAAAACAGCGAAAACGTCGTAAAATGTGTTTCAAACGTTTTTTCACGTTCAGTATTTTGAAGCGTTACAACGTTTTCAACGATTTTTAACGCTTCAAAATACTGAACGGTAAAAATCGTCGCGCTCTCTCTTTCTGAATTTACAATACCTCTCTCTCTAATACGTTGAATTTCCTATACCTGGATTCGGAGCGGCCTAGCCTATATATCTACTCCGAGATTCGAAACCGCGAGAGCTGGTCGAGAAGTTGGTGAAACATCGATTTGTAAATTTGGAGACGAGTGAAACATGTATAAAGTGTGTAAAAAACATTATTTTTTCAACTACGAGCGGCAGTTTTTTTGTTATCTACGATTCAATACCTACTAACCTTGATAATATCGAAAAATTGAAATTGGTGGATGGAGTAAGCAATATTTTGTTCGCACATTTTGATCTATATCTTCATAATTATATATGTCTTTGGAGTTGTTTTTTGGCAGTTTGGGAGGTGGGATCCACTCTAAATAAAGTATAAACATCCGTCATCTTACTCAGCATCCTGGAAAACTGGAGGCGGCGCAGGTTTTTTCACTATGAGACGGTGTATCCGCATTAACCCATTTCGGTGGCGGTTTTTGACCTTTTGGGGCGTGCGGTTAACTACCGCCATCGTGTCATTGTATATAGACTTCCTAGTAGGATACTCTTATGGAGACTACGTTGGACCGAGATGGAGGCTGAGTCTAGATGGCAGCACTTGTATTTGGATGCCAACTTGCCGTTAAGGGACATAATCGCTTGTCGAGGGTTGGATCCGCTGACCTTGAACAATTATTTAAATACCTAGTTTTCCCTTTTTGGTCAGGTCAGATCCCCATTATATTATATTTTTATTTTGTGTTGTTTATCAATTTTACAGCATGCGTAGGTAATAATATATTTTTGAGATTTTATATACAGGGTTCGGTAAACCAACCTCTGTTGTAGTTCTATAACTCTTATATTGTGTAAAACTTACTGAATTATTTGGAAGGTGCTTAAGAGCTGTTGCCGAAGTGAGTCGGCTAGAAATACCGAAAAACGCATTTTTAATATAAAATTTATAATTTTCAAAATAGGTTTTTGATTTTTTTTATACCAAAAGTGTGTTTTAAGGATTACCGGATAACATTAAAATATAAACAAAAAAACTCAATATGATCAATAAAAAAAATTAATTTACATGTGACCATGGGTCGGCGTTTTAAGGATTGTGAGTTTACTATTAATCTAATAAAAAAAAAGTTCAAGCAGTTTGTAGATAGGTAATTGGTATCACATGAATTTCTATGGAAAAAAATTTTATTTTTTTAATTGGTTTCCAATATATATCAAGAATTAAAAGTCTATATACAATGATCGTGTTCAGCATCCTCGAAAACGGGAGGGGAGAGAAATATTCACGTTTGGTTCTCAAATACTTGGACTCACAGAATTAATCCCTTATAAAGCAACACTTGGTTGATAAAAAATTCAAACTTTAGCGTCATAAAATTATTAGTAAAATATCAGGTTTTTTGGCGTTTGACAAAAAAATAATTTCTATGATGAATCATTCATACGTGCGTTTAATAACTAGAATTTAAAAATGTATTAGTGCTACGCCAATGACATGTGTCACATCAAGTATACCTATATCCAATTTGTAATATTATGAATATATGAGTCTTTATTGTGACAATTCTTGCATGTCAGGGGCTATTTTCAGTATAAACGTGTTTACCGAGAATTCAATGAAGATAGCCAATGTGTGCTTTTACGTGAACAATCAATAACGTATAGGGTAGATAAAAAGTGCAAAATATATGAACCACGATAGTTGGTTGTATTTTCAAATAGTTCTAATTAATTTTTCAACTATGTGTGCAAAATATCACTCCCACGGGTTAAGCTCAACACAACATTAATAAAAAATATTACAGATTTTTTTTTTGATTAAGTAACGAATAAAAGATTTAACAAATTAAAAGTCGAACAAAAAAGCATTAATTAAAAGAGATATGCAAACAAATATTTCATATTCGATATTTTATTTCAAACTTGGTTACATATAACCTTTAATGAAATTATTTATTATATTTAATATAGATGTTAAAATATTTTTTACTTTCCCGGACCCATCAAAGGGAAAGTAAGATGAACGAGCAAAAAAAAAAATTTGAGATATCGATGGAAATATCCATTTTGAGGTCCCCCAAGAAGATTGAGACCATTTCCAGCGTATGGTCTGTATGTGTGTCTGTGTATAATCTTCCACGATAACTGTCGAACCGTTTGACCAATCAAGCTGAAATTTGGTATGGAGGGTCGGTGTGTGCCTAGAATGCGACCATTAGTTTTTGGTTTAAATTGGTATAGTGGAGGGTCCTCAAGACCGACATTGGTTAAATATACATGTAACAATTTTTTACTTTATTTAAATTTTAAGGACTAAACAATACATTTTAGTGTAAAATGTTGTAGTACAAAGTTTTAGAACATAAAATTACCTACAATTTTTGTCTCAAGCCTTTTCCAAAATTTCCAATAGTTGCGCCACTAGAGGGCGCGTAAAAAATGTGCATGTATGTTTTCTATAGTTTTTCTTGATTTTGAGGACCAACAATACATTTTAGTACAAAATGTTGTAGTACAAAGTTTTAGAGAATAACATTCTCTATAACTTCTGTTTCAAACTTTTTCCAGAATTTCCAATAGTTTCGCCACTAGAGGGCGCGTAAAAATGTGCATGTAGGTTTTTTCTAGTTTTTCTTGATTTTGAGGACAAACAATATACTTTAGTGCAAAATTTTGTAGTACAAAGTTTTAGAGCATAAAATTCTCTATAACTTTTGTCTCAAACTTTTTCTAAAATGTCCAATAGTTGCGCCACTAGAGGGCGCGTAAAAAATGTGCATGTATGTTTTCTCTAGTTATTCTTGATTTTGAGGACAAACAATGTATTTAGTGCAAAATTTTCTTGTGCAAAGTTGTAAAGCATCAAATTTTCTTTAATTTTTATGTTTAACTTTTATCGAATTCCTCATAGTTTCGCCGCTAGATGGCGAGAAAAATACATATTTAAAATTCCCTACAACTATTGTATTAAAATTTTTCCCGAATTCCCAATAGTTTTCACACATGATTTTAGGAGATCCTAATTGTAGCAGTATGATATATAACGTGCGCATGCGCAGCTTCTGTCATTACCAACATTGAAATATTAATTCACCATCGGCTCGCTGTTTTTAATGTGTTCCATAAATTAATGTAAGGCTTAAGTATTTTGTAATTAAAATAATAATAATAAATAACATATTCTCTACGGTTGAGCCGGGAAAGTCCTGGGGTGACACAGCCGATTTTTTTTTATATGCTTAGGCCATCCCTGGCATCGGGCATTAATAATAAATCAAAAATGTAAATATTCAATCACATATCTCGATCATTTATATTATTTAAAAAAAAAATTTAAGCAATTCAAGCTATACTAGAATCGTGATCGAGCCAGAGTCAGATCAGGAAATTTCAGGTGTGGGTGCCTATATTATTATTTACGGGGTACATAAAATCATCATTTAAAAATATATTTTTTTGAATATGTATTATTGAGTATTATATCGGTATGTACTTTACAAAATGTTAGGGGACTCTCCTAAAAAGTAACAAAAAAAAATGATAATACAAACAAATACCCCCTAATTTACCCAACCGTGCGCCAATCAGAGTCTCAAAAGGGATTAAAATAAGGGTAACCTATTGTTATGATACACAAAACCGGGCGGCATAGGTAAAATTATTAAATTGACCATATCTTTTAACTGCCGGCTCTTTAAAATCACAGATTTTGTTTAAGCCGCCTGTGATGTAAAATTCCCATAAAATTTTGATTTATTACTCCATGCCGACTGCGATTCTAGTATAAATATCATTTTAAATTAATAGTCATACTAAAGTCGATAATGCTTGTTAAATATCGGTTGATGAATAAAACAAGTTTATATTTTTTCAAAGTAAATTAAATAAAAGCTTTTCCTGGACGTATTTTGTTAATGAACACTTAATATTTTATGAACTAATTGAGTAGCTACTGGGTGTCTCAGTAGATAGTCTACGTTGGTCCTACCACAAGTATATAGGGATTTCAATGTATTAGAAAGAGAACGTGTTATCTATTACCGTTACTATTGGTCCAAATTGAAATCTGAAAATTGCTTCGGCTGTGGTCTTCAGGTACTTCAGCTCCGTCAGTTCTGGTCTTCAAGTACTTCAGTTATGTCTGGTCCGATAGCAGACGTACCTGAAGATCAGAGCCGACGTTGTTTTCAGATTTAAATCTAGACCAATAGTAACGGAAATAAATGCGTTCTCTTTCTAACACGTTGAATTTCCTAAACTTACGGTAGGATAAACGTAGATTATCTACTTGTCTCACTTAATTTTTCGGAATTTTGATCTCTTATTGCCGCCATACGGACAATTTCATCGCCTTCTAATTGCAATAATCTGATATTTCTACAATTCCAGTACTATAATAATTACATATTAATTATTTTTATTTAAGTTTTGATCTATTATTTGTATAAAAACAATTAAAAGGAAAATCATTTAGCTACATTATATATGTTAGTTTGTATGCATGACAAGTTAAATATTTTAAAGAACTACATACAAATATTTTCTATTACTAAAAATTAAAAAAATTTCCATCTAATTTTGTTAAAAACCTCTGATTGTCTGTTGTAGTTTTTGAAAGACTTATTTTAGATTGACTTATGCATATTTTATGAGGGTTTACGAGGGTTTTGCTACTTTAAGGGTAACTGTTATAAATATTTTAAAGACATGGTACCTCTTTTAAAATTTAAACATTAATTGGTGTTAATTTTTATTAAAATAAAACAAAGATAGATACATATTACAGTTTAGATATTACAGTTTAGTTTAAAAAAACTAAGCGAGTTATGACGAAAATAAAGTTGGTCAATATCTCCCCACCTCAGTTGAAAATAACCGTTACTATTTTATTATTCAGTTTATTTATGTATCTATAATATGCTCTAGAATTTTGACTGGTTTAAAGTGCTTATAGTTTTGAAAAAATCTGAAACAATGACTGGACTATTATTGCAAATATAAAAGTCCATTTCAGAGAAACGTTTGTCCACTAACATCATCTAAAAATCTAAAATTCGTTTTAATTACTCTTTATAATCGATTCTATCTAATTTTCTAAAAAATTAAAATTACAGTTTTTTGTTGGCAAAAAATATTTGTACCTATTTTTTTAAAAACAAAATTTGTAATACGGACCAGAGAGGTGTCCAAGCTTTAAATTTATGGCCGTACTCATTGTTAAATGTGGTTAAGGGTACGTACTTTATTATAGTCGACCTTAATAATGAATCTCAAATACCGATTCCAACGACTATATAGTCAACAAGCTGGCATTTGAGTCGCACGGTTGCTGCCGTGAAGCGGCAACGTCGTCAAGAAAATCCTCATTTGGCCTATCTTTCATACACTGAATTTTATGTTTAAAATTTACTATAGGTAACTTTTGACTACCCTCTGTATATCATATCGGGTCATGGGAAACCCCTACTCACCAAATGTCTTTATGCCATCTACTAATAGTTTTTTTTCCCACTCTAGAAACACCTGTTGCCCACCCTGTATTTTTTATGATTTTGATGAATTTAGTCATATAATGTTGACTTTGGGATATTCTGAAACCTTTTCTGAAGTTTTTTCTTCCCGAAATTATTTGAGTGACCAAAACCCCGAAAAGTCAAGTGGGACCAAGGCCGTAGCCAGAAATTGGAGGGGGGAGGTTATTGCCTATGTAACATAAAAAAATCGGCTGTGTCATCCCAGGACTTTCCCGGCTCGACCGTAGAGAATATGTTATTTATTATTATTATTTTAATTACAAAATACTAAGCATTGATTTATGGAACACATTAAAAAATAGCGAGCTGATGGTGAATTAATATTTCAATGTTGGTAATGACATAAGCTGCGCATGCGCACGTTATATATCATACTGCTACAATTAGGATCTCCTAAAATCATGTGTCAAAACTATTGGGAATTCGGGAAAAATTTTCATACAATAGTTGTAGGGAATTTTAAATGTGTATTTTTCTCGCCATCTAGCGGCGAAACTATGAGGAATTCGATAAGAGTTAAACATAAAAGTTAAAGAAAATTTGATGCTTTACAACTTTGCACAAGAAAATTTTTGCACTAAATACATTGTTTGTCCTCAAAATCAAGAAAAACTAGAGAAAACATACATGCACATTTTTTACGCGCCCTCTAGTGGCGCAACTATTGGAGATTTTAGAAAAAGTTTGAGACAAAAGTTATAGAGAATTTTATGCTCTAAAACTTTGTACTACAAAATTTTGCACTAAAGTATATTGTTTGTCCTCAAAATCAAGAAAAACTAGAGAAAACCTACATGCACATTTTTTACGCGCCCTCTAGTGGCGAAACTATTGGAAATTCTGGAAAAAGTTTAAAACAAAAGTTATAGAGAATTTCATTCTCTAAAAATTTGTACTATATCATTTTGCACTAAAATGTATTGTTTGGCTTCAGACAAAAATTGTAGGTAATTTTAAGCTCTAAAACTTTGTTCTACAATATTTTGCACTAAAATGAATTGTTTGTCCTTAAAATTTAAATAAAGCAAAAAATTGTTACATGTATATTTAACCAATGTCGGTCTTGAGGACCCTCCACTGTACCAATTTAAACCAAAAACTAATGGTCGCATTCTAGGCACACATGGACCCTCTATACCAAATTTCAGCTTGATTGGTCAAACGGTTCGGCAGTTATCGTGGAAGATTACACACAGACACACAGACACACAGACAGACCATACGCTAGAAATGGTCTCAATCTTCTTGGGGACCTCAAAATGGATATTTCCATCGATAACTCGATTTTTTTTTGCTCGTTCACCTTACTTTCCCTTTGATGGGTCCGGGAAAGTAAAAATAAGTAATTTTGCTCTATATTTTTGCAAGCCAATAGTCAAAATTCTGACAAAATACAAAAGGTATATGTTTTATAAATTAATGTAAAAGCGGAATTAATAACATATTTTTTTATTTTATTAATTAATAACATAATTACAAAATAAAGTTTGAGTGGACATAAGGGCTAATCCGCTTATAGTCGGTTTTGTCCACTTGAATTTCGTAAGTACGTTTTCCATCTTCTAAGTGTTAAAAATGTTCGTTCAGCAGTAGAAAAAAGTTGAAAAATCTTCAATAATATGAATATGTTGCTATAAAATTCTCTGTTGCATAATCGGTTTATTTAATTGTGAAATAAATTCTATGAATTAAAAATAGATTTCGTCTCAAAATTTCGGGGGGGTTTCAACCTCCTAACCCTCCCCCCGCGCTGGCTACGGCCTTGAGTGGGACACATTTTATTACTTTTATGTTTATTCTTATATTGATTTTTGTCGTTAAGATATGTATATACAAAACTTAATATATTAAATTGATTGCTCTTACAATGTAGAAAAACTTAGGAAATCGTTTAGTCACTTATATAAATTTACCGGAGAATCGTTTATATTTCATTATTTTAATGTCCGATATAACGATGATTTAATGGATTGTTTGATAGTGACAATAATGCATATTAAATAAAGTTTAATATCAAGGACTTACCTTGATTTTCAATTCAACTGTAATCTTGTATAAATGAAAAATACATTATAAATATTATATAAACTGATTATCCACCATCAATGTTTACTTATAACACAACAAAAATATATGTAGAAAGGAAATTATTTGTCATAAATACATTTCAATAAATATTATAGTTTTGAAAACCCCAAAATTAATTCAGAGTATTTTTAAATAACACATGTGAATATTTAAAATTAATTTTCACTGGGATTTCACACGAGAACGATAATTTCCTCGTCTCGTCTCGTAAAACCGAGACGAGAGCCAGACGAGACCTTGTTTCTGAATTTCCGAGAGAAATAAACTAGCAAACAGTATCAACATTGAATTTTTTTTATAATAAAAGAAAGGTCTGCATAGGTTACGATAAATTTACGAAATTTAAAATCTGGTAACCATTTGTGAAATATTTTATATAAAAGTCGGCGCGGGGATGCTTGCGCAACAACCGAATAAATCGCTACTGATATTATACTTTTATACGAGAGCACGTTGAGACATTTTCCGATGTTTAAAATGGTGGAAAACATTTTTAATTTAATAAATAAAATTATCGATTATACCGGATATATATCAGGATATAAATATCGGATATATATATATATATATATATATATATATATATATATATATATTGTTATGAAATTGTTCACCCTGTATAGGGAATTTTATAAATTAATATTTTTTTTTGTTTGAGCTGATAGTTAATTTATTAAAAGATTATTCAAAGTTAAATGTTATGTTTATTAAATAAGATAGGAGAGTTGATATGCAAGTAAAGAATAGGAAACGAAAGGTATTATAGATAAATTGGCAATAAATTGAAGAAAAGTGAAAGAATCTTAAAAGTTATTAAAATAATGAAAGATGTTATATTAAAATCGAAATTTTGGGAATTGTCATATATGAAATTTTAAGGCAGATAGTAAAAAGGGAATATAGGGGTAATAATCTAAAATAAGGCTGAGGTAAATTAAAAAAAAAGAAATCTAGTGGTAAAGAAATTTGGTGATAAAAAAAAAATAATAAACAAGTCAATTTTGACTAAAGGTTTTTTTGTCAGAATATTAATAAATGGTTTATGTAAGAGGATTTATGTAGAGATTTGGAGAAAATAAATAAAAATATACACTGGTACAATACAAAACGCTATTTAACTAAAAAAATAAATAGAGTTTGTAAGGCATATAGAAAGACAACTGCAAGGGGAAAACCCAATAAAAAACACGTAAGGAGGAGTATAGAGGTATAGAAATTGAGAAGCTGAGACCAGGTTAAGAGGAAGTATTGAGAAGAAGTGGCTGGTCAGAGAAAGTATGTGAAGATGAATTTGTCGGAGGTGTGTTAAGAAGAAAAAGAAAAAGTAGTTAGGATACAGAATTGTAGAAAAGATGAACCGAAGAAAGAATTTTTAAGAGGCCAAAATTATAATTATTCGTATATTTTTTTTTTGTAATGTTTATGATTTTTTTGTACTAGGACCCAGCCAAATTTCTGAGACAAATTGTAAATATCATTACAATATATAGATATAGATTTTGAAAGTATTTGCTGTGTGATTCCTAAGTAGAGTAAAATATTGGGGAGAAGCAAGAATAAAAGAACAAAGTGTACTCTTTTAGGATTTATTCCAAGCTTTCGAGCGTGGTTACGCTCATCATCAGGGAAGCTGTAAGTGATGAGTAACAAAATTGGTACAATAAAATGGGGTATTACAGAAAAAAAACATACCCCTAGTGAGATTGTTGTTCACAGGTTGTAAAATTAAAAATTGTTAAAATACAGATTAAAAACACGTCCACATAATAAAACATTGTAAAACTTGTTAAAAAATAAAAATTACAATATATAGATATAGATTTTGAAAGTATTTGCTGTGTGATTCCTAAGTAGAGTAAAATATTGGGGAGAAGCAAGAATAAAAGAACAAAGTGTACTCTTTTAGGATTTATTCCAAGCTTTCGAGCGTGGTTACGCTCATCATCAGGGAAGCTGTAAGTGATGAGTAACAAAATTGGTACAATAAAATGGGGTATTACAGAAAAAAAACATACCCCTAGTGAGATTGTTGTTCACAGGTTGTAAAATTAAAAATTGTTAAAATACAGATTAAAAACACGTCCACATAATAAAACATTGTAAAACTTGTTAAAAAATAAAAATTGTTATTAAAAGATTTTTACTTTCCGAACAACAGAGTTGTATAGAAGGAAAGTATTGCGATCATGATATTTTGACCATACCCAGATTTTAACGGATCTTTACGTTTTGAGGTCACCTGAATCCATTTATACCATTTTTAGCATGATGTCTGTCTGTGTGTGTGTGTGTGTGTCTGTGTGTATGTGTGTGTCTGTGTGTGTGTGAACACGATAGCTTCTAAACGGCTGAACCGATTTAGATGAAATTTTATATACATATTTAGGGTAACAAGGAGACGACCTGTATATGATTTTGGAGTTAATCGGACAACCGGAAGTGACAGTTGCTATAAGTGATGAGGTCATTACTTAACAAGATGACAATAAAGTTTTACACATATATTTTTTATACGTTATAGTTTAATTTCGAATGTTTAAAATTTTCAAAAACTTTTGCCATTGTTGCCAGATTTATCAAAAAGTATTTTTTTTTCATATTTTTCTTAAATAACCAAAATAATGCATTTTTATGAAAAATTACAGGATATAAAAGTTGTAGAACATAAAATTTTCTACACATTTTGTCATTACCGGTTTTTTGAATTCCTGATAGTTTCGCCGCTAGAGGGCGTGAAAAAAATTTATATTGACATTTTTGTGACTTTTTTAGATTTTGAGACAAAATTATGGAGTTTTATGAAAAATTACATGGTATCAAAATTGTAGAACATAAAATTTTCTATAAATTTTGTCATGACTATTTTTTCAAGTTGCACATAGTTTCGCCGCTAGTTTTTATTTTAATTCTTATCTTTATTAAATTATAATTTTTTAGTTAAATTTTTATATTAAAAATTTAAAAAAAATATTTTTAAATTTGTAATAATTAATTTTATAATTATAATTTTTTTCAAATTTTTTTTACAAAAATTTTGGAATTTTTAAAAAATTGGCTAAGAAATGTAAGATTATATTACGATTTTAAACTAAATTGAATAACTTTTAAAATATTAAAGTTATTGAAATGTGATTTTCACCATTCGAAAGATAATATAAAACTCTAAATTTTAAATGTATTTTGGTTTCTTAAACTTTAGAATTGTAATTATAATAGAAAAAATTAAGAATTTTTTTTAAATTTTTTGTAATTTTGTTTTATCAATAAGTATAAAATAAATGAAAAAAGTAAATAGCATATCCGAAAAGGATCCAAAAGTACTATGTGTGTAAATTATTTCATAATTTTAATATAGTATTTGTAAAAGTTATAGCAAAAAATGAAAAAAATTTAAACAATTCAATGGATACCCATGAATTTTTGGAAAAAAATTTGATTTTTTTTTAGTTTTTTAAACTAACTTTATTAATGCATTTTGATCCAGAAAACCTAAAAAAAAGGTCTGTTTCCAATTTTGAATAAAATTGAATGAGATATTAATGATTTATTGATTTTAAAATTATTCAAAAATAGGTTTGATTTGTTTTAAGGTTAAAATTAATATGAAAAATTTTAAAAAAGTTACCCTTAAATTTGTAGTAAAAAACTCTATAATTGTGATTTTTTTCAAAATTTTATTCAAAAAATTGTAGAATTCCTCATTTTTTTTTTGAAATTTAATATAAGTTTAAAAAAAAATTGAATAACTTTAAAAATATTAAAGATATTAAAATGGGATTTATACCATTCGATAGGTAATATAATTAATGTATTTTAATGCAGAAAAAGTAAAATAATCGATTAAACAATTACTTTACTAGGAGTGTTTGGAAAGTTGGGTGGGATTACCCCTCATTTTTTTTTGTTTAAAACCGTATTATTTAAACGGTTTTAAACAAAAAAAATCTTTTAATAACAATTTTTATTTTTTAACAAGTTTTACAATGTTTTATTATGTGGACGTGTTTTTAATCTGTATTTTAACAATTTTTAATTTTACAACCTGTGAACAACAATCTCACTAGGGGTATGTTTTTTCTGTAATACCCCATTTTATTGTACCAATTTTGTTGCTCATCACTTACAGCTTCCCTGATGATGAGCGTAACCACGCTCGAAAGCTTGGAATAAATCCTAAAAGAGTACACTTTGTTCTTTTATTCTTGCTTCTCCCCAATATTTTACTCTACTATATAGATATATATCACTTAATATATATCCTACGAACCCTGAAAATTATACATAAAAAAATAAAAGAAAAACTAAAAACAAAAAAAAGAAAAAAATAAGAAAAAAAAATACAAAAATAAAAAATTAAATAAAATATGTATATAAAAAAAAATTAATAAATAAATAAATTAATTAATAGACAAACACTAACAAAACATATGTAAACCAATAATAATTTGTATGAAAAAACATTTAATATAAAAAAACATATTAGATAGCAGATATAACAGAAAAACACGGTTAGGCTAATGGTTTTCATTGAAGTCCGCAATACGTTGAAATCCCCCCCCCCCCCCCAAATATTGTGTACTGGGTGTTGCTTTATTCTAATAAATATCTTAATTAATATGTATTTCTTTATAGTTTGTGAGATGGGAATAATATGTTTTTAATTATTATATAACTTTATTACAACAATAAAAATCTTGATACTAATTAATAAATACATAAATAATTTTTTTTTAATTTCAATAAAACTACAAATCGAGTAGTATTATAGAATTTTGTGGCTTCTCTGTTAGTTTGCGCTTTGAATGATATGATATAAAATGTTAGTGACGATCAAAGTAAAAGTTGCATCGATTTGGTCAAATATAAATGCCTGTCATTATATCTGACCTTGCCGCGATTCTGGAATTGATACCATCACTATTAGACCAATACTTTCTGGAAATATTTTCCTAATTTATTATTCATACATGCAAGCAACTCATGAATATTTTTATTTTATATCGGAAGCTCTTATTCACCTCTAATACCTATTACATAATATTTTGTATTGAATTAGTTTTAATGAAAGAAACGTGTTTTCTTACCTATGATTAAAAAAATAACAGCTGTTGTTTCTCTTGGGAAATATTTTCATTTTTCTATGATCATCACAGAGAGTAAGCTAAATAATCGTGAGAAATAACTTCCCACACTACAAATGCGTATTTAAAATTATAACTGCTTTGTTTCTTCCATTGTTACGCAGGTAGAGAAACGAGTTAGTTAATCTCAAAGTGGACATAAAAAGGACCACGCAATTTTTATAGATAACTTAGAAACTTTTATTAAATGAATAGATACAACTGTTTTCAATTTAAAGAGCTTTTAGATGTTCAAGAACTGCTCGAAAGATTTTTTTAAATTTTTTCCCATAGCGATCCTTAAAAAAATGGGATACCGCACATGTCTGAGAAAATTCTGTACCCCGAGACATGGAGTGAGGGCGCGAATGCCCTCGGTACAGGTCCATTATCTAAAATTTTTATTATAAAGTTTATAAAAGGTTACAAATTTAGATCACACATAAGTGACCAAATAACGATATCAAATTCATTTTCACTTGATTTACTGGCACTTGACGTGTTCAATTTAGAGATCACTGCATCTTTTTAATCATAATTTCCAAGACAAATTATTAAAAGGAATATCTTTTGCACAATTTTACTTTCCCGACCCACCTCCTAGAAGGGAAAGTATTGTGAACGAGCTAAAAAAAAATTTCGAGATAAAAACGGAAATATCCATTTTCGGGTGCCCTGAGACGATTAAGACCATTTCCAGATGGAAGTCTGTCTGTCGGTCTGTGTGTGTGTATGTGTGTGTGTGTATTCTTCCACGATAGAGGACACACGTTTAATCCGATTGAGCTGAAATTTGGTATAGGGGTTTGGGTTACCCCTCAGAAGAACCCATTAGTTTTTGTACGACATCTGTCAAACGGGAGTATCACTATCAAAAAATGACAGATCAAATATGTCACGGAATTGGACATGCAATATGTCATTTGATAGCACTTAAAAAACTATTCAGAACAGTTCAAATTATTTCTACAACTGTCAAAAATAAAAAAATGTCAAAATTTGAATTTTTAGTAATAAATATCTTAAAAAGTATTAGTCCGATTGGACTGAAATATGGTACAGGGTTTTGGGCTACCCGTTGGAAGAAATCATTAGTTTTTGTATGACATGTGTCAAACGGAAGTGTCACTATCAAAAAACGACAGATGCAATATGTCACGGAATTCGACTTGCAATATGTCATTTGAAAGCACTTGAAAAACTCTATACAGAACAGTCAAAATTATTTCTCCAACTGTCACCTGTCGAAAATGAAAAAATGTCAAAATTTGAAATTAAATATCTGAAAAAGAATTCGTGGATTTTTTTCAATTTTTTTACAATATTTTCCAATTTTGTCAAATTTTTTTTTTAATTTGTTTTTGAGATTTTTTAAGTTTTTTTCAAGTTTTTTGATATTTTTGAGTTTTTTTGAGATTTTTGAGATTTTTAGAGGTTTTTTGAGATTTTTTGAGATTGTTTGAGATTCTTTGGGACTTTTTAGAATTTTTAAAAAATTATAGATTTTTTTGAGAATGTTTTAAAGTGTTTTAAGATTTTTTGAGAATTTTTGGTTTTTTCAGATTTTTTAATATTTTTTAAGATTTTTTGAAATTTTTTTGAAATTCATTCGAGTTTTTTAAGACTCTTTGAATCTTTTGAAATTTTTTAGAGATTTTATGAGATGTTTAAAGAGTTTTTGAGATTTGTTGAGTTTGTGTTTTTAGGTATTTTGAAATTTATTTATATTTTTTGATTTTTTGAGGTTTTTTAAGATTTTTCAGATTTTTTTGTTGAAATTTTTTAAGGTTTTTTGAGCTTTTGAGATTTTTTGACTTCTTTGAATTTTTGGAGATTTTTTGATCAAATTTTTGAGTTTCTGAGACATTTACTAATTTTTTGAGATTTGACGTTTTAAATTTTTTGAGAATTTTTAGATTTTTAAAGAATTTTTGGACATTTTTGAGATGTTTTTAAACCGTCTAAAAATTTTTTGATATTTTTTTTGAAAATATTTTGAAGATTTTTTGATTTTTGAAATTTTTTGTGGTTTTGAGGTATTTTACCTATTTTGAGATTTTTTTATTTTTGAGATTTTTGAAATTTTTTGCGATTTGAGATTTTTTGAGTTTTTACTTTCCCGATCCACCTCCGAGAAGGCAAAGTATTGTGAACGAGCTAAAAAAAAAATTCGAGATGAAGATGGAAATATTCATTTTGAGGTCCCCTCAAATGTTTAAGACCATTTCAAGATGAAAGTCTGTCTGTCTGTCTGTCTGTGTGTATTCTTACACGATAGAGGCCACAGGTTTAAACCGATTGAGCTGAAATTTGGTATATGGGTTTGAGTTACCCGTCGGAAGAACTCATTAATTTTTTACGACATCTGTCAAACGGAAGTGTCACTATCAAAAAATGATAGATGCAATGTTACGAAATGTCACGAAATTGAACTTGTCGGGAAAGTTTTGGGGTGACACAACCGATTTTTTTATAAATTTACATATCGGAATTCAGGCTTATTTAATTCTCAATCATTTTTCTTTAATCGAATGAATTTTTAGTCGCGTTATAACATAGCTCTCAGCGTTTACTCAGGCATAAAAACAACCGTTGAATATCTGAAAATTTTTAACTTTATTTGATTGGCTAACAAAAAGTAGTATGGGATATTTGAGAGGACGTCTGTAGGTTACGCTTCGTAATATGCACAATTTTCGTTATAATATTTATTGCGGCGTACAAGAGGGAAAGATAAAAGCCAGATATCGATGGAAATATTCATTTTGAGGTTTCCCGAGAAGATTGAGACCATTTTCAGAGTAAAATCTGTCTGTGTGTCTGAGTGTAATCTTCCACGATAACTGCCGAGCCGTTAGACCAATCAAGATGAAATTTAGTATGAAAGGTTGGTTTGTGTTCCTCGAATGCGACCATTAGTTTTTGGTTTAAATTGGTGCCGTAGAAGGTCCTCAAGTATGACATTGATTCTTATTTTTTACGCAATGTTTCGTGATATTTCGCTATTTTTTGCTTCGATATGGACTGTAAACTAAATTAAATCTGAGTCTTCGAGAACCACCTTTTATGCACAAATTAACAACAACGTAGGTTATAATAGGAGGTGGCCGATTGCTAGTAGAAAGAACAATGAAAAAACAATAGGGCAAAGCGGTATTGCCAACCGGACTAAAATTAACAAGATTTGCCGAAATGCTAAAAATACAAATAAAAAGAAATAATTAAAACAAATACTTATTCAAGACCAACTATATGTCTCAGCTCCAAGAAAATATGTCCAAAGTATTCCGGAGATCACGTTTTAAATGACCAAAAGAGAACTTTTTTGAGTCACACCAATACCATGTTTCAAAATTATCATTAAAGGTTTCTTCTACCTTTTTCTTTAATTTTGCCCCTTCTACCCTCCTAAAACCCATTCAGGGATTTGGTATTTTGTAATTAAAATAATCCTATTCTTCAAAGCCAAGCCAGGAAAGTTCTGGTGTTACACGGCCGATTTTTTTACCATTATCTGCAAACCTCATTTTTATTGACAATGTTCATTTTATTTTTTTTATTTTTTAGAAACGGAAGTATAGAAAGACTAGATGAAGACAACAATTTCCAAAGAATAATAACAAAATATAGTGATTTAGAAGACAACATCAACGTAGTAGTAAGGTAAATTTATAAAATATTTAAATCTCCATAAATAAACTAAACCTATTCAAATTAAATACAATAAAACAATCTTTCTGTGAGGTATTAACGAAATTATTTTTTTATTTGAAAGGCTCATATTGAGCCATTATGTATAGAATATAACATCGTTCAAATGCACACCGCGGTTTCACACGGAGTGATCCAATTTTGAATGACTCTACCCCATTGATCCGGTTGAATTTATGCCATGGCATTGTTGGTTATGTTGTCTTTAAGGACATAAATCTGTGATTTCAGGAAACCCCACAACAAAAAGTCTAGCAGGATCAAATCTCACGATCTTGGTGGCTAATTCACGTCACCTATGCGAAAAATAACCAAACCCCAAACTCTCAAATCGTTCATGCAGAAGGTACATCGTCGTGTCCGCTGTATATCACATAGCCCCATCCTGCTGGAACCAGTGGAACCACATGTCACGTTCATATCGTTTAGTTTGGGTCAAAATAAATCGGTTGTGGATACATTACCACATGATGAATCTCTACAATCTCTACAAATGAAATTGGATTTTGGTCGTCTTCCAAACGCTCCGAAGATCAGTCAATGAACAGACGGCGTAGATTATGATCATTGACTTTGATCTCCTGGGTCAGTTAAATCTTATGCCAATTTGAAGTCTGTGAAAAGCCGAGTTCTTGTGCACGGCGAGGAATTGACTTCATCGGGTTCTCCTGCACCCTTTCACGAACCGCGGCAATGTTGTCGGCCGATCTGGCGTTCCTTTGACGTAAGAATTTGGCTGATTGTTTACTGAACCGGATGTCTCAAATTTCACCATCAGGTGCTGCTCAATCGTGTATTATATTCTATTCTAGCTAAATCGGACGTGGGAGATCTCACCTGCACTGAGTTTGTAAGCCTATTGTGCTCCGCCAGTTTTTACATCAGACCAATAATCTGGACAAAGTCCAGAATAATTCTGATGTTAGCTTTCACTATCTCTTCGGGTTCAGGATACTGAACCCCAAAGTACCATTCCTTTGCCTGTTCAGGTCCCGGCAATAGCATAATATATGAAGAGACGTTTCGTCCTCTTCCTCACATCTCCTACATAGGGAATCTTCCGATACCTTTATGAGGTTCAACTGTCTTCTGACTTCTGACTTATAAGTGCTTTAAACTGTCTTAGTCCCAGAAGTTCCATCTAGTATTCACTGTGTTTGTATTTTAATTGTTTGCTCCTCCAGCAGCATACCCTTTACATGTAGGAAATATCACATGTAGGTTGCGGTCCAATGGGGGAGTTCCCTCAATGTTGCCAACCCAGAAAAAAGTCTACCAACGGGGAAGGATTATTTTTGGTCAAAATCTACTTCATTATTTTCGCAATGATAAAATATGTGTACAAATTTCTATTGAGCTTTCCAGAATATATCGTTAGCGAAATATTATGATTTTGATAAAATCTTACTTCTGATTGGTTGAAATTTCGTTGTCAAATGTCGTTCGTCATGGAGTAAGTATAACAGAGCGACATGTTTCATTTTCAGATTATAGAATATTCATACTACTCGCCAAATTCAGTTTAGTTCCACCAATCCTCCAATGCTGTAGGTCAGTCGCTAAAAAAAACTCAACTTTTCTTAATTGTGAATTTGAAGCATGTTTAATTTGAACCACTGCAATATGGTAAAATTTCTAGTTAAATAAATAACCTTAACCTTGAAAATCTCATTTTTTGCATTAATCGATATTTGTGCCATTTATATTTAATTTGACTAAAGTAATTTTTTTTATGAATACAATTATCGAATTATTGATTTTTTCAATCTATTATAGAGTTCGTCCGTTAAGTGATAAAGAAATAAAAAACGGAGAAGAGTCGGTTATACAATTTCCAGGAAATGGCCAAGTATTGGTAAGTTAATAATAAAACGAATTAAATAAACAAAAATAAAAATACAACTGTCTTTTCCCTATGTGAAAACTTTTCTTTTAGGTTGATGGTATACCTGGAGGCCCTGGTGGTGGGCAAAAACCTAAACTTTTCTCTTACAATGTCGTTTTCGAAGCTGCAGCTACCCAGGAAGATGTTCTCCAATTTTCTGGAATGAAGAGACTCATAGAAATGGCTGTGGAAGGTTTTCGATGTACCTGCTTTTGTTATGGCCAAACTGGTAGCGGAAAAACGCACACGCTTACTGGTCCTCCAGGTCTAGTAAGTATTTAAAACAAGTTGGTTTTAAAAGTTTGGTAGTAAAACATTCCTTAGATAAAATAACGATTAATTTTTCTTTGTTCATTTTGGAAAATCATAAAAATCTATTTTTTTTAGTTTGGTTTGAAGACAGCTCCATACACTGATCAACATGGTTTAGTTTTTAGATCATTTATGTATTTATTTCAACTAATTAAACAACAATCTGATATGAATTTTATCCTCAAGGCTAGTTTTTTAGAAATATACAACGAAAAGGTGAGTAAAATATTTATAGGTAACTTAACATAATAAAAAACAATCAAAAATAACATAGTATAAAATGACATAAAGTGGGAAAGCAAAATGACATGAAAGGTTGTAAAGTGACTATGTGAAATGTTATTATAAACTGAAGTTATGACCTGACGTTACGAACTGATGTTATGAAGTCTTGACTATCCAAATCTAGCCTGTGTATTTAAAAAAAAAGAAAATTCAACTTCCATTTATAAAAAAATCGGTTGTGTCGATCCAAAATTTTCCCGACGAGTATCCAAAAATACTTTTTTAGCTATTTAATGTTAAATTTTCAACTTTTGACATTTTTTTATGTTTGACAGGTGACAGTTCTATAAATAATTTTGACTGTCCTGAATAAATATTTTCCAGGACTTTTAAATGACATATTGCAAGTCAAATTCCGTAACATATTGCTTCTGTCATTTTTTGACAGTCACATTTCCATTTGACAGATGTCGGGCAAAACCTAATGGGTTCTTCCGACGGGTAACCCAAATCCATATACCAAATTTCAGCTGAATCGGTTTAAACGTGTGGCCTCTATCATGTAATAATACACACAGACAGACAGACTTTCATTTGGAAATGGTCTTAATCATCTGAGGGGAATATTTCCATCTTTATTTCGAAATTTTTTTTTAGATCGATCACCAAAAATCTCAAATATCAAAAAATCCCAAATCACAAAAACCAAAAATCTCAAATAAGGGAAACTACCTCAAAACCATAAGAAATCTCAGAAATCAAAAAAAAATTTTTTCAAAAAAACTAAAAATTTTCAAAAAAATCTCAAAAATTTTTTGGAAGCTTTAAAAACATCTCAAAAATCTCTAAAAACTCTTAAAAAATCTAAAAATTCACAAAGAATCTCAAAAAATTTAAAACGTCAAATCTCAAAAAATAGTAAGTGTCTCAAAAACTCAAAAATTTGATCAAAAAATCACTAAAAATTCAAAGAAGTCAAATAATCTTAAAAATTCAAAAACCCTTAAAAAGTTCAAAAATAAAATTTGAAAAAATCTTAAAAAACCTCAAAAAATCAAAAAGTATAAAAAAATCTCAAAAAATTTCAAAAAATCTCAAAAAACGTCAAACAATCTGAAAAATTCTTTAAAAACCTCAAAAATCTCAAAACAACTTAAAAAATCTTTAAAAAAATTTAGTCTAAAAAAATTCGAATAAATATCAAAAAAATTTCAAAAACCTTAAAAAATTCAAAAATAAAATCTGAAAAATCTTATAAAACCTCAAAAAATCAAAAAGTATAAAAAAATCTCAAAAAATTTCAAAATATCTCAAAAAATGTCAAACAATCTCAAAAAATCTGAAAAATTCTTTAAAAACCTCAAAAAATCTCAAATCAACTTAAAAAATCTTTAAAAAAATTTAAAAATGTCATAAAATCTCTAAAAATTATCAAATGATTCAAAGAGTCTAAAAAAACTCGAATAAATTTCAAACAAATTTCAAAAAATCTTCAAAAATCTAAAAAAACTTAAGAAATCTCAAATAAATTCTCAAAAAATCTATAAATTCTTAAAAAATCTAAAAAGTCCCAAAGAATCTCAAACAATCTCAAGATAGCTCAAAAAACCTCTAATAATCTAAAAAAACCTCTAAAAATCTCAAAAAAACTCAAAAGATATCAAAAAATCTCAAAAAATCTTAAAAAACCTCAAAAAATCTCAAAAAATCTCATAAAATCTCATGAAATCTCAAAAAACCTCAAAAAATCTCGAAAAATCTAAAAAATCTAAAAAAACCTCAAAAAATTTCACAAATCTCAAAAAACCTCAAAACATCCAAAAAAATCTCAAATAATCTCAAAAAATCTCAAATATCAAAAAAACTCGAAAAATGTCATTTTTTTATAGTCGGTTCTTCCGACGGGTTACCCAAATCCATATACCAAATTTCAGCTCAATCGGATTAAACGTGTGGCCTCTATCGTGGAAGAATTCACATACAGACAGACAGACAGACTTCCATCTGGAAATGCTCTTAATCGTCTCAGGTCACCTTAAAATGGATATTTCCTTCCTTATCTCGAAATTTTTTTAGCTCGTTCACAATACTTTCCCTTCTAGGAGGTGGATCGGAAAAGTAAAAAGAAAATACAACTTCCATTTAATTCGTAAAAAAAATAAAAAATATATATCAAGATTCGAACCTGGAACTTTCATTTGTAACGTCTACACTCTAAAGTGGCAAATAATCAAAGTTTCAAGTTAATTACAATAAAAGCCGATTAGAGCGAATACACAGGCTAGATTTAGATAGTCAAGACTTCTTTTCAGTCCTGGATTGACCGCCTCGTGTGAAATAACGTTATGAACTGACGATATAAACTGACTTTATGTATTAATGTTCTGTTTCAATTTTTATTTTAGGTGATAGATTTGTTGAATCCAGGTAGCGCTAGAAAACCTTTAGCAGTACGGTGGAGCAAAAAAGCTAGAGGATTTTTCGTAGAGAATTTATTTTCTGTAGATTGCGAAGAATTCGATGATTTATTGGCTGTGTTAGAGGAAGGAATGAGAAATAGATCTGTTGGAAAGCATAACATGAATGATTATTCTAGGTAATATAGATTTTTTTTACTTATTGTACCCATATAGAATTAATTTAAATTTTTTAATTTTAGTCGTAGTCATACAATATTAAGTGTCCATATAACATCTGAACAACCAGCGGAAGATGGAGTTTTCATATCTAGATCTGGAAAAATAAATTTCGTTGATTTAGCTGGTAGCGAGATGACAAAAAAGACTCAGAGTGAAGGAAAAACGTTGGAAGAAGCGAACAATATTAATAAAAGTTTAATGGTTTTAGGTAAGTGAAGATTAATTTGTTTATTAAACATTTCCTTATGTTATGAAACACTATTAAATATATTGACTTCGAAAATCGATGTTTTATAGGTATTCATGTATTTTAATTAAAACTGAAAATGGAAATCTAATTTTTAGTTTAATCGTTACGGTCTGTACGAACGGTTATAGATATATCAGTAAAAACGAAATACAGTGTATCGAATGCAATTTTTTTAAATAAAATATTTGGAATTTAGAATTTGGTTATAACAAATGCAGTGAAAAAAATGGTAAATTAATTATCATCATTTGGTTTATGACGATAACAATATACATAACAGTAGTATGACTGTACCGGTTCTGGACTATTTCCATCCAGTTCCATCCACCTTGCCGAAGAGAAGAGACTAGCGGAGGCTCGTTTACCCCCAAAACAACCCCAAATTTTTATTAACCAACCCCAATTGGACCTAATGAGTGTCCTTTTGGCAGATGAGACCGACAACAATGACCAGAGGCGGTACTAGAACAACAGGACTTTTTGTGCCCCCTGTATATTGCAAAACTCATCGCTTATCGCTTGATCTATTCTTTTTTTCCCAACAAGAGCTGTTTAAAGCTGTTCGAAAACTGTTTGAGACATGTTCTAAAGCTGTTCGAGACCTGATTAAAGCTGGTTAAAGCTGTTCCAGATCTGTTTGAGACCTGTTTGAAAGCTGTTCTAGACCTGTTCTTAAGCTGTTCGAGATCTGTTGGTGTTGTTGTTGTTTGTGAGATCGATGACGCAAACAGGAGGGCACAAAAAATCCTCCTCTTCTTCTACCGCCTCTGGTCATTGTTATCGGTCTCGTCTGCCAAAAGGGCACGCATTACGTCTGGTTGTTTCATGACAATTTGGGGTTGTTTTGGGGATAAACGAGCCTTTGCTAGTCTCTTCTCAGCTAAGGGTACTCTTCTCTTCAGATAGGGGTGGATACTTCTTCGCCAAGGTGGATGGAACTGGATGGAAGTGGTCCAGAATCGATATAGTTATACTACTCATAACAAACAGACTTGGGTTGCGGATGAATCAGAAGAGATGCACTTATGCACTTATATATTAAAAATTGGACCCATTCAGAATTGTATAAACAAATAGTAAAAGACCAGAAAAAACATAATTATAAATATAATAACCGTTTAAAATTATTATCCCGATGGCCTGCGCCAGTACTATTTAAGGGACATTGTGATTTATAACAATAATAAAAATAAGTTGTTTTTTTTTCTATATAAAAATGCACCTATAGAAGTTACAGGTTTTAAATATTGACATCATAGTACAAAAAATGGATTATAATAAGATAAGGTGAGAGAGACAAAGACACACTCCAAAAACTCCGAAATAAAATGAGTGGCATAGGAGCAGAATAGTACTTCTTAATGGGCGTCAATATTATATGTTATGTTTTTTTTTGGACGAGCGCTTCCTTAATATTAAACATAGGAAGCTGCGGCGGTTTTCACAAATCGATTCTGTATTTAATTCTTTAAAGTGCGTCTATGGTACTTTTTTTATTATTTTTAGTCAAAGTGGTGGAAGACATTATTTCAAACCAAAAATTTTTATACTATTTTTGTCTTAAAGTTATCCATTGTTATGAAAAAAAGTTTGTGCGGTCGGGGGACACCGTTATTTTCTCAACTCCAAACGTGTTTTAATATCTCTCTCTATCTCTTTTCCTTTTTTATTATTTCTTTATATTTTTCCTAACTTTCATAATTTTTTCCCATTTTTCCCTGTTTTCCCCTATTTTCTATATTTTTTCCTATTTGTCCCTATTTTCCCTGTTGTTTCCTATTTTCGCTATATTTCCCCATTTTTATCTATTTTTACATCTTTTCACTATTTTTTCAATTATCCATATTTTTCCCTATTTGGGTCTATTTTTCACTATTTTCCCTATTTTTTCCTACTTTCTCCTATTCCCTATGATTCCCTATATTTCCCTATTTGTCCCTATTTTTCCCCGATTTTTCTATTTTTCTCATATTTCCCCATTTTTATCTATTTATGCCTCTTTTCCTATTTTTCATTATTTTTTCCTATTTGCCCTATTTTTCCCTATTTGTATCTATTTTTCACTATTTTCCCTATTTTTACCTACTTATTTGGATCTATTTTTCACTATTTTCCCTATTTTTACCTACTATTTCCTATTCCCTATTATTCCATATTATTCCCTATTTTTCTATATTTTTTTCAATTTTTCTTACATTTCCCCATTTTTATCTATTTTGCCTCTTTTCACTATTTTTCTATTTTCGCTATTTTTTATTACTTTTTCATATTTCCCTTATTTTTCCCTATTTGTATCTATTTTTCAATATTTTCCCTATTTCTACCTACTCTTTATTATTATTCAATATTTTTTCCTATTTGTCCCTATTTTGAATATATTTCCCTATTTTTGCATATTTCTCTGTTTTTTCCTATTTTTCATTATTTTTTCCTATTTTCCGCTGTTTGTCCCTATTTGTATGTATTTTTTTCTATTTCCTGTATTTTTCCCAATTTTTCTTATTTCAAATTTTTCTTATTTTTTCCCTATTTATCCCTCTTTTTCTTTATTGTTCCACATTTTCAATTATTTTTCCGACTTTTCCTCATTGTTCCGTATTTTTCCCTATTTTCCTAATTTTTCCTATTTTCCTTATTATTTTCATATTTTTCAATAAAAAAAAGAAGAAATTAGCAACATAATTTTATTTTCTTAATTCTACGAATCTTGGTTTTTTGCGACCTTAACCTGAAGGTGATCATGATGGCTATGAGTATAAACTTAATTTCCCTTTTTAACATAATCGATATATACATTCTAAGCCCTAAAATTTCCCACAACAAATCATAATTCATGGGCTTCGACTAGGCAACTAATTGTTTCCTTTCAAGGAATAACTCACAAAAAGATCTTGATTTTACGTATTTGGTATTCATTAATTTAATAACAACGTGCCTGTCCTTGGTTATCTGGTTATATAGCTAGGAGAATTTATTTTTTAATTCATTTTGAGTTGATAATAATTAAATTTTGTCGATATCTAATATTTATTTAGATTTAGATAAAACACTCCATAATAAAATTAAATAAATGCAGATCAAAACTGAATTACTTTAATGATCAGGATTTTTTTTTAATTTATGTAAAATATAAAATGAACTAAAAAGGATAAATTGCAATTTTTAAATCATCAAATTTTGTTAACGATTTCCCGGTTTGTAATTTTGTTTCTAATATAAATAAATTGTTCTTGTGCTTAATACAAATAAACGAGCTAGGAAAAGCTCTTTAGAAATACTACCATGTGTTTTAATATAAAATCAAGTTTCATCGTTATCTTACAAAACGATGTGGTCCTTCGAGAAAATCTAAGTCAATAGTAACAAAGAAAAGAGGAGCTAAAATCGATTTTAATGGGGACGTGTGATGCGATAGCTACAGCAAATTCATTTGTAGTATATGAAAATATACTTAAAATTATTCACAAAAATAGGCTTTGCTAATTTTGAAACACTACGATTACTAAAAAATAAATTTTCAAAATTTTTAAGTGACGTCAACTACATTAATTAGTTAAAGTAATGTAGATGGCATGACAAGGTATAATTTACAGTTATCTGTCGATAATTACTAAACCAAATAGCCTTAGCGACTTTGACTATTAATAAAAAAGAAGAAAAAAGCAAAACACATAGGCGACACCTAAACATTAACATAATAGGTTATGTTATACTCAAAAGTGACAGGTAAAGCGCTGTGACTAGCAGTGCATCGGATGTACGTTTATTTTATATATCGGCCGTTCACTGCGTTTTAAGGTTTACAAAATATGGAAGTATGTTGGCGCATCTGCTTGATAAGTTTGATAATATTTCTGTCACTTTTTTTTTTTCGTAATGTGTATATTATATGGTTTCGGTGAATAAGGGCCGGAATTTAATTCCCAGTACGGCCAACTTTTTTATGTTTTGATAATTTTTTTGGTTTCCTAAAAACCACATAAACAGAGTCGTTGGTAACCGGTTTGATTTGTACAGTTAGTCTATTTATGGGTAACCTAAATATCATTTAAATATAGTAATACACTGATCAGTAGTAGAAGGTCTGTTTGCTATTTGTATTGAGGTAAAAAATATGATGATAATTATTTATAGTTCAGTATTTCCGGTGGTGGGTGTATTAGGGCCGGTACCTTTTTTCAGTCCGGTACACTTTTTCAGAATGGATATTTTTTTGGGCGCGACTTGTAGTAGAATTTAACTGGCACAAAGCGTCACCTAAGAAAAAAGCGTTATGCCCCCTCCAAGCGAGTCCCTCTCTTTCTGTTACTCCCTGTCTCTTTCCACAATATAATTTTTGTCTCATTTAATTTTTTTATAGTATTTATAATTATTTTATAGATTGAGAAAGTTTTTTATATTTTCTCGTTTTTTGTCATTTTTCTGATTTTTTGTTTTTTTTTCGTTTATTTTTGGTTTTCTTTTCGAATTTTTCTAATTTTTCCTCATATTTTCCTATTGATCTGTTTTTTTTCTTTTGTATTCTATTTTTTTCTTTTTCTTATTCCTCTGACTTTTTGTGATTATTTGCGATTTTTCTGCCATTTTCTTCGAATTTTTTGTTACAATTTTTTCTGGTTTTTTCGTTGTTCTTTGTGTTTTTTCCGTTTTTTCCGTATTTTACAATTTTATTTTTCATTTTTTCTAATATTTTTGTTTAAATTTGTTTTCTGCTTTTCTTATTACTCCGATTTTTTTCTGATTTTTTGGGTTGTTTTTTTTTCTCGTCTTTTCACATTTTTCTGATTTTTTTCGATTTTTTTTCATCTTTCCTCATTTTTTCATCATTATTGTTTTTTTTTTCTATTTTTTTCTTATTCCTTGAATTTTTGCGATAATTTGCGATTTTCTTCTCTTTTTTTCATTATTCTTCATTTTTTTTTCTCATTTTTCTGATTTTTTGTTTTTTTTTTCGAATTTTTCTAATTTTTCCCTATTTTTTGCCATTGTTCTGTTTTTTTCAATTTCTTTCTTTTGTTTTCTCATTTTTTCTTATTCCTCTGTTTATTTGCGAGTTTTTTGCCGTTTTCTTGAATTTTGTTGCCATTTTTTTTTTAATTCATTGGATTTTTTTCATTTTTTTTTTTTATTTTTTTATCGTTACAATTTTTCTGGTTCTTTGGTTGTTCTTTTTTTCCACTTTTTTTTGGATTTGTTTCATTTTTTTTTATTTTTTTATCGTTACAATTTTTCTGGTTCTTTGGTTGTTCTTTTTTTTTCCACTTTTTTTGCGCTTTTTACTTGTTTTTTTACCATTTTTCATTTTTGCAAATATTTTTGTTTAAATTTGTTTTCTGTTTTTCTTATTACTCCGATTTTTTCTGATTTTTTGGGTTGTTAAAATTTTTTCTCGTCTTTTTCTTATTCTTCTGGTTTTTCGTTTTTTTTTTGTCGATTTTTTCTCATTTTCCACATTTTTTCATCATTGTTGTTTTTTTTTCTAATCTTTTTTCACATTTTTTCTTATTCCTTTTATTTTTTGCGATTTTTTTGAGGTTTTTTTGCAATTTATTGCAATTCTTTCAAATTTTTCATTTTTTTTACTGTTACAATTGTTTCCGGTTTTTTGTTTTTTTTTTTAATTTTTTGTGTTTTCTTTTGCGATATTTTTCGATTTCTTACGTTTTCCTGCGTCATTTTTGTTGTTGCGATTTTAGCGTTTGATTTTTTCGTTTTATTCCAAATTTTCTGATTTTTCTTAAAATTTTTTCCAATGTTTTCTATTTTTTTTCTCCAAAATTAAAATGTTTATTAGATTTCGCTTTTTTAACTTTAAAACTACATAAAAATAGTGACTGGTAACCAGTCTCATTTATACAGTAAAGTGTATTTATTGTGTAAAGTGTGGTTTATTTTATTTTCCGATGTACGATGCAGATCCGATGTACTGCTAGTCACGGCGAAAATAAAACCAATAAATTTTTCTTCTTTTCTTATGTTTACATTTGGCCTCTGTTTAATAAGGAATTCGATTCGTATATACTGACATCTCTGAACAGTATTATCAATTAATGTAGATATTTTTAATTTATTTTTTTTTTAAATAAAATATAGGTTTAAAAAAATTATAAATATTTTTCTAGGCATATTTGATAACAGACTTTTAAGTAATAATTTAAAAATTTTACATAATACGTCCCCATTATCTCAAAAAGCCTGGTGAAATAATTTCATATGTTTATTCGAAGTAACAATATTTAAATACCTAAATTCAACTGTATTATTATTGTATTCTGTTTTTTTTTTAATTTATAAAAAATACAAGGCTTTACAATAATGAAAAATAATTAAATATTTTTATAGTCGCGATTTGTCATTATTTATAAAAAAGACACTCTCACGCGAACTTCACTAGTTATTTTCACATTATTCTAGAATACAATTTATTTTGTTATTGAAATCTAAAAAACTTTAGCGTGACAATTTACTTTAAACTTTGTAACGATTTATCATCGCTGTCACATTTTGTGGACCTTTGAATTTTTCTGAAAAAATCAATTGTTTTGAATATATAGAGCCATTCGCGTTTTCCAATATTGCAACCGGAAGTCACCATATAGCAATTCGAAAATTCGGATTTAAGCTTCACTCGTAGCAAATATAAAAAAATCAGTGAATATGGCTTTTTTTTTACTAATTTTATTGGACCATTTTGTTGTGTGTTAGTTAATAAATTACGTAGATTGAAATAGAAATAAAAAAAGCCAGAAATGCGTCAATTGTGGCATAGAAAAAGAGTTTGGTATGTAGTACGGCGCTTTGGCATGCGGAGACGTGACGTCACACGTGACACAATCCGCGTTTTAATATTCTATTTCTCCGTTATTTATTGAAAGTTTTCAATTTTTTTTATCGATTTATTAGTTTTTTGTCTATATTTTAGTTAAATGTATAAACATATTATATTATCACTGCCATGAAACTTCTCCATTGTGGATAAAATATATAAAATGAAGTTTAAAAATATATAATCTGCATTTTTAGATCAAGGCATATATCTCAAGAAGGGTTCATTTGCACCTGGGGACTTCGCAACTGGGGACTCGGGGTAAAAATTTGGCATCTCGGGACGCTGGAAATTTTTACGTGTTTAGAATTTGTAACTGGTAATTTTTTTATGAATCGTGTCTGTATATTTTTCAAAATAAGCATAAGTTTAAATTAAACAAATAAATTCAGTCAGTTATGCTGAGTTCATTGCTGTTGTCCGTTTGTCTCTATCTGTTGTGGTTCCTGAGTTATAGCGCTGACGGACAGACGAACAGACAGACGGACAGAACCGTATTATAAGACTTATTTTAGAAGTCTAAAACGAATTTTCCTAACAACATCCTGTATAAAAACAAATATCGACTTTCCACTTAAACGTACGTCTATGAAATAATGAAAAAATCCAAGGAAAAGTTAAACCGCAAATTGAATTTCCCGTACATAATGAATAAGAGACCTTTTCACAAGTCGATGCTTAGACACATCGGGGGTGTGGACTATGAAACAAAAGATTTCTCGTATAGGGTAAAGGGGTTGTTATAATTCATTCGATATTCAGAGTATATTAGGTGCTGCTATCAGTTACAAATTAGTTAGCGGGAAATAAATGAGCTAAATGTAATAAGGTCACTAAAAAAAAGAATATTTTAAATTATTGTGATGTTTTGTAAAAAAAATTTGAGATAAAAAATAACAAATAATAATAAACATTTTTATACAGGGTGTTTCCAAATAAGTGCGAAAGTTTTTAGCTGATGATTTTTTGTCGAAAACTGAAGGCAGACTTTCATGTAAACATGTCTTAGTCTTGTCCTTGAAAAGTTACACGCTTCAAAAAATAAGAAAAAAAATTCATTTTTGTGAAATTGTTGAAGAGTTAAAGAAATGACATTCTATGGGCGTGTTTTACCAATAAAAATGCTACCTGTGAATATTTTTTTGAATTTATTGTGATCTTAAGGGGTGAAACATGAAGATCCATTTTTTACCAGAACTTTCTATCAAAATAAAATTTTGTTTATATGAAAGATCCCCTTTAATCGTCCCCTAAAAAGTTTCGCACTTATTTGGAAACACCCTGTTTATTTATTCTAAAAACAAAATGACATTTCTACAGGTGATTTGGAGAAGCGTCTAGATCCCAATTGCAACTCGAGTGCCCACCGCTGTTGCCATCGTTTGGTACGTTAACTTGAAAGTTTGATTATATATTATTGTGATACGAAGTGGTCCAGTGCCAGAGTGTATGCTTTACACATAAAACTTCCTGGTTCGAATCCCGAGGAATTTTTTTTTTATTTATTTTTTTTTAATACACAGGTAGATTTAGATAGTCAAGACTTCTTTTAATAAAATAAATATTTTTTTTTCGTCAATGAAACACTTAAACCTGGCAACAGCGGTGGGCACTCGAGTTGCAATTGGGATCTAGACGCTAGTGTGATTTGGTGAATATTTTTATTGGACTTTTCCTTATAAATTTCACAATATTCATATGTCACTACAGTTTGTTTTTATTTATAAACAAAAACGAATTAAACATTCTTAAAAAGAGGATTTTCTTTTAATTTCAGGTTATTGTATTTCGTCTTTAAGCGACACAAAACGAATTAAAGGACACATACCATACAGAGATTCAAAATTGACCAAACTTTTAGCTGATTCTTTAGCTGGAAATGGTGTAACATTAATGGTAAGTTGCCGAAATATATCAATTTATTTATGAATACTATTTTTAATTATTGTAGATAGCATGTATATCACCAGCAAAATCTAACATACACGAAACTATTAACACGCTTCGGTATGCTGCGAGAGCGAAAAAAATACGTACCAAACCCATTGTGGTAATGGTAAGTAAAATATCATAATTTAATGAACCAAACAGCGGTATAAGCATAAAAAATGTTGTTTGGTACATAACGGTGTTTTTTTTTGTAGGATCCGCGTGAAGCTCTAATATTAAACTTAAAACGAGAAGTAGCTACTTTACAAAGTGAAAATCAACATTTAAGATCTGCTTTGAATACTCATTCTGGTTCTACTTTGACTGACGCATCTTCTGGTGAGATTTGTAATATTTTTTTATTCCTATAATTTATACTTTATCAATTTACAGTAGAAAGAAGGATTCTTCAAACACCTCCACATGTTAATCTAGAAGAACTAGCAAATCTAGAAGGACCCCAACTAGCTGAACTTGTAAGATTATACATGCAAGAGAATGACGCTCTTAGAAAAGATAACGCAGAACTTTTTACATCAAGAGATCTATTACAAAGAGACCATGAGGTTGTGTGTAGAGAAAATGAGAGATTATTAAAAAAATTGGAAGAAGTTAATTCGTACGTAAAAAAAATAAACTGCATAGTTTCTTAATTATTGTTATTATTTTGATCGTAAATACATTTTTGTTATTATTTTTAACTTTTCTTAAAATTGCTTGTTTCTTCTTTTCAAGCTTCTAATAACTGAAATTATTTATGTTTTGATCTACACTTTATTTCACCAAACTCTTCCATTAGAAATATGAAAAACTTTAATAAATTGTTACAAATTTTTCTAATGGGATATTTGTGGTGACTTACTGTGTATTTATTTTAGAATATGTTGCAGCTCTCCTTTAATTCCAGCTAGACCTGCTTTTTCCGCAGAAGTAATAAATAATGAAAATACTAATATTTGGACCAACACTGTACCTGAAAAGTCTTCGGTAAGTTATGAATCTCATAAAAAAAGTAGTACTAGCAGGTCAATCCACTCATCATGCCAATTTTTTTTTCATTGAAAAATTACTGTTAATACTAATTTCGGTGAGTAGAATACAAATTTGATGTCTAAAATTACACAAGAATAAGTATGAACACTCCAGGTAAAAAAAATGGTATCCCGCAAAAAGAAGGACGTCCCAGCTAATTCTAGTTGATAAAAACAAACCATTACTTTATTTTGTTTGGTATTTTAACACCATTTGCAACTTAACAGGGAAATTTAGGTAGTTCCCCTATCTTTTCCTACTTCAATGATGCACTTTTCGTCTTGAATCGGATATGCTCCCTACCAATTAGACCATCCATAAGATCCACGCCTCCCATGTGGTAGCTATATTCTCTGATAATTCATGGGCAATCACACTTCTATAAATCTTTTGGTCTTTCGTTCGTATCTACTAATTTTTGTAGGTGGTGTTGATGTTACTGTTGCTGTTAGATATGATTGTACATCAACTTAGGTAGATGTGAGTCTAACGCTTTTGCTGTCTTTCCACAATGGTAAAATCTATACCAAGAACAGTTCCGACATATTCTTCCCAATATCCTCTTTGATTTGCAGTCATAGCATTACCCTTTGGCAGCTTTTGTCAGTATATATAATAAGATTTTTGAATTTTGGAACCGTCTGCGAAAGACGAACGACGATATTACCAGTTGCACCCAAGTCTGGAGTACCATTATCATTTTTGACATGGTAAACTTCAAAACGATATGAAAAGCCGCTAGAATCTCACAGTACAAATAATTTCATCCCCCATTTATGAGGTTTCTTTGGGACGTGTTGTCTGAATGCGCTTATCATCTGTATTATGACATCATGCGAGAGTAGGAGAGGGGTAGTAGTAACAATTGAGTTTTTGGTCGTCTATTTTCTATTTTCTTTGTTTTCAAAATACATAAATTCCAATATGGCAAATAAACGTAACATTTTATTTGTGTTTACTATGATGAATGCGAATGCAAACTTTATTTTGTTCTTCGAGAGAGAAAATTTAGAGTAAGTCTGTAAACTTTGTCCAACAACTAAACCGACTCCTATGTTAAAAATTAGAGAAGTGGGCATTGAAAGAACAAAGGTAAAATTAGAGAAGTGGGGATGCTGAAGGTGTCGTTGTAGTTGTTGGACAATATATAAAAACAGTTTGAGATCGAGACAGTAACAAAAACGTTAGAGAATGAGTTTCGAGTGACGAGTGTGATTGTCTATTGTCTTATTGTCTAGAGACGAAATATGGACGTCTGTGTTTTTTAGAGTGGTGTAAAAACACATCTGTTTGCGCAAATCAAGTACCAAGCGGGCTCGACGTAATGAGCATGTGCGTGAACAGAGTTGTTTTAGGTAATATTTGAATTTGCAACATTATCTTTGTAGAGCACATTTGTTCATCAACAGTAGAATAGCTATGATAGTTCTAGGTCACTCCTTATGGAAAATCGCTAAGGTCCCTCTGTTAATTTTTGTTACACGTCAAGGTTCCGATCCGCGCTAGACACGAGTCTCGATCCGCTTTCGATTTGCTTCTGATCGACCCGCGCTAGACGAGTCTCGATCTTTCGATCTACTTCTGATTAGGTTTGATCTGCTTTGGACCCGCTTCTGCGTACTCGGATCAAACCTGAATCAGCTGATCAAGCTGATCAAACCTAATCAGAAGCTGATCAAGATTATACTCTAGCTTTGATCGGAACCATCAGAAGCGGATCGTAACCTTGACGTGTACCAAAAAATTGGTACCTTAGCGATTTCCCATGTTATTTTTCATCAGTGGCCCAGAAATGTGATTCTACTATTAACATATAACCGAGCTAACTTCGGTATGGAACTGAAACGTTCATTGATATGGTTAAATGCACTTCTCATTTTGAAAAGTGAATCGTGTTCCGGATTAATACGATCTTTGGATGTTTGAATGTTATGGTTGTTCGAATAGCTTCCTAGATACCCAGTATTCTTCTATACTTAGTATCTGTATACTGACATATAGATAAATGTTCCGATGCATTGTCAGATATCTATACTTTAAATGTTGTGTTGACGTTCAATTGTCGTGCACTCAGATTGATATAATTGGCTATTTTGGTCAATAGCTCATCATTAAAAAATAATTGAAGTAGTCTAAAATGGTGTATTTCGGATAATCTTTCATTACCTCTAAATACCAAATATTTTTTTCGCCACACAATCTTCTATAACTCTATTGATTTAAGAATTATTTTACCATTTGATGGAATATTTGGTCCACTTGCCTCTTCCACTTGTAATAGTGAACGTGGTCGTTTGATACGTTGATATTTTACTCGTGGGTAATTAGTAACCATCGCTTCAGATGATGGTTCTGCTTGAGGTAATAGTTCTGCTTCAAATTCTCGTTGTTCAGTTGATTCTACTTCTGTAAGCAACAAATGTAGTTCTTTCCATGTGCTCAACATACTCTTCTAATAGTGATACTTCATAATCTGGGTCATTTACACTATCGTCGTCTTTGAATTCGCATCTGCCTCCTGTATTAGATTCAACATCACTACATGCTTCCATTATTTTTGCTAAATTTCAGCATCTGATAACTTTTCGAAATTCGACGTTTTCCTTCCAATATGATGATATTTAGGCAAACCCTTGTCTTTTCCGTTTAAATATAATTAGCAAATTCATCAGCAATGGTTAATTACAGATGTAAGAATACCATGCCAACCTCAGTTTTCGTACCTTTTGGGGGTCACCAATGATCATTACCTTTCAGAACATTCATGACCTAATTTATTTATAACAACTAGATTATATTGATATAACTTATAATCTTTATTATAAAAATGATAGTCACCACATCTATCGTAGGTTGATGGGTATAGGTACCAATCGGACATAGCTACTTAATAGGATAAAATCCTCTGTTAAAGCGACTAACCAAGTATAACTTGGTACCGGTAGATGATGGAGCTCATCATAATGCCTTATAGGGGAGAGCGAGCACCACATTTTTGATATAATCTTTATTACCTTATATACATTTATATTATTTTTGAATTTTCTGTTTTAAGCAAATACCGGAATCTATAAGAAAAGAATTGGACAAACGACAGATAGGAAATAGGTAATTTTTCTACTAATATAAATACTCACTTTGTTATTTTTATAATTAATAATAATAAACATTTTTTGTAGCAATCAAACTAAAGGGCATCGAAGATATAATTCTTTAGAAGATAAAAACGTTGGTACAAAAGGAAGACGAGTGACTCATCAATCAGATGACGACAATGTTAAAGATACTAGAAGGTATATTTAATAATCATTTTTGTGGTATTTAAATAGTTTTCAAATCATATTTAATATAATTTTTTTAAGCGATGTTACAGAAACTAATGATAACAAGAAAGAGTTCCAAAGGCGATATTCTGTAGCAAGGCAAGATAGTAAACAGAAAAATTCTGAAGTTTTTGGAAGTATGATATCTTTAAATGATGAAGATGAACTTAATTAAAAGAAAATCTACCTAATCAATATTACAGAAGAATTATACGCAATATTTATTGAAAAGTTTTACGAATTATTTAGAAGTTTGAAATAGTTTTTAATGCAAAAAGTCTTCTGCAATTAATTTGTGACTAACTATAGATATAAAATTTATATTTTAGCAAAAAATAAAATTTATTATTAATATTATGGGTATGACAGATTTGAAATATATTTTGCAAGAATTTTTTGCCTTTTATTTGTAGAGAATATTTTACATTTTATTAAAATGTATCTAAGATATACCAATATTAAAAAAAAAAGTTTATTTTTTTTAAATCTCGTTAACTATCAGTTAAATTTTATTCAGACCAAATCATATTTGTATATATAATATTTTTTAATAATAATAAACAGATCATGTTTTGAGTACTTGAATATTGCATTATTGTCATATATTGAATTATTGTCATGGGAAATACAAAAATTCTAAGAATTTCAAAGCTCTAGTACATCGAGAAGTTGGCAAAAAATCGATTAGTAGACCAAGTGAAACTTATATAAAGTGTGTGAAAAATGAAGAGCAGACAATCCTATTCTATATTAAATATGACAGTAGAGAAGTATCGATCTCGACTATCAAAAATTATCGATAGTTTATAGCGCTATAGATTAGTATACATAGTTAGGAGTTCATTCCAAGTTGCCAACCTAGAAAAAGGCTACCAACGAGAAAGGATTATTTTTGGTCAAAATCTACTTTTCATTATTTTCGCAATGATAAAATATATTTAAAAAATTTTACTGACCTTCCAGAATGTATCGCTAGCGAAATATAATGAACATTTTTACAAAGGTATATAACATTTATATATTCACAATCATCTCTGTACCATTTACTAAAAAAACGTTTTTATTATTATAAAATACCGAATTTCCCATTGCAAGCAATGCCACTGGAATTGCTCCGCTACTGCGCGAAGGACACAAATATTTGTTTTGTGACATAAACCTTTTATGAGGAAGTCAACGCTTTTTGTGCCATCTATCGGGCTACATATCAGATAATAGAAGCAAACTATTTCAAAAGGAAACTGTAAATTCCAGTTTTGCGAATTATTTTTGGTCTGTCTAAATTTACGGCATCGGAATACACGTCTTCTGTCTTTTTTTAGACAGACCAAAATTTTTGTATTTTTTTACAAATAAATGCAATTTTTTAATAATAAGTAATACGAATAATAAACATACAAGTATTTCTTTTTAAATAAATTTTCGCAGATTATATATTATGTTATTAAAGTACCTACAGTATGCGTACGAAAATATTTGTAAAACGTGTCAACGTTGGTATTGACAAACTTGTTCATCTCCTCATCCTAAGCAGTGTAATCTGCGGGTAATTACCCGATTTTCGGATATTTTCCTGCATTGTGGGTATCTTGCGGGTATTTCAATTTTACTGGTAAAATTCGGGTATTTCCTTCCATCTTCATCTCATGTCAATTATTCACTGTTCTGATGTTTTTTGGGAGTGAGTCCACTTCTACTAGACATAAATATTACCGCTACAGCTATCTTATTTCTCAAAATATGCACAAAAAGAGTAATTGGTTTGCATTGAACATACTTGGCAACACTTCCACATAATCACGTCAAATGTCAAAGATCAATAGAAAATAGCCCTGGCAGCTGAGGCCTCAAAAAAGAAAAGAAGAAGAAGATTATTTATTTCCAATCTAAGCTCTTGTTTGTGTTTTAATATGTTGTATACATTAAAAAAACGTTATAACTAACTTACAAATACTTCAAATTGTAAGTGAGTAAAATGCGGGTATTTTGGAATTCCACGCGTGTAACATCGGGTAGGCATTTTTGCGGGTAATTTGGTGATTTGTTATTGGCAACACTGGTCCTAAGACATACTTCAGTCAATACTGTCGTATGTCACATTTAAAAAATAAAAAGGTTAAAAATGGCTGCTATAGTAAGAATAAAAAGGTGTTTGGACGAAAATCCACTTGATACTTTCATTTTAAAATGTAAAAAAAGGAAAGTAGACCTTACCAAAACTTCAGATGACTCGTCAACTGAAGACGTCTCGACGGCAGTTCTTAAATTCGCTGGAACTATCCAAGAAGAAGAAAATATTCTCACACATTTTAAGAACAAAAAACTACCAGATCTTGAGGAACTAAAATCTAATTTTAAAAAACATACAGTAAACCTGACAGATAAATTAAGGCTCAAACATCAAGAAGCCTCTAAAAATAGCAGGTACAGAATTGTAAACTTTTTTCGATCTCATGGTTTAGAAACATACAAAGAAAATGAAGTTACTATTCTTGACGTAGAGACTGATATTAACCAAAATAGTGCCACCATTGCTAATAAAAACAGTGAAGAAGAAAGCAAATATGTGTATGATCTTTATTATACAAGTTCAGATGATTTTGGTGAAGCACAGTTAGAAGATTATGTTAGTATATACCCTCTTAGTGATCAATTAATTGCAGGGTCAACTAGAGATAACGGTGTGGATGAATCTGATTCAGAAGATAGTGAGGATTCAAATGCAGAATGCAATTGGAGGAATGACTACCCAGATGAAGATGACATGGAGTCAATAAATGAAGATGATATGATCAAAGCCATGAAGAATGTAGAATTAGATGACTTATCAAGTGATTCCGGAGAAGAAAATATTGTTTACAGTGTGGACAGTGATGGTGAATACGAAGATGCTTTAGACGTTGATGATGTTCATAAATATGGGAAAAAATATGCTGCGTTTAAAGCTAAACATAATAATTTTGTGGAAACTAGTAGTTTTAAAAATGATTTATACTTTGGGGATATTGATGAGGAAGAATACTATTATTAAAATTTATTATCTTGTTAATAATTGCAATTTATAGAGTAGATTTATTTTAATGATAATTATTATTTTATCTTAAGTTCATTAAAAATTTGTTTCAAATTAATTAAAAAAAATAGTTAATTTACTTTTTTTAATATTAGTTTATAAAAATGTAATTTTTAGACATGTTTGAAACGAGGAACTTGTAAAAATATTGTGAAAATGAACTGCATTCTATTAAAAAATGGAGTCAGAAAAGGTACTTAAACGTTAATAAAAGCAATAGAAATTTTGGTTTTCTCGAAATATCTTGATATCTTGTTTTTTTCACAATTTTGAATAAAACCTATTCCATTTTCCCGGTAGATGTGTAATCTTTACTTCACTTAATTTATAGTTGCGTTTCCAGTAATTTAATATATTGTTATATTTTCCTCAAATTTCTTTACTAGTAATATTTGATTTCTTCAACGATTACCATTATAAATTTTACTTATTTCTTCATTAACTTCAAATTATTTTTATTAAAACTGTTTTTCTGAGTTATTGATGTATAATTTTATTTTTCTTTACACTCTCTTACAATAATACCATTAAATAAGTTTTTTCATAAAAATTTTCACTGGCAATTTTTTTATTATATTATATACTGATGAAACAAAAAAACATTGCTATAATAAGGATAAATTATTAAATCGAACCCAATTTAATTTCGGCTCAAAGAAAACCGAAAAGCAGATGAAACGATCGAGTAGAAGAGAAATAAGAATAGAAGAATGAAGAAAAATATTACCTGACAAGAGAAAAATAGATCCCCACCAAATCGTAAAAATAAAATAAGAAAAATAAGGACATTTATCTTTTTAATAGGATTGTCAGAGTTCTGATAGTAGAAAAGCTAGAATGTATTATGTATTAGTTTAATAATAATTAATATTATTAATACTTAATAAGTAAAAATATTCTCTAAGCGGATTTTCTGTGTCCAATTTTGTTGGTCGATTTTGAAAATTAATTCGAAATCGACCAATACAATTGGATACAAAAAATCCGCCTAGTAGAAATCCGTCTGTATTTCTGAAAAATGATAATTTTAAAAGTAGATTAGTTTTTCTACGACGAGAATTCTTAAATAAAATAATTGTGATTTTTTTTGCAAAATAAGTAGAAATGATAGTCAAAATTTTAAGTATAATTTTGTCAAAAAATAATAAACGCAACAAAAATATTCTAAAATTCAAATTTTAGGTATCAAAATGAATGGGATAATCACGCCTTTTGTACACCACTGGTAATATTCAATAAAATAATTTATATCATTTTTAATAGCAACAATTAGAATAAAGTAGCCAAGTTAAAATAAATCATGATATTTTAATTAATATAAGGAATTCACTTTTGCTTCATTATTGAACACCATATATATTTTATTTTACTAACTGAATTTGTATACACAAATTTAATACAAAAATATCACTAATAGTTGCCTACCTACTAGTATTTGATAATAATAATGTGTATAATTGGTTGCAGACATTCAAAACTCGCTTAAAAAAAACACAAGAGTATAATTCTAAAAACAGAGATTAGTCAAATAAGTATTTGAATAAAATTTAAATTTAAACCAATAACACTGTACTGTTTTGGTCATATGTTGCATAAATTAAATTTTAATTGGTCCATATAAGGTGTAGGCGTGAGAGTTAAAATTGATAAAAATATCGATATTTGAAAAATTAGAGGGAGAAAATATGTATTTGGATTTCAAAATTATTATACCCTAAATTTAATAAGATTTTGTAAGACAAGGAAGTATAAATAAGTTTTAAAACCCTTGACCATGATCATCCTACAAGTTATTAATCAATACCAAAAATGGTAAACTTACGTCTGGCTTCAAGTCTAATAGCGAAGGCCGTGTTAGAAAGAAGAAGATAACCTCGAATAATTGACAAAGAAAGATGCTTCAACCAACGGCTGAAAGGCAGTTACTAATTTGAAAGTGTAGTGATAATAGGTAAAAAATAATATTTAATTTTAATGTGATGATTTATTAATCTTTATTTTATTTTACACATACAGTAAATAAAAATGGATATGCCCGATATTTTACAAGTGGGCTCGAGTATTAACATAAAACGGACAGATGGGCGAATTCACTCTGCGATTGTCGCCGCTATCAACGAGGATATGCGATGTGCGACCGTGGAATGGTTCGAACAGGGCGAAACCAAGGGAAAAGAAATAGATATGGCCGCTATAGAATCCCTTAATCCCGAAATAGTAATCTTGAGGCAAGGTGAGAAGCCAGTCACTTCTGATAGAACCATTCCTACACCTGCGCAGTTCAACAAGCTTCAACGCGATCCCACAAGACAATCCATAGCAAGTATCAAACCTAATAATGGCATAAAGTCTGCCCATCAATCCCGTATGACTATACTACCCAATAATGGTCACACACTAACTTCTAACAGTGAACCGAAGGAAAGCAACATACCAACAAGTAGGATGACCGCTGCTCAAAACTCTAGAAGAAGTAATGTAGTGAAAGAAGTAGAAAAACTCAAGAAAAACAGAGAAGTGAGGCGACAAAAGCAAGCCGAGGAAAAAGCTGAAAAAGAGGCCTTTCTTCAGGTTTTAAACATAAATATTTAAACTAAAACTATCGCTAAATTAATTTTTTTTTAGATGGCTCCAGGAAATCCCCATTGGGAACTCTTAAATATGATTATGGAGTATCGTAAAGGTTTAGACATAAAACCTCTAACAGAAAATGATCCAATAGAAGATCATCTGATTACTGTTTGTGTGAGAAAGAGGCCTTTAAATAAAAAAGAAATAGCGAGGAAAGAAGTTGATGTATGTACCATACCCAGTAAGAATCAGCTGATTGTACATGAACCAAAAAATAAAGTAGACTTAACCAAATATCTTGAGAACCAACTGTTTAGATTTGATTACGCTTTTGATGAATCCTGCTCAAATGAACTGGTTTATAGGTAAGTCAATTTAATAATTATATTTATTTTATTTTTCATACTGATAAAAATACAAATATTCCACTGTTATTTCCCTTTTTCTCATAGTATTAAAGGTATCTGAAAAAGAATAATTTTAATATTATATATAATGATCTAAAAATGTATTTTTATCCATATTAAACAGGTCAACTAAAGGTGAACTATTTTAAATTCAATGAATTTTTGTCTAAGAAGAAATTTTAAATTCCTGCAAAAAATATACAGGACAGTCAACCATTGTAAAATATTGCTGAAAAAAAATATAAAAAGTAAGATAAAAGAGAAGATAAATTTAGTAAATAAAAACACTTGTATATTGAAACCAAATATTTAAAAAGTTATATTAAATAGCAAGTAATAAAACTTTTTGAGAAAATTACAATATTTTCATATTTTTTAAAAAATATCGCATTAAATTAATAATAGTTTTTTCTTTGTAAAAAGGTAAACATTTTTTTTATACCCATTTCAACTGTTTATTGTCCTCAATATTTAAATTCTCATTTTTTAAACTGAACAGTTATCAGTACAGTTGGGAATAATATAAATACAGTTATTAGAAAAAAATATGTCTATAAAGGCATATGTGGTTTGTTGTGATTGTACATTTCCATGTGTTGTCACTTACAAAAATAAGTCATAACTGTATGTTGTATTTTTATCAATAGAACATTGTAGCATATATTAAATATTATTTCCAGTACTTTAAATTTTGTTTGAACAGTGTGAATCATATCTTAATTCCATGCATAGTATTGAATATAAAATTAAATGATAGCAAAATAGAAATTACTAATTTAATAATGATGTACAAATTAAATATAGATAGGATTTTTTTTTCAATTAATCTAGTTAATCTTTTAATATAAATCATGAAAAACTTACAATATTTCTAAAATACATATTTTCTTTGAGTTATGTTTGCTTTTAATATTAATAAATGTTGTTTTGCTGAGTCATACATTTAATTGTTTAATTTTTGATGTTTTATTTATTTTTAAGTCAGTTAAAATTGATGTTAATATTTATAAAAATATTTTAAGGTTGCTAGTAATTCAAATACAAACATGGTGGTGAAATTATTCAAAGAATAATGAAACTCAAAGTTATACCACAATAATGTAATTTAAGACCTTATTTTTTCAACAATTGGCGACATGTTTCGGCCATTCGATGGCCATCATCAGGTATAATACAAAATTAAAATACTTACATCCAAAATGTGATATTAAAAAGTTTAAAAAAAAGTATGTGTTATGGTCAATTTTCTTCTTAATATCACTACTTGGTTTTTCCAATGACTTGAGGATTATTTTTTTATTTATTACTGTTCAAACGGGTTTGCACCCTACTACAGTACAGATATAATAAGCAAATTAAATTAACATTAAGGTATAACAGAATAAAATACATACAGAAAATAAGAAAAAAAAATAACAGAATATAACATACATAACGAAATTATAAATAATTATAGAACAAGGATGGTAAGCAAATTAAAAAATAACAATTAGCTTCCCAAGAAGTAAATCTTTATGTCCGAAATACTAGTATTAAAGATATCAAGCTGGTAATTGCATTTTGAGAACATTTTATGTAGTGGAGAAAATTTTTAAATAATATTTTGGGAAGTGGGAATGTAAAAGGTTTGACATGTTCTGGTTGTTATTTTTGGAATAATAAAATCAAGTTTTTGCAGAAAATGTGGGTCATTAAGTTGGGGATTATAGGGCTCATGTTGTCAATTATAAATTTTCAAATCAATATATTTCTTAATAGTAATAACAGATTTTATCAATAGACTGTTTTTTTTTTATTTATTTCTTAGTTCTAAAATGTTTTAATATTTACAAGTAACAATTTTTTCCATAGTTGTAAAAATTGAAAAAAAAATCAAAAATTTCAAGAAATTGAACAAAATTCCAAGTATTATTATTAATATAAAACTAAAATACAACTAAAGAGTTCATCTGAAAATGTTATATACTTTTCAACTTTTTTTTAGCTTTTTCAAATCTTTTGTTTTATTTTTTTCTTGGAATTCATCTCCTTGTCCATCGATATTTCATTCACGATTTCCTTTTTTTTCATCTGTTTTTACTAGTTTTCCAGTTTTGGTTCAAGTTGACTTTCTTATATGTTCTTCAAAACTGTTTATTTCTAGCAATATTTCTATTGCTGTCTTTTTAAGACTATTGCTGTCTTTTTAAGGCTATTGCTGTCTTTTTAAGGCTTTTGCTGTCTTTTTAAGGCTATTGTCTTTACCATCTGCGTGCTTCATTTCCTCTTGTAACCTCAACTTCTCCTTTAGGATCGGTAGATGTTATACTTGCGAACAGCTGGTTTTTATAGTCGGGAGCCTGTGGGTTATTAACTGGTACGAGAAAATTATTTTATTTAGATGTTCATGGGTGCCATACAAACTTTTCAGATAATGGTTTTCATCCTAGGGAGTTTGTAAAATGTTTCAAATAGTTAATTGTATTAAAGTTTATAATTCAACAGTGTCACAAATGAAACAACTTAAGTCAGATTGACACTTATATTGTGCATGGTATATAAAAAATATTTAGAGTTATACATAAATTAAAAATCGGTAAAGCTAATTTTAGAAGTTATAAAAAATGCAAAGTTATCTGGAAAAACTATAACTTCAGTTCTACTTATCGGATTGACTTCAAATTTGGCATACACCTACCTTGGGTCATTATCTTCGCCCCCGCTGGTCACCATTGTCCAGAAATATCGAGATTACAGTGCCACATGCATTTTAAATACAGAGTGTTTTGTGTTCCCGTGTATAAAATCTAATTAGTCATGACATGAAAGTTTAACATCAGCAGCTGACATTATTTTATAATTAAAATTATCTGTCAGATTTACTAATTAATGAGTGTTTTTCAATTTGTTGTCATTGCGAAATCCATGTGTCCTTACACCCTTCTAAGGGTGTAAACAAATGAACTAACTTGTATCATATACGGACCAGAAACTTAAGATTAAAATTTGGCCATCGGTGATACTAACAAATGCCAAAAAAAATTAAATAATTTGGAAAATACTACTTATTATTATTTTGTTAATAAAGCAGAATCAAAAAATTCCCCAGACAACTTTTTAACATTAGAAATAGCTTAGTAACTAAAATTTACTAAAAATATTTGAAATTCTCACTGTAGTATTAAAAATAATTAGATCATAGTATACAGGGTTGTGTTTGTATCAGTGGAATAGAATGTTCAAAATATTATTGGAATAATTTGTGTATGAATCAATATAAAAGTGAAAAACAGTAGACATTTATTATTTTACAATAATTTCGCATACAGATTTAAACATTATTAATAGTAATCATTTAAATAGCGGGAAAGTATTATATTGGCCACTTTTTTTGTTCATTTGAAAACTAATTTTTATCCAGTTTGCTTTTTTATTACTTCTATTTCACTTCAAAGGTATTGATTTTGTCTATTTTAAACGAATTTTCTATTAGCGATCTTTCTGCATATTTCCACTTAAAATCGTTAAAAGTTTTCACACAGTAAAAATATATCAAAAAAGGTTCTTTTATTGGCGCGGTTTTCCCATGACCTCGTACTTTTGTGATACCATTCAAATAAAATTGAATAGAATTTGATGCAAAATAATCAATACCCTATTACTTATTGACTTATGTAACATTTGCAAATTGTTATAAAGAGTTTGTAAGGATTAAAATGTTTCTAATTTTAACTAAATTCTAGCAGGTTTATATAATTTTTGGTTTCCTTTCACTTTGAATTATTATAATTTTCCATACATTTTTTTAATTTATTCGTTTATACAGGTTGTCAGAATTAAGAATGAGCGATTTGTAAAGTAAATGTTAAGTTTATTACTTATTCTAAGAAGGTGAAATTTTATTGTCCAATTTTTTTTTAGGTTTTTTTTGTATTTTTATCTGATTAATAAGGTTATTTTATAACAGTTTGCCAAAAAGATGAAATACTTTTATGCCTTAAAAATGTATTATTTATTTGTTAAAAAAAAAGACAACAATACATTTTTTTTGTTTTTGTACCCTTAATTTTATTTTATTTCCCCCTTATTTTATTTTCTGTATCCATTGTTTTATTTTCTGTACCTCTTATACAAGCAGGTGTTACTAAATGTGTTAAATTTAAAAAAATAAAATTGTTTATTATCAATAATTTTCAAACGGTGTGATCGATTGTAAGAAACCTGTAGAAGGATTATCAGGATGGAAAGCTACTTGTTTTAACATGAATCGATAATTTCCAGGACCCTTTTTCCACCTCTGAATTTCCAACCACTGGTTAAAATGATGAAATTTTGCAACTTTTCAATTCTATCAACTTTCCTTAGTAAAAAAGTAATAACATTTTACTATGCTAAAATGAACCGTTTTTTGATAAAAAGGTCATGTTCTTTATGAACGTTCCTTTATTTAAGAATAGTTTTTTCCTGAATTAAATAATGTTGTAAAGTGCTTCATTAGGAAAAATTAATTTTCTCGAGAAATACGATAAAGAAAAATTTCCTTACAGGTATACAGCACAGCCACTAATCAAAACCATTTTCGAGGGCGGTTTTGCCACGTGTTTTGCCTACGGTCAAACCGGTTCGGGCAAAACTCATACAATGGGCGGCGATTTTACATCGGGAAAAAATCAAAATTGCGAAAGGGGTATCTATGCTATGGTCGCAGCCGATGTCTTTCGATTGGTGAACTCTTCGAAATATCGCAACTTGAACCTCGTGGTGTCTTCAAGCTTCTTTGAAATATATTCAGGTAAGTGTTTGGTGTTGAATTTTTTCCCTTTCATCCTGAACGGATTTTTATGACACGAAGTGATAAAAATAAGAATATTGGGTTTTTAAGATTTTACATAGGTTTGTTTTGATACCATATCAGAGTGTCAAAAATGTTTTTTTTTTGCGTTTTTTAAGAAATGGGCGCGAGCGTTTGTGTTTATTTTTTTCGCCAGTTATTTTAGCCAACATTGGTGATAACAAAATATAATTATAAAGAGATAAAATAGAATAATTATTTTTCGATATCTTTGATAAATTTAGGAAGTTTTCTAGGTTTCCAAGAATTTTTAAATTATAATATTTTAGGAGATTAGAGAATTTTCAAGCTTCTGCAAGGTTGTTTTAGAATATTCAAATATACTCCTAAACCATTAAAGTGGCGAGAATGTTTTTTTGTTTTCAAATTTTTCACCATTTGGTGGAAAATTGCGAAATTTTGAGACAACAAACCGCAATTTTTTGTGATAACATCAAAAAACAAAGTCACTCTGCATGATATTTTGGTATATGGCTTATTTTATTTGATATTTGATGTATTGATTTACTCTAGATTTTTGTTTTTTGTCTCAATTTACATGCAGAATTTATTGCTGCTTTATATCATTCGAATTTTTATTTTTATATTTATATCAGGTTTCATTGGTAAAAAGCGTCTCTTACATATTAAATTGTTAGTTTCATAATTTCTGCTAATTTTTGAACTTGTCGATTTTGAAAAAACTATTTTTTTTTCTGAATTTTTCTGATTCTTTTGGAGTTTTCTGGTTTTAATGGGTTTTTAATATCTTTCTATTCTTATATTTTCTTTTTCTGGTTTTTCGTCGTTCAGTTTTTCTGATCATTTCTGATTTTTTTTATTGTTTTCTGATTTTTTTCATTCTATTTTGTTTTGTTTTTCCGACTTGTTTTGATTTTTTAGCTTTTTTCTATTTCTTTTGATTGTTCTACTTTTTCCTAGTTTTTATTCTGATTTTTTCCGGTTTTTTAGATTTTCAACTTTTCTTATTTTGCAGATTTTTCATATTTTCCTTTTTTTTTCTATTTTTCATAATTTACTGATTTTTTGATTTTTCTATTTTTCTTTTTCTAATTTTTTTTGGTTTTACTAATTTTTTTACAATTTTCTATTTTCTGTTTTTCTGATTATTCCCGATATCTTTTTATTTTTCTTCTAATTTTTTCTTCATAATCTTTTCGATATTTCGGTTTTATTTTTTCAGTTTTGTTCTGATTTTTTCGATTTTTTTTAGATTTATCTGATTTTTTCTATCTTTTATGATTTTTTATTTCAAATTTTTCGATGTATCTAATTTTTTTCTGGAATTTTAAGATTTTTTTGAATCTCTGAGACTTCATTTTTTTAAATCTTATAAATATTTTCTACATTTTCGGTTTTTGCTTTCTGTTTTTTCTTGATTTTTTTTCAGGTTTTTCGATTTTCATGATTTTTTGTTTTGATTTTTTTAATTTGTCCCTTTATTTCTTGCTGAGTTTTTTAGTTATTTCAAATTTTTTTTTCTAATTTCTTGTTTTTTTTTAGATTTTTTGTTTTTTTTCTAACTTTTCGGATTCTTTTTATTTTTCTGATTCTTATGATTTTTCTGCAAACTTTTTATTTTCCTTGGATTTTTCTATTTTTTCTTATTTTGTCATTCTAATTTTTTCTAATTTTTTTCTGATTTTTTTACATTTTTCGGTTTTGCTCTGTTTTTTTTTCAGTTTTTTGGAATTTTCTACTTTTTTAAATTCTTTTTGATTTTTCTGATTTTTTATTCTTTCTAATTTTTAAGACCTTTCTGTTTTTTTTTTAAATTTTTTTATCTGATTTTTTTTTTAATTTTTCTAACTTTTCTGATTCTTTGGACTATTAGTCACAGATAAAAACTGAAAAGAGGACTTTCTCGTTTTCCCCAAATAATAAAACAATATTTTTCGTTTTCAATGTGCGCTTAAAAATATCGCGGTTCTGCAAATATAAAATATGTAGGTACATATCAACTTTTAAGAAACAATTTTATATTAATATTTTAAATATTATAAAAATTTGTTCAGAACTTTTATTCTGAAACTTTTGTTGTTATTAAAGTCGTTTTTCTTAATTGTTTTGTATTTGTCCGGACAAATTTGATTTATTCTTAGAAAAGGGTAATAAAAATTAGTTTATTGTAGATTTTTGTTTATATATTTTTTACCTTTTTCAAATTTTCTTAAAATGATTATTTTTTTATTTTTTTTATATAGGTAAAATATTCGTTCTTGCTATATGTCTGTTTGTAAAGATCTCATTTCCTTATCCTACTATGAAAATAACTGTTCTCATTTTCTTTCCGAAAGCTCCATTCACTATATAAATTGTTAAGATATTTTGTTTTACATTTATTGCATTCATATTCTTGACAGTAAAAGCATGTGGCAGAGACCCAACATTTCTTATATAATTAAGAAAATATTTGGCAACTTCTCAGTAACGATCACGACATGAAATTTTGGAATTTTTCTCAGAAAAGAAAATAATAATAATAATAATTTCGTAATTCATGAGCAAAGTTTTTTCTATATATTTAATGTTAAATAAAGACCTTTATTTTATGAACTAAAGTTCGATAAACTCAATTAATTTTATAAAAGACGTCATTTTCTCACAATTATTAAAACATAAAAGAAAGTGTGTGATTCTAAAAAAATATAATAAAAACAAAACGGTGTTTTATCAGTTTATATTTTAATGAATTTCTGACAAAGTAACCTGGTTATTCTCGTGCATGTTACCAAAGTTCTGAATGCTAATAATTTACAAGCGAAATTAATAACAGGAAGATAAAACTCACTACTATCAAAGTTATGTTAATTACCGTGATTTTTATTACCACAAAAGCACGAGAACAATTTTTAAACGATAAATTCAAAAAAATAATATTTAAAAATTAATCACAGAACTTTTAATCTTGTTTTTCCTATTTTTTTTTCTGTTTTGTGCTGATTTTTTGATTTTTCTGATTTTTGTCTCATTTTTCCTTATTTTTTTCTCATTGTTCTGACTTTTTTCTATTTCGTTTGTTTCCTAATTTTTTCTCATTTTTTCTAGTTCCTCTGATATTTTTCGATCCATTTCAGTTCTATTAAATTTTTTAATTTCATGTTACAATTGGTTTCGGTTTTTTGGTTGTTTTTTCCAATTTTTTGCTTTTTTTTTTCGTGATTTTTTCCCATTATTTGCTTTGGCAATTTTTTGTGGTTTCTTAAAATTGTTATTTTTTGCTATTTTCTGAGATTTCTTGCGTTTTTTTTTTGAGATTTTTTTACGGTTTTTTTTTGGAATTTTGTTTCGATATTTTTGCTCTTTTTGACGAATATATTTGAAATTTTTTTGCGACATTGTGTAATATTTTTCGATATTTTGCAATATTTTTCGTTATTTTGCAATATTTTTCGATTTCTTGTCTTTTTTACCGACTTTTTTCGTTTTTTGCGATTTTTAGTGTTTTTTTTGCTTTTTTTACTTTTTCTTCATTGTTTCTCTTTCTCTATTTTTCCTATTTCCCCTATTTTTTCCTGGTTTTTTCCCATTTTTTACTATTTGTACATGCTTTTTTACATTTTACCCATTTTTCCAATTTTTGCTTATATTTTCCTATTTTTTTCTATTTTTCCCTGTTTTTTTGCCGGAATTTTATTGGAAAATAATAGAAAATCAAAAAAAGCAATAAGCAGTCACATCGAGAATCGGATAAAGAAAACCAAAATGAAAACAAATTAAATAAATTTCCCTAATAAGTTTTTTTGTTTCTTCCATATTTCGATCTCTTATTTAAGCTTTTTCTGATGTCTTGACTCTGAATCCGATCTAGTTGTGTTTTACATAATATTTTTTACTTGTTTTATTTTATCGAAATATTGGTCTAATAAGGGTGTAGAACATTTTTTTGCTTTGATAGTTCTAATTATTTCACTATTAATCTTTGCATTATCTGTGAGGATAGTTTACAAGTATTCAAAAATTGATATTCTTTCCATTTTTTATTTTTGTATACTGTGATTGGTCAATTGTTTTCCTACAGAATCAAGTGGCGAAAATTTGAAACAGACTTACTTTTATTAATTTCCGAGATTTTAAATTACATTAATTTAGGATACATAATATATATTAGATACATTCATGCTTTGAAATGAAATTCATTAAAGGAAAAAAGAAGTAATGAAGTTTTTTTATTAAAAATTCATCCACAATAATTTATATTTTGTTATTATTTTTTTATCTATTCCTAAATTTTCGCAGGCAAAGTTTTTGACTTGTTAAACAACAAAACAAAGCTAAGGATACTGGAAGATGGTAAACAGCAAGTTCAAGTAGTGGGTCTAGAAGAAAAAGTGGTTAATAACGTTCAAGAAGTATTAGGATATATTCAAAAAGGAAATCAAGCACGCACATCTGGTCAGACTTTTGCCAACAGCAATTCTTCTCGGTCACATGCTGTATTTCAGGTAAATATTCTATTTTGGAACAATAAAAAATTCTTAATTTTAACAATTTTATTAAAATTTAGATTTACTTGAGATCCAACAACAATATGTCAAAAATCCACGGAAAGTTTTCTCTGATAGATCTTGCGGGTAATGAAAGAGGAGCTGACACATCATCGGCCAACAGACAAACTAGAATGGAAGGTGCTGAAATCAATAAATCGCTGCTAGCTTTAAAAGAGTGTATCCGAGCTCTAGGTCGTAAAGGAGCCCATTTACCTTTCAGGGTTAGCAAACTTACCCAGGTAAGTCACACTCCAGATAAAAATTGTTTGATTAATCTATAATCATTTTTTGTATTATATTTAGGTGCTAAGGGATTCCTTTGTGGGTACCAACTCGAGAACTTGTATGATAGCAATGATCTCGCCTGGAATCAACTCCTGTGAGCACAGCTTGAACACTCTCCGATACGCCGATAGAGTGAAAGAATTGGTGGCAGGTGATGTACAAACAAACAGCGGCTCCGACAACGAAGCAGACGACGATGGAGATTTGCTCCAATTGCGATCCTTAAACGAAAACGACATGACACCCGAAATGCTCAATTTGCATCAGTTCATTTCCGAACTGGAAATCGGTAAGCAAAGATACCGAAATATACTATTCTCTGCCATATTTATATTACCAAAGGATTTTCAAATAGCAGGAAGGAATAATTTTCCGGGAAAAATTGTCATGTGTACCAATAATTTTTTTTACGAAATTTTGAGAATGTTGTGAAAAAAATCATCTGCCTTGAAAATGGATTTTCACTCATGAAACTTCTACTTTCTACACATCACTCTAAAAAATTGCTGAAATCGGTGTATAATTAGAGAATTTACAGGGGTAGTTACAATTAAAATGGCTTACACTGTATACTGGTTGTATCACTTAACTTTTCGGGATTTTGATCGCTTTTATTACTCCAAATAGTTTTGGGAATAGAAACGTGCGATTTTCGCCAGTTTTATTGAAATTTATAAGTTATATTCTATAAAAATATGATAATTAAATAAATATGAATTATTCCTATTTCTTTGGTAGAGATTTCAAAGAAGTAGGAATAATTCCTATTCTTTCATATTTTTGTGGAACGCTAACTTTTGCCCGCGACTTTGTTCGCGTTGATGTCGAAATAAATAAAAGTTTATTTTCCGTACCCGTTTACTTCCCTCCGGTTTTTCAAACTGTTATGCCCATTTTTTCATTTTTTTTAACGTCTTTTTCTCCCTTTTTAAAATTTTTTTGATTAACTTTTTAACCGTTTTTGTCTTTTTTTTGTTGCTTTTTTACACCCTTTTTTTTGCTTTTTTAAAACTTTTTTTTGCCTATTTACCCTTTTTGCCTCTCTTTATTTTGTTTTTTGGTTTTTTTGCCCTTTTTTCCTTTTTTTTTTTGCTTTTTTACGCCTTTCCGCCCAGTTTTTAAAAAAAATTTGTCGCTTTTTTTTACCCCTTTTTTTGCCAATTTTTGAATTTTTTTGCCATTTGGCTTTTTTTGCCCTTTTTTCCTTTTTTTTGCTTTTTTACGCCTTTTCGCCCGGTTTTAAAAAAAAATTGTCGCTTTTTTTTACCCCTTTTTTTGCCAATTTTTGAATTTTTTTGCCATTTGGCTTTTATTTTCTTATTATTTTGCTTTTTTTTAACTATTTTGACGTTTTTTGCCCTTTTACCCCTATTTTGACTTTTAGACGCTTTTAATTTTGTTTTTACCCTTTTTTCCGTTCTTTGACCTTTTTGCCTTTTTATAAGTTTTTTTTTTTAAATTAACTTTTTGAACTTCCTGTTGCTTTTTTACCCCTTTTTGCCTTTTTTTTTGTCGTTTTTTGCCTTAATTTTCATACTATTTTGCTTCTTTTTTTTAACTTTTTTGGCGTATTTTGGTTATGTCCCTTTATTTGGTATATTTGTTTGACTAGACTAGACTTTTTTAATACTTTTTTTGCCTTTATTTTTCTTCTATTCTGCTAATTTTAACTTTTTTGTTTGGTTTTTTTTTAACTTTTTTGCCGTATTTCGTTTTTAGTTTTTGACCTTTTATTTGCTTCCATTTTGCCTTTTTGTTGCTTTTTTATCTTTTTGTTGCTTTTTTATCCGTTTTTGCCACTTTTTTGCTTTTTTAAAACTTGTCTTGCTTTTTTGTACTTTTTTTAAACTTTTTGGCGTATTTTGCATTTTTTACTTTGTCTTATTTGACATTTTTTTTTTCTTCCCCTTTTTCGTTTTTTTCGTCCAGTTTTTTTTGGCATTTTTTGCTTTTTTCCTTTTTTTATTATGGTTTTAATTTATGCTGAAATTTGGCAACTCTTTCTCATTTTTAACATTTTTTTTTTGCCATTTTTTGAAATAATTCATTATCTTGTTAGTATTTATAATAAATAACAAGGTGCCATTTTAAGTAATTTTTATCGTTTTTCATTTTAATTAATTTTTGTCTATTTTTTGCAATGTTCACACATTTTTTCCAGCAATTTATTTCATTTTTACAACATTTTACTTTTCCGTTTAGAAATTTTGTATTTTGTAATTAAAATAATCTCATTCTTCACACCTGAGCCGGGAAAGTTCTGGGATGACACAGCCGATTTTTTGGTTGACGCACTTATTCGAGCGGGTCAATATTTGCTTAATCCCAATTTTGCCCCCTTAAAATGCGAATTATCAAAATTCCTTCTTACTGCCCTACTAAAGGAAACTACCCTGAAAATTTCACGCCTCTATCACCTTTGGTTTAGGCTGTGCGTTGATTGTCAGTCAGTCAGCGACACGACAATTTTATATATATAGATAACATAAAAATCAATATTTGTTCTTGTATGGAGATAAGAATTATGGCAGTATAGTTCATACAAGAACAAGAAAAAAATTGATATTGCGTTTTTTATTCGATAAAAATATGAAAATCAAAGAAATAGGAATTATTCCTACTTCTTCGAGATTTTGTCTCAAAGAAGTGGGAATAATTCCTATTTCTTTGATTTTCATATTTTGATAAAATACAAAGTAGCATCAATTTGTTTTCTTTTCTAAAAATAATAAAGAAATAGAAATAATTGAAAGAATAGATAAACTTGTACATGTCCCACTTATTTATATTAATTTATTTAAATAAATTTAGCAAAAATATCTTCGTAACATGCAAAATAAATTTTAGGAATTATTTTAAATTCCTTAACTTTTTCTTTATCCAATCTCTTCAGGATTTCTAATTTTTTTAGCATTCTATTCCTTACGACTATCATTCTAGCAGCCCAAATCAGTTTGTTGACGTACACTATGGCCAGGATCATTATTTGATGTTTGGTATTTTTGATATTAACTGAAATTATGATGATGATACTCTAAATCTGAAACTAAATAAATTGTTATAATTATATTTTATAATTTTTTAGCGGAAGAAAATATGTTAGATAATCAGAAAGAAACCATCGATGAGATGGAAGCTGCCTTAGTAAAAGCCTCAGAATTGCGCAGAATGGCGGACACGGTGGCGTACGACCAGGAGGCCTACTGCAAGAGCTGGGAAGAACTGATCAACAATTCTCTCTCTTTCTTGGTGCGAGCCCAAGAGGTCGTCGAGGATTATAAAGAAAAATTGGCAGCTGAGGAACTGCTCAGTCGTAAAACTACTAAACGAAAGTAAAAAGAATTTACCTGCAAAAGCGTCGCCATGTTGGAGGTTTGAGGTTGTTTTTTTGGGAATCTTTATTAGTGGTTTTTCTGAGCCGAAATTATCGTGAGACTTAAAAGAATAAGTAGGTTTTGCTTTAGGAAGTATTGATATTTTGATATGACTTAGATCTTGTTGTTATGATCTGTTACCAACTGAGATGTAAAATTTTAGTGTCATTTGTTGAACGGATAAGTCAGTTTCAAGTTTTCAATTATAATAGTTAAGGTTTAATATTGACAAATGATATTTAAATTTGATTTCTCACTGGGTGTTTTTAATTTTTGTGGTTTAGGACACTGTGACTGGGAAAGTTAATTTAAATTAAGGCTGTTAATTTTTTTCTTATTTCTTTCAGTTTGTTAGAGTAGGTGAAAAAAATAATATTAAGGAAAATTTTCAGTTAGGTATAAAAATTCCAATAAAAACACTCCGAATGCCTTATGATAGAAATTTTAAGCTTTAATACTTCTAGCTTTATTTAACACTAAGCACAACATTTAATTTATTTAATATTTATTAATTTATAATTGTCGGCTCAGAATTTTAAAAAAGATGTTTCAAAGAATTTGTTTTTAAAATTAATTTTGAAAATATAATTTTAAGAAAAAGATTTTCCTTGTCAGTTTACTTATATTTTCAAAATATTTTGATTTTTTAATTGTACATTATATAAAAATCAAAAAATTATTTTAAACATTAAAATTGTCGCATATATTTAGTTTTGCCAAATGAAAATGTGAGATTAATTATTTTTTATACTTAAATCCTAAAATATTTTTTAAATCCTCTGATATGGCGTCTTCTTGCTTTTTTAATTTGTTAGAAAATACGCCTTTAGAGTTTGTTTTGCTAGAGTGTTCATTTTGAATTTATATAAAAAATAAATGGAATAAAAATATTTTAATCAGACTTGAATCATATTCAGATGCAATAAGATTTTTAAACAAAATAAATATATATTTAAAAAGTACATTTTTTTATTAGAAAACTTACATTTGTGATTTAAGATATACTGTTTTTTGGATTAAAATAAATAATTACACTGTGTTTCCAAATATTAGCTTTAATTTAAAATTAAAAATATATAATGGCATACATTTACACTTATTTAATATTTTAAAATTACTTTAATTTAATATTATAATTTTTTATTAACATCATACATTTACACCTATTTATTGACATTATCATACATATTTAATAACATAAATATCATTTAAAAATAAGGATATTCATGTGGTTAACAATTTAGTTTAGTTTCCAAAATAATTTTAATTTTTTTTATTAGTATAATGTACTTTGATTAACATTCATTCATCTTCTACCCGAACTTGTCTAACTGTAGTAATTTTAGCTCTATTTTATTGTCATTCATTTCATTAGTTTTTTTATTCTCTAAACTTAACTGTAATCCATATTTCTTTGTTGTTACTTGAAAATTTATAAGAAATAAGTGTAAATTTACAGAACATACATTTTTTTGTCAATTGAATTTACACTTTTTTCTCAAACTTTTCATTTGTTATCTGCAATTTTTTATCATTTATTAAAAAAAAGTGATCAAATTAATGTAAATGAGTCTCTCTTTATTATTTGTATCCCGTTAGTTATTGGTTATTTTCAATTAATATTTGGGAATAAACATTACATTGTTTTTTGTAAATTGACATTCGCTTTTTTGTAAATTTATATTCCATTTACAACTGTTGTGTGTAAAATTCAATATTATATTCTTAAATCGACTGAAAAAATTTGGAAATAAGTGACAACCTAAACATATTTTTACTTTTTATTTATAAATATGGAAATTAGTGATTTTACATGCCTTACAAAATTAATAAGTTTATTATGTATTTTTATTAATTTATTTTTTCTTTTGAAAATAATCACTCTAGCAAGATTGTATACTAATTTTATATATAAGTTTGTTATTTATTACCTTTTTATATTTGCAATTATTAATTTATTAGGCCTCTAAACATACTATTACCTACAAGCTGTTCTATATAAATAAATATATTGATAACTACTTTAAAAAAAATGTTTTATTCGAAAAGTTGGGCGTATATAACTTTGTAGTAGGGAATAATATATACAATCCCGGTTCAATTTAGTAATTCCATGATTACTGGAATTTTTTATACTAGTTTAAAATATTTAAGGAACAAGAATAGTAATAAATAAGAAAAATTTCTCTGATTTTATAATTATTCACTCGTGATAAAAAGCATTTAAAATTAACCAGTTAATTTGGTCTTACGTATTAATTCGTGGAATGAGAACCAGAAACCAAACGACACTTGTTTCAATCACGTTTTATTGCAAGAAAGTCAGGACCATAAAATTCTGCATCGTTTGCTGTAGAAACTTTAAGCCTATTCCCAAAGATAGTGCCTCTAACTTATTTGTAAAATAGTTTTAAGCGACATTGAACGTCATTTTTAAGAATTACAAGGTTCCAAATAATTGCTTATGTAAAATGGTCTAAAGTTGTCCAAAAAAAACAGTCTAAAATTAATTAACTTGATCAAAGAATTATTGAAAATAGTCTAAAATTGTCCAACAATGGTCTAAAATGATATTAAGTTACCTAAATTGACCAAAGAATTGTTCAAGATAATCTAAAATGGCATAAAATTGTCCAGAATGGTCTAAAATTCCCCAAAAACGATCTAAAGTTACCTAAATTGATCAGAGAATTTTTCAAAACAATCTAAACTTATCCAAAGTGGTCTGGAATTGTCTAAAAATGGATTAAAATAATAATAAAACAGTCTAAAGTTACCTAAATTGATCAGAAAATTGTTCAATATAATCTAAAATTGTCCAAAATAATCTCAAATTGTCCAAAAACGGTCTAAAATATTATAAATATATAAATTGATTAGAGAATTGTTCACCGTCTGATTTATTTTAATATATTTTGCAAAAGTGAGCACTTGGTAATTATAAATAAATCGAAATGACAATTTGAGTAAAATTCAAGTATTTAATATTACTAAAATATTCTATATAAATTTTATATCCAGTAAAATTGAAAGATCGATGTAAGTGAATTACGTCGTTTCTTTGGATTTTAACAGGGATATTAAAGGGCTGTCCCCAATAGTACTGAGTACGTTTAGTGACATACTTTTACTTTCCCAGCGCTAGATCCCCGAAATTCCGTTAATTATTTTTTCTATAGTTCTATAAAAAAATAAACCTTACACAAAAAAAATAAAGAAAATTAATTTAGTAAAAGTCTTTCTATTCTACTTTCACTCCAATCTTCTGCACCTATTTCATCTCCTACCTTGACCAGTCACTTCTTCTCAATACCTCTTCTTAAACTGAATTCCTCGTCTCCCCTTCCCAACTTCTACGCCTCTATACTCCTCCTTACGTGTTCTTATTGGTTTTTTAGTTGTTTTCCCATATTCCTATTCTCCTACCCTTTTAATAAAGTTTTTTTATAGTGTTAGTACATAATTTTATTGATTTTATTCCATATTTTTACATAATTATTCTCTTACATAATCCTTTTCTTACAAAATTTCTATGTTTTTTTTTTAATTGACAAATCTTGTTTATTATTTTTTCTATTCAACTTGCCTTCTCTCCCCAAAATAATTTTTTACTTGATTAATTAAGAAAAATTTTAAATCTTCCCCTTAACATTGTTACTTAAAAATTTTTTTTATATCATTTCCGATTTTTTTTATTTTGATAATAATAATAATGAAATAATAGTGCTCAAAAAAATTATAATAAATCTCTATATTTCACAATTGTTGATTTAGAATAACTTTTAATATACCAATTAGGTACTTTCAATAAATTCTTTAAACTCAAACCTTTTTTTAACAATAAACTATGTTTATAAAATTCAAACAACATAAAATTATTTATGCTATCAAACATTTTAACAAATAAATAATAATTAACTTATAAAAAATAACTCGTACAGGGTATTTCATTACAATATATAATGTAATGATATAATCGGATCTCATGACGTTACCTACTTGGGAGTATGCTTCACGCGTACCCTCTACTGGGAGACTGAAGTCCAAAGGACTCTTGACAGAGTCAGGAGACCTACCGCTCTCCTCGGCGCCCAGGGCGAACGACTGGGCAGGTGTAACCCTAGGACACTGCTACACACCTACAAAACCTACATCCGTCAAATATTGGATTACAGAGCTCTAAACTTCTCCACACTCCCTCCTCGTCTCCTGCACGCCATTACGGCAACTGAGAAGAGGATCCTTAGGAAAACGTCCTACCTTCCCTTTCACTTCCCATCAAACCAAATATACCAACACACTAATATTCCAACAATTATTTCCAGGCTCAAGAAAATACGAAGCGGATATGTCAGGAGAAGATTGGACGACTTCACGTTGAGAAAGGGTTGGCCCTCGAGGCAACACCGAAACCGTTTCAGGTGTCAATGCGACTTTTTTCGTTATATGTCAGAAATTAATGAGATATATATGGCTTCATGTCTGTCTGTCTGTTAGTGTGTAAGACCCGTTTTACTGGTGCGATCCACTCCATATTTGGCCAGTACACACCTTACACCTTAAGTCAGTATTTAGCTTGGTAAAAAGAACCCAATAACCGGACACGGTGGCCAGGTTGGTTGAGGCATCGGCCTTTATACTTGGTCATTGTTCGGGTCGTGGGTTCGAGTCCCATGAATCTCAAGTGGAATTAAAAGTCAGATAAGACTTTGGGCAAGTGCAAAAAGGTATTTGTGTCATGCGCAGTTTCATTCACGCCGGTAACCAGGCCGGATGAGATCGGATATCTCGTGGAATTGATAGGGGTTGGTGGCACAATTACACACTTGCTAGTCGGCAGATCATCTGACTGACAAAGGCATAGTCCTGGGTTTAGGGTGATTGAGGACCGTGGTTCGGAGCAAACGATAAGCTGTAGGTCTCGTCCAGATCAGATTAGCCCTGGTAGCAGAAAAGAGACGTTAAAATTAATAGCAAGCAAGCAAGAACCCAATATATAGCCTGGAATCAGATTACAGACAATTTCAGCACTATCCTCTTGTATTGGTTCATCGCTCTTTACAAGTAGTTTAAAACGGAAAAAATACATATTGTTATAAAAACAAAAAAAAATTCAACCTATATAGGGAATTTTATAAATAAAAAAAAATTGAGTTGGAATAGGTGTTAGTAGATGTTTATAATGATAAACGAGTTAATATACAAATTAATAGTTAATTTTATATATGATAATGTTTGAAATAATTTAATAAATAATATCATAAGGAGGATATTATTTTATTTTAATGTTGATAAAGTTATATTTGAAATTTAATCTATTAAAAGATTATTAGCAATTAAATTGTATGTTTATTAAATGTGACAGAAGAGTTGATATGTAAGTAGATAAAAGGAAAGGAAGGTATTATAGATAAATTGGCAATAAATTTGAAAAAGTGAAAGAATCTTAAAATTTGTTAAGATAATGAAAGACGATATAATAAAACTGAAATTTTGGAATCATAATACATTAAATTTAAGTAATCAAAGTCAGTGGTAAAAAAATTTGAAAGGCAAGAAAAAAAACAGAGCGTCAATTTTTTGAAATTTAAAAAAAAAAAAACTTTGTCTATGTAAGATGATATAAAAAAGGTTTTATTGAAAGTTGTATGGAAATATAGAATGGATATTATATACCAATTAAATAAATGGATAGATTTCATTTCTTTAAAATAAAAATTATAAAATTTAATATACTAATGAATAAAAATTTAAGTTAAGATTATTGCTGGAAGAAATTGGGTTATATGAGAATAAATAGAAGAAAGTAGGAAGAGATTTGGTTAATAAAATAATTTAAATTTTAGATTTAGATCCGGGTTTAGAAGCAAAAAAAAAGAGAATAAGAAGCAAATAACAGGATAAACAAAATTTATATATTTTATTTATATTTGTTGTAATGTTTATTATTTTTCTACAGAACCCAACCAAAAATATTGAGATAGTGTAAATGACATTATAATAAATATGAGAATAAAAAACATTAGTTTTTAATTACTGACCTAGTTATCTACGCCTACATCAACAATTATTTTTTTAGGAGGGTCTTGAAATTTTAACACACTTGCCTATCCATCTATCGCATTTGCAATAAATTGTTTACATAATATGTTTTTAGTATATTACTAGTATTGTACATTAACGTGTTACGTTCTGCAACCCTGAATTTGCAATAAATCATAGCAAAAGGTCAATAAACCGGAAAGTTATTTGTTTGCATCTACTTAAAAATAGGGGATAGGCCAACATAAATTAAGAAGTCGATGAAAGTCAAATATCTAAATCTATAAAAACAAAACACTTTTTTTATTTATTTATTGTTTTTAAATCGATGTGCAGTCTAAACGACGACGTAATAATGGTAAGAGGAGTAAAAGTTCAGTTCCTGCGGTTAACCGAACAATACATCAAACGTCAACCATGAGTAAGACCAACCCATCATGAAACAGTTGCAAGTCACCTAAAGGTCGCATCGTGCCAACTAGAAACAAGTGCAAGCTGAGCGACTTGTACAGGGAGTCCCACAAAAAAAGCAAGTGTATAGATAATTAAATTAGTTGAACAAGTAACTAACCACAAGGGTGTAGTAAATGCCACGACTAAGATCTACCACCCCTGTCCCGTTTTTTTCGCATAGACATTTTTTGCATACATGTTGAAGCTTCGTCGAGTAGAGAAAGTACTATGCTTATGTTTTTGCTATCTTTTATCCTTACCGATACTCGTCTACTTAAGACAAAAAAAAGTTTGTGCGGTCGAGGGACCCCCGTCAGGAACTGAGTTCCTTACATGGTTTAATCGCTTTCTCTCTCTTCACTCTCATTTTCCCCATTTTTCATTATATTTTTCCCTATTTTCCAATATTTTTTTCCCTTTTTTTCATTATTTCTTTCACTATTTTTATTATTTTTTTCCCGATTTTTCATTATATTTTTCAGTATTTTTTTCACTATTTTTCATTACTTTTTTCACTGTTTTTCATTATTTGTTTCTCTACTTTTCATTATTTTTTCCCCATTTTTCATTATTTTTCTCCCAATTTTTCATTATTTTTTACCCCTATTTTTCCTTACTTTTTTCCCTATTTATTTCATTATTTTTTCCCTATTTTTCACTATTTTTTCACTATTTTTCATTACTTTTATCCCTATTCCTCATGGTTTTTTTCCTATTTTTCATATTTTTTTTTATTTACATAGAATTTTTTCAAGTACAGCAAAAAAGTACTCTTGACATTTTTCGATATTCCCCCTCGTTTCCGAAATTTTCGGAATTTAATTTAGAAAAATTTCTTTTTTTTTATTTTATTTTTTTCCCAACTTTCTGAACAAATTTCAGAAAAATACTTCAAATAATACTTGTTGAGCTATTTCAGTCCTACATTTACGTATTTTTATTTTTTGAATATATTTACGGTTTCATAGATATAGATTTTTTAAAATGATGACATTTTCGGAAAAACAAACCGGGAAAACCTACAAGAAATTTTCCGATTATTTCAATTTTCAATAGACTTCGTAACAGTACTTCAAGGTCCAAATTTGAAGCGATTTGCTCAAGAATTACGACCTGCAGCGTGTTTTCTGTGAAACTAGAAAAAATGAGAAAAACCCGGAAAACCCCCTTTATTCATATTCCGATTCCGCTCATTTTCTATTAAAATGTAATACTCGTGGGTCTTAAAAAATTATGAAAATTTCATGTTGAGACATTGAAGCATTCAAAAGTTATAGCATTTTTAAGCTTTGTGAACGACAACCAGACATATAGACAGACATACAGACCACAGAAAAAAATTGTTCAGAATTCGATGGAGAACATTTCTTCCGAAAATACTATTACCCGTTTTCGCTTAGTTACGAATATAGCGATTTTATATGGGTCGCAGAAAGCAACAAGTGGGCATAGGCAACATGTTTCGGCCAAACAATGGCCATCATCAGGCAAAAGGCTTATGCTTGTACAAATGAATTACAAAATGGTATGATTATTAAATGAACATATCAAAAATTGTAAAACTGATAAAAATTTGTAAATTTGGAAAACATTTTTTAAAATATAAAAACATTTGATGCCTCCATACAGGTATCAAATGTTTTTTTTTTATATATGTTAAATTTTAAAAATTTTTTCCAAGTTTACAAAGTTTTTTCAGTTTTACAATTTTTGATATGTTCATTTAATAATCATACCATTTTGTAATTCATTTGTACGAGCATAAGCCTTTTGCCTGATGATGGCCATTGTTTGACCGAAACATGTTGCCCATGTAAACTTTTTCAACTAATTTACAATATTTATGTGGTATGACTTTGAGTTTATTATTATTCTTTGAATAATTTTACCACATTTTATCAGTAATCGACCGCCCCCATGCTATGTAAATTTTATTTACCCCTGTTATTTATGTAACAATGAATTTTATACTTACTCTGGCGTTTTTCACCAATAGATGTGATCGTCTTTTATATGTAGTTAGGAACCACATTGTGTTTTTATTAATTTTACTAATAATAATTATATCATTATTATTAATAAACCCATCAAGCTAACAGTATCCAAGTAGCTCAGCTACGGATAGACGGACAGACAGACGGTTTTAGTTCGCTTTAGGTCACTTAAAATAATAAAATTCGAAACCGTCCATTGATTTCTGAAAACGGAAATTCAAAATTCGAAACCGTTCTCGAGTTATCGCTTAGATAGTCGAAAAGACGCACGCACAAACGGACAGGCAGACGATTGCAGTTGACGTAGGTCATTGAAAATAATAAGAGGGCGAGCTATTGTGACCAGCTATCGATATCCGAAAACAGAGTTAAAAATTTCGAAACCGTTCTCGATTTATCGCTGTAACAGACGGACAGACATACAGACAGATAGACATTCTAAATAAGTCAATACCTTCACTTTGCTTCGCTACTTAATAATTGTACTCATTTAAAGTTTGTAAGTGAACATAAATCAAAACAGAAAAATCTCAATAATATATTTATTCATTAAGACATATTACTGTTGCGCTCCGTTTTAATGAAGAATGATAGCGCCATTTGGCATAAAATGTATGGGAAAATCTAACCACCATCTTATTAATAAATAATTAACCAATAAATACATTAAACATGTATCATAAATAACCAACGGATACCCAATATCCATAATTTTAGATATATAAAATGAAATTGACACAGTACGCCTCTGACTATATATTTAAAAAAATAAGTCCGAAGAAATTGTCGGTTTTTTTTATAGTGAACTTTTCTTGATTATTCGTTCATAGGACACCCTGTACATATCGTCCCGAATGCGAATGAAGGTCTTCACCCCATCTTCAGCATACGTCCATCCACATATTATACCATTTGAGCCGTTCCATCGCTTTCGTCCGTGCACGATTATGAGGACTCATCCATCCATTTGGTTGCACGTGCTACACAAAGATCAACCTCCCCCACTTCCCCTCACCAACGTACTGAGCACGACGCCTATTTTGACGGGAAGGTCGATCACGTGAGTTACAGTGTCTGCCGTTGAGCGGGGAATCGCGGGGTTACGGCTAGACTTTTCACCACACAATCTAGATAGAGGTGGAGAATCATTGTTAAGTTGGAACTGTTACGTGTAGTCGATTAATATGCTTACGTTAATTGACCATTTTAATTTTAATTTAATATACTAGCGTAGTGATAAGGGGATATAAATAAATAATAATAATAAAAAATAATTTATGCATTAATTGGATTACAGACGATGGATTATACAATTATAAATTATGGTTCTTCCACTAAAGGATTCAATTTGTATATTAAATTATTTGTTTTTTTTATATAATCAAATTTGTGAAAACCATTTCCTTTTAAATAGTTTTAAATCAATATGTTCATTTCAAGTTTTGGACCTAAATATTGATACGATCTTTGATAAATCGTTTTTTAGAGTTGGGGGAGGGGAGTTTACTTCAATATTAATTAAAACTAAATCAGCGTTTTCATCTTGGTAGGTAATAACGAGACTGTAAGCACTTTTAAATTTACAAGAAGCTTTTTTTCAACATAAATCCTTTTTTCTACTACCGTGTATATAAATTACTAACTTTACACATATTTTGTCGTGCGTAAAGTTTAACTTTATGCAGTAGTACGTAAAATGAAATACTAGTGCGTAAAATAAAATATTAGTACGTAAAGTAAAGTATTTTACGCACTAGTACGTAAAGTAGATTGCTTATTTTTTATTTAATACCTACATATTTTTTTGGTAGTAGAAAAAATATTGTATGAGTGTGTAAAGTGCCTTTTTTCACTCATGTGAAAGAAAAGTGATTACAATTTAAATAATATAATAAAACTTTGGAAAAACTTAATGAAACTTCGGAAAATGGTTCGGCCATTTATGAAAACACTTGAAGAGTTTGTTTATACTGTTTTCATTCAAAAAACTTCGATATATTGACTTCAAGACAAGGATGGAAAATTGATGTCTAATAGTAGATGGTCTAAGGATATATGGCACTGTAAAATTACAAAATGTCGGATTGAGATGTGAACAACAAATATTCTAACCCACAAAGACCATATAGTCTTTGCTAATCCCACTTGGTCATTTAGATCTACATGTTCTAACTGCATTTCATCTCCATTTGGATTTTCGCCCAAGTCTGAAATAAATGAACAATAATAATATTAATAATAATACATTATTAATCCTTTTGGATCATTTACATGATGTAAGATAAGTCAAAAATTACATTTAAAGAAGATGAAATAAAATAAAATCTTACAACTAATAAATTAAAGTAAAATAAAATTTTACAAATATAACACATTAATCTACATAACACAATATAGAATAAAATAGTTAGAATTAGGACTGACAAGTTTGAAAAAACACTTATATGACACAGTTTTTATATAAAATTGAGGTATCAATAATCTCAAATGTAGTCCACCAATGAAGAAATAAAACCAAAGCCTAGTACCACAGAATATTTAATAATATATTTAGGAAACTGACAACTAGTTTCGACAGAAATCTGCCATCTTCAGGCCTATAATACAAACGTTGAAGTTAAACAGTAAAATTTAGGAATTACAATGAGACTTACCAACTAAGTTACATAAAATGTGAGAAAAACATGGTTAGAAATGCGCACTTAAAATTAAGAAAAAATATATTTGGGAGTTTATTTAAATAGTGGTACTGGAAACGTTTTTAAAAGAAATTAGAACTTGGGTAAAATTATGGAACTGTATAAATTAGATCCAGTGAAACTAGAAGCCATGTTGTGGCATGGCGAGTTGGTGCTAAACATGAGGGTTGTTAGAGGAGACGTTGGGCGTAATTCCTGAGAAATTAAATAAGAAAAAGGATAGAATATAAATACCCCAGAGAGGATTTTGGCGACCCCGAGGGCGGCCACAAGTGATAGTACGAATTAATATTAATGCATATTAAATAAAATATTAAACGAGTTATTATCTCGGCGAAACTTAAGGGAATGATAGTATAAGTTTTATATTATTACTGACAGAAACTACTGGAAAAATTCATCAATACTGTAGGGGCCTTATTGAGATAAACAGTTTTTCAATTTATTTTTAAATAAACTCGGACTTTTTTTTTTTGAAGGTAGGTAGATGATTGAATATTCTTAATACAGAGTATATGCGTAGTAGATTGTCATTATGAGTACTATAATTATGATTGTCTGAGTTACTGGTAAATTTGGAGATGTTTGTTTTTACAAAATTGCAGATTTAATGCGGCACTGCCGCTCTTCATTTCATAAAATATTTCTACACGCTTTGTTCGTATAAAGATAGTTGTACGTGTATAATAATTTTCTCGGTTTTTAACTAAGTGTATTTCGCCACCGGATGACGTCAATCGACAACAGAGACAGCTAGACTACCGGTACTTGTTATTTATTAATTGAAACAATTATTAATTTTTCGTATTTATTCATAAAGATAAAAAATAATTGAAAAATCTAAAAAGTCGGAAATAAATCATGCAACAAGTTGATCATGATAAATATTTATTTATTTAGATTTTTTTATTATATTTTCTATTTTTCTACTCTATAAACAGATGGAAATTTAAAAATCTAGCACGATCAACCTTTAGTCATTTTCATTCAGAATTTGTTTCTGAAAATAGTTTTTTAATAATATCAAATTTAAAGGCTAACTTTTAATAACTAAAATGTACGTTGCGGTAGAGCCTCCTTAAAAATAAATATTGCTAGAAAAGTTAGTATATTATATTCTTTGAAATGCTTTCTACAACTACTTCCAGCATCTAGGTTAAAAATTAATCTTATTAGTCTTTTTTGACAAACAAAGACTCTAAAGATACCGGTTGCATTTCCCCAGAGTTATATGTTGTAAGATAAATATGAATCGGTCTCAGTGGCACAGATCGTTAGCTATCGGTCATATTCATGTATGGCTGTTTATATGCTAGAGCCAATGTGGATTCGTGCCTCGTATCTGGCAGTAAAATTTTAATTTAAAAGTTTCAGTGTTAGATGCTTGGCTCGAATAGGTAAACCACATTGAATATTATTTTAATTAATGTCTAATGCGGTGCCTAGATTTTCAATCCCCCTGTGTAACTGTGCCAATAATGGTGGTGAGGTTTTCCGGGTTTTCCTACACCTATAGCCAAATGGCGCTATCAATTCTCAGTAACCGCAAATAATAATAATAGCCGTCCCTTCCCCGCACAAGCCATTGGCTTTCTGTGGTTTACTCGTAAGGGGGTGAAATGTCGGACGAGTAATATTATTATTATTATATGCCAAAGTATAGTAAGCTTGAAGAAGCTGCTTGGTGTTAACCTAATCTAAACATATTTTTTTAATTGTAAAATTGCATAGTAAGCACTATTTAATTCCTTACAAATGGAATCAATATTGGAACTCAAACTCATATCTCCATCTATAAGAACTCCTAAAAATTTTGTTTGGGATAAAATCATTATTTATCAAGAAATCTGCATTTATTGTTGTTCTATAATGGAACTGAATGAGTATTGCTTTCTTGGAATTAACAATTAATGCATTTATTTCACACCACGTAGTAAATTCTTTAGCAACTAGAAATAATTTGGAGTGGAGTTCCTCCTCTGATTCTGCGTCTACAGCAGCATTGGTGTCGTCTGCATATATTAGTATGACTGGCTCAGAGGAAGCCTGGTAAATCGTTTACGTATAGGAGGAATATAAGTGGACCCTGTATTGATCCCTGTGGAACCCCATGGCCATTGATTTTGACAGAAATTTTGGGAGATTGTAGATAGGAACTTTCATAGTTTTCTGTCGGCAGTCCCCCATGACTATGTTGTTTTTTATAATTTTGCTGTGGCGTTCCGGGGCGATTTACTGATGATTGATGGCGGCATTTGGATATAGGTGTAAGAAAACCCGTAAAACCTCAACGCCCCTTTTTATTACACTATCTCACAATTATTTAAATGTATTATAAAGTGAGTACATAAAGAAAGGTACACTTTATTTAGCTGTTTAAATATGTTGCCTATCATGACTGACATTTAAAGCCATATTTTTTTGGAATGGCAAAATTTTAAATGAAAATTTTTACTTTATTTTAAAAAGTTGAAATATGACCTTAATTGGGATCCAAAAATATCGCATTGTAACTAAAAGTTCAGTAATTAATTTGTCAATTTGTCGGCTTAACTTATACAAATGATTAATATTTTTTTATCATTACTATCGTCTGATTTAGATAGTTGAAAATAAAACAGTATATAAATTTTCCATTTCTATTAGCTTTCTACAGAAATAAAACTCTTCTACCTTTTTCTATATAAACAATTAAATTAAAACAAATTGTAATGAGATTGAGGTTTAATTAAGAATTATTGTTTATACTTCTTAGTTATTTATTTTTAAATGCAATGAAATTAATAATAGTAATACGTTCAATTTGATCAAATTGATGACAATGATAATTTCAATCAGAACTAATAAAAAAAACGCGTGTTAAAAAAATAATTATCCCAACATGAATTAATATTTTAGTCGTTCCAAAGTACCGTTCCTTTTTTTAACGTCCCACCTTTAATTACAATTGGCTCCGATAACGCGTACTAAAGTAAAAATCACTAGAAATTTCGGCAAAACCGTAGATAATATATACAATCATGCATACGGATTTTGAAGATGTGTTGTAATTGCAAGGGGGTAGGTATAGTGCGTATTTCTGCAACTTGTTATGGTTCAATGCAATAAAATGGTGAAAAAGTGCCAGAGGTGCGGCGCTTGCGTCTTGCAACAGTCTGCAAAGCGCCGATGTCAGATCTTCAATAAATAAAGCCCTATGAATTGTTACAAAATTCTGGTTTTCCCAAACTACAGTTTGGAATACAAATCATAAATTATAGCAATTTGTAGTTATTTTTTTGACAATCAGATGTAAATAAGTAAATGTGCCTTTTCTAGAAATTTTGAAAAAAAAAACGAAAACTAGTAAGAATTAGAAATTTCAAAAACTAGGTATAACAATGTAAAAACTACATAAACGTATCTCGAAAATTTTATAATTTACAATATATCGAAAAAAGAAGTTCTAACTAATTAGAAATTTTAGGAAAGGTATAAAAATATTTGTTTATTTTGTTGTTTTAAGAGTTTTCTATTTAAATTTCGTAATATAGAGGAATGTTCGATGTTAAGTGACTTTAATTTTAACTAAATATAGACATTCAACGTAAAAATAGTTATTTATAAATATTTTTTTCTTCTATTTTTGTGATTATTTAAATTCAATAAACGTTTTAAATTGAAAGGATGAGGTTTGTTGATAAAATGCTATAGGTGGCAACATTGCAGTGAAAAAGTGGCGAGACTCTAGACTGTAGACGGTCCACAGTCTCACAGTAGTCAGACATGAGTCTTGGTCCGTGAGTGTCAGTGTGTGTGTGTCCCTGTCAGAGAGTGAGATAGAGCTAGAGAACGGTAAACAGTTTTGTCGTTTTGTGAATTTGCGATTTTGTGCTAAGTTAAATCAGTGTCTAAAATTCACATTGATTACATAATGCCGCTACTACCTGCTGCCGTCTAACTTTTCGAGGTTTTCACTGCCCAGAAATTAAATTCGGAGCGAGTTTTAATTGAGCCAAACAGACAGTGAGTCGGTCCGCTGTTGATATGATTAACCTACTAATTTGCAGCGATGTTTAAGTTTATATTTGTGCATGTGGTGGTGCATTGAATCGCTCGCCGATATCAAATATGGAAGTAACCCCACATCTAAAAAGCGTATTAAAAAATTACCAACATAGCGCTACCAAGAGCCTACAAGGACCGGGTCTCTCATTGGTTGCCACCAAAAATGAAACACCCTCGCCAGAAATTAAAGAAGAAGAATTCGTACCAGCTTCTTTTCCAGTACAGCAGGTACCAATACTCACCATTCCTGATACCTCTTGTAGTGAACGTACCGAAACAATCTTAGAAGGTGAATCTATATCTTGTTTTGTAGTCGGTGGTGAAAAACGTCTATGCCTGCCTCAGGTATTAAATTCAGTTCTACGAGATTTTAGTTTGCAACAAATCAATCAAGAGTGCGACCAATTGCAAATCTACTGTTCTAGGTGTACCCCTGAGCAGCTTAACGTGCTTAAAAATCAAGGTATACTTCCTAGTGGTGCTCCTAGTTGTGGTTTAATCACAAAAACAGACGCGGAAAGGTTATGTAGTGCCTTGTTGTACGGACTAGTGACGTCGGGACTGAGACCTCGCAAGGGAGCTCTATCCATCCCGATTTACCACGAATGTTTTGGAAGAGCTAGTGGTTTGTGTTTTCCTGAATTATACAACAACAAAAACGCAAAGTGTATCGAATGCGGGGACTGTCAGGTGGGATTTTCGCCTCAACAGTTCGTTTGTCACGTTCATAGAAATTTGGAGAACAGGACTGTACATTGGGGTTTCGATTCCAGCAATTGGAGGCGATATTTGCACATCCCTAAGGATCATGTGGACTATGAACAGTTTGTGAAAATTTTGAATGAAATGAGAGAGCAGTACGAGGGTAATTTGGTGTTCCCGCCCCCGATTGTTGATCCCATCATCAAAAGAAAACAGGTAAGAATTATTTTTAATTTAGTTAACAGATATTTTTATTAATATTTCAAATAGAAAGAACCGGAAGAAATTGTATTGTTTGGTCAATATAGGAACAAAGTCCATGGACAAAACACGTTATTACGTTACACACTGAAAGTGCTTTAGATCATTTCATTCTGCTGAAAAATATTCTTAAATTCTTATTATTTTAAATTAAAATATGGGATTATTATATCCTTGGAAATTTTTAAGCTGCAAAATGACATTTGATACAAGTAAAGTTGGTTAACCTTTGATTAACCCCTCAAATGCATGATTTTTATTTTCAGTTCAACAAAATTTACACAGGAAAAATTAAAAAAAATGAAACTAATACCACATTCGTCACACATAATACCATATTTTTGATAAATTTACACCTTGTTTGCTTCTTAGCAAAGATAAGCCAATGTTCAACATTGTCCATCTTGACTTCTTGAGGAAAAATTTGCTAAGCATTCCCGCTATATTTATTTGCTTATAGCCCATACCCAGATCAGAATTTCCCTTAAAACCATATTGCTTTTCATTTACTACAAGATTTTTGTGACACCATTCAACATTTGTTTTATCGTTTTCCTTTAATTTGTCTCTTGTTTTCTGTATTTAGACCTCTCAGCTTCGCTTTGCTCCGATTTTCCATTTACTTTATTTTCTCTTATGGCCTTTTATATTTCTTCATCATACCTGCTTTCTCTTGTCAAAATCGCATCTACAACTACAATTTCATCATCACTTTTATCTCGTAAAAATAAAGAAACAAAGAAACAAAAATGTTGCATTTTTGCATTAAGATGCATTTAAGAGATAACATTTATTTTATTAAATAAAATAAAACTCGACATATAATTAAACAATATTAGGGAACGGCAACTAGTTTCGGCTTACAAGCTATCTTCAGGCCATAATACGGTTGATTATGTGGTATTGTTTAAATAAACTAGAAAATAATTTATTTAATTTAAACACAGGGATTAATTTTTAAAGTAGTTGTTAGAGTTTGTACTACCCGGTAAATGTGTTAATTCGACGAAAACTTATTCCCTCTATTTATTTAAACAAAATTCAATAATTGAAACCCAATCATTGACAGTGATCCAGTTATTGACACCCCAGTTAATGACGGTTGAAAAATTTATAAAGTAAATAAGGACACCTTATGTTTATTAAGTAATTTGATAACTATCAAAAAGGTAACTTATTGTAAACGTTTTACAGAAGATAAATTGAGGATCATCCAACCAAAAGGGAATAAATCCATTTTTGTTATAAATCAAACGACTTGAATCATATAGATTATCTCTTGTTTCAGTAATAATTTTTTCCACACTGTCCAACAACATACTCTAATAGCACAAAAGGTCCAATTGACGTTTTTTAATGGTTCATTTAACGTCAGAACGTCCGAGGACCAAAATAAAACGTTTTATAAACGTTTTTACAAGAACGTTTTTAAAATGGACATAAAGAAACGTCCAAAATATGTCGACAAAACGTCTGAACTCATAAATTAAAAACAAAACGTTTTGTACGTTACAGTACGATAAAAAACGATTACTAAACCTTTTTTGAACGTCCATGTCAGAATGATTTTTATAAATCTACAAAAAGTATGTTTTCAAAAAAAATCAAAAATAATGAATAAAACAACATATTTGAGTATGGATAATATTTTAAAGACACAAATTTACGTTCGTTAAACGTTTTTGTAAGTGGTTCTTATGCCAACGGTAAAAAAACGTTCAAAAGGCGTTTTTGGGTTCACAAAAGTATATTTTGAGAAAGAAAGTTTAAACGGTTTATTTACGTCGTTTATAAATACAACCGGTAAAAACGTTCAAAAAGAATGTTTTCAAAAAAAGTCAAAAACTTAAATTCTTTAAACGTTTTTATAGCCACGCTAAAGAATGTTCAATAGAAGTTTTTGGGTCCACAAAAGTATATTTTGAGAAAAAAGTTTAAATGTTTTATTTGAGTAGTTTGTAAATACACCATCAGTAAAAACGTTCAAAAAGTATATGTTAAATTGTTTTATTTAGGTCCCTAAAAGTATGTTTTCAGAAAAAGTCTGAAAGTTACGTTCTAAAATATGTCTAAAAAACGCCTTTGTCATATCATTTATTTAGTCCGTTTTGAAACTTTTTACGTTTTTAAAACGTATTTTTTCGACGTCTATTTGACGTTAGAAGTTGTGACATTTGCACTAGAGAAAAACGTCTTATAAACGTTCTCGGGTACTTTAACGAACGTTTTTTAAACGTCTCTGTGCTATTAGGGTAGTTTTTTGTGATAATAAAATGTTTCTGTTGAAGTAAAATAATCCATTGCACCAAAAACATCTCCTCTTGTGCTGTTAAAATTATTGCAGGGCCCATCTGACAAACTTTTTTGGATTTGCCGCTTTATTTATGAAGTAAAGTAGTGCATGGAATACCTGTTTGCTTTGCTACTATAGCAACTGGAATGCCATTGGTTAATCGTTGAAGAGTCTCAGTCATTTCTTCAGCTGTATAATTTTTTTTGGCTGCCAAACTAAAACAATCCAGGTATTGACACTATATCCCAATAATTGACACCCGTGTCTAATACTGGATTAAATCATTTTAAAAACGAAAAATTTACTTTCACAAGATGGTCATGACTCATACACTTTTAAAACGGTACCCGCTTAATAATAATAACATCATATTCCAATCTTTGATAGAGTGTCAATTACTGGAATTAAGTTTATTTTGCTTATCCAGTGATCGACATTGCAATTTGGAGGCTTAAAAAAGATTGAAGTTAACATTTAAACAAAGTATGTAGTTTACAGACTCATATTTCAGAACCGTCAATACAAATAGCAATATCCTATCATGAAAAACACAAAAGTAATAATCATAAAAATAACTTAATTACCTTACTGTTGCTCTGTTCACAAACCACTTAATTTGTACTTGGTCACTGTCAAAAATGATTCACTTCAAACAATGGCTGCTAACGACGCGAATTCGTTCACAGTTTTGCCAGATATATAGGGCACACCCTTTTTTGAATTTTCAAATTTTTTTCGTGCATCCGTTTGTTCATCCTTAGTCCAAGATTGTCCACCTAAAATTGTTGTTTGTCCAAGCACCATTTCAAAACGAAGGGCAAAAAGCTAATTCTCATTTGGTTAAATTCTCTGGACAAATAAATGATTTTATAACATCTACAAATAAATTTTAATTTTATTTAAAATGATTTATAAATATTTTCAGTGAAAATGGAATGAAAGTAACTATATTTTTTTCTCATTTTGGTCTCTCCCTTTTCTCAAGGTCACAATTTTTGCTGGAAAATTTTGAAAAAATTCCCTTTTATAGAATATTTTATTCTCTTTTTAATGGTATTAGATATTTTTTAATTAAACAAAATAACTTAGATAATTGTAGATTTTAATAAATAATTTTTTGTTTAACCCCTGTAACAAAAAAACTATCGATGCTATTAAAACATGTTAAATGTTGATAGAAAGAGAAAAAAATATTCTCTATAAGTGAATTTTATCAAAATTTTAGATAAAATATTGTGGTTGTGAAAATAGGGAGAGACCATAACTTTATTTTTTCTCATTTTTCTCTCTCCCTTTTCTCAAGGTCACAATTTTTGTTTAAAAAGTTTAAACAATAGAATAGAATTTTTTTACTCTCTTTTTAATGTTATTAAAATAATTTTAATATAATTTTTATCAAAAAAAAAAATAACAAGTAATTGTAGATTATAATAAATAATTTTTTGTTTAACCCCTCCAACAACAAAACTGTAGATGCTATTAAAACGTACCAAGTTCAGATAGAGAGAGAAAAATATATTCTATATGTGTGAATTTTTTCAAAAATTTAGATAAAAAATTTTGTGGTTGTGAGAAAAGCGAGAGACCACAATAAGGATTTTTTTATTTTTCCTCATTTTTGGTCTCTCCCCTTTGTCAAGGTCACAATTCTAGCTCAAAAATTTTGGAAAAACTCCCACTTATAGAATTTTTATTCTCTTTTCACTGGTATTAATTTTTTAATTAAAGAAAATAACATAGATAATTGTAGATTTTAATAAATAATTTTTTGTTTAACCCCTCTAACAGAAAAACTATTATTAATGCTATTAAAACGTACTAAGTGTAGATAGAAAGAGAAAAAAGAAAAAGTACGTACAAAAATTAAATATTCTACATGGTTGGATAATGAAAAAATGGGGATTTCAAAAATGAAATAAAATGTACAGGTCCGTATTAAAATAAAATAGTTGATGGCCCTTCAAAGACGAAACGTTGTTTTAAAAAATTGGATAGGCTATATTAAGCGCTATTTGTCCTTCAATAAAAAAACATAATAAAGTTTTTTTCTATCTTTAAAAATTAAGGTGTTTATTAAATAAAACCAAAATCGTCGATTTTGAAATGGTGTTTGGACAAATCCTACTTTGTGGGTCCTCCATATTGGAGAGTTCAATTGTATCTTGTTAATCTTACTATTAATCTACTTTGGTCTTAAATTTTCATAAATTCAACAAATTATCTATTATCTCAAATGTGGTTCGCTGATGCAGTAATAAAACTCAAAATCGAGTACCACAATATTTTATTAAAGATGATAAAGGGAGTTTCGGCAAACTGCCATCATCAGGCCAAAGCTTAAATTATAATGTATTGAATATGCTTATTGAAAATTGTAATTGTAGATTTATCAGTTAATTATATTGATTAAGAAAGAAGCATGCTTGTTTAATAAAAGTGCGCGTACCAGTAGATAAGGGGGAAAATTATAAAAGGGAGGAAGGTAGAGGTGAAAAAATTAAATTAAATTTTCATGTTCCACAACCACCTTTAGCTTTTTATTCCACATATGACACTCCTTTCCCTCTTCGATCAACAATGTGCAATTGTTTAATTTTGAAAAATTTCTAAAATATAATCAACCGTATTATGGTCTGAAGATGGCTTGTAAGCCGAAACTAGTTGCCATTCCCTAATATTATATTTATGTGGTACATGACTTCGAGTTTTATTTCATTTATTGAACACTTATTGTGTTCTTTTATTTTTTTTTCACCAATCAATAAATATTTTCAGGTGTAAATGTGTAAATAATTCTACAATATTTTTGTTAGTAAAAATAATATATGCATTAAAGGGCCATCTCCTTTTTTGGATGATTTATGTATGTCCCTTTGTTTCGGGTTATATATTAAATTATATCAAGGAAATTTAATTTTCATACAATATATTCATATTTGATTTATATCTTAGAGTTACACTTAAATTTAGTCTATTCAGGATCGCCTGGAGGTAATAAATCAACATAAATCTCGTTACCTCTGAAAAACCAATAAAAAATATGGGCGTACGATAATTTTTACATTACTTTAAAAATCAGTGTAAAACAGTAATTTTGTAATTTGCTGTAAGGAAGATATACAGGGTGTCCCAGAATAAATGGGACAAACTTGGGCGGTAGAATATTTACTTATTTTAAGGTTACTTAAGTAATTTTAAGTTTACTTAATTTTAAAACCAAAAGTCTTTAGTAATGAACCCATTTTCTTAGCTGAGTATTACCGAAGTTACAGGATGTTAAATTTTCAGAAAAAATTACATTTTTTATTATATTTATATTTTTTTATAAAAATTTTTGTGTCTGTCTATATTAACTAGTCTAATTTTACAATTACCTGTCTGTAACTTGAATCAGGGATGTACGGTAGATAGGGGTACATGTGTACGCCATTGGAAAAATTTTTATTTTCACATATTTTTCTATAATCTATACCAAAAGTGCAGAAGATTTTTTATGTAAACTGTCAACAGCTATTGAGATATCTAACATTAAATAGGTCAAAGTTTAGTAATTATTGTTTATATGGTTTATGCCCAAGAAAAATGTTTATAAAAAAAAGAAACAATAACTTTTATAATTACTGGTATGGGACATAGTAAAAATAAATACTAAAATAATTATAACAATTAAGAAAAATATAACGAAAACACTAAGTAATTAAATTATACAATTATAAATAAATTAAAAATTAATATTGTTCAAAAATTTACATAATTCCGATCATTCTTAATTACCTTAATATAACAATCGTTATTAGTAAAATTCTTTGGTACTTTCCATAGATTTGTTTATCAAAATCTTTAATTAAAAAAATATATATATTATTATCCTTATACCAACAAGTGTTTTTAAAAAAGTTACTATATATTCAGTCCTAAGATAAGCAGTGTTAGATAAACATGGCAAGTACTTTTGTTTGTTCCTACGAAATGTGCGTAACGTTACCATTATATACCAGTAAAAAAAATCAAAACTGATATTTGAAAAAAATTAACAAATAACTTTCACATTCGTTTACTGCACAATTTTTTCATTTAATAATAATTTTTATGTCATATACTTAATTTATTATTGTGTTTTTATTGCTTAGTTACCAACTACATAATAGGGTACTTTATGCCCGTGCGGGCCTTCCGTGCACTTTATGGCCCGCGCGGACATAAAGACAAAAAACGTTTTTGTTTAACTTATTAATAAAATTACTATATAAACGATATAAAAGTTGGATGCACCGCGGCTATAAATAGAGGTATTATGCCCTTGGGCGACTTACAAACCCTCGTGCCAGAGATCGTCACCCTCAGGCCATAATCATCTATTTATATCCTTTATATGTTCAAAATGACAACAAGTCCTTGGCCATTTTTGAATTTTAATGAAAATTAAATTGTGCTGTATTGTGTTTTGTTTGTGCTGGGTTGTGCCGTAAATAAAAAAAATATAGATATTTTTTTCTATTTTCTTTAAATTTTTTTATTTTTTGGTAGTTAAGCTATCCCTCCTATTTTCTCGGATTTAAAAAAAATGTGCAGTTGTGCTACGTTTGTGCTATATTGTGCTGTTTTTCTTTTTTAACGTTACGTTAGCCGACAAGATTGAAAGTCTATAAAAAAAAATTGTGAAAAATCATTGGTCGCAATATTTCAAGGATTTTTCAAGGACTTTCAAAAACTATTTCAAGGATTTTTTAATGATTTAGTAATATAAGTATTTCACAAGGGTTTTCCAGAATTTTCCAAAGAATTTCGAATATTTCAAGGATTTTTTAACGATTTACTATTTTTTTCAGGATTTTCTAGGAATTTAGAATATTTCAACGATTTTTTAATGATTTACGATGCTCAGTATTTCACAAGAGTTTTTCAGGATTTTTCAAGGAATTTACTTGGAATATTTCAAGAATTTTTAACACAGGGTTTTTCAGGATTATTCAAGGAATTTAGAATATTTCACGGATTTTTTATTGATTAATATGATAAGTCTTTCACAAGGGTTTTTCAGGATTTTTTCAAGGAATTTAGAATATTTCAAGGATTTATAACACGTGTTTTCAGGATTTTTCGAGGAATTTAGAATATTTCAAGGATTTTTAAGAAAGGTTTTTTCAGGATTTTTCAAGGAATTTAGAATATTTCAAGGATTTTTTATTGATTAGTATTATAAATCTTTCAAAAGGGCTCTTCAGGATTTTTTCAAGGAATTTAGAGTATTTTAAGGATTTTTAACACAGGATTTTTCAAGGAATTTAGAATATTTTCACGATTTTCTATGTACAGTATTTCACAAGAGTTTTTCAGGATTTTTCAAGGAATTTAGAATATTTCAAGGATTTTTAAACAGAGTTTTTCAGGATTTTTTAACGATTTACTATGCTCAGTATTTCACAAGAATTTTTCAGGATGTTTCAAGAAATTTAGAATTTCAAGTATATTTTAATGAAATATATTTTAATGAATTAGTATAAGTATTTCATAAGAATTTTTCAGGGTTTTTCAAAGATTTTTCATCGATTCTTTAATGGTTTTTCAATTTTTTAAGAATTCTTTAATGATTAATCAATGGTTTTTTTTAATAATTTCTCAAGTTTTTTTCCAGAACTTTTTAAGGATTTATGAAGAATATTTCAGTGATTTTCTATGCTCAGTATTTCACAAGAGTTTTTCAGGACTTTTCAAGGAATTTAGAATATTTCAAGGACTTTTAAATAATTAGTATGAGAATTCTTTCACAAGGGTTTTTCAGGAATTTTCAAGCAATTCAGAATATTTTAAGGATATTTGAATCAATTAGTATGATAAGTATTTCATAAGGATTTTTCAGGGGTTTTCAAGAATTTTTAGATAATTCTTTAATTGTTTTTCAATGATTTTTTAAGAATTCTTTAATGATTTTTTAGGGATTTCTCAAGTTTTTCAATAAATTTTGTACGGAGTCTTCAAGAATTTCTTGGCGATTTTTTGAAAAAATGGTTTCAAGATTTTTTAAAGTATTTAAAAAAAATCTTTAGGGACGTTTATTAAGGGATTTTTAAAGAAGTTATCAATGATTAAAAAAAATATTAAATTTTTCTTATATTTTTCGAAGAGTTTTCAGCGGCTTTCTAATGTTTTTTTAAGGATTTTTTTTTCAGGGACGTTTCAATAATTTTACAAGGATTTTTCAGGAATGTTCCAAGATTGTTGTAGGATTTCTTAGTATTTTTATAAAGAATGAATTTTAAAAGGATTATTTTTCTACTGTTTTTTTAAGGATTTTCCAAAAATTGTTCAAGGATTTTTTTATCTGTTCAAGTGTTTACAGAATTTGTCTATTATTTTTTCAAGTCGTTTAGAAGAAATTTTTAAGATTTTTTCACTGGTTTTTCAAGACAGTTTCAATGATTTTTGAGCGATTTTTAAGCTTCTTTCCTTCAGCATTTGTTAAGGATATTTTATGGGTTTTTCAATATTTTTTAAGATTTTGTTTTTTAATTAAAAAAAAATCTAGGCTTTTCATGTATTTTTTGAGGATGTTTTCAAGTCCTTTTTAATAATTTATCAGGACTTTTTAAGGATTGTTAAAAGATACTGTTTTTGTTAAGTTGTTTAAGGATTTTTTAATGATTTCCAAAGAATTTGTCTATTATTTTTTCAAGTTGTTTGAAAGAAATTTTTAAGATTTTTTCTTTTGGTTTTTAAGACAATTTCAATGATTTTTGAGCGATTTTTTTATACTTTTTCCTTCGGTATTTGTAAAGGATAATTTATGGATTTTTCAATATTTTTTTTAAATCTTTTAGGAGTATTCAATGATTTCTTAGAGACTTAAAAGATTTTATAAAAAGTTTAAAACAATGTTTTAAGAATTTTTGTAAGGATTTATCAATGATTAAAAAAATATCGAGGTTTTTTCATGTATTTTTTGTGGATGTTTCAGGTTCTTTTTAAGGATTTTTCAGGGATTTGTAAAGGTTTTTTCAAAGAAATTTTAAAGGATTATTTAAGACTATTGTTTAGGAATTTAAGTTTTGGTTAATTAGTACTGTCCACGAAATTTAATTTATATAGGATTATGATAGCCACAAATCAAAATATTACACACAATAATGCGATGAAAATTTTTAGGCTCTTGAAGTACATTATAGCAAACTTTTTACGAAATATTTTTTTTATGAATGAATTACTGTAAAGTTACACTTAGATGTCAAATTTTTTTTCGTATCTAGGCATTTAAAATTTATTTTTAGTTTAATATTTAGAAATCCTCAGATAACTAAAAAAAAGTCTTTGGAAAATATGAAGTAAAATATCTTATGTTAAATAAAGTCTAATTTAAAAAAAAAACTTGTTATGTCTATCTAATATTATAGTCAGTAACCCAAAGACTGGCATCACAATCCAAAAGTTTAGTCCACGCATTTTGTATTTTTTATTTTAATCTTTCATCGTTAATGTGCTCGCTTACGGTAGACTACCTGCGAGAATCAAGATCTTGATTTTTTTTCCATGAAATTATGGGTTTATTTTGTCCCGATGTTTATCGGAAGCAACCGCGGAGATTAGTTACAACGTTATAAAGTAGGAAATCTCCAGAAACCATAAAACGTACACGGAAAACCGCTGGTCACCTACCTGGTCGATTTACAGGTTTTGTTTTATATTATAACATTACGTGCTCAATGGTTTATTTTTATTTCAATAACTTGTTTAGTATTTAATAGTTTTGAATTTGTAAACAAGCAAAAAGAGAACGTGGTTTTTGACCTCTGTTAAAATGATTAGTGATTGTAAAAAATAAAAAATTAGTTATTAGATAAAATACTAATATTTATCGTGTAAATTTTATATCATATCAAGCAGTTTTATAGACCGTTGCAAAATATAAGAGATAAACAAATAATTTTTATCGTTGATATTCCTGAGTTCGAAAAAACGACCAATCAGTAAATACGATGTGCTTAAAGCTGGCCCACCATACTACTGGCCCATGGAGTATTTATTACACATTAATTACAATTTATTACAACCGGAAAAAAATTATTACTCATCCAGTGTTCGAAATATGAGGTTGTGGGCCATCTTTATGTCCGTTAAGTTGGCCCCGCCATTTTCGAATTTTAAAAAAAATTGTGCTTTATTGTGCCGTAAATAAAAAAAATTATATAATTTTTTTGAGTTTTTTAATTTTTCACCGTTAAGTTGGTCCCGCCTTTCTCCGATTTAAATAAAAGTGCCGAGTTGTGATATGTTTGTGCCGATTTCTTTTTTTTAATAAAATTAGCCGAGAAAATTGAAAATCAATTTTCAAAAATATTTAAAAAAATTTTTTTGGTAAAACTAACATTTGTGCTGCATTGTACTATACTCATATTTCATTTTTGTATTCTTGATTTTTTCTCCTAAAAAAAGTTAATTAGCCGAGAAAATTGAAAATTAATTTTCACTAGTAATCTTCCTAGAGCTTGAATTATTACCGGAAATTTTCTTAAAAAATCGTGTACGAGGAAAAGTTTCCGGTTATTAATTCAAGATCGTGGGGGATTCGGTAAGAAAATTTCACAGTAATTGTTTAATTTTGATTTGCACAAAAAGTAAACAAAAAGTCTTATATGAATCAGGCCCATTACAAGTGTCATTATTTTGACATAAAAATTTCCACTTATTAATTTCGTCCAGGGTACCCTGGAGGATGAAAATTTCCGGAAATTTTTTGGGTTACCATGGTAACCAAACAAAAAAATAGACTCTGATTGGCTTAAAAATGGCGGTGAGAAATTTTCAAAAATATTTAAAAAAAATTTTCTGAGCAAAATTATTAGTTGTGCTGAAATGTGCTATACTCATATTGTGTAGCCTTAACAAATACACTATAGCACTAGCACATTTTTATCTATTTCAGTAAAAGTTAGAGAACAAAAATATAATTTTAGTCTAGCACAATTCAACATAACAAATGGTATTGCCGAAAAAACATTTTTATGTCTCTGAAAATATATTTTCAATTGTCCCAGCTAACCATTTTTGTTATTAGAAAAAGTGAAGAGTACAAAAATACAATATGAGTATAGCACAATTCAGCACAACTAATAGCATTGCAAAAAAAAATTTTTTTTAATATATTTGAAAATTAATTTTCTCGGCTAATTTAATTAAAAAAAAATCGGCACAATATAGCACAAATGTAGCTCTTTTTTTAAAGTCGGAGAAAATGGCTTAAAGGTGAAAAATTAGAAAAAAATATATAAATTTGTTTAATTTACGGCACAAACATGGCACAATATAGAAAAATTAATTTTTTTTTTAAAATTCGAAAATGGATGTCCAACTTAACGGATATACCAGCTTTAGGCTCAAGCTATCCCACATCGTACCAAAATGGATAAATCTGATGGTAATGCATGGGGGAATTTATTACAGCTAATATATACGATATATCACATAATGGACCTGTAAAACCCTGTCCAAAATTTATTACACTGGCCCACTGTCGAAATATTTACAGATTGAGCAATTGAGGTGGAGGAATTATTATAAAAAGTAATTGGGCTACTGTAATAAATAATTTTAATCATTTCGATTGATGATGCACCGCTAAGACAGGTTGAGCAATTCAGAGGTGGAGACAATATTATTTCACCCGAAAAAAGTAATTGGGTTACTGTAATAAATAATTTTAATTATTTTGATTGATGATGCTCAATCTGTATATATTTGGACACCGGGCCGGTGTAATAAATTTTGAACAGGGTCTTAGCGCTGCATCATCAATTAAAATGATTAAAATTATTTATTACAGTAGTCCAATTACTTTTTTCGGGTGAAATAATAATTCCTCCACCTCAGAATTGCTCAATCTGTATATATTTGGACAGTGGGCCGGTGTAATAAAATTTGAACAGGGTCTTAGCGCTGAATTGCTCAAACGGGATATATTTCGACAATGGGCCAGTATAATAAATTTTGGACAGGGTTTCACAGATGCACAGATATATCTTATATATTAATTGTAATAAATTTGTAATAAATTCCCCCATACATTTCCATCGGATTTATTCATTTTGGTACAATGTTTGCTAGCTTGAGCCTAAAGCTGGCCACAACCTTATAGGTGTAATAAATTTTTTTCCGATTGTAATAAATTGTAATTAATGTGTAATAAATTCTCCGTGGTTTAGTATTATGGTAGGCCAAAAGTAGTGGGCCAGCTTAAGTATATGTAAATACGTTGCTATCTTAATTTTTTTTATTAAAAAATTTGTCACGCAATATAAAGCTCACATTTAATTGCTAATGGTAAAAATTTTGGTAGTAGTTGAAAATATTTATAAAATACTGATAAATAATAAACGTTTAAAAATTTTCATTTTAATGTTGAGTGGATATTAAATCCTACCTTTTGGGATTAATAAATGATTTTTATATCTAGCTTTCATTGCAAACTTGGCCCCTATTGATTTTCGCTTTTCCGTTAAAAAATAACAGTGAAGTGAAAAAAATTTGGTACTAATCATTAGAATTAAGTAAGAAATGGAAGGAACACTCTGTAGAAGAATAAAAAATCGATTCGAAATAGACTGCTATGCTAGCCTTTCACACGCACTTCAACAAAGCCTCCTCTCGATAACTCGGAGGCCGCTGTTTTACATTGAAATAGAAGAGGAGGTAGGTATATACAACAACGTTGTTGAGAAATACCCATTGGCATCTGGTTTAGTCTATAATTATTGTACGTACGGTTATACACTGCGAAGAAAAACCTTGGAAATCGAATAACAAATGAAACACGACCGTCCAGCGATGTTCACTTGTCTGAGGCTGTAGGCTGGTGCAGCAAACATGGCGCCTTTCTTTATTACACACACACGCACGCAAAATTTACAGAAACGGATTCATTTTTATTGACATTATTTCCGAATATTCGATTTTATTTTGTTGAATGATAATTAACACCTTAACCGCTATACATACTCCCGGCGATATGTAATGTGATATCATTATTGGAAAAAATTGACTGACGATTAAACGTTTGCATACATAATTTGTAGAAGGACTCTAACGCAATTCTCAAAAAAAAAATCACTATACAAAACAATAATTTATATTTTTGCTAGCACTAGAAAACCAAAAGTTCCAAATTCACAATTCTAGATCCTGAAATAAAAATTTGAACTAAAATTTTACATATTGTGTAACAAAAAACTGTCGACATTATTAAAAAGTGCTGACTGACTATAGATATAAAGACAAAAAAATATACTATAAGTATAAGCAAATATTTTCAAAATGTTAGATAAAAAATTATAATTGTGAGAATAGGGAGAGGATCACAATTTTTCTAATTTTGGTCCCTTCCTTTTATCAAGTTCACAATTCTTTTTTAAAAATTTTGAAAAAATTCCCACATCTTTTATTCTTTTTTAAATGGTATTAAGTTATTATTGTTACGGATATTTCTTTTTTTTTTGTAGCTTTAGAAACAAAATTTGAATTAAAATGTCTTGTAACATATTGTTTAGCCTCTGTAACAAAAAAACTGCCGACATTATTAAAAAGTGCTGACTATAGATAGAAAGAGAAACAAATATACTATGTATATCAATATTTACAAAATTTTAGATAAAAAATTGTGATTGTGAGAATAGGGGGAGACCACAGATTTTTTAATATTCCTCATTTTCACTTCTATTATATTTCATTATCTTTTCAATCATATTAAGTTAATTTTAATATATTATTTAGTTTTCTTATTATTGGATATAAAATACATCTTGTACATTATTACAATGCGTTTAAATATTTTTTTGAACGAATAATTAAAACTCCAATTTATCCCACAAAATTTATTTCAGGTTAAAATGAGATTAAAATGGCGACATGTTTCGAGCAAACGATGGCCATCATCAGGCAAACATAATAACGAAATTGTACATAGTAACATAGTAAATTTTTTTATAAAATTAATGTTGAAAACTTTTTTAAACAATTTAACCAATACCCAACGCCCCCAAACTAGAGGGCCACAAATAGTGTATAACAACATCAAAGTGCATCCTACGATGAACTAATAAAGGAAAAATTATGTTTTTTAAAAAATTAAAGTAGAAAGATGACACTTGGTACTTTCTACTTTAATTTTTTATGAAACTTAATTTTTCCTTTCTTTGTGCATCGTAGGATGTTGTTATGCACTATTTGTGACCCTCTAGTTTTCAACATTAATTTTATAAAAAAATTTACTATGTTAGTGTTCGATTTTCATACCAAATTTTAACACCATGTACAATTTTGTCATTATATTTGCCTGATGATGGCCATCGTTTGGCCGAAACAGGTCGCCATTTTAATCTCATCTTAAACTGAAATAAATTTTGTGGTATGACTTGGAGTTTTAATTATTCGTTGAATAATTTTACCACATTTGAGTTATGGATAATCTACTGTTTTTTATTTTTTTTTCGAGTTTTAAATTTTTAATCAAAATGGAAAGTAGTATTAAAAATTTATGTCGGTAGGGTCGACAGGGGAGGTAGATTTCTATTGTCTAAATTTGAGCATCCTTCCCCACTCCACGATATGGTCAGATCGAAAAAAGTTTCAAACAAATAAATTTTATAATAATTAGGACATGAAAAAAGTCTAATGACCTGTTTCAATATTTTTAAAAATAGCGGATATGAATTTTTTGAAATTTCAACCCCCTCCACTTCCATCCTCTTAGGTCCGATTAAAAAAAGTTTCAGACAAATTAATTTTATAATAATTAGAACAAAAAATGTTTTATGAACTGTTTGAAAATTTTTAAAAATAGCGAAAATATTAATTTTTTTTTGCAACTTTCAGCCCCCTTCAGTTCCATCCCCGTGGGTCGGATGAAAAAAAGTTTCAGACAAATTAGTTTTATAATAATTAGAACACAAAAAAAGTCTTGTGACCTGTTTCAATATTTTTGAAAATGGCGGAGATATAATTTTTTGAAATTTCAACTCCCTCCAGGTCCATCCCCGTGGGTCAGATGAAAAAAAGATTCAGATAAATTAATTTCATAATAATCAGAGAATAAAAAAGTCTACTGGTCTTTTTTAATATTTTCAAAAATGGCTTAGATCTGAATTTTTTAAGATTTCAACCCCCTGCAATTCTCACCCCCTTAGAGGTAGAATGCCCATTTGCAATACGCAACGAATTTCTACCACAAAGAATTTTTGTACCAAATTTGGTGTCGATTGGACAAAAATTGCGACCTCTATCGTGCCGGAACGGAATGTCTACACATACATATATATAGGTATATACCGATAATTTTTTTATTTTCTACTGATTCTTATTCAGAAGGTCACAAACGGCGAAGCGCCCCTATTCCCGGTTCTGGGTCCCGTCATTGAATCGATTACAATAGGTAGATTCCATATATGGAAATCTACCTAAAAATATGCTAGAAAATATTTCTGAAAATAATGATAGGAAAGTCATTTTTGCTTCCGCAGTTAAGGTGTTAACTGCGACATTTCTAAACAATTCAAGTTTATAAACCGGAAGTCACATAACCACCGGAAATATGTCATGTGATTAGATTTTTGATAAGCGTTCTAAAACCATAACTTTTTTTACCGTAGAGCATATAGTTTTTTAAAATATCAAGGTCATGTGAGTAGTTATTCTATGACATTCCTACTCCATTAGGTTTAGATAAGGGATTGTGGGTGGTGGCCCGTAACCAGTGACGTCACAGCGTGGGTGCTTTTATCATGGGTTAAAGTCAATGTTAAAAAAAGGTTACGGTGTCACGACAGGACATGGGTGTAGTGGACAATCGTGATCTTTTGACCTTGACATTTTTTATCTCGACCTTGACCTTCATCTTGACCTTTACACCTTTCGACAACCTTTGACCTTTCCATGATACTGAAACGCCCACAAACCCTTATCACCAGCGCCATGACGTTACTGGTTACCGCCCACAATCCCTTATCTAAACCGGATGGAGTAGGAATGGCATAGAATATCTACTCACGTGACCCCTGAAGGTCGAAGGTCTTTTTTTTTGTAGAGGTTTCAGACCATGTTGAGTCTAATGCCGTTTGTCCGCTGAAGCTCCCAACAGGCGGATGGACAAAGCCAGAATATAAGATTTTTTTTAGAAGTTTAAAAATTGAACGTAATTTTCTCATGTTTATATTTCTCATCGTAACAGTAGGTATTTAAAATATCGATCTTATCTATATCAATGAATTTGCGACTCAATAAATAAACAGATAACGGAATTTTATTATTTTTTTTAGAAGAAAATCTTCAAAATTATCTCATACATTTTATTTTTATTAATTATATTTGGATTATTTCATTTATTCTTTTCGCGCGCCAATGGCGTCCACAATAATTTGGCAAGACTCAAGAAGCTGGATGTTGAACGCTCTGTGTATATTTAAAATTAAACTTTGCGTATATACAGACTTGCTGTCGTCTGTCAAAATGTTCTTAAAATTCCATAGCGTTTGTTTGCGTCCATCCCATAATGAAAACGTTGTAAAACTACGTCACTCGCTTAGTTTTTTTTATTATTGGCTTGTATTTTTGTTTTTATTTTTAACTTTTTGTGGGATTGACGGTAATCTCGAAATGCATTTTTGGCAAAAGTAAGTAACAAGTTGAAAATAATATTTAAAAGAGAATTTGTACTCCTTAAATATTAGATTTTCCTTTTGAAATTTTAGATTAGGATCAATATAAATAACGTTATGTTATGACTGAAATTAATATAATATTTGTTTCAAAAAATTTCGAAATAATTGATAAAAACAATAACAACGTGTGTAGAAATTACGTCACAAAATAAGTATATTTAAAACTGTTTATGGTTTTGTATGCTAAAATTTAGTTTCAATGTAATAAAGTGATTTAGAGATAAAATATACCGAGAGTATTATGTATATATTTACACCCCGATTGTGAGAAGCTTATAAACGCGAGGATCTTTGGTCTTGTAAGTTTTCCGATGGTATAAACAAGGTGAAACGAAAATGTTATGGCTTATTAGTTTATAACTGAATAAATAATAATTAAAAATTAATACTGAAACGTTAGATTAAAAAAAATTCAAAATTTATAATTAAGACCGTATTTCTTTCGGGAAATGGTTATTACCACATTCACGCGGGCATTAGAAATCCTTAATGAAGGTATTAGAAATCCTTAAGAACATTCTGCCTTTCCAATATAATCTTATAAACAAAATCCCAGAAAAATGGAAAAGTGTAGGTCACTACGAAGGGCAGAAAGTTACTAACAATCCTGAAAATATTATCTAATGAAAATTAATAGTTCGAAAAATCACCAACAGAATATTTTTATTCAATCTTAGGAACTTCCTGCACAGATTAAGAAATCATTTAAAAAAAAATTGCGCTTGCATTAGAAATCCTGAATGGAAATATTTACTAATCATTCTTATTCAGGTTTACCTAACTTTAAGCTAGTTTCCTTTATATATGATCTAATAAAACACTAGTACTACAATCGTATATTGGTTAAACTTTAGAGGATTAGCAACTAGTTTCGACTACCGCCATCATCAGGTCTAAAGTACCGCTCATTAAAAATAATACAAGAGGGAGACTTACCATATGCATTACAGTGATGGGAGATAATAAGTAACATGTGGGAGCTTCATAATATGTTTCTACATCTAAAGGGTGTTTTATCTAATTTTTTCTTATTCCTCTGATTTTTTTTACTTTTATCATTTTTTTATGATTACAGTTGTTTGCAGTTTTTTTTTTTTTTTTTTTTGCGATATTTTTCTCGCTTTTTTCTCATTTATGTGATTTTTGTTTTTTTTTTCTCTTTTTCTGATGTTTTTGTTTTTATCTGTTTTTTTTTCTAATTTTTCTTCGTTGTTGTGTTTTTCTATTTCTTTTTTTAATTTTTTCTTATTCCTCTGATTTTTTGCGATTGTTTGCTATTTTTGCCATCTTTTTGGGGTTTCGTTGCGATTTTTTTGCGATTATTTGCGATTATTTTTATTTTTTTATCATTTTTTTATGATTGCAGTTGTTTCCAGTTTTTTGTTTTTTTTTCGCGATACTTTTTCGATTTTTCTCGCTTTTTTCTCATTTATCTGATTTTTGTTTTAACTGATTTTTCCTCTTTTTCTGATGTTTTTGTTTTTTCTAATTTTTCCTCATTGTTGTGTTTTTCTATTTCTTTTTCTAATTTGTTCTCATTTTTCTAATTTGATTTTTTGCGATTATTTGAGATTTTTTGCCATTTTTCAGGATTTCGTTGTGATTTTTTTGCGATATTTCCGATTTATTTCATTTTTTTTCAATTTTATCATTTTTTTATGATTACAGTTTTTTCCAGTTTTTTATTTTTTTTTTTGCGATATTTTTCGATTTTTCTCGCTTTTTTCTCATTTATCTGATTTTTGTTTTAACTGATTTTTCCTCTTTTTCTGATGTTTTTGTTTTTTCTAATTTTTCCTCATTGTTGTGTTTTTCTATTTCTTTTTCTAATTTGTTCTCATTTTTCTAATTTGATTTTTTGCGATTATTTGAGATTTTTTGCCATTTTTCAGGATTTCGTTGTGATTTTTTTGCGATATTTCCGATTTATTTCATTTTTTTTTCAATTTTATCATTTTTTTATGATTACAGTTTTTTCCAGTTTTTTTGTTTTTTTTTGCGATATTTTTCGATTTTTCTCGCTTTTTTCTCATTCATCTGATTTTTCTTTTTTTCTGGTTTTCTCTTTTTTGATGTTTTGATTCTTTCGGTTTTTTTTTCTGATTTTTTCCAATTGTTCCTCATTTTTCCTCATTGTTGGGTTTTTATATCATTTTCTAATTTTTTTTCATTTTTTCTTTTTCATCTGATTTTTTGCGATTTATTTAATTTTTTTTTAATTTAATTATTTTTTTTATGATTACAGTTGTTTTGTTTTTAGATATTTTTCGATTTTTCTCGCTTTTTTTCTCATTTATCTGATTTTTGTTTTTTTCTAATTTTTTTCGATTTTTTACTTATTTTTTCTCATTGTTCTGTTTTTCTATTTCCTTCGTTTTGTAATTCCTTTTCGATTTTTTATGGTTATTTGCAAATATTGTCCCATTTTTTTTGGAATGTTGTTGCGGGTTTTTTTTTGTGATATTTTTCGATATCTTGCGTTTTCTGCGGCTTTTTTTTAATTTTTTTTTGCGATTTTTAGCGTTATTTCGGCTTTTTTTCTTATTTTTTAATTTCTTCGTCCTTTCCGTATTTTACAATTTTATGTTATTTTTTCCCACTAATTTCTGATTTTTCTCTCAATTTTTTCTTTCCTTTTCTATTTTTTCTTTCCTTTTCTATTTTTTCTTATTCCTCTATTCTATTTGCAATTTGTTGGAATTTTGTTGCGGCTTTTTTTGCGATTTTTTATTATATTTTTCGATTTCTTGCGTTTTTGCTGCTTTCTTACAATTTTTGTTTGAGCTTTTCGTTTTTTCCGTATTTTACAATTTTATGTCATTTTTTCACACTATTTTCTAATTTTTCTCTTAATTTTTTCCAAAGTTGGTTGGTTTTATTTTATCTTATTTTTTCCGATTTTTTTTTGTTTTTTCTGATATTTTTCGTTTTTTTTTCTCTCATTTTTATAATTTTTTTTCTGTTTTTTCTAATTCTTTATTTTGTTTTCTAATTTTTTCGTATTTTTTCTTATTCCTCTGATTTTTTCGATTTTTCGGTTTTCTCTTTTTTCTGAGTTTATCCGTTGTTTTTTATTTTTTTAAAATTTATTCAAGTTTTTTCTCATTCTGGATTCCGGGCATTTTCCGATATTTTTAATTATACGTCATAAAAATGGTGACTGGTTTGTATTGCTCAGTCTAGCCCTTTTTTTAATACATAAAAATAGTGTCTGGTTTCCATTGCTTTGCTCAAATGAGCATATGTGAGAAATATATGTGAGAAATATACTTTTCCGCACTAGTGCGGAAAAGTTACTTTTCACACTGATTTTATAAATGCTAAAATGATTAAAAAAATATTTCTTGCTGTTTCCATAAGAGACTCTGGTATTTCGTCATCCATTTTGGTATATTATAATTAGATAAATATTAAAAATTCACTAATGTCAAATTAAGTTGACAACTTGTAAATTAATTCTTGCTTGCTTACTATGATTACTTTCAGCCTAATGTTTTATTTATTAAGAAAATTTTTGTTTAATGACAAAAAAATATTTTTGCTAAAATTTTTTTTTAATTCTAGGCGCTTGTAGAAAAAATATTGTTCCTAACACTTGCGTAAAGTATAACTTTCCGCACTTGTTAGGAAAATAACTATTTTCTAAACTAAATTATTATTTTTTGTTTATTTTCTCTAACCTAAAATATCTGTAGAATAATGCCGGGTGTAATGTCCGTAATGAGGTTTTTAAATTTTTTCTTTAAATGTCCGCGAAAGAAATATTTTTGAAGAAGAATTAAGCGATAAGCTCTCGAAAAATGTGTTGTTTTTGGGTGAAGTATGTATGTCAATTATTAATATTACGACGGAAAATAACAACTGATAGTAACCTCATTACAGAAAACTACTTCAGTACACTCGAAATTTTCAAAACAAATTCGTTTTATCGGTCATGTATATAAACGTCTAGTCAAATATTTCGAAAAGATTTTTTTTTGTTATTTAACCCAAACTATATTCTAATAATATAATATTCAACAGTATTAAAATCAATTAAAATATGGGTTGTGGCCAACATAACACTTTTCCACTATTTATGTGTAATATTTTATTTTTTTAAGAAAGATTTATTATAGCTTATTACAAACAAAATATCCTTCCAATAATATTTGAAACATTATTTTATCCACATACATAGTTTGCAGATAATATTTTAATTTATATTTCCCTTCTCGTGTCATTACTGAACGCACCTTATAGACAATTAGACATTCTTCCTCCTCCCTTTGTAAGAAAAGAATTTTTTTCTTTGTGCTCCTTTTATTATGAAAAGTAGGTGTTAAGAATCGGGCTTTAGACACAAGCCAATGCGTATTCCCTTATTTAAAAAAAATTCTGCGCACGCATAGCTGTCATTATAACGCCTACTTTAATAAGCCAAAGTACACACAAAATGTTCATTAATTTTCCTAATACCACAAGAGGTGAGAATTTTTTGAGAACTTTTGTTGTTTTCTTGGGTCTAAATTTCACGCAAAATTTTGTTGATTGAAATTTGCATAATTCTTAAGGAAAAAACAAAATGTTTTCAAAAAAATTGTTACCTCTCTTAGTATTTGGACAGATTATTCAACAGTCTCAAAAGTCTGGAAACAATCCTGGAATTCAAAAACTACTAAAGATAAATTGTTAAAATTCAAGATGACCGCCAGTAGTAAAAACAAATGAAAGTTTTTGAATTTTAAGCGCATAAAAGAAGACATGTCATTGGACAATTTATCTTTAGTAGTTTTTGAATTCCAGTACCGTTTCCAGACTTTTGAAACACGCAGGACCGTTTCCAGAATTTAAAACACGCTGTTTAAATATTTCACATTGATGTTTGACAAAAATAATTGATACGTTAATATAATGAATTGATTTTTTTTTAAATCCAATCGCGACACTCATTTTTTTCAGGTACATTTCGTTTTAATTTGTGTTGTAGGAAAAAAAGAGGATTGTCATTGGTTGAATTATTAATACAATTTTAAGGACTATTTTTTTTTAAATAAGTCATTACGTTTGAAAAGTATTATGTAGGACACAATCTACTTTGTATTTTATCGATGGATTTGACATTATTTAACTTCATTTTCCACATAGACAAAAATCCAAAAAAATTTATAAAATAAGTCAATTAAAATTAAAATTATTACATACATGTGAATAAATAAGTAATAATTTATTCCTTACCTAGATTTTATTATAATGTTCCTCATGTTCTATTTGGCGTTACGCAGAAAAACTTACGACTATGCCGGTAATAAAATTAACAGTAACACTTTTATGTAGGTATTTGTAATATCATAAAGGCAACCATGCAGAAAGCAAGGTTGAATCGCTTTTTTTCTCAACGACCTGTACAACTTAATTCGGAGAGATCGTTGGCCAGAATTTAGAATTGTTTGAATTTCGACATTCGATTCCAAATAATTCAACTATTGATATATTTTTAGAATTAAAACAGCGTTTTTTCTGTGACGTAATAAAATTTTATCCGTCTATGCCAGTAATTCACTGATACGTATACAATGTATTTTTTGTCTATATTCTCACGAGGGCTATAAAAGTGCACTTTGCGGGCTATAAAGTGCAGTTTATGCAGTACACCTTTATGCAGTTGGTAATAAAAACACAATAATGAACCAGTATGACATAAAGATCTATTTATATCCTTGGTATAATTAATTAATATATCCGATAATTATTAAAAATATATAAAGTTGAGATGTTGATAATAATAGTCAAAGAAATTTATGAATACATGATCTCTAATTATCTTAAATTTATTACAAATCACTGAAGAAACCCCAGTCTAATTTCGAAAATGAAACCATCAAAATCGTACAGAGAAATTTTTTTTTGAATCTGCACCATAGTTATACAGAGTGTCCCAAATAAGAGTGATCGATTTTAAATGTAAATGCACAATGTATTAATTGTTCTAAATAAATTGGGTTTTCACTAATTGTTTTCGTTTACCCAAAAGTTTGTTTACTTTTAATATAGGGTGATCTACTATTTTTTTTTCAAAATAAATGGAAAAATATGTGTTATTTTAAATGGAACAACCTGTATGTTTTGATGGTATTTAAAAGAGCTAAACTGCGCCACCTTATGCCTAAACAGTAAATAAAAATTAACAAATCTGACAAATAATTTATTCAGTAACTAAACATCACAAACATTTAATAAAACTAATAATGTAATTAATAGTAATAAATAATGTAAAAGTTACAAAAATGCTGTATGTGCCTACTCTCTTTTTTGTATTTTTTTGCGATTTTTTTTTGCAATTTTTGCTACTTTATTTCGAGTTTTTGCGATTTTTTGCAATTTATGCAATTTTTTAGACAGTTCGTAAGATTTTTTCTTGATTTTTTGCAATATTTTTTTCCATTTTTTGTGTTTTCGATTTTTCAATTTTTCCCAATATTTCAGGATTTTTTCTTTCAATTTTTTGTATATTTTAATTTTTTCCGATTGTTTTTTTGTTTCCCAATTATTTTCAATTTTTTTGCAATTTATGCAATTTTTCATATTTTGAAGGATTTTTTTGTGATTTTTTGCAATTTTTTGGCCATTTATTATGTTTTCTATTTTTCAATTTTTCCTGTTTTTTTCTTCCAATTTTTTTTTCTGTTTTCCTTTTTTTCGGTATTTTTGCGGTTTTTCGCATTTTTTTTTGCAATTTTTTTGCCATTTTTTGTGATTTCGATTTTTCAATTTTTTTGCCATTTTTGTGTTTTATATTTTTCAATTTTTCCCAATATTTCATGATTTTTTCTTTCAATTTTTTTCTGATACTTTCCATTTTCTTCGGCTTTTTTTTGCATTTTTTTTGCAATTTTTTGCGATTTTTTCGTTGTTTCTGTATATTATAATTTTTTCCGATTGTTTTTTGTTTCCCAATTATTTTCGATTTTTTGCAATTTATGCAATTTTTGATCTTTTGTAAGATTTTTTTGTGATTTTTTGCAATTTTTTGCCATTTTTTGTGTTTTCGATTTTTTAATTTTTTTCCAATGTTTTCTAATTTTTTTTTTCTGTTTTCCTTTTTTTCGGTTTTTGTGCGGTGTTTTGCATTTTTTTGCGATTTTTTCGTTGTTTCTATATATTATAATTTTTTCCGATTATTTTTAGTTTCCCAATTATTTTAGATTTTTTGCAATTTTTGACATTTTGTAAGATTTTTTGTGATTTTTAGCAATTTTTCGGTTTTTTGCGGTTTTTTGTGTTTTCGATTTTTCATTTTTTCCAATGTTTCCTAATTTTTTTCTTTCAATTTTTTTTCTCATGTTTTCGGTTTTTTTGCGGTGTTTTACATTTTTTTGCGATTTTTTCGTTGTTTCTGTCTATTTTAATTTTTTCCGATTGTTTTTTGTTTCCTAATTATTTTCGATTGTTTGAAATTTTTGACATTTTGTAAGATTTTTGTGCGATTTTTTGCATTTTTTTTTGCCATTTTTTGTGTTTTCGATTTTCCATTTTTGCCCAATGTTTCCTGATTTTTTCTTTCAAATTTTTTTTTGACGTTTTCCTTTTTTTTCAGTTTTTTGCTGTTTTTTTACAATTTTTTGCGATTTTTTCGTTGTTTCTGTCTATTTTAATTTTTTCCGATTGTTTTTTGTTTCCAAATTATTTTCGATTGTTTGCAATTTTTGACATTTAGTAAGATTTTTGTGTGATTTTTTGAAATTTTTTTCCATTTTTTGTGTTTTCGATTTTCCATTTTTTCCCAATTTTTCCTGATTTTTTCTTTCAATTTTTTTTCTGACGTTTTCCTTTTCTTCGGTTTTTTTTGCGGTTTTTTTGCATTTTTTGCGATTTTTTGCATTTTTTGCGATTTTTTCGTTGTTTCTGTATATTTTAATTTTTTCTGATTGTTTTTTGTTTCCTAATTATTTTCGATTTATTGCAATTTTTGTGAGTTTTCGCGATTTTTTGCGGTTTTCGCGAGTTTTTGCGCCTTTTTGACATCTTTGCGATATTTTGCAATTTTTTCTTATCTTTTTGTTTTTCTTCTCTAATTTTTTTCTGATTTTTTGCCATTTTTTAATAATTTTCAAATGTATCTTGTTTATTTTTTGTATTTTTTCCCATTATTTGGGATTTGCTGCCATTTTTGCGTTTTTTCCGATTATTTGGCATTTTTTGAAATACGTCTTTTTTCCATAAGGAAATTTCGAATATTTTTGTTGATAATAAAGCAAAAGATATCAAACTATACATTTTTTAAAAGATGATGAATCGCTCTTTTAAATGCCGTCAAAATATACAGAGTGTTCCATTTAAAATAACACATATTCTTCCCATGTGTATTTTTCTTATTTTTCAATTTTAGGAACCCAATAGGGGTAAATTACTGTAATATTTAGTAAAACTCGCGTTTTTTTTAGATATTTGATATTTTTTAGAATGTTATGATAAAATTTAAGACATTACAAAAAACGTTATTATTATTTAAAAAAAAAATCCAACATCTTATTTTTCCATTGTTTATACGTTCTATTATTTTATTTATCTAAAAAAAATTAAATATGAATACAAAACACATAAAAGATAACGTTAGATAACGTTATAAATATCTAGATTATTTTTTTGTACCAGACTTGAATAATTTTTATTATCATTAAAATATTCATACCTAAATATTCATCATTTCTATATTGAAACAAATTTAATTGTATGTTAATTTTTAGTTTATAAAAACAAATTACAGGGGGAAAATATTTTTTTTATATATATAATTTTTCCAAAACTTATATGACAAAAAAGAACATAATCATTATTATAAGTTACAATCCATTCTTGTTTTATATTTAAATTTGACAAATTTGCATTATTGTAACTTTGTTCATAATTAGACACAATAATTGTTTTATACAAATTGTTTCGTAATATATTTTATTTATATACTTTAGTGCTAGGTAAATAATTTAAATTTACATATTATGTCTTTATCTGTGTTAATAACTGATTACATAACATTTTTAATCATTAACTTAAGTGAACCAAACATTGCTTAGAAATACAAGAGATTGAACATACTAAATATTTAGAAAATATTAAATGAACGTAGTTTGTATACAAATTCATTGAAAACAAAATATCTATTTAGGTGATATTTAATCGAGATAGGTCAAATTGATCTACTCTTTAAATATTGTAATGATTTACTCATATAAAAAAATCTCAATTTTGGAGACTGTTCTATAGACTAAAAAAAAAATAAACATTACAATTTTAAATTAAAAGAAATAATTATAAATTTAGTTATTAAAATTTCTTCAAATTTAGAAATTTTTGAATATTATGATATTTTTACTTTTTGAAATTTTTGATATATTTCTGAAATTTTAGAATATTTTTTTAATGTTTTTTGAAACTTTGACATTTTTGAAACGGTTAAAATTCTTGAAATATTTTTAATGTATCGAATAATTTGATTTTTTTTTGAAATTTTTGAATACTATGACATTTTTACTTTTTGAAATTTTCGAAAAAATGCGAAATTTCAAATTTTTCGAAATTTTTGATATATTTCTGAAATTTTAGAATAATTTTTTAATTTTTTTTGAAACTTAAAATTCTTGAAATATTTTTAATGTATCGAATAATTTGATTTTTTTTTGAAATTTTCGATATATTTTAGAAATTTTTGAATATTATGATATTTTTACTTTTTGAAATTTTCGAAAAAATGCAAAATTTCAAATTTTTCGAAATTTTTGATATATATCTGAAATTTTAGAATAATTTTTTAATTTTTTTTGAAACTTAAAATTCTTGAAATATTTTTAATGTATCGAATAACTTGATTTTTTTTTGAAATTTTCTATAAATTTTAGAAATTTTTGAATATTATACTTTTACTTTTTGAAACTTTGACATTTTTGAAACGGTTAAAATTCTTGAAATATTTTTAATGAGTCCAATAATTCATATTTTTTGAAATTTTCAATATATGTTAGAAATTTTTGAATATTATGACATTTTTACTTTTTGAAATTTTCGAAAAAATGCGAAATTTCAAATTTATCGAAATTTTTGATACATTTCTGAAATTTTAGAATAATTTTTTAATTTTTTTTGAAACTTAAAATTCATGAAATATTTTTAATGTATCGAATAATTTGATTTTTTTTTGAAATTTTCTATAAATTTTAGAAATTTTTGAATATTATACTTTTACTTTTTGAAACTTTGACATTTTTGAAACGGTTAAAATTCTTGAAATATTTTTAATGAGTCCAATAATTCATATTTTTTGAAATTTTCAATATATGTTAGAAATTTTTGAATATTATGACATTTTTACTTTTTGAAATTTTCGAAAAAATGCGAAATTTTAAATTTATCGAAATTTTTGATACATTTCTGAAATTTTAGAATAATTTTTTAATTTTTTTTGAAACTTAAAATTCATGAAATATTTTTAATGTATCGAATAATTTGATTTTTTTTTGAAATTTTCTATAAATTTTAGAAATTTTTGAATATTATACTTTTACTTTTTGAAACTTTGACATTTTTGAAACGGTTAAAATTCTTGAAATATTTTTAATGAGCCCAATAATTTATATTTTTTGAAATTTTCAATATATGTTAGAAATTTTTGAATATTATGACATTTTTACTTTTTGAAATTTTCGAAAAAATGCGAAATTTCAAATTTATCGAAATTTTTGATACATTTCTGAAATTTTAGAATAATTTTTTAATTTTTTTTGAAACTGACATTTTTGAAACGGTTAAAATTCTTGAAATAATTTTAATGATCCCAATAATTTGATATTTTTTGAAATTTTCAATATATGTTAGAAATTTTTGAATATTATGACATTTTTACTTTTTGAAATTTTCGAAAAAATACGAAATTTCAAATTTATCGAAATTTTTGATATATTTCTGAAATTTTGGAATAATTTTTTAATTTTTTTTGAAACTTAAAATTCTTGAAATATTTTTAATGTATCGAATAATTTGATTTTTTTTGAAATTTTCTATATATCTTAGAAATTTTTGAATATTATACTTTTACTTTTTGAAATTTTTGATATATTTCTGAAATTTTAGAATATTTTTTTAATGTTTTTTGAAACTGTGACATTTTTGAAACGGTTAAAATTCTTGAAATATTTTTAATGAGCAAAATAATTTGATATTTTTTGAAATTTTCAATATATGTTAGAAATTTTTGAATATTATGACATTTTTACTTTTTGAAATTTTCGAAAAAATACGAAATTTCAAATTTATCGAAATTTTTGATATATTTCTGAAATTTTAGAATAATTTTTTAATTTTTTTTGAAAGTTAAAATTCTTGAAATATTTTAAATGTATCGAATAATTTGATTTATTTTTGAAATTTTCTATATATTTTAGAAATTTTTGAATATTATGCTTTTACTTGAAATTTTTGATATATTTCTGAAATTTTAGAATATTTTTTTAACGTTTTTTGAAACTTAAAATTCTTGAAATATTTTAAATGTATCGAATAATTTGATTTTTTTTGAAATTTTCTATATATTTTAGAAATTTTTGAATATTATACTTTTACTTTTTGAAATTTTTGATAAATTTCTGAAATTTTAGAATATTTTTTTTTTGATTTTTGAAACTTTGACATTTTTGAAACGGTTAAAATTCTTGAAATATTTTTAATGAGCCCAATAATTTATATTTTTTGAAATTTTCAATATATATTAGAAATTTTTGAATATTATGACATTTTTACTTTTTGAAATTTTCGAAAAAATGCGAAATTTGAAATTTATCGAAATTTTTGATATATTTCTGAAATTTTAGAATAATTTTTTAATTTTTTTTGAAACTTAAGCATTTTTGAACTATTGGTAATGAATCGTATAATTTGATGTTTTTTGAATTTTTCGATATATCTTAATTTTGAATATTTTTACAACTTTACTTTGTAAAATTGTCGAAAAAATTTGCAAATTTTCAAATTTTTCGAAATTTTTGATATATTTTTGAAATTTTCGATGTACATTTGAAATTATCGAAATTTTTGAATTTCCAGACATTTTTATTTATTTTATTTTTTTGAAATTTTATAATATTTTGATATATTTTCAAAAATATTGAATTTCTTGAAAAGTTTTGTTATAAAATTTTTGAAAATTATCAAGTTTAGTGATGTTTTATTTAAATTGACTCAAAATTCAACGAAAGCCAAAATGTCTTTTTCAATATTTTTGTCCCGCACTTAAAGTGTTAAGATATGAATCACTGTCTACAATTTTGAGACTGGACACTAGTAATCTTATCGTAAAGTTTAGTTCCTTAGCATAATTTACAGTATCGATATAATCAAATTAAAGATAATATCAATTACAACGCTGATTAAATACTTTATAGCAGTAAATATTAATTTATCGAAATAATTATTAATTAAATATTACAAAATGTGTCGATAGTTATTATCTTTACGTAAAAGATTCCATTTATGATAAAAAAATGATAGATCTATGTTTGAATCACCCTATATGCAAACACAAAAGAATAATAATATTAGGAAAGGAAAGTGTACTACATCATATTATAAAAGAAAGGAAAGTATCGAATTTTTGCCATAAAATTGGTACACGTCTACGGTGTAAAAAAAATATAAATATTTTTTTTTGCACCCAACGTCTTGCTCATAAATTCATAGGGCGACAAATGCTCGCAATTTGGAGACGAGTACTCCAATAAAAATAATTTTTTTTGAGAAATAAATGCAATTTTTTATTAGTGATTAATCCCGGCTAGATTCCGATAGTAATTTTGTTTTTTTTTTAATTTTTATTCTAAATAATCAGAAAAAAACATAATCCAACATTAACAACGCATGCGTACAATACTTGTCGTCTAATAGCTCATATGCGATTATATGAAATTTATACAAATCTAAAAACCTCATAGTACGCTACTGTATCAACCACAGCCAACTCTTTGTATATAAAAATGCTAGTTTGGTATTCTGGAGGTTTTTTTCTACCGCGCCTCTCTCTTCGAAAGTACTTTTGTCTCTTTCTAACTCTTGCGGCCTTTGGACTTGAGTTATCCACTGGAGATCATGATGTTGTTAGTTACCGGTGATATACAACTTAAGAGATTAATATAATCATGGGAAATAATATAGATTGTCATCTCAAGAAAATTATAAGAAAAATTAAAAATAAGTATGAATTCCTTTATTGTATTTTAGATTTAATTGACATTAGTATTAAGTTAATTAATTCATTTTTTTAATTTTCGGAATTTTTGTATTTTTTTAATCTTGAAATTGTAAAGTCTGTCCATCTAAAATTCTTTGGTCGCTTTACTGGTTTTAATGTAAAAATATGTTGTCTCTTTCACCCTTACGCCTGCCCATGTAAAAATATTTGGTCCCTTATATCTGCCAATTAAAAAATATTTGGTCTCTTTTGTCTTGATACCAATTAAAAACTATTTGGTTCCTTTTACCTCTAGAGACAAAATATTTGTTCTCTTTACCTTTTTGATTCTGATATCCTATATCTTATTTTTGATATAGATTCTAAATTAAAAGTCATAACATATTAAAAACGCACGAAACAACAGACGGACAGACAGACAGACATCCAAACTCAGATACGATATTTCCCGAATTTTTTATATTTATACAAAGTGTCTCATATCAGAATAAATAAACATCACAGGAATTTCATAAACCCTTAAATGTACAAGATCGGCTAAATGGAATAAAAGTTGCCCAATTTGTGAAATGTGATTTTGAATTTTTGAGGTTGAAATACTAAAAAATGTCATCAGCTCCTGATGATGCTGACATATTTATCGAAACGTACGTCGAGTATTTCTAAAAAGCGTAGTTTTGATTAATGGTGAGGATATTCTTCATTCTTCATTATCTAATAGTTATGGTAAAAATAAAATTTGACAGACTTTTTTTTAGTAATTTTTTGTTTCATACAGTATATCATTGATAAATAAAGATGGAACTATTTCGCTGGTGTATTAATTTCAACGCAACTTACAGACATTTAGATAGATCATAGGCAATAAATGTCTTCTTCTAGTTAATTTAAGCCATTTTTCTGTTAAGCACTGTTTGTATTAGAATTGGCAACACTGATAATAATTTCTCAACTGGGCTGGATTCAACGGCGCCTAAATAAATGAAAAATACAATATTATAAAAAATAACAAAATTTATAATCTTCTTTTTTACTTTTTTCCTTCTGCCACCTCTTCCAGATCTCTTGCTATTTATTTGTTGTCTCCGCCTTTTACTTCTGCTTGTTACATTTTTTTTTCTGTGCCACCCTGTATTTTCATTATTCCTCTGCTCAGTATATCTTAATTTCAGACTGGCTTGATACCCTTCCTAATTTCCTCGCATCGTGTCCCTTCTCAAGATCTTCCTCTTCTCTTGGTATGACTATAAAATGTGTTTCCCATGTTAACAATTGACTTTTATTTTGTCTGTGTCGTTTATTCAAAATTTCTTTTCTTCTCCTCGATGTGTAGAGGTTTTTTTTTTGACTGAACGTTTTTTTTTTGGAACGAGTCCTTTTTGAAACAAGTTTTTTCCTTGGGACTGAAAGTTTTTCCTTGGAACGAGTCTTTTGGAACAAGCTTTCTTTTCGTACTGGATCAGAACTTGCTGTTGGGTTGACAACTTTTACTGCCAAGTTAAATTTTAATTTGAGTTTAATTTCCTTAAACCCACAAAAGAAAGAAATATTATAGTTTTTTTGTCAATTGTTTCTAAATACATCAAAAAATCAATTAGACTGGCGTCCAAATTTTGTTTTTACTTAATATTTTACTTTTCGATATATTTCAAATTCTATTCGTGGAACGAACCCATAATAAAAAGAATTGAGCTTAAATCAAATTTATTACTAAATCATTTTTATCAACAAATAAAAAATATCGGTTTATGCTCTATTCTTCACCTTTACTTTTTTGTCTTCTCAAACCTTCACTTCACTTTTTTTCTCGAATCTTTATTTTTTAATGGTTTTTAATAAATAATATTGCTTTTTTTTTATTTAATTTTTTTTTTCTTCATCTCAATTAACTATAGATTTCTTATAAATAACATTCCATTTCCCAATATAACATTGCTGTTTTATATTTTTTTCTTTAAATACCTTTAACAAATTTTTGACAACCTTCTATTTTTTTATTGATTATCAATCAATAATCTTCAAAATTTGTACGGACATTTTTTTTTATATAATTTATAATTTAATTTTGATTGACACCAATCCAATGACAAATCATTACACCTTTCATAAGAAATTTTATATTTTAAATGGCCCTATACATATTAAAAAAAATTATGTTATATTACTTTTAATATTATTTACTTTACTTTTAATATTATTTACTTTACTTTTCTTTTTAATTCACATTTTTTTTATGTTACAAACAAGGAAAATTGTTAATAATTTTACTTCCAAATCCTATTCATAACATTTTTATTCAACCAACCCTTACATACTATTATATTTTAAAACAAGTTAATTCTATACTATACAGGGTATTATATAGGATACATATTGATATGGAATTAAAAAAAAAGAATCAAAATTTATTCATATAAAATTTAAATAGCATTAAAATTCATTAAAACATTTTTTTTTTGTTAATCGTAATGAAAATAGCACCCTGTATAAAAATCACCCTACCTTAATTTTAAATTGCCACCTTATAATAATTTGATTTAAATCCAGTGCTGTCAAAATTATCACGATTGGAGATAATTAAAAATGTGTTAATGGAGCATTTGTAATAAAAATTTGTTTAGAAATTTTAAACTAAACTAAATTCCATACAAAATTTTAATAAACTCATCCATATAAATTCAATTTAATATTATAAAATTAAAATTTTCAGCCATATTATAACAAAGCATTTTCTTTGGTCCATTAAAATAATTTGTTTGCTTTTTCTCGGTTGCTAGGGGGTAACTAAGGGGTTGTTGAATTTATATTTTGGAGAAAATTTTTATTAAAGATAAAATAATTAAAATAAAATAATAAGTAAATTAGTATAAACAAATATCTCTTTAAAAAAATAAATTTGTAAACAGTAAATAAAAAGTGAATTAAGAAAACCACGGACCTGAAGACAGAACTTGGACATCATCTACAAAGGATCATCAAGAATCTTCCACAGGACGAAATATCCGATGAAGAAGTAAGATGGAAACTTGCAGTGTTTTTCAGTGAACGTAATCAATCGAAAGTATTTCCTAAAAATAAAAATAATTTATAAAAAAAAACTTACAAATTTTGAGGTTAAAAAAAAACTATTGAACTAAAATATTAAATAAAATTTTGTACATATTAGGATAGTTGTAGATATTAGTTTTTAAAAAAAGAAACTCATATAATCGATGTGAGGAGTATTTCAGCGTTGTCGCTTTAGTCGATACGGATAAACGTGTTTAATGACGTCAAATTCCATAATTGTTAATATTGAATAAAAAAAGGTTTAAATAAAGTTATATTTTCTAAGATTCAAAGGAATATTTGTTCATTATTTCCAAATTAGAGAAATAAAAATGAAAAAAATAATAAGATGCAAAGAAAAATCATTATTCAAATTTTTTTTTAAATAAATTTAAATTCTTCTATGAACCCTCCCTGAGGTTAAGTAAACTCATAGCTCTGGATAAAATTTAAAAAAAATGGCGCCCAACAAAACATAAAATTATAAATTTAAAAATTAAAAATACTAATTAAAAAAAATACATATCAATATATAGAGAGAAAGGAAAAACAAATAAAGTCAGAAATCGACTAACTGCGTATTCTAATATTGTACAGATTCTGTTTTAATACATACAGGAAATAGGAAATGATTTATTAGATGATTTTTGATGAGAATTTTACAGAAAAAAATGAGCTGTCTATATACAGGGTGATTCATTGGGAAATGCGCATACTGTAAGGGTAGATGAGGCACACCGAGGTGATTCAAAATAACCTATATTTAATGGACCTGTCTTTCTTTATAACCTAGATACAGAGTGATTTAATAATTATGTCCCTTTTTTTAATTAATTATAACTTAAGAACCACCCTACATATTTTTCTAATATTTGGTACGTACATTTTTTGTTCAATGTGGTGTTGATTTAAATAATAATTAAAAATCTTATTCCAGGTCCGGACTTAAAAAAATTAATAAGTAGGTTTCGACTCGAAACAATACCCTGTATATCAATATTTTAAAATTCTATTAACATATTTGGAAAGAGCAGAAAAAGTTAAGTAACACTGAATGTATTTGGTGTTTCCGCATTCAATTTTGTTACTTATTAACTTGAGTCAAATCTTGATCTTTCGATAAAAAGGTGGCACAAATTTAAAAAAAAATTAAAATGTTCGTTCCTAAATGATAATTTTCCAGCTTTAATCAATAAAATCATCAACTATTTCATATTCTATTAATTTCTGATTCTTAACCTTAATGTAACAGGTCCGTATTTGGGTCAAAATATTATCAATGACTAACTGTCAAACTTAAAAAATTGTTAAAGAGCAAAAATTAAAATTAATAAAAAAACAGTGAAAATTTGCAAAAATAGGCAGAAATAGGAAAAAAGGTCAAATAAAGCAAAAAAAGAGGAATAAGGCAAAAAAGGGGAAAGGTAAAAAAAATCAATAAAAAGTAAAAAAAATTTAAAAAAAGGGCAAAAAATATTTAAAAAAAGACATTAAAAAGGTAAAAAAAACTCAAAAAAAGGAAAAAAATGGTAAAAATGATAAAATAATTGTTAAATTGAGCAAAAATTGAAACTAATAAAAAAGAGTGAAAATTTGCAAAAAAAGGCAGAAGTAGCAAGAAAAGAAAAAGGTAAAATAAAGCAAAAAAAATGAAAAAGGCAAAAAAAGTTTTAAAAAAAAGCACAAAAGGGTAAAAAGTAGCAAAAGAAGCAAAATAGAAGCATAAAAAGTTTTAAAAAAAAAAACAAAAAGTTTCAAAAAATCAAAAGAGAAAAAAATTTAAAAATGATAAAGAATTGTCAAATTTGAGCGAAAAAAGACGTAAATAGCAAAAAAGGAAAAATGTAAAATAAAGCAAAAAAAAAAGGAACAAAGTAAAAAACATGTAAAAAGCGTAAAAAAATCAATAGAAAGTCAAAAAAAGCCAAATACGACAAAGTAAAGGAAATAAAGCAAAAACGCCATAAAAAAATCAAAAAATGCAAAAAGTTAAAAAAAATAATTGAAAAGGGTAAAAAATCAAAAAATGCGAAGTTAAAAAAAAAAAAATTAAAAAGGTTAAGAAAATCAAGAAAAGGAAATTCTGATAATAACATTTGCTCATTGTGCTGCAGTTAAAAAAAAATAATAAAATGAGAAAATGTCTATTCCGAGAAAAGCATACTACAGGGCGTTTGAAAGTTAGTAATTGATAATAATATTTTGTCCCAAATATGGACCTGTCCTAAAGTTTTACATTAAGGTAAAGAGAATATGAAATAGTTGATGATTTTATTGATTAAAGCTGGAAAATTATCATTTAGGAACGAACATTTTAATTTTTTTTTGTACCCCCTTTTTATTGAAAGATCAAGATTTGACTCAAGTTAATAAGTAACAAAATTGGATGCGGAAACACCAAATACATTCAGTGTTACTTAACTTTTTCTGCTCTTTCCAAATATGTTAATAGAATTTTAAAATATTGATATACAGGGTGTTGTTTCTAGTCGAAACCTACTTATTAATTTTTTTAAGGTCTAACCTGGAATAAAATTTTTAATTATTATTTTAATCGACACCACATTGGACAAAAAATGTGCGTACCAAATATTAGAAAAATATGTAGGGTGGTTCTTAAGTTATGATTAATTAAAAAAAGGGACAAAATTATTAAATCACTCTGTATCTAGGTTATAAAGAAAGACAGGTCCATTAAATATAGGTTATTTTGAATCACTTCGGCGTGCCTCATCTACCCTTACACTATGCGCATTTCCCAATGAATCACCCTGTATAAGGCACGTTCAGAGTGCATTTGATAACCTCATCTCATAATAGAAAATAATATATACTACATACAAATAGCGGGAAAATGTTATGTTGGTTACAAACAAAATTTTATTTTTGGTAATGCAAATGGAAATTTGTGGGTCACGTCGTGTGGTGAGGGTACCGACGTGGTGGTAATTTTTGCTTGTAAAATTCCCTGAATAAAATTGCAAACAAACGCTGAAGCAAAATAAGGAAATGTTGTAACCAGGCTATAAACATTGTTGCATAAGAACATTACCTTGATGTCCCAGTGAATAACTATAAATTAAGAACATTTATTTCAAACTGCACCTGATTTTTATTCCAATGGCGAATGATATAAATGTCACGACGTCTGACGAATACATTAGAGTTAATGGCACTATATTATATGGTATGACGGTAAAAAGAAGAAAAAAATATTTCTCTCACAATGAATAATAGTTAATTATAATGAAGGAATATAAATTTGTTTGGATTTTATTTAATGGTCGTCGTAGTGTACTTCACTGATTTTTTTTTTATTTCTTCATAATTATTTTACAAAATAAAAATGGCAAACAACCGATTTTTCATATAAATCAGTAGCACACCAAAAATAAGTAATAGTTTGATTTCAATAATAACATTAATAATGGAAAACACCCTGTAGATATTTTTATTAAATTCCTATCTAAATTTACACAGTGCACAAAAAACGGAATTCGGGAATTGTCTTCTTATTTTTGGGCAGATGATTTTAATATGTATAATTTAAATTTCACAAATTTTATACTTCGCGGTAGGAAGACATGATTAAATAAATAAAAAACAAGAAAAAGAATTCCAGAATTCCGTTTTTTGCGCACTGTGTAAATTTGGATAGGAATTTATCTACAGGGTGTTGTACGAAGGATAGGCAAATCGTAAAGCCGGATCTGCATTATCATTTTTTACTGCATCGATATATCCCACTAAAAAGCAAGAACTTGTATATGAAATAAAAATTATTATACAGGGTGGTTCCCTAGTTATGAATAAAAAAACGCAATAAATTTCATTTTTTCACTGCAAAATTATAAAAAAACTAAATATCAAATTAAAATTTTCATAGTAAAGTCGTATGCCCAAAAAATACAACCACACTATTAAATTCAGTTTTTTCTGGTCTTTTCAAATATGGCGATTAAATTAAAAAAAATCAGCTGTACAGGGTAAGAATTGTGAATTTTTCGTAAAGTCGGACCTGGATTATCAATATTATTGATACATCGTTATATCCCACGGGATATGAGGAACATGTATACCAAATATAAAAAAATGTACAGGGTAATTCGTAAATCATGAGTAAGAAAAGAAATTGTCAAAATTCATAAAACGCCCTGTATCTCGGATACAAAGGGCGTAAGACCCATAATATGGTGACCCCTATCCACAGTGAACGCATTTACCTTTACCAATGAATCACCCTGTATAAGTAAATATTGTAATGATATACTATTATTATGAAAAATATTTCTTTTTTGGGGTGGTGATTTTTTAGGTTTTTCTAGTTTTTTCTCGGTTTTTTTCCCATTTTTCTGTTTTTTTTTTATGATTTTATACTATTACTGTGAAAAATATTTCATTTTTGGGGTGGTGATTTTTTCGGTTTTTCTAATTTTTTTTCGGTTTTTTTCCCATTTTTCTGTTTCTTTTTTATGATTTTATACTATTTCTGTGAAAAATATTTCCTTTTTGGGGTGGTGATTTTTTCGGTTTTTCTAATTTTTTTTCGGTTTTTTTCCCCATTTTTCTGGTTTTTTTTTATGATTTTAATCGATTTTTCTAATCTTTCCCCATTATTTTTCTGTTTTTTTCTAATTCTTTCGTTTGTTGTCTAATTTTATTCCTTTGAATTTTTTCGATTTTTTGGGTTTTTCATATTTGTTTTTATTTTGCTGATTTTTTTTGTAGGTTTTCCAATTTTATGATTTTTTCGGTTTTTCTCATTTTTCTGTTTTTTTATGATTTTAATCGATTTTTCTAATCTTTCCCAATTTTTTTCTGTTGTTCTGTTTTTTTTTCTAATTCTTTCGTTTGTTGTCTAATTTATCTGATTTTTTTTTATGTTTTCCGATTTTGCTGATTTTTTCGGTTTTTCCAATTGTTCTCGGTTTTTCCCATTTTTCTATTTTTTCTTTATGATTGTAATCGATTTTTCTAATCTTTCACCATTTTTTCTGTTCTTTTTTTCTAATTCTTTCGTTTTTTGTCCAATTTTATTCCTCTGATTGTTTCGATTTTTCGGGTTTTTCCTTTTTGTTTTCATTTTTCTGATTTTTTTGGTTTTATAATTTTTTTCTAGGTTTTTCTCATATTTATGTTTTTTAATCGATTTTTCTATTATTTCCCCATTTTTTTCTGTTATGCTGTTTTTTTCTAATTCTTTCGTTTGTTGTCTAATTTTATTCCTCTGAATTTTTTCGATTTTTCGGATTTTTCATTTTTGTTTTCGTTTTTCTGCTTTTTTTAATGTTTTTAGATTTTCTGATTATTTCGGTTTTTCTAATATTTTCTCGGTTTTTCTCATTTTTCTGTTTTTTAATGTTTTTAATCGATTTTTCTAATCGTTCCTCATTTTTTTTCTGTTGTTCTGTTTTTGTTTTCTAATTCTTTCGTTTATCATGTAATTTTATTAATCTAAATTTTTTCGATTTTTCTGGTTTTTAATTTTTCTGATTTTTTTTTATTTTTTTGGTTTTTGTGTTTTTTATTCGATTTTTTTAATCTTTCCCCATTTTTTTCTTTTCTGTTTTTTTTTCTAATTTTTTCGTTTATCTAATTTTATTTCTGTGATTTTTTTCGATTTTTCGGGTTTTTCATTTTTGTTTTCATTTTTCTAATTTTTTTTGTATGTTTTCCAATTTTCTAATTTTTTTGAGTTTTCTAATTTTTTCTCATTTTTCTGTTGTTTTGTTTTTTTTTTCTAATTCTTTCGTTTGTCGTCTAATTTTATTAATCTAAATTTTTTCGATTTTTCTGGTTTTTCATTTTTCTGATTTTTTTTATTTTTTGGTTTTTGTAATTTTTTCTCGATTTTTCTAATCTTTGCCCATTTTATTCTGTTCTGTTTTTTTTTCTAATTCTTTCGTTTGTTGTGTAATTTTATTAATCTGAATTTTTTCTATTTTCTGGTTTTTCATTTTTGTTTTCATTTTTCTGATTTTTTTATGTTTTCCGATTTTTCTGATTTTTTCAGCTTGTTTGGTCAAAGATTACACACAGACAGACCTTACTCAGAAAAGGGTTTCAATCTTCTCGGGGGACCTTAATATACTTTTCTTTTGATGGGACCGAGAAAATAAAAACTGACAATGTTAAATAACAAAAAAATTATCAAAATTATAAAAATCTTGAAAATTTAAAAATGTATCCTTTATTTTCGCACTCGCACTAATATTAATAAATATTGACAATTTGATTATTATTTTCTGCAAAATCATGGCATTTATCTGTTTAAAAACCTTAACACGATTACATATTCTTTCTGACAATATCCTCTGGTTGATTGATAGCTGACAATTGTAATAAAACAAAGAGAAACCATAAAAAAGAAGTTTTTGCAACAGCGCAACGCACCGAATGCTAACGAGATTACCAGAGATCAAAAGGTCAGACGTAAATCTACATATACATAATATTCATTCTACAGTTCAAACTGTTTATAGCCATTCATATTATTCGTTCTATGTATTAAGTATTTATCAATGAAATTTTAGACGTAAAATGAACATATATTATCAGTCGTTTATTGATAAGAAACAAACAAAACCCAGAAAGACTTTTAGTCTATACCGGTCTAGTATTTTTTTTAAATAATTTTTTACCTAATAATATATTCTCCGTGGGACTTGCGAACAGAATCCCTAAAAAAATCCTTAAACGGTGCTTGGAATAAACTTGTTAATCCATTAATATTGAAAAATATTGGAAAAAAATCATTGAAAAGTCCTTGAAAATTTAAAAAAAAAAATCCTTAAAAACCGCTTAAAAATATCCTTGAAAAATCCTTAAAAATTGCTTGGAATAATCTTGTTAATCCATTAATATTGAAGAATCTTTGAAATATTTTTAAAAAAATCATTGAAAAGTCCTTGAAAATTTCTTTAAAAAAATCCTTGAAAAATCCTTAAAAATTGCTTGGTATAATCTTGTTAATCCATTAATATTGAAAAATCTTTGAAAAATTTAAAAAAAAATCATTGAAAAGTCCTTGAAAATTTCTTTCAAAAAATCCTTGAAAAATCCTTAAAAATTGCTTAGTATAATCTTGTTAATCCATTAATATTCAAAAATCTTTGAAAAATTTAAAAAAAAATCATTGGGAAGTCCTTGAAAATTTCTTAAAAAAATCCTTAAAAATATCCTTGAAAAACCCTTAAAAATTGCTTGAAATAAAGTTGTTAATCCATTAATATTAAAAAATCTTTAAAATAGTTTTAAAAAAATCTTTGAAAAGTCCTTGAAAAATTCTTTTAAAAATTCCTTAAAAAATCTCTAAAAAATCCCTAAAAAATCCTTGAAAAATCCTTAAAAATTGCTTTTAATAATCTTGTTAATCCATTAATATTAAAAAATCTTTAAAATAGTTTTAAAAAAATCATTGAAAAGTCCTTAAAAAAATCTTTTAAAAATTCCTTAAAAATCACTAAAAAATTCCTTGAAAAATCCTTAAAAATTGCTTGGAATAAACTTGTTAATCCATTAATATTGAAAAATCTTTGAAAAACTTTTAAAAAAAATACTTAAAAAATCCCTAAAAAATCCTTAAAAATTGCTTGGAATAATCTTGTTAATCCATTAATATTAAAAAATCTTTAAAATAGTTTTAAAAAAATCATTGAAAAGTCCTTGAAAATTTCTTTAAAAAAATCCTTAAAAAATCCCTGAAAAATCCTTAAAAATTGCTTGGAATAAACTTGTTAATCGATTAATATTGAAAAATCTTTGAAATGTTTTTAAAAAAATCATTGAAAAGTCCTTGAAAATTTCTTTAAAAAAATCCTTGAAAAATCCTTAAAAATTGCTTGGTATAATCTTGTTAATCCATTAATATTCAAAAATCTTTGAAAAATTTAAAAAAAAATCATTGAAAAGTCCTTGAAAATTTCTTTAAAAAAATCCCTAAAAAATCCTTGAAAAATCCTTAAAAATTGCTTGGAATAATCTTGTTAATCCATTAATATTGAAAAATCTTTGAAATTGTTTTAAAAAAATCATTGAAATGTCCTTGAAAATTTCTTAAAAAAAATCCTTAAAAATATCCTTGAAAAACCCTTAAAAATTGCTTGGAATAATCTTGTTAATCCATTAATATTAAAAAATCTTTAAAATAGTTTTAAAAAAATCATTGAAAAGTCCTTGAAAATTTCTTTAAAAAAATCCCTAAAAAATCCTTGAAAAATCCTTAAAAATTGCTTGAAATAATCTTGTTAATCCATTAATATTGAAAAATCTTTGAAATGTTTTTAAAAAAATCATTGAAAAGTCCTTGAAAATTTCTTTAAAAAAATCCTTGAAAAATCCTTAAAAATTGCTTGGTATAATCTTGTTAATCCATTAATATTCAAAAATCTTTGAAAAATTTAAAAAAAAATCATTGAAAAGTCCTTGAAAAATTCTTTTAAAAATTCCTTAAAAAATCTCTAAAAAATCCCTAAAAAATCCTTGAAAAATCCTTAAAAATTGCTTGGAATAATCTTGTTAATCCATTAATATTGAAAAATCTTTGAAATGTTTTTAAAAAAATCATTGAAAAGTCCTTGAAAATTTCTTTAAAAAAATCCTTGAAAAATCCTTAAAAATTGCTTGGTATAATCTTGTTAATCCATTAATATTCAAAAATCTTTGAAAAATTTAAAAAAAAATCATTGAAAAGTCCTTGAAAATTTCTTTAAAAAAAATCCCTAAAAAATCCTTGAAAAATCCTTAAAAATTGCTTGGAATAATCTTGTTAATCCATTAATATTGAAAAATCTTTGAAATTGTTTTAAAAAAATCATTGAAATGTCCTTGAAAATTTCTTAAAAAAAATCCTTAAAAATATCCTTGAAAAACCCTTAAAAATTGCTTGGAATAATCTTGTTAATCCATTAATATTAAAAAATCTTTAAAATAGTTTTAAAAAAATCATTGAAAAGTCCTTGAAAATTTCTTTAAAAAAATCCTTAAAAAATCCCTAAAAAATCCTTGAAAAATCCTTAAAAATTGCTTGGAATAAACTTGTTAATCGATTAATATTGAAACATCTTTGAAAAAGTTTAAAAAAATATTGAAAAATTCTTAAAAAAATCCTTAAAAAATCCCTAAAAAAATCGTTGATAAATGCTTAAAAAATGCTTGGAATAAACTTGTTAATCCATTCATATTGAAAAATTTTTAAAAAGCTTTTAAAAAAATCATTTGACTTTTGTCCTTGAAAATTTCTTAAAAAAATCCTTAAAAAATCCCTAAAAAAATCCTTGAAAAATCCTTAAAAAATCCTTGAAAAGTCCTTGAAAATTGCTTGGAATAACTTGTTAATCCATTAATATTGACAAATCTTTGAAAATTTTTTAAAAAAATCATTGAACAGTCCTAGAAAATTTCTTTAAAAAGTCCTTAAAAAATCCCTAAAAAAAATATTTTCACTTTTTGGGATTTTTTTGCATTCAGCATTTTTTGATTTTTTTTTTTAGATTTTTTGGCATCTTTTTCCATTTTTTTTTATTTTTTGGCATTTTTTACACTTTTGGCATTTTTTAACATTATTTTACTTTTGTTGACTTTTTTTAAATTTTTTGGCATTTTTTTGCATTTGTTTTTCACTTTTAGCATTTTTTAGCATTATTTTACTTTTTTCAGCATTTTTTAAACTTTTTTTATATTTTTTTTTGGCATTTTTTAACATTCTTTACAATTTCCTTAATCACTTTTTTAATTTTTCAGTTTTTTTAAAACTTTTAACAATTTTTAGCTCATTTTTGCATTTTTTCCATTTTTTTTTGTTCGTTTTGTGCATTTTTTTTGGGATTGTGCATTTTTAGGGTTTTTATTTATTCCAGCATCAACGCGGACGAAGTCGCGGGAAAGAGCTAGTAGTTCATATAAATATAGATGTTTTGTCATATAAGTCTAGTAGGTTATCTTTTATATTTCTTTAAAATTATTTATATAAAGTATTTTTTATAAAAAAAAATGACCTCAATCTAAACTACCACATTTTGTTGTGATATTTAATCAATGACAAGTAAATTAATATTAGTGGATTTTATTCCTTAATTACTAGAATATATAGATTAATTTTTCAAGGTGAACCGACTAAATGGCCTCGGACAAATTAATTTAGATAAATCGAACCCGTCAAAATAGCTTATTTAGTAAACACCCTTATCAAACTATATAACCGACAAAATAACTTATTACTAAATAGTTTAATAGATAAAAGCATTCGAGTGAGCTGACAAAATTACAAAATAGACCCTTTTAATATAAATTGTTTGTAAGTAAAAAAATTTCAAGTCTATTATCCTATATTAGTGCGTGTTTAGTAAAAAAGAAAACTGCTATTATTAGTTTAGGTCAAGTTTTGTCATTTTCATTTAGAAAAAAATTAAAAATTAAACGTTAAATAAGAGAGACTAAAAATTTAACAAGAAGAGAAGAAAAATTGTTATTTCTGATTTTATCAAAAAAAATTAGTTTTGCTTATTCTAAAACCCCATTAAAACATGTTTTATCGTGTCTGCTTCATTTTGTAGTCAATTTTTTTGTGAAATGCTATGAACTAGAAAATTGATTATATAATAAAACATACGGTAAACCCTGATTTTTTTTTATTTTATGAAGTTTTTATCAATAGACATTTTTCGATAAAACTAAAAATAAAAATGTTTCTCTTCTTGTGAACCCCATACGTGAACACACTGTATAATTTTTTTCTATATGCCAAGGAAAAAGGTAATATAAGTAAAGGAAAAATTTTAAAACAGATAAAAAATCTTCTGACGGTAACATAAACCATATACCAAATTTCAGCTCAATCGGATTAAACGTGTGGCCTCTATCGCGGAAGAATACACACAGACAGACAGACAGATATACAGACTCCCACCTGGAAATGGTCTTAACCATCTCAGGTGACCTCAAAATCGTTATTTCCATCTTTAGCTCTAAATTTTTTTTAGTTCGTTCACAATACCTTTCCCTTCTCTGAGGTGAGTCGGGAAAGTAAAAACAAATAAAAAGTGAAAAAAAATTGGAAATAAACCGGAGGAAAATCATAAAAATTTTACCTGTAGTAAAATATCGGAAAAATCGAAAAGAATTGCAAATATATGGAAAGAATTGAAATAAGTTGGAAAAAATTTAAAAAAAAAATGGAAGAAATTGGGGAAAGTAGGAAAAGAATTGGAGAAAATTGAAAGAAATTGGAAAAAATTGAATGAAAATTAAAAGAAATTGGAAATTGGGAAAAATTGGAAAAAATAGGAATAGAATTGGAGAAAATTGAAAGAAATTGGAAAAAATTGAAAGAAAATTTAAAGAAATTGGAAAAAAAAATTGAAAAAACTTGGAATAAATTGGAAAAAAATTGTTATAAATTGGAAAACATTGAAAAAAGTCGGAAAAATTCAAAAAAAAAATGGAGGAAATTGTAAAAAATTGAAAAAAATTTGGAAGAAAATCACGAAAAATTGGAATAGTCGTAAAAGTGGAAAATATAGGAGAAATCGAAAAGAATTGTGAAAATGGAAAAAAAAATTGAAAAAGTGGAAAAATATGGGAAAAAAATTGTAAAAAACTAACAAAAATTTTAAAATATTAGAAAAAAATTGAAAAAATTGGAAACAATTGGGAAAAAATTTTGAAAAATAGGGACAAAAGAAACGCTAAGAAAATCAAATCGCAAAAAATTGGACCAGTCGTAAAACTGGAAAATATCGGAAAAATCCGAAGAAACAATTGCAAATAAATGGAAAATAATCGGAAAAAATTGGTAAAAATTGGAAAAAATTGGAAAAATCGGAAAAAATTGGTAAAAATTGGAAAAAATTTGGAAAAAATTGGAATAAATTGAAAATAAAATTGAAAATGGTCGGAAAAAATTGAAAAAAAAATTAGAAAAATTGGAAAAAATTGGAATAAAAAGGAAAGGATCGAAAGAAGTCGGAAAAAATTGAAAAAGAAATGGGAGAGAAATTGGATAAAATCGGAAAAAAAACCACGAAAAATTGGAATAGTAAAAGTGGAGAAAAAAATTGAAAAAAATTGAAAAAAATTGAAAAAAATGGAAAAATATGAAAAAACGGGCAAACCCGTAAAAACCGTAAATACTCCTACATAATTGGAAACAATTAGATAAATCGAAAACAATTGCAAATAAATGAAAACATCTGAATAAAATTGGAAATAATTCGAAAAAGTCGGAAAAATTGAGAAAATTTTAAGAAAGTGGAAAAAATTAAAAAATCTGACAAAATCGGAAAAAAACGGAAAAAATTGAAAAAAATCCAACAAAATTGGAAAAAACTGAAAAAATTGAAAGAAACTGAAAGAAACTGAAAAAAATGGAAAAAACTGGAAAAAATTGGACGAATCTGAAGAAATCGTAAATAATCCTAAATAATCGGAAAAAATTAGATAAATCGACAACAATTGCAAATAAATGAAAACATCTGAATAAAATTGGAAATAATTCGGAAAAATTGAGAGAAATTGGAAGAAAATGGAAAAAATTGAAAAATTGGACAAAATTGGGAAAAAATTGAAAAAAATCGATTGTGTCGCCAAAAACATTCCCGAACTTTGACATTATTTTATTTTTGACAAGTGACAGTTGGAAAAATAATTTTGACTGTTCTGTATAGAGTTTTTCAAGGGCTTTCAAATGACATATTGCAACTCAAATTCCGTAACATATTTCATCTGTCATTTTTTGATAGTGACACTTCCGTGTGACAGATGTCGTACAAAAACTAATGGGTTCTTGCGACGGGTAACCCAAACACATATACCAAATTTCAGTTCAATCGGATTAAACGTGTGGAAATGGTCTTCATCTCAGGTGACCTCAAAATGGATATATCTCGAAATTTTTTTTTGCTCGTAATAGTAAAATAATTATAAATTATTAAATTAAGAAATCAGTATGATAGATAAAAATTCAAGTTTAGACACCATTAAATCAAACGAGTAAACATAACTTGGATATATTTTTTAAATTTCTAAATTTTAAATATTACAAAAATTTCCAATCGCAAATAAATTTAAACACACGTAAACCTGACATAAGTTGATTGTGAAAAAATCAACAAGAGGGAATCTCTATTTGTGCAATGTTTGGGAAGAAGGATTAAAAAAAATTATTTTCCCAAGATAAAATTTGATATAAATATAAATTGAATTGAAAATTTGGAACCTTTTTTATCACTCTACGTACGTTTCGCTAACTATGTTAGTATCTTTATCTGAGAAAAAATCTAGAAAAGGCCAGTTAAATATTTGAATAAGCTACTATAGGAGATAATTATAATTTCTTAAAAATATTTTTCCCTGAAAGAAATTGATTTTTTTTATCATCACCTTCAAATGAAATTTGTAGAAAATCATCGACCATCTGAGCACTATCACCCATAGGAAATTAAGTGAATGATTTTATTTATTTATGTGCGTATACAAAAAAAGAAATTTAAGGAAAAACAAATAAATCCAAGGTTAACAATAAGTAATTACCTTAAAAGGTGATTAATTAATAAATAATAAAAACATTTGGATCCATCTGAACATAATAAATATACAGTCAGTGGCTGGATTTCAGATTTCAGAAATATTATTGGGGGCAATATTAACTTAAAAAAAATCAAATTCTAGCACCACTTCAATTACAACACGCTCCATAATATATTAGTCAATTTTATTTACAGTGTTGCATTTTGGCAAAAACATGCATTTAAGCGTTAGTTGATATAAGGTACAACAATTTTATAAATATTTTTTATTTATTTTTCTGAAATGTAAAGATGTAAATTTTTAAACACCGATAAATTATTTTAAAATATTTAAGAAATCCAAATTGACAAACAACAATGTATATATCGTCTCCAGAAACGACTAGAAGAAAAAAATAAATTGAAAATTTTTGAAAATTTCTAGATCCTAGTTAGAAAAATCTTAGAAATTGGATTTTATCTCGTTTTTTGATTAAATTCAAATATTTTTTTACAAATTTTTAATCATTTCCCAAAACATTTTTTCTGGTAAATCAATATTTAGTACATATTCGGTAAGTAACAAAATTTTTAAACCGAATATAATATAATATTTTTGATCGTTAATTAATGTATATTTTTTATTATAATTTAAAAATATACTTAACTCAGACTTGATAATAGAGGTAGTACAACTATTTTGTAATATTGGCGAGATATTCAAAAATGATACAAATCTAATAACAGATGAAAAAAATTTTTTTTTAATTAGATCGTAACAAAAAAACCTGTGCGCAAAATTTAATTCTCTCTCGATTACGTCTAAAATCAACTTATTACGTCTACAGGTGTTTTCCTATTGTTTAAAGATCTTTAAAAATAGATTGGTTGTGTCTAGGCGAGATGCAGCATTTGTAATCCATAGTCCGAATCGGCAATAATAGAAAATTCGTAATCTGTTAGGCACCAAACCGTCTAACCTTTCCTATAATTACGTCAATTGCTGTTGGCAATCAAAACTAGAAGTATGTGCACTCTACACGATTGTTTTTATTTGTGCTATGGAGAATTCAGGGTCGTTTTTGTGCATTGCGCAAATTGCATAGATACAATAGTTTTACTTTTATACAGATTTTACAACTTGCTCTTTACTAATGAAAATTTTTATATCGTTTTATGTTTTTTATTAACCGACATTGATTTGGAAATTTGTTGTATCTATTTTTTGAAAATTAGGTAAAATTTAGTTAGTCAAGTAAAATAAATTACCGCTCAGTCTTCTATCCGACCAAAAATCAAGGGAGTCCTTACCTGCCGGAGTTCAGTTTTCCGTTCGACCAATATTTTAAGCATATAATTTTAATTATTGTCTTGAACAATGTTCAAAAAACAGGTCCAAGGTATTATGATTGTTGTTATTTATCATGATTCGGTTGATTCCTTTTCTTTTAACAAAATTGTAAAATTCTTACTTATACAGGGTGGCGCACCCTATACGCATCGGTCTTTGCATGGAAAACGGCTTGATATTATTTTTTTTGTGGTTGATAAAAGTTATGGAAAAGCCAGGAAATTTTTTTAACTATTGCCATTTTTTTTAACAAAATCTGTAAAATTCTTACTTATACATCGTAGCACATCCTATACGCAATGGACCTCTGCATAGAAAACGGCTTGACATTTTATTTTTTGTGGTTGACAAAAGTTATGGAACAGCCATAAAATTTTTTTGATCTATTCCTATTTTTAACAAAATTTGTAAATTCTTACTTATACAGGGTGGCGCATAACTATTGCTATTTACTTAGTGAACAAAATCTCTAAAATTCTTACTCGTCAGTCTTTGCATGGAAAATGGCTTTTTTATGGTTGACAAAAGTTATGGAAAAACCGGGAAATTTTTTTAACTATTGCTATTTTTTTAACAAAATCTGTAAAATTCTTATTTACACAGGGTGGCGCATCCTATATGCGTCGGTCTTTGCATGGAAAAAATAATTTGGATTATACATGGTGATCCAAAAATAACAATTTATATCAAAGTTGTGTTTGTTTTAAATGAAACACCCTGTATTTGTTTTTTGATTTCGCGGAAAAATAAAGTTTTTGTAATGTTTCCTGTACTTTTCTCCTTTCGTTATTAATTGACACTACAAATTAAAAATAATTTCTATTATACAGGGTGATCCAAAAATAATAATTTATATCAAAGTTGTGTTTGTTTTAAATGAAACACCCTATAAATGTTTTTTGATTCCGCGGAAAAATAAAGTAAAGTTTTTGAATTATTTAAAGGATTCTTAATTTGTAAGCTTGAACAACATAACCTAGTATGTCGTTGATATTTATCAATAATCACCTGTGATATACGTAACCAAGATATTGGACTATCGAATAAAATGAAAATTTTTCCATTAAATTATACAGGGTGCTGAATTAGTCTAATTTAATTGGATGTCACACCCTGTATTTAAAAGTTTAAATTATAAGGCATTTAAATTATATTTCCCTATACCTAAATTCAATACAAAATTAATGTCCATACAAAGACCAATGCGTTTTGAATGCGCCACCCTGTATTTTTGAAACAGTGAATAATAATTGTCGTAATTTTTTATCACTACAAAATACATCAAGAGTGGTTAGGTTAGGCTTTATTTTTTTTGTTTCCACCAAGCCCCTAAATTTTCGACATCATAAAGTATATGATTATCAGAAATCTTGACCTTTTTTAGTTAAATTATTAATTTCAATTTCAAATTTATTTAATTGTTTTAAGCTCTTGTTTTCTCAACAATTAAAGCTTTTAGCCCTCAGGTACCTGCACCTGTAGAGAGACTGTTAAAAAAACCAACCCCTTGTAAGAAAACAAGGAAACTGTTTAACTATGACAGGTGTCTTTTGTACCTAAATTCACGGCCAACTTTTACATATATACCAATATACAGGGTGGCGCAAATTTAATTGGAACACTATTGGAATTTCGTAAACCGTTATAGATACAAAGTTGATTAAATGAATTAAATGGTCACTCTCAACTATTTTTTTTTAATACGCACCTGAAATTTTTATTTCTTTGAAATCCCCCATTTTTTTCTGTATCAAATCATGTAGAACACATAATTTTTTATTAGGGTTCGACATTCTAGGATTTTTATAGGTACGGTCCTGTTCATTTTTACCTTGAAAAAATGAGTACAAGAGTTCTAAAATATCTTGAACAAGGGGGGAGGATAATTTGATCCATTCCTACAGAATTAAAATAATTGTAATTTCTAGTTATCTGTTATCATTCAATAATTGTTAATAAATTATATTGGGGTATCCTTATAACTTCAAATCAGTTCAGGATATAAATATGCGGTTTTCACTGAAATGTTTTATTTTAGTACAAGTTTTGTTTGAATGGGTTGAAATTTTTCTATCGCTTTTGATGACGTCACAACAAAAATGGGGTATTTTTGACAATTTTTTTGTTGACTCCTTGAATGGAACACCTAGTATATTTTCTGTAGTTTGAAAAAACTGACTTTCATCTATTCAGCGATGTAAGATTTTTGAATATTTAATTAATTTTCTCAAAAATATAAATATTTACAATAAAAATGGAACAGGACCGTACTTGAAAAATTCCTAAAGTACAGTTCATTGTCAGAACCTATTAAAAAAATTAAGTATTCGACATGGTTGGACTGAGAAAAATGGGGATTTCAAAGACAAAACATTGTTTTTAAAAATCGGATACACTATGTTAAGCAATATTTGGCATTCAATAAAACATTTTTTTTCTAACTTTAAAAAATTATGATAATTTAATTTTTCTTGAAAATACCCATCTTTTTTTATGCGATAATTGGAAAAAATAAAAATGGCATATTTTGAAATGTGTAAAATTTAAAAAATCCAATATGTTATCCATAATCTCAAATGTGGTCCACCGATGAATAAATAAAAATCAAAGTCTAGTACCTCAAGTATTTATTTAAAGCTGGAAAAGGCAACTAGTTTCGGCATACCAATGCCATCATCAGGCCAAATTTTTTTTTTAACATTATGATAGAAAATTCTTAATTAAAATTTTAAAAAAATGGTTACAGAACAAGAGCGCACTTGAAAAAGTTTATACAATTAAATAAACATTAAACTCCAAATTACTAATATTGTGGTGCAACAATTAGGGGGGTCGGTACATGGTAATGATAGCGTAAATTACAATGTACCGTCCCCCCCCTAATTATTGTACCACAATATTAGTAATTTGGAGTTTAATGTTTATTTTATTGTATACACTTTATCAAGTGCGCTCTTGTTCTGTAACCATTTTTTTAAAAAAATTTAAATAAGTATTTTCTATCATAATGTTAAAAAAAAATTTCTCCTGATAATGGCATTAGTATGCCGAAACTAGTTGCCTTTTCCAACTTTAAATGAATACTTGTGGTACTAGACTTTGATTTTCATTTATTCATTTAATAATATTTCGGCCTATCATCACTATTATCAATTACAGAAAGTTAGTCCTATGAATAATGTAAAAGTAAAAAAATTGCAAATATAATATTCATGATTCCACTGATCACGTTTTTCGATTTAAAAAATCTTGTTCACTAAATAAGTTTACTGTAAAACCTGTACATAAGTATACAAATAAAGCAAACTATTCCTATTCAAATTATTTCTATTTATACAGTTCCGCAATATATATACAATAAGTTTTTATATATGCATATTTATGATAGATTTTATTTATATTTTATAACAGATATATATTTGCGAGACGTAGGCTACGTGCCGGTATGCCTAAAGGCTCTTGGTCATTTCTTCCAGAGGTGTAGTCCAATTTTTTCTAAATGAAAAATATTTTTTCTACAACCACTATGCAAAACACGCTTTTCTACACAAATTTTCTTAATACGTTTGATATCCGTTGGAAAAAGTAATAATTTAGAGTGCGAAAAGTACACGTTAAGCACTTTTCCCCACGGAAATGTCAAAACACAGCTATGACAAGTTACTGTTTTTCTTTCATTAATAAATCTCTCTCAACTAATCTAAAGAACTTTTTTTATAATATTTTCTTGTTTCGAGCGGAATAAAAGGTATTTGGTTCGGGAAAATAAAATAAAATTTACTAGTTTTTACTTACATCCTGTATATTTTTAATAACTTGTAAAAATATGCTCATTTTAAAAGGTTACAACCTTTTTTACCAGTGCTCTGTATAAATGAAAATATTTTCTAGTTGTAGAAATTTTCGAACAAAATAAAAGTTTTTTAAAAATATTTGACCCACCCTGTATATAAATAGTTCGGTTTATTATGGTATCAATTTATGACAGATTTTAAATCATACCAGTAAAAATAATCGCTGTGGCTACTAGTAAATTAAGCCAGACGATTATTTGAAAGACAATGACGTCATAGTTGCTGGACAGCCATTAGTTAACTTGAATTTGATTATTCATCATTGCGAGGAGTGTGGTCCAATGGTACCGTGTATACTTTACACATAGAAGTTTATGGTTCGATTCCCGAGGAAATATATATTTTTTTACACAGGGTAGATTTAGATAGTCAAGACTTGTTTTAATAAAATAAATATTGTTTTATATATATTTTTTAAATACACATACTAGATTTAGATAGTCAAGATTTCTTTTAATAAAATAATATTCGTCAGCGTTAAATAATCGCCATCTCTAGATATTTTAACAGAAAAAAAACGCTCATTGAATCATATTTTTGTTCTCAATTAATTAAACTAAAAATCTTGTTTATTGCTTCTTTATATTGGTTAACTTGACATTCTATATTGAAACTGACCATATGTAGCCAAGATTATATTTGTAACAAACGAATGGTTTTTTTTTTTTAATATTTATTAGACTTTGTCCTTGTGTGTTTGCGATTCTAGACGAGAAATGTTTTATTCTATTTTTTTACTGCATTGAAATATGTAAAACATGTTTCGAGTGCCAAGGTAATTCTATCAAAGTCTAATCACGAAATTATTTTATCGGATGCTAAAAAAAATTGAAAACATCATTTTTGGATAAAGTTTTAAAAAAAAATAACCATCAGTAATGTATACACGGTGAGCAATACATTATTTTATTTTAAGGAGCCATATTTTTATATAATTCAGAAACAGTCAATAAAAAAACTCAGAAATAATATTAATTATTAATTCCAAAAGGTTATCCCATATAAAAATAGTTCAGAATAGGGAAATTAGAGAAAAATAGGGAAACATCGGATAATAGTGAAAAATAGGGAAAAATAAAGACAAATATTGAAAATAAGAACAAATGGCGAATAAAAGAGACAAAAATATGGAAGAAATAGTTAAACAGGGGGAAAATATTAGAATATTGGTAAAAGTAGGGCAAAATTGGGAAAAAGGGAAATCAGTGAAAAATAAGAAAAAACAGGAAGAAATATGAAAAAGTAGTGAAAAATTTGGAAAAAAAGGAAAAAAGTGGGGAAATATGGAAATTATGAAGAAATGGTAAAAAATATATAGCTAAAAATATGTAGATTTATGAAAAAAAAGAAAAAACTGATAAACAGAAAAAAATAATGAAAAACAGGAGAAAATGGGAAGATATAGGAAAAAAGAGGATAAAAATGTAAAAATAGAAAGAGTAGGTACAAATAGTGGCACGTAGGGAAAAAAACATAAAACAAATAAGAAAAAATAGAAAAAAATAGTTCAGAATAGTGAAAATGGAGAGAAATAGGAAAACATCGGATAAAAGTGAAAAATAAGGAAAAATTAAGACAAATATAAGGACAAATTATGAAAAAAACAGACATTTATGAAAACAGGAAATAACTATGATGAACAGGAAAAAATAATGGAAAAAAAAGAGAAAATACGAAGAAATAGAAAAAAGAGGAAAAAAATGTAAAAATAGAAATTATAGGTAAAAATAAGGAAAAACATTGAAAAATAGGGAAAAATAGCAAAAAAATAGGGTCAAATAGTGGCAAATATGAAAAGATAAAAAAATATAAAAAAAATAATGATACATAGGAAGAAATGGATAAAAATAAGAAAAAATAGAAAACAATGGTTCAGAATAGGGAAATTGGAGAAAAATATTGAAACATCGGATAAAAGTGAAGAATAGGGGAAAATAAAGACAAATAGGGGAAAAAGGGAAAATAAGAATAAATGGCGAATAATAGAGACAAATAAGGACAAATTACGAAAAACAGGAAAAATACGGAATAGGTAAAATAGGGGAACATATTAAAAAATTGGAAAAAATAGGAAAAAGTAGAGCAAAATAGAAAAAAAGGGAAATTAGTGAAAAGTAAGAAAAACAGGAAGAAATATGGAAAAGTAGTGAAAAATAAAGGAAAATTTGGAAAAATTGGGCAAAATATGGAAAATATAGAAAAATAGGAAAAAATATACCTATAGCTAAAAATATGGAAATTTATGAAAACAAGAATTAACTATGATAAACAGGAATAAATAATGAAACACGGGAGAAATAGGAAAAGAGGAAAAAAATGTAAAAATAGAAATTATAACTAAAAATAGAAAAAATAGCAAAAAATAGAGAAAACCCATGGAAAAATCGGGACAAATAGGGAAAAATAAAAAAAAAAACAAAAAAATAATGTTAAATAGGAAGAAATGGATAAAAATAAGAAAAAATACTTCAGAATAACGAAATTGGAGAAAAATAGGAATGATAATAGTGAAAAATACAGAATAATAAAGACAAATAGGGAAAAATAAGAAAAAATGGCAAATAAGCACAAATTATGAAAAACAGCAAAAATATTGAAGAAATAGTTAAAATATTGGAAAATATAAAAAAATTGGAAAAAATATAAAAAAATTGGAAAAAATAGGGCAAAATAGAAAAAAGCGAAATTGCTGAAAAATAAGAAAAAACAAGGAGAAATGTTTAAAAGTAGTAAAAAATTGAGCAAAATTTGGAAAAAATTGGGAAAAACATAGAGAAATTGTTAAAAAAATATAGCTAGAAATATGGAAATTTCTGAAAAACAAGAAAAAACTATGATAAACAGGAAAAAATAATGAAAAACTGTAAAAATAGAAATTATAGAAAAATAAGAAAAAATAGGAAAAAACAGTTCAGACAATTGCACCTAAAACAACCAACTGACCGGAAGTTTAAGAAAGGACTAATTGCAATGTTGCCAGACTTTTAAATTCTACGATACATTTTCTCACCGAATTCGATTTGCACTATAAGTATATATTGGAAAAAATTAAATTAAAGATATATTAAGTAATATTTTAACAATAAAGTAACCTACTTCAGATTAAAAATAAATACACAACCAAATAAAGTCCGATCCTGGTTAAAATAAGCTTACACCCATGATTTATGGTTTTTTATATCCAATCGATCACAAATTATTAACGTTTCCCACGCAATTTAAACACAAAGTATTTAACAATCTGTTTTTTCACTAATAAATAAATACTTTTCTTGATGTCGAAAACGTAAATATAAGTTTGTCCTTTAACACGATAACCACCATCGAAATGCATAGTGTTAAAGATAAAAGTGGCAATAAATTTAAATGTAAATAATAGATGTGGTTTCCGTCAATGTTTATATTTCTGCTTTGTATACAAAATGTTTCCTTATCAACCACATGTTTATTACTAAACACAAAAACAGTCTTAATATAATTAATGTTCATTTAATATGCGAGATTCAAATTGTTACTTTTATACCATTTTTCTTCTATTGCTTTTTATTTATTTTTGTAAAATAATTTCCACGTTCTGATAGTGTGATTTTTCACATATTATTTCAATTAATAATATTCATAAACAAACAGCATGAGTTATAATAACTCACTAGTGAATTATAATAGTACTTATAAACAAATAGCATGACTATTTATAATAACTCACTAGTGAGTTATAATAGTACTTATAAACAAATAGCATGACTATTTATAATAACTCACTGGTGAATTATAATAACTCACTAGTGAGTTATTATAACTCACTGGACTCCTACTATAATTCGGTAAATAAATAGTGTTCAGTACATTGGAAATTTTAATGCCAATAAAATATGTATTTGTTTAACCATCCTAGGCCTTAACCTCAAAATTAAAATATAATCAATGACATATATTAATGACTGATTTTAAGGTGTGTTTGTATGAATAAATTGTTAATACCAAAAATTGTATTTTACTTTATGCGTTGCGTAACTTTTTACATAAGTTAGTAATTTTTTTGGGTTTTTTTAACTGATTTGTTTCAAATTTCTAGCTGGGGGGGACGGACGCCAATTGAGCACTTTATTACCCTCAGGTAAAATTGATACCGTAGCCGGACACGCGAATTGAGCACCAAGGACCAAACAGAGACCGGCCAATTGCGCACTTTATTACTAGTTTGTTCATTAACGAATTATCAGGTACCTACTGAATTAATGCAAACGGTTATTTTTCTCGGTTAAATAAAAATCAGAATATGGTAGTTGGCATTTATTTATTAAAAAAAAAATCATGGGGTCAAAACAATTTTTAAGAAGTATTTTTTTAAAAACTCTCAAAAACCCTTAAAAAATCGTTAAATTGAAAAATTTTTGAAAAATTCTTGAAATATCATTGAAAAAATGCTGAAAAATCCTTGAATAATCCTCATCTTTGATTTTTAGAGATTTTTCAAGGATTATTCAAGGATTTTTTATTGGTTTTTCGAGGAATTTTGGAGTATTTTTCAAAGATTGTTCAATGATTCTTGTAGTATTTTTCAAGAACTTTTCATGCATTTTTCAACAATTTTTCAAAGATTATTTAACGGGGTTTCAAGGATTTTTTTAAAACGTTTTTTAATGATTTTTTATGGATTTTTGAAGGATTTTTAAGGATGTTTCATGGATTTTTCAAGGATTGAAAAAACGTTGAAAAATCATTGAAAAATTTTCGAAAAATCCTTGAGAAGTACTTGAAAAATCCTGTAAAAATCTTTGAATAATTCTAAAAAATGTCTTAAAAACACTTAAGAAATTGTTAAATTGAAAACAATTTTTTAAGGAGTTTTGGAGTATTTTTCAAACATTCTTGTAGGATTTTTAAGGATTTTTCCAAAATTTTTTAATGATTTTTCAAAGATTGTTTAAGGATTTTTCAAGGATTTTTCAATTTAATGTTTTTGGAGTATTTTTCAAAAATTCTTGTAGGATTTTTCACGTACTTTTCAAGGGCTTTTCGAGAATTTTTAATGATTTTTTAAGGATTGTTCAAGGATTTTACAACAATTTTTCAAGGATTTTTCAATTTATCGATTTTTTAAAGAATTTTGGACTATTTTTCAAAGATTCTTGTAGGATTTTTCAAGTACTTTTGAAGGATTTTTCCAGGATTTTTTAATGATTTTTCAATGACTTTTCAAGGATTGTCTAAGGATTTTTCAATTTAATGTTTTTTTTAAGGAATTTGGAGTATTTTTCAAAAATTCTTGTAGGATTTTTCACGTACTTTTCAAGGGCTTTTCGAGAATTTTTAATGATTTTTTAAGGATTGTTCAAGGATTTTTCAACAATTTTTCAAGGATTTTTCAATTTATCGATTTTTTAAAGAATTTTGGACTATTTTTCAAAGATTCTTGTAGGATTTTTCAATTACTTTTGAAGGATTTTTCCAGGATTTTTTAATGATTTTTCAATGACTTTTCAAGGATTGTCTAAGGATTTTTCAATTTAATGTTTTTTTTAAGGAATTTGGAGTATTTTTCAAAAATTCTTGTAGGATTTTTCACGTACTTTTCAAGGGCTTTTCGAGAATTTTTAATGATTTTTTAAGGGTTGTTCAAGGATTTTTCAAACAATTTTTCAAGGAATTTTTCAATTTATCGATTTTTTAAAGAATTTTGGACTATTAAGGGATTATTATTACAAAGTGGATCCAGGTCAAAGTGCTGAATTGGCCTGTCTCAAAAAGGTCGCTTTGAAAAGGTACCTGCCTGCCTGGTGCTCAGTTGGCCGGTCTACATTTATTACATCTAGAGCTTGGTGCTCAATTGGCTCATACCTGCTGAGCTTGATTAAATGGCGAATTATAAAATATATATTATCCGATTATATTTTTGGGGTGAACCCAAACGTTGTAGACTGCATTTAACGGTAAAAACGGTATTCCAGCATCTCTTTCTCTTATTAAACTTTGATCTTTCTCATTATAACAGGAAGGCATTTTGACAATGAAAATTTAATTGAACTGTCAAAAGTAATAAATAATACATTTACGTCGACATTAGTTAAGAAATACGATAATGACGTCACTGATTATCTATTGATAAGAAATTTTAATATAAATGGGTAAGATCATGTCAGATGTCATATTTAGGATGATTAATCTTGGGTAAATTATTATTTGGCAATTTCAAAAAAAAAATTAAATCAAGTGAAAATGAAATTTTTTAGGTTTGTCAATTTTTTAAATAAAAAAATTATAAGAAATTTTTGAAATTTTCAAAAAAAAATTTGTAATTATAATTTTGAATATTAAAAATGAATGGTTAAAGAAAAATAGAAATTGATTTAACAAGGTGAGAATATTGATGCAAAAAGAACAATTATAATTAAAAAAAAATAAGTATACAATTGTAACCAAGAAGTTATAGCAAGACGAGGAATGGAAGAACTATGAAATAAAACAGTAGAGATAAAGAAACAGGGACGGACAATATTCGTAAAAAACCAGAAAAAGACTAGAGGGTGAGACAAAAAAATGACTAAGACAGAAGAAACATAAAACGAAAGGGCAAGATCGAAGAAATTGAAGAGGATATAAGAAATATTGAAATGTGAAAAAAAATGAATAGACATTTTTTAATGGTCATTTGATATTCCCCAATAGGAAGTAGGAGTATGTACATACAGTTCCTCATGACTCACCCTGTATTAAAATTATAATACGCAAAGAGAAAACTTCGGACCCATTTTTGCGTAATGCGCAAACTGAGATGTGTGATATTTTGCACAGTTAAAGTTTATATACAGGAGGAGTGCAGAAAGTCAAAATAAATATATAAATTCAAAATAAATTAAATATAACATAACATTCATTGTTTATCTCAAACATTATACTATTTTTCTATAGGTACAACTTTTTTTAATTTTTTTTTAGAATCAAGTTTTCAGTTTTCTTTATTGTAATTTTATTTTTGGAGTGAAAGGACGATTTTTGGATAGGTAAATGGGGAAAATTGGAAACATAGAAAAAATAAGAAAATACAGGAAAAATAGGAAAAATTATGAAAAATAGGCAAAACTAGAAAATAATATTAAAAAGCAGGAAATAACAGGGGAAAATAGAGAAAAATAGGAAAAATTGGAAAAATTACAAAAATAGAAAAAACAGGAAAACTTACAAAATATAGGGAGAAATAAAGAAAATGGACAAAATGGGGAAAATATGCAAAAGTAGGAAAAAATAGGAACCAATAGGGAAAATAGGGGAAAATAAGGAATAATTTAAAAAATGGGAAGAAATAAATCTAATAGAAAAACGTGAAAATGTAGGGGAAAATAAAAAACTAGGAAAAATTGAAAAAAATTAAGTAAATATAGAAATGGATAGGTAAAAATTGGGAAAAAAAAAGTCAGAATGAGAGAAAATAGTAAAAAATGGTAAAAAATAGAAAGAATGGTAAAAATTAAAAAAATACGGAACAAAATAAAAAAACAGTAACAGCAGTAAAAGTAAGGAAAATAAAAAAATATAGGAAACGATAGAAAATGGGAAAAATAGGGAAATGAGAAAAAAATTGAACAAATAGAGAGATATTAAAAAAGTGGGTAAAAATTTACAAAAGTAGCTAAAAATGGGAAATTACAGGAAAAAAGGATAAATGGGTGAAATAGGGAAATTAAGTGAAAATTAGGCAAAATGAAGAATAATATTAAACAAAAATAGAAAAAAGGAAAAAGAAAAATATAGGAAAAAATAAGAAAAATAGTAAAAAATATAGAAAAAGTGGAAAATATAAAAAATGGGGAAAAACAGAAAAAAACATAAAAAATAGTAAAAATATGTAATTAGCTCAAAAAATCCATATACACAAAATCCTATTCTTCCTGACAAAATACCCATTATACAAGAATATAATGCAAATAAATTATATTCAGGTGGCGTTATTAGTAGACTAAAACTCTATCATGGACATGGATAGGTAAAATATATGAAAAAATAGAAAGAATAGTAAAAATTGAAAAAATACGGAAAAAAGAAAAAAAAAACAGTAAAAGTAAGGAAAACAGAAAAATAAAAGGAACAATAGAAAATGGGGAAAAGGGGAAATTAGGAAAAAATAGAACAAATAAAGGAAAATAGAAAAAAATGTATAAAAATGGCAAAAGTAGTAAAAAAATAGGAAATAACAGAAAAAAAATATAAATGGGAAAAAATTGGGACATTTAGTAAAAATTTGGCAAAATGGGGAAGAATATAAAAAAATAGCAGAAAAAAGGTAAAAGAAAAATATAGGAAAAAGTGGAGAAAAATTAAAAAAAATTGCAAAAATAGGAAAAATAGTAAAAAATAGAGAAAAAGTAGAAAATTTGGACAAAAATATAAAAAAAGCAGAAAAAGAGAAAAACCATAAAAATATATTAAAAACAGATTGTAAAAAAAAGGGATGTAAAAATAGTTGGAATACTTTATGACACGAATATGTAATTAGATCAAAAAATCCATATAGACAAATTCACCCTATTCTTCCTGACAAAATACCCCAATATACAAGAATATAATGCAAATAAATTCTATTCAGGCGGCGTTTTTTTTTTTTGAATCTATATCATCATTTTGATTGTAAATTTTATCCGAAAATAGTGACCTAATTTCGGTCATAGCCGCTAGAGGTGTCGTGTCATGTTTATCAGGACTTTAATATATTCTTTGAGCAAATTTGACTGGTGTAAAATAAACTACTATAACTTTTAGTATTGTATTTAATTTTCGAAATTTTCGAAATACATTGAAAGTCAATAAAAAAAATTTTTTTCTCTGTAACATTATTATAAAAATAAATATTTTTTAACGAAATTTTCCAGCTGACTAACTAGACCAACGACCCTCATTATGACGTGACATTTTTTCAAAACCTTTTACCAGTGGCGTTCTAGTTGGGTATGGCCTAATATATTGCCCCCAATTTTCTACGCCACTCGATACATTTATGTTTTTTCAATTTCCTGTTTAATTTGGTGAAAAAACGCATAACATTTGATATGAATAAAATTAATAGTATTTGAAAAAAAATCTCTTCTACTTTTTTTAACATGAATATTGTGTTTTAAGTATCTCAAATTCACTATGCTAAAATAACTTGAACAAGAGAAAGCACCTAAAAAAAATAAAATAACGCTGAAGCACCCTATAATTAAAACACTCTGCATGCCTCAATCAATTCCATCTATTTTTTTTAACTATTAATTTTAACCATATTAACTATTATGCATTTTTTCATTAAATTAAACAAGCAATTGAAAAAAAACCAATTTTGAAAGTGACGTAGAAAATTGGGGGTAAAATATTGTGCCATACTCAAGTGGAACGCCAATGGTAAAAGCTTTTGAAAAAACATCACAATGAGGGTTGTTAGTCTAGTTAGTCAGCTTCAAAAAATATTTATGTTAAAAAAATTACAGCGAAAAAGCGGTTTTTATTTATTAACTTTAACACCCTGTATTTCGAAACGTAACCATATTTGACCTTCATTCATATATGAATATGTCTAATTTTGCTAACGGTCTCTACAGACGTAAGCGTCATTTGGAAACACACTGTATATCAGCTAATATCAAAATAGATATAATTTATTTCTTATAGCGCATGATAATTTTAGTATATTTTTTTTTTAATTAATAAATCTTGTCTTAAGAATTAATCTCTCTTGGTGAAAACATCTTCTTCAACCCATGCATTAACGGATTTTTCCATCGTCAAAAATTTTTTAATCGCCAAGTACTTAAGCGTGTTGCAATTGTGGCCTGCAGGCAGTACCGCCCCGCCCGCCTGACGATGGCTGTGTTTATGTTACGAAACCGAAAGAAATCCCGTAGGGAGAGCACAAATAATCTAATCGCGCACACAGACCTGCAATTATTAAAATAATTAAAATAACTGTATAGTCGCACAATGTGGATTGCAACAATGCCTCTGCTTATTGCCTCCTTGATATGTGCTTGCAATGTTAATTTGAATGCTAACCTGTTAACTCTGAGTGGCCTGCCTGTTTTGCCAGTACCGGATTTATAATATTTTTAGATCGTAATTTTTAAAACTTCCATTTTATACTAACCATCTATTCATTAGAATCATAAAAATACTTAAAACGTTAAACATTCAACCAATTTGTGTGTGACTAAAGGACCTGGTCCAAAGTCAAAAAAAAAAAAATTATTTTGTTATTATGCTATGTTAATGTTACTGTATACAGGTTCCACTTAAGGAATAATAACGTTATTTAGAATACAAGAATGAATTGTAGAATACAAAATCCTAATTACGATATGTTAATAATAGTCCAGGGAAGTTAGGAAAAATAGCGCAAAATTTATGGGGACAGCAGATATCGAGATGCGGTTTTATGCATTGTGTTCAGGAAGGTCGCAGGAAAAAAGTCTATATCGTCTGGTTTAGCCATTTTTTTAAAAAATATCTTCTGGGCCGGAAAATGCATTTTCCAATTGCATCGAGCAAGACATTTACAGGCGTTTGGGAAAGCCAGTAATCGATATACAATCGATTTGTAGTTGACCAGAAAAGGACATTGACTTTCGTTACAAAACAAATAACAGACGAATAAGAAAAAATGAGAAAAATTAGAAATTATAAGGAATAAAAAAAAGAGAACAATGATAAAAAATCGGCTGTGTCACCCCAGAACTTTCCCGGCTCGACCGTAGAGAATATGTTATTTATTATTATTATTTTAATTACAAAATACTAAGCATTACATTAATTTATGGAACACATTAAAAATAGCGAGCTGATGGTGAATTAATATTTCAATGTTGGTAATGACATAAGCTGCGCATGCGCACGTTATATATCTTACTGCTACAATTAGAATCTCCAAAAATCATGTGTGAAAACTATTGGGAATTCGGGAAAATTTTTCATAAAATAGTTGTAGGGAATTTTAAATGTATTGTTTGTTCTTAAACTTTAAATAAAGCAAAAAATTGTTACATGTATATTTAACCAATGTCGGTCTTGAGGACCGTCCACTGTACCAATTTAAACCAAAAACTAATGGTCGCATTCTAGGCACACACCGACCCTCTATACCAAATTTCAGCTTGATTGGTCAAACGGTTCGGCAGTTATCGTGGAAGATTACACACAGACAGACCATACGCTGGAAGTGGTTTCAATCTTCTTGGGGGACCTCAAAATGGATATTTCCATCGATATCTCGATTTTTTGTTTTTGCTCGTTCACCTTACTTTCCCTTTGATGGGTCCGGGAAAGTAAAAAATGACGAAAAATTAGAAAAAAAAACAGAAAAAAAAAATAAAAAACAACAAAATCCGAAAAACGAGAAAAACAAAAAGAGAAAAATTTCGCAAAAACCAAAGAACAACAAAAAAACCGGAAACAACTGTAACCATAAAAAAATAGAAAAATTAAAAAAAATGTAATAAATCGCAAAAATTTCAAACAATTTCAAAAAAATTGCAGAAAAATCGCAACGAAGTCTCAAAAAAATCGCAAATAATCTCAAATATCAGAGGAATAAACAAAAATAAGAAAAACTTGGAAAAAAAGAGAAAGAAAAAAAAATGAAAAAATCGAAAAACAGAATAAACAAAAAATCAGAAAAATGAGAACAAATCAAAAATAATCTCTCTATAAAATAATTACAAATCATATATTAAAACATTCTAAATAAGAAAGATAAATCGGCTGTGTCACCCCAGAACTTTCCCGGCTCTTCTGGGGAGAATATGATTATTTTAATTAAAAAATACGAAATTCCTGAATGGGAATATAAAATGCTGTAAAGATAAAGTAAATTGCTGGAAAAAAATGGGTAAATATTGCAATAATGCGCAAAAATTAATGAAAATGAAAAACGCTAAAAAATACTAAAAATTTTAACAAGTTATTATAAATAGTAACAAGGTAACCGATTATTTCCAAAAAATTGTTAAAACTGATAAAGAATTGGAAAATTTCAGAAAAACACATATTTTAGTGGATTCTGTGAGTCAAAAAAAAACCTCGAAAAGTGTATGTATATTTCAGAGCCTACCGAGACCATGTCTCCCCCCGTTTTCGAGGATGCTGAACACGAAGCATACTAAATCCTCAAACGGCCAAACACTCTTCTCCTATCATAAAACCGGGCATAAAATGGGTATTTTTTGACCGTTAGAGGGGTTAGTTTACTTCGGAGAGAAAATCCAGCATCGGCATCGTGTTCAGCATCCTCGAAAACACGGGGGGGGGGTATAGTCTCATTAGGCTCTGAAATATTTACATGTCTGTCCGACTTCACTATTTAGTTGGTTTAAACCATGATTTATTTACTTTAAAAACAAATTTGTTATTTCAAACAACGATTTGTTTCATTTAAACTATTTGTTTCATTTTAACGATTTAAGGACTCATCAGGCGATAAATACTTATGTATATTTTCATATATAATACGAGTGGTATCGTGACTATCGATAATCGCATAAGTTATTTCATGAAACATTTTTTCAAATATTAATTTCACGAGTCTGTTATCAAAAAATAACTCTTTAAATATAGGCTAAAGGAAAGCAAGTTTAAATGAAATTGATTAAAATAAAATAAGCGTAAAATTAACGAATTCGTATTTAAGACAACCTGTATATTTTTGCTTTCACGAAATTCAATTTTAACACCTCGTTTACTAGATTCCATAATAATAATAATAATAATAAAAATATTAAGTATTTATGAATAGAAAATTACTAATTTAATTAAGAGAGTAGAATCTAAAGAGTATTGAAAATCATTTTATTGACAATATCCTGTATTTTTAGAGCAAAAATGATCCATGTAACTCAAGATATATGTGTACCAAATTTTAAAAAAATGGTCCGTGACCCATTCACCATAAGAAAAGTCCGTGGTCCTTTCCGGAATTTCTCGGTATCTGAATATTGGAATGTATTTTTTTCTACAAGCGTGCGGAATAGTATACTTTTCCGCACGCATTTGAGTGCGGGAAGTTGTACTTTTCCGCACTGATTTTATACATGCTAAAATGATTAAAAAAATATTTGGTAACTAAATAAAAATATTGTTCATGAAATATTTAATTTATTGTAAAAATTATGAAACAATTTACCAAAAAACAAAAAGTTAACTAATAATATTAAAGAAATAAGGGCCTCCAACATTAACGATTATTTTTACTAAAATTTTTTTTTAATTCTAGGCGCTTGTAGAAAAGTATCTTTTCCTCACTTAATTGCATGCCCGAACTCCGCTTCGCGTCGTTCGGGCAACTGCAATTGCGTGCGGAAAAGTATAACTTTCCGCACTTGTTAGGAAAATAACTATTTCCGCATATACTTTTCATCGAATTTTTTCTATGGCTGCAATCATATCTTATATGTATTTTTTCAATTCTGTTGGAATTTCGTCTATCTTACAATGTTGTAAAATTTAAAATAGGGCAAAATATGGATAAAAAGGAAAAAATTGGAAAAATTAGAAAAAAAATAGGAAAAAACCTGTAAAACTAAAGAAAAATAAGGAAAAATGCCGATTATATTAAAAATATGGAAAATTAGAAAAAAATAGTGGAATATAAGGAAAAATAGGAAAAAATATGAAAAATGGAAAAAGCAGAATAAAGAGGAAAAAACCTGTAAAAATAAAAAAAATAGGGGAAAATGCGGAAAATGGGAAAAAATATAGAAAAATAGGGGAAACAACAAAAACAGGGAAAAATATGAAAAAATAGGAAATATATTGAAATACAGGAGAAAACAGGAAAAATAAAGAAAGATATGAAAAAATAGGAGAAAACAGGAAAAATAAAGAAAGATATGAAAAAATGGGGAAAAGGAATAATAGGGAAAAACAGGGAAAATACGAAAAAATAGGAGAAAACAGGAAAAATAGGAGAAAACAGGAAACAGGAAAATATATTTTTTTCCAATTTTTTCCCATTTTTCTTCGGCTTGCTCCCTTTTAGGTACCTTTTAGGTAATCACATACCTGTAAAAATAAAAAAATAGGGAAAAATGCGGAAACCAGGAAAAATATAGAAAAATAAGAGAAACAACAAAAACAGATAAAAATTATATAAAAATATGGAAAAAGGGGAAAAATATTGAAAAACAGGAGAAAATAGAAAAATAAAGAAAGATTTTGAAAAAATGGGAAAATAAGAAAAATGGAGGATAACAGGCGAAAATAGGAAAAAATTGGAGAAAATGGGAAAAATAGGAGAAAATAGGAAACAGGAAAATATATTTATTTTCCTATTTTTTCCTATTTTTCTTCGGCTTGCTCCCTTTTTAGGTACTCACATACCTAAAAAATAAAAAAAATAGTGGAAAATTCTGAAAATAGGAAAAAAATATGGAAAAATAGGAGAAACATAAAAACAGGAAACCGGAAAATATATTTATTTTAGTATTTTTTCCTATTTTTCTTCGGCTTGCTCCCTTTTTAGGTACTCACATACCTGTAAAAATAAAAAAAAAATAGAGGAAATTTCGGAAAATAGGAAAAAATATGGAAAAATAGGAGAAATATAGAAAAATATGAAAAAATAGAAAAAATATTGAAAAATATGAGAAAGTAGGAAAAATAAAGAAAGATATGGAAAAATGGGGGATAACAGGCGAAAATAGGAAAAAATAGGAGAAAACAGGAAACCGGAAAATATATTTATTTTCCTATTTTTTCCTATTTTTCTTCGGCTTGCTCCCTTTTCATTTACTCACATACCCATGCTTGTTTAAAATGATCAAATAAACTACAGAGACAAGATACATTTTTTTCATTTGTGAATTATCTCCAATTGCTACGAAAAAATGTTTCTCTTAAATACCAATTTGTGAAAATTTTACCAAACAAACTTTCCAGAAAATCAAGAAAATAAGACATTCCAAATGGAATAAACATAATTTATAAAAAAATAATAGAATTTATATACGTAGAGAAATTTTTTTAAGATTAATTTATAGCTAACTAAATAGACCACATATCGAAATTTCTCCAAAATCACTTATATTCCTACCAATTAGACAACACTGCTTCGAAAGCATCGTGGCCGCGGTACCACCTCTGATCGGTCGAAGGTACGACCATGACGTCCTTGAACTGCGCCAAACTCGTCTGTAGCCACTTCTAGACGATAGTTCAACATTCGAAATTGCTAGAAACTAGACACCGGAGAGCAAACCAGCTAGACGAAAATCGGCTTTGCACAGTGGGAAAGCGCCAAACTCCAAACTAGTCTGGCGGCGTTGCCGCACTGTGAAATTGATCGATGGGACCAACAGTTAGCGTTGGCATGCGGAACTAATGAGGAAGGATATTTTATATTTTACTTCTATGGTATATATATGCATATTTATGGTTAAAAGAATTTCTATTAGCTAATATTTTATTTAATACATACAAATATATACTAGATGTTACTTTACGTTATTTTTATTAGTTTTCAAACAAATATATTGGTATTATTTTTTCAAAATGGACACTAAATAAATTTATGTTTATTATTTAAAGGATCAAATACTTTTCTTATGGCGGTTGAGTCCGGGCCGATTTTATTAAAAATTCTCGAGTCATGTGCATTATTTTTGCTCATTGCACCATGACTCTAAAAATATAGTATGCCTCAAAAAATTGGCATTCAATACATTAAGTGTGGTTTACTCTACCAATTAAGTTAGTAATTTTTTGTTCATAAATACTCATTTTCAAACGTTTTAATTGAATTTTGTTGATAGCAATGAAAACTGTCTTCCAAAAATAACTACCAGCATACATGGTATCTGATAAATCTGTGGTTTATTAAATGCATATATTTTTCATTGAAACACCCTGTATTTTTTACGTTCTTAAATTCGATTTCAAAAAATTATCCTAGGCTAACTCAGCGCAAATTGACCCATGAACTATTAAGACCTATGATACACATGACCCGTGACTCATGATCTAACATATGACCTAAACTTTACACATGTATGAAGTGTTCTATACAAAATACCGGTTGTCCCATCAAAATCCGAATATTAATAACAAAGTTAGTCTCTAATGCCATTTGTGTCTTTGGTTCTGCGCGTGATTTTTCTTCTACGGCACATTTGAAATATATACACTATAGAGTCAATTTTATAATTACTTGTTTTTCTAGTTTTTTATACACTTTGTATATATATTAAGATACAATTCTTATCAAAAAATGACTCAAAGTATCGGCTAAAGGAAAGCAAGTTTAAATAAAATTGATTAAAATAAAATAAGCATTGATTTTACATGTCTTCTTTTCAAATTTTCATTTTAATAAATTAAAACAATAAAATTTCTAATCGTTATATACTCCATATAATATATTCCATTTCATAAACATTTCTATTATTAATCTGTTTTTGTCAAAAAAAAAAGTTTCTTGATTAATTTTTATAATATTTTAACCATTAAATAAAAAAATTCAGAATTCATACAAATTATTTTTTTAAAATATATAATAATATAATAATGAAATGCCCTAAAAATAACTTTCAATTTTTTTTTAAGTTTTGGTCGCTAAATTCCGCCGCCCGGAAAATCGCGAAAAACGATTTGTACGATAAAGGGAAATTTTCAGAACCAGAACGATCTCGGACGATGCTCAATGGAAAAAAATTCTTGCACAAAAAGTTCGTGCTAATTTTCGTTTTTTCCAAAAAATTAAAAATTTTCCGGAAAATCACGAAAAACCTACAATACGAGTAGCGTAATTTCTCTGAACATAAATCAAAGTGATAGACGCATTTCAGAAAAAAAAAATTGTCGAACAGGAATTTCGAACTTTTCCGATCTGTACCGCGTTTTCCGGAAAACTCAAACAATTTCCAGAAAATCACTTTTTCCTGTCTCAACTACGTAGTGTGTGATTTTTCGGGAAAATTTTAAACCAGCAAGTATTTACAAAATTCAAGTTAACGTTATCATCTAAATTTTAAATTAATCATTTTCAAGGCCGTAGATATGGGGGGTAAAGGGGGTAATTACCCCCCTTCCCCCAGGAAAGAAAGTACCTCCCGCCAGGAAAAAAGTTATCTACGCCCTTGATCATTTCAATATATAATATTCAATTTGGGTTCGTTTATGGCATATTTTTTGTGTATATTTTATAACTATTATTGAACCGTATAATTTGCATACGGGATTATTATCCAGAACGGATTGTCTGCCTGAGAAGTGTTGAAAGTTCAGCAAATCAAAGATTTTATACCGGAAGATTTTATACTCAAGATGTTATGCTCAGGATTTTCTGCTCAATATTTTATACCGGAAAAAAATCTGATGTGGTCAGAACATGACCTCGGCAATTTTTGAATCAAAAATGTACAAGTTAACGCAAAAAAGTATGAAAAAAATTAACTTTTTTGTAAATCTGGCAACAATGGCAAAAGTTTTGAAAATTTTAATGATACAAAATTTAACTGTAGTGGATACAAAATATATGTATAAAATTTTATTGCAATTTTGTTTAGTGATGGCGTCATCACTCATAGCAACTGCCACTTCCGGTTGTCCGATTGACACCAAAATCTAATCAGATCTAATCTAGGGTATAAGAATCGTGTATGCAAAATTTCAAATTTTTAACAAACACATACAGACATTATCGGGAAAATATCAAAATCGTATTTTAGGGACCAAAAAAGGTGTTTATCCATTGAAAACTCACTACCCAATTTTTAGCATGATTACTATACCTCTCTTATCTGAAGGGCGAGAGGTAAAAAGATCCGAAATAACTTTACAACAATAGAATTTTTTCTATGAACCCTCCCTGAGATAAAAAAAAACTAATAAAAGTAATGGAAGCTTTCCTCTGGACAAAGACTGAAAATTGGGCAAAAGTAGTGCAAATGGGGTAAAATAAAGTGAAATAGAGAAAATAACGCAAAATAGGGAATAATGGGGAAAAATAAAGGAAATAGGGAAAAATAGGGGAAATCAGGAAGAAAAATATTTAAAAATGGTGCAAAATTGGAAAATAGAAAAAAATAATGAAAACCAGAAAAATATTGAAAATCGATACAAATACGGAAGATTGGGATAAATATAAGGAAAAATAAAAATACGAAAATAAAATTGTGGGATCAAAAATTGTAATAAACTCACAAATACCATTAAAAAAGTAGGACACTTTATTCTAGCGGTATAAATCTGTCTGCCTGTAATGACACATTAAAACGTCAATTTTTTTATAAATGGCAAATTAATATTATATTATTTTAAAATGGTCTTACATGAGATTCACGTTGTAACTAAATTGTAAAAATAAGATATGAATTTTAAGATAAACAAGTTGGCAACATTGACTCAATTCCAAACATAGACCAAGTCTAGCCAGTCGAATGAACGCAAGCAAACAAGGTGCGTTTACAAGTGGCTACCAACCATAAAACACTGATATTGACATAAAAGAAAATGTAAATTGTTTGAATAAATAACTATCGGAATGAGGTAATGGTTCGGCTCTCTCGCTCGACGGCCTCGACTGGCAACGGCACCAAACACCGTCGTTTCGCGAAAAGAGGCGCGAAACAATTTCGTAATCGATGCTCCAAGTATTATATCTCGTTTAGTATAGAGAGAGAGAGGAAGATTAAATACCTACAGAGGAACACAAAAAAAAAACAGTAAATTATGTAGATTTTATTTTATTACTACATTTGGCTAATTTATTTGGTATAAACGGGTAGGCGAATTTTATGTATTTTTTTATATCTAGAACAAGCTTTGTACAAATATCTATAATACAATAAATAACCATTAAGTCTATATAAAATCTTATACAGAGTGGTCATTTTTTTAACTTTCAAACCTGCTAGTTAAAAGTTTGGTTAAATGAAGAAAAATTATCAAACATATTTTTTTAAAGAATAATAAAAACTATTTAAACAAGATTAACTTGGCAACATGTTTCGGCCACAACGATGGCCACCATCAGGCCTACAAATGATAAAAATTGGATTATAATGTAACATACTCAATACATAATCCAATTTTTATAATTTGTATTGTAGGTCTGATGATGGCCATCGTTGTGGCCGAAACATGTTAATCTTATTTAACCAAAATAATAAATTTATGTGGTTTTTATTATTCTTTGAATAATTCACCACATTTGAGCTATGGATAATCTTCTGTTTTTATATTTTTTTGTAGTCAAGTAATTGAATAATTGATTTATTTTTTATAATTAATCACTTTATGTTCCAAGTATTGTACATTTTATAAAAATAAAAACTGATTAGAAATTCAATATAAATCCGTATTAAAATTTGGATTACGGTCCATATTACCCGGAAACCTCCTTTGAATGGCATTGCTTGATACACCGATGGATTCCGGTTAAAAAGTTATTTTGAATAGTGCCATAAAATATTTAGGTCAGTAGATAGTCTACGGGGTTCCGACCACAGGCATAGGGAATTCAATGTGTTAGAGAGAGAAAGGTATAGGAAATTCAGCGTGTCAGAATGAGAGAGCGCTATGACGTCACATTTTACGAAGTTTACGACATTTTTTGACGTTCAGTAGTTTGAAGCGTTAAAAAATGTTCGAAAGGTCACAAAAACAACGTTTAGCTTTTTTTAACGTTCAGTATTTTGAAGCGTTAAAAATCGTTCGAAACGTCAGATTTTACAACGTTTTTATACGTTTACTTGTGATGTGAAAAAACTTTCACTTTTTATTGCATCAAATGCATGTATTTCCCATAAGGAAACACGTAAAAATAGTTTGTCAAAATCGATAAAATATGACATTGTTTGACGTATTTTTTCGAATCAAAATTCTAAAAGTAAAAAAACATTGTAAAATGTGACGTTTCGAACGTTTTTTAATGCTTCAAAATACTTAACGTCAAAAAATATCGTAAAATGTGACGTCATCGCGCTCTCTCTTTCTGACACGCTGAAGTTCCTATACCTGTCTCTCTAACACATTGAATTCCCTATACCTGTGGTCGGAACCCAGTAGACTATCTACTCAGGTCCGTATTTAAAAAAAATAAGTTGACGGTGGTTCGGAGAATACGAAACATGGGTGTAAATACTGAAAAAGTCGAATTAAAGAAAATTTACTACCAAATAAAAAACCTTTAAAATACTTTTTGGTAGTTTTAAAAAAAATTAAGGATAACTAAATAACCGTAATGACCGAATTTCGGTTTTTATCATGTCTCAAGAACCGGCCCTTATATTTTCGATCAATTTTCATCCCTAGATGATGCTTATTGGTTTGGAAGTTACCAATACAATCCCATTAAAAAGTGGCCACCCTGTTTTAAAAAATTCAAATATCGTCGATTTTTTTAACGGAACACCCTATATATTTTTACTCAATCTGAAAGTTGAACTCTTCTTCTTTCAGAAAACGTATAGTTTGTTTAGGTTTAGAAATATATAGGATGTTTCGTTAAAAAAATCGACGAAATTTGCATTCAATTTTTAAAACACCCTGTTTAAGATTTTACTAAACAAACATTTATACTGAAAAAAATGCTATATTAAAGAAATTGTTTGCACCTCCCTATTATTTAGTTAAAATGGGTCAGAAACTTTTGGGGCGTTTAAAATAATAAAAATTATGGGTTAAAAAATAGTAGTAGGACAGAGTGAATATTTTCCGGGTTTTTCTTATGGCATGGCAAACCACTTTCTTGACGTAGTTCATATAATATTTTTATTAAACAATAAGACAATAACAATTTTAGATTTGTTAATTAAATGACAGCAAATTTTGGTGACCAGCCATACAAAGCCAAAATTATATTTTTACCTAATAAGTATAAGAGTAACGACTTATTTTTTAAGATGTTCACTTTTTTGTAAAACAAATGGCATTTTAACACTATTTGATTATTAACGTATTTATGTGTTTAAAAATTAGTAACCAAAAATTATAACTTTAATTTTTGTTGATATAATTTTCCACAAAAGTCAATATGCACCAGTACTGGCCACTTTGTTCCTCAATTGGCCATCATTAGGTCCAGTTTTGGCCATCTGTAAAAAGTGTTTTTGTTTTTATGTCAATTATATTTATTATTTAAAAATACAACTTATTTTAAAATAAAAGTGTCCGATTTTTTTTAAATTTTGTACACATATCTTGAGTCATATGGATCATTATTGCTCATTACACCATGACTCTAAAACTACAGGGTAGTCAAAAAAAATTACTTTCAATACATTATGTAAATACAAATATTGTAGAAGATTGACAAAAGCCATAAAACCATTAAAAGCTAAAAAATAAGATAAAACAAGCAAAAATACAGCTCAAAACTATTAAAAATCGTGAAAAACTACAGCAGGCTTTAAAAAATTCAAAAAATTGGTGAAACAGGCTAAACTTAGCTAGAAACCATTAGAAACGTTGGGAAACCTAAGCTAGCATAAATAATTGCTAAAAAAGGCTAAAAAAATAGCTAAAAATGACTAAGAAATGATAATGATTACCAGAAGTCCCAAAAAAAAACGAGATAAAAATAGGTTAAAACTATTAACTATAAGACATTCAAGATTTCGTTTATTTTGACCATTTTGATGAATAATTTTTATTACATTGATTTTTTATTAACGTACAGGATGATAAATACTTATTATTATTTTTTTATTATTATGAAAATTGAATTTCGTGCAAACTAACATATAGGAATTTAGGTATTATTTTTAGTATAAAATATTATTTAAAATAAATAAATTTGTTTTGACATAAATGAAAAAGGATCAAGGTACAAACTAACAATAAACATTCGTAAAAACAATTTTTTATAGAAAATACTTGCGGAGTAATTTGTTATAATTACAATCAAGTAAATATAACTAATGAGCAAAAATAAAATACCAAATCAACAATGCGTTTTTCTTTCTCACATGATTTTTGGAAACCAAAGTAACAATACATTTTTTCTTACACAAATGTAAAAAAACAAAATAAAAATGGATTTTTTTCTCACACAAATTTAATAATAATCCAACAATGCGTTTTTTTAACACGTAATTTTTGGAAACCAAAATAATAATGCATTTATTCAAACACAAATTTAAAAAATAAGGAAAAAATGTATTTTTTCACACACGAATTTCAAAAACAAAGCAAGAATGCATTTTCTACACTCAAATTTAATATGAAACGTTTTTCTTCCTCACATGATTTTTCCAAACCAAAATAACAATGTATTTTTTCACATACGAATTTTGAAAAACAAAGCAAAAATATATTTTTCATACACAAATTTAAAAAAACAAAATAAAAATGGATTTTTCCACACACGAATTTAAAAATCAATGTAAGAATGCAATTTTCCTCACACAAATTTTATAATAATCCAACAATGCGTTTTTCTTCCATACATAATTTTTGTAATAATGCATTTGTTCAAACACAATATAAAAAATAAAGCAAAAATGCATTTTTTCATACACGAATTTCAAAAATAAAGCAAAAATGCATTTTCCACACACAAATTTAAAAGTACATTTTTCTGCACACGAATTTGAAGAAAAAAGCAAGAATGCATTTTTTCACGCAAATTAAAAAACAAACCAACAATGCATTTTTCTTGGTCACATGATTTTTGAAAAACAAATGACAATGCATTTTTTCATACATGAATTTGAAAAATAATGCACAATGTATTTTTCACTTACACAATGAGAAAATTGCATTTTAGTGTTTATTAAAATAAAAAAATGTATTAGGAAACTTTTCTGTGAGCAAATTGTATTTTATTATTTTTTTTTAATAAAAACAAATGTACTAGAGAAAAAATTTCCTACATGAGTAAATTGCATTTTTGTATTTAGTAATACAAAAAAAATGTTCTAGAGATATTTTTCAGCGAGCAAATTGTATTTTAGGTTTTTTTTTTTAATACAAACAAATGTACTAGAGAAAAAAGTTCCTCAATGAGAAAATTGCATTTTTGTATTTAGTAATACAATAAAATATTCTAGATACATTTTTCAGTGATTATATTGTATTTTAGGTTTTTTTAATTTAAAAAAAATGTACTAGAGAAGTTTCTAAATGAGAAAATTGTATTTTAGTGTTTATTAAAATAAAAAAATGTACTAGGAAAAGTTTTCAGTGAGCAAATTTTATTTTAGTTTTTTTTTCATAGAAAAGTGTACTAGAGAAGTTTCTCAAAGATCACTTTACATTTTGAAGTTCCTTGTTTTTTTTTAATGAAAAAAAATGCACTAGAGAAGTTCTTCATCTTAGGTTTTTTTTTATAAAAATGAATGTATTAGAGAAGTTCTTCAATAAGAAAATTGCATTTTTGTATTTAGTAATACAAAAAAAATGTACTAGAAAAGTTTCTAAATGAGATAATTTCATTTTACTGTTTATTAAAATAAAAAAAATGTACTAGGAAAAGTTTTCAGTGAGCAAATTGTATTTTAGGTTTTTTTTTTATAAAAAAAATGTACTAGAGAAGTTCCTCAATAAGAAAATTGAATTTTTGTATGTAGTAAAACAAAAAAAAATGTTCTAGATACATTTTTCAGTGAGCAAATTGTTTTTTTTTTCTTTTTATATAAAAAATGTACTAGAGAAGTTTCTAAATGAGAAAATTGTGCATTCTAGTGTACTAGGAAAAGTTTTCATTTTTACATTAGCTTCTAGATCGTTGAGGAGAATAGTCTCGCGGCGAGAGTCTTTTATTTTAAAATGCGAGTCAAGACCGCACCCTAATATTGAACATTGAGATTTCAAATTAATAACAAGTGTTAATAATTTTTATTTAATTTTTAAATGTTTAACGAAATTAGAGCTATGCTCTATACATTGTGTTGTTAAAAAAATGTAAATGCAATTTATATTTTGAATAAATAAATTGGTGAGAAAAAAACACTTAAAAATTAATGAAATCGATTCTTTTGTATTAAATAATGTGTCATGTGCTAATCAGACACTGGTCCTTCGAACTGAAGAGGGTTGATGCCAAAACGTCACCCAACTAGCAAAACAAATTCCAAATGGATGTGAGTTCTTAATTCATATTTATTCACAGGTTAATGCCAGATGATTCAAATTTTGTAGACAAGTTACAATTGGAAAAAGATTTGAAACAATTTAAACATACTGTTTTACAAAATTATAACGATCTGTAGGAATTTTTTAGATCTCTTATTAAATTAAATATTAAATTTGTGATCTAGCATGTAGGTACGTGAGTTGCAAAAACTTATTGGAGATATTCTAAGTACGAATTAACTATATTTTTTTAGAATAATGAAGCGATGTTTAAAATTGTCCTTGATTAATTTCTATTTTTACCTCTCGCCCTTCAGATAAGAGAGGTATAGGAATCATGCTAAAAATTGGGTAGTGAGTTTTCAATGGATAAACACGTTTTGGGGTCCCTAGAATACGATTTTAATAGTTTCGCGATGATGTCTGTGTTAGTGTGTGTGTTTGGATAGATGTTGTAGTAACGATAACTCAAAAACTACTGAATAAAAAAATTTGAAATTTTGCATACAGGATTCTGATACCCTAGATTAGATCTGATTAGATTTTGGTGCCAATCGCACAACCGGAAGTGGCAGTTGCTATGGGTGATGACGCCATTATTATACAAAACGGCAATAAAGTTTTACACATATATTTTGTATACCCTATAGTTTATTTTCATCGCATTAAAATTTCCGAAACTTTTGCCATTGTTGCCAGATTTACAAAAAAGTAAATTTTTTTCATACTTTTTTGTGCCACCGTGTAAATTTTTGATTCAAACATGGCGAGAGGTCATGTGGTGGCCACATCAGATTTTTTTTTCTGTTGTTTGACATCGCTTAGGTCATTAGCTTCCGTCTTCTGTCTAGTATAGACCTTGTTATTATTTCTCGGCGCCTTTTTAGGAACAGCTTTGTTAATTAAAACCCAAGAATAATTGCTATAATGGAAAATTCTATTTATAACATGAAAATATAACCTGTAGATACAACAGAAAATAGACAGTTACAATTACTCACTTTTTTGAAAATATTGAATGAGTATAATAGAATGAAACAACTCATATCACAAAATTATTTAATAAAGACAAACAGTCTGAAAAGGGGACTTAAAAAAAAAATTTTATAATGTTACAACTTACTAATAACAAATTGGATGAATAAATAGTTAAAAAAATGCTATGAAGTTAAATGTTATATTAGTAAAAATTAAAATTTAAAAAACAACTTAAAATTAAATAATATTTAAATAACTCCTATTTAAATATTCTTTAATTTTAAGTTGTTTTTAAATTTTAATTTTTACTAATGTAACATTTAACTTCCATATCATTTTTTTTAACTGTTTATTCAACGTTTTGGATAGAATTTGTTAGTAGTAAGTTGTAACATTCTATTAATATTTTTTTTAGTGTCTCTTCACAATGTCCTTTTTTATTGTAGGCCTGATGATGGTCATGTAGACCGAAACATGTCGCCTTTTCACCCTGTTTATCTTTATTAAATAATTTACGTCTATCAACTTACCAAGATAACTTCGGAAAATTACAACTGTATCATATCAGTAATTTGCCGCTTTTTTGCCGTTAATTAGTTGTGGAAGAATAAATTTTGCCGCTCTTTTTTTTATTAAAAATTAAACGTCTTGCTAACTTGATATCAAGTTAGCAAGACAATTGGGTAAATAATGACGATATCAAAAAACTAAAAGCTTGACAATTTGCCGCTTTTTGCCGTTAATTAGTTATGGAAAAATAAATTTTGCCGCTATTTTTTTATTAAAAATTAAATATATCGCTAACTTGATATCAACTATAAATAATGACAATATCGAAAAACTAAAAGCTGGAGAATTTGCCGCTAAATAATTGTGAAAACCAAAAATTTGTCGCCTGTTTTTTATTACCACGTTTTTTATAAAGCAATTTAAAATTTTATAAAAAAAAATTTACTTTATTGAGCAATTGTTTTTAATCGGAATATATGTTTGAATAAATAAATATATCATTCAAGACATATGAAAAATTTTTGTACAACTCTTGTCTCAGCGAAAAGTTTTTCTTCAATTTTTCTAGATTTTTATAACAATTTGTGCTATTATACGTCAGAGGCATATGAATATTCAAATTTTGGTTATAAATTTTTGACACAATCCGGTTTTTATTATACAATTCCGTGTAGTATCTCATTTTTATGAATTAAAATTTTTTAAACTAGAAAATCGTTAAGAATACAATTCAGAAAGAAATATTGTTTTAACTATATTTTTTCAAATTTTTGGAACTTGATACATTGGAAATTTTATAGTAAGCTTAAAATGAAATGAATCTGAAATGTTGATTCAAAAGACTCATGGATAGAAACAAAATTGGAAGATAAAAAATTAAAAAAACAGCATTTTTTTCACAACTAATTAGCGACAAACAAGCGGCAAATACTCCTGCTTTCAATTTTTTGATATCGTCATTATTCATGCAGTTGTCTTACTAACTTCATATCAAGTTAGCAAGATGTTTCATTTTTAATAAAAAAAAGAGGGGCAAAATTTTCTACAACTAATTAACGGCAAATTCTCCAGATTTTAGTTTTTTGATATCGTCATTGTTTACGCAGTTGTCTTGCTAACTTGATATCAAGTTAGCAAGACGTTTAATTTTTAATCGAATAAAAATAGCGGCAAAATTTGATTTTCCACAACTAATTAACGGCAAAAAAGCGGCAAATTCTCCAGCTTTTAGTTTTTTTGATATCGTCATTGTTTACCCAGTTGTTTTGCTAACTTGATATCAAGTTAGCAAGACGTTTAATTTTTAATAGAAAAAAAAAGAGCGGCAAAATTTATTTTTCCACAACTAATTAACGGCAAAAAAGCGGCAAATTCTCCAGCTTTTAGTTTTTTTGATATCGTCATTGTTTACGCAGTTGTTTTGCTAACTTGATATCAAGTTAGCAAGACGTTTAATTTTTAATAGAAAAAAAAGAGCGGCAAAATTTATTTTTCCACAGCTAATTAACGGCAAAAAACCGGCAAATTACTAATAAGATACGGTTGTAATTTTCTGAAGTTTTCTTGCTAAGTTGATAGACGTAAATAATTTGTGGTATGACTTCGAGTTGTTTCATTCTGTATTGAATTTGAGTATGGATAATATTTTGTTTTTTTGTATTAAATGAGGCCTAATTTTATATTCGTTCCCAATTGTACTAACTACTCTCAATTTAAAATCTTTTTTTCAATTTCCTTTGGATCGAATCCGAATGCGAATGCCAAAACAAAAAGTAATAAAATGATGTAAGTACGAAGGAACGGTCGAAGACAGACACATCTGACATGTCTTATTTTTCCCGAGTCCCGGTCCCTCCAATCTCCATCTCGCATCCACCAGTAATTGAATCGTTTCAAATTCCGTTCGTTCCATTGAGTCGCAGAAAATGTCCCTTCAGATTGCCTGCGATTCCCTATTTGCATCGGTTTAATGGGATACTAGGGGTGGTAAGGGAAAAACATTGCCGATTTGTGAAATGCTTGTGGTTTGATAAAGTTTAGTATTTATTTTATAGGATCGTAATAGTAAGATTTTTTGTTGGGTTTTAGGAACACATAAGCCGTTGAAAAAAGAGCTAGTCATAAAATATGTTTAGTTTTCATTTACTTACATTATACGATTAAAATATACATAAAGTTAAAAACACAAAAAAATCCAATGAGTTTTATCAAAAAATAATATCTTGAGACAAAATGAAAGATCGAAATACATAAGGCAGGAATAACTTATCATAGTCATTTCTTCATATAATTTTCTTATCAAATATAATAAATCTATCACAATGGGACTCATACGTCATAAAATATAATATTTTCTAAATGTATGGTATTGTAAAGAAGTTTGGTGTACCTGAAGGTTTTAGATGATTATTTTGTATGAACTTTTTAGTGATCGCTTTCTAAGAATCCTGCTAAGAGAAGGAAACAATTGTTCTAGATTTTATCCCTGGATAAAATAAATTACAATAGTCCATGAGAATCTTTAAAAATATAAAATTAAACGATAAGAACTATTAAATTTCAAATTGTTCATAATTTTGTTAATTTACGTAATGCTAGAATCTATTATTTAATTAGCGAATAATAAGAGAAATAATTTTCCCTTAGAAATATTTACGATCTGGACAAAAATAAAAACAAATCTATCATCACTTTAACTCCTTTTAGCACCCCTTCTCGCCCCCCTTTCCTTTACCTTTTTCTCCGCGGATAGCGTAGGCGGCGATGCTAACGCGTCGCGGAGGGTAAAAACCGTGTCGCGGGACGCGGGGAACGGATATACGTGCCGTGCGTGAGCGCCTACCGCCACCGTCTCGGCGGCTGACAGGGTAAGGGCGGCGAAGGGGTGAAAAAGACGACTAGTGGCGTGCGGGGCAAGGAGGAGATCGTCGTCGTCTGGGGACGCGTCGTCGGTGGCGTCGGCGGATCGATAGGCAACGACGCGACGCCGTGTTGTGTTGCTGGGTCAGACCGGCTAGTCGTAAGGTATGTCAGGGTGTCGCGCGATGTTGCCGGATTGCAGGGAAGGTATTGATTTTTAGGGAATTTTTTCATACTTAATATCACAAATTATAATAATATGTGGTTCCTTGAATTTTAAAAAGCTCCACGTTGGGCACCATTTATAATATAATATAAATATAAAATTTTGATGATTTATCTCAATTGGAAGTGGGTTCTATATTAGAAGAAAAATCAACTGTAGGAAATTAATAAAAATTTGAGTTGCCTGCTAAATTCCTCTTATTTTACACCTTCGTTGATGATAATTTTGAATCTACTTCTTTTAACTTCTTACTTTTTTTCTTTTTTCTTAATTGTTTCTGCTCTTCTTTAGAACCATCATACCATTGAATATTCCATTACATTTCCCCAATAGCCAGATTTCTTCTACCAATCTCTTTTTTTTCATAAATAGTATTTTTTTTTTGTAATTTTAAATAAAATTTTATAAATTAAACCTTTTTTACCAAATAAAAAAATTCAAAACATCTGACAAATTATATATAAATTTTATGACTTTTCTTATTCTCTTTCCGTCTCTAATTAATTCTCTTTTTTTTATTAAAGAATAAAAAAATCATTACTTGATTCTTAAATCTTGTCCAAAATCTTTGATACTGAATGATTTTTAATTTTCATTGTTAAATTTTAAATTATTACTTTTTCAAATATAAAACAAATTTTATTTCTATTAAAATTTCATAAGACCTTTAAATATCCAGAATTGTTGATTATACAAAGATTTTTACTTATATACCCAATTACTTTAAATTTACTCATTATATAAAAACCTTTGGAATATAATATTTAGAATACAATACTTATTCACCTAATAATAATAATAATATTAATAATAAATTAATTTCATTATAATATACAATAAAGAAAGAGATGAGTACATTAATGTGTAGAAAAGAAACAATTTCGTTAAAAAAATTGAATTTATCAACGATACCTTAAAATATACATGATGGCATGGAAAAGCGAAAAAAAATTTTTCATAAAAAAGTTAGGAACTGTCCAGGAGGGATACCTCCCACAAAAAGCACAATTCAAAAATGTTCCAGTTTTTCACTTTTTTCTTATTCCTCTGTTTTTTTGCGTTTTTTTGCATTTTTTGGATTTTGTTACAATTTTTTGCGAGTTAATTCTTTTTTGTATGATTACAATTGTTTCCGGCCTCATTGTTCTGATTTTTTGTTCTATTTCTTTCATTATCTAATTTTTTTCTTTATCTTTTTAGATTTTTTGCAATTTTGTTGGGATTTTGTTAAGAGTTATTTTTTTTTTTACGATATTTCTCGATTTCTTGCGTTTTTTGCGACTTCTTGCGTTTTTTTGCGATTTGTGGCGTTTTGTAGGTTTTTTCCAGTTTTTTTTTTCGATTCTTCCAAGTTCTTCTCGTTTTTCCTCATTTCACTGGTTTTTTGTTTTTTTTCTTTTTCATTTTTTTCTGATAATTTTCGCCTTTTCTAAACTTTCCTCATTTTTTCTCATTGTTCTGATTTTGCATTTTTCGGGATTTTGTTACAAGTTTTTGCGAGTTAATTCATTTTTTTTTAATGATTACAATTGTTTCTGGTTTTTTGGTTGTTCTTTGTTTTTGTGATTTTTTTTACGATATTTTTCGATTTCTTGCGTTTTTTGCGACTTTTTCCGTTTTTTGCGATTCGTGGCGTTTTGTAAGTTTTTTCCGGTTTTTTTTTTCGATTCTTCCAAGTTCTTCTCGATTTTCCTCATTTTTCTGGTTTTTTGTTTTTTTCTTTTTCATTTTTTTCTGATAATTTTCGACTTTTCTAAACTTCCCTCATTTTTTCTCATTGTTCTGATTTTTTTCTATTTCTTTCGTTATCTAATTTTTTTCTTTATCTTTTTAGATTATTTGCGATTTTTTTCAATTTTGTTGGGATTTTGTTACAATTTTTTTGCATTTTTTTGCGAGTTAATTCTTTTTTTTTTTTATTTTTATGATTAAAATTGTTTCCTGTTTTTTGGTTGTTCTTTGTTTTTGTGATTTTTTTACGATATTTTTCGATTTCTTGCGTTTTTTGCGACTTTTTCCGTTTTTTTGCGATTCGTGGCGTTTCCGGTTTTTTTTTCGATTCTTCCAAGTTCTTCTCGATTTTCCTCATTTTTCTGGTTTTTTGTTTTTTTCTTTTTCATTTTTTTTCTGATAATTTTCGACTTTTCTAAACTTCCCTCATTTTTTCTCATTGTTCTGATTTTTTTCTATTTCTTTCGTTATCTAATTTTTTTTTCTTGTTTTTTGAGATTATTTCCTTTTTTTGGGTTTTTGTTGCAATTTTTTGCGATTTATTTCAATTCTTTCGATTTTTTCATTTTTTAAATTGGTTTATGGTTACAATTGTTTCAGGTTTTTTTGTTTCTTTGGTTTTTCTATGATTTTTTGTTTGATTTTTTGCGATATTTTTCGAAGGAAAAAAAATAACGTATGAAACTTCGTTTCGTCCAACCGCACAATTTTTTTTTCATTTTTACTCTAAAACTAATTTTCATCATTTTTTCAACGTCTCTCAGTAAAAATTACCCCCAACTAATTTTCATCACTTTTTCAATATTTTTCAGTGAAAATTACCCCAACAAATTTTGATCATTTTTTCACTTTTTTAAGTTAAAATTACCGCCAATTTTGTCAATTTCCGTGTTCCTTATTAAGTTTAGATTTGTGATTAACAACAAAATCATAAAGAGAAGAGATATTACAAAAAAAAAGTGTGGTGATAGTTTTAAAAATTCATATCATTTTTTTGTTAAGGAATCGCTTAGTTTTTTTACATTTTCTTGTTCCCTGACACCAAATTAGTCTACAAAAAAAAAATTATTAAAATCTGGACTGTTACCCTAAACTAGACTGTTACCGTAAAGGACCTCGCACTTTTTAAGTGCAAATCGGAACCCGGTCAAAATAAATGAAATGTTGGTATCTCGTACATCTTGAGATATTTCCATTTTTATCTCGGAATTTTTTTTAACCAAATGCTCACCAGTTTTGATTTTAATTTTTGGTGGAAAATAAAAGCCGAAAGGGCAATTAGAGCGATGGCAAAGTTTTTCATGGTAGAATGTATTAATTTTTAATAAAAAAATTATAAAAAGTATATAATTTTCATAATTCTAATAATTTTTTACTTTTAAAAAAAATGCTGCATCTCTTTATGATATCTGTAACCGCCTTACTGGGCCTCTTTAGACACCCCGTCACTAGATATTAAAATTTTAATAGATAATATATCATCTGTGGTTTATCAATAAAAATAATATCATTTACATAAATTATTTAAATTTTAATTTTATATGTATTTCAATGGTCTGATAAAAGTTCATTTTTAATAATTATATTAAATCCAAATCTCAAATTTGGTCCAATTTTCAATAAATGAAAACAAACTCCCAAGTCATGTACCACATAAATGTATTTTTTAAAGGGGGACTAGTTTCGGATAAAAGCCATCTTCAGTCCATATATAATCAATTAATAATTAGTACAATAAATATAAGTGTATGGAATATATTATAATACTAGGTAGATTACAATTAAGAAAGGTATAAATAATTAAAATATGTATGGGATGTGAAAATGAATAAGAATAAATAAAAATTATTAATTATAAAGGATATTTAAACGATTAGAAAAAGATGCCTTAGATAGTAAGGGAGAATAATTCGTCAATGGAATTATCAGAAAAGTTTGACGTTTTGACAATTGAAAAAACCGCAAAAACCGCATATTTTGAGTTGCCAAATTAGGCGAGATCTCGTCCAAAAACGAGTAAGATGCCTTAGATAGTAAGGGAGAGTAATTCATAATTCGTCAATGCAATTGGAAAGTAATGGATTTGGTATACTGAGTGCAAATTACTGGAGATTATCAGAAAACTTTGATGTTTTGACAGTTGAAAAAACCGCAAAAAAACCGCATATTTTGAATTGCTATATTAGGCGAGATCTCGTCCAAACACGAATAATTATATTTTGTGCCGCTCTACCCTGTTATGTACAGGAAAAATTGAACTAGTATTACTTAACATTAACCAGATAATATTAAAAAAACAATTTTTACACCCAATTTATTAGAATACAAGCACATTTTCTTTGGGTAATTATCGAAGTATAGAAGTAAATAAGACTTTTCAAAATATTTAATATATGGATATTTTTCATGAATTTTTTCAGATTTTCTAATTGTTGTTCCGTGTTATTTTGTGATATTTTGAGTTATTTTGAGTTTTTTTTGAGTTCCTATTAGTAATTTTAGATGGAGTGGAAATTTTCAGTTTTTTTTTTAAATAGTGAAATTCTGAAATTTCTATAAAAACGTGACAAAAATGCAAAAGTAACTCCAGAAAATCTATAAAAGTGAAATACTAAAAAAAAATAGCGAGAAAGTATTATGTTTGTTCTTTATTTTTTAATGTTAATAAATAAAAATTTGATATCAATTTTTTTTTGATAATTTATTACTCATTAATAAAATATTTGCACAATTATTTATTAATATTGTTTAATATTAATTGATTATATTCTATTAATATGTTATTATTAATATTTGTCCAAATGAATGAGAAAACGAAACATAATTCCCATGTAGTGTAGTAAGTATCCCTTTACCGCACTTCATGTCATTACCGCACGTAGTGCTGTAATTCAAGTAATTAAATATGCGCTTACTTATTTCAGTTTAGGAATTATTGATATCCATTTTATTTACAAATTTGATTAACTCCCTATTTTAGTACAACAAAAAACAACAGAGTTCACTACATTCTTTTTTATTTTATTTTTTACATCAAGGACGGTAAAATCTAATTACCGTACCATGCGGTAACTAGAAAAACCCATATTAATACGGTAATAGAACATTACGGCATTAGAGCGGTAATAGGTCATTATCGTATTCTGTATGGTAATAAAAGGATAATTAAAAAAATTGAAATTGATGTTGAATAATAATACAAAGAAAGTCTAATTTTTTTAAAACATTTATGGTCAATGATCAGTAAGCCTCCCTTAATAATAAAAATAGCCGTCCCTTACCTGCACAATCCTTTGGCTTCTGTTGTTTACTCGTATTATTATTATATTTTATTTTGATCTGTTTCGTATTCTTCTTTTTTAACTTATGTATTTTTTTGTTTCAGGTAAAATTCTTATTCAAATTTATGAACGCAGTAAGTACAATTTAAAACTATTTTAGAGTTTGATTTTTAATTTAAATATTCCATTCTAATCAATTTATTCGGAAAATATTATTCAGCAGCCAAATGTTTTACCAAGAATTCGCAGCCAGACTAGATTTCCTGGAAAAACTGGGGTTTGCTCTGTTCAATCGATTTTCTCGCAACATTTGCTTGTCCTTAATATTCAGTTTAATATGAATTAATTAAAAAATAGACAGAAACTATTCAAAATATTCGTTGGTCCTGTGTTTAAAAGTTTAATAAAAAACTTTTATAAGAAAAAAACTGGAAAAATCTGAGAATTTAAAATAGTAAACCATATCTGAAAATATACAGCGTGTTAATTTTAATAATAATTTAGTTTATTTTGAACAATTTTTATTGGGATGTGAAATTTTGGCACGTCTTAATTAAAACAATATCTTTAAATTATACCAGTGGCGTGCATTTCCGTAAAAATATTAAAATTTTGAAAAAGTAAACAAGACTAAGTTTAGTTTATATTTGGATTTTTTTTTTAAATGCACTTTTTGAAAACAGCGAATTTAAGGTAACTTAATTTTGATTAATTATTTAAACAATGAATTTTTTTTTGAAAAAATTATTAAAATCGTGAAAGAAAAAATTTTATTTTGAACATTTTTTATTAGGATGTGAAATTTTGGGGTATAGTTATTAAATTGTTAAAGTATCACGTCTTAATTAAAACAAAATCTTTAAATTATACCAGTGGCGTCCATTTCCGTAAAAATATTAAAATTTTGAAAAAGTAAAAAGACTACGATTAGTTTATATTTGGATTTTTTTTTTAAAAAAATGCACTTTTTGAAAACAGCGAATGTAAGGTAACTTAATTTTGATTAATTATTTAAATAATGAAGATTTTTTTGAAAAAATTATTAAAATCTTGAAAGAAAAAAATTTTATTTTGAACATTTTTTATTAGGATGTGAAATTTAGGGGTATAGTTATTAAATAGTCACGTCTTAATTAAAACAAAATCTTTAAATTATACCAGTGGCGTGCATTTCGGTAATAATTGATGGCATAAAAACATAATGTATAAAGGGTGATCAAAAGTACACAAATTTTGATCACCCTGTATACACTTTCTTCTTATGCCACCAAGTAGAAAAAGTTAAGATAGTTACATGTAAGCCATTTTATCCGATTTTATGTCGTTTGGCCATAGCAATCATTTAAATTTGAAAAAATGCGATTTTCAATTGTCTATAACTTCAAAACTAATAAGTTTACATTATAAGTGTAATAGGTTTTTGAAATCAGCTTCACAGGATGAGTCTAAAAATAAAAAAAAATATAGGGTGTTCCATTTAAAATAACAAAGTTGATGTACACTTCCGTTATAACCGGAAGTAGCTTGTTGCTGTAAATATTTTACATCGATTGGGCATCCCCGAAAACATCATATCCCAAATTTTCAGATTTTAATTCCGTCTACTTCTTCTGAAACCTCTAATTAGCCCTCTAAAAGAATCACCCTGTATATACTATAACTACTACCAAATAATTTAAATATATAAATTACAACAGAAATATGTGATTATCAAGTATAAATAAATTCTAGGATAAATGGGCAATGTTACATCATGTTACATTATTATTATTATTATTATTATTATTCAAAATAAGTAGATTTTTTTTAACCCTTAAACTGCGGCAAATTTTTGCAACGCTGAACGCTCTAGAGGCAAAAATATTGACAAATACATTAAAATATTTTGGCATTAGTTGAATTTTGAGTAAATTTAAATAAAAGATCAATAAATATGATCGTAATAAATTTCAAAAATTTAAAAACAAAACTGAGTTTTAAGAAATTCAAAAAATTTAAAATATATCAAAAAATTCCAAAATTTAAAAAACAATAAATGCGATAATTTCAAAGTATATCGAAAATTTTAATAATATATCAAAATTTTGAAATTTTGCAATTTTTTTTGAAAATTTCAAAAATTAAAAATGTCAAAATGTTCAAAATTTCAAAAATATGTTAAATAATGTAAAATTATTCGATTAATTAAAACTATTTCAAAAATTACTTGAATTTTACCCCTTTCAAAAATGTTTCAAAAAACATTAATTATTCGAAAATTTCAAAAATATATCAAAAAATTCCGAAATAAAAAATATGTCGAGAAAGTCGATAATTTTAAAAGTATATCGAAAATTTCAATAATATATCAAGAACTTGAAATTTTGCAATTTCTTTCAAAAAGTAAAATGTCAACAAACGTAAAATTATTTGATTAATCAAAAATATTGCAAAAATTACAAGAATTTTGACCATTTCCAAAAACATTAAAAAATTATTCGAAAATTTTAAAAATATATCATAAAATTCCAAAATTTAAAAAAAAAAGTAAATAAAAATGTCTAGAAAGGATTTTAACAATTCCAAAAACATTAAAAAATTATTCAAAAATTTAAAAAAATATAAAATTACAAAATTTATAAAAGTAAATAAAAATGTCTAGAAATCCGATAATTTCAAGGTATATCGAAAATTTCTAAAATATATCAAAAATTTGAAATTTCAAAAAGTAAAAATGTCAAAATATTCAAAAGTTTCTAAAACATATGAAAAATTTCAAAAACAAAATTATAAGATTAATTAAAAATATCTTAAAAATTACAAGAATTTTAACAATTTCAAAAAAGAAACATTAAAAAACTATTCGAAAATTTCAAAAATATATCTAAAAATTCCAAAATTTTCAAAAACAATAAATAAAAATGTCTAGATATTCCATAATTTCAAACGTACATTGAAAATTAAAAATATATAAAAATTTGACATTTGCATTATTTTTTTCAAAAATTTCAAAAAGTGAAAATGCCAAAATATTCAAAATTTCTAAAATATATCAAAAATTTGAAATTTTACAATTTTTTTCCAAAACTTCAAAAAGTAAAAATGTTAAAATATTCAAAATTTTTGGAATATAACAAATATTTAAAATTTTGAAATTTTTTTCGAAAATTTTAAAAAGTAAAAAATCAAATTATTCAAAATTTCTAAAATATATCAAAAATTTCAAAAAACATGAAATTAATCGATTCATTAAAAATATTTCAAAAATGTCAAAAAACATTAAAAAATTCTAAATTTGAGAAAATTTGTAAAATTCGTAAAAATTTGTAGGGAAATATACATACATTTTTATACGACAGTTAAAGGGTTAAAGAATAACTTTTTTTATAAAACTAAGAATAAAAAAGTTTCCCATATGGTTCCGACTTAACTGGACACACTGTATATGGGAACACTTACGAAAAAATATTGTCGTTATAAATTATTAAAACTAAATTATTTTTGTAATAATTCTTCTTTTGATAGTCTGGAGAATGGATAAATCCGATACACTATCATAAATGTGTGGGTACACTTTATTTTAGCTGTGTAATTCTGCCTCCATTTAAAAATGTCAAAAGTTTGAATTTAAAGATTTTACTTTAATTTAAAATTAAATAATCATAAACCTATCAAACTGCTAAAATATGAAAAAATATCATGGCACAGACCAAGAGAAAAAATCCGGAAATCGAAAAAAAAAACGTCCAAATTTTATGTTTATAGAAATTGAATAAAATTGTATGAAATTTGAAAAAACAAAACTAAAAGCAGACTTTTTATTTTAATTAAATATATTTTTGTTTAAATATTGTCATTTTCTCTCCAACATCATCCGAATGATATTTTTTTATGACAAGCCTAATTAGTCCGCCGCTGTTTTCTGCCGCAATAAAATGAGCCGTGCACAGGTCATTTAACAAAAAACTCATTCAATAAATCTTCCCGGTTGTGCTAACGACTTGATGGCAAAAACAGAAAAAAAGCAAAAAGTACCTTTCGCGAGATGGCGAATGTACACGGGAAACGAGAATTGTTTGTTATCGTTTTCCCCGGTTTTTTTTTTATTCGCGAGGTATTCATGCCGAAATTAGTCACGAACTTTTATTGTAAATAACGGCATGCTAATATGACTTTTGTACCGAGCCAAACTAAATGGATGGAACGAAACTCAAAACGATACTTTGTATTTATATAAAATCTTTCATCGCAAATGTATCCGGAAATTTAAAAAAAAAGTGGTTTAATAGCGGTAAGTTGAATATACTTTATCTACGACTATAACAATAAATACTAAGATGCAAGTATAGAGAAAGAACTTTGTGTACAAAATATCAAGTGACAATAATGCGAATTGGCTTGTACAGAACCACCTTGGTACTCGGTTCGTAAATAGTGTGTAGTAAATTCACTTTATTCCAATAATCTTTTCTGTAATGTAGACTGTGAGGCGTTGATAATTTAATAATTTTAAAATCTTTTAATTACCTTCCCCAGTTATAAAATCTTCCTAACTTTTCTACGCCAATGGAAAGTATTTAACTGCTTTAAAATTTCCAAGTTATAGTAGTAAGTAAAAAAAAAGAAAACAAAAATATTGTAAAAAAATAATTGAACATCAAAAGAATATGGGAAAAAATAAGAAATTCAAAAATCAGAAAAAAATGTGTAAAAATCAGTAAAGATCAGAATAAAAAAATTAAATTAATTAATAACAAAGAAAACAAAAAAATTGTAAAAAAATAATTAAATATCAAAAGAATTATGGGAAAAAATTAGAAAAATAATAAGAAATTCAAAAATCAGAAAAAAAAATGTGTAAAAATCAGTAAAGATCAGAATAAATTAAAAAAAAATCATAAAACAATATTAAAAAAAAAACCAGCAAAACTTCAAAAATCGAAATAAAAAAGAAAATTTGAGAAAATTAAACTTTATGGATTAGATAAGTATAAAAAAATAAAACGAAAAAAATTGTAAAAAAATAATTAAATATCAAAAGAATATGAGAAAAAATAAGAAAAATAATAAGAAATTCAAAAATCAGAAAAAAAATGTGTAAAAATCAGTAAAAATCAGAATAAAAAAATAATTAAACATCAAAAGAATATGTGAAAAAATAAGAAAAATGTCGGATAAAAATAAAAAAATTAGAAATTCAAAAATCAGAAAAAAATGTGTAAAAATCAGTAAAGATCAGAATAAATTAAATAAAAAACATAAAACAATATTAAAAAAAAAACAAATAAGGAACGACAAATATTTCAAAAAATGTAGAAAACTTTCAAAGGTTATAAAAATTTAACAAAAGGTTGTGCGGCCGGGGGACCCATGTTCTTTACGTGATTTAATATATCTGTCTCTCTCAATATTTTTTTATAATATTCCCAATTTTTTCGTGTTTTTTCCTAATTTCTCTAAAAAAAATTAAATTACTAAAAAAAAAACAAATAAAAATCCAGCAAAACTTCAAAAATCGAATTAAAAAAGAAAATTTCAGAAAATTTAAAAATTTTAAGGATTAGACAAGTAAAAAAAAGAAAACGAAAAAAAATTGTAAAAAAAAAATTAAACATCAAAAGAATATTGGACAAAATAAGAAAAATGTCAGATAAAAATAATAAGAACTTCAAAAATCAGAAAAAAAATGTGGAAAAATCAGTAAAGATCAGAATAAATTATAAAATTGTAAAACAATTTAAAAAAAAAAACAAATAAGTAACGACAAATATCAGAAAAAAAAGTTTGTGTGGTCGGAGGACACATGTTCCTTACGTGATTTATTATATCTGTCTTTCTGTCTCTATTAATATTTTTTTATAATTTTCCCAATTTTTTTATAAATTTTCCAATTTTTTCGTGTTTTTCCCTATATTTTCCTATTTTTTCCTAATTTCTATAAAAAAAATTAAATAAAAAAAAACAAATAAACATCCAGCAAACTTCAAAAATCGAATTAAAAACGAAAATTTCAGAAAATTTAAAGAAATTAAGGATTAGATAAGTAAAAAAAGAAAACAAAAAAAAATTATAAATAAAATAATTAAACATTAAAAGAATATGGGAAAAAATCAGAAAAATGTCTGATAAAAATAAAAAAATAATAAGAAATTCAAAAATCAGAAAAAAATGTGGTAAAATCAAAATTTATAAAAATTTTACAAAATCAGAAAAAAAAGTTTATGCGGTCGGGGGACCCATATTCCTTACGTGATTTAATATTTCTGTCTCTCTATCTCTCTCTCTCTCTCTCAATATTATTTTATAATTTTCCCAATTTTTTCGTGTTTTTCAGTATATTTCCCTATTTTTTCCTAATTTCTCTAAAAACAAATAAAAACTCAGCAAAACTTCAAAAATCGAATTAAAAAATAAAATTTCAGAAAATTTAGAAAATTTAAGGATTAGATAAGTAAAAAAAAGACAACGAAAAAATTGTAAAAAAATAATTAAACATCAAAAGAATATGGACAAAAATAAGAAAAATGTCAGATAAAATTTAAAAAAATAATCAGAAATTGAAAAATCAGAAAAAATGTGGAAAATTCAGTAAAGATCAGAATAAATTAAAAAATCATAAAACCAAAGATTTTTTAAAAAAAACAAATATCTATATTTCCCTAGTTTTTCCTAATTTCACCTGTTTTTTTTCTATTTTTTCTTATTTCCCCCATTTTTCCGTATTTTTTCCATATTTTCCATATTTTTTTTTAATTTTTTACTATATTTCCGTATTTTTCTCTATTTTTCATTATATTTTACTATTTTTCCCAATTATTCTTTTTTTCCTATTTTGCACCGTTCCTCATATATTTTTTTCCTATTTTCTTCTATTTTTTCCCTACTTCCTTTTAGACTCTAAACCCTAAAAGGAGAAGTCTTATAATACGGCTCTGTCTGTCTGTCTGTTCGTCTGTCCGCATATACAACAACAAAAAGAGAGAGACAAACGGTCAACGGTAATAAACTCAGCACACTTTGAATAGCTCCCAAATAAATTTTCAGATTTTCATGACTTCCGGTTTCAAAACTCGTTTTACAAACCAGAACCGGAAGTGATACTACCGGTTTCAAAAAATAGCATTCTGACGTGAAATTTAACGCTGAATCGATATTTGAAACCAGATTTTAGATATCTTTTATGGTTTATGAGATTATCGCATTTTTTTAGAAGTCGTCACGTGCCTGCCAACGCGCAGGCGCTTCCGACTTGTTTTTTCCTTGTTTTTCTTTATTTTTCTCTATTTTTTCCCCATTTGTCCCTATTTTGCGTTATTCTTCCCTATTTTTTCTACTTCTTCCCATACATAAGTATAGTGTCGGTTTGCATTGAAATATAATTTTTTTTTATTTTATTAATCTACTAATAGAATCAGTTAATTATAGTGTCGGTTTGCAATGAAAAGTCAAATTGTTTTTTTTATTTTATTTTCCTGTTAGAATTTCCTATAGAATTTATGGCGTCGGTTTGCATTGAGAAGTCAAATTTATTTTTTTAATATTATTTCCCTACTCTTAGAATCAGTTAAGTATAGTGTCGGTTTGCATTGAGAATTCAAAGTTTTTTTTTAATTTATATTTCTACTCTTAGAATCAAGTTTGCATTGAGAATTCATTATTTTTTTTTTTATTTTCCTACTCATAGAATCAGTTAAGTATAGTGTCTGTCGGTTTGCATTGAAATATAATTTTTTTTTATTTTATTAATCTACTAATAGAATCAGTTAATTATAGTGTCGGTTTGCAATGAAAAGTCAAATTGTTTTTTTTTATTTTATTTTCCTGTTTATAGAATTGACGGTGTCGGTTTGCATTGAGAAGTCAAACTTATTTTTTTAATATTATTTTCCTACTCATAGAATCAGTTAAGTATAGTGTCTGTCGGTTTGCATTGAAATATAATTTTTTTTTATTTTATTAATCTACTAATAGTATCAGTTAATTATAGTGTCGGTTTGCAATGAAAAGTCAAATTGTTTTTTTTTTATTTTATTTTCCTGTTTATAGAATTGACGGTGTCGGTTTGCATTGAGAAGTCAAACTTATTTTTTTAATATTATTTTCCTACTCTTAGAATCAGTTAAGTATAGTGTCGATTTACATTGAAATAACTTCTTTTTTTTTAATTGTATTATCCTACTCATAGAATTAGTTAAATAGTATCGGTTTGCATTGAGAAGTAAAATTTGTTTTTTTTTTCTGAAATTGTGATTTTAGAGAAAAAGTAAACGAGAAATATAAAAGCTCGTTTTCTGAAGCCAGATTCTTCTTTTTTGTGTTATTCTTTCGCAAGTCTTGGACAAGATTGGAGAATTTTCACAATTTTCAATTAAGAGCAACCAGACATACTGAAAATGTTCTTAATTTTCTTTATTCATTGCTAGATTCGCCTCTGCGCGGAAAAATTGTTGGCTAAACGTTCCGCAGTAATTGTTTCTTGCTCGTATAAATAAATCTCCAGGTGGATTAGGCAGTAATGCAGTAGGCAGTGACAGCCACGGGCATGAAACATTATCATGGGGGAACTTCCTAATGCGTTCCAAATTGTTAAAACCATTTGCCCACGAAATTATTTTAGTTGCGTTGCGTTGGCACAAGCTCGAGGATTAACTGCGAATGGCAATAATTTACAGTGGCGTAGATTTTTTCTGTAATTTAATTTTAAACAGATAATTGATAAAAAAAATTTCTCATCGTTATTCTAAAACTTGGATCATAACTACAATGGATAAATACGTTTTAATGTCCCTAGAATACGATTTTGGTGTTAATCGGACAACCGGAAGTGACAGTTGCTATGAGTGATGACGTCATTATTAATTTTGTATGATTTATTTTCGTATCATTAAAATTTGCAAAGCTTTTACCAGATATTTTTTTTTGCTTCTCACATCAGATTTTTTATTTATTTTTTAAAACAATGCTGTACTTTGCTTTTGTTGTGCGAAAGTTAAAGATTGTTGGATTAATCATAAAATTTAATTTGACATTTGACGTAGGTACAAAATTACCAAAATGAACCTTAACACTTCAGGGGATTAAATATGTCAAATGGCGTAGACCTTATCGTTAATTAATTGAAATTTGTGTAATAAGGAATTAATTTGGAATAAAAGATGAAAATAAATAAAATTAAAAATATAGATAGAAAAAAAAAAATAAACTTACAAAAATAAATAATGTTTAGAAAAAAAAAACGTTTGGAAGAAGATGAAATATATCCAAAGACAAAGGAAAAAAAAATCGGCTGTGTCAACCCAGAACTTTCCCGGCATGCATATTTTTTGCGCGCCCTCTAGTAGCGCAACTTTTAGAAATTATGAAAAAATTGTAGAAAATTTTGCGCGTCCTCTAGTGGCGCAACTGTTGGAAATTCTGGAAAAAGTTTATTATAAAAATTGTACAAAATTTTATGCTCTAAAAATTTGCACCGGATTATTTTGCACTAAAGTGTATTTTCTGTCCTTAAAATTTGGAAAAACTGCGAAAAACCTACATGCATATTTTTTGCGCGCCCTCTAGTTGCGCAACTGTTGGAAATTCTGGAAAACGTTTAATACAAAAATTGTAGAAAATTTTATGCTCTAAAAAATTGCACTGGATCATTTTGCACCAAAGTGTATTTTTTGCCCTCAAAATTGGAAAAACTGCGAAAACCTACATGCATATTTTTGCGCGCCCTCTAGTGGCGTAACTATTGGAAATTCTGGAAAACGTTTAATACAAAAATTGTAGAAAATTTTATGCTCTAAAAAATTGTACTGGAACATTTTGCACCAAAGTGTATTTTTTGTCCTCAAAATTGGAAAAACTGCAAAAACCTACATGCATATTTTTGCGCGCCCTCTAGTGGCGCAACTATTGGAAATTCTGGAAAACGTTTAATACAAAAATTGTAGAAAATTTTATGCTCTAAAATATTGTACTGGAACATTTTGCACCAAAGTGTATTTTTTGTCCTCAAAATTGGAAAAACTGCGAAAAACCTACATGCATATTTTTGCGCGCCCTCTAGCGGCGCAACTATTGGAAATTCTGGAAAACGTTTAATACAAAAATTGTAGAAAATTTTATGCTCTAAAAAATTGTACTGAAACATTTTGCACCAAAGTGTATTTTTTGTCCTCAAAATTGGAAAAACTGCGAAAAACCTACATGCATATTTTTGCGCGCCCTCTAGCGGCGCAACTATTGGAAATTCTGGAAAACGTTTAATACAAAAATTGTAGAAAATTTTATGCTCTAAAAAATTGTACTGGAACATTTTGCACCAAAGTGTATTTTTTGTCCTCAAAATTGGAAAAACTGCGAAAAACCTACATGCATATTTTTGCGCGCCCTCTAGCGGCGCAACTATTGGAAATTCTGGAAAAAGTTTAATACAGAAATTGTAGAAAATTTTATTCTCTAAAAATTTTCACTGTTGTTTGTCCTTAAAATTTAAAAAAAGGCAAAAAATCTTGCATTTGTATTCAATCAATGTCGGTCTTGAGGACCTTCTACTGTACCAATTTAAACCATGGTCGCATTCGAGGCACACACCGACCCTTCATACCAAATTTCAGCTGGATTGGTTAAACTGTTCGGCAGTTATCGTGGAAGATTACACACACAGACACACAGACAGACCATGCTCTGGAAATGGTTACAATCTTCTTGGGGGACCTCAAAATGGATATTTCCATCGATATCTCGATTTTTTGTTTTTGCTCGTTCACCTTACTTTCCCTTTGATGGGGCCGGGAAAGTAATATAACGAACTGATAAATTTGCCAATTAAATAAATATTATTCAAAGTATTTAATTTATATTTAAAAAAAAATGCATTCTAACTACTTATTAATCTATCATTAAAGTATTAAGTGATTTTTCTTATCAATTCGTTTAATTAAAAATTGATAAATCTTACTTAATTTTTATCTGGTTTAAAAAGAGCTGTATAGAAGGATTTTAACACGTTGACGACTACTGCAGCTCTTATCAAAGATTTAATTAGAAAATTATTTAAATTTTTGATTTTACCTAATTTTTGAGGGACTTGATGTTTTTTTAGACACATCCGATAATATATTTAATTTTTCCGGTTTATTCGGATTTTTTTTTTGATTTTCGTTATTTTCCAATATTTTTTTGGTTGTTTTTTATTCTATCTGTTTTTTTTTTCGATATATCCGGGTTTTCCGAATTTTTCAGATTTTTCCGATTTGTTCAATTTTTTCCGGTTATTAACTGTTTTTTAGGTCGTTATTTTTCTAATGGTTTTTATTTTGTCGGTTATTTTTTTCGTTTATTTTTTGATTTTTCCGGTTTTTTCGATCTTCAATTTTTACAAATTTTTCTTATTTTTTCCCGGTTTTTTTGATCTTTCAATTTTTCGTTTTTTTTTCGATTATTTTTCTTCTTTTTTTTTGGGTTTTTGTTAATTTTTGTTTCTGGTTTTTCCGATTTTTTCGATATATTTTTATTCTTTTCGGTTTTTTCAATTATTTTAAGTTTTTTAATTCGGTATTTTATAATATTTTCTGATTGTTTTGATTTTATCGGTTATTTTTTTCGTTTCTTTTTTTGATTATTTCCATTTTGTTTGATTTATTCCGTTTTTTTTATCTTATATGATTTTTCAATTTTTCCAGAATTTTTTCGACTAATTGTCATTATTTTTTGCTATTCGGCTTTTTACACATTTTTTTTCGTTTTTTTAAATTTTTTTCTGGTTTTTCGCTTTTTCCGATTTTTTCAATATGTTTTTATTCTTTTCTGTTTTTTTGATTTTTTCTGAATTTTTTCGGTTTTTGTCGACTTTTTCCGAGTTTTTTCAATTTTTTTAAATTTTTTTATTCGCAATTTTCCAATATTTTATTGGTTGTTTTTATTCTATCTGGTTTTTTTTCAAATTTTTCAGATTTTTCCGATGTGCTCAATTTTTTCTGGCTTTTTACTATTTTTTAATTCGTTATTTTTCAATATTTTTCTGATTGTTTTTATTTTATCCGTTATTTCTTCTTTTCCGGTTTTTCGATCTTTCAGATTTCTTTCAATTTTTTCAGATTTTTCTTATTTTTCCCGGATTTGTCGATCTTTCAATTTTTCGTTTTTTTTTCGCTTTTTCTTCTTTTTTTTTGTCGGTGTTTCCGCTTTTCCCGATTTTTTCGAAATATTTTTATTCTTTTCGATTTTTCGATTTTTTATAAATTTTTTCGGTTTTTGTCGACTTTTTACGAGTTTTTTTCAATTTTTTTAAATTTTTTTAATTTGTTATTTTCCTATATTTTTCTGTTTGTTTTTATTTTATCGGTTATTTTTTTCGTTTCTTTTTTGATTCTTTCCATTTTGTATGATTTTTTCCGTTTTTTTTTTGTCTCATGATTTTTTAATTTTTCCAGAATTTTTTCTTATTTTTTTTTATCTTTGGCTATTTCGTCTTTTCTTTATGAGTTTTTTGTCAATTTTTTCCGTTTTTTCCACTTTTTTCCAATTTTTTTATGAGTAATTTGGAAAATTACATTTTCGCGACATTATTTTTACCTGGATAAAGCATCTGAGATGAAATTTCCTTATTAATATATAACTGATTCCTGATAGAAAAAAAATGGGAAAAATATTGAAAAAAATGGGAGAAAAATATAAGAAGGATGGAAAAAGTTTGATCAAAATTGGATAAAAATTGAAAAAAAAAACGAAAAAAATTCAAAATATTGAAAAAAAGTGGAAAAACTGGAGAAAAAATGGTAAAAATTGGAAAAAATTAGATACAAATTAGATAAAAATTTCCAAAATACTGGAAAAAATTGTAAATATTAGGAAAAATTCGACAAGAATGGGAAAAAATTGGAAAAAACCGGAAAAATTTATTGGAAAAAATTGGAAAATACTGGAAAAAAATTGAAAAGAATTTGAGAAAAAATAATAAAAATTGCAAAAAAAAACTGATTGGAAATAATGGAAAAAATTGTACAAAAAATATTAAAAATTGGAAAATATATCAAAAGAAATTGAAGAAAATTCGAAAAAACCGGAAATATTGGAAAAAATTATAAGAAATTGGAAAAAATTTAAAAAAAATTGGAAAAGATATTAAAAATAATAAAAAATGGTAAAAACATATTAATATTAAAAATTGGAATAAATTGAAAAAAAAAATGGGGAAAATATTAAAAATAATGGTAGAAAAAATGGAACAAGAATGGAAAAAGTTGGATAAAAATTGGACAAAAATTTAAAAAAAAAACGAAAAAAATTCGAATTATTGAAAAAAAATGGGAGAAAAATGGGAAAAAAAATAAAAATAAAAATTATATAAAAATTGAAAAAGAACGGAAAAAATTCGAAATATTTAAAACAATGGGAGTAAAAAATGTAAAAATTAGAAAAAATTGGATATAAATTGTATAAAAATTTAAATGGAAAATTGGAAATATTGGAAAAAAAACGATTAAATTGGGAAAAACCGGAAATTGGAAATAATGGAAAAAATTGAAAAAAATTGTAGAAAAAATAATAAAAATTGGAAAAAATATCAAAAAAAATTGGATAAAATTAGTTCCATGTATTTTTATCTGATTAAGGAATTAAAGTTACATAAGAAATAATTAAAAAAAAATGTTAGCATGAAACGTAAATTATATTTACCTATTTTTATTTTATTGCATATTAAAGTGAAATTCATTTGATATTTATTAGGTGCCTTTAATCAGGCGTCCTATTATGACTGTAATAAAGATAAAAAAAAAATAATAAAATTTTATATCGAGACCTACCACAACAGCATAAAAAAAAACTTATTAAAATTTCATTTACATTTATCTTTAGTTTTCCTAAATATTAATTTAAATTTGAAATATTTTTACGATTGTCACATGGAAACTGAATTAATTCTTGGAAATTTGAGTAAAACGAATCGAAGTTTATTTTTGAATGTATTATAAACCATTCGAATATTTGGGACATATTTTTATAGTACAGTCAAAATATTCATTTTTGTTTTCAATTTATCTTTTGCGGGAATTTTAAACGCAAATAATTTGGTCTATTTTTTTCGTAATTGGTTACTAAAATGCAGTCATATTTTATTCGGTCTCGCTTCGATTTTATTATTTTAGTATTTATTTTTGTAATTTATCCTAATTTTCCCAGGCTAAATGCGGAAATCTGTTTATCAGATTGAATTAAAATCTAAATTTGTTTTCAAAAAAACGCAAAAACCTCGTAACTGGCGCCTAAATTCTTGGTACCAATCTCACAAGTTCTTTTCAAGGATTCTTACCGAAATATTAATAACTTCCAGAAATTTCTAAAAAAAAAAATAACTACACACGGTCACCTTTGGGCCAAATATTTTAACGATATCCGGTCGTTCTCGGAAGAAAAATAATTGGCAAGTTGGTGATTTTTTTTTAAATTATTAGAAATATTTATTGAAAGATTTAGTTTTGATTTTTGGTTTATATAAAATTAAAAATATATAAGGATGTATACAGATTGGAAATATAAAAAATATTAAATAAATCGTTTTAATAGTTTAAATAATTTTTATCTTATAAGTTAAATTGAGAATACTTAAGTTATGAGAATTTGATTTCTAAGCGTCCAGACCAGAGCTGGGGAGGATTCGAATCACTTAAGATTCGAATCCCAGTATTCGAATCATTTTTAATGATTCAAGAGCGGTATTCGAATACTTAAAGAAAAAGTATTCGTGATCCGGATCTGCACAAGAAATCGTAAAGGCGAGAAATTCTTACTCAAGTTGTGAGAATTTGATTTCTATCCGTCCAGGCCAGAGCTGGGAAGGATTCGATTTTTGAGGATTCGATAGCGGTAATCGAATACTTAAAGAAAATTATTCGGATCCGCACATGAAATCTTAAAGGAATTTGTATTCGAATCACCAATATAAGGATCGAATTCTTTTAGAGCGCTCTACGCCGGCGCGAAATTCTTACTCAAGTTGTAAGAATTTGAGTTCTATGCATCCAGGTCAGAGCTGGGGAGATTCGAATCATTTTTAATGATTCTAGAGCGGTATTCGAATACTTAAAGAAGAAAGAAGTTTTCGTGATCCGAAACCGCACAAGAGATCCTAAAGCATTTGTATTCGAATCACCAAGATGAGGATCGAATAATTTTAGAGCATACTACGCCGGCGCGAAATTCTTACTCAAGTTGTAAGAATTTGATTTCTATGCATTCAGGCCAGAACTGGAGAGTATTCGAATCACTTAAGATTCGAATCCCAGAATTCGAATCATTTTAATGATTCGAGAGCAGTATTCGAATACTTAAAGAAAAATTATTCGTGATCCGGATTTGCACAAGAAATCATAAACGATTTGTATTCGAATCGCCAATATGAGAATCGAATCCTTTTAGAGCATACTACGCCGGCGCGAAATTCTTACTCAAGTTGTGAGAATTTGATTTCTATGCATCCAGGCCAGAGCTGTAGAGGAATCGACTCACTTAAGATTCGAATCTCAGAATTCGAATCATTTTAACGATTCGAGAGCGGTATTCGAATACTTAAAGAAAAAGTATTCGTGATCCGGATTCATACAAGAGATCCTAAAGGATTTGTATTCGAATCGCCAATATGAGAATCGAATCCTTTTAGAGCATACTACGCCGGCGCGACATTCTTAATCAAGTTGTGAGAAGTTGATTTCTATGCATACAGGCCAGAGCTGGGGAGAATTCGAATCACTTAAGATTCGAATCCCAGAATTCGAATCATTTTAATGATTCGAGAGCGGTATTCGATTACTTAAAGAAATAGTATTCATGATCCGGATCCGCACAAGAAATCGTAAAGGATTTGTATTCGAATCGAATCACTAATATGAGGATCGAATCCTTTTAGAGCATTCTACGCCGGCGCGAAATTCTTACTCAAGTTGTGAGAATTTGATTTCTATGCTTTCAGGTCAGAGCTGGGGAGTATTCGAATCACTTAAGATTCGAATCCCAGGATTCGAATCATGTTTAATGATTCGAGAGTGGTATTCGAGAAAAAGTATTCATGATTCGGATTCGCACAAGAAATCCTGCATTAATTTCTCTCCTTGCTATAAATTTGTAACCATAAAAAAAATTAAAAAATGTGAAAGAACTGAAAAAAATCGCAAATAATCCCAAAAATATAAAAATCGCAAAAAAAAAAAGAAAAAAAAAACAGAAAAAAATCGGAAAAAATGAGAAAAAACCGAAAAGAAGAATCGATCAAAAAAAGTTTTTAAAAAAATGAAAAAATTTGAAAGAATTGAAATAAATAGAAAAAATCAGAAATAAAGGAAAAAATAAGAATACATTGGAAAAGTTGAAAGAAAAATCAGAAAATATTGGAAAAAATTAAAAACAAAATTGTAAAATATGTAAAATCAACAAAATTGTAAAAACCTAAAAAAACCCGAAAAAATGCTAAAAATCTTAAAAAACAAAAAAAAAGTAGCCAAAAACGCAAAAAATCGAAAAACATCACAAAAAATTGCAAAAAATAAAAAACAACAATAAATCTCTAAATTTGTGTGTGAAAAAAATGCATTTTTGCTTCTGTTTTTTTTCTAATTGGTGTATGAAAATTTGCTTTCTTGCTTTTTTTTAATTTGTATCTAAAAATTAATTAAAGTTTAAAAATATCCTCGTGCTTCTTTTTTTTCAAAATTGCTTGCTTTTTCTCCAAATTCGTGTGAAAAAATTTTTTGTTTCTGTTTTTTTGCTTTCTTGCTTTTTTTTTATTTTGTATTTAAAAAAATAATTAAGTGGAAAAATAACGTAAATAATTGCACCTTTTTCTTTAAATTCGAATGTGGAAAAATGTCGTGCTTCTTTTTTTTTCAATTAAAAATGGTTGCTTTTTCTCCAAATTTGTGGGTGAAAAGATACATTCTTGCTTCTGTTTTTTTTTTAATTCATGTGTGAAAATTTGCGTTCTTTCTTTTTTTTTTAATTTTTGTGTAAAAAATTAATTAAAGTGGAAAAATGTCCTCGTGCTTCTTTTTTTTTCAAGTAAAAATGCTTGTTTTTTTCTCCAAATTCGTGTGTGAAAAAATGCATTCTTGCTTCTGTTTTTTTTTTTTAATTTGTGTGTGAAAATTTGCATTCTTGCCTTTTGCTTTTTTTTAATTGGTGTGTAAAAAATTAATTAAAGTGGAAAAATGTCCTCGTGCTTCTTTTTTTTTTCAAGTAAAAATGCTTGTTTTTTTCTCCAAATTCGTGTGTGAAAAAATGCATTCTTGCTTCTGTTTTTTTTTTAACTCGTCTTGCTTTTTTTTTAATTGACGTGTAAAAAATTAATTAAAGTGGAAAAATAACGTAAACATTTGCGCCTTTTTGTTAAAATTTGGATTTGGAAAAATGTCCTCGTGCTTCTTTTTTTTCAAGTAAAAATGCTTGTAAGTCGTATGTGACAAAATGCATTTTTGCTTTTTTTATAAATTCGTCTGTGAAAAATATATTCTTGCTTCAGTTTTTTTAAATTCGTATGCCAAAAAAATATAATCTTACATCTGTTTTTTTTTTCAAATTTATGTGAAAAAAAGGATTTTTGCTTTTTTTCCAATTCGTATATGGAAAAATTGTATTTTTACTTCCGTTTTTTTTTTCAAATTCATGTGTGAAAAAATCCATTTTTGCTTTTGTTTTTTTTTAATTGGTGTGTAAAAATTTGCATTCTTGCTTTTTGTTTAAATTCGGATGTGGAAAAATGTCTTCGTGCCTCTTTTTTTTCAATTAAAAATGATTACTTTTTCTACAAATTTGTGGGTGAAAATATACATTTTTGCTTCCGTTTTTTTAAAATTCATGTGTGACAATATGCATTTTTACTTTTTTTGAAATTCATCTGTGAAAAATACATTCCTTGCTTCCGTTTTTTTTAAATTCGTATGTCGAAAACAATATATTCTTACACCTGTTTTTTTGTTCAAATTTATGTGTGAAAAAAACATTTTTGCTTTTTTTCCAATTAGTGTATAGAAAAATGTATTTTTTCTTCCATTTCGAATCCATGTATGAAAAATTGCATTCTTGCTTTTTTTTCAAATTCATGTGTGGAAAATATATTATTTCCATATTTTTTTCAAATTCAGGTGTGAAAAATTGCATTCTTACTTTTTTCCAAATTCGTATGTGGAAAATACATTCTTACTTCCGTTTTTTTTTCAAATTCGTGTGTAAAAAAATGCACCTTTGCTTCTTTTAAAAATTCGTATGTGGAAAAATGCATTCTTGTTTCTGTTTTATTTTATTAACCTATATTATGTTTCTTAGGCAATTCTAATTTTTGACCATAGATAAAAATTAAATTTTTATATCGAAACTCCGCCACTGAATAAATTTGAAGAAAATGAGTGAGCTTATAAAATCGAGTCGTTCCAAGGAAAAACCGGCCTAGGTCTAGCAAGAACTCGTCTATTGCCGATGACTCTACGGCCACAAAGGCCGTTCACACCGTCCTCCACTTCTTCTTTTTCTGCTTCTTTTTTTTTCAATCATATTCTTGTTGTGGTCGCTGGCCGGGTTCGCCACCTCCTACAACATAAAACGGAGTAAAGTACTTCCTGAAAGGCAAAAAAAGTTCGATTATTTTTTTTGATTACGTATATATACTACGTTACATCTTATTTTTTTATAATTTTAATATTGTATTTATATTTATTTTCCCGGTATATATGTCATATATAAAGGGTCTCATTGGTTCATAAAATATCTCGAGATCTTGACTTTTCTTTACGTTTTCAGGTTAAAAAAAAACATTTTCCAGTCGACAACAATTTGCAAAAAAACTGCTGAACCGGTCTAAACATTTTTAGAATTTTAGTATGTATTAAGGGGTTGCTGTATTAAGGGGTTGGTTACATGGATTTCGAAGGCTAAAAAAAAGCATATTTTCACCAATTTTTTCTGATATGATAAATGAATTATTTTATTCAAACTTTCTACCATAAGATAATTTGATGAATATTTTGAAAAATTATCATTTCAAAATTTTGACCTCGTTTCCAGTAATTCCTTTGCGTGGACAAAAGAATTTATGATGAATTAAAAAAAACAAATTATTTCTGTTAGTAGATACATAAATCTCGAGCTTGAACGAAGGAAAAAAAATTGAAATTAAAATTTGAAATTTACAAAAAAGTACAATTTTACAAGTGTGTAAAATTTGAACGAGATCGGTTGGTTCATTAGTTTTTGAGAAATCTTGTCTTCAAAAATAAAGCTTGGAGGAAAGTTTTCTAATCTTTTATGATTTTTCAATTTTTCCATAATTTTTTGTATTTTTTCGATTTATTTTTATTACTTTTGGCTATTCCGTCTGTTTTTTTATCTTTTATGATTTTTCAATTTGTCCAGAATTTTTTCGATTTATTTTTATTATTTCGTCTTTTTTCACGAGTTTTTTCGATTTTTTCTGGCTTACCACTCTTTTCCGATTTTCTTTGTATAGTTTTATTCTTTTCGGATTTTTCATTTTTTTCTAGGTTTTTTTTTCGGATTTTGTTGATTTTTTCAGATTTTTCAGATTTATTTCGTTTTTTCCATTTTTTTCAGTTTTTTAATTCGTTATTTTCCAATATTTTTCTGATTCTTTTTATTTTATTGGTTATTTTTTCGTTTCTTTTTTGATCTTTTATGGGTTTTCAATTTTTCCAGAATATTTTCTTATTTTTCCGTTGTTTTCGATTTATTTTTATTATTTTTGGCTATTCCGTCTTTTTTCGTTTTTTTTTTCGATTTTTTTCTGGCTTGTCCGCTTTTTCACTATTTTTCGATATAGTTTTATTCTTTTCGGATTTTTCGTTTTTTTCTGACTTAATTCGGTTTTTGTCGTTTTTTTCTGATTTTTTCAGATTTTTACAAAAAAATACAATTTTAGATCGGTTCATTAGTTTTTGAGAAATCTTGTCCACCCCACCGTCTTCAAAAATAGAACTTCGAGGAAAGTTTTTTGATCTTTTATGATTTTTCAATTTTTCCAGAATTTTTCGTATTTTCTCGATTTATTTTTATTACTTTTGGCTATTCCATCTTTTTTCACGAGTGTTTTCGGTTTTTTCTTCTGGTTTTTCCGCTTTTTTATGATTATTTTCGATATAGTTTTTATTCTTTTCGGGTTTTTCGTTTTTTCAGATTTTTTTCGTTTTTTTTTTGATTTTTTTTTCAATTTTTTCCGGTTTTTTAAATCGTCATTTTCCAATATTTTTCTGATTGTTTTTATTTTATCGGTTGTTTATTAATTTTTCCAGAATTTTTTCGTATTTTTTCGATTTATTTTTATAATTTTTGGCTATTCCGTCTTTTTTTCACGAGCGTTTTCGTTTTTTTCTTGACTTTTTTCTGTTATTTTCCTTATATTTTTATTCTTTTGGGGTTTATCGGGTTTTCAGATTTTTTTCAATTTTTTCCAGTTTTTTAAATCGTTATTTTAAAATATTTTTCTGATTGTTCCTATTTTATCGGTTATTTATTCGTTTCTTTTTGGATTTTTTCCATTTTATTTGAATTTTTCTGGTTTTTTTGATCTTTTATGATTTTTCAATTTTTTCTTATTTTTCCGATTTTTTCGATTTATTTTTATTATTTTTGGCTATTTCGTCTTTTCTTCGAGTTTTTTCGATTTTTTCTAGTTTGTCGGCTTTTTCCGATTAATTTCGATTTTTCTGTTTTTTTTTTGGTTATTGTCTATTTTTCTGTTTTTTTTTTTGGTTATTGTCTATTTTTTTCCGAATATTTCAGATTTTTTGACAGTTTTTTAATTCGTTATTTTCCAATATTTTTCTGATTGTTTTTATTGTGTCGGTTATTTTTTTCGTTTCTTTTTTGATCTTTTATGGGTTTTCAATTTTTCCAGAATATTTTCTTATTTTTCCGTAGTTTTCGATTTATTTTTATTATTTTTGGCTATTCCGTCTTTTTTCATTTTTTTTTCGATTTTTTTCTGACTTGTCCGCCTTTTCACTATTTTTTCGATATAGTTTTATTCTTTTCGAATTTTTCGTTTTTTTTTCTGACTTATTTCGGTTTTTGTCGTTTTTTCCTGATTTTTCAGATTTTTACAAAAAAAATACAATTTTAGATCGCTTCATTAGTTTTTGAGAAATCTTTTCTTCAAAAATATAGCTTCGAGAAAAGTTTTCACTGGAAGTAACACTGAGAAAAAAATCAGTGATCAACTAAAATATTTCACCTAGAATTTTACTCCAATTGACTTAAATTGTTATGAAAATATTACAATAAAAAAATCGATTTTTTGAAATTCTTAAACCCATGTAACTCCCTAAGTATCCAGTGCTGTAGATACGCAAAAAGCAGAAAGGATATTAAATAGTAGCTTACATTAAGACATATTTTACATTAATTTTTACATTCAAACTTCCTAATCTGAGACTTTGTAATTTTCTAATTTTTTTCCATATTACCATCCCAAAAAAAACACATTGTTGTTATTTTGAAATATATTTTTTTGTCTTGTCTATCCTTTTGTAAGTTTGATCGGAGATACGCCACTGTCGGAGGGTGACACCACCTCACCTTGTTCATGGAGCTACTTACTATAATCTCTAGAGGCTTCTTGACAAAACGTGTAAAGAGTAGACTTCTTGTAGACGTAGACGAACGAACTTGAATCTTGAGACTTGAAAGTGCCGTCCGTCCGTGGACCCCGAGGACGATGAACTTATTAGAGGTATATGTTATTCTGTAACTGTTATTTTGGAACACATTTTTTATAATGAAGACTATTAAATAATTTTATAACGTATTCGATTTCAATTACAAATTTTTTATTTACAAATTATAATTAATTTTCCATCCGATATCAAGATCTAGAACAAAAAATGACTTTTAGTGTTAACTTACTTATTGGATAATTTTCTTTTTGTTTTTGCATTGTTATTAAAAATATTAACTTTTGGTTTTAATTGTTAATTTTTTTCTTATTTGTATAAAATTTGAAGTTCCGATTTTGGATTCAGCATAAAAAGTAAACAAAAAATTTGTGCCTATTAAGACAAAAAAATTATAGGGAGTCTAATAATTTAAAAAAATCGTCTTGGTAATGTTAGCTTGCGCTTTCTTAATCAGTTTTTTTATAAATTTTAAGTTACATTTAACGATCACGTAATAATACTCCTGCTCCGGCTCTGTGTTATTTTGGTTTAAAGGCTCCTTTTAAATTTGTTGTAAATTAGTCGCGATTTTTTTTGTTGCGCTTTAGTTTTTTTTTACATGATCATTATTAAAATACACAAAAATCAATATTGTGTCATATCGATTTTTTTTATTCCAAATCCAGTTTTGAGTTGCTATTTTTAATATATTTCGTTGTACTAAAATTTTGAAATCTAGGTTTTTTTTTATATAGCGATTATAAATTTTGGAGACGAATAAAAAATAAATAAATATTGAATTAAGTATGATTTTGTTATTTGGTTAAATCAATCTAAGAATGTAAATAGAAAATTCCATCTCTATACCATTCGCAGAACATCTTCGAATACTTTACTCCTACCGGGTTGACCAACACAGCCATTAACATTTTCCAGTGTTGCCAAAATTCTAAAAAAATATTAAAACAGGTGGATAATCCTATTAATTAATATATCTATTAGTAGAAAACTTTTGATCCCTTTTTAAGCGAAATTCGCAAACGGAGAGGTGTGAAATTTTGCATGGTTAAAGTTTACATACAGTAAGATTAACTTTTTTTTTATAAAAACAAGTTTTTACTATTCTGTATATTAATTTTATTTTTGAAGTAAAACTCTAGACCCGTTGGACGATTTTTGGATAGGTAAAAAATGGGAAAAAAATTTAGTGGGAAAAAAATTTAAAATGGGAAAAAATTGGGGAAAAATTGGTAAAAGTGGGAAAAACTAGAAAAACAAGGAACATGGAAAAAAATAACTGAAAATAGAAAAGTAAAAAATGGGAAAAAATAGGAAACAATTTAAAAAGGAAAAAAATAGGGGAAATAGCACAAAAATAGAAAATAGTGGGGAAAAATTTGGCAAAAGTAGAAAATATAGAGACAAATAGAAAAAATGGAGAAAAAAAGGCAAAAGTAGAAAAAATACGCAAAAGTAGAAAAAATAGGCAAAAATATAAAAAATAGGCAAAAATAGGAAAATTGGAAAAATCTGAAATAAGGGAAAAACGTAAAAAAAAATTGGGAATAATAGAGGAATATAGAGCAAAATAGGCAAAATGGTTGAAAGTAGAAAAACAAAAAAAACACTAAATAATAGAAAAAAATGGGGAAATGAAAAAATAACAGGAAAAATAGTAAAAAATGTGAAGAAACAGGAAAAAACAGAAGGAAATAGAGAAAAATTCTAAATTATATGCAAAAATGGGAAAAATAGGCAAAAATAGAAAAAAATGAAAGAATGGGAAAAAAAGCAGAAAAAATAGATAAAAATTGGAAAAAATCAACAGGAAAGAATGTGACAAATAAAAAAAAAACAGTAAGAAATAGTAAAAAACAAAAAAAAAGAGCAAAAATACTAAAAACTAGGAAACAATAGTCAATAGGGAAAAAATAGGGGATATAAATGGGAAAAATGAAAAAATAGGCAAAAATAGAAAAAATAGGAAAAAAACTGAAATAAGAGGGAAATATAGGAAAAAGTATAAAATAATGAAAACTGGGAAAATCAGGGAAATATAGGGAAAAATAAGCAAAATGGTTGAAAGTAGAAAAAATATAGAAAAACAGTAAAAAATAGTCGGAAAAAAAATGAGAACAAATAGGAACAAATAGTAAGAAATGGGGAAATATATTTAAAATAGAAAATTGGGGAAAAATGAAAAAAAAAATAACAGGAAATATAGGAAAAAAATGTGAAAAAACAAGATAAACTACAAAGAAATAGAGAAAAATTGGAAAATATATGCCAAAATAGGAAAAATTAGGAAAAATGGAAAAAAACATGAAAAAATAGGAAAAAGAGAAGCAAAAATAGATAAAAACAGGAAAAATTAGGCAAAAATAATTAGAAACAGGAAAAAATGTATTTGACAAATAAAAAAAGTAAGAATCAGGAAAAATGTGACAAATAAAAAAAGTAAGAGAGGAAAAAATGTAACAAATAAAAAAAAACAGTAACATAGTAAAAAACAGGAAAAAAGAGCAAAAATATGAAAAACTAGGGAAAAATAGGAAACAATAGGAAATGAGGAAAACATAGGAGAAATAAGCAAAAAAATAGAAAATAGTAGGAAAAATAGGAAAATGTAAAAAAAAAAACTGGAATAAGAGGGAAATAATTGGAAAAGGTAAAAAATAGGGAAAACTAGGGAATTGTAGGGAAAAATAAGCAAAATGGTTGAAAGTAGAAAAAATATAGAAAAATAGTAAATAATGGAAAAAAATATAAAAAAATAGGAAGAATGGTAACAAATAGTAAAAACTAGGAAAAAATAGGGAAATGTAGGTAAAATAGAAAATTAGGAAGAAATGAAAAAAAGCAGGAAAAAATAGTAAAAAAATAGGAAAAACAGAACAAATAGAAAGAAATTGGGAAAAATAGAAAAAACATGAATAAATAGAAATAAATAGGAAAAAAGAGAACATAGGAAAAATTATGAAAAAAGAGAACATAGGAAAAAATAGTACTTAATAAACAGGAAAAATATGACAAAAAAAACAGTAAGAAATAGCAAAAAAGAGCAAAAATAGGAAAATATAAGTATAAACATAAACTTCTAGTTTTTTATTATTGTACAGTAGCGGATTTATAAAATCGAAATACTAAAAATTTTAGATACAATTTTTTTAGAAATAAAAAAAAATTTTTTGCAGGTTTTACATTGGTAGTTCTATTTTTTAACGATATTATTAAATCAAATATAGAAAATCTATAAATTTTATATTAAATTTTTTTAGAAATAATCTGAAAACCAAAAAAACATTTTTAAAGGTTTTTCATTCGCAGATTTATTTTTTAACGAGGGTAAAAAACGTGTTATAATTAGTAAAGTAACTCAAAAATTTGTAAATACTTATTAAAAAAAGATAATTTTCTCTATATGGTTCCACTTTGACAAAAAATATTTGACTGTAACTTAACAGTCGAAGGCAATGCAAAATATTCACATCTTTTGGACTTTTATATAATAATATCGTATATTTATATTTCTAATCCTAGGCATGTTCGCAAATCCCACCATGGTCAGTTCTTAGATTAATTCAAGGTATGTGTGTTCGTAAAGCCCACAAAAATGGTTCTGTTGGCAAAGAACACGTTCGCAAGTCCCACAGACTCGACATACCATATATAAAAATTTTTTAATTATTTTTCTTACCTTCAAATTTTTTTTTATAACCACTAGATTTTTTTAAATTATTAATATATATTATATGTTTCCCTATAACTAAAATTATTATTTAACTTTTTCTTTAAAAATTTCATAATGATTTTTCTCCCAATTTATATACCAATTATTTTAAAATTATTTATTTAACAATTAATTATAATACACAGGGAACGAAATATAAATATAATTTTGATTCTTTATGAAAAAAAAATGAATAATGTGTGTCACAATTGATCTAAATTTTCTATTAATGTAATATATTGGCACTGTTTTAAATATACTAAAATGACAACATCGCATTAACGTACTTTTCTTTTTACGCTCTTCTTCCTTTATTTATTTTCTTCGGTCCATTAGGAAGAGATTGACTGCAGCCATCTCTGATGTGCTGTTTGTCCATCTCTTTTTCTTCTCATTTTTCTTATTTCGGTAGATGACCGGTTACACACTTTTGTTTTTATTCTGACTTGCATTACTACACTAGAAACTTATAATTAATTATAAATAGTTATTTGCGATTAATTATATTAATACAGAAAATTGTATTCCATTTTTTTTCAAATTGTACGTTGAACTATAGTAAATTGACATCCTTAAGAGGCATGGGAAGCCTGTTTTTTACTGTTTTTTTTTTCAGTTTTTTCCAATTTTTTTAACGTACTTAAAAATAGAATGTAATTATTTGTTTTATTTGATTTTATAATAAATCCGTGTCTTATTGCAGTGCTAACGCTTTCGCTTTTGGATACCAAGGTCCTCGATTCAAATCCTGTGACTGTAATCTTTCTTTTTATAATATTTTTTAGTTTTTCCTTTAGGGTGTTGTAAAAAAAATGTACTGTTCAACTCGCGTGGATTGTCCATATCGTACTTGCACTTATTTTTAACAATTTTGGTTTGATGATGGCAGTTATGCCGAAACTAGTTGTCGTTCCCCACTTGTTTTAATATAATTGTGTGGTATTTAATTTTGAATTTTATTACCTCTTCATTCGACCACATTTAAGATATTGGATAACCTGTTGGAATTAATTAATATATTATTATTATTATTCATTGTTTCTTTATCCCTACATAAAGGTACAAGATAGTTACAGTAAAAAATAGATTTTAAATTTCGTTGCTGATCCGTGCCGACGGGACGTGTCTCAATACAAATTGTTCTTCCTGTAATAAAAATTCGTGTCTACAAAAAGCCGGCTAATAAAATTTAGTAATAAAATAATAATTAAGTCCACTCACTCTTTGACTTAGCGTTCGCTTGAAATTATTTCATTTCAGTGAACTTTATGAGAAATCGTTATCACAAAAAGGAAGTCGTAATCCGCCTTGCTATGAATTTGTACCAATGGAAATAAAAGATTATAATGTATATTTATTCCCACTGTTTGTTTTTAGACCACTTACACTCAAAAACGTAAAAAATAAAAGAATTACTAATATCTAACCAATCATAATAATAATAATAATAATATCTATATTGCTCTTAAAAACATGGTTTTACAGCCAGGTTTTTAAAACTTAATAAATATACCGGTTTAATTATTAAACTAAACGACTTACTAACCAAAAAATAAAGCAATACCGGTTGTCCCACAATTATTTTAACAGGCCATTACTCCAAAACAGTTGAAGATAATTAAATGAAATTTAGGTTACAGTATTAGCACTTCCTTTACTATAATGTCATTCCTTAATAGTGATAGTGATGTCATCGACGTAGTCATGACGTCATGTCATCTAAAATTTTTAAATACACCATGGGATCGTGTGATGGCTCATTTTAAAGGTTTTTTTTATTCTGAATTCATTCATATAACACACTTAGTGTCAGTAGATAGAGCGTCCATTAACTTTTAAAGATTCAGTAATTAAAGGCAATGACGTTTAGAATAAAACTTTACAAGTTAATTTCTGTCACAATCTAAACGTCATTGTCATTAGTTACAGAACCGTTAAAGTTAATAAACGTTGTATCTACTGACAGTTAGTATGTAAAACCTAATTATGGGGTATTTAATGGAAGATTAATAGGACTTCACTTTTTTGATGGAACATTAACAGGTGAACGTTACTTACATTTTTTGCAAAATTAATTAATAGATTTATGTTATGAAATTCAATTAAATGATACACTACAAATGTTGTGGCAACAAGATGATGCCGGTCCACATAATAATGGAATTGTAACGCAATTTTTAAATATTAGATTTCCCAATAATTGGATTTTTAACTTAAATAAATTAATTAACCTGAGTATTTTAATTTATTTTATTAAAAGCAGTCTTGACCTTCTAAATCTAGCCTGTTTATTAAAAAAAAGAAATAACTTCCATGTATTTCGTAAAATAAAAAAAAAGATATCCGCAGGAATCGAACCAGGAATTTCTATGTGTAATGCACACACGTTACCATTAGACCACACCTTACCATAATGAGTGATGAATAATCAAACTTTCCAGTTAACGTACAAGGCAGTCGGACGAAGCTCGGGAGACAAAGTGGACGCTAACTCTCTAGACTCTTCTCTTTTGACTGTGCTGAAAGTTGGTCACAAAATAGTGCCCAATGGTGCTTCTTGACTCGTTATTACGTCATAAAATATCATATTTCATTTGATTGAAGCAGTTGTCAAAATAGTAAAATAAACTGAACTTTAGCAGGACGTGCATTTTTTGTTCGATTCACTTCAATTGTTTAATTTCGACATTTCTGAGATTTTCTGGAGAATAAATTCATTTGGATCAAAAAATATATTCAATAACAAACTCATTGCAGTCGAAAAATGTCATAGAACGAAATAGTGCTAGTTTTTGTCTATTTTTCAGTACGTGCTCTAGTGCCACTCTAGAACTGAAAGTGCCACTTTTAGCACAATTGTGCTACATTTGGCAACACTGCTCGAAGTATGTTAAAGGAGACAACTGATCGACCCGCCGACTTCGGTTTTTTCCGGTGTAGAGATGCATCAAATCAAACTAGTTTTATTTGTCAAGTCAAGTTTGATTTGACTTGAAAATCAATTTTTTTTATATATAAGAATTTGATTTGATTTGATGTACAACCCAGGAGATTGATTTGAAATCAATTTTTTTCAAACTGTTTGAAATATGAAGTATTACCTTTTAAGTTTCTTAATGAGCTTTCGAAACTGATTGATCAGTTTGATAATAAAAATGAACATTTTGTATGTTTTGCTCATATTGTAGATTTAGCAGCTCGAGACTTAATACAGGTATTGAATTCTTTAGGATAAATCGGTGATACTGAAAGTAAACTCGAATCTTGCGATGATTCCAACTCGTTAGTTGGAAAGATAAAAACACTTTGTATTAAAATTAAAACTTCTGAGAAACTTAGGTTGTACTTTCAAAAATTTTGTGTAACTCTAAACCTCAAAGTGCTAATGCCCAAGTTAGAAGTAAAAACACGATGGAATTCCACATATAAAATGCTATCATGGGCAAATAATCTAATGAGTACTCTTATTGTTCGTTGTGACAATACTGGGAGTCTTTTGTCCTTACGAATGTCCAATACAGAGTGGGAAATAATTCAAAAAAATTGGAAGTTATTCAAAACCATTCAAAACATTATCTGCACTATTAGAAGGCGATCAGTACTATACTCTCCCAATGGTCGTTATAGGAATAAATATGTTGTTGGATAAACTGGAACAATGGACCTTAGATTTAGATGGTAAGGAACATATGAATGAAATTGATGAAAAATTCATTTTTGCTCTTTGCTCTTTTGCTCTTCAAAATTATCAAACATTATAAGCGCAAACGCAAATTAATTAGAAACAAAATCAACCCTCCAAAACCAATTTAAAGATTCCGAAAATTTTGATAGAGATGTACTAGTTTTCTTTTAAACATCTTGCAATAAAAACTCAGTCCCAGTCAACGACAATTCCTGGAAAAATGAAATTACAAAATATTTATCTGAAGGTAGGGCTGATAGTTCAGAAAATATATTAAAATGGTGCTACGTGCTACTTCTGCATCAATTGAAAGGATTTTCTCAAGGGCTTTTTTAACAATAATTACTAAACGAAGGAATAGATTAAATGATGAATCTGTTAGCTGTTTAATGTCTTTAAATTCTTGGATGGCAAATAGATTTTTAACAGACTTTATTTTAACATTAAAATACGATTAAAAAAAATAAAATGTGATAGAATTGTAAATCAACATTTATAATATCCTATACTAACAGAAAATGATTTACAACTCTCTCTCATTTTCAAATGAAGTATAAATACTTATTTTTTTTGGCTGTTTGTTATGTAATGGTTTCGTTTTATACTAATAAAATATTTGTATACATATAAACCAACTAATGACTTAATTATTCAAACTTTCAAACTAGTTTGATCAAACTATTTGATATTTTAAACTTTGAAATTTTGTAGGTTGATTTGATTTGATTCACAGCACTATTTGTTTTGATTTGTGTTTGATTTGATTTCAAATCAAACTCAAATCAAATTCTTAAAATCAAATCAAACTCGTGAATCTCTATTCCGGTGTGTGTGTGTGAAAACGCTCTTAGTGAAATTGTCTGTCAAAAATACTAAAGAGTTAGTTTTGTAATCATAATTTATGTATTTTTAGTATCATCCTGTAGATTTTTATTTTTGTTGCAATTTAATAAAACTTTTATCAAGAATAAATTTTTTTGACAATAGGTGTAGAAATTTACATCATGGTACATTTTCATTTTTATATTTTTACTGCCCATTTTATTTTAGAACCTGAAAAAAATATAATTTTAAGAAATAATTTTTCTGAATGTAACAATATCCTTTATACACATTGGTTTATCCGTTCTGAGATGGTTGGTTATTCTTCGAGATTACCCTAAAGATAAGAGAACATGTAACGAAAGGTTTACACGATTCGGACGTGCTACACCCATTTTTATTTTCTAATTTGCATTTTTACGTTTTTCGGCCATGTAATCATCAAGTCCATTTTATTCTTTTCAGAATAAATTCGTCACACACACATGTTACACTAGATAATCACCATGTTACTGCCTAAATTACAGGGTATGGACACAATAACGCAATCGTGAAGGGCTTCTAGGACAGTGCCGTAACAAACGAAAGGCATTATATTTCTAATGATTATCTGAAAAAAATTGGAATGAAAAAGTAGAATCACATTTTATTGCAAATTACTTATTATAGAAATAATAATATAGGTTGCTTTTTATAAATAAAAAAAAATGTATTGAAATAATACGAAATTTCTTCTATTGAATCTTTAATTAAGACGATTGTAATGATAATTATTATAATTATGGAAATTTCTCTAATATTAAGGAAAGACATGAATGATATTTTATATTCATGGTAATTTGAGTTGAAAATATAAGTAAACCCATTTGAGAATGTGCAAGTTAGAATTACCAAGACGAACGTTCATAAATTTTAAAATTTCTGACCCCTATAAATTTTTTGTCTTAATGGACACAAAAACTGTTGGTATGACACTTTTTCTTTTATTTTTTATGCTGAATCCAAATCTGAAATCAGAATTTTAAGATTCCCTGGGATAAAAAATTTGTGGAAAATCTGGAATAAATGAAAATAAATTAAAATAAATGAAAATCAAGTGAAAATAAATGAAAATCAATGAAAATAAATAAAAATAAATGAAAATCAATGAAAATCAATAAAAATCAATAAAAATAAATGAAAATGAATAAAAATAAATGAAATAAATCAATATAAATGAAAGTGAATGAAAATAAATGAAAAATTTTATTAGTAATAGTAACAAATCAATAATTTCAATAATTTTCAAATTAATAAAAACAAATATTCTGATACTAAGTTTCAAGAATCAATAGAATGTCAATAGAAAAAGTAAATTTAAATTCACACTTCATATAGTCAAAAATTTACGTTTTCAAAACATGTACGGCACTGGATTTAACTAATAATCCAACCAACCTCTGAAAATAATCTACTGTTCAATTTATAACTTATTTAATAGGCCGTAGTTGTCTAATTTTTTGAAAAGGATGTTTTTAAGATAACTAGTCATTAAATCCTTACTTTGATATGCTCTTTTTTATGTTTATTAATAAAAATATTAAAAAAAACTTTTTAGCGCAACCGATTTAGATGGAATTTTGCACACATTTACTATAATTTATTACTAGATTTTATTGTTACTAACCGGAAATGACAGTTTCTATGTGTATTGACTTTATCACTAAATAAGATATAGTTGTACATAGTAATTTATATACACAATGTTCGCGAAAATGCACTTATTAAAATAATAGCTAGAAAACATTATTTGAAACAAGAATTTCTTATGCAATTTTTTTCTAATTATCCGTTAAAAAAAATAATTGAAAATAAAATGTAATGGTTAAAACATTGCTGTTACATTTTTCGAAAGTGACAAGAAATTTACATACGGTTAAAATTTGTACTAAAATTTAGATTGCTTACACTTCAATTAGCGAATATTATATATTGATGGTTTATAGTGAAACTTGCGGTAATACTAACTAAAATCATCTACACGCTATTCCGAATCGAATGATACCTTGATCATATTTTTCGGAGGTGGAGAAAAAAGTTTGACCCAAAAAGCACTTGTTGACTGGACTAAGAATTTTTTAATTTTGCTTTTTGTATTCAATGGGCCATTCCCTCAACTTGAATTATTTATGAATACGTATTTGGAATTTGTGAATTACTGTTTAGATACTTTATTAGTATCTCTACCTAATTTTGGTTACTAAATTTAATACTTTTCGGTGTTTTTTAATGTAAACTGAGACTTCGCATATAATTGATTTTGTTTTTTACAAAAAAGCCATTTTCTTTGTTTCTTTATATGCAACATAAAAAAATCCATTTTTTTTGATCATTTTTGTGCTTTTAATGACTTGGTGAAAACCCAAAAAATATATTTTTTTTGGTTTCTAGACCAAAATATCCTTCGGAAAATAGTTTTCTAAAAAAAATTGGACTAATATTTATCAATTTTCGCTTTTCCCTTTAAAATAAAAAAAAAAAATTTTTCAACATTTAAAAAAAATCGCACAAATTACTGTTCCAAGTATCAAATAAATCATTTTTTTTCTGCCTAGACCAGAATATCCTTAGGAAAGCAGATTTCTAAAAAAAATCAGATCAATATTTTTCAATTTTCACTTTTCCCTCTAAAATCAACAATATTTTTTTCAAAATTTATTAAAAAAATCGCGCCAATTTGAAAAAAGTAGCACAGACGCGGTCTTTTAATAACTATTTTAAATATCGTGAAAAAAACCGCATATTTTTAGCTATATTAGTATATTAGGCGAGATCTCTTCCAAAAACAAATAATTTTGTTTTCCGACGCTCTACAAATACAAAAAAATTATTTTGGGAGTAAAACAGCTGTGGAAAACGTATTTACGAGGGGAGTGCGAAAAATCAGCCTCTAAAATACATATAAATGAACTAATAATTGTTTATCTTCCGGAATCGATCTCTAAAAGGGGTAAGTAAAGTAACCACCATTGAAATAAGTCAGTGGTTTAAAGATGTCAACGCACCGTGTGCGATGACACGGTGTGTTCCTGAGATAAAGAAAGAACAAAGGCGAGTAGGCTTATTTATAAACACACGACAAGTAACATGTGTTACTTAGTTTCGTTTGGAAACTTAGGTTGCAAAACAAACAACCACTCCGTTGCGTTCGGCGATACAGGACCGTATTAATATTATACAATAATTTAAAAAATATATATAAACTTTTTTTTGTCATCGTTGCCTGTACCCAATTTCAGTACCAATTTTTCATTTTTGTCTTAACCTTTTTCAAATTTTTTTTGCTTTTTTCATGCCTTTATTTTAAATTTAATTATACCAATACCTGTCAATTGTCAAATCACTTCCGGCATTTTCTATCATTTTCTTGACATAGTTATTGCGACTCTTTTATATGGTCAATGTCGACATTTTTCAAAAATTCTTAGGTAGCTTCCCTTTACTTTGTCCTTTGATGGATAGTTACTCTTGCCAATTACCCCAAGTGTAGTTGGATTTCTTTTACTGCGCCTGCAGTCATATAAACGATGAGGATTGTTCCTGTCAACATGAGGCTCCCCATGTGGATTCCCTATTTTTACTTTCCGAACAACAGAGTTGTATAGAAGGAAAGTATTGCGATCATGATATTTTGACCATACCCAGATTTTAACGGATCTTTACGTTTTGAGGTCACCTGAATCCATTTATACCATTTTTAGCATGATGTCTGTCTGTCTGTGTGTATGTGTGTGTGTCTGTGTGTGAACACGATAGCGTCTAAACGGCTGAACCGATTAAGATGAAATTTTATATACATATTTAGGGTAGCAAGGAGACGACCTGTATACATTTTGGAGTTAATCGGACAACCGGAAGTGACAGTTGCTATAAGTAATGACGTCATTAGTAAACAAGATGGCAATAAAGTTTTACACATATATTTTTTATACGTTATAGTTTAATTTCGAATGATTATAATTTTTAAAAACTTTTGCCATTGTTGCCAGATTTATCAAAAAGTATTTTTTTTTCATATTTTTCTTAAATAACCAAAATAATGCATTTTTATGAAAAATTACAGGATATGAAAGTTGTAGAACATAAAATTTTCTACACATTTTGTCATACCGGTTTTTTGAATTCCTGATAGTTTCGCCGCTAGAGGGCGTGAGAAAAATTTATATTGACATTTTTGTGACTTTTTTAGATTTTGAGACAAAATTATCTAGTTTTGTGAAAAATTTCATGGTATCAAAATTGTAGAACATAAAATTTTCTATAAATTTTGTCTTGACTATTTTTTCAAGTTGCGCATAGTTTCGCCGCTGGTTTTTATTTTAATTTTTCTTTATTAAATTATTATTTTTTAGTTAAATTTTTATATTAAAAATTTAAAAAAAATATCTTTGAATTTGTAATAATTAATTTTATAATTATAATTTTTTTCAAAATTTTATTACAAAACTTTTAGAATTTTTAAAAAATTGGCTAAGAAATTTAAGATTATATTACGATTTTAAACTAAATTGAATAACTTCTAAAATATTAAAGTTATTGAAATTTGATTTTCACCATTCGAAAGATAATATAAAACTCTAAATTTTAAATGTATTTTAGTTTCTTAAAATTTAGAATTGTAATTATTATAGACAAAATTGAAAATTTTTTTTAAATTTTTTGTAATTTCGTTTTATCAATAAGTATAAAATAAATGAAAAAAGTAAATAGCATATCCGAAAAGGATCCAAAAGTACTATGTGTGTAAATTATTTCATAATTTTAATATAGTATTTGTAAAAGTTATAGCAAAATATGAAAAAAATTAAAACAATTCAATGGATTTACCCATGAATTTTCGAAAAAAAATTTAATTTTTTTTTAGTTTTTTAAACTAACTTTATTAATGCATTTTGATCCAGAAACCTAAAAAAAGGTCTGTTTCCCATTTTGAATAAAATTGAATGAGATATTAATTATTTATTGATTTTAAAATTATTCAAAAATAGGTTTGATTTGTTTTAAGGTTAAAATTAATATTAAAAATTTTAAAAAAAATTACCCTTAAATTTGTAGTAAAAAACTCTATAATTGTGATTTTTTTCAAAATTTTATTCAAAAAATTGTAGAATTCCTCATTTTTTTTTGAAATTTAATATAAGTTTAAAAAAAATTGAATAACTTTAAAGATATTAAAATGGGATTTATACCATTCGATAGGTAATATAATTAATGTATTTAAATGCAGAAAAACTAAAATAATCGATTAAACAATTAATTTACTAGGAGTGTTCGGAAAGTTGGGTGGGATTACCCCCTCATTTTTTTGGAAGTTTTCCTCCCAGAAACCTTTCTTTTTACTTATTCCCCTTTTTTCTGAACGCCCTAAGGGGCTAATAGCTGTAACATAGGTTACAAATTCCTTCCAATTTTTTATTTTAATTTTAAGCGTTTTTTTCTAACCCACTCGGGTTTACTTGTACTTACCTTTCATAGTTATTATCCCTTCCCCTCTTAGTAGCGGTACCCTTAAATTAAGCACTATGCTAATTTTTAAGGTTTAATCATATTATTTAGTTATTTTGGTAAGTCATTATCTTTATCTTTGTAAGAAATTTTCCTAGATTAATCTATTATAGACCTGAAGATGGTTTGTTAACCGAAACTAGTGTTAAATTTTTGTATAATTAAATTTTATTGTGGTACATGATTTTAAGTTTTCATTTATGATTATTTCTTAGGAATTTTTAGGATATTTAGATAATCTCTATTACATATTTTCATTGAGTTTGCTATTTTGTTTGTTACGGTTGTATCGATTTTTTTTAAAAAATTTGAAAACTTGAAAATTTTATTCGTTATTGTGTCTAGATATGATGGAAAGCAATTTTGAATTTCTTGATTTTCATTTTCGAGATATTATTTTTTCGCCAAGGTATATAAAAAATGTTAATTTACTTAAGAGTCCGATCCTGCTTAAACGGTTTATTTTGAGAATCGAGATTACCTATGAAACATAGGGTTATTTATAAATTTCATCGTTCGAAGCTGCTATGACCGCTTCTATGCCTGTTTCACGCTATTTTATGCCAAATTCCCAACATCACAACTACTTAAAATTAATAAAAAAAATATTACTAATAATCTCGAATAATTTTAAAGATTTTTAGATAATAACAAAAAAAATTATTTATATATGTTTTAATTAATAATTTAATAGAATCCGATATGTAATTTATGTGATAAATATGTTCCTTCTTGTGGCATGAGTAATTTTTGATTATTAGGAATTAAGAAACTTTTATTTTAAAAACGAATTTATTTTGCAAATATAAAATGTGGACCGAAAAATCAATCATAGAAAATGTTTTTTATCAACCAAATTTTGAAATGGTCATGAATATTTACATTAACTCATTAAAAATAAAAATGTTTTTGAAGTAGAAATATTTAGTTTACTTTATCTCTTGCTGATTGAATTTAAAAAAAAAATGATTTATTTTATACTTGGAACAATAGTTTGGAGTTATTTAATAATTTTAAGATTTTTCGATGTTGTTTAAAATTTAATTCTCATGTTTTTTTATAAGTATATTTCCATCTTTATCTTGAAAATTTTTTTAGCTGTTCACAATATTTTCCCTTCTCAGAGGTGAGTCGGGTAAGTAAAACCACATAAAATCAACAAAAATGGATGAAGTGTGAAAAAAATCGAGAAAAGTTAAAAAAAATCGAAAACAGTTGAAAGAAATCGAAAAAAAATCAGAACAAATTGAAAAAAATGGGATAAAATTAAAAACATCGAAAAAAACTAAAAAAAAATGAAAAGAATGAAAAAAATTAATCGAAAATATCGGATAAAATCGAAAAAAATTGGAACAAATTGAAAAAAAAATGGGATAAAATTAAAAAACATCGAAAAAATAGTCGAAAATCAAATACGATCCCAAAAAATCCGATAAAATCGAAAAAAAAAGAAACAAATCAGAAAAATCGACAAAAATGGTTATAAAATCGAAAAACATCGAAAAAATCAAATATAATCGAAACGACATAAATCGAAAAAATTGAAAAAACCGGAAACTAAAAACTGAAAAAATCGAAAAAAGTCAAATACAATAGAAAAAAATCGGATAAAGTCGAAAAACACTTTTTCAGATATTTAATGTTAAAGTTTCAAATTTTGACATTTTTTTATTTTTGACAGATGACAGTTGGAGAAATAATTTTGACTGTTTTTCAAGGGCTTTCAAATAACATATTGTAAGTAAAATTCCGTGACATATGGTCATTGTCATGTACAAAAACTAATGGGTTCTTTCGACGGATAACTCAAACCCATATACCAAATTTCAGCTCAATCGGATTTAACGTGTGGCCTCTATCGTGGAAGAATACACACAGACAGACAGACAGACAGACTTCCATTTGGAAATGGTCTTAATCATCTCAGTTGACCTCAAAATGGATATTTCCATCTTCTTCTTTAAATTTTTTTTTAGTTTGTTCGCAATACTTTCCCTTCTCGGAGGTGGGTCGGGAAAGTAATATTATTATTCAGAATTTTTTAAAAATTTTGAAAATACAAAAACAATTTTATTAAAAGATCTGCAAACCGCTCGAGTGTAAAAAAGTCTTTACGTGTAAGTTTCACACTACTTTTTCTACGACCGGGTACTATCTATCTCATCGTAAACCCGCTTTTCTGAATTAATCTTAATATTTTCATCGACATTTTTTTTTCTGGAACATATCTAATAAAGACAGTAATTTAATAATCAATAGACGAATAATATAAAAAGTTCATTCGAAATGTCAAAATAAATGGGTATTATTTAAAAATACATACGAACTCCCTGTTTTAGCCTAAGGGTATAAAAAAAACGCATAAGCGAGCGTAAAAAAACTTTTTGTTCCATTTCCTTCTCTTTGAGAATCAACTGCATTGCAGAGAAAAAATAATTCAAACAAAGGCACATAAAATTGATATCAAGGCCTACTACTGTATTGTGTAAATCGCCTTTCAGATGTACAGAAACAAAACACCATCATCGGGTTATTAGGATCTCGGATAGTACAGGCTGTCCCAATATTATTTATTTAATTAATTATACATATTGTAAATCGTATTGTACATATCAATATCTCGAGTAAGCAAAATGACAAAAGAGCTGTGTTTTTTGATGCAGTTGAAGATCGAGAAATCCCATCCAACAATTACAATAGAAATTAATAGAAAATCAATATTCAGCTGTTATAATTTTCAGAATGATTTACGGCACATTTCCTATGTAAGTTAGAAATATTTACAAGCTGTATTAAAAAATAAATTTAGATTTTTTTGATATGTTAAAAACTGAATGAAATTAAAAAAAAAGGGAAACCCATTTATCTAGAAAAGAAAATTATCAGAGGATCAGAGATTTTCAAAATATCAAAATTATGCTTGGAGAAAATGTTTAATTTTGTTGTAAAATCAAAAATTATAAAAAAAATATTATTATTATTATTATTAAATTCTAAAATTTGGAAATTTTATTTTGAAATCGAAATTTTTTAAAACAAATCAAATTATTTCCTCAAAAAATTAAAAACTTTGGTATAAATATTCGAATTTGACATATAAAAAAATAATAAAAATCTAAAATTTTATGTAAAAATTCAAATTTAATATAATTCAAAATTTGCTATTAAAATCCAAAAGATATTTAAAAAAATAATTAATGGGTTTTACTAGTATAAATAAATTTATATTTTTTTGAAACTTTAAAAAACTGAGTTAAATAGAATAAAGTTTTATTAAATAAAAAAGAAATTTCAGAGAATCAGATATTTCCAAAATTTTAAATTTTATGCAAATGTCATTTAGAAAAAATGCGTACTTTTGTTTTAAAAAGTTTTAAATTCAATATTAAAATCCAAAATTAATTAAAAAAATTAAAAAAAAATTGTATTAAATTCGAAGTGGGAAATTTTATTTTAGAATCGAATTTTTTTTTAAGCAAATCGAATTATTTATAATTTTTTTCCTCAAAAAATTCCAAAATTTGTTATGAATATTCAAGTTTGGCATTAAAATAAAAAATTAATAAAAATTTAAAATTTGGTATAATCAAAATTTGCTATTAAATCAATAGTATATTTATAGAAAAAAACTAGAAAATATGATAAAAAATTCGGAACAAATGGGCAAAGTAATATAATCGAAAACAATCGAATTAAATTGACAAAAATTTTAATACACAATCGATAAAAATCGAATAAAATTAAATACAATCGACAAAAATCGTAAAAAACTAAATAAAATCGATAAAATGTAAAAAATTGATAAAAAATAAATACGAAAAAAACCGAAAAAAAAAAACTGAAAAAAGTCAAATACAATACAAAACAATCGAATAAAATTGGCAAAAATTTTAATACAAAATCGATAAAAATCGAATAAAATTAAATACAATCGACAGAAATCGTAAAAAACCAAATAAAATCGGTAAAATCTAAAAAATCGACAGAAATCGTAAAAAACCAAATAAAATCGATAAAATCTAAAAAAATCGACAGAAATCGTAAAAAACCAAATAAAATCGATAAAATCTAAAAAAATCGACAAAAAATAAATACGAAAATAACCGAAAAAAAAACTGAAAAAAATCAAATACAAAACAAAAAAATCGAATAAAATTGACAAAAATTTTAATACAAAATCGATAAAAATCGAATAAAATTAAATACAATCGACAGAAATCGTAAAAAACCAAATAAAATCGATAAAATCTAAAAAAATCGACAAAAAATAAATACGAAAAAAACCGAAAAAAAAAACTGAAAAAAATCAAATACAAAACAAAAAAATCGAATAAAATTGACAAAAATTTTAATACAAAATCGATAAAAATCAAATACAATCGACAAAAATCGTAAAAACCAAATTAAATCGTTAAAATCTAAAAAAAATGAAAAAAGTCAAATACAATACAAAATAATCAAATAAAATTGACAAAAATTTTAATACAAAATCGATAAAAATCGAATAAAATTAAATACAACCGACAGAAATCGTAAAAAACCAAATAAAATCGATAAAATCTAAAAAAATCGACAAAAAATAAATACGAAAAAAACCGAAAAAAAAACTGAAAAAAATCAAATACAAAACAAAAAAATCGAATAAAATTGACAAAAATTTTAATACAAAATCGATAAAAATCAAATACAATCGACAAAAATCGTAAAAACCAAATTAAATCGTTAAAATCTAAAAAAAATGAAAAAAGTCAAATACAATACAAAACAATCGAATAAAATTGACAAAAATTTTAATACAAAATCGATAAAAATCGAATAAAATTAAATACAACCGACAGAAATCGTAAAAAACCAAATAAAATCGATAAAATCTAAAAAAATCGACAAAAAATAAATACGAAAAAAACCGAAAAAAAAAACTGAAAAAAATCAAATACAAAACAAAAAAATCGAATAAAATTGACAAAAATTTTAATACAAAATCGATAAAAATCGAATAAAATTAAATACAACCGACAGAAATCGTAAAAAACCAAATAAAATCGATAAAATCTAAAAAATCGATAAAAAATAATACGAAAAAAACCGAAAAAAAAACTGAAAAAAGTCAAATACAATACAAAAAAATCGAATAAAATTGACAAAAATTTTAATACAAAATCGATAAAAATCGAATAAAATTAAATACAACCGACAGAAATCGTAAAAAAACAAATAAAATCGATAAAATCTAAAAAATCGATACAAAATAATACGAAAAAAACCGAAAAAAAAACTGAAAAAAGTCAAATACAATACAAAAAAAATCGAATAAAATTGAAAAAAATTGAAAAAAATCGAAAAAAAATCCAAACAAAATCGAGAAAAATTGAAATATCAAATATATAAAAACCCAAATAAATTCTGACAAAATCGATAAAAATCAAATACGATGGAAAAAACAAATAAAATCGACAAAAATGGATGTAGTTTGAAAAAATCGAAAAAAGTTGAAACAAATCGTAACAAATTGAAAAAAAAATGGATAAAATTAAACATCGAAAAAAACTAAAATAAAAAATAAAAAGAATGAAAAAAAATATGGATATAATTAAAAAACATGAATAAAACAGTCGAAAATCTAATACGATCCCAAAAAATCCGTTAAAATCGAAAAAAAAAGAAACAAATCGGAAAAATCGAAAAAAATAGTTATAAAATCGAAAAACATCGAAAAAATCAAATATAATCGAAAAGATATAAATCGAAAGAATAAATAAAAAATTGAAAAAACCGAAAAAAACTGAAAAAATCGAAAAAAGTCAAATACAATAGAAAAAAATCTGATAAAGTCGAAAAAAAAATCGGAATACTTTTTCAGCTATTTAATGGTCAAGTTTGAAATTATGACATTTCTTTATTTTTGACAGGTGACAGTTGGAAAACTTTTATTGTTTTTCGACTTTTCAGAAATTCAAAATGTCAAAAAATAATATCATTGTAGAGGCTTTTAACCATTCTGAGTGGGACATACTATATAATAAGTAGTTGGAAGTGAGCTCGAGATGAGATAAATAGGGAGAATAATGATTGAAGAATGAAAAGATCGAGTGCAGCTGCAGATATTTATTCGTAAATGCGTAACGACGCCTCTCGAGTGGTCATTCTTTTGCTTATTCTCTTCTCCGTTCTCCTGCTGTTGCCTGCCGTTCTTGCCTCGATTCATTCGGTCTCAAGTTTGCAGGAATATTTTCTCACAAATATTATCCGTAACAACTGAGAGAAAAAGAGAGAGACAGAGAGAGCTTCACTTAAAGTGCGCGTTTGTTTTGTTTTCAATGGAACATTTCCTTCTAATAGGGCGTAGTGGTTGTTTGAGTAATTATTATTTCAAGATTTATGCTACTTTCTATTATTGTTATTGTTCTGTAGACGAAAAGCAGGAATGTTTTTAGGGGTTTCATATAATTCAATATATTAAGTATAATAAAAAGGGCCAAGATAATATTTTTTCTATGTCATATTGGTTCATTATTGCGTTTTTATTGCTTAGTTACCAATTACATAAAGGGTGTCGGCCAACTTGCGCCCGACCGGCTTGCGCCCGCTCATTAATTCAGCCAGTTTGCGCCCAATGTATTAAGGGTACCTGCTGGATGGCCTGTTTGCGCTCACCGTAATAATTCTTAGAAGAGTTTATTTTGTATTTAAAATTATAATAAAAAGATCTCGAGAAGTAAAGGTATCTAAAAACTATAAAATAAGACTGAATTAGCACCCCATAATTTTCATAACAAAAACTATTAATTAACTAAATGTTTGATAGATGGCGATTAGATGTACTTTATGCGTAAAAAAATAAATGTTTATTAACCTCCAATACCACTTGCTTAGTTGTCAGATGTGATGATCGCTGGATTTTAGTGTTAGGAAATAAGGGAATTCTTTAATATTTTTGCAATATTTTTATCTAAATCTGATTTGTACAGTAAACAATTTTTTTAAATTTTTTTTTTCTCCAAATAAATAACCTCGGTTTGATTTATATTATAATGTTTTTTTTCAGTACCATTCTTGACTTTTGTGGAAATTATTTGTTAGTTACAATTTCTTTTATCAGGAAATGATTATTTCAGAAGTAATCTACAAAAAGTGTTAAAATATAGAGATCCAAAAAATAAAATTTGTTTTTTTCTTCTGTTTTTTCTAATTTTTCTTCTTTTTTCTCATTGTTCTGTTTTTTCTATTTTTACATTTTCTAATTTTTTTCTAATTTTTTTCTTGATTTTTTGTGTTTGTGTTTTCTAATTTACTCTTTTAATTTTTTGTTTTTTTCTGTTTTTTTTTGTTTTTTCAATTTTTTGTAATAATTCCTCATTTTTTTCTCATTGTTCTGGTTTTCTATTCTATTTTGTTTTCTAATTTTTTCTTATTCCATTGATTTTTTGTGATAATTTGCGATATTTTTGTCATTTTTTTGTGATTTTTTGCGATTATTTTGCGATTTTTTGTGATATTTTTTCTGTTTTTTTTTTGTAATTTTTTCGATTCTTCTAATTTTTTCTCCTTTTTTTCTTTTTGTTTTTTTTCTTATTTTTTAAATGTTTCTGTTTTTTCTATTCTTTCTTTTGTTTTCTAATTTTTCTCATTTTTTCTTATTCCTCTCATTTTTTGTGATAATTTGCGATATTTTTGTCATTTTTTTGTGATTTTTTGCGATTATTTTGCGATTTTTTGTGATATTTTTTCTGTTTTTTTTTTTTGTAATTTTTTCGATTCTTCTAATTTTTTCTCCTTTTTTTTCTTTTTGTTTTTTTTTCTTATTTTTTAAATGTTTCTGTTTTTTCTATTCTTTCTTTTGTTTTCTAATTTTTCTCATTTTTTCTTATTCCTCTCATTTTTTGTGATTATTTGCGATTTTTTGCGAGTGCTTTGCGATTATTTGTGATATTTTTCGTTTTTTTGCGTTTTTCGAGGCTTTATTTACGTTTTTTTTTATGATTTTTCGCGTTTTTTTATTCGTCTTTTTTACAATTTTTATTATTTCTCGTTTTTGCCGCAGTTTACAAATGTATTTTTCATTTTTTCCCAATAATTTCTATTTTCTTTCTCAATTTTTTTTTTTTATAATTTTTTTTAATTGTTTTTTCCTATTTTTTCTGATTTTTTCAGATTTTATCGATTCTTATCATTCTTTATGGTTTTTTGTTTTTTTTTCCGGTTTTTTTTTAAATTTTTTCAATATTTTCTCATTGTTCTGTTTTCTAATTTTTTCACATTTCTTTTCTCATTTTTCTATTTTCTCATTTTTTCATGATTCGAATGGCTATGCGATAAGGATTGATTATTTATTATGGGCGCAAATCGGTCGACCGGCAGGTACCTTTAGAATCTTGGGCGCAAACCGGCTGAATTAATGAGAGGGCGCAAGCTGGTCGGGCGCAAGCTGGCCATATCCACATAAAGGTTTACTTTATGCCCGTTCGGGCATAAAGTGAACATTATGGCCCGCGCAGTCATAAAGTGCACCTTATGGCTCGCACGGGCATAAAGTGAATCATAGGGCGCGCAAAGCGCACTTTATGGCCACGCGAACATAAAGACAAAAAACAGTTGTTTAACATAATGTACAAATTGTGAATTAAAATTATTATGTTATTAAAATCTAATTAAATTTTCAGAATTTTTAAATATTTATGGGAGGCCCTCGGATTTGTAAGATTTTCGCCCTCAGGGCATAAAGATCTATTTATACCCTGGGTACAAAAATAACTTAATATTTATACATAATGGGCATAAAATTGATATAATTTAAATATTGATTATTTAAATAAAAATTGTTTAAAATTGTTCATTGGAAATGTCTTACGTATTTCGCATTTTTTGAATTAATTACATAACAACACACTGTATGAGTCAGAAAAATGATATTCATAAAGCAATTCTAAAATCGGGAATTCGTGGCCTCGTGCCAAACCAAATTCTTCATATTTTCTGAGATTTTGTCCCGCTGCGGTATATGAAAAACATTCCCAGATGCGGTGCCCCACTATTTTAGGAACAGTTGGGAATAAGTCGGAAAAATACAGTGGTGTAACGAGGATTTTCTATAAAATCTAATATTTTTTTTATTTGTTATTAAGAGAAAAACTAATTATAAAAAGTTTGTAAAATAAGTCAAATCAAAATATTCAAATAATTTTTTCAATATCGGAATATTAGAAAAAATAACCAAGCAAAAAAATCCTGTCCGGACGTCTGGATGTAAACACTGTAACTTTTGAACGAAAGCTCCGATGGAGTTCCGGTTAGTTTTGTCCAAGGAAGAACCCTATTGAATTTGAGCAGGATCGGACCGGCCCTTCCGGTACCCATCATACAAATTACAAATTAAAGTGGTTTGGATGGGGATGTTGCAGAAATTATTGACACATTGTTTGATTTTAGCGATTTTTTTTCTTTTTTTTTGGCTTTTTTACAATTTTTTTGATTATTTTCCGGATTATTTTTCATTTTTTTCTATTGTTTTTCTTTCACTTTTTTCCTGTTCTTTCATTATTCTGATGTTTTGTTTTTTTTCTGGTTTTTTTCGTTTTTTTTTCGATTTTTTCTAATATTTTCTGATTTTTTCTCATTGTTCTGTTTTTTATTTCTTTTTCTTACGTTTTATAATTTTTTTATAATTTTATAATTATTTTATAGAAAGATACTTTTTTGATTTTTTCTCATTTTTCTGATTTTTTGCTTTTTTCTGTTTCTTTTTCTGATTTTTTCGTTGCTTTCTAATTTTTCATCTTTTTTGTCATTGTTTCGTTTTTTTATTTGTTTTTTTGCCAATATTACTTTTTTTGTTTCATTCTTTTGTTTATAATTGTTCCGGTTTTTGGTTGTTCTTTACGATTTTTTCCAAACTTTTTCCGGTTTTTTGCGATTTTTTTGATTTCTTTTTATTTTTTCCATATTTTACAATTTTTTTTTTCATGTTTTATTCTGATTTTTTCAATAGTTTCTAATTTTTTTAATTTTTTTCTCATTGTTCTATTTCTTTCTTTTCTTTTGTAATTTTTTCTTATCCTCCGATATTTTTTTGATTTTTCGGTTTTTTTGTATTATTTTTAATTTTTTTTCTCTTATTTTTCTTTCACTTTTTTCCTGTTTTCTCATTATTCTGATGTTTTGTTTTTCCATTTTTTCAAATCTTTTCTCATTTTTTCTCATTGTTCTATTTTATAATCTTTTATAATTTTATAATTATTTTATAAAAAGAGACTTTTTCTGATTTTGTGCTTTTTTCTGTTTTTTTTTTCTGATTTTTTCGATGCTTTGATTTATTTCAATTCTTTCGATTTTTTTTTATTATTTTTTTATTTCATTCTTTTGCTCCAGTTTTTGGTTGTTCTTTACGATTTTTTCCAACTTTCCGGTTTATTGCGATTTTTTTGATTTTTTATTTATTTTTTCAATATTTTACAATTTTATTCTTATTTGTTTCCAATATTTTCCAATAATTTTTGTTTCTTTTGCGATTATTTCCGATTTTGTCTGATTTTTTCGAGTCTTCTAATTTTTTCTTGTTTTTCACCAGTTTTTTTGATTTTTTTCATGTTTTATTCTGATTTTTTCTAATTTTTTTATTTTTTTCTCATTGTTCTATTTTTTCTGTTTCTTTCTTTTCTTTTGTAATTTTTTTTTATCCTTTTTTTGATTTTTCGGTTTTTTCGTATTTTTTTTTGGCTGTTTTCTGATGTTTTTCTTTTGTTTTTGAATTTTTTCCATTGTTTATGATTTTTTTCAAATTCCTTCAGTTTTTTCTAACTTTTTCTTATTTTTCTGATTTTTTCAATTTTTTTCGATTTCGTTCGATCCCTCTCGATTTTGTCGATTTCTTTTGATTTTTGTCGATTTCATTCGATTTTTTTTTTATTTTTTATTTCGATTGATCTGTTTCGATCTCTTTCGACTTTTGTTGATCATTTTCGATTTTTGTCTTTTTTTTCTCGATTTCTTTTGATTTTTTTTTTATATTTTTTTCGATTTCTTTTGACTCCTTTCCATCTCTTTCGATTTCTTTTGATTATTTTCGATTTTTGTCGTGTTTTTTCGGTTTTTGTCGATTTTTTTCGGTTTTTTTTTCAACTTCTTTTGATTTATTCCATCTTTTTCGATTTTTGTTGAGTATTTTCGTTTTTTTTGTCGATTTCTTTTGATTTTTTTCGATTTTTATCGGTTTTTTTCGATTGATCTCAATTTTTGTCGATTATTTTCGATTTCTTTTGATTTTTTTACCATTTCTTTTATATTTTTTTCGATTTGTTTTGAATGTTTTCAGATTTTTGTTTTAAAATTTTAAAAAGTGAAAAAATTAGGCAAGAAACTTATTTCCTAACGGGGTCCTCCGAAAGCACAACTTTTAATAGATTTACGGTACTTTTAATAAATTATTCTTTAGACGATTTTTAATAAATTTTTTTCAATAGTTTTTGTTGTTCCTCATTTTTATAATTTTTTTTTTAGTTTTAACAAATAATTATAATTTTTTCCTATTTGTAACGAATTACTGATGCACAAAAGCCTCATTATTAGTTTTGTGATGGCGAAAAAAGTTTCTTACCCCCACTTTTTATCACTTTTCTCGGCGTTTCCGAAATCCCCAAGACCGAACATGCAAAAAAATCCTGTCCGGACGTCTGGATGTCTTGTCTGTCTGTCTGTATGTAAACAATGTAACTTTTGAACGAAAACTTCAATCGAGTTCCGTTTTTCATTTTACCCAGTTAATTTTGTCCAAGGAAGAACCATATTGAATTTGAGCAGGATTGGACCGGCCCTTCCGGTATCCGCCATACAAATTAAAGTGGCTTGCAGGGAAAAAAAAATTTTCAATTAAAATTTTTAGAACTTATGTATCCATAATATATTTCTTCTTCAAATATCCGTAATATCTACAAAATTATTTTTTTTACAAATTATTCAAATTTTTCTTTATACTTTTTAAATTTGTCATATTTTATTCCTCATATTTGTTTTATATTTTTTATTTTGGTAATTTATTTAAAAATTTCAGTTATAATCTCTCTAGAGCTTGAAAATTTTTTCGAGATGCGAATTTTCTTGAAAAAATAAAAATCTGAACGAAGACAAAATTTACAGAGAATAATTCAAGCTCGCGGGAGATTCGGTACAAAAATTTTATACCAAATATTATACCAAAAATTATTTAAAAAAGAAAATACAATTTATGACAGTCAGTAGGAGTTTAAATTATAATAATTATGCACAATTAAAATGTTTAGTAAATAAATAGACAATTATTTAAAAAGATACTTAAAAGTTTAGAAATAATAAATACAATTAATAATATGCTTGAAAATTTAAATAAGCACGAAAAATGTCAATTTTATCGTATTATTTATAGTTTTTAAAATTTATAGTTTTTAAAATTTATGTTTGGTGATTTTTAATTATTTCTAATTGCAGAAAATTGTTTTATATTTTTAAATTACTTTTTACGGTAATCTAAACATTTTTAGAATTAAAGGTAAAAATTGTAATAAGTGTTTCTAAACCCCCGTCGCTGTTTAATAATAAGAAAACTATTCAATATGCGATCGCGAGGTATAGAGATAGATAGAAATGAGAGTCGCAATTAGTTCTAAGAATAATCATAATTAATATGGCTGTCCAAGAGATATTTGAACGCGCGCCAAGTTACGTACACGAGAAAAGCTGAATTTAGTTAAAATGTAACTAATTGGCAACCGAAATAACACGAATTAAAATGCTCCAAGAGAATAATTATTTATAAGAGTTTTGACAGCGCTTACAGGTATAAAACAAAACAAAAATAAGTATAGAAAAAAAAAACCACTGTGTGGATCTGGATTAGGGCCAATATTTTTCGATCAGGACTAAATGTAGTCCTTTGGAACAAGAAAAATTTGTATTCTTAGAAAATATTGTTTGTGAATAATAATAAGCTTTCTGGGTATTTTTTTTTTCGTTTGGAATTTTTAACCTATTTAAATTCAAACTTTGAAAATAGGGAAAAATAGATACAAATAGGGGCAAAAATAGGGACACAAATAGGGACAAATCGATAAAATAGGAAAAAGGAGGGTAAATATACGAAAAAATAGGAGAAAATGGAAAAAATAGTAAAAAATAATGAAAAACAGAAGATAAGGAAAAATAGAGTAATATGGAAAAATAGTTACAAATCAGGATAAAGAGGAATAAATACGGAAAAATAGAAAAAAAAAGAGGAAAAATAGAAAAATTATAAAAATATAGGAAAACATGGGAAGGAAGAATAGAGAAAATTGGAAAAATTGGAAAAAGGGAAAAAAATTGGATAAAATTGGAAATAAGGTGGGGGTAATCCCACCCAACTTTCCGAAAACTCCTGGTAATGTAATTGTTTAATCAATTATTTATTTTAGTTTTTCTGCATCAAAATACGTTAATAAAGTTTGTTTAAAAAAAATTAAAAAAATTTAATTTTTTGTTAAATTTTTTTTAACTTTTTATAATTTTGGCTATAACTTCTATAAGTTAATATTTTTAAATTATGAAATATTTCACACATAATATACTTGTTGATCCCTTTCGGATGTACTATTTACTTTTTTCATTTGTTTTCTCATTTTCGATAAAACGAAAGGACAAAAAAATTCTTGATTTTGGGTATAACAATTACAATTTTAAATTCGAATAAACTAAAATATATTCTAAATTTATAGTTTTATATTACGTTTCGAATGGTGTAAATCCCATTTTAATATCTTTAATTTTTTAAAAGTTATTTTTTACGAATTCTACAATTTTTTGAATAAAATTTTGAAAAAAATCGCTATTGTAGAATTTTTTACTAAAAATTTAATGGTATTTTTTTAAAATGTTTGAAATCAATATATTAATATCCCATTCAATTTAGTTTAAAATAACTAAAAAAAAAATCAAATTTTTTGTCAAAAATTCATTGGTACCCCTTTCAATTGGTTCAACTTTTTACATTTTTGGCTAGAACTTTTACAAATATTATTTTAAAATTATTTTGGATATACTATTTACTTTTTTCATTTGTTTTATACTTTTTGATAAAACGAAATTACAAAAATTTAAAAAAAACTCTTTTTTAAAATTTTTGTAATTTTTATTTTGTCTATAATAATTACAATTCCAAATTCGAAGAAACTAAAATACATTGTAAATTTAGACTTTTATATTATTTTTCGAATGGTGAAAAAGTTGTTTAAAATCGTAATAAAATTTCAAATTCTTTGATCCATTTTTTTTAAAACCTTCCACAATTTTTTAATAAAATTTTGAAAAGTATAAAGTTTTTTATTACAAATTTAATAGTTTTTTTTTTAATTTGTAATATTAAAATTTATTTAAAAAAAAATAATGTAATAAGATAAAAATTGTTTAAAAATTAAAACCAAAACTAGTGGCGAAACAATTTTGATTTCTTTTAATGTTTCATAAAAATCCATAATTTTGGCTCAAAATATAAAAAAAAGGCGCAAGAATCTATATATATTTCATTCACGCCCCCTAGCGGCGATACGATTCGGAATTCGATAAAAAAGTGAAGACAGAATTTGTAGGAAACTTTATGTTCTACAACTTTGATATCCTATAATTTTTCATAGAAATTCATAATTTTGGCTATTTAAAAAAATATGGAAAAATCAACCTATGGCAATAATGGCAAAAATTTTGAAAATTTTGAAAATTTGAATAATGCGAAATTAAACTATAATGCCTTCAAAATATATGTGTAAAAATTTATTTCGATCTTATTTAGTAATGACGTCATCACTCTTATACCAACTGTCACTTCCGTTTAACACCAAAGGTCGTCTCCTTGCTACCCCAAAAATTTGTATATAAAATTTCATCTAAATCGGTTCAGCCGTTTAGACGCTATCTTGTTCGATCGTTACAGGCGCCTTATTTCAGGTTTAGGATTGCCTCGGGCGCCACCTTCCATTTATAGTGAGAAGGCCACTGCACGGGCAGCGTCAGTGGAGAATAAATACTACAGGGGTCGTTTTGGTATCGATCAAAATCACTGGCGGCCAGAAGGGCGATCTTTACTTGCCCTACTGGGTTGAGTACCTGGGTATTAGCTGCTGGAATGTTAGTTTATGTGAACAGAAGAAAAATAAAAGTACAAAATAAAAATAAACCATTTATTGTTTCTGAATGCTACCAAAATTACCAAATCCGGAGGAGGGTGTATAACACGGTTCTTACTTTGGACGGTAAAGGCACGTCTTCCAGACTGGTTGTTGACGGTTCTAGACTCCAGTACAATTGGACGCTTCGTTCCTTTCAGCTTCTCTAAAGGTCGAGGGGACTGCCACTGGAACTCCAACAACTCGAACTTCGGGCTGCCACTGCAGCTAACATGATCGACTCCGGCTGCCGTATACCATAAGGTCGGCTGGTTATGCAAGACAAATAGTCCATCTTTCGGCGGGGGTATACAACTGGTACGACTGGCCTTATACTCGAAGCATCTCACATTTCCATAATTTTAAGTTAATTCTACTCCAGTGCCGTACGCGATTTAATTTATATATTTTAATTATTACGGAAAAAAGTAACTTTGTTACAACACATACATGTGGCTTTTTTCTGATGCTTGCCAGGACGCAACTTGGATACAAAGACTCCTAGAAGATTTTGAATGGAAAATTACAACTGTGGAGATATTCGAAGACAACCAGAGCATTCTGAAAATGTTGGATAACGACAGAGTCAAGGATAGAACAAAACATATTGAAATTATGCCAAGGAAATAAAGAAGTCGGTTTTTTAATACTGTCCAATAGAAAAGATTCGCAGATTCATTTACTAAACCTGTAAATAGCGAGAAACTAAAAATATTTTTGAGAAGAATATGGTTTATTTGTATTGAGGGGAGGTATTCTGTTATTTTACGTTTTTCATATATTATTTGAATGCTATTTTACACTTAACCTTAAAATTAAAATATAACTAATGACATATGTTAAGAATTGTTTTCAATGACACATATTAAGGTGTGTTTGTATGAATAAATTGGTAATGCAGAAAATTGTATTTTACTTTATGCGTTGCGTACCTTTTTACATCATTTAGTAATGTTTTTAACTTACTTGAAAAAATGTATTATACGATTATAATTTTGGGGTGAACCCAAACATTGTAGACTGCATTTAAAAGCGGTATTCCAGCATATTTTTCTCTTGACAAGTAATTAATCAACTTCAAAATTAAACTCTGCTTTCTCATTTTACCGGGAAGGTATTTTGACAATGAAAAATTAATTAAACTGTCAAAAGTAATAAATAACATTTACGTCGACATTAGTTAAGAAATACGTTAATGACGTCATAATTCCATTTCATGATTGAGAGATCAAGTTGGACAATGTATGACGTAACGGCAGAGGATGATTAAACAAACTCTAATATTTATTAATTTGTTTATGTTTATGTTTTCATTGTTATTATAAAAAATAAAACATAATTTTGAATATTATCATAAAAACTCATTTTAAAATATATTTAAAAGTATCTGAGTACACTATTTTCAATAGTAATTAATGTCTAACCTTTATGGTGACGTCGTGTGTATATACAAAGGACCATTTTTACAGAAAACCAAATTCGTTTTCTTCAAGGCTTCAAAGGAGATCATGCCTAACAGCATGTTTCAAAAATCTTCAACTACAAAATTGAAATCACTCGCTATATCTATTTAGTGTCCAAATTAAACCATCATCTGTTTTGTTTATGTGATGTGGAACTAGTCCAACTTACCCAATTTGTCATTGTAGAAGATTTTAATGCTCATAACATAAACAAAACCGTAGAAAATGTACTAAATAGCTCTGTCATATGTTTACTCAATACCGGATCTAACATTCAACTCAATTTTTTTTCGATAGTTTCCTCCTTCGGAATTTGTTTATAACGTGGTCATTAGATTTAATTTTATTATTTGTTTATTCGTAAAATTATGTTTTATTGTTAATTTATTATGCATAATTACTACTTTTAAGCAATATTAGATATTTTTAGAATTGTTTCTTTTCTAATAGATTTTGTGTTTTACTTTAACACATTTTTTTTTAAATTAAACATTAAAAGCATTTTCGTCCATTTATTAGTAAATATTTTTTATGTTCATTTTTCGTACATGGATTAACCTCATAAAATACCATCTGTCATCGTTAATTTTTTTTTTCGTAAATGGGCCACTAAAATTCAAACACGATAACATCTCGTTCGTAAAAATATTTTAAAGCTCGAGTTACGACCGAAAATGTCGTTTTAAACATGTAACCAATTTGTCGTTAGACTTTCTTACATTGTTGCTCTTTGTTTTTTGGGAACGTAAGAGAATTGGATATTTTGTGAATGATTTGTAGCTGGTATTTTTAGGAACGATATAAAATTTCAGTCACATTATGAGTCAATAACAAAAATTTATTGGGTGGTAACACGCCAGAATATTCATTTTTTTTTAACAAAAGAATGTTTGGTGTAAACATTTTCTGTATCTTAAACGGAGGTTTTTATTAACACTTTCATTGCCATGTTAAAATGAATTAATTAATTATAGAATAAAAGTTGTATAGAATTTTCTAGATCTTGGCAATTCGATTAAATTTACTAAAATTGAATTTTCTTTTCATTTCTTTACATTTAGATGTTCTAAATTTACATTTATTGAGCAAAATAGTTGGAACAAAAAAATTTTATTATTCCAAATTAAAATTAAATACACACCTTTTTTTAACATGCGTGAGGTATGTATAGTCATAAATCAGAAAATTATTTTATTATTAAAAATATTCATGTATCATATTTACGACCACAGTCGTTATATTATTATTCAAAAAGGTATACACAGGCATTGTTTATGGTTTCAAAGATTTACGACCGTTTAGACGATGAACAGCTTCTAGAGGCCAAAAAACTGTCTGTCGCCTGTCAATTTATTCTTAACACCGGCTCGACTCTACCGACATGTGTCTACAGAATGTTAAAATTCTTCGTTCCACAACTATACATGTGTCTTTCGGCTTAGATTACAGAATATTTTGTATAATATTTGTTTACAGGGTTGTTGATTTTAACAAATATTTAATTATCCCTTAAAAAAATTGGTTTTAAATTTCAGTTTAAAAATCAAATCATGCTTTAAACAAATTGTCATTTGACTGTTTTTATCAATATAAAAACAAACTTTCGTGCTACGTAGAGATGTTCGATAGTATCAATACTCGATATTTTGTAACGATACTTTTAGCTGTATTATCGATACACGGTAGTATCGATACGTTATCGTATCTAAAAATACTATTTTCATGAGAAATGTAATGTTGGTAGTTAATAATAAATTTGTTTGATACTTTTAAAATTCCTTGTATGCATTTAATTGTGTAAATCTGCTATTAAAATTCGATTCAATATACGGCTTTAATTAATTTTGTAAATATACTACTCATAGTACAAAAATCACAACTATAATTTATTACTTACTCAAGTAAATTTATTGACCAAAAAAATAGTTCCTTCTTATAATAATGAAAATTTTGTACTGAAAGTATTGAATGGTATGGTACGGTACGGTACGGTACGGTACGGTAGCAGATCTAAATTTTAAGAAAAAATGAAAATCTTAACATTTTTAATGATTCAATATTTTGTATCGATACTTTAAGTATCGATACTTTAAGTATCGATACTTTGGATACCAATATTATACCTATCGTATCGATATTGAACATTTCGATACTGAGTATCGATACTTTTTAGAGTATCGAACATCTCTAGTGCTAAGAGAGCAAGATTATCAGCCAACAGTAATTTTTTTTAGTAAACTGATTTAATCAACGAAATCGACTTCGACTTTGTGTTCTTTATCTCCGAAACATTTTTAAATTTTTATGTTCAAAGGATTTATTTCTACTACGATTGTCACAACAAGTAAATGTATAGGGTACCAAAATTTCGTACGAATTGATCGTACATAATATGTGTATTGTGACCAACCAACCCCCGGTATATCATATTATTATTTTTCCAGCAATTTAATGGTGTTTTGTTTCGTTTTATTGAATTTTTTTTTTTTTTAATTTTTAGAGATAGTCAAATCCCATTATATTTAATATGTTTTGTTTCGTCTTAGACATTATTGATTTCTCAAGCCACTTGATCTGTCATTATTTTTAATTATATTTTATTTCGTCTTCATTAGCACTTTTCTCAGGGTACTTTAGATCTGTTATGTCTGTGTTTAGAGGAAAACAAATAGTACATTTTTATATCTTTCATCGTAAACGACAATTTCCTCACTTTGTTTGGATTTATTTTGTCTTCGTAAAAATAAATCTAAGTATTTTCATATTTTAAGGTGAATACTGCACCGACCCGTTATATTTTTGCTAATTAATTTATCTATAGAAATTATGATTTTTAAGAAAGTAATCGTTTCTTAAAAAAAATTATTTATTGCTTATAAATGCATTTGTTAATTATCAATGGTTTTTGCTACTGAATATTAAAAATAAGGAACCGTTTTTTTTTAAATCATTATTTTTATTGTCCTTTCATATTCGAAAAAAAAAATTTTAATTGTTTATTTAATAATGGCTTCATATCTTAAAAAAAATATTTCAAAGCCAAAATGAATAAAAACCATTTGGCCCCCATTATTTCTTTTTCGAAGGTTTTTTGTTGTGCTAGATTTTTCTAGTTATTCTTAACATCGTTCCAAATTTCCATGTCTTAAAAAAATTATTTCATGATCAAAATCAATTAAAACCATTTATAGCTAGCCCCCCAATTTTTTTTTTCGAAATTTTTTCTGCCGCATTTTTACCAGATTATTTCAATATTTTGAATATTGTTCCTTATAGTTTTAAGCCTAAGAAAAATAGTATAGTAAAGATTAAGTAAAAATAAATTGCCCACGATCCTCATTATTTGTTTTTGTTGACTATTTTTTTTATTGTATCAATTTATCAAATTGTCAAAAATTTTAAGGCGAGACTACTATACAAAATTTCAAATAAAACAAAAAAAAATTTTTTTATTGCTTATAATATAAATATTAAAATATTTTCGCTGACACTTTTATTTCGTACTTTCCTTACTTTTTTAGAGCTTGAAATAATTTTTTAAGAAATGAAAATTTAAAACAATGCTCAGAACAACTAGAACAATCTGATACAACAAAAAATTCCGAAAAAGATAATGGAGGACTAGCTCTAAATGGTTGTAATTGATTTTGAACTCGAAATATTTTTTTAAGAATAGATTTTGAATATTTTTTTAAGACGTGAAGAGTTGTTAAGAACAACTATAACAATCTAGTACAACAAAAAAAATTTAAAAAAAATAATAATCTATAAGTTTTTAATTGATTTTGGGCTTGAAATAATTTTTTTTTAAGAACTGATGGAACAGTGCTAAGAATAACTAGAACAATCTAGTACAACGAAAAAAAAATAATGGGGGACTAGACCCAAATGGTTTTTATTGATTTTGACCTTCAAATAATTTTTTTAAGGGCATGAATGTTCAGAACAACTAGAACAATCTGGTGCAATAATAAAAAATCGAAAAAAAAATAAAGGGGGTTAGCTCTAAAAATGGTTTTTTGAGTTTTTCGGCATTTGTAGTTACGTTTAAGAAATAATTTTCTGGAACAATTTGGTACAAACCTGGAACAACTTTCAAAATATCAAAATTCGAAAAACTTCATACACACTACTTTTTTGCTACTGAAGCAGCGAAAGGGCTAGAGTCCATAACAAAGAACTTATTATCAGAAAATAGATCGCTTATAGAATATTTTTTGAAATCGCATCAACATATATATTCGAATATACCGACCTCAAATCCATTATCTGTAAAAAAAACGATGGAATTTACGAGTGTCACTTAGCAGAGCTCGGAGAAAAAAACCGCGGAGCCATTAAATCAAACTCCTTTCAGTACGAAAAAAAAAACCGAAGAATATTTCATCTCGACGCAAACAAAACGTGGCGTTTTTGCTCGACAATAAGCTTTTTCTTTTCGTTTTGACGTCTGAAAAGAAATACGCGTCGCGACGGTCGGAATTTTTTTCTCGTTTTGTGCGTCGCCCTCTTTACTCAAATGGCCTATAATATAGGAGGTTTTATTCTGGCGAAGGAATGTACAGGATGTATTTATTATAAAGGTCAATTAAGATTTTTCGAAAATGATAAAAAAAAGGTTAAAATATTATTAGTACTAACTAGATATATCTCTAGGAGGAACGGAGGAAGTTCGTTATCTTGATATACCAAAATCTGAAATATCTCAAAATTCATTAAAAACTGGCATAAGTATACAGGTTTGGCCAATATTTTACGGAACATTAGAAAAGAGAAAAATATATATATACGTACAGTGTGTCGCATTTAAGATAAATACACCCCATATTTTAGTTATTTAACCCTTCCGGTCACGACTTTTTGCTAGTAGGGATACAATATTGAAAATAGAAAACGAAGTTCCCTGATTTTCTTTAAAGATTTTTGAAAATATTTGCAAACTTTGTTTTTCCTCGAAAAAAAACATGTTCGTTTTAACGAATACGGTGATCATAGGGCATAAACCGGCGTGAAATTACAAAACTTTCGCTTAGACAAAAACACGTTTATTTAGCACGAAATCCAAGAAAATAGATTTTTTTAAACAAGATCCTAGTTTTCATCTTGCATCATCCTTGGTATCATCAAAGACTGGTACATGGCCCACTTCATCCAAGTGAATATCATTTATAGGTGTTACTTCCATTTTCTGTTTTTTTATTATAGTTGGCGTCGTCAGTGATTGATTAGCAAAATCGGATGATGGGCGTCCTGATTAGCAATTAGGTCCATTATACTTTTCTTTGCAATGTCTAATGTTTTGCAGTTTTCCTCAATATCTGACAATTGATCAATTATTTCCAAAAGTTGTTGCTCTGTAAAAAGCACAAATACAACGAGCGTTAAAGCGGGGCTCCACCAAACTGGGCCAGTCCGGCGGAACTTATGGCCATGTCGCCGGCATAAACTGCCGCGGAATTAAATTCGGCCTCCATATATTATTTTCATTTCGGAATAATTTTATCAATAATAAGACCTTCGGTAGAAATATGGTCATCATCTTGGGTATTTTCCGTATTCGAATCTTGGCTATCCATTTTAAAAACATTTGAAAATTCACTGTAAGTTAAATTAATGGTAGACGAAATGACTATGGTGATCGAAAGGGTTAAAAAGGAATACAGATCTGATTTTTCGCACAGTCTTAAACGGTGACGGTTCATATTTTTTAACATACTTAACCGAATTCTGAATTTTAAACTCAGCCTACTACGAATTGAACAAATAGGGCTGATTCTCAATATTTTGTTTCGCGTTAGAGATATCGAAAAAAGTTATTAGAAAAACTTCTTCAGAATATTCTTTTAGGCCGGTATACCAATTTTCATGACAAAATTCGCATTTTTAATATTTTCAATATTTTGGTATCTTAAAATTATTACCAGTTTTCTTTTTTAATTTTATACTTAGCATGGAGAATAATAAAATTTAATTAAACAATAATTTTCCTAATACAAAATAATTAATTAACTGTAATTAGATGTGGTCTCTCTCAACTAGATCTTCGTCTATTCTAATACATTTTTCAATTCTTTGTCTATTCTGTCTAAGTTGAGGGATGCTGATTTCTTGACATTCTCGTCGAGGGGTGTAATATTGGGAGACCTCGGAGGCCATAGTTCAAAAGGACTGGTTCTTCCTATCCAGCGCATAGGAAAATTTTGGTTCAACCACTCACGAACAATTCTTGAGTTATGACTAGATGCGCCATCTAGTTGCAAATACATATCCTGTCGCACATTAAGAGAAAGATTTTCAATATCATCCCAAAATTGCCCAGCGAGAAAATTAATTAAACGCTCAGCATTTAATGATTGGTTAAAGAAAAAAGGACCAATTATTTGGTCTCCTAAAATCCCACACCAAACATTGACTTTCTGGGAATATTGAAAGTACAAATTGCCTTTTCTTTCAATAATTAATAAGTGTGTACGCACCAACTCGTAACCTTCTGTTACCTTTTAATATTTCATTATATCCCTTTTTTTAATTTACAGTCGTTTGGGGAGATATTGACAAACAGAGGTTTGACAAGTATTGATATTATCAGATTATTACTTTACAATAAATTTGGATAATGTTTTATACAAGAATGTGTTTTTTTAATCTTATTTTGTTTTTACAATTTTTGAGAATTTTTGGATTTAGGATTAAGGAATAAGTTGAAAATGTAAACACATCAAATAATTGTAAAAATAAGATTAATAAAAGAGCTAAAACAGGGTAAGTTAAAATAGATTAAAGGTTATGTGTTAAATAAATTAAAATAAATAAAAATATGGGGAAGATGAGAGTTAATTTAAAGAATATTACACGGGGTAAAAATATATGATGTTTTTAGTACTTCGACCCGAAAAATTCACAAGAACTATACGCAACACGAAACTTGTGGACATAACGCTATGAGTCTTTTTTCTACGCCCATGACATTTAACAATAACATGCACGTAATACATAAATTTTCATAAATTTAGTCAATTGAAAAACATAAAAACTTTCAATTTTTCAAAAAATAAGTCTCGTTTTCTTAGCATACCATGGAAATAAACGTCATGTCATTTATATTGTCAATTTTTGTAACAAAATATTATTGATTTTATTCATTTTTATTGAAATTAATTTTTTTAGGGTTTTTCTATTTTTTTACTTTTCCCAATATTTCCTCATTTTTTCGTATTTTTTTTTTGTTTTTTTTTCCAATTTTTCCGATTTTTTTATGATTTTTTCGATATTATTTAGTTTTTTTTTCAATTTTTTCTAATATACTCGCGTTTTTAGATCTTTCCCTATATGCCTTTTTTCCATTTGTTCCAGATATTTGAAGTTTTTTAGTTTTTTTTACGGTTTTTTACGATTTTTGACGATTTTTTATGATGTTTTACAATTATTTACGAAATTTTAGGACGTTTTATCAGTTTTTTACCATTTGTACTGGTGCTTACGACTTGTTAAGTTTTTTTGCGAGTTTTTACGATTTTTTTCGTTTTTTACGTTTAACGATTTTTTTACGTTTTTTTTTTTACAATTTTTTACAGGTGTTTACGACTTGTTACGATTTTTTACGATTTTTTCAATTTTTTTCCTTTCTTAAAAATCCGTAACAAATCGTAAAAATTAGCGAATTGATTTTATAAAAATTACAATATGAAAAAAGTCTAATGACCTATTTCGATATTTTTAAAAATGACGGAGATATATTTTTTTTGATATTTCAATCCCAAATTAATTTGTCTGAAACTTTTTTTCATCCGACCCACGGGGATGGAACTGAAGGGGGTTGAAATTTCAAAAAATTTATATCTCCGCTATTTTCAAAAATATTGAAACAGTTCATAAAACTTTTTATATGTCCTAATTATTATAAAATTAATTTGTCTAAAATTTTTTTTAATCGTACCTAAGGGGATAGAACTGGAGGGGGTTGAAATTTCAAAAAAATCATATCTCTGCTATTTTTAAAAATATTGAAACAGGTCATTAGACTTTTTTCATGTCCTAATTATTATAAAATTTAATTGTTTGAAACTTTTTTCGATCTGACCATGTCGTGGAGTGGGGAAGGATGCTCAAATTTAGAAAATAGAAATCTACCTCCCTGTCGACCCTACCGACAGGATTTTTTTTTTATTTCTCTTCCTTTCTTCTGCTAATTTTCTTCCAAATTTCTTCTACTTCTATATTGTCCTCGAGTCACTGAGGTTGAGACTTGGTTCTCCGTATCCTGGGCTCAATCTTATAATCCCCTTATTTATAAAAAAAAAATTTTGTTTTATTTAATTTTTTTTTGTAAATTTTCAACATTCAGTGTTTCAAATTCAGGTTTTTTGTTTTTTGAAGTTGGCTTCCCCCATTCACATCATGCTATTTTAATTTGTTTGTCAGTTGTCACCTGTCACTATCCATTTTACAGTTGACATTTATCTAATGTCACTCGCACCATTTTTCGTATGGCTGTTTTCACTACCTACTGCCCTTAATTGGGTCAGGGTAGTGCAACAATTTATTATTTTAAACTCCTTCGAGCTGCCTTTGTGGGTTCGCTCCCCCATCGTAGGTGTTCTCTCCTACCCCTACGTGGGATTTCCCTGATCCTCTTTCCTTTGTATTTGGTACTACCGTTTTTCAAAATGGGACACATTTTGTGTCCCCAATATTTGTTTTCAACAAATTTTTACTTTTTTAACCTTAATATAATTTTATATTCAGTACCCTGCAACTTTATTAATTAAATTTTAATGTTAAATTTTATTTCACTGTTTGCTCCATGATCTTTATGGTAAGCCACTCACACTAATATTTTATTATTACCTGTTGTTTGTTAACGAGCGCTAATGTAGGCCTGATGATGGCGGAAGCCGAAACCAGTTGCCAACTTTACATTTGAACTAATTTAACAAATATATTTCTGTGGTACTGGACTTTGTGTATTTCTTTACTCACTTATTTAAAGCCTAAAAATTTATTTATAGCGGAACATTAACGTAGTCTTTTAAACGTTTACGTAGATAGTCGGCCTCGGTCTCGATTTTTTACATTGTCTTTAGGTGCTGGTATATACAAGGTGGACCAAAATTGTCGAGCAATACTTCTAGGGGTGATACCTAAAGTTTGAATATATGGTACCCCTCTCTAAAGATATTCATGAAAAACCAATTATCGTTAAGCTCTTTCTAGGGGTTGCTGCACCCTTAATAAGCGTTTTTGGACATAGTTTCATTAGACAAACATGACTTATTTTTAGGTGTTCTATTACCCCTAGAAGTATTGCTCGACAATTTTGGTCCACCTTGTATAACTATTGCAAGTCCTAGGGAGCAACATAGTCTGGTTTTAGTCTTTTAAACTGTTATTTAAGTTTTTCTTCTTTTTCAAGTACCTTTTATATTTTAAAACAAAAATTCTCTTAAAAATGTTTTTTTATTACCCTTAACGGTAACATTTTCATTTTTTCCCTCGCGGAAGTACTTAATAATAGCCTGATGATGACCGCTACCAGTTGCCTCCTGTTATTTTACATTAAATTCTGTGGTACCTGACTTTTTGCTTTATTTCCTTAAAATTTGGACCACATTTGAGATATGGATAACCATTGGGATTTTTGTATTATTCTTACGTCAAAAGTGATATTTTATCCCACTAATATTTAGGCGCTATACTTTTGGAAGAATTGACAACAAGTTTGGAAAGTAACGTTCTTGTTGCAAAAAAAATTTTTGATTTGCAAGTTTCCAATTAAAATATCTGTGTATATACGGTCTTATAAAAAAAAAAATCTCCCGCCATTTATGAACGTGTTGGCAACCGGGTTTGAGTTCCTTTTATTTTTGGCTTAAAGCCAAGCGGTCCGTGTGCATTATTCATATTCCAGAATAAGTTTCCTGGACAGATCTGGAATGAAGGTGATTAAAATATGTATACAATGTTGTTGTACTATACAAAGTACGTCTATGCGGCTTAAAAGTGAGTAAATAATTTAAATTAAGTCCATTTGTTGTGGTACATTAATCCTTAATTGGAGATTTGCATTATTTATTATCATGAAACTAGTTTTTGTAAATAGCAGATAATACAAATATTAAAAGCACAAAATTTTTGTTTGTCAAAAAAAATTAAATCATATAATTATAATGGATTAATATCAAAGCTGGTATAGAATAGAAAAAATTATATGTAAAACGGATGGGCGATTATTTAATAATTTTTAATTGTATCAAATTTTCATTAAAAATTTTATATGTCGTGTTCATTAGTTCAAATTCAATAATATATACGTCTATGTAGCTGGAATACCCCCTACGGCAGAATTTAATGGGACATGCGCAGGATTTATGTGCTATTTATGTGCTAATTTCGGACGCCAATAAAAAATTTTGTGCTCTTCTTTTTTAAAAAATACAAGTGGTTCTGCTGGCTTCAGACCAAGCTGGAATACCCCAGGTTCAATATATTGGATAAAAAAAATTTAAAAACATTTTTGTTACCTCCTATTTATGTGCTAATTTCGGACACCAATAAAAAAATTTGTGCTCTTCTTTTTTAAAAAATACAAGTGGTTCTGCTGGCTTCGGACGAAGCTGGAATACCCCAGGTCAAATATATTGGAAAACAAAAATTGAAAAACATTTTTGGTATCTCATATTTATGTACTAATTTCGGACGCCAATAAAAAATTTTGTGCTCTTCTTTTTTAAAAAATACAAGGGGTTCTGCTGGCTTCAGACCAAGCTGGAATACCCCGGGGGTCAAATATATTGGAAAACAAAAATTGAAAAAGATTTTTGGTATCTCCTATTTATGTGCTAATTTCGGACGCCAATAAAAAAATTTGTGCTCTTCTTTTTTCAAAAATACAAGTGGTTCTGCTGGCTACAGACCAAGCTGGAATACCCCAGGTCAAATATATTGGAAAACAAAAATTGAAAAACATTTTTGGTATCTCATATTTATGTGCTAATTTCGGACGCCAATAAAAAAATTTGTGCTCTTCTTTTTTCAAAAATACAAGTGGTTCTGCTGGCTTCAGACGAAGCTGGAATACCCCAGGTCAAATATATTGGATAAAAAAAATTTAAAAACATTTTTGTTACCTCCTATTTATGTGCTAATTTCGGACACCAATAAAAAAATTTGTGCTCTTCTTTTTAAAAAATACAAGTGGTTCTGCTGGCTTCAGACCAAGCTGGAATACCCCAGGTCAAATATATTGGAAAAAAAAAATTTAAAAACATTTTTGTTACCTCCTATTTATGTGCTAATTTCGGACGCCAATAAAAAATTTTGTGCTCTTCTTTTTTAAAAAATACAAGTGGTTCTGCTGGCTTCAGACCAAGCTGGAATACCCCAAGTCCAATATATTGGAAAAAAAAATTTAAAAACATTTTTGTTACCTCCTATTTATGTGCTAATTTCGGACGCCAATAAAAAATTTTGTACTCTTCTTTTTTAAAAAATACAAGTGGTTCTGCTGGCTTCAGACGAAGCTGGAATACCCCAGGTCAAATATATTGGAAAAAAAAAATTTAAAAACATTTTTGTTACCTCCTATTTATGTGCTAATTTCGGACGCCAATAAAAAATTTTGTACTCTTCTTTTTTAAAAAATACAAGTGGTTCTGCTGGCTTCAGACGAAGCTGGAATACCCCAGGTCAAATATATTGGAAAACAAAAATTGAAAAACATTTTTGGTATCTCATATTTATGTACTAATTTCGGACGCCAATAAAAAATTTTGTGCTCTTCTTTTTTCAAAAATACAAGTGGTTCTGCTGGCTACAGACCAAGCTGGAATACCCCAGGTCAAATATATTGGAAAACAAAAATTGAAAAACATTTTTGGTATCTCATATTTATGTGCTAATTTCGGACGCCAATAAAAAATTTTGTGCTCTTCTTTTTTAAAAAATACAAGTGGTTCTGCTGGCTTCAGACGAAGCTGGAATACCCCAGGTCAAATATATTGGAAAACAAAAATTGAAAAACATTTTTGGTATCTCCTATTTATGTGCTAATTTCGGACGCCAATAAAAAATTTTGCGCTCTTCTTTTTTAAAAAAACAAGTGGTTCTGCTGGCTTCAGACCAAGCTGGAATACCCCAGATCAAATATATTGGAAAACAAAAATTGAAAAACATTTTTGGTATCTCCTATTTATGTGCTAATTTCGGACGCCAATAAAAAATTTTGTGCTCTTCTTTTTTAAAAAATACAAGTGGTTCTGCTGGCTTCAGACGAAGCTGGAATACCCCAGGTCAAATATATTGGAAAACAAAAATTGAAAAACATTTTTGGTATCTCATATTTATGTGCTAATTTCGGACGCCAATAAAAAATTTTGTGCTCTTCTTTTTTAAAAAATACAAGGGGTTCTGTTGGCTACAGACCAAGCTGGAATACCCCAGGTCAAATATATTGGAAAACAAAAATTGAAAAACATTTTTGGTATCTCCTATTTATGTGCTAATTTCGGACGCCAATAAAAAATTTTGTGCTCTTCTTTTTTAAAAAATACATGTGGTTCTGCTGGCTACAGACCAAGCTGGAATACCCCAGGTCAAATATATTGGAAAACAAAAATTGAAAAACATTTTTGGTATCTCCTATTTATGTGCTAATTTCGGACGCCAATAAAAAATTTTGTGCTCTTCTTTTTTAAAAAATACAAGGGGTTCTGTTGGCTACAGACCAAGCTGGAATACCCCAGGTCAAATATATTTGAAAACGAAAATTGAAAAACATTTTTGGTATCTCCTATTTATGTGCTAATTTACATTTCTGTCCCTAATTTAACAATATTAAGTTATTTGTAATTTAAAATTCATTTTCAGTTATAAATTTTCAGTTTACTTTTTACAGGTACTTTCATTATATTTGACCACGAATATTCAATTCCTTTAGAGGAAATTCCTGAACATATTAGCTAGAGCACAAAATTTTTTATTGGCGTCCAAAATTAGCACATAATCCAATATATTTGACCTGGGGTATTCCAGCTTGGTCTGTAGCCAGCAGAACCACTTGTATTTTTTAAAAAAGAAGAGCACAAAATTTTTTATTGGCGTCCGAAATTAGCACATAAATATGAGATACCAAAAATGTTTTTCAATTTTTGTTTTCCAATATATTTGACCTGGGGTATTCCAGCTTCGTCTGAAGCCAGCAGAACCACTTGTATTTTTTAAAAAAGAAGAGCACAAAATTTTTTATTGGCGTCCGAAATTAGCACATAAATATGAGATACCAAAAATGTTTTTCAATTTTTGTTTTCCAATATATTTGACCTGGGGTATTCCAGCTTGGTCTGTAGCCAGAAGAACCACTTGTATTTTTTAAAAAAGAAGAGCACAAAATTTTTTATTGGCGTCCGAAATTAGCACATAAATAGGAGATACCAAAAATGTTTTTCAATTTTTGTTTTCCAATATATTTGACCTGGGGTATTCCAGCTTGGTCTGAAGCCAGCAGAACCTCTTGTATTTTTTAAAAAAGAAGAGCACAAAATTTTTTATTGGCGTCCGAAATTAGCACATAAATAGGAGGTAACAAAAATGTTTTTCAATTTTTATTTTCCAATATATTTGACCTGGGGTATTCCAGCTTGGTCTGAAGCCAGCAGAACCTCTTGTATTTTTTAAAAAAGAGGAGCACAAAATTTTTTATTGGCGTCCGAAATTAGTACATAAATATGAGATACCAAAAATGTTTTTCAATTTTTGTTTTCCAATATATTTGACCTGGGGTATTCCAGCTTCGTCTGAAGCCAGCAGAACCACTTGTATTTTTTAAAAAAGAAGAGCACAAAATTTTTTATTGGCGTCCGAAATTAGCACATAAATAGGAGGTAACAAAAATGTTTTTAAATTTTTTTTTCCAATATATTGGACTTGGGGTATTCCAGCTTGGTCTGAAGCCAGCAGAACCACTTGTATTTTTTAAAAAAGAAGAATGCAAAATTTTTTATTGGCGTCCGAAATTAGCACATAAATAGGAGGTAACAAAAATGTTTTTAAATTTTTTTTTCCAACATATTGGACTTGGGGTATTCCAGCTTGGTCTGAAGAAAGCAGAACCACTTGTATTTTTTAAAAAAGAAGAGTGCAAAATTTTTTATTGGCGTCCGAAATTAGCACATAAATAGGAGGTAACAAAAATGTTTTTAAATTTTTTTTATCCAATATATTGGACCTGGGGTATTCCAGCTTGGTCTGAAGCCAGCAGAACCACTTGTATTTTTTAAAAAAGAAGAGCACAAAATTTTTTATTGGCGTCCGAAATTAGCACATAAATAGCACATAAATCCTGCGCATGTCCCATTAAATTCTGCCGTAGCTGGTATTCCAGCTACATAGACGTATAATATATGCCGAAAATAGATGATAAATTTTAAATAACGATACACATTGGATATAAACGATAATCTACATCTGGCGATTATTATAGCAAGAGCTGAACAGGTGTTCCTAGGATATGTAATAAATAGTTCGAGGCAGGTTTTATATTAAGTGTGATTAATAATTGAGTGAATTAAGTATTATAATTTATTAATGTGATTATTTGCACTATTGTTTAAATTTAATAGGCTGTTGGAATTGATAAACATGAGGTGATTTTTAAGAAGTTCATCTCCAAAAGATTTTATTTATTAGTTATTAAAACTTGAAGAATCGTAGTCCGTAAAAATGCATAATTATGCAAAAAAATCGGTTGTGTCGCCCCAAAACTTTCCCGACGAGAAAATATTAGAAATTAAAAGAACGAGATAGAAAAGGAAGGGGGGAAAAATTTGAAAAAAAATCAAAAAAACAGAAAACTAAAAAGAACAAGAAGAATGAGAAAGAATCCCAAAAAAATGGCAAAAAATCGGAAATAATACAAAAAATCAGAATAAGAAAAACTGAGAATAAATTAGAAGTTTAACCGGAAACAATTTGAACCATAAAAAAATTAAAAAAATTTAAATGAATCGCAAAAAATCAAAAAAAAAACGAAATCTCCAAAAAAAAATGGATAAAAAATTGCAAATAGTCGCAAAAAATCAGAGGAATAAAAGGATGAGAAAATATTAGAAAGCAAAATATCTCTCTCTTTCTCAATAGAAAAATAAAGGATAGGATGAAAAAACAGAAAACAAAAAAGAAGGACAAGAAGAATGAGAAAAAATCTCGAAAAAAATGGCAAAAAATCAGAATAAGAAAATATGAGAATAAATTAGAAAACGAGAGAAATAGAAAAAAATAGAATAATAAGGAAAAAATCGAAAAAAACCAAAGTTTAACCAAAAAACAATTTGAACCATAAAAAATTAAAAAAATTCAAATGAATCGTAAAAAATCAAAAAAAAAACAACGAAATCCGCAAAAAAATGGCAATAATCGCAAAAAATCAGAGGAATAATTAAATGAGAAAATATTAGAAAAATAGAAAAAGAAAGGATCAAAAAATTACAAAAAAATAGAAAGAATTTGAAAAATCAAAAAACAACTAAAAAATCCGAAAAATTAAGAAAAATCAGACACAAAAATGAAAAATAAAATTGTGAAATACGGAAAAAATCATCAAAATTGTAAAAGAACCTAAAAAAATGCTAAAAAATTGCAAAAAAATCAAGAAGTCGCAAAAAACGCAAGAAATCGTAAAATATCGAAAAAAAAGCAAAACAATCACAAAAAAGTGCAAAAAAAACATACCAAATCCAAAAAAAAATGGCAAAAATCGAAAGAAAATCGAAAAAAAATCAGAAAAAATCGAAAAATATCAGAAAAAAAACATAAAATCAAAAAAATGAGAGAAAAACGATCACATGGATAAATATCGCAAAAAAACCGTAAAAAACCAAAGTTTAAAAATCTGTAAACAATTGTAACCATAAAAAAGTTAAAAATTCAAAAAAAGTGAAATGAATCACAAAAAATCTCAAAAAATAAGAAAAAACGAGAAAATATTAGAAAACCAAAGAAAGTAGGAAAAATTAGAAAAAAATCGAAAAAACAGAAAAAATCGCAAAAAAAAACACAAAAAATCAGAAAAAAAAAAATTATGAAAATGAGAGAAAACCAATAAAATCGAAAAATATCTCAAAAAACCGCAAAAAACCAAAGTTTAAAAGAACTGGAAACAATTGTAACCATAAAAAATTAAAAGTTCAAAAAAGTGAAATGAATCGCAAAAAATCTCAAAAAATAAGAAAATACGAAAAATATTGGAAATCCAAAAAAAGTAGGAAAAATTAGAGAAAATCGAAAAATCAGAAAAAATCAGAAAAATGAGAAAAAAACAGAAAAATGAGGAAAAAAATCAGAAAAATGATAAAAAAATATCTATAAAATAATTACAAATGATATATAAAAAAAAACGGTTGTGTCGCCCCAAAACTTTTTCAGATATTTAATGTTAAAGTTTCAAATTTCAACATTTTTTTATTTTTGATCGGGAACAGTTGGAGAAATAATGTTAACTATTCTAAATAGTTTTTAAGGGCTTTTAAATGACATATTGCAGGTAAAATTCCGTGACATATTGCTTCTGTCATTTTTTGATAGTGACACTTTCGTTTGACAGATGTCGTACAAAAACTAATGGGTTCTTTCGATGGGTAATCCAAACCCATATAGCAAATTTCAGCTCAATCGGTCTAAACGTGTGGCTTCTATCATGGAAGAATGCACACAGACAGACAGACAGACAGACTTCCATCTGGAAATGGTCTTCATCATCTTAGGTGACCTCAAAATGGATATATCCATCTTGTATCTCGAAATTTTTTTTTAGCTCGTTCACAATACTTTTCCTTCTCAGAGGTGGGTCGGGAAAGTAAAAGTGCATTTTTTGCTGCTTTTATGCATTTTTTAAGGGTTTTTCAAAGATATTCATTTAAGATTCATAAAAAAATGGTTTGATTTAGTATTATACAAGCCTTCAGTAACATATTGGGTCATTTTAGATCCTTTATGGGCAGATTGTAACCATTAAACGCATCCAAAAGTGCATAATTTGCACCCGTTTAAGAAATTTAATAATTTCTCTAAAATTAATAAATTCGTCCAAATTTTATACTCGGGGGTTTTCGAGATCACTAATTACGAATTTAAAGAGAAAATCGGAAAATTTAAAAATGACTGACTGAGAATGGCGCGAAATTCAATTTTAAAATTACAACGATATTAATATTTCAGTGAAAATGGAACAGGAGAATAAAAATATAAAGTGTTGGATAGAGAAAAAAAAAAGAATTTCAAAAATTAAATAAAACGTTCTGGTACGTATTTAACAAAAATAGTTGAGTGTTGCACTTTAAAGACGAAACGTTGTTTTAAAAATTTGGTTAATTAAGAAAAACGAAAATCGTCAATATCGGTTTTTCCCAAATATTTCGGAAACCGGACCTGATATTTTAATTTTGAAAAAACTAATAAATATATATCTTTTTCCCCATTTAATCAACTTTGTATCTATAACGGTTTACGAAATCCCAATAGTGTTTAATTAAATTTGCGCCACCGTGTATACCTTATAAACAATTTTTCAACTTTGCTGGAATTGCGTTAACTATTTTATTGCAACATCTACATATTTTATTACACCCTGAATCATATAACCGAAGTTATTTGATTAGAGCCATTGGATCTCCGATTTCCTTTATACATTTGACCTTATAGAATATAAGTATTGTAATCTTTAAGCCGTTCCAGTGGCGTTTTTTTGAGAAGGAAATCTATAGTCATCACAAAAACGTTTGAAAGTATTTTATTAAAATTTTCTGTAATATTAAATATTTTTATCAAGAACTGATCACAATTTATTTGAATAATAAATAATTGTGAATTTTGATCTTGAAATCGTAAGGGCAAGGGCAAGGGGCGAACTATTCATGGCTACTGACGTCACACGGTCTAGTCTCGCGCACAGGTATCGTTTTCCAGTATCTCGCCGATCGTTGATTTTAAAATACTTACAACAGACGTAAATATTAATATATAATATCTCTTGATTTAAGTTAAAAAACAAAAATGTCGAACCTGAATATAATTAGTATTTAAAAAAAAATTATTTAAAATTATTTTTTAGTTATAAATATCACAAAATAGATACCATATATAATCTTTTTCTTTATTATGGCAATTCATAATACGACTTCCGGTAAAATTATTAAAAAGTAACAAATACGTTTTCTTCATCTATTTTACTTGCGTCAAGAACAAGTAAATAAATCAGCTAACAAATTAAATAACAAACATGAAATTAAACAAGATTGACATATTTATTTTTCCTGTGTTATTGATATATAAAAATCCAAAAATGAAATACGATATCATCATTACTTATAACTTATAACCACTTAAATGTTATCTAAGAATTTTTGCTTTCGACACATTTATGTTGTTAACATAAACATTTTTAAAAAAAATGCTTCTAACCTTTTTATGATTTATTATAACCAAGACTCAATATACAGTGTGTCTCAAAACTTTAACAACAGACGACCAACTTTATTATTGTTAATTTCATAAAACCGCAATAAAAATTTTAAAAGAAAAATCCATTGATCATTTAGAGGATGTGGAAGGGGTTAAATCCTGAGCTTTGGTACTTATACATATTACAGATATTAAATTTTTTATTCTTATCAAAGTTGTAGCTTATAAAATTATCTTATTATTTTTTGTTTACTTCAAACTCGAAAAATTTGTTAATTAACAAAAGCATAATTAATATTTGGATAAAAAAAAATTGCCGGCGGATAATTGTTTATCGAACTATTCAGCAAGTACTTGATTTTTTTCATTTCTTAATATTCATATTTAATTACTTATTTTTTTTTTTTGTTTAATGACAAGTTTTCACTCATATTTTCAGTACTTAATTAAAATTATAAATATTAGTGCTGCGGATTTTCTCCTCTTTATGGTTCTTTTTCCGATTTTCAAAAGCTTCAATAGTTTTCGAGAGATCCGCAAGAAACCTATTTTTCTTTATTTTTCTCTGTTTCCAGATTTTTCTCCAATTTCCATTTTTTCCTTATTTTCATATAATTTCCCTATTTTTCTGTTTCATCCTATTTTTCACTATTTTGATCTTTTCATGAATTATTCTTATTTTTCCGGAATTTTTCCTGTTTTCCTTTATTTTTCGCTATTTTCAAATATTTTTCCCGATTTTTTTCCATTTTCCCTTTTTCCTTATTTTCCCATATTTTTTAACATTCTTCCATATGTTTCACTATTTTGCCAATTTTTCTCTATTTATCTCTAATTTTCCTGTTTTTTTTTCTAATATACTCCTGTATTTCCCCATATTTCTATTTTTTCACTGTTTCCCCTATTTTTCGCTATTTTTCGCTATTTTTCGCAATTTTTTTTCCCCATTTTGCCCTATATTTCCCAATATTTCACTATTATTTCCTGATTTAGCCTGCTTTCCATATTTTTCGCCTATTTTCTTTATTTTTTTTCATTTTCCCCATTTTTTATTTTTCCTATTTCTTTCTATTATTTTTTCCTGTTTTCTATTATTTTTTCCTGGTTTCCTTATTTTCTTTCTATTCGTCCTTGTACTTATTTTTCCCTATTTTGCCCTATTTCCACCATTTTTCCTATTTTCCCCATTTTTCCTTATTTTCCCCATTTTCCTGTTTTACTTTTTTCCCCATGTTTCCCTGTTGTTGTATATTTTATTTGTTTTTCATAATATTTTACAGTTTTTCCATATTTATCCCTATTATTTTCTTTTTTCCTATTTTCCTATTTGTCTCTAATTTCACAAATTTTACCCTATTTTTTTCTTACTATTTCGTATTTGTCCTTATTTGTATTTATTTTTCCTTATTTTTCATATTTTTTCTAATTTTTTCCTGTTTTTCTCCATTTATCTCTTTGTTATTTCAATTTTCCATTTTTTCCTTATTTTCCCCTATTTCTCACTTTTATTCTGCATATTTCACAATTTTCCCATAAACGTTCCCCCATTTTTTCGAATTTCCTGTTTTCCCTGTTTTTTCCATTTTTCACTATTTTTTCTGTATTTTTGCCGTTTTTCAACATTTGTCCAGAATTTCTCTGATTATCAATATTTGGCCCTATTTTTTCCTTTTTTTTCCATTTTTCCTATTTATATTTTTTCCTCTTTTTCATTGTTTTTCTTATTTTCCTTGTTTTTCCCTATTTAAACTTATTTTTCCCTTTTTTTGCCCCATTTTACATATTTTTCCCCATTTACCCTATTGTTCCTACTGTTTGCATATTTTTAACTATTTTCCAAATTTTTCCCAGTTTTTACCCAAATTTTTCAATATTTTCCCAAATTTCTCTAATTTTCAATATTTGACGTTATTTTTTCCTTTTTTTCTATTTTTCCAATTTGTTTTTATTTTTCCTGTTTTTCATTGTTTTTCTTATTTTCCTTATTTTTCCCTATTTAAACTTATTTTTCCCTTTTTTTGCCATATTTTACAAATTTTTTCCCATTTACCCAATTTTTCCTACTGTTTTGCATATTTTTAACTATTTTCTAAATTTTTTCCAGTTTTGACCCAATTTTTCAATATGTATCCCAAATTTCTCTATTTTTCAATATTTATTTTTTCCTTTTTTTCTATTTTTCCTATTTGTTTCTATTTTTTATGTTTTTCGTTGTTTTTGTTATTTTCATTATTTTCCCTATTTAAATTTATTTTTCCTTTTTTTGCCCTATTTTACATATTTTTCCTAATTTACCCCATTTTTCCGACTGTTTCCATATTTTTAATTGTTTTCTAAATTTTTTCCCTATTTTTCTCAATTTCTTCCTATTTTTACTGTTTTTCATTATTTTTTATTTTTCCCTATTTGTCCCGATTGTTTTCTATTTTTCTTTTTTTTCCCTATTTTTTTCTAATTTCCGTATTTTTCCTAATTTCCTATTTTCAATATTTTTCTCGTATTATTTCTCTATTATTCTCTATTTTTCACTATTTTTTCTATTTTAGTTTATTTCCTGTTTTTCATTTTTTTTCCTATTTTCACCTATTTGTCCCTATTTGTTCCTGTTTTTCTAAATTTTCCCTATTTTCTCTATTATTCTCTATTTTCCATAGTTTCTATACTTTCTGGATATTCAGCAAATTCTTCTTGCCATTCGATTTTCACCTGCTTTTCTCAAAAATGTGTTTTACATGATAAATTTTAGTAGCTATTAGAAGACAAATTTCCTTTTTAATGTGATTTACAACTTCATATAATAACGAATGAACATTTAAAACCCCAAATTAACATATTCGTCTCTAGTTCTTTGTTTTCTAAAACAAAAGAAATTCTTTTGGTAAATAAAAGGCATCCGAAGTATCCTGGAGAAGTCGCCAAATTTTATTTCGTCGTAAATTTAAGCCTTATTATTGGTATTCGTAAACAAGATCGTTTGAGAAAATCCAAACAAACAACAATTTGTTTTCCATGCCTCCTTGGATTTAGTTAGTCACTGTCATCCTGTCGACTTTGATTTTAATTTAAGAGTACAGTCTCTCGGTAAAATGAAATAAAAGAAATGGCTTTTTCTTCATTTTTCATTCTTTCATTAGGAATTTTAAAGCAGACTTATTTTTTATGGACTGTTTCTTGTTAATCAGTTTTTTAATTGCTTCAAATGGAAATTTATCTGATCAAACAAAGAAACAATTGTATAGATTTATAAAAGTTAATTTTATTTATGAAAAATAAAATAATGTTTCCCATTTTAAGGCATTTAATTAAATTTTTGTTTAATAAAATTTTAATTATATTCATGCTTTAAAACCTTTTTTCTGTTTATAAATATGGAATGAATACAAAAAATATGTTTTTTTTTCCGTCTTTTAAACAAAAGGATTCCATTTCAGTATAAAAATCAAGGTTTCTTTTTGATTTATTAGTATTTAGTACGCTCCTGGCATTCATTCCATTTTAACAGACTTCTCAACCATAGCGATGGATGCTTTTTTGTGTACAAAGTCCATCAGAAAAAAAATTTGAAATTCAAATTTACACTGCAACAATTGTTTTTTTTTGCTTTGTAATCACCGGAATCGACAAGCATTTTAAATTTCTCTTTAAGAACATTCGCACATGGATTTTTAAAAACAAAGCGAGATAAAAAAAAATCGTTTGTCCATTATTGTCCACTAATTATTTTCGTTTGTCCACCCTTCGTTTCAAAACTTTTTTTTTGGCACCCACAAATTGCAAGAAAAAATGTCAACCGCACAGTTCGTTTGTTCTTTGTTTGTCCACGTGTGTCCACCAATTAGTTTTGTTTGTCCACCCACCGGTTAATTATAATTAATTATATAACTTTAAAAAAATTATGATACTTATTGTGAAGTTGGCACACTCTTTTTTGAATTTTGTACTTTTTTTCCGTGCATTCGTTTGTTCATCGTTAGTCCACTTAAGATTTTTGTTTGTCCAAGCACCATTTCAAATCGAACGAGAACGGACAAAAAAAATGGGAAAAAACGTAAAAACAGGAAAATAGAGAAAGTAGGAAAAAACAGGTAAAAATAGGGATAAATAGACAAAATAAGGAAATTAGAAAAAATATATAAGCATATAGGGAAAAACAAGGAAAAAAAGGAAAGGAGGAAAAATAGAGAATAATATGGTGAAATACCGAAACATAGGAAAAAATAATGAAAAACAAGAAAAATAAGAGCAAATAGGAAAAAATAAAGAAAATAGGGAAAATGGGGAGAATAAAAAAACTGGGAAAATAGTTAATACTGAAGAAAAGAGAAAATAGGAAAAAATGGAGCAAAGCTAGAGAAAAATACGTACAAATAGAGACAAATATAGTATTAAACAAGGAAAATAGTAAAAAAAATAATGGAAAACAGGAAAAACAAAAAAGTTAATAAAAATGGATAATATGGGGAAGAAGGAGGAAATAGAAAAAAATTAAACAAAACAGAGAAAAAAGGGAAACTAGAGAAAAATAGAAAACCTACAAAATTAGAAAAACATACGGGAAAATAGGAAAAATAGGGAAAATAAGGAATGTTAGTAAAAAATTGAGAAATATGGTGGAAAAATAGGAAAAATTGGAGAAAATAGAGAAAAATAGGAGAAAATATAGAAAAATAGGGAAATGGGAAAAAATAGATAATAATATGAATAAATAACGATAAATACGAAAAAACAGGAAAAAATAATGATAAATAAGAAAAATAATTAGAAAAAGGAAATATAGGAAGATTGGAGAAAAGTAGGGTAAACTAGGAAAATTTGAAAAAATAGGAAAAAATAGGAAAAAAAATGATAAAGAAAAAAATAGGAGAAAATATAGAAAAATAGGGAAATGGGAAAAAATAGATAATAATATGAATAAATAACGATAAATACGAAAAAACAGGAAAAAATAATGATAAATAAGAAAAATAATTAGAAAAAGGAAAAATAGGAAGATTAGAGAAAAGTAGGGTAAACTAGGAAAATTTAAAAAAATAGGAAAAAAAAAGTGATAAACAAGAAAAGTTTTCTGATTTTTTATAAAAAAATGTAAATAGTTTTTTACAGTGAGTGGAATTGATTGAGTATAATTTAAATATTTATATTTCGGTTTCATAATTTAACTTAATGTGTTGCTTTATGATTTTGCTGTTCATGTTTCGTACAAAAAAATTTCAAAATTCAAAAAAGGTTGCGCCAACTTCACAATATCACAATTTTTTTAAATTTATATAATTAATTATAATTACAAACAAACTAATTTATGGACACATGTGGACAAACAAAGAAGAAACGACATGTGCGGTTGACATTTTTTCTTGCAATTTGTGGGTGCCGAGAGCAAAAATTGCCAAAAAAGGTTTTTGGTCCACCATTTTGAAACGAAGGGGGGACAAACGAAAATAATTAGTGGACAATAATGGACAAACGAATGCATACAAAATCTTCGCAAAAGTGGGTGCCAACTTCACTGACCTCAAAATGGTTATTTATGCAATAATTGTGTAAAGTGCCAAACAAATTTGACTTCCCAATGCAAACCGACACTATATCTGTTACCACTTTTTTCATATATAATTTTTACAAATTTAAATTAAATTTTAGTAAGATCATTTTGAAAATAATCAAAGAATATTAAATTTATTTAACTACATAAATAATTGTTAGTCTGTCTACTTTTATTGACCATTTTTAAATATCTACAAAAAAAATCGATCAATTGCCGATTCGATTAATTGATCATTCGATGATAATGCTTCCGATGCACTGATTTTCTGTGAATTGATTTTCGATGAATTCGTCGGATATTATTGATTTTCACCGTCAGACCTCAACTTTAACCCTTACACTTTTACTTTCCCGGACCCATCAAAGGGAAAGTATAGTGAACGAACAAAGAAAATCGAGATATCGATAGAAATATCCATTTTGAGGTCCCCCAGGAAGATTAAAACCATTTTCAGAGTATGGTCTGTCTGTGTGTAATCTTCCACGATAACTGCCGAATCGTTTGACCAATCATGCTGAGATTTGGTATGAAGGGTCGGTGTGCGCCTCGAATGCGACCATTAGTTCTTGGTTTAAATTGGTACAGTACACGGTCCTTAAGACCGACATTGATTAAATACACATGTAAGAATTTTTTACTTTTTTTTTTAATTTTAAGGACAAACAATACACTTTAGTGCAAAATGTTGTAGTACAAAGTTTTAGAGCATAAAATTCCCTACAACTATTATCTCAAACTTTTTCCAGAATTTCCAATAGTTGCGTCACTAAAGGGCGCGTAAAAATGTGCATGTAGGTTTTCTCTAGTTTTTATTGATTTTGAGGACAAACAATGCATTTTAATGCAAAATGTTCTTGTGCAAAGTTGTAAAGCATCAAATTTTTTTTTAACTTTACACACGAATTTTCCTTTTTTTTAATTTTGAAGATAAATTATGCACTTTAGTGCAAAGTGTATCAGTGCAAAGTTGTAAAGCATAAAATTCCCTACAACTATTGTATGAACATTTTTCCCGAATTCCCAATAGTTTTCACACATGATTTTAGGAGATGCCAATTGTAGCAATGTGATATAAAACGTGCGCATGCGCAGCTTATGTCATTATCAACATTGAAATATCAATTCGGTAGACGTATTCACCATCGGCTCGCTATTTTTAATGTGTTCCATAAATTAAAGTAATGCTTAGTATTTTGTAATTAAAATAATCCTATTCTCTACAGTCGAGCCGGGAAAGTTCTGGGGTGACACAGCCGATTTTTTTAATTGGGTTTCCAAAATTATGATATAAATTTTATAAAATGTCCAATTTGAAATTCACTAATTTTGGTATTTTTTGATCATTAAGAATCTAGCTTACTCTATTTTATTAAAAGCTTATTTTAACATAAGACAAGTAAAAGGGAGAAATTTTCCGGATATGTGTGAAAGAGTTTATTTAATTACATTGTAACCGGTGCCGGGACCGTAACCGGCTCTGGTGTGTGTGTGAAAACGCCCTAAGAGTAAATAGTCTATTCCTGCTAATAATAAAGTCCCTACGGATAAACAAAAAAGACCATTTCTTTTCCAGTAAAAATTAAATTTAACAATTATTTGAAGTTAAATTAAATACAAAAATAAAACAATTGTTAAGAGCATGATTTACTTTACGAACAGAAAGCTATAAGTAGTGTAAGCGATTTTTTTGTTAATTTTAATTTTTAAGAAAACAAAAAAATATACGTAAAGAGATAAAGATTAAATCTAGACTGCTACTCTCGAAAATTGTGAAAATATGTTTGTTTTTTTTTGAAAAAAAATCGTGAAAATCATTAAAAACCTAAAAATGTTCAACAAGTTTACGATTTTTTTTCAAAAAAAGCAGATAAAATTTTTCAACTTTCTGAGAATAGGAGCAAAGATTTAACCTTTATATCTACATTTAAAAATATGTAAGAAAAAGATGAAAGTTCTGTCAAATTGACATTTGGCTAGTGGATTCCATGTATTTTGATCTGTAGAATCCAAATTTATCAAAATATCTACTTAAAAAAACAAAATTGTTGTTAATTTCCGGCGAAACCGGAAGTCGGCTATCTTGATTATATACGTCAGAAAATCAGAAATTACTATTTCAGTTAAATTTTCATAAAAATTGGATAATAAATAAAAAGTTTACAAGGGTGATCCATATATCCCTGTGTCAATAGCTCGCAGTTACCTAATATTTTAAACACCCTGTAGATATATATTCGGGTCCGTATGTAATTTTTCAATCTTTACATAATGCAGTTTAAGACCAATCTTTTCACTAAATTTTCCCATAAACAAATTCAAGATAAGCTGATCAGTTTTCTTACAAATTGAAGAAAAAAAAACAAAATTACCTAAATACTCAATTATTGAACTTTGACCATCAATATCTCGAAAACTGGTCATTGCGCCCATGGAGACATTTAATCAGAAAGTCAAGATCTACAATATACTAAAATTTTAAATAAATTGGCCGAAAGCTATTTTCCATAAGAGAAGTGAGGGGTCCTTTAATTATTTAAAAATTGTTTGAAGTTAATAAGATTTATTTAATTGAACAAAAAACTTAAGACAATTTATAATCGTTTCCTTATGCCTAAATGTAACCTTGATATTCCACCTTGTCATTCCTCGTACGTATATTCGTCCTTAGATTTATACCCTTTTTAGGCTCACTTAAAACAACATTAGTAGTACTCACTTTTCCTTTAGAAAGTACCATAAATTATTTCAAAGACCCAATCGCAATAATGCTAAATATTAGTCGATTGCTTGTTAACTTTAATCCATTTTTGTGTAACTTCGTAAACTTTCCTTGATTCAAATATTTTGACACATCTAATTACTAAATATTTCTAAAAAATCTAAAAAGGGAAATTGGGTCTAATGCTCTTAATTCGAAGTAATAGTGGATAAAGATAACATGTGCAATTTTCTGGTATTACATTTTAATTACAGAACATTCGTAAATTATCATGTGCAATTAAGGATAGACGAGCTGGTGGTTAACATGTGAATCATTTTCAATGTCAAATTAATGATAAACACCGAATAGAAGGTTTTTAAGGTAAAAATAAAACAACTGATCTAAATTAATTTTACTTTATATGTAAACTTAAAAATATAATAATAGTCACATTGTTCAAGTTTTCCAAGAGTTTCCAGCTTTTCTCAAAATACCTACCTATGTTCCGTAGGTGTAGGAAATATTGTGCGTAACATTAAAAAATAAAAACGTTTTGTTTTCGTTTTCACTCCATGAGTCAAGTATATTCAGACGAATTTCTCTGTTTTTCATTCATATATTTTGAGAACGTTACGAGAGGTATTTTCATTAATTTATTCTTGGATTGTGTTTTAGTAAAAGCTCTCGTCTACAGCAAATAATCACTTTGGATTTTTTTCCTTGGAGTATAACCCGCATGCCAGTAAAAATAAACTAGTTTAGTCAAACTTACAAAATATTTTAATTAATAGAAAAATTATATTACTATAATTTTTAATAAATGAATAATTTGTGTTAAATCACTGTAAAATTAATTCCATTAGTTCCCATTTTTTTCCTGTTTTATCCTATTTTTTTCTATTTTTTCCTACTTTTCCTGTTTTTCCTCATTTTTTCTTTTTTTTGCTGTTTTCTCCTATTTTTTCATTAAACGTGGCGTCAAATTCATTGCATTCTGATCGATATTTGTTTTTATTTTTTCCTATTTTGTTTTTCCAGTGTCAGCCAAACGGTTTGACCTACTTCCATCTGGTATTTTTGGTAACACTGAGTCAAAAGGAGGCGAAGCTACGCCCTTGAGATTCAAAACGAACTGATTCTGCATGGTGTTTTTTTACTATTTTGTAGGCGTGGCTCTTTTCAACCTAGATTGACCAAAATTTACATGTCAGAACAGCACCCGTCAAAATAGCCCCGCGACAAAATAGCCACGTGAAAATAACCCCGTCAAAATAGCCTCGCGACAAAATAGCTCCAACATAATAGCCCCACCATAATAACAGTGTGGCAATAATGTATGTGTAAAATGTGTAAAAGTAAAATTTAAAGTAATACAGATATTAAAGATTCAGTTGAAATTTTTAATAATCTTCATCCATCAATTAAAGTTACAGTTGAAAAAGAAATAAATAATAAAATTTCATTTTTAGATATTTTAATAAATAATTTTAATCGACGCTATTTTATCGGATAGCTATTTTGACGGGGGGCTATTTTGACAGGGGCTATTTTGACACGAGCCGGTCAATCCAGGACGTCACACAACTTCACGACTCTAGCGCTCCAAGTGACAAAAATATTAAACAATAATTTATATTTATTTTATTAAAAGTTTTGACTGACCAAAGCTAGCCTGTGTAATTAAAACAAATATTTATTTTATTAAACCTGTGTTTAAAAAAAATTTGAAGAGATGTGGAATTCGATCCCCGGACCCACTGCACCACTAGCGGGCACTATGCCACGCAGCTATCACAGCTCTTGTTTAAATAAGTTCAGACTTATTATTTAAGCGAATCACGTTTCATAATAAAATAAATATAAATTAGTGTTTCGCCTCGTATTTTAATTATTAATATTACAGAACTAAAGTATACACATTCACTATATCTCATAAAGAAAATGATTTAAGTCACATCTGTCAATATTATTGTTTAATATTTTGTCACTTGGAGCGCTAGTCATGTGCGGTCCTAGATTGACCGCCTCATATTTTGACAAGTGCTGTTCTGACGGGGTACCAACAAACACATAGACAAAACCCAAAAACAATCGGTCAACCCGTTTGCAAGATACCACGACAATTACAGACATACAGAGGGACACATAATACAATCTTATAAAGAGAACTCGCTTCGCTCGCGCCTTAATATCATAGGAAATTGGTAATGATAGTGTACTGCTTTCAAACTCTTTTAACTTACTGTTTACTTAAATTATTGCTGTCGACCATAAAATGTCAAATTTGGTGTGACAGGATTTGTGAGAAGACATGTAAACGTTTGGTCTCTAAATATTAGGTTATTCAGACCAAATATTAAGAAAAGTAACTATGTATGTAATGGAATTTAACACTTAGTGTGATGCGTGGTCTTCCAGTTACGGTTCCCAAGATATTTTATATAAATCCATAAACATGTGCGAAGCAAATGAACTTACAAAAAAGAGAAACTATTTTATTGCAAGGTCAAGATTTATTTTTTATATTATTTTATTTAGTAGAGCTTAATTTTTACTTGACTTGAATTCGGATTTCAGTTCTCAGTTTTCGGCTTTCCGGACTTTCTGGTTAAGCAACTTTCAAGTATAAATTTTAAAGTTATGGAGTGTTATTAACAATTATTTTTTATTTTTCGATTTTTTTTTGGTTCGAACTTTTTTTACGTTTTAAATCTCAAGTGGAGCTAATGAGTAGTTTGTAGTTTATACAGTATGTCCCCCTAAGTTTGAGTCATATGGAAAACTTTTTTATTATTAATTTTAGGAAAAAAAGTTATTCTTCATAAAAAGTTCTGCATTATCTAAAACCTAGAATCCAGTCATCAAATATCAAATTTTTTCAGTGGTATACGAGGTTTGTCAAAAAATATGAGTTTTACTTAAGAGTACCTTTAAATTTGATAATATGAAAAATGTTGCTAAAAAAAGTTGATCAGAATTAAAAATTACGTTTAAATATGCAAGTACATCCATTTCAATTAAAACTTCAGATTATTTTATTTTTTACTAATATTTCTATTTTGAATGAACATTTATCTCTTGTGATTACGAAACACATGATAACCTTTTAGTTTTTCGATGTTTTCTAATAATTTTGCATATTTAAAATATTTAAACGTAATTTTTAATTCTGATCAACTTTTTTTAGTAACATTTTTCGATTTGATGACTAGATTCTAGGTTTTAGATAATGCAGAACTTTTTATGAAGAATAACTTTTTTTTATAAAATTAATGATAAAAAAGTTGTCCATATAATTCCAACTTTGGGGGACATACTGTATAAAAAGATATTTAAATATCATGGAAATAATATCTTAGAAATAAGTTCTAGCAATAACGAGATTTGACGAGATAAACGGTTACGAGACGAGACCGAGACTGAAACCAGAGAAGTTTTAATTCGGGCGCTAAAAAAAATCCTTGAGCCCGGACCCCTAGTTTTAGATTTGACTTGGCGGCCCTGGTTAGGGGCGCAAATGCGCTCGGTACTCGTTCATTCTCATAAATGTGAATAAAACATCCAAAATTAAAATTTGGAGTAAGTAATATCATATACTAGTAATATTAGAGATAACATAAAATAATAAATACAAAAATTTTAAATTTTCCAATTTTTTTCAGTCACTCATATTTCTTAAATATCAGAAATAAGCTAAAACTATAATTTTATCAATATAATTATGGTCTATTTAATAACCAGGAGGAACGATTTGAATTTAAGTTGGCACTTCTGTAGACTTCTGATTGGTCAGTTTGCAGTCGGTTTCACACAGCAAATTTTAGTATTAACATCAGCTGATAATTGACATTGACAGTTCTGACTTCTGACATTTTATAATTTGATATTTTTAGTTCTGTTATTGCTTTCGTACTCTTGTTATCTCATCATTTTGACTTAGTTTTTCACTCTATTTCGTTAAAAAAAAATAGTTCCTTTCAGAACTCAGTAAGCAATTGTATTGAATTAAAGATTTTTTATTTTTTTCCAATTAAAATGAAATAAATTATTTCAAAAATTTAATAAGTTTAAAACCTATGATCACAGTAATTGTCATTTTATTGGTGATGTCGTTTTCAATTTAGCCTCTTTTTTATCCGATATACAGCCAACTATTTTCTAGATTGTGAACAAGACTATTTCGAATTTCGGAACACGCCCTTTATAGTATAAAATTTTAGTGATGTGAGTAAGGCTTATCCTAATTGAGTATAATTACCAACAAAATTCTAATTACTTTTTTACGGACCCATACCGGCACGCGGTAGATTAAGTTTGTTTACCTCTTACGCAAAATTGATCAGCGGCATAAAATTCGACGGTTATGGATCTGAGGATGGATGTAATCAGTAAATAGATACATTCCTAGTCTGGAGTTTTGTTTGTAAAATATATCATTTAGACATATCCAGTTGGTAATAAAAACACGGTTATTATCTTGTCGAATTTGAACTTATGTAATACGTAAATAAATCCAGATTATTATGTTATGTATATATTAAATTTTATTTTATCTGTAGTTTCTCAGAAAATTACAGGGATTTACAAAATATAAGAACCTACTGTATTTTAATTACTATTTTACGTTTACATGAACATTTAATGTTGTTTTCTAAATAAAATATAAATACAATATTAAAAAGGACTACTATGAAAAAATACATATACTCAGTAGATAGAACGTTCTTTAACTTTAACGGTTCTGTAACTAATGACAATGACGTTTAGATTGTGACAATTGTACAAGAAATCGACATGTAAAGTTTTATTCTAAACGTCATTGCCTTTACTTATTGAGTCTTTAAAGTTAAAGGACGTTCTATCTACTGACAGATAATCTTTCAGACTTAACTATATCCTGTAATCAATTTATATATTATAAGGCATTTTCTAAAAGTATTTAGTGATTTGAGACCGAAAAGTCCTTGAAACGGTCTTGAAAAATCCATAAAAAATTCCTTGAAAAGTCCTTGATAAATCTTAAACTCTTTGAAAAATAATAGAGAAATTTATAAAAAATCCTTAAAATGTCCTTAAACATAAAATGTTTTAAGAAATCCCCAAGAAATCATTGAAGAATCCTTAAAAAATCTATGCAATGTCTTGAAAAATACTAAAAAAAATCATTGAAATTCCTTGAAAAGTCCTTGATAAATAATCTTAAACCTGAAAAATAATAGAAAAATTTATAAAAAATCCATTAAATGTCCTTAAACTTAAAATGAAAAATACTAAAAAAATTCATTGATCATTGAAGAATCCTTAAAAAATTCATTGAAATTCCTTGAAAAGTTTTTAATAAATCTTAAAATCATTAAAAAATAATAGAAAAATTTATAAAAATTCCTTTAAACAGTTTTGAAAAATTCTTGAAACTGTCTTGAAAAATCATAGAAGAATCCTTGAAGAGTCCTTGATAAATCTTAAACTCGTTGAACAATAATAGAAAAATTTATAAAAAATCCTTAAAATGTCCTTGAACTTAAATTTTTTTAATAAATCCCAAAAAAATCATTGAAAAATCCTTTAATCAGTTTTGAAAAATTCTTGAAACTGTCTTGAAAAATCATTGAAGAATCCTTAAACAATTCATGGACATGTCTTGAAAAATACTTAAAAAATTCATTGAAATTCCTTGAAAAGTCCTTGATAAATCTTAAATTCGTTGAAAAATAATAGAAAAATTTATAAAAAATCCTTAAAATGTCCTTGAACTCGAAATTTTTTAAGAAATCCCCAAAAAAAAATCATTGAAAAATCCTCTAAAAACACTTTTGAAAAATTCTTGAAACTGTCTTGAAAAATCATTGAAGAATCCTTAAAAAATCCATGGACATGTCTTGAAAAATACTTAAAAAATTCATTGAAATTCCTTGAAAAGTCTTTGATAAATCTTAAACTCGTTAAAAAATAATAGAAAAATTTATAAAAAATCCTTAAAATGTCCTTGAACTTGAAATTTTTTAAGAAATAACCAAAAAAATCATTGAAAAATCCTTTAAACAGTTTTGAAAAATTCTTGAAACTGTCTTAAAAAATCCATGACATGTCTTGAAAAATACTAAAAAAATTCATTGAAATTCCTTGAAAAGTCCTTGATAAATCTTAAACTCGTTGAACAATAATATAAAAATTTATAAAAAATCCTTAAAATGGCCCTTAAAATAATTTTTTTTAAGAAATCTCCAGAAAATCATTGAATAATCCTTTAAATAGATTTGTAAAATTCTTTAAACTATCTTGAAAAATCATTGAAGAATCCTTAAAAAATCCATGACATGTCTTGAAAAACACTTAAAAAGTTCATTGAAATTCCTTGAAAAGTCCTTGATAAATCTTAAACTCGTTGAAAAATAATAGAAAAATTTAAAAAAAATCCTTAAAAATCCTTTAAACAGTTTTGAAAAATTTTTTTATTTTATTTCAGAATCAGATAGTACACTAAAATAAGGTATATTTTAGGATCAAAAGGGCAAAAATATGTCCTAAATGGGTGGGCTGAAGGAGTAATGGGCCGAATTTTTTTTAAAAAGCCAAACAGATAAACTGGTAATAAAAACGATTAAAAATAAACAATTTTGTATATTTTGTTATTTCCTAGCAAATTTTTACATATTTTAATTTTTTTTTAATTTTTACAAATTTTAGAATTTTCGAATAGTTTGTTTTTTGAAATGTTCAAAATTCTTGAAATTTTTGAAATATTTTTAATTAAATGAATAATTTTGTTTTTTTTTTTAAATTTTCAATATATTTTAGAAACTTTTGAATATTTTGACATTTTTACTTTTTGAAATTTTCGAAAAAAAAAACTTCAAAATTTTAAATTTTTCGATATATTTTTGAAATTTTCGATATATAGATACTTTTGAAATTATCGAAATTTTTAATTTTCTATACATTTTTATTATTATTTTTTTAAGTTAAATTTTATTTTTAAACATTATTTATTTTGTTGCAAAATTTTTCAGCGCTGAACGCTCTACGGACAAAATTTTGAAAAACATTTTCGCATTAGTTAAATTTGGAGTTAATTTAAATAAAACATCAATAATAATTTCCGAAAATTTTGAGTTTTAAGAAATTCAAAAATTTCGAAAATATATCAAAAAATTCCAAAATTTCAAAAAAAAAACAAATAAAATGTGAGGAAATTCAAAAAGTTCGATTATTTCAAAAATATAATGAAAAATTTAAAATTCAAAAAAACTCCAGTATTGACGAATGTATAATTTATGGCCGTAACTTACAGTTAGTTTATTACAATCGATTTTTATAATGAGTTTCAAATATCTATTCTCCGTACTATAATAGCTAATATAATATGATTTAAATATAGGTTAATATCTATTATTTTAACAACAAAACTCGTAATACGGACCATAGAGGTGTCCAAGCTTTGAACCAAGGTTGAATTTATGGCGCTACCATTAAACTATTGTTAAATGTGATAAGGGTATGTAATTTAATACAATCGACCTTTATAATAAGTTTTTCAAATATCTCTTTTATCGACTATACTTGGAAGAGATATAAAACATTCTTTTATTATCTCATTATTTGACCACATTCGAGATAATGGCTAAAATTTTGGACTTATTTTTATATTGGTTTGCGTAAGTGGTAAAGGGCCCAAACATTTTTATATGGGCAACATTATGGGGTTAAGGGGTCAAATATGTTTATATAGAGGCGGCGGAAGGGGTAAAGAGATCATGAACAGGTCTAAAAGTGTTAAAATATTTTAACATGACGTAAAGGGCTTTTCCAAAATATCAAAAAACTCAAAAATGACTAAAATTTAAAAAAATTTCTAAATCTAAAATAAAATAATGAAGTTCGTCCTTAGCCCGGTTATTTTGGAAAACAGAATGAATAATTTATATTATTGAAAAAAAAATGTTAAGTTATCAAGAACCTGGAAAAGTCGGTACGACCACTGTACTTAGTTTTTTTCTTATCCAATTTTATTCTATGCTGTAACTTTTAATTAATTAATTTGGTTCACTTCGTGAAATCTTTGACCGCAATATTCATATTTTTCCGTTACAAGGACACGAAATACAAGAGGCCATCCCTTTTCGACTATATAAAAAAAAACGTAATAAAAATGAAAATTAATATCTAACACTTACATTTAGCATTCAAACAAAACCACAATAGACCATTTTCTATATAACCCTTTCTAGACCTAGACTATAGAACCGGTGCGGGTATCATTTTCTCAGGGCGAGCTGTCACTCACAATTCACTCACCCTATATGAAATGCGACTGGCACAATATACAGTATAGTCAGTTATTGTTGTAATTAATGTTTTTGGGGTCATGTTTATTACCGTGACTAATTTTTTTTCTGCGCTGTTAGGTGTGGACAAATAAATGGAACTGACAAATTACTGGTGTTGTCAGGATTCGGTTGTCTTTTTATGTAAATACTGTTTTTCTCTGTTGGCGAAGTTTTTTATTCTTTTAGATATTTGTAAAGGAAACGGTTTAGGGGACGTTTTGCTTGGAGGTGTTTACCTTTGAATTTTAATTTCTCTTTGTTGATGATGGTCTAAATATTTGATACGATCTGACAGGGATAATAAAATCATTAATTATATTTAAATTCGTCAATTTTAAACTTATAAAATTCGGGTATTTTTGACGTACGATTAAAATTTTCATTTAGGGAATAAAGAGGACGAATATATTTGTTAAATATGAGATATGTCCGTTGAGACGAAATCTTAACCAAATTTTGTACATCCTCTATGACTGGTTTATTTGTTACTAACGTAACATTAAAGATATATCCATTCACAATACCATAAGACAAATGTTGTATGTTTGTTATATGCAATATTTGTTTTTTTGCATACAACATTTCGCTGATTCGGAAGAAAAACGTCACAAGTCAAAAAACGTCTTTTTTCAGGAGGGACATTTTCATTTCGACTTGTAACTGTCTTTATGATAATAACACTGGAAATTAATCCTTTAACTGCGGGCAAAATTTTACAGTGCAAAAATATTGAAAAATACATTAAAACATTTTTACATTAGTTGAATTTTGAGTCAATTTAAATAAAAACACTAATAAACTTGATTGTAATAAGTTTCAAAAATTTAAAAACAAAACTGAGTAGGTACAAAGAAATTCAAAAACTTCGAAAATATATAAAAAATTCCAAAATTTAGAAAAAAAAATGTCTAGAAATTCATAAATTTCGATAAGTTCAAAAACATCGAAAATTTCAAAAATTTTAAAAATTTCCAGAATTTTACGTGTTTAAAAATGTCAGAAGTTTCAAAAAACTTTAAAAAATTCAAAAATTTTAAAAAGTAAAAATGTCAAAATCTTTAAAAATTTCTAAAATCTATCGAAAAAATTCAAGAAACGGAAAATTATTCGTTTTATTAGAAATATTTCAAAAATTTCCAGAATTTTACATATTTCCCAGATATCAGAAGTTTATAAAACTTTCAAAAATTTCAAAAAATTTGAAATTTTGCATTTTTTTTTTGAAAATTTCAAATAGTAAAAATGACAAAAAATATTCAAAAATTTCTAAAATATATCGAAAAATTAAAAAAAAGTAAAAATTTTTCGATTAATTAAAAATATTTTAAAAATTTCTAAAATATATCGGAAAATTCATCAAAAAGTAAAAATATTTCCAAAATTTCCAGAATTTATTTCAAAAATGTCTTAAAAACTGAGTAGGTACAAAGAAATTCAAAAACTTCGAAAATATATAAAAAATTCCAAAATTTAGAAAAAAAATGTCTAGAAATTCATAAATTTCGATAAGTTCAAAAACATCGAAAATTTCAAAAATTTTAAAAATGAAAAATGTCAAAATATTTAAAAATTTCTAAAATATATCATATTTTAAAAATTTCCAGAATTTTACATATTTAAAAATGTCAGAAGTTTCAAAAAACTTTAAAAAATTCAAAAATTTTAAAAAGTAAAAATGTCAAAATCTTTAAAAATTTCTAAAATCTATCGAAAAAATTCAAGAAACGGAAAATTATTCGTTTTATTAGAAATATTTCAAAAATTTCCAGAATTTTACATATTTCCCAGATATCAGAAGTTTATAAAACTTTCAAAAATTTCAAAAAATTTGAAATTTTGCATTTTTTTTTTGAAAATTTCAAATAGTAAAAATGACAAAAAATATTCAAAAATTTCTAAAATATATCGAAAAATTAAAAAAAAGTAAAAATTTTTCGATTAATTAAAAATATTTTAAAAATTTCTAAAATATATCGGAAAATTCATCAAAAAGTAAAAATATTTCCAAAATTTCCAGAATTTATTTCAAAAATGTCTTAAAAACTGAGTAGGTACAAAGAAATTCAAAAACTTCGAAAATATATAAAAAATTCCAAAATTTAGAAAAAAAATGTCTAGAAATTCATAAATTTCGATAAGTTCAAAAACATCGAAAATTTCAAAAATTTTAAAAATGAAAAATGTCAAAATATTTAAAAATTTCTAAAATATATCATATTTTAAAAATTTCCAGAATTTTACATATTTAAAAATGTCAGAAGTTTCAAAAAACTTTAAAAAATTCAAAAATTTTAAAAAGTAAAAATGTCAAAATCTTTAAAAATTTCTAAAATCTATCGAAAAAATTCAAGAAACGGAAAATTATTCGTTTTATTAGAAATATTTCAAAAATTTCCAGAATTTTACATATTTCCCAGATATCAGAAGTTTAAAAAACTTTCAAAAATTTCAAAAAATTTGATATTTTGCATTTTTTTTTTGAAAAATTCAAAAATTTCAAAAAGTAAAAATGGCAAAATATTCAAAAATTTCTAAAACATATCGAAAAATTCATCAAAAAGTAAAAATATTTCCAGAATTTATTTAAAAAATGTCTTAAAAAACATTATTTGAAAAATTCAAAAAGTAAAAATTTTTCGAGTAATTAAAAATATTTCAAAAATTTCCAGAATTTTAAATATTTCAAAAATGACAGAAGTTTAAAAAATCATTTTAAATATTGCATTTTTTTTTTTCGAAAAATTCAAAAAGTAAAAATGTCAAAATATTCAAAAATTTCTAAAATATATCGAAAAATTCATCAAAAAATATTTCCAAAATTTCCAGAATTTATTTCAAAAATGTCTTAAAAAACATTATTCGAAAATTTCAAAAATTTCAAAAAATGGAAGATTTGTAAAGATTTGTAAAGATTTGTAAAAAGTTGTAAAACTTGTAAAAATTTGTAAAAATTTATAAAAATTTGTAAAAATTTTTAAAAATTTGTAAAAATTTGTAAAAATTTGTAAAATATGTATAATTTTGTAAAAATTTGGAGAGAAATAACAAAACATCAAAATTGTTTAGTTACGATTTCCACATCACATGATAGTTTTTCCAAAACATTTATATGCGACATCCGCAGTTAAAGGGTTAAAATGAATAGTGACCACTTACAGAGTTGTGACGTTTTTCGTGACATTGTACCTGGGCAGTAGCTGGAGCTGGAGCACCAGTAGAATAACAACACTTGCGCCCTCTGTCGGTGTGCACATGAATCAGAATCACAAATTTTCGTGAAAAAATTCTAAAAATAATAATTATTATCATATCTAAAAAACAGAATATAAAAGAAAAGTTTACAAATATTTTGTTAACCCTTTAACTGCAAAATTTGGCAGCGGTGAACAACAAATATTCAGAAATATTTTGGCATAATTTAAATAATACACCAATAAACATGATTCTATTGAGTTTCAAAAATTAAAAAAAAAACTAAACTTTAAGAAATTAAAAATTTCGAAAATTTCAAAAATATGTCAAAAATTTGAAAATAAAAAAAATGTCTAGAAATTCAAAAATTTCTAAAATATATCGAACATTTCCAAATACATTAAAAATTTTTGAAAATTGCAAAATAGAAATTTCATAAATTTTAAGAATTTCAAAAACATTTTGAAAAAATTCAAAAATTAAAAAGAACACTGGAATTTTAAGAAATTCAAAAATTTCAGAAGTACCTATATTAAAAATTTCAAAAAATTTCAAAAAAAATTAAAAATGTATCGAAAATTGTAAAAACATATCAAAAATTTAAAAAAAACATAAATAAATTATTAGAAACTATAAACATTTCAAAAATTTCAGGAATTAAAACAATTGTAAAATATGGAAAATTTGTAAAATAAATATGTAAAAATTTCTAAAAATATATAAAATTTTGTAAATTTTATAAAAATTTGTAAACAAATAATAAAATATACGAAATTATTTATTTACGATGCTCACATTACAGCATAGTTTTTACGAATGGTTTATGTACGTGAGCCGCAGTCAAAGGGTTAAACGAACAAAGGACGAAACGTCTTAAAAAAAACTTTTCCTGTTTTTCACTTTTAATTTTATTTTTAAAATGTGATTAAAAATTTGGTGATCAACTTTGGTGTTTGATCAAATATAATAAAAATAAATAATTTACGGTTTATATTAATATTATTATTGTTAACTTCACATGATCTCTAAGAGGATTTAAAACGGTGTATTCAGCACATCCACGGACGATGTATTTATTTCATTTATTCTTTGATATTGATAATTTCCAGTAGCTTCGTTTTCGTATCGTTTTAGATAGAGATTATTAAGATATAATTCCTCAAAGATTATCTCACGTATTTAAAAATCGAAAATATTTTTTTAGATCTTTATTGCTAAAACTAACCGCTGCCTGATTTAAAAAAAAGGGAATTATATATGAAATTCCCCCCTGAGGGAAATAATCGAGCGTTCGAGGACGTAGGTAACCATCGGCTCTGCCAAAGTGGCTATAAACAATAAACCGGATAGAATGCCATATATCGTGCTGTCCCGGCAATGGTAATTATGAGATTTTATTACCTTGTAAATAACGTCCACAGTGCCGAGCTACCGTGTGTACCTACTACGCATCATAGAGGTGGAAACTGCCCCATAAATATTACGTATAATTCACTAAATCGCCGGCAGATGATTTTTATTAAATTTGGGAGCGTCTTAATTAGTTCTAATAATTTTACCATTACTTATTTCCAGTGTTTTGGTAAAATAAATAATAATAATAATCTAACGAATAATGAAAAACTATAGGTCATACCACAATAATTTAATGAAGGTAACAAATTTTAATACGGAGCGGCGACATGTTTCGACCAATCATTGGCCATCCTCAGGCCTATAATACAAATTGACACTAATTAGAAATACAATAAAAATCACTCTTAAATATGATTACTTACAAATTAGTTATTTCACAACAAATAATTATGAAGCTGGATGATTATAAATGGTATGAAGTTGAATGGTTAAATATAATTCGTAACAATAAAAATTTTTGTAAAAAACAAATACTTAATTACGTTAAATAAATCAAATTGGAGAAAATAACAAACAGTGTTACGTCTCCATTATGGAGGTTAAATTATGATACACATCAAAGTGCATCCTACGATGCACTATCAAAAATATTTTAAATTAGAATTTTAAATTTTTAAATAATTCTACCATGTCCAAATGGCTGTTGAGAACTGACAATTTAATGTTAACATATAACAGATTGAAAATTTGACACATTGAACCGAAGAACCACAAGGAAGGGGACATCAGACAAGAAACTGAAAAAAGGAGTAGAAGAAAAAAAAGGAATAAAATCAAAATGGAAGAGAAGAATTGTAACTTCAATAATGTCAAGTGAATAATAAAACATTAGATGAGTAAATTTAGAAATAAATAATTTTCAGTAGGATGTAGACAATAAACATTATTATTAGAAAGGAAAGGAGAATGGATAATCTTCTGTTTTTTTAATAATAATAATTTTTAAGGAAATATAAATGAATTTTCCTGATATGTGTGGTGTGTGTTACGTTTTTTGTGCCACCCTGTATTTTCATTCTTCCTCTACTCTGTATATTTTATAGTTTCATGTTCGCTTGAATTTCCCTTTCCTATTTCTCCGCGTCATATGTTCTTCCTCCTTCTATCGGCCTTTTATATAAATTACCATCCCGTGTTAAGAACCGGCCATTTTTATCTATTTAATATCAGAAATAGACTTTGCATATCGTTGTATTATCTTTGTATTGCCAGTGTTTTTACTGAAGATTTCTTTCTCGTCTCCCCTTCAATTATAGGGGTTTTTGGTGGTTTTTTTCTGATTTCACTTGGGGTGACTGAAAATTTTCCGCTATTCCAACGTTTGACGGTCAAGTTTACCAAATCCAAGAAGCTTTTCTTCTGGACAATTGGAACAGGACAGCTTACGCCGACAACACCAAGACCCTACCTAATGAAACTTCTTTCAGTTGTTTTTTTTCTCTAAATTCAGAGAAAATGTATCAAGTATCTAATGTACAAAAGAATTTAAGGTCGAAGTGTTTCATATCTAAAAAAGTTATTTAACAAAATATTTCTCTTATTTTTTGTGGTCTAAAGTTAAAATTAATAAATGTAACAAGTAAATGTACTTCTAGACCGTACAAAGTTTAATTTTTTTTTGTTGTTTCAGGTACTAAAATCTTTGAATTTCGTCTATTCGTAAGTAAAACTAAATAATACTAATTTTATACTATTATTTTTTTCTTAAGAAAATTTTCCAAATTCTATGAATATGTTATATTTTTAAATATTTTAATTTCTTTATAATTGTGACTAGCAGTGTATTTATTCGCTAAATATCGAAATAGTGGTTTTATTTAATTCATATGGATACTTATTTTTTTTTTTCTAAACATGTTGTATCATTAACAAAACGACGCCGACGCCTCTGGTACTATAAAAAAAATTAATCCAGTTCTTCTCAAAACTTTTATGTATCAACACCCACTTTCAAAAACGGTGATTTTGCGTGATTAATGTTTAAAAGGGAGTGAATAAAAAATAACCCTTTAGTATTTTTAAATAAACTTAATTAACCAGACTTACATTTTGAGAACACCTGGCTTTAACCGTTTATTTTTACACTAAAATTTCGTTGTTGAAATAAAAGTTTTATAGTTATTTCTATATATTCAAAAAAATACAGAATTGAAGATTTTGAGGTAAAAATCATGAGGCCCCTATGGGGAATCTCAAATGACTCTTTTTTTTTTACCGTTTTTGATTGAAATTTATTTGTAATTGTTTGCTTATGTCAAAACTTTAAATTTTTTTCTTTCTGGTTTTTTGCGTTTTTTTTTTCATTTTTTTTTCGATTTTTTTGCAATTTTTTGGGGTATTTTTTTTCGGATTATAAGTTTTTTATTTTCTCTTTTTTTTCTTCGGATTTTAAAATTTCGTGTTTCATTTTTCTCTAATATTTACTGATTTTTTCAATTTTTACCAATGTTTTCTTTTTATTTTTCGTTTTTTTTTTCTGATTTTTTTCTAATTTTTCCTCATTTTTTTCTTGTTCTGTTTTTTTTTCTATTTCTTTTGTTTTCTGATTTTTTTTTCTATTTCTTTTGTTTTCTGATTTTTTTTCTATTTCTTTTGTTTTCTGATTTTTTCCAAATTTTTTTCTTATTCATCTAATTATTTCGATTTTTTCATTTGTTTTAACAGAAATTTTTAGATGGTTACAATGTTTTCGTTTTTTTGGTTGGTTTTAACAATTTTTTCCGATTTTTTACCATTATTTTACGATTTGTTCCCGATTATTTTTATTTTCCAATTTTTTTGACACTTTTTGATATTTTCTGCGATTTCTTTATTTTTTTTGCGATTTTTTTTTGTGACTTTGTTTTGATTTTTTGCGTTTTTTATTTTCTTTGAATTTTTTTTTGCGATTTTTGCGATATTTTTCGATTTTGTGCGTTTTTAGCAACTTTTTGTTGTTTAATATAAAGGGCGGATTGTGAATTTTGACTGAAATTTTTTTTACTCATAACTTTTGAACGTTACGTTCGATTTGTCTCATATTTTGGTAAAACGTTACACTACTACCACCTAATTAACTGATTTATTTATTCCCGCTAGAAAAAAATCAGTTCCGGACTTAAAAAATTTGTTCGTTTTTTTCATATAAAAAATTTCACTCTGTATATGGTTTTTGAAAACTGTAATAAGTATTATTAAAAATGTAGCACGAGCTGTGGTTGTACCTAGAAATTAAAAATTTAATTTTTTGTACAAAAAAATTAAATTTTTGCAAGAAAAGTAATATTTTGGAAATCTAAACTTTTAATTTATGCTCAAATTTGATGTTTTTATTAGAAATTGAGTAATCGTATTAGGAAAAAAATAAATACGCCATTTTTGTTGTCTATTTGTGTACTTTGTAAAATACTTATTACAGTTTTCAAAAACCATAGACAGGGTTAAATTTTTTATATGAAAAAACGAACTAATTTTTAAAGACCGGATCTGATTTTTTTCTAGCATGAATAAACCAGTTAAGTAGGGGGTAGTGGTATAACGTTTTACCAAAATATGAGACAAATCGAACTTACTGTTCAAAAGTTATGACCAAAAAAATTTTCAGTCAAAATTCTCAACTCCCTCTTTATATTATTAAACAATGGGAGCAGACACCTAGCCAAAAACAAAAAAAGTTGCTAAAAAACGCAAGAAATCCAAAAATATCGCAAAAATAGAAAAAAAAAATTTCAAAGAAAATCGTATTTTATAGAAAATCGTAAAAAATCGCAAAAAATCAAAACAAAGTCCCAAGAAAAAATCTCAAAAAAAAAGAAATCGCATAAAATATCAAGAAGTGTCAAAAAAATTGGAAAATAAAAAAAATCGCAAAAACCAATTAAAAAACCGAAAACATTGTAACCATCTAAACATATCTTTTAAAAGAAATGAAAAAATCGAAATAATTAGAGGAATAAGAAAAAACAAAAAGTACAAAAGTTATGACCAAAAAAATTTTCAGTCAAAATTCTCAACTCCCTCTTTATATTATTAAACAATGGGAGCAGACACCTAGCCAAAAACAAAAAAAGTTGCTAAAAAACGCAAGAAATCCAAAAATATCGCAAAAATAGAAGAAAAAAAATTTCAAAGAAAATCGTATTTTATAGAAAATCGTAAAAAATCGCAAAAAATCAAAACAAAGTCCCAAGAAAAAATCTCAAAAAAAAAGAAATCGCATAAAATATCAAGAAGTGTCAAAAAAATTGGAAAATAAAAAAAATCGCAAAAACCAATTAAAAAACCGAAAACATTGTAACCATCTAAACATATCTTTTAAAAGAAATGAAAAAATCGAAATAATTAGAGGAATAAGAAAAAACAAAAAGTACAAAAGTTATGACCAAAAAAATTTTCAGTCAAAATTCTCAACTCCTGTATATTATTAAACAATGGGAACAGATACTTTTTAATGGCCATTTGATATTCCTCAACACGAGGTAGGAGTATGTACAGTTCCTCCTGTATATAGATAATTTAACACACCCTGTATAAAAGACATAAATTTGCATTAGTAACAGTTGCAAAATACCATGTAAATAATTCAATCACCTACCTCTACTATATCCTACTTTGTTTATAAAGAAACATTTTGCAATGTAACTAACCTGCAGAATACCAACAACAACAAAAAAAAACAGAAATAAAATAACGCGGTCTTTGTTACCTAGCTTGAAAGTTTAAAATAGATAATACATAAAACCTGCGTTGGCAATCGTTAACCAAGGTGGGAAATTGTTCTATAATTGGTATGAGATAAGTCACGATCGAAAAGGTTTTGTCCAGTTACGTTACTGATAATTGACTAATTAATTAAATGTTACACTTCATTATCGTTTACAATTCTTAAATTAAATCTGGTGGATATTTAGATTGTGTGAGTGTAAAACCTTCAAATGATTTAATACTTATCACCACAAAATTAGATTACTAATACTATTATTTATTTGTAAAAATAATTTATTTTATCTACAATCACCTTATGCTAATATTAACGACCGAATTTTGTTAGAAATGGGTCTAACAAATTTTCAAAATTCAAATTAAACAACAAAATAACATTTTTCCTTTACATTCTAATAATATCTAATTAACTTCTCATAAAGGTAGATATTTTTAACCTAAAAAATGTTCATATTAACATGTACCTAATAACATTTAAGCAATTTGTAATAATTAATAATTAATTGTACTGCATCAAAAAAATAAGTCACACTACTTTTAAGGAAAGTGGTCTCATTAACCATTACCCTTAAAAAATTTTTTTGTGTTGAAAAATATTGGCTGTTGGTTCTCATTAGACCAACACAACTAATTCAATCTCTTCTTCTTTTTTTTTTAACTTGAATGACTTATTTTTGATCGCATGCGCCTCAGTTAAAAAAAAAAATGAATTTGCATGTGACCATGGGCCGGCGTTTTAAGCATTGTGAGTTTACTATTAGTCTAATAAAAAAAAAGTTCAAGCCGTTTGTAAATAATTGGTATCACATGAATTTTTATTGAAAATAATTTAATTTTTTTAATTAGTTTCCAATATATATCAAGAATTAAAAAAAATTAGAAAAATGGGAGAATCCTAATTATAAACAAATTTACTTTAATTTTTGCTAAATGTTTGTAATACAAATTGTAGATGTATTATTTAAAAAATAAAAAAAAAAAAATTTTAAATTCATTGAACAATAAGTGCCTAGCGTTTAAAATAAGAATCACGAAATCATCATTTTTAAAACCAAAAAATTTTTTTTCTAGACCATTTTGAGGTTATTTGTTCATATTTTAATGTTGTCAGGTAATACTTAAAACACACTTTTAGTATCAAAAAAATCAAAGACCCATTTTAAAAATTGTGAATTTTATATTAAAAAATAACGCATCGCACCTTTTTCGGTATTTTTACTTGACTTAATAGCTCTTAAGCAAAAATCGGAAGAAATCGAAAAAAATTAAAGGAAATTGAAAGAAATCGACAAGAAACGACTAATAGATCAGAACAGTAAGAAAAGAATGGGAAAAACCGAAAGAAAAAAACATTTTTCTATTATTAACCAGAAGAACCGGATTTCTTTGCAACACTTCCAAGTACGTATCAGGGAAGATTTCTAGAGTTATATTAAAGAAGTTAGTTTTAAAAACAGGTTTTTCTATTATTAAAAAAACCTTGATGGTCCTTCGAGCAGGATTTCTTTACAACCCTTAAAAAACCGTATAAAGCAAGATTTGTGGATTCATATTAAAGAATAATCTTCAATATCGTCAAATTCATTAAGTTTTAAAAAGTTTCTAAAATCTAAAACGCCGATTGTTATTAAATAATATAAAATACTGTTAAATCAACTTAATTTACAATAATATTTGAATACATGTTTCGTCCTAGCAAACTAGTTTTATTTATACGCATAAATGTGTTTTTCTACTACCGTGCGTAAAGTACTTACTTTACGCACCCTAAGGAGTGCATAAAGTTTGACTTTTTTTCACTAGTGCGTAAAGTAAAATAAAATTTTCAAAATAACTTTTTTACATGTGCAACACATTTTTTGGTATATATTCTTATGTTTCTTATCTTGCCAAGGTTCTATGTGCCAGAAATCAACTGGTTAACTTCAAGATTTTGGAAAATAGCTTGTTAACCTCTTGCATGCGAAATTTATTTTTGTACATAAAAATTATGGTAGTAGAAAAAATATTGTATGCAACTAGTGTGTAAAGTGCCTTTTTTCACTCATGTGATTGTCGCACTCGCCTTTGGCTCGTGCGACAACATTCACATTCACTTGTTGTATAAATAACTATTTTATCCACACTTATGAACCGTATAAAGTACCTCTGTATCCACTAGTGGAATAATGAAATTACTTTAATTCACTAGTGGAATAATAAAAAATAAATAGCAACCATTCACATATTTTTGTACGTAATTTCAATGATTTTTAAGAAGGTGACAGTCGCTGTCAGAGCAAAATGTCAAATAATTTTGTGATAAAAAATTTCGGCAATTCTGATTCTAAATGAAGCTGATTGTGGATAAAATATTGTACTGCATGCGTGTTTTAGCTACATTTTATTCGCTTAAGAATATTAAACATTCTTATAACTGTTATCCACGACCAATCTATTATTTGTTCATTATACGTGAATTTACTAAATAATAACTGTGTCCATTATTCACAAGTGAATAATGATTTTAAATGTAACAGGTTATCCATATCCCAAATGTGGTCAAGTGATCAATAAAAGTAATGAAACTCAAAGTCATGTACCACAATGATTTAATAGAAACGGCAACTAGTTTCGGCTAGTTAGCCATCATCAGGCCTAAAAATGTTACAATTCGACAATTTACAAAACAAACTAACTTACCATGTAAGTAAGTAACAAGAAGTAATTGAATTAAAATTGCAAAAATGCAAAAGATGATGCGCATCAGAAAAGATGGGGGAATTTGTAGGGATAAAATTTGGAAAGGAAATTTTTTTTACGGGTACATGAAATAAAATGATAGGTTCCAAAAAAGGGAAAATGACCTTTTTTTGATTTTGTCCCAGGGGGACCAACAATTTTCCTTTAATTTTACACTCCGGAGATCTTCCGGGGGTGTTGAGTGGGCGGTGCGTCAACACTTGCCGAAAATGGGGCCCGGCTCAGGCCACACCATCATTATGTTGTATTTTAGACTAAGTTGAAGGTGTTTCAAACACTAATTTTCATCCTTTTTTACAATTTTTCCCTTTTTCCTTTCCAAATTTTATCCCTACAAACCCCCCCATCTTTTCTGATGCGCATCATCTTTTGCATTTTTGCACTCTTAATTCAATTACTTCTTGTTACTTACATGATAAGTTAGTATGTTTTGTAAATTAGATAATATAAATTTTATTGTCGAATTGTAATATTTTTAGGCCTGATGATGGCTAATTAGCCGAAACTAGTTGCCGTTTCTAATAAATTATTATGATACATGACTTTGAGTTTCAATACTTTTATTAATAATGATTTTATTTCATTATTCTCCCCTCCCTTAACAAATTTAAAGGCCGTATGTGTTCCAATTTTCCGATCACAAGGTCAAGGTCGCTATCGAATTCAGGGTCATGTCAAGGTTGTTTAAAAGACATGCCGATGTCATGTCAAGGTCGTTTCAAGGTCATGTTAACAAAATCACGTCAAGGTCATGTAAACAGTTATGTCAAGGTCAATGTCAATTTACTAATAAACGAGTAGATAAAAGTATTTTATTAAAGAGAGATAGTGAAAATGAGATATCCGACAAGCCTATTCACTATGTGAATACAAACATTGCAATTAATGTTAATCAATATAATTATTATGTTTTTTTGAATTACTTAGTTATATAGAAATACAATTTTTTTTTAAATAAAGGGTTATTGTAGTTTTAGCCAAAATGATTTAATAGTCGTGGATAAATTACTCGCATATAATGGCTATTTTGGTGGTTTTCGTCACTCTCGTGAATAATATCTATCATTATATGTTTCATCATATGCTCGTTGAATAATATATTATTATGGCATACTAGTTCATTATTGCGTTTTTATTGCTTAGTTACCAACTACATAAAGGTATACTTTACAATCTTGGATGACATGATTAATACCTTTTTATTTAATATAAGGATTCGCAGACCATCAGTTCATTAAATCTTCCAGTCGGCTTTTTCTTTTCCATTGTGTAGGAGTCAAGTAATTATTCAATTAACCATTTTCTGCCCACTTGAGTGATCGCAGTGTTGGAGGCCATCGCGGACAGATCTAGGCTTTGAAATTGTGAAGTTGAATAAGTCCAGTGACAGCACAAAAAGGTAATACATCTAAGCAAACTACGGAAAAAAAATGTGGTAATTTATGGTGCGTTAGTTACACACAAAACTTATTCGCTTCAATTAAGTAATAGACGTTTAATTCGAGCAATTTATACGTACTGGTTTTTTGTTCAAGAAAATGGATTTCTTATTACTAAATTAAATTTCATACCTAACATTTACGACCAATCAAAAGCCCGTATTTTGTATCTTTACCATAGCAACTAAAAAAATTTCCCAAAATTTTTCTCCTTGGAGTAAAAGAACATGAAATTCCACTGGAAATTTTTTGACGTTTATAGTAAAATGACATTTATTTACCATCAAAAACCGTCATTGTCCTAGTATTTTTTTAATATATTGGTGTGAAATTTTCTTACTGAATCTCCACGTGCTTTAATTAATTGTGGAAAATTTGTTTCGTACAAGAATTTTTAAAGAAAATTCATGCACTCAAAAAATTTCCGGCAATAATTCATGCCCTAGAAAGATGATAAGTGAAAGTCCGATTCAGTGCAATTATCAATCACTATGACAACACTATTGAGTTTGACAACTTCATTAAAAATAAATTTCAAAATATCACGTTTTGCCAATGCGAATATTCAAAGTACTAATCAGAGAAAAAATTCCCAGAAATACAACCTACAATCACAAATATATTTGTCAAAAAATTTTCCGCCGAATATACCTCGGACATTGACAAATGCCTCCTAATTTTATGACAAATATTGAATTTTTTTATTATACTTAGATATGTAAGTTATTGATTATTTGATTAACTTTGAGGAAACTTAACTTTAATGAAAATCTGATCATTAAGAGGCACGCACACTACGTGACTTGCGTCGTTGCCGTTTAGGGAATTACACAAAGAAAATGTATTTGGACGAGATATCGCCTTGCAACTAATTGCGGTTTGGTTCATGATATTTAAAATATTTATTAAAAGAGCGCGTCTATTTCAAAGGACAACGTACCCGGTAACATGGGAAAAGTGGTCCCGGTTAAAGTTGATGATTTTTTGATAAATTATGTTTTTAGGTATTATGAATAAATTCTGAACGTTTTAGGGCGATTATTATCTACGACCAAAGATACGGTGTCCCAAAAAATATACACCACATATTTTTAGGCATTATGAAAATAATTGATGTAATTGATAATTTTCTTCCAATTTTTTTTTATGTAAGTTGTATTATAATACAGGATCACCAAAATTTTAAAGAATATACCAATAATTATTTTATTATACAAGGCGTCCCAAAAATAATATTAAACTAGAAATCTTAATAAAAATACAAGATAATGCCAAAACATTGAAAAAAAAATGGAATTGTAAAATACAGAAAAAACGAAAAAATAAAAAAAAAATTAAAAAGAACGAAGAGCAACTAAAAACCGGAAACAATTGTAACCATAAAAAAAAATTTATGAAAAAATTCGAAATTGAAATAAATCGCAAAACATCCCAAAAAATTGTTTAAATAAAATCTACAAATAATCGCAAAAAATAAGAAGAATAAGAAAAAATTAGAAAACAAAAAAAAAATATAGGGAAAAAACAGAACAATGAGGAAAAATTAGCAGAATCGAAAAATCTGAAAAAATAAAAAAAAAACAGAAAACAGTGGAAAAAAATGAAAGAAAAATGAGAAAATATTGAAAAAAAAATGAAAAATGAAATTGTAAAATACGGAAGAAAAAAAAAAGTCGCAAGAAATCGCCGAAGAAGAGCAACCAAAAATGTTTGGAGTCAAATTCCGCGAAAATGAAGACCCGAAGTAAAAATCGAGAAAGAGGGATCGATAGGGAATTTTATGACAAACATTAAAAAAAATCACCTCAAATGGTGTATACGTCAATTTGGGTGGTACAGTGGCACTTCGCGCCACTGTGCGCCGAGATCAGGAAGTAAAGAATTATTATTAGGATGGGGTAAACGTGCTCCTCGTGCTTTTGGACAACCCAATGGGCGGCAACAAATTGAAATGAAAAATTAAGCACATTAAACAATTAAGGTCACAAGTTGTTATTACGGCGTAACTGTTGAAGTTACAGCAGTTACATTTTTCTTTTTTTTAGAAACACCTCTTAAATTCCACCCCCTTTAAGTGCGCACATGTAACCTTGTATAAATGTATTGTATAATTTAAATTTAACAACCTATTGTAACACTATTTGGCCTGATGGTGGCATTTTTATGCCGAAACTAGTTACCAGTTTCCGTTCCAACTTTATTTATTGAAGAATTTTGTGGTACTAGACTTTGATGTTTATTTCTTCAAGATATTTATTATTAAAAAAAAATATTAATATTCGATAGATAAAGAATCATCAAAGGTAATATAACGAGACCTTGATAAATAGTCGATTATTATTATTGGATCTAAATTTCGAGTGTTTTTATATTAATTTGTCGAAACGTAATTTTTGTCATAATCTGATTAAAACCCGAGAGATTTAGCTCGAGGGTTTCACTCTTTGGTTATCAATGATAAAAATTATGTCAAGTCGAAGTGCAAAATACACGAGAATTTTAGAACAATAATAATAGGCCCTAATTTATCAAGGTCGAGTTATATTTAGTAAGATTATTTCTAGAGCCCTATTTAAAACTTTAATAAATAAATATACAACAAAATCTAAACCTAAATTTAATAAATTTATAATCATTAATTAAAGTTGAAAGTAACTTTTTCCTTTAGTTTATTTCACTTTGACGTTTATGCAAAATAGTCCCTAGAAATAGTCATTTTATAATAGTCAATTTATTTTGTTTTTATTGGTTGTAATGACAGCGTAAAAACGTAAAATTTGACAGGCAGGGGAAATTTTCAACGGTAATATACCATTGATAAATAATCGGCTATTTTTGTTGCGTCTAAATTTCGAGAATATTTTAATATGAATTTGATGAGACATAATTCGGATTATTAATGCCAAAATTATGTCTAATCAAATTGTAAAATATTCGAGTAATTTAGCAACAACAAAAATCGCAGAGTATTAATCAACGTCGTGTTATATTTAGGAAGATTATTTCCCGTGAAAATTAAATTAATTGCGGATAAGTAAATTAGGAAAAATATTTTATTAATAATACGCAAACATCAGGAATACAACTAAAATAATAATACGAAATTAAATCGAACACAAAAAACTGACAGAAGTATTTGACATTTTTATGTGACGTATAAATGTGACTATTTCTTTAGCTGATATTTGATTCCCATTGGTCAGAATTTAAAAAATTGTGACATTTCATTGGCTGATATAAATCAAGGGAAATAATCGTGAATTAATATTAATCAAGAAAAATAATTAATTAAAGAATGTTTTTTTTTCCTAAAATTTTTCGTCCATCATTAAAGCTATGATCTACTACTATTTATCTTAAAATTTGACAATGTTTATGGTCCTAACATACGCATACACAAAGTGAAAATCACCCCAAACATGTGTCATCAGTTCTCGAGGGTATAATTTGGATGTTATAGTGTCTACCATTTCGACCGTTATTTTGCATAATGTATTTGTTTTGCCGCAACTATATTGCCGAAAATACCCACACAAAAAACATTTACTATATCCCCCAACTAGAAGAACAGAAATTATGATTGGGCGAGTCTCGAGGACAACAAACTGCGCTTACTGTTATGCTGGGCTCCCTGGAGAGTCTTAATTGACCTAAAACCAATTTCTACGATGGTACAATTCTTCCAGAAATATTTTCCAATAACATTGTTATTCATATAAAGTAAGCTGAAAATTTGTAGTCAAAACAAAGTGATTAAAAAGATACTAACGAATACAAAATAGATGATTGTAAGCAAGAATTTGTCAGAAATTAATCGTAAATTTTTTTTGTTGCTCTTTATTCATTTTGAATTACTGAGGATTAGTCTCGCACAAAAAATGACAATAAACCCAGTAAACAAACAATATCCAAGTAGCTCAGTCACTGACAAACGGACAGACAGGCGGTTGTAGAGAATTAGATCACTGAAAATAGTAGGTGTGCGAGCTAAGGTGACTCAGCTATAGATTGTTGAAAACAGAATTCCATAATTCAAAACCGTTCTCCAGTTACCGCTGTGAGAGACAGACAGACAGATAGACAGACAGGACATATACAAAGAAAATGGCATTTTTTTTTAATTTCATTACTTTTTCCTTTCTTTCAATTTCGTGTCTATATTTATTTTTAATTTTATTATTTCTAAACCACGTTTACAAATTTTCAAAAAATTTTCAAAATCTGGGAATTTTTGCGAAACAAAAATTTACAAAGAAATGAAATAACATTTTTTTTTAATTTCATAATTTTCTCATTTCTTTCAATTTTGTGTCTATATTTATTTTTAATTTTATTATTTCTAAACCACGTTTCCAAATTTTCAGAAAATTCTCAAAATCTGGGAATTTATGCGATACAAAAATTTACAAAGAAATGAAACAAGTTTTTTTTAATTTTATAATTTTCTCACTTCTTTCAATCGTGTCTCTATATTTGTTTTTAATTATTTTTAATTTTATTATTTCTAAACCTCGTTCCCAAATTTTCAAAAATTTTTCAAAATCTAAATTTTTGTGAAGAAATGAAATAGCAAGTTTTTTTTTATTTTATAATTTTCTAATTTCTTTCAATTTTGTCTCTATATTTATTTTTCATTTTTATTATTTCTAAACCACGTTCCCAAATTTTCAAAAATGTCTCAAAATCTGGGAATTTTTGTGATACAAAAATTTACAAAGAAATGAAACAATTTTTTTTTAATTTTATATTTTTCTCATTTCTTTCAATTTTGTCTCTATATTTGTTTTCATTTTTTATAATTCTAATGACGTTGCCAAATTTTCAGAAATTTCTCCAAATCTGGGAATTTTGATATAAAAATTTACATAGAAAATAGCAATATCATTTTTTTATTTAATTATTTTCTTATTTCTTTCAATCTTGTCTCTATATCTGTTTTTGATTTTAATAATCTAAACCACGTTCCCAAATTTTCAAAAATTTTTCAAAATCTGGGAATTTTTGCGATACAAAAATTTACAAAGAAATGAAATAGCAAGTTTTTTTTATTTTATAATTTTCTAATTTCTTTCAATCTTGTCTCTATATTTATTTTTATTTTTTATTATTTCTAAACCATGTTCCCAAATTTTCAAAAATTTTTCAAAATCTGGGAATTTTTGCTTGCGATACAAAAATTTACAAAGAAATGTAATAGCAAGTTTTTTTTAATTTTATAATTTTTTCATTTCTTTCAATTTTGTCTCTATATTTGTTTTCAATTTTAATAATTCTAAATGACGTTGCCAAATTTTCAGAAATTTCTCCAAATCTGGGAATTTTTATACAAAAATTTTCGAAGAAAATAGCAATATCATTTTTTATTGAATTATTTTCTTACTTCTTTCAATCTTGTCTCTATATTTATTTTTAATTTTATTATTTCTAAACCACGTTCCCAAATTTTTCAAAAATTTTTCCTGGGAATTTTTGCGATACAAAAATTTACAACGAAATGTAATAGCAAGTTTTTTTTTAATTTTATAATTTTCTCATTTCTTTCAATTTTGTCTCTATATTTGTTTTTAATTTTAATAATTCTAAATGACGTTGCCAAATTTTCAAAATTGCCTCCAAATTTGAGAATTTTTACGATACATAAAATTACAAAGAAAATAGTAGGAGCAATTTTTTTTATTTAATTATTTCCTCACTTCTTTAAATTTTGTCCCTATATTTATTTTTAATTTGAATATTTCTAAACGACCTTGCCAAATTTATAAACATTTCTCTAATTCTAATAATTTTTTCAAAACAAAAATTTACAAATAAAATAAGAACAGCATTTTTTTCATTATTCTCAAGTTTTTTTTTTAATTTTATTATTTTCTTAATTCGTACAATTTTGCCCCCTATTTATATTTAATTTTAAAAATTTTAAACGACGTTGCCAAATTTACCAAAATTTCTTCACATCAGTGAATTTTTACGATACAAAAAAGTTACAATTTAATTTTTTTTTTATTTTATCTTTTTCTCATTGTTTTAATTTTGTCTCTATATTTATTTTTAGTTTTATTATTTCTAAACTTCATTGTAAAATTTACAAAAATATCTTCAATTTTACGATTCAAAAAATTATATTAGCAACTGTTTTTTCAATTTTATTATTTTCTCGTTTCTTTCAATTTTCTCTATTTATTTTTAATTTTAGTTATTTTAAATGTCGTTGCAAAATTTACAATAAATTCTTCATTTTTTTCGATTTTTTCTCTATATTTAGTTTTAATTTTATTATTTTTAAACGACGTTGTCAAATTTTTTAAAACTTTTTCCAAAACTGCGAATTTTTACGATAAAAAAAATTGAAAAGAAAATAGCTACTTATAGCGTTTTTTTTTTAAATTTTATCATTTTTTCATTTTTTTTAAATGTCTCTATTTTATTTTTAATTTAAAGATCTGTGAATTTTTATACAAAAATTTACAAATAAAATAGCAATAACAAGTTTTTTTTTAATTTTATTATTTTCTCATTTCTTTCAATTTCATCTCTCCATTTATTTTTAATTTTATTATTTTTAAACCACATTGCTAAATTTTCAAAAATTTCTGCAAGTGTGGAAATTTCTGCTAATTTACAAAGAAAATAGCAAGTTAAATTTTATAATTTTTTCATTCCTCTCCTCAGTTTATATTTAATTTAAAAAAATTTAAACGGCGTTGCCAAATTTTCAAAATTTTCTTCATAACTGGGAATTTTTACGATACAAAAAAATACCAAGAAAATATCAGGCAATAGCAAGTTGTTTTTTTTAAATTTTTTTCTCATGTCTTTCAATTATATCTTTATTAATTTTTAATTTAATTAATTTTAAATCTTGTAAGAACTTAATGTTTATGGACGTCAATTTGTTAGGGAGAGACATAGAAAGGTCAATAAATTATTTGTTTTAAATATACTTTAATTGAATACAAAAAATTAACACGAAAACTGACAAATTAAATACTTCGAATGTACAAAAAAAAGTAGAAAAACCACAAATGAAATCGACATAAAAAAAATTTTTTATTGGCTATCTAATCAACAACAAATTATGACATAAACAATTGTGTCGTCTTTTTCTTGATATCTTTTTTATTTTTTTTCTAAAATCACATTTAAAACAGGCTCTGGAGTTACCTTTTTTCTTTCTTTACGATACCTATTCTTAGAGCTCAACTATATATATTTTGCGGTCTCAGAGACTCTTTGAAAACTTTTCGAATGTTTCCGATCGTATCCCATCACAACGATTATGATTACAGGAGTTTTTGCCGTTTAATGGCCTAACTCCGCAAGTTGAAAGTTCTACGGCCGCCACCACACGCATAACTTCTTACCAACTTTTACAATGACTGGATAAAAGATTGAGTTATAGGAGAGACAATGAAAAGAATTTGAGGCGCAAAAACACAAAGGCGTAGATCGAAAAAAGAAAATAGCAAAATTCGAAACACAATTTTTTCCCAAATAAGATCATTTTTTTCTTTTTTATTGTTGATAAAGTTCTCTTTTATCTAGATAAATATCAATGTTTATAACTTTTGTTTAAGTTTATCAATAGTATTTTTACTGGGACTATAAAGATGAATAATTTGTAATTGTTAGAAATAAATATTTACTTAGAGTTAACTCGTTTAGAGAAGAACCCATTACGTCACAATGCGCACTGACAAAATTTAAACGTTAAGTAAAAAATTTCAGATTTTAATCCTTTACGGGAAGATTCAGACTCTTGTTTTGCCTTCAATAACTTAGAAAGAATAAAGTATGTTTAATTTTTTTAAATAATAAGGCATATTTTGTTTTTTTTTTCATTTTTATTGATACTTTTTTTTGTACAGTTGACAGTAATAAATAATTTACTTTTTAGTACCAGTTTTAATTTGGTACTTAAACGTACAAGGGAGGCGTTGTCGATTCTTTATGACGTAATGGGTTCTTCTCTAAACGGACCAACTCTACCACCCTTATCTTTGAGAACAGTAAACAGAATGACTTATTATTTATTACCACAAGGATGTACTTTTATGATAGAATTTTAGTGAGAATAAATTAATTATATATAAAATCTTCGACTTTATTTTTTTATAACGGTAAATATTAATTGTTTAAAATTTTTTCTTGTTTGTTTGTTTTTTTTTTGTGCTACGCCTCTGGGTGTAATAATGAAAGTGAGTTCGGTTTTTGAGTTGATGTCGGCAAGAAAAGTTAAAAGTTGAGATGAGGGTTGAGATAACGTTCGGAGTGAAAAACAAGTGAAAAGTTTGAAACTGGTCCGAGAATAATGGGTCGTAAGTATTTTGAAAATTCGGAAGGAAATGGGACGTTGTTGTTTGCGTTTTGATGATAAACGAAATGGGAAATTTAAGTTGTTTTCGACAAAAAAAAAATTAAGAATTATTTTATGCTTATTTTTACCAAACAAATATTATTCAAAAATTATAATATATATATTTAATATCAAAATTAGTTTTGATGAGTTGATTCTGTCAAAACAGTTCATGAATGTTAACAATTTGGTAGCCACATGAATTATATCATGGTATCATTTCTTGGGCGGAGGTAAACTTGCCACCAAATATACCTGACCAGAAAATGGTGCCGGTAAACATGACACCGACCAAAAGGGTAAAAATTTGGTTATTTATCCAGAGAAAAAAATTCTTTTCTATACAAACGAAACCTTTATTTATTTGAAGAAAAAAATTAAAAAAAAAATTCTCTACCATACAAATCAAACAAGAGGTTTTTTTGTTTGGAATCTGTTTATTACAAAAAATTTCGCTTCTGTCAGTCGAGATTCAAATTTAAGGAAAAAATTGATTTTATAATATATTTTTTCGATTTTTTCTAATTTACTCTCGTTTTTAGATCTTTTCCGATATTACTCCTTTTTTCCATTTATTTCAGTTTTTTTCGGTTTTCTTTCTTACGACTTTTTACAAGTTTTTTACGATGTTTCACGATTTTTTACAATTTCCAACGATTTTTTTACAATTTTTCACGTTTTTTCACAATTAATTTCCTCTCTCTTAATTTTTTAAAAATCAGTAAAAAATCGTAAAAAATTGTTAAAATTAGAGAATTAATTTTATAATAATTAGAACATAAAACAAAAGTTGTGGAGAGTTTAATTATCTAAAATCTCCCTATGTTACCTTTTCCCCCCGAAATATATAATTTTACTGGAAAATTGGAAAAACCACAAAATGTTATATACAGGGTGGCGCAAATTTAATTGAATTGAGAAGGGTAATAAAAAGGACCAATATTTTTTCATTAACAGGTTTGAGTGGTAAAAGATAAATATTTTTACATGGACAGGTTTAAACATTTCAAAAATTACAAAAATTTCAATTTTAAATAATTAAAAAAAATTCAAAGACCAAATTAAGCTGAAATGGTAATGTGAAAAAATATTTTCACATCGTCAGGTTTAAGGGACAAAAGTTAAAAAAATTCCAAAAATTTAAAAAAACATTCCAAAATTTTAAAATCAAAAAGTTAAAAATATTCAAAAAATTAAAAAGATTCAAAAATTTGAAAGATCCATACTTCAAAAATTTCCAAATATTCAAAAAAAATTGAATAATTTAAAAATGCGTTACAGTTAGTTTTTATGTATCTAATTCTAATTAAAAATTATTTACAATTTTTTTACGTTTTTTTTTGGCTTTTTTTACGCTTTTTCACGGTTTTTTTACTATTTTCTCGGTTTTTTACGGTTTTTCAAGATTTTTTACGATTTTTTCTATTTTTTTCCAATGTTTCTTAATTTTTTAAAAACCCGTAAAAAATCGTTATAAATCCGTAAAAAATCGTTAAAAATCGTTAAAAAACCGTAAAAATTAGCGAATTAATTTTATATTTAAAAAGTCTAATGACCTGTTTATATATTTTTAAAAATGGCGGAGATTTAATTTTTTTTTGAAATTTCAACCCCCTCCAGTTTCACCCCCGTAGGTCGGATAAAAAAATGTATGCAAATTAATTTTATATTAATTAGAACATAAAAAAAGTCTTATGACCTGTATCCTAAATATATCAACTTGATTTTATTTTTTTTTAAACAAGTTTTTACTCTTCTTTATTGTAATTTTATTTTTGAAGTGTGTTGAGTAATTTTTTGTTTTTTACAAAATCGATATTTTTGATTTTTCTCATTTGTCACAGGGGTTTTTAAATGTAAAAGTATTTTTATTTTTTTTCTATCTTAAAGTTTGATTCCAGACGAAAAAAATGAGCCTATTAAAAATTGAAAAATCAAAAATTTCTAAGATCAATTTTTCGATTGAAAAAATTTAATTTCTTTTTAAAACTAACTATATTTTGAAATTCCGTTCAAATCGGTAAACTTAAAGGACTTCAAAACAAATTTTTTTGACATAAAAACCCAAAAATTAAAAAAAAAAACGGTTTTTCGTCATTGCCTCGGAAAAGTTAAGTTGAAAAATGGTCTGAAACAAAATTGTAGATTTATTTGTTATCTGCAACCATTTTTTGATTGATAATTGCTAAAAGAAGATTTTCAACCCTTAAAACTCACCCCCCTTCGAAACCGCTACATGTGCAGGGGGTGATGTTTTTTCTCTTTGTAATAATTTTTAGCATTCTCGCCATCCTGTATAGAATTTTTTTTTTAAAAAAAGTTTTAGCCCTAGGCTATGTTTTCCTCAACTGGAATTAAAAATTTGGCACATATGTCAAAGGTTATAATATATATTTTTGGTGGGGGTGAGTTCAGTCTCGTCAAATATTTTTTGTTTTTTTATCGTGTGGGACATCGTTTGTACTTTTTAGGATTCCAATAATAAATTTTTTAATTTTTTAGTGTCTTTGTAATAAAATTAATGTTTTTTTGTTAACCATCTGTTTTGATTTTTTGAAAATCACTGTGAATCGTACATTAATAATTTTATTTGGTTTTTTGCATTTTTTCATACGAACAATAAATTTTTTCCATGCCATCTCGAAATCAAGATTTCAAAGCAGAAAATGAGCAGAAAGTGAAAAATTCAAAATTTGTATACCAACTTTTTCGGTTAAAAATAAGTTTTTTTTTAATTTACATTCGTATAAAATCGTAAAATACATATTTTGCTTTCAAAAAATTACAACTTATTTAAAACACAAAAAAAGTCACCAAGTTTCATAAAGAAAAAATATTTTTGCAGGAGATAAAAATTAAAAACAAAAGATAAACCGGTATTTAGCGTTTTTATCGATAATTTTGAAGTTATGTTGAAAAAATACAAAAAATTTAGGTATTACACATGCAGATGCGCTTCTCACTCTCTGCACTATATCTCGAGAATGGTTGATGATATAATAAAAATTGTAGATAATTTTATGATCTGCAAAATTCATTATAACCTCGAATGTCGTATTTCGCATAGGAAACGAAATAATTGCGACCTTTGACCTTGAATAACACGATATGATATGAGATTTTTTAGTCAGTCATTGAATACCAAAAAAAAAGTTTTATTATGCAAATTTACAGCTTAATCTCTCCCATTCAGAAATTGGAGCCTTATTTTGACTCTACTAGTATATTTTCAGGAACATATGTGAGTTACAAATACGTCAAAATATAAGTTACAAAGAGAGCTGGTCTAAGAATGTAATGAAATAATAAACCGTGCTTACATACAAAAAAACCCTTTTTATATTTAGTACTCTAATAAATAAAGAATCACGGACCTCACGTACAAAACGTACGTTCGTCTGATGTTCAAGAGAAAAAATACAAAAAAGTACTAAAAGAGGTTGAGCTGGTTGCGCTAGTCACGACATTAAAACATGAAAAAATTTGTCGGAAAGGCCCAAACAAGGCGACAAGACACGTTCGTACATACCAACCAGGAAATAAACTTCCTTCTAAGTTCAATTCAACACTTTACAATGTTGCCAATGATTAATAATGCACATCGGTGTCCAGAGTTTCTAAGTAAATCGTGATTTGTTTTTATATAGGTATAGCGAAAAAAAAAATACTGTTGATAATATAATAAATCTTCCCGTTTCAATTTCTACAAAATGTCAAAACAACAAAATGTGATTGAAATTTTCATTTTTTCTTTCCTAAGGTATATACAGTGTGTCTACTTAAATTTGTCTACAACCATCAGATATTCATTTTTTTTATTCCTATACAAAGTTTGTCATACATTTTTCACTATCTTTATTTTGAGAATATTGAAAAGTTGTATAAAAAAATGTTGATCAGAATTAAAACCTAACAGTCGAATTAAAAATTTAAAAAAATTATTTTTTAGCTAAGATGGATACTAGAACGTGGTTTTTAATTTTGATCAATTTTCTTTCCTAACAATTTTCGATATTGTTAAAAATAAAAGTACTTTTTTGACAAACTTTTTATATCCCATGGTTGTATTTTGAGGTTTTAGACTATATAAAACTTTTTATAACGAGTAACTTTTTCCTAAAATAATAAAAAAAAATTCCATATGCTGCCAAAACTTAATCTTAAAATTTTGACTTTTCTGCGCATAGATTTTTCAACAAAAAATTACGCATCACATTTTAACCAAATTTTCACCATTTTTTGTTTTGATTTTAACTTACAAGAAAATGTTAACGACATTGAGTCAAATTCATGAAAAAAATTCAATGGATCAATTTTCAATAAATTATTTCTTATTCTTTCTACGGTTTGCCATTGTTACCAAATTAGATTAAAAATAAATTAATTTCAAGCTATAGAAGCTTAAAAGAAAAATGTCCATAATAAACTAGAAGAAAATTTTCATTTACTGTCAATAAGCTGTTTAATTGTCTGTAAGGTACGTTCAGTTTCATTTGATAATATCATCTGAAAACGAAGGTATAATGTATATAGGAAAGTGTTATGTTGGCCACATGTTTTAAAGATTATTATTTACCTATTATCTTGTGGACGGGAACAAATTAATGCAATAATATAATTAAAAATAAGTTTTTCTTCTAAAAAATATTCAAATATATCTTAAATTAATATTTAAAAATAATTTTATTTCTTCTTGCAACTGTTAATTAAAATTGATCAAATTTGTGGGAAATACAAAAATCAGACAAATAATTTTACTAAAAATAGTGCCGTACCTCACAATAGTGGACACAATCAACGACAAATTAAAACCACTTATGGTAATTGGGTAATTATCATATGTTTCCACTTGAATTTGCTTAACGCACGACACGCATTAAACCGTAAACCAGTCCCTCCTCTCTCTTCCCTCCTCGTTGACTAATTCAGTTTAGATCCAAGCCAGGGTCGGATTAGGACAACAAAATTAAAGAAAAATTACACGTCGTTCTAATTTTGTTATTTATACATTATTCTTACAGCTCTAAAATATTTTATTAAATGAACACATTTACTATTTTAAAAAGTATTTAGATAGAAAAGAATCATATAATTAAAATGAAGGAAACATCACAAATTTAAATATTTGACTCTAACAGTTCTTGCTTAAAACTTGGAATGATAGAGGGCGTAAAAATAATAATAGTATTTCATATTTTTCCTTCGTTTTCAAGTAGTAGTGCTCTAAAAGGAATATTAAAATCGCATGGGTTCATATCCTGGCCAATAAGACGGTCTGTTTCTTCTAATCCATCTATTTGGAAAAAATATTGTTGGTGAGTTTGTAACGGGACATCTTCTAATAGAATTTGCAGAATATCCTGCAAAATTTGAACGATTTAAGATAAAGCTTGCACACGAACCAAAATGTACCTTATACTACGATCCAATTCATTCTCATCAGTTATAGCCGAGATCCAGATCCAGTACCGGTTCAGCGACCTTTAAATAGAGGTCGAGTTGAAGGAGGGAACCCAGCCAGGGTTGCCGAATTGCTCCATTTGTAATAGATCTACTCCCTTAATCATTTTTTACTCCGCTACTCCAAAAGATTGATTTTTACTCCGGTTAAATGTACCGATTAATATGTAGTACGAAAGGGACAGTTAACGATTCTGTAATTATTTTCAGAACGTTGTTCGGCAAATGGCCGAATGTTTTAAGAGGAGAAAAAACACGAATACCTACTTTCTTCTTGTTTTTCTTCTTTTTTTCTAGAAATCTATTTGGACATTTGTCATTTGGTTAATAGCTGACCAATGAAGGCCCACTTTCGCTGTGTGTCATCAGTCATGAATATTAATAATATTTGAGTAATCATTGACATATACTCAATATCAATGGAGTAAATTTACAATTCACAGCAATTTCAAGTTACTATAGGATACGCTGCTTCCATATTTGCAGAATCCAAAAACGGCAAATAAAAATGTTTGTTCAAGTCCAACATTTTGAGTTTTCCCTATTTTATTTTAATTAAATATTTGATACTTTTTCAGTTTGAACACCTTATTTTATAAATCCATTTACTAAAAATAATCAAAACGAGGGATTCACTTTTATTTGCGTAGTTGCGTAAATTTTATCAGATAAAGAGGAAGACGAAAGATCTGTGACCAATGAAAATAACTCTTAATCGATCACAAAAAAACATCAAATTTTTTCCAATCTGTCTGTAGGAATATCAGGAAACATGGTTATTTTATCATAATATGAAATGGCCTTGAAAAAGGACCTCTGGTGGCAGGCATGCGCCACCAGAGGTCCTTTTTCAAGAAGTTGACTACTATTTTCTGGTCTGATGCGGCAACACTGAACCCAGCTCAGTCGACCGTAAGCCAGTGCACCAGACAGAGACGCTTGAAAAGTAGGACCGTCAGAGCCAAGCAGATTAAGTTCATGTCTAGCCTAGTTTATACAGGTACTCTATAAAATCTGAAGAGTCTAAATGGAGGAAAAGAGGTATAAGAACCTCTAAGACTAAACGGAAGGCGTCAAAGTCAATGAAAGGCTGGATGGAGAGTGATATTTTCACAAATTACTTTCTAAAGACTTTTAATTCCTGCACTTGGTCCAGAACGTCCTGTTTTGATAATTGATGATGATCATTCAACCCTTATTAGGTTTAGAAATACTTGAAACAGCAATACAGAATGATATTACGATATCAAAGCTGCCCCCACACACCAGCCTTTGGACCTTTCTGTTTTCCGACCATTCAAATTGATATGGGATGAAAAACCTATCTTGGCAAAGAAAACATGTGGGCCAGAATATTTTCACATTTTTTTTTGTTCCACCTGGAAAGATATATGAACTTGAAGTGTTTATTTAAAGTAATTGTCATTAAATATTAATTAATTGGATTAAATACTGGGAAACTCTTTTTTAATACTTGGTTTGATGTGCATCTTAACAATTTATTCGTACTTTCATGTGTCGCCGCCCACAGGGTCGCCCAAATTTTCAAAGTCATTTTTAGGGTATTTATACCACCTTCCTAAATTAATTCACTTTTTCGGGTCATTATCTCGGCTGTTCCTGCTTGCTTACCTTCACATTTGGCTATCACTTAACATGCCACAAGATGGATCCATTTCATCCTGTTTCAAATTTACCTCATATGTTTTAATACCCTGTATTATAGGCCTGATCATGGCACATTTGTGCCGAAACCAGTTGCCAGTTTCTCCTCAATCAATCTTATTAAATAATTTGTGGTCTTGACTTTGGTTTTTATTTCTTCTGTTTTTATTATTGTCTATCTTTATTTTTCATACTTCTTTACGTTATTTTTTATGCAAACAAGAGTAGAACTAAAATTCTGCATAACTCCCCAGACAATACCTACTGATGTCGAGGAAAAGGTACGGAGTGAATCTGCAAGAATTCTAAGAAAAGCCTAACCACCAAAAAGTAATATTTCAAGAGGCGAGATGGTAGCTATAAGAAGTTTCAATAAGGATGAAAATACAATTCTTCCAGGTCGAGGAAAAGGTACGGAGTGAATTGAAAGAATTCTAAGAAAAGCCAAACCACCAAAAAGTAATGTTTCAAGAGGTGAGATGGTAGCAATAAGAAGTTTCAATAAGGATGAAAAGATAATTCTCCAGCAGACAAAGGAAATACAATAGTCATCATAAATACTTCGGACTATAAGAGTAAACTTATTGATCTAGTCAATCATGATACTTATAGAAAATTACCGAAATATCCAACAAAGAAGATCTACCAAACCCATAAAATAATCATCTTTACCATAGGAGACAAAGAAGAAAATATGCAGTACTGAAATTCTACCACCTAGAATATATGGACTACAAAGATAATGTACCTTTAAGACTAATATCAGGTGCCAAAGTATCACGAACTTACAACCTGGACAAGCATGTGGAGAAAATTCTGCAAATACACGTGGGCAAAACACCATCGTACGTCCGAGATTCTGCGCACTTCCATCGAACACTTAAAGAGCATCATCACCTTAGGCCCTAACGACATCCTAGTCAACTTCGACGTCATCTCATTATTTACAAATGTGCCACTCGAAGAAGTAGTCAACTACATAGAGGAGATTTTTCAAGAGCACTTTAACCTTTTCCGAGACTTGCTCACACTAACATATTTTCAGTGGAACCAAACATTTTATAAATAAATTGACGAAGTAGCCGTGGGAAGCCCATTCAGTCCAGTTCTGGCCAATTTGTACATGGAAACATTTGAAATGAGAGCCATCCGCACTGCTGAAAAACAACCGAAACATTGCCTGATGTATATAAATAACAGAAGACCTGCAGAATTTCATAAACCATTTGAACATTTTTCTTAAAATCCAGTTCACCATGGAACAGAAGAAAACTAACAAATTCTGTTCCTAGACGTATTAGTCAATGTAGATGATGATAATCTAGGCCACAGAGTATATAGATCTATACCTACAACATGGGTCCAACCATCATCCAAGAGAAAAACGGACTGTCATTAACACCTTAGTAAACATAGCATTAAGGGTACGTGAATCAAGATATATCAACGCTGTAATAAAAGACCTGACAACAGTGCTATAGGCAAACTCATGCTACGTGACCATGGGATAAGAAAACCAATCCTGGTGAAGAACAATACCAAGGAACAGTCTATCTACCATCCATAAAAGGTGTTACTGACCGGATTGGGAAAATCTTAAAGAAAAAGAAAATCAGTATCGTTTACAAACCAACAAAGAAAGTAGAAGAGTATCTAAAACCAGTTAAAGACTGCAGATATCCCCTCACATCAGCAAGAGTCTCTAGAATTCCATGCACTTGTGTAGGACAAATGGATGCTGTTATACGTAAATGATCCAGTCCACATGAGAGTCCAATCCAAATCTCATGGATCAGTTTTGCTGATTGCATTATCTTTGGACCAGTTAATTCATATTTTGGGATTTTGTGGATTGGATCGTTTATGCATAACAGCGTCCAAATGAAGAGACGCATTAGTACACGAATAACAGAACACAAACAAAGCTGTTGTTTAGGATAAACCAAAAAGTCTGCAGTCGAGGAAAACATGTTACCCGACGGAGACCACAAGACCAATTTCGAAAACACCGATCTACTAGCAACATCAAGACATTACTCGACCAGATTGAACTTGCAATAGAAATATACAAACACAAAGAGAACTTCAATAGTAGGAAAACTCGTTTCAAAATCCTGGTACAGATCAATAAGCGTATTTGGCAACCTCCAATTGTAATTTTCTAAAAATTTTGAATTATTGTAATCCGTCTCTGTTTCCCACAATCGTTCACATGCGACAGCGGCTTCATTCGGTTCAATTTCAGCGGTAAAAAGAACATTAGCGGCTGCTTCAAACGGATGAACTTTTCGAAAAACGTTTTGCTATTCCGTACGCCTAGAAACCCGACCGTTCGTCATACCACTCACAAGATACTGTATCAAAGAGCTGGAGACACGTTGGGAATAATAAAAAAATATATACTGACAGCTATTTTGCAATTGAAACTAGTACTGGTATGAGAAAAGATGATTTAATTTTGCAATATGGCTGCGAGGTATGTGAGAAAATTTTTAAAAAGACTAATAAACAATTTTTATAAAGTGTGCATAGCCATAAGTGTTGTTATCGGCGGTAAGAAGGTTTATTACTCCCTAGAATTATAAAAAAAAATTCACGACAATAATGTTTATACTGGGAAAAATCGAAACTGTCATAAAAAAATATATATCATGTAAATTTCTGAAAATCAGGCAACCATCTGAAAATCAGTGGAGTGGACGAAGTACTCTTCAACTGAAACTGAAATCTCAGTTGATACATCGCGAAAAGTACTTCGTCCACGCCACTGACGATGGCTAGTTGCAATCGAAACTTTTGCAAGTAATAAACAAAGAAGATCACGGCATACCTGATATTTTTAATAATTTTTAAAAAATTTTTGAAGGAGGGGAAACTTTTATGGGGAAATCATAAACAAATAGATGTACGCGTTTCTCGAGCTCGATTGATTTGATTGCTCCGAACCTCGCTTCGTTCGGTTCGGAGTGGATGTTCAAGAAATTAGTAAAAAAGTAACGGAAAAAAGAGTGGGAGGTAAAGAGTGGGAAAAAAATTTTTAAAACATACAGAAAATAGTAAAAAAGTAGGGAAAAATAGATTGGAGAAAAAGTTATTTATAGAAGTTCCTCCCAACTTATCCTTTTACCAACTCGTTTCCCATTTCTAACATAAAACTGTTTTTTATAATTTTTTAATTTTTTTTTGTTTTTGAAGAAGGTGAAAATATTGGGGGAAGGTAGTTAGACGGAAGTCATAAAAAAATAGTTGTACAGATTTCTCGAGCTTTAAGTTATGAAAAAATAGATGTACGGATTTCCCAAGTTTGATTGATTTGCCCGGAAGTAAAAAATTTCATTGAAGACCGATTTTGTTTTATCAAATTCTATTTGGTTCAACTAGATTCATAACCTATAATATATTAATTGTCCTCTTTTATAATAATATCAAAATTTCTGTTAAAAATCAGCTGCAGATTTTCCGCCTAGAGAGATAACAATAAATATGAAGATAAAACAAATTTGTATATAGAAAAATATATCCGAGCTGGATTGATTTCTGGATATAAGAAAAAAACAAGTAGGAATATAATTAGTATTAAAACACCAAGTCCAGTACCATAATCGTATATTGGTTATACATTTTTTTCAATGGATTTGGTACTTAGTTTCGGCTTTCGCCATCATCAGGCCATATACATTTTAAGGAATATTTGGCGATCATAAGTTAAAAAAATTATAGTTAAGGTGGTCTGAGACTGTCTGCAAACACTGGCAAACCAAAACAAGGTAACACTTAAATTGGTTCCTGGACACAAGTGGATAACAGACAACAGGGAAGCAAATTCACAGGCCCCGAGCCTGTATTTGGTATTCCGAAATCCTCAGTATGACTTTGGCTGACTAAGTACTGTTAAAGAGACCAGTCAAGCTGGAATCTCGTGCCAGGTCAAAAACACAGTAAATTCATGGTCAAAAAACCATCAAAAGCACTGACCATATTCTGCAGTTAAGCAGAAATCAAATAAGGCATATCACTGGACTAATAACAATGAACACCTGCTCAAAATGGGCATCTACTAAGAGGAACACATTTGTAGATTATGTAATGAGGACTAGGAAACAGCCTCTCACATTATACTAGAGTGTCAAGCACTTATACGCTGGAGGTGCAACCTCTTAGGCAGAAAACTCACAGTGGGCAAGGGCGGATCCACGGGGGAGGTCATGGGGGTCATGACCCCCTCTATCCTGTGATGTTTTTTATGAATACCAATAAATAATATAGCCCAAAATTTTCCGGGAGATGACCCCCAGAAGTTCTTCACGAGTTATGACCCCCCCTAAAGTGAGACTCTGGATCCGCCCTTGACAGTGGGCCTTCCCCAGAGAAAATCTGGTGAAGAGGCTGTTAAACCTGATGAAGGTAACAAACCTTTTCAACTGATAATAACGATGTAATTGGCAAAACACAAAGTCTTAAGGTTACAGTGTTGAGACCCAATCCTTAGTCAGTAACATCGATCAAATCAATCAATCAATAAAGTTAAAACATAAGATAAAATAAAGGCATGGTGCTGAAAAAGATGATTTTTTAATTGCCGAATCTCCTCTAAAATAAATATGACCTGATGATGGCGGAAGCCGAAACTAGGTGCAAAAAAAATTTAATACCCAATATGCGATTGTGGTAATGGACTTTATTACTCATTAGTTGACCATATTTGAGAGATGGGTAAAATGTTGGAGGAATACAGTTTTTTAAATTTTTTTCATTGAAAGTACATAATTTTTAAAGGGATTTTTCCTACTTTTTTCACAGTTGTTTTTCCATATCTCTTTTCCCCCACTCTTTTTCCCCAAATTTTTTATGCTTTTTTTCGAACTCTTTTAGGGAAGTTTTTTTCAATAAATCACATTTTTTTACATTGAAGGCACATACCTTTTTCAAGGGTCTTTTTTTTCATTGAATGGACACATTTTTTTTTTAAAAGATTTTTTCCATTGAAAGTACATAATTTTTAAAGAAATTTTTTCCAATTAGGGATTTTTTCCTACCTTTTTCTGAGTTGTTTTTTCATATCTCTTTTCCCTCACTCTTTTTCTCCAAATTTGTTACTAATTTCCTGATGTTTCATACTTTTTTTTGAACTTTTTTAGTTTTTTTTTTCAATAAGGCACATTTTTTTTATATATTGGATATAATTATTTGATAAAGAGATGTTGGAAGTTTTTTTTTTTTGAGAATTGTCCGAAAGTAAATATTAGTAGTAATTTTCAATTTTGCGTAAAATGATTGCTAAAAAAATATAATATAAAAGAATTTATATAAAAAAACAAACCTAAAAATTGGAATAAAATAAATAAAAAGTACAATAAGGTAAAATAGAAAAAAGATCTGAAGATGAGGTAGAAAATTTACAAAGAAGTAAGACAGAAAAGACTAAAAAAGGTACATAAGTTCAATAGTAGAAAAGTGTTAATTTTTTTTTAACACGGCTTATGGTAGGAATTAACTGGTAGAAATCGTCACGTAAGGAAAAAGCGCTATGCCCCCTCTAGGCGACTTTCCCTCTCTTTTTGTTACTCTCTGTCTCGTTCTTCTAAAATGATTTTTTTCTTATTTATAATTTTTTGTACATCAATTATAATTTTTTTATAGAGAGATAGATTTTTTTATTTTTTCTAATTTTTTTTCTTTTTCTCATTTTTCATTTTTTTTTCTGGTTTGTTTCTGATTTTTTTCGGTTTTTTCTAATTTTTTTCTCATTGTTTTGTTTTTTGTTCTATTTCTTTCTTTTCTTTTTCGTTTTTTTCTTATTCCTCTGATTTTTTTCGATTAATTTCAATTCTTTGGAATATTTTAATTTTTGTATGGTTACAATTGTTCCCAGTTTTTGTTTTCTTAGCAATATTTTTCGATCTCTTGGGTTTTTTTGCTACCTTTTTTTTTCTTTTATTTGCGTTTTTTTAGGTTTTTTTCGGGTTTTTAGTTTTTTTTAAAAATGTTCTTAGTTTTTCTGTTTTTTTTTCTAATTCTTTCTTTTGTTTTCAAATTTTTTCTTATTTCTCAGATTTTTTTCGATTTTTCGATTTTTTTCTCATTTTTCTGGTTTTGAGTTTTTTCTCATTTTTGTGTTGTTTTTTAATTTTTCAATTTCTTTCAGGTTTATTCTCATTTTTTTCTTATTCTGATTTTTTTCTCATTTTTGTTTCTGTTTTTTTTTCTGATTTTATTTCGATTTTTCTATTTTTGTTCTCATTGTTTTGTTTTTTATTATATTTCTTTCTTTTATTTTTCGTTTTTTACTTATTCTGATTTTTTTCAATTATTTCAATTCCTTCTAGTTTTTTAATTTTTTTATAATTACAATTGTTTCCGTTTTTTTTTGTTTTTCTGCGATTTTTTTCGTTTTTTTGCCATTTTTTGAAATTTCTTTACAATTTTTTTGCCATTTTTTTGCAATTTATTTCAATTCCTTCGAATTCATTTTTTTATGGATACAATTGTTACCAGTTTTTTGTTTTTGCAATATTTGTCGATTTCTTGGGTCTTCTGTCACTTTTTTTTCTTTTTTACGCAATGCACCAACTGTTATCAAGAATAAAATTTTCTGTCAAATGAATAATAAAAATTTTTCCCATATGGTGCAGACTTTTTGAATCACACTATATGACATTTAATCCCTGAATCTTCCCTAAAATGCATTTGGCCTGATGATGGCGGAAGCCGAAACTAGGTGCCAACTCCTTTGAATTTTTTTTATAACCAATACTTAATTTTTTACTTATTAGTTGACCACATTTAAAAGATGGATAACCTTTTGGACTTAGGAATATAATTTGATGGTTATAAGGGGATGTTAGAAGTTTCTTTTGGATAATTGTCAGAAAATAAATATTAGTGGTAATTTTGAATTTTACTTAAAATGGTTCAAAAAAATATAATAAAAGAAGAAAAATCATATATCTAAAGGGGAAATTAGGATCGGAGAGGTGAAGCAACGAAGGAAAAAATTATTCAAAATTATATTTAGTTTTATATAATTTTTTTTAAATTTATTATAGGAACCATCCAGGATTGAACATTAAGATTCCTTCACAACACTATCAACAAATATTCGTTATATTTAGAACGGGAATAAGCTAGTTATTTAATAAAAGCATACTCTGTGCTAATGCTTGTTTTAGCCGGCACACACGTGTGTAGTATGGCATCATTTTCATCTCATAATACTAAAAGCTTCTGCATATTTTACGTTGGCTTTGATGAGATTTCTCCATAAGCTCCGAAAGTCGGAGCTAATGTGACGATAAATATGCAAAATGATGATGATGGCTTGCCCGAAACGAGCAAAACGCCTCGCGACGACATGTCCCCCGCCAACTGGATGGACACTAATGGTGCCATTCTCGTATTTTCTCGTTATCGGCCGTCCCGCAGACCCGAGACAACAAGCGCAAATGGAAATGGCTTCAGCACTTTTTTGTTTTTCGTTAAAATTTAAATAGACGCGAATTTATTGTCGGTCGCGCTGATGTCCTTTTCTTTTTATTTAATCTAAAAAAAAATAAACAATGCTCCGTACATACACTCCATAAAAATATTTATAAATCCCAAACAAGGCTATCTGGGATCTTGAAAGCCGTTTCATAACCTACACGAAAAAAAAAGGAAAAGCAGAATTTATGCATCTGGTGTACCGCACAAACATGGATCCGTTGCTAATCTCGGAAATATTATTTTGCATGTAAATTTTTTGAAACAATATAAAATGAATGTTTACTAGAATATTTTCCAACAATGGTAAATTAATCCAAAAAATTGTAGTCCAATTACGTATTTCCATCCCAAAAATGTGGAATAATAAAGGAAATTATATCTATTCACAAGAATATCTAATCCAAAGATCAGTTCCAAGTAGTGAGACTAAGTTACTCTAAAAAAAGGATCTCCGCGGGTGTCACGGGGACGGGGGAAAGTATGAATGGGGATATCTCTGATGGTATTTGTCGGAAAACGGCGCCACATTTTGAAATGTGACGCGGAATATATAAGAAAAATCATGTGCAGAACTAAAGACAAAAGGGCATTAGTATCCAACTTCGTCATTATTAATAAAAGTTTTACGCAAAAAACGGCATTGTATTATTTTATGTTTTTTGTTATAATAGGAAAAATTGCAAAATATTTTTTTGTTTGAATTAATGGTTTTTATTTCCTTTAATAAGTGGACTATATTCTAAGCTACACTTATTTATGGCGACCTCAGTTTTAGAATTAACCCTAGTTCGCACACTAACTTTTTTTTGTAAATTAGTTTTTCTCTTTATTCAAGACCAAATAAAATTTGCTTTTTTATGACTATAAATTTAATGGTGGATCTCAAATATTTATTTTTTGAACGCGGCTTACGTTAGGAGTTAACTGACAGAAATCGTCACGTAAGGAAAAAGCGTTATGGGCGACTTTTCTTCCCTTTTTGTTACTCCCGCTCTCTTCTAATATGATTTTTTGTATATCAATTATATTTTTTTTTATAGGTAGATAGTGATTTTTTTCTTTTAATTTTTTCTGATTTTTTTCAATTTTTTATAATTTTTTTCTTTTTCTGTTCTATTTCTTTCTTTTGCTTTTCGTTTATTTCTTATTCCTCTGATTTTTTTTTGATTTATTACAATTGTTTCCGGTTTTTTTTTGTTTTTCAGCCATTTTTTTCCGAGTTTTGCCGTTTTTTCGATTTTTTGCTGTTTTCTGCGATTTTTGAGATTTTCTGCGAATTTTTGAGATTTTTTGCGATGGTTACCGGTTTTTGGTTACAATAGTTAACAGTTTTTTGTTTTGTTGTTTTGCAATTTTTTGCGATATTTTTGGATTTCTTGGGTTTTTTGCGACTTTTTTCGTTTTTTTTGCGGTTTCTTTACGATTTTTTTACAACTTTTTTACATTTTTTCTCATTGTTTTATACTTTAATTTTTTGAACGCGGATTACGATAGGAATTAACTGGCAAAAATCGTTACGTAAGGAAAAAGAGTTATGCCCCCTCCAGGCGACTTTCCTTTTCTTTCTGTTACTCTCTGTCTCTTTTTTCTAATATGAATTTTTTCTTATTTAGATTTTTTTGTATATCAACTATAATTTTTTTATAGAGATATAGAGATTTTTTTTTTGATTTTTTAACCGTTTTTTCGCGTATTTGTTTTTTTACCTGATTTTTTTCGATTTTTTCTAATTTTTTTTCTCATTGTTTTTGTTCTACTTCTTTCTTTTGCTTTTCGTTTATTTCTTATTTCTCTGATTTTTCTCGAATTATTTCAGTTCTTTTGAGTTTTCGAATTTTTTTATGATTACAATTGTTTCCGGTTTTTTTTTGTTTTTCCGCGATTTTTTTCCGTGTCTTTGCCATTTTTCCGATTTTTTGCCATTTTCTGCATTTTTTGAGGTTTTTCGCGGTTTTTTGAGATTTTTTGCGATTTTTTTGCCAATTTTTGCGATTTATTACAATTTTTTCGAATTTTTTAATTTTTTTTTACAGATGTTAACAGTTTTTTGTTTTTTTTTTTGGGTTTTTTTGCGGTATTTTTGAATTTCTTGAGTTTTTTTGTGACTATTTTTTGTCTTTTTTTTTGCGTTTTTTCGGTTTTTTTCAATTTTTTTACATTTTTGTTTCATTGTTTTATACTTTAAATTAGTTTTCCTCTTTATTCATCACCAAATAAAATTTACTTTTTTATGACAATAAACTAAATGGTGAATCTCAAATACTTATATATTTATTTTTTGAACGTAGCTTACGCTATTAATTAACTGGCAGAAATCGTCACGTAAGGAAAAAGCGTTATGCCCCCTCTAGGCGACTTTCCCTCTCTTTTTGTTACTCTCTGTCTCTTTCTTCTAATATGAATTTTTCTTATTTCGAATTTGTTTGTGTATCAATTATAATTTTTTTATTGACAATTTTTTTTTTTGATTTTTTATCGTTTTTTCTCATTTTTCGTTTTTTTTCTTTTTTTTTCTGATTTTTTTCGGTTTTTTCTAATTTGTTGTTTGTTTTTTTGTTCTATTTCTTTTCTTTTTCATTTTTTCTTATTAGTCTGATTTTTTTCGATTAATTTCAATTCTTTCGGGTTTTCTAATTTTTTTTATGATTAGAATTGTTTCCGTTTTTTTTTTTTTGTTTCTGTGCGGGTTTTTTTTCCTTTTTTGCAATTTTTTGCAATTTTTTGAAAATTTGTGCAATTTTCTGCTATTTTTTGAGGTTTTTTGCCATTTTTTTGCAACTTTTTGCGATTTATTTCAATTCTTTCGAATATTTTAATTTTTTTTTTTGGTTACAATTCTTCCCAGTTTTTTGTTTTCTTTGCAATATTTTTCGATTTCTTAAGTTTTTTTTGCGTTTTTTCGGTTTTTTTTCTAATTTTTTCTTTTGTTTTCAAAATTTTTCTTATCTCTCTGATTTTTTCGATTTTTCGATTTTTTTCGCATTTTTCTGGTTTTGATTTTTTTCTCATTTTTGTGTTGTTTTTTAATTTTTCACATTCTTTCAGGTTTTTTTCTCATTTTTTTTTCTATTCTGATTTTTTCGGGTTTTTCAATTTTTGTCGATTTTTTAGTTTTTTTTGTTAATTTGTTTTCGATTTTTTACGATCCCTTTGATTTTTTCGGTTTTCCCGTTTTTTTTTTGCCTTTCCGACATTTTTCTCATTTTAAAATTTTCAAAACTGAACCGTACAAATGTTTTTCTTCTTTTACATCTATCCATTTAATTAAGTAAGAAATGCGTAACAGTTCCGCATTGTAAATAATATATCTACGAATAATTAGGGACCGTATACGTATATAAGATATAGGTGTTAGCCGGATATCAATTACGGCGTTTCTAATCTTTAATATACCTCCTCAATGCAATTTATGACCCATACAACATGCTTGGAATTCAAGTAGACACTTACAAGGTGTTTGCATTTCTAATATTTGAAAATATTTTACAGACAAGTTATAATAATTATAAAAGGTAAGGCCACTTGTTTCGGTTAAAATAACCATCATCAGGCCTGAAAGTACAGATAGTTAAAAACATAGAAACAATTATAATAATAAAGATTAAGGTTAAGGACAAGGTGAAAAAATTGTCACAAAAATGTGAAAGTTTATTACGAAAAAAGATTTAATAAATAAAAAATTAAAAGAAAATGGTACAAAAAAAGAAAGGGTAAAAAAACGGGGAATGATTTAAAAAAAAATTCTCCAATGTAATATAATTTTTGCTTGGTTTGGCCCTTCTTCAGAAAATATGTCTTGCTTCTCGGTTTGGCTTAGCATTTTAAAATGGGTCTGACATATCCAATGGCGTAGATATGGGAGGTAAAGGGAGCAAAGGATATGAAAAAATAGCACGAAAAGAAGAAATAAATTATATGAAATGTAAAAACGGACAAACATATTTGTCTAATAGTTTGATTACCCCCCCAGGAAAAAAGTACCCCCCAGAGCGTTTTTTTAATTCAATACCATATTGCCAAAAATATGTTTATAAAAAAAATAGAATCTTGTAACATATGAATGTGAATAATATAAATGGAGCCACTTGGTATGTCTGTCAATTTATTTTAATTTGTATTTGACGGTTGGTAGACATTAATTAGCCAATTTATTGTATTCATTACACCGCACAACTTAATAATAATAATATACTGTAATTATTTTGATATACTTATTTATTCTGTCAATTTTCATTAAGAAATTTCAAGGTTTCGAGAGGTGTGGTGGAAACTGAAGTTATTTCTATTTAGTCTACATTAACAATTGTTGTTATGTTAATATATGACCGGGAATTATTTTAGTTTTCAATACGGTGTCATTTATAGTTAATGTTATCTTTTTAAGGTTAATAGTAAATATATATTTAATTTATTATAATTTATATAATAATAAAAAATATTTGAAATACTTAAAAGTTTTTACTTTTGTTTTCCCACATATTGGGAATCCATAGAAAAATTTCATATTGTTTTTATTGAAATGTATAATTTAAGATATGAGTTTAAATTATTATAAAAAATTTTTTGTGTTACTACAATTAATAAATTTTTCGCATCAATAGTTTAATAAAATTAATATCTTTATAAATAAAATATTTCACTTATTATCGGATTTTTATTGAATAAGACTTTATTTTTAATTGTTATAATATATATTATTCGATTTTTATTTCCAAAAGTGTCCAAATTGTCAAAGTACCCCACACAGAATGTTAAAAAAATAGTAAAGCTTAAATTTTCGCGTTTAGCCTCTACAGAGTGTTAAAATTAATACTGTTTTGGTAACTTGAATTATACTAAGTTTAATTTATTTGTAATTCTGAGCTAAAACTACATTAAAAAACAAAAAAATAATTAATAAACCCAAACTAGAACATAAGTGTAACTATAATAAAAATCCAATAAGTTATCCATATCTCAAAAGTGGTCATAAATGAAAACCCAAAATCATGTACCACAATAATTCAAAAGGCAGCTAGTTTCGGTTAAAAAACCATCTTCAGGCCAAAATAACAATTGAAAGGAATTAAATATTAAATAATTTTATTTTAACATATTGCTAAAGTGCCGCTAATAAGTAAGGGAGGGAGAGGAAAATTATAAGGATATAATGGGGTACATGAAAAAATTACAAATAGGTAAAAATACACTTATTTAAAAATTAAATTTTAGTTTAAAAATTTTTTTTGGGAACTAAGTCACAGTGAGTCGCCTTATAGCTCGTTCAGAATGAACCGGATAAAATATAAATGAGGGTTTCTGGAAGGAAAGCCTCCAAGAAAGAGTAAACCCATATGGAGGGGGGTCCCATGTGAGCAGGAACAACGTACAAAAAAAAGACTTGCCAAAAACAAAAAAATTTAAATTCAAATTTAATTTTTAAATAAGTGTATTTTTACCCACTTGGGTTCATTTGTAATTTTTTCATGTACCCCATTCTCTCTTTATAATTTTCCCCGCCCTCCCTTACTTAGCGGCACTTTAGCAATATGCTAAAATAAAATTATTTAATATTTAATTCCTTTCGATTGTTATTTTGGCCTGAAGATGGGTTTTTAACCGAAACTGTATAGTTTAGTACTATTATACAGGATGTCTCATTTATATGGAAAGAACAGATTACTTTTAAGCTTCAAATATCGATATAAATACACACCCCACCCCGTAAACGGAACACTGTATTTTTTTATTAGAATGAAGTTCTTTCAGAGAGATATTTTTTTGATTTTTTCAGATTTTTTTTTCTTTTTTCTGTTTTTTTTTTATGTTTTCTAATTCTTCGTCCTTTCTTTTTCTACTTCTTTCTTTTGTTTTCTAATATTTTCTCAATTTTCTTATTCCTCTAATTTTCTGCGATTCTTTTGCCATTTTTTTGAGATTTCGTTTCGATTTTTTTGAGATTTTTTGTGATTGATTTCAATTTTTTTGGTTATAATTGTTTTCGGTTTTTTGGTTAATCTTGGGTTTTTTGCGATTTTTTGCCATGTTTTATGTTTATTTTTCTTATTCCTCTAATTTTTTGCGATTGTTTGCGATTCTTTTGCCATTTTTTTGAGATTTCCTTACGATTTTTTTGAGATTTTTTGCGATTGATTTCAATTTTTTTAGTTACAATTGTTTCCGGTTTTTTTGGTTAACCTTGGGTTTTTTTGCGGTTTTTTTTGTGATTTTTTTTGCCATGTATTTTGTTTTTTCTCGTTTTTGTCTCATTTTTCTAAATTTTTTGATTTTTTTCTGTTTTTTTTTCGATTTTTCAGGTGACACGTACTACACCCTGATTTTTAAAGATTTTGAAGACAAATTGTCCAATTATGTGCTTTTTGTGTACCGAAAAATCAAACTTTGTGCTCGACCGGAACAATGTTTTTAAAAAATCAAAATTACAGGGTGTAGCACGGTATCATTTTTTCTGATTGTTGTTTTTTTTTCTATTTCTTTCGTTTTCTAATTTTTTGATTATCTTTTTTTCTGATTTTTTGTGTTTATTTGCGATTTTTTGCGATTGTTTTGTGATTTTTTACGATATTTTTCGAGTTTTTGCGTTATTTTGCGACTTTTTTTTAGCGGTTTTTTTCGACTCTTTTATAATTTTGTTGATTTTGTTTTTTATGATTTTATTTTTCATTTTTTTCCCAATATTTTCTGATCTTTCTCTCAATTTTTTTAAAAGTATTGTTTTTCTTTTATTATTTTTTCCGATTTTTATAATTTTTTTCTGTTGTTTTGCAGGTTTTTTTAAATTTTTTCTCATTCTTCTTATTTTTCTGGTTTTTTAGGTTTTTGTCGATTTCTTTCGATTTCTCTTGATTTCATGTCACTTAAAGTTAAAAAAATACGATTTTCAATTGTCAATAACTTGAAAATTATTTAGTTTACATTAAAATCAGCTTCTCAGGACGAACATAAAAATGTAAAAAATACAGAGTGTTCCAATAATATAAAGTAAACATTTTTTATACAATCTTACCGTTTTAATAAATAAATCAATTTATTTAAATATATTAAATTTCTGAAACAAAAAAGATTTTTTCACATTTCTTGCCAGAAAACAGATCATTGTTATTTCTGAAATACAAATAATTAATACATTTAGAAATAAAAATCTCCCAATTGAAATTCTTATTAAAAATCTTCATTATTATTTTTTTTTTGTTTTCAGGAGAGATTTTAGCAATTTAATATTTAATATAGAATTGGTTTTATTTTTTGATTTAATAATTTTCATCGCACAGATATTTACAATTATATATATAGTTAAAAAGATAAATAAAAAACGTAAAACTCGTCATACGCTATAAAAAACTTAAAAGTGACGTCACTAATTAAAAAAAGAGAAATAAAAAACGTATAACTCGTTATACGCTATAAAAAAATTAAAGGTGACGTCATTTCTTTGACATGTATGATTTCAGTAATTTTCACATAAAAAAAATATTTCATACTATATTAATGCACTTATATAATAAATATCTACCTATGCCTATAAATACTACTTCCTGTGTTCAGTTCAGTGCTTCCTTTTTTTTTTTTAATAAAACTCGACTTTACCCTACGAATCACCTCGTATACAAAACGTATTCTTTAATTTCTGAGTAGTAATTCGAAAAACCCTGGTACATACCATTCAAATATGTGACCCTTTTTTCTGGCCATTGAATTTCTCGCTTTGAATAGAACCGTGAAGAAAAAGGATTGACAAGGGGTAAAGGGGGATATCTATACATTGCTTTGCATGAAAAGGACCCCACCAATATATTCGATGCTTCGCTACCGGTTTCACAATTTGACAATTTTAATTCTTTTTGATTTCAAGTGCCAAATTGGAATTTCTTGCGTAGATCCCAAGAGTGCTTGAATTCATTCCGAGATGGATTTCGATGAAAGGAAACGGAAAACAGTCTTGTCTTTTCTTAATAAAAAAATGTTTTTTTGGAGATGGATACAAATTTTTTGCAAGTTTCTTAATTTTTTAATAACTGAAGTTGGAGAAAAAATTTAACTATATAAATTGCGAATTATAATTTTTTATGAATCCAAAAGAAAATCCAACTCTTCTTGTCTCAACCTTGAATGAGACCATAATCTCAGTCGCTTAACAATTCTTAAAAAAAATAAATAGCGACTCGATTCAAAATGTATTTAACCAAAAAGGCAAAAAAATAGAATTGGTATAATAAATTTAATTTTATAATGCCGCTTCTTGTTCTTCATTTTTTATTATTATTGATAATAGTATATTATTCAGCGAGCTGTAATGTAGGTCATAACTCACGCAGATGAAGTTTGCAGCACGAGCCGTAGGCGAGTGCTGTAATTCATCAAGTGAGTTATGACCATTACCGCAAGTTGAAAACTATACTTTATCTACGACTGTAACAATAAATACTAAGCTGCAAATACAGAGAAAGAACTTTATGTTTAGGTTGGAGTAGAAAGTCTACAGAGACGATGCTTTATATTTATTGCTAAGCCCCTTAAAATATACCAAAAGTACATTTTCTGTAAATGAGTTAACATTCTTACTTCTACATCAATCTTGAAAATTTTTGTATACACCTTTATATTTGTTTTGTGATTTTTCGGGTAAAAAATTCTGTATTGTAACATTTATTTGTCTTATTTCAGGAGGTGTACCTTATTCATCTTCACTTTCTAAATTTAAAAATAAGAAAAACGCAGATAATATCAAAAAAAAACAAAAAAAATCAGAAAAGTGACAAAAAAAGAGGAAAAAATAGTGAAACGTTGAGAAAATAGGAAAAAAAAAGAAAAACAGGAGAAATAGTGAAAAAGGGAGAAAATAGGAAAAAATAGGGAGAAATGGGAAAAATAAGAAAAACAGGAAAAACCGGGAAAAACAGAAAAAATAGGGAGAAATGGGGAAAATATGGGAAATCGGAAAAATAGGTTACAACGCGAAAAAGTAGGGAAAAACAAGAAAAATAGGGATAAATAGGACAATAAGGAAATACAGAAAAATGGAGAAAAGAGAAAAAGGGGAAAAAATAGTGAAATATGGAGAAAAATAGGTAAAAACAGGGAAAATTGGGGACAAGCGAAAGAAAAAACAAAAAATTGAAAAAAACGAAAAAGTCGACAAACCGAAAATTTGAGAAAAAAAATCAGAGGAATAAGAAAAAAATCAGGAAACAAAAGACAGAAATAGACAAAACAGAGCAATGAGGAAAATTGGAAAAAAAACAAAAAATCAGAAAAATGGGAAAAAACGAAAAAAAATTAGAGACAGTTTAAAAACAATCAGAAAAATGAGAAAAAAATCGAAAAAATCGGAAAAGAAAATAAAAAATTGAAAGAAAAATTAAGAATATTGGAAAAAATAAAAAATCAAAAAAAGACCAAAAAAAAAGAAAAAGAAAAAAGGCGCAAAAAATCACAAAAACCAAAAAAAAAACCAGAGGAATAAGAAAAAAATTAAAAACAAAAGACAGAAATAGAAAAAACATTACCTAATCGACTTATACAAAACTTTTGTATAGAAAATACACATTCCTATCCATAACTCACTACAGTGAGTTATAGAGAGTCATAACTCACTCTATTTGTTTATGGATACTATTAATTGCTCAAAAGCAGTTGAATAATTAATATATAACTCAATAGGAGTAGATAAAATGAATTATTAAACTATCAAAATTTGTAGGAATATAGTGTGTGTCTCAAAAAGTCTGCACCATATAAAAAACTTTGATTTTTGAATAAAAAAGAAATATTATAAAAAGTGGGGATTTTACTTAAAACATTAAAAACTTGAATAGCAGAGGACATTTAAACGGTGAAAGCAGTACTAAATGGTATGACATTATCAAACCTTTGGTAACGAAACCATCGGCGACCAAAAAAAAATCCTCTAACGACTTTAATAGGCAGGTTCGATATTTTTTTTTAACTGAAATCGATATATTTCTTTATTAAAAATGATCAAAAAAATTGAGCACAAAATATTAATATTTTGTTGAAGTTATATTTAGAATTTTAGTTGTTGTACAATTAAATAAGCACAAAAGTGTGTTTTTGCATTTTTAAGTATCTAACCAGTGAACCTTCCAAGAATTTTGAATTGCGTTGTAAAGCTAAAAACAGGGCACACTTGTTAGAAAGTTTCTGTTTTCTTTAGTCTCGACACATATGTTTATATTCTTTAGAAATGATTCTTAGTCAAGTGTCGATGTCAATAGCTGGCAAAAATCTAGTTTTATCTTTAGTAAGACTGTAACTGTTGTAGGGTTCAGATCGTTTGAGTTTTTTGTTTTTTTGCCAAAAATTTATTTTTCTTTATTTCAATAAATTCACATTTACTTTGGAAGTTGGATCTTTATTTAATCCTTTAAATAAAATATCCAATATATTTACGTCCACTGTAAAATTCAGTAGATTTTTTAGATTTCAATTTAAAACTATATTTTATCGCTATCTATCTATGGTATATTTAAGAAAAATGAGTATGAGCTCTAGTAGCAGCGTGGAATAGGGCTGATCAGTGGTGCGATAGGTCCGGGATCGAATCCCGCACACAGCATATCATTTTTTTTGCTTTTTATCGTTATATTGCACTTAAAACGTTATTAAATATTTTTTTTATTTTTTTTTACACAGGCTAGTTTAGGTAGTCTTCTTTTAATAAAAAAACTACATATCCCCCGGGCAGGTAAAAAGTATATACAAAATATTTTTACTGCGATGAGACACTCGTGATTTTGGTAGTTTATTATTGAAATGTTGGTAGAATACGGTTTGTTGAAAAATATTTAATAAGATTGAAAAGTAAAATATAACGATAAAACGCAAAAAAAAGATATGCTGTGTGCGGGATTCGGACCACTAACCAGCACTATTCCACGCTGCTACTAGAGCTCATACTTACGTTATTTCAAACTACTTATTTAAGCGAATCACGTGTCACGTTTGGATGATACAAAATATTTGTTCTGCGATGAGACACTCGTCTTAAATATACCATCTGAAAAATCTACTGAATTTTACAGCGGACGTAAATATTAATATTTTGCGCTCAATTTTTTTTTTGATCGTTTTATAATAAAAAAATATATCGATTTCAGTTTAAAAAAAATTTCGAACCTGTCTATTATCAATTCTACTAAAATTCTATAAAACCCCCTCATTTTTCTTAAAAATCTACTAATTTAGTAAAAACGGTAACCTTGTAAAATGTGTGTGAATACGGCGCAGCAGCGGGCCAGGGGCGAACCGTTCATGGCTACTGACGTCACCGGTCTAGTCTCGTGCACAGCCTCTCGCGCTCAAATTTTTTTCATCGTTTTCAGTTAAAAAACAAAATTGTGGAACCTGCCTATTGAACGCAAATCAAAAAATCATTGACAACTTGCGCTAAAGATTTGACTAATAAAAGTATGTGGATGAAAGTATCGAGGGATGTTACAAAATATAAATTTAGTTTAAGAGTAAATTATCCTTATTTTAAATAATATAAGAAAATATTATTCGGAAAACTTGTTTTTTTTACTCCCAAATATGAAATCTTAGAATTCTATCTCAAAACAAAATTTTTTCAAATTTTTTTCTAGTAGTTCGAAGTGAAGTGGTACATATAAAATTAGTTTCCCAGTTTAGTTAAATAATATTATTTGAAAATAGGTGATTTCATATAACTAAATCTATATTTTCTGATTTCAGTCGTAATCTTTGTTTAAATATTTTAGGTCAATATATTTTATCACATAAAGTACCAACTTTTATGAAGAATATTTTTTTCTCAAAAATCAATAATAAAAAAGTTTTCCATATAGTGACTAATTTTTAAGACACACTATATATTAAATTGTACCTATTATTATACTCATAATAGAAAAAAAAATCAATTGCTATATTATTGCAAGTGGCGTACGATAAGCGTGAGGAATAGCATTTCTATCCCCTCAAAATTTTAGGGTAATTTAAATGGATCTGGAGTATCGAAATTTAAGTAAAGTGCTAGATTTTTACATCGTATTGTAATTTCTATAAAAACGATTTTTAACTTTGAAAATTATTTATTTTATCAGTATGGAAGTCTAACGAACTCGTGATTTTATCAATCGGTTTGTTTTCATATTTTTAGCAAATAAAGTTATTATTGAAAATAAAATTATATCTATATTTGAAGGACACAGTAACTTTTATAGTATTTCTATAACTAAATGAGTAATTATATTTCATGTTAAATCAAGCATGCGCCACTGAAGTTAACGTAGGTCATGTTGAAGTTATCCGTAATTAGACATAAAATGGTCATGAGTTTTATTTTTTCCAATAAATAGTATTTATGTAATTATAACTTGATAATTAAATTAATTTTTATTAAAAAAATTATGACTGCGTTTCAATTTCTTATAGTTTTATGTTCAAGATATAAAAACTTAAAAATCTATTTTATTTATTAAAGTTAATCGTAATGTTTTTAACCAATTGGCTATTTTTCTTGTAATATCTAAATGCTTTAAGTTCCAAGACAAGTTAATAAATAGTATATTGTTTAACGAGCAAGGAATGGTAGTTATTTCCCACGAGTATGAAGTTTGCAGCATGAGCCGCAAGCGAATGCTGCAAATCATACGAGTGGGAAATTAGCATTCCATGCGAGTTAAACACTATACTTTTTTCTAGCAGATTAGTAACGTGCATTTTTTGGTCGAACTACTTCAATTGTGGTTAATTTTAAATATTTCTAAGATTTTCTGAAGAATAAATTGCCAGTGCCAGTGCCGCTGAAATTGCTACTTTTGGTACAATTGCTCTACTTTTGACAACATTGCCGATATGTAATATACTATTTTTACTATAAAATACCTCTAAATAATTATAATTTCCACCTTGTAAATTATTTTGGAGTCTTAAAGGGGTATTACACCTTCAGGCCTGACTCTATTTCCAAGAATTAATTCTGAAAGAACCATAAAAGATATTCAGATAAAACTTTTTGTGTTCAATTTGTACTTTATTAAACTTTAAGAATCCAGTTTAAAATTAAAACGTTTACCACAATTGATACAATAAGACTTTTAGGAAAACGAATTTAATGATTTCTATCGAGATAAATCAAGTATAAAAGAACTTAACAGTGAATCGTCAATAATAGGGCCAAAAATTTTAAGTGAAAGGGGCTACATACAAATATCTAACAATGACTCGTCAAATCCTTTGCGGAAAGAATTTTCGCTAGGAAAAGCGACAAAAATGTTTTCATAACATATTTCTGACGTCTTCTAGATGATAAATATGCAAAAAATAGAATTTTTGACATTCTAAAGGTGCAATACCCCTTAAAGCGTGATAAAGTTAAAATCAATATTGTATTTTTGATATAAGCCGTACATTGAAACAATACGAAGTTCCAACAATATTTTATATATATATTTTTTTGTTTCAGGTAATCATAGCTTTGATGTTTTTCCTCTATTTGTAAGTATAATTAAATAATAATTTTATACCATTATTATTATATAAATAAAAATTTCAAACCTAAAAATATAATAAATAGTGAAGTTCAGATTGGGTGGAAAATTCCTTGATAATATATTATCTGTCACTTTTTAACATAATACTTCCATTTGACAGATGTACAAAAACTAATAGATTCTTCCGACGGATAATTTTTGGTATTATTCCTGTTTTTGTGTAATTGTTCTTCAGTTTTTTTTTTACAATTTTCGTTTTTTGTACAATTTTTAGTATTTTTCCTATTTTGTGTAATTATATTTTTCAGAATTTTTACAATTTTTGGTAATTGTTGATAATTTTCTTGTTATTTTTATTGTTTTTGATAATTTTCCTGATTTTTTGTTAATTTTTCTAAATCCTGGTTTTATGACAATTCCAAATTTTCTGTTGTTTTTTTTGACATTTTTTGGTACCATTCCTATTTTTGTGTTAATTATTCTTCAGTTTTTTTTTACAATTTTCCTTTTTTTGTGCAATTTTTGGTATTTTCCCTATTTTTGTGTTATTATATTCTTCAGTTTTTTTACAATTTTTGGTAATTTTTGACAATTTTCTTGTTATTTTTATTATTTTTGGTAATTTTCCTGATTTTTTGAAAATTCTAAATTTTCTATTTTTTTTGTACAATTTTTGGTATTTTTCCTATTTTTGTGTTATTATATTCTTCAGTTTTTTTACAATTTTTGGTAATTTTTGACAATTTTCTTATTATTTTTATTATGTTTGGTAATTTTCCTGATTTTTTGACAATTTTTCTAAATTTTCCTGGTTTTATGATAATTCCAAATTTTCTGTTTTTTTTTTGACATTTTTTGGCACCGTTCCTATTTTTGTGTTAATTATTCTTCAGTTTTTTTTTACAATTTTCCTTTTTTTGTGCAATTTTTGGTATTTTCCCTATTTTTGTGTTATTATATTCTTCAGTTTTTTTACAATTTTTGGTAATTTTTGACAATTTTCTTGGTATTTTTATTATTTTTGGTAATTTTCCTGATTTTTTGAAAATTCTAAATTTTCGGTTTTTTTTTGTACAATTTTTGGTATTTTTCTTATTTTTGTGTAATTATATTTTTCAGTTTTTTTACAATTTTTGGTAATTTTTGACAATTTTCTTGTTGTTTTTATTATTTTTGGTAATTTTCCTGATTTTTTGAAAATTTTTCTAAATTTTCCTGGTTTTATGACAATTCCAAATTTTTCTGTTTTCTTTTTGACAATTTTTGGTGGTCTCTGTCGTGGAAAAATATACACACAGACAGACATATTTCCATCTGGAAATGGTCTTAGAGGACCTCGAAATGGATATTTCCGTCATCACGTCATTGGATAATGGATTGGGAGAGTAAAAATATGCAGCTTAAATCGTTAACTATGATATTGGCAATATTAACAATATATTTTCTAACCCCGTTATAAAAAATTGTAAGACCCACATATATGTCAAAATGAAACACCCTGTAGATTAATACATAATGCTGACGATTTGGTTATAGGGGTCATAATGAATATAAAGTGCTAAATTATGATTTTAATATTACCAAAATCCGGGTTTAAGGATAAAATTATCGTTTTTTTCAATCTAAACGTAATTATTCAACCAAATTCCCATATTCCGGAGAATAATTAAAATTGTTTCTTTGTTTGACAATCCCACGGGCTATTGTGTTTTCCCTCGATCCCCCTTGTACCCTTCTTGTCCCCCGTCACCGGTCTGGATTAAAACTTTGTTCGTTAGCGGGAATTAATTGGGACCGATAATGGTGGGATTCTGGATGAGATGTTCCTGGAAAAGCGTATGTTCGTCGCATAGGGACTAGAACTTTGGATTCCGGTGGAGTAGGTTCCTGTTTTGCGGTTTTCGCTACTAAATTGGGGAGAGTTCTAGGTCTATTAAGAGTAATAGAAAAATACAGGGTATTCTATTTGTAGTGATTCAATCTCTTGACGTACTGTTTGAATAAATTATTTCTGTCAACCATTGATGTGACAGGAATTGTGGGAGAAGATATTTGGACTTTTTTGACAATTGAAACAATTTTTGATCCAAAAATGGATATTTTTTTCATTTTTTGGCCAAAAGAAACGAGAAAATTAATCAATTTTTGTCTGCCTTTAATGTCTGGATGAAATATACTATACATTTTCTTAAAAATGTTTACATTTGTAATATTAGTGATTTGTTTATTTAAAACTAGTTTTTTACGTTTATCATTTTTGTTACCTTGATAATTAACTAAATTTTTTAAGTTGCTGTCCAATTCCTGAGCATTTGAAAGCTCTTCTAAATCTTACCCTAACAAATTAATATCGAAAATATTAAATGATTCTGAACTGTTACAATTTTCAGCATCGACATCAATTCGACTTAAAAAATCTGTTACAAAATTTTTACTGCAGACATACATATTGCTAGTAAATAGCAAAATTGTAAATTTTTCACTAAAATCGATTTAGTCATCAAATTCCAATTTCTGAAGATGTTAACCAAAACTGGTAGTTTCACACGCAGGTCAAAAATTTCAAATATTTATCAATGAGATTACTAGGGGATTAGATTTTGTTTTCGTTTATATCTACGATGTTGTCATTTGTAGCGAAAATGAAGAAATGCATTTACATCACTTGGACGAATTATTTAAAAGATTAAATTTTTTTGGCATAAATGTCAAACCTTCTATTTGTTTTTTTCGGAGTTTACAAGAGTAAAGGAGCAGCACCGGGTCTGGCCCACTCTTTATGGAAAATCGATAAGATCCATTCTGGCAAAATTTGTCCACATCAAGGTGGAACGTTTTTTAATGGTTTTCACACATCGGTTTTAGGTGTGTTAAAAACATCAAATTTTAGGCCGCTTTTATGGGAAATACGTGTATTAGCATGAAAAAACTTCTCATTTTAACGCACCTAAAAACGATGCGTGAAAACTATTAAAAAACGTTCCATTTTGAGTCGTTTTTCGACGCATGCGTTGAATGACCTTGATGTGGACAATTTTTTTGCCAGAATGGACCTTGGCGATTTCCTATGTTATTTCCCATAAGGAATGGCTCAGAACCGGTGCTGCTCCTTTACTGACAATCCAACCTTTTTTGGTTACACTATTTTACTTTCTGAAGAAAAAGTCAAAAGACATTTCGACGTTTTTGACTTTAAATATGAACTTATTCGTAAAATGGAAATAATTCATTATCTACAAAATTTAACATTTAAATCGCTATTATTTCTCCAACACTTTTTACTAATTTAACAAAATTTTACAATTAATTATTAACGTTAAACATATCTTTCCAACTTAGTATTAGCACAAATAACAGTTTTCGCAAATGACAAATATTTTTAAAAATTTCAATGAATTCACGACTTTCGTGTTATCAAATAGAAGTGATATTTGTTCCAGTAAAAAAATCAATTTTTTATTAATTCAGTAATAGCAGAAAACCTAAATTAGTTTCTAGTACTGAAAAAGGCAACTAAATTTAAAAAAATATATTAATTTAGATGTTGAGTACGAATTGAATATCCCAAAGAAGTATTTCACTAAGTGACTATTAAAGATTTTATTAAAAGTCCATATACATCACAATCTAATGATCCTGAGATCTATTTTTTTCCTCTTTCAGGATATTTACCCCTGGATTAAACTTCTGTTAATATTTAACATTATATAGATGATATATCTCTTCGATTACCAAGTTTTTTTTTATTTTTAGTCTGCAGTAAAAACGTAAACCAACCGCGGTTATTCAATATCCAACCCCTTATGCATCATATCAAGCTTCATCGTAGCGTGTACGGTCGATAGAGGTTTCGTTACGCTTAATCGCCTTGTGGCACCCTCAAAATAACCGAAATTCCCCAAAAAAGATCATAAAACTGTGACTACTCAACCGTCCGATAACTATAATCCCTTGAATAACACTAGAAATATATTTGGACGTTCCAGAATATAAATTTGCAGAAAAAGGAAAACAGTTTTAGGAACTTTATATTGAACTGTCAAGTAAAAATTAGTTTTTCCTACTTCTGGTACCTAATAGACATTTTGGTTCGCCGTTTCGATTTCAAATCAAAATGGAGAAGTTTCATGGTAGTGACAATATAATATGTTTTTACATTTAACTAAAATATGGACAAAAACTAATAAATCGGTAAAAAAAAATTGAAATCGGTCAATAAATAACAAAGAAATATAATATTAAAGTTGTTGCTTTTTCTCGTGGATTGTGATGTGTATGACGTCACGTATCCGCATAGTCAATGCGCCGTGCTACAAACCAAACTCTTATTCTATGCCACGACATGATTGACGCCTGTCTGAATTTCCGTCATCGTAATTTATAACAAAATATAGTCCAAAAGCCAGCTACTTTTTCTGTAATCTTCTACAAAGATATTTTATTGTAGAAACGTGTCCCCTGAAAGTAAAATCAAGTTGGCGGGATGCGGGCCGCGTGCGTCAGCCGCCATCTTGAAAAACACGAGAAAAATAGTAGAACCACAGAAGATAAACTAATACAGAAGCGATGTAGCCATGGTCAAATTTTGAGTGACAGTTGAAGTTTCTGTCACTTAATACACTGGGAAAAATGTTCAAAATTCGTAAATTCGTCTACCCAGACTTTTTTATGTGCACCTCGAAATTTGTAGTCTTTTTGCGTACAAGACAAATTGTATTGTCATGTTGGACACGTGTTTGTCACAACTTTATCAAAATTTGTTCTTTTCTTACTTATGAAGTTATGAAGTTCCTTTCTAGTCATCCATTATTCCCTTCTCCTAAGAAGTTTTTCCCTATTGGGAACTTAAATCCCTTAGTTTAATAGATTCCCATTAATCTATTACCACTTAACCTAATTTTTACATTTATTTTTTCACTGTGACTATCCACACGTTAACCTGTGGATACTTTTAGAAATTGCCCAAACGTGAAACGTAATTCGCTTAAATAATATAGTGACATAGTGCCCGCTAGTGCTGCAGTGAGCCCGGGGATCGAATCCCACATTGCTTTTTAATTTTTTTTTTAAACACAAGCTAGATTTAGATAGTCAAGACTTCTTTTAATAAAATAAATATTTTTTTAAATACACAGGCTAGATTTAGATAGTTACGGCTTCTTTTAATAAAATAAATATTTTTTTAGATTAGATAACCAATTTTAATGTTTTAACATGTGGGTAATTTCTGAAATTATTAACAGATTCTTATAATTACTTAAGCATTATGCCTTTTTAAATGTTAATACTGAAATTAGATTTGTAGTATATGTATATGGTTAAATGCTTTTTCATTCTACATTTACTTTGCTATCGAACATTGTTATAAACTTTTTAGGTCTGATGATGGCTGTTGAGTCGAAACTAGTAGTTTAATCTGTACATTACATTTTCTCAGCCATACTCTATCAAAGTTGTTAAATCACAAGCAAAGTAAGAAAAAAAACATCAGCCGAGCCATTCTATTTCATAATAATTAAATGTAAAAATATTTAGACCCTTTACTCCTTAAGCCTGACCGTTCTATATATAGCTAGTATCCGTGTATCATGGTTAACTTTACGTTTGTAATTCAACAACGATTTTTCCCATTCAAATTGGTCAAATAGTAACGGAGATAGACGCTAGGGCCTTTTTGTCATGGCAACTGCACCTGATTTTTCTTTACGTCTGTAATGTGATTTCTCCTTATTATAAAGCAATTTTCCCGTTCAATTTGGATCAATAGTAACAAAGATTAGTGCCTTTTTGCACCACCAGTAATTGCTTTTTTGTCACAATAATTTACAGTCGTATTTAAATTAAAATTTAACCACTACTATATTAAGAAAGATATACGTTAATGCCCTTTTGTTATATCTACTGTGCATATGTTTAAATATTTTTTATACGTCACATTTTAAATACAGTAGTGTTTTTTCATTAAAATTAAAAAATTATTAACGAAGATAGATGCTAGTGCCTTTTTGTCGTTGCTTCTGCTAATGATTTTTCTTTGTGTATTTATTTATATTTCATATATAGTACCGTTTGTTCCATTTAATACTAACTGAGATAGACGCTAATGCCTTTTTGTCATGGCTGCTGCACTATTCTACGTTTTATTTATATTAAATCTATGTTTTTTATTAACTAAACAACGAAGATGGATACTAGTTAGTGTCCTTTTTACAACGCATACATATTATTTTTTTAATTTAAACATATTGCGCTTGGACTAGTATCGTTATCAACGTAACGCATCTATACATCAAGCCAAAATGGTGTCATTTTGACTATTTGTGCTCATATTTTTTTTTAATTTAATGACTAATTGCTCTAGGTCTGTCGAAGAAATAATTTTTAGATGCTTAAAATTTGCGATGACAAAAATAATTGAAGCCAGTTTTTTAAATTTTTATAATTAAAATTTTATCAATGCCATCATTTAATAAAACAAGATTTAGACTTTTAATTGGAACACAAGTTCCTCGAAGATCTGAAACCATACAAGAACTATTCTAAAAATAAACTTCTGAATCCGAAGCCTACAAATTACAAAAATACAATCTTTTTTTTTAGTAAAAAACATCGATTCTTAAGATCGATTCAAATCGTTATCGATCTAGGAAAAATCGGATGGACAAAAAATCGATCTCATGAAAATCGATTCAATTTACAATCTGAAATGAAACTAGCCAAAAAATGTGAAACTTGAATTTATTTTTATTAAAACAAGCAAATTTTGTTTAATTTTAAGTTTGATGATTTTGTAAAGACAATATTTTGATTAAACCTATTTTAATAAAAGTTAATTATTTTATATGAAATCAACAACAATGTATTAGATTTTAGTCAAGTTTAGAAATACGTAGACAAAAGAATCGATCTTCGATCTTACCTATTTTCTCCGATTCTTAGATCTAAACTTAAAATAATCGATCCAAAAAATCGAATATCGAGTCACAAAAGATCGAATCGAAATCGGAAACCCTATAAAAAAGTACGTTTCGGTTAAAACGCATTTTATAATTTATAACTATTGTTTTCAATCTTATACTTATTCAATTTTTTTTGTACGCAGTTATCATACATTTATTATTCTACGTTATATTGTGGCTCACGCAATACTAGCTACAACCGAAAAAAAAAAAATCCTATCGAAACTGCGTTCCACATTTTCAGTCTGGCCAAACAACGAACGCGTCCGTCCGGTATGAACGGATGATTGTTTGAAAGCGGGTCGGGGAGCGGTGATGGCGGCAGCGCGACGGTAAGACGGGGCGAACGGGCGGACTGTGGGTGGTGGAATCCCCGCGTCTAGATTCAGGCTAGCCGCCCGACCGCATTGTTGCCGCGTGTGAAAGGGTGAATGTAGATTTGGGGAACTTTTTATAATGAAGATTTAAACAAATTAAATTATTTTATTAAAAAAATATTAACTTCCGGATATAAAGAACAAATATAAGCAGGACAAACTGTAATCATCTTTTGTACTTGCATTTTACTTAAAAATAACCTTTTAACAAGATCTTGACTGATAGTTTAAATTATCAAGATTAAAAATATTAATCAAAATTTCTAAAATTATGCTTTCTTGATTATTTATAACTTTAAGCCGTTTCTTCTCATTTTTAAAACACTCTAAATAAAATTTTTTATAATAGCCTCCCATGATTGTTGCCCATTCTCCCCAAGGGCGTACCTAACAATAATTTGACATAACAAATAGATCACCGCCAATCGATAAAATCAATTTAGTACGTATAAACTATTAATTAGCTTTACTCGATTTTAAAATTGAATTAGTATTAAAAAAAAAAACATGTATAAACCTTTCCCAATCGATCCCTACTTGTTCCCGTTTCTCTTCAAACCCTCCTTTACGCATCGCTAAAACTGGCAACGCTGCTCGGTCCGCAGTGCGTAGCAACAAGCACGCAAGCGCACGCACATTTAATTTCACTTATCACCTCGACGTAGTCTCGGCTACGGCCCGGAGGCGGTCGCCCAGACCGCCCCTCTTGCGCCTCCGAAATCTGTCGTTCCCCCAATCCACCCCGAAATACTACGAACACAGTTGCGGAATTAAATTTATGGGTATACCACCGGTATACCAACGGCAGGGTTTCAGATTATATCTGAAAAGTTAAGGGATGTCCTTATCTAGATGTCTCGCTTTTACTTTCGTGGGGTGGCTCAGGGTTGAAATTTTAATCGAGGATAAATTTGATTCGACATAATTAGTTACAGAGAGCATGAAACGGAAAAGTATTGGTTACATTCATCTCTATCAGATTGGTTGAAGTGGATCCACGCAAAAATAAAAATACTGAAAAATCAAATGTACCAATTGTTTATCTCAAAACTATGCGATTATACTCATAAAAGTCCCTAGAATCCAAAAAAGTTAAAATATACAGGGTGTTCTATTTGCTATTTGGTATTGTGTTCGTTTCCCGTAAAACCGTAATTGATGGGAAAGTATGAAAAATTTCCAATTCTTGAATCCAACATCCCTACCAAGATTAAATATCATACCTTAGGCATTCTGGAAACCTCGAAACCATAGCTAATACGTTGACACCCGGTATATTATCATTAATTTTTTTCATCATGTTTTTTTTCTATTGTATTACTAGATTCCTTCATCATGTTTGTCATATACATAATTATACCAATGACATTATTTCCACTGATAATCTTCATTCTTCTACTTCCTTTGGAGTTTTATAGCAAAATTAAACTTCTCATCTACCATAGGTATAGATTGTTTTTTCTTCTTCTTATCTTGTTCTATTTGTGATTGTTTTATCTTTTATCCTTTCAATTTTCTTCATGTAGGTTCTGATTTATTTCATTATTGACTCATCTTTCATTCAACTCTTCACTAGTATTCTTTGTCTTTTTATTTATATCCTTTAGCTCCTCACTACACATTTTTCTTCACTACATAACTTGTTTTTAGCTTGTTTTTCTGTTATCACATTGTTCGTTTTTCCAAAAATATATCCATTGACATTTTCTTAATAAAAAACTTCTAATATCAAAATTTTTGTACTTAACATTGTCTTTTTGTCTTTTCTAATAATAGAGCATTCTCGATATTATCAAAAAATGTTATTATAGATAAATTTTTCTAGGAATTTTTTTTCTCTTTATTTAAACTTAATATATATAGCATTAAAGTAAAAAAATAATTTCAAATTGGCTCTATATATTAATCAATTAGACTTCGTAAAGCTGAAAATATTTTTGAACAAACTTTTTTCGAATACGGTTCTGCTCACTTTTCTCTCCGAGTTTCCTTTTCACTCCTCGCTGAATATGAAGGATTAGGAAGTGCGTATGTGGCGTAAAAAACCGGAAACCTGGATATGTTCCTGGTCTCAATATATCATCGCGTGGTTGGTTGAATGCTCGCGGCTTTTTTTATAAAATGTTCCAATATGAAAATATTGAGAAAATGTGAGTCGAAAACCCACATAAAGTATATTCGATATAGAGTCGATTTAAAACGGAAAAGTTAATATAATTTCTTTTTTAGTATATATTGAAAAAACGAAAATCGCATGGTTGCGGAAAAATTTTTCTGATGTTCATAAATGTGTGCCTCCGGAAAGATACCGGAACATGGAAAATAATGTTATTTATTCTCATTAAGTAATAATTCTGTTTTCTTGAAAGAGTAGACAAGTTTCCAGGACGAGTAAAAAAAGTTTACAAACTTCCCGGTTTTGAAATAATGACCAATTTAATTGCATGTACTTCATTGTGCTCATGTGGTTTAAATTTTTAGAAAAAAAAATTAAAAAAAGGGCCAAAACAAGTGAAAAAGGTAAAAAAAATTTAAAAAATGCCAAAAAAGCCAACATTAAGGAAAAATAAAAGCAAAAAAAGGAACAAACGACAAAAAACGCAAAAAAGTAGAAAAACGGTAAAAAATTTAAAAAACAGACAAAAAATGGCAATAAAGGGCCAATAAAATAAAAAAAGGAAAATAATGGCAAAAAGGCAACATAAAGGCGAAATAAAAGCAAAAAAAGCCAAGAAATTAAAAAAAAAAAACAAAAAATGGCAATGAATGAGAAAAAAATTAAAAAATGTCAAAATAAAGGCAAAATAAAAGCAAAAAAAGGTCATAAAAGACTAAATCGAAAAGTGAAAAAAAAAAACAAAAAATAACAATAAAGTACAAAAAAATAAAAAAAGGAAAAAAAAACTCCAAAAAAGGTCATAAAATGGCAAATGGCAAAATAAAAGCAAAAAAAGGACATAAAGACCAAAAAAAGCAAAAAAGTAAAGAGGTGAAAAAAAAACAAAAAATGGAAAAAAAGGGCAAACAAAATAAAAAAAGGAAAATAATGGCAAAAAGATCAGATAAAGGCGAAATAAAAGCAAAAAAGGCCAAGAAATTAAAAACAAAAAACAAATAATTGGCAATAAATCAGAAAAAAATAAAAAAATATCAAAATCAAAGCAAAAAAAGGTCATAAAAGACAAAAGTGAAAAGTGAAAAAAAAACATAAAATGACTAAGTACAAAAAAATAAAAAAAGGGAAAAAAACTCCAAAAAAAGACAATAAAATGGTAAAATAAAAGCAAAAAATGGACATAAAGACCAAAAAAGCAAAAAAGTAAAGGTGAAAAAAAAACAAAAAATGGCAAAAAAAGAACGGGCAAAAATAAAAGTAAAGAAATAGAAAACAGTTAAAAAACTAAAAAAAAAGCAAAATAAAGATAAAAAATATACAAAGAGGGAAAAAAAACAAAAAAAGTCCAAAAAAGTGGTAAAAAGTCAAAAAAAAAAGAAATAAAACAGAAAGCAAGAGAGGACAAAAAAGCCAAGAAAGTAAAAAAAAATATAAAAAAAAAAGCCAATAAAGGGTAAATAAATTGAAAAAGTAAAAAAATGACAAAAAAAGCCAAAAAAGTAAAAAGTTAAAAATCCAATAAAAAAGAATGGCAATAAAGGACAAAAACAATAAAAAAAAGGAATAATAGGCCAAAAAATAAAAGCAAAGAAATGGAAAAAAAGTAAAAAAACCCAAAAAAGGGGCAAAATAAAGGTAAAAAATATGACAAAAAGGGCAATAAACGCAAAAAAACCGTACAAAGAAAAAAGGAAAAAGGGTAAAAAAAAATTAACAAAAGTAAAAAAAAAGTCAAATAAATTAAAATAAAGGCAAAAAAAAGTAAAAAAAACAAGAAAAAAGACGAAATAGGAGCAAAATAAATGCGAAAAACACCAAAAAAGTAAAAAAAAATTATCGGCTGTGTCACCCCAGAACTTTCTCGGCTCGGCTATGGAGAATAGGATTAAAAATTCAGGTCCACATCTTTTAATATTTAAAAAGTTGTAAAAAAGAAGAATTAATGTCGCACTTGAGGAATCTCTACACCAATATAAATAAAAAAATTATGGTCGCATTCAAGGCACACACCAACATTTGATACCAAATTTCAGCTTGAATACAGATACACAGACAGACCTTATTCTGGAAATGGTTTCAATCTTTTCGAGGGACCTGAAAATAAAAAAAATATACAAGTGATATATGCAATTTTTTTTAATTATTTTCTTTTGGTCTGTATTATTTTCATTGTAATATATTTTAAGTTATAAAAAATATTAAAAATTATTTAATAAATATTGAGCAAATCATAAATTAATTTCCAGTGGCGTAGGAAAATAAATATAATATATAAACTGTCATTTATAGCATGTTTTTGTAAATATCTTTATTAATATTTAATGTACGTTGATGATTTTTTAACAAAAAATATTAAACATTATTTAATAAATATTGAGCAAATCACAAATTAATTTCCAGTGGCGTAGGAAAATAAATATAATATATAAACTGTCATTTATAGCATATTTTTGTAAATATCTTTATTAATATTTAATGTACGTTGATGATTTTTTAACAAAAAATATTAAAAATTATTTAATAAATATTGAGCAAATCACAAATTAATTTCCAGTGGCGTAGAAAAATAAATTTAATATATAAACAGTCATTTTTAATGAACTGAGAAATGTCTCGCAACTAATTTTAATAAAACGACTGACATAAAATTCAGTAGTAACTTGGGCACCCCCTGTAAGACTTTTTTTCTGGAATAAATTGTGTGCTCATGATCCAGTTTTATGGTTATTAAAAAGAGAAAGTAAATTGAGGAGAAGCTTTAGCTTCGGAGACCCCCAGCACGAGGAGACATCGTATTTTTTTTTATGCCTTGCTTTATCTCGTTTCAGTGATTTTTTTAAACGAGACACTCATTTCAAAGACGGGAGAGAGTAAAAAATGTAAAAAATTACGAAAATTGTTTTCAGTCAACTCTTTTATTACGAAAAAAAAGTTATTTTTTTTTAGTTTTAATAAAATTTCAATATCTAAATTATTTGACATCAAAAGACAATTATGACTTGTATTATGTAATGGTGTATGTATTATATAATTTGGGTTGGGTTCTATGAAAAAAATAAAAAAAATAATACAATTATACAAAAAGTTAAACATAATAAATAACTTTTATATATTCTGTCTACTTTTTCTTCTTAAATTACTCTGACAATTTTTTTTTGAAATTTTGTACCATTTCGCCATCTTTAAAATAGCTTCTTCCGTTTATTTATTTAACATTTATGTTATCGTCTTTCTTCAAATTTCTTCCGAAATTGGTTCTTTAAAAAAAATCATCCTTTAAATTTTTTTTTTAAATATCTTTAATTTATAATTTTTGGTAAATTTAACAATAGTTTTTCTTCAATTGGTATATAATTCCTTTTATTAACAACTTTTTCTAAAAAAAAATTGTGAGATTTATTTTTTTTTACAAAATGAATGCATCTCTCCTGCTTATTATTTCTGTTCATCTGTCTTTTCCCAAAATATAAATTTTTCTTACTTGATTAATTTAACAAAAAATATCTTTTAAACGTTAAATTATAAAATTCAATAATTTATACAAATTATTTCATTACATTATGTTTAAATTTTCACGTCAAGTATTATACAATAAAAAAGTTTGAAAAATTAAAAGTAGCACACTACTTTTAAAATTACTGTGGCGTCACCTAAAAAAACAAAATTAAATTAATTTATACATTCAGCCAAAACTATTTGAGCAGATGTAAATGATGGGTCGAGGTGAAAGTGATATTTTTCGAAACATATATACACATGGCAGGAATTAAGGTGTCTTGTCTACTTAATTACTGGCTAACGTCTATTGTAATTGAAAAAGGCTTGCCGTTTAAGAAGATTATTTTTAATAACAAGTGACATGCCTAAATTATAATTTGCAAAAAAATTTAGGATTATTTAGAGAAAGTTTCGTAACGCGACTGCCAATTTTAATTATTTTAATTTTATTTTATATATGAAGTTTAGTTGATACATTAAAAAAAACTTTAGACTATAAATTCAAAGTTTAGCAAATTGAACCATAGATTTAAAAAAAATATATCTTAGAAACATTTAATTTTACTTTCCCGACCCACCTCCTAGAAGGGAAAGTATTGTGAACGAGCTAAAAAAAAATTTCGAGATAAAAACGGAAATATCCATTTTCGAGTGCCCTGAGACGATTAAGACCATTTCCAGATGGAAGTCTGTCTGTCGGTCTGTGTGTGTGTGTATTCTTTCACGATAGAGGCCACACGTTTAATCCGATTGAGCTGAAATTTGTTATATGGTTTTGAGTTACCCGTCGGAAGAACTCATTAGTTTTTGTACGACATCTGTCAAACGGAAGTATCACTATCAAAAAATGACAGATCAAATATGTCACGGAATTGGACATGCAATATGTCATTTGAAAGCACTTAAAAAACTCTATTCAGAACAGTTAAAATTATTTCTCCAACTGTCACTTGTCAAAAATAAAAAAATGTCAAAATTTGAAATTTTAGCATTAAATATCTTAAAAAGTATTAATCCGATTGGACTGGAATTTGGTACAGGGTTTTGGGTTACCCGTTGGAAAACATCATTAGTTTTTATATGACATGTGTGTCAAACAAATGTGTCACTATCAAAAAACGACAGATGCAATAGTCACGGAATTAGACATGCAATATGTCATTTGACAGCCATTGAAAAACTATTCAGAACAGTCAAAATTATTTCTCCAACGGTCACCTGTCAAAAATAAAAAAATGTCAAAATTTGAAACTTTAACATTAAATATCTGAAAAAGAATTGGTGGATTTTTTTCAATTTTTTTACAATCTTTTCCAATTTTGTCAATTTTTTTTTTCAATTTGTTTTTGAGATTATTTAAGTTTTTTTCAAGTTTTTTGATATTTTTGAGTTTTTTTGAGATTTTTTGAGATTTTTAGAGGTTTTTTGAGATTTTTTGAGACTGTTTGAGATTCTTTGGGACTTTTTAGATTTTTTAAAAAATTATAGATTTTTTTGAGAATGTTTTGAAGTGTTTTAAGATTTTTTGGTTTTTTTCAGATTTTTTAATATTTTTTAAGATTTTTTGAAAATTTTTTGAAATCCATTCAAGTTTTTTAAGACTCTTTGAATCTTTTGAGATTTTTTAGATAGTTTATGAGATTTTTAAAGAGTTTTTGAGATTTGTTGAGTTTGTGTTTTTAGGTTTTTTGAAATTTTTTTATATTTTTTGATTTTTTGAGGTTTTTTAAGATTTCGAGATTTTTTGACTTCTTTGAATTCTTGGAGATTTGTTGATCAAATTTTTGAGTTTCTGAGACATTTACTATTTTGAATTTTTTGACGTTTTAAATTTTTTGAGCTTCTTTGTGAATTTTTAGATTTTTAAAGAATTTTTGGAGATTTTTGAAATGTTTTTGAACAGACTAAAAAATTTTTGAGATTTTTTTTGAAAATAGTTTGAAGATTTTTTGATTTTTGAGGTATTTTACCTATTTTGAAATTTTTTTATTTTTGAGATTTTTGAAATTTTTTGCGATTTGAGATTTTTTGACATTTGAGATTTTTTAAGTTTTTACTTTACCGATCCACCTCCGAGAAGGCATATTGTGAACGAGCTAAAAAAAAAATCGAGATAAAGATGGAAATATCCATTTTGAGGTCCCCTCAAATGTTTAAGACCAATTCCAGATGAAAGTCTGTCTGTCTGTCTGTGTGTATTCTTACACGATAGAGGCCACAGGTTTAAACCGATTGAGCTGAAATTTGTTATACGGTTTTGAGTTACCCGTCGGAAGAACTCATTAATTTTTCTACGACATCTGTCAAACGGAAGTGTCACTATCAAAAAATGATAGATGCAATGTCACGAAATTGGACTTGTCGGGAAAGTTTTGGGGCGACATAACCGATTTTTATTAATATAACCGATTTAGTTTTCCAGAATCGCTATCAAAAGGTACACAAGCTCTTTTGAATAATACTAAAGCATCGTCCTGTATAAGATTTCTTTAGTGATTGTGATTTTATCGAAAAAAAATACAGTTTGATCTTTTTTAAATAAAAAAAATATTATAGATTGATCTTTTTAAAATTAGTTGGAAGCACAGAGGTGTTGGTGGGTGAAATAATATTTCGTCTGAATTCAAATTTAAACTGATGTCCCATGTGTTTAATGGTACTTAACACACAATAAACACCATATTTGACCAATATTTTTTGCACAATAATCGCCAAAATATGCTTTTTAATACAAACCGAAATTCTAATATTTCCTGAATAAAGAATAATTCAGGATAAAATCTAACATTTACGAAAAATCTAAATTTATTCAAAAAAAAAAATCCCCTATCAACTAGTGACAGTATCACACAGACCAATAAACCGAAGTCAAACCGATGGAAAAAGTTAATGAAACCCCAACTTCATTCGCCTCCCAAACCCTTATCCCGAGATCACATTGTGAAAGACGGCGGGCGACGCGATCTTTTTTATATGCCCCCGCTCTTTTATGTTCCCGGATTATACCCGGAATATATTCCTAGATTGAATCGCCCATAAACTGCCGGGTGGGCCCCGCCATTTAGGAGGGGGTCCCCAAAACGAGGGAATAAATTTCGTACAGCGTACATTGTATGTGCTTTAACAGAAAGGAAATATAATTTTATCGAAAAAATATAAACCAGAAAATAAAATTTTAAATAGTGTTTAACAATCTTAAAAGATTTTGTAGTTTAGTACTCTACAAATTTTTTAGTCCATAATCACACTGTATAATCATCAAACAAAATACAGTGGGTAACTTCTATAGTTGTAGTACATACATGGTACTGTAACGAGACCGGCCCTGTGTACACCGAATCTTGGTGACTGACGAATAGCGAGCGAGAAATCCATCGAATATTCGGGAATCGGCGACGTGAACGTTCTAGATCAATAAAATATACTTAACCCAGAGACTTGAAATTTTGAGAATATAATCTGTTCATAACATAGGCGCCCACTAAGAAAGGATGTTGCGAATTTTTCATTTTAAGGGGTAGAAAAGGGCAATTTAATTTTAAAATTTTGAGGTATCAAGTTTTGTGTTCAAAGGTTATTTGCTATTATTAAGGGACGTTCACCGAAATCTCAAGGTTGTGTCTTTGGCCAATTTTGGGAAGGGTTTTCTTTGGTTCATCCTGATTGGAAGATTGCTATACGGCTGAAAAATCTAGGAAGATTAAAATAAAGAAACAATATAAGAAAGATATCAACGATAACAAAAAATATTAGATATGCTTTTGTCATAATTATGTATGCATTCTATTTTAAATATATCAATTAAAATTCTAATTTTACTTTAATTCTAAAAATGTAAGTTATTTGGTTTAAAAATAAGAGCCAAATAACTTCAATATATATGACAGTATAGAGACTCATATTCTTGACATTATCAGATATTCTCTTATTTGATTTTTTAGGAACAAAAATGGAAAAATAGAAAATGCAGAAAAAATAGGAATAGGAAAAAATTGAGAAAAATATGAAAAAAAAGTAAAAAATATGGTCAAATAGGGAACAATGGAGCAAAAGAGGGAAAAACTCGAAAAATAGAAAAAAATAGGGGAAAATAGTGAAAAATATGAATAAGAAATGAAAAAAATAGAAAAATAATCTAAAATAAGGAACTATGAGCTAAAATAAGAAAAAATAACGAATTTAAGGAAAAATAATAAAACGAGCAAAAAAAGGAAAATATAGGGGAAAATAGGGAAAACAGAAAAAATTGGGAAAAACAAAAAAGTAGATAAAGGTAGGGGGAAATAGGGAAAAGTTGGAAAATTATGGTAAAATACTGAAAAAATCGGGCAAAATGAACAAAAATAGGTAAAAATAGGGCAAAACAATAAAACTAGGATCAAAGATGGAAAATTAGTGAAAAGTAGGAAAATTACGACAACAAACGAAAAAACAGGCAAAATAGAGAGAAAAGGGAAAAACATGAAAAAAAACTGCGAGAAATATGAAGAAATACAGCAAAATAGGGAAAATAGGCAAATGTGGGAAAAAATTGGGCAAAATAGAGAAAATTATTAAAATAGGGCAAAATGGAGAAAAATAGGAAAATAGGAAAAATGAGGAAAAAAGGGGGAAATAGTAAAAAGCGGGACAAAATATAGAAAAATAGTGAAAAGTAAGTTAATTAGGGGAAAAATTGAGTAAACAAGTGTAAAATGGGAAAAAAATAAGAAAAATTGGAAAAGAGGAGAAATGGCAAAATAGAAAAAAATAGGAAAAAACAAGAAAAAATAAGAAAAAATCGGAAAAAAACAGGAAAAAATAGATAATCATGGTGGGGAATAAGGAAAAGTTGGAAAATTATGTTAAAATATTGAAAAATAGGGCAAAATGGAGATAAATAGCGAAAATTAGGGCGAAATAGACAAATGGGAAAAAATTAGGAAAAAACATGAAAAAATAGTCCAAAAATAAGAAAAAATATGTGAACAAATAGGAAAGAACGGGAACAAATGTGACAAAATAGTAAAAAATAGGGAAACATAGAGTAAAACAGGGTAAAACAGTAAAAATAGGGAAAATGGGGACAAATTGGAAAAAAATATGGAAGATTAAGGAGGTACTTAGAAAAAAAATTATGAAAAATTAAAAAAAAATAGAAACAAATAGAAAAAAATAGAAAAAAGAACGGGTATTCAGTTAGTTAGTTATAAATCGATGGAGTGTTTAAATTCAAGAGAACTCAAAGTACAAAAATATTACAGTACAATGATTCCAGATTTCCTGGTAATTCACATATCACTTTACTTTGGTCACTTTTATTAACTTAAAAGTATGACATACTATTATTTGAAGTCTTAATAAATGTTGCACATTTCTCAAACTATACATGGAATTAATTGTAATTTGACATATTACAACTATTGATTAAAATATAATCCAAAATACTTTTAATATGAAATTTTAACTTTCCATAAAAATTAATTAATAGAAAAAAACTAATAATAATAAAACTTATAAACCAGGTATATAAAAATCACGTTTTAAATAACTCCAATGGAGTTATTTAAGTAAATTTAAGTTTCAGTGTTTTTTTATAAATATTTGTAATCTATTAGTTAAGTTTATTTTTCATACCAAAAAACTTTTTTAAAATTCTACTCTTTGGATCTCATTTGTTAATCAGTGAGTTATTTGAATTTTGTTATTACTATTGATGTCTTCACAATGTTCATTTTCTTATAGGCATGATGATGGTCGTTGTAGACCGAAACATGTCGCCATTGTGACTTTATGTCGTTTATTAAATAATTTATTGTGGTATGACTTCGAGTTGTTTTATTCTTTATATAAGAACATGTTTTAAAGTCCGAAAATTCCAAAAATTAATTTTAAAAACGACCAACTTGTGACTGTGAGTCTCCGTATTCTGAAATTAGTCCCAATTATTGTACCTTTCGAAACTAAGATTGTCCCAAATCAAATTTACATTCCATAATCTGTATTGAATTGATTAAGTGGCGTTATGTATACTTTTTCAAAATTCATGATAATTTTATTTGATGAATAGTCTGAAAAAGTAACAACTTGTATTTATTTAAAAAAAATTAAATCCATTCACAACAAAAAGAAGGATTTTGGCTAAATATAATGTTAACTTTCAAAATTTACTATACACAAATCACACAGAAACGATCGAAATCATATAGAAACAATCGACTAAAAAAATTATTTTAATTATTATTAAACAAAAAAACTAATTATAGTATCTCAATATTGGGAAGATAAACAGTAGATACTTTCAGCAACAAATTTATTCACTGGTACATAATACATCGATAGTGAATCAAGAATCGGAAATGAATAACGACCTCTCCCAAAGAGATAACAACCTATATAATCATATCCAACAACAAACATTTCCGGACCTGGGCAACGGCCAGCATTCAACCTGTCGGCGTTTCCTTGCTATATCATGTTACGTCTTAATATTGTTTAAATTATAAGTAGTTTAATGAACTATGATATATTATTATTTAAGGATATTCTGTATGGACCAAAAGGTATCACACGAGTTGATTGAATTATCTAGAACTCTTTGAATAATTGTAATTTACGGGTTTACAGATATAATACAGGATGGTACTAGAAACTAAAACATTTTCGAAAAATAGAAGTAGTAGAAATATGGAGAATAATATAAGTGTCCCGAATTTTAAAATTATATCTTCAAAATTAACAAAGATATTAAAAATCGATTTTAACAGAAACTGAAAAAAATTTTGCTTACCACAACTTTATCTTCATTAAAAATAAATTTTGGTTTTATATAAAATATTCCGTTTGTGCAGTTGACGATTACTCTCCCGGCCGTAGACACGCGTGATATATCAAACTAGGTCATGACGATGACGTCGACATCGTCGCAGGGTTCGCAGGACGCATTCAGGGCATACTGGGACTTGCCGGGTCCATAATCCAGTAGATATTCAGCATATTAAGATAACGCAAATTTTTCAAAAAAATTACATAATTTTTAAGATAAGATGTGTACTACATAAAAAAATTTTTAAACATAAATTATATTTAAAATTGTATTTGATATATTAAATTTGCGCCACCCTTTCTAAAACTGTTTTTTTTTTCTCGATAAGGGCTGATATCAGGGTCTCGGAAATAGCCGCCGCCGTCATCATAGGGCCGGATGCGTGTGCGGAGGCGGCACTCCAACCCCCCTGCCAGCTCCATGTCTCCCTTCTCTCTAAACGGAGTTCATTGTTGGCAGACGCGTGTTTGGCCTCAATTTCCATCGCTTGCCTCGCCAAATGCCACAGACACACACATATAAACACATAACTCTTCCCGTTTTCCCCTCGCAATCCTAACTACCCCCCGATTACGACGCATTCCCAAAGGGGGCGGAATTTTTCTTGCTTTGAACAGAATGAATTACGCAGTTCATTAAAAAAAATATGTGTTGGTGTTTAGTTTTCGTGATGGTTTTGGTATGATAAGGGGTGTTTTTTATTAACATTATCTTGTCAAATGTAATTCGAAGAATTCTATGAAATAAAACAAATGGATTTTTAGTTAGCATTTTTAACAAAATGACTTATCCTACACTAACTAAAAATATGTTTTTACGTCTCTAAAACAACAAAAAATGAAGCAATTTTGATTTTTAGCCGAGAAAAATGAGTTGTCTCTGGAACCAAGCGTCATGTATCATAGACATTTGGTTCGCATTTTGTGGTACGTGTCGCAAGAGATTCCATCCAAAGACAAGAGAAAAAATTACAATAATATAAGACTTCTATAAACTGTCCGAATTTTGCAAAAAAATCGCAAATTTAGACCAAACTTAGCTTAATCATTAAAAAAATTGGATTTCAAGTGCTAAATAAGTGTCTAAAGGCCTCAAGGGTCTAGTTATAGACTTAATTATTAAAAAAATTTAATTTCAAGTGCTACATAAGTGTCTAAAGGCCTCAAGGGTCTAGTTGTAGACTCTTGGTTTTAGAACTTACCAAAGACCCTAAACCTAAAAAAACTTTGGTATACATTTTCGGGCCAACTTTTTTAATGACCCAAAAATATTTTTTTAAAATATCTTGTTATTAGACCATACTGAGTCGATTGGCGTTGTCCGTTTGTCTCGATCTCATATCGTTCTTGAGATATGGGTGTTATGTCACAGGTCATGTGATCCTAGGGTCAAAGGTCAAATTTTATTTTGACTTTTGCCTATTTAGACTACGCTGACTCGATTACCGTTTCTCCCGTTTATCTCTATCTCTAACCGTTTTCGAGTTGAATCAGGCTAACAGACTGACGGACAGATGTACAGACGAATGGACGGACAGACAAAACCATTTTATAATTCCTCTTTTGGTGTATTTGTTTAAAAATCTAAAAACTAACCTATTACCTTATTTTTTGTATAAGAAAAATTGAGGTCCAGGATGAAGAAACAATATGTACTAATTAAGGAGTAATTGTCTGTCATATCGGTTAGCTTTGTTGTCGTTTAATTGTCAAATGTCTCAGGTTTTCCAGGTCTCAAGAAGGGGCCAGTCTCGCTTGTAGTTTCGTTATCTACAATTCGCTTTTCCGCATAGGCCACTACTAACTATTTTAACTTAAGACACCGGTTTTAGTAAAAATATTGGGGGTCAATTACTTTTATTACCTAAATTCTTTAGTATATGTTACATCTTTATTTTTTCCATTTTTCTTATTTTAGTAATATTTTTTTTTATTCATTCCCTGTATAATAATAGGAATGTACGCGACAATAGAGTTCAAAGTTCTCATATAGACTGTTCAAAACATATCTATACAGATAGTGTCTAGTACTTTGACCCCAAACTATTGTGAATAGTTATCAATATTTATCGAAACCCAGATTTTTATTCTTCTTTTTTTTTCTATTCCAAAACAATATGTGACAAATTGTTGCCAGATACGTTAAGTTTTACAAACATTCCAAAGCCTGAATTTTTCATTTTTATATTTAGATACTATTTTTTATTACTAATTATAACTGGAAAACTGGTTATTTGAAAAACAAATATCATAATTATGTAATTTGAATGGCAACGCTAAGTCAACAGAATAGTAAAATTAGAACATATTTAATACAAAAATATTATTAAGTAGATCAGCTACGTTTTGACTTGACAATGTCCGCCTGTCTGTCCGCCCGTCCGTCCCACCATTAGAAAGCAGTGAACTAATATTTCTACTTTACACTTGTTTGTTGGCAATATCTTTAGAAGAAATCTTTATTTATGTATCTACTAGTCTGGCTGATGACGTCTAATATTGACAGAAACAGCTGTTCTAGACTATAGAATAAATAATTAAATTGTACAACTTCTTGCTATATACTACTCCATTCCAGTTTACTGGTGTAACTTAGTAGAAGATTTGGTGGCACGTAGGAAATATGAGCTAAAAACATTTTCCTTTATTAAAATATTGATAAAGAAACATTTACAAATTTCTGTTTCACTTTTTGTCAAATATACTGAATTCTACTTAAATATAATTTATTACATTAAAACTGTTTCTGGATTAAAAATCAATGTTACGGTGCATTTGGTCCGTTCCCTCCGATTGCCGAAACCTCTGAAAAGGGTCAATCGGCATTCCGGTTTAAATTTAGAGGGTTAAAGGTGTCTACTTTGGGCCGTTCTCGTCCATTCAACGAAAATGCTGATTAAGCACCGTCAAAATTGAACCTCAGCAGAAAAATCTAGAAAGAGATGAGAATATTAAAGTAAAAAGTCTTATTACAAATCCATGTAACAGCTTTTTATTATTGATGGAACATCAAGTTTTAATATGATGAATTCCGGAGAAAATTATAATTTACTGATCGAAAAGTGTCGTAACAAAGTAAAATAGCCATACCGTTAAAACTAAAAAGGCCCAAATTTTATTGCGGCCCGGAAAGCTTTTTCCTTCGGGCTTTCCGCTGCTACTTTTTAAAAGTGCTTTTCTCTCATTTTGTTTTAGTCTGAGGGAACATTTTAACAAAATAATGTCTATATGTAACAGGAGCTTTCAAAGAGGATGAAATAGGAGTCAATTTAAAAACATTCTGTTTATTTATAACTTTTCCTATTGTTTTCTTACCTAATGGCACTTAAAAGCATCCTTCTACTGTAGATATCTGCTGACTTCTTATTTAATATCATACAAAAAAAAACTATTATTTAACTTAGTAAATATGAGTTGAGTAATAATTATTAACTCGTAAATTTTATTTTTGGTAAACATTTTTTTACCTTCATGCATTTTGCTACAAAGATTGCTCAGATAGTTGACTCCCTACTTAGTGATCTTAATAAAACAATCCATTTATGATTAATGAATTTATTCCTTAATTAAGAAGTTACAGCAATGGATTCCTTAAACCTATAGCTAACGCTTTCACCCTTCAACACTAATAATTAAGGTTGCTTTAAATTTTTTAACACTTAAAGATAATTTATTTCGCTGATGTCCTTTTAAACTGCTTTAAAGTCTTTGTGAGTGTTATCAATGGATTTAAAACCCATAACAATAATATTTTCAGATGAAATTAATCTTTCAACAGCACAGACAAACTTAAACTCTGGCAAATTTCTTTTACACCCCTAAATTGGGTAACAATATAATCGTCTTCTTTCAATTCACTATAACTCATGTTATTGGTAATTAACACGTCCTCTTCATCTTCACTTTCTGACATATCAGATTCTTGAAGACAAAACCGATTAGAAGAATCATTTGAAGAAGATGAGACATCTTTTTTTTTGGTCTTTTGCTTATATTCTGCCTTTTTTGTTCCATATTCCTTTTTTTTTCTCCTCTATAGCTAATTTCGGTTCTTCCTTTTACCTTTCCATTTCCTTTTTGGAATGCACCTTTTTATAAAAATATTCAAACTGTTTAGGGAAACAGGTGAAATCCGCTAACACGTTTGGACTCTTTTTCAACTCTCCGGTGCACTAATGTCAGTAGGAAGCTGATTCGTAGGTTTCTTTTAGGGGATTTTGATCCGGAGACTTATATTTAAGGAAGAAAAAATGCTTCACTTGTTTATTAAATTTATTCATCTATGAATAATATGGTGTGTTGGATATATACATTTATTTACAATTGTGCCTTATGGTGGTACAAGTAAATTCGTGGGCCAAACTCGTTGAATTTACAATGAGTAGCTCTACTTACAGATCTCTGGAGGTTTACACTATTAACTACTTAATTGACACCATTAAACTTATAACTAATTTACACTATTGCACTTAATTAAGGTTTTTTTTAAAAAGGGACTAACTCTGCGGTATGTTTCCTAGTTGTTACAGGGTAGTGGAGGCAACAAACTAACAACGAGGCAGGGACGGACTTACTTGTTGAAGTACTTTCAACACAAACATTTGTGGAGAAGTAGCAATGGCTGGTAATTTTTCCTTTCTTTTCTTTTCTTTTTTTTTAACTTAAGTTGGTCCTTCTTCCTTCTAAAACAAAACTGTTTTAAAAGGAGAAGGAATATTTTCTTTAGTATCAATAAGTTCCTTCACTATGGTATTTTTGAGATGGTGCAGATCAGTGCAAGTAGAACATTAAGAATAATGTTTGATATTTTGTTCAATGGAGTCCCTGGCGGTACTTGTAGCTCTGGTGTTGCTTCTTCTTCAATTCTTTGTCCAGCAGGAGAAAGGTCTGTGTCCTGAGATAGTGCCGGTTCCAGTTCTTCATTAGATTTCTAAAAAAAAAGTATATAGTTCTAGAAAAATAATGTTACTTTTACTGTTGATGACCATGCCACAATTTTCATAAATTAACCCAAACAGGAAGCTGTGCTACTTACCATCATCCTTTTCGGTCTTTGTAATGAGCTTATTGTATAGGCACAACACACGCGCGCCCTCTACATTGAGTTGTTATCCTTCCTTTACAAACCCGGATTATATAGGCTTGTTTTTAAATGAAAATTATACACGGTGTATCAAAAAAATGGAAAATATAAATAAAGATGTGTTTTCTGTAGGCCTTTCCCATTCATTTTGACTGCCCATAAAAGATTTTGTTCCTGCCAATTTTACGTTATAAAATTGTAAAAATAGTTTGTCTGCAGTTTTTCTCGTATTTAAGGTTTTCGTTTATTCACTTGGCTGCTCATTAATTTTAAGTGCGTTTGGGTCAGTGTACCATGGATGGGCCTCTGGTTGTCCTTTATCTGTCTATGTTTGCACTCCTGCTGTAATTTGTAAAAAAAATAACACTTACTAAAATTAAACCTGGCGATTCTAATGAAAAAAGTAAAGAAGTAAAAAGCAATCCCTGTGCCAATCTGGAACTTGTATTAATTAATTATATAAGCAATCTATGGAACTGTATTATTAATATTTCACAGTAGTTCCGGTCAAAAATTCTTCGAATATTAAATTGTTTCTGGTATGTGATTTTTACCATAATTTACACAATACCTTCTCTTCTGTCCTAACACAAAATCAAAAAAAAAATATGCTTAAGACGCAAATATCAAAATATTGTCTAAAGATGTATAGCCTTATGTAGTAGATGGCGCCACTTCGATGAGCTCCAAAAAATAGATGGTGTTGGTACAGGTAGATGGTTTTGAGGGCTGGAAGTTAGCTAAGACCTTGAGGGAAAATAATTATAATAAAGATTCGAATCCCCCAAAATATTTTAACTTTCTGTACTACAGATTTAAAAAGGACACAACTCTATAGGTTCTCTTGCCTTCTGATAGTGGCACCAACTTAGAGCTGGCCCGATTCCGTTCAAGTTCAATAGGATCCTTCTCTTGATAAAACTAACTTAGTAAAATGGAAACTGGAACTTGATCGAAGCTTTTGTTTAAGAGTTAATGTTTACATCCAGATACACATGATTTTTTTGCATTTTCTGACTCTGGAAGCTCGGAAACATCGAGAAAAGTGATAAAAATGGGATTATGATTTTTTTTTGAGCCTCAGTGAAAAAACTTACTACATACATACAAATAGACATCTGGAATTCAAGAACGAATTTTTTTAAAGTTAGTCTTAGCCAACATCTATTAACACCCAATCAATTTAAAATCCATCTACTTTCAAGACCTTTGACTATTCCTGACTTTCCGGTTCCGTTTAAAATCGTTTCTCCTTTGTTTTATATCAGTGTAAGTTTTCCCAGGACCTAAGGACATTGGGGAAAGTAAATTTTCGAACGAAATGGTTCGCCATTTTATAGCTACTTAAAAGTCTATCCTTCTTCATTGAAACCGTTTTAGAACCGTCGGACCTTTGTGTTGAACGGCGGTGAGAGAAATTTTCGAATTTACGATTATTACTGGACTCGTAAAAAGAGAATAACGCAGGGTCGGCTCACGTACAAGATTTAAATTATTAAAATTAAATTGTATTTTTTATTAAATGCTTTTCTCGTTTTATTTTTTTACTACAAATTTTTCACATGTAATTGTATATTATTACGTGCTGAGTAATAAAAGTGAGATTTTACTGAACAATTATGGCACATATAATCGTTCTTTTATTTTTTAATAGATTTTTGTTATTAATAAGCAAAAAGTTGTTTTAATGGTATTTTTTTCAAGAAAATTAGAATTTTCTTTATTCAAATAACACACATTTTTTAATTTTATTTTCAGTACATTTATGGGGTGTTAATTTTCAGTTTTACTACTTTTCTACAAAATCCAAGAGGTTATCCATATCCCAAATGTGGTCAAATTTTCATCATATTGGAAAGTCCAAAAAATCTCCTGATTTGGATTTACTTTCCAAGATTTTTTGGACTTTCCAATTTGACGAACATGAGTAAAGGAGCTATAGGACTTCCTCACCATTTCCCATGTTAAATCCCATAAGAAATTACTAAGATTAAAAATAGCAAAAATTGGCCAAATCAAGGTCATTCGTTACTTCAGGTCTGACAGCTTTACCAGGGGGTGCTGCCAGAGCAGAGGGGCCTGACAGACCTGAAGTACTACGCAAACGGTCTTCAGGTCCCTCAGATGCGTCAGGTCTGACAGTACCCTCTGGTGAAGCTGTCAGACCTGACGCATCTGAGAGACTTGAAGTAACTAATGACCTTGATTTGGCCAATTTTTGCTATTTTTAACTTGGAGAATGGTGAGGAAGTCCTATAGCTCCTTTACTAACATGGATATCTTCCTGCTGCCAACAAGGTTCCTAGGACCACCATTATGGAGCGTATAGAAGGAGGGCAATCTCTAATGGACAACACGTTTAAAATGTGGGCAACATTTTATACGCAACTAATGGTACATAAAATAACCGACGCGGCGCTGACGATCGTATGTTGAAAAACTGTTTGTAGATTGATTAGATCCATAATCTCAAATAACGTTTTTTATTTAATGAGCCACCCAATTTTTATAAAATACAAATCTTTTAAAAGTTTACGTAATGAATTAAAATTATTATTTGAAAAAAGTCAAAGGAAATGTCAAAACTCGCTTAAACTGTCATCAACAGTCGATCAACAGCGCCACCAACTGGCTTCCAAAATTTGTTCCCTTTTTCTAACGTTGCGATGTGCCTCCTTCTATACCCTCCATAACCACCATATTATTCTTTTTTAATTAAATTTTTTATGTCCCATAAATTTTAAATTCTCTTATACCCTTCCTGTTACCACCTACTACTCAATTTGTTAAATGTATTTACATGGATTGATTGTAATATTATTTTATGACTTATATATGGTAAGTTTGTTTTGACTTTTGTACCTTCATCGTTTAATGTATTTCTAGGCCTGAAGATGGCTGGCTGTTTAGCCGAAACTAGTTACCGTTTCCCCCTCTTTTTATAAGAAATATATTTGTGTGGAGTTTCATTTCATTTATTGACTTTTATTTAATATTTAAGTAAACACCGGTTTTGAACTACAAATGAAACACAAAATTTTATATATTTAAATTTCTCCTGGAGTGGGTCCTGGATTAAAACTTAAGACGCGCCAACTAGATTTTTAAATCGTTACGGCTGCGATTCTTTTGTCTTTTGTTTCTTCGGACGGTCGAACAAACTTGGGAGTATTTTCTTTTGTTTCTTGTCTAAGTCACCCCCCGTTTGACGTATCTCTTTCATGCGTCATTACTTTTTATTAGTTTGTCCTTTTTGATTTTCTAATCAGATCACTGTCTGTGTTTTGGTGTTTTCTAAAAGGTCGTAAAAGGGTCTTTTTGAGATGTCAGTGGTAAAAGGTAATCACCATTTTGCTTGTAAAATTAATTCTATTCGGTTGAATTTCTTAGGATAAACTTAGTTTCATACTTAATAACGAATTTTATTTAATAATCTCTTAGGTATATTTAATTTGTTACTCGAAATTTTTTTGTTGAAAACTGAGGCTTTGATTCAAGAATTCATTCGACCATGTTTCCTCATTGTAATTTTGGAATTCAACAAATAGAAACAAAACAATTGAGTGTATTTTGATAAATGTGCCCCATGGTCTTGATAGTTTGATTCGTGAAATTAGACTGGGATTTGGAGAAGTAAAACAGAACTTCTGTCGAAATTATGGTCATCGGCGTCTCGGCGTTGAATACTAAATCTTCGGTGATAGTGTTGGTAGTTTAAAATTCGAAATTTGATTGGTCTTTTCTGGAGTTTTTTATACTAATTTGGAATAAATATTTTGGATAATAATAACGTATAGATCATGTTTTATTTGTTTCTCATGATATTATTTCTAGTCATAAATATTTATGGGCGAAAAGAATTATTTTCAATAATCTACATTTTGGAGTTCAAATGGAGATAATAATAGTCTTAAAATTGTTCACGTTCCTTATTTTTTGTATATATTCAAACAGATGCAGTGTCTAAGAAAATAAAATTGGAATAAGATGAAATAAGACATCGTTAAAAATAATACGATATCTAAAAAATTGCTGAAAAAATTAATAAAATGTGATATAGCATGGTACATAATAAACAAATACGGGATGATATAGCTGTGATATTATTCTGTGAAAGAAATCAACCAAAATTCGAGGACAACTACTCTACATAATAAATTTGAATGGACAATTATATGTCTTAATAGTTTTCACAAAAAATAAGCTCAAGAATGATTTTTTCAAAAATTGCCTGGCCTAATGAAAATTAGCAATTCCCCTCATTAATTAGTTTAGCTTGAAAACAAATCAATTCTTGATGAGCTTATTTCGGATATTTCGAGTTTACTTTGGAATTTTGCCAGCTGCTTAGTAATTTTCTTGGGGTTTAATTACATGACTAAATAAATATCTAAAGGGGTAAATGGGTATTTCGAATTTAAATTCGTAATGTTTGGAATTTCAGTTATCAACGGAAAATGCGACGATGTTACATTATTTGAAGGTACCATTTAAAAGAATTTTGATTTAAAAAAAAAAATGTTTTTTTATAAAATAATTACAAGCTGTACATTCATGTTTTACCAAAATGGTATCAACTTATTTATAACGTTATTTTTTTTAAATTTTATGTTTTATCCAAATAAGACTCTGGATAATCGACATAAATATAAATTCTATTTTTTGAAAGTTTAAGATTTAATTGATATCAGATTATGATAATTTCTATTGATGGTAAAATTGTAGAAGATGGTTCCTAAATATGTTGAAAGTTTTTACATGTTGATGATAAGAAATTTAAATAAATTACATGAGTCGTTTTGTTTTTAATTTAATTGATTGAAACTCCGTCGATTTTCTCTTAGAGAGAAGATTCCAGAGCAAAATAACACTTTTTTCATCCACAATTCAAACTTCGCTAGACGTAGTATTCTGTACATTTTGTTTGGTTCTTGCGGGGAAAGGCAAGATGAGGTGAGACGTACCTTAAAAATGTTTTAATTTTTTGGTTTAGTCATTGTTTATATCTAGACAAGTTTATGTTTACAAATTTCAACGAACTTACATTTTGTCATTTTCGTATGCCCATTTATGAGACACGCCTATGTATATTTACATGTGACAAGAGAACTGTCAATTCTGTCAAATACTATTCGCGTATTTAAATCAACTAATTAGATATCATCGGGCACCTTATTCCCCCTTAATTACCAAAATAACTAATCTACATGCTACATATATATGATCGCGACAGTGCTTTCCCGTTCAAGACAGAGAAGGAAATAGGTTCCATTCTAAATGCGATCAATATAATTGATATTATAATTCTACTAGTTGCAAGATGGCGCCACTTGCAAGTAGTGCCTTTACAATTTATCTAAAGACGGCGTCTACCTTTGTCTGGACACGGACAACTAACACATTTTTACGTGTTTTTCCTTTTTTTTATCTTTTTGATCAATAACTAGCTTAATTAACTCATTTTTTATGTATTTTTCTATTCTTTTTTTCAATAACCAGCTTAATTAACCCCTTTTTCTCAATTTTGTTCATGCATTACCGGTTTTTTCATGAACTACCCCTTTTTTTAATTTCAATTTTGTCACATTTTAAGTGCTTTATTGTCTCACTTTTTTCTTAAAAAATATCTATCTCAATTTGTCACTCGTAGTAAATATTTTCTCTCCATAATTTTCCTTTTTCGCTTATAATTTTGTCACTTTTTGCTCTTTTTTTTCTCTACAAAATTGCCCCTCTTTTTTCTCTTAAATGTCTCACTTTTCAAGTAAATTTCTTTATGATTTTATTAATTATGTTATGAAAAAATCTAGGTTCAACCACCATGATAATAAAAGAAGAAACTGGAATAACGGATCATTTAAGGAAAGCCAAAATTCAGCTTGGAGGGGTTCGGCAAAAATCACTTTTGAGGGTCTAATTTTAGATAGATCTTAACAATTTTTTTTATCAACAAAGGCAAATGAATAAGTGAGGCATCTCTCAGATTACTTTTTTGAAATAAACTTTTTTTGTGAGATAAAAAATAATGAATCTGGCCCATTTTGTAAATTTTTTTTTAAAATTTTTTCTCAAAAATTAAAAAAAGTACTTCGAGAGATGCCTAGATCCAACCTTTCTTAATCCAAAAGTAAAAAAATATCTTGAATTTTTTAACTACAATCCTAGTAGTTTGATTTTTGCCGTACTTTGTTTTACTAATAATTAAATTAAGGTTAAACCCCTCTTAAAGAAAGAATCTTGGTATGTCAAAATTTAATAATATAAGTTGATTATCCAAAAATATGAGTTTAAATCCATTATTGAGCCAATTTTTTTTTGCATATTTTCATTGATATCATATTAGAGAAAAAAACTACTATGGTATATTTCAAATATAGATGGATTATAAATCAATAACTCAAATGATTGAATAATATTATGTACATATCCTCTCAAGTTCTTTCAATACCCCCTTCAGTAAGGGTGTAGACGGCTTCCTGATAATAAAAAGGATCGTAAATCCAGAAATCCTGCCTCGCCACACGCAATATATAGGTACATAAAGAAAGTTCCTGCGAACTCTTTCAAAAGCCATCTCGAGCGGGAGCAAAAGGGGAGCCGCAGATTAAAGAACTGCTCGACTTGCGTCATCGCCCAGCTCGGCGGCGGCTATTCACAGCAGACTTAAACACCGCCAGTGTTGCCAGATTTTTAATATTTATATAAAAAAAATCACGAAAATTATAATATTATTTAAAAATAAATATAATTTCCGTCGTTTTAGTATTTATTGTAATGATTTACTATATACAGAATCTCTAATTTGGGTTAATTTCTATGGAATTAAAAAAAAAACGTTAATTGTAAAAAACATTATATATCCTTTCTTTTTTTGAATTACTGGGACAAAAACTGATTTTTTAATTTTTTTTATTATCTTAATTTAAATTTCCATCCAGATTCATTCCATAATTTTAACTAGCTCTGCATATATTTTGAAAAAATGTCGTCTTTTATTCTTTTACTTTTTTTTAAATACTTATTTTTATAAATTAAACTATAAAACTTTTAAATTGGTATATAATTCCTTCTCATATTCATATACATTTTTGCTGACAATTTAAAAAAAATAAATGACATTCCTCTTTGTTTATTATTTATCTTTATCTCTTTTTTTTGTATCTTCTTTTTATTATTTGTATAATTCTTCTATTTTCTGAATTATTTCATTTATATTTTGTTTCAATTCTTGTGTTACCCCTCCAATCTTCTTTCCCAAATCATTTCCCATATCATGTATTTATTTTCGGCGTTCTTCTTTGTCTTCCTTTCTATTATCTTGCATCAATTTCGTTCTTCAATTTCTTGCTATTTTCATTCAATTTGGTGTCCATTTTCTTGCTTTGTTTTCGCTTTTCATTCATCTGAACCATCATTTGTCTTAATACATCCCTTATATTTTCTTCCTGTTTCTTTTGATTTCCTTGTACCTGCTCTTCTTCTTGTTCACCTATATTTTTTCCATCACATTCTTCCACATTTTGTTCCTTCATTTATACAAAATCACCTTGTACACGCTATGGCACTTTTCTTCACGGAAATGTCAAACACAGCTGTGACCTGTCAACTTTTTTTGACAAGTTACTGTTTTTCTTTCATTAATAAATGTGGTTGTAGAAAAAATACTGTGTACAACTTGCTCGTGGGAAAAGTGACGCTTTGCGCACTTGTTATATAAACTACTATTATCGTTTTGTCACATGATGAAAATTATTTAGTAATAAAACAGAAACTTAGTATGACTATTAGAAATGCTGTTAATTTGGCATTCGGTTAGCGTAAATGAATTTTAATTTGTAAATAATTATAAATCAGAAATTTGTAATTTCTAAAAAATAAAATTGGCCTATCTAAATTTCAATCTTAAAATGCAATCTGAACTTTTGTAAAAAAAAAAAATTATTTTTAAAAGTTTCATATTCTGTTCAAACTAAAAATTTAATGAAATTTAATTCAGGCACAAATTTGAAATTTAATTAAATATAATAATAATAATAATTTTGATCACATATATTCATAATAATTGCTGACCGTTGTTGAATAAAAAATTTAAACTTTCGTTAAATATAAGAAATGTATACTTTAATTGAACACAAATTAATATTTGAGTTAAATTGAGTTTAATCTAGAGAAACATATTTCTTCAATGATCTAATCTCTTTTAAATTAATTTATGAAAAATTTGACCCCAAAAGAAATTTCCTACCACGTGTAAGTGTATGTGTGTCACAAAACGTGTCTACGTCCCATTAAAAGTGCCGTTTATTCCCAAACCCAACATTACCTCGATACCCGCATAATCACGTTCAAGAAAAAATGATTAATTGCACACTCTCACAAAACCCACTACAACTAGATCACAAAAGGGCCTTATACACACAGGTCCCTACGGAGACTCTATAGGCGCGTGCGGGAATCCTGTACCCACAAAAAAACTACTTTTTTTTCTTTTAGCGCTCAACAATGCCATCGCTTTAAGTGCTATTAACGAAATTAACAGTTGAAAAAAATTCCCAGAGGGGTAAAAGGGGTGAAAAAAGGGGTGCATCGCTATTCGCTATTTGGGTCAGTACGTGAATGGAAAAAAAGCCTGCGTTACTTGGCGTTTTCGATGCATGGGAGGTCAGAAAGTAAAGAAAGGGTGGCTTTGTTGGGATTTCTAAAAGGACAGGAGGGTGTCAGAGTCGTAGGGAAAAAATTTCACAAAAATCATCTTAATGTATATAAAATAAATATGTTTTTATTAATAACTTATTTATGTTGAACCGTTTGTCGCCATTAAATAATTATTCTGCAATAATTTTTTTTCATACTTCTTTTGTCTTTGTACAATTCGTTGCTTCTTCTCTGTCAAGTTCTCTTTGTGAAAGTATGTTTTTAACATATGTCACTTTGCCTTATTTTGTTTCTTGTAGCCTTTGTCAAATTTTATCTCAAAAATTGTTTGCTTTTTGTTAGTACCCAGATTTCTGGACTATGAGTAAATATTAGCATCTGCCTTTATTTTTTTATTTTTGACACATTCTTCTTTCCTAAAACTAAATTTTTGATCGATTAATATAATTTTGTCTATTTTTTATTTAATTCCGCTTTCTTGTAATCCTTTACTATAATTATGTACTCTTAAATATTTATATATCTATTTTATTGTTGTTTATCTAAACTAAATTAAATATTACCAACATTTACATGAAAATGAATTTTTCTTCGTAATTATCTGAAGCCATTTTCCTTTTAAAACTACGTTCAATCAGTGAAAATATACTATTATTTCTTCTATTTCTGAGGCTCTAGACCTACTGTGTCCCGCCAGTTTTCACATCAGACAAAGTCCAGAATAGTTCTCATGTTAGCTTTCGCTACCTCTTCGGGTTAAAGATACTGAACCCCAAAGAGCCATTCCATTTCCCTGATCTGGTCCTTTTCCTCACATTTCCTACCTAGGGAATCTTCCGGTACCACCTATGTCCAATTAAAGGTTTTTCGGCTCCTTTACCAGCCAGGAGGTCTGCCCCTTCATTTCCTTTTATGCCCTCATGTCCAGGCCTCCATTCAAGAATTATCTTATTATGTTCTAACAGTAGTTTGGACAGTATTTCCACCCTTTACATTGCTTTATGGGTTACTTGATTATCTGTGAGTATAAGGATACTCTTATTTCTAAGATTCTCACATTTATCGGAGTCATTTCCATTTGAAATACCGTTGCCCTAGATCCCATGTTTAGAATGCATGTTTTCTCTGAGTTCACATGATAAAATGCAGCACATATACTGCCTTCTACTTTGATCTGTATACCAGACTGATTGATTTTTCTGAGTCCTGACCTCACTTTGTCTGTCCTTCTCAAGTATGTTTACCTCAAACTGTTTCACAAAATTGTGGCTGACAGACATTCTGTCCTATTTCATAGTTGGCACCGGATTTTCTCGTTAGTTTTTGTGCGATCATGGAATGGTATCATTTTCTTGAAAGTTCCCATCCCATTCCATTTATACTTAGCCTGTAGGCTGCCAGTGCCTCTTCTCAACTACTAATTGTGTGGAAGCATATACACAGTTACCTCAGAACTAAAATAGGCACCTGAGATCTAATAGGTTCAAATTTAAGCTGATGTCACACTGTTCAATGGGATAAAAACACATGATCAATAAGTAGATTAGCCAGGCCTCTCCGACCCTCACTATAGGGAATTTAACGTGTTAGAGAGAGAAGTATTTTAAATTCAGCGTGTCAGAAAGAGAAAGCGCCATGACGTCACACCTATCATCACGTCAATGCATAGATGCGTTACGATGATAACGAAATCCATATTCCGAGCGTAATATGAGTCCCCAGAAGGATATTAGTTAATATCACTGTTACTATTGGTCCAATTTAAACGCGGAAAACGGCGTTATATTTAAAATGTGACGCATAATAAATCGGACCAATAGTAATGGAGATATTAACTAAAGTCCTTTTGGCAACTCATAATACGCTCGGACCTAAGGATTTCGTTATCGATGTGATGATAGGTGTGACGTCTTTTTCTGACACGATGAATTTGCAATACCTCTCTTTCTATAATACGTTGAATTCCCTATAGCGAGGGTCGGGGCGGCCTAGCCTATCTACTTCAATAGTTTCTATATGATTGGTGCAAGAGTACCACATTTTCAAAAATGTTAGTACATTCACAGAAAATATGAAACTAAAACCTATTAGCCGGCAAGACATTTTCTAACTAGATTTTAGCTTTCCATCAAGGCAACTATGGAGGGTATAGAAGGAGCGCCCAAAGAAAATATTAATAATTTTTAATAAAAGAAGTATCTACAGTTGATAATGGAAATATTCAAATTATTTCAGAGAAAAGATTTTTGTTTCATTCTAAATTACAGATTATAAGGTCAACGGACTATATTTCTCAATGTTTTGTTAATCGTGATAATCAAGAGAGGAACTTAAATTTACAAATATTCGGCTCATTACTATATATAATATCAAATATATTTTTAACTCAGATAAGTTTAAAACCAACCTAGAATTAAATCTACATTTTGGGATATTAAATAATCTGTCCCAATGACTACGGAGTATTTATCTTCACGGTACAAGATACTATATTTCCGAACAGACTTTATTCGTTAACTACAATACACTGAAAATATATCGTACAAAAATAAAAATATATTGTTATTAACAAATATATATTTATTTTACTATAGTCATAATTATATAAATAAACTTGTTATAACAGAATTATGCATTATTATTATTACTATTAAAATATATTCCTTGCCAATTCTAATGTAAATCCAATAAGGTATCAATACCTCAAATGTGGTCCAAGTTTTTAAGAAATACCTACCACAATTTTATTGTTTTTTAGACAGGCGACTAGTTTCGATTAAAAACCATCATCAGTCCTATAAATACATACTTTCAAATTAGAATTTTACGTACAAAATATATAATAATAATGGTGGTAAATTAAGCTTAATATTTAATTTTGTTTAAAAAATTCTAATTTTAATGCATGTACTTATAGGCCTGATGATGGTTTGTAACCTGCCTATAAAACAATAAAATTTGTGATACTTGATTTTGTGCTTTATTTTTTGAATTTAATACTCGAGTTTTAGAAAAAAATAATCCATGTCACGAAGATTTACAGACCTATTTTTTCTAAAAATGATAATTTTAAATTTCACATTTTATTTAAATTTTCTAATGTCATAAATTAAGTGTAAATTTAATACATACTTAAAATTAATTAATTAATATACTTTTTAAATTCTAATTAAAAGTTTATAATTATTTAGCTCGAAGTCAAATTTAAATATATAAGTAATAAATTTAATAATATTTCAACGGTTAACCTGAAAAATAGGTTTTCTCTTGAGATGACCTCTGATGGACGCCGCTGCTGCGTTAGTAGAAATTTTCCCCCAGACTCGAGCATGAAAAGTTGTCCCTTCAGGGGCAATTCATCAAAAGGGACGACAGACGAGGACGAGATCCAAACCCTGTCGGGACATTCCATTTGATGCAACAACGCCCCGTTTATTGCCCTAGTCGTCTCTATCTCTATCCACTTTTACTTCTTATCATGAGTACTCTAAGCCCTTTTCCTATATGTGCTTTAAACTTTTCATATATATGGAATATTAGAGAAGATTCTTAATATTGCTTCGGGGATATAATTAGAGATTCGGATTGGGGTGAATATGAATGGAGAAGGTAAATATTAAAAAAAGTAGGAGGTTATTTTTTTTAACGTTACATTAGCCGAGAAAATATATTTTCAAAAATATTTTCTTTTGGCAAGATTTTTTGATTTAGTGTAATTATTTCACAAAGATTTTACATGAACTTTCAAGAATTTTTCAAAAAGACTGTTTAGGGATTTTTGTCGTTTGAAAGAATTTTTCAATGATTTTTTTTATTAATTCTTTAATGGTTTTTTAAGGATTTTAAGTATTTCACAAAGAATTTACATGAATTTTCCAGGACTTTTGAAAATTGTTCAAAAAAGGATTTTTGTCGTTTGAAAGGATTTTTCATGGATTTTTTATTAAATCTTTAATAGTTTTTCAAGGATTTTTTAGTATTTCACAAAGATTTTACATGAAATTTCAAGGACTGTCAAAAGACTGTTTAGGGACTTTTGTTGTTTGAAAGGATTTTTTAAGGATTCTTAAAATAGTTTTTCAAGGATTTTTCGAAGATTTTTTAGGGATTTCTCAAATTATTTTCCAGAAGAATTTCTAATGATTTTTTACATAAATTTTCAAGGACTTTTCAAAAAGATTGTTTAGGGATTTTTGTTGTTTGAAAGGATTTTTCATGGATTTTTTTATGGATTCTTTAAGGTTTTCCATGAATTTTTTAAGGTTACTTTAAATAGTTTTTCAAGGATTTTTCGATGATTTTTTAAGGATTTCTAATGATTTTAAGAGTTCTTAAGAAGTTCTAAGAGATTAAGGTATTTTTTTAAAAAGTTATCAATGATTAAAAAAAATTAAGGATTTTTTTTCGTACTTTTCGAGGAGTTTTCAAGGTCTTTCTAAGATTTTTTTTATTGATGTATCAATTATTTTACAAGGATTTTTCAAGACTGAGGATTTTATTTGATGATTTCTTAGTTCATTTTTATTTTTTTTTAAGAATTTAAAAAGAATCTGAAGATTTTTTTAAACGATTTTTCTAGTATTTTTTAAGGATTCTTTAGGGATTTTCAAATATTGTTCAAGGATTTTTTTACATTTTGCAGATTTATCAAGAACTACTTAAGAATTTTCAAATTCTTTTTCAAGGATTTTAAAAGGATGTTTTTTTTCTGAATGATTTTTCAAATAATGTTTTCAAGAATTTTGAAGGAATTGTTAAAAGACTTTTTAAGGATTGTTTTTTTAAGTTGTTTAAAAGGATTTTTAAGGATATTTTAGAGAATTTTTAAGAATTTACAGAGATTTTTTAAGTTTTTCTAATATTTTTCAAAATTTTGTCAAGTTGTTTTGAAAGTATTTTTCATGTATTTTTTATGGATTCTTTAATGGTTTTCAAGGATTTTTTAAGGATAATGGTTTTTCAGGGATTTTTCAATGATTTGTTAGAGATTTCTCAGTCCTCCAGTGCTACCTCTATGAATATATTCAAAGGTGACAACCATTGGACAATTGGACATAAAATTGCTTATTTCCAGCTCTGCACCTGTCACCAAAATGAATTGTTCTTATTATGCGAATTATCCCGAGATATGAAACACGTTCCAGGATCATTGTGGACGTTTGTAATTTATTTCAATTACACCAGACTGTGCCGCCATAAAATATAACATGGGCCTAATGACAGTATTCACATGAGTCAAAAATTTTTTACGAAAAATCGAGAACAAATCGAAATTTAAGTGAACAAATCAAAATTTAGAAGAACAAATCAAAATTTAATAGAAAGTTGCAAAAAAATCAAGAAGTTTCCCAAGTGCCAAAATTAATACTAAACGAATAAATTTTAGTAAAAAATGATGTGATATAAAAATCAATTGCAAAATAAGATTGATATTTGTATAACAATTATAGGTTTCATAACAACCAAAAACGATGTCTTAAAAATAATAAATAATAAAATTTTGCAAAATAACAAGAAAAATACTAAGAAAAAAAAAAAATTTTGATATGAAAGTAAATAAATAAAATCTGTTTTTTTACTGAAACATTTGTAAGTAAATAGGAATACATTTTTAATGAATTATTTACCTATAGCCAGTCCTGTATAAAAACGAACTCTTTTTAACCAAAATTAAAATAATAATAATTTCACTGATTTCAAAGCAATTATGGTGATCTAAGAAGACACTTAATTTACATCATGGGCCATAAATTACACTAAAAACACAAACAAAAACAAGAGCTCATTTCCATAATGCCTAACCAACTTTAAAGAGTGAGTCTTAAATCACCGAAGAGCCGACAAACACAATTCTTCTGGTATTAGAAAGAATATTTCTAGGTCGGATAGCAGTTAGAATGTGACGTTGGCGCCACTGGCCATAAAGCATAATTACATTATTAACAACTTTATTCACGAATGTATTTATGTCGTCTGTCTCTTACATCCTTAAACTCGATGCGAGGTCGTATGAAGGAAAATAATAGCACTTTTAGTTTTAGCCAAAAATGTTAGTAAAACAAAAAATGGCGAATTTTGTTGAAGCCAAAAAAAAATGTTTTCAATATCATGTTTGTTTCAACAGAACTAAAATTTTCTTTAAATTACTGGGTAGCAGCGAGATAAGGGTACACTCAATTTCTATATTAATTCTAGGGACACTCAAACAGTACCGTTTATCAACTTCGGCCCATCGAGCGAACACCTTTTTTGTTGTAAAGGATAAATGTTTAGTGAGATCTTGGCCAAAGTTCATACATATATGTAATATTATACATAATGTGATTAAAAAAAAAATCCAAAAAATTGAACTCTTAAAACAATTTTCCTATGCAAAACATTTTAGTATATATGACGCGTATCAAAAGGGCCGCTCCGATCCTGCTCAAACGTTGAATTCTGAAACCATGTATTTGAAAATGTCAAAAAAAGTAATATTTTTTTTTAGTTTTGTCTTGATCCAAATAACTTTTATAGTAGAAGATCTTTTTTATACATAAACTTTTATAATAGCTTCTTTCAGAAATCTAGATTTCTTTGGATATAAAAATCTTGTTATAGCAATTTTGTTTTTGAGTAAGAAATAACAGAAAGAACTGTAATCGCATTATTCGAAGTCTCAATTTCTTGTCCAAACCGAAGGCGAAAATGGCGGTGAAAATTGCCGTTAATAAAAGCAAAACTCAGACTCGTGCATCACACCGCTACAATTTCACAACTGATATTACTAGACACTGCGATCTCATCTAGAAGATAATTTTCAAAATAAAACTAAAAATTGTACAATTCTCATTACAACTGTAATATCAATCTTGGGCGGCGCAGTTTGGTCCATTACTTTTGCATATTATTGTCTCAAAAAAAATAGTGTAAATCAGTAATTAGTAGTGTCCAATACAAAAAAAGAACATTATTAAAATTTTAGATTTCTTAACAAAAATTATCTTACCGTTAATTAAAAACACTTGTAAATATGCACAAAGGACATGACACATATTTTATTTAAAAAAAAACATGCATTAACATTATTAAATAATCAACATTCACTTTCAACCGGAACTAAAAAAAGACAATGAGTTTTAATGAATATTAGGTATCGCGTTGCATATTTCTTTAAATCACTTTTTATTTTTCAATATTAAATAGTTGAAATGGGAACTTTTAAGTGGGCATTAGTCAAGACGTTGATAAATAGTCGGCTATTTTTGTTGTGTCTAAATTTCGAGAATATTTTAATAACAATTTAATGAGAGGGCTTTAATCAATTGATTATTAATGCCAAAATTATGTCGAATCAAATTGTAAAATATTCGAGTAATTTAGCAACAACAAAAATAGCAGAGTATTAATTAAGGAAGATTATTTCCAGTGAAAATGAAATTAATTGCCGTTTAGTAAATTAGAAAAAACTTTATTAACAGAACACAAACATCAGGAATACAAATAAAATAATAATACGAAATTAAATCGAATACTAATTAAAGTTGAAAACCGCGCTCGGAATTCTATCAAATTATTAATTGCAAATTTGGTCGAATCAAATTGTTAAGCAGACGAGGAAAATTTAAACAATAAATAGCCGCTAATTTATTCAATTCAAGTGGTATTTGGAAGATTATTTCATAACCCATCTTTATTTTATCCTTCGTCAATTAAATCTAATGAGATATTCCTGAACCGATTCATTTTACTTTCCCGACCCACCTCCTAGAAGGGAAAGTATTGTGAACGAGCTAAAAAAAAATTTCGAGATAAAGATGGAAATATCCATTTTGAGGTCACCTGAGATGATTACGACCATTTCCAGATGTAAGTCTGTCTGTGTGTGTATTCTTCCACGATAGAGGCCACACGTTTAATCCGATTGAGCTGAAATTTGGTATATGGGTTTGGGTAACCCGTCGGAAGAACCGATTGTTTTTTGTACGACATCTGACAAACGGAAGTGTCACTATCAAAAAATGACAGATGCAATATGTCACGGAATTTGACTTGCAATATGTCATTTGAAAGCCCTTGAAAAACTCTAATTATCTATGCAACTATCACCCGTCAAAAATAAAAAAAATGCCAAAATTTGAAACATTAAATATCTGAAAAAGTATTCGTGGATTTTTTTCAATTTGTTTTTGACATTTTTTGATATTTTTTGAGTTTTCATGAGGTTTCAAGAGGTTTTTTGACATTATTTGATATTTTTTGAGATATTTTGATATTTTAGAGATTTCTTGAGATTTTAGAGGTTATTTGAGTTTATTACAGGTTTTTTGAGATTTTTTGAGATTGTTTGATTCTTTGGGACTTTTTAAGAATATATAGATTTTTTTTTGAGAATTTGTTGAAGTGTTTTAAGATTTTTTGAGATTTATTTGAGATTTCTTGAGTTTTTTTCAGATTTTTTGAAATTTGTTTTTTTTTAGACTCTTGAATCTTTTGAGATTCTTTGAGAATTTTTAGAGATTTTATGACATTTTTAAAATTTTTTAAGTTGTTTTGAGCTTTTTGGGGTTTTAAAAGAATTTTTGAGATTATTTGACATTTTTTGAATTTTTTTGAGATTTTTATATACTTTTTGATTTTTTGAGCTTTTTTAAGATTTTTTCAGATTTTATTTTTGAACTTTTTTAAGGTTTTTTGAATTTTTAAGATTATTTTACTTCTTTGAATTTTTAGAGAATTTTTTGATGACATTTTTGAGTTTTTGAGACATTACTATTTTTTGAGATTTAACGTTTTAAATTTTTTGAGATTCTTTGTGAATTTTTAGAGATTTTTGAGATGGTTTTAAAGCGTCCAAAAATTTTTTGACATTTTTTTTGAAAATTGAGATTGAGATTTTTTGAAGATATTTTTTGATTTCTGAGATTTTTATGGTTTTGAGGTATTTTACCTTTTTTGACATTTGAGATTTTTGAGTTTTTACTTTCCCGATCCACCTCCGAGAAGGAAAAGTATTGGTGATCGAGTTAAAAAAAATGTGTCTGTCTGTCTGTGTATATACTTACACGATAGAGACCACACGTTTAAACCGATTGAGCTGAAATTTGGCATATGGGTTTGGGTTACCCGTCGGAAGAACTCATTAGTTTTTGTACGACATCTGTCAAATGGAAATGTGACTGTCAAAAAATGACAGAAGCAATATGTAACGGAATTTGACTTGCAATATGTCATTTGAAAGCCCTGGAAAATATCTATTCAGGATAGTCAAACTTATTTCTCCTACTGTCACCTGTCAAAAATAAAAAAAATGTCAAAATTTGAAACTAACATTAAATAGCTGAAAAAGTGCGTGGATACTCGTCGGGAAAGTATTGGGGCGGCACAACTGATTTTTTAATTATTTATATGTCAAACTTGATGTTTAATTTCTTTGACAGTAGATACTGCCCTGAAGCTACGTTTATTATTGGACGTGATAGTCCAATCAGGTGAACCAGGTGAAGGAAATAATCGCTAATATTTGGTCTAGTGTAATAGCGCTGATATTTGATTCTCATTGGTCAGAATTTTAAAAATTGTGACATTTCATTTGTTGATATAAATATAAATACCTTACTTGGGCGGGAAAATCGTGATTTGCAGAAAAAATCAAAGTATTTTTTTAATCATTAAAAATTCAATTACCATGGTTTTCCCAAATATGCAACAGGGCAATTAAAAAGAAAGACAATTATTATCGATATGTATCGGTTGAAATTGACTTTTCCTCCAGTTTTGACTTTAAAAACGAAAACTTTTTTTAACTAATCATTTTTTTAATATGTTTTAATAAAATTTAACATAAAACCATCTGATTTAGTTTCTTGTTTCTTATGGTTTATTTTTAAATCTATTATATTAATAATCTGTCAACACCGCTTTCAGATGTTCGTTATGAGCCCTAATGTAACAACTTCTTTCTCTGATGCTACATCTACCCTACCCTATATCTGATTAGTTTGCATTGAACAGTAAATCTTATTTTATGTGGTCCGAACATTGTCTTCATGAAAATGGACTAAAAAAAACAAACTTCTCAGTACACTATTCCACGGGAAAAAGTTGTAATGACAGATGTGCATGTTGAAGAATGTGCAGAAGGGTTTAACCAATTATCTTCAAGTTTAAAACCAATAACAGACATTTCTACAATTTTTTTAATTTTATTAGGCTAACTATTTTTCTGAAGAGACAACACCGTTCGTCTCTGGGTACTCGTCGCGAAAGTTTTGGACCACGCAATCGATTTTTTCATTTATAAACATTATGAAATCAATTAAGACTACAGAAAAAACATTAAATAAAAATTTGAAATAAATACATCTATGTAAGTAACATATTCTGAACTATTTAATGAGCAACAATAATGGACCAAATGAGTCAGAAAGCTCCATAGAAGAACCATCAATCTAGGGTCTTTTTCTCGGATCATTTTTAAACAAAAATTATGTATAATCACTTAAATCGTTCTATAGGTCAAGGTCGATAACAAAATAATGTGCAACTAACTGTTAAAATATTTTTCTCGACCAATTTTAATTTCAACGAAAAAAAAAACGTTAAAAAAGTACATGGTTATAATAGTCACGGGACACGCGAAGTTGTCGTCATTATAGTTGTCAACAAAATGGAGAATGTAATGGGTAAATTATGGAATTATAAAAAAAGGAGATTGTTGTGGTGTGAGTTGACATTTCGCCTTTGTTTGCCGTACGAGGTCAGAGTGATTTGTTCTCGGATATATTTTTTTTAACATTTTAATAAAAGATGCACGAACATCGTAATCACCTTACACCAACGCATATTACATTATAATTGTAGTTGTTTTATAGTCTTGATTAATGCATTTTTGTAGTGGATTATTTCCTATTTTTTTTTGTCTTCATATAATTTTTTTGTCGCCGACTAATCTTTCAGTATTTTGTGAGTATTTTGCTGTGGTATTAAAAATATTATATAATCCAAATTATGTTTTTGTGAATCCAGAAATTGTTAAATTTTCTAGTGGCTCATAAAATAACTGTCTTTATTTTACTTCCAACAAATCAACTAAAATACTCAAAACAAACTTGAAACTTAGGATATATTGATGATTATTGATCCTGTTAAATTTTTGGTTTTACTGTTTTAAATAGAATAAGGTAGAGTTAGTACAAATCTTTAAAAAACGTAGAATTCAATCTTGACGATAATATAATTGCAACAAATACAAGCCACAAACTTATAACCAAAGTTGTTATTTTTTACAAATGCCAATTTTTTAATTTAATTTTGAGCATTTAAATATTCATATTGTATAGAAATCATACCTTTGGGCATCTATTATTATTTATTAAACTCTTAAAAAAAAGAACAAATAAATAGATAAAGGAGACATCAAACGTCTGGAATAGAGAAATCGTTGTAAAGAATAGACATTCCCGTGTCTACATGGCGAGAGCTCATAGTTCATTTCTTCTTTTTTTCATTGTCTCACGATCCCCCTATTTCCATTCTAACATAAAACATTTAAAAGTGTTTACAAAACCTTAATTATTAACGGCCAAACACACTTAACCATTAACAAAAGAATAAGAATAGAATCTCTACCAAAACTACAACGAGAATTTCTATATCACAAGTGGTGAAGTGTTCAGTAGCGTCTCAAAAAAAAATTCATTTATTTTTTAATGTAAAAGATTCCACGCCTTTTAACGTAAAGTTGATTTAAAAAATTATTACACTTTATTGTACCAATTTAAACATGACTTTGAAAAAATAATTAGAATCGGAAATAATAATTATTTTCAAATTAAATATAAACTGTCAAATTGGTCTTTTCCCTGGCAATAATTTTACACTTCTAAAAAAAACACCAAGAAAAAGTACCATGATTAAAATTTTCTTAAACTGCTTAACCGATTTTGATCAAATATTCATTAAAAACCATTTTGGTACTAATTTAGAATTTGTCAAATTTAAAAAATCCCAAAACGTTAGTGTCGAATTTTTTGTGACCCAAATTATCTTTTTTCAAACATAACTCTATAATATTAAAATTTGTTAAGGTTTTTATTAAAAAAATCGAAAATTTCATATAAATAATTTATTAATTAATGTATCTTCATGAAATTTGATTATAGGTTCTATGTGAAAAAGTAAATTAAGAAATACTTTTAAAAATTATACCAACATATTTAATAACATTATGATTGAGTGAATGTTTAATAAAATTAATAGAAAGTTACTTGTGAGTATTTTCAAGACATATTTTAACTCGAATTAGAGTCGATAATAACATTTATTATTTAAAAAACAATCTACATTATAATTTGATGTAGTGAATTATTTATGGGTATATTCTTGATTTAAATTATTAATATGTTATAGCAAGAAATAAAATATATTTTATAAACCCTTTGGCCCACCCATTGCATCTACCTCAATCAGCAGCAACAAGTCCCCTAGTCTATTGTATCCGGAATTGCCGTCAGAAAACAAGCCCCGAGGCGCATATTACACTGAAATAAGATATGCATGAGATTCCAATCTGAACATTGGGGTACCAGTTCGTCTTTTAATCTCCCTGTATAATAAAAAAAGCTATAACCGCCCTTGAAAAGATTTTTCCCCCGGTAAATTTTTGCATATCATAAAGCTTATTATTTCATAAATTCGGTCATAATACCTAGAGGGTGTTCATATATTTCTCGTCTATTCTTCCACGGGATTATCGAAGTATCATATTGCGAGCTGGTCTGGACCAGACCGGTCAATAGTTTTATTCAAATAGACCGAAAGGAAATAATAGAGAATAGAGCAATAGAGATGAGGATCTTAAGATTATCCTATTTATTATTTTTTTTTGTTTTGTAATACTTTGAGAATTTTACGCTAGGGTTGAAACGAGAACAGATTATAATCATCTATACATGTTTTCAATGAGAACAGTATCTACCATCCTTTATTTAATGTTATTATCAAATTAGATTTTATTGAATTATTTAATTTTACATTTAATTTAACTTTGTAAAATTTAATTTTAAATGAACAAAATATCCGGTATTTGCTACAAAATATCCGTTATTTGCTGCAAAAAAGAACTGAATAATGTCAAATAATATATTTTATAAAGTTCAAGGGCAACTAGTTTCGGCTAACAGGCCATCTTCAGGCCATATATACTTTAAAAAATGGTAAAATTTTAATTTGTCCAAGCAAACCCTTGAATACGTTACACTGTTAAGTGGAAGGTGTTAAGGGAGATAAGGTACATGAAAATTATATATTAAAAAATAATGAGAACAAGAACTAACCTTCTTTACTTGTAATTAAATTTTTCTACCATAGTAGGTACATAAGTATACATATAGTCTATTCAAAACAAAAACCGTTGCACGTCATCGATGTACAAATAATCAAATCTTCGATGACGTGAATAGACTATATGTGGCCTGAAAATGGTTTGTAAAAAATATAGTATTATGGTACATAATTTTGAATTTAATCTATTGATTAAACCCTATAATTATGCTATTCTAAATAAAATTCTAATAAACTATTCGTTTAAAGAATTCTGCCAACTGATATATTTAACATCTCAAATTACATATCTTTTGATATAGCTATATGTACTAAAGAAGCATCAATTTATAGAATATTGTGGCCTTAAGGTGCATTTCCATAGATCCGTTATACGATATTGATTCGGAATCGTATTGTTATTTTTCGGTTAATTAAATAGTCATTCTCCACATATCCGAAATCTGTAATAAAGTTCGTGCGTTTTAGTGCTAAATTCTAGGAACTTTAATGACAACACTGAAAGTATAAATGTCGCTATGTTGTCATAAATATATGTACTCAGTACTGTGCTGAAAAGCTCCCTGAGCATGCCTTTTTTTATAAATGTCTCTTATCCAAAAAAGTGGTGATTTTCTCTTCTTTTTCCTTCTATTTAATAGAAGAACCGAAATTAATATCAAATTGGTTGTTTGTATTTTTTGCATCGTTTATTAAATTATAAAAAATAATAGTATTATTATAATTATTGTTCTTAAAACTGTCACGAAATACTCACTTTGACAAGCAGAAACAATATAATGAAATGTCAAATTCCAAAAGGTCCGATGGACAACTTCGGTCACTTACTCTTACTTACTGTTTTTATTAACTTATCTGTTGATACTACACATACTCGTTGCTGATAATTTAAAAAATTTATCTTGAAATCAACTCTGTAAATTACTACAAAGAAAATTCATAACTGGTGCCTCAATAATTTAACTTATCGAAATACAAAACATAGTTTTGTAATTCTCAGTGGGTTAGCAACCAAGAAGTTGGTTAATTTTAAAGTGGGCATGAAAAGACTTGAAGGACCACGCAATTAAAAGAGAACTGCGAAACTTGAAGATACAACTGATTTTAATTCTGAAGAGCTTTTACATGCTCATTTATGTTTACAAAAGGTTGATCACAATCATGACCGAATAACGGTATCGAATTCACTTTCATTCTCATTTGGTTTATCGGCACCATACGTGCTTAATTTAGAGATTCCTGCACCTTTTAAATCATAATTTCAACATAAATTATTAAAAGAAATAACTTTTGCACAATTTATATTTTTCTAAACACATTGTTTATTTCTTAATTGCTAATGATGTATATTACTGCCAGCTTTCTTTCGCGACATTTAATACTTAATGGAGCTCAGCATCTTTCTTTAAGTGATACTGATCAACTGAACTTTTTAGCGGTCTTTTGTTTTAACCACTACTTCTAGCAAACCGTTAAATGTCTGGATATATTAACTTTACTTCGTTGGCCCGATCTTTGCAGAAATTTTACGATGACTTTAGTAATATACAAATTTATACGTATTGAGATGATTTAATTTATATTTTTTTTATTGTAGTTATATGATTTGAATTTCAAGTTAAAATATTAGTATGATTTTAATAAGAGCTCCGGGTAAATGTTACGAAAATGTTATCCATGTTTTCATGGAAAACAATCCCAAAAATTTGAAAAACGTCTGACGCTCTGCGATTAAAATTGATCAAGCAACGTTGCACCATGTTTTTTTTCTCCCGATGGCATGCCCGCTCTTATTGTATGTCTATTTGACGGTTTGATAGTTTTCAACTTGTTCAGTTAATATAGTGTCGGTTTGCATTGAATAGTAAATCTTGTTTTTTTTTTCATTTTAATATATAGTTCGAGTAGACAACGTTCCATGATCAATTTTAACAATTTAATCGTAGTCTTAGACAAGTTTATATTAAATTATCATATTACAGTGTAAATGCTTAAAGTACCTACATGTATTTTAAGTACACGGCTTTAACATACATTTTAGATTGTGTTTGTTATTATATATTTCGATAATGTAAAAATTTGTTATAAATATTCGCTTCTTTTGATTAGTAACAATATTAATGGTAATTTTTTTGTTTCAGGTTCCATCGGTAGCAGAAATCATCAAAGACCACGAACTTCCTCTCAAAAAACAGAAACTCAGTGAGTACCACAGTACTCTTACCCAAATGCCATACAACATGCAACACATTCAACAAATTTATGCCAGTCTAGATTCAGTATACATCCACCAATGCCTCCAAGAGTTTAATACAGTCAACAGGCACTTGTCTGCTTTCAAACCCGTAGTGCAGAGTATCAAAGAGTCGAAAATAAGGCACGCCAATGCAATAGGAAGGTACCCTACTGATCCACCGGTACTACAGAACCCCGAGAGAGTGGTGCTTATGTCTGAAAGCGAACGATTCGAACGTACGTACCAGCCGAACGTAGCCTTAGCTCCACCTACACCTAAGAAGCATCGATACGGAAAAGGAAGTGCCGAATTCGCCAATGTGACTATCAAAACCGAAGTATTGTCACCAATTAAGGTTGAACCTGATACCCAGACTGTAGAAATTATAAGAGAGAATCACGTGGAAGATAAAAAGCCAGTAGTAATAGAATCAGCAGTTTCCGTTGTCCAGAGACCAAAGTACAATCCGGAAATAGAGTTATCGACTGATACTGAGGATAGCGCTTCAGAAACATCTGAAAAACACGAGTTAAATAAACTAGAAGATTTGTTAAAAGACGTAGATACAAATATAAAAGACAAAGTATTGGACTATATGAAACATTTAAGCAAGGAAAACGAGAGGTTGCTTCAGAATTCTCGTGTCACAGATGAAAGGCTGAAAGAATTAGAATATAGAAATATAGAATTGTTAAAAGAGCTCAATACTCTAAGGCTCAAAAAATCCGAGAACCACATAATTGAAAATGGTGATCGGAGTCCGAGATGCAATGAGTCGATCAACGGTTCTTCCATTATAACCTCAACTGATGGTATTAATATCGAAAAAAAGAGCGAGAAAAAGACGAACGAATGTCAAAAAAGTGTTATCGCCTCCATTGGTGAACAGAAGGAGGTGATTATAAAGACAGCGCCCGAATGATCTGTAATTGTGTCCACTTTGGATTTTTCTTAATAGTTGCGGACCGAGCAAAAATTGTGATTCAAGTACTGATATTTATTTTTGGTTCTTTTACAAAAGGAGAAAGAGGTTAGGTTGATATATTGTGACAACGCACGATCTTTTATTATCTACATTAGATAGAAAGCGAAAGTTTTAGAAAAATGTTTGTCACTATTATATCTATTCGAAAATGATGATAAATAGAGCCAGTTGATTGTGCCAGGATCTTTTTAGTTCAAGCTCAAATTATTATCAGCCAGTAAATGTTTATGAAGTTGGTATTTATTGCTTGTTTAACTACATTTTTTTTCCAAAAATCTTTAAGAAAACATCACTCTTTTGCGTTTGATTTTTAAATACTATACCGGTGAAATTGTTCGTAAAGATTTTTGGTTGGTACAAAAATAATATTGCCATATATTCTTTGTCAACGTCACTCATTAATGACGTCTAATATTTGTTGAAATGTAAAATAATTTTGATTGTTTGATAAATTTGTTAACACTCTCCAAGAGAGATGATCTCAAGATATTGGCAATTGCGACCAAAATAGTATATTACCGAAATATACATTCTGTTATTGAAATAACCCAAGCACGGATCTTCGGATCCTTTTTAGCAGTACAAATTCCTTAAATTTTTAGGAATATGTACTCAAATTGTGATATATGCATCCAAATTATTTGTGTCGAAACCTCTGTCGTTTTGTAAAATTGTCAATTATTATTACTTCGAACAGATGTACATTTTTGCTCTGTACTATATAAAATCGTAGTTTTTTCGGATATGTTTGTAAATAATGTAAAAAAAACCGAGGAAGTCGTACTAGCATATAGATCGTAGTTTTGAAAATGAAAAATAGATTTTATTTTAAAATTCAGTAGAAAATCCACAGCTACTGGACAACCGTATAATTTCAGTTGTGCAGTTACTTTGGAATAGTCTACTAGATTTGCTTTTTGTACATTACGCCTTTGTAGATTTGTAGACATTAAAAGACATCACATTAAATAGATTCATAAATTAAAATACAAAATGGAATAATTACAAACAATCTAAGAATGTTTTGGATTACCTAATAATGCTATCAACATTATATATATTTACATTTCACTTGTCAAAATGTTTTTATATTGCGATTAAAATTTTTGTGATGTCATTTGATGTCTATTGTATGTTTCTTGAGAAAATAGTTGTTAGATTTTTCTCCAAAATTGTTCTTGTTATGATTGTTTTAATTTATATTTAGAAATTGTTACTCGGTAATATTTTTTATGACTCGAAAGTACAAAAAGAGGTGCAAAGCATCCGCATAGAAATACTATAATAAGATATTGAATACAGGAAGAACGCAAAAACACTGAAGATAGATGATCAGTTGATTGTATTTTTTGATATAAGTATAAAATGGAAGGAAATTTTGAACGTTAATGCTAATTTTAAATTTTTCGTGATTCTAAAGCATTTTAATGTGTAGGATTTGTTTTTTGCAATTTCGTATAACCAATGATTTGATTTCTTCAGATTTTTTTGTTTTTGCGTAAACCCTGTATAAACAAATAATATATGAATGTGATGTGTATGAATGACCAAAATTGCATTTTTAACGTCGACCAAATCATTCGAAATTCGAACTCAGGTACAAAACGAACACAATCATCAAAAAAAAAAAAATATTTTTGTATATACAGTGTCACCCAAAAAAAGTCCAAAACTGAATAATATGAAGATAATGTCAACTTTTTGAATATCGTATATTAGGTAACTTTTTAAACATTACTGTGTCTGATAAATTTAGGCCTTTTTGGGACACCCTGTATAGACGTCGAATGCGCCATAATTAGACGCACGAAGACGCATATCACAAATTTTGTATAAATATTAAGTGTTAAAAATGCAATAGCGAATTTAAGGCCCATTGTCTGCGGTAAACTAGAGGCATGAAAGAAGTTTTAAGGACTAAAATATTATGCTATAAAAATACAGAGAGATACTCCACAGCATGACGGATAAAATTTTTGTGTTGAAAATCATAAAATATTCGAAACCAGTCCTGGGTTCAAAATCATACAGCGAACATTTGGAATGAAAAAAGTAGACCAAAACTATATTTTTTTTAAATCTATGTACGTTTCGCTAACTATGTTAGCATCATCAGGAATTAATTATTATTTTTAACTCCTAATGATGCTAACGTAGTTAGCAAAACGTACGTAGAGTATTCAATAAAGTGTAGTTTTGGTTAATGGTGACAATATACTTCAACAATTTGACAGATATGAAGAAAATAATAATTGCAATAAACTTTTTGACAGATATAAAGAAAATGATAATTGCAATAAACTGAATTTAGCAAAAATAGTATATTGCGATACTAATTTGGTAAGTGGCTTATGAACACAATAAGAAAATGTTGGATTTTTTCCAAATTCAGAGATTAGTTTATATAAGCAACTATCAAAACGAGTCTTGTATACTAGTTTTTGTATAATCGTTTGAATTTCAATTAAAATTGTCAAATTTTATTAAAAATGGCCATAATCATCTTATATTAATTCGTTCAACAATACCTGCTTTTTAAGACTATTTGGTAAAAAATATGTTATTGAGTTTTAATATCAATCAATCTGGATTACGTTCACTATATAGAAAAATTAAATACATTTATAAAAAAAATCCTTGTACACTTCCACATAATTTTGTTATACTTTTGTCCCACATCTCCTGATGATTTTTTCTTTATTTTCATCTCTCTTAGTGCTCTTCTAGTCTTTACAATGTAGTAATAGTACATTCTTCAACGAGCGTAGAATGGTGGCTATTATTCACGTAGATGAAGTTTCCGACACGAGCGAGTGCAACGAGCGAGAGTTGGAATCATCTAAGTGAATAATAGTCATTCTACGCAAATAGAAGACTATACTTTCTCTACGACTATGCAATAAATTATATACCTAAATCATAGTTTTTAATACAAATCTTTAATTGACACATTTAAAATATTAAACTTCGACGTTAGTGGTATATTTGACATTTCAAATATAATGGCGACTTATTAGGATGTTGCTAAGATGCGATTGGTTAATTATTTTCAAAGCAATGTGATTTGTTGATATTGGCCTGAATTCTAGAAATCAAAGGATGTGATTGGCTAATTTACTAAAAATGTAGTAAGAATCAACTTATTAAATAGTCGCAGAGAAAAGAAAATTTGTTTCACATGTTTCAGTTTAAATACTTTTCCATAATAAACATTGGCTGTGTTCAGCAGATACAACAGTTGGTGTTGGTGGAGCGGTCGCCATATTTTGGAGCGTTTTTAATTAATGCTACCTTGGCATAAACGTGTTGCATATTCTATTTTTGAGGTTATGATAAAGATGGATTACCTAGAGAAAATGCTGTTTAAATAAATCATTGTTGTATTTGGGAATGGTAACTTCGAAATAATCGTCATTTCGTGGCTTTTTTTGTTGTTTTATTTCTAAATGATGTACCTAATTCATCCGTAAATTTTTTAAATAATACGTTGATTTTCATCGTAATCGTTAAGAGCAAACATAAAAATATCTGCATCATCCATTATACAAGAAGATGTTCTCTCAGTTTGTTTTTTGTTTACTTTTTCGGTGACAGGTGACGTAGTATGTCAAATAGCATAAAAATCCGGTTCAGCAGACTCGCAACTGTTGTAAATTAACCTAAAACAGATTTCCGATCTGATTCTTTCTGCTGAACGCAGCCATTTACAATTCTTAATGTCAGTAGATGGAACGTCTAAAGCTTAAGATTCAGTAAGTTAACGAATAAAACGTTGTCTATTTCTATTAAGAGGCGCCAATATCATATGTGCACTCTCTTAAATTTAAAGATATGAAGCTGCGTTTTTCACCAATCGATTCTGAATTTAAAGAGTGCGTCTGTGGCACTTTTTTAAAATTATTTTTACCAAAAGTAATAGGACTATCAACATCTCTAGATAAATTTTAAAAAAACCGACGCGCTTTTTTCATAAATATTTTTAAATATGAAAAAACCTCATATTTTTAGTTGCTGTATTAGGCGAGATCTCGTCCAAAAATGAATAACTTTTGTTTTGTGGCGCTCCTTGGACTAAAGGGTAGGATTACTTAACATTAACTGGAAAATAATAATTATCTCCCTGACCATTTTTTTCACCATTACTTGATTTCACAAAAATTTCATTTTAAGGAGTTAAATCTAACCCAGGATCAAGGGCGTATATATGGGACGGTTAAGGGGGTAATTCTCAGGATACCAAAAATAGCTCGAAAATATATGAAATATAGAAACGGACGCAATAGACAATTTCAGTAGGAAACTACTAAAAATCAACATCCGACATGAATAGGAATGGACTTATATTAGTACTAGTATATATACTAGCTGGAAAGTATTGTGTTGGCTACAACCAATTTTTGTATTTTGTTGTATATTATTAGATTAGTATTTATGATATTTAAAATTAGAACAAATATACAAACATATTTGTCTAAAAGTTTGATTAACCCCCTCCCCAGGAAAAAAGTTATCTACGCCTTTGCCCAGGATCCAACCGGATTTTAATTCATTTAATTCATTATTTAAGAATCTGATTTTTTTCTAAAATTTGTAAAAAATTATGTCCCTCTTTATTGATTCTAATATTTACTTTTTTGGTAAATACGTCAGCTGGTGTATCTCCCTGTATTAATTCTGTAAATTATGTGAAATTTTAGCTTGTTCACCATTTTATGCATGATTATTTTTGTTAATGACTTTAATTTAATTTTATAACAGATATTTTTATATTTTCTTTTGTTGAAAATGATGTGATAATTTTGATTTTGAATGTTCATCTCAGTATTTTGAAATTCTATAGTTTTTTTTGTCAATCGGCAGCTCATCAAAAAAAAAACTGAAATTGTACAAATAAAAAGAGACAAAGATCGCCAGTAGTGTGTCTGTGTGTGAGTTTTTATTCTTAGAGTAAACTAAATTCAAAATTGTTCCTAAAATTTAGGTGTAATAAAATTTCGAACTGCCATTTTTTAAATTTTTAAAATTATTAGCAATACCTATCTTAGGACACACAGACAGGTTATGACTAGATTTTGTCAAAAGATTGTTGAATTTGTTATTGAATTATATATTTTGTGATCTCAAAATATGTAAGAATGCTGTTATTGACTGTACTTTCTAAGCTATAGATAAGTTTGTGTGTGTTACATATGTTCATAGCTATTATTAATATACACAAATTATTTCTTTAATATATATATTTCTGAATTTTATGTGTCAAACAACAAATAAAATGATTTAATTTATACAAAATTCTATTATTTATCAATCCTATGCAAGGTTTAAATTTAAAATATTTGTTTAGAGGTGCCATCTAGATGTGAATGGTTCAAACCATGGGAGTACTATACAAAAGTTGTTTAGCTTTTGCTACTCGCAAATAGAACTATCTACAAATCTACGCCATTTTTTATCCAATACAATTTGTATCAATATTCTTTGACTACTCGCCAATAGATGGAACTCTCTACGAATTTCCGCCATTTTCTATTCAACACAATTTGTATTATTATTCAATGGGTGTTCTTTTATATCTTCACAAGCCGATTTTCACTCGAAACGAAGAACTACAATTAACAGCTTTAAAAGTTCGTTAAAAAGATTAAACCAAACTACCCTATTAACGCTTTGCTTTTGTCATTGTTGGCGGAAAATCTGCAAGGCGATTTTCTGTATCCAATTCTATTGGTCGATTTTGAAAATTAATTCGAAATCGACCAATAGAATTGGATACAGAAAATCCGCCTAGTAGAAATCCGTCTTTACTTGTTTAACCACTTATGAAATACTCCTATGTGAAGAGATCTGTCAAATTTTATTTAGAATTGGAATAGAAACTTTATTTACATACGATATACGGTTTTTAGTGGTTTAGATGTGATAAATTTGGTTTTTCACTACTATATATAGATATTATTTATGCTGTGTTCGAATAGAGAAGATAAATTTTTCTCTCCTATAAGCTACTTTTTCATTACTACTAGTAGGAGGGGAAAATTTTAATGGCATAAGGAAACATCAATGTCAATAAATATCTTGAAGAAAAGAAACGCAGATTTGTACTCTTTTAAGTGTATATTGTAATTAATTACAATACACACTTAAAAGAGTACAAATCTGCGTTTCTTTTCTTCATTACCAAGTGTGTACACACCTAACTAGTAACTTTTGGTTACCTTCATTAATAAATATCTTTCCTACTAGGCAGTACTAGGAGCTGATGTTTCACTAGTATGAAAGAAAAATAAAAAGATACGAAATATCAAATCATTGTGAAAATGATTAATGTTCTAGTAGTGAAAAAAATTGTATATAAACCACGATAGAGATTATTCTCAGCCTCGCAACTTTATTATCCCGAGATGCGGACACCAAAGGGCGGAGTTTGTCGATGTCAGATTCGGGACGAGCCATTCGAAAAAGTCCTGGATAATGATTTTGCGCCGGAGAACCAGGTATTCGGGGCATGAATGCCGATGTCAGATTCGGGACGAACGACTTAAAAAACCCTCGGGTTATAAGTTTGGAACGATTTAGAGTAATTTACGTAATATTCCCGAAGGTTGTGACAGTGTTGAAACTACATATAATTCTTCTATTTAGAGTTTTCAAAGAAAAAAAAGTCTTACAAAACAGTTTTGACAGTCCGTCCATCTATTAGCCTGATTCAACTCGAAAATAGTGAAAGAGAGAGACAAACGGACAACGGCAATCGATTCGGCATCGTTAAAAACCCCAAAAATTATATTAATCTTTGACCTATTTTTACTTTTCCGCTACTTATGCCATATATACTTTAGTGATGATGGTGGTGAGGTTTTCCTACACCTATAGCCAAATGGCGCCATCAATCCTTAGTAAGTCGTAAGGGGGTGAAATGTAGGACGAGTATTATTATTATTATTATTATTGCAAATTTTTTGCCGTTTTTACATTTTTTTAGTGTTGTGACCTTGTAGGATTAGGAATTTGATGCTTTTAGTAAAACCTCACGAGCAGTGTTGTTAAAATTACTTTAAAAATGTATTTAAATACAAATACTTTTTCAAAAATGTATTTGCCCTATATTTTAAATACTTCCAATTGACAATGTCTATTATTATTTAAAATGTATTTAAATACAATTAGGACTTCCATGAAATAATAGATCATAGAGAAACTATATATCTGCATGAAGGGATGATCCGAAGTGAATTTTTGTTTCCAGGTATATATATAAAATATTATAAAAGAGAAAAACAAGTGAACGATCTCAAAATTTTAGAGAAATAATGTATTTAAACTTTAACTACATTAAGTAAAATGTTAGACAAAAATGTAATTTAAATACAAATGAAGCTTATGTATTTAATTAGGTTTTTAAATATGTTGAAAGTATTTAAAATACAATTTTAAATATATGTATTTAAATACTTAAGAACACTGCTCGACCCTTTTGTGCTTTTTTGCCTCGGTTATAGAAAAAAAAAGACCTGACATGTTTTAAAAAAGAGGCCGTATGTTTCGTAAAAATTTAACAGGTCTCGACACTATTATAATACCGTGGGAACTCTGTATAGGAATTTAGCTTTAGTTCCTTTTACAAAAAAAAAAAAATAATAAACGAAAAAACGTTGTCAATTATCATGACACGTTTCTTACCAGAAATGTAGACTGTTAATTTTAATCATTTCGATCTGTGCAAAGATGTGTACTTGTTTCTTAGAACTCGTTCCATTCAGTAAATAAATCATTCCATATTTAATCCATCTAAAGCTCGTAACTGATTGGTAAAAACCGTTGCACCTCCTCTTCGGAAATCATCATATTTCAACTCATATGCAACGCTTTATTTCTTCTGTCTGATCTAACTATAAAAATTCAGAATCATGAATCAAAAATATTCCGTAAAAGTGTGAAAAATAGAAATAAAAATAATTTTGACACAAGCCTAGAACGGATTTTGTATATAAAAGAAATAATAAAACGCTGCCACGAAAGAAATGATTCTGTGCCTATTTCCCCAAAAATTCATAAATATTTTATCTCCAATTAGAGCTAGTAATTCCACATTTTTTATGGTTTTACATGGATACGGCACAAAATACAAATTATTAAAATAATCATTTATTTCGTTATAATATAAAATGCACTTAACTTACAATAAAAATATTAGATTATAATAATACATACGCTAATCAAGGTAACAAAAACCTTGTTTTATACAGGGCGTTTATAAAAGAAAACAATCACTAAGAACTCGTCTCGGTGCCAAATTCTAATGTTGATCAAAAATTTTAAATGGGTTGCTAATAATAGCAATATATATTTTAAGTTAACTAGAATAATGTAACGGCCGCATATACATTGTCAATCCATAATTTCAAAATGAATAGAATTTGATCACAAACTTCAAACATTCTATAATAACAAAAAAAAATATATAGTAAAATATGCCTTATACACAATCACATGATCCTATTTATATAATTAATTGTTCAAACGTACTTTTTTTTTAAATCCATACAAGTAACATTTTATTGTACAAAAAAATCTAATAATCAGTCAATATTTTAGAGATTCGATATTAAATAATAAACCGATACCAAAATTTGTTCGTATTTGAGCAAAACAAGGTGTTAATAAAAAAATTCTATATACTATCTGACTTTTGACAGTTAAACAATTAACAATATGATTCCTGAATGACAATTGTCAAAGTCAATCATAAAATATTTACTATTTTGTTTTAAACATCTATTAACTGTGTAAATACTAAAAATATCGTTATTGGTTTAGAAATGATCTACTTTGACAGCAACACTATTAGCAGCATGATTGCTGGGTAAAAGGATGTTGTCCCAATCTGTATGGATGTCTTGTTCAGAGTCGGTAGCTTTTAAACTTATGCCTAAACTTGGGAGAGTATTGGCGTAATGAGGGATATTTAGAATCACAGGCATCAGGAATTCAGTACCTGCAAAAATATTAATTTAATTAAATTATTGGAGCTATATAATTTTTCTTTTTTTATCACTAATTATCACAAAAATGCATAACAAAATGTGGTGAAAAATTTATTTCATAAACATTAACCTTAAAATTGTTTCAAATCATAAAAAATAAATAAATTGCTATTGAATTTCATGATTATATTAATTTAATTTTTTGTTCCTTTTAGATCTGATAAGTATTGCATTTAAAATTAATATTAGTACTATATGTACGTTGTTATGTATTAACTGATTAAGTAACAAAAGTTCAATAATAGTTTGTGGTCATCTATTAGTTTTAGCATTGGAGTATGATGTCTTTTAAGGGTAAACGCGACTCTGTGGTTCTTTTTTGGACCAAAATAATTAAAAAAATGTTTACAAGAAGCAGTTACAAATCAGTTAAATACCACTTTCAGATGAAGAAATTTCCACATCTTATTTAAAAATATGTTTTAAAGTGTTATGGTGTAGTGTGGTTGCAACTTTATTTAGTACATAAGGGTTTAAAAAAAATGTATTTCAAAAAACAAGTTCTGACAACTTCAATACCTACTAATGTCGCGTACAGACAAAGAATAAAACATCGTTTTGCAACTTTTTTTTGTTACGCATTAGTGTTCGATGTTTAATTTAAAAAGAACAAAAATAAATACGGCGCGCTTTTTACGCAATTTCGTAGATTTACAAAACAAATGCCGCAACGTCGGCCCGTATCATTTCATTAAAGCGACGCTAAAAAACTGACAACTGATGGGACGCCCTGACGTTGTGATGTTGCAGAGTTACGCTGTAAGCTACGTACACACGTGTCGTGTTAACACGTCTTATATAACTTTTTATAGCGTTATTTTAAATAAGCCCGTACATATTATTATAATGCGCCAGAGGCTGAAAACACGCTTAAACACGTTATAATGCGTGTTTTCAATCTCTGGGTTGGCCAGTTCTTCTAATAAAACCAATAATATGCCTTAATGAGTTGATCGAATTTATATCAACAGATTCTATTGATAAAATTCTGCTGCTATAATAATTTTAACTTGTGGGCTTTATATCATCGAACAGGTGCTCCATTATGGTGTAATCAGATATATCCAATAAACTGACACAGACAACGCTGATAGTAAACAACTTTTAATAGTTCAAAAAAAAATCAGAGTTTTAAGTAATGACAAATAAATAAACAAGTTTGCATGATTCTTTTAATTTATCGCTACATGGATTTTGATCAAATTCTTTATATTTAATTTTAATTAATAACGGAACTGAACAAAAGAGAAAATCTTGAAAAACTCCTAAAAGAAATAGAAAACCATTATACGACTAAAGAAACCAGGAACTTTTACCAATAGATAAAAATTTCGAAAAAAACGGCAAATATCAGATAAATTAAACACATGGTCGCAATACATTAAAGAACTGCTAAATGAGAAAACATACCATGAACAACAAGACGAAAGACATAATATATCGGCAAGAAACCAAGTTACAGAGCCAATCTATGTAGAGTTCGTAAAAGAACTTAAAAATAATAAAAGCTCTGGAGAAAATGGTATTAAAGTAGAGATTTGGAACAAAACTATATTATTTGAAATCACAAATTTGCGGATAAAACAAAATACATAGCCAATATATATAAGAAAGGCAATAAAACACTTTGCTTAATGCAGCAAATAAAATCTTAGCCAGTCTTATATACGTAACAGAATAAAAGCATTTGACAATGAAATAATCGGAGACTACCAAATAGGATTTAGGGCTGGAAGATCTACAATTGACCAGATTTTCACATTAAAAGGTATTCAAAATAACGTTACACTTGCTATTTATAGAATTTAAGCAGGTCTATGACACTATCATTCAAGAAAAACTATACGAAGCATTAACGGAATTGGGGATTCCATCGAAATTGATTAATCCAATCAAAATGACACTTTTGGAAACAAAAAATAGAATTTTATTAGAAGGAAGTACATTAAATCAATTAATAATATAAATAATACTTATTCAATCTGGTACTCGAAAAAATCAGAAAAAAACAAAATAAACTTTTCTTTAGTTGGACATCCACTATGTCGGAAGTAGAGACAAGTTGGGAACAGAGATATTAACAAATAGGAATATTAACAAAAATTTCATCACTGGAACAGAAAACAGTTTAACATAAATCTTAAAATAAATAAAATTGGACAATGGACCTTTCTTGTTCGACAAATAGCAATCATATATAGTTAAATTTTATTCTTTTAAATTGTAAATAAATCCAGTAAATAAAAGATTACAAGAATAAAAAAAAACTTCAAAAGTTTATTTAAATTTTCTTATTCTTTGATAGATAGACTTTTCTTTTTATCGTCGGTATCTTTATATCATCTCAAAAAAGGGGTGAATACTCCCATCAATTTAATTGTTATCTTAAAATCAAACTTTTTTGATTCTTTAATAATTTAAAAGCAAAAAAAAATGAATAATTTTCGCATTTATAAACGTTTGTTATCTAAAAACCATTTCTGATTCTGTAACAATTTGACAGCAATAAGATACTTTTTTAATCACGTATATCTTTACTTTAAAAAAATGGTGAATGCTCCAATCGATATATTTCACAATTTTAGCTTTTGTACAATTTTGTTCTAAAATGTTTCAGGAATTAATAGTCCAGAACCAAAGCTTTTTTGAAAAAAGAAAATTATCTACCGTGAATAGTTGCTACAAAAAGAACAAAAAAATGCACCCCCTTCTATTGAAATTTTTTTCGACACATGTTAATATTTCAATTTTTAAATTCCGGTCAAATTGGTAAATTTAAAAGACTTCAAAATATATTATTTGATTAAAATTTCAAGTACAGTAAAAATTTTTTTCGACATAAAAAACTCAAAACTTAAAAAAAAACAGTTTTTCGCCATTATCAACGCGAACGTTTTTTGTTCTGTCTGTATGCGGCTTTAATTTACACTAATATTTGTTTACTATTGAATTTTTTTAATTCTTTGTACTATAAATACTTTAAACCATCTTTTTTATACTCCAGAGTTTGTTGCCAGATGAAAATTTTATATATGAAAATTTTCGTAGAAGCAATAAGTGGAACAAATTGATTATAAAAATATCATGATCTAAATAGATAACTTTTGCTATATAATCAATTATATATTGAAACATAACTACTACGTACAACTTTGTTTAAAGCTTCAAATAATGATGGGCTTTATTTTAAATTTTTTTTATTGCAAATAGATACTAATTTCTACTTGTGTAACAGAACATTTTTCTCATAATTTTTGCCTAAAATTTAGATTTGAATATTTTATTCGGTTTTGGTTTGTGTCAAATTAGGTGTTTTATGATATTGCGTGTTTAAGAAAATTCAAATGTTGGAATTAATATATAATCAATATCCACGGAGACTCACTTAATCTCACACTATAAGTAGATAAATAATAAAATATAATAAATATTGTAGCACATTGTAATAAATATACATAGTCCCCGTCGCCTTTTCTAACTTTTATTTATCAAAGTAGTATTTAATATATTCTAAATTTTTTTTCCAATTATTTCTTTAAAATATACTATACTAACCTTGTGGTCCACACATCACCAAAGGAGACAGCATAGTTTCACCTGCAAATCAAAAATATATTTATGAACATCTATAAACTCAAAAATATGTACACTGGTTTCCACATTAACAAAAATAAATAGACAAAACACAACAAAACAAAAACATTCTTAGATTGCCTGCACCACTTCATCATAAATAAAAATATATTTAAATTGTCAAATGTCAATAAAACTACAAAATGTGCCAAAAAAACCTGACGCTAACATTTTACAACCTAAATGTAATAAATCTTTAAGAAAAAGTGTTGCCACAATATCTGAAAAATCTTTTACCGTTATCAAGGTCTAGAGGCGGAGCTTTATCACATAACCTCGGATCTGAAATAACGAAATAGATGAGACGTTCTTCTCCTTTGGGTATAGCACCGGGGGGGACTTCAAGACTGACCCCCCAGTATTCGTTGACTAGTGTGGCCCCATTATGCCCCACGGTCGCTGATGTGATATCCCGTTTGCTCGGTCGCATGTCCCTAAAGGTGTAATATGATATGAGTGAAGAATGGAGTGACATGGAGTAAAAGTCGATATTGGTCAAAATTAAAGTCACACACTTAATACATTTTAAGTTACAGCAAAATATTATACTCTCTAAATGATATTTTGTGTGCAAAAATAAGAATAAATTTTTAAGTGAATAAATTGTCGGTGCTCAATTTAAAGTAATAAAAAACCAATATTGACTTTTAGAAAGTCTGAATATTAAGAATGTTATAAAACAGTTAAAAAATAATTTAATTCAGATTAAATTCGACTGGTTTTAACAAAATTTCAATTTGTTAATGTTTGAAGAAACTTTAAAATATTATTTTACCGTTTTGCGCCAAGTTATTAGAAAATTTAAGGAGTTTGACAAATTAAGACTGCTGAAAAATATTTATGATGGTCATATATTGCGCATATATTATAATAATAACGGGTTAGTTGAATATTAGAAAGATCACCTATGATTGGCATCTCTCTTTGTTTTTTTTTTAATATAATCTACAATTAGTAAATTTTGTAGTAACCGAACAATTTATAACATTCTTAATTTTAGCGTTACAAATTTGAATCTGACCTAGCGTTTCTGTTGACGTCCTGTAAGATTCGATTCTCGTCGATGCTCTCGTTTTGTAACGACAACTTTTTGTTCATTTTCGGCGTCACCTCTCGATTCTTCTTAGTAAAAGAAAATTTTCGGAAGAGCCTTGGCGTAAATCCTTCGCTCTTCTGATGTTTGAATGATTGCGTTTTGGTTAGTTTGGGTGTTATTTTTGGCGAGTTAGTAGCAGAGGATGATGTGTTTAGTTTTTGCGCTATATTAGGCTGCGATCCGTAAAAAGCCGGCCGCTCCACCATACCCCTTGAAGAACAAAAAATAAATAGAGATTGAAGATCATCCGGTTTTATTAAAAAAGTTAATAGTTAGCTAGAATGCAAAGGAAACTAAAATGTATTGTGCATTAGATTTTTTTATTAAAACACTAATTAAAGTTGTACATTTTTGCTATTCTAAAAAACACCACAAAAGCTATTAGTATTCAGAACAAACAGGTTTAGGAAGCTATTTTTTTTCAGATCTAGATTAGATAAATTTCATGAAATTTATCCAAAACAAATTCAAACTAAGACATTTACTGATTTAATATTTAAACATATTTCATTTCTACATAATTTGATCTAAATAAATAAAAATTATATCTCGAAATGTACTTGCGCTACTCTTAGTACTCTTTTCATTATAATGACTTCTCAGTTCCTCTTACTGAAGACGAGATGACAACCTTGCTAAAAGTTTTAATTTTCTATCAACTCTTCTTGACTTGCAAAAAATCATTAAATCATCCGATCTATATTTGTCAATCAAAATTAGGTAACAATTACCCTTCTCCTACCACTACTTTCTCAGTCAATACATTTTTTACCTGTCAATTATAATTGCACCAGTAAGAAATAAACGTATTTAAAATAGCATTTTAGTTCTTCAATACGATATTCCAAGGTTTCATTGCAGTAAAATTAAAAGTGGTTTTGGTGAAATAACGGATTTAATAAAAGTGAAAGTAATTCTTTTGTAAAGCATTGTACCCAAATTTGCTTAATTTCTATATACAAATTGGTGATTAACGTCGTTACAGTGCATAAACTATTAACAATACACTTAAAGTTTCAAAAACATTATGGTGCAAATTACAGCTTTCAGATACTTCTATTATTCAATACTATTTTCAATCCGTTATGTACATACGAGCAGTAGTTCTGGGGAACATTGTCAAAATTAAAGATTTCCATCACCAAGTAATAATATTTACAATTATCTAAATGTGCCGAAAGTTATACCCGTGATGAAATATAATACAGTGATTTTTACCTAAATGCAGAGACTGTGCCCTACCGAGTATTATTGTCTATTATTTTCCAACTAGACTACATTGACGTGATAGTTAAAAATATATTCATAATATTGATTTACCACTTACTAGTCAGATGGGCAACAGCCATACGATGATATAATCAAAATTTAAAATTAGCTTCACTTCTGTGAATTGTGTTGACTATTTTAAAAACACCTGGAATGTGTCATTCAGAAAGAGTTAATAGAAGACTAGAAGAACTTCTGTGACAACAGAGAAGCCAACGATAAAAAATGCAGTGGAAGTCTAGATTAAAAGATTTAGTGACAAGTTTTAGACAATAACTGAAGCATTTGGAAATTTTTAGAAGAGAACAAAACAGAGCAGAACGACAACAACAAAAAAATAGAGGATAGTGCATACTATTGGCTATTAGGTTAAGTTGTAAATAATTGATAATATATATTCAATGTATAGTTTATCCATTATCAATTGCAAATCATAAAATTTCATTCCAGACCTATAGACAGATACTTTCTTTGGTATTTTTACACGTGTACCGGATTTTATATGGGTAGTAAACATTCTTTTTGTTTCTTAATTTGGCATGAGTGCAGTGCGTATATATTAAATATTATCGAAGGTAACAAAAGGTTACTTGTAGGTGTGTACACACTTGGTAATAAAAAATAAAAAAACGTAGATCCTTACTTGAAAGAGTATAATGTATTTTTTTTAATTTCAATTAAATGCTAAGCGCTTTCAAAAGAAACATCAAATTTTACAAATTCCTAAAAGTTATTGGCTCAAAAAATAAAATTTGGACAGTTTTTTATTCCATTGATTACTCATCACATAATTGTGTTTTGCAATTGATAATGGATCAACTGTAACAGCATGTTTGTTTCTTTAATGTTTATGAATAATTGTGCTGAAATAATTATTTTTTTGATAATTGTTAGAAGACACCCTTTACAAAAATTGTCCGAAAAAAAACTATAGTTTGATTGTAAAAATGAAAATATTTGGAAAAAGGGTAAAAATAATTAATATATTGATCAACATTCCTAACTTTTTCCTTTTCACCCAAATTATAACTGTTAAAGTATCTAAATACCAAGAATTTTCTACAAATATTTCTACCAACAAAAATCCTAGAAAAAATACTTATTGCTATGTTAATAAAGCATTGTTATGTTTGTTTTAATAACACCTTTGTTAGTATTTAGTTTAGATCTACCCTGATGATAAAGAGTAAAAAAAATAAGATTATTTGAAACTGATTACCTATATTGTTTTAAATAAAAAAATATAAATGCAAAGATTATATAGAAACCGACTAGAAATAAAATTTAAAAAAATAGTAAATTGTTTATCAAAATACTGAAAAATAAGACTATTTATTTAACGGAGCTAACTTACTTCATTGACTACTTCTTCGATTCGACTATTTTGCTAACTTTACAAAATAATGAATGTATTTTGACGCTTTGTCAACCATTTTTTCACTAACGAGACTACCATATACATGCTAAAAAAATTGGTACTCAGGCTTATAATATACATACTAAATAATACAAACCATATCTGTTAACAAAAAAAAAAACAGTTATAAAAACCCAGCATTGCAATGGTTATACAATAAATTACACACAACATACCATTTAATTTACATTTATATGTCCAAATTGCAGCTTATCCTGTGCAAAAACAATGAATTATAAATTACAACAACAAAACACATCACAGAAAAAGTAGAAGGAAAAGAGGCAACCAGTGTACATACTTGCAAAAAAACATATATAATAAGCATATGTATATTTTATACAATCATAACATTAAAAAAAGAATTTTTGTGGAGATTTATGAAATTAGCACCTTTTGGTTTGTTTCTCAGTTTTTTTTAAGTCGCATTGAATAAGACATGGCACGGTTATAACTATTGTCCTGAAACTTTGTAGTTACCTTTCTTAGATCATGCTGAACAATTTTTTGCGATTGCATCGTTTGACCTCCAGAGGTGACAAGAAGTTAATATCGAATTGTTCTATATCTAAATTTGATTGCAATTCTGCAGACAATATTCCTAAATCTTTCTAAACTGAAATCCATTAATAAAAGTCACTAAAAGAATATCAAGAATGTATAACAGAGTTGCCACAAATTACGTAAATCAAAAATGTCTAATGGTAGCTTTCGTTGACCCCATTTTAAATGCCTGTTCACTGGACATCTGCAACTTCCGGTTACACCAGAATTTAGTATGATTTTTCAGGTATAAGGCAACTTTGTTATTTCATATGAATCTCCCTATATATTTTTAGTTGTTAATCTTTCTCAATTCTAAAACAGTAACAGTTTTTTGATCTTGTGATTTTAAATAATTGTTAAACTTTATAGTAAACTATTTATTTGAAATTTTACTGCTTGACTTTAAAAATGAATAGGAATATACAAAACTAATTAGTTCAATAGCTGTTCAAAATGTAACACACTTAACAAATCTTTTAGATAAATTTTACTTTCACGGTCTCATCCAAGTGAAAGTATTGTGAACGAACAGGAAAAAAATCGAGATAGCGACGGAAATATCCATTTTCAAGTCCCCAAGAAGATTGAGACAATTTCCAGAATGTGTAATCTTTTACGATAATTGTTGAACCGTTTGACCGATCAAGTTGAAATTTGGTGTGTGCCTCAAATGCGACCATTAGTTTTGGTTCAATTTTATCCAGTAGAATATTTTTACACCATCAGATGATTCTAGATTCTAATTGTGATTATTAACTTTGAAATTAATGTAATGCTTATTATTTTGTAATTAAATTAATTCTATTCTCCACAGCCGAGTCGAGAAATTTCTGGGGTGATAGCACAAAGAAAATATAAAATTGTTAAATAGACCGTAGAAGACTAAGGAATAGAATAGGATCATCACGCCTTATTAATCTCTCTGGAAAAGTTTCATTGAAAATATCTCACCATGATGAGACGCTCCATCTTCATGAAAATAAACTTTGTCCATCTTGCTGTAGTTGCAGAAAAGAAATGTCTCTACAATATCTAAATAATTTATGGCAATTACAATAGGATTGGTGAACAAAAAAGGTCCGTAAATTTTATCACAGCCCAAACAGTAACATTGGGAAAACCCTAAAAAACTTCATTAAATTCTCTACAATTGTGTTACTAACTTTGCTGTAAAGATGAAATGACGCCTTATTAGACATCTGATTTCTTGAAGTAAATAAAATGTCGGACGGTTTTATGTTTAAAATTGTTTTTAAATAACCATTTTATACCACCTGGAAAAAAATCTCCTTTTTATCAATTATATAGAAGGTATTAGAGATAATTTAGGAAACCGTGCCATATACTTTTGTAAAAATATCAAACTTGTTGAAGAAAATACGAGAGGGTTTTATTTTAAAAATGGATGAAACTTCTTCTGTTACATAAAACGGTAATTAATCGAATTCCGCTATAAGAAAATAAGAAATTCATGAACAAATAAAGATATGCTAGTAATAAAAATCACAAAAATTCTTCCAAATCATATTTAATAGCACAAATAACGAACAGCCATACACCCAAAAAAAACATAAAAAAATTAACTCACCTCATATTATGCCCTACGGGCTTCCTATACAGCTCAAACGCCGATCCCCTCTGTTCCCTGGAACCCTGCAAGTCCACTATAGGTGGCCGAGTTTCCAACACATCCCCATACCCTCCATCAAGATGTGCTATGGGAGTGATTTCACTTCGACTAGCGTAAGAGATGCTCGTGTGTCTTCTAGGAGATTCTTGATATGGTGGTGCCATATCGTAATGCCCTCCGTTGCCAGGAGGAGCGTATCGAATGTTCGGATCTCCAGCTGGATGGTAGTTTTGATGATGAGGGGGTGTGTTATAGTAATAGTTGTGGTTATGATGAGGGGAGAGGTTAATGTTTTGTGCGCGTTGGTCCTGAAACGAAATGTAAAATATCTTGATTTCAATACTTGCCTCTTAAAGTCAAATTATTAGTCAAGGTGTTCAAGAAATCATTATTTAAGAAATATATTTTAAAAATCAATATATTATAATTATAAACCTTTATAGGAGTCTAGGTGCGTGACAAATAAATAAAGAAAGTGGTCAAATTAAGTGTGGGTAAACGGGTGGGAATACATTCTTTTGATCAATATTTGCAAATACTTTCAATTTAAAGTTTAGATTCAAATTATTGTTAATGAATCAAACAAAAAAATAAAAATAAGGATCTATATGAGACAAAAAAATAGCAGAATTTGAAAATATTAAGATAGACAATAAATATAAAAAACAAGTAACAAATGAGAAAAAAATTTGAACAAGTTAAAGGCACATATACTAAGTAATTTTATAATATGGAACCAGAAGAGTCGTAGAAGTTACAGAAAAAAAGAAGTGAAATTTAAAATATGAGTTAAATTTAAGTGGACTGGACCACAGATGATAATAAGAAAAAACAAGGGTAGACGAGTTTGGATATAAGGAAAAATATTTTAACATATAGAAAATACTACAATAGGAGCGAAGAGAAGAAGTTATAAGAACAGAAGTTAAACAAAAGAGTGAATATTTAAAAGAAATGTAAACAGAAATATGATAAAGAAATAAACAGTGAAAAAATACGAAGTATGAATTGGAATTAGGTTAGGTTTGGCTAAAATAGCCAAATTAATTATTTGATTCAATAATATATAACTACATGAAAAGAATGGCCGTATAATTTTTACAAAAACCATATTTGACACTTCAACTTTATATTTTTTGACTCGACTTACCACCGGATTACTGTGACTTTTCCCGTGCTGGTACACCGGCGGTGGTTGAATTATCGCTTCTCCTCCACCGTATCCTCCTTGCGGTTTATACGGAGGTTTATAATTCTTCGGTTTAGGAGGCGGTACAGGTTTGTAGGAATTTCCATTTGGTGGACCTATATGGTTCGGAGGGCCGCCAGTGTCATATCCGTTGTGGTGCATCGGTGGACTTCTCAACGGCGATTGCTGGTGGATGCTTAGAGTGGATTCTCTAAGATCCTGGTGGGAGTTGCGAGTGTATTCCGGAGGAGGCTGGTGTGGATGGGAGTTATTACGGCTAATAGAAGATAATGATTAAAATCAGTTTGTTTGTTTTATACCAAAGTAATTAAAACTAACCTGTATTTGCCATAATCAGTCTTCGTCTCAATAAGAGATTTCCCTGGAATGTTTTGTTTGGCTGGAGATTTTGTATACCTGTAAAATATAAATAGTATGACGCTAAGTGTACTATATACTATTTTTATAAATAGATAAATTTGTTTTGAAGGAAAGTTAAAAGCTGATTTTCTTTATTTTGTAATAATACTAGGAAATATTTCATTTATTGCCGAAAAAAAAGTGGGGTTAACAAAAGTGCTAATGATTTTATTTTATCCACTTAAACTGCAATTGTGTAAACTTGCTTTGGAATTAAAAAAAGTGCACCTGTAATGATGGAAAAATCCCTGAAATACCAAAATATAGGATTTGTAGGATATTATAATGAAATGAAAACTGTATTAAAGTAGAGAATTTTAACATCTTTTCAAAAATTCAAAAATTTATTTTAAACAAATTGATTATTTTTATGCAAAGAAAACAAATTTTAGTAATTAAATTTAAAACAGCTAATTTATAAAGGTATAAAAATTTTTAAAAAATATTTTACCTATAAATATCTCTTTCTACAGATCCTCTAGGACTGGCAGGATCTAATGGACTATCCTTTCCCATTTCCCTAGAATTCCTGGGACTATTGTCCAGATGTTGTTCCCCCGCAGGCAAACCATACTTAAGATCCATCTTAGACCCGTGCCTGTGCGAGTTTTGCTCCCATCTCGGTCCTAAATTATATTTTGACGGACTATTCTGAATATTTCCTGCCGGGTCGATTTTCGAAAGGGTCGTTTTGAGATCGTCGTGAGCGTTTGGACCTATACGAGTGGTTGACTGTTTGTTGTAGGAATCGTAGCTTGATAAGGAATCCTAAAGAAAATATAAATAACTTTTAATTAAGAATATTTACATCTCACATGAATATTTCAATAATAAAGCTGTTTTTTTCAATCCAGCTATTACTGTGGTATAAGTACAATAAGATTCTTACCGATTTTGAATTTTGACTTCGCTCTAGTGAGCCAGCTTTATTATTAAAGTTGCCATTTTCATTAGCGTTTGCATCAATTCCTTCGCCTTGAGGAGCTACTTTAGAACCAAATAATCTCTCATGAGCTGATCTTCTTAAAAAAAAAATACAACATAAAAAACTGCATTTTTTCTACAAAAATAAAACTTACCCATTTGGTACTTTATTTGAAGTTGTCAACAGACCCATTGGTTTAACAGCCCTATCTACACGAGGGGGTAAATCAGGAACCTGCCCATAAACCCCCTCCTTTAAAGGGCTCTGCTCTACTATGCTGTGGCCCTTACTGTGACTGTAGCCCCCATGAAGAGTACTGACCTGCCTCTTATGTTGCATCGATTTGTCCCCATTGAATTCGTTTCTACAACGAAAAAAACGTTTTTAAAACCAAGAAGCCATTAAGAAAGATTACCAAGGATATAGAACATGGGAATTATAGTGACAAAATAGAATTTGTCAAATACAGCGGCATAATTTCGATATAATGATGCAGAAGAAACGCGAATAAAAGAAAATGGAAAATGCATTCGAAGATACCCAGTACTAAAGAACTTTAGGAGGGGACAGAGCACACAAGATCCAATCTTTATACTACGACAATATGTAGAAAAGTATATCAGTAAAAACAAAGAAATGCGTATGTTTTTTAGATCTAAAAAAGGCGTTTGACAGAATCAAACTTGGCAAGGTCCAAAGTCACACTCTCAACAGACATGGAGATAAGGTTTAATCTAGGACGAAAATAAGCAGATCTATATTATATCAGTCAGATGACACTCATTGCACTCAATTGTGTAGCGAATCAAGAAAACGATTTGTGGAAAATTATAAAATTTATATGTATCAAAATACTTACTTTCTCTCAGGGGAGTTATAAATATCGTGTCTTCCATCTGTCATTTTTGGATAATCAGGCTTTTGGTATGTATCTGGTGGATACATGGACGTCTTGTCATTGTAACTTGGGGCTTTTCCATATATATTTTGCGAATCTATAACAGAAGGAATGTCCGTATTTGACAACGCATAAGGAGCCTCTTTAACCAATGGCGAGTCCGTAGGAGTCAGTTGGTTATCTAAAGGAGGTGGTTGCGAATCTGGATTGTTAAAACCATATCTGTCATAGTTTGGCTGAAAAATAAAGAAAATGTAATTAATACATATTCGTTGAAGTATATTGGACAACTGACGTACTTGATATGGTGGTAACACATCCGTCGTACTACTATCTGGCATGACAACGCTGGGATCCGAGCTGGCTTTGGTCAGTCGGCCGGGATTTACAATATTTCCTGTCATAGTCGGTGATGTAGGCGGTCCTGGGCTGTGTTCCAGATCACTTTCGGGTGAACTTGCATATGACAATCTGAGAGATGACATCGGGAATAGGAAATCGTCGGAAAGCGATTCTTCGGGCTGTAAGTAACAGTTTAATCACGTGATGATGTATATGAGAAAGTTAAAACATAAAAAAATATGGAAAGTATAGAATGGAGATAGTTAAAAGATGGTTTTAGTTACATAACGAGATGCACATTTGACAAATAAATGGATAAAAAATCAATACAATACGTTTACTAATAGGGTTATATTAGTTAATGATAACAAACACTTGGTTTAAATTGTATGAACATTTTCTTTTAAAACACCTCATACATTTATAATTTAGATTATTTAATTAAACTTCACCAAAAAGTTCTTCTCTAATTGTAAAATGCCTCACATCCCCTCTAGGATGCACCTCAGCCTCTTGTACATTTTGTTGTACATCATAATATATAGGCTCATTTTGAATAGTACTCTTAACATTATTATTACTATTTCCATTTGAATACTTGTCATTTCTTTCAACCGAATTATCAATTAAAAAGCTGTCATTTTTATACTTGACATAACTATCTGTCACAAAATTGTTATTTTCATAGTTGACAAATCCATCTGACAAAAAACTGTTATTACCATGCGCATGCTTATTAGTTGACAACTCAAAAGCCTCAAAACTGTTAGAAAATACACGACTACTACTTGCATTTGGTTGGAATTCGGGTAAAATGCTATTCTGGCTCGATATCCTCGAAAGGTTAGAAAAATTTCCGGAATATGAATAATTTTCGGAAGGGTAACGGAACGAAGGAGGAAAAGGATTAGTTCGGTGTATAAATTGAGGTGAACTGTACATAGAAAGAGCGGATTTTCTTGAACGGCTTCTGGAATGACGATGTCGATGAGGTAGAGAGTTGGTAGAGCGTGGTTGGAGGTAAATGAAGGGTATAGTGGGGAAATATAAGTCTGTAAAGAAGTCGTGTCCCTGTAAAAAACGGATAAAAATACACTAGTGTCCACCACCAAGTTAATAATATACAAATCACCTTGTCAAAATTTTATAGTACGGAAATAGAATGTTGTTATTGATTTATTATCTTAAAACATATCAATGAAAGATAAAAAATTCTTGAATCATTATAAATTTTTATACCTATTCCATTTTTAATAAATATTGCGATATTTATATAAAAAAAGTTCCTAAAACCAATATAAAATAAGACTAACCTTGCTCTCAGACATCCATAGCGCTCCCGTTTGCTGCTTATCAATGATTTCCCTAACCTTACGATACCAAGTATCAGTATTATCATTCAAAGTAATCATGGCACTGAATATATGGCTCCAGACTTTGTCCAACTTTTGACATTGTTCTAGAAGTTTTTTTGAACTTTTATGAGCAGACCTAAACAAAAAATATCATCAAAGTAATTCTGAAAACTGTAAAAAATAAAAGACGGTTTATAGAAAAGATATTTCTTACTTAGGTAGTCCCTGTCTCAGCTGTTTAATCACAATTTTCGTTTCAGCTTTAAAAAACACCACTATGGGATACATTTGTGCATAGTTCAATCGTTCCACGGCATTTGGCGTTATGTCTAATAATGCGTGCTTTCCAGTCGATATGGCGTCTCTTATGGCAGATAATCTTATGATATTTGCATTTTGTAAGGATTTACTCGATTTACTGTTCAAATCGGTAGCATCCAATTCTGTAAAACATTAAACAATATTAATTGACAAGAATATTTAAGATGTATTTTGTGCGAATCAATATATTCTATTTTTCACTTTGTTTTAATTAATTACGTATTTGGTTAAATATATATAAGTCAATTCATAACATTTCAATTATAGTTTTATGAATGGTGAAACTTACGTGGAGATATAAATTTATCAGGAAAATCTTTCAACAGCTTATCTCTAGCAACATCAGCAATGGGGCCAAACATTATCACAGGTCTGGTAAATCCAGGATGTTTAAGGATTACTCTTTCATATGCCGGAAACTTAGACACCGTGTCAGAGAACAGGAGATCATCCCAATGTTCCTTTCCTAAACTTTTCGATCTTCGATTTGAACTTCTTCTTCGCTTGAAGAAACTTCCTCTAGATTCGTTGGCTGACATTTCTTTTTTCGTTGCGTTGAATTGGGCAGTGGCTAGTTCTTCTGCTCGGGACTTGTTGGGAATGATGCCTTTTTGCACTTCTTGATTGTTACGACCTACAAAAAATATTTTTAAAGAAATGAGAAAAGATAGTAAAAGTTAAAAAAAATAGGAAGGAAAACCCTAAAAAATGTAATTTTAATAAAAATTTATAATAAAATCAATTTTTCTTAAAATTTGAATCTCAACTGACAGAAGCGAAACTTTTTATCATAAACAGATCTTCGTAGCCTTAGGACTGTTTAAATCATCATATATTTTTACCCTGTGTAATATTTTTAATATTATTTTGTTGTTTTTTTTCTGTTAAATATTTGAAATTCGGAAATAAATTATTAATTACAAATAACTAAATTAACTTTTATTATTTCCTCCTTGTTCTATTAAATCGAAAGCAGTAAAAAAGTACAGTAACTTTTTTTTACTACTACATTAGTTTTAGGCAATGGATAAATTGAATAAATAGCTTTTTAATTATTGTCTTACCATTATAATCATTGTTCACCAAAATATGTTTAATTAAACTAAATTATTGAAAATGAGAATTTTACCTATTCTAAAGACCTGCCAGCATCCAACGACGCCATTATAAAGGGTATCGATAACGTGGAAAATATCACCAGATCTGAAGGGCATCTCCCCTTTGGCGGGATTATCGTAATGAAAATGGGTTTTTATATAGAAACTATCGCCTTTTTGGGAGGCCACTATACTGTCGTATTCTTCTTTACAAAATTGAACTATAAGTTCTATCCTATCTTGTAGACTTAGCAAAAATAAAACTGCTTCTTCTCTTGTTACACCTGACATGTCCATATCATTTACCTAAAATATGTATAAAATGTAGTAAAAAATGTAGTGCTTTTAAAGATATCTTACTTTTAATATCTTGTCACCAGGTTGGAGACCTTGAAGCGAAGCGGGACTTCCTGGTTGAACAGCCGTTACGAAAATTCCAACATGGTTGCCCCCAGTAAGTCTAATACCAACAGAACCTTCTTTGTGGAATGTAATGAACCTTGCATCAGGTCTAAAAAACAAGAAAAATGTTGTTAAAAGAATCACTTTTGTTTTAAATTAAATACTGACATGGGTTGTTTCGTTTTTTGAATAATTGGATCATCTTCGTACATTTGCCTTCTACTGCTATAATAATCTAAAAAAAAAAATAATTTATAATATTAGTCTCAAATTTATTTATTTTCACCTTCTGCTCTCGGTGGAGGAGGTCTAGGTGGTTCGTCTCTTCCCTTCAAGAGTCCGTACCCCGAAATGCTGTTCCTATTCTCTAGCTGATTAAGATTGGCTTCCGATAGTGGTCCCCTAGATCTGCCTCTAGGAGCCAAGTTGCTTTTTTCATCCGGTAGAGAATTTGGCCCACTGTTTGTATCGAGTTTTTCTTCGAAGCCGCCATTTTGATTCAGATTCGGGTTTCTAGTTGGAGGTTGGACGTATAGATTTTGATTGGAGTAACTTTGTCCAGATGTCAAAAAGTCATCACCTAAAAAATATTCTAAAAATTACTTATTATTAAAAATCAAGTAAAAATAACTACTTACCTTTATAAAAATTGTTAACAGCCCCGGTAGTACTTATAGAACTTTGTGTTTGGTGTGACACGTTAGAATTAAAACCAAATTCTCTAGCTACAGTAATCTGAAGTTTGTCCTTAGAACTGTCGATGATTTTTTTGGCATCTTTTAATGACATCACATCGTTGCAGTTGGTATTATTTAATTTCGTTACGAAATCCCCTATTTCTAATAGTTGATTGGTATTTAAAAGCTGATCTCTTGCTTTCGAAGAGATTTCTTTAACAAACAATTTGCAGCCGAGGACTATTCCAAAATCTAAAAATATATAGATTAAAACTGTCAAAATGGAAAATTTAACGATTTCCTACATTATTGTTTAGATTAGTTAAATTTAAAGGTTAGTGCTCCATGTAATGGAAAATGTGTACGAAAATATCGTGGGCGGACTTAAAATCGAAAATGAGATTACACAAGATATGGAAAAGCTATTAAAGTTATCAGGAGGATTGGCGAAAAAATGGGCAGTAATAAAAGCAGTAGATGTCAAAAATACATTTCTACATACGATAAATATTGTCACCACTAACCAAAACTACATTTTTTTAACACGATACGTACGTTTCGCTAACTATGTTAGCATCATCGGAAGTTGATGATAAAAAGATAAGAAGAATAAGAAAAAATAAGAAAAAATTAGAGCAGGAAAGAATTTGAAAACATGAAGGAAAATTAGAAAAATCGTAATCAGAAAAAAAATACAGGAAAAACCGACGAAAAAAAAAACAAAAAACCAGAAAAATAAGAAAAAGGCGAGAAAAAATTAGAATAAAAAAAATCATAAAAATCGGAAAAAATAAAAGACGCAACAAAATTGGGAAAAAACGAATAATAACGCAAAGACCGCAAAAACACCAGATTTAATTGCAGCCATAAAAAAATTTGAAAAAAAAAATGAAAAATTCGAATGAATTGAAATGAATCGTAAAAACATTACAAAAAAGGGCAAAAAACCGCAACTAATATCCCAAAAAAATTTCAAAAAAGTCGAAAAAAAAAAACAAAAAATTGCAAACACAAATAATCGCAAAAAATTAAATCGGAAAGAACTACAAAAAAATCGGAAAAAAACAATAAACCAATAAACCATAAAAAAACCGGAAATAATTGTAACCATGAAAAAATAATTTAAAATAAACCAAAAAATCAGAATTAGACAAAAATGAGTAATACAGAAAACACGAGAAAGAAACAAAAAAAAAATCGGAAAAATGAGAAAAAATAAATAAAAAATCAGAAAACCAAAGAAAGAAATAGAAAAAAACAGAACAATGAGAAAAAAGCGAGAAAAAATTAGAATAATAAAAATCAGAAAATAACGGAAAAATATAAGAAAAAACAGAAAACATTGAAAGAAGTTAAAGAAAAATCAGAATATTCGGAAAAAACAAGAAAATAAAAAAATTGGGTTAAAGCGAAAAAAACGAAAAATATCGCGAAAAGTCGTAAAACCAGAAAGAATTTAACTATAAAAATTTTTAAAAAAAAAATTGAAAAAATTCGATAGAATTAAAATGAATCGCAAAAACTTATATCCCAAAAAAAAGGCAAAAAAATCGCAAAAAAAATTGAACATTGCAAAAAAATTCAAAAAATCGCAAAAAAACAAATCGGAAAGAATTGCAACAAAAAAACGAAAAAAATTGCAAAAAAAAAAACAAAAAACCATAAAAACCGAAAACAATTATGGCCATGAAGAAAAAAGAAAAAATCAGAGGAATAAGAAAAAAAAATAATTCTTTTTAAATTTTATCATCAGAGACAGCGAGTAAGAGAAAGGTCGCTTGGAGGGAGCATACCACATGTTCGTTACGTGACGCTTTCTGCCAGTTAACTCCTACCGCAAGCTGCGTTAAGGAACTTCATTTTAAAAATACATAGAATCGGCAACAATTTTTTATGAGATCTGGTTTTAAGAGATGAAAATGAGACAATATAAGTAAATAATCTAGTGAAATATGGCGCTAAAGCATTAAGATTTACAGACAAGATGCGAGAACTTGTCGCAATCAGAAAACCTATCAAGTAGTGCAAAGGATGGCAAAAAAAGCAAGAGTAAAAGCGAATGGATGTCTATTTAGATGAAACCAAAGATTAGGGAGTAGAGGAGGAAGCGGTAGTAGGTAAATTTTGATTAGATAATAAAAAAAGTTTTGTACGTTAACTTGCCTTCTTTTTTGGAATTTTTGGTAAGCGTAACTTTGGTAGATAGCGAATTAGTGGCTATAGCTGGCAACGGCGGACCACTAAATGAGGCGCTGTGGGTATGATTGTGCTGTATCGTCCGTCTTTTTATCACTAACGTTACAGTATCACCTGAATCCCTAAGAACTTGAACGGCAGTGGCGTAGTCTACATTTTGGAGGGAAATATTGTTGACGGATATTATCCTGTCATTCACCCTAAAAAAATTAAATAAAAAATGATGCTATAAAATTTTTAATAAATAAAAATTACTGTAAGAGTCTTTCAGCAGGTCCAGAAGCTAATACGTCACTAACAGCTATACTGGGATCACCTGATGCAAAATGTGGATTGTCCCGACCACCAGAGACGGCTATACCGAATCCATAGCCAGGAACTCTTGTCACACATATTTGTTTGAATTCCCAACCTCGTTCCTGAAAAAAAAAGAAAAAAATGGTCATTTTTAACGGAAATGAACAGAACCTAACATATAAGCCTATCCAAGAGCGCAGTAAATTTTTACAATGCAAACGTTTGCATTTCTTATTTTCGATTATTTTATTTTTCTAATGACCTTTACTTTGCGCCGATATGTCTCGTTACTTGAGCTGTAATGGTTTCTTTTTTTCATGAATTTGTAACTATGAAAGAGATAATTGCTGGGCTTGGGTAACCGATAATTAAAAATCGCTATTTAAATTAGATTTATTTATTATTTCTAAACACGATTCAAAATCTAGCAAAATTCTATCTATGAAATACATTTATTCTGGTAAACCAAATTACCCATACTAAAATGTGGTAGTGGACATTCAACTGAATAATACGCAAAGTCGTATCGTAAAATATATTAAATTTAAATAAATAAAACAACTTTTGTTATTATTTTTGTGAAAATCGTAAAACGTTGTTTTATTTATTTTTAGTTAACTATATACATTTCTTTTTCGGAGACTAGGACGTATCCAAAAACAACGTAGGTGGTAGCCACGACGATGCACTTTTCGCGAAAATAATAAGAAAATATGGCGAGATCCTCCTCATTCCACATGTTGCTAAACACAAGATGAATTTGAATTTCGTTTTTTTTTTAATAGCAACAAAGTCAACAATACTTCGTAGATGGGGACGACGTGATATTTTTCAACATTGTTTATGAAAATAGCAACAAAATTGACGACAATGTCGTCAACATGTGCTGCTTTGGTGGAGACCCGCCTTTAGGCAAGATCTAGTCCAAAAACCATTAATTATGTTTTGTGACGAACTAGAAAATACTAAAAACAATTTTTACACCCAATTTATTAGAATACAAGCACATTTTTCTTGAGTAATTCTCCAAAAATTAATCTGTTGATTATATATTTTACCGCAACACTTATGATTAGCAATATACACAAATGGGAATTATAAGCAGGTATAGTTGAAATGGTTTCGCAAAATTTGGCAACATTGCGACACATTAAATGATTAACTAAACAACTAATGATGCAGAAAATAAATAAAAGAACTAAAAATTCAAGGTTAAGTCAAGAAGTTACAATCTCTCATTTGGTCATTGACTGTCGCTTGTTTTATTCTCCTTTTATTTAAAAGTGAATCTGCTTACAGAAAATTGAAAACAACAAATTTTTTAATTCATTGTAGAAACGTAGATTCATTGATGTCTCAAGCTGAAAATAAATAATCTATTTTAGTCGCCGTCTCATTTTCCTCATCAATTGCCACTATGTCTATTAAGTCTGCTGGTGCTCATCTTTGACAAGTTCAAAGTCGTTAATTTCCGTCGTTTTTCACACTTTTTTTTTTCATTACGTCTAAGTGCTCTGTAAGCATTCAGAAACTCGATACAACGCTGTTTTCATTACCGGTGGTCTACATCTTTGAAGGAAAATAAAAGGTTACTTCCAGGTTCGTTACGTTAAAAATAGTCTTAACGGTTTATATAAATTAAATAGATCTTCTGGAGTTTTGTTGAAGATAATTTTATTGGTTGGTTTATTTTTATACTGATAGATACGTAGAGTTAATAGATTTAAAACGAAAATAGGACTAAAATGTCAAATAAATATACTTTCGAACTAATTATACATACAGTGTGTCCATTTAGTGCGGCATTCCTCTCTTACAGCGTTGTTTGAAATCTGATGCAAAAATTACTTCGGAAATAAATATGGTACCAATTAAGCTGAATTTTAAAATTATATTGGCTTCTACAGGGTGTTCCAAGAAAAGGTGCCACAAAAAAAATTCTTTTTTTAAATGGAATGGTGGGGATATTTTTACACTTTTTAAATCAACCCTTAGGTCTACATTAATAGTTAATTTTGATTTAATATCCCATACACCGTTGCCAAGTTATTACGAAATTTGTCAATTTTTCGAATTTTACACAACTTCTTATAAACCGCCATACAAAAGACATTTAGTCACAAATTTGTACATGATATTTCGTAAGAACCAGAAAGCCCTCGGTAACAGTATATTTAATTTCAGTGTTACAGGGTATTCAAAATTTAATGCCAAATTTTCCGATTTTCGAAGTAAATTTATTCAATTTTCTTAAATACGATACCCTGTATATTATAACATATTTGAAAAGCCCATGTATGGTTAGTAATTTAAATATTACTTCGATCCAAACCGGAATTATTAAAATCATAAAAAAATTTGAAAAACACGATTAGGTGAAAAAAATTTTCATGTCCGTCGGTCCGGATGTATGTGGGACGATAACTCAAGAACCACTAGTCCGATTTAAAAATTTTTTTCGCCAATCGTTTTCTCGCATCTACGAGAGGAACCCTATTGTTTTTGGGCATTCTAAATGTAAGGGGGTAAAAACTGGAGGGGGTTGTTCATATCTCCGCCATTTTTAAAAATATCGAAACAATTATTAGAAAATTAATTCGCTTCAAACTTTTTTCGATTTGAATTTTTGAAAATATTGTAACAGGTCTAAACACTTTTTTTATATATTCTAATTATTATTATAAAATTTATTTGTATAAAACTTTTTTTTATACGACCTACTGTGAAACTGGAGGGGTTGAAATATCAAAAAAATTATATCTCCGCCATTTTTAAAAATCTCGAAACACGTCATTAGATTTTTTTTCATGTTCTAATTTTTATAAAATTAATTCGCTGATTTTTACGATTTTTTACGAAATTTTTACGATTTTTTACAATTTTTTTCGATTTTTTTACGAATTTTAAAAAATTGAGAAACAGGAAAAAAATGGAACAAATTGTGAAAAATCGTAAAAGAATCTTAAAAACAGGCAAAAAGTTGTAAAATGTCGTAAACAAATTTAAAAAATTGAGAAAGTGAAAAAAATGGAAATAATCATAAAAATCGAAAAAAATTGTAAAAAAAAATGGAAAAAACAGGCAAAAATCAGAAGATTTCGTAAATAATTTAAAATAGTGAGAAAGAGAAAAAAATGGAAAAAACCATAAAATAAATAATCCTAAAACATCATAAACAATCGTGAAAAATTGTAAAAAAACCGTAATAAACCGTAAAACATCGAAAAGAAACTGGAAAAATTTGGAACAAATGAAAAAAAAAGGGATAATATCGTAAAAAATGTTAAAAAATTGTAAAAAATCGTAAAACACTGGTTAAAAGTCGTAAAATTTCATAAATAACGCTAAATAATCGTTAAACATAAAAAAAGTAAAAAAACGTGAAAAATTGTAAAAAACCCAAATGAACCGTAAAAAACGGAAAAGAAACTGGAAAAATTTGGAACAAATGAAAAAAGGGATAATATCGGGAGAGATCGAAAAACGCGAGTAAATTAGAAAAATCGAAAAAAAAATTAAACAAAATCAAAAAAAAAACCGTTAAAAAATCGTAAAACATTGTAAAAAAAACATAAAAAAAACGTAAAAAACAGGCAAAAAGTAAAATTTCGTAAATAATTAAAAAAATTGAGACAGAAAAAAAAAGAAAAATCCTGAAAAATCGTAAAAATTCATAAAAAATGTAAAAAAGTTTTAAAACAGGTAAAAAGTCGTAAAATTTCGTAAATAATTTAAAAAATTGTGAAAAATTGAATAAAATGGAAAAAATCGCAAAAAATGGTAAAAAATCGTAAAAATGGTAAAAAATTGTAAAAAAATCGTAAAAAATGGTAAAACACTAAACCTAAACAATCGTAAAACATAATAAAAAATCGTAAAAAACACAAAAAGAAAATTAGAAAAATCTGGAACATACGGAAAAAAGGGATAATATCGGGAAAGGTCAAAAACGCCAGTAAATTAGAAAAAAACGAAAAAATCGAAAAAAATCAAAAAGAATAAATAAAATAAAACGAAAAAAATCATAGAAAATCGAAACAAATTGGAACAAAAAAAAGACGGAAAAAATGAGGAAAGATGGGAAAAATTAAAAAAAAAAAATATTAAGACCCTAAAAAATTTAATTTCAATAAAAATGTATAATAAAATCAATTTTTTCTTAAAATCATAATTTCGACTGACTTTTTGTCATAAACAGTTCCTCGCAGCCATAGGATTCTTTAATGCACCATAATTAGATATGTTATATTTTTGTTTTTATTTTTTTGCAGGTGACTTTTGTTATACTTCTCAATACTTCTTCAGTTAAATAGAATTTTTCGGACCGAAATACGAAAAACATATGATTTTACCCCGAGTAATATTTTTTTATCTTGAAAAAAAGTTAATTTTCAATAAAAAAAATTCCTAAATAATAAATATTTATTGTTACGTTTATATGTATTAAAAGGGATAAATAAAATACATATTCCCTTATTGTAATACCTATATAATCTTTATCTACAACTTCCTGTTTGTTCGGTATAAGTATTTCAGAGATTTACCCGTATAAATCATTTAATTTGTAACAATTATCTATTAAGTTTCAAGTAGCAAATCGTAGTAGATTTAGATTGACTTTAACTTCCCGTTACACTCTTTGTTCCATAACGGCCACTTAACGAGGAATCAATTCTGGTGATGATTATCAGTCGAATTTGTTACTAATTGTACAGGACAGGACGGCTCGTTAAGATTTATTACATAAATTAAATTATCAGCTCAAGTGGTTCTGCTTGAAATAAAATCTGGCGTGCTAGCGTGCACATTTACTATTTACTTACTTCATTAGTCAGCCAGCTGCGTTTTATGCAAGTTTTCAAACGAAAGTTTCGAATTTGTGATGTATTTCAAGAAATACGTTATTGTATTATTTCGTGAGGAGTCTACATGTAAAATCTTTTTAAATTTGATTTTCCTTTGTTTTTTTTTCCTCATTTTTTCCCATCTTTTTCCTATTTTTCGCTATATTTTCCTTTGTTTCGTATTTTCCTAATTTTTTCCCATCTTTTTCAGTTTTTTCTTATTTTTCCCAATTTTTTCATATTTTCCCAATGTTTCTTTATTTTTCGTATTTTTTTCTTGTTTATCCCCCATTTTGTCAAATTTCCCTATTTTTTCCTATTTTTCCATATATTTTTCCTAGTTCCTACTTGTTAGATATATACAGTGTGTCACAGGTTGAGTTTTTTAAGAATTTTTTTTAAAGATATATACAGTTTGCGTTAAAACGAAATTTTTCAGAAACTCAAAAAGTATATAAAACGTGTCCCAAAAATGAAAATTCTTGTAAGGAACGTATATACAGTGTGTTTCAAATTAAGTTTTTTTAGGAATAATAAATTTTCTTAAGATATATACAGCGTGTCTCAAGTTTGAGTTTTTGATGAAAATTTTTTTTAAGGTATATACAGTTTGTCTTAAAACGAGATTTTCTAGGCCTGATGATAACTCTTAAGCCGAAACTTTGCCACCTGCTACTTGTTTAATTATATTATGGTACATGACTTGGAGTTTTATTTCTATTGCCTTTTTATTTTTGTTCTAAAAAATTAATTCCGTTTTATCCCTAAAACGTTGTTCCATTAAAGTTCCAAACTTCCAAATTTTGATTTCTTTACTAATTGAGTATTTTTCCAAGATTTTTTATAATTTTTAAGGTAATTTTGAGAATTTTTCAAGGATTTTTTAATTATTTTTCAAGGATTTTAAAAAAATTGTCAAATAAAATTTTAAGGATTTTTAGGAATTTTAATATTTTTTTATTGATTTTAAGGATTTCACAAGGACTTAAAAAGATTAAGTATTTTTTAAGAACTTTGAAAATAATAATAAGAAATTTGTAAAAAACAATTAGGCACTACAATAAAAATCCTCAAAGTTTTTGATTCAAATAAAAAAATATTATACTTATAGAAAAAACAAGATTTTGGAAGGAATTTTGGGGGTATTTTTCCAAGATTTTTTTATAATTTTTAAGGTTATTTTGAGAATTTTTCAAGAATTTTTTAAGGATTTTTTAATTATTTTTAGGAATTTTAATATTTTTTTAATGATTTTAAGGATTTCACAAGGACTAAAAAGATTAAGTATTTTTTAAGAACTTTGAAAATTATAATAAGAAATTTGTAAAAAAATAATTAGGCACTACAAAAAAAATCCTCAAAGTTTTTGATTCAAATAAAAAAATATTATACTTATAGAAAAAAAAAGAGATTTTGTAAGGAATTTTGGGGGTATTTTTGAAGATTTTTTATAATTTTTAAGGTTATTTTAAGAATTTTTCAAAAATTTAAGGATTTTTTAATTATTTTTCAAGGATTTTAAAAAATTTGTTAAATAAAATTTCAAGGATTTTTAGGAATTTTAATATTTTTTTAATGATTTTAAGGATTTCACAAGGACTTAAAAAGATTAAGTAATTTTTAAAGAACTTTGAAAATAATAATAAGAAATTTGTAAAAAAACAATTAGGCACTACAAAAAAAATCCTCAAAGTTTTTGATTCAAATAAAAAAATATTATACTTATAGAAAAAAAAAAGATTTTGTAAGGAATTTTGGGGGTCTTTTTTGAAGATTTTTTTATAATTTTTAAGGTTATTTTGAGAATTTTTCAAGAATTTTTTAAGGATTTTTTAATTATTTTTCAAGGATTTTAAAAAATTTGTCAAATAGAATTTTAAGGATTTTTAGGAATTTTAATATTTTTTTAACGATTTTAACGATTTCACAAGGACTTAAAAAGATTAAGTATTTTTTTAGAACTTTGAAAATAATAATAAGAAATTTGTAAAAAAACAATTAGGCACTACAAAAAAATCCTCAAAGTTTTTGATTCAAATAAAAAAATATTATACTTATAGAAAAAAAAAGATTTTGTAAGGAATTTTGGGAGTATTTTTCCAAGATTTTTTTATAATTTTTAAGGTTATTTTGAGAATTTTTCAAGAATTTTTTAAGGATTTTTGAATTATTTTTCAAGGATTTTAAAAAATTTGTCAAATAAAATTTTAAGGATTTTTAGGAATTTTAATATTTTTTAATGATTTTAAGGATTTCACAAGGACTTAAAAAGATTACTATTTTTTAAGAACTTTGAAAATAATAATAAGAAATTTGTAAAAAAAACAATTAGGCACTACAAAAAAAATCCTCAGTTTTTAATTCAAATAAAAAAATATTATACTTATATAGAAAAAAAAAGATTTTGTAAGGAATTTTGGGGGTATTTTTCCAAGATTTTTTTCTAATTTTTAAGGTTATTTTGAGAATTTTTCAAGAATTTTTTAAGGATTTTTTAATTATTTTTAGGAATTTTAATATTTTTTTAATGATTTTAAGGATTTCACAAGGACTTAAAAAGATTAAGTAATTTTTTAAGAACTTTGAAAATAATAATAAGAAATTTGTAAAAAAACAATTAGGCACTACAAAAAAAATCCTCAAAGTTTTTGATTCAAATAAAAAAATATACTTATAGAAAAAAAAAGATTTTGTAAGGAATTTTGGGGGTATTTTTCCAAGATTTTTTTTATAATTTTTAAGGTTATTTTGAGAATTTTTTAAGGATTTTTTAATTATTTTTCAAGGATTTTTAGGAATTTTAATATTTTTTTAACGATTTTAAGGATTTCACAAGGACTTAAAAAAATAAAGTATTTTTCAAGAACTTTGAAAATAATAATAAGAAATGTATAAAGAAAAAATTAGGGAATAAAAAAAAATCCTCAAAGATCTTAATTAAAAGAAAAAAATATTATACTTCTAAAAAAATTTAAGGAATTTTATAAGTGTTTGGAAGAAAAAAATTGTTTAGAATAGACCCCTCTTAGTTATAAATTCTTGTCAATTTTTTGACGTCTAATGAAATGCGGATTTGTTAACCAGATGGAAAGGAAATCATTTATTTACGTTCTCTTTAGGTATGAAAGGTATTTACATTTTTCAACTCAAAACACACGTGTGTTTAACACTCCCTGAACTCAGTTGAGCACAAGTTGAAACCAACCATGACCCAACATTATTCGCATAAAGACCTCTAATTACGAGAGTAATTCGATATGTGCATTTTTTTTTTATTATTTTTAAAACCGCTCGTTCACACATTATAAGGAACGAATACCAACAGTGCATTGTTTGTGAACCAGGGAACAAATGTATATGGTAATTTCAAGTATATCCGCCACCACGAGAAATCTTTTGTTTTAAAATATAGATTTTTCTTTCTCAAGATATACAAGGCGAACGTCACAAACAAATTTCTATTTGATGAATAATAGAAAATCTCTAAGTCATATCACATAAATTTAATGTTCACATTATAAAATTTAAAATAAACAAACCAAACAAATTATTATATAAAAAAAAAACTTAGTTGAACTTTAACCAATAGATACCTCTAAACTAATAATAATTTGTTTGGATTTTTATTTTAAATTTTATAATGTGACCGGTATCAATTCTGCATACCAATATCAAGTATAAGTTCTTCGCTTTTTCTGCCTGATGATGGCCATCGTTGTGGCCGAAACATGTCGCCGCCAATTTAATCCGGTTTAATTGAACATTAAATTTATGTGGTATGACTTTTCTATTATTCATTTACCACATTTGAACTATGGATAATATACATTTGAAACATTTCGACCCAGTTCATCTTTAAAATTAATACCTGGACGACCGAGCATTGCTTGTTTGTTCCCATTTTTCCCTATTTTTCTTTATTTTTCACCATTTTTTCTCACTTTTAACTGTTTGCCCCATTTTTCACTATTTATCATTATTTTTCCTATTTTACTCTATTTTCCCTATTTTCCATAGTTATAATATTTTTCATATTCCTTTCTATTTTTCTTGTTTATCATTATTTGTCCTTATTATTATCTATTTATCCCTATTTTCGTTATTAAATGCATTCTTGTTTCATTTTTCCAAATGGGGGTAAACGATAAGAGAATAGGCAAAAATTGAGAAAAATGGGGTAAAAGAGGAGAGAATGGGAAAAAATAGGAATAAATAAAGGAAAAAATTGGGAAAACAAAGGAAATAGTAAAAAATAGAAAAAAACACAGAAAAAACATAAAAAATAGGAAAAAATAAACTGATTTTGCCAAATGTCAATTTTTAGAGCAAAATTACTGACGGAAAAATTTTGAGTTGCTTGGCGTCTTATTTTTTAATGTCACGAATGCTCATACCTCAATACTTTGTATTTTCCTATTTTTTATGTTTTTACTTGTCTTCTCTGTTTTTTTCTATTTTTTACTATTTCCTTTGTTTTCCCGGTTTTTTCAATTTTTTCCTTTATTTATTCCTATTTTTTCCCATTCTCTCCTCTTTTACCCCATTTTTTCTATTTTTTCCTATTCTCTAATCTTTTGCCCAATTTTATTCTGTGTGGTATAATGTATTCTTGCTTATTTTTGTTTTAGAATTGGATGTTGAAAAATATATTCTTGGTTTTTTTTATTCAAATATGCATTGGTACTTCGTTTTTTACAATGACGTAAAAAAATACACGGTTTCTTTGTTTTCCTAAACCAAGTGGAAAAATGCATTACTGTTTTTTTACTCAAGTGTTTAAATTTTCATAATTTTTTCGAAGTCGAGTATAAAAAAATTGTAATTCGATTGAGAAAATAAGAATGAATTTTAAATTTGAGAGTGGAAAAATGCATGGTTATTTTTTTTAACAATTGGAATAAATAAATCAATAAATAAAATAAATAATGAAAAAAAAAATTGGAAAGAGGAAAAATGAATGGGTGTTTTGTTTTTCAAATTAGTGGGTAAAAATGCATTGTTGGTTTATTTTTAAATTAGTGTATGGAAAAATCTACTTTTGTTTTATTTTTCAAAATCGTGTGTGTATTGTTGCTTTGTTTTATTAATTCGTGTGTTTTCCAATTTGTGTCTTGCTTTGGATTTCAAATTTTTATTTGGAAAAATGCATTATTGATTTGTTTTTTCAATTTCCTGTATGGAAAAATGCATTGTTCCTTTATTACTCTAATTCGAGTGGAGAAAAATACATTGTTGGTTTGTTTTTAAATGTGTTTTTTTTCTCTATTTTTCCCTATTTTTCTTTAATTTTCCCTATTTTTTTATCAAATCTCTTCATTTTTAATTATTTTACCCAATTTTTCACTATTTAGCCCTATTTTTTTCTGTTTTATTCTGTTTTTCTCTATTTTTTCCTGTTTTCTCTATTTTTTTTAAATTTTTCATATTTCTTCCTATTTTTCTTGTTTATAATTATTTTTTCCTGTTTTTCCATATTTGTCCCTATTATTATCTTTTTTTTTAGAATTCAATGTTGAAAAATACATTCTTGCTTCTTTTTATTGCTTGGTACTTTGTTTTTTAAAATCACGCAAAAAAATATATTATTTCTTTATTTTCCTAAACCGAGCGGAAAAATGCATTATTGTTTTTTTTTCTTTACTCAAGTGTTAAAATTTTCATATTTTTGTCGAAATCGAGTATAAAAATTTTTGTAATTCGTTTGAGAAAATACGAATGTATTTCAAATTTGAGAGTGGAAAAACGCATCGTTAATTTTTTTAACAATTTAACTGAAGGTATTGGTTATTTTCCAAATTGGAGAATGGAAAAATGCCTTTGTCTTCTTTTTCAAATTCGTAGGTAAAAAAATGCATTGCTGGTTTGTTTTTAAATTTATGTATGGAAAAATCTACTTTTGCTTTATTTTTCAAAATCGTTTGTGAAATTGCTCTTTTATTTTCATAATTCGTGTGGTGAAAATTGCATTGTTGGTTTGTTTTTAAATTTGTGTCTGGAAAGATGTCTTTTGATTTAGATTTCAAATTTTTATTTGGAAAAATGCATTATTGATTTGTTTTTCAATTTTCTGCATGGAAAAGCGCATTGTTGCTTTATATTTCCTAATTCGAGTGGAGAAAAATACATTGTTCGTTTGTTTTTAAATGTGTATTTTTTTCCTATTTTTAATTATTATACCCAATTTTTCACTATTTATCATTATTTTTTCCTATTTTACTCTATTTATCTATATATCTATTTTTATCCATATTTTTTACTATTTTTGTCTATTTTTAATATGTTTTCCTTTTTCCTACTTTTCCCTACTTTTCTCTAATTTTCCTATTTCTTTTTATTTTTCTTGATTATCATTATTTTTTCTGTTTTTCCCTATAATTATTTATTTTTTCCTATTTTCCTATTTCTCCTTATTTACTCCTATTTTTCACTATTTTCCCATATGTTTTCCTGTTTGTCCGTAATTTCCCTTATGTCCACTATTTTTTTAATTTTGTCGTTTTTTTTATATTTGCTCTATTTTCTCTCTTTTCAATTTTTTCTTTTTTTATCCTAAATTTCCCTATTATTTTCCAATTTTTCCATATTTTTTTTTAATTTTCTCTATTTTTCCTCATTTTTTTCTTCCTCCTTTTTCTGTTTTTTTCCTGTTTTCCATTATTTTTTCCTATTTTCCTTATTTTTCCTGTTTATAATTATTGTTACATAATAAACTATTTTACAATACGAAAAATTTTAGTATCCACAGAGTAGAATCGAATAATTGCGATTAATAACCATTTGATTAACCAATATGGCTGACATAACATACTTAAAGTGAGAATTCGAGCGAATAAAAAAAATTTAACGATCTAGGTAAAACAGTAAAAGTAAATTCTATGACGAAATTAAATCAATTTACCTACTTTTCTCTCGCGCATTTATTCATAACCTAACCGTGAGTTTATGCAAATTAAGGAAAAAAAAGTCCACATCGATAAATAAGTTTAAATAAGGTGAACAACCGTGCATGAAACAACGTTCTAATCTGAAAACTTTCTTTGACATGTTCAAATTATTACTAAATCAAGAAAAGGAGAAAGAGATAGATAGATGAAAGGTTTCTCTAAAAGCAGGTGAAAATGTCAGATTGGTAAATCGGTATGCAAAATATTTATTTGAACCTCACCGATAAGTAAAAACAACATTTTATTTATCTTTCTTTCATAAATGTTATAGAAAATATCATTTAAAAAACACGAATATTTTATTATTATTATTTAGAATAGCCACTCAAAAAAATGTATCTTTATCAACAGTAAAAACTCAAGGTTTTTTTTTATCGGATAAATTTCTCTTTGTAACGAAAAATTTTACCAATCAGTAATTTTACGAGAAAATCGCGAGACCGAAGGTCGAGTGATTTTGTCAAATGTTAGTTTTTCGAGAAAAATTACAGATAGAAAAATTTTGTGTTGCTTGGCGTCTTGTTTTTTTTTATGTCACGAATGCTCATACTTCAATAATTTATTCTTTCCTATTTTTTATGTTTTTACTTGTTTTTTTTCTATTTTTCCTATTTCTTTTGTTTTCCCGGTTTTTTCAACTTTTTTCTTTATTTCCTATTTTTTCCCATTCTCTCATTTTTTACCCCATTTTCCCTATTTTTTCCTATTCTCTTATCTTTACCCCATTTTTCTCTATTTTTTCCTATTCTCTTATCTTTTACCCCATTTTTCTCTATTTTTTTTTATTTTTCCTATGTTTTTACTATTTGTCGTCTTTTTTCCTATTTTTACCATTTTCTTTATTTTCCCTATTATCGCCATGAAAAACATTTTCATTATTTTACCTTATTTTTTCATATTTTTCGCATTTTTCCAGGGAAAATATTTTTATTATTTTTTCCAATTTTCCCTCTTTTACCCGATTTTCCCCATCATTTTCCCGTTTTTCTATTTTTCACTATTTTCGCATTTTTACATGAAAATATTTTGTACCCTTTTCATTTTTCTCTGTTTCCATATTTCCTTTGTTTTTACCCATTTTTTCTCTTTTTTTATGTATTTATTCCTATATTTTTCCATTCTCTCCTCTTTTACCCCATTTTCTCTATTTTTTCCTATTCTCTTATCTTTTGTCCCATTTTTCTCGACTTTTTATTTCTCCAATTTTTTTCGTGTTTGTCTAATTTTTTCGTCTTTTTTTCCTATTTTTACCGATTTATTCCATTTTCTTTATTTTCCCTATTATCGCCATGAAAAACATTTTCCCTAATTTACCTTATTTTTTCATATTTTCCCATGTCTCCCTATTTTCTTCTATTTTTTAATATTTTCAAATAAGTTTTCCTAACTTTGCCGATTTTTCTTCAATTTCCCTATATTCTATCTTTTCAATTTTTTCCCTATTTTCCAAATTTTTCACTATTTTTCCATATTTTCCGCTAATTTTCTACCAATTTCTCTACTTTTCGCCATTTTTTCTGTACTTCCTTCTTTTTTCCATTTTTTCCTATTTTAAATTATTTTTTATTTTTCTTATTTTTTCCCATTTTTTTCCTAGATCTGTGTTATCTGATTTGTCTGTTCTAGATTTTTTGTTCATGTGTTTTTTATTGTGATTTAATTTTTTATTAATTTTTAGTATTTTATAAAAATTTTACCAATCCCCATAAAGGAATCGTATCGATGTCCGTGTTCGAATCTCGTGTTTTTTCCTATTTTTCTTTATTTTTCTCTATTTTATATCAATTCTCCTCATTTTTAACTATTTTTTACAACTTTTCACTATTTGTCCCTATTTTTTTCTATTTTATTCTTGTTTTCTCCATTTTTACGTATTTATCCATATTTTTTATATTTTTCCTAGCTTTCTCTACTTTTCTCTAATTTTCAAATTTTTCCTTTTTTTTCCTATTTTTCTTGATTATCATTATTTTTCCTATTTCTCCCTATTTTCGTATTTTCCCATATGTTTTCCTAATTTTGCGCTATTTTTCCCCATTTTTTCTATTCTTCCTGCTTTTTTCGGTTTTTCCTATTTTCCATTATTTTTTCCTATTTTTCTTATTTTTTTCCAGTTCATCCTCTGTGTTATCTGATTTGTTTGTTTTTGTTTTTACTGGTAATGTGTTTTTTATTGTGATTTAATTTGTTATTAGTTTTTAGTATTTTATAAAAATTTGACCCATCCCCCATATAGCAATCAAAAACGATTTGAATCCTTTCCATCTCTGGATTTTAATCAGTTGTTGTTAACAAAGGTAATAAATATTTAATCTTAGAAAACGGTTATTTGTTAATATTTCATTCCTTTTGATCAAATTGTATTGAGTTTGTTTTTTATTATTGCAACAATCAATAAATCAAGGCCATAGCGCGATCGATTGGTCAAACTGATTTATATTCAAATAGAAAATTCTCTAATCTCTACCATTTCGTTTATTCACATAAAATATATAATACAAATTTATCATTTTTACTTTCCGAACTAACAGAGTTGTATAGAAGGAAAGTATTGCGATCATGATATTTTGACCATACCCAGATTTTAACGAATCTTTACGTTTTGAGGTCACCTGAATCCATTTATACCATTTTTAGCATGATGTCTGTCTGTGTGTGTGAACACAATAGCGTCTAAACGGCTGGACCGATTTAGATGAAATTTTATATACATATTTAGGGTAGCAAGGAGACGACCCGTATAGATTTTGGAGTTAATCGAACAACTGGAAGTGACAGTTGATATAAGTGATGACGTCATTACTAAACAAGATGACAATAAAGTTTTACACATATATTTTTTATACGTTATAGTTTAATTTCGGATGATTAAAATTTTCAAAAACGTTTGCCATTGTTGCCAGATTTATAAAAAAGTATTTTTTATTCATATTTTTTTTAAATAACCAAAATAATGCATTTTTATGAAAAATTACAGGATATGAAAGTTGTAGAACATAAAATTTTCTACACATTTTGTCATTACCGTGTTTTTAAATTCCTCATAGTTTCGCCGCTAGAGGGCGTGAAAAAAATTTATATAGACATTTTTGTGACTTTTTTGGATTTTAAGCAAAAATTATGGATTTTTATGAGAAATTACATGGTATCAAAATTGTAGAGCATAAAATTTTCTATAAATTTTGTCTTAACTATTATTTCAAGTTGCGCATAGTTTCGCCGCTGGTTTTTATTTTAATCTTTATCTTTATTAAATTATTATTTTTTAGTTAAATTTTTATATTAAAAATTTTAAAAAAATATCTTTAAATTTGTAATAATTAATTTTATAATTGTAATTTTTTAAAAATTGGCTAAGAAACATTTAAAATTATATTACGATTTTAAACTAAATTGAATAACTTCTAAAATATTAAAGTTATTTAACTCGGATTTGCACCATTCTAAAGATAATGTAAAACTGTAAATTTAAAATGTATTTTAGTTTCTTAAAATTTAGAATTGTAATTATTATAGCAAAAATTAAGAATTTTTTTAAAATTTTTTGTAATTTCGTTTTATCAATAAGTATAAATTAAATGAAAAAAGTAAATAGCATATCCGAAAAGGATCGAAAAGTACTATGTGTGTAAATTATTTCATAATTTTAACATAGTATTTGTAAAAGTTATAGCAAAAAATGAAAAAAGTTTAAACAATTCAATGGATTTATCTACGAATTTTTGACAAAAAATTTGATTTTTTTTAGTTTTCTTAACTAACTTTATTAATGAATTTTGAACCAGAAAACCTTAAAAAAAGGTCTGTTTCCCATTTTGAATATAATTATTTATTGACTTTAAAATTATTCAAAAATAGGATTTATTTTTTTTAAGGTTAATATTAATATTAAAAATTTAAAAAAACCATTAAATTTGTAGTGAAAAACTCTATACTTGTGATTTTTTTCAAAATTTTATTCAAAAAATAGAATTCATAATTTTTTTTTGAAAATTAATATAAGTTAAAAACAAATTGAATAACTTTTGTTCTAAAGAAAATTTAAAAAAAAAATATTTTTTTGTCTTTTGTTTTATCGAAAATGGTAAAACAAAAAAGTAAATAGTACATCCAAAAGGGATCAAAAAGTACATTATGTGTGAAAAATTTCATAATTTTAAAATAATACTTGTAGAAATTATACAAAATTATTAAAACGTTAAAAAAATTTTTAGAAAAAATTAATTTTTTTTTTAATTTTTGTAAACTAATTTTATTAATGTATTTTGATGCAGTAAAACTAAAATAATCGATTAAACAATTACTTTACTAGGAGTGTTCGGAAAGTTGGGTGGGATTACCCCCTCATTTTTTATTTTTTTTTAGTATTCAAAATATAATAACTTTGAAAGTATAGTTAAAACCTCTTTCACTTATAATATAATATAATGGTAGAGTAATCAGAATGAGGAAGCAATTTACACCATAAATAAATGTTCTTTGCTACCATTATAGAAGGTTATTAAATCCCGACCTCGATCAGTATTATCTAGCAAGTAATGAAACCTCTTGAACCAATTTCGAAAAATCCGTTTTAATTTGTAATTCTACTATCGACGTAAATTAACAACCTACTTCATTACTGGTCAAGATTTATCGGCGTTGTGATCAGAATAGACAATTTCATGAGTTCTGGTTTCTGGTAGCACCGAAACCTGCTTATTTATTAAGTGATTTCTAATGTCTAACAAATTCATGTTCATACAAGTTTTATTAAGAGCGCAGGTACAGGAGACAATTTTATTTAAAAAAATTAATGACGATAATAGTTATTTTTACTTTTCCAAAATACAGGGTGTCCCAAATAAGAGTGATCGATTTTAAATGTAAATGCACAATGTATTAATTGCTCTAAATAAATTGGGTTTTCACTAATTGTTTTCTTTTACCCAAAAGTTTTCTATGAAGTTTGTTTACATTTTATCTACTAATTTTGGTCGAAATAAATGGTAAAAATATGTGTTATTTTAAATGGAACACTGTATATTTTGATGGCATTTAAAAGAGCGATTCATCATCTTTTAAAAAATGTATAGTTTGATACCTTTTGCTTTCCTATCAACAAAGATATTTGAAATTTCAAGAAACACTGCATTTTACCTTATGGAAAAAGGATATTGAATAAAAATTTTATAAAAAATTTATTCAGAAACAACAAATGACATTAGAGACATTACCGAAAACATTCTGACAGATATATTGGAAAAATCGTTTGAAAATTTAAAATTAAAGAATCGCACAAAATGTCAAAAATCTCAAAAAGTTGCAAAAAAAAAACCCAAAAAAAAATGGCAAATAATCGGAAAAATTGCAAAAATGGCAAAAAATCAGAAAAAAGTAGAGAAGAAAACAGAAATATAAGAAAAAATTGCAAAATATCGCAAAAATGTCAAAAAACCGCAAAAAATGGCAAAAAAAATGAAAAAAAATCTCAAAAAATAGCAAATAGTCGGAAAAAATGTTAGAAAATTGCAATTTTCTGACATTTTTTGCGATTATTTGCCATAATCGGAGAAATAAAAAAAACCAGTAAACATTTGAAAATAATTAAAGAAGAAAATATCGCAAAAATGTCAAAAAACCGCAAAAACTCGCGAAAACCGCAAAAACTCGCGAAAACCGCAAAAAAACACGAAAACTCACAAAAATTTGCAAAAAATCGAAAACAAAAAACAAGCGGAAAAAATTAAAACATACAGAAACAACGAAAAAATCGCAAAAAATCGACAAAAAAAGAAAACAGAAAAAAAATTGAAAGAAAAAATCATGAAACATTGGAAAAAATTTAAAAATCGAAAACACAAAAAATGCCAAAACATATTGCAAAAAATGACAAAAAATTTTTACGAAATGTCAAAAATTGCATAAATTGCAAACAATCGAAAATAATTGGGAAACAAAAAACCATCGGAAAAAATCAAAATATACAGAAAAAAAATTGCAAAAAACGCTTAAAAAACCGAAAAAATGGAAAGTATCAGAAAAAAATTGAAAGAAGAAATCATGAAACAATGGAAAAAATTAAAAAGTCGAAAACACAAAAAATGGTAAAAAATATTGCAAAAAAATTGAAAAATCGAACACAAAAAAATTGCAAAAAAATCTTACGAAATGTCAAAAATTGCGTAATAAATTACAAAAAATGCGATTTTTAGCGGTTTTTTTCTTCTTCCGTTTTTTGATTTCTTCATTTTTCCGTATTTTACAATTTTATTTTTCATTTTTCCCCAATATTTTCTAATTTTTCTCTCAAATTTTTTCAAAGTTTCTTGTTTTTTTTATTGTTTTTACCGATTTTTTCTGACTTTTTGATTCTTTTAATTGTTCCCGTTTTTTTTTCATTTTTATGGCTTTTTGTTTATTTTTTTTGTTTTTTTTTTTAATTGCTTTCAATTTTTTCTAATCTTTCCTCATTCTGTTTTTCTATTCTTTTTTTGATTTCTTGCGCTTTTTTTGCGGCTTTTTTTTGCGATTTTAAACGGTTTTTTTTTTCTTCGGTTTTTTGATTTCTTTATTTTTCCGTATTTTACAATTTTATTTTTCATTTTTTCCCAATATTTTCTAATTTCTCTCAAAATTTTCTGTGCTTTAAAATATAGTCACCATAATTTTAATTCTAAAAGAAACTTAATTTTCATTAGGTATCATACTAAAATAGTGATTTAAACAGCATTTTAAAAGTATTGGAACAAAGACATAAATTTTCTATGAAAATATGACGGCAACATTGCTTTAGATATGAATTATATACCCCAAAATATTTATTTTGCAGGTGGCGCCATCTATAAAAAAGTATGTCAACTGTCAAATTGCTAGAATAACAAGTTTCTGATGTATTGTTGCTTATTTTCACTTTATAAATTTTTGAACATATAAGAAAGCAAAAAATGAAATATCTTTTATGTACCGTCTCTAATGGGAATATAATATAATTCCTGAAACTGTTTTTAAAGCGATTTTTAATGCATTTTTTTTGAGGTTCAATTTTCACAATTCTATTGTTTTTTTTACATTTTCTTAATATTTTTCACTTTTCAATATCCTATTCAGGAACTAATTTAATACCATTAGAACATTATAAAAGCAAATCCGCATATATTTATTGCCTGGATAGTCCTTATATGTTCAAAAATTTCAATATGCTTGTCCATTTGCTAACGCAGCGCCGCCTTAAGGATTTTGGCAAAGAATAACGTTCTTCTTTCATTTTGTGGTGCAAAATAGTGAATATCTGTGATATTGAGACTGCAAAAAAAAGATATCAAGAAATGGCCACCGACACCTGAATATTGCCATTAATTTAATTACTGTCAAATAATTTTAAAAACCCCGTCATCTACTTCGGATCATTTTTGAAGCATTTCAGCTGGTGATGCGCATCGGTAAGGGGGAGGTGATCCAGATCATTTTTGATTCAGATCAGTTGCAAATAAAATAGTGAAGCAAGTGATCTAAAACTGAACTGATCCAAGTGCAAAAGAAATACAGCTATAATTGCTGCCCGAAAAACAGTACAAGGGTGCATTTTTCTTCACGAGATACTTTTAACATTTTTGTTTTATTTAATACGAAGTTTAATTGAAAACAGTTTACAAATCTGATTTCCGGCAAAACCGGATGTTGACCATATTGATTTTTTATTTTTACTAGTGACAGTTCTTATGTTTTATAAAAATAATTTTACATACAAGAAAAGTGTTATGTTAGCCACAACCGATATTTAATTTTTTTATAATTTAAAATGATACAGATAAAATTAATAATATTACATTCACCTTGTAATCAGATTCAGCGCATGTTCTTGCGTGCTCTATCTCGATCTGTAGCTTTCCGATATTCCTAATTAAAGTTAAATCAAAATGTGCAAGCAACCGAGAATACGATGAATAAAATACCATGAGAAACAAAAAATTATAGAAGGTATTTCATTTTGTAGTTTGAAAGTAGATTGATTTTACATAACTACGTTTATTGAAGAGATCTTGTTTAATCTAAAGATTAACCGGCTTTAATATATTAAAATGGTTTGTTCTTATATATAATTTTGGTGCTGTTTTATGTATTGTATGGTTGAACGGTGATAAGTGTATATGTAAGTATGACAAGAATAAAAAATGAAAATAAGGTTATAAAAATAAAATTTAAGGTGTTTATACATGATAGTTGAGTATAGATTTTATTTTGTTTTGACAAAAAGGCAAAGTGGGTGTAAAGAAAAATGAAAAAGGTTGTTGTTGAATGATCATTATTATTGACAAGAGATTATATACAAAAAATTAAAACACAAAAATTAAAAAAAAAATATTTAAGTAATATTCAAAATAAAAAGGTTGAAAAGTAATAGAAAGAAAAATAAAAATCTACTAGAATTTGAGAGAAGAATACAAAGTTTTAAAATAAATCGGTCAAGTGAGTCTCAGACTTCGCACATTTAGGGTACCGTACCAAATGTAGAATCCGCGCAGAGGCAGGATTCTTAAAGGTCTTTAAATTTTTAATCGAACTAATAAGTCAAAAAGGAAGTGAAAAGAAAAATAACCTGGCGCATGTATGTTAGGCGAAGAAAAAAAATATGAATATCACAATCCGCATATAGGCTTAGATATATTAACAAATTTTGAAATACAACGAACAAATTTATTAATATCAGCGTAACTGACAAAGATAGAAAAAAAAATTATAAGATGAAAAATGCGTTTTTTAATAAAACTAATACGATTGCACAGATAAAAATAATAAAATATCGAATATCACAATTCGCATAAATATAAAGGTACGGAATCTTAAAAATGAGGGAATGGTAATGAAAAAATCATATTTATTAATATATTGGTATTTGTTGGTAAAATATACGCAACAATAAACATTATCACCAAATTTCAAGTTGATAGGTCAATGGAAAGTTAAAAAATACTTCGGAACAAAATTTTGCAAAAAATGCTGACTTTGGCCTACGTTTTGCAATATTTTTTAAAACAAAAAATTTGGCTTTTATCTATTCAATGATACCTCACTTGATGGGGTAGGCCAATTTTTTTTTTCAGCGCCCCCCTTTAGCTGTATGGGAGCCCCCTTGAAAACATTTAAAAATATTTTTTATAATATACTGTGAAAATTTGAAGACTCTAGCTCTAACAGTTTGGTTGCTAGACCGGTGTGACAGACGGACGGACACGCGAGTGAGAGCAATAGGGTTCCGTTTTTACCCTTTGGGGTACGGAACCCTAAAAATAAATGTATAAACATAAAAAGTATAAAAGAGAATACAATGGTTGAGAGAGATTGGATTTATCAAAGGGACTAGAAAGAATTGAAGAAGGGTGATTTATGGAATCAAATATTTATTTATCAAAATTGAAGGAGTGATAAGATAAGTTTTTTTATTATTTTTGGCTTAGTATTTTTTTTGTAAACCAGAGAAAAAAATAATAGATCTGGCATTTTTTTAATTATCAAAATTACCCAAAAAAATATTTTAATTATTATAATGAATTTGTGAAATTTTTCCTTTATGATACTTGTTGGTAGTAAAAGAGTGTGAAAGATATTAAAGTCGATTTATTAGTGCAATACATTTTTAATTTAATTGAACTCACCCTGAGAAAATAATTAAAAAAAAAAGAACATACCAATTTAAAATGATTTTACAAAGTGGAGTTTTCTGAAATCGAAGGCACCACAAACCAATTTAATACACAGGGTGTTTTTTTAAAAAGTTTGCACCCCCGATTTAGGTTTACCCAATAATTTTTGGCAAAAATGGCGAGACACGTCGATTTTTGATTTGAGGGGGACAAAATTTTTGATAACAAACAGGGGGGGTAGTAAAAAAATTAAACTCAGTGATTTGAATTCTGCATTGAATTACCTTTTCCCTGATGTGTCACACATGGTATGTTCCATATTTAAATTTTAAAGTTGAGGGGCGAGGGGTGAAGGGGGTTGAGGTAAAGCGACAAATTTTGTCAAAAATTTCGTTTCCTTTAAATCAAAAGTCTACGTGTCTCACTATTTTTCTCAAAAATTATTGTGCGAGAGTAAACTGAGGGTAGGAAAAAACACCCTGTATTTCTGTTCAGGGGGGTAGTAAAAAAATTAAACTCAGTGATTTGAATTCTGCATTGAATTACCTTTTCCCTGATGTGCCACACATGGTATGTTCCCTATTTAAATTTTAAAGTTGAGGGGCGAGGGGTGAAGGGGGTTGAAGTTAGAGTGATGTTTGTTGTCAAAAATTTTGTAGCCCTCAAATCAAAAATCGACGTGTCTCGCCATTTTTGCCAAAAATTATTGGGTAAGCCTAAATCGGGGGTGGAAACTTTTTAAAAAAAACACCCTGTATACATGATTTTTAATAACATTCTTTATATAAAATTTTTTGAGTTTTAAAAATGTTGTTTCTCAAAAAATAATCTTTCAAAGAAAAAAAACTGCAAAACACGTTAATTTTATTTATTTTCTATACAGGGTATTTCAGAAAATGTATGGAAAATATTAAAGGAAAAAATAACTGAAGCAAGAATGCGTTTTCTTGTACACGAATTTGAAAAAACAAATAAAAAACACATTTTTCCACAAAAAAAAAACCAGAGAAAAATTCAAAAGTATTTTTTCACAGACGAATGTGGAAAAAAGCGAAAATGCATTTTTTCACATTTAAATTGATATAAAAGAAAGAATGCATAAAAACTAGAAAAAAAAACAACAAAAATGCGTTTTTTCACACATACATTGGGAAAAAAGCAAGAATGGATTTTCTACATAAAAATTGGAAAAAAACATTTTACACAAATTTGAAAAAAAAACAAAAGCAAGAATACATTTTTCCTTATTAAAATTTGAAAAAATGCAAAGTGCATTTTATCTCACACAAATTTAAAAAGAAACAAACAACAATGCATTTTTCTACACGAAAAACTAGAAAAAACAGCAGAAATACTTTTTTTTTCACACATACATTGAAAAAAAAAGCAAGAATGGATTTTCTACGTAAAGATTGAAAAAAACAGCACTTCTTTTACACAAATTTGAAAAAAAAACTAAAGCAAGAATACATTTTTCCTTATTAAAAATTTGAAAAAATGCAAAGTGCATTTTATCTCACACAAATTTAAAAATAAACAAGTAACAATGCATTTTTCTACACGAAAAACTAGAAAAAACAGCAGAAATGCGTTTTTTCACACATACATTGGGAAAAAAGCAAGAATGGATTTTCTACGTAAAGATTGAAAAAAACAGCACTTCTTTTACACAAATTTGAAAAAAAAACTAAAGCAATACATTTTTATTTATTAAAATTTGAAAAAATGTAATCTCACACAAATTTAAAAAGAAACAAGCAACAATGCATTTTTCTACATAAAAAACTAGAAAAAACAGCAGAAATGCATTTTTCACACGAATTGGGAAAAAAGCAAGAATGCGCATTTTCCACACAAAAAATTGAAAATAACAGCAAAAACGCATTTTTTTTTCAACAAACTCGAAAAAAACAAACAAAAATACGAATGCACACTCGAACTTGGAAAAAACTGCAAGAATGTATTTTTCCGCAAAAAAAAAATTGGAAAATTCAGCAAAAACCCATTTTTTGACATATAAATTGGTAAAAAAACAAGAATACATTTTTCCACAGAAAAAAATAGCAAAAATGCGTTTTTTACACATAAATTCAGAAAAAAGCGAGCATGCATTTTTCCACATAGGAAAACTAAATAAAAAAACAGTAAAAATGCATATTTTCACACATAAAATAGGAAAAAAGCAAAAAAAATTGATACAACAATGTACTTTCTCTCAAAGGAATTTGAAAAAAAATCGGTTGTGTCCGGAGACGAATACTTTTCAGATATTTAGTGTTAAAGTTTAAAACTTTGACATTTTTTTATTTTTGACAGGTTTAAACGTGTGGCCTCTATCGTGGAAGAATACACACAGACAGACAGACAGACTTCCATCTGGAAATGGTCTTAATCAACTCAGGTGACCTCAAAATGGATATTTTCATCTTTATCTCGAAAACTTTTTTTAGCTTGTTCACAATACTTTCCCTTCTCGAAAGTAAAAAAATTAAAAACAAAATAAAAATGACGTCTTAAGTGACATTTGACAGTCGATTTGTACGTGTTTGAAGTCTTAGAATCGAATATAGGATTTTTATGAAAAAAAATCCAAAAATAGATCTATTATCGACCCAAATTTTGTATAATTCTATTTACCCATTTAAAAGTTATAGGGGTGGCCATGACCCATTTACACCCGGTATGTAGTTTATAAAATATTATAATAAACATATATCTTAACTAAAATAATATTTGTTGATTTTTTTTAAATGTATAAAAAAATTACTTACAAAAATACAAATAAGAACAGTGATAGGATAATAAAAAAGAGTAAAAGGCAAAAAATTATAAATAGTAATTTTTTTTTAAAGAAAAATAATGAAAATTTTATGAAAAAAGAATGAATTATTTAATAAAACTAGCACATTCCAATTAATAAATAAAATTAAAGACATTATGTACACTCAATGAACCGCTAATTAGATAAGAAAAAAAAGCATGATAGTCATAAGCCCTCGGTTAAATTCTTTTTCAACGAGACTTCAGCGAAAGTAATAATTATCTAATGATTGGCTATTTGAGGTAGGAAATGGAGGGACGACCGAAGTGGAAAAATACGGTTCTCGCTCAGTGGTCGAGATAAAAGAGACATCAAAAGAGACAGTTACGTCCATTAATCGTTTATATCGTACGTTATTGTCTGGTGAAAGATTGTTCGTTGAACCGTTATCGAATGCTGCGACATCGACAATCTACCCATTGTCTGACGAATTGAGAAATTTCAGATTTTTAAGAACCCAGGGAAAACGCTAAATCGCTAAATCTTTACAAGATCTGTTTTGTTCGCTTGATTGGATACGGTTTTCCAGTTTGATTGATTGCGGAATAGGTAAATTCCAGGAAATATAAATCTTTTAAAAAAAAATATTTTACCAGTCTTATAAAATATTCATTCAAACTGGTTCATTTAATTAATTTATTATTTTTAAACATATTAAAATTACTGTCGTTAAACCAGTATATAAAAAATGAAACATAATGTTACCTGAAAACTATAGACCAATAAGTATGATCTCTAAATATTTGTAATATATTCGAAAATTATTTCAAAATTGCAATTTGGGTTAAAGACGGGGAAATCAACTACTGACGCAATCGCTCATTTAGTACATAAATGCGTAGCAGTATTTTAGTCTAGTCGAGAAGTGAGTTTTCTGCGAAAAATAGTTAGAAGGGTAGGAAAAATATGAGCAATTCTGAGAAATGTGTCATGTCGATTTTTTCCTGCAAATAAAAATTGTAATTGTTATTAACAAGAATTACAATTTTTATTTGCTGGAAAAAATCAACATGACACATTTCTCAGAATTGCTATCTGCATCGAATGAACCAATCGCTTATTTTTTTCCTACCCTTCTAACTATTTTTCGCAGAAAACTCGACTAGACTATTTATCGACTAGGCAAAAGCATTCGATACAGTAAACCATCCGAAAATTGGAAATTTAATCATTCGAGATCTGTTACTTTCACTATTAACAAGTTATCTAGAAGATCGGGAACAAATGGTAAAAATAAAAAATATAATCAGCAATAAAGGAAAAATTAAATTTGGAATCTCTCAAGGAACGGTCATTGGTCACATTCTCAATATTTGTTACAAATATGATCTGCTTCAGTTAATTTATAGGGGAAGCATAATCCAAGAGAGCTTTCTTTGTCGTGACTCGGATTGAAAACTTTGTCCGTTAAATTAAACTGCTTTTAGTGATTTAATGACAATGAAAATTTTACTGCAGTTAGCTGACCACATAAACCGAGTTGTGACGAAGCCGAAAATTTAAAATTTTACTTAGTCGCTTGTTTTTAATATTTACCTATATAATAATAAAGGTAAAGATATTTAAGTTACAATAAACCCGTTTTTACTTTACCGGGTGGTTGAGACGGTCTGGCCAAGTTCATATCTTTAGAACGAACTTTAAAATTTGGGGTGTCATTCTAGACCTAATTTTGAATTAAGTGACATCAAAATCCCAAAATGGCGAATTTCCGGTTTCTTTGAAATTGGCGTATACACTGAATTTTCAAATGGAACACCCAGTATGTTTTTACATTTTTGGATTCTACAAGTCAAATTACGTAACATTTCACTGATGGACATTTTAGTCCGATGGGACTAGATCTAGCTCTATTAACACTGCTTTAGTCCCTTAGTCCGCCTGATAAAATTTTAGTCCCCTGATATTTTTTTTTTATCTAACTATTATTTTCTTCTTTTCTTTTGTCGTCTTGATCTGATACGACATTTTGAATATTTATCTACTTGTAACTTTTGGGAAAGAAGAATTATGGATCAAATCATGATCATCGTAATAACAGTCTTAAAAAGAAAAAGAAGATTTGAGTTAATTTGTTGACATTTGTTGACATTTGTCAATATAAACATGTCATCTGTCAAGGAAAATGACATAAAACAACCACTGTGCAGTATATAGGTAAACTATTTATTCTTAAAAAAAAAGAATTCTCAATTCTTCTTTTTCAATAGCGTTAGCTTCCACCATGAAACGAGAAGTAGTTACATATGAAAATTGAGTTTCTTCATCTTTTCGAAAAATTTTCGTTTTTATTTATTCAAAAAAATTATTTGGGTGAATCTAGCCCTCAGATAAGGTATTTAGAGGAGGAGCTATTGGGCGGAAAGTGCTCGCAATTTGGAGACAAATATTCCATAAATAGTTATTTGTATGCCTAGGCCGCGAAATACCTTTTTGGCGAACCGAAAGAAAGATTATCGCCGAGGCCGCTTGCGGCCGAGGCAAGATAATCTTGAGGTCGAAAAATAATTGTCCAAGTTGAGACAGCCTTGAAGGTATAAAAGAATTGTGGGAACCATGTTTACCTGTAGTAAAGTCTTATTTCAAGTCGTTTAAAATATTTGAATAGTCTAGTATTTTTTAAAGCAAAAGTATAACAACATAACCGTAACATACAAAATGTTTAAGTACATTAAATAACCATAGCGTGACGGCCTATTTCGTTAGAATTAAAATACTTTACTTGTAAAAAAGGTTTTCACACCGATTTAGGAGCTTTCCATGGTCAAGTTTGGAATAATGTTTCGTCTTAACAAAACCGAAGTCAATTTATATTTAAACATTTAAAGTAATTGAAGTCCAAAACAATGGCCAGCTCCGATTACTGGACTTAAGAAAACCTGAAGTACCATTCACATCCATTTCACCTCAAATGCTAAGAAAAATTGATACTGAGAGTAAATGACAAAGTTGGGGGGATAAAATTCCGTATCAATAAATGAATACTTATACAGGTTGTCCCATTTGAAATAAATTAAAAAAGTTCAAGGGAAGTTTGTGGAATATAAAATTTATTTTAGATCACCATGTACAAAATAAAATTTTAAACTGCCTAAAAAAATCTTTGGTCCTTTATTTTTGTTTGAAAATTGGTACTTTTAAAGTTTTATCGTTAAATTTGATAGTTGCGATTTTTTAAAAATAATATTTCAAATATTTTTGGGAAAAAGGTTGTTATCTTCAAAAACATTTTGAGGTGTGTAGTACTATGTCGATTCTAAAAATTCTAATTTATTAATGGATTACCCAGTATACTTGAAAATAATTTCAAAATAAATCTACATAATTAACGTGTCCAGAGATGAAACCGACAAAACTTAGGGGGTTATAGGGACTGCCAATATGATTGCAAAAAGCCATACACAAATGTCCAAAACCGCTTCGTTACTGATATACAATGTGATTTGTGAATTTGGACAAAAAATTCAATCCGCCATATTAAATACAGGGATAACCCGATTTGATTTAAATTTGGTACATGAATTAAACTAAATGGCCTTAATAAGTAGCCCTTTGAACGAAACCAATATCAGGACCGGAATATTCTTTTTCTTCCATCTTAAGTTCTTGTAAGAATAACTCACCCTGTATAATGATTATCAAAAATCTGAGCTCAGATTCGAAATCTACGGAAAAAATCCTACAGGAACTTGTTAAAAAAGTTTCTGGCACCATTTCAGTTATTCCGTAATAAATTATGATGTTAAATGTTTTCATTCGAGAAATTAATTTTCGGATAAAGTACCGTCAAAAATGGGTTAATATAATAAAAAATTACGAAACCAAGACATAAATATTGTTATTTTCTTTAATTAGTTTGTAGTAAAATTTTATAAAATACTCTCATAACCCAAAAAAAAAGTGAAGACTAAAACCGTATCAGTAGCTTACAATTTTTGTCTAAATACAGTAGGCTTGTGTCAAGTGTCAAATCGCTATTTTCAAAAAATTATTGTGCGTTGTGTTGTACTTTCATAAATTCAAAATTAGTAAGCAAATATAATTTATAAAAATTTCAGTACAGTCCTTTTTGAACAAATTCCTATCCGCTTTTTTTAGCAGATTTTGAATCTGCGATCAGAATATTGATAATTATACTAGAACAGTTATTCTTACAAGAAATGACTCATTCCGGTCCTGATACGAATTTATTTTTTCGTCTTTTCTTGGGTTATGAAAGTATTTTATAAAATTTTACTATGAACTAATTAAAGAAAATAACAATATTTATGTCTTGGTTTTGTAATTTTTTATTATAATAACACATTTTTGATGGTATTTTATCCAAAAATTAATTTCTTGAATGAAAAAATTGAAAATAATAATTTATTACGGAATAACTGAAATGGTGCCAGAAACTTTTTTAACAAGTTCCTGTACGATTTTTTTCGTAGAGTTCGAATCTGAGCTCAGATTTTTGATAATCATTATACAGGGAGAGTTATTCTTACAAGAACTTAAGATGGAAGAAAAAGAATATTCCGGTCCTGATATTGGATTCGTTCAAAGGGCTACATATTAAGGCAATTTAGTTTAATTCATGTACCAAATTTAAACCAAATCGGGTTATCCCTGTATTTAATATGGCTGATTGAATTTTTCGTCTAAATTCACAAATCACACTGTATATCAGTAACGAAGCGGTTTTGGACATTTGTATATGACTTTTTGCAATCATATTGGCAGACTTTATAACCCCCTAAGTTTTGTCGGTTTCATCTCTGGACAACCTGTATAGAACTACGATATATAAGATTCTTTTTATTGTATTTGTTTTATTTATTTTCTGATTATTATTTTTCTGTATATATACATTTCCTGCAACATATTATTTATTAATAATTCTTCGTCCGTTATCTTTATACTCTTTAATCAACATAACAAAAAGCTCGGTAGTTTTGTTCTAACAGCGGCATGTCACGCTCATGAACCTTGAAATTAAAAATCAAGTGACCCTTGACTGTCTTGTAAATAATTAAAAACACTCTTAATTGTTTCAGTCTCGTTAAAAGAGTTATTATTATAATTTTTTCGCTATGAAAATAAACACTTTTAGATTTTTAAAAATTAGGATTACACCAAAAAAATTTAAACATCCAAAACCTGGTGATTCATTATTCTTGAAAATATTTTGTTTGTAATAAATAATAATAAACATTCAATATAAAGCAGGATTTTAAATTACAAGAAATGAAACTATATTAAATATAATTTTCTTTCTAAGATATTTATGTCAAGGAAACATTTGTTAGTAAAATCATAAATAACGTCTCTTTTAATTTTCTTTTCGGACAATAAATAGGACAGTGGAAAAAATAACGGCGCGACAGGTGTACTACAAATAGAATCAGAGTTTAAACATCTGTATTTTGAGAGGATCTCGCATTCAACAATCTAAATTATTGAAGTAGGTAATGGGAAAATTCGAGTTGTCACACTTTTAGAACTTTTAATAAAACCCACTCGTTATGGACGAACGCCAAAATTTTAAATATTATTATTAGTTGACAAAATGTATTCAAATGTTGCCAATTTCAATTTTTTATAAAAAATATTTTGACACTTACATGGTTTTATAGCACATTGTGCTAAGTATCAAATCACTATAAAATTTGGTTTAACAATTTTTTATATAAAGATGTATGAATGTTGGGCAAAAATGTCGTTAAAATTATACAAAAATTCACACATATCGGGTGACCACGAGTCAATGTACGCCCCAAATATTTTGGTTGTTTTTTAATTAAAAAAATAGGTTTTTGGCACACATCAATTAGACAATAATAGGATACTTTTAGACTAACAGAAATGAAAATATCACTTGTGACATCAACTATTTTTTCTTAAATGGAATGATTATATTTTTTAATGGTTTCTCATTAAACATACATTTCTAAGTGCAATAGTTTTTTCAGACTTAAAAAATTCCCAAAAAATGAACAATTTTTTAATTTATTCAAAATGGCCGCGTCAGATGAATGCGATGTAAGAAAATTACTAAGTAGGTTATGTTGAAGAATATCGTCACCACTAACCAAAACTACACTTTTTAAACACTTTAGATACGTTACGCTAATAATGTTAGCATCATCAGGAGTACCAAATTCCCAATTTAAGTAGGCTATGGAAATTACTGGAGACAAGAAAATATTTGTTTGAATAGGTACCAGTATTTTTAAGTTTTTTTTTTTTCAAAAAAACGGATTTTAATTTCCATTTGCATTTCCGTATGGGTCCTATCGATTTTTTCTTAATGGAACTGTGTAATATTTAAAAATGTAATAAAAACTAAGTTCCTTTCGTTATTTTTTCCTACTAAAAATTTTAAAATGAAAAAAAAAATCAAAAAAATCGGAGTAGGAAAAATCGGACAAACCGAAAGAAATCGAAAAAAAACGAAACAAATCGAAAAAATCAAGAGAAATCGACAAAAATCGAAAAAAAAAGAAGAATAAGAAGAAATGGGAAAAAACCTGAAAGAATTAGAAAAAATCAAAAAACAACAGAAAAAAATACAAAAAAGGAAAATTAATTAAAAAAAAAGGAAAAATCTGAAAAACTGAAAAAATCAGAGGAATAAGGAAATATGAGAAATATAAGCAAATATTACAAGAGAAAAATCATAATAAAAAAACAGAAAAAAATAACAAAAAATCAGAAAAACATAAAAAATAACAGAAAAAATAGAAAAGACCGAAAACAATTTGAAGATCGAAAAAAAAATCGAAGAAATCGTGTAAAATCAAAAAAAAAATTTAAAAAAATTGAAGTTTTCGAAAGAATCGACATTTAAAAAAAAAATAGAATAAACCCAGGAAAAATCGGACAAATCGTAAAAAACCTTGAGAAACTCGGAAAAAAATCGGAATAGAAAAAATCAGAAAAAACGAATCAAAAAAAAATCAAGAGAAATCGAAAGAAATCGACAAAAATGGAAAAACCAGGAAAATCAGAAAAAAACTGAAAGAATTTGAAAAAAAGACCAAAAACCCTAAAAAATAGAAAAAATCAAAAAATAAGAAAGACGGAAAATCGAGAAAAAGGAAAAAATCGGAGGAATAAGAAAAATAAAGAAATATTAGAAAAAATTCAGAAAAAACTCAGAAAAAAACAAGACACAATTAGAAGCATTGAAAAAATCAGAAAAATTAGAAAAATAAGAAAAAAACGAAAAATCCAGAAAATCGAGAAAAAACGAAAAAATCAGAGGAATAAGAAAAATAAAGAAATATTAGAAAAAAATGAAAAAAATCAGAAAAAAAAACAACAACAAATCAGAAAAAGAGATACAATTAGAAGCATTGAAGAAAATCAGAAAAATCTGAAACAATATAAAAAATAACAAAAAACTTTGGAAAACGGAAAAAATCGAAAAGTTCGAACAACTGAAAACCGAAAAAAAAGATCGAAAAAAATTGGAAAAAATGGATTAATATTAAAAAAAATTAAAAAAACTGGAAAAAATTGAAGATATCGATAGAACCGAGACATTAAAAAAAATGGAATAAATTCAGGAAAAATTCGAAAAAACCTTGAGAAATTCGAAAAACATCGAAAAAAACTTTGAGCAATTCGGAAAAAATCGAAAAAAAACCTTGAGAAATTCGGAAAATATAGAAAAGGTCGAAAAAAATTGGAAGAGAAAGATATTAATTCACCTAAGGAACTCAGTCCCCCGATCGCTCATTTTATCAGATATTTCTTAGGACTCGTACCAAGTGACTTATGTGACTGCCGTTTAGAGAATTACCCACGAAAAATGTGAATAAATTGTTTTTAATGTATTTTCCAGTTAATGTTAAGTAATCCTACCCCATCGTACATTTTTTTGCGCAAAACACGGTATAGAGCGCCACAAAACATAATTCTTCGTTTTTGGACGAGATTTCGCCTAATATTAAAAATATTTATTAGAAAAGCGCATCTATGCTACTTTTTCTAAATTTATCTAGAGAAAAGTTTTAAAAAAATGCCACATATGCGCTCTAGAGAATTAAATATAGAATCGATTGGTGCAAACCGCAGCTTCCTATATTTAATATTAAGGGAGCGACCGTCCAAAAATCATTTCAAGCAAGATATTGGCGCATGTAGAATTCTTATTTCCTGCTACTGGTTTTATAAAAATCTAACTTACTTTTCAGTTGTATCGTTAGAAAATGGTGACATCAACGTACCTGAAAGAAAACAAAAATGGATTAAAATAGATTCATACATTTCCCAATTTAATAAAAAAACGTTTAACGTTTTCAAATTTTTGATAAGTAAAGTTTTAATATAATAAAAATATGACTGTAACAATATATCAAACACCTGCAAATGGATTAAAGTAGACTAGTCCAAAGCTCTATTCTTTATGATTTATTGACCTCACCCTTTCTTTGTGTTTCGTTGATCCCTTTCAAGGTCAACAAACAACTAATCGTAATCATCCGCTCCACAAAAAAGAGGTAATAAAAATTTCTTGGGCCGGGCTCTTATTTTATTTGGCCTAACATGTTAAAGGTATAAATTATATGAGATTATCTAATATTATAATCGTTAAAACTATTATTTTTTTGAAATTTAAAAATCTTTAGTGTATACAACAGTACATATTTTAAACGCAAATAACAAGAGGTATAACCTATAACAGATGTTTTTTATGTATGAGAATATTAAAACCAATTTCTTATTCAACATGTAGTATGGTAATTTTCAAATATTTATTACATCTTATGAATATTTCTTAAATTTACCCAAACTAATACTAATACAACCATTGGGACTTTTAGCCGAAAAGTTTCTGCCATATTGGAAAATGGCAGCTAAAAACAGTTTTTGACAATATCTGTTTTCCGACTCTTTTTACGATAAAATAATAAATTAAACTAGAAATTTTTTCTATATTTTATGTAATATTTTTGTAAAATCGATTGCTTTAGCGTACGAGCGCCGCAAATTCAACTTCAACATACGTTTAGGCCAAAAAAACTCATTTCCACACCACCATGAGGTAGAGTAAGTAGTATCCCTAGGTAACCAATTTTTTGAGCATCAAATAACTGTATTATTATACTCAGTTATTAAAATATTTGAGGTTTTTTATAACGATATCCATAACAACAGAAAAATGATTACCATAGTTGATTATTTTGTAGAACTATTTTTTTACTATTTTATTTGATTATAGTACGTAATAATTCATAGGACATTGTAGTGATATAGGGAGAGACCATAACTATATTTTTCTCATTTTGGTCTCTCCCTTTTCTCACATTTAACTAAAATATAGACAAAAACTAATAAATCGGCCAAAAATTTTTTGAAATCGGTCACTAAATAACCGAGAAATATAATGTTCGTGTGACGTCACATATTCGCATAGCGAAAGCGCCGTACTATAAAGCAAACTCTTTATTCTATGCCACGACACGATTGACGCATTTCTGACTTTAATTTTATTTTATGGTAATTTATTAACTGTCACACAACAAAATATAGTCCAAGAGCCAAGTACTTTTTTCTGCAATATTCTAGATTTTATTGTTGAAACATGTTCAGAGGTGTCCCTTAAAAATAAATTCAAGTTAGCGGGACGGGGGGAACGAGCGTCAGTCGCCACCTTGAAATACACTTTTTTGTGAAATCTCGTGAACCGTGCATCGTACGAGAAAAATAGTGGAGATCATTTTTTGTAGTTAAAAATATTCTCTAAAACTTTCATTCAAATTCGTCTAGCCTAATGAGAAAGAAAAAAGAGTAGTTTCTGGGAAAAAGAATAAAGGTACAAAAATAAAGAAGAAGAAAGAAAATTAAATAAAAGAAAGCAAAAAGGAAAAATTTGAAATAAGAAAAAAGGAGGAACACCATTATTGTGTCAAGTTCTGATGAAGAGGACGAAATTCTGAGCCACAGTAAATTGGGAAAGGAAGACTTTTTCACAAACGTTAGACAAAGAAGAGGAAGCCTGAAAACAAGAAGAATTGTTACTTACCGGCTTAAAACGACTTGATGTTAGAAATTGGTTCTTCTCTCATTTAAAGAAAAATAAAAGTAAACGTTTTTATGTTAGTCAAAAAGTAGCATTTGATGAAGAATCACAACCTTTGATTGTGTTTCTGAAATAATCCGAACAAATTCGCAACATTCGAGTTTCCATTGACATAAACAAATTGACCATTTTTTCAGTATCTTTTGCTAAATCTCATGTGAAATAAAAGGAAGAAACTACATTGTACAGTTTGTTAAGTTCACATATTTTAATAAACACTTCTAAGACAAACATGCGAATTTTCTTCATTCCATAAAAAAATATGTTGTTTCGCCCAAAAACTTTCTCGACGAATATCCAGATACGAATACTTTTTCTGATATTTAATGTTAAAGTTTCAACCTTTGAAATTGCAGAACATGCCTACTGCGATCACAAAACTCTCTGAATGCCCAAAAACAACTTTGGAAAAGCAATTACTAATTGCACTTCTTGGAATTACTTGCATCTGTTTTATATCTTTCAAATACTATAAATGGGAGACTGTTGGGTAATAATTAACTTTTCCAAGTTCTGAATTTGATTCAGAAGTTTCAGCAGAGAGTATGGTTTCAGCGTACTCTTCTGGATCAACATGTTCTAATAGAAAATGATTTTGAATCTCCGTTAATGGTCTAGTTATGTAGTAAATACCACTTTGACCATTTGTAGTGGATACTACCGTATCCATAGTAAATAGTAAAAGAAAACTTTGCTAATAAAAACGAAATTATAAATTTTGAGTAAACGACGCGCCGTGATAACAAATTAATTCAAAAAGTGAGGTTAAGGGTCAGTGTTAATTCGCGTCACATCTCTACGACATCCATCTTTTAATTCGGAGGAAACAGAGCGTCCTCGTATTACTCGCTCTGTGACGGCTCGAACGCGAATGGTCAAACTCAGGGTTTCTACTAAAACGTACAATATATGCTCCGATCAATCCGAGCGTCAACTTTGACTGTTCTGAATAGAGTTTTTCAAGGTCTTTCAAATGACATATTGCAAGTCAAATTCCGTGACATATTGCATCTGTCATTTTTTAATAGTGACAATCCAAACCCATATACCAAATATACCGTGAAAGAATATAGATAGACAGACTTCCATCTGGAAATAGTCTAATCGTCTCAGGAGACCTCAAAATGGATATTTCCATCTTTATCTAGAAACATTTTTTTAGCTTTGCCTCCTCGGATGATGGGTCACGAACATAAAACTTTAAATTGTACTATTAGCTCAATTTTTTTGCTAAAACTCCATTTTTCATACTTTATTACACTTACTCCAAATAATGTAGCATATGGGAATTACAAATCTTGACATTTACCCCGACTGTTGTGGTAAATGTGATCAGTGAACATAACTTATTATTTTTCTTTTGTAGAGGTCCTGAAGAACTCCAAAGTCTAGACACTCAAGGAATAAAAGAATCGACTTATTCCGTGTGTGCAACTTGCCATGTGGCGACACCTGTTGGCTGAAATGTAAAACTTTGCCCCGTACAATCAAAATGAAATGCAGACATTTTGATATTTAAAAGATAAACTGGTTTTGATCAAATAACGCACGATAAAAAATTCAAACAAAATGAGTAGGTGAGTCGGATTAAAAACTTTGTCAGCGAAATTAAACTGCTTCGAGTGATTCTGAATAAAAATTATCCAAAATTATAATAAAAAAAATAAAAAAGTTATTGACATACCTATACATTAATAATAATTTTAATTTTTAGCAGTTACATTAAGTCAAATTTTAAAATTTTGGCTTCTTTACATCCCGATTTATGTGATCAGTTAACTGCAGTAAAATTTTCACTTATAATTACACGAGAGCTTTTTTTTGTCGAAGTAAACTTGACATGTATCAATAAGAATTTTGTTGCCTGGCAATTTAACGAAAAAAACTGCCTCTGAAAAAATTACGAGTCCGTAGGGGGAGTAATTTTTTCTGGCAGTTTTTTGAGTTGAATTACCTAATGGCAACAAAATTCGAATTATAAATGTCAAGTTTACTTCGACTCAAAAAAAAAGCTGGAGTGTAATTCGGTAAGACAATTTAATGAATATGTAAATCAATAAATTAAAAAATAAAATGTAATTTAGTTTATTTAATTTAACGTAAAAGTACAATTGTTAAAAACACAATTATTAAAAATAGCTTGAGTCGGAAAATGAAAACTTTTCTGACAAGTTTGAGAAAAATTGATATAACGTCATCAAAAATTTGTTTAAGAATGCTGGTTGTCAGGCTTTCAAAAGTTAGGTTCCGTTATTGTCGCTGGAAAGTTAGGGCAAACTTTTTTCGCTGTCATAATGACATAATCACGCGGCTTATGGGATTTTTTATACATGAATTAAATTGTCATTGTCATAGAATCACTCGACGGAGTTTAATTTAGCGGACAGTTTTCAATCCAAGTAACGACAAAGTTCACATACCTACAGTTCGCTTTTTCTGTGTTCACATTTATATGGATTTTAGTGTGATTAGTGCCATAATAACGAATGAATTTTTGAAAGAACTGATCCAAATACAAAAATAAACTTCCCTGGTAAAAATAGAACTGTTATAATTTATCTTAAGTCAAGCTGACACCTATTTAAAAAGTATTATTAATTAAACCTTCCGCAATACTTCTCTCTTGTGACACTACGTTAATCTGTCAGAAATTAGATTCACCGTCAAAAACGCTGGTAAATCTTCTCCAGATGATAAATTCACCAAAATTACCGTCTCATATTCTCAAAGCATCAACCGACAAGAACTAAAGAAAACGTGTTAATACGGATTTTATCTCTTTCACTAGGGCACATGGCTATGACGGTGAACGACCCCATTTTTTTTTTAACTAAAATCCATCCAAGTAATTTATTTAATTCCTTACGCTTAAGACCATGTCTCATCTGGTAGGAATTTCGAGTTATCTTTGTTTACGATACCTAAGTTTAACTATAACTCAAGATGAATACTTAAAAATATTGCCTGGGTTACTATTACTTCTTTATCTCTAGGAAAGTATTAAAATTTTATTGATATAGGAGTAGATGAATTTGTTATTGAGTGTTAGAATTTAGAAAAGTAAAAAAAAAACATTTTGTATTATATTTATACAACAAAAAATTGTGATGGAAGAAAAAAAAAATCTGTTTCATATCCAAATTATTGTTGGTGTAATGAAATAAATTACACGGGAGTATTTACTAAATTTTTAAATAAGAACTAAAAAATTTATGCTTGCGGCAGAAATATTAAGATACAAATCAAAACTCAAAGACATTCTTATGAAATTTATTGATTTCCAAAACACCAAAACGTTGACTAATAATTTTATGAAATAGTTGAATATCGACATTCACATTCTCCTGCTTTTGCATTTGTACACATTCATATACATACACTCACGGCCATAGTATTCAGCGACACTCCCATCTACGTTAATGCACCTTATTATTTATTATGGTGTGCCGTTTGCACCATGACTCCCAAATAATTTTAAACCAAAAATTTTATTTGCAATTTAACACAATCAGATTCTAATTGTTTATGGATTGTTTTGTTTTCACATTCCCAACGCTGATATTTATAATTTTTTAAATTTTGAAAAAAACTTATTTGAAAATCACTTTTTTAGGGATACTGGAGGTACTTCGATCCAGAAAGATCAAATAATGATCTATTTAGCTCTAGGAGCAATTTTTTTCTGGATTAAGTGTTATTCTGGATCTATGCTTTTGGACTGACATATTTTCACTGCCGGATCCAAGTTATTGCCATCTCTTTTCTCCAGGATACCAGAAAGAAGACTACCGGAAGAAACTTGATGATAAGAAAAACCAAACCGAGATAAGTTCGATTTTCCCGGAAAAAAATTAAAAAAAAGTCATCTGAAGATATCATATTATTAACAAATTTTTTCTCTTCAATAAAACAAGTATAACGTTTAATTTGAGTTTTGAAATATATCATACTTTTTAGGTAGATTTCCATATATGGAATCTACCTATTGTAATCGATTCAATGACGGGACCCAGAACTGGGAATAGGGGCGCTACGCCGTTTGTGACCTATATATTTTTATATAGAACGATACTTCTACTGCCATCTAGTGGCAGAGAAGTGTGAGGAGAAAGTATAGGATGGAACTGAATGGGGTTAAAATTTCAAAAAATTTATATCTCCGTTACTTTCAAACATATTGAAAAAGTTCATAGAACTTTTTTAATGTTCCAATTATTATAAAATTAATTTGTCTGAAACTTTTTTTAATCGGACCTAAGGGGATGGACCTGGAGGGGGTTGAAATTTCAAAAAATTTATATCTCCGCCATTTTAATGTAGTTCATTCTCTTTTCAAAAATGTTTGATTAGATGTTTTTTACTACTTTTCATACCATTTGTCACTAAATGTGTACGTGCATATTCTCTGTAAGTAATTTTTAACTTTGTTGAATTTTCTGTATTCTTAACATTTATAATTTGTATTGTAGGCCTGACGATGGCCACTGCTTGGCCGAAACATGTCGCCCTCGCCAGTTTAATATTTTGATTAATTAATTATATTTCATGTGGTATGACTTCGAGGCTTTCTATTAATTTTTGAATAATCACTTTTATGGATAACTTGATATTATATTTTGACATTTCAAGTTACACAAAACGATTACTTTTAATTGTAAATTATGAAAAAGAAAAATATATTTTTATAAATTGGAATTATTGTTTACCTCGTTTTAAAATGAAAAAAAATGTACCAAACGGCACTCAAAGAAATACCTAAACACACTTCTTTATTCAATTCATGTCAGTCTCTACGTTAAAATTGTTAAAGAGATATTTATTATCGTTTACAGAGAGAAAGATTTCTAGTACGGTTTTCAATGAACAAAAACAAAATTCCTATTTTATAAATTACATATTTAAAAATACTTTTAAAATTATGTCATATAGAATATATTTTAATAATATAAAATGTTTTTCCAAAATGATCTGCGGATACATGAAACAAAAATTTACACAGTTATGATCAGAGTTGGTGTGAACCATTTAGTGTTATGATCAAGAATTTTTTTTTCCCTACTACATAAGGCCATTCAGGCAGGTTGGTTGTAGTTAATTGAGTTTTATTTCACAAAATTGAAAAAATTTAATAATTAAAACTAGAATTACTAAAACTGTGCCAAAAACCCTAAGAGCTTGATATGTTTACGTTATTATTATTGTTTATAAATCCATATCGAAAATTTTCAAAATTCATATACAGGGTGAAGTTTTATATTTATTAAAAACATTTTTCTTCTGTACGGTACAGAATATGGTAGATTAACCACATTAGAATATACATACCACATTTAGTTTAAATTAGAGAAACCATTGCAAAAATATTGACAATTGAAATTTTTGAAAATAAACGTACCCCGTATATAACAAAAAATATTTGGGACACAATATTAAACCACTTTATGGTCCTGGTAAAGTTTGACCAGTCACTCCCGAAACACCCTGTATATTAAAAATAGAAAAAACTTATTTTTTTATTGTATGTCAAATACTGCTTAACATAGCGTATCCAATTTTTTTAAACGTTTCGTATTTTTTTAATACGGACCTGTACTTTTTATTTCTTTTTTTAAATCCCAATTTTTTTCTTTATCGAACCATGTAGAATACTTAATTTTAGAGTTTTCGAACAAAAAAAAACTCTTATAAAACAATTTTGTACGTCCGTCCGTTAGCCTGAATCAACTCGAGAACGGTGAGAGATAGAGACAAAAGGACAACGGAAATCGATTCAGCATCGTTAAAAACCCCAAAAATGTTATTAATCTTTGAAATATTTTTATTTCCCCGTATACTGCAGTAATTTTTTTTTATTTGATATTGTTAAAATTTCATATTTTGTTGGGCGCCATTTAAACAATTTTTTTAATCTTATTAAAATTTGTTTTTTCTTAAAAGCAATGAGTTTTCTTCAGTCTCAGGGAGAGTTCATAGATATAAACAATATTTTTTTAAATTTTCAATGAAAATTTTGAATATTCTGATTTTTAATTATATTTTTTTTTATCAAATGTGTTTAATTTATTTAATTTTTTTTTGTTAACATTTGTTATGACGTCATTAGAAAAATCGATTTGTATCTAATGAAGACACGACGCAAAAATACTCCTCACAGCTGATGAATACAAAATGGCTGAAACTTCTAAGAATCCTTTCACAGCTATGTTGATTATGATGGAAAACATTTTTAAATTCACCACGTGAGTTTCTAGCTAATATTTACAAACTATTCTAATATTTACAAAAATTTATTTTAATTTTATTTAAATGTTTTATAACCTAAGAAAAATATTTATTTAATTTTTTTAAAAGTACACTGAAAGTTTCTATCTTTTTTTCCAAGTTTGAAAGCTCCTGTTGTGTCATCTAGAAGATTTTATTCGATCCCACTATTTATTTTATATACATAATTTTACATAATAATTTTACATTTGTTTATATTAATTTACTTAATTTAATGAATATTTTATTCCAATTTATTTTAAAGAAAAATTTATCTATTTTAGGAGGAAATCTCCTCTTTTCTAAATTCCGAAATCAACAACCCCTTAGTTACCTCTTATCAACGGAGAAAAGCAAATCTGTTTGATGAAAAATTATTTCAATGGACCAATCAAAATGCTTTATTATAAAATATCTGAAAATTATATTTTTTAAACATTAAATTGAATTTATTTTTGTGAGTTTATTAAGATTAATAGGTAAGTTTTTTTCATTTTTAATTACCACCAATCGTGATACTTCAATTTTTGACATTACTTAATTTGAACCAAAAGTATCAAATATAAAAAGTAGTGATTATTGAAAAAGGACAAAAATTTTTTTTTTCATTTCCTATTTTTAAGAAAGAAAATATGTAGACTAATTAGTTTTGGTAGCCTTTTTTGACCCCAATTTTTTTTCTTGGTTTAGAGTGGTTTTAAGGCAGTTAATAAATTTTTTGCAATAATTTTGTAAAAAATTGCTAAAATTTGTAACATTTATTAAAAAATGAGCATTATTTTTACCTTTACTTGGGGATTACACATTATATTTTGATTTTTTAAAAAGTGAAAAAAATGTGTTGATTAATTTTATACATAAAATTAATTGAGGTAAATAAAATTGGACGTCAAAGTACCACAATTAATTTATAGATATAAATGTAAATTTTCAAGAGGGCGACTAGTTTCGGCGAAATTTTGCCATCATCAGGCTTAAAATTACTTCCGTCAATAAACAAAATGGGATTTGAGAAATTACAGATAACCTTTTGGACTTATAAAATTAATTATACAATAGGCTTAAAATTTTCTAAATTTTTATTTGATTTTGGCTTAAATTTTTAATTTATTATAGATTTTCTAATAAATTTTATTTATGAGGAATTTTATTTAGGTAATAATATTTATTTTATTTGTATCAAATTTTGTTATCTAGCATAGATTTTTGGTAGTTTACCATTAAGGTAGGGTAATTTATGTACAGGGTATTATTTTCTTTACTGTTAATAAAAATTTTATTTTAATGGTTTTTATGATTTTTAAATTTTATATTAAAAAAAATTAATTCTTTTTAATTCCATATCAGTATATACAGAAATTTATTTTCCAAACTTTAAATTTTCGTAAACTCGAATTACAGCGAAAATATTGCCGGTTTTTACTTGTTTTATTAGGTTTTGACAATGAGCTGTACTTTACGAAATTTTCCAAGTTCATTTTTACCCTGAAAATTTGAGTATTCGTTCTCTTCCATTTAGGTAATTTCTAAATAAAAAATATTCCTGTATAATACGCTGGTAGAATTTTTTTACCGTGTATTACACACTGTAATCGAAATATAACTACCGAAACAAAACACGTAGGGATACACTGAATAATAATTATTGTAAACAAATTTATTTACTTCTTCCTATCCAACAGCACACACCGGAGACGCGTTAGGAATTTTAATTTGGGTTCACTAACACACCCCTAAGGTGGTTGGGATAGACAAAAATTAAGAATGATGAGAGAGCTTTAACGGAAGGTTCGTGCGTAAGGAAAAACTTTTTTTTGATTTAATTTGGAAAGTAGTGTTTCATGGGATCAAAAAGGTTTATTTTTATTTTCGTTAGCTCATTGGAGGTATTTTCTATTCAAGTCGGATAGAGGTGAATTGCTGAATTTGGAGTTGTAAGCGTTGACGGATTTAGGGGAGATAATACTTGATCTATTTCCCTTTGTTTTACTTCTAGGATTACCAGTAATATTTTTTTAGATATATTTTCAAAATCCTTCAAAGTATAGTAATAAAGAGTGGAAATACTTTAATACAAAAGGTTATAGTCGAGGAAATTTAGTATGCGTGAAGTTAGCGTCCCATTTTTTGATATTTTGAAAGTTGTTCCAAATTGTTTTAGGTTTGTACCAAATTGTTCCAGAAAATTATTCGTTAAAATTAAATACAAAGGCCGAAAAACTAGCCCTAGATTTTTTTGTTGTACTAGATTGTACAAATTTTCATGTCTTGAAAAAAATAATATCAAGTCCAAAATCAATTCAAACCATTTATAAAAAATAATGAAAGCTAGCTCTAAATGGTTTTGATTAATTTTGAGCTTAAAATAATTTTTTAAACAAGAAAATTTGGAACAATGTTAAGAATAAGCAGAACATACTAGTACAATAAAAAAAAATTTAATTGATATTGATATAATTCAAAATATCTGTAAATGAATGAAATTACACAGCTCAATTTTTTGGAAATCACTGAAAAACTTGCTATCTTTGGACTCACCCTGTATACCGTTGGTGGGTGTAGGAATTACTGTACTCTATAGTGTATTTGTATCGACTATATAAATAATCAATGTATAGTAGAGTTTGTTTGTATATTCGAAAAAGTATCTTCACAATTTCCATGTGAAATAAATCATGGAAATGTTAACTTCAGCACCCTGTATAATCTAAACGGTTGAATAAGAACAGCCATTGGAAATATCTTCGGATCGGATTGTAGTAAATCGTTTGAAAAAAAATTGTAACAAAAGTCGCCACGAGAAAACCTGGAAATTGTTTATAGAATTGTAGGTCCACCGCTAGAGGGCGTTATTGAATAAAAAAAATTAAAGCCAAATTTTACAAAATTTGCTTAATTGAGAAGCATAACAAAAACAATTACCGTATTCATCAAAAAATTATGCGTATATTTGATAATACAAGTTTTGGTCTAACTATCCAAATAAGAGATAGGGGAGAGTGGGAACTTTGTGAAACGATACTTTATTTTATTGATAATAAATAATTAATGTGATTAAGCTCAAATCTTTATATTATGGGTTCGTTCCACGAATATAGTTTGAAATATATCAGAAGTAGAATATAAAATAAAAAAAGTTTTGCACGCCAGTCAAATTGATTTTTTTATGTAATTAAAAACAATTGACAAAAAAACTATGATATATTTCAAAATCCGTCCTTTCTTTTTTTTTCGGGTTAAGGAAATTAAACTCAAATTAAACGTTATATTTGTTTATTTCATAAAAAATGAGATTTTTTTTTACTTTTTCTTTAAAAAAAAACTTTGAGGCTTTTTTCTTGTCTGACTGAAGAAACTGTAGTCCAGAGAAAAAAACTTGGTCCCAAGGAAAAACGAATTCCAGAGGAAAAATAAAATAATTCCCAGGAAAAAAACTTCTTGGCCCAGAAAAAAACTTCTTGGAACAGAAAAAAAACTTCTTGGAACAGAAAAAAAACTCCTTGGCCCAGGAAAAACCACTATAAGATGAAGGGAAGAAAAAAAGAAAGAAATCTTCAGTAAGCGAGATTTTTTTTTTACTTTTTCTTAAAAAAAAAACTTTTTAAAGTTTTTTTTCTTGTTTTCCTTCTCCAAAGGAAACTGTAGTCCAAGGGAGAGATTGAGGAAACTGTAGTCCAGAGAAAAAACTTGGTCCCAAGGAAAAACGAAGTCCAGAGGAAAAGTAAAATAATTCCCAGGAAAAAAAACTTCTTGGAACAGAAAAAAAAACTTCTTGGCCCAGGAAAAAAACTCCTTGGCCCAGGAAAAAACTTCTTGACCCAGGAAAAAACCCCTATAAGATGAGGGGGAGAAAAAAAAGAAATATTCAGTAAGCGAGATTTATTTTTTACTTTTTCTTTAAAAAAAACCTTTTTTGAGTTTTTTTTCTTGTCTTCCTTCTCCAAAGGAAACTGTAGTCCAAGAAACTTGGTCCAAAGGAGAGACTGAAGAAACTATAGTCCAGAGAAAAAACTTGGTCCCAAGGAAAAACGAAGTCCAGAGGAAAAATAAAATAATTCCCAGGAAAAAAAACTTCTTGGAACAGAAAAAAAAACTTCTTGGCCCAGGAAAAAAACTCCTTGGCCCAGGAAAAAACTTCTTGACCCAGGAAAAAACCCCTATAAGATGAGGGGGAGAAAAAAAAGAAATATTCAGTAAGCGAGATTTATTTTTTACTTTTTCTTTAAAAAAAACCTTTTTTGAGTTTTTTTTCTTGTCTTCCTTCTCCAAAGGAAACTGTAGTCCAAGAAACTTGGTCCAAAGGAGAGACTGAAGAAACTATAGTCCAGAGAAAAAACTTGGTCCCAAGGAAAAACGAAGTCCAGAGGAAAAATAAAATAATTCCCAGGAAAAAAAACTTCTTGGAACAGAAAAAAAAACTTCTTGGCCCAGGAAAAAAACTCCTTGGCCCAGGAAAAAACTTCTTGACCCAGGAAAAAACCCCTATAAGATGAGGGGGAGAAAAAAAAGAAATATTCAGTAAGCGAGATTTATTTTTTACTTTTTCTTTAAAAAAAACCTTTTTTGAGTTTTTTTTCTTGTCTTCCTTCTCCAAAGGAAACTGTAGTCCAAGAAACTTGGTCCAAAGGAGAGACTGAAGAAACTATAGTCCAGAGAAAAAACTTGGTCCCAAGGAAAAACGAAGTCCAGAGGAAAAATAAAATAATTCCCAGGAAAAAAAACTTCTTGGAACAGAAAAAAAAACTTCTTGGCCCAGGAAAAAAACTCCTTGGCCCAGGAAAAAACTTCTTGACCCAGGAAAAAACCCCTATAAGATGAGGGGGAGAAAAAAAAGAAATATTCAGTAAGCGAGATTTATTTTTTACTTTTTCTTTAAAAAAAACCTTTTTTGAGTTTTTTTTCTTGTCTTCCTTCTCCAAAGGAAACTGTAGTCCAAGAAACTTGGTCCAAAGGAGAGACTGAAGAAACTATAGTCCAGAGAAAAAACTTGGTCCCAAGGAAAAACGAAGTCCAGAGGAAAAATAAAATAATTCCCAGGAAAAAAAACTTCTTGGAACAGAAAAAAAAACTTCTTGGCCCAGGAAAAAAACTCCTTGGCCCAGGAAAAAACTTCTTGACCCAGGAAAAAACCCCTATAAGATGAGGGGGAGAAAAAAAAGAAATATTCAGTAAGCGAGATTTATTTTTTACTTTTTCTTTAAAAAAAACCTTTTTTGAGTTTTTTTTCTTGTCTTCCTTCTCCAAAGGAAACTGTAGTCCAAGAAACTTGGTCCAAAGGAGAGACTGAAGAAACTATAGTCCAGAGAAACAACTTGGTCCCAAGGAAAAACGAAGTCCAGAGGAAAAATAAAATAATTCCCAGGAAAAAAAACTTCTTGGCCCAAGAAAAAAACTTCTTGACCCAGAAAAAAACTTCTTGGAACAGAAAAAAAACTCCTTGGCCCAGGAAAAAAACTTCTTGACCAGGAAAAAACCCCTATAAGATGAGGGGGAGAAAAAAAAGAAATCTTCAGTAAGCGACACGAACGATATAAAGTTATTTTGACTCAGTAGGCAAAGAGAAGAACGTTTTTAGCATGGGAAAGACATTTTATAGGAATAGCAAGAGAAGAGAGGAACATGACGCGAGGAAATAAGAAGAAGAAATCAAGCGAGTATGAAACTAAAATATATTGAGTAGAGGAATAATGAAAATACAAGGTGACACGAAAAACGTAACATTTGTTATGAAAAAACGACCATAATTCCGATAACCGACCTTTTTAAATTTAGTCTTATTAAAAAGAGTTCTTGTCCAATAAGGGTTATATTCTCAACTCCACGTAGTAAGTAACATGCACGTTAGATGGCGTTAATGACAGTTTTTTAGAAATCCAGTTCTCTTTGGAAAATATTAAGAGGCCTACACACCACGTGATTTTTGTGTTTGCCGATTAGAGAATTACACAAGGAAAATGTGCTTGTATTCAAATAAATTGGGAGTAAAAAAAATTTTGTAGCATTTTCCGGTTAATGTTAAATAATCCTACCTTCTAGTCGAATTTTTTTCTGCGCAGAACAGGGTAGAGCACCATAAAACATAATTATTCGTATTTGGACAAGAACTCGCCTAATATAGCAACTAAAAATATGCCGTTTTTTTCATGATATTTAAAATATTTATGATAAGAGCGCGTCTGTGCTACATTTTTCAAATTTGTCTAGAGAAAAAAGTTGATAGTCGTATCACATTTACTAAAATTATTTTTAAAAAAAGTGCCATAGACGCGCTCTAAAGAATTAACTACAGAATCGATTGGTCAAAACCGCAGCTTCCTATCATTAATGTTAACGGAGCGCTCGTCCAAAAACGATTTTAGGCAAGATAACATAAGTATTGGCGAATATTAAATGGAAACAAGCAGTTTTAACAATGGAATATAAAAGTAAACGAAATTAGCAACATAATTGCGAAAACTGCATGTCGATATCTTTTTCCCATCCCGAGATATCTTAGTTCGGAATTTTTTGACAACCTTCAATTAGACTAGTAAGCCTAAACGGAAATAAACAAATTTAGACTTGTTAGAAAGGTTTTACATTGACCTATCTGCAGTAATTAAAAATATTGTCATAATAATGTTACCGATAAGGTAATTCTTATTAAAATATATAAAAAAATCGAGCAAATTCACCAAAAACCAATTTCCCGCTAGTGTATTAAAATATATAGAAAAATAGAATTGATATACCGAAATATAATTTTTATACATTGTAAAATGGTATGTAGATACCCTGAAGGCAGGCCCTTTTTTTTCATCTGAATACTTGGTCGTTCTGGTTGAGCGATTTGAAGATTGTGGTGACCATCACAAACACGAAGAAGCTGAAGAAAAACGAACGAAGCAGAAGTAGAAGAGGGTTGTCGCTCCCGACGACCTTGAATATCGTTACACCTGCTCCCAACGACCTCATATTATTTAGACTTGTTTTGTTTACATTATTATGTATGTTTTCTTATTTATTTACAGAAATTTTAGTAATAAAGCAAGTTTAAGTAGTTGTAGAAGAGTCAATTTTCGAGCGTTCAACTATTTTAAATGTTACCGCATTTAATACATTTTTTTTAATTAGCATACTTTATTTTATTTTAATTCAATTAAGAGAATGAATAAATTGGTCAAATATTTTAAATATGAATTAGGTTAGATACGAAAAAAAATCCAAAAGAAAATTCCACACATATAGTTAAAGAGGCGCCTCAGTAAGTCGCCCCGGAGCGCCACGGCAAATAATAATAGCCGTCCCTTACCCGCACAAGCCATTGGCTTATGGGGTTCACTCGTAAAGGGGTGAAATGTAGGGCGAGTATTATTATTATAATATCACGTTTTCTTGCCTGAAATAGTTTTTGGACGGGCGCTCCCTTAATATTAAAGATAGGAACCTGCAGTTTTCGCCAATTGATTCAGTTATTAATTCATGAGAGCGCGTCTCTGGCAGCCATTCCTGCATTTTATACAGGGTGGCACTAGATTTAATGCTTCTGGTCATTGATCACTTCTTTAGCAAAAGAACTGCTGAAGAACTGAAATATTTGATGAAAAACTGAAGAATACTTTCTAGTCATTGGCTATTAATTCTGTTTCTCAGGTTCCTTTTTGGGCAGTTATTCCTGAAAAATATGACAATTCTTTGGCTGCTGGGCAAGGACTCTATGGACACAATACCCCGCTACATCCACTACTAAAATTAACCATTTAATTAGTTTCATGTTTTACAAGTTATGTTTAAGTCGTTATTTGGTGGCTTGTTTATTAAAATTTAACAACAACATTTTACATTGAATAACCCAACAAAAAAAACAAGCTTGTGCGCCTATATTATTTTATTACAAATCTTATATTGATTATATTACCTACAAAGTTGTTTTTTTTTTTAATAAATATTATATAATTTTTTGACGAACACGTAGCCACAAAGGCCATGAAAATGAGTCATTGATGACGTGCGCGCAACTTTATTCGGCTTTAATTACAATTTTTAGAAAATGGTATATTTGAATTCAAGTTACCTAAAACCTAAAAGAAAAGTAATAAAAATTTTGAGATCATCTTTTTCCCGATCACAATACTTTCCTATTATATAGGCATATACCGGGTGTCCCACAATTTTTTTTTAACAGGCTATTACTCCAAAACAGTTGAAGATAATTCAATGAAATTTAAGTTACAGTAACAGCATAGCCTTTACTATAATGCAATTCCTTAATAGTGTTAGTGATGTCATCGGCGTAGTCATGACGTCATGTAATTTAAAAATCACAAGGGATCCTGTGATAGCTTATTTTAAAGGTTTTTTATAATTCTGAATTCATTCTCACTTGGTATGTAAAGCCTAATTATGGGGCTTTATTAATTTTTTTTCACCCATTTTTAAATTTAAATAAAAATCGTAGTTATATATTTCACATGATTTGGGCATTTCAATATACACGTGAACTTTGCAGAAGGTTTGTTGAAGCAAAAGGGGGACATTTTGAACACATTCTTCAAAATTAATTGTAGAATACTATCTTCTTTCATTATTATTTGTTTAAATGTATTTATTAATGTTCTTTTATTTATTTTGTCAAAATTGCTTGTATAATTATTGAAAAAAAAATGTCCCATAATTAGGCTTTACATAAAAATGAATGAATTCAGAATAAAAAAACCTTTAAAATGAGGTATCACACGATCCCATGTTATATATAAAAATTTTAAATGACATGACGTCATGACTACGCCGAAGACGTCACTAACACTATTAAAGCATGGCATTATAGTAAAGACTGTGCTGATACTGTAACCCAAATTTCACTGAATTATCTTCAGCTGTTTTGGAGTAATAGCCTATTAAAAAAAATGTAGGACACCAGGTATACTATGGTATACCAGGTGATTCGTTTAATCTAGAATTTTGTAATATTTCAAAAAATACGCATCGCACAAAAAAATTTGCCGAATCGAAATTTTAATATTTTTAATTTTAACGCTTATTTTTATTGTAGATTAGGATTCTACGTCAAAAGCTACGAACGAACAAAAATCAAAATAATTAACCAAGAACCCCACTAACATGAGGCGGAGGGGGGCAACCGTAACATCATTGAATATACAGGGTGTTTCATTGGGAAACGGACATACGTTAACTGTGGATAGGGGTTACCGAGGTGATTCTAAAAAACCCCCATATAATGGGTATTGCGCTCTTTATAACCGAGATACAGGAGGGTGTTTTATCTATTTTGCCCATTTCTTTCCTTGATCATAACATTTGAACCACCCTGTAGATTTTTTAATATTTCTCACATATAGCCTGCATATCTTATTAAATGTACGGCTGTATTAAAATGTAACGAAATCCTAGTCAGGCTTGGCAAAAACTCACAAATTGTTCAACCCTCAAAACAACACCCTGTATTTGTGAGTTTTTAACACCCTGTATATGTGAGTTTTTAAAATTCGTTTCCATATTTGGAAAGAGCACAGAAAACTGAATTCTGTGATGTATTTTTAATTTTCGGGGTACTTAACCTAACGAAGTAAATTTTTAAAGCTTACGTATTTAGTTCGAACCTGCTTGCATTTAGACCATTACCTTCTATAATTGCAGGTCCGTATTTAGGACAAAATACCGCAAAAATTTATCTTTCAAACACCCTCTATAATGATTGTTAAAAATTTCTACTTGGTAGAATTGTAGAAACAATGAATGGAAAATAAAGTTACTACTTTCGCATATTGAAGTCATACGACGCCATGACCAAGAATATACATATTTAATAAAAAATCGATTGATTATTTAATAACAATAAAAAACGCATCATGTCAAAAACATCTACAGGGTGGTTCAAATTTTATGAGCAAGAAAAGAAATGCGCAATATGTATAAAACACCCTTGTATCTCGGTTATAAAGAGTGTATGGGGTTTTTTAGAATCACCTCGGTGACCACCATCCACAATTAACGTATGTCCGTTTCCCAATGAATCACCCTGTATAATACATATTTCTCTGTTTTTTGATTCTTCTGTTCCATTTCTTGAGATTACAGCGCCATCTGTCGCGAGTCGAAAAATAATTCAGACAAATCGAGAAACGTCTAGGGCCTGAAATTCCACTTGATTCTAAAGCTGGATTTATAGTTTGACAGACTGTAAACGTAGACGTACTGTAAAAACATCAATTATAGATTTTACGTACTAATAGTTATAAATAAACATAAACGCATGACGTAACGTAAATGAAACGGACTGGAACGGAAAAGTTGGACAACTTTCATCTTTTATAGTGCGTTTCTTGTGTCCGGCCAATCAAAAGATATGTGTGATGTCAGCTGTCACTTCTTCGTCGACCGTTTAGTAAAGGTGTTTGTTATTGTTAATTTTTTTATAATTAAAATGAGCGGTAAGTAAAGTGTGGATTTATGCAGCACCATTTAACATTTATGAATACATTTAACAATCATCATTTATCAATTAACAATTACGAAGTTGGATAACTTTTAACTTTCTTAGTTTAAATGTACCAGAATTTTTATTAACTGTTAATTGATAAATATACTTTGTAAAACGAAAAATGAATATTTAGAATATTGTATAAACATATTTGTAGGTTATGTTAAACGTCAATCAATCACCTCTACCCATGCGCAAAATTTCCGTTCCGTTGATTTATAAATTTAATAATATTTTACAGTCCGTTTGTTACGTATCCACTGCGTCTACGTTTACAGTCCGTCAAACTATAAATCCAGCTTTACTATCATTGTGATACGAGGTGTGGTCCAGTGGTAAATATTTTTTTTTAATTTTTAAATTTAGATAGTCAAGACTTCTTTTAATAAAATAATTGTGGGCAATTTAAAATCAAAAGCAAAGTCTAATTTCAGGCGCTAGATGCTTGTGACAAATCGTACATAGCTTTTCGACGTAAAATCAGACTCTACGATAAAAAAATAGATGTTCTTATTAAAAATTTCTAATTTAAGGTGTGGGGGTGAGCATAATTTAATATTAACCGATACCCCCTCGAAGATATCAAAATATTGATTTCGCAAATGAATCACTAGGTATATAGCTAGAGAGTACTGAAAAAAATTTATTTAAAAACCTTCTCAGATACGATACTGATTTCAATAATGCCGTAGGTAATGATTGGCGACTAGTTAACAGGTGACAAATTGCGCAACTAAATGGTAATATCATTAACATATATATTTTTTAATTGTTTAACCATTACCATTTATTTGTGTTTTATTCAAATGTGTGGGAGCATGAATAAAATATTGATACATCTACCAGGCGTCTCGTCAAAAACTGCATATTTCATTTACTTCCAAAAATTAAAGATCTGTTTGAGAGGTATTTTCAAGGGGAAATTTCATGTTTTTATTATTTGACCTTCTAAAACTAATAAATATACCTACACAAATCAAATGATATTATAATCAGGTTGTATTAAATTCACAATTTGTATTTTAGAGTTTTAATCACAACAACAAAGAAAATGTTTCGTGAAAATCAAATATCGAATTTTTTTAATAAATATTGTAATGAAATAATTTTTGAATTTTATAAACATAGTTTTATTGTTAAAAAATTTGATATTAAAAAAAAATTATTGATTTGTGGAATATAAAGAATCTTATTCTTGTTTTTGGCACATCATTATTATTGTTATTATTATTACTATGAAAATAAAACTTTGGAAATGATATTAAAAGAAAATTTAAGTAATAAGTAAATGGCAAGATTGGAAGACATTTTTTTATTAATCAAGTAAAAAAAATTCTATTTTGGAAAAAAAAACAGGAAAAAAATATAAACAAGGAGGTCAGAAATTTTTTAAAAGAGAAATGTCACAAAAATTTATCAAAAGTTGTTAATTATAAAAATAAAATGTAAAAACGAAAGTATAACAATAAATAACTATTGTTAATGTTTAAATAAAAGAAAGATTTTTTTTATTAATCAAGTAAGAAAAATTTCTATTTTGGAAAAAAAAACAGGAAAAAAATATAAACAAGGAGGTCAGAAATTTTTTAAAAGAGAAATGTCACAAGAATTTATCAAAAGTTGTTAATTATAAAAATAAAATGTAAAAACGAAAGTATAACAATAAATAACTATTGTTAATGTTTAAATAAAAGAAAGATTTTTTTTTATTAATCAAGTAAGAAAAATTTCTATTTTGGAAAAAAAAAACAGGAAAAAAATATAAACAAGGAGGTCAGAAATTTTTTAACAGAGAAATGTCACAAAAATTTATCAAAAGTTGTTAATTATAAAAATAAAATGTAAAAACGAAAGTATAACAATAAATAACTATTGTTAATGTTTAAATAAAAGAAAGATTTTTTTTTATTAATCAAGTAAGAAAAATTTCTATTTTGGAAAAAAAACAGGAAAAAAATATAAACAAGGATGTCAGAAATTTTTTAACAGAGAAATGTCACAAAAATTTATCAAAAGTTGTTAATTATAAAAATAAAATGTAAAAACGAAAGTATAACAATAAATAACTATTGTTAATGTTAAAATAAAAGAAAAAGAATTTTTTTTATTAATCAAGTAAGAAAAATTTCTATTTTGGGAAAAAAAAACATGAAAAAAAATAAACAAGGATGTCAGAAATTTTTTGAAAGAGAGAAATGTCACAAGAATTTATCAAAAGTTGTTAATTATAAATAAAAATATAAAAACGAAAGCATACCAATAAATAACTATTGTTAATGTTTAACTAAAAAAAGGAATTTTAAAAAATAAAAAAGTTTTCAATAGTTTAAAAAAAAGATTTTTTTTGGAAAAAGTAAACAAGGCTGATTAATATGATGGAGATAAAGTAATGCCAAAAGAAGAAATTTGGGAGGAATTGGAGAAGAAGTGGACAAGATTTAAAATTTATTTTTATGTGTGGTTATTTTTTCGTATATTTTTTTTTACCCCAAAGCAAGATTGGTTTATTAGTATATCAGTACAATATATTTCCGGAAAATTGTTATTACAAATGAATTCATTTTTATAAATTATGAAAATGATAATTTACATAAAAATACACTGATAATCAAATACGAATCAAGAAAAAACATACGTACCGGGAGTTCGTACGAAGACTGGTGAGATAAGATATAATGTTACTGAGGGAGATGATATAATGAAAAAACGTGTTATATTATTTCAGTGACGGCTCAAAAACGATGAAAAGAACTATAGCGGATCTAGGGATATAATTGGCAACTCTGTATTTACATCAGCCATTAGTTTATAGTATCTATAAAGATTAGATATTACACAAAAAAATTGGTAATATCTAATCTATGAAACGATTAATAATTATCAACAATTTAAGTATTTAAACAAATATAGCGGCTCAATGGTCTAGGGGTATGATTCTCGCTTTGGGTGCGAGAGGTCCCGGGTTCAAATCCCGGTTGAGCCCAATTTTTGTATACGCCAATGACAGAAAATTCGTAAATTTATAATTATTGAAAAATTCTACTTATACTGTGCGGTTATCATATATAAATGAAGTGGGTATTATAAATAAACACTTTTGTATATTTCTCTACAATTTTTTATAATATTACAAATTTTTATAGATATTTGTTTATATTTTACAAATTTTTACATATTTTACAATCTTTAAATTTTTTACAAATTCTTGAATTTTTTTTAAGTTTCGCATTTTTTTGAAATTTTTTCAATTATAGGTAATTTCTAATAATAATTTTAAATTATTTTTTGAAATTTTTGATATATTTTAGAAAGTCTTACATTTCATTTATTTTTATTTTTTGATTTTTTTCTTAATGTATGATAAATAAGTTTTTAATATTTTTAAAATTTTTGAAATTTTTAAAATTTTTCATATATCTTGAAATTTTAAATATATTTTTGATGTTTTTAAATTTTTTTAATATTTTTTTTATTTTTTGAAATTTTTGATATTAGTATTTTTGAAATTTTTGATATATTTTCGAAATTTTTGAATTTCTTACATTTCATTAATTTCAATTTTTGATTTTTTTTTAATGTTTGATAAATTTCTTAAAATATTTGAATTTTTTTGTAATTTTCAAAATTTGAAATTTTTAATATTTTGACATTTTCGATGTATTTTTTTGATATTTTTAATTTTTTTTTGAATTTCTTGATTTTTTTTTAAGTTTGATAAAGTTAGATAAATGAAAATTTTTAAAAATTCTCCAAATATTTTTTTGCAATTTTCAAAATCAACGAAATTTTTAATACATTTTGAAATTTTCGATATATTTTTGATGTTTTTAAGTTTTTTAACAGTCTTTTTTTAATTTTTAAAATATTTTTTTGAAATTTTTTATATATTTTCGAAATTTTTTAATTTCGTACTGTTCATTTATTTTGAATTTTTGTTTTTTTTTAATGTTTGATAAATAAGTTCTTAACATTTTTATAGTACTTAAAATGTTTTGCAAATTTTCAATGTTTTAAAATTTTCGATATATTTTTGATATTTTCAAATTTTTTAACAGTTTTTTTGTTAAAATATTTTTTTAACATTTTTTTTATTTTTTAAATATATTTTTAAATTTTTGATACAAGTATTTTCGAAATTTTTAATACATTTTAAAATTTTCGATATATTTTTGATGTTTTTAAGTTTTTTAACATTCTTTTTTATTTTTTTAAATATTTTTTGACATTTTTTTATATATTTTCGAAAATTTTTAATTTCGTACAGTTCATTTAGTTCATTTATTTTGAATTATGTTTGATAAATTAACATTTTTAAAGTTATTAAAATGTTTTGCGATTTTTAATGTTTTAAAATTTTCGATACATTTTTGATATTTTCAAATTTTTTAACCTTTTTTTTTTGTTAAAATATTTTTTTAACATTTTTTTTATTTTTTAAATATTTTTTGAAATTTTTGATATAAGTATTTTCGAAATTTTTAATACATTTTGAAATTTTCGATATATTTTTGATAACACTTTTTTTATTTTTTAAAATATTTTTTGAAATTTTTTATATATTTACAAAATTTTTTAATTTCGTACAGTTCATTTATTTTGAATTTTTGTTTTTTTTTTAATGTTTGATAAATAAGTTCTTAACATTTTTAAAGTTATTAAAATGTTTTGCAATTTTTAATGTTTTAAAATTTTCGATACATTTTTCATATTTTCAAATTTTTTAACCTTTTTTTTTTGTTAAAATATTTTTCGAAATTTTTAAATTTCTTACATATCATTTTGTTTTAATTTTTGATTTTTTTTAAAGTTTGATAAATAACATTTTTAAAATTTTTGAAGTGCTTAACATCTTTGAAATTTTTGAAATTCTCATAATTTTTGAAATTTTCGGAATTTTTGAATTTTTTTGCAATTATCAGTTTTCGAAATTTTTAGTACATTTTAAAATTTCATTTATTTTTGTTTAATGTTTGATAAACAAGTTCTTAACTATTTTTAAAACTTTGGAAAGTTTTTAAAATTTTTGAAATTCTCGTATATTTTATAATTTTTTGACATTTTCAAATTTTTGATATATTTTCGTTTTTTTTTTTATTTTTGAATTTTCCTTTTAAATTTTGATAAAGCTTAAAATATAAGTTCTTAAAATATTTGAAATTTTTGGAATTTTTGAATTTTTGGATTTTTGTTGCAATTACAAAATTTTCAATACATTTTGAAATTTTTGAATTTCTTACATTTCACTTATTTTTAATTTTTGGAATTTTTTGTTTAAATGTTTGATGAATAAATTTTTGAAATTTTTTAATTTCTAGATATTTGTATTTATTTTTTTTAAATTGACTAAAAATTCAACTAATACCAAAATGTTTTAATATATTTTTAATATTTTTTGTGTAGGTTTTACCCGCACTTAATATAGTTATTTGCTACTACAAAAACAACGCAATAAAAAATATAAAACCTTTCAATGCTGAATTTGAATAATTTGCTATGAATTATCTGTGAATCACCGTGTATGCGCAGTTTAAATCTTTGCAATATGGAAATTCAATTGAAACGGCTAAAGACAGGAAATTAACTTTAAGGCGGTAATGCATTCTTTTGTGGTTAGATGAGATTCATTTTCTTAGAATTTGCTTTAGGTATTGGCACTCCGATGTAACTTGCCATTTTTGTAATCTCAGAAAACATTCAAGGTTAATTTAAGTCAGGAAAAAAAAATTAGTTTTTGTCTTCCATTATATGTTTAAAGATAATGTTTATAGAAAAATTATTATATGTTAATATAAAAGTGATCTTCTCCACTTACCAAATAAACTGCCACTTTTAAACACTTGTATCATAAATATATATATACTAGTTGCATTCTCTCTTTGTCATTTTTAGTACCCGTCAATGAACTCTTTTGCAACTAAACAGTGTTGAGTAAAATGCCATTTCCATTTACAATGGTATTAATAATAGCGTAATTGTAATTTATGGTGCGAACGTTGAGTCTAAACAAAGAAAAGATAAACACCCGAGAGCAACAAGAACATCGTCCGATTGATGATATGCGGGTCTTCTCTTTTATGGAATGAATTTTTGTGTAGTTTGTTACTTTCCAAGAAATCATTTAGTTTGTAATGCTCGCTATAATTGAAATAATACAAGTTAACATTTTTAATTATATATTAGTTAAAATTATTACAATACTTGTTTTGTTGTATGTAAACTGTATTTGACTTTTTGAAGAAGTTCTTCGTTGCTTTACTTTCTCTTTCAACAGACCGCAAATAAACCGAACACACTTTCCCAATAGACCGAACTGTTACATCACTATTTTTATCTGTTAAACAAAAGGTATTGACTGGTCAAATCTAACCTGTGCATTAAAAAAAAGGAATAGAAAATAATGGGCAGCTGTTAGTATCAATCGATCGTTGATTATTCGGTCTGGTCGGTCTAGTGGGAAAATTCAGTGAAAAAAGCGTTGGGAATATAGCAAATGAAAGTATATTTTGTGATATAATTCATAATTGTATTGTCTATGATAAAAAACGAATAAATATATTTGATTTGTATATTACTTATTAAAAATATAATTATTTGAAAAAGATATAAAATTTGTAGTTTTCCAAAATTTTGGTGATTTACGATTCCAACTGGTCAAAACAGCAATTTTCTATCTGATCTGATTCGTATTGTGATAAACGATAACAAATGAGTTCAATTAAACAAAATCTCTTGTGACATTTTTCTTTAGTATCTCTACTGTTTATCTTAGCAAAAGATCCGTCACGACAAAAATGACTACAACTAGATAGAAAGAAATACAGCAGTATTTTACAATAGAACACTTAAGTAGCTGCCTATTTTTTTCCAGTTTATGTTATGTTACCGTTAAGCAATCTTAAATTTGAATTTATCACGTGTTTCTGTCAGGTGTTATTTATTACTAACAATAGTTTGACGTATTATAAACTTAATAATAGTAGTACATATAAAAAATGCCTTCAAATTGTGAAATAAGGATATCTACAAGTTATAAGTATTATTTAAGTTGTAAACAGTGGCGTACCTACTATTAAGTATTCCATAATTCAATAAGTGAATAGTACAAAACTATACGAGGTGTCCACACGAAAACTTAATATTGATTTATTTCTGTTATTATTGAAGATAAGAACTTGAAATTTTGGATAGTTGTTCAGAGACAATGAACAATTTATCTCATCCGCAGCAAGTCCCAGCCACCCCCAAGGCCAATATTTGAAATAACACCTTGTATTTTTTTTTGGTTAAAAAATAAAGCTATCTACATTACTGTATACTAGTTAGGAATTAATTGGATAATATTTATCCAGAACATTGAATGGCCAGCTCGCTGCCCTGATTATACTCCCCTAGATTTCTTTTTGTGGGGGCATTTGAGGTTTGTTGTTTTTTCAAGTTTTCTAATAATATTTTTCAGTCCTTTTTCTGGGTGAATTTTCGTGGAATTCGGATTCTGTACTAAGTATTACCCGAAAGTCAGAAAAATTCTTAGGGCTCAGAGAAAGCAAAAATATATCCTTCATCAATATTTTAGGGTTTAGTTTTGATGGTGGAGGGTGAAACAGCTTTTGTCAATTGCAACTGACCCCCACTCTATTTCATATCTAAGATTTTTTGTACAGAAAATTGAATTTTGAACCAAAGTTACCCCAATTGATTGACAATTTTTTGATTTTTTCAAGAAGAAATCATTTTTTTATATCAAATCTCGGAAACTTTGGGATGTTATTCAGGAATGGTTAATTAATGTTTTCTTAAGTTTTTGACCTTGAGGACCCTGAGCGAAAAAATAAGGGGAGGAACTGCAAAATTTTCGACCTTCCTTCGGTATTTCCCTTACGTCAAAAGGCCAAAACCTTCCTATACTTTTTTGTAGGGCGTTAAATTTCCTACAATTTTGAAACCAGGAACCGAAATTACAACAATATTTCATCATAATCCGGGTATAACAGAAGAAATAAGGTGTAATTCTGATTTTTTGACACTTTTTAGCGAATTTTGAAAAATAATCTTTTTTCGAAGAAGCGCCATATCTCGGTAACGAATTGACATACAAACAAGTCTGAATAGTCAAATAGAAAATTTAACGCTCTACAAAAAAGCATATGAATACTTTTGCCATGGAATCTAAGAGAAAAAAGTTATTAAAGAAACACCGGAGGAAGGTCAAAAAGTTTTCAGTTTTACACCCTCCTTCTCTTTTACCACAGGGTCACCGAGGTCCAAAACTTGAGAAAATATTAATTAACCATCCCTGAATAACATCTTAAGGTTTCATTAACTTCTGACCTTTTTCTATCTAAAAATACCTGTCGACTGGACTAATATAGAAAATCTCCTAAACTCAATAAGGTCAACCTACTATAGTTGAACAGACTATAAAGATATTTATTATTGCGGTAAAGTTTATATTTATCAAGAAATTATAAATAATTCTTTACATTTGTGCGATAATGAAATAGAAAAACAAATAAGTACCATCGTCCATAAGTTGGCACCCCAATAGCCAGAACCCTTTAATTTTCTCGGAGTTCTGGACTCTTCTCGAACGGTTCTTGAGTTCTCGAGGGGATGCAGATAAGAGTCCCACAATTTATTGCGAAATTTTTTAAAAACAAATGTTGGGGTTCTAACTTCATGCCGCACCCCTTTTGTGAGAAAAAAGAGTTGTAGATGAATAGATATCTCAGCAATAAAGAGTTCTCGGTAGGTTTTGCAAAGAGTTCTGGGAATTTTTGGAAATTACAAAATAAATAAATTTTGGGGTGCTAACTTCTTGCCTCACCCCTTTTGTGGGGAAAACAGTTCTAGAGTTCTCGATGATTTTTGCGAAGAGTTCGGAAAATTTTTGCAAATTTGAAAACAACATTTTTTGTGCTAATTTCTTTCGGGTCACCGACTTTGTTAAAGATAAAGAGGTTTAAAGTTTTAAAAAAATTTTGCAAAAAGATCTGCAATTCATAGCATTAACTTCTGAGCCAGTAAAATAATATAAAATAATGTAAACTATAAAAATCAGCTGTGCTTGAATGGTGCTAATTTTTCTCGAATATATTTGATTTTATATTTATTTATCAGTTTTAGTCACTTATGGGTGGTTTTAAGTATAGCACTCCTGAGTTCCGACACGAAAAAATACTGATAATTAAGAAAAATGGATATTTTCAAGGGGTGCTACGAAGTTCAGTTTGTTTTCGCTGATTTTTCGCCAGAATATTCAATTTTTTAGTTACCGGGTAGTTTTAGTCACTTAGGGCTGGTAAATACAGCACAATATTCAATTTTTTATTTACTAGGTAGTTTCAGTCGCTGAAATCTGTTCTGAATACCAAAGTTCTAAAGGGTTCTGTAACATGCTGTACGAAATTTCAAATTTCGACTTATTTGATTCTATTTGTAGCATTTTTAAATATTGCAGTCACTTTGGGGTGGTTTTCGAATCGATATCCCAGAGTTCTAGGTCGGAAATATGATTTAAGCGATTAAATACGAACAGATCTCTCCAGAGTTCTGGGTTGAAAAAGAATTTTCAGCGCTAAAATACAAAATGTTTTAGAGGGTGTTACTTATAACATTTTTTACAAAATTCTATGTTTATTTTTTTTTGTTCAATTGTGGCCATTTTTGGAGTTATGAGACACTTGGGGAGTGTGTGTTAAGTTAGCCCCTCATTTTTCGAATTTTAATATTTTGAAAGTTTTTCCAAATTGTTCTGTACCAAATTGTTCCAGAAAATTATTCCCTAAATTTAAATACAAAGGCCGGAAAACTCAAAAAACCATTTTTAGAGCTAGCCCCCCATTATTTTTATTTCGATTTTTTTTCTGTTGTACCAGATTGTTCTAGTTGTTCTGAACATTGTTAAAAATTTTCATGTCTAAAAAAAATAATTTCAAGCCCAAAATCATTAAAACCATTTGGATCCAGCCCCCCATCATTTTTTTTCGAAGTTTTTTCTGTTGTACTAGATTGTTCTAGTTATTCTTAACATTGTTCCAAATTTTCATTTCTTAAAAAAATTATTTCAAGCTCAAAATCAATTAAAACCATTTATAGCTAGCCCCCCATTATTTTTTTTTCAAAAGACAAAAGACAAAATTATTTTCCAATTTAAGAATGAAAACAAAGAAAACCAAATAAAAAATATTTGTAACATTTTATGCTTTGTTGATAAAATAAATCGCTTTATAAAACTAACTAATATCAAACGTTTCAATTTTTTGTAAATAATTAAATAAAAATAATTTTTGCCAAGTCTCGCCATTTTTAGATTGTTTCCAATCACACTTATTCCATGTGATATTTTGACCGAAATACATATGATAAATAAAAACAAAATTAAAAAAATCGTTTTAATAATTATAAAACTATTATTGCTTAATATAAATACAAAGTTCTGATTTTATTAAAATATTTTCACTGATGCTTTTGCTCTTCTTTGAAAGATCATCGAATTTCATCCATATATTATTTAATAATACAAAAGCTACATAGTGTCCCACTGAATTTATATAAATGGTTTTAATTGATTTTGAGCTTGAAACAAATTTTTTTAACACATGAAAATTTGGAACAATGTTAAGAATAACTAGAACATTCTGGTACAACAAGAAAAATTTCGAATAAAAAATAATGGGGGGCTAGCTATAAATGGTTTTAATTGATTTTGACTAGAACAATCTAGTACAACAGAAAAAACATCGAAAAAAAAATAATGGGGGCTGGACCGAAATGGTTTTTATGTATTTTGGGCTTGAAAGAATTTTTTTCAAGACATGAAAATTTGGAACAATGTTCAGAACAACTAAAACAATCTAGTACAATAGAAAAAAAATCGAAATAAAAATAATGGGGGGCTAGCTCTAAAAATGGTTTTTTGAGTTTTCCGGCCTTTGTATTTGAATTTAAGGAATAATTTTCTGGAACAATTTGGTACAAACCTAGAACAATTTGGAACAACTTTCAAAATATTAAAATTCGAAAAATGGGGGGCTAACTTCACACACACACACACTTGGGGATGGATTTCTTAAGAGCACCCAAGAGTTCTAGCCCGGTTAGGTGAGTTTTTAATGCTACAATAATCAGAGTTCTGTGGGGTGCTGCAACATTTTTTACAACATTTCGTCTTTTATTGCATTTGTTTAATTTTGGCTATTTGTGTACTTTTTAGGCACTTTGAAACAGCAGCGCCCCAGAATTCTACAGAGGAAAAGTTTTTAATGCTATAAAACCAAAAGTTCTATGGGGTGCTAGAACATTTCGTAATTTATTTTTATAAAACTTTAATCTTCTTTATCTTGAACAGAGTAGGTGAATCGGAACTCCTCTCTTACTTGAATGAAGTGTACCATGAAATTACCACAAACAATTTTGTTTTCTAATTTGCAAAAATTCGCACAACTCTTCACAAAATCATCGAGAACTCTAGAACTATTAATTTCCAAGATATTTATCAACCTAGAACTATTTTTCCTCACAAATGGGGTGCGGCATGAAGTTAGCACCTCCAAATGTGTTTTTTAAAAATTTCGCAATAAAATTGTGGAACTCTATCTGCACCCCCTCGAGAACTCTAGAACCCTTCGAGATTAGTCCAAAACTCCGAAAAATCAAAGGGTTCTGGGGTCGATTGCACCAATCAAATTTTAAGTTTACTTAAGGTAAAACTGAGCTTAAATCAAAAATTCGATTGTATCAGCACCAACTGCAGATCTAAACTTAGCTTTACCCAAGCCCAGAAATATCTCGGCTTTGTTTATTTTTTAACTGAACATAATCTCAATTTTTTTTATCTAATTTATGTTTTTACACGGAAATTACTTCTTCGAGTTTCTTGGGATGGAAGACGATCTGGAAATTCTAGATTTTTTTGAATATGGGATTCCTAGGCGGTATAATATAAGAAAAATGATAATCAATTTTTTTAATTTTTTCCGCTACCGATGGCCCATCAGTCCGTTTATTTTTTATAGCATTTTTAACTTTTGCTACAATAGCAATCTCTTTTCACGGGCTGAATAATTAACAGATATCTAATTTTTTTATTACAACGAAAAACTAAATACCGAAAAACCTGTTATCTGAAAACAAACTAGAACTAGGTTTTGTTAATTTTTGACAAAATTTCAGGATGTCCAATCCAAAAAAACGAAAAATTCTAGAAAATTGACTTAAAATGCGTTGTTGCCAGTTTTATTTATAACTTTATAAAGCCGGAAATGGTGCAACCTGAATAAAAGTAAAGCCTGGTTTTAATTTTAAGTAAACTTAACTATTCTAAGCTTATTGGTAAAATGGTGCAATCAGGCCCTGGCAATTGGGGTGCCAATTTCCTGACATTATAAGTACTTCTAGAAATGTGATAAATTAATAAAGTCTATTCCACAGTAATTCGTTGGCTTTATAAAATAACCAATAACAGATCTCTACTCCTGTTTTATAACATGACTCATAAATGATGAAAGGCGAAATGGTCATCTGAAAACTACCTACCTGATAATATAATCGAAGATAAATATGTGCTGGTAAGCAGTCAAATCAGACTTCTAAAAAATCTTATAATTCTCCAGTTTTGAAACCGGAAGTCCCAGAAACTTGAAACTTGCTTGGGTACATATTCAAGGAATGCTGAGTCCATTGCCGTTGTCCGTTTATCTCTATCTGTTGTGGCTCCTGAGTTATATAGCGCGGACAAACAGACAGACGGACAGAGCCGTATCAAAAGACTTAACATATCTGTCCACTATTTTCGGTTTACAAAAACAATTTGTGGATATTTTATTGACTCTTTAATGACAATCCTATTGGGGGTACGTAGAAAGACAACAAAATACTGTGGAATAGACTTTACCTATATCATAATAATAATAATAATTTTAACAAATACACCTCTTACTTTATTAATAAGTCACAAGATTATAATAAATTTAATTTTATATTAAATCAAAACGTGCTTTATAAAGTTTTATTCAAAATATTTACATGAAAAATGTCCACATAATTCCGAGTTTGAAATTTATTATAATGTCGTAGCAACAAAACTTATTGGCTATTCAAAATCAGGTTTTAAAATTTAAAAACTCACCTCAGGTAAAGCAAGTCCAAGATTATTCGCAAGATTATCCATGGTGATGGTGTAGTTATTTATCCGAACATTTTATTCAACACTTTTCACTAGTTAATTAATTGACAAAAGTACACTTCGGTACAGGAATCTTGAATCTTTCAAGTTACGTACCGTACCGCAATGATTTCAGTTTACTAACAATAACAAAACTTCTTAAAACTAAGTTTAAACTTATCACGGATCACATTGCACTAGTTTAGCACCTATTTACTAATAAAATTAGCTTTATTTAAACTTTTAAGTAATGTTTAAGTCAGGTTTCCACATATTTTTGTTAAATTAGTCGAGATGTAGCGTCACTAAATAAGCGTGCACCTCTTTCTTGTGTTGCCAAAGCCAACCTGACTTTTAAGAAAGTACGCGATCCCTCTCGGTTGGCGTTGAGTCAACTTCAACTTGCTTTCATGTAAAATGGCTGTGCCGGGATAAGCAAATTCTTGATAATTTCCGTTTTTTTTCTAAATTTTGCCGGTTACTAAAAAAAATTTTTTCCACCTAATTTGGATTGCTACTTTATAAAAATATTAATTGGCAATTTAATATAATCCATTAAAAGTGCTAAATTTTGTCTTGCTTTCTAAGCGAAAAAATTCGTTTTTTCATATTGCCGATAAAAAATTCAATTATTATTCAGTTATAGAATTTGCTGTTATTTTAATTAAAAATATTTATTATATGCATTTATGACTGGGAACAAAAATATTAGTTAAAAGAATATCTGTTTTCTACCAAGACGTATTAGGGCCAATGTTTCAATTTATTTCTCAATTATTATCAATTATCACTTTTAAATAGAACGTTCATAATTCTGTGTAATGACAATGACGTTTAGATTGTCTCCCACGTGACTTGGTCGTCGCTAAAAAATGCCTAAAATCAATCGAAAGTGCCTGATTTAGTAACATTGTCAATGTCAAACTTCATAAGCGTCACATGCCTATTTTGACAACTTTTTGATTATTACTAATTTTAAATTTTACTTGGCAATACTTTATTTAAATAAAGAGTTTTGTTTCAGAACTAATCGATTTTTGCACTGGAAAATGTTTCTTAATGGGTATTAAGTAAAAAATAAGCAATCTACTTAGTAATTTACACACGGTAGTAGAAAAAACCGAAGATTTCATCATGGTTCAATCTAATGACAATTAAATTATTCATTATAAGCATTATTGGACACCTGCAGAAAACTCCAAAAACTTTACCACATATGTTCAGAAATTCTATAAAAATAATTATACAACCATTATGTACTCTGTCTAATATTTGTTTTTTCTTAAAATGGCAGACTTCAGGTCGACTAGTAATTTTGTGTTAAAATATATAGGGTGGCTAATCTGTTTGGATGTGTCTACTCGACCAGTACCAAGTTTAAATATGTGAGCGGTAAGCAGGCAAATGAGACTTCTAAAAAATTATACACCTTATAATTCTAGTTTTGAAACCGGAAGTCGAATTATAGCACAGACAGAGCCGTATCATAAGACATATATTTTCGTTGAGTTTCTTTGTTTGTTTGTAACGGTTGTAGCGCTTTGAGTAGTTGATGAAAAAATTTAAAACTTGAAAAGTGTGTTCGATATGGTGTCTGTTATGTGCAGGAAATCAATTTTGAATTTTTAATTCAAGATGGCGACTCCTAAGATGGCTGGCGGACGAGATTTATGATTATAGACCGATTTTATTAAAAATTGGTTTGTGGGGTTGGAGATTTTGAATTTTTTGTCTAAATAAAAAAAATCATGATGACGACTCCAAGATGGCGGACGAGATTTATGATTATAGATAAGACCATTTTATTCAAAATTGGTATGAGGGGGTTTTTGGGATCGGAGATTTAAATTTTTTACTCAAAACTAATAAAATCAAGATGGCGGACAATATTTTTGAATATTTACCAATTCTATTCAAAATTGGTATGTGGGGGTTTTTGGGGTTGGAGAATATAATTTTTTTGTTAAAAAGAATAAAATCAAGAAGGCGACTCTAAAATGGCGGACAATATTTTTGATTATTTACCAATTTTATTCAATATTAGTATGTGGAGGTTTTTGAAGTTGGAAATTATGATTTTTTTTGTTCAAATTAATAAAATCAAGATGGCGACTCCAAAATGGCGGCTAATATTTATGATTATTTACCGATTCTACTCAAAATTGGTATGTGGGGGTTTTTGGGGTCGGAGATTAATAGTTTTGTGTCAAAATGAATAAACTCAAGATGGAGGACGAAATTTATGATTATTGACCGATTATATTCATAATTAGTATGTGGGGGTTTTTGTGGTTGGAGAATATGATTTTTTTTTCACAATTAAGAAAATCAAGATGGCTAACGATATTTATGATTATTTACAGATTTCATTCGAAATTGGTATGTGTGGGTCAGAGATTATGAATTTTTTGTCAAAATTAATAAATTGTATTCCATTGTTGTTTATCTTTATTTTTTCCCATGTTTCTTGATTTTTTCCTGTTTTTTTCTAATTTTTCCCACTTTTTCCTAGTTTTGCCTATATTTCCCTATTTTCGTTTTTTTCCATTTTTTTCAATTTTTCCCATTTTATTTTGTTTTTCTCCTATTTTTCTCTTTTTCCCATTATTTCCTCACTTTCTCCAGTATTTTAAATCTCTATCCAAGTTTCTTATTAAAATGAGTTTTCTCCAGTATTTTAAATCTCTATCCAAGTTTCTTATTAAAATGAGTAATCCAATAGATTTGAGATTTTTCAGTTATCGAATTGCATAATAATTAGATATTTCTAAAGATTCCTCACCTAATTATCCATGTAGGTACAAAACCTACCAAAATTTATTTTATTTGCAATTCTGTTTTATAAATTAAGGATCAAAGATCAGACACACCTACCTACTAAACTTTAAAATTTAAATACCGTAAACTAAATACTGAGATGTTCTCTTCCTATTTGCTTTCACCTGTTAATTTAAGCAAACAGAAAACTAAAAGAATACAAGCAACAAGTGTCAGTCTTATTAGTACACAGCCACCGCGTTGGACATTCATTCGCAGAACCGGCAGCTGGATAGACGAAAGACTGGTAAATATTTCCGATCACGAATATTCACGAGAAATTACGAATACTAAGAGGCTTTGGTTGGTTTGTAGTATAGGCAACACTTTTAATCGGATTGTAATGGTGGTTGCATAACGATATTGAGATTTATTTATTAGTGAGGGTGCTTACTACTAAAATAATGTAGGACGTATGTTAGTCTGTTCGCTTGTTCAAGAATATCGTCCACTAACCAAAAATACATTTTTTAACACTCTAAACAAGCTTTTTAAGATGCTCCCACATACAAAAAAATTCTATACCAATACATCTGTTGGAAAAAATATAATTCAGGTGATTCGAAAAAAAATAAGAATTAAAATTTTATAATCGGAAAACAAAAAGAAATCAAAATAAATTGAAAGAAATCAGACGAATAAGAAAAAATGAGAGAGAATTTAAAATAATTAAAAAACAACATAAAAATCAAAAAACAACAGAAGAAAACTCGGAAAATGAGAAAAAAAAAGAAAAACCGAAAAGTCGAAAAAAAAAAACAAAGAAAGAATTAGAAAAAAACCACAATGAAAAAAATGAGGAAAGAACAAAAAAATAAAAAAAATCAGAAAAAACAAAAAAAAAATCAGAAAAATGAGAAAAAACGAAACAAAATTAGAGGAATGGAAAAAATGAAAAATAAATTTGTAAAATACGGAAAAAACGAAAACATAAAAAAAAATTTCAAAAAAATGAAAAAACGCTAAAAAACGCAAAAAACCGAAAAGGAAAACAAAAAAAAGGTAACAAATTGAAAAAAATTGCCAAAAACAAAGGCCAAAAACGAAAACAAGTAATCATAAAAAAGAATTGTAAAAAAATTCAACAGAATTGAAATAAAATTCCAAAAATGCCAAAATCGCAAAAAATTGCAAATCACTAAAATGTGACGTCATCGAAAACAAGAAAAAAATTCAATCGATTCAAACAAAACTTGTACTAAAATAAAACAATTCAGTGAAAATCGCATATTTGTATCCAGAACCGTTTAGAAGTTATAGACAGTTAAAATAGGGGAAAATATAAGTGGACATCCGGTATTTCTTTCACTACAACGGTACGTACAGTCATAGGAGGGCCATCATCACCACTTGCTTTGGAAAAATGTACTTATCGAAAAAATCGAGTGAACATGCTCAAATGAATTATTCATTAGATATACATCTGTTTAACACTTTCGCTGCGGAAAGCGCACATGTGCGGCCAGGTGAGGTTGAACTAAGTGCGAACGGAGCGTTTTCGCGCCCTGTTCGCGTTTAAATATAATTGTGGCGTGTGAATATCGCAGTTGCGGTAAGCCTACAAAATTTTGTCCGCATATAGCTAGATGTTTCTGTTCCTAGATGGCGTTGGGTTCTAGGTACTTTACTAAATTGGGAATTAAATTTTTCACAAGAAGTTACAATCTGATCTGTTTCCAAGAATATCATAAAAAGTAATATTTTATACCTTCGTCATAATATGTATATTTGTCTTGCGAGTTGTTTAGTTTATAAAATAAATAGATTTCGCAAAACTGTATCGTTTTCAATCATCCCATGAACAAGTGCGCTCTTGAACAAGTGCGCTCTTCGCCTATTCTGAAATTCTGTTCAAAATATGCGAAGGGCGCTCTTTAGTCTTAGAAAAATTACTGAAAAAAAAACAGCAAATAGGATCTAGTTGGACAAAAACTTATACACAGTACACAACAAAATTTTAATTTGTGAAATAAAATATTGTGCCGCACACACCGTAGAGGTATTATTGTATTTTCACCGCACGTATTTACATCTAAACTCACCTAAATACGTGCGGTGTTGCAGCGTTTATAAGAAAATACAATACCTATATATTTGTTGATACTTTTGCCGAAGCGAAAGGGTTAAAACTTCCTCTTGCCGGTAACAACCGATCGGGAAAATGCTCGGAATATTGACAGCAGACATCTGCAGCACTACAGAATGCTCATTCATAAAATAAGTGCATATATGCTATTCGTTAAAAGTAAACCGTTCGGCTATTTCAAAAAAACTGCAAAATATCCCCTACAATATTAACAATACTGTGAAAATAGTGTAACAATAGCAAGTTATACAAAATAAACCATAGTGTATAAAAAATATATGTATAAAACTTTGCCATCATCACTCATGGCAATTAAGGGCATAATGGGGATAATTAGTCCGTCTAGAACCATACTAAAACTAAGAAAAAATAGTAAATAATAAAATAATGTTACAGCCTTTACCCCACAAGAAAAAAAATATTGACGTACTTGATAGCAATTGTCATTGCTGTTATCCGATTAACATCAAAATCTATACAGGTTATTTCCTAGTCACCCTAAATATATATTTAACTCGGTCATACCGTTTAGATCCTAATAGTGGCTTCTGTGAGTCAGAAAAAAACTCGAAAAGTGTCACTAAAGCTAGGGTCTCCTCGGAAGCGGTGCCGTCTTCTTACGTCCGTCGCAAAGTACGGTGGGTGACGTCACTATGGATGATCTAGACGCCGCACTTGTTATTATTTTACACGCAGAGGAATTATCAGAAGAAGAGAGAAGAGAATCTGAATCTGAATCATTTAATAAACGCAGAAAGGAAGGTGCTTATGAGGTTTCCCCTATTATACGTGACACCATTTTTTGTGACGTCACTCACGGTACTTTGACGGACGTAAGAAGATTGTGTGTCTCCCCGTATTTTTGAAGGTGATAAACACTCTTTTAGAGTTAACCCCACTAGCCTAAATGGCTAAAAACAACCCCAGAAAGGAGTGAATCTCGGATGCGCAATCTCATACCTGAATCTTCTCTCCGAAGCAAACTAACCCCTCAAATGACCAAAAACTACCCCATTGATACCCTGTTTTATGGAGTGCATTGGATAAGAGAAAATAAATCATTGAATACACACCGGATGATGACTGTTCAATTGAAAAAATAGGCGCATACTTCATTTTCTCTAATCCGCAGTTCATACAACCGGTTTTCAAAGAGATAGATTTTGGAAATTTTAGGGGTTGGTTTGATTGGGGGGAAGATCGAGTATCACCATCGTGTTCAGAATTCTCGAAAATGGGGGTTTAAGCAGGTTTAGTTGGCATGAGATGGCGCATAAATGATTCACCCTTTATTTGGGGGGTGGGGTCAACTCGAAAAAAGTTTAAACCAGCGCCATCGTGTTCAGCATTCTCGAAAACAGAGGGGGACATAGTATCGTTAAACTGAAGTAATTACATGTCTGTCCGACTTACATAAGCCAACACACACCAGGCATCATACTAAAAATGACCGGAATTGATTCAGGGGATCTTAATGTAAAAAATTGGTAAAAATCCAAATACCGAAAAAAAAACACGATTACAATACTTTCCTTTTTATACAACTTTTTTGGATTCGGTAAGTTGAGAATAGTAATTATTTCTTATTTTTATTAAAATTTAAATTACTTTCTACCTACTGTGTTATATTATAAAAAATTACAATGTCTGTAACAATTTTAATTTTACTAATTTAGATGTGTGATACATATAATTTTATAGGTGAATAAAGAAACTATAATTTTTTAACGATTTTAAAATCGTTTTGTTAAGCATCAAAAACATAACATAACAGACTTTTCAGAATAAATTAAATACCAACAGAAAACTTTTAAGAATAAACCAAATTTTGGATTAATAGGTAATGGATTTCACAACTAATACAAATCACTTAAATCAGACATTTTAATCGACTTCCTCAATAGTTGGACCATCTTGATCACCGGATGTATTATTATAACCACCTGTTGCTCCTCCTCCACCACCCTTGTGTAGTTTTGTCATAATTGGTGAACAAACTTTTTGAATTTCTTTATATTTATAATCATACTCATCTTTTTCAGCTGTAAAATTATTATCTAGCCACCTAAAAACAAGTTATAGTTTCATAATCGTAAAAGGTTTTATATAATATAAAGTTAAAAACATACTTCATACAATTGTCGCATTCATTCTGAACTTTTCTTTTATCTTCAGCGCTCAATTTATTTCCAGCGTCACCGACAGCCTGTTTTACGCTAAATACGTAACTTTCAAGGGCATTTCTCGCTGAAATCCGATCCCTCTGTCTATCATCTTCATCCTTGTACGTCTCTGCCTCGGCCAGCATGCGCTCAATGTCCTTTTGCGATAACCGACCTTTATCGTTTTTGATCGTGATCTTTTTAGATTTTCCAGTGCTACTCTCTAAAGCCGAAGCGTTCAAGATACCGTTCGCATCTAGGTCGAATGTCACGTCGATTTTCGGGATACCGCGTGGAGCTGGGGGTATGCCACTCAAGTCAAATGTTCCTAAAAATGTCAAACGAGTAAAAAACATAACTTCTCGCTTTATACTTACCTAGCAAATTGTTATCTTTAGTCATGGCTCTTTCTCCTTCAAAAACTTGAATTGTAACTGCCGGTTGGTTATCAGAATATGTTGTAAATGTTTGCGTCTGTTTGCAAGGAATTCTGGAATTTCTGTCAATAATTTTTGACATAACTCCACCGGCAGTTTCGATACCCAAAGACAGAGGAGTAACGTCAACCAAAAGAACATCTTGGATTTTTGAACTAGTATCTCCGCTGAGGATGGCCGCTTGGACGGCTGCTCCGTAAGCTACAGCCTCATCTGGATTGATATTGAGGTTCAGAGATTTCCCATTGAAGTAATTTTGTAAAAGAGACTGGATTTTAGGGATACGAGTCGATCCACCGACTAGTACAACATCGTGAATCTGACTTTTCGAGATCTTAGCGTCGTTTAATGCTTTTTCGACTGGTTGTAGAGTGCCTTTAAAGAGATCTGAGTTCATTTCTTCGAATCTGGCGCGAGAAATTTTCGAGTAGAAATCAATGCCTTCGAAAAGGGCGTCAATTTCCAGAGACGCTTCAGTGCTCGAGCTCAGGGTACGTTTGGCTCTAAAATTAAGATGAAGTTATAAAAACATACTTCATATATTATCATTAGATACCTCTCCGCAGCTGTTCTCAATCTCCTCAATGCCCGAGGATTTTTGGATAAATCTTTTTTATATTTTCTCTTAAACTCATCAACAAAATAGTTAACCAATCTATTATCGAAGTCTTCCCCGCCAAGATGTGTATCACCAGCGGTCGACTTTACTTCGAATAAGGACCCTTCGTCAATGGTTAAAATCGAAACGTCGAAAGTACCTCCTCCTAGATCGAAAATTAGGACATTTCTTTCACCTTTAAGATTTTTATCTAATCCGTAAGCGAGCGCTGCTGCCGTTGGTTCATTTATGATTCTCATGACGTTTATGCCTGAAAAAGAGAGGTTAGAAAACCTCCCGTAAAACGATTCTACAGTTCTAGGCTAAGATTGGTCCTTGCATATGATTTAATGAGATTTATTTATACAATAGATAAAATTATAGCATGCAAAACTGTTACACATAAAAATTTTTCATTCACGAATGTACAATACCAAAATACCAAAAAATAGTTGAAAGAAAAGCAGAAGCTAGGTTGAAATGGATAAGACCAAACAAACCAGAAGATAGAGAAAAATATGAATTCGTTTTAAGAAAGATACTAAAAGGAAATCTGAGAATAACAGGAAGTCAATTAAACGCATATGCAGATGATATACTGTTATAAGCTGATGTTAATGCTAAAATTTGCTGTGTAAAACTGACTGCAAACTGACCAATGAGAAGCCTACAGAATTGCCAACTTAAATTCAAATCGCTCCTCCTGGTTTTTAAATAGACCATAGTGACAAAGAAAAGTAAAATCGTGGAAAAAATACTAAAGTAGATTGAAGAAGAAGGAAGGAAGTTGGGATTAAAAATTAATACGAAACTAATATAATGAGATTTGGAAAAACTGAACACAATGGAGAAATAAGAATAAGAAATAAAAAATTCAAAGAAGTACAAAAAATTAAAATACCTGGGCTTAATGTTAAATGGGAAAGACGAACGGAGATCGAAGAAAAAATAATGGCAATAAACCTTAGACCAAGCAAATACAAACCTGTTAAAAAGCAAAATATTGACTAAACAAAGATGAACATATACAGAACAATAATAAGGCCCATAACAATGTATGCAGCAGAATCGATCAGTATGACGAAAATAGAAGAAGATGAGTTAAGGATAAACGAACTAAAAATAATAACAATGCTGGTTCCAGTAAAGATCGGAGAGCAGAAATATAAAAGGAGAAGGAATTAAGACATATTAGAAGAACTGAATGGCGAAGATATAAGAATCAAGTGGCTGGAACATATCCCTGGCAGCACACAATATCCTATGGATCCGTTTCAAGTCCATTTCAGGTCGGGATATCCTTGTACATAAGATATCCACCAACAGATAGTAAATGGACATTCGTCATTGGATATTATATGGATGTCCATAATTATCAAAATTAAATTTTAACTAGTTACTACGTGTTATTCAATGCTTAAAAAATGTAAGTAATTGATATCTTGGTTCAATAAGTATCTTATAGATGGCGTCAGTTATCTTGAATTCTACGCATCTAGGTACAAAATAGCTGTCTGATGTTTCAAATTCTCTTATACACAAGTTTTAATTGGACGTCATAGAATATCCAATATCCATCCCGTATGGTTATATCAGGACGAGCATGTGCTATCTGGGATATCGAGACAAGGACCAGAAGTAATAACTACAATGGCAGCCAGGAGGAAAAAGAAAACCCAGATACAAATGGTTGGCACAAATAGAAGAGGACTTATAGGACAGAAGATACAAGATGGAAGAAGAAAACAAGAGACCGGCGATCAAGTACAATGATGAATCGAATATTGGGACTGATTCACCCTGGAATGGATTTAGAAAGCAAAAGTGGCACAACGTCACAGAGGTGTTAAGACATATATATAACAGATGAACCTGAAGCTAGCGGCCAGACTAAGCAGACGAAACGTCAGCACTGTATTTTCTTAATATGCACTTAGTATTTATTAAATAAAAATAAAATGAATAGAATAAGAACTAATGTATATTAAAGGTAAAATAATTTACCAGTATCGGACAGGGTCAGAATATTTTTTACCGCAAAAAAAAAGTGTAATTCGGAACAATGTTATTATTATTTAAAATTAATTTCAATTGTAAAATATTTGATAAAATATGGAATGTCAATGTGAATTCTAACAAATATATTAGCATTTATAGTATTCTATCTTACAATTGTATAGCAGAATTATTCCTTCGTAGAAAATATGAAGAAAGATAATTTCAACAAAGAAAAAAGCGTCTGTCAACAAGATTCCAATTCTACACATTGGAAAATAGAAAAGTATATAGAGGATTTCGGCATGATGTGACATATTTTTAAAAGTGATAAATAATTTTTGTACCAATTCCAAATTATGTAAAAGAAATTCTTTACAAAGATCAAATTCACATCTCCTATCTATTTTTATTAACATGTTGGCATGGATTTGTTTTTAATTAATAATACTATAAAAATAGAATAAGAATAGAATTCTTTAAACTGTATGGATATATTTGATTTGTAAACAAAATCAATAAAACTGTTGTCGACGAGGCAATAAAGAAACAATAGCCTACTTTTTTTAAATTAAAAATAGACTTCCTGTAACGATTTAAAATAAATAGATTGAACCATTTCATGTAACACAAAAAAATAGTTAGCATGCCTCATTAGCCACAAACAAAACTGATTGAAAAATCGTGATTGCTCTACGCCCATGTTTTATATGCATATTAAAATCTTGACCTTTATGCAATTACACCTACCCGAAATTGCAAAAAAGGACATGCAAGGACTACATAAAAACAATTTTAATAAATCGATATTTTGTACCAACCTGCAATAGTGCCGGCGTCCTTGGTAGCCTGTCTTTGGGAATCATTAAAATACGCCGGCACAGTGATGACCGCGTCCTTAATGTCACGGCCTAAGTAAGCTGCAGCCACTTCCTTCATCTTAATAAGCACCATAGAACTGATTTCTTCAGGAGAGAATTTTTTTATTTCGCCCTTGAATTCCACCTGGATTTTAGGTTTTCCATTGTCATTAGTGACTTTGAAAGGCCAATGTTTTAAATCTTGTTGGATTTTCGTATCGTCGAATCGTCTCCCTATTAATCTTTTAGCATCGAAGACTGTATTGTTAGGATTCATAGCGACTTGATTTTTAGCAGCATCCCCTATTAGCCTCTCAGTATCGGTAAATGCGACATAACTCGGCGTGGTGCGATTTCCTTGATCGTTTGCAATTATTTCGACTTTTCCTCCTTGCCATACACCTACGCAGGAGTAAGTTGTACCTAAATCTATACCGATAGCCGGGGCTTTCACCATTTTTCTTCTTTTGAAAACTTTTTCACTGTGAAACTGACACTTTTGAAACTTTAAATTTGATGCAATGAGAGTTTGACTGAAGTTTGGCGCGTACTGTTGTGATTCGCGTTGGTAAAGGTCAAATCGGAAAAGATCGACTTGAGTCGGATTTTTGAAATTTTTGCCGCGTTGCAGTGGCGGAGATATTTTGTTTTTGTATTTTATACATAACGCAGTAATTTGTATTGAGAAGAAATCGAGGATTGGCATATTATTTTTGAAATATAGCTACAAATAGACAGGGTGTTTTATTATTGAATTCTGGTCCTAAAGGACGATAATCCTTGGAAGAAAAATTCTTTATATGAATGCATTCTCGCAACTGCTTTATTTCTGAGGTACAGGGTGTTGAAATTTAACAAAAAATATCTCTAAAACTAATTTTTTTCCAATTTTGGTATATGCAAAGTACGTATAAAAATACAGGGTAATTCTTTTAGAGATTTTAGGAGAAGTAGGAGGAATTAAAATCTGAAAATTTGGGATATGAAGTTTTTGGGGATGCCCAATCGATCGATCTAAAACAACCAGCTACAAGTTAAGATAGGGATATGTAAGCCGTTTTATCCCATTTTTTATGGTTTGGCTGAATCACTTAAACTTGGAAAAATGCAATTTTAAATTGGCTATTACTTCAAAACTATTTAGATTTTAAGATAGGTGTAATAGGTTTTTGAAATCACCTTCTTAGAACGAATCTAAAAATAAAAAAAATACACAGTGTTCCATTTAAAATAAGGAAGTTGATACCAACTTACGGTATAAATTTTCAGATTTTAATTCCGGCTACTTCTCCTGAAACCCCTAATTAGCCCTCTAAAAGAATCAAGATGTATATTTTTTATTGCTTTGGCTGAAGTGTTCACACGACACTGGAGTCGCGGAACAAAAAACCAATTTTGGTGAAACTATTAATTTTCATCAAAATAGAAAAGGAAATTTTATGGTCGTGTGAACATTTCAGGAAAAGGAGCAACTTTGAATTGCTTTACAACCGATTAAGGATGCTATTTAAGAAACATTCGTTGGAAATTTTCAATTTGGAAGAATTCTAAAGAACATGCTGGGAACAGAGAGATTGTCGGATTTGGTGCAAAATTTAATTAGACGAAACAATGAAAAACCAACTGGAATCCGACAATTTCCCTGTATTTGGAAATACACAAGAAGTGGACAAGGTGAATCCTATGGAGTTCCATGAAGCAGGTTTTGAAGAAATTGAAAGTTTCTCTTGCCCAAAATGCAAGAAAACTTTCAAGTCAACACCTGCTTTGTGGGGCCATAGGAGGATCCACTAATTTATTGTTAATTTTAATTTTGTAAATAAATAATTTCTAATAATTGACAAAATAAAAAAAAATGTTGCTCTAATTTTAAGATTTTGTATATATTTAGAATAATAAATTGACGAAATAAAAAATATTACGAAAAAGTCCAAAATCCCACAAAAATTTTAAAAAAAAAAAACACTTTATAATAAAACAAACAAAAATAATTTGTAAAAAAAAATTATTACCAAAGTAGTATTTTGAATTGGGAATTTGGAACCTTTGGTTTTCAACAATAACTATTTTCAACAAAAAAATGCCAAAATTAAATTAAATGTTGAACAAAAGAATGCATTGTATTTTTTTAATCAAAAATCGTCCGTCGGGCAAAAAAAACTCATAGTTAAAAGCTTCGTAATATCACATGTTTTTGTTTATAATTTTTTAAATATTTTTACTTTCCTCAATTTACAGTTCGTGAAAAGTTATAAAAATTTTTTTAGCGTTATGAATGTGAAGGTTAAATTTTTTTATGAAAGTCTAAGTAATAAAGTAATAAGACCGAATCGGCAACGTCAAACAGTCCGTTGACTAACCATTATTGGCATCTGTGTTTACGTAGCCGAAGTGTTTTAAAAAGTTCCTGTGTCTCAGCTAGAGGACACTGTTTTATTCGATTTTTTTTTTAAATAAACCAAACTGAGTCGTTTATTTTTTTTATTAAATACTTGAAAGTTGATTCATTCAAATAGATTTCAACAAGATTTATATAAATATAAAGAAATAAAAATCTTTTTTCTTATGGACGGAAAATTCAAAAATTTTGAAAAAAATTGTTGATTGTTACTTCTTTAGCTTTATACTTGCTAAAAGTGTTTTTCTTGATATTTTCGAAAACCACATTGCAGATTTTGCTGAAAATTTAGTAAAATACCAGTCTCTAGATATTACACATATTAGGGGGTAAAGAAACACACAATCCAATAAGTTTCAGTTTTTTCGGACTGCTGGTGTTGATGCCATGGAGTCCCCATATATATATATAACATTTGTTATACAGGGTGGCGAAAATTTCATTGTAATCTGGGAAATCGTAAGAGATACGAAGTCGGTTAAAGATATCATAGATAGTTTTCATAGTAATTGATAAAAACCAAAATTGCACATAATCTATTTTTCCCCCAGTGCTTTTATTTTGAACAATAGAAAAAAAGTGCATCAAACTTTTTTGTCTGAAATCGTGTTACCGTCTGATATATTAGATTTTGAATCTGACGTTTAATTTCCGCCCAGCCACTCCCAACTTTTTTTTCTCAAATAGTGACTTGCACTTTTTATATGATTTTTTTATAGTCTTCGAATCGAGAAGGAACATTTGTTCCATTTAACAGACTTCGTATCATTAAAATACATTGCAGTGAAATTTTCGCCACCCTGTATATGTCACACTTTCATTTAGTTTATTTAATTTCATAATCATTTAACCCATTTTTATTTTTTGCTTATTTTTCATGTACCTACCCCATATTTTTTCTCTTGAATTCCCCCTTTCCCTTCCCATTGGCGGTACCATTAATTTTAAGCAATATGCTCATTAAGGTTTAATCTTAATATAATTGTATTTTGGTAAGTTATGTTCTTTCATTTTTGTAATTATTCCCATCGAATATGCATTTATTCTAGGCCTGAAGATGGCTTTTTAACCGAAACTAGTTGTTTATAATTAAATTTTATTGTGGTACATGATTTCGAGTTTCATTTATGAATATTATATTTTTAGCTTACCTTTTTTAAAATGTTACTAGGACCAATCTTTACCAATTTTTTTCTTTTTGAAATTTTCTTCTTGCTCTTGGTAATTTTCTTAAATGGAATTGGTTTTTCACCCATTTTTTAGCATTCACTTGTTTTAAATAATTTTTACAGTCACTTTACTAAATTTCAACTACATTAAAATTAATAAAAAGCATAATAACTGTTATCAAATCCCAATGAAATTTGAGATTTGTAACGCCTACAAGCAGCAATAAAAACTAACAAAGGAAAATAAATAAAAATTTTTGTTAATGAACAATATTGCCAAATTCAAAAGCAACACTAATTTATAGCAATGGATTTTGAAAAATTACAATTACTTAATTATCAGTTTTCAGTGCGCTACAACAATTTCATTAATTATTGTATGATTTTCTGATATATATTTTTCAAATATTATGGATATGCATGATGATGGCGGAAACCGAAACTAGTTGCCAACTCTGTCAACGTTCAATTTTTTTTTAAACATTTACAATTTAATATACAATTTTTGGTATTGGACTTGGTGTTTCATTAAATAATTATTTTGTTTTAGTATACTGGGTGAAATTTATCGGTCAGCCCACATTAAAATAATCTAGCCATTATTCTTATAGATAACTATTTTAACAATATTTTCTATATAACCATCTACAGAGTGTTTTATTACAATAGTATATAAAAATTTCTAGCCTCAGTCCTTGTTTTTATAAAAAATATTAAGTTTATATAGAAAAATAAAATAATTGGACCTTGAACTTTACTTATAATGATAAAATCAATATTGTATTCCAGGCCATTTAAATCCCATTTACGTGGCCATTGCCGTAAGCAATAATAAGCCAACGCCAACGTTTTCCTGGAAATTTCCAATATTTTTTGGGCTGACGTCAACATGCTTTTATCCGATCAATTTTTTCCATGAAAGTTATCGATCGTTCAAACGAAGAGCAAATATGTTTATATAATCTGATTAAGAGTAATTGTTTTCTTTTTTTGCGACCGTGGTCGGATAAATTCAAGGACCAATGTGTAATTTTTGGTAGTTTCAAATGGAATAAAAGTAAAATAGATATTTATGCAACAAGTGCAGAAAAGTGTTTTTTTGCACGTGGTAAAGTTGGGAGGGCACAATTTAGCAGAATTTAAAGGATCAAACAGATACTTTTTCAAAAGGTTATTATATCAAATTAATAAAAAATCAAACATCTATTATAGCAAAATGATATTTTATCAAAACCGTAAAAAATCGAATCGTATTAAAACAAATATTAAAGAATCAGATAGATATTTTATCAAATTAATAAAATATCAATATATAATCGTTTGCCTATTCTGTGTTATCCTCTCTTAGTCGTTTTAAGAATGCGTCCACATCGAGTTTTTCTTCCATTATTATCTCTTGTTGCAATTATTATTTTTTTTAAACACTAAACTTTTCTAAAATTTAGGGGCCTCCAGGCATCATATCAAATAAAACGAAGTAAACTCACATAACAAACCTAATTTTATTCAGTCTTTTAACAGCTAAAAACATAATATCCCGCCTGAAAACCCCCTAACCTCTTATTCTTTTTCATCTCTACCAACTTCTCAGTGTTACCAACCCAAATAAAATGAACCGGTGCCTTAGCACCTTAAAGTAGGGAACCCACAGATAAACATTGTTGGTTGTCTACCCAAAACCTCTACAAAATAGAACTAAAAAGTGCTATTTTGTACTCAGTTTGCTGCTCCGTACATTCCAAATGGACGAGTAAAATTTTATTAAACTTACAGAATCATTAGGCACTATATAGTAACCATTGATGTAACCATTTATAAACAGCATTTATTACTATCAAGCGATCTGGAATGGACTATATCGGAAAAGCAAATATTTGCTGAAGAGGGTTAAATGTACTTTGAGACGATGCGAGTTGACTAAAACCAGTGAACAACACATCTATATATAATCATTTTACTGTGTCAAGACAGTGTGAAGACAGTCAGTTAACTGGAGCGAGTGGGTCCGGATGGTCTTCTACTTTTTGCCGTGCGAGCAGTGATTCAAAATGGCGCTAACTAAAAAAACTTTTAATTCTTCAAATCGAGATACAGTTTAAATGATTTTTGTGAGTATCTTCCTTTAAAAAAGTCGCCGAGGCACTTGGACAGTTTCTTTTTGTTATTTACTCTCTTACCCATTTTCGACTTTTTCTTGTCTTTTCCTAATTCAAATGACTAATCAACAGATCCGCTACAATATTAAGTCCTTCTTGTAAAACGGACGGTTACATACCAACTGCAGTCGAAATAAAAAGTCCACTTCAGGTAATAAAAAAAATGCTAAATTGCAGTCTAAGCATTTTAGAAGCTTAATCTAATGGATCAGTGGCGTACCTTAAAACGTACTAATATGTTTACCTACTGTAATTCTTAGGTATATTATAAAAGTAAGTAAAATATAAAATTAATATGGATATAGATTTATAAAAACGCGTTATAAAATAATGAAATTTATTAAATTTTAATTACTTAATATAAAACAACCTAATGATTAATATAACTAAAAGATACACATTTTAGAAAATCTAGTCTACAAATTTCTTTACATAAATACCGAAATTCATGGCTAATAGAATATTATTATTACCAAATTTATCAAGTCATTAAAAGACAATTTTACTCAAAGATAATAATCCGAGAAATCTAAAACTCATTAAAAGACAATTGCTAAACGAAAAGGTACAAACTTATAATTTTTAACAAATATCTCAAAATTTCATTTGTAGTAAATATTTATAATTAAGAGACGTCAATGTAGACCTAAAATTTTATTTTTATTTCGACTGCAATTTGTATGTTTTATGTATATGGCCATGCAGCGTTGCCAACTGTACTATAATTATAGTATTTGTACGATAATTACAACTTCATGTACTATTAAATTTCAAAGTTAATATACTATAAATGTACTATAATTTCATATTTTCACAAATCATAAAATGATCAATCATTGACAAATTTCAAAAACAGATTTGAATAATCTGGAATAGCACTTGCAGCGCCCTCTAATAGTTAATAATAAAAAATACTGCATAATTTATAAAATTTAGTTTAGTAAATTAAATGTGATTCTTCGAATACGAAACGTCGAATTAAAACTAACTTATTGCAAACTTAATTTAGAATTAAAAAAATAGTCATATAACAAAAAACAGTAGTAAAGATAATGTTTTAGTGAATTTCACTAGAACTAGCTGAAATTGTAATTTTTGATCGCAGGAAACCGCAAAAATTAGGAGCATCTTGTAGGACAATTTTCGGTCATCCACCCAACTCGAAGAATCTACGATTTTTAAGAATTTTTAAGCATTTTAAGGCTTTTTTAAAGATTCTAGGGATTTTAAACGATTTTTAAAGATTTTTGGGATTTTTATGATTTTCAAGAACTCTTAAGGATTTTTAAGAATTTTAAACTATTTTTAGGGATTTTAATGTTTTTTAGGTATTTTTAAGGGTTTTTAGTGATTTTTAAGGATATTTTAAGGATTTTAAAGAATTTTTAAGAATTTCAAAGATTTTCTTAGGATTATTAACGGTTTTTAATTTTTTTTCCGAATTTTAAAGGATTTTCAGATTTTTAATGCTTTTTAAGGATTTTGAAAGGGTTTTTAATGATTGTTGGGATTTTTAAGGATTTTCAAGGATTTTTAATGATTTTGAAAGAATTTTAAATTATATTTAGGGATTTTAATGTTTTTTAAGGATTATTCTGGATCTTAAAATTTTTAAGTAATTTTAAGTATTTTTAAGGGTTTTTAGGGATTTTTAAGAATTTCAAAGGTCTTCTTAAGATTTTAAAATTCTTTTAAGAATTTTAAGAGATTTGAGTTTTAAGGATTTTTCACGATTTTTGGGAATTTTGAGGATTTTCAAACACTTTTTTAAGAATTTTAAACTATTTTTAGGGATTTTAATGTTTTTTAAGGATTATTCTGGATCTTAAGATTTTTAAAGGGTTTTTAGGAATTTTTAAGAATTTCAAAGGTTTTCTTAAGATTTTTAAATTTTTTTAAGAATTTTAAGGATTTTGAAGCATTTTTTATGATTTTTGGGATTTTTAAGGATTTTCAAACACTTTTTTAAGAAGTTTAAACTATTTTTAGGGATTTTAATGTTTTTTAAGGATTATTTTAGGATTTTTAAGAAGTGCTTAATATTTTAAAGTAATTTTCAGTCTTTTTATGGGTTTTTATGTAGTTTTAAGGAGTTTTTAGGATATTTTAAGGACTAAAATCCTTCAAACGTATATTTAACAATTTCTAAGATTTTCTTAAAATTTTTAAGGATTTTTAAGTTTTTTTCAGAATTTTAAGAGATTTTTAAGGATTTTGAAGGATTTTTAACGATTTTTGGGATTTTAAAGTATTTTCAAAAACTTTTTTAGGAATTTTAAACTATTTTTAGGGATTTTAGTGTTTTTTAAGGATTATTTTAGGATCTTTAAGAATTGCTTAAGATTTTTAAGTAATTTTAAGTCTTTTTAAGGATTTTTTAAGGATTTAAAAGTATTTTAAGAGTTTTTAAGATTTTTAAGTATTTCTAAATTTTTTTTAAGAATTTTAAGGGCTTTTAATGATTTTTAAGGGTTTTTAAGAGCAGAGGAAGTATAATTTATAATTCAGAAAAAGTTGATTGAATTCAGCTACCTAATTGGGATAATTGGTATTTGTTATTTTTGATGCCGTTACATATTTCTTGTTTCTTTTTTATTGTACTATATTTTTCTCCAATGTACTATAATAATTTAAGTGCCCGTACTATCAGAGCATCATATAGTAGTTGCAACGTTGCCGCAGCGACCCAAAAACTTTAGACTGCGATTCGGCATTGTAAAAGGACATTCTTATTGATAAGATTTCAATTTTTTAAAGGACTAGGACAACAAAATTGCATGAGGGAAAATAGTCGACTGTCTTTTAATATATTACTGGCATGCGAGTTGACTCGTATGCCAGCTGTCATTCCAGTCAACTCGAATCACGTCAACGCACCTACAATTTGTGTATGTAGACGCCACATTAAATATTTATTAGGAATGACAACGATCACTTAAAATTACCAAAGTAAAATATACCCACGACACCCTACTATATAATTTGTGGATTCTATAAAATTTATATTAAATGTTATTAACCCTTAATACGTCGAAGATCGTAAAATGTATTATATTAACAAACTCTATTGACGACACCCTAATATAATTCTATAGAATATTTATTGAATGTTAATAACCCCTAATACGTCCAAGGCCATATACTGTATTGTACAACGGAAAAAACGAAGAAAAAATAATAACACGTGACTACACGCGTGACCCCAACTTGATTCGACGTCACAATATCGATTTAAACAATAACAGATATAAGGCGTCGCGACGCCGACGTTACGTTAAACGTACACACGTCGAGTACAGCTTCTAAGACAAATAAAACATGTATAGCAGTGAGTTTTGCAAAAATTGTATTTTGTAATATTTCACAGGTGAGTCTTAGTAGCTAATATGTTTTTGGTGTTTCTGTGCAGAGTGGGTTGGAATGCAATCTGGTCAAGCCAAAAAAATAACTAGAAATACAGGTTAAAATGTTGCATGTTTAGGTAAATTAATACTTGTTAGTTTAGAATTTCTAAGATTTTTGGCCTGTTTTAAATTTTCCATAATAACATCTAACTCTATAAAACAAAAAGTATTCTATATGGAGAAAGAAATAAAACTCTACTGAGGTTAGAATACTATTTTATTCACAGCCATGTTTAATTCTATACAATTATTTAACTTGAGTATAAATAAATAATAAGTAATGGAAAATAAATTATAATGACTTGTCCATTTATTGTATTATATAATGACAGTTCTTTAAAACTAAAATAATAAAGAAAATACTACATTGATAAATTCGTCATACACTTCATATTGATAAAATTTTAAGAACACTATATTTTTTCTACGACCGGATGTTTAATTTTCTTGTTTTTGTATACATTTTTTAAGCACTGACCAAGTGAAACTTTAGATATTGCGATCGATTTATGAAAGGAAAACAATATATTTATCCATTTCTGGTCCAAAATTTTAACCATTTTTGTCGTTATTATTGTCAAAATAATTTATTCAAAAATAGTACGATTTTTTTTAATGATTTATTCAAAAATAGTACGATTTTTTTTCTATGTATAAAATATTAGATTAGAAGTACAAAATTGTATTTAATTCTTACATAAACGAGGAAATAAAAATATTATTAGCCATTTATAAATATTTAATTAATTAAAATGGAAAAATAAATAATATCACCTTGAAGAGGTATTTTGATATTCGTTTATCTGATGACATTGTATTTTAATTATGATTAAGGAACAAAATAATTTAAAATGATTTTAAGATAAGTTTAGAAAAAAATCTCTTTGTTAAATATATTATTGCGTAGTATTTCTTAATTTAATTCTACTTTTTATCTGTCTTCGTACTTTCATTGTTTATAAATAACTATGTAGATTTACATTTTTTTTGAGTATAAATTTTAATTTGAAACACAATTGATAAAAAATTTCTTGAACAAACGTAGACTTTCTACTAAAGTAAAGAGAGAGAGGTATGCACAAAACGTCTCATTTTACGACGCTTTTTAACGTTCAGTATTTTGAAGCGATAAAAAAACGTTCGAAACGTTACATTTTACGACGTTTTCAACGTTCAATATTTTGAAGCGTTAAAAAACGTTCGAAAGGTCACATTTTACAACTTTTTCAACGTTTACTTTTTTATGTGAAAAAACATTCACTTCATTTGCATCAAATACATGCATTTCCCATAAGGAAACATGTAAAAATAACATGTCAAAATCGATGAAATATGACATTATTTGGTGTATTTTTTTTTAATCAAAATTCTAAGCGTTAAAAAACGTTGTAAAATACGCTTCAAATACTGAACGTTAAAAACATATATTGAACGTTAAAAATATCGTAAAATAGTGATGTTTAGAACGTTTTTTTAACACTTCAAAGTACTCAACGTTAAAAAAGCGTCGTAAACGTTGTAAAATGTGACGTTTTGTACACAAAAATTATTGAATGTGCATTATATTTAACTTAACTAAAATCAAAATATGTCGTTTCTTTTCTCCTGAGCGTATCGGAATGTATATTAGAAGAGGGTGGTATAAAATTGTCAAGAAAAATTGTACTCATAATATATTAAGTGTTTTTCAGCCGTTACTTTTTACTTTTTTCAACTTTTTCTCATGATTTCGCATGGATTTGACCATGAGATGCATTTCAACCAAAAAAACAGCATACGAAACGTATTCATCTATTTCAAAATGTATTAAATTTTACGATTTTTTACAATTTACAACAAATTTTTTTTTGCCCTTTTCCGTGGCAGAGGGATCACGAGAATATTTAGAAAATTGAAAAATTGAAATCACAATCGTTCAAAAAAGTTAAATTAATATTTTTTTTTTTAATTCCACTGTACATAGAATTTTATTTTTGTATTTTATATTTTAAATTAGGTATTTTTTATATTAATTATTTTAATTTTTATGTCACTGTATATAACAATAATTTTTGGTACAGTCACGATTTAATTTTAAATCATAAAAATCTGGGACATCTAGTTTTAATATTTAATCAAAGTTCAATTATTATCTATAAGACCAAAAATATCTGGTAAGAACGTAATTATGTGACAATTGAACAACGCACTATTTACTACAGTAAAGATACAACCATATGGAAATACCAATTATCAACTTTACGCAATATAAATAATTAACATATAGGTATGTGTCATTGATAAAAAAAAACATAACAATGTTGCGAAAATTAATATTTGTTATTGTTTAAACAAAGTTTCTCAAACTCAAGTGTGTTCTATTTTAATCGATTAAAGACAAAAAGATGTCAAACATTATTGTTCTACTTATACAGAGTGGAATATTATATGTTTTTTTATCTAAATTATAAAAATAAAACCAAATATGATTTTTACCAAATATCTGCTAGATACAACCTAAACCAACCGAGAAAACTGCTTATCTAAATAGGGTTTAAATATGCACTTTTATTATACCAGTGTACATGATTTTTATAGCACAGCTGAAAGTTGTTAATTCTTTTTTACTTTGGAAAGGAGTAAGGTAAACGCACCAATAATTGACCGATCCCCAACAACTGACCATGCTCCAAATTTATTGATAATTTAGGGGCATGGTACACAATTACGATGCTTTTGACAAGTCAAAAAGTTTAGCTAATCTTTTATGAAACCGTACCTTGATGTTCCAAACCGTTTCCTCTAAGGGACCACCAACCAATTTACCTCAGGAAGAGTAAAATGCTTTGGTGAAATGGTTACTTTATATTGGTGATAGAGGGTTTCCTGCTACAAAAACTCAACTAATGGATTCAGTTAAATTGATTATGAAAACCACAATTATTGATGATAAAAATCAGCAGACCAACGCAGTACCAATTATTGATGATGAAGGTCAGCAGACCAATTATTGACTTGCCCAAGCCAAGCTGTTCAACTCCATTTATCCCTTCACCTTTTAAAAAGTGTTTGTTCTGGCCTGGGCCTATAAAAGGCTCTAAACTAAAAAGATGCAAAGAAAAAATACCATATGTAGCCTCCTCGGAACAGTGGCAAGCTTACCATATTAAGAAACAACAAATTAAAGATCAAAAAGAGAAAGAAAAAGAAGAAAGACATATCCTCTGATTCTTCTGTAGAAATAAATTTGGAGAGTGGGAGTGATGGAGATGATTGGGGACATGTAAGTGAAGCTACAGACCAAGATCAGCGAGTACAAAATTGGGACATCACGTTATTGTCAAATAGCTTTTACCCGAGGAAAGTAATATATAATAGTAGATTACATACCGAGGTGGGAAATGCAACATTACTGTCGAGGGCAAATATAGATCACCGAGGCGCTCGCGCCGAGGTGATCTATTGCCCGAGACAGGAATGATAATTTCCGCCATGGTTTGTATACTATTTTATTCACAATCATTTTATTTGAATCCACAATTTTATTTTTGTACTATCAATTTAAAAAAAAATTAAAAAGGAAAATGACAAATTATAGTCCCAAAACATTACGATTAACATTAAAACAAATAAAATAGGTTTTGGAAATACTTCTTGTTTATTAAAGTCTGTTAGGTATAGAGAAATGTATCCGGATCACGGGCGGGAAGTGACAGATATCACTTCCCATCCGTGGGCACGATGTAAAGTTTGTAATAGCTTATTTCCCGACCTTTAAAAAGTGTGTAAATGATACGATTGTGAATAAAAATGTTTCCAAATATTTGAACCCATAAACATTTGAGCTAGACCATAGAAAATTATACAAGAAAAACTTTTGTTACATCCCCATAACTTTGGTGAAGCAAATGGAAGATGCACATTTTCTCCATAAGCGTTGGAGTAAAACGATTTTACAGCTTTCACAAAACATTTTTTATTTTGGTTCTACAATAGTTTTTCTATTTTTTGAAAATATAAACCATCCACAAACGTACCAAAAACGATCAGAAGTTATTTTACACTTTCTACTGGACATTTTTTGTTTATCGTTTGGATTGAATAAATGAACTTCGAATTATAACGTTCATGTTGGGAAGTTGATAAATAATGATTTGAGAGTAGAAAACAAATCTGACGTCACAGATTATTTCTGCTAACGCTTTTTAGGTTTAAGGAAGGTAGTTAACATATTTATATAAATTTCTTCTGCGGTGTTTTAAAAAATTCTAAACTAGTATCATAAATGTAAATGTATAAAGTTATAAGCGGGGTAAACGTTTTTCTTACATTTCCTAGATACAATTTTCACAAACAAATGTTTACGAACATTAGCCAGCTACAAAGCCAAATATTTTATCTAAATATCTGGCTGAAATCGTGTTGTTTGTAAGCCATGTGGTTCAGTCATCAACTGGAATAAAATTTGTTTACTATCGAGTTCACTAATTGTAATTATACAGTCGTAAAGGATTATCCTGTATTAGATTTAATGTCTGGAAGTCTTGGTATTTGCAATTAAGTCTTTATCCTCTTAGATTTCGAGGATTATTGGTAGTAGGTTATAGTATAAAGATACTCTTTATACAATGGTAATAGATTGTTTTCTTAAAATCCATAAATCCATGTTTTACTTAAGTATTCGTGTTATTTTACACAATTTTCTTCCATGCTCGATATTTTTTATTTATTGATAATAGTAGATTCTGTAACAAGGTTAGAATGAAAAATTAGAAACGAGTGGAAAATTCCGAACGCGAGCGAATGCGAGTGTGAGGAACCACGAGTGTCGAATTTTTTCATTCTGACCGAGTAACAGACTATATTTTCTCCACGATCAAAAAGTATAAATCAAAATTAAATTAAATCTGAACACAAATTATTTGTTGACATATTTGTATTACATTGTATTAATATTTATAGTGCTGTGGTACACTTACCGATATTAAAATCTGGTGCATTGGTGTTTTTTCATAATTTACAATTTCAGATATTATTAAATTCTATATCTACTTCACTTGATTTTTCACTCATTATTTTGTTTAAATTAAAACTTGTTTGAAAATAATTATTACCGTCGCCATTTTATATCTGACACTGACACTTTTGAAGTCCACGGCAATCGATATTGTTTAATTCGATTACAGAAAATCCATTCTTTACCTTGATAAAGAATGAAAATACATGCAAAATGCATAAGAGGCAAGTATTATAGAATAAATATTCAGACTCTAGAGTGTGAATGTTTACATTCTATTATTAAAAATGATTTCAGAATTCATACATTCAGTAATGGTCGTGGAGAAAAGCCATTTAGTAATAAATGTGATTTAAGCTCAATTCTTTTTATTACGATAAGACTTGTTCCAAATAAAAACGTTCGGTCCAAAGGGAGAAAAAAAACTTGCTCGTTCCAAAAAAGACGTTCAGTACCAGAAAAAATGAATGTTCTGTCTAAAAATACCTATATAACGAGAAGAAAAGAAAACTTCAATAAGTGACACAAGCGATATTAAAGTCAATTATTGAGAGAGAATTGTTAAGATGGAAAAGACATTTTATAGTCATACCAAAAGATGAGAGGGAAATCAAAATAAGTTGAGAAGCGATACGACGCGAGGAAATTAAGAAGGGATATCAAGCGAGTCTGAAATTAAAATATACTGAGCAGAGGAATTATGACAATCCAAGGTGGCATAGAAAAGAAAATATAATAAGGAAGTATAAGCAGTTGCCGCAATTAATCAAACCAAGTTGAATTGGTATTTCCCATTGCATAGTTTCGATCCTTAAATGCTGCAAAGTATATCTTTTTAATTATCATTTTTAGATATATGTAGCTTGTTTTTTAAATATTTCATGCGATATCGACTTATTTAATTTGATACAGGGTTTGATAGGTAAATTACATGATTTAATTTACATATACGTGTAGAAAACCACGGAAACTACATATGTAATTTACATAAAAAATTCTTATCTTAATCTGAAATAGTACGTAATTTCTGTATAATATAATAATAAAATATAAGTTATTCTAATAAATTACTGATAAAAAACATTAACTCTATTGTAATTGTTTTATTGCAAATTATATCTAATGTTTTTTTATTACTATATTGCTAATATAATTTTAAGTTAAGAATATATTAACTTGAAAATACAAATTTCATTTCCCTGGTAATATACAATTCTACTAAGTTTATAGGAAGTCACTAAGACACTGTTTTGCCAGTTTGTTGTTAAAAGTTATTTTTGATAAATTAACGCATAAAACATTAAATTATAATGCAATTTAAGGATGAAAGGCAGGACTGCAAAAATGCTAAAAAAGTTATGAGTGTGCAGGATTTTTCTAAAATATAAATATCTCGGTAATTATAGAAAAGTTCTGTATGAAAAAATAACTTAAATATTTACCGAATTATTATTATAATTTAACACTCTCTACCACTAATAAATCTTTTATTTTGTTTTTATTAAAAACAAAGGCGACACAAATTTAACTTAATAAAAAAATTAGCTCATGCCACCTTTTAACACACAGGTATTCTTTCCACTAACGATTTTATGAATAGTAATAAATTTTTAAAATTCAGAAAAAAAAATATTCGTTCTTTATGTTCAACTGGTTATTCAAGAAAATGAATATTATAACGCTTCCCTGTAGTTTCATATACCAATGTCTGCTGTATGATAAAGGACATTTTTCAAAATCACCAGAAATAAAAATTCTCTTTGTATTTCGTACCATCGCCATCGTTTAACAAAAACACAGCCAGATAGAAAATTTAAAATTCAAATAAAAAACTCTGCTTTTTATAGTGTGAAAGAGGTTTTTAAATTTTTTTAGAGTGTATTTTTTTAGAATAAATTTTATTATTACTCAATTTCCTTTATCTTGGTACCTTTACTGCTTTATCTTGTGATTTTAGACTCAGTTTTTCTTGAATTTTTGCACTGTAATTTTAACTACTTTATCTGTTTCGACAGACTTAAATGTTTGTGTACATAACTTGGGCAAATTAATTATTATTATTATTAGACAAATAACTTTAACTAAGTATCCCTGAAACAATATTAAATATGTTAAAATGTCATGTAATATCTAAATACCAGAGTATTTTGATTTCATAGAGAACTTGATTATAGTATTTTAATACTCAGCCACTTTTAAAACCAATTATTCTCGCCTCGGTATGTAACCTACTATCTTATCAATAATGTTTGGTTCCACTCTATCTGGTAGGGACGGAGGTAAATGTGCCACCAAATATACCTGAGCAGAAAATGGTACCGGTAAATGTGCCACCGACCAAAAGGGTTCTTTAAATACACACAGGTATTTGTGCCACTAACAGTCGGGGTATGATTTTATAATTGCAATAAATTAGTGAACTTTTATTCTTTAAACTACGCTATTGTATTGAATAAACCAGTGTTGGAGTTAGTTATGTGACTACTATACAGTATGTCCAGGAAAGTTGGCAACAAATGCAAAACTTTTTTATTAATTTTACAAAAAAAAATATTCTTTAGCACTTTTTAAAGTCATTTCTTTTTTAAATCTAAAATTATTGAGCACCAAAAGCTCATTTCCGTACATACTTTTAACAATTTTAAAATTAATTCGGAAATATACAAAAGACAACTTGAGACTGATAAATAAAACTACTGAAGTGTAGCAAAAAATTATTTCTACCCCTCTGGTAAACTTATTTAGTCCCTCTCTAAAAACCAATCAACTTACCCAGGAAAAACCCTAATTTTGTCCTTCCTACAATTTTTGCTGAGATTTCCGAATGAACCTTCTTAAACCATAAATATATTAAAATTAAGTAGTTAACAGGAAAATAAGGTTTGCATTTAATAGACCGGGGATTAAGCATTTAGTTCCAAAAACAACAGTTTTGGAATTTCCAGAGTGATATTTCTGTAGCTAACAATTATAAATGCAAATATCATTCAGTAATTAAAATCTCGAGTGGTAATTTCTTGCTTATACCCTGATTAACCTGTCAGGTACAGGCCCTTTTATCTGGTGGCACAAATACCTGTGTAATTTTAAAATTCTAAATGTAGAATATTATTATTGGTGGCACATTTACCTCCGTCGTCTGGTAGATGCCCTTTTCTCTAGTGTCATATTTAGCTGTGCAATTTTATAATCCTAAATTCGTAGCAGATATATAAGGATTACCTCCGCCCCTGACAATATATAGTGAAGGACAATTTCACGGAACAAAAATAGATGTGTTAGGCCTGTAAATATCTGCTATCAATACTTAAATTGGTACCCAAACCCACAAGGTAATAAAATTTAATTACCTGTCATATTTGTTCTAGTGTCGGTTTGCATTGAGAAGTCAAATTTCTTTGGATAATAATTAAAAATCTATGTTGACTTTGTATTGCAAAATATGATTTATTGTCTGAGGAACCAATTTACATATTATTTATCGTTAATTTGGGAACCAGTTTAGTATGTACCTGGTAATTTCGTCACACGAACAATACACAATAAACAGGTTCTACGTAAATATAAGACATTGCTATAAATAGAAGTATAAAATATAAATCGTATATGAATATGATTATAAAATACTTAAAAATATAAAGTTGTAAAATCAATAAAATATAAAAAGTCATTTATTAGCATTGATTTTACATCAAATAATTATTTTTGTTTCGTTTTAATGTGGTACTTAATTTTATTTTTGAAACGGTTTAATGTGACCTGTTTAATCACTGGAAAACACAGAATTTATGGTGATTGATAAGTTTATGCAAGTTCATTAAACTCATTTCCTTCTTTAGAAAAGAAAATATTTTCATTTCTAAAATTAAAACTCACACTGTAAATTTTTGGGGAATTCCTATTTTCACATATATAATGAATAAAAAAAAGTAGATTGTGACGCAAAAGTGTGTGTATATGTGACACTGAACTGGTTTTCGACTACCTTCAATCATTGTCTGAATAAAGAACTGCGCTTGAATTAACAAATTCAACGAAACCTTGTTATCTACCACTTTTACGTCCAGAGGGGTATTAGCAAATTCTTTGAAACTTTGAGTCATCACCACTATTTTTGTGAATGTTTTTATATAGGTAATAAAATATAATTTCCAAATCAATCAAAACTTTAAACCGACATGTATAAAATTACAAATCGTGCAAATGTGTATGTACACAAAACTAAAAAAATCTTAAAGTCAGAATAACGTCCGAGGACCAAAATACAACGTTTTATAAACGTTTCTGTAAAAACGTTTTTAAAATGGACATAAAGAAATGTCCAAAACATGTCGACAAAACGTCCGAGCTTATAAATTAAAAAAAAAACGATATAAAACGACTACTAAACCTTTTTTGAACGTCCATGTCAGAATGTTTTTTATAATAAAGTCACAATAGGGATGTTTTTAAAATGTTTTATTTGAGTCGCACCAGTAAAAACGTTCAAAAAGTATGTTTTCAGAAAAAGTCAAAAAGTTCCGTTTTTTAAACGTTTTTGTAAAGTCGTTTTTATAAGCACTGTAAAAAACGTTCAAAAGTCGTTGTGTTTTTGGGTCCCCAAAAGTATATTTTGAGAAAAATTCAAAATAAATTTTTCTTGGAGTCGTTTTTAAAAACGTTTATTTTAGGTACTTAAAAGAATGTTTTCAGAAAAGTCAGAAAGTTACGTTTTTTAAACGTTTTTGTAAGTCATTTTTATAACCACTGTAAAAAACGTTCAAAAATTGTTGTTTTTCTCTCCCCAAAAGTATATTTTGAGAAAAATTCAAAATTTTTCTTGGGTTCGTTTTTAAAAACGTTATAAAAACGTTTATTTTAGGTACTTAAAAGAATGTTTTCAGAAAAAGTCAGAAAGTTACGTTTTTAAACGTTTTTGTAAGTCGTTTTTATAAACACTGTAAAAAACGTTCAAAAATTATTGTTTTTGGGCCCCCAAAAGTATATTTTGAGAAAGAAAGTTCAAAATTTTTCTTGGAGTCGTTTTTAAAAAAGTTATAAAAACGTTAATTTTAGGTCCTTAAAGAAATGTTTTCAGAAAAAGTTGAAAGTTACGTTTTTAAACGTTTTTGCAAGTCGTTTTTATAACCACTGTAAAAAACGTTCAAAAATTGTTTTTTTGTCTCCCCAAAAGTATATTTTGTTAAAGTTCAAAATTTTTCTTGGAGTCGTTTTTAAAAACGTTTATTTTAGATCCTTAAAGGAATGTTTTCAGAAAAACTCAGAGAGTTACATTTTTTAAACGTTTTTGGAAGTCGTTTTTATAACCACTGTAAAAAACCTTCAAAAGACGTGTTTTTAGGTCTACAAAAGTATAAGTGGACGTTCTAAAAAACGTCTTTTGTCGAACCATTTATTTAGTCAATTTTGAAAATGACGTTAGAAGTTGTGATATTAGCACTAGAGAAAAACGTATAAACGTTCTCGGGTACTTTAACGAACGTTTTTAAAACGTTTCGATGGTCGTTTGTGTCAGTTTTGAAGACTTTTTTTAAACACCCTATTAGGGTTTGTCTTTATGCCCTTGGGGACGATAAAGTGCACATTATACCCGTACGGGCATATAGTACACCATTATATAGTTGGTAAGCAATAAAACACAATAATGAACCAGTATGACATAAAAATAAATTTTGATATTTTTTTCATATATAAATTTAATATTTAGATGCAGTTTTACTACAGAATCAATTCAAAATCATTATTTTGTATTTATGAACTGATCTATTATAAATATCAAATAAACTAATTTTTTTCTTTTTTTTTCAGATGTTGTTCATAATGAGACTTATATCTTCTCTGAATTGGTGTTCTTATAAACATTTAGTGAATTCTAGTTACCATTATCAGACTGTGTACCATTCTAATACGTCGAATTAGTTGATTTTCGAATTTTTTGTGTGTTAAGTGTTATCCCCCTTTCCCCTCGCCGCGTTTTAGCAGAAATTATCTTAAATTCAGGGACGACGCGCGTGTTTCTATCACAGACAGACTCAGCTATTTGCGTGACGTACAAACGGAGTGGGAGACACTCCGTAAGGATATTTTACCGTTGTTTCGACAAAAATTGCACATCAGTTCTCAGTCACTCGTCAGAGAGGCAAAGTTAGGAGAAGAGGAGTTTTATTTTCTTTTGTTTTCTGGTTCCTTACCGTTGTATGGGTGAGTACTTTTTTTTTTCTTTATATCTTTAAGAGGTCAAGTACCTTTACTAATATTTTGATTATGCTAGTTGTACTACAACAAAAATAGAATTAAAATAGATTATATAGTTATCAGGAGTACTTACCTGTATATAAACAATTTAAATAAAATACTTGGAATTTGATAAAACATTTTTTAAGTCCAATATATGTGCCATTTACAATTTTTCTATAAACTAAAATTTTAGTCTATATGTCATTTTTTATATCTAGTCCACGTCAAGATTTCAGTATGTTTCAACATTTATTCAGACGATTTTTAAATATAAATATTCTGAATTAAGTTTAAGATCAGATAATCATTCCCATACCAATTTTAGTAAGAGATGAAACGTTTAAAAATTAATTAATCTGATATGCAAAAAAATGATAATTTGAATCAATTTTCTAAACATTATTTTTCAAAATTAAAAAATTATATTAAGAACAAAGCGCATATATCATTTCTAGTAAATATAGACATTATATCAATATTAGGAAAACCGCCAATTATTTTTTGAGACAGCTGTAAATTTAGCCAGAAAATGACGGACGTCATGTTATTTGAAACCAACTAAATAATTAAAAAAAAAAAAAAACAGATGTAGGTACGTCAATATTTTTATGGTGGATTTTTACAGGAAATTATGATTACGTCAATATATTGCACAACTGTCGTAATAATCTAACTTTCTAATTTTATATATTGACATTGCATATCTTTATCTAGTTAATTATACCTTTGTAATTACATTAGATATTATCTAATGATATCATAATTATTGTTGCCATTTACAGTCTGGTAAATTTAATTTGTTCAGAACGAATAAATTACCTAAATATGTAAATATGATCTTTTGCTGCATTACTAATTTGAATATTTATTATTTGGAGAATCAAGTCACTTTAAGATAAAAAATATTCAAAATATTTGTCAATGAATTTGCTATACAAATACTAGACAGATAAACAAATTTAATTATCTTTAAAATTTCTAACTCAAAAAGAACTAAATTTGAGATAATTTTTCATTAGAACTACCCAGACAAAATCTATAAAAAATAATATCATAGCGGAATCTATAATCAATACAATTTCTAAACTCAGATGTAGACAAGGGCAATGCCACTGTTTTAATGAACATTGATTATATTATAATTTTAAAATTATTATAGGACTGTGATTATTTAAAATTAAATACAGATCCCTCTAAATCGATAGAAAAAACTACTGAATGTACAACAAAAAACCTTTTTTGCAGTAATTATTAAAATTCTTATTCAAAATCATTGATACTCTCATAGAAAAATCAGAATTATTTATAAAGTATGAAGACCGACTAATATTTGTAGACAATTTTCTATTTTTCTCTATTAATTTCTGTTTTTTAATATGTTTCCCCATTTCTTCCGGTTTTCTCGTATTTTCCTTATATTTCTTTTTTTGGAAGATATTTTTCTATTTGTCCCTGTTTTTCCAATTTCTCTCTATTTTTTGTTTTCCTAATTTTCATTATTATTTAAATTTTTTTACTTTTGGCCTTTTTTTCTCAATTTTCCCATTTTTTAATATGTTTCTGTCCTTCCCTATTTTTCTTGGTTTTTTTTTCTATTTTTCCGATTATGCTTGTTTTTCCTTTTTTCAATTTTTGCTCATTTATAATTTTCCTATTTTTCTCTATTCCCCCTATTTTTTTACGTTTTACTATTTTTAATTAATTTTTCGTATATATCCCCATTTTTACATATTATTGTTTGTTTTTTCCATATCTACCCATTTTTCTCTATTTGTTTCTATTATTTCATGTTTTTCCTCATTTCGCTATTTTTCCCCATTTACTATTGTTTTCCATTTTTTCCTTACTTTTCTTACTTTTTTTGTTTTTACAATTTCTTCCTGATTTTCGTTTTCCCCCATTTTTTTCTATTATTTCCTATTTTGTTCTGTTTTTTAATGTTTCCCCATTTCTTCCTTTTTTCTCATATTTTCCGCAATATATATTTTTGTAGATATTTTTCTATTTGTCCCTGTTTTTCCAATTTCCCTCTATTTTTTGTTTTCCTAATTGTCCCTATTATTTCCAATTTTTTTTCAATTTCCTGTTTTTCTCTATTTTTTAATATGTTTGCCAATTTCTTCCGTTTTTCTCGTATTTTCCCCATATTCCTTATTTTTGCAGATATTCTTCTATTTATCCCTGTTTTTCCAATTTCCCTATTCCCTATTTTTTGTTCTAATTTTCCTTATTCCCTATTTTTTGTTGTCTTAATTTTCCCTATTATTTCCTATTTTTTTTCTACCTTTCCCAATTTTTATATTTTTCTTCAACTTTTTATTTATTCCTGTTTTAGTCTGTTTTGTTCCTTATTTTTTCAGTATTTTTGTTCCTTTTTTTTCATATTGTTTCCCATTTTTGTCTAATTTTTATATAATTTTTTCTATTCTTCCCTATTTTTCTTGGTTTTACTACTTTCGATTTTTGCTCAATTTTTGTCTGTTTTTTCCTTTATCTTACAATTTTTTTTTCTTTTTTTTTGGTTTTTTTCAAATTTTTCCAATTTTTCTCCATTTCCCCCTAATTTTTTTTCTCATTTTTCATATATTTCCCTATTTTTCAATATTAATTTCTGTTTTTTCCTACTTTTGACCATTTCTACTCATTTTTCGTATTTGTTCCATTTTTTCCTATTATTTCCTATATTTTTTTCTCAATTTCCTATTGTTTTCCTTATTTTTCCTAATTTATCTGTTTTTACTATTTTTTTTCGTTTTCCCCCTGTTTTTCCAATTTTTTCTACTTATACCTTTTTTTCTATTATTTCCATTTTTTACTTACTAAAAATCATCCAATGTGCCTAGAGAAATTTCAAAAATAACATTGCAATAAAGAAAAGTAAAAACTTGTTTCTATACCTATAAAAATAAATAGTCTAATGTTTGAGATAAACAATGAATGTAATATTTAATTTATTTATAACACATATTATATATTAATTTTAGCTTTCTGAACTGCTCCTGTATATAAAATTTAACTATGCAAAATCTGACACTCCTCCGTTCATACAGTACTCTTTAAAAGTGGTCCGAAGTTTTCTCTTTGCTATTAATATATGGATAACAACAGGCGGTTTAATTATCAAATTTTAATATCGTTTTTTTGTGATAGCAACTTAAATTGCAGAATATTTTTTATGTAAAAATAACGAGTTAGCTTGTCTATAATTAAGTAGGATACAATTTAACAAGCTTCTTTATACTCTAATTAAAACTTGTATTAGTAGGTACTTGACATTTTTTCTATTATTTTTTAACTTCAACTTTTGTTTAAATATGTTTTTTTTTTCATTAATTAATTTTACAGAGCGTGATATACAGCCGTTAAAGTCTTTGTGTACAGCTGATCAAAATGCAGCTGGGCACGAGTCTTTTTCAAATGCCACTGCAACTTTCGCCGGCCCCCTCCTGCCTATCGGCGAAACGAGTTCTAAGTAAGTACAAATAGTAAAAATACAACTTTTTTGTTACACCATAAAGCTAATTATTTTTATTTTTGATTTAGATCCCTGGAACCAACCGTTGGCCGCTGGGGCTGCGAATGGCCAAGTTGACTCGAAAACGAGAACGCTTGGTCTAAAGAAGGACCCATCCTAGGGTCAAAGGAGCCCGCCTATGGGGCTCATGGGGATGTCTTAACCAATAACTTCACCAAGCTCGATTTCGATGCCGGTACCTGTACGCTGGCCGAACTCATCGACGATGAACAAGACAATGGGGTGTGGCCGTTGGAACACCCTTTACCCTTGCCCTGCTGGGACGAGGAGTACATCGTCCCCTACAGACTAAAGAGCGTCAGGGAGTACGAAACGCTGGCATGCGAAATTGAAATGCACTTGCGCAAGGTCTTGGAAGAACACAACTACGATACCATCGGCAACTTTTTAAAATTGTACGACAATTTTAAGAAGAGCGGACGAGATAACCTACTTGAGTTCTTCCATATGTAAGTAGTTATATTTATTTCTATATAAATCTAATATTTGATTTGAAGTCCCCTTTCCAATCCCTTGGTTGAAATCATTCTTAGTCGTTATTACTACAGGAAACAAGATTTATAAACTAACAGAAAATTTAATCAATTTACATAACAGTAAATTTTTGTATACTAGCATGATTCATTACATAATAAAAACGAAAAAACTTTCAGCGCATGTGTATATCATTTTTAATTAGGTAGTTCAATTCATATTTGACACATTTCAATACTGTCTTAAGAAATTTGAGACACAAATAGTCAGAAATTGTTATGACTCAAATACATGGTGTTATATTTGATAGTATTTCTAAATTTTCTGTTAAAAGTTAGTTTTAAGGTGAGTACAGCACCGAGCCGTGAATTCAACGTCGGAAGCACCTACATAGTTTGAAAAGAGATGAACTGCGGCCTTTGTAATGCTGACGTAGATTAAAAACTATCACGGGTAATAAGACGCCAATTACAAGCTCATTACACCAGGAAGCTGCACTTATTACGAGACGTTTTAGCCAATTTTAAAAAATCATGAAAGACATTAAGGGTCATTTTTTCAATCATAGTTTAAACAGTCGTTCATCTGATCTTGGATCAAATATAGAACTAAGATCAACATGAATAGCGTTTTTCAATCATGTCAGTAAAATGGTTCCGGTGATCTAAGTTTAATTTATGGTTGTAGCACTAAAATCGAGGCGAATATTTATTTTCAAAGACGAGATAGGAACCAAATTAAATAATCTGTCTTTTTAATCGTTAAGTAAATATAAAGCCTTTGAAGTAAATTTGTTATATCATTATCATTAATTTATAATGATTTGGTTCCGCTGGACTTAGGTGAGAATGAAGACACTTCCATGAGTTATTAAATACTTTTGAACATGATATCCATGGTCCGCAACAAGCAAATTGTCTACCATTTCACCACTTTCAAATTTTACCTTGATGTTGAAGTTCCTAAATATATTTGAATCATGTTGTGATCGCGCTAAAATATTTTGGAGTCTTAAATCTGATCCGGATAAAGTTTGAACATTTATTGAAAAGTATTGCTTTCTATTTCTATAAATTTCAGCTTGATTCCCGCCAGGACCTTGTATTTTTTACGTGGGTACAATCCAAAGCTCCGATACAATGCGGAAATCTTGCAATATTATAGAAACCATAGCGCACACTTCTGATTTCCTCTTCCGTTTTTGGCATTCTAACGTATTCCGGACGTAATGCTCTAGACGGCTATCAAATAATGTTGCTTGTAACTAAGTAATCATCTGTAGTAATTAAAAATGACCCGTTGCAAAAAGCTTTTTGTTAATAAAACCATTACTTCAGGTGTTTGAAAATCTAATTAATGTAATTACCCGTTAATTGGGTTTACATTACTATTTGCTCATCCCAGTTTAAAAAAATAGTTCGATCTTATTTGAATGATACTAATTCTTCTTAGTACATTAATATGCCTTAAAGAGGATTCAATTTCCTCATCATCTTCACTTATTACTTCTAAGTCGCACATTAAGTCAATTTTTTGATAAAATATACAAAAATAACTATTCTTGTATTGTGCAATAATTAAATGTCAATGTCAAAACACGTTACTGATCATAGTTTAAACGTAAAACTTTGGCGGTTCAATTTTTCGGGTAGTTTAAACAAAGTTCAGACTAGAACTTCATTTGAAATACATCATATGTCAACTGAACCAAGTTCATATGCTGAACTTAATTCAAACTATGATTGAAAAACTGGCTTTAAGAGTTCAAATTTGGCTATTATATTCAAAATAGTGCTATTGATGGATTTATGTATTTGTATTATGAAATTTAAAGCTCCTTGATTTTTTTCTCGGGAACTGAAAGGAATTGAAATTTAAAAATGCAAGAATCCCTAGATAATATTGCCTAATTTATTTTTCAAAAATTTTAATTCTTTAACAAAATTGCTTTTAGAGATATCCTTGTCCGAAATTTACAAAGAGTACTGTAATCACCTTAAACATAAGACTCCTTTTTAATTATTTGGAAATTTTTCTCTACTAGTTAAATTCAGATTATTCGTGTTTATTTTTTCACTAGTTTTTGCACTTATCTCTGTATATACATTAATTGTTCCTAGATTTTTGTGAAATTTCACAAGTAATGTTTACTACGTTTCTTATTACTTAGTTTGTAGTTTTTTCTTTTGAATGTTTTTTTTTATAAATTAATGTTTTTTTTCAGATTCTCCCCTCCAATAACGTCGGAGCACTACACCTGCGTCGGTTTAGCTTTTGAATTGTGGAACCGTTTGAGGCTCAAACTCGAGAAGAAATATCCAGGAATCGGTAACCATATCTGTGTTGTATCCTGCGAAGAAGATGTAGACAGTCCTGTGGGATATACTAATTCTTGTGGGTTCGATCCTAGTTCTGTTCCCCACAATTTGGAAAAGGAGCACGTTTTGATGTGTTTAAAAGTCGAATTTTCTGGAAGAACAGCTATTATGTTATGTGATCCTGGATACCACGTTTCTAGGGTTGTTACTGTCATGGCGGATGGGGCTTATCCACATACAGGTATATTATTTCATTTATTATAGAAAGTGTTTTTTTAAGAATAGTTTTATAGGTTGGTTCATCCAATCTGAAGAAAATGATATACGAAAAGATTACAACTACCAACTGACACCCAATAACAAAAATTTCGTAGAATGGAATGAAAGAACAACAAGAAAAGGTAAAGAAGAAACTTTTGTTGGTGTGATTTACGTCGGTAGACATTATTTGACAGCCGTCGACGTAACAGAAAGAAGAAACCTTGTGTACGGATTTAGAAGCTTGTTATCTAGAGATCAAAAGGGTGATTTGATCGCAGGTGTTTACTTTAAACTGTTAATGAACGGAGATGAATTTACCATGTTCTATCAGAATATGGGCAAGCAGCGTATAAAACTTAAGTTCTCCGACTTTATGAAGCCAGAAGTAAGTTTTATTGTCGCTGATATGTGTTCGGTATATTTAACATTTTTATTTCTTTATAGATTGATAAAGGATTATTGGAGAAACTATCAATTTGCAATGATCAACTAAATTTACCAGAGAATAAACTTCTGAACATCGTGCGAAGTGCTGGTACAATATTGAGGGATACGAAGTTTCTTCTGCAGTTATTGGAAATTGATCGTTGCATTAGTCTTCTGTCTGCTAACAATTAATCTATTTTTAAAAGTTATTTAGTTAGAATTAGCGGCTTTCATTTTGTTGATTTTAGCACTTTTTTCTTAGAATAAATGCAAAAATACATTATTAACCTATTTTAACATTTACAACTGTAGTTATTAAATGATGCTTTAATTTTTGGGCACAAAAACTTATAACTTTCGTAGATGTTTGGGTTTGATTTAAAAAAATATATAAAAAAAATAAAATTTTCGTTAAGTAGAAAAATAGGCGCATAATTATAATTTTTCACAGCTTCAATTAAAAATTGCTAACTTTTTACTAATTAATGCTTTTAGTATTAGTAATTTTCATTAATATTAAGTATAAAGGGTATTCAAAACTATTTCTAAAAAAATATATGTTCATTACCAATTCAGTTTGTCCAGTCTCAAATAATAACTTATAACAGGAATCTGATTCTAAATTAAAAATAAATAATACCCTATATATTGTAAAATTGGTAGGCTTGTTTTAATAATTGGAATGAATAAAAAAATTTAAGCTTAATTTTGTTTTAATTTACATATTTTGTTATTTCCTTTGTAGTCCAGTCTGTATAGAGAAAAAAAGTTTTGGCCACGCCCCAGTTGGCGCAGCACGTCATAAACTTTGTGGAGCTTATTTTGTGGCGCTAATTTCAAATCTGATGCGGTAGGAGTATCTGATATTTTAGCAGTGGCGTGTGTACATTAATAAAATATTTTAAATTGAAAATACTTTAAAATAAAAAGAGTAGCATTCAAAATTTTAACTATTTGTTAGTTAAATTGCTGTTAAACTTTAAAGTAATAAAACAACTAAAAGTTTAAATAAATAATTTATATTTTATTAAAATGTTTATAATTTTAACTGTTTTCATCACTATCTTGGAAGTCCGAAAGGTCGGAATCCCACTCATCGGATGACCCCGTATTGAGGCAAAATATGAGGGAATCTGTATATTCATCCATCAGATGTTCTTTTTGAATATATGCATCATCATATTTTGCGGAATGGTCCACCAAGTTTGTCCATTCTTCCGACGTTATGCTTTCAAATTTTTTTGTTGCTAACTTTTCAACATCATCAAACTTAAATGTTGTAAAAATTGAATAGATGAGGCTTTTACTTGATGAAGATCCATACTATACGATGAAATAAAACAATTTAATTTGTTTAAATCTTCATTATTTGAACTAAGTTTAATATAGATTTGTGACGCGTTTCGCTAACACAGTAGCTTTCTCAAAAAAAGCTACTGTGTTAGCGAAACGCGTCACGGTTCTATATTGAACTTAGTTCAAATAATAAAGATTTAAACAAATTAAATTGTTTTATTTCATCGTATTAAATGTTGTATTATGTTGACCTACCCAATTTTTTACCGTGGCCCATATTTTTTCGATGGGATTTAGTTCAGGGTGATACGGAGGCAACCGTAATACTTTGTAACCGTTTTCTTCAAGATCATCTAAAAGAAAATTCGGCGGGGGTCTGTGAACTTTAATTAATGTGTACAATTCTGGTTTGGTCATTTTAGGGTACGGCCAAATCAGCGACTTTGTGGCTGCGACTAAAACGCCGCGTCTTAGTCGCAGCTATGTAACAAATGTAATTAAACAGGCCTGGCCATATCTAGCGTTTCATATGCAGTTGTGTCGCGAACGAAAGCGACTTTCTGTGGCGGCGACAAAGACGCTCTCTATTGTTTTAAATGCAAGTGGCCAGATTAGCGTCGGCTACACGTTGCGTCTTGCATAAATATTCAGTATTAGTTTGTATTTCAAAGCAGAAAAATGTTTGACATCGAAGTTTATTTTGGAAATCGAATCCCGGCCTGCATTAGATGAATTAAAAGATAGTGACTATTCAAACAGAGATGTAAAAATGAAGATATGGCTAGAGGTTGCCACTAAAGTACTTCCAGGATTTGAAGAATTGACAAATGAGGAAAAATTTTGTGTCGTCCTTTTGTAACAAATTGTATAAAGTATGAAACTGGCCGTGCTTTTTTCTCTTCATATTCATAGGATGAACCGCAAATCGTTTCTTCTTCATTTTCTTTCGCCTGAGATATCTAGCAATTGCTAGCAGTGCGTCTTATTCCGTGTCCATTGTAAACTAAGTGCAAAGTCGTTTGATTTGGCCAGAGTCATATATACCGGCGACAATAAAATTCGCCGCGGCGTTTTAGTCGCAGCGACAAAGTCGCTGATTTGGCCGTACCCTTAGCATCATACGGAATATGGTTTTTAATGAACCATCTTTAGCCTCGTTTTTCATAAAGTTTAACAGACGTAAAATTATTTCCTTGGCTGGACTTTGAAGAACTTGGCCCTTTCTGCCTAGTAATTTTTTTGTTCCATTTCGAACAATAAGCTAAAAATTTAGGTTTCATTAGCATTTTTGAAAATATGATAAAAAAGGATACAAATTAAAGGCTTAGAAGGGATTTCAAATATTTCAGAATGTAGAGTTTCGTCTTAGATTATTATTTAGTTGTATTTAAATGTACTTACCCAAATACACACAAAATGAATTAAATTAAAGTTTATATAGATAGACACAGAAATCGAAGCACAAAAACACAAGAAAACTCAATATAGCTAAATAAATGCAACAAGTACAAATAAGTAACACTACGCTACTGAATCCAAATTTCATGAGCGACAGGCGACTCGGACCACAGTTAAAGCTCTCTGACCACGCCTACAAACTCAAATTGGTTTCTGCACATTATGACGAAATGTACTCATCTTAAAATAATCGAGCTTACAAAGTTAGTGAAAACATGTTTTTCGCTTCTACAAGCAACAATACTGGTTTTAGCAAAATAAGTATTTAATACCTTTAATTTGAGCCATTACACGATTCATTTGGTCAATTAGTTTATTAAAAAATAGCGAAGAAATATGGCAACTCTTTTATTTATTCCTAATATTCCATTAATCTCAGATTTAAAGGAAAATGAGTATAGGATCATAGCTCTCTTTCTAGCACATTTTAATTTAAACTTGGTAGGCCGACTAGAAAAACATGACTAAAACCCTAAAACTTGTATTTTATAAAATTAAATAAATGATTTTAATATAAAACTTGTGTGGTTGCTGTCGCATTTTTTCTAAAAGACGACGATTGTAAAGTTAACAAGTAATACAACTAATATAACACAGTCGAGAATATAAAAAAATAAAATAAAAATAAAATTGTAAAATGTAGAATCTCGACCACAATTAAAATTAACAACAATACTTTTTTACACCTCATCTTGTTCGTCCATGTCATAATCTTCTACAGCACTACCAGGAACATTTTTTTCCGGAATTATATGTTGTTCAACATGAATATCCAATAGGTCAAATAATCTGCCTAGATGTACCACCCCGTAACCAGAGTGATTCATGTATTTCTGTGCAGTCTCTTGTAAAGTTTTGTAAGCAGGTTCAATGTCTTCTTTTATCGCCATTCCTAAAATACAAATACAACTTACCAAATGCATGTAAGGGGTATTCAAAAAAGGCCAGTTTTAATAAATACAAATGAAGATTAATAGATTATTCTGGACTGCAATCAATCAAAGAAAGGGTCGATTTAAGTGACAAAATAATGTCATCATACTTTTAGGTACTCACGAAGTTCATTAAAATGGTAACAAATAGTAGTATAATTTATAGGATACTAGAAAAAAAAACTAGTACGTTTTAGAAGCCAAATTTTATATGTGTCTTTATTTTGAAATAATATATTCAGTTGCAATTTTATAGAAAATATTAAATAAAGACGGATTCCCACTAGGCGGAAAATCTGCAGGCGGATTTTCTGTATCCAATTCTATTGGTCGATTTTGAAAATTAATTTTAAATCGACCAATACAATTGGATACAGAAAATCCGTCTGCTAATTTTCTAGTGGAAATCCGTCTGCAGATTTTCCGCCTAGTGAAAATTCGTCTTCAGATAATAAAAATGGGAGCAGTACAAAATTATCAATAGAGAGTCCTTAGCTTTCTATCTATAGCGGAAAATTGAAAAAAGTATGAAAAAAGATAGAAAATTGAGAAAAATGGGAAAAATAAGGAAAAAAGGTAATTATAAAAAATTGGGAAAAAACGGTAATTATAAAAAATAGGAAATAATATAAAAGAAATAAAAAAAAACATGGACAAATGAGGGACAAATATAGAAAAAATAAAGAAAAACATGGACAAATAGGGACAAATATAGAAAAATTGAGAAAATATAAAAAAATTGGCAAAAATTGAGGAAAATAGAAAAAAAAAGCGATTGTGAAAAATGGGGAAAATCAGGAAAAAATAGAGCAAAATTGGGAAAAAAATGAAAAAATAGAAAACAATGAAAAAGAAAGAAAAAAAACAATGAAAACTGGGTTAAAACTAGAAGAAATGGGAAAAATAAAAAAAGGGGTAAAATTGAAAAAAAAAGCGAAAAAAATGGTAGAAAAATAGAGAAACATTAAGGGATATACGAAAAGAGGGAAATTTGAAAACAGGGAAAAAGAAAAAAAATAGTGAAAAATGCAAATATATATGAAAAAATAGGAAAATGGGAAAATAATCGAAAAATAGGGAAACATGCGAAAATAGTGAAAATAGGCAAAAATAAGGGAAGTAAGGAACAAAAATTATGAAAAACAGGACAACTTTTAAGAATTTGGAAAAATATGAAGAAAAAGGGAAACATAGCGAAAAATAAGGAAAATAAGAAAAAATATTGGAAAAACAGGACAGTTTTTTCATGTTCTCTATTATTTTAAGTGGGAAAAATTTAGAAAAATAGCGCAAAATTGAGAAAACACAGGAAAAATAGTGAAAAATGGAAATATTTAAGAACAAATAGGAAAAATGGGAAAATAATCAAAAAATAGGGAAACATATGGGAAAATAGTGAAAATAGGCAAAAATAGGGGAAAATAAGGAACAAAGGGTAAATAGGAAAAAAACAGAAAATAATAGGGATAATACGGAAAAACAGGTCAAATATGAAGAATTTAGAAAAATAGGGAGAAAAAGGGAAACATTGGGGCAAAATTGTTAAAAATAGGGAAAAGTAGGGCAAAATTAAATAGAATAAGGCAAAATAGGGAAAAATAAGTACAAATAGGGACAAATAAGAAAAAATAATGAAAAACAGGACGTTATTTTAAATAGGAAAATGTGGCAAAAAAAGATCAAAATGGAGAAAATTAAGGAAAAATTAAGAAAAATAGTGAAAAATTAGGAGAAATGGGACAAAAGGCAAAATGGAGAAATTTGCGAAAAATTTGAAAAAGTTAAAGAAAGTAGGAAAATGAGAGACAATGTGGAAATTAGAGAAAAATAGGGTAAATAGGAAAACATTTGAGAAAATAGTGAAAAATAAGAATGTAAAAAAACAGGGGAAATAGGAAATAATGGATAATTATAGGGACAAATACGAACAAAAAATAATGAAAAACGCAGAAAAATAGGGGAAACTAGGAAAAATAGGAAAAAATATAAAAATAGGGAAAAAATTGGGAAAAACAGTTAAAAATAGGGAATAATAAAAAAAAACAGAAATAATGGGTAAAAATCGGAAAAAGATTGGAAAAAACAAGCAAAGCTCGGTCGTCCAGATACTAATTTCAAAGAGACTCCATAGCAAAGCACGGGTATTCAGCTAGTATTAATATATATGAAAATCACGCTTGAATATATAATATACTTTTGCACAAACAAAATTTTTATTTGGTACTTACTTTTATCAACTTCATTAAAATCAAAAATAAACAGGAAATATCCCAGTTGTCTGTACAGTTGCTGTTCAGTGTATATTCTGTACATGACGCCCTTCTCACACATATTACAAACCGGGAATTTCCCGGCGAATTTTAGCGGTTGCTGTCTGGTCTCATTAGAGCAACCCGGATCTTCGCAAGTCAATACGTTTTTGTAATAGTTCTTGATATGATTCTGTATGGTTAAAATTAACTGGTTTTGAATGGATGGTAAATACTCTACAGGTCGTACGTTGCATTCGGAGTTTGTACATTTTTCCAAAAATGGAAGAGTGTTAATCTAAAAAAAAGCATTTATATTTAAACTTTAGAATACCAACACACAAATTAAACTGACATTTAAAAATCCATGTTAAAGACATTTTCTTAATTATATCTACTATACAGGGTGCGTCATGAATAACTGTACATACTCCTACCTCGTATTAAGGCCCCTATGGGGATTATCAAATGACTATTAAAAAGTGTCTGCTACCATTGTTTAATAATATGCAGGGGGGAGTTGTGAATTTTGACAGAATTTTTTTTGCTCATAACTTTTGAACGGTAAGTTTGACCACCTAATTAACTAATTTATTCACGCTAGAAAAAAATTAGTTCATTTTTTTCATATAAAAATATCACCCTGTATATGTGATCTCTTACTCTTGGAAATAAGAAAAGTTGTGGATGGGAAAACGTTGACCAAGAAACTGTCTGATTAAGGAAATTTAGAAATTTTCGTGTTTGTTTACTATTATAATATTTTTTAAATTAAATTGTAAATGCTATTTTTTCGTTATTCATCATTAGCTAGATATGTTTGTTCTAGTATAACTAACTATTTTCCTATTTTTTACAACTTTGTCAATGATTTATTCTGTAGACAAAAAAGCATATTTGATATATAAAATTTTACTCACTATGGATCTACCTACGATATTTTCCTGTTTGCATGAATAACAAATAAATTTAAATTGTTTGATATGTCTATACTTTATTTCAGGTTTGGAGATGTTTTCCCCTTCCCATTGGACAGAGGCTTGCTTGGGTTTTTTTATTTTGGTCATGTCCATACCCAGACATTCAGATACTCGATAAGAATCCATACCCTATGACAAACAAGTTAATTAAAATTATATGTTTGAATTCTGAAAATTCAATTTAACAGTATAACATTGCTATATGATTCATTTTTAATGTTAATAATTATTATAATAAACATACATACCTGTATAGGTTCAATTATCCTGGCAACAACAGGATGAATTTGCTGTGCCAAATAATATTCAATGTCTATTTTTAAACGAGAATTCTTCATTTCATCGACATGATAGGCACGCTGGCTCGGATTATCTGATGTACCATCATCGCAAATTACATAAGGGACAGTGTCCCCAGCTCTAAAGTGACCTCCGCTCGTTTTGTTGTATCGGAGGGCCACCTGAACGTGCGGTAAAGTAACGGTATTCGCATACATTTTCGGATCTTTGGTAAGCTGTTTCGTAATTATTAATAAAGGCATGGGAACTTTGCCTAAATTAAAAAAAAAAAAACAAAAAACTAAGACTAAAAAAAACAAAAAACTAAGACAAAAAAAAACAAATAGATAAAAAAATCTTTTAGACTTACTAGTCTCTCACAACTAATTTAAATTTTTTTATGATTTTATTAATATTTTTTTTAATAAATTATATTTTTTTCTTGTGCTGGTTAATCGTTTATTTGAAAAATAAAAAAAACATGTCAATTAGTATATTATGTACCAAGGGACTAAAGTGCCTTTAATCCGGAGAGTGAAGTGCTACTTATAATCCGGAGAGTTAAGATTGTTGCCCGAGCGGACTTTTAGATCCGCTATTTTTTGCACTCCGGGGACTAAAACTTTGAAATTCATACGATAATTATGTGAAAAGAAATACTCAATATTATTTCATAACGATAACTTAAATCGATTACTTAATGGCTATGAAGTTATTGAAAAAAAAGATTTGCTATGGTTTCTATTGGTTTTGTTATTCGTGAGACTAAAATTTTTTTAATCCCTCGGACTACGAATATTTGAATCCCAAGGGAGTAAAAGTGGCGCTTTAGTCTCAAAAATGAAGGCAAATGTATATTTTAGTCACTGAGGTGCAAAAGCATTCTTTAGTAACATTTACTCTAATAATAAACACACTTTTTGCAGCGTAGGGAATAAAATTCGTATTTTAGTTTCTGATTTTAGGGACAAAAGTGCGACTTTTATTCCTGATGGAACAAATCTTGTAAGATCAATGTTCACGGACAGATAAAATGCGGAAGTGGTCGAAGTCAAATATAAAGATCAAATCTAGAATGTGACCAAGATTATTTTTAATAGAATTTACTTCTTTATGTTCAAGAAAATACATACTTAATAAGAGTTTTGACATTAGCATAAGGGCTTCTTACTGAGAATAAGAAGACCAAATAATTAAAGGTAGGTTGTAATCGACACATAAAATTCGGACTTATCCAGTAGGAACGAATTTATTGATTTTATATTAATAAATAAAAAAAGTAATTAATATATTTTGAAACATAGCCAAATATAATCTGTTTCAATTGGGCAACGTCACAAGCCACTATAGCCCCGATATTCAAATTTTAAGAACTAATTACAGCCGCAGGATAGGTCTCAGAAGGGTTGGACCCTGTGCAATGTGTTATGGTAGGCCAAAATTATAAAATAAAGATATAAAAAAAAATCCCTCTGGAAGTGAGTTACAACGAATTAGTCCAATAAAAAATAATGAATTCTGTGTTGCGCTTTTAACAACAGTTTCAATATAAAAATTATTTTGGTTCCGCGTCTAATAATTGTGTACATCCATGAGACGTTCAAGCTTCTCCTGAAGGTAAATTTTTAGTTTGATTTTATGAATAAAAATTAACTCCCATAAACAAACATAAAATTACAACCTTAATCTTACTCAATCTTTCAACCGGGAGCGTATATTATGTTCTATAACCTCTTTTTTATTTTTTCATCCCTACCAACGTCCGAGTGTCACCAATCAAAATAAAATTATCCGGTGCCTTAGCACCTTAAATTAGGCAACCACAGACAAACATTGTTGGTTGTCTACAAAAAAACCTCTACATTTCATATTGGTTACTTACAGGAGTTTCCTCGAAAGCTTTTTAGCTCAGCAAAAGTGCCAAGTGTCATTCCAAAACTCTAAAAAATCGTCAATTTGCATTTACACGAACACTTCTGGATTGTACGAGACAAACCTGCAATTCGGAGTGTGGGTTTGGCGCCTTATACATTTTTTGTCACATGCCAGGAGAGCAAACTCCGAGCGAACGCACCGACACGGCAAAACTCTTAAAGTTCGAAAGGTCAATAGCAATGAGTCCGTTTATGGATTTAATGACATCATCAATGCCTTTTGAAAATGGTAATTTGAATTTAAGCAGTTAGGAATAAATGAATGAGATTTGAAATTATTAACGCTGTGATACACAAGATTGTATTTAGCTCAATAGCTCAGAATACCATTCAAAAATTTAGTTTGGGAGTTGAAATAAAAAAGGTAATCAGTTATGGAAAAATCACACTATACATGTTTTATGACAATTTTGTGGTAAAATAAGTAATTTTTTTATATTACGAGTGGACAGCGCTCATTATAGAATCATTTCAACTATTTATTTTCTGCTTAATTACTAAATAAAATTGTTATTAATTTAATAATAAAACCAACTTACCTTGTTGCAAAGTGGCAGCTGTTCTCCTTAAGTAATTGTGAATATTTGCAATTTTATCATCAACAGATTGGTCGCTTAAAATTTGTTCCAAAACGTACTTTCCCGCTTCACAGGAAATTTGCGACCAATCCCTACGAATTATCTCTAGTCCTTTGTACTCTGCCTTAGTGACTAAATTACCAGTTTTGTTTTTAAATAGCGTCAATGCAGCGTATTTTTTCTTTCTTAATAAAAGTAAATATTTAAAGACTCCATCTATGTCCAATTCGACTTGTTTGTAAAGTTTGTTCACTTCTTGTTTAATTTTCACACCAATTTTAAATACCTAAAAAAAATATACAAAAGTAATTCAATTAATAATTGTAAAAATTTCTTACCTGATCATAATCTAAAATATAAGTGTTAATCATGATACTATCAGTATCCCCATACACAACATCATAGTTCATTTTTTCAATCATATGCTTGGTATTGGTCAAAATTTCTCGGCCCTTTTGTGTTATTAAGGCAGCCAAATTTTTAGCGTAAAACCTAGAATTTGAGAAACCCAAGCAACCATACATAGAATTGGCGGTTAATTTTAACGCCATCTGTCTAATATCGTACTGTATTTTTAAATCATTACACAGATCGGATTTAGCCATCAAGTTTTTGACTTGACGTCGACTTTCAACTAATTTTCTAATTTCCGTTGGTAGAACTCCAGCGGGGAGGCTGGTGTCAGGGAGACATAAGTTTTCGACGTTCTCTGATATGGGTAAGGTTGTAAAGCAGATATTGTATTCTTGAATTATACTCGGGTATAGGGAATTAAAGTCCATAAGGAGGATTAGTTTATCGTAAAAGCCTATCTTTGGATCCAGTACCAAACCTGCATTAAAATAAGATAGATTAGATAGAATCGAATTTTATTTTGATCGCTTAAAACTCAGCTAAATATTTGGTTACCAAGGTTTTGAAGGCTCACATTTTGTAGCCAAAATTGTAATTTTCGATAACTTCAAAAAAAAATGTCTCTGAATTCGAAAATGTGTCATATGGAATTTCAAAATTCTGATTTCAGATTTGGATTTTTTCTCAAAAAATAGGTACATACTCAAAATGGCGTCTGATATATTTTTTTTTTATTCTTCAAACATTTATAATTTTGATTTCAGATGTTTTTTCTTTAAAACCAAATTAATATTTTGTTATTAATTTGTTTTCGAAGAGTGGTCTTAAATTGTTGAGAAACAGCTTTTAAAAACTTACCAGAAGCAATGAGATAAGCCTGTATATGCTTTTATTTTAATTTTTTTAATGTAATTACTTTTCAGCTGATAATTTTGTTTTAAAGTATTATTTTTTTGCTACCTATTGTTTTGAACTTACCTCCTGCATAACTGGGTTTTTTTTTAGACGTCTGCTGCCCTTCACCTCTTTTCTTATAAGTTTTGTCTGGCAATATATAACCCTTCTCAGAAAACGCGTGCAACAATAAAAATTCATTTCTCTCAGCTCTACCACCCATCAATGTTTTAGACATAACGTTACCTGCAATGTTGGTAATTTGCAGCGCCAATGGTATGGCGTTCAACTGATACATAATTTTAATAATATATTTAGCATCTTGCATAGTAAAAGTAATCAAATTTAGAACATCCTCTGGCGTTGTGAACATTTTGGGAATATCTTGAGGTTCCAGCTCAATTCTTTCGGCAACGTTGAGATCCAACACATTCTGACAGAGATATTCTAAATCGAAAGATCTAGATTTAATCAGTTCCTTTGCAGTTATTTTTATATCGCACACCAACCTTCCCAAAAAAAGAGAATTTTCCAATCCTTTTGTGTCTGTTCGCTTTAGCCTTCCTAATTTATTGAAGGTGTTGTTGTCCATTTTTGTCAGCCTGTCAGCTAATATGTTTAGCTGATAGCCCTGCAAATCATGACCAACTATCAAATCGGGGTCTAGCTCGACGAATTGGTTGATGAAGTAGTTGAGAAGGGCCTTTTCGGAGTCGGTTTTTTGAATTTTCGTTGCTTTATACTTGCGAAGAGCATCATACATATTTAGCGGAAGAAGTTTCTGATCACTTGGGCATGTAAAAACTAAAAGAAAGTAGAGAAAGTTATTTGACAAAAGCAGCAGAGGTGTAATACTTACTGCAAAAATGGTGTTGAAATGGTGGATTTGGTGGTAGTTTATTTACAGCATATTGTCTGTGAGCCAAACAAGATAGCATAACGATTTCGTGTTTGCTAGTTTTTCTGTTAATGTAACTCCTCATGTTGATGGTGACGACAACCAGTGGCGGAGGAGGAAGAGGTTTTTCAAAGACGGTCACTTTCAAATCGACAATTTTGGTACAATTCACTTCAAATTTGCACCAACTTAGTTGATTCGATACTGGGACTGGATTGGAAATGTCAAGCCAACAAGGACCTTTTATTTTTCGGTCAAGAAATAGAATTTCTAGGAAACTCGTGTTGACGCCAAAGATTTTTGAAATAGTACGGCATTTTTTTGAAAGGTTCTCAGTATTGATTCTTGGATCTGTAGCCTAATAGAAATAAGAAAAATTAAGATTAAAACGCAACATAAAAAAAAACTTACTGGATATCTGACTTCCATATACTCAGCTTCAGTAGGTATATCTGGATCAAATGCGTATTTTTTGGTTATTGGTTTAGACCTAAAAGCTTTCACACCTAGAGGCTTCATGATAACTTCATGGAATTCTTCATACATTTTTTTAAAGGTAACTGGAGTTTCTGTAGGTTCTCCATCATTTCCAACTTCCTTTAAAAAATAGCGCAATTTAGTAAACGATGATTTATGTTTTTTAAATGTATAAAAAATTACAAGATAGAAAACACAATTTTTTGTTATAAAAATTAAAATTAATTATAATTTTATTCTAGATGCTTCATTTTCTTTGAAAATTATGTAATAATTTGCATACTTAATCGCGAAGATATGAATAAAGTAAGAAATATAAAAGGAAAACAAGAAAAAATTAGATTAAAAAAAAGATGAAGGCAATCAAAAAACAAAACCGAAAAAACACCAGAACAAAAATCACCATTAAAATTTCAAAGATGTGCCAGAATTTTTTTTTAAATATGATGAAACATATTGAATGAAGCACTAAGAGCGAACAGTCACAAATGATTAGTAAAACGTTATAATATAGAAAAAAACTGGCAAAGTCATAAGAACATCATGAGTAGAAGGATCTTAAAGTAAATACTGACAAAACAGCACTTATCACCTTGACAAAAAGCGGGATAACTTTAGAACTAAGATCATAATTTTACATTTTACAGACAGAATCCAATCCTATATTCATGGCATATTCATATAGAAAATTTAATTTATTATACTTCCACTTTTCGATTTGATGCACCATTTTCAAGTTACTGATGGATTTTTTAATAAAATAAAGAAAACAAAAAGGTTTTTTATTTATTGTTATCTTTTGACACACAAGCAATTTTTAATAAAATTTTATATACGTATATATATAGAAAAAATCGTAAAAAAATCCGTAAAAAACTGCGAAAAACCATAAAAATTTGCAAATAGTAACAAGTAGTAAACACCCGTAAAAAATGGTAAAAAATCGTAAAAAAACCGTAAACCATAAAAATCCGAAAAAAACCGTAAAAAATAACAAGTCGTAAACACCCGTAAAAATTAACAAGTCGTAAACCCACGTAAAAAATGGTAAAAAATCGTGAAAAAAACCGCAAAAATCCGTAAAAAACCGCGAAAAATCATAAAAACTCGCAAAAAATAGTAACAAGCTGTAAACACCCGTAAAAAATGGAAAAAAAATCGTAAAAAAACCGTAAACCGTAAAAATCCGTAAAAAAAATCGTAAAAAAACAGTGAAAATTGTTATGTCCATAAATTTCGGATAGTTCTTGAGTTTATTGTTGAAGTGAATTTTTCGGGCGTAAGTACTAAAAACATCACATGTTTTTACCCCGTATAGTATTCTTAAATTTATGTTCTAAACAATTTATTTCTTTCCTAGGTGCTTTATCTTCTCGCTGGATGGTAGCATTTACACACTTTAATATAATGCTCACGCTTTAGAAACAAATATAATTACTCAAATAAGGTATGTTTTGAATTTTAAATTGCTTACATTAAGCAAATATACATAGTCAGCCTAATACAATATTTCTAGGTAAACAGGTTTAATTCGCCTCTTACATTAGCCACTATTTATGTTTTGAAAAAATCAGGGTATTAAATCCGAAACGAGGCAATATTCTGGAAAGCAAAATCAAAGCAATTGGTTCTAAATAGGCCTGAGGTAAAATTTATACAATGAATTAAAACATATTTCGACTGTATTTTACATAAAATTAGCCAAAAATTACTTTCAGAAAATGTTGCCTGTGTTTGCAGTTGCATAAAAAATAATGTATTACTTATCTAGATAAGTACTTGCGTTTATTTTAGTTTAAATTAAATAATTTTAAGCGCTCAGACTGAATTATTTCACCTCAGCATACATCTCTTTGGTCTAATATTCTCTACCAGCTATAAGAAAAAAATAATTTAAACTTACAAATGGCTTTGGCAGAACAAACAGTCTCCTGTCAATATTTCTCACAGCTACACAGCAGCTCATATAACTTTTGGTTTTTTCGTTGTAAGTTTTTCCAAAAAGAAAAACTACTCCTTTATGGTTTATTGGGTCTTCATAGGCATCCCACCAAAAGAATCGAAAAACCTTAAAAACATATAATTAGAAATTATTAAAATTTAAATTTGCATGAAAGAATCCATACTTTATTGCCTTCCACTTCAATCAGAGGTATATCAGTTTTATCCAATATAGACTCATTATTATTATCAATAGTAGTATTTGCAAAATTTTCCCATTCAGTTTCAAATTCAGCCTGAATGTCAGTGATTTTGTCTGCAGCATTAGCAATCTGAGACTCTTCTTCCTCGAACTCAGTCATGTCCAAATCTCCATCAAAGTCATCAAAAGTAAAGTCATCTTCAAACTGTTCTATGTTTAATTTATCAGATTTTTCGGTTTCATCAGTAACACTTTGAGAATCAATATCAAGATTATCTGTGATGTCTTTGGTAGTGGATCCATTTGATTGTTCAGAAAAGTTTTTTTGTAACATTTCAGAATTTTCAGATATGTTATTTGGTTTTTGAAGCATTTTAGATACATTATTTGGAACTTTTAATGTTGAGGGTGAATCCAAGCTTACATTTTTTTTTTGGAACGACTTTCTTTCTATGATACATTTTTTAATAGGATTTGAGATTTTCTTTAAATAATTTTTTGCTGCTAATTTTTCTTCTAAATATGAATCTTTTTTTTTTGGTATTCTGATACTAGTTGAAGGAGAAGAATCAGAGTTAATTTCTCCAAGAATTTCAGATAACATTTCATCTTCATCATCAATTTTAACTTCCTAAAACCAAAAATGTAAAAAAAAATAGGACAAAAGCATATTAGGAATTACCGTTTTCTGTTTTGATGGCATAGTTGATAACATGTGTTGCAATTTTCCTTTACCGGCATTCTCACTCAAATTTTTACTTTTTCTTTTAGTACCCTTTCCTTTTTTAGCCGAGTTTGAGTCTTTTTCAATTGACTTTAAGTCTAAGTCATCATCAAAAATGTCTCTACCGTCTTCCACATACCCACTTCCATCTAGAAAATTATAAAAGCTAAAATAATAATAATAAAAATGATTTTATTAGAAAAATAGGAAACTCAAGCACCAGATGGATATTTTTATGTTTAACCTGTCGACAGACCTAAAAGATTTCAGCTTTAATTTATAAATATATATAATATTGGAATTTTATTATGGTATGTTAAAAATATACGACATAATGCATATTATTTGATTTATAATTAAACAACTAATGAACTAGAAGCATTTGTTTATTCACATCAAATTTTAATACTGTTTGTAAATGCCTCTAAAAACAAGTTGCAAAATTTTTATAAAACATTTGTTGTATTTTAAGAATATATGAAATAAATACACAAGATACAGAATTAAAAAAGAACCATTGACCACTGGTGGCTATGCCTACTCATTTTGCAAAAAAAAAATAATTTTTTCAGAACAAAACTAACTGTTGAAAAGGCAATGTAGGAACAGTTCAATTGTATAAAACAGTATTCAGATTCATAGTGATGTAAGTGAAACATGAATTCTAAATAAAACAGAACAATTAAGAATAGAAAAGAACTTGGAAAGATATTTGGTCAAAAGAAAATGAAATATGGATTCCTGGGAAGAACAAATGATGAAAAATGAAAATTTATAATGATCCCAAGATAATTGGCATTATTGAAAGAATACCTAAAAAAATACCTAAATGGCTTATGACAAAAATTATTGGTGGAAGAAAAAGTTATTATATTAAAACACGTTGGAAATCATATGTAGAAAAATAAATAAAATATTTAAAGTTTGCCATAACTTCTCAACGAGAAAACGAGACCAAAGTTTTAAAACAATTTAATTCTAGTAGCTTTAGTAACTTCTAATTTACCTAATATATAAATTAAGGCCATGGATAAACGTCCGACAGTCCTGAAAACTAAATTAAAAAAACTATTTATTTTATTAAAAGAAGTCTTGACTGTCCAAAGCTAGCCTGTGTATTAAAAAAAAATTTACTTTATTAAAGTCTTGACTATCTAACCTGTGTTAAAAAAAAAATTGGGCCATGTGGGATTCGATCCCCGGATCCACTGTACCACTAGCGAGCACTATACCACGCAGCTACTGAAGCTCTTGCTTACATACGTTAAAACTTATTATTAAAGAACTCCGACAGTCGGACGTTTAGTAATTGAGATAAACGTCCGACTGTCGGACATTTATCGACAGTCATAAATTAAATATGTATTCCAACATAAGCTTTACGTTACGATAAAATGTAACTAAATAATTGTAAAATAAACAAATATACAAATTCATTGTATAAAATTGCACTCAAGCTTTTTTTATCAAAGAAAACTTAATATCTATAATTTGAGTTTCCTGCTAGAAAAAATTATTCGTTATACGGACTTGGTAAATTTTTCAGATGAAGTTTTTTTCGTTAAATTGCTAAGCAAAGTAATTCTCATTGAAATGTCTAGTTTATTTCTACAAAAAAACTCTTGTGTAATTATAATTAAATAAATTGATCCTATATGTTCGAAAAAAAAGTATAATTTTAGATGTCATTGGGTTGTGACTCGCAGAGAACTTTCAAAGTCATAAACATAATTTGAGTGTTTTCATTTTGATCAGAAGAAAACGTAAGTATGTATTTTGTATTATGAATACATCTGATAAATTTGATGTACATTGTTTAATGTTAGAACTAATATTTAACATACCGTCATCTACAATCCAGTCATCTTCATATCTTGATAAAACCTCTTTAACGTATTCTTTTTCTTCAACTACTTCATAAACATTGTCCACTTCTTCAACCTCATACTTATTTCTTACACCTTTCTTTAGCTGTCTAAATTTTTCAAAAGCTTTTGCTTTGTATGAAGTTTCTCCTTTATCTCTTCTGCTAGATCTTCTTGTTTGTGCTATAAAATAATGCTTTAATATTAATTACAAATATTAATCAAATTTCTTACGAGAATCATCACCCGATTCAATCATTTTCATAGAATTCTCCGACATTTTGCTTGTCGACACAAAACTGGCGGTAAACTTTTAAAATATAACCTACAAAATCTTCTTCATCTTCTTCTATTTTTTTAGGGCTATATTGTAGAGCAAATTAAGTACCACAATGTTATTTATTACTATGGTCTAGTGAGAACTCGCAAATAGAAAGTGCTGGCCAATAAAAAACAGTTTATGTTAGAAAGAGAAGGTTTAAAAATATATTTTTTTCCAAACCGACAATATACTTAACAGATTCTATGACTAAGACAAGATAAAAAACGAATTTAAAAAAAAAATAATGCAGAAATAAATAAATATTTATTATTGTTTATTTTGATTTGTCAGGACTTCCTGTCTACGAGCTATCGCTAGATTCATTTTGCCACCCCAAAAATTCAAATATTCTGAAACTGCAGGCACGCGAACGTGCCGTTAATTGCGTTATTACTATTGAAATTCGTAATTTATTTTACTTTATTCAATTTCTTTCATTAATTTTGGAGAAACAAAAGTTTTCAAAGACAACTTTAAATTTTAAACATTTTTTGCAACACATTTTTGATATATTTTGTAAATTAAATTTTCGGCAGTGAAATACCTAAATCGCGGCACGTTTGCGTGTCTGTAGTCAGAGGGATTTAAATATTAATATGACTGTTTTCATTGGGAAAATTTTATGAATTTTTAAACCTTTACGAGCCGTAACAAATTAAAATAAACCAAAATTTAATATTATTATTTAAAAACAAGTGCAAATAGGTAATAGTGACTGACACATGATACGCGAGTAGGTAAAATAATTGATACCTAAAAAGAAGAAGAATGTCATAACCTATAAATTTAGTTTCTGTTATCATTCATCATATGACTAACGTCAAAATTAAGGTAAATAATGAAAAAGGATCAACAAAATTAATTTTTAATTTTGCTATGGGTGAACAAAATATACCACCTAAAGAAAATCCTAATAAATCTAAAGAAATGAATGAAATGTTGACAAGTGACTCAGAAAATCCAAATGGCGAGGACAATACGGAATCAAATTCAGAGAATAATGACAGTATCACTGATGAAGAAAATGATGATATGACACCAGAAGGTAAATATGTCCAGTTTTAATATAACCATAAAAACATTCAGTTTAATTTTAGAGTTTACCGCAATAAATAGTCAGTTGGATGCTCTAAATTCAGCTTTAGATGACATTGAGCAAAAAAATGATGATATTCATGCTCAGCTACTTCAGTTATTAATTGCCAATAGAGAAATTCGTAAACAGCTGCAGGAGGCAAATTCTGAAAGTAAAGACAATCAGCCTGACCAAAATTCAACTAATGAACCAAACCAATAAGTATTAAAACGTAAATTGTTTTATTTATCATTCCTTTTTGTGGTTATAAATGATACCTATATTGTAAAAAAATAGTCTATCAATAAAAATGTAATATAATAGAGTTAAGATGGTTAATAAATATTTGGAAATTTATTAGTTTTGTATACTTAATAGTGGTACTGGCATGGTCAGTGCCAATAAAATAACTTGAAGGAGAATATATATTATTAATTTTCTTACAGTGCTTAAAAGTAAAAGATGAATTGTTAAAATGTATTTAAGATATTGAAAAAGTAAAATGGTTCTGTGAGGATAATTCAAAATGAGATGATAAAAAAATAATCAATTGCAGTGATAATAATAAAACTAAAGACCTTATGAAGAAAAGCAGTAAGTTAATTGAATTAAATTAAAAAATAATAAAACCCGTAGTCATACCATACAAATTTATTAAAGTGACGTATAGTCAAGGCTGCAACATGTTTCGGTCTAAAAAACCATCATCAGGCAAATTATGTTTGAATTCAAAAACAGAAAAATAAATTAAATGAGGTATAAAAAACCTACACTTATAAAAAACATCAAGATTAAATTTTTTAAACAACATTGAAAATATTAAAAAATTATTAAATAACTCACATGGAGTTATTTACTGATGATGGTCTTTTAGGCCGAAACATGTTGCTGCCTATATGTCACTTTGTTAAATTTGTGTGGTATGACTTTATTATTCTTTATTGAATATTATGCAACGTTTGAGTATGGATAATATTTTGTTTTTAATTGAATTTTTTGAAACAAAAAAAAATCTTTGGACTGAGATTTTGCATATTAAATAGAAAGTTGTTGATAATATTTCTGTATCAGTGTGAAATAATCCCTAGATCAATTAAAAAAATTCAGAGAATTAATTATTAGTATCGGATTATGAAATTAAGTTAGTAAATTCAATAAATAAATTTCGCAAACAAAAATTTTAAAATTATAGAGAAGATATATTACAGAACCTACATATTTTATTTTACAATTTTTAAACCAAAACATTTGTTAAAAAATCTACGTAGAATATATACAGGAGGGTGTAAAATATCTGGTTTCTTTCGAAATAAAACATTATTTAATCTTTTACTGTCGCTAGTTCGAAATCGAATGAATTCATTTATTAATCACCCAACTTTATATAAACACATAAATCATTATATCTCAATACAGTACACAGGGTGTTTCAGAAAAATATTTTTTAACGAAACTTAGCAGCTGAGCTACTAGACTAATGACCTTCTTTGTTACTAGTCATTTTTTCAAAACCTTTTACCAGTGGAGTTCCAATTGGGTATGACACTAGTAATAAAAAATCCTTAACATTTGATATGGATAAAATTAATAGTTTTTGATAAAAAATACATGGAAGTGAGGCATGCAGAGTGTTTCAATATAGCGCACGCCAATGCATATTTTAAGAGATTTCCACTGGGCGACACAAGGGGGTCTGGGAATACTCCCCAGTGAAACTGAGAGAATTTTAGTAAAAAAAATCAGTGAAGGGGGGATATTTTGAATCCTGAAAACATGATTTTAAACTTAATTTCAATGGAATTTTAGTAAAAAAAATCAGGCTCAGGTACTGGGCGAATCTCGGCACTGGGCAACATGTTATTTTATGCACTGGCGCACCCTAGCATTTTTGTCTCTTCTACCTTTTCTATAATAATAATTGTACAGAATTAAAAATACATAGTAAATAAATAAAATAAAAAAAGAACATAAAAAAATCAATAACAAAACATTTTTAACAGTTTTTGTATTAAAAATAACAAAAAAATAAGAGGTTTATAAAATTAACTTATTTTTTTAAAGCATCAAAGCGATAAATTACTTTCCTTTTCTTATAAAATTCAAATATTTTTTGGATCGTTAAATTATAAAAACAGTTTCTCGTTAAATTTTATTAGGTTATTTTTTGCATACCAAGTGTTATTTTTTTGTAAAAACAAGTATTCTAGGTAGCAATATGAGTAACGATTATAATAAAGGTATACAAACTATCCACTTTTATTTATCGTGATTTTCTTATAAATATTTAATTCGATACTCATGAGCGTCGTGACGCATCCGAGTATTTCATAGTCAAGGAGCAAAGAGTCCTTTAAAAATGAACTGTTTTGGATTAGAAAATTAATTGTTTAACTGAAAATATAATATATTTTGATAAATAAAACATTTTATGATTTTCACAAAGTTACAACAATTATTATTTAGATTAATCCGATTTATTTTATTTTATTTTGAACGATTGATCTGTTTGATTTTTATTCAATTGATAATAATATATATTAAATTTAACTTAAATATTGATTTTTATTTGTTTAACAGTATATTTGTGTGGACGAAAAATTAATGTAAACGTAGTGTATTTTATATTCTTCAGTATATTGTCCAATTTAATTTTTTCTGAAATTAAAACTTTTTAGGAACAAACTCCTTTTTTGTTTATATTTCGGGATTCTAATGATATCAAGAATATACTGGCGCTCACATCTCACCATTATTTTTGATATATCCTTCACTATTCCCAATTAAAACGACAAACTATATTAAGTCCTGAAAGAATCTCTTAACAGTCTCAAATAAAAATTATGCACTGATTCCAGACTTCAGCCTATCAACAGAATGGCTTGTACGATCCTGGCCAAAATTCTGCATAATATAATACATGATGTGACGTAGAAAAAGTTCTAAAAATTTGAACTGGAAAAAAGATTTCCTATGCGAAACACCGGTAGGTCGGGTCCGATCCTGCTCAAATTAAATAGAGTGAAAACCAGAACTCCATCGGAGCTTTCGATTGAGACTGAGAGTGTTTGCGTACAGACATGTTTTTTTTTGGACTTTGTGAGCTCGAAAACGCCGAGAAAAATGATAAAAAGATGTTTTTCGCCATCACGAAATTAATACTGAGACTTTTTGGTCCTCAGTAATAAGTGTCTTATGTGCAGGCGATTTAGGATCAGTTGGCCACCAACATGTGTGCAACCAGTAATATTTTCATCTGATGAAAAAGATTTTAAACAATATTGTCACCATCAACCAAAAATACACTTTTTGAAGTGAAACTTTTTATGCAGCACTGCACTAGTTCTGAGATAGAGAGTAAACTCGCCGAGCTAACAAAATATGTTTAGCGTTTTTTCTTTTTCTATTTGCCCATTGTTCGACTGTAGCGCGAGAGAGAACGCAAAACTATACGAAGATCTGCACAAAGAGGAGACGCTGAGAATAGTCGCCCGGCATCTATATATTAATACGTAAACATTTAAGCACAATACCTGAACGGAAGAGTGTGAGATTTTGCATAGTTAAAGTTTATATACAGGCAGAAATTTTAAATTAATATATAACATGTTAAAAATGGGGAAAAATATGACAAAAATGGGAGAGAATAGACAAAGAAAAAGAAAAGAAAATATAGGATAAAATAGAAGAAAACAGGACAAAATGTGAAAAAATAAGAAGAAATGGGTAAAAATAGGAGAAACAGAAAGAGATGGGACAAAAGTAAAAAATAAGAAAAATAGAAATTAGTAGGGAACAATAGGAAAAAATAAGGAAAAATAGAAAAAGTGAGAAAAGACAAATCTAAAAACAGGAAAAAAACAGAAAAAATATAAAAAAACAGGAAAGAATAGGTAAAAATAAGTTAAAACAGAAACAAATAAATCAAAGATAAATTGGGAAAAATAGGAAAAAAACAGAAAAATAGGAAATTTCTTTTTTTATTTAACGGTATAATTTAAATACCAAGTGATTTTTTAAATATGTTCTTATTCTCTGCTAAATGGTTTTGTATCTCTTAGGAATATACGAACCTCTACACAAATATGACATTGTCTGAGAAAATTATAAGTCGTAGAAAAAAAAGTGAGCCACTGTTGCTACACTGACCCTATTAATTATGGGTGTTGGTAACTTGGTCTTAGCGGTCAATTTTGTCAAACGGGGTTCCGTAATCCCACTGGTCATTTGGTCTTAAATTTTAAAATTAAGTGGGCCTCTTGGAGTAATTATCAACCATAAAGTAACTTTTTATAAAATTATTTTAAATTGGAAATTATTCCTTCCACACGAAAGATACCATAACAATAATCAACGTAGACGAATACATTTTTTTAACTGTATCTAGAAATATCCCAAAATTGAAAAGATTACAAAAATATTATTTCATCTTTAAATATCCTTAATCCAGCTTTCACGATAAGAAGGGCTATACCTTTAGAAGCGACAAAGGATTAAATTCGGGTATAATTGACCACTGCGCCGAATTTTTTTTGGTAATAATATTTTACAGCTACACATTATTATATTAATTACAATTTAATATTACAGTTTTGTGCCTCTGTACTATATTTTTATAACCATTTTTGTTTACTTTAGTTGAACTTTTTGTTTACTCAATAAATCATTAATGATCATATCCCACCGATTTATCGGTTTTATATCGATATAACCTCGTCGGATGGATATTTTGGGCAAGATTTTATTTGAAAATCGTTCATTTGAAGCTTATTATTAAAAAAAAGTTGATGTAGAATGGTACAGTTTCAAGATAAGCAAGAAATAATAGAAAATGAAACTCCAGAAATACCCACTGTTATTAATATTGATGAAGATACTATTTTGGAGGTAAGCGGACATTTTATTTCATTTTTACGTTTATTTATATGTAATAGTTTATAAATACCTTAAGTATTGTTAATATAAGTACAAATAATAATAAACAATTATTAACGCGCAGAACAGCAATTAAGATGAATTTAAATATAAATTGTACTTTTCATAAAACACATTAATTTTGGATTAAACTAAATGAATTTTTTTTAAAATTCATTCGAGTTTTTTAAGACTTTTCAAAAAATCTTAAAAAATATTAAAAAATCTGAAAAAACCAAAAAATCTCAAAAAATCCTAAAACACTTCAAAACATTCTCAAAAAAATCTATAATTTTTTAAAAAATATAAAAAGTCCCAAAGAATCTCAAACAATCTCAAAAAATCTCAAAAAACCTCTAAAAATCTCAAAAATCTCAAAAAAACTCAAAAATATCAAAAAACTTGAAAAAAACTCAAAAAATCTCAAAGACAAAGTGAAAAAAAAAAATTGACAAAATTGGAAAAGATTGTAAAAAAATTGCAAAAATTGAAAAAATCCACGAATTTTTTTTCAGATATTTAATGTTAAAGTTTCAAATTTTGACATTTTTTTATTATTGACAGGTGATAGTTGGAGAAATAATTTTGACTGTTCTGTATAGAGTTTTTTATGGGCTTTCAAATGACATATTTTGCAAGTCGAATTCCGTGACATATTTGATCTGTCATTTTTTGATAGTGATACTCCCGTTTGACAGATGTCGTACAAAAACTAATGGGTTCTTCTGAGGGGTAACCCAAACCCCTATACCAAATTTCAGCTCAATTGGATTAAACGTGTGGCCTCTATCGTGGAAGAATACACACACACATACACACACAGACCGACAGACAGACTTCCATCTGGAAATGGTCTTAATCGTCTCAGGGCACCCGAAAATGGATATTTCCGTTTTTATCTCGAAATTTTTTTTTAGCTCGTTCACAATACTTTCCCTTCTAGGAGGTGGGTCGGGAAAGTAAAAATTGGGAAAAAATAAGCATGAAGATACATGGAAATAAATCAAAAAGCATAATAATCTCGAGTAACGAAAAATACGTAACATAAAATAGATACAGGTTAAATTTTATAATTATTTAGGGTCCATCATAGAAAAGAATAGTAGCATAGACAAAAGAATGGGAAAAACGAAAAAAATAATCAACATTTTAAGGAAAAAAAATAGCAAGATACCAACGTGGACACTAACAGAGACATAAATCAATAATAAAAGTAATGGAAATGAGATGTGGACTGAATGTATAAGGAAAAAGCCGAAAGAAAAGGAATAGCATGAGAAAAATTAATTTGAAAAAAATGGAAGGAAATATGACGGATTAAACCCAACGTTTTTTCTACCCCTAACGGTAGTAATTGACAATAAATGCCAGTTTTCTTTTTCTTCCCCTTTTAGTAGTTTACTATAGCCATTTTCTGTCAAGCAACTAAGGTTATTAAATAAACTTAGTTTTAATTGAATGAAGATGATATTTTGAATATAAAACCACTATAAAATTTTTTTTATTGAAACTTGATCTAGTCAATATTTTTACGATTTTTTTAAAATGTTGCAATGTAAATGCCGTTAATGTTTCTCCGTCCAGTAGTTTTTTGGAAAATCGTTGTCGTATATATGTGGGAAAGTAAAAATACATTATTTGTTTGAGCACATAACAATATTATTTTTTTCAACACCCACGTGGATATTGTCGATCCTACGCACATTTTACAGTGTATATAGGCAATATCAGTCTACTGAACCAATATAATTTGATTAGCGTGAGATATGGAAATCCATCAATTAGACTTCACATTTAGTTACCACCCACCACCTATTTTTTTTAATTTTTAATAACCTGTCAACAACAACAGAATGTTTTATACTAATACAGAAACATATTTGTAAAAATGTGTAATTCCAGTGATGATTTAATAAATTGTACTTCACCAGATATTCATTTAAACGCAAAGATGTAATAATAACAATATTATTACCCCAAAAATCAAAAAATAAAAGATGCCTACTATTGTTTTATATGATTGTATATTGTTTTCTCCACGACCATTACTGAATGTATGAATTCTGAAATCATTTTTAATAATAGAATGTAAACATTCACACTCTAGAGTCTGAATATTTATTCTATAATACTTGCCTCTTATGCATTTTGCATGTATTTTCATTCTTTATCAAGGTAAAGAATGGATTTTCTGTAATCGAAATAAACAATATGGATTGCCCTGGATTTCAAAAGTGTCACTGTCAGATATAAAATGGCGACGGTAATAATTATTTTCAAACAAGTTTTAATTTAAACAAAATAATGAGTGAAAAATCAAGTGAAGTAGATATAGAATTTAATAATATCTGAAATTGCAAATTATGAAAAAACACCAATGCACCAGATTTTAATATCGTTAAGTGTACCACAGCACTATAAATATTAATACAATGTAATACAAATATGTCAACAAATAACTTGTGTTCAGATTTAATTTAATTTTGATTTATACTTTTTGATCGTGGAGAAAATATAGTCTGTTACTCGGTCAGAATGAAAAAATTCGATACTCGTAGTTCCTCACACTCGCTGTCGCTCGCGTTCGGAATTTTCCACTCGTGTCGAATTTTTCATTCGAACCTTGTTACAGAATCTACTATTATATGATTATATATTATTGTTTTAAATTTTTTTATAATAAGGCCGTGACAGCTCGTGATAGCGCAGTGCTAACGCTCTCGCTTTAAGATACGATGGTCCTCGGTTTAAACCCTGTGACTGTAATCTTTTTTTATGGCCATCATATCCACACTTGTTTTACAAAGTACTATATACTAATACCTATTTTTTTAGTCTGATTACCAATTTTAATAATTTTGCCATTGTCAGAAATATTTTTATTAATTATATTAAACGTATTCGAAAGTGTTTTTTTTTTATTTTAATTAATTTAAATTTGCATGGAATCACTCACCTTTATAATAGAGGTAATTGTTTTAACAAGATACAATAAAACATATTCTATAAATAGCTCATTTTTAGTCTCGTTTAAACCCCCTATCGAGAACTCATTAGTAACGGAATAAGGGAAAACGGTGTATCATTTTCCTGTGGCATGTCTCGCGTTTGTCTGGAACTCGTAATTCCATGAAGATGATAGTTCGGAATTAATTGAAAGTCATCCAGGGTATTTTCATGCTTCGAAATTGATTACATTCGAGAGGATACATGATTCTCGGTGAACGGCCGAATGAAAATTGCATCAATTTCACGTACATTCCACCTTCCCCACAGTGTCGTTCGTCTAAGGATTTACTCAATAAGTTGTCTTAAATAGTTTTTGAAGAAATAAGTTACACATTTTACTTAAAGTGTTTAAAATATTTCTCTTATTAAAAAAGTATTTTCTTATCAGGCGTTTTTAGAAATTTTACTGGTATAACCATTAGTATGTTAGATACAGGGTATTTTTTAAAAAGTTTCCACCCCCGATTTAGGCTTACCCAATAATTTTTGGCAAAAATGGCGAGACACGTCGATTTTTGATTTGAGGGGTACAACATTTTTGACAATAAACATCACTCTAACGTCAACCCCCTTCAACCCTCAACTTTAAAATTTAAATAGGGAACATACCATGTGTGGCATATCAGGGAAAAGGCAATTCAATGCAGAATTCAAATCACTAAGTTTAATTTTTTTACTACCCCTCTGAACAGAAATATAGGGTGTTTTTTCCTACCCTCACTTTACTCTCGCACAATAATTTTTGAGAAAAATTGTGAGACACTTTTGATTTAAAGGAAACGAAATTTTTGACAAAATTTGTCTCTCTACCTTAACTCCCTTCACCCCCACCCCGTAACATGAAAATTTGAATGGGCGATACACCATGTGTGGCATATCAGAGGAAAGGTAATTCAATGCAGAATTCAAATCATACCCTTTGTCCACTGCTAGGACAAAAAAACATTACATAATTTGTATCAATAATGTTATCAGTTTATTGTTAGGTATTTAAAAGAAGGTAAAAATAAAAAAAAATTACAGCAATTGCTCAAAATGTTGTCCATCGTGTGCTAAACAAAAGTCAAGTCTGTCTTGGAATTCTTGTCTAACATTTTGAAAAATTTCCCTAGTAATGGATTGACATTCTCTTACAATTCGTACCCGAAGGTCATCAATAGATGTAGGTTTAGTTTTGTAAATTACTGACTTTAGGTGACCCCAAAACCAGAAATCGCAAGGAGTCAAGTCTGGAGATCTCGCAGGCCATTCTATTGCTCCTCTTCTACCGATCCAACGTTGTGGGAAATGGTCATCTAGCCATTGTCTGACTGGTAAATGATAATGAGGACCAGCCCCATCTTGTTGAAAATATAATAGATTTTCATCTAGAGCAGGATTTCTTACTTCATCTACCTGATTTTCAAGCTCCTGAGTGATTAGCGGGTCAATGGTCATTTCTAGCATTTCTAGGTATTTTTGACCAGTTAAATTCAAATGGAAACTTTTTAAAAAAACACCCTGTATAAAGAAGTCCATATCGTTCCGAAAAAAAAGTGACAACTCAAAAACAGAAATTTTTCAAGAGAATCATTTTAATATTATTTTTAATTTCAACTTAAAAAATTTCGCCGTGGAAAAGTGTATGATAAATGCAATTATATGGGATAGAGTAATTAGTAGTTGTATTTTAATTAGTGAGTAAGTAAATTAATGTATACATCGAAAAACGTGAGCAATTTTTTTTTTATTTAAAAACAGCTGTGTCACTTTATATCTTTAATGGAGAGTTCAACAAAAATATAACCTCACCTTTTTTCTTTATTAACAGTTAGACTTAATCAAATAGAACCCATTGAGTTTAATTATCTACCGTAATTTGAGCTAGATTTTTGAATAAATTAATTTAAAAATTCAAATTTCTAATTATTTGAATATGCCGCCATTACGATCGTGACGTCACTTATGTGCAATGAAGTTACCGTCAAGCCATTAACTGAAAATTTGTAAAGAAGAGAATACGAATGATTAACAGCTGTTAAATCTCACTTATACAGACAAAGATGGAGAAAACCATTATATGATAATAGGAAAAAGATGAAAACTTGGACCTATCCACTGTGAATTCGCATTCAAAATCGAGAGAGATAAATAGATATTAGATTCCGCTGTTAGATCAAGAAAACGACTATTTTAACGAGATTAGGTAATAATTTGCTGCTTGTTACATAAGTGCTGCTGCAGCTATTGCACATAAGTGACGTAGGTGCACTACAAGTTGCATAGATGCAGTAATTTTTAAATATCAATTTTTTCATGTTAAATTAAAGAAAAAAACAGAAAAAACGATTTTTCCATAAAAAGAAATTTATTTTCCAAAAAAAAATCTGAAAAATCTTAAAAAACCTCAAAAAAACAAAAAATATAAAACATTTTCAAAAAAGCTAAAAACACAAACTCAACAAATCTCAAAAACTCTTTAAAAATCTCATAAAATCTCTAAAAAACCTCAAAAGAGTCTTAAAAAACTCGAATGAATTTCAAAAAAATTTCAAAAAATCTTAAAAAATCTGAAAAAACCAAAAAATCTCAAAAAATCCCAAAACACTTCAAAATATTCTCAAAAAAATCTAATTTTTTAAAAAATCTAAAAAGTCCCAAAGAATCTCAAACAATCTCAAAAAACCTCTAAAAATCTCAAAAAAACTCAAAAATATCAAAAAACTTGAAATAAACTCAAAAAATATCAGACAAATTGAAAAAAAAATTTGACAAAATTGGAAAAGATTGAAAAAATCCACGAATTCTTTTTCAGATATTTAATGTTAAAGTTTCAAATTTTGACATTTTTTTATTTTTGACAGGTGACAGTTGGAGAAATAATTTTGACTGTTCTGAATAGAGTTTTTCAATGGCTTTCAAATGACATATTGCAAGTCGAATTCCGTGACATATTGCATCTGTCGTTTTTTGATAGTGACACTTCCGTTTGACATATATCATACAAAAACTAATGATTTCTTCCAACGGGTAACCCAAAACTCTGTACCAAATTTCAGTCCAATCGGATTAATACTTTTTAAGATATTTAATGTTAAAATTTCAAATTTTAACATTTTTTTATTTTTGACAAGTGACAGTTGGAGAAATAATTTTAACTGTTCTGAATAAAGTTTTTTAAGTGATTTCAAATGACATATTGCATGTCCAATTCCGTGACATATTTGATCTGTCATTTTTTGATAGTGATACTTCCGTTTGACAGATGTCGTACAAAAACTAATGGGTTATTCTGAGGGGTAACCCAAACTCCTATACCAAATTTCAGCTCAATTGGATTAAACGTGTGGCCTCTATCGTGGAAGAATACACAAACACATACACACACAGACCGACAGACAGATTTCCATCTGGAAATTGTCTTAATCGTCTCAGGGCACCCGAAAATGGATATTTCCGTTTTTATCTCGAAATTTTTTTTAGTTCGTTCACAATACTTTCCCTTCTAGGAGGTGGGTCCTGAAAGTAATAATGACAGAAAATTGCGACTTTGTGTCTTTTAAGATATTTTAGAATAAAATCGTAAATGCGCGACTAAAGTACTAGTTTCACTCCCCGCGGTGTAAAAATTTAATTTTCTATTACTTTTAATATCATGTACTAAAAATTTGTTTTTAATTCACATTTATCTTTTTTTTATGTAACAAACAACGGAAACTGTTAATTTTACTTCCAAATCCTATTTATTTTCTTGTTAATTCAACCAACACCTACTTACTATTATATTTTATAAAAAATTAACTCTATCATATACAAATTTCATTACAATATTTTTTCAAAAATATTTTATTAAATAAAGAAGTATTTTGGAAAACGCGCCTATGGGTTCATTAATTTGAAACTCCTTTTAATTACAGGAAGAACGACGCAGGACTGGGAAAGCTCTCGCTACAGGAATAGTTATCTTCTTAGTGGGACTAGGACTGTATCACGCTGCCGTATACGGGTCTTCCAGATTATCAGCTCTCGTTGGTGGATTTATAATAATGCTTCTCTACGTTGGCTCTTTGTTGTATTCTTCGCATAAAAAAAAGAAACTCTCTAAAGTAAGTCAATTAGGGAAACAATCCCTATTTTTTTAAGTTTCTCAGATTTTTTTATAATTTTATTATCAGGGAATTATCAAAAAACTGTTATTTGACCAAATTTTCACCGAAAAATTCACCAAAAAATATTTTCAGTAATTTTTGTCAGTACCATTCCAAAATATCCGTTTCTACCTAATTTCTAGTTTCTCAGATTTTTTTTTTGAGAATTTTTGTTTCAAAAATCCTCAATAATCAGAAAATTAATAAAAAAATGTTTATAATATTTTTTTGTTATGAAAATTCTTGTTTTATTCCGAAATGCGGTTTTTTATTAAATTTTAAGTAGGTATCTAAGATTTGTTTATAATTTTATTGTCAAAAAATCACGAAATTTTCTCCGAAAATTTTTGTCAGTGCCAATCGTTTTTCCATTCCAAAATACAACTTTGTACCTAATTTCAAGTTTCTCAGATTTTTAAATGTAACTAAATATTCTAAGCTACAAAATGTAAATGATGACTTAAAATAATATCTTCTACTTATTACTTTAATAAGTTATTTATTTTTACTAACACCTAGTATAATATATTCCATATCACACTCGACTCCAGTGGCGTAGTGACTTTTTAGCTAGGTATGTTCACGGACCTCAATAATAATAATAATAATTGGTTCGGAAAAGTTTGCAAAATTATGACTATGGGACAATCTGTTAAAGCTTCACTAATGTTTAGTTTTCACGTAGCAGAATTTTTACCGATAATTTTTTCAATGTCACGAATGGTTTTGTTGATAGAAAATTTCCCGAGTCGAAGATGAGGGAAATTTTCTATCAACAAAAACATGAGTGAAACCGAGAAAAAAATTATCGGGAATTAATTCTGCTGCGTGGGAGATTCGGTAAGTAAAGTTTATAAATTGGAGTTGATGTTTCCAATGAGTTTAGTTTAATATGACGCACTGTATTTTTACCCAGGGTTCGAAAATATCATGATATTTATATAAATATCATATCACATGTTATATATCTGATATATATATCCGATATATATCATTTTTTTAATTTAATTATTTAATTAAAACACAGTATTGTTTCTTGCACAAACTAAATTTTAACACAAACACATTAACAAAAACCGTTTATTCTAAACAACAAAACCGTCTAACTCCAATTAAAAATTAAAAACAAAAGTAATTAAAAATAAAACAAATATCACTGGGCATATTTTTTTTGGTGTGTTAAAATACAGTCAAAATATTGCCAAACAGAATGCTTTGGTTTTGGCATAATATTAAATAAAAATCAGAACTAACTTAACACAACAATCAACACAAAGGGGAAACACAGAAAGGATTATTTGCAGTGTTACCGTTTTCAATAAACCGTATTCTACCAACATTTCGATAATAAACTACCAAAATCTACTAACTATCTAAATCTAACCTGTGTATTTTAATCTATTTTATTAAAAGAAGTCTTTGACTATCTAAATCTAACAGAAGAAAATATAACACTATTTTATATTTATTTTATTAAAAGAAGTCTTGACTATCTAAATCTAACCTGTCTATTAAAAAAAAGAAAATATAGATTTCTCTTTCCACTTAAAACTTATTATCCACTACGTTCCCTATTGTTTTCCACTTTCCCCTATTTTTTTATTCCACTTTTTCCACTTCTTTTTTTCTACTTTTTTTCTACATTTTCTCCTATATTTTTTACTAATTTCTTTGTGTCATACTTTTTTGTTCCACTTTTTCCCGTTGAAACTTTTTTTCTACTTCTTTCCCAATTTTTTTCACTTTTCCCCTACTTTTTCACTAATTTTTTTATATTTCAAACTTTATTCCACTTTTTCCCTGGCTCATTTTTTCTCCTCTATTTTTATTATTTCAATTTTTTTCTGCAATTTTTCCACCATCCTTTTTTCCTCTACTTTTTTACCAATTTTTTAAATTTCAATTTTTTTTTCCAATTTTTTCCCCCTATTTTTTTGTTTTAGATATTTCTTTTACATTTTTTGCCCTACATTTTTTAGTTTCAAACTTTTTTTCCCCCTTTTTCCTAACTTATTTTTTCTCCTTTTTTTTTCAGTAATTTTTTTTGTTTCAAACTTTTTTCCTATTATTCCCCCATCCTCTTTCCCCTACTTTTTTAATAATTTCTTTGTGTTCCACTTTTTCCACATCTTTCCCTATTTTTTTTTCACTTTTCCCCTACTTTTTTCCATGCTTTCTTATTCCACCCTTTCCTCTACTGTTTTCAACTTTTTCTCACACATTTTTTTTACTAATTTCTTTGTGTCAAACGTTTTTTGTTCCACTTTTTCCCCTTACAATTTTTTTCCATTTCTTCCCCTATTTTGTCACTTTTCCCCTACTTTATTTTATCCTTTCCTCTACTTTTTTATTCTGTCCTTTCCTACTTTTTCCCACTTCTTCTCATTAATTTTTTGACTAATTTTTTTGTGTATTTTTTTTTCTTCCACTTTTTCTCCTTAAATCTTTTTTTTTTTACTTCTTTTCCAATTTTTTTCACTTTTCTCCTATTTTCTTCCACTTTTCCTTACTTCTTTATTTCACCCTTTCCCCTACTTTTTTTCACTTTTTCTCCTATATTTTTTACTAATTTCTTATTTGTTTGTGTCAAACTTTTTTCCACTGTTTCACTAATTTTTTTATAATTTAAAATTTGAAACTTTTTTTACCAATTTTTCACCTACTTTTTTTCCACTTTTCGCACCAGCCTTTTTCGCCTACTTTTTTTTTCCACTTTTCGCCCCAGCCTTTTTTCCCCTACTTTTTTTTCCACTTTTCGCCCCAGCCTTTTTTCCCCTACTTTTTTAGTTTCAAACTTATTTCCCAATTTTTTTATATATAATCCGTGTTTTTTATTTCCAATTTTCTCCCTCTCCCTTTCTATCAGTACCAATGGAGTGGTAAAGAGGAAAGATAGGGGGAAAGAAGAAAATAATTACTCAAAAAAAGTGATTTTTTCGTAAAAAAGTGGAAATTTGTCAGAAAATGACAATAATGAGAAAAAATGGGTGGTTTTAGAAAAAAAAGGGAAAACGGGGTAATATCAAGAAAAAAAATTTGAAAATTTGAAAGAAAAGAGGGGAAATTTAAGACAAAGAAGTTCGAAAATTTGAAAGAAAAGAGGGGAAATTTTGGAGGAAGAGGCGAAATTTGAGAAAAAATAACAAAAATGAAAAAATAAGATGTAATTTTAAGAGAAAAATGGGGTAATTTTAGAAAAAACGGGGTAATTTCTGGAAAAAGTGACAAAAATTGAGAGAAAAGAGGGGACATTTGAGATAAAAAGAGACAGTATTTGAGAGAAAAGAGGGGAAATTTTGAAGGAAGAAGCCTTATGACGAAAATAAGGGGTCATTTTCAGAAAAAAGGGGTAATTTTAGAAAAAAGGGGGTATTTTCAGAAAAGTGACAAAACGAAAAGAGGAAAAATTTTGGACAAAAAAATGAACACCCTCATTTTTCTTAAAAATCTACTAATTAAGAAGGAAATACACTGAAAACGGTAACCTTGATTATTTGGGATAGAGGATAAGTAAAAGCAATAACAAAATAAATTGTGGCGAAGCTGGGAATCAGAAAGTCGGCGCGGGGATGATTTTAAAAAAATATTGCACATTGTATTTTCACAGGAGAATTTTACTTTGACGTTTAATAAAACTTTTTTGTTACTAAAATGTGACGGACATTAAAAAGTTTTTCGCCCATTAAAAAATAATGCAAGAATGTCATAATATCTGAATACTTTTCAAAATTTTTGATGTGTCTCTTTTAGCCCCCGTGTTCGATATGTAAAGCAAATTGGTTCGTATCAATAAAAATTATAATTTAGCAACAAAATATATTTTGATTTTATTCCGAGTGACTTTTGCCAATAGATATAAGGCGCTTCATTTATGACAGAAAAATTATCACTTATTAATTTCATTAAGGAACTAACAAAATTATAGCGATAGCCTCCCGTTACTATAAGCAACGTAAACAAAAAGGAGCCTTCTAATTGGTTAAAAATAAATTTATGAAATTTTCATTATAAACGTCGGTTATTTTTATAGTGAAAAATACTTTTTCGCTTAAAAAGTAGGCGTGCGGTAGTAAATTATTTTTTTTTAGGTTATTTACAAAATTATAATAGTTATTATTGACAGCAATGAAAGATAGAATCCAAATGAAAAACATATTTCAAACAAATTCAATGTGTTTATCTTTAAAAAAGTTTCCGAACTTTTGATTAACTTGTTTGTTTTCATTCAAAATAAACATGTGAAAGAAATGTAATATACTAATAATATATCCGCAATCCGGTAAACGTTATTGAAAACAATGAGTTTGTTATGAAAATATCCGGAATTCGGTAAGTTAGAAATTGATAAACCAGTGACGTTCCTTGAAATATGGACAAAAAACAGTTTAAATGGATAATAAAATATCTACATTTCCAAATAAATTACACCAAAGTGGTTTTTATAACTTAAAATTAGCCCCAAATACGTATTGTATAAAAAATTGGATGTGTCACCCCAGAACGTTTCCTGCTCTTATGTGGAGAATACGATTATTTTAATTAAAAAAATACAAAATTTATGAATTGCAAAGTAAATTGCTGTAAAAATGAAGTAAATTGATAAAAAATGGGTAAATATTGCAAAAATTAATGAAAATGAAAATCAATAAAAGTTAGATACTAAAAATTGTAACAAGTTATTATAAATATTAACAAGGTAAGGAACTATTTCCAAAAATTGTTAAAAATGAGAAATGATTTCTAAATTTCAGCAAAAATTAAAACTATAATAAAAAAACAGTGAAAATAGACAAAAATCAAAAATACAATATATATCTTAATACTATTTCTAAAAAGTGGCAAAGATGCAGAAAAGGACAAAGAGCAAAACAGGTACCTAACAAAAGGAAAAAAGAGGTCTAATAAAGGCAAAAAAAAGGAAAAAATGGTAAAACAAAAATCAATAAAAAGTCCAAAAACAAGCCAAATAAGACAAAATAAAGAGAAAAAAGCAAAAAACGCCAAAAAAAACAAAAAAGGTCAGAAACGGACAAAAAAGTCCGACAAAATTAAAATCCGTTAAAAAAAATTAAAAAAGCAAAAAAAGGCAAAAAAGAGGTAAAAATGCCAAAAAAAGGAAAGAAAAGCAAAAAAGGCAAAATAGAAACAAATAAAAACAATTTAAAAAGAAAAATGAAAAAAAAACAAGAAATAGGGCAAAAAAGGGTTTAAAAAGACCAAAAAAATAAAAAAAAAGGCAAAATTAAGGCAAAAACATGGCAAAAAAACAAAAATAGTACAAAAAGAATCACAGAACGTTCCCGGCTCTTCTGTAGATAATATGATTATTTTAATTAAAAAATACAAAATTCCTGAATGGGAAAGTAAAATGCTGTAAAAATAAAGTAAATTGAGGAAAAAAAATTGTTAAATTAACAAAGCATTTCCAAAAAATTGTTAAAAATGGTAAAGAATTGCTAAATTAAAACTATAATAAAAAAAGTGTGAAAATAGGCAAAAATCAAAAATACGATAAAAATCTTAATGAAATCTGTTAAAATTGGAAAAAAAGAAGCAAAGATGCAGAAAAAAACAAAGAGCAAAAAAGGTACCTAATAAAACGAAAAAAAAAACGTAAAATAAAGCAAAAAAGAAAAAGAGACCTAATATAGGTAAAAAAAGGAAAAAAGGGTAGAACAAAAATCAACAAAAGTCCAAAAAAAAGCCAAATAAGACAAAGTAAAGGGAAAAAAGCAAAAACCGCTAAAAAACGCAAAAAAATTAAAAACTATTAAACTATTAAAAGCAAAAAAGGCAAAATAAAGGCAAAAAAGGCAGAGCTCAAAAAAATCCAAGAAAGACCAAAAAATTTAAAAAAAAAAAGCAAGAAAAAGGGCAAAACAAAGGGGGGAAAAGGGTGGAAAAGGGGCAAAAAAAAATAAAAAAAAGGTAAAAAAAAGCAAAAAAAGGCAAAATAAAGATAAAATAAAGCCAAAACATGGCAGAAAAAAACCAAACGTACAAGAAGAAATACATTATACATATACTTTTCACTAGAATATTTTGCATTAAAGCGCATTGTTCAAAATAAAAAGAAAGACGAAAAGCCATCTAGCGGCGAAATTAAAAAAAATTTGGTGCTCTACAAGTTTGCACTAGAAAATTTTGCACTAAAGTGAATTGCTTGTCTTAAAAAATTGGAAAAACTACATGCACATTTTTGCGCGCCATCTACTGGCGCAGCTATTGGAAATAGTTTGATACAAAAATTGTAGGAAATTTTGTACACTTAAACTTTGCATTACGATATTTTCCATTAAAGTGTATTGTTTGTCCTTAAATTTTAAAAAAAGGCAAAAAGTCTTGAATGTTCATTCAATCAATATCGGTTTTGAGGACCTTCCACTGTACCAATTTGAACCCAAAATGGTCACATTCAAGGCACACACCAACCCATCATACCAAATTTCAGCTCGATTGGTACAACCGTTCGGCAATTATCGTGAAAGATTACATACAGACACACAGACAGACCTTACTCAGAAAATGGTTTCAATCTTCTCGGGGGACCTCAAAATGGATATTTCCATCGATATCTCGTTTTTTTTTTGCGCGTTCACTATATTTTTCCTTTAATGGGACCGGGAAAGTAAAATCGTAATTTATAAGTTATAAGAAAATGGTTTGATAAAACTTACGTTGGTTAGGTTGTCCCTGAATACCTGAGAGTTCGCACCTAAATATTTCGCCACGAAATAGTTATTTTCCTAATAAGTGCGGAAAGTTATACTTTTCCGCACGCAATTGCAGTTGCCCGAACGACGCGAAGTTTTCCTAGTTGTCCATGTTTTTCTTGTTTTTCCCTATTTTTCGAAAATTTTACTGTTTTTCCCCAATTTTCGCTATTATTCCCTATTTTTTCTATTTCTTCTTTTTTTCATTTCTGTTTCCTGTTTTTCCATATTTATCCCTATTATTTTGTTATTCTATTTTTTTCTTATTTTCCTTACTATTGCCCTATTTTTTATTATTTTCCATATTCTAATTTCCCTATTCTTCCATATTTTTTCCCATTTTCTATTACTTTTCCAGATTTTTCGGTACTTTTAAAATAGCTGACAAAATAATTGTCAACTTCGCTAAAAAATAACTTCGCTAAAAAATAACTCGATTCTATTCGCTGAAAAATTTGTACTATCAAAGTAACCGCCTACTTTGCTAAAAATAATTCGATTCTTTTGACTGAAAGAGCTGTATTCTAATGAAAACCAGTTTCATAATGAATCTCATTATGAAATTGGTATTAGTCTTTTAATTAGCGTATTATAAAATAGGAGTAGAAAAACTAAAATATGAAACAACAAAAATACAAAGTCGATTTACATATCAGTACATGCATAGTGCAGAAATATAAATGAAACAATTATTTTAATTAGTTGCAATTGCATGTTGCTATCATCGTGTGAGATTATACCCCCGAGATATTGTATAGAAAAGCCGAGGCACAATTTATTCGGTATTCCATTCCAATTTTCTCTTGAATATTTCTGATGGTTATTCACCTCACGTAATTAAATTTGATGTTTAGTTTTGTTACCGAAATTAGACCACTTAATAAGGGGATTAAATTATAAGTAACCACTTCAAACTAAGTTATTGTTAATACTTAATTAATCATTATAGATATACTACATTTTTGTTTACCGAAAATTTCATACCTAATATTTTCGAAAAATTAAAAGCCTGTATTTTGTATCGTTACCGTAGCAACTTAAAAAAAATCCGGAAATTTTTCTCCGCCTTGGAGTAAAGGAGCATGAAATAACACTGGAAATTTTTTGACGTTTATAGTAAAATGACATTTACATTTACCATCAAAAACCGTCATTGTCCTAGTATTTTTTTTATATTTCGGTTTGAAATTTTCTTACCGAATCCCCCACGTGCTTGAATAAATTGCGGGAAATTTGTCTCGTACTCAAAAAATTCCGGCAATAATTCATGCCCCTAGGGAGATTATAAGTGAAAATTTCACACCTAACATTTTCGACCAATTAAAAGCCTGTCTATCAACTTAGCAAGACAACTTCGGAAAATTACAACGGTATCTTATCAATAATTTGCCGCTTTTTTGCCGTAAATTAGTTGTGTAAAATAAAAATTTGCCGCTCTTTTTTTTTACCAAAATTCAATGTCTTGCTAACTTGATATCAAGTTAGCAAAACAACTGCGTAAACAATGACGATACCAAAAAACTAAAAACTGGAGAATTTGCCGCGTTTTTGCCGTTAATTAGTTGTGGAAAAAAAATTTTCCGCTCTTTTTTTTATTATAAATTAAACATCTTGCTAACTTGATATCAAATTAGCAAGACAACTGCGTAAATTATGACGATATCAAAAAACTGAAATCTGAAGAATTTGCCAAAAACCGTCATTGTCCTAGTATTTTTTTAATATTTCGGTGTGAATTTTCTTACCGAATCCCCCACGTGCTTGAATTAATTGCGGGAAATTTGTCTAGTACATGAATTTTTAAAGAAATTTCATGTGTTAAAAATTTTTTTCCGGCAATAATTCATGCCCTAGGGAGATTATAAGTAACAGTTTTTGTTTACTTTAAATTACTCTAAATAAATACTTTTTAACAAATTGAGAATCTATATATTATCCCTTTGTTAAAAAAGTTGGAAGTTTCGTTTTACATCGATATAAATAATTTTGAATGATTTTTTTCTGTTTTTTTCAAATTTTTTTTATGATTTTTTTCAATTTATTTTCTGAATTTTTCAAAAATTTTAATAACGAGTTTTTTTCTGGTTTTTTTGATTTTTTATATGCATTTTATTGTTTTTCTTTTTATTTTTTCTGATATATTATTTTTTTGTGATTTTTTTCTGATTCTCCTGTCGGATTTTTTCTGTTCTTTCCGATTCTTTACAGATTTATGTCATATGTATAACCTGTAAAATTAAGGATTTTTGAATCCTAATAATCCTGGAAAAGATATTTTTTCTGTTATTTTTGATTTTTTCTGTTATTTCTGATTTTTCCTGTTTTTTTTCTTCTGATTGTATTATTTTTTGGTTCTTTTCTATTTTTTTAAAATTTCTCTTAATTTTTTTCTTATATTATATTGTTTTTTTTTCTATTTTTTTATTTGTACTCAAATTTTTTCCTATTCCTCTGATTTTTTGTAATTATTTGCGATTTTTTTTCAATTTTTTTTTGGGATTTTGTTGCGATTTTTTTACAAATTTTTTTTGGGATTTTGTTGCGATTTTTTAAAGATTTTTGCGATTTTTTAAGACTTTGCGGTTTATTTCAAATCTTCTGAATTTTTTCTTTTCCAGTTATAGTTTTTTTATGGTTACAATATAGTTTCCGGTTTTTTGCTTGTTTTTTGTTTTTGCGGTTTTTTTTCGATTTTTGCTATTTTTTGTGATATATTTCGATTTCTTTACCAGATTTTGGATTTCGTAAATTTATCGTAACCTATGCAGACCTTTTTTTTGTTATAAAAAAAATTAAATGTTTATACTGCTTGATAGTTTATTTTTCTCGGAAATTCAGTCTCGGTATCGTCTAAATAATGGTCTCGTCTCGCTCTCGTCTCGCTCTCGTCTCCCTCTCGTCTTTGTTTTACGGGACGAGACGAGACGAAGCCCTAATTCTTCTATTGTATAATTACAATATTATGAAATGTTTCTATACCTATTTGTTGTCTGTTTTAATACGTTTTAGTAAAAGTTTAACGTCAAAAAATTGAAAATTCTGATTATTTAAAACATACACACGAGATCGCCTTGACAATGAGTTATTGTATTCTAATTTGACCCAAAAAGAAATAATCTGAGTTCACAATTTACGTTTACTATTTTCTCTTCCTTAAAATCCGAACAAAATCAGTTTTTTTCCATTGGACATTAAATAATAAAATTAAAGGTCTTTAAACTTGAAGTAAATGCTTCCTTGATATTGACCTCTATTATTTTTTTTTTATTAATATTCATATTCCATTATTTTTAAATGGATATGATTAACCTTTTTAGGAATTAATGCAATCGTTGATCTTTCAATATTTTTACGGAATATTTTTTTATTAAAATTTATTTTCGCTAAAATAAAAATAAAAAATATATTTAAGACACATAAACAAGGCTTGACATGATAATTTTTACTTTCTCGTTACATACGTATACGTTGTGGTAAAAGTTTATTGTAAAAAAAACAAGATGATTTACAAAGCCATACTGATGGCTATTAAAAAAAATCGGATGTGTTACCCCTGAACTTTCTCGGCTCGGCTGTAGAGAATAGGATTATTTATGGAACAAATTTTAAATAACAAGCCGATGGGATATTTCAATGTTGATAATAACATAAGCGGGCACATGCGCAGATTATTTAGCACACTGTTACAATAATTAGGATATCTTAAAATCATGGGTGAAAACTATTGAGAATTCGGGAAAAAATTTGATACAAAAGTTGTAGGGAATTTTACGCTCTACAATTTTGCACTAGAAAATTTTGCACTAAAGTGCATTGTTTGTCCTCACAATTTGGAAAAATCAAAGAAAATCTACCTGCACAGTTTTTGCGCGCCCTCTAGTGGTGCAACTATTGGAAATTCGAGAAAAAGTTTAATACAAAAATTGTAGGAAATTTTATGCTCTAAAACTGTGCACTAAAAAATTTTGCACTAAAGTGTATTGTTTGTCTTTAAAATTAAAAAAAAAAGGCAAAAAGTCTAAATGTGTATATATTTCGCCCTCTAGCGGCGAAACTGTGGGAACTTCGACAAAAAGTTAAATATAAAAGTTAAAGGACATTTAGTGCTTTACAACTTTGCACTAGAAAATTTTGCACTAAAGTGCATTGTTTGTCCTTAAAATTTGGAAAAATCACTTAAAACCTACATGCACATTTTTTGCGCGCCCTCTAGTGGTGCAACTATTGGAAATTCGAGAAAAAGTTTGATACAAAAATTGTAGGAAATTTTGCAGTAAAATTTATCCTTAAAATTTAAAAAAGGGCGAAAAATCTTATGTGTATTCAATCAATGTCGGTCTTGAGGACTTTCTACTGTACCAATTTAAACCAAAAACTAATGGTCGCAATTAAATAAATTTCAAAAAATGTAAAAATTTAAACAAGAATTTCAAATTTTAAAAAATTCAAGAAACTCTATGAATTCAAAAGTATTATTAAATTTTCAAGAAAATGTCGAAAATTTCAAAATGCAAAATTTTGAGCTGAAAATAAAAAAAAACAATTTCAGGAATTTCAAAAAGTGTCAAAAATTTAGAAAATTGTAGATTCTAAAAATATGACAAAAATTTAAATAAATTCATGATTTAAGAATTTCAAATTTTAAAATTTTTTAGAATTTTAATAAATTCAAAAGTTTCGAAAATTTCACAATTTGAAGGGTTGCAATTCTTCAAAATTTTCGAAAATTTCAAGAAAATGTCGAAACCTAAAAATAAAACAAAAAAATTAGACGAAAATTTCAAAAATATCCAAAACGACAAGAAAATATAAAAAATTTCGATAGTTTCAAAAACTTCAATCTCAAGAATTCTAAAAAATTCAAAAAAAAACGCGAAAATGAAAATAATTTCAAAGCAATATAAAAATTAAGACAATTGTAGATTTTAAAAATATGACAAAATTTTAAACAAGAATTTAAAATTTTATAAATTTCAAGAAAAAACAATTTCAGAAATTTCAAAAAATGTGAAAAATTTAGTAAATTGCAGATTTTAAAAATATGACAAAAATTTCAATACTTAAATTCAAAAGTTTAAAAAAATTTTAAAATTTCAAGATATTTAAACTTCAACATTATTGAAAATTTTATGTTTCAATTTCATCATTTTCAAGAAAATGTCGAAACCTAAAAAAAAATTTAGACGAAAATTTCAAAATATCCAAAATAACAAGAAAATACCAACATTTTCGGTAGTTTAAAAAATTTCAAGCTCAGGAATTCCGAATCATTAAAAAAAATCTGATGTGGCCAACCAGACATCGTGAAAATATCACGTGTTTATACATTGAAAACTCACTACCCAATGTTTAGCATGATTACTATACCCCTCTTATCTGAAGGGCGAGAGGTAAAAAGTCGAAAATTTAAAAAAAGTTGAGTTTGGTTTGGTTTATTTTCGAAAATTAAATAAAATTCAAAAAATTTAAAAAACATAAAAAATTGTAGATTTTAAAAATTTAAACAAAAATTTCAAGTTTTATAAATTTCAAGAAATTCTATGATTCAAAAGTACCATTAAATTTTCAAAAAAACTTCTTGATGTATCAAACGGTTCGGCAGTTACCGTGGAAGATTACACACAGACACATAGACACACAGACAGACCTTACCCTGGGTACCTCAAAATGGATATTTCCATCGATATTTCTAATATAGGCTAAAGTGAGTTTGTGGGCTATGGTAATTTGAAAACTTAAAAATTAACCTTAAATAACACAAATAAAAATTTTACTTCATATTGATCAAAAACAATTTATACCGAAAAAATTGTGTCTAAAAATAAGATCGACGAGTTATTGGAGATAGTGTAGAAAAGTCCTGCGGGAACAAGACGAATGAACTCGCAAGGGAAATTTGATTCCTGTATCCTTTCCTTATAGGTATTTGATATGGGACATGTTGCATTATATTGCAATAGATACACTGATTTATACTTCATATTGAGGACATCTTAAAATCTGTGACGAGATTTCCTTTTACATGATTTTTTTATTTCAAATACTAAGGCCCAGTTGCAACGTACTAAATTTAAATTTAAGCGTAACGAAGTAATTAATTCATCATATATTTTAAACGATTAAACTTGGTTTACTTTTAACACAGTGCTAAAACAAAAAGAAAGTATACAAACAATTTTAATAATAAACTAAAAGAAATAATTTAATAACGGAAGCAAAGACCAGTGGCGCAGCCAGGAAGTGGGTTTAGTTGTTAAAAATCTTTTAAAATCCATTAAAATTTTGAAATAATTTTAAAAACCTTAAAAATCTTAAGAAAATCTTAAAAATTCTAAACATATATTTAAATCCTTATAAAATCCTTAAAATCCCTAAAAACCCTTAAAGATACTTAAAAAGACCTAAAACTAAACCATTAACATCCCTAAAAATAGTTTATACATCCCCAAAAACCGTTAAAAATTCTTAAAAGACTTTGAAAATCCTTAAAAATTCCAAAAATCCTTTAAAATCCTTAAAAATATTTAAAAATCCCTTAAAATTCTGAAAAAATTTAAAGATCCTTGAGATATTAAGAAAACCTTGGAAATTCTTAAAAATACTTTAAAATCCTTAAAAAACCATTTAAGAGTTCTTGCAAATCCAAAATTCGTTGAAGATCCTTAAAAAACCTTGAACATCCTTAAAAACCACAAAAATCCTTAAAAAGCCCTTAAAATCTTAAGGAAGACTTAAAGATTCTAAAAAATACTTTAAAACCCTTAAAATTCTGAAAAAAAATTAAAAATCTCAAGAAAATCTTGGAAATTCTCTTAAAAATACTTTAAAATCTTTAAAAAATCCTTTAAATGTTCTTGAAAATCCTTAAAAATTCCAAAAATCCTTAAAATAAAAGTCCTTGAAAATCCTTAAAAATCCCAAAAATCCTTAAAAAAAATTCTTAAAATTCTTAAAAATCTTTAAAATTCCATGAAAATCTTAAGAAAGTCTTAGAAATTCTTAAAAATACTTTAAAATCCTTAAAAAATCATTTAAAGGTTCTTGAAAATCCTTAAAATCTCCAAAAAACCTTAAAAGTCCTTGAAAATCCTTATAAATCCCAAAAATCCTTAAAAATCCTTAAAATCCTTAAAAATCTTTAAAAATCCCTCAAAATTTTAAAAAATCTTGAAAATTCTTAAAATACTTTAAAATCCTTAAATAGTCTTTAAAAAATCCATAAAAATCCATAAAAACCCTTAAAAATACTTATAAACACTTAAAATCACTTAAAAATCTTAATTAATTCTTAAGATCCTAAAATAACATTATAATACTTAAAATTAGTTTAAAATTCTTAAAATCCTTAAGATCCTTCAAATCATTAAAAATTGTTGAAAATCCTTAAAAATCCCAAAAATCCTTAAAGTCCTTAAAAATCCCAAAAATCCTTAAAAATCCTTTAAAACCCTTTAATATCTTTAATAATCCCCTAACTTTCTAAGAACATTTTAAAAATCCTTAAAAATCTTAAGAAAATCTTAGAAATTGTTAAAAGTGCTTTAAAATCCTTAAATAATCCTTAAAAAGTCTTGAAAATGCCCAAGAATCCCAAAAATCCTTAAAATCCTTAAAAATCCTTCAAAATCTTTAAAAATCCCTTACAATTTAAAAAAAACTTAATAAGCTTAAAAATTCTTAAAAATAAAAATCATTAAAAAATCCTAAAAAAAAATCCCTAAAAGTCCTTGAAAATCGTTAAAAATTCCAAAAATCCTAAAAATCTTTAAAACCCTTAAAATCCTTAAAAAATCTTTAAAAATCCCTTAAAATTCTGAAAAAAATTTAAAAATACCTTAAAATCATAAGAAAATCTTGTAAATGCTTTAAAATCCTTAAATAACCCTTAAAAATCCTTAAAACTCTCTAAAAACCCTTAAAATTACTTAAAAATCTTAGGCAAATCTAAAGATCCTGAAATAATCCTTAAAAAACATTAAAATCCTTAACTAGTTTAAAATTCTTAAAAATCCTTGTTGTATTACTATTTTTTTTTTAATTCTAAATTAAGTTTGCAATATGATTTACAGATCAATGTTTAGTTTTTAAAAATTTAATATTATTTTTCAAGTACCCACATAATTTTATTTTATAATTTTATCTTCTACCCTGCTTAATGGGTTTATCACTTATGTGATCAATTTGTTTCCCTGCTAGTACTTAATAGTGGCCTGATGATGGTCAGTGACCGAAACTAGTTGCCTGTTAGTACCTGATTTTGTGCTGTATTACCTTAAACTTTGGACCACATTTGAGATATGGATAACCTTTGGGGTTTATTATTATTTTCTTTACTAATTTGGTTAAAATTTTATGCTTATTCGATGTATTTTACTATTAAATTATTACTACTATTTTTACAAAATAAAAAGTTGAATAAACTGGTAGTACTATTTAACATGTTAATTTGACGTTTCTATCTAATTTGAATTATTTCTATTTTTACTTATAATGATTTCTAATTGATCTTTTGAAATAACAATACTTGAACTTGAACTTTGTATACATTTTACGAATACGAATTGTTAACACTCTATATAAACCTAATTAAAAGTTTATGGTCCCACCTTCGATTCGATTCCCCCATTTTAATCATTATTCGTTTGTTTTAGTCTAATGAGGCGGCTTTGCAGCGAGAGATAAATGAAGTGATCGTGAAAGCTTCAAACTCAGCGAAAAAATTACAGGAAGAGAGAGAGCCGAGAGAAGAGGACAAACCGAATGAGCCTGAACCACCCGATCGGCCACGGTTTGTCAGAATGTATTCCGTAGGGTGAAGATTCAGCAAAAAAAAAACTTTTGGAAATTGAAAAAATACGATTCAAAAGACTTAGTGAAAGTTGTAGAATTTTGTTATTATGACAATAGGTGGGAATTTGTGTATTATATTAATGAAATATACAATTTGTTGTTTTTGTATATTCGTTGGATTTCAATGAGGGGTTTCTTACCAATAAAAAATAATTTGTATCATAAAACCCAGATTCTAACATTTACTTTTTTTTAAAAACCGATAAACGAAAAATTAAAAATTTTAGTGATGAAAATATTTTTATTAAATAAACTTTTGTTTGACGTATATAAGTAGTAGTAATTACGTCGAAGATGCTTACTTTTACGCATTTTTTTTAATAAACCAAATATCTTAGGATTAATACTTATTCATAAAGAAATATTTTCTGTATCGTCATTTGTATAGAGATGTGGAAAACCTCACTGTCCCATATTAAATTAATAATCGATTAATTCTGATATTAAGAGTTCAACCCAATCGAATACTCGTCTCGGGGCTATTTAAAAGCGAACGTGTAATAAAAGTGTCTTTATTGTTTCTTTTTATACAACGTCTGTCCTCCTGGTTGTTCTGTCTATTTCTGTATTATTGCTTTTTTTATTTCATTAGTTCGGAGAAAGATTGGCACAATGGGCATAATTCAATTTTGAAATATTTACGCCAATATGCTTGAAATGTCTGCGAGAAAACTATTCACAATTTTTTACCTATGGATAAATTTCAGTGAAAAAGAGATATATGATTTTGGAAGAGTAGTAGAAAAAATTGAAAAAGGGTGATTTATGGAATAAAGTAATATTTTTATTTATCAAAATTTAAAAAGAAGGAGTCATAATAAGATAAGTATTTTTTTATATTTGGCTTAATTTTTTTGTAAACCAAAAAAAATAACAGATCTGGGATTTTTTTATTGGTCAAAATTCCCCAAAAATATTTTTGGTCATTAGAAATGAATTGTGTGATATTTTCTTTTTTGAATGATACTTAATGCGTTATTAAAGGAGTGTAATAGTAATTTACGTTACAACGACCGGAAAATAGTGTTTTGCAGGACGAGCCAAACAGATATACCTACGGCTCGTCCTAGAATCTGTTTGCCTCGTCCTGCAAAACACTAATTTTCGGTCGCGACACGTACAATATTTTTTTTAAGACCGACACTTTAATGTAAACTTAATTATTTATTTTAAATGCGTCGTATGACTTCTCGTAACGGGCTTTTGATTTTACTGGCAATATATCACAAGTGGCATTTCTTCTGGAATTTCATTTTCTATGTTAGACATTTCAAAATCTGAATCCATATTTTCAAATTAAATTTCTGAACTTATGAAATAAGTTTGACAAATAAAAAATCACCGAACTGTCACTTGACAATTAATCGCAACGTTGTTGTCATAATACGAAATCAAGGCACATTGACAACTAGAACCGGAGAAAGCTTTTACCGGTCCCTGATGTTCATTTTCGGTCTTGATCGGCAAAACGTTATTTTCTGGACGAAAAATTATCCAGAAAATGTACGCTTTCTGGTCGGTTTTAAACAAAAGGTATTTAACTTGATTTATTATTAGAATAGAATAAGAAAATAGTAAAAAAAACAAATAAGTTGGTTTATTTAAAATCTAAAGAACATACCAATTTATATGACTTCACAACGTGGGGCTTTCTGAGATTGAAGGCAGCACAGACCAATTTAATATATTCCTTTTTAGGTCATAAGCCCAACGACAAATAATATTATCTTAAAATATATATTTTATACACAGACACAAGTCGCATCATAAATTTGAACCAATAAGATTTGTTCAAATTCTCCCAATCCTCGACGTTTCATCCAGAGAGCTCCGGTTTGGATCTTTGAGTAGAATTTCAAAGAGCTTACCTAGAATATTCGTCATGGATATAGGCCTGTAGGAGTTGGATGGTGTTGGGTCTTTGTGGGGTTTAGGGATGAGGATGGTGTGGGCGGTTTTCCAGCAAGTTGGAAAATGGAAATGCTGAAGTTCATGAGCATAGTAAGGATGGATAGAATGATTGCTGGTAGGTTTCTAAGGGCTTGTCTTTTTTATTTGGTCTGGAGCTGAGTTTATCCCCTGATGATAGGACGAGGCTATGTCATCAGAAGTAAAGGGATTTAGGATAGGGTTTTGGATAGAGGGATTGGGAATTTGCAGGATGTCTTCGAGTAGGAATTTCGTGTTCTCTTAGAATTGGGGATTGAAGTTGGGATTAGGGGGATTTATGAGGAAGTTTTGGAAATGGTCTTTGAAGGCTCAGGCCTTCTGGGCAGGAGAGCAAATGTGGCGTACCTTACATAGTGCCGGTAGAGGTTAAGATGGGAGTCGCAATGAACAATTTTCAACTGTAATCACATTCTCAAAAGTAGTGAAAAAACGGCTGGAGTAAATACATAAAACTGGATGAGTATTCTGAAAAAAATTCTCAAAACTGATCAAGTTTGAGCTTATCAAATTTTATATTCTGGAATTTATTCCAGGATTATGAATTATCTAATGACATCACTGACATTATATAGAAGACATAAAACCAAAAAAGTTAGAAAGAAATAATCTAATTTTCAAGATAATCATGACAAAGTAAAACTGTGTATGGGTTTTCGATTTTTAGTCTACTTAGTTCAGCTACCTACTGCAAAAGGGCGATTTTAATATAACCTAAAATAAGAATGAACATTGAAGGCAAAGTAGTAATAAATGAATAAATGAAAATTGGTATGTGGGTGTTTTTGAAGTCCGAGATTATGAATCATTTGTTAGAATTCGTAAATTCAAGATGGTGGTTCCAATCTGGCGATGAGCACTGTGATTATTGTTCGACTCGATTCAAAATTGTTGTGTGGGGGTTTTCTGCATTGAAGCTTTTTTTAAATGGATTTAATTATGTTTGCGTTTTTTTTCAAAACTACTGAACGTATTCGAATGTAACTTCATTGAATGCTTTTATTGACATAAATAACATCTTGCTTACTTGTAGGTATGTAGGTATGTCCCCAATTTTCCCGAAAACTGTTGGACGGATTAGAATAAAACTTGTTGATATTATACAAATCAATCTTTATTAATTTAAAGACCCGTATGGGCACAGAATATGTCGAAATACAAAAATGAGTATAAGCAGGATATTAGCCACCATATGGGAAAATCCTCGTCATAATTACTGACGTGAAATCTATCATACAGCAGCCATCCGCCCCCAGGGCTTTGCTCAAGTTGTTCTAAACCGATGTATTACAATTTAACCTGGTGCTCATACCTCGTCTATTTTTTGTGCAATTTACTATCTAAAAGATATTGATTTCTTGAACATTTGCGACAGAATTGAGGAGCATGTAATGTTTCATCAATTTACTTCTTTTCTTTTCTTCTTGTTGTCTTCTTTATTGTTTGCTAATAGAGGATCATAGTATTTAAGTCATCTGGGAATTCTCCTTCTCGCCAATTCCTGAAGAATTCTTTCCCGGTAAAAGCAACTTAGTCTGAGAAGCATCACCTCATTCCACAACTTTTCATCTTTTTCAATCATCTCAATGACTCTTCGTGTCAACAAATACAACATGATTTTTAGTAACAGTGATACGACTATCAAATTTTTTTCTTTAGATATATTTGAAAAAAGTAGCAGAGACGCGCTCTTCCCATAATTTTTTTAAATATCATGAAAAAAACCGCATATTTTTAGTTGCTATATTAGGCGAGTTCTCGACCCAAAAACGAATAATTATGTTTTATGGCGCTCTAGCTTGTTCTGCACAGAAAAAAAGTGGACTAGAGATTACTTAACAATAACCAGAAAATACCAAAAAAAAAAGTTTTTACACCCAATTTATTACAATACAAACACATTTTCCTTGGGTAATTCTCTAACCGACAACCACAAAAGTCACGTGGTGTGCGGGCCTCTTAATAACCAGAATAATATTTTGTAGGATATTAAAAAAATATACAGTGTTGGCGATATAGGGAAAAACTTTTTTAAATGAAATAATCAAATCTTAAAATTTATCAGCTATATATGAAAGGTTGTTAAGAATTAATAATTACTTTCAAATAAAATTTTTAGCGACCTCAAGTTTATCCTACCTCGGCCGCAAGCGGCCTGCTAAAAAGTTATTTCTCGGCCTAAGTATATAATAAATTTAATGTTAAATATTTACATATTTGAAGTTTAAGTATTTAACTATTTTTTGTTTAATTTTTTTTCCTGAATTTTAAATGTTTCATTATTTCAACTTTTAAGAGCAATTTTATGCACATTTAACAGAATATTAACGAACTGAAAAATATTCCGATGTTGTTTGTAGAATTAATATTGAATAAAGCTGTAATTTTTCATCACTGTTCTGTTTTTCTTTTTCTATTTTTTTCTACTGATTTTTTGCTATTATTTGCGACTTTTTTGGTATTTCTTTGGGAGTTTTTGCATTTTATTTCAATTTTTTTGACTTTTTTCATGGTAACAGTTGTTTCCGGATTTTTGGTTGTTCTTTGGTTTTTGTGATGTTTTTCGATTTTTCTCGATTTTTTTTCTAATTTTTCTGATTTTTTTTTTCAATTTTTTTTATGATTTTTTTCGATTTTCTCAAATTTTTACTCATTTTTTTCTCTCATTATTCTGTTTTTTTTTTCTATTTGTTTTGTTTTCTAATTTTTTTCTCATTTTTCTTAGTCCTTTGATTTTTTGTGATATTTTTCGATTTCCTGCGTTTTTCCGTATTTTACAATTTGCTAATTCCTCTCTCAATTTTGTTCATTTTTTGTTTTTATTTTTTTCAGATTTTTTTTTCGATTCTTTTACTTCTTTCATTTTTATGATTTTTTTAAAATTTTTTTCAATTTTTTCTAATCTTTCGTCATTTTTTTCTCAGCGTTCTGTTTTTCCATTGGTTTTTTTGTTTCTAATTTTTTCTCATTTTTATTTCATTGATTTTTTTTGTGATAATTGTGATTTTTTGCCATTTTTTTTTGGAATTATTGTTGTGGTTTTTTTGCGATTGTTTTACGACTATTATCCCTATTATTTTGTTTACAGCTTTAAACACTTTTAAGGAGCGTTAAAGTAATAATTTTCTTTTATATTGTGGCGCTCTTTACCCCTAAATCCCTAAAACAATATTTTACCTGACTTTTAAGCAAATGTGGCGCACTTTACATAGTGTCAGGTATACAAATAACTAATGTTGGCTGTAACTCACTTTTTTATACAAAATAAGGTAACAATGAATTTATTATGTTTTTTTTGTCATTTTGAAACGTTCAATTTATCTCTAATTCTCTCATGCGATCTTTGATAGGAAACTAGAAATTTCCTAATTTCTTTCAATTCAAATACAGGTATTTTCCAATAATCTATTACTTTTAAAGCGTCCAGTCATATGTAATTAACAATCGAGTAAAATTAGAAATAAACCTTTGTCATTACGGTCGGGGTTCGCCACTAATGAATTATTAATTCCTTTTAAATCTACAAACACAGAGTCGGGCTTTAATTATTCAATATAAATGTTACAAACTATTTATTCTACTTTTTAAAGTTATTCATCTCATTTAATTTAAAAAAATATGAAAGTTACTAGCTACTAAAATGTGTTACTAAAAAGTTTGTAACTATTACTAATGAAAAGTTTTATAATTTTAAAATTTGTTATTTTTTTTCTTATTTATATTAATAAAAAAAATCGGCTGTGTCACCTCAAAACTTTCCCGGTTCGGCTGTAGGAAATAGAGGCATCTGCATAACAATATTCAATTCTGAAAATTAAAAAAAAAAAACAAACAGAAAATTGGTAAAAATGAAAAAAAGGTAACAAAAACCATAAAAACCAAAAAACTTTGAAAACAAAAAATGGAGACAAATCAGAAACAAACACAAAAATTAGAAAAAGAAAATACAAATAAAATTGGGAAAAAATTTAAAAAAATCACACAAAAAGAAATCAGGAAATCGGACAAAACATAAAAAAACAGTTATCCGAAAAAACTAAAAATAAAACAGGAAAATAACAAAATTTAAAAACTACAAATGAGAAACATCAGAATAAAATCAGAAAAAAAAAAAATTAGGAAAAACAGGACAAATCAGAAAAACTGGAAAAAATTAAAAGAAATAAAAAAACCCAAAAAAAATGAAAAAAAGCTAAGGAAAATTTCAGAGAAAAACCAAAAACGATTGAAAAAAAATTTATACATATTTAAAAAAATCAGTAAAAATAAAAAAAATCGAGAAAAAACTAAAAATAAAAAAGGAAACAAAAAATAAAAAAAAATCGAAATAACCTAAAAAAAACGGTACAAATCATAAAAATTAGAAAAAAAAAACAACAGAAAAAATCTGGAAAAAACAAAAAAAAAACAATAAAAAAATGAAATAATCAGACGAAACATAGAAATCAGTAAATCATAAAAAAAAGGATCAAAAATTAAAAAAAAACCAAAACCCAAAAAATCGGAAACATTCGAAAAAATCAGAAAGAACTAGAAATAAATAAAAAAACAGAAAAACCAGAATCAAAAAAAAACAAAATATCGGAAATAACAAAAAAAAAAAATAGAAAGTCAGAAATAGTTTAAAAAACAAAAAAAAACAAGAATCTAAAAATTCAAGAAAAATAACAATAAAAAAAGAAAAAACGAATAAAATTGAAAAAAATCAGATAAATCAGGAATAATACAAAAAAAAATCAAAAAAAAGAAAAATAGAAATAATAAAAAAATATAGTAAAAACAAAAAAGTTAAAAAACCAGAAAAACAAGAATAAAAAAAAATCTAGAAGAACAATAAAAAAAATAAAAAAACCGAAAAAAACTGAAAAAAATCGGTTGTGTCGCTCCAAATTTTTCCCGACGAGTGTCCACGAATAATTTTCCTGATATTTAATGTTAAAGTTTCAAATTTTGACATTTTTTATTTTTGACAGGTGATAGTTGGAGAAATAATTTTGACTATTCTGAATAGTTTTTTAAGAACTTTCCAATGACCATATTGCAAGTCAAATTCCGTGACATATTGCATCTGTCATTTTTTGATAGTGACACTTCCGTTTGACAGATCTCGTATAAAAACTAATGGTTTATTTGATTAACTTTTATTTTTTGGGCTATCTGTTGTTGCCAAGTTTTTATCGATTTCCTCTTTCCATATTTTTTCCCTATCACCATCGTTCATATACAATTTTGTCTGTTCCATTTTTCTTACTGTTTGTACCCCCTTAACTGGGCATAGACACCCGTTTACCAGTTTCAAGCTGGGTCCAAAAAATGTAGATAGGTCAGTAAAGCTCAGGACGGTTAAGGGGGTATTACACCTTTAGGCCTGATTTTCGACTCTATTTGTAAGAATTAAGTCTGAAAGAACTAAAAAAGATATACGGATAATGTTTTTTTGTTCCATTTGTATTTTATTAAACTTGAAAAATTCAGTTTAAAATTAAAACTTTTTTCAAATTTGTGAAACGTTATGTTAATTTGTTGATAATAAATGGGTTCGTCCCACGAATAGAATTTAAATTATATCAGAAAAATAGAAAAATTTAATTAACATTTTGTAATTTTTTTTTCTATAATTTTTCTTCACTTTTTTCCTGTTTTCTCATGATTCTGATGCTTTGTTTTTTTTCTTTTTTTTTCGATTTTTTCTAATCTTTTCTCATTGTTATAATTTTTCTATTTCATTTTCTTTCGTTTTCTAAATTTTTATAGTGTTATATTTATTTTATAGACAGACTTTTTCTGATTTTTTCTCGTTTTTCTTGTTTTTTTATTTTTCTCATTTTTGTGATTTTTTGTTTTTTCTTTTTTTTTTGGTGTTTTCTAATTTTTCCTCTTTATTTTCATTGTTTCGTTTTTTTTCTATTTCTTTTTTTTTCAATTACCTTTTTTCTATTTTTTTTTCTCATTTTTTCTTATTCCTTTGATTTTTTCCGATTTCTTTACGATTTTTTGCCATTTTTTTGGGATTTTGTTGCGATTTATTTTAATTTTTTCCAGTTTTTGGTTGTTCTTTACGATTTTTTCCAACTTTTTCTGGCTTTTTGCAATGTATTTTGATTTCTTGCATTTTTGCGTTTTTTTTCGATTTTTTTTTTAAACAAATTATTTTCCAAAAAAATGCCAAAGTACACAAAATAGATTAATCCAGAGATTAATATAAATTTTATAGGACAAAAATTGGAAAACAAAGACATTTTTTTATAATAATATTGTACACATTTTCTTAAGAAAAAATGTTTACAAGTTGAAATATAAAAGTAGTTTATTTTTTATTTTATTTTTAAATGTAAAATGCTGTAATTCTTTTAGGGTGAATTTTTTATACACATAAGTTGACTTATCTTTTTGCAATACCCTGTATCAAAAATTAGTCAAGAAATTAATGATTTTAAGATCAGAAATATATGGATAAATTACTGAATTGGTTTGAAATTTCTGAATCACAATTATTTTTTAATTTAGCTTCAAAGTAGCCCTGAAGAAAGTTTAGTGTAATAAACCGAAACGTTGAATAATATAAATTATTGTTAACAGATTCAATATTACATTATGTTAAAAAATAAAAAATCTTGTATAAATATCACTATTATTATTAAATATATTAAAAACTTCCTGAGTGCGGTCCTGTTTACACTTTCGAAAATAGTAATTTACTATACGACTTCATAACTGACCAGGATTTATTTAGTGATACTTTTTGGTTCTTCGCAATCATGCGTGTCGTAGAATATTTCGAGGGCAAGAATATTTTTTTGACTGGTGGTAGTGGATTTTTGGGAAAAGTTTTGATCGAAAAGCTGCTGAGATCATGTCCGAAAATTGGGACCATATATATTTTGTTGCGAGAGAAAAAAGGAAGAAGTTTGGAGAGTCGGATGGAGGTTATTAAGAATTTGGCGGTAAGTTAATAAACAAAAAATATGTTAAAATTATATTTGCGTTTCATAATGACTCGTTTTTGGTAGGGCGCTCCGTTAATATTAAAGATAGAAAGCTGCGGTTTTCACCAATTGATTATGTGTTTAATTTTTTAGAGCGCGTCTATGGCACTTTTTTTAAATTATTTTTATTAAAAGTGGTACGAATATCAATTTTTTTCTCTAGATAAATTTGAAAAAAGTAGCACAGTATCATTAAATATTTTTAGTTCCTATATTAGGCGACATCCCGTCCAAAAACAAATAACTATGTTTTGTGGCGATCTAGCTTGGAGTGCGCAAAAACAAATTTACCAAAGTAAATGGCAACAACGCAAGTCACGTGGTATGCGTGCCTCTTAATATTTTATTTTAGATTTTGATAGTGTACAACTGGTGGCGTGGGTTTTGCGAACGTGGGTTATGCGAACCGTGGGATTTGCGAACATATACCTGGCATACCCTCGGTCAGTTTATGAAGACCGTGGGGTTTGCGAACGCTGTAGGTAATTTTTATATTAAGTTAAATTTGTTTAGGCTTTATTTTTGTTTTTTAATAAAACAGCAAAATGTTAAAATTTTATTTTAGATTTTGATAGTGTACAACAGGTGGCTTGGATTTTGCGAACGTGGGTTATGCGAACCGTGGGAATTGCGAACATATACCTGGCATACCCTCGGTCAGTTTATGAAGACCGTTGGGTTTGCGAACGCTGTAGGTAATTTTTATATTAAGTTAAATTTGTTTTGGCTTTATTTTTGTTTTTTAATAAAACAGCAAAATGTTGAAGATTTATTAGTGATAGAGAGAGTTAAAATTATAAAAATAATAATTCAGTTGTATAATTACCGAGATATTTACAATTTATAAAAATCCTGCACATTTTTAATAATTTTGCAATTAACTCAAGAATTTGTAAGTAATTATTAAAAAAGATAATTTTCTCTATACTTCCACTTGACTGTAACTTAATAGTCGAAGACAATGCAAAATATTCACATCTTGGTCTATTTATCTTTTGGACATTTTTAAATAATATATTAATAGTTTTATAGTACCAATCTTAAGCATGTTCGCAAAGCCTCTCGATGTATGCGTGTTCGCAAAGCTCAACGATGGTCAGCGTTTAGATTAATTCCAGGTATGCGTGTTCGCAAAGTCCAAGAAATAGGTTCAGTTTGCAAAGCCCACGTGCTTTTGAAATTTTCAGATTTGTGGATTTATTTCTATTTTTGAAAATATGTCAATAGAAACCGAAAAGTATGTAGTTTGGCATGTTGAGGAATTTTTCATTTCATGCTAAACTATAGTAAACTATACAGTATCGCATCATATATTATTTTTAAACGGCGTTTTCACTGAAATCTGTCAAATTAGAGCAATTTTTGGTTGGATATATCAAATTTTTTTCTGTCACTTTTAAGTAAGTCAAAACAAAAAATGGCGGTTTTTAACTAATAATAATTTGATATCAAAACCGAAAAAGAACGTCCATGGAATAAAGTATTAATTCCTGTATTAAAAATTAAATTTAATTAAAAAAAAAACTTAAAGGTGGCTTTCCGGTTAGAAAATATTGAATTAAAATTTAAGTAGCCGATTTAGAAAAAAATGCGTTTTTATTTTATTATTTATTTTACATTTTAGCTGTTTAACAGACTAAGGGAGGAAAATCCTGAAGCCCTCAAAAAGATGGTAGCAGTAAAAGGAGATGTTTGCGACATAAATTTAGGTCAGTGCATAACTTTTTAACAAATATTTAAGACTTATGGGGAATACCGAGAGATGAACAGTGGGGATTTGCCCCCCTAGACCCCAGAGGACTAAATTAAAAAAAAATAAAAATCCAGCCAAATTAAAATTTAATCTTCCTTGATCCACCTCTCTATTACGAATAAGCTGGGCAACTCCTTGTATACGTTTATAATTAATTAATAGTAAAAATTTTTGATAAAACAATTTGCATAGACAAGTTATTTTTGTGATATCGTTCACCATTAAGGCTGCGATTAACACCGTCGTTCTTCTATAGATTCATAGATAACGCTAGCATACTAATTTAGTGGTTCAAAAAATTCTACAGCAGTCCAACTAAAAAGTCGACACCAACTCATACATTTCAGAACAAAAATATTCTGACCCACTATCTGATAACTTGGCAAACGTGCATCTCCGCAGATTTTTAGTAAATTTTAATATTTGTGTGTACTGAATTTCGTCTTTTCTTTGCCAAATTTAATAAATGAAAAAATATTGGCATTAATTAGAAATAAATTATGAATCTATAAAAAATGTATAACATATTTTACAACATAAATGAAATACAAAAATATTTTAAACCGGGAATAATTTTTCAATTTTTTTAAAACAAAAATATAAAAAAAGAAAAAACAAAAAATATTTTATTTGGTGTACGGGAATTCTTTTTCTCGGCAGAACCGGCATCGTCGCTTCTATGATCAAAGATTAGGATATACCTAAAGGGATTATGAACAGATGACATTGTCTTTTTATATTTCCATGCCATACAACAAATTAAATAAAGGTATCTTTTACCTCGACGAACTTTATTTTATATTCAAAAATTTAATTTTTTTTTTAGTATTAATAATATAGGTATTATAAAAATATTAAACCTTCATTAAAACTTTTATCATGAATATTTTTAAGATATAAAGTTAAAGTAAAAATAATAAAAATATAAGTCCAGTCGCCATATACTTGCAAATCACATACATAAAAAAAATTGCAAATAATATAAGAATTCAAAGAATAACAAACGACTACGAGTTTTTTTTATTATTATTCTTTGAATTATTTTTATCATATTTAAGTAGGGATAATCTTTTGTTTTTTATTGACCACTTATTTAACATTGAATTATAATGAAAATTCTTTAGAGTAAATCTCAAACTTTGCTTTATTTAGAACCACTTTAAAAAGTTATCCAATCTTTTTACTTTTTTAAATTACTGTCTTGGCGGTGGCTGATATTTTTACATGTGTTATTTTGTCGCCATTTTTGTAGTAATCGCAGCCTAAATCGAATCTACATTAGAATTGACAACTCTGCTTTCTATAATGGCTAAAATGCGTTACAAGAAAAGTCTCAATATCAGTATAAAAGAAGAATGTCCTAACTTCCGATCACACAAAGTTACTAAAATTCAGTGTCAACTCTCGCGGTCAAACCAGTGAACTATAATCTATAATAAATGGCGATTTTGTTATTATTTAAATAATTTCCAGTAAAAGAAAGTAATTGGTTTTAATAATCATTTTTTGACAACAATATTTAAAATCAAGATTGTCAAATATATGAGCTATTCGATGAAGCTGTTTAGTTACAGAATTATGAAACGAATTTAAATGCCATCGAAAAAACCATTCACGATAAATTTAGTGTTTTAAAAAAATTAATTAGCCACTTATTTGGCATTGTATTGTATTGAAAATTGTTCATAGTAAAGTTCAAACTTTGCTTTATTTAGAACAACTTAAAAAAGTCATGCAATCTTTTTACTTTTTTAAATTACTGTCTTCGCAATGACTCATATTTTTGCATGTATTATTTTACCGCCATTTTTGATGTAATGGCAGCCTTAAGCACTCGGTAGGTTTGTTCCGGAAGCGAGTTACTAACTTGTTATGAACATACTGAGTTGCGCAGTATAAAATAACTTTTCCATTATTTTACACTGCGCAGACTCCTGATTCATTATTTTTATACTGCGCAACTCAGTATATTCATAACAAGTTCGGGAACAAGCCTGGTACCTGTAAAAATTACCACACGCGTCGTAAATATCCGTTTAGAAATCGTTCGGGTGCTTTCGTTCATGTATCTTCAAGTGCCAAGATAAATTTGTCAATTTGTGTCATATCAGCTAAGGTTTCCGATCTTTGTCAAAAAGATCGATTCTTAAGATCGATTCAAATCGTTGAGTCAAAGATCGATCTAGAAAAAATCAGATGGACAAAAAATCGATCTCATGAAAATCGTAACAATATAAAATAAAACTAACTAAAAAATGTTAAATAAATCAAGCAAATTTTGTTTAATTTTAATTTTTACAATAAGGACAATATTTTGATTGAACCTATTTTAATAATACAAACATTAACTGACCCATTACTTAATTGGTTTGGGTGTAAATGAGGTAGCTTAAAAATGAATTTTTTTATATGTATTAAGTTAGTCAAGTTTAGAAATATCTACACAAAAGAATCGATCTCCGATTTCAACCATTTTCTCTGATCTTTAGATCGATCTTAACTTAAAAAAAATCGATCCAAAATATCGAAAATCGCGTCACAAAAGATCGATTCTCGATAAAATTGAATCGAGATCGGAAATCCTAATATCAACTTTTACCTTTAGTAGGGATGTGCGATTTTTTCTAAAAGATCGATCTTCTGAATCGATTCAGATCGTTAAGTATTTAATCGATGCACTTCAAGATTGAATCGAAAAAATCGATTTTCTTAAAAATTTTATTTTATGGCGGCGTTATAAAATATATAGGGCAATAAATATATGCGGATTTGCTTTTATAATGTTCTAATGGTATTATATTAGTTCCTGAATATGTTAAAAAGTTAAAAAAATTAAGAAAATGGAAAAAACAATGGAATTGTGAAAATTTTACTTAAAAAAAGGCATCAAAAATCGCTATAAAAACTATTTCAGGAACTATATAATATTCCCATTAAAGATGGTACATAAGATCGTTTTTTGCTTTCGTTTACAAGTTTTATATGTTCAAAAATTTATAATTTGAACCATAGAAAATAAGCAAAAATTTATGTATTTGTTCCAATATTTTTAAAATGCTGCTAAAATTACTATTTTAGTATAATACCTAATAAAAAAGGTTTCTTTTAGAATTAAAATTGTGGTGACTAAAATACGAAATTCGGGACGCTATTTTTAATATTTTTTTTACAAAAATTAGTACAACCGAAAAAATTTGAAAAACAAAACAGAAAAATCGGAAAAAAATTAAAAAACTTTGGAAAAAATTGATAGATAAATTAGAAAATATTGGGAAAATAATGAAAAATAAAATTGTAAAATACGAAAAAAACTAAAAATCGCAAAAAAAACGAAAAAAAAGCCTAAAAAAAAAACCGAAGAAATCGAAAAATTTCAAAAAAACCGTAAAACAATCGCAAAAAAACCGCAACAAAATCACAAAAAAATGACAAAGAAAATCGCAAATTATCACAAAAAATGAGAAAAAATTAGAAAACAAAAAAAAGAATAGAAAAACAGAACAATGAGAAAAAAAATTAGAGTGATTGGAAAACATTGAAAAAAAAAAACAAAAAATCATAAAAATAAAAAAAAAACTGCAAAAATTAAAAATAGAGAGAGGGAAATTAGAAAATATTAGGAAAAAATGAAAAATAAAATTGTAAAATATGGAATAAACGCAAGAAATAGAAAAATTTCACAAAAAAACCGCAACAAAATCGCAAAAAAATGACAAAGAAAATCGCAAATTATCACAAAAAATCAATGAAATAAAAAAATGAGAAAAAATTAGAAAACAAAAAAAAGAATAGAAAAACAGAACAATGAGAAAAAAATTAGATTGATTGGAAAAAACTGAAAAAAAAAAATAAAAAAGAAACAAAAAAAAAAACAAAAAATCATAAAAATAAAAAAAACTGAAAAAATTAAAAATAGAGAGAGGGAAATTAGAAAATATTGGAAAAAAAAGAAAAATAAAATTGTAAAATATGGAATAAACGCAAGAAATAGAAAAATATCACAAAAAAGCCGCAAAACAGTCGCAAAAAAACCGCAACAAAATCACAAACAAATCGAAAATTATCATAAAAAATCAAAGGAATAAGAAAAAATGAGAAAAAATTAGAAAACGCAAAAAAAATAAAACCAAACAATGAGAAAAAATGAGGAGAAATTAGAAAAAAGTGCAAAAAACCAGAAAAAAATCAGAAAAATGAGAAAAAAGCGAGAAAAATCGAAAAACATTGCAAAAACCAAAGAACAACCAAAAAACCGAAAACAACTGTGACCATAAATTAATTTAAAAAAAATGATATAAATTGCAAAAACTCACAAAGAAATCCCAAAAAAGTCGCAAATAATTGCAATAATCAGAAAAATAAGAAGAAATGAGAAAAAATTAAAAAACAAAAGAAAAACAGATAATGATGGAAAATTAGAAAAATCGAAAAAATCACTACTGCTTTACTTATTTTGTACTGGGTAGATAGTCACGACATCTATCGTATTGGTTGATGGATACCAACCGGGCAGTGCGTTTAACAGAATACAATTCTGTAAACGCGTCTCCAAGTACAACTTGGATTGCCATCAGATGGAGGAACCCATCAACCATCATAATTCCTAGGGGGGAGCGGGCACCTCGCAATAAAATCAAAAACAAATAGAATAAGTTTTTGAAACTATACATTCCGACCATTACCATACATGTTTCATCCTTATAGGAATCTATAGTTGGGGTATATAGAATAAATTTTTGAAACTATGCATTCCGACAAAGTGCCACTGAAGATTCCTATAAGGATGAAACATGTATGGTAATGGTCGGAATGTATAGTTTCAAAAACTTATTCTATTTGTTTTTGAACCCATTTTATTCCCTAACTGTGGGCACAATATCTTACGTTTTATAATGTTCTAAAATTTTTACTGTATTTAGTTTGGTCTGATTATGGCACATTGCCGAAACTAGTCGCCGCCAATTTGTAATTGAAGCCTTTCCCCCTATTTCTATCAAAGATTATATTAAATTTTTGTACAGGATTTTGAGTTTTACTACCTCACATATTACCTTAACTACAAATGCTTAATAAATTAAATACTCTGATAGGAAAAGAAAAATTAATTTAAATGATTATTTTTAGGTTTAAGCGCAGCTGATCGAAATATGTTAATAGAAAAAGTTAATATAGTTTATCACACAGCAGCTTCAGTACGATTCGATGATCTTCTTAGAGAAGCTATTATTATCAATGTGAGGGGAACGAGAGAACTGGTAAAGTTAGCGTTGGAATTGAAAAATATTTCCTTCTTCGTCCACGTATCAACGACATATTGCAATACAGGTAATACTGTTGGTTATCTATTAGACGATATTTCTCATTATATTTTTTCTAGATAAGAATGTAATAGAAGAAAAATTATATCCTGCTCATACTAATTGGAAAGACGCAATCACAATTGCTGAAGAATGTGAGGACGCCGTTTTAAATAGTATGGCTGTGAAATATATGAGCCCGTTGCCAAATACGTACACTTTTGCTAAATCTTTAGCTGAACACGTAGTAAACGATATGTGCAATGGAAAAATTCCTGCTTTGATATTAAGGCCATCAGTAGGTAAGATTAAATCTTTTTTTCTATAAAAAATTAATTTTTCGAATAATTATAAAATTTAAGTGAAATAGTTGCTACCCTATACCCTATTAATGGAATATCTGCTATATATTATTTTTTAATTCTGATCAACTTTTTTATTTTACAATTTTCGATATTATCAAAAATATGCACATTTCACATTCACAATTCGTATACACTTTGTATACGACTAAAAAAAATATAGAAATGTATAAACAATTAAAATGTAAAAAGAAAATAAAAATTAAATATGATCTTTGCCAGAATATTAAAAAAAAATTGTTTAGAAGTCGTTTTCACCCTCAAAATTTAATTTTAAATATGTCTTTATTTTATAAAAATCTGTTACTTTATTAAAACATCTTCTTAGTAATAAGTAAATCAATATATCGAGTACTTATTAAAATTGATAATAAAAAAGTTTTCCATATGGGACGAACTTAAGCAAACACTCTGTATAAACCAAGAAATATACAATTTTTTCATTATTTGACGTCTGTTTCGGTTATGCATTATTAAAATGTCGGTTAGGTCAGATAAAAATGCAATATGAGTATAGTACAATTCTTCAGGACGGATGTAAACTGGGCGCGAAAATAATCCTGAAGTTGTAAAATTATTTTTGATCCTAACATGTAAACTGGGCGCGGGACCTTTTTTAAGCGGCTTATAGGATAATGAATAAAAATACGAAAATTTTGACGTAAAACGAAAAATAAAAGTGACCAGATTGATGTTTACTATCTTTAAGAAAAAATTTCGTATTTTTTGGCCAAATTCTCCCCTTTTTAAGCAAAAAAACTCAGTTTTTTTCCTTTTCTAACAAAATTCTGTTATTTTTGGTCAAAGACCCTTGTTAATCTGAAATCTCCGATTTTTTAGACGAAATCTTTAATTTTTTTTTAACCAAAATCTCCCTTTTTTAATCAAAATTCTCAATTTTTTAGACAAAATTTTCCCTTTTCGAACAAAATTCTCTTATTTTTAATCAAAAATGAAAGACCACCATTTTTAGACAAAAGCTCCCCCTTTTTAGATAAAATCTCCCCTTTTTAGCCAAAATATTCGATTTTTCTGAGAAAATTTCCCCATTTTAAGCAAAATTCTCAGTTTTTAGTCTAAATTTTTCCTTTTCTAGCTAAATCCTCTTATTTTTAGTTAAAATCCACTTGTTAAGATGAAATCTGCCCTTTTTTGCCAAAAACTCCCATTTTTGGGTAGATTTCCATATATGGAATCTACCTATTGTAATCGATTCAATGACAGGACCCAGATCTGGGAATAGGGGCGCTACGCCGTTTGTGACCTTCTGAATAAGAATCAGTAAAAAAAATTATCGGTATATACCTATTGTTTTGATAATTTAAAATGATACTTCTGGATATAATTAGTTTGAGGGTTTGCTGAAGAAAATAAAATAAATTTGTAAATAATTAAAATAAATCTGTAAATAACTAGTAAATAGGACAGTGACATTTTAATTTTAATTATTAAGGTTTGACAAGTGAAAAGTGCGTATGTACAATTCGGAACAATGGGTACGTTGTGGATCACGGCCAGATAAAAAAAGACTGAGAGATGTGAGTGGGACAGGAGAAAATAATAATGAAGAGTTGTCAAGAAAATTTAAAAATAAAAACATAATAATTTATGGAAACGTGAGCGTGAAGAGAAGTAGGAAATAGAAAAACGACAGTTAGTGTGTAGAGATAATTCAAAGAGTAAAAAAAAGTTAAAGAAAAGATAAAATATTAAAAAAAAAATATTACAATGTTATCAGGCGCATCATCATTAAATGGATTTTTCAAGAAAAATAAATTAATATAAAAAAGACTGAAGCAGGTTAGTTAAGGTTAGTTAAGATTAGTTAAGGTTAATTATAATTAGTTAAGTTTGAATTAGTAAAAGTGACGTCACAAAAAAAATAATTAAAATAATAAAAATCTGATGTGGCCAGCACATGACCTCTCGCCATTTTTGAATCAAAAATTTACAGGTTGACACAAAAAAGTATGAAAAAAAAATATATTTTTGTAAATCTGGCAACAATGGCAAAAGTTTCGAAAATTTTAATGAGATGAAAATAAACTATAGGGTATACAAAATATATGTGTAAAACTTTATTGCCGTTTTGTATAATAATGGCGTCATCACCCATTGCAACTGCCACTTCCGGTTGTCCGATTGTCACCAAAATCTAATCAGATCTAATCTAGGGTATCAGAATCCTGTATGCAAAATTTCAAATTTTTTTATTCAGTAGTTTTTGAGTTATCGTTACTACAACATCCATCCAAACACACACACACACACACAAACACACACTAACACACACACACACACACACACACACACACACTAACACACACACACACAGACATCATCGCGAAAATATTAAAATCGTATTCTAGGGACCCCAAAACGTGTTTATCCATTGAAAACTCACTACCCAATTTTTAGCATGATTCCTATACCTCTCTTATCTGAAGGGCGAGAGGTAAAAATTAAAATTTAAAAAAAAAATATTTAGAGCGTTAAAATAAATTGTAAATAAAATAATAATTTCTTCAACAAATTTATTTAGTTATATCCAGAATCATAATTATTTAATTGAATTGTGCCCAGATGTCTCACTAAAATTTCTGAGATAGGTAAATAAAATAGAGTGTTGATCAACCTATTAAATTAATAATAATAAAAATATAATAAAAAAAAAACTATATAGGGAAACAACACGACACTATATATATTTATAGAGGTCGCAATTTTGGTCCAATCGACACCAAATTTGGTACAAAAATTCTTTGGGGCAGTAATTCGTTGCGTATTGCAAATGGGCATTCTACCTCTAAGGGGGTGAAAATTGCATGGGGTTGAAATCTCAAAAAAATCAGATCTCCGCCATTTTTGAAAATATTGAAACAAGTCACAAGACTTTTTTTGTGTTCTAATTATTATAAAATTAATTTGCCTGAAACGTTTTTTCATCCGACCCACGGGGATGGAACTGAAGGGGGTTGAAATTTCAAAAAATTTATATCTCCACTATTTTCAAAAATATTGAACAGTTCATAAAATTTTCTTTATGTTCTAATTATTATAAAATTAATTTGTCTGAAACTTTTTTTAATCGGACCTAAGGGGATGGAACTGGAGGGGGTTGAAATTTCAAAAAATTCATATCTCCGCTATTTTTAAAAATATTGAAACAGGTCATTAGATTTTTTTCATGTCCTAATTATTATAAAATTTATTTGTTTGAAACTTTTTTCGATCTGACCATATCGTGGAGTTGGGAAGGATGCTCAAATTTAGACAATAGAAATCTACCTCCCCTGTCGACCCTACCGACAGGAATTTTTTTTATCCAAAATCGCTTTTTTTAGTTAAATTCTCCCTTTTTTAGTCAAATTCTCCCATTTTAGCAAAAATATCCCCTTTTTGACCAAAATCTCCCCTTTTTAGCCAAAATATCCCCTTTTTAATCAAAATCTCCCCTTTTTATCTAAAATCTCCCCTTTTTAGCCAAATTTCCCATTTTTAGTATACTACACTAAGGAAAAGGATGTTAAAAATATACAATACACATAAGGTACTTTTGAACAAATTTTTACTGGTACATATTTAAAATTCGATTGAAATTTTAATAAAAAAATAATTGTTCACTTATTTCTAATTATTGTTAAATTATAATAATCTTGTTATATTTATGATATTATTTTATTCACCTATCTTAGAAATTTGTCTCTAAACTTAATGGAAGAATATTTTTAAAAGTATTAATTTTTTTGATAATGTTCTTTTTATTCATCAAATCCCTCTATATATACATATATTTCTTGAAAAGTTAAAAGAATGTCAAATTGAAACATATGTCAAAATACAAAGTTTAAATGAAACTGCTAAATTAAAAGACAAAAATTTAAAAGCTAAGTTGGCTTTACTTGATAATCTTGTTAATAAATGAAATAAATAGACTATATTACCTAAAAAATGAAAAATTTGCTTTTTTTTAATACTAGAATAATAACGCTACCCACATACAGAAACCAATACAAGGTGTTTCATAGTTGAATGTCAATATTTAAAGAGGTAAAATATGTCTATTCAGTATACACATTGTTTACAGTGACCATCTTTCAAAAAAAAAATCTAATATACTTTCAAAGTAATAAAAAAAATAAGAATTTAAAAAAAATCTCATGTGTAATATATTAACTTGTTTAAATATTACTATTCAATTATGAAACACCCGTATAAGAACAATTTAAGCTTGCGCCCAATTTAACTATAGGGTTAAACGGACTCTAAAATCCTCGCGCCCAGTTTATGTGTCCGGATTATAGAGCAGGTACACTTCGCGCCCAGTTTACCACCGCCGATTCTTTAGTATAACCGATGGTTTTGCCGAAAATTGTTTGTTTAATATTTTCGAAAATATATTTTCTTTTACATTTTAATTTTTCGTACATTTCTACACAAAATATCAAAAATTTGGTTTGCAACACCTCATTTTTTTTAAATTAAATTCAAAGCACACAGTAATTCGCGTAGCACGTTTTAAACAAACATACAAATTTTTGTTATTTTATGTAGAAATGTATAAACAATCAAAACGTGAAAGAAGTTTGAAAATAGAAAATGAGTAGAATAGCTATGACAGTTCTAGCCCACTTCTTATGGAAATTAACATGGGAAATCGCCAAGGTCCAGCCTGATAATTTTTTGGCTCATTCAAGGTCACTTGTGACATCATCAGACTCCACTAGACGAGTCTCGGAACAAATTTTAACAGGCCTCGAACAGCTTTTAACAGGTCTCTAACAGCATCAAAACTTGATATGCGGATCAAACCTGATCAAAAGCTGTTCGATACCTGATATCTGTTAGAGACCTGTTAAAAGCTGTTCGAGACCTATTCGAGGCCTGTTAAAATCAGTTTCGAGAATCGTCTAGTGGGGCCTAATGACGTCACGAGTGACCTTGAATGAGCCAAAAAATTATCAGACTGGACCTTGGAGATTTGTCATGTTAATTTCCATAAAGAGTGGGCTAGAACTGTCATAGTTATTCTACTAAAAAATGAGCTTCGACTAGAAAAATTATATATGTCAGTAAACCAAAAAATCTTCAATTTTTGGTTATTTGACGTTTGTTTCGATTACGCGTTATTAGTAGATTTAGCAGATATATTGGTATAGGGTAGCAAATGTCTAACTTAAATTTTATCATTATTGGAAAAATTAAGACAGGGGAGCAAATACACCGAGGTAGCAAATGTATTATTGGTTCATAGGAATAAATTCTTAATTGTCCACCTTTGGGGTCGTACCAAAAAATCATTAATATAATTTAGACATTTTTGCCAGTAAGTATAAAGCACAAGATTAAGTATAATTAAATTACTAGTCGTTGTTCCAGCACCGCATTAATAAAAAAAATCTGTTATGAAATATTAACTAAATAGTATTCAACTAAAATACTCCTGATAAAAAATATAGTAATATAAATATAAAATAAATCGGGGCCAAACCGATTTTAAATACCTGAATTCATGGAAATTTTTTAGCAGTATTTGGACGGTTTCTATAAGACTCTCATTTAATTTGATAAATCTATTATTTTTCATTTACAGTAATTTCGACCCTTGAAGATCCTATACCAGGATGGAACGATAATTTCAATGGTCCAATAGGATTACTTGTTGCAGGAGGGAAAGGTAATATATTTTTTTAAGATGGTAAAAATATAACTTTATTTAGATTTTTTAGTATTAAATAGAGAAAGTAGCACTTATAGATTATACGTAATAAAATTCATCATAAAGGCTAGTTACCATTATGATTTCTGTCAATATTTTGGTTTCAGACAATGTTTTTTTTTTAATTTAATTATTATTTATACATTACGGTTTAACTAATTCTAAAATAGTATTATAGTATTGGTAAATAATGGGGAAGCAATTTGCATTGATAAAATCTGTGTAGGACTTCACACGAGACGAGATAAGGCGAGAATTTCAAAAATCTCGTCTCGGTCTCGTTGGTTGAGAAAAAAATAAGTCTCGTTTCAGTCTCGGTCTCGTTTCGTAACCGTTTATCTCGTCAAATCTCGTTATTGCTAGGACTTATTTCTAAGATATTTAAATACCTTATTTTTACATAAACTACAAACTTCTTCTTTAGCACCACTTTATTTCCCATACGTGGGATTTAACTGAAGGAGGTTTTGACGTGGAAAAAAACGTAGAAAAAGTTTGAACCAAAAGAGAAAAATCGAAAAATGTTTTTTTATAATCGAAAAATAAAAAATAATTGTTAATAACACTCAATAACTTTAAAATTTATACTTGAAGGTTGTCGTTACCGAAAACTCCGGAAAGCCGAAAACTGAGAACTGAGATCCGAATCCAAGTAAAAATTAAGTACTAAATCAAAATATAAAAAATCTGATGTGGCCAGCACATGACCTCTCGCCATTTTTGAATCAAAAATTTACAGGTTGACACAAAAAAGTATGAAAAAAAATTATATTTTTGTAAATCTGGCAACAATGGCAAAAGTTTAGAAAATTTTAATGAGATGAAAATAAACTATAGGGTATACAAAATATATGTGTAAAACTTAATTGCCGTTTTGTATAATAATGGCGTCATCACCCATAGCAACTGCCACTTCCGGTTATGCGATTGGCACCAAAATCTAATCAGATCTAATCTAGGGTATCAGAATCCTGTATGCAAAATTTCAAATTTTTTTATTCAGTAGTTTTTGAGTTATCGTTACTACAACATCCATCCAAACACACACACACACACACACACTAACACACTAACACACTAACACACTAACACACACACACACACACACACACACACACACACACACACACACTAACACACACACACACACACAGACATCATCGCGAAAATATTAAAATCGTATTCTAGGGACCCCAAAACGTGTTTATCAATTGAAAACTCACTACCCAATTTTTAGCATGATTCCTATACCTCTCTTATCTGAAGGGCGAGAGGTAAAAATAAATCATTACCGTGCCATAAGCAATAATATAGATTCTCTTTTTTGTAAACCCATTTGTTTTGCACATGTTATAAAGTTTATGGATTTGTAGGTACTAGTAGGTAGAAAAATAAATCTAACTAAAAGATCTTTTCAAGATGGTTTAAGTGTTTCGTATCCTAATTTTTACAATAAGAACTAAACTTATTTTTTATATTATTTATAATATTAGCCAAACAATGTATAACATTCAGATTTTTTATTTAATTTTTAGTCAAAAATATGGTAGTTTATGGCCACTACGCTCTTTACAGAATCATGGCTTTTCATTTTAATAGTTTTATCGCTTTGCCTAAGTACTCAAGTACTCGCAAACGAATCAGTATTCGATTATTAAATTTATTCGAATACCAAGGATTCGATTCTTAAAAGTATTCGATTCTGCCCATCATTATATTTTTGCTGTAATTGAAGTCCAACATTATAAAATAAAATACTTCACAGATGAATACCAGATTTCAGATTTCGTAAATGTGTCGTAACCTATGCAGTCATTTTTTTATTATAAAAAATTAGAGGTTTATAATCAGTATGTGGTTTCGGTATGGCCTGAATAATTATCAAAAAGGTCTGGTCTCGCTCTTGTCTCGGTTTTACGAGACTAGAAAAGTATCGTTCTCGTGTGAAGCCCTAAATCTGAGCTTATTATAAGAGGAATTAAACTTATATTTATGACTATTTGTAACGTAAATTTATATATTTACTATTTACAGGTTTATTAAGAACAGTATTAGGAAATAGGAATAGTAGACCCGACTATGTGCCTGTAGATTACGTAATAAAGGGTATTATAGTAGCTACTAAACATTATGCCTTAAATGGGTAAGTAAACTTTTATAGTCTAGTCGAGAAGTGAGTTTTCTGCGAAAAATAGTTAGAAGGGTAGGAAAAATATGAGTGATGACGCGGATTACAATTCTGAGAAATGTGTCATGTCGATTTTTTTCTGCAAATAAAAATTGTAATTGTTATTAACAAAAAACGAAAAAAAAAGACATTTTAGTTTTTGATGATAACTCAAAAACTATACAAGATAGCTGGAATTGAAAAAAAGATCTTTAAAGAGGAGGAAATTTCCAAAAAAAAACTTCTAATGTCTGAATCTCTAGCTCTAATATTTATAACTTTAATTTGTTGCTGAAAATAGGGTTTCGCACGTTTCGGGATAAGTGACTACCACATCTAAAATAATTTTTTTTAAGCACTAAATATTGATTTAAAAATTTGAAAAAATTATGGTGTTATTTCAACATTTGAAGAAAAAAAGTAAAGTTGGAAAAAAAATTTTAAATGCATTTTTCAAATTTGTTAATTAACTATTTTCTTTCATACATCTGTATTCATTGAAAGCTGGATAATTGTTTAAATAATCACGCTAAAATTTTTTTTCGCCTCTTTAAGTATTTTCTATGAGTGTAGTCAATAAGGTAACGCTATAAAATTATTTAAAATTTGTTTATATTGTTTTTAACGAGTTTTCTAAGTTAACAAAAAATGAAAAATCGTGAAATTGTTGTTACAAATTTTTTTTCATGTACTTCGGCATAGCTGTTTTTATATTAGAAATAAAGGTTAAATTATTGTGGGTAAGATTTTTTAACGCTATTTGTTTATAAATTATTTATAAACAAATAATTTTAAAATTTTTGAAAAAAAAATTTTACCATTCTATTTAGGGTCAATGATGATTTTTCTTAAAAAAAATTTCCTATTGTTAATGATCGTTTTTTTCATAGATGCATTATTTAAATAATTAGTTAAGAAATAATTTTATCTTTAAAAATTATTATTGACGGCTCATAATACAATTAAAAAAAAATTTTTTTTCATTAATAATTTCATTGTTTAGTTAACAATTTGTTATAAATAAAATTTGACTGTCACAATAATTATTTTTTTCTAATACCACTAAAAATTACAAAACCATGCAACAATGTGGCAAAAAAAAAAATTGTATTTTTTTTTTGAAAATCCAATAAAAAATACAGAATTTTTTTTTTTAACTTTATTGTATATGGTTATTTTTGTATTTTTTTAGTAGTATTAGAAATAAATTATTGTGACACTAAAATATTGTTTATAATAAATTGTGAACTAAATAAACAATGAAATTATTAATGGTAAAAAAAAATTATTCCAATTGTTTTATGAGCCATCAATAATGATTTTTAAAGACAGAATTATTTCTTAACCAATTATTTAAATAATGCAAATATGAAAAAAAAACGAAAACTTTTTATTTTTAAAAATCATTATTGACCCAAAACAATAGAATGGTATATTTTTTTTTTCAAAAATATTAAAGTAAACTATTTGTAAACAAATAGTGTTAAAAAATCTTACCCACAATAATTTAATCCTTATTTATAAAAACAGCTATACCAAAGTAAATGAGAAAAAAAAATTAACAACAATTATTGTACGATTTTTCATTTTTTGTTAACTTATAAAACTCGTTATAAAAAATATAAACAAATTTTAAATAATTTTATAGCGTCACCTTATTGACTACACTCATAGAAAATACTCAAAGAGGCGTAAGATTTTTTAGGGTGATTATTTAAACAATTATCCATGAAGACAGAGGTATGAAAGAAAATAGTTAATTAACAATAGACTAGCATTTTGAAAAATGCATTTAAAATTTTTTTCCAACGGGACTTTCTTTCTTCAAGTGTTAAAATGACACAATAATATTTTTAAATTTTTAAATCAAAATTTAGTGCTTTAAAAAAATTATTTTAGGTGCGGTAGTCACTATAGAGGCGGCCTACTCATCCCGAAACCCCATTTTCAGCAACAAATTAAAGTTATAAATATTAGACCTAGATATTCGGGAATCAGAATTTTTTATTGGAAATTTCCTCCTCTTTAAGGATCTTTTTTGTAATTCCCGCTATCTTGTGTAGTTTTTAAGTTATAATTAAAAACTAAAATGGGTTTTTTTTTTTTTTTGTTAATAACAATTACAATTTTTATTTGCAGAAAAAAATCGACATGACACATTTCTCAGAATTGCAATTTTAGGCCTTTAAAGTGGAATATACAGGGTGTTTCATTGGTAAACGGACATACGTGGGTCTTGCAATCTTTATAACGGAGATACAGGGCGTTTTATGAATTTTGCCTAATTATTCAATGGGCCATAAGTTACAAGTTATATTCGGAGCACATTTTAAGGGTTATTTGACAAATCGATCAACACATTAACCGTTGACCAGGTCCGGCTTCACGAAAAATTAACAATTTCTTGTATCCCCAAAACAACACCTTGTATATCAAAATTTTTAAAATTTGTTTATAGTTGTAAAAATGCAATAAAAAATGGAGTCAATCTGTATAGTTTTTCTAGTTGCGCATTTAATTCTACTTAGAAAAATTTTAAGGAAAAGTTTAAGTTTTTAATAATTTGAGGATTTCCTTGTTTTTTTCATGTATTTCTAACATGATGGCGAACCACCTCATTTTAGAGCAATAGTAACAAATTTTTTAAATTACAATTTCCCAAATTTGTGGATAGGCAGGGGTGGACCTCATAGGTGGCCTCCAAGGTCACCGGATTTTAATTCTTGTGATTACCACATTTCGGGATAGTTGAAATCCGTAGTATATTCCAGTGAAATAAATTCTAGAGAAGGACTTATTCAAAAGATTGAAGCTGCCTTAGAAAGTTAGAAATAATCCAGAGATGATAAGAAGATCAATAAGTGACATTATAAAACGAGCATGAAAATGCATCGAAAAAAAAATGGAGGCCATTTTGAGCAATTTTTATAATTTTGTTTTGTTTGTAACTAATTTATTTTATTATATTCAATGTTTTGTTTAGATAAAAATTACCTTGTATAATAAACAAAATTGTAGCTTTTGTTTGTAACGAAATAAAATAGAGCTGTAGCGACGGATATAATTTTTTCTAATCTAATCTTAATTATTCATCAGGCGGATAATTAATTAACAGTTTTAAATTTTGATATACAGTACGAAAGATTTATAAAGTCACTCTTTTGTTCTAAGTACGACTCTGTAATTATACTTTTTATTCGTTTAATAACTATGATTATTTTTAAGGTTTCAACAATTTAAATCAAATAAATATTTAAATTTTTTAGAACAACGCTTTGTTTTTAAATGTATTCCATGAAATTCCTAAAACCCTAAAACTTTTAATTAAAATTTTTCTAAGTAGAATTAAATGCGCAATTAGAAAAACTATACAGATTGACTCCATTTTTTATTGCCTTTTTAAATCTATAAACAAATTTTAAAAATTTTGATATACAGGGTGTTGTTTTGTGGGTACAAGAAATTGTTAATTTATGGTGTAGCCGGACCTGGATTTATTGAACGATTAATATGTTGATCGATTTGTCAAATGACTCTTAAAATGTGCGCCGAATATAAAAAAAAAAACTTATGGCCCATTGAATAATCAGACAAAATTTATAAAACGCCCTGTATCTCCGTTATAAAGATTGCAAGACCCATTACATATATGTTATTTAGAACCACCTCGATAACATCTATCCACCCTTGATGTATGTCTGTTTACCAGTGAAACACCCTGTATAGTCTGAAATAAAGTATAGGGAAGAACATTGATATTGTTAAAGCAGTATCATCAATTTGTATTTAACCAATATGAACAATATATTCGCTAATCGGAAATGCATACAAAATTAATAATTATGATTCATTATTATAATTCTCAGTAGGTTAACAGTCAATAATTATAGTTAGTTAATCTCAAAGTGGATATGAAAAGACTTAAAGGACCACGCAATTTTTATATCACTGTGAAACTTGTTTTTAAATTCATACACAACTCATTTTAATTCTGAAGAGCTTTTACATCCTCATTTATTCATAATAAAAGATTAATTAAGTTTACAAAAGGTTACAAATTCACTTTCATTCTTACTTTATTTACGGAACTAGACGTGTTTAATTTAGAGATTACGTTGACGTTTAAAAATTTAAAAAAAAGATTATGTTCCATAACTTTGATATTACTAGGGGAGGTCAAAAGTTTTTCCAAATTTTTTTAAAAATTGGGAAAATTGTGCCAGTACACAAAAAAGGTTGACACAACCTCTATTGAAAACTACAGGCCGATAACAATTACCTTCAGGTTGTCAAAATTTTTCGAATATGCCTTCTTAGATCGTCTTTTAAGTTTTCTACAAAAACATTATTTACTCACAAGCAAATAGCATAGCTTTATTAATGGTAGATCTATAAACACCGCAGTTTGCGAATATTTCAACCAATTGGTTAAACTTATTGATACTGGCGAGTTCTGTTGGATTATTCTGTGATCTTAGCAGAGCATTCGACTGTGTTAATGACGAAATTTTGTTACATAAACTTACCCAATACGGCATAAGAGAAAATTCTATTTTTATCTCGTAGAGTAATGCAAAGGCACTTTTTCACAATTAAATAAATGCTTTAGGGCTAATTATTTACATTTAAACAAAGAAAAAGAATGTAATATTCTGTCATTTGATATTTTGGTAACCTTAGAGTTGTTCTAACTAAAGGTGGGTCCACATCAATAAAAATTTGCGTTTTGCGTTGTATTTTGAAATCCAACAAAAATATTTGCGGCACAAATATATATTTTATCATATATTTTACCACGTAAATATTTATTTTGTGCGTTGTACTGCCGAATCCGTGCGTCAAAATATAGAATACGTATGCTAGAAGAATACCTAACCTATAAAATATTAAACAACACTTGTCGGGAGTAGTGAAATACTTAAATATTAAAAGAAAATGGAATGGAGCGAAGAAAATTGTAAAATTGTCCCGTTGTCTCATCAGTAGTTAAAGTTCGTAGTATCTTTTCACTGCTTTTTTGTTTTCTATAGAAAAAGCTTCGTTGTCCATTAACGCCTTTCTTCATTTCTCTTATTATTCATTCTCTTTGTGCGATGTAGATAATCTGATAAACCATGTACACTTCTTTTTTAAAAAATAAGACATGATCTCAAAAATAGTTACGGAGCAGGTCAAGGGTGAAGCAAAATTACAGATGCACTTAAAACCAAGTCCACATTAACACTACTGTGCGACGCAAATCTCTTTGAAGTTGACTAGAAAACCGACTATACCGCGGATATCGTGCATTGTTCGTCACGAAAATATTTGTGTAAGTTTACATGCAGCGTACAGTCCACATCAATAAAACTTTCGGTGCACACGAGCGAATTTATGTCAAATACAACGCACAACGCAAATTTTTATTGATGTGGATCCACCTTAAGGAGCAACTTTTGGGGATATAGCATGATCAAGTTGACTCTAGGTTAAGTTACGGAATCTGCTTATGGAGTTGCTTTAAAATTACCAAAAATTATCAGAATTATGGAAAACAGGGAAAACTGTATGTCTAGTTTTTAAGAAATATAACATACTCACGTTACCATATTTCTTTATATTTGAAATGTGTGTCTAGTATTTAAAACCAACAAAATTTGACCTTATGATATATCTTTTTATGATATATCTAGTAACTCTCCGGATTTCTTAGGTCCGAGGTTGTTTAATGCCTTACCAAATGATGTAAAAGATATCAAAAACAGAGAGACTAAGTTTTTGAACCTATACATTCCGACCATTACCATACATGTTTCATCCTTATATGAATCATCAGTAGTACTTTGTCGGAATGCATAGTTCCAAAAACCTACTCTGTATACTCCGGCTCCAAGTTGTACTTGGTCGTAACTATCTATTATTTTGATATAAAAGATAGTTGTAATATTTCAATATATGACAATAACCTAAAATTGTACTTAATTGGCAATTGTTTTTATGACATATATTCATTTCTTGGTAACTATTAGTTTTTGACTTTTAAGTGGTTGTAACCTTTTTGTAATTTTTACATATCTGATTTTTATTTTTTATTTTATATTCAACTTTTTGCCCCTTTCTTTCTCTCTGTGTCTCTATTTTTCTAAATGTTGTGACGAAACCAATACAATATTATTAACCCTTATATATTTTTCATATCTGTCAAATTTTTTATTTCTATCATCTAAAAAAAAATTCTTTCATGTAAAAATTGCCGATTTCACTTCTATAATCGTCTTTAATATTTTTATAAAACCTCCAATATATTTATTTCATTAATTTTTAGAAATAATAATGAAATCGAAGTGTTAAACGCTTCACAGCACCAAATTAATAACCTGAAAATGGGAGAAGTTATCGACATGGGTAAGGAACTTGTTCAAGATACTCCATTTCCCACCATTCTGTGGTATCCGCGATTTTCGATGACACAATGTTGGTACAACTACTACATTCAGGTGTTACTTTTTCACATGTTGCCGGCTTTCTTTTTGGATATAGGACTTAGAATTGCAGGAAAGAAACCAATGTAAGTATAATCTCTTTAGCTTTATTTAAACACAATTGTCCAACTGCAAAGCAGACACCTACAGCGTCCCCACTAAAATTTCTCCCTTCCGGTTATCGCCGAACAGTGAACAGTAGCGGCGTCAAATTAAAATGAATATATCTAAAGTTGATTTAAAAAGAAGAATACGTTTAAACAAAGGAGTTATTTTAAATAGTGAATAATTATAATTTAAGATATTTTGCTCATTTTAGCAAATGTTTTTAAATGAACGTCGGTAGTTTGATGTAATATTTAATATTGTTTAAGAGTATTTTTGATTTTTGCCTTTAAACTTATCCTCCAGTTGTCTTAGGAGGAGAAAATGAAGGACGATTACCTGTTTAAATTTCTACTGTCTCTTTAAAATTTTTTTGAAAAGTGTTCTTTTTAAGTCTTACTCTTAGCCTGCGACATTGTAAAGGAATTTAAATGTCATTTTTTGCATGATTTTTCATAAACTTAATAACTTTGGATATTACCATTTTGATAATAAGCAATAACCTACTTACTCTATGTCAATAACAATTTTAGGCACGACACTGGTATCTGTCAGTTCGCCATATACTTTGCGTTTGCCCATGCGCAACCCATTTCTGAGATCCTCGGGTCTCGTTCCCCATTTCTCTAATTTTTAATGGCGCGGTCAGTTCGGTAGTTGGACAATCTATACTACTGTATCAAATATCAATATTTGAGAAATAATTTGATCAAATATAATTGTTCATAGGGTAATAGGTACATTTTTTGTTTTTTCTTAAATGGTTTTATTTTAGAAAATTCAACTCGTTAAATTTGATTTTCTGATTGTTTGCATATTTTTTAGGTTATTTGCCATTCAACGCAAAATCTACATAGCAAATAACGTTCTAGAATATTTTATGAGATATTCCTGGGTATTTAAAAACGGGAAACTGGTTAACTTGGTCAAAACACTGAGTGAGGATGAGTTGCAAACATTCGGTGTATCGTTGGAAGCACTATCACAAAAACAACTTTTTGAATATTTCAAAAACGGCAAAATTGGCGCTGCGAAGTTTATATTAAAAGAAGAGTTTAATACAGAGGGAGCTAAGGCCAATTTAAGAAGGTACATCTTTTATTTTTTTATTACAATTATTTTTGTTATTTTGAGTATTTTCCATTTTTATTGCAAAAATTTTCATACTTATTCCAAATTTTGGGCTAATTTAAAAATCAGAAATTGAACCGTAACGGAAAATCGAGATGTTGAAAAAATAACTGGTCGTTCTTTAGTAACGATTATTAATTTAAAATGTGAATAGTTACTTTGATTACTATAGTTATTTATGCACGGTCGGTAGAATCGTAGATTGGGTAGACTGGATGAATTTTGAAATATATGAAAAAATAGGGAAAAATATAGTAAAATAGGGAAATAGGGACAAATGGGTAAAAATAGAGAAAATAAAGAAAATAGGGAAAAAATAGGAAAAAATAATGAAAAATCGAATAAAATATTGAAAAATGCAGAAAGATGCAGAAAAATAGTGAAAATAAAGAAGAAATAGTGAAAGATATTAAACAAAATTGTGAAAAATAAAGAAAAATTAATGAAAAATAAAAAAAATAGGTAAAATATGGGAAAATTGGAAGAATCAGTGAAAAACAGCGAAAAATAGTGAAAAATTGGAAAAAAAAGAAAAACAATAACATAAAAATTAAAAATCAAAAAATTAAGAAAAAAACCGTTATAATATTTTTTGAAAAATTCAGAAAATAAATTGAAAAAATCATAAAAAAAATTTGAAAAAATCAGAAAAAAATCATTAAAAATTAGCAAAAAATCTGAAAGAAATCAAAAGAAAATCAGAAAATATAAAAATAAGAAAAAAACTTTTTCAGATATTTAATGAAAGAACTGAAAAAATCCGACAGGAGAATCAGAAAAAAATCACAAAAAATAATATAAAAGAAAAAGTAAAAAGAAAAACAATTAAATAAAAATAAAAAATCAAAAAAAATAGAAAAAAATCGTTATAAAATTTTTTGAAAAATTCAGAATATAAATTGAAAAAATCATAAAAAAATTTGAAAAAATCAGAAAAAAAACATTAAAAATTAGCAAAAAATCTGAAAGAAATCAAAAGAAAATCAGAAAATATAAAAATAAGAAAAAAACTTTTTCAGATATTTAATGAAAGAACTGAAAAAATCCGACAGGAGAATCAGAAAAAAATCACAAAAAATAATATAAAAGAAAAAGTAAAAAGAAAAACAATAAAATAAAAATAAAAAATCAGAAAAAAACTCGTTATAAAATTTTTTGAAAAATTCAGAAAATAAATTGAAAAAAAATCATAAAAAAAATTGAAAAAATCAGAAAAAAAACATTAAAAATTAGCAATAAATCTGAAAGAAATCAAACGAAAATCAGAAAATATAAAAATAAGAAAAAAAAAATTTCAGATAATATACAAGAAAAAGTAAAAAGAAAAACAATAACATAAAAATAAAAAATCAAAAAAAATGGAAAAAAATCGTTATAAAATTTTTTGAAAAATTCAGAAAATAAATTGAAAAAATCATAAAAAAATTTGAAAAAATCAGCAAAAAATCTGAAAGAAATCAAAAGAAAATCAGAAAATATAAAAAAAGAAAAAAAAATCAGATATTTAATGTTAAAGTTTCAAATTTTGACATTTTTTATTTTTGACAGGTGACAGTCGGAGAAATAATTTTGACTATTCTGATAGAGATTTTCAAGGGCTTTCAAATGACATATTGTAAGTTAAATTCCATGAAATATTGCATCTGTCATTTTTTGATAATGACACTTCCGTTTGACAGATGTCATACAAAAACTCATGGGTTCTTCCCATATACCAAATTTCAGCTCAATCAAATTTTTTTTAGCTCGTTCACAATACTTTCCCTTCTCGAAAGAGGGTCGGGAAAGTAAAAGTAAATATTGATACCATCTTACCTAAATTTTAATTAGATTTTAGTATGAGCACCCTGAAAAACGTCAAATCCAATAAATCATAAAATGTAAATGAGCAAACCCTAAGTAATTAACCAATAATTCTATACCTCAGTGAAGGGGAACACGAAAATACTTTTATATAAAAAATAGTAAACTGTCAATATGAAGTACAAACATTTATTTTTATAAAAATAGTATACCAGATATTAGGTTGGGACATTTGCTTTGGCATTTTTAAAAATTTTAGGAAGAAAAACAAAGATTTTTTTTTACAAATAATGCTAATTATTTGCTTGCCAATGATTGTCCGCCCCGTATTAAAATTTGTTACCTTCATTAAATTATTGTGGTATGACCTAGTCTTTCATTATTCGTTGAAACATTTTGTATTAGAAATTCCCCGCCACTGATTTATGTTATATTGGGGTTTACATACTGGGTCATAAAAATTGTGCTATCAATCATTTTCAAATAAACTATAGTCATTTACTTAAATCTTTTGTTTTAGGTTATGGTATTTGGACATGACAGCAAAATTCATATTTTTTAGTTTCATATTTTGGATTCTTTCAACAAAACTAAATATACTTCGAATAACAATGAACAGCATTGAACATTATATAAGAGATTTACCTTAAGTAAATTAAAAAAAAAGATTTTCTATAGAATATATAGATACAAAAATTTTTGAAAAAAAATATATTAAGAATTATTTTTCTTTTTCCCTATTATATAGTTACTTATAAAAATAAATAGTTCTATTATAAATTATTGTACATTTTTAAACTACCACCCTCTATTAATAAATATGGTAAATCACAATTAATTGACTATCAGGATATGAACGACGTGGTTGGTTGAATAACAGTGGTGCGGGTATATAGCTGAGGTGATCGGATCGAATATTCCACTCATGTTTCCAACAACCAGAATCTGATAGAGAGGCACACGACAGGAGATTACTTATCCGGAACATTGTTCGACATAGTTTCGCAAGAAACATTAACAATTAATAATAACCAAAAGAATGGACATTATAGCCGAATTGCTTTATGAAATAATTCAACAAATGGACGTAATTTCGAGTTTTCGAAAACTCAAAGTTGAGAACATAAATTTCTTTAAGGCCGCAGTTTCACTGTATTTTAACGTATAAAAACACGGGTTTACCAGTTCCAATTACGTTTAAATTTTACTGAACGATGGAAAATTAAACTTTGGCAGCTTAAAGTATAATGTTTAAAGAATGGAGTCTCCTATTTTTTATTTGTCCTGTAATTAAACTGAGTTTAAAAAAAATAAAAAAAGTGATTTTTAAAATCAGAGATAAAAAGTAGGAGACTTCATTCTACGTATTTTTGTTAGTAAGCTCCTTGAATATTTCTTTATTTTATTCAGTATTTATTAAATCTAATTGGAAATACGATTGAGAAATATATGTTAAATTTATTTGTCATAATGGAGATTTTCGATAATTTCCCGTAATGTCTTAGTTCATACCCTCTCGAAAAGAGATGATAATCATATAAAAACCATGTTGTCAAACTTTTAGAAAAATCTGAATATTAGGTATTTTCGCGGAGCTAATCCTGAACTAGTTCAGAACACATTTAAGGATTACAAAGGTCACAAAGGGACAAGTTATTTGCGCATGTCCTATTCGGAATATATTCAGGATTTTTATGTACCGCGAACGCATAAAATGAAACTTATCTATGACATAATCTTTTGTTACTTAACAAAACAAATTAATTAATATTAAATTTTCACGCAATTAATTTAATGATACCAAAGAAATTATTTTTATGGAATATTTGTCTCCAGATTTGGAATATTTGTCTCTCATTAGGGAATATTTGTCTTCACATTTGGAATATTTGTCTCCACATTTGGAATATTTGTCTCTCATTATGGAATATTTGTCTCCCAATAGACGCTAACAAAATTATTTTTATAGAAAATACGTCTCCAGAGTTTTAATATTTGTCTCCAGATTTGGAATATTTGTCTCCACATTTGGAATATTTGTCTCTCATTATGGAATATGTGTCTCCCAATAGGCGCTAACAAAATTATTTTTATGGAATATTTGTTTCCAGATTTGGAATATTTGTCTCTCATTATGGAATATTTGTCTCCCAATAGGCGCTCCTGTTTTGCCAAACTTTCCAGTTTCGCACTGCATTCGGTATTGCTGCTGGTGATAAGATATCGATATTGATCATGGGACTCGCGAGTAAACCGAATTTTTATTATTTTTCCGAGTGCATCAATCTGTTATCTGCTAGATTAAAACGAAATATTTATGTTTGAGTTAAAAAAAGTCATAATCTCCAACACCAAAAAACCCCAAAACACCAAAAAACCCCATGTACCAAATTTGAATGGAACCGGTTAATAATCATAAATTTCGTCCACCATTTTGGAGTCGCCATCTTGAATTTATTTATTTTGAAAAAAAATCATGATCTCCTGTCCCAAAAAGCCCCCAATACCAATTTTGAAAAGAATCTAATCATAATTCCATATATCTTGTCCGCCATTCTTGAATTTATTAATTTTGAAAAAAAATCAAAATCTCCAACACCAAAAAAACCCCATGCACCAATTTTTAATGGAATCGGTTAATAATCATAAATGTCGTCCACCATTTTGGAGTCGCCATCATGAATATATTTATTTTGAAAAACAAATTCATAATCTCCGACCCCAAAAATACCCAAATACCAATTTTGAAAAGAATCTGATCATAATCACATATCTCGTCTGCCATCTTGAATTTATTAATTTTATGAAAAAATTTGAAATCTCCAACCCCAAAAACCTCCATATGGCAATTTTGAAGGAAATCTGCCCGTCCGTAATGAAATATCTATAAAATATATTTGGGTTGGGATTTATATTTATGATGATTTTACGTATTTATCGAAGATAAACAATTAAACAAAGTTAGTTTTACAGCATTGCCATATCCCAGCAGAGCTCAGAGATTTTCTTGCTCTTGGCATAAAATGAAATAAGATTAAAATTATATTGTATAGTAGACCAGATAAATAATATGAAACAAAATGTCACTACTAAAACGAGTAAATAATTTGGTCAAATGTATGCTGAAATAAATCGTAAATAAGACATATTGCTACATCTGTTGAATAATAGATTTATGAAATTTGACATTAATATGACATATGTCACATTTAGTTATTGTTATGAATATTATAGTGTGCCACTGCGGCCTTAACCATTGAACTTAGTTCGTACCTGACTTCACAAGGGAAGTGCAGATTTAAGGCTGGGATTTAGGCGGGAAAGCCAGCACTTGGATATTCAAATAATGATGGTATCTATTGGCAAAAAGCTACACCATTGAAAGTTATTTTTTAAATCGCAGTTTTCTTACCAAAATTTAATTCTTATTTATTTCTGTGACATTCTATTCGACCAATTAATTACTTTTCACAAATTCAGTTATAATCATGAATATTAAAAAGTTGGACGAACTCGTTACTTGTTATTTTTGAGATTCCGTCAAAGATACATGTAACCAGAGAATACAAAACAGTTAAATAATCGAATTTGACTTATCTACAAATTCTTTATTTATGTGAGTCTTGGTTGTTTTTGTTGGAATATTTACAAAAACTAATTTAATAAATGTTTACTATACTTCTGAAAGAAGAAATAATATTAAGGGCTAGTATGTATATTTAATATGTTTATTAGTTTATTTTAAGTGCATATCCGTCCTATAACCTGAATGTTTATTTTTCTTAAAAGTTCGTTGTTAGATTAATATAAGAATATAAAATGTAGTTGAATAGAGACTTTTCCACCGTTTTTATTGTGTTTATAAATGGTTAATTTTTGATTTATTTCAAATTAGTAGTTTAATAAGGCGTAATGGACAAATTTTATATGAAGTACCATCATTAATTTTAGCCCCTCTATCATCTCCCAAGTTTTGGCTACGAACTCCTTGGACACCCTTATTTGTAGGTATTAGGCTATTTATTTATTATTAGCCAAAACTCTGGATTTATTCACAATTCATTATAAATGATTAAAATGGAATTATTACAATTCTGTTAAAATAAATAATGAGTGTGAAAGACGTCAACTCATTATTAATAAATTGTAATTAATTTTATAAATCAAGCACCATTGTTTAATGGTGAACATGTTCAATATTTCCATAGAAAATTTAAATGAAGGGCAAGTCGTAAAAAATCCAATATCATTGCGGAAAATTGCAATTTTTTCAGTAAAGGTCATACCGGCGGAGACTTTCATAAAACTAATTCTACATTTCCCAATGAAAAATATGCAATTTATCAAACTAATAATCAATCACAATTTTTATATTACGGAGTTTTCAAGAAAATGAAAAATTAGATATTTTGTTACAAAATTTCTGCTCTTAAGAAGATATTTAAGATAATTTTTTCCACAGAAGATGAACTTACTAGAAACATTTTCTCCTCAATCACAAAAATATTAACTAACAGTAAATATCAAGTAAACCGTAATAACAATTTAACTTTTTTATTTGTAATTTTACACAAAAAAAAATTATTAAAATTTACTATAATCGTACGGAATCTTTCGTCAAAAATGACGTCATAGGTTCCTTCTGCGCATGCGCGCGCTCGTACTAACCTAGTATATCTACTCTTATGGATAAAATTACAATACAGTTTTGTAAAATTATTTCTAGATTATTTGTAGAATTTTTGGTAAAATTACTTGAAATGAATTGGAATTTAACATAGCTATGCACCGTGTCGTTATTTTTAAACAATTTCGTTAGTAAAATTATTTTATTTTTTTACATTCTAATTTTAATTACATTAAGAAAATATAATTTTTATAATAAATATTGTTTTTTACATTATATGACAATTTGACGTGTTAAAAATAAAACCATACCTAGATACAATGTTTTTTTTTATGTTTTATAGATAAATCCGAAACTTTACAGTTTAAGCTCCATTGTAATTAAATTCGTACAATATCTTGATTTAATTAAAGAATAAATCACTTCGGATTTCGTGCCAACTTCGAATTGGAAGAAGATTACCTTGTTTGAGGAGAAACTCGTTAAAATAAAGTTTGGGTTCAGGTTTGGAAAGAAAAACTTTACGCGTCTTTAAATTATGACTGCGAAAAACGTATCTAAGGGTAGCCCACGTTGATATAGTGCATTTTATTATTAAAAAACACCAACGTTAATTCTGGTACAAAATCTAATGATCTAGCTAATTTGTTACTGATCGATTTCTGATGTCAAAGTTTGTTCACTTTACTGATGAACTTTTCACGTTTTGAAAAATAAACAACTACATGTTACATCCTACGTTTTTAAATGTAACTGCCTTTGCGTCATCACGCGGCCTTTTCGCTCCTCAGTTCAAGTCGCGGTTTGCCTTGTGCGCCACCTCTTCCACGACCATTTGCACCGGGCAGCATCAGTGAAGAAAAAATAATCCAGTTTTTTTTTCAGCGGAAAATCAATTCTTTTCACGGTTAATGACATTTTAAGTCATTTGGAGCAAAAAAAAATTTAGATTTTTGCACGATTTCAATACTACGGTTTGTCCAACTTCACCAAAGGTGAAGTATGAGCGGCCCGTAGTAAAAAACCGATAGTGACCGACAAAAATCGGGAGAAATCGAAGGAATTTGACACAAATCGGAAAAACTAGAATAAAAATAATAAATAATGAAAAAAAAAAACATGAAAATATTAGAAAAAAATGAAAAATAAAATTGAGAAATAGAGAAAATATGAAAAAAAAAAAAAAAGAAAATTTGAGAAAAAAGAACGATAAAAATTGCAAAAAAACAAGGAAAAGTTCTTTAACGTTATTTTTTCACTTTTTGAAATATTAAAATGAGAAAAGAAATCAAAGAAATCGGAAAAACTGATGGAAAAAAAAAATTAAAAGAAACCGACAAAAATCGATAGAAATCGATAAAATTCGACCCAAATCGAAAAAACCAGAAGAATAAAAATAATAAAAAATGAGAAAAAATAAAATTGTGAAATGGGGAAAAAACTGAAAATAAAAAAAATTAAAAAAAAAGGAGAAAAAAAACGATAAAAATGGCAAAAAAAGGAAAAGAAGTTCCTTAACGTTATTTTTTCACTTTTTTGAAATATTAAAATGAGAAAAAAAAGTCAAAAAAATCGGAAAAACTGAAACAAATAAAAAAAAAAAAACGAAAGAAACCGACCAAAATCGAAAAAATTTGTGAAATGGGAAAAAAACTGAAAATAAAAAAAATTAAAAAAAAAAACTTTAAAAATGGCAAAAAAATGGAAAAGAAGTTCTTTAACGTTATTTTTCAACTTTTTGAAAACAGAGGAAATGGAAAAAATTAAAAAACAAAAGAATTAAAAAAAAACAGAACACTTAAAAAAACAGAACAAAATCAAAAAACAACAGAAAAAATCAAAAAAACAAGAAGAAAAAAACGAAAAATTGAAAAAATCGAGAAAACAGAGGAATGAGAAAAAATTAGAAAACAAAAGAAAAAAAAAACAGAACAAAATCAAAAAACAACAGAAAAAATCAAAAAAACAAGAAGAAAAAAACGAAAAATTGAAAAATAGAGAAAACAGATTAATGAGAAAAAAATTAGAAAACAAAACAATTACAAAAAAAACAGAACACTTAAAAAAATGAGGAAGGATTAGAAAAAATCAGAAAAAAAGTAAAAATTAAAAAAAATAGAAAAATGAGAAAAAAAAAACGATAAAAATGGCAAAAATCGGGAAAAGAAGTTCCTTAACGTTATTTTTCCACTTTTTGAAAACAGAGGAATGAGAAAAAATTAGAAAACAAAAGAAAAAAAAGCAGAACACAAAAAAAACAGAACAAAATCAAAAAACAACAGAAAAAAACAAGAAGAAAAAAACGAAAAATTGATAAATCGAGAAAACAGAGGAATGAGAAAAAATTAGAAAACAAAAGAATTAAAAAAAACAGAACACTTAAAAAATGAGGAAAGATTAGAAAAAATTGAAAAAATCAGAAAAAAAGTAAAAATTAGAAACATTAAAAAAATGAGAAAAAATCAGAAAAAAAATTAAAGAAAAATCAGAAAATATTGGGAAAAAAATAACATAAAATTGTGAAGTAGGGAAAAAATATCTATTAATTATCACAGTAATTAAGTAACTTCGTTACAGCATTGGGCGAAAGTGATAAAATTAGCGTTGTTGCACTTTTGTATTTTAAGTGTAAAAGAAACCAAGGAATTCCATTTTGGAGTAGGCGACATTTTAAGTTAGAAAAAACCTGGATTGGATATATTAAAAAATAGGAAATATTAATTTCTAAAACAAAAGCTATGTATTATAACCAGTTACGAAAAGTATGATTTTCTGTAACGAATGTTGAAATATGAAAAACAACTGTGCCTCATTAAAGAGGATTCGCGAATTAAGAATTCTATTCTCGTAGATAGAGATGGAAATAATTTTTTTCATTCTCATTAGAGATAAACAAAAAACAAAGCGTTTCGTTGTTGAGAGCTGAAATTTGTTTTAAAATTTATTTGACTTCGAATAAAAAGTTTAAGATTAAAAATGAATTTATTTGAAAGATATTTTTAGAACATTTCTTACATCTTTTTTTTATTTAATGAATAATTTTTGATTTTTTATTGACTGAAGACTTTTTAATTATTTAAGCTATTAAAATAAGATAAACAAAGATAAAGTATTTTATACATGTAACTTTACCAGTCATCACAAATTTTCTCTTTGACTGAAATTAAATTCTCCGCCAACACACAAAAAAGAAAAGTCTTGAATTCAGGAGGAAAAAGGTCAAACCGTGTAACCTTTTACTTCTCTTTCTTGTTCGGATATATTTTTTATAAAATTCTTATGAATAATGACGTTATTTTTTATTTCGTTTTATTTTTAATTAAAAATTTACAACCCCCCCGAATTGTTTTATTTCAACCGTATGTTGATATTGATATTTATGAAAATGATTATTTATTTATTTCCTGTAATCTTATTAAAATCTTTTTTAATTAAGTTCAATTTAAAATACTTCTTTCATAATATACAGAAAGTTTATGAAAAAATTTTAAGGTCGGGGGACGAATTTCGTTACTTTATTTTTTCACTTTTTAAAAATTCAAAATGAGAAAATAAGTCTAAAAACTGAAAAAATCGGAAAAACCGAAAAAATCGGAAACAATTAAAAAAATCGGGATAAACAAAAAAATTTTAAAAACCCAAAAATCCAAACAAATCGAAAGAAATAGAAAGATGTCGAAAGAAACCGAAAGATGTCGAAAACAGAACAATGAAAATAAAATGACAAAAACATCGAAGAATAAAAAAAATGGAAAAATTCATACAAATTGGGAAAAAACAGAAAAATGAGAAGAAGAATCGAGAAATAAAATTGTAAACTGCGGAAAAAACGACAAAATCGAAAAAAACCCGATAAAGTCACAAAGAATCGCATAAAAACACTGAAAATCGCAGAAAAAATGGAAATAATTATAACAGTCAAAAATACTTAAAAAATTCAAAACAATTGAAATAAATCGAAAAAAATTAAAGGAATAAGATAAAATCAAAAAACAAAAAAAAAGAAATGAAAAAAAAAAACAGAACAATCAGAAAAAATAAGGAAATTTGGAACAATCGAAAAAACCATACAAAAAACACAAAAAACGAAAAAATGAATAAAAAAACGAAGAAAGTCGCAAAAAAATCCCAAAAATTGCAAAAAATACCAAGAGATTGGAAAAAATCAGAAAAAAATAAAAAAAAACCACAAAAAAAAAACGGAAACAATTATACTTAACCGTCAAAAACAAAAAAAAATAATGAAAGAATTGAAATAAATTGGAAAAATTACAAAACAGATAAAGGAATAGAAAAAAAAACAGATGAATGGGAAAAAATGAGAAAAATTAAAAAAAAAACGGAAAAAATCCAAAAAAAAAAACAGAAAAGAAATCAAAAACCAGAATAATGAGAAAAAATTAGAAGAATCAAATAAATGAAAAAAAAATTGTAAAATGCGGAAAAAGCCATGTAATTAAAAAATCCGAAAAAAATCGCAAAAAAGCGAAAAGTTGCAAAATATACCAAGAGATTGGAAAAAATCACAAAAAATTCCCAAAAAAAAAATCAAAAAACAATCACAAAAAAAAACGGAAACAATTATGCTTAACCGTCAAAAACAAAAAAAAATTGAACGAATTGAAATAAATTGAAAAAATTAGAAAACAGATAAAGAAATAGAAAAAAAACAGATTAGTGGGAAAAATATGAGGAAAATTTAAAAAAAAACGGAAAATATCCAAAAAAAAAAACAGAAAAAAAAATCAAAAAATAGAATAATGACAAAAAAATTAGAAGAATCACACAAATGAAAAATAAAATTGTAATATGCGGAAAAAAACCATCTAATTAAAAAAACCGAAAAGAACGCTAAAAACCGCAGAAAATCGAAAAGTTGGAAGAAATCACAAAAATTTCAAAAAATAACAAATAATGGCCAAAAAATAAGAAAAAATCAGGAAAATTTGGAAAAAATCGAAAAACCAGACAAAAAACAGAAAAAAAAACAAAAAACCAAAAAATGAAAAAAAAATAAAAGTCGCAAAAGAATCCCAAAAATTGCAAAATATACCAAGAGACTGGAAAAAATCAGAAAAAAATCAGAAAAAAAAATCAAAAAACAACCACAAAAAAAATGAAAACAATTATACTTAACAATCAAAAACAAAAAAAAATTGAAGGAATTGAAATAAATTGAAAAAATTAGAAAACAGATAAAAAAATTGAAAAAAAAAACAGGTTAATGGGAAAAATATGAGGAAAATTAAAAAAAAACGGAAAAAATCAAAAAAAAAGAACAGAAAAAAATTAAAAACAGTATAATGAGAAAAAAATTAGAAGAATCAAACAAATGAAAAATAAAATTATAAAATGCGGAAAAAAACCATGTAATTAAAAAAACCGAAAAAAATCGCAAAAAAGCGAAAAGAACGCTAAAAACCGCAGAAAATCGAAAAGTTGCAAAAAATTGGAAGAAATCGCAAAAATTTCAAAAAATAACAAATAACTACAAAAAAATCAGAAAAAAAATTGGAAAAAACAACCAGAAAAACCGGAAACAACCCTCAAAAAAATCGAAAGAATTGAAATAAATCGAAAAAATTTAGAGAATAAGAAAAAATATGAAAGCAAAAGAAATAAATAGAGAAAAAAACAGAACAGTGAGAAAAAATAAGGAAAATTGGCAAAAAAATCAGAAAAAACCAGAAAAATTTGGAAAAAACGAAAAAACCAGACAAAAAACAGAAAAAACAAAAAATGAAAAAAAAAACGAAAAAAGTCGCAAAAAATCGCAAAAAAATTGCAAAAAATTGCAAAATTGCAAAAAATCAAAAAACAACCACAAAAAACGGAAAGAATTATACTTAACCGTCAAAAACCAAAAAAAATAAAAATTGAAATAAATTGAAAAAATTAGAAAATTGATAAAGAAATAGAAAAAAAAACAGATCAATGGGAAAAAAATGAGGAAAATTAAAAAAAACCGGAAAAAAACAAAAAAAATTGAAAGAATTGAAATATATTGAAAAAATTAGAAAACAGATAAAGAAATAGAAAAAAACCAGACCAATGGGAAAAAAAATGAAGAAAATTAAAAAAAAAACGGAATAAATCCAAAAAAACAGAAAAAAAAAAATAAAAAAACAGAATATTGAGAAAAAAATTAGAAGAATCAAACAAATGAAAAATAAAATTGTAAAATGCCGAAAAAAAAAACATTTAATTAAAAAAACCGAAAAAAATCGCAAAAAAGCGAAAAGAACGCTAAAAACTCCTGATAATCGAAAAGTTGGAAGATATCACAAAAATTTCAAAAAAATAACAAATAATGGCAAAAACATCAGAAAAAAATTGGGAAAAAACAACGAGAAAAACCGGAAACAACCCTTAAAAAAAATCGAAACAATTGAAATAAATCGAAAAAATTTAGAGGAATAAGAAAAAATCAGAAAGCTAAAGAAATAAATAGAAAAAAAACAGAACAATGAGAAAAAATAAGGAAAACTTGGAAAAAATGGAAAAAACCAGACAAAAAACAGAAAAAACAAAAAACGAGAAAATGAAAAAAAAACAACGAAAAAAATCGCAAAAAAATCCCAAAAATTGCAAAAAAATTGCAAAATATACCAAGAGATTAGAAAAAATCAGAAAAAAAATCCCAAAATAAATCGAAAACAATTAGAGGAATAAGAACAAATCAGAAAGCAAAAGAAATAAATAGAAAATAAAAAACAGAACAATGAGAAAAATTAGGAAAAATTAGAAAAAATTTGAAAAAATCGAAAAAAATCAGAAGCTCAAGATGTTCGGGAAATATTAATTAATTAAAAACCCTGAAATCCAGAACTGAAATAAAAATATTAATCAGAAAAAATTGACATCTAAAATATCAAAAGTCTTGGATGACGTAATAATGAACGCGACATTTAAATTTTCACTGGTTTTTGTACATAAGAGCACTTTTGTGTTGGATTATAATTCGTATAGACTATATACCGGTTAATCATCCATCAGTACTATTTTTTTTTTAATTTTGTAAATTTTTGGTTAAGTTAATTTTTTTTATTATATTTTAAGTGCTACTACAACTTGCTTTAATTTAGTTTTAAATGTATTTTCTAAAAAAAAAAGCCTTTTTACACAACAACGGTTGTTACTTTTAATTGCTTTTTTTTATCGACTACTCTATCAATCTTTCTAAAGAAACCTTCGTCTATTGAAACCAGAGCTGATAGAAAGGACAAGAGGCCTAAATGTCAAATTAATTATCTTTCATCTCGTCTGGTGAAAAGACCGACTGAGCTTGTTAATTCGAAGCACAATTCCAAATAGATTGGTCACTTTGCACCCTCGTACATTCAACAATTCGCATAAAACGCTTGGACGATTTTGGATTTCGTATATTTCGCAATAGTTCGTCACGTCTTGTACCCGCAACCGAGATTGGGACGTGCACACAACTTAATACGATGTTCTGAAAAAGTTTTTCTTTCATTTCGAAATATATAGAAACGTGATAAGAAAAAATAAACTAAAGCGATATTAATAATATATCGGTTAAGGTATATTTTAAAATTCTAAGAATTTTCACTAGATCATAATATTTTTTTTCCACTACCAACCTGATATTGACCTATTTGTTCTCCATCTGTGTGCTCAGATCGGTTAAATACAAATTTATTATTAACCAAGATCAGTAAATTAAACCACCAACCAGTGATGTAGTGAGAGCTGGTTCAAAGTGTTCCAAAAGCATATAGTTTTAAAGGGCTTCTAAGTAATGGTAATTTTTTTTTTTGAAAACACTCTCAATTACTTTCTTATTGAGCCTATGAATGGTTGGATATATGGGAATATTTACTTTATTATCAATAAAATCGCAAAAGAAAAATACATTTTAGGTAAAAAAATACTGTATGACGTTTTAAGATCCTTGATCCATCATTGAGTAATTCTAAATACATTATAAAAATCTTTGGAAATTTTTGAAAACTGACCAAAATCTTGATAAAAAAGTAAAAACAGACTGAAAATAATACTAATCCTTGAAAAATCCTTTGAAAATTACTTGAAAAACGTTACTAAATCCTTGAATTATTTTTATAAATATCTTTGAAAAATCCTTAAAAATTGTAATTTTTTAAAAGCTCAAACAAATATTCTTAAATAATACTTGCAAAATCCTTGATTTTTTTTTGAAAAATGACCAAAATCTTGAGAAAAAAGTAAAAACATACTGAAAATAATACTAATCCTTGAAAAATCCTTGTAAAGTCTTTGAGAATTACATGAAAAACGTTACTAAATCCTTGAATTATTTTTATAAAAATCTGTGAAAAGTCCTTAAAAAGTGTAAATTTTTAAAAGCTCAAACAAATATTCTTAAATAATTCTTGCAAAATTCTTTAATTTTTTTTTTGAAAAATTATCAAAATCTTGAGAAAAAAGTAAAAACAGACTGAAAATAATACTAATCCATGAAAAATCCTTGTAAAGTCTGAAAATTTCTTAAAAAACGTTACTAAATCCTTGAATTATCCTTATAAATATCTTTAAAACTTTTAAAAATTGTAAATTTCTTAAAAACCCAAAAAAATATTAAAAAATACTTGCAAAATCCTTGAATTTTTTTAAAAAGAGACAAAAAACTGAAAATAATAATAATCCTGGAATTATCCTTGTAAAGTGTTTGAAAATTACTTGAAAAACGTTACTAAATCCTTGAAATATCCTTTTAAAAATCTTTGAAAAATCCTTAAAAATTGCAAATTCTTTAAAAACTCAAAAAATATCTTTAAATAATACTTGCAAAATCCTGTTTTGAAAAATGACCAATATCTTAAAAAAATACTAAAAGACTGAACGTAATACTAATCCTGGAATTATCTTTGTAAAGTCTTTGAAAATTACTTGAAAAACATTAATAAATCCTTGAAATATCCTTGTAAATTTTGTAGATTTCATAAAAAAATTTCATCCAAAAATTATCCTTAAATAATACTTGCAAAATCCATGAAAATATTTGGAAAATGACCAAAATCTTGAGAAACAGTGAAAGACTGAAAATAATACTAATCCTTGAATAATCCTTGAAAAATCCAAGTAAAGTCCTTGAAAATCTTTAATAAATCATTGAAATATTCTTATAAAAAATTTCGAAAAATCCTTAAAAATTGTAAATTCCTTAAAAACCCAAAAAAAATCTGTAAATAATACCTTGCAAAATCCTTAAAAATTTTTGAAAAATGACCAAAATCTTGAAAAAATAGTAAAAGACTGAAAATAATACAAATCTTTGGAAAATCTTTGTAAAGTATTTCGAGATCACTTGAAAAACATTAATAAATCCTTGAAATTTCCTTTTAGAAATCTTTAAAAAATCCTTAAACATTTCATAAAATTCCAAAAAAGCTCCTTAAATAATACTTACAAAATCCTTGAAAATTTTTAAAAAATGATTAAAATCTTGAAAAAAACAGTAAAAATCTGACATTAATAGTATCTAATCCTTAAAAAATCCTTTTAAAGTCTTTGAAAATTACTTGAAAAACGTTACTAAATCCTTGAAAAATCCTTAAAAATTGTAAATTTCATAAAAACCCAAAAAAATATCCTGGAATTATCTTTGTAAAGCCTTTGAAAATTACTTGAAAAACGTTGGTAAATCCTTGAAATATCATTTTAAAAATTGTAAATTTCATAAAAACTCAAAAAAACATCCTTAAATATTACTTGCAAAATCCTTGAAAATTTTTGAAAAATTAGAAAAATCTTGAAAAAATACTGAAGGATTGAAAATAATACTAATCCTTGAAAAATCCTTTTAGAGTCTTTGAAAAACGTTAATAAATCCTTGAAATATCCTTATAAAAATCTTTGAAAAATCAGTAAAAATTGTAAATTCTTTAAAAACCCAAAAAAATGTCTCTAAATAATACTTGCAAAATCGTTGAAAATTTTTGAAAAATGACCAAAATCTTGAAAAAATTGTAAAAGACTGAAAATAATACTAAATCCTTGAATTATTCTTATAAAAATCCTTAAAATTTGTAAATTTCTTAAAAACCCAAAGAAATATTCTTAAATAATACTTGCAAAATATCCTTAAATAATTCTTGCAAAATCCTTGCAAATTTTTGAAAAATGACCAAAATCTTGAAAAATAATAAAAGACTGAAAATAATACTAATCCTTGAAAAATCCTTGTAGTCTTTGAAAATTACATGAAAAACGTTACTTAATCCTTGAATTATCCTTATAAAAAACTTTAAAAGTCCTTAAAATGTAAATTTCATAAAATTCCAAAAAAATATCCTTAAATAATTCTTGCAAAATCCTTGAATTTTTTTGAAAAACCTTCACTTTACTTAATAAATTTGAGCCAACCCAGTTCCGATTTTAAACCCATTTTTAAAAATCGCAGAAAAACGAAAAAAGTCGCAAAAAATTGGAAAAAAATCACAAAAATTGCAAAATATAGCCAAAAATGGCAAACAATCAGAAAAAGAATCGCAAAAAAACAAAAAACAAGCGAAAAAAAAACGGAAACAATTGACCGTCTAAATGATTTAAAAATTCAAAAGAATTGAAATAAATCGATAAAATCAGAGGAATATGAAAAAATCGGAAAACAAAAGAAAGAAATAGCAAAAAAAATAGAACAATGGGAAAAAATGACGATAAAAAACAACAGAAAAATGAGAAAAAAAACCGATAAAAAGTTAGATGAAATGAACAAATGAAAAATAACATTGTAAAATGAGGAAAAAAACGAAAAAATAAAAAAAACAAGCTAAAAATCGCAGAAAATGAAAAAAATTGCAAAAAATTCAACAAAATCACAAAAATTGGAAAAAACAACAAAAAATGTCCAAATCAGAAAAAAAAACAACCAAAAAATCGGAAACAATTGTAACTCTCTAAAAAAATTAAAAAATTCGAAAGAAATTGTAAAAAATCAAAAGAAATATAAAACGCAAAGAAGCGCACAGAAACGCTAAAAAACGCAGAAAAAATTGGAAAAAAATTACAAAAATTTCAAAATATAGCAAAAAATCAGAAAAAGAATAGCAAAAAAAAACAAAAAAAAAAAATCATAAGCAATTGTAACCGCCAAAAAAAAAAATAATTATTCTTATAAAAATCTTTAAAACTCCTTAAAAATTGTAAATTTCTTAAAAACGCAAAGAAATATTCTTAAATAATACTTGCAAAATATCCTTAATAATTCTTGCAAAATCCTTGAATTTTTTTAAAAAATGACTAAATCTTGAAAAAATAGTAACAAACTGAAAATAGTACTAATCCTGGAATTATTCTTGTAAAGTCTTAAAATTACATGAAAAACGTTACTAAATCCTTGAATTATCCTTACAAAAATCTCCTTAAAAATTGCAAATTTTATAAAAACCCAAAAAAATATTCTTAAATAATTCTTGCAAAATCCTCGAAATTTTTTGAAAAACCTTCACTTTACTAAATAAATCTGAGCCAACCCAGTTCCGATTTTAACCCCATTTTTAAAATAACTTTTACTATTATATATAGGATACCACAAGGGACGGTTTTGGGACCTCTACTATTTATAATTTATATAAATGGATTACTTATCCAAAACCTCGTTGGATAAATATAAAGATTTGTTGATGACACAGTAATTTTATATTTTTGAGGTACGTGGGATACTCTAAATTTATGAAAAATAACAAAATACCATATGAATAAAATAAATTTGACTAATCAATTAAAAATACCCATAAATAAAATTTGTTAGAAAATTGATCAAAAATTATACAAATAAAGTTAAATCAAACAAAAAATTTAAAAAATTTTAAAACCATTATCTAATTACAAAATTTTAGAGCATCATATTTTGTCGATTAAACATTTTTTTACTCTTTAGTTGTTGGAGTTTGTCTAAACTTTGACCTCAATATTATTTATTTTGTTTATATCAAGTTGACTGATTTTTGTGAAGTTTTCAATGACAGTTGTAATTCTTAGAAAAATTTTTTCAATAAATCAATACAAAGGTTCAAACTTATTTTTATTCTGCTGTAGCATCATATATATTCTAATATTAGTAATTTATTATTATTATTATTACTATTTATCGAGAACAAATAAATGCGGCCTTAATCTACCGATTATCCATACATACTATTGATTTATTAAAAAAATCTAAATATAACAGCTTAACGATTTAAAATTTCATACCGGAAATTTACCCGTTGTTTCAAAGTTGCATCTATAAATCAAGATCTGTCTCCGTAACTAAATCAAATTGCGAGCTTTGGAAAACGGAATAAAACTTCCATTCCGATATTATTCATAAAAGCTGCTGAGGTTGCAATGAATCAACAACGAACGAACGAGCTTAAACTCGCTGAGTTTATCATCCTTCATAGAAACTTAATAATTTTATTTGAGAGGAGTTTGCCTTCTTCAGTAAGCCATTCACGGATACATCTTTATTAGATAGGAGAAAAAAAAATTGGTAGTGATTGGATGTACGAAGAATGTTTATTATATTCATAATTGTGTTTTATTAATTACATATAAATAGAGCATTATGTGTATGTACACTGAGGAAAAAGTTTAATCAGCATTATTAAGAATTTAATTATTAGTGCATTTAAAGGAACGGTAAAAGGGGTAGAAATACTCCGCATGAAGAGACCCCCTATCCCTCATGTTTTTGAGGTCGCTGATTACGAAAATGAAGGTTAAAACTACCATCAAGGGGCGGAACACCCTTAAAATTGCAAAAAACACCCATAAATAGGGGTGTTTTTCGACTGTACCTGTTGTTTTGCTCAACTAATGCAATTTTAGGGGTGGTTCAACAATTGCTACAAGTTTGAACCCCCATTTTCGTAATCAGTGCCCCAAAAAACATATAAGATGACTTAGTTCGCAAAACACCGTAACTGGTAATTTTTCCCGAAAATTCACCCCTTGGGAGGGGTGTTTCTGGTATGGGGGGTGTGTCACACAAATTTTCCAGTCTCGACACCCCGATTTTTGAAATCAGCGACCCAAAAAACATATTTAGGGGTTTTTTGCAATTTTAAGGGTGTTCCGCCCCTTGCTGGTAGTTTTAACCTTCATTTTCGTAATCAGCGACCCCAAAAACATGAGGGATAGGGGGTTTCTTCATGCGGAGTATTTCTACCACTTTTACCGTTCCTTTAAATGGACTATATAGTAGACTAGCTTTTGCAAGCGACTTCGTCCGCGTTGATGTTGGAATAAATAAAAGATTTCCTTCTTATATCTGTTTCTTTCCCCTACTTTTTATACTCTGTGATGAATATTGTATTGAATATTGAATACAAACATACAAAGAAATGTACAATAATACATGAAAAGCATAAAATGAGCTAAAATGTGTTAAAAGTTCTAAAAAAACTGAAAAGTTAAAAAAAGTGATAAAGGAAATTGTAAAGAATGTTAAAAAATGCAAAAAAAACTAAAAAAAAGGTTAAAAAATGCTGAAAAAAGTAAAATAATACTAAAAAATGCTAAAAATGAAAAAAAAACCTGATGTGGCCAGCACATGACCTCTCGCCATTTTTGAATCAAAAATTTACAGGTTGACACAAAAAAGTATGAAAAAAAATTATATTTTTGTAAATCTGGCAACAATGGCAAAAGTTTCGAAAATTTTAATGAGATGAAAATAAACTATAGGGTATACAAAATATATGTGTAAAACTTTATTGCCGTTTTGTATAATAATGGAGTCATTACCCATAGCAACTGCCACTTCCGGTTGTGCGATTGGCACCAAAATCTAATCAGATCTAATCTAGGGTATCAGAATCCTGTATGCAAAATTTAAAATTTTTTTATTCAGTAGTTTTTGAGTTATCGTTACTACAACATCCATCCGAAAACACACACTAACACACACACACACACACTAACACACACACATACACACACTAACACACACACACACAGACATCATCGCGAAAATATTAAAATCGTATTCTAGGGACCTCAAAACGTGTTTATCAATTGAAAACTTACTACCCAATTTTTAGCATGATTCCTATACCTCTCTTATCTGAAGGGCGAGAGGTAAAAATGCAATAAATTGCCAAAAAACTAAAAAAAGGAAAATAATGTTAAAAAATGCTAAAACTGCAAAAAATTCCAAAAAATTAAAAAAAAAACCAAAAAGATGCCAAAAAATCTAAAAAAAAGAAAAAATACTGAAAAAATTTAATTAATGCCAAAAAACGTTAAAAATGCATAAAAATCCCAAGAAGTAGAAAAAAATACAAAAAGAAAAACAAAAAAATGCAAAAAAATTATAAAAAATGCAAAAAAAAATAGAAACATATGCAAAGAAGAAAAGTTTAAAAAGTGTTAACAGAAATTGTAAAAAATGCTAAAAACACCTGAAAAAGTATTCTTGGATACTCGTCGGAAAAGTTTTGGGGCAACACAACCGATTTTTTTGTTTTTGACAGGTGACAGTTGGACAAATAATTTTCACTGTTCTGAATAGAGTTTTTCAAGGGCTTTCAAATGACATTTGTTGATAGTGACACTTCCGTTTAACAGATATCGTACAAAAACTATGGGTTCTTCCAACGGCTAACCCAAACCTACATACCAAATTTCAGCTCAATCGAATTAATACTTTTTCAGATATTTAATGTTAAAGTTTTATTTTTTGACATTTTTTATTTTTGACAGGTGACAGTTGGATAAATAATTTTAACTGTTCTGAATAGAACTTTTTAAGGGCTTTCAAATGACATATTGCATGTCAAATTCCGTGAGATATTGCATCTATCATTTTCTGATAGTGACACTTTCGTTTGACAGATGTCGTACAAAATCTAATTAGTTCTTCCGACCGGTAACCCAAAGCCATATACTAAATTTCAGCTCAATCGGATTAAAAGTGTGGCCTCTATCGTGGAAGAATACACACAGACAGACAGACAGACAGACAGATTTCCATCTGGAAATGGTCTTAATCATCTCAGGTGACTTTTAAATGGATATTTCTATCTTTATCTCGAAACATTTTTTTAGCTCGTTCACAATAAAAGTAAAATATTTGCACTACCTCAGGGGAAGAGCCACTCCCCTATAAAAAATTACCCTATATGGTTTTGATTGATGCACTTACTCGATCGGGTCAATACTTGTTTAACCCCAATTTTGAACCCCTAAAAGTGCGAATTTTCAAAATGACTTTCTCAGTGCTCCCCTACACTACCAAAGGAAACTACCCTGAAAATTTCACGTCTCTATCAAATCTGGTTTAGTCTGTGCGTTGATTGTCAGTCAGTCAGTCAGCGACACGACAATTTTATATTTATAGAGAGATAAAAACTTTAATACGTATTAGGACTCAACAAATGTTTAGATATGACAATAAAAAGGGCTTTAATTGTAATTATTAGGCTTAGTTAACTTAAGGTAATTAAACACTTTAATAACAAACAGAAAACAGTAACCGTTAGTAACCAAAAATTAATCACCTTAGAAGTCCAAATTATTGGAAGTATTTCATATTTTACTTAACACAATTAAACAAATTATTAATCGTAATTAAACAAGTTTTATAGTGACTGGTGACAAGTTTTATTAGTTTTGTGTTACAAAGCCTGGAATTTCAAGTACTTCTTATAGAGTGGGGGCTCGGGAAATTTCTGGATCACTTTAGAGGTAAGTTTTACAAATGAGTCATACGATATTGTCTAATTATTTTGTCTTGGATAGACCATAAGGACCTTAATATTAAAATCCCAATGATCCAATTTGTCTGAAAAAATATAAAGTGCAAAATAAAGGTGTACTTTATTTAAATCTACATATTTAAAATAAACATTCTGTTTATTAAAGACAAAAATAATTAAAAAATATTGTAATATGATTAATTTGTAAAATTTATCTCTAAAGCGGTCTAGGAATTCCCCAAGTTCCCATTCTATGAAAAATTCAATTTTTAAACTATCCTTTTGTAACACAAAACTAATAAAAAACTTGTCACCAGTCACTATAGACATAACCAAATAGCTCGAATTATGGCTCGTGGCTGTCTGTGTAATGTACGGTGATTTTTTTACTTTATTGTACCTAACACCAACAAGTCCTACTCCAAAACTCAAACATAAATGACAGGAAAAATATGGAAGAAATAGGAAAAATAAGGGAGAGTATTAAAAAATTGGAAAAACAGGTAAAAGTAGGGCAAAATAGGAAATTAGGGAAAAATAAGAAAAAACAGGGAGAATTATGGAAAAGTAGTGAAAAAGGGAAAAAGGGAAAATATGAAAAATAAGGAGAAATAGTAAAACATAGCTAAAGATATGGAAATTTATGGAAAACAGGAAAAAATTATGATAAACAGGAAAAAATGATGAAAACAGGAGAAAGAGGAAAAAAATGTAAATATAGAAATTATCGGTAAAAATTAAGAAAAATATTGAAAAAATGGGGAAAAATGGCAAAAAATGGAAAACCTACTGAAAAATAGGGACAAACAGAGAGAAATAAAAATATATATATAAAAAAAAATGATAAATAGGATGAAGTGGAAAAAAATAGGAAAAAACAAACAAAGCTCGGTTGTCCAGGTACTAATCTTAAAGAAACTCCGTAACAAATCAGTTTAGATATAAATATCTTTTTTTTTAATAAAAAAATATACTGCATATGAATTTTCGATGAAAATATCTGTGTAACAGATTAATCAATCTATTTTTTTTATCATTAATAAAATGAAAAAGCATTAATTACTTGATGTTTCAGTGTCTTACTAGACATATTAAAAAAGGTGTTTGGTTAGACACCGAAACGATAAAAATAAAGTTGGATTCGTATTAAAGTAGTAGTTTAATTAATTAATGCTTTTTTATTGAATTGTCAAGTTGAGTGATGGAAGTAAAGGGCGTTAAAATAATGACCAATAACATAACTGTATATACGACAGGTTCATAAATTATAAATGAGAAATAATAAATTTATAATTTTGGATCGAATTAAGTTTTTTTCTTAGCTCGATATTGTTATGATTGCTGTTGTTAAAAGGACAAATATTAAGTAAATAAATTGTGAAAAAAATATAAATATTGTTATGGGAATTTTATAAATTATTAAATTTTTTTTTTGAGTTAATATTTAATTTATTTAAAGATTATTAATAGTTAAATGTTTATTAAATGGGATCAAAAATAGTAAACAAAGAATTATCTAACTCCATGTGTATTTGTAAATTCGATCAAAAAATAAAAATAGTCTTGCTAATTGGTTTCTGCCAAAGCCATTTAACTAACAAAAAAAAATTAAATGGGATAGAAGAGTTGATATGTAAGTAAAGAAAAGGAAACAAAGTGGCAATAAATTTAAAAAATGAAAGAATCTTAAAATTTGTTAAAATAATGAAAGATGATATAATAAAATTGAAATTTTGGAATTATAATACATGAAATTTAACCAATCAAATTCAGATAGTAAACAGGGAATATATGGTTAATAAAATAAAACTAAGGTAGCGATATTAAAAAAAAATCTAGTAGTTAAAAAAAAGATAAAAAAAATGGAAATAATAAACAAGTCATTTTTTAAAGACTGTTAAAGAAATTTTAAAAGGGAAAGAAATTTAAGAAAAATATAAAATTATATATCAAATAACTAAGAAAATATAGTTTTAATTAAAATAAAAAAGAAAATTGTAAAACAAAATTCAAGTAAAATTTGGAATGGTACTCAATCAGTAGTAAAAAAAATGGAGGAAGACTAAATTATATCAATTTTAAATTTTGGGAAAGCATCTATAATTTAAGAAACCATGAAGTAAGAAGATATTTGGAAGAAGACAAAGAAATTAAAGTTAGAACTAATCATATAAGAAAAACACAAAAAGTGGAATATAACAGGGCAATTTATATTTTTTTGTGATAATGTTTGTAATGTTTATTATTTTTTTGGCTAGAACCCAACCAAAAAATCTGAGAGTGTTAATATCATAACAATATATATGGCTGATTGACATAAAGTCCTTAAATATTACAAACTGTTTTATTTTATTGAAAATTTACTTCAAGCTCTAACTGTAACTTTAATAGCTCCGGAATTAATTATTGATGAATTTAGAATGTGAACTTACTTCATTTCAAATATATGGACGCACTTACCGATTCTGATTTTATCCCCGGAATAATATTGTTCAATATATGAGTCGAATTCATAATTTGTTTGAAGCTTACCTGAAAAAATAAGAAAAATTAACAAATAAAATACAAACAATTTTGTAATAAATTTTGCCCATAATAATAATGGGGAGTTCAACAAAAATATAACCTCACGTTTTTTCTTTATTAACAGTTAGAATTAATCCAATAAAACTAATTGAGTTTAATTATCTACCATAATTTTTGCTACATTTTTGAATAAATTTAATTTAAAAATTCAAATTTCTAATTATTCGAAAATGCCGCCATTACGATCGTGACGTCACTTATGTGTCAAACCATTAAGTGCAAATGTGTAAAGAAGAGAATACGAATGAATTACAGCTGTTAAATCTCACTTATACAGACAAAGATGGAGAAAGAGAGATAAATAAATTAGATTCCGCTGTTAGATCAAGAAAACGTCTATTTTAACGAGATCAGGTAATAATTTACTGTTTGGTACATAAGTACTGGGCACAAGCGTTCCTGATTAAGTGAAACGTGCGTCCGCGTCTGCTTACTGCATATTTCACTGTCACTGTTGTAGTTTGTACTCTGTAGAGCTGGTTAATGTTAATAATTTTCCGTATTTATTTGTATTTGTAAAGATACGTAAACAAAAGTAAAAGTAAAACACAATTAAAAACATATTGACCAAACGACACTTTATAAGCAAACGTCATTTATATTTGAAAGCGTCAATTTTATTTAGGGAAACTGGCCACATTAATATTATGCTGCAGCTATAGCACATAAGTGACGTAGGTGCACTACAAGTTGCATAGATGCAGTAATTTTTTAATATTAATTTTTTCATGTTAAATTAAAGAAAAAAAAACAGAAAAAATGTTTTTTTCATAAAAATAAATTCATTTTTTTCTGAAATAATGCAAAAAAAGATGTACTAATATTTTAAGTTGAACTCCCCATTAAAGAAAAAGTATAAAATAAAATTAAACACTGCTAGCAATAATTGCACAATAAAGAATTTTAGATATCACTTAATGTCAATTCCAAAAAAAAACAAAAATCAGTTGTGTTACCACAGAATTTTTCCGGCTCGGCTGTGGATAATAGGATTATTTTAATTACAATAAACAAAATTTCTGAATGGGGTTTAGAGCGGAAGGGGCATCTGCATACCAAAATTTAGGTCCACAACTTTAATATTAAAAACAATACTTAAAAAAGAAGAATCAATGTCGTACTTCAGGACCTTCTACTACACTAATTCTAAGAGTTACAAATTTTTTAACTCTTTTGAGTTAGAATTCGAATTTAAAATCCAACTTTCAAATAAAAAACATTCTACCCTCTCGAGTAAGAGCGTCAACCAAAAACATACAGGGTGATTCTTTTAGAGGGGAGTGGCTCTCCCCCCTGAGGGAGTGCAAATATTTTACTTTCCCGACCCACCTCCGAGAAGGGAGAGTATTGTCAACGAGGTAAAAAAAAATTAGAGATAAAGATGGAAATATCAATTTTGACATTACCTGAGATGATTAAGACCATTTCCAGATGGAAGTCTGTTTGTCTGTCTGTGTGTATCCTTCCGCGATAGAGGCCACACGTTTAATTTGATTTAGCTGAAATTTGGTATATGGGTTCGGGTTACCATTACTTTTTGTACGACGTCTGTCAAACGGAAGTGTCACTATCAAAAAATGACAGATGCAATATCTCACGGAATTTGACATGCAATATGTAATTTAGAAGCATTTGAAAAACTCTCAGAACAGTCAAAATTATTTCTATATCTGTCACCTGTCAAAAACAAAAAAACCGGTTGTGTAGTCCCAAAACTTTTCCGACGAATATCCACGAATAGTTTTTCAGATATTTTTAACATTTTTTAAAATTTCTTTTAACACTTTTTCAACTTTTTTTGCTTTTTTTTTTGAATTTTTATCATTTGTTAGCTCATTTTGCTTTTCATGTATTTTTGTGCATTTCTTTGCATATGTTTGTGTTTTTTTCATTTTTTTACATTTTTTTGCTTTTTTTTTAATTTTTTTTTACTTTTTGGGATTTTTTTGCATTTTTTTGTACTATTCTTACTTTTTGGGATTTTTTTGCATTTTTAACGTTTTTTTGCATTTCAATTTTTTCAGCATTTTTTGACTTTTTTTAGATTTTTTGGAATCTTTTTTCATTTTTTTTTTAAATTTTTTAGCATTTTTTGCACTTTTAGCATTTTTTAACATTATTTTACTTTTTTTAGCTTTTTTCCTTTTTTTATTTTTTTTCATTCTTAGCATTTTTTAGCATAATTTTACTTTTTCAGTATTTTTTAAAAAAAATTTTAGATATTTTTTGCATTTTTTCCATTTTTTTGCATTTTTTTATTTTTTGGGATTTTTTTTTGCATCTTTAGCGTTTTTAGCATTCTTTTAATTTTTTCAGCATTTTTTTTTACTTTTTTGTTAGATCTTTTTTTGACATTTTTTTAAACATTTTTTAGAATTTCTCTTAATTCATTTTAAAATTTCTTTGGCTTTTTTTTAGAATTTTTATCATTTTTTAGCTCATTTTTTGCTTTTCATATATTATTGTGCATTTCATTGTACATGTTTGTATTTTTTTTGCATTTTTCCACTATTTTTTGTTTGTTTTTTTGCATTTTTTTTATTTTTCGGGTTTTTTTTTGCATATTTAGCGTTTTTAGCATTATTTTATTTTTTTTTAGCATCTTTAACTTTTTTTACTTTCCCGACCCACCTCCGGAGAAGGGAAAGTATTGTGAACGAGCTAAAAAAAAATTTCGAGATAAAGAGGGAAATATTCATTTTGAGGTCACCTGAGATGTTTAAGACAATTTCCAAATGGAAGTTTGTCTGTCTGTCTGTCTATCCGTCTGTGTGTATTCTTCCACGATAGAGGCCAAACGTTAAATTCGATTAAGCTGGAATTTGGTATATAGGTTTGGGTTACTCGTCGAAAGAACCCCCACTAAGTACCTTAAAGTAACATTTTTAATGTCAGTAAACACTGTTAAAAGTTCCATTTTTAACACGTTTGTAGAAAAAAACTGTTAAAACTACATATTGTATTGGAAGGACGAATTTTTTTAAAAAAATAAGCAATATTATTTATAAAAAAAATACAAAGAAACAAAGATCTAAGAAAAAAAGGAGTGACCATTTGAGGAGATAAATAGGGTCAAAAGTGAAGGTAGAGTAACAGTGAAAAAGCGGAGATAGAAAATAAATGAGACAGAAAATAAATATCAAGATCTGAAAAGGAAGAAAAGAAAAGATGATTATTAAGTTTATTAATTTTTTTTTAATATTGTAATTTTTGTTTATTTAGGAGCTGTTGAACCCAGCCCAGTGAGAAGGAGTTCTCCGAATAAGAAATATAATTCACCCTTAATCCCGTGGATTTACTGTTTCAATACATATACTTAAGGAAATTAGTATTGGATTTTTTTCAAGTAAAAATATTGGGTGCGTTTGCCAAATTCAATCAAGATTTTTTCACTACATCCCCAAAAACCTAACACATCATCAAACCGATCCTCAACCAACCCGACCCGTCTAAACTTAGATTGGTCACTTTGTCTTCGGCACCGCGTCCTCATTCTTTAGCCAACAATTCCAAATAAAAAACGGTTGAACGATCTGAGAGAGCACCGCGGCGCACATGTTGATCGGGCTTTACGGCGCCGACGCTGGTCCCGGAGAACCGCGGCCAGTCGAAGTTTGCTCCCGGAGCAGTTTCTGATCCCGCTCCCTGCCTACCTGTTGGTCGGCTCAGAATCGAGACGAATCCCTCGACGTCGCTTGCCTCTATCTCTATATCTCTATTCGGTTAATGACACTCGGGTTTCTGAGTCGTGTCGCTGTTACCGTTGCTGTTTGCTTGGCTCGAGTCGCTATTTCTTGGTTTTTTTTCTCGAATCTAGTTGAAATTGGTAAGTAAATTCTATATTTTTTTTTATAATTATACATGTTTGTTTATTTCTATAGTCATCTGGTGTTGCTAGATAATAAAAAATGCAACAATGTAAATATTTTGCATAATCATACTGAATCATTTTAGTTACTGTAATTATTAATGTCATCAAGTCTCATTTTTTTTAAAATTTTAAAAAAATCCTTACCACCGGATTTTTTTTTAGTCAATTAATTACTAGGTCTAACTTAGAATGTACGCAATTAATTTTAGTTTATTTTTCTAATAAAAAATAAATCGAAAGTACCTTTATTTTTGTTATCAACAATAAATTAACGATTAATTAAAATTTCATCAAAATGATATTTTCAGAATAAAGTACCGTAAATTAGGGACTATATAGATCTTGACGAATTATTAAGAAAATTCAAATAACATTTTTCTGTAAACCCCCCCGTTTCCATTCTACAGGGTGATAAAGTAAAAGTAAAAAATACATATTTTTTTAAATATCTTTGCTTAGAGTACAAACATTAACTTGAAACTGGGTACATATTAGATGTTCAATAATACGAATTAGTACCACTTTATTTCGACAAATTAGGATAATCCATTGGCGTAGAAACAGGAGGGTGATCAAATCATTTTGAGCTTCCGTCATGGGTTATTCTATCACTTTAAAAAAACGTTCATGTGTTTATTGGGGGAGTGGTTGAATACCAATTTTACTGGTAGGTGGATGGGTCGTGGAGTAGAAGCTCCTATTAAATGGTCACCACGGTCACCAGAGTTAAATCCCATGGAATTTGGGGTATTTTAAAACAGAATGTCTATTCTGAACCTGTTAATACTGTGCAAGAGCTAAGAGAGAGAATGGAAAATGCCTGTAGGGATTTGTCCAATAATAGGTTTACTCTACAAAAAACTACTCACCAAATTAAGAAACGAGCCCAAAAATGTTTTCAAGTTGAAGGATGTCACTTTGAGCATTTACTGAAATAACATGTGTGACATGAATTAATTTTTACGTTATTTGTAGCGGGTTCTTATCACGTTCAATTTGTTTTCAATTTACTGCTTAGTGCTTAATTTTATTATCTACTTATTTACGATATTTTAATATTTAGCTTTTAAAGTACTGAACACATTGTACTAAATACTTACTACATTTCATTTGAGTCAATTATCGGTTTCTATTTTGTAAAATAAAACTTTTCATTTTTGGACTTAATTTATTAATAGATCGCGTTCATGTATGAGTAGCATTAAATTTGAAATATCTCAAAAATGGAATGCTCTACAGAGATGAACTAGGAGTACCTTTTTCTGTGGAAAAACTGTATGAGGAATAACTATGAGCTTTAACTTGATTTGATCACCCTCCTGTTTCTACGCCAATGGATTATCCTAATTTGTCGAAATAAAGTGGTACTAATTCGTATTATTGAACATCTAATATGTACCTAGTTTCTAGTTAATGTTACTACTCTAAGCAAAGATATTTAAAAAAATATGTATTTTTCACTTTCAATTTATGACCCTGTAAAATGGAAACGTCAAGATCTATATAGTCCCTAATTTACGTTACTTAACTCTGAAACACCCTGTATATTGGTTTATCTTCAGAGCAGAATATATTGTTTACTTTCAGAGCATAATATATTTCTTTACTTTCAGGGCCGAGTTTAAAAATAATTCTCAGATATCTTCTTCCCATCGTTCGTAATTAAAAAGGACTCTTCACCAATTTTTAAATTTTTCAGTTTTTGGGTGTGTTACATATTTATATCTTTAATAATATTGTTTGTCAATTGTTTTACAGGATAAAGGTTTTTTTACATCGCGGGAAGTGAAACTAGTACTTTAGTCCCGCATTTGTCTATTTTTAAAGAACAAATACCTATAATTTTCTATTGATATATCAAATGAGTCTGATAGAAATAACTGAAGAATTGTAATCGAATTCTTACTTTAGAGTTATATTTGATATATTATTTATTATTTTATGAAAAATTTCATATTTACACGCTACAATCTTCACACTCGGGATTAAAAGATGCACTTTAGTCCCTTGGTATATAATATACTATTAAATTATGATCAGTGGTATCCCTATAATCAAAACAATGATACGCCATTAATTTTGTTTTTTCTTCTACTAAAAATTTAATTTTGAAACACTCATTCAAGTTTAATCTTTCCTAGAAGGGCGTTTTGTAATAGCTGCCGAAATGTTGACAGTTGAAATTTCTTTTTTAAATAAAAGAGCCTGTGAGCCTTTTTTCTAATCGAACTTTTAGTTCTCTTACAAATTACAACTTTATTACGACCTCTCTTATTTTAATGTAATATTGTAAGATCTTTCCTTTTTTCTTTTAAAAGTTTGTATACTGTTCGTTTGCTAACATTAGTCATAGTTGCTGATTTTATAAAATTACCATCAACCGAAAATGAAAGATTATAAATATTTATAACGAAACTTTTCTTATTAAAAAATAAAGCTTCGTAAAATGCTTTGTATTTTTTTGTTGCGAACTGAATTTGATATCCACTGGGTCTTGTTAATCTACCTAAGAATATCCCATGAGTCCATTTCAGTTTTGACGAGGTCGTACAAGATGCGGTCATTCCGAGATGCGGTCAGTAGTAGATGCGGTCACATTTCGGCACTAGGCACTATATACGTATTTAGATATCTTAGTTTTTTTCTTATTGGAATGAAGATCATTAATTAAATTATGAAAATTTTACTATTTTCCTAACGTTTCGACATTTTCATATCATCTTCGGTGTTTTTTTATTACTAAAATTAAACAATATAGTTACACGTTAAAATGCACTGCATATTACTATAGTGCGTCCACTTAAATTCGCAACATATGGAAAACTTTTTTATTATCAATTTTATGGAAAAAAGTTATTCTTCATAAAAAGATCTGCATGGTCTAAAACCCAGAATAAAGCCATCAGATATCATTTTTTTTTAGTCATATACAAGGTGTGTCGAAAAATGTGAATTTTTTCCGAGAGTAAAGTACCTTTATTTTTAAATGCATATCTCAAATGTGGTCCAGTGTTCAATAAATGAAATAAAACTGTCAGTCATGTACCACATAAATTATTATTGTAAAAATTAGGGAACGGCAACTAGTTTCGGCTTATAATCCATCTTCAGGCCTAAAAGAAATACATTGAGATGATGTGGGTTACAATAATAAAAACAAAGCATTTACCATAAATTGGTTGACATCATGGTGAAAATTTTTATAACATGATGTTAAAAATTAAGTTAAAAATTACAGGAGTTGGTTTTGAAAGGTAGGGGAATAAAGGAAAAAGGTTGGATGTGGGACATGAAAATAATAGAATAATTAATATGAAAATGGAATAGGTGATTTTAAATGAAATACAGGAATTTCCAATCGTGTAGAACCCCCACAATGGGGTAGGATGATTCTAACAATTGAAAGAGGAAAGTAAAATTCTCAAGTAAACTGAAGGGGCCACATAGCCTCCCGGCTCAGCAAAAACCGGTTTCTTGGACACAACCGGAAACTTCCAGTAGTATACAGGAGTCAACCTGGGGACACATAAAATAGGGGCAACCATGTGCTAAGACACGAAGTATAATTTTAGGTGCGGTGAAAGCCACAATAAGTGAGGCTGAAACATCGCCGCTAAATGGAGGAATGACATTTGACAGAAAGAAAATGACTTAAGTGGTAAGGAGAGAGGAGAGGGTGTTAACCATACACGAAATACAGTATTTAACTAAAAACAATCAAAAATGTTTACAAGTTGTGAAATTGGTATTATAAACTATAAGTTAAGAGATGTCAGAAAACGGTTGCAGGTATTGGCATTGAGGAAAAGAAGAATAGGAGAGAAGAAAATGAAAGGCAATGACATGATAAATGTCAAGTGAAAGACAAATGACACTTGACATGTCATATACTGTGTGTTGAAAGGCTATGGAAGAAATAAATAAACAATACCGAAAAAGAATATAAAGTAATAAGGAATCATGGGGAGAACTGTCAAACGAGTAAAGTAGGGTTGTTGAGTTTATTTTTGACAAAATCAAAAACTGTTATTTAGAATTGAAAAATGGGTATTAAAAATTTAGCCACATCTATCTCAGTATTATGTTATTGTAGATAATTTTGAAAAAATAAAAATTCTTATTTTTTAGTGCAAATTAATATGATTTCATATCTGAATGTAGTTTTCAATATATTCATAAATTACATTTTTTGACACACCTCGTATAAGACTAAAAAAAAATGATTACTAATGGTCGTATTTTGGGTTTCAAACCATATAGAACTTTTTATGAAGAATAACTTTTCTTCATAAAATTGATAATAAAAAAGTTTTCCATATGTTGGGAACTTATACCTAAATAGATTTTTAAAAATTCATAAACGAGTGACTTTTTTGCATTGTCTCGGTTAAGTCCTTTTTTTTAATAAAAATAGTGACCCCTTTGCATTGCTCAGATACGAAAAGCGAGTTTTTTGCTATCAAGTTTAGTATAAGTGAGGAATATACCAATTTTTCATTGACCGCATCTCGCACCACCCCCACTTATACGGTAAAGATAACTGCCGCAAGTCTCATTGTGTTCGGCTTTTACCGCATCTCCTACGACCCCAACTAAATAAAAAGAAATATATGTACTGGGTGATTCATTAAAAGTGGCGATCTCGGAAACCCTTTGTCCTAGAATTTGGGGAAAAAAAATTGTAATAAAAAAATCGGCCATAAAAATTGTTTAAAAATATTTTTAAGCTCGTGAATTTCCGCCAGGTGGCACTTTCCATCACTTATAAAATATAATTGGGGTTTTTACAAAATATTCCCTAATTAAGGTTAGTAAAAAAAATTAGCTGCTGACCTTATTCTACAACTTTTGTCGAAGTCATTTTTCTGTATCACCTATTCTTAAGTGGTGGGAGAAGTGTACTTTCATTGACATCAAAAAAACTGTAACTTCCATTTGCCTGAACCGATTTTCACAAACGTAGACTCCATGTAAAGAACATTAAAGGGAGATTTCAGAAACAAAAAACAACATCACATTTAATCTTGTCATTCGAAATATTTTGTTTAATTTTTGATGAGTGTTGGTTCATCCTGTAAGTTATAAAATAAATTATGTTGTTAAAATTATTTTGAGGACAAAATAACAAATAGAAACGAGTCACAAAAATATTTATTAAAATAATTAATCGAACTTAATAAAAGTAAGTTACTCATAACATAAATTTAGAAAAAGTAAAAAAAAATAACTACTACCTATTTATTTTAAACTGTTTTGAACAATTTCAGACAGTAAAAATTTATTCCCAAACAAGATGGTTGTTAAGCGCATTTTGCAGCAGATGTTCGGCATTATTTAGATACCGCATCTTCTGATAAGCGAATTGGGAGAGGGAGTATTTTTCAATGGCCAGCAAGGTCACCAGATCTTACGGTTTTCGATTTTTACTTATGGGAAAGAATCAAAGATATAGTTTTTAAAACACACCCAACTACACGTGAAAGATAGGATTCGGGAAGCAGTTCGAAGTCTAATTGATTTTTTTGATGTAATTAGAAACATTAATTGACAAAAAAACTATAACATATTTCAAAATCCGTCTTTTCTTTCTTTTTGTGGGTTTAAGGAAATTAAACTCAAATTAAACGTTATATTTGTTTATTTCACGATAAAAAGAGATTTTTTCCTTTTCTTTTTAAAAAAAAACTTAGCTTTTCTTGGGGTTCCTCTTATCTTCTTTCTCCAAAGAAAACTGGATAGCTTGGTCCAAAAACGTAGTCAAGGAAAAAAAATGTCAAAGAAACACAAGCTTGATCCAAAAAAAACTGTAGTCCAAGAAAAAACTTGGTCCAAAGGAAAAACTGAAGTCCAGAGGAAAAACGAAGTTCAAAGGAAAAACTGAAGTCCAGAGGATAAACGAAGTCCAAAGGAAAACTGAAGTCCAGAGGAAAAACGAAGTCCAAAGGAAAACTGAAGTCCGGAGGAAAAACGAAGTCCAAAGGAAAACTGAAGTCCGGAGGAAAAACGAAGTCCCAAAGAAAAACCTATAAGATGAGGGGGAGAAAAAAAAAGAAATCTTCAGTAAGTGACACGAACGATATAAAGGCAATTATTTTGACTGAGTAGGCAAAGAGAACATTATTAATATGGGAAAGACATTTTATAGGAATAGCAAGAGAAGAGAGGGATATGACGCGAGGAAATAAGAAGGGGATATCAAGCGAGTATGAAATTAAAATATATTGAGTAGAGGAATAATAAAAATACAGGGTGGCACAAAAAACGTAATATTCTCTTGCTGAAATTAAGCAAAGTGTTAATTAAACTTTAGAAATACTGAATTTGTGCATAGCAAGTATTTAAAATAATTAGGTAGTAGTTGTTTTTTTTTTACTTTTCTGAATTTCTGTTTTGAGTAATTTATGTTTATTGTGTTTGATTATTTATTTTAATAAATATTTTTGTGACGCGTTTTTTCTTTGCTATTTTATTCTCAAAACAATTTTTACAATTTACAGGGTGAGACAACACTCATTAAAAATCAAAAAAAAAAAATTTTTTTTAAATTAATTTCCAAATAATATTTACAAAGTGTACAAAAACATTACTTAAATATGACTCGATATCCTAACTTATGAAAATTAAACAAAAATGACAAAATATCAGTTTGCGGTTTTGACAGGTCAATAAGTCATTTTATTTATTTATTTTTCTAAGCTGATTAAAGTTATGGCATTGCATTTGAAATGTCTCTGAAAAGATTATAAATAGAGCTAGATGTCACATAACGCCCTGTAGTTGGCGATTGAAAGATTAAATGTGATATTATTTTTTGTTTCTTTAAATCTCCCTTTAATGTTCTTTGCATGGAGTCTACGTTTGTGAAAATCGGTTAAGGAATATGGAAGTTACAGTCAACGAAAGTACACTTCCCCCACCACTTAAGAATAGGTGGTACAACAAAATTACTTAGACAAAAATTGTAGAATAAGAGTAGCAGTTTCTAAAGCTAAAATTTTTTACCAACCTTAATCATGGAACATTTTGTAAAAAATCCAATTATAAGTGATAGAAAGCGCCACCTAGTGAAAATTCACGAGCTTAAAAATATTTTAAACAATTTTTTAAGGCCGATTTTGTTATAAGAATTTTTTTTTCCAAATTCTAGTACAAACAGTTTCCTAGAATCCACCCTTAATGAATCACCCTCTATAAATTTTTTATTTAATATAACTGTATCAACGTCTACTTTAAAATATATTTCTTAATATATAATATGAATGACTTGGCAGAAATAAATTGAATTCACTTGATATAAAGTCAAGCATTTCCTAAGGGTCCTCATTTCTAAAAAGACGCATATTAAAGACACCCCTCTGCTAAATACAGACTTGTATTTCAATGTAATAGTCCTTTTTTATTTTAAATACAAAAGATTTCTCATCTTTCATATCTGATCGTAATAAATCGACGAAATAAAAAATCTGAATATCGGTGTCAGATAAATACCGGGTGTTAACGTATTCTTTAGACAAGTCACATTAGAAAAACATCATTATCAGTAACATTAAGAAAAGGTCTCCACAACAAGAAAACAATTTATAAAAACACGACACTAATACAAGTTACTCGCTAAAATTCGCAAGAATGTATAATAAACTAATTTTATAAATCCTAACCCAAGCTCAAGGCTCAAGCCACTGACAATTCACTCGAAAATGCAAACGCAGGTCTCTATAGTAGACCAGACATTTTTTAACCTTTATTTATTCTTACGAGGTATAATCATTAATTTTATATGGTATTCACTAGTAAATTTATCAGATCCGGCACATGAGTGTTTTTTTAGCTGTTCGGATTGACTTTGTATAGGGCCATAAAATAGACTTTAATACTTTTTGTAAAATAACATTTAAAATGAGTCGTTTATTAATGTAATTAAATATACTGATTGTTTATTATACCTAGTACAATATTTATTATTAATAATTTAATTTAATATTACACGATGCGAGAGTAAAAGCGATTTTTTTTTAAATAAAAAACAAAACATTTTGCTGGTAATTAATATTGATGTTGATGAATGTGAACTTTTGAACCTGCCAATCGAGAGATAATTCCCCAATTACAAAATAATTGGAAAGTTTCACACAGTTGAACCATTAGTGCAATTTTTGTAAATAATTAAGACAATTGTTTTGGATTTTTTGACAAAAAATAAATAAATGTTGAATAAGTTAAGACAAAATGAATTTTCAAAACTTATTAAAGATAAAAAAACCGGAAAAAATTCAATTAATTTTAACAACGTGTTTTTGAAGAAACAGAAACGGAATCAGCTTATGACATGAAAGAACGGAAAATTAGGAAACAAAGGAAAATTTATTATAACTGGAGTTCCCGAACCGCAATATAGTTAAGGTCCGCATAAAGTGTGTTTAATGAAAATAAAAATATATTATACAGGGTGTCTAGATTAGAGAAAAAAATGCAAAATCTAAAGCAGTTTAATTCAAATAAAAACGACATAAACTGAGCTGTAGTGTAAAGTACTACTTTCCGAGCTTAACAGTTAAATAACTATTATTATATGCGTTACTATGTATATTATTGTAAATCGCGTTTTTTTTATTACATCAGATGTGAATCGGTAGCAAGCACGGATTTAAGGGGGGGCGGTGGGGGCAATCGCTCCCCACACGTTGGTAATTTTTTTTAAAAAACTGCGCCCTCTTTACAACTATATAGCACTTTTTGTACTCAACACTATTACGTATGTACATTACAATTTCCGTGGAGGGGTATCGACTTTTTCATTAAAAATTACCCAAAATCGCCTTCCCCCAAATCAAGCTGCTGCCTGATTGGTAGCGTTCCGTTATAACATTTCCGAATACTTTGAAGATATCTGTTTGCTGTCTGAGGTTTACCAGCGAATTTTTTGATGTTTAGGTGGGGAAATCGTCTGTGTTTTTGCAACGTTTGAGGTTAAGTAGAAGTGGTTTATATATATTTTTTTACATTTTTATATATATTTTCTCTATTTTTCTCTAATTTCTGTATTTTACCTTTTTCCTATTTTTTCCGTTTTTCGTTATTTTTTCCTGTTTTTCCCTTATTGTCCGTATTTATCTCTATTTTATCGATTTTTGACTATAACTATTTTTCCCCATTTTCCCAGATTTTTCTCTATTTTCCTATATGTTTAGGTACCTTTTTTCCAGATCTTTCTCTCTTTATCTCTAATTTCCATATTTTCTCCATTTTTTTGATTTTTTCATATTTTTGCCGTTTTCCCTATTTTACCCTATTTTTTCTTTTTTTTCCAATTTTTCATATTTTTCCTGTTTTTCATTATTTTTTCCTGTTTTCCCTGTTTATTTCTATTATTTTCTATGTTTTCCTGTTTTCCATTTTTCCATTATTTCCGCTATTTTTTCTTATTTTCCATTATTTTCCCATACACTTCCTTATTTTTCTCTAACTTCTGTACTTTTCTCTATTTTTTGTCCCTATTTTTACTTATTTTTGCAATATAATTCCCTATTGTTCTCTATTGTTTTGTATTTTCTCTTACTTTTTATCTATTTTTAAAAATTTTCCCTATGTTTACCTATTTTTTCCTATTTTTCAAATTTCTTTACATTTTGCCTGGTTTTCCTTATTTTTTCCTGTTTTTCATCACAATGATTTTCTCTTTTTTCCTATTTTTTTTTCATATTTTCTCAATTTTTCCATGTTTCGCTATTTTTCTATAATTTTCCTATTGTTTCCTATTTGTCTCCATTTGTACTTGTTTTTCTGTATTTTGCCCTATTTTCTCTCTATTTTTTCAATTTTTCCCTATTTTTAACTATTTTCCCCATTTTGCTGTTTTCCTATTTTTCCCATTTTTTCCTATTTTTACTATTTCTTTATATTTTTCCTATTTACCATTGTTTTCTTCTCTTTACCACTATTATTTTCTGTTTTTACCTATTTTTTTCTATTCACCCTATTCTTTTTTCCCTGTATTGCACTAATTTTTAATATTTTTCCCAAATTTTCACTATTTTACCAATTGTTCCCTATTTTTCACTATTTCTCCCAAATTTTCATATTTTCAACTATTTTTCTCCTTATTCTCTAGTCTTTCCAAATTTTCCCCTGTTTTTCAATATTATTCTGAAATTTTCGAATTTTTCAATGTTTTGTCCCTATTTTCTCAATTTTCTCTATTTTCTGCTGTTTTTTCTATTTTTTCCCTATATTCCCCTATTTTTCCCAAAGTTTCATATTTGTCACTATTTTCCAGATTTTCTCTATTTTTTCCCTATTTTCCCCTATCATCTATAATTTTTTTCTACATTTTCTTATTTTTTCCAATTTTTCACTATTTTGACCAAATAATAATTCTTTATTTTCCATAGGACAATCATAATTGTATAGGATTCGACAATATAAAGAGAAAAAAAAATTAAATAGTAAAACTTAACTACAAACACATTAAAGCCTACAAATCTACAAATTCAGCTAATAATAATAATAATAATAATAATATTACTTTATTTTCTATTTGATTGTGTAGAATTCGTCACTTTACAAGTAAGAAAATTTACAAAATTTCCCTATTTTGCCCCATTTTTTCTAATTCTATTATTTTTACCAAATTTTACTCTTTTTTTCTATATTTTTTCTCTATTTTTCACTATTTCCCCATATTTTCTAATTTTTCATTACTTCTTCGATATTCTCTATTTTGTCCCTATTTTTTCCTAAATTTCAATATTTTTCACTATTTTTTCCAAGTATTCTTTATTTTTTCAATTTTTTCAATTTTTTCACTAGTTTTCTTTTCTTTTGCTATTTTCCACCATTTTTTTCCTTTTTTGCTGTTTCTCTCCTGTTTTTCATAATTTCTCCTATTTAATTTATTACTTCGTCCCTATTTTACTAATTTTTTCCCATTTTTCCCTGTTATTTCGCCCCTATTTTCCTCATATTTCCTAGTCAATCAGCCTGAACTTTGATGCTTATATTAAAAATTATTTTAGACATATTCTAGTTATTCTGTTTCAAGTTTTTTAAACGGATTAGTAATATTTTTTTAATTTTAAATGACTTTTTGGTTTACCCCTAGTAACAGGGGATAATAAAAATTGACATTTATAATCATTATCTTAATGATTTTTTAAAACCATGACACTTTTATTGCAGATTATATCTGTTCCATACAAACCCCTTATCAGATAAAATTATTTGCAAATAAAACTGATTAAAACCGAATCAATACCAAATATTTCAAGGGCAAATTTTTTATCGCCAATAAATAATAATTTTTGCACTACACATATTTTTACTTATTTGTTATCAGTATGTACACCCTATTTTTTTTTTTATAAAAGTTGATACTTTTTGTTGTTTTGTCAGATTGAATTAATCACTTTTAAGCGGATTAAACAAATCTGAAATATTCTGAAAAATCAAAAAAACAAACGTCGAATGGAAACCAAAACTGAATATAAACAAAAGAGATAGTATTTTATTTTCACTCATAAAACTCGATTTTCCGTTTCCTAAATAGAAGCGAAACTCATTCTGGAAAAATGTAACGCTTTAAAAAAATATTTATGTGTATATAAAGGTTTAAATGCATGCTAATACTTATCTACTTTTTTTGGAAAAAAATTCGAAAACTTGTTAAGCATTTTTGGGGTTTTCATGATTTTTGTCAGAAAAAATTAAAGCAGATTTTCAAAATTTGCTAAAAATTTGTTTAAAAATTAAGATATAGAAGTCCATTCTGAAGTTGAAAGAAATGATATTAGAAAAGAAAAGGACAAAACAGTCCAAAAAAAATTAAAAAAGACGAAAAGCCTAAATGTGTATATTTTTCGCCCTCTAGCGGCGTAACTATGGAAAATTCGAAAAAAGTTAAATATAAATGTTAAAAGAAATTTGGTGCTCTATAACTTTGCACTAAAAAATTTGCATTGTTTGTCTTAAACATTTGGAAAAACTACGGAAAAACTAAATGCACATTTTTTTGTTCAGTGTTTCATTTTTACTTTCCCGGACCCATCAAGGTGAACGAGCAAAAAAAAAACGAGATATCGATGGAAATATCCATTTCCAGCGTATGGTCTGCCTGTGTGTCTGTGTCTCTGTGTGTCTGTGTGTTTGTGTGTCTGTGTGTCTGTGTGTAATCTTTCACGATAACTGCCGAACCGTTTGACCAATCATGCTGAAATTTGGTATGCAGGTTCGGTGTGTGCCTCGAATGGGATCATTAGTTTTTGGTTCAAATTGGTACAGTAGAAGGTCCTCAAGACCGACATTTATTAAATATACATGTAACAATTTTTTACTTTTTTTAAAGTTTAAGGACAAACAATACACTTTAGTGCTAAATATTGTAGTACACAGTTTTAGAGCATAAAATTTTCTACAACTTTTGTCTCAAGCTTTTTCCAGAATTTGCAATAGTTGCGCCACTAGAGGGCGCGTAAAAAATGTGCATGTAGATTTTCTCTAGTTTTTCTTGATTTTGAGGATAAAAAATACGCTTTAGTGCTAAATGTTGTAGTACAAAGTTTTAGAGCATAAAATTCCGTACAACTTTTGTCTAAAACTTTTTTTAGATTCGTTTAAAAAAAATTAAAGCTGATAGTGGTGCTCCAAATACGAAACGTCGAAATAAAATTTTAATAAAAATAGGTTAAAATTTCCATAAAGATATTTTTAAATTTTCGTATTTTTAGATTAATAAATTTGTCCATGATGGCAAAAAATTTTGAAAATTTTAATTATGTGTGCGAAATTTTATCCAAATCGGTCTAACCCTTTGGACGCTATCATATTGACAAAATCCTACAAAAAAATGTCGAAATTGTTTCAGGAGACCTCAAAACGTAAAGATTTGTTAAAAATCGGGGTACGTCGAAAAATATTAAAATATTTTTGACTTTTTTACATGAAATTGGACAATAAACACTTATTACTATTACATAATGCATTTGATTCAATAAATTTTCAGTATAATAAATAATGTATTACGTATCTAGATAATTACTTAAATTAAATTATATAATTCATAAGAGCTCGTACTAAAGTCGTTTCTCTTTACTCCGAAACCCCTGGTCGATTATTGTTTACGAGCATTATACCCTGAATAATCCTTTGCAAATATCTAATATGTGAATTTTTTCCTGATTAGGTACTAAAAGAATATATCATATAATTAGGTTGAGAAGTGAGCTATTATTTATAGCACTTTTATATTTTATTTTACTTTCTCTGAGAAGGGAGGGAAAGTATTGTGAACAAGCTAAAAACAAATTTCGAGATAAAGATGGAAATTCCATTTTGAGGTCACCTGAGATTATTAAGACCATTTCCAGATGGAAGTCTGTCTATCTGTCTGTCTGTCTGTGTGTGTTTCCACGATGGAGGCCACACGTTTAATCCAATTAAGCTGAAATTTGGTATATGGGTTTGGGTTACCAGTCAGAAGAACCCATTAGTTTTTGTACGACATTTATCAAACGGAAGTGTCACTATCAAAAGTGACGGATGCAATATGTCACGGAATTTGACTTGCAATATGTCATTTAAAAGCCCTTGAAAATCTCTATTCAGATCAGTCAACATTATTTCTCCAACTGTCACCTGTCAAAAAAAAAAAAATGTCAAAATTTGAAACTTAACAATAAATATTCTGAAAAAGTTTTTATGGATACTGGTCGGGAAATTTTTAAACAGCCGTTTTTTTTCCTTTATTTGGTTCTATTTTGTTTTTTTTACCTTTTGTTCTTTTTTAAACTTTTTATTAAATTTTTTTGGAGTTTTTTTGACCTATTTTGCCTTTACTAAGCCTTTTCTACCACTTTTGCTTTTTAACATGTTTTTACCTTTAATTTGTCTTTATTTTGCCCTTTTTTGGGTTTTCCGTTTTTGTTATCTTTTTCTTTTTTTTTTTGGCCTTTTTACCTTTATTTGCTTCTAATTTGCCCTTTTTTTTGCTTTTTTTCCTTTTTCGACCTTTCGTTCCTTTTTAAACTTTTTTAATTTTTTTTTAACTTCTTTGGACGTTTTTTGACCTATTTTGTGTTTTTTTGCCTTTATTTTGCCACTTTTTTGTTTTATTTGCTTTTTTTTAACTTATTTTGACATTTTTGGCGCTTTTTGCTTTTTTTCCCTTTACTTTGTCGTATTTGGATTATTTTTTTGGAATTTTTTGATTTTTTTGTTATTTTTTTGGCCTATTTTGCTTTTACTAAGCCTTTTCTACCACTTTTGCTTTTTTAACATGTTTTTACTTTTAATTTGTCTTTATTATGCCCTTTTCTGTGTTTTCTATTTTTGCCATCTTTTTCTTTTTTTTTTGGCCTTTTTACCTTTATTTGCTTCTAATTTGCCCTTTTTTTGCTTTTTTACCTTTTTCGACTTTTCGTTCCATTTTTAAATTTTTTTTAACTTCTTTGGACTTTTTTTGACCGATTTTGTGTTTTTTGCCTTCATTTTGCCACTATTTTGTCTTATTTGCTATTTTTAACTTATTTTGACATTTTTGGCGCTTTTTGCTTTTTTTTCCTTTACTTTGTCGTATTTGGATTATTTTTTGGAATTTTTTGATTTTTTTGTTATTTTTTTTGCCAATTTTCACTATTCATTTATTAGATTTAATTTGTACTGAAATTTAACAATTCTTTATCATTTTTAACAATTTTTTCCCTTTTTTGAAATATTTCATTACCTTGTTGCTATTTATAATAATTTGTTGCCATTTTTAGCAACTTTTGTCGTCTTCATTTTAATTAATTTTTGCAACTCATTTTTTTCAGCATTTTTACAGCATTTTACTTTTCCACAGTCGAACCGGGAAAGTTCAGGGGTGACACAGCCGATTTTTTAAAAAGCCTAAAAACTCACACCCACACAAAGCTAAAACTCAAGATCGTTTTTTGATAACAACACTGTCGCTTTTATATACCTTATATAATTCGCTATATACAAGTCCATTTTTAAAAATTAAAAATATAAAGTCGATTAAAATTTGATACCGCAGAATTATAGTCTGTATCTTGTTAATAAAACAGCCACTTTTGCTACAACAAATAATAAATGCTACCTATTTTGGTTTTTCTCCTTTAATTCATAAACGGTAAGAGACGTTATGGATTTGTTTTCGTCGTTTTTGTTAATTCTCAATGAAAAATTGTTGTATATCTTGGACAGGACATTAGGATTTAATTCATTGTAAGTGGCGTTTTTTAGCCGTCGCAATTTAGTGGTGATTGTTTAGTAAATTGGTGTTGACACGTTGAGAGACAATTTAATATCACTTAGTCTTTTGGGTAGTAAATATTTAATTATTCTTAACATGAATTTGTTCTCAAATTTGATGTTAGTAATATATTTTTTTAAAGAACTATAATAAAAAAATATCATTTTCATAAATGCTTTTCCTGTGCTTGTCTCAAGCGCGCACGAAAAAAGTCTATTTTCTGGATTGCTAATGAAGTCCTCATAACAGCGAATTGTGAATTGCGATTTTTTTGTTAATCAAAATTCCACAAAAAAAATAACTACAAATTTTTCTCAATACTCACAACTTCGAATTTTGTTGACAGTTGACAAATGCCAGTAACAGCAATAAATCAAATTTTTGTACAATATTGACATTTTTATTTGCATTTAACGAATTACCTACGTATTTAAATTTTAAAAGGTTGGTTTTAAATAAAAAACAAAAAAAATATGCACTTTAAGTATTCTGAGTGCTGGCCTTGTTTGGAGTAAAGTAAAAATAATTATTGTGTTTTTTCTTTTTCAAACTTAAAGTAGTTAAATTAGTCCTTACTTGCTTACCACAGGTAATAATAACGAATAAAAACAAATTAAAAATAGATTCTCTTTTTGTAATTGAGACTGAAAGAGCACCACAAACAGTAGATAATTTATATTATTATAAAAGATAAAATATGAACTTTTAAGTAAAAATAAAAAAATATATTATATTAGATTACTTGAAATGTAATATAAATTCTCATCTCCTTTTTTGTTGTGTTCCTTCAATTAAAAAAAAAAATAAACACTACAAAAAAATTTTTTTTTTAAATTATAATTTAGGCGCCTTAAAATTCTTCTGGTTCTTCTCTCTCTCTCTCTCTCTCTCTCTCTCTCTCTCTCTCTCTCTCTCTCTCTCTCTCTCTCTCTTCTCTTGTGTCTGCTTTTACTGTATCACCTCCCAGTTGATTTCCTTTTTTTTCTTTTGTATTTTTTAATCTCCCTCTATTTCTGTCTTTTCGTCCAACCTAATCTGCACTACCTCGTTTTCCTATAAATTCATTTATTCTTTGTCTTCTTTGATATATTTTTTTTTATTATTTATTTTCTATTGTTTTTTATATATATTTTTTTTTTCTAGAATGCAGCTTCCATTCTATTAAAAAAAATCAATACAATTTTTTTTAAACATGTATCATTACTTTTTATCTATTTTTAAATATTTTCCCTATGTTTACCTATTTTGCTCATTTTTCCCTATTTTTTTATCCATTTTTCCTATTTGTCCCATTTCTTTATATTTTGCCTAGTTTTCCATATTTTTTCCTGTTTTTCATCACAATGCTGTTCTCTTTTTTCCTATTTTTCCTTTTTTCCTATTTTCCTTATTTTTCTATGTTTCGTTATTTTTCTATAATTTTCCTATTGTTTCCTATTTGTCTCTATTTGTACTTGTTTTTCTGTATTTTGCCCTATTTTCTCTATTTGTTCAATTTTCCCCTATTTTTAACTATTTTACCCATTTATCTATTTTCCTATTTTCCCCAATTTTTCCTATTTTTACGATTTCTTTATATTTTTCCTGTTTACCATTATTTTCTTTTGTTTACCACTATTATTTTCTATTTTTACCTATTTTTCTCTATTCACCCTATTCTTTTCCTATTTATTCCAATTTTTTATAATTTTTTCATATTTTTCACAATTTTTTACCAAATTTCTCAATTTTCCTTGTATTGCACTAATTTTTAATATTTTCTCACAATTTTCACTATTTTACCAATTGTTCTTTATTTTCTCCTATTTTTCACTATTTCTCCCAAAGTTTCATATTTTCTTTTCCTCCTTATAGTTTTTGGAATTTTTCGCCTGTTTTTCAATATTATTCTCAAATTTTCGAGTTTTTCACTGTTTTGTCCCTATTTTCCCAATGTTCCCTATTTTCTGCTATTTTATTAATAAAACTTTTTTTATATATATTTTCTTTATTTTTCTAAAATGCAGCTTCCATTCTATTAAAAAAAAATCAATAAAAACTTTTTTTAACATGTATCATTTTTTGATATTTCTTCTCAAAAAAACCAAAACTGTTTATTATTTTCTTTCTTTTGTTTTTTTTTTAATTTCCAACTAATTTTTTTAAAGGTGCACTTGTTAAATGGCAAATGGCTTTCGGTCAAATATGCTGAATTTTGCATATGTTGAAGATCTCGTAAAAGCGCTAATACCCCTCCCTCCCCCTTTTTTGCGAATGTATTTTATAAACGGTCTCATAGCAGAAAGAGGGAAAAAAATTAAATAATTTTCTTATTTTTCTTATTGTATTTTCTATTAATTATTACTTATTAAAACATCATTACTTTCTGATGTTTTTAATATTCGTTTTTACAATCCTCAGGTTTTTGAATCGAAACAAACTAGATTATATTAGAAAAAAAAACAGATAGCTTTCTTTTAAAGGTGCGTCTGAAGCGTCAAATTATACCGTTACATTTGGAGCATTAAAAAAGCTTCTTGAATATAAATGTGGCCTAAATGCGTTGTTCTGCGCTATAATGGAAAAATATTTGCAATTTAGAAAATGTGTAAACACTTGGATTTTCTTACTACGTTTTTGTATTAAAACAAAAAAAAAAGAGTGAGACGAGTGTAGGTAGCTTTATTTATTTCCATTTCATTATGCGAGACGTAACAAGGCATTTCATGAATATTTTTCTGACTCGCATAACATAACTCTCTTTTCATTTTAAATTTAATCTATTTAAATGTTAGCGAGCTATTTATAGACTATTCATATATAAAATATAGGTTGTCACTAACCATATTTGTACTAATATAATTTCAATATGTAATTTTTTATTTGACGCCTAATAAATATATATCAAAAATTCAGGATAGAATATTAAAACTTAAAATTATAGATTAAAGTTAGAATTAGTTTTTTAGGTAAAAACTTTTTAACGGCCTTTTTGATCTAAACTAAAATTAGTTATATTTACAAAGTACTTTTAAGATAATCTTGCCAATTTTATGGTTGGAGAGCAAGGGTAGACGAGTCCTGTAACTTATGGGCACTAAAGTTTTTGACAGATTGTTATTGGCAAATGTAAGTTATGCTAGAAAAATGCTCAAACATTTTAATAAAAAAAAATCATAATAATTTGTGTTATGATATTGTTGATAACTTTATAAACTAGTATTTTATTGGAGTCCGTCCATAATCAAAACGTTGTTTGGACTATGGAAGATTATAGAAAAATTGGAGTTTATTAAAATGTAATAAAGACTAAAGAAACACAGAAAAATTTAAAGAAAAAAATATTTTTCATAATATTTTAAATTATTAAATTAACAAGCAACTAACCACAAGGGGGTAGTAAATGCGATCCCCCCTTGCCCCGTTTTTTCCGCATAAACATTTTTTGCACACATGTTGAAACATCATCGATTATGCTGATATTTTTCTTGTCGAACTATTTAAGATTGACATTTCCTGACATAATTCGAAAATTAAACTTATAATTTTGGACAATTTTCGAAGTATCTCAAATCCTATAAAAATTGAAGGAAAATCTATAAGCTTTTCATAGAATCTTTTCATGTAGAGAAAAAAGTACTTTTGATATTTTTGGATATTACCCCTCATTTCCGAGAATTTCGGAATTTTAGTCGAAAAATATCTTTTTTTCATATTTTTTTTTCTCAATTTTTTTGACATTATTAACCTATTTAATTCCTACATTTATTATTATTTTTTTCCATATTTTTTATTATTTTTTTTCCAAATTTTCCATTATTTTTATCCGTATTCTTCATTATATTTTTCATTATTTTTTATTATTTTTTTTCCATATTTTTCCTTATTTTTCACCATATTTTTTATTATTTTCTTCCATATTTTTCAATATTTTTTTCCATGTTTTTCATTATTTTTTCCATATTTTTTATTATCATTTTCCATATTTTTCATTATTGTTTTCCCTATTTATTTTCAGTATTTTTTATTATTTTTTCACAATTTTTCATTATTTTTCATTATTTTTTTCCCTATTTTTCACGATTTTTTTCCTATTTTATCTCTATTTTCCAATATTTTTTCCCTATTATTAATTATTTTTTTCCCTTGTTTTTCATTATTTTGTTTCTATTTTTCATTATTTGTTTCCCTATTTTTCATTATTTTTTCTCTATTTTCCAATGTTGTTTCCCTGTTTTTCCTTATTTTTTTCCCTATTTTTTATATTTTTTTTCATTTCATAGAATCATTTCAAGCACAGCAAAAAAGTACTCTTGGCATTGTTCGATATTCCCTCTCGTTTCCGAGATTTTCGGAATTTAATTTAGAAAAATATCTTTTTTTTTTTATTTTTTTCCCAACTTTTTTAACAAATTTCAGAAAAATTCTTCAAATAATACTTGTCCTACATTTGCGTATGTTTTTAATTTGAATATCTTTTACTGTTTTAGAGATATCGTTGTTTTAAAACGATGACATTTTCGGGAAAACGATCTGGGATTTTTAAGCTTTGCGGACGATAACCAGACATACAGACAGACAGACAGACAGACAGACAGATAGACATACAGACCACAGAAAAAAATTAATTTCTTCAGAATTCGATGGGGATCATTTCTCCCGAAGGTATTATGGTCCGTTTTCGCTTAGTTACGGAGATAGCGATTTCATATGGGACATAGTAAGCAACTCCCTATGGGGGCGTCGCTAACAAGGTCAAGTCACGGAACCACATAATTAAAATTCTTTATATTAAACAATATCACATCATGTCGCAATTTGCAAAACATACCGAACTGCCAGTAGACAGAAAAAGCGCTGAAACAGCGAAAAGACAGTTGCGAAAAGGATTGACGCCTTCAACGAGTGGTACTGCGTCAGATTCATGGCCAATGGGAAAACGGAAGCACGCGTCCATGGTTGCTCCGAATCCCACAACTGGTCAAAAAGTCGCGGGAAATGGAGATAGCCAGCCAATCAGCGAATGTACACGTCAAAAAAGACAGGCCTCACGGATATGCAACACGACGTGGCAACAAAAAAAATTTTAACTGGGCAGTGAGGAACGAGTACCACTTAGCAGCGGTCGAAATAGGTACCGTCGCGGCGTAAAATCTCACTGGCGCAATCATTTTTTTGTGTGTGTGTTAACTCGCAAACGGATAGTGAGCAATAAAAACAAAATTTTGTTTTGAGTGCGACAACTATAGCACGTCAAGGATTAATCAAGAGAACTCAGCTTGTGGTAAGCGAAGTTTAATTCTTTTACTAACACTGTCAAACATTGAAACATTTTGGTTTTTTTATGCTATAAAAAAGTACCTCAGAAAAAAATGAGTTAAAGGTCTCTGGATTTATAGTCTTAATTTATTACATTAAACGTATAAATAGAATAAAGAGAATTTAAAATAAGGACATTGCCCTCCCGTTAAGTAAGAGCGTAAGTCACTAATTTTACTTTCCCGGACCCATCAAAGGGAAAGTAAGGTGAACGAACAAAAAAAAAATCGAGATATCGATGGAAATATCCATTTTGAGGTCTCCCAAGAAGATTGAAACCATTTCCAGCGTATGGTCTGTCTGTGTGTCTGTTTGTCTGTGTGTCTGTGTGTAATCTTCCACGATAACTGCCGAACCGTTTGACCAATCAAGCTGAAATTTGGTATGGAGGGTCGGTATGTGACTAGAATGCTACCATTTTGGTTTAAATTGGTACAGTAGAAGGTCCTCAAGACCGACATTGATTAAATACATATGTAACAATTTTTTACTTTTTTTAAATTTTAAGGACAAACAATAAATTTTAGTGCCAAATGTTGTAATACAAAGTTTTAGAGCATAAAATTCCCTATAAATTTTGTTTTAAACTTTTTCCAGAATTTCCAATAGTTGCGCCACTAGAGGGCGCGTAAAAAATGTGCATGTATATTTTCTATAGTTTTTCTTGATTTTGAGGACAAATAGTAGAATTTAGTTCAAAATATTGTATTACAAAGTTTTAGAGCATAAAATTACCTACAACTTTTGTCTTAAGCTTTTTCCAGAATTTCCAATAGTTGCGCCACTAGAGGGCGCGGAAAAATGTGCATGTAGGTTTTCTCTAATTTTTTTTTGATTTTGAGGACAAAAAATACACTTTAGTGCAAAATGTTGCAGTGCAAAGTTTTAGAGCATAAAATTCCTTACAACTTTTGTCTTAAGATTTTTCCAGAATTTCCAATAGTTGCGCCACTAGAGGGCGCGTAAAAAATGTGCATGTAGGTTTTCTCTAGTTTTTCTTGATTTTGAGGACAAACAATGCATTTAAGTGTAAAATTTTCTTGTGCAAAGTTGTAAAGCATCAAATTTTCTTTAACTTTTATGTTTAACTTTTTATCGAATTTCTCATAATTTCGCCGCTAGATGGCTAGTAAAATACACATTTAGGATTTTCCATTTTTTTTAAATTGAAGGTAAATTATGCTCTTTAGTGCAAAATGTTTCAGTGCAAAGTTGTAAAGCATAAAATTCCCTACAACTATTGTATGAAAATTTAAAGTAGGGGAAAATAGTAAAAAATAGAAAAAAATAGTGGAAAATAGGGCAAAATAGGAAAAAAAGTATAAACAGAGACAGAAAAAAATAATTAAGAATAGAGAAATTAGAGAAAAATAGGGAAGTGTATGGGAAAATAGGGGAAAATAGCCGAACATAATGGAAATAGGGTAAAAACGAACAAAACAGAAATAATTAGGGGAAAACCGTAAAAATAATCAGAAACAAGAAAAATATGAAAAATTGGGAAAAATATAAAAAAATAGGGCAATATAGGGAAAAAACGGCAAAAATATGAAAAAAAAACAGAAAAACATGAGGAAATTAGAGATAATTAGAGAAAAATCTGGAAACATAGAGAAACATATGGGAAAATAATGAAAAATATAGGGGAAAATAAGAAAGAATAGTAAAAATAGGCAATAATAGATAAAAAGAGGGACAAATAAGGAAAAATAGGATGAAATAGGACAAATAGAGAAAATACAGAAAAATAGAGAAAAATAATGAAAAGTATAAAAAAGTGTGGAAAGATAGGAAAATATTGGGCCAAAAAGGAAAAAATAAGCGAAAATAGGGATAAATTATGAATAATGAGGAAAAATAGGGGAAATTGTAAAAAAACAAGGAAAGTTCAGTCGTCCAGGTACTACTTTATACTCCTTAGCAAAGCACGGGTATTCAGCTATAGTTACATATAAATAGCGTTAACATATTATGTTGACCTAAATTCTTTTTTTTTTCGATTATTTCCTCTATGTCTTACTTGACAAATCAAAAAAAACGTGCTTAAAATTAAATCGAAAAGTGTAATCAAAAAATCCATTACGAGCCATCTTCATTCAGATTCATATTTCCATATTTATTTTTGCTTGCGAAGTCCTACGTTTTTTTTTCTAAAAATATTCTTTCGACGAATTTAGTGGCTGAATGAATTTCAATCGATAGAAATTTTGTTCATTCTACGAATTTACCTTCCAGAATTTTCCTTTACGTTCATATTTGAATCCTTTCCTTCTCAATTTGCCGCCGGAGAAAATAGAATTTTTCAAACGACAAAAAATAAAGAACGAAGTTGCCGTATTACGTTTTTAAATCAGTGAGGAAAAAGTTTATTTGGGTAAAAGACAATCAGGTTATACTACAAAAAGTTTAAGTATAGCGTTAAAGTTTTTCCGGTAGCTTTAAATCCCTAAAAAAAAAATCAAGAGAAAATTGAAAATTCAAATCCCGTCGATAGCTAAAATTAAATTGTATCAGTGATTTAAAATGTTTTTTTATATAACACAGCCCCACAAAAAAAAGTTCATACACAAGAGAGTGACATATGTATTCCCATGTATTTTTCGACGCTGAATCCGATCCCGAGATCAGAATTGGGCCTACACGTCTGAAATTGGACCCAGGGGCCGAAAATGGTCTGAAATGCGGTTCCCGGGATAAGGCGAAGTCGACTTTGAATTTTGGAGCTAAAGCCGGATTTGTGATCGACAAGTTTATGGCCAACTGAAATTCCGGGTTTGGGTCCGGGAAAGTGACTCCTTGGGGCGGGAAAATCCTGTGTTGGACGTCCCGGTCGCGAATGTGGTATTTTCATGAACTTTCCAATTCTGGAGCTGAGACTGGGTGTGAAAAGTGTTTGGTCAGCTGAAGTTCCCAGTTTGGGTCCGGGAAAATGGCCCATTGGGGCCGGAAAATCATATTTCGGACGTACCAATCGCAACAGTGGGATTTTTACGGATTTTTAAAACTTGAAAAAAATAGGAAAAAATCCTAAAGAATCATGACAAATCGTAAAGAATTCAAAAAAAAACGTAAAAAACCGCAAAAAAACGTAAGAAATCCTAAAAAAATCGTAAAAAATCGTAAAAATACGTAAAAAATCGTAAAAAGTCGTAAAAAATCGTAAAAAATCGTAAAAAATCGTAAAAAATCGTAAAAAAACCGTAAAAAATCGTAAAAAATCATACAAAATCGTAAAAATTAGCGAATTATAAAAAAAATTATTAAAATTAGAAAATTAATTATAAAAATAGAACATGAAAAAAAATCTAATGACCTGTTTCGATATTTTTAAAAATGGCGGAGATATAATCTTTTTTGATATTTCAACACCCTCCAGTTTCACAGTAAGTCGGATAAAAAAAAGTTTTTTCAAATTAATTTTATAATAATAATTAGAATATGAAAAAGTGTAAAGACCTGATACAATTTTTTGAAATTTCATCCCTCTCCAGTTCCACCCATGAGGGGTAAGATAAAAAATCGTAAAAAATCGTAAAAAAACCGTAAAAAACCGTAAAAAATCGTAATAAACCATAAAAACCGAAAAAAACTGAAACAAATGGAAAAAAAGGATAATGTCGGGAAAGATCTGAAACAAATGGAAAAAAAAGGATAATGTCGGGAAAGATCGAAAAACCCGAGTAAATTAGAACAAATTGAAAAAAATTAAAAAAATAAAATAAAATCGAAAAAAATCATAAAAAACAGGAAAAAATGGAAAAAACAAATAAAAAGACGGAAACAATGAGCAAATATGGGAAAATTATGGCTGAATAGAATTTGAAATATATCAGAAGTAAAATATTAAATGAAAAAAAAATTTTTTACGCCAGTTAAGTTGATTTTTTTGATGAAATTACAAACAATTAACAGTTTTTTTTTTCTTAATAAAAACTTAGCTTTTTCTAGCGGGGGAAGTTCTTCTGGTTGAGGAAACAAACTTCTTGGCCCAAGCAAACTTCTTGGCACAGATAAAAAAAAAATTTCCAGAAGAAAAATTTTTGTCACATTAAATTAATTGTCCAGAGGAAAAACAGGTAAAAAATGTTTCAGCGGAAAAGAACCAGAACTTTCCAGAGGAAAAAACCAAAAATCCCTATAAAATGAGGAGAAAAAACAGAAATCTTCGGTAAGCAATACGGGCGATATAAAGTTGATTATTTTGACTGAGTAGGTAAACATTATTAGCATGGGAAAGACATTTTATAGGAATACTAAGAGAAGAGAGGGACATGACGCGAGGAAATAAGAAGGGGATATCAAGCGAGTATGAAACTAAAATATATTGAATAGGAGAATAATAAAAATAGAGGGTGGCACAAAAAAAAGTAACAATTAATGCACCACAACTAGATGATGTGTTATATTTCTTTTTTTATTTTTTAATTTTTTTGCAGATCATTTTTGTTATACTTCACAATAGTTCTTTGGTAGCTAATGAAAAATGTCATTACGTGTGTTTAAATGACTAAAATGTCTTCAAAGCGTTATGTCTATAAATTTCATGTTGCGTATAGTTCTTGTGTTTATTATTAAATACAATTTTTAGGGCCGAAGTACTAAAAATATCATATGTTTTTACCCCGTGTAATATTTTTTATTGCCTTTGTTTGAACGATTTGAAATATTTTAAAACTATAAATTAAAAAAAGACAAAGCTATTTTAGTTTAGAGATGGGGACAATCTGGATAAATCACTTCATTTTAGAATTCCTTTGTTTGACCACAATTCTCGCTAATTTCTTTGGACAATCTACTTACTTAAATATTCTTACTGATGTTATTAGAGTTGATTCAATTTTAATAAGTGGTTTTCACCGGATGTTCTAAACATTCAACTATTCCTGATTTTCTTTATCAAGATAATTCATTTCACAAAAGGTACATAATTTTCCTTAATTAAATTATTTAGTGTCTAAATATTCTAGACTAAGTTTAATTAATTTTGAATCTTGTTAAAATAAAGATGGCTAGATAACTTGTTATAAGTTTGATGAATTAGATATTCATTAATGTTGCTTAAAACTTTGCGTGCATGTAGAAAATTGCTTCATACTTTTAAAGAAAATTTAAAACCAACTAGACATACCTCTTTTCAGAGCTGGGAATAACGAAACTATAAAACGTTACTTTTCAATAACGCGTTACTAGTAATTTCGTTACTTTTTGAAGTAATCGAAAAGTAACTTTAGTAACATTACTAAAAGGTACCGCGTTACTTTAAAACTAAGTTTATTCTTTTTTGTAGCTGCTGTTAGTGCCGTTTAATGTGAAATAATGTTTTTATTATTTTTTTATACCCCGTCGATTTCGCGTGCCACTGTGTTTTGGATGGCGTTTTAAAAAAACAATCTCAACCATACAATTTTTATTTGAATTTTTTTTGTATATGCAATAATAACGGTAATAAATGATGAAATGGATAATAAAAGTACAAGAAAACATGGAACAAGGAGAAGATTTAGAAAAGTAACGTGTTACTTTTTTTTTATAACGCGTTACTTTTGACAACAACGTGTTACTTTTGGAAAGTAACGAATAAATCGTTACTTTTGTAAAAAAGTAACGGTAAAGTAACGCGTTACTTCTTTTTTAGTAACGCCCCAGTTCTGCCTCTGTTCCAAAAAAGCTTGCAAGATACTGTTTATCTGCGGATAAAGTCACATTGAAAAATTATTGAACATCAGTTTTAGATGTCAAAATTCAATTAAGTAAAAACCGAACAAAATTTTGTTGTCTTTACCATTCCCATATCAGAACTATGTAATATTTTTTTCTTGCAGAACTTTAAGAAAATGCGTTTTCCGGTAATCTTTTAGCTCGGAAAATGCGTCATTGTCTGTCTAGACCAGAAAATTGACATATAGTGCAAGACAGATATATTTTTACAACCTGCAGTGGGAAAGAGAGTCACAAGGAATTTCCAAAAAAAAAACGACCCTCTGGAGGTTAGTCTAATCTATTTGGGGGTGGTTAAAGGGAGTGATTTTTCCTAATCGATGTCTTACTAAAAAAACATTTAACAACTAAGTTATAGCTTATGAAAAAACCTACAACTTTATTAAAATATGTCTTAGCGAGTGAGAAAATATAGTGTCTCATGTCGAAATAGAAATAATACATTGGGACATGTTACTAGAAAATAAACATTAGATCAAAGAAGTAATTAGATATTCATAACATTGCAGTTTATCTACATCTAATTTATATCATTCAAGACTATAAATGCTATTGACAGTGCTTTGAGAATACATTGACTCCCTACTTTATTCAATTGTAAGGGATCTGTTTACATCAAAGATGTTTTTAAATAGAAAAACAAATAAAAACACCCATTTCTTTTGTCTGTGATAAAGCGAAAGCGGCTACCAAGTAAGAGTGTAGGTCACGGCTTTATATTGACGAAATAACAAGTTTTGTGAAATTACATCCAGTGTTTTAACCCCAACATAAAAATTGCAGAAATACGAACATTAATTTTTATATGAAAATAATAAATAATAAATGAGATAAATAACAGTCATGATTGCAATACTTTCCTTCTATACAACTTTGTTGGGTTCGGAAAGTAAAAATTACTAAAGAAAAATCAAAGCATATTCTTCTCATTTAATCTGAAAGATTATATTCAATATATTAATAGGGGATGCGAGCTCACCATGATAAATGGGGATTTACTCAAGCGTCGTGGAGACCTATTGGATTGTGAAGATTAGATGGTAGAAACACAAGATTATTGGTGAGTTCTTGTTGACGCTCGGTAGAGCAAGTGGGGTAGATACAGAGAACTTGACGTCATAACAGAGTTAAAGCAGAACGCTAGAACGCTCAAGAGAAATAATTTATAACCTTCCCCTACATTTTGCGGTAAATATTGATGAAGAAGAAACAGAAATTACTATCAAAATTTGCAACTTTGTTGAAGAAACTGTTAAAAATTTTATTGATCAGCAATTTCAGTATCATTTTCGCCTTAACTCGATAACATTTGAAAATGTTCTGTTAAAATTGTAGAACATGCCTAATACGATCACAAAACTCTCTGGATACCCAGAAAGAACTTTCTAAAAGAACTTACTAATTGCACTTCTTGTAATTACTTGCTCCTGTTTTATATCTTTCAAATACTATAAATGGGAGACTGTTGGGCAATAATTACCTTTCCCAAGTCCTGAATTTGATTCAGAAGTTTCAGCAGAGGGATTGGTTAACAACAAATTAATTCAAAAAGTGAGGTTAAGGCTCAGTGTCAATTCGCCTCACATCTCTCCGATATCCATCTTTTAATTCGGAGAAAACAGAGCGTCCTCGGATTACTCGTTCTGTGATGGCTCGAACGGTCTAACTCACCGTTTCACCGGTGGGGGGAAATACTCGAGCGCGTCAAATATTCCTAGTATAGTACATATATGCCCCACGTGTCTCTGATGACGGAGGTATGTTATTCTACCGGTTTGCATGGTGGGGCCGGCCGTAGGGTTAAAAATGGAGACAAAAAAATTACTTGAGCGCGTCAAATATTCAGAGAGGATGTTAAGTGAACCAAAATGAGGATCCCATTCAAGACACTGACAAATCGTGGCAGCTTTTTGAAAAAAAAATCGCTATTTTGAAATACTCGAGCGCGTCAGATTTTCATACAGCAGGAGTGGGAATTATTGCAAGAAGCGAACAAGAATATTTACTCTTATTATTAACTTTCGCAACAAGCAAAAAAAGGAATTACAAAAACAAAAAGTCCAAAAAAGTCGCTGAAACCTTCTTTGAAATAGAACTTCAAGCTTTTCTAGATCACAATGAATCGCGTCTATGTAAATATTTAGAAGAAGTTATAGAAACATTTTCTGAGTTTCAGAAGGAAAATCTTTTGGTATCAAAATGGGACATGATGGGTCGCATCAGATACAGTTTAAACAAAAATCGATTAATTGACATACCAAGAAAATCGCATGGCAGAATCCAGTTCCTTCTTCTACCAATAAAATCTCAAATACTCTATTGGGCATCTCCCATTATATCGATTTGTGTATTTGAGTATCAGAATTTTTTACTTATCTATTAATTTCCTTTAGGTATTTGGTCTGCTATGGTATACAGGGTGTTAGGAAACGGGCATACGTTAACTGCAGATAGGGGACACCTTGGTGATTCTAGATAACTACCACATGAAGAGTGTAGCGGTCTTTATAACCGAGATACAGGTCTATTTTATCTATTTATTTAAAGCTCTACCGTCCGCTGATTTGTTGGACTGATTTAGGGGTCCAGCTCGTGCTGGATTATAGTAACATATTTAATTTTCTACTTTATTTCTAAATATTCTTAGCATTACAAAACATAAAGCTAGGATTATATGCAAGTCAAATTTTAAAAAAAATAAAAAGGAAAAAACTACAACAATTTAAAAACTATAAAAATACTACAATTTCCTGGTAACTTTTACGGGTTCTGAAAAATTATAATAACATTTGACATGCATACAATCCTAAAGTTAACCTTTATCTTTAATCTAAAAAAAACAAAATTGTATTTTTTTTAAAAGATAACCGAGTAATTGTGCACGAGCAGAAGGTATACAAACCAAAATTTCATATTTATTCATGTCCGTTCAGTACTGCCTCGTACGGACCGCGTGGAATATTCGTTTATATTTCTCAATGCGGCATGCAGAGCCTTAATGGCCTATAACTTACGATCCATGCTGTATATTTTTTTATATTTCTTCTACGCATATTTCATAAGTTTCCAAATCCATTGAGACATTCATAAAAAACAAAATCCAGTTCGGACTTCATATAAAATGTACAAATTTGGTCATCCCCAAAACAACACCCTGTATTCCTGAATTTAAAAGGTTTATTTCCATATCCAAAAAGAGCGCAAAAAACTGAATCTAAAGATGTGCCTTCGGAGTTTGCGCAGAATAGTTTACTACTTCAATTTTATACTCAAATTGCTTATTTATTAGAATTTTGGGAAGTGAAAATGAAATCCATCCGATTGTTTACATTTTGTTTGATTTTAATGACAATTATCTTATCTTAAATAATAAATATTGTGAAATTACTATTAATTCATGATATTTTAGCTTAAGAAAACAGTCTTAATTCATGATATTTTAGCTTCAGAAATCAGTATTAATTTATGATTTGGATTAAAAAATCAGTATTAATTAATGATATTTTAACTTAAGAAATCAGTATTATTAAATGTGATATTTTAGCTTAAGAAATCAGTATTAATTCATGATATTTTAGCTTACAAAATTAGTATTAATTCATGATATTGGAGCTTATCAATTCAGTATTAATTTATGCTATTTTAGCTTAAGAAATCAGTATTAATTTATGCTATTTTAGCTTAAGAAATTAGTCTTAATTCATGGTATTTTACCTTAAGAAATCAGTAATAATTCATGATATTTTAGCTTAAGAAGTCAGTATTAATTTATGCTATTTTAGCTTAAGAAATTAGTCTTAATTCATGGTATTTTGGCTTAAGAAATCAGTAATAATTCATGATATTTTAGCTTAAGAAGTCAGTATTAATTTATGATATTTTAGCATAAGAAATCACTATTAATTCTTAAAATTTTAGCTTAAGAAATCAGTATTGATTCATGATATTTTAGCTTACAAAATCAGTATTAATTCATGATATTGTAGCTTATCATATCAGTATTAATTTATGCTATTTTAGCTTAAGAAAACAGTCTTAATTCATGATATTTTAGCTTCAGAAATCACTATTAATTTATGAGATTTTAGCTTAAGAAATCAGTATTAATTCATGATATTTTAGCTTAAGAAATCAGTATTAATTCATGAAATTTTAGCCAAAGAAATCAGTATTAATTCATGATATTTTAGCCAAAGAAATCAGTATTAATTCATTATATTTTAGCTTAAGAAATCAGTCTTAATTCATGATATTTTAGCTTCAGAAATCAGTATTAATTTATGGATTAAAAAATCAGTATTAATTAATGATATTTTAACCTAAGAAATCAGTATTAATTCATGATATTTTAGATTAAGAAATCAGTATTAATTCATGATATTTTGGATTAAGAAATCACTATTTATTCTTGAAATTTTAGCTTAAGAAATCAGTATTAATTCATGATATTTTAGCTTAAGAAATCAGTATTAATTCATGATATTTTAGCTTAAGAAATCAGTATTAATTCATGATATTTTAGCCAAAGAAATCAGTATTAATTCATGATATTTTAGCTTAAGAAATCAGTCTTAATTCATGATATTTTAGCTTCAGAAATCAGTATTAATTTATGGATTAAAAAATCAGTATTAATTAATGATATTTTAACCTAAGAAATCAGTATTAATTCATGATATTTTAGCTTAAGAAATCAGTATTAATTCATGATATTTTGGATTAAGAAATCACTATTAATTCTTGAAATTTTAGCTTAAGAAATCAGTATTAATTCATGATATTTTAGCTTAAGAAATCAGTATTAATTCATGATATTTTAGCCAAAGAAATCAGTATTAATTCATGATATTTTAGCTTAAGAAATCAGTCTTAATTCATGATATTTTAGCTTCAGAAATCAGTATTAATTTATGGATTAAAAAATCAGTATTAATTAATGATATTTTAACCTAAGAAATCAGTATTAATTCATGATATTTTAGCTTAAGAAATCAGTATTAATTCATGATATTTTGGATTAAGAAATCACTATTAATTCTTGAAATTTTAGCTTAAGAAATCAGTATTAATTCATGATATTTTAGCTTAAGAAATCAGTATTAATTCATGATATTTTAGCCAAAGAAATCAGTATTAATTCATGATATTTTAGCTTAAGAAATCAGTCTTAATTCATGATATTTTAGCTTCAGAAATCAGTATTAATTCATGATATTTTAGCCAAAGAAATCAGTATTAATTCATGATATTTTAGCTTAAGAAATCAGTATTAATTAATGATATTTTAACCTAAGAAATCAGTATTAATTCATGATATTTTAGCTTAAGAAATCAGTATTAATTCATGATATTTTGGATTAAGAAATCACTATTAATTCTTGAAATTTTAGCTTAAGAAATCAGTATTAATTCATGATATTTTAGCTTAAGAAATCAGTATTAATTCATGATATTTTAGCCAAAGAAATCAGTATTAATTCATGATATTTTAGCTTAAGAAATCAGTCTTAATTCATGATATTTTAGCTTCAGAAATCAGTATTAATTTATGGATTAAAAAATCAGTATTAATTAATGATATTTTAACCTAAGAAATCAGTATTAATTCATGATATTTTAGCTTAAGAAATCAGTATTAATTCATGACATTTTGGATTAAGAAATCACTATTAATTCTTGAAATTTTAGCTTAAGAAATCAGTATTAATTCATGATATTTTAGCTTAAGAAATCAGTATTAATTCATGATATTTTAGCCAAAGAAATCAGTATTAATTCATGACATCTTAGCTTACAAAATCAGTATTAATTTATGCTATTTTAGCTTAAGAAATCAGTCTTAATTCATGATATTTTGACTTAAGAAATCAGTAATAATTCATGATATTTTAGCATAAGAAATCACTATTAATTCATAATATTTTAGCTTACTACAATTTGCAGTGGATTAAACGATACAAACATGTAATATTTCAAACATACTGTATAAAAATATCCGGAGTTCCATTGTTTTTGGTGTTTTTTTAAAGTAGGTTGTGTTAAATTTCATTTTACCATTATACAGGGTGTTTGAAATATTATTACCTTCGTGTTTGTAATGTTTAATCCACTGCAATTTATAGTAAGCTATTTTTTAGACATTGTAGCTTTTAACTTCAACGTCAATCCCATTTTTGTTATCAATTTTTAGTGCTGTCAGCCCTCAAATAATATGTGATTGACTTAAATCAAAAGTCGTTTCTGGACGAATCGTTAGTGCTTTTTAGTGCTTTAGATAGTTTTATTAACGGTTTTTCCGTTTCCTATAATTATTCAGTATTTTTTGTTTCAAAATTTGCGCCCAAATTCTTTTATTGTTGTTGTTGTTGTTGTTGTTGTTGTTGTTGTTGTTGTTGTTATTATGAGGGCAAATGGCATCTTATGACTTTTGAATGGTGATTAATTAAGTGACCGTTAGCCTTGAAGGGTTAAAAAGTATTTGTGTATCAGAATTAGGTATGTCATTACAGTTTTTAATAATAATAATAAAAATTTTATGAAAATCTGTAATACATTGATTAAAAATATTTAGTAGAATAAAATATCAATTAAAACGTGATATTTTATAACATTATTAAATTTTCGTTAAGTTCATGTAGAACTCATTAAGTCGAACCACGTTGCTCAAAGACCAAAAACGTTGGATATCTTTTTCATCCCAATTTTACCCTGTTTGCGTATCAAAAAGTTTTGTTAAGTCATAAATCACTGTGCTGAATTGACGTTCACAACAACTCATTATTTCTTTTTCAGTGGCGTATCCATCCCAGAAATTAATAATAATTCGTATCTAGGTTGAAAATAATTTTCATCAATGAAAATTTTAATTGCACACCGAGAGAAAAGATTAGTTTAATTTAATAAATTTTATTTGAACAAAACATGGTAATTATTTTCAAATATATAAATAAATAATTTAGTTGCAATAAAAATATTTGGTTGCATTTTATTAGTTTCAAAAATTGTATTCGTGGACGAATGTAAATATTTTGTTGGATGAAAAAAAAAGATGTTGTTGACGATTCCTATTATAAACACTCAATTTCGTTTACCTGAAATAACATAAAATTTACATACTTATTTACGTCATTGACTTTATTGTTTGATTATAGAGCAATATTAATGGATGGCTTCGTTAAGTTAAAAAAATTTTATACTCAAAGTTAACCTGAATTGGTAATGAATTATTAGAAAAATAAAAGAAAAATTAAAATTGGTCCTCCAATTACGAAATGTATCAAAAGGTATCAAAAAATGTACTTTTTCAGTAAACGATGGTAAAGGTTTTTAAAAATTCAATCATACTAAAATTCCAAGCATAAAACTCCAAGTCATGTATAGTATATACGAAGTCAATCCGAACAGCTAAAAAAAAGACTCATGTACCATGTCTGATAAATTTAAAACCTTCCATATAAAATTGATTAGACCTCGTATGAATTTTTTATCATTAACTCAAAGTCGATCCGCTGTATGCAGGCGACATCTAGTCGAACAAATGCAAAATATGAAGGTCAAAAAATGTCTGGTCTACTGTGAAAATCTGCGTTTGCATTTGGCAGTGAATTATCAGTGCTGTGGCTTGGGTTAGGATTTATAAAATTAGTTTATTCTGAGTTTTTTAGAATTTTAACGAATCGCTTGCATTGGTGTCGTGTTTTTATAATTATTTTCTTGTTCTTATTATTTAATCAAGATGGCGTTGTGGAGATTTTTCTTGATGATAATGAAGTAAACGACAGTGGTAAACGGATAAAATGTGTCTAGAATATCATAGAAAAAGAGAATAAATACAGATAATGAATCTTAACTCTTTATTAAATTCTCATGGCAGGACAATAACTATTGTTTTTGGGCATTACTCTGCATTAGGTACTAATAAAAAAATATCCATGTAGGTATATGAAAAATAAAATTAATTTTGAAAATACATTATTTGTGGAGCCCTTTTCGACGCGGCGGTCAGTTATATCCGAATTTAATCTTTTATTGCTTCTAAAGGTGTAGCCATTCTGGACAGGAAAGCTGGATTAAGGGTTCGCATCATTATAAAAATATAATATATTTTTTATTCGGTATTTTATATATTTTATATTTTTTTAGAGTTGTATTTTTGTAGGTAGTAGAATATTTTTTAATCGGTATTTTATGTAGATATTTTTTACATTATTTTCTATTAATTAAGAGTTTTTTTAATTTGTTTTAATGTATAGTTTAAATAAATTGTTTGTTAAATCATTGTTTTTATTTGGAGAAAAAAATTTTTTACTAAACAAATCAAACCCAGATTATTTATTTCGAAAAAAGAAGCTTTACCATACAAATCAAATGAAGAATATTTATTTGAAAAAAAAAATTAAAAAAATCACTGAAATTATTCTTCTTAAAAATATTACTTTGAATCAAAAGAATTAGTTACTTTACGGTTGATAACCACTGTGCCCAAAAGGCCCTCCTAATTTTAAAACTTGAGGCCAAAAGACCGGTAGGATTACGGAACCCCGCTTACAAAATTGACCGCTGGAGCCAAGTGAAAAACACCCTAAATTATATCACGCCGCCTATGCTTTACAAAGAAGTCGCCGATGTAGTTCGAATTGACTTTGTATAGACTATACTATATATAATATAAAATGTTTTAAAGGTAACTAGTTTCGGCTAACAAGCTATCTTCAGGCCATATTAAAACTTTTTAAAAAATTAAACCTAGTGTAATATATTTAATATTATACAGTGTGTCTACTTAAGTTGGATTCATATGGGAAATTTTTTTTTTATTGGTTTTAAGAAAAAAGTTATTCTTCATAAAAAGTTGTGCATGGTCCAAAACTTAAAATGCAACCATCAGTTAATACATTTTTTTACCAGTATACGAAGGGCGTCAAAAAATATAAATTTTGTTCAAGAGTAAAGTACCCTTATTTTATATAGAAAAATATTATTTAAAAAACTTATTTAGAAACAATATGTAAGAATAAATATGAAATCACAGCCTCCTATCTCAAAACAATATTGTTTCTAATTTTTTTCTTGAAATAAAGTTCAAAGTGAACTGTTACATAAAAAATTTGTTTTCACAATTTTTTTAAGCCCAGTGGATTAAAATAATGTGTAGAAACTAATTTTATACGTAACAGTTCACTTTGCTTCAAGAAAAAAATTGGAAAAATATTTTTCTTTGAGATAGGAGACTGTTATTTCATATTGGTGCATATATATTGTTTCTGAACAAGTTTTTTAATTAACATTTTTATATATTTTTTAAAATAAGGGTACTTTATTCTTGAACACAATTTATATTTTTTGACGCCCCTCGTATACGGGTAAAAAAAAATGTATTGTTTGATAGTTGCATTTTAGGTTGTAGATCATACACAATTTTTTATGAAAAATAACTTTTTTCCTAAAATCAACAATAAAAAAGTTTCCCATATGGGTCCAACTTAAGTAGACACACTGTATATGTGAGTTACAGATAATATTTTGGACTTCTAATAAATAGACATGATTTGTGTAAAATTGTATCACCATCTTTTTAAGTACATTGAAGTCCGCAGTAAATACGTTGAAATCCCCCCCTCCATCTTTTTTAGTAATGACGTCATCACTCATATCGAATCACTTCCTGTTGTCCGATATTCAGTAAATTAAAATATAATACAAGTTATGCAATTAATTGAAAATCGACAACTAGTTTCGGATAAAATGCCATCATCAGGCCTAAAATATACATAGTTCTCATACCTGAAGATGGATTTTTAGCCGAAACTAGTTACCACATAATTACATAGTGTAGTACAAAACTTTGTATTTTATTTGGATTTTTTGAAGATTGTACCACATTTGGATTTAATATAAACTCATTTTTCTTTTTCATCTTATCTTAAATTTTATGTAGGGAAAAAAGCAACTAAAGTTCTAAATTATTTTGTTTTTTGACCTTTAGTTACTTCAGGAACAAATGACATCCTTAAGGATAATTAGACTGCTAAAATTCTTTTGAAATATTAAACGCTCGTTATATATGCAAATCGAAGTAAAAAAAATAAACAGCCTCCGGTGTCATTTAAAATTTATAAAATTTTCAGAATTTTGTATACGTCAACCAGTAATCCCTAAAAAACAATGAAGAGGTAAATCTCTAAGGGTGTCATAGTCGTGTATCTAGAAATTTTTGACATAAGACATTATAACAATAATAAAAATATTTAGAATCGATGAAAAATATTTTATTAATCGAAAACTTTAAACAAGTCAATAATTTTTATTCCAATTTTTTTCAAATTTTCAACAAAATTCTTGATCACAATTGTTAATCAAAAATTTTTGAAATTTCTGTGACTGTATATGTTGACGATCCAGAAGAAAATATACCTAATACACAATAATAAAAAAGTTATTAACTATAACCCTTTTCAACTCTTGTCTACGCTACTGTTACATATCCTTTACTCTTTTTTTTATAAAAAGTTTTTAATAATCTCTTTTACGGAGTTCGCAAAGAAAATAAAAATTTTCCTGATTTAGTAGATTTAAGAAGTTTATATAAGAAATATGAGATAAGTTCTATCTTTATTTAGAAAAAGAGAAATAAATTTAGTTGCGCTACTGATTTGACAAACAATGCAAAAACTGCTTATGCACGCATAAATTAAAAATAAATAAAACCTTCTCTGCAATGCTAATTAAAATTTTCCTCATTTGAAGCAATTAAAATTAACAAAAGTTATTGTAGTGTCATTTTCCCTCGAGAAAAACTCTAATTAGTAATTTTAAATGAGCATATAATTTATATTTTTGAGAGCTAATTTTGTCTCATTATACATGAAAATACTAAATTTCCATATTACATATTTATAGAGAAGTTACAAATTGGTTACTGAAAGTAAAAAAATTGTTTTTACACGGGCGCTCCGTTAATATTAGAAATAGGAAGCTGCGGTTTTTACCAATCGATTCAGTAGGGAATAGGGGCATCCGCATAACAAAATTCAGTTCCACATCTTTAATATTTAAAAAATTATGCGTAAAAAAAACAAATGGTCGCATTCGAGTTCGTTATTTTGCTCTTTTACTATACTTTCCCTTTGATGTGAACGGGAAAATAAAAATCAGGAAAAACAAAAAAAATCTGAAAATTGAAAAAAAAACCAACAAAAAATTGGTAAAAAAAAGTAATAAAAACCAGAAAAAATCAAAAAACTTTGAAAACAAAAAATGGAGACAAATCAGAAACAATTACAAAAATTAGGAAAAAACGAAAAAAAAAATTAAAAATCACAAAGAGGAAATCAGGAAATCAGACAAAACACAAAAAAATCAGTAATCGGAAAAAAAACTAAAAACAAAAAATAACAAAATTAAAAAACAAACACAAAAAAAAACAACAAATGGGAAACATTAGAATAAAATCAGAAAAAAATCTGAAAAAAAAACAGGAAAAACAGATAACATCAGGAAAAACAGGACACAAATCAGAAAAATTGGAAAAAATTAAAAGAAATAAGAAAACCAAAAAAAAAGGAAAAAAAGTTAAGGAAAAATAAAAAAAGATCAGAAAAAAACCAAAAACGATTGAAAAAAATTAGAATATATTTAAAAAAATCAGAAAAAATAGAAAAAATTGAGAAAAAACTAAAAATAAAAAAAGGGAACATAAAAAATTGAAAAAATTGAAATAACCAAAAAAAAAATGGGACAAATCATAAAAATTAGAAAAACAGAAAAAATTCAGAAAAAACAAAAAAGAAAACAGAAAAAATGATAAACGAAATAATCAGACGAAACACAAAACATCAGTAAATCAGAAAAAATTTTTAAAAAAACGACCAAAATAAAAAAAACAAAAAATTACAGAAAAAAGTCGGAAAAAATTAGAAATAAATAAAAAAAAAGAGAAAAACCAGAAACAAAAAAAAACACGAAATATCGGAAATAACAAAAAAGAAAATAGAAAATCAAAAAAAGTTAAAAAACCAAAAAAAAAACAAGAATCAAAAAATTCAAGAAAAAAAAAATAAAAAAGAGAAAACTTGAATAAAATTGAAAAAAAATTCAGATAAATCAAAAATAATACAAAGAAGCAGAAAAAAGGAAAACCCGAAACAATAAAAAAAAACAGAAAATATAGTAAAAACAAATTCCGTGACTTCCGATGGGTAACCCAAACCCATGTACTAAATTTCAGCTCTATCGGATTAAATGTGTGTCTTAGAAAAATACACACAGACAGACAGACAGACAGACTTTCATCTGGAAATGGTCTTAATAATCTCAGGTGACCTCAAAATGGATATTTCCATCTTTATGTCGAAAAATTTTTTAGCTCGTTCACAATACTTTCCCTTCTCGGACGGTGGGTCGGGAAAGTAAAAATTTAATTGTTTATAACAAATTGTTTATTAAATAAACAATAAAAATTTAAATAAAAACATTTTTTTTTAGTTATCAAAGAACAAGATAAATTATGATGAAGGTGAAAGAAAAAATTTTTAATTAACAAATACGTTTTTAAGCAGTAAGAATTTTTTTAAAAATCATAATTTGCATCAAAGATTATGTTTCCAAAAAGGAAATTTTAAATTATCTTATAAATAACGCATTTGTGTATGACAATTTTTGTAATCAATAAGGAATAATTCATTTATGTATTTTAAATAAGACGAATTGAATAGTTTTTCAAAATTAAAATGCCAGGACCGGTTTCTGAGATAATTGAGGAAAAATGAAAATGACCATTTTTGTTTTATTTAATTTTTAAAGATAAGACAAAAAATTTATATACATTTTTATTCAAGGCCAAATATCATTTACCAAATTTTTGACACATGCAATTTTATTAACATTTTCTAGTATTTTTACTGATTAAAATAATTTACAACATATAAATTTTATTGGGATTTTACTAATTTTGTTTTTTTTTGTTTTATTTCATATCAAATATCGCATAATCTGCATTTATTTCATTAAAATAATTATTATCATAATAAAAATTTCTTGAAATTAACCAATTAACAATTTCAGTAACTTATTTATAAATTTTAATTAATTTTGTATCACATTTTGAATTTTGAATTGATCTGCACATAATTACTAATAACTTGTTAATCTATATTAAAATTTCTAATAAAATGCCAAGTTTTTAGGATTTTCCAGTTAATATTAAGTAATCCTACCTTGAATTTTTTCTGCGCAGAACAGAGTAGAGGGCCACAAAATATAATTATTTGTTTTTGGACGAGATCTCACCTAATATAATAATTACAAATATGCGGTTTTTTTTATGATATTTAGGGCGTCTATGCTACTTTTTTCAAATTTAAGTAGAAAAAAACTTGAACCGAAAAAACAAAAAAAAATCATTTAATAGCTTAAATTTTTAGAAAATTATCATTTTCAAATCAACAATCATACCTGTAATTAAACATGAAATTTGGCGCGGTATTAGCCATAAAAAAACTCATATTTATATAATCGATTTCTGGAATGGCAATTAACAATCTGAAATTTCAAATCTATAAAAAAAGACAATTTTTCAGTTTACATTTTCATCATAATGTTCAATATTCCTTTTGTATAGCTAGTTTTCGTTGATTCGAAATCGAAACAGTTGACACAGAATATAAAGTTGTTTTTTGCAGAAAACCAGCGAAACGAAATGTATGAAACCAACCAAAAAGTAGAGTCAATAACTGTATAAATTTTTATTGTTTTTCATTTTAATGATAGCTTCATTTATATGAAATAAAATTTTTACGTGTTTGCTCTGGTGTTTAAATATTAAATTTTATACGTTTTTATTTCGCTTTAATCGCATTTTATTGAAGGTCATAAATATTAAAAATATATTTCCTTTTCTATAAGAATAAAATTAATTAAATCCGTTTAAATATTAGTGCATTTAATAATGGTAAATAGAAGAATCATTAATTTAAATAAATATATTTTTATGATAAACTCTTTTTTATTCGTGCTATAATTAATAATAAATGAAACTCGAAATCATGTACCACAATAAATTTAATTATATAAACAGTTTCGGCCAATTAGCCATCTTCAGACCAAACTAACACATTGTTAAGATCAAAATTAGCATATTGCTCAACTTTAGGGTACCGCTACTGAGGAGGGAAGGAGGAAAGGTTTAAGAGAAAATGGGGGATACATGAAAGTAAAAAAGGGGGTTGTAAAATACTTAAAAATTAAAAAAATGGGTTGTGTCGCCTCAAAACTTTCCCGACGAGTATCCAGAGACGAATACTTTTTCAGATATTTAATGTTATTTTTTTTATTTTTGACAGGTGAGAGTTGGAGAAATAATTTAAACTGTTATGAATAGAGATTTTCAAGGGCTTTCAAACGACATATTGCATGTCGAATTCCTTGACATATTGCATCTGTCATTTTTTGACAGTGACACTTCCGTTTGACAGATGTCGTACAAAAATTAATGGGTTCCTCCAATGTAGAACCGAAACCCATATACCAAATTTCAGCTTAATCTGATTAAGCGTGTGGCTTCTAGCATGGAATACACACAGACAGATACATAGACAGACACACAGGCAGATAGACAGACAGACCTGGAAATGGTCTTAAACGTCTTAGGGGACCTCAAAATTTAAGATGGATATTTCCGTCTTTATCTCAAAATTTTTTTAGCTCGTTCACAATATTTTCCCTTCTCGAATGATGAGTCGAACAATAAAAATCAGAAAAATTACAAAAAATCAAAAAAAAAATCAGAAAAAAGACAGAAAACATTGGTACAAATTGAAAATATAAAAAAAATGAAAAATAAAATAAATAAAATTGTGAAATTCGGAAAAAAAAACTCTAAAAATCGCAAAAAACAAAACGAAAAATATTTGCAAAAAACGAAATAAATCGAAATATATCACAAAAATAGCAAAAATCGCAAAAAACCGCAAAAACAAAACACAACCAGAAAACCGGAAACTATTGTAACCATTAAAAAAAAATAACAGGAAAAGTAAATGGCAAAAAATCTTAAAAATAACAAAAAATCTGTAAAAAATCGCAACAAAACCCCAAAAAAAAATTTCAAAAAAATCGCAAATAATTACAAAAAATGAGAGGAATAAGAAAAAATTAGAAAACAGATGAAAAAATAGAAAAAAAAACAAAATAATATTAAAAAGAATGAAGAAATATTTTAAAAAAATCGAAAAAGACCAGAAAAAATAGGAAAATCAGAAAAAATAGTCCAAAAAAAAATAGAAAAAAACGACGGGAGAATCAGAAAAAAATTATAAAAAATAATATATATAAGAAAAAATAAAAAGAAAAATAATAAAATAAAAATAAAAATCAGAAAAAAATTCAGAAAACAAATTGAAAAAAATAATAAAATTTTTTTTCAAAAATCAGAAAAAACCCTTGAAAATTAGCAAAAAATCTGAAAGAAATCAAAAGAAAATCAGAAATTAAAAAAATTTTCAGATATTTAATGTTAAAGTTTCATATTTTGACATTTTTTTTATTTTTGACAGGTGACAGTTAGAGAAATAATTTTGACTGTTCTGAATAGAGTTTTTCAAGTTCTTTCAAATGACATATTACAAGTCAAATTACGTGTCATATTGCATCTGTCATTTTTTGATAGTGACACTTCCGTTTGATAGATGTCGTACAAAAACTAATGGATTCTTCCGACGGGTAACTCAAACCCATATACCAAATTTCAGCTCAATCGGATTAAACGTGTAGCCTCTATCGTGGAAGAATACACAGAGAGACAGACAGACTTCCATCTGGAAATAGTCTTAATCATCCTAGGTGACGTTAAAATGGATATTTCCATCTTTATCTCAAAAATTTTTTTTAGCTCGTTCACAATACTTTCCCTTTTCGGAAGAGGGTCGGGAAAGTAAAACTAAATGAATGTGTGACCATGTCACAAAAATTAGGCCCCTTGGGGCGTTTAGAAATGAGAGAAACGGAATATGAGGAAAATTTCTGATAGGAAAATTTCCCAAAACGATTTCCACAATCTAAAAATAACAAAAAACTGCAACGCAGCAAACAGACACTAGTTAATCATAATAGGACAACAAATTTTATATATTCTGTCTATTTCTCGATCTTCTTGTGACAAATTAATTTTTTAACTTTTATATTTTATTCCTTCTTTAAATTTCATTCCAATTTTTTGAAAAATGTCTTCTTTTTTTAAAAGTTCCGCTCGCTTTCAGTAAGTTTTTGTGAAAAGAAAGCCACAGGTCGGCTAGTCTGAGAAAGTACAGTTTAAATCAAAAAATCAGTTTCAACAACAAAAGTTTATAATCGATAGTGCTCACCATCGACTTTGACCTTATTCTTGAAAATCACAAATTCGGATATAACCTCCGGAGGTAGGGGGAATGATTTACAATTTAGTATCTTTCGCACCTTATCTGAATAATTCTGACTAGTTCTATGTAGTTCTTTTGCAGAATGGGGAGCTAGCATGATTTTAGGTAAATGGGCCATTAGAAATATGACCAATAAATATTTAAAACTTATTTTTTAATTATTTTTTAAAAATCTGTATTCGTCCTTTAAAATCTGTGATGACTTAAGTTAAAAAAAATATGCGAAAGATGGCGCCACTCTGATTTATCTGAATTCAGGTTACAACCGACAGTTTTCTCTGATGTATCGGTAATAAACCATTAACATTGTGACACAATAATTATAAGGAATTTTTTAGTAAAAAGTAAGAATAAAGTGAATAAATAACGTCGATTGTAGCGCCATCTTCACAGAAATAGAGAATTCATGGATTTAAAAATAATTACAAGATACTTCCTTAAGACGTCACACATATATATTTAAAATTCAAAATTAAAGACACTGAACGCCAAAAAAATTCCAAAATTCTGGTCCATGCTCGTCAACAGGGATAATAAACATATTAAAGTAAAAAAAATCAGAAAAAAATTATGCAAGCACCCCATTGGAAGGAGACAAGCTGAGGAGTGGTTTGAGATGTTCTTGATCAGATGAAATGGTTTTATATCTATTCTAAAGCCAAGAAGTTTGATTGATGTTTGAAAGCATTTACTTTTCTCATAATTTATTTGCTGGGTGCAGAGTACATGATGGGGACAACTGAAACGATCATAGCGCTCGTAGTGGTCAAAATATCGTGAAATCATGCTCTTGTCATAAATAAACACGTCAAAATTAATTATAAAAACCGTTCATAATAGTTGTTGTGTTAACTGTAAAAATACAGGGAGAAATAGTAAGTGCAAATTTTACACATTTTCAAGAACTAGTTGGAAATTAGAGAAAAGAAAGGACTGGATAAATGCAGTTAGAAGAAAAACGTAAGTAATGTATAGAGCACTTCTGTAGCAAGCTCACTTAGACAAATGTGTGTTTTATTCTACAATTATTCGATGTGATTAAATACCTTTTGCCACTATGTCTCTATTCTTTCACATCTCTAACGTGACCAGCCGTGACAAGTTGCTTCCCTTTGTTTGATGAGAATGAACTGACTGTTCCTGTAGGACAGAAGTAACTGCATTAATATTTGCATCCAATAATGAATGTTTTTTAGCTAACTTGAAATTATAGAATAATAATATTGACATTATCATACAAATGAGGAATTGTCATACATGATTCAAATGGAGTCGAATCACACCACAAAAATCTTATATATTGATATTTTTTTCAATTATTTTTTGCCTGTTTAAAAGAGTAAAATGTCAACATAACGTTATGTCCATAAATGTCGTGGTGTGTATAGTTCTTGTGTTTAATATTAAAGTAAATTTCTCATGTCGAAGTACTAAAAACATCACGTTTTTATTTTCGCACCATATATATCCCATTAATCCTTGTTAACACTTGTAAAAAATAACCTCTCATTACTAAATATCATTCTTTGTCCGTTTGACCACAAGAGAAAAACAACATTTATCTTTAAAGTGCTTTATAATGGATTCTAATAAATCATAGGAATTTTAGCCATTTATTCTCGAAATACTCTACAGAATAATTCATGAGAAAAGGGAAACTTTAATCAAAACTAATTTTCCATAACAAATCATTCTACAGGTAGAGAAAAACAGAGGAAATGCTTTTAAAAGTAAAAGAGGTTATTGGGATAATAGGTTTTTTTGTTCTCCAATTTTTGTGGGTATTTTTCTATTTTTTCGCTTTCTAAAGGTGCATTCAGCGAACATAAAACAATTTTATCGAACGTCAGTTTTACCAGTATTTCTATTTCTTTTCTAAATCAGATTATTTTTCAATTATAGGCAGGGCCGTCTTTAACCCATTGAAAGCCTAGGTACGCACATTAGGATCATGGGACTTTGTCAGAGGACTATTTTGATAAAACAGGCAAAAAAAATAGTTAAGCAAAATTCTAGATTTATTTAACTATTATTTTTATATTATTATTTTTTATAATATAATCCGGAAAAGTAAATCTTTTAGCGTTCCCAGGAAATCTATATTGATTAATGTGGTACCCTTCTAGTAGTTCAATTCGACAATGATATTGAAGCACCAATCAAAGATGTCTAGACTTATCTTTAGAATACTGATGGAGAGTGCCAGTTTTCACTTGACCAGTTAATGAACCAAATTAAGAGGCTTAGTGTCCTGAAAAAAAAACTAGTCAAAACTCATAAACTCAAACAATATGGATGCGACATACCTTTTCTCCAAACAAGAAGTCGGTAACATGTTTCAAAATCACAGGGTATAAAATTTTATAGGATGCTTGGTACCAGAAGGTGTTAAATAATGAACAAAATAAAAGACTCCGGATTGTTAAGATAGCTACTCTAATTATTATTTAGGATATACGGAGACAGGTTTATGAGACAGAACAGTACCCCCATCCTGAGGAGTTTTTGGAACGAAATGATGAAATCATTCCTTTAATGGAAATTGCAATATGTGGAAGAAGAAGTCTTGGAGGCCCAGGTCATTTATCTCACCAGTCTTCGTAGGATTGGCAGTATTTCTGTACAAGAAGTATGCCTGAAGAAAATTGTTCGATGTGGTTTCCTTTGTGCGATTTTGCCCATACAGAAGCCTGGAAGCATCAGCAATCAATGGCGATCCGCGAAAAGACAAGAGACTATGCTTAACGAGTCTTTGAATAATGAAAATAAAAATTGTTAAAAATAGTAACGATTTTGTTAATTGTGAAATAGAATATTTCAGATAAAAATTTACATGTTAATTCAAAGCTAAAATAATGAATATAAAATGTACATCAATATTTATGTTTCAAAACAGTTGTTAAAAATGAGGTAAATATTTACCATCAATTAAAAAGCTTGCCCGTAGGAGTAAATAGAACTCATATACATTTTATAAGTTTTTATTTTTCATTTTTATTAACTTTTATTGCTTAACTTTTGTTTGAATTAATTTTACCTTTCCAGAATAGTGGAAACTGACCAACGTGATTTACTTACTTAAAATTAATTCAGGTCATTAATTTAAAAATATTGAATAAATAAGCGTTTTTTTTTTTGAAAAAAGTATAAAAAATTTATGGAATATATCGAAAGTCAAATTATATTTGATGATATTGGTTCTATTAGATTTCTCCAAAAGGTTTAATACGATTAATACAAGTACAGTGTGAGTGGATTTTCTTGTAAAATTTGCCCAGAGTTCCTATGACAATCATACTCAGATTTTAAATTTATTTTAAATTAAATCACATGTCTTGATTTGTATATTACTACGTCATTGTAAAATGTCCAGAAAGAGCCAACAAGTAAGCAATATTTTTTACCTCAATGTTAATTAGTTGTACGCTGCAGCAAATAGTATGAGACAGTTTTATCACGTGGCGACTTTCTCTTTAAAAATTTTTTATAGTTTGTGCTTCTACCCAAATATAATTCTTACGACGACCACTATGTAGCCATCTTTTTCGTTTCACCTCCCTGTAGGGTGGCTTTGTTTTTCGATTAATTTTTTCGGGGATAATGATCCCTCCTTAGGTGCTGGTATTTACTGCGGGACCCTAGGGAGCAGCCTGCGTTGTTTTTTACAATTTAAATATATTCTCTTAATTTTTTAATGTCAATGTTTCTAATTCTATAAATTTTACTACCTTTAATATATTGATTTATACAAATAAAATTGTAAAAGTGACCTGCTACGTACGCCACCCATCATCACGTCGATGCAAAGATGCGTTACGATGATAACGAAATCCCCAATCCGAGCGTAATATTAAATAATTATTATAAGTTGACAAAAGTGATTAGTTAATATCTTCGTTACTATTGGTCCAATTTTTATGTAAAAAAAACGCTATATTTGAAATGTAACGTAGACTAGCTACGTAAAGAAAAATCGTACACAGAAGCAACGCCAAAAGGACACTAACGATTATCTCCGTTAATATTGGTCAAAATTTTATATGGAAAAACTGCGTTATATTTGAAACGTGATGTAAAATAAATGCATATAGTTACAGCTCAGTAGCAAAGTACAAAAGGGCACTAATGGTTATCTCTGTTACTATTGGGAGTAGAATAAATGTATATAGAAAATCCTGCGTAGAAGCAACACCAAAAAGGCACTAACGGTTATCTCCGTTACTATTGGTCCAATTTTTATAGAAAAAACGGCGCTATATTTAAAATGTGATGTAGACTAACTACGTAAAGAAAAATCCTACACAGAAGCGAAAACAAAAGTGCCTTAGGGTATATCTCCGTTATTATTGGTCGGAATTGAAGGCGGAGAACGGTTATGTATTTGAATTGTGACGTATAATAAATACATATAGTTACTGCGTAGTAGCTACGACAAAACGGCACCCCGCTAGATATATCCTAGTACCGGACTGGGATTTCGTTATCATCGTAACGTATCTCTACATCGACGTAATGATGGGTATGACGTCATAGTATTAAATAACTAAGGTATGGAACAGGTAATTAATAGGTAAATAAAACAACGGCACTCTTTTATACTCGTTTAATTTATATACTGTATTTTATCTTGTTTAGAATTCAACTAACTTGGCAATATTTAAAGTATGAAAGGAATGTCTTATTTTACCCTTCCCGAGATGTGTTTATATTAACAATATTAATATGTCACCTTCTTTAGATAAAACAGATAAGAGAGAGATGTACTGAATTACATTTTTGTCTATGTTTATGATAAAATCTCAACACATAGTGCTTTCTCTCTCTCTAATACACTGAATTTCCTATACCTCTCTCTTGCACATTTTGTATACTATTGATCTTGGGTGTTTATTTCAATCATACTGCATATCTCACTTTATGATAAACATAAAACGAATGGTTCACTATCATTAGGAAAACCATACCGGACCACCACTGATAAATATTGGAATATTGTTAGAATCTTAAATTCTAAAAAAGTTAATTTTGGAGGCATACAAAAAATAGAAATAATATGTAGTCATTTTTAATGTATATTTTAATGAAATTCATTATGGTACTAAAGATTTAAAAGAAAAATTAACAGTTTTTTTTATTTATTAAAGAGAAATTCAAATACAAAAGAAATGATATTAAAAATAATATAAAACTAAATTTTATAATATGTATAGGGCTTAACCCTTTAGCTGCGGCTGTCGTATATAAATGCAAATTGCAAATTTTTACAAATTTTACATTTTTTACAAATTTTTTACCAATTTTTTCAAATTTGTTACAATTTTTTACTTTTTTTTTTAAATTTTTAACAAATTTTTTACAAATATTATAAATTTGTACGAATTTTACAATTTTCGAAATTTTTGAAATTTCCAAATAATTTTTTATTGTGTTTTGAAACTTTTGAAATAATTTTTAATTAATCGAATAATTATGTTTTTGGAAATTTTCGATATATTTTAGAATTTTTTTAATATTTTAAATTTTTACTTTTTAAAAATGTCGAAAAAAAATGCATAAATTGAAATTTTTGATATATTTGAACATTTTGACACACAATTTGAAATTTTTGAAATTTTCTAAAAAAAAATTGCATAAATTCCATTTTTTTAAAATTATTGATATATTTGAATATTTTGACACACTATTTGAAATTTTTGAAATTTTCCATAACTTTTTGAAATTATGGGAATTTTTGAATCTCTAGACATTTTTATTTATTTTTTTTTGAATTTTGGAATTTTTTGATATATTTTCGAAATTTTTGAATTTCTTAAAACTCAGCATTGTCTTTAAATTCTTGAAAATTATTACAATCAAGATTATTGATGTTTTATTTATATTTTTCAATATTTTTGTTTCGAGAGTGTTTAGCCCTGCAAAATTTGGCCCGCAGTTAAAGGGTATGAAATTTTTGTGAAAAGTTGAGTGACATTTTTCATCAGGTGGATTGTTTGTCATTTGGGTGGTATTAAAAAAAAATGATGTACGTAAAAAAATAGTAGATGAGTTAAAGATAATTTTGGATAAAGAAAAATGAATGATTATTGATTTATATAAATTGTCAGATAAAAAAAATTTTTAAGCTAAGGTTTTACAAGTAATCAATATTTACTTTTAACATTGAAATAATAAAATACAAAAAATAAAACTGCAAAGGAGAAGAAGAAGATGAGACAGAATATAAATGTTTGAAGGTGAGTGGCTGATATAGAAGATATACCAGATAGAAGAAAAGTGGAAGATGTTGAAGAGAAAAAAAAAAAGAAGAAAAATACTATAATACTTAAATAAAGGGATTTATATTTCAATATATTATTATTACCTTCCTTTTACCAAATATTGTCCAACTTTTTAAGCGTGTATTCAGCAAACAAAGAAAACAATCTACCGGATTTTTTGACGTAGAAAATATATTGCGTTATAAACGACGATATGTTTTCTTGCTGAAGTTTTGTTTATGTTACATTTTATATCGACAAGATTTTATTATTCTTAAAAGAAAAAACGTCCAAAATAAATTGTTTTTTTCGAATATCAAGGCTTTATTTCTAAACATAAAAATAAATCTTTCATGCCACAATAAAGATCATAATAACATAATAGATTGAACCGAAAAAAAAAACAATTAATTCGAGTCGTCATTCAAATATTATCATAAATTATTTTTGTAAATGTTTAAATTTTTAACTAATCGCAGCAACATTTTTTTTTTCGAATAAAATTATTATCTACTTAATTTTAATTATACAAAAAAATATAAAATATATATTGTATATAGTTAATTTTAATATAATTCAAAACGAGAATCCTGCTAAGTTTAAATCATATTTTGTTCTGTACAACCATAAAGATTCGAAATAAAAAAATCGTTCCACTAAACAAACATAGAAGAAAAAGTTGATTTGAGACCATTAGATTTAAAAGCTTCGAACCGTCACCTATCATACCTTTTATACTTTTTGTAGTCAGTTTCATTTTACATAAGTGATGTTACGCCCGAAAGGCGGACTATTTAAATTGCTTGGAATGCAAAAAAAATATCCAGACAAGTCATTGCACTTTGATAGTGCTTAAGCTGTCACGCCAATTACTGCTGAGTTAATTGAAATTTTTGGTTACCGCCTTTTTATATAGGGTGACCCAGGAATGTGTGCAAGCTCCATTTTTTTATCTAAGCTTTGATTTTTTTAAACCATAGATCGTAAAAATATTTCTACTTATATAAAGGATGTCCTAAAATATGATACACAACAAAGATCTGTTTTTTAAAAGGGATTTTTGGATTCGTCACCTTAAACTCCGGACTATGTCGTAGTCATTTAGGTGATTTACAACCTAGCAAGTGTGTTCCAGTGCTACCAACCCCTATCAGTTCCACGAGAAATCGTGAATGGAACTGCGCATGGCACAGATACCTTTTTGCACTTGCCCAGTCTTATCTCGCTTGAGTTTCAATGGGATTCGAACCCACGGGCCGGACATCGACCAAGTAAAAATGCTGATGCTTTAACCAACCTGGTCACCGTGTCCGTTAAATACCTGTTTTCGTCAATAAAGTTTTCAATGATTATAAAACATTTTTTAGCAGAGCTGTAGCCGATCATTCTGTATTGATTTTTGCAAATTGATAAATAAATAAACCAACTTTTTCTCCAAGCTAAGTTGTCATATAAGATTTCTCCATAAAAAAGTTAAAAACTATATATACAAAATTATTTCTTCCCTAATAGCACAAAAGGTCCGATTGACGGTTTTTTTATCGTCCATTTAACGTCAGAACGTCCGAGGACCAAAATAAAACGTTTTATAAACGTTTGTGCAAGAACGTTTTTAAAAGAAACATAAAGAAACGTTGAAAATATGTAGACAAAAAGACCGAAATTATAAATAAAAAAAAACGTTTTCTAAGCTTCACACATTTTTAAAACCTCTAGTACTTAAATGGTTTTTTAACGTCCATGTCAAAAGGTTTTTTATAAAGTCACAATAGGGACGTTTTTAAAACGTTTTATTTGGGTCGTTTTTAAAACTACCAGTAGAAACGTTCAAAAAACGTTTTGTTTAGGTCCTCAAAAGCAAGTTTTGTAAGTTGTTTTCATAACCACTGTAAAAAACGTACAAAGGGCGTTGTTTTTATATCTGCACAAGTATGTTTTGCGAAAGAATCCTAAAAGGGATGTTTTTTAAACGTTTTATTTCACTCGTTTTTAAAACCACCAGTATAGACGTTCAGAAAACGTTATGTTTAAGTCCTCAGAAGCATTTTTTAAGAAAAGTCCGAAGTTTTTACGTTTTTTAAACGTTCTTGTAAGTTGCACTGTAAAAAAACATCTTATAAACGTTATTGGGTACTTTAAGGACGTTCAAAAAACGTCTTTTATCTAACCATTTATTTAGTACGTTTTGAAACGTTTTTAAAATGTCTTTTTTCGACATCTATGTGACGTTAAAGTAGTGACATTTGCACTATAGAAAAACGTCTTATAAACGTTCTCGGGTACTTTAACGAACGTTTTTAAAATGTCCCGATGATCGGTCGAGTACGTTTTTAAGATGTTTTTTAAACGTCTCTGTGCTATTAGGGTTAGTATTGTATGAATTAATTTAATTACGAAAACTAAATAATAATTAGCAATCTTACTAAAATAAAATAGCTCTTATACAGAACAGTAAAAAAGCGATATTAAAATTAAATGGTACCACGTTTACCGCCCGGAAGTTGGCACCCCAATTGCCGGAACCCTTGATTTTTTCGGAGTTCTGGACTCGTCTCGAAGAGTTCTCTAGAGTTCTCGAGGGGGTGCAGATAGAGTTCTGCAATTTTTTTGCGGAATTTTTAAAAAACAAATTTTGGGGCGCCAACTTCATGCCGCACCCCTTTTGTGAGAAAAAAGAGTTCTGGGTGAATAGATATCTCAGAAATAAGGAGTTCTAGAGTTCTCGTTAGGTTTTGCAAAAAGTTCTACTAATTTTTGGAAATTACAGAAAAAAAATTTTTTGGGGTGCTAACTTCATGCCGCACCCTTTTTTATTTACTGGGTACTATTAGTCACTTTGGGTTGGTTTTAAATACAGCACCCCTGAGTTCTGACATGAAAAAATACTGAAAATTATGAAAATGGATATTTTCAAGGGGTGCTACAAAGTTTAGATTTTTGTCGCTAATTTTTCACCAGAATATTCAATTTTTTATTTACTGGGTACTTTTAGTCACTTTGGGCTGGTTTTAAATACAGCACCCCTGAGTTCTGGCACGAAAAAATAATGAAAATTATGAAAATGGATATTTTTAAGGGGTGCTACAAAATTCCAATTTTTGTCGCTCATTTTCATAATAATTTTCAGTATTTTTTCGTGACAGAACTCAGGGGTGCTGTATTTAAAACCAGCCCTAAGTGACCAAAACTGCCCAGTAAATAAAAAATTGAATATTTTGGCGAAAAATTAACGACAAAAACGGAACTTTGTAGCACCCCTTGAAAATATTCATTTTCATAATTTACAGTATTTTTTCGAGTCAGAACTCAGGGGTTCTGTATTTAAAACCAGCCCTAAGTGAACAAAACTGACCAGTAAATAAAAAATTGAATATTTCGTCAGCACCCCTGAGCACCCCTGAGTTCTGACACGAAAAAATTCTGAAAATCATGAAAATGGATATTTTCAAGGGGTGCTACAAAGTTCCGTTTTTTGTCGTTAATTTTTCGTCAGAATATTCAATTTTTTATTTACTGGGTAGTTTTGGTCACTTAAGGGCTGGTTTTATACAGCACCCCTGAGTTCTGACTCGAAAAAATACTGAAAATTATGAAAATTGATATTTTCAAGGGGTTCTACAAAGTTCTGTTTTTTTTCGCTAATTTTTCTCCGAAATATTCAATTTTTTAATTACTGGGCAGTTTTGGTCACTTACGGCTGGTTTTAAATACAGCACCCCTGAGTTCTGACACAAAAATACTGAAAATTATGAAAATGGATAAATCAGGGGTGCTGTATTTAAAACCAGCCCTAAGTGACTGAAACTACCTAGTAAATAAAAAAGGGTGCGGTATGAAGTTGGCACCCCAAAATTTGTTTTGTATAAGTTCCGCAAAAAAATTGCAGAACTCTATCTGCATCCCCTCGAGAACTCTAGAACTCTTCGAGACGAATCCAGAACTCCGAAAAAATCAAAGGGTTCCGGCAATTGGCAGTACTACGTTTTTAAAATTTTAGACTAACTTTGTTAAATTGGACAGTGATGAAACAATTATTAGTTCAGTATATTAAGCATTTTCCCCATTACAACTTATTTCTTTTGTTTGCCAAAATATTTGAGTTCCAGTTTGGAATTTTAAGTGTAGGTAATTAAATATCCATTTCGCTGATTATTATTTATACTTAGCAAAGTACGGTACGTTTAATTACAGTTTGTGTCTCTGAAAGAGCCACAAACTAATTTGAAAATGATTAATGTTGCTTTTTGTGGTGTATATTGTTTCAGAAAAAGATAATTAATATGTGGAAATTTTTTTGTGGAAATTTCGCAGCTACTGGCTATAAAACCTTTTTGTTTGAGTAAATTAGTGGTAGTATTAAAACATAGTTTTTTAAGGATACATCGCCTGCAGATGTTTTCAGGGGACTTTAAATAATACAGGATGTTTATAGTCGATTTTTAACTAATTGTATAAATACATTTGATAGATATGGGTTAAAGTTTTTTGCGTGGAGTTTTATTATCACTTTGAATCTTTCGTAGCCCATAAGGATATTTTATAACCATCCCTCAAGGGTTACCCCTCTTTAAATTTACGTTTCCATTTCCTATTAGTAAATTTCTTGTACCACAAATTATTTTTTAAATCCTTTCCTTTCGTTTTAAATTTATTGGACCATCACATGTTTTTTACCATATGCTTATATTATTAATAATATTTCATAATGTAAGTATTACTTAATGTTGTTATAACTATAATTTGTTGCGGGTCTGATGATGGTTATTTAACCGAAACTAGTTGTCTGATTTTTACAACTTTTATTAGAAACTATGGTACGATTTTGTGTTTAATTTCAGTTGTTGAAATTTAAATATTTTATTTTGAGCCTTGTTTTTTTAAATTCTTTTCCATATTAGTACTTATTGAAAAATTTTCTCAAATTTCTCTAGCATTTTATTTTTTTTTTGAAAGGATTCCTACTTTCTAGTTTCTATATTTTCCATATTAATTAAACTATCCTACTATTGCGTGAGATTAATAAAATACAAAAAAGAAGTTTGCATAAAAAAACTGATTTTGTGCTTTTTTACATTTTGTAATGAAATTTTAGACCATTACGGACAAATAATACCGTCAATTTTTACTTAAAAGGACCCTATAGCGGGAATGTTGTGAGCTAGTTTTGATTTCTTCCATTTTTTATATTTATTATGGTGCTGAATCCGAATCTGAGGGTTGTTAACAAAATTTCGTGACAGAACGTTGAAAAACCACAAAAATTATAATAATTCAATTATGCATTTATATATGATAAAAATTTATATGAACCGTTATCATTGGGAGGGTCCTGGCTGAAGCTTTTCGAATGTGGCGGATCCTGGCATAGGTTTGGATTGTTCTACCGCCAACGTAGGGGCGGCTGAGCCGTTCATTGTGGTCACTTTTTTTACGTCTCTCTTCTTTTCCAGTACCACACCCAAATTCCAAATTTCCTCAATTTAATTTTAAGTACGCACATGTATGTAATTTTAGGTAATTTTAGTTGGCCTGATGATGGCATGTATTTGCCGAAACAAGTTACCAGTTTATATTAAATTATTTTGTGGTACTAGTCTTTGGTTTTTTACCTCTCGCCCTTCAGATAAGAGAGGTATAGGAATCATGCTAAAAATTGGGTAGTGAGTTTTCAATGGATAAACACGTTTTGGGGTCCCTAGAATACGATTTTGATATTTTCGCGATGATGTCTGTGTGTGTGTTAGTGTGTGTGTGTGTGTGTGTTAGTGTGTGTGTGTGTTTGGATGGATGTTGTAGTAACGATAACTCAAAAACTACTGAATAAAAAAATTTGAAATTTTGCATACAGAATTCTTATACCCTAGATTAGATCTGATTAGATTTTGGTGCCAATCGCACAACCGGAAGTGGCAGTTGCTATGGGTGATAACGCCATTATTATACAAAACGACAATAAAGTTTGACACATATATTTTGAATACCCTATAGTTTATTTTCATCTCATTAAAATTTTCGAAACTTCTGCCATTGTTGCCAGATTTACAAAAAAATAATTTTTTTTCATACTTTTTTGTGTCAACCTGTAAATTTTTGATTCCAAAATGGCGAGAGGTCATGTGCTGGCCACATCAGATTTTTATTTATGGAATAATGGAATAATTAAAAAAATATCCTTTTCCAAAAAAGAGAAGCCCCTAAAACTATTTCTAAAAAATCGGCTGCATCACCCCAGAACCTTCCCGGCTAAGCTGTGAATAATATCAATAATTATTAAGTTATGAATGACCTTGGAATGATAGCTGATTTCCAAGGTTATTCGATAATAAAAATAAAAAAAGATGTAAAAGTTGATTATTAAATCCATTTATCATTAATACCTCAATTTCTTCGATTTTAATTTGAATATTGTATCCAAAATTCCTTAATTGGTTTTAATGCGAAAGAGGCATCTGCATTCCAAAATTCAGATCCACATTTTTAATATTTAAAAAGTGGAATCAATGTCGTACTTGAGGACCTTCTACTAAACCACACATACCAACCCTTAATACCAAATTTCAGCTTGATTGGTCAAGATTACACACCAGACAAAAACACAGACAGACAGACATACATACAGACACACAAACACACCTCACTCTGGAAATGGTCTCAATCTTCTTAGGGGACTTCAAAATGGATATTTCCATCGAATTTTACTCGAATTTTTTTTTGCTCCTTCACTATACTTTCCCTTTGGTGGTACCGCAAAAGTAAAAAAATAAGTGTATAGAAATTTCCGGTATAAATCTACTTTTCGACCTTGCTCCATCATTAACAGATAAAAAAATCATGCTCTAACAGCATTATAATATGTAATACAAATTAAGCTGAACCGCACGTCTGCCTGTAAGGTTTCTTTAAAAATAATAAATATTTTCTCTCACGGAAACGCTTAAATACAGATAATTTTCAAATCCTATGTTACATAAAATAATCCAGGTCTTTCCTTTGAAACATCCCTAATTCCATTCCAATATTTAGACAACTTTGTGTCCTGCAAATAAAATAAAATTTACAAAATTATTTAATCATTTGGAATAGTATCATGGAAGAAAGAAACAATTATATTTTCTCTTTATACATGTCGATGATATAAATGATTTTGTTCATATAATTTTTTATCTGTGTGTGTGTGTGTGTCCACTAAAAGTTTATAATTATACAATCCTTAGCTACACTCGCTCTATGAATCCCCTGCATATAGCCACCTCCATTTTGTCTATACCAAAGAGATTATAAGAAGGGGAGAAGACACCACGTGACCAAAGCGACACCATATTCGCCATTTTGTATCTACACATCTTTCATCTGCCACTTGGTGTTGTTTTTTTTGGTTGGTTTGTTTGTATATTCAGGATTTATTTTCTTTGTGTATTGGATTATTTTAATAGTGAAATATGGTGGCGTGTGCTCTTCGTAGTTGCAAAAGTCGAGACGGCGTAAATAAAAAAAAATCAAATATAACGTTTAACAAGTAAGTATAAACAAAGAACAGAGACGTATTTAAGATTAGTTATAAAATGTATTATAGATAAATACTTAAATCTAAGAATGTGTTATTTAACTAAAAATAAAATAAACAAAGCTGCTAGTATAAGATATTCCAGTAATAAATTAGTATTGTTTAAAAGTCAATAGTTCTGATTTTGTTTTATTCATGTTTTTTCATGCCTTGTATACTTTTTCTTCGAAAATTTTATGTTTTATGTTTTATGTTAGTGATAGTGGTAAAGGCTTTTGTTTATATAAAAATTTCATAAAAATTATATTACTGTTACAATTTTTTTTATCTTTTCATAAGACATTACCTACTGCGTTTATTGCAATAACTCGATAATAAAAATGATAAGTAAAAGGGTTGTAATTTTATTTAACAAGTTACCTGGGCTTTTACTAAATCAAATTTTGTGGTTTTTAAATAATAACTGACAAGAACCAAACATGAATATATTTCTAGATATTAAAATTATCCCACACTGAATCCAGACCTGGCGAAACAGCCATATTGAGTCCACACTTAGTCACGCCCATTGGTGTCGTTTTGTGCACGATAAATAAATGCTGATAGCTTCTCCATTCATTACAACCTCTTTGGTCTATACAGAAAGATCAAATGCACAATCCCATTCAATATCTTTCGTTTTTTCCTTTTTGGGCACCAAATTTTGGCATAAGTCTAGTTAGTTTTACCCGTCTAACCTTGGCTTTCCGCGGGGCCATCTCTTTTAGCGATCCACAGCCCACCGGTTATCTACGATGATCCCGAGGTACCTGAACTGTCTTTTTGTAAGAATTCTATGTTTTGACAAGATAAAATTTAACCATCACTCCCGAATTATTCAGCAATAGCCTCTTAGCATCACCGCTTTCGTCTTGGTTGGAGCGACTTCAAGTTTATTGTTAGCCATCCACCCAATAACTAGATTTAAGGTTTCATCCGCTTTGTGTTTTAAGTTCTCCTTCTTATATCAGGGCCCTGTAACACAAGCCGTACAAGTGATACAATTGTTAAAATATATTTTACACTTGTAACTTTTACATACATAACCCATTTTGTAAACGTTTTCTGTAACACAAAGTTAATACTTGTATAATTGTGTTACAGAATTTTCAACAAGTGTAAATAATGTTTTACCTATCTTTAACTCTGGGTAAATGCAGTAGTATTATGAGACTCCCCGTACTGTGAACAAGTAGGTATCTGTCCCCGTAATATGTGGTCAAGTGATTCAGAAAGTAACTATGAAGACGTGTCTAAAGAATATGGCTTTAATATTAGGAAAGAATTCGCTTTTTTCACTGATAACGAATTCAACGAAAGGTTTCGTCTGAGCCGGGACCAATTTGAAAATCTCCTTTTGCAAATGACACAGTTTGAACGTATGGATTGCCACCACTGCAGAAGACATTAATTGGCTTGCACTGGTTAGGAAATGGAGGTCAGTACCATGGTGTTTACGATATGCATAAGGTATTAAAAATTACTGTGTGTAGATGCGTTAAGTGTTGTTAATGAATAAAATTCGACGAAATAGTGTCATGGCCCCATAATCTGTTAGACGTTGTTCAAAGATTGTGTTTATTTTCTCTAATCTTATTTAAAAATTGCATTTTACGTTTAAAAACAATTTGTTTTGAAGACATTTTACTTAATATTGAGTAACTCCCAACACACCTACTTATATTGATGCCGTCTACTTGAATAACCTAACGTAACCACTATTCCAAGCGTGTCATGACAAGTCTGCATAGAGTAGGAATAATATTTACACTACATATGTATAAAATTATTTAATCTCTACAATTGTAACCATTCGCATTGTGATACCGAATTAATTAGGACTTGTGGTTACAGATCACTTGTAACTCCTAGATTTGTTACATTTGTATGGTTTGTGTTACAGGCTCCAGGTCATCTGCGAAAGCCATGTTTTCTACTCCATCCGCCATTGATCATATAAGATATAACACAAAGTCGTTCCCCGCACCCCAGCAGCGACTTTAAATATTCCTATTAAATTTTGCAGGAAAGTGGGATCCCACTCCTCTTCAATTTTCTTCTTATTACAGTCCACGATGTAGTGTAATACTCATGTATCCTATCGAGAGCTATCATGGCGAGCCACTTAATTTTTCTACTACATAAATCGTGTTCCTCCTCTTTTAGAAGATTTTTACACAGCCTGCTTTATGCTCCAATTTCGGATCAGCCCCTTATACAACTTGTTCAATAGGTAAATGAGCTAATTGTCGTTGCTTGTTATTTAGGTAGTAAAACCAATTTGGCAGCTTCCCAAGGCTCTGAATACTTCCTTAGTAGATTATATGTCATTTTAAAACGCACTCGATGCCTTCACCAATCACAACCCTGCATCGCATCCGACGTAAAAAACAAACTACTATATGTTACCTAAACCTAATTTTTATTAAACGTAAAGGTTGCCCTACATATTTTGTTATATTCGTTTTAAAGATCTTTTTTTATGTATTTCATTCGTAATTATAAATGTAACCAATTAGGATACTCGATCGATATGTAAAGTAAAGATCATCTGTCTCAAAGCGTCTGTTGATGCTATTCACGATCCTAAAAATAAATTTATCAATCACTCGATTGCTAGAATGTGTTTAAAAAGGAAAAACACCCCAATGTTTTCCTCTTTTCTGTGAGGAAACCCCATTAAAATTAATTTAAAAAGCCTTTGCGCCGGCTTTAAGAAAATTGAGTTTTCATTCGACGAAATTGGAAAATTTAATTAGTTTAAATAGAAAATTAATCGAAAAATAATATTAGTATCATACACATAAGTAAGAAATAGAAGAATATATAATGATTTTAGTAGTTAGAAGGCAGCGATATATAGTAGACTGTTTTTTTTTGTATATATGGATCCTTCTTATTCTAAAAGTTGAAAGACGTTCGTTAGTGTCAAAAACCTACATCAAACCTACATTTAATAATGCCAAAATGGCGTCTGGATAAGGGATTCAGCTTCTAAAGAAATACTCCAGATTGACCTGAAAATATTCCATACATAGTAATTTAAAACATGAAACTTTTTCGGATTTGGAGCATTTGATAAATTTTTGACGTATTTATGACAATAGAAGTTCTAGAAATGAAGGCGGCGATAAACGTTATTTACAGAAAAAAAAATGGTGCTTATTAAGCCTGCAGGTGGATGTTCTGTTGAGATTTCAACTTCTGATTGTAATAATCTATTGATTATTAAAGAAATATGGGTTATCGCCAACGCAATACATTCACGCTGATTATAATAGTATACATTGTTAACTAAATAATTTTTCTTTAATTATTCAAATTATTTGACATTATCTTCGAGGTCAGAAATATATTTATTCTGAAATTTTCTCAGTAACCTCGGGAGTCCCTCAGGGATCACACTTGAGGCTATTACTATTCAATCTATTTATAAATGATATCAGAGCTTGCTTTCCTGATATTATTTTCGAGTTGTAATTTGAAGCTTTGTCAATCTGTCAATCTATTTACAAGTCTCAGAGCATTTTCTTTTTGAATACTTGTATCGCTCAAGGTACAAACAAGAAGGATAGGGGAATGGTTGTTACATTTTTTTTTCTCTGTTTCACCCTGTATTTTGATTGCTCAGTATATTTTATTTTCAGACTCGATATCCCTCCACAAGATCTCCCTCTCTTCTTGGTATTACTATAAATGTCTTTCCCATGTTAGCAATTCTCTCTCATTGCCTTTTCAGTCAAAACAATTGACTTCTATATCGTTATCATTATTAATTATTTCGACGTTTTAACTTTTATTTACTGTTATTTTTAATTCATTTTTATGCCGGTTTTTTTTTGTGATGTTTGTGATGCTCTTTCAGTCTCGATTACAAAAAGAGAATCTATTTTTAATTTGTTTTTACAGATTTTCTTAAAATTTAATTCACCCTGATAATTTTCATATTTCATATTTTATCTAAAAATTCAAGTATTTCATTAATATTATTCTTGTTTTATATTCTTTTTTAAAAAACAGAATACGAAATCTGGTAATTTATAAGATTTTGTCTTATATTTACTTTATGTGAACGTTTAGTGATTTTTGGTAATAAAAAGAATTGAGCTTAAATCACCTTTATTGGTACAAGATAACCAAAAATCTTATCGTTTGAAAATATATGTTTAATTTTACTTTGTAAGGCTAGGAAAAATTGAATATTTATAAGTCACTATATACACTAAAACATAAACAAATATTTCACTCATTATCTCAATAGAGATAAACTGTTAAATTCTCAACACTATTAATTTAAAAGTTACAGTAACCGTAAGAATTTGTTAATAATAAGGAAACTTTCTTAAGACTGTCTCACAGAGAAGTAAATATGGTCTTTTCTCTTGGCGAGATTAATTACTCGAACAAATAATTTTAATCGATAAGACAAATAAAACTTTTAGAAGTTTGGAGTTTCGGTGTGTTCGGGCATCGGACTCGCATAGTTCCCGAAAAGCCGAGAAGTTAAATTGTAAGCCATTCATTTATCTTTGAAACGAATTAGCTAATAAAATTAATTGCTAATAGAAGTCATATTGAAAAATTAAACGGAAAGCGAGTCAATGAAAATTTCATTTGATTCAAAATGAAAGTATCTAAGAATAAAAATTAATAATATTAAACAATGTAAGCTCATAAGCAATTTTATAGAAACATTTTAATATCTATTTTTTCATCAATGCTGTTAGCTCAGGATTTTAATAATGGGCCGCTGATGAAGGGTCAAAGAAGAAATAAATCTGAAATTCCTTATTAGAAAAGTTCTGAGCTCAAACCAGATTTATTGGTTGGTTACTATATCCTAAATAAATATTTTACTATGTTCAGATTAATCACATTGATATTTTCGTACCCTAAACTGCAAGCGGTGTGTTGTTTGTTATAGGATGGTTCGCATTAAGCTTACACTTATTATACCGAAATATAAAAGGATCGATCGTCCTTCAGTGCTTATAGGTTTTTGTAAACAAAAACTTTTTGGCGTCGAATGTCGCTATGGGCCGAGCGCCTACAAACATAAACACTACACGATACATCTGACTGATCCTTATTAAGTCAAAAATTAATAAAATTAACGGTAATTGCCAGATTTTAAAATTTCGACCATGGTTCCATAATATTTAAATCTATTTGTATTGTAAGTTGTTTAGAATTCTCGAAATGTGTACAAATATTTAAACTGTATAAATTTGGAGATGCAACAAGCTTATGATTTTTTTTAATTCGCCTTATTAAACAAACAATAATATTTTGAAAATTCCTTTAAGTACGTCACTGTATTAGATTTGATTTGAATAAAGTGAATTTCTTATCTTGGAATGTGAGTTTATACGTTTGAGTTTTTTTTGAAGAATCGGTTATAAATTTACATCAATCAGTTGACATTCAAGTGGTATTGTGAGATTATTAATTGTAAAGCGTTTTTGAAGTGCGATTTTACTGTCTAATAAAATGTTTTCTTACACTGAATTAACTGATATGGTTCTGGTGTATGGTGCTGCTGGTAAAAAAATCGAATTAAGCAAGAAATTTATATCAAGAATAATTTGTCAATCCAAATTTTATATTATACCGATTGATAATTTATCCTCGAATTCAATGTTTTATTATGCAGTATTCAATGTTTTATTATGCAGTATTTCGCAAGTGATATTTGAGAAAAATGAAAAGAAATAGGAAAAGAAAAAAAAGAAAAAGGAACAGGAAAAGAAAAAGGATAACCCACTTCTCATCCCCGACTATCAGTAGCCGGTCTCCTAAAATATAAATTATGAATGCGGATAAATTAGAATATATGGATAAGACTATATGGCTAACTTTACAGTACTATTGACATTATGTTTAATATCTTCCAGAAAACTAACCAAAAATTTGTCGCTTTAAAATTATTTTGTTGGTCTTTCTAACACGATTTTAAATATTATGGACCATTTAATAACCGATAAATAACGATATAATCTAATGCCGTTAGGCATTACACGAATCCCCAAGAAAGATAGATTTTTTATGCCGAAATATAAAAAAATCGATCACCCTTTAGTGTCCATAGGTTTTTGTAAATAAAACGTTTTTGGCGTCGAATGTCGCTATGGACCGAGCGGCTACAGGACACATCTGACTGATCGTTAAATTAATAAAATTAATGGTAAAGAGCTTGTTTAAGATAACATAATATAAAAACTATTTGACAAAGATAATTTTTGATTTCACATATAGTTGCACTTAAAACGCATAAAATTATGGTGTTAATTTAAAAAAAAATCGCATCATAATTAACAAAAAATTGTGCTAGCTTTATATGATTATTTAAATTATTATCATATAAATTATTTTTATCCTAATTTTCTTAGACTTTTCTGTATAACAGTTAAAGTTCTTAACCTTTTTACAAATTTCTCCTGATAATTTATTTATTTTTTACTTTTTATAATTTATTTTAGTCTCTCCATGACAATATTTTTTATTTCCACTGGATTAATTTACAAATTAAATTTTCCAGGCATTATTTCAGCCTGGACTGATCATTCTTGACAAAGCATCTGTCCCCTTTAAATGGAATTTCGTTATTAATATATACAGTATGGTGCAAACAAAAGGAATACATTCTTTGTTTTGTAAATCGGTGAATTGTAATAAAAATCCTGAAATAAGTCGCAAAAACAAATATTTGAATTTAGTACAGGGCATCTACGAATTACATTAACCACCCCATTATGTAATTATTTATTTCTGGGTTGTTATACCGTGCTTACGACATCCAAACGTTTCGACTGCAACTGTGGCAGCCATCTGCAGTGGCATTTACAAAGTATTCTTCGCGATGTATCAATTAAAACTGAATCTTCCTTCGCTTCGAGTTTGGCGGTTTTTATTATCGCGCTCTTTAGTGGTCGAGTAATGTCTCGGTTTGTCCTAAACGATAGCTTCGTTTGTATTCTATTATTCGTGTGCTAATTTGTTTGGCCTATGTACACTTTTACACAAGTGCACGGAATTATGAAAAAATTGTAACAAATTTCTTTATGATAATTAGAATTAGTATATTATCAACCTAGTAGGTTTTTCAAAATATGCATTCCGACAAGTATTACTGATGATTCCTATAAGGATGAAACATGTATGGTAAAAGTCTAAGTGTTTAGTTTTCAAAAAATTTCTCGGTTGTTGATTAAATTTCTTTTTATATTTTTTTCAGAAAAATTGGGAGTACAAACTACTCAAAAAGTGTTATATTGTTATATTTTGTTTGTTCAATGTTTTTTTAATATTATAGAATTTTTTTACATGGTAATGTCTATTGTTAGAATTTTTATGCTGGTGCCTATTTTTGAAAAATACTACAAAATAAAAATGACAGCATCTGATTCATGACAAATATCAAACATAAATTCTAGCTACATAAAATCAATACAAGCCACAATCTCAAAAGTGAAATACGCGGGCAATTTCCTGAAAAACTCATAAATCTTTAAATCAGTTCATCTGCTAATGATTTACGTTATTTTTTTTAATTTGTTCCATTCTTGTTTAGTTCGCTACCAAGACAAACAAAATAAGAGAGCAATTGGATTTCCTGTATTTCTATGGCCAGTGGTGTAGTTATTTGTGTAAAATAGAAAAAATGGGTTTTGACCAATATACCAATTTTCTACCCTATATATGTTTTCTTTAAAAAATGATTTATGCTAAATAATTTTTAACCCTATATGTAACATTGGCTATAAATTTAAAATCTCTTATTACTGCAAAATGATACTTATGGCCGTTTGCACCAACGATACTTAAATTTTAAGACAAACTTAAATCCTTAAGTTTTCATAAATCTTAAGCCGCCACTTTTACAAGCTTAAGTATTTCTAACCTCTTTTAATCAAAACTGCACCGAATGACATGACCTATAAATCTGCGAACCCAGCATTTGATGGGAGAGCTAGAGTTTTTTGTTGACCACCCATCAGCAGGGTTGCCAATTTGTGAGTAATTCCTTACATTTGTGAGTAATTTCAATAGTCTGTGAGTAATTTTGTGAGTGAATAAAATGTGAGTAATCGGAAGGTCAGCGTATATTTTTGGTAATTGTAGTTTCTGATCTACTCTGATAAGTTATTAAATCCTTTTAGTTTTCAAAAATCTTACTTCAGACTTAATTTTACACGCTCTATTGGTCATTAGCTATAATTTTCAGTTTTTAGTTTTACTCAACTATTGACGTTGGCTGAACGTCAATATCCTTGAATAAGTCTTTAAAATTCTTTAAAAAGCATTTAAAAAATCGTTAAAAAATCGCTAAAAAAAACCTTACAAAGCACTTGCAAGCTTTTTAAAATATTCTTGAAAAATACATGAAAAATGCTTTAAAAATTATTGGTAACTTCTTAAAGAAGTTCTTGAATTACTTAAAATACTTTAAAAAATTTAAAAAAATATTGGAAAAAATATCCTAAGAAATCATTGAATACACCTTATACAAACCTCAAACAATCTTAAAAAATCGTTAAAAATTAATTGAAACATCCATAAAATATCCTTAATAAATGCTTAAAAGAACTTGGAGGGAAAAAACTTAAAAAAATCTCAAAAAACTCTCAAAAATCATTGTAAATCCTTGAAAGTTTACTGAAATATCCGTAAAAAATACTTGAAAAATTATTTCAAAAAAAGTTCCAAGGTTGTTTGAGGACTATAACATTTTACCTTTAAGAATTTTGAAATCATTCAAAAAATAACTACAATTCCATAAAACATCTTTAAAAAAATCTTAAGAAATCCCTCAAAAATCATTGAAACTGTTTTGAAAAATTCATAAAAAAACTTTCTAAACATCTGAAAGTTCCTTGAAACATCCAAATTCTTAAAACATACTTTTAAAATTCTTAAAAAATGCCTTCGAAAGTACCAGAAAACCTTTTAAAAAATCCTTGAAAAATACATGAAATATCTTGTTTTAAAAATCATAAATAAAAATTTTGAAAAATCACTTACAAATTCCTGATAACATCCGCAAAACAGTTGTAAAAATTTCGTTAAAAAATCTTTGGAAAATCCCTAAAGAATCCTTAAAAAATTATATAATCTAGGTAGATAGTTGTCTATATGATTCGTCTATTTAACACCTGCTTTTTGTAAGATGGCGAAGGTGCAGAGAAAACAAATACACCCGTTATGGTTTTGAACGTTTTAGGCGTAGGTAATTTTTTTTTTCTATGGCAACACGGCAACACAATCAAGCCTTTGATGCTTGGCAACATTGCGCAGTCACAGATTTATTACATTTTAAGATATTGAAAAGGACATTCCCGAACCCAAACATCACGACGACGATGATGACAAATGGACTTTTCCTCAATAAATTTAATCATTTTAAATTTTAAACACATCTTCATTTTGCGACAACTAAAACTAAAATGACAATGACATAAAATAAATATATATTTATGGTGGAAATTTTTGATTCAAGTGTGAACGTGCATCAAATATTTGCCCATGGAACACAATCAAATTTGTTTTCCAGCTGTTTGTCATAAAATAAAATAGTCAAATCTTTGACTCAATGAGAACACAATATCAAGTGTGGTAAATTTTATTTTGCGTAATATTTGTCACATAAATTTGACGCAAATATTTGACTAGTTTGAACGTACCTTTTCACTTTGAATTATTATTGTATACATTATATTTAGTTAGGTACAGGGTTATTGGTTATAATTTGACCACCCTATTATTTCTATTATGCATACAGATACAACAAAAGGTTTATAGGGGTATAAATTAATTTTAACAAAATATACTTTGCACACCAGTAGCATCCATACCTGACGGGGTATAAAATTACTTTTTTTTATTTATAATGGAATACAAAATAGTATGGTAACTTCCATTCATTTTGTAGAAAATGATTTTTTTCTCTTCGTATGTACTGTAGTCTATTAAATATTTAAAGCTGGAAAGTAATTGATTTAAAAACTACAGATTTATGTCAGCAAAAAGTTATTTTAGAAGATATTTTTATTGCTGATGATTTGCGATTAGTTATCTGCACCACTCTCTCCTTGAAAAATTTATATTGTCTATAAATGCTTTTGAAATATTCGAGGCCATAAACACAATAGACCGTAGGTAATGTTATCTCCATGAAACTTGTTCAAGGGCTGTCACACGAGAACATGATGTTTCAGGTGTTTGCTATTTATAGAAATCCGAACACCAGTGCTAAAGATAAATTAAGGATTGTGTACGGGAATAGATTATATATTTGTAAATTGAAAACTTTATGATTATCCTTTTGGTTTAATCGATTTTATAAATAAATAATCCTCAAATATTATTACTTGGATAAATATCCAAAAAATACAAACTATTACTTTTAAAATTAATAATGTTAATCTTTCAGTTCATATTAATGTCTATTATTGTATATTTTAATATTATATAACCTAAAAATAGATTTAAAATCAACACAATATTATTCCGTCTTTCTCTCAGACTTTTTTCTGTATAATTGCAAAATACAGTTAACAAAATAAAATACATAAGCGACTGTTGCTATGCAAGCTTATCTTTTCAATAGTATTACTACTAGTGCTTTAAAATTACCGATAATTTTTTACGAATACGTGTTTTCTTTTAATTTCACTGTCTTTGTAAATTTTATTTACATAAATGGTATTTTTAAGGTGGTCCATTTCCATTACGCTAAATTTGTCTCTACGGAAAACAAACCTAACTGGCCGGGCTAAAAGCATAAACGTTAAAAAGTTCTCGTTTGCTCTGCGTGACATTTTATTTGCATTCGCCATAGGCGGACAATTTTGAAAATTTCGGAAAAGGAATTTAAGCACAGAGAAAACTAAATGTCACCTCATTTCACCAAAATATGAAACCAGTGAAGTCAAGAACATTAAAAAATCAAGAGTTCTATTCAAATTTCGTTACAATAATTTGGTTTAATTTTGTGTTTATTTTCATACAAACTTTTTATGCAAATTAAAAGAAAATTGGATATTATATTTTCACCTAGTAACTTCACTCTATATAATATTATTTTTGTGTTAAGTTAAAAGTAAAAAAGCGAATTAATCAGCTGATTCTAATGATAACTCTTATTTAATAAGTAAAAATTTACATTTTTTCCTAAATTGTCGTGTTTTATATTTTGAGTGATGCCACTCTAATTAACATCTCTTCTAAATAAATAATTTCCATGTCAAAAACAATCATCTACTTTCATTTCACCGACGTTCACCCTTAAAAACAGCCTAATTCGGTCACGCAAAATATTTTCCCTTCGCCATAATATTTTCATAAATTTTCATTTACTAACAAAGAGGCGGCTCGCCATCCGCCGTCAGTATGTCAAAAGCGGGTCATGAAGAAAATTAAATTTGGCATAATAAGTGCCCTTGCGAAATTGTAATTTGAACCTCTGAGGGATAGTAAATTATTAACCTAACAAGGCAAACCACTAACTAATTTTAACTCTCTAATAAATACTGTTAATGTCTTGAGACTAAGAATTTTGCACTGAGTGATTGTTATGAAAATTAATTAAAAGTAATTGCTTAGGTCTAGTGATTATTTTCTATTTTTTTTAAGTCTGACTATTTATTTAACATTTATGTTAATTTATTTTAAAAATATGGTTTCATTAGAGTTAAACAACTGATGATGGTCTTCCTGTAGTTTCGTTCCTTTTTGCGCATTTTCGTAAAGATTACTAAGTCTTGGATTCCACATGTCTCTTTTATAGGGGTTAACCGAGTATTATTACCCACTTAAGTAAAACCGACTATAAGTAACACGTAAATGTAAGGAAATAATTAAATGAGGTGTCATGTTAAAGTTTGTTCGTACTAGCTTTAACTTACGTGCATCACATTAAAAAAAATGTTTATAGGGCGATACACCCATAACCCACCTAAAGGATGGGATCATTCAGTAATACAGAGTATGAAAAATACAAGACAGCATTTAAAAAAAAATTATTACTAAACTTTTTACTAAAGTTATTCGTTATTATAAAAAAACGTATAAATTATTTAAAAATAAAATGTAATGGTAAAATAACCGGCAAGCTCTGTTAGATTTCTAGAAACTGATAAGAAATTAGTCAATATTTAAATTTTATGCTTAAAATTTTTATTGCAATGGCTTTTTAATTCGCGAATAATATGGATGTTTATGGTGAAACTTGCGATAATACCAAAGACTTTATGCAGAACTATATCCAAAATGGCGACACTGAAATGTATGAAGTTTCGTGAATTTTTCCTAAAGATTAAACACTCCAAATTTGGTGCAATCGTTCGAGAGTAGTATAAAATTCGATTTACTGCATGGGCTAAGAGGGGAGGGAAGCAAAAAGGGACGGCGAAAATTTTCAAATATTTGCCCATCGCTAGAAAATAAAGAAGATATAACAGGACGGAACATATGAATGACGAAGAACGATTTCAGAGAGAAAAAATTTGCAAATCTTTCTCAGACATTTTTCACCGCGAAAATTCTAAATTAATTAAGCTTCAACAAACCAAGTAAAACATCTAATCAAAACTACAGACGAAACTCCCGTTTACACTAAATCGTATCGATACCCCAGTGAAAGCAGCTTTTCATTCCCTACTTGGGTGGTAAGTAAAAAAGCTGATGCGTCAGGAAAAAATAAATGGCGTATAGTTGTTGACTACAGAAAAATTAACGATAATACTATAACTGACAGATACCCATTACCCAAAATCTAAAGACATACTCGACAAGCTAAGTCCTATTTAAAAATTTCATAAATAGAAAATAAGGAAAAAGAATCTAGATACAAGTATAATTTTTTTAGCGTAAAACAACTAACCACCCGGTAAAAATTATTTTCATACCATCAGTATACAAAAAAAATAGTTTGCATGCAACTCTATAATCTAGGCCAAAGAAAAATAACTATAGTATAAATACAATTTTTGCAACCATAAATATATTAAAATTAATAACAATATAGTGATCTAGTTTTAGCACTGCCACGTTACGTAATACAAAACAACAAAAAAAATGTTGAATCAACAATAGTACGAAAAAACACGGCGAATCTTCAGTCGGTAATTCGAGCTCCGTTGGTCAGACCAAAAAAAAGGAAGATTCTTTTTTTATTAACTAAAACGTTACAGAATATACCTCCTTATCGTAAAAATAAATTGTCTTTCTAAATGTGGACCTGTTGTCAATTGAATTGAGTTGATTCCTAAAATTATATTAAAAATTAATTTTATAAATCACTGCTAAATTACCAAACCGTGCGCCCGGCAGATTCTCGCTTTCCAGTTCTTTCAGTGACAGCATTTATTACCCTCTTAAGGACTTTTAACGGTCTATTATCCCTTGATGGTTTAATTTTTTTTTGGTATTCGCCATCTGAACTGAATTTTTAAATATCATGATATAAATATATCTTGCTGGTAGCTCCGCCCACTCTAAGTGGACCAAAATTATTTTCGTAATCGTTATTCCGGCGTTGTCAGTTTAATTCAGTTTTATGTTTGGGCCGTACAACTCGATTCTTCCTTACTTTTAGTTTTTGTTTTTTATTCCTAGCGTTAGTCCACGTATTATTGGAAAATCTCCAGAGACTGAGCTGTTTTTCTTATATCCTATAAAGTTTCATCTTTTACCTGTTACGTTAACTTCAAAACAATGAAGTATCCAGAGAACTACATCGGAAAATATCTTTTTAGTTTTAATAGTGTTACTTAATTACCGATATTATTTTCATTACTTATATCGCGACTTCAATGGATTATAGAAACTGGAGATAGAGCAGGGGAAAGTGGAAAAATAAGTTTGAAACAAAAAAAAGTCAAAATGAAGAGAAAAGTGGAAAAAAAATGTAAAAAAAGGGGGGGGGAAATAGTGGCGGAATAAAAGTGGGAAAAAAGTTGGAAACATACAGACAATAAATAAAAAAGAGGGTATAGAGCGAGGGAAAGTGGGAAAAAAGTTGGAAACATACAGAAAAAAAATAAAAAATAGGGGATAGAGCGAAGGAAAGTGGAAAAAAGTTGGAAATAAAAAAAGTAGTAAAAATGGAGAAAAGTGGAAAAAAATTGTAAAAAATAAAATGAGAAAAATAGTGGAGGAATAAAAGTGGGAAAAAAGTTGGAAACATACAGAAAATAAATAAAAACGAGGGTATAGAGTGAGGGAAAGTGGGAAAAAAGTTGGAAACATACAGAAAAAAAATAAAAAAAGAGGGATAGAGCGGGGGAAAGTGGGAAAAAAGTTGGAAACAAAGAAAATAGTCAAAATGGAGGGAACAAGTGGAAAAAAATTGTGAAAAAATGGGGGAAAATTTTGGCTGAATAAAAGTTGAAAATATAAATAAAATAAACATAAAAGGGGGACAGAATGGGGGAAAGTGGGAAAAAAGTAGGAAGAAAATAGTAAAAAAGTAGTGGGGTAAAAAGTTGCCAAAGTAATAAAAATGTAAGGGAAAAAATAGGGGAAACACAGTTTGTTACATTTCCGCCCGACAGATGAAAACACTCGCGCTCGGACTTGGCATAGACATAAAACATTACCTAATACTACGATTCAAATCGTTCTCATCAGTTGGAGTTCGAGTTCGAGCCGAGGGCCTGATCCAAATCCAGCTCCAGTACCGGATTAGAGAGAGGTCGTGTTGAGGGAGCGAAACCAAGCTCAGCCGACCGCAAGTCAGTGGACCAGTCAGAGGGAAGCTTTTTTTATTTTTTTTGGCGACAAATTTTACTGACGACCTTCAGAGAAAAGAGTTATAGTAATCATGCTAAAAATTGGGTAGTTTTCAATCAATAAACACGTTTTAAGGTCTCTAGAACAAGATTCTGATACCCTGGATTAGATCTGACTAGATTTTGATGTTAATCGAACAACCGGAAGGGGTAGTTGCTATGAGTGATGGCGTCATTACCAAACAAGATAGTAATACAGTTTTAAACATATACATTTTGTACACATTATAATTTATTTTCGTATCATTTAAATTTTCAAAACTTTTGCCATTGTTGACAGATTTACAAAAAAATCAATTTTTTACATACTTTTTGTGTTAACCATAATTTTTGATTCAAAATGGCGAGAGGTCATATGCTGGCCACATCAGTTTTTTTATTAGCCCTAATTAAAATGAAAGTTAATTTTAGGTATATTAAAAATCCTCATAAGCTTATTGTAAAATCACAGGATGTCCTTGACATTAAATAACTAGTAATAATCACAGTAATTTTACAATATCACTGTGTCTACGTAAATGTTAATAAATGTTAAAAAATTTATATTTAATAAGGAAATTGTTTATCATTTGATTTTTTTAAGAAGTAATTAATCTTTTAATTCATACAGAGGCTGAATAGAGAGGGACCAAAAAATCTACCTTAATAATATATTCTGCCTTGTTTCTAAATTTAGTCCGGTATTATATTTGTTCCCTAGACCCAATGTAACAAAATTATAGCGGTTAACCCAAAACCATCAACGCAGAATTAAATTATACCATCTCTTTAATTCTGTATAGGGTTGAGGTTCCCAACCCACACACATACAATTACCAATAATTAATTTAAAAGCAAATACTACAAAGAGAGTTTTACCGGATGTGATTTACTTATGTTAACCATTTGTTTAATTTATATTTAAATATCTTACTATATAATTATAATTATTAAAACTAGTACATCCCTATATAACAATTTAATTTCGATCCAATTTGAAAGTTAATCTTCTATAAACGATTAATGGAAAACAATTCCATCTTTTAGCCGTAATAAGCAAACACAAATATAATTTATAAATGGAGCTACCTCTAAGATAAATAATAAAAGAAAGCAATGGATATAGCTCGATAACAAACATAATTAACTACTTACCTTTGCTGCTTTTATGAAAGTACATTAAATGTTAGTCCAGTTGATTTTTAGTTTATATTGACTTCAAAGGAATGTTACTTTGTGTATTCTTAAGAAAAGTTCACAAAATATTAATATAAAATTTTCATTATTGCTCCGTTGTTACATTATATTTGTGTCCATTTAACTGTGTAAGAAAAATTTTATCAGATCGAAGGACCAACCTTAATACAGATTATCAGGATTTAATATATTAACAAATAAATCACTTAAATGAACTGTAAGCGCTATTTAGTCACCCATTTATTAGCAAACCAAAATTATTAATCTTACATTTTTATTATTTTATTCAACTGAACTCTGACAGATACGATGAGGCAATTCAGTGTTGCCAACTGCTTTAGATAAAATCATGCAGTTCTTGAATAAAAAAAATGCGATTTTGAGTTGAATAATGCGAAATTTTTGTGTTTAGTACTTCGTAAAATAACTTGTTTTATTTAGTTTGTATATTGCAATAAAATTCTTCTTATTTAATTTTTTACAGCTTAGATGGGTTCCAGGAAAAGAAACAGATTTTATGATAAAAAAAATCTCAGCCCCCAAAAATAATTCTTATCATTATTGGGGTATTTTGGACTACCTTGTATAATAAACAAAAAATATAACATAAGAGGAGCTACCCTATTACAGTTTTCCACACAAAAAGGAGATGAATTTTTTATTGTTACCTTCCAGAACAAATATTTGTCTTCAATATTTATTTAGTCAATAATCATTCATCAACCGCCATACCAAATAAAAGATAAACGATGCCTTTACCAACGAATTTCAATTTCACATTTTTCAGTATTTTCAAATAATAATTCTTCAATTTGGCCAAATCAATTTTCCGTAAATATGTAGGTATACGTATGTGTGTTTACTCTATCGGAATTACGTTTTCCAATGGGAATTCGCAATTTGTAAAACAGGATAAAACTATCTATCTATAGCACAGGATTGTATTTAGTAGAATTATAAATAGACAAATTTTTTATTCTGGATATTATGGTGAAAAATTAAGCATATTATGAACTGATAAAAATTATAAACTTTGTCCAAAAATTTTAAATAATCAGTAAATTATAGGGAATAATTAAAGCACATAAGGTTAAAAAAGTGTCCATTTTCCAAAATTTAGTACATATAATAGTACTAAACAAAATAATAAGAATAAATAAAAAAATGGTACGTAATCTTTATGGTGAACTTTGTTTTATAAAAAAATGGACGTATAATTATTTCCCTCCAATTATAATTGAAAATAAATAAGGACTACGTTAGCTTCCCACAATATTATCCAGGTCAGGTCGCCATCATTTTGTAAACTATTTATAATAAAATATTTACGGCTTAGGTCAATTACAGGATAAAGAAGAAATTAAATATATAACACAAGTAATTATAACACTAAAAATTAAAGTAATAATAGATTTCTTTATATCTGCAATTTACAGGGAAGTATTTGCAACCAGGCGGACTAGGCAAAATATGGGGGGCGGCAAAATTTAGGAAGTAGAAAACTAAATACGTATAAATGGAGCAACTTGTTTTCTATGTTTACTTTAAGCTATTTAAAATAGCTATTTTAAGTAATTTAATTATAAAAAGTATAGTTTGTGTTGAAAAAATCAAATTAAGCCGATTTTTGAATGAGTAAGTTCCTGTAAAAAGTCAAGATGCAGCTCAAATGTAGCACTGTATCGAGCGTTAAAGACGGTGGCCCAATTTTACTGCCTGGGGGCGGCAGACGTCTAAATCCGTCCTTGGCAATATAATAGTACTTTAACTTAATAATAATTTTCCGGGAATATTCGATCAGATAGAAAAATGTCATTTTCATTGGAGAATAGGCAACAAAATTTGCTATAAAAATTTATATTTTGGTGATAATAATACTACAAATAACCGTTTGGTGAATTTTCAAACTTGAATTATACATGTTTTAACTTAAAATAATTTTCCGGGAAAATTCAACCAAATAGAAAAATGTCATTTTCATTGGTGAATTCGCAACAAAATTTGCTATAAAATTTTATATTTTGGTGATAATAAGAGTACAAATAACCGTTTGGTGAATTTTCAAACTTGAATTATACATGCTTTAACTTAAAATAATTTTCCGGGAAAATTCAACCAAATAGAAAAATGTCATTTTTATTGGTGAATTGGCAACAAAATTTGCTATAAAAATTTATATTTTGGTGATAATAATAGTACAAATAACCGTTTGGTGAATTTTGAAACTTGAATAATACATGTTTTAACTTAAAATAATTTTCCGGGAAAATTCGACCAGATAGAAGAATGTAATTTTCATTGGAAAATAGGCAACAAAATTTGCTATAAAAATTTATATTTTGGTGATAATAATAGTACAAATAACCCTTTGGTGAATTTTGAAACTTGAATAATACATGCTTTAACTTAAAATAATTTTCCGGGAAAATTCGACCAGATAGAAAAATGTCATTTTCATTGGTGAATTCGCAACAAAATTTGCTATAAAATTTTATATTTTGGTGATAATAATACTACAAATAACCGTTTGGTGAATTTTCAAACTTGAATTATACATGCTTTAACTTAAAATAATTTTCCGGGAAAATTCAACCAAATAGAAAAATGTCATTTTTATTGGTGAATTGGCAACAAAATTTGCTATAAAAATTTATATTTTGGTGATAATAATAGTACAAATAACCGTTTGGTGAATTTTGAAACTTGAATAATACATGTTTTAACTTAAAATAATTTTCCGGGAAAATTCGACCAGATAGAAGAATGTAATTTTCATTGGAAAATAGGCAACAAAATTTGCTATAAAAATTTATATTTTGGTGATAATAATAGTACAAATAACCCTTTGGTGAATTTTGAAACTTGAATAATACATGCTTTAACTTAAAATAATTTTCCGGGAAAATTCGACCAGATAGAAAAATGTCATTTTTATTGGTGAATAGGCAACAAAATTTTCTATAAAAAATTATATTTTGGTGATAATAATAGTACAAATAACCGTTTCGTGAATTTTGAAACTTGCATAATACATGTTTTAACTTAAAATAATTTTCCGGGAAAATTCAACCAGATAGAAAAATTTCATTTTTATTGGTGAATTATTGGCAACAAAATTTGATATAAAAATATATAGTTTGGTTATAATAATAGTACAAATAACCGTTTGGTGAATTTTGAAACTTGAATAATATATGTTTTAACTTAAAATAATTTTCCGGGAAAATTCGACCAGATAGAAGAATGTAATTTTCATTGGAAAATAGGCAACAAAATTTGCTATAAAAATTTATATTTTGGTGATAATAATAGTAGAAATAACCGTTTGGTGAATTTTGAAACTTGAATAATACATGTTTTAACTTAAAATAATTTTCCGGGAAAATTCGACCAGATGGAAAAATGTCATTTTTATTGGTGAATTGGCAACAAAATTTTCTATAAAAATTTATATTTTGGTGATAATAATAGTACAAATAACCGTTTGGTCAATTTTGAAACTTGAAAAATACATGCTTTAACTTAAAATAATTTTCCGGGAAAATTCGACCAGATAGAAAAATGTCATTTTTATTGGTGAATACGCAACAAAATTTGCTATAAAAATTTATATTTTGGTGATAATAATAGTACAAATAACCGTTTGGTGAATTTTGAAACTTGAATAATACATGTTTTAACTTAAAATAATTTTCCGGGAAAATTCGACCAGATAGAAGAATGTAATTTTCATTTGAAAATAGGCAACAAAATTTGCTATAAAAATTTATATTTTGGTGATAATAATAGTACAAATAACCCTTTGGTGAATTTTGAAACTTGAATAATACATGTTTTAACTTAAAATAATTTTCCGGGAAAATTCGACCAGATAGAAAAATGTCATTTTCATTGGAGAATAGGCAACAAAATTTGCTATAAAAATTTATATTTTGGTGATAATAATAGTACAAATAACCGTTTGGTGAATTTTGAAACTTGAATAATACATGTTTTAACTTAAAATAATTTTCCGGGAAAATTCAACCAGATAGAAAAATGTCATTTTTATTGGTGAATTGGCAACAAAATTTGCTATAAAAAGATATAGTTCGGTTATAATAATAGTACAAATAACCGTTTGGTGAATTTTCAAACTTGAATTATACATGTTTTAACTTAAAATAATTTTCCGGGAAAATTCGACCAGATAGAAAAATGTCATTTTTATTGGTGAATAGGCAACAAAATTTGCTATAAAAATTTATATTTTGGTGATAATAATAGTACAAATAACCGTTTGGTGAATTTTGAAACTTGAATAATACATGTTTTAACTTAAAATAATTTTCCGGGATAATTCTTCCAGATAGAAAAATGTCATTTTCATTGGTGAATTGGCAACAAAATTTTCTATAAAAATTTATATTTTGGTGATAATAAGAGTACAAATAAGCGTTTGGTCAATTTTCAAACTTGAATAATACAAGCTTTAACTTAAAATAATTTTTCTGGAAAATTCGATCAGATAGAAAAATGTCATTTTTATTGGTGAATTGGCAATAAAATTTGCTATAAAAATATATATTTTGGTGATAATAATAGTACAAATAACCGTTTGGTGAATTTTGAAACTTGAATAATACATGTTTTAACTTAAAATAATTTTCCGGGAAAATTCAACCAGATAGAAAAATGTCATTTTTATTGGTGAATTGGCAACAAAATTTGCTATAAAAAGATATATTTTGGTGATAATAATAGTACAAATAACCGTTTGGTGAATTTTGAAACTTGAATAATACATGTTTTAACTTAAAATAATTTTCCGGGAAAATTCGACCAGATAGAAGAATGTAATTTTCATTGGTGAATTGGCAACAAAATTTTCTATAAAAATTTATATTTTGGTGATAATAAGAGTACAAATAAGCGTTTGGTCAATTTTCAAACTTGAATAATACAAGCTTTAACTTAAAATAATTTTTCTGGAAAATTCGATCAGATAGAAAAATGTCATTTTTATTGGTGAATTGGCAATAAAATTTGCTATAAAAATATATATTTTGGTGATAATAATAGTACAAATAACCGTTTGGTGAATTTTGAAACTTGAATAATACATGTTTTAACTTAAAATAATTTTCCGGGAAAATTCAACCAGATAGAAAAATGTCATTTTTATTGGTGAATTGGCAACAAAATTTGCTATAAAAAGATATAGTTCGGTTATAATAATAGTACAAATAACCGTTTGGTGAATTTTCAAACTTGAATTATACATGTTTTAACTTAAAATAATTTTCCGGGAAAATTCGACCAGATAGAAAAATGTCATTTTTATTGGTGAATAGGCAACAAAATTTGCTATAAAAATTTATATTTTGGTGATAATAATAGTACAAATAACCGTTTGGTGAATTTTGAAACTTGAATAATACATGTTTTAACTTAAAATAATTTTCCGGGAAAATTCAACCAGATAGAAAAATGTCATTTTTATTGGTGAATTGGCAACAAAATTTGCTATAAAAAGATATAGTTCGGTTATAATAATAGTACAAATAACCGTTTGGTGAATTTTCAAACTTGAATTATACATGTTTTAACTTAAAATAATTTTCCGGGAAAATTCGACCAGATAGAAAAATGTCATTTTTATTGGTGAATAGGCAACAAAATTTGCTATAAAAATTTATATTTTGGTGATAATAATAGTACAAATAACCGTTTGGTGAATTTTGAAACTTGAATAATACATGTTTTAACTTAAAATAATTTTCCGGGATAATTCTTCCAGATAGAAAAATGTCATTTTCATTGGTGAATTGGCAACAAAATTTTCTATAAAAATTTATATTTTGGTGATAATAAGAGTACAAATAAGCGTTTGGTCAATTTTCAAACTTGAATAATACAAGCTTTAACTTAAAATAATTTTTCTGGAAAATTCGATCAGATAGAAAAATGTCATTTTTATTGGTGAATTGGCAATAAAATTTGCTATAAAAATATATATTTTGGTGATAATAATAGTACAAATAACCGTTTGGTGAATTTTGAAACTTGAATAATACATGTTTTAACTTAAAATAATTTTCCGGGAAAATTCAACCAGATAGAAAAATGTCATTTTTATTGGTGAATTGGCAACAAAATTTGCTATAAAAAGATATATTTTGGTGATAATAATAGTACAAATAACCGTTTGGTGAATTTTGAAACTTGAATAATACATGTTTTAACTTAAAATAATTTTCCGGGATAATTCTTCCAGATAGAAAAATGTCATTTTCATTGGTGAATTGGCAACAAAATTTTCTATAAAAATTTATATTTTGGTGATAATAAGAGTACAAATAAGCGTTTGGTCAATTTTCAAACTTGAATAATACAAGCTTTAACTTAAAATAATTTTTCTGGAAAATTCGATCAGATAGAAAAATGTCATTTTTATTGGTGAATTGGCAATAAAATTTGCTATAAAAATATATATTTTGGTGATAATAATAGTACAAATAACCGTTTGGTGAATTTTGAAACTTGAATAATACATGTTTTAACTTAAAATAATTTTCCGGGAAAATTCAACCAGATAGAAAAATGTCATTTTTATTGGTGAATTGGCAACAAAATTTGCTATAAAAAGATATATTTTGGTGATAATAATAGTACAAATAACCGTTTGGTGAATTTTGAAACTTGAATAATACATGTTTTAACTTAAAATAATTTTCCGGGAAAATTCGACCAGATAGAAGAATGTAATTTTCATTGGTGAATTGGCAACAAAATTTTCTATAAAAATTTATATTTTGGTGATAATAAGAGTACAAATAAGCGTTTGGTCAATTTTCAAACTTGAATAATACAAGCTTTAACTTAAAATAATTTTTCTGGAAAATTCGATCAGATAGAAAAATGTCATTTTTATTGGTGAATTGGCAATAAAATTTGCTATAAAAATATATATTTTGGTGATAATAATAGTACAAATAACCGTTTGGTGAATTTTGAAACTTGAATAATACATGTTTTAACTTAAAATAATTTTCCGGGAAAATTCAACCAGATAGAAAAATGTCATTTTTATTGGTGAATTGGCAACAAAATTTGCTATAAAAAGATATAGTTCGGTTATAATAATAGTACAAATAACCGTTTGGTGAATTTTCAAACTTGAATTATACATGTTTTAACTTAAAATAATTTTCCGGGAAAATTCGACCAGATAGAAAAATGTCATTTTCATTGGAGAATAGGCAACAAAATTTGCTATAAAAATTTATATTTTGGTGATAATAATAGTACAAATAACCGTTTGGTGAATTTTGAAACTTGAATAATACATGTTTTAACTTAAAATAATTTTCCGGGAAAATTCAACCAGATAGAAAAATGTCATTTTTATTGGTGAATTGGCAACAAAATTTGCTATAAAAAGATATAGTTCGGTTATAATAATAGTACAAATAACCGTTTGGTGAATTTTCAAACTTGAATTATACATGTTTTAACTTAAAATAATTTTCCGGGAAAATTCGACCAGATAGAAAAATGTCATTTTTATTGGTGAATAGGCAACAAAATTTGCTATAAAAATTTATATTTTGGTGATAATAATAGTACAAATAACCGTTTGGTGAATTTTGAAACTTGAATAATACATGTTTTAACTTAAAATAATTTTCCGGGATAATTCTTCCAGATAGAAAAATGTCATTTTCATTGGTGAATTGGCAACAAAATTTTCTATAAAAATTTATATTTTGGTGATAATAAGAGTACAAATAAGCGTTTGGTCAATTTTCAAACTTGAATAATACAAGCTTTAACTTAAAATAATTTTTCTGGAAAATTCGATCAGATAGAAAAATGTCATTTTTATTGGTGAATTGGCAATAAAATTTGCTATAAAAATATATATTTTGGTGATAATAATAGTACAAATAACCGTTTGGTGAATTTTGAAACTTGAATAATACATGTTTTAACTTAAAATAATTTTCCGGGAAAATTCAACCAGATAGAAAAATGTCATTTTTATTGGTGAATTGGCAACAAAATTTGCTATAAAAAGATATATTTTGGTGATAATAATAGTACAAATAACCGTTTGGTGAATTTTGAAACTTGAATAATACATGTTTTAACTTAAAATAATTTTCCGGGATAATTCTTCCAGATAGAAAAATGTCATTTTCATTGGTGAATTGGCAACAAAATTTTCTATAAAAATTTATATTTTGGTGATAATAAGAGTACAAATAAGCGTTTGGTCAATTTTCAAACTTGAATAATACAAGCTTTAACTTAAAATAATTTTTCTGGAAAATTCGATCAGATAGAAAAATGTCATTTTTATTGGTGAATTGGCAATAAAATTTGCTATAAAAATATATATTTTGGTGATAATAATAGTACAAATAACCGTTTGGTGAATTTTGAAACTTGAATAATACATGTTTTAACTTAAAATAATTTTCCGGGAAAATTCAACCAGATAGAAAAATGTCATTTTTATTGGTGAATTGGCAACAAAATTTGCTATAAAAATTTATATTTTGGTGATAATAATAGTACAAATAACCGTTTGGTGAATTTTGAAACTTGAATAATACATGTTTTAACTTAAAATAATTTTCCGGGAAAATTCGACCAGATAGAAGAATGTAATTTTCATTGGAAAATAGGCAACAAAATTTGCTATAAAAATTTATATTTTGGTGATAATAATAGTACAAATAACCCTTTGGTGAATTTTGAAACTTGAATAATACATGCTTTAACTTAAAATAATTTTCCGGGAAAATTCGACCAGATAGAAAAATGTCATTTTTATTGGTGAATAGGCAACAAAATTTTCTATAAAAAATTATATTTTGGTGATAATAATAGTACAAATAACCGTTTCGTGAATTTTGAAACTTGCATAATACATGTTTTAACTTAAAATAATTTTCCGGGAAAATTCAACCAGATAGAAAAATTTCATTTTTATTGGTGAATTATTGGCAACAAAATTTGATATAAAAATATATAGTTTGGTTATAATAATAGTACAAATAACCGTTTGGTGAATTTTGAAACTTGAATAATATATGTTTTAACTTAAAATAATTTTCCGGGAAAATTCGACCAGATAGAAGAATGTAATTTTCATTGGAAAATAGGCAACAAAATTTGCTATAAAAATTTATATTTTGGTGATAATAATAGTAGAAATAACCGTTTGGTGAATTTTGAAACTTGAATAATACATGTTTTAACTTAAAATAATTTTCCGGGAAAATTCGACCAGATGGAAAAATGTCATTTTTATTGGTGAATTGGCAACAAAATTTTCTATAAAAATTTATATTTTGGTGATAATAATAGTACAAATAACCGTTTGGTCAATTTTGAAACTTGAAAAATACATGCTTTAACTTAAAATAATTTTCCGGGAAAATTCGACCAGATAGAAAAATGTCATTTTTATTGGTGAATACGCAACAAAATTTGCTATAAAAATTTATATTTTGGTGATAATAATAGTACAAATAACCGTTTGGTGAATTTTGAAACTTGAATAATACATGTTTTAACTTAAAATAATTTTCCGGGAAAATTCGACCAGATAGAAGAATGTAATTTTCATTTGAAAATAGGCAACAAAATTTGCTATAAAAATTTATATTTTGGTGATAATAATAGTACAAATAACCCTTTGGTGAATTTTGAAACTTGAATAATACATGTTTTAACTTAAAATAATTTTCCGGGAAAATTCGACCAGATAGAAAAATGTCATTTTCATTGGAGAATAGGCAACAAAATTTGCTATAAAAATTTATATTTTGGTGATAATAATAGTACAAATAACCGTTTGGTGAATTTTGAAACTTGAATAATACATGTTTTAACTTAAAATAATTTTCCGGGAAAATTCAACCAGATAGAAAAATGTCATTTTTATTGGTGAATTGGCAACAAAATTTGCTATAAAAAGATATAGTTCGGTTATAATAATAGTACAAATAACCGTTTGGTGAATTTTCAAACTTGAATTATACATGTTTTAACTTAAAATAATTTTCCGGGAAAATTCGACCAGATAGAAAAATGTCATTTTTATTGGTGAATAGGCAACAAAATTTGCTATAAAAATTTATATTTTGGTGATAATAATAGTACAAATAACCGTTTGGTGAATTTTGAAACTTGAATAATACATGTTTTAACTTAAAATAATTTTCCGGGAAGTAAAACAAAAGTAATTAGTTTCTATAGTAAGTAAAGCAGGAATCAGATTAGGGTAACAAAATTTCATTTTCAGAGAATTTTTTGATTTATAAATTATTTGGTTGGATTATTTATTGGAATTAGAAAAAAATTTCTTATTACAAAGCAACACTATACGAAATTCGCAGAAGTTTTTGCGTCGAGTCGTCACTGTTGATGAAACCTGGATTAATCAAAACAATGGATTTTTCCGGGTGAATATGCTCCGAAGAAGGCAAAGAGGGTCCTATTGTCCGGAGAGGTCAAGGTCACGATTTTTTGGGATTCCAATGGAATAATGCTCTTGGACTTTTTGTAGAAAGGAAGAACGATCACGGGGCAGTACTACAGTGAATTATTGGACCTATTAGATATAAAATTGGTGGCTAAGAAAAAAGTGCTGGTTCATCACGATAACTCACCAGCACATTCATCCAGAATTGTTACCGTAAAATTGCATGTACTACACTACGATTTGCTCTGTCTGTTCCATAATATATTACCATAGCTTGAGGGAAAAACCAGCTCAAACGAGGAGATTATCATTGAAGCAGAAGCATATTTTGAAAAGTTTGACAAATCGTAATTTTTTTGGAGGGGTTAAAGAAATGGCAGAAATGTTGGGAAAAGTCTAAGAGGAGAATGTAAAAAACTTGCCTCTTAATTCCTAACACGGATACTTATTGATCGACCCTCGTACTTAACTGATTCTATAAGTACAAAAATTTAATTAAAAAGCAAAAAACAAATTTGACTTCTTAGTCCAAACCGATACACGTCTGGAAAACTACAACCAGAAGAGATCAAAATATTGTATTAGCATAAGTGAAAAAAAACTTCACATATTAGCAGAAATATTATAGTACGCCATTGTTTATACTGGTAAAGGAAACTCTTATTAATATGCTATTATTTTTCTCCTAAAAAAATATAGTTATAAAACTGGACAAAACTACAAAAATTTAATTATGTTATATGGAATAAATTTTCTTTGGGAGATATTTTTCTCATAAATTGCTCCCGAGTTTAACGCTATTGGCGTTAAGGTATAATGTTTATATTTAACAAATAAATTTCTATCCATAGAACGTTCTCAACAATATGTTTAACTTTAAAGTGTATTTCCCTTTGTTACTATAGACGAGAAAGCGATTTTACTCACTAGCTATTTACGTACACTTGACAAAGACAAATCTAAACAGCAACTTTGATGCGTTTACTTTGAGAATTTCACAGGTAATTTGACTTAACTAATAGCTTTATTTACAGTTAGATATACATTTAGACAATTACTTGTCTTTAGAATATTGTTCGACATCCCTGGAAAAATTATAAACACATTTAGCAATTGTTATCAGTATTTTTTTTAATGTTATCAAAATAGGTACAGTTGCATGCGGAGTACAAAAAAATAATTTTCTTTTTAAATAAAATGGATATACAAGTACCAAGACCAAATAAACAAAAAAATGCGTTCTAGTACAAAAAGACTTTTAGAGGAATCCATACCCTACCTTATTTCGGATAAGAGTCACACGGTAACCAAGCAACTTTTGGGGATGAATATAGTTTATAATTAAAAGTATAAAAGCAGATTTTTTAAAAATGCCCCATTTTCAAGTAAAAAAGATTTTTGCTCTGATTTTAGTTTTTTTCAAAAATCTGCTCACATAACTATTTAAATATTAATAAAATACAACCAATACTAAAATTTTAATCGTTTAGGCGTACAAGAACAAAATAGGATTTATCTCTAAAACTTGCTTGTGCGTTTCTTAGTAAAATTTTATGCGAACATTATATTAGAGTTTGTTTAACCATCCTCTGCCGTTACATTATACATTGTCCAACTTGATCTCTCAGTCATGAAATGGATCAGACGGAATTATGACGTCATTAACGTGTTTTTTAACTAATGTCGACGTAAATGTAATTTATTATATCGTTTTCCATTGACATGCACTAGCTTTGCACCGAGTTCTTGATGGGTTCCCTGTACGAGTGTAATGAAATTTTTTCACTCAGTCCATGGCCATTGGAACACGGAAAAGCTGTCATAATTTTGAAGAAAATTACATTTTCTCACCTGCTTTACATTCATTTGATTTACTACATCTTAATTTTAGGCAGATATGATCGATTGTTTATTTTCTCCTCTATTATGTCTAAATCACTATTATCATCCGAAGAAGAAGATGATAATAAAAAATAAGTTGATTTTTCTTCCACAGAACACAACTTATCATTCGTCATCATTTTTCATTTTGCACTTTTGCACTACACTGGACACCAGCATCTGAGCAGGTGCAGAAAAACTTCAATTAACTTTTCATTGATTAAATACCTTCCAGGTATAATGAGAAAGAGCAAAGTTTAAGAGAAAGAAATGCTGAATACCGCTTTTACCGTTAAATGCAATCTACAATGTTTAGGTTCACCCCAAAAATATAATCGTATAATACATTTTTAATATATTATATAATTCGCAATTTAATCACGCTCAGGGACGTTAAACATCCCCAAACTATAAATTTGAAAAAAATCAATTAAAAAAAACCGGAGGTTTAAAGTTAAAAAAAAATTACTAAATTATGTAAAAAGGTACGCAACGCATAAAGCAAAATACAATTTAGATCTAGATAGTCAAGACTTCTTTAATAAAATAAATATAAATAGTATTTCGGCCGTCCTCGATAGACCGCCTCAATATCCCAGGATGATTAAAAAAAAATCACCAGGGGCAGCACAATGGAGGGGTGTACACATGTTTTGATTTCACTAGTAACAGTAACGTTAAACGTATGACATATCATTAAAGTAAATAAATTAATAAATAAAGTGAATAAAAAATATTAAAAATTAATAGTCATGCCCACTAAACACTGTGTATTTGCGAATTGTACTTTTGATAATCGATACAAACAGGATGGTATAAAATTTGTGCCGTTTATAAAACCTCAAGTTGACAAGGAAAAGTGTTTGGAGTGGATTAATTTATCGCGAAGAACAGATTTAACAATTGATAAAATAAAAAAAAAACATACTTAAGTTTTATAGTCCAATTAGTCCAACAATAGAAAATCCAAATCCGTTATCAGCGATTGGGTCAAGAGTTAGTCATTGTTGGTGATAGATTCAAATGTAATGGTGAATGTCTGCAATGCAGAAATTCGAACAAAAGAGGAATATTCCGGGATGGCAAAGTTGCCCATTTTGAAGAAGGTAACGTGTAGGATGTCTGTGGAACCGAATTAAGTAATTTCATGCCTTGCTGCTTATCCTCTAAACATCATCGATTCCGATAAAAAATTTATCATTACCAACCAAACCGACAATTGTCTCTTCCATATAAATGAAAACTAACCTTTCTACTAGTACATTTTTATTACCAGAAACAGGTAAATCAAGGCATGCAAGCAATCGTTTCGGTTAGGTTCCAGACAAGATGATCTTTAACTTTGCCAAATTTCAATTTTGCTCCAGGTACATCATCTTCCGTTAATTCCATTTTTTTAACGTACGTTTACCGTTACTGTTGATAGACCAATACAAGATGTAGTTAGATGAAATTCAAGATGGCCGCTGGTAGTCACACAAATCCACGTCACTTCAAGTAGTTAATGTGAAGAGAGCAGTTTAATGGCAGTTTATTTTAACATTTGAAACGATTGGCACTTAAAACGGACTTTCGAATTTAGAATAGTTGTGTAAAACATGCCTACTACTTGCTGTGTAGTCAATTGCTGGAGTCGAGGAGACCGTGAAACACTTTTCACACTAACCAGAATGGAATGAGCTCTCAAAAACCGGGATAAAAAAGATTCTAGCGGTCAAAAGGGAAGATCAATTGAAAAACATTCACAATTAAAGGAACGTTTTCTTTAATGAAAAAGAGATTATATCAAATTTTCTTATTACCATACAATTTTTCGAGCTCTGCAGTTCTGAATAAATCCAGCTTGGAAATATTTATATGCTGACAAACTCTTGTAGGCTTTCACTTGTTCATTGATGTCAAAATTATGTGTGAGGACCAAATACCAGAATATGTGGAAAGCAGTCAATGATGAAAAGTCGTCTTGTCTAGTTTTTTCAGGAACATAAGTGTAAAAGGATCAATATACCCTGTATGATTTTTCCTTATATCTTACAGCAATATCTTTACTTTTGCACTCTAACATCAATAAATAATCATTATTATCGGAAAAATTCACTATTTTTAATTTAAACACCTTCTAAAACTCAAAATACGTAAAACACATGTAAAACACACTAAACAATACAATTTGTGTGCCTACCAGTGGCCATTTTGATGACGTTTGGTCTAGTGCTGCCTCTGGTGAATTTTTTGTAAATGATCCGAGGAAACAGGCTAATTACTCGAAAATGATTTTTATTGCTTTTTTAAAGGAAAATAAATGATTTTTAAACAAATTTAAATATTATTTTTTTCGTACGCCACTGCGTTTTTGATGGGCTTTAAAAAAAAATTACCAACTTTTATTTGAAACGATTATAAAGTGCGTCGGTAATTAAAAATGAATAATCCGGTATCATTAAATTTCGTTGATAATGAGTGAAAAAACACCAGATAACATTCTACATTATGCCAAAACAGGGTAAAAATATAAACTCCATAATTATAAAACTTTTTATCATTAATTATTTTGATATATTCAAAATGAAATTTAAAAATAGATATTGCTGCCCCGCCTATATTTACCCAATTAAATATTCAATCAACGTGCAAAGTACACATTGGCAGATACCTACCTGATGCAAATTGTCTTTCAATTATTAAATCGATAGTATTAATTATATTCAACACAGGTAAATTCATCCCAAATGACATTTTCATGAAAACTGAATTTACTCTAAAATACACAACTTCGGGCTAATGATAATTCCACAGCCATGTCTCTACGTTTGGTTAATCTCATAGATTTATTCATCTTTTCCTCAATAGTTATGATTCTCTTTGTAATAGAAACGATGCTTTAAAGCAGCGGTAAAATAACCATTTTTTAGAACATTAAAGTTTAGTCTTCTTATATTTTCAGGGGGTGGTGAAATATACTTGAAAGCTAAAGTGTACTTTGATTATAAAAATAAAACTGTAGTTTTTGTTAGTAGATATTCAACACGGATTCTGGCGTAGGCTGGGGAAATTTGCTATACCTATTTGTGGTTTTTGCCTTTTTCGTCGTTTTCGTCTGTTGCCAGGTACGTTCGATACTTTGTCTTGGGGACATTACAATATTTTAATTAAAAAAAATTATTCCCTATGTGATTAAACCACTCACATATTTGATAAATTTATCTTTTGTCACAAGCTCATTCCCTCATATTCTAAAATCGGGCAAAATCATCCCTATTTTTAAAAAAGATGATTATTTTGTACCTGAAAACTATAGATCTGTCACAGTTCCTTTTTTTATTTCAAAAATATTTGAATATGCTTTTCTATCTCGATTGGAGCATGCAATTAAGTGGGGAAAAGATACTTTACGCAAGTTGGGAACAATATTTTTTCTACAAGCGCCTAGAATTAAAAAAAAATTTTAGCAAAAATATTTTTTTGTCATTAAACAAAAATTTTCTTAGTGCTTCTTAATAAATAAAACATTAGGCTGAAAGTAATCATAGTAACCAAGCAAGAATTAATTTTTTAATCATTTTAGCATTTATAAAATCAGTGCGAAAAGTAACTTTTTCGCACTAGTGCGGAAAAGTACAACTTTCCGCACTCAAATGCGTGCGGAAAAGTATACTTTTCCGCACGCTTGTAGAAAAAACAATTATGTATATTTCCCTGCAAATTTTTACATATTTTACAAATTTTCTCAAGATTTAGAATTTTTGAATAATTTTTTAATGTTTTTTGAAACTTTTGACATTTTTGAAATATATTTAATGAATCGATTAATTTTTAAGGTTAGGAAAATGGTTAAAATTCTTGCAATTTTTGAAATATTTTTAATCAATCGAATAATTTTAGGTTTTTTGAAACTTCCGATACATTTTATAAATTTTGAATATTTTGACATTTTACTTTTTGAAATTTTCGATAGAAATTGCAAAATTTCAAGTTCTTGATATATTTTTGAAATTTTCGATATACTTTTGAAATTATCGAATTTCTAGACATTTTTTTTTGAAATTTTGGAATTTTTTGATATATTTTTGAAACATCCTAATAATTTTTTAAGGTTTTTTGAAACATTTTTGAAATGGGTAAAATTCTTGTAATTTTTGAAACATTTTTCATTAATCGAATAATTTTACGTTTTTTGAAATTTTTGATATATTTTAGAAATTTTGAATATTTTAACATTTTTACTTTTTGAAATTTTCGAAAGAAATTGCAAAATTTAAAATTTTTCATATATTATTGAAATTTTCGATATACTTTAAGATTTTCGAATTTATAGACATTTTTATTTATTTTTTAAATTTTGGAATTTTTTTATATAAATATTTTCAATTTTTGAATTTCTTAAAACTCCGTTTTGTTTTTAAATTTTTGAATTTATTACAATCATGTTTATTGATCATTTATTTAAATTGTCTCAAAATTCAACTAGTGCCAAAATGTTTTAATGTATTTTTCAATATTTTTGCCTCTAGAGCGTTTAGCGCTGCAAAATTTTGCCCGCAGTTAGTGTTAAGACTGACTAAAATATGTTAAAATTTATAACTTTAAGGATTTAGATATTATTTCGCGCCAAAACGTCCCATTTCTCTCGTGATCTGGTGAGAATTTAAACGAATCTCATTCGTTCACAGTTAGTGGTGCGAGTTTTTGCGAGTATCGATTTTACTCCTTTAGTAAAATCGAATATATTATTAAGATAATATTTCTTGACTAGGATGGGATCGATAGAAAAAGAAGTGTCATAAATAGAGATAACTAATCATTAATGAAAGTTGGATATTTCCAGGAATTGGAGTGACGTAGTTATACAAACTATTGAATAAAATATGGGCTATTTATAAAACGGTGTTGCCAAATATAATTAATAATTTAGATATGATATAAAATATTTATTATTAAATGTGATTTTAACAACACATATAGATTGTAAATTGTAAATTCTGGATATGTTTTCACTTATAATGTCCCTAGGGCATGAATTATTATTATTGCAATTAATTCAAGCACGTGGGGGATTCAGTAAGAAAGTTTCACACCGAAATATTAAAAAAATACTAGGACAATGATGGTTTTTGATGGTAAATGTAAGTGTCATTTTACAATAAACGTCAAAAAATTTCCAGTATAATTTCATGCTCCTTTACTCCAAGGAGGAGAAAAATTCCAGTAATTTTTTTTTAGATGCTATTGTAACGATACAAAATACAGGTTTTTAATTGGTCGCAAATGTTGGGTGTGAAATTTTCAGTGAAATTGATCTACCAAATTTAAATATCCTAAAATAAACTGTTATTTAATTATTTTTCCTTAGTCGCTAATGATCTCAGTAATCGACTAAACACTACACGTACAAATTTAATTAATATTGTTTTGATTCCTTTATACTAAATTTACTGTTATTTTTGACTAAAAGATTAATTTTACAATATTTTTATATTCCAATTTAAGACCTAATAAAACAGCTAATTGAATTTTTGTAAAAAAAGTCTGCATTTGTTGTTTTTTAACCCAAAACATAATTATCTTTTAGCCAACGAATAAACCTAAAATGCCAGATTCGGATAATCATGTTATATTTTGTGAACACCATCAACGTTTTCTCTAATTTTTTCTTGCTTATAAAAAAAAAACGTTTTGAAGAGCTAATGTAAATGTTCGTTTCTGAAAAAAATGAACTGGGGTGACAAAAAGCAACAGATAGCAGTATCTCTGTTGGTGTAGTGCCATTATATCGATTTGAAAAAGGTTTATCTTGACACAGAAAGAGGTGTTTGTTCAGCTTACACGGTGTCCCGAATAACAAAAAAAAAACTCTAAAAAGAATTAACTGTTTTTTTACGATCGTATCGTATCAGCAAATAATGATTGTCAATGAATTTTTTCTGTCTTTAGATAAAACTAATTTAATATATTATATTTCTTATTAATTTGTATCTAAAGAACATTTTCAACATTTTCAATTATATAAATTATGGAGAAGAGATAAAATGTTACTTAGATATTCTCGAAGGACCACATCGTTTTTGTAAGATAATGATGAAACTTGATTTTATATTAAAACACATGGTAGTATTTTTAAAGAGCTTTTTCCTGGCTCTTTTATTTGTAATTTACTTATATTACAAACAAAATTAGTAACCGGGATATCATCGTTAAGAGATCAATACCGGCAGTGGACGTGTTCACTTTACAACGCACTAATTATCACTTCAAATGTCTTGGTAAAAAAAAACATTAATTATTTCACTAATTATTATTTACAGTAATCTTAGACAAAAGTAGTAAGAAAATAATAAATAATAAAAATAGATGAAACTAGATTTAAATAAAACAATTTTTTTTTGAGTAGGTTGGAAAAAAAAGCAGAAATAATGTAAAAATATCAATGATGCTAATTTACGAGTAGAAAGAAAAATCCACTCTGAAATAAAATAATCATTTGCCTGCTTAAATAATTTGCTTAAGAGGCTGAAATGGTTTTTGGACGGGCGCTCCGTTAATATTAGAGATAGGAAGCTGCGGTTTTCACCAATCGATAATGTTTCAAATATCATGAAAAATCCAAATATTTTTAGTAGCTGTATTAGGCGAGTTTTCGTCCAAAAACGAATAATTATGTTTTATGGCGCTCTACCCTGTTCTACGCAGAAAACATGGACTAGATTATAGTTAATATTAACCGGAAAATACTAAAAAAAAAACAATTTTTACACCCAATTTATTAGAATGCAAGCACATTTTTCTTCTATAATTATCCAGCCGGTAACCACGAAAGTCTTAAGAGGCGCCTTGCGAGAAATGGATTTTGGACGGGCGCTCCGTTAATATTAAAGATAGGAAGCTCTACCCTGTTCTGCACAGATAAAATGTAGTAGAGGGTATGATTACTTAACATTAACCGGAAAATACAAAAAAAAAAACAATTTTTACACATAAATTATTAGAATACAAGCATATTTTCATTTCTCTAACCGAAAACCACAAAAGTCACATGGTCTGTTAAACGTTTATAAAAGAAATATAATAATAAAAATCTTAAAAGTATGCTCTTGGGTCACCTAGGATGTTTCATAAAAAGTAAAAAATGACGATACGAGATTTTTGTTTCCTAGTTAATTTTATTGGTAGGTATTGGCAAAAGTATTTATATTATATTTTAATATAACATAAGGGATAACATTTGATTTTAATGGTTTCATTTGTTATTGTAACGAGGCCGGCCCTGTATACATACCGGGTATAGATTGTCCAACAACTAAAACGACACCTCCAACGTCCCCACTTCTCAAATATTCCCTTTGTTCTTTCGTTCCCCACTTCTCTATTTTTTAACCAAGCGGTCGGTTTAGTAGTTGGACAAAGTATACAAAAGATTCTAGAAACTTCCAGATGTCTTTGGAAATAACGCGATGAATCGAGATCGGTCGTTATAAGTATATATACTTGGAAGACCCGAACACAAGAGAACAGAAAACGATCGCGCGCTAATATAAATTAACAAAAATATTACAGTTGTACTAATTTTCATTTATTTTTTATTTTATTCATAAAAGGTTAACACTTATATTTCCTCCCTCTATAAAAAAACTGTGTACTAAAATTATTATGACACACTCTGTATTTAAAACCGAAGAGTGCTTTTGTTACGTGCTTTTATTGTTTTTACCATTGTTTCTAGAGATCATTGAGAATGGAGAATGAAACCAGCAAAAAACCGAAAGTGCTGATGAAGCAGCCAGGCCACTTTGGAATCCCATTAACTATTGTTTTTTAATTGATTTTGTCCTGAAAATGAAAGTAAAGCACCAAGTACATTTTTCTACAATCGCTTCACAAAGTAGCTTTTACAGCTTCCTAATCTCAACGCGAAGTTGACGTTTTCCGAGGACTGCACTGGCCATAAAGTTGGTAAAATTTATGAGAGCCGTCGTAGCATTTATGTTAAATTTATTTCACTAAAATAACATTTTATCAAAGGTAATACCACGAGTCCTTCAAATTTTATCGATAATTTTTTATTTTCCACAAAAACTAGTTTATTTGGCAAAAATATGAAAACAAAACGATTGATAAAATAGTCCAAAATAAGATGCCACTTCCCAACAACAACAACAAAAACAACAACAACAACAACACCAAAAAAAATTAGGCGCAAATTTGGAAACAAAATAGTTATTTATGCAACAAGTGTGCAAAGTGATACTTTTTGCACGAGCCAAAGGCGAGTGCGACAATCACATGAGTGAAAAATGGCACTTTACACACTAGTTACATACAGTATTTTTTCTACTACTATAATTTTTATACACAAAAATAGATTTCGCATGCAAGAGGTTAATAAATTATTTTCCAAAATCTTCAAGTTAACCAGTTAATTTCTGGCACCTAGAACCTTGGCAAGAAGATAAACATAAGGATATTGCAAAAAATATCTTATACATGTAAAAAAGTTATTTTGAAAATTTTATTTTACTTTACGCACTAGTGAAAAAAAGTTAAACGGTAGTAGAAAAAATACTGAATAACCAGGAAACGGAAAAAGCATTAAGAAAACTATCTAAAGCACTGACGAGGCGTCAAGAAACGACTCTAGATTTAAATCAATCCCATATGATTTGAGAGCTGACCTTGAAAATTAAAAGTTGAATATCACTAAAAGGAAAGAATCGTGATTGCATCTTTTTGAAGCTCTAAGAAGCACTAAAAACTGATACCAAAATTGGATCAATAAGAAAAAGTTTTGGGGCTGATGTTGTAGTTAAAATCTAAAATATCTAAAAAAATAGACAAGCACTTTCGAAACTAGAATTTTAGGGAAAAAAGAAAGGAAATTTGAGGCAAAAAAGTGATAAAAGTTGAGAGAAACAAAGGGAAATTTTATAGGAAGAGGGAAAATTTAAGGCCAATTAGTTTCAAAAATGAGAAAAAAAGGTGTAATTTTAGAAAAAAATAGGTAGTTTTTTAAAAAACGTGTATTTCTGCAAAAAAGTAAGAATTTTTAAGAGAAAAGAAGGGAAATTCGACAAAAATAAGAAATAAGAGGTAATTTTATTAAAAAAAAAGTGGTAATGTTCGAGAGAGAAAATTTCAGGACAAAAGTGAAAAAATATGAGACAAAAAAGGGAAAAAACCTAGGAAAAACGAGAGGAAATTTTGGAGGAAAAATTTAAATCAAAAAAGTGACAAAAATGATATAAAATGGAGTAATTTCAGTAAAAAAGTGACAAAATTTGAGAGAAAAAATAGGAAATTTGAGACCAAAAAGTGACAAAACTTTAGATAAATGAGGGGAAGTTTTTGAGGAAGAGAGAAAATTTAAATCGAAAAAGTAGAAAAATGAGAAAAAAGGGTAATTTTAAAAAAAATTGACAAAAATGTGAAAAAAGGATAATTTAAAAATAATTATTTACCTGTTAATTTTGTAAATATTTAAACGTAACAATTAATTCTATTATTTTTAAGTTTCCTACTTCTGATTAGGTAATCATGTTTGATATTAAATTATGTATTTTTTTATAAAATACCGGCTCTTAAAGTAAAATGGTGTTGGAGAAAAGAAAATTGAAGACTGTACTACCAAAAATTGTTTCCTATACTCCTTTGTGGAAATATTTGACAGTTCTGAATTAAATTAGAATAAACAATATCTTGTTTCAATTGTATTTTATTTGCGGGACTAAAATATTTTAGTCCCTTGAGACTAAAAAATTTTAGTCCTAAGGGAGTAAAAGTGGCACTTTAGTCTCGAAAATGCGGGACTAAAGTACTAATTTCACTCCCCGCGGTGTAAAAAATTAAATATGTTGACTCTCCTTTATTAGACCGAAACCCCAATGTAAAAAAACGGTAAGCAAAAGAAGATGGTACAATGCCGGATAGAACGGTAGAGGGAAGCATATAATAGAATTTGCTTATTATTAAATCCCATAACAAAATGAAAGAAAAATCATGTTTTATCGTGCTTGCTTCATTTTGTAGTCAATTTTCTGAGAAGCGCATTAAATTAAAATGTAAATTTATCGTATACCTATGTGAGACAATAAAATTGCCCGCCACTGGAAAAATTTCCTCTTCCCCCTTAAACACCGAAAATCTCTACGACTTTGGAGCAATGACAGATGTCAACATTCCTTTCACATTCTTTAAGACATTCCACTACTATCAGTTTTTAAGGAAAATGGCTATATTTTAATTTTGATTTTTATTAAAAAAAAAACAGTAGATTATCCATAACTCAAATGTGGTAAAATTATTTTCCTCTTTTTTTAATTAATCTATAACTTTGGCTTCTTACTTTTTGGTTTTCCACCTGTGATCTGTTACCCTTCCCCTATTGGTTTCTGTTTCTTTATGTCAAATATTTTCAGTTTTGTCTTTCTGTCAGTTGTCATCTTATTGGTACTTGCCACTTTTAATTTTTAAATAAACTTAATTTTTTTCTTTTCTGATGCACTTTTTTGATGTTGAATTTCACTATTTGTGACCCTCCAGTTTAGGGGGCGATAGGTATTAGTTTTTTAAAAGTTTTCAACAACAATTTAATAAAAAAATTTACTATGTTAGTGTTTAATTTTCATACTAAATTTTAACACTATGTACAATTTCTTCATTATGTTTGTAAGTAACCTCTTTTTGAGTATGATTTTTATTGTAATCCAATTTTTAATTTCGTATTGTAGGCCTAATGATGGCCATTGTTTGGCCGAAACATATTTCGCCATTTTAATCACATCTTAAACTTTTAATAAATTTTGTGATATGATTTGAAGTTTTAATTATTCGTTGATTGATTTTTATTATTTAAAGGGATCTATGTACGCCTAGTGTATTATTCTTCGGGAACATAAAAATTCTTGTCCTAATAGAAAGGAAAAACAGAATAGTTTTATTTCCAATAAAGAAAAGAAATTCTCGAAAACCATTTATCTCAATCGATTATAAATTGAATTAAATACCAGTCCTAAAAATATATTTTACTGCGAAATTGAAAAGCAATATTTTCTTTTTTTTTATAGCCGTGGCTTTTAAGATTAATTGCCACAAATTGTTGGCAATATAAAAACCATTGGAAATAAAATAAATGTTCTCGAGAAAATAATGTCATATATCATAAATCATTTTATCCGAGAAAAATTAAAAAAAAAATTATTAAAACAGTTGACTATTTTGAATCGATGAAAGAATAAATTTACAATAATTTTTTGAAATTTTCTAACGCAATTTCCGATATGAACGTGGCCAAAAATATCAATTTGAAAAATTTCAAGTTCTAAACATAATTTTTGAATAACAATTGGCCAATTTTAGGTTTCAAAAAATTGAAATTCACTTTGGCGACATTTAAAAAAAAATAAATTAATAAAAATTTTAAATAAAATAGGCAGATATGGGGACTGCCGACAGACGTGAAAACTATCAAATAACAGTCGCTTTTTTTAAATCTTTAAATTAATTATAATATTAAGATGGAGTTAGCATCCCATGATTTTCAAAACAAAAACTATTAATTAACTAAATGTTCGATAGATGGCGATCAGATGTACTTTATGCGTAAAAATTTAAATGGTATTTAAATCTGACAATTTATGAATTTAATATTATAAATGTAATATTTTTTTAAGTATGGGTACAAAGAATTCGTTTTATAAAAATTAATAATAAAAAGGCCACCCAGAGTATATAGATTTTTAACAGGGTAGATGGTGTACATTTTTGATTCACCTAATTGGTCAAAAGCAATTGTTCAATATTTTATGTTTCTTTCTACTCTTCTGCCTCTATTACACATTTCCCGTTTGTTTTTTCTGGTACATGACAAGTTACGTTATAGCTCTGCTGAGTGACATTAGATCATTTCTTTTTTGTTTTAGTCCTTCTGAAAACAACTCGTCATGCTTTTGTATAGAAACAGCAATCCAGTGGCTGCTCAAATTTATTTCATCGATTTAAGTATTAAAGGGTTAAATAACTGCTATAACAATAATATAATAATTTCATATAGCGGTCTATAACAAATATTTATGTTCGTATTATTAGGTAAATATTGTTTTGAGAAATTAAAATTTAGACACTAAAAAAAATATAAAAATTTAACATTGAATAATATTTTTTCTTAATCTTCTGGACATTAAGCATACCCTTGATACTTAATTGTATTTAAATTTAAATAGAAAAAAAATCCTAGATAGATTCCTCCTTATTTAGTACTTATTCTATTGGTACAGATCCTCAAAAAATATATCAAAAAATTCCAGTTTCAAAAAAAATTTCTAAAAATTAAAAATTTTCGATAATACCCAAAAGTCTATGGAAAATTTAAAAATCCATCAAAAAATTCAAAAAATTTTAAATTTTGCAATTTATTTCGAAAATTTCAAAAACTAAAAAAAGTAAAAATGTCAAAATATTCAAAAATTTCTGAAATATATTGAAAATTTCTAAAATCTATTCTATTCAAAAATATTCAAAAATTACAAGAATTTTAAACAGTTCAAAAATATCAAAGGTTTCAAAAAGCATAAAATTATTCGAAAATTTTAAAAATATATCAAAAATTTCGAAAAATTCCAAATTTTGCAATTTTTTCGAAAATTTAAAAAACTAAAAAAAGTAAAAATGTCAAAATATGAAATATATTGAAAATTTCTAAATTATAAAATTATTCGTCTAATTAAAATTAAAAAAAAAAAATTTAAGAATTTTAAGCATTTCAAAAATATCAAAAGTCAATGTCAAAATATTCAAAAATTTCTGAAATATATTGAAATATAAAATTATTTGTCCAATAAAAAATATTAAAAAAAAATCGAGAATTATAAACATTTAAAAATATCAAGTTTCAAAAAATTTTAAAAAATTATTGGAAAATTTCAAAAATATATCAAAAACTTCGGAAAATTTGAAATATTGCAATTTTTTCTAAAATTGCTAAAAAAGTAAAAATTTCAACTTATTCAAAAATTTAAAACATATTGAAAATTCCAAAAAACAAAATTATTCGATTAATTACAAAAATTTCAAGAATTTTAAACATTTCATAAATGTCAAAAGTTTCAAAAAACTTATTCGAAAATTTCATATATTTCGAAAAATGTTAAATTTGTAAAATTAGTAAAAAATTTGTAAAATTGGTAAAAAAATTGTAAAATTGGTAAAAAATTTGTAATATACGTTGAAATTTCTAAAAATTGGTAAAATTAGTAAAAAATTTGTAAAATTGGTAAAAAATTGTAAAATTGGTAAAAAATTTGTAAAATAAGTTGAAATTTCTAAAAATTTGAAAAATACGTAAATATTTTTAAAAATTCGTAAAAATTTGAAAAAATTCGTAAATATTCGTAATAATTCGTAAAAATTCGTGAAAATTCGTTAAAATTTGTAAAAATTCGTACAAAACCTAAAAATTCGTAAAAATTCGTAAAAATTCGTAAAAATTCGTAAAAATTCGTAAAAATTCGTAAAAATTCGTAAAAATTCGTAAAAATTCGTAAAAATTCGTAAAAATTTGTAAAAATTCGTAAGAATTTGTAAAAAGTCGTAAAAACTCGTTAAAATTCGTAAAAAGTCGTAAAAATTCGTACACAGTCGTAAAAACTCGTTAAAATTCGTAAAAAGTCATAAAAATTCGTAAAAATTTGTAAATGGTCATATGCTGGCCACATCAGATTTTTTTTTATTATTTCAATATTCATTACAATAGCTGGGAAATTATATGATTTTTAAAATTTTTAATATATTTCCCAAGTGCCTAATATTTTCTTGTATATTTCTATAAATTTCATTTATGTAAATACTAATGCAATATACTATACATTACTGGCCAATAGAACGGAAGTTATAGGGCCCACAGAACAACAGGTAGGACCAGATTAACTTTCGACCTATAGGGAAGCTGTGAAAGTTAACAATTGAAATTATAAAAAAGATTCTATACATTTTTCATGTAAAATTAAATTGAAGTAAATATGCTAATTTCACCATTATATTTTACGTCTTTCTTAAATACATTGAAAGATATTTTAGAATGATAAGATTATTGAAAATCACTTATAAAATCATTCAAGTCAAATAGAAGGCTTTACACATGAGAGAATCACAAATAAATTGATATTTGGATTACTTACTGTCAGTAATATTTCTGAGTGAATTGAGCGATGTTGTGAACAGAGAATAACATATCGATTCAAGAAATTCTCGTGTAATTTAATTATGCTGGAAACGTCCAAATTTTACTACAATGATTGTAAATTTACGATTGTTTCACATATATTCAACAAATAATTTCTTGCGAAGCGGAAATAATTAAATCAAATGAAACGAAATATAAAATAGGTCAAATTTTCTTGTCCTTATAAATTACTTTTGCTTGACTGTCAATAGTAATATCACAGTTCATAATATGATAGTAATAGAATTATTAATCTAAAGAATAATGTGTCATAAAATATAGACATTTTAAAATATGGGTATAATATCATTTTTTGATAAACTAGGAATCCGTAATATATAAGCAGAGGGGGTGGTAATTAAAATGGTATTAAAGTGTATATCTACTCTTAGTAATTCTTTTAATACAATCCATAACATTTCTTATCCTTCATCCTTAAAATGTATTCTCAAATATATCTAACAAAATTCCTATTCCGTGCAATTTAAAAACTTTTAAACATTCAAAAATCAAAATTCAAAATTGACAAAACTTCCAAATTCTTTTTCTTATCACTTGATTAATTTTTGTACAGGACTGTAAACAAAGTTGGCGTATTAATTTTCATTTTTTTTTCATCATTGTTCCTGCCAGGGAGACGACTGTATGTATATTTGTTTTATTTGCATTTTCTAATCGGGATAATCGACAGAAAGCGGCCTGGGCTGAGTATTTACTTCACAGGACCAGCCATCTGTCGGCGAACTAATTTTCAAATTATTTTCAGCGTTGTTCCTACCGAAATGACGACCGTATATATTGATATGGACCTCCCTGTATTTCAGATGTCCAATCTACGAATCTCAGTCCGGGTTGGGTTCACACTGAAATAAATTTTAATAATTGTATATAAAAAAACTACAATTTATTTAAATTTTTTTTATGTTCCTTTTCTACTTCCTGCAATTCTTCTCTTTCACTAATGCGTTTTCTATTAACCTGTATCTTCCTTCTTTCTGTCACTATCCTTGTATTACTTCTTAGTTTATATTTGTATATGTGTGTTCCAATTTTTCCTGTGTTTATATTTTTCCATTTAATTTAACCTAAACTCCATTATCTTCTTATAGTTCTTTATTCTATGTCTCTTTCTTGTATATTTTTAATATATAAAATGATTTACGTTGATATAGTTTTTTTTTATTAAAAATCCATTAATAATAAACCATTACAAATGCCTTTTGCTTTTCTTTCTAACAAATTTCTTTTCTTTTACCTTTTATCTGATATCTTCAAAAAAAAATTATTCAACACTAAAAAATTGACAATTTCCTTTTTTTTATCTCACTTGATTATTTTTTTTTAATTGCCAGATAATTCGTCAATCAACACAGATCATCCTAGATATGACATCTGAAATGACCTGACATCTTTATATTTTAAATTTACATATCAATATATTTGTTTTATTTTCATTTTCTAATTGGGATAACCGATAGAGAGCGGCCTGGGCTGAGTATTTACTTCACAGGCCAGCCATCTATCGGCGTACTAATTTTGAAATTATTTTCAGCGTTGCTGCACGATAATAATCCGTATCACCGCTTATTGGTTCATAGCTTATTCACGCATTTTTTTTTGGTGTTGCTTTGGAACACGTTACACACTTTTGAATAAAGACCATTATTTGCTACTTGGTGACTTTTACTTTTATTTGTATCTTTGTTACTAACTTGGTTGTGAAGATTAACATTCCAGCGGAACCTTAACCCAGCGGGGCAAGTAAAGCCCACTCCTCTGGCTGCGAGCCTTTTGTTGGTACCATAGCGACCCCTGGAATATTATATATTCACTGACGCTATCCGCAGCAAGTGTCCTTCACACTATAAACGGAAGGTGGCGCCCGAGGCAAACCGTTACCGGGACTAAAGCGCTAAACCGACTCAGAGATATTCGATACTCTGAAAAGTTCGATACTCAGTATCGATACGTATCGAATATTCTACATCGATTCGATACAATATCGGTATCCAAAGTATCGATACTTAAAATATCGAATGATGGAAAATGGTTTTGATTTAGATCTGCTACCATACCACAAGTTTTATGAGTGATTTTTTTACCTTACAAAAAAATCTTATGAATGAGTGTATTTATTTTATTAAAAGAAGTATTGACTATCTAAATCTAGCCTGTGTATAATCCTCGGGAATCGAATCAGGAACTTCTATGTGTGTAAAGCATACACGGTAACATTGGACCATACTTCTCACAATGATAAATAATCAAATTTTCAAGTTAACTAATGGCTGTCTGGAAACTATGACGTCATTGATTTTCAAATGATATTCGTCTGGCTTACCTTACGTTTAGCCACAGCGCGATAAAACAGCCTTGGGAAACCAAGTTTCAGTTTATTTTTGGATTTGGATATTCCGCCTATCGGTAAATCTCCCAATGAAAAATGTCAACACTACAGAAATCTGTATAATTTAAACCTAATGGTTTCTAGTTAGCCAAGAAATTTATTATCAACTACCAACATTACATTTTTCATGAAAATAGTATTGCATAAGATCAAGAACAGCTGTTTTAATTTTCGATACGATATTACGTATTTGTGTATCGATACAGCTAAAAGTATCGATACAAAATATCGAGTATCGACAATCAAAGTATCGATACTCTACAGTATCGATATGTATCGAACATCTCTCATAACGAGCGTTATAGGACTGATCATCCTCGACAAGACATCTGTTCCCTTTATATAAATTTTTTTATCACTATGTATATCATTATAGAGGAAGAAATTGTAAAATGTAATTTAAAAAATCAATAAACTAAGTTACTTGAAGGTAGATTAATTTAAATTATATAAACAATTTCCTATAGAATGATTACATCCCACTCTTGCTCAAAAATGTATGCCTCCTCGTAATTTATGATTATAATTTTTTTAAATTTTTATACTTAAGTTATTTAATATTTGTGTGGTTATAAACTCAAATTTAATATATCAAAACTTAATACATTTTAAAATTTATTGATGAATATAAACTTTTCTGAGACAATATGACAAGATGAGTTCACATCCGCCTGGGATGCTTAAAAACAGTGAATAGGAAATTATTTCATATAATTATCAACTTTGGAAATTGCTTTTAGCTTCCTCAGGATATAAGAGAAAATTTTATTTTAGGATCAATACAAACAGGGGATGGAATCCAGAGATATGAATTATAAATTTAATTGTACATTAACCTGTCTATACCAGACAATCTCATAGTAACTTTGAAATTTATTTTGTAACAGAAATGTTTACATGCCGAGCCCATTTGATATCAGTTGAAAAATGGTAAATTTACAAATGTGTCATTCGAAGAACTAGTCAGCTACATAGAGGAGATTTTCCTAGAACACATTAAACTTTTCAGACAATCGCTCATAACAACATATTTTCAGTGGAACCAAATATTCTATGAACAAATTGATGAGTCGCCATGGAAAGTCCACCCAGTCCAGTTGTGCGCAATTTTTTTAAAAATTTAAAGAGAGCCTATGTTGATGACGCATAGAACAGAAGGCCTGAAGGACTTGCTAAACCATCTGAACAATTTTCGGAAAAATTGGAGATTATGACATTTTCGAGTTTCGTCCCGATTCATATATCAAAATGTTCGCGACAATGAGCTGAGCAAGACTATGCAAGAAAAAAATGTCGCTCTCAAATCTATAAAAAGTTATGGCCCAAATGTGACATATCATAAATTTCCATTTGTAGGTACCTACATTAGGTTAGGAATTAGTTTGAATAAATTGTTGTTATTGTGATTATTACTAAATATTATTATTGTTTTATTATTTTTTCATTGATTCTAGATATTTGAATTAGTTAAAAGTGGAATTTATCAGATATTATTTGACACTTGACAGATAGATGCCGCACGTAAATATTTGATAATTGATCATTGATGATTACTTACAGACAAGCTTAAAATAATCAACAATAGCCCATAGTCGATAATATGAAAATACCAGACGAGGTTTAATCTATTTTGTTGGATAAACAATGGCGTCGATGACTAGTTTTTTTTATGATTCATTATTGACCGTGTCTATGATTAAGATTTACGTGTGCCACCCCACGAACAAGATTAGAGGCCTCATCTAACTGAACTGAAATAATGAAACTACATGGATTTTCGTTCATTTATATCAATCCTAACAGCGATCAATACAATTGATTTACTAATTATAAGATGTAGTGTGTTCGACAATTTTAAATCTAAAGACAGCATCTACATGCTACATTTGTCTAAAGGCAGCAAATGTAACAAATTTTCACCACTTTTTTGCTTTTTTTCTTCTTTTTGTTCTTTTTTTCAGTAACTAGCTTAATTAGCCCCTTTTTGTCTAAATTTTCTAAAGACAGCATCTACATGCTACATTTGTCTAAAGACAGCAAATGTAACAAATTTTCACCACTTTTTTGCTTTTTCTTTTCTTCTTTTTGTTCTTTTTTCAGTAACTAGCTTAATTAGCCCCTTTTTGTCTAAATTTTCTAAAGACAGCATCTACATGCTACATTTGTCTAAAGACAGCAAATGTAACAAATTTTCACCACTTTTTTGCTTTTTGTTTTCTTCTTTTTGTTCTTTTTTTCAGTAACTAGCTTAATTAGCCCCTTTTTGTCTAAATTTTCTAAAGACAGCATCTACATGCTACATTTGTCTAAAGACAGCAAATGTAACAAATTTTCACCACTTTTTTGCTTTTTCTTTTCTTCTTTTTGTTCTTTTTTTCAGTAACTAGCTTAATTAGCCCCTTTTTGTCTAAATTTTCTTTATAAATTACTTCCTTTTGTTAAATTTCTGTATAAATTTTCTTCAAAAATTACTTCCTCTTCCCGACCAACTGACACAGATCAAATAGTATTATCGCGTTCTCATCAGCTTAATATCAATCTCGTTTATGCATGATAATTTTGTCACTTTTTTAGTACTTCTGTTACCCCACTTCTAATTCTTCATTTTTTTATTTTTCTCATTTAAAATTTCTTCATTTTGTCACACTTACATTTACCCCCAATTTTTTTTTTTCATTTTCTCCATTTTACACGTAAAAATACCCCAACATTATTTTTCAATTTTGTCATTTTTCATACTTCCTCCACTTCTATTTCACTTTTTTACTCAAAAATTAATCCCACTTTTATATCTCAATTTTGTCACATTTTTCAATCAAAAATTACACCTTTTTTCACTCAAAAATTACACCTTTTATCTCAATTTTTGAGCTTTGGCTCGAATTATATTTTAAAATTTTGCGACAACGAGCTGAGCAAGAATATTAAAAAAAAACTGCTCTCTCAACTAAGAATATTAGTCGCTGTGCCATTAAAGATGAACTGCAATAGATTTTAAAAAAATGTTTATTTATTTAATTAATACAAGAACTCTTAACGCGTAGATAATTAAGACAGATAAATCTTATTATTGAAAAACAGACTAACCATGAACATTTATTAAAAACAAGAACAATAACAATAACCAGTAAATTAACAGGGAAATTATCGAATGTCCGTCAGCTTGATAAACTCAGCCATTCTATTTTAATTATAACAAGAATATGCAAGAAACTCCCATTTGTACATGAGATTTCACATTTTGGGCCATAACTTTTTATAAATAAACTCCAAAATAGCCCAATTTTCAATCCTAAAGTCCAGTTCACCATGGAAATAGAAGAAAACCGACAAATTCCTTTCCTAGATGTATAAGTCAATCGAGAAGATAATATACTAGGTCACAGTTTTAAACCAAGATACGTCAATGCTGAAATAAAACACCTGACGGATACAACAAGGAACCCACAACTCATGTTACGCTCCCAAGGGAGAAAAAAACTATTCCTGGCGAAGAACAATATCAATATCTATTTACGGTAAACAGATGGTGTTACTGACCAGATTGGGGAAATATTAAAGAAAAAGTAAATCAGTACGTAAATCAGTATCTAAAACCAGCAAAAGACTGTAGAGATCCGCTCACATCAGAAAAATGTGGAAAAATGTACGTAGGATAAACAAACAGGCGCATTAGCATACGAATAGCGGAACACAAACGAAGCTGTTGTTTAGGATAAACCGAAAAGTCTACATCAAGATCAGATTGAACTTGGAACCAATAGAAATATACAAACACAACAAAAAGGAAAAACAACAATATTACATAGGATCACACCCATATAAATGACATACTTGATAGCGAAGGTCGATTCAATTTCAGTTGATAAGTCGCGAAGAGTACTTCATCCACGCCACTGAAGATGGCTGCCATAATTGTAGTCGAAACGTTTGGAAGTAATAACCAAAGTAGACCACGGCATAACAGCCCGGAAGCATTTAAACATTGCACTATAGGAATCGCCATTCGTCTCTATATTCATTGGTTGATTTGAATATTTCTTATCCCTACTACTAATGTGCTAATTATTGTACGTTAACTTCAAAGTTTGATTATTTATTATTGTGATATGGAGTGTGGTCTACTAGTAGGGTGTATGCTTTACACGAAAATGTTTCTGGTTCGAATCCCGAGGATATATTTTTTTTTATTTATTTTTTGTAATACACAGGTTAGATTTTTATGGTCAAGACTTCTTAAAATAAATATTTTTTTAATTTTTTTTTAAATGCACCGGTTAGATTTAGATAGTCAAGTCTTCTTTTAATAAAATAAGTATTTCGGCAGATATTCGATATTCGACTCATGATTTCGTTAAAAAATGGTTATAAAATATGTAGCAATTCAGTTTTACCAAAAAAAACTGACAGATGACTTTTCTTTATTTGACTTTCTGTTCTCTCGACAAAAAAATTGCTTTATTTATCAAATAAACATACCTAGACCAAGAAGAAAACAGCTGGTTGAAAATGGTAAATTTAGAAAATACATATGAAAGATTAAAGTTTTATTTTTTACATTAGGTACTGTAAATAACTCAAATTAAAATACAATTTCACCGAGTTCCTGGATTTTATCTATTTTTCGTGCCCATGTCAGGCTATAACAAAAGAATCTCTTTTATAGTCGGGATTTCAGTGATAAATAGTGAGAAAATTGTTAAGAAAATAACGTGGAACTTCAGCCTGGATAAGTAGCGTGTCTTTCGAGCTCATGAAAGATAAGATCAGTATCCGCAACATTTATATCTTAATTAAATTTAAAAACATTTTCCTTTTATAAAAAAAAAATCAGTTATGATATACCTACTTCGATTTTTATGCAAACGCATCAAAATGTTTTCTAAATTAATTGCGCCTAGAATATACGCATTCAAAACAGTTGATTTGTGGCTATAAAAGCACAGTTCAAATTCCCAGATACAAAACTATGATAATTTAATTTAAAATGGAAAAAGATGAATAATAAGCGCAAAATAGAAAAGTAGTATAAAATACACGTTAAAGTCGATAGCAATAAAATACTCGCCGCTAAAGGCGAGTTTTCATTTATCGATTTTATTGATCGTTAAATTTATGGCATTGAAATTAGAATTAAATGGAATATTTGTTCACATGATTCAAGAACATTGAATATTCAGTCTAGATTGTGTCCCTTTTTAAAAATGACTGCCAAGCAGAAAATTGTGCATGCTAGCGTTCGTATTAAGGTGCGTCCACACTGACGCGCTGCGCCAATCATTGAATTTTTAGTAGGTGTAAACACCAAACTGCGCACGAACGTGTAAGAACACGCACGAAGAAGCACGAAACGCGCACGAACAAGCACGATCCATTAGGAGTCGGTACATCAGAGAAATGTGCTCGACGAACGTTGTTCAGTTTGGACGTACTATTTATTTTGGTGAACATTTCTTTAATGCTGCCACACTTTTTCACACTTATTATTGTTTGTGAACTGACCTGTGTCTTGAATAGCTAGATCATTTAGCAAATCACTTCCACTGTATCTGCTCCTACTCTTAAATAACTGTGTCATCAAGTAACGGCGTTTTCTTGCCAATTTCCTTTTTGGCTTTTTTGATATACCAGCAATTAGGTACAATAAACGCAGCATAAGCAATAGCAACAGATTCGTTGTCCATAATGATACGAAAATGTATTAAAAGGCTCAGGACAAAACTTGAACCTTCACAAATACAAACTAACCGCTAAATGTTACAGCAGTTTGGACGTTTCTTAAGCAAATTGTTTGGTAATATTCGCGAACGTTTCGCGCGGCGCAGCGCGTCAGTGTGGACGCACCTTTATGTGTGATAATTTAATAAACGCAATTAAGAACAGGAAAAAACCTCGTCGTGGGTGGGTCAGACTATAGATCTTAAAACGTAGATATGAAGGTGCTTCAGTAAAGCTGTTAGTAGAATTGGCTACAGGTGACTTGGATGCCTATAAAAACCACTTAAGAATGACCAAGGAGAAATTTGAAGAACTACAGAAAGTGTCACCCTTTATATAGAAAAAGAACTACTGTATTGAGGGACGCTCTTCCAGCAGAACTAAAACTACTAAGTCCAACTTATTTTCGATCAATTGTTTTTCCGAATAATTGATTTTCGATCAATTGTTTTATTCGAATAATTGCTTTTGAATAGTTGCTTTCTAACAATGTTTTTGAATATATTCTGAATATATCTTGGCACAAATTGAATTTGAAGCAACGCAGCTGATTTGATTCTAATCAGTTTGTGATGTCAATAAATTTACTTAAAGCAATTTTTTAAAATCTATAAAATTGCCGTTACATTAAATGTTGATACGAAAATAAAGCAATAAATTACAAAAAAAGATACCAGATTAGTCGATTTTTCACTACGACAATAAAAACTCAGCGATAAAGCAGAAAGTCAGTAGTCAACAAAAACTGAATTGGCCTTTTCCCAATAAACAGTAAACTAGGACATCGAACTTACTATAAAAGAAGTGACATATAAATCTGGAAGTTATTCGAACAGAAAGAGGTCAAAGTTCATATAGATACTTAATTGAGACTTCAATTTTAGTTAAGACGTTGCATAATTATATTATAATCATTAAATCACCAATAGAACAAGTATGTTTAAAAAAAATAGTAAAATATCAATTTCAATAATTTTTCTCTATGTCATCCGCTAATTTTTGTTGAAATTTGTTTGACAGCTAAGAAAATTTACTTTTCGAATCATGGAGATGGCCCTTTAGGGGAGATAGATGTGAACGAAAAATTTTGTATAAATAGTCCTTCCATTCCTCTACGTAATCAGCTAATTTTTGATCATGGCCACCTATTCTAAACGCCACAAAAAATATAAACAAATTAGATATAATATAAAACGAGAAAATTTGTATGAGTAGACCCCAGATCGGCTGAATGAATTTGTGAAATTGACCGTGGAGCTGGCCGGCCGGGAGCCAAGATTACCTCGGTATAAGCTTCGATCTGGCCGGCCAGGAGCCAAGATCACCGAGGTAAATATTTAGTTGATTTCCGTAGTCTAAGGTAACTATTGGCATTAGCTTTAAATCTTCCTTCTCTTTAATTGTTGGTCCCTTTTAGTTAGAATAATATTTAATTTTGATTTCGTAATTAATTGGTAATTTCAATACTTTACTACTCTTAGTCAAAGTGAATTTTCTTTTGTTTCATGACAGAGTAATAATCTGATCAAGAATTAACTGTTTCTATCTACTGGTAAGCCCAGAGGTTTGAATAAAGGGCAGAGTTGTCACCAATAGAGAATGGTTCCATCATATACTGTGTACTCGAAGATAACGTCACTACTGTGAATATTTTTTGCTCCTCCCTGTATTTTTCAATTTTTTTTTTAAAAATTCGATTATTTTTAATCGTATGTCATACGATTCTATTAGAACATGACAATTGCCTTCAGTTTTTTCCCATTTAAAACCCATCTTCTTCAAAAGTCTACTTAATGAAGTCATTGAATCAGAGAAAGGTATTTGCCTGTTGTTATTTTTTTGTAAAATACACTTCATCGTTGGTCTTCTTTTTTCAATAACAGTAAAATTCCAAAGGATGTTGGAACACCCAAGTAGATCTTTTTCCCTTCTGATACTATTGATTGGTATGTGTTTTTGGAAATACCTGTAACTTGAAGAACACGTTGCCTGAAAATAAATTTAAAAAATTGTTTTTACTTTCTTGGATTCGTTGAATATAATGGCCCTATGAGGAACTATTAATACATATCTAAAGTCTATAACTGAGGTCACACTTTGAATTCTAACAGGTAACAATAAAACCTTAAATTTTGGTATTCTCAGAATTGTTAAATAGTATTAAACTTTCCAAATAACACATCTGCGTATTCTACCTTAAATTTTTTTATGTTTTGGTTCATTAGATTTATTATCATCCAGTACTTATAGATTTAGAAAATTTAACGAATTTCACTGTTCAAAAATTCAGCGTTTACAAGATATAATAATCTTTTAATTACAATACCTATTAGAAACACAATTTTTTTATCAACAAAAAATTTAGTAAACGCAGTAGTCTTAGCGAAACTCATAACTAAATTAAACATAAATTTTGACTAGCGTTGGTAAGCCCCTGAAAATTTGAATTTGCCTTTGTTGCCTAGCAATCCACTATGCCGACCGAATCTTGTCTATGAGCACGACTACGTATTGTACCTTTCTCTATTGGTAACAACTTCCACGTAAATTAAATCTGCTTCGGCCCTGTACATCTACTTCCAGTATCGGACTGTTGAATATTATTAATGAACTTACTTCTACCTCAAGATGTTGTTTAGTCTGGAGTGGGACTGCCAATATAATATTTTCTTCAAGATTTGCTCTAATATTAAATTTTGTATTAGTTTTATTAATATTAAATTTTGTAAACCTATAATAACAATTGCATAATGTAAAATGAATCATACTAATCATCCGTTACCAATAAATGAAATATACACATAACTTTATAAATACCTCGTGCACGTTCCGTTTTTCGGCAATACCGCATACGGGAAAACAACAAGCGCATAACGGAGGAAAGTTAAATGAATTTTCACATATTTCGTTTAATGAAAAAACAACGGATTAAAAGCCTAAAACGAAAGATAGGAAGAGATGAACAGGATTGGATTAAATTAATTGTTTTAATCTGAGAAAATATCCTTTTGGAAAATTGAATGTAATTCGCATTAGTAAAAGCTTTTGGAAATATAATTAAAATACAGATTAAGATTATGCGTTTGGATTAACAATTTTGTTTTGGTGACCTCTTCTTGCCAGCTTTTCCTCTATCTATATATTTTTTCTTGTAATGTCTCTTACAATTATGTTTTTTACTTCTTTAGTTGCTTTCTGTTCCAATTCGAATTTTATCTTTTTCATTGTCACGCTTATTTCCAGTGGATTCATTATTTCTTTTGCATTCAGTTTATACTTTTTCCTTACGGCTTTAATTTACAAGTAATATTAAAATTCTTCAGACCTTTGATAAAAGGTACATTATTTGCCCTCAGGATCATGGGACGGGGTTCTTTTAAATTTTTCCCTACAAATGGAGAAAAAACAAGAACATTTTTCCCTACAAAAAATTGGAAAAAACAGCAAAAAAGCATTTATCCTACAAAAAATTATAAAAGGAAGCCATAAATGCATTTTTCACACACAAATTAAAAAAAACAGAAGCAACAATGCATTTTTCCCACAAAAATTTATATAACGAACCAACAATGCATTTTTTTTCCACAGGAAACTGAAAAACAAAACGAAAAATATTTTTTCACATAAAAATTTGAAATTTAAAGCAAGAATGTATTTTTCCACAAAGAAAATTGAAAAACAAATCAACAATAGATTTTTTTATACAAAAAATTGAAAAACAAACAACAATGCATTTTTTCATACAAAAAATTGAAAAACAAAGTAAGAATGCATTTTCCACATAGGAAATTAAAAAAACAAAGCAACAATGCCATTTTTTAATATAAAAAATTGAAAAACAAAGCAACAATGCATTTTTTTCCACAGGAAACTGAAAAACAAAACAAAAAATATTTTTTCACATAAAAATTTTAAATTTAAAGCAGGAATGTATTTTTCTACAAAGAAAATTGAAAAACAAAGTAACAATAGATTTTTTTATACAAAAAATTGAAAAACAAAGTAAGAATGCATTTTCCACATAGGAAATTAAAAAAACAAAGCAACAATGCCATTTTTTTAATATAAAAAATTGAAAAACAAAGCAACAATGCATTTTTTCCACAGGAAACTGAAAAACAAAACAAAAAATATTTTTACACATAAAAATTTTAAATTTAAAGCAGGAATGTATTTTTCCACAAAAAAAATTGAAAAACAAAGCAACAATAGATTTTTTTATACAAAAAATTGAAAAACAAAGTAAGAATGCATTTTTTCATACAAAAAATTGAAAAACAAAGTAAGAATGCATTTTCCACATAGGAAATTAAAAAAACAAAGCAACAATGCCATTTTTTTAATATAAAAAATTGAAAAACAAAGCAACAATGCATTTTTTTCCACAGGAAACTGAAAAACAAAACAAAAAATATTTTTACACATAAAAATTTTAAATTTAAAGCAGGAATGTATTTTTCCACAAAAAAAATTGATAAACAAAGCAACAATAGATTTTTTTATACAAAAAATTGAAAAACAAACAACAATGCATTTTTTCATACAAAAAATTGAAAAACAAAGTAAGAATGCATTTTCCACATAGGAAATTAAAAAAACAAAGCAACAATGCCATTTTTTTAATATAAAAAATTGAAAAACAAAGCAAAAATGCATTTTTTTCCACAGGAAACTGAAAAACAAAACAAAAAATATTTTTTCACATAAAAATTTTAAATTTAAAGCAGGAATGTATTTTTCCACAAAGATAATTGAAAAACAAAGCAACAATAGATTTTTTTATACAAAAAATTGAAAAACAAACAACAATGCATTTTTTCATACAAAAAATTGAAAAACAAAGTAAGAATGCATTTTCCACATAGGAAATTAAAAAAACAAAGCAACAATGCCATTTTTTTAATATAAAAAATTGAAAAACAAAGCAACAATGCATTTTTTTCCACAGGAAACTGAAAAACAAAACAAAAAATATTTTTTCACATAAAAATTTTAAATTTAAAGCAAGAATGTATTTTTCTACAAAGAAAATTGAAAAACAAAGCAACAATAGATCTTTTTATACAAAAAATTGAAAAACAAAGTAAGAATGCATTTTCCACATAGGAAATTAAAAAAACAAAGCAACAATGCCATTTTTTTAATATAAAAAATTGAAAAACAAAGCAAAAATGCATTTTTTTCCACAGGAAACTGAAAAACAAACAAAAAATATTTTTTCACATAAAAATTTTAAATTTAAAGCAGGAATGTATTTTTCCACAAAGATAATTGAAAAACAAAGCAACAATAGATTTTTTTATACAAAAAATTGAAAAACAAACAACAATGCATTTTTTCATACAAAAAATTGATAAACAAAGTAATACTACATTTTTCACATAGGAAATTAAAAAAACAAAGCAACAATGCCATTTTTTTAATATAAAAAATTGAAAAACAAAGCAACAATGCATTTTTTTCCACAGGAAACTGAAAAACAAAACAAAAAATATTTTTTCACATAAAAATTTTAAATTTAAAGCAAGAATGTATTTTTCTACAAAGAAAATTGAAAAACAAAGCAACAATAGATCTTTTTATACAAAAAATTGAAAAACAAAGTAAGAATGCATTTTCCACATAGGAAATTAAAAAAACAAAGCAACAATGCCATTTTTTTAATATAAAAAATTGAAAAACAAAGCAAAAATGCATTTTTTTCCACAGGAAACTGAAAAACAAACAAAAAATATTTTTTCACATAAAAATTTTAAATTTAAAGCAAGAATGTATTTTTCTACAAAGAAAATTGAAAAACAAAGCAACAATAGATCTTTTTATACAAAAAATTGAAAAACAAACAACAATGCATTTTTTCATACAAAAAATTGATAAACAAAGTAATACTACATTTTTCACATAGGAAATTAAAAAAACAAAGCAACAATGCCATTTTTTTAATACAAAAAATTGAAAAACAAAGCAACAATGCATTTTTTTCCACAGGAAACTGAAAAACAAAACAAAAAATATTTTTTCACATAAAAATTTTAAATTTAAAGCAAGAATGTATTTTTCTACAAAGAAAATTGAAAAACAAAGCAACAATAGATCTTTTTATACAAAAAATTGAAAAACAAAGTAAGAATGCATTTTCCACATTGGAAATTAAAAAAACAAAGCAACAATGCCATTTTTTTAATATAAAAAATTGAAAAACAAAGCAAAAATGCATTTTTTTCCACAGGAAACTGAAAAACAAAACAAAAAATATTTTTTCACATAAAAATTTTAAATTTAAAGCAGGAATGTATTTTTCCACAAAGATAATTGAAAAACAAAGCAACAATAGATTTTTTTATACAAAAAATTGAAAAACAAACAACAATGCATTTTTTCATACAAAAAATTGAAAAACAAAGTAAGAATGCATTTTCCACATAGGAAATTAAAAAAACAAAGCAACAATGCCATTTTTTTAATATAAAAAATTGAAAAACAAAGCAACAATGCATTTTTTCCACAGGAAACTGAAAAACAAAACAAAAAATATTTTTTCACATAAAAATTTTAAATTTAAAGCAAGAATGTATTTTTCTACAAAGAAAATTGAAAAACAAAGCAACAATAGATCTTTTTATACAAAAAATTGAAAAACAAAGTAAGAATGCATTTTCCACATAGGAAATTAAAAAAACAAAGCAACAATGCCATTTTTTTAATATAAAAAATTGAAAAACAAAGCAAAAATGCATTTTTTTCCACAGGAAACTGAAAAACAAACAAAAAATATTTTTTCACATAAAAATTTTAAATTTAAAGCAGGAATGTATTTTTCCACAAAGATAATTGAAAAACAAAGCAACAATAGATTTTTTTATACAAAAAATTGAAAAACAAACAACAATGCATTTTTTCATACAAAAAATTGATAAACAAAGTAATACTACATTTTTCACATAGGAAATTAAAAAAACAAAGCAACAATGCCATTTTTTTAATATAAAAAATTGAAAAACAAAGCAACAATGCATTTTTTTCCACAGGAAACTGAAAAACAAAACAAAAAATATTTTTTCACATAAAAATTTTAAATTTAAAGCAAGAATGTATTTTTCTACAAAGAAAATTGAAAAACAAAGCAACAATAGATCTTTTTATACAAAAAATTGAAAAACAAAGTAAGAATGCATTTTCCACATAGGAAATTAAAAAAACAAAGCAACAATGCCATTTTTTTAATATAAAAAATTGAAAAACAAAGCAAAAATGCATTTTTTTCCACAGGAAACTGAAAAACAAAACAAAAAATATTTTTTCACATAAAAATTTTAAATTTAAAGCAGGAATGTATTTTTCCACAAAGATAATTGAAAAACAAAGCAACAATAGATTTTTTTATACAAAAAATTGAAAAACAAACAACAATGCATTTTTTCATACAAAAAATTGATAAACAAAGTAATACTACATTTTTCACATAGGAAATTAAAAAAACAAAGCAACAATGCCATTTTTTTAATATAAAAAATTGAAAAACAAAGCAACAATGCATTTTTTTCCACAGGAAACTGAAAAACAAAACAAAAAATATTTTTTCACATAAAAATTTTAAATTTAAAGCAAGAATGTATTTTTCTACAAAGAAAATTGAAAAACAAAGCAACAATAGATCTTTTTATACAAAAAATTGAAAAACAAAGTAAGAATGCATTTTCCACATAGGAAATTAAAAAAACAAAGCAACAATGCCATTTTTTTAATATAAAAAATTGAAAAACAAAGCAAAAATGCATTTTTTTCCACAGGAAACTGAAAAACAAAACAAAAAATATTTTTTCACATAAAAATTTTAAATTTAAAGCAGGAATGTATTTTTCCACAAAGATAATTGAAAAACAAAGCAACAATAGATTTTTTTATACAAAAAATTGAAAAACAAACAACAATGCATTTTTTCATACAAAAAATTGAAAAACAAAGTAAGAATGCATTTTCCACATAGGAAATTAAAAAAACAAAGCAACAATGCCATTTTTTTAATATAAAAAATTGAAAAACAAAGCAACAATGCATTTTTTCCACAGGAAACTGAAAAACAAAACAAAAAATATTTTTTCACATAAAAATTTTAAATTTAAAGCAAGAATGTATTTTTCTACAAAGAAAATTGAAAAACAAAGCAACAATAGATCTTTTTATACAAAAAATTGAAAAACAAAGTAAGAATGCATTTTCCACATAGGAAATTAAAAAAACAAAGCAACAATGCCATTTTTTTAATATAAAAAATTGAAAAACAAAGCAAAAATGCATTTTTTTCCACAGGAAACTGAAAAACAAAACAAAAAATATTTTTTCACATAAAAATTTTAAATTTAAAGCAGGAATGTATTTTTCCACAAAGATAATTGAAAAACAAAGCAACAATAGATTTTTTTATACAAAAAATTGAAAAACAAACAACAATGCATTTTTTCATACAAAAAATTGATAAACAAAGTAATACTACATTTTTCACATAGGAAATTAAAAAAACAAAGCAACAATGCCATTTTTTTAATATAAAAAATTGAAAAACAAAGCAACAATGCATTTTTTTCCACAGGAAACTGAAAAACAAAACAAAAAATATTTTTTCACATAAAAATTTTAAATTTAAAGCAAGAATGTATTTTTCTACAAAGAAAATTGAAAAACAAAGCAACAATAGATCTTTTTATACAAAAAATTGAAAAACAAAGTAAGAATGCATTTTCCACATAGGAAATTAAAAAAACAAAGCAACAATGCCATTTTTTTAATATAAAAAATTGAAAAACAAAGCAAAAATGCATTTTTTTCCACAGGAAACTGAAAAACAAACAAAAAATATTTTTTCACATAAAAATTTTAAATTTAAAGCAGGAATGTATTTTTCCACAAAGATAATTGAAAAACAAAGCAACAATAGATTTTTTTATACAAAAAATTGAAAAACAAACAACAATGCATTTTTTCATACAAAAAATTGATAAACAAAGTAATACTACATTTTTCACATAGGAAATTAAAAAAACAAAGCAACAATGTCATTTTTTTAATATAAAAAATTGAAAAACAAAGCAACAATGCATTTTTCTACATCTTGGACAAAAAGAGAAAAGAAATCACTTCCCGGATAATCTGCTTCTGGAGGATCATCCGCAACCTATTCCATCTGGATCGTTAACAAGCAAGGGAAGGGGGTAAATGGGGTAAATGAGGTAATTACCCACTACAGGATACCAAAAAATAGCACGAAAAGAAGAAATAAAATATATGAAATGTAGAAACGGACAAACATATTTGTTTACAAGTTTGATTACCTCCCCCAGGAAAAAAGTACCCCCTCAGGAAAAAAAGTACCCACGTAGGAAAAAAATTTACCCCCCTCAGGAAAAAAGTTATCTACACCCTTGATAAAAACCACTTTGTAATAAATGGAATAAAAGAAGATATTATTTTAATAAACTTACCCTGGATAGAGGATGGGTATAAAGTAGGTTAGTTTGTTATTTCTATCCACAAAGTGGGGTGTATCCCTTGATAACCTTTTTATTTTAAGAAACTAATTATTATTTCTTTTTTTCGAGCAGAATTTATCCGAATAAAATTTCGAAATTTAGTAGCACATGTTCCAAAAACAGTTGCTCATGCAAAAAAGAAGGAATTGACAGAGGACAGACAAATTTACAAAAAAATGGTCTTTTTATGGTTAATTTTAAATTAAAATCATAACCTGTAGTTTATGAATAAGGCCTATAGAGGTAAGAAGAAGACAAAAAGAAGAAGTTCAAAAGAAGAGTAATAGAAGAAGTCCAAAAGAAGAATCATTGACAGATGTCTAATACAGAATTAGTAAACAAATGAACAAAGGTGATATCAATTTAAATAATAATAATAATAATAATAATAATAATAATAATAATAATAATACCCACCCTAAATTTCAGCCCCTTACGAGTGAACCCCAGAAGACAACAGCTTGTGCGGGGAAGGGACGGCTATTATTATTATTTGCCGTGGCGCTCCGGGGCAACTTATTGAGGATTGATGGCGCCATTTGGAAAACCCAGAAAACTTTACCAAGATTTAACTATCCTATCGATATCCTATAAACCCGTAACACTTTCCCTGTTCTATTATTAATTTTATTATTTATTTTTTATATTTTCAATATTTGTCATCCCTTTAGGTACTTAAAATGCTCAACTTACTCTACTTCTCTCCTTGTAATGTTATTTTTTAATTATGGTTGTGTTTTTCTTATATTTAACTTCGTGTTTTATTTTAGCAGTTCGGTGTGATACAGGATCGGATCCATAAAAGTATGATTTTGTATTTCTCATCTGGAGGGAAGATAACTTCCTGGTATAATAATTGACGAGTTCTGTATAATTAAACAAAAAAAAACTTTTCATAGAGACGTTATTAAAATCCTGCAAATTATGGTTTATATAAAAAAAAATATGTTTTATTTATTTTTTAATATATAACAATAAATTCTCAATAAAACATATTAAAAATAGTGACTGGTTGCATTATTCAGTTAATTTGTTTTTTAGGTGTCTTAATATTTTTAATACTAAAAATTTGGTGGTTGACGAAAATCCAGTAATGGAGCCATTTTTATTTTAAACTTTCCCGCCAGCGCATTTTTAGACGCTAGGGTTTTTTAAATTCCTTAAAAAATTGAATGTTGAGGATTATTATTTCCTATTTCAAATATCCCGTCATAAGTCAATGGTCGTTTTCAGTTAGTTTTTGTCTCTCTTGAACTTCGGCCATATATACTACGTAGACGCATCTTGCTTATGTTTTAGTTGTGCCGAGCATTATATAACAGAGGCGACGTTTCAATGTTGCCAAGTTTCCAGAATTTTCAGAATGTTTATAGATATTTTAAATGCGAGTTACGCCTACATCGTGGAAATTTGAACCATTTGGCAGCAACTTGACATGTAAAATCCAAAACGTTATCCATATCACGTTCTTTTTCATATACCCTCATTTCCCTACCACCCACCCTCTTTTAATCCCTTCTTAGCAGTTGCAACCCCTTTTTTAACTACTATGCTTTAATTTTAATTAACTAATCACTAAATTTGTATAAATATTAATGGTAAGTTAGTTCTTTTTTGTAATTTGTTTCATTTTATCGAACGTTATATTTATTCTAGGCCTGAAGATTTCTTTTCAGCCGAAACGAGTTGCCTGAATCTCAATTTTTTGAAATTATACGTTATTGTAGTACATTATTTTGAGTTTCATTTATTGATTAACGTGACTTGTATTTGTGATTGTCATTGTCAGGTTATAATAGTATATTATTTAACGAGCGGTTTAATACCTCACGCAGATGAAATTTGCAGCACGAGCCGCCGGCGAGTGCTGTAATTCATGAAGTGAATGATAACCATTACCGCAAGTTAAATATTATACTTTATCTACGATTATCACAATAAATACTAAGATGCAAGCAAGTGCAGAGAAAGAACTTTGTTCACAAATTATCAAGTGATCTCCCTCCAAAGACAATAATGGACTGTTCTGCTTCTGAGAATTGGCTTGTACAGAGCCACCTTTGTATTCGGTTCGTAAACAGTGTGTAATAAATTCCAGGAATTTTTTCCGTAATGTAGACCGTCAGCCTTTGCCATTTTAATAATTTTAAAATCTTTTAATTATACATTCCTTTCCTGTTGTTATAAAATCTTTACATACCGAATTATTGTAGAAGCCGAGCGTGAGTTATAAGCGTGACTTTTAATAACTCACTAGTAAGTTATTATAACTCACGCTGTTTGTTTATGGATACTATTAATGGTTCAGTTGAATTATGAATATATAATGTAATAAGAGTAGATAAATGATATTAATTTTTGGTATTGGATACTTTTTACAGTTTATTTATTTTTTTAGGCATAAAAAATAGTTTGATAATTTTTACTGTTTATTAATTTTTTGTAAACTATGTGATTTTAATTATTGGATTTGTTGTAGTGAAGTCTGGCGTCAAGACAGCACAAAAGTAGTTTGATGAAGAGCAGACACCAATTTCGCAGGCGATTCAGCTTGCAGCCTTCGTTTCTAAAAGAAGAACCAGAAGAAGACCGACATCATTCTAATAAGTAAGTTTTTTTACACGCCATTTCTGATTTATACATTGGCATTTTCATACATATGGAAAGGTTAGAATAAAATTTTATTTGAATAAAAAATCAAGTAAAGTTGACTCCTTTGTAGTGATACTGATTAAAATCTCGTGCCGAATTCAAATATCTATTTATTACTTTCCCGACCCACCTCCTAGAAGGGAAATTATTGTGAACGAACTAAAAAAAAATTTCGAGATAAAAACGGAAATATCCATTTTAGGGTGCCCTGAGACAATTAAGACCATTTCCAGATGGAAGTCTGTCTGTCGGTCTGTGTGTGTATGTGTGTGTGTATTCTTCCACGATAGAGGCCACACGTTTAATCCGATTGAGCTGAAATTTGGTATATGGGTTTGAGTTACCCCTCAGAAGAACCCATTAGTTTTTGTATGACATATGTCGAACGGAAGTGTCACTATCAAAAAACGATAGATGCAATATGTCACGGAATTCGACTTGCAATATGTCATTTGAAAGCTCTTGAAAAACTCTATTCAGAACACTCAAAATTATTTCTCCAACTGTCAAAAATAAAAAAATGTCAAAATTTGAAACTTTAACATTAAATATATGAAAAAGAATTCGTGGATTTTTTCAATTTTTGCATTTTTTTTACAATCTTTTCCAATTTTGTCAAATTTTTTTTTCAATTTGTCTTTGAGATTTTTTGAGTTTCTTTCAGGTTTTTTGATATTTTTGAGTTTTTTTGAGATTTTTGAAATTTTTGAGATTTTTAGAGGTTTTTTGAATTTTTTTGAGATTGCTTGAGATTCTTTGGGAATTTTTAGATTTTTTAAAAAAATTTAGATTTTTTAAAAAATTACAGATTTTTTTGAGAATGTTTTGAAGTGTTTTAGGATTTTTTGAGATTTTTTGGTCTTTTCAGATTTTTTGAAGTTTTTTAAGACTCTTTGAATCTTTTGAGATTTTTTATAGATTTTATAAGATTTTTTAAAGATTTTTTGAGATATGTTGAGTTTGTGTTTTTAGGTTTTTTGAAATTTTTTTATATTTTTTGATTTTTTGAGGTTTTTTAAGATTTTTCAGATTTTTTTGTTGAAATTTTTTAAGGTTTTTTGATCTTTTGAGGTTTTTTGACTTCTTTGAATTTTTTGATAAAATTTTTGAGTTTCTGAGACATTTACTATTTTGAATTTTTTGAGATTTGACGTTTTAAATTTTTTGAGATTCTTTGTGAATTTTTAGGTTTTTAAAGAATTTTTGGAGATTTTTGAGATGTTTTTGAATCGTCTAAAAATTTTTTGAGATTTTTTTTGAAAATAATTTGAAGATTTTTTGATTTTGTGGTTTTGAGGTAGTTTACCTATTTTGAGATTTTTGAAATTTTTTGCGATTTGAGATTTTTTGACATTTCAGATTTTTTGAGTTTTTACTTTCCCGATCCACCTCCGAGAAGGCAAAGTATTGTGAACGAGCTAAAATAAAATAATCATTTTGAGGTCCCCTCAAATGTTTAAGACCATTTCCAGATGAAAGTCTGTATGTCTGTCTGTCTGTGAGTATTCTTACACGATAGGGGCCACAGGTTTAAACCAATTGAGCTGAAATTTGGTAAATGGGTTTGAGTTACCAGTCGGAAAAACTTATTAATTTTTGTACGACATCTGTCAAACGGAAGTGTCACTATCAAAAAATGATAGATGCAATGTCAAGAAATGTCACGAAATTTGACTTGTCGTTAAAGTTTTGGGGCGACACAACCGATTTTTTTTAATATGTCTAACAAACCTTTGTATCATATTTTAAATTTAATTAATATATATTTAATAATTTTTTGATACAATTTCCGGTATGAAGGAGGCCATTTTTCAATTTTTTTCACAGAATTAAACTTTCTTCATTGATCATATTCTTTGAAATTAGCTATCAAACACTTTGATCAAATTAGTAGTTTTCGAGATATTTCAGGTGGAAGTAAATTAACAAAAAATCTATGGCCAAATGAAGACTTTTTCTTCTTGAACTCCATTTTACGCAACGTAGTAAAAATAGTTGATTCACTTTTTTTTTCTCGGTATTTTTCCTGTACGGATTCTACATTGCGAATCTATAATACAAATCAAAAATGAAAAATTCTTTATATTATATAATCCTTAACTTTACACAGTTACGCTTGAATTGGCACTGCTAGCTAAAGATAATAAAACTCAATGATTTTTGATTGATATTCAATACACGTGTTTATGCAGGGTTCCTAAATAACTCAGGTGAAACGTGTTAAAAATATATTTTTCTTTTACCATAAATTACCTCCGCTCCGGTACGCTACGAAAATATAACTTCTAACAAGAATTTTATGAATAACAGGACCAGACTTGCCCAGGTAGTCTACGAAATAACCGCCAAAAGTAGTGATTTTGGAATTATAAAAAAAATTTGCCACTCTGCAAAATACGAATTTATCGATCACTATATCGATAGTATGCGTAAAAATCGGTTGTGTCGCCATAAAACTCTCCCGACGAGTATTCACGAATACTTTTTTAGATATTTAATGTTAAAGTTTCAAATTTTTACATTTTTTTATTTTGACACGTGACATAGAGTTTTTCAAGGGCTTTCAAAATGACATATTGCAAGTCAAATTCCGTGACATATTACAGCTGTCATTTTTTAATAGTGACACTTCCGTTTGACAGATGCTGTGCAAAAATGGGTTCTTCCGACGGGTAACCCAAACTCATATAACAAATTTCAGCTCAATCGGAATAAACGTGTGGCCTTTATCGTGGAAGAATACACACAGACAGACAGACAAATTTGCATCTAGAAATGGTCTTAATCGTTTCAGGTGACCATTTTTTTGTCGAAATTTTTTTTTAGTTCGTTTACAATACTTTCCCTTCTCGGAGGTGGGTCGGCAAAGTAAAATTCCCTAAAAAATTCATTTATCAACCATTAAAAAATCCTTAAAAAATACTTAAAAAGTCCTTAAAAAATCCAAAAAAATCATTTAAAAATCATTAAAGGTAACTTGATTAAATCTTAAAAGAAACTCTTAAAACAATAAAATTTGTAGAAAAATCTTTTTAAAAACTTTGCAATATCCAAATAAATTTCTAGAAAAACTCAAGAATGAAAAATCTTCGAAAAAATCTTAAAAACACTGTGCCACACTATTTAAGAAGTACTAAAAAATCATAAAAAATTTTTTAAAACATTTCTATTAAAAATACGTGGAAAGTCCTGGAACAATCTTTTGAAAATTTTTGACAAAATTCTTGTAAAATTTTTGTGAAATCTTTCAAAAATCGTTAAACCTTTATTAAATAATTAAACACTTAAAAAAGCTTTGAAAACCCTAAAAAATTCCTTGAACTATCATTGAAAAATTCGCAGAAAATCCTTCAAAAATTCCTTAAAGAATTTTTATTCCAAACCATGGAAACATATTAAAATAGATTTGCCATACTAAACCTTAAAAATTATTTCATCAACATCATTAAATAGATTAAAAATCGCTTAACAATCGCTTAAAAATCCTTAAAAAATCCTTAAAAATCGTTAAACGGTCCCTAATTAATATCCTTAAAAAATCATTAAGAAACACAAAAAAACCTTAAAAACAAGCCAGAAAATCCTTAAAAAACCATAAAAATCCTTAAAAAATCCTTACAACATCCTTAAAAAAATCTAAAATCCTTAAACAATCCTTAATAATAAATCCTTAAAAACTCCCTAAAAATCCTTAAAAAATCCTTAAAAAAATCTAACTAGATCGTAAAAAAAGCCCTTAAAAAGTTAAAATTTGTTGAAAAATCTTTTGTAAAAACTTTGCAAAATCCAAATAAATTTCTAAAACTCAAGAATGAGAAATCCTGGAAAAAATCGTAAAAATACCCTGCAAACAATGAAAAATTCCTTGAACAATCATTGAATAATTTTTGAAAAATTCGTAAAAAATTCTTTAAAATTCCTTAGAGAATTTTTATTCCAAAATATGAAAAAATTTTAAAATAGACTTGCCATATTAAACCTTAAAAATCCTCTCTTGAAAATCGTAAAAAAAATCGGTTGTGTCGCCCCGAAACTTTCACGACGAGTATCCACGAATACTTTTTTAGATATTTAATGTTAAAGTTTCAATTTTTGATATTTTTTTATTATTGACAGGTGACAGTTAGAGAAATAACTTTGATGACATTTTGCAAGTCAAATTCCGTGACATATTGCATCTGTCATTTTTGATAGTGACACTTCCGTTTGACAGATGTCGTACAAAAACTAATGGGTTCTTCCGACGGGTAACCCAAACCCATATACCAAATTTCAGCTCAATTGGATTAAACGTGTGGCCTCTATCGTGGAAGAATACACACAGATAGACAGATAGACAGACTTCCATCTGGAAATGATGTTAATCATTTCAGGTGACCTCAAAATGAATATTTCCATCTTCATCTCGAAAAAATTTTTTGGATCGTTCACAATACTTTCCCTTCTCGGAGGTAAGTCGGGAAAGTAAAAATAATCAAGAAGATAAAAAACCCTGCCACAAAATGAAAATCCTAAATATATTTTTTTTAAATTTATTTTTGTTCACCCTTCATCACTATGCAAAAGGTTCAAATATCCAGATGATCTTTTGGTCTCAGATAATTTTTTTGAAAATATAAACATATTTCCTAGTATTTAACATTAGGTTTTGTAAAAAGTTAAATTAACATACCTGTCCCAAGAGATAAATCTTAAATATTTTGTGGGTACATACTAGGATTCACCTATAATGCCTGTGAAAATTTCCAGACGATGTTTTGAGGGCAAATTATTTTTTTAAATATACGTATAACCAAAAAATTGGGATTTTAATACTACAATGTAATTTTAATGTAAAAATAGAAATTTTTAAACGACCATTACAGGTCGATTATTTTAATTTAATTTAACTTTTGTACAAATATAAGAATTAGTGATGATGAAAATAACAATTTTAGTTGTGTAAAAAAATTTTTGAGAAGTCTAAAATTCAACATAAAAAGTTAAGAAAAAGGTCCCAAAATCCATTTTTAAGCCGGAATAGTCTTTTATACAATTTATCATTAGAATAAACTGATTAAAGTGGATAAAGAACAATTTTATTAACGGAAAATTGAAAGTAACGAAAACTCCTAACAACTCTGAAAACAATTAAAATTAGACAAACATTCAGACAACACCGGAAATGGTTCAATAAAAATAGAGCAAATTAAATCTGTGAAATAATTTCTGGATGTCCACCTGTCGAGATTCTAAAGAGTAGGCGTTATCGCAAAACAAGTGTTGAACATGTTTCAATAGTTATGGTTTGTTTTTAGCTATTATTAGATAAAGACATAAATCAAATAATTCCGCAAAAAAAAAGTATTTCTATAAGCGAAATATGTTTTTTTTGTATTTCTGTATTTTTAAAGATAATTGGCAAATTGGTAAACGAAAACTGTACTGTAAGTTGATTTTTCTTTTATGTCATATTATTCTAACATTGTTTCCCTAATTTTAAATGATCACTAAAATGATTTGAAGCTTAATTTTAATTACTGATAATTTGACAAATTGCAGAATAAAGTACAATTTTTTTTTTAATTAACGATAAAATAAATATAGGAAACTTGTCATTTTTAGAACTATTATAAATAAATTATATGGACCTGCTTGTGAAGTAATTACTACCAATATTAAAGACATTACAGAAGAATTTATTAGACATTTTAATGGTCCAAGAAATAAGAATTATTTGTCTTTGGAATTGAATAAATTAAGGCAAGCCCTAATGTATTTTTAGCTGCCTTAAGAAACACTTATGGCAGTATATTTAGTAAAACTCTTGAAGCCATTAATTTTATCAGAAAAAAACAATAATCCTAATTCTAAGTGGCCTAAATGTCCGGCCAAATAATAGTAACAATCAATTTGTTAAATTAACATTTTAATCAGCGAAAATACTTGAATCGGCCTAACATTCAAAATGATAAAAATCAACGGGCAATTCCAGAAAAACTTTTATAAATAAATATAACATCCTAGATAATGTAAGGAATTATTATGAAGAGTTGGAACGGGCCACTTTAAAGGTATAATAAATCAATAGATAAGTTGAATGTTTATAAATATGAGGCACCATTGAAGAGGCAAGAGGGAAGCAGGTAGAGACTAGAGATATTCAGATAGAACCAGCCTGAATCGAGTATTTTTAGTAAAGCTCTTACAAGTTTAGTCAGCTTGGTTGTAGATGCCTTGAACAAGCAAGAGAAAACATGTGATGTGTTTCTCGATTTTGCCAAGGCATTTGACACTCTGATGAAGTTTGAATAAATAGGTATACTTAGAATATTTCGAAGTGGCTTACCTCATACCTGGAAAATAGAAAACAGAGAGTCATAGTAACAACATATGAATCAAACACGTTGAACATGCATTATGGTGTTCCACAGGGCAGTGTGTTGGGCCCATTACTTTATATAAACATTCTGATTATGGGCACAACAAGACCACAGATTCGCCATCTAAAATAAAAAAGTATCTTTCGGCAAAAAGATTACTTTTTAATTGAAAATAAAATGGTCAACTTTGGGCCTAAAATAAAAAAAACGGTTGTGTCGCCCCAAAACTTTCCCGACGAGTATCCACGAATACTTTTTCAGATATTTAATGTAAAAGTTTCAAATTTTTGACATTTTTTATTTTTGACAGATGACAGTTAGAGAAATAATTTTGACTGTTCTGACATATTGCATGTCCAATTCCGTGACATATTGCAGCTGTTATTTTTTGATAGTGACACTCACGTTTGACATCAGATATCATACAAAAATTAATGAGTTCTTCCGACGGGTAACCCAAATCAACATACCAAATTTTAGCTCAATCGGATTAATACTTTCTCAGATATTTAATGCTAAAATTTCAAATTTTGACATTTTTTTATTTTTGACAGGTGACAGTTGGAGAAATAATTTTGACTGTTCTGAATAGAGTTTTTAAGGGCTTTCAAATGACATATTGCATGTATAATTCCATGAGATATTGCATCTGTCATTTTTTGACAGGTAACCCAAACCCCTATACCAAATTTCAGCTCAATCGGATTAAACGTGTGGCCTCCATCGTGGAAGAATACACACACACAGACCGACAGACAGACTTCCATCTGAAAATGGTCTTAATCGTTTCAAGGCACCCGAAAATGGATATTTCCGTTTTTATCTCGAAATTTTTTTTTTAGCTCGTTCACAATACTTTCCCTTCTAGGAGGTGGGTCGGGAAAGCAAAATAGACAAAAAAACAAATACGAAGAACAAAAAAACCGAAAAAAAACTGGAAAAATATAATAAAAAATTCGGAACAAATTGACAAGGTAATATAATCGAAAACAATCGAATAAAATTGACAAAAATTTAAAAAACCAAATAATAGCGACAAAATCAATAAAAACCGAATAAAATCAAATACAATCGACAAAAATCATAAAAACCCAAATAAAATCGATAAAAATCTAAAAAATCGACAAAAAATAAATACAAAAAAAAAACGAAAAAAGTTAAACACAATACAAAAAAATCTAATAATATTGACAAAAATCTTAAAAACCCAAATTAAAGAGGCAAAAATTGATAAAAATCGAATAAAATCATATAAAACCGAAAAAAAAATCGAAAAAAAAATGAAAAAAAAAAATTGAAAAAATCAAATACCAATCGACCAAAATCGTAAAAAAAACAAAAATCGACAAAATCGATAAAAATCCAAGAAAACCAAATAAAACCAAGAAACATTGAAAAAATCTAATATAATTCGGTGAGATTGAACAAGCGTAAAAATCCAAATAAATTCTGACAAAATCGATAAAAAACAAATACGATGGAAAAAAGCCAAATAAAATCGATAAAAATGGATAAAGTTTTGAAAAAATCGAAAAATGTTGAAAAAAATTGGAGCTAAACAAAATTGAAAAGAATGGAAAAAATTGAAAAAATTAATCGAAAATATCGGATAAAATCGAAAAAAATTGGACCAAATTGAAAAAAAAATTGGGATAAAATTAAAAACATCGAAAAAATAGTCGAAAATCAAATACGTTAGCAAAAATGGGATAAAATCGAAATCGAAAAAAAAGAATAAAAAAAAATGGTTACAAAATCGAAAAACATCGAAAAAATCAAATATAATCGAAACGACCTAAATCGAAAGAAAAGAAAAATTGAAAAAAGCCGAAAAAAACTGACAAAATACAATAGAAAAAAATCGGTTGTGTCGCCCAAAACTTTTCCGACGATTATCCACGAATACTTTTTCAGATATTTAATGTTAAAGTTTCAACTTTTAACATTTTTTTATTTTTGACAGGTGACAGTTGTAGAAATAATTTTGACCCTGTATAGGGTTTTTCAAGGGCTTTTAAATGACATATTGCATGTCCAATTCCGTGACATATTTCATCTGTCATTTTAATCGGTCATTTTCATCTGCACGCACAGACAGACAGACAGACGGACTTCCATAAGTTGGTTAAGAAATTAAAAATTGAAAAAATAAAAAAAAATCGAAAAAAAATAAAAAAATATTGGAAAATATCAGGGAATAATGAAAAAAAATCAAAAATAAAATTGTAAATTACTGCTAAAACGAAAAAATTTTAAAAATGGCAAAATATGAAAAAACAGACAAAAACGCAAAAAAAAACTAAAAACCGTAGAAAAAAACGAAAATATTAAATAATTTAAAAAAATGGCGAATGCGTCCGCCGATATTTAGTGCAAGATAAAATTGCAGATTTCTTTTAAAACGATAATTTTATCAAATGGTGATAGGAATGAGTATTTTTATTTTAAAGTTGGTTGAAATAAAAATTAAAAATCAGAAAAATGAGAAAAAACATGATAAAATAGAAGTATCAAAAAAAAATCGGTTGTGTCGCCCGAAAACTTTCCCGACGAGTATCCACGAATACTTTATCAGATATTTAATGTTAAAGTTTCAACTTTTAACATTTTTTTATTTTTGACAGGTGACAGTTGGAGAAATAATTTTGAATGTTCTGAATAGAGTTTTTCTAGGGCTTTCAAATGACATATTGCATGTCCAATTCCGTGACATATTGCATCTGTCATTTTTTGACAGTGGTACTTACGTTTGACAGATGTCATACAAAAACTAATGGGTTCTTCCGACGGGTAACCCAAACCCATATACCAAATTTCAGCTCAATCGGATTAAACGTGTGGCCTCTATCGTGGAAGAAGACACACACACACACAGACCGACAGACAGACTTCCATCTGGAAATGGTCTTAATCGTCTCAGATGACCTCAAAATGGATATTTCTGTTTTTATCTCGAATTTTTTTTTTAGCTCGTTCACAATACTTTCCCTTCTAGGAGGTGGGTCGGGAAAGTAAAATGTAATGTTTAAAAATAAATTTTTCTTTGATATTTATCTTATTTTTCTCCTACTACAATATTTCTAATTTTATTATATATAAAAGGTGGATTATTAAGATAGGCAGTACTAATTCCCAACCCTTGTGTAAATCGGATTACCTCGATTTTATGGCAGAGTTCGTATACGTCCATTTAAAACATACTGAATACAGCTTCAAAACTAATCATTTTTTTATTTTTAAAGATTTATAACATAAACCTTACATTTAGTTTTTAGAAAAATCCATTACTTTCCCAATAAAAAAACCAACTCTGTCGATCGTAAAATCTTGACGACAAGCAACGACTACCCTCACGTTTACTCTAACATGTCGTATCAAGCAATTTAGAGTAAGTAATTGCCAGTCGAAATGACCGGTTGTAACTGTGACAATAATTCCAAGGGATCATATTGTTTGGAGGCGTGTATAAACAAGCTATAATTGTACGTCTAAAGCTGGCAAATCGGTTCAAGAGGGTGGAAATGTTATTCTAACTATGTTAATTAAATACCTTACCTTGATCTCTGATTACTGTAAGACGAGTGTACTAGGAAACAAGAGTATGTTAACCTATTAAAAGATTAATAACCTTATGTAATTATAACTCAAAATATCATGTATAAATAATTTTTTTCTATAAACAAATAAATATTTTTATGAGAATTATGCAGAAAATTCCTGATTTCAAAATCGTAGCATAAATTGATGACTGTTTTTAGTGTTCAGGAAATTCAAATTGTTGTAAAAAGATCAAAAATAGGCTTTAACAGAGTTTTTTTTTTAAATCATGCGATCTTTTTAAAATATGTGAATAAATACCGTGAGTTTAAATTTTTATACCTTCTTTGAGGTTGAAGTACATTAATATAAATCGTAAGTTAAAAAACTAAAATATTTTGCTAATTCTTGAGCTCATTATCCTCTAGCACCATAAGTAAAGTCCCCCAAGTTAGAATAACAAGAATTGTTTTTACGTAATTTCAAAATAATAATATTTGTAGAACTGCTTTTTTGAAATTATGTTACTAATTTACCTGTTTTTCACTATTTTTCCATATTTTTTTCCAGTATTTCTGTTTTTCGTTTTTTCCCCTTTTTTCCTGTTTCTTTCTATTTTTTCCATAATTTTATCCTATTTGTACATATTTTTCCATATCTTTCCCATTTTTGTCTATTTTTCACAAATTTATCTTATATTCCCCTAAATTTTTCTAGTTTTCACTACTTTCCTATGTGGTTCCCTATTTACTCTAATTTCCGCATTTTTCCAAGTTTTTTTACATTTTTCTTTTTCCCAATTATTCTCTATTTTTCTTTTTTCCCTATTTTTCACTATTTTTCCACAATTTCCCTATTTTTCCTTATTTTGACATATTTTTCCCTATTTTGCTCTATTTTTCCACTATTTGTTCCTAGTTTTCCTATTTTTCTCTATTTTTTCCATATTTTTCACCTATTTACACTACTTTCTCTATGTTTCCTATTTTTTCTATTTTTCCTATATCGTTCTATTATCTCCTGTTTTAGATAAGCTGTAATATTTTCTTTGTTTCCTTATTTTTCCCTATTTGTACTTATTTTTCCATATTTTGTCATATTTTCCTTATTTTTCTTATTTTTGCCTATTTTCCCTACTGTTTGACTATTTCCCCATTTTTCCTTATTTATTCTCTAATTTTCCTACTTTTCCATAACCTTTTCCAATTTTATCTTATTTTTCATAAATTTGCCTATTTTCTTCAATGTTTCCCTGGTTTTCATATTTTTCAAATTTTCCAATTTTTTCTATAAACAGCGTGAGATATTTCCGCATTCAATATGATTCGGCTCACATCCAATTTGAAGTTTTTCATTTATTAATTTTCATATTTACTATGACAGAGTCCCCGTTTTCAGCTGTATTTTCAACCCTCTAGGAAAATTATAAATATTGGTCCTACAGTTCCTGGAGGTACAATTTTTTTTTAAGTTTCCGCCTCTTTTTGAATATTTTTTCAAATTTGAAAAATGTCAAATAGTTTATAACTTTTGCAATTTTTGCAAGCGGTTCAAGAACTTTTTCAAAAGTCATTTACACGCTATTCCGAATCGAATGACACCTCGTTCATATTTTTCGGACGTGCAGAAAAAGTTTGACCCAAAAAGCACTTGTTGACTAGACTATCTGACCCGTATAAAATAATACAAATCAACTTTCACACACTATCCCACAATTTCGTACCATGCCGTTGCGTGTCTGTTCCTACTTTTGCCATGGCAGTTAAAAAACTGCATTCTGTGGGTAACTATGAGAGAAAAGCATTTTAATTTTAAATTCATTTTATCATTAATTTAAATGTTTAGAAATTTATTTTTGTTTTAAGTTTGAATAATTCGTTTTTTATTATAAGGATATCTGTTACATTATTTTTTTTAATTTTTTTTTACTCAATTCTTATTAATTGTTATGAAACAATGATTAATTCATTAGTACGGATTTAGTAAGAGTTATTTTAAAACAAAAATTGACGATACATCTTCTACTTACGATTTTGGCGAGTTGTGTCCATACACAGATACGAAATTGAAATAATCCCCTACAAAAATTACATTTAGATCCCAGCGAACATACAAGGATGTCATATTTCTGTGTAAGGCATAATCTGATAACGCCATAACATAAAATTTATTTTCATTTATTTATGTAAAATTTTCCATTCATTCGAATGGCACAGTTAGTTTTTTTTTAATTTTCGAAATAATTAAAAAAAAACGTAATAAAAAAAGTTATCGCGACTTCTAATTTTCCCGAAGTAATAATCTCATTCACTCCACAAACATTTGTATATTTAAAGAATAATAATAATAAACTCAAAGTCATACCACATAAAATATATTGTAAATTCGTTAATTAAGCAGGGAAAGGCGACATGTTTCGGCCAAACAATAGCCATCATCAGGCCTGATTGTTTTTGTTGTTCGACATGAGATGGAAGATAAATCATTGAAGCATTCTAAGCGACTTTTTTCCAGTAAGCATCGCTGTGTGCGTGTGGTAGGTCTACTTGGCCAACATATGCTTTATTATTGTAAGTTTATTATTATTCTTTGAATAATTTTACTACATTTGAGAATGAATAATCTTCTGTATTTGTATATTTGTCAAATTTAACAATTATTTTGTTTTTCAATATCATCTATAATAATCATATCACTTGGTATATTATAGCCGAATATAATTCTAACTAAACCTTGTTTGGAAATAAGGAATAGTAAAAAATCATTTCAAACGCCGAAAATAATCCCCTTCCATAGTCGGAGGGCATTAAATTATTTTTAAACAACATTAAATCGAAAGATAATCTGCATATAAAAATTCTAATTATTAGATATTTTGATGATACTGATACGGATTTTTCGGACTTGTAGATGCTTGTATCATACATTTTTTATTTATTCATGCGTAAATTTTTTCTTCATATTATTATTATTACTATTATGTATATTGTATCGCATTTATGCACTTTTTTCGCTCACTTAATATGTATTTTGTAGGCTGCTTATTGATTTATTCACATGTTATTGTTATTATATTGAGGTACGCCTATGAATCAGGCTAGTCAAAGGTTCAGAGTGCCTAATTCATGGGTTCACAGCTGGAAATCCTGTGTTAAATTGGTAATGTACCCGGTGAGCTCCGCATAAATTTCAAACGAATAGTATTGGCATGTAAAAATTGCATGAAATCTTTTAAATTTTTTTGGGCCGATCTGTTAGTGTTGGATATTAAAAATTTTGATTTATTACTATTCCTCATTTTCAAACAAAATATAACATGGTTCCATTTATGGAATTTAAACTATAAAAACACGAGCATTGCAAAGTGATGCTTAAAATAGAAAATAAACTTTAGCAGCACTAACTCTTTCTTAATTAAATGCTATTATAGTGAAAATAGGTATAATAAAAATACGACAGGATTACAAAGACACAATTTAAGTTAAATTTGGTGGAATTGGCATAGCGAGGAGGCGAACGTGTGACTTGCATTATTCATCATTTTGAAAAAGGAAGATATACAAATAGAATAGATAATCTAATTTTGAGCAATTTTCCAAGTGAAAAGCACTATTGTTTAATTCTCCTATAGGAATAAAATGAATTTTTGAAGTGGACACAATGAGGATCAAAAAAACATTACCATTTATTCTTGTCACTCAACGGCCGTTTCGTTACTTTGTATAAGACAGGTGTAACAATTAATAAAAATAACATGGCATGATATATATACAGCTCTACGTCCTTTAAACCGTATTTTGTACTGAAGCGGGAGCATCATCAAAATTAATCACTTTATATCAAAATCTTTTGGACGTGTTGATCATAGCCAACCATAGGCGGACGATTATATATACGCTAATCAAAATTACTTTTCATAAATAAATTTCCCAATTTAAATAGCAAAAAAAATAAATTAAATATATTCAGTGAAACGTTGTCTTATTGTGAATTCAAACGGATCTATTTCAAATTATTTTATTTATTTCACATCAAATTACTAGAAATCAGATATTTGTTACTAAAAGAGGATTTGAATTAAAAGAAGGGCAGGAAAAAAGAACTACACAGAGAAAAAAGATTATTTGAATTAACCAAATTTTTATTTGAACCAAGTAAATATGTTATTTGGATAGGTCGAACAAAACGTGTTATTTGTTTCAACAAAACTATTTAAATGTGTTTTTGAATAAAAGAAAATATCTTGTTGAATAAAAATAATGTTTTGTTGGATGATAAAAATATTTTATTGATTGAAAAAAATATTTTCTTGATTGAAAAAAATGTTTTCTTGATTCAAAAAAAAATTTAGTTAAATGAAAAAATTGTTTTCTTGAATGAAAGAAATTCACACTCCTTTCGTTTACCCTTAAAATATTTACCATGCTTATTATTTACACATATACTTAATACTAATATAATTATTTATTTATTAACTTATTAATTTTATTCCGTCCTGATGTCATCTATCCTAACTAGTATACGAGACCGCGCTTCTTTATTCCCATTATTTCTCTTTATTAGGCCAAGAGCCAGAGCAAAAAAAGTAGATTCATAATACAATCTTCTACAGAAGAGATTTTATTGTTGTCCCCTGAAAATAAATTCAAGTTGGCGCAATGAAATAACGTGCTCCATTTTTTAAATCAATAAATATTTGATTCCACTTTTATTTTAAAACAATAATTGAGCGCTTTTATGCTCATTCAAATCTTTTCCTTCTCATTATTATTAACTACATATTTGGCAATAAAATCATTGAAAAAAGTTTGTAGCGCTATAAATAAAAACCTATATGCATTTTACAGAAAAAAAAATTAAATAAAAGTTGTAGAGAATATTTTTATCTATAAAAAATGATCTCTACTATTTTTCTCGTACGATGCATGGTTCACGAGACTTCACAAAACGTCTATTTCAAGATGGCGGCTGACACTCGTGCCCCTCCGTCCCGCTACCTTGAATTTACTTTCAAGGGACAACTCTGAACATGTTCCAATAATAAAATCTCTTCTGTATAAGATTGCATAAAAAAGTACTTGGCTCTTGGACTATATGTTGTTATGTGACAGTTAATAAATTACGATGGCAGAAATAAAATTAAAGTTAGACATGCGTCAATCGTGTCGTGGTATAGAATAAAGAGTTTACTTTACAGTGGCGCTTTGGATATGCGGATATGTGACGTCACGCGCACTTTAATATTATATTTCTCGGTTATTTATTGACCGAATTCAAAAATTGTTTTACCTATTTATTGGTTTTTGACCATATTTTAGTTAAATGTGAAAACACATGATATTATATTAGTTTTGATGTAAAAAATAATGAAAATTTTTTAAAAATCTTAAATACCTTTTTGTTCCTAGTACAAAAGTAATAATTTTTCATCTGAAACAATGTTGAATAAAGAATGAATTTATTTTAAAAAAGTTGTGGAATAGACCAATTTGAAAAGATTGATCTGAATTTAAATGGTCCAGTTTCAGAAACTATTTTAATCTCGCAAACTAAAACTTTTTACTCTGATAGCTCGTAATGACTTTTCTCGTATAGAAATAAATTTATAACTCTCAAGTACTTAAACTCGTTAATACTAAAACGAAAAAGAACAAATAAATCTATGAACATTTAATTACAGCACCAATTTACGGAAAAACTGCCCTAGAATTCTTTTCTTGTCTCGCCTCTTTTTCTTTTGTCAAAATGAAAATTTAATTATTATACCCAAGTAATTTCCTTTTTAGAATACATTTCAGTTTTTTGTAATTATTGAAGCGTAATATTTGACAAAAAAATCTGTTTCAGAATCCTTTACCTACTCGTTGGCTTTAATTAATTGCGAATTAATTCATTTTTATTTAAAAGACAATTCCTTTTTCTTTTAGTTTCATGTCTTTAGAAATATATAGGGTATAAAATAAAATGAAGTTTTTTTCATTTTGATTAAATATCTCGACTTTATAAAAAAAAGTAAATAATACCGTTATACAGAGTTTATACAATGATAATGCTAACATAAAATACAATAGTGCAGGGGTGGCTTTTACCTATTAGGGGGTTTTCAAAAAAAAGTATTACAAGAATATATTACAGAAAACTTTGGAAAACAAAACATGTGTGTGGGGGGGGGAGGAGTTAACCGCTGTGCCACTGATACAATATAGGTTTTGTAATCAAAGGAAACTTCAGTAGAGAGAACTTACCATAATATAAAATTAAAATAAAATTAGACGAAATCTAGACAGCTTGGCAAGAGATCATAAAATTTTATGATCGATTCTCGATTCACGTTTAAAATCGATTTCATCTGAATTTACCAGGTTCTTCGGCTAGTATCGATACTAACAAGAAAATCGTTTTAGTTAAGTGGTATTTTTGCGTTGTTTATTAATGATTGTTTTAAAAATTAAAAAAAAAGTTTATATTATTTTACAAAAATTAAAATAAATTGAATTAAATCAATTAAGAAATAAGAGTACTCAAAAATAAATTTAAATTAAAATAAATAAAACTAAAGTACAAAATTGCTCCATTTATAACAGTAGAAGTTACACAAAGGAGGCTTTTAAAATAAATTTATTCCAAAAATTCGAAGTATCTCACCGAAGTTTTATACACAGAGATCCAGACAATGGACGCGAGGCAATTGTACTTTCTTTGTTGTACAAAATATCACTGAAGTAAGCATATTTCACAACTTTCATGTCGTGATTATAATATACTCAAAAACATTGTTTTCTGATCCCCTTGATGTTAAAAATAACTTTTCAAAGAATTTGCTCTTCATGTGTAGACAAATTTTATAATAATATGAGAGTTTTATTTAAAAATTGAATTGGATATTTGTTTTTATTTAAATTTTGTCTTTAAAATACACATACTGAGTGGTACAACATATAGCTAATATATTGTAATGAAATACTCCGTATGAGTTTTTTTTGAAGTTTCTAATATAATTTTGGAAAATTTAAAGAAAATTTTACTTATAGACTAAGAGATACACAAAAGTGATTAAAAGAATTTTTTTAAATAATCAAGTAAGAAACATATTTTTTTTGGAAAAAAAACAGATGGAGAAAAATAATAAACAATGAAGGATGTCATAAATTTTTTAAAAATTTGTCAATATATAAATTTAAAAAAAAATTGTATATGGAATAGTATGTGAATCGAAATTATATATCAATTTAAAAGAGTTATGGCTTAATTTATAAATGGTAAAATCAGTAAAAGTATAAAAAAATACATTTTTCAAAAGGTATTTTTCAAAATGATATCAAAGGAAATTTGAATAAGAAAGAAAATATAAAGGTTAAAAAAAACGAATTTGTGTCGTAATAATTCGAAAATTAGAGATTCTATCAGTAGTAAATCGTTACAATTGGCTTCGCAACGTGGGGCTTTTTAAAATTTATGGCACCACATAATCATTACAATATATTATATCATTTAAATATAACGGTAGCGTTACTGTCATCACTCTTCTAGAAGAGAAAATTGGGTAGTACGGGGCTCCTGCTATACCGGATAGCCCAGATATGAAATAGTTTATGTTACTAATAACCTGGAATAAATTTGATGGCTAACTTGATACCAAGTTGGGCAAAAATAAGGACTTCATCAGGCCGTATACATCTTGGGAGAGTCAGCAATCAAATCTCGTATCAAATCATAAAAATTAAAATACAGTTAAGCCATGCTCCAACATCCAACAAATGTTAGGTATCAGAATCATCCTGATAAATAAATAGCCACCAAATTTGACTTAGGTAGGTTTTGAAGTGAAACTTATTAAAAATTCCCACATAGAGTTTTTTCAGAATTTTCACGTGGAAAGATATGAACCACAAGGGTAGCTCCAACCTTGAAAAAATAAGCACCATTACTCGGTCGAGGGCAACAACACCGGCATAAAGAAAATAAAATTTTATATAACATATCTGCTGGCGTACACGTGTATCGCATGTATCAGGGTTCCATATTAGTTCGAAATCTTTTCAACGCCGGTTGGTATTGGCATATGTAACGGTCTCAATTCCTCCCATAAAGCATTGACAGTTTCTTTTATAATTCTTTTATAATTTTACCTCATCCTAAATGTCCTAAAAATATTAGAACAAGCCGTTCTTCTTGTGTAATGGAATTGGTGAAAAAATTACATCAGATCTTCTGTAGGTGTCAGTATCCATATGTAGATATTAAAAAAACCTATAAGGATAGTTTCTCAACTTCTTGTATAAATGGTGAAACTCATCGTAATCTTCCTTTTCCAAGTACCATAACGATTCATCAAGTTCTTCCATATTGAATGACAATAAGCTGGAGGCGCAGAGCGTCAACGTGTGACCCCCCTCATTCCAGCCAGGTACTCATCTAGTATCAGCGTACAAGGTACCAACGTACATCCCAGATCTCTATACGCACCCTTACGTTTCTGTGTAGTTAAAAAAATAACTACTTTTTTATATCTATTTAATATAGTATATTGTTAAAACACAAAAATAAATAATATATCTAAACTTGATAATAACACTCATTTTATGAATGAAAAGGACATGTAAAATGCGCCACCTATTTTGAATTTAAGGATTAAGAGATTACAGAAGATTACCAATAAAATAATTACCATACTTGATTTTATCTACATTTCAGCAAAAATAAAATTTACTCTTTATTATTATTTAAAAAATTATGATACAAATAGAATATGCAAATGTAAAATAAATTCAATATTTGAAGGAATTTAAAACAAAGATTTAACAACAAAAATCTTGAAATATTTTTGGCGTCGTATTCTAGTCTTCGTTTATTAATAAACTCTATTTTTTGTTTAATTTTTTTTCCTGAATTTTAAATGTTTCATTATTGCAACTTTTAACATCAATCTGATGCATATTTAACGGAACATTAACGAATTGAAAAATATTCGGATGTTATTTGTATATGGAACAAAGCTGTAGTTCAAAAATATTTTTTTAATAAATAGGCTCGAAATCCTTATATTTATTATCATTTTGACCTTCAAATAAAATAGTTTAGTCTTGAAGAAGTTTATTCTAAATATTTTTGATTCTTCAGACTCATACTCTACAGTTAAATCTAATTACTGAATTTTTTGAACCAATCTGTGTGGCAGATGAAAAGCAATTTTAGAATTGGAACAAACACTAGAATCGCCATTCCAACAATTTCAGTAGTAGATTAAACCTAAATTTTGACATTTTTTTAATAAAAAAGTAAATAATTTTATATAAATTGCCGTTCTTTTATCTGGTAAAACAACCGAGACAACGGATACAAATAAGCCATTTTTAAGAGATGCCAATACTATGTTTTCTTGTTGGAAATCGTTTTTGGGGCGCTCCGTTAATATTAAAGATAGGAAGCTGCGGTTTTCACCAATCGAATCTGTAGTTAATTCTTTAGAGCGCGACTGTGGCACTTTTTTAAAATTATTTTTAGTAAAAGTGATACCACTATCAACTTTTTTTTAGGTACTATATTGCTATATTAGGCGAGATCTCGTCAAAAACGAATAATTATGTTTTAAAGCGCTCTATCCTGTTCTTTGTAGAAAAAAATGGACTAGAGGGAGGATTACTTAACATTTATCGGAAAATACTAAAAAAAAACAATTCTTACACCCAATTTATTAGAATACAAGCACATTTTCGTTGTGTAATTCTCTAATCGGCAACCACAAAAGTCGCGTGGTGTGGCGGCCTCTTAAATACGTATTTTGTAAACGTTTTGCCTTTTTGGCTATACATATTTACACTTTGTCTTAAATCAAATCAAATAATAGTGAAAAATATTCGAAATACAGCTATTTTTAATGTTACTCCTAATAATAATTTAACAACGATTAACCCTATAATTTTGTTTACAGCTTAAATACTTTTTTTCTTCAAACGTGTTAAAAATGGAACTTTTGACACTGTTTACGACATTAAAAATGTTACTTTAAGGCACTTGGTGCCTTAAAGTACCTACTTTAAGGAACTAATGTTAAAAGTAAATTGTCAAGTAAAATGTCAAGTAAAATGTCAAGTAAAATATCAAGTAAAATGTCAAGTAAAATGTCTTGCATTTTTGACAAAGCACAACAGCCAGTACTAGCGATTTAATAAAATTTGAAAATCTGGATCTAAGAGATTATAAACATTTAATTTTCAATTATTGTATGCTTTTTATTGCTGTTTGTAGAAAAAATATTATATGATATTTGTGTTAAAAGTATTTTTAAGAAATTCATGTGGTTTATAGAACTCGCTTCGCTCGTTCTCTAAATTTCCACATGCGTGCCTTAAAAATGTACTTTTAAAACTTATATCATAAATAACTATTAAGAGCTTTAAAGTAATAATCTTCTTTTATCTAATGGCGCTCTTTACCGGTGAGTTTAATCCCTAAAATAATATTTTACCTGACTTTTAAGCAAATGTGGCGCACCTTACATTGTGCCGGTAGAAATATGGCATATTCCGTACGTGTAAATATCAATTCTACATTGACTACAATTCATAAACAATTTGAATACAAAAATAAAATTCTTTATTTACACCGTTTGAAAATGTTATTTCCGCAAATATGAATCTGGGGTGATTTCATATTCGAGATAATTGGACACCAAGTTTCGATAAAACAAAATTCAAAGTTACTCCAATGCATTGAACCAAGCACATAATAATCAAACATTAAAACTAATCAAAACGAATGACACTCTATAGTAAAAGCATGGTTTAATGATATTTCTGACACAGTTTCAGTTTAAACAACCTCACTGTAAACAAAATAAGACAATTTCAATTCCAAAGAGTAAACACATTAAAATTGTAATTTATCTGTAAATTCGAAGTCCTCAATAAAATATTATTATAATTATAGAGTTTTCAGATCTCAGAAGAGCGAAAACGCAGAGTCTCCGGAGAAGAGCGACCATGTCGGCGTTGGAGTTGGAGTCGGAAGTGTCTCACCTGCCAACAACGCACGACATAAGATAGTAGTGATGGGAGCCGCAAAAGTTGGCAAGTCTTCCATTATATCGCAATTTCTTTACGGGACTTTTTCTTCCAAGTACAAGAGAACAGTCGAAGAGATGCATCACAGCGAATTCAATGTAGCTGGGGTAAGTCAAAAAACTGTCATTTAAATATTATACTTTCGGGCAATATAAATATACAAATTGTATGTTAAAATAAGGTAAATAAAGAATAATAATACATCTTCAAATGAGTAGCTATTTGAAAGCGTAAAAATTTATTTGGGCAGTAAAATAAATAAACAAGTAACAAATCAGAATCGCCAATGAAAATCTTGAGATAAGCAGTTAAATACTTACACAGAAAAAAATATTATCCGAGTGTAAAATAATAAATTTAAATTTATAATTAGTAAAATAAAAACTAAACACCAAAAGAAAGCATTAGAAACTATTAAAGACCTAAATCTGAGCTGTTTTAAGATTTTTAAACAATTTTAACGTTTTATACCAGCAGCCAAGGTCACCAGAAGATTTGCAAAGGGGTATTTGTCCCTATTGCTCTAAAACCTGGTGGTGGATAACCTGCTAATTACACTAGAAAGGAATGGACAATAAATATGTGGGACGTAGATGATACATAGTCATCTAGTACAAGGAAAAATCAATACCACAATTAGGAAAAGAATACAAATGGTCCTAAATCTGGTCATATGAACAGGGAGTAAATATTAGTCCTTCTAAATCACCTATAGTAGCTTTTACCCGAAGGAGAGAGTTAGAGGTTTCATACCTACTAACCCTCCAAGGTTCTTAAATCCATCTGTCGGGGAGTAATTTTAGAATTGAAACTTATCTGGAACAATAATTGGTAAAAGTAAAGATAATGAAAGGCGAGGCGACACTAATGACAGCCCGACGAGAACACAAAAAAAACATGTGTGCTAAGTCCAAAAATAATGTACTGGATGGTGAAACCAAAGATCACCTACGCATCTTTGGTATGGCGGACAAAGATGTCCCAAAAAACAGACACGTCTGGTACAAAGACTTGCCTGTCTGGGTATAACGAGGATTATGGAAACAACATAAACAGCAACCATGGAAGTTCTGCTGAACCTTCCCCTATTGATATATCAGTCATGGGGGAGGCAAGAATGAGACTTTCAAGGCTACAAATTATGAGCAACGGATCGCATCACAATAAGATAAAACAAGATTGAAGGAAATTGTTAGATGATAACATCAAGGGCAAACCTGGAGAGAGTATCTGATATACAGACGGATCCAAGGAGCTGGCACTAAGCATCCCATCTTGCAGAGAAAATAACTCGAAGGAAGTACGCAACGTACGAATCAAACTATGTACGAACAGCCAAGTGTCACTAAAGGCTCTTATAAACCCAAAAGTAATACCAAGATCGGTATGTAAATGCTGAGAAGAACTCAATGTCTTTTCAGAACACAACAAAATAATTTCGACGTGTGTTCCAGGACACTGTGGTATCGAAGGCACTGAGAACTTTTCTGCAGATAATACAACAGCCAACTGATGAAGAACTTGTACAGACTGGTACAGGGTACTAAAGTTATGGGGTGGGTGCTGTAGAACAAAAATCGGAACGCCCAAATATTCCAAGAGGCTGAGGTTCAGCTAGTAACAGGACCAGTTTCCAGGAAAAAAATGTGGTTTATATATTAAAAAAACTGCTGAAATAATTACTCCTTTTAAAAAAATCAGTTTTATTTATAGATTATTTATAGTAGAAAGGATCAAAAATTATTGACACTGAGAGAAATCGTCGCGTAATAAAAATATCTGCGGAGAGAAAATAAAAAAAGTTTTAGCAAAATTTATCATATTTCCACAAGTGATAATGCAGGGATTATACAAATACATAAATTTCAATCTTAGTATCGCTTTTCCCCTACTTGAAAACTGATTTAACTTGGAAACTGATTTTCCCATTTTTAAAAACTTTTTGACGATCAATTACGTCGTTCTTGACAAACAAGTTATTTATTTATATTTGATTCTCATCTGTTCGTGGAAATCCCTTTTAACAATTTTTCGATTTTCTATGGAATATAATAAGGGTATTAAATATCAGAAAAACAATATTTAATAGGTTTAGACTAAAAAAATAAACACTTGAAATGAATATTCAGAATATTTATCGCTGTATATTAGCTAACCTAACCTACATCGAGAAAAATAGGCCAAGTAAACTAGTTTAATTAAGAAATAATATTTTGATTTCTGAATATATATATATCTACCGTAAGCTACCAGTTTAATTCGAGCAACTAACCTCTAAAGCGGTCCAGGAATTCCATTTTTAACTTTTGTAACACAAAACTAATAAAACTTGCCACTAGTCACTATACAACTTGTTTAATTACAGTTAATAATTTGTTTAATTGTGTTCAGTGAAATATTTAATACTCCCAATAATTTGAATTTCTAAAGGCGCGTACAGACAAACTTCGTATCGTATTTTGTTTACAAGTCTGGAAAGATCTGCGTTATACAGTTGCGATTTATTTTTCGTTTTATTTGTTTAGTTGAAGAAATTGCTATTATGGAGTGGAGCGAATAAGAATCTACCATTGATCTCATAAACAGTAATAAAATAATATTATGGGATACAAAACATCCCAAATAATACAATAAAATAAAGAGGCATGATGCTTGGGAAGAAGTAATGCATGTATATACACTACAGCAACCTCCATTTCGTTATAAAATTGCACAAAAGAAAAAGATGTTTCTGTTTTAGTAAAGACGGAACGGCAGAATGTTCCGATTATAAAATACCTTTTCCCATTCTTTTCTTGCGTTATTATCCAATATTACTATATTTTTCCTCTCATTAATTACTCCTTACGATGAATAATTTCTTTTCTACAGTTTTTCCTCTTATTATAAATTGTTTGTTTACTTCGGTTACCATAATCTTCCCCCCCCCCCCGGGCTTATAAGACATTGAAATTGACTTTGACATTAACTTGACAGTGACTTTGACCTTCTTCTTCCTCTATTCTTCTTCTTTTTCTATGTCCACCCTCCTAGTTGCTGAGGTTGAGACTTATTTCTTCGTGTCAATCTCGGGCACAATATCACACCCCTTTTTCATAATTTCATGTACTAGTATTTTTCTCATTACTTTAATTTTGATTTGTTTTATTGTATAATTTACCCTTCAGATTTTTGTTTTTGAGGTTGGCAACCCCCATTCACATCATGGCTTATAATTTTTTATTTTTAATGTTTGCTTGTCAGTTGTCATACTGTCAATTGCCATACACCATTTTGTGTAGTTGTCATTGACTTTCACTTTAAATGGTACTGCAACAAAATCCACTTACATTCTTACAGTTTTTTCTAACCATTGCCCTTAAATGGGCCATAGTTGTTAAACAACATTTTTTGTCCACCACTATCGAGCTGCCCTCTGGGGTACTCTTCCCCATCGTAGGAGTTTATTCCTACCCCTACGTGGGATTCTCGATTGGCCCCCGTGCCTCTATTATCAGTGTTGCCAGAGTGGTACTATACTACCACATGTGGTACACTTGATCGTCAAAAAGTACAGTGGTACTCCTTTGATAAATGTGGTACCTAAATTGGTTTCTGGCACAACGAAAGATATCAACTTTTTTGTCGATTTTTTCAAACAAGAAATCCATCACAGGTGACTATGAAAAGAAAGAGAAGCATGCTTCAAAAAATTTGTATTAGAAACGTCACTCTCCCGTTAGATTCTCTTGCGAGTTGCGTAAACACTCCCGTCGGTAATAACTCAACTTTTGTTTTTAAGAAGTATTTGTTATTATAAAATCATATGAGCACCAACTAAGTGCCAGTGGCGGGGTAGAGGCTATACTTTTAATATAGGTCGTTGGTTCAAATCCGGCTCAAAGGACCAATATTGTAATTCGTACAGTCCACATCACATTGATTGGTTTTATAATAATAAATACTTCTTAAAACAAAAGTTGAGTTATTACCGTCGGCAGTGTTTATGCAACTCGCAGCAGATTCTCTATGGCCTCTAGTGGTTGATCTTGAAACTGAATGAACTGAAAATTATCTGTCTCTCTTAAGTTATTTGATGTTTGTTTCTATTCGACGCACCTTGGGCAGCTTCTTCAGCCCATAGCAAATAGATAACGAAATTATATGTTTTTTTTTTCATATGGAATAGAATTGTCTTCTTAGGGAAGGTTGCGACTGGATGGTATGCTCCAGGGGTTCGTGGTTGTTCCGCGACTCATGATCGCAGTCATCAGTCATGTCGAGAGTAACATATTCCATTTTCAAATAAAGTAATAAAATAAAATACAATTCTTGTTAACTAAAAATAGGTGTCTGCGTCTCTTAGTTAAGAATAAAGTGGCCACAAAGGCCGCCGTTCGACATCAAAAAGGCCTCCCTGTGACGTAACGACAAAATATTAAAAAATGGTACATTGAGGCAAAATTTAGTACATTTTAATCAATTTTGTGGTACTCAAAAAATTTCCCACCTGGCAACACTGTCTATTATACTTACTGCAATGCCTCTTTTTGGCGATTTTGGGTCAGGTTTCTCCTGATCTCTTCCACAAATTATATTCTGTTCTATCAGACACCCTTTACGAGACACACTTTGTGCCCTCAGAATGTCTGGTTTAATTTCAATTTTAATTTTGTATTTTAACAAATTCTTTTATCAGTACCATTTATAATTATTTAAATTTATGTTGCTAATAATTTTAATCGTTTAACTAAAATTCGTTTGCCCCATGATGTATATGGTAAGCCCCTCTTTTTAATAATAATTATTTATACCTGTTTTTGTATTAACGAGCACTATTGTAGGCCTGATGATGGCGGAAACCGAAACTAGTTGATAATTTCACTAAACCAACTTTTTCAACAAATATATTATTGTAGTACTGGACTTTGTGTGTTTCATTACTAACTAAAGATTTGTTGAGTCCTAATACATTTTTATCTACTATAATTACATTCTTATTAATTCTGAATAAATTTTTTCCTCCGTGTAACAATTTTTACATATAAATTGAATAATAGTATATTAGCTTGTTTCCATTTTGTGGTGGGTTATACTAAATTTAGCATTTTCTTTCAGGTTCATTTGACACTTGACATCTTGGATACATCCGGTGCTTATGAGTTTCCGGCAATGCGGGCCTTATCGATATCATCTGCGGACGCCTTCATTTTAGTTTATGATGTCACGGATTCCACGACGTTCGAAGAAGCCCGAGCTCTGCGAGATCAAATACACGAAATCAAATGCTCCGCCAATGTACCAATCGTAGTCGTTGGAAATAAAATCGATTTGACTGGAGATCGCGAGGTAAGATTTTCTCAATTTCAAATGTCGATACATATCATTGTCAAATTATATACTGATGACAAATTTCCAAAGCGTTTACGAACAAGAGATATTCCTTTGATGTTGGAGGGAAAAAAATGTTTATGACAAGTGACGGGTAACTAACCTAAATATATACCAAGAAAAATCCTAAAAAAATATTCAGAAAATTGAATTTGTGATTGTATTTAATTATTACGCGAAAAGCATACCCCTAACTAGTCGACTTCATCCGAGGGAACGAGTCTCTCTCCCCAGAGCCGAATATTAACCCCATCGACAGATTGATTTATGTTTCATGAGAGATTGGGGTGTGTGATGCCTTTTAGGCCACACAGAATAACCTTAAATAATAATATACCGTAGTTTATTAACCTAGTTATAATTTAAGCAATAGAAAAGTTGAGACGTGAGTTATAGGTAACGTGATATAGCAAGGTAACGCCGACAGGTTTAATGCCAGCCGTTGCCCAGGTCAGGAAATGTTTATCTGGATTTGCATATATGGGTTGTTATATCTCAGAGAGGGGTCATTCTTGATTCGTTATTCATTCTCGATTCTTGATTCATTATCGATTTATTATATTGTAGTAAACATGTACCAGTGAATAAATTTGTTCTTGAAAGTATCTACTGTTTATCTTCCCAACATTGAGATACTCTACACGGATACTTTCCTACCTCGCATAACAGGTGTTTAAACATTATTAGTTTGGTTTTTTGGGATTAAAAGTAATCATCCACTTACTGCACCATAGAGCAAATTGGTTTAGGTGTGGCTGTTAAGAGTTCTCGTGGATTTAGCCATGACCAAGATGAATGTGTCGTCAGCGTAAAGCTGAACTTGTTGGTTAGGCAAGAAAGGGATTAGAACGTCATATGTGTAAATTAGATATAATGTGGTAGCTAGCACAGAGCTTAGGAGGACTCAAGATTATGGAGTAATGGCATCAGAGAGTGAATTTCTCACCTGATGGTCCTGCTTGCCATGTAAGAGAGGTTAAGTTTGATGATGGGGAGACGAATGTCAATATTGAAAAGTTTCCGAACAAGCCAAACCTGGTCGAAAGCTTTCTGGGCATCAAAGGGGACTGTCGATGCACAATGACTTAGGTTAAGAGATTTGGAAGCGAGGGTGTGGAGCCTCACTAATGCATCTTGGGTGGAATGTGCAGACCTGAATCTATTAGGAGTTCATTCCCTTTTCATGCAGAAAGTCCCAGAAATGCTCCTTGAGAAGAGCTCGCCTAGGAAATTCGTCGGAGATATAGGTCTGTAGGAGTTTGGGGATGTCAGCTCTTTGATTGGTTTTGGGATTAGGACAGTATTGGATTAGAAAATAAGAATGCTGTAAGCAAGCATTCATGAGGATGGGAAAGATTGTAGCAGGAAATGTTTTGATGGCTTGTCTCTTAATTTGGTCGGAACCTGCAGCTGAGTGCACCCCATCTGGAGTGAAAGGATTTAGGATTAGGGGTTAGACTGGGGGATTTGGTCTTTCTATTAAGTCCGTCAGCATGTCGTTTGTTTCATTTTTAAATTGTCTATTAAAGTTGGGATTTTCTGGGTTGGTGAAGATTTCGTACAATTTCCTTGAGATTCCATCATCAGATTCTAACTTGATGAAAATGGGACCACCTTAAAAGGGTATTTAAATGAAAAAATGTTTTGTATGTCATACTAGTTCAATTTTATGTTTTTATTGCTTAGTTACCAACTACATAAAGTGCACTTTACAGCCCGCAAAGTGTACTTTATAGCCCGCAAAATGGCCGTTATGACCCGCGATTTTTTAAAATATTCATATTGTGTACGCAATATTGAACTAGTATCTAGTATGACATAAAAGTTTGTATGCACCACGGGTATAAACAGATGATTATGATCTCGGGCAAAACAAATGATAATAGAAAGGATTGTTAAAAAGGTTGTCAATTTGACATTAACTCTAAGAGTCTTACCAAATTTTAAAAAAGTGAAATACTTAGGGCTTCACACGAGATAAGATAAGTGAAGAAAGTCTCGTCTCGGTCTTGTCTTGAAACCTTTTGTGTCGTCTCGTCTCGTCATATCTCGTTATTGTTAGAACTTATTTCTAAAATAATACAAAACGAGGCAATTGTAATTTATAAATGCGTGATTATTTATTTATTTTTGGTTTTTATTTGGACGTTACTAAATCATTTTTATTATAAATTATTTTTTATATGGCAGATAACTGAACGTCTAACCAAACACAGTTTTAAAAAAATTGCAATTGTCGAATTGGAACTGGAGAGCATGTTAATGTTGATTTCGTTACTCCTATTTTCAATAGAATCGAAAATTTTATTTAAAATCTTTCATTCTGCACACATACCTTCAACAACAAATGTAGTTTCTAGGGTACCTAAGACTTAACTGGGTAATAAAATTGTATTACCCTCAACTATTTTTAAGTCCTAAAAAATTCGAAACACATTGAGTGTCATTTTATATAAAATAAAATATTTCACAGATGGTTACTAAAATTAAATTGTTTAAAACAAATATAATACGGGTAAAATAAAATAAAATTTGGATATATTTTTATATATCAACAGATCTTGTGAATGTTTCGACTGGTATATCAATAACGTTTTGTCTTCGGAAAAAGAATAAAAAGGAATTCTTGGGAAGCGCAATAAGCAGAATAATACCAAAATCCGAATATAAAAGAGAAACATTCAAAATCAATAAACATTTCCATATACCTTTATGGCTATATAGGAGAATATAATGCTAAAACGGAATCCAGGAAAATACCAAAGAATATGTATTATTTTTATGTGGGGTTTTACCTAACGACAAACTACTTACTTTTTTCTACAGTATGTCTCATTTGTTGTAACAGATGGAAATTGATTCAATTACAGTATTTTTTTAAACTAGATTAAATACAATTTTGTATAAAATGTAATAATAACAATAACAAAAAATCGGTTGTGTCACCCTAAAACTTTCCCGACGAGTATCTATGAAGACTTTTTCAGAAATTTAATGTTAAAGTTTAAAATTTTGACATTTTTCAAATGACATATTGCAAGTCAAATTCCCTGACTATTGGGTCTTCCGACGGGTAACCCAAATCATATACCAAATTTCAGCTCAATCGGATTAAACGTGTGGCCTCTATCGTAGAAGAATACACACACACACAGACAGACACACAGACAGATATGCATATACACAGACATACAGACACACAGACAGACAGACAGACATACAGATATACAGACATGCATACATACAGACATACAGCCATACAGACAGACAAACAGACAGACAGACAGATATCCAGACTCCCATCTGGAAATGGTCTTAATCATCTCAGGTGACCTCAAAATGGATATTTCCATCTTTATCTCGAAAAATTTTTTTTAGCTCGTTCACAATACTTTCCCTTCTCTGAGGTGAGTTGGGAAAGTAAAAGTAAATAAGAAGTGAAAAAAATTTTAAATAAACCGAAGGAAAATCATAAAAATTTTTACTAGTAAAATATCTGAAAAATCGAAAAGAATTGCAAATAAATGGAAATAATTAAAAAAGTCGGAAAAAATTGAAAAAAAAAAAGAAGAAAAGTTGGAAAAAATTGGGAAAAGTTGGAAAAAATAGGAAAAAAATTGGAAACAATTGAAAGAAATTGGAAAAAATTGAAAAAAATATTAAAAGAAATTGGAAAAAAAATTGAAAAAAAATTGGAAAAAAAAATTGGAATAAATTGGAAAAAAATTGAAAAAAGTCGGAAAAAATTGAAAAAAAAATGGAGGACATTGTAAAAAATTGAATAAAATTGGAAAAAAACGGAAGAAAATCACGAAAAATTGGAATAGTAAAAGTCAGTTTAAAAGTGAAAATCTAAAAAAATTGTGAAAATCAAAAAAAAAATCAAAAGGTGGAAAAATATGGGAAAAATTGTAAAAAACTAATAAAAATTGGAAAAAAATGAAAAAAATTGGGAAAAATAGGGACAAAAATCACCCTAATCACAAAAAATTGGTACCAGTCGTAAAAGTGAAAAATATCGAAAAAATCGGAAACAATGGCAAATAAATGGAAAAAATTCTTAAAAAGTGGAAAAAAAATCGGAAAAAAATTTGAAAAAATTGGAAAAAATTGGTAAAAATTGGAAAAAATTTAAAAAAATTGTAAAAAATTTGGAAAAAATTGGAAAAAATTTGGAAAAAATGGAAAAAATTGTAATAAATGGAAAATAAAATTGAAAATAGTTGGAAAAAATTGAAAAAAAATTGGAATAAAAACGGAAAGAATTGAAAGAAGTCGGAAAAAATTAAAAAAAAATGGAAGAGAAATTTAAATAATTATATAAAAATAGTGGTAAAAGTGAAAAAAAAAATAAAAAAAATTGAAAATAATTGAAAAAAATTGATAGTAATTGAAAAAAATTGAAAAAAAAAATTGAAAAAAAAAAAATCAAAATAAATTGAAAAAACTAAAAAAAAATTAAAAAAACTGCTAAAAATTGGACGAACCTGAAAAAATCGTAAATAATCCTACATAATTGGAAAAAATTAGATAAATCGAAAACAATTGCAAATAAATGAAAACATCTGAATTAAATTGGAAATAATTCGAAAAAGTCGGAAAAATTGAGAGAAATTGGAAAAAATTGGAAAAAAATTAAAAAAATTGGGAAAAATAGGGACAAACCCGAAGAAAATCAAATCACAAAAAATTGGGCCAGTCGTAAAAGTGGAAAATATCGGAAAAATCAGAAACAATTACAAATAAATGGAAAAAATTGGTAAAAAGTGGGAAAAAAATCGGAAAATAATTGGAAAACATTGGTAAAAATTGGAAAAAATTGGAAAAAATTGGAAAAAATTGGAAAAAATTGGAAAAAATTGGAAAAAATTTGGAAAAAATTGGAATAAATTGAAAATAAAATTGAAAGTAGTCGGAAAAAATTTAAAAAAAAATGGAAGGGAAATTGGAAAAAATTGGAAAAAATTGGATAAAAATAGTGGTAAAAGAGAAGAAAAAAATTAAAAAAAACTGAAAATAATTGAAAATAATTGAAAAAAATTGAAAAAAATTGAAGGAAATTGAAAAAAATTGAAAAAAAAAATAAAAAAAAACTAAAAAAAATGGAAAAAACTGGAAAAAATCGGACGAACCTGAAAAAATCGTAAATAATCCTACATAATTGGAAAAAATTATATAAATCGAAAACAATTGCAAATAAATGAAAACATCTGAATAAAATTGGAAATAATTCGAAAAAGTCGGAAAAATTGAGAGAATTTGGAAGAAAATAGACAAAATGAAAAAATTGGACAAAATTGGGAAAAAATGGAAAAAAGTGAAAAAATCGATTGTGTCGCCCAAAAACTTTCCCATATTTAATGTTAAAGTTTCAAACTTTGACATTTTTCTATTTTTGACAGGTGGTAGTTGGAAAAATAATTTTGACTGTTCTGAATAGAGTTTTTCGAGGGCTTTCAAATGATATATTGCAAGTGAAATTCCGTGACATATTGCATCTGTCATTTCTTGATATTGACACTTCCGTGTGACAGATGTCGTACAAAAACTAATGGATTCTTCCGACGTGTAACTCAAACACATATACCAAATTTCAGCTCAAACGAATTAAACGTGTGGCCTCTATCGTGGAAGAATACACACAGACAGACAGACAGACAGACAGACTTCCATCTGGAAATGGTCTTAATCATCTCAGGTGACCTCAAAATGGATATTTCCATCTTTATGTCGAAATTTTTTTTTTAGCTCGTTCACAATACTTTCCCTTCTCGGACGGTGGGTCGGGAAAGTAAATACTGATAAATACGAATAATATTTTTATATTTATTATTTATTAAATAAAGAATAAAACAACTCGAAGTCATACCACAATAAATTATTTAATAATCGACATAACGTCACAATGGCGACATGTTTCGGTCTACACGACCATCTCCAATAGAGTTATTTAAGAAAATTTAAGTTTCAGTGTTTTTTATAAAAAAAAAAATTTTAATATAGTAGTTAAGTTTATTTTTCATACCAAAAAACTTTTTTTTAATTCTACTTTTTATATCCAATTTGTTAATCAGACTGATGATTGTCGTATAGACCGAAACATTGTGACGTTATTTACGTCGTTCATTAAATAATTTATTGTGGTATGACTTCGAGTTGTTTTAGTCTTTACCACATTTGAGTATGGATTATATTTTGTTTCTATTATTTATTTATGAAACTCACTCCATTACTATATAAAATAGAAACTGGGCTTATATACTATATAATTAAGCTCCCGTACTTCGTTTGAAAAATATAAAAATTTCATTATATTCTATACCATAATCAACCGTAAAAAGTCCTGCCCTTATCTATTGAGCCACACACATTTCAGTTCGGCCAACTCAAGCGGTATAAATTTTTCAGCAGACACCAAGCTGAACTAATAGTCGATTATAATCTGTATTTGACATGATCCTATAAATTTCTCAAATGACTTATCATACTCACTAGATTTTATTTCTTCTATGGTGTTATCGAAAATTAAAACAGAGTTGGGTATTATTCGAACAATAATCAGATATAAATTTATTCGCGTAAGTAGAAGAATTGTAAAATATACTAAAAACTAAAAACAATGGGAAAATTATAAAAAATAGGAAGTAATATAGAAAAATAAAGAAAAACATGGACAAATTGGGACAAATATAGAAAAATGGGAAAAATGAAATGAAATCAAAAATGCATATTTTCTTTCACACATGGATTGGAAAAAAGCAAGACTGCAATTTTCACACAAAAAATTAGAAAAAAAAGTAAAAATGCATATTTTCGCACACGAATTTGAAAAAAAAACCCGAAGCAAAAATGCATTTTTCCGTCTTTGAAATTGAAAAAAAAAAACAAAAAAGCATTTTTCCACACATGAATTTGAAAGACAACAGCAAAAATGCATATTTTCACACATGGATTGGGAAAAAGCAAGAATGCATTTTTTTACACTGACAATTGAAAAAAAAAGGAAAAATGCATTATTCCACATAAAAAATTGCTACAAACAGGAAGAATGCACTCACTCGAAAGGGGAAAAAATGCATTTTTTCACACCCGAATTTGAGTAAAGCAGTAAAACCGATAAGTACACAAGTACTTGTTTCAGCATAATAAAATTAAATAAATTAATATAAAATAAAATAAATTAAATAAAAATAAAGACAGAACATTATAGATGAAAGAGAATAGAAGCTTATAATGTATAATGTACACATATTATTTAGTTATATATAAATAAGGAAATAATTTGATTAAAAAGAATCAACAATGCATTTTTCCACAATCGAATTTCGAAAAAAAAAACAAGAATGCAATTTCCACACTCGAATTTAGAAAAAAAGCACGAATGCATTTTTTCGCACAAAAAATTGGAAAAAAAAGTAAAAACGCATTTTTTCACACAAAAAAAACCCGAAGCAAGAATGCATTTTTCTACACCCGAAATAAAAAAAAGGAAACGTGCATTTGTTCATACACGAATTTGAAATAAAATAGATGCAAGAATTAATTTTTCCACACTCGAATTTTGAACACTCGAATTTGGAAAAAAGTAAAAATGCATTTTTTCGCATATGAATTAAAAAAAAACACAAGCAAGAATGCATTATTCCACATAAAAAATTGGGAGAAACAGAAAGAATGGCTCCGCACTCACTCGAAAACTGAAAAAAGAATTATGCATTTTTTCACCCCAGAATTTGATTAAAAAGAATCAACAATGCATTTTTCAACAATCGAATTTCGAAAAAAAAAAGCAAGAATGCATTTTCCACACTAGAATTTAGAAAAAAAGAACGAATGCATTTTTTCGGAAAAAAAATTGAAAAAAAGTAAAAACACATTTTTTACACACGAATTTGAAAAAAAACCAAAGCAAGAATGCATTTGTCTACACTCGAAATTGAAAAAAAAGGAAACGTGCATTTGTTCATACACGAATTTGAAATATAATAGAAGCAAACATTTATCCACACTCGAATTTTGAACACTCGGATTTGGAAAAAACCAAAAATGCATTTTTTCGCATATGAACAAATCCACGTTTCCTTTTTTTTCAATTTTGAGTGTAGACAAATGCATTCTTGCTTTGGTTTTTTTTCAAATTCGTGTGTAAAAAATGTGTTTTTACTTTTTTTCAATTTTTTTTTGCGAAAAAATGCATTCGTGCTTTTTTTCTAAATTCGAGTGTGGAATAATAGATTCTGTAACAAGGTTAGAATGAAAAATTCGACACGAGTGGAAAATTCCGAACGCGAGCGTCAGCGAGTGTGAAGAACCACGAATGTCGAATTTTTTCATACTTTTTTAGATTTTTAATGTTAAAATTTCAAACTTTGACATTTTTTTATTTTTGACACCTGACAGTTGGAGAAATAATTTTGACTGTTTTGAATAGAGTTTTTCAAGGGCTTTAAAATGAAATATTGCAAGTCAAATTCCGTGACATATTGCATCTGTCTTTTTTTGATAGTGATACTTCTGTTTGACAGATGTCGTACAAAAACTAATGGGTTCTTCCGACGTATAACCCAAAGCCATATACCAAATTTCAGCTCAATCGGATTAAATGTGTGGCCTCTATCGTGGAAGAATACACACAGACAGACAAATACTTTCCCTTCTCGGATTTGGGTCGAGAAAGTAAAATTCCAGTTTTAATCAAAGTATTTTTCTCTTATTTATTATTTTTTGAGTTAAGGACACCTTGTACATAATATCCTAATATTTTACTTAATCGCAGGAAAATTGCTCTAAATGTTCCATTTTATGCGGTTTCATAGCGGTTTTTAAATTTTATAGACCAGCCATTTGGATGTTACGGCTTTTTTACAAGCAAAACTCGGCAAAATCTACATATTAATGGTAATGGTAACAAAGTTTTGAAAAATACAAAAGTTCCGTATATTTTGTTTAATAACTATGAAAGTAGCATTAAAAACTTTATTTCCCGCAATCTAAAAAGAATATTATTATTTTTTTCAACAGATTCGTGTTTACAGCTGTAGTTTTTATGTTACTATTAAGAACAATCGAGAAATGTAAAAAAGGAGTTCTTAAAAAAACAAATATTAATATAATTGGTTAAAAAGATAAAAAAATAATGGTAACTTTATTCAAATAACCAATAGGGTATATAGATAAAATATTTCTCGTTTAATAAAGAATAAAACAACTCGAAGTCATACCACAAATTATTTAATAGTGACGAAACGTCTGAAAGTCAAATAGCGACATGTTTCTGTCTAAATGACCATCATCAGGCCTATAAAAAATTGAAAATGTGAAGAGACATTAACAATTAATGGGAAAAAAATTATTTTTCTCCACAATGTAACTCGTCACAATCATTTTTTAAATTTTATCAATGCTTTGGATCCAATTTGTAAGTTATAATATTACATTTTAATTTTTTTAATGTCTCTTCACATTGTCAATTTTTTATAGGCCTGATGATGGTCGTGTAGACCGAAACATGTCGCTAGTTGACTTTTAGACGTTTCGTCAATATTAAATAATTTGTGGTATGACTTCGAGTTGTTTTATTCTTTATTGAATACTTTACCACATTTGAGTATGGATAATAATTTGTTTTTGTTTCTCATTTGTTAGTCAAGACATAGTAAGTAGTCTCGACTAGAACTCAACTAAATTATAATTTGATATATAACAACGGAGTCACCGTCTTTATAACCACAACACAACAAGGATTGTACCAAGAGCATTGCCATTTTAATAAAGCATAAGAAGCTTACGAGCATGATATGAAAACTAAATTTAAACTTAAATTCGCTAGACCCTTTAGCCGACAAGTATTATGATGAGAATGTTTATTAAAGTTTTAAGATTAAGACCGATATTAAATTATATGCTTCATGCGCAATCTAAAGTGTATATATGTATAATGAATGTTTATACTGTATCTTATTATACACGTTTTCAGTAGATTTCCTACTAAATTAGTAAATTTTTAAGAAAAATGAGGGTGTTTAGTAGAATTGAGAATTTTAGTAGATTTCAGTAGATTCTTTGGTTTTTAATTTAAAACTATTTGAACGATGTGGTCTAGTGGTAGAGTGTAGACGTTACATATGAAAGTTCCAGGTTCGAATTCTGATATATATATTTTTTTACGAAATAAATGTTCCCTCTTTCTCTCAAATGCTGTTAATTTTTTTGTCCTAATTTTTTCTTTTTCACTTTGTCACTTGTTTCTGAAAATACGCCCTTTTTTCTAAAATTACCCCCTTTTTCTCAAAGTTACCCCTTATTTTCTCATATTTGTCATATTTTTCCCCTTTAATTAAAATTTCCCCTTTTTTCTCTCCAATGCTGTTAATTTTTTTATCCTAATTTTTTTCTTTTTCACTTTGTCACTTTTTTGTGAAAATACGTCCTTTTTTTCTAAAATTACCCTCTTTTTTCTTAAAGTTACCCCTTATTTTCTCATATTTGTCATATTTTTCCTCTTCAATTAAAATTTCCCCTCTTTTCTCTCAAATGCTGTTAATTTTTTTAACCTAATTTTTTCTTTTTCACTTTGTCACTTTTTACTGAAATTACCCCGTTTTTTCTAAAATTTCCCCCTTTTTTTTCTTAAAATTACCCCTTATTTTTTCATTTTTGTTATTTTTTCTCAAATGTCGCCTCTCTCTCCAAAATTTCCAATCTTTTCTTTCAAATTTTGGCACTTTTTTTTCTTCAAATCAGCCCAGCCCGTTTTGCCCCTTTTTTTTCTAAATCTACCCATTTTTTCTCATTATTGTCAGTTTTTGTCAAATTTCCACTTTTTTTACGAAAAAGTCACGTTTTTGAGTAATTATTTTTTTCTTTCCCCCTATCTTCCCCCCTTACCACTCCATTGGTAATGATAGAAAGGGAGAGGGAGAAAATTGGAAATAAAAAGTTGGAACAAAGATTTACATATAAAAAATTGGGAAAAAGTTTGAATCTAAAAAAGTAGGGGGAAAAAGGCTGGGGCGAAAAGTGGAATAAAAAGTAAAGGAAAAATTGGTAAAGAAAAAGATTCAAATTTTAAATTATAAAAAAAGAAATAGGAAATTAGTAAAAAAATGTAAGAAAAAAATTGGAAAAAAGTAGGGGAAAGGGTCGAATTAAAAATTAGGGTAAAGTGGAAGACAGTAGGACAAAAATGACAAAAAAATAGGGAAAGAAATGGAAAAAAGTTTTAAGGGGAAAAAGTGGAACAAAAAACGTTTGACACAAAGAAATTAGTAAAAATTGTGTGAGAAAAAGTGGAAAAAAGTAGAGCAAAGGGTGGAATAAAAAAGCATGGAAAAAAGTAAGGGAAAAGTGAAAAAAAGGGAAAGAAGTGGAAAAAGTTTTAAGAAGAAAAAGTTGAACACAAAGAAATTATTAAAAAAGTAAACGAAAGATAGTGGGGGAATAATGGGAATAAAGTTGGAAACAAAAAAAATATAAGAAAAAATGAGTCGGGGAAAAAGTGGAAAAGAGTTTGAAATATAAAAAAATTGTGAAAGAAAGTAGGGGAAAGTGAAAAAAGTGGGGAAAGAAGTGGAAAAAAAAGTTTTAAGGGAAAAAAGTGGAACAAAAAAGTGGAAAAAATAGGGGAAAGTGAAAAACAATGGGGAACGAAGTGGAGAAAAAGTTTTGAGGCGATAGGGAAAGATATATTTCCTTTTTTTTAATACACAGGTTAGATTTAGATAGTCAAGACTTCTTTTAATAAAATAAATATAAATAGTGTTATTTTTTCTTCTCTTTTTAAAAACACCGGTTAAATTTAGACAGTCTAATGACTTCTTTTAATAAAATAAATTAAAATACACAGGTTAGTTTTAGATAGTTAGTAGATTTTGGTAGTTTATTATCAAAATGTTGGTAGAATACGGTTTATTGAAAACGGTAACATTGCCGTTTACGTTATTCATTATGGTCTAGGAAATTTTCACTTATAATAGGGCGAGTTAGATGAGAAAGAGAGATATTTCCATAGGTTTCAAATAAAAATATTTTTGGAAAACGCTCGTCCACAATACTCAATTATTTTTTGATTTTAGTAAAAACTTGTAATAACAAAAAAATAACAGGTCCATACTGTAAAATCGTGTACACGTTGTCCTCATAGATAATTATTAATTCTTGGTAGAGCATACGGCAAACATTATTTTATGGTTAGCGATAATATAAACGTTTAAAAAATATAAATTTCTATTAAATTCCCTGCAGCGCCATCTATATGCCGTTAGTTTAAAATATTAAAATCTATTGTAAATTTCTTACTCGCGTATAACTAGAAAATCCCATCAAAATTCATTTCGTCCAAGATTTTTGTTGAAAGACACATAATACAGCAGCGTTTGATATTTTACGTTCTGAAGATTTACACTTCTGATTTTTTACTAATTTGATATATTGGACTTTCGATAAATTATATTTTGGTAAATTGATTTCTGATTTCTTGTTGTTTTGTCAATTTAAGATTTTACTTTTTTACCATTTTGCTGTTTTATTGGTATGTTTTAATATAGTTTTAATTTTATACTGATCTGAGTTATTAAGTTTTCGTTATAATAACTGTTTGAGTACATTATTTATGGAATTATCGATAGACCCGATACCAAGAGTTGTATGTTGGAAAATTTTAAAGACATTTATTTAAAATCGATTGACAATCGAAATAATATAAAATAGCAAACATAATTTAACGATTTTGGAAAGACGTTAAGATTAAAACCTATGAATTACAATTTCGGATATAATGCTTGTGGGGATCATTTTTGGTATATATTAAACAATGTGACAACGCAGCGAAAACTAGGTAGAATTATATATTAGGTCCCTCGATTCGGGATTAAAACCATAAATTAATATTAGATGAGAAACTGACATCAGCAAATGGTGTGTTATTACCAAGGATGTATATACATGGATCAGTAACTTGTATATTTGATGGATAGACCAAAGTGAGGCAAATCAGACATTTATATAGAAAAAGAAGCGCATAAAATTATAAAATTATGGCACTTAAAAAGAAACTTGGGAAATAAACATTTTCAGAATTGATAATCTCGGAGTAGTGAAGATTTTTTCAAATAAAATATTAAAGGGCACAAATTTTCATTAAAAATTCCATCCAATCATCCAATTTTCCACATGTACCTGAAGATACATTTCAACCTAGGGGTAAAACGTTTAACCGAAGAATAATATAAAAAATTCGGTTGTGTCGCCCCAAAATTTTCCCGACGAGTATCCAGAGACGAAAAATTTTTCAGATATTTAATGTTAAAGTTTAAACCTTTGACATTTTTATTTTGACAGGTGACAGTTGGAGCAATAATGTTGTCTGTTATGAATAGAGTTTTTCAAGGGCTTTCAAATGACATATTGCAAGTTAAATTCCGTGACATATTACATCTGTCATTTTTTGATAGTCACATTTCCTTTTGACAGATGTCGGGTAAAAACTAATGGGTTCTTCCAACGGATATCGCAAACCCATATACCAAATTTCAGCTAAATCGGATTAAACATATGGCCTCTATCGTGGGAGAATACAGACAAACAGACTTTCGGAAATGGTCTTAATCATTTTAGGATACCTCAAAATGGATATTTCCATCTTTATCTTGGAATTTTTTTTAGCCCTTCACATTTCTTTCCCGGGAAAGTAAATCCAAATAAAATCGACAAAAATGGATGGAGTTTGAAAAAATCAAAAAAGTTTAAAAGATCGAAAAAAGCTTAAAAAATCGAAAAAAGTTGAAAAAAATCGAAAAAAAAATACAGAACAAATTGAAAAAAATGGGATAAAATTAACAAACATTTTAAAAAACCAAGATAAAAATCTGAAAAATCGACAAAAAATAAATACGAAAAAACCGAAAAAAAAGCTAAAAAAAGTCAAATACAATAGAAAAAAATCGAATAATATTGACAAGAATCTTAAAAACTCAAATAAAAGTGACAACATTGATAAAAATCGAATAAAATCATATAAAATCGAAAAAAAAATATAAAAAATCGAAAAAAAATGGAAAAAAATCCAAACAAAATCGATAAAATCGAAAAATCAAATACAATCGACCAAAATCGTAAAAAAAAAACCAAATAAAAATGACAAAATCGATAAAAATCGAAGAAAACCAAATAAAATCGAGAAAACTTGAAAAAATCTAATATAATTCAAACAAGCGTAAAAACCCAAATAAATTCTGACAAAATCGATAAAAAACAAAACAAAATCGATAAAAATGGATCAAGTTTGAAAAAATCGAAAAATGTTGAAAAAAATCGGAGCAAATTGAAAAAAATTAGATAAAATTAAAAAACATCGAAAAAAAAACTAAGAAGAAAATGAAAAGAATTAAAAAAAATAGAAAAAATTAATCGAAAATATCGGATAAAATCGAAAAAAATTGGACCAAATTGAAAAAAAAATGGGATAAAATTAAAAAGAAGGAAAAAGTAGTCGAAAATCAAATACGTTAGCAAAAATCGGATAAAATCGAAAAAAAAGGAAAAAATCTACAAGAATAGAAAAAAATGGTTATAAAATCGAAAAATATCCAAAAAATCAAATATAATCGAAACGACCTAAATCGAAAGAAAAAAAAAATTGAAAAAAGCCGAAAACAACTGACAAAATCGAAAAAAGTCAAATACAATAGAAAAAAATCTGTTGTGTCGCCCCAAAACTTTCCCGACGATTATCCACGAATACTTTTTCAGATATTTAATGTTAAAGTTTCAACTTTTAACATTTTTTTATTTTTGACAGGTGACACTTGTAGAAATAATTTTGATTATTCTGTATAGAGTTTTTCAAGGGCTTTCAAATGACATATTGCATGTCGAATTCCGTGACATATTTCATCTGTCATTTTCATCTGTCTTTTTCATCTGTCATACACTCACACAGACAGACAGACAGACTTCCATAAGTTGGTTAAGAAATTAAAAATTAAAAATCAGAAAAATGAGAAAACATGAAAAAATAGAAGAATCGAAAAAATAAAAAAAAATCGAAAAAAACCAGTAAACATTGGAAAAAATCAGATAATACTGAAAAAAAACTCAAAAATAAATTTGTAAATTACCGGATAAATGAAAAAATAAAAAAATTGTAACATATGGAAAAAACCGGCAAAACGCAAAAAGAGTCAAAAACCGCAGAAAAAAACGAAAATTTCAAATTATTTAAAAAATGGTGAATGCATTCGCCGACTTTCAGTGCAAGATAAAATTGCAGATTTCTTTTAAAACGTTAATTATAATTTGGTTAAGAAAATAAAAATTAAAAATCAGAAACATGAGAAAAAAAATTGAAAAATTGAAAAAAGAAAAAGAATCCAAAAAAAATAAAAAAGAAAAAAAAATCCAAAAAAAATAAAAAATAATGGAAAAAATCAGGAAATAATGAAAAAAAAATCAAAAATAAAATTGTAAATTACTGCTAAAACGAAAAAATTAAAAAAAATGGTAAAATATGAAAAAAAAACGGCAAAACCGCAAAAAAACTAAAAACCGCAGAAAAAAACGAAAATATTAAATAATTTAAAAAAATGGCGAATGCGTCCGCCTATATTTAGTGCAAGATAAAATTGCAGATTTCTTTTAAAACGATAATTTTATCAAATGGTGATAGGCATGAATATTTTTATTTTAAAGTTGGTTAAGGAATTAAAAATTTTAAATCAGAAAAATGAGAAAAAAAACATGAAAAATAAAAAAAAATCGGTTGTGTCGCCTCAAAACTTTCCCGACGAGTATCCACGAATACTTTTTCAGATATTTAATGCTGAAGTTTCAAATTTTGACATTTTTTTTATTCTTGACAGGTGACAGTTGGAGAAATAATTTTGACTGTTCTGAATAGAGTTTTTTAAGGGCTTTCAAATGACATATTGCATGTCAAATTCCATGAGATATTACATCTGTCATTTTTTGATAGTGACACTTCCGTTTGACAGATGTACAAAAACTAATGGGTTCTTCCGACGGGTAACTAAAACCCCTACACCAAATTTCAGCTCAATCGGATTAAACGTGTGGCCTCTATCGTGGAAGAATATACACAGACAGGCAGACAGACAGACATACTTCCATCTGGAAATAGTCTTAATCATCTCAGGTGACCTCAAAATGGATATTTCCATCTTTATCTCGAAAATTTTTTTTAGTTCGTTCACAATACTTTCTCTTCTCGTAGGTGGGTCGGGAAAGTAAAATATCATTTTCTTACTTTCCCACCGTCAATATAAAAAAAACTTTTAATTGTAATTTTACTTTCGTACTACAATAATACAACACAATTTTTCCCGCTACTTTTCCCATCGTTCGAACTTTTTTTTATACGTCAGAATTAAAAATAAAAGACTATCATTTTTACTTAGACGCCTCTCTACCAACATAATGCTTTCTCATCGATAACTCTTTTAAATAATTAGTGACATTTGGATATAAAAAAACTTGGAATAATTTATATATTAACTAACCGTAATACTTTCGCACTACAATATCAACATAATACTTTTCTAAATGAGAATTTTAAATTAGCTGTGCGGTTAATGTAATTATATTTTGTCACTGCCAGAATATTAATATTTATTACTTTATTCTTATTTAAATTAACATAATACTTTTTCTAAACTGGTACTGATCTATGGTTAGCAATATAGTTTTTCATGGAACAGACTTATTTTAGGCAATTTAAAATGTTAAAATAACATAGTAAACTCTCTAGTTTTTATAAAATGTATTCTATTTAATTTCCAGATTGACACAGCCACAACAGAATCAGTAATCACCGTCGATTGGGAGAACGGCTTTGTCGAGACCTCGGCCAAAGATAACATCAACATATCTAAGGTTTTTAAGGAGCTCCTAGCCCAAGCAAAAGTCAAATACAACCTGAGCCCGGCCCTTCGGCGCCGTCGCAGACAATCGTTGCCTTCGCATCCGGGGCCTCCTCAGACTCCGACCCACGCCGCCATGATACCTTCTGCCGTCCAGCTACAACACCTCCAGCAGATCAGAGATCGTCATGGCAAGAGGAACTCATGTATCATCTCCTAAGTTCACTTTTCTATGTAGTTTTAAGTAAGTGATTGGACATCTTTTGAAGGGAGGCATAGATAAGGATAGAAAAATCTTGAATGTGACCAAATTTCTGGTTAGTCCAATTTAGAGATTTGAACTAAAGCAAATTAGGTACTTTTATCGATAATTTTGCAACTAAATTCTCGAAATTATGAAAGCTTTATACAGGATGTTATTAAATACATATACATATTAAAACCGTGTTAACCTTTAGATTCTTTTAGAATATTTAAAAGTATTAATTTAAAAATATATCTCTGTGTGAATCAGAGTGAATGCATTTAGTAGATTTATGGACTTCAGCTATCGTGTGGTCGAATAAAAGAATTCGAAGGACCACCCTATAATTATTACACGTTTAGGAGACGTGGGACAATAAAACATATCGTCCTGCTTTCTGATAAGATTTAATCAGAAAACTTTAAACGTTAAAGGTTAAACACACAAATTTATAATAATTATTAAACAAAGTTTAAAGTACAAGACATAAATAGTTCCGAAAATAGCACAATACATTTAACAACAGCTCATATAAAAAAGATATAATTACAAAAAAAAAGGGTGTCCATATGAGGAGCTCTCCTTGAGTATATCCTGGACCGTGTCCTAAGGAATTCTAAATTGTTCTAGTAGTTTTGGCAACACCGCTCTCATGCACGATGATCCATATGATTGATTAATTATAAGATGGAAACGCGGTCTTTGCATATTTGTAATAAAATTGAAAAGATCCACACATTAGACATTCCATTTTTTTTTTAATATACACAGGTATAACACTATACTAATTTACATGTTAACGGCACAACGGTTGAAGTGGCGGGAGGGGAGATCAAACCGCGGGAGATGTCCCTACCACACATGGGAGCCGTTGTTGAGAAGAAAGGAAACTAAACAGTGGCGTAGCAGAATTTCAAAAGTTAAAAGTGATTTTAACAATCTGTAATTAACGAAGTAATTGAATTTTAAAAATCAGGCGTATGCAACTGAAGTCGAGATGGGTAAGAGCTCAGCTAGCAGGTTCGCTGCGGACGTAATATAATAGGGTGTACCCCTGTGTTAAAATAATTTTTTTACAAACAGTAAAAAAGTTGATTGTGAGTATTTTCGCACTATAGCCGAAACATCGTTGTCACCTAAAAAACCACAAATTGTAACACTTTTAGGTACTACCTGATTCATCCATCTCCTCGACATCACTGTCTCCTTCATATTCATCCCCTGATAAAACAAAATCTTCCTCACTCTCTAAATTTAATAAAAAAATACTCAAATTCAGCAGCTGTTAACTTTTTATTATTTTTTACGGTTATTTTTCGTCGCTTTCGTAGAGACACAACCAGCCTCTATGGACTCCATATTGTAAATGATCAAACACGTGTCAGATCAAAATAATAAAACCAATGTTGCCAGCTGTATTGGAAGCTGTTATAGTACGGGCACTTAAATTATTATAGTAAATTGGAGAAAAATATACAATAAAGAAGAAACAAGAAATATGTAACTACATCAAAAATAATAAATACTAATTATCTCAATTAGATATCAGAGTTTAATTAACTCTTTCTGAATTATGAATTATACTTCCTCTACTCTTGGTAGATAATAAATACTTAAACATCGTTAAAAAATCCTTAAAATTTCTTAAAAAGACTTAAAATTACTTAAAAATCTTAAGCAATTCTTAAATATCCTAAAATGATCGTTAAAAAAACATTAAAATCACTAAAAATAGTTTAAAATTCTGGAAAAAAATTTAAAATCCTTAAAAATCTTAAAAAAAAAAACCTTAGAAATTGTTAAAAACATTTTTTAAGGATTTTAATCCTTAAAATATTCGAAAAAAAAATCCTGAAAAAATCCTTAAAAATTCCTAAAAACCCTTCAAAATATTTAAAATTACTTAAAAATCCTAAGCAATTCTTAAATATCCTAAAATAATCCCTAACAAACATTAAAATCAATAAAAATAGTTTAAAATTCTTAAAAAAATTTTTAAAAATCCTTAAAAATCCCAAAAATCATTAAAAATCCTTCAAAATCATTAAAATTCTGAAAAAATCTTAAGAAAACCTTAGAAATTCTTAAAAATACTTTGTAAGTATTTTAATCCTTAAAATATCCTAAAAAATCCTGAAAAATCCTTAAAAATCCTTAAAAAACCTTAAAAATCTTAAGTAATTTGTAAAGATCTTAAAATAATCCTTAATAAACATTAAAATCTCTAAAAATAGTAATATTCTAAAAAATCCTTAAAAGTTCTTGAAAGTCCTTGAAAATCCTTGAAAATCCTTAAAAATCCCAAAAATCATTAAAAATCCTTTAAAATCCTTAAAAATCTTTAAAACCCCTTTAAAATTCTGAAAAATTAAAATACTTTAAAATCTTTAGAAACCCCTTTAAAATTCTGAAAAATTAAAATACTTTAAAATCCTTAAAACGCCCTTAAAAATCCTGAAAAAATTCTTACAAATTTCTAAAAACCCTTAAAAATACTTAAAAATCTTAAATAATCCTTAATAAACATTAAAACCTCTAAAAATAGTAATATTCTAAAAAATCCTTAAAAGTTCTTGAAAGTCCTTGAAAATCCTTAAAAATCCCAAAAATCATTAAAAATCCTTTAAAATCCTTAAAAATCTTTAAAACCCCTTTAAAATTCTGAAAAATTAAAATACTTTAAAATCCTTAAAATGCCCTTTAAAATCCTGAAAAAATTCTTACAAATTTCTAAAAACCCTTAAAAATACTTAAAAATCTTAAATAATCCTTAAAAACCATTAAAATCCCTAAAAATAGTTTAAAATTCTTAAAAATCCCTAAAAATCCTTATAGTCCTTGAAAATTCATAAAAATCTCAAAAATCCATAAAAATCATTAAAAATCCTTTAAAATCCTTAAGAATCCTTAAAAATCCTAGATCCTTCCAGTTGGGTGGATGACTGAAAACTGTCCTAACAGATGTTTTTAAAATTTGTCAGTGATTATATTATATTGTTATGATTTGTGAAAATATAAAATTATAGTACAAAGTGCGTACTATATTTACTTTGAAATTTTATAGTACATGAAGTTGTAATAATCGTACAAATACTATAATTATAGTACGGTTGGCAACGCTGAACAATACTGAAAACTGTGACGTAATTTCCGTTACCACAACCTACTCCCATATGATAAATGGAATACAGATAAATGGAAAAGGTATCTAAAGCGCGGATCCGCGCCGTGAGCACATAGGAACCACCCCTCGACACGGATCCGCGTCGTCCGCACTGAACCTGCTAGCAAGTGTGTTTCTTCGCGTTCTTTACAATTTTCATGCGTTTCACCACGAAAATCGTTGCAGGAAACAGGAAATTTGTTTCATTGTCGCATAACCCACACATTCATATAAGACGGAATAGACTGCAGTTTCTCAAACTGAAGAGCAGTAACTGTCTCGTATACAAATTTGGTAAAACAGAACGTGCTTTTGTTGCTTTTCTTTCAATAAAAGATTTGGATGTTGGCGCAGTTCTCTAGCAACAATATTGTATAGACTGCAAGCAGGATCCATCCAAAATCGCCTTTTCCTCTTTCAATTTCTTTTGGCGCTTTACCAACCACAACAAAATTACGTTATCCGAGACATAAGCGAAACTAGTAAGTTAAACAAAGTTTTAATAGGGTGCGTTGAGATGAAACAAAGTTTCACGTAATTTGCTTTAGTCACAAGTTTTATGAAACTTATTTCTCCAGTCTATCACCGGCAAAATATCGTCAAACACAGAATTTTTACCGTGTACAATTTTTAAAGCGTAGCAACTGCCCAGTATTTAAGAGACCATTGAAGTTTTACGTAGTTTTCGGAAAACAAGTAAATTGACCCTAAGTTAAATTTTGAAATTTAATAGTAATATTGGTTTTATCAATTTTAATATGTACATGTAATTCAATTACACCCTGTATCTAATGTACTTGGTTATTTTGGTGTATTTTGTTATGATCATGTGATTATTTTAATAAACTGAAACTAATTTTTCAAACTATATTTGATTTCAATAAAAACAGTTGTATAATAAAAAAAAATAAAATACATATTTCCGTTCTATGCCTTCCTAATTTGTAATTATAAAAAAAAATTGATGATTTTATTAAATATCTTAAATCAGGAATACTAAAAGTAAACTTTACATTGGCTAAAAATAAAGAAAGGTCCTTGTGGAAATTTAAATTTTTTTAAATTTTAAGAATAAAGTAATGATCCCAATTAAAATTTAAAAATTATAAATAAAATTAAAATTGTATTTATAATAAAATCATCAAAAATAAAATAACCTATAACTAAGTAAGATAAATAACAATACTTATATATCTATTTAACGTGCAGATTCTTAGTATGTGAGGTCCAAACTTTTGCAAATGAGTACTTATACTTTTCCATTTTTCTTAAAAAAAAAAAACGTCAAATACAAAATAACACAAATATACGGGTTCTAAGAATATATCTAATATTTTTATAATAATTATTAAAATAAAACGCCTGCCTATTTAACGCACTCAGTATGTGGTACCTTACAAAAAAACGTAACAGTTAAGTATACCCCCAAAAAGTTTGCACTATTGTTTATTGAGAAAAAAATATTGTTGATAAAAGTTGGAGCTTCTCTTATTTTTTTTATCCCTTTGCAACTCGGTCATTGATCTGTTGTCTCCTAGTTCATTATACTGATTCCTAAAGCTTGGATAAACTTGGGGATTCTCTGAACTAGGTTTGGTCCTGTCATGTGCATTGGTTAGACCTAAAATGTCTGTTTTGATTTATGTACAGTCAAATATTAGTTTCTTCTGTCATATCACACATTCTGCAGTTGGTGGTTCAATGATGGAGTCTCATTTTCTATGTGTTTGTAGTTTGCAATTAATTATTAGAAAGCCGACAACTTCCGTCAGTTGTCAACGATTGAGCTGTAATAGGTCATTGGTTATGAAAAAGTTGTTTTATACCTCTTCGTGTGCCTATTACCATGCAATAATTTCCAGTGGTTAGTATGTTGATTCAGTATCCACTGTTCAAATCCCAATAAAATGTCTTCTCTTCCCATCCTTGCGAGGTTATCAGCTTTTTTATTGCTTTTTACCCCACTATGCACTGGTACCCAAGCAATAGTGACATTATTGTTCTTTGCCAAGGTACTAAGTGATTCTAGGTGGTCGCATACAAGTTTAGAATTGTATTTGTGTGATTTCAGTGCCTTTATCGCTGCTTGACAGTTTGAGGCAATATAAATGGATTTACCGTTGTATTTTCTGTCTATATCCTCTGCTTGGAATACCGTTGCATGTTGTCCAAGATTTAGACTGATGTCTTTCTTTGGTCTCACTTCATATACAGCTATGTCGCTATCACTTTTGGTTTTCGAGCTATGAGTGTATCACATAATGCTTCCTTCATATGCGCTTTTCTCCCATTTCTGTCCATTACTGAAGTCGACAGAAAATGGTTTTTTGAATTGGTACTATGGGGACATTCTATCAGTGGTTATCTAAAGGATTGGATTATTGCCAAGCTAACAATCCTTCCGTGTCCGTTAAAATAATTTCTGTAGTTTATTGCATATTTAAGATGGTATGCTTCCAATCTCGCTTTACCCTTGATATGTATGTCCACGGAGACAGAATTAATATTGTTTTCATAGCCGTGGTAGATGTGCTGCTTTTAGTGCTCCCAGGGTTAGTTTTAGCCTCTTAAAAGCAAAAAACGCAATTCGCGCGTATATAACTTTTGGAGTAGGGGGTAAGATGAGCTTAATCCCAAATTTTCAGAAAAATCGACGCAATCATAAAGATTTCTGAGGTAAACTCAATTTTTATGTTCAATGATTGGAGTAATATTGGAATAGAAGAACAGAAAACGAAAAGAGTAATAATAAAATAAAATTCAGGCCTCGTGGCCAATAAATGATGTATTCATTTTTTTTTTGTTACCATGAATGAATTTTTTTGTACATATATATAAAAGAGATGCTTTTTTATTTATAGAAGATGATTATTACCTTAATTAATTTTTTTATACAGGGTGTTTCATTATTGAATACTGATCCTTGAGGATTTTATGAAAAATTCTTCATATGAAGCGATTTATTTATTAGATACAGTGTGTTGAAATTTAACAAAAAAATCAGTTTTTCCCCAATATCTGTAAAATAGTTTTTTTTTATTCCAATTTTGGCATAGTTGAAGTAATCCCTATAATAAAAATTATCTATGGGTCTATCCTCTTTAGTTTTAGTACAGGAGCTAACTCACATAAAAATCCTCATAGAATTAGTACTTTTTTGCACTATTATGCACTCAATAAACATTCCAGCTACGCATCTAATAGTCTAGTCAACAAGTGCTTTTTGGGTCAAACTTTTTTCTCCGGCTCCGAAAAATATGAACGAAGTGTTATTTGATTCGGAATAGCGTGTAGATAATTTTTTAAAAAATTCAAGAACCGCTTGCAAAAATTGTATAAGTTATAAACAATTACTTGAAAAAAAATAATGTTTGGTTTTTTGCAAATATTTCAAAAACGAGTTGACATTTTTATAGGGATTTTTCTATTAATTATGCATTAGTTAATTAACAATTTTTTCCTATTTGAACATGAACATTGTAAGTGCGATAATTGGTAAATAACAAATCTGAGATTTTTTGCCTTTTTGGAAATATTTTTGAAAGGTCTCAAAACAGATTACCGTTGAAAAAATTAAAAAATTGTTATTTTTCACTTTGTTATTAACAATTTACTTGGGTAAAAAATTAAAAAGCTTTATTAATCAATGAAAAAAAAATTTATTTTATATTACTATTGATCCGTTTTTTATGATCACATGAAAATGATTTTTAAACCATTTTATGACTTACTTTAAACCGATAAAAACAAGACGAACATGTGCTGATCGAACAGCTCAATCTAGATAATCTATTTCTTTGACTGGACTAATGATTCTAACACAATATAAAGAAATAAGACGTCTAAAAAAAGTCCGATTACATAATATTTACTTATACTAAACATAAAAGTACACATACAAATACAATTTTCATTTAAAAAATTATAACTATTTTGAAGAAAAAAAAACTAAAATTAATTTATTTATTAAAAAATTTCCGCCTAATGCAATATAATAAAGACGCCACTGATGAAAATTAAAAATAACTTATCCTGGAAAAAAGGTATTTTTATGCGTACTGTATGTACTGAAATTAAAAATAAAGCTATTTTAGAGATATTACGAAAAAACTATTGTGTTAAATTTTAACACCCTATATCGAAAATAAAGTCTGGAAACAGTCCTGGAATTCAAAAACTACTAAATATAAATTATCTAAATTCAAAAAATTCAAGATGGCCGTCTTCACAAACAAATGAATGTTTTTGAATTTTAAACGCATGAAAATGTGAAAAATGATATGTCAGTACTAAATCCAGAATTTGGACAATTTATCTTTAGTATTTTTTTAATTCTAGGACCATTTCTAGACTTTTAAAAACGCAGGACCCTTTCCGGATTTTTTAAACACGCTGTATAAAGAACTTTTCTTAAAAAGAGAATTATCGCCTTTTAGGATCAACATTCAATTATACACTTCGAAATTTATCGTTACTAAATATTTTTACAATTTTTTTATTTTTCCTAAACGATTTGGTCAGAATAAACAAATTTTCTATACATAATTTAATAAAAAAAAAAATCCAATTTTTGATGCAAATTTTTTGATTGAATTAACCCTCGTGATTGCGTTATCATCAACCGTAAATTTGTCCTCACTTTTACTCATGTTTTTATTGGTATTAGAAAATTCAGCCGGAAAAATTTTCCAATATAATGCAAATTATCTGACATTTTGTCCGATATAATTTGTTTCATATTAATCAATTTATCAGGCTACACAGATAATTTAGTGTCAATTTATCTGGGGAAATAGGTAAAAGTTAATCGGTTTTCTCCCCTTGCTATTTCAGCCTACCTAGTAATTAAACTGCTCTCTGTACCTCATCTATGACCCTTAATCCCATCCGTTTATCCGTATTAGCACTATGTGGTTCAATTAAAACAGAATAGTTATTTATATTTTTACCAAAAACTGAAATTCTACTTTATACTTTAATTTTTACATTAAAGTTTACAACAGGTTTAACTAAGTATTATAAAAAAACTAGTAGTATTGTTACGAGGTATTTTGGATAACTCAAAAAAGTCTAAAAAAACCTGAAAAAATGTATGGAAATTGTCTGTAATCGACAAGATTTCTTTCTAAATTTTTTTCTGTAAAATCTACGAAATTTTTTTAATCACGTAATATTAGAAATGTTCTACGGTTATGGTTTTTACCGAGAGATAAAGATGAATAAACATACGATTTAGAAAAGACGTACGCAATAACAAAGGAACAGAGCAAGTTGGTACTATATCAGACAAAATTATTTCGTAGATAGAGTCAATAGTATTCTCTAGTACCCGACCACTCTTTCGGTGAGAAAATAGAGGGGAAGTTCAACTAGAATTTAATTTGCAGCGATAGAACGCTCTGAGGTGTAGCTTCCAATATACCTCAATAACGTAGGGGTACCAGAAATCAAAACCAACTAGTTCAACAATAAACGTGACAAAAATAATTATACAAAATTATACTTACACTATCTTACGCATACTATTACTGAGGACAATCCCAAAAATATCACAACGGCTTTCGAGCTAACCACCAAAAAACCCCTTCTACCTGACTAATCGAAATTAAGTTTATTGTTCACCTTGCAATGACTAAAGTTTATCCTAATAAAAAGTGTTTTCAAACAAACGTTTTAAAATTTTGAAATTTGTTCTACATTAAAAAGCTTGTTGGAGATTGTAAATAAATTAAATTTAAATAATTTCATACACAGGGCGAATCTTAATTATCACCTAAACCGTGAATGGAAAATTATAACGCCAAGACTACAGTTAATTAACGTGAGGGGAATGTTACAACCGCCCCCCAACCCGATGCGATTGTAACAATAGTACGTATGTATGTTGATATAGGGGATAATTACACAGCAACCTGTAAGATCTATTGTGTCCCCTTCTAGTGCTTAGTCGTTAAAAATATCTTAGTGACTACAGCACTTCGTCTATTCCTATTCTCCTCAAGAGATTTACGATGTGTAACGGTTTCAGATTCGGTAGATTTCTTTCTTCTATCTGATGTGCTCCCAGCTATTGGGAGCCCTTAGATTTTTCCAAGCTTCTTAAGATATCCTCTTAGCCGGCAACTCCCTGTTAGGCGAAGCTTGTTTTTAATTCGGATTGTTCCATTCTGTGGACCTCTTCTGGTTATAGTTTCCCAGAAGAACTTTCCCTTGTCTCATTCCTTGTAGATTACCCCAGTGGTTGGTTCTTTTTAATTCCACTTCTCTTTTCAATTCTTCCAGTATCATGCTATTACTGATCCCACAAAATGGTACAGGCCCCAGAAATGGTTTTTGGTGACTTTATCTACTATTTCGTTTTCTTTTACCACGGTATGTCCCGGAACCGACAGGAGGGTAACTATATTATTCTTGCTTAGCTCATTTATTGTTTCTAAATATTCCTTGACCATCTTCTAGCTGATTATGACAATTTCTTACCTGTGGAATTTCTTTTCGACGTTGAATTGGACATATTTTTCAATAGCGTATATTTCCGCTTGAAGTCAAAAATAGTAGTTTATTTAACCATCCTCTGCCGTTACGTCATAATCGGTGAATTATTCTGCTATTTTAAGTGTGTCCTATTCGCTATGTGCGAGAAGGCGGAGCATTTTGACAGCCGATGCTAGCGCTTGCCGTGATCATCACCTGAACTTTTGTCCAGAACATTTTTCGACGGACCAAAATGCCAACAACAATACAAAAAACTCGCCTAAGTCCAGCAGAAATATGTTGTGTCGTGGGCTGTTAGAATAATATTTTAAACAGTCCTAGTACAAAATTTTATTGGTTTCCTTAAAGTCTATACAAATGTGAACAGTGAAAAAGAGACAACGAAAATTTTACTGTAGTTAGCTGACCACATAAACGGGGTTGTGACGAAGCTGAAATTTTAAAATTTGACTTAGTTTAACCGCTAAAAATTAAATTAATATTAATATGTAGGTACGTAAGTTATATTAAATTAAAGACTACATATTTTCTTTGGTTCGATGGTTATGCGGTTTAAGACATGGATTTGAAAGCAAAATATCATCGGTTCGAATTCCCCAATGCATCTTTTTTTTTTCAACAAGTAACTTTTTTATTTTTTTTATTATAATTTTGGAAAAAAAATATTTAGAAAATCCGCGAAAATAAACTACAATCACTCGAAGCAGTTTAATTTCTGGAACAAAGTTTTTAATCCGAGTTAGGACAAACAATGTTTTTACCTATTGTTTGCTTTGATTAATACTTCATTCAAAATGAAAAAGAGATTATTTTTTTTTAGATTTTCTGAATAAAAATTATCGAAAATAATGATTCGAACCTATGACCGTTCGCTTTCAAATCGGTGTCTTAAACCGCATAGCCATGGCACCATTAAAAAAATATAATCTTTAATTTAATATAACTGACCTACCTATAAATAAATAATAATTTCAATTTTGAGCCATTAAACCATATGTATAAGTAAAATTTTTAAATTTCGGCTTTTCCGTGGTCAGCTAACTGCAGTAAAATTGTCATAGAATCACTCGAAGGAGTTTATTTTTCGGAACAAAATTTTCAATCAGAGTCCTGGAATAATTTTACAGACGAAGAAAAACACAGAATTCTACGTAATGACTGATTCCAAATCTATTTTGATAAAACCAAAGCACTCTGGAATTAATACGCATGCTCGAACTGTTCTTAAATTAGAACCAAAACAAAGCTAATGAAACGTAGAAACACAGAATTACAAAATCTGACAATGTCAAACTCCTTTCCGTAATGTAATATGTAATACAGGATAAATAATAATTTCAACATGTATTAAAAGTGAGTGCAGTAGGAATTGACTTTTTTTGTGAAATATTGGAAAAATTAATGATATTTACTGAAGTCGTGTGAATTAGAATATTGCGTATTATTTAAAAGAAAGTAAACACGAACGTAACAAAAATATAAGAAGAGTCTTAAAAAATGTTTAAAACTACACAATTTATCATGATTGGTTCCATTATAGTATCGACAATAGTTAATAAATCAGCTTATAAATCCGACACAAAGATATGTTTAAACTGGTATTATTTTATATTTTTCATTTTTTAACCGTTTTAACGGTTTTTAATTCAAATGACAAAAGTTTTTGAATATTCGAAATTATATACAAGAGGTCAAAATTAGTCTGATTAACATTATATATCGTCCAGTTATTCGAGCCCTAATCCATCATCACATTGTTGGCGAGCCTCAAAACGTTGAAATGCTTTAGTTGCGTTAAGTAGAAGTTGTTGACATTTGATATCCCCACATAACTTCGATGTCTCGAGTCTGGAGAGTTCTGGAAACTTTGTGACATTGCTAAACGAAAAATATTCGGTCTACTTGAGTTTACGCTAAAATAGTTGTAACTATGTGGAATTTTTTTAGAAAACGATTTGAACGAAAACAAAAAGGTAGTATTAAGAAAGTTAATTTCGAAAAAGATGGCAGTGCCCTCTATTACCTACTACTTATGAAAAAAAAACGTTAGGAGTTATCGCATTTTTTAATTACAGATGGGGTATATGCTTATGTGTGTGATAGCAGAGAGATGGCATTAGATTGTCTATTTACCAAAAACATATTTTAAAGGACTTCTGATCTCGTATATGAAAATATAACATGTAGAATTATTTCAAAAAGTTTATATTCATTTACGTACTGGTGGGTATCTAATTGGAGTAGATCAATCAACTAATAAAAAAATATTTATATTAACAATGTCAAACACTTCATTTTGCCCTACTTGATGGAGTAAGATGAGATGAGTTTAGTCTTTGCAATAATCACATAAAGGAAGAGCTACTTCATATTCGTCCTCCTTTCCTGCACAGTGCGCCTATATTTTTCCATGCATATTTAATGGTATGTGCATAATATCTTCAGGAGTAGGTTTACGTTGTGATTGCGAGTTTCCACTAGCATTTTTTAGTGTAAACATGACGGGAATACCATCAACATTACCAGTTTATTAATTTTCAGTTTGATCGAAAGATTTAGTTGGATCAGTAGAACAGAGATTGTCCTGCTTTGTTGCAGGAACAGACATCGCAGGTATCGCTTCATTTTGACTTGGGTAATACTTCGTTCTTAGGGAGCATGCGATTTTTTTTAAAAAAAAGGTGGATCTTACGTATTTTGGTCTCCTGAACACGAATCCGAAATCAAAACGTGGCGCTCTCAATAGGATTAGACTGGTCTTCGATTTGTGAAATAAAAGCAGGTCAATCAGATGTTACCTATGGAGCATATAGCTGCGCTCGTTGAAAAAATGTTGGTTAACTGGTCAGACACTATAGTTTTGTTAAAGCCATTTTCCGCAAATTTTGATATTCCACACAAAATTTCTTAAAGAAAAAGTCAAGATTGCCTAACTGTAAGGTAATTGTTAGTATTCTACATAAATGATTGAAAACATATTCGTACTTTTCTCTTGATTTCTTTGGCAATAATTCTAATGAAGCAGTATTCACTGCCTCAACCAGCTCTTGAGAAGTCCCAGGAATGGAAAATTCATCATCACGTAACATTTTACACGCAACCAATTTTATTACGAATTTCAAAGCACAATATAAAATTATTCGCGATGTTTTCCTACCTCGTAGGAAAAGCCACATTCCTGGACTCTGTGTTGCTAAGTCTCGGCTTGCGCCTCGACTTAGCAATCTTCATAGTCATCCAGTAATGTTAGACTTTTCCTACTCGGTAAACAATGTAGTAGTCATTATAGCAGCTCTAATAAAAGCATTTACGTATAGTTTAGCAACTTGAAATTATGTCACCACAAGATCCGGATTTTTTCTCACCCATATAGAAACTTTCTGGTCATAAAATACACTCAAAGGTGTCATAAGTGATTGTAGGCGATGAGTGCAGTGTGGAGAAAAACACAACAAGATAATGCCGTTGTTTTTTGTGTAGTCAATGACCACAATGTTCTTGGTATTGGTGAAATGTCCATCCAAGAGGAGAGACAAACAAATATCTTGAACCAGGAAAAGAATATGGCAACCTGCATCCATTCCCTAGGACGCTACTCAGTTGTAACTCTAGGAGAACAATCATCCAATTGTTCGTTTGCTCGAACCCGCGGAAATATAAACGTAAGAGGCATGTATATTCCTGCTGCGTTGAATTAAACTTCAATCAAAAGCGTAGATATGAGGAGGGTAAAGGGGGATACCAAAAAATAGCACGAAAAGAAGAAAAAAATATGTGTGAAATGTAGAAACGGAAAATAATCAATCACATAATCACTCTCACAAATGAAAGTTTAGATACAATTATATAATCAGTGTTGGAACAGATCCGGAATAAAATGAAGAAAAAATCACGGAAAACTCCAGAAAATCAAAGAAATAAACGCCAAAAAGTATTTTACGCTTACGCAGAAAATCAAGAGATAATGATATAGAAATTACCACAGTTTATAATGGGGAAGTTTTTTCGTAAAATTCTTCCAATGAAAACGAAGGTATGGAAAAAATAAGAATTAATTTTTCCACACTTGAATTTGAAAAAAAATGAGCAAGAATGCATTTTTCCACACTCGAATTTGAAAAAAAGAAACAGGAATGCATTTTTCCACTGTTTATTTTGAAAAAAAGAAGCAAGAATGCATTTTTCTACACTCGAATTTGAAAAAAAAAGATGCAAGAATACATTTTTCACAGTTAAATTTCGCAGATTAAAATTTGGAATTACTAATTTTTTGGCAAGAGTTGCTGTAGTCCATTTAACAGAAAAACAGCAAAAATGCAGTTTTGAAATATGATTTGAAGAAAAAGCAAAAATGTATTTTTCTCGACAAAAAAATTGAAAAAAACAGCAAAAGAACATTTTTCACACACCTATTTGAAAAAAAAAACGGAAATAACAAACATTTTTCCCACAGAATTTTATAAAACAAAGCAACAATGCATTTTTCCCCACAGGAAACTGAAATACATGAAAATTTGGAATTCAAAGCAAAAGTGCATTTTTCCACAAAGAAAATCGAAAAACAACACAACAATGCATTTATTTATATAAAAATTTTAAATTCAAAGCAAGAATGTATTTTTGCACACAGGAAATTAAAAAACAAAGCAATAATGCATTTTTTCATAAAGGAAATTGAAAAATAAAGCAACAATGCATTTTTCATACAAAAAATTGAAAAACAAAGTAATAATACATTTTTCCACACAGGAAATTTAATAAATAAAGTAACAATGCATATTTTTTACACAAAAAATTGAAGCACATAGCAAGAATGCATTTTTTTAAACAAAAAATTGAAAAACAAAACAATAATGCATTTTTTCCTACGGCTGCTTAGTATATACACAAAAATGCACTTTGTGACTTATGGCACTCGCCTTTCGTCACATGCGTGTGAAAAGTGCTATTTCAACACTTGTTGCGCAATATACTATTCAACATCTTGTACAAAAAGAGAAAAGAAAACACTTCCCGGATAATCTGCTTCTCTAGGATCACCCGCAACCAATTCCAATTCCATCTGGCTCATTTACACGCTGAGGCGTACATATGGAAGGGTAAAGGGGGTAATTAACCACCCCAGGATACCAAAATATAGCACGAAAAGAGGAAATAAAAATGTGTGAAATGTAGAAACGGGCAAACATATTTGTCTAAAAGTTTTCATTACCTCTAAAAAAAAAACTACGCCCTTCACATTAATAGTTATTGTGGTTCCCATCTCAGCAGATGCCAAAACTACAACTTGTTTCCTACCTTTCAAAAATAGTATCTTCTAAGTATGTTTAGGTACAATTGTAATTCCTGTCTCGTTGTAATTGTAGATTCGATCAAGAGTTAACTTGTTTTCCTCAACAACTCGAGTTAATAAATCAAAAACTTTCAAACATTAACTTTGTTGAAAGCGGCCACTCTAGCAGCACTAGTTGCTTCTGGTTTTCGCAACAATAGTTGAGGATGGCGGGTCTTGAAACCCGATTACCAGTCTTTTTCAGAAATTTGTTTGATTGATGGAAAGCTATGGGCTCTTATCTAATTTTTCAGCCCATTCATAGGCTAAAGCTCTTAAGTCATAAAAATCAAACCAAATAATCTTTCTTCCAATTTCAACAGGTACTCGACTAATAAAGTCTCTTCTTCAGGTAAAATTGGACTTGGTTGGTGTATCCACTGGCAGATACCGCTGGAATTTCAACAGGACTACTTGTTTGTTGCTTCAATATTTTTATTCTTCATTCGAGTACCGACTAGGGAACATTGAATTAATTAGCTGCCTTTTAATACCCCAGTTCCCTTCTAAAAATAGCATCAATGGCAATTTTTATAGCCTCTGGTTACCATTTACATCTTTCAGTTTTACGCAAGTACTTCCTAACCATAAAAAGAAGAACACACTATTTATGAGAAATGACCCATCTTGCTCCATCTGCGCCATTTTGTAGTAGCATCGTTGTAACTATAGGTTTAGATTCAGTGGAAACAAATACTTTCCACTGGTAATTATGATTTAAGAAAAAAAGTCCACACCCACCTCAGCTCTATTAGAAGATTCGCCTAATAAAATAGCACAGATAAACAAAACCGAAAGAACCACATAAACGTTCAACAGACTGACGCGTACAGTGTAGCCCCCCCTCCTCTATGTACTGAATCAGCTTTGGATTGGTCATGATAGATAGCACCACTGGTTTGGTCACTACCCCATGTTGCCACTACCTCCCCTAATGTAATAACTACTCTTAAATTATAGAGAATGCAATTTAAAAAATTTATAATGTACGATCTACACTACAAAATGCATAAAATGGGAAGAAAAAAATCTCATACGATTTCATAAGCGTCATTTTTTTGTAAGGTACCTCATACTGATAATTCTACCTGTAATGCCTAAATAAATCATATTGCCTTAATAAAAATTATATTAATAAAAAAAACAAAGTTTTTAATTTTTGCTGTTAAAATTATTTTCCAAAATATGCTAGTACATATTCAATTATTTTTTAAAATATAATATTGGATACTTAAAATTTTGTAGGATTCTACTCCTATTTATCTATTTTTTTATTATTAAGATTTTTCTATTTATATATAATATACCAGATGTATTAATAAAACGCATTTATTTAATTAAATGTGATTTTTTAAACATCTGGTATAACACATCTTTGAACACCAAGGACTGAACAACTGCTCTGCACTTAATCCTTGATTCTTCCAAATAATTATTCAAGATTTAGATTATAAGCATGTGGATATCAGTATTAGTATACTTCAAATAATGTTTTTGAAGTATAATAATAGTATATAGAGGATTTCATTCGCTAAACGACCTTATTTAAAAATTAAAAAAACTTATATTTAATTATTTGTTATACAGCTGTTTCTACCTTTGGGTTATATCAGTTAATCGATTTTGTTTTTTCTATTTTTAACGGAAGTTTAGTTATTGAAACGATCTATTGTAGACTGACTTGGTATGTAATCAAAAGATCAATTTCATTAGGGATATATGTATAATCATATATTTATAGGACGATAATATATAACATAGAATCTTTTATATCTTTAAACTGTCTTAATACATTTTAATAAAGCTGTGCTAGTGTACAGGTTGATTTTTTGAAAAAGTCTGTTGAAGAAATTTGTTCAATTTCAGGAAAAAATTATTTATATAATCCTTGTATATATAATTTTTAATATTTTTTTCCTACTACATTTTTTATAAATCAACCTGTACATTTTTATGTAAAATGTTTAATCCTTAAATAAATGTTTATATTTTTCTCAATTTATCTATAACTATATTTCATTTACAGGGTGAACCACGATATTTGGCATCTTCTCATCGGAATAAAAAATAATTTAATTTATATCCATTTTGTAACTGGATAATTGTTGGATATCAAATATTCTGATCCATTCTGTATATATTTTTTTACTTGATACTAGAATGACATTTTTGTGAGAATTCTAAAGCCAGGTAAAAAAATATATTCCTTCTCTCTGTTACCGATAAAGAATTTAACATATCGGCATCGTATAATTTTATGGCAAGTAATATATGGTAATATTTTGTTTTATTGGAACGAAGTTACTTAACGCGGCTCGCGGTATGAGTTAACTGGCAGAAAGCGTCGCGTACGGAAAAAGCGTTATGCCCCCTCCTTTCCTCTCTTTCTACAATATAATTTTTTTTTTTTTTAGAATTTTTTTTATAGCTTTTATAATTATTTTACAGAGAGAGATATTTTTTTAATTTGTTCTGTTTTTTTCTTGTTTTTTTTATTTTCTGATTTTTTGTTTTTTCCCATTTTTTCTGTTTTTTCTTTCTGATTTGTAAAATTTACAGGGTGATATTGTTATAATCACTAGGGTGATATAGTAATAATATTGATTCTATATATTTCAACCTCTTACTAGTGAGCTCTAAAAGGCAAGTCTTGTGCAGGGAAGGTACGGCTATTATTATTGTTATTATTTTCCATGTGCAATTTTCATAGATCGTTGGAAATAATATGGTTTTGTATTATTTTCTTTATTCTTGCATTACTTAAATATTTGTTTCTGTTTGACAAGTTGTTCTGTTTTATTTTCTATTTATCTCTTTTATTTTCTACTTTTGTCTCATTTTTTCTTAGTCCTCTGATAATTTATGATTTTTTTGACATTCTTTTTTTTTGGTATTTTGTTGCGATTTCGTTGCGATTTTTTGCGATTTATTTCAATTCTTTCGAATTTTTTAATTTCATTCTTTCGAATTTTTTAATTTTTTTATGGATGTTGCTTTTTTTTTGTTCTTTGGTTTTTTGCGATTTTTTGCAATTGTGATTTTTTTGCGACTTTCTTTTCGTTTTTTAGCGATTTTTAGCGTTTTTTTTTATTTTTTTTGTCTTTTAATTTTTTTCAATATTTTCTGATTTTCCTTTCAATTTTTTCCAATGTTTTCTGTTTTATGCCCTCTCCAGCCGACATTACATTACAAGACGAAGAAAAATAAAATTTAAAAAAAATTATCAAAGAAAAGGAAATCAAAAGTAGAAAGAAACAAAGAAGATATGTGAAATATAATCAATAATAAAAGTCCTATAACAAATTAGCATTATTACACAAAATTAAAAATAAATTTATTTAGACATACTGTATATACGTTTAATTTATGACATAATCTTTGACATGCATCTACTTTTAAAAATTAAATTAACGTTTCAATGACTAACTTTGAAGAAAAATTTGAATCATACTCGTAAAAACGAAGAAATATCTACATACAAATTTGTACATATCTACATACGAATTAGCAGCACACTAGATCGATTTTTGTTACTTTATAAACACTTTTTCTAATCATTATGTACTTTAAAATACGCTATAATTTCTAAAACTATTAAAATATTTCGTATAAATCACTTACCGTTGTTCTTATAGATGATTTTTTTGTTCACTTTTAATGTCTAACTACCACTCGATAATTGCACTACTGTTTGCTTTGTTTTTTTTTACAAGCTATCGCGATTTATTTCAATTCTATCGATTGTTTTCATTTTTATGATTACAATTTTGCTTTTTTTTGATCGTTCTTTGTTTTTGCTATTTTTTGCGACTCTTTTTCGTTTTTCTTGCTATTTTTATCGTTTTTTTTTCAATAGTATTTTTATCTTTTCATTTCTTCAATATTTTCTTATTTTGATTTCAATTTTTTCCAATGTTTTCTGTTTTATGCCCCCTCCAGCGACATCACATTACAAGACGAAGAAAAATAAAACATAAACAAACAAAAATTATCAAAGAAAAGGAAATAAAATAGGAGGTGATATATAGGAAGATAATCAAAAAGAAGAAAGAAACAGATTAATAGAAGACACATTATTGAGATGGAAGAACTGAAGAAAGTAAAAAAAGTATTTGGAACAAAAATTTCAATATATTATATTTTTTTAATTTATAGCCGATTAAACCCAGCCTGGACTGAAAATCTTAGATAGGGCATCTTGTGTGGTGGTGGTATATCGCCTCGTTAGGGGTAGAATGATTATAGTGGTAAAACTAATTTATTACTTTTAATTAACTGGTATAACAAACACAATGATAGATATACGACATACTCTATTTCATAATCAAGAACCGACTCCCTGTTGATGAAGAGTTAACTCTTGAATTACGATTAAACCACTCTCTTGCTTGTTTATATTTCTTAACATTTAACAATTATATGTCATTCCTTGGCTAACGTGATATTTCGAGGTCAGTGTCACATACAGTTTTTATTCATTTAAACTTGGCCTCTTTCTCATTAAAACATATAATACAGGATTGTACTATTGGTACTATCGATATATTGAGTAAATCAAGTCCTGTCTTGTTTTTCACAAAAAAATTGCTTTATTGTTTAAAATAACATAATAAAATCTTAAATTAATATACGGGTCAAATTGGGTGAAAAATAAATTGAAAATATTCTACAGAGTGTCTCGTTTTTAACTTCTATTTTTACATAATTTCCCTGTTCGTTGCTTGTTTCGGTCCATAAAAATCATTTGTGAGAATCAAAAGATTGTTAGTAAAAAATGTAAGATTGATGTGTTTTTTTTTCCTAATATGTCAATTATACTTTGAGTCAATTGATATTAAAGATTATCTCTAACAGAGAAAAGTACATTTATATTGCTTTTAAATTTAATCATATGGATTGTATTTAGAAGTAATATACCTAATTCTAAATAAAAATTATATATTTTTCTATCTTAATTGTTGTATCTGATTCTATGCTATTTTTGTTAATCTGTATTATATTGTTATTAATTATTTTATACAAGTCTAAAATAATTCTGGAAAAATATATTTTTTAAACAAAAACAAACTGATTTTAGTAAAATTTAGATTTAAATAAAAATTTTTAATTTAAGAAATTTGGTGTATTTTGACACAATTATAACAATGTTTTTTTATGCATTAATATATTGATTATTTTAGACTAAATAAACCCTGCACATCCTTTCTACATAAACATAATATAAGCTGGCTAAAATTATTTTTTCCTAATGGTGTATCTATTTTAAAGAGTATGCAGGTCCGTACTCAAAACCAATTTGTAAATTTTTTTTATTTTAATTGTAATAAATTAATATTTTATTTGAAATAAAATGTTTCTCATGTTATATTTGGCAACTATGGCCAGATCAAAATCATATATGAACTGAAAAACAAACTATATTCTATTTCAGAAATATATATTATTGAAATAGAAATATTTGTATAAATAATGTTTTTTTGATACATTAAGTCTTATAGATGTTTAATACTAAGGCATATGTAAAAATAATTTCTTATTTAATTTAAATCACAAATAAATTCTTAAAACCAATTATTTATTGTTTTTATTTTTAGAAGGAAATGGTTAATTTATTTTTTATTTTGAATTCTGATATTTTCTGTACGTTTTAGTAACAAATGTTTTTCATTGGTAAACGTGAATAGAGGTCATCGAAGTGGTCCATATAGAATGAATCTTAGATCCTTTATAATGGAGAAACAGGTAGTTGTGGTAGTTAATTAAAGAAAATAATAAGCGCACTGCATATAAACTATTAAGACAAAATACCACTCGACGGCGAAGAAATAAACAAAATACAAAATATATACAAATTTACAAAATGTTACAGTATTAATAAAAATGGAAAAAAGACACAAAAACGTCCCAAAGACAACTCTACAATTCGATTGTTTGTTATAAAAATCTGAAAAGTCTGGAAAACCTATGATGCACATTTTTTCGTGCCCTCTAGCGGCAAAACTATTAGAAATTCTGCAAACAAGTTTTGAGACAAAAGTTGTAGGAAATTTTCTAATCCCCTCTATTTTGTATTATTAATTAGAACCAAGAATATATGTGAAATCTGATCAATAATAAAAGTATAACAAATTAGCATTATTATAGAAAAATAAAAATATATTTATTGGAACATACTGTAAACATTTCTAAAAGCATCAAAATTTTACTTACCTGTCTTCTTGTAGATTTTTTGTTCACTTTTAATGTCTAACTAACACTCGATTTTTAGACGATAATTGCACTACCGTTTGCTTTGTTTTTTTTCACAAGCATTCGCGTACGCACACTTACGACGAATTTTCCATCGCGTTTTGCTTTTTTAAGCAACATAATTCGCATTTTCAAAGTTTTCCAAGTCTAATTATACCGGTATAAGTAATAATTAATAATGGATAAGGCGTCTAGATTGTTATTTGAAAATAAGAATGACATTTGACGTTTGATATTTCTAGAATGTGAAGCAGTTTTTCGTGATCGACTTGGTTCGGCCTGGTTATCCAAGCGAAAGCGAAATTCTTCTTTCTACTAATTATATATTTTAAGATTGTAGTATACTAAAGCTATTTAACATATATCATAATATATAGTAAACGAAAAAGGATTTATTAATAAAGATATCTAGAACAATAATTGTATGGAGATACACATGTGTCATAACGCAAATCTAGGGTTAAGGGTGCTTGTTAGAGGCGGGACGTAACAATGTGACCTGTTATATGTTATCGCGTAACTCAATATATTACAAAGATGATATAAAAAAAATATCATACAGTGCCAGAGATAATTTTAATCAGTATAAAAATAATAAATGTTTAATCTTTTATAAAAATCTAAAATGTGGCGGACGAAATTTTCAAAATCGAAATCGAAACTATATTCAAATTTGGTATGTGAGGGTTGGAGGTTGTTATTTTTAGTTCATATGTACGTTGAGCGATCAGGCTTTACTTATCATGAAAGGTTCATTGAGGTACTGTAATAAAGCACATCTGTGGCACGAAACACTTTATTCAGATAAGATGTGTACACGTTGGTGTAGTTGTCGAACGACTGACTCTAAATTAGATGTTTGTTGCGGCGTTGCCGCTCTGACATATATGACAGAGGTTATGAATTTTTTTGTCAAAATGGCTACTAAAACATGCGATTATATTTTAAAAATAAATAATGATGTTAAAGGGTGATGATTTAGCTGATTGACAAAATTTAGCAGATTTGATAAAAGAAATTCCCGGTTGAGCTGGAAAACTCGCCGAGCAATGAAGAACAGTAAGTAAATAAATTTTAAATGAGTACGAGTAGGTACTACAAAGAAAGAGAATAATATTGAGTGAAAATTCAAAACAAAAAAAAGCTCGGGATATTGCGACATCCCAAAAACAAACAAAGGATTGTCCAGGAATAAAATAGAAATAGGCAATAAATTTATTACAGTTTGTGGTAAAGTTTTAGGCGATAATGACGTTCCAAAAATAAAAATATATTTATTGGAACATACTGTATATATGTTTAATTTATGACATAATTTTTGACATGCAGCTACTTATTAGAATTAAATTATACGTTTCAATGACTAACTTTGAAGAAAAATTTAAAACATACGCGAATTATCAGCACACTAGATCGATTTTTATTTCTTTATATATACTTTTTCTAATCATTATTAACTTTAAAATACGGTAGACATTTCTAATACCATCAAAATTTTACTTACCACTGTTCTGGTAGATTTTCTGTTCACTTTTAATGTCTAACTAACACTCGATTTTTAGACGATAATTGCACTACCGTTTGCTTTGTTTTTTTCACAAGCATTAGTGTACGCGCACTTACGACGAATTTTCCATCGCGTTTTGCTTTCTTAAGCAACATAATTCGCGTTTTCTAAGTTTTCTAAGTCTAATTATACCGATATAAGTAATAATTAATAATGGATAAAGCGTCTAGATTGTTATTTGAAAAACAGAATGACATTTGACGTTTGATATTTCTAGAATGTGAAGCAGTTTTTCGTGATCGACTTGTTTCAGTCTGGTTATCAAAGCGAAAGCGAAATTCTCCTTTCTACTAATTATATATTTTAAGATGATATAAAAAATAATGTCATACAGTGCCGGAGATAATTGTAATAAGTATAAAAACAATACATGTTTAATCTTTTATAAAAATCTAAAATGTGGCGGACAAAATTTTCAAAATCGAAATCGAAACTATGATTTTTCCTCGAGGCTAACCACTCAAACCAAGCAACATAATTCGGGTTTTCTAAGTCTAATTATACCGGTATAAGTAATAGTTAATAATGGACAAAGCGTCTGGATTGTTATTTGAAAATAAGAATGATATTTGACGTTTGTCATTTCTAGAATGTGAAGCAGTTTTTCGTGACCGACTTAGCTTAAGACGAATTCCCACTACGCAGAAAATCTGCAGGCGGATTTTCTGTATCCAATTCTATTAGTCAATTTTGAATATTAATTTGAAATCGACCAATAGAATTGAAACAAAAATTCCGCCTGCTGATTTTCCGCCTAGTAAAAATCCGTCTGAACTCTGGTTATCTACAGAAAGCGTATAATAATCGCTCTGGTAACCAGACGAATATTATTCGAAAGGCAATGACGTCACTCGTGTGATAGTTATTGTACGTTAACTTGAAAGTTTGATTATTTATCAAAGTGAGCAGTGTGGTACAATGGAACAGTGCATGCTTTACACATAGAAGTTCCTGGTTCGATTCCCGAGAAAATTCCACACTTGTAATTTTGAACCAATCAAAATACGTTATTCTGACAGATCACCATGGTAACGGAGGTATTTTAGTGGAAATTTATTTCTCGTGGGATACCCAACAGCGAATTATACTGGAAATTTTTTGACGTTTACAATAACAGACCATTTTTGACAGACTGGTTTTTATTTGTTCACATAATATTTAGTTTTGATACATTTTAATTACAAAGCTAAGATGTTTTCCATATTCTTCGGACACCTCCTCTCTTCTTAATGGCGAAAATGCAGGACTTTGAATATTTTTCCCATTCAATACTTTCAATTTTGCGTAGTTTAGATGCAAATATTCGTGGACAATCCGGAACAAATTTTCTTTCTTCAAGTTTGAGCCACAATTCTCTAGTCATGGTACGATGATTGATCATTACATCAGACAATTTCACGCATATTTTGCATATAGTATGATTTTCAAATCAATTCATTTTTTAAACAAAGAATTTTATTAATTTTACTGGCTGTGCAATATTCTTTGTAACAAAACGCGAGTTTTTTTGATGTTTTGAAGTGTCAAAATACAATGATCACAGCCTCCTCTGATTGATGCTTGCTGACGCTGATTATGAATTCCATACCATTAAAGTGCGCATAACGCATGTTAAGAAAAACGCAAAAAAAACAATTTTCTACCACTTGTAGTTACTCAAAACTTATGTAAAATTGAACAATATACTATTTTCTATCTTGAAATGGTATTCCCATGCAACTACAATGAGTAGAAATTACCAATTTGAAGGCCTAAATAATTGCTGACGCGCTATGAATCTGTTCATGCAGCTTCCCGAAAAACCTTTAAAATTATAATTTTCTACCACTTGTAGTAAGCTCAAGTAACTATAAAATAAAAGAATATTATATTTTTTGTCCCTAAATGGCACTTTTGAGCTACTACAATTAGTAGTAATTAACAGTTTATAGGCTAAAAGTCCATTGGTGTGAAGACAAACTGAATATTATTATGTAATATGTTCCTGTAGGTATGTATCTGTAAAACTAATATTTTTTTCATTATTTACCACTTGTAGTAGCCCGAAGTAAATAAAAAAATCAAAAAATGTAATATATTTCATCATAAAACTGTATTACCGTATAACTACAAACACATTCCTAAATTATAGATTTATAAAAATAAATTCCTCATTTTTTAGATTTTTGCATCTGTTAGATGACTACCAGCAGGGTTATTCTACTAAATTTATAGCCCGACTACAAGTTTAATTTTGGACTTGAACTTGATGTATTGCTAAGTTCAAAGCGGAGTTATAGCTTTTTCGAATTCTGTTAAGCCTCTAGCACCCCTTGCAGTCTACATATGAGGGCTATACTGGAGTCTATTCTTATAACCACCAAATGAGGTGCCTATTAAAAATTTTAGTATGCTAGAAGCACACATAACCCATTATTTTCGTTTTATCTGTAAGTATTTGGTGCAAGTTGTGAATAAAATTAATATGACTTTCTTGATTGACTTTTTTTAGAATACTTGTTCGTATTTATGTCTAATATTGTTATTTCGCGATTCATGTCTTTGCCTTGTGCAGTTCTAACGTTTCTACATTAATAAAAACAAATGCAGTCAGTGAACCAATAATGAACTGCTCAAGGCGATATTTAAATATTGAATTTTAATAATTCTTTATGGAAAAATTTTGGGAAAATATTCCCTGTGACAATATAAAAATATTATGCACCAAATCTGGATAATCTTGTAGTTTGTAAATAATAGCAACATTAGCACAGAATTTAGAATTCTCCCACTCTTGCTAAATCTTTTTTTTTAAATATTAACAGAAAATAAATATTTTATAATATTAGATTAAAGCTAAGGTGAGAGTGTTCTAACTTCTGTGCTGCTGTCACACATTATTTATTATTTGGCTACATAAACTACAAGATAGCTCAAATCTGTTGTGTGATATTTATTTTCTGTTAATTATTATTAAATTATAAAAAATAAACCACTAAACTTTAGTAAAGAAGTCAGAAACAAACCAAAAAAATCTGGTAAACTTTGTCCAACTACTAAACCGACCGTGGGTAAAAATGAGAGAAGTGGGGAACGAAAGAACAAAGGGGTTTTAGTTGTTGGACAATCTATAAAGAAGTCAGCCTAAAAAAAATATATAAACTCTTCTTCTTTTTGTTCATAGAAAACAACGTTGCCAAATCCCACAGACTACTTTTCTAGTACTCTATACTTGTAGCCGATTAAATTTATAGTCTGACTCTTTGTTAGAATAGTGGAATCTGGCTGGACTATAATTTACGGTCTACATGTTTAGTATACTAAATTTATAGCCTGTTTTATAGTTTCTTAGTAGAATAACCCTGCAGGTACTATAAAATACTATGGGTGAATAATTATTGTAACGAATAAAATATTTTATTTTTATATATAACAATAACATAAATCATTTACAAACTATATGGTGATTCAGCTCCGGTTTTGAAATAGTAAAAACCATTACCACTGCAAAAAAAAACAAAAGAAAACAACTTAAAATACCATTTTATAAATATTTTTTCATAGCCGTCTATTAATTTTTCTTAAGAATAGAAAAAAATAGGGTGAAATAGGGAAATAGGGAAGTAGGAAAAATAGGGAAAAAAATAGCGATAGGGAAAAACCGGAAAAAGATCAAAAAATTAGTAAAACAGAAAAAAATAGGGCCAAAATATTAAAATTTGATAAAATAGGGAAAGACAAAAATAAGAAGGAAAAAGGGAAAATAGAACAAAATAGATAATAATAGAGAAAACAACGAATAAATAATGAAAAATAGGAAAAAACTAGTGACATTACTAAAATTAAAAAGCATTAATTGGAAATTAAACTTACTTAGTTAGATATTTAGTTAGTAAGATTTTAAATTGTCATATTTTATAGAGTCAAAATTGTAATTTTTTGAAAATGGTGTCCGGTTGTTAGACACCGAAACGTCAAAAATAAATTCCAATGTATATAAAATAAGTGACTTAATTCCAAATTAAATTTTTAAAACTGAAATTCTACGGATGCTTCAGCCCAACCACGCAAAAAGCTAAAATCATTCATTTATTTTGTTTAATTTTCCTCTGTTTGAAAAATATTGGAAAAAATTTTTTAAATCGAAGAAGCTTTATTTAAACATTGATCAATTCAGAGATTTGCTGTTAAAAATCTCTTTAAATTTAGTAATTAGAAAATTTTGTTTTGCATATTATAGAGATTAATAAAAATACAATAGAAGTAATTTTTTGTGGGTTTAAAAATGATTTAAACATTTTCTGTCTATTTATATGTGTCGTAAAAAAATCAAAAAGTATTGACCCATGAACTTGAAATTTGGTGATATTGTTACGTATATTTTACCAACAATGCCAATATATTAATATGATTTTTTCATTAATATTCCCTCATTTTTAGGGTTCCGTATCTTCGTATACAGGGTGGCGAAAATTTCATTGCACCATATTGCTTTTTCGTAAGCCCTTACAGATACAGGAGTCGGTCAAATGAGAAAAAAGTTTCATATTTTGCAGACCATTATAATGGCTTCAACAAGTTTACAACAAATTGTTCTAGTAAAATTTTTTGATGTTTTTAATAATAACGGCTCTACTTTAAAAAAAACGTAAGTACGCTATTTCGGATTTTATCGTATAACTCAGGAACCAGTTGGAATATCGTAAACTTGTTGAAGCTATTATAATGGTCTGCAAAATATGAAACTTTTTCCCCCTTTAACCGACTCTGTATCTGTACGGGTTTACGAAATAGCAATATGGTGCAATGAAATAATTTTCGCCACCATGTATATGCGAATTGTAATATTCGATATTTTATTAATTTTATCTATGCAATAGTATTAATTTTGTTAAAAATTGCATTTTTTATCTTACAATTTTTTTCTATCTTTGTCGGTTACGCTGATATTAACAAATTTGTTCATTGCATTTCAAAATTTGTTTATCTCTGCTATTATTAGTTTTGTTTAAAAACGCATTTTTCTCTCATATTTTTTTTTCCTTCGTCGAACACACATCCGCCAGGTAATTTTTCTTTTCAGTTATTTATATTTTTTACCAAGTATTTTTCACTTTTTAGTTCGATTAAAATAGTCCTTTATGCTCTATATTTGGTACGGAACCCTAAATGTGCGAAGTCCGACACCGATTTTTTTTTTAATAAGGTGACAGTATTTCTTGGAATCAAACTAACCGGTTTATAAATTCCTTCTGCATATTCCAGTAAATATTTGATTCATTTTTTTTAAGTAAACAGTTCATTTTGTTTACTTTTCGAGATTATAATAATACCAATAATATACTGGCGATCATTTGAAATCCTTATTTTTAACATATCCTGCATTATTTCTAATTAAAACACAATACTGTATTAAAAAGTGTAGTTGGCCCGCTACATTTGGAAAGAAAAATTTTCAAAAATTTAAAAGGAAAAGTTTGAAATAAAGAAATTATTTAAATATTAAGGGAAAAACAATCAAGTAAATGGTTAAAAAAAACAATCATGCAAAAAAGTAGAGAAAAAAGAGTGGAGAAAATATGTTGCAAACAAATACTATTTAAATAAAGAGTGGGGGAAACAAGAAGGAACAAGTTAGAAAAACAGAGTTTGCAACGTAAAAATCCCAAATTTAAAGAACATTTTTGTAAATTTTGTAATATCAATATGCAAAAAACAAAACCGGCATCTACATCTATGATTACTATAGATAAAAATCGATAAAATGTGAGTTGGGAGTTTACTAACTCGACCCGGAAAGCCCGATCCTGCACTCTCGGCTGTAAAAAAATTGTATATATAACCTCAGACTCAGAAAACAAATGCTATTATTTCTATAAATCCCAAAGGTTATCAATATCTAAAATGTGGTCCAAAGTTTTAAGAAAATATAGCACAAAGTCAGGTACCACAAATTTAATAACAAAAAAGTACTAGCAGGCAACTAGTTTCGGTCACTGACCATCATCAGGCCAATATTAAGTATAGGGGGTTTTTCACATTTTGTGATCAATTCTTTTCCCCGTTTAGGTACTAAATATTGGCCTGATGATGGTCAGTTACCGAAACTAGTAGCCTGCTAGTACTTTTTTGTTATTAAATTTGTCGGTTTTATAATATATTATTACCTATAAGTTTCTGGTTGTCCCATGTATACATCCGATTGTTCCGTACAATTCGAATATGCTGCGTCTTGTATAGAATTACATTTTAAACTTTTGAAAGCTTCCTTACTTCTTATAGATTCTGCAAACAAGTGATAAGCACGTGCGTGATTACAAATGAGGGTCTCCTTAATTTTCCCTGTTAAAAATACAAAAGTTAACCTCCACGTCCTAAAATAATATTTTTATAAAAAGATCACACGAAAAACGATGTAATTGAATTTACATTGAAAATACAATATGTAAATGTATGTAGGTTTTTACAGGGTTGAAAAGTTAAAATGTATTAGTCCAAGAGCTAGTGGGGGTTTTTGGCCTGGAACAATGAGAAAAGTCAAATGGGTTAAAAACCCAATACTTATCAAAGAAAGTGAAGGTAAAGCGGACTTATTTATTTATTATTATTTATTATATATTTAAGTCCAAAATGTTATCAATAATCTCAAATGTGGTCTAATGGTGAGGTAGTAAAACTCAAAATCCTGTACCACAAAATTTAATATACTCTTTGATAGAAATGGGGGGGAGAAGCTTCAAATTACAAAAGGCGGCGACTAGTTTCGGCATTATGCCATCATCAGGCCTATAATATAGAGTGTAAGAAAACGAAAGAGATACAATAGTATTAAGACTTACCAAACTAAATACAATAAAAAATTAAATAGAACATTATAACAGCTTACGAAATTGTGCGCACTAGTAGGAAATAAAAAATGGGGGTAACAAAGGAATGGTGGTACTAGGAGAAAGGGATTATTGAGGTGAAGTAAGAGGAAGGTGAGTAAAAGGATAACACCCCATGGTGTTATGTGAAAGCCTTATTATAAGTGGACTAAACAAAATGAAGGAAAATGCCGGCTTGTTATGCGGCACTTTTGTAATTTGAAGCCTCTCTCCCTCATTTCTATCAAAGAGTATATGAAATTTTGTGGTACAGGATTTTGAGTTTAACTACCTCTTATTATATATTTATTTATGTTATTATTTATTATTTTCAATGTTTTAGATTATCAGGAGCATTAAAAGTGAAGCCGAAGACTGGTTTCCTTTATTAAAGTTTCTAGATAAAACAACAGAGGTTGATGAATCGCGATCAAATTTATCTGATCATTCGCAAATTCCAAATGAAACAAACGAAGAAACTGAAAACTATAATGTAAGTCGAATAATTAAATATAATTTTCTTGCCATATCACTTTTTCCAAATTATTATAAATCGTTTTAACCTGTCCTGTAAGGGCTTGCATTTCTTGGAATCGGGACAAATAGTCGAATGGACAAAACGATGAATGGACAAATCGCCGAAAGACTGGTTAAATCGCTGCATTGATCGGGTTTGTGGCGTCGGAGCCGAAGTTACAATTTTGATTAAGATATATACGGACCGGGATCAAAACTTTCAATGTGGTCAAAATGCCGAAACTAGACTTTGGACAAATCGCCTAACATGGTCAAACCGCGAAAAATAGTCTTTGGGCAAATCGCCGAACGTGGAGAAATTGTCGAATCGTATAAAACGACGTTGCATAGATCGGGTTTGTGGAGACGAAGCCGATATTGCATTTTTGCTTAACATACCGACTGAAAAATGAAATACTTAAGACGATTTAGATATAAAAATGAATCAAAGTCTATTATAGTCATTAAAATCACAGCAAAAAGGGATAAAATTTATATTTCTATATGAAATTGAAAAAAATTAAAAATACGCCGCTTCGAATTTTGAATTCGTACAAACTCAAAAATCTAAATTAGTTTCATTCAGGGATATTAATTTTTATCCCTTTTTTCTATGATTTAAATCATTGTAATGATTGTAATAGACTTTGATTTATTTTTATGTCTAAAACGACATTTTTCAGTCGATATCTTAAGCAAGGGTAAGAAAATTTTTTTGCCATTACGAAATTAATACCGAGGCTTTTGGACTCCAGTAATACACCCAATTTAAGATTAAGTAAGATTAAGTATTTAATAAAAAACCTAAATACATTTTATCCAGTTTTAAAAAGACGACATTATATGGTTTTTATAAAAATTAAAGAAACTATTCCCAAACATTTTAAATTTAAATTCATCACAAAATTACAATTCTAAATATTTAACTTTTTTTGTTAATTAACTAAAACAATAATTAAATAATAAACTTACAAAGGTCATTTAAATCAGGACATCCAGGTTGGATCATTCCTCCATTGGGATAAAAATCAACGTGGCCAACTGTTTCTAGAAGGCCTAAAACCTGAATAAAAGTATGTACTCCTTCAACTAACACCGCGTCACTTGAATCTAACTTATTGGCTAATCTATTATCTCTGTATCCCGGTCTAGCTGGATCCAGTCCCGTTATTCTTGCTACTTTACCAGTTTTAATCCTGCCACCCCCAACACCTGCTACGTGTGCTCCCATACTATGTCCTACAAGGTGTATATCCTCTAATGAGACTCCCATGTATTTTATCCATTTTATAAATTCGGCTAAGTACTGCCCTGCCTCGCGGACCCCGTTCATTGCTGAAATATACTCAAATTCGCATAGTACAGACCAATCCATGCCTATGATGTTAAGGTCGCCACTATCAAGATATGCTAGAATAAAATGGTACATTAGAACAGAGGCAGAAAACACAATTTCGTACAAGTTATTATTGAATTTTAATAAAAATAAAATATATTGAATTTTGAATAATTTTCGACAAAATCAAAAATAAAGATAATTTATTATTATTATTGTTATTTAAATTTAGTTCGGTGAGCGATGCGAAGTGTTTGTGAGTTGTTTTTTGTTATAACTTTATGTAAACTTAAAAGGATATTGTACTAAGGCAAACAATGGGACACGTATCACTTATTACTTGGGAAATAGATTCCACCTATACAATAAGCGTCAGTACAAACTGGAACCGACAGAGAGCCCATATCTCTAAAGGGTAATGAAACGAACTGACAAGTATTTTATGGAAAATTGGTCATAGTTATTGTGGGTTACTTCTAAAATTCCAACGACCAAATAAATATAAATTCGAAATATTTTATGATTTTTTTAGTTTTTACCAAATAATAATCTCATGGAAACCGTATCCGGAGACCAAAAAAAAAAGAATACGAGATGTATTTCAATCAATAACTTCATATCCAAGGCCACAAAACGTCTAAGTGTCTTCTCACAATATTCTCGCAAGACCAAGATCATGAAATAGAGATAATAGGACTTCCTGGACCAATACACAGCTTTCCAGGAAAAGAACGAGATATGCTAGATATAGCCATATTGAAGAACTCAATATGACATAGACAACGCAGAGGGTGGAATTGAACATGAGCCAATAGTACTCAATCTAGGAGAGGGAAAAGGATTACAATCAACAACCAAAACGAACTGGCTGAAATTCAAGATAATTATAGGTCAAATAATCGGACCAGTACCAACAATTAACGTCTCACAAGACATAGACACAGCAGTTCATCAACTATAACTCATAACAAGAAGTTCCACTTAGTTCATAACAGATTCGGGAACCTATCACAAGACCTAATAAATCACCCCAACAGATAGAGAAGAGTAGCACAAAGATCAAGATATCCAGAAGATAAAAATGAAGCTATAACAGACTAGGACAACAAGTTAAAGAACAACTGAGAGATTAATTATCACATAAGAAATCTAGATCTACAGGAAACAGGTCTCTGGAATTTAGCTGAACTTTTAAGGGCGGACAGAAAACCGCTACCAACGCTACACGGAGTAAATGGTCTCGCGTATATAATAGAAGAAAATATAGAAGCATTCAGAAGAAGAATGGAGACAATTTACGTTAAATCAGAACCAAGATGACGATATGGACTTCCAAGAAGTTGAAGAGGAAGTAGAAAATTAAACATACTGAGTAGACTGCAAGAACAAGCGGATGCTCTGAATATTCTGCCAGAAGAACAATTTGGATTTAAGAAACAACACAACTGCGAATCACAACTGATAAGACTGACCAAACACATTAGGCAAGGTTTTAATAAAAACCAATCGGCAGGAACTATATATTTTCTTAGATGTCAACAAAGCTTTTGATAGGACCTGGCATGAAGGACTAATACATAAAATAAGAGATATGGGATACTCCTACGTACTGACAAAGCTCCTATACAGACAGCTATTTAAAACGAAGAACGATTCAAATTTGAATTGAAGACACTTTATCAGAACTGGAAGAAGCTTGAATTGAAGACCCTTTATCAGAACTGGAAGAAGCTGGAGTACCACAAGGAAGCTTCCTCTCAACGCTATTGTATAACTTCTACATCTACAAAGACAGACAATACCATATGCTACCTCCATTCGCTAAAAAATGATGTAGTAGCGTGTGTGAGTCGGAAAAAGACCGAAAAATGGAAATATTTTCAACCGAAACAAGAGTACCTGCTCCCACAGTTTTCGAGGATGTTGAACACGATGGCGGCGTTAGAATTTTTCTTTTTGGTTGCTGAACCCCTCAAAACAGCCAAAAACTATCCCCTGAGGGGTTAAACGCGCCTCAAGAGGTTTCCTTGCAGAGAAACACAATTTCCCCCCGTTTTCGAGGATTCTGAGCACGGTGGTGGTGTTGAATAGCGGTTCCGACCTCTTCCAACCCCTCCACCGGCCAATATTCGTCCCCGAAACGGTTGATTTGACACACGCTACTAATGTATACGATTCTTTATGGCCATTAATATGATTTATAAACCGCAACCGCCCTCAATTAACCGCCTCGATATAATAATTAACTATTAGAAAAAAATATTGCTTTTGATGAATAATAATTGTTCTTACCGTCTCTGAGAATTATAAACACTCCTTCTTTTATACTGCTCGTAAATCCATGAATTATTATTTTTGTAGGATTGCTCGTGTTGAATCCAGAATTTTTAAACACTTGTTCGTTTCCTATTTTTAAATTTACTGGTGAATTTCCCCTATAAAATAAAATTTTATAAATAACAAAATGCATTTTATTGTCTTTACTATACATAATTAAATAATTCTATTTTTAAACAAAATTAGCCACACAATTTGTTATGATGAATAAATTAGTTGGGTTAAATTTGCTGATTAATAAAATATAGATGACCTTTTATAGTTAAAATTGAGCTAAGACGGAAATCTACGGTTTCGCTTTTTAAGGAATTATGACAGGATCTATATGTTTGTCATTAAGTGGAAAACGACAAGATACTTATTTCTCCTTGACATGGTGGAGATCTGCATGAGTGCTATAGTGGTATATTTATGCCACTAATGTCCATCTTCCCAGGAGCTAGGGCGGAACCAGAACTTCTGGATGAAACTTCTTCTGAGAGTACAACTCATTACCATCCATCTGGGTTGATGCAGAAATAAATATTTTCTAGTTAGTTTGATAAGTTTTTTGCCAATCCTTCCCAGGAGCACCCTGTGCTTTTGTTTCGTGATGGATATATCACCCACACCTATAATCTGGAGCTGATTGAACGCTTTTCTTCATATATTACAGTTTAAAAGTGCAAAGATGGATACAACAAGATATACCAAATACCAAACAGTGGAATTAGGTAAACAGGTATGCATTTCCTAAATCCGGGTATATTTCCAGGCTAGATAGATATTTGAACTAGCCGAAATCAAAAATAGGTCCATAAAAGATCAAACACACAGTGTTTATTAAAACTATGGAGGATACCTACCTAGTAAATAAAATAAACTGTACACTGGGTCCTTTTGGATCCATCAACTGGCCGATATTTTGATTTCCACTTAATTTAGTCGCCGTCGAATTGGTTGACAATTGTCCATCCACCATTGCTATGAAAGAATAAATCTGTTTAGACGTAGATATGCGTGTGTGTATTTTCACTTTCCGACTAAACGTAACTAACCAAGCTTAATTCAGGCGAACTTTATCAGTCATTTGTAATTTGTTTTAACAACACAGGCTAGATCAATAATTACATTGATAAATTATTTAACTATTAGAATTACAAAATATTTATGGTCTGTATCTAAAACTGTATCAAGATGATACTGAGATACACACATGATACATGGTAATTTTTACTTTTTTCCCCAATAACTATCTAAGAAGAAAAGTTAAGAAAATTATATAGTTGCTTAGGTTTAAAGATTGCTTTTCATAGATACTCTAAATATTGAGTAAAAAATTGGTTTAAATCCGTAAATACCGGGTGTCCCACAGGTTTCATTTAGTATTATAGTTTACTTGATATTTCGTTTACTGTAGTAGTACACGTGTATTAAAATGCCATTTACTTTTAGTGCAAACGTAGATATCATTCTTATTTTTGGTGAATGCAAAAAAAATAAACGTGTTGCTAAGAGGCTCTACGGTTATCGTTATCCTAATCGCCGCCAACCAGGACTTAATACATTTTCACTCGTAGAAAATAAAATGCGAAGTGGATCATTTCCAGGAAAGTCTAAACAAGTACATGTGATGAGTGTGAGAACTGAAGAGAATTGTATAAATGTAATGCAGCAGCTTTCCCCCATGTTTCTGTTCGTTGTATTTCGATGGAAGTTGGAATCAGTAGATCGTCTGTGCACAGGATTTTAAAGCAATATAAATACCATCCTTTTCATATACATTTACACCAAGAGCTGAAATTCGAAGACTATGCCAGACCATTAACACTTGCCCAATTCGAGATTTTCATTGATGAAAATCCCAATTTTTTAAATCAGATTTTCTGGTGCGATGAATCCCGGTTCCATAATAATGGCACATTTAATCGACATCCTCACTGGATAAGAGAAACCAATTTTAAGACCATTTTTAGTGTAAATGTGTGGTGCGGCTTATTTAATGGACGACTCATTGGTCCTTTTTTTACCAAGGTACACTAACAGTACATCGATACTTAAGCAGGTTCTTGGAAAATACTCTTAGTAATTTATTGGAAGATATTCCCTTAGTAGAACAACAACAAATGTGGTGGCAACAAGATGGTGCTCCTCCACATAACAGTTTTATTGTATCCAATTACCTCAACAATAGTGTCGGAGAGCGTTGGATTGGAACTAATGGACCTGTCAGATGGCCAGCTCGTTCACCAGATCTGACCCCTGTAGATTATTTTCTGTGGGAATATTTAACAGGAGTGGTTTTAGAAACTCAACCAGTCAGTCTGGAAGATCTAACCCAGAAAATTGTACAGGCTTGTAATACACACTCCAGAAATGGTCTGAGCTTCCAGTGTGCGAGAGTTAATTCGACGATTTGAGGCATGTATAACAAGTGAAGGAAGACGTTTCGAACACTTATTATAATTATAAATTAATTAAATTTTGACTGTTACCTAATAAAATAATTCATATGTTAAAGTGTCATTCATTTTAATTTTGACCATTAAAGTCTTTGAAAGGAGCAACTATAATATATCTCTGAAATAAGGGTAAAATATTCTAGCAGATTATCAAAAAAAGACATGGGGTGCCATTTGAAATAAAGGGGTAGTTTCTATTGGGTAGTTTGACAAGGGGTTGATTAGAGTTCACCGTGTTAAACATTTTTTCATCTATTATACCCATATTTTTTTTTAATTTTATCTTCTCAAATAACTCAGATATTTACTGACCAGAAACCTGTGGAACACCCGGTATATATTAGGGATATTGCTAAAAAAAGTAATCATTTTCATCATAAATTTAGCGCCCTTATTATACAAGGTGTTTTTAAATTGGGCAGATCAAAATAATATTAATAATTCATATAAATTGTTTTCCTTAATGGCACCATTTTGGAAATATTCGACCATAAAATTTTGTTAATAAAATATTCTGAACAAATCAGACATAAATGAGATTTGAGAAAATTTGTAGGAAGAAAGTGTCTTTACATCTAGATTATTATATTTTAATTATTTTTGCCCTACAATCTAGACTATAATATATTCTTATAATAATAATAATAATAATACTCATTTCACCCCCAAAGGCTTGTGCGAGGAAGGAACGGTTATTATTATTATTTGCCGTGTCGCTTCTTTGATTAGTTTCAATGTATCTAAACATATCCCACTGAAAATATTGGTGAAGTAATTTAAATAAAATATAATCCTTTAAATTGGGGATATTTTATTATTTTTTAAAGTTTGTTAAGGAGTGAAAATTAAAAAACTTACACATAACCAGTACTACTGCTGCAGCTGTAGTCACTAGAGCCAAACCAGCGACCGTAGCGATCGCACTCATTTTTTTTTAACAATATTGCATTAATTACATTACATCAAATGACAATATTTACGCGATTCTTTTAAATAAATATTCATATTATTATTTATAATAATGTGTTTTCTACCATTTCCGCTTTTTTAATGTTATTTTGTTGTTTCTGTCCGGTAGATTTTTGTGTAATTTACGAATTAAGATCCTATCTAAACCTGCCAAGCAATTATTTTTTAATTATACATAGAAATGATGGCAAAAAATAATTTTTACAAATTTGATTAAAATTATGTAGTATGTAAAAATCATATTTTAATTGAATCACATTAAATTTTCTATCCAATATGGGTTCAATTACTTTCATACCCTCCCCTAATTTTGGGATCTCTAAGTTAGACCTGGATAGCATTAATTGTCGCATATTGACATTATTATGCGTTTTTGCATGTTTTAAAAAAATGATAATTGACCTGAAACGTGTATGTATGCATGTGGATTGTCTGTTAAACCCCTGAAAAGTAAAAAAAACAGTAATGCCTTGTCTAAATCTATTACCCGGTTCTCTCAATCCGCAAACCAGGGAATATCCCATACGGGGTTCAGTCTAACGTCCGACCATAATTAGTGAACCTGCAGTGTTTCCAATTCTGGTCAACAAACATCTTTCTCTATGAAACATATCGCCGAATTTTTGGATTTTTGTCCGTCAATGCATGGGTTGTGGTTTTCCGTGAAGAAAGCAAAGTTCAGCAAAAGCTCGCACTGTAATGTGTGCATTCATTGAGCCGCCTATCACATTTACGTATGCTATCTGTCATTATGTTGAATATTTAACGTCTGTATGTCTCTGTTGTGTTTTGTAGGTGTATCGTATCTGGTTGTCACTGTATAGTTCTAGTCTACGATGAAGAGGACAAAGTATTACGTAAAAATTTTGAAAATAAGGGGTTTTGTAATTTACGAGCAATAATTGTCGTTGCCAGGTTAGCATTTAACTTGTCATTTGAAAGCTTTAAAAACGAACAATTCCCAGGGCAGTGGCGCCTCAGCACCAATTTATCCAGCAAATAGCACCAGAAATATTTTATTGATCATTCTTCATTTTATTTCTTGTTTCTCTAATGATTTTTAAAATTTTACAATTAATTCCCCGTTCTCAGTAATTATTTTTGAATCTGACAACAGCGACCTGAGGCTAGATTCTGCAAAACTCTGTATATATCTCAAACCCTAAACACGTGTTGCTAAACACAGTTGCCGTTTTTTTGACCAGTTTAATTGCTAAATACCATAAAAATAGCTGAAATGGCAACACTCTCAGTAGGCTAGCCTGTCGTCTGCCGCCTGCATTTTTTTAGTTCAGTACCACAGTAAAATGATTATATACAGTATTTGCACTCCGGTGTCGGCACTTTGATTTCCGTGGTGCTCAATTCGTTCGTTTTTACAACCTACTACAAAAGCATAGTGGCCAAATGTAGGATAATTATCTGAGTTACGGATAATTTCAGGAGAGTTGTGATTCTTTTTTAATGTTGTTAGCAGGCGTATATTTAGGATAATTTCGGAATAATTGCATAAAATTTAATAATATATATTTACGCTTTCCTCATAGCTTTTAGTATTAAATTGTATTTTTTTTCCTAAAATCAAAGAACCTATATTAAAATTTAGTTGACATTGGCAACACTGAAAATATCACAACAACAAAGCTTTAAATGCTTTTCGGTTTCTGCGCACACATACCAAACGTCGACGAGTCTATTAAAAATTAGAACCGGGGAAAGTCGCTTAGTGCAAATACTGTATATAATCATTTTACTGTGTCAGTACGGACAGTGACTGATATCTGACGTGTTACGTGAGTCACCATTCCTGTCACGTCGGCATTGGTTCTATTCTCAAACTTATACAATGGGCCAAAATCGTTTAATATCTATTGAAAAATATTTAGTAAAACACTTAAAACAAATGGATACAGTTTATGATAATATTATTGATCATTTTTCGCAAACTAAAGACCGTAGGAATTCCGTTAATAGATAAAAAAAAGTTAATAACAATAAAAAAAACAAAATATGATAAATTCCAAAAAAAAAAAGAAAAAATATTAAAAATCCAAAAAAAAATGTTGGCAAGAGAAACTATATATATATACCTCCACGTTGGTTCTTGCTGGACAATTAATTTTGTCACTGAGTAGCTGGTACGGTCGCTGCGCAAAGGTTAAATTGATTGACTGAGTATATTTTTACAAAAACGTTTTATGTCCAGCCTCCTCTCTTAAAAAGTTCACGAGCCGTCACTGTCCAACGGTTGTAGAAAATGACTACTTATTTAAAATTGTTATTTCTCCTGGACAGCTATAGTTCATTTTAAACCGTTTCAGAAAACACAGTTCCTTCTTGAATACACCATATTTAAGGTAGACGAAGGTATATTTGAATGTGGCTCCATAAAAAGTATACTATGAAGATGATTTCTGATAATTCCCTAAGGCTGTCGAACTTTCAGTTAAATAAGTTGATGTCTCCAGGTATTTTTGTCAAAAAAGTGCTCTTTAATAAAAATTAACATTTTTCGAACAATAGGGAATTACGTCTCCATAATTTATAAAAATAAAATCGTTCTAAACATTTTAAATAAGTATGGTCCACTACACACATCCATTGTTCTGCCGTACATTGACCATGCAGCGATCTAATTAAGGTACGAACATTTAAGAAAGATGAGATTTATTTATTTCATCAAAACAAGCTAGCTTAATTACATTGATGTATAAAAACATAAAGTTATAAATGTTTGTGTAAATCCTCAAAGAGGGGGCCTTTAGAGGTAAAATAAGTCAATTTTTTCCGACTTTAAAGTAAAAACGTCTAAGAGGTAATTGCTTACCCTTGATGATAAGCTCTCTGAGAACTCTCAACATCTAATAACTTCACAATCGCAAGACGGCCGAGCACGACTTGCTTAGAGTCTGTCGCATCAATTTTAAATTTTTACCTTACGGCCCCTGGATAAGGGAGGTATAGTAGTAATCATGCTAAAAATTGGGTAGTGAGTTTTCAATGGATAAACACGTTTTATGGTCCCTAGAATACGATTTTGATATTTTCGCGATGATGTCTGTGTTTATATCTGGGTGTGTTGAGTGTGTGTTACGATGGATGTTGTAGCAACGATAACTCAAAAACTACTGAATTGAAAAATATGAAATTTTGCATACAGGATTTTGATACCCTAGATTAGATTTTGGTATCCATCGGACAACCGGAAGTGGCAGTTGCTATGAGTGATGATTTCGTTACTAAACAAAATGGCAATAAAGTTTTACACATATATTTTGTATACACTCTATAGTTTATTTTCGTATCATTAAAATTTTCAAAAATTTTGAAATTGTTGCCAGATTTACAAAAAGTCAATTTTTTTCATACTTTTTTGTGCCAACGTGTAAATTCTTGATTCAAAAATGGCGAGAGGTCATGTGGTGGCCACATCAGATTTTTTTAATAGCGTTAATTAACGCATACTGTGTGTATGTGTATATATTGTGACACGACTGGGTATTCTTGGAGGTTGTCATTATTTGTCAATAAAATTCTTCAATATTGTCATAAATAGAAAATTTATTTTGACTTTTCATATAGAAAGATATATCACTCAGTATTATATAATAGTTGGAACACATACGTTGTTTATACATAGTGTTTTTATTACAGTTAATTTTGTTTTTTTTTTCTTTTAATTATGGTTGGGTTGCGATTAGGAAGATTTATAAGACCAACCTGCGTTTGTCAGAGAATACAAAATATCCTTGTTGAATTATTCAAATACGTGTAGTCAAAAACCAATTTCATTTCAAAACTGTAAATAATTATTTCTTAAAAATAATTAATAATGTAAAATAAACTAGATTATCCATTCCCAAATGTGGTAGTGTATCAAAGCAGATAGAAACTCAAAGTCGATACCACATGGATTTAATATAAAAAAAAAATTTTTGGTAATTTCAATACAACTTTAAAATACCAAATTAGGAAAGTAAGAAACTTACAATGTTCGAACAAACTTAAAATGTTTGAACCAAAGTGCATCGTAAAGATGCTTAAAAAATTAAGTTTTTTTTTAATAAACTGCGACTGTTTCGGTGTACCATACCGGACCCGGGTCCACCATTTCACGTTGTATGGTACACCGAAACAGTCGCAGTTTATTAAAAAAAAAAGCCTTTTTAGTTTTGATTAAGGTTTACAATGCACTTTGATTGTGACTTAAAATTTTTTTGGATAGGCTCTTATGTCAACCATGAGTGGCCTTTATTATTGTGTTCTTTTTTAATTTTTTAACTTTTATAAATATTTAACAATTTATATTTATTCTATATTTCAATATATTTATAACATGATGTGTTAAATAATTTCTACACTCAAGTATTAATTAATTTCTACATTCAAGTTTGTTCGAACATTGTAAGTTTATCATATTATTACTTTCCTAATTTTATACTTATGCAATTATAATTATAGTACCGCCTGAAGATCGCCTAAATGCCGAAACATGTCGCGAATGAGTTTGTAATTTTCAAGTTGTATTGAAATTACCAAAAAAAATTTTTTAACTTAAATTCAAGTGGTATAGACTTTTAGTTAATAATGCGATTAATAGAATCACTTCACATTGTACCTCATATTTCATTAATCAGCTACAGGCACATTTTGTTTTTCTGGTGTCACCAAACTATTTAAACCATATCGACTCCATAATTACAAGCAAATATGTCCAAATTAAATTATCTTTAGAAGTAAAAATGGAAACAAATTTCCATTCAAGCGCTGATCCAGGTGGTTATGAACCCCTCCTGGACTCAGGCCAACCGGTGATTTTTCTGCTCAATTTACCAACACGATGCACACACATAAATGCAAGGACTGAGATAAGTTTCAAGTATAGAAAGAATCGTTATAAGTAAGAATTTGTAATATTGTGTGACTATTTTTTGGAACACGTAACAACCAATGTTTAAACAATTTAGTCTATAGTCTGGCTATTGATTTCCCATAAGATGAGTCAAAAATTTGTTTTTTTTTCGTGGTTGATAGCCAGATTTTTTTTTTCGGTAATTTTATGCATTCGACCAAAATAAGTTAATAAGCTTTTTTCCGGACTTAACTCCATCTTTAAAAAATTGTGTATGCTAAGACTTCAAATCTCACCTCAACGTATACCATAGTACAATATTGAATGTAATATTGATGTAATTAGGTAACTAACGCCATCTATATGATAGTTACGTTTTTTAAAATAATAAAACAAAAGAGAAAAAACAGAATGAGAAAATAGAAAAATCTGAAAAAAAAAATCGAAAAAAATAAAAAAACCTCTCTAAAATAGTGCGTTTTAAAGTATATACAGGGACTTTCAAGTCTAGAAACGGTCCCGGAATTCAAAAACTATTAAGGTTGCGATTAAGACCGTCGTTCTTCTATAGATTCATAGATAACGCTAGCATACTAATTTAATGGTTCAAAACATTCTACAGCAATCCAACTATAAAAAGTCGACACCACCTCGTATATTTCAGAACAAAAATATTCTGGCCCACTATCTTATGATTTGGCAAACGTTCATCTCGGTTGATTTTTAGTAAATTTTAATATTTGTGTGTACTCAACTTCGTTTTCCAAATTTAATAAATGAAAAAATATCAGCATTATAATTAGAAATAAATTATTAGTACAAAATTAATTCAAAATATTTTAAACTAGGAATAGTTATTCTACTTTTTTTAAAACACACAGAAAAAAAACTTTATGTGGTGTACGGGAATTCTTTTTCTCGGCAGAGCCGGCACCGTCGCTTCTATGACCGAGGATTAGGATATACCTAAAGGGCATAGAACAATTATGAACATATGACTTTGCTCTTCTAGTGTTGCCATGCCATACAACTTATTTAGTATTGTATTATACTGAAAATTGTTCACAATAAAGCCTAAATTTACTTTATTTAGAACAACTTTAAGAAGTCATGCAATCTTTTCGCAATTTAAATAATTTTCATTGTGCCTGTACTGTAATATTTACATCGCACAATTTAAGATAACATTTTTCTGGTCCTTAATAAATTTACAGGTATTTCTTTTAAAAAATCGACCAGCATTTTGCCATCACTGACATTAATGGTCCGTTAATTTACTGCAAATTAATGTTATCCGACTCATATTTACATTTTAAACAAATAAAACGAAAAACAAGTAGTTTTTAATGGCCACTCACTTTTCTATATAAAAAAATCCAAATAACTAGTGTACTCCATTCATCCCAAAATAAATAGCTCGTAAATAATCATAACATGTGCAATTGATTTCTCACAGCATTTCTACAGGTATAGTAATAGAAATCTATAAAAAAATGTATTATGTTAGCTTAAAAACTGGTGGAGCGAAACATACTTAAAGCGGAATACTAGTTAGGCTCCTATATGGATAATAAATTAGATTAGATTAGATTAAGTTCCCCACGAAAAAATTCACTTATGCAATTTATATTAACTTTTTTTGTAATTACTATTTACGTTAACTTATTAATTACAAGGTTTTTATCTTGTGAATGAATAAAGGACCATTTTAAATTAGAATTACAATTTTGAACATGACAGCTCTTAGAACATCATATACTCGCCTATTCACAATCTAAATAAATCTAATCATTGTATATATTAGGAAAAATAATTTTAGCTTAGAGTCCATCTGGTAAATAATCGATTTACTGTTTACTCAGTTATTAAAAGCTTCTAATTACTATACACACGCGAATCACAAATAAATACAAAATCCCTCGTGTCACCGATTATTTTTAGTAAATTCATTTCAGATCTATATCTTCGGCCATCTTTCTCTTACGATTTTTTATACTAGCTAAAGGATTTTTGAGTATAGTCTCTATAATCGAACCGAGATCACTCTTAGAAAACCGAGAAGTGGAAGATTCAGATTGTTTATTCTCAGTTTTATCCGCGTCGGTCCTAAAACTTAGCAAATCCGGTATCTTCAAGGAGCTACTCTCGTTAACGTCATCCTCTGCTTGTGGTTTAGTTCTTTTTAACGGTATTTCCGGCAACAAGTTAGACTTCCTCTTCCTTTCCAAATCGAAATCATAACTGATAAAGGATTTAGGTAAAATATGTGAAGAGCGCGGTTTGATACTTGTTTTAAAAATTCGAGGAGTCACTGGGGTCTGTACGGGAGCGCTCTGAGATCTTTGGGATGTGGCAGTTAAGATATCTTCTCTTGCTCTTACAAGCTCCGTTGTCAAATCTTTGTACTTTTGATCCCATTCTTCGATGTGCTTTTTGAAATCGGCTAAAGTAGCTTCTTGTTCTTGTATTTTCGTGTTTTGTTCTTGGATTTTCTTTTCTTGTTCTCTTATTTTAAGAGATTGTGCTTTTATTCTCATGTTTTGTTTACGAAGCTAAAAGATATAAAATCAATAAGGGAATTAGTTGTTTGAAGTAATATACCTTTTGAAAGAGTTTCTGCGTGCTCTGAGTTAAATACGAAATGTGATGCTTGTGCGTTTTACTCTGTTTCTTTACTTTATGTATTTCGTTAGAAAGAGAATGATGCGCATATATCAATCTTGGCGTTTTTGAACTTGAAGCTACTGAACCATAAGACAAAGCTAAAACAATTAATCAAATTATCTGCAATTTAATCTTTTCTAAATAATTATACCTGATCGTCGGTCAACCTGTTCTTTCACTTTAGGCAGAATGTGTTCATCAAAATGTTCCATAGCCATACTGCTTAAATCCCTCAATTCCTGTAACAACTGATGGGTCCTAGGTGGGCTCTGATTGCTTTCAACAAGGCGTAACACATTTCTCATTTCGTCAAGAACCTTAAAACAAATCAAATATACATATAAAATGATTCAGTATTATTTTTGTGCCCACCAACCTTCCCTGGAATAAAACATAGCAAATTGCTCTCCATAAACTTTATGTACGTCATATTTAGCATACTAATTCTAGTTTCAACAGCTTGTAAAATATCACAATGTCTTGATAACGGATGTGATCTTCTTTCAGATTCTCTGCGAGGCAAAAGGGATTTTACCCTCTTATATATGACCGAATGTCGTTTTTCCAACTGGACGAAGCCTCTCGAAAGCATCTTTTTACCTATTTCGTTAAATTTTTTACAAACCTAAAAATAATTAAAACAAAAATTAACAGTTATTTAATAACAAGAAATAAAACACAAAGTCAAGTACCACAAGTTTAATCGTTTTGTTTCGGTTACAAACCATCATCAGGCCTAAAATTATGCGTTCAAATAAGAATTTTACAAAAAATAATAATATTAAGCCTAAAAATAATAATATTAAGCCTAAACTTATCATTATTAAGTTACCTAAGCACATGACAACACCGAGGACTTTAACAATAGCATGTTTTTTTTTCATATTTTGTCAACAATTTTATATGGAAAATATATACGATTCATAGTAATGAGATAAGTGTTCAACTGTACCGTCCGGAAGTTGGCACCCCAATTACCGGAACGCTTTGTTTTTTTCAGAATTCTGGACTCGTCTCTAGAGTTCTCGAGGTGGTGCATATAGAGTTACGCAATTTATTTGCGAAATTTTTAAAAAACAAATTTTGGGGTGCTAACTTCATGCCGCACGCCTTTTGTGAGAAAAAAGAGTTCTAGGTAAATAGATATCTCAGCAATAAAAAGTTCTGGTGAGGAAAAATAGTTCTAGCTTGATGAATATCTTGGAAATGAATAGTTCTAGGGTTCTCAATGATTTTTGCGAACAGTTCTACGAATTTTTGTGCTAATTTCATGGCGCACTTCTGTCGTGTAAGAGGAGTTTCGGGTCACCTACTCTATTTAAGATAAAGAGGTCTAAGTTTTATAAAAATCTTGCAAAAAGATATGCAATTCTGTAAAGTACAGCATAGACTTCTGAAATAATCTAAATTACAAAAATTAGATACTCCCGAGATGTGCTGCACAGTTGTGCTTGCATGGTGCTAATTTTTCGCGAATATATTTGATTTTATATTTATTTACCAGTTAGTCGCTTATGGGTGGTTTTAAATCTAGCACCACTGAGTTCTGACACGAAAAAATACTGAAAATTATGAAAATGAATATTTTCAAGGGGTGCTACGAAGTTCCGTTAGTTTTCGCTAATTTTTCCGAAGAATGTTCAATTTTTTATGTACTGGGTAGTTTTAGTCACTTAGGGCTGGTTTTAAATACAACACCCTTGAGTTCTGACATGAAAAAATACTGAAAATTATAAAAAATGTATATTTTTAAGGGGTGCTACGAAGTTCCGTTACTTTTCGCTAATTTTTCCGAAGAATATTCAATTTTCTATGTACTGGGTAGTTTTAGTCACTTGGGGCTGGTTTAAAATCTAGCACCCTTGAGTTCGGACTGAAAATTATAAAAAATGTATATTTTCAAAGGTGTGCTACGAAGCTAATTTTTCGTTAAGAATATTCAATTTTGTATTTACTGGGTAGTTATATAGTCACTTAATTGTATCAAAGTTACCTAAGCACATGACAACACCGGGGACAAGAATAGCATCTTTTCATCAATTTAATGTGTCATATTTTGTCAAAAATTTTATATGGAAAGTATATACAAACCTACCCGATTCATGGTAATCATCTAAAAGTTCCTATATGTACGACACTGGTTCTACCAAAATTTGTAGCTACACCGAGTTTTTACCGCTGCCCACACCGTCGTCCCTCAGGTCTTTCAACTGGTCAAGTAAATCTTGCTCTTAATTAAAGAATATAAATGTGCAACATTTTTTCCTAATCTAATCACTTGAAGCAGCTCGACATTAAAGAATAAAAAAAATCCAAACCTTTTAGTGACCTTAGTAGTAAAGAAATTTTTAACATGGATAAAAAGTAGGAAGCAAAAATAAGTTCAAATAAAATTAAAAATTTAATTGTCTTATATATATATAAAGTAAAATAAATTATGCTTTTTTACAGCCGGAAGTATTTGTCATGGAGGTTTTATTATGTCCCTTTCAAAAAAAAAATTACTGACATTTTTAAATGAACAAATGCTTCCAGGTGTAAAAAACATCCGGAAAAAATACAATTAAGTTTCTACAGCGATTTTTAGCTACTCTCCCTCGACTCATACTACTTATAACATAAAATTAGTCTGGAACTAGCAAATCTACATTAGTATCAGTAATAACTGAATTTAAATGTTTCTGTTCCCCTCCTCTTATAGATAATGAGTGAGAGGCAGTCACCAATTTTTCCTTCATCATTCCAGTTTTTTCCCACTTAGAACTACCACAGTTATTACAACCCTTCAATGGAATTAGGTCTAAGGAAACAGTTCTATGTTGACAATGACCACATTTGTAGAATCTCTTAAAAGCGTCAAATACTTTTAGAGTATGTCTCTCGGATTTGCATAGATCTGATGCCGAGAAGCTGGTGTATTTACATTGGAAACATTTAACAGCTTTACAAGCTACTTTATGCGTTGTGATCATTTTTTCTTCCATTTTTTCTTTAGCTTCTAATTTCAAGAAATATTTATCCTTTTCCTCTTCTTCTCTGGCTTCTAATAGATCTTGATGATTGGAAGTAGCAGCCATTATTTTTTTAAATCTTTCTGAAGTAAAACTATTAGCTACTTCTTTAACTTTTTTAGTACTTGATTCGTGTATTTCACCATCGACTTCTAGCGGTCTTTTTATGCCTGTTCCTCGCAAATTATTTGGGTCCACTTTTTTTATAGGGCCATTTTTTTTAATCAAGTTTATAGCATTTAACTTAGCTTTTTCTATTCGTCTCGGTGTTATTGGTTTATTTAAGTCTACTAAACCAGAATCAAAACCTGATAATTTTGGTCCACTAAATTGTAAATTTGTTCGAATATTAGAAACTACTTTTTTTTCTGTTAATTTATTTTTATTAGTCTCTTCTGTTGTTTGTTTATTTTTTAAATTATTTGATGACTGTTTTTGAGCTTCAACAGATGATGGAATTTGATTATTTTTAGATTTTGATTTATCCAAAACAGAAGTAGCAAAATTTTTAGCATCGTCCAATGAAATTTCCGAAGAATGATCACTTTTATTATTATCTAGATTTGTTGAAATTTCAGATATATTGGTAAGATTTTCAGAATTTTGTGTTTTAGCCTTTAATTTACTCAAAACAGTTGTGGCCAAGTTTTTGGCTTCTTCAAGTGTAATATCAACAGATTGTTTTCCTTCAAAAGAAGTTTTTTTAGCCAAATCTAAAGATCCATTTAATTTTTCTAATAGTTTCAAATCATTTATTTTTTGAGCACGAGATACTTCTAATACTGGAGCAGATTTTTTCTTAACTCCAGAATTAATTATCCTCTTTGGAGTACTGCCTTTTCCTAACAAGCCATTTAATCTATTGTTGTCCTTTTGTTCCAATTTTCGATTTTTCTTTGCAGGTATTGCAGTGTAAGATTTACCAGCATAAAACACCTCATTTTTTCCTAAAACTTTATTTCTCAAAGCTGTAAGACCTCTACCTCCAAATGTTGATTGTAAATCTGATCGAATGGTGCATTTTTGATATTCTTGTTTTATATGGTAGATACAAAATTCACATCTACTTTTATTTACTACCGCTGTACATTTGTCTCCATTTTTCTTTAAACTTTTACAGGTGCCAAAATCTTTAGATTGCCCAAACACCATCACTTTATGAGAATTGTCTATGCTCAAGTTGGCCTGTAAAAAATAAATCTTTTTAATACAAAATCATAATTAATCCTTAATCGCTAATCTGGTTCAGGGCTATGTGTGGGAATCTCCACTTCAACTGATTTGACAAGTAATTATATGATTATATCAAAGTTTTAAATATTTGAAATTTTGATTTTCTCTTTTTGTTTATTCTTTATATTGAATAAACCGTTTTAATGAAAAAATAAAGTAAATATTTAGTTGTGAGTGTTATTTTATAATTTCAGAATTGATGTATTGCACCAATATATTTAGAGAAATAAAATAGTAGAATAATTCTTATGGTCAGTTTATAGGTCTGTATTGTTTCATGTAATATAATTTATTTTATTAAATAATAATTAATAATGATTAAAAGTTTTAATGGAAATTTAAATATAATAGAATAAACACAATGATGAACTTATATCAACTATAATCCTTGATTTAATAAAAAAAAAACTATAAAACTTCATTTGTTAATTTATGACGACGTGTCAATCAAAGTAAATCTACATAGAATATAAATAAATCTAATTATGAATAATGTTTATTTAATTGTAAGAAGAAAAAATAAGAGTTTATTGTACCCCTTTTGCCAGGTTATAACTTGACAAAAGTATATTTAATTATCTGATTCTTTTTATATTAATTACGTAATTATTCATCGAATTTTGAATCAGTGTTCTGCTAGCAGAACATAGTTTTTTTTATTTTCTAAAGGAGCGTTAAATTTTTAATTACTTCATTAAATTTGCGTTTTATTTACACTTAATTATGAAATAATAATAATCGTGTGATTATATGGATCGTCAAAAATTGGTTTTTTAGAAATCGGCAAGTGGTTGCGGCATTTATTTGATCTCACATTTTTATCAGCAGATACTGTAAATGGTGTGTACTGCTTTAATTTTATATCAGATTCCTTATAATTTAGTGATTATTTAGTAGTAATCTACATTGAGAATGATTTTCTTTACCCCTTTTACATATGGGCTAATAAGCTGATTTGAATATGACAACAAACTGTTGCAAATCATAGTTAAAGTATAATAAAATATGTACATGCCTTTTTGAAAGCTCTTGAAGAACTGCAGAAACACACTTATATTAAAATCAACAGCACCAAACAAGGAAAAAAGAACTATTAGAGAGACATACAAAATATAAATATTTTTTTTGTTCTATTCCTAACGCAAATTATAATTTCTTCGTGATTTTTAAAATTATAATTTTATTTCGTGGGCAATTCCATCCACGGATTAGTGCAGTATACAGGTAGCTAAATTTTTGGTGAAGAATTCCGGCCTGTGATTAACGATCAGGTATATTCGGTACGGAGTTCTAATGTGCCCCATGATATAGGTTTTTCAATTTTTAAAAGTTAACATTTTTAGCCTATAATTATTTCGTTAATACAGAAATTGTATTGTATTTTTTATTTTTCTTTAAGTTCTACATTCCCCTCAGATTAAAAAAATAAAACATGCCATGAGGCATATCAGTTGAAGAAATATGGATAATATGATGCCAATCTCCAAGCCAAATTTACAACTAAATAGCTCCCTTCTCTGGGTGAGTAAATTGTAAAAAAAAATTATTTCAATCACTCTTTGTTACACGTTTGGTCATTAATTTACCAAGATTAAAAACCTATGATTTTAATTTGAAAAAAAAACTTTTGTGCTCTAATAGTTATCATATGAATTGCATAGAGTTTATTCTACTAGTCTATTTCTCTAAATACAATGATTGCGCAAAGCTTATTAATTGGTAAATTTATAAAAAACATAAGAATTTTTAACATCTAGTGATTAAGAATTAAAAAAATGTTGGTTATGATGCTTTTATTTCAATATTAATGGTTTTCCAAGTGCCAAAAATCATTGGAACTTACCTCATCCTTGCCATCTTTTTTTTCCAATACATTAGGATTTAGCAACCCTACAACAGAACCAATAGTAGTTTTCCATAAGTCTTGGTGAGCCCCGCTAAATAAAAAAACAGCTACGGTCTTAATATCATCCTTTAAATCACTCATAGTCCAAATGCTGAATTGGGTACCTTTTTGAGAAGTTTTAGGAGTTGTTTTATTAATTACTACACCTGCCAATACCCAGTCTGTATCTTTAGTTTTAATTTGTAAAAATCTGTTCAATTTACTGAAGGTTATTGCTTCTCGACCAACCATTCGATCCTGTAGAACAGAAGATGATATTAAAGGGTTTATGATCCGAAGACCAAAAACGGGATCAGTATAAACATCTATTTTTATTGTTGATTCAGGTTGACTTTTAATATCTTTTCCATAATTGAGCTTGCTTAATATTCTTTTTTTATCCAAGGGCGCTACAGGTTTATTCCAGTTAGATACATGCGATAGCCTTTTGCTGTCCGATCCTACTGAACGTATTATAGTAGATGATGAACTTGCAGTATCTAATATTCTTTTGATCTCTCTTCCGTGTTCTGTATATTTTCGCTCTTCCCAGTTGCGACTGTCTTCATCATCTGAAGAATCAGTGTCTCCAGAGTGTAATACACTATTTTTTGGAACGGTGGCGTGGGACTGTTTTGGTACATTTGTTTCTTGTTGAAATAAATTAGTTTCTGTCAAAGTTTTAGGTTGTACTTGGGTTTCTTCTAGTTCTTTAGATGCAGCTAACAGTAATAAATCGAAAGGATCACAATTTTCGTTCATTTTTTTCTTAAACTATTTTCATTTTTACACGTAAATAAAATTAGGACTAAGTTTTCCCGCGATTTTAAGTTGACAATTTAACGTCAAATAGCAGGTTGGCAAATACTCAAAAGAGCAAATCCCTACAGAACTAGGTAACAAAGAACATACCATAAACGAAATAAAACCAATTTAATTGCAGATAATTAACAAAAATAAACACTTACGATCCTATTTTTAGCAATCTCATCATAAGTAAGAAATGAAAATATCTTTTCCAGGGCAATTTCTGGGACGTACAGGATGTAGGGTGTTCCAGTCATTTTTATCAATAACACACAAACTAAATCACCAATTTTTTATGCAATAAAATGTCTTAAATAAATACACTAGAAAAACATATTAAGAATAACAATTTTAGTATTGAATTAGATAATTTTTTTATAAATGTAACTAACAAAACAAACATTGACAACCATCTGACATTTTGACAGTTGACACAATCATTGACATTAATAATTTTCCTTTTCTTCTTTTTATCACAAGGTCTTCTTCTTGGGTGACACTTCGTATTATATCATTTTTTAAATATATATCAACGAACTGATATAAAAATTCATTATCACTGAAAGTTGGATAATTAAGTAAAAAAAATGATGAACAAAAATTAAAATATGGTTTTTGTATTTCAATTTCGAAATATTACTACGGCCCCTGAACCAACAACGCTAATACATTTTTTATGAGTACTAATCAAAACAAAAGGTGCTTTTCGGATCGAGATGTTGAGTGCATCGGTTTTATATTGAATACCCTTCATGCCCTCTCTATGATTTAAATTAATAAGTACAGAGCCTTCAGAAATGATTTGTCTACAACGTTACCAAGAGGACATTTCACCATAGAAGTATTTGAAGGTACGTATAAATAAGTTATTGTAGAAATCTTACTATAAACGGAACTATTGCACTATTTTTATTTTTTCAACTTTCTTTCAAATACTTTTTTACATCAAATGATTGTTTCTCGCGTGATCTGGTTGTCGCTAAAAATGACGAAAATCAATCGAAAAGGCCTGATCTAGTGACATTTTCATATATATTACGAGGCCGAATAGCCCAAGCAGCTGAGCCCTTAAAGGAAAAAGAAGATTGAGTATATGTCAATGTTCATTCGTCTTACATGTGATTTTTTAACTTTTTAATTAATAATTGGCAATTTATTTATATAAATTTTTTTCCAGAACTAACCGATTTTTGAGCTAGAAAACGTTTCTTAACTGTTATGCAGTGAACGTGAAAAGATGTTTACATCTGAGCAAGACTGAAAAATAAAATAGAATAGGAAAAAATAAAAATAGAGAAAAATTGGAAAAGTACGGAAATTTATGAAAACAGGAAAAATAAATCGCGTTAATAGTTGACAAAATAAAGTAAGGAACTTTGTTCCTGGCGGGGTCCTCCGACGACACAAACTATTTTTAATTAATCAGTTTCAATTTATATAAATTTGTGACTTCCGATTATCATAAAAAAAAAAACAGCAAAACCTTCTGTAAATATTTATTTGACTCTCACACTTGAAAATATTTTACGAAAAATAACTATTACCTTGCAAACTACGATTTCCATAAAAATAAGACTGCTACTAGTTATATTAATAATATATTGCATCAGCGTATTTAAATGCTAAAAACCATTCATATTATAATAAATTTAAAAACTTGTTTTCAAAATGACAGCAAACTAATGAGGTTTGTTTAAGAAATATAAAATCAAATAATTTAATATAGATCACATTGTCCCAGTCGTGCAAAATATCTAGTTCAGTTTTAGGTCAGCGCCCCTTCATAAAGAAAAGTCATAATTATTTGTACATGAAAATCATTTTTTCCGATCATCAAACAGATGCCATTAAAATATAGGTTGTTTTGTTAAATTTATTGTCAACTTTTAAATTAAAATAGACCTGCTAATTTTGTTTTTTTTTCCTTTAAATTATGATAAAAATTGATCAAACACAATTCCACCGCATTTTTATTAGTATTTGACAAAACCATGAGTAGTTTTTAAATATAGAAATCTTCATAATTTTCAAAATTTGTTTATAATGTAGCACAATACATTTATTGAATCAAATAAACGAGAAAAAAATAGCAAAAAAAAAACAATGAAACTAAATTGTTACCAATAATGAAACTATTCAAACATGGTTAGATAATGTTTAAGATCAATTTTTTTTACTTTTAGTATGGGCATTGACCTATAAAACTCAAATGTTCATGTTAGCTGAGTTAACTGAACTAAATTTGCTCAAGACAAATTGTATTTGACATAAGGAACTTCCACGTCTTCGCCATCAGCATCGTTGCAACACAACTCAAACACAAGGGCTTTAACGTGGGGCTCAAGTTTCTTTTTTGATACCCTCCTGACTACTTCAGACATCGTTAGGCCGAACCTATAAGAAATCAATGTTATAAATATATAAAAACAAAAAAAAGTACATCATTAACCTTTCTTGAGCTTTGGATTTAGCCATGAAAAACGAGTAGAGCATGCAGACACCTTGTGATAACATCGTGATTTCCAAACCATGCTTGTCTTTAAAGTACTCCAAAAATTCGCTTAGGGTCATTTCACCTTGCACTTCAAATCTATCCCAAAGAGTCCACTGGTTGCCACAGTACTCCATTTTAGGCGCAGCAAGAGGTTCAGAGAAACCAAAGAATGGTAATGCCAAGTTGACAAAACCATTCTTGAAGACACTTAAATCCTTCATGCTCCTTATAAGCTTGTACAACTCTAAGCTAACTAAGCCTGCCACCACAGAAGTGGTAGTTGCAATGGCGGGAATGATTTTACCTAAAAAATTACAATCCTAAAATGTAATAAATGGTTTATTTAATAACTTACCAGCTATAAGTTTAGATTTGTGTCTATCAGCAGGTGGTATCTTGTAGTTTGCAGCTCTCAAATTTGATGCTGCTACAATGAAGTCCATGTGGAAATTGGTATCATCATCCTTCTCAAATTCAAGAGGGGTGAGATTTAGTCCACTCAATTCTTGTACTGATGGTAGTTCTTCTTTAATTTGTGTAACACGATCCAAGTCTACATTGTTGCCATTCATAGCCATTTGAGAATCTGTCACGGCGATTTTTACACCCGATTTTGGTACAAATTGTGGTACCTGTTAAGAAAAATGCAACTAGGTTTTAATATAACGATTAAGGATATTTTTCCATCTAGTTGTAACACATCGTACCAGCAGTTGAATTATTTAAAAAAAATAAAATTACTTCTTGCAATATTTTTTTTGTAATATGTCTAGAAACTATTTACCTTTAACAGTGTAAAAATATTTGTGTCCCTAATTAACTACTTTAGATTAATTTAAATATTTTTGTTTTCAATTAAGGCAGTTTTTAAATTTTTAGTATTTTTTTAGGACCAATCTCCGAAAGTTTATACGCGAGAATACCAGAGGGTTAAAGCCACAACCAAAATCTTTGATAAATGGGTTAAACAGAGGGCCTAAATAAATACCCTGTGGAACAACCTACCCTTCTCAAGCTTTCAAAAAATCCTTATAAATAAAATTAATTTGAAGACAATACTCATCATTTCATTTGACAAATTGGCTACAGCAAAGCAAAAAGTTTAAGTGATATTTTAATCGATGTATACAAAAATGTTTATGTTAACTACTTTTTCGTTAAACTAAAAACTGTTTAGAAGCTAAAGAGTCGTTTGTTAAATTAAAAGAAAATTAGACAAATATTTTAATATATTTATAATAGGGAAGGAAGGTCTCTACCTTCAAACGACAACTTCTTAACAATAACTCATTTTTTGAAAAAAAGTGACTTAGAATGTTTTTGTATACATCAATTCGTTTGATTTTTATCTCACTCTCCTCAGCCAAAATACACAAAGATATGAAAATGTTAAGAACTTTTAACAAGTCTCCGAAAAAGTTCATAATCTTTTTTGTCTAGTTATGAATTGACATGTTTTCACACTTACCTCCATTTGACTGATAACCTTAATTGTGTAACATCTATCGCTGTTTGTGGGAATACCATACACTTGTGCCTTTAAATTTGCAGCAGCGATGACATAATCTAAATGAACATCCTCATCGACATTAAAAGAAAGAGGTTCTGGACATCTTTTTGGTCCAGACCAAAACAACTGTCCTGTACTGGTTAACTGATCAGGTGGGAAGTTGAATAGGAGCTGTTTGATTTGATTGCCATACTGATCTTCCCAATGTAAACGTGCCCAAGCCACACAATCATCATAATCTTTAGGTCTCTCATCAACTAAAGCAGCTTTTATTGATTCTAACACTTCTAGGGGTTGTACACCAGGTAGTTTTAAGGTTCTTTCAATGAAATCGGGATCTGTTAAATACTGAGAAGCATTTTCTGCATTCTGCTTAAATAATCCTTCAAAATTATCTCTAGCCCATTGCAGAGTGTGTTCAATGGCATTGGGGAAATTTTTCAAGGTACAAATAGGGATGCTTTTTTCAGGAGGATCTTGTGAAGAACTATAAGATTCTGATAAGAAAGGTACCACAACTTGGGTATTACCCTTGGTACCTAAAGTTCCTGATTCCAACAATGGTTTGCGGTAATAGACACATCTTCTGTCCATGTAAATTCTAGCATCTACATTATCAAGTGCATTGGCTACTCCATCTAAAGCCTCAAAAAATTCATCATTGTAAGCGCTCTCAGTTTCTGGTCCAACTCTGTTTTCATGAGCTATGATATTGATGTCAGGATTCATTTTTCTTATCACCTGTATTAAAAAAAAATCAAAAATATTAGTTGTTTAGAAATCCTTATTCATAAATATAATAGAAATTAGTTTAAGACTTTGAACAAGAACGTTTTCAGGTTTTTTTAAAGTATATAATTCCTTCCTTTTTATGCTGATAATTGGTTAAACATCATACAACCTTTTGAATAAAAAGTGACTTCTGTGTAGAATTCATTTCTTGACCTATTACCTTGATGGAAATTACGATTATAAAGATTATAAAGGGATTTTATTCAACATTGGCCTGATTTAATATAAATATAATTTATTAATTTACCTTGGCGGCTGTAACAGATTTTGCTTGTTGAACGTTATGAGGTCTGAAGAGGAACTGCCTATTCAAGTTGGATTTTTCAATTAAATCCATATCAGTCACAGTGATCTGTCCACCCTGTGTTCCAAGACCAATCATAGCGAAATTCTTTAATAGTTCACATCCAATGGCTCCTGCACCAACTAGGAAATACTTTTGTTCACCTGAAAATATATAAATAGCGATTGTTTTAGCATATATGTAAATAATTTTAAAAATATTTTTTAAACAAAACTATGTCAAATAATTGAATTTGATTTCATTAAGCATTTTTAATAAAATTAATACTTGTTATAACAGAATTGAAATAAGTGATAACCGTTTAAAACTTTATGTGAATGTTAAAATAAAATTGTAATTACAATATTTACTGCGACTACATAGAATTTAATTATAATGGTCATACTATAAAATATCTAAAATTTTATATCACAACTATTTTTAATTTATTCAAAAAATTAATCACATTCTTTTAATAAATCATGACAAGATAGAAATCAATTTTTATTATTCACTACTATTAAATCTGTTAAAAATAAAGCATCACAGAAATATATACATTAAGTAACAAAGAATCTAAAGTGAAAAAAATGGATTTAGCATAATCTAAATTGAAATCTCCTATGCAACCCTGATGAATATGAAGGGTGCAGATCAATAAAACTTGGAAGGAAACTGGAAGACTAAATAAATTTGGAGACAACAGGTCTATTCTCGAATGTCAACCAAAATTTGTAGAATTCGACATTGGTCGATTTTTTAATATAAATATAATAGATGGGTATAAACGGATTGTTAATAAAAAAACAAATAAATGAAACCAAACATAAATAAAATTTATTTTTAAAGTAATTGGAGTAAGATCTATCTTGTTTTAATACGAAGTATAAGCATAAGAGACAATAATATTTTTTCACAGACAATATTAGACAATAAACGGCAAAAGTATGTTGCAGAGGCATCTGGCATAAAAATAGTAAAGAATGAATTCATTCGAATGAATTTATTTGATAGTAACAACTTATTTAGTAATTATTCGATAGTTAAAAATAGTTGATAGTGCCCATCACTAATTATTATTGGCATCAAGTAAATCGTAAATTTGACAATGAACAAAGAAAAAAAAAGTATTGATTAATATTAGAAAAACTAAAACTGCAAGCAGGAGAACGAAGATAAATAAAATAAAAAACCATAAATGAAAGATAATCCCCTGTATGAGTGAACCGTAGAAGCCAAAACTTGGTGGAAAAATGTTATTTTGTCATTTAACTTTGGGGCAACCCACCAATGATTCATGACACCATTTAGCAATAAATGTGGAAAATCTCACCACCATCATCAAAGAAGAAAAAACAAAGAAAACAAATATGAAAAACATAAAAAGTACAAAAAATTAATATAAATTGAACAGCAAGATTTAGAAGAAGCCAGTGAGTAGCAAATGGAAGGTAGAAAAAAAAAGAAAATTTCCAAGAATGAGCATAAAAGATTTCAGTGAAGATAGAATATCTTACTGAGGAAATTATGTGAGATATCAAAAGAAAAATCAATAAAAACCATCAACAGTAAAGAAATTGGAATTAGGTTTCATAAAAAAAAGTAAAGAGAAGGTGAAAATGACATATTTAAACATGGTATAAAAATATCAGAAAATACAGCAGATTTTAATAAATAAAAAATTAGATGTATAAATATTACCAATTTAATAAAATAATACTGGTAATGTGGGTTCCTTTAAAAATTGAAAAAATAAATAAATTTTTGAAAAAAATGTGGCCTGGATTTTTAAAACTATTAACAATTAGGCTCACTATTAATAATTATAAATTATATAAAATCTGCATGTAAATTTAATAAGATTTAATGTAATATGCTTGTACCTATTTTTTTCTGGAAATCCTTTCCAAACACAGCAATTTGTCCATCATATCTGCTGCCTGTAGGAGCAGCAAGTTCTTCAGTAATTTCTGTCCTTTCTAACGGCAAACATTCAATAGCATCAAAGTATAACCATTGGTAAATAGGATGAAATTTCCCCGAACAAGCCTTCATAACTTCTTGAGCAACAATACCCCCAATTGTAGTATTAATGGGACTCAAATCTCCTGCACAAATTTTAGCGAAGATTTCTAGAAGATCAGAGTTAACTTCGGTATCAGTAGCACCATTTACAGCTAACGATTTGCCCATAGTATTAAATTCAGAAGCATCTTCATTGTTCCAGGGCTTTGGTAATCTACCATTCTTCTCAACAAACTTGTGTAGCGTAGAAAAAGCAAGATGTAGTTGAACTGGATGATCAAACTTTGCAAAATCAGTAACTACAAATTCAGGATTACGCAATGAATCTTTAAACGATTTAAACTGTAATTCTTTCGGCATTCTAACTTGAGTTGCTATACCGCCACGAACATACTTGGAATATTGTGTAGTATCACCGATACTAAAGGTATATGGACCTAATACTTTGATTTTAATGGGTTTGCAGTTATTTAATTCGGTCATACCTTGTATTTCCGAAAAGGTTATATAGTCTCCCTCTTCCATACCATGTCTAGTATCATCTATGCAAGTAACTACACTATCTGTATCACTTGAGATATCTGCAATCATGGTAGAAACTGGGGATTCACCAGTTGTATCTATAACTGTAAATGACTTGCCAAAATCACAAAATACTTGGGCAAAGAGGCCTTTAGTGTCGGCAATAATTAGGGCAATATTGTTAGCATGAGTAATTTCGCTGAGACGTAATTGTTCATTACGGTTACTGATGGTTAAAACTACGACCCTAAATTTTTTAATGAATTTTTCATCCAAGGGTCCAGTGTAAGCTTTCGTGGGGACATATGTATTAAGTTCAGAGAGTTGTTTGCAACAAGCTTCTGCGCGATTTTTTCCGATATTAGCTTCGGTTAAATAAAACTGCGATGACAAATCTTGGATAGTGCAAAGAGCTTCGTCATGTAGAGTCACTGACTTGACACCACCGAGAATCACATTTTTAGCTATTTCTACACCCAAACCTCCTAAGCCTGATATAAGAACGTCACTGTCCGCCATGCGGCGCATAGCATCATGTCCCAAAACATAAAGTTGCCTAGAGTAAAGTCCCTCGTCGATGTCGCCGGCATTGGAGGATCCAGAAGCTTCATTATTCGCCATTTCAGGGGTAGCAATCTTCGAGTCAAGCTTCCGCTTCTTTGCTGGAGGATCGATGGAGCTGTCTGCGATTCCAGCACTAGACATCGGACACAAAAAGACACAATTTTATGAGTCTGTTGTTACAAGATATCACGTAAAGAAATCATATAATCACTTTAATTAACCGGTCCGACATGTAAAACGTAAGCTGAAAAAGGAACAGAATGGACAAAGGAATTTAATACGCAAGTTCTCATGCGCAGTGCAAAGTTAGATTTTACCACACAACCAACATTACATGCTGAAAGTAACTGGACAATATGTTAGAATTTCTTTTTAATTTTCTAGTTATTAATATGAATGACATGAATATAGTGCAACAAATAATTTTGACACTTAACTTAAAGCAAGGATGGAAGTGTAAAATATAAATAAAACTAGATTTTATTCAAAATTCTAATACTCATTTAGGGTCATAACGTTTTTAAATATTGGTACACCTGAATCCAGAATTTTTAGATTAGCATTACGCCAGGACCGGACTCGAAATTAAAATATTTTTATTAATTTAGAAATGAAAATAACATGTTTACTTACTTTCCAATTACAAAAAGTTATACAACGATGGTTACATCGAAGACTTTCGCAACTCACTTTTTAGTGAACTAAATTTAAATTAAAGAGCATTAATTATAAATGTAACCAGTACAAATTGAATTTGTATTCAAACAGTGGTATCTAATTAATGTATAAAGAATGAACTTAAAATGCTCTACAATAAAATTTATTATCTATCCTTTATTCATAGTTTTCCAAAAAAACATCAGACACTTTATGTATGTTTCAAGAAAAAAATGTCATTATTAATATGCTGCATAAAGATCATTAATTAAGCGAAGCTTTCTTTGTCGTGACAAGGAATGAAAACTTAAACTTTGTCCGCGAAATTAAATTGCTTCGAGTGATTCCATGGCAATGAACATTTTACTAACCGTATAAACCGGTTATGACGAATCCGAAATTTTAAAATTTGACTTGATTTAACCGCTAAAAATTGAAATCTAATAAATGCCGCGCAAAATTCAAAATTCAGAAAAAATTCGCATTTTATCATTTTTTTTATATATTTAAAAATGTTTTTTTTTGTTGTAGAAGTGCCTAGTTTTTTAATATTTTACAATACATTATTAAAAGTTTGTTCTTTTTAAAAACCTGTAAGATATGTGGATTATTTAAATTATATTTCATTAATTAATAACCTGTTTTTAAAAATTAGAAAAATATATGAAAATTGGCAAATCTAGATTTGTATTTAAAAAATCAAACCGAGGGTAGCCCTCCGAATCCGAAACGTAAAACTTAAGTATGTATAAGCATAATATGCTTGTCATCGACATTTCTTCAACTTGATTATAAGTGTGCAAGTTAATATAATAGTACTGAAAGTTGGATAATTAAGTAAAATAAAAATGATGAACAAAAATTAAAATATTTCAATTTCGAAATATTACTACGTCCCTGAACCAATGACGCTAATGCATATTTATGAGTCCTAATCAAAACAAAAAGTGCTTTTCAAGTCAAGATGTTGGTATATCGGCTTTACATTGAATACCCATAAGTCTATCTCTTTCATGCATGCTCTCTCTACTTTCCTAGCTCTATGTTTAAAACTAAATAAGTCATGGCAATATTGTAATTTTTTATTTTGACGTAAGTTTTGACATTTCTGTCATATTAAAAAGAACTGAAGATAAAGTAGTGTCAGTGTCAGTGTCAGTATCGCGATTTTTATTAACGAATGTAAGTATTGTTAGCTTTAATATTAAATATGATTGGTATGTATAATATTTAGCTTTAAATTATAGTTTAATTTTTCAATATTCGAATCCAACATTAATCTTCATAAGACTAAGCGGGGTACAAATGTACCTCATAGTAATGGCTTTTGTTGTAAATTAAAGGTAATATTTATTATTCTTATTTCAGTTATTTTATATTTAAATTATTGTTTTAGCTACTTATACCAAAATTGTTTTCTTGTTCTTTTCGATTTGCGATATAATTTTTGACATGCAACTCGTAGTTTCAGTCACTGACTTTGAAAGGAAACTTAAACAAACTCGCAAAATACGGACATAAATTTTCGAGACTCGATTCCCATGATAAAAAAATTATCTACGTACAAAAACTTAACTAGCACATTCTGTATCCCCACTATTCTAATTTTTCATCCACTTCTCTAATTTTTAATGTAGCGGTCGATTTAATAGTTGTATACAATATACGGAACCATTGGCGCGCGAGTCAGACTTTTGAACTTACCAAGTTTTTTGCCCTTATATAAAAGGAGAAAAAGAGCAAGTTGTCTTAAAATATATTTAATTAATTAAATATGTATTATACGATTTTAAAATACATTAATTACAAATAAATAATAACAATAATAAATAAGTAATAAATAATTCTCCTAGAAATCTACATGTAGGTAGAGTACTCCATTTAGATTTTTTATCATATGCAAAAAGGTAAGTATTAGATAATTTTTTGAAAATTTCAGTCAAACACCATGGGCGTATCAAAAATAAAATTTCGATTGCGATAATAAATGATATTCCTTTGGTACAATTTTATAAAATACTGGAAAAATACATTCGTGGTTACAAATCATCGCTTTTATTAACATTATGGTTTAGGCTGTTGCTTTAACATCGATCTGGCTGCTGCTGCCAATTTTTGTGAAACTAGAGATGCTATGTGTGCGCTTCTTTTCCAGATGTATTCTCTGGTTTTATCGTGATTTTCAGGACTATCTACCCTAACCTGAAACATAAAATATGGATTTATCTAAAAATGTGGAATGCTTCACCATTTTGCGTGTCATTCTTATATCCAAATCGACCAGCAAAAAAACAAAGATACATTACTAATGGTCTGGAAACAACAACTATAAGCAAAAAAGAAGATTTAAAAATATTAAAAAGCAACAATAGTTGGACCAACCATAACAAGAAATGTAGTAAAAAGATTAAAAAGAAACATAGAAATAGAAAAGGAATTAGGTGGAGGAAATATAGCTCGATTTATAAAAGCAAGACTGGAATGGATGGGATACATTATGAGAAGAGCACCAACAGAAACAAAAAGAGCAAGACGATAGCATTGAAGTAGATGGTGGGATCACGTACAGGAAGATATAAAAGCATTGAACATTAGAGACTGAAAAACAAAATGTAGAGGCAGAAGAAAATGGAAAAAAATAACAGATGAGTCCAGGACACATAAAAAATTATAATCAGATAGAAGAAGAATTATCCATCTCATCAATGGGATTAAACGGCCATGATGCTGATGATGATCTAAAAATAAATCAATTTTTATGGCAATCAGCCACAACTGACAATTTAATTAAAAAAAGGAAATTTTTGATAAAATATTTAATACTTACTTGTTTCGGTTGAAGGACTCTTATTGAATGTAAACTTGCTGCTCCTCCATGAACTATTTTTAAATTTAGTCTACCATACATCTCGGCAGTAGTAGCTGTAGCACTCTTTAGTTCTCTTCTAGCACCCTTTCCAATCTAAAAACAAAAGTTCAAGATTTAAAATAATATTTTGTATTTAAAATAATTTACAGTTTCTAGGAATACTTTTTTTTGACATACCTCTCTTTCAACTCTGAGAGTCAGCGGTCCCAAAACAAAATTAGTCTTAACTGTAGTGTGATCGCTTTGCATATTAACAGTGACGTCACCATCTCTCCGTATAGAACTCAATCCAAACAAAGTAGCTCTAGCAGTTGGTTTACTTTTTTTCGTTGTTTTTGTACTTTTATTTTTATTTTTAGTTTTGTTTTTGTTTGGCTTTTGGTTGGTCGAAGCTTTAGTGGGATTTTTTCTCTTTATTTTATTGCTCGGTCTTCTGGGATTGGCCCGAATTTCTGATGTCGTCACTGTGACGTTTTTTATGAAGGCGTCTGAACCTGCTTTGGAGATTAGAATGAAGGCTGGTTCTCGAGTTTCACTTTCTAAAAATTATAAAAGTTAAACTAAAAACAAAACTCTCATTGTTGTCATTTTAATTTTACCAAATATATGTACTTACCTATTAATTTTGGTTCGTTGGTTTGAATCTGATTTCTCCTTGCCACTGTTAGTTCACCCATTTTATTCGTCATGGGTGCGGAATTATTCTTCTTCTTTCCACCAGATTTCTTTTTACCTTTACCTTTTGCTTTTCCTTTGGTTTTCTTAGTTTTTTTTGTCTTGTTATCCAAAGATTGGAGCTTTACTCGGACCGGATCGTAAGATTTTCCCAAAATTTTGTTAATGCGACCTACGATGCTGTCGACGAATCGGTTGTATTTTGATATGTAGATCGCAGGCATTTTCGGTTGAGCCATTGATAAGGAACCTAAACATAATAACATTAATATCGATTCAATATTTTTTCTTGTTTTTATAAACCTAAATCTTTAAAACTAAGAATAAATACACATAAAAGTTTTATTTTATTATTTCTCCAATGTGTTATTAATTGCTATCTAATTATTTTACTTTACACTCTAGTGCATAAAGTACAAAGTACAGGGTGTCCCAAATAATAGTGATCGATTTGAAGTGTAAATGCACAACGTATTAATTGCTATAAATAAATCGGATTTTCACTGTTTTCTTTTACCCAAAAGTATTTTTTGAAGTTTGTTTACATTTTATCCCGTCAATACAGGTTGATCTACTAATTTTGGTCAAAATATAAGGGAATAATATGTGTTATTTTAAATGGAACACTCTGTATATTTTGATGGCATTTAAAAGTGCGATTCATCTTCTTTCAAAAAATATATAGTTTGATATCTTTTGCTTTATTATCAAGAAAGACATTTGAAATTTCAAGAAACACTGCAGTTTTCCTTATGGAAAATGGACATTGAATAAAAATTTTATAAAAAATTTATTCAGAAAAAAATAACATTCGCAAAATCTCAAAAAACTACGAAAAAAACCAGAAAAAATCTCAAAATATGGCAAATAATCGGAAAAAATAAAAAAAACAGGAAACATTTGAAAATCAATAAAAAATGGCAAAAAATCCGAAAAAAAATAGAGAAGAAAAACAAAAAGATAAGAAAAAATTGCAAAATTTCGCAAAAATGTCAAAAAACCGCAAAAAATGGCAAAAAACTGCAAAAAAAAACCCAAAAAAAACATCAAAAAATGACACAAATAATCGGAGAAATAAAAAAACAGGAGACATTTGAGAATAATTAAAAAAATGGCAAAAAGTCTGAAAAAATTAGAGAAGAAAAACGAAAAGATAAGAAAAATTGCAAAATATTGCAAATATGTCAAAAAACCGCAAAAACTCGCGAACACCGCAAGAATTGCAAAAAAACGAAAATAATAATAATGTCAAAAAACAATCGGGAAAACTTAAAATATACAGAAACAACGAAAAAATCGCAAAAAATTGCAAAAAAAAACGCAAAAAAAACCGAAAAAAATGGAAAGCATCAGAAAAAAATTGAAAGGAAAAATCATGAAACATTTGGAAAAATCAAAAACATAAAAAAAAGGCAAAAAATTGCAAAAAAATCACAAAAAATCTTACAAAATGTCAAAAATTGCATAAATTGCAAAAAATGGAAAATAATTAGGAAACAAAAAACAATCGGAAAAAAATAAAATATACAGAGACAACGAAAAAATTGGAAAAAAACGCAAAAAAAACGAAAAAATGGAAAGTATCAGAAAAAAAATAGAAAGAAAAAATCATGAAACATTGGGAAAAATTGAAAAATCGAAAACACAAAAAATGGCAAAAGATATTGCAAAAAATCACAAAAAAATCTTACAAAATGTCAAAAAATTGCATAAATTGCAAAAAATCACAAAAACTCGAAATAAAGTGACAAAAATTGTAAAAAAAATCACAAAAAATACAAAAAAGAGAGTAGGCACGTACATCATTTTTGTAACTTTTACATTATTTATTACTATTAATATAATTATTAGTTTTATTAAATGTATAGTTGCTGAATAAATTATTTGTAAGATTTGTTAATTTTTATTTACTGTTAGGTTTTCCTTAAGGAAAAATGGGGTGATTCTTGAAATCTCGAATATCTTTGCTGTTAGGAAAGCAGAAGATATCAAACTATAAGATAATAAATCTTTATTAATAAATTATACAAAGTTATTCCATTTAAAATAATACATATTTTTTCCATTTATTTTGAAAAAAATTAGTAGATCATCCTGTATTGACGGGATAAAATGTAAACAAACTTCATAAAAAACTTATGGGTAAACGAAAATAATTCGTGAAAACCTGATTTATTTAGAGCAATTAATACATTGTGCATTTACATTTAAAAACCGATCACTCTTATTTGGGACACCCTGTATATATGCAACTATTGTATCAATAACATTTAAAAGTGTTCTGAATCTTAAATAATAAATATTTAAATAAATTAAAAAGGTTATCCATTTCTCAAATACGGTTAAATAATGAAGTAATAAAAATCAAAGAACTACCACAAAAAAATATAAACAAATTTCGACTTGGTGACTAGTTTCATGTACGACAAAATTTTAATTAGGGACAACTAATTTCGGCTAATTCGTCATCTTCAGGCTGAAAAGTTAACAGTATTGGAGAAAAATTGATAGGAGTATAAAAACAACTTTAAACGGAGAATTTTTAAAACATTTAATTGTGGATTTTAGAGAGAAGAAACGAAAATCGAGAAATATTGCAACGGTCACCGCAGCAGTAACCGAGAGTCAGAAAAAGGACTACAACTCCTGTTGAATTGTAATCGAAACTCTACAGCGTCCTTCTGTGAAACTGTAAGTGACAAATTTATTTTTTCTATTTTCTCCCCTTTCAGAAATAAGAGTTTAAAAAATGTAATAAAAATCTATCAGAATCGCTTAATTATAAAAAGAAAATACCTCCTATGTTAAAACCAGTATTTAAGAGAACACAAGTAAAAGAAAAAAAATAGAATTTTTAAAAACCTACAAAGGTGCTTTATAATAAAAGTACCAAAAAACCAAAAACTCAAATGTATTGTTAAAGAATAAACATAAAAAAATATTAATATGTTTCGTAATTTTCGCCATAGATACAAGAAAATTACTTACAAATAAATATTGCATCTTATTGGTTAAAGTGTATTGGTTAAAGTTTTAAAAATTTTTTTATAATATTTTTACAATGTGACTTGTTTTACTTTCATACCAAATTTTTAATATCATGTACAAGTATTTCTTTTTTTCTGCCTGATGATGACCATCGTTGTGGCCGAAACATTTTACCGTTGAGTTAATCTGGTTTTAAAATAACAGTAAATTTATGTGGTATGACTTGGAGTTTTTATTATTCGTTAAATAATATTTTATTAATTTCTGACACCTTCACTATTGGTCAAAAGTTTGACCTCATGTGAACATCAAAATTATTCATAATGAAAATAATATTTTTATCCACATACATTATCCGTATATTTTGCAGATATTTTCGGACGCAACCCTGTATATTATAATTTATATGTTGCTTCTCGTGGCATTACTGAACGCACCTTATAGACAATTAGGTCTAGTTACTATGAGCTTTTATCTATTAACCCTTTAACTGCGGTTTACATTTTTGAAATTTTTTAAATATTTTTAATTAATCGAATTATATTATGTTTTTTGAAATCTTCTGTATATTTTATATTTTAGAAATTTTTGAATATTTTGACTTTTTAATTCTTGAAATTTTTCAATTCTTTAATGTTTTTTTGAATTTTTGGTATATTTTAGAAACTTTTGAATATTTTGACATTTCGGATAAAAAATTTTACAAGTTTTACAAATTTTTCCAAATTTTACAATTTTCGAATTTTTTTAAATTTTTGAATAATTTTTTACCGTTTTTTGAAACTTCCGACATTTTTAAAATATGTAAAAATCTGAAATTTTTTAAATATTTTTAATTAATCAAATAATATGTTTTTGAAATTTTTTACATATTTTAGGAATTTTTGAATATTTTGACATTTTTGATACAAAATTTTACAAGGTTTATAAATTTATTTTTTCTAAATTATACAGTTTTCGAATTTTTTTAAATTGTCGAATAATTTTTTAACGTTTTTTGAAATTTCTAACATTTTTAAAATTTAAAATTCTTGAAATTTTTGAAATATTTAAAATTCGTGAATTTTTTTAAATATTTTTAATTAATGGAATAATAATATGTTTTTTGAAATTTTCTGTATATTTTATATTTTAGAAATTTTTGAATATTTTGACTTCTTGACTTCTTGAAATTTTTGAATTCTTTAATTTCTTTTTAATTTTTAAATACGTTTAAAGTTTTACAAATTTTTCCAAATTTTACAATTTACGCAATTTTTGAAATTGTCGAATTTTAACGTTTTTTGAAATATCTGACATTTTTGAAATATTTAAATTCTTAAAATTTTTTAAATATTTTTAAGTAATCGAATATTATCTTTTATGAAATTTTCTATGTACTTTATATTTTATAAGTTTTTGAATATTTTGACATTTTTACAAGTTTTACAAATTTTTCCAAATTTTACAATTTTCAATTATTTTTAAATTTTTGAATAATTTTTTACCGTTTTTTGAAACTTCCGACATTTTTGAAATATTTAAAATTCTGAAATTTTTTAAATATTTTTAATTAATCAAATAATGTTTTTTTTTAATTTCCTACATATTTTAGAAAATTTTGAATATGTTGACATTTTTGATACAAAATTTTACAAGTTTTACAAATTTTTCTAAATTTTACAATTTTCGAAATTTTCGAATAATTTATTTAACGTTTTTTGAAACTTCTACATTTTTGAAATATTTAAAATTCTTGAAATTTTTTAAATATTTTTAATTAATGGAATAATATGTTTTTTGACATTTTCTGTATATTTTATATTTAAACATTTTTGAATATTTTGACTTTTTTACTTCTTGAAATTTTTGAATTCTTTAATTTCTTTTTAATTTTTAAATACGTTTTAGAAATTTTTGAATATTTTGACATTTTTTATACAAAATTTTACAAGTTTTACAAATTTTTCCAAATTTTACAATTTTCGAATTTTTTTAAATTTTTGAATAATTTTTAACCGTTTTTTGAAACTTCCGACATTTTTGAAATATTTAAAAATCTGAAATTTTTTAAATATTTTTAATTAATCAAATAATATGTTTTTGAAATTTTTTACATATTTTAGGAATTTTTGAATATTTTGACATTTTTGATACAAAATTTTACAAGGTTTATAAATTTATTTTTTCTAAATTATACAGTTTTCGAATTTTTTTAAATTGTCGAATAATTTTTTAACGTTTTTTGAAATTTCTAACATTTTTAAAATTTAAAATTCTTGAAATTTTTGAAATATTTAAAATTCGTGAATTTTTTTAAATATTTTTAATTAATGGAATAATAATATGTTTTTTGAAATTTTCTGTATATTTTATATTTTAGAAATTTTTGAATATTTTGACTTCTTGACTTCTTGAAATTTTTGAATTCTTTAATTTCTTTTTAATTTTTAAATACGTTTAAAGTTTTACAAATTTTTCCAAATTTTACAATTTACGCAATTTTTGAAATTGTCGAATTTTAACGTTTTTTGAAATATCTGACATTTTTGAAATATTTAAATTCTTAAAATTTTTTAAATATTTTTAAGTAATCGAATATTATCTTTTATGAAATTTTCTATGTACTTTATATTTTATAAGTTTTTGAATATTTTTGACATTTTTACAAGTTTTACAAATTTTTCCAAATTTTACAATTTTCAATTATTTTTAAATTTTTGAATAATTTTTTACCGTTTTTTGAAACTTCCGACATTTTTGAAATATTTAAAATTCTGAAATTTTTTAAATATTTTTAATTAATCAAATGTTTTTTTTTAATTTCCTACATATTTTAGAAAATTTTGAATATGTTGACATTTTTGATACAAAATTTTACAAGTTTTACAAATTTTTCTAAATTTTACAATTTTCGAAATTTTCGAATAATTTATTTAACGTTTTTTGAAACTTCTACATTTTTGAAATATTTAAAATTCTTGAAATTTTTTAAATATTTTTAATTAATGGAATAATATGTTTTTTGACATTTTCTGTATATTTTATATTTAAACATTTTTGAATATTTTGACTTTTTTACTTCTTGAAATTTTTGAATTCTTTAATTTCTTTTTAATTTTTAAATACGTTTTAGAAATTTTTGAATATTTTGACATTTTTTATACAAAATTTTACAAGTTTTACAAATTTTTCCAAATTTTACAATTTTCGAATTTTTTTAAATTTTTGAATAATTTTTAACCGTTTTTTGAAACTTCCGACATTTTTGAAATATTTAAAAATCTGAAATTTTTTAAATATTTTTAATTAATCAAATAATATGTTTTTGAAATTTTTTACATATTTTAGGAATTTTTGAATATTTTGACATTTTTGATACAAAATTTTACAAGGTTTATAAATTTATTTTTTCTAAATTATACAGTTTTCGAATTTTTTTAAATTGTCGAATAATTTTTTAACGTTTTTTGAAATTTCTAACATTTTTGAAAATTTAAAATTCTTGAAATTTTTGAAATATTTAAAATTCTTGATTTTTTTTTAAATATTTTTAATTAATGGAATAATAATATGTTTTTTGAAATTTTCTGTATATTTTATATTTTAGAAATTTTTGAATATTTTGACTTTTTGACTTCTTGAAATTTTTGAATTCTTTAATTTCTTTTTAATTTTTAATACGTTTAAAGTTTTACAAATTTTTCCAAATTTTACAATTTTCGCAATTTTTGAAATTGTCGAATTTTAACGTTTTTTGAAATATCGGACATTTTTGAAATATTTAAATTCTTAAAATTTTTTAAATATTTTTAAGTAATCGAATAATATTATCTTTTATGAAATTTTCTATGTACTTTATATTTTATAAGTTTTTGAATATTTTGACATTTTTACAAGTTTTACAAGTTTTACAAATTTTTCCTTTTACAATTTTCGAATAATTTTTTAACGCCTTTTGAAACTTCTGACATTTTTGAAATGTTTTTGAATCCTTCAGTTTTTTTTTTATTTTTGAATATATTTTAGAAATTTTTGAAAATTTTTGATATCTTTTTGAAATTGTCGATATACTTTTGAAATTATCGAAATTTTGGAATTTCTAGATATTTTTTTTATATTTCGCCGAATTTCTTTAAACTCAGTTTTGTTTTTAAATTTTTTAAAATTATTACAATCAAGTTTATTGATATTTTATTTAAATTGACTCAAAATTCAACTAGTGCCAAAATGTTTTAATGTATTGTTCAATATTTTTCGCCGCAGTTAAAGGGTAGCCTTTGTAGCCTTTAAAAAAGATTATTTCTTGTCGATTTTATTAAGAATGGCAAATAATATTAAGATGTATAATATCTTTATTGCAGGATAATATACTATAAGACCAATATAAAAAACACTTTTTATTAAAATTTGATCCTATCAATTTTTTTACGAATTTTTTAAAACTTTAACAGCATAAAAATTGCTGCCACCAAAAACTAATCAGTTCTAAGTTAGAACCAAAGCAATTTTTGGTGAAAATTTGGTTAAAATCGGTTCAGTAGTTTTTAAAAATCGTTATCAAAAAATTTGATACACACATACATACATTTTTCTAAAAATGGGTTTTTTTGAACTCAAGGGATCTATAAAGATAAGTCAAAATATCGATATCGGTTTTTACCCGAAAAAAATACTTTCCTTTTATATATACAGGGTGTCCCTAAATTCGACTTCTCTAGGGTAAATTCCTTGTGCCAAATTATGCCCATTGAGTTAGGGAACTTATGTCCGTAAATACACCATTTCAAAAATACAGGGTGTTATTTAAAGGTGAGATCGATTGTAATGAAACTTTAGGAGGATTATCAGGTTGATAAACTACTTGTTTTATTGTGAATAGATAATTTCCAGATTTTTCCAGAGCCGTGCCGTAAGGGTCAAGGACCCTTCTTTCGTCATATTTTACTGTGCTAAAATTAATAGTTTTCGGTACAAACGGCATTCATAAAGAAAATGGTATTTTTCTCTAAAACGGTTAATTTCACCATAGTAAAATGTTATTACTGTTTCACTAAAGAAAGTTGATTGAATTAAAAAAAAATCAAAATTTCATCATTTTAAGCAGTGTCGGGAAATTCAGGGGTGAAATAATGGTCCTTGACCCCTACTGCACGCCTCTGGAATAATCTGGAAATTATCCATTGACGATAAAACAAGTAGTTTTATAAATCTGATAATCTTCTTAAAGTTTCATTACAATCGATCTCACCATTTGAAAGTTATTGATAAAAAAATATTTAACACCCTGTATTTTTGAAAGGGACATAAGTTCCCAACCACAATGGGCATAATTTGGCACAAGGAATTTGCCCTAGACCGTTGACAGTCGAATTTAGGGATATGTAGAAGGAAAGTAAAAAATTATAAAAATTAGTAAAAAAAATGTTTTAAATCTAGATTTTTTTATAATAATGATTGGTAAATCTTTCCCATGAATAATTATTAAAAATGTTTCCACTTACAATGACCCAATTAAATTAAATTCGAGAAAAAATCATGTTCAAGCACCAAGTTGGCATATGGCGGGTCAGTGACATGCTGTGGGTCAGGGTCGAACTTTCTATCACCTGTCTTGAATTTAACAAATGAGCATTAAAACGAATTATAAACCAACAAGAGCCCGTGGAAGGCATTAAAAGAATTTGAGTCGAGTCGAGGCCACTTTAGATTGATTATTAATCGACTTTCGAATATTCTTTAAAAAATTTCAACCAAAAATTCTAATTAAAAATGATTATTTTTTAATAGTATTTTTGATCGTTTTTTTCAAATAATTTTATAAATTATGGTTATTTATATTAACCTAGCTAGAATTCATTTTAGTACCATACGAGCAAAAATTAACTCTCTAAAAACCCTGCACCGAACTTGTGCAGAGATAAGAAAATTATGTTTTTCTGTTTTAGTTGATTGACAATTGGTTTCCTGGTTTTTTTATAACTGTTATTATCATAAATTAAAAAAATAATCTTTCGACTCTATTAAATTATTCTAGCCAAGCATCTTTTGTTTTGATAAATAATAATTTTTTTGCTCTTTTTAAATATTCAAATAAATGTTTAAAATTGTGATATAAAATTTAAGAAAAAAATTTAATATGTCTTCAGTCGATAATATTCTTAATTAAACAACTACATATTTTTGAAAACGACAATACACTTTTCTTATGGCGGTTGAGTCCCGGATCGATTTTTTTAAAATTTGGTACACATATATCTTAAGCCATATGGCAAGGGCGTAGATAATTTTTTTTCCTGGGTAATCAAACTTTTAGACAAATATGTTTGTTCGTTTTCACATTTTTTATATTTGATTTCTTCTTTTCGTGCTATTTTTGGTATCCTGCCTAGCTTTATCACCCACATCTACGCCTTGCCATATGGATTATTTTTTGCTCATTGCACCATGCCTCTAAAATTACAGGGTGGCAAAAAATTACTGTAATTTACTCTCTTAATTAAATTAGTAATTATTATTTTTAAAACAAACATACAGGTTGTTTTAAAAAAGTAGCCCGTTACTCTTATGCTTATTTTGTTTTAATCAATTTTAATTAAACGCTTTCCAAATAATTTATTGTGATGGTACTTTATTCTAACGGTATTAATTTTTAGGTAACATTTTTTTAAAATCTGTTTTCACAGCGAGATTTATATAAAAAAAGACAACAATCTAGAAGTAATTTTAATCATACAGGTTGCTCCAACAAAGTGATACATGAGTTTTTTTGAAATGGAACACCCTGAATTTTTTACATTTGTATATTTGTTCTGAGATGCTGATTTCAAAAACCTACTAGATCTGTATTTTAAACTTAATGCTTTTGAAATTACAGACAATTGAAAATGGCATTTTTTCAACTTTAAAATCGTAAAAATCGGCTTACATATCTCTATCATATGAGAAAAATGTATGCAAGGTTATCAAAAGTACGCAAACTTTGATTACCCTGTATACATTTTGTTGTCCTAAAGGAGGATTTCCAGAAGAATCGCTGCATCATTAGCCACTACTTTATCAATGCGTTTTTTGCAATTTATGCATACCTTACTGTTATTTCCCAAACAGTGCTAGACGTCCCGAGGACCTCCGATTTAGATCCGATTCAGGTCCCATTCCATTTTTAGGATGTCTTCGGTACCACTGATTTTGGACTTCCCTTTCTTGTACTTATCGCGTGAAAAATGAATAAACAAAAAAATGTTATTACTGTTTTTTTAATAATCTCGTTTATAATACTGAATTAATATTTATTTGAACATAAAGGTCCCAGAAAGATCCCATACAGGTCTAAAGAGGCTTTTCAGAAAGATTTTATACTGGTCCGAAAAGGATCCTAAATCGGTTCTAGGAAGGGCCTGTATCTCAACTAGGAAGGAAATTCTAACTTTTGACCAATATCGAACGTCCTAGCGACTCCTTGATTATTAACAAAGTCTGTCCCGAGGACGTACTGGGGACGTCCAAAGTCCTGAATTTGACGTATCGGAGACGTCCGTTTTCGGATGGTTGTACGTCCCGAGGATGTCCGGGAGAGGTATTTGTACTGTTTGGGTTATTAGTCCAGGCCATTTAGAACAAAGTCGAGGGAATAGCGGAAATTTTTAGGGATAGCAGATATCGAGATTCCGTTTTCTGCATTGTGTCCAAGAAGGTCCCAGGAAAAAAGTCTATATTGTCTGATTTAGCCATTTTTTGTAAAATGCCTTCTGGGCCGGAAAATGCATTTTCCAATTGCACCATTACTTTCACCATTATAAGAACGACTGGAAACTCGGAAAATCGCTCGGAAATTGTTACTCGGGGGTTTTCGGGGAGACCGAACTCGATTCTGGCATTAGAATTACCAGGAGGTGCACGGGGGTGGCTCTGTGGGGGTGCGCTGGGGGTGAATTGGGGGAGAAATGGCAACGTGCATGAAAATCGCTCCAAACTCGTTACTCGGCGGTTTTCGGGGATGCCGAATTCAATTCTGGCATTAGAATTATCCGGGGGTATGAATAATAAAAATTTTGATTGAATTTTAAATAATTAAATTTTACACATATTATAAAAACAATTGCTTTGGAAGTCTTGTGCCTCGAAAGTGAATTCGCCAAAGCTATAAAGAGAGTGCAGTATCGTTGTCACGGGGACCGGCGCGAATAGAAATATTCTGTATCGACTGAAGAGAAAAAATATGGCATCAGTATTACATCTGTCGTTTAGGACCACGTTGCTTTTTCGTTGTACGTAATGCTACAGTAATCAAGTTTCTTGGATTTTGGACCTTTTTTTGGTGTTTGTCCGGCACTCTTATACCACGTTGGTTTTTTGTTATACGTAAATATAGTGCTAAAATAATCAAGGTTTTTGGATCTCGGACCTTTTTTGGTATTTGAGTGGTGTCTGGCACTCTTGGACCACGTGGATTTTTCTTTATACGTGAATACAGTGCTAAAGTGATCAAGTTTTTTGGATTTTGGACCATTTTTTAGTGTTTTAAAAATATAAGTTTATAATAAATAATTCAACATTAATAAAAACTCCTATTTGTTGTTTGAAAAAAGTATTATTTTCATTATTTGTAATTTTTCACTTTCTCCTTTACCATTTCCCACAGAGCCACCCCCGGGGAAGTCTAATGCTAGAATTGAATTCGGCATCCTCCAAAACCCCCGAGTAACAGGTTTTGAGTGATTTTCATGCACGCTGCCATTTCTCTCCCAATTCACCCCCGCGCACCCCTACTGGAGTAACGATTTCTGAGCGATTTTTCCGAGTTTTCAGTCGTTCCTATAATGGTGCAAGTAATGATGCAATTTACCACTTACAAGGGTAATCTCTTCGACAATTTAGTATTTGTTGTTGAGGTTGCTGCGTTCAAAACTGATGTTAAAAAGATGATATTGACAGTTGACAGCTGTCAACTAACTGTCAAACAACATGTGATCATCAAAATTGATAAAATCTACATGTAAATGTATGTTTTTAAGGTTACTGAGTTCATTACTGATTCAAATCGATATTGACCGTTGACAGCTGTCAAATAACTGTCAAACAGCATGTAACACTCGAAATTGATAAAATTGACATGTAAGCATATGTCTTTAAGGTTGCCTAATTCTAATCTGATGCCAAAAAGATGATATTGACAGTTGAGTACCATCGTTAATCAAATATTTGACTGTGCATGATAATGTGTCAAGATAGATTTTTGCTTGTTGTTTGACAGTCAATTGACAGCTGTCAACTGTCAATATCGTTTTTTTGACATCAGTTTTGAACTCAAAAACATATATTTTGATTATTGCTTGTTGTTTGACAGCTGTCAACTGTTAATATTATTATATTGGCATTGGATTTGAATGCAGCGACCTCGAAAACATAAGAGGGTACTTTTTTTTTTAACACAGCAAATACTAAATTGTCGAATCCGTGGAGCTTTGGAGCTCCGTAGGAGCCAAAATAAGCAAAATTGAGTTTTGTACCCACTGAGACTTTTGTTCAGAATGCCAAAACGAACAAAATATCCAAATTTCAGCCAATTTGACCGGGAGCCAATTCCCATAAGATTTGTACGGGGTTCTTTGAAAAAAATCGACCCGGGACCCAACCGCCATAAGAAAAGTGCATTGTCCAATACATCGAATTTTGTCATTTTGGGTTTAAAACTTTTGTACTAGAATTAAATGCACAATTAAAAAAATATACAGTATGACCCATTTATTCCCGTTCTGTTAAAAAAAATTATATGCAAGCTATTTTCTGAGGAGAACATTAGTCTACACCTTTTTGCCTATTGTATCCACAAATAATTATTTTAATTTCAAAAAACATCATTTGAATTTTCAAATTGTTACTTGAATTTCATAATGTATGATTTGTATTTTCAAAAACGTTAAGTTAATTTTAAAAGGTATCATTTGTTTTTCAAATTGGTCATTTTAATTTTCCAAAGTATCAAATGTATTGAATTAATCATTAACATTTCAATTAATTTTCAAAGTATTTTAAAATGTATCAAATATACAGGGTGTCCCAAATTGGTGTGTTTTTTCGTAAACTAGAAGAGATAAAAAAAGCAGTTAAGATGTTATGACTTCTTTTTTTGTTCAATTTTTTAGGGGTCCATAAATGAAAATAGATTTATAATATGTCATATCAGGTGAATGAGAATTAAAAAAAGGAAACAAAAAAACGTCCAACCATACAGGGTGTTTCATTTAAAAAAAAATTAAGTTTGCAATATATTTCCTTAGTGAGACTCCCTAAAAAATGTTTTTGTGCTCCACTAAACTCTTCAATATTATATCTATCAAAAGTTTTCATAACGTTTTTTCTATATTTTTTTTTAATTAAGAAGTTACGCCTTGTATCTTCCAAATACAGGGAGCTACTAAAGATTTAATTAGGCTATCATTATTTTAACAAAAAACTGCTTTTTTTCTATATAGATACCCTACAAAACACACCAATTTGGGACACCCTGTACTTCATAAAGCATTATTTGAATTTCAAATAATTTACACATAAAGGTTGGTATCGTACTGTAATTTGTTAATATGTTATTATTTAATCACCCTATTGGAACGCTTTTGCGGCTTCTATCAATTTAACATAATTTTATTATATTTATGTAATTTGATTCACAAAATGAATTTGACAGGCAATTATGCTATCTGCCGATTTTTGATATTGAGAGACGTGTTAAGAGTTATTCCATGCAACTTGCTCAGAAAGAATCATCAATTCCTTAATTACCGAAGGAGTCTCTACTAGACCTATGAAACACCCTGTATTCATAAATTCATGTATATATTTGTATATATTTTTTTATTTCTATAGACGAACGCCATTGATATGAAACGACCTCCGGTATTTTCTTTCTTTTGAACAAGGTCAATGGGTGACACACTTGCGTTCGAACTTCAACTGTTCGGAAGACGTGGATGGCCTACTTTATGTTAATTTCCCGGACACATTCCGATACCCGATGATAATAGTTTTATTTTTGGATTTAATTAGGAGTGAAAACGTTTTGAATAATAATTTGTTTTAGTCTACAGAGATTTTGTGATGTTTTGATACAACAATTCACTTTTGATTTTTATTTTATTTAAATGATATTGATAATTTTTTGTACAATATGTTTTATACTGTCAAGTATAAGAATACAAAGTGTCCCAAATCTTTAACAAAGTTCGGTATCTCCCTTATCCTATAATAGCCACTTAATAAGTTAATATCAATAATACAATAATAGGAAATCCTGGCTTCCAAATATTTTAAAATGTGCTTCATTTTACATTTGAGTTTCATTCACTAAGTTACATTCCCGACCCACCATTTTTCAAAAAAAAATGCCTTTTTTCTAAATTTTGCACTTTTCAAAAATACCCATTTTTCCCCAAATTTTGTACTTTTTTCAAAGAAAGAATTTTTTTTCTAAATTTTGCAATTTTTTCAAAGAAAAAATACCTTTTTTCTAAATTTTGCACTTTTTCAAAAATACCCATTTTTCCCCAAATTTTGCACTTTTTTCAAAGAAGTAATTTTTTTTTCTTTTTGCACTTTTTTCGGAGAAAAAATACCTTTTATCTAAATTTTGCACTTTTTCAAAAATACCCATTTTTTTTCCCTAAATTTTGCACTTTTTTACAAGAAATAATTTTTTTCTTCTAATTTTGCACTTTTTTCCAAAAAATTCCGTTTTTCTAAATTTTGCACTCTTTCCAAAAAAAAAATTGGCCTTTTTATATATTGCACATTATTTTACTTTCCCGACCCACCGTCCGAGAAGGGAAAGTATTGTGAACAAGCTAAAAAAATTTTTCAAGATAAAGATGGAAATATCCATTTTGAGGTCTTCTGACCATTTCCAAATGTAAGTCTGTCTGTCTGTCTGCCTCTCTATATTCTTTCACGATAGAGGCTACACGTTTAATCCGATTGAGCTGAAATTTGGTATATGGCTTTGGGTTACCCGTCGGAAGAATCCATTTGTACGACATCTGTCAAATTTGACTTGTAATATGTGATTTAAAAGCCTTTTAAAATATCTATTCAGATCAGTCAAAATTATTTTTCCAACTATCACCTGTCAAAAATAAAAAGTTGTCAAAATTTGAAAATTTTACATTAAATATATGAAAAAAGTATTCGTCTTTGGATACTCGTCGGGAAAGTTTTTTGTTGACACAACCGATTTTTTCTTGTCTCAATTTACCCTTTTTTGCTCTTTTTTCAGTAACTAGCTTAATTAACACCTTTTTTACGTGTTTTTGTGTTTTCTTTTTTTTTAGTAACAAGCTCAATTAACCGCTTCTCAATTTTCTTTATAAAGTCCCTTTTTTTAAATTTCTTTATAAATTACGTCTTCAAAAATTACCTCTTCTTCACCAACTGACACAGACCAACTTTTCTCTCTTATTTTTCTCACTTTTTAAGTATTTTTCAATAAAAAATCCCCCCCCCCCATAATTCTTGATTTTTTTCACTTTTTATACTTATTACCCTCAACTTTTTTTCATCTTTTCACTTTCTTCAATGAAAATTTCTCCTAATTTTTTTTCATTATTTTTTAACTTTTTTCAATGAAAAATTACACCCACGAATTTTCTTCTTGTTTTCCCTTTTTTAACTCTCTCAATTTTGCTCTTTTTCAAAGATTTGCAGGCTTTTTTCTAAATTTTGTACATTTTCACTAAAAAAATTTCGCCTTTTTTTCTGTTTTGCACTTTTTTCAAAAAAATACCTTTTTTTCAAAATTTTGCACTTTTTCAAAAATTTCCATTTTTCCCAAAATTTTGCACTTTTTTAAAGAAATAATTTTTGTTTCTAAATTTTGCACTTTTTCAAAAATACTCGTTTTTCCTTTAATTTTGCACTCGTTTTTCAAAGAAATAATTTTTTTTTTCTAAATTTTGCACTTTTTTCAAAAAAAATGCCTTTTTTCTAAATTTTGAGCTTTTTTCAAAAAAAATGCCTTTTTTCTAAAATTAGCAATTTTTCAAAAATTCCCATTTTTTTCTTAAATTTTTCACTTTTTTCAAATTAATATTTTTTTTTTCTAAATTTTGCGCTTTTTTCAAAAAACAAAATGCCTTTTTTTCTAAACTTTGCAAATTTTTCAAAATTCCCATTTTTATCTTAAATTTTGCACTTTTTTCAAAGAAATAATTTTTTTTCTAAATTTTTGCGCTTTTTTCAAAAAAAATGCCTTTTCTAAATTTTGCAATTTTTCAAAAAATCCCCATTTTTTCCTTAAATTTTGCACTTTTTTCAAAGAAATAATTTTTTTTTTCTAAATTTTGGGCCTTTTTCAAAAAAAAATTCCTTTTTTCTAAATTTTGCAATTTTTCAAAAATTCCCATTTTTTTCATAAATTTTGCACTTTTTTCAAAGAAATAATTTTTTTTTCTAAATTTTGTACTTTTTACAAAAAAAACTGGCCTTTTTTATATATTGCACATTATTTTACTTTCCCGACCCACCGTCCGAGAAGGGAAAGTATCATTTCCAGATGGAAGTCTGTCTGTCTGTATGTCTGTCCGTATTCTTCCACGATATAGGCTACACGTTTAATCCGATTTAGCTGAAATTTTTTATATGGGTTTGGGTGATTCGTGGGAAGAACCCATTTGAAAACAGTCAAAATTATTTTTCCAACTATCACCTGTCAAAAATAAAAAGTTTTAAACTTTAATATTAAATATCTGAAAAAGTATTCGTCTCTGGATACTCGTCGGGAAAGTTTTGGGGCGACACAACAGATTTTTTTTATTAGGTTCAATAGAGCCATTTTTTAAAATTGTGGTTAAATTCAAGGCAGTAGTAGTTACATTTATCTTTTTAAAAATAAAATTTTTCCTAATAATTACATTTTTTGTGCATATTATTTAATTTGTTTATAGAACAATTAAAAATTAATTTTTTTAACGAATCACTTCGTGTTGAGGAAATTCTATTTTTTATTTTCATTAAACATTCTCTATAATCCAGAATTAGAAATTCAGAATCAAGTACCACATAACATATATTTCCACAGTAATTAAAACTAAAAAGAAGGTAACGGCAACTAGTTTCGGCATCACTACCATCATCAGGCCATAAAAATTCAAATTTTTAGAACAAGTGCTTAAAGCATGGTTGGTAACAACATAAAATAAAATATGTGTGCGCTCACAGGTACAAGAGGGTAAATTATTAAATAAAAAGAACAACTAATGGAAAAGGAAACATTAAGGTTAATTAAATAAAATATAATTAAAGGATAAATTTAGAAAAAAATTTGAAAATGGTAACACATGGAAATTGTAAGAATGTGACTTGAGGCCTTAACAGTAGAAGAATCAATTAATGCTGTGGAAATTGAATATATCAGGCGAAGTGCTGAAAGATCAAAACTTGAGAAAAAGACCAGAGGAATAATAAAAGATCCAATAAGAAAAGAAAAGCTTAAAATGGTTTGGTCAATTTCTGAGAATGGTGGAATATTGATGGCAAAAAAATTAAAAGGCGCCATGATTCAAAGCAGTCACTAAATTTATAGAAGATGGAGGAGTAGAGCAAGAATGAGTGTGATTGGCTAACCAAAAACTGTTCTTTTTCGACCTCGCTCGTTAATAATTGAACTCTATGTTTTATGTGAATATATTTTAATGTGCTGAATTTAAATACATATAAAATTTGTGGCTTTAAACAATAATAAAAATCTGGGTGCAGTATGGCTCGCCTTAAAAATAACAAAAACACTCCTAATCATTAATTAAAAATATAAACAAAATTAAGGTCAAGATACCAATTGATTTAAATTCATCTAGAATAGATATACTTAACACCGATTTCTTTGATATGGTGATTTTTTTTCTGTACTTTGGATTTTACATTCCTACTTTCATTTTTCGCAAATACTTTCTCTTCTCCACGATTTTGTATCTATTTTTATCGTATACGATAAAATGTATTACGGATGCTATAAATCAAAATAATTATTTCTCGATTTTCTAACACGACGACTCATTAAAGCTCCCATAGTGATAGTTCATACTAACGAAATAGGTTCTTTATAAATATACACATAGAAAATATAGCTATTTGTGTATTAAGAGCGGAAAGTGATACTTTGCTGCTTGAGGCAGAGAGTTGCCCGCGCGACGCGTAGCGGAGCGCGGGCAATCTGCCGAAAGCGGCAAAGCACTTTCTGCTCGAATTGCACACAAGATTTTTTCTACGATCACATTATTTTTAGACAAAATAATTAAAAAAACATGAAAATACACTTCATAAACTAAAAATGAAATAATGACGTTTCATTAATTTCATAGTCTACTATTTGCAGAAAATAGTAAGTAGGTACTTAAATATGCAATCACTATTGCATATAGGTGTACCTAGGTGTATCTAGGTGTACCTTCTGACTGTTATATTTTTACTGGATAAATTTTATAAAATAAAGTTTAATTTCGTTCGAAATATCTTCAAATATTAATATTTCAACTAAAATATTCAGCCTGTCCTACATTTTGTTTTAATATACCTATTATTTACTACCTTTCTTTAGTTTATTGTAAATGAAAACAGGCGAGCGGAAAAGTACGCGCTAGAGCGACAATAATGTCAAATTATGACAGATCACGGAAAACATCAACTTTGCGGTTAGATTTTAGTGTGCAAAAGCCTACTTTGGGTAGTGATCGTAGGAAAAATTTTTTGATTGATTTTTATTAATATTACATAATTAAACGTAAAAAATAAAAAATTTTGTACCGCAATTATATTTAATACAATAAATGAAATGAAACTTAAAGTCATGTACCACAATGAATTTAATAAAAATTGTAACGGCAACTAGTTTCGGCTAATTAGCCATCATCAGACCATATAAGTAAAGATTAGTTATTATATTAACAAAATTCAAAAATTCATACCATTGATGCACATCAAAAAATTGGTGGATAAGTATTTGAAGGAAAAATTAGGGGATTGAAAATTTAAAGGTATATGAAATATTGATAACAAAAAAGGGGTTCAAAGGGGAATAATTAAAAAAATTTGCCCTAAGGGGGTGCAAAACACTTTTCAAAGTGGTCAGCTTCACCATTTTACTTCAACTCAGTTGAAGTGTGCTTTGCACACACTTTAGTCAAGATTTTTTAATTATTCCCCTTTTTTGTTATCAATATTTGATGTACCTTTAAATTTTCCCTCCCCTAATTTTTCCTTCAAATATTCCGCTACCAATTTTTTGATATGCATCAATGGTATGCCTTTTTGCTTTTTGTTACCGTTACAATTTTCATTAAATTCGTTGTGGTACATGACTTTGAGTTTCTTTTAATTTATTGAACACTGGACCACATTTGGGATATGGATAATCTATTATATATTTATATTTAATACAATTTAAGTTGGAAAGAAAACAGCAACTAGTTTCGGCATACAAGTGCCATCATCTGGTCAAAAATTATACTTTTAAATTGTTAAATTTGAGTTATACATTAAAATTAAAAACATGTGCGCACTTAAGTATTAAAGTGGGAAATTTAAGGGAGTGGTACTGGAATAGCAGACATTTTATTCGTTCATGTTACGCCTTGTTTTAACATTTTTAATGTTCTTTACAACAAATTTTACAAAGTTGGCCACCCATAGTGTTATTTACAACCTCCTCCTACCTCTTTCATATCTCTATTTTCCTAAATCTGACCAATGTCTTGAACATCTCTCATCGGATCGCCCGTTTCGGTTCCTATGAGAATTTCTTTTAAAATTTGCTAGTAAAATAGCCCCTTTTCCAGTACCACTCCCTGAAATTTCCCTTTTTAATTCACACTATCATGTGAACTCTTTACCTTGTATTTGCTAGTAATTGTCTCCTTTTCCAGTACCACTCTCTGAAATTTCCCCCTTTAATACTTAACCCTAAAAGCACAAAAGGTCCGATTGACGTTTTTTTATGGTCCATTTAAGGTCAGAATGATCGAGGACCAAAATAAAACGTTTGTGCAAAACGTTTTTAAAAGGAACAGAAAGAAACGTCCAAAATATGTGTACCAAAAGTCCGAAATCATAAATAAAAAAAAAACGTTTTCTAAGTTACACTGCTCAGACGTTTTTAAAACCTACGATAAAAAACATCTAGTACTTAAATTGTTTTTAACGTCCATGTCAAAAGGTTTTTATAAAGTCACAATAGGGACGCTTCTAAAACGTTTTATTTGAGTCGTTTTTAAAACCACCAGTAATAACGTTTTGTTTTTTAGGTCCTCAAAAGCATGTTTTGAGAAAAAGTCAGAAAATTACGTTTTTTAAACGTTTTTGTAAGTTGTATTTATAACCACTGTAAAAAACGTCCAAAAAGTGTTGTTTTAGGTCTGCAAAAGTATGTTTTGATAAAGAAAGGAACGTTTTTTTAAACGTTTTATTTCAGTTGTTTTTAAAACCACCAGTATAAACGTTTAGCAAACGTTTTGTTTAGGTCCTCAAAAGCATGTTTTGTGAAAAAGTCAGAACGTTACGTCTTTTAAACGTTTTTGTAAGTTGCACTATAGAAAAACGTCTTATAAACGTTCTTGGGTACTTTAAAGGACGTCTAGTGGACGTTTTAAGAGATGTCCAAAAAACGTCTTTTGCCAAACCATTTATTTAGTTAGTTTTGAAACTTTTTTAAAACGTCATTTTTCGACGTCTATATGACGTTAGAAGTTGTGACATTTGCTCTATAGAAAAACGTCTTGTAAACGTTCTCAGGTACTTTAACGAACGTTTTTAAAACGTCCCGATGGTCGGTCGTGTACGTTTTTAAACGTCTCTGTGCACACATGTTTTTAATTTTATTGTCTAATTCAAATTTAACAATTTAAAAGTCTAATTTTTGATCTGATGATGGTATTTGTATGCCGAAACTAGTTGTCAGTTTCCCTTCCAACTCAAATTATATTAAATACATTTGAGATTATGGATAAACTTTTGAACTTAATTAAATGTAATCATAGTCATTTATTTTGTTACTAAGTATTTAATTATATTATTTTTTTGACCGATTTATTTTCCAAATATCACGAAATTTCCAGATGGGAAACAAAAATGGGATATTTTTACATGAGTAGTATTGAGTATTCTTTAATTTTCTTAATTGTAAAGAAAAGCATTTTTAGTTTTCAAACACTGAAATTGGAGATAAAATCAGACAAATCTCTAGAGATTCTTAAAATATTAATTTAAGAGCGTTCTTTCGACCTGCAAATAATAAATTCTTAATAACTTTTTTACGAAGTTATAAATTTAATTGTGGTTTTCACTAAAATATGGAGAAAAAAATCAATTATTGTGGCTACCAATTACATTTTTTTATATCAACTTATATTTTTTTTCTCGCTGTTTAATTTTTTTTTTGAATTTTTGCTATAATACTTTAAGATATTTGGTAAAAGCAAAAAATAAAATCTAACATGAGTTAAGTTTTAAGAACGAATTAAAATAAATGCATTTAATTGTTTGTTAAGTGCTGCCACCTGGTAGATGGACCTTAGTTTGGAACGATAGAGCGCACTTAAAACACCTGCTAAGAAATAAATATAATAAAAAAAATTCAAGAACGGAGAGAGTAAGTTTTTGAAAATATACATTCCGACCATTACCATACATGTTTCATCCTTATAGAAATCATCAGTGGTACTTTGTTGAAATGCATAGTTTCAAAAACCTACTCTGTATACCCTAAGTATTTTTATGTACTATAAAAATGATAAATAGTCACGACATCCATCGTAGGTTGATGGATACCAAAGGGACCTAGTCACTTAATAGGATAGAATCCTCTGTAAAAGCAACTAACCAAGTATAACTTGGTGCCGGTAGATGATAGAACCAGCCATCATAATGCCTTATGGGGGGGAGCGGACACCACGCAATTAAATTCGATATTATGATGACGGAGGGCTTCCATCATCTACCGGCACCAAGTTGTACTTGGTTAGTCGCTTTTATAGAGGATTTTATCCTATTAAATGAACAAGTCCGGTTGGTACCCATCAATCCATTTTTAATAGTGATTGTAGACAAAGACCGAGTTAATAGTCGTATTGTTAATATCTTTTAATTTTTTTTCAATTTCAATGTTAATGATAAACTTCACATTTCAAAAAATGGATTTAACTCTACAGTGTTTTTCGAAATTGCTACTGATACTTGTACACCAAATATTATCAAAAAATATTTAGAAACTTGGAAAAAAATTTATAGAGATAAATAAATAATATGTATAACACCTAACCATTATTAATTAATTAAATGGGAAAAAAGTTAACTGTTTTGGAGAGTATTATATTGGTCAACAAATATCTACAGGGACTTTCGCCCTTCTCAAATTATACAGGAAAAACTAAAAATGCTAATTTTGGTTTTTTAAGCATAGAATTTTTATTTGAAGAAATATCAAAAAATGGAAAAGGAGAGTTTTATTGTATCTCAAATTTGCTACAAAACTGTACTAATAAATATTCGTTACGACGTTTCGTGTCTTAACAGCCATCAAGTTATGTTTTTAAATACGGACCTGTCTTTTTTATTAAAAAATTGACAAACCAGTAAAATTCAAATTCAGTGATATTTTATACTTGATATTTTAACGACGTTTTATCTGAAATAACTAACATCATCAGTGACAATAATTTTTAATTACGGTCCTGTCGTCGTTCTTTTGTAAATTCGTTTTAATTTCATCAAAACGAATATACCGTTACTTAAAAAATTTGGTAAAAAAGACGCATTATTAGTCACATAAAAAAATTAAAAATCACAAAAATATTCGACCTGCGTTATTATGAATATTTATTATAACCAAATTAAGTATTATAAATTTTTGATAGTTATGTACCTAATAATACTTCAAATTTATTGGTTGAATATTTGTAGTTATTTATTAAAATGAATTATTCGTTATTCTAATTATTTTCATCTTTTTTTTTGCATAAGATCCATGATCCAAGATAACAAATAATCATCATCCATGATTTAAGATGATGATTATTTGTTATACAAAACGTCATAGAAAATGTAATATAATTTGTCTTTAAATTCTCTTTCAATATTTTTTAATCACAACGCAGGTCGAATATTTTTGTGATTGTTTAATTTCTACTATTTTGATTTTTTTTTATTTGACCTATAATACATCTTTTTTTACCAAATTTTTTAAGTAATGGTATATTTATTTTGATGAAATTAAAACGAATTACAAAAAAACGACGACAGGACCGTAATTAAAAATTGTTGTCACTGATGAAGTTAGTTATTTCAGATAAAACGTCGTTAAAATAACAAGTGTAATATTTTACTAAATTTGAATTTTAACGGTTTATGAATTTTTCTAATAAAAAAGACAGGTCCGTATTTAAAAAAAATAACTTGATGGTGGCCGTTAAGACACGAAAAGTCGTAACGAAGATTTATTAGTACAGTTTCGTAGCAAATTTGAGATACAATAAAACTTTAGTTTTCCATTTTTTGATATTTTTTCAAATATAAATTCTATTCCTAAAAGACCAAAAGTGGCATTTTTAGTTTTCCGTGTATAACTCGAAAACGGCGAAAGTCCCTATATATATTTTTTTTGACCAATGTAATACTCTCCAAAATAGTTAATTTTTTTCCCATTTAACCGCCTCTGTATCTCTTACGGTTTCTGATATAACAATGTTATCCCTTCCAATTCCAGACATCCTGTGTATTGAAATTATTATCATTCGCTTAGTTAAAAATTCGCTATCGATAACTTGATTACTTGCAACTGTACATAATAAATCTAATTTACTTAAATTAAACTACGACTACTCTACGGAAAATAAAAAACCCCAGTGTACTGTCCAAATGTCTACGTCAATGGTGTCGAAATTTACGTCATGCTGTTAAGTCGTTCTTCAAAAATGCCTATTGTAAAATCTAATACTTACTCCTCCATGTTAAGTTACATCGATTTAGCTACAGAATTAAAAATACAATAAGGGACGTCTCCTAATAGGTCGTTAAAGTGCATTTTTTCAAGTTATTATTTTGTATAGTTTAACTTAAAGATAATGTACGGAATTTAAATTTAACCCAATATTTTGCCGTAATTTCGAATTTTCGAAAATTTATGTACCATAGTATGGTATATGTAGCGGGAAAGTAAAAATAAGTCAAAGATTAATATTAACGATGCTGAATTGATTGCCGTTGTTGAATCAGGCTAACAGACTGACGGACGGACAAAACCGTTTTATAAGAGTTTTTTTTTTGGAAAACTGTAAAAGTTAGTGAAATTGCGAAACTTGAAGTATTATTTTTAAGTTCAACTATAACTAGTTAGCCAAAATTGTTCAATAATATTTTTTTTTGATTTACTTAAAAGACGCCACTTACTTATCGACTAGCAAATTTTACCAAATAAATTGGTGCTTAATTTGATAAATAAATTTAAAACATTTAACAAAAATTCAAAATATTACATGTACAACGAAGAATGATGACGGGCTGTATTTTGGAAACCGTTAAAAAATTTAAACAAAAAGATTTATACTAAAAGTGGCCCAGAGGAAAATTATTTTTAAATCTCCAAGTAAATTTGATTTTTTTTTAATATAATTTTGAAAGTGTCTAGAGGTCCTTCTAGTCGGACCCGGTGAAAACCCAATAGGTCGAGTCTAATTAAAAAAGTTCCGTCAATCGGCTGTTAGGATTTAGTTTGAAATAAATATAAGAAAAGATGAAAAATAAAACAAGAGTCTAGAGATCCCTCGTAATTAACCTGTGTATTTCAATTTATTTTATTAAAAGAAGTCTTGACTATTTAAATCTAGCCTGTGTATTAAAAAAAAAAGAAACAACTTCCATTTATTTCGTAAAAAAAATTAAAAAAAAAAGATTTCGTCAGGAATCGAACCAGGAACCATCGTATCATAGTGATAAATAATCAAACTTTCAAGTTAACGTACAATGGATGGATCTATTGGGTTTGCACTGGGTCCGAATAACGTACCTCTAGGCACTATCTATAATTTTGAAATTCGTCCTAAAAAACTGATTTAAAAAAAAATGTAAGATTTTTTAAATTTTAAGTGATTGGTATAGCTAAACGACTTAAAATCGGACAAAACGGTTTTTATGTCCCTACTTAGAAGAAAAATGTATATAAGGTGATCCATAATTTTCTATATATACAGTTGGCAGTCTTTCTTAGTTGTACAAACACCCGGTACATGCAAACAATAGGTAGAACTTACTGGTCAACTCTAATTTAAAATTGTAAAAACTGCACTTACCTTGAAGCTGTTTTTTTTAAAATTTTTTTTGCATGGTTGTTACAATGAAAATGTTATGAAAAAATGAAGAGATAAAATAGCATGCTGTTAATAATGGCGAATGCATTAGCTAGATAGATGTCACAAAAATGTTAAAACACTGAATAGGGAACCATGCCACACATAAAAAAAATAAAACACAAGTCGTCACAAAAATACAATCTATTCAAAATAAATTTGTACAATTTTCATACAATAAGTAGATTTTTTTAAGAAAAAAAAATCGTCACGAAATTGTGACATGTACCTAGATTAATGCAAAAAGCATTTTTAAATAAATAAATAATTATAAATAAAATAAATACTACTGGCTACATTGTTTTATGCTTGATTTTGCTAAAATTGAGGTGTTTGTATTAATAAAGTTTGTTTATAATACAGAAAAACTGATAAAAAAAAATCATTAAATCCAAAAGCAAGAAAAGAAAGAGATTGTTCTACAGTTGTTGTTTGGCATTTTAAAATTATATTTTCAATTAACCGTAATTAAAATATTGCATATAAATTCTAATTTCAGTAACCAAAAAATGCCAAATGACTCCATCTTAAACTTCTTTTGTACAGTTTTTAGAAAATATTAAAAATTTAGAGAAATAAGTCCCTACCCTACCAGTCTACTACCTATCTCACTTTGTTAGAAACTTTGTGATGGTGATGGTGTTTCCTAGATTTTTTCGACTTCTTATTATGCTTTAATTTTTTGGACTCACGTGATCTCTTAGTTTCGATGATATCCTCAAGACCCGTCACATCGTCATCGTCATCGTCGTCATCGTCATTAGCGTCGTCATCGTCATCGTCGTCGTCATCGTCATCGTCACCAAGTCCTCCTAATGCGTCATCGTCGTCATCGTCATCGTCGTCATCATCGTCGTCGTCGTCGTCGTCATCGTCATCGTCAGTGGCGGGCACAGGCTGTACCACTATGGGACCTACTGAGTTTTCAACCGCCTGTGGCGATGACGAGGGGTCTTTTAGAACTACTTCCGAAGAGCCTGCGACTAATGGTTGATCCGTACCGGATGCTTGTTCTGCTTCATTTTCTGCGGCTTCTTGGGCATCGAGTTCTTCCTGAGGTGTTAATTCTGCAGCGGATAGAGAAGGTTCTGATTCAATTGGTTGGGACGCTTCTACCACGGTCGGTTCTGCTGGTTGGATTGGTTGAGAAACGACGTTGTCGTTATCGTCATCATCATCGTCGTCATCATCATCATCGTCGTCATCGTCATCACCTGGAAAGATTTAAACGTCATTAATTTAAAATTTGTGTTTAAAACTCTCATAAATAAATATTAATTAGATATTTCCCTTACCGCCTAAAATGTCGTCTAAAAAACTTCCAAAGTAATCATCATCGTCGTCATCGTCATCGTCATCAGCTGGGCTATCATCATCATCATCGTCGTCGTCTCCTCCAACTCCTAAATCTAAATCATCATCATCGTCGTCGTCATCGTCATCATCATCATCTCCGGATTGACGTCCTTTTACCTTTAACATAAAAAAATATCTAAGATTATTTTAAAACTATGAAATAAAAGCTTGAATACTTCTGTAATTTATTGGCCGAGACTACACACACGTTAACCCGTGGATAATTTCAGTAATTATCCACACGTTAAAACATTAAACTTGGTTATCTAACCTAAAAAAAATGTTTATTTTATTAAAATAAGTCTTGACTATCTAAATCCAGCCTGTGTTTAAACAAAAAATTAAAAGGCTATGTGGGATTCGATTCCCTGGCCCACTGTACTATATCACGCTGCTACTAGAGCATATACTGAAATATGTTCAAACTTATTATTTAAGCGAATCACGTTATCCACAGGTTAACGTGTGGATAGTCACAGTGTAATTTATTATAATTGTGATAATATTAGGATCTAAAACTAGAAGTATACATGGTGTTTCTAAATTGTACGGATAAATTTCTACCGTAGATTAAATTTTTTATATATAAGAACCTATTGAAATACTTCAACAAGTAAGTCCGTCTCTGAGTTAATGTGGGTTTGTTGCCTCTACTACTCTGTAAAGATCAGGAAAAATATGTATTTTGCTTCAGAGAGTCCTTTTTTTAAACCCTATAAACATTCTTTCCTTATTCTTCTTTTTCACCATCAAGTCCTGTCCACTAGTCTACACCACAAAACAAATAACATTATTTGTTTTGTATCTACACCTAGTTTATTTTCCTGCGTTGCCAAATTTAATATTAAATTAAGTGCAATAGTGTAAGACAGTTGTAAGTATAAATTAGTAAGTTAATAGTGTAATACTCTAGAAATCTGTAAGTACAGTTACCAATTATAAATTCAGCGAGCTTGGCTCACTTGTTTCGTTGTACAGCCATAACGCACAATAGGCAAGATCCCTAATTTCTGGAAGAAATATCACAACCTTCAGAACGATGAGAAAAGTGGTTAGATTTTTTTTCGAAGTAGTTTTTCCAAAATAAATTCCTCAAGTATTTATAATGTGAGCAGGTCGGAAAAATAATGAGAAAGTACTCGGTATAGAATAACTAAATCGAGAACAGCCATCAAATACGAAGTCTTCATTTCAATAGAATCCATACTGTTACAAGTTCTGTTTTATTCATAGAATGAAAATGAAGTTCAGAAGTTTCGAAAAATAAATGTATATATCCAACGTAGCTCATTATTCATACAATAAAGCAAGTGAAGCATTTTTTCTTCATTATATATTGTTCGTCGAATCAAAATCCAAGACACTAAACCTACGAACCAGCTTTCTATAGAAATTAGTGCACCGGAGAGTTAGAAAAGGACTTCAAACGTTTTAGTGGATTTTACCTGCTAAATATTTGGTTCTGCGAGTCGGATTTTTTATGTTTTTAATGGAAAATTTAACTTATTTCTAATTGGTTTTTTTGTTTTTTTTTGTTCTTGTTCTTCGAGACGACGTGGCAACGGTGTAGGCATTTAAAAAATTGACTTTTAAGCAAATTTTCACCAAAGATTCTTTTAGTTCTTACTTAAAATTTTTGATAACCATCGAGAAACGTTAATGGGAATTACAACAAATTTTAATAAAAAGTGTTTTTAACATAGTTCTTATGTTATTAAAGATATCATCTTTATACTGTTAGCCATTGTTTCCATATTCCATTAAAAATAAATTAATTTAATTCCTATAGTTGCTTAACAGAAAAATGGTTATGGTAAACTAGAAGAAGACTAATTTTCATCTTCAATAAGCTGTCGAATTATCTGTAAGGTGCGTTCAGTATAATAGGTTGCGTTCGATAGAATTGTCTAGAAACGACGGAATAAATTTAAGAGTGACAAACACTAGATATTTTTTTTTTATTTAATAAATCTGAAAAAAAAACGTAAGATAATACAAAAATATAATTCACCACAATCCATATTTTTTCATCTCGTAAACGATTAATTTCAGCATAGTAAAAGTTATGCATTTTTTTTAATCAAAATTAATAAATGATTCTAAGTGTAATAATTTTTTTGTACTTGAACAATTTGGGGATAAAATGAGCGATTACCTGCCGTAAGCCACTGGTTAAAGTCAGAGGTATGGTAATTCTATTTCAAAACGGATAGCTTACTAATATTTGAGAATTGGCTATACAAAATATTATTTATTTTATGAAAGGAATCTAGCGTAGAAGTTTGTCCATATAATTTAGAAACTTATATATTCTTAACTATAATAATTCCAGAAACAGAAAAATGTAATTTTTTGTTAATAAAAATAAAATCATTACCTTTGCCTTTCCTTTAGTTTTAGCTTTAACTTTCTTTACTGCAACACTATGTTCAGTTTTCTTCTCTTCCAATTTTTCAACAGGCACTAAATCAGCGCTACTAGCCGGCGTAATATCGACTTTCTTTGCACTATTTTCTTCCTTTAAAGTCTTTTCTTCGGTTTTCTCTAGAGGTTGTTGTTCAGTCTTTGATTCCTTCAAGCTTGCTACAGTTTCAGTCTTGAATACTCCTTGAGTTTGTTCTTGGACTATTCCCTCTTTTTCTATGGCTAACTCTTTTTTTGGGTCTAACGACCGGCTTTGCTCGTCCGCTGTTATGGTTACTATAGGACTCGCTCGACATTTACAGAGAAGTAAGCACAAAATTGTGCTCAGAAAGTAGAGCCTCATTTTTTTAACCTAGAACAAACCAATTATATTAAAATCTCATAGATAATGATATTCAGAAAAACCGGTTTATTTATATACGAAGGATTAGTATTGACGTAATATTTTTAAGTGATTCTAGAAACAAATAAAAAAAAACTAAAAAATATTACGTATAATCTCTGTAATTAAAAAACTACATAAAAAATATATAATTTCTACATATTATTTTTTCTTTTTAAATTTAATCTGATCTAAAGTGACATTCGTTATCCGACGAAATTCCTTGACAACTTTCTCTCTTTTCATGAAATTCAATTTTCTTGTTAATCGTGTTGTCATGTCATCTAAAAATTTCCTTCGCGTAAAGTTGTTTTTGACAGACGGTTTCACTTAAGAAACTTCCGTGATCTTAATTTTTTTCCGCAGGAAAAATATTTGTATTAAAATTCAGTTATGTTTTTTTTAAGTAAATTATACAGAGTGCAGAAAATTTAATGTATACAATATTTATATTCACTCAGATTAATTGAAAAATAAAATTTATTTTATTATTAATAAATTTGTCATGATTCTGTAACGAGTAAAAAATGTTTATTGTTAAATAAAAAACAATGTGTTTACATTAAACCAACTTTACCAAAACATTTGATGTCTATTAAAATAGTGACGCATTATGATTTTTTTAACATAAAGAAAACAAACTTGTCACTGGCTGTTTTTAAAATTAATACGCAAATTAAAGCAGCTTGAATTTAATTAAAAATGTTCAGATTTATTTGTTTAATAATATAGCCAAAGTTGCTATAGGAGCCGTTCAGATATATACAAAAAAACGCAAATAATAAAAAGCTTTGAAAGTGCCAGTGCCATTTTAATTATTTTTTTTTAATGATTAGTTGAACAATAAAAATAACTAAAGTTGCAAAGATGTAAGTAGGTATAGAAAATTGTTCGAATAATTGGAAAATTCAAATTTGCTAAAATAAGTTTTTTCAATCCAATTCATAAAGAACATACAATGTGTTCCATAAAAAATGAAGACCATGGGGATCTTGTTAACCGTTGAAGATCCAAGGTTGATTTAAAGAAATCAAAAAATCTAATTTTGATAATTTTAATATGAAGTTACATATGTTTTATATTATGGATCGTACTAATGATGCTATTTAAAAAACAAGAAACTTACTCTGAGTTATCCATACTAAAATGTGGTGAAAATTATTTAAAGAATAATGAAACTCAAAGTCGTACCATAAAATGTAATTAAAGATTTTGCGACATGTTTCGGCCATTCGATGGCCATCATCAGGCAGAATTGCATATAAGCAAGCACAGCATATAAGTTTTTACAATAAACAATGGTATGAAAATTAGTGTGAAAACATAATTAAATTGAAAAGGTGAAAATTATAAAAAATATAAAAATTTTTGTTACCAGTTAAAAATTAATAAAAATGTTTTTCACCACTCCACTCAGCCCTCCAATATGGAGTGGTGAAAAACCTTTTTATTAATTTTTAACTGGTAACAAAAATTTGTATATTTTTTATAATTTTCACCTTTTCAATTTAATTATATAGTTAAAGTTTTCACACTAATTTTCATACCTTTGTTTATTGCAAAAACTTATATGCTTGCTTTATATGCAATTCTGCCTGATGATGGCCATCGAATGGCCGAAACATGTCCCCCAATGTTGAAAACTTAAGATCGTTAATTACATTTTGTGGTACGAATTTGAGTTTCATTATTCTTTGGTTACTCTACTATTTATTAAAATAGAAAAAATATTATTTTTTTATACGGATCTGTATAGTATATTCAAATAGTTTGAATTTCAATATGATTTAAAATCATTTCGATTTAATTGAACCATCATCAATATATAAATTATTTCACGTTTCTGAGTTGGTTATTATTTAGATTTTTGACTTTTATTAATCATAGAAGCATTTTATGAAACATAAGACAGTAATTCATTAATAATCAATCATTTGCAAACCAAATATTCAAAATAAACCCAGCAAGCTAACATTATCAAGTAGTTCAGCTACGACAGACAGACAGGCAGACAGGCGGTCACTAAAAATAGTAAAGGGGCAAGACAGACAGACAGACAGACGAACAATAAATAACTTCGGTTTGCATCGCTACTTATTAATATAGAAGAACTTGAACAGATACATTATTAATACTTTTTATATTAGTAAATTCCAAGATGTAAAGTTTTTTAATTTCCATAAATATAAATACCCAGTAGTAATTATTGTATTGTTAAGAGATTACTTAATAACTATAAATGTAAGTATAATTTAACGTTGGTTTGAGCTTATCTGAGGTTACAATATACTTGATTAAAAATTAAAGAAACGTAACGAAAGAAATAATTTAAATACTAAATTGGAAAATTAATTAATTTGAATTTCTATACAATTTTCATGTACTCCCATTCTTCATGCACCCTCCCCGTTATGTGAGCACCTATTTATGGTATTTGATTCTCAAATTTATTATTTAGTATATCACAGTGCTACATGCGTTAAATAAATTCTAATTTCAGTTTCTGGAAGTGCCCATCCAAACTAGCAAAACCCTATTTTTGCACTCATCAATTTTTTGGGGTTTTTCTCCTTGTTCTGAATTACTCTGTAGAGTCTTTTACAGTTATTTTGTTAGGCTGATGTTTAGATGTTAACTTGGCTGCCCTCTCAAATGTAAGTCTGTTTCTTTTCTTGCTATGTATCTGGCCTAGTGCTAAAGGTCCATTTGATGGCAGCAGATGTAATAGGTGCTCCAAGAATTTTCATTGTAACTTTGCCTGTTCACAAGTTCCCCTCAATCCTCACCACCACAATAAAGGAGTTACAAGATAAATATTCCATTTGTAACAACAGCACCTTATTCAGAGGGGTCTTAGTTCGACATAAAGGAAGTAATAAATTGTCAAACACTTCAGAAAAATAGACGTTAGAATTCAATACATTTTAGACATTCACTTTAGAAATATTTACTAGGATATATAAATCAATAGGACAAAGGCTGTCCTTCTCAGAAGGGCCGGCAAAAGGAAAACCCCAACGGGTTCACAACACATAAAACTTTCTGACACGAAATGAAATTTACTCCTTAGTTTAGTCAAATTATGTTATTAGATAAGAAATTCTAAGACAGGACATGGCTTTGGATGATGGTTTTTTGGCGGGTTTTTCCATCCCTGTAAAGTAAAAAGTTCATGATTGTAACCCGACCTTTACGTGTCTCAAGAGATCAGACTTAATATTATATGGCGCGGATTCTAATTACATAGCTAGTCGTTGATATATCGCATAATTAAATTCAAGTAAACTCGTTCAAACTTGCCCAGAGGGCAGCACTTACTGGAAGTCAAATTTGTAATAAAAAGGGATACGCCTTTCTTAGTTCGCTTAGTAAAATGCTCTCATTTCTGATTTGCTAGATTTCAGTAAGATTAAGGGTGGTACCGGGAAGCTTAAGGGGTCGAACCAATCCGGAAGCCTTTCGCTGTATGGCACTAATTTCGTTTGTAACTTTGAAAATTATTTCCAAATTTGAGTTAATTTCCAACTTCTTCCAATAAGCAATTGGTTTAAATAGCAATATTCAGAGTAAGTTTCTCAACTAAAATTCGGGTTTCATGGTTACGGGGTTATGCAAATAATAGTTTCTTATGCGCCTAGCAATTAATGAGAGTCCGCTTGATACTGAACTAGGTAGTTGCTACTCTTTTACGATTAATTAACTTCATTTTTTTAATAACTTGTAAACTAATTCTCATAATTGTTCTTTAGTAATTTGGACAAACTTATGGTCATACATATAAACATTTCTCGCCAATAAAATTAATTAGTATTTATCTCGTGTTTCAATCAGTGAAAATAATTATACTCCTGTAACCTAAAATGTGTGAAAAATAGTGGCTATGACCTCCTTATCAATGACTACCGAGTTGAAGATTATTCGTCAGAAAAAGATAGGTGCAATATATTTTTATTAGATATAGAAATTCTCTGTGCTCGCGACGTTGCATTACTTTTGTCTCGCGATCTCATCTTACAGAATCCACGTATGCCTCGCTCGGCCTACAGTTAGTTAGCGGTGTTTTACCAAATCACTCTAAAATCAATAATAAATAATACCTAATAAATAGAATAAAATAAAATAGAACACCCGCGATATAACACTCCTTCCCACACAAATTGACTACATTCCTTGTTTGTCCCTATATCTGCTAAGTTCTCTCTAACATGAATAACATTTAATCCTGTGTTCTTTTCTATGCCACAAACAAAACTGTACAGTGTTTATTCATGAAATGTATCTTTGATTAATGGTTTTTATGGTTTGGCTTTGCATGGGTATATCTTGTAAATTATTGGGAATTTCTCAATGCAGTCTTCAGAAGAAATGTTCTTCACACCAAAATACACAACTTTGGTGAATATGTCGTGACCAAATTTTTACTTTTTGGGGTGTTTTTAGTGAAGAAAGACTGAAAAATTCATTTTCGACCATAAGTTACGAACCGTAAATATTTTAGTATAACTGTCTGCGACAAAAATGAATTTTCATAAAATAAATTCATCCATGCACATTTTATGCACCATCACCTTGATGATTTCTTACAACAATTGTCCAGCGAATCGAACGAACAAGGGGAGCGATTCCATCAGGTCACCATACCGATGGTAAAACGCTACAAAGGAAAAAGTTGGATGCAGAGTCAAAATATATCCCAACATAAAGATGACAGCACCGAAGAAGAATATGAAGGACACACCGAAAGAGATATTTTATACAGCGCGAGCTCTGATGGTGATGATACAGATTCAGACGATGAATTAGAACGACTATCGAAGAGCCCAAAATCATCAACTTCTTGGGCGGCTATGGAAATAGATTAAAAATACGTTTTACCTTTTTCTAAATCTTGAATTTTCATAAAGTGGATAAAAAATTGCGAACAAAACATAACACATAAATGACATGATGAAAGCTGAAATTTTGATGTGGAATGTACTATTTGGTGTCGAAATTCCTTAGAACGGCCAAAATAACTATTAGGATCAATTGGACACTGTTATGTGTAAATGATTCAGTCCACATGAGAGTCCAATCCGAGATGCTTGGATCAGTTTTGCTGATTGCATTATCTTTGAATGTTTATTGTGGGCTGGATAACTATTATATTTTTAACACAATCTCATACCAAAATGGACTAGATAATTTTTGCAAAACAAAAATAGTTCTATGTGAGACAGTTTGGAACAGTTAACTCATATTTTAGGATTTTATGGATTGGATCGTTTATGCATAACAGCGTCCAATTGTAGGTTATTGCAATAATGAGCAAAGTTAGTTGTGTTGATGGAGAGAACATTTTTGTCGCAAACAGTAATGCTAAAATATACACGGTTTGTAAGTTATTGTCGAAAATGTGAAAAAATTGCATTTTTTAGGTTTTTCTTTATTATAAACGCCCAAAAAAATTTAAAATCTCTCCACGACATGTTCACAAAAGATATCTTGGTGTAAAGAACATTTCGTCTGCAGACTGTATTACAAAATTCAAAAAAAAATTGATGAGGGCAAAAAAAAAATTCGGACTAAACTATCAAAACCCAAACAGAGTGTTGCTAATTTTGTTGGGCACTTTCAGAAACTGAAGTCATAATTTAGTTTAGCAAAATCTACATGTAAATCTCCTTGAGAAAATCCAAGCTCAAAAATAGCATAATTTGTCCACTTCAAGGTCACGCGTCAACGTTCTTATTAGATTAGAGATAACGTTGGCTCTGGTCTTCAGGTACTTCAGCTCCATCTGATCCGATTTTTCAGATACTTTAGTTACGTCTGTTCTAGTCTTCAGCTCTGTCAGGTACTATCAGACCAAATGGAGCTGAAGTACCTGAAGACCAGAGCTGACCTTACCTCTAATCTAATAAGAACGTTGACGTGTGACAAAAATTTCATTCATGTGATGTATTAGCATTTAGTATAGACCCAATAAAAATTAACATAAACATTCGTACTTTTTCTACTGTTTCTGATAAAATCTTCACAAAAATTGAGCAGTGTAACCCATGGTTATGGTTTATATCGCGTTGTTGTCTTTACATTTAAGAGGCCCGCAAACCACGTAACTTTGGTGGTTGCCGGTTAGAGAATTGTCCAAGGAAAATGTGCTTGCATTCCAATAATTTGGGCATAAAAATAATATTTTTAGTATTTTTCGGTTAATTTTAAGTAATCCCTAGCTTCTAGTCCAATTTTTTCTGCGCAAAACAGGATAGAGCCTTACAAAATATAATTATTCGTTTTTGGACGAGATATCGCCGACTATAACAACTAAAAATGTGCAATTAATATCTAATAATCGTATCACTTTAACTAAAAAAAATTAACGTGATATTAAGAATTACATACACAATTGATTGGAGAGAACCGCAGCTTCCTATCTGTAATATTAACGGAGCGCTCGTCCAAAAATCCTTTCAGGCAAGATAACATATTATATTGGAGCCTCTTAAGCTTGTAATTCTTACAGTAAATCAATTTGTTAGCAACCACATTACAAGTAACATTTAAATGTAATTACTTAAAATTATACAGAGAGGTTTGTCCATTAAATATTAATGTTGGAATGACTCGTATCCTCATAAAACAAGCATTGAAAAAAAATTATTTTTTATGAAAAATACAGCGTTTCTACATACAAGATAATGATATAAAATATATTTTGATTTTATGAAACTAAACTAAAATTAAAACGAAAAAAAATGAACTCACTGAGTTTTTTAAATAAAAAGATCATTCTTTTTCTTATAGATAAATTGGAGCAATATTGGCTCACCCTATATAATGAATACACCTGTGCAATTATCATAGTTTCATAGGTAGCTAAGCATAACTAACAGTTATTAACACTATTAGACTATGGAATTTCATTAAAGGATTACGGTAAAGCATCCGTTAACGATTACTGTTCATTTGACTTGATTAAGCATACAAGAAAGGTCAAAATTGCAATGGGAGACTGCCTGACTTAAAAATTATGATATTCAAATTGTTCATAAAGTTACAATATATGCACTGAAAAATTTTTGAATTTGGATTGTTGAAACTAACAAATTTAATGCTGGAAGAAAATATTTGAATTGTAAAATTTAAATTGACTCGAAATTTTATCTATCAGATTATTAATAAATTTTTGAAAAAATAGTTTAAAATGAAACTAATTTTTAAAAAAACTATTATTGGTTAAATTAGTTTTAATTAATCAATTTATGAATATTTATCAATTTTTATGGATATAATTATTTTTTTTGGAAATTTTCGTATTTTTTACATACAATTAAAATTTGGACGAAAAACAAATAATTATAAATTTTCAGATATTATCTGTATTAACCACCATGCACCACTTCACAGTCCACAAAAATCGCCCAAAAATCTCCTCCACTTAAAACACAGTCCTTTACCACCCTTTATATCACTCGTTAAAAAATTCACAAAATAAAACGAAAAACTGCACGGAAAAATAAAAATCCTCTTGAACAGTTTCAAAGAACTTGACTTACCTACGCGTAATCCAAGAGTAGGTCAATTATACCCGGTCGGGTTATAACACTTTTAGTTCAAAGAACTCGGTCAAGAAGAAGAGCTACGGCCTGGTATGACCGAAGGACGTGGAAATCGTTCACAAAATACTCGTCTTCCTCGTATCAGTTTTACTTCTTATACTACCACTGACGTCACTGACATTCGATCTACCACCACTTATCGGAGGGATCATCATTTGTAGTCCGGGAGCCCGGAATTTTTCAATTTTTGACGTACTTGTCAATAATTTGACACAATTTTTAAAACGTTTTTGATTTCAAAAATGGATAATTTAAATTAAAATTTTTATTGGATTAAAAAAACAATTTTTACAGGTTTCAATGTTTCAATGAAATGTCTGAGATTTCGCATTTATCATGATATCAAGACAATGATATGTGATATTGTGGTAGTCAAAACATACATTTTTTACTTTTTATGGTTAATAAATTTCACTTTTTTATTTCACCCTGTATATTAGACTTGTATAAGAAAATTATATACCGGGTGTTTCAGAATTCGACGTTCAACAGCTTATATGGTAGATTCCTCTCTTAAAATAAAGAATATCTAGATCAGGAATCAATACTCAAAAATCCTGAATTTTCGAAATACAGGGTGTTATAAAGTTAATAAATAAAAACAGTTACATTTTTAAAAATAAATATTTTTTACGAAACTTTACAGTTGAGTTACACTAAAGTCCATCATTGTAACGAGGCATTTTTTTAAAGCTTACCAGTGGCTTTCCAGTTAGGAATATTTTTCCCAATTTTTCACGAAACTGGATAAATTATCAAAATTGTTTGTTTCAATTGCTTGTTTAATTTAGTAAAAAATATGCATAACTTTTGATGCAGATAAAATTAATATTTTTTGAGAAAAATTAAATGGAAGTGAGGTATGCAGAGTGTTATAGTATAGCGCGCTCCAGCATTTTTGTCTCTTCTACATTTTCTATCATGAATATTGTATTTTAAGTATATAAAATTCTAAATGCTACCGTAAACCGTTGAAAGACCAATTTTGAAACACACTGTATATATTAAATGTTCTTGCTAGTTCATTTCAATATTTCAGTATATCGAATATTAGGTTGACATCACCAGTAATTTTAAGACTATCATCACCACCAGGGGTCCATGTCTTACTCTAAAATAGTCAAGAAGGTAGTTTATTAAGTTTTAATAATAAATGTACTAATTTTCTCTAACTTAAAAATCGCTGGCAAATAATTTCGTCCTTCTCAATAAGTAAAGATTTTTTTCTGTTTTCTGCCACTTAAAATTAATTTATCCAAAGATTTTTCAAAGTTTTGTAAAACCTGCATTTGGTAAATAATTGTATTAATGAACACCATCTACAATTTTCTCTAACTTAAAAATTACTCTTTAGTATCTTCTTCGAAAACAAATGATTTCGTCCTTGTCAATAAGTACAGATTTTTACAGTACAGATTTTTACAGTGTTTTGCAACATAAAAATAAATTATCATTTGGAAAGATCCTCATTTGATAGATCAAAGTTTTGTATGTATATGGTAGAGAAATGGAATGTGATGAGGGCTTCACGCTTTTATTTTTCGTCATAAAGATTTTGGATCACATTTAACAGCAAAAAAAATTTATTTTTATACTTTTTAGTGAACTTTCTACGCATAAATAAAAGCGTGTTTTCTAAAAAGTTCTTTTTATATTGATATATGGAACACCCGGTATTTCAGATGTCCTATCTAAGAATCTAAATTCAGGTTGGGTTCACTATAATAAATTTATAAAATTCAATAAAAAAATATACAATTTTTTTAATTTCAATATTTCTTTCGTCTCTGTTTCTTCTATCACTCTTATCTGTCTTGTTTTTTTTTGTTTCAACTTCTAGTCTTTTTCTGTTTTTTTAAGAATATTGTTTCTTTCTTTCTCCTGTCTTATCTCATAGTTATTCCCTTCTTCGTCTTGCTATAACTTCTCGGTTTCACCTTCTCTTATTACTCTTATATTGTTTTATTTTATTTTTGTCTTTTGTCGAATCTAATTTTTCTTTTTGTAATAATAAAATATTCTCACCTTGAAAATCAACTATCTTATTTACCATTATAAATAAATATTTATTTACAACATTCTCTATCTGACAATTTCAAATTTTCTTTTCCAAATTGACAAAATTTAAGTATTTATTTTTTTATATCTCACCTGATTATTTTTTTTTAATTACAAATAAATGGACTTATCCAGTAGGAACGAATTTATTGGTTTTATATTAATGAATGAATAGCTTAAAGAACATAGTTGCTTATGTTGATTTTCATTGTTCTTATAATATTCTTTAATTAATAAAAATCAATAAAAAGTAATTAATATATTTTGAAAGTGGCGCTGCTTCTTGACCAATAATTAACGTTTTACTTTCTACAGCATTGCCAAGATTCTCACTTTGTTCGTTTGTAGAAAAATTTGACGTACTTCTTTCCTTCTTTTAATCATAACAAATGAGAAAGAGAGTTGCCAGTTTTATCGACATGGCAACATAGCCAAATATAATTTGTTTCAATTGGGCCACGTCACACCACTATAGCCCCGATATTCAAACTTTAAGTATTAATTACAGCCGCAGGATCGGTCTCAGAAGGGCTGGACCCGGTGAAATGTGTTATGGTAGCCCAAAATTATAAAATAAAAATATATAAAAAAAACACTGAATGAGTCATTCAACCAGGATTGATCATCTTGGATATGACGTCTGACATAATCTAACGTCTTTATATTTAAATTTTCTTATCAATATATTATTATTTACCACATTATTGACCTCCAGGTCTTTTAGGTTTACCACGATTTGGCTAAAGTGAAATTATAATACGCGCTTTAAAAATTCGGTAAAAATGTTGATTTAACATCCGTTTAAAGCTCTACATCGTTCCGTAGCAAGAATCATTATGTTTTCATTTCGTCGATAATGTTTTTGCACGTTTCATAGGAAAATAAGCCGATACCATGTTTATCTACCACTGCTTATCTTAAGATCGAATTGTAAATAACTGGTCCAAGAACGGTTATTAACATAACGACCATTAACACATCCACTCATAATATCTTTTTAATGGTTCTTTTTTGGTAAATTTAGTACTTTCCTATAATAAATAATAACAATTTTTATATTAAGGTAATAAAGAATGATGCTAAATTTTTTGAACAATGTAAATTTTCAAATTATTTACAATTCTATAATTTAATTGCCTACCCTTTTTATTGTAATTATTTTGTCGACTTTCGCTTCCTGTATTTTTTTGTGATAAAAAATAACTAAATCAGTGTTTAACGCTGATTTTTAAAAGGAAATATAAAGAGTATCCGCACGCCCATGTTTTTCTTAGGTTTACAGAAATAATGAGTTGAAGTTAATTTATTACTCTTAAGCGATCCCGAACGAACTTTAATATTTAATTACGACATTCTTTTTACCCCTTTAAATATCTATTAGTTGCGCCTATGATAATCTCATAGTTCATTAAAAAAAATATATATGTGAAATGTTTTAATAATCTTTTGTTTTTTACTTGATACGTTGCTTTTGTTACAGAAAGGATACAAAAATTTCCTGAACAATTGAATTAAATCGTTAAAGATCCAATTAAATAAATATCTGGGTCACTGAACAAATTGTTGAAACTAAATCGATCGTTACATTGTTTAAGAATCCATAATTCTTTAAAACTTAATTATTATTCTACTAGAATCATACCGACAAAAAATTGGCATTGAAGACAAAACGTCAATATGAGAAAGTAAAGGTTTTAATACATTTAAAGAATCAGAAAGTATTTTGTTTTAACAACTTTCCTTTTTTCTGGTTTAATGGAAGAATAAACATATTATTTTAAACTTTGATCACCCTCTAGAATATTAATTCATTTTTATAAGTGAAGTTTATATAGAAACGGAAATGGAGATCTTATTAAAAACAGCCTCTAGGGTTTTAGTTCCAGTGATAATTTATCATTTTTGACGTGTGATAGAAAATAAGTAAAATTATGAAGAAAGTTGTTTGGTCTTCTTACTCTCCCTAGACAACTGTAAAAACACATACATACCTATTTAGAGAATATACGTAATAATTCGATTTTATTACTTCAAAATGGTTGTAGTTGCTTGCTTGCTTGCTTGTGATTTTAACGTCTCTTTTCTGCTACTAAGGCTAATCTGGACGGGACCTACAGCTTATCGTGGACTCCGAACCACGGTCCTCAATCACCCTAAACCCAGGACTATGCCTTTGTCATTCAGGTGATCTACCGACTAGCAAGTGTGTAATTGTGCCACCAACCCCTATCAGTTCCACGAGATATCCGATCTCATCCGGCCTGGTTACCGGCGTGAATGAAGCTGCGCATGACACAAATACCTTTTTGCACTTGCCCAAAGTCTTATCTGACTTTAATTCCACTTGAAATTCATGGGGCTCGAACCCACGACCCGAACAATGACCAAGTATAAAGGCCAGTGCCCTAACCAACCTGGCCACCGTGTCCGGTAATGGTTGTAGTTAGATTATTAATGTGATAGATAAGCTACCTTCCTTTTTTTAATGTTAGGAGATGACATATTCAAATTTTAAGTAACATAATCTATACCACACGATGTTATAGAAAATGAACTCCGGCAATTTGGTTCATTATAACATCAACCCTATTTTTCTTAAGAATTGGATGTATCAATCATGATTACGAACATATTGTGAATTTCATAAACCAAATTTATATTTCATACAAAAACACCTCTTATCCAATTTTTCTATTACATGAGAGGCAAATTTTGCTTAACTTGTAATCTAAAAATCACACTTCAAACAATAACCATATTACAATAAACCAAAACATTAGCAATGACGTCGCACCTATAAAATAGACACCTACAATCAGAAGCAAACAAAACTAACCAACAAAACACAATTCCTTCTCCAACAAAACTATCCCAACCATCAATACTAATACAATCTCTTCCAAGAGGCTAACAGACCTATTAACAGAAAAAGAAACAGAGAGACAACAAATCTTCACCACCCTCCTCCCCAAACTTAGATCCAGTATATACTTAAGAGTCCGTCACCGCTAGTCGGTTTGCAAGGGGTTTTGAAATAACTTTTTTTTGAGAACAGTATAAGCTGCTAGTATAAAATAAAAACAGACAAAGGAAACTGTTAAGTCTTAAGCTCTATCGTAATCCAATTTTAAACTTTGGTTCTTACTTTTTAAAAAATCTATTGGAATTTTGGGACATATTTACCATTTTTTTGCGTGTTTTTTAAAAAATTGTACAGTGCAAACTACAAAATTGACAAAAAATTAATTTTAATACGGCTTTAGTCTGGTCCTTAATCATTCGACATTGTTTAAAATAATTTTAAGTATCCTTTCGTACCTTCCGTAAATTGTAAATTTTGCCTGAAGTGCAACTATGTACAATGGATTGCCTACTTCTACAGATATTAAATAAATTTTTCTAAATGACGAGAATTTATCATAACAGAGAGTAACTCAGGTATCTTGTTATTATTAGGGTGTAGTTGTGATTTTGACTTATTGAGTTTTGATCTGTTTAATTAAGAAAAATTAAGACGACTCAGTAAAAGTTTCGGAAGGAGTTGGGGTAGGTAAAGATACGTTTTGAGAGTTGGATATTGGTTTTTTGCCGATTTGTGATTGAAAGACGAATCCTATAACAATCTAAAACATTTGCATTGCTCATTTTTCACAAAAACTTCAAAATTATCGAAAAAAATGTTAAAACTGTTTGTTTTTTCTTTTTTAATTTTTATCTCCAGCAAAAATATATATTTTTTTATTATGAAACTTAGTGAAAACGTTCTATTATGTAATTTAAATAAGCTGTGATTTTTTCAAAGTAAAATTTTTCCATTTTAGACGAATATAAATAAAAAAACCTAATTTTCAATCGAAAAAGTTGATTTACAAATTTAAAAATTTTGAACTTTATCAGGTGCAAATTTTCTTCTTGAAACTCGACTTTAGATGGTATAAAAAATATATTTGTATGGAACAATGTCGTTAAAATTCAGAAAAAACTAACGACTTATATAATCGTTTTTTTAGTTAATCGTAAGAATTTTTTATTTTTTACCGCAAATAAGCATTGAAATTGATGAAAAAGGTTCATTTTCATGTATTCCTATTGTTTTTCTTTTTCCGATAGACGCAAGAAATCGCAGAAAATAGCAAAAAAAGTTTTAAAAATTTGGGAAAAAAATTCCTATTGCAAATAATCGGAAAAAAATCGCAAAACAAAACAAATAAAAAACCGAAAACAATTGTAACAATTGAAAATACGAAAGAGTTGAAATGAATCGAAAACAAAAATCAGAAAACAAAGGAAATAAAAAACAATAACGAAAAAATTAAAAAGAAATGGGAAAAAACACAAAATCCGAATTAAACAGAAAAAAAATCGGAAAAAGAAGAAAACAATAAAAAAATTTGAAAAACACAGAAAATATTGGAAAAAAATGAATAACAAAATTGTAAAAAATTCAAAAAATGCAAAACAAAATCGCACAAAACAACCAAAAAATCGAAAAGTATTGTAATGATTTAAAACAAATCAAAAACGGCAATATTTTTACCGTAATTTCGAGTTTTCCAAATCCATAAAGTACAATGGATTTCCCTCCCTTTGAATGGGTCAAATTTGGTACCAATCGATAGATCTTGGTCTGATTAGTCTAAATGCGTTGAAATTTATTTTCGCAAATGTTTTTGCTAAAAATTATAAAGATTTAAGAAAGTACGGTAGTTAACACTCAGATAAGCGGCGCCTTTTATTTCTACGAATTTTCTGCATGAAAATAGTTGGTGCTGTTTAATTAAATCCAGTTCACGATTGAATTAGTTAAGTAAGATTTAGTCAACAGTGATTGAATCGGATGCGATTTATTGATTTTTGGCAATTTTTATTGATTTCAAAAAAATATTCATTTTTGCAAAAAAACTCCTGATGGAAACACGTAAATAAAATGATCAGTAACAAACGTGTTAAGGCGGTCTAAATATACTAATAATTTTATCCAACAAATTCTGGGATGCAGACCAAACCGTGTTAATACATATATACAAGTATTTAGTTAGGTCTAAACTCGATTATGTAGCTATCTTATTCTTCCGGTAAAAAGACAAATCTAAATAAACTAGCATAATTCCAAAATATTGACTTATCGCCAACTGACGACAACATGTATGTCTATCACAAGCTTGAACAATAGAACAATATTTACACAACGCTTTCCTGTGGCATACAGGGCCGCTAAGAGCCAAGACTGGCTCTGGTATATACAAAAAATCACGGTCCCCTCCCTAAATGGTGCAGAAAAAAATTGCTAATCTATTATTTATTAAAAGACAGTTTAACAAAAAACAATTTAAAATCTATACAAAACACGTTTGTAACTGCTACAAACTACTACTACTAGACCACTACTCGTATTATAACATGTACAAATTATTTTAACTTTTTGCAGAGACAAAATTTTCAATAATTTTAGAAAATTCACAGTTTGTAGCTAATCTGAACTAAACAAATAATATTTCAAAAGCACTCAACTATTTCTGAGCCACGGTAGATCTTAAAGCATTTTTTAACTCTAAACAGATGACTGAAAGTTCGTTCTGCTTGGGCTACAGAAGGGTAAGAAGTCTCAATGCTATAACTATATTTGGAAACCAGATCGCCGAAAGGAAATGCAAAACTATATCCTTTTTATTTTTTAAATCTCCCACCTGGAAGGGAAGGGCTAGCATTAAAAATATTATAAAACTTCTGAATTACCCCAAAAAGGTACATCCAGAGAGCAACATTCTGCTGTAGACGCCACATAAGTTATGACAAGGTCAAAGAGACCAAAAAAGAATATTATCAGCTAATGTCGCTCCCATTGTTATAACCTTGTCCACGACAATCTTTTATGCCAATATCGCATTTTTCCAGAGTTTCCAAAGTAATATTAGCTATTGCTTCCCCAGTTTTTTTATTGCAGTTAACAAATATCGAAAATCTTCGTATTTGCTATTTTCATTTAGCCAGACATATCGTATAATAAATGTTTGTTCATCATCAGAAATATCTGGAGTAGAATCGACAATTATAGAATTTTTTCCATGACGTTTAGCCAGTCTCTTGATATACAACTTTTCAATCCTTCATATGTATATTTAATAAGTATTTAGATTCCGTTGCTATCAAGAGGAAAGCCTGATGGAATGGACTCAGATCCTTTTCTCACAGCTTCTTCTATGTTTGTGGAAGTTGGGTTCATTTTTAAATTTCCTATATCAAAATATAGTACGTGATCGATATTTGAAAAATTACTTTATACTTATATTATTATATTACTTATATTATATTTGATATTTTTCTATCCCCAAGATCTTTTTCCCGATGTGGAGTAAATTTTTATTTGTATAAAATTAGTTGTCTGCTGCGCTAGGCCCAGGCCCCCATCAGCCCCGGACCCCTATATTTTTTACCGCCTTCAACACCCTCTACGTCGGACCTGGTGACATGTACAAAAAAAGTAGCAGAAGCACATTTTTACAAAAGAGTCAGAATAATTTCGGGAGTTCTATATTTACAATCTTGTCTTCTTCGCTATATAGTATACGACATAAATCTAAATAAATGCAAAACTAACATAAGTTTTGTTTTATACTTAATAATATTTTTGTAGAATTTTTTGGTGCAATCTTTAATCGAATGTATGCTACGATAGAGAGTGTGACATAGACAAATCGAGTGAAATACAATCGATTATGTTCTGCTGGTGTACGCGATGGTTTGGTTTTTTTTAAGGTCAGTGGAACTGGTGTGTTTGAATAAAAATGCGCTTAATATGTTTCACGATTTTGTCGCTTTAATTAATATAAAAAGACGATGAGAGTGCGGACGCTACCGGAATACCATTAAAAACTTTCTACTCTCATAGTCTCTTCCTTCAATAGTCGGTCTCGCAGGACCGGACAGTACATCTTTATTAGAAAATTAAAATAAATTAACCTTATATTTTTCTGACAAATTAAGAAATATTCCAAAAAAAAACAGATTAGAAGAGTAAGCACACTGACTACATTGGTTGGGAACCTTAGATAGAATATTTGAGGAAAGAACAGTAAAAGAATTTTGAAAAGTACCATAGGAAAAAAGAAAAAAAAGGTGCTAGATAGTGGAAAAATACTAAAACTGGCAGAATGTCGATAACATAAAATGTATTTTGAAAAATTTACATGAACACCTTTTTTCTTTTCGCCCCTCAGAAAAAAGAGGTTAAAAAACGTCTTAAAAACGTACATGATCGACCGTCAGGACGTTTCAAAAACGTTCGTTAAAGTACCCGAGAAAGTTTATAAGACTTTTTTCTCTATAGTGCAAATATCACAATTTTTAACGTCGGAAAAAGCCGTTTTAAAAACGTTCCAAAACGGACTTAATACATGATTAGACAAAAGACGTTTTTTAGAACGTTCACTGGACGTTCTATTAAGTTTTTAACGGTGTGTTTTTAAAAACGATTAACTTTCTTTTTCAAAACATACTTTTGCGGACCAAAAATACAACGTTTTGTTATTTTTTAGAGCGGTTATAAAAATGACTAAAAAAACGTTTAGAAAACGTAACTTTTTTCTGAATTTTCTGTAAACATTCTTTTGAGGACCTATATAAAACGTTCTGAACATTTTTACTGGTGGGTTTAAAAAGTACTAAAATAAAACGATTTAAAAACATCCCTATTGCTACTTTATAAAAAACATTCTGATATGGGCCTTAAAAAACGTTTACTTGACGTTTTTTATCGTAGGTTTTAAAAAAGTCTGAGTACTTTAAAAAATGTTTTCTTTATTTATGAGTTCGGACATTTTGTCGACATTGGACGTTTTGACTAGCGTCTAGATCCCAATTGCAACTCGAGTGCCCACCGCTGTTGCCAGGTTTAAGTGTTTCATTGACGAAAAGAAAAATATTTATTTTATTAAAAGAAGTCTTGACTATCTAAATCTACCTGTGTATTAAAAAAAATAAATAAAAAAAAATTCCTCGGGATTCGAATCAGGAAGTTTTATGTGTAAAGCATACACTCTAGCACTGGACCACTTAGTATCACAATAATATATAATCAAACTTTCAAGTTACCTTGCTATTAGGATATTGTAATTATGCTAAAAATTGGGTAGTTCAAATAAAACGGTAAACTTTCTTTCTCAAAATATACTTTTGCGGACCAAAAACATAACAACGTTTTTAGAGTGGTTATAAAAATGACTTATAAAAACGTTTAGAAAACGTAACTTTTTCTGGAAACATACTTTTGAGGACCTATACAAAACGTTTTTTGAAAAATTTTAGTGGTGGGTTTAAAAATGACTCAAATAAAACGTTTTATAAACGTCCCTATTGTGACTTTATAAAAAAATATTAGAACGTGGACATTAAAAAAATGTTTACTAGACATTTTAACAATATCTGAGTACTGTAAAAAACGTTTTTTTTATTTATGAGTTCGGACATTTTGTCGACATTGGACGTTTTTACGCCCCTTTTAAAAACAGTCTTGAACAAACGTTTAAAATACCTTTTATTTTAGTCCTCAAAGTTCTGAACCATAAAAAACGTCAATTGGACCTTTTGTGCCATTAGGATATTGTAATTACGCTAAAAATTTGAAAGTTAGTTTCCAATGACCTCTAAAAAACGATTTTGAAATTTTACGTACAAGATTCTGTCACACTAGATTAAATCTGATTAGATTTTGATTAAATTAATTTACTTTCGTATCATTAAAATTTTCAAAACTTTTGCCATGATTGCTAGATTTACTAAAAAGTCAATTTTTTTCATACTTATTTGTGTTAACGAGCTCATTTTTAATTAAAAAATAGTTAAGTATGGTGAGAGGTCATATGTTGGTCACATCAGATTTTGTAGTTTAGTAATTGATTTGACGCAAAAAAGAACTGTTGGAAACAAATTGTCAGAAAAATTTGATATTGAAATTTGATTTTTGGTAGCGAAAATCATTCGAGATTTATTTTTTTACTATTTGGTAAAAAAATAAAAGAAATTTCTGCAAAAGAACAACTTTAAGGTCAGTTAGGTAATTTGTATACTTGTATAAGTATTTTGCCAAAAAAATATTGTAGTGTAAATGAATAATCTGTATTTTAATGTTGTTTTTATTTATTAAAAAAATATATAATGAATAAAATACGTATTTCCTATATCGCATTTAATTAAATATTAGTAAACATTATATTCGAGTGTTATAACCAACAATAAAAAAATAATATTTGTTTAAATAAATTTTTAAATTTTAATTTAGAATAAAACGTTTCCCATAAGGCAAAAATCAAAACTATGAATAATGAATACATTAAAAAATCATAAAGAATTTTTAGTTAATGAACAATGTAGAGAATTATATTTTTAGTGATTTATTCGTCGATTTCATCTTGAAGATATTGAGAGCAAGAAGCCAAAGAAGTAAGAATGAAGGTCGTTTTTCGACCTCATATTCCATCTCTTTCTTTCTCTTCAGAAACGAAAGCTAAGAGAATCTTCGTAGCCAGTCTCGGACTGGCCTTAAAAATGCTTGTCAATAATAATAAGTTTGCCTTTTTCCCTAATGATACGTTTTATTTAATTTCAACGACAATGTATTTAGCAAGAGGAATTTTACTTTTTTGGTTTGGTTATTCCCTGTCCAAATTTTCTTTATCGGCTGGAACGTTTTTCAAAACATATCTAATTAAATAAGAAAATGCTTTTTATCTATTTATAAATGGCTTTAATGCAATTATGTACAACATTGACTAAAATAACTTAAAAACTAACATAAAGAAGGTACTTTACAAATATCTATATATATTTGAAATAATACCTAATTACATTTTTTTTATAAATAAAGCCTTTTTACATGTCTAAATGTTAAGATAGTTAAATTTTATTTCAATCCTTTAATAAAAATTCCATTTTTTAGCTGAATTTTACTTATAATATTTAGGTATATCCATTTAAAATATTTAAAAAATAAAATTGATATAGTAAATTAATTGCACGTGATACTTATATTTGCAAAATGAGTTAACAGTTATCAACCTCAAAAATCGTTACCATTATTTATATAAAAAAATAAAAATGTTAATTATTTTTATATTTAATTATAAATTTTCAGAAAAAAATTTAAATTATATATGAAGGAAAATGTGAAATATTTTAACAGAAAACAGACTAATTAAGTGCGAATAAATGTTATTATAAGCTTCTTCAAACGTTCCTAGAAATAAATTACTACCTAATTATTATTAAGCTACTAATCGCTCTAAACCTAATTTTTTCTTGTTTAATAAATTCAAAATTTAAATTATTTGATTTATAATTAAATAAAAATAATACCTACATTCCTTCAATAAATATTAATAAGATGTATTTATATTTTCTAAGAAAGAGCATATATGGCAACATTGATATATTAAAAAGTGTACGATTGGTAGTGCGAAAGCTTTGACAAAATCTAATATCTAATCAATATTTTAGAAACCTTTCGTCGAATTAAGGGCTCAGAATCCGAAAAAAGGTTTTTTCCTAATTTTACTTTGATCTTAATATGCGTAATATTAATTATAGTAACTGCCTTAATTATTAAAGATTGTGTATCTACTATATTTTTTGTTTGAAGAAACTATAAAATAAGTGATAATGTGATAACATTGGAATGCACTCATTAGTCTGTAAGAAGGATCATTAAAAAGAAGTTGATCTGATTTAGTTCTTTGAATTTATTAATGAATACTTCAATAAAACGATAGCCCAATGACTGTAGAACAAATTCGATATAAGAAAGAAAAAAAATTACTGGTTTGTAGACAATTTAAATCTCTACAATCTTTATATAGTCAATATTTTTGAAAACAATTATTTATTGGTAATAATAATTAAAACGTGTGAAAAATTAGGAATGGAGTGTTTTTTTTCAACTTTGGGTCATTTTTATTAAAAATAAGAAGCACATCTACATAGCAAAGTTGTAGAGGCGTCAATTCAAAACAGCTTTTGTATAAATAAGTTTTTCGCACGACGTGTAGACCATGGCCGGGAACGCACTCAATAGGGAAGTGCGGCGGAAGAACTCATTTCCACACCACCGGCGCTTTTTCTTACGTGGTATCCCCAGTAAGGCTAATATTTTTATTAAAATTGAATATTTGTTTATGACTGTATTTATTTATCTTAAATTGGAATAGTATTTGTAGTTGGTCTTTGTTGAAAATTTTACTATAAAAGGCAAATAAATCAGAACTGGATTATGTAGTATCGAAAAAAATTTGTTTTTCTGAAAATTTGTATATTAAAACATATTTATTAATATTAAGTAGTTTGGCCAAAATTACCATATTTTTATCAATTTGATCTTTTTTGCCTATAATTATCGTAATAAAAAGATTTATTTAAAATAATTTCGTATTCAAATTTAAAAGATATCACTGAAATTGATGGTTCAGTTCTTTTTGATTGCTTATAGACATTTTACTAAAAGATTAGAACGAAAAGGAAGAAAAAATATGACTTTATTAAAGAACTAACACTGATTAAATTTTTTAAATTATTAATTTAAGCACTAGACCTATATGCAATGAATATTAAGAAGTGATATTAAATAATAAAAGTGATATTTCTTCCTTATATTTTCAGCTTTTTACCTTTTTGTTTAAATTATAATAACCAAAATTTCGTTTAATAATCAACAAAAGTTTTTTGTTCTATTTAAAAACCTAGAGTTTTATTTAATCTACAATTGTTGTACACTTAGTGAATGCATTAATTAAATTGATTGTATTTTATGTTTAAAATGTTTTGTATAAATTTTCAGTCCAAATCAGTTTTTGACCAGAAAAATCATACCCGTTTATATTATAAATACGAAGATTGGGTGCTGTAACAGTATATAAAAGTTGTGTCGATTTTTATACCTACTTATATGGAAACCATATAAAATAAAAATTCGTTCGCCTTATTTTATAACACACTGTATAGTATAGTTTTCCAAAGAGAAGTAATTTAACGACAGTACCTTTTAGGACTGATTATTTTATACAAATAATAATAATAGCCGCCCCTTCCCCGCACAAGCCATTTTCTTCTGGGGTTCACTCGTAAGGGGGTGAAATGTAGGGCGAGTATTATTATTATTATTATTATTACATAAGGGATGAAAGTTTGGTAAATGATTGTTCTTGTAATTTGCAAATATTCCATTAGATGTTAGACTTCTTTTACTTTCAGATTTTTCAAATTTTCATAATAAAATTTGACAAATTTTAAATAAGACTATAACGATGTCTTCTTTTATGTAGTCTCTGGATACTGAATATATTTTTAGTTATAAATTGCCATAAAAAAGTAGTGATGTAAGAAATTCAGTAATATTTGTAATTTTGCCCCCATAACATACACAGTGAGATAGTAAATTACGCTCATTCCTTTATTTCTTGTTTGCGTCAAAATATTTTTATCGAATTATCACAAAGCAAAAAAAGTCAAAAAAATCCAAAAATATTTTTATATTGGTTCTTAAAACTACGCCGTTTTGTCAGGGACTAAATTTAAATATATGATGTTGTAGGTGTACACTCTACTCAATGAGACCTTTAGAATGAGGTATCACTAGACCCATGTGTTTAAAAAATAACAAACGAATATTTTTATATATCTTAAGCGACTTAAAAGTATCTAAAATATAGGGTGTATCCTATAATTTTATTGAAATATTTTGACAAATCCAAATAGGGATGCAAAATTTAATAATGTGATTTATAATGGTTTCAACAAAATTGGTATTTTTTTTCTAATCAATTCTGAACAAACATCTCTAAAAATACATTAATTCTTTATACAGGGTTTACCAAAGAGTCAGTGGAGCTAATTTATTTTTAAAATTGCTATAATACTGAAAACCATTAAATCTCAGTTTTGATAAATTCTTAATAAGTGCCAGATTTCGTTAAAAAAATACATGCTAGAGGTCATTTGTCAAAAAAAACTGCACTACGTAAAATTTGAAAAATTACCTACGGAACCCGAATATTGGGTTTCCAAATCTGATTTTTTTTCCAAAATTGCCTCAAATACGACACTTGTGCAGTTTTAACAAATTTACAGCTAAATATATATAACAACTTGATATAAAAGATATTGTGCCTGAGAAGAATTATTTTTTATATGCCTGCAGGGTGTTTCAAATTTAGGTACCCATTCTTTTATCATGCCTTAACATTGCTATATTCTAAACCATAAGACATACAAGATGATTAAATGGACAAAAAAATCTACAGGGACTCTTGAGTTATAAAGGGAAAACAAAAAATTCTATTTTTAGTTTTTACGCAATATCAAAAAATGGAAAAAGAAAGTTTTATTGTATCTACCAAATGCTGTTTTACAGTAGTACGATACGACGTCATCAATTTTTTTTAATACCGACTTATCATCATCAGTGACAATAATTTTGAATTACGGTCCTGTCGTAGTTCTTTTGTAAATTCGTTTTGATTTCGTCATAACGAATATAACAATAGGCATACTTCTACATATACCTAACTTTTTCGATAAAAAAAGGTAATACAACAAAACGAAAATTGAAGATTTCAAATCTTTTATTAGAAACTGTTTTCATAACTCCACTTTTCCTCGGTGAAGAAGAAACTGTCAAAAAAATGATTATTTTTCTGCTTGTTTAATTTCGACTACTTTGATAATAATTTTATTATTTTACTGATAATGCATCTTTTTATCGAAATTGTTAAGTAATATCAAAGTATGCCTAATGTTATATTCGTTTTGACGAAATCAAAAACTACGACAGGGCCGTAATTAGAAATTATTATCACTGATAATGTTGTTCCAGATAAAACGATGTTAAAATGACAAGTGTGATATATCACTGAATTTGAATTTTAACAGTTTATTATAGGTCTACTTTTGTAGAAAGTTTCAGATACAATAAAATTTTTCCTTTCGATTTTTTGAAATAAAAAACCAAAAAAACATTTTTAGTTTTAATTCTGTAACTCGAGAACGGCGAGAGTCCTTGTCGATTTTTTTTGACCATTGTAATTTTTTGTCCATTTAATCATCTTCGTATCTCTTATGGTTTAGAATATAGCAAAAGAAACGGATTGAATACCCCGCGGGTACCTAATATTTGAAACACCCGTAGACATATAAAAAATAATGCTTCTCAAGCACAATATATTTTATAGTAATTTGTAATAGTAAATACGTTACTATTTTTAGCTACAAATATGTTAGAACTGTACTGCTAAAGTACCGTATTTGAGGCGATTTTGGAAAAAAATCAGATACGGAAGCCCAATATTCCGGTCCGTGAAGTTTTTAAACTTTACATAGTGCAGTTTTTCTTTGACTAATGACCTGTGAAGCATATAATTTTTTTAAATACATGTGGCGATTTGTTTTTAAGTTATTAGGAATTTATCAAAATTGAGGTTTAATGGTTTTAAATATTATAATAATTTTAGCTTAACTGATTTTTTGGTAAATCGTGCATCTACAATTAATATATATTTTTTTAAACACCAATCTTATGACTAAATAATATAAACAAATTTAATATAAGCTAATTAGTTTTGTTAAAAATCCAAGAAAAAATAAATCGCATGGAGACATTTAATCAAAAGATCTACAACATACTAAAAGTTTTAAAAAAATTGGCCGAAAGCCACTTTCCATAAGAAAAGTGAGAACTCCTTTTTACTTATGGAATGCACTCCATATCAAAATTTTATATAGATTAAAATTTTTATCTCATTAACATATTTTTAGGACCATATATTTTTTTTTGATTTAATTGTCGCTTTTGGTTAATATCCGTTTGACGAAATCTACACAAAAATTTACTCACCATTGCTAAGCGTGAGAAGTAACATTCCCGTTGATGGTACTTTTTTATTTTTATAATAATTTTTGTAAATAATCTACTCTTGCTGCATTAAGAAAAATTGATTATTTTGTATCCCAAATATTAATACAACCGAGCGATTTTTTTGAGACCTGGCTTATTTAACTCCTCGTGGCCTTTTGTGTAAAATAAACCATCGCTTATGTCTGGGAAAATTCATCTAAAGTTACGGATTGTAAGAGCCTTGCGCGTCGCACAACTTAAACTTAACTGAAATTAATTCAGCCGATCTGAAGTGAGTTTTGCGCTCATGTGGATTGTTAAAGTTCAGTTGGCGAAAATCGGATGAAGAAGAACAAGATATTTTCTTATTGATATTTTTCTTATTGATTAACAAAAGATCATATGAAAAAGTGAATGAAATGTTTTTAGCAAGGAAAACAGAAGAAAAGTTCAAATAAACCGTAGAAAAAGGCTTTTTGGAAACGGGAGAAAGTATTTTCACCTTTCTGTTGAATTATTCGGAACAGTGATAGGAAGACGTTAAAAGAAAATATATTATTCTTAATTTCCGAGCTACGACTTTTAACTACATATAGAGGTTAGTGCTGTTTTACCGTAGTTATCAGCAGTTAGTTTGCAAAATGTCATTATTACTATAATTCACTTCAAGATGCAGTTGGTTACATGCATTTATCAAACTCATTCCGCCGAAGTGAACTCAGCCGCTCAGCGCATTTTTGTTTACAGACTGACGTCAGTGTTTCACTTAGGAACACAGTGGAATTGCAGATTCTGGTTTAGAACACAATTCAGCTGCGTTCAACTCATTGTAACTTTTGCGACGCATAATGTTGTTACAAACCGCAGCTTAAGATGGATTTTTAGCGCATACATGCTGAAATTCAAAATTTAAATTTACCATACAAAATGGGTGTCGATTGTATTATTATTATTGTTGAATATGTACAGAGCTGGGGCGTTACTAAAAAAGAAGTAACGCGTTACTTTACCCTTACTTTTGCTAAAAAGTAACGCGTTAGATAAACGCTACCGTAACTTTTTTTAAAAAGTAACGATTTATTCGTTTCTTTCTAAAAGTAACGTGTTACTTTTAAAGTAATGGTTACAAACAATAATGCGTTACTTTTCTATATAATTCTTCTTGTTCCATATCTTCTCGTTCTTTTTATTGTCCATCTCACAATTTATCGTCGTTATTATTGCACATACAAACAAAATTTTGAAATAGAAGTTGTATGATTCAGCTCGATTTTTTAAAATGCTATCCAGAACAAAGTGGCGCGCGAAATCAACGGGGTACAAAAAAATTATAAAAATATTTTTTCGCATCAAACAGCAGTAATAAAAGAGAAAAACCTTAGTTTTAAAGTAACGCGTTACTGAAAAGTAACGTTTCAGTTACTACCAGCTCCGAATATGTGGTTGCATGATATTTTAAGTTTCATTAACTTTTACTTTCTTAAAAAATGATTTTTTGCTATTTCTAAGTGTGTTCTTGTATATGTTTATTCATTTAGTTAATAGGCGTTTTTGTTAAAGCAGCAGTGAAAATTTTGCCAAATTAGCGAAAATAATTTTGCAACTGAAATATCGTGTAATATCTTAAAAAATAATCATTTTTTCTGAAGAGTATATTATTTACGTAAAATATTAAATATATTTAAAAAAAGTATCAAAATGAAGATTTGATCAATGCTTTAGAATATGTAGGAAAATAGTAAATCCTCATATTTCTTGAAGTGTGGGTATAATTATTTATAAAACATTCTGTATAATGGAAGTGATAAAACGGCTTAAAACATTTCTTGTTAATTTAGATACGGATCTGAGCTGTCGTGCTTTTGTTTAAAACTAAACACAAGAGAAATTTCTAAAGAGTTAAATAAAAAATCTTCCCGTTGTAAAACATAAATGTATGTTTAAAATCATCTACTTACCTTCTTTTTAGAGTCATATTTAATGGAAAACCAGTGTATTTTAAAATAAAACCAACGATTTTTTAAGATTATCGCCATATTTACTAGTGTTTTTTATTTGTTTATAAAGAAATTAACAAGGATTGCACAGAGTAATGGCACACACATTTATATGCTATACAATAATTTACAAGTTTTTTTTGTCAGTTACATTTCTCAATTAATACTACACAGGGTGTCCTCTTCTTAACCGTACAAGTTATAAAAATATTGTTAGTTACAATGAAAGTGTGTGAAAGATGAACATTCTCGGTAAATTAGAATATACTGGGTGTTTTTTTTGCAAAATATTAGAAATAAAGGTATCAAAGTTGCGAAGAACCACCCAGTATATTAAACAGTTTAAGGGTTGCTTTGAATTATTGGCCAGTGAACCAATCATAAATTAATTGCAAAAAACTATATTTTTATTACATTTGCAATTAGGCTTTTAAATTCATAGATTTTTTTATGCAATTAATTTTTTTTTCACTCCACTGTTGCCAGTTGACAAAAATCAAAATTAGTTGGTCCAGAAACTCCACTTAAATATTTATGTTACAAGAACGAATTTTTTATAACTAATATATTTAGTGTTAGCTTTTTTTAAGACTAATACTGCATTCTTAGATAGAGTACCCTATATGAAGCAATTCATTTTTTTTCCTAGTTACTATATTTTTTTATCTTTCACATTTTGTTTATAATTGACCGAAAAACCATTCTGTGAACTGTCTTTAATATTCAAGTTTTTCTTCTATAAGGATTACTTATATACAGAAATATACAGGGTATTAAATATTAGATAAATTATTGTTTGCAGCTAAATCACAGACACCATGTATAAATTTCAAAGTAGTATATATAAAATAACCAATAAGGTAATTTTTGAAGGAAAATAATGGGTTTTTATATATTTATAAAAAACAAATAAATAAATATATATTCAATATACAAGGTGTCTTATTTTATCCATAACAACCAAATGAAATGAAAAGCAGATTGATACAGCAGATTTGTAAATATAACATAACATTCAAATTAAAAAGTCCAGAACCAAAATTTAATTAAAGCCGCGACTTCTTGTATAATCTATACTTATAGTAGGAAAAGCATAAACAGCACAAAGAAATTTAATAAAATTAAAAGTAAATGGAAAGTCGTTGTAAGCTCACTTAGAACAATTAAAAGTACGGAAAAGGATATTATGGAAATACTTCTAAATAAATATAATAGACCGAGAGCACACTGTAAAAAAAAATCTGCAAGCAAAAAAAGATCCAACAACCCGTATAGAATAGTAAAGGGGAGCAATGCAGTAAGCCTAAGGCGGGGGGATTTGAGAATGTTTTAAAGATCCGCTAGAGCCATTTATAGTTATTTCGCTCATAGCAGTAAACGAATAGAAGCACTCAAAGGATTTCAGGAAGTTGTTGATGAAAAACCCTACAAATTATTAAGGCCAAGTTAGCCAAATAAGGTGAAAATATTAAAGTATAATATGTATTTGTATTAATACTTTTTTTAGGCTTCAGTTGACAGAATTCTGCTACACTGGAATTCTTTGAAACTATTTATACAGAGTGAAGCTCTGGAAGAAAATCTGCCAGTAGCAAGGTCACTTTTAAATGCTCTCTAGGGGGATAAGATCAAAATTTATTTTTTATTATTCTCACATGTCTTGGTATTAAAAGATTTTAATACGCATGTAAACAATTGCAAAAGTTATAAAGAAATAAACATTCCAAAAAAAGTTGTCTAGTTTTTGCAATTTTTTACGAAAAACTAGTACCTTTTTTAAAATCTTTGTTTATCCAAAGTTAGCACATTTTTATAGACATCATTTCAAATCGAATGAGCCATCGACTATATTTTAATTCGCTGTAACTTTAAGGACCACGTTTTTAAATAAAGAAATAAAGTCGGGCTTGTAAAAAACTATTTACCGGATTATTACAATTAGATAATTAGAAAATTTTCAATTAACACATAACTTAGTTTATTGGGCTCTGTAAAACCAATATCTGAAATATCGCTGTAAACAATATCAAATTGCATTAAAACAAACCAGCGCGATAAAGCAGACTCTGGACGGGCAAAGCCAGCCCTGAGAGTGTAGCCAAAAAATGGCACAAGGTCACCAAAATTTGCTTATAAAGTTTAATGGGAATTTCCACGAGTTGGGTGCTTATACTGCTCTGTATAGATGTTGAAATGTTTCATAGGAAAAGATATATAATCAATGTCAAAAACCCACACAATTACATAAAAATCGAAGATGTACTGATGAAATTTAGGAAAGACGTACCTGATTTTTTTCAAAATTTTATGTTGAGAGCACTTCACAATTTTGTAGCCAATTAAGATTTCGATTCAATTATAATCTGAAATTAGCTGCAAATTTTGCACCAGAAATTGCATTGAAGTGTAAAATGAATTCTATCAATGAATTCATAAGTTTTTTCCAATTATATCAATTGTCATTGAGGCCGCTAATATTTAGTAGCAAAATAAATATCTAATGAAAAATTAGTATTGGAAATATTACTAGAGTATTCAATGATGAATTTTCAATAATTTTCCATATAATGGACATGATAATTGGACCCTACAACACCAATTTTTGCATGGAGGAGAGCGCAAAATATGCTCGAATCGTCTTGAAAGCCTTAAGAAAAGCCAAACAAAAGGAAGATGTCGATATACAGGGTGTCCCAGGAGTTCGTACCCAAAACTTGGGAGATGATAGAGGGGCTAAAATTAATGATGGTACTTCATATAAAATTTGTCCCTTACGCCATTCGTTAACGAATTATAGGGCTCCAAAGTTAAAAATTAAAAATGGTTTTTTATTTATAATTATTAAACTACTTATTTGAAATAAATCAAAAATTAACCATTTATAAACGCCATAAATGCGCACTTAATAGCGTTATAAACAAATCTGCAGTACCCTTGTGAAGTCAGGTACGAACTAAGTTCAATGGTTAATGAGGCACATTTTTTTTATCTATCATTTTTTTCACTTCTAAATATGACAGCTAAAAACATCTTTAAAAGAAAAATGTCCTCTTGTGACAACTCGATAAAATTAACGGTTTAAGAGATATGTGCAATTTTATGTGTCACTGCACATCAATTGCGCGTTCACCATTTTTTTAAAAATACTTACGATTAAAGGAAACATCTCGTATTACTATTAAATTATTAAAATTTGTAAGTATTTGTTGGAAAACTAGAAAATGTGAACTTTCATTCTTATATCGAATATATTTTTTAAGGTTTTTATTGTTGTTTTCGTACCCTATAATTCGTTAACGAAGGGCGTAAGGGACAAATTTTATATGGGTACGAACTCCTGGGACACCCTGTAGAAGGCCAATTGTATGGATTAACAGTATATAATACAGTGGAAATTTTCACCATGTATTCAAAACTGCTTTCGACATACGTAGGATTTTTTTATATTGCATAGTTTTTTTTATATAAACAATTTTGTTTCATGGATTTTTTAACTTTTTTTTCAAAAGTGCAACATTTCGCGAAAAATCAATAACAAAAAAATCCTGCTATTGCTTTAAAGAATCGATTTAGTTTATTCCAGATCAAAAAATGCGACAGTAAAATTTCCGGCCGTGGACCCCTTCGAAAAAAAAGCAACCATTTTGTTATCAAATTAGATGAAAAAATTATTTTTTCTACATCACTATTAGCATTATAAATCCCATTTTACAGAATTATGACTAATCTCTTTATGCACCAAAAAAATTCCTAAATATGCCTATTTTTTCGTTCCGGTTGTATAACTCATAGAAAAAAAAATGTGTGAACAGCTTTGTCATCTAAATAAAATTTATGGAGACCTGTACGCAATAACTTCAAGGAAATTCAATCCATAATATAACTAATTCTAGGACTTTGTAATCATTTCATGACAACTAAAATATCAAAATTAATTATTTTTACAATTCTCCTGTATTAACCAATCATTATATACAAATAGTGCAGCTGGCAATTAAAGCTATTCTAATAGTTAGCTTGGTGTTTTTACCAGTGAGATGAACTTTTTACTGTTCAGAAATATACAAAAATTTGTAGGAAACCAACCTATAAGTTCGCTTTTGCTCTATGTATATGTAGAAAAAAATATGGAACCTATAGTGGTTCCAAAATAGTAGAATATTAAAATTACATACATATTAATTGAGATCTGGGATAGAAAAACTGTTCTGTACAAATCAATAAAATTTTTTAAAAAATCGCATCAACTTCAATATCATACTTGTAAAAAATCAAATGAAACTTAGAAGTGTTAGTTATAATAATAAATTTGCCTTGTATGTTTTAATTAATAAATATTTATAATAAAGACAATTTTAGTTACTATTTAATTTACAAAAAAAAAATAGTAATTTAGATCCAGACCTTTAGTGTATGAAAAATATTTTTTTAGTAACAAATATTAATAACTATTCTTTAATGTTTCTTCCAATTATTCCATCTTAGAATTGACTGTTTTTTTTTTCAATATCAAAAATCTATAAAAAATAGTCTCTTTCTTAAACCCGTACCATTGACTGATTGTTTTACGCACGTGTTTGGTCTTTTTCGATATGTCCCAAAAAAATTCCCAATTACTAAATTTGACATTTTACTAATGATTTTTCATGACAAGTGACATATAACTGGGAGTTTTTAGCCAAATACAACTACAGAACAGCTTTTCTATTCACATATTCTCAAAAAATGCACATCACTATAAAAAAATCAACTACCACATACAAGGAATACCTTTTTTTTATCTCTCGTAAGCAGAAGTTCTCTAAGAGGAAATGCATAAATAAAAATATAAATAATTTTTTCTTTTTTAACGAAATACATCAACTTATGCTTAAAATTGTCATGTTCCATCCCCTTTTGACACGGATTTTCTCTATCTATCACGCAAAAAGATAGTGCCTAAAGTATTGTGTCGGTATTTTTTGTATTCTTAAATCTTTTAGGGTCAAATCGTCCCCATGCAGCTCGAAATCTAAATCGGACTTGAAGATAAAATTTTATTATTAATTTAAATTATTTAATAAATTGTTGTTAGTTGCCGTTCGTGTTGCGAGCTGTAATTATGGCGTTTCGGTTATTGGAATCGGTGCCGTAGATTTTGCCGGCTTTCTTCGCCATCGATCCTAGTAATTCTTGGGATAGCTTGTGTGCCGATTTTAAGGATGTCAGCCATTCTTTTAGGCCTATTTCATCCTGTAAATACAACAAGTATTAAAAAAACCTTATATTAATAAACGGATTAAGTATAATGTGGTTAGCATAGAGAAGTGATGAATCATTTATACAAAAGTTTGTAATATAAGTTTCACTTTTATAATCTTACAATTTTTTTATTATTCAGCTTTCATTCATATCTTAATTTTTTTTTTGATACTTACTGGATTGGTGAGGACTACTTTGCCGTCTCGCAATCGGACGACAATGCAATTTTCGTTTTTGACTTGCACCAAGTCCGGACTGACTTCTTCTATCTGGTCCATAAATACTAATTCGGGTTTCGCGGAGTCTGGATGTAATTCTAATCTATTTGGATACAATTTAGCGTACCTCATTTGCCAACTTGACGTCCATGGTCCCCCTAATTTCTTTACGTACCCGTGTAAAATGCAGTCTGTTTCTGTAATTATTAATGAAATATATGTTAAAAGAAATATTGATGTTGAAATAGATTTTAAGAAAATCTTCTATATTAAGTTTTGTTCGGTTTTTTGTTTGTCTAAGAGATCTCAACAACAGCTCTAGGGATTTTCTTAAAATTAGGCCCATTTGGGCCTCAGAAAAATGAGCTATTGCACATGTTTGGGAAAATTATGTACCCCGATATACAGGGTGAAGAGAGTGAAAGTGCTCGGTACCCACAGAATAAATAGAGACTATTATATCTTCGGCATTATTGGATATTGTGTGAGTAATAGGGAAAAATAGGGACAAATAGAGAAATCCGAACCCTCTTCGTAATATAAATCAATTAAAAATAAATTAATATTGATAATATTTTTTATGCACTAACCTTTTTCATCTAAATCATAAAGTTTCTTCTGTTTGGCCCTCTTCTTGTGCTCCTGCTTGTCGGCCTCGAAATTGACGGTTTCGAAAACGGTTTCCGCGACCTCGTTCTGCCACCTCTCGGATATCACAAGTGGAAAATTTTTATAGAGTTCTTGATCGGCATCGGTCAATTTGATGCCTTTGGTGTCTTCCTCGTCGAAGGAGCCGATGTCGAAGGCGTCGGCCGCGTTCACTTCACCGCGCGGCGGTATGAGCGGCGGCGTGTATTTTTGTAAGTAGACTTGTTGCCAGTCGATGCCGGCGAAGAAAGAGTGCTCTTTCACTTCTTCCGAACTGGAAATTATGTTTTTTTTTTATTATTGAGATTGTTCATCTAAATTCTTATATAAGTAATATTATACAGATTGTGAATTTTTGTATTGTGCACAACATAATGGAAAGTTTCATGGTAGTGATACGTTTTTACATTTAACTAAAATATGGACAAAAACTAATTGGCAAAATATAACGAAGAAATATAATATTGAAGTTGTTTTTAGAGCGGATTGTGATGATTGTGACGTCACGTCTCCGCATATTTAAAGCGTTTTACTATAAACCAAAATCTTATTCTAAAACACGATTGACGCATGTCTGACTTAAATTAAATGTCCAATTAAATCACGCTTCATCATTACTTTACACCATTTTTTTATTGTATCGCTTCGCTCATACTACAAACTCTTCAATACTTTATTCGTGGGACATGTATATCATTTCGCGCTTGTTATACAATATACTATTGTACTAGTATAGTAAGGTACAATACAATACGTTAGTAGCATTTTTTAAATTCAGTCAACGTAATTTATTAACTGTCACACAACAAAATAGGTACATGCGATTTGGGAGAGATGACGTCAGGCGGAACAAAATTATTAATGCAAGCACAACTTTAAAATGTTATACCTTTGTTAGTTTTTAAGATATCTTAATTTCACTTTAACACTTTTGTTCAGTTTTGCTTAAATTTGCAGTTTCATTCATAAAAAAATGGTAAACTTCTCCATTGAAGCCTTATTTGAACTAATTATATTAAGTAATATACCATTTAAGTCTAGTTCAAATATTGTATTCTTGGCAATGTGTAATGTATCATGTAAGTCTGGTTCAAATATTCGGAGAGTGATAAATCATTGTGTTACCGGCCGGACCATATGTCTCCTTTTATACAGGGTGTTTCATAAGGAATAGTCAATATTTTAATCAAATAACTCTGGGTCAAATGATATTTTCTACTAAGATATTTACGCTATTAAAACAAGTATACTTGAAAAAAATTCAAATAAGGCCAAGATTTAAAAAAATGGATACTTTTCTTCATCCAGTAGAGTGTAGGTGGTGCCCTCTTTGTCTAATCTCAAAATTGATAACACGCTTATTTTAACTTCAACACCCTGTATCTTCGTAGTAGATAACATTTTACCCAGAGTTATTTAGTAAAATATTAATATTTGGAGGTCCTGAACCTATGTTTAAAATATTTACCATTCCTGATGAAACACCCTGTATATATAGCACACTTTCTTGTCACCAGGATTATGGCCGCAATTATGAACTTGCACCAAAAATCGGAATTGTGAAAAGGAAGGCAAAGTTCGATAATGAGCAGTGTCGGGAGGCAGGTTTTTCGAAAAAAATAATAATAATAATAATAATAATATTAATACAGGCTTGGGCAAGGAAGGGACGGCTATTATTATTATTTGCCGTGGCGTTCTGGGGCGACTTACTGAGGATTGATCACGCCCTTTGGCTATTGGTGTAGGAAAAACCCGGAAAACCTTACCACCATCATTATGCATTCACTACGGATACACATCTTTTGTCTGAAGAACTTTCATCTTTGAGTTATAAGACCAACATGGTGGCGGAAAAACTGACTTTTTTTCATAAAAAAAATTCCTGGTGCTCGCCATACGAACCCCACTATCTTCTTCCAGCCAGGGTAATTGAGCCCTTTCCGTTATGGTACTCCAATTTTTCCGGGCGCAAAAAAATAAAGTTTAGTGAAAAATGACTGACATGTTCTAGCTCGTTTCACAGAGAAAATATGAAACAATTCTTAAGAACTTTTTGATCAGCTAACTTTTATCTACAAATTTTGTCTCAAAAGTTTTTATCTAGTTCGAACATTTTTTATTCCCCAAAACTAGGAAAATTTTCGATTTATATCCACGCCTTTCAATGTATTTTCTAGGAAACACATTATTTAAATATATTCTCACCAGAGCAGCATGGTTGCAACCAAAAATCATTGTATTGGGGTAATATTATTGTCTAAAAGTTGCAAAGAAGCAAATTTATTTATTAGATTATTTTAGGTTCGGGAATATAACAAAAACTAACTAACTATAAGTCGGAAATTGTTCAAACGAAATATTGTGATATTGACTCTACAAGACGTTTCTGAAATAATTAGACTTACTCTGTATATTAAAATAGTATTTTCAATACAGACGACACTTCAATTTAGCACATATTTCCAATTAAACAGGTGTTTATTAATTGGCTTTATTGGAAATATTAATTGATTTTTGAAAAAAGTCCTATTAAAATTTCAATTAAGGTATACACGGGGAGAGAGACTACCACAAAGCAGATTTGTTGGAGCAACGTTACACAGAATTTATATCACGTGGCTCTTTAATTAGTATTGATATTTCTTTTTTATATATTATAGTTATTGTAAATACGTTTACAATATTTTGAAAATTGTATGTGCTATTAGGAGTGTGAAATTTTTTATATTTAAATTATTGGTCGCTCATAGTTAAAATTAAAAAAATATAAAGAAACGATCATAAACGAACTGACTTTCAAAGTAAAACAACTAATTCAGGACGATTTGATAACATACGTGTTTTGCACAAAAACTATTAATTAAAGTGAAAGTTAAATAATAACTTCCGTTATATTAATTTTTATAGCTGCAATATTTTAATCAAATAAATATGATAAGTATTATAGATCTGGGTAAAATTTTATCAAATTATATACAATTTTCAAGTATGCTCTAGTTAGTTGTTGTTTATTTGAAAAGTTCTCAAAGGGTTAGTTTTAATGATCTTCTTTTTCGTGTTAACATTTTGATATAATAATTATTTTGTTAATTTATAGATACTTTATGTCTTATTATTTACCGATGATACTTTTAAATTGTTTAAATAATAAGCATAACACTCAATTGGTCATATATATTTCACAATTTTATAGAAAAAAACGCAGTTCTCGTTTAAGGGAATCAGATTGTTTAAATGGTTATCTATAAAAAAATTATCCAAAAATTGATTTGGATATTGAATTATTATTTTAATTATAAAATAATTGCAGGAAAATTTAGGGTTAGTATTAATTCTTTATCAATTTTCAGGTGGTTACTGAAAATGGTTTTAATAAAGCAATATATAACTTACCCGTTTCCCTTACATCCCAGTCTTTTGTCAATATCCCTTTGGAGTAAACCTTCTAAAAGTAATTTTAATTCTTTACTAAATGAATCCGGTAGCTCTACATTCTAAAAGAAAAAACATCCTTATAAACCACAATTTAAATTAAAGCTTTCTTAGTAAAAATAAGTCAAAACAAACAATTTATTTAAATATATTAAAAGGGCATTAAAAATTTGCAAAAATCGAATAATAAATGCCAAAAATAGTAATCTTCAATAGGAATTCAAATAAAGAACAAATTTAAAGCATTTTGGTGCTAAAGAAATATTTAGTATTCGTAACTTTACTTATAAGCATGATGGATATCACTTCTATTTATTCTACCCACTACTAGGGCAGGTTGCCCTCAAAGAATTTAAATATTAATTTAAAAAAAAACTTACCATAGTTAAGGTCATTCTATCTATCTCGTGTTTATCTTTGGTTTTGTGCTGACGGAAGGGCGAGTGGCCCTTTAATAATTTGTACAACATACAACCGAAACTAAACCAGTCCGCACTAGAGTCGTAGGGCGTTCCTTTCGATAATACTTCTGGTGCCATGTAACCGTGTGTTCCTCTAAAATTAATAAACACAAATAATTTTTAAATAAATATAAGGGAAATTATTAAATGTGAAAATAATATTAAATTTGAGACAGAAAATAAAGAAGAACTGTTTGATTTTAATATGGAATAAAACGAAATTGTTATGGTGAAATTAAAGTTATGTAAAATAAATTTGAAAACAAAATTAAATTTTAAACAAAAGTTAATTAAATAACTAATTGGATTTAGAGGCAAATTTAAAAAAAAAAAATTTTTTAGGAACATTTCTACAAGTTTATTGCCAAAATTAGGTTTGAAGTCAAAATTTAAAGGAAATTTCGGCGAAATGACGACAAAATTCAATTTGATTTAAAAAAACAAACAAAAAAGTTAACTAAAGGAAATTGAGAACATTTTTTTTTTCTAAATTTGATCCCAAAATAAAATTTAATGAAAATTGAGACAGAATTAAGCTTATTGAAAAAAAAAATATATCTAACAGAAATAGAAATTCTTGAATTTGACTCCAAAATTAACTTTAATGTTTGAAACAAAAAATAAACGGGTTTAAACAAAAATATAAAAAGAAATTGAGAAGTTATTAAATTTACTGACGAACTAAAGTTTGAGATGAAAATTAGAGAATGTTTAATTGAATTTAAAAGGAAATAATTTTTTATTTTAAAATGTAAAAATGTAAATTTAAGACAAATACTTTTTAATTTAATGTCAAACTTGAGTTTAAGACAAAAATTAAATTAAACTTAAATTGAGGAATTTCACAAGATAAATTTTGAAGTAAAATAATAAAAATATGGAAAAATAAACAACCGAAGATATAATAGAGAAGATTAAACTTCAGATAAAGCTTAATGCATATTTTTAAGTTAAGGGATGGTTAATATTAAGAAATCTTTAAATTTGAGGTAAACAAAACATATTTTCAAATGAAATTTTGAAGAAATTTTACTGTAATATTTTAGGGTGTAAATTTGGGATAACAGTAGTCGGAAATTTAAACTTAAAGCTAAGAAATTTTTAAGATAATTTAAAACAAAATCAATAAATATTAATATTAAATAAAACTTAAAGTTCTAAATGGTGTTAGGAGAGGAAGTAAACAAATATGAAAAGTTAAAAAAATAATATAAATTTTTAAATAAAATTCAGGAATAATTATACTTCACAATAAAAAAAAACTATATAAAGACTGATATTGTACAAGTATTTTTTTTTGTAAAAGTAAATTTATTTTGAATTACTTACACACTAGCATGGGGTTTTTTCTTAGAAAAATCACAGGCTAATCCTAAATCGGATATTCGAACATGTCCGTGTTCGTCTAATAAAATATTTGCAGGTTTTAAATCTCTATATACAATATATCTCCTATGCATATGTTCTAATCCTAGAAATCAAGAAAAAAACATTATTTTTTCATTGTAGAATAAATATTATGTTTTTAAAGTACCTAAAATAACTTCTGCCGCATAAAACTTCATCTCAGACTCGTTGAAGACTCCATGTTGGCTCAGGTGATAATGCAGATCTCCACCGTTCATCAGATCCAAGATAAAGCACAGTTTATCTGGCGTGTGAAAAGCGTACGTCATACAAACTATAAACGGGCAATCTTGGCCTAAAAAAGTGAAATGCGAGGTAATTATGGGCAAATAATTAATAGAGCCAATTTGTAGAGCATAAAGATTAATATATGGACACGTAGGCTATTAAAATTATATAATTTAACTTCAAATTATATTAAATAGTTATTAAAGAGTTATTTTAGGCCAATATAATCACAATATATTTGAACCCATTTTAAATGCGTCTATCTCAATTGGACACTACTGGACATCTGGACAATACTTAAGTTATTTTCGCATTTGTCACTTTTTTATAACAATTCCTGGTTACATTGGAAATGAGTACGATTTTTCAGATATAGGGCAATTTTGCTAAATTTTTAATATTTCAGAAAGATTATTTTCCCCCTTTCAAAAAATGTAGCATTTGTTTTGATTACACTATTTATGGGTTCCAATATAGTTGGGTATCCGATATTACAAATTAATATTGAATAAACACATAGGCAAGTTACAGTACTCATAAAATTTGAAGAAATTTTCCCGGAGCAAGAATAAATTTTATAGCTGAAGGTAACATTGTGGTGTATGTAAATCGTCATGTGAATAATTGAAAGTGGAGCTAATGAACTAAAATTATGGCTTAATAAAATTAATAGATGTATTTTATATAGGCAAGAACTAAGGGTCGGTAATAAACAAAATAAGGTAAGATAGAAAAATGTGTATAGAATTTAGTCTGGAAGCCAATCCAGAATAATCCTATAAATATTCTTCTATCGATGAGCTTATTTTGCTAAACCTCTTCTAATCTGGTAAATATATATTAAAATAGTGTCTTCGAAGTCTCGGAGGATTGGTTTATATTGACTGTAAAGGTATATGACGAATCGTTTTAACATTATTAAAAGACAAATCGCTAATTTTTTTCTAACAAAAATATAGATGCTACCCACTAGGCATTAGATAATAGGTGGATTTGTGGATAAATAATGATAAGAAGCAACTTATTGTTATATGCTCAACTTAATGGATTAATTGACTTCAGAAATAAAAAACTGAAATGTATGGAAAATACATAGAACTGAGATTATACCATATTATTATACTATATTATAATTTTATAAATATTGGTAAATACGAACCTGTGCTGACTAAGGAGAGCATTATCCTCTCATTGAGAGCCAACGTTTCTCCTTGTTTCATTTTAATCCTCTTTTTGTCTAGACATTTCATGGCGTACATTTTGCCTGTATCGGCTTTTCGACAACCGTACACTTCGCCGAAGCCGCCCCTGCCTATTATCCTGTGAACGCTGAAGTCATTCATCGTTAACTGTAAATAAAGAAAGAAAATATTGTGAAAAATTAATAGAAAAATAATACCTGAAGATAAATATTAAAACAGTTATTTTGACTTTTAATAACAAATTTCTTACTTACTTGTATATTTAATTCTAAATTTTTCCATTGACAAAACCTAGTATATTTTTCACTGAAAAAAATAAATATGTAAGAATGTTAATTTATATACAAAAGAACATTGCAACAGATATTGCATTTATTAGCGATCGAATTAAATATCACTTCCCAAACATTTAAATTTAGAAAATAAAAATCACAGAGACGAGTTATATAAAATCTTGTAACAGGCGTGCTGTCAAAGACTCTCATAAACAATGGACACAGAGCCCGCTCTCTAGGGGGCGGACAACCCGGACATTTGTCCGGGGCGGCATATCTAAAGGCCATTTTGGCTGTGAATGTGACCAAAATATTTAATCAAAATTTATGGTTTCTGGTTGAAATTGCCGTGCAAATAGAAATAGTCCAGTACGAAATTTTCATAGGAACGCGCTTGAAGTTTGTACTACCCCCAAATTTTATTTTTAACTCACCCTCTTTTCCAATTAACTCTAAAATGTTTTCTTTTGTGTTCTAAATCTTACGTTATAATTACTCAAAATTCATAAATTCAATGTCGAGATTCATTAGCTTCTCTCGTTGCCTTTATAAGGTGATAATTGCTTTACGATGCACAGAGAAAATTTATTCACGTTCAAAGTAAAAAAATTTAAAAAATTCTGTTAAATTTTTGTGGTCTGAAAAATCTAATAGCGACGCGTATTTTGATGGTTTCCAGAAAATTGATCTAAAAAACAAGGTTTAAAAAAATACATTTTATCTAAAAACCGTTTCGTCTAAATTGTATTTGATCTAAAATCTATTTGACTAAAGTGCATCAGACCTAATAGAACATTGGTCTAAATTACATGTTTTCTAAACACAATTATTTTAAGTTTACATAATTTAATAATTATTATATAAAAATATATTTTCAAAATTCAAAGAGAACAATTTAAACCATCAATACTGTTAAAGTTATTTAAAGCGACCACTAAATAAAATAACTAATTCTTTATAAAAGTCCACCAACCGTTCGTCGTCTATTTTATTGAAATTACAGTTAAGAGGTCGGCAAAAATTTTCCGGGACCCTTTTCGGTCCGGGAAAGTTCGTTGCTTAGTAACGAGCTTAAATACTAGTTTAGCGTATTTTGAGGTCTGAATTTGCTCCGAGAAAGTAAAAAAATAGTTGTATTGAAAATTACTCAAATATTGACAAATATCTGCTTCAAATATCTTGAAAAAAGTGATTTTTTAAGATTTTCTTAATGTAAGAAAATTCAGTATTTTATTTTTAAATTTTAATTTACAAAAGAACGAAAATTAAGGTTTCTCATAAGTAATAGTACATACAGCAATGGTGATTTCCTTACTTTATTATATTTACCTTAGACCAATTGTTGATAAAAAAGATGATAAGGTGCTAAAGATAAAAATTGACATAGAACGGTAACTAACATTAATAATTCAGTAAGTAATGGCAATAATGTTTAGAAAAAAAATGTATGTATCAATTTATTTTATCAAATGTCACATTTAGCTACTCATTCATTAGCTTTAATGAACAATTAACAGATCTTTCGTAAACTTTTAACAAGTATTTTGACGGAATAACTAGCCATATAATTATAGAAAATAGTATATTACATGTGTAGAAACGTAATGAGCGTGGAATACACTTTCCAACGAGTTGTGTACATTTTTGTCCACGTAAAAAATCCTTCAAAAAAACGTCTTTTTCAATAAAGTCAATTAAACAATATCACACATGTGTGGAAAAGTATATCAACACGTGTGTTGAAAATTTTTGTTTGATATTTTTTTACTTTTCAACACATGTGTGTTTTGTTAATTTTCAATACACGTGTGATATAATATTTCAGTACATGTGTGTACAAACGAATGTGCAAACTATCATTTTCATATGTGGTGGTAAGAAAAACAATTTACTCGCTATCATATACCTGGAAAGCGAATTCTTTTCTCCCTCCAAACCTACAGTACTGATCAAATCTTCATTTGGTATGTGTATGTTCTTGGAAAAATTATTATTTATATATTTTGATATAAATTTTTACCCTTTGGAAATTTTTCTTTTCAATAAATTTAATACCGATTTCATTAAAAAATTCTTTTAAAATAACTAAGCGAAAATAGTCTCAAAAGAATAAAAATTAAAGTCAAAATATTGTACAACCAGATATATTGTAAAAAAACATTTTTTCCAAAATGAACGGCATGTAGATTATACATACAAGCATAATATAGTCAAAAACGTACAAAAATAAAAAAATTAGCCAGTGACGTAGAATTTGAAGGACGGGAAGCTGCTAATATTCACGCATGTCATACGCCCCCCTAGCAAAAGTAATTAAGTTGTTAGTAAATTTTTTTGTTAAGTTTAGTAAAGATCTATTTTTCCTACTTTATCATCTTTTTTAATACACGTGGTGTTCTCCGGTATATTGGACGATAGGAGGGGATTTGGGGTTATCGTATTTTTTCTACACTAGTGCATTTTATTAATAATTACAATAAGAACAGTTGAGCTGATTCGTAATATTTTGAATTGCTCTGTGAACAATTACTTATGTAATTTGTATTAATAGCAATTAATTTAGCAATGTTACAAATAAAAATTTCACCTTGTATATTAATAATTTTGACTTACCTTTCTAAAAATTTTTTAAATGGTTCATCCCTCAGATGAGTATAAATTTCTTCTATATAAGGCTGAAAAAAATATAATAAACTCTAAGTTTTGTATTCAATTTTTTCATAAACTTATTAAAATTAATTGATAAATATTAAAAAATATCTAAATTCATTATTTCTTTTAAACCGTGAGCTTCGTTTATTTTATATAATCATAAGAAATTATTTCTCTAACAATATACTATATAAAAAAATCTTACCTCAAACAAAGTAACCGGTACCTCGTTTTTCGTGAGATGCTTTTGAACGTGCAGAAGACAATCCTTTGAATAATCCTAAAAAAAAAAACAGAAAACATGTATATACTTCCTCAACTTCTATCAGAACATGACTTTAAGATATAATGAAAGCTCATTATTTCTTTGTAAAATAAAAATAAGTCTATAAGAGAAAAATATTCACGTATATTATGAAACGTCTCTAATTAAAATTTAGAGTTGAAAAAAAAAATAAAGCAAGAATAAAGCAATAAAGCAAACAGTAAATCAATTAATAACACAGTATAAATATACAGGGTGCAGAAGTAAAGGTATTTGTAAACTGAAAATTAGGATGTAGGGGCTTGGAAGGGTGAATTATTTAATGAAAAATTGGTGTCAACTTTGTTTTTTTTTAATGGGATACCCTGTATATTTTGCAACTTTAGGAATATTTAGGTTATTCTGAACAACTTTTGTTAATACACCTTTTTTTAACTGTTTTTGAGTTATACAATTTTTATAAACCAACAAGATTTTTCTAAAATTATTTAATTGATTAATTTCAAATTTTGTAATTTTATTAAGTTAATTTCATTCTCTAAAATATATTTCTAACTGTAAATTTAACCAAACTTGAGATATGAGGTTGTCTGTCTGTCTGTTAGCCAATAAAATTTCAGTAAAATTACTTAATTAAATAAATCTAAATTTGATAGATTAATTTCTTATAATTCTTCTTATTTTTGATGATTTGGAATTAAGTAAATTATTTTAATTTAAACTGCACTTTTTCACCATTAAAAAAAATAAATTTCTTCTAAATGTACTTGGATAAAAGCTTAATTTTTTTACAAACAGTAAACGATATAACGTTCTGTCGTTTGTCTTATGAAATTCTCATTTTTTATTATACAGGGTGCTGCCAAAGTTAGAATAAAATAATATAAGATTAATTTTTTAAGAAGAATACATTATATCTGTATCTGTACAAGGCTTTCCTATACCTATATTACATAGATTTCTAGATATTTGATTTTATAGATTTTTTCCAGAACTAATTAATATGTTGCTATATTTTTTTTAAATACTAAAACAAAAATTACCATGGATTAAAATCTCAACCTAAGAATAGAATGCACATTACTTTCAACTTATTTGTTCAAATGGTAATATTTTTTTATGAAGGAAAAAAAATGCATTTTCAAGTGTGTTTAATAAGTTAAAATTAGTCAAAAAAGAGTTAAAAAACTTGATGAGAAAAGGGGAGACCACCATTCATATGCTAAAGTGATTCGCATTGATGAAAGAAATCTTATGTTAAAAATTTTTAACCACATGCGGCTAAAAAAAAAATTAACGAAAATTTTCTTTCATCAATGCGAAAGTTCACCATATTCACTTTACCATATAAATGGTGGCTCCCGCTTTTTCTCGTCAAGTTTTCTAACCCTTTTTGACTAATTTTAACTTATTAAACTTTAAACACTTGAAAATGCAAATTTTCTTTTTCCTTCATAATCATACCTATTTGTTTTTAATATTTTTTAGCTTTTTCTATGTTAGTTAACTATTGACGCCCTTCAACGGATTAATAAAATTACTTTTCCGTTTGTTTTTCTTGAATCTAATATTATCAGGGAAGTATTTTCTAAGTTTGAAATTAGTTATGTTTAGAACCAATTTTCAAAATTGTTGGTGTTTTCATGGTAGTCTCCGATTTTCTTGTTAGCTTTAAAAATCAGTCAAGCATTTTATATCGGAACAGTCAAATAAATATTTTATAAGGCAGTGGATTTCAAAAGACAATCATTATTTAGACAACTACTTAAAAAAACATTAGACTGCAGTGCTCTAAGATCTATCTTTTAAGCCTCGTCTCCACTTGCAAGTAACTTGTGATAGTTTTTTCACTTGCTGGCGTGTTTACACTGTATTCTAATGGGGTGCTTGCATAATTTTTTTTTCTGATTTTTTTTACTTTAATATGTTTATTACCCCTGTTGACGAGCATATACCAGAATTTTGGAATTTTTTTGGCGTTCAGTGCCCTTAATTTTGAATTTTAAATATGTGACGTCTTAAGGAAGCTGAGAAAACAGTAACCTGTAATTACTTTTAAATCCATGAATTCTCTATTTCTATGAAGATGGCGCTACAATCGACGTTATTAATTCACTATATTCTTACTTTTTTGTACAACATTTCTTATAATTATTGTGCCACAATTATCCAAGAATAATATTTTTAACAGTCTTTGAAAAACTAGAATAAATACGCAACTTCGACGCTAACTCCCCCTTGCGATGATTTATAGTATTGAGATGTAGTTAATGGTTTATTACCGACACATCAGAGAAAACTTTCGGATATAACCTGAATTCAAATAAATCAGAGTGGCGCCATCTTTCGTATATTTTTTTTAACTGACCTACCTTAAGTCGTCACAGATTTTAATTTTTTTTGAATTATAGGGCGAATACAGGTTTTTAAAAAAATAAAAAAATACGGATTAAATATTTATTCGTCAGGTTTCTAATGGCCCATTTACCTAAAATCCATACAAGGACCCCATTGTTTTAAAATTTATTGCGGCATAGCAAATTCGTTTGCTTTAGGAACGTGTACAGACACTTCCAGAAAAATGTCGTCTAATCAAGTGGCTGCTGCGGTTGTGACATATATTCAGTTAAAAAAACAAATGAAGAAAAAAGAAAATGACAAAAAACCCATAAAAATTTTTGTAAGAAAATGGATTCAGCGGACATCTACTTTAGGTATACATGAGAAGTTGTTCTCTGAATTGAGAATGGAAGATCCACAGCAGTAAAAAAAATTTTGAAATGGGCCTTGCTTTTTCGCTCTATTTTTAAAATCTGTGTCATGTACATTCCATATTTCTGGGTACAGTTCAAAATTTTCAATTAACAGAAGAGTTTTTTCTCTATATTTCAAAGTCCGCATTCCTCCATTTTTGCAAAAATATCAGAATTTTAATTCAAATTTATTAAAAAATAAAAATAGAAATATAAAACAGTTTGAAAAAAATTCACTACTTGCAGCAAATATTTCGAAACAGTCTCGAAATAAAAAAGTGCAAACTAATTCTCAAATGTGGTAAGAATATGCAACGAATAATAAAACTCCAAGTCATACCACAATTATTTATGTAAAATTAACGATTAAAAGTGAGCGGCAACATGTTTCGGCCAAACAATGGCCATCATCAGGCAGAAAGGTAGTTAGTCAAGTACGACTATTACAAGAAATTAATTGGTATGAAATTTAACATTATGAACAAGTGTTGTATTATTTATAGCACTAGCCAAAAAACATTCCTCCATTATGGAGTGTTTTTTGGCTAGTGCTATAATTTTTTAAAATTTAATTGTAATTTTTGTGGTTTTGAGTTATCATTCTTCCAACACTTGTTCATAATGTTAAATTTCATACCGATTAATTTCTTGTAATAGTCGTACTTGACTAACTAATTTTCTGCCTGATGATGGCCATTGTTTGGTCGAAACATTTATCGTTAACTTTACATAAATAATTATGGTATGACTTGGATTTTTATTATTAATTTGCTTAGATTAGCATGTACACTACAAGCTGTAAAAACGTCGGCAAGTACTTGGCCCGAGAGTAAATTTTCAGCAAAATTTCTCTAGCGCTGCCGTTTACACGCATTGCTAGCGACTGAGAGTACTTTAGGTAAATTTAATTGCTAGTGGACACGAGGCTTTAGATAAGTTGAACAAAAACATGAAATGATCGATATTTAAAAATCTCAACTAACCCCATATTTAAAGCCTGCTTTGCTTTTAACATATTACTGTAAGGAATTATTATGACGAGTCAAGGGCTGTTAGACCAAACCACTTTAATGGTGCCATAAATCAATAAATGTGTTGAATGTTTATAAATATAGGACACCATTGAGAGGCAAGAGGGAAGCAGGTAGAGACTAGAAAGATTCAGATAGAATCAGCCTGACTGGGCACACCTGTCGAATATTATTGAAATAAAGTTTAGTTCATGAATCGAATATTTTTAGTAAGCGACCCTTACATTACATTACATCCAGAATTTAATTGAAACTTTATATTCGACCGGTATTTTATGAAATTGTTAAACCAGCCGAAATATATATATAAGATAAGGATGTTTCTTGAGTCATTTCAAAAGGTTTATATTAGAAGTAACAACCTCTTTAGAACTTTTCCATTACCATTTCAAATACAGATCGGCTTTACGATCGTCGTTACTTTTAACTCCATGTTAACTCACTTGGAACTTGTTAGAGAGAATCGGATCATTTATCACGGATTGGATTGGGTCGAAAAGTTGATACGAAAATTTAAAAATAGATATATTTTTCTCTTGGATATTTTTAGATTAATTAACTACAAATACCATAAATAAGTGTTTACTTGAACCCATGTATTTCCACTTTATTTTTCTATAAAAAAATGTCTAAATGTAAGAATAAAATACAGTAAAAAAAGTTACTTCGTTACAATTTGTTAACAATTTTTTTTTATTATGTGACGGTCAATTTTTTTCATTCATAAAATATAACAAAAATCCTGGATAATTTAAAAAATAACGAAAGATCCCAAATAAATTTGTAAAATTCTAAAATAACTATGTATAAAATTAAATGATAATTTGTTGCCTAATAATCAAATATTGTTAAAAGTTGAAAATTGATCAATGATTTTTGACTATATAATTTGACTACGAAAACATGACTAATTTTTCAAGATATTTAGACATATATGGTATAGCAAAAAGAGGATTCTTAACTCTTGCACATGAAAGTTGCTGCCTGCACTTATATCCAACCAAAACCACGTATCTTTTTAAATTAATCAGTTATTTAATAAATATAAAAAATTATCCATATCACAAATATACCACAATATTTTTTAATTCACGGCAACTATTTTCGGCTAAAGAGCCATCTTCAGGTGAACGACAATGGGAGTATATGAAAATTATTATTTTTTTTTTTAAACATATAGATTAAAATTAATATGATAGAAAAACTTCAAACGGGTTGAAGTTATAATTAGGTTGATGTAGAAAATTAGGAATAATACCCAGGAAGGTGGATCCATCCAGAACAAAGGTGAAGGTTCCCAAATACGACGAATATGACCACTTAAAACTTAAATAAAGTCAGTGCCAGATATCAAAAGCAATTCATTTGTAGTATATGAGAATCTACTTGAAATTATTCATAAAAATAGGTTTAGTTAATTTTGAAACATTACGATTACTAAAAAATAAATTTTTAAAATTTCCAAGTGACGTCAGCTACATTAATTTCTTTAAAGTCATGTAGATGGCATGAGAAGGTATAATTTATAATTATCTGTCTAGTACACTGATCTATAAATAAAATGGATAAACATTACTCACTACTACAAATTGTGCCAAATTGAACTGTCTGATATCGCAAATGCGCATGTGCATATAACCCATTTTTGAAGTTGTCATAAGTCATCGCGTCGCGTTTTATTTCAATTGAATAGGCGTAGGTGAAGAAAATAAGCTCATTATTTATTAATCTTATGTAGTGAATAGAAACATTTGTTACTTTTACTCGTGCTTTTTTTAGTTTTTGTTTTGTTGTATTACCGTGTAATATTAAAGACAATATTGGCTGAGTGGAAAAAATACAATGAAGTGCTTTGTGGCTAATTGCAAAAGCGTTGCAATAAACTGTTCTGAAAAGATTACATTTCACAGGTAAATTGTTTTATTTTATCTTAATAAATATTAGCTTAAAATGTTATGCTATCGTAAACAAACAAACTGAAGACGATAGAAGCTCAATAATTCGTAAACAATTAGGAAAAATGATATTGTTTCAACATCAATAAAACATTCAATACAAATATTAAAACGTACGAATTTAATATTTTGTATGTTTTATGGAGAGTAAATTATAATTTTTCTACATTTTATCTTTGATGCTAACTTGTATTATGTTTTTTTTTTATTATATACTTGTTTTATTTTTAACATTTCAGTTTTCCTTTCTTAAAACTTCTTGATACGCCCATGTTTTGTTTAATCTTCATATCTTAATAATGCGCATGCGTAGATTACCCATGCTGTCAAAATTCAATTTAGCACAATTTTACTATATGGGATTGCTTATCCATTTTAATTATAGATCAGTGTTGTAGTATTACTAAACCAAATAGCCTTAGTGGCTTACACTATTTAAAAAAAAAGAAGAAGAAAGTGACACATAAACATTAAAATAACAGGTTATGTTATAGTGAAAAGTAAAAAATTAAACCATATAAAATAGTAATTTGTACAGTAAAGAGAAATAGTGACTGGTAACCAGTTTGATTTATACAGTAAATTGTCTTTTTTTTTCATTTTTTTTTCTCAAAGTTCGAGATGTAAAAAATAGGTAGTTTATTTTATTTTCCGATGTACGATATAAACAAGGCCTTCCGATGTAGCAGTACATCACGGCGAAAATAAAAACAATTTTCTTCTTGTCTCATATTTACATCTGGTCTCTATTTAATAAGGAATTCAGTTCGTATATACTGCCATCTCTTGACAGTATTATCAATTAATGTAGATATTTTTAATTTATGTTTTTTTAATATAATATAGGTTTAAAAAAATTATAAATAGTTGTAGTTATATATGATAACAGACTTTTAAGTGTTAATTTAAAAATTTTACATTGCAAATATTATTAGAAGTCTCTGTGGCTATTTTTACTGATAGACTCGTGATTCATAACTAATAACCGATTTCGAATCTATTAGAAATTTACACTACGAACACAACACGTTTTTGGCCGGCGAATTGAAACAATCAAAAATGTGGACATTTTTTTATGTGTTTCATTCGTTGAAACGATATGTGGAAGCCAGACTATGTTTTTGATAACTTTCGATCTTCAAAAGCCTCTTTTACAAAGCAGGAGTATAAAAATTATTTTTATTTTATCGTATTTAAAATTCAACATAATGGATTTATCCGGTAGGAACGAATTTATTGGTTTTTTATTAATGAATGAATAGATTAAAGAACCTAGTTGCTTAGGTTGATTTTCATTGTCCTTATAATATTCATTAATTAATAAAAATCAATAAAAAGTAATTAATATATTTTGAAAGTGGCACTGCTTCTTGACCAATAATTAACGTTTTACTTTCTACAGCATTGCCATGATTCTAGCTTTGTTCGTTTGTAGAAAATTTGACATACTTCTTTCCTTCTTTTAATCTTAACAAATGATAACGATAGTTGCCAGTTTTATCGATATGACAACATGGCCAAATATAATCTGTTTCAATTGGGCCACGTCACAAGCCACTATAGCCCCAATTTTCAAATTTTAAGAATTAATTACAGCCGCAGGATTGGTCTCAGAAATGCTGGACCCGGTGCAATGTGTTATGGTAGGCCAAAATTATAAAATAAAAATATAAAAAAAAATCACTGGATGAGTCTATTAAAGGTAGGACCATATGAATTTCTATGAATATAGTAATTTATTTATTTTCCTGTAGATACGGTCCTGTTTATAATAACAATAAAACCAAAACAAATTAACTTACGTGTGCTCTGGATAACAGCTCCTTCATAATAAAGTTGTCATAAATGTCCTTTGCACACTTCAACCGCTCCTCGTTGCATTCCAATTTTTCGAAGGATTTGATCTGAAACGAAAGGAGAGAATGTTTCAATAAAAAAATCGTAATAGAAAATTATAAATGGGTCACGTAAAAACCTACAAAATATAAAACTTTAGTACCGAAATCATTTTTTTAATGGAAGTAAATAGGGATGTTATCGGCATTTTTTTTACACGGTAATAATATTAATTACATTTCAGCAAACAAGAAAAAATCACTAAAAGCAAAGCTTGTGCGTGATTTAATAAAATAACAACAATAATTATAATAATATTAGTAAAAATAATAGTAATAAAACAATTAATTACGAGGAAATTAAAATATAGGTCACAAACTTTTAACATTTGAAATTTAATTATAAATAATATAAGAAAGTGTTTTAGGCATTGCTTTTTATATTACTTTTAGTTAGATATTAGAAAAGGAAAAAGAAATAAGTAACAGTAGCAATAGAAAGAAATAATAGCGTTTATTTTCAAAATTTTGAATTTTGAACGAATCTAAAAACGTAAAAAATACAGGGTGTTTGATTAAAAAAATAAAACTTTGATAAGTCACAGGTTTATCGGATGCCGCTGGTATGCTGGTAGTTATTTTTAGAACATATGCTCTCACCCTGTATATCAGTTGTATTTACAAGAATTATGCAGTTAGTTCTACGAAAAAAAAAAGGTTTCACTTATTTTTGTACTAATATTGTCACGCCCTCATCAGTATAAGGGCCTGAGCTTCCTTCACAATTATCGCAGGGCCGCTGTAAAACACGTTCTCCCCGAAGAAACAATATCGACCGTTATTTATACTCGATATTGTTTTTACAAGATGCGTGAACGACCTCGTATAGTTTAGCGTTATTGAATCTACGAACAATAACTATAAACAATACGAGATCGAATTATTTAATTTATTAAAAGATGTATTTTATGATATTTTGAAATTATGAAATAGTGATTTTGGACACAGTTAATAAATTAAATAGAGCTTCGGCGCATCAGAGATATTTGATATATAGGAAAATTTTTAAAACAAATCAAAATTTTGTCAAATTCTGACTGAAAGGTATTTTACATTTAAAAGGTGTCCTCTCCTTTTGTTTATTAACCTCTTGAACCCGGCACCGTAAAGCGCCAGATAGCGTGTATATCCAGCCCATGCTCCCTGATAAAAAAGTAGCGCACTCCAGAAAAGTCAGACGAAGATGTTGGACATGTTAGAATATTGACAATCAAAAATATTTTTACATATAAATGTTTCATTGGATGCCCAAATTGGCCATCCTTGTGTAACTTCGAACATTTCACGTATTATCATGATAATTTGTAAAATAATATTAATATTAAAAACTATATTTGTAAGACATTTTCCAATAAAATATGATTTTTCTTCAATACTTTTTTTTTCTATATCCGGGACTCTACCACTGAGGTATGCACTAATATCCGGGGTTTAGTAATGCTATAGTATCGTTTTACAAGTCAGAACCAAAATGATGCACATTGTGCATCATCGGATATTATACGTGACTTAAAAGTTTCCAAATATGATGCAAGTGATGTATCACCGGATCCAAGCGGTTAATAAAAGTATCAAAATCATTGTTTCATATCTAGTATATGAATTAAATCAAACTCAAAACCTGTGTGCACGGCCAAAATTAGTTCTTCGATCGAAAGGTAATCTATTCTATTTCCGCTTCCTAAATTGAACTGATACATCAAGTTCATCCAGATAAGCCCAATATTAATATTTCCAATGTGAAACCTACTCGCAATATGGGAAGTCGTTATCAGTTGTTAGTCGAGGAAATTTAACACTACTTTAGGAAAAGTTACCGAAAATGACACGATTTTAATTAAACGTGGTACATTTTACTAGGAGAATCATACAGAAAATTTGTGACATATTTTAATCACTTCAATCGTGTAGTATTTTTGATTGCATTTTCTTGAGATTATTATTACGGTTAATAATTAACAACATGAAGCTAAATTGGTTACACGTGGATTTTTGGAGTCGCTGAATACGTATATGATGTTAAAAAATTACCATTGAAACTTATAGAAAATAATCTAAATTCGTTTATCTGTATTGATTTATATTGACCGACCTATACTTTTTTCCATTTAATTCGTCGTTTCCGGATCTGAAAAGTAACATATACTACATATACATTTTTCTTTTTTATTCTTTTCGAAATCTTATTTGTCGTTTATTCTTAATAATCAATGTGAAGTTTCATATTTTTAGGAGTTTAATAAAATTAAAAAAAAAATGGCGCTCTCAGCAACTTCATAAATTAAAACATCAACTTGCAATTAACGTACTTCTTATACCCTTAGATTAAGGAAAGCTTTAACGTAAATATGTAATTTGAGATAATCATTTATTACATTTTTTTATTAGTTACAAACAAAAATATTTTTTTCTACGCCCACATTTATATTGTCGATTCTACGCACACTTTACAGAATGTATATGTAATTAATATCAGTCTACTGAACGGATATAATTTCATTAGCGTAAGATATGAAATCAACCAATCAGAATTCACAAAACAACTGTCAGATTTTTTTTATACTAACATATTTGTAAAAATGAGTAGATACTCATTTAAACGCAAAGATGCAATAATAATAATAATATTATTACCCCAACAATAAAAAAAATATGAATATAACCTACTTAAAAATAGAAGGTGCCTACTAGTTCTATTTGATTTTATAATAAATTCGTGACAGCCCAGTGATAACGTTCTCGCTTTCGGATACGAAGGTCGCCGGTTCAAAACCGATGACTATTTTTTTCATATATATACATATATAATATTTTTGAGTTTTTCCTTTAGTGGGTTATAGAAAAAATGTACTCGTGTGGATTGTCCATATCGCACTTCGTCCGCGTGCGATATGGCCATCATATCCTCACTTGTTACACAAACTATTATTATTTAATTAGTCTTAAATTTGGTTACACATTTAAAAATTATTATTTGACAATTATAAATTAGATTTGTGTTTTATTTTCCAAACAACTGATTTATTATCAATTACTAATTTTATTTTAACCAAGTCAATTTTAATATTTCTAATTAGATACCCAACGTGCTGTTATTTATTAAAGGGTTAGCTATTGTTATCATGACCCTAATTCCGCGTTTATTAATTTTTTCTAATAGATTTACTGTGTCAAAGGCTTTAGGAAAATATTTACAGCCGGTATTTTTATCTAAGGATCTAAGGATATGATATATAAATTGCGCATTTAGTTAAATTTCGCTCACTTAAGACATTTTTTTTATCTACAAAGCCTGATTTTAATTAATTGTTCGAATAGTGGATAGTAAACAATTGGGCATGCTGTTTACTAAATTCGGTTAATTTCCACTGTTGAGTAATTTTATTTTACACATAGGAAAATAATTAGACAGAAAATATTTATGTTAGTGGGGCAGAAATTTCTACAGTTATTTTTTCGACTCCTTTTTTTAAGTAAACCATTTTATACGACACTACACTCTAAGATAGAGAGTAAATTCGCCGAGCTTACAAAATCTGTTAATAGGTTCGCTGCAGACGTAATATAATAGGGTTTACCCCTGTGCTAAAATATTTTTTTACAAACAGTGAAAAGGGTTGATTGTGGGTATTTTCTCACTATAGCGGAAACATCGTCGTCACCTAAAAAACCACAAAATGTAACACTTTTAGGTACTTCAATTTCAAACTTACTATGTAATTCATCCGTCTCCTCGGCAACTCTCGTGCTAATCAAATATCATACAAATAAATGGAAAAGGTATCTAAAGCGCGGATCCGCGCCGTTAGCACCTAGGAACCACCAACCCTCGACGCGGATCAGCGTCGTCCGCAGTGAACCTGTTAAGCCCTTTTTCTTTTTCTAATTGCCCATTGTTCGACTATAGCGTGAGAGAGAACCGCACAAAGAGGAGACGCCGAAAATAGTCGCCCGGCATCTATATATTAAGATTTAAGCGTAATGCGTGAACGGACGAGTATGAGATTTTGCATACTTAAAGTTTATATGCAGGAGGAGTGCGGAAAGCTAAAATTAATATATAATATGTGGCATAAATAAATTAAAATAAATATAATAGAACATTCATTGTTTATGTCAAACATTAGATTAATTCTATCTATCAGTAGCTGGTCGAGCGGTTTATGTCACCGCTGTAGAACTTTTTTTTTATTTTTTTTATTGTGTTTATATTTTTTTATTGGAATGTCATATTTTTTAAATGTATAAAATATGTTTCCTGGAAAAATGCGAAAATAGAAAAAAATTGGAAAAAATAGACAGAGACAGGAAAGAAAAAAGGAAAAGTATGGAAAAATAGAGAAAACATGAAAAAAAAAGGAAAAATGTAAAATACACACATTCTTGATTCAGTATAGATACAAAACAAATCCTAAAACAAAAATAAATCAATAACCTTTATGGATATATTATAAATTATTAAATCGGAAATCATTGCACAAGTCTCTTTAAAAAGATTTAAAAAAAATTTCATTGTAGTTCATATCCCGCCACACTATGAAGGTTTTCCTGTCACTGATTTGTTAAAATTTGTCGAATAAAAATACCATTCGAAAAATGCTTCTTAAAAACCCAATAAATCCTTTAATTTCGCTATTAAACTCAATGGAAATAAGCTTTCCAACTAGGCTATATTACATTATTAGAATTAGCTTTATAGAGTCTGATTACTCTCGAGAATCACGTGTCATACTGATACTATGTATGTTATGTACTCTCGGGAAATCGCGAATTAACTTTGATGTCAAGTAAAAGTCACGTGTCTTGCACTCAGGTACTTAGAGATTGCCTTAAATTGGGTTTACGCCATCCTAGCAAATGGTTTGTGTCTATCTGGTGGAAATTTGCCAGATTATATCCATCAGCTAGACTAGTCGACAATTTTTACTAGAGTAAAATCCAGGAGTTAATATCAACTTGCTGTCAAGTGTAATAAATGTTCTCAAAGAACAAAAGCAGTGAAAATAAGACTGTAAAATTTATCAGATTATAAAATTGAGCTTATTGCATAAAACAAAAATTTCATTAAAAAAAATTATAAATATAAGAGCTACAGATACGGAAGTCAGGAGTTTTTTATCGGAAATTTCCTCCTCTTTAAGGATGTTTTTTGCAATTCCCGCTTGTATAGTTTTTGAATTATTATCAAAAAACAGAATGGATTTTTTTGTACGCTTTTTGTTAATAACAATTACAATTTTTATTTGCAGAAAAAAATCGACATTACACATTTCTTAGAATTTCAATCCACGTCGAATGAGCCATCGCTCGTATTTTTCGTACCCTTCTAACTATTTTTTGTAGAAAACTCACTTCTTGACAAGACTATTTAATATAATGTTATATTGAATCTCATATTTTGGGTTGGGTTCTAGAAATAAACATTACAAATGCTCATTATAAAATATTTTTGTATTGTCCTGTATTCAATTTTCCTCTTCAATAAACTGCACAATTTTCACTCAGTCTCCTGCACAACTTTTTCTTCTCTATCAGGATATGTTATTTTACTTCTGCCACCTGACTTCTGTTATGTAACTCCATGTAATTGTCCTATTTTTTGAAATTCTTTCCTTTGTATTTTAATTTATTTATATATATATACAGGGTGTTGAAAATTTCAATGTACACTATTGGGATTTCGTTAACCGTTATAGATACAAAGTTGGTTAAATGGAAAAAAAGTTGCATATTATCAAGACAAAGTTACTGGATTGTATGTTACATACTATTATTTTACAAAACCTTTTCAAATAATTTTTATATATTTGACATTTTTAAAAATTTTCTGTTTGGCCAAAAAAATCCTACTTGTTTATTATTTTTTTAACCTGTTTTTTTTTTTAATAAAATTATTCTTACTTGATTATTTCAAAGATTTTAATCACTTTTGTCTCTCTTTTTTCATTTACTTATTTATGCCTTAACTAAAATTTTCTTTTACATTTCCAAAATTCTATTAAATCTTCAAAAACAAACTTATACAGAGTATTTCATTACAATATTTTGTCATATTTGTTTATATGTCATTATTTACTTATATGTATTTCAGATCATTAAATTTTTTCAAATAATTTAAATATTTCACTGTTGAGACTATTATAGCTGTAGCATATTAATATTATAATTTTTATATTTTTCGTATGCAATTAAAGGCATAATGGTAATTAATGAGTTTTCCTTTATCACAAAGTTTGCAGGTTTCTCTGGCTGTGTTAAAAATTTTTAATAATACTAAAATAAAATACAATGTATAGAAAAAATTTGTATTTTATATCATTTTATTAAATTAAATACATCGTGTGTGTTTTAAATAAAAGTAATATATAATAAATATTAAATTATTCTCAATAAATACAATACAGGTGAAATAAAATAGCGTATAAATCAAATTTGATACCAATATTGATAGCCATCCAATAATTCATTCAATGCAAGTAAATATATTGGATTTCCGTCCTGTCAATTATATGGATATTGGTTTGCGTTCACGTCAGAAAATGATAGGAAACGAAGGTCCATGGCATATTCCGTATGCATAGAACGTAGGATGTGTTTGTAAACATTGTGAAATTCTGTTTACGAAATGCTTAAATTATGCCGCTGGTGATAGAAAGGGTAGATTATCTTCGATAATAGCATCTCCGGGGTTTGTTTGTTATCTGCATGATAAACATTTCGAAAATACATTTGCAGATACATTTTGAAGATACAGCTCTGTGTCCTCAAAAAAAAAACTCTTGGCTTTTTTGCTACTTCTGTAATTAGTATATTAATTTAATATTTGGTTTCTTCTAAAAAAATTTTAGATCTGAAATATTGATGTTCCTATATAAAATTCTCCAAAACTCTTGGCATTAATACCCTTTCATATTACAGCTAGACACTACTCGAGCAAAGTTCAGTATCCCACTATATACAAATATTTCTTGATCTCCACCTATTGTCAATGTATTACGTCCACGATTTAGTTTGGTTTAATACAAGAAATTCAAAAAAATAGGTAATGAATATTTGGATTATTCAAGTCTAATCATCAGGTATAAATATTTTCCATTGATTAGATCCAAAAGGTTATCCATAATCTCAAATGTGGTCCACCCGATTAAGAAATAAAAATTCAAAGTCAAGTAACGCAAAAATTAAATTTTAAATCATTTATTAATACTCGTTGGATGAACATTCGGTAATTGGGGAAATCGGGGCGCTCGCTAAAAAAATTAAATCTGGGAATCCAATTTCACATAATTTTTTTGTGATTTCATTATATTTGGTATTGGACTTCTGCGTCGTAAATATTGTTTTATGGGTAGTATTTGGAATGAACACAACAGGTTGGATAGGTTTTGTTTTAGGGGTAGTAGCAAACTGGGTATATTTTATTTTAGGGGTAGTTTTTGCAATAAAAGTAACATATTGGATAGGGTTTGTTTTAGGGATAGTGGCAGGTGGGGTATATTTCATTTTAGGGGTAGTTTTTTTAATAAAAGTAGTAATAACCCTAAGTTGTGCCCAATTTCGTATGCAAGAACAGCAAAAAAACTATATTTTCCATCGTCCGGTGTATCTAGTCCAAAATCCCAATTCTCACTGGTGTTCATATCGATTTCGACACACGATTCTCTGTTTGAGGGACTACGATAATTGTTATATCTGGTTTATCACGTGATGAGTTTTTTACGTGTTTAAATTTAAATTCTGAATTTTCTTCCCATAGTTCGTAAGCTTTTGTAGCTAGAAAAAGCGTTTCAGGTGAAACTTAAGGAAAATACCAATTTAAAGTCATTTTTGACAATTTTTTCACTGGGCTATAAGAATTTTCCCCTACTACACATCTAGACCTATTCATTAATTGGAGTGTTTCTGTGTTTTCTAGGCTGTCAACAAGTAGATTGCAACGTTCTTGAAAACTTATCAGGTACTAGACTTTGAATGGAAACTCAGTTTCCATTCAGTTGATAAAACTCGATATTCTGGCTCCACACTCCGACCATTGTCTCTATTTAATTAATAAACTAGGTACATTTGTTTTTAACCCTGTTTAGTTAGATAATAATAAATATATGTTATTCTTGTAATTAGGTTCATAGACCTGATAGGATGTACAACCAAATAAATAAATAAATCTCTTCTCTACATTGTAATACAGTTATGTGGTGCTCAAAAGTTTTCCGGGAGTTTTGAAAATTGGTGATTTTATAAATTTTGATGTGCTTTATCCTAATTTCTATTTTGCAACCTCGTATATTTGCCATATTGAAAAAATGGCGCCTAAAAACAGTTTTTAATATCTCTTTACGACTCTTTTTACGATAAATTAAAAAACAATTATATGATAACTTAAAGACAGTCGTAAAAGAGATATGGTCAAAAAACTGCTTTTAGAGTCCATTTTATCAATATGGCGACACGAACGGCAAAAGAGGTGGCAAAGTAAAAAGACAGATCAAAATTTATTAAATCACCAATTTTCGAAATTCCAGGAAATTTTTCCAGGTTTTTGAGCACCAAATGACTATATTACTTGGACATTACTTAATTTTATCTCTCGGATGCCTTACAAATCTTCGAGAGGTCACCCTCACTTATAAAAATCTATAAAATGTCCTTGGTATTAAATAACTATATTTAATGTATTACTCAAAATTTATTATTTATGACTCTTATAATAAATCAATAAATAAATAATAAGTTCTCTTATACAGAGAATATCGATGCTTAATGTTTAAAACAATTTACCAAAGGGCTTGGTGCTTTGAGCTCGTCAAAAGTGCTCTCGAGCACTTCAAAAGGCACGCGAGCACTCGAAAAGGCTCCGAAGCACTTCAAAAGACTCACGAGCACTCCAAAAGGTTCGCGAGCGCGCTAAAACGCTCGTGAGCTAAACACTAAGCACTTTCATGAACATTTTTAACTTCACACACTAGTAAATATTAGTGTATAATTTGGAAAAAAAATGCTGTTTTGACTATTTTGAAAAAATTGACATGACAAACACAATATTATGAAATACGTCTCGTTTCACAATTTATAAAAAAAAACGTTGTATCAAGTAACGCAGACAAGCGGAAGGTACTTATCTATCTGTATGTCTGTCTGTTTGTCTTAGCGATAACTCGAGAAATGTTTCGAATTTTTGAACTCTGATTTCGGCAATCTTTTGCCCATCTACTATTTTCAGTGACCTAAGTCAACTCTACAACCGCCTGTCCGTCTGCCTGTCTATAGCTGAGCTACTTGGATACTGTTACAGCGTCAACTAAGAAAGAAAATATAAAGTCGCGCATTATTGGGCCGAGTACGACGAATTTCAAGATCTACGCAATCTTTTCGTAGTTGGCGCTTGCTATAGCTTACAGGTTTATTAGTATTTTAAAATAAAAGTTTCATAAGACATTAATTTAGTCCACGCGCCAATATTTAGGAAAGAAGTCGGTTACGTCCCTATGCCCCTTCGAACGGTGTATTTTATACCGTTTTTTTGTTCTTATGTATTCAAATAAAAATTGCTTTGTTTTTATATTTAAAAAGTTCAAAAATAAATTTAAATTTTGGATATTGAATTTTTCAAAAAGTGCTTTAGTGCTCGTGAATTTAAAGGACTTTTTTGAGGTGCTTAGTGGTCGCGGGCACTTTTTGTCAGTGCTCATCACAGCTCTAAAAAAAACAATGAATAGACACTAAAACAAAAACAAAAACTTGAATATTTGCATAAATAAAAATTCTCTAAGCAAAATGTGTCTTTAACTTAAAAGCAAGAAACTCAATCAATCTTCCTTATGTCAATCTCGTTTCACATCACCAAGTATGTTTTTTTTACTATTTTTATCGCTTAACCAAGATCTTTTCGATATATATGCACCCCGTTAGGTGCATAATGCATCATCGTCACGTAACTTCGTTTTAAACCATTATTTATAAAGTCTCAAGGAAAAAAAAATCGGTTCTGATAATAGTGAAAATTATGAATATCGTGTGTTGGTTACGATCTAAAACGATAAATAATAAGAATACAAGAAATATGTAAAATAGAAGTAATTATGCTTCATAATATTTTACTTGTTCTTTTAAAATAATTCGCAATAGCTATTTTTTTAACTTTCATAATTATTTTTTGTTGTAATTATTGATATAACTTTTTTGTTTTATTCACCGTGCCACTAGTTTAAAAAAATAAATGAGCAAACCTAATTAGTACGTAAAAAAATAATAAAAGATAGCTACAAAAAGTAATAAACTAAAATATTATTAATAACAAAAAAAATTCAAAGTTTGTACAAGACTAACGGGTAAATAAATGTGTTCACAATGCAGAATACTTTTAAAGATTTCAAATACAAAATTTAAGTATTCGTAGATACAAAAAGTCTGCTTGTTTTTATTATTTTATAGTATATACAGGGTCCGGAAAACTTCTGTCGTAGTTCTATAACTTTTATTGCATAAAACTTGACAGGTATCTAGGTGGTTAAAAAACATTCTAAAATTATTTATTTATTTATTTAATTACTCTAACTTACAGTTTCTCAAATTAGAGACATAAAGTATATAGAACATAAACACAAAAATAAGATTATCAAACAAATCAAAAAAAAATGAAAGTATGTAAATACAAAAACAAAAATTATACATAAAAGCAGAATTGTTACAACTGGTTAATCTAGGTATAAGTTCATAAATAAATAGACTTAATTTATGCAGGAGTTGCAAGGAAAATACCAAAAAGATTACTATTATTATTGTAGTTTTCGCACATATTAGATACTGGCGAATTTCTAGGAATCAAAAGGTTTAATTTTTCCAGAAGATATTGACAGTTCATAGTATTAGCCAAATGAACAAGTGAGCTGCATTTCCTTCATGTGGTCCATTAGTAAACTAGGCAAATGACTTGATTTTTTTTTAACATCTTTAGAACCTACATACCCATAATTTTTTTTCTCCGAGAAAACAAGCTTTTTCCCAAAAATATTGGAATTGCAGATCCCTTTTTAAAAAATCGCAACTTTTTCAGATTTAACGTTACAGCTTTAAAATTACCAACGTACAAAGAAAAAGAACTGAAGATTTTTTTAGACTCAGTTTGAAATTTTTATTTTATACAGGGAGGTCTAAAATAAATTTTAAATTTCAAAAACTTCCTCTGAGGTTTTTTCAGTTTTTTTCAATGGGGTACAAATATTCATAAATGGATACTATTTTAAAGATACCAATTTTATATGCGTTTAATATAAAGCTACTATAAACAACAATTCTTATTTATTTGAAAATTTTATAAAAGGTGATCAGAATGTCTGAAATTGTCTCATATACATAAATTTACCCGTTGGTTATGATGTCGAAATGTTTTTTAGCATCTGAGGTATAATAGATCTAAATTATTTTTTCTCCTTCATATTTTCCGTATTTATTTGTGAATACTTGTACAGAGTGTCCCATTTGAAAAAAAAATAAAAAACTTCAGTGCAATTTTTTGGAATGTAAAATTTATTTTAGACCATCCTGTACAAAATAAAAATTTCGAACTAAATCGAAAAAAAAAGTTCAGTCCTTTGTCTTTATACGTTGGTAATTTTAAAGCTGTAGCATTAAATCTGAATAATATATTTGAACAAAATTAAGTTATTTCCTAGTTTACTAATGGACATGAAAATAATTTTAGAATGTTTGCTTTTATCCACCATTTATGTAAGTTTTATATAATAAAAGTTATAGAACTACAACAGAGGTTTGCCGGACCCTGTACATATACAGGGTGGCTACTTTTTAATAATGACACTATTGCTATCTCTTAAACGGTAGACGCTAGAAAGACGGTTAAATGGGGAAAAATGTGCAAAATATAAAAATAGACAAAACGATTTTTTGAAATCTAAAATATTCATATTGGTTCCGGAGTAAAATCCGAATTTGTGGAAAATCGTTTTTTTGCCACAGCTCTGTTATTATACAAAATTTGGGATAACTTTATTAATAATTTTTGTTGTATTCTAACATCGTTAGAAACCGCCATAGTTAAATTTTGAATTTGACGTTTTGTTTCTTCGGGGCCACCATCAACTTTATCTTTTTAAATACGGACCTGTCTATTTTATTTAATATTATTAAATCCTTTCGAATACTAAATTCAACGATATATCACACTTGATTATTCCGTGACGTTTTGTCACTTCGGGGCCACCATCAACTTTATCTTTTTAAATACGGACCTGTTTATTTTATTTAATATTATTAAATCGCTTCGCATACTAAATTCAACGATAAAACTTGATTATTCCATGACGTTTTCTCTCTTCAACATCAAGGCTACAAGTCCTATGAAAAAAAGTTAAATAGCAAAGTTGTAGGTAATAAAAAGATCTACAACTTTTGTATTTACACTTTTTTTACGTAACCTCACAATGTATGCAAAAAATTCAAAAAACCAAGTTTTTTATTTTCATATTTTACAAAAAAAAAATTTCATGAAATTTTATGTCCCAAACACACTGTAATCTTTTTGATTTAAAATTTTTATTTTTTCATTTTATTTTGACTTAATATCAAAAAAGCACCTTAATTTTGAATTGAAAATTCTTGCGTCAAAATATCTGCTTTTTTAAAAAACTCGGTGAGCTTTTTGTTCGTTGAAGTCTCTACTTCTGTAAAAAAATATACATTGCTATGGTAAATGTTCTCAAAAAATGCAAAGAAACGAAAAAAACTCGAATCCGAAATTTTTTTTATGTACAATTTTGAGCTATTTATTAAAATTTCTGACCTCAGATCGGCTGTAAATTGTTTTTCCTTTCATTAATTTTCCAATGGGTTTCATCCTACTATTATTTTTTATTGGGTTCAAAAATTAACGACCCTGGTCTACAGGTCCGTATTTAAAAAATAAAGTTGAAGGTGGCCCCGAAGTGACAAAACGTCACGGAATAATCAAGTGTGATATATCGTTGAATTTAGTATTCGAAGCGATTTAATAATATTAAATAAAATAAACAGGTCCGTATTTAAAAAGATAAAGTTGATGGTGGCCCCGAAGAGACAAAACGTCAAATTCAAAATTTAACTATGGCGGTTTCTAACGATGTTATATTAATAAAGTTATCCCAAATTTTGTATAATAACAGAGCTTTGTCAAATAAACGATTTTCGACAAATTCGGATTTTGTCGTTTAACTCCGGAACCAATAAGAATATTTTAGATTTCAAAAAATCTTTCTTTCTTTTATTTTTATATTTCACACATTTTTCCCCATTTAACCGTCTATCTAGCGTCTACTGCTTACGAGATAGCAATAGTGTGTGTCCCTATTAAAAAGTAGCCACCCTGTATATTATGTCTGTTTAAAAATTGATGGGTGTGCCAGAACATTCGCCATAATTTAAAAAGTAGTGAAATATTTTTTTGAGAGCATAACAAAAACTTTAATGAAATTTAAAGAGAAAATTCATCGAAAAGGCGAAAAAAATTTGAAAATGTGGTTTTCACCAAACAAAAGTGCATGTTAATAATTTATTCAATGTAAACAATAATCTTTTTATGAATAACATTTTGATTTTGATTTTTGTGAGATTTGGTTCATTCACCAGAATTTCAAAATTCCTATTTGCGGTTACTTATGGCTGCGAATGAAATTTTTTTTATCATTATGTCATATTATTAATTATTTATTAAAGAATAAAAGCCGTTCGAGCAGTAGCATATACCTCATATCAGGATTATTTCTGGCTCTTTAATCTAGGAATTGATTTTAAAGTTCATGAAGCAATTTTGTAAGACATTATTTATTTGACTCAGTAACAAATGATATAAGGTATTGACGTATCGCAAAACAGTTTGTTTACATAAAAAGTAGAATAATTGTTTATCTGCATATATGAATCCCGTATCTAAAGAGAAATTTTGGTATTTTAACAGTGTTTTATGTTGAATTTCTTGGTTACCTATTTTAAGGGGTTTGGAGATTCTCTAATCGAAAATAATTTTGGGTAAAAATTAGAAATTTTGACAGAGCAGGTAATCGACTAATTGTATTAAAAGTCATAAAATCGAATTCACCATTTTATACGAAATGCAGTATTTTGTAAATTTGGTGAACGAATGAATTCGTCCTGACAATAATTTTAATAAATTAACTTTTAATTTTTAATATGATTTAATTCTTTGTATTTGTTTTTTAGTTAAACATATTAAAATCATAAAAAAATTTTTTTTTGCTTAAAATGACTTTTCTTGACATTTGTACCCACCCACAACATAAGTGAAATAAATTTTCATGTCCGTCTGGATGGATGGATGTATGTGGAGACGATAACTCAAGAACCAGTCGTCCGATTTGAAAAATTCTTTCGCCAATAGTTTTCTCGTACCTACGAGAGGAACCCTATTGATTTTGGGCATTCTACCTGTAAGGGGGTGGAAACTGGAAGGGGTTAAAATTTCAAAAAATTCATATCTCCGTTATTTTTAAAAATATCGAAACAGGTCTTTACACTTTTTTCATATTATAATTATTATTATAAAATTAATTTGTATAAAACTTTTTTATCCGACTTAAGGGGGTGAAAATCGAGGGAGGGTGAAACTCGAGAGGGTTGAAATATCAAACAAAAATATCTCCGAAACAGGTCATTAGATTTGTTTTATGTTCTAATTTTTATAAAATCATTTCGCATACGATTTTTTAAGGTTTTTTAAGATTTTTGACAAATTTTTAAAAAATTGAGAAAGATGGGAAAAAATCGTGAAGAATCGTAAAAAACCGTAAAAAACTGGAAAAATCTATCTGAAACAAATGGAAAACAGAGATAATATCGGGAAAGATCGAAAAACGCGAGTAAATCAAAAAAATTAAAAAAATAGTAATAAAATCGAAAAAAAAAAAAAAAAAAAAAAAAAAAAAAAAAAAAAAAAAAAAAAAAAACCCTAAAAAAAACCCTAAAAAAAATAATTTCAATAAAAATGCAGAAGCGAAACTTTTTGTCATAAACAGATCTTCGCAGCCATGGGACTGTTTAAATCATTACGGTTACTTATGTTACTTGAAGGATTCATGCACCACAATTAGATGATAAATGTTATGTTTCTATGTTTCTTTTTTTATTTTTTTACAGGTCTCTTTTGTTACACTTCACAATATTTCCTCAGTAGCTAATGAAAAATGTCATTCTGTTTAGGTCTGTTTAAAAGACTAAAATGTCTTCATATAGCGTTATGTCCATAAAATTTGTGTTGCGTATAGTGCTTGTGTTTTATTGTTAAAGTGAAACATCATATGTTTTTACCCTTGTAATATTTTTCTAGATTGGGTTTATTTTTTTTTTGTTGATTCAGCTCAGAAACACAAATAGGTTAAACTAGAGAGAATATTCTATAAAGCTTGTACCGTGAATCCTGGTTTGTAAAAATTATATTTTTCATAATGCCATGGGTACTCGTATTCTTTTGTTATTGATGATAATGTATATTCTCAAATTAAAGTTTTTATTGAACCTGTTGCTACCAAACGCTAAAAAAAACCTATAAAAGAGTTACAAAATGTTGATTTTACGGGTATATGGTTAAGGTGCTTTTATTTCCCAACTTATATTTTCTTGCAAAATTTAATCTTCATTCCAATTTTCCCTCGTTTTATGTTTTCGATTTGCGGCACATTATGGCTCTGCTTTATTTTTGTTTCCCTAATACGTTCGTTTAATGTACGTATTTAGTATGCATGGGCTTTTTTGCCAAGGGAAATATAGGATATTCCACAAGAATGTAATTTTCGTGTATTTAAATAGGAAATGGAGTGAAAAATTCTTTTTGAAATTTTTGAAATAATAATAAAATATTTACTCACAAAAATGAGTTATTTATACTAAAAGTCAGTTATAAATTTTTTTAGGTATGGAACTAAGTTGATTTAAGATTAGGACAATAAAATATTAAAAATGTATAAAAAAAAAATTATTATTTTATGTCATTCGTATAGAGATATTATAGATATATCACAATGTGAACCTTGTCGCTGCGCCTGTATTGGATTAATTATTAAACAAGTTGAATTTAAGTTTATGTTATGGTAATTAATTAATTATTAAGAATACTTTTAGTTGAAATGTTAATTTTCTTGACTTTTGTGGTTGAATTTACCAATAAAATTGTCATAATATCACAAACAGAATCAAATTTAAAATACCCCTCGACTAACGTCTCGTAGTATTTTTTGAAGGATTTTGTAACGAAGTTACTTAATTCCGATAAATATTACAATAGGAAGACGTTAATTATCATATCTCGTCAATAATAATCGTATAAACTTTCATTATTTTTGCAAAAATAAATGGTGCCACCCAGTCCTGCCCTTCGTATGTAACGCGACGGTCGATCAAAAATCAATACGGCCAGAGAACGTGATATTGAATCGGCGGTCAGTTACATCGCAAGAGCTAGTCGACCGCCATTAGCAGCTACCATCTAGTAGGATATACTGGGTGAGCTACTTATTCCAAGTATAAATAAAAATAAATTTCGTAACGTAGTTTGAATTAAAATAAAATTAAATCCGTAAAATTTTCCAAGTTTGCGATTTCGGGTATACTACATACACAAAAGAATACTGATTTACCGAAAATAACAAGTGGCTTTTTTGTATAAATATCAAATGTGCAAAATTCCTTTGATAAATAAAAAGTGTGTGTAACAAATATTATTTTCCACGTATTTAATCTCGTTTATTAAGTCAATTTTGTTTTCTGCTTTTAAATTTATTCAGCTTTCCGAATATGTTAAAACATCAAAGTGCTTTGTTCGCCGTTTCACAAATATAATCACTAATATTGGATAAAGTCATTATCTGTAATGCAATACTCCATATTTACAACGCTCTTGCCCTTTAAATAATGGCTTGTTATTTAAAGTGGGACAATCATGTTATATCATGCTGTTATGACAAATTACTTTTTATTATCATATAATACAGTATTTTAATTTATTTTTAACAACCTTTACGTAAACTTAATAACAACAAATGCAGGAGAAAAAGATGTTATTTAATCGTTGATTATTAGCAGTTCTTAAAATATTCTATAGTTTCAGTTTATTAAATTAATTAAAAATTTTCAGATATGTCTTTAGGTGACTTAAATATAAAGTTCTTTCAATCTGTCAGTTTTCAACAGAAATTTGACAGTTGCCGTTTTTTTCCTGTGCCACCCTATATTTTCATTCTTTTTCTGTGCAGTGTTACGTTATTTTTTTTCTTGGGTCACTCTATAATTCATTTTTCAGCTCACCTCGTACATTTTTAAATTCAAATTTAATTTTATTTCTGGTTCTGTTATCATCAATTGCCATTTCTACCGTAGATTTCCACCTCTCTCTTAAATCGTAAGTATAAAGATCTCCCAACATTTTTCTTCCTTTTTTCGCTATTGTTAACTTAAAAACTTTATCGTATACCGTCATATCTTACATTGAATTTTTTTTATCTTCCCCTTGTGTTAAACTGGGGTTCTTGGTTCTCGTAGTTACCTGCCATCTTGGTTCTTAGCTCTCAACGCTACCTGTTATTTATATTTCTCGGAGCTACCTGCTATAATTATTTCTCGGAGCTACCTGCTATAATTATTTCTTGGAGCTACCTGCTATAATATCTGTTGGAGCTACCGGTTACTAATATTTCTTGAAGCTACCTGCTATTTCTTTGGAGTAGAAAATTGGAAGAAACCAAGAAAAAGATCGAAACGAAGAATACAAGATAAGTGTCTCTTAAAACATATTTTAATTTGGTCAAAATAATTTTTTTTTAAATAAACAAATTTTCTTATAACACGATCTTTATTTCCTTACATCCTTAAAGAAAAGAAAATGAAAGATTTTGAAATATATTGTAGTTTTCTTGTCAATTGTTTCTAAAAAAAAAAAAACATCAAATCGACTGGCGCCCAATAAATTTTTCTTAATATTATACTTTTCAATATATTTCAAATCCTATTCGTGGAATGAACCATAAAATTAAATAATTGAGCTTAAATCACTTTATTAAATAAAAAAATTAAGATCAAAAAAATAATTGCGTTTCAAACTCGCTTGATATCCCTTAATTTCGTCGTATTATGTTCCTTCTCAACTTCTTTTGATTTTCCTCTCCTTTTCATACTGTCTATGAAATGCCTTTCCCATGCTAAAAATTTTTCTTTTTACCTCATCCGTCAAAACAATCAACTTCTAATAGTGTATATCCCTCTCAACATAAAGGGTAAGTTTTTATTATATTTTCACTTATTTCCCCTGTTATCATTATTAGTTATTTCGACGATTTAAAATTTATTTACTGCTATTTTTTTATGCCGGTATATATTTTTCTTTATACTTAAAAGTTCATATCTTATCTTTTATAATAATATAAATTATCTGATGTCTGTGGTGCTCTTTCAGTCTTCAATTACAAAAAGAGAATCTATTTTTAACTTATTTTTAAAATTTAATTCACTTTAAATATTTTTATATTTCATATTTTGATCTAAAACTTCATGTATATTCATTTTAATATTGTCATTGTTTTATATTATTGTACCTTCCGTTTTGCTGATACTTCAATAAAGTTTTACTTTATTTGACATGTACGCTTGCGCATTTAAAATAACGGTAAATATTTTGTTTTAATAAAATACAGGCGTTCTCTATTTAATATAAATACAGGCTATAACATTTTTAATTTAAAGCGCCTTAATTTTAATATATATGAATATATACTGTCAATGTAATGCCAAGATTAATAATCATAACCAATAACCCATTTACTTGACCTGTTCCTGTCTGATACGTTGTGGTAAATTACTTAATGACCGAAAAAGATGAAAAAAAAAACGTATTTGTCTTAAATACGAGGACGATGTTATTCTTCTCCGAGAGGTAATGTTTAGAAATTTTCAATATAAAGTATTTAACTAAGAATGTCATTGCAGTGACTCTTTATATAAAAGTCACCTTTTTCAATTTGCAATAAGTATCTATTATATTATATAAAAAAGACCATAAAATCCGGTAATTTATAAGATTTTAATGTCTTATATTTACTACATGTGAACTTTTAGGTTTTTTTTTGGTTTTTCCTTTTCTCGCGGATGCAAAATTTACCTTTGGAATTAGAAACGGTTTTCCTCCCGGATCCAGAATCTTCTTTTTGGATCGAAGAGTCTGATTTGGAGAATTATCTTCTGGTTAAAAAAACAGAACTGGAAGAAACTGGCTGGTAAAGAAAATCAAAAAGTTTTTTTTCTCCGAAAGAAATCAAGAAAAGTCTCTTAAAAAAATCAAATATTGGCATAAAATCAGATGAGGCAATATACATTTTGTAAAATAAAAACATATGTATAATCAAAAATATGCTTTTAGACGACTGAAATAGAAAGTAGTTTTTTCTAACTGTCAGCTTTCAATAGAAATTTGACAGTTGCTTTTGACCGAGCGTTTTTAAAATGTTGCTGCTCGCCGAGCGTTATGTGAAAAATCTTATTAACCATGACTGAAAGTGTGACAACAGGGTGGCCTGTCCATCTACTCTGCGTGTATTCCCAAGATTAAAAAATTGGCATAAAAATAGATGAAACAATATACATTTTGTACGTTAAAAATGTTCCGACCACTGAAAAAGTCATTTCTAAAAAAAAACAAAAATAAGGATAAAGTTAAAAATAATATTTTTTTTTAATTTAATAAAGTGAGTTGTAGATCAAGACCATTAGATAAGAAAATCATAAAACTTTTAATCGGATTACTTGAATCCCTAAATAGATCCGATAAAACAACGATATATTACAAAATAAGTATTTTATATAGTTGACTTTTTTGGTGTATCGATCGAATGTGTCGGTGCGTGTGTATCATGGCCCACTCCCGTCTCCATATCCAACTTGACCACTCATAATTAACTTTTTCTGTTTTTATCTGCTCTAATGTCTTCTCTCAGAGGAAACTTAAATGATGGGATTAATCTGGGACCAATTGCTGTTTTTTTGGAAACTACGAAATTTTTACTCAGTCTAGTGTTATGAATATTGTTTACATACGACCGGGCTCAATTGCTCACTTTATATCCTTTTATTTAGGGATGTAATGAGTAACATTTTCTAACCTTATTTAATAATAGAACTTAGTTACAGACCATTTACCAACAAAATTGAAGGTGTCTGTAGGACTAGAATTACAATAACTTTAGAAGTGGCCAACAGAGCTCTCAACCGAGTCTAGTCATATCTAAATTTTACATGTCTGATGATGTTTTGAGGTATTCAACTTAATTAGTGTGGTTTCAATTAATTGATTAGTAAATTTTCTATTTTTGAAACTTTGCAATAACTAAGATTATCTATCAATATAATAGAGTGATTATCCACGAATCCGACGAAAACATCAGTTGTTGCCTTCACAAGGAGAAGAAACCTAAGCATAAAGGAACTACCCATGTAGGGAAAACAATTAAAAATCCAATATGTTATCCATAATCTCAAATGATTAAATGAAAATCAAAGTCTAGTACCGCAAGTATTTATTAAAAGTTGGAAGAGGCAACTAGTTTCGACATACTAATGCCATCATCAGGCCTATAATACAAAGTTCCGTGTAAAAACAAAATGATGTTAACAATGTGGTTGAAACTTACCAAAAATTTTTTAACATAGAAAACACTTAATTAAAATATTTTATATAAAAATTGGTTAACTAACAAAAGCGCACTTGACATGTTTAAATAAACATTAAACTCCAAATTAAAATGTGGTACAATTAGGGAGGGACGGTACATAGTAGTGATAACAATAATTAAAGCAAGGGATTAATATCTTGATAGGGATGGAGAATCATCATTCATTGTATGTCAGAAAGACAGAAAAGTTGGGTAACACCTAAGAAACAAGTTAGGCATTGTGGCATGAAAAGGAGAACGCCAAATTACGAACCAAGTTCGGGAACCGGCAAGTGGTTAGAAGGTTAAACAAATGATGGTAAGGAGACTTAAGAGGTAAGTAGGAGTCCCGGTCAGAAGTAAATCTGGCCCCAGTAGCCCTCACAATGCGATTAGGCGGCCCTACGGGCGGCCAAATTAAATTTTGGAGAAAAAAAGATCATATACAAGATGGTAATCATAGCGAAGCGTCAGACCAATTGAGTTAGAATTAACATAAGTTGATATTGATAAATGACAATTGACAGTTTACAAATGACAGTAATGACAGTGACAAATGAAGTTTAAAATTAATCAATCTTATATAAATATAAATTAACTCCTTTTCTCTGTCACACTTTCCTTTTCCATTCTTCTTTACCTATGCCTGCTCCCCGTCAGTGGGTACCTCGGTTCAAAATTCTTTATTAGTTTTTGAACAATGTGCTTAACCTTAATTTTAATTTTTTAGTTTTCACTATTCACCATACTTTGTTATTGTTTTTAGGTCCTCCCTTTGTTGTCAAAAATTTTAGGTTTAAGTTAATTTATAAGTCATTATTTTGTTTATATAAATTTGCTTCTATTTAGTTATTTTGTCAATATTTTTGGTACCAAGTTTTTAATTTTTTGTAACTTTAATCGAAAAGACAATAAAGATGTTCTATTCTAGTTTAATTTTATCTATTCTTAATTCAAAATCAACAAGATATAAAAAACCTTACATTGCTTACATTACCAGATATAAATAAATATTGAACATTTAACTGATTGTTTTGCATTTCTCAATTCGAAATACAATAATAAACTTTACTTAATTTATTTTTAAAATATCTAGACCAAGATTTTTGATATACTACAGTATATCGATGGAAATAGATTGATAAGGAAATATAATAGATTTGATCTTCATGTACGCGTCAGATTTATATTTTCACTTAAATTAGCGAGCAACGATATGGAAGGATCATATTTTGTGTAGTTTCAAATAATTCTGCTAATTTTTGGTAAAATCGATGTTTCGTCAAACAATTTATTAATTAGGGATTTGACGAATAACTTCATTTAACTAACTAGCTATCAATTTTCAAAGAAATATTTTTAGTATGACTACCTATACTACTTACCTCAAGAACAAAGAAGTATAAGAAGTAACCGATACTAAAAAGAAAAGGTAGTAGCATTGTACATAGTCTCACCCTGTACAAAATATGTAAAATACGTCACTCAGAATTTCACCTTCTTGGACCCCCCCCTTCCCCATCGCCACACATTCAGTGACCCCCCTAACAAATATTACGTCACAAAATCTAACAACCCCCCTCCCAATAAACGATAAAAATAGAATGCAGATGAATAACAAAAAATATTTTAAGTACTTGAGAATTTTAATAACTGTCAAATTAAAATAAAAAATTGATGAACTGCGAATGTCAACAGTTCTTCAAACCCCCTACCCCCTTGTCATATCGTCACGCTAAGCAATACCCCTTCCTCCCCTTATTGACGAACGAATTTTATGAATGGCACTGGCTTATCACTTGATTTTTTCTCATTAGATAACATTTTTTTTTCTTACGTTGACCGGAATAATGTTCGTTTTTAAGATCAAGTATTATTATTACTATTATTATTAATAAATATTATTACTACGGTGTATCTTTGGTACTTGGATAGACGCTTATATTCTCCTTAAATATGTTCATAACCGTTTTTATTGCAAATTTATGAATAAAACGAGTTTATGTTTTCGTATTACCCTCACGTGAACTCATCGACTTGATACAATTTTGATTGCTATGAAACTTTTAATGATTCCCGTCTGGGGGACATTGAACTTCCTATTTATCGCCAATTCAACTACTAACGCTCATAGATAAACCCAAACAAATTTAATTGTTGGGTTATTAAACTTAAATTTTTGAGAATCTAAATTTTTTTTTAGCCCAGTAAAATATAATTAAATAAAAGTAGTTAAAGAAAAAAATAAATTTAAGATAAAAATAAAGAAAATGATGGAAAAATCACCATGTCTTATTTTTTTTATCAAAAATATGAAAACATTTTATATTTATTTATATTTTTGTTATTGGATATTTTTTTAAATTTATTTGAATTTAAAAAATGAGGGGGTAATCCCACCCAACTTTCCGAACACTCCTAGTAAAGTAATTGTTTAATCGATTATTTTAGTTTTTCTACATCAAAATACATTAATACAGGTTTTCTGGATCAACATTTGTTTAAAAACGAAAAAAAAATCAAATTTTTTATCAAAACAAATCAGAAAAAAAACTAAAAATAAAAAAATAAACAGAAAAATGAGAAAAAAACGAGAAAAAATTAGGAGAATCGAAAAAATTTGAGAAAATAAGAAGAAAAACACGACATATTGGAAAAATCAGAGAATATTGACAAAAAAATGAAAAATAATTGTAAAGTACGGAAAAAACGGAAAAATCAAGAATTTTTAAAAAACCAACAAAAAAATAAGGAAAAATGGTAAAAGAACGCTAAAAATCACAAGAAAACGAAAAAAACACAATAAATTAAAAAAACGGCAAAAATTTGGAAAAAAACAAAAAAATCGTACAAAACATTAAAAAATCCGAAAGAATTGAAATAAATCGAAAAAAATCAGAGGAATAAGAAAAAAATGAGAAAAATCTGAAAACAAAAGAAAGAAATAGAAAAAAAAACAAGAAAAAAAACGGGCAAAAACGAGAAAAAACCTAGAAAAAAACACTAAAACAGAAAAATGAGAAAAAAAAACCGATAACAAATCGAAAAATTGGAAATAGCAGAAAATAATGGAAAAAAAAAGAAAAATAAACTTCTAAAATACGGAAAAAACGGAAAAATCAAAAAATTTAATAAAAAAACAAGAAACATACGGAAAAAATTGCAAAAAACGCTAATAATTGCAAAAAACTTGAAAAAATCACAAATAATTGAAAAAACGACAAAAATTTGGAAAAAAAAAAACAAAAAACAACCAAGAAAATCGTAAAAACATTACAAAATTCGACAGAATTGAAATAAATCAAAAAATCAGAGGAATAAGAAAAAATGAGAAAAAAATCTGAAAACAAAAGAAAAAATAGAAAAAAAAACACAACAAGGAGAAAGAATCGGAAAAAACAAAAAAAAATATTAGAAAAATACAAAAAAATTAGAAAAAATTACAGAAGTTACAAAAAATTTGAAAAATCTGAGAAATAAGAAAACAATGAGAAAAATCAGAAAAGAAAGCAATAGAAAAAAAACAATAAAATGAGAAAAAACGAGAAAATAAGGAAAACCCAAAAAAAATCGCTATAACTTTTACAAATACTATGTTAAAATTATGAAATAATTTACACACATGGTAATTTTGGATTCTTTTCGGATATGCTATTTACTTTTTTCATTTATTTTATTACAAAAAATTAAAAAAAAAAATTTATTTTGGCTATAATAATTACAATTGTAAATTCTAAGAAACTAAAATACATTTTAAATTTAGAGTTCTATATATTATTTTTGGAATGGTGAAAATACCAGTTCAATAACTTCAATATTTTAGAAGTTATTCAATTTAGTTTAAAATCGCAATATAATTTTAAATGTTTCTTAGCCAATTTTTAAAAAATTCCACAATTTTTGTAATAAAATTTTGAAAAAAATTATAATTATAAATTTAATTATTATAAATTTAAAGATATTTTTTAAAAAATTTTAATATTAAAATTTAACTAAAAAATAATAATTCAATAAAGATAAAAATTGCTTAAAAATTATAATAAAAACTATCGGCAAAACTATGCGGAACTCGAAAAAAAAGTAAAGACAAAATTTGCAGAAAATTTTATGTTCTACAATTTTGATTTTTTGTAATTTTTCATGAAAATCCATATTTTTGTCTCAAAATCTAAAAAAACGTCGCAAATGTCTATATAAATTTTTTTCACGCCCTCTAGCGGCGAAACTATGAGGAATTCAAAAAAACGGTAATGACAAAATGTGTAGAAAATTTTATGTTCTACAACTTTAATATCCCGTAATTTTTCATAAAAATGCATTATTTTGGTTATTTAAGAAAAATATGAAAAGAAATTACTTTTTCATAAATCTGGCAACAATGGCAAAAGATTTTGAAAATTTTAATCATTCAAAATTAAACTATAACGTAAATAAATATGTGTGTAAAACTTTATTGCCATCTTGTTTAGTAATGACGTCATCACTTATAGCAACTGTCACTTCCGGTTGTCTGATTAACTCCAAAATCTATACAGGTTGTCTCCTTCCTACCCTAAATATGTATATAAAATTTCATCTTAATCGGTTTAGCCGTTTAGACGCTATCGTGTTCACACACACACAGACCCACACACACACACAGACAGACATCATACTAAAAATGGTATAAATGGATTCAGGTGACCTCAAAACGTAAAGATCCGTTAAAATCTGGGTATGGTCAAAATATCATGATCGCAATACTTTCCTTCTATACAACTCTGTTGTTCGGAAAGTAAAAATGTCGAAAAAATTATCAACCCATAGAATTTCTTTGAGATTAAATTTAAAAAAAAATCCGTATGTAATTTCCGGAAAACCATCTTTATTATCTATTTATCCATCAACTAGAGAATAGAAAAACAAAAGGAAATTAAAACGGTGCGGAGAATGACTTTTGCATCAACTGCGTCATTATTAACCTTATTTTGTTTTAAAAAAAGTAATTAATTAAGATCTCGGAGTTGTTGTCAAAATACATTCCCGGTATAATGAGAAAGAGAACAGTTTAATTTTGAAGTTGATTAATTACTTTTCAAAAGAACGAGATGCTGGAATACAGCTTTTACTGTTAAATGCAGTCTACAACGTTTGGGTTCACCCCAAAAATATAATCGTGTAATACATTTTTTTCTCCATTTAATCAACTGTAATTTTTTTAAATTTAGTCAAAAATCATGCGTAGGGACATTAAAAATCCCCAAGCTGGAAATTTGAAATAAATCAGTTAAAAAGTTAAATACCATGCATCATCGAAAACAATCCAACATATGCCATTGATTATATTTTAATTTTGAGGTTATGTGTAAAATAACATTCAAATAATATATGCCAAATTAATGTTTACATCTACAACTTTGGACAGACAGTTGTATGTATGTAGATAGATATGGGGGATAATTACACCGCGACCTATAAAATCCATTGTGTAGGACTTCACACAAAAACGATAATAAACCGAGACGAGACCTTTTTGAAAAATATTTAGGCGATACCGAGACCACATACGGCGAGAACCGAAAGTATCGTTCATATTTCTTCAGAATTTGTTTCCGAATTTCTGAGAAAAATAAATTAGTAAGCAGTAATAATAAAAGAAAGGTCTGCATAGGTTACGATAAATTTACGAAATCTAAAATCTGGTAACCATCTAGGAAATATTTTATTTTATATAAAATGATACTCTCGATGCCAACTTTTTAGTAGACAAAAGAATCTGCTCCATACACTAACTTCTGCTAATTCTCACTTTTGTGTTTTCAAGTATCAAATTTAATTGTAAATTTAAACCTCGACTTTTTTACTGCAAAATTTGAGAAAAATTTTTAACAAAAACAATTTCAATTCGGTTTTTACATATCATCAACATCACAACCCTCGTCCGGCAATCGATGACAGTTCACATATTTTTTTTCTTCCATTTTCATTCTATAGCCGGTGTTTTCCCTGTTGGCGCGATGGTGGTGAATTAAATTAATTGAAAATGGATCTCTAATGAAACGATACGGCCAAATGCACTCTACAATTATCTCATTTTCATTCGACGAACGTTCTAAATTAACTTCACCAAAACTGTAGTAGGTAAGTCGATTTCATTGAAACGAGAATTTATCTCATTACATTTTATTGTACCTAATACTATCAGTGTTTAGTATTATTAAATAAATTTATAATTATATCTACCTACATTATTTTAAATGTATATACCGTGAGATTATCTATAATTAAATATATTAATCATAACTTTATGACATTTAACTATAATTATTTAAGTATCTGTTATCATCAAAATAATAAAAAACGTCCAAACACAGTCTAACTATAATCTCTATATTAATATACGCAAAGAAAAAACTTGGGAATGCTTTCCAAGCGTAATGCGCGAACGGAGGTTTGTGAGATTTTGTATTGTTATAGTTTATATGCGGGAGGAGTGCAGAAAACTAAAATTAAAAATAAATTAAATTAAATATTATATTACATCTCAAACATTAAAATATTTTTAGCTATGAACAACCAAAAAACCGAAAACAATTGTAAGTATAAAAAAATTAAAAGATTCGAAAAAATTGAAATGAATCGAAAAAAAATTGTAAAAAATCAGAACAGTAAGAAACTAAAAATGAGAAATAATTAGAAAAAACGCAAGAAATCGAAAAATATCATAAAAAAAAAGAACCAACCAAAAAAACAAACAACAAACAACCACAAAAAGGAAAACAGAACCATGGGAAAACATAAGAAAAAAAAAACAGAAAACATTGGAAAAAATTTGAAAATATTGAAAAAAAAAATGAAAAGTAAAATTGTAAAATAAAAAAAACGAAAACAATTGTAACCATAAAAAATTCAAAAATTAGAAGGAATTGAAATAAATCGCAAAAAAACTCAAAAAAAATCGAAAATGATCACAAAGAATAAGAAAAAAGATTAGAAAAATGAGAAAACAAAAAAATACAGAACAATGAAAAAAAATCGAAAAAAAACGGAAAAAATAAGACAAAAACAAAAAGCATTGGAAAAATGAGAAAATATTGAAAATAAAATTGTGAAATACGGAAAAAACGAAAAATCAAAAAAAAAACTGAAAACCCGCAAAAAAAACGAAAGAAATCGAAAAATATCGCAAAAAAACAAAGCACCAAAAAAACCGAAAACAATTGTTGCCATAAAAAAGAAATAAAATAAATCACAAAAAATGGGAACAAAATCGCAAAATATCAGAGGAATAAGAAAAAAATGAGAAAATATTAGAAAACAAAAGTAATAAAAAACAGAACAATGAGTAAAAATTGTAAAAAAATCAGAAAAATAAGCAAAAAATCATAAAAATGAGAAGAAAAAAACGATAATAAGGCTCTCTTTCTATAAAATAATTATAAATGATATAAAAAAAATTCTAAATAAGAAAAAAAATCATATTGTAGAGACAGAGAGAGTAAGAGAAAGAGAGGAAAGGTCGTCTGGAGGTGGCATAACGCTTTATCCTTACGTGACGCTTTCTGCTAGTTAACTCCTACCACAAACCGCGTTAAGTAACTTGGTTAGAAAAGTAGGGGAAAAACGTGTTTCCCTCACCACCCGCTCCGAGCAGAGCAAAGCGAGGTTCGGAGCAATCAAATCAATCATTTTTTACCCCTAAAAAAAGCATTTGGAAAAAATAAAACTTGCAACTTTCAAAAAGTTGGGTTAGAGGAAAAAAGAAGGGGAAGACGTGAATAAAAAAAGATAAAAAAGGTACGATAGCCGAATGGGCTAAGAATCCTATCACTGTCAACTTTTTTTTTTAGAAACAAGTTTTTACTTTACTGTAAATATATTTTTGAAGTGAAAACTTCTCTAGCCACGTTAGAAGATTTTTGGATAGGTCAAAAATGGGAAAAAATTGAAAAAATCGGGAAAAATGGAAAAAAGAAAAAAATTGTGAAAAATGGAGAAAAATTGAAGAAAAGAAAAGAAAAAAATAGAAAGAATAAAGAAAATAGGAAAAAATAGGAAATTACAGGAAAAAACTGGAAAAAACAAAAAAAATATGAAAAAATTGATAGTCTCATAAACTTTAATGAATTAAGGTCGAATTTCTACCACTGGGCGACTACTAGTTAATATAAGCACATAAATGTCTGGCATTATTCAAATTAAATGAGTAACATTAAAAATAAGTTTTATTGCGTTATTTAGGATCAATAAAAAATTTATTTCGAGCCGAATCATTCATAGAAAACAAAATTTCTAACATAAGATAATTTTTATCTTGTTAAAAATAAGTTTGTTTAAACCCGCTCAAAAGTCGTTTTTGCGGAGTTAGTAAAAACACAAAATAAAATATAAAAACCTCAAAAGAGACAGTAATTATTAAAAAAGAAAACGAAAGAGCTGCAATTCTTCTCTTAAAAGCTTTTTGCACTTTGTATTCAGCTAAGAGAAAAAGAGTTTCTCTTTACAAGCTATTTTACACCCTAAAAGATAATGAAAAATTTAAAACTCTATGTAGTCTCTCAAAAGAAATATCACTGGACTAAGTAATGTCAGGCTCGGACTTTTTTTAACTTAGTTTTTACTTTCTCGCTACATTTTATTAAGGGTGTATCTAAAATAACTAAAAAATACTAAAAGATTTCTTTACTGTTTTATTTTTTTATCATTTATTTATTACAGTTATTTTTTTTTAGTTCAAAATATAATACAATCTTTTCATTATTTAAAATTTAACGTATCAATTGTATCAACCCTTATAAAACAATATCTACTGATCAAAATTTGTAATTAATAATTGGGAAAATTTTAATTTTATATGAATTTTAATTTTTTGATTTTGATTACAATTTTTATCTATTACAAACATAACATTACATTCCTTTCCACGTGCACCTCATCCCCGTCCTCCTCTCAAGGGCGTAGATGCTTTTTTTCCTAGGGGGGTAATCAAACTTTAAGACAAATATTTTTGACCGCGTCTACTTCATATATTACTACGACCCGCCCATACTTCATCTCGAAAAAGAGCGCAAACAAACTCAACAAAATCGAAAATAATCACAAAAAAACAAAAGAATAAGAAGAAAAATGAGAAAAATTAGAAAACAAAAGAAATAAAAAAACCAGAACAATGAGAAAAATAAAAAAAAAACGGAAAAAATAAGATAAAAATTAGAAAATATAAAAAAAAAATGAAAAATAAAATTGTGAAAAACAAAAAAAATCAAAAAAATTAAAAAAAAAAACTGAAAAACCGCAAAAAAAAGTAAATAAATCGAAAAATATCGCAAAAAATTAAGAACAAGCAAAAAACCGAAAACAATTGTAGTCATAAAAAAGAATTAAAATAAATCGCAACAAAATCACAAAAAAATTGCACAATATTAAAGGAATAAGAAAAAAAATGGGAAAATGTTAGAAAACAAAAGAAATAGAAAAAAAAACAGAACAGTGAGAAAAAATCATCAAAATTAGAAAAATAAGCAAAAAAGCAAAAAATCATAATAATGAGAAAAAAAAACGATAAAAAACATTTCTATAAATGATATTGTAAAGACAAAGAGTAAGAGAAAGAAAGGAAAGGTCGCCTGGAGGTGGCATAACGCTTTTTCCTTACGTGACGCTTTCTGCTAGTTAACTCCTACCATAAACCGCAACTTTGTTGTAAAAAGTAGAGAAAAAAGAGTGGAGGAAAAACGCCCTTATTTTTGAAAGGATTTGAACAAATTATTATTTACGAACATATAGGAAACTTTTACGACTCAATTTTTATCCTACAGAAAAAAAAAACATAACCTACATTTTTGTACTCTACAAAACTTTGCGTATAGTTTTCGACTTATTTTTAAGAAATTTTTCCTTCTTCACTTCAACCACACATTTAATTAAAACTAAGCACTTTAAATTTGTGAAGCTTCTATAGCATATTACGAGTACATAAATAAAGTGAATTGTGAAGCGGTAACGATTATTTCCAATTGGAGTGGTAATTAAGGGATGATTTTTACATTTTTTTGTTACCGAAAACAAATTGGAAACAACTTAATTTTCGTCATGCCACGGGACTTTTATACAAAACAAAAATAAAGGTTTTTTTCAATTACTTTAAAAAATGTGTTTTCCCCGAAAAATGAATAGTTTTTTGTTTATTTCACATTGAAACTTTCAATTTTTTAATTTAACGAATAAGAAGCAACCTTCAACAAGCTATTACTTAGTTTGTATTGGGTCTACAGAGGATTCGAAGGACCAAACTTCTTGGGTAGAAGTTAAACCAATATGAATGTTTAAATAAAAATAGTATTTGAAATTGGAATGAATTTTTTATTCAATTTTCTTCACCCACTGTAAAAACTATTTACATTTTTTATTATGAAAGATCAGAAAACTTTTTAAGTCCGGTTAATTAGCCGCCATTTTACTTATTTGCTCTAGTAAATGCATGACTGACTTGATTCCCTGTCTGGATGCGAGAGAGAGTGTGCTCTGATGTTTAACGGAGAGAAGGGTTGGTGGGAGACATATGACGTGGTATGTAAATAGCCTTGAATTACCATCTTAGCGGGAAGAAATATATCTATATTTTTTGTCTCTTATAATGACGGGAGAATATAAAAGATAAGCTTGCATAGCAACAGTCGTTTATGTATTTTATTTTTGTTAACTGTATTTTGGAATTAGACAGAAAAAAGTCTGAGAGAAAGATGGAATCATATTGTTTGATTTTAAATCTGTTTAAAAATAGATTATAAAATATTAAAATGTACAATAATAGACATTAATATGAACTGAAAGATTACTATTATTAATTTTAAAAGAAATATGAATTATGAAATTTATCCAATTTTTAATAAGATTAATTTTTTCTATAAAATACTTATTTTTGGGCAGCAGGTCCTGAGTCCACTGCTGTTCTAAATATATCATTTCTTTGAGTAAAAACGTATCTATGGGCGGTTGCTATTCACCCTACTATATACTCATCATTAAAAATTTACAAAACTCGATGCTTAGGGAAAACTGAACAGAAATACGAGACATTCATCTATTATGAATTTTTTAGGCAACTCTGGATTTTTTTTGTACGTTGTAAGGAAAAAGTCAAAAATTGAATATTCATTAAAAAATTAATAGTTGGGAAAATAATTTATGATAATGCACAGTATGATATTTTGATGAACTAATTTATAACCACTCTTTACTTGTACTTTATTGTTTTAAACTACTCAAAATGTTGCTATTTTGAAATATCAATAATAAAATAAATCTTATAAAATCGCAAATAGTCAGGTGTCAAAGGTTACATTATTAACCTTATGATGTATTACTTGTAGTAAGTTCCAAACTCTTTAAAGATAAAAACAAATTAATACACCAAATTATAAATTTGGTATTAACAATCTTGACCAACTCATAAAAACACAAGATTTTTTTTGTGTAATGTCGTTATAATTGGTAAATGGGACTTAACCCTTCCGCCCATACAAAGACGAGCCGCTGTGGAAGACCAATTAAATAAATGGTTTACGTGTGAAAATTAAAAATGAATTTTCTTCCCAGGATTCTGAATTCGGGGTATTTGTGAGACATTTTTTTTACGAAAGTGGTAAGATCAATGGGAAATAGATATTTTTATTTTGCAATGAATTATTATGAATTATTTTTCTCTACGCATTTTCTATTTTATTTCATGGGAAGTTTTTTTCTATGTAGGGTACACACAGACCTAGAAAATAATTGAAGTTTACGTCGATGGATAATTTTCTCTTTATTTCTCTCGCTTATTTTTTTTTCTTTCTGGCTGCTTTTAATTGATTCTTTATCGAAGCGTGGGTACTGTAGATAACTTTGGGGTTGGTAAAAATTTTAAGACCGAGTTTATTTCTTATTTTAAAGCCTTTTTATACACAGAATTTATCATTTTAATGCAATTACGTCGTAGATTCCATCCCCTCGAGAACCGTTATCGCCGATTTGTTTATGTTATCGCAAATAAGCCACATTCCAGAAGACGACTTTTAACTATTTTTTAAATAAAATTAAAATATATTGTAATGATATACTATTACCAAAATCTCAAATTTGGGTCGGGTACTATAAAATAAAAAAAAACATTACAAGCCAATTATAAAAAAATTATGTATCTTGTCCAATTTTTATCCTCTTGTAAAAATCAAAAAAATTAAATTAATTTCTTTTTATAGTCTTGATATTTTCTTTCTTCTGTAAATTTCTTCTTAAACAACTCATCTGACTGATTGTTTTTTTATGTCCTCTATTATGGTTTTATATATTTTTTAAAATTTTGATTTTAATAAATCAAAATAATAAATTTTCTAATCGGTGTATAATTAATTCCATATATATTTCTATGAAAATATATTTTTGTATAGTGACATCAAATTAAAATTAATGACGTCTCTCTGTGTTTCACCCCTGATTTTGTATTGTTTTTTTTTCCTATGAATATTCAGTTATCGTACTTGATTACTTATTTACCCTCGGCCTATCCTGTCTCCTCTTTTGCTATTCATTATCTACCTGTCTCACATTCTGATATATCCTTCATATTTTTTTTATATACCTAATACAGTCTCACCTTGTTGTAAATTTTTATATTTTCTTTTAATTTCTCTTGAACATTACAATCAATAAATTTCTTAATATTTCTAATCAGATCTGACGTCTTGTTTATTATTTTCTTTTCATATCTTTCATTTTTTTTAATTGTTTCTTACTTGATTAATTTACGAAATTTTAGTTAATGATATTTTAACCATTAAATTATAAAATTGAATAATTCATACAAATTATTTCATTAAAATACAGGACGGTAAGATTTTATAAAAAAAAATTTAATGCATGGTGTAAATGAGTACACTTTAAAATTATTTTAATTTATACAGGGCGTCTCAATAAAAAGATCTGCACCATAGTTATATTTATTTAAATGGAACACCCTGTATTTTTTACGCGCACTGTATATGTACGAAAATAAAAAAATATAGGAACAAAAATGGGAATTAATAAGAATTTGAGTGACCCAGGATAGGAGCGTTTAAATATTGGTAAAAAGTTTAGTATAATTAAAAAAATATATATATAGTATGTCTCAGTAAGTTGGAACTATATGGGAAACTTTTTTATTATTAATTTTAGCAAAAAAACTTATTCTTCATACAAAGTTCTGCATATTCTAAAATCTAAAATACAATCATCAGATATCAATTTTTTCCAGTAGCATACTACTTCTCGTTTCTTAATGTTTTCTAACAATTTTGCAATTTAAATACGTAACTACAGTAAAATTTTCATTGTTATTGTACCTAGAAATATATTTCAAAAATGAATACAGAAAATTATTAATAAAAAAGTTGCCCATTTGGTTCCAACTTACTGAGAATATAAAAAAGTGTCACTACAGTAGGCATGATGTTTGAGTGCATAATAATTAATAGAATGAGGCCAATTTGGGTACTCGGGGTATTTTTGGGGTGGCTGAATACGAATAACATGTCGAAAAATTACCTGGAGGTACTTGGTGATTCGGGCGACCTGCTTAAGGTGCTCTTATACAGGAGTTTCGATAAGATTTTTATTTAATTTTTAATATTTATTGTATAATAATAAATATATTAATTTTATTAATTACTTAAAAATAGATTAATTTTTGAAGGTTATATTCGTGATTTGTACATACCAAAAAATTTTAGTAGATGAGCACCCTAACTAGGTCACCAGATACCTCCAAGTAATTTTTCGACATCATATTTGTGTTCAGTGACCCCAAAAACAATAGTCTCAAGAAAATGCACTAAAAAAATGCATTTTTTCGATGCACAAATTTTCTGTATGCTTTTCCGTGTAAAATGCACTGTGTTTCATTAAAGTTGGTCTTATACTGCGGAAATCTTCACTAATTTAGTTTTTCCTCGATAATTTTACTTTTGAAACTTTTAAAATTATGTAAAATTGTGAATATACAACACATTTTTTTCAATTTTTCTTATTCTGAAGTTTTTTATTTTCTTTCGAACTCAGAATCGGAAAAAGCGACATTGTAATTCGGAAACGTAAAATTTGTTAATGGATCTTCTGAATTCTGGGAATTAGCAGATTAGATTGTGGTAGGAGAAGTAATAGTACTTTTAACTAAAAAGATGAGAATAAATAAGCTAGCTATAAATATTCAATAAAACCTCTTCTTCAGATTTTTCGTGTTAATGAAATAATGCTAGTCAAAAGTTTATTAAGTGAAAATATTAACTAAAGTTGTAATTCTAAGTTTTATAAAAAATCAAAACTGAATTTAAAAAAAATATCTAAATGTTTGTTCAAGAAATTTAAAGTTCTATATTGTTATGATTTGTGTGAATTTATGAGTTTTTAATTATTTTTAAACTTTGTTGGGCGCCATTCAAGTAAATTTTTCAACTTTGTAACAAAGTTACTTTTTTCCGTATTATTTAAAATATATAAATTAAATCGCGCACCGCACTGGAGTAAAATTAAATTAAAATTGTGAATAAAAGACCAGTCGTACCAGTTGAACCGTCGCCAGGCAGATGGAGACTCTCGTCTCTGCTTCTTAGATGCCGAAGTTCGTATCGAGTAGGGCAATTCATACCGTTGTCGGGGAGCTGCAGAGGCAGCCAGATGTCCGACTTGCTGTGGCCGTCCCAATTGAAACAGCAGTGCAGCTCGTCGACCTTTAGAGATAGGTCAAGCTGAAGCCAACTTCAATTGTATCCGGAGTACAGAACCGTCAGTCCGACTTACACACCTTTTCTCCGCCGGATTTTGGTAACCAATAAAAGTTTTATTTATTAATATTTGTTTTGAGTTAACATCCCAGCAGCTAATACCCAGGTACTCAAACCCAGCAGGGCAAGTAAAGGCCGCCCTTCTGGCTGCCAGTGATTTTGGTCGATACCATAACGACCCCTGGAGTATTTCTTTCTCCACTGACGCTGCCCGTGCAGTGGCCTTCACACTCTAAACGGAAGGTGGCGCCCGAGGCAATCCGAAACCTGGACTAAGGCGCCAAAGTGACCCGCAACGACCGAAGAGTCGTTGCAACTTTAATGAAATATTTTATTTATTTTTTTATAAGAGAAAGTTTCTTAATCTCAGATAAGGTTCATAGATTTTAAGCAGAAAAATTTGATTTTTCTGCGTCAATTTTTTTTTTATATTCCTTTTTTTTATTAATCAAATTTTATTGAATTTTTTATCACGAATTTTAAGCTGATATTTAGAAAATGGCCAACATGAATAAAAAATATTTTCAAAGCCATGTTGATTTTATCATATTTAAAATTCTCCAGGTGAGTTTCTTATTTTGTTAATTACTATTTACAAAAAAAATTATGTTCATTAAAATTTTTTTTAACCTCAGAAAATTATTTATGTTGGTTTTTTTTTTATTTTAATCTTTTTTATTTTTTCAAGGAAAAATTTTTTATTACCTTCACTGATACGCATACTGAAAGCTTCGTAAAGCCTGACCAAAATTCTTCTCAGGATAAGTAGTTTGAATTTAATTCACGAAAATTATTATTTTACAGTTCTTTTTTTTTCTTTAAAAGAGTATTTGTTTTTGTTCCATTTATTTACTTTTATTAATATGTATTTAAATGTTTTTTTCCATAATTTTTAAATTATTTCTAGGAGGACAACTTTTTTTTATATCTCCCCCTTGGAAACTCTCAAATCAACATCCCCTAGTTACGTCCTAGCAACGGATCAAAGCAAAGAAAGTTTGATGAAAAATTATTTCAATGGACCAATCGAAATGCTTCATTATAAAATGTCTGAAAATTTGGATTTTCAATTACTAAATTGAAATTATTTGGATGAGTTTATGAAGATTTTTTACTGAATTTACTTCCTGGAATTATTTTGAAATTTTTTAACCATTTTTTATACAAAATGTTCCATTAATAGGTAAGTTTTTTAATTTTTCATTTTCACCAATCGTGATGCTTCAATTTTTGACATAACTTAATTTGAGCCAAATTATTAAGGTGGCAGATTACCATTAAGGCAGGGAAATTTATTTACAGGGTATTATTTTCTTTTTTATCAACAAAAAAAAAATATTTCAATGGTTTTTTTATTTTTATTTTGAAATATTATACCAAAAAATTTTAATTTCCAAATTTTCTCTTTTAAATTTCTAAACAAGCGTGTAAGTATATTATTACTTCATTTGATACAAATTATATTACTTTCGGGTTCGATATATTTTAAAATAAGAATATTTTTGAGATGAAGTGAGTATTAAATAACATGTAAAGCAGAACAAGAAATATGGGTAATTTTAGCAAAATCTCCTAGACATTTCTGAATCTCGGCTGTCTATAACGTAAGCGTTCCTTTGTTATTCGTTGTATAGGGAACTCGAGGATGAGACAGGTAGATGTAATAACAAATGGAATTTGATATGTACTATGGAAATAATCTTTGTGTGAGCACGACGTTTTCAAATCAACGATCGATTCGTATTTATTTATGTATTAGGGGGAAATCCAAAACATGATATTATTTGGTTGGTGGAATTTCAATATGTGTATAATAAACTCAATGTTTGATTTTCTATTAGACCGAGAAATATTTAAAAAATTAAAAATAATATTGATATATCATTATAACTATACATATAACGTGGACAAAATCAAATGGGCAATAAGCTTATTCGAACCATATAATTTATTTATTTAGCAAAGCTAATTCAGATTAGGTATACATTAAAATTTAAAAATATACATTTACATTAAAACGTTTACAACATATCATTTAAAATATAAAAGTAATAATATAAAACTCAAAAACTATTATCACAATTTTTATACACTAAAATAATATCACAAAGATTGGGTCGTCATTATCATGTACTCTCTTAATTTATTTTTAAACGAATTAAATGAGACGGCATTTTTTATTTCTATTGATAGCTCATTAAGAGCTTGTAGTCCCTTGAAAAACATTAAATTTTGGGAATGTTTACTTGTTACAAGTGGGATATGAAAATTAGGTCTTTTTCTTGTATTAGTTGTGATATTTAAGTTTTGTAACATCCATGGTATATGGGTTCCTTTATCACACGATAATATTATCTGCATTGCATTTTTTTTTTTCATTTTGGTTAAGTACATATATAAAAAGGTAACACAATACGTAAAGATCTAGATCCAAACGGTTATAGATAATGAGAAGCGGTTTTCACAGTTCGGTTTAAAATTACTTTAAGTTTTGTTGTGACATAGGCCTACTTCCGGTTTACCTGATTTAAAAGTAGTGGCATGTTTTCGATATTCCAGTTAAAGTTATAAAATTCGCTTTCTGTGTACCGAATTTAAACTTTAAGGTACCGTTACATAGTAAAAATATGTGTCTTTTAGAATATTACTTAATATACAAGGTGACCCATTTAAAAAATAACATCTGTTGTGCTCTGAAAACACATCACTTTTATATAGTGCAAACCAGAAGTAGACCACTTATATCAATATGTCACAACAAAACTTAAAGTAATTTTAAACCGAACTATGAAAACTGCATCATTCTCTAGAACTGTTTGGAAGATATAAGCTTTTAAAAACAATGATAATATAATGAAACACCCTGTATATAAATCGCCAGGACCAGATGGCATTTATTCTATACTCCTACAAAAGAGAGGCAACACCCTACAACACAGGAGGCTGTGCGGCATACTAAAAGCAAGTTTGGTTCTTGAATATATATCCAAGACCTGGCGTCCACATTTATACCCAAGCCTTGAGAAATTGGATAGGATACGGCAAAAGCTCTAAGATCAATGAACCTAACTGATCAAATGAAAAGAAAAAGACTACATAGCCTGATGATTTAACTGCTTAAACTATTAAACTTTATAACCTTTTTGTAATTATGTTACCATTATAATTAAAAATGGCATTTTTTCACAAAAATAAACATTAGATAAAGTTTACGTATAACTTTTTTTTTATTAAATTTATATTCAAGAGGTCCAAATATAATATTCTTATGTATAAGAATACTAAGAAGAGAAGAAAAAAAATTTTTGCACCAGTGTAAATAGTCCAATAATTTCTTTGGGATCACGAATAAAGTGTTTTTCTTCAACAAATCTTAATTGGATTCAGGATGCTTAACACACCAGAGTAGGTACTCCTATGGATTTTGGGTCGCTGAATCCGAATTCGTGGTCGGAATTTTGCTATCCTCAGATTTGTTCGGCTATTTTTGACATTATAAAAATATGTAAAAAAACGCATATTTTTTCGATCCCGTCTATAAATTGGGATTTAGCAGCGAGAAATACATAGAAACGGCTCTTTTGTTCCGCTGTGTTCAACAATCTGTGGTGGGGGAGGTACTGTACATAATACAATACCCTAAAACCTCCTCGAACAAAATGGATATTCGGGCAAACCAGAGTAGTGTCGCTGAATCCGAATCCAAGGTCAGAATTTTATAATTAGTTTTTGTTTCTTCCTAAGCTTAAAATAGTAGATTCTGTAACAAGGTTAGAATGAAAAATTCGACACGAGTGGAAAATTCCGAACGCGAGCGAAAGCGAGTGTGAGGAACCACGAGTGTCGATTTTTTTCATTATGATCGAGTAACAGACTATATTTTCTCCACGATCAAAAAGTATAAATCAAAATGAAATTAAATCTGAACACAAGTTATTTGTTGACATATTTGTATTACATTGTATTAATATTTATAGTGCTGTGGTACACTTACCGATATTAAAATCTGGTGCATTGGTTTTTTTTTTCATAATTTGCAATTTTAGATATTATTAAATTCTATATCTACTTCACTTGATTTTTCACTCATTATTTTGTTTAAATTAAAACTTGTTTGAAAATAATTATTATTGTCGCCATTTTATATCTGACAGTGACACTTTTTTTATTTCGATTACAGAAAATCCATTCTTTACCTTGATAAAGAATAAAAATACATGCAAAATGCATAAGAGGCAAGTATTATAGAATAAATATTCAGACTCTAGAGGGTGAATGTTTACATTCTATTATTAAAAATGATTTCAGAATTCATACATTCAGTAATGGTCGTGGAGAAAATATATTTTCTATTGATTTTTTATGCTATAAATCATGTAATAAAACAATACAAACTTGTTTGGCAAGTCTGACAGGGGATTAACATTCAGCAGTTCAAAATACGTGGAAAAAATACGATATTAATAATGTGTAAGACATTGTGTATCAAAAAAAAATCCTTAAGTTTAATTTGTTTTTTATCAATATAACACATATGATGGATACGTTAAAATTTTCATATCGAGTGATATAATGACAAAGTGGATAATTCACGGTTATGGATGTTAAAAAAATATGCACATTCTATTTTCAACGTTATTTAAAATTATGAAAAATCTGACAACCATAGCAAACATACTGAAGAGATCTGAGCATAAAAAAAGTAAACGAAACAAAATTATATTGTTCTGATCAGCAAATTCAAGTAATTCAACAAGAAGTACAGGACTTCACACGAGAACGATATTTTTCTTGTCTAATCTCGTCTCGTAAAACCAAGACAAGAGCGAGACGAAAATTATTTAGGCGATACCCAGACCAGATACGGCGAGACCCCAGAGTCTCGTTCATATTTCTTCAAAATTTGTTTCTAAATTTCCGAGAAAAATAAACTAGCAAGCAGTATAAACATTATTTTTTTTTATAATAAAAGAAAGGTCTGCATAGGTTACGATAAATTTACGAAATCTAAAATCTGCTAAACATCTGTGAAATAATTTATTTTATATAAAATGACACTCTCGATGTGTTTCGAATTTTTTAGGACTTCCAAACAGTTTGAGGGAAATAAAATTTTATGACCCAGTTAAATCTTAGGTATCCAAAGTGTACCTAGAAACTACATTTGTTGTTGAAGGTATGTATGCAGAATAAAACTTTTTTAATAAAATTTTCAATTCTATTGAAAATAGGAGTAACGAAATCAACATTAACATGCTCTCCGGTTCAAATTCGACAATTATAATTTTTTTTAAAACGGTGTCTGGTTAGACGTTCAGTTATCTCCTATATAAAAAATAATTTATAAGTAAAATATTGTAATGTGTATGAATGAAAAAAAGTTGTATTTTATTATATAACAATATGTTTATAAATATAATTTGTATAGATAATGATTTAGTAACGTCCAAATAAAAAACAAAAATAAATAAATAATCACACATTTATAAATTACAATTGAATTAATAATTACATCGTTTTGAACTATCTTAGAAATAAGTTCTAACAATAACGAGATTTGACGAAACGAGACTTATTTTTGTCTCAACTAACGAGACAGAGACGAGATTTTTGAAATTCTCGCCTTATCTCGTCTCGTGTGAAGCCCTAGAGATATATGCCCATCCAAAAACAGATTGACTTTTCCAGGTACCTTTCTAGGAAAGAAATGATTCTTTAACCAATCAAAAAATTTTTTGAATTGACGTAAGCTGACATCTGAGACATTTTTATTTGTGATCCAGGTGGCATACCATCTTGCCATTCTATCTTTTTGTTTTTATCCATAAAAAAGCAGTTAAGAGGTAAATAACCTCTTTCTCTTGTCTCTCCGTTTTTACCGAACAGATTTGAAACTCTTTGCAGCTATCACCTTAAATGCTCCGGTGTTTAATTGAAAACCTGTTTCGTCTGTATTGTACACACTCCCTCGTTTACCAAATAATACATGTGTCGTAAAAACACCTTCTAGTTCTATATTACGGTTTAGTAGAATCTCACCTCACATATTACTTAATTGGTTGGGGAGGTGTTTCTAAATCTTATTTAAAACCCTTGGAGGTTATTAAAAAAACAATTTTAAAAAACATATTAAAAAAAAATAAAAGATATTCATCCCAAACGGTCTACATAGAATCTGAAATATTAGACCTTCGCAAGCTATATTTGAAATCATTAGCTATAACTCAATTTCGTTACAAAAATGAGCTAAACACACTAGAACATTCTTACCATATAAGATAAAAAAGTAGATTTTCGCTACTTTTTATGAATAGACAAACATGTCATCTTTTTCTAGGTCCGAAAATTTTTAACTCTATCCCTGAAAATTTTAAAACTAACTGAAGTTTAAAGCTATTTAAGAAAAAAATAACAGAAAATATTATGACTGGTTAATAGATTAAACTAGTAATAATTAAATTAAATTAAACTAAACTATTTAAAAAAAAACACTGCTATCTGACTGCTAATATTGTGCTTAAACCTACATATCATTGCATTAAAAAAAAATAAGATTGAAATTTTATATTAAGTATACTATTATTATTATTACTATTATAAGTTTTATTTTATTTATTGTTTGTACAGTAGATTTTTACTTACATACCATACAGGTGGTCAAACACCTCGTAAGTTCTACTTTCTTTCAAATTTTTTTTTATAAATTGTGTATATTTTAATGTACTTCTTGTTGAATGAAGTTTATTATTATTATTATTATTATAGTTCTTTAAGACATTTCGTCACAATTTTCTTCGACATCCCGTTGGCCCGTGCTACAGAAATGTTTTCTGATTTGCGAATAGACAGATCTGTTCTTATTCTCAAAAAAGACATAGTTTTAGAATCCACGTTGTGGTTAAAATATTATTAATAAACTTGGAAATTTATTTTTAGACTTAGGTACAGACAGATGAAATCAAAATACAAAATTCTTAGAAATATTTATACATAAGAAAAATTTACTATTTCGCTCCAGGGTATCTTATTGATGAATGATTGCGTCGCTTTTTGGTAGTAATTAATACACTAATTAGATACTAAAATATCGGAGTTTATGATTATTATTTTCGGTTAGAACATATATTAAAATAAGATAATTTCAATATCAACATAGGTGAAAATTTATTTTTAAACAAAACCAATTTTTATTCCCAATTAATACATTTTCATTTTAGAAAAACGGTAAAAGGAATATTAACATTTAGATCATATTTAATAGCGACTTTAAAACGTGATTTGAAAAAAGTTATATATCAGAGTTGCGTTATGTTTAGTTAGTTCCTGTAGGGGTGGAAATATATCTAGAGAAAGCTTAATTTTATATTTTTTACTTATTTGTACGTTATTTATTTGTAAGAATAGATTTTTCTAATTAGTGTAATTGTTTATTTTATCTTGAATATCGTAGTCAAAACACACACACACACGAATATTAAGTACTCAATCATCGCTGTTATAAATTTAAAGTCGAGGGTCTCGAATCCCGACCGAATAGATAAAAATCAAATTTTTATGGTAATTTTATTATTACTGATATAAAGAAATGATAGATCTTAACTTCGAGATAACGATAAAAATAATGTTAATATTCTCGTACTTATGCTATTGATACAGTTATGTGAATTATTTAATATTTAATTGTTTACTGAAGCACTGTTGCGTGATTCTGCCCCTCAGTGTTGATAGAATAATATTTATTGTTTAAATATTGTTGGAACGAAGTACTCTACGTCATTCTTGTAGTATGCGTTTTAACTTCTGTACATATGTATAAGTTGTATAATGACAGTTGGTCGGTTTTTATTTCTTAACCTCTTTTACGAATTTCTGGCATGGAACTAGCAGAAGAAAGAAATCGTTCTGAAGTTTCAAGTTTCCGGATTTCTCGGCCAACTAAAGAAAAACAGAAACCAAGAAGAAAAAAAACTTCTGAATATTATTGATATTTTTGCTAGCGATCAAAGTATGTACAAATAAATATATAATTATACTCTTATTTGAATATTAACATTTATTAATATATAACGGAACAGTAACGTATTCCTCTAGACTTTCACGTAGATATTCGGCGTTGGTCTCGATTTTTTGCCGAATTCTGCAATTCTGCCCTTAGTACTCAGTAGATGTTCCATTTGTGATGCACTTTGCGTAATTTTGCCTCTAGTGCTGGTAGGATATTTTGTGTAATTCTACCCCTAATATCCTTGGTATTTAAATGATTAGAGAGACTGTTCCGTGATTCTACCCTCAGTGTAGGAAAGGAGTACTCTGCGTGATTCTACCCTTAGTAGGTACTCAGTAGATGTTCCATTTGTTAAGCACTTTGCGTGATTCCGCCCCTAGTACTGGTAAAACGATATTTTGTGTGAATCTGCCCCTAATATCCTTGGTATTGAAATAATGAAAAAACACTGTTGCGTGATTCTGCCCCTCAGTGTATATTGATTAATATTAATGAATTGAAATAATGCAAAACACTGTTGTGTTTCTGCTCCTTAGTGTATATTGAATAATTGAATTGGTATTTAAATAATTAATAATTATTATGTTCTTATTGATTTAATACAGTAAAATTAAAAAGAGAAAACGATATATACGCACGTCTACATTATATTTGATAACGATGTAAATGAATATGATTATAATTGCTCATATATGTCTTTTTATTTTTTTCAGGTGTGTCATCTCGGACCTCACACTTTCAAAAAGAAAAATAAATAAATAAAGAAGAAATCATTTTGTATGAGTTATAGAAGTTAATTTATTATTGTTATTATTATAAATAAGTATTATGCCCTAAAAATTAAATTTAAAAACTTTTTTATAGGGAAACAATTTTTTTTTAATCAATAATTTTGAATATATAAGGAATCTTAAGAAATTTTACTAAAAATAAAATTTTTATTTGGAGAATTATTTAAAATTAAAATCATTCAGTATTAGACAATTTTGGGATAAGTTTTAAGAATCAAGTAAGGATTTTTTTTGGTTGTTTTTTTTTTAAAGAGAGTCAGAATTAATTAGAGAAAAAATAAAAAAAGTCATAAGATTTTGATTATTTTTGGACTTTTGTCAAATAGAAAAGTAGATTTTGTTATATGGAAAAGAAATATTGACTGTAAAAAAGGCTTTGAATATGTATGCAACTGTATCTAAATGAAGAAATAAAAAAAAATTACACTTTTACGTAGCATAGGGGATGTAGAAAAAAAATTGAATAAAGAAGAAATTTTCAGTAGCAGCAGAGTCAATCAAATAAAAGTAATGGGAAGAAGTTAAAGAAAAGTAAACTCAATTTGTCGACAGGATATAAAAAATTTTATTAATTATTTATATTTTTCTTAAATTTTATGATTTTTTTTATTATTTAGATCTGAACCCACTCCCAAATTGAGATAAGAGTATCAATGGTTTTAATTAATGATTAAAATGCAGATTATTACAATATGTATTGGCAGTTTTTAAGTATTATTTTACTTATAATGAGTGCAGTTGAGGCACTGTTTATGTTGCCTTTTCCAATCTAGCGAAAATCAAGTCTCGACGCCTCTCCTATCTTTTCCTATCAAGCCTTCTTCTCATCATGGCATCGATTTGTCAGCAAATCTCCTTTGATGGATCCTCCTCCCGCACCATTATCTCGCCATTTAAATGGCTTAAAATCCGAAATGGGCTATTCCAAGCCGGACCTTTTATTAAACTAGTTAATCCAAAAATTACTAATAAATCCATGTTTTTACTACTGCGTAGACGTTATCTTAATCATTCGCAATTTGTAACGATTTAAGACTATTATCAGAATAACATTCGATAACGTTAAATGGCGATTTCGCGTGCGTTATTGGACGATAAGATATCGCCTAGTGTTTTATTAAGCTATCAGGATTATGGAATTACAATAATTTGCTGTATGTGCAACATGTTGACGACTTGACTCGACAACAATAAAAAATCGTTATTGATCTTTTTAATAGCGATAATGGGCTCGTACATCAGACTCTAGATTAATGGGACAGATAGGGTTGAACAAAAGATAAACACACTAGGAAATGAGTGTATAATTATGTCAAGGTATTTGCAATCAATCCAGAATATATTTTCAGCATTGTGAATAAGTTTATAGTATCTATTTTTTATTTAAAAATGTTATAATTATATAAATTATTATTAATTTTCATTAGTTTCTCTTATATACGTTTTGAAATAAATAATAATGATGATACTCAAAAAAATATACAAATGATAAATACAAACTATCTATAAGAATTGAAATTTTGAGAGTATGTTGTGTTCATTTGATTTTTTAGGAAAAACCGGGAAAACATGGGAAAAATAGTAAAATAGGGAAAATTGGGGCAAATAGGGAATAAAAGAAAAAATGGGAAAAATATGGCAAAATTGGGAAATATAGGAAAAAATGGGAAAAAATAACGAAAATACGAAAATCTAATGAAAAACAAGAAAAAATAAAAATAGGAAAAATAATGTAAATACAACAAATTGTGAAAAATAGAGAATAATAGAAAAAGATAGAGGAAAATAGTGAAGAATAGAAGAAATGGGAAAATTAGTGAAAAATGGGAAAAATAGGAAAAGTTGAAAAATAGGACAATATAGAGAAAACACGGAAATTAGTGAAAAGTAGGAGAAAACATACGGGAAAATAGTGGAACTAAGAAAAATTGGGGAAAAAACAAAAAATTGGGAAATAAAAGTAACCTAGGAAAAAAGAGAAAAATTGGGACAAATATGGGAAATGGGGAAAAACAATGAAAAATATTGAGAAACAGGAAAAAAATGAGGAAAATAGGACAAAATAGTGAAAAATAAGTACAAATAAGGACAAATAGGGAAAAAAGGAAAAATAAAAAAAAAGGAAAACTAATAAAAAACAGGAAAAATAGAAAGATAAAGGAAACAATAGGAAAATAGAGAAACTGTAAAAATTATAGAAACAGAGAAAAATAGTGAAAACCAGGAACAAATAATACAAATTTTGGAAAAATAGGAAAAAAAATAGTGAAAGATATTGAAAAATTGGAAAAAATAGGTCAAAATATGGAAACAGGGAAAAAATGCGAAAAAACTGGGAAAAATAAGATAAAATAGGAAAAAATATGGAAACATAGGTAAATTAGAAAATAAATGGGGAACATTTTAAAATAGTGAAAACTAGAGAAATATAAGGGAAAATACGGGCCAATGGGGAAAAATTGAAAAAAGGCGGAAAATAGGGAAAAATAAGTACAAATAGGATAGAATTAAGAGAATTATGAAAAACAGGAAAAATAGAAAAAAATGGAAAAATATGGAAAAATAGAAAGAAATAGTAAAATGTTGAAAAAAAGAGAAAATAGGGGAAAAATAGGAAAAAGTATGGGAAAACAAGGAAAAATAATAAAAATTGGGGTGATTATGAAAAAAATTGATAAAATATGGAAATTAGAGATAAAGAAAAATGAATAAAAGAAGGTGAAATATATGGAAAAATAGTGACAAATAGGGGAAAATAAGAAAAGACAGTAAAAATAAGAAATAAATAAAAATGTCAAATAGTGAAAAACACCAAAAATAATGAAATGATAGCCCGTAAGTTCCGCACAGCATTTGTTTCGAGAAATAATAAATATATATCGATTTTTAACAGTAACTTAAGGTAATTTTTTTATTGTTTTCTAAATACCATAATCGCAATTATAATAAATGTTTAGTTCCAATACTCTTAATCTAACCAAAACAAAAATGAAATATAACTTTAATGTATCACTAAAAATAGTAATATACAAGGTGGACCAAAATTGTCGAGCAATACTTCTAGGGGTGATAGAACACCTAAAAATAAGTAATGTTTGTCTAATGAACCCATGTCGAAAACCGCTTATTAAGGGTGCAACAACCCCTAGAATGGGCTTAATCATTATTGGTTTTTGATGAATATCTTTCGAAAGAAGTACCATACATTATTCAAATTTTAGGTTGGACCTAAGGGTACTAAGATACGCTATTTACGTATTTTGTCTTGATTCAGGGGGTGAGTTACCCTTTTTTAGACATACTTTTTTGTTATCAACTATTTTGGAAAATGCATATTAAAATAATGTTTTCGGAAGTTTTATTTTGAATAAAGGTACTCTTGATGTACCATCCAAAAATCAATCGTTTTCGTGTATTTTGAGTTCAAAGATATGCGTGTTCATCTTTCGAGACTGTAACACCAGTAATAAAATAATTACGTTTTCCTTAGATGCAAAACAAAAAATATATTTTAATAGTATATCGGCTTTGCAAGGAAGACTTAAAATATTTTTCATGTAACTTATTTAATTGACAATAAAAAAAGTTAAATTGTAATTTTACTGTTTGTTACCGCAAGTCGATATTTGTCCCTAGCATGTTCACAAGTCAAGCACGCCCATTATTGAACTCAAATTACACGAAAACGATTAATATTTGGACGATACATCTAGAGTAGCTTTTTCCAAGAAAAACTTCCGAAAATATTATTTCAATATGTATTTTCCAAAACAGTTGATAACAAAAAAAATATGCCTAAAAAAGGGTAACTCACCCCATGAAAACTACCCTTAGTGAATTCGAAGAATCAAGACAAATTACGTAAATAGCGTATCTTAGTACCCTTAGGTCCAACCTAAAGTTTGAATATTGTATGGTACCCCTCTCTAAAGATATTCATGAAAAACTAATTATCGTTAAGCCCTTTCTAGGGGTTGCTGCACCCTTAATAAGCAGTTTTGGACATGGATTCATTAGACAAACATTACTTATTTTTAGGTGTTTTATCACCCCTAGAAGTATTGCTCGACAATTTTGGTCCACCTTGTATACAGGTAATCTTAAATTGGAAGAGATAAGAAATAGTTTTTTTCTATTATAATTTAACTATTTGTCCAAATTAAAATAATTGTGTCCTATTTTGTTCTGTGTTAATTAGTTTTATCCAAAAAATCGCTTTTAGATGTTTTAAAATACATTTATGTGTTTAATTTTAATCGGAAAAAGTCGAAATAAAAAAGTTTAAATACATATTTGAAGCAGCTTTTAAATGAGGTATTACATGCAGACTCTTGCTATTTAAAAATTATTTTCAAAATTGCACCACAACGCCACCTGTTGAAAGTACTTCAACAAGTAAGTCCGTCCCTGCCTCGTTGGTAGTTTTGTTGCCTCCTCTGCCCGGTAACGGTTGGAAAAGTACCGCAGAGTGGTCCCTTGGTAAAACACCCTTAAATTAAAAACATTCCATTTTCTAACTTTTAACGTTCAAGTCGTGTCCTTTCCGCATTTATTTCCTGTGTTGCCAAATTTATAATAAATTATGTGCAATAGTGTAAGATAGTTAAGTAATAGTGTAAGATAGTTAAGTTAATAGTTAGAAGTTAGTGTAATACTTCCGGGAATCTAGAGGTAAGGTTCGAATATAAATTCGACGAGCTTAGCCCAATTAAACATGTGTAAATATGTGTAAAGTATCTTGTTGTTATTATCTGAGGATTAAATATAATAAGCAATTGAACCATTTTTCCTAATTAAATATTCGTCGTACAAAATCCAAGACAAAACCTACGAACCAGCTTCCTATCGTAATAAGTGCACCGAAGAGTAAGAAAAAGGCCCAACGTGTTAGAGGATTTCACCTGTAAAACAGGGTCCCTAAACACCACCTTTAACTAAATTATTATTTTTACGCTTATAATTTGTGTATGCCAACTTTTATTCATTTAAATTTTACGGTTTCAAATTTCAAGGGGGGAAATACTTTAGTCGTTCATCGATTTTTTTTATAGACCTATTTAAAACCCATTTTCTCCTCTGTCATCCATATTTATATTTATATTTCTTTAATTGTTATTTTCAACAATAGATGTATTCTAAAGAAAAATAATTACTCACCTCTTCATAAAACCGAAGCTGAGGAACTGGTTCTTCTGAAACGTTTTCACAAAAATCCTTAAACAGTAAATAACCTGAAACAAATAAAAAAAAATTAATACTAAATACTAAAATATTTTTTAATTCAAAAATACAATTTATTTGATAGTGGTTTCTTAGGTTACGTTTTTGAGACTAGAAAAAAATGTCAGTTTTCTATCGGATAAATTAGAAGGAACAGAATTGCAAGTGGATAAAAAATTGGATAAATTACGTTACCGTAGCAACAAATTTAATGTTCGTTTATCAAGTGTATTGTAATTTTAACAATTATTCTTTCTAAACATATTGTTCCTTTTTTAGTTTGTTAAATAAAATTGAATTGAATTGAGTTTTCTATTCATGGAACTGCCTTACCAAATACCATTCGAGCTCATATTTTGGGCAGGATATTTCTCATATTTAATTCCATTGAAAATTTAACTCCATGTATTTGACAAAATCACAAGGTCATTAAATTGCCAATGAAAATAAATACTGGAAATGAAAATATCATCATGGTATATAACAACTATTGAGATAACAATTTAAGAGGCATAAACATATTTTTTTTGAAAGTTACGTGTTGGTGCATACACACTTATTGATTAAAGAATGAAAAAGCAGTATGTACTTTCAAGTGTGTAATATAACGAGTAGAAAAATATATTTCTTTGTCAGTTAAAATTTATGTCGAGCGCTTTCGGCAAACAATGCCATCATCTGAACAAAAAGTCAAGAAAATCCAACTTGAGAGCAAATAAAAGGGGGTTAATGAAAATGTTACATTTTGATTAAATAAGAAATGTTCCAAAAATTAAATGAAACAAACAATTTTTTTCGATGCCAATGCAAAGATCACTCTCTCTCTTCAGGTCTCTGTCAAGTACCATTCCTCGAAAAATCGTTAAATCGTCACAAGATACGTAACTTAATTTGATTGGTTGACAAAAGTTGGTGTCATTTTTGTGAAGTCGCATTCGAGTTAAAATTCGTAAGATGAATAATTTTAGATATAATATTTGGAACGATCTTTCTAAAAATTTTACAATGACGTGTTAATATATATGTCAAAACATGTCTGGATGGAGATTCACATTCTTTTTTATTGTAGTTATAATTTGAATATAAAAATAATTATTATGATTTTAATAAGAACTATGGGCAAAATTTTAAGATAAATTTATCCAATTATAATTGTCTTTTGTGGATTTCGAATAATTATTGGTAGTCGATATTAGATTGTTTTATAATAATAAGAATAATAATGTTTATTCACATAAAATTCAAATTACATTAGATACAATACAAAATAAATACATTTAAAATATAAATAGGTGAATGAATGAAATAAATATTTGTAAAGAAACACAAAAAATTTCACATAATCGATTTTTATATAGCCGCAGTCAGGTAAAAGTTTACAAATTCGGGAAAAGTCTTAATTGAGCTATAATTTTTATTTGTTTTATCTGCTTATACTAGTTTTTTTTTGTAATGAAAGCAACATTTATTTTCTTCAAGTAATCGTTTTGCATACTATTCGCAGTTCAACAAGTAACTAACCAGAAGGGTGTAGTAAATGCGACGACTACAATCCCCCTCCCCCACCCCATCGTTTTTTCCGCATAAACATTTTACTCGTCTACTTGAGGCAAAAAAAAGTTTGTGCGGTCGGCGGACCCCTTTCTCTCTCTCTCTCTACTCTCTCTTTTTCATTATATTTTTCCCTATTTTCCAATATTTTTTTCCGTATTTTTCATTATTTTTCAATATTTTTTCCCACATTTTTCATTTTTTCCTTACTTTTATTATTATTTTTTACCCCAATTTTTCGTTATTTTTTTCCCTATTTATTTCATTATTTTTTCCCTATTTTCATTAGTTTTTTCCCTATTTTTCATTATTTTTTTACTTTATTTTTCTTTATTTTTTTTTATTTCATTATTTATTTCCTATTTATCATTATTTTTTTCCATATTTTTCATTATTTTTTTCCCTATTTTGCATTATATTTTTTCCTATTTTTTTTTATTTCATTATTTATTTCCTATTTATCATTATTTTTTTCCATATTTTTCATTATTTTTTTCCCTATTTTGCATTATATTTTTTCCTATTGTTCAATATTTTTTTCCTATTTCTCGTTATTTTTTCACTATTTTCATTATTTTTTCCCCATTTTTCATAATTTTTTCCCTATTTTCAAATATATTTTTTTCCCTATTTCTCATGATTTTCTTCCTATTTTTCATAATTTTTTCATACATAGGATTTTTTCAAGTACAACAAAAAAGTTCTCTTGGCATTGTTCGATATTCCCTCTCGTTTCCGAGATTTTCGAAATTTAATTTCTAAAAATTTCTTTTTTTTATCTTATTTTTTTTCCGAGATTTTCGAAATTTAATTTCTAAAAATTTCTTTTTTTTATCTTATTTTTTTTCCCAAGTTTCTCAACAAATTTCAGAAAAATACTTCAAATAATACTTGTTGAGCTATTTCAGTCCTACATTTACGTATTTTTATTTTTTGAATATCTTTTACGGTTTCAGAGACCTTTTCGGAAAAACAACCCGGGAAAACCTACAAGAAATTTTCCGATTATTTCGATTTTTAATAGGCTTCGTAACAGTACTTCAAGGTATTTTTTTCCCACATTTGAAGGGGTTTGTTCAAAAATTATGACCTCAGTCTGTTTTCCTGTGAAACTAGAGTGAGAAAAACCCGGAAAACCCCCATTATTCATTTTCCGATTCCGCTCATTTTCTACTAAAATGTAATACTCGTGGGTCTTAAAAAATGGTGAAAATTTCACGTCGATACATTGAAGCAATCAAAAGTTATAGCATTTTCAAGCTTTGCGGATGACAACCCTACATACAGACAGACAGATAGACATACAGATCACAGAAAAAAATTAAATTGCTCATAATTCGAGGGGAATAAGAACAAATAATTACTTTGACTTTGAAATTTTTTCAATTCATTTTATCGGACGTTTTCTTGATGGCAAGTCAATACTTCTCTGTAAAATCAAGTATAAAAGTTTATGTATGTATTCTGCAAGCTTTGTTTTGTCACTGACAGGATACGCGTTATCCTAAACATTCGATATATTTGAAATTGGATTTTCTCACTCTCTTACGACTTCATCCCAAGATTCTTATTTTTCTTTTTTATGCAGTTATCGTATATACAATTTTACATAGGCGTGCCTTATTGCAATTTCTCTCTAATAATAATAATCACAAAATAAAAATTTCCGAAACAGTCAAGATAAATTTACCCAATAACACCAATAAAAAAAATATCTAGAAAGATGGAGCCAACGACTACGCAATATTTTCTATTTTTATCTTTCTCTCTTGTACACTGCAAAAAATATTATATAGAAAATTGTGCATATTACGAAGCGTAACCTACATAAGTCCTCTAAAATATGCCACACCACTTGTTTGTAAGTTTTTGCATAGTTAAAGTTTATATACAGGAGGAGTACAGAAAGCTAAAATTAATATATATTTTTCTTAAAATAAATTTTGATCCAAATTGTAACAAATTTTGTATTTTTGCTATTTTTCCGCTGTAAAATGTGTATGTCTATCTAAATGCAATTTTGAATTATTAATTCCAGTCGCGAAAATATAGTTGAAATTATCACAGTTGTCATAACTGTGATAATATTCCGAGATTAAATTCAAAATTGTTGTCACTGTTAATACGTGACAAGATTTCAGCGATGACATTGAATTTTCCTGTTAAACATATAAGACGTGTTGAGAACAGCTTTTCTCAGCAGAGGTGAATTAAATGTGGATTTCGAAGATAGAATAAATTCTTATGTTTGCCAAAATCTATATTTTTTTTTTAACCATTACTTGATGAAAAACCATTATAATATTAAGATACATGAAACATATATGATTTTCACAAAAATATGTAACAAGAAGTTATTTTATGACTAGTGACATGTCATAATAGTAGATTCTGTAACAAGGTTAGAATGAAAAATTCGACAAGAGTGGAAAATTCCGAACGCGAGCGAAAGCGAGTGTGAGGAACCACGAGTGTCGAATTTTTTCATTCTAACCAAGTAACCGACTATATTTTCTCCACGATCAAGAAGTATAAATCAAAATTAAATTAAATCTGAACACAAGTTATTTTTTGACATATTTGTATTACATTGTATTAATATTTATAGTGCTGTGGTACACTTACCGATATTAAAATCTGGTGCATTGGTGTTTTTTCATAAATTGCAATTTCAGATATTATTAAATTCTATATCTACTTCACTTGATTTTTCACTCATTATTTTTTTTAAATTAAAACTTGTTTGAAAATAATTATTACCGTCGCCATTTTATATCTGACAGTGACACTTTTGAAATCCAGGGCAATCCATATTGTTTATTTCGATTACAGAAAATCCATTCTTTACCTTGATAAAGAATGAAAATACATGCAAAATGCATAAGAGGCAAGTATTATAGAATAAATATTCAGACTCTAGAGTGTGAATGTTTACATTCTATTATTAAAAATGATTTCAGAATTCATACATTCAGTAATGGTCGTGGAGAAAATAACTTTTTGTTATATATTTTTGTGTTGTTTTATTTATCTAAATAACCTATATTTTTGTTAATATTTTATGGTTGTTTAATATTGGCTTTTATTTTCCTATTAAATTTATTTATGCGAATACCTTATAAATGTCTCCGGGTGCGTCCATGTGTTGGGAAAAACCCTTGTTCTTATTTTTCTTTTTGTTGTGTGTCATGGAATTACCGACTGTTTTCACCGCTCATGAATTTTTATCGAAATCGTAAAAGTGATATATGATATCCTAAAATCCTGGTACTTGAATGTTATAGAGGAAACTTAAGTAATCAAGTCTTGTTTTTGAGTTTATACAGCTTATAGGGTAAAATTGTCTTTGGCGGTTTTAATAAAATATTTCTATGTTTTTGATAGTGATCAAATGTTATTTTCTTTTTAATAAAAATTTAGATTTTTTAACGAAATCAAATTTGTTCTGGAAAATATTTTTTAAAGTTTGTGTATTTACCCAAATTTTAAAGTTTCAATGACATTTTGTCAGGCCTATATACAAACGTTCAATGGTTAATATACAAAATACACAAACTTACTATTATTTTAAAAAACTTATGAAAGAAAATTTAACGTTGGTTTACTAACTAAATACATATTTAAAATTATTACTAAACTATAAAATAAGTTTAAGAGCCTTGGGAACAGCCGCCATTATGATACAAAAGGCGGTTTCGTTTTACGAGATTCATAATTAACGACATTAGTTTTTGTTTTAAGAAACATTTTTATAAAGTCTAAGTGATTACCGGAGCTTTAAAATAAATTATAAAACAAAATAAAATTAAAGTAACTTTTATTTTTAGGCCAAAGTAGAAAAAAATAGGAAAAAAATGAAATCAATAAGAAGGAAAAATAGATAAAAAAGGAAAAATAAAAAAAAGGAAAATGGGGAAAAATAGAAAAAATAGGGAAAAAATAACGAGAAATAGGGAAAAAATATTGGACAATAGGAAAAAATATAATGCAAAATAGGGAAAAAAATTATGAAAAATATGGAAAAAAATAATGATAAATAGAAAATAAATAATAAAATAGGAAAAAAATAATGAAAAATAGGGAAAAAAATATTTGAAAATAAGGAAAAAATAATGAAAAACAGGGAAACAAATAATGAAAAATAGGGAAAAAATATTGGAAAATAGGGGAAAAGGTAACGAAAAATATTGAAAAAAATAATTAAAAATAGAGATGTGTGCAAAAATGTCTATGCGGAAAAATCTAACCTTGTGGTTAGTTACTTGTTTATTTATTTCTCATTTCTCATCTGTTTTTTCCCAAAAAAAATTGTTTCTTAATTTTACCTATTAAATTATAAGATTCAATTCATACAAATTATATCATTACAATGAATTTTTTTTTAAATTGCCAAACAGTAGTTTCATCTTAGACAAGAAATGACATTTTCTTATCAAAATTATATCTATTTTTAATACTATAACTAATATGTTCGTTTTTAAATTATTTTTTATGAAAAAAAAACAAATATTAATAAAATTAAAAGTGGAAAAACTTTTTAAAGACCCTAACGGCGAAATGATGAACGCACGAAGAGTAAAAAAAAAGTAATTTCCACTTTAGCTCTTATATTTTCTGATCTAAATTACTCTCATATTTGCTTAAATAAACGCCAAACAAACTAATCCCAAATACCGCTTTTGCTTTAAAAACAGCCAGCGGTAATCGCCGACAATTTTTTCCTTTAATTATTTTTCTCAGATCTCTGATTATTTTTCCTCTAACGAACTTGCATATGACAGATGAAAAATATAATTACCAGGAGGAAATAAACCCGGCGTGGTAATAATATACGGAAATGAATTTAAAATGAAATCTAGTTTATATTCATAAAAACATTCTTAAAAGACTAGTAGCAGATAAATTTTTTAGTTGAATTAGAAAATTTGAAATAAAAAAAACAATAAAATCCAAAAGGTTATCCGCATATCTCCAATGTGGTCCAAGTTTTAAGCAAATAAAGCACGGAGTCAGGTACCATAAGAATTTAATGTAACAGCCAAGGAGGAGACGGACGCCAATTGAGCACTTTATTACCCTCAGGTAAAATTGATACCGTAGCCGGACACGCCAATTGAGCACCAAGGACCAAACAGAGACCGGCCAATTGAGCACTTTATTACTAGCCAATTGCGCACTTTATTACTAGTTTGTTCATGACCGAATTATCAGGTACCTACTGAATTTAATGCAAATAGTTATTTTTCTCGGTTAAATAAAAATCAGAATATGGTAGTTGGTATTTTTTTATTAAAAAAAAAAATCATGGGTCAAAACAATTTTTAAGAAGTATTTTTTTAAAAACTCTCAAAAACCCTTCAAAAATCGTTAAATTAAAAAATTTTTGAAAAATTCTTGAAAAATCATTGAAAAAATGCTGAAAAATCCTTGAATAATTCTCATCTTTGATTTTTAGGGATTTTTCAAGGATTTTTTATTGGTTTTTCGAGGAATTTTGGAGTATTTTTGTTCAATGATTCTTGTAGTATTTTTCAAGAACTTTTCATGCATTTTTCAACAATTTTTCAAAGATTATTTAACGGGGTTTCAAGGATTTTTTTAATTCTTTTTTAGTAGGTAGGTACAAGTATTTTTTTAAGATTTTTTAAAAACGTTTTTTAATGATTTTTCATGGATTTTTGAAGGATTTTTAAAGATGTTTCATGGATTTTTCAAGGATTGAAAAAACGTTGAAAAATCATTGAAAAATCCTTGAAAAATTCTCGAAAAATCCTTGAGAAGTACTTGAAAAATCCTGTAAAAATCTTTGAATAATTCTAAAAAATGTCTTAAAAACACTTACGAAATTGTTAAATTGAAAACAATTTTTTAAGGAGTTTTGGAGTTTTTTTCAAAAATTCTTGTAGGATTTTTCACGTACTTTTCAAGAGCTTTTCGAGAATTTTTAATGCTTTATTAAGGAATTTTCAAGGATTTTTCAACAATTTTTTAAGGATTTTTCAATTTATCGATTTTTTAAAGAATTTTGGACTATTTTTCAAAGATTCTTGTAGGATTTTTCAAGTACTTTTGAAGGATTTTTCAAGGATTTTTCAATTTAATGTTTTTTATTTTAAGGAATTTGGAGTATTTTTCAAAAATTCTTGTAGGATTTTTCACGTACTTTTCAAGGGCTTTTCGAGATTTTTTAATGATTTTTTAAGGATTGTTCAAGGATTTTTCAACAATTTTTCAAGGATTTTTCAATTTATCGATTTTTAAAGAATTTTGGACTATTTTTCAAATATTCTTGTAGGATTTTTCAAGTACTTTTGAAGGATTTTCCCAAGATTTTTCAATGACTTTTTAGGATTGTTTAAGGATTTTTCAAGGATTTTTCAATTTAATGTTTTTTAGTTTAAGGAATTTGGAGTATTTTTCAAAAATTCTTGTAGGATTTTTCACGTACTTTTCGAGAATTTTTAATGATTTTTTAAGGATTGTTCAAGGATTTTTCAACAATTTTTTCATGGATTTTTTAATTTATCGATTTTTACAGAATTTTGGACTATTTTTCAAAGATTCTTGTAGGATTTTTCAAGTACTTTTCCAGGATTTTTTAATGATTTTTCAATGACTTTTCAAGGATTGTTTCAGGATTTTTCAATGATTTTTCAATTTAATGTTTTTTTTTAAGGAATTTGGAGTATTTTTCAAAAATTCTTCTAGGATTTGTCACGTACTTTTCCAGGATTTTTTAATGATTTTTCAATGACTTTTCAAGGATTTTTCAATGATTTTTCAATTTAATGTTTTTTTTTAAGGAATTTGGAGTATTTTTCAAAAATTCTTCTAGGATTTTTCACGTACTTTCCAAGGTGTTTTCGAGAATTTTTAATGATTTTTCAAAGACTTTTTAGGATTGTTTAAGGATTTTTCAAGGATTTTTCAATTTAATGTTTTTTAGTTTAAGGAATTTGTAGTATTTTTCAAAAATTCTTGTAGGATTTTTCACGTACTTTTCGAGAATTTTTAATGATTTTTTAAGGATTGTTCAAGGATTTTTCAACAATTTTTTCATGGATTTTTTAATTTATCGATTTTTACAGAATTTTCGACTATTTTTCAAAGATTCTTGTAGGATTTTTCAAGTACTTTTGAAGGATTGTTTCAGGATTTTTCAATTTAATGTTTTTTTTTTTAAGGAATTTGGAGTATTTTTCAAAAATTCTTGTAGGATTTTTCACGTACTTTTCGAGAATTTTTAAAGATTTTTTAAGGATTGTTCAAGGATTTTTCAACAATTTTTTCATGGATTTTTTAATTTATCGATTTTTACAGAATTTTCGACTATTTTTCAAAGATTCTTGTAGGATTTTTCAAGTACTTTTGAAGGATTTTTCCAGGATTTTTTAATGATTTTTCAATGACTTTTCAAGGATTGTTTCAGGATTTTTCAATGATTTTTCAATTTAATGTTTTTTTTTTAAGGAATTTGGAGTATTTTTCAAAAATTCTTCTAGGATTTTTCACGTACTTTTCGAGAATTTTTAATGATTTTTTAAGGATTGTTCAAGGATTTTTCAACAATTTTTTCATGGATTTTTTAATTTATCGATTTTTACAGAATTTTGGACTATTTTTCAAAGATTCTTGTAGGATTTTTCAAGTACTTTTCCAGGATTTTTTAATGATTTTTCAATGACTTTTCAAGGATTGTTTCAGGATTTTTCAATGATTTTTCAATTTAATGTTTTTTTTTTAAGGAATTTGGAGTATTTTTCAAAAATTCTTCTAGGATTTTTCACGTACTTTTCGAGAATTTTTAATGATTTTTTAAGGATTGTTCAAGGATTTTTCAACAATTTTTTCATGGATTTTTTAATTTATCGATTTTTACAGAATTTTGGACTATTTTTCAAAGATTCTTGTAGGATTTTTCAAGTACTTTTCCAGGATTTTTTAATGATTTTTCAATGACTTTTCAAGGATTGTTTCAGGATTTTTCAATGATTTTTCAATTTAATGTTTTTTAGTTTAAGGAATTTGTAGTATTTTTCAAAAATTCTTGTAGGATTTTTCACGTACTTTTCGAGAATTTTTAATGATTTTTTAAGGATTGTTCAAGGATTTTTCAACAATTTTTTCATGGATTTTTTAATTTATCGATTTTTACAGAATTTTCGACTATTTTTCAAAGATTCTTGTAGGATTTTTCAAGTACTTTTGAAGGATTTTTCCAGAATTTTTTAATGTTTTTTCAATGACTTTTCAAGGATTGTTTCAGGATTTTTCAATTTAATGTTTTTTATTTTAAGGAATTTGGAGTATTTTTCAAAAATTCTTGTAGGATTTTTCACGTACTTTTCGAGACTTTTTAATGATTTTTTAAGGATTGTTCAAGGATTTTTCAACAATTTTTTCATGGATTTTTTAATTTATCGATTTTTACAGAATTTTCGACTATTTTTCAAAGATTCTTGTAGGATTTTTCAAGTACTTTTGAAGGATTTTTCCAGGATTTTTTTAATGATTTTTCAATGACTTTTCAAGGATTGTTTCAGGATTTTTCAATGATTTTTCAATTTAATGTTTTTTATTTTAAGGAATTTGGAGTATTTTTCAAAAATTCTTCTAGGATTTTTCACGTATTTTTCAAGGGGTTTTCGAGAATTTTTAATGATTTTTTAAGAATTATTCAAGGATTTTTCAACAATTTTTTCATGGATTTTTTAATTTATCGATTTTTACAGAATTTTCGACTATTTTTCAAAGATTCTTGTAGGATTTTTCAAGTACTTTTGAAGGATTTTTCCAGGATTTTTTTAATGATTTTTCAATGACTTTTCAAGGATTGTTTCAGGATTTTTCAATGATTTTTCAATTTAATGTTTTTTATTTTAAGGAATTTGGAGTATTTTTCAAAAATTCTTCTAGGATTTTTCACGTATTTTTCAAGGGGTTTTCGAGAATTTTTAATGATTTTTTAAGAATTATTCAAGGATTTTTCAACAATTTTTCAAGGATTTTTCAATTTATCGATTTTTTAAAGAATTTTGGACTATTAAGGGATTATTGTTATAAAGTGGATCCAGGTCAAAGTGCTGAATTGGCCTGTCTCAAAAGGGTCGCTTTGAAAAGGTACCTGCCTGCCTGGTGCTCAGTTGGCCGGTCTACATTTATTACATCTAGAGCTTGGCGCTCAATTGGCTCATACCCCAAGGGGACAACTAGTTTCGGTATCAAAACCATAATCAGGCCTATGTACAAACGTTCAATGGTTAATATACAAAATGTGTAAAAACAACACAAACTTACCATTATTTTAAAAAACCTAGGAAGGGTTTATATTTTGTTTAAGAATTTTTGTACTTTTTATTATTTTTCACTAAAATCCACCCCAAATTGAGATTTCAAATCAAGTAGGAAGAAAGAAAAATAATTTTTGTCAATTTTGATAGAATTGAAAAGAAATTAATTATTTTTAAAATTGTTATTTATAATTTTAAAATTATAAAAGGAAAATAATTTAGTTCCTACAAATATAGAATGTTACACAGTAAAAAATATGAAGCGGGTAAATTTTATTTCATTGTAATAAAAATTAAGAGTGTATATTTTTACACACTTGAAAATATTATTTACCATTATTTAACACTCAAATGTACTATTAGTACAGATTAGTTTTATTTATCATTAATTGGGTGTTAAAAAAATTCCGTGGGTGTAAAACTTGTTGTGCCATAATTAAAATAAACTTTCTTAGTGTAAATATCATTTCCGCGGGCAGATTTACACAATTAACCTTGTATTATGCCTGTTATTGGTATGAAGATCTATAATATCAGAAAGTACTGGTACCAATTTTGAGAAAAAAAAAATTTTCAGCAACTCTAACATCCTTGTATCTTGAAAACAAAATAACTTCGACCTGAACAATTTTAGTTAAATCTACATATTTTTACCCCATTCTTTTTGGGACACCCTATATATATTTTTGTCACTATGGCTATTTAGAATTAGGTTAATACCATTATTTATCATGATTACTTATTAATTTAGATTTGGAAATTATAATAAAATAAATGTACTCGAATACCTGATCTTTATCGATAAGTTTAGGCTTCTATCCAAATGATAATTTACCACCGAATTTATCAAATTGATGGTTTATAAAGGCGAATAACATGGTCAATTAATTTTATGGCCTGCTGCTAATGATTGTCGAACAGATCGAGTCGAAACAAATGAACTTCAACGCTCAGCACGCCACGGCCAACTGCCTATTTTGATTAATATCCCCATATTCGAAACGGAATTCGGACCATGAAATGCACAAATTTTTTAATTGTGATATTGACGCGTAAAGGCTTTATTTCGTACACAGTTCCTGTTTTAATCCTGATTTAACTTTTGATCGAATCTGACATACAGGGTGTTTTATTAATTAATTAATTGTTCAATTTGTCACTAAGAGTATCATACTAAACTCACCTTACAGACAATTAGACATTGACAATAAATATCAGTTTTTTCTTCAATTTTTTTGCAGTTGTGTCTTTTATATCAATTTAGCTGTCTGCCAAGTTAAGTAAAAACAAGTGAAAAACGACAATACTTTTATTTTTGTTTTGTTTTTTTTTTCTAATTTTTTTCGATTTTTTCTAAACTTTCCTCATTTTTTCTCACTGTTCTATTCTTTCTGTTTCTTTTGATTTCTAATTTTTTCTTATTCTTCTGATTTTATGCGACTATTTGCGAATTATTTGCCGTTTTTTTGGGATTTTGTTGCGATTTTTTGTAATTTTTTCGTTTTTTTTTCAAATTTTGTTGCGATTTGTTCAATTTCGATTTTTTTCAATTATAAATTTTTTTTATGGTTACAGTTGTTTCCGGTTATTGGATACTCTTCTTTAACGATTTTTGCAATTTTTTACAATTTTTTTGCAATTTTTTTCGATTTCGTTCGACTTCTTTTTCTCTTTTTTTGCGTTTTTTTTTCAATTTTTTTTGTGTTTTTTCCATATTTTACAATTTCATTTTTTTTCAGATTCTTTCTGATTTTTCGATTTTGTTAATTTTTCCTCATTGTTCTATTTGTTCCCTATTTCTTTTTTTTGTATTCTAATTTTTTTTCTTATTTTTCTGATTTTTTGCGATTATTTGCGATATTTTGTTGCGATTTTTTTTAATGTTTTATTTTGAGATTTTTTGCGATTTATTTCAATTTCGAATTTTTTCCATTTAAATTTTTTTTTATGGTTACAATTGTTTCCGGTTATTGGTTGCTCTTCTTTAGCGATTTTTTGCAATTTTTTACGATTTTTTTCGACTTCTTTTTCTTTTTTTTTGCGTTTTTCCGGTTTTTTTTTCAAATTTTTTGTTTTCCGTATTTTACGATTTCATTTTTTTCAGTTTTTTTCTGATTTTTCGATTGTGCTAATTTTTCCTCAACGAACGGACAAAACTATCTTATAAGAGTTTTTTTTTCGAAAACTCTAAAATATATACGAATTTCATAGTAATAGGAAAAATTTAATTTTTAAATAAAACACCCTGTACCTATACGGGTTAGAAGATATATTTTATAATATTACGATGATATTAAATAAAAAAACAGCGACGATCTCATCAGATCGTTCAAAGACTATTAACACATTTTAAAAGAAAAAAGTGTTTGTCGAACACAAATTAATTTTTTTATATTACAAGTAATTTCATTAATGACAAAACGTAATTAATTTATAATCTGTTTTTAAAAACGAAAAAAAATATAAAATAAGTGTTGTGAACCGAAACCATTACAGAATCTCGTTAATTAATAAGCAGTGAAACTTCCCGACACTAATTAAGGAATATTTGTTTATTTTGTATTTTCTGTATTGTTTTCGTAATACATCAAACTTATCTTTCATCGTGGTTTTATTCCCTATTTTATTCATAAAAAATAAAATCGATATAAATTATTCAATAATTTATCTATTTTTACTTTCCCGACCCACATCCTAGAAGGGAAAGTATTGTGAACGAGCTAAAAAAAAAATTTCGAGATAAAAACGGAAATATCCATTTTCGGGTGCCCTGAGACGATTAAGACCATTTCCAGATGGAAGTCTGTCTGTCGGTCTGTGTGTGTGTATGTGTTTGTGTATTCTTCCACGATAGAGGCCACACGTTTAATCCGATTGAGCTGAAATTTGGTACAGGGATTTGGGTTACCCCTCAAAAGAACCCATTAGTTTTTGTACGACATCTGTCAAACGGAAGTATCACTATATCAAAAAATGACAGATCAAATATGTCACGGAATTGGACATACAATATGTCATTTGAAAGCACTTAAAAAACTCTATTCAGAACATTTAAAATTATTTCTCCAACTGTCACTTGTCAAAAATAAAAAAATGTCAAAATTTGAAATTTTAGCATTAAAAAACTCTATACAGGACAGTCAAAATTATTTCTCCAACTGTCACCTGTCAAAAATAAAAAAATGTCAAAATTTGAAACTTTGACATTAAATATCTGAAAAAGAATTCGTGGATTTTTTTCAATTTTTTTACAATCTTTTCCAATTTTGTCAAATTTTTTTTTTCATTTTGTTTTTAAGCTTTTTTAAGTTTTTTCAAGTTTTTTGACATTTTTGAGTTTTTTTGAGATTTTTAGCGGTTTTTTGAGATTGATTGAGATTCTTTGGGACTTTTTAGATTTTTTAAAACATTATAGATTTTTTTGAGAATGTTTTGAAGTGTTTTAAGATTTTTTGAGATTTTTTGTTTTTTTCAGATTTTTTAATGTTTTTTAAGATTTTTTGAAATTCATTCGTTTTTTAAGACTCTTTGAATCTTCTGAGATTTTTTAGAGATTTTATGAGATTTTTAAAGAGTTTTTGAGATTTGTTGAGTTGTGTTTTTAGGTTTTTTGAAATTTTTTTACATTTTTGATTTTTTGAGGTTTTTCAGATTTTTCGTTGAAATTTTTTAAGGTTTTTTGAACTTTTGAGATTTTTTGACTTCTTTTAATTCTTGGAGATTTTTTGATCAAATTTTTGAGTTTCTGAGACATTTACTATTTTGAATTTTTTGAGATTTGATGTTTTAAATTTTTTGAGATTCTTTGTGAATTTTTAGATTTTTAAAGAATTTTTGGTCAGTTTTTTAACCGTCTAAAAATTTTTTGATATTTTTTTTGAAAATATTTTGAAGATTTTTTGATTTTTGAAATTTTTTGTGGTTTTGAGGTATTTTACATATTTTGAGATTTTTGAAATTTTTTGCGATTTGAGATTTTTTGACATTTGAGATTTTTTGAGTTTTACTTTCCCGATCCACCTCCGAGAAGGCAAAGTATTGTGAACGAACTAAAAAAAAAATTCGTGATAAAGATGAAAATATCCATTTTGAGGTCCCCTCAAATGTTTAAGACCATTTCCAGATGAAAGTCTGTCTGTCTGTGTGTATTCTTACACGATAGAGGCCACAGGTTTAAACCGATTAAGCTGAAATTTGGTATATGGGTTTGAGTTACCCGTCGAAAGAACTCATTAATTTTTGTACGACATCTGTCAAACGGAAGTGTCACTATCAAAAAATGATAGATGCAATGTCACGAAATTGGACTTGTCGGGAAAGTTTTGGGGCGACACAACCGATTTTTTATCACTCCTTTAGGACCGATACCGACGGTTCAATAGCAATTTTCTAACCTCAAAAAATATTTTTTGAGGTTAGAACTAAGTTGGTAAACCAAAAGTAACTAGATTTCTCCCTAGAATTGCAACTTTCAGGCAATAGAAATCGCACCAAACCGATAAAGTTGCAAAAGTCGATTAGCTGGGCTTTAACTGCGCATGCCTTTGATCAAGACAAATTGCGTCTTGCATGGCGTTGCAGTTTGCATTGCTCCATGTCAAGGACTAAAAAAGTATAAGGAAGAAATTGGTCTTTCGAGATTCTGTAAAAAATATCATGAACCAAAAATGTTACTAGACTGAAGAAGTTACAGGGTGAATTTGGAAGATATGGGAAAATACAAGAACTAGTACAAAAAAAGAGAATAATACAGAAAAATAGGGGAAAATAAGGAAAATAAAAAAAATAGAAAAACTTTTGGAAAACAGGAAAAAAATGAAAGATATAAGTAAAAATAGGAGAAATAACTATAGTAGTAAAAATAGGGGAAGATATCGAAAAATATAGATAAAAATAGTGAAAATGGGGAAAAACATCGAAAAATACTAAAATATAAGGAAAAGAGGAACAAATTGGGCAAAATAGTGAAAATAGATACATTTTGGAAAAATAGTGAAAAATAGGGAAGTTTGTAAAAAATAGGAAAAAAAGGGCAAATGGGGAAATTTGGAAAATATGTGAGAAAAAAAACCGTAAAAAAAGGAGAAATTTTGAAAAATGGGAAAAAATTATGGAAAAATTGGATAAATAAGAAAAAATAAGAAAAAAATTGGATGATTATTGAGGGCAAATAGAAAGATTTGGAAAAAATATGAAATGAAAACAGTAAAAAATTATGGAAAAATTAGGTAAATAAGAAAAAATAAGAAAAAAAATCAAAAAATAGGAAAATTATTGAATAAATATTGAAAAATATAAAAAATAGGAAAACAGGGAAACATGAGAAAAAATGAGGAAAATAGGACAAAATAGGAAAAAATAAGTACATACAAATAAGGATAAATACTGAAAAACAAGGAAAAATAAAGAAAATAAGAAAACTAATGGATATCAGGAAAAAAATAGAGAGATATAGGAAAAATTGGAAAAAATATGAAATATAGAGAAAATAGTAAAAAATAATGGAAAATGTGGAAAAAAAAGAGAAAAATAAGTACAAATAAGGACAAATAAGAAAAATAAAGAAAACAGACAAAACTAATGAAAACCAAGGAAAAATAGGTAGATATATAAAAAATAGGAAAAAATAGTACAAATAGTGAAAAATAGGGGAAAACATGGAGAGAAAAAAGGGAAAACTGCGAACAAAAAGGGCAAATTTTGGAAAAATAGGGACAAAATAGAGCAAACTAGGGAAAAATAGTGCAAAGTAAGGAAAGTGGTGAAATATGGGAAAAATAGTGAGAAATAGGGAAAAATCGGAAATTGAAAATTAGAGAAAATAAAAATAAAAGAAAAAATATGGAAAATGTGCTTTTCTTATCGAGATATCTCGAATAGAAGTTTCACTTATTAGGCGTACCCAGGCTTCTTTTTTTCGCGAAAATTAATTTTTTCCACATTTTAAGTCATTTGGAGCAAAAAAGATTTTTGAGATTTTTGCACGATTTCAATACTACGGTTTGCCCAACTTCACCAACGGTGAAGTGTGGGCGGGCCGTAGTAATAGAGAAAATAGGGGAAAATAGGAAAATTTGCTAATACTATAAAAAAATAATGAAAAATAGTAAAAACATGGAAAAATAGGGAAATATTTGGAAAAATAATAAAAAATTTGAAAAAGATAAAAACAGACAAATACAGAAAAATCAGGAAAATAGGCACATATATGGGAAAATAGTAAGAAATAGGAGAAAATAAAAAAGTGAAAAAGATGGATAAAGACAAATACAGACAAGTAGGAAAAAACATGAAAAAATAATGAAAAACAGGAAGAAATGGGAAAAATCAAAAAAGCTCGGTAGTCCAGATACTAAAAAGATTCCGTAGCAATGCACGGCTATTCAGCTAATATAAAATAAAATAATAATTTAATTAAGCAAGTTGTCAATCTCAAATACAATCTTGTAGATAAGAACTATAACAAAGATAATTATAATATTAATATAAATTAATATTGCTTCAGAGTATGTATACAAAAAATTTCTAATTTTCTGTATTTTTAACAACATTTTTGTTATTAATCTCATATTTTCATAACAAATTTAGTTTTTAAATGTTCATATATTGGCAATCATGTCACTGTTTCCTCATCATTCTTGCCAATATATTTTATAATTGTACACATATCTTTTAACTAAATTATAATCTATATTATACGTTATAAAGTAACGAATAAATTCATTATTAGCTAAATGAACGATTAAATTAGAAATTCCCTAAATAAGTCGATTTTTGATTTCAATTTACTATTTGTTCAGATCATAATCTAATATACAGGGTGAACCACCTTCGTGTAATGACGTCATCACCATTTTTTTCAAATGGAACCACCCTTTTTTTTCAATTTCCGGATTGCCCTTGCTGAGCTGATTCCAAAAATGTATAATATGTTGCTTCAAATTGGTACAGGGTGGGCAAAAATGCAAAAAAGAAAATTATGAAAATTGTTTATGGAAAGTTATACGTTACTGAATGTAATAAACAAATTAAATGGAATTACGTAGTTATGCAATTAATGTGATACACTACAAAAACAAACAAACGAAAATTTACAATAAATGTTCAAATTGTTCTCCATTGACCATTATACAATGACTGAATCGGGCATTACTTTCATCTCTAACATTCTGTAGCATAGCGGGTATTATGTTCTGTATTTCTTGTCTAATTCGGTCTTGTAGTTGAGGGATATTTCCAGGTCTGTTGAAGTAGACTTTAGATTTTAAATAATCCCATAAAAGGAAGTCTACTGGGCTCAGATCGGGTGATCTAGCAGACCATTCCCCTGGTCCCCTTCTTCCTCTTTGTGGAAAAGTTGTGTTTAAAAAATCGCGCACAGTTACTGCGAAATGTGGCGGTGCGCCATCCTGTTGAAACCAGATTCTGCGGTCTACATTAGTGGGTATTTGAATATCAGGGAAAAGCTGGATCAGATCAGGAATTAATGTATTTTGTAGGAAATCCAGATATAATGCTCCTGTTAAGTTTTCATCAAAAAAATATGGACCAATAATTGTATTTCTCACAATACGTTGGTTTTTTGTGGTCTTTGCTTATGGTACTCTTGCATCCAGTGTGGATTTTCATCAGACCAATAACGGGTGTTTTGCCGGTTAACATGACCGTTCAAATAAAACGTTGCCTCGTCCGAAAATAAAACGGGTAAAGAGTGAAAATGAGTACATCAGTATGTAAAATTTAAATTTATTAAAATTAGGCTAAGCGCTTTCGGCATAATATGCCATCATCAGAGCCTTCCTAAAAAGTTGTTAATTTACAATAAAATAAAAGTAAAAATAAAATAAAGAGTAAGACTTACGTCAGCGATACCCCACCGGAAATATTTAAAAGCATGACAAGATTAAAATTTTTTAAATTTTTTTTTATATAAATTAGATTGCAAAATAGCATATCGCTAATGCAGGTACTCCTGATCTAAATTTGATCCATAATAGCAATAAAATCAATAAATTTAGTCAAATTGATTAACGATCAGACATTGTAGTACCACGCCATGGTCGGGGACAATAGAATATTAGTGACAACTGAAATTTGGCTGACGTTGACAAGTGACAGGGAACGAGAGGGCGTTCATCAGAGTTCCGAACTGCACCAAACCGAGCTGAACTGATCATCATTTATAAGTATGATTAAAAAGGGGGAAAAGGGCTATGTTTAGTAACTAAGGACATGATCCATACAGCGGTCCCAAGGAACCAAGCATAGTTGGGAAACTAAACTATAAATCGATTTTTTTTGTAGAGTAGAGTGAAGGGCTCTGGCGTTAGAAAAACTAGGTCAGAAGCTAGAAGAAACAAATAGACATGACTCAAGATAAAACATGGCAACTAGTCGAAGGGTGAAGGGTAAATTGGAAAAATAGATTATTTTGAAACGTGAAAAGTATAGAAAAGACAAATTACTACCTAGTCCCACACTAGGCAGTAACAAAGGGGAGCATAGGTACCTATAGTCGCCTTTTACCACACAGTGTTCGCTGGGGTACCAATTCTTAAACCGGGCACCCACGGTGAATATGATGAAGAGTTCAGGTCAATAAGGGGCAAATACGTTAACTGGGATGAATGCCAGATAGCAAAAAAAAAATTACATATTATGCAAAGTAGAAAATTAACAATAGACTAATAGTGAAAAATGAATATAAATTGAAAAAAAAAGGGGGGGTTCCATTTAAAAAAAATGGTGATGACGAAGGTGGTTCACCCTGTATATTAGATTATGATCTGAACAAATAGTAAATTGAAATCAAAAATCGACCTGTTTCGAGAATTTCTAATTTAATCGTTCATTTAGCTAATAATGAATTTATGCGTTACTTTATGGACGCACTGTAGATAAGGATTTTTTTAAATAAGGCAATATTTTTAAATAATTTGCACAAAATACAAGTTATTTATTGCTCATTGGATTAATAGATAGATTAAAAATCATAATGGTATCTTTAAAATGGAAGTTAGACTCTTTTAAGAAAATAATAAATATACCACGAATGGTACAAGCTAATACTTAAATAATCTGATTCATAAAGAGAGATTTTAAACTATTTCAAGGATGTTCCTAATTGTCAATTATTCAATCCGATTAATTCCTTAGATAATCATAAAAATACTGGAATATTAATTTTTCTTTATGCAAATTTCACTAATAAAACATAACGAAAAAAAAAAACCTAACATTTCAAAAAAAATTTAATCAGTGTTGAAACATACACATACAACGTCAAAATATATTTAGACTTTAATTTTGTGTTTGTATTAATAGCATCCCGAAAATACATCACTGATTTATTTACCCATTCAACAATATTTTATTTATAACTCAATGATTTTATAAGTACTTCAAAACTTCAATTCCAATTGAAAATACGTCGAAAATAATCCAAACCATCAAAACGTTTTTTTTTTGTTTCAAAATAATTGTGTTTGGTTTTTGCGAATTGAAAAGTTAAATCACTTTTAAGTTTTTGGTTACTATAATAAAAAGTACGTTTTTTATTAAGAGTTCTAGAAATTTTACTCATTGGGCAGGTATACAGAGTGATTCTTTTAGAGGGCTAATTAGAGGTTTCAGGAGAAGTAGATTGAATTAAAATCTCAAAATTTTGGATATGAGGTTTTCGGGGATGGCCAATCGATCTAAAATATTTAGAACAACCAGCTACTTCAGGTTATACCGGAAGTGAACATCAACTTTGTTATTTTAAATGAAACACCCCGTATTTTTTTACATTGATATAAAAATGGGTAGACGCCGATATATTTAGCGTCGGGACGAATAGCGTAGCGACGCTGAATGGATGTCGAACACTGTAATTTCTGTTAATGTTTGTCGAAACTATTGACGTCGGCATCTCGACGCTAAATACAAGATTTCCCTGACAATGTTGTTAGTTTGAAATTTGATTTTTGACTGATCTCTTCTCCCACTTTCACCTACGTTTTTATGCCGACTTTGACTAAACATTCTTCGTTATAATGTTCTGTGGTACCATGTACTATTTGTTTTTCTGTAAACACAGACATCTAAAGTATCTGGATACTGGATAAATATGAATTATGAACTCACATCCATTTGGAATTTCTTTTACAAGTTCGGAGGACATCAGACACAGAATATTCTCAATATTACGAATCGCATATTTCAAGTGAAAAGCTCTCGCCGTGAGACAACTATTCTTATCGACAATCTAGAAGCTAATCATAATGATTTAATGTGAAAAGCTCTTGCCGTAAGACAACTATTCTCCTGAACGATCAAGAAGCTAATGAATATGTGGATAATAATTTGTCGCGATATATGCATCTTTTTAAGAACGGATTTTAGTTTATAATGGACTATTCCATATTTATGAGAATGATATATAGAAAGAGATGAGTGTTAGTTTCAACGGTTTTTTTAGAAATATTTTTTTTTGGTATAGCTGTACCGTTTTACATCACGCGATAAATGACGTGGTCAAATTTTTGATGAAATGTGTTGATTTGGAATCTATTTTTAGATTATAGAATGATAAATTGTAAAGTGATGATCAAAAGTATGAACCGAAATAAGAAACATATTAAGTTTAAAAGAAATAGAAATTAGTTTGTAAATTCTGGATAATATTTCAGTGAAATTTATCCAAAGACAAAATAAAATATAATGAGATTTTGATCTACATTCAGATAGATCAAGTGGCTTCAGAAATCAACAAAGTCTAAGAGGCAACAAAACACATGGGTTTTGGGTATCTTTCTAAAATTTCTTAAAAAAATAATGGAATAAAAGGAAACAAAATACCATGAAATTTCTGAAAAATTAATAATACGATATACCAGGGGTTGGTTGGTCATATGATTATTATTTAATAATATGGCATATAAATGACCTGGATGACTTAGAAAAATGTCTGTAACATTTCCATTATGTGTAATAACCGGCGAGATTTTTTTTAAATTTTGACAGTGTTAGATTGACACTCTTGACAGGTGCCAATTTTTAATCATTTTATTACTTTTGCACGCACCTATAAACAATCAAATTATAAGAAAATCGAGAATCTAAAACACCTTTTTTCCTTATTTTATTCGGAAATTCACACCATGGTAACAAAAAAAAACATATCTCAGTTAATTCGTGAAACCAATCATAAAAAAGCTAAAATGCCTATCAGAAAATACCGAACTTACATACTAATTTTCTTTTTGTTCCATTTTAATTATTTTCAATAAATGAGATATTATTTTTTTCAATAAATCAGATATTATTTTTTCAATAAATCAATAATATTTTTCAATGAATAATTTTCTTATAAATTAATTTTTTTTAAAGGAAGAAAAATGTGTTCCTTTTCCGGCCTCTTAATAGAGTTACAGTCTACTGGTTCAAATCATTTTACCTGGTTCACTTACAAAAAAACAGTCTACAATCGCTCGAAGCACAAGCCTTGAATACTGTATCTTGTATTACGTATATCTTTGACGTCAATAGTAATTGATAGCCGGTATTTATGGTAAAATATTACGGGGTGTATCAACAAAACCATTATCATTAGAGATTTTTTTAAATTCCCCGTAAACTATGTATCATTAATATACAATTAAATGAAATGCAAAGTGTGTTTTACGTTACTTATTAAAAAAAAAATGTTGAAAATAAAAAACCTGTAAATAATAGTTATTTATGGCTCACCAGAGACATAGAATACGGCATATAAAATATAAATAATAAACAAAAATTGACTAATAATAAAACCCTGAGGGGATGGGGTAACATGAACACCATTAAAATATAAGTTATCTAAGAGATGTGTTATATAATCAAGGACATAGTTTAAATAGTTTATAGTATATGCTGCGTGTTGACAGCCCTTAAAATCATCCAATATATCTGACACCAATCTAATAGCAATGGGGGAGTTCCCTCAATGTTGCCAACCTAGAAAAAGGTCTACCAACGGGGAAGGATTATTTTTGGTCAAAATCTACTTCATTATTTTCGCAATGATAAAATATGCTTACAAAATTCTATTGAGCTTTCCAAAATATATCGTTAGCGAAATATAATGATTTTTATAAAATCTTACTTCTGATTGGTTGAAATTTCGTTGTCAAATGTCATTCGTCATAGAGTAAGTATAACGGAGCGTTTCATTTTCAGCGACTGACTTACAGCCTTGGAGGATTGGAGGAACTAAACTGAATTTGGCGAGTAGTTTGAATATAATCTGAAAATGAAACATGTCGCTCTGTTATACTTACTTTATGACGAATGACATTTGACAATGAAATTTCAACCAATCAGAAGTAAGATTTTATTAAAATCATTATATTTCATAAACGATATATTCTGGAAAGCTCAATAGAATTTTGCACACATATTTTATCATTGCAAAAATAATGAAGTAGATTTTGACCAAAAATAATCCTTCCCCGTTGGTAGACCTTTTTCTAGGTTGGCAACATTAGAGAGAATATTACGCATGGTATATGGATTTCCACACAGAGCGAAAAAATTTGAATAATAATTTATAACCTACCCATAAATCAATGTTTTTCCTGATATTTCGGATAGAATGGGAGTATGCAAATAATAACGGGTAAACACAGAAAATTATTCATTTGCATTAAATAATAAAGCTTTGATTTATTTCAAGAACAAGGAAAATTTAAAAAAAAAATAAACTCAAAGAAAGTATCCAGAAAGACAAAGTTATCTACCGGGTGGCTACGAGTAAATGTACGCCCCAAATATTTTGGTTGTTTTTTAATTTAAAAAATAGATTTTTGGCACACGTTAATTATTCAATTATGGTCTACTTTTAGACTAACAGGAATAAAAATATCAGTTCCGGTTAAACCGGAAGTAATAACATCTTTTTTTTCTTGAATAGAATGACTATATTTTTTTCTCATTAAGCATAATTTTTCAAGAATATTAGTTTTTTCAGATTTAAAAAATAAAATAAAAAATAAGTGAGATACGAACTATTTTTTCAAAAAACTAAATTTAATTTTCATTTTCATTTCCGTAGGGATTCTATCGATTTTTTTTAAACGGATCTGTGTTATTTTTTTTATTAATCAAAAATAATGATTCATAAAGTATGTTATGAAAAAATATCTCAGTTCTATTAAAAAAAAATCAAGAACACCTCTTTGGAAATGAAAATTAAATTCCGTTTTTATGAAATAAAAAAACCTCAAAATACTGGCAAGTATCAGTCTCTACAGACAAGTCTACAATTTTACTAATAATTTCCATAGCCTACTTAGCAATTTTCTTACATCTGATTCATCTGCCACCCGGTATACAAAATAGTTATAAGACCAACGATACTTTATGGAATTGAAACATGGATATTAAAATAAAGAGGAAGAAAGTAAAATATTAGGATGAAAAAATAAGAAGAATAGTGATTAAGAGGAAAAAACGAAGAAATAAAGAATTTATATGGAGAACAAGAAATAAACAAGATAATAAGAGCAAATAGATCAAAATTACTGGGTCATTTTTACAGAGAATGCTAGATACCAGAATGACAAAAAAAATGCTAGGTATAGATCTTACAGGAACAAATAAATAAAGAAAACCAAAAAAATACTGAAACCATAGAAGATCTAAGAGGGAGGAGTTCAGGATTGGAAAACGAAGGCAAGAAAAATGGAAGAGTGGAATAAAACCATCACCAAACTATGGACCTAAAAATGACTGGAAAACCGTCACTCAAACGAAAGCTCCGATCAAGTTCCGGTTTCCACTTTACTAGTTAGTTTTCTCCAGGGAAAAACCATATTTAACCATAATTACTTTTGGTACCTGTCATACAAAAATAGGTGTATTGTATAAGAAAACTTTTAGTCTAATCAACAAGTGCTTTTTGGGAACCTTTTTCTCCGCCTCCGATTCGGAATAGCGTGTAGATGATTTTTGAAAAAATTCAAACAATGTAAAAGTTATAAACAATTAACTGAAAAGAAAAACATGGGGTTTGATTTTTGCAAATGTCTTAAAAACTATTTGATAATTATCAAATTTGAAAAAAGATTCAAAAAGATGAGGAAATTTACCAAAAAAAACTATTCCTCCCGGAACTGTAGGACCAATATTTATAATAATTAATAATATTATTTAACTTATTAAATATGAAAATTACAAATTTTAAAAATTCAGGCAACTATTGGATAGATTTATGAATAATAATCCGCGGTCAAAAAATTTTTATCGCTATTTTTCTATTAATTATGCATTGGTTAATTAACAATTTTTTTCCTACTTGAATATGAACATTGTAAGTGCGATAATTGTGAAATAACAAATCTAATTTTTTTTTCCTTTTTTGGACCCATTTTTGAAAGGTCTCAGAACAGATTCCCGTTGGAAAAATTAAAAAATTGTCATTTTTGTTATTAACAATTTACTTACGTTAAAAATTAAAAAGCTTGATTAATCATTGAAAAAAAATTTTTTTATTTTTATTGATTTGTTTTTTTTTATGATCAGAAGTCACATGAAAATGATTTTTAAATTTTTTTATTTCTTATTGTTTACAAAAATTATTATAAATAATTTAAAATGTCCTTTTTGGAAAAATAATCTTTGATGCAAATTATGATTTTATTTTAAAAAATCGTTGTTTTAAAATTGCTTAATTAACAATTTTTTTCTATCGCCTGTAATTATTATCAAGGAACTATTTTTTTAAATCATAATTTATCTTGTTCTTTAATAACTAAAAAAAAAGTTTTTATTTAAATTTTCATTGTTTATTTAATAAATAATTTGTTATTAACAATTAAATTTTTTCTATATATTTTTTCTTTTTCTACATAATAAAACAAAAACAACCATGTGTTATTTTTTGAAAAAAATTATTTATATGGTAGAAAAAAATTGTTAATTAACAAATACGTTTTTAAGTAATACAAAAATTTTTTAAGGAACGATTTTTTTAAAAAAATCATAATTTGGAAATTAAAATTAAAAAAAAAAAAAATTTAAGAAAATATTTATATAAAAAACTAATTTTTTTTAATTATTAAAATATCTAATTTTTCTTAATAAATTTAGTCAACTTCTAAAATTTAAAAAAAATATTAAATTATGGCAAAAATTAATTTCGATAACAACGGATTTTTAAACAATATTAAAATTTAAATTTTACGAAAACTAAATTTTTGCTAAAACGAATATTAAAAAAAACGAATTTAAGAAAAAATTTATATAAAAAAACTAATTTTTTTTAATTACTAAAATATCTAATTTAAAAAAAATTAAATTATGGCAAAAATGAATTTCGAAAACAACGGATTTTTAAATAATATTAAAATTTAAATTTTACGAAAACTAAATTTTTGGTCAAAGGAATATTAAAAAAAAACAATTTAAGACAAATTTTATATAAAAAAACTAAATTTTTTAATTATTAAAACATTTTTTTCTTAATAAGTTTAGTCAATTTTCTAATTTAAATGAAAATTTTTCTAAAATTTAAAAAACAATCTAATTTAAAAAAAAATAAATTATGGTAAAAATTAATTTCGATAATAAAGAATTTTTAGACAATATTGTAATTTAAATTTTATGAAAAATTTTATATATAAAAAATCTAAATCTTTTCGATTATTAAAACATCTAATTTTTTTCTTAATAAATTTAGTCAATTTCCTAATTTAAATTTTTCTAAAATTTAAAAAACAATCTCATTCTTAAAAAAAAATTAAATTATGACAACGAATTTTTAAACAATATTAAAATTTAAATTTTTGTATACAATAGAAAATAAAAATTTTCACGTGACTTCTGATCATAAAAAACGGATCAATAGTAATTTTTTTTTCAATGTTAATCAAGCTTTTTAATTCTTAACCTAAGTAAATTGTTAATAAAAAAAGTGAAAAATAACAGTTTTTTAATTTTTCCAATGGGAATCTCTTCTGAAACATTTCAAAAATAGGCTCAAAAAAAAGGAAAAAAAAATCAGATTTGTTATTTAACAATTATCGCACTTACAATGTTCATGTTCAAGCAGGAAAAAAATTATTAATTAACTAATGCATAATTAATAAAAAAATCGCTTTAAAATTTTTTTGACCGTGGATTATTGTTCATAAATCTATCCAGTAGATGTCTGAATTTTTTCAATTTAAATTTTTATATTTAATAAGTTTAAATAATATTTATTCGTTAAAGGTCCAAAGTGGAGTCTCCTTTTTCTATCGTTTTTTCAACATTCTGGGAATATTATAAATATTGGTCCTACTATTCCGGTAGGTATAGTTTTTTTTTTGGTAAATTTCCTCCTCTTTTTGAATCTTTTTTCAAATTTAAAAAATGTTAAATAGTTTATGAGATATTTGTAAAAAACCAAACCCCATTTTTTTGACTATAGACTATTCTTTCGAGTTCAAATTTTTAAAACTTTTTCACGTCACTTCATGACTATTATTACCATGTGAGAAATTTGGCCAGGATTGCACTAGCCATTCCGGTACCCGATGGGCCAAAGTGCCCTAGAATTTGTTGTTATTTTTGTAAATAAATAAATGCGTCGAATTAACATAAAACACAATTTTGGCGTTTTGATTTTTAATGCGCGAGTTGTAAGAATTTTACTTATAAAAAATCATCATGAAACAGTTTCAAAGTGACCAAGTCAAATAAAGGAAGGATATAGTTAAATATCATCATGGTATTTTTGATGGATGTGAATAGTTTACAATTAGCCCAAAAAGCTTGCAAATTCCATTCCGAAACCTTCCCTTAAGGGTTGATTTTTAGTTATTCGATACACGTTGAATTATATACAAGATATAATCTAACCCTAAAAACGAGATTTATAAAAAGCCAGTTCGATTTAATGGTTCTAAATAATTGACAGGTTATAATGAATATTCTACGTGAGCGAGTGAGTGAGAGAACATAAAAAAGGGCGTGTAGACGTGACATATAACACACATGATACATTGCAAAAACACTGTTAAAACTCTTATTTATTACTTTTACTAAAAAAGTTTCAATTTATTTATTTACCTATTTACTTATTATTATAATATTTATTTAACATATACTATGTGAGCATTGATAAAAAATTGACCGTAACCATGAAAATGTTTGAAAAAGTTACTTGGCAGTAGATGTGTTAAAATCGACTAATAATCGAAGGACCAAACAACGTTAAATTAATACCAAAACTTTTAACAAAAAGTAACCTATTCATTTTTTCTAAAATTTCTGGTGTGGTCTAGATAATTGTCATAAATATTTCAGATCGATATAGTATACAGGGTGTTGGAACATAAAATGTACAACCGTTACAGGCAGTTAGGGGGCACCAAAGCGAATCTAAAATCCCATAGAAAGTTGGTCCAATGTCATTTTTTACTGAGATACAGGGTGTTTAATAAATTTAAGCCAAAATTTCTCTCGCCCATGTTTCTGAAACTAATTTGTATATTTAACAAATATTACTTGAAACAACAAACATATAATCAATAAATTAATTCCAGGTCCGAACACAAACAAATCATTCTATTTTATTTGGGTCAAACAACACCCTGTATGTCAAAATGTTTAAAAACGATTAAAAGAATAGAAAAGCTCATGAAAAACTGAGTGTTCTCTCAAATTTTTAAGAATGCCATGGACATCGTGTTCTTACAGCATAATTTTGATTTTTAGAATTCATTTTGTTTCAAAATTAATCAAAAATAATAATTCCGTTGAGAGATCTGTAAAATTTTAATATTGTTTGTAAAATGATATCTTTAATTTACCAATATTAACGCCCTGTATATTAAATTTTCAAAGTAAGTATATTAATTTTTACATTTTACAAATTCTTATAATAAATTATACTTTTACAAAGAAAAGATTGTTAACAGTTGGAAATGGTAAAGTGGCGTATAATAAGAGTAAAAAAATAAATGCGTGAGCAGGGGTGTTTCCAGATATAATTGGGGGATGAAAAGGGGTGGAATTTTGTATTATTGCGATTTCCGGCGAAAGTTGACGTCGGAGAGAAAAGTGTACAATGGGAAAGTCGTAGATCATAAAAAGATCTACAACTTTTGTATGAATGATTTTTTCACATAACCTCAAAATCTCCGAGTAAAATGCGAAAAACCGCTTTTATCGTTTTTTATTTTTAATTTACACAAAAATAATTTTATTTTGACGAAAATTGGTGAAAGTATACCTTTTTGTGTCTGAAATATCTACAAATTTTTTCAGATAAAAATATTAAGAGACTTCCGAGATAATCACGTTTTTCTGCCCAAAAAAATATTTTTCAAATTAAAATTCTCCTTTGGAAAATTGTAGAGACTTTTTTCAGGTCGCATTTTTCTCGTTTTGAGTTATACTTTGTTGTGAAACATGCTCAAAAATTGGAAAAATCAAAAAATGAATTTTGCAACTATCTTTTTTTACTAAATATTACTAATTTGTTTAAATTTTCAAATAATTCTTAAAAACTAATTGCACTATTCAATTGTACGGAAAAAAATATACAGCGTGTTGTTTGACCAAATAAAATAGAATGATTTTTTTGAGTACGGATCTGGAATTAATTTGTTGATTATATCATTGTTGTTTCAAGTAACATTTGTAAAACATAAGTGCCAAATATGAATAAAATATTATAATGAAATAATTTTTATGAGTTTTGTTTGAATTTTAAAAACATATAAAAAAAGTTCGAGTTTAAAGAATTTATTGGCATATATTTATTGGTATATAAGTTATTCTAAATCAATTTTGAAGTAATAAAAAAAAACTTTGGAAATGATATGAAAAGAAATTTAAATAATAATGTAAAGGACAAGATTTAAATTTTTTTTATTAATCCAGTAAGAAAATTTAATTTCGGAGAAAAACAGATGAAAAAAATAATAAACAATGAGTCATTGATGGTTAAAAAAATTGTCGCGATATAAAGTTTATTTTTTTAATAGAAATGTTTATGAAATGGAATAAATTCTATGGAATTGTATATACCGATTAGAAATTTTATTTATTAACGTGAAAATTTTGAAAAGAAGATATAAAATCAAAATGGAGACCATAAAAAAGTAAAAGCAAAAAAGATGCATAGAGCTAATTGGTGGAAGTGGTTGAATGGTGTATTGTCGGATGAGAGATTTATAGAAGAAGGTATCAAGACTAGAAAGAGAGAGATCCAATTTATATTGGAACCAAAAAGGGATAGAAAATCGATAGGAAACATAAATTTTTTATAAATTAGCTTGTAAAGCTTATTTTTTTTTTTAATTTTCATAGAACTCACCCCAAATTGAGATTTTGTATGTCAGTAAAAAATAACATTGGACCAACCTTCAACGGGGTTTTTAGATTCGTTTTGGTGCCCCCTATCTACCTGCAAAGTATGTACATTTTATGTTGGAACACCCTGTATAGTATGTATATAATTTTGTACTATTTTATTGGTGTACAAAAGTAAGTATTTCTTTATTTATTGATGTTTATTTGATCTGAAAGAAAACATAAGAAAAATTCATTAAACTAATATTTATGTGCGAAGTTCTCCAACTTTGCAAATGTCTTTTTACTTAACTATAACAGCAGACATACATATACACGCCTCAATAACGTTGAGTTGCTAACTTCGACAGAAACCATTTAAACCGAGGGAGTTTCGGGCTCCGAAAGGGAGTTTTAAGTAGGAAGTTATACGAAACCGTCGTTTTAACTTTGCGTATTTTCTCTTCATACATAACAACTCCGCGTCTCTGAGTGAAGTTGGACTAAATTTGAAACTCTTGGTGTTCAATAGAGCGTATATTTTACTGGATCTTAAAGAAAGTTTAAATGGTATCTCTCAAAGTCGTCTTGTACATATTGCGGCGAATAAATTTTAACAACGAAATCTTCTGAACCAAATAAAAAAAAAATGTTTTATTATTTTCCTTTATCACGAAGGTATACTTTTAACAAAACAGAAAAAGAAAAATATATTTTTACAGAGAGCAGCTGTTTTTTCGATCAGTTACATAGGGTAAGAATCTTCATTCCAATCCTAAAAAATGTATGTATGGTAAACCTTGTGACTCAGGGTTCATATCTTTAAAATGAATAAACGGATTATTTTTAAATTTTGGAGGGGCCATACAAATAATCCATATGTCAAGTGTCATTGTAGATGTCAAAAAATATTTTTAATCGTGGAGGCTGTGACTTAGTCCAAAATATACATAAAGAAATAAAGATTAAATCTGGGCTCCTACTCTCCAAAATTATAAAAATATTTTTTAGTTTTTTCTCAAAAAAAAATCGTGAAAATCATGAAAAACCTTAAAATGTTCAACAAATTTGCGAATTTTTTTCCAAAAAAGCAGATAAAATTTTTCAAATATGATAGAGTGTGATCATAGATTTAACCTTTATCTATACATAAATATTTTTTTTTGATCAAAATTAAGAAAAAAATTTTTGATTTTATGAGTGAAAATAAAATACTTTTACTTTACGAGGGACATACAACATGTATTTAAAAAAATTGAAACAGGTCGGAAAAGTCAGGATTTATGGTATGAATATCATTGATGCAGACAGTAACGTTGTAAGTAAAACTTACAGTGGTATTTTTTTGTTTAATCATTTACTTTCAAAAAGTGTAAGAAAAATTAACATTACTCTGAAAAAAATTACCAGAAAATAGGAAGTTCTGAAAAAAAAATGACTTTTATGATGATTCTTGAAATTTTTAATTATTTTTTACGATAAATGAAAAAGCATTTTCGGCCCATAAAAATTCATCTCATTTCATCCCTCGTGACTTGCATCGACTTATTTTAAAAGTCTAAATATCTATCTATGAGTTGGTACTTTGTATTGTTTTTCACTACTTGGTATCATATTGTCACGAGGCCGGCCCTATGGACACCGCGCAAACCGCACTCTAGAATAACGGCGAATCTTCGAGCAATCTTGACGTCACGCTTTCAGATGTCTCTATAAATAACGCGATGAGTCGTTAAAGTTCTGGCACAAACTGGCGGTACTCAATGGCTAAAAAACCAATTCCCACACCCATCTCCTTGTCGATAGACAAATCCTTCATATACCTTTGCCCAGAAGGCCTCGGCTTTCAAAGACCACCTCCAGACTACCTTATTTAATCCCCCAAATACCAACTTCTGTCCCCTCTTTCAGGAGGACACAGACTTCCTACTAGAGGACATCATCTATAATCCCTACCCCCCTATCCTAAATCCTTTCACTCCTGATGACATTGCCTCGGCATGTCTTCAAGGGAAAAATTCTGCTCATGGTACTGCCCTTATCAAAAGACAATCCCTGAAAAACCTTTCCGCAAACATTCTCCCCATCCTCACGAACTCCTGCCTTCAGGACTCTTGCTTTCCAACTTGCTGCAAATACGCCCAAACCCCAAAAAGACCCAACATCCCCTAACTCCTACAGGCCTATATCCTTGACGAACACTACTCAAGGAGCGTATCTGGGACTTTCTGGATGAAAGGGGAACGATCCCCCAATTCCAATACGGATTCAGGTCTGATCATCCTACCCAAGATGCACTATTGAGACTCTACACCCTTGCAGCCAAATCTCTCAACCTTGGTCACTGTGCATCGGCAGTCCTTTTTGATGTCCAGGATACTTTAGACTAACTGTCAGTAGATAGAACGCCCTTTAACTTTAAAGACTCAATAAGTAAAGGCAATGACGTTTAGAATAAAATTTAACGAGTTGATTTCTTGTACAATTGTCACAATCTAAACGTCATTGCCGTTAGTTATAGAACCGTTAAAGTTAAAGGACGTTCTATCTACTGACAGTAAGCCTAGCATATCGGACTTATTCGCAAGCTTTTCGACATCAATTTCCCTACCCCATTCATCAAACTAATCTACTCCTACCTCCAAAACAGATCCATCAGAGTCAAAGTGGGAAACTTCCTCTTAGATCCCTTCACTCCCCAAGCTGGAGTCCCTCAGGGCTCCGTTCTAGCTTCTGTGCCATCTAAATCCATGATATTCCCCAACCTCTCTCACCTATAGAAGACATACATCTTTGAAAAGTTAAACGCTTCCAAAAATGAGAAAAAAAACTATTTTTTTTGCTTCTGTGAAATTATTGAACAGTTAAAGAGTTGAAATGTTATGAATATTTTTTTGAATTTGTTGTATTCTTTTAAAGGGGTGAAACATGCAACCCCTATTCCATTTGTTTAACTTTTCAAAGACCTTTTGTTTACATGAAAGAACCCCTGTAATTTTCCCCCTAAAAACTTTTGCACTTATTTGGAAACATCCTGTATAATATTTTAGTGATAAGTACTTTAAATTATTTGAATGAAATCCGAAATTTTGTGATCTTAGAAATATTTTTTCTGAATGTATAAATAAACCTATGAGGGCGGTAAAATAATTCTTTAATTCATAAAATACTTTACATGTAATGTAGTTTTTAGACAAAACAACCTAGTTTTAATAGTGCCAGAAGAAATAATTTTCTGGTTTTAATAACCATGTCGTGAAAAGCGTTTTAAAACAGAATTTTTACGATCTCCAAAATGAAATATTTTCTCTAATATGATTTTAACAGCATTTTTATTTATTAAAGTTGTACGAGCTTGTTTTCCTCTGACAGAAAATAGGACAAACAGTTCATAAAATTATTAGAGCATCGCGAAATGGACATTTCAGCTACTAATATATATCGAATTTCGTTCTATCTTATACAAAGTTTTTTTTCCAATTTTTCAGTTATATGAAAATATAAATAACAAACAGTGTGATCCATTTTTTATAAATTCACCTTCCAGAATTCTAAACATTTTTTAATAAATTGTAATGAAATAATTTTTATGAATTTTGCTTGAATTTTATAACCAGTTTATTGTTAAAAAAGTTTTGATTTTTAAGCATTTATTAATAGTAATTGGTATATAAGATGTTCGAAATCAACAAGTGGAATATAAAGAGTCTTATTTTTATTTTTTGAGCATATTATTATTTAATTATTATTAAAATAAAAAAAAAATTAGAAATGATATAAAAAAAATTTAAGTAATTATGTTAATGGGAAGATTAATTTTTTTTAATTAATCTAGTAGGGAAAATTTTAATTTAGGAGAGGAAAATAGATGAAAAAAAATAATAAACAAGAAGTCAATTATGATTATATTTTTTGGATGTCAATTTTAAGATTATCAAAAAAAAAAATTAAAGTTATTGAAACAAATGTAAAGAAATATAAATGGAGATTAGTATATACCAATTAAAAATTACAAAATAAAAAAATAAGTTATTAAAGAAGAAAATTTGGATAAAAATGTTACTACTGAGAGAAATTAAGTTACAATAAGTATGGATAAGCAGTAAATAGAACAAGTAGAAAGATATTTGGAAAAGACAAGAAGATGATGATTTAGAAGAAAAGAAAATACGAGAAGAGGCATAAACATTTATTTTTGTTTAATAATTTTTGTAAGTTTTATTATTTATTTTTATAGAACTCACCCTAAATTGAGATTTAAATTCATTACAATATACAATTATATTTATATTTAAGATAATCAAAATAGTAGATATAAACATCCTCAATAAGTTGTAAGTATTTTTACTTTTTTATAATGTATAACTTGTTACAAAATTTCACTATTTACTGTAGCTTCCCTGATGATGAGTAAAATTAAATCACTTAAATGAGTACAATTTTCGTTTGGCTGCTACCCTAATAACCCGTTTCTTATTATGGTGTACCAATAAAAAATCCCAGGCTGGATATTTTGGAAATGAATAGATTCATTGATTCTGTAAAAGCCAGTTTGTACAGCACTGAGAGAGCTTCAGTTTTTGATATAAATTGATTTTATAAATATGTCAAAATGTAGATGGCGCTGCGCTCAAAAACTTCTTTTCGATGGGAGGATCTTTCAAGTGTTGCATATCTTGTAGAAAATGCTTTTAAGCATATTTTTTATTTTTAGAACTTATTCGATAAATCTAACCATTTTCGAGATATTTAAGTCCAAACATTGCCTTTTCCAAATAATTTAAATCGTACTAACCCAAATTTTTGTAATTTATTGGATTATTTTAAAATTTAGGATGGTCATTCTAGACATAATTTTAAATTAACTGACATAAAAATCCAAAATGGCGGATTTCTGGTTTCTTTTATTGGCGTAAATTGGCGTAAAAACTGAATTTTCAAATAGAACACCCAGTATATTTTTACATATTTGGATTCTACAAGTCAAATTACGTATAAAAATGATTTTGGCAGTCAAAACTAAAAATTATTGTTAAAAATTATTTTTAATTGATGAGGAGGCTGCGATTTGGTGTAAACCTCTCACAAAAGTTGATCCAAACGTTACTAAAAAATATGATTTTTGCAGAAATTTTAATATCTTTCATTTTATTAGTGTTTTAATTACTCCTCGGCCGTTTATGATGAAAAATTCAATTTTTTAAAATGGGAAAAACGGTGGGCCATTGGTCATTAAATTGGCGGTTCAATTATAAATCAAATAATATGCATAATGTCGGAATGGTTTTTAAAAAACATTGTAAAATTTAAAAAAAAAATTCAAACATAAATGAATAAACGACAGAATGTAACTAATTTTATTCAAGTCGTATCAGATCACGAATGCCATGAATATTATGTTATTTTACCGGGTGTCCACTTATATTTTCCCATATTTTAACTGCCTATAACTTCAAAACGGTTCTGGATAAAAATAGGCGGTTTTCACTGAAATGTTTTAGTTTAGTACAAGTTTTGTTTGAATTAATTGAAATTTTTTTATTGCTTTCGATGACGTCACAAAAATAGCGGATTATTGACAATTTTTTTGTTGACTTTTTTTAATGGAATATTTTTTGTAGTTTGAAAGAACTGACTTTCAACTATTCTTCAGCGATGCAAGATTTTTCAAAATCGGTTAGCAAATGACTGTTCCCAATTTTTTAACTAATTATAGCCATATTTGTTGTGACGTCATCGAAATCGATAAAAAAATTCTATTAAAACAAAACTGGTACTAAAATAAAACAATTCATTGAAAACCGCATATTTCTATCCAGAACCGTTTAGAAGTTATAGGGGAAAATTTAAATGGTCACCCAGTATTTTTTTCTGACATTTTTGTTACTAAAAAAATACAACAATATATTGAAGAGGTTATCCATGTCTCAAATGTGGTCCAAATATTTTAATCAAAAAATAAAACGTCAAGTCAGTACCACAATATGTATTATAATAATTTAAACGAGAAGATGAAGAAGGCGACTAGTTTCGGCTAAAAAGCCATCATCAGCTCACATCACAGTACAAAATTGAGATGGAGGGATGACAAATGATAGTCGACACTGACATAATAAATTTTTTGACGTTAAGAAAATTTGTGGTGGAGAAGCCTTAACAGTAAAAAAATAAAGAAGGGTAAAAATACAAAAAATACAAAAAATTTTTTTCAAAATATATATCCAATTTATTGTTATACTTCTATTGGTAAGTTTTTAAGTTTTTAATTTTGTTAACTTTGACCATTGAATGTTAAAATTATTTTGGGCCTGATGATGACTTTTTAGCCGAAACTAGTCGCCTTCTTCATCTTCTCGTTTAACTTATTATAATACATGTTGTGGTACTGACTTGGCGTTTTATTTTTTGATTAAAATAAAACTATAGTTTTAATTATACAAATTTGTAAAAATATACCGGGTGTTCCATTTGAAAATTCAGTTTTTAAGCCAATTTCAAAGAAACTGAAAGTTCGCCGTTTTAGATTTTTATGTTACTTAATTCAAAATTAGGTCTAGAACGACAATCCTAAACATTAAAATAATCCGTTCACTTATTCTGAAGATATGAACTTGGTCCGATCTCCTGATTTTTCCACAATTAAATTTTAAGAAAGACGCAAGAATGCGTTTTCCGCTGTTAATTTGAAAATAAAGGAGCAGGAACGCATTTTTCTACACTCGAATTAGAAAAAAGAAGGAAGAATGCATTTTTCCATAGTTAAATTTGAAAAAAGAAAGCAGGAATGCATTTTTCCACACTCGAATTTGAAAAAAAGCAGAAATGCATTTTTCTACACTCGAATTAGAAAAAAGAAGGAAGAATGCATTTTTCCATAGTTAAATTTGAAAAACGAAAGCAGGAATGCATTTTTTCCACACTCGAATTTGAAAAAAAGCAGGAATGCATTTTTCTACACTCGAATTTGAAAAAGAAGCAAGAATGCATTTTCCATAGTTAAATTTGAAAAAATGAGCAAGACCGCATTTCTCCACATTCGAATTTGAAAAAAAAGAAGCAAGATCGCATTTTTCTACACCCGAATTTGAAAAAAAAGAAGCAAGAATGCAATTTGCATAGTTAAATTGGAAAAAAAAGCAAGAATGCATTTTCCATTGTTTAATTTTGAAAAAATGAGCAAGGATGTATTTTTTCACACTCGAATTTGAAAAAAAAGCAGGAATGCAGTTTTTAAATATGAATTGAAGAAAAAACAAGAGCATTTTTCCCTACAAAAAATTGGAAAAAAACAGCAAAAATGCATTTTTCACATACAAATTAGGATAAAGGGGGTAATTACCCTCCCCCCAGGTTACCAAAAAATTAATTACCCTCCCCCCCAGGTTACCAAAAAATACCACGAAAAGAATAAATAAAATATGAAAAGAATAAATAAAATATATGAAATATAGAAACGGACAAACATATATTTGTTTAAAAGTTTGGTTACCCCCCCCCCTCCAGGAAAAAAATACCCCCCAGGAGAAGTACTTTCCCCAGGAAATAAGTATCCCCTCAAGGAAAAAAAGTTATCTACGTCCTTGATCAAATAATTGTAGCAAATTATCATAAAAGTAAGGAATTATTATGACGAGTCGAAGGCTTTGGACCAGACTACTTTAATAGTGTCATAAATCAATGGATAATGATTGTTTATGCATCTTAGACACCATTGAGAGGCAAGAGGGAATTATAGACATTCACATAGAATCAGTGTAACTGAGCACACGTGTCGAATATTGAATAAATTATATTAAATTTTATAAAACACGGCAATTTTTCGATCGAGGCCATGTCTTGGTGACTCAGCTATATTTTCTAGGATCAAGGCACCAGAATGAGCCCCAATAACTAATAGTTTAGCAGGCCGAGAAGAAGTTGGCCAAAGTTGTTAATTTTTGTGGATAATAAAATTCGTACAATTTTCCAAAAAAATTATAAAATAGTGAAAATTTTTATCATTTTTACTATCTCATTTTCTATCGCAAGTGACTGAAATACTTATTAACAAAATTAATCAGGAGTATAGGGGAATGTCAAAAAATAAAGTAAGATACAATAAGGCTTATATTACATATGAAAATTGGCACTTAATGTAAGTGAAATGGCGAAGAATAAAAATAATGAAAACTGATACATAAAAATTTAGAAAATATTGGCTTTATAAGCAATTACTTTTACGTTTCTACCCATTCTAAAATTAATTCGTTTTCTCTCCCTGAATCCCTAAAATCACCTTGTCATTTTTGATTTATGAATATGTGCTGCTTTTGATCCATTGTCAGGCTACGCTTATATTATAATATTGTTAAAGGAAGTTCTCGTATGTAGAGTCGATGCAAACGTGTACCTATCCCTATCCTTTGTACAACAAACAAAAACAAAATCGAATCGACCCCAGCGCTTGTCCAAACAAAATCATCGTCCGATGTCAATCTTTTTTTTTCCTTTTTTTATTTTAGCCCAGTTTTCAAAACAAAGTATCTCGTTTCACGTACATTATCTAAAGATAATAAGTTTTAGTAAATATACAGTGTGTTAAAACTTTCTGAAAAGGAAGTTTAACAATAACATTTTTGATAAGTCGTTCCTTTCACTCTATTGTTATTAATTACAATATTTAGTTAGAGTGAATAGAAAATGTTGAGAAAGTTCTAGATAATATTCCAAGAGATGGAAATTGCAGAAAGTGGAAAACTTTGTCGTTTGTTATACCACCATAACAGGTTAGTTTATTAAAATTTCAGACAGAAGTGTTGTTTACTCATTTCATTATCTTATTATGATTGGTTGTTAGGTCGATATTAAAACGATTTGTAATATAATATAAATTTTATTTAGCCAACAAAAAAAATCGGAGAAGTGCGAAGGTTCAGTACAAATTTGTAAAGTCTGTTTCTAGATATTTCATTGTCTTTATACTTACCCGAATACGATTATCAATAGTAATATCACAAGGGCATCGAAAATAATCGATTATACGTCAGACTCACGAGTGGTTTTTTAAAAAAAATACGTCAAGTGAGGAGGACAGTATAAATATTTTTTTCGTATGCTAGCGTGGTATTCGGTGCGATTATATAACAAAATATAACGAATTATATTGTTGACGTTTGATTATTATAAACATCAAACATTATTTTAATAAAAGGAGAAAGAAACTCGAAGTCGATACCACACGAATTTAATATAAAAAAAAATTATTTGGCAATTTCAATAAAACTATTAAAAAATTACCAAATCTGTCGCGACATGTTTCGACCATCTTCATTCGCTACAAATTACAATATGATATTAGGAAAATAATAAAATTATAATGTTTAAACAATGTAGAAAATTGATTAACAAATGAGTGCAAAACTTATTATAAACATCATGTTATACGTATGTTGAAAATTTTTCTTTATACCGTTTCACGTGGTACAGAAAAGAAATTTAATTAAAATTTGGTATCCTATTTGTATTTATTTTTCCCAATTTTTCCACAATTTTCCTTATTTTTCCTATTTATTCATATTTTTCCTGTTATTCATTTTTCATTTCTTTAATTGCTCTATTTCTTTCTGTTTTTCTTTACTTTTTCGTGTTCATCCCTATTATTATCTGTTTTTTTCCTATTTTACTATTATTCCTTATTATCTCCTGTTTTTCATTATTTTCGCATATATTTCCATATTTTTCTATATTTATCTATAATTTTCCTATTTTATATATCTTTTTATAATGTTGTTCTAATATTCCCAATTTGTCCCTGTTTTTTCATTACTTTGCTATTTTCACTCTTTTCCCTATTTTTCACAAAGTTTCTTATTTTTGTCCCTGTTTTTTCATTTTTTTGCTATTTTCACTCGTCTCCCTATTTTTCACAAAGTTTCTTATTTTTTCACTATCTTTCATCAATTTCTCATTTTTTCCAATTCTTTCTATTTTTTCCTATTTTCCATTATTTTATCCTATTTGTATTTATTTTTCTCCAATTTTTGCTGTTTTTCCCCATTTTTTTATGTCTTCATATTTTTTCTGTTTTACAGTATTGTTTGTATCCCTATTATTTTCTATTATTTACTTTTTTCCATTTTTTTTATTATTTTCCCCATTATTTCCCTATTTTTTACCATTTTCTCATATCATATGTTTCCATATTTATACTCTAATTTCAGTATTATGCCATATATTTTCTCAAATTTCTCTATTTTGCCCTAATTTTCCTAATTTTTCCCTATTTTTCCAAAAAATTCCCTATTTTGATCAATTTTTTCTAATTATTCCCAATTGTTCATTAATTTCTCCATTGTTTTCCTATTTTTCATTGTTTTGCACTGTTTGTTCATATTTTTCCGTTTTCTCCAATTTTTCACTATTTTCCTTATTTTTCCCTACTCTTTCCCTATTTTTGACTATTTTCCTCATTTTTTTTTTTCAATCATTTTTGCCTATCTTGTCATTTACTTATTATTTCTACAGCAAAATTTTCTTTTAATATAATTTTCCAAAATTAAATTTTTCTATTAAATTGTTCAAATAATAATTATAATAATAATGACATGACAATAATAAGAATAAGCATATTCCACCATTGTTGATTTAGAATATTTTTCGATATTTTATATACCAATTAATACCAAACTTTTTTAACAATAAAATTATATTTTAAAAAACAGAAAACTCATACAATATACCGGGTGTAAATGAGTCACGGGCCACCCCTATAACTGTTAAGCCGGTTAACAGATTTTAACCAAATTTTTGTCGATTATAATAGAGCTGTTTTTGGATTTTTCTACACAGAAATCCAATATGGCCGACATCCGGTATTTATACATATTTGGAGTCTACGACTTGAAACACGTACACTTCAACTGTCAAATGTCACTTTTATTTTATTTTTGATTTTTTTTATACTTCCTAGGTGGTCATGATTTGATCTAAATTACTTATAATTAAACTAGAATTACCTAAAAAGTCTCAATTTTGTCAATTATTTATTTTTGTTTCTTTTATTAAACATTCAATTCAGCAAATCCAGTTTTTTATTTAAAACTCAATTTTTTTTTAAATGAAACATAGGCCACCCGGTATTAAAAATTGTTCACTCTCTTTTTTCTCAAATAAAGGAGGACTGTTATTTTTTTTTAAATTTCGATACAAAATTCTCCTGAAGACAACCTTGTTAAAAAAATTAAGGAATATTTACAACATATTTCAAATACAATAAGAAACAAAAATAAATAATTTACACAATTTATAATGAATTTAGACCAAATCATTTGCAGCGAGGAAGGATAAAAAAAATTCAAAAATAAAATAAAAATGGCGTCTTAAGTGACATTTGAAAGTCGATTTGTACGTGTTTCAAGTCGTAGAATATAAATATGTAAAAATGTACTGGGTGTTCAATTTGAATTTTCAATTGTCATGTAATTTCCGGTTACACCGGATGTCGGCCATATTGGATTTTATGTTAAAAAATCCAAAAATAGCTCCATTATAATCGACCAAAATGTGGTAATATTCTATTGACCCGTTTAAATGTTATATGGGTGGCCCTTGACGCATTTTAAATGAGTTATTTTAAAGGTATTTAGTAGTTCAGTTCTTTGGTGATTTTTGAATTATTACAAATAGTATTTCTGAACTATAAAACTTTTCCATTGGACAAAAAATAATCCTTTTCGCTCCCTGATCACGAATTCGCGTAGTAGAGAAAAGACCTGTTTATTGTTGACCTAAAAGCCAGAGATCATTTTCTCAAGGACAATTTAAGATCTGAGCGAGGACAAAAGCGATAAATCGTCGTTTTCTATGTATGGAGTGTTTGGGCGCCACCTAACATTTATCATGATAATATACATATAACAAAGGAGAACTTAAAGAGAAATAGAACTGGATTGAATACTAAACAGTAGGATTTACCTTTTCATATAATATTTGTTTGGAATAATAATTTAGTCGGCACTTTATCTTATTCTCAGCAAATTTTCTATTTTATCAAAAAAATATGAGAGCAGTTTCTGATTTAGATTAAATATTAATTTGAAGTAAAGTTATGTATAATAACTATTAAATTTGATGCGATTTTTTTTTGAGTAAATGTATTTTTGTATACTATCTCCATTTAATAATAAACCTCCACCGCCCGGAACTTGGCACCCCAATTGCCGGAACCCTTTGATTTTTTCGGAGTTCTGGACTCGTCTCGAAGAGTTCTAGAGTTCTCGAGGGGGTGCAGATAAAGTTCTGCAATTTTTTTGCGGAATTTTTAAAAAACAAATTTTGGGGTGCCAACTTCATGCCGCACCCTTTTTGTGAGAAAAAAGAGTTCTGGGTGAATAGATATCTCAGAAATAAAGAGTTCTAGAGTTCTCGGTAGGTTTTGGAAAGAGTTCTGGGAATTTTTGGAAATTACGAAAAAAAATTAATTTTGGAGTGCTAACTTCATGCCGCATTCTTTTTTATTTATTGGGTAGTTTTGGTCACTTAGGGCTGCTTTTAAATACATCACCCCTGAGTTCTGACGAAAAATTAGCGACAAAAATCGGAACTTTGTAGCACCCCTTGAAAATATCCATTTTCATAATTTTCAGTATTTTTTTGAGTCACCAAATTTTCCCATTTTTCCCTGATTTGCCTTATTTTTCCAGAATTTTTACAATTTATAATAATAATAATAATAATTTTTATTGATCCTTTTTGACATTACAAGAATGTATGGGATAAGTCACAATAGAGAGAAAAACGATAAAAAATTAAAAATTTGAAATAATACAATTAAGATATTAAAATAATCCAATGAAGATACATTAAAAGTGATGCAGTTATTTTTTCGTATTTTCCCATGTTTCTACTTATTTTTCACTTTTTTTTTCCTATTTCTTATTATTTTTCTTTAGATTTCAATATTTTTTTCCTTTTTTCAGTATTTTTTTAATATTTATTCCCATTATTTTCAATTTTTGTCCTATTTTATTTATTTTAATTATTTTTTCCTATTTTCTTCCTATTTTTACTAATTTTTTCCTATTTTGAACAAATTTCCCCATTTTTGTCCTATTTTTTCCCATTTCTTATTATTTTGCCATATTTTTCATTATTTTTCAATATTTTTTTCCATTTTTCACTATTTTTTTCTTATTTATACCTAGTATTTTCTATTTTTTTTATATGTTCCTTATTTTTCTCTATTTTCCTTATTTTTCCCATTTTCTTTATATTTTTTCCTGTTTTTACTGATTTTTCCTATTTTTACCAATTTCCCCATTTTCCTGAATTGCACTATTTTTTCCTTTTTTTCCCAAATTTTTACAATTTTCCTCATTTTCTGAATTTTCCCATGTTTATAATAATTTTTCACTATTTTTCCTATTTCTTATTATTTTTCCCTATTTTTCATTATTTTTTAATATTTTTTTCGATTTTTTACTATTTTTTCTAATTTTTCTCTATTGTTTTCAAATTTCCCAATTTTTCTCTGTTTTTCGTATTTTCCTTAATGTCTCTTCATTTTTTTACGTTTTTACCCAATTTTCCGTTTTTTCTACCTATCCCTATTTTTTTATTTTCCCTATTTTTTCCTATTTCTTCCATTTTTATTCTGGTTTTCATTGATTTTTCTTTTTTATATTTTTTCCTATTTTGCTCTATTTTTTCCTTTTTGTCCCTATTTTTCACAATCGCTATTTATTCCCTATTTTTCTCTATTTTTCGTTTTTCCCTATTTTCCCTACTATCTTCTATTTTTCCCTATTTTTTGCCATTTTCCTATATTTTCTATATTTGTCCCTATTTGTTCATGTTTTTCTATAATATTTCCTATTTTTTATAATTTTTCCCTATTTTTCCTTATTTTGTTAGAACACTAACTGTAAGGAAATATCATTTCCTTAGAGTGAGGAAATAAATATTTCCTAACAATTAGGACTTTTTCTTTAAGAAATTTTGTCTGGAATATCAAAATTTCCTACCGATTTGCGGAAAATACAATTGTTACAAAAAGTTCGACTTTTTATACACAAACACAATATTATTTTACTAATAAATAACTATTTAATTTTCTAATACAACTAAGTGGGTAAGCGTCCTGTCACACCACAAAGAAATGTATTTTTCGGACAAAGAAAAATCGCGGTTGTATTTTTTTCTTTTTTTTGTATAAGAGCGCCAATCTAACAATTAAGCTGTGGATTTATGAGACCAAGAAAGTTGTTCTGAGCTGTTATCGAATAAGCTGATTTTGGTCTGAGCGTTTTTAGATTAGATTCGCGTTCGCAAATGGCAGAAGCTACCAATTGTTTCTGCGATAAATTTGTTTTTAAGACATTTATTTTTATTCATTGGTTCGTAGTTTTTATATTTTTTTAATAATTTGAATTTTCGCATCTGCCTCTTTCGGTTTTGTAAATATTTATAACAAAAAATACACTATATTGAGTAATTCAACTAAGTTTGTGACCTGTAAGTTTTTTATTGTAAGAAAAAAAAACCGTATCATAAGTACATTATACACAGTCTGAGTTTTTGGGTTGGACACTTTTTCAATATTTAATTTAGGTGACGTTTTAGCCCAGAAAAGTAAAATTTTAAATTTACTTCGGCTTTTATTTTAACATAATTGTTTTTACGATGAGGTCATAATGGTTCCATTCCATTTTAGAGTTTTCGAAGAAAAAAAATTCTTATAAGATGGTTTTGTCTGTCTGTCCGTCTGTTAGCCTGATTCAACTCGAGAACGGTGAGAGATTTGTTTTTTTTTCCGATTTTTTTTGGCGTTTTTCCTGTTTTCTATTCTATTTTTTTTTTCGGTTTTTTCTAATTTTTTCCTATTTTATTTTTCATTGTGTTTGTTTTCTAACTCTTTCTTTTATTTTTTCTCTTTTTTTATTTCTGTATCAATTTTTCGGTTTTTATTCTATTTTTTTTATGTCTACAGTTGTTTCCGGTTTTTTGATTGTTATTAGTTTTTTTTGCGATTTTTTTGCAATTTTTTTGCATTTATATTCTGATTTTTTTTTGCAATTATTTGCTTTGGCAACTTTTTGCCATTTTTTGTGATTTTTTTTCCGTTTTTTAACCAGTTTAACAGTTTTCTACAATGTTTCGCGGTTTTTTCAGATTTTTTTGCCTTTTATAAAAATTATATGGATATTTTGAGATTTTTTGCACCTTTTTGCTATTTTTTTCTGTTTTTTTTTTTATTTTTTCTATGCCTACAATTGTTTCCGTTTTTTTGGTTGTTATTCGTTTTTTTGCGATTTTTTTGCAATTTTTTGTGATTTTTTTTGCATTTATATTCTGATTTTTTTTTCAATCCTTTGCATTGGCAATTTTTTGCCATTTTTTGTGATTTTTTCCGATTTTTAACTATTTTTGAAATTTTTTGCTATTTTCTGCAATGTTTTACGGTTTTTTTAGATTTTTTTTGCCTTTTATAGCAATTGTATCATTTTTTTGCGATTTATTTTTTATTTATTCAATCGATTTTTTTCATTGGTTGTTCTTATTTTTTTGCGATTCTTTCGTTTATTTTGTAATTTTCAGCGTTTTTTTCGTTTTCTTTGCAATTTTATTGATTTTCTGGTTTTTGCACTTTTATTGATTTTCTGGTTTTTCCGTATTTTTTAATTTTATATTTTATTTTTTTTCAAAATTTTCTTTCAACATTTTCCAGTGTTTTCTATTTTTTCTTATTTTTTTTTTATTTATTCTGATTGTTTCAGATTTTTTCGTTCTTTTAATCTTTTTTTTAGTTTTCAGAGTTTTGAAGAAAAAAACTCATTTTTCTAGTTTTTTGTATTTTTTTTCTGTTTATTATTAGATTTTTTTGGTTTTTTCTCATTTTCTCCAATTTTATTTTTCATTGTTCTATTTGTTTTCTAATTATTTCTGTTATTTTTTTCTATTTTTTTTTATGTTTACAGTTGTTTCCAGTTTTTTGGTTGTTATTTGTTTTTTTGGCGATTTTTTTGCAGTTTTTTGTCATTTTTTTTGCATCTTTCTTTTGATTTTTTTTTACAATTATTTGTATTGGCAATCTTTTGCCATTTTTTGTTATTTTTTTCCGATTTTTACCTATTTTTTTGCTATTTTCTGCAATGTTTTGCGTTTTTTTTTAGATTTTTTTTTGCCTTTTTTAGCAATTTTATCGAAATTTTGCGATTTTTTTCATTGGTTGTTTTCATTTTTCGCGATTTTTGCATCTTTTTGAGATTTTTTGGTCTTTTTCAATATTATATTTATTTATTTTTATGTCTACAGTTGTTTCCGGTTTGTTTTTTTGTAATTTTTTTGCAATTTTTTGTGATTTTTTTTGCATTTTTATTCAGATTTTTTTGCAATTATTTGCATTGGCAATTTTTTGCCATTTTTTGTCATTTTTTTTTCGATATATATTATTTCTAGAAGTTACATATATTTTGTAATCAAATGAAACTTATTTTAATAATAAAAAAAGGGATAGCTTAGAATAAGCAAGAGATAATTTTTTGAAGTGTGCAAAATGTTGTGTGGCCGCCTAAATTTTAGTACACACTGTACGTTAATATGAAAATACCAAAAACAATTGAATTTCAGTTTCGAAACCTTATCGCATTCCGACATACAGAATTAATTGGAAAATAGAAATGCATCGCAAGCCAAAGATTGAAAAGGGCTATAAATAAAAGCAGGCTGGCAAGAATGAGCGCTTATTGAAAATCTATTTAATTGTATAAAACATTCAATTGGACGTTTCTCTGTCTATATTCTATCTTTGTTTATAGTACGGGGTAGTTATTTTTCAATAGCAAGCATATATTGTTATGTTAATAACTTTTTATTGTCTTTTAAGGAATATTTATTATAATTAACACAACATTTTATATACTTTACTTTAGGCCGAATAAGGCAGGTGTGAGTTCTGGTAAAATGATGATTATTGACATAATTGTGAAATTGTTTATTTCCGGGTTGTTAAGTCGTGGTCTTCTTTGGTTATTACGTTTCAACTGCAATTGCGGCAGCCATCTTCAGTAGCTATTCTTCGCGACGTTATAGGGTTAAAAAAAGGTCTGATCTCAACGAATTACAAAACGTAACTGGCTTATATTTGAACGGTCTCAATCTAACCGGCCATAAGAAAAATGAAAACAAGTGAAATTTAAAAAAAAATAAAGCAAAACAAAAGATATAAATAAAATTATTTTTATTTTCTTTTCTTCATGAAACAAAATTAATATTCATCGTAGATGATACATCTTTGATATATTTTGACATTGCTCCTTTTCGGAACTCTTTTATTTTTACATCAATTTTAAAGTATCATCAAAATTTAAAACTGGAATTCTGATGAAATCTATAAACAGTGCAGTCAATTTTTGTTCAAAAAATATTTTTTTTTATATACCCACCCCCAACATCCCCTATGGGCGGGTACCAATAACTCGTGAGAACATGATTGTACGAATCAGGAATATTTGTGCCCATATTACCAGTGACGTAATTCTCAGTTGTGTAAAGTCATTTGAAACGTAGATTGACAATTGTATTGAAGTTCAAGGTCGCCATTTCGAGCATTTAATTAATTAGTGAGAGGCAAGGGGACACACGATTATCAAGCAACCCGAAGGGAACAGAAAACTACTACGCCTTCCGTCGTTGTTCCTGCGTTACGATAAAAGTAGTTTATTATCCAAACACTCCAACCTATGGAGGTGGGGGAGGGCAAGCATAACATCATCGAATAGCCCGGCGAAAAATACTAAATTCCTCTGTTTTTTTATTCTTTTTATTTGTGATAAATCTACATCGATTAGTCGATTTTCAAGCTGCATTATGGGATTGTTAATTGTAAAATGTTTTTGAAGTGCGATTTTATTGTCTGGTAAATTTATTTCTAACTGATATTATTCTGGTGTATGATGCTGCTGGTGAAAATTCTAATAAAGCGAGAAATTTTTATCGGGAACGATTCCCCAATCCCAATTTTGCTGGTAAGTCTTTAATGACTATCAACTATTATACCGATTGATAATTTTTTCAAGATAAATAGTACGTAGATTTCGACTTAGAATCCGAATCTGCAATAAAAAATATGGATTCCAATTTAATATAATCCGAAAGATTTTTCTCTTATTCACTTTTTTTATGAGACACTGGTTGTGTGTCGCCCGGCCAAGTGAACCAATTATAATCTGCGAGCCGCCCAATTCAAATACTATGTCGCCATAGGATTGACGAAAAAGTGCACTGCATAAGGCATGACGTTCAAAATGGAAATGTTCGATTTGCAACAAGTGTAACTATGTTCCATGTTTCTTTATAGATTATAATGCTATAAAAAACTCAACCTAATCAATTCAGATAAGAATTGTACAGACAAGCGACACAATAGGTATGTCTCGAGGCCCGAGGAACAAAAGTATGTGTGACACACGCATTATGTCTCATGGCGCTTAACGTGTTAATAATTGTCTTGTTATGTCCTGATTCAGGAGGGGTTGCATTAGTGGGTTTGGGTGGTTCTCTAACTTTCATGGTGGGCGACGCTTTTTTCATTTGTAATGTACCATGGGGGGTCAACAATTGCTCGCAGTATTTTGGATTTGAATGATTGCAATATTTGAGCAGCCCCAGAAGTCCATAGGTCCATATGGGTTTTATTACTGTTTTATAGATCAGTATTTTATTTTCAATTGTCAGAGATGACTTTCTTCCGATTATCCAGTATAGATCTTTGTATTTTAGTTCTAGCTGTTTTCTTTTTGAATTATGTACTGCTTCCACTTTAATTTATGGTCCAAGTGGAGTCCCAAGTATTTTACGGATATAATATGTAGTATTTGTGTGTTATTTAAGTAGGTAGAAGGGCACAGGTCTTTTCTTAGCGTAAATGTGACATGGTTAGATTTTTATGTTCCACTTTTTGAGCCACAGTTCAAGATAGATATTCTTGTAAAAGTGAGTGTGCTAGTAAAATTTCATTATAGATGGTAAGTATGACTGTGTTATCAGCGAATGATCCCAATAGAACATCTGAGGTATATAGCAGGTATAGTAAAGGGCTCAAAACACTACCCTGGGGTATACAAGAGTTAATTGGTAGAAACAAAAAATAATAATGAATTTAATCTGTTCTGTTCTTTAGCCCACGGACTATTGATTATTCAACAATAGAATGAAGCAACGAATTAAAATGCGGATTGCGTTATTTAATCTTTCGTTGAACAAAATAATGATTACGAGATTTCCATGAATTTATCGGAAAATTGGACTACTAACAAATTTAGTATAGTATATTTTTTTAAACCTGTACTAAATGAGTCAGTCTGGTCTAATACAATTTCAATGTTATTCATGAAGTCCTTTGCACGAAGGCTCGTAACGATCTATCTGGGTTAACGCTCTCCAACATAGCCGTCATTCTGACCCTTTTAATCTGTCATATTTCGAGAATTTCTCCAATTCTAATTTTGGGAAGGACCATCGGGATCAAGAATAAAATATTCAAATGTTTGTGCTTCTAACTAAATTGCTTAGAATCTAATACCAGGACCGTATCGTAACAAAATGACAATTTATTTTAGTTTTCATAAAATATTACACAAGAAGAGGATATAGATTTGCCGAATTTGAAATGGAATCAAATTACCAATAAACATCATATATTTTTTATTTCGTCTATTTTAAGGTTTCAGTTGACAACGAAAAATTACAAAAAAAATCATATGATAGCAAAATCAGCAATATCGTTTTCTAAAAAAAACCAAGAAAAACTCTTTTTCCTCAGGTATGAAGCTAAAGAAGTACTTTCTCGATATCAACTATATTTTTTTCAAAATTTTTGAATTTAATATGGTTTGGGTCCAAGAAAAAAGATTTTTTAAATCAATTCTAAATTTCTTATTTCTTTGTATTTATATAAATCTTGTTGAAATCTATTTGAAATAATCAATTTACAAAAAAAAAAAAACGTAAACACAGATGGCACTAATAGTAAAAATTTATCAAAATTTTTGGCGATATCAATTAACACTTTATTTGCACGAACTATAAATTGAGGGAAACAAAAATATTTAAAAAAATTATATCATTATTTTTTAATATTTTTTCACGAACTCCAGAATCTGACTTTGAAAACTAAGGATAGTGAACAGGATTAAAAATATAAAGAGACCAAATATTTTTTAAAACAAACTTACAACATAAAGGAGTTAAATATTATTAAATTGGCAGGCGTAAGTGGTAAAAGGAACAAATATTTTACATAGGCAGGCTTAAGGGGTAAAAGGGCTATTATTAGATTATTATTATTATTATTATCATAGTAATGTTATTTCTTCGCATTTGAAAAACCTAAAAAAATAAACATAATAATTAACCTACAAAATTCTTTAACTTTAAAGATCGTGGCAGCACTCTGTTACTTCGGTCCGGACCGGAAGTATTAAAATCATAAAAAAAAATTGAAATTTTTTTATGCTTAAAATGACTTTTCTCTACGTTTTGAGCCACCCACAACACGATTAGATGAAAAAAAATTTCATGTCCGTCGGTCTGGATAGATGGATAGGTAGATGGATTTATGTGGAGACGATAACTCAGTCGTCCGATTTCAAAAATTCAGTCGTCCGATTTCAAAAACTCTTTCGCTAATCGTTTTCTCATACCAATGAGAGGAATTATAACTGTAAAGGGGTACAAACTGGAGGGGGTTAAAATTTCAAAAAGTTTATATCTCCGCCATTTTTAAAAATATCGAAACAGGTCATTAGATTTTTTTTCATGTTCTAATTTTTATAAAATTAATTCGCTAATTTTTACGATATTTTACGGTGTTTTATAGATTTTAAAAAATTGAGAAAGATATAAAAAAATGGAAAAAATCGTGAAAAATCGTAAAAAATTGTAAAAAAACGTAAAAAACAGGCAAAAGTCATAAAATTTCGTAAATAATTTAAACAAATTGAGAAAGATAGAAAAAAATGGAAAAGTAAAAATCTTTAACAAAAAAAAGTAAAAAATTGTAAAAAATTGTAAAAAACTCATAGAAAACTGGTAAAAAGTCGTAAAATTTCGTAAATAATGCTAAATAATAGTAAAACATCATAAAAAATCGTAATAAACCGTAAAAAACTAATAAAAAATTCGAAAAATCCGGAAAAAATAGAAAAAAATATAATATAATCGAAAAAAATCATAAAAAATCGTAAAAAATTGTAAAAAAAAATATACAAAAAGTTAAAATTTCGTAAATAATTTAAAAAAATGAGAGAGAAAAAATGGAAAAATCGTGAAAAATCGTAAATTAATTAAAAAAAAAACTAGTAAAAAGTCGTAAAATTCCGTAAACAATGCTAAATAATCGTAAAACATCGTGAAAAATCGTAAAAAACTGGACAAATCTAGAAGAAATAGAAAAAAGGGATAATATAGGGAAAGGTCAAAAACGCGAGTAAAAAAGAAAAATCGAAAAAATAAAAGAAAAATAAAATAAAACTAAAAAAAATCAGAAAAAAAAAGTGAAAAATCGTAAAAAGTTGTAAAAAACAGGCAAAAGTCGTAAATAATTTAAACAAATTGAGAAAGATATATAGAAAAAAAATGGAAAAAGTCGTGAAATTTCGTAAATAATGCTAAATAAGTAAAACATCATAAAAAATCGTAATAAACCATAAAAAATCCAAAAAAAATTGAAAAATCTGGAAAAAATTGAAAAAAATATAATAAAATATAAAAAAATAAATAATTTAAAAAATTGAGAGAAAAAAATGGAAAAATAGTAAAAAAATTTAAAAAAAACTAGTAAAAAGTCGTAAAATTTCGTAAATAATGCTAAATAATCGTAAAACATCGTAAAAAATCGTGAAAAATCGTAAAAACAAAAAAACTGGAAAAATCTAGAAGAAATGGAAAAAAGGGATAATACAGAGAAAGGTCAAAAACGCGAGTAAAATAGAAAAATCGAAAAAAATAAAATAAAACTGAAAAAAAAATCAGAAAAAACAAAAAAAAAGACGGAATAAATCATGTTCCCCAGATGGGAAAAATAGGAAAAAAACCGTAAAAAAATTAATTTCAATAAAAATGTATAATAAAATCAATTTTTTCTTAAAATTTTAATCTCGACTGACAAAAGCGAAACTTTTTGTCATAAACAGATCCATAGGACTGTTTAAATCATTACGGTTACTTATACGTTACTTGAAGGATTCATGCACCACAGTTAGATGATATGTTATATTTCTTTTTTAATTTTTTTGTAGGTCACTTTTGTTATATACTTCACAATACTTCTTCAGTAGCTAATGAAAAATGTCATTCTAATTACGCCTGTTTAAGAGACTAAAATGTCTTCATAGCGTTATGTCCATACATTTTGTGTTGCGTATAATTCTTGTGTTTATTGTTAAAGTGAATTTTTCAGGCCGAAGTACTAAAACATCATATGTTTTTACCACCCTGTGTAATATTTTTTTATTAAAAACTAAGCTTAATTTATAGTATTTAAATAGATAGTTACTTTTTAAGGTGTAATTCTCTTTTTACCTCTCGCCCTTCAGATAAGAGAGGTATAGGAATCATGCTAAAAATTGGGTAGTGAGTTTTCAATGGATAAACACGTTTTGGGGTCCCTAGAATACGATTTTGATATTTTCGCGATGATGTCTGTGTGTGTGTGTTAGTGTGTGTGTGTGTGTTAGTGTGTGTGTGTGTGTGTGTTAGTGTGTGTGTGTGTGTGTGTGTGTGTGTGTGTGTGTTTGGATGGATGTTGTAGTAACGATAACTCAAAAACTACTGAATGAAAAAAATTGAAATTTTGCATACAGGATTCTGAAACCCTAGTTTAGATCTGATTAGATTTTGGTGCCAATCGGACAACCGGAAGTGGCAGTTGCTATGAGTGATGACGTCATTATTATACAAAAAGGCAATAAAGTTTTACACATTTATTTTGTATACACCACAGTTTATTTTCGTATTATTAAGGTTTTCAAAACTTTGGCCATTGTTGCCAGATTTACAAAAAAGTAATTTTTTTTCATACTTTTTTGTGTTAACCTGTAGATTTTTACCTCTCGCCCTTCAGATAAGAGAGGTATAGGAATCATGCTAAAAATTGGGTAGTGAGTTTTCAATGAATAAACACGTTTTAGGGTATCTAGAATACGATTTTAATATTTTCGCGATGATGTCTGTGTGTGTGTGTGTGTTAGTGTGTGTGTGTGTTTGGATGGATGTTGTAGTAACGATAACTCAAAAACTACTGAATAAAAAAAATTGAAATTTTGCATACAGGATTCTGATACCCTAACTTAGATCTGATTAGATTTTGGTGCCAATCGCACAACAGGAAGTGGCAGTTGCTATGGGTGATGACGCCATTATTATACAAAACGGCAGTAAAGTTTTACACATATATTTTGTATATCCTATAGTTGATTTTCATCTCATTAAAATTTTCGAAACTTTTGCCATTGTTGCCAGATTTACAAAAAAATAATTTTTTTTCATACTTTTTTGTGTCAACCTGTAAATTTTTGATTCAAAAATGGCGAGAGGTCATGTGCTGGCCACATCAGATTTTTTACTTTTTCTTGGGAGCAAGCGATATATTAAAGGTAACAAACAAGAAGATAATTATTAGTTTATCAAAAATACTCAAACTCGCAAAAACAACACTATTAGGCAGTAACGCAGACAAAAACAACTTCCAATCATAGGAAACGTGGAAATGCCGCATAATGAAATTTTTTTATTAACATCATCTAGTGAGCATTAGCAAAAAATTTTCAGATATAAAAGTTATGTTAAAAGTATTATGTATAACTAAAAGTTACACGTCTTGTTTCGAATTTTTTAGCACTTCCAAAAAGTGTGAGGATAATAAAATTTTATGACCGAGTACCTAGAATATACACGAAAGTGTTCGTTTTCTTGGAATGCACATTGATGAATTCCTAAATTGGAAGTATCACTGTCAAAAACTTGTTGGAAAAGTGAATTCGCTGAAATAGCTTTTTATTAACTTCTGAGACTTTGCTCAAGTTGCATATAACTTATAATGCACCAAATTTTATGGGACCAAAATTATACAGTAAACTTCCGAATGCGCTAAAAAAATGTGCAAATATTTGTAATTTAAAAAAAAATTAAAAGAGTTTCTTCTGGAAAATTGTTTTTACTCCATTGGTGAATTTTTAGATTTTTAAATTTGTAATATGTTTAAACTTAGTATTTTATTTTTTTTTATATTAAGTTACTTTATATTTATTTTTATTTATTGACGAATCCTATATAAATGTAATTTGTCTTATGGAAAATAAAGAAATTATTATTATAGAAACTACATTTGTTGTTGAAGGTATGTGTGCAGAATAAAACATTTTAAATAAAATTTTCAATTCTATTGAAAATATAAGTAACGAAATCAACATTAACATACTCTCCAGTTAAAATTCGACAATTATAATTTTTTTAAAACGATGTCTGGTTAGACTTTTAGTTATCTTCCATATAAAAATAATTTATAATAAAATAATATTTTTAAACTAATTAACATTTATCATTAACGAAATGTAATGATTTAATAACGTCCAAATAAAAAACAAAAATTAATATATAATCATGCATTTATAAATTACAATAGAATTAACAATTACATCGTTTTGTACTAACTTAGAAATAAGCAATAACGAGATTTAACGAGACGAGACAAACGGTTACGAGACGAGACCGAGACTTATTTTTTCTCGACTAACGAGACCGAGAGGAGATTTTTGAAATTTTCACCTTATCTCGTCTCGTGTGAAGCCCTAATAAAAAACATAATAAATTTAGGACAACTTAAACGTTAACAGTATCTATAGGCAATAGAAAACAGATTGGCTTTTAACAAATACTCATTAAGTAAAATTGTTCACAAAGAACTAAAAAATTTATAATCAAATCCTCAAGAATCAAACAAAATAAGCTTACATAAAACTGCACTTAAATGTATAATGCAATTGTATTTCAAGTCACCAGGATTAGAAAAATAAAAATTGTTTTCTTTAAATCAAGCTATATTTTCTTGTTTATACGAATGAAGGATTTTATTTCGCAGAAACCTATCAGGAATAAGTCCGCATACAACTCCAGTCCTGGAAATCCTAATTCCTTCGTATACAACACACTCATTGTTTTTGCTCCTCTAGTGTTTCTCGTGTCCTGTGTAGAGGGATTTCTAAATAAAATTTATTTCGACGAATTTCATTTTGTTCTCGGTAGATTATTTGATGAAAATTTACCGGATTACTTTTATTCTTTATATAATTATCTGATATAGGATTAAAAATATATACAGTGTATTTTAGGTAATATTTTCATTTTATTTTTTAATGAAAATGATTTTAATGTATTGATTTTTCTGATAGAACATCATGTTCTTTAATATAATACCAAGAACCATAAAGATAAAATTCTCGAGGCGTATTGGACGGTCTCGAAGATTTTTACTGAAACGACACTTATTCCCCTGGAGTTATGCGAAGTCCTGAATCATCCGGAATCACGCCAGGAGACGGCAGGCGAAGGAAAAGGCGACGTTTGCTATTGATCCACCAACGACTGTGGATGTAATAAACGTAACACGAACATATTTCATAAAATTCATTTTGTATGTACTAAAAAATTGATTTTAGTAAAATGTTAATACAAAATACAGAGAAAATAAATTTGTAAAATAGATAAAATTTAAGGAATTTCGAAAATATTTCAATAAATAATTTTATACAAATTTTTAGTTAAATATATGTTGTCATTTTTTATACATATTTATCTTGGAAGCTTAATAGCGTTTGTTTCTTTCTTTAATTTAACATGAAAAAATTGATATTTAAAAATTACTGCATCTATGCAACTTGTAGTGCACCTACGTCACTTATGTGCAATAGCTGCTGCATAATATTAACGTGGGTCAGTTTCCCTAAATAAAATTGATTCCATTTCACCATAAAACTCGGTTACGTCGATCGTGATTCACCCTGTACAGTTCTATATTTTAACAGGATGAATCACTAAGATATTTTCTTAGAATTTTTAAATTATTTCCTGTTATTTATGATCCAGGGAAAATTCTTGAGCATATTGAACGATTTCGGAAAATCCAGATGTTTAAACCTTTTATCGACTACTAAACTTTTGAACTCGTTCTCGGAATCTTATTAATCGATTTTGCATACGGGTAACTAATTTTAAAGTTCGGTGGCGGATATCCCGGAATATTATGCGAACTTCTCGCATGCAGCTCGAAATGATTTATGAGTACAATATAGTGTCCCTCCAATTCCGTTAATATACATTAATTCGATTTTCTCTGCATATGTATTCGCTTTGTAATGAATTTATGTCTGTCGTAAATGATAAAAGGCCAGAAAAAGTAAGTCGGTTGATTGTTAAAATTTATTAGGGTTATTGTATAGTTGCAACATTGTTGTTATAATAAATATATTTTATGGAGGTTTTATTTATTTTCTTGTTCTACATGAAATGGTAATTTGAGAAACCACTCTTTGTATAATTGACTTTTTTATTGGATTCTTTTCCTTTTATTTTGGCATACCTTGTAGAGAGAAACCAGATATATTATATAAATATCATGTATATCTGACGTAACGAATGTGGAATATTGTTTAGAAAAAAATTCTTATAATTAAAGGAGTAATTACGTTATGAAAATATTTGTTAAATCAATCGTACGAAGCTGAAGTTGAGGTAGGTCATGTTGAACTTGAGCAGAATAAAACATATAAAAGTCATCAAACTACTGTTTTATATTTCTGTAATGTTGCCAATCGTACTATAAATTATAGTATTTGTTTGATAATTACAACTTGATTAGTGGAATTTAAATTTATTTTTATAAAAGAAAATTATTATTGCGTTTCATTTTTTTATTTACAATATTTTAATTTTGACTAAATTGACAAGTTTATTTTAAGCCTATTTTCAATAGCTTCAAGTTCAAGTATTTAACTGTAACAGAGTGAAAAATTATTCAGTAAAATATGTTTTTTTAACAGGTACCAGAAAGGCATTTTTATTGGTAGGCATACGATCGTTTTATTTATAGGGCTACACACGAGAACGATACTTATCTCGTCTCGTAAAACTAAGACGAGAGCGAGACGAGACCTTTTTAAAAATTATTTAGGCGATACCGAGACCACATTTCTTAAGAACTTTTTTCTGAATTTCCGAAAAAAATAAACTAGCAACCAGTATAAACATTTAGTTTTTTTTATAATAAAAAAAGGTCTGCATAGGTTACGATACATTTACGAAATCTAAAATCTGGTAAACATCTGTGAAATATTTTATTTTATAATTTTAGACTTCAATTGCTAATAAAATTTAAATTTGAAATAATTAAAGATGAGAAAAAAGCAATATGTTTATAAGTAAAGAAGCTACACACATTCCTCACCATTTCCCATGGTAAATCACATAAGAAATCGCCAAGGTTAAAAATTGCAAATATTGGCCAAATCAAGGTCATTCGTTACTTCAGGTCTCTCAGATGCGTGAGATGTAACAGCTTGAAGAGGGGCCTGACGCATCTGAGGAACCTGAAGACCGTTTGCGTCAGGTCTGACAGGCCCCTCTGCTCTGGCAGCGCCCTCTGGTGAAGCTATCAGACCTGACGCATCTGAGAGACTTGAAGTAACGAATGACCTTGCTTTGGCCAATTTTTGCTATTTTTAACCTTAACGATTTCTTATGGAATTTAACATGGAGAATGGGTGCAGCTCCTTTGCTTTTATAGTGTGTGAAAAATCTAGAATAAGAAAAATAATTAGCAGAAAAGATAATAATACGACAGGAATGAAAGGACAGTAACCTCGTTTTGTACTATCGTAGAAATAAGTTCTAGCAATAACGAGATTTGACGAGACGAGACGGAGACTGAAACGAGACTCTTTTTTTCAAGTAACGAGACCGAGACGAAATTTTTTATGCAACATAGTATTATTATGGTTACATATCAATAAAGACTGAGGACTAAGCCTATGTACAAAATATATATAAGTAATCACAACATATATGTAAGGTAAAAAATAAAAAAATTACAAATTAACAGAATAATTGTTTATAGATTTTGTTTTTAAATATGTTAACTGAGGATGCTCTGACTGTATCTTCATTTAAGTCGTTCCAGAAATTAAAAACTCGATTGCTGATAAACGTTTGTCTTTGTACAAATTTAAAGCTATTCTTTTTTAATTTTATTTTGTGTCATCGAAGACGGGAATCGGTATTTAGGAGAAACATCTCCCTGAGGTTTTCGTAATTAAATTTGATCATTCGGAAGGTGATAATTAAATCTCCACGTAAGCGGCGGTCTGCAAAGTTAGCCATTTGTAGTTTCTCAGAATAATCCGGACGCATAACACCGAAGGACAATCTGAACATTTTCTAATAAGTTTTGATCACGAATGAGAACCAGGCACCACACATTACCCGCGTATTCAAGCAGTGGTCGAACATATGTTTTGTACAGCCTTACGGACGAATGAAAAGAGATCTTTAAGAAAGAATTTCGAAGAAGATAAATCACTGAGTTATCAGTTTTTGGTAGTTTTCTGATATAAACAATGAGATCCCTCCGAAAAAAAAGTGGCGAACTTCTAGCTTTTGTTTTAGTTGTAAGAGGGTTTAAATGACTCGCTTGTCAGATATATTTGTTTTTGTCGATATAATTCTTTGGTGCCGATTGACTTTGTCGAACAAGTGTGTTAAATCCCAAATGTTATTTATATCTCAAATGTGGTCCAAAGTTTTGAGGAAATAAAGCACAAAGTCAGGTGTTTAATAACAAAAAGTACTAGCAGGCAACTAGTTTCGATCACTAACCATCATTAAGTACTAAATGAGGAAAAGAATTGATCACAGAATGTGAAACAACCCATTAAGGATAGAAACTAAGTAAATGATGGTACTTGAAAAGTAATAATAATGAAAAGTACCATCATGTTTAATTTAATTTACTTAGTTTATACCCTTAATGGGTTGTTTCATATTCTTTTCTCGTTTAGGTACTTAATATTCGCCTGATGATGGTCAGTGACCAAAACTAGTTGCCTTCTAGTACTTTTTGTTATTAAATTTGTGGTACCTGATTTTGTGATTTATTTCCTTAAGCGCGTTTATTGTTTTCGGTCTCTTGTTATTATTTTATATTCTAGAAAAATGTACTTCCGTTTTTTGTCCTACAAATTGGATTTTGCAGCAATTTTTTTAATTTTGGGTATTTTTAATTAAAAAACATTTTTCACATAGTTTAATATGAATCGACAACTGCGCTGTTATCAAGCATAGAATCATGTTCGGAATAGGGAGAAATTTACCTATATTTAAGTTTAACAAATTAATGGTAAAATTGGTGTCATTCGTTTTTGGATATCATAAAATCTGGTCAATTTTAATATGTACATGTGTTTCAATTACACCCTGTATAGGGCCACGCATTTAATGAGCAATGTTTATAATAACATTTATCTAGGTCGAGCTGATTTTGCAAGATTAGCACTTAATCGCCCCATTGAATTAAATAAATTAAATCAGAATGATTTTAGATTTATACAACTAATAATAATTTTGTACCAATTTAAAATCTGAATTTTAAATTTTTAAAAAAAATTATTTTCTCAAGTGAAAAACTTTATCTTGTATAAAGAGATTTTTTCAGCTCATGTTTTAACTTGTTCTCAGAAAAATAAACCCATTTACGACGCTAATAATTCCACATCCTGAATTTTCTTCTTATATATTTATGCTTTGTGAAAAATATATAAAGCTGTAATAAACTGAAATAATTTACAGTTTTATTGCCCCCAATTTTTCTCTTTTCTTTCCAAAAACTTTTTCGGTAATTTAAGAGCAGAGGGAAGATTTTCTTGTGTCCTGGGAATGGTTGATTCGCTCCCATACTCTCTATGGAGTCAACGGAATCATAAAGGGATTTTTACCCACCTCCTCTGTTCCAAAATTCTTCCAGAAAATGGATACCGGCAAATATACAGAGTTTATATTGAGTATGTATACAGTGGTGTGTCCCTCAAATAGTGTAAAGAAATTCATAGTACTCCTAAAATTAATAAAAAAACGTTAGGGGCGTTAAAAGGGTAAATTTTAAAAATGTTTTTTTTTAATTATAAGTTTAAAAAACAAAATTTCGAAAAAAAAACTATAATGAAAAAAAAACATTTTCAAAATTTACTCTTTTAAAGCCTTTATGCATTTAACGACCTCTGCTTATAAGTACTTTTTTTATTAATTTTAGGAGTAATATCACCCCTTGATTTTTTTTTTACACTATTTGATTATTTATATGTTTGACACTTTACGCCATTAAGTTTGACATTATTTTTTATGTCATTAATTTTATTTTTTGGCTATGCAATGTTTTGGTATGACAATCATGTGGTCTCTTCTTTTCGATGACAATCCTGGTGCTCCAGAGATATAAAAAAAATTGAATTTGAAAATAAACAAATATTGTATTTCCTTTTTCTTGAAACATGTATATTTTATATCTTACCAAAAAACCAAATAAAGTATAACAAAAAACTTCAATATTACAATTTGTATTTATATTTTGTGGTCTAAGGTAATTTATACCACCACAGGGACACCCTGTATATCATTACGAATATTATAAAAATAGAAGTAATTTATTATTAAATATATCATTTATCATTTGAACAAATATGATTATAGTTTGGAATAATTATACGAGGTGTAAGATTTGTTGAAATCTAACTTTATCAGATCGAAGGACCAACCTTAATACAGAGTATCAGGATTTTGATCTACTATTCGAAACGTGAAATTACCTAACCTGTATATTAACAAATAAATCATGTAAATATACCGCTATTTACTCATACTCATTTATTAGCAAACCAAAATTATTAATATTACATTTTTATCACAACTGCTCTCACTTATACAAAACATATTTACAATTTATGTTTTTAATTTAAGAGATACTTAGATACATATTAGATACTTGGATACCTTTTAGAGACTCTGATACTGAATTGTTCTGAAGCTATTTCCCTTTGCCAAAAGTGCCAAAAGAGGGGAGTTGTAACGGTTTTCTTCTTTCTAGTATGATAATCGATCTGTCCATTGATCAGAGGTATATTATATAGCTTAGAGGGAGACGGATGTCCGTCGCAACCTCGAGTTGGGGTGCATTGTTTTTTACAAACTGTACCTTTGCACACGGTTGTAAACGCCAATGACACATGAAAATGATAATTGAATCTATTTTTATATTATGGAATGGTTAGATATACAGTACTAGCCAAAAGTATGAATTAAAATTGAATGTTATTAAATTAAAAGGCAATATATTTCTTTTGTGAATTCTGGATAATATTCCAGTGAAATTTATCCATCATTAAAGACCAAGATTATAAATTATTACTCCGACATCTAAGTGGGAGATTCATCATAAGTAGCGATCTCAATGCAAATATGATTAAGGATCGATAAATGTTACTATGGCAGTCGATGTGTCAAAAGCGACTTATCATCGAAGGACCAAACAACTTTAGTTTCAAGCTGTTAAATTAATGGAAAAAATCATATTGAAGTGAACTGTAAGGGCATTTTTTACCCCCATTTATTAAAATTAAAAGGTACATTATTTCTAAAACACTTTAACCATGATCAAATTAACTGTTGTCACTCACTATTCACTGTATAACTAATTACAATACTTTCTGAAATCTCAGAAAATGTTTGCTGAATGATTTGATAAAAAGGTACGGATTTAACCGGTATTTTAACGAAGAATTTTTACATGTTGTAATCGACTGATCTCCACGAAATCTGACAGGCTACTAATGCGTTTTTTGCGCGAAAAAGGATTTTACTCCGAGCATGACATTTTTTGTAATATTGTAATTAAGGGTGAATCAAATACAATATAGCTGATTTAGTTACCTTTACTTTGAGAAAACTAGTTGAAGAGAGACAAGATACATAACAACAAAAATTGACACGCGTATATTATTTAGGAGATATTCTGATTTTTGACGAATTTGTTTTCGCTTCTTGGGAAGCGAGACGGGGACAAAAAATATTATAAGAGAGACAAACACAATGTGTAGCAAATACCAAGAAATATTAATCTATTTTTAGATCTTGCTCTTTTACAGTGAACTTTTTTTTTAGATTTTGGTCGATAGCTTTTTTAATAGTGGAGATATTTAACGTCAAACTCCATGCTAAATTGAAAAGCAGCGAGAATGTGTGACGTGATATTAAATTTTTTTACAATTATTTCGGGTTATGAAAATTAAGCTCTCATAAGTTCTACGTCAAAATGAATTGGTGTGCTCGAAAAGTTATAAAATTCGCTCCAAGCGATACTTGTCGTTTTTTTTCAATTATAATTATTATCAAATAACGTTGGGTACGTTAAAGCTGATTCTGGTAATTTACTAGAAGTTAATTAATGGATTATTTTGACAAAAATAAATAATATATTAATACTAAGATGAAGGAAATAAAATTGGAAGAGATGAAAGGAATATAATTGGAAAGTTAAGTTTGTTTGTTTGTTATTTTGTATTTCAAATTTACCTGATGCCAACAATTTATTTTATTAAATGAGGTAGATTTTTCCTTTGGAAACGTTCATGTTTAAAGGTTTCAATAGCGCTTTGTTGTTCATTTTTTTAATCAATTTTCGTTTTTTCATGTTTTGTTGTGCGCTTATTCTGGCTATATACGTGGTATTTACCTGTTTTCAATTCTAAGATACAAATAGTTTTCAACGGCTTTTTCTAATGAATAAAATGATTCTATAAAAATATTATAAATATTAAATCTTACGTTAAAATTTTGTCACCGTTTTCTTATTTTTTAAACGTTTGGTATAAATAGTTTTTCTGGTCTAGTGACAGTACATTCAGGGACTATGCATGTTTTACAAACAGTCTTTTTAGTCATTTTACTAATTGCACTTTGCTACGTTCTCATTAAAGATATCTAACAGTGACCTTAGTATCCTTTACATTGTGACCTCCCGCCTCCATGCTGTGTTAAGTTTTACTATTTGCAAGAAATTATTTACCCTTGTTATTTATTTAATAATGAAAATTATACTTTTTTACCCCAATAGATGTGATCGGTGCACCCGAATTGCCCCAAAAACTTATTAGCCTACTGATCCCCTACCTGAATTGCACTAAAATATCTCTGGGTAAATATTTTCTATTTAATCCCTGGCTCGAATTGAACTACTTCCATATTTTTAATTGTTGGGGAATTTTAAACAATTAAAGAGATAAAAAATTATTTTTGAATTTTTTAAAAATATTTTTAAAGTTCTTAAAATTTATGAAGTTGAAATTTTAATTTTGCAATTTTTAAAACTTTCGAAATTTTTAATATATTTGGAAATTTTTAATATATTTTCAAATTTTTTAATTTCTAGACATTTTAATTTTTTGAATTTTTTATAATTTTTAAAATTTTAAAATTCTTAAAATTTGGATTTTTTTTTAATTTTTGATTTTTTTAAAATTCTTGACTTTTTTTAAAATTTCGGGTTTATTTAAATCTGCAATTTTTGACAATTATTTTTTTGAAATTTTTGATGTTTTTGGAATTTTCGATATATTTTTAATATTTTTAGTTTTTTTAAATATTTTTGAAATTATTAAAATTTATGAAGTTTTGAAATTTTTAATTTGCTTCAGAACTTTTGAAATTTTTAATATATTTGGAAATTTTTGATATATTTTATAAATTTTCGAAATTTTAATTTTTTTAAATTTTCGATGTTTTTGAAATTTTCGATATATTTGATATTTTTAATTTTTTAACATTTTTTTTGTTATTTTTTGATGTAGTTCTGAATTTTTTGAATTTCTTAAAAATATTTGAATATTTTAAAAATATTTTTGAAATTCTTAAAATTTAGGAAGTTGAAATTTTTAATATACTTTAAAATTTTTTAATTTCTATATTTTAATTTTTTTAAATTTTAGAATTTTTTGATATATTTTTAAAATTCTTAAAATTTGGGTTTTTTTAATTTTTGTTTTTTTTTAATATTTTTAAATTTCTTAAAATTCATGAAGTTTTGAAATTTTTATTTTGCAATTTTCATAACTTTCGAATTTTTTAATATATTTTCGAAATTTTTTAATATATTTTCGAAATTTCTTTATTTCCAGACATTTATTTTTATTTTTTGAAATTTTTAATATATTTGGAAATTTTTGATATATTTTATAAATTTTCGAAATTTTTAATTTTTTTAAATTTTCGATTTTTTTCCAAATATTCGATGTTTTTGAAATTTTCGATATATTTTTAATATTTTTAATGTTTTAACAATTTGATGTATTTTTGAAATTTTTGAATCTCTAGACATTTTTATTTATTTTATTTTTTTGAAATTTTGCAGTTTTTTTATATATTTTTGAAATATTGGAGTTTTTTGATATATTTTTGAAATATTTGAATTTCTTTGTTTTTAACCTTTTGAAAATTATTACAATCAAGTTTATTGATGTTTTATTTAAATTTAAAAATTCAACTTAACGTTTTAATGTATTTTTCAATATATTTTTCCCTAGAGCGTTGAGAGTTGCAAAATCTTACCCGTAGTTAAAGGGTTAATAGACATGACCTGCATAACAGCAGTTGAATTTATCGCTATTTATTCACGCCAATATTTGTCTCGATTTTATTGCAACGATAATTTTTTGATATACAATACTTTTTAAAACGTCCATGATAAACGAAAAAAGACAGTGCCGCCATCTACATAACTAATCGCGAAACACGCCCTCTTAAGAATACAATCGTAAAACAACGAGATCGATGATAATCATGTTATTTACATTTGGCCTCTTGTTTACTACTTGTGAATTAAAAGTCCGCTCGTATTTAGAAGTTTCAATGTTAGAATTAAGCTTAGGACAAAGTTTTATGATGCATTTATTTTTAAAGATTTTTCATTATATAAAATATATTATGGTATATTGTATTTTTGTCAAAATAGAGGTTGTTGCTCCGTATTCGAAACTTTCCTCGCTTCATAACTTTCCTCGCTTCATTATATCAATCGGAAGATTGAATGAAATCGATATTGAAGCCAAGATCATTATAGGGAAAGCTGTATATATCCGTCAATTAGGAAAATTTGATATTAAAATGTTTGTCGAGTTAATTGCCGATCAAGAAAGGTTATAACCTTTCGTTGGATAAATCTAGCGATATATTTTATTATTTTTTTTTTAGAAAAAATAATTAAAAATTATAGAACAAGCACAAATATTATTTTAACTAACATCACGATTACTAGATAATTAGTTCGGCTAGGAGCTTAACCGAAAATAATATTCTATTATTAGGATCATATTTACGTCTTAGTATATTAGAAACACTCAGGATTTCATTATAGGATGAGCCTCAGTAAGTAAAATATTGGGTCAAAAACAATTATTAATTGAACTTAACCTATCAAACTTGTTTATTGTACTTAATTTTCAATTCTGTACTTAAACTTTTCTCTTTTTCAGTCTATCTTAAAAAAGAAAAAGTCTTTGTATTTTTACACCACCACCAGCGTTGCCAATCAGTGGGGAATTCCCCAAAATGTGGGGAATTTCATCGACTGTGGGGAATTTTGTGGGGTGTAGCTGCTATGAGGATTTTGTGGGGAATCCAATTTTTCATACTAAATAAGGTAGTTAAGTGACGTAATTATAGATTAATTTTTCTTAAAACGTCTTATAGGTTTGCTAGACACTACCTCTTTTGACGTTACACGGTTCTCCTTCTTTCTCGCACAGTTCGCATTCTGTAATTCCGAAGTCTCACATAGACCTTTTATTGATTCTGCATAATTTGATCACACATGATATGATACTTGCAGAAAAGTGTAATAATATAATAAGTATATAATGTGGGGAATTTTGGGGAATCGCCAGTCGTAAAACGGGGAATAACGTAAAAAAAATTGGAATGGCATTTTTCAAATTTCAGTCAGCACCTAACGAGATAAAGCAAAGAATTTGTATATTAAAATAAATAAGTACTTACAAAAACTCAAATAGTATCGTACTACGGATTTAATACTTAATGGATTAACAGCCAATAATTATAATTTATTAATCTCAAAGTGGACTCGAAGATACTAGAAGCGAAGGACCACTCAGTTATTTGTAAAATTGAGACTATTATTATTATTATCCATTATTACAGTTACTTAAAATTTACATCTTTAGATAAAATTTACATGATTAAACAAGAATTATTTTACTATTGACATCCTTTCATTCGCTGCTTTTTTTTCTCTCAACGGGGAATATATCTCATCGTCAAGCTTTTATGACGAATTAACTTTTTAGCGATCTTTTTCTGTAATCTGTTGACTTGTCTGGAGATATGTAACTTAATTCGATTGGCTGACAAAAAGTGATGCGACATTTTTTAGAAGTCTTATGTTGGTTACGCTTAGCAATATGGACAAATTTCGATATAATATTGATTGCAGCGTACAAGATGGAAAGAGACTTATTGGGATGGTTTAATTCGCTTTCTTTTTTATTGTAGTTATTGAATTAGAATTAAAAAATATTAATATGATTTTAATAAGAGCTCTGGGTAAATTTGATGAGAAATTTATCCAATTAATGCTAATTGATTTTATTTGAATAAAGTTAAGATCAACTTATACTAAGTAATCGTATAATAATGTAATGGCAAATTTACAGTAAAACGGATTTAAGTTGAGTTTCAGAAGTGTATATTTATAATTTTTAATTGTTAAATAATAAATTATAGATGATAATTTTTGACATAACCTTAAAAAAAGTAATAAAATTAACATTATTACATATAAATTATTAAAAGATACCTACTTTAAACAAAAAACAGTGGTTTCAGTTTGTGTTAGAAAATAAATAGTAAAGTGTATAATAATTTAGATAAACATTATTTTCCTACATTTGTCATAAATTATAATTTATATTTGAATAATAAGGTTCGTGTCCCGAAATCGCAAAGTAAATTTGGTTTCATAAATAAGTTGAGTAAAAAATGTCTTAAAAAAAAAATGATTATTTTTAACGAGTAAAGGGAAATAAATACTTGTTTTCTTGATTCTTGATTCTCTAAATAAATGCACAATTAATTTAAATTTTGGATAAATTTCACAGAAAAATTATCCAGAATTTACAATCCTAGCCATATATGTTTTTAAAATCAAATTAATATAATAAAATTTTTGTTGTGATGTAAATAAACATTTTTTTATATTTTCTTATTTCCCCGCAAATTTTTACATTTTTTTACAAATTTTTACAATTTTCGTTTTTTTTTCGAAATTGTCAAATAATGTTTTTTTTAGACTTTTGACATTTTTAAAATGTTTAAAAGTCTTGAAATTTTTGAAAAAGTTTTAATTAGGCTAATAATTTTTGTTTTTTTGAAAATTTTGATTTATTTTGGCATTTTTCTTTATGAAATTTTCGAAAAAAATTGCAAAACTTCTAATTATTCAAAATTTTTGATTTATATTTGAAATTTTCGAATAATTTTTGAATGTTTTTTGAAACATTTGATATTTTTTAAATGTTTAAAAGTCTTGAAATTTTTGAAAAAGTTTTAATTAGGCTAATAATTTTTGTTTTTTGAAATTTTTGATATATTTTGGCATTTTTCTTTATGAAATTTTCGAAAAAAATTGCAAAACTTCTAATTTTTCAAAATTTTTGATTTATATTTGAAATTTTCGAATAATTTTTGAATGTTTTTTGAAACATTTGATATTTTTGAAATGTTTAAAAGTCTTGAAATTTCTGATAGTTTTAATTAGACGAATAATATTGTTTTGTTTTTTGAAATTTTTGATATATTTTAAAAACTTTTGAATATTATGAAATTTTTACTTTTTGAAATTTTTGAAATTTTCAAAAAAAAACTACAAAATTTATAATTTTTGAAATTTTTGATACAGGTATTTTAGAAATTTTTGAAAATTTTACATTTTTCTTTTTGAAATTTTCGAAAAAAATTACGAAATTTCAAATTTTTCGATCTATTTTTGAAATTTTCTAATGATTTTTTAATGTTCTTTGAAACTTCTGACATTTTTGACGTCTTTAAAACTCTTGAAATTTTTCAATTTTTCAAAAAAAAATGCAAAATTTCTGGTTTTTCAAAATTTTGATATATTTTTGAAAATCTTAATTAGACGAATAATTTGTTTTTTTTTTAATTTCTGATAAAATAGAAATTTTTGAATATTTCGACATTTTTACTTTTGGAAATTTTCGAAAAACAATGCAAAATTTTTATTTTTTTTTATAAATTTTTGAAAAACTTTTAATTAGAAGAATAATTTTATTTTTTTTGAAATTTTTGATAATGAATTAGAAATTTTTGAATATTTTGACATTTTCACTTTTTGAAATTTTCTAAAAAAATTCTAATTTTTCAAAATTTTTGATATATTTTAAAAATTTTCTTTTAATTTTTTAATGTTTTTTGATATTTTTGAAATGTTTAAAATTCTTGAAATTCTTGAAAGTTTTAATTCGACGAATAATTTTTTTTTTTTGAAATTTTGGATATATTTTGGAAATTTTGGAATATTATGAAATTTTTACTTTTTGAAATTTTTTAAACTTTCGAAAAAAAAAGCAAAATTAATAATTTTTCAAAATTTTTAATATATTTTTGAAAAACTTTTAATTAGACCTATAATTTTGGTTTTTTTTTAAATGTTTGATATATTTTAGAAATTTTTGAATATTTTGACATTTTTTACTTTTTGGAATTTTTGGATAAATATTTCAAAATTTCTAATTTTTTGAAATTTTTGATATAATTTTGAAATTTTTGAAAAACTTTTAATTAGACGAATAACTTTGTTTTTTAATTTTTGATATATTTTAGAAATTTTTGAATATTTTTACATTTTTACTAATTGAAATTTTCGAAAAAAATTGCAAAAGATTGATTGTTGAAATTTTCGAATAATTTTACAATGTTTTTTGAAACTTTTTGACATTTTTGCAATGTTTATAAAATTCTTGAAATTTTTGAAAAAGTTTTAATTAGACGAATAGTTTTGTTTTTTTTGAAATTGTTGATAATATATTTTAGAAATATTTTGACATTTTCACATTTTGAAATTTTCGAAAAAAATTGCAAAATTTCTAATTTTTCGAATAATTTTTTAATGTTTTTTTTTAAACTTTTAACAATTTTTGAAATGTTTAAATTCTTCTTGTTTCGTCTGGCACTTGTACAAAATTATTTTTAGTCAATGTGATACGAATATAAACTTTTCTGGATATTTCTTGTTCTTATATTAGGCGAGATCTCGTCCAAAAACGAATAATTAAGTTTTGTGGCGTTCTACCTTCGACTGCGCAGAAAAAATTACTAGACATTAACATAAAATATAAAATACTGAAAAAATTATTGGATAATTCTCTAAATCTAAATGGCAGGTCACGTGGTGTGCGGGCCTCTTAAGCGTAAGAGGACCATCACCTAAATTATTGCTAAAATTCTGTACGAATATCTAATTTTCTCATTATATATTTGATAACTTTTTCGATTTAACTTAATTCTAAAAATTACCAACCCTGTATGAAAAACTCAGCATCGCGAAATACCCATTTAAAAACAAAGAATGATTACCGTAAAAAGTAGAAAATATTTTTTTTACTCGTGGCACAAGGTTCTAAATGGATTTAATTAATTTTAAATTAAGTTTGAGCGAAGTAATTCAGTTGGTTGCTGGTAATTATTTTTTTATTACCTGTAAACATTAAACCTGATTAAAAAAGCAGTAAACGCCGTTATTTTTATTTCATTTTGTTATTTTTAATTCTTCCTTGATAGTGAAATTTTATTCTATAAACCTCCTAATTTCCTGCAGCAAAAAAATGACATTTATATGCGGGATATCTCCTTGTTTTTTTAGTGTTGCGGGATTTTTAACAATGTAGAAAAAAATTGCGACTATAATTGAAACGTCAGAGACAGTACAGTTGGAAATTAATTATTGCGTCCGGTTTGTATTGTATTTTAGGAGAGAATAAAATACTTGATTTATGTATCTTTAAAAATTATGTCGCTTTTTTTTTTGGTTAGAGGGTTATTTTTAATTTCCAAATACAATGATGTTGTATATGAGGAATTTTATTGTAAACATGAAATTTTTTTTATAATTGCTCGAATTTCAATGAAACATTTTCATCATTTTTTAATGTCTAACGGCTTAATCAATTTATGTATTACCCTTATCAATTGTAGATGATTTTGTTTGTTAAAAATCCATTATAACTCTAAATTTATTTTTCTTTACTCATTGAAAATAATATTGATTAAATGTGATGAATTTAGTTTCTTTTTGTAACATTCAAATTCGATAGTTAAATTTAAATTAATTACTTTTGTTTTTCGCCATCAAAATACATTAATAAAATTAGTTTACAAAAATTAAAAGAAAACTTAATTTTTTGTAAAAAATTTTTTTTAACTTTTTATAATTTTGTATAATTTCTACAAGTATTATTTTAAAATTATGAAATATTTCACACATCATGTACTTTTTGATCCCTTCCAGATATTTTTGTCATTTGTTTTACCATTTTCGATTAAACAAAAGGACAAAAAAAAATTAATTTTTGTTTTATTTTGGTTATAATAATTACAATGTTAAATTCGAAGAGACTAAATTATTTTCTAAATATAGAGTTTTATATTACCTATCAAATGGTATAAATCCCATTTTAATATCTTTAATATTTTTAAAGTTATTGAATTTTTTTAAAACTTATTTTAAATTTAAATCTTTTGAATAAAATTTTGAAAAAAATCACAATTATAGATTGTTTTTACTAGAAATTTAATGGTATTTTTTTTTAATCTTTAATATTAATATTAAGCTTAAAAAGAAATAAAACCTTTTTTGAATAATTTTAAAATCAATTGATAATTAAAATCTCATTCGATTTTATTCAAAATGGGAAACAGACCTTTTTTTAGGATTTCTGGATCAAAATGCATTAACAAAAAAAAATCAAATTTTTTGCCACAAATTCATGGGTTGAATTGTTTCATTTTTTGCTATAACTTTTACAAATACTATGTTAAAATTATTAAATAATTTATACACATAGTACTTTTGGATCCTTTTCGGAAATGCTATTTACTTTTTTCATTTATTTTATACTTGTTGATAAAAAGAAATTACAAAAAATTTAAAAAAAATTATTTCTTTTGGCTATAATAATTACAATTCTAAATTCTAAGAAACTAAAATACATTTTAAATTTAGAGTTTTATATTATCTTTAGAATGGTGCAAATCCCATTTCAATAACGTTAATATTGTAGAAATTATTCAACTTAGTTTAAAATCATAATATAATTTTAAATGTTTCTTGGCAAATTTTTAAAAAAAAAATTTGTAATACAATTTTGAAAAAAAATATAATAATAAAATTATTCATTTCTTTTAAATTTTTAATATTAAAATTTAACTAAAAAATAATAATTTAATAAGGATAAAATTTGCTTAAAAATTAAAATAAAAACTGGCGGCGAAACTATGCGGAACTCGAAAAAAAGTTGAAGACAAAATTTGTAGAAAATTTAATGTTCTACAATTTTGATTTGTTGTAAATTTTCATAAAAATCCATAATTTTTTTCGATTTTTCCAATTTGTCAAAGTTTTTTTTTATTTTTTCCGATTTTCCTGGGTTTATTCGATTTTTTTTAAATGTCTCGGTTTTTTCAATTTTTTTTAATTTTTGCAAATTTTCCCTACATTACCCCATTTTTTTTATTTTTTCACAATTTCACTATTTTTCAAATTGTTTCCAATTTTTCCATTTTTTCCAATTTTTTCCGATTTGTTCAATTTTTTTTTATAGATCTTTTCAAATTTTTTTTATATTTTTTCCGATATTTCATGGATTTTTCGATTTTCCTTGATTTCATCAACTTCTTTTTCGATTTTTCCAATTTGTCAAGGTTTTTTTTATTTTTTCCGATTTTCCTGGGTTTATTCGATTTTTTTTAAATGTCTCGGTTTTTTCAATTTGTTCTAATTTTTGCCCATTTCCCCTACATTTCCCCATTTTCTAATTTTTTCACAATTTCACTATTTTTCAAATTGTTTCCAATTTTTCCATTTTTTCCAATTTTTTCCGATTTGTTCAATTTTTTTTATAGATCTTTTCAATTTTTTTTAATATTCTTTCCGATATTTCCTATTTGTCAATGTTTCATTTTTTTTTTATTTATTCCGGTTTTGCTGGGTTTATTCGATTTTTTTTAAATGCCTCGATTTTTTCAATTTGTTCTAATTTTTTTCAAATTTTTGCCCAGTTCCCCTACATTTTCTCATTTTTCCGTATTTTTTCATAATTTCTGCATTTTTCCAATTGTTTCTAATTTTTTCAATTTTTTCGATTTTTTCCGATTTGTTCAATTTTTTTATATAGATCTTTTCAATTGTTTTTAATATTCTTTCCGATATCTCCCAAATTTTTTCCGATTTCCCTTGATTTCATCAACTTTTTTTTCGATATTCCAATTTGTCAAAGATTTTTTTTTATTTTTTCCGATTTTCCTGGGTTTATTCGATTTTTTAAATGTCTCGATGTATCGATTTCTTCGATTTTTTCTATTTTTTTTTAATTTTTGCCCATTTCCCCTACATTTTCCAATTTTTTCCGTATATTTTCATAATTTCTCTATTTTTCCAATTTTTTTAGATTTGTTCAATTTTTTTTTAAATCTTTTCAATTTGTTTTTAGATTTTTCCGCTATTTCCTGAACACCGGAAGTGTTAGTAGAAGTGTTAATGGAAGTGTTTAGTAGAAGTGTTTATTGGAAGTGTTTAGTGGAAGTGTTAGTGAAAGTGTTAGTGGAAGTATTAGTGGAAGTGTTAGTGGAAGTGTTAATGGAAGTGTTTAGTGGAAGTGTCTAGTGGAAGTGTTTAGTGGAAGAGTTTAGTGGAAGTGTTAGTGGAAGTGTTACTGGAAGTGTTAATGGAAGTGTTTAGTGGAAGTGTTAGTAGAAGTGTAAGTGGAAGTGTTAACAAGAATAAAACCCAGGTAAATCCAGAACTTTATCAGACGGGAAGGAAGAAATACGACTAATTTACACCCCAAGCCAAAATTTTTTTCAAAACGAAACTTAGGAGAAACCAGACTGACAAAAATGTAAAAACAAAAAGAAAACAAGTGCAAAGAAAAACACATGAAAACTTAGAACAGCGGACCACAAAAGACGCATCGATGACAAAAGTATAGAGAAAGAACCTGACTAAATTGAAAAATAAAAACAGTCAGGAGAATACTTTGGTAGATGAGAATATGGATGAAGGCGACGCGAATAAGAAAAAAACCGACTGGTCGCTCCTGGACAGACAGTGACAGACGAAAGTAAGGAGAAAAAAATACCAAACGAATTCAGAAATATCAGATACCACTAAAAAATTTCTGTTGTCTAAATTAGAAACTTTCATCCTTCCCCACCCGACGATATGGTCATACCGGAAAAAATTTCAAACGAATAAATTCTATAATTAATTCATGAAAAAAGTCTGTTTCAATATTTTCAAAAATAGCCGAGATATGAGTTTTTTGAAATTTCAACCTCCTCGAGTTCCATCCCCTTAGGTCGGATGGGAAAAAGTTTCAGACAAATTAATTTTATAATAATTAGAATATAATAAAATTTTAATGACCTGTTTCAATATTTTTGAAAATGGCGGAAAAAATATTTTTTTGAAATTTTAACCTCCTCCAGTTGAACCCCGTGGGTCGCATGAAAAAATTTTTCAGACAAATTAATTTTATAATAAATAGGTCATGAAAAAAGTCTAATAACCTGTTTGAATATTTTCAAAAATAGCGAAGATAAGATTTTTTTGAAATTTCAACCCCCTCCAGTTTCATCCCCTTAGTCCGGATGGGAAAAAGTATCAGACAAATTAATTTTATAATAATTAGAACATAAAAGTCTAATGACCTGTTTCAATATTTTTGAAAATGGCGGATATATTTTTTTTAATTTCAACCCCTCCAGTTCCACCCCCGTGGGTCAAATGAAAAAAATGTTTCAGACAAATTAATTTTATAATAATTAGAGCATAAGAAAAGGTCTAATCAAGTTTTTTACTATTTTCAAAAATAGCGGAGATCTGATTTTTTTGACATTTTCCAATTCGCACCCCCTTAGAGGTAGAATGTCCACAAAGCAAGTTAGAAATTAATCAATTGGCAAAATTCCTGACTTACATTATAGTAAAAAAATAAGTAAACATTTTAAAATTATTTTCATGTCACAGGCTGCAATCGACAAATATTTTATTTTTAGGGCTGACATAAAGTAAGCAAAAGAATTTTGTCGTTCGCGTGGAAACGCGCAAGAAAAACGTTTCATTCCGACACGATATTAGGAAACAGAACTCGAGTGGAAAATTTACGAGTATGAAGCCAGCTTGAACAAGCGCAAAACGCTTATATTTCTTTTGTTTTTTTTTGTGTTTTCTCTTCTTGAAAATGCTTTTCGCTAACTTTAAAGTATAGATAGTGTTCTTTCAGTGCAGATAAATCTAATTATTTTTAACTAAGGAGGGAAATTTTTGAACATATAAGACGGACTATCCAGGCAATAAATATATGAGGATTTGCTTTTATAATGTTCTAATGATATTAAATTAGTTCCTGAATATGTTAAAAACAAATTAAGAAAATGGAAAAAAACAATGGAATTGTGAAAATTTAGCCTCAAAAATCACTATAAAAAAACTATTTCAGGAACTTGATTATATTCCCAGATTGGTACATAAGAGATATTTCATTTTTTGTTTTCATTTACAAGTCTTGATATGTTCAAAAATTTATAATTTGAACCATAAAACATCACCAAAGATACATCAGAGACCTGTTATTACGGATCACGTATTTTTGTATAGATGGCGCCACCTGCAAAATAATTATTTTGGGGTATATAATTCATGTCTACGTAACACAATGTTACCTTCATATTTTTAAGTAGCAGAAAAAAAGAAATTCGATATTTTAATAGAAAATTTATGTCTTTGTTCCAATATTTTTTAAAATGCTGCTAAAATTACAATTTCAGTATAATACCTAATGAAAACTAAGTTTCTTTTAGAATTAAAATTATGGTGACTAGATTTCAAAGATCGAAATTCGGGACGCTATTTTTAATATTTTTTTTTACAAATAAATTATTTTATTATTGTTGTTATAATAGATGTGGTAACTTATACAATAATAAAAAACTTATGTTCTTCCTGAGAAGATATTTTCAAAAGTCTATTACACCTTTAATGTAAACTAAATAGTTTTTAAGTTATAGATCATTGAAAATCGCATTTTTCCAACTTCAAGTGGCTCCGGCCAAACGAAAGAAATCGACAAAAATTAAAAAACAGAATAATAAGAAGAATGAGAAAAAACTTAAAAAAATTGAAGAAAATAGAAAAACAGAAAAAAAAACAAAAAACAGAAAAATCAGAGAAGTGAGAAAAAATTATAAAACAAAAAAAAAGAATAAAAAAAATAGAACAATGAGAAGAATTGGGAAAAATTAGAAAAAATAAGAAAAAAAACAGAACAAAAAACGGCCAAACGAAAGAAATCGACAAAAATAAAAAACAGAATAATAAGAAGAATGAGAAAAAACTTAAAAAAATTGAAGAAAATAGAAAAACAGAAAAAAAAACAAAAACAGAAAAATCAGAGAAGTAAGAAAAAATTAGAAAACAAAAAAAAGAATAAAAAAAATAGAACAATGAGAAGAATTGGGAAAAATTAGAAAAAATAAGAAAAAAAACAGAACAAAAAACGGCCAAACGAAAGAAATCGACAAAAATAAAAAACAGAATAATAAGAAGAATGAGAAAAAACTTAAAAAAATTGAAGAAAATAGAAAAACAGAAAAAAAAACAAAAACAGAAAAATCAGAGAAGTAAGAAAAAATTAGAAAACAAAAAAAAGAATAAAAAAAATAGAACAATGAGAAGAATTGGGAAAAATTAGAAAAAATAAGAAAAAAAACAGAAGAAAAACGGCCAAACGAAAGAAATCAACAAAAATAAAAAACAGAATAATAAGAAGAATGAGAAAAAACTTAAAAAAATTGAAGAAAATTGAAAAACAGAAAAAAAAACAAAAAACAGAAAAATCTGAGAAGTGAGAAAAAATTAGAAAACAAAAAAAAAGAATAGAAAAAACTAGAACAATGAGAAAAATTCGGAAAAATTAGAAAAAATAAGAAAAAAAAACAAAAAATCATAAAAATGAGAAAAAATAGAAGAATCGAAAAAATCGGAAAAAAACAGTAAAAAAAAAAACAAAAAAAAGAAGAGAGAGAAATTAGAAAATATTGGGAAAAAATGAAAAATAATAGTGTGAAATTCAGAAAAAAACGAAGCAATCAAAAACCAAAAAAATTATGCTAAAAAACGAAAAATAATACTCAAAAAACGCAAGAAATCAAAAAAATATCACAAAAAAATGCAACAAAATCACAAAAATAGTGAGAAAATTATCGCAAATTATCACAAAAAATCAAGTGAATTAGAAAAAATGAGAAAACGAAAAAAATAGAAAAAAACAGAACAATGAGAAAAAAATGAGGAAAAATTAGAAAAAAAGAAGAAAAAAAAAAGTTTTATTTTTTGGATCTCTAAATTTTAACAATCTGAAAATCTGAAAAAATCGAAAAAAACGCAATTAAAAAAAACAAAAAACTTTGAAAAAAAGAAAAAAATTGAGAAAGAAATTAGAAAATATTGGGAAAAAATGAAAAATAATAGTGTGAAATGCAGAAAAAACGAAGGAATCAAAAAACCCAAAAAAAAACGAAAAATAATGCTCAAAAAACGGAAGAAATCGAAAAATATCACAAAATATCGCAAAAAACAGCAACAAAATCACAAAAATATCGCAAATTATCACAAAAAATCAAGTAAACTAGAAAAAAACGAGAACAAAATTAGAAAAAAAAAATAGAAAAAAAAACAGAACAATGAGAAGAAAATGAGGAAAAATGAGAAAAGAAGAAGAAATAAAAACAAATTTTATTTTTTGGATCTCTAAATTTTAACAATCTGAAGATCTGAAAAAATCGGAAAAAAACAATAAAAAAAAACAAAAAACTTTGAAAAAAAGAAAAAATTGAGAAAGAAATTAGAAAATATTGGGAAAAAATGAAAAATAATAGTGTGAAATGCAGAAAAAACGAAGAAATCAAAAAACCCGAAAAAAACGCTAAAAAACGAAAAGTAATACTCAAAAAACGCAAGAAATCGAAAAAATATCACAAAAAAACGCAACAAAATCGCAAAAAAATGAGAAAATTGTCGCAAATTATCGCAAAAAATCAAGTGAATTAGAACAAATGAGAAAAAATGAGAAAACGAAAAAAATAGAAAAAAAAACAGAACAATGAGAAGAAAATGAGGAAAAATTAGAAAAAAAGAAGAAACAAAAACAAATTTTATTTTTTGGATCTCTATATTTTAACAATCTGAAAATAATTATTAGTTTTTGTAGCGAAAATCATAGGGTGCTAATGCAACCAAAAAATGGTATATGGATTGTGACTAGATTTATACTGCATTGGAATATACAGTAATTTTGATAAAATTTTCCATTTGTAATGAAGAAAATTGTTTAAATATACCGTAATTGTACTTGTATTTTATATACCGGGTGTCGATTAATTATTTAGTCATGGATGCCAGAATTCCAGGGGATGATTGTCAAACTTGGTAGGGATACTGGATTCAAAAATTAGAAAATTTTTCATTATTTCATACTCACTTTAAGAATTTCAAATAGAACACCACCCTGTATATTTTTACATTACTTTTTACCCTTAGATACCTTTTCATTACGATTAAGATATTAGCCCAGGGCCAATCAGAATTTTTGAGGACAGAACACCGAAACATTCTATACAGGATAGGAATAGCCCGAATCGTTCTTAAAAATTATTACAAAAAGAAAGAAAAATTCAGCTCATGTAGAAATTTTTTAGAGTGATTGGAAAATGGCATTTTTTACTATTCGTATTTTTGGTTTTTATCATTTTTTACAGGGTTTTTAAATATAAAGGTATTTTTATTTTTTTTTCAATCTTAAAGTGTGATTCAAGACAAAAGGCTTGTAAAAAATTGAATAATTAAAAATTTCTACGACCAATTTCTTGATTGAAAAATTTTGATTTTTTTTTGAAATACGTTAATATTCAATTTTAAAATTCCAAATAAATCGTGAAATTTAAAAGACTTTAAAATAAACATTTCAACAAAATTTCAAGTATATTAAAAAATTTTCGACATTAAAAACTCAAAGATTAAAAAAAACGGGTTTTCACCGTTATCTGGAAAAATTTAAGGTTATGTTGAAAAATAGTCTGTAAAAAAACCATTTTCAACCCTTAAAAATCACCTCCCTTCGAGACCTTTACGTGTGCAGTGGTGCATTTTTTCCCTCTTTTTGTAATATGTAGCGGATTTTTTTTTCTAATATGATTTGGCCCTAGACTATATGCATAAATGTGATTTTAAAAATTTCTTAATTGAAATTGAAAAGATCTTAAATATCACTTTTTTAAACGATAAATATTAACTTATTCTTCATCAGTAATAAATTAATTTCATTGTGATAGAAAATAAAACAGAATAAATAGTTTTGTTGTGTATATACATGTATATACCTAAATTGCAACTGTATTCGAAATAAATTTTAACTAAAACTTTGATAGCAGGAGGAAAGTGCTCAGTGGCAAATAATAAATACCGAGCAAGTCCCAGGGCTATTAAATTATTCCCTTATGTAAATTTCTCTTTGCATTTATTATAAAATTATAAAAGCTTATCTGCATATGAAGCTAAAAACAAAACAAAAAGACCTTGTAGCACTTTAATGCACAGACAAAATATTAACGCCGACGTTTTCAATTAGTTAAAAAAATAGGTTGCTGTTTGAAATAATTAAAAATTATAAATAATGTTCGTTATATTAATATTTATGAGCAATGATGTGATCAGTGAGTTTTTTTTTTCAAAAGGACGTAATTGTACACTTTTTTACTTTCCCGACCCACCTCCGGGAAGGGAAAGTATTGTGAACGAGCTAAAAAAAATTTCGAGATAAAGATGGAAATATCCCTTTTGAGGTCACCTGAGATGATTAAGACTATTTCCAGATGGAAATCTGTCTGTCTGTGTGTATTCTTCCACGATGGAGGCCACACGTTTAATCCGAAATTTGGTATATGGGTTTGGGTTACCCGTCGGAAGAATCCATTAGTTTTTGTACGACTTCTGTCAAACGGAAGTGCCACTATTAACAAATGACAGATGCAATATGTCACGTAATTTGACTTGCAATATGTAATTTGAAAATCCTTGAAAAACTCTATTCAGAACAATCAAAATTATTTCTCTAACTATCGCCTGTCAATAATAAAAAAATGTTAAAATTTAAAAATTTAACGTTAAATATCTATAAAAGTATTCGTGGATACTCGTCAGGAAAGTTTTGGGACGACACAACCGTTTTTTTTTACTTTTTTGGCATTTTTTTGGTTTATTTATTTTGTATCTTTTTTGCTTTTTTTTCGGTTTTTTTTTCGTTTTTTATTCTTTTTCCTTGATTGCCCATTTTTTAGGCTTTAATATGGCTATTTCGTTTTGCATTTGTTGTGCCTTCTTTTACCATTTTTTGGCCGTGTTTTTGCCTTTATTTTATCCTTTCTTTTGTTTTTTTTTGCCTTTTTACCTTTTTCTTTTTTTTAGTTTTTTTACCCTTTTCATTTTTTCGGCATTTTTGGCCATTTTTATATTTATTTGCCTCGATTTTGCCTTTTTTCTTGCTTTTTATACCCTTTTTGGCCTTTTCACCACTTTATACCCTTTTTTGCCTTTATTTTACCCTTTCCTTTTTTTTGTTGCCTTTTTTACCTTTTTCTTCTTTTTAGCTTTTTTACCCTTTTTATTTTTTTTTACTTTTTTGGCCATTTTTGCATTTATTTGCCTCGATTTTGCCTTTTTTTTTGCTTTTTATACCCTTTTTGGCATTTTTTTGCTTTTTTTTTAAAAAAAAATGACTTTTTTGGCCTTTTTTGAACTTTTTTGGCCTTTTTTGTCTCTTTTTGGCTTTTTTGATAACTCTTTAAAATTCTTTTTTAATTTTTTAAGACTTTCTTGAACTTTTTTGCCTTTATTTTGTTTGCCTCTATTTTGTCTTTTTTGCATTTTTAAAAGTGTTAAAAAAAATTTTATTACTTTAATGGCATTTTTTGAATTTTTTGTCATTTTTTGACTCTATTTTAACCTTATTTTTTTAACGTTTTTTTCCATTTTTTAACTTTTTTTGCCTTTATTTTGTCTTTTTTATTTTTTGTACTTTTTGGCGTTTTTTGCTTTTTTCCCTTTACTTGTCTTTTTTTTGTACTTTTTGTTGATTTACCCCTTTTTCCTTTTTTTGCCCATTTTTTCTTTTATTAAGACTTTTTTCCTTCTTTATTTTTCCGTTTGTTGCCTTTTTTGCTTTTTTTGCCCCGTTGCCTCTTTTGCAAAATTTTTACAAATTGTATTAAGATTTTTATGCTATTTTTGATTGTTGCCTATTTTCACTCTTTTTTATTATAGTTTTATTTTTTGCAATTGTTTATCATTTTTAACAATTTTTTTGTCTTTTTTTGAAATAATTCGTTAACTTGTTGCCATTTTTAGTAATTTTTGTCGTTTCTCATTTTAATTAATTATTGAGTACTTTTGCACTGTGTACCTATTTTTATTTTCCAGCAATTTACTTCATTTTTATCATTTTCCCATTCAGGAATTTGGTATTTGTTAATTAAAATAATCATATTCCCCACAGCCTAGCCGGGAAAGTTCTGGGGTGACACAGCCGATTTTTTTTAATTATTTTTAATAGGAAATAGTTTCTATTAGAAAATCATTTTTAAAAGCTAATATTGCTTCATAGAGTTTGTTTTTTTTTTTCGTAAATATATGGAAAACCGTTAAAGTGATTACAGCACTCCTTGTAATTTTCGGACAAGGATATTTCAAAAAACAATTGTGTTAAACAATTAAAATTTTGAATATATAAATTAGGTAATATTATCTAGGGATTCTTGCATTTTTAAATTTTAATTCCGAAAATAATATCAAGGACCTTTAAATTTCAAAAGTTCCTAATGCAAATGCATGAATCCATCAATAGCTCTTGTCTTTTTAATTATTTTTTAAATTTGGCAAAAATGAATTGCCTCATTAAGTGCTGCCTCCTGGTGTAATGCGCTTATTATTACCCGTGATAGTTTTTAATCTACGTTAGCATATACAAAGGCCGCAGTTCATCTCTTTTCTAACTAATGTGGGTGCTTCCAACGTAAAATTCATGACTCGGTGCTGTACCTTAAAGTATGTACGCAAAGCAATTATCTTTTTTACATGAAACGAAATAACTAAAGGTCAAAAGAGTTTATGAAAAATAAGGTTTTTGATGTATCTTATTTTCTATTATGATTTTATGAAAGCAAATTGAACGACCATTCACCCGATAATGATAAAAACTTGAAATAAGTTTTCGATTTAGAAGCAGAACGATTCATGAATAAATTCATTAATTTATTTGTCAAATTTATTCATAAAGTTACTCCGTTCGCTGCACTCATCTAAGAAACTCATGAATTTTTCGCAAACTCTTTAACTATAATATTATCCTGGATTTCATTTAAATGAAGTTGAAATGAAAAATGAACTGACGCAGATGCGTTGCAAACATTTTTTTTTGTGCTTCTACTCGTATTATTATATAATAAAAATAAATGAAATGAATTTTGCCGCATGTCGGAAGAATGGGTGCTGTCAAAAAATTTTTGATGTTTTATTATTTTTCTGAATTTGTAAGTAAAAAATATATTAAAATGTCTATTCTTTACTTTGTTCAGGTTATTGTAATATTTGTTATAGTTTTAAATTACATATTTTACTTTCCCGACCCACCTCCTAGAAGGGAAAGTATTGTGAACGAGCTAAAAAAAAATTCGAGATAAAAACAGAAATATCCATTTTCGGGTCCCCTGAGACGATTAAGACCATTTCCAGATGGAAGTCTGTCTGTCGGTCTGTGTGTGTATATTCTTCCACGATAGAGGCCACACGTTTAATCCGATTAAGCTGAAATTTGGTATATGGGTATGGGCTATCTGTCGGAAGAATCAATTAGTTTTTGTACGAGATCTGTCAAACGGAAGTATCACTATCAAAAAATGACAGATGCAATATGTCACGGAATTGGACATGCAATATGTCGTTTGAAAGCCCTTGAAAAACTCTATTCAGAACAGTCAAAATTATTTCTCTAACTGTCACCTGTCAAAAATAAAAAAATGTCAAAATTTGAAACTTTAACATTAAATATCTGATAAAGTATTCGTGGATACTCGTCGGGAAAGTTTTGGAGCGACACAACCGATTTTTTTTAATTTAGCGTCTAGGATGAAGTCATAATGATAATAAATCTAATATTCTAGCCAACAAGTGCTTTTTGAATCAAACTTTTTTCTCCGTCTCCAAGAAATATGAAAGAGGTGTCTGTCATTCGATTCGAAAGAGCGTGTAGATGATTTTTGAAAAAATTCAAGAGCCGATTGCAAAATTTGCAAAAGTTATAAACTATTAACTGGAAAAAATGGGGTTTGATTTTTTGAAAATATCTTGAAAATTATTTGACATTTTTCAAAATTGAAAAAAGATTCAAAAAGAGGGGGAAATTTTCCAAAGCAAATTATACTTCCCGGAACTGTAGGACCAATATTTATAATTTTCCCAGAGGGTTTAAAATACCGCCAAAAACGAGGACTCTGGTTTGCGTAAGCGCCGCCCACTTTGGACCTTTAATGAATAAATATTATTTAAACTTATTAAATCTGAAAATTAGGAATTGAAAAAAATCAGGCATCTATTGGATAGATTTATAAACAATAATCCGCGGTCAATAAATTTTTATCGCGATTTTTCTATTAATTATGCATTAGTTAATTAACAATTTTTTTCCTACTTAAACATGAACATTGTAAGTGCGATAATTGTTAAATAACAAATCTGATTATTTTTGTTCCTTTGTTGTACATATTTTTGAAAGGTCTCAGAAGAAATCCTCGTTGAAAAACCCAAAAGAAAAATTGTTATTTTTCACTTTGCTATTAACAATTAACCTAGGTTAAAAATTAAAAAGCTTGCTATTATTGCAAAAATAATTAAATGTTCTAGTAGTGGAAAAAATAGTATATATAAACCAAGGTAGAGAAGATTTTTCTCAGCCTCGCAACTTATTATCCCTTGATGCTTCGTATCTCGGGATAATAATAATGCTCGGCTGAGAAAAATTACTTCTCAACCTTGGTGTATAATATACTTTTAACTGACAGAAGTAACGTTTAAAAGGCCCACACATCACGTGACTTTTGTGTTTGCCGGTTAGAGAATTACCCAAGCAAAATGTGCTTGTATTCTAATAAATTGGGTGTAAAAAATTTTTTGTAGTATTTTCCGGTTAATGTTAAATAATCCTACCTTCTAGTGCAATTTTTTCTGAGCAGAACAGTGTGGTGCGCCATAAAACATAATTATTCGTATTTGGACGAGAAGAAGATATAGCAACTAAAAATATGCGGTTTTTTCGTGATATTTGAAATATTTATGAGAAGAGCGCATCTGTGCTACATTTTTCAAATTTGTCTAGGGAAAAAAGTTGATAGTCGTATCACTTTTACTAAAATTATTTTTAAAAAAGTGCCACAGACGCACTCTAAAGAATTAACTATAGAATCGATTGGTAAAAACCGCAGCTTCCTATCTTTAATATTAACGGAGCGCTCGTCCAAAAACGATTTCAGGCAAGTACGTACCGACGCGATTCACAGCTACTATATATAGTTTGATTATGAGAAACAACCATTTTTATCGCTGTCAAACTGATAAAACTGTCATCATTAAATGACACATTTTATATAGGACTTAATTTATCACGAATAAAAAAATTATCTTCCGATGCCACTGGTCACTTAACTGCTAACTTCACACCGGTATTTATTTGTCAGATATTTTTCCCTACTCAAATCATGATATATTCAGTTAGTACAATACTGAGTTTCGGTTTCAATATTTTCTAAAGTACACAGAAATGAGTCTTCTGAAAATGAGTCTATATTCTCTTTAAAATTCCGCAACTCAATTTGTTTGGTGGCGTACGAAGGACAATAATCCTCGAGTGTATCCGCCATTTATGAATAAATTTATTTAGCAGATAACCCTTTCGAAAATAGATACTTTATCGCCGAGGGAAACTCAATTTTAATAAAATTGAGATCATTTCCAGAGACGGTTTATTTAAAATGTCACTGTATAAAATAGGTTAATTACAAATATGCGTCAAAACGCTACATTTATTATCATGGTAACTCCTTTGTGTTTTGTTTATGATAAAATTCCAATAGCAGAAGGTAGTATAGTCCATCAAATATTTCTTTTAACTTTTTAACAACCCCCAGCTGAGTTGACGAAACAAAAATTCACTAAAACTACGCAAATTTTGTCAATAATGAGTCAAAAATGGTAGTGTCTATTGATACTATTTTAAGTTATAATAAAGGATATTGATATTCTAAATTTTCAACGGTTTTCCTGCCTTTTTTCAGTAGCAATATCCCTAGGACATTGATAATAGACGAGATAATTTATGACAATTGAAAGCTCCTTTCTTGGTAACAGCCCGAATCCGAAGGCTGAGGAATATAATGTCCGAGGGATATTCAGCGGAAAATTTTTTGACAAATATATTTGTGACTGTAGGTTGTATTTCTGGGATTTTTTTTTTTTTGATTAGCGCATTTATTCTTTGAACGTTAACATTGCCAAAACGTCACAAGTTGTCACTGAATGCAATTATCAGTGTAATGTTGACATGATTGGGTGAATTGTGAAAAATGACAATATTTTAGTGGTTGTTAGAATTGCCAAAAAAAATTCGGAATAATAAATATTTTGTAATAGATTAGAATATGCTAAATTATATTTCCTTTAATTATATTTGTTATGCATATTATGCTATAATTCACTACTTTTTAAACTTGGTAATGGACGAGTAGACACGCCCAAACATATTAGCCACCCTATATATTTTAAGACAAAATTACTAGTCGACCTGAAGTCTGTCATTTTAAGAAAAAAGAAATATTGGACAGATTATATGAGCAGTAAAATAGCTATGACACTTCGAGCAATGGAAAATAACATGTGAAATCGCTAAATTCCATTCTGGTAAATTTTTGTCTATTCCAAGGTCACTCGTGACGTCATCAACCTCCGGATTTGATCCAAATACACGTTTCTGATCAGAAACGGATCAGACGATGATCAAACCTGATCAGAAGTGGATCGAGACTTGTCAGAGGTTGTTGAACTGTGTTGCCAATAAGTCGCAAATAGCGCAAAAATTACGACTTTTCACTCTGTTTTGCTCCATATTTTGTGTATTTTTGCGCTTTTTCTAGATACGTTCAACATGCTTGAAACCGTAATTTTGAAGTTTTGATATCACAAAACCAAAGAAAATCAGAAGGTACTGTCATTGAAATAGAACTGACAGTTGTCAAACAGCTGATCGAAGAGCAAACAGACAAATAGCTCAGGCAGCTTGGTCCTCAAAAAAAAAGAATAAGACAAAAGCAAATAAGAAACAAACGACCAATACGTCTACCCAGGCCTTTGAAATTTAATATTATTAATATATAAAATATCAGATAATACGCAAGCGCAAATACACATATATGCCAGTAATGTAAATTGACGTTTGAATTACTTGACATATATTGCGCTTTTATATTGGATGCATTGGACTATTTATCTCTTCAACATCGGCAACACTGGTCACGAGTGACCTTGACGTGGATAAAATTTACCAGAATAGACCTTAGCGATTTCACCTATTATTTTCTATAAGGAGTGTGCTCGAAGTGTCATAACTATTTTATTATTAACCCTTCTATAAATGCTTTTTATTTTGTTGCCTAATTCTGATGCCGGACCTGGTATTGGTCACTCTTTTACTACAAGGTCTCCATTAGAGCATTAGGCAATGTTGGGGTGAGTTCTGAACTAATTTTATTCGAATTGCGGTGCTGAAAACAAATTCACTTATAAGTTTCCGAATTAAATTTTAAATTAGGGGGATTCTCAATGGTTATACTCACTACCCAAATATAATTACTATGCAAACTTAATTTCGAGAAATTTAGTAGGCGTCAAATTCGCTTCCGCGTTTTCTATTAAAATAATGGTTTCTAGATCTATAAAATATAGAAATAAGAAATGATGTTGATGTAGAAAAAAAATGGGTTGTGTCCCCCCAAAACTTTCCACGAATACTTTTTCAGATATTTAATGTTAAAGTTTCAAATTTTGACATTTTTTTATTTTTGACAGGTGACAGTTGGAGAAATAATTTTGACTATTTTGGATAGAGTTTTTCAAGTGCTTTCAAATGACATATAAAAAATTTCAGCTCAATCGGATCAAACATGTGGGCTCTATCGTTGAAAAATACACACAGACAGACAGACAGACTTCCATCTGGAAATGGTCTTAATCATCTCAGAGGACCTCAAAATGTATATTTCCATCTTTATCTCCAATTTTTTTTTAACCTGTTCACAATACTTTCTCAAAGGTGGGTCGGTAAAGTAAAATTCTTTTATCAATCCTTAAAAAATCTTTAAAAAATACTTAAAAAGTCTTTAAATAATCCAAAAAAATCCATAAAAAATCATTAAAAATCCTTAAAGGAAACCTGATTAAATCTTAAAAGAAACTCTTAAAACAATAAAATTTGTAGAAAAATATTTTTTAAAACTTTGCAATATCCAAATTTTCTAGAAAAACTCAAGAATGTAAAATCCTCGAAAAATCTTGAAAATACTCACTAACAAAAATCATAAAAAAATTCTTAAAAAATCCTTAAACATTTCTATTAAAAATACTTGAAAAGTCCTGGAACAATCTTTTGAAAATTCTTGACAAAATTCTTGTAAAATTTTTGTAAAATCTTTCAAAAATCCTTAAAGCATTATTAAATAATTAATAATTAAAAAGGCTTTGAAGAACCTGAAAAATTCCTTGACCTATCATTGAATAATTCCTGAAAAATTCACAAAAAATCCTTAAAGAATTTTTAGTCGAAAACATGAAAAAATATTAAAATAGACTTGCCATACTAAACCTTAAAAATCCTTTCATGAAAATCGTTAAAAAATCGATTAAAAATCGCTTAAACATCCTTAAACAATCCCTAATTAATATCTTTAAAAAATCCTTAAGAAAGACTGGAAAATCCTTAAAAAAGACTTAAAAAAATTTTAAAAATCCCTAAAAAAACCTTACAAAATACTTAAAAACATCTAAAATCCTTAAAGAATCCTTAATAAATCCTTAAAAACTCCTTAAAAATCCTTAAAAAAATCTTATTAGATCATAAAAAAAACCCTTAAAAAGTTAAAATTTCTTGAAAAATCGTTGTAAAAACTTTGCATAATCCAAATAACTTTTTAAAACTAAAAAATGAGAAATCCTGGAAACAAACGTAAAAATACCCTGCAAACACTGAAAAATTCCTTGAATAATTTATTGAAAAATTCGTAAAAAATCCTTTAAAATTCCTTAAAGAATTTTTATTCCAAAACATTAAAAATCGATTTAAAATACTTAAAAATCCTTAAACAGTCCCTAATTAATAAAACCTTTAAAAAATCCTTAAGAAACACTGAAAAAATCCTTAAAAAAGACTTAAAAAAACTTTAAAAATCGCTAAAAAATCCTTGAAAACATCTAAAATCCTTAAAGAATCCTTAAAAAATCCTTAATATATCCTTATAAACTTCTTAAAAATCCTTACAAAAATCTTATTAAATTGTAAAAAAACCCCTTAAAAAGTTAAAATTCATTGAATAATTCTTGAAAAATTCGTAAAAAATCCTTTAAAATCCTTTCATGAAAATCGTTAAAAAATCGATTAAAAAATCATTAACAAATACTTAAGCGGTCCCTAATTAATATCTTTAAAAAATTCTTAAGAAATGCTAAAAAATTCTTTAAAAAAAAAGCCTTAAAAATCCTTTAAAAAACACAAAAAAATCCTTACAAAATCCTTAAAAAAATCTAAAACCCTTATAAAATCCATAAAAAATCCTTAATAAATCCTTAAAAACTCGTTAAAAAATCAATAAAAAAATCATACTGAAAAATTCCTTGAAACATTCGTAAAAAATCCTTTAAAATCTCTTAAAGAATTAAAAAATCCTTACAAAATCCTTAAAACAATCTAAAACCCTTAAAAAAAATCATACTGAAAAATTCGTAAAAAATCCTTTAAAATCTCTTAAAGAATTTTTATTCCAAAACATGAAAAATATTAAAATAGCCTTGTCATATTAAACCTTAAAAATCCTTTCTTGAAAATCGTTAAAAAAATCAGTTGTCGCCCCAAAACTTTCACGACGAGTGTCCACGAATACTTTTTTAGATATTTAATGTTAAAGTTTCAAATTTTGACATTTTTTTATTTTTGACAGGTGATAGTTCTTCAAGAGCTTCCAAATGACATATTGCAAGTCAAATTCCGTGACATATTGCATCTGTCATTTTTTGACAGTGACACTTCCGTTTGACAGATGTCATACACAAACTAATGGGTTCTTCCGACGGATAACCCAAACCCATATACCAAATTTCAGCTCAATCGGATCAAACATGTGGCCTCTATTGTGGAAGAATACACACAGACAGACAGACAGACTTCAATATCAGGTGACTTCAAAATGGATATTTCCATCTTTACCTCGAAATTTTTTTTAGCTCGTTCACAATACTTTCCCTTATCGAAGGTGGGTCGTGAAAGTAAAATTAGGAGTAAAAAAAATGTTACTTAACTTATTCTTTGTATCATTCTAAAGTATTAAAAATGCATGTTCTATAAAAAAATTAAGTTAACATGAATTTCAAATTTTTTTTATTTTAAATATAGCACAATAATAGTATTTTTAAATTTTTATATAAAGACTTGGTGCTTGTGAATTTAGAGCACTTTATTGTAAAAAGTGCTTAGTGCTCGTATTTTTAAAGCACTTTTTTGATTGCTTAGTTCTCGTGAACACTTTTTGTTAGTTCTCGTCACAGCTCTGGAATGCCCAATATATGAGTTATAACGAATGAGGAAATAGTCATCTTAGATACTATTTAAAAAAATATTAGTTAATTAAATACATAGTTATTACAAATAAAGAATGAAACAACTAGAAGTCATATGAAAAAATTTTTAATAAAAGACAAACAGTCTGAAAGGCGACATGTTTCGTTCTACACGACCATCATCAGGCTAATAACAAATTTAATCCAAAACGTAGAATTTCAGACTGGTTGTCTTTTATTAAAAATTTTGTGGTATGACTTCGAGTTCATTCTTTATTGAATACTTTATCACATATGAGTATGGATAATATTTTGTTGTTATTACAAATGTTAAACAAAAATTAGTGGTAATTTGTTACCATTTTATTTCTTTAATTCAATTTCAAGATTCCAGTTTCCTGTATCAGTTTCATTGTTTAATCTCACTCCTTTCGAAGACAATTAGACGTTTTTCGTGAAATGAAAAAGAAAGAAAGTAGAAAGGCACTTACCTAGTGTTTGATGGAAGATTTTGTCAAAGTTCACTTCGTTCTTTTTCTCCAGATACTTGTGCATCACACTCCGTACGCTGGAACAAAAAAAAAGAATCAGTCTATGTCGATATTGGTTTTCAGATTCGGATTTGAAATATGGGATAGGTATACACCAGGGAAATACTTCGGGAGCGTTAAGTATGTCTGGAAATTTTGCTACTATTGATATTGATTCTATTTTATTAAAATCACAGTTCAGATTCTAGGCAATATTTTGATCAGGGGTCGGGAATAATTTGATCTTGATCAAAAAATAAAAAATCATGGATTTGTTTGTTTCAATTCTAATTAAAAAATTGAAAAATTTGCTTGTCTAAATTAATATACATGGTGGACCGGATTTAATTTGCGTATACGGATTTCTCGTAAACCGTAATAGATGCAATATCGATTAAGTGTATGTGTATTTTCAAGACGATTTGATTAGTTTTTTCAAAATTAAAATATCAGGTCCGGTTTATGGGATATTTGGGAAAAACCGAAATTAACGATTAACACATTAATTTTTAAACTATATAAAACTTTTTTATTGAAGGCCTAATATAGCTTAATATAACATGTCCAAATTTTTAAAATAACCTTTCGTCTTTGAAGGTCAACTATTTTTACTGAGGCCCGAAAGCCTCAGTATTAGTTTCGTGATGGCGAAAAAATTTCTTATACCTACCACTTTTTACCACTCCGAAAATGCAAAAAAAATCCTGTCCGGACGTCTGGATGTTTGTCTGTCTGTCTAGATGTAAACACTGTACTTTTGACACATTGTTCGATTTTGGCGATTTTTTCTTTCGTTTTTTTATTTTTGGCTTTTTTACACTTTTTCTAATTATTTTCGTTTTTTTCCGTATTATTTTTTATTTCTTTTTTCTATTATTTTTTTTTATCACTTTTTTCCGGTTTTCTCATTATTCTGATGTTTTGTTTTTTTTTCTGTTTTTTTTTTTATTTTTTCTATTCTTTTCTCATTGTTCTATTTTTTTTATTTCTTTTTCTTTCGTTTTCTAAATTTTTATAATTATTTTATTGAAAGAATTTTTTTGATTTTTTGATTTTTTGTTTTTTTCTGTTTTTTTTTTCTTATTTTTTCGATTTTTTCTAATTTTTCTTCTTTTTTGTCATTACTTCGTTTTTATTTAATTTTTTTTTCACTTACTTTTTTTTTCTATTTCTTTTTTGTTTTCTAATTTTTTCTCATTTTTTCTTGTTCCTTTGATTTTTTTCGATTTTTTTGGCATTTTTTTTGGTATTGTGTTGCGATTTATTTCTATTCTTTTCGATTTTTTTTAATCATTTTTTTATTTCTTTCTTTTATTTACAATGGTTCCGGTTTTGGTTGTTCTTTACGATTTTTTCCAACTTTTCCGTTTTTTTTGCGATATATTTCAATTTCCTTCATTTTTGCGGTTTTTTCTATTTTTTACTCTTTTTGTTTATTTTTTCTAAATTTAACAATTTTATTCTTCATTTGTTTCCAATATTTTCCGATAATTTTTGTTTCTTTTCGATTATTTCCGATTTTTTCTGATTTTTTTCGATTCTAATTTTTTCTCGTTTTCCATATTTTACAATTTTATTTTTCATTTGTTTCCAATATTTTCCAATACTTTTTATTTCTTTTTCGATTAATTCCGATTCTTCAAATTTTTTCTCATTTTTCACTAATTTTTTTGATTTTTTTCATATTTTATTCTCATTTTTTTAATATTTTCTAGTTTTTTTGATTTTTTTCTCATTGTTCAATTTTTTTCCATTTCTTTCTTTTATTTTCCTATCCTCCGATATTTTTTTGTTTTCTAGTTTTTTTTTCTCTCATTTTTCTGATATTTTACTGATGCCCAAAAGCCTCAGTATTAGTTTCGTGATGGTAAAAAAAATTTTTTACCCCCACTTTTATCACTTTTCTCGACGTTTCCGAGCTCCCTGAGTCCGAAAATGTAAAAAAAAACATGTCCGGACGTCTGGATGTAAACACTGAACGAAAGCTCCGATCGAATTCCGGTTTTCACTTTACCTAGTTATTTTTGTCCAAGGAAGAACCCTATTGAATTTGAACAGGATCGGACCGGCTCTTTCGGTACCCATCATATAAATTAAAGTGGTTTGCATGGGAAAACATTTTTCCAATTCAAATTTTTAGAACAAAATGTCAAACGGAGTTTACGAAATGGATGGGAATGTTGCAGAAATTATTGACACATTGTTTGATTTTAGCGATTTTTTTTTGTCTTTTTTACAATTTTTTTGATTATTTTCGTTTTTTTTCTGTATTATTTTTACTTATTTTCTATTATTTTTTTTTCACTTTTTTTCCGGTTTTCTCATTATTCTTCTTTTTTTTGTTTTTTTTGGTTTTTTCTGTTTTTTTTTTCGATTTTTCTAATCTCTTTTCATTTTTTCTCATTGTTCTTTTTATAAATTTTACCATTCAAAAAAAATGAAAATGAATGAAAATCAAAGAAAATAAATTGAAACAATTGAAAATAAATGAAAAAAATGAAAATAAACGAAAATAAATTAAAATAAATGAAAAACGATGAAAATAAATGAAAATGAATGAAAATAAATTAAAAGAAATTAGAATAAATACAAATAAATGAACACGAATGAAAATCAATAAAAGTAAATGAAAATAAATGCAAATTTTTGTTAATGAAAGAAAATAAATGAAAATATATGAAAATAAATGAAAATATATGAAAATAAATTCATGTTATAGAGGGGTAAATATTTTGTTCCAAATAATAAACTTTTTTATAACGCGGGGAGTGAAACTAGTACTTTTACTCCCTTGGGACTAAAATTTTTTAGTCTCTTTGTCTCTTAGTACCTTTGTTTCTCTAAACTTTTGTCACTTTTTTTGTCTCAAATTTTCTTTCTTTTTTCGCTAAAATTACTTTTTTTCTTTCATTAAAAGTAACCCTTTTTTTCATTTTTGTCGAATTTCTCTTCTTTTCTCTCAAATTTTGTTACTTTTTTGAGTAAATTACACGTTTTTTAAAAAATTACCTGTTTTTTTAAAAAATTACCTCTGTTGTCGAAAATTACCTTTTTTTCTCATTTTGTTTACATTTTTGGCTTAAATTTTCCCTCTTCCTCCAAAATTTACTCTTGTTTCTCTCAACTTTTTCAATATTTAATCTGAAATTTCCTCTTTTTCCCTAAAATTACCTCTTGTAAAAATACCCCTTTTGTAAATTAAACCTTTCTTTTTCATTTTTGTCAAATTTCCCTTCTTTTGTCTCAAATTTTATCACTTTTTTCTCAAATTATCCCTTTTTTTAGATTACCTCTTTTTACCTATTTTGTCTCGAAGTTCCTCTCTTTCTACAAAATTTCCCCTCGTTTCTCTCCAATTTTGTGTTCCCCTCAAGAATATACTTTATATATCAAATTATAAGTTTTTTAAATTCTGAAAAAACATGTTTTAACCGACTTAAATTCTTTAAAAAAAAATTATAGAACAAAGTTAAATTAAAAAAAAATTGTATTTAAATAATTATTTGAATTTTAAGGGGTCTTGGGCACCGCAGTGTAAAAAATAGCGTATATACCACAGGACTAAAGTGTCTTTTAACCCCTCAGGTGATTGTTTGGGAAACAATATTCACCCTCGGTATTAAAAGATGCACTTTAGTCCCTTGGTATATAATATACTATTATATACATCGGTTACAAGGTTTTGCCTGACAGATTTCTAATTTTTCAATTCTGATTTTGCTGCTGCCCTATAGTTTGCCTAAGCTCATCTCCTGGTTCTTAGTATTGAATAAAAAATTTTTGTTGAAAAGTTAACGTTAGGGTTTATTTGTGTTAAAAGTAATAAAAAAATACATTGCGATAAAATATTATGTTTCTAATCCAGCTTCTATTTGGCTAGTCTCATTAACGGGCGTTTATCATTCAAAATTGCTGTTGAAAATTATTTATAATTTGTTATCGTATTCGTGGAATTTGTTGATTACTATTATTATAATTATTATTATGCTGTAATTTGAAATCTGTGTTATTGTTTCATCAATTTACTTATTTATGAAAATCGCGTTGCTGACGTAACGTTTATTCATTATAAATTAATCGTGCTTGTATTAACAATTCTATTTTAAATAATTCATTTTGCATAGTTTCAGATAATTTTATAATTTATGGATTTGACGTGTAGGTATGAATTTTGTTAGTAAACAATTAACTAATACAAGATATAAATCACACAGTCAGGTACCATAACAATTTAATTTTTATTAAAAAAGGCAACTATTTTTGGGTGTTGTTCATTTGGTCCCAGCTGGGTTCCGTAAAATTCTATAAATGGGAATTTTTTCAAAATTTTTAAGCAAAAATTGTGACCTTAAGAAAAGGAAGAGACCAAAATGAGAAAAAATATAGTTATGGTCTCTCCCTATTTTCACAACCACAATTTTTTATCTAAAATTTTGAAAAAAATCACTTATATAGAATATGTTTTTCTCTTTCTATCAACATTTAACATGTTTTAATAGTATGGATAGTTTTTTTGTTACAGGGGTTAAACAAAAAATTATTTATTAAAATCTACAATTATCTAAGTTATTTTGTTTAATTAAAAATTATATTAAAATCTATTTAATATCATTAAAAACAGAATAAAAAAATTCTATAAATGGGAATTTTTTCAAAATTTTTAAGCAAAAATTTGTGACCTTAAGAAAAGGGAGAGACCAAAATGGCACAGTGGTTATCGACCATAAAGTAACTAATCCTTTTGATTCCAAGTAATATTTTTGAGAAAAAATAATAGGAATAATTTCAGTGATATTTTTTTAAATTTTGATGAACATTTTTGAAATTTTTTTACGGAATTTTTTCAAATTTTTAAACAAAATTCATGAAATATTTTGATTGATTTTTTCCAATATTTTTATTTTCATTTAATATTTTTCATATAGCAATTTTTGACAATTTCTAACAATTTTTAAAAGTTTTTTATTAAACAATTGTTAACATCTTCTGACAGTTTTTTGTGAAAGCTTCCAATTTTTTTTATAATAATAAACGTTTTTTTAAACAATTTTTGAAAGTTTCTAATTTTTTTTTTCAATTTCTTTTATCAATTTAGAAATTTTTTAATATTTTTTAGAAACTTTTGAAGGTGTTTTTTCCATTTAGAATATTTTTCTATTTTTTTTTTCAGCAACTTTTAACAAATTGAGCGTTTATTATATATTTTTTAATCTTCGACCGTTTCTAATATTTTTTAACAATTTTTTTCTTAACTTTATTGTATAATTTTAGCGATTTTTAACACTTTTCTAAATTTTTTTAACAAATTTTAACAAATTCTCAACATTTTTGACATTTTCTGACAATTTTTAAGGTTCAAAATTTTTTAATAATTTTAAATCGTTTTTTTATCAGTCCGTTTTTTTTTTTTAATAAAATAAAATAAAACAATATTAATTGGGTGTTAAATTATTTTTAATTTGTTTTTTTTTCTTGGTCTAAATAGTTTTTAATAATTTTGAATAGTCCGAATGATGTTTTTTAATACCAGAAGTGTCTCCTTCATGTAGGGACTAAAAAATAATAAAATTCTTGATATTGCTATTACAATTTTTGAAGTTTTTTAAATTTTGATCAACATTTTTGAAATTTTTTTATTGAATTTTTTCAAATTTTGATAATAAAAAAATGGAAAATAGGAAGAAATTAGAGAAAAATAGACAAAAATACGGAAAAATAAAAAAAAATTGGGAAAACAATGATGAAAAATTACAGCTTTGTTCCATATTAATTCTATAAACAAGATCCGAATATTTTTCAATTCGTTAATATTGACGTTAAAAGTTGCAATAATGAAACATATAAAAATAAACAAAAAATTAATAAACTGAGACTAAAGAATACGACGCCAAAAACATTTCAAGATTTTCTTTTATTAAATACTTAAATTTATCCCTTCAAATTTGTCTCTTCCAATTTGTAATAATTATGTATCATAATTTTTTTAATAAAAATAAAGGGTAAATTAACAATTGTTTTATTTTTGCTGAAATGTAAATAAAATCAAGTATGGTTATTATTTTTATGGTAATCTTCTGTAATCTCTTAATCCTCAAATTCAAAATAGGTGGCGCACTTTACATGTCCTTTTCGGACCACCCAGGGCACGTGGCGCATCTTACATACAGCCAATTTAAGACCAATTTCTGTATTCGTACTGAGTCTCGAATTTTATATGCAAATCAAAAATAATTATTTACCAATATTTACACTCCTTATCTAATCAATTGATAAAAGTTAATCACCAGTAGGTAAGCGAAAATAATGAAGTTACTGATGATATTTCACAGACTTAATCTGAAAAATCCTTCATAATATGTTCGGATAGTAAAATTCTATATTTAAAACCAAACATTACATTATTTTTTACTATATTTTTAGAAAATATTTTAAAGTTTATACTTACAGTAATGTCCCAAAAAATGTAAGATTTATACAGTATATCGCAAAAATAAAAACTTGTAATTTGTATACAGTATGCCACAAAAAAATTCTTTCTGCTTAAAACAAACACCCTGTATATTTTAATTTATATAATTTTTAGCCATACTTAAATAAAGCATTGTATTCATTAAGATGGCTAAAAAATGTAGGTTGCAGGTCCGCACTTAGAACTAAAAATCACAATCTATTAACAATTTAGAATGTCCTGAAAATTCACTAAAATTTCTTTCTGCTTGAAACCAACACCCTGTATATTTTAATTTATATAATCTTTAGTAATACTTAAAAAAGCATTGTATTCATCAAGATGGCGTCCGTACTTAGAACTAAATATCACAATCTATTAATAATTTAGAATGTCTTAAAAATTCACTAAAATTTCTTTCTGCTTGAAACCAACACCCTGTATTTCTATAACAGCATATCCCACAAATAAAAATTATAATAAGATATATACAGTATGTCTCAAAAATTAAAATATAAGTTGTATACAGTATGCCATAAAAACGAAAATTCTTATATACAGTATGTCCTAAAAAATAAAAAATCTTGTAAGATGTATACAGTGTGTCTCAAGTTGAGTTTTTTAGGAATACATTTTCTAAATAGTATAGGTAGATAATATTGATTTTTCCTTTTCAAAAAATCTTAAAGTTTATACCTACAGTATGTACCAAAAAAAATTCTTGTATCATGTATAGAGTTTGAAAAATGAAAAAATTTTATTCTTCATTCATATTCTTCTTTCCTTTCTTAAGAAAATATCGTTTTTTCCTTATACTTATCAATGAAAAGAAAAAATTTAAAAAATCTACAAATAACACCGCGAAACTAACCGCACTAAAAATAATCTCTACAACACAGGGCTTGAAAATTTCTTGAGTTCGTAATTTAAAAGTCGATACAAAACAACAAATGTTTATGTAAATCACCTCGGTCGCTTAAAAATTTGTGGTATGGTTCTCACAGGCAGTGTTGCCGTTTTAATACATTTGTACTATTTCTAGTACATTTTCGACAGCAAAGTACAAAAGTACATTTAATCATAAATAAGCTTATTTCTAGTACATTTTTAAATAAGACCAAGGTCACATATTTTATGCTATATAATTAGAAAATTAGGAAAATATGTTTGATATTTTGGCATATATTATAAAATATATTGTTATTATTATTATAATTATTAAGAGCACTTAGTACCTGGACGACCGAGCTTTCCTCGTTTTTTCTTATTTTCCCCATGTTAATCTATTCTTTCCAAATTTCTTCATATGTTCCTATTTTTTCCCATATTTCACCATTTCTCCTTATTTTTCAGTATTTTTCCCAATTTATCCGTATTTTCGCCTATTTTCCTCATTTTTTTTTATAATTTTCCGTATTCTTCTCAATTTTTCTTGAATATTCATACTATTTTTGTTATTTTTCCCTATTTCTCACTATTTTCTCGTATGTTTCCCTATTTTTCTAGATTTTTATCTATTTCCTTTTGTATTTTTTCCCCATTTTGCCCTATTTTTCCCAATTATTCGTAATTTTTCTATTGTTCATATATCCTGTTTTTCCCAATTTGTTCCTATTATTTTCTGTTTTCCCTTTTTCCATTATTTGCCATTTTTCCCAAGTTTTTCCCTATTTTCCCTGTTTTTCCTATTTTTCTCTATTTTGCTCTGTTTTCTCTATTTTACCCAACTTCTTCCTATTTTCCCCTACTTTTTTTTTCCTATTTTTAACTATTTTCCCCAATTTCTCTAATTACCCAATATTTTTTATTTTTCCGGCTTTTCCATATTTTTCCTATTTCTTCATATTTTTTCTGTTTTTCCCCATTTATCCCAATTGTTTTCTATTTTTTTTTCCTATTTTCCCTATTTTTCTCTATTTGCCTTATTTTTTCCTATTTTCTTAATAGTTTTTCCTATTTTTCCCAAATCTTTAGTTTTCCCCATTTTTTCCCTTTTCCCCTATTTTTCTCCATTTTTTCATGTTTCTACTTATTTTTCATTTTTTTTATTAATCTTCCTTATTTATCATTATTTTTCAATATTTTTTTCCATTTTTAGATTTTTTTTTATTTCTCCCTATTGTTTTCAAAATTCCCTGTTTTTTCGTATCTTCCTTAATGTTTCTCCATTTTTCTACGTTTTTCTCTATTTTTTTCTTCCATTTTTATCCTGGTTTTCATTGTCTTTTTTTTATTGCTTTTTCTGGTTTTTCATACTTGCTCATATATTTCACTGTTTTACTATTTTTTGCTCCTGTTTTCTCTATTTTTCACAATCGCTATTTTTTTCTATTTTCCCCATTTTTCTATATTTGTCCACATTTGTCAACGTTTTTCTTAATTTTTTTACAGTATTTCCTATTTTTAATAATTTTCACTTTTTTCCCCCATGAACAATATTTCACTGTATCGTAAATTCTAGCAAAATCTAGTACATTTTATTGCTTATGTTCAGTACATTTCAGAAACTTAGCGCGGCAACACTGCTCACAGGAGAAATTTCCCCTTTGTCTCCTAAATTAAAATATTTTTGTTGTAAGCTTTTAATATTTTCAATATTCTGACAAGCTTATAACATTCATGTTATTTTTTTAAGTAGATATGCAAAGTTTAGTTGGACGCGTTCCAAGTTTGGATCAGATATTTATGATACCTTTCTATTGACGAATTAATTCCAGACGCGGTTGACTAAAAATAAATAGCTCGACATTTTTTCCCACGAACCCATAGAGTGAATCATGTCCTAATAATTTTCTTTTCTAGACAATAAGACTATATTTATATTTTTATTTAATATGCATAATATTATTGTTAATAATTTTATTTAAATCAGCCATTCCCAACGTGTAAAGCAAGAAATGAAGTAATAAAACACATGAAAAAGTAAGAAAAATTTGGAATATATACCTACTTGTTATTTTCAAATGTTGTTATTTTCAAATGTCTCAAAAAAATTGGAGTTGATATTACATTCGAGAAAGAAAATAACTTTTTTGCATTTTCTGAAAAACTTCTTTAGACATTCAAATCGGGTTTAGGAAATAAGCGACTATTATTTATTTTTAAAACACAATTAGTGTATAAATCTTCTTCTTTTATTTTTTCCCATTTTTGCAATTTCCATATTTTTTTCTACTTTTGTCTTTTTTTCATTATTATTTTCGATTTTTGCCTGTTTTTAATTGTTTTTTTCTATTTTTGCCCTGTTTCCTTTATTTTTTTCAATTTTTCTTTAGTTTTTCTCGATTTTAGACTTCTAATCCTAAAGGAGAGGTCTTATAATACAGCTCTGTCTGTCTGTCCGTCTGTCCGCAATTTATAACTCAAAAACGAAAAGAGATAGAGACAAGCGGTAATAAACTCAGCATACCTTGAATAGCTCCCAAACAGATTTTCAGATTTTTCTGACTTCCGGTTTCAAAAATGGTTTTTCAAACCGGAACCGGAAGTGATATTACCGGTTTTAAAAAAATAGCATTCCGATGTGAAATTTAACGCTGAATCGATATTTGAAAACAGATTTGAGATATCTTTTACGGTTCATGAGATAATCGCATTTTTGTTTAGAAGTCGTCACATGTCTGCTTGTTTTTCTGTGTATCCCTATTTGTCCCTATTTTGCTGTATTTTCCCTATTTCACTTTATTTTTCCCTATTTTACTTTATTTTTCCCTATTTTTCTCTATTTTCCTCATTTTTCTCGACTTAACTGTATTTTCTCTATTTTTTCCTATTTTTTGAAAATTAAAATTTTTTACTAAAATATTAAGATTAGTTAATAGATTTTTGGGATAACATTTTCGGACCAAAATTTCAGGATAGGTACTGAACAAATATTTATTTTTAAACATATTCGAATTTTATGAAATAATGTAGTCTTGTTTGAATCTTTAAAAGTAATACATGTTCAATATATTGAAACTATTTTTGTCACAAGAAAATTTTATTTACAAAATGTATAAATTCACAATTTTCAATATAACAATCTAAACCACTTTTTTCCTTTTTCTATTTCTTTCTTTTGTTTTCTGATTTTTTTCTCATTATTTCTGATTCCTATGATTTTTTCGATTTTTTTCCATTTTTTTCGATTTTTTTCCATTTTTTTCTAATTTTTCTGATTTTTTACCATTCGGTTTTTATTTGATTTTGTTCTCATTTTTCTGATTTTTGCTTTCTGTTTTTTTTTCAAATTATTTCGATTTTGTCTTTTGTCCAACTTTTTCTCATTTTCTCCCTTGTTCTGTTATTTTCTATTTCTTTCTTTTGTTTTCTGTGTTTTCTTTTTTTTTCTTATTCCTCTCACTTTTTTCGATTTTTTTGTTTTTTCAATATTTTTTTTCTCATTTTTCTATTTTTTTTTTATATTTTTCCAATTTTTTTAATTTTCATATTGTTTTTTTCCATTTTTTTTCGATTTGTTCCAATTTTTCATCATTTTTTTTTCTTTCTTTTGTTATCAGATTTTTCCTCATTTCAGATTTTTTTTATGTTTTTTTTTTTCAGATTTATTTTAGATTTTGTCTAATTTTTCGTCATTTTTTCTCTTTGTTCTATTTATTTCTTTTGTTTTCTGATTTTTTCTATTTTGTTTTCATTTCTCTGATTTTTTTAAGTTTTTCAGTTCTCCATTTTTTTCTCATTTTCCTGATATGTTTTTTATTTTTTTCGGACTTTTTGTGGTATTTTTGTTTTTTCCTAATTTTTTTCGATTTTTTCTCTTTTTCCTCATTTTTTTTATTATTCTGTTTTTTTTTTCTTTTGTTAAATTTTTTCTCATTTTTTTCTTATTCCTCTGATTTTTTCAATTCATTCGATTTTTTTAAATTTTTTTTGATCTATAGAATTGTTTCCGTTTTTTTTTTTGGTTATTTGTTTTTGTCTCTCGTTGTTTTACGATTGTTTGCGTTTTCTTCGGTTTTTTCCATATATTTTACCAATTTTTATTAGACCAATTTAATGCAGAATGACACAAAAAATTGAATAAAAAAACAAAAAGTCGTTTTAGAGTTACACAAGAAAATTTGTATACCAAATGATCGTTAAGTTTTGGTCAAATAAAAATTTAGACGAAACCTAATTATTGAGATAAGATACTAATTAATAATGTGTGATTTTGAATCACTACAGTTAACGTATTTACTCTAAATATTAATCAAAAAATACAAGAAATTTGATAAAAAAAATTTAAGATTTTCGATGAAAAGTTCAAAAAATTTAAATATTTCAAGAATTTTGATCACAAATTTTGTAAAAAAATTATCTTAAAAATTTCAAACATGAATTTCAAAAATGTCAATCAAATTATTACAGAAATTTCAAGATTTTTGATGAAACATTTTCAAAAATCTCAATCGGAAGTTTAAAGTTTTAATTAAAAAATACAAGAATTTTTTATTAAAAATTTTAAGATTGAGTAAAATTTTTAAAAAATTTAAATATTTCAAAAATTTTGATTTAAAAAAAAAAATTCAACCAAAATTTTCAAAAATTTCAATTAAAATATTTCAGAAATTTCAAGAACAGTGATCAAAAGTTTTTGATGAAACATTTTCAAAAATCTCAATCGGAAGTTTAAAGTTTTAATTTAAAAATACTAGAATTTTTTATAAAAAATTTTAAGATTTAGTAAAATTTTTAAAAAAATTAAATATTTCAAAAATTTTGATTTAAAAAAAATTTCAACCAAAATTTTCATAAATTTCAATTAAAATATTTCAGAAATTTCAATTTCAGTGATCAAAAGTTTTTGATGACACATTTTCAAAAATCTCAATCGGAAGTTTATAAAAAAATTCAAGAAATTTGATAAAAAAATTTAAGATTTCTGATGAAAAATTTAAATATTTCAAGAATTTTGATAAAAATTTAAAAACACTGTATTAAAAATTTCAACCAAAATTTTCAAAAATTTCAATCAAATTATTTTAGAAATTTCACGATGGAGATCAAATATTTCAAGGTAAAAAATTTAAAAAAATTATATTAATAATTTCAACCAAAAAATTTCAATCCATTTTAGGGATTTGGTGAATACTTTTAGTTTATCCTGCTTTAACTTATTCCCATTAAATAATATTCAATGTAACCTTTGTTTATTTATATATAGGTGTATTTTAGGATATAATATCTAAAGCGTTTGAAAAATAATACGGATGTTTTTCGATGTGTTTGACGTAGTAAATTCTAATCTGGACCGATACCTCATATCAATTAACTAATTAGCATGATTAGTGAGAAAGTATGATATGCCACTGGAAATGACGTAAATGCTAGTAACCACCAATACTAAAATATCGATATTTAATTTAATTTTTCCTATAGTTTATTGGAATTAAAAAATCTTCTAAACTTTGATAATAATAACGAAAAATGTTTATCTATGAATAAAATAGTTATACAACAAAATTAATACTGAAACTAAAGTCCGAAGTACATAAAAAACCTTGATCCAATGATTCTAATACTAAATATTTATATCAATTAATTATAGTACTAAATCAGTTGCTGGATTCTTATTTAATATCTGTAATTTATTATTACCAACCAGATTTTCGGAAAACCGTTCTCCCTAAATTTGTCGTAAATTCTATCGAAATGACATACTAAAACGAAGCACTCGGTATAATTAAAATTTGTATATTAATATACTATACTGCGGGATATAGTTAGACTGCAAAATTGACGAATTTATTTAATGAACACCTTAATTTTTAACTTCATAAAGTTTTTTTTATTGTAAGACAAAGACTTCTTAACATAGCGTATCCAATTGTTTAAAATAACGTTTCATCTTTGAATGACCAGCTTCAACAATTTTTTAATACGGATCTGTACTTTTTATTTCCTTTTTAAAATCTCTATTTTTCTCTATCCAACCATGTAAAATATTTAATTTTTTATTAGATTTTGATAATGAACTGTACTTTAGGAATTTTTCTAAGTACAGTACTGTTCGTTTTTACCAATAAAACAAAGAGTAGTAATTTAACCCTGTAAAAATTTTACAGCGCAAAAATATTGAAAAATACATTAAAACATTTTTACATTAGTTGAATTTTGAGTCAATTTAAATAAAACATCAATAAACTTGATTGTAATAAGTTTCAAAAATTTAAAAACAAAACTGAGTACTTAGTAGGTACAAAGAAATTCAAAAACTTCCAAAATATATAAAAAAATTCCAAAATTTCAGAAAAAAAAATGTCTAGAAGTTCAAAAACATATCGAAAATTTCAAAAATTTTAAAAAGGAAAAATGTCAAAATATTTAAAAATTTCTAAAATATATCATATTTTAAAAATTTTCAGATTTTCAAAAAGTAAAAATGTCAAAATTTTTAAAAATTTCTAAAAAGGAAAAATGTCAAAATATTTAAAAATTTCTAAAATATATCATATTTTAAAAATTTTCAGATTTTCAAAAAGTAAAAATGTCAAAATATTTACAAATTTCTAAAATATATCGAAAAAATTCAAGAAACATAAAATTATTCGATCAATTAAAAATATTTCAAAAATTTCCAGAATTTTACATATTTCAAAAATGTCAAGTTTAAAAAACTTTCAAAAATTTCAAAAAATTTGAAATTTTGCATTCAAAAATTTCAAAAAGTAAAAATGACAAAATAATCAAAAATTTCTAAAATATATCGAAAAATTCAAAAATCGTAAAAATTAGTCGACTAATTAAAAATATTTCAAAAAACACCAGAATTTTAAATATTTCAAAAATGTCAGAAGTTTAAAAAAAACATTAAAAAACTATTTGAAAATTTCTAAAATATTTTAAATTTTGTATATTTTTTTTCGAAAAATTCAAAAAGTAAAAGTGTCAAAATATTCAAAAATTTCCAAAATAAATCGAAAAATTCATCAAAAAGTAAAAATATTTAGAAAATTTCAAAAGTGTCTTTAAAAACATTCGAAAATCTCAAAAATTTGAAAATATGTAAAATTTAAAAAAATTTGTAAAATATGTAAAATTTTGTAAAAATTTGGAGAGAAATAACAAAACATCCGCAGTTAAAGGATTAATAAGACGTGACACTTACAATTAACTTTGTAAAAATTGATTTTGAGTGATATTTATGATATACGAGGAGCATCAGTTTTGTCTACAGTAAATCTTATACAGTGTCATCCCCAAAGTATGCACCATATGGGAAACTCATTTTTCGACAAAAATTTAGTCTTGGTAAAAGTTTGTGCATCCGTAAAACCAAACATACACCAATAAAATATAGTAAAAAACACGTAATATACGAGGAGCCTTTAAAAATTAGATTTTGAGACAAGAGTAAAGTACCCTTATTTTCAAATATGTCTGGAATCTCAAGGTTCTAATTACCAATTATGAATTTTAATCTTTTAGGGAGTGGGGTTAGGTTTTGTTTTTAGTAATTATTTGTTTCCCCCTCCTTTTTTTCCAATACTTATTGTTTTTCCCAAATTGTTTTTACCACCATTTTTCCAGTTTTGTATTTTGCTCCGTTTTTTTTTAATTTATTTTTTGCCCCACTTTTCCCCAATTTTTTTTATATATGTCAAATTGGATTTTTGCCCACTTTACCATTTTTTTAGTTATACCCCGACACTCCCTCATATTATTTTTTTTTTTGCCTTTTGTCCCACTGTCTTTTTTGCTTTTTTTTGTCCCACTCTTCATCTTGTTTTTTGTTGCCCCATTTTTTTCTCCACTTTTTTATTGGTATTTGTTACTTTTTTTGTTCACTTTCCCCATTTTTTTTATTTTTTACCCCACTTTTCCCTTTTTTGCACCACTTTTCCTCACTCTTTTTTGAATCACTTCTTTTTGGTTTTTAGTTTTTACCCCACTTAACCCTTTTTTTTGTTTTGTTTTTTGTATTTTGCCCCCCTCTTTTTCTTCTTTTTTTTTGTCCCGCTCTTCATCTTGTTTATGTTATCCAATTTTTTTTCAACTTTCATCTAGATTTGAAGTCATTGCCTGAAGTTTTATTTTTTTATTCATTTTTTTTTAATGGGGACTACAAAAAAAAATTGTTAAAACGATAAATAGACAACATCCTGTATACGACGGTTTATTTAAAACTAGCCTGTGTATTTAAAAAAAAATATGTATTTTATTCAAAAAAAATCTTGACCATCTAATTCTACCCTGTGTATTAAAAAAAATATTTATTTTATTAAAAAAGTCTGGACTATCTAAATCTAGCCTGTATTATTAAAAAAAATTTTTATTCTATAAAAAAAATCTTGTCTATCTAAATCTAGTCTGTGTATTTAAAAAAAAATATGTATTTTATTAAAAAAAGATCTCGACTATCTAAATCTAGCCTGTGTATTTAAAAAAAATTTCTTTTATTAAAAAAAATCTTGACTATCTAAATCTAGCCTGTAAATTAAAAAAAATATTTGTTTTATTAAAAAAAAATCTTGTCTATCTAAATCTATCCTGTGTATTTAAAAAATATATGTATTTTATTAAAAAAAAAAATCTTGACTATCTAAATCTAGGCTGTGTATTTAAAAAAAAATATTTATTTTATTAAAAAAGTCTTGTCTATCTAAATCTACCCTGTGTATTTAAAAGAAATATTTATTTTATTAAAAAAATCTTGTCTATCTAAATCTAGCCTGTGTATTTAAAAAAAATATTAATTTTATTAAAAAAAATCTTGTCTATCTAAATCTAGCCTGTGTATTTAAAAAAATATTAATTTTATTAAAAAAAAATTCTTGACTATCTAAATCTAGCCTGTGTATTTAAAAAAAAATATTTATTTTATTAAAAAAGTCTTGATTATCTAAATCTAGTCTGTATATAAAAAAAAATTTTTATTTTTTAAAATAAAATCTTGTCTATCTAAATATAGCCCGTGTATTTAAAAAAAAAATTTATTTTATTAAAAAAAATCTTGACTATCTAAATCTAACCTGTGTATTTAAAAAAATATTTATTTTATTAAAAAAGTCTTGGCTATCTAAATCCACCCTGTGTATTTAAAAAAAATATTTATTTTATTAAAAAAGTCTTGGCTATCTAAATCCACCCTGTGTATTTAAAAGAAATATTTATTTTATAAAAAAAAATCTTGATTATCTAAATCTACCCTGTGTATTTAGAAGAAATATTTATTTTATTAAAAAAGTCTTGACTATCTAAATCTAGCCTGTATATTAAAAAAAATATTTATTTTATTAAAAAAAATCTTGTCTATCTAAATCTAGCCTGTGTATTTAAAAAAAATATGTATTTTATTAAAAAAAAATCTTGACTATCTAAATCTAGCCTGTGCCTGTGTATTTAAAAAAAAAAATTGTATTTTATTAAAAAAAAATCTTGACTATCTAAATCTAGCCTGTGTATTTAAAAAAAAAAATTTATTTTATTAAAAAAGTCTTGACTATCTAAATCTAGCCTGTGTATTTAAAAAATATATTTATTTTATTAAAAAAAGTCTTTGAATATCTAAATATAGCCTGTATTTTTAAAAAATTTATTTATTTAATTAAAAAGTCTTGACTATCTAAATCTAGCCCGTGTTTAAAAAAAATTAAAGAACCATATTTCCTCGGGAATCGAACCAATAACTTATATATATAAAGCATACACTTTAACACTTGACAACACAGGCTAGATTTAGATAGTCAAGACTTTTTAATAAAATAAATATAAATAGTATTTCGCGTGCCGTCCTGGATTGACCGCCTCGTTTTGACACTACCTTTCTGTCTCTTTTTCTGTTTTCTTTATTTTAATTAATTAAAGAATGTTTTTTTAGATATATTTTTATCGTATATTATTAATTTTCATGTCAGTATGTATTTATTAGTATTATATGCAAATTCTAGAATCGTGCTTGAATACGTATCCCCCCATATTATCAAATACACGTTGCTCGTGATGATGTTTTATTATCTTAGCTTAAACACGGTTTCTATTCTATAGTCTTAAACGGAAATACTTTTCGTTGATTATATTGCGTAAGATGATAAACAACATAATAAACTGCCAAGGTTTACTAAAATATGCGAATTACCTCTTCAAGCTTCTCAATTCGCAGAATCATTGCATTTAACTATAGCTCGTATTAAAATGGTTATCTTGTAACTTATAACAATTATAATAGTATTAATCATTCGATAGTTATATTTAACAAGGACATTAAAATTAATTATTTAAAGATAATTTATTTGTACTGCATTTATATTTCTTATGTTGTATTTTCTATATTTAGTTATGTATTATTTATACCTGTTCTGTAATTTGAGTATATCGTGTCATAACATAAATAAATCGTCAATATACCATTATACAGTAACTAAGAAAAGATAAAGCCGCGCATTATTGGACGGAATAGGATTAATTTCAGGATTTGCGCAAATTTCATCATCATAGCTAAGATGAGGTAATGTCGTGCATTATTGGGCGGAGTATGAGGAATTATTACCAATTTGTATTTCCCCGCTACATATACGGTATACCAGTTTAAGTCATTATAATTTTTTGGTAGCAATATTTGAAGAACCTCTAAAATGTTACATATTATGGATGGTAATTGGAAATAGAATTCCTACATTAGGTATATTCATTTTGAAATTTCAATTATTAACCATTACGACCCTTAACTGAGTTGTCCTTAATCATGGCCAACTGAGAACTGCAATACGGTAGCGTGTGTTTATCTTAGGTGTCTCTAGATAGAGTATAAATTGGAGTTATATTGCGAAGCTGAAGCTCAAAGGCGTAATTAGACCTTGGAAAGTAATTAGACTGTGGCAGACAACAAGTAGTTTGGTGCTGCATGTCATATACAAACTTAATGACAAATCCCTAACTCAAATACGCGTTGAATTAATTTTCAAAATGAGAAAATTAATTCATGAATTGGGAAAACCGGATTATACACAATGCTTTAAATTCCCTGAATTTAAAATTTTTTTTCTGTCGTCACAGTTTTTTTACTAGTATTAAAAAAAATATTTTATTTCCCATTTTTTTTATTGATTAATTTAAACTAATTATTAAAAAAATAAACTCGTATACAGGGTGATCAACTTATACACCAGAGTTTAATACCTCCATTGTGTTAACAGGTACGAAAAAAAATATTTTCATATAAAAGTTACAGTCAAAATCAACCTTCACATTTTAAAATTGTTTCATAATATATCCAGTGTTACACCCTGTATTTTTTTTAATATTTTAGAGAAGCTGATTTCACTCAAATACACGTTGAATTAATTTTTGAAAATGAGAAAATTAATTCATGAATTGGGAAAACCAAATTATACACAATGCTTTAATTTTTCTGAATTTTAAAATTTTTTTCTGCCCTCAGTTTTTTATTAGAATTAAAAAAAAATTTATTTCCCATTTATTTTATTGATTAATTTATATTTGTTTAAACTAATTATTAAAAAAATAAACTCGTATACAGGGTGCTCAAGTTATACACCAAAGTTTAATACCTCCAGTGTCTTAAAAGGTACGAAAAAAATAGTTTCATATAAAAGTTACAGTCAGAATCAAACTTCACATTTTAAAATTATTTCGTAATATATACAGGGTTACACCCTGTATTTTTTAAAATATTTGATTTCAAAAACCTAACTCAAATACACATTGAATTAATTTAACAAATAAGAAAATTAATTATCTGAATTTTAAAATTTTTGCTGTCGTTTTTAAAATTATTTAATTTCCCATTTTTTTATTGATTAATTACAGGGTGATCAACTTATACGCCAGAGTTTAATACCTCCAGTGTCTAAAGAGATACGAAAAAAATAGTTTCATATAAAAGTTACAGTCAGAATGAAACTTCACATTTTAAAATTATTTCGTAATATATAAAGTGTTTCAGAAGCTCACAGCATATCAAAGTTATGAGTTTTTAAATGGATTTTTTTGAAATAATTTTAGAGAAGCTGATTTATTGGTGGATTTATACAACATTTGGATAGTCCTAAGCATAGACATTGGTTTAGTCTTAGTTTTAAGTTTAGTAATAAAAATTTGATTTACCCAGCTTTGTTTTAAGCGTAAGAAAGTGCTATTTGGGCTTGTGGACATTTGGTTTAACGCATGCGCATGTAGTAGTAGGGAAAAGGTGATAAAAATAGGAAAAAATATTGTAAAATAGGGAAAAAAATAGTGAAAGTAGGGAAAAATCTGGAAAAATGGCGAAAAATAGAAAATGGAGAAAAATAGAGAAAAACAAGGAAAAATTTGAAAAATAATGGAAAAAACGAAAAATTATAAAAATAGGAAATAATATAGAAAAATAGGGAAAATAAGAAAAATAGAGAAAAAATATACCGATTGTGAAAAATGGGCAAAACAGGGAAAAATAGTGAAAAATAGGGAATAGAAAAAATTGGGTAAAATAGGAAAAATAGAGAAAAATACTGAAACTTATGGGAAAATAATGAAAAATAGAGAAAAATATGGGAAAATAAGTAATAGGGATAAAGGGGGAAAAGCAGAAGAAAATAATGAAAAACGGGAAAATATGAATAGGAAAAGTATGGAGAAATGGGGACAAATGAAGAAAATTGGGGAAAATACGGAAACAGAGAAAAATGGGGAAAATACGGAAAGAGAGAAAAATGGGGAATATAGCTAAAAATAGGGAAAAAATAGGTAAAACATAAGAGCAAAAAATGGGGACAAAATAAGGAAAATAGGGAAAAATAAATACAAATAAAAAAATAGGGAAAAATAGGAAAATTAGAGACAAATACCGAAATATATGGGAAAATAAGTAGTGAAAAATATGGAAAAATAGGGAAAAGACGGAAAACAGGAAAAAAATAGAAAAAATAGGGATAAATTATAAAAAACAGGAAAAAATAATGGAAAACAGGATTAATACGAAAAAATGTGAAATATAGGGAAAATAGTTAAAAATAGATAAACAGTAGAGGAAAATAGGTAAATAGAGAAAAATCTGGAAAAATAGGTAAATATATGGAAATAGTGAAAAATGGTTAAAAAGTTAAAAAGCAGGAAAAATTAATAAAAACCGGGAAAAATACAAATAGAAACATAGAGAAATTAGAGACAAATAGAGAACAATACGGAAAAATAAAAAAAATAGTAAATGACAGGAAACAATTGGGAAAAGCCGGGAAAAATAGGGGAAAATAAAAAAATAGGGATAAATATAAAAAAATAAGGAGAAATGGTGAAAAATAGAAGAAAATAACGAAAAAGAGACAAAAAGGGACAAATAGGAAAAAATAATGAAATATGAAAAAAGTAAGGGAAAAAACAGGAAAAATAGAAAAAACAGAGGTGGATGCAATATTATTTCACTTGAAAAAAGTAATTGGGTTAATGTAATAAATAAGTTCATTCATTTCGATTGATGATGCACCGCTAAGAACCTGTTCAAAATTTTTTACACCCGCCTACTGACGACATATGTCCTATAAAAATCGCTCTAAAACGCAAACTTCCCTGTAAGCAACCGATTTTTGTTAATAACGTTAACGTGGGTTTCGGGACACTGTGGCATCCAGGGCAAATAATGAGCTGATGAACTAGCCAGAAAAGGTTCATCAACTCCATATATGGGCCCAGAACCCGCGCACTCGGTGCAATCGCAAAATCTACCATCCTAGGATGCATACGGGACTGGGTCAAACAAAAATAAAAATAGCAATGGAATAAAGCTCCTCTTATGCACCACAGGAAAACATTCATTAAAGAACCGTCATAGTCCAATGGAAAACTTTCTGCAAACAATACAGAAAAAGGACAGAAATGGCCAAACCGCAAGAGACAAGCTATATTCGGTCAACCTAGGCTAACCCCCGAAGAATACAACATCCAACCGGTGATTAGCCTGTACAAACTAGTGCAGAAGTAGCTGCTGTAGAACAGAATTGGAATGCAAAAAAAAGCCCAAGACTGAGGTACCGCTGCTAAAAGGACCAGCATCCTGAAAAAAAGCATGTAGAGTGATAATAAATAAGAAACCCTATGTAAAAAATCTGTCAGTAACAAGATTAAATTTAATCACTCTGTATTTTAACACATGGCGTTTAAACTGCCATTTAACTAATAAATGTCACAATCTGAACGTCAATGGGTGATTTATCAAATGGTTAGTGTTGATTGAACTTGTTACAGACATTAATTGATTTATGGCGGGAGTATTCTGTAAATCAATATAGCCAACATAGAGAATCCAAGACTGTCAGACGTTAAAGTAAGTTATTTCGTGGACTTTTCTACAACTAATTCAAACAAATACTATAATTTTGGATATATTATAAAATTAATTAATAAATATAATCAAATGTCAAAAACAAATCGCATTTAAATTTTCGATACACAAATCAATAAATTTAATGCAAATAAAATACCATCCCGTCACTACTTTTCTTTTCTTTTCTTTAAATCTGAAATTGAAAAAGTTTTTGTGTTTTGAAGGAAAATTACATAGCGGGTTTTAGTTACAAGAGGAAACTTAAAGTTCGACCAATTAATGTAATGAAAAGGTAAGAAGACTTTAAAAGGTTAAACTTTCTAGCTTTAAAATAAACGCAATGGAATAAGTTCAACTTTTTTCCGTTTTTGAGCTTTAGTATTGTTTTCCATTAAATTTCCATAGTTTAACAAGCTTTTTTTTAGGAATTATAAAGCTTTGTTATAAATTCTGCAATATTAGACCGTTCAATTTATCTCTATGGCATCATGATAACGATGTACTTTTTTTTCTAATTCATAAACATATATATTATTGAACGAGGACAGGAAAAAAAATTCGAATGTACATAACCTCCAAAAATAATGCCCCCACAAAATGAAAGTATAATTAAAAATGAGATAATTTCATTATCTACATTTTTGATCCTTTGAATTTTTCTGCAAATTTCAATAGTTTTGAAAATATAGGAAAATCCGGATTTAAGCTTCACTAGTAGCACCCTATCAAATATAAAAAAATCGGCGAAGATATATTTCATTTACAAATAGGACTTTTTTTTACTAATTTTATTACACTATTTAGTTGTGTGATAATTAATAAATTGCGATGACTGAAATAAAAATAAAAACCGTGTCGTGACATAGAATAACAGTTTGGTTTGTAATCGCTTTGGATATGCGGAGACGTGACGTCACACGCATCACAATCCGCACTAGAAATTAACACCGTTAATATTATATTTCTCCGTTATTTATTGACCGATGCCAAATTTTCTTTTACCGATATAATAGTTTTTGTCTATATTTTAGTTTAATAAATAAAAACATAGTATGGTATCAATACCATGAAATTCTCCATTCCTAAACGTTCATGTTAAATTATTTTTTTCCATGGCTTCTAATATTTCTTACAGGCATTAAACTCATGTGTACTGCGGTGCGATTTTTTTTATGTCCGTTAAGTTGGCCACGCCATTTCCGAATTTTAAAAAAAAATAAATTGTGCTGTATTGTGCTATGTTCCGTGCTGGGCTGTGCCGCAAAAAAAAATTATATATATTTTTCTATTTTATTTAATTTTTCACCTTTAAGTTGGCCCAACATGGCCGACATCGGGTTTGATCGTAATTGACATGAAAATTGGAAATTCAAATGGAACACCCGGCACATTTTTACATATTTGGATTATTATAAGTTTTCAAATACGTACAGGTCGACTGTCAAATATCACTTGAGACGCCATTTTTGTTTTATTTTTTAATTTTTTTATCTATTCTAGGTGGTCATGATTTGGTTTAAATTACTTATAATTAAACTAGAATTATCTTAAAAAGTCTCAATTTTGTCAATTATTTATTTTTGTATCTTTTATTAAATTTTTAATTCAGAAAATACAGTTTTTTAACTAAAAATCAATTTTTTTAAATGAAACGTAGATGGGCCACCCGGTAGTAAAAATTGTTCATTCAATTACCATTAAAATGATGTACATAATAATTCTTTATTTTTCTCAAATAAAAGAGGAATGTTATTTTTTTTTTAATTTCGATACAAAATTTTCCTGAAGACATCCCTGTTAAAGAACCCAAATAATAATAAATAATTGACAAAATTTAGACCAATCATTAGTAGGAAGTCCGACACTTTTAGAAAAAAGGAGCGGGCACTTTTCAACAAGGTTGAGGAATCCACGCCAATATTGGTCGGGGGAAGCCATGCCCCCCACATTTTTTATGGACCCCCTAAATCAAAGGACTCCCGAATATTTTTAGGAAACCCCGAATATTGTTAAGGAATCCCGAATATTTTTAAAAACCCCGGAATTCAAAGGACCCCGAAATCCAGGACCCCGAATTCCAGTACTTCAGAATTTAAAGGAGCCTCGAATTCAAAGGACCTTCAATTTTAGGACCCCGAATATTTTTAAGGACCAAAATTTCTGGACCCCTGAATATTATTAAGGACGTCCGAATATTTTAAGAATCCCCAAATATTTTTAAAGTAGAAGGGAAGGAGTCAAAATATATCTATTTTTTTATTAGACCGGCCCATGTAAAAATATTTTGGTAGCGCAAAACAAAAAAAAAATGAATCCTTCCCTCCTATCTTAAAAATATTGGGGGTCCTAAAATTTGAATTAGTAAAATTCGGGTGTCCAGAAATTAGGAGTCCTGAAATTGGGGATCCTTTTAATTTGGGTGTCCTTAACAATATGCAGGGCGTGGCTTCTCCCGCCTTTTAGAAAAGTGGAGGAAGTCTCCAGTGTCGGACTCCCTAATATCATGAATGGATAAAAAAAAATCAAAAATAAAATAAATCTCAATTAAATTTGACACGTATTTGAAATGGTAGAATCCAAATATGTAGAAATGAATTACCAATTTTCATGTAATTTCCGGTGGAACCGGATGTCAGCCATATTGTGTTTTTATGTAAAAAAATCCAAAAATAGCTCTTTTTAATCGACCAAAATTTGGTATAAATCCATTAACTCGTTTAAAAGTTATAGGGGTGGCCCATGACTCATTTACACCCGGTATGAGTAATAGACCGCCCGGAAGTTGGCACCCCAGTTGCCGGAACCCTTTGATTTTTTCCGAGTTCGGGACTCGTCTCGAAGAGTTCTAAAGTTCTCGAGGGGATGCAGATAGTTCTGCAATTTTTTTGTGGAATTTTTAAAAAAACAAATTTTGGGGTGCTAACTTCATGCAGCACCCCTTTTTTGAGAAAAAAGAGTTCTGGGTGAATAGATATCTCAGAAATAAAGCGTTCTAGAGTTAGGTAGGGTTTGCAAAGAAATCCGTGAATTTTCCGAAATTACAAAAAAAAAATTTGGGGTGCTAACTTCATGCCGCACCCTTTTTTATTTACTGGGTAGTTTCAGTCACTTAGGGCTGGTTTTAAATACAGCACCCCTGAGTTCTGAGTCGAAAAAATACTGAAAATTATGAAAATGGATATTTTCAAGGGGTGCTACAAAGTTCCGTTTTTTGACGCTAATTTTTCGCAGCCCTAAATGACCAAAACAACCCAATAAATAAATAATTGAATATTCTGGCGAAAAAAAACGGAACTTTGTAGAACCCCTTGAAAATATCCATTTTCATAATTTTCAGTATTTTTTCGACTCAGAACTCAGAGATGCTGTATTTAAAACCAGCCTTAAGTGACTAAAACTACCCAGTAAATAAAAGGGTGCGTCATGAAGTTAGCACCCAAAATTTTTTTTTTGTAATTTCCGAAAATTCCCAGAACTCTTTGCAAAACCTACTGAGAACTCTAGAACTCTTTATTTCTGAGATATCTGAGATTCACCCAGAACTCTTTTTTCTCACAAAAGGGGTGCGGCATTTTTTTTAACAATTACGCAAAAAAATGCAGAACTCTATCTGCACCCCCTCGAAAACTCTAGAACTCTTCGAGACGAGTCCAGAACTCCGAAAAAAACAAAGGGTTCCGGCAATTGGGGTGCCAACTTCCGGGCGGTGAGTAATAGTTTTGCCAATTTATTTTTTTAAATATTTTTGAAAATAAATTTTCAATTTTTTCGGCTAATTTAATAAAAAAAAAATCGGCACAATATAGCACAAATTTGGCACAACTCAGCAAGGCTCTTTTTTTTAATCGGAGAAAAAAAAATAAGAGAAAAAAATATATATTTTTTTTTAATTACGGCAAAACCCAACACGCACAAACAGCACAATTTATTTTTTATTTAAATTCGAAAATGGTGGAGCCAACTTAACGGACATATTTTTTTTCTTCTATTACATGTCTATAGACGTACTTATTTAGACACTCGTTATATAATATATAGTTTCCGACTTGTTTAATAATGAATTTAAAATACCTGGTTTAATATAATACCGAAAACAACTGTTGGATTAAAATATTAATAACAAAAATAAACTTGCTTTTCACGTTTTGTTCATTAATTCACGTTACATAAATACATCATGTTTTCAATCTCGATATTGTTTTTGTACAAACGAAATTTTACCTTTGCAATACACACATAAATTTCGAGCTTTGACGTCAAATTTAGCATTGAGCGTATCTACTTCCTATAGATCATCGCAATTATATTTTTTTTAGAATCTCGGAAAATAAATATTTAAATTCGAAATCATTAATTCTTACTCTTTTCTCAGAATTTTTAAAATCATTGTTGCGATTGTACAAAATTCGATTTTTCGATACACAAAAAGAACATAATCGGTCAATTTTTTTTGGTCTTAATATGCAAAAATTATCCAGTGTATATTTTTTGGGTTCGTTTGGGTAATTTAATTATTCAAGTCAGCATTAAACGTGTTAAGAACTTAATCAAAAATATTATTTTTCTAATCTTTAAAACATACATAGAATAAAATATCTGATCGTTTATTTAAAAATATTTGTATAAAAATGCTTTTAAAATTTTACTTAGTGTGTGGTAACTAACGAAAAATAATTCTGTTAGAAACAAACTGTAAATCAAATGTCGAATTTCTGCGGCGGGCGTGTCTATGTATAAGCAAAAGCTATTTTAAAACTTAGTTCAATAATCACAGACCTTTTCTAATTATATCCTCAAACATTTTTTTTTCTCAATAAACCTGCCAGATTCACTATACTACGCTCGTATCGATTACTCTTGATATTTATGATAATGTTTTATTTTACCGAAACAAAATTACCATAAAATATTAAAACAAAGTCAAAGGAAATATCATGCAGTACATAATATAAGTAATCTAAATTATAAAAAATAATTACTGTTGATAAAAAACAATAATAACAATTAAGAATCCCAAATTTTAAATATTTGTGTATAGTTTTCCAGTTTTAATATGGACATTTTTTATTTCACACAGTTGAAAGTAAATATTGGTAGCTTCCTCATACAAAAAAGTAACATTCTTAGGGTAACTATCCGAGAGAATAAACTAGGACTAGAAAAATTCATGAGAAAACTAAATAAATACAATAAAAGAACTGACAAATGACAATGACAATTTTTTCCATTTCAGTTTTACACGAAGGTAAGAAAAAAGATAGCTAAGATCACAAATAAAAAATCGAAATCCCAAAATATATAATTAACTCCTACAAGGGTATTTTTGTATAAAACAAAAAGATAAAGTCGAGAAAAAACCCAATCAATAAAAGAAATTAATAATGTTATTCCTATTTGTATTATAATAGATGGGTGACCAATTTTAATTCTTCAAATACGGATCTGAATTGTTAAATCACTGTTTTGATACCTTATCACTGTCTCCATCCTACTTTGATTACAAAATTTAATTCATTGGCAAAAAAACATTTTATTAAAAATTAAATTAAAACCGGTAAAAAGGGGAAAATTGAGTGAAAATGGGAAAAAAGTTTGAAACATAAAACAAACTGTAAAAAAATATGGGAAAAAAGAGGGACGAATGGAAAAAAGTTGTAATTATTATTTCCTCTACCAATTGAATCAATCAAACGCTAATTTTTTTGTGACTTCGCTCATTCCCTCCAACTATCTCTCCACATCTTTAAAAAAACTAAATAAAAAAAAATTTACTAGCGTTTTTTTTTTCAATTAAAATCTTCGTTTTCAAATAGGAAAACAAGTATATATTTTCCCCTTGTAAGATTAAAAATCTCAAAAACCATTGTCGGATTTAGTAAAAAGTAACTACTTTAATTATTAATTTTTAAAAAACAAAAAAAAGAAAACAGAAAAAAAAATTGAAAGAAAAAATCAGGAAACATTGGGAAAAATTGAAAAATCGAAAACACAAAAAATGAAAAAAAAAATTGCGAAAAATCACAAAAAATCTTACAAAATGTCAAAAAGTGCAAACAATCGAAAATAAAAATTTGGTAAAATTAATCAAAGAATAATAAAACTGGTAGTCACACCACAAATATGTAATTAAGCTCTTTTAACAACGATAGGCAACATGTTTCGGCCATTCGATGGCCATCATCAGGCAAAATTTTTATTGAGCAAGTACAACATAATCAAGTGTTCAGTAACAATGGTATGAAATTTAAGTAAAAAGTAAAAACTTTAACTAAAAATGTTAATTCAAATTATGAAATTAAAAATATTTTTATTGTTATTTTTTTATGTTAATATATAACCGCCCGAAAGTTGGCACACCAATTACCGGAACCCTTTGATTTTTTCGGAGTTCTGGACTCGTCTCGAAGAGTTCTAGAGTTTTCGAGGGGGTGCAGTTTTCGAGGGGGTGCAGATAGAGTTCTGCAATTTTTTTGTGGAATTGTTAAAAAACAAATTTTGGGGTGTTAACTTCATGCCGCACCCCTTTTGTGAGAAAAAAGAGTTCTGGGTGAATCTCAGATATCTCAGAAATAAAGAGTTCTAGAGTTCTCGGTAGGTTTTGCAAAGAGTTCTGGGAATTTTCGGAAATTACAAAAAAAAATTTTGGGTGCTAACTTCATGACGCACCCTTTTTTATTTACTGGGTAGTTTTAGTCACTTAGGGCTGGTTTTAAATACAGCACCCCTGAGTTTTGACTCGAAAAAATACCGAAAATTATGAAAATGGATATTTTCAAGGGGTGCTACAAAGTTCCGTTTTTTGTCGCTAATTTTTCGCCAGAATATTCAATTTTTTATTTACTGGACAATTTTGGTCACTTGGGGCTGGTTTTAAGGAAAAAAATTTGTTTTTAATATTATTGAAAATTAATTTTCAATTTTCACGGCTAATTAATGTTTTTAAGAGAAAAAGTCAAGAGTACAAAAATACAATATGAGTATAGCTCAATTTAGCACAACTAATAGTTGCCCAAAAAAAATTTTTAAAGTATTGTTGAAAATTGATTTTCAATTTTCTATTCTAATTTAATTATAAATAAAAGAAATTGGCACAATATAGCACAAACGTAGCACGACTCAGCTCGCCTCTTTTTTTTAAATCGGAGAAAATGGCGGGGCCAACTTAACGGCGTAAAATTAAAAAATTCAAAAAAAATAAAAAAAACCATATAAATGTTATTTATAGCACAAACATAGCACAATACAGCAAAATTTTTAAAATTCGAAAATGGCGGGGCTAACTTAACAGACATCAAAATTCTGTAGAAAAATTATTGTTTTGAGGAAAAAATTTTGGGAGTTCCTATTCATTGAAATATTCGAAAAAATATAAATTTTTTGAAAATTCCAACCTTTCGTTTTTTGGGTATCGGTTTTCGTGTCAGAACACAGGGGTGCTGTATTTAAAACCAGCCCTAAATGACCAAAACTGCCCAGTAAATAAAAAAATTGAATAGGTATTCTGGCGAAAAATTTGCGACAAAAATCGGAACTTTGTAGCGCAAAAATTTTTTTTTTGTAATTTCCAAAATACCCAGAACTCTTTCCAAAGCCTACCGAGAACTCTAGAACTCTTTATTTCTGAGATATCTAATCACCCAGAACTCTTTTTTCTCACAAAAGGGGTGCGGCATGAAGTTGGCACCCCAAAATTTGTTTTTTAAAAATTCCGCAAAAAAATTGCAGAACTTTATCTGCACCCCCTCGAGAACTCTAGAACGAACTCTTCGAGACGAGTCCAGAACTCCGAAAAAATCAAAGGGTTCCGGCAGTTGGGGTGCTAACTTCCGGGCGGTAGAAATCTTCTGTTACTGAACATACTTTTCAGCACAATCATAAAGTTAATGTGGATAAGGTAAAATTACTTAAAAATGTACCCAAACAAAAGATTGTTGGATGTATTTGAAAGTATAGAAATAATGAAATATAAAACTAGTTTAAATAAGGACAAAGGACTTATTCCATATAGTCCACTTTACAGCTTAATTGGATAAGGTTGGCGGGTTTTTTTCAACTGATTGGATAAAGCCCCCGCGCTTAGCTAAATAGTAGGTTTAATATTTAGTTTAGCAGCAACTCCTGACGATGCTAGCATGGTTACGAAACGTACGTAGAGTGTTTAAAAAATTGTGAATATATCATAAAAAAATACTTCCGAAATGGAAGTTAAATACCTTGATTAAATAAAAATAAAGATCAAGTTTCTTTTTACTTCAAACAGGAAGCTTTTTGCTGACATACTATACTTGTGAATATTATGTAAGCAGCGACAAACAACTTTTTTTGTAGATGTAAATGTTTTTCCGCATTGAAATTCTCCATATGTTCGTTGGCTAATCACGTTGCCAAGTCACAGATATGCACCGAACTCTCTCAAGTTATTAATCATCATAACAATCTAATTTAAAAACAAAAGTAATGTGCAAGCCAAACTCATTACCACTTAGCGACGTCAATAAATCAATATTTAATTCTATTAAAGCCTATTTATATAACATGCAGTTCTTTATGCTGATTGATCGAATTTAAATATTTTAATTTTCACATTAGAATGATGGTACAGGAATCTTTTTATATGGTGTTGAATACTACAGGTGGTAATCTAGAGATTTTGCAATCTCTTGGAATTTCTGAGAAAATATTTTGTTCATACATTTTTACGAATATTTCTAATGGTTTAATAATTTATGTATAATCTTAATTAAAATTTCATTAAAAATCTAGTATTTTTTTATACATATTTCTAATTAAAAGTTACCATTTGTATTAGAACCAAGATGAAATAAATATACTTCGACAAATAATACAGGAAATTCCCGATTACTTAAATGAGAAATAAATAAACCGTTCATTTATTTAATTAGAATTAATTTTTAGCCTTGACATTTTTTTTAATTACATAATTATATATCTACCCTTTTCGTGATACCTTGGTGATTCATATGTCATGTGGGACTGTTTACCACAATCAAAATGAAAAATTTATCACGTTCGTAGCGATGGATCAAAAAATACTTATAACTTTCGTTTTTCGCACTGGATTTTTAAAACACGGATCACCCTGTACAAGTCACAAGTCAAATGTATATCTTTTTATATTGGTTGAGTCGAGTTGGATCTATATCAACGTTGCCAACTGTATTGGAAGCTGTTATAGTACGGTCACTTAAATTATTATGGTACATTGGAGAAAAATATAGTACAATAAATAAGAAACAAGAAATATGTAACTAGATTAACGATAACCTATAACTGCAACAAAAATAAGATATACTAATTAGATCAATTAGGTATTATAACGAAGTTACTATTTTCCGTAATAATTAAAATATATAAATTAAATCGAGCACAGCACTGGAGTAGAATTAGCTTAAAATTATGAGAAAAGGAACGTTTCTTCAAATATATGATCAGTCATAGACCCCCGCTGAAAAATGGAGTCACTCACGTACCCATCCGATCTTATGGTATAGCACAGCTGGAAACGATCTAATTAGTTGCTGTATCAGTCGCAATTGGAGTAGCAGTGGTAGCCCGAGTTCCAGTGGCAGTCTGTCGACCTTTATAGACAGGTCAAGCTAAAGGAAGAGAAGCTAATTCCAACTGTAAGAACCGTTACACTCCTTACTCCGGATTTGGTAATTTATTTTCTTTCCGAATCAAGAATTACTATTTGTTTTTAATTATTGGTGAGTTTTAAATCCCAGCAGCTGAATACTCAGCTACTTAACCCAGTAGGGCAAATAAAAACCGCCTTTCTGGCCGCCAGTGATTTATTTAATACCATAACGACCCCTGGAAGATTTATTCTCCACTGAAGCTGCCCGTGTAGTGTCCTTCACACTATAAACGGAAGGTGGCGCCCGAGGCAATCAGAAATCTTGACTAGGACTTTAAAAGACCACTTGACAACGCAAAGAGTCAGAGTGCTACAATACCTGAGTTCAGTCAACTGTCAACCCTTACTGGATTAGAAGTTATACTTTCTTTGCTCTTGATAAATAATAAATCGGGGATTCCCCTCGGCCCCTTACTAATATTTGGTTTACAGATCAATTTCATTATTAATTATTAGATGGCGCTGGAAGTGCAATTCCAGATTATTCAAATCTGTTGTTCAAGTCGTTAGTGAGTGATCAGTATTTTGCAAAAACCTTTAATACATTGTTGTGATTTGTGAAAATATGAAATTATAGTACAAAAAGCTTACTATATTTACTTTGAAATTTTATAGTACATGAAGTTGTAATTATCGTACAAATACTATAATAATAGTACGGTTGGCAACGCTGGTCTATATTTAATTTTTGCTGACCAGTTAGAGAACAACGAAGGGGAATATTTGTTAATATATACAAATTTTTGTAGACGAATTATTTGATCAAAATACTCTCGCAGACATATTTTACTTATTTGGTACATTTAATTTAATTTATTTTAATAATCAAATGTTATTTGATTGGATAACTGTCCCTTTCATTTATCTATCTCATTTATTTATTTATTTATTTTCTGTAAGGGTTAGATGTAAGAGTAGCCACAGGCTAAATCTCGCCTAACGTATTGTACTATTTTTTGCTTGTACAAATAAAGACATTTTATTATTATTATTATTATGGCAAATCCCTAATTGGCAAACATTCGCAACGATAGATAATGATATAGTGGCTGCTGCGGGGTGTTTTCTAATGTGTTACAATTATTTTCAATTGAAAAAAAGATACCAGCGACAAGTTTAATCAAATTTCAATACTATTTTTCTATTATAAAATAGAATTTTAAATTTTAATTTAATGCAGACGGTTGTCAATGGCTGGAATTTAATAAAATAAACTCAAAATTAAAAAACCAGCTCTTTTTCATAAAAAAACAAGGTATATCTCTGCCTTTGATACCGCTATCCCTTATAGGGAAACAATACTTAAATATCTTGGAAATACTTTGAATTTTATTTATTTTATTTCTTAAGGTAATTTTTACCCAAGCAAAATTAGTGCATTTTTATGATACTTCTTAATCGTTTTCTGTACAGAAAAGGAAAGATATAGGTAAACTTTTTTTTTATAACATATTATCTTATCCTCTAGTAATATGCAATGAGCTTTTTGACGATTTTATATTATTTTTTTAAGATATTTTAGGCGCATAGTTAACTTCTTATAAATAAATGTAATAAAAGAAATTTCAAAAATTAAAGTTGCACATTACTAGAAACACGATTTGGCTTTTATAAAAAAATAATTTTGACTAAAAATAATCATTAATCAGAAGAGGACTACCCAAAAATCATATACGATCTAGAGGTGAAACGTGCTACACCCCACCCCGGTTTTCAAAAATTAAAAAAAAAAAATTGTCCAATTATGTGCTTTTTGTGTACCGAAAAATCAAATGTTGTGCCCGACCGCATCAATATTTTTTAAAAATCAAAATTAGGGGGTGTAGCACGATATCGATCACGACCCCGCACGGACATATAATCGCAAAAATCCTGAGATAATAGCGTCGTAATTATGTGCTTTTGTGCACAGAAAACACATAATTATGACGCTATTATCTCAGAAATTTTACGATTCTATGTCAGTGCGGGGTCGGGGTCGGGATCGAAATCGAGCTACACCACCCGTAAATTATTTTTTTTTTTTTAAACATTGCGATCGGGGCAAAAAATTGGATTTTTCGGTACACAAAGAGCACATGCACATAATTATGACGTTATTATCACGTCTATGTAGCTGGAATGCCCCCTACGGCAGAATTTAATGGGACATACGCAGGATTTATGTGCTATTTATGTGCTAATTTCGGACGCCAATAAAAAATTTTGTGCTATTTTCTTTTAAAAATTACAAGTGGTTCTGCTGGCTTCAGACCAAGCTGGAATACCCCAGGTCAAATAATTTAGAAAATAAAAATTGAAACATTTTTGTTATCTCCTATTTATGTGCTAATTTCGGAATCCAATAAAAAAATTTGTGCTGTAGCTAATAAGTTCAGGAATTTCCTCTAAGGGATTTGAATATTCGTGGTGATTGTGACCACGTCAAATATAATGAAAGTACCTACCTGTAAAAAGTAAACTGAAAATTTATAACTGAAAATGAATTTTAAATTACAAATAACTTAATATTGTTAAATTAGGGACAGAAATGTAAATTAACAAATAAATAGGAAATAACAAAAATGTTTTTCAATTTTTATTTTCCAATATATTTGACCTGAGGTATTCCATCTCGGTCTGAAGCCAGCAGAACCCCTTGTATTTTTTAAAAAAGAAGAGCACAAATTTTTTTATTGGCGTCCGAAATTAGCACATAAATCCTGCGCATGTCCCATTAAATTCTGCCGTAGGGGGTATTCCAGCTACATAGACGTGTTATTATCTCAGGATTTGTACGATTCCATGTCCTTAATTTTGATTTTTTTAAAATGTTGAGGTCGAGTACAAAATTTGATTTTTCGGTACACAAAAAGCACATAATTGGACAATTATTTTCTCCAAAATTTTTGAAAATCGGTATGTAAGTAGCACGTTTCATCTAGACCATTTGAATCTTACACCATTTTACTATTAGGCATGCCTTGTTTACATTTTTGTATACAATGTTTTGAAGTGGATACATGACAGTTCTAGGTGTGTGGGGGGAAGTGTTTACAAACATCAATGGAAGTGGCGTATCCCCATGGAACTTACCACAAGTATGGTTTACAATTTAAACACCTTAATAATTCTTTAGAAAATGGCTAGGCATTTTTTAAACCCTCGAAAAGTTACTTGCTATACTGTTTGTTTACGTGTTTGTATAGGAACAAACTTACATAGGATCACAACATACTGTACTTATATATTGACTTCAAGAGAATAATGGAAAATTGATGGTTTAAAATTTGGATAAACTACAATTTTTTTTTGTAATTTTAATACAAAATTTGCAATTATCAAAAATTTCAATCGCTGAGTTCAAATATAGTCACTGACATTTTAAAAAATGGTACAATAAAACAATAAAAATTGGTACTTAATTGTAATAATTTTTATAGTACATATATTTACTTAAAATTATAAAGATGTTCTAAGTTGGTGCTAATATGTTAACAAAATGTAATCAATTGAGTTAAATTTACCAAAAATCTTTTTTAGTTTCATAAGTATTTTACTAACTCCGATTTAAAGCAGTTTTGTTGTCTTAAAAAAAAAACATCCGGCGTATTAAAAAAATAGTAAGGCGTGTTTGACTAAAAGGAAAATCATTATCGTATAAACAATAACGTAGACATTTAACAGAATTATGTAGGATCAAAGAATTATTGTTATTATTATGACTCAATATAAACATTAATCTGAGAATACAAATAACCAGTGTATATAAAATAATGAAAAATACAATACATCAAAGTAAAATTATGAAAAATAATACCTAAAAACCTATTGTGTGAATAGAAATTCAACATAATTGTGTTATATAGATTAATAATCTCGAAAAACGACACTAATATCAACAGTTTTGTATTTTTATTAAGCCATCTGGGATAACAGCTTACTTCATTCATATTTATACTTTTTTATAGTATATCAATAGTAGGAAAATGGGATTTACTTAAGAATATAACCAAAAATTTTAGCAATAAAATATTTAAATACACTTTCATCAAAATGTACTTAATCGATTTTTAAATACCAAAGTATTTTAAAAATCGATTAGCCTATAATTTATATGCAACGTTAATAGGTTTACGGGTCAAACGGAAATGTAACTAATTGAAAGAAAATTTGAACTTGTATCCCCGAATCTCGATTTTCCTTTGCGAATGACCATGTGTCAATAAAAGGGTGATTGACCTAAAACTCACCTAGGATCTGGCAGAACGATTTTTTTACTAGCTCTCGCTGCCGGGGTACATTTGCTTTTTTCCATAGCCATAAGATAACTGACATCAGCTAATACAGCTTCCAGGTCCGCCATTTTGCAGTTTCACAGTTTCACTTCACTTTTTAGCTCAAATATACATTATATTTCCACCCTCTCACTGCACCACCACAATCACACTCGTCTACCGGTCATAGTAATATCAAGACGGCTATGAAATGACATAATAATTGACTCAAAGTCGACTACATTCAAATTTTTAAAGTTCCGACCCTGGATCATGAAGAATTTTGACGTTTATTCGACACAGACCTAACCAAAATTCAACACCGACTGATTTTTGGTGGAGAACTCGCATATTCCGACGAACAAACTCGACGATTTTCGTCAAGTAGTCAGTAAACAGCTGTTTTATCACCGCACACGTGCGGAAAACACCCACTACCAACTACACCAACTCAAATTTCCCAAATAATTAAATTTCATATTCATAAAATAACATCTCGTCTTGATAAAATAAGTTTCACAGACTGTGAATATAACAAAATAAACAAAATTTTTTAAATCCACCATTATGTTTTCAATGTTTAATTATTTTCTTCTTGCAATATTTGTGTCATTGGTCGTCTGTCATCATATCAATGTTGTCAGATGTCAGATTTAATTCATGGTTATTACTAAATGTAGAAATAGCAAATATATGTTTTAATTCTTTTCATTGAAATAAATTTGCTTTTATTAATTAAACGAATAAATTAAATTTACATCAATTTTCTATATTTAAAATCAGTGTGAAAATCGTACAAAACAAAATTATTTTGATCCACACACCAACCACATTACATTAAAATACAAGTATTTGACAACACTGATTATAATAATTTTATTTAGAGCAATGGCTGGTAATGACAGTTCTGAAATATTCAACAAACTCTCATCAAAAATAGCAAATTTACTTCACGGTAGAACAGAAGGAAATCGTAATATACTAAGTAAAGCTCTAGATGATCTAAATTCTTTAAATTACAAATATATAATAGTGACACACAATACGGTATTAGACAAATGATTTCTAACCTCAATTTTTTTAATATTTTTTAATTTGCAGAAAGCCGTGCTTTTGATAAATCAATGCTGTAGTTTTATATCCACAGACGATGACGTGCTTGTCCAAAAGTATAGTCAGTTATTATGGAATCTCGTCAAGAGACAAACTGTCCCTATTGAAGGAAGAAGTCTGGTAGTAGCAATAAATTGGTGCTTAGATAGTAGCCTCAGCACTAAAGACAAAAATGTGCTGTTAGAAATTTTACAGGCTTTGGAGGCCCTATTACGAATTAATATTGATCAGATCCTATCAGTAGGTGTTAAATATTAAGTTCTTTTTACTCAATTTTAATATACCATGTTTTTTAGTTATGCGATAAGATTGCACAAGTTATCATAAAAGTAATCAAAGAAGGTGAGAAAAAATGGTCACCTGAAAATATTTTAATAGCTTTACAATGCCTAGAAGCCTGCACTTCTGTTCCAACTGATTTTAAGTCCAGCAACAGAAGTAATAGTTTAGAGAATTGTGCAAAAATTTTTGTATCACATCTCACTAAACCAAAAATTGTTGAAGAATTGGTTCACATTAAGGTAATCTATTTATTATCAGCATTGTGACATTGAATATTTATTAATTAGGAGGTCATAAATTGTCCAAAATAAAATAAACTTTTAGCCGCCAATCAAGAAGCTGCTTTTATTCATAGGATATTTATTAAAAATTAATTTGGTAGAAATCAGATTGCATATATTCCTTATTACTATTGTATATATTATTTTTTATTATCGTATATTGTTACGTTATTTGAAATCTCAATTTTGCGGTGGGTTCTATGAAAAATAATAAAAGGACCTACAATATTATGAAAAAATGCACAGGTCATTTTCATCGGATCAAAAGGACAGCGAAGTCGAGGAAATCTAATGGTCTTAATTTTTTTTCTATTGCTCTTCCACTAAATATCTTGTGTCTTCTATTCTTAAATGTTTCTTTACAACTTTAAAAACATTTACTTATTAATTCTTCTACGTCTATCAACTTGGTAAGACAACTATATCTTATTAGTAATTTGCCGCGTTTTGCCGCTAATTAATTGTGGAAAAAGACATTTGAATGTCAACAAAACAAACTATATTGCCTTTTCCAAGACAGTGGTTGATCGACCCCAATTTAGAAGCTTAACATGTCACAACTTAGAGGTAAAGGAAACAGAAACTTCCAAATATTTAGGTATAATTATAGACCAGCACTTAAAATGGGATTGTCATATAATATATAATGCAAAAAAACTTAAGATTTCCTATTTATAAATTTTATCTTTTAAAACAATTTCTCAACTCGAATCTTCTGACATTATACTACAGCCTAGTAGAATCTATACTACAATATGGAATCATAGTGTGGGGAGGCCTGTACGAAACTACACTAAGACAGTTAAATGTTATTCAAAACAAAATGAATCTAATATATAAAAGAGATAGATTGTGTCCCACCATATCTTTATACAATGAAAAAATTGCCAATTTTAGATGTTTATATATTCACACAGTTTGTTGTTATATACAAAAAAACTTAAAATTTTACAAAAAAAAATTTACTTAAGTGAGTAATTGTTTTAATCTGAATATATTTGAATAAATGGACATATCCATACGAAAAATTTTTTTACAACTCTTGTCTTAGCGAAATGCATTTTTTCTCCAATTTTTATAACAATTTGTGTTTCTATACGTCAGAGGCATGTGAACATTCAAATTTTGGTTAAAGATTTTTTGACACTCTCACAGTCTTGTTTTTATTATATAATTCCATGTAGTGTCTCATTTTTATGAGTTTGAAATTTTTGAAACAAAAATGTAGACACAAAAAGAATAATTTTGACTCAAAACCTAAAAAAAAAATTAAAATGGGGGGTGCGCAAAACGAGTGGGCCGGAAGTTCCGGAGGTGAAGTACTGGATCGTCATGTTTGAGGACAATAGCGCCTTTTCTTTATACATAAGGAGGAAAAGGCCCTAAAAAAGCGGAAAATTCTCCAGCTTTTAGTGTTTTGATATTGTCATTATTTATGCAGTTGTCTTGCTACCTTGATATCAAGTTGGCAAGATGTTTAATTTAAATTAAAAAAAAAACGGCAAAATTTTTTTCACAACTAATAAGCGGCAAAAATATATATATTTTTTTTATATTTTAACATTCCATAAATTATTTCTGTTCAATAAAACTTTATCTTGCAAAAATTCTTTCGTTTTTTATAATCAACATAACATGATACTTACTTAAACTTTTTCAGTATCTCTTTTAGATGCATATTTTTTATAACAAATTCCAAAATTGTTATTTTAAAATGTTGTTACAATATATTCCTTGTATTTTTGTTATTAATATTCCGTGTAGTTATCTATATTTTGCAGGAAATTAAGTTTAAAACTTGAATAAAAAAATTTGTTTTTGGTCCAAAAAAAAAAGTTCGATTTTTTCTAAATATTAAACTTTACCAATATATACTTTTTATAGATGTTTTTCTAGTTAAATTTCACAATGTATACTACACTATATTCCCATTCATGTTTATCTAGTTCTAATTATACCAAATTTCGGTTTTTTTTGCGAGATACTGAAACTTTTTTGATTTTTTCTAAAAAGTAATTAAATTTGTATATCTTTTAATTTTTGTAAAACAAATTCATTGATATAGACAAAATCTATTTTTGGAATAATTTTGTTGAAATCAACCTCAGTTATCTTAGAAGGAAGTTTTCAATATCTACAATGTAGTAATTCAATTAGGAAAGTATGGTCATGGATTCTCTTTAATCTTCTAAAAGTATATTTGTAGACCACGGTCAATCACTCTTGAAACAAAATTCTAGCAGAATGAGGATGGTCGGAAAATTTAGGGTAAATTAAGAAAATCTAGATGACTGAGTAAAAGTTACTGAAGGGGGGTGGGTAAATTTACATTTTAAGGCTTGTCTGTATTAAGGAAAATTTCTATGTACAAAATTTAAACTGATTATTATGATGAAAATATGTAGATATTTCTTCAATTTGGCAGCACAGTTTAGAATCATTAAGAAGTATAAATAAGGTGAAACTTTAAGTTATAAAGTGAAAAAAAACAACTCTGTCTTTTTGTACAAATCTTTATAACAGATTTTACATAAGAGACAAATGTTTATAGAAAACCCACTCATAATCAAAATAGGAGTAGTAAAATCACTTTATGATAATTTATTACAATTTTTATTGTAAAATTTCGAAAAAATTACAAAATATAGAATCTTTTATTATTTTTTAAATAACATTAAACTTAAATAGATAATTTTGATAGTTTCGTTTTTACGAGTATAAAAAATATGTAACTAAAAATGTTGATTATTTTTATCTGTAAAATAATGTATAATTAAAAAAATTTAAAGTATATTAAAAACAGAAATTAAGGCACATATAAAATTAGAAAAAAATATAATGAAATTAATATTAGGGAAATTAATTAAAAATGTCACAATTTCATAAATCATAAATAGCTGTTTTAAAAATAATCTCTTGAAAGAGGAATGTTAAATAAATTTAGTTTTTTATTATAAAGTGACTTTATTCTTAATTAAACGTCACAATAAAGAAGGAACATATTCACATTGATTTGATGTTTTAGATGTTACAAATTTGCTTATATGGGATTCAAAATATAATAATTCAAAATCCTGAATATTTAAAAAGAGAACTAGGACATATTTTAGGAATAATCAAGACTTTTATGATGTATGGAATAAAAGGAATTAATTTTATTCCTCCACAAAAATTGTCACCATCTACTTTAAGTATTCCAGAGATTTCAAATAATGTTAGAGAAAAAAAAGGAGGAAAAGTATATACTTATAATTAAGTTTTTTTTATAGTTTAATATTTAATTTTTTAGTTAACAAAACAAAGGAAGCAAAGATCTTCTGTTGGAACTATAAAGGACAAAAATAATACTACACAAGAGTTGTTATTTGATAAAACTTCTGGATATACTCCTGCTACATTACCAATTGAATATAATTCTGATAGCGGAATAAAGTAATTTTAAAATTGTTTATATTGTCAAAACATGATAATAACAATTAAATATATTATTATTTCAGCACAAATAATTTTGGAAATAAACTTAAAACCAGTGATTCAGATTTCTCTGATAGTGATGCTAACAAATCTCTAAAAATATGTCAAACTCAGAACAAAGTTAGACAAGCTTCATTCAGTTTATTTTACAATGTAATAAAGGTACAATTTTATATGTTAAAATTAGATTTTTTGAAAAACTGATAAAAATAATTTTAGAATACAGAAAAGTCAATAATATTTTCATATTGGACAAGCTTTATACCTGAGGGAACAGTTTCTGGGCCACATAATTTGGTAATGAGCATTTTAAAAGATCCGTCATCAAGATGTAGAACAGCAGCATTAAATGTTCTTTTAGTTTTATTGACTTCTTCAAAAATGTACTTGGCACATGCAGAATACAGGTAAATGCTGAAATATATTTTTTTATGATATAAAACTAACTATAAATAGTCAATTTTTTTAAGTTCACTGTTTCATTATTTCAGTTTCTTTATTTTTGTAAAATTTAACAATAGGGTTCTGATTTTTTTAATTTTAATATGTTTATTACCGCTATAGACGACCATACACTAGGATTCAACAACATTTTATTAAGGTAGTTAAGAAAACAGTAGACTGTAATTACTTTTACATCAATGAATTCTCGATTTGCGTGAAGATGGCGCTGCAATCAAAGTTATTTATTCAACTACATTCTTTTTACTACAAAATGTCTTATAATAATTTTGTCGCAATGTTCACGAATAGTATTTTTAATCGTCTTTGAAAAATTAGAATAAATACGTTAACTTCGACGGTAACCCCCCTTGCGGTTATTCGTAGTATTGAGGTATAGTAAACGATCTATAATAGTAATACTTATCCATCTTTAAAGACATACAAATGTATAGGACATGCCAAATATATTCACAAACAAATTAATTAAAATTAGGTGGTATTATCACAGAGAAATTCGGCGATACTATAATAAGCTCTCTATGAACAAATTTTTAATTTTTCTTTTAATGCCCCGATAGCTAACAGATTTTTACTCTATGGGTAGATGATTATATAATTTTTTCCACTACTAATATTAGAAGATATCATTATTTATGCTGTGTTCGAGTCGAGTTTAAAATATTCAGAATTTCTAACCATATTGAAAATTCCAAAATTTCGAAAATTTCAAAAAAAAATATCCAAGCTTGCCAAACATCAAAAATTTTAAAAATTCTGACAAAATTCAAAAAGTTTTATAATCAGTAATTTCAAATATTTTAATAATTTTGAAAAACATCAAAAATTTAGAGAACTTCAAAATTTTAAATACTTCAATACTTCAGTAATTTGAAATATTTCAAAAAATTCAAAAATTTGAAGATTTGGGAAAATTTTATAATTATTGAAAATTCAAGTTTCGAAAATAAAAAAAAATACATAAAATTTCCGAAGAAATCTATAACACGTCAAATGGCGAATACTTAAAAAAATTTCAATGTCTTCAAATATTTTACAAATTTTAAAAAATATCAATTTCATGAATTTTAAAAAGGATTAAAAATTAAAAAAAAATTCAAGAATTTCAAATATTTGAAAAAATTCGATAATTTTAAAATTTTAGAAAATTTAAAAATACTTTAAAAAAAAAAATTCCAAGCTTGCTAAACTTCGAGAATTTTAAAAAGTCAAAAAGTTAAAGAATTTAAAAAAAAACTCAATAATTTCAAATAATTTGAAAAACGTCAAAAATTTAAAGAACTTCAATTATTTGAAATATTTCAAAAATTCAGTAATTTCAAAAATTCAAAAATGCGGTGATTTACAGTATTGAGGTGTAGTAAACAGTAATAATAACATGTCAAATATATTCACAAACATATCATAAACTTAACTTGAAGACTTGCGCCATCTTTCGCATAGTTCTTTAACTGACCTACCTTAATTCGACACAGATTTTAATTTAAAAAAATACGGGTTAAATCAGGTTTCTAATGCTCCATTTAACGAATTTTTAAAAATAAAAAAGAGAAACTGCAAATTAGTTTATAGACTAAAAAAATTTACCTTATATTTTTGTAGTGATAGAAATTCTGCTTTTACTTCGTTCTCAATGGTGCTTGGTTTAATGATTAAAGAATTACACAAAGGTTTATGTTTAGCTTTCAATGAAAAATCTGTGCCAGTTTTAGTCCAACTTTTAAAGTGTTTAGCAGCGTTGGTACAAGCTACACCCTATCATAAAATGGGCCATGGTCTAATCACTAAAGTAGTGAGAAATGTAAAACCTTATGTATATCATAAAGGTATATATTATTTTAAGCATTATGACATTAGCAAAAATATTAAAATTAAACTTTTAGATGCCACTGTACAAGTTACTGCCTTAATAGTATTAGGTTGTATCTTAGCGTCAGAACCAGTTGTTCCGGAAACTAAAGATATAATGTTAAAATCGAAACTGGATAATCTAAAAACTGTCAATTCTAATAGAGATGAAGATACCGAATTAGATCTAGAAGATATCAGTTATGCAGAATTCTCTGATTCTGATGAGAAGTGCCAAGAAAATGATGACGTTCCTTGGTTACTGAAAAAATGTCTGATTAATTTGGGAGTTCAGTTCGATCAAGATAAGGTACTTAGATTATGAATGATATTAAAAATCACAATGCAATAATTGAGATTTTTTTTAGAAGAATGAAAATGCAGTGTCCATAGTGCCTGCTCCTGTAAAATTAGAGTCACTTCAAGTAATTTCAGCTATCAGTAGAAATTATTTTGATATTTTATTAGCACATTATTTGTCTCATATAATAAAAGGACTTAGTTTATCTTTTACTGACCAGTACACTGATTTAAAATTACATTCTGGACGTGCTGTCGATTTTATTGGACAAGGAATATGCAGATACATAAATAATCAAGGTAATATTAAGTTTTTTGTTTCTAGATTATTTGGTGATAATATTTTTTTAGATACAAAAGACTCAGTGCCATTTGAACATTTCCTCTCATTTTGGGAGACTTTACTCAATGGATCTCTACTAGATTTATTACAATGTGAAGATCAACCGATTTTAAGAAGCATTGGCTGTGATTGTTTAGGAAGTATAGGATCTGATATTTTTGAACAACTACCTGTAAGTTCTTCAACGTTAGCGAATTCAAAATGAGTTAATAATTATAATATTTTTTAGAGAGATAAACAAATTTTATGTGTCACATTGTTGTTTTCTTGCACTAGAGATGAAGAAAATAATGTTAAAGCTGCAGCAGTAAGAGCTCTGGCTATCTGTGTTATGTACTCAACTTTAAGAGAGGTGAAATATTTAAAAACTGAAAATTTAATGTCGTATAAACACTAGTATTAAATTTTAGGATCCTGGATTCGTGGTAGATACAGCTGAAGCCATTTATAGAACTTTGAATGATCAAAATTTAACTGTCAGAATAAAAGCTTCTTGGTCTTTGGGAAATTTAAGTGACGCATTGGTTTTAAATAAGTAAGCATGCTTTTTTAGGAATATACAATGTTAATTTATTTTTATTTTCAGTAAGGATGGTGATGGTATAGAAGAAATTCCACACAATCTTATATTGAAATTATTACAAATCAGTATAAAGGGAGCTTCAGATAATGATAAAATCAAAATGAATGCTGTAAGGGCTCTAGGTAATTTGATACAATTGATAAATTTGCGTCTTATGGAAAAACAAGAGTTTAGTCAAATAGTAGAAATGGCCTTTGATGCATTGGTGACAAATTGCACAAGAGGATCAAATATGAAGGTAAAAATCAATAAATCTATAGTAAATAAGAATTTGAATTCTACATTCTTTTAGGTTAGGTGGAATGCATGTTATGCAATTGGAAATGCTCTAAAAAATTCTGCTTTATATCAGCAACCGACACATCTCAAAGGCTGGCAAGTAAGTCAAATGTTAAAAGTAAAGTTTCTTATTTAATTTTGTCATCTAGGTCTTGATAAAGATAGAAAAAATAGTCTGACTGAAAGTGAAATAGCTCAGGTGTATATCCACTCTAGTCTATAAAACCCCCATCCGCAGTCGATTGTGATAAATATTTATATTTGGAAAATTCTAGGTAGGGGGATTTTTTTTCTATTCTCTCGCAATTTCGTTACTTTAATTCACAAGAAAAATTAACGACCTAAACATAGTTTTTCTTTCAATCGAAAGTTTTTTTGCAGAATCGTTTAATGAAAATTTCATCAAAATTTAAGCATTACTTTTTCTGTAAGAAATAAAACAAATTGAAGAAATCTGGTCAAGTGGGATGGCGCTTGAGAATCTTTAGTATCAAAAGTCCATATTGAGTATCAGAGAGTAATCTATTCCATCTGCTTGTTCCCAGTTTTGCTCTTTGGATAGAATTTTTTCACAATTTTTATACAATCCTTGATAATTCTATATACGCTATACGTATATATCATTTTAATTAATCTGGCAATGCTGTGTGCGTTATTTGAACAAAGCATTGGCCTGTTTGCTAAACGTGACAAACAATACGTTGATATTAGAATCCCGTAACGATGAAAAAAAAGCTAAATCCTCCATTTAATTCGTATTTGAAATCAGTGTTTTAAAGTTCGGTTTCCATTATATTTGAACCTGAAATCTTTAAAAAACTGTTTTGTATTGATTTTTTTAATATTTGTTATCCTCGTCCCCTCAGCCAATCTGTGATTGTGAGCTATTCGTATTTCACCAAATTTAATTTCATCCAAAAAGTTAATATATAACTAATTAGGAACTAGTTATATAATATGACTTTTCTCGATGACACATTAGACATTATGGCAAAACTAGTCAGAATGAAAATCTAAAAATTGAAAATATGCCTGACTTTCGGCGACTTTTGGTTATACCATAAGTTGACGACATCTTATTTTAAATGGAACACCCCGTATATTTTTGATATTGGTATGAAGCTTGTAAACATTTCAACAATTTTTACTTACATTATACTCAAGTAACAAAATTTAGATTTAAAATAAAGGGATTTTCCTCGATGACTAATGGTGAAAATCCGTTGCATTCCACTCTCTACGACACCCGCAGTAGCCGACAACTTGACATAGACGAATATCAATTCCGACATTGCCACGTTTAATGTTATATTTACATTTAAGTTATATTTTACATTTTAATAACTACATTTTTTACATGTATAGCTTATTATAAAAAACAATCTTATCTTGTGTCATAATAAATAGGAAGTATTTTTAAATTAAGCTACTGGCAACGTTGTACAACTTAGCAATAACATAAACTGTGTTTATACGCTATGTCATATAATATGTTTGCTTTTTGTTTGTACAACGTTGCCAGTGACGGTTTTTATTTTTTTGCAAAATCTAACGTATTTCTATTTCTCTCTAAATTAATGTTTTAAATATTTCAACTAGTTTTGTTTTGCACTATACTCTACTGCAACTAATATAAAAATCTATCCTATATAATATAGAAACTATTTAATTTTTTTTCTTAGGAATCAGTTTTTCAAGCTTTGATTGAACTTGTGAAGGGGTTTAAAAATTTTAAAGTCAGAATAAATGCAGCCTTGGCCCTATCGGCTCCAATTGCAAGAAACCATTTTGGAAATTTCTTTTATTCTACCTGGAAGGCACTTTTAGAAGCATTAGAAAATTCTCAAAATATAGAAGATGTGGTCGAATATACTCATAGAGATCATCTTGTAGAACAAGTATATACTTAATGCCTTTTCTTATATTTAGCTTTTCTTTACCATATTTTTTTTAGGTATGCTTGTCTTTAGGTCACCTTACAACGTTACTCCAAAAAGAGGACCTTTTGCACTTGCAAGATATCATCAATCTCTATTTCGACGTTTTTCATTCTCATACTCAAAAGGTCTTGGAACGATTAGTTCCAGAAAAATCTGCTAGTCTTACTACTGCTTATTATGTATTGAATCAAATTTCAAAAGAAAATGCCCTCAACGAATCAGAAATGTATGTTTTAAATCGGTTAAAAACTGTTTTTACAGCAATGGTTTAATTTTTTTACTATGATGTTTATATATACAATAAAAATAAAGATGTATTTTATTATGAGTAGTTTTTATTTAACCTATATGGATTAAAAATCAGTTATAAATAAATTTCTTTAATAAATAATATAATATTAGTTCTAAAATACTGCATAAAATTAAACTTTTCTTAAATTGTTGTAAGCTAAATTACAAGTATAATAATATATTTTTGCTTATTGTAATATTTAACCTTAATAAAAAATACTATCACTTCTTCAAAATCACATTAATTTCCTTAATATCTCATTTTTCCAATTTAAAATATATTTATAATCTTTTACTCGATCGTCATTTGTTGAATCGAAAAACTCCTTTTCTCATACTTCTATTTTCGGGAGCCTAAAATAACACATTTTTTTATTATAATATTAAAGTTTACAATAATGTTAACTACATTTTTTAAAATTTGTACTTACATGCCTCGTGCCAAAAAGCATTCTGGCTTTATCCTCTTCTTGGGGCGCTGAATTTTCATCTGCCGAACCAGTATTCCTCTTTATTTGCAATTTTTGCTTAATAGCCTATAAAAAGCAAGTGTTAAATCTAAATAGTTTTTGAAACTTCTTAAATTTATAAAGAAGCAATTACCAAATTGAATCTGGCGCAATAGGAAGAAAATTGATAGGTATGTAACACAATTTATTCATCTATAAAATTTAGTCCAGCAACTATTTAGTAAAATACCACGACCTTTAATCTGTTTAACATGAGAAACTTGTACACGAAGATAGATAATTTCTAGCATTGATCGATAGGTTGATTAAGATAAATATAATTAATAAAAAATTACCTGGGAAAGAATAACACGTTTGCTATCATTTCTGATAGCCATTAACATGTCAAGCCAAGTCCATGTCATATTATGGTACTCCAATGTAGGAATTATCAAAGAATATTCCCTAAGATCTTCCAAATTTTTCTCTTTTGTTCCTTTATAGCTCACCTTCACTGGCACCTCGGGAATTTTTATATAAACAAACAATTTGTTCTTTTCGGCTCGTTCCTGAAACAAAATTAAAATGATGGTATTCTTTGAGAGCAATAAATAAATAAATGATAACTCTACCTTCATTTTTTCTACATCATCAATGTGAACGTAAAAATTGGAATCCCGATTTCTTTTATTTCTTGTTTTCTTCCCTTTTTGTTCCAATTCTCCATCTTCACTTGCTCTGTCATTGAAATCACTATTTTCACTTTCTCTTTCAGGAAAACAAAATTTCATCATCGTTATATAAAATTTCTTTGTCAAACCTATATAAGACGTTAATAAAATATGAAATTATGATCCTAAATATTGACCTATTGGTTGTCACTTACCTATAGTCAAAGGAACTAAATTTATTTCAAATATTTCTTTCACCGAAATCCCACCAACTGGCGATTTTTCTCTACAAAAAATTCTTAAAACTTTCTAAAATAAATTAATTAAAATTAGCATAACAAATTTATCAACCAATATATCTTAAAATATTTAACCTTGTGTTCTATTGGCATGTCAAACTGAATTTCCGTAGGACAGAGTACTTCTTTGTAAATTTCGTTAGGCAATAAATTAGTCATTCTCAAATAACCAAGTTCCATCAAATGTTCAAGTGAATCATCACTTTTCGAATTTTTTGTATACCTAAAAAATATTAAATAGTTAGTTGAAATGACTTATTAAAATTTTGCTTACAAAAAATTGCTCAACACAAGATCTGCAATACCGATCTGCCCATCAGCTTCTGTCAATCGCCATTGCGCATGTTTAAAACAAATTTCATTTGCTCTGACAATTGTCAGTGGTTTATCACTTCTTGTAGTCGCCAAACGAGCATTAGCTAACAATTGCGTTTCTTTGAAACATGACAACATCATATCTAGTTCTTCACTTTGTGCAGTTAACTGGTTTTTGCAATCATACATCTAAAAAAAAAGAATGTTAAAAAAATACTAAATTAAAAATTTTAATATAACTTACCAATCTTTCTAACCTATCTGATTCTTGCCTCAACTCAATATCTTCGGGGTTTTCTTCTAATGCTTTATCCACCAAATACGTTTCTTTTTCCAACCTTCTCAGTTTACTTTGTGTGCTCCTAACAAGCGTTTGTTGATTCTGAATGGGCTTTCTTTGATCTTCAACGGAATGTAATTGAAGTTTAAACCTCATTCGAGCTAATTTTTCTAAAGCTTCCTTCCTATGTGGTTCCACGTAAAGTAAAAGGTTGTTTACTATGTCTAATAACATCGCATACTAAAATATATGATAAAATTATTACAGTTAAAATTTATAGAAAAATTGACTCATACTTGTAAAGAATTTGTGCAGACATCAAGATCGTAATGCATAAGAGTAAACGCATCGACAGCAGACTGTCGACTCTCCCAAGGTCCCACCTCTTCTTGGGGAGGTGGGGGAATTTCTCCTATGCCTTCTGGATCCACACTGATGTCGCCATAATCGGCGTAAAAAAATTCACATTTACACCGAGAAACTATTCTTTGCAACTAAAAAACAAACAGTATACTTACAAGCAAAATATCAAATTGTTTTAGAAGTACCTGTCTTGAAGTACTAGGTCCAACAGTATCACTGACTACAGCTCCTACTGAAACACCACTTCCAACTAAGTTTGGTACCTCAGATGGTTCCGAAATCTCCGCAGATTCTTTTTCTTGGATATTATCAACGGTTAGCCACATAATATTCTCTAAAAAATAAGAACCAATAAAATATTAGATGCGGTGCCAATTATTAAAATATATCATAATAAAGCAAGGACATACCATCTGCTGTATCATTTTCTCCAGCATTAACTGTAGCATAATACTGCATACATTCTAAGGTTCCTACCCAAGTCGTTTTTGACACCAAAGTTCGATCTTTCCATGCTGGTCTATGTATTCTTTGAACAATCTCAGCCTTGGCAGCGCTTAATATGACGTAACCTTTAGTTTCACACCCTTTAAGTAACACTTGTGCGTTCACAAGAGCAACTAACAAAAAATAAAAATAATCAAAAAACAAAGCTCCAGGTCATATAGCACATATATAATAAAAATAGATCAAGGCAACTAGTTTCGGCTAACAAGTCATCTTTAGGCCAGGAATAAAATACAAATTATTAGCAAGTTTTACACTTGCCATATACAAATTAAACTAATATAATAGATAATGGGTTAAACGAGGAAAAACAACATTTTAGTTTTTTTTAGAGCGACATGACATGGCTATAAATTTAAACCCGATTTTCAATTCCAATTTTTTTTTATAATAGATTTTGATGGGGTCAAAAATAAAGTACTTTACAATTGCATAAAATTCACATTTTTTTTACCAACCTCGAATACCATTAAAAAAAATTGATATCTGATGATTGTATTTTAGGCTTTAGACCGCATGCACAACTTTTTATGAACAATAACTTTTTTGCACAAAATTAATAATAAAAAAGTTTACCATATGGTACCGATTTAAGTATAATTAATTTTTTTATGCTTAAACCAAATCAGAATTCAGAATTTTAAAATTTAGTAACGAACTTTTCTAAAGTTCTTCGATTACTGAAAACATAATTAGGGTAAAATTGGAGTGAGATGGAAATAAAATGTCAAAAAAATTATAGATAATCCAGCTCCGTATTTTAAAAATTTAAATTCGAGGTTGGTCCTCCGAATACGAAACCTCGAATTTTAATTTTAAGAAAACTTGATTTAGAAAAACAGCATTTATTTATATATTTCCATGTATTAAAAAAGTTGCGTAATAACTTAAAAAAGGGGGGATATCACTTTTACTTTTGTTGATTAAATTAGTTTCTTTTTAAATAATTTATGAGTCTTCACAAGTTCACTAAATCTAAACTATTTTGTAGTTAAATCATTTATTTAAAAGACATTTAATTGTTTGTCACTTGTTAGTGAATCCGGCAAAGATTTTTGAATTTTCTTATTGCACAAATGGTAAATATATTCTTGGATAATATACAGTGTAATTAAAACAACAGTGTAAATAAGGAAGGTACATGAAAATATGAGTATGTTAGGTAAAGATTGATGGGACAAAAATGGAAAAAAATATATCCCACAGTTGCATAACCAAACAAGTGGAACTTTTGGAAGAGTGATGAGCCTCCTGGGTGTGGTTCAATAAGACCACAAGAACGGTTCCGATCTTTGTTGTGGAGTCCCAAATATATGAAATCGTACAGTGCAACACGGGTGGTTAACAATGTTCCCATTAATCCAAGAACAGAACATGAAAACAATTGAGAAGCAAGACTAATACTTCTTCACCAGCTGTTGATGTTTCTGTAGAGCAAATTGCAGCCGAAGTTTTCGAAATATATAAAACGGAAGTCTTTTAACGGGACTATGTGAAAAAGGAAGAAAGGAGATTAAAATAAGTTAAATTTTCTTACTTTGCCAATTTTTGTGAAGAATGTCATCTTGCTGGCAGGCCTGCAATCCCTGCAAGTGTTGCTGCCTAGATGTTGACGATAGATCATCGCTATACACTACGGAATTGTTGTCAGCTTCGGCTATGAGTTGCTGCAACATATTTGCTGCGTGACCCGACTGCAGTTTGCTTATAGGAGATGGAGTATCTTGGACCGCTGTCGTCGACTGAATTGTCTATAATAAAAAATTATTTATTTTTGTTACTTTCTTTCCTATCGATTTAAATACAGTAATTAAGAATTAGTCAAGGTGATAGAAATTAATTAAGAAATAGATATTTTCACGTCTCCCACTAACGTTCCTCTTTGTGCTTCTAAAAATTTTAATAACGTAGGAAAATAGAGCAAAATTTAAATTACCCACTTCAATATTACACTAAATACGCAAGTTAGAGTGATTATTTGGTTGCTAAATAATTATAAAACTTCCTTCCTTTTTTAAAATTTGTAAATATTTTTATTATTACATCGTTACTTTCATGTACCACATATAGTATTCTTAGTTTTATTGTTTTTTTGAACTTTTTTAAGTTCGCGTTTAAATTGTCACGATTACTTGGTACTATTTTAAAAAAAATATTTCCTATGATGTTATAATCATTTGGCCTGATGATGGGCATTAGTATGCCGAAACTAGTTGCCAACCTCTATCTTCAATAATATTTATGTGGTACTAGACATTGAATTTTTATTTCTTCAATTATAAAACTAGTAATGAAGCAGATCATATTCCTCACGATCAATAAATTCACAACGTGTCCAAGTTTTCTCTGGAAAAATGAAAGCTAAAGAACTATACCCCAAAATCTAATCAGTTATTCCTTGATAGAAACTAAACGCAAAAAACTGGACGCTTTTGTTCAATTTAGTTTTTGAGTTATCATGCGGACTAACTTGCTAAATTTGAAACTAAACATGCATTCGGTAAAAGTAGTTTTCTCGGAAAATGTAAAAGTATGATTTTTCTACAAAACTGAAAGTAATATATCCACAAGTTGTGAATACGAAAATATACGCAAGGTATGTAGCCTCTTGGTAAATAAGTTATTATAAATAAATGCAGACGTTGCACTTTTGTAATAGCAATATTACCTTTAAGAATAATTTTAAAGCATTCTGTCTTTTAATGAAATAAAGTTAGTTTAAAAAAATTATTTTTATCTACTTAATAAATTTAATTCGCATTAGACACTAAAAATGTGTGGTTGAAGGTTGATATATTTGAGAGGTTTTCACTCTTACCTTTATATGTTTTGTTCCTTATTACATTATTAATGTCTACTTACTTGTATAGAGTTATTAGGTGGAGTATTTGACTGATCTGCATTTCTTCGTTTTAAAGGAGTTGTAGTGTTATCTTTTCTGAAACCTTTCAGTGCTTCAGTGGATAAGTTCTTTTTCATTCTCTGCAATAAAATTAACGATAAATTAAATACAAATAGTAAGATTAATACTTACCAATGTTTTCATAAACGTATCAAAAAGCGCAAAAGCCACATTTCTGTTACTTTTTGTCCAAGCTCCTCTTAAATCGTAAACAACCAGTCTGTGAGTAGGAACGTCCTTATTTCTTTCTTGGCCGTGTACGACGGTCTCTCTACCATAGGATACTTTAGCAACTGAAAGACAGTAACATTTTTCAACAGGTTGACGCGGCGTAGGTAGCTCTATTTCCATTTCATCGTGTAGAGCGCTCTTAAGCCAAATTTCAAAATCGTTTAGTTCTGAGTTCATGTATACCACGGACCATTCGGCTTTTGGACGGTGCTTTAGACCGTCATCTATGGCTATCAATGATAAACTGTGTTCTAAAATAAATGTCCTTGTAAATGCAACAAAAAATGTATCGAAGAAATTATTACCAGCACTCGACGACAGTCGGCCTCCAAAAAGTTCACAACCTCTTTGCATAGCGAACGACATCCAATAACAAACTTGAAATTTGTGCAAACCCATCAATAAGTGAATCTAAAAATCAAACAACATCAATTTTGTGTCAAGTTTTAATATGTTTTTACCTTCTTGTAGTGTCTACTGAGCTGCGTTTTCCTGGGTCTCAAGTTATTAAAAATACGTCCCCTTTTTGTTGGTCTAGTAACACCTGATAAAATTAGTTTTAAGCTTTCGATCCATCTTAAAGTGCTTCCATATAATAGCAAGATTGGACAGCTATTCGGTTCGTTGGGGACAGGACGGGTTTCTAGAACTATGCTCAGATTGACGTTCTGTGACCGAAAAGCCCTAAAGGAATCGTGCATCTAAAATTAAAAATACTTATGTGTGATAAACTTAAAATGTTAAGTATCATTAAGAATCAAGAATCATTAACTCTCAAATCTGTTAAGTGTTATTATAAGTATTTTGATAATAAATTGTGTTTTTATAAAGATAAATAGTACTTACTTGGTTACTTGAATATTCTGGTACTTTATCAGGAGCACATTGAACAACACTGTGATGATCGTTGGGATTACCTAGACATACCCATTGTATGCCCAAAACTAGTTTTAAATTGGGCAATTTTAAAAGTTGGACATCATCGTATTTGGACGCTGTTCTTACATAAATGTTAAGATCACCTTTATACACAAATTTCGCTAAAAAAAATTGTCATTATTTTTAGATATTTTTGCTTAGTGTTCTTATTTACCATTTGTCCAATCCATAACAACTTTTTCCCAGGTAAGTGCCATTTCTTCGGTGGTATTATAGGGGTCCAATGAACCATGTAGCAAAACTGTCAGTTGCTGAACAACCATTGTAAGTCTGCCATGGAGTAAAAGTCTCATTTTGTCCCAAAACGATAAAGGCGGTGACGGATCTCTCGATGGGGCAGAAATTTGATTAAAATCTATGAAAAAAAGATATTTATGTGTTAATTAGAAGCCAAATAATACATTTTCCTTACTGAGGTTGCATTGTGCAATGACAGGTTCCCAGCATGGTCCAAAAGCATAGCTAAAGGACTCTATTTCACAGTTAAAATCGTGGTAGTACTTCAAAGGTAACATTCCTCTTTCAATTACATACGGCTCAAAAGGCTCACCCAGGTGAACTACGACTGTACGAATCGCTGAAACAAAAAAAAATACATAAAACATTTTATATAAAGATCAATTTGGACAATTAAATGTAAAGGCGATAAGAAAATATTTATATTAAAAAAAAATTTAATAAGAAGGAAAAAATAGGGCTTAATTGAGTAATTAAAATAAAAAAATATTATTAAGATATCTGTAATTTAATATTTTTAATTATGATATATTAAGAGGTGTAATTGTTTTATAAGCTAGGATACTACCGAATGCCATGTAAGTTTCTGTTAAAATTATAGATTTAACAAAAGTTATATTTGAAAATGTATACTAGTACGTATAGTAGATTTTTACTTTCTCGTTAATTATTTATGGCGTTAATTTAAGATTTTTGGGATTTACACTTAAAGTTGCAATTCTCGGAAATAATTTCAAAAAATTGTTTAAAACTGATTTTATACCCAATTCAAAAGAACCACCGCTACTAATTACCACGCAAGAATGCAAAGAGAAGAGTCATACAAAAATTGATGGACAAAAGAAAAATTAATATAGTGGTTGGAAACGAAAACTATTAAATATCCATTAGAATAATTCTTTGTTTATTTTGTTGAAAATGGTTAGAAGGTGTAAAGATTACGTCACATCATCATATCATTTGTAGAAAAGCATGAATATGGTCCAGACATTACGAAAACAAATTATATACAATCTGCTGTAATATGGTTAAAATCTTTAAACAAATTTAATATCGATCTCCGGACGAATTATGTTCGACACATACAATATTTGTAAAAGAAAACAATTTTGAGCTACATTATTTCATTAAAATTGAAAATGTTGACACGGACGGAAGTACTAATGATCACGGATTCAGAGATTATTTAATAAATTTGTTTTTGTCTATTTTAATTTTTCATACATTTAAAATATTTCTATAGTTTATTTTATATTTTATGATATTTTTTACATTGTTTCCAATAGGTATTGTCTTTCCCTATAAGCAGGAGTAAAAGCTAAATCTATGAAACATGATAAGTTAAATTTACTCATTCCCACTTCCATTAGGTACTTGAAATTTTTCTGGAAATCCAAATTTGAGCTGTTCTATGATGAAAGAAAAAAAAGGAGGCCAGTAACTATATTTTTAGAAACTATAAAGTTAGTTATACTACCATTTCTCCTGCTTATAGAGAAGGACAATGACCAGAGGCTATGTGCAATTATTAAATATGAAAATTGAGAAGTGTTTGTTAAAAGACACATCAACAAACCCTCAATCCGAAGAAAACAACAACTTACCCCATACCGACCTAAAACTATATATTTTAAACACAAAATAATGGACAAATGGCAACAAACCTGGAACAACACACCAAATAAATTATATGAAATCAAACCCAACATTTACCCCTGGAGATCAAAATTTGACTAATTTACCAATAATTCGAATATCCAAATAGTATATACAGTGTGTTCAATTAAGTCGGAACCATATGGGAAACTTTTTTATTCTTAATTTTATGAAAAAAAGATATTTTTTATAAAAAGTTGTGCATGGTCTACAACCTAAAATGCAACCATCAGATAATATAAATTTTGCTCAAGAGTAAGTACCCTTATTTTAAAAAATATAGAAATATGTTATTTGGAAATATATACTATAATAATAATATATCTAGTGACAAATGAATAAACTACGTAAAATTAAACAACTTTTTAAATTATGATTATTATAAATAGGTTCTGTACTATGTAATTTTTTATTTTACACACGGTACTAGAAAAAATGTGTTTTAAAACAATTTGTTTTAAATATATTTAGGTATTCTAAAATTATCGACTCATATCTAACAGTATTAACGACAATATTTGAGTAAACAAATCATTATAAAAATATTTTTTGCTTCTAATCGAGGCACAATCATGTTATACAAAATACACGCGTTGAATAGATTATTACAATTAAACTACAACAATAGAGTTTATAAAACGGTATATAGGCAATTATGCACAAAAAAGGTCGTCATCTATAATTAAGATTGTGATAGATATTACCCTTTTTATACAGGGCGGACGTTTAAAAATAATTAACTGTAGAAATATGAATTTATACAAAAATATAGTTAATATTGGACAAAGATCCATAATTTTAGCACCATATATCTACGGTTCTTCGTTAAGGAATTATCTTTAAGTGTCATTCTGCTGTCAAAAGTGAAATTTTATTCCACTGTTAAAAAGCTAATTGACATTCGAAATGTTTTTTTGTATTAAGAGAAATAATTTTATTAATATTGTTGGATATCATGTAAAACTAATATTAATGTGTTTGTAGAATAAAATTTGTATGACATAAGAGTTTAAAAGTAATTCCTTTACTCATTTTATAATTTAATCCTTGGTTTGTTTTTCGAATTTGTGGTATTTTTCGGGTAATGTGTATTATGTTTGACCCGGAACCGTAGTTGTATACGGGAGCCAATCAAATTCGGAGTTTTCCCAAAAAGATTCGAGTTTTTATGGAGCAGGAGACTTCCAATCCAAGGTATGAATTTGTATTTGTTTCCTTGTGAATTTATTTAGTTAGGGCTTCAAATTTAATTTCAATCCAAATTATTTTTTTAAGTACTTTTTAGCTTGATTATCATCGTGGATAGATATTATAGCCTCTTATTTTTAAATATGTCTGACTGGTAAAGTGAGTCCGAAATTAGATATATCTATATGTTGGATGTTCAGAAAAAATTCAATCTGATGTTTTTTCTACAGAAAGCCATTTGCCTTTCATATTTCAATTATTAAATCTTGTTGGTCCATAAATTTATTTCCTCTTGGGGATGGAACCTTCATATATGGCTTCGGAAAGATCAATTATATATTTTACAGCATTTTTGTCATAGCTCGATTTATTATTTTCAGTAGTAGAAGAGAGAAGGTCTGTCTGTTCATTTTTGGTAATTTGGACATATGAGATTTACCTTCTAACATTATAGGAAAAAAAAATTTTGACTGATTGATTAGATTTGATCGTTTCTTTGCAGTAAACAAATTTCCCGCAATTAATTCAAGCAGGTTTGAGGGAAATGCTGATATTGAGTAAAAATGAAAGTGGATGAAAAATTTTCAGAAATTTTCAGAAAATTTGCAGGTTACCATAGTAACAATGTCGAAATAAAGCATCGGATTACTTGAAAATGACTGGTATAAAATTTTCGTAAAAATTTAGGTATAAACACCTGGAAGTAGTCTCTATGATTTTCTGAAAGAAATACGTATTTTTTTCCCAGAACCGTTCGTTATCAACCGGATTCACTTCAGCCTCGTGAATTATTGAGTTACACATGTTTGTTTATACAGCGAAAATAGACATTTATCTGTCTTGAATATCACTATTAATGACATGAAGTCCTGAAACGCCCTATATAAAGTTAATTTATTAACTCACATATTTTAATAATTCTTTCAAAATTTTACTTTTAACTTGTTGAAATTTTGACCGTTCTTTAATTTCCTAAAAGTAATATTTTTATAAATGACAATTTAAACTTAATACTAATTCCGTTAAATTGATTAATTTCTTTAAAAAAAAATCTACAAATATCATTCACTCTGTATTTTTGGACCACACGCACAAGGCCGCAAGAGAAAAAATATGGCAAATGCGTCTGATGAGCCATTGTTTCGGAATCCGTTTATAGCGGATTGGCAGCAGAATTTTTCTGGGTCTTTGAAGATCATTCCTTTGATATCCATTACCGGTGCAGATTTAACACAAATCAAGATGAACTTGAAATTTTCTAATTTTTTTATAGCTTTGATTGTTATGATCGTTAACATCACGATTTTTGTGGAATGTCAACAAAAACTCGGAGGAGGAAAAAGGGTAAGTTTAATAATTTTTTTTTATTTCTTAGTATATGTATAACAAATTTTTATACAGAAAGTTTCTGAAACAGGAGAAACAAATTTATTTCTACATGATATTTCGAAAATGTAGCGTTTTCAATACAGTGTTAAAAGTTTAAAAAAAGTATATTTTAAATAACTCGGCCTGTAATATTTATTGGAATGTGACATTTTGGATATGGTTGCAGTTATAAAATTATTAAAACATTATATCTCAACTAAAATATTTTTTCAATAATACCAGTGGCGTGCACTGGGTGCTTTATTCCCATTTATACTCATATTTTCTACAACGGAATAATTAGAAAAAAATATGCCTATTGCATTATTGAATCTTTTAAAAAGTGTATATTAATTTATTATTATTTATTTATTTGTTTAATTATACACTATCCCACCTAAGACCAATTATGGAATAGAAAATATACAAAAAAAAATGCACAACGGTAAAGAACGCTAAAAAACATTAATCAATACTTCGGAAAAGTTGTATTAAAAAAATCTGCCAAAAATAGTAAAAAAATACAATTTCAATGAATTTGTTTGATTTAAAAATTAAAAAAATATTAGAGACCAGGTATGAAATTTAAACTAAAATAAGTACAAACCAAGCAAAATTTTAGATAATTGTAAAATAAATTTATATAGCCTATAATATATTTATCTTAATTTTAATGGAGCGAATATTATTTAGAGAATTATAATAATTTAACATCACATATGTAGTGAAGAAAATTTAAAGGTGTTCAAATAAAAAAGTCACTTGGAAATCCCGTATTGTGGATATGTACCTATCACACCATTTAAATATTTCACAACAAATATTCTATGTATGTCTTTAATAATTTTAGCAAGTGTTTGATAGCTGGGATTACAAACAAGAGAAGCGCATTTAATAAATGCACCAAAAAAAAGCATGTATTGAAAATTACGAGAGTTTCGTATAAAACCTTTGGTTTTGAAAGCAGTTGTAGATATTTTATTGATATGTTCGATAATTTACAATTAAACATTACTCCCAGATCTCTATAAGTTTTACAAAATTAACTTTCTCATTTCCAATTAATCCAAACGGAGTTTTTTGTCTAGTAAAAGTGACAGTATTACATTTTGACACTTTTGACTTGATTGAGATTATTTTGAAGCTAAATAAGTAATAATTGTAGTAATTACCTTCACGCCATCAGCTTACAGCAATACATCTGAATGTAAATCGTAAACGATATCATTCACAAAGACCACAAACAACAAAGGACCTAAAATAGATCCTTGCCAAATACCTGAGGTTTCTAAAATAATCGGCAATTGATGTCTTTAAGTTCGAGTAAATATGATTAAATATAAGAAATATAGTGGATATAAGAATTTTCGAAAGCTTCGTTAACATTATTCCCGATACAACCTAGGCCTGCAGATAACTTGGGTACACTTCAGCGCAATAAATTCATCGTAAATTAAACTCATTTTGCTGACTCCCAAAAGCCTCAGTATTACTTTCGTGGTGGCGAAAAAAAGTTCTATCCCCTTTTTTATCATTTTTCTCAATGTTTCCAAGCTCCCAGAGCCTGAAAATGCATAAAAAACACTATACGGACGTCTGTCTGTATGGATGTAATCACTCTCTCTAGAACGAAGCTCCGATTTTCACTGTACTTAGTTTTCCCCATGGAAAAGCCCTATTGAATTTGAGCAGGATGGGACCGGCCCTTCTGATAGCCACCAAACAAACTAAAGTGTTTTACATTTCACATCATGCATAATATTATCCTGCATGTATGTGACAAGTTTGGCCAGGAGCTAAATTATGCGCTCGATAGGCCAAATTCCCAAAACAGTGCACCACTGTTTGAGCATTCCTAGAATTCTAAAACTCAATTGAAAAATGAACTTGTTTAAGCAGAACACTGGAATTTTCTTAAAATTTTCAAACTAATTGAATGTTTTCCAAATCAAAAAAAATTGAAATGCATGCCTCTATTTTTTTCGAAAACTATTAATTTTATCCACATCATTTATTCTTTCACTAAATTAAACAAGCAATTGAAAAAAAAAATAATTTGAAAATTTATCCAGTGGCGTAGAAAATTGGGGGCAAAATATTCGGCCATACCCAACCGGATAAAAGATTTTGAAAAAAATGTCACAATGAGGGTCGTTTTATGAGAGGAGTTGAATTCTGAAACACCCTGTATATACTTTCGAGGTTGTCATACAAACTCCCCAGATTGTTATGGAATCTTTGGAGATTATCATGGAAACTTCCGAGGTTATCATAAAAATTCTCGAAAAAAATAATAACATTAACAAAAATCTCATTTAAACAGCCTAATTCGAGATTGTTCTTTTAAGCTATTCTTGTAACTAAAAACATATTTTTAAATAAGCTAAAAATAATTTATAGTTGCATTACAAACTGCCATAATATAAAAAAATACTACTAATAAAGTGTCTCTATACAGATTAAGATGTAATTAACCATGTCGCATATCCCTTATACAGCGTGTAAAAACAATCCCAAACTGTGACTAACCTTTATTAAATAAATTAATTGGATTTAATTGTTAGTGCATGCTTTGATTAACAATCTAAATAGGTAAGTGCATAAAATTATGGAAATTAATAATATTAATGGTGTTTAATCTTTAATATATGTGTGTTTGGTCTAATAACAAAATATAATAGAATTTTAATTTTTATTGTTATTAACGTTTTTACCTTCTAGTCTCCTTTTTAGGATTCACCAATGAAATATTGAAATTTACGTGTTACTAATAAGATACTAATAAAATAATTATTTCCAAAAAAGTAAGTAACAATGAAAAAATCTTTGGATTTTTTTAAAATTTGTAAATTTAATTTTTGCCCATCTTGTACAACATAAAAATTCAAAATTTAGTCTATAATATTTTTAGCTATTTGGGTTTATAAGTTTTTTAAATGGGATCATTAAATCTGTGATGGTGGCGATTTTTTTAAATAATATTAAATATTTGCCGAAAAAAACTATTTTCTCCTAAACAGATGGGAGATTAAAAAAATTATAATAGTGATTGCAAAAGGTTGTAAAAACGTTTGTCGGGCCCTATATACATGTTACTCCTGACTAACAATTCGGCCACAGTCGTAACAGTTTGGTCAAAAAACTAACAACAAACAACATGAAATATCTGATTTTATATCCTTATGTTTAAGCCCTCTGATCATCGTTTGTAAAAATCAAAATATTTTTAAAAATTTTTTACTTAATTTAAATCTTTGCAATACTGTAGTAGTTAGCATATGTACTCAGATTTGAATTTATAAGTTAAGTTAAAGATGAGTTTATTTAAAGTTAGTATTGTTAAATTTAATTGAATTTTAATACACCACTTTTGGCATTTAAGTTAGCAGACTTTAATTTCTTCTTTTTTTTTATGATCTAATAGAAAAACAGAATGTGATATTACATAATTAAGTACTCCTACACAGACATTCTAATTGATTATAATGTGTAACAATTTCAAACAAAATTAAAAAAAAATTAATTTTATTTTTGTTACTGTATTAAATTCTTCCATTTTATGACTGTTATATTCAAAATAATTTTAAAACTATATTTGTAAAACTCACTTCGAAAATTCCAAATAAAAATATCTCGTTGAATATTCGGTTTGAATTAAATCCATACTGAATTTTATTTTTGGTTTTTAGGTTTTTGGATATTCAGGTTATTCATCAAATCAATATTATCCCAACAAACCATCATACCAAGGCTCTGGATATAATTACTATAAACCTCAGTACGGATCTGCTCAAGGATCAAATCAAGGAGGACAAGGATTCAATTATCCTTGGGGATATGGATCAAATTGGGGTTCAGGTTCTAATAACGGGGGTCAAGGATCCAATTATCCTTGGGGATATGGATTAAATTGGGGTTCAGGTTCTAACAACGGGGGTCAAGGATCCAATTATCCTTGGGGGTTTGGATCAAATAGTGGGGGTCAAGGTTCCGGTTCTAACAACTGGGGTCAAGGATTTAATCCTTTTGGTTATGGATCCAATTCAGGATATAATTCAGGGCAAGGGTGGAATTGGCCTAATAACAATTATCAAAATAAACCTTTTGGAAATATCTTAGATATTATGAAAAACGGTCAACAACTCTTACCGTCTTCTTCTAAAAAAGAAGAATAAAGTGTATATTTTGATATTTTTGACAAACTTCAGCAAATTTAAAGATTTTGAAATTTAATCAGCTAAATTTATAACTGCCAAAATTTAAACTGCCACGATAAAATATAGATTAAAATTTAATAAAACTGATGTGTTTATATTGTGTAAACAATTTTGTATCATTAAATGTGACTAAAACAAGTATATATTCTCTAATTATACTATATTAAAACTGAGTTGCAGGAACGCCTGTTATCGCTAATTGTGCTATAAGTAGCCAGATGAAGCACTGATTTATCTCTTTACTTGAATTGAGAATTTGGAACCTTTTGTTTCTAACAATGTTGAATAATATCGGCACCACTAAACGAGACTACAATTAAAAAAAACACTCGTAGGAGTTGATTAACGTCGAGTTTGTTTAAAAAAGTGTGATTTTGGTTAGTGTTAACGATTTTTTTCTACTTGCTTCTTGCAACTAAATAAAAGGATTTAGAAAACTGTTCAAATGTCAACTGTACCTCAACATTTTCTAAATTTATTTTGTTATAATAACATTAAAAATATAAGAATATAGAAATTAGATATGTACATATACATTTTTTTATACTAAAATAATAAAAATATTTTTAATTTCATTGCAGCTTTTTTTAAAAACGATGAATTTTAATCTTCAATACACCTTACAACTCTTTAAATCAAATATAATTTTCTAGAGAGTCATTTAACTTAATTTACTTATTTCTGCTCAAAAAACTCGTTGCTTGCCATTAAAGAATATGACAAAATGTTGTTATACAAATAGTATTTTTCATTCTTTTTTCTATTCAGAAAAATTTAAAAAATGCACTAATTTTACATGGGTAATTCAATATCAAATATAGTGGAGTAGCTCAGTAAAGTTAGCAAATGGCCCAATGCTATTTTGGCAAAACGATGACTAAGCTATTTTAATTTTTTAATAATTAAAGGACCATGGAAGAAATGTAAAATCGCCAGAATGCACCAAATTTTCCTCGTGTATCATCACCCAGCTTGGAAAACGCGTTTGGTCCGACTTTTTTAATGATTGTGGGGAAAACGATTTCCCACGATATTCATTAAGAAACATTTCCTGTAGTTCTAATGGGAAAAAAGTTATATACAAAAAACTGGTTTTGACGAACGCCTTATATTGTTTATTATCTAATTATTTTATCGAAAAATGTTTCGAATAAAAGTTGGAGGTAATAAAAATCGCTTCAATTTGCCATATATATGTATAGCGATTACTCGAATATTAAGATACAGAGTGCGTAAAGTAAACGCGCTCTTTATTTATCGGCACCTGATGGTCCGATTTTAATACTTGTTTTAGTGTTTTAGAGAAAAGTATTCCCTACTACATTTATTGGTAATATTGTTGAATACTGCTTTTAATTAAGGTTTTTTAAATTTTTCTTCAATCAAATTTATAAGCAATTAATTCCCTTCGACTTTGCTGGATTTCGGTGGATTTCGGCGGTTTTACACTTCTTCCGTGGTCATTTAAGACGATTAAAAAAATAGCTTATTGCTCGTTTTGCCATCCGAATATCTATTGGGCTAAAAAATATTTTTAGGATTATCGACTTATGTATTTATTTTAATTCTAGGGACACGGCATGAGAAAATCTACGCAATTATCGTTGGGTGATGATATAATTAGTACCCTATTAGATTATGTTATGGATGCAATGGGTTTTTTCACCGATGTGTCCGACTTTGTAATGGGAATCTTTGGAGGAAAATAATTAAAAATGTTATTCGCATAAATCTGTTTACAATGTTAGAAAATTAACAATAAAATAACAATTGCATAAACTGGTTTTATTACCAATAAAAAAATATTTGCAAATATTAAATAAATAAAATCGACGTAATTTTTTAGGTAGTCAGTTTTACAAAACAAAAATCGTATTTTCAAACAAAGCAATAAGATCACAAAAAATTATGAGCGTTTGTATATCATAAGATAGATACTGATGAAGGAAAAAATAGCCGTAACAGTCAGAGGTGCACTCGTAAATAATCCAGAACCGGAACGCTAATTTACGCGATAACTTTATTATTATAGGTAGTAGAAGATTATATAGAACGCAAAAGCAAAATGTTGTCGTGACTCTAATCAAACTACATTCAAATCTAAAAGTACTGCTTTGAAAATAAAAAATACAATTACACACCAAAAAAGTCCATATTTTATCTACATTTTTTGATCCCATTGTGTAAATCCATTGTTTTTCGAGTGATTTCTTCAGATTTAAAGATTATGTAATAAAAATATTATTTTATTTTAGGTTGAAGATTTAAAAAACACTACAGAGCTAGTTTTGTGCGATTTAAATTGCAATTTGAATGTGAACAAGACTTTAGATACGATTTTGGACACAGTAGGATTTTTTAATGATATTATGGAGACTATAACTGCATTGCCTATAGGATAAAGGCTTAAATTATAGAAAAATATTAAGATTGTAAACTTGGTAAAAAATAAACAAGTAATTATTAGAAAATCTTTTTTTATTTATAAATTTAATTTAAATGTTAAAAAATCCTATTGCCCAAAATATTTAACAAATAACGTTGCTGTGTTCGAATCTTCTAATTTTTCTAACTTTTAAAAATATTAAATTGTTTTTTAAACCTTGTATTGAATATTTCGAAAATTGCGCTTCATTAAAATGAATTGTTTTACTTTTTTATGACAATATTATAGAAATAGGAAAGAAAACGTAACTTCTGCATAAAAACTAAATAAGATAAAAAGTCGGCAAACAAAATTTCTCGATATCTTGTCCATCGTCAAGATATTATTTTTTGCATTAATTTCTTAATTTTAATCTTTGTTTTGCTTTGATCCAAAAATAATCGATGAATCTTATATTTTTTAGTAACTTCGTGTCAGTACCACGACACAGGAATATATTCATTTTGATATTTCATAAAATTACTTTTAATCAAATCAGCAAGCTTTCAACACTTAAATAACGTTAGATATATTTATTGCAAATTTTTTTATAAAAAGATTATTATTCTATCACTTGACTGGTGGAACTTTTAAATGAGTTTCCAATTAAACAACAAAGAGTTAGTCCAAATTGAATTAAATATTTTAATTTCGATTCAGACATTTAAAAAAAAGAGTCCATTGAAATGTAGTTATTTTATTGTTTACAGTTCTTTAAACCAAATTAGAATTATGATAACTGGTACCCCTGTGAAATCCTAACTAGGATGCAATAATTTGAAGAAATGTTAAAATTAGGCTTAAATATTCTTATTTTATTTCTATTTTAGGATGAAGACTCTAAAAATGATAAAGATCTCTGTTTAACTACTACTAACGTACAAAACGTTAAAGTGCCTAGTGTTAATGTGAAATTGGATGTAAATAAAGCTTTAGATACTTTTGTGAACGCATTAGGAATTTTTAGAGATATATTGGGATCCATTGGAAAATAAGGATTAAAGAATCTATTGAAATAATTGTAAAAATAGTAAAAATAAAACATAATCGTCTACGTCTAAAAAAATATTAAAAAAATAGTTTTTTTTTTATTTATTTCAAATTTGACTCTTCACCAACTTTTAATATCAAATTTTGGGAAAATGTAGCAGGTATCTTTCAAAAAAACCGCGATTAATTAAATTTTACACAACAACAAAGATTTATACATATAAATAAGACAATTTTTGCAATAAGAACTCACATACTCATAAAACTCGAATTTTAAAATACAGATCGGATGTAAACAAACATTTTATTTAGTCCTTTTTTATTCAATACAATATATAAGACAGCAGTAAAGACACATAACTATAAAATGTGAATTGAAATCAAAAATAATAGAAAATAACTTTTTGCATGACTAAATTACGATTTGAACGATTTGATTACTGAACGTTTTCTGTTTCTAATTCATTAAAACGGCACCGATTTATTTGAAATTTTAAGCGAAAAATGTAAGATAAAGTTTTTTTGATTACTTAATATTTTTCGAGTTATTCAATTGAAAATATAGAAAAAATATGTGAGCGGCACCCGCTGGTAAGCAGGCAAATGAGACTTCTAAAAAATCATACATCTTATAATTCTCCAGTTTTGAAACCGGAAATCGCAGAAACTTGAAACTCCCTTGGGCACATATTCAAGGTATGCTGAGTGCATTACCGTTATTCGTTGGTCTCTATCTTTTGTGATTCCTGAGTTATAGCGAGGACGGACAGAGAGACGGATAGACAGACGGATAGAGCCGTACGATAAGACTATTTTTAGAAGTCTAAAAGCATGTTTTTTAACAATTTTTCGCGAATAACTCAAAAACCTTAAACGTTTCATGAAAAAATCAGTCGTATCAAAAAGGAAGCTTATGAAAAAACAAAGAAATTTGTACTTTTTCTTTATTATTTTAGACGCAATAAAAAACGAGTTATGACTCCTTGACAACGATTTTTCGTTTGCCGTTTTATTCGAAGATTTAAACGTTAAATAAGGGAAAACGAGAAACTTTTTCGGGAAAACTCATAAACTTTTTAAAGACCTTTAAAATGAGCAGTGGTAAAAATCTGTGGCATAAAAATTGAGAGAGTTATGATGAAAATAAGACCCAGCTCGAATTGATGAAGAAAAATTGAGCAATAAAACTGATGCTATTACCAGTAGAATGAAAATTTATCGTAACCCATCAATAATTCACTTTATATATGCCCCACTAATATGGTCCAGAAGTTTTAATAGTTTAGAAAGCATAAATTTTGCAAAAAGTTGATTTAATTTGTCAAAAAAAACTTTAAAAGTAATGAATATACATAAAAAGTTGTTCTTAACAAAAATTTATCTTTTTTCACTGAAAATTTTTCTTTTCTGTAGCATAAAAATGAAATGATATATGGTATTGCGCGAAATGTATCTTTTCCGAGCCCTTTAAATTCAAAACTCTCTAAAACTAAAGGTCCAAAAAGATTTAAATTCACAAGATCTTGTAGTCCATGAAATTCCGTACAACATGGTTTTCGTATGGATGAAATAGATCGAAAGGGAACAGAGTTATCGCTAAAAAATTAAATTCATTTTTTTGGGAGAAAATTATGAAGCACGATTTTTTTTTAATGTTTCAGCAAGCACAAGTCGCGCGTAAATAACTTGTGGAGGGTAGTTCCAAATTTTCAGAAAAATCGATGCAGTTATAAATATTTCGGAGGTAAACCCAATTTTTATATTCAGTGACTGGAATACAATTTTATTTTTGGCTTATCAAACATTTTTTTTGGCGTTGTTCAACGATCATTCCGGATCCTTTATCGTCTTATACCACCATGAATAAGATTTACCATTAACAGTGCGCCATGTCACTCTTTTTAAATTATTTTTAACAATTATGATGCGAACATGCAACATTAAATAGGTCAAAGTTCAGTAATTATAAAAATTATTGTTTCTATTGTTTTCTAAAGTTTAGTAATGTAATTATTGTTTTTTTATAAACTTTAAGAAATATTGAATACAAAACCAAGAAATAAATATTAAACACAATAATAACTGGAGGACGTAGGCAGTACATTTTTTGGGAGAAAATTATGGAGCATGATTTTTTTTTAAATTTTTGGAACAAGCGCAAGTCGTGCGTATATAATTTTTGAAGTAAGATGATTTAGTCCCAAATTTTCAGAAAAATCGATGCAGTTATAAAGATTTCGACGGTAAACCCGATTTTTATATTCAGTGACTGGAGTACAGTGTTTTATTTTTGACTTATTAAACATTTTTTAACGATTCTCTACGGCCACTTCGGATCCGTTATCGTCGGCGTATACCACCACTGATAAGATTTACCATTAACAGTGCGCCATGTCACTTTTTTTAAATTATTTTTAGCAATTACAAAGCGAAATGTATGTTTTTCCTTCACACTAGTAATGACCAATGACTGTGCTCTAGAATTCAATTCTGATGAATTTGGAACATCGTTAATGAATTTCCACGGTAAATGACCCCCTAAAATTCTTATAGAAATTGGGTCTCGGTGTTTTTTTTTTTTAATTTTTGATATGATATATAGTGAGTTCGTTTTAGTCGTCGGACGCCTCTAATACCTTTACTGCGTTCGTTTATTGTTTTTGATGAGAAAAAATCTGTCTGCTCTCATCCGCTCCGCGATGGCTAAAACGAACTCACAAATAGTTCATGCAATTCTGAACAAATGTGAACATTGCTCTAACCCCCAAGAATTAACAGTTTTTCTGCTAATAGGGGTTAAAGTCATATATTGCTCTAGTCAGACTATTTTTGAAGACGGTTTCTGGATAAAGCAAGTTCAGCATTTGGCAAAATATTTATCTATACTAGATTATACTATAGTAGAAAACATTTGCATAACGTTCCATAGCCATCTTGTTAAATAATAACGTCATCAAACATAGCGACTGTCATGTAACACTAAAATCTTTAGAAATCAACTCTTGGTAACCATAAATATTTGTGCAAAATTTCCAGTAAATATGGTTGTGATATTTAGACGCTATCACACACAAACATACTTAACACGTTGCATTACAATAGCCCAAAATAATTTAATTGGAAGGTGCTGAAGAGTTTGTTAGTAAAAACATACCTCTAAATATGTTGATTTTTCTTTCACAGAGTAAATTTTAAAACTTCTAAAATTTTTTTTTGTTTTTACACGCAAGAATGCTCATAGACTAGAAATGCTCTAGCAACGTTTTAACAACTTTCATGTATGCTACTAAAAATTTTTACCATAGTTTCCTGAATCATGAATTCTATAAATTCAGTTTGCTGTATACCAACATTTTGTAGCGTCGCATTTTTTATAGTTAAAAATTGTAAATTAAAAACGGCGGCATCTGGGAAGACAACAAAAAAACAAATTGGAGACGATTGGAAGAGGGATTTTCCTGAATGCTTTCGTTTAAATCATGGAGAGAAAGAGATAGAGATAGTTCTGTGTAACAGGGTGTGCTGAAAACTACCTAAAATAATTGAGAGCAACTTCATTAAAATAATAAACAAAACTAATAAACATATTAAACAACTTTTTGTGTTTACCTCTTTTGGGTGCAACCTGTTCAGCTCCGACAAGTTGACCACAGATGTAGCATTTTCTGATGTTCATTAAGGGCTGAGGAAAATCCCTGAGCAAAAATTTCCATTCGGCGCATTTAAATGATATTACTCGACACCAAAGTGTTGAAAATTCAATCTGCTCCTCGGGCCAAGGGGTTTCATAATCTATTTCTCTCATTGTTTTTATAACATTTTCTGTACCGTGAATAGTTGGATCTGCTAGAACCTAATGAAAATTGCATTAAAAACATTTTAAAAAAATCAGTAAATGACCAAATACTCAAAAAATTGATAAAAAAAACACACTAAAAAAGCATTTTTTTGAAGTTTATTAGACTTTAGTGCCATTTGGTTCTTCGTTTTAAGGAATGGGTGGTTTGATTTATAATTATTGAATCTTTTACTCACAAAAATTTCTACATTTGTCATATTCCAAGCAAATAACCTTGTTCTAGGTGGAGCAGCTTTATACATTAATTTAGACCTTTGGATATAAATATCTGCATTTTTCTTCTTCAAAGTAACATACAACTCTTCAACTTTACCGGCTGGCATATGCAGGTGAGTTTTCAACAAATCTGCAATCTGATAAACATATTTAGTCACTATTTTCCAATATTATCAACATAAAAATAATCTTTTTTTAATCATAATAAAACAAAAAATTAATATAAAAACTAGCACGCTTGTCCTGCTAAGATAGAGAAAAGATGGTTGAATTAGTTTAAATAATAGCTCGAATGTAAAGTTTTAATTTAGAAATCACCATCCTCAGTCATATAATTTCATATTAAAAAAATAATAAAAAATTTTTATGTTTAAAGGTATGTAATATTTGTTTATGCCTCAGCATGATTTTCACGCCTCTTTCATGTATTTAAAGTATAAAAACTCTTCTTGGATATTGTGCTGTAAAGTAGCTATCCACATCTCGTACCGTAGCTTTTATTTTTTTAAAAATTATGCTAATTTTGCTACTACTTATAGAAATTATATTCGTAAGTAATAAAATGTAAATAACAACTTTTTTAAAAATTAATATTTTTTAACAAACTTACGACCCTCATTGTAACGATATATTGTTCAATAAGTCAAATTTTAAAATTTTGGCTTCGACACAACCCAGTTTATGTGGTCAACTAACTGCAGTAAAATTTTCATTCTCACAGAATCACTCGCAGCAGTTTAATTTAGCGGACAAAATTTTCAATCCGATGGACTTTGAGGAAACTGACAAAATTTTGTATTTGGACTGTTTAAAAACTATTATTCTGATACAACATATTTCTGCTGGACTTCAGCGAGCTTTCCGTATTGTTGTTGACATTTTGGTCCGTCGACACATTAAGAAGTTATAAAATTATATTAAATATCAAATTTAAAAAGCCCTACCTTGTCTTTTAACATTTTTTGCCTCTTCAAACTCTCATTGTATTCATCTTCTAACAATTCAAAATTGTCTCTCAATTTTACTTCGAAAGGATCGTCGCTCATTTCAAATAAAAATTCTTTAACCTTTAAAATTAAAACGAAATAGTAGTAAGTTTGAAATAACTAATAAATTACGTACATTAATAAGAAGATCACTAGGCAATGGTCTTTCCACAGATCTATCCTTTTTCAAATTATGGACAATTTTCAACCATTTAAACACAGAAACTAACTGATTTTGATAGGCTTCAGCGAAATTATGTTCATGGGGAAAAACGGCTTTAAAAAGATCAATCTTTATGCCCCAAGTTTTGTTAAACGGTATCACAAAACTTTCAACGTCGGACCTCTCGGCTTCTATGAGAGGATGAGACTTTATGGGATGAACATTTATGCCTTTTATGGTGAAAATTTCGGCATCATCGATGGATATTACGACGGAAGTGTTCAGGTAAATATTGGAAGGAAATTTTGGGTCGTCTAGTTTTCTAGTTAGTATAAGTTCATCTAAAAATAATAAAAAGCATGTACCCTGTTTTTTCTTTGGATAAAAAAAACTTACCCAATGCAATTTTAGCATTGTGTTCAAGACTGATATCAATATGAAACTCAAATTTTCCAAATATATTTAAATTTGTGATAGACTTCTCTTGCTTCTTCTCTAAATTTTCAATTCCCAATTCTTCTTTAACCCCATTTACAAAATCTCTTATATCTCTGTATAAAAGTAGACTCTTCATGTGAAAATTTGTCGACCAATAAGTTACCATATTATCTAAAAGTGTAAATGTGGTTTCCTTCACTTTCTCCTTGTTCTCTCTTATTTCTAGGCAAGCGTTTTTTATAAAAGCTTTATAATTTGATATGTCTTCAGTTCTAATGCAAGTGTAATAGTCACCACTGTTGATTAGACTCAACATTTTGAATTCTTCAAATTTTACATTGACTGTATTTATTGTTTTGTCAAAACTTATAGTGTTTAGACGAGACACAAAATATTCTAAAAAATAAATACATTATAAAATATATATTGTATATTATTAAAGTATGTTTACCTCTATTTTGTGACTGCATGAAAAAATTAAAATGAGTAACAACAAGATGTAATGACAAATTTTCTACGTCTTTTACATTTTTATCAGATTTAGGCAACCTAATTTTCATTTGACCATATTGCTTAAAACATCTAAAAACAATATTGTTTAAAAACAATTTGTATATTTAATATTTCTTTACCTCAATGCTAATAATACATAATCCGCTAAATCCAAAGACCATTCTAATTGAACAATATCCAATAATGATTCCATTTTGATTTCTTGATTTTGAGCAGTAGAAAATTTAACTATACCCATACCAAGGTATAGTGGTGTTCCCCAAATATGCATTACTTTAGACATGTTAGTGTCTTGACTCCATTCTTTAAAAGACCACCATAAGGATTCTACTAGAAATTCTACTGTCCAATGACGATCTCTTAAAAGAAGATGTGGCAGATATGGTTTACAAAAAATACCCCTCGTTTCTTGGGATTGATCCAACATCAATCGAACCTTGTTAAAACCAATTGAAGAATGTTGATCCTTCAGTCTAACTATGGCTAAAACTTGACTGAACTCCGCACAAAAATTGATGCACAATTTTTCAATAATTTTTTCAAAAACAGTGCTCTTCTTTACTGTTATTCTCATGTCATTAAATTTTTCGTGCTTTTTTAAAGATTCAAGTTTCATAGCTGAAGTTTTTGATTTACTTTGAGGAAAGTTTGTGCATACCCATTGGTGGATTGTATTGTGGTCATAAGTGAGCAAAAGACTATTTTGTTGCAAGTAGATATTTAATATGTACTGTTTTAGCTATAATAAATGTTATATATATATATATATATACACCAATTTGTAGTAAACATATAGAAAAAGATTTAAACTTACTTTGGCATCAATGTTGAGATGTTTTAATTCTAAAAGCTTTTCTCTGCTGTTCAATAATAATAAATCTGTCGTATAGAAATTAAATAACATAGAAGAACTGTCAGATAAACCATTTTTGTCTTCAGAAGCAATTGAACGGTAATTTAGGGCTAATTTCTTGAGAGAAGAATTGTATTCTATTTGCCCATTGTCTTTAACACCAGTCAGAGAAGTATCATCTATGTAAAGAGAACAATTCTGAAAAATGAATAAATATACAATATTTTTTTAAATCATTCACATTACTTCTCACTTTAGGAATTATAGGTCGGATTCTTCCAAAAATATCATCTTCGTGATAAGAATTGTCGCAATATATTAATTTGTTTTCTTTCTTCTTTGTATTATGTGCTAAATTATAAAATGCTCCATTGATAATAGCACTACTTTGAGACATTTTAACATGAACTTTCTACAAAATTTCAAATGAGCATTTTTAATTAAGTATTTAAAAAATCGTTATACCTCAACAGATAATGGTCCTTGAGCTACTAAAATAGTTTCCAAAGATATTCCAAAACTAAATTCCGCCAATCTAGTTTCTTTTACTTGCTGTTCAGCATGCCTTAAAACTTTTATTTCTGCTTCCATAAGATTTACAGTTACTAATAAAGATTTAGCGTTCTTCAAAATACTTCCATCCAAATGAAGTTCAGTTGCTGTGGCATGTACAAGACAGCCTGGAGTTTCAGAACGCAGAAGCATTGCTGATATGTTATATACATGGACAGCCATGAACTATTGAAAATTTGTATACATGTACTTATTTATTTAAATATTGTTATTTTAAGAAGATAAAAATAGAATAAAGCTACTATTAATCAGACGAAAATAAAACCTTACTTTTTAAAATAAACAGTGACAACCACAGATCATTGTATAATTGAATATTGGTATATCAACAAGTGTGAATATTAAATTCACTGAAAAATTAAATTCGATTGCAATTTGAAAATCGACCACCCAAGAGATGACTGGAAATATTTTGCATACGATAACTAACATACGAAAAGATTCGTTTGAAAATAGCACCCTTGTAATAGTGAGCATGAGAGTTGATTGATACTAATTTACTGACTTTTTCATGAAGGTTAATCAGTCAGTGAGTCAGTACACCACGGCCGTGGGCCAAGAATAACATTATAAAAAACGTACTGAAGGAGGGGTAAAATCACGCCCCGGGCGCTTACTACTCACGCGACGCCCCTGGAAACAGGTGTTCTTAAGGGAAATTGACATAATCTCGGCTAATGATTGACAAAATAAAATCAAATATATAATTTAGCAAGAGAATTTGGAAGAATTGCAATAAAATTTATTATCGATATTGATGACACTGAAGTAATGCGATTAAGTATGATTATTTATGACTTTAATCCAATGTTCCTAGTTATAATATGAAGATTTAAGACACCGTTTAAATATGATAAATATCAGGACCGGCCTGAGGGGTGTGCGACGTATGCAGCCACACACATTCGAACCTTTTGGAAGGGCATAAAATTGGCCAATTTTGGTTAAAAAAAGGCAAATTTTTAGAAATTGATTTAAATGTTGGGCAGAAATCTTTAAACTAGAAGGAACTTTGTCTCAAAACTATTCAAGGTAAAACTGAAGATCTACCCCCAATGAGTTCTGAAATACAGTAGTCTGATGCCCTTGCAATATAAGTGTAAAAATCATTGTAACATGACCCAGAACCTTTGATTATTTTATTTAACATAATAGTTCTTTAAAGTACAAGAAAGAGTATTGAACCTATCAAGTCAATCAATAATAAATTAAATTGAGAGACATAAATTTAATGTTCTAAAAGGCGCAAAAGTGCACAAAAACTGTGTTTTTGGACCTTAAATTTCAAAAATTACCCCTAGATGCCAGGGGCATAAAATGTGAGTCTTGCACACTTGCAATTTCGCCTTAGGCCATCCGTGGCTAAATTACAATTAATTCTGAAAAGGTTAATGTGTTCCAGGTCAAAATCTAATACATGGTTTACAAATTAAAATGTAATTCATATTAAAGTAAGTAAAAACTTTAATAAGTGTGTTTCTATCACATGTTTGACTTATAAGTTTGAAGATGTACACTTTTTTGTCATTTTGTGGATTTATCTGTATTTTTATGCATTTTTTTTATCTCATAGAGGGATTAACTATACACTTACTTGTGCAAAGCTGTTTATAAAATGAGGTACTTGTTTATCCCTAAAATCTATGATTTTATCATTATTCGAAGTTTCTTCAATTTTTTTTGTGCTTAAATCCTTATTAATTCGTACATCTTTCACCATCAAAGTGACTAGTTTAGTTAAATCTGAATTGAGGAAACTACTTTTTATACCAATTTCATCTATATGCTAAAATGTAACAGATTAATAAAATTAGGATTAATAGTTAACTTTCTTACTATGTTAAAACCATTTTTAGATAAATGTATATCACAGAGTTTTAAGTAAGGTAACCCTATTCTTCCTATTTTTAAAGAGACCTCGTATTTCTTTTCGAAATGCCAAGAGATAATCATTGGAAGAATCCTAAAAAATATATAATAATTAGTAATTAAATACTTGACTAATTAATTTATAATAATTTTACCATGAAAGAGTAAAGAAAATCACGCAAATTACAATGACAAAAATTAACAGTCCTCCCATATTTAAATTCTACACATTCAACATATATAACACTAATTTATTTGCTTAAAAATACTTTATTTAATTAACCGAATCCATTTAGATATATTATTTGTTTTGAATATTTTTGAGTTGTCAAAATTTGACACATGACATTTAGTTAAAAATTTGTTTGCTGCTTTGATTCTGGAATTTGTTAGTTACATTTTAATTAGCTATCTCTGTCGTACGTGTTATTAGATTGGTATGTTAAATAAGTATATATATAATTCTGGATCTCTAAAAATGAACAGACACTTAGGCATTTTCTCAATGATTCTGGAATTCATAAAATGAACAGACACTTAGGCATTTTCTCCCGTTACTGTTCGATTTTTTGTGACATCAAAGTTTGAAACTGAAAATCCAATTTCCTTTAAAAACTTTCCATGATGATAATTTTCGTCACAAATTAGACTAAAATTAAAGCAACTATTTTTAGAGATCATTTTAACAATATTTATGATTTTAAATAAAAAATAATTTTTATTTTTTTGTTCTTAGTATTATTTTTATGGCTTTTTCCACAAACCGTTTTTTTTTTATTTTCTGAATAGGTTAAAAATTTAATATTTACGTGTAGGTACTAAAAAGCTATAATAAGCTGCGGCTCTTGATTTGTAAGGGTAAAAATAAATAATAGAATTAATACAAAATAATTTATTCAAGAAAATAATTTATTTAAACTAAAAAGGATTTTTTTGCTTGTGTCCAGGATATTTGTCTTTATATTTGAGACCCGTTACAATAGTGGAACTTTTAGGGAACGCTGTTTTTCCACCAAACATTTTATCAGTATCTGTAACAAAAAATAAATTTAAGATTTTGATTATTTTTAATAAAAGTTTCTTACCTGGATTAAACCTATGATATTCGTGCTGAATATTTAAATTTTCTGGCAATTCAATATTTTTCAGCCTATCAAGGGGTGTTCTGGTATCCACAGGAGTCTTATAAAATATTTTAATATCTCCCAAAGTTTTCATAATATGTAATAAGGAATTAGGGATGGCGTGAGAAAATTGTTTTTCACATTGTAAAAATAAATTAAATCGTTGGTTCAGATCTGTTATTTTTGTTGATTCTTCAGTTGTTCCCAGTATAGATTTAAAAATATTTATCAACTGGGTATCTACATCTTGCGGTGGGATATATTCTCTTTGCGCCCTTAAAAATCTATAAAAAAAATAAATAGCAACTTTATAAGATTTTCATTTATATAATTTAATTATTTTTAAGTTCATTAGTCATTCAAAACTGTCATCATTTATAAATATTACAATATATAGATCAGGAGAAAAATCATTAAAATATTACCTATATGTTAAAAATATATTGTGCGTCACTGTGTTATACATAAAGTAATTGAAAATAGTTATTGCATATAAAATTTTAAATATATTGAACGTCTCTGTTATATCTATATAAAATAATTTAAAATAAGAAAAAAAAAATTAAGTTATATTATTTAATTGTAATTAAAATAGGATTTGTTAATAAAGTTAAGTAGTAGATTGTGATAAAAAAAATTAATTTAATTAATTATAAAATAGAGGGGACGAAATTGAAGGCCAAAAAAAATGAGAAAATTTATGAAACGATTGCAATTTCAAAACGAAGTGAATTTATAAATATTCTATATTGCAAGTATAGGTTTTTCGTATCTACGCGCAGTATCATATTTATTGACTCTGTGCGGTGTCGCCCCCTTGCGAATGAATAGTGTAAGCTAAGCGAAAGCAATGGCTCCCGTCAAGAGACAGACGCACTTTAAGCTGATCTAAATCGAAGTACACACCCTTTAGAGGCTAAAGATTGAGCTGTGGATTCTATTTTTGGGCCAACTTTCCTGTCGATTCCTTTCTTCTTTTCAGCTTTGGTGGCAAACGATCTCAGAACGACCTAAAATTTAAAAAGTGTGGTTTTAAACAAGTGCAAACATAAGTAACAAAAACAGTGGCGCAAGCAAAGACTACAAAATGAAGTGCGTATTGTATCGAACAGTGTTAAACTGACAAGTGATCTCGACTAGTTTTTAGAATAATCCAGTAGATATATTTACGTTTTTTGAAGAGATAAGTTGTCCTGTTTTGAAAACGCCATGCCTTAGAAATGCTGCCATATTTTTCTGCTGGGTATGTGCGCGGACTAATCAAAGACTTACGCAGCACCTTACGATCGAAAAGTGTGCTGATGGTGTAAGGGACGTATGTCGGGACTAAGCACACCTAAGAATCTGTAAGTTTTGAACCGAGCTGATTTTAGTTCGGCTTGTTGTTTCGTGGTCTCCGCCATTTTGCAGTTGCGATAGAAAGGTGAAAATCTCGGTAAATGTAAGCTTTTCCAATGTGGTTTTAAGATTTAAGTGACGTGCAGTGTTGCTTTTATGTGTTGTGAAGAAAACCCTTTAATAATGGATCAGATATGACGCATCCAAACTTTCAAACTAACGGAGCTAGTTTAGAAGACTGCCACACTAATTTCTTTGCCTTGGTGAGTTAACTTACAATAAAATATATACGACGTACGTATTCTAAATGTGTGTCAAATTGCGAGATTATTTTTAACGATTTCGTTCTTTTCTTACGTCCTCTTTGGCTATATTGTCGATAATTTTCGGCTGTTTTGTTACACTTTCTAAATTATTTATACTCAAATCAGTAGTTTATCACCTTTTGATTAGTCTCTTAACATATTGATATTGGCAAGTCTATTTGATGTGATAAAGAAATTTAATAATAAGTACAAGTTTACATTTGTTTACTTGTTTAAAAATCGACGACAGATAAGTTAATGAATGTAAATTTGTAAGTGTGCCATCATATTTTTTACTAGATGTTGTTCACATACTAGAATAGTTGGTATTTATCTGTTTTGTCATTAACGTACAGGTCTATTGTTGATTGTGAATTTTCTCGAATGGTTATCAGTAAAATCCTCTAGAAGAGAACATTGCGGGTGTTCCATAATCTCGTGTGAACGAACGCGAGTCCGGTATAGCAACGTTGCCAAATTTCTCATGTAACGGTCTCGTTTCTTTGAATGTTTCTTTCCGTGGATATCTAGATCGCACGCTCGATCTCTTTTCTAAAACCTTCTAGACGTAAGTTAACTTTGATACAAAATGACCTTGTTGTGGCTGCTTACAAAAGTTTTTCCACCTCACCTGTTTTCAACTTGTGAAAACCTCATTCGATAAAAGCGGTTTTGGTTTTGATAGAGGCCTCGAAAACCGATAAGAACATTCGATGATCGGCTAATAATATCTTTGTGTAACTGGTTAAAATCGCGTCATTTGTTACGAAAGAAATTCATGATTGGGAGGCGATTAAAATGTTTTTGTTTGTTAAACCTAAAACTACGTTCAGAAATAGTTTAGACCTCTAAAAAAATATTAAAAATAGTAAAACACTACAGAATTTGAGACGTCTATGGTTATTGACTGTTTTATGTATCCATATCATTCTTAATCAAAAACTGATTCCAAATAAAGAATTTGAGGTTACGTTCTCTGTTATTAGTTAATAACTAAAAATACAAATTCAAGCAGACTATAATTTTTAATACCTTATAAAATCAAAGATAACACAAATATTTTGTATATAACACGATGAACATAATCAAAAACCATAAAGAAATCAAGCTGAGTTAAGTTTGACAGGTTTATTTTTAATAACTTTTTGACAAGAATGACAGTTGTGACGTCATGAATTTCCACGTCTATTGAAAATATTCATAAAGATTTTTATTGTAATTAGAACCCTATTTTTAAACAATATTTTAAGTCGAAAGAATACTGTTTCTCCCGGTTTTTCGTTGAATTTTCCAACTATTTAGTATATAACCTTTTCAGTGTTATCTAAAATTCCTGTAAAAGTATTGACAGCTACAAAAATGCAGAACCGGTCCTTTAGTTTTTGCCGCCCTAGACAACGAATTAGAATGTCCTTCAATGATTTTATTTATTGACTGGAAAGTTCCTACTTAAAATTTCATGTACCAATATTAAATTTCCTTTTACAAAATGTCCATAGCTCTTGTACCAAAAATTATTCAAAAGAATGCAATCAAACCAACTAACTAACTAATGTTAGTTGCATCGCTGTAACAAAACTGAATTAAAAATAACCTTGAAATTATTTACATTGGAGGTTTGTCGTGTGCAATCAAGAATGTTATTGTTTTCTTTTTCGATAGTCTTTTGCTTTTTTGTTGCAATAAAAATTCTTTGTTGGACTGTTTCGCAACGGTTCTCACTCGGTTACTTAGTTTGTTTGTCATCGACAACCGTTAAAATTCCTGCACTTATTTTGTATGCTAGCAAATTGCCTATTTTAATCTCGAAGCTGTGAAGAATTCATCTAAAGATGGCGCTGATTGATCCATTCGGAATAACGTGTAGTTAATTTCATCACGCACACCTGGTATTTTTTAACCAATCGGTGGCTTGTTTTTTCCTCAAATTCTAAAACAATCCAAAAAATGTCTGCGACATTTTTCTGTCATAATAACACATGTAATTTTTCTTTACTTCTTTCAAATAACAAGTTACCTGCGTAATAGTTTATTTTCCGTGATAATAAAGCAAATGTTTTTGAAATCTTTTTAAAAATAAAATCGCTGTGTAATAATAGTCTCTATTATCTACCTGCTAATGAATGTAGAGAACTCACTTTGCGTCTTACAAGTTTTTTTTTATCAAATATTTTCAATGATTCATTAGCATTTTTATTGAATTAGTTTTTCATTATTTGCAGATTCACGGAAACGTAGAATGATATAAAATTATCGTGGATGTCGATTGCGATTAGCAAAAAGATTTTCAACGTTTTGTTTTCTATTTGTAATAGAATTAAATATGTATTCCATATAATAAATTTCACATTTTCTGAAACAAGATGGTCGACTTGTATGATTGATAATTAAACAGAATATGATATCCTCTTGCAATTTCCAATATATTTAATCAAGAAATCAAGTTTTGTCTGAACACTTTCCACTTGCTCACTTTCTATTGCATCATTTATTATTACCCACCTGTGTTATCAAATAGCCAATCCGTACGAGTTGCAACTTCCATAAAATAAAGTATTTCCATCAGATATGTTATTAAAAAATTATATAATAATAAAAAGAATCCTAAAATTGGAATGATTTTACTCTACATCTAATTTTATAAGAAAATAAAATCTGCTAATAGGTATAATCTATACATCATATTGTATAATTTTTACTTTGAAGTAATCATTGAAAAGTTTACTTTTCCGATTCTAACATTCTGTTTATATTTATATTTTTCTGGAAACAAGACAAATTTAAAAATTACACAAATTGACGCATTCATTTTTTTAATCAATTTAGTTTTATCTATAATTTGATGCAATATTATTGGAATGAAGTTCCTTAACGCGGCTTGCTGTATGATTTACCAATCAGAAATTGTAACGTAACGAAAAATAGAGATGTTGAAAAAGTCACTATTCGTTCTTTAAAAACGATTTGTAATTTAAAATGTGATTACCATGGTTATTTTTGCTTGGTCGGTAGAATCATAGAATGAATACGACGCTGACACAACTAAATTATTATTATTGCAATTTTATAATGGAAAAAATAGCGAAAAACAGTGAAAATAAATGAAAATAAAGTAAAACAGGGGAAAATAAAGTGAATTGAGAAAAATAAAGCAAAATAGGTAAAAATAGGAAAAAATTTGAAAACTACACAAAATAGGGAAAAAGGACCCCGCACAAAAAGATAGGAAATGGCCGCTCGGTCAAATTGTCTGAATTTTTGGTATGTTATAGATTTCGGCATTCTGAACAAAAGTCTCAATGGGCACCAAGCCCCAAAAATTATAGAAACCTGTGAGACGCATATCACCTCTTTAAAAATCATATTTCCATTATTTGAACGTATGCCCTTGAGTTTTTGAGGATGCTGGATTCAAATGTGGTGTTGAATACATGGTATGGACAGTTGACAGCTGTCAAATAGCTGTCAAATGCTCTGAAAAGAAATAAATCCTACTTTGAGTAATGAGAACTTATGTTTTGGGGCCGCTGAATTCAAATGTGATACCAAATCGAGAATATTGACAGTTGACAGCTGTCAAACAACTGCCAAATAGCTGTCAAATGCTCTGAAAAGAAATAAATCCTACTTTGAGCAATGAGAACTACTCAAAGTAGGATTTATTTCTTTTCAGAGCAATTGACAGCTATTTGACAGCTGTCAAATGTCCATACCATGTATTCAACACCACATTTGAATCCAGCATCCTCAAAAACTCAAGGGCATACGTTCAAATAATGGAAACATGATTTTTAAAGAGGTGATATGCGCCTCACAGGTTTCTATAATATGGTGTAGTCGCGGACCTTTGGAGCTCGATAGCGGCCAAACCATGGAATTTCTGGCTTAGTGCCCATTGAGACTTTTCCTATCTTTTTGTGCGGGGTCCTTTATACAGAATAGGGAGAAATAGGGGAAAATAGAAACAAATTATGAAAAATGGGAAAAAACAATCAAAATAGGGAAAAATATGAAAAAACAACACAAATAGTGAAAATCGGCAAAAATTGAGAAACATGAGAAAATATATGTAAAAATTGGAAAATTTAGGAAAAATAGGGCCAAATAGTGAATAATAGGAAAAGTAGGGGAAAATAGATAAAAATAGGTGAAGATTGGAAAAATATAAGAAAAAAAACAAAAATACGGAAAACGTTGGAACAGTTAGAGAAAAATTATGAAAAATAGAAAAAGAGAGGGAGAGAGATATTAAAACTCGTTTAGAGTTGAAAAAATGACGTGAGGTACTTTGTTCCTGACGGGGGTCCCACGACCGCAAAAACTTTATTAAATGAGATCCTGTCTATAGTTTTTAATTTTTTCATCAAAAAACATTTTATTAACAAATGTCAGGAATTAAAAATTACCTTTCTTCAACTTAATACAAATTATTACGATTATCATTCTTAAAAAAACTGAATTTGTGCATGTATATAAATTTATAAATGTAACGAAAATAAATAATTAACAATTGTACCAATCACAGGCATGGCCTAAATAAAAAATGAGGTTAGGCTAATGGATATCTTCGAAATCCACAGTCAACAAAACCAAACTCCCTCTCCTCCGACATTAAAAAAAAACAATTATTTAATGCTTTTATTTATTTAGGTATTATATTTAAACATTCAAATTTCGTAATTGTAGATATATGATGGTCTTTCGGATAACCTATATTTAATTTTTAATAATCAACATAAACATTCAATATATAATTAATAAAGAATTACACCTTTTTTATATTTTCATAGCTTTATCCCTTTCGTAACATTTATTGAACTTTCGTTTTTCAAAATATTAAAAAGTAAAATAGGAATTTTGAACTTTTCGCGCGAAATATGCAGTTTGCGCTTTAACCAAAAAACGTGTGAAATTTTAACAATAGTCTAAAGAACGTGCTACCTGTAAGATATTTTAAATAGTGAAAAACTGTTAGTAAAATGATAGGGCATTTAAAGTAGCACACTTTCCAATCTCATATTTGGATGCATAAAAACTATCCGTAAATCAATCATCTTATATCGTCCGATACCGATATTTTTTGACCAACATCGACCAATACCGAATTTTTTTTTGGCACCAATACCGATTGGTATTTTTTGGCTTATTATCGGTCGATACCGATTCGCGAAACGGCTGATATAGATATATCGGTGCAACTCTAGTTTTTCAGAGTAAAAACCGAATAAAAAAACATCGATTAGATATTGATATTATTTTTTTTTTGATCAGGACTTCGAAAATTCAAAGTCCAAGTAGGCTAAGCCGCGACCGCTAGATTACCATTAACACCGCTTTTGTCTCGGAACTGTACTTGTTCTGCTGTCATCAGCCGCGGCGGCGCGACGTTGCCGCTATTAACCGATTCCGACCTGGCACGGTGAATATCAGAATAAAAGAGATGGAAAATAACAAAATAACGATAATTCAGGTTGGGATTCAAGTTAAATGCTTGGTTGTTTTTTTATAGGTGGGCGCTTATAAAAGATATTTGATACTTAGATAATTAAAATTATATTATTGCAATCTGTAGATTTTCTATGTATACTTTTTATTATTTATAATACAATCATGAATAACGATTGTTTCATTCAACCTTTAAAAACCATTAAAACATTGCTAAAATTATTTTTTTTTTCTAAAATTATGCATATTTGAAAAAAATAAAATAAAAATGGTTCCCTTTCATAACGTTACTTTTCCCAACTGTCATTTCTTGTTAATTGTCATTTGTCAACATTTTTTCTTTCTGCGTATTCAATTTATTATTTTTTTTTAATTGTTTATTTTCATAAATTCAATATTAGGTTCGTTCCAACCAACATCAGAAACAGTTTCTTACGCTAATGATTTTGCGCAATAACTTAAACGCGTTCCAACCACACTAACTAACGATTAGTAAACGATCAGTTTTTTGTTCCATCCATGATTCAAAACGGTTTTAAAACTATCAGAACGGTTTGATGACTTTGTTCCAGTCATTTATCCGACGCATGCGTATTGCTGTCTATTTTATTGTTTTGATTTACTGATAATAATTATTACAATAACATAACATATAACCTAAAACTATCGAATGCGAATTATGTTTGTTTTTGAATATTTAAAAAAAAAAGCTAGTTTAACTCTCATTTTTAATCAAAAAATGAGAATAGTGAGGTGAGTGTCATATCGTCCATGGGAAGTAGCAATAACGATAATTTAGGATTGCTTCATTTTTCTTTTTTAACATATAAATACAAATTTAAAACAATGATTTTAATCATAATCTCGCCTCCTCACCTTTCCAGCTCTATCAGCTGATTACAGATTGCGCATGTACAATATACAGACTGTAAGTTATCAATTATTTGTTGTTCCAACCCTTGATCAGAATGATTATTAATCGTATTATGTGACAGACATGCGCGTTAAAAACAATTTGTAAATTGTTGGAAATCGGTTTGTGATTTGAGGTTGGAACGAACCTATTAATATTCTTATTTACCATTTTTTCAATTTCTAACTCGTCAAACTTTTACGTACCGGTTTCTATTATTGTTATACCATTATTATGCGACAACCGCATAAAATTCTTAACTTAATTTTTTTCTGTGATCTGTGTGTCTGTCTGTATGTCTGGTTGTCGTCCGCAAAGCTTAAAAATGCCATAACTTTTGAATGCTTCAATGTATCGACAAGAAATTTTCACCATTTTTTAAGACCCACGAGTACTACATTTTAATAGAAAATGAACCTAATCGGAAAATATAAACGAGGTTTTTCGGGTTTTTCTCACTTTTTTCTAGTTTTACAGGAAACACGCTGCAGGTCGTAATTTTTAAAATGATACTTTGAAGAATATTGAAAATCGAAATAATCAGAAAATTCATTGTAGGTTTTCCCGGGTTGTTTCTCCGAAAATGTCATAATTTAAAAAAAATCTATACTTATATGAAACCGTGAAACGTATTCAAAAAACAAAAATACTTAAATGTAGGAATTAATTAGCAGAACAAGTTTTATTTGAAATATTTCCCAGAAATTTGTTGATAAAGTACTTAGGGAAAAAAATAAAATATGAAAAAAAAATAATTTCGTCATTAAATTCCGAAAATCTCGGGAACGAGCACGAATATCGAAAAATGTCCAGAGTACTTTTTTGCTGTACATAAAAAAATCCTGTGAAATGAAAAATGGGGAAAATGGGGACAAAAATATTGAAAAATAGGGACAAAAATAATGAAAAATAGGGGGGGAAATAAAGAATAGAAAAAATATTGGAAAATACGGAAAAAATGAAAAATATTGGAAAAAATATTGAAAAATATTAAAAGAAATAATGAAAAATAATGAACGAAAAAATGAGAAATAGGGAAAAATAATGATAAATAGGGAAAAAAGAGAGAGAGAGAATAAACCGCAAGGAACTTTGTTCCTGACATATTTAAACCTACCTCCTTCCCCTTTTGTAACTTAATTGATTTTTTACTATCGGTTGTTGACCTCTTTTTTTCTTGAGATTTAGAATTGTTTTAAGGCAGTTAATTTTTTGCAAGGATTTTGTAAAAATTTTACAAATTTATTGGTAAATTTACATTATTTCTAGTTTTAATTGGATATTTCATTTTATTTTTTAAAATAAAAAAAAAATTAAGATATTTAATATATCAAATTATTTCAGGAATAGGTTTAAAATTTTCTGTATTATTTTACTGTAAATTTTCAATTTGTATTTACCCACATCCAACCTTCTAATTGTAATTTAGTTCATACAAAATCCCATAGAAAAAAGTACTTCCCGAATTTTTCCGGAAATTTGTCCCAATATTTCTTTCCCTCAAAACCTTACTCGGACTATTACGAACATTTATCAAAAAATAGTCAAATTTCAACAAACAGCATTTAATTTTTTTAATTTATTTTTCACAAACTACATTTTTTTCTCTGAAATATAATATTTTTTCTAGTTTAATAAAATATGATTGTTAAATCTACTAAAAGTACAATAAATCTTATATTTTTGTGGCACTGGAAACCATTTTACTATAAATATTTTGTTAAAAAAATTTTAGTTTGGTTTTTGTTTTATACTTAAAACATGTTTTTTTTCTTTATAAATATTGATAATTCTAAATCGAAGAGGTTATCCATATCTCAAATGTGGTCCAAGTAATTTTAATAAATAAAACACGAAGTCAGTACCACATAGTATAATTAAGTAGGTTGTTAACAGGCAACTAGTTTCGGCTAAAAAGCCATCTTCAGGCCTACAATATTAGAACAATGATTATATAACAATATAAAAAAATTTTGCGCGGTTGTGACTAAATTTAATGTTTTTTAATTTTTAATTTACGATACTAATGTTCGGTAAGTTGTACTATAAAAATTTTTTTATATTGTTATATAATCATTGTTCTAATATTGTAGGCCTGAAGATGGCTTTTTAGCCGAAACTAGTTGCCTGTTAACAACCTACTTAATTATACTATGTGGTACTGACTTCGTGTTTTATTTATTAAAATTGATAATTCTGTTTTGATGGTAAATTTAGTGTTTTCATATTTTAATTTTTGTGTTCAGTATTTTGATTTTCAATTAAAACCAAAATTTTGATTTTGATCTGAATAATATTTTTGTTGAAATTTTCCATTTAATAAATGATTTTAATGGAATTTTTTTGGAAATTTCAATGTTGACTTTAAAAATATTTCTAAGATCTTATTAAAATCTAATTTTATTTAGTATAAATAAATATACTAAAATAACTAAGTAAAAATTACTATTTAATTAAAAATAATTTATTTGAGATTATTATTCTAATTTAATATTTTCATCCGATACATTCGCTGGAAAGTTTTTTCTTACTAATTTAACATTTTTTCTCTTTTTTTACCATATTATGTTCCGGTTTATTAATATTAGAAAGTTGGCTACCATATCTGGTGTTATTTTAGTCGAATCACAGTAAACATGGCATTAAATCGACCGCGCTTCATTTGTTTTCCAAATGAATTTATTTTTTAAGGTTAAGCAATACCTTAACAATGATTAAAGTACTTTGTTGATTTTCGAACATGGGATAGGTAAGGTTAGGGAGCGTTTTCAAAGTTTTTTGAACTCTTGTTTTGTTTGCGTACTTTTTATTATTTTCGGAAAGGTTTTATTTAGTAAATATTGAACTTGTTGATAAAAACTTGGTTTGTCGGTTGCGGTTAAATATGTCACCACTCTTTTCGATTTGTTGAAGGTTATTACAAAATAATGCTTTTTAGGACAATAATATTAATGAGAACAGATGTAAGTTTATTGAAAAAAAATGATTTTTCTTCATTTTTTTTTCAAAATAGAGTTAATTCGTATAAACAAAAATATATAATATTGAAAAAAATGATTGTTAATACTCAGAAAAATTATTAATGTATTTATTTACTTTACATTTTTTGTAACGTATAATTTTGCTTATACTATTTTCAAAAATGTAATTTGTTTTTGAAATTGAAATTTTTACTGGTGATAATATATTTAATTATAATTTTTACTGTACCATTACTTTAGGTACTATTTGCCAAAAATCAACGAATATACAAAATAAAAAAAATTCATATATCATTAGGTTTAATTGACCTTCATAATAATAATCGTATCACGGAAAATCCGGAAATTCCCAAACTAGGTAAATTTCTTCACGTAATATTTTTCTATTAAAATTGAATCATATATGAAAATCCATTTATTCAATAAAAATATATATTTGTGCATACGATTTAATTTCTAGTTTGATATAAAACTGATTTTAGAAAATCTTCCAAATATGTAACAAAAGAGAGATTTATTACCCATGTTCAATATAAATCAAAAATAATTACCTCTGCATTTACATTAATAATTCAGAGCTAATCACATAATGACGATTAATAAAATTTTGCATATTATCGAGTAGTTTAATACATTATTAACTTAACACCGTCTATAATCGTTAAATCGAAATAATTATTGTCTAGTATTTCGTTCTCCGACATATTATTTGTCATGTTAATATTAATTCTGTCCGTACTAAACAGGTAGGTTATTAATGTTTAAATAATCGCATTGTTGCAAGGTCATTTTATTGATTAATTTACTTTATGGTTTAAATTACTTGTTGGATTGTTTTCATTTAAATTTTATACCAAACAGAGTATTTTTGCGCTCAAAATTAAATTATTCGTTATTCTAATTATTTTTTTGCTTTAGATAAGATCCAGGTCCGTATTAATAGATTATTGATAATAATGATTATTTGTCATACAAAACGTCGTAGAAAATGTAATGTATGATAAATCACTGAATTTTTCTTTAAATTATCTAGCAATATTTTTTAATCACGACGCGCAGGTCGATTATTTTTCTGCTTGTTTAATTTCTAACTATTTTAATAATTTTTTTTCTGTTTCACTACTAATGCAACGAAATTTTAAGTAGTGTTGTTATATACAGGACCGTAATTAAAAATTATTGTCACTGATAATGTTAGTTATTTCAGATAAAACGTCGTTAATGTGATAAATCACTTAATTTTAATTTTAAAGGTAAATCAATTTTTGTAATGGCCGTTAAGCAAAGATTTATTAGCAAAAACCCAAAAATACCATTTTTAGTTTTCCCTGTATAACTCGCCAAGACGGAAAGACCCTGTAGATTTTTTTCGGCCAATTTATGCTCTCCAAACTAGTTTTTCCCATTTAAGAGCTATTGTCCCGGTGAGTCAAGTAAAAAAATAATGAAAAAGGTGCGCTGCGATATTTTTTAATATAAAATTCACAATTTTTAAAATGGGTCTGATTTTTTTTTATACCAAATGTGTTTTTTAAGTACTACCTGACAAATTAAAATATGAACAAATAACCCCAATATGGTCCAGAAAAAAATATTTGGTTTTAAAAATGATGATTTCGCCATTCTTACTTTAAACGCTGGACACTTTTTGTCAAATTAAAATTTTCTTTTTTTTTATTTTTTAAATAATACATACTTCTACAATTGGTATTACAAACATTTAGCAAAAATTTAAGTAAATTTGTTGAAAATTAGGGTACTCCCATTTTTCTATTTTTTTTAATTCTTGATATTATTTTAATGTTGTCAGATAATCCTTAAAACACACTTTTGGTATAAAAAAATTCAAAAACATTTTAAAAATTGTAAATTTCATATTAAAAATACGTTTTTCGGTATTTCTAGCCGACTCACTGGGGCAATAGCTCTTAACTCTTTAAAAATTTTCACCGATGAGTGACAAAAATATTGAAAATACATTAAAAATTTTGACATTAGTTGAATTTGGAGTGAATTTAAACATCAATAAACTCGATTGTAATAATTTTCAAAAAATTCAAAAATATATCAAAAAATCCAAAAGTTCCAAAAAAAAAATTAAAATGTCTAAAAATTTCGATAATTTCAAAAATATATCGAAAATTTCCAAAATATATTAAAAATTTCGAAGAATTGAAATTTTGCAATTTTAAATAGTAAAAATGTTAAAATATTCAAAAATTTCTTAAATATATCAGACATTTCATAAACCGACATTATTCATCTATTAAAATTTAAAAAATTTTAACATTTCAGAAATGTCAAAAGTTTTAAAAACAATAAAAAAATAATTCGAAAAATTTGAAAATTCTGCTCTTTTTTCGAAAATTTGAAAAAATAAAAATGTCATATTCAAAAATTGCTTAAATGTATCAAAAATTTCCAAAAACTAAATTATTCAGTTAATTAACAAACATTAAAAAATTTCAAGAATTTTAAAATTTTCAAAAATCGTTAAAAAATCATTCGAAAATTTCAAAAATTTCGAAAAGTTTGAAATTTTCCATTTTTTTTCGAAATTTTCAAAAATAAAAATACCACAATATTCAAAAAAATTTTAAATATATCAAAAATTTCAAAAAACAAAATTATTCATCCAATTAAAATTATTTTAATTATTTTTTAAGAATTTTTAACATTTCAAAAATGTCAAAAGTTTCAAAAACATTAAAAAATTATTCGAAAAATTAGAAATTCTGCATTTTTTTTCGATAATTTCAAAAAGTAAAAATGTCAAATATTCAAAAAATTCTTAAATATAATGAAAATTTCAAAAAAAACAAAATTATTCAGATAATTAATAATATTTAAAAAATTTCAAAAATTTTAAAAAATTCAAAAATGTCAAAAGTTTCAAAAAAAAATTTTTGTAAAATTTCAAAAATTTTGAAAAATTTGAAATGTTGCATTTTTTTTTCGAAAATTTCAAAAAATTAAAATACCACAATATTCAAAAATTTCTTAAATATATCAAAAATTTCAAAAAACAAATTATTCATCTAATTAAATTTTTTTAAAAATTTTTAAGAATTTTTAACATTTCAAAAATGACAAAAACTTTCAAAAACATTAAAAAATTATTCGATAATTTCAAAAATATATCGAAAATTTCGAAAAATTAGAAATTCTGCATTTTTTTTTCGAAAATTTCAAAATGTAAAAATGTCAAATATTCAAAAAATTCTTAAATATATTGAAAATTTTAAAAAAAGCAAAATTATTCATTTAATTAACAGTATTTAAAAAATTTCAAAAATTTCAAAAAAATTCAAAAATGTCAAAAGTTTCAAAAAAACATTTAAAAATTATTGTAAAATTTCAAAAAATTTGAAATGTTGCATTTTTTTTTCGAATATTTCAAAAAATCTAAATACAACAATATTCAAAAATTTCTTAAATAAAAATTTCAAAAAACAAAATTTTTCATCTAATTAATTTTTTTTTAAAAATTTGAAGAATTTTAACATTTCAAAAATGTCAAAAGTTTAAAATAAACATTAAAAATTTGTAAAATTTGCAGAAAGTTTGTAAAATATGAAAAATAACAAAATATACAAATTATGCATCCTGTATTTTAGTTGTTAATTATGGTGTCGATTTGCATCGAGTAGTAAATCTTTTTTTATAAACTAATATTAGCAAATGCTTAAATGATGTTCGCTAAAGCAGTCTAAACCAAATAATAAATAATACAGGAAATTTTTAGACTTCATGGCATGGTAATATATTAAATTTATAATAATAACTGACAAAACATTTACCAACATTTATAAAATATTCAATAATGGGTAGGTACATGATTTTGTAATTCTTTTTATTTAATTAAAATATTTAAGAAATTACATGCGACAGTCATAAAAAAACATGACATTTAATTTTTCTGAGTATTCTAAGCAAATTGGGAATAGTAAAAAATATGTCATATTTATTTATATTTTTAAACGTTTATTACGGTTTTGAATACTCATATTGAATGTTTTAAAAATATTTGTTATAAACTCTGGTTTTTATAGATATGATTTGAGTGGGACACAACTGCAAAATAAAAATTATTAAAATTTGCTGCACACATTGTCACAATTTTTTTTGATTATTTAACACTTAACGAAATATGTTGAAAAGTATTTGTTTTCTATCAAACCCTAATTGGAAACTTATTTGGAAAAGGACAAAAAATTACTAATTACTACTTTTTGTAAACATCAATTAAGCATAGAATACACAATATAACCACATAATATGAAAATTATTTCTCTGCGGTCGAAAAAGGTGTAGACGCAAGGTTTGGCAACGTTGTCGGCCTGGTCGAGTCACTGGCATTGCTCGAAAGTAAAACATTTGGCGCGTAAATCACTCGAAACGGGTAGATAAACAAACACTAAGTAAAAGAGAGAGGATTATAAAGATTCCACTTGAATATTATTTACAAATAAGTGGTTAGATATAAAGTTAAAATATGTTAGTAAAGGTTTTTAACATCTTAATAGAAGACAATACAATAAAATTAAGACGTGTAGGTTTTTATAATTATTAATTTATTTAAAATAATTCGCATTGTTTTTCGAACGGCATTTTAGAATTATTATTTAGGGAACACAAGGTTGTCTTTGTTTTAAAAATCGTTAATTAATTTTAGTTACATATAAGTTTTAAAAAATACAAAAAATTAATTTACAAAAATGTGATTTTTTTTTAACTTTGACGTTTCATTTTATAGGAATTAGGATTTCATCAATTTCGCTCATTTGAAATTAGAAAAAAGTCGTGACAATATTGTGAGTTTTAATTTTGGTATTAAATATGATTCAGCATAAAATTATGGTTTACTTTTTTAATATCCGAAGGCAAAATTAATCAACAAATAATAGTGTATATAGTAATGGCAGGTATATTACTTAACAAGGGTTGTAAGAAGCGTTTAACGCACAACTTGGTTAAGTTTTCTTACAGCTCGAGTTGCGTACTATACTTTTTCTGCGACTACATCTATTACATAATTTGCCATTATTAAATTAGAAGTTAAGGTAATAGATGAATTTAAGATTTTCATATGGTTTGCTAGGTTTCCTGATTTATGTCACTTGGATTTTTTTAAAAAATTTTAACAGTCTACAAGATTTCCAGAATTTAAGATTTTCATACGGTTTGCTAGTTTTTCCGATTTATATCACTTGGATTTTTTAAAATTTTTTAACAGTCTACAAAATTTCCAGAATTTGAGATTTTCATACTGTTTGCTAGTTTTTCTGATTTATATCATTGGATTTTTTAAAAATTTTTAACAGTACAAGATTTCCAGAATTTGAGATTTTCATACGGTTTGCTAGTTTTTCTGATTTATATCACTTGGATTTTTTTAAATTTTTTAACAGTCTACAAGATTTCCAGAATTTAAGATTTTCATACGGCTTGCTAGTTTTTCTGATTTATATCACTTGTATTTTTTGAAAAAAATTAACAGTCTACAAGATTTCCAGAATTTAAGATTTTCATAGGGTTTGCTAGTTTTCCTGATTTATACCACTTGGCTTTTTCAATTTTTTTTAATTTAAGATTTTCATACGGTTTGCTAGTTTTCATGATTTATACCACTTGGCTTTTTTTAAAAAAAATTAGTCTACAAAATTTCCAGAATTTAAGATTTTCATACGATTTGCTAGTTTTTTTATTTATATCACTTGGATTTTTTTAACAGTACAAGATTTCCAGAATTTGAGAATTTCATACGGTTTGCTAGTTTTTCTGATTTATATCGTTGGATTTTTTTTAATTTTTTAACAATTACAAGATTTCCAGTATTTAAGATTTTCATGTTTGCTAGTTTTCCTGATTTATATCACTAAATTTGAATTTGAATTTTTTGAAACTCGAACCAATCATACATTTTACATTATTTTTATAATATTGTTATACGCTGTCAAAATTGGACATTTATTAATAATAAGTGAATTCCGAAATTTATTACTTATTAAGTAAATTTAATCAAAAAATACTGGCACCAAAAAAATTCGGGTTATACTCAATGACAGTTTAAAATGTCTAACTGGCAATCTTTGTAATTATACAACAAGTTATCAATGTATAACCTGATAATTTTGAAGTACTTATGGTATTACTATAGTGATAAGCAATATTGTCATTTTTCTTAAAACAATCATCGGCAAAACTCCACAATCAATCGAATCTTAGGATTCAATTATATGTTATCTTCCTTGAAATGGCTCCCTTTATATTAAAGATAGTACGCTACGATTTTTATCAATCGATTCTGTATTTAATTCGAGTGCGCTATACGCCCAACTTTTTTTTCTAGATAAATTTGAAAAAAGTATCAAAGAAGCGCTCCTAATAAATATTTTAAGTACATATAAAAAACATCGCATATTTTTAGTAGCTGTATTAGGCGAGATCTTGGCCAAAAATGAATAATTATGTTTTTTGGCGCTCTACGTTGGTTTGCGCAGAAAAAATTGGACTAGAGTAGCATTACTTAACATTAACGTGAAAGTACTAAAAAACATCCAATTTACCAGCACATTTTCCTTGGTAATTCTCTAACCGTCAATATTTTTATTTCAATTTAAATTTTTTTTATACATCAGTATTCTTACTAATCCCTTAAAAGTATGGTTCACTATGCGACATCCCTTTAGTCCGTGGTGTGTTGGTGTATACGGGTACGGCGCGTCGTTCGTATTCAATCAATAAAACGGGTATCGCAACGCGATGGCCATCCTACCGTGACTGCCTAGAATTCAAACTGAGTAGGAGGAATCGAAATCGGGATATTTCGAGGGGGTTGAAAGCCCCAAATCGAGAGATCGTGACACCCTTCAGAGCTGGTTTCGTGGAAAATTTTCTTTTCGCTTTTGTTTTGCGTTCTGTCGGAAATGAAAGGTGAGGGTTAGATTCCCGGAGGGAGCAATTTTATTTTTAATTTTTTGATTGTAAATAATAGTTTATTATTGGACTTTAGTAATGAAATCCTAGATAGCGTTGACAGTGGAGTAGTTGATAGTATTCTGAAATATTGTGAATATGATTTGTTTCATTTAGTTTCACAAAAGCAAACAGTGCTTTGTCCAAAATAGATGCTATAATGGTGGGAAGCTTTTTCACATAAAATCACATCTACATGATTTCACATTCCAACCATTGTTTTTTATTAAAGAAATATAGTAAAAAATTAAAACACAAACACGAAAGATAATATAAGACGGTTGGTACTAAAATAGATGCTACAACTCCGTTTCCTCAGCAAAGACGTTCTGCGAATGAGCATTTTGAAGGCAATTTTTGAACTAAAATAAAAATAACTATTAGAAGCTTTATTTATCTTTCTAATCATTTTTAAAAGTTTGGATTTATAATATATTTTGCTTAGGCTATAGTAGATAGTATACGTTGGTCCGATGATCAGGATAGGGAATTCAACGTTTTAGAGAGAGAGAACGTATCTAGCTCCGTTATCCAAATTGAAATCTAGATAACGTAGACTCTGGTCTTCAGGTACTTCAGCTCCGTCTGGTCCGATAGCATATGTACCTGACAGAGCTGAAGACTAGATCAGATAGAGCTGAAGTACCTGAAGACCAGAGTCTACGTTATCTAGATTTAAATTTGGACCAATAATAAAGAAGATAGATCCGCAGACTACTGGCTATTTTAGAGTTTTTAAACTTTAAATTATCATTTTAAAAATAAAATAATTATCTGAAGATTTTGATTTGGATACATTAAGGACTCTGAAAGACCGCCTTTCTTTATGTCAAAATCTTCAGCTCACCTGGACAAGTATCTTTTCTTTTGACTGCCCAATGTTGAAACTAAAAAAGTTCAAAATATCAACAAGTTTAAAGGACATTATCGCTTTCTGGGCCTTTGATGTTTTTTTGCAAAAAATTAACATACACAAAATTTTATCGAATTTTACTTATTTATGTCAAATTGCTTAATTTTTTAAATCACTGCTTTAGTTTTTGGTCATTTTGACCGAGTAGTCCAAACAAACTTTTCTCAATATTTGGTATGGATGTATTTGGACTTAAGGCCAATTATTGTATAACAATTGATGACTTCTTCAATATATATACTTATGATTTAAACCAGAATAGACAGAAACGTTAATAGTGACAAGACCTACAAAAATATATAGTCCAGGGAAAAATGAGAATTAAGTATATGCTGGTGGTGTAGGTTTTCCTACGCCTATAGCCAAATGGCGCCATCAATCCTAAGTAAGTCGCCCCGGAGCGCCACGGCAAATAATAATAATAGCCGTCCCTTCCCCGCACAAGCCATTGGCTTCTGGGGTTCACTCGTAAGGGGGTGAAATATAGGGCGAGTATTATTATTATTATTATTTAGATGTTGAGTTATCTAATCTAGGGTAAATAGTAAACTTATTATTTGTTTATAATTTTAATTATTTCAGTCCAATTTTTTTATCGTTTCTGTCTCTTCTGGTTTCAATTATAAGTATATATATTGAAGAAGCCATCAATTGTTATAGAATAATTGACCATAAGCCCAAGTACCTCCATACCAAATATTGAAAAAAGTTTGTTTGGACATCTTGGTCAAAATGACCAAAAACTAAAGCCCCATTAACCTACTACATATTGGTAAAAAGTATATTTAAAAAAAATTTACCCCTTAAGGGATCCGAGAACAATTTTTAACTAGCATCGGGTTATTGACCTTAAGTCCAAGTACCTCCATACCAAATATCGAGAACAGTTTGTTTGGACAACTCGGTCAAAATGACCAAAAATTAGCAATTTGACATAAATATGAACTGACTTTTTATGCATATTTTAAGCAAAAAAACTTCAAAGGCCCATCTAAACTCGATATCTTTTAAATTTAAAACATTTTTGGATAAGACAGGCAATAGGTAATTACGATATAAGCATAGTATAAATTTAGTTCGTAGGTCAGTTCAACGATAAAATTTGATTGAAATCAAATGAGACCAGCACCAGATGGATATTCTTGAGTATCAAATTTAAATGTTTATGATCAAGTATCAATTACTTGGAGTACTGTGTTTCAAATTCTATTTATTTTAATTCTTAACACCTTCTAGTAACTGGTAAAAAGTAAACTTTAATTTGATTTTATACGAATTATCGTTAGGTGCAAGGCAAAAAACTTATCATAAACCAAACACAAAGTTTGTGAAATTTCTAAATGTGGCCTTATTATCATAATGACATATTCTACAGCCCTAGTGATAATTTATATCACTTTAACATACTAAATAGTGCTGTAAAATTTGTCGAAAGTCAATTTTGTCTATTACATATAATACATTTAATATATTGATTTATTTTTATAACTATAGAATAATGAAAATTGGTCATAAAATTCAGGTTATTTTACTAATTTTTATTCAATTTTGGTTCAAATTCGATTTATTGTAAGACTCATTAGAAGGGGTATAATATAATAATTGTATTATGTAAAAATACATTAAATTATGTAATCTGTACTAAAAACAAATTACATTTATATACAAACAGTAGCATCCCAGTTGGTCTCTTTTAACAAAGCCGTTCCTGAAATGAAAAGGATCCCGCTGATCTTTTATCAATTATTTACTCTGCGGTATCCCTTTTCAAGGGAAAAAAACTTCACAGTTGAAGGACAGCAGCTACAGGTCGTCCTTTTTAACAATGTTATATTTAAGCTCCAAAAGATCCTGGATTTATTTTGATTAAGGATCCTGGATTTGTTTTGATTATCGGAGTTGAACCATGTGTGATGGATCACAACTAAAATTTGTTCGGAAATATAGTTAACTATTAAACTTAGAAATTTCTGATAAGTAGTAAACTCTGTTAGAGGTCAGTACAGATCAGTTTTTCATATGGAGGTCACTTGGTCTCAGCGGTAAGTTGTACCGGAATTTAATCCTTTCTCGCTTCGAAAAGTATAGTCCCCTTGGTCGGGAAAGTTGGATTAAAGGTTCGAGGAAAATGTCTGTTAGTTTCCCTTATTGTTTAATAAATAGCTCAGTTGGTGAAAGAAATAAAGCACTGTATATATTGAGTTATATAATTTTTTCTGAGTGGGTATGTGCTTTAAAGAAAGTTATTGCAAAAGCCAACGAACCCCACAAACCTTGTCTCAATATGGATGTTCCAGAGGGCCCGCTTCTTTAAATAATCTTTAAAAAAATCTCGGGTTTTAGCATAATAATGCTATATACACAAGTAACACAGCAACGTGTTTTTTAAACAATAACCGTGGCGGAACTGTACCAAAAAAAAATGTACAAAAAAATATAATTCGTACGGCTTAAATATATTGTAAAATGAAAACACAATAACCACATATCTACCAATATAGGGTGAGACCAAAGTTAAAAATTAAATTATATATTTAAAATTAAAAATAATTGCGTCACTACGCAACAAAATCAAATAGGAATATTTAATATTAGATAATATTTTTCAATTTTGTTTTATTCCTGGATACAGTTTTATTAAAATTATTATCAAATGATTGGTTTTATTTGGAGAAAAAAATAAAATAAAATCGCTAAAATTATTATTTTTTCTCAAAAATATTATTTTGAATCAATCGGATTATTTGATAACCATTGCGACCGAGAGGTCCACATAATTTTAAAATTTGCGACCAAGTGATCAGTGATATTATGGAACCCCTTTAACAAAATTGACCGCTGCGACCAAGTGACCAACATTCGTTAGAAGGCTTGGAAAAAAATAGGAGTGTATGTAAAAAAAAAACAAGTCACTGGGCTTTTTTGATTGTTTTTGTTTAACCTAATGTTCTATTGTTGTTTTGATTCCAATGTTTATTTAATACATTCCTCACATTCTGTGCTAACAACGCGTTTGTGGCGTTTTCTTTCTATGATAAATATGTTTGTCAGCTTACGACTTGAGCTTAATATTTCTTAATGGCAAGTAGTTTGAGTTTTAAGTAATCGTGTGCTGCAACGGTTTTCCATTACCCCTTCCAGTTCATTTAATGTGCCAGAAATGCGCATCCTATGCGTTAATATTTGACTTCCTGTATGTCGTATGTAAATAACGTTTGGCACGCAACGTGTTAAATAATTTTCCAATTGACTTCTAGAAAATATTGTAGATCCTGTACACATTCATTAATGCTAAAAATTGTTAAAAAGAAAATATTTTGTATATATCTAAATCAGTTTTCTGGAACAAATTTGTAGGACATGTGACTTAAAAAAGTTACATTTTTTTTGTCTCTAATCAAAAATTTTCTAGATTTATTTCACATAAATAATTTATTTCGTTTTATTTCTGTCTGTCCAATACCTAAACTTGATTAAAATAATTTAATGCAATTATTATGATGTAAAATAAATTAAATATGATATAATCTTAATCAAAATTATGGTGTATCTTATTGTATTATCTAACAAACACCCACTGACTTCTCAACTAATTTCGGATTGATTGTATCAGATCACTAGATTGATCCACATACATCGTTGTCGCGTAATCCTTGACCCTACAGAAGTGTGTCATGGCACACTCTCGGATAAACGTTACATACACAAACCCAATCAAAATGAAAATGAAATTGTTTAGACAAAAAAAAAATAAAGTCCTAATGCTGAGTAGATAGTCTACGTGAGTTTTACTATTGATATAGAGCATTCAACATTCTAAAGAGAGGTATAGGAAATTCAGCTACGTCATGTCTTATGCACACAACGTCGCATTTTACGACGTTTCGAACGTTTTTTTCAGAATTTTGAAGCGTTAAAAACCGTTTAAAATGTCACATTTTAGGACGTTCCGACGTTTTTTAACGTTCATTATATTAAAGTTTAAAAAAACATTTTTTAACGTTTACTTTTTGATGTGAAAAAACTTTCACTTTTTTTGCCTCAAATAGATCTATTTCTCATAAGGTAACATGTAGAAATAACATGTCAAAATTGATGAAATATGACACTGTTTTGACGTATTTTTTGAATAAAAATTCCAAGAGTTAAACGTTTGAAACGTTGTAAAATGTGGCGTTTCTAACGTTTTTTAACGATTCAAAACACTGAATGTTAAAAAACGTTCGAAATGTGATGTTTTGTGCATAAGACCTGACGTATAGTTGAGACACCTGAAGACCGGCTATCTGACACGCTGAATTTCCAATACCTCTCTACCTAACACGTTGAATTATCTATACCAGTAGTAGACAATCTACTATGCTGAAATAGTATGCCATTTTGACAGACTCTAATCGTAGTAATGGCTGTCTCTGAATTTGTTAGTTTTGTAAGTAAGAGTAATAAATAAAGGTGATACTGTAACTGTTTAAGGTCTTCTGGTCTTTATAGTCTTCTTTCATACATTGTTGTCTTCTATATTTGGATGTCCCAATCGTGGGCTAATTATGCTTGGTGGTAAATGTATTTTAAGTGGATTTGTTGAGATTTACTTTAGTTTTTGACTGCCCGTTTTCTGTTGTGTATAAAAACTGGTGATCGGCCGATACCGATTTTTTTGCCGATACAAGCAATATAAATTACACGCATTAATAAAAACCAGTCTTCTTACATTTGAGCTTAATTGTTGCAAATTTAGAAGACTTTTGACTATTGACATTTGACATTACATTATTATATTAATTAGTACAATTTAGTGGACATATTTTGCCAATTCTCCAATTTGAGTTCGTGCTTCTTGTAAAGTCTCCATGGTATGGTTAATGATTCTTCTACTTTATAGTAGGCTATTATACAGAACCACCAACACAATAATTATGTTGTCAAAATCTAAAAATCACTAAAATATTCAAGGTTGCGCGTGGATAACTTTGAAAATTAGAAATATTTCTATTTATTTCAAGCCTGGAAGGTGCAGTGAAAATGGGCCGATACGCATGCGCTGTTATTATTTAACAAAGGCCAGCATTATGGCAGTTGCCTGATCTACCTCGGAGAGATCCAGTAACTACCATGAAATTATTAACATACGATACATTGCATAACGATTAATCTTTTTTACAATAACTTGTAATTTTTTATAACAGAATAAAAGGGATTTTTTAAAATATGTATATCATTTAACAAAGGTCGTGAAAAAATAGTGATTTTTTTCTTGTTGTTAATGTTGATGTTCTTCTCTTGTTTCTTTTTCTGACTTCTTGATTTTTGTTTCATTTTACCAAAAGAATCTTGGCTCCGCTGATGGATCAGTCTGTATCCTGAAATCCCTCAAAAAAAAAACAGTGTCATTCTGCCAATAACGATCCTGAAAAGTCAATTTGATCAATTGTCAATCACCATTCAAACGATATAACTATTAACGTCAAAAAACAATATTATCAACAATGTAGTGAAATGCGCCAATGAAAAAAAAGCAGGCACTAGAGCAATTTCTTTAAAACGGTGTAGTGTAAGCAATATACGTTAATATAAGTAAAAATTGTCAGTAGTGACAACACTGTAAGCATCAGTAAGTCAAATACTGGTCTGGCATCGACGCGGATGTAACGTCAACAAATTTCGGTAATACCCGGCCGCCCGAGTGATTACCCGTTTTACGAAATGTAGTACAGTTTAGAGAAGAACCCATTACGTCACGATGCTCACTGACAAAATTAGAAATTTTAGTGACTTCAGTTGACATTAATAAATAATTTACATTTTAATACAGGTTTTAATTATATTCTAAAACGTTCATGCCACTTTTCGCTGGTATCGCCTCACTTCCTGCCATTAAGGGAGGCGTTGTCGATGCGTAAAGTGTGACGTAATGGGTTCTTCTCTAAACGGGCTGACTCTAGTGCTCAGTTCTTGCATAAAATAATGCATAGTGCAGTATTTCCATTTTGATTTATGTAAATATATAATGGGGGGAGAATAGTGATAACAGTCAAAAAAACAAAAAAAAATAGTTCATCTTAAATAGGCCGATAAAATAGATAAAACTTTGCCGATACCGATAATCGGCAAAATTTGCCGATATGCAAATACACCGATATTTATACTGGTATCGGCAAATCGCTAATGAAAACGAAGTTGGCTAATAAAACCGCGTTGTTTTCACATAAAATCATTTTAGTAGGTATAGGCATATTAAAATTATTGAAACCAAATAAAAAGAATATTGTCTTCGTAAGGCTCAAAAATTATATTCTCAGAAAGTGATAAACTGATCTACATCAATAAAGTGTATTCCACAATATATCGTTGGACTTTCTACTTGCCCCAATAGAATTATATGATTTTAAATTCCTCATTACAAAATAAACAATAACAGATCCGTATTCCTGTTTTTCGATATGGTCATCTGAAATTTACTTACCTTATAATTGAAGATAAAAACGAACTACATAGCCGCCAACTATTTTCAGTTTTATGGGGATATTATAATAGACTTTTTACTGATAATCCTATTGGGGGTAGATAGAAAGTCAACGAAATATTGTGGAATAAACTTTAACAATTTTGTTGATTTGTGCTATTCATTTCCAAAACAAAATACAACAAACTATCATTTTAATTTACAACGAGACTGATAAATACCTTGGTTAGAATGCAATTATTAAATATAACATAAAAATAAGTTTGGTATATAAGTTCTAAAGAAATATTTAGAAATAATAATGTTCTACAATCGTATTTATAATCTTAAAAATCGTTGATAATGATTTGTACCTTTCCCAATGTACAACAAGTTCTCTCAGGTTGCAATATCTTACTGTAAACTGTAAATGATGACTTTGCGATTTTTGTACTTCATTCATCCTTTCACAGCAAAACATTTCGTGTCATTTAATCCCAGAATAGTATTTTAATACCATGTAATTTTACTACATAATAATATATACATAAAAAGTGTGGAACCTCTCATGAACCTCGAAATCTGTAATTAGTTTTTCCTAATTCAAAATTACTTTTATAAAAATATGTTTTTATGATTATTTATTTTATAAAAACGTTTTATATCAATAATTGGGAAAACTGCAATTCCTAAAACGTAGGGGTAAATTAAGTACTAATGAATTTTTGACTGCATTAAATATTCTAGAAAATAGTATTTACTCTTAATAAAATTTTACTATCAATAAATAAATTTTAAAATTAAAGCAATCTTTGACGCTAAAACTAGTCAAAATCTACTTATTGTTATGTTACTTACACTATCTCAATTTTGGTTGGGTTCTATAGAAAAATAATAAACATTACAAAATTATAAAAAAAATTATATAAATTTTGTTTATCCTGTTTGTTATTTGCGTCTTGTTCCTTTTCTTTGCTTCTAAACCTTTTCTTAATGTATTTTCTATCTTCCTAAAAATATTGTACTTGCTTTTCTATTTCCATCTCTCTCTGTTCTATTCCCGCGTTTTCCTGTATCTTTTTCTGGTGTATTTTTAATATAAACTAATTTATTTCTTTTTTTTTAATTATTTGTATTATTTTTTATTTAAAATTCATAAATACAAATAACGCTCAATATTTTTATCTGATATTTTCTAAATTAGACATTATCACATATAAAATTAATTATTAACTTGTATATTAACTCATTTATTATTATAAACATCTACCAACACCCATTTCACCTAAAAAAAAATTAATTTTATTTATAAAATTCCCTATACAGGCTGAAAATTTTTTTTATAACAATATATATATATAAATAGTTCATGGGAGCGAATTCATATTCTTTTAAAATATATTTGACTCAAAACAGCCATGAATTTTGATCTAAAACACTCGGGGATTTTTTTATATAGTCTGGTATAATAATTAAATTTGAATTTATTATTATAATAAGAATTGACAAGAATTTATTAAATATTTAAAGTAAATAATTATTTTTTGAATATAATTTAAATGAATTTATTTTTAAATAGCATCGAAATTAAAAAAAAACAAGGTGATTGGCCATTAAAGTGCAAACAATTCGAATTCAATAACCTGTTTTGCAAGAATTAACGAAACCTACTTTTATGGAAATTGTGGAAATTAATAAAACTGAATATGCACTCTTTTTTAATCTAATAAGAAAGAGAAAGTATTTTTTATCTAAAAATACATGATTTGTGTTTTTTTTCCTAATAAAACAAAAAATAAATAAAAATAAAACCAATTAGTACAACTAATACGTCACATTAATTACCGTACTTAATATGGTGTTCAACAAAAATATTCATCCCACTTTTTTTAATTTTTTTCTTCATTATAATGAAACATAAATAGAAACAAAAAGATACGCAACCAGTACACCAAGTACGTCACATAAACCATGCTTACCGTACCTAATTAAAGGAGGCCAACCATAAGAAGAGTTGTTGCGTATTTGTTAATCTGGTGTGATGACAGATGACGTATTTTATTGTTTTTGGTACTATTTTTAATACTTTAATTTTATTAATTTACTTTAGAGCTCAGAGCTAAGTAAGTTATTGAGATCATCCTGTTAGTGTATGTGACTGTGTGTTAGTGTATCTGTCTGTGAAAGCTGTCACGGCCGTTCAACTGGACCGATTTGCTTCAAAATTGGTATATTAGGATCATACCTCGGTCGAGTTTAAATTTGAGCCATGTAAGTCGAATTAGACGAGATATGAGGGTTACTCTGAAGTAAGTTTTTCTTGAGAGCTTTACACCTCTCTAGTTTATATATAATTGTACCTATTATAGTAAATCTTTTAAATTTGAGTTATTTTTTGATCAAGAAGTCACTACATTTGATTTACTATTAGTTTCTACGTGTTTTTCTCCTATTGACTCGTTGAATATTAACCGTGATACTTAATACCCCTTTTTTCTAAAACGTTTATATGGGTTATTGTTGTTCTTCTTAGAAGTATTTGTATCCAATAATTGTTACAAATAATCCTTTGTGTTTATTTATTTTTTTCTTCTTGGGACTTTCTCTTCTAGTTGTGGGTGAGTAATGAATCGAACACCTGAACGAACAGGATTACCTTATGCATCTAGAAAATTGCATCACGATTTAATTAAATTATTCTACGTCCATTGTTTCTTAGATTAATGAAAAAAACTCCCTTACCAAATATTAAAAAGACATTCATAAGTTTATATTACAAAACAGTATTTTTTTGCAAATAAGAGAAATTAGGTACAATTTAAAATAATAGAATGAAAATTCCAAAAATGTTTTTTCTACAACCATTAATGAATGTATGAATTTCGAAATCATTTTTAAACATTCACACTCTAAAGTCTGAATATTTATTCTAAAACATTTGCATGTATTTTCATTCTTTAACAAGGTAAAGAATGGATATTTTGTAATCGAACTAACGGATATGGATTTCAAAAGTGTCACTGTCAGATATCAAATGGCGGCGTAAATTATTCAGAATAATTTTAATTTAAACAATATGAGTGAAACTTCAAGTGAATCCGATATGGAAAATACTCCTTCGAAAATATTTCCAAAACATCAATTTTTAACGTTAGTTATTGTCCCAATACAATAAATAATTTTTTGTATTTAGAGCTAATTTAATTTTAATTCATACTTTCTGGTCGTGGAGAAAATATAGTCTCTTACTTGGTTAGAATGAAAACATTCGACAATCGTGGTTCCTCTGTCTCCACTCTGTTTTATTGAGCAGCACGCTATCCATCCCTTCTATTTCTATTCCTTGGTTGTTGTTTGTCACCAATTCTTTACCACCCCCTCCAATTTCTATTGCCGGTATTCATATCTTCAACCCTTCTTAGATATTCTAATAGTGTTTTTCTGTTATTCAAGGCAATATAATACCTTTATTTAATTATATCAGCCGTTTCCATAGCTAGTTCTAAGTACCGATTTTTATTAATTTTTTTCATGGTATAAATTTCCATTGTGATTCTCTTTATCCTTTGGTCCCATATACAAGTTCTCACATACTTTACTTTGGGTCCTCTCTCCCCAATAATAATCTTTTATTTCTTCTTTGAACTGCTGAAAATCCTGATATCATCCTGATAGTTCTACCAAATTTTCGCTACCCCTTGCACTCATATCCCTATATTCAAGGATTCTCTCCTCGTGTAGAATTTTTCATTCTAACCTTGTTACAGAATCTACTATTAGATTTAGTACAGTGTAAAACCGTTAACGCAATTTTTTATATTTCTTATATCATTTGTAGTCGTATAATCTATTCCACAGTAATTCGTTGGCTGTCTACCTACCCCCAATAAGATTATCAGTAGTCTATAAACTGAAAATAGTATAGGTAGGTAGCTTTCAAATGACCATTTCGTCTTTGATCCACAATTTATGGATCATTAAAAACATACCTATATCAAAGACAGGAGTACGGATCTGATTGTTGGTTATTTTATAATGAGGAATTTACAACCTTAATGATAATCCTATTAAGGGTAGGTAGAAAGCCAATGAATTATTGTGGAATAGACTTGTGTTGTATAAAGTGGATAGTAGATTTCAATCAATAAATACCAGGAGTAAAATCGGGAAATGTTTCTTTACCTATGAAATAAATTGAATTCTTTATTTTGGTGTATATAATTTGGTATTTATTATCAACAATCGCCTCCCTTCGGGTTTTCAACATTGCAATACTTATTTTAATTTAATTCCATTGTTTTTGAATAACCCATGCTATTGCACTAGTTGTCATTTGTCAATAACTATTATAGTTTTCAGAATCCGCTCTTTGCAGGGACGAATTCCGGTGTTGCCAGTTTGTTGTGACGTATAAGTATAACCGTTAACCTTACATTTTTTGTTTTAATTAATTTGAATTCATGGACAAAGTTAGAAACCTGAAAGTTTTCTTATTCACTGCGACTATACACACGTTAACCTGTGGGTAATTTTAGAAATTACCCACACGTGAAACCTGATTCGCTTAAATAATAAGTTTCAACATATTTAAGCATGAGCTCTAGTAGCTGCGTGACATAGTGCCCACTAATGGTGCAGTGGGCCCGGGGGTCGTATCCCACATGGCGTTTTAATTTTTTTTAAACACAGTCTAGATTTAGATAGTCAAGACTTCTTTTAATAAAATAAATATTTTTTTTTTAATACACAGGCTAGATTTAGATAGTCAAGACTTCTTTTTTTAAAATAAATATTTTTGGCACCACCGGAATTCGTCCCTGCAGACAACGGCTTCTTAGTTTTCTACTATGTTCACAGTTTTTTAACGCCGACTACCTATTGTCGCGTCTCACAGACTATATTATTGAATATGTTTTTACTTTTAATAAGTTTATTTTGTATGATACTGGGTTGGGCTCCTACAGGGTTGTCTCTCTTTAGTTTACCTTTAAAATCCAAGTGGTTGGATCCACAAGTGCCGCACGTTGTCGGGTGCTATGTCCGCACTTCCTGCACTTCTTACTTCGGATATGGCCTTTAAGTAACACCATGGGGCTTAGACCTACTCAATATTTTACCCTTATAAAATTCCGATTATTGTTTCCTATATAGTACCACGTATTCCTATATTGTACTACGTATCCACTTTGGTTCCTATATGTACCTACCAGTGCTCGATTAATTTAATTTAAATTTTTCTTCGTCTTATTTATAATTATTTTGGTAAGTTCTTCTATTGCAAAAATTCCACCCTTTCCTAATACTGATTATGGGCCTGATAATGGTATATTGCCGAAACTAGTCATCGCCCCCCCATTTTCATTCAATGTAACTGGAAGCTTTTTTAAAAGAATTATATTAAATGTGGTACTGGAGTTATAGAGTTTTACTACTTTTGCCTTACCTATCCCTAAAACAGTATCATGAATTTTTAATTGCTTTTTTTTATTTATATCTACAAAGGCAAAAATTAAACTGTTACATTAAATTAGCTTTAGTAATCAGTCAATTTTTAATGAAATACCCAATGTTTTACTGTTTTCTCTACCATTTTATTACGGTTCTTCATGTTCTGCTTTTTTTTTAAATCATACGTCGGAATTTTTTATAAAGAATCGTACAAAGCTGATATTATTCATATATTTGAAAACCACTTTTTTTCATAAATTTTCTTTATAAAAATTGTATTAAGTTAAATTTTAAACAATGATAAATCGAAAATCCCTTTTGTAAAATAGGCTGACATTTTAAATGTATATATTGGAGGAAGTTATCGATTGCTTCTGATTTTTTTGTTCTTAGAAGTACTTTTTGTTAAAGAAAAAAAAATTCGTCGGCCTCATAAAATTGGAATTTTGACAAATAAATATGACCTGACCTAGATAATGTCACAATAAATATGCTGTAAAAATTTTGTTTCTTAATAACAAACCGTTGTCGAAAAAACATTTTTCAAAATTTATTTTTTATATGGATCCAGCTGCTCCTGCTTCCTAGCGGATATTGGCAGTAACTTTTCCCGACTGTACAGAGTAATCTTTATGAAGAATCAAACTTTGAGCAAATACCTAAAAAAGTACAACTAAAAAACTATTTGTACTAAGATCGAAATTTTAAGGCATAATTCCTACAATTTTATCTGAGCCTTTGAATAAAGAATTAGAAATAATCAATATTAACGAATTCCATTGCGATGCAATATTTAAAATTCCATCTAGCACTTTTTTTGGTTACAATATCTGTGTGTCCAAATCATTCCTTTCCAAATTCCCATAAACGGACCCTTACTTATCTTTTTGAGTGTGGCGCGTGTACCTAATTATGGCCCTTCAACACCGGGAGGTCGACCGGCAAACGCTGGGTAGGTACCTCACTTATTTAGTTATTTTTCGAGCTGTGAGCACGAGTAAACGCGAACATCGGTGTATCATCGAGTTTTCGGTGTTTCGAGAATGAAAATGACCGATAAATAGATAGCGGAGAGCAACGTTGCCTAATTGAGAATAATAGCAGTAGAAATCAGATTTTATTCTAATGTCCTCAATTATTTTTTGTATAAAGTATTTTTGAAAATTGAACAAGTTTTTTTTATTAATCTTTGAATAATTTTCTCCTGTTTTTTAAAGATAAATCGTCCAAATTCGGGATTTAGTAATGACATGTCTTTTTTCACATTTTTATTCGCTTAAAATTCAAAAATGTTCATTTGTTTTTGCTACAGGTGGCATCTTGAATTTTTTTAAAAGCAAATATGATGGTTTCTGTCGCAAACTTGACGTATCGCAATGAGACGAATTCAACAGTATACCATTTGATACGATTATTGTTACTAGTTTTTCAGTTATTTTATGAAATCCGTTCAAGTTCCAAAAATATTGAAAATTCTAGAAGCGGTCCTGTAATTCAAAAACGTTACAGATAAATCATTCAAATTGGGGAATTAGTAATTAGATATTATTATCAAAGGATTGTTTCCAGACTTTTGGAAGACCCTGTATATTTTGGTCTATATCCTATATTTCTGGTGGTAAAAACTTTCTACTTGTACTAGGTCCAGTTTCATTTTAATTGGAATGTTGGTCTGCTTCAATACATATCTTATTACTTGATTGTCAATTAACCAAAAACGCTGCATTTTAGTACGAAAGAAGCACTCAAATAAACTCGTAAATCAATGCAACTGCATAATTTCAAAATTTTCATACTTATAAGGATTTTAAATACCATTAAGTGAATATAATATTTTAACGCTTTTAGAAAGATTTATGGTACTTAGACAGGGATTATGAAGTTAGTTAAAGCTACAATCCTGCATAAATTACTTAAACCCAACTATACCTAAATACCCATATTACGAAACTTTAAATTGAAAATCTCTTAGCTATCTTATTTAGTTATGAATATATAATTATTAAAATGTGAAAAATATTGTTTATATAAATATTGTATCCAATATCGGCAACAAAATGATTTAACTTATCTTAACAAATTCGAATAAATAAAATGTAACTATCATTCAAATACAAAAATATATATAAACACTGTATTATTGTGACTGAACAATACTTGACACAATTATGTTTAACGAAAGTGGGTCATAAAAACAACAATAAAAAGTTTTAGTATAAAACATAACGATTTGTAATGCACCGGTAATTTTAATTTTATTACGGGTACTAAATTTTCACAGTATATCGTCGGTTAAAGTGTTAACGTCTGCCCACAAGTGTTAATTTAAATAATATGAAGCCGAATTTTGATTTCCATTTTTTTTTGTTGTTAAGTATAAGAATAATTTTTATTATAACGAAAAAAAAAAAATTTTTAATACAATTTTTATCCATATTTCAAATGTTGTGCAATTGTTCAATGAATTGAAATAAAACACAATATCATGTAACACACTATGTAAATGTAAAATTTGACAATCGGCAACTAGTTTCGGTTAAAAAGCCATCTTCATGTCTAGAAATATATATTATTCTCAGAACAAGGGAAACCAAGAAATAACAGATATAATGAAGACTAAAATCACTATGATAAATTTTAAAAGAAAACAAAATATAATTGTTTTTCTGTAATATTTCGCTTATTTTTCTGTAATTTTTCCGTAATTCTTAAGTCATTTCCGATTATTTTTTCGACTTTTATAAATTTTTTTAAATATGCTAATTTTGTCAATTTTGCTAATTTTGTGAAATGTGCTAATTCTCATAAAACAAATCTTGTTTATTTCGCTAATTTTTCCGATTTTTCCAATTTTGCTAATTTTTTCAATTTTCCCAATTTTTCCAACTTTACTAATTTTTCTAATTCTGCTAATTTTACCAATTCGTAAAAAGTACACTTGAATGCCAACTATATCAATGGGCCATTCTAGAAATATTTGGTAATTTTTTGTCTCAATTTTAATTAAAATTTTTTTTTATATTTATTTTTTAGAAAATATAGTCAATATGTTGTTCCAAAATGGATCTCACTATTTCAATATCGTTGAATTTATTTAGGTTTTTCTAAATGTTTCCTCCAAGGGATTGACGAAAACAAACACATTTTTTGAATAAAGAGTAACTGATTTTTAGGGATTTAGTTTTAAAAATTTAGGATCAAGTTTTTCTAGAAGGAAAACTTTCTTTTCCCCCTTCTTACGGGTAACGAATTCTGCCATCTTCGAAAAATGTCTTAACCAATATTTCCAAATAAGTTTTGATATTAGATTTTTTTGATGTGACATTCTGGCTATATTTTTATATGTTACAGTTTAATTTTTAACTACTTTCCATTTCAATATATTTTTCTTCAATTTTTGTTTTTATAACTTCTTCCAAAGCTCTTTTTTTACTAATTCTCATCTTTTATTGACGTCATCAGCAACCTCTTCAATTAAAAAAAAAGATTCTTAAAGGGGAAGAAATTTCTAAAAAAAGTCCTGACTACCAGAACTCAGTTATTAATACCTTTAATTTAGAGCTAACAATCGACCATGACAAGTACAATTTTTTTATAGTATTAAAAATTTATTTAAAAAATATATCTAGATACTTGAAGGACAAATTTGGTATTTTTTTTTTCACCGATGATTCATCAAAGGTTTAGTACCACTTTGGCCGTTAAATAAAAAAGTTGGCATTTCGGCCGGTCACCCTTTTTGGCATGTTTAAATTAAGATTAGAGTCGCATTTTTATCCGGTCAACATTTCCTAATGTTTTTTGCCAATCACGATAAAGGTTTGATTTCACTGAATTTAATTTAGAAATTTAGGTCACAAACTTCAGTCCCAGATTTTTAATGTCTTTGAATTCACTACTTACAATTTAAGGAATAGGTGTAAATTCTTCTCTTGTATAAGTGATAATAAGGGTGATAAAGGGTGGGTAATTTATAGTGAATAACCCTGTATATGGACCGGACGAAATGCACCGTATCCGTTTTACCAAAAACGCATGAAAGGGACAAGCGGCCGAAATGGGACAAAAAGAGGTAGCTTTTTCAAAACGGCCGAAATGGGGACGGTCGAAGTGGGAAAACACAAATGAACACTTTGTTAATTAAATTGTTTATTTAAAGTTTTCTTTTACATTCCAAATCTAATAATTGTTACACAAAAGCTATTAGTTAATTTCTTCGAGATCTTATGACAATTATACTTAATACGTTTTTAATTTTTATTATTATTAGTTATTAATTACCAATAACGAAAAACTACAAACCAGTAAATTTTTAAATTATTGTATAATATTAAAAAGAAAATTGTACCTCCAACGGTCGCTTTTGCTGCCGCTCTGAACCCTATTTTCAACATTAAATTAAAAAATAATGAAGGTAACCAAAAGTTACTCGTTAGGTGTGTACACACTTGGTAATGAAGAAAAGAAACGCAGATATGTACTCTTTAAGTGTGTAATGGAATTAAAATTGGGAAAAATTATTGTCAAGCGCTTTCGGCTGGTTAACCAGCCATCTTCAGGACAACTAAAATAAACATAGAAAAGTAAAGTTAACAAAAGTAATTAACAATTTAGTAACAAATACTTACAAGTCAAAATTTTTATAGAAGAGTAAAAAAGAGATGTTTAGTTTTATTTATTTTCTCTTTTTTACTCTTCTATAAAAATTTTGACTTGTAAGTATTTGTTACCAAATAGTTAATTACTTTTGTTAACTTTACTTCTCTATGTTTATTTTAGTTGTCCTGAAGATGGCTGGTTAACCAGCCGAAAGCGCTTGACAATAATTTTTCCCAATTTTAATTCCATTACACACTTAAAGAGTACATATCTGCGTTTCTTTTCTTCATTAAATTAAAAGCCTTAATAATTAGTTCTGGGAGTTACTTTTTTTGGATATTTCCTTCTCTTTAAGCATCTTCTTAAATTTTTTCAAATATTTTTAATTTTTGAGATTTGCAAAAAACTAGACCACTTTTGGAATTAAACCAGTGTTTTGATACAAATCATAATTTTTTTCCTGGTTATTTATTTTTAGATAGCCAATGAGTACATTCGTTTGTAATTATTTTATTTAAACTTAACATAGTGGGGTTAAGTCAGTTAAAATTTTTATAACGTATTTGTATGAATCAAAAAAAATTTACAAGATCAGTTACATGATTTATTACTACAGTTTTAAAGTGTCAAATTTACAGAGTCGAAATTGTAATATTTGGAAAACTGTCTGTCAAGACACCGAAATGTTAAAAATAAAATTCGATTTATATTAAAACAGTGGTTTTTGATCATTTTTTTAATTTCAGCAATTTTTGTCGTTGGATATTTAGTTTTGATTAAGTGCAGAAATAACTATTCCTTAATTTTCTTTCTCTTTGACTTCCTTTTCTAGCTTCTTTTATTCTATGGTTTTCGGTATTATGCTGCCTATTTTCTTCAAAAATCATTTCACGTCTCTCATAACATCGGAGGAAGGTGTTTTTTATTATTTTTTCCTTATAATTTGTTTAAATAATATTTTCATTTTATAATAAGAAATAAATTGTTGAATTATTTATTGTCTTTTAACATCCAAGTTATCTAATTTTCTTAGTCACCCATATTTACAAAATAGAGATTATTTTTTTAATGTCGAGTGCAGTTATTCCTCTCCGGGTAATATTGAGTACAAATTCTTCAGTAAGAACGAAATTCTTCTTCTGAAGAATGAATGGCGATAAAGTTGCGGAAACCGAAACCGTAGTGAAGTTGGTTGGTTTACTTTCGAGTTTCGAATTCCGGTCAAGCGGGCCAACCAACCATCAGGTGATCATCTCGCGAGAAAGTGAATTCGAATTGTACGGGACGACCCAAAAACATTAATTTTAAAGTGATGTCGACGTCAAAAAGAGCATCATTTTGTAACACCACGTAATTTCATACTTATTCAATTTTCAACACCGTGTAGATATATATAATAAACCCAATAAAAAATATGAAACTATTAACGAAAAAATTTGTATTAATCTCACTGTGGGTAGAAATTAAATTTGCCTTCTCAAACTAGTTAAATTAAATCCAAAGTGAAAGACAATTTGAACGGTGTGGCACGCTAAAAGCGGCATACGAATGATCCTATTAGTAGCTTGAAGAGGTGGCAATGGCAAAAGAACAAAGTAAAAAGAACGGTTATAAAGTTACAAGCCGACATTTCAAATACTTTAAATTGTTTGTTGTTTTTTTCTTCGTCGAACGATCAGAGAAGCGAGATGTTTGTACAGGCGTTAACGACCGCCAGCGTTTACCAATACGAGAATGAAAATAAATTTACCATGAAAACTTTGATAGAGAGAATTGATTTTTTTTTACTGGCTCTATATGCATAATAAATAAAAAAACTGATTTCTTATAAAAAAATTTGTTGTAAATAATCAAAAAGTAAACTGAAGACTGTATAATGTCAATAAATTAAATAATCTAAATGAAAAAAATTAAAAACTAACAATTTAATTGCAGAATAACCTACATACAAACTATCACTCGCCTACACTGACATTTTTTGCCGCCTTTTTTTATACTAAAAATTCTGTCATGTATACTTGATTTCTGTTCAATAGCACTTACCAAACAATTAAATACATTTATCTTAATTTGCTCTTAAAACCTTAGATTTTCTTTTATCAAATATTATATCGAATTAAAAAATTTTACAAAAAAAATATAAAAAAATGTACTTCGTAGCCACAATGGGAACACGTTGCTGGATCGAATTTTGCATCAATGAAATATTGCAGCATCGAAAAGTTACTTTGCCGAATAGTTGTTGGATCGAAAATTGCCAGTTCGACAAATTGACAGTTCGAAAGATCACTGGGTCGAAATATAGTTGGGTCGAAATATCGTTAGACCGAAATATTGCTGCATCGAAACATCGTTGGGTCAAAAAATACAGCGGGAGGTATTTCCAGCGGCTGGAATCAAACTTCGCTCAGTGTTTATTATAAGTAGATAGTCTAGGAGAGTTCTGACCTAGGTATAGGGAATTCAACGTGTTAGAGAGAGAACGTATGTATCTCAGCGAGTCAGAGAAAGGGAGAGCGCTATGACGTCATTAGTCAGCATAAATTGTATTAAAGGAAATTGTAAAGCTGGGTAATGACGTCATAGGGCTCCCTTTCTCTCGGACGCGCTGATATACAGACGTTCTCTCTCTAACCCGTTGAATATATTTAGACCAGAACTCTTCTACACTATCTATACTATTATAAAACATTTTCTTTGCAAAAATGACATTAATGACAATTTTAATTTATTTTTATTAAAATTAATATTCAATCATTACCAAAATTAACGCAAATGTTGAAATTCTAAAAGAATCTTTTGTGTTTTTTACATTTGAGTTAAATTTTCTTATCCATATCTTAAATATGGTCCAATTTTTAAGGAAATAAAGTACAAAGTCAGGTACCACAAATTTTAACTACAAAGTTACCTGCAGGCAAACTAGTTTCGGTCACTGATCATCATCAGGCCTAAAGATACAAACGTTCACAATTAGTCATGGATACAATTAAAATTATAAACAAATTTATAAATATTAAGTATTATATGAGGATGGCGATTTTTCATTTTCAATTTTTTCAGGGATATTGATCTCAGTGTAGATGCTGTCCTTAGGTTTTGGTAATTATTGTCAGCCACTAGGGAGCAACCTGTTTTTAATTTTTTACACTTTACAATTTTTATTATTTTTCAAGTACTATCAATATTTAATTAACTTAATTTTCTACCTTTAATCGGTTTTTTTAACATTTTGTAAACAATTTTTACTCGAATAGTACTTAATATTGGTAAGTTTATTTATAATTTTAATTGTATCCATGACTAATTGTGAACATTTTTATCTTTAAGCCTGATGATGGTCAGTGACCGAAACTAGTACTTTTGTAATTAAAATTTGTGTTAACAAAAAAAAAATCCTACATTTGTTGTTCTGTGCTTCTTTCTTTCCTTGCCAATCCACCATTGTTGCCAATCTGCGGGTAATTACCCGATTTTCGGGTATTTTCCTGCTTTGTGGGTATTCTTGCGGGTATTTCAATTTTGCGGGTAAAATTCGGGTATTTCCTTCCAACTTCATCTCATGTCAATTATTCACTGTTTTGATGTTTTGTGGGAGTGAGGCCACTTCAACTAAATAGAAATATTTCTCAAAAAAAGTACATAAAATAGTAATTGGTTTACATTGAACACACTTGGCAACACTATCACATAATTCATGTCAGATGTCAAAGTCCAATAGAAAATAGGCCTGGCAGCTGAGGCCTCAGAAAGGAAAAAGAAGAAGAAAATTATTTATTCTCTGTTTGTGTTGCATTTGCGCATGTTGCAATTTGTGATGTAATCTGTTGTATACATTAAAAAAAACGTTATAACTAACTGACAAACACTTCAAATTGTAAGTGGGTATTTTGGAAATGGATGTGGGTAAAATCGGGTATTTTGGGGCAAAGTTGCGGGTATTTTGGCGATTTGGCATTGGCAACACTGTAATCCACCAACCACCCACCTGCAACAAGTCAGTCGGTGGCTTGCCATCCTTCGACAATAGAATATAGAAAAAGAAAGGAATAGAAACATCTCGAATAGTTGGTTGGGTTTTAGAATAAAAGAGGTCGGATTTCAAGTAGGCTAAAATATAATATTCCTTTCCCCAACAACGATGCCTCATTGCGTTGTTCACTTTGGTTGGCCGGTTAGACCGGTTTCAACCTATACAAAAAACTAGAAGATTGCAATTTGCCATCAAACAGGCACACGCTCAACACACAGCTGATTTCCAGCAGCTGTTGCCAATTCTAAATTTATTAATTGTCAAATATGGACAAATATTTTCAACAAATTTTCATATTTACTATCATTTATTTATAATTTATTTCCAAGAAGCTATAACTTAATAGTTTTAGGTAAATACATTTGAGAACGGAATAATATGTTACTATCCAATGATAACACTCTAAATTTAATTACAATACCTAATAAGTAATTGACCAAATTATGTTCATTTGGATTACCTTTTACCATTTAAAAATTGAAGTACTTAACATCAATGACAACTGATGGATTAAGAAGTTTTAGATCGGTTTTATAATACACTTGTGTAGAAGGCTTGTTGGTGTACCGTGTTTAATAAACCAGTTTATCCACGACTATTCTATTATTTGTTCATTATAGATGATTTTACTAATTAGTAATAATGTCCATTATTCACTAGTTAATAATGATATACACCTCAGGCCTAGTCCTCGCAACTGCGAATTGCGATTTTTTTATTAATCAAAATTTCGCAAAAAAAAATAACTACAAATTTTTCTCAATCCTCACAGAACTGCGAATTTTGTTGACAGTTGACAAATGACAGTAACAGCAAATAAATAAATTTTTTGTACAATATTGACATTTTTATTTACATTTGACGAATTACCTACGTATTTAAATTTAAAAATGTTGGTTTTAAATAAAAAACAGAAAAATATGTATTTTAAGTATAAGTTAATTTATTTTAACTTTTTTTTTCGCTGCAAAAAGTTAAAACTCACAGCAATATTTTCGCGCCCTTTTAACTTTAAATATTTTTGACCAATAGAAACTTATCCGCAAAATAAAAATTCGCAATTCACAGTTATGAGGACTAGGCTTCATGCTCCTCTACTTCTCCACAAATTTAACACACAAGGTTGACAACAAAGTCAAGGTCATGTCAAAGTCAAGAATGTCAATTTATTAATAAAGGAGTATAAAAAGTATAGTCTTTTACCATTCTAATGGCTATTCAAAATTAAAGAAAATAGTGTAAAATAGAGGGAAATGAGGAAAGTTGGAAAAAATAGTGAAAAATTGAGGAAAATCTAGAAACTGAAAAAATGAGAAAAAATAAGAGAAAATCGGGAAAAATACTGTAAAATTGAGAAAAATAGTTAAAAATTGTTCAAAATCGGGATACATTTAAAAAAATTCGAAAAATTGCTAAAATTGGAAAAAAAAGGGGGATAAATATGAGAATAATAGTGAAAATTATGGAAAAATGGTGAAAATTATGGAAAAATGGTGAAAATTATGGAAAAATAGAAAAACCGAGAAAAATGAAAAAATAGTGAGAAATTGGGATAAATGTAAAAACAGAAAAATCGAGAAAAATTAGAAAAAATAGGGCAAAAATCAGTAAACGCCACTCTGGTTAATAATAGCCATCTTTATATACCCATTGAATAATACGCTATTATTTCGTGTGAGTGAAGTTAGCCCCAATTGATATTTTGAAAATTGTTCCAAATTGTTCTAGATTTGTACCAAATTGTTCCAGGAAATTATTCCTTAAACTTAAATACAAAGGGGTTAGATCCAAAATGTTATCCATAACCTCAAATGTGGTCAAACGATGAAGAAATAAAAATTAAATTTATGTGGTGCTAGACATTGAATTTTTAATTCTTTAAATACAGAGGCCTAAAAACTCAAAAAACCATTTTTAGAGCTAGCCAATTATTATTTTTTCGATTTTTTTTTGTTGCACCAGATTGTTCTAGTTGTTCTGAACATTGTTAGAAATTTCCATGATTGCAGCTCTCGACTTCGTCTCGAGTTGTAAACTTCATGCATCGTGCAGCAAATATACAATTTTTGCACTAGTTACACAAGTAACTTTTGTTAAATTTGGATTTAAAACATTTCTTGAAAATTGGAATAATGTTCAGGATATAAAAAATGTCTTGTACTTTCCTTAATTTTCTTAGAGCTTGAAATAATCTTTTTTTATACATGAAAATTAGGAACAATGCCAAGAACAATCTAGTGAAATAAAAAAAAATCGAAAAAAAAATTAATGCGGGACTAGCTCTAAAAGGTTTTAATTAATTTTGAGTGTGAATTAATTTTTTTAAGATATGAAAATTTTGAACAATTCAAGAATAACTAGAGAAAAAAAACTTGGAAAAAGAAATAATGGGGGGCTGGACAGATTTTTTTTTTATTGACGTTGGCCGTGAAATAATTTTTTTATTGATTTGGGCCTTGAAATATTTTTTTTAAGATATGAAAATTTTTAACAATGTTCGGAACAACAAGAACAATCTGGGGCAACAAAACAAAATCGAAAAAAAATAATGGGGGCTAGCTCTAAAAATTAAGTTTTAAGGATTTCTGGAACAATTTGGTAGAACTTTCAAAATATCAAAATTCGAAGAATGGTGGGCCAACTTCACACACACTATTTCTCGTAGTTTGAATTTTATTTGTATTTCTTTTTGGTTCTAGTTGAACCCCTAGATGCAAAAAGGAGAGATCTCCGTCTTTTTGCTAATGTGAATTTTAATAATTGTTGACATGTTTGTAGCTAAATGTGCACTTATCTGACGATATTAAATAGTAACAAAAGTCTCCATTGTTTTATCTTCCTTACAGAGAACAGACAGTCTTTATATATCTCCTATAAAATTTACTTTTACGTAAATGTCCCCTTTAAGCTGTCTCCCCACCACTATATTTTTATCACTGTAGACCTATAATTAGGAATTAAAATATAATTTACACAATACTTTTTAATATTTATATTTTTTACAGACTGAACTTTCCGGTATAAAATGGCGTAAGCTGGTATGGAGCGAGACGGACAGGAACAACGGTGGCGGTGGAGGAGGCGGGGTCGGCCACCACGGCGGTCCCGGTGCCGGCACCGAACCTTTGGAAGATCCGGTGCTGAGGAGTTACGCGCGGTGCCTCGCGGCCGACATCTTGTGCGTGTGGCGGCGCGTGTCGACGTCGCGCGCCGCGGACATGTTCGACCTGGGACCTCCGCCGCCCGCACAACCACCGCCGCTGAGTCTAGCCGCCTCCAAAGAGCTGTGGATATTTTGGTATGGCGAGGAGCCGGATTTAAACGAATTAGTGGCTCCAGAATTGAATACTTCCGGTAAGTACTAGTTTTTATAGATACACAATTTAAAATACTGTTCTTATGGTCTTATACAAATAGTAATTTTATTTTGAACGTTTGTTTGTCCGTGGAACCTGATCTAGTTATTTGATTTTGAATTTTCTTCTATCTAAATTTTTATGAAATCATTCCTGTGACATCTGTCTAAAGGAATCTATTATTTTGCGTTTTTTTACGTTATCAGAATTCTTGGTGACACTATTCTTGTGGAATCTTTCAAAATAAATGCAATACTTTGGTGATCGATTTTTAAATTAGAAATTACTAATTCTATTATAACATCATTTGGTAAAATCAACAATAATCTTAACTACAGTTTGATTCTGCACAAATGATTTATTCTATATATAAATAAACTAGATTATCCATAACCAAATGTGGTGTGGTATAGTGTATCAAAGGAGAAAGTGGATACCACATGAATTTAATATAAAAAAAATATTTATTTATTTGGCAATTTCAATAAAACTTGAAAAAAATTTGCCAAATAACGTCGCAACATGTTTTGGTTCCAAGGCAATCTTCAGTATTTGTAGCACCTGAAGATGGCCCAAGAGCCAAAACATGTTGCGATGTTATTTGGAAAATTTTTTTCAAGTTTTATTGAAATTGCCAAATAAATAAAAAAATTTATATTAAAGTCATGTGGTATCGACTTCGAGGGTCTTTCTCCTTGTATTCTATATATATTAAAATAGAGCGGGACTAGTTTCAGATCGAGCCATCTTCAGGACAAAAAATTTAAATTCAACAAAATATACATCAATAACACAACAGCCATTTTTATTTTTGGTTTTATCCAAAAGTGTCATTCTTGATAAAAAGTTTTGCTTGTTCTAAAACCTAATAAAATAAAAAAATATCAGGTTTTTACCGCACTTGTTTTATTTTATAATCAATTTTCTAAATTATAAATTAATAATAAATACAATTTTTCTTTCGTTTTATGGGGTTTTATAATAAGCAAAACTTTGATCTAGACTGATTTTTTTTTATAAAACCAACAATAACAATTTTTCTTTTCTTGTGAACCCCATCTATGGACACTCTGTATGTTATCATCATCGTCATTCGTTTCGTCCTCTAAATATGTTAAAAGTTATTTATAACAACATCCTAAACAATTTTGTTGTCTTTCATAATCTATTTCAAAGGCTTACTAAAAAATCGTAAATTACTTTTTTCGGTTATAAACATTTTTTGTGCTATCAGTAACCTTATCGCAATTTTTCTGTAAACTCAAACTCACTATCCATTAAATAACTGAATAGACATCTAAATGCCCGAATTAAATATAGATTGTCCAACAACTAAAACGACACCTGCAGCATCCCCACTTCTCTAATTTTCCCTTTGTTCTTTTGTTTCCCACTTCTCTATTTTTTTAACCAAGCGGTCAGTTTAGTAGTTGGACAAAGTTTACCTATGAAAACCTTGAGATGAAGAGTTCCAAATCATAACAAAAAAATTCAAAAGCTGATATCCTCTGTAGAGGACAATATGACTGAAAGAGTTAACGATGCACTTAAAATTGAAGAAAGATTGTTTAAAGATCAAATTGCGTATTATCTCAACACCATGGCAACTAAATTTACAATAATGACAAAATTGACAACTCAAAGACAATTAAATTTGACTTGACAGACAGTAAACGAGAAAGGAAAAAGGTAACAGACCACTAGTGAAAAAGAAGAAGAAATTATCCTGATGTATCAAATTGAAGCAAATGAAACAATTAGAAATGTAAATTTAGAAGTAAATAATTTAGGGTAGGGTAAAGTTGTTCATTAAATATAATATTGGTGTTCGAAAGAGCTTTTTTGATTTCAAATATCTTAACCAGATTCAATAAATTTCTATTCTTTGAATAATTTTACCACATTTAAGAATGGATAATTTTTTTGTTTTTGAAATATATCAAAAATAGAACATTTGACGCAAATTTACAATATTTTTTTTTATCAAAAAGCATTTATCGACCACACTTATTATTATTATTATTAATAACTTTTAAAAGTACTTTTTGTTTGTATTAATTATTTAATTTATTTTGAAAATTGTTTTTTGCAAATATTGAAAGCATCGACTTTTCAGACAAGTGTAACCTCATCGGCCCAGTAGGGAGGTTTTGCGGCCATTTATCGATCAACATGGCGGCAAAACGGCATTGGAAATGTGGCGGGGCCAACGGTATTTTATTCGCCAACACGGGATTGATTCGTTAAATATGTATAGTACAACGCAAGATAAGTACGAAAGGAATTTTTTACTTATAAAAAATTTATAACCATAATTATTTTGTTAAAAAAATTAAAAAAAAATTATTTTTTTTGAAAATATCCAATATCCTTTGTTTCTATCTTGAATAGAGTTAAAATTGGAATGGAAATTACGATTATTTCAACTTCTAATGATTATATGGACAGAAAAATTCGTAAAAAAATAACTTAACTGCTGTCTTTTTTTAAACGAAGTGTTTCCATTTCCTGCGCTAGTATAGTACATTTATTAAATTTTAGCTGAGGACACGATACTAAAATTAAATTATGTTTTTGAAGAGCTCTTCAGCTATATTTAAAAAAATTTAAAATTTTAGTTGTAACTTTCAAAATTAAGAAACCAAAAACGAAAGATCAAAATTTATATATTATTAATTTTGCGATTTTGAATTTTGTTATCAAATAATTTCTCCCTAAATTACCAAATTTTGTCTATTAAAAAAATTTAATTACTTACCCCTTATCCTATTTTTTAAATATAGTTTCGGTATAAGAAAACGAAATCTCAAAAAGTCAGAGCAAAACCAAATTAAAATATATTATAACTTAATCTACATTTTCTTGTAATTAATACATTAGGATTGTCTACATTAAATCATATTTAAAAAAAAAAGTTAACTTGTTTTGAAAGTCCTAAATTAAAACTCTTTGGAACTCAGGCAATTGTAATTCTTTACGAGAAATAGAAAACTCGGTGCGGTAGAAATATGACGTAATATTTACCTAAATTTTATGACTTTATTAAACAGGTCAAGTTCATGTTGATGGCGCCTAGTTTCCAAGATGTTTGTACTACTGAATACTAACCTAATCTTATCTTTTAGCTTTTGACATTTCGCACCATTTGACACAACTAATATTTGAAAAAGATTAAAAATAACAAAAATTGATTACTGTAAAAAAAAGTGTGTTAAATTGGCACACAAGTCCACAGATAGTGTTTCTTAACTTCCGTCGTAGACTTATAGTAATGAAATAAATAATTTATGTATTTTTTATATAACTCGAGGCATGTATGAAAGTCTAAAATTTATTTATTTTAATATAAAAAATGGGTTTTCGCCAACATACTGTTTTCGGATGTGTTTTATTATTTATTATTGCAACAAAGTTCCTTAATGCGGCTTGCGGTAGTAGTTAATTGGCAGAAAGCTCACGTAAAGAAAATGCTGAATTATCTACAATATAAATTTTTTCTCATTTAGAATTTTTTTTCTTGTATACTCACTTTATAGAGAGATTTTTTTATTTTTCTTTTCAGGTTTTTTTCTCATTTTTCTGATTTTTTGTTTTTTCTACTTTTTTTCTGATTTTTTTTCAATTTTTTTCTAATTGTTCCTCATTTTTGTCACGTTCTGTAATTTTTTATATTCCTTTCTTTTTTTTCTCATTTTTTCTTATTCCTCTGATTTTTTCTTATTCCTCTGATTTTTTGATTTTTTTACCATTTGTTTGGGATTTCGTTGCAATTTTTTTCAATGTATTTCAGTTTTTTCGATTTTTTTTATTATTTTTTAATTACTATGTGTCCGGTTTTCTGGCTGTTCTTTGGTTTTTTGTGATTTTTTATTTTTTTTAAGTCTTTTTCGTATTTTACAATTTTATTTTTTTCCAATATTTTCTGATTTGTCTTTAAATTGTTTCCAATGTTTTTAGTTTTTTTCTCGTTTTTCAAATTTTTTCTGCTTTTTTTTCGGTTTTCAAATTTTTTTTTTCGGTTTTCATTTTTTCTCATTCTGTTTTTTTTTCTCATTCTGTTTTTTTTTTCTAATTTTTTCCCATTTTTTGCGATCAAAACTTGAATTTTTTTAAAAAAATTTTATTAGTTTTCGGTTTTCAGATTATTGATTTTTAGTCTTTTTCGTATTTTACAATTTTATTTTTTTCCAATATTTTCTGATTTTTCTTTAAATTGTTTTCATTATTTTTTGTTTTTTTCTTATTTTTCCATTTTTTCTGATTTTTTCGGTTCTTCTAATTTTTTTTTCGGTTTTCATTTTTTCTCATTGTTCTGTTTTTTTTTTTCTAATTCTTTCTTTTGTTCTAATTTTTTCCCATTTTTTTGCGATTTATTTCAATACTTTCGAATTTTTAATTTTGTTTTTATTACTTTTTTCGGTTTTCTGATATTTTTCGATTTCTTGCGATTTTGTCGGTTTTTTACAATTTTATGATTTATTTTTTTCGAATTTTTCAATTTTATTTTTACAAATATTTTCTGATTTTTCTTTAAATTGTTTCCAATTTTTTCTGTTTTTTCTTATTTTTGCGATTTTTTCGATTCTTCTAATTTATTTAATCAGATCTGAGTATACCGGACTCTAATTTTTATAATTTTCGTTTTCTTTAAATTTCGATAATCTTATTCTTGATTTTGCTATTTTATTTTATCTTGTGACTATCGATTCGATCTTATTGAGAAATCTTTTGTGACGCGATTTTCGATTTTTTCGATCGATTTTTTTAAATTGAGATCGATCTAAAGATCGGACAAAATATTGAGGCCGTAGATCGATTTTTTTGTGTAGGTATTTCTAAATTTTGACTGAAACCTGAGACATATAAAAACATATAAAAACAATTAACTTTTAGGCTGATTTATTCCCAAACCAATTAATTAATGAGTTTGTGTAAGTTTCACATTTTTTGGTTAGTTTCATTTTACATTATAAATTGAATCGATTTTCATGAGATCGATTTTTCCTTGTTCGATCTTTGACTCAACGATTCGAATCGATATTTTTGATAAATATCGGAAACCCTTCCATCTTCATAGAGTTTCTTCGCGATTATTTCATCCTTTAGTCCACTGAAAAATTGGTGGTTTAATTCATCAATTTTCCAAATGGAAATATTTGAGAGAAAATTCTTCAACTTAATAAGCACTACTCGAGTTATGTTTGATTAAAAAAAAAATTAAGAGAAAAATACTTTAAAAAAAATTACACGAAATTTATTAGAATACAAGTACATTTAATTTAACAATTCTACACTTTTTCCTTCTGAAAAATTATTAGTTTTTCCTTCTGAACAATTATTAGTTTGTAGATATATTTTTTAGTCCCATGGCACAAAATTTACTTACAAACTAGGCAGACCTCGAAACTACTTGAATTTTAGACCTAATTGGTCACCGGAGTCCTAACTCCGCATTAAAACCACGAAAGTTCTCTATTATGTGGTATAATTCCACCTTCTTCATACAAAATTTCTTGCATAATTTAACACTAGATACAAAACTTCATTATGTAAATACCATCCCGCGCATATCCCAATAATTCCCAAGAATCCGTTCAATTCGCTAATTGCAACGGGAGTGCAGCAAGAGAAAATTACCTCCATTCCACCAACTACTTCGCAATCCCCTTTCGTCCTTTCCACTACCCTCCCTCTACTGGATCGTTTGTGTGTCTGTCTGGTCGGTGGAAAACGGCAATAGCGACGAAAAGCCAAGAGCATCAAGTCGGGCCCAATTAAAGAGTAATTTGTCGCTCGCTTTGGCCCGCAATTTGATTTTATAGTCAGCCGCTAGGAATATTAAAGGTAGGTGGTTACGGCTACACCGATCTACGGGGTCTTAGCCATAACGCCGGAGGCGATATATTAATTTAGAATGCTCCCTTTTATGATTTTCGTTGGTTACAATACCGAAATCCGTGATAACTTAATTTTAAATCTATTTCACAATATCTGAGAAAAATATATTCTGTCTTTAGTATTTTAATCACACATTGTAGAAATGTTTTTCTACATTTGATTGGTTTAAATTCACATTTTTCTATTTTTAACTTGTGTTTTTGCAAAATGCAAATTCCATACTTTATAACATTACTGTAGTACCAGATATAAATAAACTGAATAAACCAGCTTGAAAATTTGTTGAAGGAAAAAAGATCATCGCCTAATTAGAGAATGTTGGAAACGTGTTATTATTGACGAGCAGTATTACTGCTAACTTTCTGTAAATACTATTTAACCATAACCAGCTTCATGATAGAACAATTTTATTGGAGACTGTAATGTTGAGAATTTATTTTTATATGTACTCTAACCTCAAAATTTCGTGGGAATTCAAGTGTTGCAGGTAGAAGAGTGTTCTTATACTCATTTATCCTGTGTATTTTTTTGCTTGGAGCTTTACTTCATATACTTGAAGCTTAAATTGTTCTTAAGTATTTGGCACAGTTTGGTCATTTTTATTGTAATATCTTGGGTTGTATTGATTTTTAACATGGAAAAGGACCTCCTATGATTCTTGAAAGCAAGTAAAGTCCAAATATAAGGGAAGCAGTAACCGTATTTACACTTCCCTTATTCAAAGACCCTAATGCGTATGTTCATATGTCAAATTAACTCTATTATTTTTATTCTATAGACTCTTTCTTTAAGAACCTTTACGCTCCTTTCACGTGCTAAAATTTTAGACGTACGGTCGTTTGGACGTTCGGTGGACTGCATAATTTATTCATTCCAAGCATTTCTTGTCAAGCTTCCATCTTTATAAATGTCTTTTATTTTGTACCAAAGAACAGGTCTTGCTTTAACCAATGTTATCAATATTTTATTATCAATCTCAGACTTCCTATCTGTAGTTCCCGTACCGATCTATAAATAGAAATAATAAACCAAATCATCTAGCAAAGTACTGTCGTGAATGACCGTAGCGTGTGAAAGCCTGCATTTAGATACGTGTATGGTTAGCACGACACGGTCGCCGTATGTTGTAGTGGCAATGGACAACGACTTCACCGAATGTTCAATCCATCGTGTCGTGTGTAAGGTACCTAGTTGCTTGAGCCACTATTGGAATATCATCGTATGTCCAAACGACCGTATGTTCAAATTCTTAGCGTGTGAAAGGAGCGTTATACTCTCACGTTGTTGGACATTTGGTGATTTCGCCTCCTTGACCCACTTCTTTCATCTCTTCCTGACAATTGTCATTTTGTTCAATTTCTTCTATGGTCTTCTCTCTTGCTTTCCCTATCTGTGCATAATCTTGTTAAATTAAGTGATTTTTTTAATTTCTAGTATTCTTTTTGATATCCATAGTGTTCTTATTGTTTTCTTTCAATTTTTGTATTATTGACTCTTGCCCTAATTTTCCTTTGATTGTTTTCTTTCTTGCTGTTCCTACCTCTGCAGTCTCTTGTAAAAGAAAATAATTCTTATTATATTATTCTTTTTGGTATCCTGGTTCTTTCTATTCTATAGTATTATAATATTTTTGTAGTTTGGGTTCGCTTGAATTTAAACACTCTGTCGAATTATAACTAATTTATTTAAGTAATACAACTTCTAATTTATATTAAACACGACTAACAACATATACTAATTTATATAACACAACATACAAAATTCCACCAAGTAACCCTTGTTGGTGCTTTCCATTTTATTTATAGCCATTATTATTTTCTCGCGGTCTCTAGAATATTCGAGTGATATCATGTTGCGTCTTCAAGCTTCTCGAGCTGTGAGTCATTAAGATTTTGTGTACATTCCATCAGACAGGGCCGGCGTCTAATTCTCAATTTTTTTTATATTATTGACTAATTTGACTCAGATTTCTTCGTTTCTGATATGTTCTATCTTGTTTTTTCACGCAATCTTCTAGAAGTATTTTCCTCATTTTTGATAGGGTTCTTGATTTTTCACGTAATCTTCCGGTAGTATTTCGTTTTTGCTGCAAACCGCCCTTGTCAATAATAATAAATATAATAATAATAATAATAAATCATTGATTATCTGTTTTTTTACATGTTATAAATAAGACATTGCAAAATAGATAAAAGGCTATAACTGATTCAGTTGTGGGAACTCCACCCCTGTTCTACACAATTTTATAAGTCGGTGATACCAAAAAAAAAAGGACCGCCGTTACTGCTTCCCCATTGGTCACTAGTCCACGTGAAGTATAAAGAAACGCTTTTTTACACCTAGAATAGTGCATTATTTTGTTGGATATTTTCTTTGCTTCTGCATTTTAGCTGGACTCAACACACTAGTATGTTATTTTTTCAATTATCTTTTCATTTACTAAGTATTCCATTGTGTCCACTTCTTCTATTGAGTGATTTTTATACAGATTGTAAATTTTTGTACTGTGCATAACAATGTCTCGAGTAAGCAATTTGACAACAGGGCTTTGATTTTGGCGCAATCGACGTTCGAGAAATCCCCTCCAACAATCACATTTAGATACCAGCGAACAATATTTCTATAAGGCACGTCTTACTTGCTTAGATAAACATGATAGAAAATAGATATTCAGCTGTCATAATTTTCTAATATATACCTCTATCTCTTTTTATTTATGTACATTATTTTGTTCGTCCCTAGTCTCTATATTGATTTTTTTCCGATTTCCATTTGCTTTTTTTATCAGTTGTCTTTTTATATATATTTTGTCTGTTTCTTTGTCTTTTTTTCTCTCCCTGAATGCTGTGTGCTCTTTTTAAAATTAATTTTCATTATTTCATAATTCTGATTTATAAATCTTTAAATAACGTTTTGCAAACACAAATTATAATATGTTTTTAGTGTAATTGCACTAATATCAGTACATTTAGGGGTTTTTACTTAAAGCCAAATTAATTATTATTCAAAAAAACGTCAATTTCAATACAATAATCAATTAAAACTGTTAAATTGTGATAGCAAACAAAATACATGAAGCATTATTGAAATATACAAACAGACACTACTAATTACAACATGTATAATAAATAGTACATTATAATTAAATATTTGTAAAGTTTGTTAGACAATAATAGCATTTAATGTAACCATTCATTAATTTAATCCTACATTATTAATTGAAATTATATCATAATTATTGAGAGATTTCTTCAAATTTGATGAAATTTTCGTAGATGTAGCAACCCTGCGCATTGTTTATCATTGAGCGAGTGCGCGCCGGCGGTCGTTGTTTCGATGTTCGTTTGTCAGCGGGCCAGCGCCACCCTGATAAACCTCCCACACGTGGCTTCCCTTGGTCCCGAGGCAAAACTGTATCGGTAACGAAAGATACATAAGAAATCGGTTTTTACCTGTCTATATACTTTCTTATGTTATGAAGATATTTCTGTTTCTTTTTATATATATATGTATTTCTGTTTCTCATATCAATAAATTTATAATTTCATTATTAAAAACCGGTTTTTTTATTCATTTTAATTTGACTCCAAAATATTTTGTTGCTTATACCTAATGCAAATTAGTGTTTAAATTAATTTATCTACTAATTACATACATTCCGAGAAAAAGCGCGCGAAAATAAAACTTGAACGTAGCCTGGAAAAAAACGCGGTTACATTACGATAATTATAAATTAATTATACTGATAATGTAAATAATTCCCAATGGGGTGCAAGAAATTATAATAATAAGAAAAAATTCCATTTTATTTTTTAATAAAAAATCCCCATTTTAATAGTATTTAAGTGAAACTATTTTCTGTATTGTGTAGGTCAAAATATTTACGAGAAAAGTAACTGTTTCCCGCAGTTTTTTTTCCAAAGTACAAAATATGTATTTTCCTTATTTTCCGCGAAGTCTGACAACAGCGCTGATAGAAGCCCCTCTTATTCGAACCTTCAGCCGGCCGGCCACCCTTCAGGCTGTTAGCATGACGTCACGACGTACCTCTCACGTGTGCCAGACCAGTTCGGCGGCGCGAATCCATGGAAAAACTTGACAGAAGCCCTTGCGCATTGCCAGATCTTAGCTTACGTATTATACTTGGGGATATATGATACGTTGTCAGATTTTTGTAAATAGCGAACCAATCGAGTAATCTTCAATTGCAGTGTTGCCGAAGATTGAATTAATTCTCCAGAAGTGGGATTAATTATAGGTCTATGTGTCGTTAACCTGTTGAACATATACCGCACGATGGTTTTTAAGTGCTTTCCCAGTCATGATTTGAGGATCGTTAATTGATGTTTCTTTTATGAGCTAGAGCGCCGGTTTTACGACCACTTTGGAAGGTTGTTTCGAGTTTGCTTTATATTTCTAAGTTATTTTCAATAACAAAAAAATTAAGTTTGTTAGTAAATATGATATTATTATTTCAAAAATTGTGGTCCTTTAAAAACAGGAATACATAAAAAAATAGGACAACTTTTAGGATCGGGCATGTATTTTAGTTCTATAAATTTGTTTTTCACCAGGGATGGCTTAAGCACCTTGTATCAGATTAATCTTAAATGGACCATTTGACATTCTATAAGTTTAGTTAGTATAAAATTAACAAAAAATAATAAATAGGTACTTATAATAAATAATTAATATTTTATAAAGGCTGCATCATTCTCTATAATTTCTGTACCATTAAGTCATCCCTTTTTAATAATAAAATTGTATTTATTGTGCGGGGAAGGGACGGCTATTATTTATCATTATTTACCGTGGCGCTCCGGGACGACTTACTGAGGATTGGTGGCGCCATTTGGCTATAGGTGTAGTAAAACCCGAAAAACTTCACCACATTCTGCCTTTCCGTCTAAATTTTATTTGAGAGCGCATGTGCAATGTTATGTATTAGATTTGTCAAATTCATTCTTTCCGCTGGCTTTATTCGTTTTTTGTTTTTGTAGTGTCCATTTTTATTTCGTTCTTCGCAAGTGATTGTTAAATAAATCCAGTGACTCTTATGTGCTTTTCTTTTTGAAATTTATTTTTGTGTATATTGATTTACTTTGAGTTGTTTTGTATAACCAGTTAGTTATTACTGCATTTTAGACCTATAAGGACAACTTCTCTTCTTCTTTTTCTTCTTGTTGTCTGATACTTTGTGGTTATTCAGTTCAATGTGTCAAATTCAATCTGTCATTTGTCAACAAACATTTGTCATTCTTTCTCTTCTTCGATTTGTAGCACAATTTACGCAGTTAAATTTAAATTGTAATTTTGATTAATAGTGCATTGTAGGGATACAATTTGATGTATTTAGGCTCCAGTATGGAGTTGTAGGGCTGCTGCTGTTGTAAAACTTCATTCAATTTCTTTATATAATTTTTTACAAAATTTCTCATTGGTTTTTTCAACTGTTTTTTCATCGTAATGCATTTAAATAATTTTCATTTTTATATTGTGTTTGATTGGTTTGATACATATTTCATACTTGTTAAGCCATTAGGTATTAAAAAATGGAATTCCAAGAGTATGATCACTATCAGGTAGGGAATAACTTTCAATAATTGGAACTTACATTTAATATATATTTTTAGCTCATTACACCTTTACTTATGTTTTTGGCTATATAAAGTTCCTACGGGTAAAAGAGAGATAAACCTATATTTATATTTTTAGCATACAATGTACGATGTATGTGGCTTATTGGACAACTAATAAAGTTAAAAGTCATTAAATTAAACAACGTGAAAATCGCCTATGTGAGGACCGGTCTAAAAATTCTTGCGGCATTTTGGTTCTGAGGACCCACCTTTAGCAGAGAATGAAGATCACGAAAATTCGTTCCTTGAAGATCTTGTTCTTTCGGTTCTGTGTAGTTTTACTGTGAAAAATTACAAATATACAGAATTGTTGTATGCACTGCTGTGTAGTGTTTTTTTTTTGTCTAAATTCTATAAAAATACTTCGGACATTCCCATTTTGTTTCTTGATAATCAGTTTAAGAAATCAAAAGAAAATGTCCAAAAATAACATCTTGTTATAAATTAATATAGAAATGTTTATTAGATTTTTTTTTAATATAACAAGAAACAAAAAAATCGGGTAATTTTAAAATTTGTCTAAAATTATTTTGAAGAAAACGAAGATTCATACTTTAAAGTGTGTAATTTACAAAAAAAAATTTTTCATCAGTAACTGGACATCTTCGGGACAAAAGTAAGACTTAAGAAGTTCCAAATAATTTGTTAAACATCAAATTTAGAAAAAATTTCAATTTAAATATTTTTAAGAATTAATTTTCCAATTATCCTCAACGTGATCCTTATAGAAAGATAACTTTGAGACCTTGGCCCGATTTACGGATTAATTATCCAAATTGTTCGTTTGTTGCTTATAAGGCCTTTCATTAATGTTTAAAATTTCAAAATTAGGGGGTAAATCGGCCAAATTTAGATTTTAACCAAAAATATTGCATATTTTGACTTCATCTTTGGACCACCTATTGTGGTCATCATGACTCACTTTTTCACCAAATTTCATCCGATTCGGCAGAGATTTGACCAAAATAGCCATATTTCAATTTTTAGCCCAAAAAACGTATATATGTATCTATTCCAGGGAGAGAAATAATCGCAGCCACTCCAAGTTTGGACTGAAGGTTCCTCAGTCATTGACAATAAAAGAGTTCAACTCCCAAATCTTAGCTAGAAGTCTAAAGAGTTAAAAAATAAAATAAAACTAGTAAATCGACCCAAAAAATACCTCAAAACCTGTTTTTCGGTTTTTAGAAGTGATTCCCCCAAACCAATCTTGGCAAAAATCACGACATCTTATTTTTAGTATAATTACGAAACTTTTTGTCGTTGTGGCTTAGGTATATCAAATTTTTACGAACCTCGCCTTATTTTTCCGTAGAATGATTCCACTATTTGTTACCTTCGATAAAATAATTTTAGTTACAATGAAAGTTTTGCTCTAATCTCCTCACAAGTTTAAATTAATTACCTATGTATAAGTGGTAATCAAGTGGCATCTCTGTCTAAAAGTCACTTTCGTTATCTTGAATCTTGAATAAAATATTGCAGATTTTTTTTTCATAATTAATTTAAAAGAAACATTATTCTCTAATAGTATAACCATTGAGAAAATCATATTATTTAATTAAAATTCGTGAGTACGTAGAAAGTATAAAAATAACAATAATTTTACAACAAAATATATATATATATGTATTTTCATTAGTTCTTTTCCAGCTTGTACTAATAATTATCAAAATTTTCTAGTTAATATTAGAAGCCCTATGAAATACCCGGAAACGTAAGTTGGCCACAACCCACATTTTTTACCGGTACTTGACCTTCATACGGAAAATTCCGCATCATCCAAAGCCCGAATTGAATTCCTCTCTTCGGCTCTCCCTCCCATTGGCTCTCGAGTATCCCTCGTGTGTGTTCACCTGACCTTTTCGCAAAGGTCAGGTGTGTACGACGTCGATTCGAACGCCAACTCGGATATCTATTTCGACGCCGACGCTTGTTGCTCTCGAATGGGAGCCGAACGTGGCCGAGCTAACGAACTCTCATAAATATAATAAGCGACGTTGTCAAGTTGGTAGGTATCTTTTGAAAAACTTGAATTGGATGAAATCAAAAAAAACTATTTTTTTTTATTCGTAAAATAGGGTTTAAACCAAAGGCGGGTTCAAGAGGTAATTGGATTCATTAAAAAAAGGGTTAAGGTACATTTGACTATTTTGTTTTTATTATTTTCGTGTGAATTTTTAAAATATTTGTCTAATTGCTTCTAAATATAAATAAAGCTATTATTAGCCTTCTTTATCTTTATAGCGTTTGAAATTTTCATAATTTTATAAGCTTCTCAATTTAAATTTTTATTATATATTTTTTAAAACCCAAATTTGATAAAAAAAGTTTTATGAGTAAATTAAAAGTTAATCGAAATTTTTTCATTTATCAGGAAACATTAGGTATGAAAGTTTATATAATTTTTTTCAAAATCATTAAAAAAAATAACCAAAATGTTTTGAAAATCATTTTTTTGGGACAAACTTTTATGAAGCGAAACTTTTTTTTAAATCGGTTTTATTATTAAAACGCAATTCGACATAAAATATTTATATATCTAGACGTGGCAACTACGCATTGAGATCAAAACGGCTATTTGGGTTGTCTCCATGGTAACCGGGGCGATCAACATCGGAGAACTGTCAAATTCCAGCCAACGTTGGTTGGTTGCTTCAGCTTGTTGTGAGGGATCTGGCGCGATGCTTTTTTTGTTTTATTTTTTTTTTACGTTCGTTAAGTCCGTAGAGTCGTTATTGGTATTTGACGATACCCAGACTGCTAGATAATGCCGAAGTCTGGAATGTAGAGATGGGTGAATGAAAAGCGGATGGTTTTTATTTTTGTTTTATTTATTTGGTTTTTGATTATGGAATTCGACACCAATGAAAATACCTACTAAGATAAATTATTTTATTTTAAGAAAAATATATCTTAAACCTTGTATCACATCAGGGCACCAACAAAAAAATTTCTCGAGTACAAAGCACTCGAAAAAAGTGCTTAAAAATTACGAGCGCCAAGCACTTTTACAGGAAAGTGCTGGCAAGCTCTAAGCACTCTAAAAAAATGCTTTGAATTTACGAGCACCAAGCACTTTTTGAATATTTAAATTATTGATGTGGAAGTATATATATTGGTTTATTTATAAAACTGCCTAAAATTGGAATATAAGAACCAATATTAAAATATCAAACATTTTAAATATAAAAACAAAGCAATTTTTATTATTTTTGAATACATAAAAAAAACGGTATAAAATACAGGTAACCGGAACCGGTTTCTAAATATTCTAAATTAATGTCTTATGAAACTTTTATTTTAATATACTATTAAATGCAACAAGCTAACAGTATCCAAATAGCTCAGCCAGCGATAGACGGACAGACATGCGGTTGTAGAATTGACTTAGGCCACTGAAAAAAGTAGGTGGGCAAGCCAAGGTGACAAGCTATCAATAGCCGAAAGCAGACTTCCAAAATTCGAAACGGTTCTCAAGTTATCCCTAATACAGACAGACAGGCATACATTGAAAAGTCAAAATAGTAAATATTTATTTCCAAATTATACTGGGCAGTGTGAATAAAAAATAAGTACGAACTTTTAGTTACAAATTGATAACAAAAATTATGGTTTAGCTGAATAATAATTAGCTTTAGCTTGAATTGATGCGTTTAAGCTATTTGCTTGTAGCATATTCTTATTATTTTTTTTTAGGTAAAACTTAAGCTGATGGGAATAAAATATAGCAATTACTGCAACTTTCAAGCAATAAATAACCATTTTTTTGGTTCACATAGTTTGAGGCTTCAATCGGGTAATATAGTACTAAACTAGTTTGTAACGTGCACAATATACAGTAAAATGGTTCAGTTTATGAACATTACAAAATTAAAACATTATTCACAGCGAAGTGAGTGTCCCGAGAATGAGTGCCATAAACTGTACAGATTTTGAGTTAATGTGAGTGGTAAGAAGCACACATTTTCTGGAGATTGAAAATAATGTAAAATTTTCGATTGGTCGAGTTACTTACCCACCAAAATTATCGAAATGCGCCAGGTAACTTAACTAAATTGGACGTGATAAATCATACGTTAAAATCCTATTTACAGTTTTTGTAAGAAGTTATATGATATTTAATTTTTTTTTTATTTATTCGAATGAGAATTTTAATAAATCTTGAAAAACTGTTTTTTTACTGTTCGTCAAGTCGTTGTACATATGTCTGTTAAAATGGTCGTAAAACTAGTTTTTAAACAGGAAACAGCTGAGTGTTGATCGTGTCGTGTGTTATCTTCGGTTACAACCTGGCAATCCGACTATAACAAACCGTGACTTAATTTAATAGTATTAAAATTATAAGATTACAAAACATTCAATAATCTGATAAGAAATCTTGGATTAGAGTTTGGTATTTTGTAAATTAATACAAACTTATTAAGTTATTCAGGCTGCTTTTACATTGAAAAAAATTAGAATTTTTTCACAATTATAAAATTATATTATTTTAGGTTTTATCTAAAGTATCGAAATATTTGGGTTGTCTTTGGAGAAATCGATATTTTTATTTATTTAAATATTTTAGAAAACTTTATTATTGAGTCAAAAAAAAAAGAAGGAAAAATCCTGTTTTGGCAAAATACTTAAATTTTTGTAGCAACGTCCGAAAGTTACTAAAATGAACCAACTCTCATATTAGCATAAAGCTAAGCTCGTATTTAGAGGATTCTGGCTTTAACCCTTTCAGTACCAATGTCCATTGCAATGGACATAGATTTGGGCCACATGTAATACAAGTATGAAATTCTAGTTGAGTTGTCTATCTATTCAATAATGTCTATATTCATATCTTATTTAACGTAAAAACAAATCACTCTAAATTCGTTAGCCGTTGGGTACAGTTCATAGTTTGTGTAACGGTTACAATGGCGATATTAACAAGCAAGAAAAATTTAATAATTTGATATAAAAATTTGTACAAAGAACTAAAATGTGTAAGGCATGTTAGAATAACCATTGAAATGTATTAGGAATACGTTTGAAAAGTAGTGTCCACTGTAATGGACATTGGGCCTAACTTAGTGAAAGAAGATATCATGGAGAGATGGGAAAAAAAGAAAACAAAAGTTAATAAACATAAAGAGGCCAGATTTAATCAAAAAATTATAACAGATTAATGGGAGGTGTTGACCTTCTAGACCAGATTTTATCGTATTATCTTGTTTTCATTAAATTCAAAAAATGGACTTTTTAGGTAGCTTGTGCGAATAGTTGGCTTGAATATCGGAAAAATAATGAGAGCACATCTCCAAAGGATATTACGGATTTATTGGAGTTTAAATTACATCTTTATTGTCACTAAAGAGAAGTGCTGATCGGCCAAAAGTCTCTTGTGAGAATTCACATTGGACACCAAAATGAAAAATAATAGAGTTAGATCAATAAAAGATATGATGGACAGAGTTGTGCAGTTACTTTTAATTTAAGTTAGTTACTTTCAAAATCTAGTAAAAAGTAACTAGTAACTTACTTACTTATTGAAAGTAACCAAGTTACTTTTAAGTAACCAAGTTACTTTTTTAAAAAAAGTTACTTTCGACAAAAATCAATCCGATTTTCACAGATATATTTGGGCCAGCACAGTACAGGACACTTGTCAATGAATCACGGCGACTATGTCGTCTATTTGTTTTCTTTTTTTAGTGAAGTGCGCAGCGTAAAGCATATAGGTTAATTTTTGGAAAACTGTTCATTTGTTTATTTTCGTTAGCTAATGCTCTACTGACAATTTTTGTCTAAGGGGTTATTTGAGTTAACCAGGAATTACTCGCTGGAACTTGCGTACTATGACTCATTGTCACAAGTATTAAAATTTAAAGAAAAATTACCTCAATTATATGAAATATTAGATAGAATAAAAGATCGAGACTTATTGTATTGAAAAGTACGTTATGATATTAGAACCGCTTGCGGTAACATTAGATATACTTCAAGGAGAAAAAAATTGTTACTATGGTTATCTTTTGCCATTTATACTAAATTTGCCTAAAAAATTCAATATGTTGCTGAATCCTGGTAAAATTAAATTTTTACCAAGAGTGGTGGATGTATGTATACAAAAAATAAAAGTACGTTTTGAAAAATTATTTACTCTACAAAAACTAATAATCAAAATACTGCATTATTGGCTGCTGTCTCTCATCCCTTTGAAGATATCAAATCGAGGTTATCAGAAACGGATATTTACAAATAGTGATTGAAGAAGCAATAAATTTAAATCCTGTACCTCCAGCTGTTGAAAATCCTCAAGTTCAACTTAGAAAAACAGAAATAGCCGATTTTTTCGAGTTTGAATAGGACCTAAAATGTGGCACGGGCACAAACACCAAGCAACAAGTCCTGGACATAGATGGTAGAGCTAAAGGGAACTGGAAATTTTGCAATATTTACAAGATCACAGTTATTTTTTGTAAACATTACAAAAATATCCTTTTCCGAAAATGTTATACTCCATTACCTTCGTCTGCGTCTGTGGAAAATCTATTTTCTTTTGCTTCATTTGTGAATTCACCTCGTAGATATAACTTATAACAAAAAAAGTTTCATAGTTCTGTTCTGTTTAAAGAACGTAGTGACTGTTCGGTTCAGTTCTTAACGTTCTTCTTAGTAACTGGTTGCTGTATTGTAAATAGCTGTAGCTAAAGGCTACAGCTATGGAAGCTATGTTATAAAAATTGTCAATAAATAAAATTATTAGACTATTTTTTATTAATAGTTATGTACATAAACCAAAATTATAAGTTTCAATTCAAGTATGTTTATTTTTTCTACTGTTTGTTTAAAGTAACTATAAAAAGTAACTATTTTAAAAGTAACTTGGTTACTAGTAACTGTAACTATAGTTACTTTTTTTATAAAAGTAACTAGTTTCTTTTTAAAAGTAACTATCCCAACTTTGATGGTGGACCATTTTCCTGAGTATCATGACGAAAAGGAAGCCACAAGGTGTAAATAATTTTCTTGTAAGGGTATAACTTATGTTTTTTGTACTAAATGTAAGGTACACCTTTGCTTCGTAAAGCAAAGAAACTGTTTAAAAGTTTCCACTTAAGATAATTTTTTCTATTACATATTTTTTATTTATTAGAATTTACTATCGCTTTCTAACTTTGTTGTAAAAACACAGTAAAATACACTCAATATAGCCCCAATATCCATTACAATGGAACTGTCAAACATAAAAATTCATAAATCCTTTTTTTTTTGTTTGTGGCAACTCCCTAAAGATAACTAAATGTAAAAAAAAAATTTGCTCGAGTAAAATAGGGGCGCAGACGAGTTCCTCCCGGCGGTCAAAAATTTGAATACGGAATAGCAGGTAATCAATGGTAGAGGATTATAGTGGGTAATTAGAAAAAAGCTCAAGACTGGAGACAATTCTTAAAAAATTATAAAAATAATTGTTGTCAGTTTTAAGTGTTCTTTCACACGAACATAATTATATTTTCATGTTTTATCAATTTACATTTTTTATGTTATGAAGATGTTCTTTATATAGATGGTACGTACATTCTAATATTGCACAAAGTTTTTTTTCAATTGCATACTATTCATGGGTAAAAAAATGGCCAATATGTGCCTCTGGTGATAAATGTAAAGAATTAGTTGTTATAATTTACCTAAGTAATGTGAACTGATTTACAAAATTCAAATAAATACGTTATTGATATTCTATATTTTATTATTCTTAATTTTAATTATTTGAATTTCTGCGAAATCTTCGGGAGGAACTCTTCTGTTGATAAGAGAGATGCAGGTAAGAGAGTGACCGCCAGGAGGAACTCTTATACGCCTTAAAGAAGTTTGGTCTGAAAGGAATAAATTGATCACCAATTACTGTTTAAAAAGTTATTGACAAAATTCGTTTTCGGTGGCTAACTTCGACAAAAAAACTGTAACCAGAACATTTAAATAATAAAAATTACACTTATATTAATAATCGAGGTAAAAATAAATTATCAAAATATTTATATCAAAATTGGTTCCTAATTACTATGAAACAAACCCATTATTGTCAAATTTCTAAAATACTTAATTTCTAAAAGAATAAAAAATGAATATTTAATAGGTATCTAAATAATATTTTAAAATAACAGTTAACTACTATTATCAAGCAAACTAAGTTTCTTTATTATCAACTACATAATCGTCTCATTATTCAAAACACTCGTCACCGTAATAGCTACAATGCGCCATGCACAAATCGTTCACGTGCATTACCCACGTCCCACGTCGCCGCAAACTATGATTCTATTACCTAGCGATGAGATTCGAAAACGCTTTAATATCACTCCCAATTTTATTTTTATATATTGCTCCTATCAAAATACTGAATGTTTAATTATATCTGATTATTAATTCTTCAATACTTAATACACGTTTATTTTTACTGTCAGTACTTATAATTTCGTATCAGTAAAAGAGGGATGTTGATGTAAAGTTTTTGCCGTTAAAAATGAATCGCCGTATTAAACATAAATACCGGTAAAAAAAACAATTTATTCATGTTATTTTTCTGATGTGACTAAGTAAGCGTTACGGAGGAATTAAGTTTGCATGGACGATACAACTGTTAGAATACTGCAAAAAATTGAACCGTTTTTTAACCAGGAAAGATGCTATAATTAGTTATTTATCGATTACTTGGAGGATTGACTAGCTTAAACTACTGGGAGAAATTTCCAACTGTAATGTCACACTAGAGTCTACAGACAGAAATTCTGTTTTTAAATTATAGTCTTAAGATCGTATTAAAAAAATATTTTTTTTATTAAAAGAAGTCTTTATCTAAAACTAGCCTGTGTAGTAAAAAAAAATATTTCCTCGGGAATCGAACCCAGATCTTTTATGTGTAAAACATGCATTTTACCCACGGGATCACACGCCACACAGTGATAAAAAATCAAACTTTCAAATTAACGTACAATATAGGGTTGAGTATAATTCTTTGTCATTTGGAGAGTAGAATTTCTGTCTCCAGACTCTACTTAATGTCACCTGTTTCCAGTTCTGCTATTGTTAAAACCTGTGAAACTATAAATTAAGTACAAACAAACTTTACTTACATGATCATTATTACTGACAGTATTACATCTATTTGCTAAAGCGACTCTTACACAGGCAATAATACTGTCAATCTTCACAAATAACGACAGTATTATTAATCGTGTACGGGCAATACTGACGGAATGATGCGAATTAGTGATGTGATAATTCGAATAAAAATAATCGATAATCCGATTATTGAAATATAGAAGTGATGAGTATAATATACTCATCACTTCTATATCATATTATGAGTGACGCAGAATAGAAATCGGCTTTAGGCAGAGTCGGATCGAACCGAAATTTTAATCGGATGGTGGGGAATCGAGGACGAGCACCTGTGGAGTATTCAAGTGATAATGAATTCGGATGATCATCCGATTATTGAAATCACTCGGAATGTCATTAATTCGATTATTGAAATAATGAACATCACTAATGAGAAAATTGAAAAATATCCTGATATTTTGATATCTTTTCGTCAGTATTAGGCCACGCCCCATTAGTAGTATTACTGGCCGTGTAGTATCTTCCATCTCTTTGTATCTATTCTCATTTCTCGTTCTTTGTGCCTTCGTAATTTCTGTGTCGATTTAAAAATAAACCAGTTGATCTGGAGTTGACAGAACGAAAAAAGCTACAGTTTATAGAATTGTACGAAACTTTGCCAGAATTGTGGAATTCGAGCTTATTTGAACAGTTCAAAAAGGAATGAGGCACTGTACAAGTTAATTATTGTTTATTAACAAATTAAACAAGAGACAGTACAAATATAAATTCAAAGACGATTTCTAAAACTGCTAACCCTAAAAAATGAAGGTATTTATCCACCAATAGGCACACCTCACTCTGAGTTATTAAAAAGGCATAATTTTTTCAGTCTCGAAAGAAGGCGTGATTATTATAGTGTAGTACTGACTTATAAAATTATTAACATTATTATTGGAAAAATTTAATATTTGCATTCCCAGAATTTCTTCCAGTTACCCCAGTACTTTTTATGTAAATACATCTCGCATAAATATTCTGGACAATTCTCCGCTCCATACCATGTATAAAATAACAAATTCTGTTAGCAATGATTTGGATATATTTTACTGTAAGTTGTCGGACATAAATCCTACTTTTTATCTTGATTATTTAGTTGGTTCTTAGGAAATATTAATTATTATGTATGTACTTTTATTATTCATGTTCAAAATCGATGATGTATTCATTATATACTGTAAATTCCTACACTGTAATGGGGTTTATGACATGTAGAGTACTGTATTTCAAATAAACAAATGAATAGGTACTTCTTCGCATGTTTCAATAACATCCTGACTTAGAGCAGCTGGTGACATGATCATTAAAAACTTTAGGTCTTCAAAATGTCAGCCGGTAGCATCAGCTAATATGCATTTTCTCATATTTCAATTTTCCCTTTGCAAAAACTGTTTTACCATTGGCAGTAATTGATATAAACTATCACTCATTCGAAAATAGTTTTTGTAATCATCTGCGTCTTCAGAATTTCTTTAAGAATCATATCAGAGAATTGTTCACGTTTTTTTAGCCAGTCTTTAACCAATCACCTGCGTTGCACATGTTTTAGCGCAGCACAAGCCAAAATGATTGCCAAACACGCTTTTTGCCGAGAATCCATGCTAGACTCACCCAACTGCTAGGACAATACTCAAGAAAATAATGACGATTTTTAATGACCGTGTAAGGTTGAAAAATACTGATGGAGAATGAATAAAATACTGTCAGTATCGTGTAAGGGTCGCTTAATACTGATGGTCAGAAAACCCAGATTCAATACTGTAAACATTCTTTATTATAAGAGACTGAGGATGGTGTACACACTAAATGTAAGGTGAAGAGTGGAAAAGAGTACGGTACGGTTTAAGAATTGGTACCCCAGCAAACATGGAACTAGGTAGTAATTTGTCTTTTCTATACCCCTTTCACTTTTCAAAACAATCTACTTCTATTCTAGTGTATTTTTCTGTTTTACCCTTCTTCCTTCGACTAGTTGCCATGTATGGGTCATGGCCTCGTCATGTCTATTTTGCTCTTCTAGCTTCTGGTCTAGTTTTTCTAGTGTCAGAGCCTTTCACTCTACTCTCTAAAATTTGTCATTACTGTTAATTTTCCCAACCAACTATGCTTGGTTTCTTTGGACCGCTGTATGGATCATTTCCTTAGTTACTGAGCAGGTCCCTTACTTACACAAATTAAATGATTATCAGTTTAGCTCGGTTTGGTGTAGTTCGTAACCTTGGATGAACGTACTCTTCTGTCATTGTCATCTGTCAACGTCAGCTTAATATGTCGTTTGTCATTTAAATTAATACACTATTGTCACCGGGCTTACCCGATAATCAATTTAGTATCAATTATTGATTTTCTTGAAAATATGGATTTTATTTGCATTTGTTGTACGCCGAACAACCATTAGCTTATTGCTATTATTTTATTTTTAATCATGTTTATAATGATCTCTGGTGGGGTATCTTACTGACGAAGGCTTTGATGATGGTTTTATAAGCCGAAAGCACACATCCGAATTTTAAATAAATTTATATTTTACACACTGACGTACTCTTTTACACTCTTCACCTTAGGTATTCTTTATTATTCCATTGTATGTATAATTTTACGATGAAATTAAAAAATAGAAGATTAATTTTAAATGATTCTTTTTCTTCATTACATTTCTAAATTAAATATTCCTAAAATCAAGTAAAAATGATTTGTTGGTCCTGTTAGTACAAAGCTAATAAATAAAATAAATTCTTTACATTTTTTAAATCGTTTTTATAAAATGTCTTTAGATGTATGATATTAAAATGGATCTGGCAACAGCGCTTGTTCACTTGGTCTTCACGTAGTTGTCGTCGCTAGGCCAATCAAGGGAAGGCGGAGCCATCGAACTCCGCTGACGATACTGTTACGTCGTCGTGACGTCACGCGCGCTTTTCTCTCAAGACCTGCTACGTAGTAATGGAATAGAAACCGAATCCGCGATAAAAACATTAATATTTTGGTAATAAAATAACGACTTGGAAACCTAAAGAACGGAACCTTATGAGGGTGTTTACTATTAAGTATGGAATGATGTAATTCGAGGGATATTTGGTTCAATCGGCAGTTTTGAGGTCGTTAGGAATTCGTGTGATGTCAAGGTTAGATTGAATTTAATTGTTTTCTGTACATTGATCGTAAATTGCTAGATTTTTTCGTTGGATAAATTGATAGACGGATTACGCTTGACGCGATTTAGGGTAGGGTCAAATGATTCATTGAATGGAAAATAAAACTTCGCTATTGCTTATTAAAAATTTGCATTATGCGATAATACTTACCGTATGTTTGAATAAATAATATAATTTGTAATGGCAGTTAGGGAGGTCAGTAATTTTACCTTTCCTTTGGACACCTACCGACAAAAATAGGAATTATTTTTCGACGTTTCAATCTTTGTGGGATTTTTTGGTCTAGTTGTCACGTTTTGGCATTTTTTTTTGTAAGGGTCTCTTACTAAAATACTCGATTCATGAACTAAACTTTATTTCAATAATATTCAACACGTGTGCCAAGTCAGGCAGATTCCCTCTGAATGTCTCCAGTCTCTACCTGCTTCCCTCTTGCCTCTTCAAGATATATAAACATTCAATATCTATAACGATTTATGATACTATTAAGTGGCCCGGTCCAACGGCCCTTGGCTTATCATAATAATTCCTTACATTCGGCCAACCTGAAAACAAGTCCTGTCCTCAGGACCTACAAATATATCGGTCTAGTACAAACTGTACTCTGTCAACTGTAAACTTTATAAATTTCATTTTATCATGTTCATCAACTATGAACTATTGCAAACCGCAAAATTAACAATTTATTGTTAAACTACAAACTAAAATTGTAACACTATTTGCAACTTATTTATTATTGTCGCCAGCTAGGTACCATCTCTAATATCATACACCACCTGTGGACTAAAGTATTATTGCCAACTGCAATTGACAAACACCACATCGATGACTGTTATTTTATAACTATCGCAAATTAATTTTAAATTTTATCGCAAGCGGTAAATCATAAAGGTAATCGTAGACTATTACCAACTGCGAATTGCAACAATTGCAAACTGCAAACTTTAAATTTTATCGCTAACTGCGAATCGTAAACTTTCGCTATCTGCGACCTGTAAATATTAGGAACTTCGCAAACTACGTAACGTAACAATAATCGTATATACCAACTGTGATTTGTAACTATTGCCAACTGCAAACTTTAAATTTTATCGCTAACTACGAATCGTAAACTTTCGCTATCTGCGACCTGTAAATATTACGAACTTCGCTAACTACGTATCGTAACAATAATCATATATACAAACTGTGACTTGTAAACATTGCACACTGCAAACTTTAAATATTTTCGCTAACAACGAATCGTAAAAGTAATAGTAAACTATCGCTATCTGCGATCTGTAAATATTGCAAAATGCAAACTTCGCTAACTACGAAACAATGACCACAGGTTTCCACTAACTGGGTAACTTAACTTACTATTACTTTTTTTTTAACACAAAACAAACCGCAATTAAATATATACATAATATTCATTAACAGCACCTGTACTTTTTCTATATGTTACCCAGTTTCCTCTTAAAGGATGTTTATACAATACCAAGACGCAAACCCGTAAATCAGATAAAAATGGGATCTTGTTTAAAATACCTATTGAATGCACTCCCATCTGGGGTATTGTCGATCTCGACAAACTTAAGATAAACATTCAAAAATTCTCAGGTTACAACGGTCTTCGATAACTCGAGTGCCCACTTATTAGATCCAAATAGGTACCCTTTTAATTTTCTTTTATCACAGATTCGAGTTTTGGTTTTACATTGACACCCTACCCTGTATTTTTGTTCCGCTAAACATATACTTTCATAGTGCAATATCACATTACATAAAACACTTAGTTAATCTTAATATTACTATAACACGTTGGTGTTATATTATTACTTTTATGAATCTAAAAATCGACTCCACTTAATAACTATAATCAGGTTCATAACATTTTTACATACAAGACTCGACTTACAATTTCAAACAATTTCATTTAAAAATCAAGGAGTTGAGTAACAACTCCCAACTCATCACTTTAGGGTTACAACCCTCTCATAAAATCAAGGAGTTGGCTAACAACTCCAAACTTTTAATTAAACCTACAAAATTATCGTTACTTAAATGTTATCAAGTATGGCTACAATCTTATCAATACTACAAAATCAAACATAATCTTATCAATACATTAAAATTATAAACTTAGGGTAGAATAAATTATAAACTTGGGCTACAATCTTATGATTACTTCAAACTTACCCATTAAGGCTACGACCTTATTATCACTTGAACTTACCAACTATAAAGGCTGCAACCTTCAGTACTCTAAAATTATCATCTAAGGGTACCATAAATTATAAACTTAGACTAATACAATCTTATCGTTACTTCAGACTTACCAATTAAGGCTACGACCTTATTATCACTTTTAATTATCAACTGAGGCTACGACCTTCAGTACTCTAAAATTCTAAACTTAGGCTCCAACCAAGGCTACGACCTCTCAAGTACTTCAAAATTATCAACGAAGGGTATAATAAATTACATTTTAGGCTACAACCAAGGCTACGACCTTTTAAGTACTTCAATATTAACAACGAAGATTATAATAATTTATAAACTTAGGCTACAACCAAGGCTACGACCTCTTAAGTACTTCAACATTATCAACGAAGATTATAATATTTATAAACTTAGGCTACAACCAAGGCTACGACCTCTTAAGTACTTCAATTATCAACGAAGATTATATTAATTTATAAACTTAGGCTACAACCAAGGCTACGACCTCTTAAGTACTTCAACATTATCAAATAAGACTACCATCTTATAAATACTTTAAAATTATCAAATAAGACTACCATCTTATAAATACTTTAAAATTATCAATTAAGACAACTACCTTATAAGTACTTCAAATTTATCAAATAAGACTACCATCTTATAAATACTTTAAAATTGTCACATGATACTTCTACCTTATAAGTAGGTACTTCAAATTTATCAAATAAAACTACCATCTTATAAATACTTTAAAATTGTCAATTAAGACAACTACCTTATAAGTACTTCAAATTTATCAAATAAGACTACCATCTTATAAATACTTTAAAATTGTCACATGATACCATCTTATAAATACTTTAAAATTGTCACATGATACTTCTACCTTATAAGTACTTCAAATTTATCATTAAGACTACCATCTTATAAATACTTTAAAATTGTCACATGATACTACTACCTTATAAGTACTTCAAATTTATCAAATAAGACTACCATCTTATAAACACTTGTCACATAAGACTACTACCTTATAAGTACTTCAAATTTATTAAATAAGACAACCACATTATAAGTACTTTAAAATTATCAAATAAGACAACCACCTAATAAGTACTTTAAATTATCAATTAAGACTAACTTGTAAGTACTTCAAAATTATCAAATAAGACAATCACATTATAAGTATTTTAAAATTATCAAATAATACTACTACCTTATAAGTACTTTAAAATTATCAAATAAGACGACCAGCTCATAAAAGTACTTAGAAATTATCATTACTTGAAACTTACTAATTAAGGCTACAACCTTATCACTTCAAATTTATTTTTTCGTGCAGGTCACGCATAACTAGAGGCTTCCACTATTTTTTAGAACACTAAAAAATATTTAAAACTTATTCACCAAGTTTTTTTTTCATTGCCACTCGTAGTATAATCACTTCACGAGTAAATTAAAACTATTTAAAACTAACTTATTCACAAAGTTTTTATTTGCCACTCGTATTATGATCACTTCACGAGTAGAGATTGTCCAACTACTAAACCGACACCTACAGAGTCCCCACCTCAAATTTCTCTCTTCCGGTTTCCTACAGTCGTTTATCGCCGAACAGCGAACAGTGGCGTCGTCAACTTTGAACTGCTTCCTGTATTGTTTGCTTTGGCGGCAAATTTAAAATATCTGATCTTTTAAAGGTGTATATAAGCGTTAAAATGAATATATCCAACATTAAACAAAGAAGTTGAATTAAATTGATGAATACGTTTAAATATAGGAGTTATTTTAAATAGAGGATAATTATAATTTAAGGTTTTTTGCTCATTTTAGCAAATGTTTTTAAATTGTTCATCCTCCAGTTATCCTAGGAGGAGAAAATGAGGGACGATTACCTATTTTAATTTCTTCTCTCTTAAAATTTTTTTTCAAAAAGTGTTCTTTTTAAATCCTGTTGCTGCTAATACTCTTATCCTGTGACGTTGTAAAGAAATTCGGATGTCATTTTTTGCCAGATTTTTCATAAACTAAATAACTTTGGATATTATTTGTTGTATTTGGTCAGAATACTTACCATTTTGATAATAAGAAATAACCTACTTGGTCTATATCAATAACAACTTTAAGCACGACACTGGTATCGGCCAGTTTGCCATGTACTTTGCGTTTGCCCATGCGCAACCGATTTCGGAGATCCTCGGGCCTCGTTCCCCACTTCTCTAATTTTTAACGTAGCGGTCGTTTTAGTAGTTGGACAATCTCTATGTATACATTTATACATTTTTTTTTTTGGTAAATCCCACCGCTGCTATGTAAGGGTCTCTTACTAAAATACTCGATTCATGAACTAAACTTTATTTCAATAATATTCAACACGTGTGCCAAGTCAGGCAGATTCCCTCTGAATGTCTCCAGTCTCTACCTGCTTCCCTCTTGCCTCTTCAAGATATATAAACATTCAATATCTATAACGATTTATGATACTATTAAGTGGCCCGGTCCAACGGCCCTTGGCTTATCATAATAATTCCTTACATTTTATTCAATTTAGTCTTTTTTAGGTCACTTTACGGATAAGTATTTTTGTTTTTTGATGTAAAAGATCTTGGCGCTCGGTATTTTGTTTTAGCAAGGCAGGAAAAAATTAGGAAACATGGAAAAATGTCAAAATAGGAAAATACGGAAAATAGGAAAAAACAGAAAAATACATGAAGAAAATAGAAAAAATACGAAAATAAAAAAAAAGGGTAAAGTACAAAAATAAATAGGAAAAATATTAGAGAACAGAAAAAAATTGTAAAATAAGAAAAAATGGGAAAAAATATGAATAAAACGGGAAGAAATAGGGAAAAATAAAAAAGACGAAAAAATAAGAAAAAAACCGGGGAAAAATCGGAATAAACGGGAAGAAATTTGAAAAAATAGGGAAAAACAAGAAAATTAGGAAGAAATAAAGAAAATGAGGGGAAAAAATTGGAAAAATAAGAAACAGAAAAAAATAAGAAAAATAAGAAGAAATAAAGAAAAAGACGAAAAATAGGAAAAAAATAAGAGATCATGAAAAAAAATTGGAAAAATAAGAAAAAATAGGAAAAAACAAAAAAATAATGGGTAAAAACGGAATAAAACGAAAAGTAGAAGAATAAAATTAGAAAAATAGGAAGAAATAAAGAAAAAGAGGGAAATTGGGAAAAATAGGAAAAACAAGAAAAAATAAGGAACAATGGAAAAAAAAGAAAAATTCTGAAATATAGGAAATAACATTTGCCAAATGGTTTATAATTGTGTAAAAAATGTTTATACGTTATGTATTTTTATTGGTTCAAATTTAATGTTAAATTATATATCCTGAAGATGACTCATAAGTCGAAACTAGTTGTTCTTTAAAACTGATGTTCTTTTAATTTATTGTGGTACATGTGAGATTTATTTAAAAAATAATTGATAGTCATCGTGGACATGGTCACTTTTTAGGATGAAATCCTTTGTAAAAGTGACTGACCAAGTACAACTTGGCGCCGATAGATGGCACCCATCCGCCATCATTATACCTTTTGTATTTAATTGCGTTGTGCCCACTCCTCCGAGTGCCATCTATCGGCGCCAAGTTGTATTTGATTAGTCGCTTTTATATATGATTTAATTCTAACAAGTTGCTATGTCCGGTTGGTACCCATCAACCTACGATAGATGTCGTGACTACCTATCATTTTTTAAGAATATAGAAATACTTGTGATATACAGATTAGGTTTTTGCGACAAAGTACCACTGATGATTCCTATAAGGATGAAACATGTATGGTAATGGTCGGAGTGTATAGTTTCAAAAATTTACTATCTCTGTTTTTGATAGTTTCAGTTCTATTCTATTATTTTTGATTAAATCTTATAGATGATTGGTCCATTCTGTTCACTTGGGACTTCCTCATACTTTAACTTTTTTTTTTATTAAAATTATTTTTTCCATACTCAAAATGAAATAACCGTTTTTTTATAACAAACAAACCTACAGACTAGATTGTGCTCCGGTCGGACCGGCATGTCTTAGAAATAAAGAAGAATGAAAAGGTCAATGATTCCTTGGAGATGGTCGGGCTTCGTCATCCTAGGTACCGACCTGGTTAAGGTCGTCGTTTTCAACGTTTTAGTTCACTTGTTTTATAGCTTTGTGAATTTCAAGTTTTAGAATTAAAAATATCGCGAAGTAACAGAAACTTCACTACTTATAATTGTATAAAGTTCTTTAACCTTATTTTAAAGTTATTATAAGAACATTATATTTTGAAAAGTCATTATTAGACTTTCTACAAACTCGAGCGATTTTATGTTTTCAAGATCGTTTTTTCAAGCTTAACTTAGTTTTAATATATCTGTTATAGCAATTTGAAATTGTTTTGGACAATTTTAACATTCACAAGCTTCTTATGTAAATATTTTACAACCCTTTTCTATAGTTTTTAAATCCGCAAGCGCTTTAGTTTTATCATGTATTTTTAAATATTCTGAGCCACTTTTTAAGTCTTTCAGGCGCTTTTAAGTCTTTCAGGCGGTTTTTAAGTCTTTAAGGCGTTTTCAAGTCTTCTAGGCGCTTTCTGAGTATTCTCAGGTGCTCTTTTAGTCTTCTCAGATGCTTTTTAAGTCGTCTTAGGCGCTTTTTAAGACTTCTCGGGCGCTTTTTAAGCATTCTCAGGTGTGTTTTAGGTCTCAGGCGCTCTTTAAGACGCCTCACGTGTTTTTGGAGCTTTTTAAGTGATCAGGCGCTATTTAAGAATTCTCAGGCGCTTTTGTAGTATTTTCAGGTGCTGTTAGCGTCTTCTTAGGCGCTTTTTAAGACTTCTCAGGCGCTTTTAAAGTATTCTCATGCGTTTTTTAAGTATTCTCATGCGCTTTTTAAGCATTATCAGGTGTGTTTTAAGTCTCAGGCTCCATAAGACGCCTCGGGTGTTTTTAAGTCTTCTTAGGCGCTTTTTAAGTCTTCTCTGACGCTTTTTAAGTCTTCTCAGGCGCTTTTTAAATCTCATCCTTTTAGGACTTCTTTTATATCAAAATTTTTATTGATTATTGTAAAATAAAAACTTCATGGGGTAAATTCCTGTTTATTCCTGATCTATAAGCTTCTCCGACCCTTTTTAAGTGTTCTAATGTTGTTCGGGGCGATTTTTTTTTAAATTTGTACATTTTAAGTTTTATGCTCTTTTTAATTCTTAAACGATTTTATGTCTTGTCAAGCGTTCTTTGAGTTGTCTGAAGCGCTGTTTAAATATTCTTCTTTTATTCTATTAGTACCTACTAAAGCCTTATTTAAATTACTTCAATGGAGTGTTGTGTAGAGCACTTACGCTTTTCAAACTAAAACATTTTTTATTTTGAAAAACATTAAAACGTCTATCTACATTTTTTTTTATAGGATTTAACATTATATCTTTTAAAATATACCTAATTATATTTTTCGGGTATATTTTTTCAAGGTAAAACGTAGGAACGGGTATTTTTTTAAAATGGAGTCTTAAAAGCATGTCAGTACTCGTTGGCTTAATAACCTCGCCAAGTGACCTTGAAAATCAACGTTTTGTTTATAGGTGTAAAAGTTCTCACTAATAATTATATGTTATCGATTTAAAAATTCTGTTGAATGAAAACTATTTTTTATACTTGTAGGTCAAAAATACGAGTTGAGAAGAAATTCTTCTTCATAAAAAAATTGTTTATTTAAATAAACAAGAAACTTAAACTGTCCTAGAACAAATATTCCTAAATATAACCGTAATATTTATTTAAATATATAAAAAATATAAATGGAGTAGAAGAAAAATTGAGAAGTTAGTTTTTATCATTTAGCATTATATTTTTTTAATTAAAATAGTCTTATAAATATGGAGTAGATTTGTACTTAAAATTCTCGAGGTGCTCTACTACCAGTTTTCTATTTATATTTTCTCGTGTACATGTGTACCTGCCTTATCTGCATTCTAGAATTATCATCCGACATTGTCAACATTTCAAAAAAGTGACAAACTCAAGATATCGCCCTATCTAACTCATGTATTGAACATTACCTGGATAACTTTAAATTCTCGACAGATGTGTGTTTATAATTGACTTTATTTTGAAAATTTAATAATAGAAGGTCAAAGAGGATATTTCATTATTGTTCGTTCTAAAAAAATTAATCAATAAGAGTTCAAATTTTAATGTGCAACTGAGGTTAGGACCACTCCATGATTCGTCAAAAATTTATATCCCAGAATTTTTGTTAACAGGCCATTACTTTAAAACAGTTTTCAAACTTAGAAAGCCCCACGCTGTAAAGACATTTAAATTGGTATGTTCTTTATATTTTTAACTATTTTCTCAGGGTGAGATCAATCCAAAAAAATTGTATCCAAATAATAAATAAAATTAAATATTATTTGTCTTAACGATCCCACTCAAAATTATTTATTTCTAAATTTACGTTTCTAATATTTTCATGGTTTTATTTTTGTTCACCTTTTAGGTTAGTTTCTTCTTTATCAATTTTAAGTTCTGGCCTCTTATTGTTTTGGTTTTTCAACTAGTGGTCTCTTATTTTTCCCCCTTTTGTCTCTGTCCTTTACGTCAAATTCAATTTGTCATATGTCATTCGTCATTTACTATTAACCAACTTTTCAATGAAATGTAATAATTTTTATTTGTGCATCGTAGGATGCACTTCGATGTGATTCTTTGCAAATAAGATCCTCCAGATTGGAGTTTTTAATGGTTAAAGTTTTCAACTAATAGTTTGATTTTTTATAATATGTTATAATGTGATTTGTTATTTCGCATACCATCATAATGAATATTTTCTTCGTTCTGACTGTAAGTACACTTTTTGCAACTAATTGTCTAATTGTAATCTAACCTTGTTTATATTTGTATTGTAGGCCTGATGATGGCCATCATTATGGCCGAAACATGTCGCCCAAAGTTTAACTGGTAAAATAAATGTATATGGTTTTATTATTCGTTGAATAATTGACCACATTTGAGCTATAGATAATCTTTTGTTTTTTTTTTTAAATTAAATATCTTTCAAATTAATTTTCATTCAAAAACAATATTACAAAATTCATTTTTAATGAGAGAAAATATTTTGGGGCAATTTTGGCCAATAAAAAATCATCCCAGATCTGTTATTTTTGTTTGTTTTTGGTTTAAATTGGTGCAGTAGAAGGTCATTGATTATTCTTTTTTGTGCATAATTTTTTAAATATTAGCGATATGGACCTGAATTTTGAATCCTATTCTCCACAGTCGAGCCGAATTTTTAAAATAATTTTGAAGTTATTTTTATTTTGATAACATTTTGTCAATCAAAAATTATCTTCTAATATATCGCCTTAAAGAGAATGAACAACAGATTATGGTTGATGTAATTATACAGGGTGGTATTAAAAAGTAATATATCACTTCCGGAATACCTAAATTAAAGTAGTGTTTTGAATTTTTAACGTATATCTCCAAAATTTATACCATTAAAGATATTTAAAACAGTTAAAAATAAATTATTTTTTATATATTTAATAAATTATTGTCAATTTATATTATATACTTTTTCAGGAAATAAATTTTTAAGAATATAAAATAAAAAATTACAGTGAAACTAAATTCGGGTTTAATTATTTTTGGTATCAACTCCTGTGATTGTTTTAAACAAAAATTAATAACGTTCAGGTTTTTTAGTGACCGAATCCTTTAAACGGAATTTTTTTTAGAATTTTCCAAACATTAAAATTTAAATTAAAAAATCTTGTTAAATCAGATAAATGGTTATTCGAAACTCAAAATCCATTGGGATAATCTTATCTAAAAATAACTATAATAAACTCCAATGTCTACAGTCTCTAGTCATTTCGAAGATATTTGATACCGGCGACCATTAAGCAAAAATAAACTCGCTCATATATACAGGTGGTTTTCCGCGCTCGAGCAATGGAAAGGATCATTCACCTCGCTTTTACATCTGTGAGTGCTTTTTAGCTATCAAAAAAATAACGTAAAAAAGTAGTGTGCCAAATTAAATGATTATCGATTAATCAGCATATTTATATTTTAATAATTGAATTAAATGAGGAAAAAAATATATCATAATAATAGTAAAATTTAAAAATAAAAATTAACGAAAATAGCAACAAGATGATAAGACACATGTTTTCTAAATAATGATAAGCGATTTACATTCCTTAAAATTCATACAGGAAAGATTTATGCTCGTAGAATTTTATTAGTTACAGGATATTTAAAGATTAATTATAACCAAAATGTATAAGAATATATTGTATTGAAATACTTTGTATACATTTTTTTTATGTTATGATAAAGTATTTAGATGTTATAGTTTTATATTAAAAAAAAATAATTTATTGATAATAATTGGTATATTATGAAATATGGAATATTCTAAATCAACAAATTGGAATATGAAAGAATCTTATTCTGATTACTGTTTTATTATTATCATTATTTTATGTATATTTAAGACTTTTTCTATCTATTTGTTAATTTTAAATGGCCCCAATAAAGTGTTTTGGGTGCTAAAGCAATAAATAAAAAAATCGCAAAAAAAACTCAAAAAAATGGCAAAAAATTCAGATGAATAAGAAAAAATGGGAAAAATAAAAGTATTAAAAATAAGGAAAATTTAGAAAAAAATCAGAAAAAAAGAAAAACAAAACAGAAAACCGAGAAAAATCGAAAAATATCGAAAAAAATCTAAAAATCGAAGAACAACCAAAAAACCGGGAAACAACTGTAATCATGAAAAAATGGAAAAAATACTGTAAAAGCGGTCCTACCGGCAGTTTCTACTGAATTACATCAAAACCCAGGATAAACTATGTTGCCACAATTTCTATTTTATCATTTTTGCCTTCAAAAACTCTGCTAAAAAAGAACTTATTTGAAGATGTTCCGGAATAGTTTGAAAGTTAAAATTTTGTGGAAATGCTTCTTTTTTATAGATCTATAAGTATGCAAAATCTTATGACCGAGAGCATGGAACCCAGAAAAGCAGACCCTGCTTTTTTCATTTTTATTTTGTGTTTTATCTTCTTGACTATTTTCTACTTTTGTCCATAATTTTATTGATTTTCTTTCTCATTTTATGTGATTTAAATATTCTATTATTTACAAATTGTTTTTTGATTTTCTTGGAAAATAAATAATAAAAATAAATATTAGCATATTTTCAGTTTTTTAAGAAGTTGAGAATAATAATTATAAATGAAGAAAAAACGAATAGGGGAATGTTAACAGAGAAAAATTTTTAGAAAAATTAGGAAACTTGAATATTGGAATAAATGAAACCAAAATAAAGTATGTCTTTGGAAAAAAAATTAAAATGGAAGGGAGACAATTAGCGAAATAATGGAAATAATATCGTGAATAAAATAAAAAAAAAATGAAGAATAAATAGAAAAATGTAGAAGAATGTTATAATTTATAATAAAAAAGGTAAAACAGTAAAAACAGACATAAGATTAGATATGATCGAAAAAATAAAAAAACAAAAAAAAATTACTAGAGAAAAGATTAACAAAAAAAATTGAAAGAATAAATATGTAAAATAAAAGAAAAATAAAGAAAGACGTAATAAAACATGAGATATGTGTAAATATAAAAGAAATAGAAAAACTACAAGAAAAAGAGAAAAAATATTATAAGTAGAACCTCAAAGTTGCTATAATTAAAAAAATTAATAAAAAAAAAACTTTCAATTTCTTACAAATTTTTATAACCAAGCCGTAATTACCATAATTTTTATTTGAAAATTTACTGTACGTTGACAGTTAAAGTTAATGATATTATTTTTTTTTCAAAAATATTTTATTATTACCATAATGATAACCAAAAGTGTCTAAACAAAACATTACAATATTATTGTGGAACTTAAATAGAGCTAAAATTTCATCTAAATTGAATTAATTTTCCAGTGTCATATTTTTCTAATTATTAAAAGGATTCGTCAATTTGTTTGTTAAATATTTAAATTTATGTATTTAACATATTAAAATTTATTCAATTTAATAAAAATATTGTTGCCGGAATTATTTTCTATTTTTAATAATGCAAATCCATTCCGTGAAATAGTTTCATCGATAATTATTTTTGCGTTTGGTATACTAAATGTTAATTTTTAAACTAAATTTTTTTCTTAAATTGATAGAAAATGAAAAATTCAAATCGCTTGAATTTTTGGAATTTCTGTATCGTAACATAATTATTTTTTGTTGATTAAATCAATAGTAAAATGTAATTGAATTTACTAATTTTGAAATTATTAAATTATTACTAAAATAATTTAACATTACTAAAATATTTGACAATAAATAATTACATAAAATAGTAACAAAATTATAATATACAGGGTGGAATAGTATGAAATATAGGTGATATTGAAAATAATAAGTGTTAGTATTAATTAAAATAAAATAGATTCAAGAGGTGAAAAAAAGATTGGACAAATGGAAAAATAACAATTTCTTGGACAATGTGATGTAATAAAAGTTAAAAAGCAAAATTTAGATGTAATATTAATAGAAGAAACAAAAGAATGTAATTGTTTTCATGATTTAAAATTTCTTCGAGGTTTTTCAATTTCTTTTTGGATTTTACTTAAATTTTGGAAATTTAAAAAAAAATGATTAATATCAAAAATGTAATTTTCTAAAGATTTTTAATTTTTTTTTTGAAATTCAGAATTTTTAAAAGATTTTTTGAATTTAAGTGTAATATTGGATTTTTTAAATTTGGAATTATGGAATTTTTAAAATTTGGAATTTTTAAATTTTTGAGTTTTTAATATAAAAAATTTTTAAAATCTGAAATTTTTATGATCCGGAATTTTTAAATTTTGGATTTTTATAATATGGTATTTTTGAATATTTAAAATTAAATTTGGAATTTTTAATATACAGAATTTTTAAAATTTGAAAGGTTTATTATTATTTATGAATGTAATTTAAAGAAGAACAAATGTACCAATTATAAAAATAAATGAAAAAGGTATTTGATAACCTTATGGAGGTCAGTAGAAGAGAAATAGATTGAAGAAGATGTAATATTAACGAATGTAGGAAATTATTTTACCAAATAAATAACAAAGACGGGAAGAAAACAGTAGGAAGACATTAAGAAGAAGAACAATAGAAGATATCGCACTGATCAGGAAAATATAAAATTTTAATTCAATGTTATTTATTATTAATAATGTTTATTATTTTTTTAAAAGAACCCACTCGAAAATTGAAATTTTTCAATATACCATATAATAATAATAATTTTGAAGACGAAAATAAGCTCGTTTATTTAGTGAACCCAAGAAGAATTAACGATCTTATGTTGTCTAAAAAATATAATGTTGTTCCGCCCATGTAAGCAATAGAAAGTGTTATTGAACCTGCGCCTAAGCACTTACCCACTGTTATGAAACAACCCGTAACCATGAATGTGGGTACTACATAGTACTTGGCACAAAACTCGTATATATACCTAGTAGCTTGAAAAATCACTATTTTTATTCTTTAAAAAACTATTTCGTCTTTGCTCTCCTCATAACATTTGAACGTGTATAAAAATGCAAATTGCCAACGTTCACGTACAAATTTTAGATTCAGAAATGGCTCAAAAAAATCGCTAGGGGTGGGGGGACTTAAATTCACATATTGCCCATAATGGAATATTTATTTTTGAAGGCAGGAAAAATATTTTCAAATATTTTATTCTAGTTTATATTGCATAACAGTGTTCTTAAAAAAATATATAACCCCAACCCCTATTTATAGAAATTAAAAAATATTAATTGCGGACTCATCAAAAATGAACGGTTTTTGTGCTATAGGGGGTTACATTCACACTTTGCTCATAATAGACCATTTATTTTTGTAACCCCCTCTAGCAGAAAAACCGTTCATTTTTGATGATTGGCACACAATCAATTTTTGATCAAAATCAAATGGACTATATTATCCTAAAAATTCAGCAAAATCCACCGATATTTTTAACTTATTAAAACATTCCCTTATAATTTTAGAAGTGAGTCAGCAATTAATATTTTTTTATTTCTTTAAAATAGGGGTTGGGGTTAAATATGTGAGGTGTGGGTTATATATTTTTTTTAAGAGCACTGTTATGCAATATAAACTAGAATAAAATATTTGAATATATTTTTCCCGTCTTCAAAAATAAATATTCCATTATGTAGCCCCTCCTCTAGAAAAACTGTTCATATTTGGGGGTTGGCACAATGTTAACATATGTTCAGAATTCCATGGACTACATCATATCAAAAATTAAAACAAATCCACCGAGACCCAATTTCCATAAGGATTTTGCGGGGTCCTTTGGGATTCAAAATTATAGATATTTCGATTTTCCCATTCGTTATTTCCTAAATTTCAAAGTTGATTTATTATATATGTAACAATAGTTCGACTGTCAAAACATTTCTGGGATTACAGCCAATAACAATACTAATTTAGTTTTTAAATGACATAAGAAATATCTATAAGCCAAGGTTTGTTCATTGCAAGGTTAGCGCATTTGAGTGTTTAAATTTTATGTTTAAATCTTATTTAGAAATTATCTATTCTATTTAGCTCATCTCATTATAAATATAAGGGTAGACAACACAAATGACCTTTCTCAAAGGTGCGAATTTAGTAGACCGGGAAATATCATTTGAATTGAAATTTTAATGTTTTTTAAGTTTAATTTCTTATTCGCGTGTAAAAATAATCAAAAAATGAGTAATATTAAATGTAGTTCATTCAGTAGCGTATACAGACCTTGATTTTTGGGGAAGGTCACTGCTCGTTTTTATACAGAGTTTCCATGATATTAATTTTGATTTTTGTGTCAATTTTTTTTAGTATATTATATTAAACATTGCCAAAAAGAAAAAAAATGAAAGGTCATCACCCCCCTGATCTGTTCTTGGTATACGCCCTTGAATTCATTGACGATTCATAAAATAATCTCGATAAAGTGCTGTAACTAGGGCACAATCAGATATGCCGGATTATTTTTTAGTGCCTCTTAGGCACCACCGACGTCTCCCATCAAGAACAAATAATGGAAATAATCCTTTTCTTATTCACTCCAATAGAAAAGAAAGTTCACTGTCAATGATGTACTTTCCTTCCTGTTTACTTCTATGTTTAAGTGAATAATACGTAGAAACAAGTGAAAAAACGGTAATACTTTTGCCGTAATTTTGAGTTTTTGAAACTTTAAAATTACGAAAATAAATTTCTATATAGGTATATATGGTATAAGTAGCGGCAAAGTAAAAATAGGTCAAAGATTAATATCATTTTAGAGGTCTTTAATAACGATGCTGAATCGATTACCGTTGTCCGTTTGTCTCTATCTCTCACCGTTCTCTAGTTGAATCAGGCTAACAGACGGACGGGTAGACAAAATCATCTTATAAGAGTTTTTTTTCTTCGAAAACTCTAAAAACAGGCTATTAAAATCTCTGATAAATAAAAGTATGGCCCGTGTTAATATTCTGCACACCTGCATTTTTGAATTACTTGTAGCATGAATTTGGTGTCACTTTTAAGCCGTTCTTTTATTGAGGAAAAAATTATAAAAATTCATGAAAAGATTCAAATATCGAAAAAAGTACCGGAAATATTAAAAATACATGCAGAAATTTTTTTTGTTATAAGATAAAGAAACAATATTGTTAAATGATTATATTCGGAATCCACGAAAGCGAGAAAAAAAAGTTTGTGCAGTCGAGGGACACCGGTTAAGAATTAAGTTCCTTACGGCCTATCTTTCCCCATATTTCTTCATTTTTCCCTTTTTTTCTCTGTTTTTCCTATTTTTTATTATATTTTCCCGTATTTGTCCCTATTTGTATCTATTTTTCTCAATTTTTTTACTATTTTTCCTTATATTTATCGTTACATTTTTCCCTGTTTTCCTCTATTTTACCTATTTGTTCTTATTTTTCCGTATTTTCATTATTTTTCTTTTTCTTTACTTTACTATTTTTCATTATTTTTTTCCTATTTCCCCTATTTTTTCCTGTTTACTTAATTTTTCTCTATTTTTCCTTGTTTGTCCCTATTTTGATTTATTTTACCTATTCAATTTTTTTTGTTCTCTAATTTTCAATATTTTCTCTATTTTTCAATATGTTTTCTTATTTGTCCTGTTTTACTCCATTTTACCTATTTGTTCCTATCTGTCCCTATTTTCGTAATTTTTTTTACTATTTTTCTTTACTTTTTTTACTGTCTTTCATTATTTTTTTCCTATTTTCCCCCATTTTTTCCCATTTCCTTTTTTTTCTCTATTTTTCCCTATTTTTCCATGTTTGCCCCTATTTTGCTTTATTTTTCCGTGTTTGAACCTATTTTGCTTTATTTTCCCCGTTTCACTGTATTTTTCTCTAATTTTCACTAGTTTCTCTGTTTTTCAATATGTTTTATTATTTTTCTTTACTTTTTACTATTTTTCCTTATATTTATCGTTATATTTTTCCCTGTTTTCCTCTATTTTACCTATTTATTCCTATTTTTCCCCATTTTCATTATTTTTTTTTACTTTTTTACTATTTTTGATTATTTTTTCCTAGTTTCCCCCATTTTTTTCCTATTTCCTTTAATTTTCTCCATTTTTCCCTATTTTTCCATGTTTGCTCCTATTTTGCTTTATTTTCAATATTTATCCAATCTACGATTCTACCGGCCATGCAAAAATACGATATTATTAACATTTTAAATTAATAATCGTTACTAAAGAACGAATAGTTACTTTTTCAAACTCTCTATTTTGCATTTTGCGTTACGTTACAATATCTGCCGGATAATCCCTACCGCAATCCGCGTTAAGGAACTTATTTAAAATAGTTCAAATAAATATCCCTGAAGAGAAAGTAAGCACTGAAGCTCATCTCTTCGATTCAAGGATACAGTTAAAAATTGGCGAACTAAAACAATCTTCAAATTTTAATGAAAAGAATATCGCGGAAATGAGACCATTACAAATTTTACAAAACTTATATCTTCTACGCCTTGAAAACATCTACCCTGAACATTGAGCCGGTTTTGCGAATTTTCGATAAAAATCGGCTACGATTATAGTCGCTGGAATCAGTATTTGAGATTCATTATAACGGTCGACTACAGTACCTACCCTTAACCACATTTAATAATGGTTTATGATTACGGCCATAAATTCAACCTCGTTTCAAAATTAGACACCTTTCTGGACCGTATTACAAATTTTGTTTTTAAAATAATAGGTATTGACCTATACTTAAATCATATATTTACTATTAAGGATCTATTATTTTTCAACATTATAACTATTTTTTTTGTAAATATGTAAATATATTTTTTAAGTTACTGTATAAAATTACAAATTATTCATTTGTATAATATTATGTAGCTTACAAATTGTTGTGTTATTTATACTAAATTGTAATACACATATTTGTATCTATCATTGTTTTATTTTAATAAAAATTAACACCAATTAATGAAACAACTTCAAATCATACTGAAGTACGGTCCATATTTAAATTTTAAAAGAGGTACCATTTCTATAAAAGATTTAGAGTTGTCTATAAAACAGTAAAAACCCTCATAAACCCTCGTAGAATATGAATAAGTCAATCTCAAATATCGGTTCCAGCAACTATAGTTTTAATTATGTTCACTTTGGTTTGATTTCCATAAAATTTCAATTAACTCAAACATAAGCTTAAAATTTTTAATAGTTGGTTTTTTAAATAATATCATAATTGCTTTTTTTATAAGAGCGACAATTTTCTTTATTTTTGTGTTCATTGACATCAAATTAGTATGACAAAAAAAGTTGCGGAAATTTCAACGAACGTACGTCTAAACTAGATTTTTCTGGCAACCTACCTACATAAACTTAAACAAGATTATGAAAAATGACAAGCTGCGTGTTAGATCATCAAATAAAAATTTAATTAATAAAATTTTATTCGCCGATGAGGTTTTATTTTTTATTATGTCAGATTAACGGAACTAAATAATAATGGCAATCTGAATGACACATTTATAAATTTTAGTTTGTTTTTTGGATGAAACATCCATGAACTTAAAAGTCGAATTCGACAAAGTTACAACTAGATTTGCTACAATTTTTCGAGCCTTTAAGATTTTATTAATTAATACAAAGTTGCATCATGTCGAATTACATAAATTATATTGTTTTCATATTTATAGAATATAAATTGTTGCAACAATTTCATTTTATTTAATCAAAATGGATCGAAACTAACCGCAATAAATCTTTTTCACCTTTTGCCACAAGCACCAAAATGTCTAGCTACGGCTCTGCATTGCTCATCAATTTTTGTAAATAAAATAATTTGGAGCTTCGCTATCCTAATTCTACCAACTTTTATTGTTACGGTACCATGACAATTTAAATTTAGAAAATGCCGTCCCTATTGGGAATAGAATTATTCATAGTATGAAAAACTAAATTATTATTTTATGCGTCATAATTTAATCAGGTATTTTAAGACGCTAATCGAAATAAAACCGCTGGATAATACAACTAAACTACTTACTTTACGCTAACATATTTGTGGTAAGATGTTGCCCAAATATTAGAATTATACTTAAATGTAGTTATTTATAAACCTAAATTTGTTTCACAATTGTTTTTCTTAAGTATTGCAAAATCGAAAGTAATCCTACAAATCCTGAAATTTTTGTCCAACTGACAACATCGCGTTAAATATATAGGTTGTTTAGTAAACAGTTGACGCGTGTCTTTACGAATAATCCACCGTTGCCACTGCCTCATGAAATTTCGGATTTTTGCTACATTTATAGTTAACTCTTTTAATGTATGAGAGAATTGTGCCCACCATTCGAGTATTCATACGACGTATTCATGCGTCCTCGAGAGTTATAGAAAAGTCGTGTTATGTAGAAAGATCTAGTCGACCGGCAAAAGCGAGGTTGCAAGATTTTTTATTTTTGTTGTTTGAACTAATCAAAAATTGGAACACTTTCTCTTAAGTACGTGATAATGAATCTAAATTGACATTAGTAATTTATTATTTTGTAAATAATACTTTAACATACAATTATGTGTTGTTTTTAATTCAAATATTCAAGATATTTGTGGTAGCTTCGATATTTTATGATTCTGATTAAAAAATATTGTAACAGCATAATCTGGGAATGTCTTTGTTGAACCCTGGTCACGTGCCGCGTTTTAAATGGCGTAATAGTTAATGTGGAGTAATTAAGATAAACTAGAAATCAACGGGGACAAATCACTTGGTATTTAGGGCCCATTTAGGGTAACTTAAAGTAACTTTTCCACATACGATGGTGACCTAAACAATGTGAAGAGCAAAGTCCCAATTTATCAATAATTGAAAATTATGAGGTGTACATGTACATTCTTCATGTGAAAAATAAGTGGGATAAATAATTTTGATGACGATTCGCAATTGTGTCTATGGACTAGTTATACCACTTCAAGGGCTCGTAAATAAAATGAATAATGATAGTTTTAGATTTCTGAGCCGGTATTGGGAGATAAAAAGAAAATACAGATATTCAGTTTTGAATCAGTGTTATTTAAATAAAATTAATTTAGTATTTTAGTAATTGACCAGGATACCAAAAAAAAAAAAAAATAGTACGAAACGAAGAAATAAAAAATATGAAATGTAAAAACGGACGCAATAGAAAATATAAGTAAAAAAATACTAAGAAGCATCATCAGATATGAATGAGAAATGGAATGGAAATGGATTACTACTAGTAGATAATAACGGCAGTGGCGCAGCCAGAATTACCTAATAGGGGGTTTTCAAAAAAATAGGAGAAGTATTACGAGAATATTTGGGGGGTTAACCCCTGTTAATAATTGTATAATTGTGAGGATGTAATATAATGAAATAGATTGCGATTGTAATCGCCTTTAATTATAGTCAACGATTAATTTTGGATTTAACACTAGTTACAAAAAAAATAGCACTGACTCTCAGCTTATCTTAGAGTGTTGTCTACAATGCAATGAGATGGAGACGCATCACCAACAGCGGCGTTGCCAAACCATCTATAAAATACATATATACAAATAATAATTAAACAACCCCTAACCCCCCATGACTGCGCTACTGATTAGAGGAAAGGTATTGTTGGCTACAATTCATTTTTGTATTTTGTTGTATATTATTAGATTAGTGTTTATGATATTTAAAATTAGAACAAATATACAAACGTATTTGTCGAAAAATTTGATTACTCCCTCCTCCAGGAATAGAATTCATCTACACCCTTGATAATTGTCCCTTACATCACTTATGATGTCACGTTTGTGACAAATCGATAGTTCATTGGACAGAATGTAAATATTGTAACTATATTGTATATTGTAAACCTAGTTTATATTTCAATATCTCAAACAATAAAATTTGGATTACCTCAAGGGTCTCTGCTTGGGCCCTTGTTATTTTAAATTTATTTCGCTGATGTATCTCGTACAGGTTTCACTTCTAAAATACAGTAATTTGCTGTCAGATAAGTGATTATTTTGATGTGGACCACCAATAAGTTTTAACAATATTTTATTATCCCAAAAGAAATCGCATCTTAATGTTTCTTTCTATCTATGCAAAACTCAAGATTGACAGACATGTTAGAAACCTTACAAAAAAAATCATATATAACCTCAAAGAGTCTGAAAAATCTCTATGCTTTTATTAATGCTCAACTGTTGTGATGTTCTTTATTGACCATATTTATATCAATTTGACCATGTCTCGTGGAATGCTTTCTCGACCGGCTTATCTAAGAAGTTGATATTCGAAAGTCAATTCAACAACCGTTTGATAAACAACAGTTTTTTACTCTACATTTCTTATCATCATACTGCAATATTTTAACGTTAAAGACCTGTTTATTTTATTTATTTATTATTTGTCTTAATTCAGATTGGCAATTTAAAACTTACGAGTAGCAGATACGAAGAGTTCTAAGGAGAAAGTTTTGATTGAAAACAAAATAATACTAACTTTTATGTAATTTTACCTTCAACATCTGACATGTAAAAATTAATAAATAAATAAAAAGAATTAGTATAAAACATATAATAGGCCAGTGTCCAAGAATCGATTTTTTTTAATGTACCTTTTATAATATTAAATATAAAATGCTATAAACAATGAGGATATCTATACTGCAGAGCTTAATTATGCGAGTAACCAAAAAGAACAATCAAGTCACGCTAAGTTAAATGCTAAAAGTGTGTAATGAAAATTATGTTAAATTTTAGCTAAACGATTAAATAATTTTCTGTCTAGTGAATAAATTTTTGTCGCCTATTTTTTTATTTGTAACTAGCTGCATTGCAAACATATTTAAAATAATAAATATAATATTTTTTTATAGAGGATGCTTAACCTCTGGCCTGATTTTCGACTCTTATTTCCAAGAATTAATTCTGAAGGAACCGAAAAAGATCAGATATTTTTTTGGTTTAATTTATACTTTATTAAACTTTAAGAATCCAATTTAAAATTAAGGCGTGACCTTTGGATGTCCTTAACTGAATTAGCTATAACCTGACCGGTAGGGTTTTTTTTAATTTCGAATTTTCTGCAAGTGGTGGACATTATTTCAAAAATGCTATTTTTGCCTGTTCTGTGGTTATCCAAAGCTGTAGAAATTTATAAAAACGTTTTTTACAAAAAAGTCTCGGTACTTTCAAACTCTGTCCACAAAGTTGATGGAGTAATTCTTTTGGGAAAACGAATTACAAGGTTTTTATCGAAATAAATCAAGAAAAGAACTTACAGAGAAGCGTCAATACCAGAATAAAAAATTTTAATCGCATACAAACAGCTGGAAATGACTCGTCAAATCAAAAATGTTTTCATAACAAATTTATAACGTCTTCTAGATGATAAATATGCAAAAAAAAATAAGAATTTTTAAATTTCTGAAGGTGCAATACACCCTTTAATTTTGGGATATACCTACAATTTTTTTAAGTGATTTTTTTTTGTTAATTTGTTTATTATTAATTAAAATAAACGGAAAAATATATATTTTGTTATTTTATTTGTTTGGAAATAAATTTAGGTAATTAGTTTTATTTTTAAAGTTTGGTTGTAGAAAAAATATAGTATGCAACACGTGCAGAAAAGCAATTTCTCACTCGTGAGAAATTAGCACCTTTCTACACTTGTTGCACAATATATTATTATTTATTCAATAAATGGTATTTATAAAATTAAAAACATATTAAATTATAATTTTAAACCAATTAACATTTTTATGTCAAGATTTGATGAAAATAATTAATATAATTAAAATTTTGTGGCTATAAAATAATCTTCTGAATTATTTATTGGTGCTTTTCGCCATTTTTTTCACTTTTACCTAGTCAATGTAAAAGTTGATTTTTACGTCTAAATCTTTGTATCTTATTGCTTAATTACCTATTTATATTTAAACAGAAATTTATTGGTAGAAAAAAACAAAGTTGAATAACTTGTCAGCGTGCGAATGAAAAGAACGAAGAAGTAACTAGATATCGAAAATAAAGAAATTCTCAACGTATAGTCGCATCGGAATCTAGGTCATGCATTTCTCCGTTATACGTTTACACTCTGTTATTGTTTATCATACTGTATTGTTTTCACTGATCCAACACCAAGAGAAGGTTACTTCATGTATCAGAAAATTAATATACTTTCCCCCTTTACAAATTATTATTTATAAATAACAATAAATTTGTCAAAACTATATTTTTACTATTTGCTCTTTCCTTGTTTTTGGAAAATCCTCTTTTAGAACAGAGCTTTCAGTGTCTCAAAAGGTTATAAAAATTCATAAGCTTTTCCATCTACGCTTATTTTAAAATGTGGGTGGCATAGAAATAGACACGGAGCGTAAGTTTTGGAATTTCGCGAACTATCTTTTGACCTGTTTCTGTTTATTTTCGCGTGGTGCGACCTCATTTTTTTCTTATGATTGTTTTCGAATTCCATCTCGAAATGCAACAGGTTTCTCGTAAAGAATAAAAATAGAATAGAAACAAAAATAAAATTGCGGTTTTTATGTGGTTAGTTTTTTAATTATGAAGATCATTAATTAAACTTAGATATTAATTGGTAAAATTATAAAAATAAACTTGTTAAGAATCTAAATTAGGTAAAAGGTAAAAAAATAAAGTGTGTCATTCAGTCTTTTCATATAAAATATAAAAATAAAATAATATTAGTAAATACCTAATCCATATAATTTAGACATGTTGTTTTTTATTATTTATGATTTTTAATTTTGACAAATAAAATAGAAATCAATTTGACGGTCATATTTACAGAGAAGCTATATTTTATAAATGTATATAAATTTATGATTTCCAAAAGCAAATAATCAAAACAATTGTTGGGTATATTTATTAAAGGGAAAAAGGAAGTATTCTACTTCTAAAGGTTGGCTTTTCCTAGAATTATATTGTAAAAATTTAACTAGTAAAAAGTTATAGGGGATACATTACTCTTGAACTAAATTCGTAATTTTTAAACTTATCTGTAATAAAATCTGCATATTTTAGTTTTTATACTGCACCAATAACTCTCAGTTGAATAATTTCTTTGGAATTGACTATAATTTTAAGATTTGGTTACTTTTATATTTGTCACATAAAGTATAAAATCTAATATTTATTTTTCTTGGAAAACAAATTAATGTTATTTTTTATAGTCCAGTTTCAGTGAAAAACAATACATTATTAAAAATATTTAAAAAAACTACTATGTAAAATGTAGTTTCGATGATAGTCGAAATTTTTTCTAAAGTTATCGTGGCGAGGACTGCTTGGATTGGTTTTCAAATGAAATGACTGAAGTAGCAAAAATTGTCCAGTCGAAAATTAAAAATATTGTTCCAATGGTGGAAAGACCTGATCGATGTGCGTAATTGTCCTTGATCATAATCACTTCTCTGGAGAATTTCGTAGATTTGCTCATCAAGCATGCAACTTGAATTTCAGAAAGTTCTTTGTGGTTCCAGTAATTTTCCATGATTTGAGCGGCACGTCAGCCATTTCTTGATAACCAATTTGTGTAAAAAGGGAAGATTGAGCAAAAATATATCTCGTTTACTTTGTTTGATGCAGAAACTGACATTAAATTTAGATTTATAGATTCGGGGGAACATATCTGGAGATAAATTGTGGATCTTCATTTCAAATTTTTTTACCAGTTTTTAGATTTTTTATGGTAAAAAAATGTCTGTAATAGTAGTTAAAAATGTGCCAATGTTTTTAGTTAAAAAAATTAATAATAGCTAACTTAAAAACTATAAAATATAAAACTAAAATCAATATGATTTGATAAATTCTAATTTAAGAAAGTGAAATTTTGTAATAACCTTGGTGACATCTATATTCCGATATGAATATTTTGGAACTGTTTTGTTTTTTATCATCCATCTCTATTCCTGATTACCTAGTCAAGGGAGAGGAGAGATTGCCGGTTCTGGTTTAGCATACATACACCGCATACCTGAATCTGGTGTTACATAGATTTTTGTTTCTCTCTTTGTAGAAATAATTTCATGGAAAAAAATATCGGTTTACCTGCATTCAACACATTCTTAATTTTTTTATCCTCTAAATTTATTCGTTCTTGTCAGTGGCGGCTTAAAACAAAAATTTCCTCATAAACACGTATAAATACATCGTTTTAATTAAAATTTCCGAAACTGAATCATGAGAGAAGCATGATTTAAAATTCTTGGCGAATGGAATAATTTTGTTTTCAAGAGACCCATCACTGTGCTAGATAAGAAAACTTTATTTTTTTAATCTTATCTATAGCGACAGCAGGTATGCATAAAAATGACTTCGCGGAATTCTTCACTTAAAACGGTATTTTTGTAGAAATATAAAACAAAGTTAGATTATTTTTACTTTCTCGCTGCGGATACCTATACTGTATATTTCTTGAATAGTAATAATAAGAAAACAATTAGAATATTTAACGATGTAGTAGAATAACCGTTATATTCTCTAGGCAATCTAAGTCAGTTTTAGTATTTTCAATTGGTAGAGGTGATATCTTATGAACACGATGGAAATTTTGGTAATAAATGCATAGATTAGTTATCTAAGGAAGAATTTGGGCAATCTAATTGGATTACCTGCCTTCTTTGAAGCAATATGTAATTTAGAAGCAAAAAAATGCTTTAGCTCGGAATCAGCCACTGATTTGGCGATAAACAAAGGCTTGCAAGCGAGCCCTTAAAATGTGTGGAAAACAAGATACGATTGTAATTAGTCATAATACATTAAATTTTAACAACTCATTTTGCTGAGCATATTATGCGTGTCTGTTAAAGACTTGCTGTCTGTTAAGGCCACTATTATTTAAATTTAAAATTTCGCTCCTTCTCATAAAAGAAGGGTTGATTCGGTGAGGTATCAGTAGTTCACTTCGTTGATTTGAGTCAATTCAAGCGACACATACATTAATAAAGTGCATTGAGAATGTTTTACAAGTACGAGTACGATTTCCAAAGGACCGACAGGTCCGCAACACTGTCTTTGGTGACAAATAATCGAGATTAGACTATTTTTTCCATTCGCCACCAAATCTTTTATGTCAGTAAACTGTGATTGTTGAGTTGGAAAATACATACAAAAGGAGGTACTCCTATGATTCCAAATGGGTTTCCTTAATGTAAGAAGCCTAACCGCTAAATTTTATAGACCACCTAATACTAAAAGACAGAATCAAAGGAAATACCGAACAAAGAGCCGCTGATAAAATATTGCCCATATTTTAGATGCGAAAAGGCGCTTCGTTCAATTAATTCACGGTCCAAGTGGACCAATGACCAATAGGGGAAGCGATAACAACGGTTTCTCTAATAGAAATAATCTTTTTTGGATATTGGCGGCTTGTTGACAAGGGTGGTTTTCATAGTCACCTACTATGGATATTTTGATTTCTTGTTTGAAATACTCGATAAACAAATTGTATTATACGCGCCAACCAAGAAGAGATAGAGCTACGCATTATTGGACGGAGTACGACGAATTTCAGGATCTGTGCAATCTCTTTATAGTTCGCGCTTGCTATACCGAGAAACTAATTTGATTACCACATTTATCAAAGGAGTACCACCGTACTTTTTGACGACCAAGAGTACCACTCTGGCAACACTGCATGGAACTTATGAAATACATACAAAATGTTTCCAACGAAACTTTATTTTTATAAAATTGCCTTAAAATTTCCTGCAACTGTTTCATGATTTACGAAGCACCCTATTTTTATTTATTTGTTTATTAATATTTGGACCTTTGTAATATTTCTTGGGTTCTAACCTGTTCCGAATTACGTCAATTTAGTTTACTTCTACGAATTCTTTCAAAATTGGTAAGAGAAGGACATCATGAGTGGTCCATTATATCCATAAATACCTGAGATATACTTGAAAAACATAAAAATAAAACTATTGTATACAAGGACTCTGTTATCTCTTCCTCCACTTTGTAATTTTTTAATCATTTTACCTGGTTTTCTTCGTTTTGTATGTCTTGTCATATTGTAATATCAGTATTTTTTCTAGGTCTAGGTCATGTTCTATCTCTCTGTTTGTTTTTAATCTTACTCCCATGTCTGTTGTTATCACTGAGAATAATATCGTTTAATCCTTGAAACGATTTTCTTTTCAACAAAAACCATTTTATCATCTAACGTTTTTAAAGTTAAATGCTCGGAGGTCGAAAATTTAATCTAAACGATGGTCATTTTCTTTCAAAACTGGACCTGTTTAACCAAAAAACTATAAAACGATTGTCGTTTGAAAGATACTGTCACGATCGCAGAGAAGCTAGAGAGTCACTACTAGCGTGACGTCATATAGCATTTGTCGTGACGAGTTTTAAAACGACAACGTTTAATGATAACGGAATATAGTAAAAATAACGCGCTTCAAATTATCGCCGTTTACATAAAACGATCATAGTTTGAATTGTGATTTTTTTTTCTCTGAATGTATAGTTCGTCCCAGGATAATATTTATTATCGTTCTCTCTAATATTTTTGAGTCTGCTTCCTTTTAAGAGTTTTCGAAGAAAAATACTTATAAAACGGTTTTGTCCGTCCGTCCGTCTGTTAGCCTGATTCAACTCGAGAACGGTGAGAGATAGAGACAAACGGGCAAGTTTTAGAAAACTCGAAATTACGTTAAAAATATTGCTGTTTTTCACTTGTTTATTTATTGATATTTGTTTCCATGACGTAAAAAATGACTGGCCTTATCAATGTCTTTATTCTGTGTTTTTTTTTGCTTAATACTTTGTTTTTCGATAACGGTCTGTTTCTATCTACCAAAAGCTTGATTTCCCTAACGAGTTTTATTCCAAAATTCGTCGATTTAGACTCTTACGAGTTCTTTTAAAATTAGTAGAAGGGATAAACTTTTTGAAGTGTTCCAACCTCGAAGAAATAAAGTCCAAACTATAATTGGCAGATATATCTTCAATAAATCTAAAATAACTGACAAAAAATAAAAAAATAATTAATGAGATTGAGAGAGAGATGTGGCCTGTATAAGGCATATTTAGTATGTGTTAAATCTAATGTAAGAAAATATGGTAAAGCCTCCTTTATTGTAAAAGTCAATAAGAGAATGAGTAACATCCCTATTTGTTACTTAGATATCAGTTATTAAAGAAATAGATTATCTACGACTTCTGCAGATTATTCCTTTTATTTCGCTCACGGGATTATTTTTTTGCAATACCTGTTGTTTTTTGCGTAAAATGTGCGTATAATTTATTAAGCCGAACCCAAACATATCGTGAATGAATATATTATGTAATTGCGAGTTGTCTGAAATGCGTACTTATTTATAATCTCGAGTTTCTCATTTGTTTTCGGTAAAATTACAGAAGTAAAAAAAATCTGCAACTCTTGCTTGAAAGTCTACAGCCCCGGATTACTCGTGAATCATTCATCTCGTTATAGATATCTCCAAATATTTATTAATTATTTGGCGAACACAATAGTAGGTCATAAGCATTTGGATACAAGTATTTAACTGCAATTAATTAGTTCGAGAGTAATAGCTAAAATTATCCTATACCGTAGGTTATAGACGGATTCCCACTAGGCGAAAAATCTGCAGGCGATTTTTTGTATCCAATTCTATTGGTCGATTTTGAAAATTAATTCGAAATCGACCAATAGAATTGGATACAGAAAATCCGCCTGCAGATTTCACGCCTAGTGGAAATCCGTCTTTGGGCTTTAAACGAAACATTTTTACTTGTTTATTAATTTCGATGTTGAGTTGATTTTTGAAGCAAATTTTCATTATTTTGGAGAATAATTCTTACACCTACACAATCTTTCAATTTTTTCGAATACAAAAACTGTTTTCGTAAGCCGTTGCCCGATTTATTTCCGAAATGTAAATATTGTTATCTAAATTGAATATTAATAATATTGACGTTCCAAAATAACGGTCCCCTTTCATCTCTAATCAATGAATACCGTTTGGCGGTGGCGGCATCGAATCATAGGAAGGACAAATGTACTTGTCTCAACTCTAGAAATAAACGATCGGCATGCAACGTTGCCAGCTCAATCTTCGAGCTCTATCGACTGATTTATGATGTTGGCGATTGTACAGATCGTTTGCCGCTCTACCGGGACGCCGGTCCGAGCTTGTTTTGCCATCGATTCGCGTTGCATCTTTCTCTTCTCGGTCGGCAACAAACCGTGTAGCTGCAAGTTTGCTCCCCACGTGTGTAACATCGACATCGTTGCCAGATATTAGCTGTGTCGCATAGAAAAGTCTCCACCCTTTTTCTAGGAATTTTTTATTAGATTTGATTAGGAAATTTTATTTTTCTTATCTTTTAACAAATAAATTTGATAGTTGCGATAACTGCATTTCGGAGAACTTTTGTGGGAAATACAGAAATTTATTTTAGTCCAGGGCATCATCATGATAACAAAAAATGTACTAGTAAATACGTACCTTTACAATACTTACCTTATTTGAGAGGTTTGCTCTAATTTAAATAAATAAAACCATTTCATTTCATTTTTACGAAAAATTAATATATTTGGACAAAAATAGAATTTAAAAAGTCTATTAACAACATTTTTTTATGAGATATAAAGTAAAAATTGTAAATTTTGTGTAAAATTCAAATTAGAACAATTAATTTTTAGAGAACGACCAAACATAAACTTGTTAAAAGTTGAATTGGACATTGTTATTAAAACACTGTTCAATCCACAACGTCCAACAAAATGTTCCAAGAATTTTTCTGAACTGATCTTTAAAGATATCAATCGTTGTTCAGTAGATTTTGTTTTGCAATAAAATACAAACAAATGATCAAAATATATTTTACAAACCAAAATTATTAACATTTAATTTTTTATACATCTGATTTTATTATATTACACTTTGTTAGACCATTTTTAAAACTATGTGTGGATTGGATTCATTTTGCATATAAACGGTCCGCTATACATCATACATATATACTTACCCTAAACAGAACTTACTAAACAATTATTTTTTGTAATTACAACAAACATTTCTATTTCTAACAATTTTTATTGTTACAGACTGTGAACAAGGCTCCTGGGAATCCGGCCTCAGCTACGAATGCCGCTCGCTATTATTCAAGGCCCTCCACAATCTAATCGAACGGTGTCTGCTCTCGCGCGACTTCATCAGACTCGGCAAGTGGTTCGTACAACCGTGCGGCGCGCCAGCTAAGCGCTCGTCCGGTCTCTTAGGGGGTAGTAACACCAGCGATAGCTCTCTAGGCAACGCATATCTAAGTTTTTCATTCGCGTTTTTCGTCCACGGCGAGAGCAGCGTCTGCGCGTCTGTTGACGTCCGACAGCACCCGCCGGTAAGGAGGCTTTCCAGATGGCACGTACAACAGGCGCAAGCATCCACTACGGGGCTCAAAGGTCAGTAAATTCATTAATTCAAACTTTGGTTCATTTGTGTATTGCTTCGAATATGTTTTTGGAATTTATATAAAAACTTGACAAGATTAACCATACTTTTTTTATTCCCTGTGAAAAGTGTCTTACGTTATATACGTTTATAGGAAGATGTAGAATTGCATGATTTTACCCTTGCGTGTCATCTTATACTAGAAAAGTACACAACAACAGTATGGGCAAGAAATTTTTTGACATTTGTTTACCAAAAATCTTAGTTTACGAAACATGTGCCTATATCTACCATTGGTTTCTGCCTTTGGCTACGGTTACAGTGCAAGCGATTTCGAGCGAAAAATCCTCGCGAATTCGCGCCAACTCACTCGAAAGAAGAGTGGTTTCAGGTTCGCGCGATTCAAAGCGATTTGATAATTCATTATTAAAACTATTTGAGCAAAAAAAAAGAAAAAGGCGGATCTGGGTTAATGAAATGTACAAAAATAGTCATTTAAGTGAATTTCATCAGATTTTTGAGGAATTAAAAAGACAACCAATAAAATTCCATGAATATTATCGAATGACTTACGATACATACGGTTTTTGATGAAAGGGTTTGCTTTTCAAAATATTGTTTGCATTGGCTGGCTGTACTAGTAGATACCAGTACTACTCTATCTGGAGGTAATTTTCGTGATTTATCACGATTATGGTACACTTTGCTATTTTGGTCCTTTGGTCAAATACCAGTTTTTCACTATCCATTCCAGCAATTAAATAAAAAAATTCACACAGGGAACGTCGTCGCGCGAACAGAACAAACCTGTTTGAACTTCTAACGACAATCAGCAATTCGCGCGACTAAATCCGCCTTCATTTGATTGTAGGGGTTTAATAGTTGAGATTTCACGCAAAGTATTTTTCGCTCGAAATCACTTGCACTGTAACCGTAGCCTTAGAAGGCAGCAAATGAAACCTAAAGCTACGTCCACACCGAAAACAACTCATAGGAACATTGTGCGTATGTTGCTTGTTCCTGGAACTTGTTTCTATATGTTTATCTAGGTTCCTTATTGTTTATGGTTGCAGAAACAAAATTTTCTATAAGGTGATTATTTCCATATTTAGCGTTAAAGATGAAAGGAAATACAGAAACATTGGCAAACTTTTTTGTTTCTCAACGGTATTTTTATCGGTCTTGCAGAAACACAATGTTAATGTCACTAAAATGTGTTACATTTGTGTGGACAGAATGTTTACTAAACTTTCGCTGTTATTTATGGTTCTATAAACAGGTTACGGCAAACACCAATATGCCTCTGTGTTTCTTTGGTGTGGACATACCTTAACCAGTGGTGAACAAAGTCGCGCCACCTTGTTTCACGCCGTAGTACAAATAGTGATTTCAGCCCTGGTCCTACACAATTTTTATTTATTATCTTGAAAAATATGATTAAACTACGAATTGCAACTTGGTATCTTTGAATGTTTGAAGTAGACCTAAAATTTTTGTCTGCAAAATACTTGACCGCCATATTGAAACATTTTCAGAACTGAAAATAAATAAGACCTTTGTTGAATATGTGAAGTAACCACCTAAAAGGTTGGTCTGTAAAACACTTGATGGCCAAAAAGCCTTTTTATTTTTGCTATTGGAACATTTCCATTTCAAACACATCTTAAAAGTATTCTGCCCATTTTTTTAAACTTTCCTGAATCTCTTCTAGTGACCTCCCGTCTCTATCTCTACAAAATATCAACTTGTTTCTTTATGATAATACACTGCGTTTCATAAAAAAGTGGGACAACACTTGTAATCGAAAATGTAAATATTTAGTTGTAATAAAGTTGCTTTTTCACCAGAGATGGCTTCAACACGTTATACTACCACAATGTTTTTACGAGAACGACTTGTAATTATTTTTAAAATTAGTTGTAGCATATTTTTTTTCCTAATACAGATGAAAATTAATTTAAAATGTCAAATAAATATAATAATAATAATAAGAAATCATTTACAAGAAAATAGGAAATAATAAATAAGTAATAGTTTCTAATAGATCCAATACTTTTGGAGTCAGCGTGACATTAATTTAATTAAATTTCTTGTCAGATCATTATTTTGAAACAATATTTCTGCTATATTATAAGACTACAAATATTTTCTATCGGGTTTAAGTCGACTGTTTACACGTGACAAAAGGTGTAGATTATTATTAGTAATAAAATTTCTTTTTAATCTTTAAATTTTATTTTTATTTACATTGTATTCTTTGAATTTAACATCCGTCTTTCAATTTAGTTTTTAGTTAAGTTAAAAAAAAAACATTTTAAAATAAACTGTAGCAACCAGATTTACACAGCTAAAATAAAGTGTCCCACTTTTTTATGAAATGCATTGTACTATGGACTAATATTGTTTTTATTAAACTTGAAATTTAGTAATGTTTTAAGGAATGTGCAAAAATGAGAATATTTTTTTTTCAGTTATTCTAGCTCCGTTTGGTCTATCTGGCACCTTAACCGGACACAGCTTCAAATCACCCGAAGTCACCGCCCGCCTCCTTGACGACTGGAGCCAGTTCTATCCCCTGGACAAGACCAACACCTTAACAGACAGCAATGTTGTGGAAGTGATCGTTGGAGGCGTGAAAATGCGATATCCCTCGTGCTATGTTCTTGTCACCGACATGGACGATAACTCGAACTCAACGGTGTTAAACGGACTCCCACCACCGAGTCCAACGGAAGAAAGAACGGAAAAAAGGGGTGGCAGTCCGGTGGCGATGGTGCAAACACCTCCTCCAAGTCCGGTGAAGATCAACAGCCAAGTCGCGCAACCCGGACCATATACAGTAAGTTTTAGCAATAAAGAAATTATTTACAGTCTACATGTCTTCATTTTAAAATAAACCAAATTATTATCATTTTTATATTCATCAGTACTCACAAAATTTAATCTTTATGTGTGATTTCTAACCTAGATCTCTAGTGATTCCATATTTTCAGTCTGTTAAGTTTACTGTTAAATCACTTTTTTAATCTATTTTAGAAAAATGATCAAAACTTTCGGAGATGTCCATTTTTAAAGTCATAATCTTATGCTATAGCATACAAATTTCGACCCTTGCGTAATTTCCTTCAGGTCCAACAATGGATGTTGCAAAAAAATGCATTTAGAAACAGACTCGCCATCAGTTCGACAACAAGAAAGCATTAACTAATTCTATTAAATTAAGAATTAATGTTTTACTTGAGGATAACCAACAGTAAAGTAACGTTTAATGGAAGCTGAAGTCCTGCTTGTAGTAATTCATGTATGAAGTTTATATTTAGGTTGGTGTTGTACATAGGACACGCAAATATTAAATAATTAAGATATCCTATCGAATAGCTGTCACATGAACAAAAAGGAATTGGGGATAGCCCAATTTTTGAGAGGTGGTCATGGAAACCTCCAGATTTAATCTCATTCTGGTGACGCATCTAGTATATTGTCTTGAGTATTTTATATTCAAAATTATGAGGGATTTGAGTTGGAGTATTGGGTGAATAAGAAAGTATTAATTGTTGGATTTGTGAGTGTATTCCCACTTTGGTCTAATTTGTCTTTTAAAGAAATTAATGCTATGAGCTATGATGAGCATTATTCAGAACTCAACAAAAATCTGTAGTTTGATTTAAATTTATCGAAAATATCAAATAAAATATTTAAGCAACGTGTCTGTATGCCAAATATCTACTATTGATAGTTTCCACAAAAGTAATAAAATTTTCATTTTCAATTTCTTTTTCTCTCTCCACTGCCGCAGTAAATATTATCAATCATCTGTTCCCTTTAGTTGCATTAAATAAAATAAAAGTACTTAAAATTACTATACAACAGAGATATTAGGCTTTGTTTGCATTAAAAGGAGAAACTGATATTATGTTGTTTTTCAATGTTAGAAATTCATATTTTTACAAAGGACATAATGTAATGCAACATAATATTGTAGTCCAAAGCTGATTGATTGTGGCATCACTTTCTTTCTTAATTATCAAAACCCATATAGAAAATCTGCTGATATATTTTTTGTTTTGGATCTCAATATTCGATTTTTTTGTTTTAATTGTCAATAATATCATTTTTATTAAGGCCGTTAATTATAATTATATTTTTTCTTTACAGGTTTCTGTAGAACACTTCAGTTCTATGTCAAGAGAACCAACGGCCGGTACGGTGTTGCCAGAAAGGTCGTGGCAAGAATGCATATTGGGAAATGGTCAAAGCAACGCTCAACAAGACAAAGATTTTAGTGGAAACTGGGATTTTGTGGAACCGACTCGGAAAACCAGTTGTACCTGTTCTAAGTAAGCAAAAGTTAAATTTGTACAGTATATTCGTTGTTGATAACTTTTTTGTAAAAAAATGTAGTTTTAGTATACTGTTTGAAATTTGCTTTCTGCATTATCCTAATTTTATTTGTAAAATAGTTTGACAAACTAGATTTAACAGATTTTTTTTTATTCATACAAAGCGCTCTTTTGTAGCACAATTTTACGTCAACAGATAAGGGTTAATATTTATTTTTGTTAGTTCCCAAAAAAATTTATCAAAGTTTAAATTTTGCAAACGATTTTATTTTCTAGAATAAAGCTGTTAGAAAAGTTTAAAATGTAGTCTAATGTTTAAAAATGACTAATTCATTAAAAAATGTTCAAAAATTAAATGTACACAGCTGATAAAATATTTGTAAGTGCTACAAGGGGAACTGATTTGTAACAAAAACTTGCAGGTGTAGAAAGTCGGTAGGACCTCCTAGTGGTTCAAATAAATGGACGACGGGCAGTGGGGCATCCCCCCGGTCCAGCGGCAAGGCGGGCAGAACGCGAGTGCCTTTTCACAGGCGCTCGCCCCTCTTCCCACTCGCAACTGAAAGGTTGGTCACTCGCTTCATACTTTATAATTTGGGCAGTTTTTAAGAAATAATCAATTCTGGCAATAAATAATTTATTACCTCGTTTAACTATTTAAAAAATGTCCAGAATATAAACAAGAGGGGTGACGGGCTGACAATCATAATCATGAATTTTGCACAAATTAATAAGATTACACTCATAGTTTCACCTGTCAAAATAATGCTTATAATTTTAATTTTCCTATGCTTTGTACCAATACCAGTTGTGAATCAGTTTTACTCAAATATTTTTAATAGGTGTCACGATGATTAGTAATTTTAATTGTTTTAAGAGAATTCTAAATTTTAACAAAATAATGAGATTACTAATAATCATATAAAGAAACATTACTGACTTCATGAGGTTATGGTTTTGATAAGAACTTATAAAATAAATTTACCACCTTAAAAGCATGTTTTTTTATGCGTATCTATATTACATAATTGATTATTTATTTTCAAATGAGATAAACATAACTTTAATTGAAGAAAAAATATGTGTAAGTATTGATTCATAATACGCTTTGTATTTTATTTTTAATCTTAAATGCATGTTAACAAAGCTTTCTCTATAAATTTTCTGTAACCTGCTTGCATAGATAAATGGTAAATAATTATAAATGGAAATTTTGTAAGTAAATACTGGCATTATTTGGATAATATATCAAATAATTACTTCAAGCGTTTCAATTGGGATTTGGTGAATTGGTATTAGTCTATAGATAAGGAAATCGTCAAAAAAATTTCAATATTAATATGTAAAAGACCGGATAAAATATATTTAATCTAATGACTGTTTTACAGAACTATTAAATTGAAAGTGAATATCTGAAGAAATATGTATACAATTTTAAAATAAATAATCAATGGATTTTGTACATGTAAAATGAATGTATGAAATATACATTACCATTTATTAACAGCATCAAGCTTATCATTTCATGTCGAAAAATGAAACATCCCTTAATTTCATATCCACCCTCTTGACATTTCAGATGCACCAGCGGGTCGTATACCCCACAAGGTGGTCCCCCATCTTATCCTCGCACACAAGAATCGACAGCGATACCATCAGTAGGTTCCCCACCATCAGTAGCCCCCTCACCGTTACCTAATCCTCATTCTCAACCCGCCTCTGTACCTCCAGGCGACCAGACTATGCCAACGCTGTCGCCTCATCCTCCAACGGATGATCCTTCACCAGCTGATAAAACCCATACGCCGGATCAACCTCCAAAGAGTATGGAGACTCCGGGTAACAGTCCCAATGCGTCGGGGATGGTCGGCGAATGTAAGAGTGAAACGCAGACTGGCTTAACGACCTTGCCCATTTTGAGGAAACCACTTTTAACTAGCAAGGAGTATGAGGTAAGTAGTATTAATTCATCTTACAATATAAAATAGTCGTGATTCAGCATAGAGCTGTAAAATTTCTCTTTTTTTTAAGGTGGCTCTCGGAGAAGAAGAACAACCACTAGAGATGCTTTATGATTATTCCACAATGGACGCATGGTTGAACCATCCAGTGAAAAAGTTCAAGCCCGATGGCAAAGAAAACCAGAGATTAAATAGGATAGGAAAAGCAGATATTTATGCATTATACGACAAAAGTTATAAGATTAACCAGACAAACGAGGTTGTGAATAATAATAAGAATCAACAGTTGATTGTGAAACAAGAAATTAAGCAAGAAGCTGGACAAAATGTAAGTAAAATATTTATGAAAGTTTTTCAAATCGCCTTTTCTTCTACATTTCATTAAAAAACATTTTTTTGTCAGATATTAAATACTTTTTCGTTCTTGCTTTCAGTAGTTACGTTTTATATCTTATCAGTAGCCCAAACTCTATTAAAATTGTATTATTTTATCTTCATACAAAAATGAGCTACTCTACTAGTTGGTGAAATGTATATAACAACTACTGGATGACATGAATTACTGGATTAAAATCCCAAGCTAATTTCAAAATTTCATCTGCTTGTTGTTGCTACATATTTTTTTACATTTTAATTTCCCTCCAGATGGAAACGGATTCTCCAACGCCAAATTCCCATCCTCAAGGTGTGAAAAGGCCTGGAGACCCTTACGAATTTGAAGAAGATGGTGGAAATGCTAATTGCAACATTGATGGATTCAAACGGGGTCAAGGAGGAGTGAAAGAAGAAAACAAAGAAATTAAGAAAATCACCATTGAAAATTTGTACACCAGTGAAGGCTTGCAGCCTTCTTATAAGGATCTCGACCAGATTTTTGACAATTCAGATGATGATGAAGCAGTAAGAGGTTTTTAATGCATGTTGCCCGTGAAATATTAAATTTAAAATGTTTTTCAGATGCAGGTCCAAACTCCACCTGGTTCCACCACGATCAACCATCATGAGGACTCCAAAAGGTTTTCAGGCCACGGTTGTCCGACTATGGGAATACTAGGACAAGCGGAACTTAGTAAAATGTTTCCGACGCCCCCTAGTTTGGAGCACAACCCCATTGCGTCGCCCTGCGGACAGATGGACATACCACCTCCCGAATTCACCACAGATCTTGGTATTGTAAGGGTGAAACAGGAGATATACCCCAACATGGGCAGTCCGCAAGAAGAAAATATAGGTATGTATAAAATACACACTTGAAAATATAAAATAAATAAAGAAAATACGGTTTTTTATTAATGTCGATTGGTTTTTAGAGGATTGGAGCTTTGTATTCAAACCTCCATCGATTTGCAAGCTGGTAGGTAGCAGTAAATACGCACCACTGACGAATCTACCGAGTCAGAATTTACCGCCTGTGACTCTACCATCCAATTTTATGTACAAACCATCGTGGATACAACATGTTGAAAAGCAACAACCCACCATGCAACAAATTAGCAACAACAGCAATAATAGTACTAGCAACGTTACCAATGCTTCCAGCAACAACCAGAGCTCTACGATCAGTACCGTTCCCAACAGTGTTCATCAGGTAGAAATAAATAAAATTTAGTACAAAATGTACAATGTTCACTAACTTCTTGAATTATTTATTTTAGAACACGAACCTGTTTCCTCCTAGTCCATTACACAGCACCAGTAGTGGTCCAGGGGGCGGTTTTCGACCGCCCCCGCCTCCTTATGAAATGACCAGTCCAGCAACCTCTACAGCAAGTTCGTACCTCAACAAGAATCTCAATTCGGTGGAGGCGGTGCCCACACCCACGCCGGGTATAACCCAAAGGACGCCCGAAGCGTCCAGTCTCGTGCTCAACATCCTGCTCACCGACACTGCCTTCAACATATTTCGAGACCACAATTTCGACAGTTGCACGTTATGCGTTTGTAACGCTGCCGGCAAGGTAAGAAAACACCAACATAGAGTGAAGTTATAAAAATAAAACACCAAATACAAATGGACATTTTTAGGTGGTTGGTAACATTAGGGGAGCTGACGCAGGCATTTACCTTCTCAATACACCAGGAGACAGGCAGCACGCAAGCGCACAACCCAGCAGTCCATATCCGGGCAGTAATATGGGACAACCTCCTCCTTACGGTAGTATGTTGAACGACGATCACCACTTAAATGACGAAGATTCAATTCGGTGCAGTTGTGGTTTTTCCGCCGTGGTCAACAGGAGACTTGCACATGGAAGTGGGTTGTTCTATGAAGACGAGGTTGAGATTACGGGTATGTTTGCGATATTTTGATAATATACCCAATTTGATTAACACGATCTAGTGACTTGATATCTAAGATTATTACATGTAGCCTAGTCTAGCGTTTAACTTATCGTATTCTTGTTTGTTGTTACTTTTTGTAGAGATGTCTGGGCTTCTATTTTTTATTTGTATATTTATGTATCCATGGCGTACAAGATTCAGTTTGAGATGTGTTATATTTTTCAAAAAAATTATCTGTCATTATAGGGATAGCTGAAGATCCAGGGGAAAGGAAAAAACCATCTTTGCTCTCCTTTCTAGTCGCTACCAATTCTGTAAAATTAGATCCGACAGTTGACAGAGACCAAATTGACGTTTTACCACACAGCCTTATAGAACTCGTTCGAGAACAACTCGTCTTTATACCAAACACCACCAACTCGTTGTGCAGGGTTGGTGGCTACATGCGGACAAAACTTAACATACACAACAGTAACATCCACGTTCTGGAATATTCAGATAGTCACGAAGTGACATGCATAGCACTGGAACAGAGCAAGAGTTTCTTGGAAAATTTGGGCATTTGCAAGGTAAGTTAAATTTGATTTTAAAAATCTTGTCTAGTTGAGAAAATTTCTTTGCCTTACTTAGTGGTAAATTGTCTATAATATTTGACGATTTACTTTGCTTTTTAATAAAATACTAATTTTATTTTTTAGATGGAAGATCTAAAACTTTCTAAAAATTCACAATCAGTAACGGTTCACCGATGGCCCTTCCTGAGAGCTACCGGTCCGCAATGTAACCAAGACATTGTAAGGGTAATGAGGAATTTACAACCTTTGTTGCAAGAAGCCATCCAGAAAAAATGCCAAACGAGGCTTTGGGAAGCGCCATCGGCTGTCAAGGGACCACTTACTTGGAGGCAATTCCATAGGCTCGCTGGTAGAGGTACCGATGACAGATGCGAGCCTCAACCAATACCATCGGTTATAGTCGGCCATGACAAGGACTGGCTGTCGCTCTCTCCTTATGCTCTCCAACACTGGGAAACCCTTCTCCTAGAACCGTATTCATATGCGAGAGATGTCGCTTACATTGTTGTAGCACCTGACAACGAGGCCGTTTTGCCGAGAGTGAGGACTTTTTTCAGAGAATTGTCTACAGCTTACGAAATGTGCAAGTTGGGAAGGCACAGTCCGATTACCAAAGTACTTAGGGATGGCATTTTAAGGGTGGGGAAAACTGCCAAAACAAAAATTGGGAACGAACCTGTGGAGGAGTGGTTTACCCTCTTGGGAGAAGGGGAAACGACTGAAATGTTAAAATTGTATGCACAGGTAAAGAATATCATCATTTGTTGTTTTGATATCTTTTTAATCTAATTATTATTAAGGTTTGCAAACATCACCTAGCGCCGCACTTGCAGCAAGTTCCTATGGATAAGACATTATTAGACCCTCCTCAAGAATCAACCACTGATCAACCTACTCCTAGTCCCATGCCGCCTCCTAGCACCCCAGAAAATGCCGGAAATCAGTCTTCTAGTTCCTCCAACACAGACAAGGCGCCAACGCCAAAAAGTGACCAAGGTAAAACCTAACATTCATTTGAACTATTTTAAAATAACAGTTTGGTAATGGTTTTCAGATTGTGATGGGTTGAAAGACTCTTCGCCGATAAGCAATATGACTGACTCTATGCAACACGATGACGACGAACGAGAAGTACCTTCTGTAGTAGTTTACCTAGTGGAACCTTTCACTCTTGGTTCTGACCAACCCGAACTCCAGAGATTAGCCTGTTTGGCGCTTTTGAGATGTTACCAGTCCGTGTTGGCCGCTGTTCCAGAAAATATTAGGAACAACATCAGTGTTCAAGTAGGATACAATAAATTTAAAATGTTAACTGATTTTAAGACGCTCTTGTTTTATTTTTAGATAATATCTTTAGAAAGTATAGTAGAACTGAACAAAGCCCGTAATAGGAATCGACATAGTGACCACATGAGAGCTTTAGCACTGAACATTTTTTCACAATGCAGGAGACTCCTCGTACATACGAACAACGTGAAATCTTTAACAGGGTTTGGAACTGCCGCCATGGCTGATCATTTCTTAAAAAGCAAAGACGTAAGTAAAAAATCTCCGTCTAATTTATTCATCCCCATTTTGTATAAATTTACTTTAAATTTAAAATGTCAGGTTCTGGATTTAACATTTAAAGTTAAAAAAAATTAAATGTTCATCTTGTCCATTTGATGATAATGAATTTCTAGTCATTAAACAGTTAGAAATGTATTTTAGGAATATATCTTGTTGTTAAATTAGAACTGGAGTGCCACAAAGTAGAGGCATAAGTGACACTTTTGCTGATGAAACTTATGTAACAAATGGCACATAAGTTTAATGAAGCCAAATCAGAATAATAAGAATAACATTAATGATAATCAGATTCCCTATGCTGGTTAAGCAAAATATCTGGGGTATCACCTTAGATGCTAGTATCAGCTGGAGAGTCCATGTTAAAAAGAACTTTGTACTAAGTTAAATAAATCTATTGGATGTTAAGATGGAATTCTAAGTTGTCTACAAACAATAAAATGCCTCTATACGCAGATACTGAAACCTTTATGAACATATGGAATTCAACTTTGGAGTTATGATATTATCAATTAAAAGCATAGCATAGGGGTTTAAGAATGAAATATAATGGCTGTTCTTGTTGAAAGAAGAACTTGTTGAGGATTAGGTTTTTCCAAAAGAGAACATAATAAAAATCAATCTTTTTTCAACCTACAAAAAATTCCTTTTATATTATTCCTATAATTGCTTGCTTGTACAGTCTGATATTTGTAGATGGCATTTTATGTTAATTATTAATACCAGAATACGTTAAGGGAAAAAACGTTTTGAATAATTGACAAGTATTATTCCTTGAATTGATTAGTTTCATATTTCTTTTTTAGGAAAAGAACCGTGCTCCTTACAAATTATACACTCCTCCTTACATCCTAGCGCCCATGCGGGGTAAACAAGAATCTGCAGACGCCTTTAGTAAGGGTACTCAAGAACAGTCCTCCGTCCTATATCTTAGTTATTGCCTATCTGAAGACCAAAGTTGGCTTCTAGCTGTCGCCACCGACGAAAAAGTAAGTTTTAATAAAAGCGAACTGTGCGACGAATATTCTATGATAATTGATTAGTCAGAATGCTAATTACTCTTTTTATAGGGCGAAATATTTGAAACAATTACGATCAACGTAGACATACCTAACAGGAGCAGAAGAAAAAAGGCATCAGCGAGAAGAATAGGTCTTGAAAAATTGATGAGTTTCATTTTAGGAGTAATGTCTCAAAATGTACGCCCATGGAGGCTCGTCGTCGGCAGACTAGGAAGAATAGGTAAAATAAATAAGTTACGTAACGTCAGATTTTTTCTCTACTCAATTTTTTCATTTCAGGTCATGGTGAACTGAAGGGCTGGAGTTGGTTACTAAGTCGAAAAAATCTTCTGAAAGCTTCAAAACACCTCAAGGAAATTTGTAATCAATGTTCGATGATGTATCCAAGTTCAGTTCCTTGCATTCTGAGCGCCTGTTTAGTGAGTTTAGAACCCGATTCCGTTTTAAGGCTCATGCCCGACCAATTTACTCCCGATGAACGATTTAGTCAAGTAAGAATGATCAAAATAATAATTGGAAATATATTTAATTTTTGCTGTGGTTCCAGGTGTCTGTCAATTCTCAGCTCTCTACCCCGCAAGACGTCAGCTGCACGCATATTCTTGTCTTTCCAACCAGCGCCACGACGCAATCATCTCAAACCGCCTTCCAAGAGCAGCACATCACCGCCGATTTGGGTGACGATGAACTATTTAGTCCGTTCGAGGATATGCCCGAAGGAATCGACGGTGAATTTAACGATATCTTCAACTGGACGGAAATCGCCGGAAACGGTGGAGGACAGAGTCCTACTGGTAGTCCCAGGAGGGAAGAATCTGGTGCAGGAAGTCCTACGGGTGGTGCTAATATGGGTAGAGATGGTAAGTTAACAGTCATATAAACGTGAATAAAGATATGAATACATCTCTGCATAAATGGTCTTAAAGCTACCAATTATATTTATAAATTTGTATCACTATTATTTACCAAAAATAATGAAATCTCAAACTTGGTCTGGTTAACTTTCAAAAAATTATTTTGTCTCTGAATATTTATATTGCAAAAAGTATTACAAAAAAAAATATGCTCATTAAAAGCCGCGACTCCTAATCTTGAAAGGAAAGTTAACTCCAGTTTATGATTGATGATTTTCGAAACGTATGTAGTGTTAAAAAAGGGTAGTTTTGGTTAGTGGTGACGATAGTGGAAAATCCGAGTTTAAATTCAGACTTATTTAATTAAAGTACTTATTGAATTTACTACAAACATGTTTACTTGTTACAACGTTCCTTTGTGTGGCATTACTAAAATAAAAGTTTTAATTGGGAATTCAAAAGTTATTTTAAGACACCGAAACTTCAAAAATAAAATTCGATTTGTATTAAAATAATGGTTTAATTACAAATTAATGCTTTTATTTGTATTTTTGTTAAAAAAAATGAAAACTTGATTTGTGGACCTTTCAATTTGAATTTGTTAAAAAGCAATACAAATTTGTGAATGACATCAGTTCGTATCTATACAGAGATGAATTCGGTTTTTCCTTAATATAAAATGCGCATAATTTAATAATATTATATCTTTAGGTACACCAATGATTGGAGGCATGAACTCAAAGGGTATAGAACCCAGCGAAGAAGTGGGCGTCGTTTTACAGCAGCCCCTGGCGTTGGGTTTTTTCGTTTCGACAGCTCCGACCGGCAAGATGCCGCGCTGGTTCTGGTCATCATGTCCGCACTTGGAGGGTGTATGTCCGGCTTTCTTAAAGAATGCTTTGCACTTACACAGTCCCAACGTCCAGCAAAGTTCCGACGATCTCTTCCAACAGTCTACTGTGACGTCCCATCCTTTAGACTCACAGTATACAACAGATGTCTTGAGGTAAAATATTCCAGAATCAGTTTGTTCGAGTTAAAAAAAAATTGATTTTGGTTTCAGATATGTTCTTGAAGGCTACAATGCCCTGTCCTGGCTGGCACTGGATTCAAACACGAGAGACCGTTTGTCTTGCTTACCGGTTCACATGCAGGTTTTAGTACAGTTGTATAACACTGCGTCGGCGCTCCTGTAAAACACTGACTAAGTACTTATTATTTCTCATTTAATATTTAAAATATGAAAATAAAACGAAGGCAAATGCCTCGATATCAAGAGATATTTTCTTTTGTAAAATGATTTTCTAATGTTTACCATGTTCTTAATGTGTCAAAAAATTGTCATAAAAACGTTAGAAAAATTGATTTACAAAAGCGATTTGGAACAAGAGTTACTCAAAAATATTGTCCTTAATTCAATGTGACCTTAAGAACGAATTATAACAAAAAAATAAAATACTCAGACATGACGAGACAAATGATATTTTCTCAATTAATAATTGTAAATATTTTAATATGTTGATTTTAAATGTGGAATCTTATTTTATGTGTACAAAAGATAAAAGAATTGTGATATTTAGGGTGTTAATTTTTTTAGAGATGAACTAGAATTTTAAAAGATTAGGATGAAAAAAAAACAAATCTGCGCCGAAGCGGTAGACACGTAGGAGAAAAATTATATTTTTGTTCCAATTAATTTTCTTAAACGAAAATACTGCCAGATGGTGTTCAGTGGTTTGCAGGAGTGCAAGTGTCAGGAAAATATCATAGCAGAATTTAAAAAAAAATTAAAAACAGGCTTCTTTAATATCACTTCACATATTTATTTTGTTTCTGCTGTGGTATAGAATATGTAAAGCGCGTTGTGTTGTTATATTATTTTTTGTTTGTTGTTAGGTTTTCATTTTTACAATTTTAAACTTGTAAAAAGGCGTGTAAATTTTGTACAAGAAATAATTTATTTTTCTGTTACATGTGTTGTATATAAAAAAAGCAAGAAAAAATGTACAAAAGTAAATCGAGACAATTATAGACTGAGTAAGCAAATTTTTGCGAAGGTAACCTATCATTATTTTTTCGAATAGGCTTAATTAATTTTAAAACGGAGGCAGAAATTTTTATAAAAAAAAAAACAAATTTATTACTAATTATGTAATTTACAGTTTTGTAATTCATTAGAATAAATCTTTATAATATTTAAATAGTTCTTTTTATCTACAAACAAAAAGTATTACAGATTTTGATATATATGTTACTTAAAGAAAGTTAGTAGATTTTATAATATAATATTATAACAAAAAAATTGGTTTAATTTGTGAATACCCCTTTTTATATAGGGTAGGGTGTAAATGGGTCATGGACTACTCCTATAACTTTTATATAGGTTAATAGATTCATTTAAAATTATGGCCGGCATCTGGTTTTACCATATCCATTTTGATTTTTTTTAGTTCATCCTAGATAGGTATTTGTGATTTGGTCTAAATTACTTATAATCAAACTAAAAATTCTCAATTATTAATTTTTGTTTATTTAGTTCAGCAAATACGGTGTATTAACTGAAACTTAGATGGGCCACTTGATACTTAAAATCGTTCATGCAATAACCATTAAAATCATGTCCATAACACATTTTTTCTTTTAAATAAAGAAGGAATGACTACCTATAGAATAGTTAAAAAAATAAAATAAAAATTACGTCTTATGTAACTTTTACCACTCGACTCGAATCTAAATATGTAGGGGCGTTAAAATCCCATTTAAAAGTTGTAGAGGTGGCTCATGATACTTTTATACTCAATATATACTCTGCCATTCTGCTCCTTTCATAAGTTGTCAGATGCCAAAACTGATCTTTATGCAGTCGTTTTATCATTGATAATGTAATAAAGGGATTCCAAAAATAAAAAATTAGAAACTTTGTAGTAATAGGGATATGTTCCCTAAGATTGGCGAAGAAAAACAATAAAAGGGTACTGGAATATAATTCTGCTGTTCCTAAACTTGAAATATTCAGTTATACACTTTTTAAGCCCAATTAAAGCAACAAGAACTAGTTTTAAGACCTACTCCAATCTTTTACTCTCTTAGACCAAGATAAAGGATCCTAAAAAAGGGATGCACACTTTTTAACAAAATCAATGAACTAATAAAACCACCTCATAGGTGAAGCCCTGAGCATGGTGATCCCTAGCTAGGAAGTCTATTTTGGTTTTTTCTTTTGGCGGCCCTTTATTACAATAAAATGACAGACCTCTTTTTAAGTACCGTTTTGAAATTGAAGTTTTTTATTATTGCAATTTCATTTAAAATATTTTTATGGAAATTTCTGTCTTTGTCGTACTAGTATTTTTGTTAATCACAGCAATATAATCAAAGTTTTGCGTAAATATTCTAAGACTTTGCCAAAGAGACAGGGATGCTACATTATGTGTAAAATTGAAAATTGCTGGTTGCAAACAAAAGCACTGTGGATAAGTGAAAGATCCTTATATCGCCAATAAACTTAGAACAATTTGTAAATAAAGGATACCAAATTTATTAAAAAGTAATCAAAACATTTTTTTTCTCAGTTTTATTAAATATTTCTCTTGCTACTTTGGGTTTTAAGCAATCAGCTTTTGTCAATATGTTGTTAGCTTGCTCGTATTTTTTTAACATCTCTTTGTTATTAATCAAGAAATATTTTACTGATTGAGAATGAAATTGATATTAATAAAAATATTAAGAGCCATTTAATAACTAAAAAATTATTCTAAAAGTACCAGAGTGTGTCTCCTTTGGACGATTCGAAGTAGCAAGGAAACATAAAAGACAAAATGTTGCGTAGGGCTAGAAAAATTGAAATAACCAAATTGTACGTATTTAAATGTTTAATCTAACCTTAAATGTATTTAAGAGAGATACTGGGGCCAAAGTTTAAAACGTATCTTATTATTGGGTTGCCTCAGATTAAAAAAAAGCTGTTGCATGATTATGAAAATGAAAAAATCGCTGAAAAGAGTGTTTTTAAACACGCGGTATGTTTTACTCATTTAGTTATTCCAAAGTTGTGTCTTAAACGTTAAAAAAATTTATTGTGCATGGTATATTTCAAGATATTTTTTTAAAAATGATGCTATAATGTGAAATATATTTTATACTATAAAGAATCTTTATTACTTCGGTACTGTCATTAGTATATTAAACAAAAGGCTGTCAAGTATTTATCTTTTTATTTTTTAGTTAAAACATATTTATCTAAATACATTTTGAAATTAAATTAAAAGAATATCTTAAAAATATACCAAGCGTTAAAAATATTTTTTTGGCAAAGCTATCGATTTTTTTTTCATGTTTAGGTAAGCTTCGTTGGTTTGTCAGTCTTTTATTCAATGTGATTCCCTTTCATTAACCAATCTTTCAATATTAGATCCAATTTTTTTTTTATTTCATTAAATTAACAGTATTTTGTCATCTTCGTTCTTCTCAACAACAGGTTGGTCATTTTATGAATTCTCCTTTATTTATCATCGAAAATAGAAATCAGAAAAATTTTATGGCTAAATTTTTTATTTATTATAACTTGTAACTTACAAATGAAACATTTTATCTACTTAATAAAATTCAAACTGCAAAAAATTATACAAAATGGGCCCTTTATAACTCGTGACATTTATTGTTTCTAAATTAACAAAACGATCATTTTTAAACATTGATAATAATTTTAATGGCGTACTATTCATTTAGAATGATAAAAAGGAGTTTGCATTGTGTGACCCGCCCTGTATATTTAATTGTGTCAAGTAAACAGTTATTACTTGCCTTCATATTTATATTTATATACTTATTTAAAATACATATTATATATTTTTATTGAATTGGACAGGTTTAGGACTGTTAAATAATTGTTCAAAAAACTAGCGTCAACGTTCTAAATACAGGACGTTCTTTTTGTAAATAATAGTTACTGTTGTAAGAATATGTCAATTTTAGGGAATTGGGATTATAGTTAAACAAATTTGTACATATTTTATTGACATTAGTTGAATTAGTGAATACACATGAAATGTTAATAACTTTATAAATAATTATATACATATTAATTAGGTATTATTAATAAATCGCTCCATGAGTATAAATTTTTGTCTTATTTTAAAAATCTACTTTTTTTTAAATCTACTGCATGAGTTTGACTCTAGGGGCAGGCATTGAACTATATAAATCTTATTCACAAGTAAACCGATAAATGTCTTGTTCTGTGGAAGTAATTAGAACAATTGAAAGTTAAAGTTATTCGATTAATGTGGCAACTATGCCAAGTACTTGTCAATCTCTAACGGGATAATTTTGAACGTAATTCGCTCATTGTTCTTAAAAAAAGTTATGTTTAGTAGGAATAAACAATCCTCGGTTATTTAGGCACTTCAATATGTATTTTTTACTTTAGCAACTAATGCCTAAATTTGAACTTTACAAATTGCAAAACGCGCGTGAAGTTATCGCTTTATGTACGATGGTACAAAATGTACTTTTGGCTTTGGAAAGCCGTTTGCGGTATATGGTGACTTCGGCTTGGTTACTCTTCACTCATATTGATTTATCTGTTCGGGTACTGACAAAAATTCGGTAGACCATTTACTTATGTTTAGACGTTACTTTAAATAATCTACTCTACTCCTAAAAATCTCGAGCCGAACGCAGCGGAGCATTTTGTTGATGTATTATTGAGATAAATACTTAAAAAGTAAAAGGCCTGACTTTCTTTGAAAAAGAAGATTTGTAAATTTATAAAATATGGTTATGTTATTATTTTAAATTTGTGACATTTAAAAACTAATATATTAAAAATGTCATTTCCAATTACAAATAAGTTATATCCTGCAAATCATAAAACCATATTTGTTCTTGATCATACACCCTATTTTGGAATATCATGTGAAAATCCTATCGAATTTGACTTTCTTAAAAGTCGCGCTCCCGGCTTCATACCGATGAACCCTATGTCGAAGTCTCTTTGGACCTCTAGTGTTGAATCAGCCGTAGAGTATTGTAGAATTGTATGGGATTTATTTCCTCAAGGAAAATTGGTACAGTAGAACAAAAACTGGTTCGTAACACATTAATTAATTTTATTTTATAGGTCAGATTTATAGCGAGCGATACAGTTGCTCATATTTTAAACACATGGAGTCCTTCACAGCAAAATTTAACTCATGTAAGTAATAAACTCATATGAAGAAATATTTCAAAAACTACAATATTTCAGATCATGAACGGTATGTCTTTAATTGGTATTCCTCCACCTCCTCCGCCATTACGAGCAGTAAGTACTCCATTGGACCATACAGTACTCCATGGACTTCGAGCTGCTATTGAAGCCTTAAGTGAACCTACAGAATTGCAATTGCAAAAATCTAGAAATGTTATTGATGGACAAAAAATATTAAATAATACCAGGGTAATTTGTATAACGTCAGCTAGAGATAACGATAGTATGAAAAGGCTAGAAGATATTTTTTTAACAGTGTTAATTCAGCAGAATAAAGTAGCCAGTACTTCTGATAGACTATTGCCTATACATCATTGTCATTTAGTTATTATTAATACTTTTCCTATAAACATTGAGTCGCATGTCAACAACCACCCTCCGAAAAATCTAGCTCAAATACTTACTACTGAAGTTCATTCTATTAAAGCTCCTCAGATACCAAATAAACTTTCGTTTCTTATTTTGGAACATTATGACTTGGCTAGTACCACAGTAACTGGTATTCCTATGAAGGAGGAGCAAAATGCTTCTTCATCAGCTAATTATGATGTTGAAATTTTTCATGCTAGTTCTGCTCACACAGCAATTTTGAAGGGAAATGCTGCAGATTCAGCAGCCATTAGAACTATTAAGGAGGGTATGGAATATGAGACGGTAAGTGAATTCATTAGTTTTGAGTCATTTCTTTCTGTGTACTTTTAGAATCAGTCACAATAGATAGCGATGATTTCTAATTTTAATATTTTTACATATCAGTTATTGTAAATTCAATTTATGGAAACAAAAGGAAGTTTTGAAACTCATTCCATGGTCACATAGGCAGTTGTTAAAGTCACCTTATTACTATCAATAACTTTGTTTTTGATTTAGGGCACTCAAATTATGATTTGATGAACACTTTTCTATTGTAACTTAATTATTTTAGACTACCTTAAAATGGTGTACACCTAGAGGAGTCACAGGTTCAGAGTTACAAAATTGTACTTCAATGCATAGAATCACACCTGTTGATGTAAATTCAAGACCATCATTGTGCCTAATAAATTTTTTGCTAAATGGAAGATCTGTTATGTTGGAAATGCCTAGAAAGGCTGGGGGAAAAATTACCAGCCATCTCCTAGCTGCCCATGGAGGGGAAATTTTTGTACACACATTATGTACTGCAAGGTAGAAATTAGATACATTATACTGATATTTATGAATATATGAATTATAATATTTCAGATCAGTTTTGGAAGATCCTCCATCCATTTCGGAAGGTTGCGGAGGTAGGGTGACAGATTACCGTATTACCGATTTTGGAATGTTAATAAAGCAAAATACTTTATTACCAATAAAAATAAAAAGCAGTACTGATGAAAGCGAACATCCTATACAGAAAATGAAGAGTAGATTAAACAGGCTAACAAGATATTGGCCTTTAACCATTAGTTCCACCCTCATTTTTAACTTAAAAAATGTAAGTGTTTATTTAATATAACTAAATTAAAGTTTTATAATAATTCATCAATTTCCTGAAAAGTTATAATAAAAAGGAATTCCTTTATGATATATGTAAACTTGTATTTTCAGTATTTTGATCCTCTACCAACACTTATAACAAGAGACAAAATAACGGACGAAGAATTATTCCAATGCAAAAAAGTTATTTACAATTTAATATCTCTTGAATCTAAACTGGAACCACTTCACCTTCTAAATAGTGGCCAAAGAGTAAAAGGCCAAAAACGGGAAGAACAGTACAAGGCAATGTGGAACGAGTTGGAGACTTTGGTCAAAAATAACCTCCATTCTGAGAACCATAGAAGTGTATACACATGTTTGCTTGAGTGTCATAAATTCAATTTTGATGAAGATAAGATTTCTGATAAGGTTGAGTTAGATGAAGCCCTGCATCAACTTGATAATATAGGTAAGAAAATTATTATTTTAACTTACTATAGATTTTAGAATATTAAGGGCAATAAAACATTGCTGATTTGTAGGTGTAACAAATATTTTAGTATGGAGTTAAAATAGTTTTCGTAGTTTCCATAGGACACTGTCAACTACTTGTCTTTTCTAGGCTAATTAAAAGAAAGTATTGGTATTTAGCAAGGTTTGTAGTGGTTGAACGTTTCCTAACAAAGCTGTGTTGTTGTGGAATTATGTATCTATAATACAACATGTAAATTGGATAGGATAGTCTTGTAAACTTTTGTTTCTATCTTATAAACCCGATGGTTTGTATGTCGCTTGAGTAAGTCACTTCTTATAAGTTTGATGTCTTCTGGTATGTGTGATTTGTAAAACTTTATAAATTATATTAAAAATTACACAAACTCGCAAAGTAATTCTCATCGGAGAATGTGTATTCCAAGTTAGTTCCAGAATAGCAACAATTAAAACTATTGGAAAACGTGTTAGAACATTTTCTCTGTCTAATACCATCTGTTTCTTTCTACTTTCTTTCATAACATTGTTTTTGTGAAAAACTCAAGTTCCTTTGAAACCAAAAGAGCTAGAGAAGAATTGATGATTTTTTAGGAAATCTTCGCCAATTGGACTAGCCCTCTACCATTTGTTTTTAAAATTTGAAGATTTTTGAAGGTTATAGGTTTGCCCCTTTTTTCGGCTCAGATTTTTTTTCACTCTGACTGTTATATAATTTAAGGCATAGATAAAGATATTTCGAATTAAGAAATAATGTCTGTTTCTTTCTACTTTCATTTTTATAACGTTAAATGTTTTTGTGAATTATGTAGAAGTCACGCTCCCATCATTTTTCAAAAAAACTCAAATTTCCTTTGAAACTAGAAGAGCTGGAGAAAAATTGATGATTTTTTTAGAATCTACGGCCAATGGACCACCCCTCTACCATTTATTTTTTAAATTTAGATAGATAAAGATAATTCGAGTTAAGAAATACTGTCTGAAAGAGAATACCATTATTTTAGGACCTGGAAAATCAGACCAAGACGTTCCCAGGGCTTCCGTAATTCGAGCTACAACAGATTCGCCAATGTCACCTCCACCTTTAACAAGCATAGCTCCTCCTATTTCTAGAAACTCGTCTAGTAGGAATGGTGGTATTTACAATACCCAAAGGAATCTATTAGACATTTTTACATCACAAGAAAAGGTAAAAACACGACAAGAGTTTTTAGGACGACAAACTGAGAGTTTGGTGTACAAGTTGTATCCGAATTTAAAATCAGATGACAGAGGACCAAGGGAGAACATGGAAGTTAGTTAAGCCAGGTTTTTGTATTTAAGTATATTTATATTTTTATACCATGATTTTTATTTCCAAGCTTTCAATCTAATTTGGGTAAAAATATTATACTGTACAACTATAACTTTTGCAATATGTTCTGGAATCAAATAAATTCGTTGCTTTAAGCCCATAATCAGATAATGATAAGATTAAGTTAGGTATTACATATTAATTTGGAGGATTTAGGTAAATAAATCAATATCGTGGCCGTGAAATATTTATATTTATGAAAATATCCTACAAAACCTCAAAACTCATCTACAAATGATATTTTTTACATTAAATAATGCCAGATATTGAATATCTGCCAGTTTGGTTAAAAGCGTGAGAAGTGGCGAACAAATGAAAAACAAAAAATTAATACCTATGATTAGCAGATATTCAACATCCGTTTTAAAAATAACACCTCACTATATTTACACATACCCGCCTCTACACGGAGTTCAAATTTTGGACAGTTAAATTTTCCTTCATAAATTTGCTTAAGTAAAAAGGTTATTCGTCAAAAACTTGCCCGAGCGTGAAGACGGGTGCATAACATAATGAATCCAAATTAATAACTAGTATTTTTGTTGTAAAAGTGTATACGTCTACATTATTTGATAAAAGGCATTCAGTTATTTGTTGTCTCTATATATATTTATATATAAATATTTATATTTAAAACGGAGCTTCTGCTATTTCAATCGATATTACAAAATCGTTCAATGTTTTTTGTACTCATTACCTTAGATACGATTTCATAAAAACGAACCTGAACAACTAGGTAGGCAATGTAGCTCCACAATCATATAAAAATAAACTTCAGTTACTTTCAATACATATGTCGAAAGAGGTGTTTTTGTGTAAGTCAGACAATATTGCCAATATTTAATTATTGTTTTGAATCAAACAAGAACATAATTGACATGAAATACATAAAGGAAAAATATTATTACATTATTTGAAATGAATTGGCAACACTGCCTTTACAAAGAACATGTCCATTAAAGAACACTTATAATTGCCATTCTATTTGAGGTTTAGCAGACAAATCAAACGAAAAAGAAGTGATTCTTTTGAGCTACATTGCCCAACTATTTACATTTGAAGTTGGGCTTAACAAAACTAAAAAACTGTGCTATTAAACTAAAAGATATATCAATATATATTAAGTGTATTATTTACAAGGTTGCAGGAAAACTTCAAATGCAAAAAATTCCTGTCTTGGATTTAACAGGGCGTACCACAAAATTCGTACCTAGTAAATTTAACACACATGAAGGCAACAATTTTTCTGTGAGACACCCTGCATAAAAAGAAAACACATAAGTCCAACTAAACAGTGGAATGTACTTCAATATTGTTTCATTTAAATAATACATAAAAGAATGCCTAAATTACGCGAATACATAAAAAAACAAATAAATTACTTACACTACCCTAGAAATGGTAATATGTTATGATAAAGGACAGTATCAAAATTTTTATAAATGACTATATAAAAAAATCCATGAAGAAAATAACTTTTACATATCAAAATTAAAAAAGGACTTATCTTTGGAAACTAACTTCAATTTTCGATAAAAAAATATTAAGAAAAAATGAAACAATTATGTTTTTCTCATAAATTAATTCAATTTACGCTGAGAGGTGGTAAGTACATTGTTTTATTAAACGAAATAAAAATAACAAAAATGGAATTTTATATTCTGAAAATTAGTAGTTAGTTCCAACAAAATATAATTTTTATTTTAACATCCAATACGTTCAGTCCTAGTTAAGTTTCTAAATTACAGAGACGCCACGAGTAGGTGAAAGAGTAAACATTGTTTCAATAAAAAAAAAAATCAATTTAAAATAAATAGCTCAAGAGAATGGTACAATTCATCTAAATAATAGTTTTCCTGGAGACAATACATTCTAGGTAAAAATCTGATTTTGACGGCCATAAATAAACGAACGAGGCGATGAAATAAATTTCTTGGATATTCTCACCATAATAAATAGGTTGCGGACCAATTATCTGTCATATCGACTGGATTTATTTGTTATCATTTAAATGTCAAATATTAAATGTGTTGTAAATTTACATTCTAACCATAAATTTAACCAAATATATTAAGTAAACAAAAATATATTTGTAATCATTGTTTAGATGAAGGATTACTCCATACTTTTAGCATCCCCAAAAAAACTAATACTTTGAGCTAATCACAATTGCTCTCGGTTATCGTGACCTCCAAACAAATTAATTCTGATTCATAATTTTTGCTAAACATCTCATGAAAAATAAATGAGGAGAGGGAAGAAAATTAAATAACGCAACTACAATGTGTGTATAGATCCTATCATTAAAATAAAGAGTAAAAAAAATTATAGGTAATTACGTATTTGTCACTTCGCTTCTACATCCTCCCGTATTTTTTTGCTCGACGGCTGGATGGAACTGTCTACGTCATACGGCCGTTTTAGGGTATTATCGATACTGTTCGAGTCTTCTGTCGAGCCCAAAGAGTCCTTGCTTAGTTCTAAAATAATACCTAAGTCGAATTAGTCATTGAAAAGCAAATAAAATAAAAAAAAGAATGACTATTTGTTTTATTTTATAAATTTTACAAAGGCAGAAGAAATTACCTGAAGGAAATATTTTACTAAAATTTCAAGGTATCTATAGGTGAATTTTTTTTAAATTTTAGTGAAAAATATCATTCAAAGTTTTGCTTGTTCTGAGTATTCAAAGTAAAATATCAGAGATAAAATCTTGAAGAGTACAAAGAAGTTTTTCATAAATTTTAACTTACCTTCTGATCCGGACACGACACTGTCATTGGTCTCCTCATTTTGATCAATGGATGGCGGACTGTTGTCTGTAAATGAGGTGGTTGTAGTGTCTTCGTCTATAATGGTTTTTCCATTAATTGGACCCTGGTTGCTTTCGTCGGACGTCGTCGGGTCTATTATGGAGTCACCATTTTGATGAACTACTGTTTTTGGAATGGCGTTTCCATTTTCTAAGGGGCTACCTACAAAAATACCTTTAACAAAAAATAACAAGTTAGTAACGCAAATTGTCTAATAAATACGAAATGAAGGAACTTACTAGATAGCAATTCTGGTTTATGCTCAGAAACGACATAATGCGTCCATAGGGCCAATTCGACCTTATGAGGCGACCAGCGGACGGCGTCGGGCCTCTGGACCTCTTCTGCCGCTTTGTTCAGCCTATCGGCCACGGTGTTGATGTGGATCGCGAATTTCAGGTACTCCTTGGTGGTGTAGTCGATACCCTCGATGTCTGGGATGGCCATTAAGCATTCATCTGCCATGAAAGGAGCTGTTTCTGGACAAGCAGCTGCTAGAAGAGCTGAAAGAAACATGTAAAGTAAACAATTACCCTAGAAGAATATTTTTTAAAAATTAGGTAACTGGAAAAACATTAAATATCACAATTTTGACCATTTTATTTTAAACATTTATAACTAATATAGTACTACTAACTTTCACGTTATTTTGGTAATTTCGATCATTTGGAAAAATATAAACAATTTATAGAAATCTCTTTTTAATTTTGTTATCTCATATTTATAACTTCTAAAAATGTGTACTTAATTAGTTTTAAATCAATGCAAGTTTAAAAAAATTATAATTTTTATTAAAATCTACTATAGCAAATTTGGTCCAAAAATTTGATCATCTTAAAACTATTAAACTTTTTTTTTATTGACAAAATAATTTAAAAATGAAGCACTTATTAAATAGAAAAAAGTACTATTTAACATTTTACTTTTTTCAGTATATCTTAAGATTGTTTTCTAGTTATTAAATTCATTACCCTTAATCAACAAAGTTTTTAAAAATCATGTGTTAATACAGAAACAAATTGTAAATTTTTAACAATGCACAAATTTTTTTTAGATATCTCAACTGTTGGAAGAATATTATTTTAAAATAATTTTTATTTTTCTTTTTAAATTTATAGCTTATAATTTATTAGAATAAATAACTTACCAGATGCCATTGTGGTACCAACCCCCTTCAAATTCGAAAGAGCTTGCATCGCCTGTTCGAGATTGGGCAGTTTCTTAAAAGCTTTTTTGGTTTCAGCAATGACTGCTCTCGGTGTGTTTACTTTTACCAAGTAGGACAGTTGTGGAAAGAATTTTCCCCTTGTCTGTTTCCATTTCATGCATTGAACCAATTCCTCGTGTATCAAGTGCGCGTCTTTGCCGCGACTTTTAATCTTTTTCGGCAACTCATTTTGGAACCTACAAAGAAACAATAAAACTATTTAAGTTTTTGAATAAAATTAAAGATTTACAAGTTATTTAAATGTATTATTTAAACAAACTGTATATCTTGAAGGACTAAGATATTCTAGCCAGAAATAATTGGTTTGTACTATTCATTGGACTCTTTATCACAGTAATACAAACTCAATTAACTAATAAGTAGCCACTTCATCCCTTAAAATTGTAAAAAGCACCATGTATATTTAAATAAAGAGATACTAGGCACAAGCTTAGACAAATACTAATAAATTATAGTTTTTGTGAAATATACAATTTCGTTTTTAAATCAACTTTCAATTCCTTAGAAACCGAATTATATAATTTAGGTGCCAGATACAAAAAAACGATATCATAATATACGTGACTATCCACCAACTTACAGGTAAGTTTTCTTTTAATATTTGGCCCCTTTTGCGGATGGCACGAAGAGTGATTTAATAGGGTGTCAATATTGATGAAAATTAAATGGTAAGTATAAAGTTTTTCATTATTAATATTAAGTAGTTTTTATTGGAATTATTTTTTTTATTAGAGAAAAGTATTTTCTAACCAGCCGCTGCCAAAAGCTGTGGACAAATCAACATACGTTTTTACCATTATTGCATATTTAATTCTCTATCCAACTGAATTTTCGGATTTGAGATCGACTCAAAAATAATAAAGAAATAGTACGTTGTTTACCGAGTAGGAAAAGTCTAACATCAAATCGTTTAAAATTCAACAATTTAAATTAATTTGGAAAAAATCGCGAATAATTTTATTCGGAAATAAATGTAGCTTTGAAATTCGTAATAAAATTGGTTGCGTTACTATGGAAACGTATTAATGTTGAATTGTCAAACTTGACGCATATAAATTTAATTGCTGGTGTTTTCGAAAGCAAAACAGTGTAAAATGATAAGTGATGAAGAATTTTCCATTCCTGAAACTCCTCCAGAGCTGGTTAAGGTAGTGATTACTGCTTCATTAGAATTATTGCCAAAGAAATCAAGAGATAGGTACGAATATGTTTTCAATCATTTATATAAAACACTAACAACTGTAAGGAAAAATCATTTCCTTACAGTAAGGAAATGAATATTTTCTAACAGTTAAGAAATATTGTTTAGAATATCAAAATTTCCTACAGATTTGCGAAAAATTACATGTATACATTTTTGCAGAAATAATTTATCTGTCAAATTGAAGGTTTACGATATGAACATTTATTATAAATATTTATTACCAAATGCTTTTTAAATTTTTTTTATCGTTTTAACTCGTTCAAAACTTTAAGCAATATGTAATTTATTCTTTTTTTTGGTGCTCTTTAACATCGGAAAGTAATGATAAGAAATTCAAACTTTTATACTTTGACAAAAAAATATGACGTTTTAGAGGCAGACAGATAGTACGCAGCTAAAATAATGTGTCCTATTTTTTTATGAATTACAGAGTATTAAGTAAAATATAAAGTAATCGCTATAGAAAAAATCTGTTTTGAAATACAAATAAAATAATCACAGGACCCAATTTAGATAATCCGTCTCTGGACAAAATAATTTTTTTGCTTTTATATTTAATTATAAAAAAATATAAAAATAAAATCATAAAATTAATTTTCAAAAACAAATTTGAATATAAAAAGAATTGCATATTAAAACAAAATTGTAGCTTTCTGTGAATTATAATAACATTTTTTTAATAATAATCATAATTTATAAATTCAAACTTTTTAATTGTTGTCATTATTGCGCTCTGGTTCTTGCTAATGGTTACGTTTTCAAAGCATACATTTATTAATTAAAGATGTATTATTAAAGTAAAAGAAGGTGGTAAAATAATCAAATAATGTTAGTTATATCCCTAGACCTTCAATAGACTAAAATCTAGATATCGACAGTCAGAAGGTAAGATCTCATAATTTCCAAAAAAAAAACGATTTTAGGGGACAAAATTTAAAGCAGATAAGAACATCAAACTATTAATTATTTTTAAGTTTTGTATAAAAGATAATATTCATGTTCAATACTGTAAATAAACAATAACTAATTGTTTACTCATTTGATAAATTGAACTAACTTTCTCCTATAAAATTGGGTCTATTTTAGTTACGAGGTCCTGCCTTCCGACCGTCGATTTATAAAATCGTACAATGATTAGGTCGCCTTACACAGAAGAGATTTTTAATAAATCGGTTCTGTCGTCGACCAATTCGCATACGATACCTTTACATTAGTGGTATCCAACGAATTCGACCTGTGGATTATCAGATATAAGCGAGTAATTTTTTTCCTTGTGCGTAAAGACGTAAAATTTATCGAGAATAGATGATTAACTTATTGTTTTGATCTTCAACGATTTAATATAAAAGATCCGTTTCAAAAATGATAATAGTCATATATTGTAGGTTGAGGGAGACCAACGAACACGGCCACTTATTAGGATAAGATCCTTTTGTAAAAGCGATTGGCCAAGTACAACTTTGCGCCGATAGATGGCCTCATCGTAATTCCTTGCGGGAAGCGGCCACAACGTAATTAAATCAAAAATAGAGTAGGTTTTTGAAAATATGCATTCCGACAAAGTACCACCACTGATGATTCCTATAAGGATGAAACATGTATGGTAATAGTTTATTACAGCTAAGTTTGAGGTGCAGCATGAAATATTTGAAATCACGAAATCACAGATAGAGGCTCATAATAGTTTTTTTACATAACATGTTCCAAAAATAATATTTTCGGCACATTCCAGGTCGAGTCCCGTAAAATCACTTTCGGATCGTGTTACATACAATTTTTTATCTACAGTAGTTTATTATTCATTATTGAAATGAAAAATCGAAAGCGTTTTTTGACAAGCGTTATCAAAATCAAATAAATGTTGTTCTCAAAGTCGTCTAAGTACGTTTATATTAAAAATCGTCTGGAAAGTACAAAAAAATCATCCCGACAGTAAACAAGTGATATTTTTGCGGTAATTACGAGTTTTCTAAAATTTAAATTTCTATATATAGTATAAGTAGCGAGAAAGCTAAATAGGTCAAAGATTTAACATCATTTTTGGGGTTTTTAACCATGCTAAATCGATTGCCGTTATTCGTTTGTTTATTTATATCTCTCACCGTTCTCGAGTTTAACCAGGCTAACAGACAGGCGGGCAAAAACGTTTTACAATTTTTTTTATCTTCTAAAACTATAAAAAATCATCCAGACAGTAAAAAATCATACCGAAAATGTTACTTTCGGTACGATTTGTGTAAAGTTGTTCTTTCGTTTTAATAAAGTTAGAGGTTCGTGAAGCTGCACAAAAATTATTTTAGTATATGACGGCAAAAGTTCGAGTTTCGTGAAGCTGCACAAAAATTATTTTAGTATATGACGGCATACATTAAGTCAAAATTTCAAACTTGGAGGTTGACATCAATTTTTTTTAAATGAAAACGTATTGAAAAACTATAAAGCCCGTTGAATTTTATTTTATTTTTCTACATATTAAAGAACTATTTTGTTTAAATATAAAGTGACCCTATATGAAAACAATTTTTTCTCAAAAATCGTAAACGTCTATTTTATTACCAAAAAAAAAAACAAACACCAAGGAGGCAAATACATATAAAATTGTAAATTTCCTTTAATGACGTAGACATACAAAAAAGTCTTCTTTTAAATTAAATTTTCGGAGGATAACACCATCATCCCTTAAATGTGAGAAATTTTTTCTTCTCAAAATGTTGAACTTTAGGAAAATCGGTAACATGTCAATTTTATTTTCCAAAAAGTCATTGACTAGTGATAAAGGTTTTATGAAATGAAAAGAATAATCAGTCTTGGAAAATATCTGAAAGGTTATTAGACGTTAAATTATTACTATTATTATATAATTAAAATAAGCCTACAATATTCTTTGAAAATAATCTATAAGTGGAAAAATAATTCAAATTCTTAAATTTGATTCAGTCATATTATACTGAAAATGAGCTATTCTATATATTTTAATAAAAATGGTAGAATTTGGACTCAGAAAATGTCTCTGGATCTCAGAAAATGGAAAAACTAATTGTTCTAGACATATTTTAAATTCAACACTTCACCACTACAATCGGTGTATCAACTTTTGAACCGCGTTTTTTTTAAATTTTAAGTTTTCTTGCAAAATGGTTTTAAATGAAAGCAAACTTAAAATATTTGATTGTAAAATATTGAACGCAGGTCTTTCTGACACGGATGAAAATATATTAAGTTTGTATCATGTTTTAAATTTTATAAATCTGTCTGCTCCCTTAAAATACGCCATACAAAAGGAATAGAAAATATTTTACAACTGACGAGGCCAATGCTAAAATAATTGATTAAAATATAAATTACAGATCATAAAGTTTCACGCACGAGTCCGAAATTCTTACAAGAGAGGCGAATGGGTTTTTATAAAAAATGAGCCTTATTAATCAGTTTTATCTACATATATTTTTTACCGAAGTTGTATATTCGTAAATGCAATTTAATTATGAAATTTACTTAATAATTAGGCTTCTAGTTATTATAATTTTAATGCAAAAACAGTGAAAAATACCTATACACTGTTTTATGAATAAAATCATACCTGGGATTGATTTTTTTATTTATAATTGTTAAAAAAAATGTACTGTACCTGTAGCCTAATCAAAAAAATTTATTACCAATCTTATCGAATACGGCAATTCCCTTTATGATCCAATAAAAAACGTTACAAAATCTTTATCTGTATTATTTAAAGCTCAATTTGCTCAGTAAGTCGTTATAGTATTTTTAAAATCGCATATATAAGTTTAAACCTAAACATTTTCTAGTCCAAAACATGTTTTATAAAATCCGTAATAATTTTGAAAATCTAAAATAAAACTAAAAATATGTTTTCCACTAGGTTATTGATCAGTTCGGAGACCTATTAAGTATTACTGAGCATTTTTACCACAAAAAATTATTAATTATAGGCGTTGAAAATGTTTTTGTTTGTTGTTTTTCAAAAAAGCAATGAAATGTTTCCGAAAATTCGATAATTAGCTACACAGACGGATTAAATGTTGTGAAACAAGGCAATTGCCATTTGGGTTTTTTCCATAAGGCGCAGCTGTTTATTCGAAGGAAAGAAACCCTAAAATTGTTGGTAAATGCTACAAAAACATCCTACATTTACAAAATTTCGCGTAAAAGTGGATAAAAATAATAGAATCGAGTTATAACGATGTTAATAGAAATCCCCACTACTCCGTTAGAGATTCGGTCAAGATCAATCACTTTAAAGTATGAAAACGGCGCGATAAATAAAAAGTAAACAGCTCTGAGGACAGTTTAAATAACAAATCAAAGTTTTAACAAGAAAAGCCGACTAAAAAATAATGAAAACTGCGTAAAGTAATAATGAACATCGAATGCTTTGTTTGATCAGACACCATTTTGAAAGTCCCGTAGATTACACAGCATGTTTTACATGTATTAAGGCATTAAATAAAATTATTAAACAAAAATAATCACCAACAAACATTGTTTATTGTTTATAAAATGAATTTTGAATAGGTAAATTAATTTTAAAATACTTTAAAGCGAACTTAAAGGCGTTTGCATTATAAAAAGGACGAGGCCATGACGCCGACATAGCAACGCGAAATTTGTGATTCGAAAATGCAAGTATTTGAGATTTAAGAGCATGTTGCAGTTGTCATCGATTACCACGTGACAAGCGTGATTTTAATGACCGTCAGAGAAAGATCTCGCGGGGGTGCTAAAGCTATTCATTCGACCTCGACGACTTAGACAGTGAACACATTAGTAGGGTTCAATGACACAACACTAAATTCACTAAAATCCACTTACCAATTGTCTAATTTGATCAATTCCTCTGGTTTCTTGGCTTTTCTGTCAGCTTTGAGTCGAAGGGCTTGTGGATATAATTTGAGGACCTGCTCGAAATGTTGACAGGTGCCGTGGGTGAAGAACGTAGCCGTATCTTTCGCAGAGGCCATACCTATTGCTGTTCACAAACTGGCACTGCTAAGCTGGCGTGCTGTAGCCTAGTTGGCGGGTTCGCCGTAGTTAGCGGAGCGGCAGCACTGGCGTGGCCTCGATTGTCTGATGTTTCCCCAAGCCCGACCCAGCAAGACTGACATTCCCCTGCGACGTTGCCAATTGTTTTATCGCTGTTATTCTCGGGTGGAAAATGCAGCTTTGGAGTTTCGCCCGTCCTGAAATTTCTGAAAATAATAACCACCTGTAAATGCTGAATGAAATTGATAAGAGACATCAGAGTGTCGTGTAAATCGTAAACTTTTGCTCTATGAGATTCTCATTGTGTGCGTGACCTCGTACTTATTGCGAGAGAATCTACAACGGGGATTAGAATAATGTTTTTGCTTTTGCTGCTAGCTAATTTTACGTGTATTTATATTTTAATAACTAAGCATTTTTTATTAAAAATATGTAATATTTATTAAACGAAAGCCAAATTTATAGAACTTATATCGTGGCGCCATTTGTTTTAAAGATATCTAAATAACAATTAAATTAGTTAAATGAAAGCATTTTTTTTTTAAATAAAAATAAATAATCTAGAGACTAATTATTTTTGAGATAATTTTCAACTATTTAAATCAATGAAAATGCACACACTGTTTAAATCATTATTTTGAAAGATGTTCAAAAATCATTCTTTTCAAAGATAACATGATGTTTTTTTTTATTTCACTGAAAAATAGGGATAGTCCCTTTAAATTAGGAAAATTTACCGCAATTTTTCCTACACGAATGAGACACGGGTCAAATTGAAGGTCTCGGTCTCCCTGGACAATAATTTCTAATTTCATAACGGGCAGTAAAAAAAAGGTACGTTAATATATAAAATTTTTGGGTTTTTCGCCGTTATTCCAATTTTCCGGAAAAACTAAACAAATCCGAGAAAAACGTATAACATGGGATTTTAGATAATTAAATTCCCCATAATTTCGGCACTAGATTGCGAAAAAAATACATGTGTAGGAGTTTTTGCCTTTTTTAAATATTGAGGACCAACAATGCACTTTTGTGCAAAATGTTCTGGTGCAAAATTGCAGATCATCAAATTCCCTACAACTTTTGTAATTAACTTTTTTCGGAATTACGCACAGTTAAACCGCTAGAGGGCGCGTAAGAAATATACATGTAGGCTATTCGGCCTTTTTTGTAGATTTTCAGTACAAATAATGCATTTTCAAAGAAAATATTATGAACCAAAGTTATAGAGCATAAAATTTCCTACAATTTTTGTATTTAACTTTTTTTTTAATTCCTCATAATTTCGGCGCTAGAGGGCGAAAAAAATACACATGTAGGATTTTTAGTTTTTTTTTTTTTTAAATATTGAGAACAAATAATACACTTTAGTGCAAAATGTTCTAGTGCAAAATTGTAGAGCATCAAATTCCCTACAACTTTTGTATTGTCCTTTTTTCGAATTACGCATGGTTTAACCGCTAGAGGGCGCGAAAGAAATATACATGTAGGCTATTCGGCCTTTTTTGTAGATTTTCAGTACAAATAATGCATTTTTCGAAGAAAATATTATGAAGGAAAGTTGTAGAGCATAAAATTTCCTGCAACTTTTGTAATTAACTTTTTTCCGAATTACACACAGTTAAACCGCTAGAGGGCGCGAAAGAAATATACATGTAGGTTATTCGGCCTTTTTACTTTCCGAACAACAGAGTTGTATAGAAGGAAAGTATTGCGATCATGATATTTTGTAGATTTTCAGTACAAATAATGCATTTTCAAAAAAATATTATAAACTAAAGTTGTAGAGCATAAAATTTCCTACAATTTTTGCATTTAACTTTTTTTTTAATTCCTCATAATTTCGGCGCTAGAGGGCGAAAAAAATACACATGAAGGATTTTTTGCTTTTTTTTTAATATTGAGAATAAATAATACACTTTAGTGCAAAATGTTCTAGTGCAAAATTGTAGAGCATCAAATTCCCTACAACTTTTGTCTTAACCTTTTTTCGAACTACGCATGGTTTAACCGCTAGAGGGCGCGAAAGAAACATAAATGTAGGTTATTCGGCCTTTTTTGTAGATTTTCAGTACAAATAATGCATTTTTCGAAGAAAATATTATGAAGTAAAGTTGTAGAGCATAAAATTTCCTGCAACTTTTGTATTTGACTTTTTTTTTAATTCCCCATAATTTCGGCGCTAGGGGACGAAAAAAATTCCCATGTAGGATTTTTTTTGGCTTTTTTTAAAATTCGAGGACAAATAATCTACTTTAGTGCAAAATGTTCTATTGTAAAATTGTAGAGCATCAAATTTAGTACAACTTTTATGTTAAACTTTTTTCAGCACTCATATAAATGAATGACCTTATTATTTTTAATATTTATTTAGACTATTATGACCAACCAACCCCCGGTATATCATATTATTATTTTTTCAAGCAATTTTAGAGGGATAACCAAAACACATTATAATGTGCTTTATTATTTCATCTTAGAATTTGCTGTTTTTCTCAAGGCACTTGTGCTGTCTTTGTTTATATTGTCAAAACTAATTATTTTTATTTACATTTTTCTTAAGACACTTTAGATGTCTGTGTTATAGAAAAACAAATAGTACAGAACATTATGACGAAAAATGTTTAGTCAAACTCGGTATAAAAACGTGGTTGAAAGCAGGAGAAAAAGCCAGTTAAAAATCAAATTTCAAACTACCAACACGTCACCGAAGTTCGTGTATTTAACGCCGAGACGCCGACGCTAATAATTTCTAGAAACAGTTGGGTTTTTTTACTTCTTCAAAACCCAGTATATTTTTACAAATTAAACAGCGAACACCATCAACAGAAGCGACGACATTCGACGTCATTCAACGTCGCGACGTCTTCGCCCCGACGCTTAATATTTCGGCATCTACCTATGTTTTTAATTTCTCATTGTCAACGACAATTTCTTCACTTCGCTTGGATTTATGTGGGTCTTCCCAAAAATAAATGGGATTATCCCCCCTTCATTTTAAATTATTTTTAGTAAAAGTGGACCATCAACTTATTTTTCTAGATACATTTAAAAATAGTAGCAAATACGCGCTTTTTTAATAAATATTTTAAATATCATGAAAAAACCCGCATATTATTAGTTGTTATATTAGGCAAGATCTCGTCCAATAATTATGTTTTGTGTCATTCTACCCTGTTATGCGCAGAAAAAAAATGGACTAGAGCGTAGGACTACTTAAAATTAACCAGAAAATACTAAAAAAAAGAATTTTTATACCCAATTTATTAGAATACAAGCACATTTTCCTTGGACAACAACGACAATATCTAAATTATTTTTATATATTACAATAAATAATTCCGAGATAATATAAGACTTGTACTACGTATCTCAGATAAAACGCAATAGATATCTCAACAAACATTTTATTTTAAATTTATACATACATATTGTAATGAAATCTGTACGAGTTTTGAATTTTATAAATATAAGTTAATTGTTATTTAATTGTTAAAAAGTTTTGATATTTTAAAGAGTTTATTGATATATAAAATATGAAAGGATGCCAAATCAACTGTTGCTGTATATAAAGAAATCGTATCTCATTGTTATGATTATATAATAATTTTGGAAATTTAAAGGAAAATTTCAGTTATAGAATAAGTAAATGATAAGAAGATGGACAAAAGTGAATAAAAGATTTTTTTTTAAATAATCAAGTATGAATAAAAAATTTCATTTTGAAAAAAAATAATAAACAGAAAAGAAATTTGTCACATACAAAAGTCTGGAAACAATGCTCTCATCATATTTGCTTTAAAAAAAAAATCAAGATGACCGCCTGTAACAAAAACAAATGAACGTTTTTGAATTTTAAGCGCATGAAAATGTGAAAAAATACATGTTATTACTAAATCCCGAAGTTGGACAATTTATCTTTGGTAGTTTTTTAATCCCAGGACCGTTTCCAGACTTTTTTGAAACATGAAGGACCGTTTCCAGACTTTTGAAAGACCCTGTATATAATTTTTGGTAAAATGTCAATTATATACAAATGCTATTAAAATGTGATGAATCTTGAAACAACACCCTGAGGAGGACTATTTTGATTTTTTGAAAAATATGTTACCGGTTGTGCGATATTTTATAAACGAGAATTTCCCAAATGGATATACAGAGGTGGACCCCATGCCCGGGCTCCTCGGTCGCCAGATTTTAACCCTGTAGATTATCACGCCTCTGAGATCGATAGCAGAGAAAAACTTCTTGATAGAATTAATGATACTTGTGAGGAAATCAGAGCCAACCCATTAATAATCAGAAACGCTACTCAGAACATATTGAAAAAAGTTTGTTAATGTACTGAACAAAATGGTGGACATTTTTAACATCTACTAAAATGATTTTCCCATAAGCGTTTCCGTTTCCTCATACATATTGAAATGTGGAGGCACTTGCTTTGTCTTCCTTTTGTACTGTCATCTGCCATATGTCACTTTCTCCTTTCGTCGGTGAAAGTGTGTGTTCCTTTGTCAAAAGCACTGCGAATTTTTTATACTGTTGCCCCCCCCCCTTTTTTCATTGCTATGACCATTAAGTGGTCCTTTCGGTTCACCCACGTAGGGTGGCCTTTAATTTGTATCTGCCTTTTCCGGGATGGTGATCCCCCTAAAGGTGCTTTCCCTTTGTATGGGTAATCATGGTTACCCTCTAGGGAGCAACCTGTTTGCTAAATTTTAAGTTTTATTTCATTTTAATTTCATTAATTTTCATAAATATTCAGTATATTCCTTTTCAAGTACCGTCTTATTTAATTTTTACCTCATCTACTTGTTTACTTCACTCATGTGATTAATAATTTTTTTTCCCTTTCTAAATACTTAATATTGGTAAGAACTTATGACTAATTACGAACGTTTGTATCTTTAGGCCTGATGATGGTCAGTGGCCGAAATAAGTTGCCTGCTTGTACTTTACATTTTTACAATTAAATTTTGTGGTACCTGACTTTGTGCTTTATTACTTGAAACTTTGGACCACATTTGAGAAATGGATAACCTTTGGGATTCAAATTATTTATTTATTTTTTCCAACATCTTACTCTTCTACATATTAATGAAATTAACTTACCAAAGTTGTTGTCCAATACCTAAGCAGATTTTTAAAACACCACACAAAAAATCTGCAAATGTATAGGTACATATTTATTTTTGTTATTATTTATTAAATTTTCCCTTTTAGTTGTAAATATTGATGATTAAGTAACCGTTAAGTAGTGTTAAGCCATAATATCAATTTAATGAAAAATGAATAATAAATATTTTTTTCCATATGTTGCGGATTTTTTTTAGTGTATTGTTACATAAAAAATAATATTTGTTTTTTTTTTAAACTAGGAACACGATCACTAAAATACATTCATAATATTTGTGGAAAGAAAAAATAAATGTATACCAATAAATTAATCATATATTTATTATATAAAAAAATAAAGAACGTATAAATTAAGAAGAAAATTTGCAAAAAAAAAAGGGCAATTACATTACAAATAAATCAAGCTAGGACGAAATGTGAAGAAGAAATAACAGATTGGGATAGAGAAGTAAAAGTTGTGCAAAAGATAGAACACGAAAATCGAACCACAGGACTATACAAAATATTTTTTTTTATTATTAGTTATTTTTTATAGAATCCACCCCAAAAAGATTTTGTTAAAAATAAACCATTACCGTCCAAAATTGTTAGATTCATAGGAAATATGATTTTTAAATGCCGGTAAAAAATATCTTCAGTTACTTTTTTATTCCGACTAACAATTTTAGTACACCTATTCTAAATGTTGTGTCGCCCACCACTGGCCCCTATAAGGATCCGTTATACCTACTAAGTTATTCATGAAGCAGAAGGTATTCTTACTACATCTACAACAATTCTACAAGACATTCTGAGTGGATAGTGGCAGCTTGAAATGTTGAATATCTTACGAAAGGATTAACAGCCATGAATTTCAAGAAGTTTCTTTAAAAAAAAAATACTATCGAAAAGCGTCAGAGCTGTTTTTAATAAATATATTTGACTCTTATAATAAAAAATATATAATTGTTTTAAATGTAAATTTTAATTTAATTTTATTGGAAGCTAAAAAAGAAAAATGGAAGCTGGAACTTCTAATTACTAGAACCGACAAATAGAGTTCTCCAGATATTAGTGAAAACTATCTAACTGAAAAATAAAGTGGGCCCCAAAAAAAAACAAGAATGTAACCGGTTCTAATTGGTAATTAGACCTTTTTTATTTCAAGTTTTATTGGCTACAGTAAAAGTAATTGTAATTAGTAATCGATTATTTTTCGTCTGGTGTAATAGAATTTATAATATATTGTTAAAGACCTATTAGCCTTTTGGGTTAAGTGGTATTTAAAAAACAGTTTTTTAACTCATTAGTCAAAGCTGAAAAATTAGTATGAACCAGTAAATAATTTCCTTAAAATAAGTGACCGCCGGGAATTGTTTTTTAAATGGAAAAAAATTACTTAGCTATGTTAATAATAATATTTTGCAACTTAGTATTGTTTGTATTTTTGCAACAAAAAAAACCTTTACGCTTACTATATTTTATAGCCCATTATTTTTTATACAGGGTGTTTCAGAATTCGACGTTCAACTGTTTATAGTAGACTCCGGAGTAACTAGACTAGGGACCCTCATTGTGACGTGACACTTTTTTCAAAACCTATTACCAGTGGCATTCCAATTAGGTAGGGCCCAATATTTTGCCCCCAAATTGTTTTTTTTTCAATTGCTTGTTTAATTTAGTGAAAAAAATGCATAATATTTGATATTGATAAAATTAATAGTTTTTGAGAAAAATTAGATGGAAGTGGTCCAGCATTTTTTTATTTTTTATTATTTTTAGGTAATGATGATTTCTCTTATCCAAATCATTTTAGCATATTGAATTGGACATACTTAAAATATAATATTCATGTGAAAAAAGCTAGAAGAGACAAAAATATGCTGAAATACTCTGCGTGTCTCACTTCCATCTAATTTTCTCAAAAACTATTTTATCCATATCAAATGTTATGCATTTTTCACTCAATTAAACAAGCAACTAAAAAAAAACAATTTTGAAAATGTATCCATTGGCGTATAAAACTGGAGGCAAAAGCTTTTGAAAAAATATCTCGTCGCAAACAATAGGTGGAGTTATTGGGAGACAAATACTCACGATTGTGGGCATGCGTTAATGTTAGATTAGGTTTTTTCTAATTATTTAGAAAAAAACTGCTATCTGAATCTAGCAGGGGTTAATCATTAATAAAAAATTGCAGGGTCATTAGTTTATTTACTCAGCTGCAAAGTTTCGTTATTTTTAAAAAAGTTACTGGGAAAAAACTGTTTTTATAGATTAACTTTATCACCCTGTATTTCGAAAAAATTTTAATATTAATTTCTGACCTAGATATTTTTATTTTATGAGAGGAGTCTACCATAAACGGTTGAACGTCGAATTCTGAAAAACCCTGTATAAGAATACTACATGGTGTTCAACGGTTTTTTTCCTAATTGTAGTGTTGGCATCATCCTGTATATTTTTAATATTTATTTTTTAATTTTATAACGATTATTTAATTATAAATTTTTGTCAAGGGTGACGTTTTCTGTCAAATTAATAAATACTACATAGTGTTCAAGTTATTTTTTAATCATAATTTATATATTATTATCATCGTGTAGATTTTTGTTATTTTTGTCGAAATTTAATAAAGTTTATTGGATTTAGAAACTTTTATTAAAAATAAAATTTTCTGACATATTAATAATACAGGGTATGCAAACTTAAGTCATCAAAGGTGAAAGAAAATTGTAAATAAATGAATTTTATTTTTAAAAGAAAAAAAAACATTTTATGGCATGCTAACCTATATTTTGCAGCTTATTATTTTTTGAGTTTTTGAGAAAAAAAATTAAAAAATCTTTTATTAGCGCTAACCGATATATTTTACAGATCATTATTTTTTATATTTTTGGAGAAAAAAAAATGATTCGTTTTTAATTTTGTAGTTTATTGGATTTAGAAACTTTTATCACATGTGAATTTTTCTGTTACATTAATTATACACGGTGTGCAAACTAAAGAGTTATTTTTTAGTCATAATTTACATATACTTGGCATCATCCTGTAGTTTTTTGATATTTTTGTCGCTAATTAATAAAATTTATCAGATTTAGAAACTTTTATCAAATGTGAAATTTTCTATTAAATTAATTCTACAGGGTAATCAAACTAAATAGTTATTTTTTAGTCATAATCATAATTTACTTATTCTTGGCATCATCCTGTAGTTTTTTGATATTTTTGTCGCTATTTAATAAAGTTTATTAGATTTAGAAACTTTTATTAAATGTGAAATTTTCTGTTAAATTAATTCTACAGGGTAATCAAACTAAAGAGTTATTTTTTAGTCATAATTTACTTATACTTGACATCATCCTGTAGTTTTTTGATATTTTTGTCGCTACTTAATAAAGTTTATTAGATTTAGAAACTTTTATCAAATTTGAAATTTTCTGTTAAATTAATTCTACAGGGTAATCAAACTAAAGAGTTATTTTTTAGTCATAATTTACTTATACTTGGCATCATCCTGTAGTTTTTTGATATTTTTGTCGCTATTTAATAAAGTTTATTAGATTTAGAAACTTTTATCAAATGTGAAATTTTCTGTTAAATTAATTCTACAGGGTAATCAAACTAAAGAGTTATTTTTTAGTCATAATTTACTTATACTTGGCATCATCCTGTAGTTTTTTGATATTTTTGTCGCTACTTAATAAAGTTTATTAGATTTAGAAACTTTTATCAAATGTGAAATTTTCTGTTAAATTAATTCTACAGGGTAATCAAACTAAAGAGTTATTTTTTAGTCATAATTTACTTATACTTGGCATCATCCTGTAGTTTTTTGATATTTTTGTCGCTATTTAATAAAGTTTATTAGATTTAGAAACTTTTATCAAATGTGAAATTTTCTGTTAAATTAATTCTACAGGGTAATCAAACTAAAGAGTTATTTTTTAGTCATAATTTACTTATACTTGGCATCATCCTGTAGTTTTTTGATATTTTTGTCGCTACTTAATAAAGTTTATTAGATTTAGAAACTTTTATCAAATGTGAAATTTTCTGTTAAATTAATTCTACAGGGTAATCAAACTAAAGAGTTATTTTTTAGTCATAATTTACTTATTCTTGGCATCATCCTGTAGTTTTTTGATATTTTTGTCGTAATTTAACAAAGTTTATTCACCTAAATTAGGAAGTTAGTTCCTTTGATTTTCAATGATGTTGAAAAATATCGTCATCACTATTTTAACACTCTACTTACGTTTCGATAACTATGTTAGCATCATCAGGAGTTGATGATAAACTCCTTAGAATGTTAGAAAAGTGTAATTTTGGTTAGTGGTAACGATATTCTTCAACAAACGGGTTTAAACGAATATAATAATGTAAGGAATTATGATGACGAGTCAAGTGCTTTGGACCAGACCACTTTAATGGCGTCATAAATCAATAGATGTTGATTGTTTAATAATCTGAGACGCCATTGAGAGGCAAAAGGGAAATAAAACATTCAGATAGAATCAGCGTCGATAGACACATCATATTGTTGAAGTTTGTTCGAATAAAGTTTTAGTTAATTTAATTATTTATGTAATAATCATATTCAAGTCAATATTTTAATAAATCTAGATGGGACAACCTTTATATATATCTAGTTCTCTAAATATTTTTATTTCGTGCGGTGCGTGATATTGCGTACCCAGAAACCACAAACGCAATACCTAAATCAACCAATTTAAAACAACTTTCTACATAGTACTTAAAAACTGAATTTCTAATAATCATATTTCAACAGCAGCGGGTGTCTGAAAAAGAAATCGCCTACTACTAGCCAAACCAAAGAAACCATCGCGCTGAGCAGCTATAAAAATCTTCCACAGATTAAAACATCGATTTCTGAAGTCTTACAGCGTAATTCGTTATTTATACACCGTAAAAACTGATTTACAGGGTGTTCTGTTATAGAGCAACAAATAAAATTTAGGTAAAATAGATTCAACTCAAAAATTGAAAATTTGCACCACAAAATGTTAAAGCAATTTTATATATTTTCATAATTGGAAAAAAAATATTATTGTTACACCTTCAAAATTTGCGCCACTGGCGGACCCAATATTTAAAAAATTAATTTTTAATGCAATATTATATATTTTCCTAAGTGGAAAAATTATATATAAATAATGTTGATTGATTATTTACTGTAATTATACCCTGGATTTCAAAGCGTCATGACGTAAATTCCAGAATTAAAATCCAGAATTGTTTTAAAAATTCTGATTTTGATCATGTATAAAATTTGGTGATTTTCCTACTATTCAAAATGAAAGAATAAAATTTTAAAGATATCAATATACAGGATGGTTCTCGATACTTTACTCAATTAAAATATATTATTGTTAAACACTTCCCTTGAAAATTTGCGCCACTGGCTGACATTTTATTATAGTCCAAAATTTTTAATGCAATATTATATATTTTTCTAAGTGGTAAAATTATATATAAATAATGTTGATTGATTATTTATTGTAATTTGTACCTAACCCGGATCTCAGGGCGTCATAGTTAAATACAGGATTGTTTTAAAAAAATCCTACTTAATTTTTTTGATCATGTATAAAATTCGAAATCTAGATAAATTTCAATTTGATTCTTAAATTTTTGTTAAATAACTAATATTTTTGTTTTTCGATATGGCACAGATCGCTAGTAGCATAGAAGGTCCATAAAACGTTTTTATTATTCCCTTAAAAGGTCTTTAGGCCCGAGGACTTAGAACGAACATTTTATAAACGTTATTTGAGGCACATTTTTAAAAGATACCAAAAGCGGCATTTTATAAACGATATCTGAGGCACATTTTTAATAAATATACCAAAAACGCGTTTCATAAACGTTTGTGGCACGTTTTTTAAATTAGATCTTAAGGCCCTTTAGTCTTAACTTCTGCGCATGATTTTTGTTTCCGTATATATTCCACGTCACATTTCAAATATACCGCCTTTTTCTGCATGATTTTTGTTAACGTATTTATTTTATGACACGTTTATAATACAATGTTGTTTGTCCCATTCAAATTTGACTTCTAATAACGGAGATATCCCTCTTCATACTTTCCCCCCGACCCCGCGGAGGTCCGTTGTTCCAAAACAGTCTTAGTTTATCTACTGATAATTGAGGTACATTTTTAATAAATATACCAAAAAGGCGTTTCATAATCGTTTGTGGCACGTTTTTAAATGATAAGAAAAATGACATTTTATAAACGATATTTGAGGAAAATTTTTAATAAATTCACCAAAAAGGCGTTTCATAAACGTTTGTGGCACGTTTTTAAAAGATACCAAAAAGAGCAATTTATAAACGATATTTGAGGATTTTTTTTAATAAATACACCAAAAAGGCGTTTCATAAACGTTGTTTGTGGCACGTTTTTAAAAGATACCAAAAAGAGCATTTTATAAACGATATTTGCGGAAGATTTTTAATACATACACCAAAAAGGCGTTTCATAAACGTTGTTTGTGGCACGTTTTTAAAAGATACCAAAAAGAGCATTTTATAAACGATATTTGAGGAAATTTTTTAATAAATACACCAAAAAGGCGTTTCATAAACGTTGTTTGTGGCACGTTTTTAAAAGATACCAAAAAGAGCATTTTATAAACGATATTTTAGGAATTTTTTTAATAAATACACCAAAAAGGCGTTTCATAAACGTTGTTCGTGGCACGTTTTTAAAAGATACCAAAAAGAGCAATTTATAAACGATATTTGAGGATTTTTTTTATTAAATACACCAAAAAGGCGTTTCATAAACGTTGTTTGTGGCACGTTTTTAAAAGATACCAAAAAGAGCATTTTATAAACGATATTTGCGGAAGATTTTTAATAAATACACCAAAAAGGCGTTTCATAAACGTTGTTTGTGGCACGTTTTTAAAAGATACCAAAAAGAGCATTTTATAAACGATATTTGAGGAAATTTTTTAATAAATACACCAAAAAGGCGTTTCATAAACGTTGTTTGTGGCACGTTTTTAAAAGATACCAAAAAGAGCATTTTATAAACGATATTTTAGGAATTTTTTTAATAAATACACCAAAAAGGCGTTTCATAAACGTTGTTCGTGGCACGTTTTTAAAAGATACCAAAAAGAGCAATTTATAAACGATATTTGAGGATTTTTTTTATTAAATACACCAAAAAGGCGTTTCATAAACGTTGTTTGTGGCACGTTTTTAAAAGATACCAAAAAGAGCATTTTATAAACGATATTTGCGGAAGATTTTTAATAAATACACCAAAAAGGCGTTTCATAAACGTTGTTTGTGGCACGTTTTTAAAAGATACCAAAAAGAGCATTTTATAAACGATATTTGAGGAAATTTTTTAATAAATACACCAAAAAGGCGTTTCATAAACGTTGTTTGTGGCACGTTTTTAAAAGATACCAAAAAGAGCATTTTATAAACGATATTTTAGGAATTTTTTTAATAAATACACCAAAAAGGCGTTTCATAAACGTTGTTTGTGGTACATTTTTAAAAGATACCTACAAAGATGATTTAAAAACGTTATTTGAGACAATTTTTTAAAAACATACCAAAAAGGTGTTTTATAAAGAATTCGGCAAAAAACATAACTCGTGATAATTTATTTGTCTCTCTTCAAATACTGTTGGGTAAAAGAGGCAGAAAATGATCTTACTACCCACGAATTTTAAATTGTACTATAAATGGAAGTTTTTAAATTATTTTTTGTACCATAAATGGATTTTTTTAAAACGTATGACGAACAATAAACGAATATAAAAGTTTTTAAAACTCATATTTTGCATCATGAAAACGTTTATTGGTAATCCTGGAAAAACGTTTATAAAAACGTTAGTTTAACGTATGTCTGGAATATTTTGAGGATGTTAAAATTTGTGACATTTGTACCTAGCTCGTACGTCCATTGTACTATAGCGGATCTTTTTAAAACGTCCAAGTAAGTCCAGAGGAGTCGTTTTTTAAACGTTTTTAGAACGAAGTTCCTTAACGCGGCTTGCGATTAGAAAAGAGTTAACTGGCAGAAATCGTCACGTAAGGAAAAAGCGTTATGCCCCCTCCTGCGATCAGCTGTATAACCTCAATTTTAACACGAGTAAATTTAATTTAATTTTTTGTTTCTGTTTTAGTTAATACGGACCTTATATTTTTTTATATAATTTATTATTCATTATTTTATATTTAATTTTTAATCAATGAATATTTTTTCTAAAATATTAAATGACAGAGAGAGAGAAATAGGGAGAAAGAGAGGAATGTTTTTTGGCGTGATGAAAATACAATAATAGAATCAATAAATCTACATATAAAAGCAAGTTTAGAGTTGAAAAAATGAAAAAAAATAACGTAAGGAAGTTTGTCCCTGACTGGGGTCTCCCCGACCGCACAATTTTTTGACCACATTTCACTGTAGTCCCAGAATAGCGAAAGAAAACAAAATTATTTAATAACTTGTTGTAAATTAGTCCTAAATTTTATTTTGTCGCACTTTATTTAAAAAAAAAATCGGAGAGAATTCCTGAACTCATGAATATTAATATAATGAAAATTTCATTTTCGGGTAAATTTGTCATAATTATTACTTAGAAATATACTAGGCAGTTATAAATTCCTCAAAAATAAAAAAAAAGAAGCCGCTGCCGCCAATCAAGTTTTGCGCATAATTATTTTTTTTGACATTATTTTTCAATTTTTAGCGGTTAAAATTTTAAAATTTCGGCTTCGTCACAACCCGGTTTATGTGCAGTAAAATTGTCATTGTCATAGAATCACTCGAACCGGTTTAAGAGAAAATATTAATTCCAACTATCCCCCACCATCAACACCGATCCGAGCGCAGCGAGGTCGGTGAAATTAAATCGATAAGTTGTCCAAAAAAAAAATAGTAGAAAAGTTGAGAAAAAAGAAGAGAGTTGGAGTGATTGAATGATTTGATTGCTCCGAACCTCGCTACGCTCGGCTCGGAGTGGATAGTGAAGACATTTTACGCGAATGTAATTAATTTTTCTGAATTTGTTCTGAAAAGTTACACTGGAAGAAACATTTGTTTACACTAGAAATTAAATGACTAATTTTAAATTCCAATAACTATAATGTAACGCTTTGATTAAGGTGAAAAACTAATGAATCTAACCTGGTAGGGATTTCGTATAAATTTTACCAAATATATTCATTATCCTGGATGTCGAAGTCAAATGATAATATTATCAAATTTTTCTTGTTCCTCAGTTTCTTAGTTAACCGCATGCTCAGAGATAAGGGCGTCCGGGGTTATCGTCCCGCTCTAAGGTCGACCCTGGTTAAAAAATATCAAGCGTATAGGCCCCATTTGTTTTTGAGTAATTTTTATTCCTAATGGACGATTTTAGCAAGTAAGATTTTTGGGAATTTTATATAACGACATTTAATCTTAATCATATCGATTGGGTTAAAAAACAAAACCGACCCAAAATACAATTCCTTTTCTTAAAAATGATGATTTTTTAAAATACGTGACGTATTTACTAATCTGGGGAGTTTATTCGGTGATTTAATTTATGTTGGTAGATTGACATTTCGGTCACTAGAAAAATCGATTAAAATCGAATAGGATATCGGAATCTGTTTTCACATTTTTTTCAGATTAATATCGCTCCATCTCTGATTTTGAACCTATTTTGAAAACTATTATCAAGATTTTCTGATTTCTAAACTTTATTAATAATTAATTAATCATAATTTAACAATTCGATTATCAATGACACATCGAATGATTTCAACGAGTGATTGAGTAGACACTCCTTATTTATCGATACAGTATGTGACGTAAGCAAAGCTTCTAGTATGACGTCATCAAGCCCGCGTAATTTAAATAAGAGGATGTTTTTAGTTGTCTTAAAAAAATAGCAAAGTGGTATTAACAGTAAATTTAGACCTTCTGTATTCAAATATCAATAAAAAAAATGATAAAATTGTCTATTCGTCTACACTAATCAAAAATCAAATAGAGTTAAATCTGGTGACAGCGCAAATCATATTTCAAGAATTTGTAAAGATAACATATTTCTAAACACGTTTATAATATAGACATTACAGGCACAAAATAGTAATACCATATAAATTTTTCAATAAAATGAAAAAAAAAGTTTATATATGTCCATAATGTGTTAAATACCATCAAAATATCTAAATTTGTATAATATAACAAATAAATGATCCAATGGGCTACTTCTGTGATTTTTTAAAAAATTACTTTGAAATATATAAGGTCAAAATGTATTATCTACACTGATTAATAATTTTAAATCTTAACGCTTTTGGGCCCTACTGACTTCTATTTTCATGACGTACTACTTGTAAAGGCGGCCTTGCATACCAGCTTCTAAATTATAACCAATCACATTGCTCAATTTCTTTCCGCTATTTTTCAAGGTCATGCCGCTAAATGTTGGGTGAAGTTTATCTTTTTAGCGGTTTTTTTTACATTTTATTTCTTTTTATTGTCTTTATCTATGCTCATTTCATAGCCAAACTTCTTTGTTTGTGGCTAGGCTCCTAGGCTGTCTTTACTGTAGTATTTTAAAAATAAAAAGCGAAATGAGTACAAAAACGACAAGCGTAAAATTCGAAGTAAACGGTTGTATTTACAATTTTATAGTGGACAATGATATAGCACTGTTATTGTACAGTTGGGGCTGAAAGAAGTTTGTGTGCAAGGCATGGAAACAAAAATTAGCTTCTAATTAATAAGAAGTCAACTTGTAGAAGCTGGTATGCAAAGCCGCCTTAACTCATCCTCCCCTTTTGCAGATTTAGTTTGAAAGTGTCTACTCGGCCACATATTATATTTGGTGGTCAAACTAAAATAATCGGTATATCGATTTTTAGTGGCTTTCGTTAATAGATAATAAGAAATAACATCAAAAATCCGAAGAATTTGGTTTAATGTGATTATGCGTCAGCAACATATTTCTCACATACTTAAGTTTACCTAAATTTAAATTTCATCAATTTTTATAATCTTGTATCATAAAATAATCACATTAGGTAGATTATTTGATGTGCTTTTATTCATTTTCCATTTTTCAGAACACTTTCACAATCACAAAAAGAAAATCACAATCGATATAACATAAAGATAACGACGTAAACAAATTTTGGTTCCATAGACAGTCCCGTTTTAAAAGTGACATTAACAGTAAGGTGTACCAATCTTATAAAAATATATATAAAGAGCCAATTAAATCAAATTTCAGGTAGTAGAAAAAGTAAATTTGTGCAAAGTTATTTAAGGTAGGTATCATATTAGTCATGTAATAAGTAATATCTATATATTATCATAAATTTTAGATTTCGTTATACAAAAGTAGCACATTTTATATTATATCCTTAGCTCTAGTGATATTTTTCACAAATCGGCAACAGCGCGTCTCATTTCCTGTGCTATCTGTACGAGGCAACCGACGAACGAACGGTGATTACGGCGAATGGTTTTTACGTTCAACCAATGCGTTTATGTTTTCTCTCTATCAGGCCTGTGCTTTTGCTTGTGCTGGCAAAGTCATCAACAAAATTATACTCCGTATCGTTGGAAGGCATGGGTATGGGTTCGGTACGAGGGTACCTGGTAAAACTCAAAACTCTCGACTCTATTCAAGTCGAAGGCAGACAGTGGCGTAGCCAGAAAAAAAATCGTTATTTAATTAATATAACATTTTTACACGCTTGGGTGATTGAACGATAATTTTACTCTGGAGAGCCACAAATATGAATAAAAAAATTTTTGATTAATTTTATGGAACATGAAACTATGGATTGTATACAAGGTGGCGCAAATTTAATTGGGGTTTCGTAAACCGTTATAGATACAAAGTTGGTCCAAATAGGAAAAAAGATGCGTATTTTCAATGGTTTTTTTTAATTAAAATATCAGGACCGGTTGTAAAGATATTTTGGGGAAAACCGAAATTGACGATTTTAGTTTTATTTAATTAACAGCTTAATTTTTAAAGATCGAAAATATTTATGCAACAAGTGTGTAAAATGACTTTTTTCACGAATGTGAATTTTGTACGACAATCATATGAGTGAAAAAAGGTACTTAAGTTGCATACAATATTTTTTCTACTACCAAAAAATATGTAGGTATTAAGTAAAAAATACTTTACGCACTAGTGCGTAAAATACTTTACCCAGTAATATTTCATTTTTAGCACTAGTGCGTAAAGTTGAACTTTAAGCACAACAAAGTGTGTGTAGTTAGTATTTTATACATGGTAGTAGAATTTTTTTTTATTGAAGATTCATCTTTTTTAAACAATGTTTCGTCTTTAAATGGCCACCCTCAACTTGAAAAAGTTCTCAAAGTTTAATTATAAATGAAAACAACTGAAAATCATGTACCACAATAAATTTAGTTATACAAAAATTGACAGGCAACTAGTTTCGGTTAACAAACCACCTTCAGACCTATAATAGATATAAATCATGTAGGAAAGAAACTTTTTACAAAGATAAGAATTCTTTCCTACATGATTTGTATCTATTATAGGCCTGAAGATGGTTTGTTAACCGAAACTAGTTGCCTGTCAATTTTTGTATAATAAAATTTATTGTGGTACATGATTTTCAGTTGTTTTCACTTATGATTAGCACTTGACTACATATGAGATATGGATAACTTATTGGATTTGTATAACTAATTGTCAAAATCTAATAAAATTAAGTATTCTACATGGTTGGACATAGAAAAAACGTGGATTTTAAAAATGAAATAAATAGTACAGGTCCGTATTTAAAAAAATAGTTCCTCAAAATCATTATTTGGTAAAATTATTTCGAAAAATAGTATACATCACTTGTGCGAATGTGATTTTTCACACTCGTGCTTACGCTTACGCCTCGTACAACAATATTTTCCTCTCGTGTGAAAAATTTCACTATCCGCACACTATTACGTGTCAAGCTCGGAAAGTGCTATTTTACAAAAATTATTGAAAAGTAAAATACTAGTTTTTTCCGAGATTGACACTTAAATGACTAAAACATGGATGGTAAATTTAAAAATTAGAACAAGTTCATAATAATAATCTAGAGGTTTTACCTATTTACAATGGAAAAAAGCGACTTAAAGCGATGAAAAATATTTGAGCTTTTATGGTAAAACAAATTCAAAAATTATACAGATCGAATACCGGAGTAATAATAATTTGGTAAGAAAATTAATATAATTAATGCTATGTGGTTGTCCATGTCAGAAGCATGAATGATTTACGACACTCGCCTACGGCTCGTGCTATAAACTGTGTGAAGTTTATACGACACTCGTCTTCGGCTCATGCCCTAAATTTCATGCGCGTGAATAATAGCCAACATAGAGAAGCATGAATGATTGCAATGCCATTCGCCTCTGGCTCGTATCGTAAACTTTACCTCGGCCATTCAATGTATGCCTATAAATTTCGAGCAAGTGCAAACAATAAGTTGACAAAGTTTTATCGCAATCGGATGAACGGTTTGACAACGCATAAAATTCGAACAAACAAACAGAAACAAACAAAAACCAAGAAACCAAAACAAAGAAACAAACAAAGCAATAAACGAACAATCAAACAAACAACAAACAAGCAAACAAACATTTGAGTAATAAAATCCAAAATCAAATACCACAAATTTAATAAAAATTCAAAGTTGTTAAACCGACATTAATGGAGAAACAGCAACTAGTTTCGGCAGAATTGCCATCATCAGGCCAAATAAAGGGAAATTAAGAAAGAGTGCTTAGTTTTGGTTGGCGCCAAAAATTGAAATTAACCAAGAAAGCGTGCTCACATTCGAGATAATGGATAATTTGTTGGAATATTAGTTTTGTATATTAGATTTATTATTATAGTTTTTACGTAATTAACAATATATTACAGTGTTGCCGTGTATTAAGGTTTTTTGATAGAAAACTCAATTCGGCTTAAAACACAAAATACTGAACATTCAACTTTAAAACATCTGTAACTGACTGAAATAGATAAATTAGTAATTTAAACATAACCTAACTTTTTCAATATGCTATTTTAAAGCTTTGTAATTAAATTTGGGATTAAACAGTGTGATTGTATTTAAATGGAAGAAGGGTTCCTCAGTTTTCACGGTCTCGTTGAAAATAATCTATTAAAGACGTTACAATTTGTTGAAAATGGATTAATAAAGCATTAGGTATTTTGATAATCAATTAAAAACTATAATAGATCTGAAAATAAGTTTAGTTTATAAGTAATAACTTTAATAAAAATACAAAATTAAAACTGCATACACAAATGACAAATGTCAATTATTTTTTTGAATGTCAATCAGGAGATTTGACAACGTCTACCAGGATAGGAAATTTTGAAAACAAAAGTTTCCCTGGTTTCGCATGTTTTCAATACAACACTTTTTGGGTTTAGAATTGTTTTATTGACTGCACTTTATTACTGACTATGACGTCATTTAAGTCTTATCCTATATACATATTTAGGTTATGCTGACTTTGTACAATTATTTTATCCATTTTCGTAGAGTTTGTTTGTTTGTTACGGTTGTAGCGCTTTGTTTTGATGTTGAAAAAATTTTGAATTTTAAATACAAGATGGCGACTCCAAGATCGGGCCGCCTTTCGAGCTAGTTACTTGTAATAGAGCATAGTACAAGTTGCTCATGCTATCTCTGATGAAAATCAAATTTTTCGATCACAAGATTTATCCCACTTTTTTATGAATCGCAGTGTACACTTATTTTGTTCTTTTTCCTTTAAACGCAGCTTTTTAATAAAGACGATTCATATAATCTTTTGTAACAAAAAAACATTTTTAATAATAAAAATTTTTAAACGCCATAGGCGTACTAAAAAGAAGTTATTATCTTTTATATTATACAGGGTGAGTCATGAGGAACTGTACATACTCCTTGAGGCCTCTATGGGGAATATCAAATGAGTATTAACAAGTGTCTGCTACCATTGTTGTGAATTTTTTATATAAAAAAAACGAACTAATTTTTTTAAGACCGGACTTAATTTTTTTCTAGCGCGAATAAATCAGCTAATTAGGTGGTAGTAGTGTAATGTTTTACCGAAATATGAGACAAATCGAACTTATCGTCCAAAAGTTATGAGCAAAAAAAATTTCAGTCAAAATTCACAACTCCCCCTGTATATTATTAAACAATGGTAGCAGACACTTTTTAATACTCATTTGATATTCCCCATAGGGGACTCAATACGAGGTAGGAGTATGTACAGTTCCTCACGACTCACCCTGTATATAAATAAATGTATTTATTAACACACAATTTTTCGTGATAATACTTTATATTTTTCGCATTATACCGGCTCTACGCCGCTGTGTTTTGCTGGATTTTATTTCATGCTGCTTTTTGACTTTCTGAAACAACAGACGATCGTCGTTGGTCGACGGCCACTCGATTTCCACTTGATTTCCTTTCAGGCTACGGACACCGACAGGATATCAGTTGCAGTTCGTTTTTTTATGAAAAAAAACTTAAATTGAGAACATGAGCACGAATTTAATACAAATTTTCGTGAAAAATTATAATTAAAGCAGCAAATCCAGTACCAAAGTAATTTTTATATTTTCATTCATATCTTGTATTTTAAAACAATATCTAATTTAATAAATTCTAAATGATTATTCGAATTTAACCCCCTGAAGTTTCCACCCCTTTAGAGGTACAATATCACATACGCTATGAATTACTGTCCAAAAGAAGTTTTGTACTAAATTTGGTGTCGATTGGACAAAAATTGCGACCTCTATCGTGCCGAAACACATTTTTATAAACAAGTCCGGCTCTGAATATTATTTTTTTCAGATATTTTCCAATTTCTTTAGACGATCTTCTTACTCTTTGTAATTTAATAATAATAATGATTATATATTGATAAAAAAATTTAGATATAAAGACGTCAGATGTCATACTAAGATGATCAGTGCTGGTTAAATTATTGTTTGGCAATTTAAAAAAAAATTAATCAAGTGAGAAATAAAAAAAATTCAAGATAATTTTTTGAATTGTCAGATGGAAGGAATTTTGTACAGGTTTAGATGTTTAAATTTTTGAATATCAAATAGAGTGTCTAGAGGTCCGTCTAATCGGACCCGGTGCAAATCCAATAGGTCCATCCGAGCGCACGGTCCGACTACTTAATAGTTGAAAGTTTGATTATTCATGATTATGATACGGTGTGGTCTAATAGTAACGTGTGTGCGTTACATATATAAATTCCTGGTTCGATTCCTGACGAAATCTTTTTTTTAATACATAGGTAAGATTTAGATAGTCAAGACTTCTTTTAATAACATAAATTAAAATACACAGGTTAGATTTAGATAAACAAGACTTCTTAATTAATTAAAATACACAGGTTAATTACGCTGGTTCTCTAAACTCTTGTTTTATTTTTTATCTTTTCTTATATTTATTTCAAACTAAATCCTAACAGCCGATTGACGGGCCTTTTTTAATTAGATACGGACTTATTTTGTTTTTACCGGGTCCGACTAGACGGACCTCTAGAAACTCTCTATAAAATATTAAAAAATATATGAAATGAAGTATTAATACAGAAAATAAAAAAAATTATATTAAAAACATATCTTTTAATAAAATTTAAAGAGTACAAAAAAATAGAAATAAAATAATCTAACAAAGTGAGACAAGGAAAGAACAAATAGAAATTCAAAGGCTAGAGAGGAAATTATTAACTAGAAGGTGAGACAGAGAGAACTAAAATTTGGAAGCAATAAGTATAATAGAAAGACGAGAGGAAAATAACTACAAGGTGAGACAGAGAAAGGCTGAGATAGAGAATAAGACCATTTTTGAAGAAAAAGAAGAGGAGACAGGAAAAATTAAATTTATTAAATTTAGTCTTATGTTTAATGTTTGTTTTTTAAATTTATAGTAGAGTGAACCTAGCCCGGATTGAAAAGATAGAACATCTGAACTACCGGGTGTTCCATATCAATATATTGGCGATTATTTTTATTTTAAATAAAAAAAATTAGAAGTGTAAACAAAAAAATGAAAAACCCTAACAAAAATTTTGATTAATTAGTAATTTAAATTTAATAAGAACTGATTAATGTTCACTGAACAGAATAATTTTTAATTTTGATTTAAAAGAGCTTATTTATGTTTGTTTATTGAACAGGATAATTTTGTTTTGAACTATATTAATATATCTTAGGAACAGAGTGATATAATTTAAATATTTCATAAGTAAAAATATACCGGAATAAGTATGTGTTCAAGGGAGTAGATATGGTGGGGGGTTAAAGGTGATAATATTATTAGTTTAGTATTTATGATAATTAAAATTAAAACAAATATACAAACATATTTGTGTTTTATTTCTCCCTCCCAGGAAAAAGTAATCTACGCCAATGTCTTTTTGTAGGACAGAGTTGATACTTTTTACCCCTGCCTTTCTACGCCAATGGTCAAACTGTTTGTAGTTTTTTCAACCTATTAATTTTAACCTATATATTTAAATAAATTTTTATTTCATGTACCCTTAGTTTCCTTCCCACCTTAATTTCTTTTATCTTCTATTACTTAGTTATTAATCCTGAGTTATTCCCCCTTAATATTAATTTTTGTAAACTTTATGTATAAGAGATAAAAACTCAAAGTCAATACCACATGAAATTTAATTAAAGGTAATTTCAATTAAAAGTAGCAGTATCGAAACATGTTTCGGCACTCAGGCCATCATCAGGCGCTAAAAATTACAAGTTACAGAAGTACAAAAAGTAAAAAACATATTATAGAAAAACTTACAACATTTAAAGTTTGTTCAAATATTGTAAGTTTTTCTATAATATTTTTTTTACTTTTTGTACTTCCGTAACTTGTAATATTTAGCGCCTGATGATGGCCTGAGTTCCGAAACATGTTGCGATACTGATACTTTTAATTGAAATTAACTTTAATTAAATTATTCACTTTGACTTTTTAGCTCCTTTGATATTACTATACCACATTTGGGAATGGATAATCTAGTTTATTTACTTTATATATGGCCTGAAGATGGCTCTGTAGCCGAAATAGTTCCCATTGATTAAACATTTTGTGGTACATAATTTCGAGTTTCATTTCATCTATTAAATATACTCTTGCATGGATATCACAAATTGTAAAAAAATATTTGTAAATACAAGTTTTCTTTTTCAAAATTTTAACGTCCTGTAACTTTTCTTTTTTTTTGAGATTTGAAAAAGTTTTTTTAAATAATAATTTGTTTCATTTTTTATATTAAATTTTATAATGTGACCGGTTCAATTTTTCATACCAATATTATCATCTTCGTTTTTTATGTAAGTAACTTTTTAAAAAAAAATCTTATATTGTAATCCAATTTTATATTTGTATTGTAGGCCTGATGATGACCATTGTTGTGTCCGAAACATGTGCCAATTTAATCTGGTTTAATTGAACATTAAATTTATGTCGTATGACTTGTTTTTTTTTATTATTTTGAGCTACGGATAATCTGTTTTTGATTGCAATGTTATTTAACAGAGAACATTTTTATACAAAAAAAAAACTTAAAGAAATCATAACTACGCTACTGATACAAAGCGATCGATCCTAACGAACTAACCCCGACGTTTAAAAATAAATCGGCCCCTTCGAAAATGCAAAATCCTACCCTTCGTTCTGTGTGCATATTCGCGTTTGTCTAGATACAAGTCTTTTTGGTATCGGTTAGTTGGAATGGAATGGGATGCAGAAGTATCGGGTCGTCGATAGAAAATTGAAACCCGGACCAGGGTTAATCTGTCTCTTACTAAGCCGCAAGGGTCGAAAAAGGTCTGTCTTTCTTTTCTAACCACGATCTTCCACTGAATTTTATGCGGTGACATATTCGAAGAAAAAAGAATTTTTATTTTATTGCATTTTAAAAGATATTTGTCAGTGGAGTTCGACATAATTTATAAGACAGAATTAAATATTTTTTTACGAAAAATAATTATTAATGAAATAGGACTTAAAAAAAAAACAGAACATTACCTATACTCAAATATAGTAAAATTATTCAAAGAATAATAAAACTCGTAGTGGTATGATTACGAGTTTTATTATTCTTTGAAGTACGACTTGATAGCGCGAAAAATCTGGAAAAATAAGTATTAATTTAGTGATGGCGAAATAAAATTCTTACCCCCCCCCCCAATTTTTATCACTTTTCTCGGCGTTTCAGAGCTCCCAGAATCCGATAATGCAAAAAAATCTTGTTCAGACGTCTATCTGTCTATAACTCTCAAACGAAAGTTCAGATCGAGTTCCAGTTCATTTTAGTATAGTTAGTTTTCTCCAGGGAAGAACCCTAAGTAAATGAGGGAAACATAAAATTTAAATATTTTTTATTGAAATCAAAATACATAGGTATACCGCAAGAAAACTTCCTAAGAATCAAAAAAAACCGAAAAAACGGTAAAAAGTCAAAAATAAAAGAAAAAAATCGGTTGTATCGCCCCAAAATTTTCCCGTCAAGTCAAATTTCGTGACAATGCATCTATCATTTTTTGATAGTGACACTTCCGTTTGACAGATGTCGTATAAAAATTAATGAGTTCTTACGACGGGTAACTCAAACCCATTTAGAAAATTTCAGCTCAATCGGTTTAAACCTGTGGCCTCTATCGTAGAAGAATACACACACACATACACACACAGGCCGACAGACAGACTTCCATCTGGAAATGGTCTTAATCGTCTCAGGGCACCCGAAAATGGATATTTCCGTTTTTATCTCGAAATTTTTTTTAGCTCGTTCACAATACTTTGACATCTCGGAGGTGGAACGGGAAAGTAAAAACTCAAAAAATCTCAAATGTCAAAAAATCTCAAATCGCAATAAATTTCAAAAATCTCAAAAATAAAAAAATATCAAAATTGGTAAAATACCTCAAAACCACAAAAAATTTCAAAAATCAAACAATCTTCAAAATATTTTCAAAAAAAATTTTTAAAAAACATCTCAAAAATTTCCAAAAATTCTTTAAAACCTACAAATTCACAAAGAATCTCAAAAAATTTAAAATGTAAATCTCAAAAAATTCAAAATAGTAAATATCTCAGAAACTCAAAAAGTTTATCAAAAAATCTCTAAGAATTCAAAGAAGTCAAAAAATCTCAAAAGTTCAAAAAACTTTAAAAAATTCAAAAAAATCTGAAAAATCTTAAAAAACCTCAAAAAATCAAAAAATATAAAAATTTCAAAAAACCTAAAAACACAAACTCAACAAATCTCAAAAACTCTTTAAAAATCCCATAAAATGTCTAAAAAATCTCAAAAGATTCAAAGTCTTAAAAAACTCGAATGAATTTCAAAAAAATTTCAAAATTTTTTAAAAAATATTAAAAAATCTGAAAAAAACCAAAAAATCTTAAAACACTTCAAAACATTCTCAAAAAAATCTATAATTTTTTAAAAAATCTAAAAAGTCCCAAAGAATCTCAAAACATCTCAAAAATCCTCTAAAAATCTCAAAAAAACTCAAAAATATCAAAAAACTTGAAAAAAACAAAAAATCTCAGACAAATTGAAAAAAAAAATTAACAAAATTGGAAAAGATTGTAAAAAAATTGCAAAAATTGAAAAAAATCCACGAATTCTTTTTCAGATATTTAATGTTAATGTTTCAAATTTTGACATTTTTTTATTTTTGACAGGTGACAGTTGGAGAAATAATTTTGACTGTCCTGGATAGAGTTTTTTATGGGCTTTCAAATGACATATTGCAAGTCGAATTCCGTGACATATTGCATCTGTCGTTTTTTGATAGTGACACTTCCGTTTGACACATGTCATACAAAAACTAATGATTTCCTCCAACGGGTAACCCAAAACCCTGTACCAAATTTCAGTCTAATACTTTTTAAGATATTTAATGCTAAAATTTCAAATTTTGACATTTTTTTATTTTTGACAAGTGACAGTTGGAGAAATAATTTTAACTGTTCTGAATAGAGTTTCTTAAGTGCTTTCAAATGACATATTGCATGTCCAATTCCGTGACATATTTGATCTGTCATTTTTTGATATAGTGATACTTCCGTTTGACAGATGTCGTACAAAAACTAATGGGTTCTTCTGAGGGGTAACCCAAACCCCTATACCCAAATTTCAGCTCAATCGGATTAAACGTGTGGCCTCTATCGTGGAAGATTACACACACACACACAGACCGACAGACAGACTTCCATCTGGAAATGGTCTTAATCGTCTCAGGGCACTCGAAAATGGATATTTCCGTTTTTATCTCGAAATTTTTTTTTTAGCTCGTTCACAATACTTCCCCTTCTAGGAGGTGGATCGGGAAAGTAATAAATTTACATAAAATGTATCCAATCTTAATGTTTTATTTATTTATGAAACTGATTCAAATCTAAAACTTACCAAGAGAAAGAGAAAAAATGTTTGTGCAAATAGATTCATTTGAAAGTGTTTGCGGACATCCTCTAAATTTTTTGTAGCTTAAAAAACGTCTAGGGTACTTCCCCTTTCGCCGTCGCCGGAACGCTTTTTTTTCGTCTAAAATCGAAGTGAACGGAGAAAAGAGAAGGCAAAAGCAAAATTGAAAATTAATGGGCAGACCAGCGCCTCGAATCCGCCAGCCAACGTAGATAGAGCATTTTCGAGTTCGGAGTATCAGCGAACGAGTATAAGCCACTGCCTTCCAGCTAGCACTCTGCCCTTACTTGGAAATCCAAATAACACGGCAAACGGACATCAGCATCAGAAAATCGTTAGATATAGTAAGGGAGCCACCGACGAAATTTGGCATTGCAGAATTTGTAAAGGGACAGTATAAAAAAAAATTTTGAAAAAATCTGTATCAATCTATTAACCCGTTTAAAACTTAGTTATAGGGGTGGCCCATGGCCCATTTACACCCGGTATATATAATGTATAATAATATACAAAACACAAAATGAACAATAATTTTTCAAGAGTAAAAATACTTTAAAAAATAATCATTTTTCGGAAAACAACCTTACATTATTTAGATAAAAAAATCGGCTGTGTCGCACTAAAATGCATTGTTTGTCCTCAAAATCAAGAAAAACTAGAGAAAACCTACATGCACATTTTTTATTGGAAATTCTAGAAAAAGTTTCAGACAGGAGTTGTAGGGAATTTTATGCTGTAAAACTTTGTTCTACAACATTTTGCACTTAAGTGTATTATTTGTCCTCAAAATTAAAAAAAACTAGAGAAAACCTACATGCATATTTTTTACGCGCCCTCTAGTGGCGCAACTATTGGAAATTCTAGAAAAAGTTTCAGACAAGAGTTGTAGGGAATTTTATGCTGTAAAACTTTGTTCTACAACATTTTGCACTTAAGTGTATTATTTGTCCTCAAAATTAAAAAAAAACTAGAGAAAACCTACATGCATATTTTTTACGCGCCCTCTAGTGGCGCAACTATTGGAAATTCTAGAAAAAGTTTCAGACAAGAGTTGTAGGGAATTTTATGCTCTAAAACTTTGTACTACAACATTTTGCACTTAAGTGTATTATTTGTCCTCAAAATTAAAAAAAACTAGAGAAAACCTACATGCATATTTTTTACGCGCCCTCTAGTGGCGCAACTATTGGAAATTCTAGAAAAGGTTTCAGACAAGAGTTGTAGGGAATTTTATGCTGTAAAACTTTGTTCTATAACATTTTGCACTTAAGTGTATTATTTGTCCTCAAAATCAAGAAAAACTAGAGAAAACCTACATGCACATTTTTTACGCGCCCTCTAGTGGCGCAACTATTGGAAATTCTGGATAAAGTTTTGAACAAAAGTTATAGGGAATTTCGTGCTATAAAACTTTGTATCGATATCTCGATTTTTTTTTTGCTCGTTCACCTTACTTTCCCTTTGATGGGTCCGGGAAAGTAAAAATGGGTTGTAACCAACATACTACTATTCCTATGTTTATGTGTATGGTAAATTATTTAAACTTTAATTAACCTATGAACGGGTGAAAAGTGAGTCATAAATTACTACTAAATTTATTTTGAAAATATTCTTAAATAAAAATTAATCTTTGATACTTTCTTCAGGATATTTAGTATAAAAATTGAAAATTTTTTCAAGATTATTAAGGTTACACAAAAAAATGTACTACTAGTGACCATTACTCTTTGTTCCAAGTTATCCTAGAATACAAATCTGTCATGACTTCCGATAGCACGAACATCAGTAGAAGTGCAATGGTCGATATCATAAACATATCTGGAAATCGGAATTGAAACAATCAGTTTGATTTTCTAAAAAAGAAATCAGGTTCTGTAGACGATCGACACAATAATCAAATTAATCATTTTAAGCGCAAAACAATAAATTAATAGGACATCATTCTCAAAAATGTAGTCGGGCAATATCCAATAAAGATGTTTTAAATTTTTTGTTTTTATCCTCAGACCTTCTTATAATAAGTAAGAGTAACCTGCCTAAAAGGAAGCTGGTTCTCCTTCCAAAGGAAGCCGTGGAACTGTTACAACCCCCCTCAGTGCCACACTTGACAAGAATTGAATTATATGTTTCAGATGAAGATTATTAATGTTTTCATAATATATTTTAATCCTGTTTATCAAAACAGAGTTCTAAAAATAAGTGAACTTTCGAAAAATCGTAGTAGAAAGTTTTCGTTAGCCCACCCTGTATAATAGTCACATTACTAAAAATCTCCATTTTTTGATAAAAGTCACTTTTTAATATGTTAATTTTCCTTAAAAAATATGTGCATTTATCACCTAAACATTTTCGACATATTTGACGAATCCTGTCCCACTGTGTTCAATAAGATTCATTTTAATTTATACTTTTCGCCAGTGCTGTAGATTTTACCATTCCATAATCTAAAAATAGATTGTTATTCGGTATTGTTTGTACAAAATAATTCACCCTATCGCCATCTCAGTCTAAGCGATATAATATTTCTAAGAGCGACAAGCGCAGAAATACCTGTGATCGCCGGACAGGTTGGTTTTCTTATCGGAAAGCAGAAAACCGTTACAAATCCCCTCTTACAAATATTCTGAAACTATAAATAGAGAAACAGTCCAATAGTTCAGAGAGTCTCATCATATCTAGCAATGTTCAGTCGACATATCATGTCTGGACGTTATAAAAAGCGGTTGACCACACCCTAAGAATTAATAGTCTAATAATTTTCTGAGAGTCTAAAAATGTACATAAATTGTAAATATTTTTTGTAGTAGTGAGAGCAGTTGGTCCAATAATAATAATGTAATAAAATATAATAATTTTCTAATAAATGGGTGAGTAAATAGCCCTTACAGTTCACTTAAATAATTTGATTTATTTTGTGGTAACACTAATTCCTTATACTCTGTATTAAGGTGGTCCTTCGATAATTTTAAGCAGCGTTAACACGCTGTCTGCCGTAGTAAATAATTCCAAACTCATATCGATTCTTAATCATATTTGTGCACCTATCAAAATTGAAGGAAATAGATAAAAGCTTTTCATAGGATCTTTCCATGTACAACAAAAAAGTACTTTTGACATTTTTCGTTATTACCCCTAGTTTTCGAGATTTTCACAACGTTCTCAACATTTTTCCGGAAAATGCTTCAAATAAGACTTGTGGACCTATTCAATTTCCACATTTCGATATTTTTCTTTTTTGAATACATTTCACGGTTTCGTAGTTATCAATTTTTTTAAATTACGATATTTTCAGAAAAACCCGGGAAAACTCACAATTAATTTTCCCCGTATTCTGATTTTCAATAGGCTTTGTAACAGTACTTTGAGGTATCTTTTGAATTGATGTTTTTAAAAACTGCGACCTGCAGCGTGTTTCCTGTGAAACTAGAAAAAAGTCAGAAAAACCCGGAAAACCCGGTTTATTAATTTTTCAATTCCATTCATTTTTTATTGAAATGTAATACTCGTGGGCCTTAAAAAATGGTGAAAATCACGTCGATACAATAAAGTATTCAAAAGTTATGGCATTTTTACGCTTTGCGGACGACAACCAGACAGACAGACATACAGACCACAGAAAAGAATTAAGTTCCTCAGAATTCGATGGAGATCATTTCTCCCGAAGATACTATAGCCCGTTTTCGCTTAGTTATGGGTCGTAGTAAGCAACTTCCTAGTCCCTATTGGGTCGTCACCAACAAGAAGGTTGAACATTGACGATGATGCACTTATGGTGGTCTTTTCCCTTTTTTGTTATTACCCCTATGAAATATGAGCCGGAAGTAGGTTATAAATGACGTCAAAATAGTCGTTATAATTGTCTGAGAAATTTTAAATATTTATGCAACCAGACTAATAATTTGTATTGGTATTTCTGGAAAAGGGACGCTTCGTTGGTTTATTTTCAATTTCCAGAAATCGTAAACGAGTTTTATTAATAAATACGGGGCGATCCATATTCGAAGTGGAATTATAAAACAGACGTTATCACACGACCCTATTCGAATTTTTCGATTCTGTTGAGTAGGAGGGAGAGGGCGCAACGCAACAAAAAATAAATAGACAAGTGAGCGATGTACCTACTTTAGTGAAACGTGCAAGTAAAAGGGTCAGTATAATAGTTTTGTTTTAAGGGTCGGTTCACCAGTGGAGTAACGGTCTCTCAAAATAAATATTAATATAATATAAGAAAAAAATTCAAATATATATAAAGAAAATGTTTTTATTTTTTAAATTCAAACTGTTAAATATATAAATTCATATATTTTGATAAATTTCATTTGTTATGACGACATAGAAGGATCGCTTGTTATATCTTGACTTCTAATTTGTTGAATTAAATCCATGACCCCCATTCGAAAACTTAATTTCTCGTCTTCATTGAATTTTTTAACGAACGGTGTTATCGAAGCAAAAAAACCAGCATCTTCATCTATTTCAGCTAGCGTTGGAGGTTTAGCTAAAACTTTTAAAAGAGCCATATCTACTGCATTCATAGTCGACGTATGCGATCGTTTTCTCAAACCAGATGAAGTTTGATTTGAAGCTAAATTAAAGTTCGATTCTTCATCTATTTCGGCATATTTGTTATTTTCTGAACCTTTTAAAAGATCTATGTCTATTACATTTATAGTATGTGATCGTTTTCTCGAACCAGATGAAGTTAGATTGGAAACTAAATTAAAGTCCGATTCTTCTGTTGTGATCACTTCAATTTTATCATTACCGACAATACTTGATATAGCATCATTTTTTGCTAAAATTTTTGTTAGAAATTGTAGCTGGTCATAATATATATATTTTTTATTTTTATCTCCACTTCTTTTTCTAAGTGAAAGTGCAAAAGCATCACGAATATGTTTCCATTTTTCAGTTACAGCTTTTCCTGTAAATAATGTGTACATCAGTATTATTAATACTTGTGAATTAATCATTTTATTTATTTATTTGGCAAGTGAAATTCGGGATATCAACCATAAATTGTCAATAAAGAACCCCGCACAGAATGTTAAGAAATTGGCACTCGGTGGAACTAAATGAAAATTTTATATTTTGTTTATATTAAAAGTAAAAAAATGGTAAAGTTTAAACTTTGTCCTATTTTATTAACTTGTTTAATTTATTTGTATTTCTAAGCTGAAACAAAAAAACACCAAAAAATAAAACCCAATCTAGAAAATAAGTGTAACTAATAAAAAACGTTAGGATATCCCATTTATATGGAAAGAATAATAATCGATAAGAAGGAAGATTAATTATCCTGAAAAAAAGACGAAAGGAGATCAATTATCCTGAAAAAAAAGATGAAATGAGATGAATTATCCTGGAAATCAAAAAAGTTTAATTATGCTTTGAAAGAAATAGTGCAATTATCCTAAAGAATTGACAAGTGCAATTATATCAAAACGAAAAAATATGGCAAAGATCCAAAAATTTAAAATTATTTAAAAAAAAAAACATGAGAACAATATTATCCTGAATTAATCATGAGAGGAAGATTATCCTAGAAAAAGCAAGACTGCAAAATTATCCTTTAAAAAACATGCGAGTAATTATGCTGGAAAAAAAGGGAAGATCAATTATCCTGAAAAAAACAACGAACTGACATCCTGAAAAAAGGACAAACTGACATTATCCTGAAAAATGGACAAAAGGAAATCAATTAATCTGAGAAAATAAGTTCAATTATGATTCGAAAAAGAAAAGTGCAATTATCCTGGAGAAAGATCCAAAAATTTAAAATTATTTTAGAAAAATCATAAGAACAATATTATCCTGAATTAATCATGAGAGGAAGATTATCCTAGAAAAAGCAAGACTGCAAAATTATCCTTTAAAAAGCAAACGAGTAATTAATCTGAAAAAAGAAGGATGATCATTTATCCTGAAAAAACGATGAACTGACATCCTGAAAAAAGGACAAACTGATATTATCCTGAAAAATGGACAAATTTAGATCAATTAATCTGGAAAAATAAGTTCAATTATGCTTCGAAAAGGATAAGTGCAATTATCCTGGAGAAATTACAAGTGCAATTATCCTGGAGAAATTACAAGTGCAATTATCGAAACGAAAAAATATCGCAAAGATCCAAAAATTTTAAATTGCTTTAGAAAAATCATGAGATTAATATTATCCTGAATAAATCATGAGAGGAAAATTATCCTAGAAAATTGATGACTGCAAAAATTATCCTTTAAAAAGCAAACGATTAATTTTGCCGGAAAAAGAGCGAAGATCAATAATCCTGAAAAAAAAACGACGAACTGACATCCTGAAAAAAAAGACGAACTGACATCCTGAAAAAAGAACAAACTGATATTATCCTGAAAAATGGACAAAAGGAGATCAATTAATCTGAAAAAATAAATTCAATTATGATTCGAAAAGGATAAGTGCAATTATCCTGGAGAAAGATCCAAAAATTTAAAATTATTTTAGAAAAATCATAAGAACAATATTATCCTGAATTAATCATGAAAGGAAGATTATCCTAGAAAAAGCAAGACTGCAAAATTATCCTTTAAAAAACACACGAGTAATTAATCTGAAAAAAGAAGGATGATCATTTATCCTGAAAAAACGATGAACTGACATCCTGAAAAAAGGACAAACTGATATTATCCTGAAAAATGGACAAATTTAGATCAATTAATCTGGAAAAATAAGTTCAATTATGCTCCTGGAGAAATTACAAGTGCAATTATCGAAACGAAAAAATATCGCAAAGATCCAAAAATTTTAAATTGCTTTAGAAAAATCATGAGATTAATATTATCCTGAATAAATCATGAGAGGAAAATTATCCTAGAAAATTCATGACTGCAAAAATTATCCTTTAAAAAGCAAACATTTAATTTTGCTGGAAAAAGAAGGAAGATCAATTATCCTGAAAAAAACGACGAACTGATATCCTGAAAAAAGGACAAACTGATATTATCCTGAAAAATGGACAAATGGAGATCATTAATTCTGAAAAAATAAGTTCAATTATGCTTCGAAAAGGATAAGTGCAATTATCCTGAAGAAATGATAAGTGCAATTATCCTGAAGAAATGATAAGTGCAATTATTGAAACAGACGAAGAAAAAATATCGCGAATATACACAATTGTAACATTATTTTAGAAAAATACCAAGATTATCCTGAAAAATAAATGACTGGAAAATTATCCTTTAAAAAAGACAGGTGTAATTATCTTGGAGAAAGGACGAATGGACATAATCCTAAAAAAAAACGAATTGACATTATTCTGAAAGAGGGCGAACTGTTATATTATTCTGAAAAAAGGACAACCTGATATTAACCTGAAAAAAGGATAAATGGAGATCAATTATCCTGGAAAAAATAGGAAGTTCAAAATCAAAAAAGTTGAGAAATCAAGACAGAAAAAAAAGAAAGTGGGAAATCAAGAAAGAAATTGTGAAACCATGAAAAATTTGTGATTCAAAATTTCCAACTTTGAAAATATCCTTAAATTTCTTTTTGTCGGATTATAGACTGAAAATATCGAAAATTCAAGGAGACATTTTTCTAAAAAAAATTCACCGTTAGGGTTTCCATAATTGAAAGTTAAAAAAAATAAAAATTATACAATTTAAAAAATGAAAAATTTGAGATTCAAAATTTCCACGTCTCCCGATATTGACTTCAAATTGTGACGTTTTTCGAAAATTTCCTCAGATTATATAAAAAAACTAAAATTATTTCCTGATTCTACGGTATTTTTTCTTGTTTCAAATTTGAGAAATTATTAGTTATTTTTTTATCCAACGTTGAAAATGTATTTCTTTGCCGAATTATGGACTATTTTTTACCAAATTTCATTTTTTTCTACAAATAATTCATCGCTATCATAAAAAAAATTAAAATTATTCAATGTTGCAAAATAAAAAAATTGAGATTATTTCCATGTCTCTCGGTTTATTGGTTTATACCCTTGAGTTGTTGATTAGAGGATTATAATATTTCTCTTAAAATAAAGTTTTATATTTTTAATACCCAATACAATCGTTTAAATCATCTTAATTTATTACCCGAATTGGGAATTTTGGCATTGTGTCCGATTGTTTTCAATTTGATTGGTTGTTGGCGATATAATTGTCATATTTTCATTGCTGCCAATATAATTTGAGTCGGAAATGATTGAGAATCGCGATTCAATCGGAATCGATTATAAACCGGTCGGGATGTTACAATCGTGAAGGTTGAGAATCCCGCTGCTGGTCTAAACTGTCAAATTCAAGGACTCCAGAATATATTATGAGCTTCAAGAATACAAATGATATAAAAGATGAATTTGCAAACAATTTTATTAGTCCAGAATAAGCTTCGCCTTGGCAAATGACGAAAATATAAGAATATTCATAACCTATGTTTTTAATAATATTAAAAATATTTACCTGCTTGTAGTTTTTCATTTTCCCCCAAATTATCATAGTTTTCAATGAGTAAATGTAAAACTTCATCCCACGCGTTTCTCTTCTTCACTCGATCCTTATAATCATCTGAAGTTTTATCCCATAAACATGGTTTTTGTTCAATTAATTCGATAAGATCCAACGGATCATAAATATATTTAATTTTCTTATTCATACTGTATAATACCTACTACGTCTTTCTCACAATACTTATAACTGATACTAAAAAAATGGTTACTATAAACAGCGAGCGAATCGTGTGAACACCTGCATAAACATTTTCTACTATTGCCACAATATTGATATAGCAGCGCGATTCGGTCGAACATATTGCGATATAGAGACAGCGTTGCCACATCTACTTTTTTGGTAGATTTTCACTTTTTTTCGGAAAATTTTATTAAGCAGATTTTCTTAGTAGATTTTAGTATATTACTTTCAATAATATAAAAATCCCATTATTGTAAACATTATTTTAATCAAAGTATTTTAATTTTAATTTCTATGTTGCTAGACTGCCTTTTTATCGGTGATTTCCCCTGATGTCTTATGGGATTCACCCAGCGTTGCGAAACTTACAGATTTTTCAGTAGATCTACCGATTTGCGAATTAATCTACCGATAAACCCATTTGCGAGCTGATCTACCAATCGTTATTAACTTTTTTAAGGTTATTATACTATTTTATATTTATAATTCATTATATTTATATACCGGGTGTCTACTTATATTTTCCCCTATTTTAACTCCCTATAACGTCTAACCGGTTCAGGATAGCAATATACGGTTTTCACTGAAATGTTTTATTTTAGTACAAGTTTTGTTTGGATGTATTGAATTTTTTCTATCGAATTCCGTAACTTCACAACAAAAATGGCGAATTTTTGACAATTTTTTTGTTGGCGTTTTTTAATGGAACACCCTGTATATTTTTTATAGTTTGAATGAACTGACTTTCACTTATCCAGCGATTTTCCAAAATCGGGTAGCAAATGAGTAGATAGTCTAGGCCGTTTCTACCGCCAATATAGGGAATTCAATGTGTTAGAGAGAGAGAGAGAGAGAGAGAGAGTTATAGGAAATTCAGCGTCTAGAACGCCAACATTGTGACGTCATCAAAAGCTGACGTTTTCGTTGTTTTTCGTCGTTTTCGCCAATTTTCGTTGTTTTCGACGCTTTTCGTTATGTTTCGTCATTTTTCGACGAATTTCGTCTGTTCCACACTATAGACCTGATGTGCAAACGACATTTTTTGCCAGGTACGTTCGATCGAATTTCGTCGAAAAATGCCGAAAAACAACGAAAAACGACGAAAACGGCGAAAACGTCTGCAGCGTTTATTGACGTCACCATGGTGGTGTCCTAGACGCTGAATTTCCTATATATCTCTCTCTAACACTTTGAATTCCCTATGGTGGCGGTAGAAACGACTTCGACTATCTACTCAAATGACTGAGTAATTTTTTTCAATTTTTTTTAACTAATTTGTTGTGGCGTCATCGAAATCGATAAAAAAATTCAATCTATTCATAAAAACTTGTACTAAAATAAAACAATTGAGTGAAAACCACATATTTTTATCCATAACCGTTTAGAAGTTATGCAGTTAAAAAAGGGGAACATATAAGTGGACACTCGGTATATTATTTACAAATCTATTAAATAATATGCATGAAGATAATAATACACAATATTTTATCATATTTACTTATGTTAAGTATAAATTCATCTAGTATAAAAACGGTTTGAAAAATTATAGTTCTTTGATTTTATTCATCAGTTAAAGTTAAAAATGTTATCAATCGAGAGTGAAATTAGTGATAGTGAAAAAAATTAAATAGTCCCTGTCCGCCGAAAATATTCGCTTAACAAAAAAATCATGATCTCCGATGCCAAAAACCCCCAAATACCAATTTTGACAAAAAATTCATAATTTCCATTGGATCATAATCACATATCTCATCCGCCATCTTGAATTTATTAGTTTTGAGAAAAGAATCGTAATCTCCAACCCCAAAAACTCCCACATACCAATTTTGAATAAAATCGGTTCTCATAAATTTTGTTCGCCATCTTGAATTTATTTATTTTGACAAAAAAATCATATCTAACCCAAAAAACCTCCAAATACCAAATTTGAATAGAATTGGATCATAATCACATATCTCATCCGCCATCTTGAATTTATTAGTTTTGAGAAAAGAATCGTAATCTTCAACCCCAAAAATCCCCACATACCAATTTTGAATGAAATCGGTTCATAATCATAAATTTTGTCCGCCATCTTGAATTTATTTATTTTGACAAAAAATTCATAATAGCTAACCCAAAAAACTTCCAAATACCAATTTTGAATAGAATTGGATCATAATCATATATCTCATCCGCCATCTTGAATTTATTAGTTTTGAGAAAAAAAGTCGTAATCTCCAATCAAAAAACCCCCACATACCAATTTTGAATAAAATTGGTTCATAATCATAAATCTCATCCGCCATCTTGAACCTATTTATTTTGACAAAAAAATCATAATATCTAACCCAAAAAACCTCCAAATACCAAATTTGAATAGAATTGGATCATAATCACATATCTCATCGGCCATCTTGAATTTATTAGTTTAGAGAAAAAAATCGTAATCTTCAACCCCAAAAACCCCCACATAGCAATTTTGAATGGAATCGGTTCATAATCATAAATTTCGTTCGCCATCTTGAATTTATTAATTTTCACAAAAAAATCATATCTAACCCAAAAAAACCTCCAAATATCAAATTTGAACAGAATTGGATCATAATCACATATCTCTTCCGCCATCTTGAATTTATTAGTTTTGAGAAAAAAATCGTAAACCCCGAAAATCCCCACATATACCAATTTTGAATAAAATTGGTTCATAATCATAAATCTCGTCCGCCATCTTGGAATCGCCATCTTGTATTTAAAATTCAAAATTAGTTTCCTGCATATCTATACACCATAACGAACAAACTTTTCAAGTTTTCAAATCGCTACAACATCCAAACATACAAAAAAGCAAACTCAACTTAAATATACAATAAATAAGGATGTCCTATGGCCATTATTTTTAATTACGTATTACGTCTATTCATTTTCTATCTCTAAATTACTAACATTAAAAAGTGGTGATAGATTTGGCACCGTTGGAATCTCTATCATATGCAATTAAAACAAAAGATGTCTGATGACAATATCTGACTATACACAATTTTTTTTGTTTTCTTTGTCTTTCCCAGAAAACACTAAAATCGATGACTATACGAAATTTTTATAATAATGGTTCCAGTATTTTCAGAGATTAGTATATTCTTTGTTCTAAAATAATAACAGGTAATAATAACTTTGATATTCTTTCTAGTTGCAAATAAATAATAAAATGATAATTTTGTGTAATTTTTTAATATCCTTATAAAAAATATTGCCAGATGCGAGATTCGAATCCACGCAATTTTACAGATATACATTAGTGTCCTTTTGGCAAAGATACTGCGCATGATTTTGTGTACAAGGAATGTGTACATAAAATTCAAAAAAGATTTTTTTTTTTCATTAAAATATGACCAATAATAACGAATATATAAAATAGTGCCCTTTTGTTATTGTTACTGAACATGATTTTGCTTACGCCACATTTAAGATTAAACAATGTTTTTTTTTCCTTAAAAATGGGACAACTGTAACAACGATACTTGGGACAAGCTGTACAAACATATATTCAAAACACAAAAATTTTAAAAATAACAAAATACAATCAGTGTCATGGTTTTTTGAAAAAATATTGCCTTAAAATATACTACAATTTGATTTAATTATCCCTCAACACACAACTTTTCAAAACCAAGTAACTACTATTTAATTAAAAATAAATCTAATTCGTCTATTTATTAATGTTTTCGTTTATATTTATTTGCCTGATTAAATAAATCAATTAACAGGTATGTAAGTTAATTTACCACGCCACTGTGCTAGAAAGCCGTTTTTTGACGTTCGGACAAAAGAAAACTAAACGTGCATCGTGCAATCAAGTGATCTAGTTTGAAGCTGTCTGAGCGAGACCAAAAACAAGCTCTCAATCTCGAGTCGCAAAGCTTCAAAAAGTTTGAAATACAAATCGTAAAGTACAAAGTCTTTCTCAGATTAGTCCACGACAGGCGACAGTGGAACATCGCATATCGCATAGTAACGTACTGACGTCACCGGTTAAGCCACGCCTACCAGAAGGCTACCAAGAGTGAAATCACGAGAAGAGGTGGGCGCGGATGATCGTTTTTATGATGGTATTTTATGAAGTCATTATTTTTAAAGGTCGCTCGCTATTTGTAATGGAACAAACCAATGTCAGCCAGTTCAAATAAATCAGAAAAGTTATATTTTCCATTTTTTGAAATGTTTATATATTTCTGTAAAAACTTTTATGCGCATTTTTCAAAAGGGGTTAGAAAATGACAAACACGATAATAAAATGAATTGCACTGTCAGATTGCATTTCACGCGCTAGGTTAATATTTTATACCGAAAGTAAATACTTACCATGACAAATAAGAATATGCACGACAGAAAATTACACCGTGCCGTAATTTAAAGAATAAAATATAAAAAAAAATATTTCGATCATCAGTAGTTTGAGCTGTATATAAAGTTCCAAAGTACCTGAGGGCTTCGCAACATGTAAAGGATCTACATAGTGACCACATAAAGTACCCCTATACCTGGGGTCCCTTTTATGTAACTTAATCTAACATATTTCTAAGTGTTATAAAGTGACAGCTGACAACTATGACGTATACGCCATTTTTAATCCAATATCATGACAGTTTTGACATATGCCACTCCAAATTGACAATTGGCATTCCCATGTAGACGTAAATCTTTGAAATTTATAAAAAAATTCCGAAATTTGTTCAAAAATCACAAAAAAAATAAAAACTGAAAATTAGTATTGCTCATACCAAAAATTAGATCAAAAAATTAATGACAACTAAAATCGATGTTGCCAGTGCTAAAAAATTTGTCCCTAGATCAAATATAAGTTAAATCTTTAAAATTTATAAAAAAATTCCGAAATTTGTTCAAAAATCACAAAAAAAATAAAAACTGAAAATTAGTATTGCTCATACCAAAAATTAGATCAAAAAATTAATGACAACTAAAATCGATGTTGCCAGTGCTAAAAAATTTGTCCCTATAGATCAAAGATGTTAAATCTTTAAAATTTATAAAAAAAAATCCAAAATGTGTTCAAAAATCACAAAAAAAAAACTGAAAATTAATATTGCTCAAACTAAAAATTACGACGTTGCCAATGCTAAAAATTTATCCCTAGATCAAAAATTATTGAAAATCAATGACAAAAAATAATAAACTTTTTGCACAACTGAATTACGATTAATTTACGACAAATTATGGAACCTAAAAAATAACAATTTTATATTTATAAATAATAATAATAGTTGTGATTGTAAATCTCACTAATTCCTACGAACTATTTCATGCCTATGTTTCTCCATAGATGGCACTGGGAGTGTTTTATGCTCTATTTCACAGGGGAAAATAGGATTATTTTTTATTAGTATCCAATTTCATAAAAAATATTCATAAATACGGACGTCATAAAAATATTTCTTAATTTTATTATGTTAACTATTTTATACAAGCAAAACAACACTCAATATAAAAATGAACTGTTATCGATTTCGCTTATATAAATAACCGTTCCTTCCCACCTCTACTCCGAACTCGCGGACAAAGAAACCAATGACACATCCACTGCTATCAAGTTATTCAAGTTGGCTATGGTGCAACGCTGATGCAGTGGAACAACGTTTCATTGAGTTCGGTTTCTTTACGTGGAAAAAGAGCTGCATCACCACCGTTCGCAGTAGCTGTTGGAAAAGTGGAAAGACCCGTCCGCGAGCGTTCGTCGTTTGTTTTCTTTAATGATTCACGAGCCATATTGATCAGTCTATTTTGTGAGGATTCTGTACAGGGGGAGAATGAAAAGAATAAATTGGAAAAAGGGGACTTCCTTTTTTTTTACAGATGATAAATAATAGTTTTTGTTGAGAGAAAGAATTAAATTTTTAGTACGATTAGAATAAAACTGATATAGATACAAGGGGTGTATGAAAATTTCAAACGTACAAATTAAAATAGGATAATAATTATAAATGTAGATTTTGATTGTACGATGGGAATAATTTTAGATACTAAAGTACAAAAAGATATTAAAATTGGTTCTGCAGGTACCCACATTTTATAAAAATTACATTGCACTATTTTTTTTAAATTTCTACTAAACCAACTTGTTATAAACAAGCATTCGTTAGATATTTAGTTTTATTATGAAACAATCGAACAAAGTTCTTTTTTAAGTTCAAAGATTCCACGACCTACTATTCCGATTGTGTTGAATTAAAATGCCGTTTGTGTGTTGTTTCGGTCTGTGGGAGAAGTGTGCTGCGCTGTGAGTGCGAGGCAAGGGCAACTGGGATTTAGGTCCCGTTACGGAAGCTGATTCAATGCAATGTGTAACTAAAATGTAATGGATGCGTGCAGTTGGACTGATACCGAGGAAGCGCCGCGCTACTAACAGAATCCGCACTTTTGCTGCTTATAAATCAAAATCCGATGCACATATGGGACGGCTGTTCTTTTACCTTCTTTATAATGATCTAGTTAACCGCCAGAGGCGTAACAATAGTTATAGCGGAGAAAATTAAATTAACACAAATATTTAAAGTATTTTAAAAAGAAATTTGATTCAAATAGAATCTGAAGCAGAAAATTGAACAGAAGTTGATAATTAATGAAAAAAGCTTAATTTTGAAAAAAATCAATATTTTAGTAATCTCATTGGTACTGATAACAGTAGACCATCACGGGTGTCGAGGGGAGGAAAGATGTCTATATCTCGGTTATTATTGGTTCAATTTTAATTAAAAAACCACCGCTGTATTTGAAATTTAACGTGGGGTAACTGCATAAAGAAGAACTATGCGCAATAACAATGATAAAAGGGCACTAGCATTTATTTCCGGTGCATGCATAATACCAAAAGATAGTAGATTTTATTGCCTCAGGCGAGTGCCCTGTTTGGATCTTCTGTGATCTCAGCAGGGCGTTCGACTGCGCCAATCATGCTATTCTACTTGGTAAGTTGGAGAGATATGGAATACGTGGAGTTCCCCGTTTTCTTGGATTTATAGTTATTTAAACCTGCGAAAACAGTATATTGAGACTAATGAAGCGGCCTCATTGTTTAGAACAATTGATGTTGGCGTCCCCCAAGGTTCGATCTTGAAGCCAGTTTTATTTGTTCTATTCTTTAACGATATAAGCCATTTATCTATACAAATACCTCCCAACATATTTGCTGATGACATCTCATTAGTAGTTTCAGATGTGCTTGAACATGAATTAAATCTAAAATGTAATGATACCTTCAATAAGGTCAATGATTAGTTTAACGCCAACAGACGTTGGTCTTAGAAGTTGACCAATACTTTACACAAGTCGACTCAAGGCTACGTTATGGAGTCTGTTTTTGGGGTTTATCTAGAGCACATACTGAAGTTTTTTTTGGTACAGAAAAAAGCGTTAAGAGCTATCATGGGAATATCTAACCGTAACTCTTGTAGAGTTCATTTCAAAAATTTTAACCCTTGCATCTTTACTAATATATGAGTTCTGTTTATATATTTTCCAAAACCCCGCACTTTTAATAGAGAAAAATGGTTTCAGTCCCAAGGTCTAATTTTTGGTGGAAATTGTAGATCTCAACATCCTGAACAAAAAAGGTAACGGGCCCAAAAAAATCTACCGTCAGGATGTTGCGTTATAGGCCATAAAAAGTCCGCACCTTCGTTTTCATGTTGGCGTCATTTCTATCAAAAAAGAGCGTGTTCAGTGGCCGATTATGGAGAGGGAGATATTTTGGTTGTGGATCAGGGTTATCGCGACGCTGTCCCGATGCTTCAGAGATTGGGAATTAACTTGAAAATGCCAGAATTATTGCAGATGGGCGAACGACAACTTAGTACAGAAGCGGAATATGATACGAGACTCGTTACTAAACTCAGATGGATTGTAGAGGCCCGCATGTGATTCCGACTTCACACCTCCTGAACCTTGAAGATTTTCTCCTGATATTCGGTGCAATAATTAATAAATATCACCCGCGTATCGTTATGCAAGGTGCAACAAGGCAGGAAGCTGAAAGAATGGTCGCTCGGGCACAAGAAGCAAATGTTGTTATGGCACTGGTAGAAATGGATAGACTTGGAAGTCGAAGAGGAAATTGGCCAGCATTACTCGATGCTGAGGGTCTTGTATTTTGTATGTTGGCAGTTTGATTCCCATCAGTACGACCAACTTTTTTTATGTTTTGATAATTTTTTTAGTTTCCTAAATACCACATAAAAATAGTCATTGGGAACCAGTTTGATTCGTACAGTACAGTTTTTTTCTCCAAAATTAATGTTTAATAGATTTCGCTTTTTTAAAGACTTAAAAATTACATAAAAATAGTGACTGGTAACCAGTTTGATATACAGGGTGATTCACGACCGACGCCACGGAGTTTTATGGCGAAATGGAAAATATTCGTAAACTTCCATTGCAGTGGTATTATGTAAGTCAATAAGGACTATATTTTAAAAATATTTATAAACATACAGGGTGCTCCAGGAAAGTGATTCATATGAAGGTCATATTTTTTTTAAATGGAACACCCTATATTTTTTTACAGATTTATATTCGTCCTGAAAAGCTGATTTCAAAAAGCTATTACACCTATATTATGAAATGAACTGTTTTGAAGTTATAGACAATTGAAAATCGCATTTTTTCAATTTTAAATAATTGATACGACCAAACGACATAAAATCGGATAAAACGGCTTACATGGCCCTATCCTAACTTTTTGACTTCTTATTGGTGGCATAAGAATAAAATGTATATAGGGTGGTCAAAATTTGCGTACTTTTGATCACACTGTATACATTTTGTTCTTATGCCACCAAGTAGACCTCAAAAAGTTAGGATAGGGACATGTAAGCCGTTTTATCCGATTTTGTGTCCTTTGGCCGTAGCAATTATTTTAAGTTGAAAAAATGCGAAATTCAATTGTCTATAACTTTAAAACAATTCATTTTATAATATAGGTATTATAGGTTTTTGAAATCAGCTTTTCAGGACGAATCTAAAACTGTAAAAAAATATAGGGTGTTCCATTTAAAAAAATATATGACCTTCATATAAATCACTTTCCTGGAGCACCCTGTATGTTTATAAATATTTTTAAAATATAGTCCTTATTGACTTACATAATACCATTGCAATGGAAGTTTACGAATATTTTCCATTTCGCCATAATACTCTGTGGCGTCGGTCGTGAATCACCCTGTATACAGTAAATTGTCTTTTTTTAATTTTTTTTCTCAAAGTTCGAGATATAAAAATTAGATGGTTTATTTTATTTTCCGATGTACGGTATAATAAACGAGTACATCTGATGTACTGCTAGTCACGGCGAAAATAAAAACAATACAATTTTCTTCTTTTCTCAAATTTATATCTGGCCTCTATTAATAAGGAATTCAGTTCGTATATACTGCCATCTCTTAACAGTATTATCAATTAAAGTAGATATTTTTAATTTTATTTTTACATATTATATAGGTTTAAAAAATTTATAAACATTTTTTGTAGGCATATTTGATAACAGACTTTTAAGCGCTAATTAAAATTTTTACATAATACCTCCCCATTTTAGGCGACACACAAATGATTTTGTTTTGAAAAATGTCAAACTTTTACATATGATGCGAACTTTTGTATCATTTTTGTATAACTATAAATACCTATATTAAAAAAAATCAAAATTTTAGTTGTCCAGATGTTTAACCTATGATACAATCAAAAACGTTTGCACTTTGTTTAAATAAAGAATAAAAAAATATGGCCACTTAACGTGCAGTATATTCTAATAAAATTAATAATGGTCGATATTTTTTGATTTGCTCAAAAAAAAATTAATTTAGTTACATGGTAACCACAAAATATAAAAATACGTGTAAGATTTAGATACATATTCACATTTTTGAAATTCCTAGAAAAACTACCTATATATATATACGTACGTTCTACAATAAAACAAAAATCAACAAGTTGAATTTAATCACGAACGATTGTAGTTGTAGATATGCGAGTGCCCACTCAAAAATAACTTTATCTCAACCATATTACCGATTCAAAAAAGCAATAAAACTTATTTTTATTTATCCCACCGAAAGCGACTTGATCCGATGATCCTGCGCATAACAAATGAAGACACGTGTGGAGATAACCACGAACAATTGCATGTGGGTACTTACCAATGCAACTAGATGATGTTGACAACTATATTTGGTCGATTTCAATCTTGAACCAGTCGTTCTTTGCCTTCGCTTTGTGTTTTCAACTTTGAGAGCACACCAACGGTGTGTGGATGGCTTGCGCTGGCACGGTGTTGCCAAACGTTAAAATTTATCCATGAGTATATGCTTTTATATTCCGGTTATGTTTATGTACACAATTATTGCATTTATATAGTTGATGAATTTCATATCTTGCATAGGCGTCGTAAGTTTTAACTTTTAAGAGGGGTAGAAATTGCGATAACATTTATATACGCTCTGTAAGACGGAACTTTTCTTATAATTTTTATACAATACCAACATATTAAATCAAATTAGATATAACTAAATATCACCAATATATGACAAAAATTTATATAAATTTGATAAATTAATAAAAATCACCATAAATAAAATTTATTAGAAAATTCCCCAAAATTTTCTAAATAAATTAAAATCTTCAAATTTTAATTTTTAAGTGTCTCCATTTAATTCATAGTTTGATCACTAATTATGAATATTCGTATTTTTTCAATTTTTTTCACGTTTTTCTATTTTTCTATTTTTCCATATTTTTTCCATTTTTTCTGTTTTTTCTAATATTTTTGTTGTAATTTCCCGTCTTTTTTTATTTTTCCCCATTTTTCAAATTGTTGCCTATATTTTCCCATTTTTCCATATTTTTTTGTATTGTTCCATATTTTTTCCGATTTTTCCCCTTTTTCCCCTTTTTCTTATTTTTCTATATTTTTTCTATTTTCTCCAATTTTTTTTAATTTTTTTCCCATTTTTTCTTGAATATTTTTTCTTTTTCTTTCTATAGGATTCTAAACCCACGCCTTTGGAAGTCTGAGCATCTTCATATCAGACTCTTCCGCTAATTTAATTTATTTTATATATTAATTTTAGCATTCTGCACTCTTCCTATATATAAACTTTAACTATACAAAATTTCACACTCCTGGCGTTCGCGCATTACTCTTAAAAAGGGGTCCGAAGTTTTCTCTTTGCGTATTAATATATATTGATAATCAAAATTCTTTACTTTTTTAATTAAAAAAAAAAATCCATAAAATTTTTATTAATAATCTGATTTAATAAAATTTTTGTTAAGAAAGGAAATTAGCTTCTAGTTACATTGAAACGAAATGGGCGGCGACTAGTTTCGGCATTATGCCATCATCAGGCCAAACTAAATACTTTAGAGTCGTAGAAAAATTATAATAAAAATTAAATTTAAATTAAGAGTGCGCACAAGTAAAAACCAAAAGGGGGAACATAGGGATTAGGTGGTACTAGGAAAAGACAAACTGGAATTTACAAAGGTAAATAAATGGACAAGTAAAAGTTACACTCCATAGTGCTGTGTGAAATATTTAATTTGACCTGAGGATGGCATAATGCCGAAACTAGTCGCCGCCCATTTCGTTTCAATGTAACTAGAAACCCATTTCTTTTCTTAACAAAGATTTTATTAAATTTGTGGTACTGGATTTATACCACATTTTAGATTATGGATAACATTTTGGAATTAGTTTACATTTTATTTGAGGGGGGCGGGTTATAAATATTGCACATATCTTTTAATGATAATTTACGTATTTTGCAATCACCTTGTACATTTTTTGGTATTTTTCAAAGTTTGCACCTGTAAATATTTATCAATTGCAAAAAACGGCATGCAAATCGGTTGTTCTATTTTCGAGAAATGCCCAAAAAAACACTTTCTGCTAAGCAAGCAAGTTAGTCCGCACGATAACTCAAAACCTAGACCGAATAAACGTATCAGGATTTTTCATGGGTTTGTATCAGTTAAAAAAAGGACTGATTAGATTTTTAATTAATCAACGAATTTGTTATTATTTCTGATAGAGTAGGAAAAATTGGGATAACCCTAATATAAAAAAATGATTAAATTTAAAAAAGATTATAATTTTTTTTACGAAATATTAATAAGTAATATGAACAATAAATAATATTTGTATGTCCCACAATATGGAAAATCTTGTAAGTTGTATAATGTCCCAAAAATAAAAATTCTTGTAAATTATATACATATAGTATGTCCTAAATTATATATTATACTAATATTTTTAATTTTTTTACGAAATATTAATAAGTAATACTAATAATAAATAATTAAATAATACATGTATGTCCCAATGATGAAAATTCTTGTAAGTTATATACATTATGTCCCAAAAATAAAAATAATTGTAAATTATATAGAGTATGCCCTAAAAATTATAATACTTATATTATGCTAATATTTTTTTTGTTTTCCTTAAATTTATATAAAATCAAAAGTTATTTTAACTGGATAGTTTTGTATAATAAAAGAAAAAGAACTCTATATTTTTGGTTCTAAACCTGTTTTAGGGATTAATTTTTTAATTTAATAAATAGTTAATTTTTTAATTTAATAAATAATTAAAACTTTACTTACGAAATTCTTCTTCTTCTCCAAATATCCTTCATGATAATTAATTCAGCTCTTCCTCCTCTTTTTCATATATTGATGATATTCTCAAAGAAGGGATCTGATTGTCATTTTCGATGGCTTATAAATGCCTACAAATTTCGTTATGGTACTATCCAAACGGCCACTATAAATTATCAAATTTATATAACATACCGGGTGTAAATGAATCATGGGCCAACCATATAATTTTTAACCGAATTAATAGATTCATCATTCGTTACATTTTTATATCTTTGACTCTAAAACTGGATTTATAATCTCTTGAACGTCAACCGCAACTGTAAAGTTCAATTCTACAGTTTGATTGTCTAACATAACATTTTTTTTAATCAGCCTCAAGATTTGGTATAAATTACTAATAAAACTAACATTACCTTAAAAGTCATAACTTAATTTTCTTAATTATTTATTTTTGGTTCTTTTATTAATTTTATTTTTTAAATGAAACTCAATTTTTTTGAATGAAACGTGCGTGAGCCACCTTGTAGATAATTTAAACCGTTCATTAAATTATTATCATGAACGGGTACCGAGCGCATATTTATGCTCCCCTACCCATATTCCCAACCCCATATCTCTGGGTACAGAGTTTTCTCAGACATGTGCTTTAGCTCATTTTTCTCAGGGGCCAAGGGGAGTCTAAGGGCCAAATTTTAAGAAAATCCCTGAAGCCGATTTTTGAGATCGAGTAAACAGACAAAACTATTCATATAGTAATTTCAGCAATGAACTGTACTTTAGGAAATTTTGTAAATACTGTCCTGTTTATTTTATTCCAGAATATTTTATAATATATATATAACAATTCTTTTTTCTCAAATAAAGAAGGATAAAAAATACGTATTTTAAACCAAATATACCATTTGAATCTATTTTTATATCATTTCGGTTAAACCGGATGTCACCCATATTGGGTTTTTATTTTCGATTAAAAATTTGGAATAAATTAAGTATATAAAAGCTTAGATATTTCCTCTATTGATAAAAGAGTTCGCAGTGATAAAAGAGTTTTTGGCCTCTCATCAGCTAACGTTAACGCTAATCGTCAATTCAGCTTATAAATCTATTAACCCATTTCAAAGTTTAAGGGTGACCCATAACCCATTTAACACCCTGTATATATTTTTTTCTATGTTTTGATAATGGAATGGCATTATTCTCCGCATTATTTAATGGAATGATGCTCATTCTTAAACCGATTTTTGTCGAAACTTTGTTTTAATGAATTGCTTAATTCTTAAATATGAATAAATCTATAATTATGTAATTACAATATAAATACTTACGATTTGTTATAAAATAAATTAAAGTATATACAAAACTTATAAATTGAATTTACGAATACAAATTAGCAGGTACAACACATATATATTAAATGAAACGTCAGACTGACAACTTCTCAATTTTTTAAACCAATGTTACCAACCTAGCTTTACAACTTGTCAATTTTTTATACCTATGTTACCAACCTAGCTTTATTATTTACTAAAATTTCCCTAATTGAAATTTTTAGACTAAAATTATGGAGCGTATGACTAAAATATTAGTCTGCTTAACTAGCCAAATTTAAAAATATTTTAGGAAATTATAACATTTTTGTTAATTTTTATAAAAAAAATTAAAATACAGCAAAATGTATATTAGATGAAATTAATCTATAAAATTCACAAATAATTAAAATTTGTAAAAAACTATTTAATAGCAACAAGAATATTTTGTCGTTTTGGAAATATCTGATCTATCGTTTTCCACTTTAATACCTATTCCGTGAAAAATTGTAACTCTCGACTAAAACCTTCATTGAATTACTAAATTACAGTTTCCTCGTAAACTTTAGTCATAGTCTACAAATAAATCCTTAAGTATTCCAACGAAACTTGGCAACATAGTCCTGCTGACGCTTTCACGTACTTATATCGAAACAGTTGCTGTTGGCCAGTCCCTCGTATCGCCGATAACAAGTTATCGACAATCAAGGAGTCTTGCTAATTCGTTATGCTAGCGCCATCTTGCCGCGTAGAGTTTAACTAGTAAGTTGATTAATAGGAAAACTTTAATTAAGTTATGAGATGAATTTGTATTTTGGTATGAAACTTTTTGGTTTATTGGATAACAGAGATAAAACTTTTAGAATTAATTAATATTCATTCATTTTTAAAGCATAATATACCCGAACCCATTTTTTCATTTAAAATTATTGTAGGTAACGAACCTGAATCCTTTAAAAAAATAACGGTTGTTTTTAAAAGTTCATTGTCTTGACGAATTTAATTTTTGAAATTATAAAATACGTACCTATACCAATACATTGACATATTCATGGATGTGCCCAACCGTTATATCCATAGAGAAAGTATAATCCATGTAATATTTATATAACCTAACTTAGCCGTTGATTTTGATGTGGTCTTTGGGCTGTTTTCTAATATCAACACCGGAGGGCGTATCACCCCAGAATAGGTACCAATCAGTAGCGGCACTCTAGAGCGGCTCCTTTGATCTTTGAAAGTACAAAGGAGGGTATCGTTTTTTGGGTTTATTACGTACGAAATTTTTGTCACTAAAAGATATTAAAAAAAATTGGATTTCCCAAAATTTTTTTCTATATAACGCACCGGAACCAAATATGTAATGCTAATATATCGCCAGCTTGAGAAAGAAGTGTGTCGCCGATAGTAGAGTGTAGACGATCGTTTCTCTCTCGCGCAGTCTCGGATAGTCATAGGCTTTACAGCTGTAAAATCGCCTACGTTTGCTTAACTTTCCTTTTCTCTACGTTCCTTTTTCACCACGAGACACGATGCCAATGCAATAATGCAAACATTACGAAATATATAAATAAATTCGAAAATAGGAAAAATTTTAAAACATAGGAAAAAATTGAGAAAAATAAGGAAACTAGGAAACATTTGGAATTCTCACAGCACTTCAATAGCTTTGCTCCTATCGAAAGTTTTCTTTTAGATTTTGCATCTTCTAGTTAAGTTAGATTATATTATTGACAATATGAGGAAAAATGTATTTTTTCATTTATGAAACCGGACCGGAACCTTTATTTCATTTGGTTCCAGATTCCTGGTTTGGTGGCGAGGATCCCCGTTTGACCAAAAATCAATATAAACAACACCGAAAATAGCTGAGAATCAATTCATCGAAAATCAATTCGTCGAATGATCAATTCATAGAATCATAACGTTTTTCACTTGTTTGACTTTCCGAAATACTCTAATATTTCTTTTTTCTTAAAATGACAGACGTCAGGCTGACTAGTAATTTTGTGTTAAAATATATAGTGTGGCTAACCTGTTTGGATGTGTCTACCCGTCCATTACCATGCAAGAGCAATAGTGAATTATTCGAACATAATGGGCGCATTCAGCAGAGAGAACAGTTGTGCAACAGTTTATGATTTTTCTGCTGGCACAAGCGCTCACCGCCAACATGTTGTGGAGCGGTCGCCATTTTTTGTAGCGAGAAAAAAGTACGCTCACTTTTTACAACGTGTTGGGAGTTGTGAACATGTCAAATATGGAGAAAGAAATGGAGTATTATTTAATAACATATGAATTTAATGAACAGTTTTACGATGTTGAAGGAACCTCAGAAAATCATGAAGGTTTCGAAATGGTATTTTTCTCATTTCAATTAATTTTAATTACTTCAAAAGCTGCCCGAGACATTCTAAAATGTTCCTTAAACAAATCATCCATGTACAATAGAACTGTTATTTCATAAAAACCTTCATTTTTGGACAAATTTCTTCGTTCGTTGTTTTCAAGGATTTCCAGTGGTTGTGCTAAAATCATTTACAATTTCCCCTATCAAATTAAAATCCATTAGATCCTTATCAATTAAATATAGATGCAAATTGCCGAAAAAAGAAAACTGTCATCAAAAAGTAACTGTCACTTTAGTGTCAAATGTTAAATCATCTAGCGGTGTGCCCAGCAGAATTTCGCTACCGCTTCCCACCGGTAGCAACAACTGTTTTGTCTGCTGAATGCGCCCAATAATATGTCTTAAAATATATAATTACAGGGAATATAATTTAGCATGTTCTAATATATTATTAAATATTTATTATTCTAAAAAAAAGTAGGAAAACTACCATTTTTGATTGATTATTGACAAAATTTGTGCAATTTAGTGAGTTTTTTTTGCCAACTCAGCTGGGGATTGTCAAAAAGTTTAGAGAAATATTGGATGGACTATAAGCTTGGCATTCCTCTCAAATTTCTACAAATTTTTTTGTATTTAATCAATGGCCTAAAAATAATAGGTTATAAATAGGTGATTGTATAACTAATAAAATAAAGGCCATGTACTTCTGACAGAGAATAAGATTTATTTTTGTATGATGATCAAAATTTGCAATGAAAAAATAAAGAAAAAAATTCAACTTTGTACCGTGCTATTAGTTATCATTGTTATGATATAACGTAATTAGTTATTTAAAATGAACGCCGACGATATAATCTACCTTTCGCTGTTAATTTTTTCCATGGGATTTGGTTTCTATTACCGAAAAATTACTAATGTGGAAAACAAAAAAATTGTTGGAAGTCTCCTAGGTTTTTTAATTATACTTATCGTATCTGGTATTCATATTTTCCATGTATTGATAAGTACAGCAATAAATTCCTTCATTATTTTGTTTACAGATAAACGGTAAGTTTAACCTTGGTAGTTAACTGCTTTATATTATATTTTTTTTAAATTGTGCTAGATCAACTAATTATATTTGTTCCAGAAAATGCCAAATCTATTCGTTTGCTTTTTCTTTCTTATACCTATTTTTCTTCCGTTCAACCATATATTTTGGTATTCCATATCCTCCATCTCACACAAATCTTGTACAGATGATGTTAACTCTGAAGCTTGTTGGTCTAGCCTTTGAAGTCAATACTTCCTTTGAAACTAAGAAGAAAAAAGACGATGCAACGAAGACTGAAGAAGAAAAACTAGAAGACGAAACTTTGCAGTTTGAATTGGGATTTGTGGATATCCTATGTTATGTTTTTAACTACTGCGGTGTTTTGACAGGTGTGATTTTTTGTTATAAAAATAACTCCTTAAAGTCCCATTTAAGTAATCCCATCCTGTCCATCTGACTTTCATGTATATAAAGTAAGTACTAAGTATTTCTAGTACACGATCATTAAAAAAACTAAGTTGATAAATTATTTAGTTTTCTTATCATTTGTTTTAGGTCCTTATTTTAGATATAGAACATTTTTGGACCATTTACATAAACCATATCATCATTATGATAATTTTTATCCCGCTCTAAAGAAAAAGTTGCTTTGGTTACCAATTTTAGCAGTTATACATCTTGTAACTGGATATTATTGGCCATTATCTGTAAGTTAAATACCTACTTAATATTTCTACTTTTCTCTTATACATTTTTTAATTGTAGTATGTCAACACAGATGAATTTTTAAATAAATCCTTTTTATATCGTTACTGGTATATTTGGCCATCATTTATAATATTCCGAAGTAGAATATATTTGGGTTTGATTTTAACCGAAATTGTATGTGTTTTGGGTGGCTTGGGAGTTTATCCAGAATTTTCGGAACCCAAATCTGGCCATGGACCATCTAAGAATTTTAAACAACTTAAAGAATTGTTAGTTATTGAGATTTATAGAAGAAAAATAGTTTAAGACATTCCATTTTTTTTAGGACAGATACTGAAGAGCTGAAAAATATTGAATACAATTACGAAACGGTCCAATCTATAAATCCTGTTAAATCTGACTTTTTGCCTACAATGCGTGAAGCAATGAAACACTGGAACATTACTGTACAATATTGGTTAGCTAATTATATCTATAGGTTTGTACTTAATCCTATAATTACCTACACTCTTATCGTATCCTACTATGCTGTCTTCTCAATGTGAGATCGACTATAGTGTACATTTTTCTTCAATTTTTCTTTCTTATTTTCAGAAAATGTCCATACAAAAAGTACAGAATGCATGTAACCATGCTCATGTCAGCAGTATGGCATGGAATGTATGCTGGGTACTATTTCTGCATAGCAACAGTACCTTTTGCTCTTATATACGAAGATGTATGGGTTAAATTGCTTCTTGAAAATAATGAAGGACTTGTAAGCTTATTTACATTTTTTTTTGTTGAAATTTATAGTAGTTCAGTTTGATGTTAAACAAAAATTTATTTATTTCAGTCATTGATGGCTTCCAATGTAGTTATGTGGTTCCTAAAAATGCAAATGTTCTCATATGAAGGTATCGCCTTTGTATTATTGGAAATAAATAAAATTATGCATTACTACAATTCAGTCTACCACTGTATTCCAATTCTCTATGTGGGACTCTATTTTCTGGGCAAATATCTACTAAAAATCAAAAGAAAAAGACAACAAAAAGAGAAATTATAATCATAAATATTGCATACAGTTGCATTAAAGTTAGGTATGTGTGTTTAAATATTATTTATGTCATACTAGTTCATTATTATGTTTTTATTGCTTAGTTATCAACTACATAACTTTATGGTCCGCGCGGGAATAAAGACAAAAAATAGTTTTTAATTTATAACATTCTTATTTACTATTAAAATATTCTTTATCATTGAATATTTGTAACTCGGAGAAAATGTTTCAGCAAGATCGCCGAATTATCCAAAGCAGCATTAATATGTCCTACACAGAATTTTGTAACAAAGTTTGATTTGCTTTTTCAGGTTTTTTTAATAATTTTCTCAGGAATTTCAAAGTGTACATTCATAACGAACTAATATGACATAAAAGTTTGTATGCACCGCGGGTATAAATAGAGGTGTATGCACTGGGGCGACTTACAAGCCCTCGGGTCATAAACATCTATTTATACCCTTGGTACATAAATAATTATTATACAATAAAATTAATCGAATTATTTTTTATTAGGTTTACCAGCAAGGATGAGATATTCATATCATTATCATCATTGATTTTGCAACTGGGTGTTAGTAATTTCGTTTCAGAAACTATGTAAACATTTATAAATCTTTATATTTATATTGTCAATGATATTTATGTTTGGTAACTATATAAAATACATTTTATTTTTGGTTTTTGTTTTATATACAAAAATTATTTATTTATGCCTTGGAACATCAATTGCCTAAGGAACAAAGTTTTAAAAAAATGCAATTTCATATTTAAACTTGAAACTACATCTAAAATCAACATTGACATGTCCATCTAAAACTTTTCCTATTTAAATTTCTCCTTTCTAAAATAATAAGTCAGTTGAGATTACTATATACTAGTTTAAAAAAAACTATTACCTTAACTTTTTATGTATGAATTTAATGAAAATAGTACAAGTACAAAAACAAATGTTTTTTAGTGTTGGCAATCAAACTAAACAGTGTATACATCCAACCAAAAACAAATTTTAACTAAATGCAATCGCAATCAGGTTTCTGAATTCTTGGATCCATTTCCATTATACGATATGATCCTCCGCTTGATGTATTATCATCATCATTATCATCATCAACATCTTCTCTAAGACTTTGTCCATATGATTCAGAATACTCACTTTTGGTAGTTCTTCCACCTTCTTCTGATTCGGTTACTGATCTAGGTAAGAGCTCAACTTCCTCGATTTCTATGGTGCTAACCTCTACAAGAATACACAGATAAAATACAAAATTTTAACACTTACCTATCTACCTGATTCTTCGCTTGACGATTCCAATTCATCCAAATCAGTCAAAGCGGCGGTTGTGGCCACTAAGCTGTCTAAGCACTTACGCCAGTACTGCGCCATGTTCATGGCGTCAGTAAGTGCCTTTAATGTTTCATGTGCTGTCACGACATTTTTAATAAGATGATCCTAAAGTAAAATGAATCAATTTAGTATTATAAATTTTTTATATGTTCTTGTTACTTACTTGTAGACACTTAGGACAACAATACACCGGTTTACCCCTGAAGTTTTCTATGATACTATCAGACAACTCTTTAACGTGAGCACTATAGTCCATCCAGTAAATAATCTTTTCTTCTGTTTCCTTAATAAACCTTCTCCATTCTTCTTTATACAACACTTTTGTCTGTCCATTTGGAAGTTTAATTTCTCCTCTAACAGTTGCAGCAAATTCTCTAATCTGTCTAATGACCTCATGCATCCATTTCGTCCAGGTATGGGCATTGTGGCAGACTTCTAGTAGCCAGACTGCCCAAATTTTAAGAGACAGACAACAGATGGAGTCCGGAGAGTGTTCTTTGATGAAAGATGGTACGTGACCCAGAATCATCTTTGAACGCCAAGATTATTTAACGGATATTAAACAATCTATTATAGTATTGATTATACTTACGGGACCTGATTCAACGCTTTTTACTTTGTAAAGACCAAAGTCCTCTTCTTCAGGAACTACCTCTTCATAATCTATATTTGTATACATATTATAATAAAATAAAAATGAATATATTTAAAAAAACTTACCGAAATCTCCTCCTTGATCTGTTTCTTCCCCTCCTCCAGTGGTTGGCTGTTGTACTACCTTCGGAGGCTCTAGAGCTAAGAGTTATGTATGATAATATGTATGTAAAAGGAATATTAAAATTAGTACTGACCTGGCTCGAATTTATCTTCAGGTTCAAAGAACCTGGCAATGTCTTCCTCTGTAAAATATATAAAATGATTAATTTTAATTTCATTCAATATTTAATCGCTCAACCTGGCCATCCTTGTTTCCTTAATTTGTCAGCTATAGCACACGCATAATCGTGAATCTGGCTTAATGTTTTTTCATTGATTTTGTCGGGAGAAACTTCTTTTAGCCAGTCGATCATTGCTTGTTCTAAGATACCTGGTGGCGGTGGTGGACCTTTGGATTTTAGTTCGTCTCTTAACCATATCATTGCATCCAAAATGTCTATATATTTTATCCAAGGCATAGGTCCTACCTACAATTAACTTATTGTGATTTTAGAAAAATAATTATTTTAATTGAAACTCACATCGCTGTGCATATAATCGTCTGGAGTACGTGTCATGTATATTCTTATAAGTTCGTCCAAAAAACCCCATTCATCGAACATATCTTCTTCTTCTCCTGTTAAAACATTCCTTTTAATAATCAAATCGATGGAGAAGACACCTCAATGTAATTAAATGAAGCTTTTCAAAAATATATCGATTAGCTTTTCCATATTTTCGAAACTTACAAAACATCAAAATCACGAAGCCAAATATTTACCTTTAAATCTTTCTGGAATTTTAAGTTTCTTTTATTTTCCAAAATAAGTTTTCCATAGTATGTTTGAAATAAGTAAAACCTGCGTTTTTGTATAGGAGTGGGATATAATTCCTCAGAAAAAATTTAAGATTAAAAATATTGGACTATATCTATTATAAAGATCTGGTAATATTTTTAAGGAACATAGGGAATTTGTAATGAGAGGAAGAAGAATGTATTTATGCAACGATTCAATGGGAATAAATAAGACGAAACATTGACTCCACCCTACCACCAGGTCTCAAGACTATCCGTGTATTTCCCCAAAGACCGACGTAGATCCGATGCGCTACGATAAATTACGAATGTATTTAAAAATGCGTATACCAAAATATAAATCAGAACTCAACAAACATCTACAAATAAAAAACATGATAGGACTCAGAAATGGAGAATATCTGAACGAGTTTAAGTCAGTCCAAGTAGACTTGACCAATCAAAAAATAAATAACCCTCTAGAATGACATTGGATGCCAAGATGAGACGGAATGAACATGTCAAGAAAAAGTCAGAATGGAGCTTAAAATATAGACAGTACAGATGGACGCTTGGAAGAAATTCCAAACTACCATTACATAACAAAATCCTAATTTACAACCAGGTGATAAAACCGGTTTACCTATATGGCATACAAATGTAGGAATGTTTCAAAAAGAGCAATATCCAAATTATAAAATAAAATATGGCGTGCCATGGTAAATTCAACTCATCAAAAAGTTAGCAAAGAAACACGAAAGCAGACTTCACCTCTATGAAACCATAGAAGCCCTTCAGCTGCTAGATAACCAGCATCATATCCGTAGAAGGAAAAAAGTAACAAGTAATTTATTTTTTGGATTTTTGTTATTCCAACTCTCAGTAAACAATATTGAAAAAAAAATGAAACAAAGCATTTTATTATTTTGTTTTATTAATGAAAACATTGTTTACCTCTTTAGGTTATCACAGATTGATAATTAATTAAATAATCTAAATTTCAACAATTAAAATCCTCTAACATTTTGAATAGCTAGAATCTCCAATTCTGAAGACATCTTCTCATATTCTCCTAATTCCATTGAAAAAGTTGCAGTACCAGATGATAAAGTTCTTAAAATAGTGGAATATCCTTTCAGTTCAGATAAAGGAACCCTAGTGATAATAAATTTAGAATTTCCCCTCACTCCTATATTATTTATTATAGATCTTCTTCGGCTTAAATCAGCCATTATAATGGATAAATGCTCATCAGGAGTGATAATCTCTAAATTCATTATGGGTTCCAATATGTTTGTGTCAACTTCTTTAAGAATCTTTTGAACCAATTGAGTCACTGTGGCAGAAATCATTGTATCAGAAGTGCCTTTTCCAACATTTAAAAAATGAAGAATAACTTGCGTATTTACCACTGAGCAACTTATCTTAGGTCCATGAGAAAGTCCTACTTCTATCCCTTGCTTTACTCCTACCAGATGTTTAGGAAAAATACCAGCAATACCACTAGCATATTCAGGACTTTTATCAAGTTTCAAAACATCGTCAGGATGAATAAAAGTGTCCACAGGAACTACTGATAATTTAACATTAACAAATTGTTTACTAGAACCTATTTTTGTTTCAATAGTTAAACTATCTGTACATTTTTGGAGAGGAGTTTCCCTGTAAGCTATTTGTAGAGGGCCCAAATCCACTTCTAATTTGTACTCCTTTAAAATTCTATCTTTTATTATATCTAAATGGAGCTCCCCCATACCCGCTAGTACAGTTTGACCAGTTTCTGTGTTAAAGGTAACTCTTAAGCTAGGATCTTCTCGTTGCAACTCAGTTAATGCCTGATCTAGAATTGCTTGACTGCTAGCTCTAGGAGGTTCAATGGACCTAAAAAATACTGGTTCTGGTACTGAGACACCAATACCAAAGATTTTATCTATATTTTTTTCTTCCATAAGTTTATCTTTTTTTATTCGTTTTAATATATTATTTTTGGCTTTTTGACTAGCTGCATTGGAAGTCGTTATCAAATCCCCTGACATGACCTTTTTAAGTCCTGTAACAACAGCAATGTTCCCATTGCTAATGGATTCTACTTCTTTAAAATCATCTGCATAAGCTACATAGAGTTTCCCAATTTGTTCTGAACAATTCTGTTTAATGCTGTATATTTTTTGTCCCTTTTTTAAATGACCATTGTATATCCTAAAAAACACTAGAGGTCCTCTTTGTTTGCTATGGATTACTTTAAATGCTCTTGCACATAAATTGTCTTCAAAGGCACTGAAAAGATCATTGCTTTCACTAGGTGAAGGAAGATACAAAATTACAGCATCCATTAAACTCTGAACTCCAAAATTCTTGTAAGCACTTCCTAGTAAAACAGGCACTGCAGTTTGATTTTTAGTCACTACTTTTAATGACTTAACAATTTCATCTGTAGATATCACATCTAGAGAACCCAAATTTATTACTTTATCTGCTAGAGTATCGTCATAATTTGTTAATTTATCTATTAATTTGGATCTTGCAATTTTAGTATTGTGGTAATATTTTGGATGTTTTTCTTCTGTAAGTTGATTTTTTTGTACTGATTTATCACTATCAGTGCCATAAGTTAAAAGCTCCATGGTCAAAATATCAATTATACCAATAAATTTATCGTTTTCTACTACCGGTAGCTGTAGTAATAAATATGGAATCTGTAATTTACTTTCAATCATTTGACAAGACAATAAAATATCTGCATTGGGCCTATCCATTTTATTCACAAAAACAATCCTAGGAATTTTATTCCTATCAGCTTGTCTCCAGACAGTAAGAGTTTGCGCTTCAACACCCGCTGAACCATCCAATACTACAATAGCACCATCTAGTACATTCATTGATTGCTCAACTTCCATGGTAAAATCTATATGCCCTGGAGTATCTATTAAATTAAACTGGTGCTTCTTCCAATAAAAAGTTACAGCTGCTGAGGTAATAGTGATACCCCTTTCACGCTCTTGTTCCATATAATCAGTAACTGTATTTCCTCGATGTACTTCACCCATATGGTCAATTAAACCAGACAAGAATAGCATTCTCTCTGTGGTAGTAGTTTTACCAGCATCGATGTGGGCTAAGATACCAATATTTCGTACTTTGTCATTCGTAACATTTTGAATACTTTTAGTGTTGCTGTAGTAATTGACGCTTTTATAAAACCTGTTGATTTTTCTAAGGTTTTTTTTACATTTTAAGCAAAAGTTTATCAAGTTTAAATTCATTACTGCAGCGGTAACCAAATATTTTCTTATTCTGTTTTATACGTCAAAGGCCTTTTACTGACAAGTAAAATGGTCTCGAACACTTTATGATTACAGTAACTATATCAAAATTTCTATTAATTTTGAAGATTAGAAATAGGCAATGAATATAATCAAAGGGAGATCCAGCTGATTTATTTGTTAGGTTTATGATATAAGCCGAGATTATTGTACAAATCTACATCTTTTTCCACAACTTAAATGATCTCGTGGATTCTGTAAGTCGGACACCATGTAAATAATTAATAATATGTATCCCGCAAGTTTTCAAGGATGCTGAACATGATGACGGTGGTTTAAACTATTTCCGAGTTAACCCCACTCCCCAAAATGACCAAAAACCACCCTTGAGGTTAATAACGCGGCTACACCGTCTTCTATCGACAAAAACTGCGTCCCACACACACCTATAATGAGCCCGGGCCAAGAAGATATTGTACCTAATCGACACTTGGTCCCCTGGTTGTCATTATCGTATTTAGTCCTTAGTTACGCCGTATTCCACCCCATTGGGCATTAGTGGGTGCCTGTCTTTGTCCTCTGATTTTGTCTTAGGGACGACCGAAAAGCTTCGATCCCTTTTACATCGTCTGTTTGTCCTGTCGCTTTGAGTGTGCTTTGTCAGTTTGTTATGTACTGTCTTCTCTGTAAAGTCCCCCTAAAACGAACGTCTTCAAGAATACTGGCAGCGGTATTAACGTTTTTAGACTTAACCCAGCCACAGAAGGTCAAAAACCAACCCGAAGGAGGTTAACGCGGATACACCGTCTTATGCCGACAAAACCTGCGTCACACGATGGCGGTGGTTTTAACATTTTTCGACTTCAACGCATCTTCTAAATGGCCAAAACAATCTCTGAAAGGAGTGAAATGCGGGTACGCCTTAAAATACAGACAAAACCTACGTCACCTCCCGTTTTCGAGGATGCTGAACACGATGGCATCACCGCGTTAACCTTCGTTCGGGGGCGGTTTTTGGGGATGGAGCATCCTCGACAAAGGGGGGGAGACGTAGTCTCTTTCTCTGAAGTATTTACATTTTTCGAGGTTTTTTCTGACTCACAGAAGCCACTAGCGCGCTTAAAAATAGGTCGGGTGGTCTCAGTTAGAAAATTATATGAAAAAAAACGACAAATTTTACTCCTCACTCCAAACCGATTCTATACTTTGTGAATATATTACACTGCATTCGCCAAGCCATGAATATATTTTTTAAATGTCTATTTAAAATACTGATTTTATAGGAATTGAATACTAAAAATTTTGGTTTTTAAGCATTTTACTAAGTTTACTTTTTATTTAATTTTTAATAATAGTAACAATAAAAAAGGTCTTATTTTTTCTTCAAATACAATATAAGCCCAGTATTTTCTTTATTGCTCAAAACATTACTTATAGCCACCCCCAAAACCCGAAGTGACCGATTGTAGGCAGCATGACGTTCTCCAGCTCTTCTGTAAACCTTATTTCGGCCATTTTTTCCATATATTATGCACACATACTTATTATACACTCATCCGTGAACAGTACATTTTTCCAGTCGTCCACAGTCCAATTCATGTGTTCGCGAGCAATAGCAAAATCTGCGTCTTTTGGTGAGCTGCAGTAAGCAAGGGTCCTGTAGCTGGACTACAAGCTGTAAAATCACTTTCTCTGCTGGTCCATGAGCTTTCTGATGGCCGCTTTGGAGCACTCTATCGGTTTGCGTAAGCAGCAATCTTGAGAAAGCGATCGACCCTGGAATGTTGCCTTTTTTCTAGCACCCGTTACCGGGTAGTCGATGATAAGAGCCGGTTGCAAGAAATGGTTGGTGTGTTATTTGCCGCATCCCTTTGACTTGCTCCATTTTCCAGTAATGTTAGAATCTGATAATAGCTCTTCGATATTTTTCTTCCATTATTAAGTAGCGAAGGCACAATAACGGTGTCCATCCGCCTGTCTGATTGTCCCAGCGATAATTCGAGAACGGTTTCGAATTTTTGCAACTCTATTTTCAGTGACCCAAGTCAACTACAACCGTCTGTTTCTCCCTAGTTAAGCTACTTGGGTACTATGTTAGCTTGCTGGGTTTACTATACGTTACGAAGATCAGTGTATAGTACAAAAATACCTTTAAGATTCTTCAGAACACAATACAAGTTCATACACTTTCTCAAAACAGTCACATCCATGAAACTTTATTGACGAGTAAAAAGTATTTATAATATACTAACCCGTTTTACTTAATTAAAACAATTGTCTTTGTCACCCACAAACTTTCCCGACTCGGCTGTGGAGAATAGGATTATTTTAATTATAAAATACAAAATTCCTGATTGGGTTTTACCAAAATTCAGCTCCACATCTTTAACATTTAAAAAGTTATGCATACAAAAAGAATCAATGTCGTACTGCACCAATTTAAACCAATGGTCGGATTTGAGTCACACACTAACCCTACATACCAAATTTTAGCTTGATTGGCCAAACGGTTCGGCAATCGTGATTACACACAGACAGACACTCAGGTAGACTTCACTCTGGGAATGGTCTCAATCTTTTCGGGGGACCTCAAAATGGATATAATTCCATTATCTCGAATTTTTTGCTCGTTCACTATACACATTTGATGCGACCGGGAAAGTAAAATAAGAAACTTAAAAATATAATTTCGTAAATTGTTTGGGTAGTCCGTTTTCTCTACCGCGCAATGTATATAAAACACGAGTGGGAATAATTACACAAGAAGCCGAAGGCCGAGTTCGGAAATTACAAGAGTGCTTTTTGTAGGTACACTTTTTTTCTTACTATCCCTGCTGCTAACTATAATTTCAATTTAACGATTTAATATCAAATTATTGAATTTTTGGTCACCGAACACATGTTTTCACCTACATTTAAAAATTTACAAATGGTTCAAACTATTTAGCATTTACTAATTATTCAATTTTCCTTACATAATTTATAAATGTTATATACTAAATTTATTTATGTTTAAAATATTAACAACTAGAGGAGGCATAATTCTGTCATCACGGGTTAATGTATACTGTGAATAAAGTTATGTCAATAAATATTCTAAGGAAAGTAAAAAAAATGGAGTTCTCAATGAAAATAGAAACTTTACTTAACTGATTCTGTGGGTGGGAAAATCATATAAAAAAGTTGTATAATAATAAATTATGTCATATTATTAATATTACTGCAAAATAATAATTGAAAATGTTCTTACCAAATTCTTCTTCCTCTCCAAACATTCCTTCTCCTTCATATGACGATTCAGCTTCTTCCTCCTCCTCTTCACCTATTGATGATATTGTCAAAGGAGGGATGTCATCATCGTCTTCGACGGCTTGCATGTCTACAAATTTCGTTATGGTATCCATCCAAACAGCCACTTTATCACTAATCTATTATCAAATATATATGTATAATATACACATATATACAGCCAAATTAAATACTTACTTCAACAAGAGTCCTCTTGTAATGATTCTTGGTAGTTCGTTTCGGTTTTTTCAAAATTTTTTTTTCGTCTAACTTTGTTAGAATGGCGTCGGATAACATCAGCTGCTTATAGTTTAGTGAAAAAAGCGGTTCATCTCTAAGAAAGTCTACTATGGCTTTAGCTGTGGCATGTATGTTGTCTTCGAGCCATTTTTCATCACCACTTTCTCTCTCCTTTAGTTTCTTTCTCCTCATTTGTCTTCTCTTTCGAAGGCACTTTCTCTTCATTTTGTCAAGCTTTTTATAGTACCACCTGCCAAAGTAAAGATATAGCCAACAAGCAATCTTGTTATAAGTATTCCATAAAAAATTACTAACCGTGCATCTCTAGGATCCAAATTTTTATCAGTGTGTAATATTTGCTCAAGTCTCAGTATCATTTCCGTTGTCAAAATGGGGTAATAACATTTCCAATTCCAGAAAACCCTCCTTTTGTGTGGTATAGAAAGTTGTACAAATCTGGGAGGACAGGGTTCGATTTCGCATTTTTTTCTTTTCACAGGTTTCCAAGCTTCGCATGGTGGTTTAATGACCGGTTGAGCTAGGTAATTACAATATTCTTGTTGTGTCATTATGAACTTGTCTTGCAATGTAATCTTTTTCGGTATCGCAGGGCAAATAAATCTCGCACGTTTCTTCTTTTTTTTACAAGGAATTTGCATAGCTCTGCATATTTCGAAAGGGAATTCGAAAGGAGACTTTTTAGGCGGTATACCTTTAGCTTCTAGTTTTTTTCTTCTAATATCTCGAATACCGTATCCCCAAAAGAGCTCATCCTGTATAACTGTTGGTAGATCGTCATCACTAAATTTCACTTTGCATGCCTCCAGATAGAAGGGATGACGTCCGCAAAGATCTGGATCATCTGGATCCCGGCATTCACAAGGATCCGCCATTTTTATATTTTGAAAACAAAAATTATCTAAAGACCAAGATTTTTTAAAATACGAATTTTGTTGTCATCTTTGACAAATCTATACAATACATTTTATAGACTCCTTGATTTAATAATTACCCTATTCTCGAACCATTAGAAAATTCCAAATTTTAATTTTTGTAAACATACAATTTTTGAACAATTTCAAATTTGACATCTGTCTGAGTGAAAAATAAAATGTGATCTAAACCGTGATGATATTTTAAATATTAACAAGTTAACAATCCAATAATCTACCATATTTTCCAAAATAGTTTTATTTAGCGAAAACTTGGCATTAATATTTCGCAATGACAATAACAAACACTATAGAAACTAAGTATACAGGTTCTAAGTCCAAAGGGCGTACCTCAAGAATAAAGTTTTGAGATATTAGTGATTTTATAACGGATTTTTGGAAAACGAACAGCTAGGTCATAAGGAGTCTGTAGATATCAAAAAATAAAAATTGAAAAAAATTGAGATAAGCCCTTATATAGTATACTATCTAAAAATTAATAAGTAGCAGTCTCAAATTTTAGTTTTTTGTAATATTCGAGTTTACGTTATTTGTATCTATAGTTCTATTATTATCAAGTCGATCTGTTATTTCTTCAGCACATGGTGAACTTCATGTAATAATATATAAAACTTAACACCACATTTGACTACCGATCGGATTTTATATAATATATCATCTGGGGGAATTTCTGTTGGTGGACTTATTAAGATCGCCAAAAACTGATCTTACTCAAACTAAATAGTCTGTGAATGTTCCAATAATCTGATAATTTGCACACTTTATTGTCTCAGTGTGACATAATAGTCCCATAAAAGAAAGTAGTGGTTTCCACGAAGATAGTTGTAAATTCATTCTCGGCATAAAGGTTTGTTTGATCAACTATTAATTGCAAGAAACCTTTGTCAAAAAGTAGTCGAAAGAAATCAAAAGCAAAATTATTCTCATCCATGTCCATTAAAAAGTTCTGTGGTTGAGTAAAATGAATAGATTTCATAGCGTCATAATTTTCAGTCCATAACTTCTCTTTTTGTCTTTTAGGACTTTAACGGTTGCCTGATGTATCACAGTATCATTTACATTGTCTAAAAATTCCTATGGAAAGAAACTTATCAAATTTTCGTCAGCTTCAACTAGTTCAGATTCTTCAACTTGTAATTTGATTTTACTATTTCTAACGAAACATTCTCTCCAGGTACAAATAGTTGCTGTACACAGCAAAGATATAAAATAATAGAAAACTTCTGTTAGAACAGACAGTCTTCCAAATTCCCTCGCATTGTCAATTTCCAGTAAAGAGTAGAGGCACTAGTTGCTATATCCCTTGCATATAGTTTTTTAGTTCAAAAGACATGAAAGATAAATATTTTGTTGATTTTTTTAACCTCTACAAATATGAAGTTTTCACCTATCGTTGACAGTTTTCGATATATCGAAAAAAAATAGTCAAAAATGTAGACATTTACATTTATTTCCGCTTATATCTCTTTGATGATACGCACAGGACGATTTTTTAACGACAAGTGGATCCTTGTTCTGTAGATGGTAGATAATTCTAGATATGTCACAGCTTTTGATTTCCCACGAGATGAATATGATTCAATCAGCATTTTACTATAAATGGTTATAGTTATAGGGTTTAGATACAAAAATGAGAATAAATTACGATTTTTTATTTATCGACATATCTCTTAAAAAAGTCTTTAAAAAACGTATAGGATTAAACAAAAAGCCCATATAATCTAACATTAACAATACATTTTTATGTATAATCTGTGAAATCCTCCATATATTTATTTCTCCCATCCTCAGTAGGATAAATGCTTTCGTTGTTTTTATGATCCTGTTGAACTTTATTTCTTATGTTTTTTATTTTTCTCAATCTTTCTAACCAATTAGACGCGTATGGGTCACTAGCAGGATTTTTTAATGATTTTATGACCAGAGATGCCATCTATGAACAAAAGTTTAGATTGATTAATTACTTGCATTGGAAAATATATTTTGATACTTACATTTGCGTGTAAAGCTAGCTGCCTTGCTAAAATGCCAACGTTTTGGTCAGATACCAATTTTGGTTCATTAGACGTTACCAAATTAGAGAGTTCTTCTTTCACTTTTACTGATACTCTATTTATGCCGAGATCTAAAGGTTGGATTATTATACAAGCAAAGGTAAACTGACCCTAAAAAATATTATTATTTTAAGAAAATATTCACTTAAATGATATTTTATACCTTAATAGTGCTAATATTAAATTCCTCCCCACTTTCGTTATAAACGATTGTAACGTAATTGTTGCCTATGTGTCTCTTTTTGTTATTACAATTGGGATCTGATTTCTGATTTGGCATCATTGTGGCAACATGAAACATAACTCTAATAACATCATCTTGCCATATGTATGCAAACTTTCCATCAGTGCCATGTTCATCAAGACCACCAAGAAAGAATGCCTTAAAAAAATGTGTTTATAATTTACAAATATATATTCTTCACATTAATGCAATGTCTATTTAATTATCTAAAATCTACTAAAGAAAATACCTGAGGGTCAATATCTGCCAATTTCACGAGCGATCCGAGCTGTTGCAAAAATTCTACATATCTCAATGACCCAAACCTGTTCTTATAAATCTCTACTTCAGAATTAACCTGACCCTCTCTTACATAAACTACCCCAATTTTATGTGTTTCGTAAGGAGGAATGGTGTCTAAAATTTTCAAAGCTCTCTGAATTATGTCTGTATTTTCAACTAAAATCGGTCTTTCTGACCTATTTGCGAAATTAGTTGCGTGGTAAAGCTGCAGAAACACAAAACTAGGGTTTATTCCACTTTTTGGTACTTCCTTTGGCTTCTTTTGTTGTTGTTGTTGGGTGATTGTGTCAGATCGAGATATTCTGGTTGCGGGACTAGAAACTGATATCGTGTGAACTCGGTCTCGTTTTTGGGCTTGATTGGGGTCTAAAGTGCTCAGTCTTTCGACACTGCCGCTGTTTTTGCGCTCTTTAGCTCGTTCTCTGGCCCAGTTTAGGTTTATCGAAGTGTTTTTTTCGATTATGGAAGCAGAAGAACTTTTTTGTATCTCCCGACCTAAAAAATAAATAAAGATTATTATATAATAAAATGTTTAAAATTAAAATATTGTTTCGTACCATCCCCTCTATCTTTGTTCAGCACATGTGCATGTCTACCAAACCTGGGCGATGTCTGCGTTGGACTTTGCGGTGGTTTAGTACTCAGCGGTACCAAATTAGTCAAATTAGGTAAGTTTGTAGGTCTTTTCATAAACTCTGGTTGCTGATTACTAGATATATTTGGAGTTGGTGGAACAGTCTGGTAAGGTTTAGGCGGTACATTTTCTTTGGGTGGCGAAGAACCAGGATAACTGTGACAGCTCATAAGCGACGGGTGATGTGCGGAACTAAAAACGGAACAAGTCGAATCTGCTTTTGTTATTTGAAGGGAGTCGCTAGAGGGTGGAGTTGTACCTGTAAAAGAAACCAATATATGTTAGTATAACGGCGGATATTGATCCACCACCATATGCTACTCAACAAAATATCAGTTTATATTATTTGTCTAAATTATGAAGTAAAAGTTTATAAGAATTAGTAAAAAAATACCACAAGAATTAATAAGTTGTATCATATGTATGTATTAAAGATTTTCAATATCTGTTATTTGTAGTATAGCATATTACTACTATTACTTTTAAATTTACTGACAGATGCACTAGTACGTAAACAATTAATTTTCTATCTTAAGGTTTATTTATGTATGGAATTTAAATATAAGTATTACCTGATCCTGCAATTTCTTCAGGAATAGCTTCACAACTGACCCGCATATCTTTGGAGTAACCCTTATTTTTCTTTCCTACGTCGTCCTCGCTATTTTTATTGTCATCTTCAGGTAGTATTTTTTGATGTATGAAGGGATTTTTCCAGCTAGCAGACATTTCAGGACTGGAATTAGATCTACGTACTGGATTCCTAGACCTCGTTCCGTCGTCATACACATAATCCATTTCTTCTTCTACACTATCGTGGGAATTTTGCCTGGATGGAGACTGCTTAGGAGAACCTATACAAAAAATTGGAATCAATTATGATTCGATTGATTCTCGAAGCGTATGCATTGTATCAAGATATTAGTAATAAAAAAATGATACGCGTTGATGCTAAACTAAATCAAATACTACAAAGGTAGTACAAAATGTTTCATAATTCTCCAACACCAGATAAAACATTATTAGCGCAATAAAACAGCGTTCTATATTCACCTGGCAAACTGGTATTTGAGCCTGAAGCAACAACACCGCCTTTATTATCTTCTTCTTGGTCCTCTGAAAATTGTCTCCTCAATGGAGGTCGTACATGGGGATTTGTGTCCTCAGGGACTAAAGAAGGCATAAATAATGTTGATATTTCGTTTAGAGGAAATTCGTAAATGGCATGGGTAAAATTTATATGATTTTGGATTCTCATCACCCATGACATGTCTCCTAAAAATGTTTATGTTATTGAAGACATTAAGAAGTATTATTATTTTTTACCTGTGGGTCTTCTTACATAAATTTCAGCCCAACCAGAACACCAACAGTTACAACTTTCCTTCTCCTGTTTGATATTACTGGCAATTTGTTGCAACTTTGAAGAAACAATTTCCAATTTATCACCAATCTTTTTATTTTCGTCTGCAGGTGAACTTACAGATGTGTTATTGTTAGATTTGTCATTAGAATTTTGTCTAGAAATCCAGTCAAGATCTTCTGTTTCGTTACTACCACTACGGCCCGATTTGGTTTTTCTTCCTTCATTTTGATTACTACAGAGTGTCCAACATTTGTCACAGAGACCGTTTTTAAGTATTTTCTTTGAACATCCGCTAGTTGTTATTGTTATTAATTTGTTGCTGATTAACCAGCACATACTTTGGCCGCCGTTCATAAGAAATTCAGCCACTGGAAGTCTAGAAAAGATTTATTATGTTTCAAAGTTTACAAATAACTAAAATTTCAGTTCGAGAAAGAAATACAAAAGCAAATTACAAGTCCTAAAATTCACTAAAACATTCCCTTTTTTTACTTTACTCTTTTGTTTTATGAGTAACACTTGTATTAAACCTGTGATTAGTTACAATACATTCTATTCACTTAGGAGTAACTTTTAACACAGTGAGACCGAAAAAAACTCTTATACAATGTCCATCCATCCGTCTGTCTGTAGTTAAAAACTCCTAAAATGATATTAATCGTTAACCTAGTTTTACTTTCCCGCTATATATACCTTCTATAGTATATAAATTTATTTTCATGACTTTAAAATTTGAAAAACTACGGCAAAAGTATTGTCGTTTTTCACTTGTTAGTTTTAATGTGCAAAAAAACCAAGTCAAGTCGTGTAGTGCGAAAATAATGAATTAACATTTATTCCTAATATGAAATGTATATTTGAAAAATAATTTTAGCACATTGAGGCTATGGAAATTTACAATTTCAGCATAAAAAAGATCACTAATAATAGATTTATAACGTACGGCTAAAAAATATATGATTACCTTTTTGGTAAAGCACTACAGGGTGAATAAGTATATCTCGCCATTAAATCTATACAAGTTTCGGTGAGTTCCTCGTAAAAATTCATGGTGAGTGATTTTTCGGTTGCTGGTCTATGTACTACAGGTTTGTCTCTGATAGATGACACAGTTGCTGATCTTTTTCTAGAACCTTGTTCCGTTAAACTTGAGCTTCTTTTACGATCGGAACTGTCTTGATTTAGGTCGCTTAGATTTTGATTAAATAAACTAGTTTTTGTCTCTTCAAATGGTATCAAAACATTCGTTTGTAAACCCTGTAAATATTAATTTTTTTAGTAAATCAGATTAAAACAATCTTTAGTTATTTACTTTTGTAATGAATTTTACAAAATCTTTTCTGAAAGGTAATCTACATTTCAAAAACCACACTGCTATTACATGGTGAGCCAAAGAAACTGTGTAATGATCATATTTAAAAGGATTTGTATAAGGTAGTGAGATAGCAAAGACGGACATGTATTGATCCGCTACGAAATTTGTATAAACCATTGGTAGCTGTGTTAAAGCTAAAAAAAAAATATTTTTAGTCAAATTGACACATTTATTAATAATTTTTCTTACTTGATAAAAATTCCAGTACCGGAATGGAAATGTGAACAGTGGCTGATATTTTCGATAAATTAAGTAGGACTTCTGGGAGTAACTTAACCATCGCTTCTCTCATTTCTAGCGTGCAAATTGTTAATGCTGCAATACTGTGTTTGGAACTTCTTGGACCTATAGTATTTGAGCATTTAATGAGACAACGAATCATTTTTTGTTGGTGGATTTGATCTAAATAGTTGTGATACGAGGCCAAATTTACTAGTACTAGTAAAACAAGTGCGTGGAAGTCTGGTCTTGATACTTTTCCGTTTAAGGCTTCAGGTAAATTATATGTTTTTTCTGTAATCTAAAAACGGGATAATTGTGTGTGTTTAAATATTATTTAATTGCTAAAAAATAGATTTATATCAGAATTACCATAGTATAATTAAATGTAGCAGCTACAAAGTTAAATTTTGTTTGAAACAGATTGATATTCTTTGAATATCAAATTTGAACTTTTTTGACTGAATAACAATTAATTATTATGTTCTTTTTAATTTTTCATAAATATGTTTAAAAACTAAATTAAAAATGGTTAAAAAAACAGAATAGTAAACATAAAAACATAGAATGGGATTTATAAAGTTTTTATATTACATAAATAGCAACAAACGCACGAAAAAAAATATTGGTAATTAAATTTTATACAAAAAATGTTCTTAGATAATCCCCATTAATTTATGGCAAACAAAGTTCAAATTTAAGGATAGTTTTTAGCGCGCCATTAAAATATGTAAAATGTTGATTGCAGGGATGTTACGTACTTATATAGCCTAAATATTATAAAATACTTACAATAGTAAATAAATTCGGTTTAGTATTCGGCAGTAATGAAAATGTGATGTTCAAGATGGAAGAATAAAAAAGGATGAAGATAATTGTAAAAAAAATGATAGTTTGGCTCAAGCAACACTCTCCATTTATGGAGACCAAAAATTTGATATCGTCGACCATTTTAAATCAAAGGAGATTGGAGTAAAGACGATTTGGAAGGATTATTTAAAGAATAAACTATATTTGGAGATTTCATTATCTTTTACAGCAAAATCTGTTCTGTTATTCAAACTGTTACAATACAGTTCACTTCCTAATAACTTGACCTGTTTTTTTATTTGCCGAAAAGGATTAATGAGAGAAACAAAAATAATATAAAATTTTTCCGGAACAACCTATTAACTTAAGCAATGATTGCGAATTGCATGGTTCTAACAAAAAAGATACCCAGTAATAATTGTTAAAAATTCTAATTATATTCTCTTCGTAAACTTAAACACAATTTGATAGGGTTACATGAAGATTAGTCAAAAAGTCAATAGTCCCTTTTTTTACGGGCAATGATTTTTATAATAAAAAAAACTGCAACCGTACATGTATTTTCGCGAAAAAGAATGTTGCGATGTATTATCTCTGTAATACGAAAACTTTAAAATTATCTCTTCTTCTCTTGTTTAAACTATAAGGTCTGGACTGACTACGTTTATTTACACTATGGTAATAGAATTTAATTTTACCATTGCACATAAAACATCAACTAGTAAATCTAACTCAGTATTTCCATGTTTTGACAAAATAAGAGACTTATTTTGCAAACCTTTTGTCATATCCATTAAAACTAGGCTTAAAACTTCCCAATCTACAAGAAAAAAATAGAGAAAATCACGTTATACTTTCAAATTTTCATTATAAATTGTAACTAGAACTTAATTAATTTTGGAACAGGGTCCAAGACAAGATTCCAATTTTTTTGTTTTTTAACTATTCTAATAGTTTTTGTTACAGAAAATAAAATGTATTTCGTTAAACAATTATCTTTCATCATTTATATTTTTAAAACAATGATCTTCTCTTCTTAAACTACGTTAACTTCCTTGATTTCTTTTTATGAAACCAAACTTTGTGAAAGAAGATATATTGGAGACATTTAGAATATTAAAATATCAAATCCAAATAGGATTACTGCTAGGTTATCTAGCTTAATAGACAATGTTTTCACTTACTTAATGGACTAATTGTAAAGTAGTTAGTTTTGTACAATGTATTGTTGAGTTCGATATAAGTCACTCACAATAAATAATCATTGAAATGTGGTACATCCAAACTTTATTTATGTATTTTGTAGTATTTCACACTGTACTGTTCCGTTTCTTGATTTTTATTTATATTGTTTTGTATCTTTAGCGATGATTTGTAATATAAAGACAAATTGAAACTAGTGGTTTATATTGTACTACATACTAATATACACCAGTTTCCAGTACTGATTAATTTTTCAATCTCTACTATTATACATAAACCTTCATCCAATAAACTTTTAATTGTGATAAATCCAGTTTACCAAGTTTTGTAGCTAACCCCATAGACCGAAAAAACGATGTTCAAACGTGATAAACCCTACCCCCAAAGACTTTTTTTACTTCTGCCCTCAGCTGCTTATCAGGTGTTTCTATTTGTCAAGTAAATCATGCTCTTAAACTGCATTAAAAAAATATTTAAAATTGTACAACAAACCTTTGTCCATCTTTAAGCATGTTATAAATATCTTAAAAGCTCTCCTAAGGGGAACATATGTCACAGTGACAGGTAACCTTTGCACGGGTGCGGGTGATTGGGGTACTGGTGATCCCAAATTACCTCTGTCCATACTCTTGTATACTACACATAAATAGGGACTGAACTTTATATGATTTCCGTCTTGATATCCCAAATGATATAAAGAGTCTGCTCGCATTTTTAAAAAACAATCAAATATCTAAAAATAATTTTTAGTATCCTATTCTTAATAGGAGAAAACTACTTTTTCTTACCATTTTTCTGACACTTGGACAATTTTCGAAAATTTTAGGTTTGTTATAATGCAGCTCCAAGAAAAAGACTAGCATTTTGTAAATTTTAATGGCATGGGTTGATGGTAGCTTGTGAATTTTAAGTGTAAAAACTTTTATTAAACCTTCTACAAGAGATTTTATATCGCTGTGTTCGGAATCTGGAGAAGCATTGGTATCTGAAGGATGATTCTCAAAAGGTCTAAATAGCATCTAAAAACATTATAATTATAGTAAAAAATGAGCCTGATTAAAATATTATACAAACTTTTTCTAATATGTCTAAGATATCCAGACATTTCTTTGATTCACATTCAAGACAAAGATCTATTAATAAATTAGCAACTGATGATCTCACAACAATATCAGTACTTTGAATAATGCTCATCATATGAGGTACAACAATTCTGTCTATAAGTTCATCTTCATATAGTCTCCTAAAATAACAGATATAAAATTTTTGCAGCAAAAATTTTTAGAACCTTACCTATTCAGCTTTATGACATGTGACAATGTTTCCAACACCTTTAACCTTATATTAGTTCTTATTTCAGGTTTAAAGTATTTCTGCAACAAATTGTAAAGGTTAGTTAACCAGAGATGTTCAGTTGGTACTATACTTTGAGAATGATGTACTATGAGACCTAAAATCGAACTTTCTGGTCTAGCTGCCGAACATTCTTCTATGATATCATAAAATTGTTTGACAGATCCATTGTAGCTGTCAGTTTTCATAAGATGTTCTATATGGTTGAGAGTTTCGTGAAGGGGGGAAACTATTAGTTTGTTTGGATCTTGATTAGAAGATAAATCTGTATAAAACATTATTTTTACTTTTATTTTTATTTACCATTATGTTATAACTTACCTATATGACAAATTATATGTGAAATTATTTGTAAAAGTATTGACCAGACTGGATCTTGAAGTTCAGGACCATGTCGCTGGACCAGTTGCTTTAGACCTAATATGATTTCAAAAGAGACAGCAGGTTGGTTGCATTTTACAGACTAAAATGATAAAAAATATCCCATAAATCCAATTATATCATACAAATGACTTCATGTAATATTTTCCTACCTGTAAAAATGATGGTAAGACAGAGCTAGGAGGACAATGTAAATTTGCTAATGGTGATGAGCTCCACAGTGCCATATGAGTGTAAAAAACAGCTCCTCTTAATAAATCAGTGTCTGATCTTAAGTCAGGTTCTTGTAAAATCCTACAAATGGTATACAAAGCTGAATGACCCATGTGGGTACCCAGAAGCTTTTTCATCACCTACAAAAAAAATTACATAATTTCATTGTCAAAAGAGCTAAGAATAATGCTCTTACTGCCCAACTAGAACTACAGTATTCTTCAACAACCACAGTCCGACACAGAGCTCCTATAAATTTTGGTAAAGATTCTGGAGGCATATTTCCATAGGCCACTATTGAAGACATAATTTGTAAGCACGATGTAACTGTTTTAGTACTTGTAGTACAGCAAAGAACACAAATGTGCCTGAAAAAAAGGTAAACAATATTGTCATGTTCTTAATTTTCTTGTACCACAAAAAATTTTTAAATTCTTTTTATAATGTTTTAAATTTATTGGACCTTCGCATTTTTTTTTACAATGTGCTTATATTATTAATAATAATAATATTTTGTAACCTTAATAATGGTAAGTTTATTCTTAATATTTTTTACTTACAACATGAACAAAGTATTACTTTACACACTTGCTGCATAAATTACTATTAATTTTCAAGGTGTAGTCAATTACTTCTGACCTTTTCTTTAAAAAACAAAGCATACAGCTAGATGCTTAGTTATTTATTACTTTATAAATAAATACCAGACTTGCTATTTCAATCATTTGCTCAATACTCAAAAATTGCACATTTTTAGGATACTTTCCATCCTAGAGTTTCGATTAATGCCATATTAGTATTTTCCTGATTACCAAGGGCGCAGATATGATATGGGGGGTATAGGGGGTAATTACCCCTCCCAGAATACCAACAAAGAGCACGAAAAGATGAAATTAAATATAAGAAATGTAGAAACGGACAAACATATTTGTCTAAAAGTTTGATTACCCCGCCAGGAAAAAAATACCCCTCTCAGAAATAAAAAATTGCATTTACAACTTTAATTTATCAACGAATTTTGAATTTACAATTATAATTTTAAATTATCCAATAGTTATCCCTGTTTTGTAGATACGGATGTCTGTGTCTAACAGACTTAACCATGTTCTAAGGTTGGAATTACATTCACGAATATCTGTTACGTGTGGCAATAGATACTTCGATTCATTATATTAATTTTTATATCAACATTAAATATACCTTTATGAGAAAAAAACTGATAAAAGGGAAAATAAAATATGTCTGTTGAGTGTGATAAACAATTTACTTGGTACAGCGAAAGGAATCTTTGGAAATGGGTAAATATAGAACAAAAAAGAACTTACTGAATAAATCCTGCAATGACTTCATCATCCAAGTAAGCTGCATTATATTTCACCAAATTATCCAACATGCTCAAATATTCCTCAATTTTACCAGCTTGAGAAATCTCTGGTAGCCAATTTAACAAAAATCTACCAACTTTTTCTTCAAAATGTAACAATGTTACTCCGTTTGATGTAAGAATGTACAGAAGGTCAAATCTCTGCCCTGTATCTTCAGGATGGTTATGTTGAGTGATGAAGTGAAAGAATATGGCCCTCATTATTTCATTTATATTTAACTGACGTCTCAATATACATTGTAGGAAGTGAAAAGCTAGATGACGTACTTCTGTTGGGTATTGTGATCCAAATAAGTCTTCTATGACCTTCCATAGTTTTTCCACAGCAGTCTAAAACACAACATTTAGACAATGACATTAACACGGCCCCATTTTTTACTTACATTTTCTAGTTTACTATCACTAACTTTGGTACTATATTCTTTTAAAATTCTAATTCTTGTATTTAGTGGAGATTCCTTACTTAAATCTCTAAGTAGTTCTTCACTTATGCATAATACATCGCTTCGACCACCAAAACTACCTAAATAATAATAAAAAAACTTTGTTTATTAGATATTTATCTGTTTTATAGTAAAGAGTAATTACCTATACCACCTTTATTTCTCTTAAAAATGTCTTTAAGAGTTTCTCTTAAACTTTTATCTTTAGAACTCATTTCGATGCATTAAATGTATCACACGATATTTATAAAAAAAACTAATTGGAATCATAAAAAGAAAATTATCAAAAAAAATTCCATTTTTGACACTAAAATAACCTAAAACTTGAACGAGTGGCTGGCTAACAGTAAAGATCAAGTCCAATAAAAGATTAGTAGATATAGAATAATCCATAAGTAAGAAGAAGAAATAAACCTATTAATTTCACAATTTTCAAAATGAGTAAATACGCTAAATACGGCGATTTAATTAAACAAACTACTGAATATGCTAGACGAATAAATAGACTTAGTAACCGAATATTCGGTGAAGTTGTCCGACCAACAAATTCTAAATCAATGAAAGTGGTAAAACTCTTCAGTGAAGAACCTATTCATCTACGTAAAGAAGTTCATGCCTACTATCCAAGGCATATTGAAACTGGAAAATTAATGGTGAAATTAAGATATTACGGGTTATACAGAGATGAACATGAAGATTTTAACGATGAAATGGACAGAATGCGAGCCTTAAGAGGAAAGCCAAAGCACATAAGAAAAACTAAAAGTGAGAGAGAGAAGGAAGCAGTCAAAGGGTAGCTTTAACAGATTTATAATAGTAGTAGTACGTTTTGTATTTAATGTACATATATTATTAAATTCTACTTTTTAAGCCGTAATAAATATTAGGATTTCGACTTGTTAAAAAATTTTATTGTCCTTGAATAAATCAACTTGGATTTTTTCTGTAATCATGTTACTGGCATGTCTTTAACGTGATATTCCTAATTACTGATTACATCATTTACCAAATCGTTTTCATCCTGATTTTCTTTATATTCTTGATCAGAGCCCCTCGTTGTCAGGAACAATTCCAACATTACTGTCAAAATCCAAATAATTATCAAGATCAAGTAAAAGACCATCCATTAACGAATGTGATATTAAAAATACTGAAAATTAAGCTAATCACCTTTTGGCCATCTTAGAATTGTTTAAACAGTGGCAGCAACTGCAGAAAAAAACCAAGTTCATTTACCAAGAACAATGAAACTTTTCTCTGGATAATTTCTGTATAACCTACCAAAACATACTAAAAATTCATACACAGTAAATGGAATTCTATTAGAAAGAGGCAAAGTCAAAATCCAATGACTGGTCTATGTAGAAGAGCATACTGTGAATAAAGTATGTTATATTAAAACTATTTTTTAAATCCAACAGGTTATTCATATCACAAATGTAGTCAAGTGTTAATCAATAAATGAAAATCATGAATCACAATAATATAATTAAGTAAAATCCCTGAAGATGGCCTGTTAGCCGAAAGTAGTTGCCCCCCTGCTACTTAATTATATTGTTGTGGTACATGATTTTGAGTTTCATTTATTATTTTTTAAATGTTAAGATGGATTTATAAACATTGACAACCACTTAATAGATTCTTGTTCTTGTCAAAGGTTGCTTAAATTTTTATTTGACTTACGTATTTCTACATTAAAATTACCGAAAAGCGTTTAATGGTGACTGAAAACAATATATTTTTAACATTCAAAAAAAGTAAGGTTGGCATATTCATGCAAAATGTTTCTATTAGCTATCCCTTGGAATTAGTGTCAACGTGTCAATTTGAGATAGAAGTAAATGTCTATGATGTCGTAAACATTGATGTTGAGGTTGCATTTGATGTTCAAATTATATATCCAGCATATTTTGTGTTGTATTTCAAAATTTGTCGCCGTGAAGAAATAAAATATTTTATTTGGAATAAGATTTATTAATATATAAAAAAATTACAGTTCATTTTTTTTCTTTGATGGTTTTTTGCTACCCACTTCTCCTTTTATTTGTTCATCAATGCATTTTGCATCACTATTTTTTAGGGCTCTATCTTGGCATAGAAACTTTTTTAGTGATTCCTTGCCTTGATAATTGAAATACCAGTCTTCAATATCACCTTCATTCTCCTCAAGCAAGGTTTCACACTAGAAAAAATTTAATACCGATAATAATTACATATCTGAAAAGCGGTTCCAACAAATAATTTTTTTAATTAGTTTTTTTAATAGCCTATGGGGATAAAAAAAACAATACATAATAAAAATTTTGTAACTATCACATTTTGAATATATATCAATATATATCGAATATAATTATTATTACCTGAGTTTTTAATTTAGTAATTTCAGCACTAGGTTTATCCCAAAGTTCATATGGAATTCCTAATTCAACTTTTACACCCTTATCTACCAATCCATGTAGAGTTTGAAATGTCTGACTCATGCCTTTTGCGAATCTAGTACTATCTTCTCTTTCCTTGTGAATATTATACTCTAAAATTCTATCACATACTCCTTCTAAAGACTCCACTAATCTAAGTTCCGATTTTTTATATTCCTTTCTCTTTTTGGGTTTCACATCATCTACAGAATATCCTGTTTCTATAACATCAGAAGTTTTACCAGTTTCTTCTAATCTGGATTCTAGTTCAAGAGCCAAAATTTTACACACTAAAAAAAGTACATTCTTTTAAAATGATAATTAACTAAACAAGCAGATAAGTAACAAATTTATTGCTGTGGATATAATTCAATCGCTTCTGGGGTTCCCATGGTGAAATGCAGGGCGAGTATTATTATTATTATTATCATCGCACTAGGCTAGTAATTTAGCCATGAAACAAGTAACTAAAATAAGGAGAAATTGCTAGCAAGTGTTCACATTTAGATGCATTAATTTTCAATTGTTTAATGTTACATAAACCAGTAATTATTTATACTGAGTACTTTAGTTCCTCCAAACTGGGCTTAAAGTGGTTCATTTAATTTCTAGGGACTAAAGTGGGTAATACTAGCATAATTATTAAAACATTCAAAAACACCATGAATGTAACATTTCTATTTGACAAGTAAAGAATTTAATAAATGTCTGGTATTGAGCCTCATATATTTTCTTTGATTTTGTTGGCAAAATAACATCTAGAGCCTCTTCTGCTGCTTTTTTAATCCAAAATTTTGTATTTCGAGAATTGTGATCACAAAAAGTTATGACACTTATACATTGTTTATTTGTGATTTGTCTTATTCATAGTAACCGTAGCTCAGTGAATTATTTAATTCAAAGCAACCCGAATTGTAAAATTGACAGGGCGTTTTTAAATTTTTAATTAACTACAGATTATCTAATTTTAATAATTTTTCAGAAGGTGCAAAAAAAAACAAGTCACTTGGTGTATAATATACTACTTAAAGCGTTGGCAACAAGAGTGATTCAATCTGAGAATCACTTTAATGCTACATAACCTTATAATCATTTTTTTAACTTACCTTCACATTTATTGGCGTACTTTACTCCCTGTTCTTCTTCTGGTGATGTATTAGAATAAGCAAAGCAAATTAATAGTAAAAATATAAATTGATCAATGAGTACCATACTCAAAACACTGCTTTTGCGTTCCCTATCTATATTTGAAGCTTCAGAATACTGAAATTGTAAATTATATTAACACAATCAATAATCTGATAAACTTTAACAGGGATTTAACCTTTTTTGAAAATTCACATTAATTTAAGCACTTCTAGGTATTTTAAAATCAAATTGTAATTCCTGATTTTATGTTATTAGTTTATTGCGTATTGTTGCAAATATTTGAAATTAATTCTACAGGCTGATAATTGCATAAAGGTCAATATTTGTTATCATCAACAATAAAAACTTAACCTATAAATAAAAGATTAATTAAAGCTAGCTAGCAAAACAGAAAGTCAAAGGCAATTTTACAAATCTTCTATTTTTGTGGCCTGAAAACAAATATCTTTTTGTGACTCAATAGGAAACAAATTGTGGTCGGATGTTATTTTTTCTAAAAGTTGAGGTTTAATTTTGATTGAGAGACGCAGCGTTACGTGGTAAAAACTGTGTTTTATTATTTACTGTCTTTGAACATGAATTATGTTATTTTCGACATGACGGTGAATCTTCAGCCCTTGACTGGCTTATTTGTCGTCGAACAACCAGCCACATGTACGTAATTGAACGAGAGTCCCAGTTGGTTCTTGGAACTCCTGATCACCCAGTTACAATACCCGCGTAGGAAGACATAAATAAGGAATAATCAGACAACGACGGAATGTACCATATTTGGACCGTTGTGGGTTACCGAGTCAACCCATAAAAAAGTTCATTCAAAAAGAAGATGTCTAAATTGTCAGTTGTCAAAAAATAAATGTTTGACATTTACAAATAATCAATCATAAACAAAAATAATTTATTTACAAAATTTTTAAAAATGTCAGAAACAAATCACGATGATATGCTATTTGAAATACTTAAAGAATGTAAAACACTGCCAAATTTTTTAAACGAGATTTTTGGATTTCTTCAAAGAAGGTAATTAATTTAAAAAATCTTTTTCTACAAAAACTTCTTTTATTGTTATTTTTTAGGACTGATTTTTACCACATTGCAAATGAACCAAACGCACCCGTTGGTTTACCAATGGGACTAGCAGAGAAGATAATCAGACACACTTTTTTTAAGTTTAAACCAGTTGCTTCAGAAATAGTATATGATTCAAATGATATTTCCGTTACAAAAGAAGAAATTGTTACAGAAATTAGTGAAGATATTAATGAAGTTACTTCTACAACGAAAGAGGAATTTCGAGATTTGTGTTTTTCAAAATCGGAGTGTTACAATGGAGGCGTTTTTGAGACTTATTGCTGGTCTCAGACTATAACAGATGTTGATATTATAGTTAAAATACCCCCAAATTATACAACTAAAGATATAGTTGTTAAAATAATGTCTGGAAGTATATGTGTGAAGTTAAAAAATGCTAATTTTCTACTCAATGGTGATCTGTGCAAAAAATGCAAGGCTAACGATGCAGTTTGGTCAGTAGATGGACAAAAACTTCTCATTCATCTCGACAAATGTCAAGAAATGTGGTGGAACTGCTTCATCCAAAGTGAACCTGGAATAGATGTTTCAAAAATAGATTGCTCACGACCATATGACGAGTTACCAGAAGAAGCACAGGCTAAAATTGAGGAATTACAGTGGAATCAAGAACGAAAGAAATTAGGTTTACCTACTTCAGAGGAACTGGCCATGCATGAAACATTAAAAAAGGCTTGGCATGCAGAAGGTTCACCATTTAGTGGGCCATTTGATCCTACTTGTGTTAAATTTAATTAATAAAATTTTATTTATTTTAAAATACTAGTCTAATTTATATTCTAATGTAGACTCTTTTTAAAATTTAATATAATGTGTAAGATTAAATTGGAATTTATAAAAAAAAACATTTAATTTTATTTAAACACATTTATTCAACATTTTTATATGAATATATATTTTTCATGATCGAGTACACATTGTATATATTCAAACAAATACAAATATAAAACATTTATAGGTATCAACAGTAATATATATAAATATATAGGGAGAAGATTGAGGAAAACATCTTTATTTGTGCAATATATTGGGAAGAAATAAAATGGTAATAATCATATTTTATTTTTTTTTACATCTATATTCCAATATATTGCAGTTTTTTTTCTTTTAAAACAATAACAACTATATAGATCTAAAAGTAAAATATTTAAAAATAAATATCGAGGATACTTTCAAATGGTATTGTCGTGTTCACCGACTAGTTTTGTACCTAATTAATCTATCACAAATATTTTTGTCTAACTTTTTAAAGTAGAAACAATTATAAAGCTTCGTACAGTCTAGCGAATCTTATTCGAAAATTGTCTTGAACGAGATAGTCATAAATCCTGTTTGTAAAATAATTCAGACAGCTATTTTAAATTTTGTAAGTTAATATTGTATATAGGGGACACAATTATAGCTACAAATTTCCATATCCCATACATTGTTATTTAAAAAAATCGTATGTTTTAGCAACAGGTGATTTTAAAAAGTGGACAAATAAAATGTTTACCAAATTAAACTGTGTAACCTTACACCCGGTTTATTAAAAACATTAATACCCAAGAAAAATACTTATGAAATACTATTTTAATTTTTTAAATATATAGGGGCCACAATTACAGTTCTAGAGCTACAAATTCCCATATCCCATATATTGCTATTTAAAAAAAAATTGTATTTTTTAGCAACAGACAATTTAACAAAGTCAGGAGCGCCTGAGCGTATTAACAGGCATGTGACGACTTCTAAACACGCAATATCTCATGAACCATAAATGATATCTCAAATCTGTTTTCAAATATCGATTCAGCGTTAAATTTCACGTCGGAATGCTATTTTTGAAACCGGTAGTATCACTTCCGGTTCTGGTTAATAAAACGGAAGTCATAAAAATCTGAAAATCTATTTGGAAGCTACTGAGTTTATTACCGTTGACTGTTTGTCTATCTGTTTTCGTTTTTGATTTATAAATGCGGACAGACGGATAGACAGACATACTTCTCCTTTAGGGTTTAGAAGTCTAAAAAGGGGACAAATAAAATGTTTACCAAATTAAACTGTGTACACATGGTTCCTAAAAACTTAAATTTGCAACAAAAATACTTATGAAATACCAAATAGTGAACTTCAGTTTAATGCGTTCTTTTGATTTTCTATAACTTGTATTTTAAATATTATGTAAGTATTTGTCAATTTTTTAAATGTTACCCAAATATATAAGATAAAATTTGGTTATTTCTTAAAAAAATTATTATATTAAATGTGTAGAAAAATTTATTAAAAATAAAAATCGTTCTACTAAAGACGATGTAAAACGATATTATACTTGTAAGCAATTGGTCAATTTTATGTTCAGCTGCACTTTATTTTCTGTTAGACAAGATCTAGCAATGACGTATTATTTCAGACCGAAAAAATTCACGTTCATACAAAAAGTCTTCATCGAAATTTGGAGTGAATAAAGATACGAAAAAAGAAATTGTTTAAATTCTGTTTGATGAAAAATTTGAGCAAAATAGAAGAACTCTGGTTTTGCCATTTATAAAACAATTGAATAATTATTTCTGGTTCTGCAAAAAAATTATTTTAAGCTCCCTAAAAATATTTTGTTAGGTCCGAATCCAACGTCAGAAATATTCCATATCAGACGCTATTTTTGCAAAAAGTGAAATTGAAGTTTTTGAGCATGTGGAATAGTTCCCTTCAATCCAAATCATGTATTGACCAAACCACCTGACACAAATCCAGAAGATGGACTAATACCCTTAAGGAATTTCTGAAGGAGACTAGAGTGGCTATTACTACCCCCTCCACCAGTTCTTAAAGAAGAGGAACGAAGTTGAACGTTCCCCGTGGCAAAGGAATTTGTCTGCGAGATCTGATACTAAATGATAATGAGGCTGTTGATGAAGAAGAATCCATCAGTGATGGAAGTGAGGCAAGAGAAATAAAAGACGTAAAACTAGATATAACCATCAAGAAGCTGAAGACTTAATTCTTGAAAATGGATAACGAACGTGAAGCTGAAAAAACTGTGATATTGTACCTGGGACATTCTTGTTAATAAATCTTATTTGTCAAAAAAAAGTTTAATTTTATATAAGTTGTGTGGCTGCTGATCAGCAATTTGAGCAAAATGAGTTCTGACAAAATGGGGGATAATTTTATCAAAGATGAAAGTATAATTGAAAATAATCAAATAGTACGAAGGAATAGAATACAATTTCCTACATTAAAAAACACCAAAATGATAGAATAGGCAGCCGAATATTTTTTTAATAAAATTGATCGAATACTTTTTTTGCTCTTTTATATTATATGACTTTGGTCATAAATTTTTAATTTTCACTGTCCAAAATTGCCTCGCTGTTCAATGGAATTCGGATTTTATTCGTAATAATGGGGTGTTCAAATTCGCCCCGCACATAGGGGGTGAATATATAGTTTAAAAAAAATATCCAAAACTTTAAAAAAGAGAAATTTTTTGGTTGCATGCTCTAAAAGAAAGATGCAGGATTATATTATTTTTTTTATAATTTTAGGATGACAATTCAATATCATGTTCCCCAAAAAACTGCAAAAATCGTCCGAATTCACCCTGGATGACTGTACAACACAAATAATGAAAGTGAATATTCTACCGTCGAAGTTTTTCCCCTTTATATTGAACTTTTTTTCTGATTATGTAGAATATTAGCGAAAAGTTTCGTGGACTGTACGAATCTTCGGGTTGAGCCATAATACATATACTACATTGTATTCAAGTATATAATTTAATTCAACATATTTCCATTGATGGAGAGAAAGTTTTTGAGTTCCGAGATAAAAAATTAAAATCTTTCTCTATTACGCTATAACAAATATAAATTAATAATTACAAATTAACAGAACTGTAAAAAACATAATTTTTTTGTTAATAAATAATAATGTTTCAATTAGTAATTATATTTGATATGTTTAATGTTGAAACATTTACTTTTTAAATACACCCTGTATATTTTTACACATTTGAATTCTTTGTAAATAGAATTAATTATTTTGTTTAAAAATATTACTTGAATACAAGTACAATTTTAAAGCTCATACATTTAAGGTAAAAATAATTTTACAGTTATCTATGATATAATCGTTTATATTTAACACGTATTGACATCCAGTGATTAATTTAACATATTTATATACTTCAAATTTTTTCATTCACACCTAGAGTAAGTTTAGGAAAAAAATAGTATTTGGAAAAGATTATTATTTCCAAACTTTAACTTTAGTGTATAATTATAATGAAAAAAATTGAAGTACCGAATCTACATTTTGTTTATTTTATTTTGCTTTATAATAAAGTGTATTTCTAAATATTGTACCTATCTATTTTGTATCACACTTTGAAGCACATCGTCTATTTACTATATCAAAATCAGTCAGATATTTTTTTTACATAATTCTCCATGAGGATTGAGATTTAAAAAAAAATCTATAAAAGTAAAATTATAATTTTTTATACATAAGTAAATTTTTATTTACAAAATCTAACATACAAAAGTGTCGTTTACAATATTCAAGAATTTCTTTTAATTTTTATTTTACTCTCTCAAATAATATTATATTTGTTTAGTATTGACCAGTACATTATTAATATTTATTATATATTCAAATAAATTTTAATAAAATACCTAACAGATGATTATCAAAAGTAATTGACATAGATTTCCTTAAAAATTCAGTTTATTTATTTTTTTTTGTTTAAAATCTCGAAAATGGTAACAGACACCAGGTTAATTTATATACATATAGAAAAAATTAAAAAATATACATCTTAAAATTTTTTATTTTACATTTATGTGTGCTTGGAATTCCATGAACATTAACTATAATGAAAATAAATAATGCTCCAAAACACTTTTCACATATAGTGAGCATCATAAGTGTTACCCCCTTATCGTACTTCGGCCCTGTATGAAATCGGTTTTGGTTTAGACGTGAAGTGAGCCTTATTTGTCATTATGCTTGAATATTAACTGCAAGTTTTTGTTGGTGATTTTGCATTGTTTTCAAGATAAATGGCCAAAATACTAAACTGGTATCAAGGAGAGTGCTAGTCAATGTATTCTAGCTGTAAGTTTGCACCCAGTGCTGCAAAAGTACTCGAATACTTTTACTCGTTATTTGGTTACGGATAAAAAAGCTACTCGTGACATTTACTCATAAGTATTTTATAATTTGAAATACTTATACTTACGAGTAAATTTAAATGCATTCGTAAAATTATACTCGTAGAACACGAGTACATTTTATGAGTAGTTGCATACTTTTAGTTGTCGGGAAAAAAACAAGCATCCGTTTGATGTTCAGCGCGATAGGTTGCTTGTGACTCCTTTCATAAATTTTTCGATTTTGATGATTCTGAAATACCTGAGAACGATCCTGAAACAAGTTTCTCTCAGAATGAAACGAGTTTTTCAGAAAAAACTAATTTAATTAAAAGCCAAGCAGAATTAGAATATTTAAGATATATTAGTGATTCGCGAACCAATTTAAATATGCTCGACGATTACTTGACAATAAAAATTTTTTTTTTGAAATTTAATACTTCACTAACTTCATCTTCACCCGTAGAGAGACTTTTTTCATTTTCCACAATTATCAATAGGCCAAAGAGACATGCTTTTAACGATGGCAATTTTGAAAAACTTGTCGTTTTAAAGAACTGTGTTTAATTTGTTGTTTTGTTAGTTTAATATGTTTAGTTTTTAAGTATTTCCCAAAAGGATTTTATATTTTTTATTTTAGAAATAAACTTAATTTAGTTTGCTTGAACAAAGTTTTGTTCTCAATGTTTTTTGCCTAAATGTCTCAAAATGTATATAAGTACTATTTAGTACTGAGATAAATACATATATTATTTTTTGTTTTAATTCAATTCCTTTTTTGGGTCCTCCCATTTTCTAAAAGTATTCGTACTCGTAGATCGTACGGATATATTTTTTTATTCGTGCCCAACTCTGATTGCACCACGTGAGTTAAGTGAGAAATTCGAAGCGATTGTTATTTTTGATGAGGCTCGTTGCAATTATCATGAGGCTATATCGCCCTATAATGATAGACATTATGTCAAGCAGTTATAGTCGAAAAATTTTATGAGAACGACAGTGTGCAAAATAAAAAACGCTCTGGGCGATCAACTAGTGAGGAAGATAAACAAGTGGACATTATGGGCGAATTTCTGCAATGTGGAACACATTTGTTGAGGCTACTTTTTTTTAAACGGTCACGTGAATCGACAAAATGTGAGGTACATACAGGTCCCATGAAAATCCTCGACTTTTTCGTGAAACTCCTACTTAGTTTCCATAAAAATTTAATGTGTGGACAGGAATACTGGGTGATCACATTATAGGTTCGTTTACACTCACCACCCAATGCTATTTAAATTTTTCGACAGGGTTGCTCCCCTCCAGTAAGGGATGAAATTAGAGGTAAACTATTCATACAAAAATGTACATTATGGATATCAAAGGCGATTTTCCTAACTAGAATCCAGTAATGGAGTTCGATGAGGGGGGTAACACTTATATGATGCTCACTGTATATGGTGGAACCCTAAAATAATATTAATATACACTAAAACAGGAATAAAAACATAAGTGCACAGTATAATTGAATTGCCCTTTGACAAATCTGGTTGTACTAATTGTAGATGATAAAAAATGATCTACTATGAATGATAGACACCTTTCAATTGAATTTTGAGTCATTCAAATACGTCGATACACAAAAAGATCAATTTTATCAATTTCGATTTTTCCTAGATTTCTACTAAAATAAAGTTTAAAATATTTCAGTCATGTAGAGATTGAGGATTGTTTAATTTTCATGGATCGCATTGCTATTTGTGGACAATTTCAGAAACAAACCGTAGTTAGTATATTGTCTTAATATCGACTCAGGATAATCAAGAGCACGAAAGGATTACATCAGAAGATCGGATTAACCTACGTTAAATAGCTGATATCGAGATCAGTGGCGGATTTATACATTTGCCGCCCAGTACGCTATTAAAATTCTGCCGCCCCTACCGACCTCTATAAGTGTCAGTTCCTAGATCATTTTTACAATAAATCGATTAAGTTAAGATTGCACAAGAAATAGTTTTTGATCAATTATATCGTCGTATCAAATTTTGTTCATTAGTTCCGACTCTATGCACGAAAGAAAAGTTGGAACCTATTTCGAAATGGACATGCGGCGAACCCCATACTAATTATGGGAAGCGATTACATGATGCCGATCAGATCCCTTGAGAAACCCTTCAATATCGAGATCGATTTGAAAGAGAAATCTGAAAAAAAATCCAAACAAGAAATAGTTTGGTATACAGATGGTTAAAAAACTGAAATAGGAACCGGCTTTGAAATATATGGCCAATCTCCCAGATGTGACTTCAGCCATACAGTACAGTATTTTAAGCAAAGATATTCGCAATCGACCTCTGTATAAGAGAAAACCAATAGGGGATAAACCGGTAAAAACATTCGTATCTGCTCTGACAGTCAAGCTTCGACAAAAACAGTTGTCAAGTAAAATCCAAACTTGTCTGAGAATGCTTAGAAAACCTCAAAAACCTAAGTACCACTATAAGGTAATCCTTACTAGGACATAAAGGTATTGAGGATAACCAAAAATCCGAAGCCCTTGCACGAGAATAATCAGCAACCAGATACACCCACCGGGCCCCGAAACGGTAATTAGTATAACCAAAGCTTCGGTAAGAACCACAATTAATCAGTGGGTGCACAAACAACACCTAACACAGTGAGCTAGGAAAGATGGCTAGGAAATAGCTAGAAAAGCTAAATGAGCTAAACAGGAATAATATGATTGCCATCCTGTGGGTTTCAGGATATACCGCGGAGTAAAGGGAAAGCAAATATCAGATCAACTCGCCAAAAAAGGAGCTTGAACTTTAATAAATGAAAAGACAAATGAAAATCAAATCACTGAAGTAATTAGAGTAATTTACAAAGGATGAGACAAGCAAAACTTCTTCAGAGTAACTAAGTAGTTTGAACTGTATAGTAGAAAAGGATAATGCAGATGTTGTGAGATATAGGACGAAACCTTAATGCACATTATGTCAGAATGCAGTGCAATATATGAAAGTAAATCAGATTCAAAATGAAGATCTACCTCATATGAAACCGTCAGACATCCTGGAAAAATAGGACTAGACGTAAGTGCCCTTGGCGAGATTTTGCCAGGTGCCCCTCTTACAGTATGTTTTTATAATGTTATTTTTGGCCGACGGTCGTGGTGTACTGATGAACTAATTTTGATGACGGGAGTCGTATCATCCGATAAACATGATGGGACTAGAATTTTTAACCATTAAAAACTCAAGACGTGGAATAAATAAGGTTGTGACAAGAGGACTCTCAAATGATACTACAATTAATAAACCTTTAAGGTTGTAGTATCGTCCCGCTTGAACCTTAGGGGTTCTAGAGATTGATTACGGTGATAGAACGAAAGGTCTGAAGGATGAAAAAAAATGTTTCAAACATGGTAGAAGCAGTGTCCTAAATGTGGTTGTAGAAACCTGATAAAATCGAATTTGATATATACTGTTAAAACCTAATTTTATAAAAACCATTTAAAAAACGACAACTTTTACCTCTTTTTACAAGAGTACGACTTCCCCCTCTTCCGGCACCTTTCCCTTTTTACCCTTGAGGCTTCGTCTGAACCATTCCACGCTACCTTTGAAAGGTTCTTTATGCTCAGTATCGTTTATTTCAGATGGAGCCTTAAAACCTGGTGTTTTTGAAATCAGACATTGTCACAGTTCATCGGGAGGCTTCGTAGGTTGTCCAATAATATAGCCTTGTTTAGTTAGAGGACTATGTACTAGGTTAGGAGCGTTTTGAGCCGAAAAGTAGCCACCGCTTTTTGGTTTCACATGTCGATTGTTGCTTTCCATGTGTACGATTTTCATGAATTCGATTTGGGCCGCAAGTTTTTGAATTTCTTCCTGTAAAAGAGAAGAAAAAAAGTTAAAAGTATTAGCGCAATATCAACATTTATTACCTTAAGTTCTTCGTTTTCTTGGAATAGATCAGGTGCTTCTTCCGGTACAAGGCCAATTCCATTTAAAGAAAATGAAGCGGTTACACCACGTGATCTTGCTCTATTGTCCCATTGGTCACCTTGCCCTTTTAAAACTCTTATAATCTAAAATTGAACCAAAAATAAAAGTGTTTCCTTTTCAAAAATATTCCTATGAAAAATAAAAAAAATGATATACCTTTGGTCCAAAAACTAGTGCTATTGTGGTACTGGTTGAAAGTTGTGTTCGAATAAAACCTAGTAAGTACTTGATGTCTGGTCCAGCTCGTGGAAAGAAGAATAAGCTAAAAATATAATATTAGTAACTACAAATATATTAATAAATAATATTTTAAAATTAGTATTTGCATAAAAACTTTTGTATGTAGAAATTAAAAAAAATACAAAGGGTACAATTGAAATTTCGTCTATTTCAAAATTTATTTTTCTATTCAACACCACCGAGTGACTTATAAATTGCTTTATCAGTCTATATATTAACGAAATGGATTAATTGGTGAGAGATATTGTTTTGAGCTCCTCTTTTTTTTCATCAACTTTTTATTTCACATTTTTATATTTTATTTATTTAAACACTTTTTCCAAATTTCTCTTTTAAAACTTAGAGAGACGACAAAAGACACACGTACGAGTACACAAACAACTAAAGTGCCCAGATAAAGAGGCCACCGGAAGAAAAGGGCTTAGCGTAACTCCAGAAGGAAAATAAAACTTCCTCATAGTCATTCGAGTGGGGTTCAAGGTAAACAAGAAAATGATGAAATGGGGAGTTGCCATATTCGGCCGATTTTAAGGGACAAAGTTAGTCCAATTAGGCAGGGTGCCATATAAACTTACTAAACTACATTCATATTCAAGAAAAAAAGGCATGTATAGAAACTCAAGTGAACTTGATAAAATTTGAGCAGGGTAGCATTAAGAAATTTATAATATTTTCAGATAAAAATTATATGATAATAAAAAGGGTATAAATTGCATTTATGTAAAAATTTTCTGGGAACAATTTGTTCAAAACAATTATATCTTTAACAGGAAAAATATTACAATAATTATGATTTATCAGAGAATGTTAATTCCATGTACCATCAATCAAAATTATAATTCAATCATAAAATATGTTACTTCTGCGATCAATGTTGCGAGATATCGACATTTGCACTAGCATGTAATTAATAAACAAAGCTCTTGGTGGAATCCGATTATCGTTCATACAAGACATTAAAGGGAAGCTATAATTAGTAAAGTTCCTACTCAACTCGTACATCGTTAGATGACTGATGTGAAAGTAATTTCTCGAAACAGCTATTTATTTATTTTTTCTCACATATAAACTCCCTGAGGAGTTCTTGTTATTGCGGAGCAAATTATCCCTTTTGTCCCCTTTCTGTGTCTGCCAAAGTAATAAAAGATAACTTTTCAAGGGTCGTCGACTTCGCTAGAGATCAAAAAAGAAAATAGTACAAAATACATACTAATAAAAAACGAGATAGAGAAATTATTTTGAATAAGTATATCTATTATCACTTTCAAAAGACATGTTATGTGAGGAGTAATGTATATTTAGTATATACGCATTGTACTCACGCCAAATTAAAAAAAAATGTTTACTACTAGTATAAAATCCGGTACACGTGTCCAAATATCAAAGAAAGCGTCTGTCCATGGATTCGGGACGAGTTTTTATGTTTTGCAATTAATAATTAATAAACTATAACTAAAATGATGAAACCAGAACATAGTTAGTTATAGAAAATTATACATCATCTTTGAATCACTTTTTTTAACTCTCAGGGAGATCTAAAATCGGCCTAAAGACGCAATAAGAGTTTGGTTTGTTAGTTAAGGTGAGATGTAGAATCTAACTTCAGTGAGTGATCTCTTTCAATACTTAAATTTAATTTTAACCTAGAGTTTGTCTGCTGGAGCAAGTTAGAGTAGGTATTGGACGACTTAAGACTAAGATTATCTGAGGTTCAACGGCAGCAGACGTTTTAGCCTACATACTTCGTTAATTTCACTGACCCTTAACTGGCATGAGCTACCGAAGTCGCGCGGGTGACGGTCTTGCTGGTTTTGCCAGTAATGGTGTAAAAACCACAGATACCAGTATACCTTTATGTGGCATGTTGGATAAAATCATTGGAAAGCGATCCAATTCCAGTCGCCTCGTCCGGTTAAATGGAAGGCGTATCGATTATCGGCAAACCCAAAGTGCATCTAGAGCGACGAACCGCGACCAGTCTTTGTTGGCTTTGGCCTAATATTTCTGGTACTACGGAGAATGGAGGATCTCCTCCGCAAGATGGCGACGCGGAGCCACCTTCGTTGGTGACGGATTCGTAGTGGCATATGTCTCCTAGCTGGACAGTTCCCGAAAACCGAAGTCAACACTAGGAGATGGAGGGACCCGGGACCAGGGAACTCACAAGCCCTGGAGGCTTTCTCAGTAAACTGTACTGCTGCAGGAAAGCCTTGCTTGATGTCAATAGTACCCTGACTTCCGGATTGTTCCTAACATGGTCGAATCGGATAAGGGGAACTCTAATCCAGCCGGTACTCTACGCTAACGAGCCCTCCCTTGTTCATTGGAGATTCTAGTCCGTGCACATGTCCGTAATACCTGTTCATGCAAGTCACTAGACGCCCGAGAACAATAGATCCTGCCCCTACTCTGTCACCACACCAGGCCATTGCTTGAATCATTGGTGAGGGCCCTGCGATTTTGAAATACCTCGAAGGGTAAGGCCAAAGATTAGGTATAGTAAGATAGGACAGTCAGACAAGGCGAATAAAATGTGAGAGAGAGGGAATTTCCTGGAAAGTCGAGGCATAGGCGCCGTCAGTACAGTATTTCTTACGGTATTGATATAGTAATATCGAAACCTATTAGTGACTTATTGCATTATTTTTTTGATTTTGGTGTATTTAAAATATATTATAAGTTTACATATTTTGTTGTATTCCAGTGTGAACTTGGTCAATCAAAAACATAATGTTCCCTTCTAACCGATCGATCTTACGCCGGTTATAGAGCTTATAATTGAACGTGCAGGCAACATGCAGCGGTGCAAATAAGTAATTACTGATTTTGCTAGGTTTTCATTACCAATATTTGAGATGATCCGACAGATTATCTGATTTAGGGTTGAACGGTTTCTAAGTGGATTGGTCAATATTTTTAACACCGCCTGTACAGATAGCATCACTAGATTTTAATACTTGCTTACAGTGTAATGTTAAGAAAATAAATGTTTATTTTAAACTCATCCCGTAGAAATGTTTAATAAAATATTTCGTTTGAAGGTCAGCAGACTTTAAGTTGAAACATTAAAGACATTACTATACCTAATCTTTGGTAAGGCTGTAACTAGGGAACCCAGTGGTGTCACAGAGGAGAGGGCTAGCCAGATGGCGAAGTACCAGGAGACACGACTGAACCGTTCCCGGGTTGAGAAACTTTGTCAATCGTAATCGCTTGAGATATTGAACCTGTACGTTTAAGCCATTGACCGACTGGTGGAAGAAATAGACACTAGTATCCAAGATTGACCGCCAATTTTGCACTTGCAAATATACAATACTTAGATGTTCTCTCAAAGCGTTAACTGCCGGTTGGTCGCCGATGCCAGATTTGAGAAAAGCGGCACAAAAAACCTCCTTGATACGATTTACGGTTCGTTTTCGCGGATGTTACTGGAAAACTCCCGGGGATGAAGTCGATATCCGGGTTCCGGTGCACCAGGTACTCGGAGGGTGGTCGCCGATACCAGATTTGGAATCAGCGACCCAAAAAAACCCTGTGTGAGAAGTCTCGTTACATTTGAGAGTGAATTTCAGGAGAGGCTTCGGCGATGATGCCCAGCAGCAATTCTAAGCTCCAAGTCGGCGATGGATAAATTTGGAGGTCATATTCGATATCAACGACCTCAAAAATCACCGGGAACCTGATTTGAGTCCATTCCAGATGTTCTTAACCAAGTTATGAATTTTTCCAAATGCATTTTGCATTGTGCAAATGCAATTTCGTAAAAAAACATGGTACAAAATAGGTACTTTTTTGGCAGATGATTTTAGTAAGGGAATGCAAAAAACCATATCTCAATCCGACTTTAAGGTAAAATTTTGGAAATTGAGTGCTTTATTTTTTTATTTGAAAATTGCTATAACGTTACTTCTACACGTGTGTTATAAAATGTTAATTTTATTAAATGAAACTTAATATGTTTTACTGTGTTGTTCATTACGTTAAAAAAACAATTATATTTTCTATAGAGAGAGTTAGGAAATTCAATATACATATATTAATTTGCTGCTTTTATCCGAAGTAATTTGATTTGTTATGATTTTCCAGCAGCCTTTTACATTACAACCTTTTAATTCATATAATTTAAAATAATTTTTGCTATATATGGTTTGTCTGTTTTTGTAACTGATGAAAATAAATCATTTCAGTTTTACTCTTAGATTAAAACTAAAATGTTTTTGTGGCTTTGATCATTTGAAAAAAGTTTTTTCGAAAAATTGCTCAAGTAATGTTATATGTAAATAAATTATTTATAATTTGAAATATAGATATTTTTTACATACTGGAAAGCAATCATCATTATGTTTACGATAGCAATATTGTAGATAGCGTAACTAATCAATCTTGCTTCATTGTACAAGGATTCTGCATTTCTCACGTTGTAACACACTCTGATACCCCATGCCAAGAATAGAACTTCACCTAAAAGAATAATGTTAATAGAAAATTATAACTTTACCCAAGTAGCACAGGTTAGTGAAATGACGTCCTAATGACGCCTTATTTAAGTCATTATTGGTCCGTTACGTCCTCGCCTACAATAAGACCTAAAAATAACGTCAAATTTCCTGATGACAAATTGACGTCTTTCAGTAGAAGTCATAATGATGTCCCTGCGAAGTCTATCCACAGGGACCAAAAAAATTTGACAAATATATAACTAGTAAAAGGAATAATCTCTGCGCTATTTTTGAAGACTACGGCCCGTTTCCGCCAGCGGAAGAGTGTCCGATACGAAAAAATATGAATTTTTACAATAATTTTTTTTTTCAATTTTTTTTCAACGAGCCGGATGCGATATGGATATCAATCGACGCGTCTTGACTTACACAACACCTTAAAACAAATCAGTATCGACAAATTTGCTTTCCCTATCGAGTTATCTCGAATAGAAGTTTCACTTAGTAGGCGGGACCAAGATCCTCGGATCCGATATTACTCAAAAATTTTTTGAGATTTTTGCACGATTTCAATACTACGGTTTGCCCTACTTCACCAAAGGGGAACTATGGGGGACGTAGTAATATTATTTCTAAGGTCAGACAAAACAAAAATAATTCGTAAAAACTAAAATTCTTCAATTTTTAATCAATTTACTATTTTTATGTATATCTAAATTTTTTTGTTATTTTTTCAAAATTTTTTCAAAAATAATTGTATACTAGAGGAAAGGGAGAGACACTGTGGTGGTGAAAATGAAAAAAATCACTACTGTAGTCTCTCCCTTCTCTCACACCCACAATTTTTATTTTAAAATTTTGAAAAAATTTTCAATTCTAGCGAATTTTATTCTCTATTACAGCATGTTAAATTGGTTTTGATAAATATTATAGTTTTTTCGTTACTAGGGGTAGACGATATGAAAAGTATAAATTTAAATTGAAATATTATTTCTAAGGTTAGACAAAAAAAAATAATTCGGAAAAACTAAAATTCTTCAATTTTGAATCATTTTACTATTTTTATGTATATCTAACTTTTTTTGTTATTTTTTCAAAATTTTCGACGAATAATTATATACTTGAGAAAAGGGAGAGACACTGTGGTAGTGAAAATGAAAAAAAAATCACTACTGTAGTCTCTCCCTTCTCTCACACCCACAATTTTTATTTTAAAATTTTGAAAAAATGTTTGCATCTAGCAAATTTTATGCTCTATTAAACTATATTAAATTGGTTTTGATAAATATTATAGTTTTTTCGTTACGAGGGATAGACGATATGAAAAGTATTGAATTAAAATATTACTTCCAAGTTTAGACAAAACAAAAATAATTCCTAAAAATTGAAATTCTACAATGTTTAATCATTTTAATATTTTTGTGTATATCGAATTTTTTTGTATGATTTTTATCAAACTTTTCAAAAAATAATTCTATACTTGAGAAAAGGGAGAGACTCTGTAGTGGTGAAAATGAAAAGAAATCACTACCGCAGAATTTTCCGGATCAGCCGTACCGTTCTCGAGTTATCGTGCGCACAGACATCCACACATGCACACAATCCTTTTTTTTCGCGGAAAATCAAATTTTTTCACGTTTCATGACAAACATTTTGAGATTTTTCACGATTTCAATACTATGGTTTGCCCTTCTTCACCAAAGGTGAAGTATGGGCGGGCTGTAGTAATTACTGATGTAAAGGCTGAAGAGGATTGGATGGTTTTATAGGAAAAACAATATTTCAATTTCATCTGCATCCAAAAAATAGTTTTTTTATTAAAATATTTCAGCTTTTGATTAACCAGTACAAGATATGTCAAGTTTTGTGTGTAGTTAAATAAAAAATTTAATAATGTTTTCCAGTTTATTTTATGTTACTTCTCTAAAACTACCAATTTCCTATGGGGCCTAAGGACTGTGTAAGTTGTGACGTCATTTATTGGTCATTTAACTGATGTCTTCTAATGGTCTTGTAGGTCTTCAAAACGAAGTCTTTTATAAGTCTTTTTTTAGAAGTCTTATGGCTGTGACATTTTGACGTCTTTTCAGAGTTCCGAGACGTCATTTTTGGTCATCAGTTGGTCAATTATTTGACCAACGTCATTTGAACGTTACTGTGCTACCTGGGAAGACTACTTTAAACTTACCGATAGCCAAACTATGATCCCACCAATTGTAAACGCACTGTTTAAAGCGTAGATCATTATTATCGACAATATCTTCTGCGTTTGGGGTATCTGATAAAGTCCACGTTCCAAGGTAGATCAACATTACCAATAAAATAGGCACCATCCATTGCAAAAGTTGCTTGTCAGTCAATTTTACTTTGTGAGCAGATTTTACTCGGTATGTCAAAGAAACTCTAAAAAAACAACATTTTTATACTCAAAATTATTGGAAAAAAAAAATTTTATACCTCCAAGTTTTCATTAATAATGCAGTGTACGTGACGCAGAAACCCAAATGTCGAGACCACTTGGTAGCTATACAAGAATACTGATCTAGTATAGGAAAAATTGCAGCCATCTATAATTAAAAATCAATCATTTTGCATAAAAAAAATTCAATATATTTAACTGTTTACCTCTAAATACATCGTCGCACATCCGAGGAGAGTAATACTTAGAAAAATTGGACTAGCAACTTTAAAAACTTTCAGTTTTCTATGTTTGTACATGAACAAAATTAATATCATTGTACATATGACACAAATGATTGAAAATGTTAATAGGCCAAGCCTAAAAATTAAAAAAAAAAAACGATTATTATACGAATATTGTTACGATATTTTCAAAGTACCAAAATATAAATCCACCTTGTATAAATATTTAGTATTTAATATTAAAATTTAATTTCATAACTTTATTCAAAATTTAAAAATAAATGGAAACTTTTTAAATTATTAAAGAAATTAATCTGGGTCGAAGTAAAATCATTCAATTTGTAAAATCATCAAAATTTGAAGTGGGTCACTGGTAGCTAGTTTTTATTCGTGGACTCGATTTTACGATACGATCGAAGAAAGACCTTAAATTAAATTTGAGAAGGTAAGAAATTAAAATTAAACCCAGGAAGCTTCTTGCTCCAACTCCTGTTAATTCAAAAGTTTAACATGTGCCTACCCTCAAAAGGTCTGTCGCCAATAGTCTGAAAATAATTAACAGTAAGTAAAATGTTAACATTTTGTTGTTAGGATACTGTGTGAATAAATATTATTATTTTTATTACAAAATTTCTAAATAAGGTCATGGGTTCACAGCTGGAAATCCTTTGTTAAGTTGGTAATGTACTCGGTGAGCTCCGCATAAAGCATAAATTTCAAACGAATAGTATTGGCATATACAAATTGCGTGAAACCTTTAATTTTTTTTGTGCCGATCTGAGAGTATTGGATATTATAAATTTTGATTTATTACTATTCCTCATTTTCAAACAATATATAATCAATAAATAATTATTATGTTTTAAGAAGTATCACTCTTATTTCTAACAAACCTTTAAAAATAAACCATTACACACTCATAAAACGTAAGAATATCATCACCACTAACCAAAACTACACTTTTTTTAACACTCTACGTACGTTTCAGGAGTCATTAGGAGTTGAGAATAATCTGAGTTTATCACCAATACCTGATGATGCTAACATAGTTAGCGAAACGTATGTAGAGTGTTGAAAAAATGCCGTTTTGGTTGGATATTCTTTTAACATTGTTAAAAACTAAAGGTTCCAAATTCCCAATTCAAATTCCAGTAATGTATTCAGATATTTTTAACATTTACCACTTCAATATACCACTCACGTACAAGAATAACTTCAAGGCTATTATTCCACAAAATAAGATCTTACTAAAGAGCGAATTGCATTATACTTTTCGAAACGTCATTTGCACGGAAATTTCATTAAAAAACTTCATTTGTGACCAACAAATATTAAAAAAGACAAGTAGAATCAGCTACTGGTGCTGGATATAAAAAATTTATTCCAATACAAGCAGCTACAGTTTCACATTAGAAAAATCAACTAGGAAATACAAATAATTGGATCGGCGTATTTTCTAAATTTTAAATGCAAAAATCAGTAAAAAACTATAAATTTAAAAGGTACGTATTTAATTAACATACCAATTCTATACCAAATCAAATCCACATCAGAAATAATAATTAATCAAAAGTCTAACCAATATTACTTCCTGATATATACTTTATGAAACAATTTTAAATCTCTATGTATAATTAGAAGATTTAGACCTTGACCAACTTCAAGAAATTCTTCACCAAGTATAAGAAAATTAAATCCGTCTTTATTGCAGACACGTACCAAGCCTCTGGACCATAGTACCAAACTCCAGTAATTCCATCAGCTACCGTTCAACTCCCTCATCTACCCTCGTGAGTTGAATCTGCGGGGGGGGGGGGGGGGGAGGAATTATTTATTTATTTATTTATTTACTCTAATTTATAGTTTCCCATTAACAAATTAGAGACATAAAGTATATACAGGGTGGTCCACCGGTAACGCCTTGGTCTGTAGACCAAAAACTAAACACTTGTTTTAAAATCTGTTTTCACAATGAGATTTATATCAGAAAAGGCAACAATCCAAAAATATTTTAAATTATACAGGGTGCTCCAGGAAAGTGAAACATATGAAGGTCATATTTTTTTTTAAATGGAACACCCTATATTTTTTTACACTTAGATTCTAAAGTAAATAGTTTTAGAAGTTATAAATAATTGAAAATCGCATTTTTTCAAATTTAAGTGATTGCTCCGGCCAAACGACATAAAATCGGATAAAACGGCTTACAAGTTTTTGAGTTCTACTTGATGTCATAAGAACAAAATGTATATAGGGTGATCAAAATTACGCAAATTTTACCACAAATTGCTTTCTATTTGATAAGTACGAAGAAAATAAATTTATCATATTAATAGATAATCCAATTTTTGATAATTTAGACAATAACAAGTTATGATCAAGTCTGTCGAAAGCCTTTGAGAATTCTGTATAGATAATATCTGTTTGGGCCTGGTCATCAAAGTTCTGTGCTATTTCCTGAGTTATTTGTAAGAGATTCGTGACGATAGAACGTCCTTTCATAAATCCATGTTAATGTACTGATAAATGACCATTAACCAAAGAATACAGAAATCCTTGAAGAAGAATCTCAAACATCTTGGCAAAATTACAAATAATAGTGATTGGTCTAAAATTAGATATATCGAAACGATTCCATTTCTTGTATATAGGACAGACCTTTAACATTTTCCATGTAGATGGAACTGTACTTGTCTTTAAACAAATATTTATTAGGGTAGTTAGGGGAGCAGCAAGAACATGAGCACAATCTTTAATAATAAATGATGGTATGTGGTTTAGTCTGGTTGTCATCTTTGGCTTTAAATTTTTTAAGGCCTGCAGTACATTATACACATTACATGTCACCTTATACTACTGACAAGATAGTAAAACTGCTGTCCATGCAAGTTGCTGACTAGGATGATACTTAGCTAGGGGCAGTCAGTCATAATTTATCATCATTTTAACATTTAGACGTACTTATTGTAGAAAAGCAGAAATTTGTAAAATAAATTGTTTTTTAAAATTCATGTCGGTGACTACATGTCCATTATTTCATGTCGGTAAAAGAGAAATATTATTATTAATAGTATCCTGATTTTCAAAATTCCGAAACAACTAAAAAAATGAGAGGAAAATATAATTAAAAAATTAACTACTTTCATCTATTTTTTACAAACAAACAATTAAATTTGACATGAAGAAACTTGTTGTGTTCAAAAGTAAATAATTGACGTAGTTAAACTCGAAATACTGTACCACAATTTAATTGAAATTCATAGGATAATAAAACTCGAAGTCATTCCACATGAAATATAATTAACCAATCAACAGATTAAAAAGGCGAGGGCGACATGTTTCGGCCAACAATAATAGTTGATAATAGGAATCAATTACAACAAAGTTAAAATTACTTACAGAGAATATGCACATATAAATTAAATGACACTGGTATGAAAATAGTTAAATAACCAATAATCAAACATTTTGAAGAAATGAATACGTTACATTTTTTTGACGAAGTTAAAATAATTTTTTTTTTTATAAAAGGTTTAGATAAACATGAAATTTTTTAAAGCCTCTCATAGTAGAGGGTCTCATTAATATAATTTTACATCGAAGTGCATCCTTAAAGAAATTAAAATTCAGTAAATTAATAAATTGCGTATTATAGCGTTTTTCACTGGTTGCACTTTTGTGCACTGAGTGCAAGTTGAAAGTTTCACTGGTCATTTTGGAGCAAAATATTTTTGGAGCGCCTATTCCACTGGTCGCTATCACTCAAAGCGGGTGAACTGAGGGCAAAATTTTATGCACTAAATGGACAGAAGGATTTGGGCAAGTGCAAAAAAATAAATGACGTTTTAGGTAATGACAAGTTTCACTGGGAAACTGGGACGCTCCAGAGTTTCAACTATTGTTCGGAAACGATGTTAGTGCAAAATTATTACGGTAATTAGTTTGCACTGAGGGCACCTAAATTGTTGTCAGTGAAAAACGCTATTAGTTAAACAACCATGCGGCAACTAATCTGTGACAATTATGACAAGTGACAGCTCGAACATAAAGTGATCCGACGTGATGAGACCTCAGAGTAAATATATATAGAGAGGGCATTCTATCCTTTTTTATTATGCCAACATCTAGTTAACTTTTGTTGACATCGTCCTCTAGAAATTCCATAAGCGTACTTTCAAGCAGGATAATTTAAAATCATACATTAAATAATTTACAGTTTGAGAATTGATTTGTGTTATTTTTTAGTGTTATAGGTTGTACTAAATATTTTTGTAAACATTTTGAACTATTTTAAGCGATTTTCTTGAGAGGTTGTTAACCATGAGAAAGAAATGTGAAAAATATGTGGTGCTTTTCTCAAGCCATTAGATAATCAATCTTACACTTCACAAGTAAGTTAGGAAAGTAGTTTTTGAATAATTTAAAATATAATATAAGTTGATAAGATTTGATAATTTTTTATTTTGCTTCCTTTCTTTTTTATGTTATATACCATTCACATTTTTTTATGTCATTTAGGTACTCCTACTAAGGTTTTAGAAACAATAAAAAATATTATTTATTTGATTCCATTATTAAATACGTACATTTAATATAAATTTACAAGCATTTGCTATGTTTTAATGTTAATATTTATCAGTATTACAGAAAATACAACTTTTTCGAAATTATACATATTTAATTCAAATGTGATATATTAATAACATTAAAATACCCAATTTTAATTTTCTATTTTTTTGCTAAAATAAATAAAAAGTTTTCTTCGCGTCGCCACTGTCTAATACATCATGTCAATTTTTATTGTTGATTTCGTCCTCTGCACGAGATTTTTCTGCGCGTCTCACGTCTCTCGCCATCAAACTTTGCCGAGAGAGAGGGCTAGATGTTGGCTTAAATTTTGTAAACGACATTAGATATACAGGGGCATATCTAGTAGTTACTTTATCTGAGGATGAGACCCTCCACTATGGAGCGTATAGAAGGAGGGCAATCTCTAATGGACAAAACGTTTAAAATGTGGTCAACATTTTATACGCAACTAATGGTACATAAAATAACCGACGTAGCGCTGACGATCGTATGTTGAAAAACTGTTTGTAGATTGATTAGATTAGATTAGACGCTTTAAAAAATTTCATGTTTATCTAACCTTTTATAAAAAAATTTTTATTTTAACTTCGTCAAAAAATTTCAACGTATTCATTTCTTCAAAATGTTTGATTAGTGGTTATTTAACTATTTTCATACCAATGTCATTTAATTTATATGTGCATATTCAGTAGTAATATCACTAGGACATTGATAATAGACGAGATAATTTTATGACAATCGAAAGCTCGTTCCTTGAGAAATTTGTCATAAAATTATGAGGCATTTGTCAATGTCCGAAGGATATTCGGCGGAAAATTTTTTGACAGAAAAATTTATAACTCAACACAACGAAACATTTATTTATTAAAAGTATTTTTGGTCACGTGACTCTAGATCAGTCAGATTAAATTTAGAATAAAAAAGACTTCAAATTTTTTCGGCGATTGACATTGACATTTTAATTATGTTTTGTTTTGCTGCAAATTTATCTCAAAATTTGTTTTGCAAATGTGTTTTTTTTTATTAAGCGACAGTTATTATTGTGTAATAATAAATTTCACACTAAAAGAGGCGATGCTGACTGTGATTCAAGGACATGAATTAATGTTCGATGATGGTGATGAGGAAGAAAAAGTGCAAATTCTAAAAACTGCAAATTTTTCGGAATTTATTGTCCCCAATTTCCCGGATAATCAGTTTAGGCAACATTTTCGAATGTATCCAGAAACATTCGAATTTTTTTTTTCAGAAATTGCAGAGTACGAGTGAGAAACCTGTTTCATGTGGGCATCCCGAAATCTCTTCAACCACTTTCTTAAAATCATCAACAGTTACTTGAAAGGACTATTATTTGTCATCTTGATCAATAAGTTCCAGCAAAGGCATTTTGTCAAAAAAAAACTAATAAAAGTAGGCAGAAAATGTCTATTATTCTTCTTTCAGCAACATGAAACACAAATCAGCATAAAGTTTTTAATCGCTTACATCTAACAAAACGAACCGAGCAAACAGATTGACCTCTGACTAGTCCGATTTTAATAAAAAACGCTCCAGATTTACGACCTCTAAATCTAGACTGAATTAACGAACGATTGCGAGCAGATAGATTAGTCAGATGTAATAAACGTATTTCTTGGAATTTTTTCTTTTATTAGCGCATTTATATTTTCAACATTCTCATTGCCAAAACGTGACATTTTGAAATTAATTTGAAGTGAAGTTGTCAAACTCAATAGTATTGATAATTGCACTGAATGCTGTTATCAGTGTAATGTTGACATGATTGGGTGAAATTGATTCACATGACACAAAATGACAAAATTTGATTGGTTGTTTGAACTGGCAAAAAATTTTCTCTGTAAGTAATTTTAACTTTGTTGTAATTGATTCCTATTCTCAACTATTATAATTTGTATTGTAGGCCTGATGATGGCCATTATTTGGCCGAAACATGTCGCCCTCGCCTTTTTAATCTGTTGATTGGTTAATTAATATTCTTGTGGCACAGAATTTTGAGTAACCTCAACTTTTGACCACATTTGAGAATATGGATAACCTTTTGGAATTAGTAAATCATTGTTTGTTCAATATGATTTAGAATTATTACTAAAATTATAAATATTTTGGAATAATAGATACACGTATATACCCAATATTATTAAATAAGGGTCTCTAGGTGGAACCTTGTAGTAGTATGAAACGTACCTGAATGGCCAATGATATGTAGCTAAGCACGGTGATAGGTCCTTACAAAAGTGACAACCTGGAGCACATTTTTTACATTGGAAGATAGTTTTCCATGAATTACTACTGTTTCTTAAATATTCTGACCACGCAACTGTAACAAAAACATGTAATTAAAATTTTTATATTCTGAATTTAATAGTTATTTATTCTTCCTGCAATATTTTTCTACTGTGATTATTATTTTTTCGTGTAAGTATATAATAATGTATGATTTATTTGATTAATGGATGCATTTTTTGATAATAGTTTCAGCTTTTTAGAGGCTATTAAAAAGACAGTTTTTAATACAAGTATAAACTGGGCTAGCTCAATGTAAAATATTTGTATAAATTATTTTTCCCAGTATTAATTTTTGCTATTTGACTTATGTTGTAGACTAAATATGCTTATTTATTTTGTATTTTTTATTCGTTAAGTATTTGTTGTAAAAATATGAAATGTCAGTATTTTTTTTAATAAAATTAAAGGTAAATGACAACCTATTTATTTTCTTTAAATCATCAATAACCCTGTAGATTTAAATTTTGAACGTTACCAAATCTGTCCTTGACAGCAGTGACTATAGTAAAGAAATTAAAGGATTACATATATTACGCTCACACCTTTTTGTTAAAAAAAACCCAATTTTCTCAGAAACTAAGAGAGCTGGATCAAATTGTAATTTTTTTTGGAATCCACGCCCCTTAAACTAACCCTCTGCAAAATTATTTTAAAAATGCGAGTGATGAAAAATTTTGATGATTTTTGAAGGCTGTCTTGCCTTTTTTTTCTGGTCAAATTGCGCCTTCGCAATTTTTTAAAAAACTCATTCTCCTCTGAAATTAAAAGAGCTAGAGAGGAACTGATCATTTTTTTGAAATCCACGCCCCTTAAACTACCCCTCCACCAATTATTTTAAAAATCCGAGTGATGAAAAATTTTGATGATTTTTGAAGGCTGTCTTGCTTTTTTTTTCTGGTCAAATTGCGCCTTCACCATTTTTTAAAAAACTCATTTTTATCTGAAATTAAAAGAGCTAGAGAGGAACTGATCATTTTTTTGGAATCCACGCCCCTTAAACCACCCCTCCACCAATTATTTTAAAAATCCGAGTGATGAAAAATTTTGAAGATTTTTGAAGGCTGTCTTGCCTTTTTTTTCTGGTCAAATTGCGCCTTCACCATTTTTTAAAAAACTCATTTTTATCTGAAATTAAAAGAGCTAGAGAGAAACTGATCATTTTTTTGCAAAAATTGAACAAACACGGGAAAAATAGGAAAAAACCGAAAGAAAAATTTAAGAAATTCCGGAAAAATCGAAAGATATGAAAAAATTGAAAAAATCCAAGAAATGGAATAAAACCGAAAAAATGGAGAAATTAAAAAAAAAAATTTGAAAATTCCAGAAAAAATGAAAAAAAAAACAATTGGAATAAATTGGACAAATAGTGAAATTAGGAAAAATTAGGGGAAAATTGGGAAATATATGGGAAACTAGTGAAAAATTGGAAAAAATGAAAGAAATTGGAAAAATGGAAAAAATTGGAAAAAATCGAAAAAATCCAAGCAGTTCAAGAAAAAATCGAATAAATCCAGGTAGAATAGGAACCAAATCGAAAAAAAAATTGAGAAATTCGGAAAAATCGAAAAGATCGGAAAAATTGGAAAAATCGATAATTTAAAAAAAAAATTAAGTATCCAGAAAGAACCGAATTGGAAAAATTGGAAAAAGATTTGATAAACAGTAAAATTAGGAAAACATGGGTAAGTGTAGGGGGGAAAAATTGGAAAAAAACTGAAAAAAATTGGATAATTAGAAAAATTGGACAAAATTCGTAAAAAATGGAAAATATCGGAAAAAGTTGGAAAAATCGAAAAAGAAAACTATGAAATCGAGTAAAATCGAGATATTAAAAAAAAATTGAAAAATCCATGAAAAATCGAAAAAAAAGTTAAGAAAACCGGAAAAAATGGAAAAAACGAAAAGATCGGAATAAAATTGGAAAAATCGAGAATTTAAAAAAAAATTTAAGTATCCAGAAAGAACCGAATTGGAAAAATTGGAAAAAAAAATTGGAATAAACAGTAAAATTAGGAAAACATGGGTAAGTGTAGGTAGGGGGGAAAAATTGGAAAAAACTGAAAAATATTGGATAATTAGAAAAATTGGACAAAATATTCGTAAAAAATCGGAAAAAGTTGGAAAAATCGAAAAAGAAAACTATGAAATCGAGTAAAATCGAGATATTAAAAAATTTTTTGAACAATTCATGAAAAATCGAAAAAAAAGTTAAGAAATTCGGAAAAAATGGAAAAAAACGAAAAGATCGGAATAAAATTGGAAAAATCGAGAATTTTAAAAAAATTTAAGTATCCAGAAAGAATCGAATTGGAAAAAATGGAAAAAAAATTGATAAACAGTAAAATTAGGAAAACATGGGTAAGTGTAGGGGGGGAAAATTGGAAAAAAACTGGAAAAAATTGGATAATTAGAAAAATTGGACAAAATTCGTAAAAAATCGAAAATATCGAAAAAAGTTGGAAAAATCGAAAAAGAAAACTATGAAATCGAGCAAAATCGAGACATTACAAAAAGAATTGAAAAATCCATGAAAAATCGAAAAAAATTTTAAGAAATTCGGAAAAATGGAAAAAACGAAAAGATCGGAATAAAATTGGAAAAATCGAGAATTTAAAAAAAAATTGAAGTATCCAGAAAAAATCGAATTGGAAAAATTGGAAAAAAATTTGATAAACAGTAAAATTAGGAAAACATGGGTAAGTGTAGTGGGGAAAAATTGGAAAAAAACTGAAAAAAATTGGATAATTAGAAAAATTGGAGAAAATTCGTAAAAAATCGAAAATATCGGAAAAAGTTGGAAAAATCGAAAAAGAAAACTATGAAATCGAGCAAAATCGAGACATTACAAAAAGAATTGAAAAATCCATGAAAAATCGAAAAAAAAATTTGAGAAATTCGGAAAAAATATAAAAAACGAAAGGATCGGAATAAAATTGGACAAAATTCGTAAAAAATGGAAAATATCGGAAAAAATTGGAAAAATCGAAAAAGAAAACTATGAAATCGAGTAAAATCGAGATATTAAAAAAAATTGAAAAATCCATGAAAAATCAAAAAAAAAATTAAGACATTCGGAAAAAATATAAAAAACGAAAGGATCGGAATAAAATTGGGAAAATTAAGAAATTCAAAAAAAAAATTGGAGACAGACAGACTTCCATCTGGAAATGATCTTAATCATCTCAGGTGACCTCAAAATGGATATTTCCATCTTTATCTCGAAAATTTGTATTAGCTCGTACACAATACTTTCTCGGAGGTGGGTCGGGAAAGTAAAAAGAAAATATATCAATTATATAATAATAATAATAATATGAACTTTATTAACTGAATTACATGTAAAAAATATGATACTGATTTGTCAGAGCAAAATATAGCTTTCCAATTTTCCCATATATCAGTTATAATCCTCCCCCTATATCGAAAAAGCATCATCGCTTTTCCGAACAAAAAGAACGAAATAAATCAAGACGAATGTCGCGTATTAGCAGACTGCGACACCTGCTAAGCCGTCGACGTACCTGCGGAAAACACGGCGGAAAAACAGTTCCGAAGGTCTTATCCAAGGCCTCTCGCGTTTTGCTGCTTTTACTAGAAGCTTTGCATACGAAATGTCGAAGATGGTTCATACATTTTAAATTTTCTCAGTGACAAGATAAATAACATTTTGCTGACTTGTTCAAGATATATGGTGGCATTTTTCGGAAGCTTATAGTTTTTTATTTATACTTTTATATATCTGTCAATATTTTCTAATAATATATTGAGATGTAAAATCCACGGGATACAGAGTGGATCACATTTCTCACCTAGGAACTCTTTCTCACTGGGCTGGGTACAACAGCGCCTAAATAAATGAAAATAAAAATATTAAAAAATAATAATAAAAAGCAATATTTATTTATTAAAAACAAAGATCCGAGGAAAAAGTAGCGACAATTTAAAGAAATAATACGATAAATAAGGAGGTAGTAAAGGGAGAGTAGCAGTGGAAAGGCGGAGATTGAAAATATGGGAAACAGAAAATAGTTATCAAGATATGAAGAGGTAGACCAAAGAAAGAGAAGAAAAGAACATTAGTAAATTTATTATTATTTTGCATATTTTTATTTTCGTTTATTTAGGCATTGTTGAACCCATCCCAGTGAGAAAGAGTTCCCAGGTGAGAAATGTGATCCACCCTGTATCCCGTGGATTTTACATTTCAATATATTGTTATGAAAATGTTCACCCTGTATAGGGAATTTTATAAATTAATATTTTTTTGTTTGAGCTGATAGTTAATTTATTTAAAGATTATTAAAAGTTAAATGTTATATTTATTAAATAAGATAGGAGAGATGATATGCAAGTAAAGAATAGGAAACGAAAGGTATTATAGATAAATTGGCAATAAATTGAACAAAAGTGAAAGAATCTTAAATTTTTTTTAAAATAATGAAAGTTGTTATAATAAAATTGAAATATTGGAATTGTCATACATGAAATTTAAGTCAAATAGTAAACAGGGAATATAGGGGTAATAACCTAAACTAAGGCTGAGGTAATAAAAAAAAATCTAGTGGTAACAAAAAAATAAAAAAAAAGATAATAAACAAAGGGTTGTCAAACAATAAGTTATAAAGAGATTTTTTATGATATTTAAAATGGAATGTTATAATAAGTTTATCTATAAAAAAGATATTTTTAATGATGTAAAGAACATGGAATAAAAGTTACACATATAAAACAATTAGGAGATGAATTTTATTTCGTAAATTTAAGAAAGTGGAAAAAAATATTTAAAGGTATAACGAAGGTATTTAAATTTATCAGTAAACGTAATGGGAATATTTAGAAGAAGTAATAACTAGAAGGAAGTAAGAATTGGAGAAGTTAATAAGAGTTGTATCCAGATTTCAAAGCAAAAGCGTACAGAAGAGGAATATACGGATTAAACATAAATTTATAATTTTTTTTGTAATGTTTATTATTTTTTTTACTAGGACCCAGCCAAAATTCTGAGGTAAATTGTAAATATTATTACAATATGTACCAAAAAAAAAACAAAGAGGAAAGAAATAGTGCAGGAAAACCTGACATATAATTTATAAAGGAAGACAACTTAATTAAAATATGAATTGTGGCCTCTCGCTTTTATGTTATTTATATGTAGATTTTTATTTTCTTTTAAAAAGACTTTCTTTAATTAATTTTTAGATCTGTATGCAAAATTACTTTCTATAGTATTTCTTAATCTCATACTGATTCACAATAAATTATTGTGTTATCAGATACGGAAATGAAATTGGTGACATACAATGTACCTCATTGATCTATCTAGAACAGTTAAGAAAGAGCAGTTTTGTATTATAGCCGTAGAAAAACAAATTTTTCCATCCACATACACTATGCCGTCGTTTACAGACTATATTATCGATAGAAATCCTGTATACTATTGTACCCAGTTGTCCCCAACTGGGTATGGAGTTGAACTGGTCTTCGGTCCCAACTCTAATATAGGCCTAAGTAGCCATGCCGCCACCCGAGGTAGGATAACCAGACCACATAAAGTACCACAAACGTATTTTTACACAAAAATGTCAATATTGTAAAAAAATCGGTTGTGTCGCCCCAAAACTTTCCCGACGAGTATCCACGAATACTTTTTCAGATATTTAATATTAAAGGTTCAACTTTTGACATTTTTTTTATTTTTGACAGGTGATAGTTGCAGAAATAATTTTGACTGTTCTGTATAGAGTCTTTCAAGGGCTTTTAAATGACATATTGCATGTCGAATTCCGTGACATATTGCATCTGTCATTTTTTGATAGTGACACTTCCGTTTGACACATGTCATACAAAAACTAATAAGTTCTTCCGACGGGTAAGCCAAATCCCTGTACGAAATTTTAGCCCAATCGGATTAATATTTTTTCAGATATTTAATGCTAAAGTTTCAACTTTTGACATTTTTTTATTTTTGACAGGTGACAGTTGGAGAAATACTTTTGGCTATTCTGAATAGAGTTTTTGAAGGGCTTTCAAATGACATATTGCATGTCGAATTCCGTGACATATTGCATCTGTCGTTTTTTGATAGTGACACTTCCGTTTGACACATGTCATACAAAAACTAATAAGTTCTTCCGACGGGTAAGCCAAATCCCTGTACGAAATTTTAGCCCAATCGGATTAATATTTTTTCAGATATTTAATGCTAAAGTTTCAACTTTTGACATTTTTTTATTTTTGACAGGTGACAGTTGGAGAAATACTTTTGACTGTTATGTATAGAGTTTTTGAAGGGCTTTCAAATGACATATTGCATGTCGAATTCCGTGACATATTGCATCTGTCGTTTTTTGATAGTGACACTTCCGTTTGACACATGTCATACAAAAACTAAAGAGTTCTTTCGACGGGTAACCCAAACCCCTGTACGAAATTTCACCCCAATCGGATTAATACTTTTTCAGATATTTAATGCTCAAGTTTCAAATTTTGACATATTTTTATTTTTGACAGGTGACAGTTGGAGAAATAATTTTAACTGTTCTAAAAAGAGTTTTTCAAGGGCTTTCAAATGACATATTGCATCTATCATTTTTTGATAGTGATACTACCGTTTGACAGATGTCGTACAAAAACTAATGGGTTTTTCCGGCGGGTAACCCAAACCCCTATACCAAATTTCAGCTCAATCGGATTAAACGTGTGGCCTCCATCGTGGAAGAATACACACAGACAGACAGACTTCCATCTGGAAATGGTCTTAATCATCTCAGGGGACCCGAAAATGGATATTTCCGTTTTTGTCTCGAAATTTTTTTTTAGCTCGTTCACAATACTTCCTTCTAGGTCGGGAAAGTAAAACGTGAAAAAATCGTAAAAAACAGGTAAAAGTCATAACATTTCGTAAATAATAAAAAAATGGAAAAACCGTAAAAAAACCGTAAAAAAAACCGTAAAAGAAACTGTAAAAAAAACCGTAAAAAAATCGTAAAACTGGCAAAAAGTCATAAAATTGTGTAAATAATCGTAAATAATCGTAAATAATCGTAAATAATCGTAAATAATCGTAAATAATCGTAAATAATCGTAAATAATCGTAAATAATCGTAAATAATCGTAAATAATCGTAAATAATCGTAAATAATCGTAAATAATCGTAAATAATCGTAAATAATCGTAAATAATCGTAAATAATCGTAAATAATCGTAAATAATCGTAAAACATCATAATAAATCGTAAAAAAAATCTGAAAAATCGTAAAAAACCGTAATAAATCGTAAAAACCGTAAAAAACCGAAAAGAAACATGAAAAATCTGGAACAAATGGAAAAAGTAATAATATCGAGAAAGATCGAAAAACTGGAGTAAATTAGAAAAAATCGAAAAAAAAAACCAAAATGAAATAGAAAAAAATCATAAATTTTGTAAATAATTAAAAAAATTGAGAAAGAGAAAAAAAAATGGAAAAAATCGAAAAAAATAGTAAAAAATGGTAAAACACACGTATAAAATCGCAAAAAATCGTAAAAAAATCGTAAAAGAATCGTAAAAAAATCATAAAAAAATCGAAAAAAAATCGTCAAAAACTAGAAAAATGTCGAAAAATTTCGTAAATAATACTAAAAACGTAAAACAAACTGGAAAAATCTGGAATAAATGGAAAAAAGGGATAATATCGGGAAAGGTTGAAAAACGTGAGTAAATTAGAAAAAATCGAAAAAATCGAAATAATTAAAAAAAAAACAAAATAAAATCGAAAAAAATCATAAAAAATCGTAAAACATTGTAAAAAACCGTAAAAAAATCGTAAAACACAGGCAACAAGTTGTAAAATTTCGTAAATAATTTAAAAAATTGAGAAAGAGAAAAAAAAAATGAAAAAAATCTTAAGAAATCGTGAAAATTCGTAAGAAAATGTAAAAAACGTAAAAAAAGCGTTAAAACAGGCAAAAAGACGAAAAATTTCGTAAATAATTAAAAAAATTGAGAAAGAAAAATTGTAAAAAATTGTAAAAATCGTAAAAAAATCGTAAAAAAATCGTAAAAAAATCGTAAAAAAATCGTATAAAAAACGTAAAAAAATCGTAAAAAAATCGTAAAAAAATCGTAAAAAAATCGTAAAAAAAAATCTTAAAAAACTAGTAAATTTCCTAAATAATGCTAAATAATCGTAAAACATTATAAAAAATCGTAAAAATCATGAAAAAATCGTAAAAAACCGCACTAAACCGTAAAAAACCCAAAAAAACTGGAACAAATGGTAAGAAGGGATAATATCGGGAAAGGTCGAAAAACGCGAGAAAATTAGAAAAAATTGAAAAACCAAAAACAAAAAAAGAAAAAAAATAAAATAAAACCGAAAAAAATTGTAAAAAAAAACGGAAAAAATGGGGAAAGATGGAAAAAATTCAAAAAAATATAGGCATAAAGACCTTAAAAAATTTAATTTCAATAAAAATGTATTATAAAATCAATTTTTTTTTTTAAATTTGAATCTCCACTGACAAAAGGGAAACTTTTTGTCATAAACAGATCAGCGCAGCCATAGAACTGTTTAAATAATTACGTTTACTTACGTTACTTGAGATGATATGTTATATTTCTTTTTTTATTTTTTTTTGCAGCTCACTTTTGTTATATACTTAGCAATACTTTTTCAGTAGCTAATGAAAAATGCCATTTTGATTACGTCTGTCTTCATAGCGTTATATTCATAAATATCGTGTTGCGTATAGTTCTTGTGTTTATTGTTAAAGTGAATTTTTCGGGCCAAAGTACCAAACCCATCATATGCTTTTACCCCGTGTAATATTTTTAGATTGCAAATCATAATTTTCATTGTTGTATAGAAAGCTGAGAAAATTTTCTATATCGAATTTAACATTCAACTCGTTTATGATCTACTCAGTCATTAAGTTATTTAAGTGTTTTCGCTTCGCACTATAAGAGCACAAAGCACTTTATTTCATTTGCGAGATTTGTGATTATTTTAATTAATTAGAATACCGAAATATTTACATAGACGAACATGAGAAATATTTCGTGTTTATGAATATTTTATGACATAGAATGTTTGTTTTAAAATATTTTCAAAGCTCAAAATCTTATTAAAGTGCACGATGGAGTTATAGTTTCTCATATTTATATCATCAAAAGAATATACGGAACAAACAAAAAAAAAAAACATAGAACAAATAATCAATGGTGTAGAGAAACTTACCATTGGAGCGCCTTTTATTATTTTTTAATAGTATTTATAGGATACTAATGAAAAATTGAAAAATATTCTTAACAACTACATATAAAAACGTTGAAAGTTGCTATACTTATCTCGAGTTAAAAATATTACCAAATTTTCAAGAGAATTTTTATTGTTTATTTTTATTTGTAATTTTTTCTAACAAAAAAATTGTATAGTCCTGATGATGCATACAAGCTAATAAGCGAAACGCCGACTTTTCCCATAGGGCATCAATTAAAAACAAAATTATATATTATACCTATAAGATGTAAAATCTGAAAAAAATTCTTGAAGTGGCATGTGGATTCCTATTTTCCTTATTTTCCCTGTTTCTCTCAGATTTTTCCTATTTTTGCCTATTTTTCTATTTCCATATTTTTCTTTAATTTTTCATATTATTTCCTGTTTTTCCATATTTTTCCTAGTACTTCCCATTTTTTCCCACTTTTTTGAATTTCACCTATCCCCTATTTTTCATATTTTTTCCTGTTTTTCCTTGTTTTTTCCTATTTTTTATATTTTCTCTACTTTTCTCCATTTTTCCCTATTTTTTTATAATTTTTCTTGTTTTTCCTTAATTTTTCTATTTTCCCCTACTTTTTTATTTATTTTCCAAATTTCCAGATAATATTAAGAACTGGTTTTAAGGAAATAACGCATGATACAAAATTCAAACTAAATGCCCTAAAGAACGGTGCAAAACTGGCATTTCGTCACATATGCTCGGCGGAGGAGAAAATTCAACAGAAAAATAAAATAATAACTGCAAAATGCGTGTGAACAACCTCTCAGAAGAAGTTTATAAAGTTTTATTAAAGGTAAATGTATTGCTCTTTGAATTATATATTTTTATATGTTTATTATTATTTAACATTCACAATATGTAATATGTTTATTAAAACGAACCGTAGGTAAGTTTTCTTTGCCTTGACTCGGATTGAAAATTTTGTTCCGAAAACTAAACTTCTTCGAATGATTCTATGACAATGAAAATTTTACTGCAGTTAACTGACCACATAAATTGGGTTGTAAAGAAGCCAAAATTTTAAAATTTGGGTTAGTTTAACCGCTAAAAATAAAAATTATTATTAATATATAGGTACGTCATTTATATTAAATTAAAGACTAAATTTTTGCGTTGGTTCGATCGTTATGCGGTATAAGACACGGATTTGAAAGCAAAAGGTCCTCGGTTCGAATCATCCCCCAAATGCTTGTTAATTTTTTTTTCAACAAGTAATTTTTTTATTTTAATTTTGGATAATTTTTATTCAGAAAACCTAAAAAAATCTGTTTTTCATTTTGAATAAAATATTAATCAAAGCAAACCATACGTAAAAACTTTGTCCGCAAAATTGAACTGCTTCGAGTGATTCTAGTTTAATATCGCGGATTTTCGATCTTTTGCTTTCAAATCCGTATCTTAAACCGCATAACCATTGAACCAATGCTGAAATTTACAGCCTTATTCATAAAAACTTACAAACCTCATATAACACTTATAGCGCCGCCACCAAAAATTATTATTCATAAACGTATATTAGCGTTACAAACCTCTTTTAAAGGCTTTATAACTTTGTTAAATTTACAACAGGCTGTTCCCTATTTTAACCGTATTTTAACCTAACTTTTTCACATAACTTTTATTCAATTTTATTTTAAAATCGTTTAATTTATTTATCAATATACATGCAACTAATTTGATAAATGCAATTAATATAATTCCTGTTCGTCGGAGTAAAAACTATAAAACAAATTGACCTATGTAAGACATTGAATTTAAAAAGACGTATAGATTCAATAAGGCACATATCATGGGATTGGAGTTTGTATTTTTATTTTCAATTATTGTTATACTCTTTCCCTCACTAATTCTTATAAAAGATGCTAGAAGATTCTAAATATAAAATAATAAACAAACAAGTGAAAAACAACAATATTTTTGCCATAATTTCGATATTTTCGAAAATTTAAAGCCACGATATAAATTTCTATATTATATCGTATAAGTAGCGGGAAAGTAAAAATACGTGAAACTGAATTATCTCAGAAACTAAAAGAGCTAGAGCAGAATGGATACTTTTTTTGGAATCTACGCCTCTGGAAACACCTCCACACCCTTTATTTTTCAAATCTAAATTTGAAAAATTTTGAAGATTTTTGAAGGCCCTTAGGTTAGGTTGCCATTTTTTTCGGGTCAGATATTATTTTACTCCGATTTAAATGAAATTTTATTTCTAGATAGAGAAAGATGATTTGAATTAAGAACAGCTGTTGGTCTCGTTCAAATTTGTTTTTTTTTACATTTTTTCAACGAATTATTGCCAAGTGGCGCTTTCACCATTTTATTAAATAACTGAATTATCTCAGAAACTAAAAGAGCTAGAGCAGAATGGATACTTTTTTTGGAATCTGCGCCCCTTAAAATACCCCTACACCATTTATTTTTTAAATCTAAATTTTGAAAACTTTGAAGATTTTTGAAGGCTATTATAACCTTGCCATTTTTTTCGGGTCAGATATTTTTTTACTCCGATTTAAATGAAATTTTATTTCTAAATAGAGAAAGACGATTCGAATTAAGAACAGCTGTTGGTTTTGTTCAAATTTGTTTTTTTTTACATTTTTTCAACGAATAATTGATAAGTGGCACTTTCACCATTTTTTTAAAAAACTGAATTATCCCAGAAACTAAAAGAGCTAGAGCAGAATGGATACTTTTTTTGGAATCCACGCCCCTTGAAACACCCTCATACCAGATTTTTTAACTTAATATAGAATTGTTCGAAATACTTTTCAAATTGTCCACTTGCGTTACAATAAATCTTTATGTGCACACAAAAACGTTTGAATTGTGACGTTTGGTGAGGTTATAAAATTTTTGACACTCACAAATTAACATAACTAAAATCCCTAAAAAGTGCATTTTATCTGTATATTAGTTACTAACCTGTTGCTACAAATAGCACAAACTTTAAAGCGTATTGTAAGCTTACAGAGCGTTTTAACTAATACACGTTTAAAACATGAATTAAAATATTTTGTATGAATAAGACTGTTAGTCTCTAATTTAATATAACTTACGTACCCATCAATAATAATTTTAATTTTTAGCGGTTAAAGTAAGTCAAAAAAAACTATTTTTTATTTCGAAGGACCAAAATCATGTGGTTGACATATGATATGATATATTGACAAATAATAATAATAATTGACAAGTATTAAAAATAACAAATTGATTGAATCACAGTTTTCATAACAACAACAAAAATACAAAATAAAACAGGTTCGTCCTCAGGAACATTTGGTATCCAACACCTGTGTTCACATTTGTATAGACTTTATATTTTGTATTAGTACTATTTAAACCATTATTCTGATAGCCCACGACACAAAGTATTTGTGCTAGACTTCGGCGAGCTTTCCAGATTTTTTTTTGAAATTTAGGTCCGTCGTAAAATTTTCGGGACAAAAGTTCAGGTGCTGATCACGGTAAGCGCTAGCATCGGCTGTAAAAATGCTCCGCCTTCTCGCACACAGCAAATAGTTGGGACACCTAGTATACTAGTCGTTTTGTAAAAGTTAACAAAAATAAATATAAAAAGATAAAATGACACGTGATTATTACACGGGTGACAAAAGTCATCAAACAGAAAATAGAGCATACATTAAAAATTATGGATGCCTAGCCAATCAGAACACGCCGACATCGAATGATTCCGAACGTTTCTTCGTTCGACAACGTTCCGAAGTCCGAAGATGTTTTCGCACTATTTTACATTTTTACATTGACTTCTTATGCGAAATTGTGTTTCTGAAATTTGTTAAAACTAATTTCATATTTGGCAATTGCTTTTAAGTTTTCATTTGTTAAAAATAAAAAATATTAATTTTTATTGCTACACTAATATAAATTTTACTTCACAGCATACATAAATAATCATGGAATCATGGAAATTTTTTTTGTGTGATATTAATTTTTAGTTTAATTTCTGTTTTTTTTTTATTGTGTTCTTAAATAAATTGTTAAAATTAATTTTTAGTTTAATTTTTATTTTTTTTTTATTCACAGCATTGTTATATACAAAAAGGAAATAATTTTCATAATTTAAAAAGAAAAAAATATATGAGTCTGTAAATAAAAAATAAATTCGTAGATTTAAATTTAGCGGTTTTCAGGCCACGCCTCTGTGCGCTCTGATTGGCCAGGTATCCGTGATTTTTAATGTACAACTTAAACCAAAACTAATAACTAACGGGTTATTACAATATTATCAAGAATATTTTTCTAATTGAGTTTTGTCTTCAAAAAAAAAAAAAAAAACTGATAATTAAACCATCTATAACAGAATATCATCTACGCGAAATATAATCCCAATCCAATTTAAAAAGAAGCAGCTATTTTTAATAACCTTAAATTGGTGTGGTCGCTTTCAATTTATTTTTGTTTTCAAACCGGATTTTTCCGAGCATTAATTCATTTTTTACAAGAAGCAAATTACATTCTAATAAGTTTGCAGATGGAGCCAGTTTTACGAATTTTAAAAATATGTCAAGAAAAATGGAGCATTAAAATTCAACAAGTGTTTTATCATTAAATATTAAAATGTTAGAGCGAGGGAGCCTCTGATAAAACGGCTTGAGGAAGTGTTTAAATGTATTTACATAATTTTAATTTTATATTCGGGGTTTTTTTTTTGAGGTGTTAAAATAAATTTTATGTCCTAGTGGTTTACTATTTTATAATAATTACTTTATTTTAGGGACGTTATATACAAAATAATGCTATAGGGCAGTTATTTTTTATTATGGTCTAGGGCATTGTGAGAAACTGAACTATTTTTGTTTTTGTGTCTTATTAGTTCATTATTGAGTTTTTATTACTTAGATACCAACTACATAAAGGTATACTTTATGGCGTGCAAATTAAGGCCCTCGCGGGAATAAACATTGTTTTATATTCTCTCTGTACTTCTATTATTGGCTCTCAATGCTTTTTTAATTAATCAATGAATTCTCACGACAACGAAACAGAATTTTCGTGTTTTTTTGTTTTTTTTTTGTTTTACTTTAATGTTATAAAGAGGCCATTGAAGATACATTTTTCATCTAAACGAAGATAATTTCTTGAACAATTTTTTTTTTAAATTAAAGTTGACCAAACGTTAAAAATCCATTAATTTAATGGTTATTAATATGTAAAGAACGCATTTTTATAAATTATTATTCAAGCAATTTAACGAAAGCCAATCTAAAAAGATAAAAATGGTTTTGCATTTTGTAATAAGTTCCATATTTAATTAGGTTGCTCCTTGAAAAACAGCTTCATTCCGTATGAACAAAAAAAGATTTATTTATAACCAGGGACCCGGACCAGGGATAAGGTTTTCAGTAGATTTCCTACTAAATTAGTAGATTTTTAAGAAAAATGAGGGTGTTTAGTAGAATTGATAATTTTAGTAGATTTCAGTAGATTCTTTGGTTTTGAATTTAAAACTATTGCGCATTATTCGTTTCGCTTTTATTGTACGTTAACTTGAAAGTGTGGTCTAGTGGTAGAGTGTAGACGTTACATATGAAAGTTCCAGGTTCGAATTCTGATATATATTTTTTTTACGCAATAAATATTCCCTCTTTTCTCTCAAATGCTGTTAATTTTTTTGTCTGAAATTTTTCCTCTTTTCACTTTGTTACTTTTTTCTGAAAATACCCCCTTTTTTCTCAAAGTTACCCCTTATTTTCTCATTTTTGTCATATTTTTCCTCTTCCTTCAAAATTTCCCCTCTTTTCTCTCAAATTCTGTCACTTTTTGTCTCAAATTTCCCCTCTTTTCTTTCAATTTTTGTCACTTTTTCCTGAAATTGCCCCGTTTTTTCTAAAATTACCCCAATTTTTTCAAAATTACCCAATATGTTTTCATTTTTGTTATTTTTTCTCAAATTTCCCCTCTTCCTCCCAAATTTCCACTCTTTTCTTTCAAATTTTCTAACTTTTTTGTCTTAAATTTCCATTCTCTTCTTTAATATTTTGGCACTTTTTTCTTGAAATTACCCCGTTTTCCTATTTTTTTTTCTAAAACCACCTATTTTTTATCATTATTGTCAAATTAATACTTTTTTTAAAAAATCACTTTTCCCCTATCTGTCCCCCTTACCTCTCCAGTAGTAATAATAGAAAGGGACAGGGAAAAAATTGGAAATAAAAAGTTGGGACAAAGATTTATATATAAAAAATTGGGGAAAAAGTTTGAAACTAAAAAAGTAGGGGAAAAAAGGCTGCAGCGAAAAATGGAAAAAAAGTAGAGGACAAATTGGTAAAGAAAAAGTTTCAAATTCTAAATTATAAAAAAATTAGTGAAAAGTGGAAAAAAGTTTTTGACACAAAGAAATAGGAAATTAGTAAAAAAATGTAGAAGAAAAAGTGGAAAAAAGTGGAATTCAAAATTAGGGAAAAGTGGAAGAAAGTATTATAAAAATAAAAAAAAAAGGAAAGAAGTGAAAAGAAAATTTAAAGGAGAAAAAGTGGAACAAAAAAAATTATTATAAAATATATGAGAAAAAGTGGACAAAAGTAGGGGAAAGAATAAAATAAAAAAGTAAGGGAAAGAGTAGAATAAAAAAGTAGGGGACAAGTGAAAAAAATAGGGGAATAAATGGAAAAAGTTTTAAGGGAAAAAGTGAAACAAAGAAATTAGTAAAAAATGTTTGAGATAAAGTCTAAAAAAGTAGAGGAAAGAGTGAAATAAAAAAGCATAGAAAAAAGTAGGGGAAAAGTGAAAAAAAAATAGGGAACGTGGAAAAAGTTTTGAGGAGAAAAAATGGTACACAAAGAAATTATTAAAAAAGTAGGAGAAAGAGGGTGGGGGAATAATGGGAAAAAAGTTGGAAACATACAAAAATTAGTGAAAAAACAGGAGAAAAAATGAGTTAGGAAAAGAGGAAAAAAGTTTGAAACTAAAAATTACTAAAAAATGTAGGGGTAAAAGTATAAAAAGTATCTAAAACAAAAAAATGCTGAGAAAAAATTGAAAAAAAAAATGAAATATAAAAAAAAGGATAGTGGAAAAATTGCGGAAAAAAATTGAAATAAAAAAAATTGGAGAAAAAATAAGTCGGGGAAAAAGTGGAAAAAAAGTTTGAAATATAAAAAAATTAGTGAAAAAGTAGGGGAAAAAGTGGAAAAAAGTAGGGAAAAAGTGAAAAAAAAAATGGGGAAAGAAGTGGAAAAAAAGTTTTAAGGGGAAAAGTGGAACCAAAAATTTTGTCACAAAGAAATTAGGAAAGAATGTAGGAGAAAAAGTGGAAATTAGGTTTAAAGAGTGGAATAAAAAAATAGGGGAAAAAGTGGAAAAAAATAGGGGAAAGTGAAAAACAATAGGGAACGAAGTAGAGAAAAATTTTAAGGGGAAACAGAAAGTTATATTTTGTTTTTCTTAAATACACAGGTTAGATTTAGATAGTCAAGACTTTTAATAAAATAAATATAAATAGTGTTAAATTTTCCTTTTTTTTTAAACACAGGTTAGATTTAAATAGTCAAAGACTTCTTTTAATAAAATAAATTAAAATACACAGGCCAGATTTAGATATTTAGTAGATTTTGGTAGTTTATTATCGAAATGTTGGTAGAATACGGTTTATTGAAAACGGTAACATTAACCCGGACCCAAATGAAATAAGGGTTCCGGTCCGGTTCGAATTCCATATAATTTGAAAAATTTCTGTTCCGATCCGGTTTAGGTTCTGTAAAAATTATTTCGGTCCGATTCGGTCATGTACGGTCCAGTTATTTCGGTCCAAAAGATTTTTCGACAAAACAATTTTTTTTATACACTTGCGGACACATTTCTGTGAAATTGCAGATTATTTATTGAATCAAAATGATTAGCACGAATTTAAGCAGGCCGGTTGAGGCAATCGCCCCCCTAAAAATAGGTAAAAATTTTTAAAAAACTTTACGAAAATAAAAAAATTAAACTACTAAACTTACAACTATATTGCACTTTTTGTAGTTAACACTGTTATGCATGTGCATTAAATTTCTCTGGTTGGTATCCCTTTTTTCATTAAAAATGAACTAAAATCGCCCCCCCTTTAAAATCAAGCTCCTGGATCCGTTAAAAACATGATCTTAAAATATATAGTAAATCCATAACTTTTGATTTTATTTATTTTATAAGTTAAATTCGTCAAGACAAAGAAGTTAGAAAGAACCGGTATTTTTTTAAAGGGTTCTGGTTCGGTACCTAAAATAATTTCGGAAGAAAATATGGGTTCGGTTACGGTTCTGGTCCAGAAAAAAATTACGGTTCCGGTCCGGTTTTCGGTTCTAAAGGGTGCAGTCCTTTTATATTTTTTTACTAATTTCTTGATCTTTTTTCCAACTTTTGTCCCCCACTATTTTCCCCTAGTTTTTTATTTATCAATACAATAAAAAAGGCTACCAAATGAAAAGTTTTTTTCTCAATCTTCTTTTTACTATTTTCTTAGTTCTATCATACTCAATTTTTTTATTTTCCTAAAAATATCTTTTTTTGAATGTTAATAACAAAAAAAGCTTTAATTCATTTGTTTTCAATTTTAATAAAATTTTAATATGATTCTACAATTGGGATTTTATTGAAAAAAATTTGTAAAAGATTTTCCATATTTTTAATTTGATTTTTTATTTAAAATATTCTTAAAACTTGATTTTTAAACTGATTTGTTATTTATTTATTTTTTGTTATATTTTAAACAGTTTTCAACGAATTTAAGTTTTTTTTTTTTAATAATTATTGTTCGATTTTTTTAGTTATTATATTTTTTTTGTATTTTTTCTATAATACGATTAAGCATTCAATAAATAAATTTGTTTCACTTTAATTAAAATTGGTTAAAAACTCCCTCTTTTTAATTATTTTTTTGTTTTTTTGTTTTTATTTTGATACTAATTTTATTATATTTTTGTGCAATTTTTTAATTGTAATAAAATCTTTTTTCACCAAGAATTTTTCATATCCTTTTGAATTTCAAATAATTCAAACTCTGATATAAACCTGAGTACTTTTTATTAAAATGTTTTAAGTACAATGTTTATTGTCTAACAAAAATTTAGTTTTAATGCCCTATTAACCCTTAATAGTAAAAAAATAGTCTTAAATAAAATACTCACTTTCCACTAATGTACCATTAAAAATTCCATGATGGTATTCTGAGTAGTAACCTTGCCTACATACACATTGATATTTGCCTCTAGTCCAAGATTCTTTGTTCAAATTTGGCCGATAAATGCACTGAAACAAAACATAAAAATTTTCTTATAAACAAAATGAGTTCGTTATACAGAGTGTTTCATTATTATTTAAAAAAAATTCCATTTTATTCAATTTTTCTTTATTTTTTCCTATTTTCCCTATTTTATCCTATTTTTTCCTCCCAATATTTCAATATTTTTCCCATATTTTCTCTATTTTTAGCTATTTTCTCATTTTTTCTATTTCTTTCTATTTGTTCCTTTTTTCTATTAGTTTATCCCATTTTCTTTATTTTTATTTGAACCTTTTTTCCCCATTTATTTCTGTTTTTTAATATTTTTGACTGTTTTTTTTATATTTTTCCTATTTTTCCTTATATTCTTTTTTTCCATATTTTCACCATTCTTTCCATCTTTTTCTAATTTTCCCCATTCTTTTTACCGTATTTTATTCTGTTTTAATCCATATTTTATCCTGTTGTTCCCTATTTTTTTATATTTTTCCTTTTTTGTCTCTAATTTTCCTATTTTTTCCATTTGCCCCAATTTTTTTTCCTGTTTTTCATTATTTTTTCTATTCTCCCTACTTGTATTTGTCCCTATTATTATCAATTTTTTTCCAATTTTTCCTTATTTTCTTCTATTTTTTACTCTAAAACTTATTTCTCTATTTTTCTCGATTTTACTGTATTTATCTATAATTTCCCTAATTTATCTATCTTTTTCTGATTTTTTCCGATTTTCCCGTATTTGATCCAATTTTTTCATGTTTCTTTCTATTTTTCTCTAATTTTACTATTTTATATTTTATATTATATTATTCCTTATTTTTTCTATTTCTTCATATTCCTCCTGTTTTTCATTATTGTTTCCTGTTTTTCCATATTTATTACTACTATTTGTTCATTTCATTACTCAATTTTTTTCTGATTTTCCGAAATATCTCTCTGTTTTTTACTATTTCCCCATGTTTTCATATTTATTCTCTAGTTTCCCAATTTTTTCATTTTTTTTCCCACTTTTCAATACGTTTTCCAATTTTCCTTATCTTGCTAAATTTTGAAAAATGTTTCCCTATTTTTCTCTATTTTTTTCAGTATATTTTGCAAATTTCTACATTTTTCACAATTTTGCCCTCTTCCTCTTTTCCGTTGTTCCTAATTTTACACTATTTTTCTCTTTTTGTTTCATATTTTCGCCTATTTTTTTCTATTTTCTCTATTTTTCCTATACCCTTCTGTTTTTTCCTGTTTTCCATTAGTTTTTACTATTTGCTTTATTTTTTCTTATTTTTCTTTACTTGTCCTTAGTTGTTATTTTTCCCTATTTTGTCCCATTTTCCTCATTTTTCCTATTGTTTCCCTATTATCCTCTATTTTTCCCAAACACATTTTTTCAATATTTTTCCCAAATTTTTTGAGCTCAAAATAAAATGTGTCTCCGGTCTGGGCTTTAGACTAGACCACTTTAATGGTGTCATAAATCAATAGATGTTGATTGTATATGAATCTGAGACACCATTGAAAGGCAAGAGGGATTTTTAGATAGAATCAATGTGACTGGGAACACGTGTCAAATATTGTTTCTAATAACGTTTAAGGTAATGAATCGAGCATTTTAGTAAGCGACCCTTACATTTATTTATCTGATATATTTCTCTATTTCTCTATTCCCCATTTCTTTCTATTTTTCATTATTTTTTCTGATTTCCCTATTTATCCGTATTTTCCCTATTGTTATCTGTTTTTTTTCTCTTTTCACTATTTTTACTTATTTTAAACTATTTTACAATATTTTGTTATTTTATTTATCTTTTTCTGCTTTTTCCCACTTTATCCATATTTTTCACTATTTTTCCAGATTTTTCGCAGTTTCCTATTTTTCCCCTATTTACTCTATTTTTCGTTATTTTCGCCCATTTTTGCCTATCTCTTTCTATTTTTTACTGTTTCCCATTATTTCATCCTATTTCTCTCACTTTTTTCCATTTGTCATTACTTGTACTTGTTTTTCTCTATTTTTTCCCAATTTTCCCTAATTTTCCTATTTCTTCATATTTTTCACCATTTTTTTTTACTTCTCCCCATTTATCTCTATTACTTCCTATTTACCTTTTTTTCTTAATTTCTATATTTTTCAGTAATTTCTAAATTTATCCATATTAATGTCCTAAGTTTTCTTACTGTACCCTATTTTTCACTTTTTTTTCCTAATTTTCCTCTTTGTCGCATTTTTTCCCTATTTTTCCCAAGCATCTCTATTTCCCCTATTTTTTTCCTTTCCTTATTTTGCCCTATTTTCCATATTTTCCCCCATTTTACTAATTTTTTCGTATTATCCTTGATTTTCCTATTTTAGTCTATTTTCCATGTTTCTACCTATTTTTCATTATTTTTTCATATTTTTTATTATTGTTCCTTATTTTTCATTATTTTTTTAAATATTTTTTTCCATTTTTCACTATTTTTCCTGGTTTTCAAATTTCCCAATTTTTCCATGTTTTTTCGTTTTTCCATTGTTTCTCAATTTTCTACGTATTTCCCCATTTTTTTCCATTTTTCCCTATTATTTTTATTTTTCCTATTTTTCCATTTTTATGCTGGTTTTCATTGTTTTATTCATTGTCTTTTACTATTTTGTCATGTTTTTCATATTTTTCCCCATTTTTCCACATTTTGATCTATTTTTTCCTGTTTGTTCCTATTTTTCACAATCAGTGTTTTTTCTCTATTTTTGCTATTTTCTTCTCTTTTTCCCTATATTTATGTTTTCCCCTATTTTTCCATATTTTCCCTATTTTCTCTACTTTCTCCTTTTTTTTGTTTTTTCAATACTTTTCTATATTTGTCATTATTTTTCCATGCTTTTCTTTATTTTTCTATAATATTTCCTATTTTTTATACTTTTCCCCTTTTTCTCCTATTTTTTACTATTTTTTCTTAATTTTTCTCTTTGTCGCATTTTTTCCCTGTTTTTCCCAAGTATCTCTATTTTCACTATTTTTTACAAATTTCCTTATTTTGCCCTATTTGTTCCTATTATTCCTAATTTTTAACTATTTTTCCCTATATTTCTCTATTATTTTCCATATTTTCCCCCATTTTACTAATTTTTTCGTATTATCCTTGATTTTCTTATTTTTGTCTATTTTCCATGTTTCTACTTATTTTTCCGTTTTTTTCTATTTTTCCCTATTTTTTATCTTTAATATTTTTCCATTTTTATGCTGGTTTTCATTGCTTTTTTACTTTTTTATTTTGATTGTCTTTTACTATTTTTTTCATGTTTTTCTTTCCCTATTTTTCCATATTTTGCTCTATTTTTTCCTATTTTTTAAAATCAGTATTTTTTCGCTATTTTTCAGTTTTTCCCTATTTTCTCTACTTTCTCCTATTTTTTGCTATATTCCCTATTTTTCTAAATAAATTTGTCATTATTTTTCCATGCTTTTCTTTATTTTTTAATAATTTTCTCTTTTTTCTCCCATTTTTTTTTTGTTTTTTTCTTTTTTCCTTCATTTACTCCACATTTTTCAATACTTCCCCTATTTTCCTATTCTTATCTATTTTCCCTATACTATTTTTAATATTTAGTAGGCTAAAACTTAATTGAGCAGAAAATGAAAAAAAAAATGAATAGATTTGTTATATCAAATTCAGCTGAAATTTATGAAAAATTAAATTAATTTTTTTTAAAAGAAGCCAAGTAAATTTTCTTATTCTTAAAAAAAAACGTTTTGTTTTCTTTTCAAGTTACTTCATAAATAATGATTTTTCTTATTAATAATGGTGTATAAAGAAAAATTTCCCCTAAAGAAAACTTCAATTTCCATCCATTCTCTGTACGAAATTAAAATTTTATTCTCTACGGAAACGTATTACTTAAACCGGAAATTAGAATTCTTATCGTCTTTCGGGTTTGCCTCCTTCCTTTCTAGTGCAGGTAATGAAGTAAATGAGAATTATGACGTAAAATAAGTTAGTGTAATACTATCATGGTGTAAATAGAAAGGGGGGAGAGTTTTAGCAAGGAAACGCTCTAAGGTAATTATTATAATTAGTTGCTGATAGATGATTTAATTATTTCGTCCTGTATACAAGAAATTTATTATTAATCTTGTTGCTTGTAATGCTTTCAAAGCAATCTATTAGATTGCTTTAAGGACTGAAAATGGAATTATAAATTCTATAATAAGTTACGAAAACGAAAATAAAATACGTCAATATCCAACATTTTTGGAACTAAATTCCTTAACCTGCTTTCGGTAGGATTTAACAATCAGAAATTGTAACGTAACGAAAAATGGAGATATTCAAAAACTAACTATTCGTTCTTTAGTAACGATTATTAATTTAAAATGTGAATAGTTACTTTGATTACTATGGAAAATAGTGAAAAATAGTAAAAATAAGGTAAAAATAGGGAAAAATAAAGCAAAATAGGGACAAATTGGGAGAAATAGAGAAAGATAAAGAAAGGAAATAGTGAAAAAATAATGAACAACAGGGAAAAATAGGAAAAAATATGGTAAAATGCTGAAAAAGAGTAAATAATAATAATAATAATAATAATAATAATAATAATAATAATTTATTGCTTCTAAAAACAAAATAGTAAAAAATAAAGAAAAAATAGTGAAAAATATGTAAAAAAAGAAAAAATGAGGGGGTAATCCGAATGCTCATAGTAAATTAATTATTTAATCGATTATTTTTGTAATAACATTTTAAAAACAATTATAATTATAAAATTAATTATTACAAGAGACATTTTTTTTTTAAATTTTTAATATTAAAATTTAACTTAAAAATAATAATTTAATACAGATAAAAATTGCTTAAAAATTAAAATAAAAACTAGCGGCGAAACTATATGCGGAACTCGAAAAAAAAGTAAAGACAAAATTTGTAGAAAATTTTATGTTCTACAATTTTGATTTTCTGTAATTTTTTATAAAAATCCATAATTATTAAAATAAGGAAAAGAAAAAAAAATGAAAAATAGGAAAAAATCATAAAAAACGGGCAAAACCACCAAAATTTGTATTTGTATTATGACCACAAAATGCAATGCAATTGTTTTTATTTAACTTGAACTCATCAATGCAATTAAAACAGAAATTAGATCTGATGTTTCACACGGTAAAGAAGCAACTTTCAATAACCTTAACTGTATCCCTTCATTAATGTCAAAAAACTGAACAACAAAAGGAAAGATTTTTACAGCCTTGTGATTACTTGCATCAGTTGAAATACCATAAAAAGGGGATTTATTCATCTCTTCAATACTAGTTTTCAAGCTGAATGGAGCTAAAACACCAGTTATCAGAGCTGACTCCTTTGTTCTGGCAGAGCTAAACTTAGATGCAATTGCAGAGTCACTAAACATAACGCTGTTTAACTTACTGATACAGTCATTTGACCTGAAGCTATGGTGGTGCTTAATTGTATGAAAGGTCCGAGTTAACACAGCAGCTCTAACTTTCGTTTCTTCATTTGAATCGTGTTTTATAAAATAATTTTCAAGAGACTTACTGCTACTTGGGGCACTCAGTCTGTTCGTATGTTTCACTGATGCGATGTGTTGTTTTACATCTGAACGTCCACCATGAGCAATACTAAAAACAGTATTGAAAACTGTGCACTCTGCTTCATTGTCATAGCATCCCTTTTTAATGTACTTCCATTCTTTAGAGTAATCCTCCTTAAAACTTGCACTAACGCTTCGGCATAATTAGTAATTAATAACTATATGAGATGCACCAAACAAACACTTGTAACAAGACAAACACCCACAGCCACACTCACTTGTTTGACTCCTGTTAGATAGCCTCCTGCAGAATGGACGAGTTCAACTGTGGAGGACAGGGGAAGACGGCCCGAGGAGAGGCGCGATAAAAGTATATCATCAACCCAATGTAAATACGGGACATTTAGGCGTCCCGGGAGACTTTTTCGGGACCCCGTGTACGGACAATCCCGTCTTTACGGGACGTTTGGTCACCCTAAGCCTGAAGTTGAAGGTAATTCAAACAATGTATTTGTTTAATATAAATAAATAAAGTTGGAGTAGAAACAATTTTATATTTTTTTACTTAATTTAAACACTCCAAATCATCATCACACAAAATTGATATAAAAAATAATATTATTATTTTTTGCAAGTATTTGCAAACATTGTACATGAATTATTATAAATTCATACTTGGAATAAATAATTTTACTCGACGCTATTTTATCGGATAGCTGTTTTGACGGGGGGCTATTTTGACGGGTGCTGTTCTGACGGTGTACCATGATGTCCCTTACATTGGTATGTCATCAATTTAAAATAGTTTTGATTTTAAATTTTCTTACCGAATAATCTTACGTGATTGAATTATATACCTTTAATTTTTCTCATACACGAAGAATTTCCGGTGATAATTCAAGCATATAAAGAGATTGATTTGGCAATAAGAAAAAACCTTGTTTCCTTTTAACAATTTATTATATACGATATATGTAAGTGAATAGGTTAAAAAATTACCTCAGTAGTGGGTCTGTGGCATTTGTGAGATCCGTGGAAAATTGCTATTTCATTATTCAGCAGATACTGATTTCTGTGTTGTTCGCACTGATCAATTTCCAGGTGAGAAACGTCTACATCTAGACTAAGAAAACCTTTGAGCCTGCAACAAAAAATATTTAAAGTTAGTAGAGATATTTAACTGGTGTAACCTCCTACCCTCTGGCCATTTATCTCATGAAAAAGGCGAGTACAAAGTAACAAACCGATGGCCATTTCGGTAAGAAACTTTTATACTCAAATTTATCATAAAATATACCTGATCGTCTAGTATTGTTAAAAACCCAGTTGTGTTGTATTTTTATTCGTTATAGTAAAGTTTGCTGCAAGTAAAAAAATTAAAACACTGAAAACCTTCAAATCGTATATTCCGTAATTTCAACCTTTTATGATAATTACAAAAATCAAAACCTTGAGACATTATTTACTCTTTATTCTATTTGTATGTGACACAGAGACCCGCCACTGGGTGGACGAAAGAGAAGACATTTGTCACATTTTACCAATTTGTATTTTGTATTTGTGTAACTATTTTTATCTACAACTGTCATGTTATGACACTGATTTGACACTTATTTGAATTTTGTAATGACTTATATTACCGCACTAGTGCGTTACTGAAATTATTACCGCACTAGTGCGGTAATGATGCGAAACTAATAGTAAATCAAAATTAATCATGTATTTAACAAAATGGAACAAATATAACATTAATAATAAACAATATAAAAAAATTATTTGTTATAGATATTTATAGTACAATCTTTGCAATCGTACAAATTAATGCCAGATGCGGACATGCTCGATGCCCGATAATTGCAAATATTAGTTTCCATATGTTCCATATGTTTTGATATATTTTATTGGTTTTCTCCATTGCAAATATTAGTTTCCATATGTTTTGAAGTCGATGGTATATTTTCTTGGTTTTCTCCTAAGATTTTCATAGCTGTTTTTTTCTCATTTTCTGCCGAAGTCTCAATATATCCTTCAGCGACAGAATTAGACTTCCAGCCGCCATGTTTTTTAATATTTAGAAGATCTGCACCAGAGTCGGCTAAAATTGAAGTTGAAGAACGCCGTAAACAATGCCCTGCATACTGCTTTGGATTGGGCAGTTCAAGAAATTCGGCAATTAATCTTGGGACACTACCAATAGTATTTATTCCAATAGGTTGTCTTGTACATTTCCCTGCTCTGTATCCAACAAAAAATCGTTGATGGTCACAACTTTTAGATCTTAATGTAGAATATTTTCTAACAATTGTAACTAAATTAAAACCATCAATGTTTCCAGATGTAACAAAAAATTCTGGCGATATTTTTGTTTTGGTATTTGGACTGACAATTTGATAGCACAATCCTTGATCTTTTACATTTTCTATCAATAAATTTGTCAACTCTTCTCTCCGGCATGCACCAGCCAAACCAATAATTAGCACAACCTTAAAATATATTACATTAATATTTATTTACATTTATACAAATATTTATTATATATTACCTTCATGCATAAAAATTACTCATCTGCTGCATTTACAATAAATTTAGTTATTTCTTCTTTCGAAAATACCTTAGATTTCTTAGGTTTGTATCCTTCTGATTTTCGTTTTAACAATGCTATCAAATTGATATGTTTTTTGATATCGATATTTTGTTTAATAAGCAATTCTGTCCTCAACATCGAGTAGTAACACCAAAGAGATGTAGGTAATTTACTCAATTCGTTGAAATATACCATCAGTAATGCTTTTTCGTTTGTAATATTTAAAATTTTCTTATCTTTACACCATTTCTCATATTTGTCATAAGTTAAATGATATCTCTTACGTGATTTCTGTGGTACTAAATTTTCTATAACGCCAGTTGCTGCATTGTAAATATCTTGTGGAAGATCATCTTCACTTGAAGACATTATAATTGATTAAGTCAGAATTTTTAAGATTTTAGACGCCACTTTGACAGAAGTTGATTATTAATTCCGTTGCTATTGATACAAAATACTCACAGATTACTTGTATTCTCAAATAGTCAATTTTAACGATATGCCGACATAATTTTATTCAATTTAATTTTGAATTTTCGGAGTTGTAGATAAAATATTGTACAATATTCGTGCGGTAACACATTATTAATATACTCGCTGACGCACTCGTTGGGCAATTTTCACATGCGTATATTAATAATGTTCATACCGCACTTATATCGTAAATATCTATTATATTTCTGTTTGCTTTTATTTTACAACCTTTTTATTTTAGTGATTTGAAATCACGTGTATTTACTATAGTCAATAATATCCTAATCATTCGGGTAGGAAGATGGAATGCCCGCGGGTCTATTGCCGTCTGCGACATCACTCATTGAGATAATTTCACGGGGAGGGGAGATCACATTGCCTCCTACCGTCCCAAAATAATTAATTCTTTTTTTGTTTAAAAGGGACCGTACCTTAATAGACATAGCAACAATAACAATCTTGACCAACTCATAAAAACACAAGATTTTCTGTGTAATGTATTGTGTATTGTTGTAATTGGTAAATGAGACTCATGACTTAACCCTTCAATTAAATAAATGGTTTACTTGTCCGGACGCAAATTAAATATGAATTTTCTTCCCCGGATTTTGAATTGGGGGTGTTTTTGAGAGATTTTATTTAGATAGATATTTTGATTTTGTAACGAATTTTGGATTATTTTTCCCTACTTATTTTCTCTTTAGTTTTATGGGCAGTTGTTTTCTATAGGATAGGCAAAGGCCTACAAATAATTATTACGGGGTCGAAGTTGGCGGTAGACACAGGTCTACAAAATAATTGATGTTTTCGTCGATGGGTAATTTTACAGGAAATGATTTTTTTCTCTCTGGCTGTTTTTTTTTTATTCTTTCTCGGAGCGAAGCGTAGGTACTGTTAGATAGTTTGGGCGATGGTAAAAATTTTCAGACTGATTTTACTTCTTATTTCATGCCCTTTTTATACCCAGTAAATATCTCATTTCGTGACGTAGGCATTGTAACTGCGTAATGAGAATCTACCCTATTGCGACTCGTTATCGCCAATTTGTTATCGTAGGTAACTACATTCCAGAGGTCAACTTTTTAGCTATTTTCAGTCTTTTACGAATTTTAGAGAAATATTTGAAGCGTCAATTTTATACAGGGGAAAATAAAATTAGAATTTATACGTAAAATAATTCTACGGGAATAGAAAAATATAGGAAAAAAAGTAATTAAAAATGGAAATTAATACGAGATTAAGTGACCCAGTGTAGGAACGTTTCACTAGATATTATAAAATAGACAAAACCGAATTCAAAGCTACAACTAGAGTAACTAGAATTTTCGTAGATTTAGAGAAACGTCGAATTATCCTTCCCTAAGCGCCTCTAATTTGGAAGAGATCCTTTTTTCAATGATTGTTTTCGGAAAGCGACGTTTATCCAGAAATATCTCCATTAATCTTCGTCAGTAAAAAAAACTCTAACGAGTCTAATTATCTTTGAAAATCATTAAGGAGTGATGGATAGGATTATTAACATCAATATATTTCCGAGTACCACGAACATACAACAGAAACAAACAAGCGGTTATTGTTATAAATTGAAAACTAATGATACGAAACACGGATAAGTATTTTAAATCAAATCAAATAAAAATTTATTTTTTTATAAACACGACTAAAAGTAGAGTTTTAACGTGTATTTTATTATTAAAAATGATATTTTATTCAACTACCGTTCTTACTGCAAAAAGTAAATTAACAGATGTTAATAGTTTTATTTTTAACTAGCTGAATACCCGCTACGGAGTCTTTTTAGTACCTGTACTATAGAGTTTTGCTTGTTTTTTTCTATGTCTTCCTATTTTTCCTGTCTTTTCCTATTTGTCCTTACTATTATCTATCTATTTCCTATTTTTACCATTTTTCCTTATTCTCCTATTTTTCACTATTTTCCCATATATTTGAATTTTTCTATTTATTTATAAATTTTAAGAAATACTGAATACAAAACCAAGAAATATATATGAAAATTAAACACAATAAATAACTGGAGGACGTAGGCAGTACATGCCCAAGAAAAATGTTAATGTTTATAAAAAAGAAACAATAACTTTTATTATAATTACTGAACTTTGACCTTAATTATAGTTATAGTTATACAAAAAAATGTTATTTCTTTCTTAAAATTTAACGCCCTGCAACTTCATTAATACTCAATTTAGAGAATGGGTTCATAAATACTTTTGGTCTTAAAATTAAGTAAATATGCTACCGCCGAAGTTTGTAACCTTTATTCTGGGACACCCTGTATATTAACTGCCCATATATGAAATATATAATGCAATACTTAATGCCCGCGCGGGAATTATTGATGTCGTTTTGAGTCATATCACCGAAGTATCAAGATGTCGACGTGGACAAAATCAAATGGGCAATAAGCAATAAGCTCATTCAAACCATATAAAATGGCAGCAGTCCACAACATAGGCTGTGCGGTATATAATAATGGCAAGTTTGGGTTTATACCCAAGCCTGGAAAAATAGGATACCGTAAAAACTCTAAGACAAATAAGCCTAATGTCTTTTGTACTAAATACACTAGAAAAACCTTTACAGACCTTTATACCAAGACCAATATGAGTATAGAGAATGCGTGTCTACAGAAAGTGCATAAAATCAGCTTGTAAAAAGAGCTGAAAATGCCATTAACCTGAGAGAGGTACTACTAGCGGCCTTTCTAGACATAGAAGGAGCTTCTGACAATGAGTCAATAGATTCAATAGCCAGAGCGACGTGCTGCTAGTGGTTAGACTGCATGCTTCAGATATGAGGGGTAGGGGTTCTCTCTGTCCTATAAGAAGAAGGACACAAAACATCGGGAAAGGAGAAACTTTTCCTACAGCAAGATTCAACGAAACAACCAAATCAGTACAAATAACCGAGGAGGGTTTAGCAGGTATGCCCCTGACTCTGCTTGCAGAGCGATCAGGGGAGAGTCCTGCACTACTTCACGCATTGAACCTAGCGTGAACTGTCTTTAGAAGATTCCCGCTTCCCTACAATAGTTGTAATACAAAAAGAAAAAAAACATCGGGATATGCAGATATGCACAGTAACACGGTTAGAAAACGACTGCAGATGACCCTAAACGCATTCATGCTCTGGACCGAACATGAGTGTTTAAAAATAAGCCCCTCCGACTCCAACATTATAGCATTCACTAAAAAAAGGAATTTAAAGGGCGTAGCCAACTATGGTGGTGAAGAGGTAATTGTGAAGGGACCCAAAACTCGTGAACTCGCAGAAAAGGTGTTGACACCCTATTCCTACAACTAGAACCATTTCGCAAGATCAGTAACAGAACGATATTGGAAAAACAAAAGAAGTGGAAATAGAAAGATCCAATTACTAGAGAGATGTGACAAGCAAAAATACTTCTGAGGAAACCGCAACAAGAAAATATATAAAGAATTAGAAAAAACAAATATTGTATACTAATAAGAATCTTAGGAGAGCACTGCTGATTGAAAAGACATCTTAAGAAGCTTGGAGTAGTATAAAAGGAAGAATGCAGATTTTGTTAGATAGAAAATCAAACTTTTATTTAAATTTTCTATCTATAAATCCAAATGTATATCGAATAAAACAGAGAAAAAAATCCTACCCTAAATCTCCTAAATGGATTAGGATTAAAGGGAGTATTGTGCACGACTTGTAATATAATATTGTAGACAACACACAATCTTTAATAATTTTCTTCCATTTTTTGTTGTTGTAATGATATAGCCTCTTTTTTGATACTGCAAAACACGCAGCAGAAGCTTAATCGCAAAATCGAGAAAACGAGTCAATTGGGTAATAAAAACTTATTTGTTTTGTCAACAATCTTTTAGTGTACTAAGATCTAGAAATTTAAATATATTTATCAGTTCAATATTTCATAATATGGTAATAATCTAATGTTATAAGTATAAGTCAAGGGCATTTCGTATTATGATGATAAATTGTGGCTTAAAGTAGGACCGGATTTGTCTTTATTATCAATACAATTTGTTGACAAAGTCGTAAAATTTCGTAAATAATTTAATAAAAAATTAAGAAAGAGAAAAAAAATGGAAAAAATCGTGAAAAATCGTAAAAAACTATAAAAAACGACAAAAAACGTAAAAAAACAGGCAAAAAGTGGTAAAACCTCATAAATAGTTTAAAAAATTAAGGAAGAGAAAAAAGTGAAAAAAACTGTAAAAAATTCCTGTCAGTAAGGTCCTGTTTAAATTTAAGACTCATCCTTGCCCACCCCACTATATATTCAGATCGAAAAAAGTTTCAAAAGAATAAATATTATAATAAATAGAGCATGAAAAAAGTCTCATGACCTGTTTCAATATTTTCTAAAAAAGCGGAGATGCGAATTTTTTGAAATTTCAACCCCCTCCAGTTCCATCCCCTTGGATCTGATTAAAAAAAGTTTCAGACAAATTAATTTTATAATTAGAACATAAAAAAAGTCTTATGACCTGTTTCAATATTTTTGAAAATGGCTGAGAAATAAATTTTTTGAAATTTCAACCTTTCCAGTTCCACCGCCGAAAAAAAGTTTCAGACAAATAATCAGAGCATAAAAAAGTCTAATAGTCTTTGGTCTAATAGTCTTTTTTAATATTTTCAAAAATGGCGGAGATCTGAATTGTTTGAGATTACAACCCTCTCCAATTCTCACCTCCTTTAGAGATAGAATGCCAATTTGCAATACGCAACGAATTACTGCCCCAAAGAATTTTTGTGCCAAATTTGGTGTCGATTGGACAAAAATTGCGACCTCTATCGTGCCGGAACGTAATGTCTACACATACATACAAATATATAGGTATATACCGATAAATTTTTCTTTTTTTACTGATTCAGAAGGTCATAAACGGTGTAGCGCCCCTATTCCCGGTTCTGGGTCCCGTCATTGAATCGATTACAATAGGTAGATCCCATATATGGAAATCTACCTAAATCGTAAAAAATGGTAAAAAATTGTAAAAAACCGTAGAAAAAATTGTAAAAAACTTGCAAAAAGTCGTAAAATTTCGTAAGTAATCTAAAAAATTGACAAAGATCGAAAAAAAAAATGAAAAAAGTTAAAAAATCGTGAAAAATCGTAAATAATCGTAAAAAAACGTAACAAAAACCGTAAAAAATGATAAAATATAGTCAAAAAACCATAAAAAATCGAAAAAATGGTGAGAAATTGTAAAAATTGTAAAAAATTGTAAAAAACTTGTAAAAAGTCGTAAAATTTCGTAAGTAATTTAAAAAATTGAGAGAGATCGAAAAATGCAAAAAGTTAAAAAAATCATGAAAAATCGCAAATAATCGTAAAAAACGTAAAAAAATCGTAAAAAATGATAAAAAACTGTCAAAAAACCATAAAAAATCGTAAAAAAAAATTGTAAAAATCTTGTAAAAGTCGTAAAATTTCGTAAATTATGCTAAATAATCGTAATAAAAAATCGTAAAAAATCGTGAAAATTCGTAAAAACCCGAAGAAAACTAGAAAAATCTGGAACAAATGGAAAAAGAGATAATATCGGGAAAGATCGAAAAACGCGAGTAAATTAGAATTTAGGTCAATAAAAATTTCTTCTTCCTGTTAAAAATACACCTGTTGTCTCCTATCTTAATTTCTTTCCCTATCATATTTCCTATTTCTTTTTTATATTTGCTTCGTCTTTATTTTTCTTTACTATTATTAAATTATTTCTAATTTTTCTTTCTTCTTTTATTAGGTTTTTTAGGTTCTTCGTTTAAGTCTGCTATCTTTTATTCAGATTTTATCTTCTTTTATTCCCTTAGTTTTACCGACCCACCTCCGAGCTAAAAAAATTTTTCGAGATAAAGATGAAAATATCCATTTTGAGGTCACCTGAGATGATGAAGACCATTTTCAGATGGAAGTCTGTCTGTCTGTCTGTCTGTGTGTATTCTTCCATGATAGAGGCCACGCGTTTAATCCTATTGAGCTGAAATTTGGTATATGGGTTACCAATCAGAGAACCCATTAGTTTTTGTACAACATCTGCCAAACGCATGTGTCACTATTAAAAAATGACAGATGCAATATGTCACGGAATTTAACTTGCAATATGTCATTTGAAAGTACTTGAATATCTCTATTCAGAATAGTCAAAATTATTTCTCCAACTGTCACCTGTCAAAATTGAAAAAATGTCAAAATTTGAAACTTTAACATTAAATATCTTCTTATTTTTATGATATTTTCTTTTGATTTCTTTCAGATTTTTTGCTAATTTTTAATGATTTTTTTCTGATTTTTTCAAATTTTTTTTATAATTTTTTTCAATTTATTTTTTGCATTTTTCAAAAATGTTTATAATGGATAGAATAGAATAGAATAGAATAATTTTATTTGACTACTTTACATAGATGTCTGTAGCAGATCATTAAGTTACAAAAAAAAAATGTGTATGAGTTTTTTTCTGATTTTTTTGATTTTTTATATTTAATTTAATGTTTTTCTTTTTACTTTTTCTTATATATTATTTTTTGTGATTTTTTTTTTGATTCTCCTGTCGGATTTTTTCTGCTCTTTCTGATTCTTTATATCATTTGTATAACATCTAAAATTAAGGATTTTTGAATCCTAATAATTCTAGAAAAGATATTTTTTCTGATTTGTTTTCTTGTTTTTGATTTTTTCTATGTTTTCTGATTTTTCCTGTTTTTTTCTGCTTTTTATTTATTTTTTGGATTTTTCGGATTTTTTTAAAATTTATCTTCAATTTTTTCTTATATTATTTTGTTTTTTTTTCTATTTATTTATTTGTTTTCTATTTTTTTCTTATTGCTCTGATTTTTTGTAATTTTTTGCGATTTTTTTGCAATTTTTTTTTGGTTTTTGTTGCGATTTTTTAGAGATTTCTTACGATTTGTTTAAGACTTTTTGCGATTTATTTCAAATCTTTTGAACTTTTCTTTTCCAGTAGTTATTATTTTTTTATGGTTAGGTTTTTTGGTTGTTTTTTATTTTTGTGTTTTTTTTGCGATTTTTGCTATTTTTTTGTGATATATTTCGATTTCTTTTTTTTTGCGAATTCTTTTTCTTTTTGTTTTTTTCGCTTTTTTTTATTTTTTCCGTATTTCACAATTTTATTTTTCATTTTATTTTATATTTTCCGATGTTTTTTTCAATTTGTTCCAATGTTTTCTGTTTTTTTCTGATTTTATTTTTGATTTTTTCTGATTTTTCTGATTTTTACTATTCCGACTCATTATTCGAAAATGGAAAATATTGTGAACAAGCTAAAAAAATTTCGAGATAAAGATGGAAATATCAATTTTAAATTATGAGGTCCCCTGTGACGTTTAAGACCATTTCCAGGTGGAAATTTGTCTGTCTATCTGCCTGTGTGTCTGTCTGTGTATCTGTCTACGTGTCTGTCTGTGTGTCTGTCTGTGTGTATTCTTCCATGATAGAAACCACATGCTTAATCCGTTTAAGCTGAAATTTTGTATATGGCTTTCGGTTATACATTGCAGGAATCCATTATTTTTGTACGACATCTGATAAACGGAAGTGTCACTATCAAAAAATGACAGAAGCAATATGTCACGGAATTTAACTTGTAATATGTCATTTGAAAGCCCTTGAAAATCTCTATTCAGAACAGTCAAACTCACACCTGTCAAAAATAAAAAAATAACATTAAATATCTGAAAAACTATTAGTCTCTGGTAAATCGTCGGGAAAGTTTTGGGGCGACACAACCTATTTTTTTTTCATTTCTTCCCGTTGCTGTTTACATCTGTCTTTTGTTAATCCATGTATATAATCTTGATTTAACTTGTTATATTTTTTTCAAATTTTTGGCCGCTTTTGTGGAGCGCTTCTTCTGTTGACGAGTCCAGTTCTGCTCTTTTTGTTTCCCATCTCATCTTTCTCATTCGCCTGGTTCGTTTATTTCTGCGCTATTTACTATTGATTTGCTATTTATTCGCGATTTTCATCATTTTTAATTGTTATTTCTTTGAGCTTAGTTCAATATGAATATTGTAATACTAAACTATTTTCCTATACTTTAGAGATACCCTGTATAACAATCAAAAAAACAAATTTCAAAACTCGATTATTCCCGCTCTGCTTTGTTCAAGTGCACCTACGATAATAATTTAAATTGAAGATAACATTTAATCGCTTTATAACGACATTTAAGTAAAATATAAATATTTAGTTTTTAATAAACTCTTATAAAAATTAGAAGCGCTCGCTGTACACTAATGAACGTTATACGTAGAGCATCCCAAAACGTGACCAAAATATTCAAAATGAGAATAGTACAGTTCAAAAGTTGCGATGATAAAATACGAATTGGTATTTTGAATAATGATAAAGTTATTGATGTTAACGCTAGTGATAAATGCGTGCCCAATTCATTGGTCGAATTTTTGTACCATGAAGATGCTTTAGATAAACTAAAAAGGTAATAATTTTTATTATGACATACTCTATATATTCATTTTTATAACGGTTGCTATTACTAATTTTTTTTTATAATCAATTGATTTTTGTCAAAATTACCGGATCTGGAATTTGTCGCCAATTTCTATTCAAATCTGATTCAGTTTATGCAAATCCGGTTATTAACTTATTAAGGGTTTCATAATTGATACCCAGTATTAGTTTAAAGAGGGAAGAGAAAAAAACAGAAGAGTAATTTTTTTAAGTAAATCTTTGGAGACATTTCACTCACGAGCAAAATAATATCGGAAAAATGACCAAATTACGAAAATGTCAACGGGACGTTTTTAGACTGGGGAAATCCAAGTTACCAAGAACCAATAATAGTAGGTACCTACCAAAAGAACATGAAATAAGCTAAATTTAAAAAAATGTTTCGTGAAGTAAGAAATTAAAATAATAAGATATGAGTAATAAACCGACATTCATCACTGTTTTTTTTTAATTTTGTTGTTTTTTTATTTTTCTTTAACCATTTTCAATGTTAGTAAAAATGTTTAAAAAAATGGGTGCATGTAAACTGAATTACGGAAAAAAATGGGGAAAAAAGTAGAAAAATGGGGAAATAATTAAAAATAGGGAGAGTAGAGAAAATTTGGAAAAAATGAGTAAAATATAACAAACTAGGGAAAAATAAGTACAAATAAGGACAAGTAGGGAAAAATAAGCAAACATTATGAAAATAGGAAAACTAATGGTTAATAGGAAAAAATAGAAAGATATAGGAAAAATAGAGAAAACAGAAAAAATAGGAGACAATATGGGAAAAAAGAGAAAAATAGGACAACATATTGAAAAATTGGGGAAAACTGGAAACAATAGGAACAAATAGTGCAAAATTATGAAAAATGAAGCAAATTAGGAAAATTTGGGAAAAATAGCAAAAACCTGGAAAAAACGGGAAAATTGGGAAAAAATAATGAAAAAATCGGCTGTGTCAACCCAGAACTTTCCCTGCTCGACCGTAGAGAATAAGTTGTTTATTATTATTATTTTAATTACAAAATACTAAGCATTACAATAATTTATGGAACACATTAAAAATAGCGAGCCGATGGTGAATACGTCTACCGAATTGATATTTCAATGTTGATAATGACTTAAGCTGCGCATGCGCACGTTGTATATTACACTGCTACAATTAGGATCTCCTACAACCATGTGTGAAAACTATTATAAATTTTCATACCATAGTTGTAGGGAATTTTATGCTTACAACTTTGCACTGAAAAATTTTGCACTAAAAAGCATAATACCCCCAATTTAAAAAGATGGAAAATCCTTAATGTGTATTGTTCTCGCCATCTAGCGGCGAAACTATGACTAATTCGATAAAAAGTACATTTACATTTTTACGCGCCCTCTAGTGGCGCAACTATTGGAAATTCTGGAAAAAGTTTGAAACAAAAGTTATAGGGAATTTTATGCTATAAAACTTTGTACTACAACATTTTGCACTAAAGTATATAGTTTGTCCTTAAAATTTAAAAAAAGTAAAAAATTGTTATATATGTATTTAATCAATGTCGTTCTTGAGGACCTTCTACTATACCAATTTAAACCAAAATCTAACGGTCGCATTCTAGGCACACACCGACCCTAATTACCAAATTTCAGCTCGATTGGTCAAACGGTTCGGCAGCTATGTGGAATATTACACACAGACACACAGACAGACCATACGCTGGAAATGGTTTCAATCTTCTTGGGGGACCTCAAAATGGATATTTCCATCGATATCTCGATTTTTTTTTGCTCGTTCACCTTACTTTCCCTTTGATGGGTCCGGTAAAATAAATTGGGAAAAAATAGAGGAAATTAGGAAAAATTAGAAAAAAATACTGAAAAATTGGAAAAACTAATCAAAAATAAGAAGAAAATATGGAAAAGTAAAAAGAAAATCGGAAAAGGAGGACAAAAATAGGAAGAACTAGGAAAAAATATGGAAAAATTTTGAAAACTTCTAAAAAAATAAGAAAAAAACATGGAAAAATAGGAAAAATATTGCGAAAAATAAGTAAAAATGGAATATATTAAATAATAGAAAATAATAGGAATAAATATAGAAAAATAGGAAACAATAATGAAAAACAGAAAACGAAAAAATAGAAAAAATATCAAATAGCGAAAAACGGGTAAAAATAAAGCAAAACAGGAAAAAATAAAAAGAAAAATGGAAAAAAATACTGGAAAATTGGGAAAACTAATCAAAAATAAGAAGAAAATATGGAAAAATAAAAAGAAAATGGACTAAAGTGGGCAAAAATAGGAAGAACTAAGAAAAAATATGGAAAAATTTTGAAAACTTCTAAAAAAATAAGCAAAAAAATATGGAAAATAGGGAAAAATAATTCCAAATGGGAAAAAATCAGGAAGAATAAAGAAAACAGTTTAAACTAATAGAAAACAGAAACAAATATAAAAAAAAGGAAAAAATGGGAAAAGTAGCGAGAAAAGAAGAAAATAAGGGAAAAATTGTGAGAATATGGAAAAAAATAGTTAAAAATTTACAAAAATTGGTAATACTAGGGGGAAAAAGGGAAATTTGGAAAAGATAGTGAAAAATAGAGAAAAATAGGAAAAAATTGAACAAAATACATAAAAATGGGGACAAATAGGAAAAAACAAGAAAAAATCATGAAAAACAGGAAATATAGGAAGAAATAGGAAAAAACAAGCAAAGCACGGGTATTCAGCTAGTTTGTATATAAAATTTGACGAAATTCCAAAATACTATGAAATTAATTTTTACTAAGGTAAGAAACACAGTTTACAAATTCAATTTTGGATATTTATCCACTTTCATATTAATTCATTTTTGTTTAATCCCACATTATAAAAAATAGGGAAAAATAGAGGAAAATAGAAAAAGTAGGGAAAAAAATACCGATTGTGAAAAATAGGGAAAAACAGAAAAAAACAATGAAAACCAGTATAAAAATGGAAGAAATAGGAAAAATAAAAAAATAGTTCAAAAAGTTTTATTACTTTTAAAAACTTTTTTTAAAATACTTTAAAGTAATAATTTGCAGACGCCGACTTGATATAACCACAATTTAAATAACATTTTCATAAATTTCTTAATTTTGACTTGCTTTTATTTGGTCCTCAGTTTACATGTCATAAAGGGATTTAATCCTTACTTTACATACTCTGAAAAAAATAATTAATTTTAGGTGATCCCTAAAGCATTTTTTTATTTCTTGATTTTATCTTTTTTTTTAAGAACCACAGAACGTCACTTCAATTTTTTGTCGGCAGACTAAAACGTTACTGGCGAGTATTTAATTATTTTATAATAGAAACTGAAATAATTTTTTTATAATTTTAATTAGCGAACAATAATTTATATTTTTTTAATTCTTTTTAACGAAAGGGATTAATTATTTTCGTAATAGAAACGTCAATCATTTTTTATCAGTTTTAATTACCGAACAGTCCCTGTGAAATATTAATCATTTTTGATAAATTCTTATTTTAATTTTCTTTTAGATTATAATTTCTGAGTAATGAAAAATTTTCCATTTTATATATTTTTTTTGTTTGTGTTCCTCTAAATACATAACGTAGAAAAAGGAAAATTAATTTTGTCGTCATTATATTTGATATATGATATTTTTTTTGGGGGAAAGCTTTGATTTTCTTTTAGGAAACTTCACTCCTCATGTACCGCTTTTCTCTTGAAAATTCTGGGAATGGAGTATATTTTTATTAAAAGGGTTATTTGAATTAAATAATAATAATAATAATATAATATATTTATTTCATAATAGTTATTTAAATTTCGCATACTACATAACAACACTCAAGATGTAAAATTATGCTAAAATTACATAAAATATAAAACGAAACAATAAGGAGACATATATAATTTTTGACAAAAAATATGAAAACACTCCGTATATTCTTAAATATTTGTAATACCATCAATTATAAAAAATATTTTACTTGCAATTCGATTAATTAAACCAGGTCATAGTAAAATAAAAATCCATTAGTAAAAACTTACTGTCATACAGAGAAAATAGGGGGAAAATAGGGGGGAGTCAGGAAGATTTGGGTAGCGCTATTTACGAGATTCTTTTACTCTGTACTGAATACAGATTTAAGAAAAAATAAAAAAAAATCAGTTGAGGGAAAAAATAAAAAAAATATTTTAAAAAATAGGAAAAATAGTCAAAAATAGGAAAGCGTAAAAAAAATTGGGAGAAATAGAAAAAATAGGTAAATGGGCAAATAAGCAAAATAGAAAAAAACAGGAAAAAAAAAGAAACAAGGAAATATGGAAAAAATAAGAAATTAGTAAAAAACATTATTACATAGCAAAAAATAGTAAAAGACAGAAAAAAAAAAATAGGAAAAAAATTATAAAATAGGAAAAATAAGAAAACCAGAGAACTCCACGGAAAATGGTAAAAAAATAGGAACAAATAGGAAACAATATGAAAATGGGAAAAAATAGAAAAAAAAATGAAATAACAGGGAAAAATAAAAAAACAGAAAAAATAGTTAAAAAAAATAGGCAAAATAGGAATACTTAAAAAAATTGGGAGAAATAGAAAAAATGGGGAAAATGGGCAAAAATAAGCAAAATACAAAAAAACAGGAAAAAACGAAACATTGAAATATAGAAAAATTAGAAAATTAGTAAAAAAAAGTAAAAAATAGTCAAAGGTAATAAAAATAGAAAAAAAAATTAGGAAAAAATAGTATAAAATAGAAAAAATCAGAAAAACCAGAGAAAACCAGGGTAAATGGTAAAAAAAGGAAAAAATAGGACATAATATGAAAATGAGAAAAAATAGGGAAAATAAGGAAAAACATTAATAATTGGAAAAAGTAGAAAATATAGACAAAATAGGTAAAAGTAGAAAAAAATGAAATAACAGGGAAAAATAAAAAAATAGAGAAAATAAAAATATAGGCAAAACAGGAATACGTAACAAATTGGGAGAAATAGAGAAAATGGGGAAAATGGGCAAAAATAGGCAAAATAGAAAAAAACAGGAAAAAAAGAAAGAGGGAAATATAGAAAAAATAGAAAATTACTAAAAAAAAAGTAAAAAATAGACAAAAAAAATAGGAAAAAATAGTGGAAAATAGGAGAAATAAGAAAACCCAGAGAAAACCAGGGAAAATGGAAAAAAAGGAAAAAATAGGACATAATATGAAAATGAGAAAAAATAGGGAAAATAAGGAAAAACAGAAAATAATTGGAAAAAGTAGAAAATATAGAGAAAATAGGCAAAAGTAGAAAAAAAGAGGAAAAAAAATGAAATAACAGGGAAAAATAAAAAAAATTGAGAAAATAAAAAAAATAGGCAAAACAGGAGTACGTAAAAAAATTGGGAGAAATAGAGAAAATGGTCAAAATGGGTTAAAATAGTCAAAATTGAAAAAAACAGGAAAAAAAGAAACAGGGAAATATAGAAAAAAATAGAAAATTAGTAAAAAAAAAGTAAAAAATAGTCAAAAATAGACAAAAAAAAATAGGAAAAAATAATGGAAAATAGGAGAAATAAGAAAATCCAGAGAAAACCACGGAAAATGGAAAAAAGGAAAAAATAGGACATAATATGAAAATGAGAAAAAAATAGGGAAAATAAAGAAAAACAGAAAATAATTGGAAAAAGTAGAAAATATCGAGAAAATAGGCAAAAGTAGAAAAAAAGAGAAAAAAAATGAAATAACAGGGGAAAAAAAAAATGAAAAAATAAAAAAAAATAGGCAAAACAGGAATACGTAAAAAAATTGGGAGAAATAGAGAAAATGGTCAAAATGGGTAAAAATAGGAAAAATTGAAAAAAACAGGAAAAAAAGAAACAGGGAAATATAGAAAAATTGAAAATTAGTATAAAATAGAGAAAACCAGGGAAAATGGTAAAAAAACAGGAAAGAATAAGAAATAATATGAAAATGGGAAAAAATAATGAAAATAAGAAGAAACAAAGAAAATAATTGGAAAAAGTAGAAAATATAGGGAAAATAGGCAAAAGTAGAAAAAATGAAATTACAGACAAAAAAAAATAGGAGAAAATAAGAAAATATAAATAAAATTGGGAGAAATAAAGAAAATGGGGAACATGGGAAAAATAGGCAAAATATAAAAAAACAGGGAAATATAGACAAAAATAGAAAATTGGTAAAAAATATAAAAAAAAATAGGAAAAAACAGTATAAAATAGGAAAAAGTAGCAAAAAATAAAAAATGGGGAAAAACAGAAAAAATTGAAAAACGTAAAATATAAGCAAAAATTAGACAATGTAAAAAAATACAGAAAAATAGACAAAAATAGGAAAAACAGGGAAGTATAGAGAAAAATAGACAAAAGGGTAGAAGAAAAATATTAAAAAATAGCAAAAATAGGAAAAATGGGGAAAAATACAAAAAACATGAAGAAATAGAAAAGAATAGGAAAAATGGGAAAAATAAAAAACAGGAAAATAGGAAAAAATAGGTATAGACGTAAACATTAAATTTTAATGAATTATGGTTGAATTTCGATCACTGGGCGACCATTTGTAAAGCTAAAAATACAAACTTAGGGTTAGGTAGTTGGAAATTTATTAAAATGGTTAGAATATTCCAATAGCAATAAAATTGAAATTTTCAATGCCCCCTCAGAATTTAAGCAGTGTTATGTGTAAACGATTGCTCTAATAAAAAATTTTAAATACCCACTCTGTGTGACCTGAAGTGGGAATTCGAAGTTGATGACGCGCTTCCCATGCCTCTTAAAAGTAACAATCATAATAAATTGAATAACGTAACTTCACTCCAATACATATTCATTAAAATTATATAACTAACCTAATTTGTTTCTAATTTTTTTATGAATAACTGAGCGAAGTGTCACTCGAAGATGATATCAGAATGATTTTATTTTTCACAGTATAAATAACATACAAGTTTAAAAATTCGCTTATGAAATCAAATTTGTTTAGAACCATGTCAGAAGTACCAACCTGACAGTGACGTCATTACTTTAAGTAACAGTAATAGCCAATATTACATTAAATGAAAAGAGAATAAATAATTATTATTTTTCAGAATTGCTTCCAATCCAAAAAAGGAACATGATATCTTAAACGTCAAATTGTTATCACCAATAACCAAACCGGATAAAATTATTGGAGTGGTATCAAATTATAGGGATGACTGTACTAGAAGAAATATACCTTTTCCTATGGAACCCATTGTTTTTACAAAATTTGCTTCAGGGATAGTGGGACCTTATGATGATATACCAAAATCTTCATCAACCAATGTAAATATTAAAAAAAAATCAAAAGATTTGAAATCAATTCACGTGTACATAGTGTTTTTGTTTTAGGCTATGGATTGGGAAGTTGAATTAGTAGCAATTATAGGAAAAACAGCTCGTAATGTAAAAGCAGAAAGCGCAATGGACTATGTTTTTGGCTATACAATTACCCAAGATTTAACAGCAAAAGACTGGGTGATGAAAAACGGAGGACAGTTAGTTATGTGTAAGGCTTTTGATAGTTTTTGTCCTTTAGGTCCTTGTGTAGTTACTAAAGAAGAATTAGGAGATCCATATAATGTTAAGTTAAAAACTTGGGTAAATGGAAAGTTAAAACAAGATGGACATTCGGAAAACATGTTACAAAGAATTGATAAGACGATAGAATACTTGACAAGGTAAAATTTATTTTAATTACTGAAACTTATCAAATTTATTTAATTTTTTTAGTGCAATGACGTTACTTCCTGGTGATTTAATCTTAACTGGGACTCCTTATGGAGTGGGTGCAAGTCAAATACCTGCACAATATTTGAAAAAAGGAGATATATTAGAAAGTGAAATTGATAAAATTGGACGAATGACTAATAAAATAATTTAAAAATATATTTGTTTTATATTTTTACAAATGCCGAATTGCAGTCTAAAGTTTTGGGTCGCTGGTCATGTACATAAAACATACAAATTGCAGTCTAAATAAAAATAAAATTTTAAGTATGCATAGGCGTCTCTTAAAAAATATTTATTACAAATCGATTGTTGCGATATTTGTTAAAAAATCGCGGAAGAATACACACAGACAGACAGACATACAGACATACAGACATACAGCCATACATACATATAGACATATATACATACAGATAGACAAACAGACAGGCATACAGACAGACAGATATACAGACTCCCATCTGGAAATGGTCTTAATCATCTCAGGTGACCTCAAAATGGATATTTCCATATTTATCTCGAAATTTTTTTTTAGCTCGTTCACAATATTTTCCCTTCTCTGCGGTAGGTCGGGAAAGTAAAAACAAATAAAAAGTCAAAAAAATTGGAAATAAGCCGGAGGAAAATCATAAAAATTTTTACTAGTAGTAAAATATTTGGAAAAATCGAAAAGAATTGCAAATAAAAGGAGAAAATTGAAAAAGGTACGAAAAAATAAAAAAAAAATAGAAGAAATTGGGGAAAGTTGGAAATAATTGAAAAAAAATTAAAAGAAATTGGAAAAACAATTGAAAAAAATTGGAAAAAATAGGAATAAATGGGACAAGATTAAAAAAAGTCGAAAAAAATAAAAAAAAATGGAGAAAATTGTAAAAAATTGAAAAAAATTGGAAAAACATCATATGAAAATCATGAAAAAAAGTTGAAAAATATGGGAAAAAATTGTAAAAAACTAATAAAAATTGGAAAATATTTGAAAAAATTGAAAAAAACTGGAAAAAATTGAAAAGAATTGAAAAAAATTGGGAAAAATAGGGACAAAAGAAACGCGAAGAAAATCAAATCGCAAAAAATTGGACCTCTCGTAAAAGTGGAAAATATCGGAAAAATCGGAAACAATTGCAAATAAATGGAAAAAATTGGAAATTGGAAAAAATTGGTTAAAATTGGAAAAAAATTGGAAAAACCGGAAAAAATTGGTAAAATTTGTAAAAAATTAGAAAATATTTTAAAAAAATTGGAATAAATTGAAAATAAAATTGAAAATGGTAGGAAAAAATTGAAAAAAAAAATGGAAGAAAAATTGGAAAAAATTTGAAAAATAATTGAAAAAAATTAAAAGTAATTGAAAAAAATTGAAAAAAAAATTGAAAAAAAAATTGAAAATAATTGAAAAAATATGGAAAATCTTGGGCAAACTCGAAAAAATCGTAAATAATCCTACATAATTGAAAAAAATTAGACAAATCGAAAACAATTGCAAATAAATGAAAAAAATCTGAATAAAATTGGAAATAATTCGAAAAAGTCGGAAAAAAATTGAGAAAAATTGAAAGAAACTCGAAAAAATTGAAAAAATTGGACAAAAATGGAAAAAAGTGGGAAAAAATTTGGAAGAATATGGACAATTTAGAAAAAATTACAAAAATCATCGAAAACAATTGCAAATAAATGGAAACAATGCAATAAAATTCAAAAAATTGGAAATAATTAAAAAAAAATTGAAAAAAAGTGAAAAAATTGAAAAAAAGTGAAAAAATTGAAAAAAACTGAAAGAAATTGAAAAAAATTGAAAAAACTGGAAAAAATTGGACGAATCTACATAATTGGAAAAAAATTAGATAAATCGAAAACGACTGCAAATAAATGAAATCATCTGAATAATAAATGGAAATAATTCGAGAAATTGGAAAAAAATGGAAAAAATTAAAAAATTGTACAAAATTGCGAAAAAATAGAAAACATTGAAAAAAATCGATTGTGTCGCCAAAAACTTTCCCGACGAGTACCCAGAGACGAATACTTTTTAGATATTTAATGTTAAAGTTTCAAACTTTGACATTTTTTAATTTTGACAGGTGACAGTTGGAAAAATAGTTTTGATTGTTCTGAATTGAGTTTTTCAAGAGCTTTCAAATGATATATTGCAAGTCAAATTCCGTGACATATTGCAACTGTCATTTTTTGATAGTGTCACTTTCGTTTGATAGATTTCATACAAAAACTAATGGATTCTTCCGACGGGTAACCCAAACACATGTACCAAATTTCAGCTCAATCGGATTAAACGTGTGGCCTCTATGGTGGAATAATACACACAGACAGACTTCCATCTGGAAACGGTGACCTCGTGACCTCAAAAATCTCGAAAAATTTTTTTAGCTCGTTCACAATATTTTCCCTTCTCGGAGGTAGGTCGGGAAAGTAAAATTACGAGTTTGTACCTTTTTGTTTAATAATTGTCTTTGAATGAGTTTTGGAATTCTCCATGTATATATTTAGTTCGAAAATGTAGATATTTTTTTAATATTTGCTATTAGTTCGTCTGTAAAGTTTAGTTACTTTGATAAAATGGAGATTACGGAAACTGTCAGTGAAAGAGGTCAAAAATTATTAATTATCGAATATAAGTTCTATTTTTATAAATTGCTCAAGTGCGGAATGTTAGAGCTGTAAAAAAACGGGCTGAAATGTAAAATTATATATAAGTAACAGGGAGAGCATTTTAAAAAATTAATGGAATTCATAATCATGACAATGACAATATCTACTCAATTATTGAACAGACAAAAAATTAGCAATAAGGTTAAACACGCGGCTACAGAAATCTTGTCAACAAAATCAAAAAAGTTAGTTGACCAAGAAATCCATAAAGATTCTGTTGTGTTGAAAACATTAAGTTCAAATAATCTTACTATTATTAGAAAAAATGAATATTATACAATTTCTAAAAGTTTACTATTTCTCTATACTTTTGGTATTAACACTACGAATAAAATTTATCTACTTCGAACAAATAATTCAAAAAAATAGGAATGAAGCGTGTTGCGAACCACTCATCGATTTGGGACTAACACAAACTCTATGTATTAGGAGTTTCGTAAAAAGATAATGTGAACCGAAGACCATTGAGGCCAAATTGAATAGGACTCTCGGGATATTCCATTCAGAACTGTAACCTTATCTGGCTTATTGCGTAAAGGTCCATAGAAGCTAATAACAGGGAGAAATTGATCAGAAAAGAATTTTTTTTTGTATTGATGAATAAGAATATTTTGTTACTGGTTAGGTAACAAAAGATAAAAATAAATAAAATATTGGCAAAAAATTTAAACTCGGACTAGTTATTAAAAGAACTGAATTTTAGATTTTTTAAATTTCTGTCACTATTTCGAATTTTTTTTTGATACATTTGTGTTCATTTTAGAGTTTTCGAAGACAAAAAAAATTTATAAAACGGTTTTGTCCGTCCGTCCGTCTGTTAGCCTGATTCAACTCGAGAACGGTGATTAACAAAAATTCTTTCTTACACAGAAGTTATGGGAAAAAGTCGAAAGGGTGACCAAACTTGTCAACATTCCCCTATATTTATTTATTCCTAAATTCATTGTGAATAAGTTAATATTTGCCCTAATATACCTACTTCCTATTTTGTTATTATTTTTAATGAGATGATATTAAATCAGTTCTATGAATATTGCATAAAAGTAAAATAAACATAAATAAATCAGATAAATCACATTTTCCTCCAAATTATTTTTTTTCCGAGAACTACGTTTTATCCAATTTTTTAATTTGTTTTCCATAACACAAAATTAAAAATAAATCAAAGAGACAAACAATAAAAATGGTATTAAAATAGATTGAAATAATTAATGAGGCAGATTGTTAAGAGTTGCAGAAATCTGTTTCTGAGTTTAATTATTTAAAATGCGGAGAATGAAATTGATGAAACACGAAATCCTCAACACGCTTTAAAACTTTCATTAGTGATTTATAAGTTTCTGTTATTAACGTCGATTTAATTGAAAGAGGATTAAATTTTACAGAACAATAATAAATCAAGATTGATATTTTCTTTTACAGAAAACGAGTTTTCTAGATAAATTAAAATAAACACAATAATATTGTACCAGATGTTTGGGAATTTCATATTGCTGTTCCAAAAGTTACAATTAACACATAGTAAAAAGCCCTATCTCCCAACACCCTCTCTAAAATTAGTCGGAAACGTCAACTCTATAGCCAGTTGTAAAAAATACAGACCCTGAATGGAATCGGTTAAACCCCCTAATCAGACTCTAGATAAATACTCACAGATAAGAAAAATGGATCGAGGTTACCTCTAACCTCACCCACAAGGACAGTTCCAGGTTTTGGAACATACTCAAAATCCTCACCGGTCAAAACACAAAGTCCTATTCACAGGTGAACGGAGAAATCCCCCACACCCCTGCTTTCAAACGCCACTTCCAAATCACACTCATAAACCCCTACAATCCCAACTTCAATCCCCGTTTCCGAAATGATACGAATATCCTCCTCCATAACATCCTCCTAACCCCAATCTCCTAATGAAGACCCTATCCTCACTCCCTTCACCCCCGACGACATAAACTCGCCTTGGTAAAAAGGGAAAATTTAGCCTCATGTTCGGACCATATCAAACGTCAGGCGCTACCATTCTCCCAATTATCATGAACGCCTGACTTCAGCATTCCTATTTTCCAACTTCCAATCCCCATTTCCAAAATAATACGAATATCCTCCATAACATTCTCCTAACCGCCAATCCCCCCAACCAAGATCTTATCCTCACTCCTTTAATATCTGATGACATGGACTCGGCTTGTTAAAAAGGGGAAAAATTCATGCCCATGTCCTGACCATATCAAACGTCAGCCCCTCAAAAATCTTCATGCTACCATTCTCCCAATCCTCACTATCCTCATGAACGCCTGATTTGGTGGAAAACATCCAACACTATCCTGATCCCTATCTCACATTCACAAATTCCCACAGTTATATATCCTTGACGAATGTTCTCTGTGTAAGCTCTTTGAGACTCTACTTAAAGAGCTTTCTGGATGAAAGGGGAACGATGTACCAAATCCAACATGAATGTAGGCCTAAACATTCTATCCAAGATGCATTATTGAGACTCTACACTCAAGCCTTCAAAGCCCTTAACCTTGATCATTGTGTATCGGCCGTCCTTTTTGATGTCCAAATAGCGTTTGATTAAGTCTGACATGCTGGACTTATTCGAAAGCTTTTAGACATTGACCTCCCTATCCCCTAATTAAGTCATCCACTAATACTTTAAAAATAGATTCATTCATGTCAAAGTTGGAATGACTAGCTCCAACACCCACTCCAAAGAATCACTAGAGAACAAATGGGAAGTTGATAGGAACCGAAGAGTACTACTCCAACCAAACATTAGGATTTTTCGAAAAGCTAAAGATCTTCCGGGCGAGCTACTAGATCATATTGAGGATGCATCTTTGTGCATCAGATGAGCATTATTGGAAAAGGAAATCTGGGAAAACATGCAAACAAGAAATAGTTTGGTACACAGATGTTACAAAACTGAAAGAGGAACCGTTGCTGTAATATATGGAAAATCTTCCAGATGTAACTTCAGTCATTGTCTGGGACTACACAACATAGTATTTTACACAATTGACCTCTATCTAAGAGAAAACCTAAGAAGGCGATACACAGGTAAAAATATCCTTATCTACTCTGACAGCTAAGTTTCAATAAAACCGCTTAACAGTTGTCAACTAAAATCCAAACTTGTCTGGGAATGCTTAAAAAATCTCAAAAACCTTAACATAAGTGCCCGTTAGTGGGTACCAGCACACAAATGTAGGTAGGTAGGTACAATGTGAGTGGAGCGTTTTCTCTCCCTTCCATTGCGGTCAGCAGAGGCCTATTGTGGCTCTCCCCTATGGGTTATAATTCACCATACAATCCACATCTTCTCACGAAGTATATGGTTGATCAAGGCGAAGCTTCCTTGAAGTCGGTAGGCTCCAGTTGTACGAAACCAAACGTACGAAGCCTATTAATTCCCAGAGCAATGCAGGAGCATAAAATATACTCTGCCGTTTCGTCTTCTACACTGCAGAAGCGACAGTCCGATGTTTGACTCAGATGGTACCGCAGACGACACTGCCCTGTAAGCAATCCAATTAGGATGCGTAGATCATTTGTACTCCATTCTAGGATCTGCGATAGGGTGCTACCCAAGGAATATATTTCCAGTGCTAGATAGTTTTCCCCCATTTTCAGATAGCGTCTTTGGCACTGATTTTGGCTATGCCAAAGAATGGTTCCGGTCCAATGAACTCGGATTCTAAACCTCTTCTCGCAAAGAGTGTCGGCTTTCTCATTGCCCTTCACCCTTCATGCCCAGGTACCCAGACTAGGGTTACTCTGTTACATGTATCAATGCGATCTAAGGATTCGATGCAGTTCCACACCAGCTTCGAGTCCTGCCAGTTGGAGCTCAGTGCTTTTAAAGCTGCCTGGCTGTCAGACAAAATATAAATACTTTTGTTGACAAGATGATGGTTTGCCAACTCTCTTGCACACAATTCTATAGCGAAAACCTTTTCCTGAAAAATGGTAGCATACTTGCCGAGGCTTACTGTGATGTCAACTCTCACACAAATGTATTGAGGATACCGAAAAAAGGATCAGTAATCAGATACACCGGCTTCGAACCGGTAATTGGTATAACTAAAACTTCGGTAAGATCTATAATTAACCAGTGGGTGCATAAACAGCACCTAATATACTGGCAGACACTTCCGAAGCTTAAACATAGGAAGCTAATGATAAAAAACCGTTACCAAAACCCACTGAAGAAATCCTGAAACTAAACAGCAAACAAATCAGGCTAATAACCTAGCCTGAGAAAATGCCTTCACACTTCATTCCAAGGGGAACAATAAGGATCTTCCAAGGGGATCCTATATCCAAATTGTGTGACGAGGAAGATGAAATAGGCATCCACATAATATTCAAATGTGAGGCTCTGCGCTGATGGAGATATAGATAGATAGGGGTAGAAGACCCTACCTTCTACCTAACAATACAATAACCCAATTGCTGCAGTGTTGGGGTACTCAACCCGGCCTGGTAATTTACACCTAAACCAACCAATCAAACCAGGCATTAGAGATATTTTTTGCAATTTTAAAACCATTTTGAATAAAATAAAAGTACAAAACGCCGTAAAAAAATCAGTTTTACTTGTTCAATTTTTTAATATCTCCTTCTTGTAATTTACCATGACCACTTGTCTATCAAGAACATCTAGCAACATTTAAATAAAAAAAATTTAAACAATTGATCGCAAATTAATCTATTTTATATTACATATTACTGAAAAGATTGATTTATTTTTGTACTCTGCAAAATAAATCAAAGCATTGTTAAGGCAAAAAGAAAAGAAATGATACACCATTAACTATTTCGTATTCAGGGTATTGGTTTTTGCTTTGTGTTCAATCAGTATTACAGAGAAAATCCACTAAGTGAAAAAATATCCCACTTTATAGTATATATCAGTGTGTCGGATTTCCTTGTCATATTGGATTTAGCGTTTTCCAGAAAAATTCCAATTGAATGGAACGCATAATAGCAGCTGATCATAAAGTTGTTGCTGAAAAAGATTATCTTGATAGCTGACATTTTGTTTTAATATTTGAGAGATTGTGTATGTTACATGAGTTTATATAAGGTGTTCCATTAACAATAATAAATTTACTAGATACAAGGTGTTAAAATAAAATCCCATTATTTCCTATAAAATAAGTGATTCATAGATCTTTAATTGCAGAAAAAATTCTGATATCGATGGAAATATAACTTTTGAGGTTCCCCGAGAAGATTCAGACCTTTTCCATAGTGAGGTCTGTCTGTGTGTCTGTCTGTGTTCCACGATAGCTGAGTAACTGTTTGACCAATCAAGCTGAAATTTGGTATGTGCCTCGAATGCGACCATTATTTATTGGCTTAAATTGGTGCAGAAAAAGGTCCTCAAGTACGACATTGATTCTTATTTTTAAATATTAAAGATGTGGTCCTGAATTTTGGTATGCAGGTGACCCTTCCGCTTAAAAAGCCATTCAGGAATTTTGTATTTCGTTTAAAATAATCCTATTCTCCACAGCCGAGCCGGCAAAGTTTTGGGGTAACACAACAGATTTTTTTATAAATGTAAAAAGAACAAAAAATTGAGACGGTATAAAAATAATTATAAAACCAAAATAGTTAATATAATTTAAAAAAAATACTTGGTAAAATCCAAAAAAAAATTTTTAATGATGAAGGCTTACTGGTTAATAAAATTTGTATATACCGGATGATTTGAAATTTGATTTTCAAATTCTTTTCGCAAATAAAAATAAATAAACAAAAACAAAACATATAAATGGACTAAATAACGTGATTTTAGAAAGAAATCTAAATTATAAAGGTAAGTAAAAACTTAACCAATTCAAAAAATGTCGACTTTGATGTTTTGTTTTTTTGTCGAGTTGAAAAACATTCCAAATCTTGGCACACCTCTTTCTATTGTATTTTCCCATTCAAACGTATATATTTCTACGGTGTCACTTATTGGAGAAGTTTCTCCTTTATTGAGGAAAGGTCTTTGAGTTTAACTGCTCTGCGTTTCACATCTCCTGGGGGAAATTTCTCCACACTCGAGAGATGAGAGAGTTTATATTGTACGTAGAAAACGTTATTTGCTGTGCAAGAAATATACAGACTCAAATCTTATAGAATGATAGAAGTAGTTGTAGAAATAAAATAGCTAATAAAAGATGAGAATACAGTAAAAGAAATATAAAATATTTACCCTCTTCTACCAGGCGGTGGTATAGGGACACTATACGATATTAACCATTTTCTGTTCAAACAAGAGTAGTATGGATATGTCCACCATCCTCTGTACGCGACATTTGGAGGACTGTCTATAAATTTTGGAGATCGTACTCCTGGACTTGAATCAGCATCTTCATACCTATAAAAACAATAATTATTAAAACATAATGAAGAATTCTATATTATTTACCAAGGATATTCTGTATTTGGTCGATGTCCAACTTCCATACCGACATCAGATAATTTCTTGGGTTCCCCAATTTCTAATCCTTGCTTTTGCCACCAAGCACAATTTACCAATGATCCTGTAGATGCATTAATCGCTAAAACACGAGCTGATAGAACCGTCTTATCTGCTACGATGAGATTTTTTGATATTGCATCTTGCAAACCTGTAACAAATATAATTTTTATCAGTATTATATAAAATTGCATTTGCCCAGTTAACTAGATGACGTCAAAAGTACGTCATTTTTAGGTCATTATTCGTCTTATTGGTTATCTGACAAAATATGACCTCGAAAATCCGTCATTTTTGTGATGTTTGTTCGACGTCATATTTTTATGTCAGATTAACTTCTTTTGTCAGTCATTTCATGACCAACGTTTCTGTGTATGTTAGGATAAGTAGGTATATGTATGAATACAAGAATATATGTTCACAGTCACGAATTACTGAAAATTAATTGAAATTTGAAAGTAGGAGACAAATATGACGTGAAATGTATGTCAGTGTGACGTAAAAAAGAAGGTAATGGACGACATATAATAAACGTCAGCTGCCGACGTCACGGGGCTGTTATTTTTTCACGTGACTGAGACGTTATGAATACGTCAGTTGTTGACGTCAGTCTGGAGATTTGATATCGTATAAACGACGTATTTATGACGTCATCTGGTCAACTGGGTGGTAGTTAGGTTAAAAAAATTTAATAACTGAAATTATTGAGGACAAGGTATAAATTTATTAATATAAAAAACTCATTTTTAGAAAGAAAAATATTAAATATTATTATTCTGAAAAAAAAAACGTTTCATATTTCAATAAAATACCTGTAATAGTTACTAAAGCAGATGGAGTGATTCTATATTATTAAAAATGAATAAAGTACCTAAAAGCCTTATTTATGGTCTAGCTGAATTATAAAAATTATAGGGTGATATCAGAATATTTTATTACAGAATTAATAGAAATGTAGCATTAAAAATTATTTCAATTACCTAACTCGGATATTGTTATTACATGCATTATAATGGTATAGAAAAAATAAATCGTTTGAAGAGAAAACATATAATTTTGATTACATCATTCATTTAAATATGAATCAATTCATAATTTTCTAAATTACCATATATTGATGTAACTAAGAGTACTTGGGTAGGTTCACTGAATATGTAGTAGGGAATAAAACCTTTCGATGGCAAAGTCTTTAAGTTTAAAATGGAAATTCTTTTGGATCAGAACAAAGTTAAACTCTGTATTGATAAGAAAAATCCATTTGACAGTTTTGTAAAAGGATGGCTCTAGAATCAAGTATTTCAAATAGAAGATTTAGTGCGAAAGAAACTGCTTACTTTAAACTTTATAGCCGCAGATTTATGAATGCACTTTGTAAAATTTGAGGAAAATGTCAGGGAATTAAATTAGATATGAGCAACTGTTGAATATAAGAGGCTGATCTAAAAACTTCAAGATGGCAGCACCTGTCAACATAAGCACATAACACCTTAACTACACAGAAGCGAAAGTACAGGGCGGCACTTTGATCTTCAACAGGCGATTTTTCGCGACCTTCATCCTCTATGACATCTGTCATTTTTGAAGAAGATTGACAATTGTAATACTTAGCCACAGAACATAAAATTTGGACCGAAAGGCGGATTTTCGGTTCTGTGTAGTTAAGATGTTCTGTGACATAAGCTAGGATATGTTTTTTAACATTCTTTGACAGGTATTCACCAGAACTTCAGATATTTTGGACGCGCAATAGGGAACTCGCATGATTTTTTTGTTATTTTTTATTGATACAGTTTATTATCTACAAGTAGCGAAAGAACATGTTAAAACTCATTTATTTAGTTGACTATTTTATTTATAAAAAATGTTTGAAATATCACTCTGCATGGCGGGAAAAAGTCTAGATTAAAACGGCCGTGACGTCATTAGAATCTGTCACCATCTAGCGGTAATTCATTGCAATAATGAAAGTTATCAAAAATTAAGATGTCTAAAAAAACCCGGGTGTTCCAACTTATACCTGTATAAGTTTGGGTCAAAACTGGGAGATGTCTACCTACTTGATTTTGACTAATTTTAAGAGATCACTAGAGCTTCACATTATAAAATTCCAGTTGGCGCATATATCGGTCATAGTAAACTGTACTAACAAATCACATAGGGTGTGTTTATAATCTGGCACTGAATACAGACGAATGTTCGAATCTGCAGCTTTACTGTCCACACAAAATGCAACATACTTAGCGAGGACTAAAGAGCGCCATCTTACAAAATTCTGGTAAGTTTTATTGAAAGCAACAGATGGTACTACCAAAAAGTTCGAAACAAAAACGAATCAACAGATACACCAGGGACCCAATTCTTGAAATCGTAGGAATTATTTCTCCAGAGAATTAATTCCCCAAAAAAATTTTCTTGAGCATCGCCAGTCCTATTCTTGAATGAGTCGGAACTGAAATTCTAGTGAATTAAAAAAAGTGACGTATGTCTTTACTAACCGGAACTATTAGTTCTGTGTTCAAATATTATTTTAGTACTTTGGCATAAATGAATATCAGTTGCCAGTGATATCAATCAATATTTGACATTTTACATTTTTTTGAAACAATTTACAATAATTATATATTATCCCTATTATTGTGGATTATCCCTTATTATTGACTGTGGGTTATTTGTTCAATTTTTATTTGGGATCGCCAAACGAAATTTCATGAGTGAAGCCGGAACCGCAAAAAACAATCCTTGTAGAATTCTTAGAAAATGATAAGGAACTTCTTAGAAAAAAAATTTTTTCTCTTTTGGTTAATGCTCAAACTCTGCTTGGTGGTAGCAGAAGAGGCTCAATATGCTCCACTAGATCGTCAAAGGCTTATTTGGATAGACGAAAATGCTTTCTAAACAACTCGTCACTTAACGTTGCATGAATATTTCTGTTTATTAATCGTCTCTGTCTAATATTGGCGGCTTCGATTTGAACCGGTTTTAAAATTATCTAAAACGATAGCTTGGAGTACAAAATTATTCATTTTAACAATATTTATGGTTGTAACAACAAAAAAACGATAATGTTCAATTTTAATTCCCACAAATACTCTTAATTCCTTAAATTCTCATGAGAATTTGAAGTTTCTCCATAAAATGATATTAGGAAATATTTCTCTCAATTTTTGGAGAATTTTTTCCTACGAAATATTTCAAGAATAGACATATTACAAAATCCAGAGAAAATGATGTAAATTTCTCATGAGAATCGATTCCTACGATTTCAAGAATTGGGTCCTTGCTTTTAGGAATCTTACCTCCAATCTTTAACAAACAATCCATCAGCATGTCCAAACTAATCTTCGGTAAATTTTGCGAACATGATTTTTGATATCCAGTGAAGCAACTTTGTTTAGTCATTTTGTTTTTTTATATGTTATTTTAGTGACAGATAAAAATGACAAATTATATGTTGACGCAGAAAAATATAAATCTTGTTAGACTGCGTAAAATGATGTCATAACCAATGGTAGGAGTTGTAGCGGATTTAAAAGTTATATAATTTAGAACGTTTCTTAAATAATTTATAAATTAAAAGAAATATCTTTTTATAACCTGTCTTATATTATTTTTAGAACATTCCATAAAAAATATTAATTTTAAGATGCAAGTTTCCTATTGTTATTTCACAATCAATTGAGTGAGACCATGCGAGTGTTATTGTGAAAATGGAAAAAATTTAGTATATATTCATTATACATCTCTTGGACACTGTCATTTACCACAGTGAAATTTTGTGCAGCCAAATTTAAACGTGGCCACACTAGTTTGGGAGACGATGAACTTTCTGGACGTCCAAAAATTGCAACCACTTGACGATAACATCGTTCAAATTCATCAAATAGTACTAAAAATCCATCGAATTAAAGTTAGAGATATAGCAGAGGCTAAGAATATGTTCAAATAACATGTTTGTCATATATTGAATGAAGGTTTAGGCATGAGAAAACTGTCACCGCGTTAAATGCTGCGTTTGCTCACTTTGGACCGAAAACGTGTTCGATGAAAAAAGAAACACAAATAACTGTTAAATGTTTCTAGTTTTACATTTTAAACATAAAATAAGTATCAAATAGAAAAATAATAGGTGAGTTTGGCTTGGTTACTCTTTTCACTCGTTTTACCCCGTCCTTGATCTATCCGCTTGAATATACTCTGTCTAATATCTTTTTTCTTAAAGTGACAGACTTCAGGTTGACTAGTAATTTTGTGTTAAAATATATAGTGCGGCTAACCTGTTTGGATGTGTCTACTGGGCCAGTGCCAAGTTTAAAAAGTAGTGGATTAATTAAACATAACGCTCTGGTCTTTTTGTTTGATATGATTTAAATGTCCCTACATAATATAGAAAGATTTGAAAATACATTGAGGTCATCTACGATTTATTATAAATATGTAGATATTAAATTAATACAAGTAACATTATTTCTTACCTCCACAGAATTCTCTTTGGGAAAATAAGAATTAAAAAAATTGTAAGCATTTTTAATAAATATTCTTCTCCATACTAACTAAAATCTCATTAATCAATTTATGTTTAAAATGGCATCAATAGACACTAAAAGTTTTGACGGTTTATTGACAGAATTTGTACCCATTTAGTTACTTTGTTTTTTCGCCAACTCAGCTAGGGATTGTCAAAAAGAAATATTGGATGGACTATACTGACAAAAATTCTGTTTAACCGTTACTCCAAATACTAACACTCTACTCCTAACGCTCCCAATTTTTCAAACCCAACTCAGCTAATATATTACACTCATTTTGTAAGACTGACAGAAACTTATTACTGTACTTTTTATTTACTGACAATTATTGTCATTTTGAGAATTATTGTTATGAAGCAATGAATGAGTATAATAAAATTATTAAATAATCACAAACGATATTACTAATTCTTAGCAGTTTTTAGGATGTATATATATAAGATAGTATCTGATACAATCGGTAGCAGTAACTCAGTAAACATGCAAATGAAACCATATTTACATATTATTTGGAACACTATATAAAACAGTATTTTTCAACAATATAATTAGCAAAGGAATTTGTTGAAATAGATAACGCTATACTTTATAATCTGGTAAATTTACGTAGATAGGACTTAACTAAATAGATAGAGGTAATCGGTCTTATCAGAATGAGTACATAGTCAGTTAATACACTTTCAACGGTTGGATGCGGTTCTGTGGAAATAATTTTGTTAATTATGAACTGAGAAAAGTGCTATATAGATTTTTATGTGTTGATCTGGAATGTGTTTCGTGCCAGCACTTGGATTTTGAGGAACCGAGCGTGATTTGAAGGTACAAAAAATAAATTTTTTATCTATTATTACTAAATACGATGTATATTGCCTTTTATTAATGTAGATATAGTAAAATTTGTTCCTCATATGATATTTTACAAAAGTGGTCACTAATATATAGCTTAGAATAGGGGATTATAAATATGTTTGTGGTAAACCATTAAATTACAATAATATAATCATAATAACTATGTATTTACATATACATGTAGAAAAGGACTAAATTAGTAAGATAAGAAGAAAATGAATGTTTAAATCTAGTTGCTTAAATCCGTTGTATAAATTACAATGACTCTAATATTGATCTTTGGGGAACACCATGGTTAACATGTATTTAAATTTAAGATGACACACTTAAAACGTACACTAGCTAGAAATATACAGGGTGTTTCAGAATAAAGTACAGTAAATTAGGGACTATATAGATCTTCAAAAACATTTTTCTGCAAATCCCCCTGTTTCCATTCTACAGGGTGATAAAGTGAAAGTGAAATATACATATCTATTTAAATATCTTTACTTAGAGGAGAAACATTAACTTAAAACTAGGTACATATTGGATACGAATTAGTACCACTTTATTTCGACAAATTAGGATAATCCATTGGCGTAGAGACAGGAGGGTGATCAAATGATTTTCAGCTTAACTTTTTGTACACCCTGTATTTCTTAAAAGTTAAAGCTCACAGTTATTCCTCATACAGTTTGCCACAGAAAAAGTTCTCCCACTTCATCTCTGTAGAGCATTCCATTTTTGAGATATTTCAAATTCAATGCTACTCGTTATATATTAGCGATTTATTAATAAATTACCTCCAAAAATAAAAAGTTTTATTTTACAAAATAGAAACTGATAACTGACTCAGTACTTTAAAAGCTAAATATTCTGAAATACCCTGTATAATAAGATATCAAAGAAAAAAATTAAACAGATTATAAATATAAGATATAATTCAAATGTTTTCAAAATAGAGAATATCTGGTTACTGATTTTTGGATATTCTAAACCACAGAATGAATAAACAATTTTATTATATTAACCCCAATAAAAAAATTGAGATAATATAAATTATTTTTCACCTTTAAATTATAATAAAATGTCTAAATAACAAAGAGTAGCAAAGCAATTTGTGTTAATCCTTTCCAATAAAATTAATAGATACTGACACAGATAAAAAAGTACATATCAAAATGATAAGTTTGTTAGGTATGTGCTCTGTACGTCGAAATTTTTACTTTTTTCTACGTTAAAAAAATGTTCTGGAACACGGAGGATGTGAAAAATTCAGAGATCTTTTATTCAAGTTGCCTTGGACACATTACAACAGAAAAATTCATCCTTAGGAGCAGTTTTCTTTTTTCTTGATATCGGGTAATTTGACTACACCCGGTACATACATAAGTAATTTAAAAAAAAATGATTTTTTTAACTCCCTGAAAACGCAATTAATAGTCAAAATCTTGATATAGCTTTTATACCTGCTAACAATACATTTTCTTGAATATATACAGTGTGTCCACGGATGGTGTATCCTATAAGTAAGAAATTTTTAAATTTTAGTTTAGCGAAAAATGTCATTCTTGATAAAAATTTTTGAAACATACAAATTAATATAAAAGTCAACAGTAAAACTACAAAAAAAATTAAAAATTGATTTTGTCACTTTTCAGGATTTTAAGGATTAAATTGTTACTTGATAACCGATTTTTAAAATTCTTTTTTTGTTTTATTGAGCAAAGATGAGACTGCAAATTTGAAAAACCATTCAAAACATACAAATTAATTTAATAGTCAACAGTAAAACTACAAAAAAAATTAAAAATTGATTTTGTCATTTTTCAGGATTTTAAGGATTAAATTGTTACTTGATAACCGATTTTTAAAATTCTTTTTTGTTTTATTGAGCAAAGATGAGACTGCAAATTTGAAAAAACATTTGAAACATACAAATTAATATAAAAGTCAACAGTAAAACTACAAAAAAAATTAAAAATTGATTTTGTCACTTTTCAGGATTTTAAGGATTAAATTGTTACTTGATAACCGATTTTTAAAATTCTTTTTTTGTTTTATTGAGCAAAGATGAGACTGCAAATTTGAAAAAACATTTGAAACATACAAAATAATTTAAAAGTTAACAGTAAAACTATAAAAAAAAATAAAAATTGATTTTGTCACTTTTCAGGATTTTAAGGATTAAATTGTTACTTCATAACCGATTATTAAAATTCTTTTTTTGTTTTATTGAGCAAAGATGAGACTGCAAATTTGAAAAAACATTTGAAACATATAAATTAATTTAAAAGTCAACAGTAAAACTGCAAAAAAAAATCTAAAATTGATTTTGTCACTTTTCAGGATTTTAAGGATATAGGAAAAATAGGAAAAAGAGAAAAATAGGGAAACATACGAAAAAATAATGAAAAATAGGGAAAATTAAGGAAAAAAGAGAAAATATGAAAAAAGAAAATAATGATAAATACTGCGAAAAATATGAAAGAATAGGAAAGAATATGGCAAAATTGTGGAAAAATAGTAAGAAATGGAGAAAATAGTATAAAATGGTGAAAAGTCGATAGATAAATAAGGAAAAATGAAGAAATTACAGAAAAATAGAGTAGCAGATGAGAAAACAGTGAAAATAAGGGGAAAAATAGTGAAAATTTTGGAAAAGTAAGAAAAAATATGGCAAAATAGTGAAAAATTGGAAATTTTGTAAAAAATATTGAAAAATATGACAAAATAGCGAAAACTAGGGAAATTTCTGAAAAATAGTGAAAAATAGGGAAAAAACAGAGAAACTTAAATTTTTTTTGAAAAATGCAAAAATTAAAGTCATCAATAAAGCCACGAAAAAAATAGAAAACTGATCTTATCACTTTTCAGGATTTTAAGTATTAAATCCTTATTTCATAACCGATTAAAAAAATTCCTTTTTTCTTTTATTGCGCAAAGATGAGATTACATACAGATTTTAAAAAATGCAAAAATAAAAGTCATCAATAACGTCACGAAAAAACAATATAAAACTGATCTTGTCACTTTTTAGGATTATAACGATTAAATTGTTATTTCATAACCGATTTTTAAAATTCCCCTTTTGTTTTGTTGAGCAAAAATGAGACTACAAATTTAAAACAGATTTTGAAAAATTTAATAATAAAAGTCAACAAACTTTAAGAAAATTCCTCGAGCTGTTCTTAAGATCGCATAGACAAAAAAAAACGAACACAACTATATTAATATTACAAGATACAATGTTTGTATTTGTATCACTATCTTCCACTTGATAAACATGATTTTAACAGGATAAGCTTAAGTATAATATACAAATAACATATTAGATTATTTGTCAAATCTATTTTAAGAACAATTGCAACAAGGAAACATATATATTGGCCAGCAAAAATCCTTAGATCTATCACCGCTAATTTTTAATTTGTGTGATTATTTTAAAAATAATATTTTTATGATAAGGTTCAATTTAATTTGATATTACAGATAAAATAATAAATATTTTTAAATTATTATTTATTCATATACTACAGGTCAAAGAACTAATAACAGAGTGTAAGTAACTATAAGAATTAATATTATACACATAAGTATAAATCAAAAAAACAGAGTACTTATTATTTATTGATGGCTTCTTTTCGGAAACTCAAATTGCAAAAACAACATATTTTTAAAAAAAGAGATCACAAAAATCAGATTAACAAATCTGGTGATTTTGTATATTTTTAACATCCCCACTCGAAAGTCCATTCTCTAATAAGTCCCCCCATGATATTTTTCTTTGAGTTCAAAATTATCATCTTAATTAAGCAAAAATTTATTCTTAGAATGAAATTATGTCATCAATGGATTCGTTTAATTGAAACATAACTGCATAATTTTTGTTGTCGGAAAAATAAGCTTTAATTAGTAATCTGTTAATCTATCGGTTTATCTCTGTATTTTTTGAGTTCAGTTTTAATTATTGTTGATAATCTTATTAAAAAAAATTGTACTTGAACTAAAATATATTTGACATCATATATGACTCTTGAAATGTTATTGTTTAATTTTCCGATATCAAAAGATAAATACAATTAATTAAAAACAAATAATATAAATTTTTCACTTTTCTGTAAATTAACTGATTATAAAAAGTAGGAACTCATTAGTTATAGTTCATACAAAAATCGTTGCACGTCATCAATACAATTATGTATTTAATTTTAGGTCGTTACAACTGTACGCCGTTGCCAAATCGTCAAAATAATAGAAAGATTTTGGAATAATTGTGATAAATGTCACAGTTAGGCCAGTTTGATGTTTCTAGATCTAAACTTCTACTTTTTACTATTCATACTTCTCCAATAGACTATACAGTAATAACTGTTTAGTTAGTTTCTCTATAGAGAAAAAGTTTATCTTACATTTCACAAAAAAAAAACAATTCTTCATTAAAAGCTCTGCATGACTTATATGTAAATATATAATCAAGTAAAAAACTTTGAAAACATTGGGTAACATAAAAAAAAGATTATTTGGAGTTAAGTGCTAAATGTTTAATGAAATTATTATTAAGGACACAAAAAAGTATGCATATATACTTGTAGATTCGTGGCCTCCAGACAAAAAAATCAAAAATTATTTCAATCGAAATGCCTCCTGGGTTGTTTTATATCTACTTAGTCCTAATCAAAGTAATTGACCAAAATTTAAAATTAATTTATCAAATTTTTTAAATAAAATAAAATTCTTTGTCTATACAGAATTAGAAACAAATAATTTACTGTAGTTTAATATTGTCAGTGATTTAATATTTCTAAAAATAGGAACGAATTGTAAAATAGGAAAGAGAACCGGGGTGATATTAGTTCCCGGCCGGTCAGGTCCAAGCTGCACTTTTTTTTCATCTCACAAATTCAGCCGATAAAAACAGTGGCTAATTTCCCAATTAATGCTTTGTAATATTCTTTTTCATTTTCCAAGTTCTACTGGTAAGAGATAGATATACCGAGTTACAATGGGACTAGGACCCTGCCTATAGGTATCTCCTTCACTTAGTAACCGATTTAAATCAAATTTGGTAAATATAGATATACTCTATCCAATATTTCTTTTTTCGTAAAATGACAGACTTCAGGTCGACTAGTAATTTTGTGTTAAAATATGTGTGGCTAATCGGTTTGGATGTGTCTACTCGGCCATTACCAAGTGTAAAAAGTAGTGAATTATTTGAACATAATAAACATAATTACAGGCGTTAATAGAAATTTCGTTACTTTTTAAAGTGGGAGAAAAGTAACGGTAATTGCGTTATTATTTTTATTAATTTTTTGTACCCCGTCGATTTCGCGCGCCACTGTGTTCTAGGTAGCATTTTAAAAAATCAAGCTTAATCATACAACTTTTTTTTGAAAATTTTGTTTGTATGTGCAATAATAACGGCGATAAATAGTGAGATAGACAATAAAAGAACGACAAGACATGGAACAAGAAGAATATATAGAAAAGTAACGCGTTATTACTTTAAAAGTAACGCATTACTTTTGGAAAGTAACGAATAAAAAAAGTAACGGTAACGTTTATCTAACACGTTACTTTTTAGCAAAAGTAACGGTAAAGTAACGCGTTACTTTTTTTTAGTACCGCCCCAGCTCTGATTACAAGGAATACAATTTAGCATATTCTAATTTATTACTAAATATTAAATATTTATTATTCTGAAAAAAGGCAAAAAAAAACTGTTGAAAATTTAGAATATCTATATCCTTTATTCTAACCTAAAATAGTATGAATAGACATTACCGTTTTTGACGGATTATTGACAGAATTTGTGCAGATTTAGTGAGTTTTTTTCCGCCAACTCAGCTGGGGATTGTTAAAAAGTTCAAAGAAATATTTTATGGACTATATGAGACACAATTTTGTATTGACAGATATATAAAAACAAAATATCCGAGTTCCAGTTTAGCCAAAAAATGTCACAACACCCGCAATGTTTAATGTTTTTCGAATACTACGGTTCAAATTACATCTGACAGTGTTGCCAATTTTTTTCTGAATAAAAAAACTTAAAAATTTTAGAATTTTAAAAGAGCCATGAGTCAAAAAGACTTTTTCTTAGCTTCCATTTGAAAAAATAAATAAGTAAATTATTAAATCCAAAATCCATATCTCAACCGACTAAAAAAACCGCGCTTGTGTTAACTTTGCTTATCCCTCTTTTTATTACGAGTTATGGTACACTAATTGTAATTTTATTTTCCTTTAAAGTAAATTATTACTGCATGTTTAAGATTAAATTGTAAAATATTAATATTTACAATATTCCTGTTTTCGTATAAGTAAAATTATAATTAAAAATAGATTCAATACAAAAAAAAACCGACCTTGTTTTGATACAATAAAACAGATAAGGATAGTGATAAAGTTAAAGACAAATAAAAAATTTTTAAAACATAATTTAAAAAATATAGTACTACCGTATAATAAAAATATAAAATATAAATACAAGTTTAGGGAAAGACGTTTTATTCTGATACAAAACCATTTCACAAAATAATAATAATATTGGAAATTTTTTGATTTATGAGACGCCTATTTCATTTAAACTCCTATTGCTTTACTTTTTTTTTTTGGTAAATTACAGCAATTTTATTTCCACCCAATAATGGAAAATTGATTGACACAGAAAATAAATAGAGAATATTATTTATTATTTAAATATGTTCCTACACACTCAAATAATATATCCATAAATGTTTGTTTCATTGAATACATTTGTGATTTTCGACCTAGTTTTTTATGTAAAGTTTTCCTTTATATATATTTATTAGCAGTTAGGATTGCTTTCATAGAGAAAAATTTATATGTCGTCTACGCGAACGGCTATTGTATATTTTCAGAGAATGTGAATATTTGTTGTGAAAAGGACGTTATCTCATTTCCTTTTACAGAAAAATCGCTATTCTATAATCACAGTGAGCCTATGCAATATGAGTTGTTAAGGTTTGCAAATCAAAATAACTAATACACCCTCTGCTGATTAAAAGTAAAAATAAAATGAGGAGGTAATCCCACCCAACTTTCCGTACACTCCTAGTAAAATAATTGTTTAATTAATTATTTTAGTTTTTCTGCATCAAAATACATTAATAAAATTAGTTTACAAAAATTAATTAATTTATGGGTTTTAACTTTTTTCATTTATTGCTATAACTTTTACAAATACTATGCTAAAATTATGAAATAATTTACAAATATAGTTCATTTAAATCATTTTCTGATATGCTATTGACTTTTTTTATTTATTTTATACTTATTGATAAAATGAAATTACAAAAAATTAAAAAAAGAATCTTTATTCTGACTATAATAATTACAATTCTAAATTTTAAGAAACTAAAATACATTTTACATTTAGTTTTATATCATCTTTCGAATGGTGAAAATACCATTTCAATAACTTTAATATTTTAGAAGTTATTCAATTTAGTTTAAAATCGTAATAAAATTTTAAATGTTTCTGCCAATTTTTAAAAAAAATCCACAATTTTTGTGATAAAATTTTGAAACACCAGATTATTTTATTTGGGTTGGTGACACTGAGATGTTGGTAGGAATGAAAAAGAAGAAAATGGTTTTGGGTTTTCTCAAGCGGGAATATTTGATTATTATGCTTTTAGCCGTTGAGAGATAGAGTAAGTTTAGGGGTTATAATTTTATGACTGTTTGTGAGTTTATTTTTGTGAAATATAAAGAAATACGATCATCTTCGTTTTATTTGATACGACACCCGGAGGCCCCAACAAATTTAATAAATATAAAAATTGCTTAAAAATTAAAACAAAATCCAGCGGCGAAACTATGCGGAATTCGAAAAAAAAAATAGAGGCAAAATTTGTAAAAAAAACTATGTTCTACAATTTTGATTTTATGTAATTTTTCATAAAAATCTATAGTTTTGTCTCAAAATCTAAAAAAGTCGCAAATGTCTATATAAATTTTTTTCGCGCCATCTAGCAGCGAAACTATGAGGTATTTAAAAAAACGGTAATAACAAAATGTATAGAAAATTTTATGTTCTGCAAGTTTTATATCCTGTAATTTTTCATAAAAATGCATTATTTTGGTAATTTGAGAAAAATATGAAAAAAAATTACTTTTTGACAAGTCTGGCAACAATGGCAAAAGTTTTTGAAAAGTTTAATCATTCGAAATTAAACTATGACGTATCAAAAAGATATGTGTAAAACTTTATTGCCTTCTTGTTTATTAATGACGTCATCACTTATAGTAACTGTCACTTCCGGTTGACCGATTAACTTCAAAATCTACACAGGTCGTCTCCTTGCCACCCTAAATATGTGTATAAAATTTCATCTAAATCGGTTCAGCCGTTTAGACGCTATCGTGTTCACACTCACCACACACTAACACATACACAGACATCATCGGGAAAATATCAAAATCGTATTCAAGTGACCCCAAAACGTGTTTATTCAATGAAAACTCACTACCCAATTTTTAGCATGATTACTATACCTCTCTTATCTGAAGTGCGAGAGGTAAAAATGGTGGTTTAACCACACCCAAAAAGTTTTCTGGATTTTCATACCAAAAAAATGTAAATAGTTTTTTACAGTCATAGTGAAGTGATTCAGTACAATTTAAATATTCATGTTTCGGTTCGTAATTAAGCATAATGTGCTGCTTTGTGATTTTGCTGTTCAAGTTTCGTACTTAGAAAAAAAAAATCAAATGTTACAGTACAATTTCAAATACTACCCAAGAAGTTTGGTCCTTCGAAATTCTGGATTGATGCTAACACGTCTACAGCCTACTATTCATCCAACAGTTATGAATACTAATATTCATAATTCGTTCATCATCAACACGACTAACTTTTCTGAACATTGTAATAACCTGAAAATCGATCCTTATGGCCGCTGTAAGGAATTTCACCACCAAAATTTCAGCTATCATCAGCTGTGTTTTGGTGTGATGATGATTTCGTCTAAAAATTGCATTGGGAAATTACGAGATATAAAACCAGAGCTCGAGTAAAAAATTGATGATGGCAAAAAATTTCGCACCAAATTAGCAATTGAAGTCAGAATTTAGTTTGACATGCTTTTGGTGGGATTAGAGAGACTTATTCAGAAGAAGAAATAACCTCATTATACAAATCATCAATTTTAAACACTTTAGTGAAAACCTTGGAAGCATTGCAAAAAGTTCCATCTATAAAAATATTTGATATTCCATATAGTCCTTTGAGGTTTGTTTATGTAGTAAAAAAAATCATACGGTTTTATAAGTAAATATCTACAAAATGTCCTTTGTATATAAATAAATATTCTCCTTATTAATCTCTACCTGATTTTATTTTTAACCAATAATAAAATCGCTGGCTAAGGTTTAGTATTATTACTAATTTTTAATAAAAATCATATTTTTTATCTATTATATACTTTTGATATTATCAAAAATAACCTTTATGTGAGTTTTATTCCACAAAAACGATTAGATTTATACATCAGCCTTTATATAAGTAATAATTTATATTTGTGATTAGATAAAACATACTTTATGATTAGGATTATGCTTTAATCCTATGTAGTTTGATACATTTTTATATTTAATAATTAATTTAATAATAAATCCCAAAAACTTTATAATTTAAAATATTAGGGTTTATAGTGTTCTAAATTCTAGACTGAAAAAAACCGAAAAAAGAAAAAAAAATATTACGTGTTATTTAGATATTGAGAAGTAATTGAGGGTAGTTTGTTTTTTGTATTTAAACAAATTAATTTATTAATATAAATAAGAAGAAACATTGAGATATTAAAAAATCTACTACCACAAATTCAGAGTTATTCAAAAATTATAAAAGTTAATATGAAAATAAAAAAAATACATAATTTTCTCTTAATTATTGACTATGTGAATAATTATTATGATAAGCTTCAAATAATTTATGTTGGGTAGGGGAGACCGGGGATGGTTGGTACATTTTTTAGTAGTTTTTTTTAACACTTTTTTCAAGAATTTATTGAAGTCTTACCTCTATTTTAGAAAAATATGAAAAATAACTGACCAAAATTAGACACTTTCTAAGTGTTATTTGAATCCATTGTTCAGTGAACCAACCTACCCCTCTTTTGGGGTTGGTTAGCTCAGACTAAGAGGTAGGTTGGCACAGGATTAGACAATAATAAAAACTATAAATAGAAACTATTTTATTAACCCATATTTAACAAAGAAAAGTTTACTTCGAATTTGAACATTGACTGAAGTCTTTTAGTTCCCCCTGAAAAGGAAGGTGGTGGTAGGATCATTTTAATGTCATTACGATATATATGTCCTCTATGAGAGAAAATATGAAGCATCCACTAGTTTTTTCACTTTTACGCAAAAATAAGACCTCCCATTCTTTATCAACGTCCAATGCTTGACCAATAGTTTTTCCAATAAAATATTTTCCCTTTGAGCGGGTATTTTCACTGTCTAGCAATTTTACTAACACAAAATCATCTTTTTAGGATCTTTCTCTAGCTCTCCAAAATCATCAGAGTTAATATTTGCCCAGTCTACGTCTTCGTCGCCGTTGCTAGTTCCAGAATCCCATTCGTCGTCAGTTGTTTCTTCAGATTCTACGTTTTGACCGGTTTCTTTTTGCTTCAGCCTTTTCTTGTTCCAGAGCGTCCTTTATAGGGGTGTCAGTCAGTATAGCAGTTGATCTTCTCTTTTTACCTTTTTTTGTATTTTTCCTTGGTGCAGCTTTAGGAAAAGGTCTGAGGTTCTCTAAAGGCGACAAAACAGGGCTGTTAGGCTTTGAATCTATTTTTTTCCCTAACTGATTAATTGGGAACGGTCGATCAGGAGTCTGTTCTCTTGGATTTGGCTGATTAGAATTGATTTTTTTAGGATCTGACTGGTTAGAGGTGCCTTCTTTTGAATGTAGCCGATCAGAAGTGCCTTCTATTGGATCTTTTCGATCTGTTACAATGCTAGGTAAGAATTCACAATTATCAAAAATTAACCTATTGAAGGGAAAAATGCCTGATACTTTGAAACCATTTATAATATTCATCTGCGTAGCTGCCAAAGGAAGTGACATATTTACGATACTAGGAATATCATAAATTGTCTAGAACCTGCATGATTCCTCATCCAGGCATCACATGCTGTGTTAACATATTTTTTTTTAAGGGACCGTATACGCTTTTATCAAGTGGTTGTAATTTGTGGCTGCAATGCGGCGGAAATGACAAAACGCAGACTCCGTTTTCTTTAAAAAAATTTAAAGCCTCTATGGATAAGTGTGAGTCACGGTTATCTAACAACAACAAAACTGGATGTTTTTTTGAGCATCTGACATTTCTAAAAAAATGCTGAACAAACTTACAAAATTGATCTTCTTGTATCCATCCAGAAGGATTGGCAGAACCGGCACTTCCAGTGGGCGCTCCATTTAAAAAATGGTCTTTGAAATGGACTCGTGGAAAAACAAAAAACGGAGGATTCGAGTTACCTATTGCTGAAACAGATATTGCCATAGTTACTAGTGTCCCTCTTTTAGCAAAAGTGATTCTGCCAATTTGCTTAAAACCTTTCCGAGCAACAACGCGATCTGGCTATGGATGGATGTTAAATGCCGAGGCTCGGGCCAAACTAGTGGCTTCAAGAGTTCGAATAGATAAGTAGAGTTCCTTTTTAAAAAAAAGTGAACCAATCTGGACCAGCCATTTTAACTTCTTTCCAGGAATTAGGCATTTCTTTATTTAAAAATATAACATATTGGTAGGCAAACTTACGCACTTCTTTAGGACAAAGTCCAATAACCTGATCAAATTCTGCAACGTTCAGTTTTTCATCAGGAATTTTAGCACAATACCTTGCAAGAGAACTGAACGGAATATCATATTTAGTAGCAGTTGCCCTAATGCTTCTTTTTTCGTCTTTAACCTCCTTAACTGCCATTAACACAATATCAGGGGGTTTACTAGCTCTCGTAGTTTTTCGTTTCGGATTTCTTACCATTTTTTTCTAAAAAAGACAGTAGTTCTAAAGTGTGGTGTATAAGGGGGGTTGGTTAGCTCGCTGTGCCAACCTTCCACAAGACACATGTGCCAACCATCCCCACAGCGTTTCAATATATTTAATCTGTCATTACTTGATACTTGAGCTAACTTTGATAAATGACATGAAAGCTTATATCCTAAGCTTCCAAAAACATATATTAAACATTTGAAAAAAATATTTGTCCTCACACAAATTTTCACTCCAATTTTATTTACTCATTCAACGTCATAACATAAAATAACTTATCGAACAAATAATAACACAACCACGTTCACCAGCGTTTCACGGCTGACTGAAACTGAAGAGCACTCTCTAGTCGACTAACATACGGTATAAAGTCGTACTCTAGCGGCATGTTTTAGAAATAATGACAATGTACCAACCAACCCCTGTACTCAACCATCCCCGGTCTCCCCTACGCATCTGGTTTAGGAATAAAACAATGGCTGAAGCATTTCGCAGTCGTTTCTATTAAAAACTTTTTAATTACTTTTCACGACCAATATTTCTGGATTAAATACGTTCCAGAATTTTAACCTGCATTAAAAACTACTCTACAATTCAAGTTGTTTAATTAAACTTCAGCGAGAAAACAAAGTTGGTAAAAATATCAAGTTGCGCTCATTATTAAAATTACTAAAACAGTTTTTTATATTGGTTAATAAATTTTAAAAGCGGAAATGAAATTTATATCTTCATTTTTATGTTTCTTGTTCCTGAGATACACCAGTTTTATTACCAATTGGTCTATTCTTAAAATTTTAGTTCTATTTATAATCAAAGGTACAGAGCCGCAGCTACTAGTAGTTATAGATTGTTTTAACCAGGTTAATCATGATGGTATGGCAAGATATAATGTTGGAATTCCGAATTATTATTTCTATAAAAGGGACAAAGAAGTGGGTAAATATTACAGAGAACTAATTTAAACATACAAGGTCCTAAATAAATACGAAAATAAAATTTTAATGCTACTTCTACTTTAAAAAGGGGAAACAGTGTTTGGCAGGTTGGAAACAAAAAACAAACTTAACATTTTCGTAATAAAAACATTAATTAGTCATCCTGGATGATATTGTAAACCTGTAAAGATGAGATAAGGCAAAAATTTCAAAAATCTCGTCTCGGTCTCATTAGTTGAGAAAAAAATAAGTCTCGTTTCAGTCTCGGTTTCGTTTCGTAACCGATTATCTCGTCTCGTCAAATCTCGTTATTACTAGAACTTATTTCTAAGATAGTACAAAACAAGGTTAATATGTCTTTTCATTTCTGTCCTGTATTTTTGCTAATTATTTTTCTTATTCTAGATTTTTGACACATTAAACATGTTGCTTTTTTCTTATCTTTAATTATTTCAAATTAAAATTTTGATGTCACTAGAGTATTTTTTATTAACTGCTTCAATTTCATTTAATGTATCATCACTTTTATCTAATATCGGCCTTTTATTAGGTTTATCATTACTAGCACCTGAAGTCCAAAATTATAAAATGAAATATTACCAGATTTTAGTAAATGTATCGTAACCTATGCAGACCATTTTTTATTATAAAAAAATTTAATGTATATAATAATAATAATATTTATTGATACTTTCAAACATTTACAAATATATAGGATAAGTCACATAAGAGTATAAATAAAATATAAAACACATTAAAATTGTTAAAAAGATGTATAAATGAGACATTTCAAAAAAAAAAATTGTAAGTGAACATTTTTATCTAAAAAATATTCGTGGACAGTATGGTAACATTTGTTCAATAAAAGGTTTTTTATTTTATTTTTAAACATAACAGTATTTAATTTTTGTAATATTTTCAGGAAGATGATTATAAAGTTTTAATCCTTTTTGGTAGTTTATTTTTCTCGTAAATTTAGAAAAAATTCTGAAAAATGTGGACGAGATCAAAAAGACTTAATAATCGATAATCATTTACCATATACTGACTTATAACTGATAATCACACTTGGTACTTTTGTACTGTAAATGTAAATTATTGAGCTGTCAAATTTTTAAAATATCATTAACCCATTAGTTCCTGTAACTTTTTTTGTTGGAATTTTTTCATCAAACTTTAAATCAGCGCTAAATTTGGCTCCAGGAATATGAAAAAAATGTTAAAAAAATTTTAACGTTGCCAAATTTTCAAAATTGAGTACGGCATCGCTGGGTACTAACGGGAGTAAGTCTGGTTTGGTATAACCATGTTGTTATCGACAACAATTATTGTGTTTTTAGTGCAAATAGCAGTCAATACAAGATAGAAACAAATAATAAATGTAGAGTATGTACTCTTGTTTGAAATGAGCATATATTTATTTAAATTCGAAAAATTTGGAACATTGTTTACATTTTTGTATGAAATAAGGCAAAGCAGTCGACACATAGTCCAATTCGACACTTACTACACATTGATGATGATATATCTCCCCCAGAGGGTCCTGGATTACTCCTTGCAACTGCATATCGAGTGAGATACGTCTCTGCAATTGTATTGTGTACTATAACCTCAAATACAACTGTCAATTGTCATGATGGGTCCTTTTTCGGATACAATTTTCGGATAAATGAGACTTGGATTTTATTTTTATCCGAAATTCAGTTTTTATCGGATATCGGATCGACGTAAAAGGGACGCATGAGACTCCGGCTTAACCTGACAAAAATTCAAAAACAGTGAAATGGCTGCGAAAATATAATACATTTTATGACTCATGCCTTATTTCTGTAATCTCCATATTTCAAAATGAGTGAAAAACGTCAGCGAACTGTATTAAATACCATAACAACAAAATATGGAAACATAACTGAAAATAAAAAAACAGACGCTGTTTCTACAATAGATAAAAATAAGTGTTGGAAAAAAATTGCTACCGAATTTAAAGCCAATGTACCCGATAATGTTCATAGAGATTCCTCGGTGATTATAAATTTTTATGAAAATAGGAAAAACTGTGGCACTTGAATAAATTGAAATAACAGGGACTGGAGGGGGTCCACCCCTAAAAATACAAAAAGACCCAAATCATGAATTAATTTTATCATTGTTAAATAACAAAACTGTTTAAATAATTAAAGTAAGAAGGTACTGAGTTGTTCTTTTATACAAACGAAACCTTTTAAAGAAAATTAGTTCACTTAGCTCTTCGTAAGGTTAGCTTAGGATACAAATTTGTCTTGGAAAACCGAAATTAGTTATTTCAAGAACATCCAAATCAAATCGTCTTCAAAAATATCATCGAAATGCATTTTGTATTTTTAATACAAAAGATGTAGTATAAAAAATTACTAAAGATTATAACAACGTCACACAAACATCAAGAAGTAACAACGCTATAGAAAAATTTATTATTTGGATAAAATGGCTGAAGTTTGGTTATGAAATAAGGCTTTGTAAATTAAAACCATCAATTCTGACGGTTTAATTTAAACTTTGCTTAGACCACTTTAAACCAAGTTTGTGTAGCTGTACAAATGAATTTTTATTTAAAGCGAGGCTTACTCCAAAGCTCGGTTTAAATTTAGTTGGTGCAAATGGCCCCTAGGGATATTACTACTGAAAATATTTTGTTATTTATTTATATTTATAGTTTAGATATACAGGGTGTCCCAAATAAGAATGATCGATTTTATGTAAATGCATATCGTATTAATTGCCAGAGAAAAATCTATGGACCTTTTTACTTTCCGAACAACAGAGTTGTATAGAAAGAAAGTATTGCGATCATGATATTTTGACCATACCCAAATTTTAACGAATCTTTACGTTTTGAGGTCACCTGTGTGTGTGTATGTGCGTGCGTGAGTGTGTGTGTGCGTGTGTGTGTACGTGTGAGTGTGCGCGTGTGTATGTGTGGGGATGTTGAAGTAACGATAACTCAAAACTACTGGATTAAAAAAATTGAAATTTTGGATACAGGATTCTGATACCCTAAAATAGATTTTCGTGTCCATCGGACAACCGGAAGTGGCAGTTGCTATGAGTGATGACGTCATTACTATACAAAACGGCAATAAAGTTTTACACATTTATTTTGTATAGATTTACGTTCATCTCTGCAACCATCATTTAATTTGCAAATCGAAAGCAGCTTTCAATTGACCAATAGGTTGACAGGTTTTTTAACCATTGGACTTGACGATGGGGAAAAATGTTTAACTTGGAATAGAAGGTGGTGTGTTTTAGATGGATTTTGTTTAAAATACTGGAATTATCCGTCTGAAGAAACCTCAGCTTCTTTGGGCCAGATAGACATAAGATATTGTACAGTACAAAATATTTTGTTAGCTGATAGAAGTATATGCGCAAGGCCAAAAACCCTCTCACTACCAATAAAAGACTCAAAAGGATTAATACATTATTTCTTATCGGCAGATACAAGCTCAGACTTGCAAATGTGGGATTCTGAACTGAATTTTGTAATACAGTACCTCTTAATTTGGCATGGTATTAAAGAACACTATAGTTTATCTTCGTCCCATAAAAATTTTCAAAACTTTTGCCATTGTTGCCAGATTTACAAAAAAGTAATTATTTTTCATACTTTTTTGTGCTAACCTGTAAATTTTTGATTCAAAATGGCGAGAGGTCATGTGCTGTCCACATCAGATTTTTTAATATGAAAAAACTGTTTGTTCTAGTAAAGGCATGACTAATTCGATTCACAGCCAGTTCGATGCTTCAAGAGCCTCGAACGAATATCATCTTGAGCCAAGTGTAACTTATGGACTACTTTAACGAATACACGCTTAAATAGGCAGCATTGCATTCTAAAATTAAGAAATATCTATAGATGAGTATCTTTATGTTTAATTTCTTTTTTTCAGATGAATAGACCTCCGTCTATGCCGTTTTCAATAATTAGGGAACTAAGATGTAGAAATTGTCAAAATGTTGTCAGTTGTGGACCGGTTTTTGTTGTACCAGATGAAAGCATATTATGTGGCAGGTAAGATATTTTGCAATAATATAGATAAAAAACTTATAAGATGAGATTATTTTTTTAATTTTAAGGTGTCAGCACCTAGCGAAAAATATTTACCGAAACGTATCATTTGAGGCACTAGCTTCCATGTTTGTATATCCATGTCAACATTGGGAAGACCACTGTTCTAGAATTTTACAATGGAACGAATGTTTCCTCCATGAAGATAAATGTTCCTACAGCGGTGGATGCGGTTTATTTTGGAAACACCCTAAAGCGTATTTAAAAGGAAAAAGAGATATGCCGATTGGAGGTAAAACATAAAATATAAATACAAATCAAAACTTATTGTTATTTTTTTTTAGATATCAGATTAATATCAGTACCAGAAAAACTCCTCGATCAAATAAAATGCGTTCTTTGTGAAAGTTACCTCTCCTGCGAACCAGTCTTTATCCAAGCCGATGGTAAAAACGTTTGCCATCGATGTATCCACGCTAATGGTGCACCAGCAGAGTCAGTAAGAAACACAGCATACGAAACTTTGTCCAACATTATCATTTTTCCATGCGTGTACAGAAATAGAGGATGTCCAACAAGGTTGAAATTCGGTAACGACTTATGGCACCACGAAGCAGAATGTTCTTATAACCAAATGTATAAAAAACCTGATAAGAAGCCTAACCAAAAAGGAAAAGGAGTTATTAAGACGCATTCTGGACATTATTACGGTTAGTTGAGTTATTTTCTTATTAATGACCATAAGCATAAATATTTTTATAGGTACTATAACACCTTATTCAGCGGCCTTTGCACCACCTTCTCCTACTTCAGATTTCGACATAAATAAGGAGTTGGTGAAATCGTTGAAAAAGCAACAGGAGCGGAAACTTCTTAAAGCCGAAGAAATTAATTCAAGTATAACGAGGATGAATTCTGATGATTCTAGAGATGCTTCAGCTTCCTCGGATGCAGATTCAGAAAAGATGATTTCCTATCAGAAGAGCTTATCTGAAACTAGTACGCCAACACCTACTAGGTGAGTTTATTGATAGACAAACTATTTTTTGCTGTTTAAAAACTGTATAAAACTAATATTTTGTAGTGATGGCTATCACGTATAGGTGGGACAGGTACTGCGCAAGGTAAAAGTAATTTGATTTTTATTTTTTGCCATTTTTCCTGCTTTTTTCTATTTTTTTCTATTTTTCTTTTATTTTTCATTATTTTTCCTGCTTATTCTTCAATATTTTTTCCAATTTGTACCCATTTTACCATATTTTTCTTATTTTACCCTGTTTTACTATTTGTTTCTCTATTTTGACACGTTTGTTCCCATTTTTACCTCTCGCCCTTCAGATAAGAGAGGTATAGTAATCATGCTAAAAATTGGGTAGTGAGTTTTCAACGGATAAATACGTTTTAGGGTCCCTAGAATACAATTTTGATATTTTTGCGATGATGTCTGTGTGTGTGTGTGTGTTAGGATGGATGTTATAGTAACGGTAATTCAAAAATTACTGAATTAAAAACGTTGAAATTTTTCACACAGGATTCTGATACCCTAGATTAGATCTGATTAGATTTTGGTATCAATCGGACAACCGGAAGTGGCAGTTGCTATGAGTGATGACGTAATTACTAAACAAAATGGCAATAAAGTTTTACACATATATTTTGTATACCCTATAGTTTATTTTCGAATCATTAAAATTTTCAAAACTTTTGCCATTGTTGCCAGATTTACAAAAAAGTTATTTTTTTTCATACTTTTTTGCGTTAACGTGTAGATTTTAGATTCAAAAATGGCGAGAGGTCATGTGCCGGCCACATCCGATTTTTTTTTTATTTGTTCCCACATTTTCCCTATTTTTCCGCATTTTTTCTATTTTTCCTGTTGCTTATTTTAGGCTATTTTTTCCTGTTTTTCCTAATTTTTTTGTTTTGTCTCTATTTCGCCCTACTTTTTCCTATTTTTCCAACTTCCAAATTTAAAAAAAAAACAGGAGGTTATCCGTATTCCATACCACAAAATTTTATTAAAGATCTTACGTTTTCAACGATGGGCGACATGTTTCGGCCATTCGATGGCCATCATCGGACAGAATTACATATAAGCAAGCACATTTTTTAAAATAAACAATGGTACGAAAAATAGTGTGAAAACTTTAACTACATAATTTAAATGAAAAGGTGAAACTTATAAAAAATACAAATTTTTTGTTAATATTTAAAAAATTAATAAAAAGGTTTTTTCATCGCTCCATATTGGAGGGCTGAGGATGTAACACTTTTAAAAAACAAAAAACAGTTGAAATTTTTTTTTTAACTATTAACAAAAAATTTGTATTTTTTATAATTTTCACCATTTTATTTAAATTATGTAGTTAAAGTTTTCACACTATTTTTCGTAAAAAATTTTATGCTGTGCTTGCATATATGCAATTCTGCCTGATGATGGCCATCGAATGGCCGAAACATGTCGCCCATTGTTGAAAACGGAAGATCTTTAACTATATTTAGTGGTATTACTTTGAGTTTCATTATTCTTTGAACCTTTTCCAAATTTTTCTCCATTTCCCATCATGTTTATCTATTTTTTCCGATTTTTTCTTTTTTTCTGTTTTTTACTATTGTTTCCCAATTTTTCCTATTTTTTCATTTCTCCTCTTTTTCCTATTTTTCTTATTTTTCCCGTTATTTTTCTATTTTTTTATTTTACCCTTATTTCCTCCATTTTTTCCCCTTTTTCCAAGACCATATTTTTGCCTATTTTTCTCTTAATTAACTTACTTTTCATAATTTTTCCCTATTTTGTCCTACTTTTTACTATTTTGACTCATTTTTTATATTTTTGCTATTGTTCACCATTTTGCCCTATTTTTTATATTCTTCCCTATTTTGTCCTACATTTGACTATTTTGCCTGATTTCTTTATATTTTTCGCTGTTTTTCCCATTGTTCCTCTAGAATGTTTTTCCGTATTTTGTCGTAATTTTCATACTTTCCAGTAATTTTCCATGTTTTATCCTACTTTTCCTATTTTGTCCTATTTTTGCCTGTTTTTTTCATTTTGCCCTATTTTTTTCCTATTTTACTTTAATTTTTCAACTTTTCAATATTTTCCAGTATCTTTATCTACTTTTCCCTGTTTTCTCAATTTTTTTCTGCTTTTCCCTATTTTCATTTTTTTGCCATTTTTTCTGTATTTTTCCTTATTTTCTTTTTTCTATTTTAGCTTATAGTTCCCAATTTTTTCCTGTTTTCCCTATTTGTCTCTATTTCGCCCTACTTTTTCCTATTTTGCTCCATTTTGCCCTATTTTTCATATTTTAACCTAAATTTCCAACTTCCAAATTTTTCCCCATTTCCCACCATCTATTTTTTCCTATTTTTCCGATTTTTTCTTTTTTTTCAGTTTTTTCCTATTTTTTTCCAATTTTTCCTATGTTTTCCATTTTTCCTCTTTTTCCTATTTTTCCGTTATTTTACTATATTACCCTTATTTACCCTATTTTTCGCTATTTTTCTCGTTTGGCCCTATTTTTGAATATTGTTCCCAATTTTGTCCTACATTTGACTATATTCCCTATTTTGCCTTATTTCTTCATATTTTTCGATGTTTTTTTTATGTTTTTCCCATTTTTCTCTAGTTTGCCTTATTTATGCCTGATTTTCCGTATTTTGTCGTAATTTTCGTACTTTTCACCAATTTTCCATATTTTATTGCGCCCTATTTTTTCCTTATTTTACCCTAATTTTTCAACTTTTCCCTATTTCCCTCTATCTTTATCTACTTTTCCCTGTTTTTCTCTGTATTTTCTGGTTTTACATATTTTCCCCTATATTTTTCTTTTTTTGCCATTTTTTCCAATTTTTATTTTATTTTTCATTATTTTTTTTCAAATTTCCTCCTTATTCTTCAATATTTTTTCCAATTTGTACCAATTTTCCCCTATTTTTCCTATTTTACCCTGTTTTCTCTGTTTCTCTATTTAACACATTTGTTCCCATTTTTTTTATTTGTTCCCACATTTTCCCCTACTTTTCCGTATTTTTCCTATTTTTACCATTATTTATTTTAGGCTAGTTTTTCTTGTTTTTTGTAATTTTTCCTTATTTGTCTCTTTCTCGCTCTACTTTTTCCTATGTTACTCCATTTTGCCCTATTTCCATATTTTAACCTAATTTTCCAACTTCCAAATTTTTCCTAATTTCCCACCATGTTTATCTATTTTTTCCTATTTTTCCAGATTTTTTCCGTTTCCTGTTTTTTACCATTTTTTTCCAATTTTTCCCATTTTTTCTATTTTTCCATTTCTCCTATTTTTCCTGTTTTTCTTATTTTTTCCGTTATTTTCCTGTTTTTTTTTATCTTACCCTTATTTACTCTATTTTTCCCTGTTTGGCCCCATTTTTGCCTATTATTCCTCTAATTAACTTACTTTTCACTATTTTTTCCTATTTTCTCCTACTTTTTACTAATTGACTCATATTTTTCTATTTTTCCTAATTTTCACCATTTTGACCTATTTTTTGATATTCTTCCCTACATTTGAGTATTTTCCTTATTTTGCCTTATTTTTTCATATTTTTCGCTTTTTTTTATGTTTTTCCCATTTTTTCTAGTTTGCCTTATTTTAGCCTGTTTTCCGTATTTTGTCGTAATTTTCCTACTTTTGCCCTATTTTTTCCCTATTTTAGAATAATTTTTCAACCTTCCCCTATTTCCCCCTATCTTTATCTACTTTTCCATGTTTTTCTCTATTTGTTTTCTGTTTTTCCCTATTTCCCATATATTTTCCTTTTTTTGCTAGTTTTTCTTATTTTTCTGTATTTTTCCTTATTTTCTTTTTCCCATTTTAGCTTGTATTTCCCAATTTTTCCTTATTTTTCTGTATTTTTTATTTCTTATTCCAAATTTTCCCTATTTTTTTTTAAATGAAAAAAAATAGGTGGAACTGCCAAGCATGCTAAAAAATATTCCCTAAGGGTAGAGTAAGGCCGAAATCGGGAAATAATGAATGTGATCGAGGCTAAATAAAGAAATAATTTTTTTTAAATGTTAATATTTATCTATAATTCGCGAAAAAATTTTTTTTTTAAAATTCCGCGTGGCCACGACTTAATGTACGCCTCCAATTTTTGGGTTGTTTTTGAATTAAAAAATTAGGTTTTTGGCACACGTTAATGAGACAATAATGCTTTAATTTTGTCTTAACAATATTAATTTGGTCAATATTTTAAGCGTGATACATCCTATATAACATCAATATTTCCCAAAACATATCAAAGGGAAAATCTCATATAGAAATTATGTTATGTTGAATTCAACTGGTTCGTGACTTTTGATATTCCGTTGAAAATTTCCACGCTACTAAATATTTATTGGAAATTATCAGACTTGTTTTGATTAATTTCTACAATATTGAAAATTGTAACGACGCAATTCTGTGAAATAGACGGTCAGCGTTATATCATAACCGAAACGACAATTCCAATTAACCGTAAATCTCAGTATGTCGAATTCAAATGAATATTCTTTTAATATATTTTTTAAATTAAATGGATTGTTTGATAATATTACTTAAGGGCAATTGCTTCGCGCTCCAACACCGTCAAAACCTTTAAATTTCATGCATTTGGTTTTACTGATAGAGAATACAATACTGAATAAATTTCACTACTTTTTGTTTTGTAAAAAAGAAAAAGGATTAATCTACAATTTCGTCGAATTTTTTTTTTGAAAAAACCAACCATTCCGCCTGGAAAAAAATGTAAGGTTTGGTGAAATTATTAAAAATAATAAAACTTTACCTTACAATTACTATATTAAAAATGTATTATTAAAAAAAAAAGAATTCGAGCAATCTGCTGATTCATCTTTCCTTAATATAATGCAAAAAACAAATTAAATATTCAATTCGACATGAGCTTCTAATCACTAAAATACTAGATATCGTTCTGTCTCTAAAATAATTATAAATAAGGCAAATATTATCCCTACTACTTAATTTGCAATTCTTTCGTTAGCCGACGTTCGTAGAGTCTCGGTTTCGATCGGTTTGTCGGGGACGTTATTTAAAGAACAGAGTCGGACTCCAAGAGTGAAATTAAATATTTTAATTCAAACCAAACGAAGTAATTTTTAGAATTAGTTGTAAATTTTGAAATGTATACAGTGTGTCCCAAAAATAAAATTATTGTATGATGTATACGGTATGTCTCAAACCGGTTTTTTTAGGAATACATTTTCTAAATAGTTGGTATATAATATTTGTCTTTAAAACATTTTTTGTTTTCAGAAAATCTCTTAGTTTATACCAGTAAATGTCAAAAAAAAAACTTCTTGTAAGATATATACAGTATGTCCCAAAAATGAAAATTCTTCAAAGTTGTATACAGTATGCCACAAAAATGAAAATTCTTATAACAGCATGTCAAAAAAATACAAGTTTTTGTAAAATGTATATAGTATGTCCCAAAAACGAAAATTCTTATGACAGCATGTACCAAAAACAGAAATTTTTGTAAGATGTATACAATATATCCCAAAAATAAAAATTCTTGTAAGATATATACTGTATGTCCCAAAAATAAAAATTCTTATAACAGCATGTCCCAAAAATAAAAATTCTTGAATGATGTATACAGCATGTCCCAAAAATGAAAATTATTGTAAGTTGTATACAGGATTCCACAAAAATGAAAATTCTTAGAACAGCATGTCCCAAAAATAACAATTTTAAATAAAATGTTTACGTGAATCGCCTCGGTCGCTTAAAAATTTGTGGTGGGGGTCTCACAGGAGAAATTTCTCCTTTATCTGAGATACGGTGCACGAAGCAATTGCTCTTAATAATTGAAAAAAACGATTATTTTAATCAATATAATCAAAATTAATAAACATATTAACATTAAAACCAAAATACAAGGTAAAATTTGATTTTGGATAATACATGATTATACATAGAAAATTTTGCATTATTTTCACTTCTATAATAACCATTTTCATATTGTTATATACAGGGTGGACCAATTATCTTCTCGCGGAGTGAAGCGTCGAAACTAATAAAGATATCAAAATGAAATTTGGTTCGAAAATCGGTTCAATTAAAAAATATTTTCATTCATACATCAGAGTTATCGTGTGAAAATAATAAGAGAAAAAATGGGAAATTTCGGACAGAAAATAAGTACAAAAAAGTGACTCTTTTAAAGAAAAAATGGGAAACATACGAAGAAGTACTAAACAATTGACAAAATAATGAGGGAAAAGAGGGAAAAAGGGGTAGTTTACTCAAAAAATGGGTAATTTTAGAAAAAAGTGACTTTGAAAGAAAAGTGGTGAACTTTTGGAGAAACCTTATATAGAGGAAAAAAGTGTCTTTTTGAGAGGAAAGAGGGGAAAAAGTACTAAAAAAGACAGAAACTTATGAAAGAAATGAGGCATAATTTTGAAGAGAAGAAAGTGCAAAAAAGCGGCTTTTTTAGAAAAAAAGGGGAAAAATACGAAAAAGTACTAAAAAATTGACAAAATAATAAGGGAAAAGAGGGAAAAGGGGTAATTTATTCAAAAAATGGGGAATTTTAGAAAAAAGTGACAAATTTGAGAGAAGAGTGGTAAAATTTTGTAGAAACCTTGGAGAGAAAAAACGTACAAAAAAGTGTGTTGAGAGAAAAGAGGGGAAAAAAGTACTAAAAAGACACAAATTTAAGAAAGAATTGAGGGGTAATTTTGGAGAGAAAAAAGTACGAAAAAAGTGAGCAAATAATGAGAAAAAATAGGGGAAATTTGAGACGAAAAAGTGACAAATTTAAGAGAGAAATGAGAGGTAATGTTGGAGAGAGAAAAAGTGACAAAATAATAAGAGAAAAAGAGGAAATTTCAGAAAGAAAAAAGTACAAAAAAATTACTTTCTGAGAGATAAAAATTGGAAAAATACGAAAAAGTACTAAAAAAATTGACAAAATAGTGAGGGAAAGGAGTGAAAAAAGGGGTAATTTACTCACAAAAAGGGTATTTTAGAAAAAAAATGGGTAATTTTAGAAAAACGGGAATTACTAAAAAATGGGTAATTTTAGAAAAAAGTGACCACTTTGAGAGAAATGTGGTGACATTTTTGAGAAACCTTGGAGAGAAAAAACGTACAAAAAAGTGTCTGTTGAGAGAAAAGAGGGAAAAAAGTACTAAAAAGGCACAAATTTAAGAAAGAATTGAGGGGTAATTTTGAAGGGAAAAAAGTACAATAAAAGTGAGCAAATAATGAGAAAAAATAGGGAAAATTTGAGACGAAAAAGTGACAAATTTAAGACAGAAATGAGGGCTAATTTTGGAGAGAGAAAAAGTAACAAAATAATAAGAGAAAAAAGAGGAAATTTCAGACAGAAAAAAAGTACAAAAAAGTTACTTTCTGAGAGATAAAAATTGGAAAAATACAAAAATACGAAAAAGTACTAAAAAAATTGACAAAATAGTGAGGGAAAAGAGTGAAAAAAAGGGGTAATTTACTCAAAAAAAGAGTATTTTAGAAAAAAATGGGTAATTTTAGAAAAACGGGAATTACTAAAAAAAAATGGGTAATTTTAGAAAAAAATTGACCAATTTGAGAGAAATGTGGTGAAATTTTGGAGAAACTTTGGAGAGAAAAAAATACAAAAAAAATGTCTATTTGAGCGAAAAGAGGGGAAAAAGACACAAATTTAAGAAAGAAATGAGGGGTAATTTTGGAGAGAAAATGTGACAAAATACTGAGGAAAAAATTGGGGAAATTTAAGTCGAGAAAGCGATAAATTTAGGAGAGAAATGAGGGGTAATTTTGGCGAGAGAAACAGTGACAAAATAATACGAAAAAAAGGAAGACATTTCGAACAAAAAAAAAGTACAGTACAAAAAAGTGACTTTTTAGAGAAAAAAGGGGGAAAATCCGATAAAACTACTAAAAAATGGACAAAATAATGAGGGAAAAGAGGGCAAAAGTTCTTAAAAGTGACAAGAGAGAAATGAGGGTTAATTGTAGAGGGAAAAATTGCAAAAAATGACATAATGAGAAAAAAGAGGGAAAAAGGTACTAAAAAAATGACTAAATAATGAGAAAAAATATTGTGACAAATTTAGACAGAAAAGAGGGGAAATTTTTAAGAAAAAAAGTGGACAAAAAATTACTTAAAATGTGACAAAATCTTAAAAAAGGGATAATTTATGAATAAAATTGAGAAAAAAAGGGTAATTTATGAATAAAATTGAGAAAATAGGGTTATTTAAGCTAGTTACTGAAAAATCAATAAAAAGAAGGGAATGGACATAAAAAAGGAGTTACTAGTTACTAAAATAAAAATAAAAAAGGCGAAAATACATAAAAATGTGATAGTTGTCAATCTCTCTATAAAAGTGCCTTTTTCAGATAAAAAAGGAGAAAAAATAGCTACTAAAAAAGACACAAAATTAAGAAAGAAATGAGAGGTAATTTTGAAGAGTAGCTAAAAAGTTTTTTAAATGAGACACCCTATATATTTTTACATTTTTAGATTACTACTTCAGTGTCCCTTAAAATAATCGTTTATTTATAAAAATCGGATGCTGAGTTGGCAAGATATTTAAATTTTATTAAATTAAAATCGCTACAAAAATATTCAAAAATTTATTTTACGAATTCGAAAAAGAAACTTTGATCAAAGTTAGCTAACATATGAATTTACCTCGTTTATATTTCATCATTACTTATAATATAAAATTAAATTTTCAAAATTGTAATTATAAAAAAATTGATTTTCTTAAATGAAACTGTATCGCTCTTTGCGTCATCAAGCGATCTTTTGGCGCCTTAGTCCAAGTCTCGGATTGCCTCTAACTTAAATAATTTGATTTATTTTGTGGTAACACTAATTCCTTATACTCTGTATTAAGGTGGTCCTTCGAAAATTTTAAGCAGCGTTAACACGCTGTCTGCCGTAGTAAATAATTCCAAACTCATATCGATTCTTAATCATATTTGTTCACTGCTGATTTTCTGATTGTATCGTATGGTTTTTTAAAGTCTATAAACACTACATACGTTTCTTTCTGATGTTGGTAGAGTAGGCCCGTTTAGAGAAGAACCCATTACGTCACACTTTACTTATCGACAAGGCCTCCCTTCTTGGCTGAAAGGGAGGCGATATCAGCAACCAGTGGCGTATACGTATTAGAATAAAATTACAAACTGTATTAGAAAGTAGATTATTTATTAATGTCAATTGAACACACTAAAATTTCGAATTTTGTTAAGTGAGCATCGTGACGTAATGGGTTCTTCTCTAAACGGGCCGATTCTAACTCTGAATTTTACTTAACGTAAAAATTTGATCCACTACTCCTCTTTATGCTCTAAATCCACACTTATATTCTCAAACTTCTCAATATTCAGTAGTGCTATTCCTCTATAGTTTGTGCAAATTTTTTTAACCTCTTTTTTGTATAATGGGCGTATTAGAGCTTTACTCCAGTTGTGAGACATTTTTGTAGGGAAACCAATTATAATTCCTTTGTGGATCAATAAAGATATTTATTTACTGACATTTAATTAATAAATTCTAGTACTGCAGTAGAAAAAAAAAAAACATAAAACACATAAAAGATTTGTAATAAAAATACATTATCGTATGAGCATAAGATACAAAAAAGTTAAAATTAATCTATAATTGTGTCCCTGAATACATAATCGGATTAACATCCTTTGATGAGATAATATTTGTGTATAATTTAAAAAAAATTATCATTTTATCGAAGTAGTGATTTTTAAATTGTTTTATTTTATAAATTAGAAATAGATTTTTCATACTCAACTCTGTAAATGATAATAAATAAATCTTATCTGAATCTAAACCAATTGTAAATTCAAATATAAATATTTACAGAATTATTCCCCAAATTGTCTGTTGTCTGGCTTAAACAAACATACAAACATTAAAGAATAAAATATCAGGACACAACGAGAAAATGTTATTAACTTTCAAGTCTTAAAGTTTTCCCTCAAAGTGACGAGGGTCACTTGAAGTGTTCAAAGAAACAAAAAGTCAAAGAGGAGCGTGACTTTTCGTTCCTAATTTTCAGTTTATCCGGCAAAGCTTAAGCATACTTTTGTGTCATCTGATCTTGGGCACAAACAAAAAAAAACTTGGAATAACTTGGAATACTGTTTTAAATGAATATCAAACTTTTTACTATCCCAACTCACCTCCGGGAAGGGAAAGTATTGTGAACCAGCTAAAAAAAATTTTTTGAGATAAAGATGGAAATATCCATTTTGAGGTCACCTGAGATGATTAAGACCATTTCCAGATGGAAGTCTGTCTGTCTGTCTGTCTGTCTGTCTGTCTGTCTGTCTGTCTGTCTGTCTGTCTGTCTGTCTGTCTGTCTGTCTGTGTATATTCTTTCACGATAGAGGCCACATGTTTAATCCGATTGAGCTGAAATTTGGATATGCAATATGTCATTTGAAAGCCCTTGAAAAACTCTATTCAGAACAGTCAACATTATTTCTCCAACTGTCACCTGTCAAAAATAAAAATTGTCAAAATTTTAAACTTTAACATTGTTTATCTGAAAAAGTATTCGTGGATAGTCGTCGGAAAACTTTTATCAATTTTTACCTATTTTTACTGTTTCTTTCTTATATTTCCTTATTTTTCACTATTTTCCCATATGTTTCCCTATTTTTCGCAGATTTTTCTATTTCTAATTTCGCAATTTTCTTATTCTGATTTTTTCCTAGTTTTCCCAGTTTTTCGTAATTTTTCTGTTTCTCCCTATTATTTTTAGTTTTCCCCTTTTCCATTATTTTCCGCTATTTTTCCCTATTTTTTCCTATTTTCCTATTTTCCTATTTTTAACTATTTTTCCCATTTCTTTCTGTTTCCCTATTTTACAAAATTTTTCCTATTTTCCCAGTTTTTCAAAATTTTCCCCTATTTTTTCCAATTTTTCCCAGATTTTCCTATCTCTAATTTCGCTATTTTCTTATTCTGGTTTTTTCCTATTTTTGTCATTTTTCCCTATTTTGCCCTATTTTTCTCAGTTTTTAGTAATTTTCCTGTTTCTACCTATTATTTTTAGTTTTCCCTTTTTCCATTATTTTTCGCTATTTTTCTATATTTTTTCCTATTTTTTTACTGGTTGTTCCTATTTGTGCTTAATTTTTTTTTACTATTTTTAACTATTTTTGCCATTTTTTTCTATTTCCCTATTTTACAAAATTTTTCCTATTTTCCCAGTTTTTCAAAATTTTTCCCAATTTTTCCCAGATTTTTCTATCTCTAATTTTTTCCTATTTTTGTCATTTTTCCCTATTTTGCCCTATTCTTCCCAGTTTTTCGTAATTTTCCTATTTCTCCCTATTATTTTCAATTTTCCTTTTTTCCATTATTTTTCGCCATTTTTCCCTATTTTTTCCTATTTTTTTACTAGTTGTTCCTATTTGTACTTATTTTTTTTTCCTATTTTCCCTTACTTTTTTCCTATTTTTAACTATTTTTCAGATTTTTTTGTGTTTCCTAATTTCCCAGTTTTTCAAAATTTTTCCCCATTTCTTCATATTTTTCCTGATTTTCATTATTTTGTTGTTTGTCCCCATTTATCTCTATTATTTTCAATTTTTTTCCTATTTTCCCTATTTTTCTCTGTTTTCCTTATTTTTTCCTATTAATCTTTGCTTGCTTGCTTGCTATTAATTTTAACGTCTTTTTTCTGCTACCAATAATTTTACCAAATAATAATCTTTACCAAATTTCCCCATTTTTTCCTGATTTGCCATATTTTTCCTAATTTTTCCTATTTTCACTTATTTTTCTCCATTTTTTTATGTTTCTACTTATTTTTCCCAATTTTTTATTATTTTTCCTTATTTTTCATTATTATTCTTTACTAAATTTCCCCATTTTTCCCTGATTTGCCATCTTTTTTTTAAATTTTTCCTATTTTCCATTATTTTTCTCAATTTTTCATGTTTCTACTTATTTTTCACTATTTTTCCCTATTTTTTATTATTTTTTCTTATTTTTCATTATTATTCAATATTTTTTCTTATTTTTCCCTACTGTCTTAAAATGTCTCTATTTTTCGTATTTCCCATATTGTTTCTCCATTGTTCCAAGTTTCTCCCCATTTTTTTCGTTTATTTCTATTTTTCCCTATTTTTCATTTTTCATATTCATATTTTTATCCTGGTTTTCATTGTTTTTTTTCCTTTTTTCATTGTTTTTTCTATCCTTTCATGATTTCTTATATTTTTTCTATTTTGCTCATTTTTTTTGTTTTTCCTTATTTTTCACAATCGCAATTTTTTTCTTTATTTTCCCTATTTTCATCTAAATTACCCCTATATTTTATATTTTTCTCTATTTTCCCTACTTTCTCCTATTTTTCCCTATTTTCTGCTACTCTTCCCATTTTTCCTAATTTGTATTTTATAACTTTCCCGACCCATTTCCGATAAGGAAAAATATCGCGAACGAGCTAAAAAAAAATTTCAAGATAAAGATCGAAATATCCATTTCAAGGTCACCTGAGATGATTAAGACCATTTCCAGATGGAAGTCTGTATATCTGTCTGTCTATCTGTCTGTCTGTATGCCTGTCTGTTTGTCTGTGTTTATTCTTCCACGATAGAGGCCACACGTTTAATCCAAGTGAGATGAAATTTGGTATATAGGTTTGGGTTAGCGTCGAAAGAATCCATTTGTTTTTGTACAACATCTGTCAAACGGAAGTGTCACTATCTAAAAATGACAGATGCAATATGTCACGGAATTTGACTTGCAATATGTCATTTGAAAGCCCTTGTAAAACTCTATTCAGAACAGTCAAAATTATTTCTCCAACTGTCACCTGTCAAAAACAAAAAATGTCAAAATTTGAAACTTTAACATTAAATATATGGAAAAATATTCGTGGATACTCATCGGGAAAGTTTTGGGGCGACACAACTGATTTTTTAATTAGTACACAAATATTTATCATAAAAGTTTGTATTTGATCTAATTATACTTCTAGTTTCACCAAAAATGAATTTATACAATTTTTGTTTCAGATTAGACGAACTAGATTCAAAACCACAAACTCCAGATTTTCTAAACACCCCAAAAGACCAACCTAACCATTTTAACTACACTAACATCAAGCAAACCAACAATTACTACGACAATATTTATTTATCTCAAAATCATCAAGATCGTGACAGCGTTAGAGACTCCCGGGATAGTTCTTACAACAGATACAACTCTACAAAAGACGAAATCAAAGATAATTTTGACAGGAATAGTTCCAACATTCAAAACCAGTACGATCCTTCTTTTTATAGAAGTTCAACAGGACCGAAATCGCCCTTAATTCACGATTTGGACTACAATCTTCTAGCCGGACATTATCCTATTTTTATTAATCCTTATGGACAAGGTTTGATTCCTAAACCTTCTTTTAAAGGTGTGGTTAGAACTGACAGTCTATCGAGCAATAGAGAATTGATCGAAGAATTGAGACTGAGACAGAATAAATTGAAAACTAAAGGTTTGGAAAAACCGGAAGTTGATCCTAGTCCTTATAAGGAATGTAATAATTTAGAAGAGATTTTGCAAGTACATGATAAAATTAGCGTAGAGTAAGAATTTTTAGGTTTTATTTGTAATAGTATCTGGTAATTACAGTTCTTTAGGTTGGCAATGGTTTTATTAAAATATAAATTTAAAAAGGTTTTAATAAAAAAAATAAAATTAGAATCTCTGTAAGAGCACAGTTATTTTATTATAATTGTTAATAGACCGAGGTAAAAAACAATTACAAAAAAATGTATTTGGTCACAAGGTGTCATGTCAGGTTTTTTTAATGGATAGTTAAGTTATTCCAAAACTAATAACGTTTGGCCAAAATTATTTGTCTTATATAATTAAAAAAATAATAATTACACTTAGTTTTAAAATAATTTTGGTTTTTATATAAACTTAACACAATACTTTTATACTGTTACAGTAACTTTTATACTTTTCAGTAGGTATTAGAAAAGATGAATTGCTTTAAAATTTAGTAAATCTTTATGCCTCTGAGTGGGGAGGCCACGATGGTAAATTGGGATTTACTCGAGCGTCATATAGACCTATTAGATTTCGAAGCTTAAATAATAAAAAGAAAAAAATGTCATATAATGTATACCCGTTCATCGGTGAGGGGAGCCTCTATAGAATTTCAAAAATGTAAAAAAAAAACCGTTACATGGAAATATCCGAGCGTGTCAGATACTGATATTATATACGCCCAACGTATTTTTAATAATGGATGTTGCTTAATCTGACAGTTTGCATGACGGGGGTGGCTTGTCAAATATTTTAAGCGGGTGAAAAGTATACCCAAAGATAATTTTCATTTAATTTTCTGACGATTTAGACGTAACACACTCTGGTGATTTTTGAAAAATGCAGAAAAAATCGTCGTTTTGACTCGAGCGCATCAGATTAAGGTGTATACGATTCATCTTAATGTCCTAGAAAGGCTGACCAATAATCTGACGATTATTCGAAGGAATTTCATAAATCTGGCGATTTAAAAAAAATTTCATTGGGAGGGGGAGGCATGTATAAATTTTCAAAAATGTAAAAAAATGGTCACAAAGACATACTAGAGCGTGCCAGACATTAGTAGCGAATAAGCATTACGTGTTTATAGTAACGGAGAGACAATAATCTGCCAGTTGAGGGTGGCCGTACGAAGGGGGAGAAATATTTTCACTCGTTGTCGTAATTCATGTGAAACTCATTATATTTAATTCATTAAACTTTTTTAAAACACAATACACAAATCAAAGCGTTGTATATGAACGCGTTGTTGTGATCAGCTGGGATGGCATCATGGCGACAGAAAGTAGTGTGGGGAAGGTGAGAAAGAGAGAGATATAAAATGGTGAGAAGGGAAGAGAGCAGTGTTGCGCAAAATTAAATTGTTCGTACAATTAAAGATTAACAATTAATTAATTGTTAATTGTGAGTAATCAATTAACAATTTATTTTTACAAACCTTTATTTGGCTTGACATGTTTGTATGTTAGCGGGTCAAATTTTGCACACATATGTAAATCAGATGACAATACATTATGAAATTTTTGTTAGAGAAAACAATAAAATGGCGTCTCCAAGATGGCGGACGAGATTTGTGATTAGGGTCAGACTCTATTTAAAATTGGGATGTGGTGGTTTTTGGGATCTGAGATTATGAATTTTTTGTCAAAATGAATAAATTTAAGAAAATAAACTTTGAAGTAAATCAAACCCATCATTTTGAGAATGGATATATATTGACACCAGTAATTTTAAGTAGAAATTTATGTATTTTTTATAAAATAACTTTACATACCGACAAGCTTTTCTATCATATAAAATTTTATAATATAAGAAAATGATGCGTTTGATTTACTTCAAAATTTATTTTCTTCTTTTTAGAATATTTAAATAAAAGTTTGTTAAAAAAATATTTTTGTTTAGTTAAATTTATTTTTTACTTTAAGTATTGTATCAGTTCTGCCACGAATATTAAATTCATTAATTTTGACAAAAAAATCATAATCTCCGACCCCAACAATATCCACATAACAAATCTCGTCCGCCATCTTGAATTTATTAATTTAAAAAAAAAATTATCTTAGACCTCAAAAACCCGCACATTCCTATTTTGAATCTTGGAGCCCCCATTTTGTTTTTCTCGAACAAAACTTAGAAGTTATGTCCAAAAAACATTTTTGGGTGATTTTTGTAACCTACATGGCGTTTAGAAATCTTTATAAATAATTTTTATGGCTCCACACAGTTTCATAAAACTTACAACAGGCAGGTTAATTGTTAGTTTTAATTGTTTTATATAATGATTAAAAAAGTTAATTGTGATTAATTTAATTATGATTGATTTAGTTGAAAGTTAATTCCAATTAATATTTTAATCAATTAATCAATTGATTGAATTTTTAATTGATTGATGCCCAACACTGGAAGAGAGACAAGGAGTGGGAAATACATAATTCTCAGCAGCTGCACACACTACACTTTATTGATGATTTTATTTACTCCGGCTTGAGGAAATCATCAAATTATATTATTTTCGTGATCCCTAAATTATTTCCTTCAAAATGAAAAAAAAAAATAACCGCGCTCGAATATTTCAAGGTGACATTTTTTAAACAAATTTGTATCTCCCCCACTTCCTTACGTTACTCTGAAATCTTCATATTATTGGAATGTACACCTTTTAGGATGTAATTAACTCACCCTACCTTAATCTGACGCGCTGGAGAATTTCTAATGATCAACTTTTTTTTACTATTCTGATCCTTTATCCTAGACGGGCGGATATATATTAGGAGCTCATATCCGGTTAAGGTACTCAACTGGGTGCAAGGTATCACCCATATATTAATCTGCCGAGCTTCAGTAAATCCCCAAATCCCCGCTTGGCCTCCCCTACTATAAGGAAGCGATAACAGCGGTTTTTCTAGTACAATTTTTTTTGTTATATTGGCGGCTTGTTTATGAGGGCGTTTTTTTTTGGCGGCGTTCTTGTTTAATTCCGACTTCATCTTGATTTGCTAGATGTACTATAAATTAGATATTCTAGTATAGCTGTAGATCAATTTTAAACTTTATACAGATGCCCTATCTAAGACTTTATAACAAATTTTAAAAATATAAAAAAATACGATTTATTAAAATTTAAATGTTTTATGATTTCTCAATTGATTTCGCAATTTGCTTCTGGTCTGCCCTTTCAGACGTTTGTCTTCTATTTCTGTATATTTCTTATTTTTGCCTCTCTCTGCCTCATTTATTTTCTAAAATATTGTACTTGCTTTTCTATTTCCATCTGTCTATGCCTCTCGGTTCTTTTCTTGTCTCGTCCTATTTATTCTTCTGGTTTACTTTTGGTTATTTTCTTTTATTAAAAATTCATAAATACATTTCTTAATAACGTTAAATCTACCAATATTTCCATTAAATTTATTTTATTTTTATGACAATTCCAAAATTAAAATGATCAAAAATTGACCAATCTGAAAAAAAATTTTTTTTTACTACTTGATTAACTTTAATTTTAAATTGCCAATAAATAATTTAGTCAGTACTGATTATCTGTCCCCTTTATATGAAATTTTCTTATTCAGACATAGTCCATTAGCCACATATTTTTTGTATATTAAGATATAAAATGATTAGAAATTAATTGTATTAAGTATTCATAAACAGTGTGATTTGGTGACATTTTAAAGTATACAGGGTGCGCCAATATTTTATAATCAAAATTAATTTTGTTCTAATTTATACTAAAAAAATATTTTAATATAATTACATTTTATGCAAAATCAATTTTTTTCAGATTTAAAAAGATTCTACCTTCATATGGCAATACTGTCTAATATTCTCTACTGGATTTTTTGATATATCAACATTTAAGACTAGGTAACACTAAAATATATAAAGTAGAACAAAATCAATTTTGATTATATATTTTTGGCGCGCCCTGTATATTTTAAAAGTCACCAAATCATACTGTTTATGAATACTTAATACAATTAATTTAACACTTTTGCAGAAAAAAAAGTATTTCTAATCACTATAACATACGTTGTAAATGCAGTTCTGTACTTATCATATAAAACCGTTAGTCTCAATTATCTGCTACACCCAGTATACCTACAGGTTTGCCGCAATGGTAAAAAATAATTACTTTTATATGCTCAATATCATAGCAAAATTTAAAAAAATCTATCGATCTCGAGATTACATTAAAAGTGTGCCTTGTCCTTTTGTATACCCCCCTCAAGACGATTGTTAAAACAGTTTTGATTATATTTTACATATTTCAAAAACAAAGATAAATATTAATTTTTTAGTGACACACTGTATATTGTTAGACTTAAAATCTTATACTTTGATAATTTTAATATAATTTTCCTTATTGTGTAAAATATTTCCTTTTATTTATAAATTTTAATTAAATGTTTTGGATTATTCTTTATAGAATTGAAGCGCCATTAAACCCAAACATTAATGGGCCACCTTCTATATTATTGTTATAATTTTATTTATTACTATATGACGTAAAACAATAAATTATTTTAGTATAACGCATTTGTTTTATTTTGTAAATAATACACCTTATCATGTTATATAGAATGATCTCAAAAATTTGGTAAGTTGTTAAATATTTACGCTTTTTTTGGAGCATCTGCGTTCTTTAAATTAAATATTAGTTTCCTAATTTGGGGGACATTAATATGCCGTATGTAATTTTATAATATCCAGGACTGTAGTTAAAATATTTGAACAAAAATGATTTAGGTTTTTTGTTTTTTTGGCACTGTTGCGTCTATTTATTAAAATATCAGAAAATATAATTAGAATTTTATACTTCATTTTTTAATTATTTAAAACAAATTTATAGTATTTTAGTAAATCTAAAAATAATTAGATTTTTATTCAAATTTAAAAAATGAGGGGGTAATCCCACCCAACTTTCCGAACACTCCTAGTAAAGTAATTGTTTAATCGATTATTTTAGTTTTTCTGCATTAAAATACATTAATTATATTACCTATCGAATGGTATAAGTCCCATTTTAATATCTTTAATATTTTTAAAGTTATTCAATTTCTTTTAAACTTATATTAAATTACAAAAAAAAAATTTGGAATTCTACAATTTTTTGAATAAAATTTTGAAAAAAATCACAATTATAGAGTTTTTTTACTACAAATTTAAGGGTAATTTTTTTAAAATTTTTAATATTAATTTTATCCTTAAAACAAATAAAACCTATTTGTAAATAATTTTAAAATCAATAAATAATTAATATCTCATTCAATTTTATTCAAAATGGGAAACAGACCTTTTTTTTTAGGTTTTTGGATCAAAATGCATTAATAAATTTAGTTTAAAAAACTAAAAAAAAAATCAAATTTTTTTTCAAAAATTCATGGGTATCCATTGAATTGTTTTAACTTTTTTCATTTTTTGCTATAACTTTTACAAATACTATGTTAAAATTATGAAATAATTTACACACATTGTACTTTTGGATCCTTTTCGGATATGCTATTTAATTTTTTCATTTTATACTTATTGATAAAACGAAATTACAAAAAAATTTAAAAAAAATCTTAATTTTGGCTATAATAATTACAATTCTAAATTTTAAGAAACTAAAATACATTTAAAATTTAGAGTTTTATATTATCTTTCGAATGGTGAAAATCACATTTCAATAACTTTAATATTTTTGAAGTTATTCAATTTAGTTTAAAATCGTAATATAATCTTAAATTTCTAAGCCAATTTTTTAAAAATTCCACAATGTTTGTAATAAAATTTTGAAAAAAATTACAATTATAAAATTAATTATTACAAAATTAAAGATATTTTTTTTAAGTTTTTAATATAAAAATTTAACTGAAAAATAATAATTTAATAAAGATAAAAATTAAAATAAAAACTAGCGGCGAAACTATGCGCAACTAGAAAAAATAGTTAAGACAAAATTTATAGAAAATTTTATGTTCTACAATTTTGATTCCATGTAATTTTTCATAAAAATCCATAATTTTGTCTTAAAATCTAAAAAAGTCACAAAAATGTCTATATAAATTTTTTTCACGCCCTCTAGCGGCGAAACTATGAGGAATTCAAAAAACCGGTAATGACAAAATATGTAGAAAATTTTATGTTCTACAACTTTCATATCCCGTAATTTTTCATAAAAATGCATTATTTTGGTTATTTAAGAAAAATATGAAAAAAAATACTTTTTGATAAATCTGGCAACAATGGCAAAAGTTTTTAAAAATTTTAATCATTCGAAATTAAACTATAAAGTATAGAAAATAAATGTGTAAAACTTTATTGCCATCTTGTTTAGTAATGACGTCACCACTTATAGCAACTGTCACTTCCGGTTGTCCGATTAACTCCAAAATATATACAGGTCGTCTCCTTGTTACCCTAAATATGTATATAAAATTTCATCTAAATCGGTTCAGCCGTTTAGACGCTATCGTGTTCACACACACACACACAGACACACAGACACACAGACACACACACACAGACAGACAGACATCATGCTAAAAATGGTATAAATGGATTCAGGTGACCTCAAAACGTAAAGATCCGTTAAAATCTGGGTATGGTCAAAATATCATGATCGCAATACTTTCCTTCTATACAACTCTGTTGTTCGGAAAGTAAAAAGGCGTATTTGACATTCAACTGTCCTATTTACTATTAGATGTACCTTGTTTACATTTTTGTATACAATGCTTTGAAGCCGGCACATCTTGTCTCTTTCCCGTGACATTTCTCATTGTGTGGGGTACGCGGCTTGTGCGGGGAAGTGTTTACAAGTTAAATAACTCAATAAAACTATAGAAAAACTTAATAAAACTTCAGAAAATGACAAGGCCATTTATGAAAACACTCAAATAGTTACTAGCGATAGTTTGTTAACATATTTTGCATACAAAAAAACTTTGATATATCGACTTCAATACAAGGATGGAAAATTAAAGCCTAATAGTAGATGGTCTAACCCTACATTCTCATATGACGTTTTGGTACACCGGTGTGCCGAATCATTGGGTACGTTCAGCTGACGTCAACAGTTGAGTAGTTAAGTAAACAAACGCGTTCAGCCTCAGTATACCTCATAAGGTATAAACAGATATTTCGTCACCCCTACCAAACTTGCATACAAATATGATACTCATTTTAGGAACTATCTGCGCATTGCGCATGGTGCCCAATCACTGATCTACAAAAACTGTTGGAATAGGGCACACGTCACAACATTGCCGTTATCAGCTAATCGGTAAGGTAAATCAAATGCACTGGTCCATTAATCTGTGATCAGCATCATTTTCCAGACTTAGGTCACGGTGTGGCACGTTTCACATTTATATCAACGTTTGTGCGGTTGTTGCTTGTAGTAAACGGGACACAAACTCTTGAGTTTGTTCGATTCCCATCCATCCTTCTATCAGGAGAAAATATAGCCCTCTAGAGAATAGAGACGTTCTAGGTTGGTAGCTGACATGAATGTATATTATTGTTTTATTGTAGTTTCAATTTTAATTAACAGTATTAGGTTGTGAGTTGATACAATAACTCAAGCGCTTGTTAATATATCAAAGCAAACTTAATTGCGCCATGATACTGTACCACATCTTTAAGTATGGTTCCATTGTTTGCATTGTTTCCGTTATAAATTTTAACAAGCTAAATTTTGCCGGCTAACATCAACTACTACCGATGACCCAAGTATTATGTCTTAACAATATTAATTATTATAAATCACTATACAGCTTCTAAAAAATCATTCTCAAAAAATGGAAAGGCAAAAGAATTTTCTTGTTAAAAACTGTACATATCAAGATGCAGTTGAGCTAACCAAAGCAATGCTATACCGCAAATATCCTCCAATGAGTCAACAAGTAGTTTAAGATTGCTGGCAGAATAATAACAGAATCTATCGAGTGTATGGTCCAGTGTACGATGCAGGAAAATACTGGTGGTTTGGGTGACAAACGTATAGAGTTTGATGCCAAAAATGGAAAAATAAACGTACATCAAGATGGCAATCAGTGGAAGTGGGTGGGCCAATTCCAGGCTTGTACCAATTAATTTTTTATGATAACCCTAATTTTGCTGCAGATGACTTAAACGCTTATAAAACCATTCTAGAAGCAACAAGCGTTCATCGAAATGCTAAAGGACATTTAAAAGCTACAAAAAGAGCAAAGTATATGGAAATTTGATTCATCCTCGAGAAGGTGCAGGATTATCGAAACCAGCAACATGATGTGATTTAATTTATAATGAAAAATCTATAGAATACGTGTATTGGAACGATCCTAATGAGTTGGTTGAGCGTTTAAAATTGCTAGTTGCTTCAAAACATGGTTGAAATACCTCACAAGATAATGAAATAACAGCTATTATTAACGAGCTAAACACATCATAACTCCTAACCCTGATGCTGATACCGAACAGAAACTGCGATTGAGTCAAGTGCATTAATAACTGTATCAACACTCATAACGCACTTTTGTGTATCAGCGCAATAACGCAACACAGCGCTGCGTACACATGTCTAATGCGTTATGCAGGGTAGATAGGGCGAGTATTATTATTATTATAAGTTTTCCAATATTTTGTTTTTTATTAACTACCTATTATGATATTTTATTTTAATACCAAAATCTATATTTAGTAGAATACCATTACATAATTTCGAATTAAAAGTGTTTTTTGTAATTTAACAAGTGCAAAAACTTGCAACTCTCCAAACTGTTTTTAATTTTACCGCCTAAATTTATATAGTTTAAACTTTCTGCCAATGGAGTCGCCTCTGTCGTCGCGCATAAAGCGTGCTTCCTAAAATTTGTACTGGAATTGTCACTCCCTATAGTTTCTCTATGTTCAGCTTTTCCGCTGAGTTTTTGCTGAATCTCAGCACCTGTATATTTATCGAAGAGGAATTAATTTGCGCTGTCCAAACTCAACGTATACTGACACATGCGCATGCGTAGAATTGAAAATTACACGTGAAGGGGTTGTTTTACCCACCTCAAACGTTCCTGTAGACATTCTGAAATTATTATGGAAATCATCTGGTGTATAATTTGGGATCACATCCGCAAAATAATGTTCATTTCTAACGGGGTTTACTCTGGCCGGTCCCACTATGTCAGCAGGCTGAATTAAATAATTAACGGTAGCTCCAATCGGGTTAAAATTAATTTAATCATCTAATAATACCATAATCAACAACCTCTGAATATCGTCCATAACAGATTAGATAATAATACAAGATGGCTTTTTTTAATTATAAAAACCCATGTGAATTTTTTTGTATCATGATAAAAAGCAACAAATAATCCTGTACAAAGTAATTGAGGTTGTGTTTTTTTCTAGTGCAGTATAACGTCAGCTGTCACAAAAATTAATTCAAACTCAGTGTTACGTTCAGCAGGTTACGATCTGCTTAACCAGGTTAGTACTTTGGTTCAGACGCTGACGTCAGGTAAATGTACCCATTGTATGTTTCAGAGATGGTTAGGTACTCCGATGTGCTGAAGTCTTTACGTAACTAAAACAGGTATCCTACATGCTACACTAGAATGTTTGTATCAAACTTTTTTAAGAATTTCCAACAGGTGCACCAGTAGAGGGCTCGAAATAAATGTGCATGTAGTTTTTCCAAATTTTTAAGAGAAGCAATGCACTTTAGAGCAAAATTTTCTGGTGCACAGTTGTAAAGCACCAAATTTCTTTTAACATTTACATTTAACTTTTTTTCGAATTCTCCATAGTTTTGTCGCTAGAAAGCGAAAAATATACACATTTGCTCTAGTGCAAAGTTGTAGAGCATAAAATTCCCTACAACTTTTGTATCAAACTTTTTCAGGAACTCCAAATCCTATTTACCCATATCTAATTGTTGGCAGTGTGCTATATACTGTATTCCTTCTTGTACGATTTTTTTATGCCATCTTTTTACCTTTATTGTGCCTTTATTACCATTTTTTTATTTTTTTGTTCTTTTTACCCTTTTTTCTTGCTTTTTGTAATTCTTTGGTCTTTTTTTTGCTTTGTTGAGGTTTTTGCCTTTTTTGCTTTTATTTGTCTCTATTTTGCCTTCTGGCTTTTCTTTCCTTTTTTGGCGTTTTTACCACTTTTTTGCTTTTTTTTTTGCTTTTTTAAAATTCTTTAATAGTTTTTAATTTTTTTGAACTTTTTTATAGTTTTCTGACCTTTTTTTCCTTTTTGGTGTTTTTTGCTTTTTTCGCTTTACTTTGTCTTATTTGGCTTTTTGGACTTTTTGTTTTACCATTTTTTTCATTTTTTTGCCTTTATTAAGCCTCTTTTTCTTTTTTGCTTTTTATGTTTTTTCTTTTGTTAGGTACCTTTTTTGCTTTTTTTGTCTTTTTCTACATCATTGCCGCTTTTTCCAATTTTTACTTATTGTATTTTTGATTTTTACCTATTTTTACCCTTTTTGTCTTTTTTTTTGTTTTATTAGACATTTTGTTTAATAGTTTTTAATTTTTTTGGACTTTTTTGTTCTTTTCTGACCTTTTTTGCCTTTTTAGGCGTTTTTTGATTTTTCTTTTTACTGTGTCTTATTTGGTTTTTTTAGACTTTTTGTTTTACCATTTTTTCCTTTTTTTGCCTTTATTAAGCCTCTTTTTCTTTTTTGCTTTTTATATTTTTTCCTTTTGTTAGGTACCTTTTTTGCTTTTTTTGTCTTTTTGTGCATCTTTGCCTCTTTTTCTAATTTTAACCAATTGTTTTAAGATTTTTGATTTTTGTCTATTTTTATCTTTTTTTATTATAGTTTTAATTTTTGATGAAATTCAGCAATTCTTTATCATTTTTAACAATTTTTTCAAAATAATTCGTTTCCTTTTTTACTATTTATTATAAATTGTTATCATTTTTAGTATCTTTTGCCGTTTTCATTTTAATTAATTTTTGCGCATTTTTGCAATATTTACCCATTTTTTTTCAGCAATTTACTTCATTTTTACAGTATTTTATTTTCCCATTCAATCATTTTGTATTTCGTAATTAAAATAATCCTATTCTCCACAGAAGAGCCGGAAAAGTTCGGGGTGACACAGCCGATTTTTAATTTTTCAACACAGAGGTAATTTTTTATAAATATTGTGGTTTTGGCTTAAATAAAAAAAAAAGTTTTGGTCATTTTTCTCATACAAAAGTCTGCTGTTCAATATTACTTATCGAATTATCGCCTCTTTATGGAATTCTACAATACCTACATATTTTTTATCATTAATTATATTATTTTAACGATTTTATTTTTTTATTTTTCAACTCAGAGGTGTTTTTTTTATAAATATTGTGATTTTCGCATAAATAAAGAAAAAAACCAAGGTTTTGGTCATTTTTCTCATATAAATGTCAACTGCTCAATATTACTTATCAAATTATCGTACTTAAAATTTTTATTGGATTATACCTACATATATCTTCGTAAAATGAAGTGGTTTAAAATTTTCGATTTAAAAGTATATTTTCAAAAAAATATTTTTATTCAATGAGATTTATACATAGAATTTTATGCATTATAAAAAAGTTTGTTTCTGTTAAAATATCTCGATCCTGACCTGCCCTTATACGAAGATTTCTATTTAGGAGTTAAGATAGTACTAGATAACTAGATTATAATTTAATTAATCATTCTCTACTGGCGCCGAGATGACATTATTAAGTGATTTACTCAGATTTATCTCGACTTTTGATGTATTATCCTTACCATGTATTGGAATTTGTAATTACTCGCTCATGTACTAAATGTTCTTAACATAAGTTCGTTTAGATATTAAAGCTAGTTCGATTTAATACTGGGGCTTATTAAATTAGATTATATAAAAAATATACTCCAAAGTGCCTCTATGAAAGGGCCAATTCGACTTTTTAAAACTAAAACACCGAAAAATTTTCTACAATAAAAAAAGTGCATCCCTGCACATGTAGTGGTTTCGGAGGGGGTGGGTTAAGGGTTGAACATGGTTTTTGCAAATACCTTAACTTCGCCTTTATGAAAGGGCCAATCGGACTTTTTAAATCTAAAACACCGAAAAATTCTCTACAATAAGACAAAAGTGCACCCCTGCACATGTAGTGGTTTTGGAGGGGGTGAGTTAAGGGTTCAACATGGTTTTTGCAATTTTCAGCGAAGTGTGACTTCCAATCAAAAAATAGTCAAGAGTAAAGTTGTAGATAAAAAATCTACAGACAATTTTTCAACATAAACTCAAATTTTCCGATATAATAGAGAAAAACAGTTTTTTTTTTATTTGAGTTTTTTATGTCATATGTCTGCTTGAAATTTTAATGAATTGCATATTGTGAAGTCTTTTAAATTTATCGATGTAACTGGAATTTCAAAGTTGCATGATTCATTGAATATTAACAAAAATTTTTCAATCGAAAAATTGATCATAGAAATTTTTGATTTTCCAATTTTACAGGATCTAATTTTTTCCGCCTTGAATTTAACTTTAATATAAAAAATAAAAATATTCATATTTTTCATTCATTAAAAACATTTCTACTAATCAAGAAATACTTTGTGCTAAAATTTAAGAATAAAATGTTTTTAATTTGATAAATAAATAATTTATAATTAATAAAAATGAATAAAGATTGATTGACTAAATAATCAAATTTTTAAAACTTATGGGAATATCCTGGTATGATTTTATTTTCTGGGTGTTGAAAAAACTGGGAAAAAAGTGATTATTGGTTGCCCCTATATGGGAAAAGCGCCGTTATGTAAAATTGAAACGAAGTTACTTAGTTCCGGCAAATATTAAAACTAGAAAAAACATTAATTATCTCCGTTAATAATAATCTTCCTTAAAAATCCTTAAAAATCCATAAAAATTCTTAAAAATCTGTAAAAATCCTTAAAAATTCTTAAAATTTTAAAAAAATTGAAAAACCTGAAAAATCTTGACAAAACCTTAAAAATACTTTAAAATCCTTAAAAAAATCTTAAAATTTCCTTAATAAATCCTCAGAAAAAATCCTTAAAAATCCATAAAAATTCCTAAAAATACTTAAAAAAATTCTTAAAAGACCTTAAAAAAATTCTTAAAAATCCCTAAAACTACTTAAAATTACTTAAAAATCTTAAGCAATTCTTAAAGATCCTAAAAATATCCTTAAGAAAATCACAAAAATCCTTAAAAATCATTGAAAATCTTTACTTATCTATAAAAAGCATTAAAAACCCCAAAAATTCTTAAAAATCCCTAAAAAACCCTTAAAAAATTCTTAAAAACCCTTAAATTTTTTTTAAAATTCCTTAAAAAATCCCTAAAAAAAGTTTAAAAGTACTTAAAAATCTTAAGCAATTCTTAAAGATCCTAAAACAATCCCTAAAAAAATCTCTAAAAATCCTTAAAAATCCTAATAATCCTTAAAAATCATTAAAAATCCTTAAAGATCTTTAAAAACTTAAAAATATTTTAAAATCCTTAAAAAATCTTTCAAAAATCCTTTAAAAACCCTTCAAAAATCTTTAAATTCTTAAAAAAATCCTTAAAAATTTTTTGAAAATCCTTAAAAATCCCTAAAAACCATTAAAAATTAGTAAGAATCCTCAAAAATTTTAAAAATCACTTAAAATTCTTAAAAAAATTAAAAAATCTTAATAAAACCTTAAAAACACAATAAAATCCTTTAAGAAGTCTTTAAAAAATCCTTAAAAATCAATAAAAATCCTTAAAAATTCTTTAATTTTTTTAATAACTTAAAATTCTTAAAAAAATTCAAAAATTTTAATAAACTCTTAAAAATACTTTAAAATCCTTAAAACAACATCCTTAAGAAAACCTTAAAAAGCCTTAAAAAATCCTTAAAAAATCCCTAAAAAATCCTTAAAAAATCCTTAAAAATCACTAAAAACCCTTAAAAATACTTAAAATGTCTCAAAATTACTTAAAAATCTTAAGCAATTATTAAAGATCCTAAAATAATCACTAAGAAAAATCTCTAACAATCCTTGAAAATCCCAAATATCCTTAAAAACCTCTAAAATCCTTAAAAATCCTTAAAAATCCTTAAAAATCCTTAAAAATCCGTAAAAATCCTTAAAAATCCTTAAAAATCCTTAAAAATCCTTAAAAATCCTTAAAAATCCTTAAAAATCATTAAAAAACCTTAAAAATCCTTAAAAATCCTTAAAAATCCTTAAAAATCCTTAAAAATCCTTAAAAATCCTTGAAAATCCTTAATAATCCCTTAAAATTCTTAAAAGAATTTAAAAATCCTTAAAATTCTTAATCTTTAACAATCTGAAGCAATTCTTTTAAAATAAACCCTAAAAATAGTTTACAATTCTTAAAAATCTCTAAAAATCCTCAAAAATACTTAAAAATCCTTAAAAATCCTTAAAAATCCTTAAAAATCCTTAAAAATCCTTAAAAATCCTTAAAAATCCTTAAAAATCCTTAAAAATCCTTAAAAATCCTTAAAAATCCTTAAAAATCCTTAAAAAATCCTTAAAAATCCTTAAAAATCCTTAAAAATCCATAAAAATCCTTAAAAATCCTTAAAAATCCTTAAAAATCCTTAAAAATCCTTAAAAAACCTTAAAAATCCTTAAAAATCCTTAAAAATCCTTAAAAATCCCTTAAAATTCTTAAAAGAATTTAAAAATCCTTAAAATTCTTAAGCTTTAACAATCTGAAGCAATTCTTTTAAAATAAACCCTAAAAATAGTTTAAAATTCTTAAAAATCTCTAAAAATCCTCAAAAATACTTAAAAATCCTTAAAAATCCTTAAAAATCCCTTAAAATTCTTAAAAGAATTTAAAAATCCTTAAAATTCTTAAGCTTTAACAATCTGAAGCAATTCTTTAAAAAAAAACCCTAAAAATAGTTTAAAATTCTTAAAAATCTCTAAAAATCCTCAAAATCCTTAAAAATCATTAAAAATCCTTTAAAATCCTTCAAAATCCTTCAAAATCCTTCAAAATCCTTCAAAATCCTTCAAAATCCTATAAAATCCTTAAAACCCTTATTTTTCGGGCCTGGGAATGTAACAATTGTTTGCGATTGCGGTCGTTTAGCTAAACAGTAGTGCACATTATGACGTCATATGACAACTTCCTTTTTTAAACCTAAATCCACCGTTTTCTATAATGCAAATCAACCGCTTCGGCCATTTCACGTCACCACAAGAGCAAGTCGACCGTTATTAGCAGCTGAAGTAAACCGGGTGAAATATTATTAAATATAAATTTCTGGAATTCCGGGAAAAGTAAATTTTGAAGATCCGTACCAAGTCCAATATTTTGTTCCCGCGCAAGCTTAAATCCTCCCAGAGTCCGATTAAAAGCAAATAGTGGAAAAGTAACTTCCTATCAGCAGACACTCTGATACTCACCCTATGGAGGCAAGAGGCAAGAGGTTGGTCGAGGCCATAACGACCCCTGGAATATTAAATCGTCACTGACGCTGCCCGGTGCAATTGGCCGTGATTAACTAGAGAACTAAAAATATTGTTTTTTATTTTTTTAATCCTGCCCAATATTTTTTTTGAAAATGTATAACATGTAAATAAATACTAATGTTAACATAAAAATGAAATTCTAAATTTGGAAGAGAAAATTATTTTCATTAACTTTATTTGTAAAAAAAAAAGTTTTTTTAGTTTTTAATACATTATATTGTTACGTTTAAGAACATGCGTATATACTATAAAAAATGTCCCTTTTACTTTATGTAAAATATTCTCACGATTTTTTAATATTGTTACAAGAGATATAATAGGGAAACATTTTATTGATTCTCTTCCCAATTTTTTACGGAGTCTAATTCAATTTTTCACGGATGAACGCTCCGATTGGATTCTGAAAAAGAAAAAAAAAATAAGCTGGAAAAGCGTATTTTAAAAATGAACTTTACGCAAATGGAATATCGATCTGATTTGCCGGAATTAACGGCTTGTTGCCATTCAGCCACTATGAAATAAAGCTGACAATTATTCAGTTAGGTAAAAAATGTTTTACACTATGTAAGATAAGAATTTATAAATTTATTTTTTCTAGGATAATAAATATAATTAAACGAAAATTATAATACTGTGAGAGGATTAACTTTTACCCCCACCACCCATCAACTAGATTTTTACGCTCATCCGAGTATCGAGTTATTTAGATCAACCCCCTTCAGGTTACAGCTACTCCTTCAGTTTTTTTTAAATAGGAAAGGGGTCATGTGACAAACTATAAAATAGAAAATAAGATTAGAAAAAATGTGAAAAATGAGAAATATCTACAAAAAAAAACGAAAAAGCAGAAAAATGAGAACAAGACGAGAAAAAATTTTAACAACCAAAAAAAGAACAACCAAAACACCAGAATAATTGTAACGATAAAAAAATGAAATGAATAGAATGAATTAAAAAAAACGCAACAAAATTCAAGAAAACGGCAAAAAAATCGCAAAAAAACAGAGGAATACGAAAAAATTAGAAAACAAAAATGAGGAAAAATTAGAAAAACTCGAAAAAAAAAAACCCAAACAAAAACTCATAAAAATGAGAAAAAAAAACAAAAAACTATTAAAAAACTTTTTGTCTCTTCCAAAAATAAGAGAAGAAAATCGCAAATTATCGCAAAAAATAAAGGAATAAAAAAAAATTAGAAAAAAAAAACAACAATGATGAAAAAATGAGGAACGATGAGAAAAAATCGAAAAAAAAATCAGAAAAATGTGAAAAAGACGAGAAAAAATTTTAACAACCCAAAAAGAAAAACAGAAATCAAATTTATACAAAAATATTAAAAAAAAATGAAAAATAAAATTGTAAAATACGGAAAAAACGGAAAGACCAAGCGCTCTAAAAATCGCAAAAAAACCGATGTAAAACAACGAAAAAAAAAAAAAAAAAAAACACAAAGAACAACGAAAAAACCAGAAAAAATTGTAATGAAAAAAAAATTAAAAAAATCGAAACAAAATTCGAAGAAAATGGCAGAAAATTGCAAATAATCACAAAAAGTCAGAGGAATAAGAAAAAATAAAAAACTTTCTCTCCCTATAAAATACATATAAATAATATAAAAAAATTAAATGAGATAAAACTCATATTGTGAAAAAATTAGAAAACAAAAATGAGGAAAAATTAGAAAAACTCGAAAAAAAAAACCCAAACAAAAAATCATAAAAATGAGAAAAAAAAACGAAAAACTATTAAAAAACTTTTTGTCTCTTCCAAAAATAAGAGAAGAAAATCGCAAATTATCGCAAAAAATAAAGGAATAAAAAAAAATTAGAAAAAAAAAACAACAATGATGAAAAAATGAGGAACGATGAGAAAAAATCGAAAAAAAAATCAGAAAAATGTGAAAAAGACGAGAAAAAATTTTAACAACCCAAAAAATCACAAAAAAAAATCGGAGTAATAAGAAAAACAGAAATCAAATTTATACAAAAATATTAAAAAAAATGAAAAATAAAATTGTAAAATACGGAAAAAACGGAAAGACCAAGCGCTCTAAAAATCGCAAAAAAACCGATGTAAAACAACGAAAAAAAAAACACAAAGAACAACGAAAAAACCAGAAAAAATTGTAATAAAAAAAAATTAAAAAAATCAAATGAAGTAAAAAAAATCGAAACAAAATTCGAAGAAAATGGCAGAAAAATCGCAAATAATCACAAAAAGTCAGAGGAATAAGAAAAAATAAGAAACTTTCTCTCCCTATAAAATAACTATAAATAATATAAAAAAAATTAAATGAGACAAAACTCATATTGTGAAATGAGAAGGAGTCGCTTGGAGGGGGCATAAAGCTTTTTTCTTACGTGACGCTTTGTGCCGGTTAAATTCTACCACATCGCTCCCAAAAAAATATCCATTTTAAAAAAATGTACCGGACTGAAAAAAGGTACCGAAACGCCGTTTCGGCATATTCCGGCCCTAATACATCCACCACAATACAAATAGCAAACACCCCTTTTACTATACTGATCAGTTTATTATTTTAATTCAATTATTACTGTACAAATCATACTGGTTACCAATGACTGTGTTTGTGTTGTTTTTAGGAAGCTAAAAAAATTATCAAAACATACAAAAGTTGGATGTACTGGGAAACAAACTCCGGGCCCTTATACACCGAAACCATATAATATATGCATTACGAAAAAAACAAAGTTTATCAAACTTATCAAGCAAATGCGCAAACATACTTCCATACTTTGTAAGTGAACGACCGATATATAAAATAAACGTACATCCGATGTACTGCTAGTCACAGCGTTTTACTTGTCACTTTTCAGTATAACATAACCTATTATTTTAATGTTTATGTGTCACCTATGTGTTTTGCTTTTTTCTTCTTTTTTATTAATAGTCAAAGTCGCTAAGGCTATTTGGTTTAGTAATATTCGACAGATAACTGTAAATTATGTCTTGTCATGCCATCTACATTACTTTAAATAAATTAATGTAGCTGACGTCACTTGGAAATTTTGAAAATTTATTTCTTTCTAATAATAGAGAAGACAATAGACTTAGATGAAATTCAAGAAATAGGAACAGATTAATTATGTATGAACCCCGATTTCGAGTTATCAAATAATCACTTAACACTGATTCCTAATCCAGTTTTTACAATTTATCAATATAAAAAATTTCATTGTCCGTTTCCAATTTAATATTGTTCTAAATAAAAAATATTCGACACTTTAATAAAAGAATTCAACCTACATGTAACAAACTTCTATTATAAATAATCCTTTTATGCTATCATTAAATTAATTACCATGAACAAAAATATTGACCCGATAAACAATTCATTAAGTGCTTTTATGTAATTTATTTAGGCCGAATTTCGTTGATAAAAATACAACGGAATAATCGTAAAAAAATACAAATAAAAAAAACGTGTTTGGCCAAAATAATCCATTAATTTGTTTGGCTTATATCTCGGTAAATTACGACTAAAAAAAATAATGATTGAAAAAAATAAATCATATTTCCTCACCGTTGTGATGAGCCACTCCTAAATCTTGTAACAAGGTAGCGGCGAGATCGGCTTTCTGTCTGGTGGATTCGAAACGGAGCGTAACCAGAGGGACCGTCAAAGAATTGAATTGTTTCGTAACGCACAAATCCCCTAGGCTAGAGATTGCTACGTCGTGGATGCTTTCCAAACTCCATTCGATGTCCTCCTTTAACAAAAAAAAAAAACATATAAATCATCCAGTTAAATCCCTAGATAAACGTATCACTATTTTTGCTGTTAAAAACTATATGGATACATTTATTGTAAAATTTACCAACAGTCCTTATTAAAATCATAATAATATTTTTAAATTTAAAATCAAATCATATTTTGAATAACTACATTAAAAATAATGTGAATTAAACTATCTTAAAATTTCTCGAAAGATCGTGGCAACGCAATATTCTCTATCTCTTTCTCTCTTGTACGCTGTAATAAATATTATATCGAAATTTGTACATATTACGAAGCGTAAGATACATAAGGGTTCTAAAAAATATCACATCATTTTTTGTCAGCCATTCAAATTAAGTTACATATCTCCAGACAAGTTAACAGGAAAGTTAGTTCATCATAAAATCTCTAACCCCTTGAGAGAAATAATGCCGGAAGCAAAATAATTTGTAGTTAATGAATAAAAGATATTTTTCTGATAATGTTTTGTTGACAATTATAATTAAAGATGTACAGTGATATAAATTAAAGACGTATTTATGAAAACTAAGTGAAAATAAAAGTGAAATCGGTATCGTAATTTTGATCAACATATGTAATTTTATGTAAATGTAATAATGGATCATTTCAACATGAACAAATAACTGAGTGGTCCTTTGCTGCAAAAATCTTTAAGTCTACTTTGAGATTAATAAAACTATAAATATTGGCTGCTAACTCACTAAAAATTACAATGTAAACGTATTGCTAATGTTACGTTACATCATAATCGGTGACGTATTATGCTGTTTTACGTTTGTCATATATTATTTGATTCTTATTTTATACATAACCTCAAATATAAAATTTAATCAATGACATATGTTAACTATTGTTTTCAATGACGCTTGTTTAGGGGTGTTTGTATGAATAAATTGGTAATGACAAAAATTGTTTTTTGCTTTATGCGTTGCGTACCTTTTTACATAATTTACTAATTAGTATATATACCAGACTGAATAAAAAAATTAAAATTATTAATTCGTCGGATTAGGTTGGCAACAAAACAGAGAAGTTTGTACAGCTTTTGATTTTAGAGTTTTCCCAATGATATCAGAGTTTTAGCAACTTTTCCTGATTTTTAAAAGTTTTTTTTTTAGATTCAGTTTGTTGAGTCTTAAGATTTTCAAGAATTTTATGGAATATACAAAAATTGCTGAACTCTGTTGTTCTTTATTAAGAATTTTCTGTTAATTTATACATTTTAGGTAGATTTCATCTACCTGTTGTATTCGATTTAATGTCGAGATCCAGACCCCAAAATAGGTTTATATTATACAGGGTGTTTCATAACGAATGCTCAATATTTTAACCACAGCTACAAATATTAATATTTTACTAAATAACTCTGGGTTAAATGTTATTTACTCTTAAGATACAGGGTGAAAAAGATGTATTATACGATTATATTTTTGGGGTGAACCCAAACGTTCTAGACTGCATTTAACGGTAAAAGCGGTATCCCAGTATCTCTTTCTGTTGAAAAGTAATTAACCTAACCTAAACTTTGACCTTTCTCATTATACCGGGAAGGTATTTTGACAATGAAAAATTAATTCATCTGTCAAAAGTAATAAATACCATTTACGTCTACATTAGTTAAGAAATACATAATTTCGTCTCAAAAAAAATCTTCATTCATTTTTGTAAAAAATAGAGAATGTGTTCAATTAAATTTGCGCCACCTTGTATTGTATTATCCTCATGTCAAAATATCGTGTTATTGATAGTCTCAATTTTTTGGTTTTATTTAATTTCGTTCCAGAACAGTTACCTAAGTGTCTAATTTTTTTTGTTTCTCTTAATTTTTTTTTCATCGTCTCTTATTTTGCGTTATTTTTTTTCAATCATTATGCTATTGTCGTTTTAATTCCATTTCATTGTCTATTTTATTTTTTATTTTTTTCGTTGTCCAATCTTAACGTTATTTTCCTCCAATTACTGTGTTATTTTTCTATATATTTTTTCTATAGATTATGTTTCTATCCTACAAACATGGCCAATATTGACCATTAATTTTAAGACATTACGAAAAACACACCAACCCTTTATTCCAAATTTCAACTTGATTGGTTTTTTTTGCTCGTTCACTATACTTTCCCTTCGATGTGACCGGGAAAGTAAAAATCAGGAAAAACAAAAAAAATCTGAAAATTAAAAAAGAAAATTGGTAAAAAGGAAACAAAAAATCAGAAAAAACCAAAAAACTTTGAAAACAAAAACATGGAGACAAATCAGAAACAAGAAGAAAAAAAAACAAAAAAAATTTAGAAAAAATTTAAAAAAAATCAGAAAAAAGGAAATCAGGAAATCAGACAAAACACAAAAAAATCAGTAATCCGAAAAGAACTTAAAACAAAAAAACCAAAAAATGAGAAACTTCAGAATAAAATCAGAAAATTAAATCAAAAACAAATCTGAAAAATTGGAAAAAAATTGAAAGAAACAAAAAACTAAAAAAAGGAACAAAAGAATCAAAAAGTTCAGGAAAAGTAAAAAAACCTACCCTAACCAAAAACAATTAGAATTAGAACATATTTAAAAAATCGGGAAAAATAGAATAAATTCGAAAATTAAGAAAAATACTAAAAATAAAAAAAGGGAAGCAAAAAATTTGAAAAAAATTTAAATAACCAAAAAAACACGAGACAAATGATAAAATTAGAAAAAAAAACAATAGAAAAAATAAAGAAAAACAGAAAAAATGAAATACAAACGCAGAAAATCAGTATATCAGAAAAAAATTAAAAAATAAATAGCAAGAAAAACCAAAAAAATTAAAGAAAAAAATCGGAAACATTAGAATAGAATTGGAAAAATTAGAAATAAATAAAAAAAAAACTGAAAAACCAGAACCAAAAAATAAACAAAATATTGGAAATAACAAACAAAATTAGAAAATCAGTAAAAAACCAACAAAAACAAGAAGAATCAAAAAATTCAAGAAAAATAACAATAAAAAACAGAAATATCGAATAAAGTTGAAAAAAAAATCGTAAAAACCGAGACGAGATATTTTTGAAAATTATTTACGCGATACCGAAACCATATACGGAGTCTCATTGGTCTCGTTCCTATTTCTTCAGCTTTTTTTCTGAATTTCCAAGAAAAATAAACTACTACAATATAAACATTTAATTTTTTTTATAATAAAAGAAAGGTCTGCATAGGTTACGATAAATTTACGAAATCTTAAATCTGGTAACCATCTGTGAAATATTTTATTTGAATTTTTTAGGGCTTCCCAACAGTTTGAGGGTAATAAAATTTTATGACCCAGTTAAGTCATGGTCAGAAACTACATTTGTTGTTAAAAGTTGAAGATTTACTAATTCTTTTTTTATCATCAGAAAAATGAAACATTTTAAATAAAATTTACAATTCTATTGAAAATAGGAGTAACGAAATTAATATTAATGTGCCCTCCAGTTCAAATTCGATAATTGTAGTTTTTTAACGTCTGGTCAACGTATAAGAGATTGTATCAATACTAAGAAATTTTCAAGCAGATTAAATTTAATTTGGTTTACATTTTTAGTCACACTATAAAATAATATAGTAATGAATTATGAGCTGTTTTATAGGGCAAAAATTAATATAAAATAAATTTTCTTCCAGACATTCTTTACATCTAAATTATTTGTTGTAAAACAATATTATTTGTATTATTCACAATATTCTCACACTTTTTACAAATAATATATACGAACAACCTAATACAAACAAATTCAAAATTATAAGAAACATCAAGTCAAAATTCAAAATAAAATGTAATATTACCTATCTGATTCTCTGAATGAAGAAGGCCACAATAAACATACCGAAGAAGAAAAACGCAATGATGCCAAATTACACCTACTGTTAATTATCAAGGAGTTAATTTTAAGATCAGAATACGAAAAAATTTAAACACTTAATTAACAGTTGATTATTCGGTCTGTTGGTTGTTCGGTCTACTGGTATGTCGATCTATTGGTAAAATTCAGCGAAAAAAGTTTTTGGTCTACTAGTTTTCGGTCAACTTAGAATATAAAATTATTTGTATAAATATTTTCGTCTTAATGATAAAAAGTAGCTTTCTAAAATAGTTAAAAATATATGGTTTTTTGTATGATATTTAAACTTTTTATTAAAATAACGCATGTGTGCTACGTTTTTCAAATTTATCTGTAGTAAAAACTTTATATATTTATCCTTTAACTAAAAATAATAAAAAAGTGTTACCCACGCGCTCTAAAGAATTAAGTGACAAATAAAAAGACGGGAGCGAGCATCCAAAAACCATTTCAGGCAAGCTAAAGCATGGCTCTTAATTGCAACTCTAAAACAATAAATATTCTTCCGGATTAAATGTTCAAACAATCCACATTCTTTTGTTAAATAATGTTATCCGCCTTTCTTTAAGATGCTAGCATTTTAACGAAATAATTGAAGATAAATATTTATTTTGTTTTAGCGTTTACATTATAGGTTTATTTTAGATTTAAAATCTGAAACAGTTTGAAACTGCGCAAGGACTTTATTGTTTAAAATTTATTCTGACTTTAGAAATTTAATAACTATCGGAAATCTAAAATAGATGCGGTAATAGTAATAAGTCAATAAAACTGCAATGGCTCATCCACATAGAACGGTTAATGGAAAACAATGAAAATTGCATTTAGACACATCCAAACAATAAAAATACCGAAAAGTTTGTCTTTTCTTAAAAAATTTTCATATATTATAATGATTGGCCTTTTCATAATTCCATAAATTTTGAAAACTATCTCAAATTTTTGGGTGGATTCTGATTTAAATAATAAAAAAAAAATCATAAATTTTTTTACAACATAAATAATTATTGAATTTTGAGTGCTCTGCTAAATTTTTTGTGCCCTGTTATTTTTTTTTTGATGCGGCTTTTTCTTGGTGTTTTTCTTTATTAATGGAAATTTCAATGTTTCTTCGTATCACCTCTTTATCTTCTTAGGAGCTGCTCTCTAGTTTCTTATGTCTATTTAGTTATTATTCGTTTACATCTTTTTCTATCTCATCTTCTAGTTAATTCCCATTTTCTTCTCTGTCTTCTTCGATGCCAATTGTTAGTCTTCCTCTGATTTCTTATCTCTTTAATTATCACCTCTTTTATTTTATTAATTCCTCTTAAAGTTAATTTATATTTTATGGAATATTTTGGTTATGAAATTATCTCACTAATCTCGTATTTTCTTTATTGTCTGAATGTTTTTTTAAAACTAATTATAATTAGTTTTAATTTTAAATTACACAAATATATATAAAAATATGACTTTTTTTCTGATATCTCGTTATCTAATTAATTTTTTTTTCTTCAAAGACAAATCATCACTTGATTTTTAAATATTGTCCAAATTTTTTTATATATACTGAATGATTTTTTTCGTTTTTAGTTAAATTTTAAATTAGTACTTTTCCTAATATAAAACAAATTTTATTTCTATTAAAATTTCATAAAACCATCAAAAATTGTTGATTATACCAGAATTTATTACTAATTCAACTATAAAAACTTTCGAATATAATTTTATAATACAAACTTCTTTATAATAATAACAATAATAAATTAACTCATAGAAAATGATTTTATTATAATATGTATCTTAACAAAAATAAACGATCTATTAACAAAATAAATTTAAACAACAGAAAATGCACTTAGATACATGCAAACAGGACGATAAGATGAAGAGTGCCAAATTATTAGAAAAGGAAAATATTACCAAGAAAGAGATAGAGGAATGTTGTTATGGTAGTTCAGAATAAAAATAAATATAAGGAGTGAAAGGAACAAAGCCCAGAATAGAAGGGCCTAAACAAAGTCGATATAAAATTTTTATATTAATATTGTCCTCCGATATTATACTTCTTATAGTTGTGTTTCCTAGATATTCTTTATCCCCTTCTCTAATATATTGCTCCTTCTTTACTGATCTCTTATTCTTACTTCTACATACGTTATTTTTATGAGAAAAAAAATTAAAATTATTAGAAATACTACGCAAGATTTAAAATAATATAAAATAAAAATTCTCTTTATATAATATTGCTTGTTTTTCTGTTTCTTTGTGTTTTTCCCATTCTTTATTATTTTATCCTGTTTTCAACTATTTATCCGTATTTGTCCCTATTATTATCTATCTGTTTCCTATTTTTACTATTTTCCCATATTTTTTACTATTTTGACATATATTTCCATATTTTCCTGGTTTTTCTATATTTATCTCTAATTTTTCTATTTTATCTATCTTTTTTTAATTTTTCCCACTTTTTCCGTATTTTTAAATATATTTTCATATTTTTTACTATTTTTCACAAATTTTCCTATTTTTTTATTTTTTCCTGTTTTCTATTATGTTTATTCGATTTGTTCTTATTTTTCTCTAATTTTCCATTTTTTTTCTAATTCTTCACATTTTTCATGTTTACAATTCCCGTTTTTTCCCATGTATGCCTAATATTTTTTTATTTACCATTTTTTCTTGATTTTTACCTATACTTTTCTATTTTTGCCTATTTTCCCATATTTATTCTCTAATTTCCCAATTAATCTCCACTTTTCCCTATTTTCTTAATTTTTCCAATTTTTTCTATATCGTTCCATTTTTTCCTATTTTCCCATATTTATTCTCTAATTTCCTAATTAATCCCCACTTTTCCCTATTTTCTTAATGTTTCCTATTTTTTCTATATTGTTCCATTTTTTCTGTTTTTAATTAGTTTTTGCTATTGTCTTTATTTTTCCTTTTTTTCACCATTTGCACCTATTTGTACTTGTGTTTCCATATTTTGTCCTATTTTACTGATTTTTTCTCATTGTTCCCTACGGTTTCCCTATTTTAAACTATTTTACCCATTTTCCGTATTCTCTAATTTTCCCATTTTCCATATTTTTTTCTGTTTTTTCTTATTCTTTCAAATTTTACCCTAATTTTTATTTACCTATTTTTCCAAAATTTCCCTATTTTACCCAGTTTTTTTCCTATTTTTCAATGATTTTTTAAAATTTCCCTATTTTGTCCTATTTTTTCGTAGTTTTCTAAATTGTTTTCTGTTTTTCTCTATTTTTCCCTCTTTTCCCCATTTTTCACTCTATTGCTCAAATTTCTCTGTTTCACAATTGTGCCCTATTTGTTCCTATTTTTCCCTCATTTTTCCTGTTTTTCCCAATCTTTTACTATCTTCCCCCATTTTCTTTAATTTTTTTTTCTAATTTTCCCCATCTTTCATTACTTTCTCTATTTTTTTCCATTTTTCCTATTGTTCCTAGATCTTTTTATTTTTTCTTGTTTTCTTAATTGTTACTTATTTTTCTCTATTTGTCCTTATTTGTACTCATTTTTCCCTATTTTGTCCTATTTTTCTCATTTTTCTCTCCTGTTTCATTTTTAATTATTTTCCCCATTTTTCCCTATTTCTTCTATTTCTTCATATTTTTCTAAATTTCCTTATTTTTTCGTTTGTTCCCCTATTAGCCATATTTATCCCCATTATTCTCCATTTTTACCTATTTTACTTTTTTTCCCTATTTTTTCTTATTTCTGACTATTTTCACTATTTTCCGGTATATTACCCCACTTTCCGATATATTTATGTTATTTCCGTATTTTCCCCATTTTGCCCTATATTTGCCTATTTTTCTAAGTTTTCACTATGTTCCCTATTTTTCTCCAATTTTCCTAATTGCCCCTATTTTTCTCTATTATTTTCTATTTTTCATATTTTTTCCTATTTCTTTTTATTTTTTCGTGTTTTTAATTCGTTCTTTCTATTTTCTTTATTTTTCCTTCTTTTTCCCTATTTGTTCCTAATTGTTCGTATTTTTCCCTATTTTGTCCTATTTACCCCATTTCTCTCAGTTATTTCTACCTATTATTTTTAGTTTTTCCTATTTTCCTTAATTTTTCCTATTTTTCCTTTTTGTTCTTGTTTTCCCGTTTTTTCCTTTTTTTCAAAAGAGAGAAAATCCGATAATACTGAAGACAAAACAGTCTCTATACGTTTATACAAAAATAGGAAGAAATAGGAAAACATTGAAAAAAATTGAAATTTTTAGGGAGTCACGTACCCATTCTTGTTTATATATTTTACAATGTATCTTCTTTGTTTTTAACGACTATTGAATGGTATAAAATTGCAATTTGATCGAATAATAAAATTTGAATTGGACATAAACCGAATAAGTGTAACAAATGGCGACATTGAGTCGCATAAAAATGGCTGTTATATCGATTATGATAGTTAATAAAACTGTTCAATGTAATAACTTTTATATATGCGCAAATACTAGTTATATAATGGTTATTTGTAAACCAAAGTTATAAAATTTATCAAGCTTTTAGAGTTGGTAAACTTTTTAAACGATTATGAAAACAAAAATTTAAGACTATTTTCTGGAATTAAAAATTTACGTTTTCTACCTTCAATATTGTTTTTTTTTTAATTTATTATTTTAGTTGTATGAAAAGCAATAAATTAAATTTTAATAATTAATAATTACAAACGATTAACAAAAAACTTTGATATCTATAGCAATCTTTTTTTATTAGTTTTGTTATGACACTAGTGGAATAAAATGTCACTAAAAAGCATTTAAAAAAATATAAGTATAAGTTGCCTCTATTCTATTTTCACCTTTCAAGTTTTTTTGTTTGACGTTTGAGAATTTTACGGATGAGAAAATAGAATTGTTTAGGGTACAATTTCACGATCTAGTAGTTACCTTTCTCACGAGCGCGTTTCCTCCCATAAGAACGGAAGTCATAACAATGGCGGCTACAAACGTTGGAATCCTCCAGACAAAACTTTTCTCCATTACGCATCCTCATTGGTTCTGAAAAAAATAAAATAAAAAATTACTAACTATCTAATCGTACCGAATGGTTCATATCTTTAGAATAAATGAACAGATTATTTTAAAATTTGGGGTGATTAGACCTAATTTAGAATTTTTATCTATTTATTTGAAATTTGTTTAAAAATTTAATTCTGAAATTAAAGACTCAATATATTTTTATATATTTATATTAAAAAATACTCGCTCATTCCTTTCCATGATGCAATAATTTTTTTTAATTTTTTTTTATAATAAAATATATAAATAAATACAAATGGGAGTGACTGGCAGCCTATGCTTAAGCAAGGCTATTTTTGATTAAGAACTATTTCAAAAACAGAAAATTATCCACAACTCAAATATGGTAAATTATTCAACGAATAATAAAAATTGTTAGTCATACCAAAAAATTTATTAATTGGTTAAAACTTGGTTAACTTAGTGATCTGTTTCGGCCAACGATGGCCATCATCAGGCCTACAATACAAAAAAATGAGGGGTAATCCCACCCAACTTTCCGAACACTCCTAGTAAAGTAATTGTTTAATCGATTATTTTTGTTTTTCTGCATCAAAAATACATTAATAAATTAGTTTACAAAAATTAAATAAAAAACCTAATTTTTTGTAAAAATTTTTTTTTACTTTTTATAATTTTATACAATTTCTACAAGTATTATTTTAAAATTATGAAATATTTCACACATACAGTACTTTTTGATCACTTTTGGATGTACTATTTACTTTTTTCATTTATTTTACCATTTTCAATAAAAAAAGGACAAAAAAATTCATTTTTTTTTAAATTTTCTTTATAAGAATTACAATATTAAATTCGAAGAGACTAAATTATTTTCTGAATTTAGAGTTTTATATTACCTACCGAATGGTATAAATCCCATTTTAATATTTTTAAAGTTACTCAATTTTTTTTAAATTTATATTAAATTTCAAAAAAAAAAATATTAATTCTAAAATTTTTTGAATAAAATTTTGAAAAAAATCGTAATTATAGAGTTTTTCACTACGAATTTAATGATATTTTTTTTAATTTTTAATAATTATATTAACCTTAAAAAGAAATAAAACCTTTTTTGAATTAAAATCAATAAATAATTAAAATCTCATTCAATTTTATTCAATATGGGAAACAGACCTTTTATTTAGGGTTTCTGGATTAAAATGCATTAATAAAGTTAGTTTAAAAAACTAAAAAAATCAAATTTTTTGTCAAAACAAATCAGAAAAAAAAATAAAAACAAAAAAATAAACGGAAGAATGAGAAAAAAACGAGAAAAAATTAGAAGAATTGAAAAAATCTGAGCAAATAAGAAAAAAACACGAAATATTGGAAAAAATCAGAGAATATTGACAAAAAAATGAAAAATAATTGTAAATACGGAAAAAACGGAAAAATCAAAAATTTTTAAAAAACCAACAAAAAACACGGAAAAATGGCAAAAAAAACGCTAAAAAACCAAAAAAATCATATAAAACATTAAAAAATTCGAATGAATTGAAATAAACCGAAAAAAATCAGAGGAATAAGAAAAAAATGATAAAAAATCTGAAAACAACGAGAAAAAGTTAGAAGAATTGAAAAATTCTGAGAAAATAAGAAGAAAAACCATGAAATATTGGTAAAATCAGAGAATATTGACAAACAAATGAAAAATAATTATAAAGTACCGAAAAAACGTAAAATCAAAAATTTTTAAAACAAAAACCTCGGAAAAATAGCAAAAAAACGAAAAAATCTCAAAAAATTGAAAAAACGGCAAAAATTTGGAAAAAAACAAAAACCAAAAAAATCGTAAAAACATTACAAATTCGAAAAAATTGAAATAAAACGAAAAAAAATCAGAGGAATAAGAAAAAAATGAGAAAAAATCTGAAAACAAAAGAAGAAAATAGAAAAAAAACACAACGAGGAGAAAAAATCGAAAAAAACAAGAAAAAAAACGATAAAAAAAATATCTGAGAAATAAAAAAAAACAAAAAAATGAGAAAAAACGAGTAAATAAGGAAAAACCAAAAAAAAATCGCTATAACTTTTACAAATACTATGTTAAAATTATGAAATAATTTACATAAATAGTACTTTTGGATCCTTTTCGGATATGCTATTTACTTTTTTCATTTATTTTATACTTATTGATAATACGAAATTAAAAAAAATTAAAAAAAATCTTTATTTTGGCTATAATAATTACAATTCTAAATTTTAAGAAACTAAAATAAATTTTAAATTTAAGAGCTTTATATTATGTTTCGAATGGTGAAAATCCAATTTCAATACCTTTAATGTTTTAGAAGTTATTCAATTTAGTTTAAAATCTTAATATAATTTTAAATGTTTCTTGCAAATTTTTAAAAAAATTCACAATTTTTGTAATAAAATTTTGAAAAAAAATATAATTATAAAATTAATTATTACAAAATTAAAGATATTTTTTAAAAAAATTTAATATTAAAATTTAAGTAAAAATTAATAATTTAATAAAGATAAAAAATGCTTATAAATTAAAATAAAAACTAGCGGCGAAACTATGCGTAACTTGAAAAAAAAGTTAAGACAAAATTTGTAGAAAATTTTATGTTCTACAATTTTGATTCTATGTAATTTTTTATAAAAATCTATAATTTTGTCTCAAAATCTAAAAAAAAGTCGCATATGTCTATATATATTTTTTTTCACGCCCTCTAGTGGCGAAACTGTGAGGAATTTAAAAAAACGGTAATGACAAAATGTCAATTTCTTGGCTTCTTTTCGCCAGGGAAATATTCTAGGACAGAAAAGTTTTAAAATACATTTAATCGACGTAAAATTTTCCCGAGGAATCCATTCCCAAAAAAAAAAGAAAAAAAAAAAAAAAAAAAAAAAAAAAAAAAAAAAAAAAAAAAAAAAAAAAAAGAAGACGATAGCGCGCTGATATAAATGAATATTGTTAGTTATTAGTTGTGTTTAATTTAAATATAAGAGTTGTGTTTTTACTATAAATAAATTGGTTAAAGTTATACTGAGTGTTCACCGAACCCGATTATAAAAATAATACAATAAAACTATTGAAATATTAAATCGTGTCAATCATTAGCCTTGCAAAGATTTGAAAAGTCAATCATATACCATTGAATTCGCAATAAAAATATCTATATTTAATTTTTTTGGAAAAACAATGAGGGTAAATTACTATTTAAATTTACCTGTTTATATCAGGTAGACAGGTATTGTTGCATGAACAAATTAAGACAACCATGCAGTGGTATTTTCTATATATAATTTTTCCGATTGAGCTGAATTTTATCAAGAAAAAGAATGATCATAATCAGAAAAAAAAATTAATCAAAAAATTTTTAATTAAAAATTGCCCTACCAAAACATTAGCCACCCCGATTTGTATTTATTTATAAAAAAAAGTTATTTCATCATAGAAAAGAATTATTTTTTAAACCGGATCTTAGACCATTTATATGAGTTAAATTAGACAAAATCCTTATGTCAAATGTCATTACAATTGTCAAAAAAAAAAATAGTAACTAAAAAATTACATTTTTTTTTTTTAATTTTAAAAACTTTTCACTTTATTAATCTCCAAGAACGGGTTTTACGAAAACTTATTTTTTTTATAAATAGGAGACGTTTCAAAATATTTTTCCATTGGTTTTACTATTAACTACACTAAAATTATTTAATTATTTATGTGTAGTTTTATATGGATTTAAAAAATATTTTACAATTATTGATGTTTGCCTACAGTAACAAATAAATAATAGAAACAAACACTTACATCATGTTCACTGTTATACAAGTAGATTACTACAATTTATTTTTGTTAATTTTTATTAGACATTGTGAAGAATGACTAACATTTTATTAACCGCATAATACGATTATAAGTATCTTTATATACAGGGTCAATTTTCGCGATAACATATTAATTTTTTTAATTAGAAGTTTAAATCATACATGACTATAATTGAGATATTAATATCTCATGCATTTAATTGGTTAACTAATTGTAAAAAAATATTGTTTTTGTTTCATTATCAGCTGTTCGTTAAGATGAAAAAACAACAAAAGTATCAGAATGGAATTAAATATTTGCGACATCATTAAACTGTTATGAATAATTTGTTATGTTAAATTGTAAAATATTTTTATGTATTTTACAATTTTTTACAAATTCTTACAATTTTTGTAATTTCTTCAATTTTTTTGAATTTTTTCATATTCATGGAATTTTTGAAATGGTTTTCTGATTTTTGGATATTTTTGCAATTTTTGCAATTTTTGCAATTTTTGAAAATTTCTGATAATTTTTTGAAATTTTTGATATATTGTCGAATATTTATTAAAATTCAGTTTTTTATTAAATTTTCGATTTTTTTTTGAAATATTTGATAAATTTTTGAAGTTCTTAAAACAGTTAATATTATTGTAGTTAGAATTTTAAGTCTCGGAATTTTTAAACTAAAATTCTCGGAATTTTTGAAATTTGACATTAATATATTTTGAATTTTCCCTCACACTATCAAATTTTTTGAAATTCTAGACATTTTTATTTATTCATTTTTTAAATTTTTTAAATTTTCAAATTTTTTCATATATTTCTTAAAATTTTTATATATTTTTACATATTTTACAATTTTTTACAAATTCTTACAAGTTTTGTAACTTTTTGAATTTTTTCATATTCCTGGAATTTTTGACATGTTTAAAATTTTCTGAATATTAGATATTTTTGCAATTTTTGCAATTGTTGAAAATTTTCTGATAATTTATTAAATGATTTTGAAATTTTTGATATATTGCCGAAAATTTATTAAAATTCAGTTTTTTATTAAATTTTTGAATTTTTTTTGAAATGTTTGATACACATTATCAAAATTTTTGAATTTCTGATTTTTGGATATCTTTGCAATTTTTGAAAATTTCTGATAATTTATTAAATGATTTTTGAAATTTTAGATATATTGTCGAAAATTTATTAAAATTCAGTTTTTTATTAAATTTTCGAATTTTTTTTTTGAAATATTTGATAAATTTTTGAAGTTCTTAAAACAGTTAATATTATTGTAGTTAGAATTTTAAAAGTCTCGGAATTTTTAAACTAAAATTCTCGGAATTTTTGAAATTTGACATTAATATATTTTGAATTTTCCGTCACACTATCAAATTTTTTGAAATTCTAGACATTTTTATTTATTCATTTTTTAAATTTTCAAATTTTTTCATATATTTCTTAAAATTTTTATATATTTTTACATATTTTACAATTTTTTACAAATTCTTACAATTTTTGTAATTTTTTAAATTATTTCATATTCCTGAAATTTTTGAAATGTTTAAAATTTTCTGATTTTTGGATATTTTTGCAATTTTTGCAATTTTTGCAATTTTTGCAATTGTTGAAAATTTTCTGATAATATATTAAACGATTTTTGAAATTTTTGATATATTGTCGAAAATTTATCAAAATTCAGTTTTTTATTAAATTTTCGATTTTTTTTTGAAATGTTTGATAAATTTTTGAAGGGAATTTTTATAATTTGACATTAATATATTTTGAACTTTCCGTCACATTATAAAAATTTTTGAATTTCTAGACATTTTTATTTATTCATTTTTTAAATTTTTTAAATTTTCAAATTTTTTCATATATTTCTTAAAATTTAGTTTTTTTTGTAATTTTTAAAAATTATTAGAATCATGTTTATTGATGTTTTATATAAATTAACTAAAAATTCAACTAATGCCAGTGTAAAATTTTACCCGCAGCTAAAGGGTTAAATATTTAAATTACATTATTTTTATGACTACCAGTTTTTTTATTGTTAGAATAATATTTATATTTTTTTACTTTCCCGGACCCATCAAAGAGAAAGTAAGGTGAACGAGCAAAAAAAAATCGAGATATCGATGGAAATATCCATTTTGAGGTCCCCCAAGAAGATTGAAACCATTTTCAGCGTATGGTCTGTCTGTGTGTCTGTGTGTAATCTTCCACGATAACTGCCGAACCGTTTGACCAATTAAGCTGAAATTTGGTATGAAGGGTCGGTGTGTGCCTCGAATGCGACCATTATTTTTTGGTTTAAATTGGTATATTAGAAAGTCCTCAAGACCGACATTGGTTAAATACATATGTAACAATTTTTTACTTTTTTTAAATTTTAAGGATAAATTATACACTTTAGTGCAAAATATTGTAGTACAAAGATTTAGAGCATAAAATTTCCTATAACTTTTGTTTCAAACTTTTTTCAGAATTTATAATAGTTGTGCCACTAGAGGGCACGTAAAAAATGAGCATGTAGTTTTTCTCTAGTTTTTCTTGATTTTGAGGACAAACAATATACTTTAGTGGAAAATTTTCTTGTGCAAAGTTGTAAAGCATCAAATTTTCTTTAACTTTTATGTTTAACTTTTTATCGAATTCCTCATAGTTTCGCAACTAGATGGCGAGAAAAATACACATTTAGGATTTTCCATTTTTTTTAAATTGGAGGTAAATTATGCTCTTTAAAGACTATGGTATGAAAAATTTTCCCGAATTCCCAATAGTTTTCACACATGATTTTAGGAGATCCTAATTGTAGCAGTGAGATATACAACGTATACAGCTTATGTCATTGTCAATATTGAAATATCAATTCGGTAGACGTATTCACCATCGGCTCGCTATTTGTAATGTGTTCCATAAAATAATGTAATGCTTAGTATTTTGTAATTAAAATAATAATAATAAATAACATATTCTTTACGGTCGAGCCGGGAAAGTTCTGAGGAGACACAGCCGATTTTTTTTTTAATATTGTAAATTTAATTTTTTTTAATACCTCTGAAACTAGCCCATTGAGAAAGAGTTCTACAGTTTAAGAAATATATCCCTCGTCTTTTCCATCGTATTTCGTTGATTTGCTTTATAAAAATTTATTACTTCACGTGCGCCTTCCATTATTAATGAAGCTGGAAAGTGCGAACTAGGCCGTAGAAAGGAACATATGATCGACCGCGTAACTGTCAACACGTCGATACACATATATGTCAATTTCCTGTGTTGTGGCTGTATACATTCGTTGCTTGAAGCTTTACCCATTCGAGCATGGCACATTAGCCAATTTGAACATGGAGATCATCCTCGCCCGCTTTGATTCTCTGTGTTTATTTTAGTTCACCTGCTCTGCTCCGGATTACATCTTGTGGAAAATAAAATCGGACAACGTTTACAAGGATTTATTCATTTAATACCATCATAAATTAAATGAGTCGTGATAAAAAATATTTCAAAATGGAACAAATAAAGCATATATAAATCCGAGCGTAACGAGCATTTGTTAACCATACGAGTCCTGGAAAATTAGTTTTCAGATGTGATGCGTTCACTATTTTCGCATTTTATATTATGTTAATAAATATCTATTGTACCCAAAATTAATGTTTTTTAAGATGTTGGAACAAAATAATTGTTTGTACAATCTCTGAAGGGAAATGCATGCGATTTTATGACCCCCATACCTCCGGCCTCAGATTTAAATTTGAACGAGGTATTACCCTAACTCATAGCAAGTTTGAAGCAAATTAGTCCAGATAATTTGTCTTTTATGGCGAAAAAAATTTAATATACTTGAAATTTTGATGAAATGTATGTTTTGAATTCTATAAATTTACCGATTTGACCGAAAATCGAATAATATATATATAATCGATTTCCCTTCTATCTATCGGTGTAGGGATGAATATTTATTAGTTTTCTACAAAAATTTTCTATCTTGTGCTAACTGTTTTGCTTGTATTATTGTTTGACCGTTTCTCAATACCATTTTAGCTATTGTGCTGTTCCAAGTTTCATTTGTCCTGCCTCGATCTCTTTTGGTAACTATCTTGGCCTCTCATTTTTTTTAGCTAAATCGGGTATCCCACCTGCACTGAGGTTCTAGGCCTAATATGCCCCACCAGTTTTTACATCAGACCAGTACTCTTGACAAAATCAATAATGATTCTGATGTTAGCTTTCGCTATCTCTTCGGGTTCAGGATACTGTACCCCAAAATGTCATTCCTTTTCCCTGTTCAGGTCTCGGCAATAGCATAATACACGAAGAGGAGTTTTGTTCTCCTAATCACATCTCCTATATAGGGAATCTTTCGATACTCCTACGAGGTTCAGGTGTCTTCTGATCCTATCAGTACACCTAGTGCAGTTTTGAGCTCCCGTCTTTTTTAGGATAACAGCAGATGGTCTCTGCACTTAGGTGGACCTTCTATTAGAGCTTTGGACTGTCTTAATTCTGGAAGTTCTATCCCGTATTCCCTGTATAAACTCACATTCCGAGATAAAAAATTCACTTTATTCTAATCAAATCTAATACACTGACGTACTTCAAAGAAGTTTCAAAATATTATTGTTTGTTTAATAAGGCGAATTAAAGAAAAATATTCATAAGCTTGTTGCATCTTAACACAGTTTAAATATTTGTACACATTTTGAGAATTCTAAATAACTTACAATATCAATAGATTTAAATATTATGGAACTGCAATCGAAGTTTTAAAATTTGGCAATTACCGTTAATTTTGGACTTAATAAGGATCAGTCAGATGTATCGTGCATTCTTTAGGCTCTCGGTCCATAGCGACATTCGACGCCAAAAAGTTTTTGTTTACAAAAACCTATGAACACTGAAGGACGATCAATAAAACATTAAATGCGAGGTAATCAGATATATTATCAGTGGGTATAATAGTTGATACTCATTAAAGCCTTACTAGTAAAATTTCGATTGGGAAATCATTTCGGATATAAATTTCTTACTTGATTAGAATTTTCACCTGTAGGACCATTTACCAAAACCATATCAGTTAATTCAAACAATAAAATCACACTTAAAAAACACTTTACAATTAATAATCTCACAACATCATTTGAATGTCAACTGATTGACGTACATTTATAATCGATTGTTCAAATAATACTCGAAAGGAAAAATTCACATTCTTAGACAATAATTAGGAGTATTCGGATTGAATCTAATACAGTGGCGTACTTGATTTCTTCAAGGAACTTTCAAAACATTATTGTTTGTTTAATAAGATGAATCTCCAAGTTAACAAAGTTTAAATATTTGTACATATTTCAAGGATTCTAAACAACGTAGAATCAAAACAGATTTAAATTTTATGGAACCGTTAACGAAATTTTTCGAAAAATTAAAATTTGGCAATAACCGTTAATTTCATTAATTTTAACTAAATAAGGATCAGTCAGATGTGTCGTGCAGTCTTTATGTCTGTAGGCGCTCGATCCATAGCGACATTCGACGCAGAAAAGTTTTTGTTTACAAAAACCTATGAACACTGAAGGACGATCGATCCTTTTAAATTTCGGTATAAAAAAATTTTTTTTTGTTGGTGATTTGTGTAGTGCCTAACAACATTAGATTATATCGTTATTTATTGATTATTAAATGGTCCATAATATTTAAAATCCGGTTAGAAAGAGTAACAAAATATATTGAAAGCAACAAATTTTTGGTTACTTTTTTGGAAGATATTAAACATAATGTCATTAGTACTGTAAAGTTAGCCATGTTTTAATATATATTATAATTGGATTATCCATATATTCTAATTTATCGATATTCATAATTCTTATTTTAGGAGACCGACTACTGCCAGTCGGGGGTGACTCCTTTTCCTTTTCCTTTTCATATCTAATATTTTTGATATACGTAAGTTCTTCTTAAATAGAACAACAAAATATATTTAAAGCAAAGTGAGCTGCACATTTACAGTGTCATCGACAGAGGTTAACGGAGGGATCTCTCCTGAGCCGATAAATATTGTGATTGGCCTGTGATCTGACGTAAGATCGAAGCTAGATTCCACGCTACTACATATCTCAAAAATACCTCTACTTACAGCAAAGTCCAATAGATCCGGATCTTATTCGGGTCAGTTGGTCAGTAGGTCGGTTGGCCTATTAATATGTGGTTGAGATTGCTTTGTTGTATAGTGAGAAGCAGATTCCTACCTTTAGTATTGATAAGTTTGGATCCCCATGCCTTATCTTTTGCATTCCAGTCGCCTGTCACTAGGAAGCGTGGACCGAGCTGAAGTAGGAAGTCTTCATACTCTTTTGATGATATTGCATTTCTTGGTGTGCAGCAACTACTAGGGATATTGACATCATTGTTAATCTTTTTGCTTACGGAATTTTTACAGTGGGCTCTTGGTCTATATTGGATCTGCATAAAAAATTGGTTGTTGGCATGTAGATAGAGTTTAATGCTCCAATTATATATTGTCAAATAGATTCTTGTAGATAACGAAGGTAAGGTAAAAATTTCGTTGTTTATCTCTGAGCTTGCTTTAGTCAATTTCATCTTCATTGTTATTAATTATCTACTAGGATATTAGTATTTTCATTTATAATACCCTGTTAGTAATCTATAAGAAGTTTATATAAAGTTGGTAGATAGGTGATGGGTCTGTATTTTGAAGGGTCATCTATCTGAGCACTCTTTGGAATTAAATGTAATGCCAAGTAAGACAAATGTTGCTGTGTCCTTTAGATTGGAATTGATCATTCTATCTTCAAATCTAATTTATTTAAAATGCCATTCAAGAATATATTTACAAAAGATTATTTTTTTTATTATTATAAGTAAATTAGTAAAATAGCGTTTATAATACCAATGAACATCGTAAATTTTTCTTTTTGTCGTTTAAAAATTTTGTGAGGTAAAATTCTAACTTTACGGGTTATTGGTTTTTACGAGAATTTTTTATGAAGATCTCGCCGTTACTTCCAATATAATTTTGACGTTTTATTAAGGTCAGAATCTATGTTGCAAGGGCAAAACTATAAACATAAATTTTTTTATTAAATTTAATCGAGGTAATAATATTAATCAACAATTGATTAATCTTTATTTGAATATAAACTGGTACATAAAGGGGATTGTATGTATCATTTATTTATGATTTATTTATTATATAACATAATATATTAGAAATTATTATTAAATAGTTGATCAGTTTACTGAATTCCAAGGGCACAAATCCTCTATAGATTTTAGTAATAAATAAATATTTTTTTATATAAAACCTTATTTTCTATCTTTTGGCGACTACTACTCTTTCAAAGATCCACTAAACAATCGTTAAAAGAGAAAAATAAAGGTTTTCCTTTAATTTAAAAACGTTTCAGCTTAATACATTTCCCAAAAGGTTTAGAAACGGAGTAGGGCTTAGAGTGTTAACCAAAGATAACAAAAATATGGACAAAGATAAAGTGGGAAACCCTATTTATTTGTAGGACACATGTTAAATTAAAGTATAATCAATATTTGTTTTCCAGATTTTGTTAATGTGTTTTCCACTAAATGAAACAGATTAAATTTGTTTAAACAAACAATTATAACTAGCAAAAAATAAAGTCAGGTACCGAAATACTTTAATTTAAATTACAAGGCAACTAGTTTCGGTCACAGACCATCATCAGGCCATTATTAGTTACTATGGAGAGAAAAATTTTAATTAAACACCAACTATGGAGCTCATTAAGGGTATTGAAAAATGGGGGTTATAAAAACATGGTAGTACTTGAAAAAATTAAAAAATAAAAGAGGGGGGGTTTGTAACTTAAAACTACGTATAAAACATTATTAAATTATGATATTAATAGCGGAATGACCAACATGGAGCCTAGAGCTGAGAGTTTCTTACCCCATAATTTAATAAATGTTTTCGTAGTTTCAAGTAACAAACACAACTTTTTCAAGTATTACCATGTTTTTATAACCCCCATTCTTTAATACCCTTAATGGGTCCATAATTATTAATAATGGTCGTATGATGATCTGTGACCGAAAGTAGTTGACTTGCGTTAAAATTCAAATTAAAGTATTGTATTATCTGATTTTATGCTTTATTACTTGTAAACTTTAACCACATTTGAGATATGGATAAATTATAATTAGATTTGGTTCTTTTATTATTAGGTTGGTATAACATCATCACCATTAACCAAAATTATGGCCAACATGTAGTATTTTCTCGGTTAAAATATCCGTAGGCGGCACTGATTTACTTCGTCTCGATTATTGGAATTTTTTGAATTTTGACTAAAAATACCCTGCCGGCGTTCTTAAACAAAATCTGTCGATATTACCGAAATTATTTATTCATTTGCTTATATCTTCCAAAATGGAGAGTGGAAAGTAGTACAAAACGTCCCCTAAACGTGTAATAATTATAGGGTGGTCCTTCGAATTATCTTATTCGACCACGCGATAGCTTACGTGTGATTATTTAGAACAATTAACTTCACTGTTTACTATATATATGCACTCTGATTCATACAAAACTTGTTAGGAAATAAGATGCAGCATGTAATAGAAATAACCAGAAGAAACATGTGGAAATTGAGAAGCGTCTTGAACTGACAATGTCTGCTAACAGCTGAGTTTCTGCTATTAAAATATCATGAGCAACACTCCAGTTAAATTAATGATTACTACATATTTTAATAAAATATTGATGTTCAAGAGTGTAATTTAGCTTTGAAAACGGGACTTGTAGCTGAGAAGTCGTAATTTTCCTGCAACAGGAATTTCACTCGGAAATCTCAGTGGTCATGACAAGTTAGTACCTATCTACAATTGATGTAATTTTTATGCAACAGGATTTATGAACCGTGAAGATATTTTACGTCGAAGAACCACTCAGATATTTGCAGAACTGAGACTGAATGATTAAAGGAATAAACTACTATTTTGATTCTAGAGAACTTTTTCAATGTACATTTATTAAACATAAAACAGTCCGTTATAAACTTTACAAAATATTACATACATTAATAACAAACAAAGATACCGATGTCACTTTTATTTTACTTGAACTATTCTGTTTAAATCTTCCAACACAATATTGTTAAAGGAATATCTTATTTATATATTTGTGCATTCAGAACTTACTACCAGCATTATTTCGCGGTTATTTAATTTAAAATGAAGATTATTTCTGGCTAAATTGAATCAAATTGAACCACATCCCTTGGCGTTAAGCTTATAACTATGTATTTTTACTAATATCTCTTGTACTTTTAATAAACCAATATTATTAATATTTATTAAAACCAACAGTAAACTACAGTAATTAAATTTTTAAGTATGTGTAAAAAATATAATCATTACTCATCATTATCTTCAATATCTGTTTCTTCTCGAGTAAGTTCGCTAACAGGATGCCCAGATTCCATCTCTGAATCAGTAGTAAAATCACTAGTATAGTTCGTAGTAGTAGTCGGAACATCCATTTCATCTTCACTACTTTCTTCTTCAAAAATTTCATTCAGTAATTTCTGCCTGGTTATTTCCATGACTTCTCTTTCGTCAGCAGTCACCATGTCTTTATTAATTCTTTTTAAATTTGGTAGTAAAACTAACAAACGGAGTCTTAAGATATCCACAGGAGGGCGTGGTTCTCCACCTTCACCAGAAATCTCGGTTTTTTCTTCGTCTTCTGTTTCTTCTGTGGTGTATCCTCTTTCTGTATCGGCTCCTTCACCTTTCTGAATAATTGTTTGTGCATAGACAGGGTTATCTAAGAATATGACGGTGTCTAAGTGAGGTATACAAGCTAATCTTCTGAACTGACGCATTTTGGTTATTTTGTTAGTTCTAAGGTTAATATAATTAAGATTTTCTAACGCTGAAGAAAAACCTGAAAGTTTTCTAATGTTGTTGTCTCTTAAATGCAAACATTGTAGTTTCGGTAACTGTGAAAAATCTGTATTAACTCTAGTAATTTTATTTTTTCCCAAGTATAATCTCTCTACATTTCTTGGATATGTTCCTGAAGTATCTAAAAGGTGATTACCAGATATAATTAAATGTCTAACACCTTCCAGTCGATCTGGATCAAATTGTATAGTGAAAATTGAATTGTCAGCTAATTCTAGAGTTTCTAGAATAGGTTGGCTTATATCTCCTGTTTCACTTATAGAATTCTTATTTAAAATTAACACTTGTAAGTAAGAAATGACATTAAGTGCTGCAGACTCAAGTCTATTCCTTTCTGCTCGTATATAAAGCAAAAACGGAATCTGAGAGAGGACTTGTAACGCTTCTAAATTTAAAAGATTTCCACTAACATCTACGAACATCAAATGATTGTAATTGACTATGACTGAAATATCTGTGAGCTTCATTTCAGATACATTCATCATTAAATAAGCATATCTGACTGCGCTTTCATCTTTTCCTAAGGTACTTAGACTCTTAGAGGCTTCATCTGTGGATAATTTTTTTTCCTGGATGATTTCTTCTAAGACAAAGTGAGGACTAGTTCTGAAATGAATAAGTGGTGATGGAGCTCCTTCACCTTCTGCTTGGAGTTCTACGTGCATTTTTATTTATAATTTTAGATAGGTAATATTTTTTATGACAATTTATGTCAGCACGAATCAGATAACCAGAATCAAGTGATTATAAGGTGACATTTTATTTTATATCAAGGTACAAGTGTGATAGAAAATAATAGGATCATTTAAATTTAGTTTATCATCAACTCCAGATGATGCTTTAGTTTAGTGAAACGTACGTCTAGTGTTGTTTAAAAAAATCGACTGTGTCACCCCAGAACTGTCCCGGCTCTTCTGTGGAAAATATTTATTTTAATTAAAAAATAAAAAATTCCTGCATGGGAAAGTAAAATGCTGTAAACATGAAGTAAATTGATGAAAAAAAATGGGTAAATATTGCAAAAAAGCGCAAAAATTAATTAAAATGAAAAAGGACAAAAGTTACTGAAAATGGTAACGAATTATTTCCAAAAAATTATTAAAAATGATAAAGGATTGCTAAATTTCAGCAAAAATTAAAACTATAAGAAAAAAAAAGTGAAAATATGCAAAAATCAAAAATACGATAAAAATCTTAATATTGTAAAAATTGGAAAAAAGAGGGAAGGATGATGAAAAACAGGTACCTAACAAAAGGATAGAAATGTAAAATAAAGTAAAATAGAAAAGAGGCCTAATAAAGGCAAAGAAAGGATATAAGGTAAAACAAAAATCAACAAAAAGTGAAAAAAAAGACAAATAAGAAAAAGTAAAGGGAAAAAATCAAAAAACCCCAAAAAATGCAAAAAAATCAGACAAGAACAAAAAGGCCCAAAAAATTAAAAACATAAATCAACAAAAGATCAAAAAAAAGCCAAATAAGACAAAGTAAAGGAAAAAAATCGAAAAAACTCCAAAAAGGTGCAAAAAAGGTCAGACAAGAACAAAAAGTTCCAAAAAAATAAAAACAAAAATCAACAAATAATCCAAAAAAAAAGCAAAACAAGACAAAATAAAGGGAAAAAAATCAAAAAACCCCAAAAAACCCCAAAAAGGCAAAAAAGATCACACAAGAACAAAAATTTCTAAAAAATTAAAAACAAAAATCAACAAAAGATCCAAAAAAAGCCAAATAAGACAGAGTAAAGGGAAAAAATCATAAAACTCAAAAAAAGGCAAAAATGATTAAACAAGAACAAAAATTTCTAAAAAATTAAAAACAAAAATCAACAAAAGATCCAAAAAAAAAGCCAAATAAGACAAAGTAAAGAGAAAAATATCAAAAAACCCCAAAAAAAGGCAAAAATGATTAAACAAGAACAAAAATTTCTAAAAAATTAAAAACAAAAATAAACAAGAAATCCAAAAAAAAAGCTAAACAAGACAAAGTAAAGGGAAAAAATCAGAAAACCCCAAAAATTGCAAAAAAAGATCAGACAAGAACAAAAATTTCTAAAAAATTAAAAACAAAAATCAACAAAAGATCCAAAAAAACCCAAATAAGACAAAGTAAAGGGAAAAAATCAAAAAACCCCAAAAAAGGCAAAAAAGACAAGAACAAAAAGTTCCAAAAAATTAAAAACAAAAATAAACAAAAAATCCAAAAAAAAAGCTAAACAAGACAAAGTAAAGGGAAAAAATCAAAAAACCATAAAAAAGGCAAAAAAGATCAGATAAGAACAAAAATTTCTAAAAAATTATAAACAAAAATAAACAAAAAATCAAAAAAAAAAAAGCTAAACAAGACAAAGTAAAGGGAAAAAATCAAAAAACCCCAAAAATTGTAAAAAAGATCAGACAAGAACAAAAATTTCTAAAAAAATAAAAACAAAAATCAACAAAAAATCAAAAAAAAGCCAAATAAGACAGAGTAAAGGGAAGAAATCAAAAAAACTCCAAAAAAGGCAAAAAAGGTCAGACAAGAACAAAAAATTCCAAAAAATTAAAAACAAAAATCAACAAAAGATCCAAAAAAACCCAAATAAGACAGAGTAAAGGGATAAAATAAAAAAACTCAAAACAAGGCAAAAATGATTAAACAAGAACAAAAATTTCTAAAAAATTAAAAACAAAAGATCCAAAAAAAGGCTAAACAAGACAAAGTAAAGGGAAAAAATAAAAAAAACTCAAAAAAAGGCAAAAAAGATAAGACAAGAACAAAAATTTTTAAAAAATTATAAACAAAAATCAACAAAAGATCTAAAAAAAGCCAAATAAGACAGAGTAAAGGGAAAAAATAAAAAAACTCAAAAAAAGGCAAAAAAGACAAGAACAAAAAGTTCCAAAAAATTAAAAACAAAAATAAACTGAAAATCAAAAAAAAAGAAGCTAAACAAGACAAAGTAACTGGAAAAAATCAAAAAACCCCAAAAATTGCAAAAAGGTCAGACAAGGACAAAAAGTCCGAAAAAATTAAAAACTTTTAAAAAAGCAAAAAAGTGGTAAAAATGCCAAAAAAAGAAAAGAAAAACAAGAAAGGCAAAAATAGGCTAATCAGTTACGTAAAGTATGCCCTATCATAACATCAATTAGTTTAAAAAAATGTCATATTACATGTCAAAATTAGAAAAAAAAAGATTTTCTGAAATGTTAATCTAGTTAAAATTTTAAATTGAGTGCTGTCAGATTCCGTTAGCTGTCACAAAGAGAAAATTTCTATTAGGTGGTGAAGTTTAATTCGATTTTGAAAAACTTTCTGCATTTGTCATTATGCATACGGATCTTTCTTCGCATTTACATACGAAAAATTGCAGTAAACTTATCGAACTGCTCAAACAGTGTCACCAAGATTACCCTGTCAGAAAATTTATAGGTGCTTGTAACGGGATAAACGCATTAATGGTAAAGTGTCTTAAAAAAGAGAGATTGGACAGAATGGCCAAGAATATGAAAAAGTCGCTAGAAATGAAGAAAAAAATAAGAGAAATGATTATAAAAGAGAGGGAGGAGGAAATAATACAGAAAGACCAGAGAAAAATGTAATTAGTTTTTAAGTTTCACATTTCTTGTTAAATTTAATGATTAACTACAATTTAATAATTAAATACAATTAATAAAAAATAAAAGGTACATCGTTAAATTAATTTTGGAAAAAATGGTCTTAAACATTTGAGGGGACCTCAAAATGGATATTTCCATCTTTATCTCGAATTTTTTTTTAGCTCGTTCACAATACTTTGCCTTCTCGGAGGTGGATCGGGAAAGTAAAAACTCAAAAAATCTTAAATGTCAAAAAATCTCAAACGCAAAAAATTTCAAAAATCTCAAAAATAAAAAAATCTCAAAATGGGTAAAATACGTCAAAAACACAAAAAATTTCAAAAATCAAAAAAATCTAAAAAAATTTTTAGACGGTTCAAAAACATCTCAAAAATCTCCAAAAATTCTTTAAAAATCTAAAAATTTACAAAGAATCTCAAAAAATTTAAAACGTCAAATCTCAAAAAATTCAAAATAGTAAGTGTCTCAGAAACTCAAAAATTTGATCAAAAAATCTCTAAGAATTCAAAGAAGTCAAAAAATCTCAAAAGCTCAAAAAACCTTAAAAATTTGAACAAAAAAATCTGAAAAATCTTTGAAAACCTCAAAAAATCAAAAAATATGAAAAAAATTCAAAAAACCCAAAAACACAAACTCAACACAAACTCAACAAATCTCAAAACCTCTTTAAAAACCTCATAAAATCTCTAAAAAATCTCAAAAGATTCAAAGAGTCTTAAAAAACTCGAATTAATTTCAAAAAAATTTCAAAAAATCTTAAAAAATATTAAAAAATTTGAAAAAACCAAAAAATCTCAAAAAATCTTAAAACACTTCAAAACATTCTTAAAAAAATCTATTATTTTTTAAAAAATCTAAAAAGTCCCAAAGAATCTCAAACAATCTCAAAAAATCTCAAAAAACCTCTAAAAATCTCAAAAATCTCAAAAAAACTCAAAAATATCAAAAAACTTGAAAAAAACCTCAAAAACAAATTGAAAAAAACTATTGACAAAATTGGAAAAAATTGTAAAAAAATTGCAAAAATTGAAAAAAATCCACGAATTCTTTTTCAGATATTTAATGTTAAAGTTTCAAATTTTGACATTTTTTTATTTTTGACAGGTGACAGTTAGAGAAATAATTTTGACTGTCCTGTATAGAGTTTTTTATGGGCTTTCAAATGACATATTGCAAGTCGAATTCCGTGACATATTGCATCTGTCATATTTTGATAGTGACACTTCCGTTTGACACATGTCATACAAAAACTAATGATCGTAATGAGGGAAAGGGGGCTACATGAAAAAGTAAAAAATTAAACCCAGGTGGGTAAAAACACTAATTAAAGTAAAACATAATTAAAATAAAAATTGAGTGGTAAAGGGGAGTTGTGAACTTGGTCACAGTCCAGTTTTTTCTGAATGCCCTAAAAGGCGTCCCATTATGACTACGTTCACAACCCCCCTTTACCACTCAATTTTTATTTTAATTATGTTTTACTTTAATTAGTGTTTTTACCCACCTGGGTTTAATTTTTTACTTTTTCATGTAGCCCCCTTTCCCTCATTACTATCCTACCTCCTCCTTCAATTAGTTGCAGCACACCCTGTTATAATATGCTAATTTTTATTTAACATTTAATTCTCTTGGCCTGAAGATGTTTATTTAACCGAAACTAGTTGCCTTAAAGAAAAAAAAAAATTTAATAAATGTTATTGTGGTACATGATTTTGGGGGTTTCATCTATGATTTGAGAATATAAGTTTAAATAAGGGTTTTGCAATAAGTAATTTGAATAGTTAAGAAATGATATTTTATTTGTAGCCCATGTAAATCTTTTGTCAATAGGTAGTAAGTATGGGTTTGTTGTAGAAGGCAAAATAATCAATTAACCAGGAATTTGCGAGACGTCAGCAATCCATTTTAATTTACGACCTTCCAAGTAGTTTACCATAAACTCTTTTTGAAATTTTGTCATTTGACCGCTTCTTTTTCCATATGTTGTATTTATTTATATAAACAATAAATAATAGAATGGATGAAATCGATTGAATCACTTAGAAAGCACAGATTGAATGACATTCAATTGACATCATAAACCTTAACCTTACTTTTTCTTCTTTTTATTATTAATTTGAACTACTTTTAATGTATGTTTATTCGATTGAAAATTTAGCGCATATGTTAATTTTATTTTTACAGAATTACAATTTATGTTAAAATTATAAAATTTAACACCCGTTAAAAATAAACATACTAGTTATAGAATTACCACTTATGTATTGAATTAAATTTTTTTTTAATTCGGCAACTAGTTTCGGTTAAAAAGTCATCTTCAGGCATGTAAATATACACGATAGTAGAATAGCTATGACAGTTCTAGCCCACTTCTTATGAAAATTAACATGGGAAATCGCAAAGGTCCATTCTGGTAATTTTTTAGCTCATTAAAGGTCACTCGTGACGTTATCAGACCCCACTAGACGAGCCTCGGAACAACTTTTAACAGACCTCGAACAGCTTTTAACAGTCCTCGAACAGGTTTTATCAGGTCTCAAACAGCTTTTAAGAGATCTCGAACAGCTTTTAACAGGTCTCGAACAGCTTTAAACCTGATGAGCGGATCAAACCTGATCACAAGCTGTTCGATAACCTGTTAAAAGCTGTTCGAGATGTGTTAAAAGTTGTTCGAGGCCTGTTAAAAGCTCTTCAAGACATGTTCGAGGCCTATAAAAAGCTGTTCAGAGACTCGTCTAGTGGGGTCTGATGACGTCACGAGTGACCTTGAATGAGCCAAAAAATTACCAGAATGGACCTTAGCGATTTCCCATGTTAATTTCCATAAGAAGTGGGCTAGAACTGTCATAGCTATTCTACTCACGATGAAATAAAACAATTTAATTTGTTTAAATCTTCTATAACAAATGGGTAAAGGTCGTTTCTATTGCGGACCCTCTACTATTAGATAACATTGTAGGAAACTTTCAACATTTCAGTTGTCTAGTGTACTTACACTCTTTACTGAAATAATATTTTTTATTAATAAAACCAATTTATTTAAATATAAAAAAAACCAACGGTTTTTATTCACACATACTAATACTCTACGTGACAAAAATTCAGTCTACTTATATTAAAATATTCTTTCCACTACGCTCATTTCCATTCACATGATATATGGATTTTTAAATCGGGATACAAATATTTTTATTTGAAGTATGCTATGAAAATATAAGAATCCGTATATGGGGCTTGTGTAGAGAGTTTTCAAAGTTTTTTTAATTATTTTTGTATCCTTCAATTCCAGGACACGTGTGTGTCAATATACAAGCAAAAATGATCAGATTTTGGTAAAATTCAAGATTTTTATTTAATTTCATTTTATAAGAAAGAATGTAAAAAATCCTGGAAAACAGATACTGTTCAGGTAAATTCGGAGAATTCAGGAAAACCATGAAGAAAATGATAAAATATAAAAGAATATAAAAATTTATTACTACTATTATTTGACTCAAAAAATATAGAAACAATTTAATATGAGCTTTTTATAATTCATGGATTGTTTCTTTTGTTTCTGTAATTTTTCTTGTTCTATTTTCATCAAATTTTATTATGACCTGAATAGTTAACAGTGCACTTTTCTAAATGAGAAAATTAAAAATATTTTTTGTTGACTCACGATATAAATAATATACAAATTTACAAAACGTTATTTTTAAATGTATATATAAAGTCATAGGAACATTCTCTAAAGTCACTTACACTAATTAGAATTAACATAGGTGAACCTTTTCTAGTTTCGAGCTTAAAAAGGTGTTGGGAGCCATTCGAACAAGCTTTTATGAACGTGTAGGTACTTCATTAAGCAAAAACTCTGTAATCATTGGCAAGGGAGAAATGCTGCATCCTCATTAATTTACTTTGGACGTCTCCCGCTGAGAAAACATAATTCATGGATTAAAAGCACATTGGCGACGAGGAATTCCAAACTAAATTATGAGCCTGTATAAGGTACACTCGGTGAATGCGAAATTTCTAATAACGAAAATTAGTATTTAATCCAGTAGGAGTAATTTATCAAACTTTTAGTTCACTAAGATCAAAGCCTGCTACTGCGGATGTATACAATTTATTGATATCTGGTTGAGATTTTAATTATATAATATCTTTGTTGGAATATTTATCTCTGTCAGATGTTTTTGATATATGGTAATATGGATTTTGGTTTATTTTAACTTTGATCAGAGTAGAGTAATTTTGCTTTAAAAAGTGGGAAAAAAATCAAGACAAATATGGGAAAGAAAATGGGAAAATGAAAAAGAGTAGAAAATGAAGAACAAAATTACCTTAAGAATAGTATACCTGGATCACTTTCACCGAGTTCATCTACCTAAACGAAGAAGTAACAAACCTAGCCGAAGAGAAGAGTACCCTTAGATAAGAAGAGACTAGCTTAGCCTCGTTTACCCCCTAAACTTCCCCAAATTTTCATGAAATTACTCCAATTGGACGTAATGAGTGCCCTTGTGGTAGACGAGACCGACGACAATGACCAGAAGTGGTAACAGAAGAGGAGGACTTTTTGTGGCCCATGTAAATTGCAAAACTCATCGCTTATCGCTTGATGTCTTCTTCTTTTCCCAAAAAAGAGAACGACTTTTTGTGCCCCCTGTATATTGCAAAACTGATCGCTTATCGCTTGACACTATTCTATGGGGATTTAAAGATAATTAATTTTTTTTTGTTTACTTCGTTTTTAAAAAATAACTTACTATGAAACCAAAGTCCTGCTGCTACTACTACTGTTTTTTTAAATCCTAATGTAAGCTATTTCTCTCTCTCTCTCACTCTTATTTTTCTTAAAATTTTTTGTTTCAGAAAAAATGTCAAAGATTGGAATGAGAAATGAATTCTATTACACGATTACCATAATTATCATTACTACTTGATAACGTTACTGTTCTGCTAACTACTGATCAAAAGCTGTTCGAGAGCTGGTCGAAAGCTGTTCCAGACCTGTTCGAAAGCTGTTTGGGGTAGTTTAGGGGGTAAACGAGGCTAAGCTAATCTCTTCTCATCCAACGGTACTCTTCACTTCGGCTATCTTTCTCCCAATGCACAAAAATGTGTCCAACAGAAGTCATCAGGTGAATATATGTGCTTCTGCGCACTTGGAAGTTCATCTGACTCGGTATTACTCGTAATTCTTCGCTGTTTATCGATTCAAATCAAAATTATATCTTAGATTTTACGACCTCGTAAACCTATTGAACAATGGGTTACTCGGAATTGTTTTTCAGCCTGTCATAATGACAGGTCGGAGGTTTTCAACGGATTTCGCTGTATTTTGACATCCAGACGTGTTTGGAAGTGATTCGCTCTCACTTTAAGCAAAAATTATCAATCTGTCAAAATGACAGGTCAGTGATTTTGACGGATTTCGGTGTATTTTGATCCCTTGAACTGTTCTATGGAGGTTTTGACCCTCAAAGATGGTCGGTTAAAATTTCTGCTACGGAATCGGCTTATTCCACAATTTCGGTAATCAGTGGTCTTGGTATACCTATACACCATAAATACGGTCCCTGCTAGGGCGCCAAATTTGTAACGCTCTTTGTGTCATTAAGTGGTCTTTTGGCGCCTTAAGGTATGTTAATGCTCATACGAATTTCGCAAAATTTATGCGAATCGGAAAATTTTTTGCCGTCCCCAAAATTTGAACGTTTTATTTATTTCCTTTTTCAATATGTACTAATCAATTTTTCCTTGGTTTGTTTTACGAGTTATAACCTCAAATTTTCTTCTATATTTATTATTTGTCACTGTCACTGTCACTTTGCTTCTTCGTATCTTCTTCTTTTTCCAAACATATCTGCACCCAATCCCACTCTACAGTTAAAATTGCTTCACAAAATTTGCTCTTTTGGCGCCTTAAGGTATCTTAATGCTCATACGAATTTCGCAAAATTTATGCGAATCGGAAAATATTTTGACGTCCCCAAAATTTGATGTTCATACTCAAGCGAAATAATTTGGCTGTTTCTGTCAACGGTCAAGTCAGATAAGTCAAAATATTTGAAATTATTGTGTTGCGTTTGTGAATTTTGTAAACAAACTAAACTATAAATAATAATTGATTCAAAAACAGAAACAAAACTAAATATATTGATCTTTTATAGATTATATTACGAACATTTACCATTATTGGTATATCTGTCACATTCTGTGACACGTCAAAAAAGTTCAAATAATTCAACTCTATTGCGAAAATTTCAGGCGCCATTTTATTCGCATAAAATTAGCGAAATTCGTACTACCATGAACATGCCTTTAGTCCGGGTTTCCACTTGCACGGGCAGCTTCAGTGAAGAAAAATAACTCCAGGGGCCGTTATCGACCAATGTCTTTACTTGCCCTACTGGGTTGAGTAACTGGGTATAAGTAAACCAAATCCGGCGAGGAAGAACGGGTGTGCAACACGGTTCAATATCTGTGGTGAATCGGACTGTATTCACGTCTTCTAGGCTTGGATTAAGGTATCTAAAAATCCTGGTGTATCTATTGATTCGATTTTGTTTAGAACTGTAAGTACCACCTGTTGAATTCAACAGAATTCTGTAAGATAGCGCTGTTCAAAATTGTTCAAGTCCTGGTACTTAAGCACATGAGATGTCAAATAAATTATTTTCTGTTAGTGTCAATGTATATTTTCTATAATCGGTGTGTTTTGAAATTGCTTTTACTTTTACCTATAATATCTTTTTTCGTAGTTTTTATTATAGTTTCTTTCATCAGTTCTTAGTTATTTAAGTTTAGTTACATTTAATCCAGTAGTTAGTTAATAAGGAATTGTTCTAAATAGTGTATAAGAATACTTTTCGTCAAATTGGGTCGTTCTTTATTTTGTGTGGACATTGTATGAGAATATAAAACACTCTGTGTAATCTGTGATTACAGTTTACTATGAGCGATGTATGCGCCATCTGAAATTTGTAATCTGAAACTCGGATTCGTGAAATAATTATTTGGCAACACGTTTCGTAACATCGATAGTCACGATACCACTCGATTATATATGAAAAGCAATAAAAATATTTTTGATAAAATTCATTTGTTTGTTCATTCTATTCACATTATATAAAACCCTCTATTCAGCCAGTAGACTACAGCATCGCATTAAATCCGGTCTATGAGCTATTTTAAGCAAGCCAGATTAAATCAACGGCGTATTATAAACTATAAACTTATTGATTTTTTCTTTTTATGGATAGTAGGGGTCAGGGCACTTGAGCGTGGGAAAATTTCCTATTCCAAGAGCAATGTAAGCCACGCCCCATTTCCATAGTTTTTCGTCATTTTTGCCGTTTTCGCCGTTTTCGTCGTTTTTCGTTGTTTTCTCTGTTTTTTTGCTTGACAAAAAACGACAAAAACAACGAAAAACGTCGACAACGACGAAAACGACGAAAACGTGGAAAAACTATTTCAATTCAATTACTGGATGTTATCTCTAAAATTTCCCAATACGGCCATTGTATTAGTTTCATATTATATTTCCATTTTAAATGAAGCAAACTTTCATGAAAAATAAAACTTTCTTTTTTTTTAGTAGGATGAATCTGTCGGGACGAGGCTTTCAGTTTTTTTTTTATGATTTATAAGAGATATTTGAAATTAATATTCAATCAGCCGAGAATCCAGGTTTCCAGGATAACTCAATTCTTATCCTCGGCAGGAAATATAATTAAGTTTCAGAAAATGGCAGTATTTACAAAGGGATGGAATGTACAATATAGCACAAAGTGGTTCAAATAACCTGAAATAATTTCTACAGGTAATGTTATAAATAATCTTAAAGAAAATAATATTTTATTAAATCGATAATGAATAAATTTAGTTAATTACAACAGAAAACCCAATTTGACTTCTCAATGGAAACAGATATACGTAACAGATTCTATATATAAAAAAATTAATTTTAATATAAAACAACGCAGAAATAAATATATTGTAGATAATAATCCTCACTTATGATGGAAGAAGAAGTACTTATTTAAGTTAAGGGCTGGTTTGTATATCTTTAGTTTATAATTTTATGGTTTTCTTCACTTCATTATTTTTAGATTAAAGAGCAAATTCGAAGGACCAGTTGCCGATGCAACAAATATTATTGTAATAAATAGTTACAGTTACGATTGAATAAAACTACACTCTTTTATAGGATTATAGACTATAGAAATGTTTATTAAAAAATCTCTCCCGCTCCAACCTGAACAAAAAATGGCACAACATATATAGATATTTGCATAAATTATGAATTCATGATATTCAGTTGATGATAGTTGCGTAAGATTGGAATAACCTTCCTAAAACCTTCAGCGATTCAAATCCAAACGTGAATCGCCATTTTCGTGCACGTTCCGGTCCTTTTAGCGGCTTAAAAGATTTCCTATAGTGTGTGTGCCGTATCCATCCAGTATGTTATTTAAGAAGAGGGTAAGACACTTTTATTAATAATTTGATATTGCTTAGGGAGCCCAAAAATATTTTCATTAAAAATACATGAACATCAACTAATGTTGTTCTTTAAATTTTCATTTCTAGAAAATAATACTTCATGTATAATAAAAAAAGGATTTTCTTTTACCTTTTGACCGTTTGTTTTCCTAACTCAAGAGTCTTTTAACCCGAATTCATGGATTTTCACTAAATCGTACAAAAGACCCTTTACACTAGTGAAAGTTCCCATCGCCCCAAAGCGTAGGTAATTCGTTTAGCGGTTTATTCAAAGGGCATCCTTTTGAAACGACGGTTAGATAAGTTGCTGTTCGACAAACTCGTCGAATATAAGCGAAACAGAGAATCTAAAAGTTTCCTAATATCTACTGTTTTGAAAGTTTCGATTATAGACTAAGTTTACATTAGAATAGACGAGATTAATATTAAATTACAAAAAGCGTGGTTAGTTTTCCTGTGTAAACAATTGGTAAGTAAACATGTTTAAAATTTAACCGAATTTGAGATAGTGAAATTAACTCTTCAGGAGCTCTGCGCTCCAACCCCTCCCACATCCTATATAAATAGTTAAAGCAACTCTTTGAAAAATACCTCAAAAAATATTGTGACAAATTTTCATAAACAGTATTCAAAAAATTGATTAAATGCTTCGTTTACTAGTAAACTCTCTACTCACAACTACCAAACAACCATGTTTCAGATACTTTTAAAAATGTCGGCACGTAAACTTAATCTAATAAAACGTCTGAATTACAAAAAAAAATGGAAAATAATATAAATCTTCCTATATAAGCACGCGTCGACGGAAGAATAGTAATCCGTCAACACAAACCAGAATCAGGAGTAACATTTAAAAATATTTTATCCGTCAGTGCTTTTCTAATTTTGTTTGCTCAATGACTCTTTATTAATGTCATCTAATTTGATAGATGTCCCGCAGTTAATACAAGGGTAGATAGATCCCTGTACTTTATCTCTGCATGATAATAAAAAAAAAACATAATTTATAACAGGTGAATTATTCTTTAGGTGTCTAATAAATTGTTTCATATTTAACTGTTAAGCCTCAAGGAAATTAGATATAACTGTAGACAATATAACAGGATTAGATTATAGCTATTAATTTCGACATTTTTTCCAATATCCATATTATTTTAAATTATTTAAATTGATACCATTTCTGGATAACGACACTAGTGGATTATGACAGCTCTGGCATACTCCTTATGGAAACTAACATAGGAGATCCAATTTTTGGTACACGTCAAGGTTCCGATCCGCTCTAGACGAGTCTGGATCCTCTTTCTATGGTTCCGATCAGCGCTAAACAAGTCTAGCTTACGCCTATGAGGATCAAATCTGATCGTGGATCGGAAGCTGATCAAAGCAGATCAGAAATGGATCGAGACTCATTTAGGGCGGATCGGAACCATCGGAAGCGGATCGAGACTCGTCTAGCGTGGATCGGAACCTAGACGTGTACCAAAAATTACCAGAATGGACCTTAGTGATTTCCCATGTTATTTTCCATAAGAAGTGTTCCAGAACTGTCATAGCTATTCGACTGAGGCTTATGTCATAAAATGGGTTTCAGACATTATGTAAATGAACGATAATATATTAAATAAAATGGATAAAATAATTAGAATAATATTTATAATATACTGCAGCAGAAGGTTCTAAATAAAGTACGTTATCTTAATTGTAAATGATTATTAGTAAGGGAAAAAAGGGATGAAGGAAAAAAAAGGAAAAAAAGTTGAAATATGAAGAAAATAGTAAAAAATTTAGAGCATGAAGATGGCAGTAAGAAAAGATAAAAAAGGGGGAAATAAAAACGTCTTTAATCCTAGCTTTGAGGGAAAAAGTGACAAAAAAATGTTCAAAAAAAAGTTTGAAATAAAGAAAATAATAAAAAAATCGGTTGTGTCGCCCCAAAACATTCCCGACGAGTATTCCACGAATACTTGATCAGATATTTAATGTTAAAGTTTCAACTTTTGACATTTTTTTATTTTTGACAGGTGACAGTTGAAGAAATAATTTTAACTGTTCTGAATAGAATTTTTCTAGGGCTTTCAAATGACATATAGCATGTCCAATTCCGTGAGATATTGCACCTGTCATTTTTTGATAGTGGTACTTCCGTTTGACAGATGTCGTACAAAAACTAATGGGTTCTTCCGACGGGTAACCCAAACCCCTATATCAAATTTCAGCTCAATCGGATTAAACGTGTGGCCTCTATCGTGGAAGAATACACACACACATACACACACACAGACCGACAGACAGACTTCCATCTGGAAATGGTCTTAATCGTCTCAGGGGTCCTGAAAATGGATATTTCTGTTTTTATCTCGAACTTTTTTTTTATCTCGTTCACAATACTTTCCCTTCTAGGAGGTGGATCGAGAAAGTAAATGTAGGGGAAAAAAGTGGTAAAAAATATTTGGCAAAAAAAAAGGTTGAAACATGAAGAAAATAGTAAAAAAGTAAGAAAAAAATGAGAAAGGACGAAAAAAGATAGTAAAAAAGGTAAGGGACAAAATGTGAACGAAGGAAAAAAGTAGGAAAATAAGATTAGAATATGTAGAAAACAGTAAAAAAGAGAAACAAAAGTCAGGAAAATAAGTGAGAAAATTATGAAACCTGAAGAAAACAGTAAACATTAGGGGAAAAAAGAGAGTTGAGGCAAAAATAGAAAAAAAATTTAAAACATGAAGAAAACAGTAAAGAATTCGAATAATGAAAAAAACAGAAAAAGTGGTAAAAAATAGTTTGCAAAAAAGGTTAAAACGTGAAGAAAATAGTAAAAAGAAGAGAAAAACATGGAAGAAAAGTAAGTTTGAAACATGAAGAAAATAGTATAAACATGGGATGGAAAAACAGGCTGTAAAAAAGTGGAAAAAAGTATGAAACATGAAGGAAACAGTAAAAATAGGTGAAAAGGAAAGTAGAGGAAAAAAATAGAAGAAAAATTAAAATAAAAATATATATTCTTATAGCTATTTGTCAAAATTAACGTTTTAAAAGAAATCTGCAATTTTATCTTGTACTGAAAGTCGGTGAACGCATTCACCATTTTTTAAATTATTTGAAATTTTCGTTTTTTACTGCGGTTTTTGACTTTTTTGCATTTTTGCCGGTTTTTTCCATATGTCACAATTTTTTATTTTTTCGTTTATCCGGTAATTTACAAATTTATTTTTGTTTTTTTTTCGTGTTATCTGATTTTTTCCAATGTTTACTGATTTTTTTCGATTTTTTTTTATTTTTTCGATTCTTCTATTTTTTCAGTTTTTTTTCTCATTTTTCTGATTTTTAATTTTTAATTTCTTAACCAACTTTGAAATAAAAAATGTATTCCTGTCACTATTTGATAAAGTTAACGATTTAAAAGAATCTGCAATTTTATTTTGCGCTGAAGTCGGCGGACGCATTCACCATTTTTTTAATTATTTAATATTTTCGTTTTTTTTTCTCTGCGGTTTTTAGCTTTTTTGCGATTTTGCCCATTTTTTCCAAATTTTACAATTTGTTTTTTTATTTTTGCATTTTTCCCGCAATTTGGAATTTTATTTTTGATATTTTTTTCAGTATAATCTAATTGTTTCCAATATTTTCCCTTTTTTTTTATTTTTTTTTATTTTTTCGATTTTTCTATTTTTCATGTTTTTTTCTCATTTTTCTGATTTTTTTAATTCCTTAACCAACTTTGAAATAAAAATATATATATTCCTATCACTATTTGATAAAATTATCGTTTTAAAAAAATCTGCAATTTTATCTTGCACTTAACATCGGCGGACGCATTCACCATTTTTTTAATTATTGCATTAAGAGCTGAAATACCAAAAAACGTATTTTTAATATAAAATTTACAATTTTCAAAATATCTTTTTGAATTTTTTTATACCAAAAGTGTGTTTTAAGGATTACCTGACAACATTCAAATGTAAACAAAAAAACTCAATACGATCCAAAAAAAAAATTAATTTGCATGTGGCCATGGGCATAAGCATTGTGAGTTTACCATTAGTCTAATAAAAAAAAAGTTCAAGCAGTTTATAGATAATTGGTATCACATGAAATTTTTTTAAAAAATGTCTATTATATATCAAGAATTAAAAAAAAATACTAAAATGGGAGAACCCTAATTTTAAACAAATTTACTTTAATTTTTGCTAAATGTTTGTAATACAAATTGTAGAAGTAGGTATGTATTATTTAAAAAATAAAAAAAGAAAATTTTAAATTCATTGACCAATAAGTGCTTAGCGTTTAAAATAAGAAACGCCGAAATCATCATTTTTAAAACCAAATAATTACTTTCCCGACCCACCTCCTAGAAGGGAAAGTATTATGATCGAGCCAAAAAAAATTTCGAGATAAAAACAGAAGTATCCATTTTCGGGTGCCCTGAGACGATTAAGATCATTTCCAGATGAAAGTCTGTCTGTCTGTCTATCTGTGTGTGTGTATGTATGTGTGTATTCTCATATTTTTTACTATTTTTCCAGATTTTTCGTAGTTTCCGATTTCTTCCCTAATTTCTCTGTTTCGCTATTTTCTCCAATTTTTTCCATTTTTTCTATCTCTTTCTAGTTTTTCCTGTTTCCATTATTTTATTCTATTTCCCTCATTTTTTTGTATTTCTCTGTATTTGTACTTATTTTTCCCTATTTATTCCTCATTTTTCCCTATTTTTCGTATTTCTTCATATTGTTCCTGTTTTGTACTTATTTTTCCTAATTTATTCCCCATTTTTCCCTATTTTTCGTATTTCTTTATATTGTTCATGTTTTTAATTATTTTTTCTCGTTTCTCTCCATTTACGTCTATTATTTTCTATTATTTCCTATTTTCCCTTTTTCCTTATTTTTCCCCTACGTTTTACTATTTTCCCATATGTTTCCATTTCACTAATTTCCCTATTTTTTCCTGTTTCCTTATCTTTCCCACTTTTTCACTATTTTTTTTTTAAATTTTCCTATTTTTCGCACGGTTTTTCCCTATTTTTCCCAAAGCCCATTTTCAACTATTTTTCCCAAATTTCCCAATTTTTCAAATTTCTTATTATTTTTCCTTATGTTTCTCTATTTTTCACTATTTTTTCAAATTTCTATATTTTTACTTTCCCGACCCACCTCCTAGAAGGAAAAGTATTGTGAACGAGCTAAAAAAAAATTCGACAGGTAAAAACGGAAATATCCATTTTCGGGTCCCTTGAGACGATTAAGACCATTTCCACTTGGAAGTCTGTCTGTCTGTCTGTGTGTATATGTCTGTGTGTGTATTCTTCCGCGATAGAGGCAAAACGTTTAATCCGATTGAGCTGAAATTTGGTATAGGGGTTTTGGTTACCCGTCGGAAGAACTCATTAGTTTTTGTAAGATATCTATCAAACGGAAGTGTCATTATCAAAAAATTGCAGATGCAATATCTCATGGAATTTGATATACAATATGTCATTTGAAAGCCCTTAAAAAACTCCATTCATAATAGTCAAAATTATTTCTCCAACTGTCACCTGTCAAAAATAAAAAAATATCAAAACTTGAAACTTTAACATTAAATATCTGAAAAAGTATTCGTGGATACTCGTCGGGAAAGTTTTGGGGCGACACAACCGATTTTTTTAAAATGCTATCCACAACACAGTGGCGTGCGAAATTTCCAGGATACAAAAAAATAATAACAACAATATTTCACATTAGACAGCAAAAACAAAAGAGAAAAACCTTATTTTTAAAGTAACGCGTTACTTTTTAGTAACGAGTTACTTTTGTAGTAACGCGTTACTGTAACGAAATAACGTAATACCGTTAATTTTCGCCCACTTTAAAAAGTAACGAAATTACTAGTAACGCGTTACTGGAAAGTAACGTTTTAGTTTCGTTACTCCCAGCTCTGGAATATAATTATAAATTTTTTAAATAAATATCTTAATTTGTAAACTTATGGAATTCGTTGCTACTGGTATTTGATTAACATTTTAGAACAGATCATCTTGATTCGATTTACGTCCCTTATTCATATTAAATTTCCTGGGTTCAGTGAACACCATTCCGTTGTAATTTATAGGACCTTTACTGAAATAAATAACCAGAATGCTAATTAGCCCTTGGGATTATCTATTTGTAGGTGCTATACTGGTTTAATTTTAAAATAAATTAATTACAATAATTATATTTAAACTTTATACTAATATTTCTGAATTCTCATTTAACCTATATAATAATGTTCATTAATGTTCACTTTATTATCTATATTCTCTTCATTATAAATTTTCAACATATTACCATCTGTATTCCACAAATTTCGATACATTTAACGAAGTTTTAAGAGACGCAGAAACTAATTTTGTCAAGTTTGAAATCTCGTTGGTAGCAAAACTTTACCAGGAAGTTCGAAATCAATTTAACCATACGCATCTGGTTGGAGTTAAGTTCATTTTCTAAGAGTTTTTCGTGGAAAAGAAGATGACAAAATATCACAGAGATTATTTTGTAGTTTTTTATTACAATTTTTCTTATTAAGCTCATTCATAAAGTTTAGAGAATATCAGAAAGTGGAACTAAAATTAATAATAAAAAAATGCTATTAAGTTTTTTTTCTTCCCGGAACCATTCTTTATCAACCGGATTCATGCAGCCATGTTGCTAATGTAACAAAATATTTAATTTTTATATAAATTTTAGGTGACAAATCAATTAAAGATTACAAAAAAATAAACCAAAGGAAAAAAAGTCAAGGACACAAGGGAACGGCGAGGACTAGAAATATACTATTGTTTTCAAGTAAATTTGGCAGAATGAAAAAATCGGTACCCACGAATACTTTGTTAAAGTTTCAAATTTTGATATTTTGATAACCCAAACCCATATACCAAATTTCAACTCAATCGGATTAAACGTGTAAAAATACACACAGACAGACAGAAAGTAAAATCAGAAAAATCAGAAAAATCGGAAAAAATAAGAAAAAACATAAAACATTGGAGAAAATTGAAAGAAAACTAAAATTGTTACCAATGTCGGTCTTGAGGACCCTCCACTGTACCAAATTAAACCAAAAACTAATGGTCGCATTCTAGGCACACACCGACCCTCCATACCAAATTTCAGCTTGATTGGTCAAACGGTTCGGCAGTTGTCGTGGAAGATTACACACAGACACACAGACAGACCATACGCTGGAAATGGTTTCAATCTTCTTGGGGGACCTCAAAATGGATATTTCCATCGATATCTCGATTTTTTTTTTGCTCGTTCACCTTACTTTCCCTTGGATGGGTCCGGGAAAGTAAAATTGTAGAAAAAACCGAAAAAAAATCTAAAAATTGCAAAAAACCAAAACGAAAACGAATTCGTAAAAACAAAAGAAATTGAAATATATTTCAAAAAATAGCAAAAAATCGCAAAAAACCGCAAAAACAAAAAACCGAAAACAATTGTAACCATAAAAAAATAAAAGGAAAAGAAAAAATTCAAAAGAATTGAAATAAATCGCAAAAAAATCTTAAAAAAAATCTGATGTAGCCAGCACATGACCTCTCGCCATTTTTGAATCAAAAATTTACAGGTTGACACAAAAAAGTATGAAAAAAAATTATTTTTTTGTAAATCTGGCAACAATGGCAAAAGTTTCGAAAATTTTAATGAGATGAAAATAAACTATGTGGTATACAAAATATATGTGTAAAACTTTATTGCCATTTTGTACAATAATGGCGTCATCACCCATAGCAACTGCCACTTCCGGTTGTGCGATTGGCACCAAAATCTAATCAGATCTAATCTAGGGTATCAGAATCCTGTATGCAAAATTTCAAATTTTTTTATTCAGTAGTTTTTGAGTTATCGTTACTACAACATCCATCCAAACACACACACACACACACTAACACACACACACACAGACATCATCGCGAAAATATCAAAATCGTATTCTAGGGACCCTAAAACGTGTTTATTCATTGAAAACTCACTACCCAATTTTTAGCATGATTCCTATACCTCTCTTATCTGAAGGGCGAGAGGTAAAAACGGAAAAATCTATAAAAAACGCAATAAATCTCAAAAAAATTGGAAAAAAAATAGCAAATGATTACAAACAATCAGAGGAATAAGAAAAAGTTAGAAAACAAATGACACAAATAGAAAAAAACAAAATAATATCAGAAAAAAATGAAGAAAAAAATAAAAAATCAGAAAAAATAAGTAAATCAGAAAAAAAACCAAAAAAAATCAGAAATAACAGAAAAAATTAAAAGAAATGTCCTTTCCAGGATTATTAGGATACCAAAATTCTTAATTTTACTGGTTATACATATGGCGTAAATAAAAGGATCAGAAGGGACAGAAAGAATCAGAAAAAATTCACAAAAAATTATGAGTGGGCCAACTATCTTCCTACGGCTTGTATCGTCGAAACTAAATAAAAATATCGAAATGAAAAAAAATTGTTTTATTTAGTTCGAAAATCGCTACAACTGGTAAATAGTTATACGGAGTGATCCATATTCGAATGGCTAAAAATTTTGTGATTTTTTTAAATGAGACACCGTATATATTTACTACTTTAGTGGAATTTATTAGTTTTGACGGCTACAAACCGCAGGAAGATAATTGGACCACCCTGTATAAGAAAAAGTAAAAAAAAACAATAAAATAAAAATAAGAAATCAGAAAAAACTCATCATATAAAATTTAGAAAAATTTCGAAAATAAACTAGAAAGAGAAATAAAAGATTGAAATGAAAACAAAGTAAAAAACAAATTCTGAAACATTTTGGCTGAATGTAAAGAAACAAATATTGAAGGTGACAAAATAAACGTATGGAACCAATAAAAATTAATAAAAATATAAAAGAAACAGTTGAAATGGTTAATTCAGCAATTAAAAGAGGCAGTAAAACAAAAAAAAACCTGGAAAAAATGTCAAAAAAAATTACAGAAATGGGTAAAATAGCAGTAGAAATAATAAACAAAATAATAGCAAATGTAATAAATCAAAAGAAGGAAAAATATAATACAGAAATCATTGATAAAAAAGAAAAAGAAGACCAAACAAAAGTCTGTTTATTGAAAGATCAAAAACCAGTTATAAAAATAGAAGAAGTACAAAAAGGTATTAGGAAAAGCGACAGGTCATGATTTAAAATTGTCTAACGAGTTGCCTTGGGCGCCATCTGTTATTTATAGTGTAAGAGACCACTTGCTCTAGGCAGTATCAGTGAAGAAAATTATAAATATTTTTATAGAATTAATTTTACTTAATACAATAGAGGTTTTAGTTAAAGATAGTTGTTTTTTTTTTAAATATTTCTTAACCTCAAAAAAATATTCTTTTAAATTGTTTTAGGAATTGTTTAAAACTTTCTAATTACCTTCCACTAACACAGGAAAACATTTTTTTGTCTGAAATCCAAACCTGATTTCAAGATGGTTCTTTACTGGATTTTATTTTCTTCTCGTGAGTTACGTAGCACAAAATTATTTACAAAATATTTATAAATTTTATACCAATGGATATTTGTTTTTTTTTTTATTTCTGTATGTTATTATTATTTTAATTTTCTTTTTAGGATGAAATTTTTTTACAAAATTTCAAGTTTTTTCAACAAAGTTCCTAGTAAAGCATAGCAACGGCTGATCAAATATTTGTTGATTTTTGAAACTAATAAGTTGGACCAATCAAATCAATGGATTTTAATTATATCACCAGAAATGAATTTTATTTTATGGAAAATAAATACTTTTGGACTAGTTTATTTAATCTGACTATATCAATGACTTTTAGGAATTATTTATTATTTTTCAAAATACTGATTAATTTCCATAACAATATTTATTGAGTAAAAATATATTAAAATATTATCTGATCATAATGTTTAATCAACATTTTTTTAATACATTTTTGTATAAATTTTTTAAATTATGTAACCTACCTTTAAATAAATATTAAACAAAAAATCACTGAAATAACACATTAATATTCCTTAAATATCTCAAACAAACAACATTTTTTAATCCACCGGTAATTTCTTCAACGTTTTCAGTCAGAAAATCTCGTCACACCGAAAAATCAGTTCGCAAAAACTCGCGATCGCCCAAAAATTTTATACAAAACCTGTACAGTTAGTTCGCGCAAACTGTTAATACAGAAACCGGGTTGAAGCCGAACGGGGTTGCTGCTGAAATTTCCTGAAAAACACGCCTGCTCAGTGTTGAAAGACCGCCACTGACCCAACCGGGGATGGTATGCTGCTCCATTCAGTTTTATGTTTGTAAATGTACACTGTATTTAAAACTGACGTTTACTATTCATTCAAGAGAGGGTTCACTTCACCTACTTTTATCTAAATGTCTCAATAGATTTAGATGAGAATTTTTAAGACGACGAATAAACGCTATATTTCTTTAATGTTTTTTACTTTATATATAGGATGTTTCTATTGGAAACTACTTTAAGAATCTAAAATATGGCTAAAAGCATAAAGGTATAAAGTGCTTTTATCTCTAGTAAAAAAATAAAATAACAAACTCAAATTAAATATTGCACGTACTTACAGTTAAATTATATAAATTGATATAAGATTGAAAAATGCTGGAATTTTTTTTAAGTAAATATATAAATAAATAAATGGAGTATTAAAATTAACAAAATTGATTTCATCCCTTCGGGGGTGAAAACTGCCCCTTAATTTAAAAATCCGATTAACGCGTAGACATTGAGTTGAGATAAATAATTTATACTTTCTCTCCTATTTCTAATTAAATTTCTTGGAGACAAATAATAAAAAATATTTGCACTCCCTCAGGGGGGGGGGAGCCACTCACCTCTGAAAGAATCACCCTGTATGTTTTTGGTTGACGCACTTACTCGAGCGTGTTTTTGGTTGACGCAGTTACTCGAGCTGGTCAATATTTGTTTAACCCCAATTTTGAACCCCTATTATCATTACTGCACAATACAATGATGACAAGTGTGGTATCGTTGAATTTGTTTTTGAATGATATATCCAAAATTGTAATATTATACCGGTTGTCCCATTTAAAAAAATTATGTTGGGGTCACGTGACCCGAAACGACAGGAAAAACGGAAGTCATTTTATAATAAATTTAAGCATCAGTTTCGACTGTTTATATCTGCCAAATTTCATACATGTCATATGAACAGTTTTCGAGAATTTGGACTGTCAAAACGTCGTGTCACTGACTGACTGACAATCATCGCACATCCTAAACCAAGGTGATAGAGACGTGAAATTTTCAGGGTAGTTTTCTTTGGTAGCGTAGGGGAGCACTAAGAAAGGAATTTTGAAAATTCGCACTTTAAGGGGTTCAAAATTGGGGTTAAACAAATATTGACCCGCTCGAGTAACTGCGTCAACCAAAAACCGGCTCGAGTAAGTGCGTCAGTACATTACCCGCTCGAGTAAGTGCGTAAACCAAAAACATACAGGGTGATTCATTCAGAGGGGAGTGGCTCTCCCCCCTGAAGAAGTGCAAATATTTTTTATTATTTGTCTCCAAGTAATTTAATTAGAAATAGGAGAGAAAGTATAAATTATTTAACTCAACTCAATGTCTACGCGTTAATCGGATTTTTAAATTAAGGGGTAGTTTTCACCCCCGAAGGGATGAAATCAATTTTTGTTAATTTTAATACTCCATTTATTTATTTATATATTTACTTAAAAAAAAATCCAGCATTTTTCAATCTTATATCAATTTAGAGGTGGGTGTCGCCCTTAACATACACTTTGTGCTTAATTGTTAGGGCGTTGTAAATTTTTTATTTCCATCACAATTAGCACATTACAGAGCATTATTTTGGGGTCTCGTAAAAATTGGCGATTTTGGGGGTGACGCAACCATTTTAGAGCCGCGGGACCTAAATTTTCATTATCGGTGTCCTAAAAAGCTTATAGTAAAAGCAGTCTCTAGAGTACATACATAAGTATTAAGAAGGAATTTTAACTATATAACTCATGACACAAAAAATATACAAAGTTTTTAATTGTTATCACGTTAGCATTATTTTAAAAACGTTTTTTTTGTTGTATGTTTTTGCAACTTTTCGAAATTGTAAAAATTGAACCAAACGTTATTTAAAAAAACTCGGTGAAGCTAGAGCGACATGTTTTCTGAAAATTACAAAAAAAAGTTAAGTCGATTGAAGTTCTTTTAAACTCTTACCAAATGGAGAGAAAAAAAATTATAATAATTTATAGATTAACTCTATTATTAATAACTATAAAATGAATAAAACATTAAGACATAATACCAAACAAACGGTTAATTTGCTAAGGAATTGATAAATTAACAAAATAAAATGATGTCGTTGTTTATATTCCCAACCCATTAATTAAAAATATTACTAATTTTTATAAATAGATTTTAACATTTCCTCCAATTGGTATTTACTTCTTTTTACCCAAAATCATCAATATCTTAATAAATTACTAATCATCCCCTTAGTAATTACAGTAACTCAGAATCTTAAAATAGTTTTTGGCTAAAATCCACTTAAATTTTCATCACATTCCAATTCGCCAAATTCTAAATTCCCTCCCAACTTCATTACCATACGCCCTACTTAAATGGTATATGTGTGTAAGTGCTACTGACATTTCCACACCACCCCTATACCGCATCATCTCCTAAATCTACAGGTGGCACTTTGGTAGGGTGTCTGTTCGGTCTCCGTCGCGTATCGATCTCTCTATTAAATTTCATTGTGGAAGGAAGGCAACTTGGTAATCATTGAGATTGGATCAACCTTCAAGGAAGATGTCATTTTAGAGTGCTACAATAAAAAATGAAATTTTATAATGTCAAGTTAACAACATAATTATTCGAATCCTCAATTAGTCATATGCGGAGTAGAATATTTTAAATTTTTCAACAAAATGTTTATTAATAAATTTATTCATTTTTATAATAATTAACAGGTTAAAGACTCAATTATAATCAAGCTGTCAACTTACTGACTAATTATATATTATACAGGGTGATTCATTGGGAAATGCGCATACAGTAGGGTAGATGGAGTACGCCGAGGTGATTATAAATATCCTATATTTAATAGAACTGTCTGTTTTTAAAACCTAGATACAGAGTGATTTAATAAATTTGTCCCTTTTTTTAATTAATCATAACTTACGAACCACATTACACATTTTTGTAATATTTCGTACGAATGTTCTTTGTTCACTGTGGTGTCGATGGACATAATAAATAAAAATGTTATTCCAGGTCCGGCATTAAAAAAATTAATAAGTAGGTTTCGACTTCAAACAACACCCTGTATATCAATATTTTATAATTTTATTTACATATTTGGAAAGAGCGGAAAAAAATAATTCAAACTGAATATATTTGGTATTTCCGCACACAACTTTGTTACTTGTTAACTTGAGTCAAATCTAGATGTTTCGATAATAAGATGGTATAAATTTAAAAAAAAAATAAATTTTCTTTCCTAAATGATTCAATTAATAAAATCACCAACTATTTCATATTCTCTTAATTTCTGGATTCTAACCTTAATGAAAAACAAGAGGACAGGTCCGTATTTGGGATAAAATATTATTATCAATGACTAACTTTCAAATGTAAAAAAAATGATCACAACATTCATTCGATGCGCTAAATTAAAAAAAAAAAGATGAGGAAAATGGCCATTCAAAGAAAATCATAACTTTATTTAAAATAAGAATAACGTTGCAAAAAATTAAATTAAAATATAGATATATATATGGCAGTGTTATTGTTATTTAAAACAAATTTATGCTTTTCTCAGAATGGGCATTTTTCTCATTTTATTATTATTTTTTTAATATGTACAGGGTGTCCCAAATTGGTGTGTTTTGCAGGGTATCTCGTAAACTAGAAAAGATAGAAAAAAAGCAGTTAAGATGTTATGACTTCTTTTTTATTAATAAATGGTTTATTTGCACTGTAGGTCCAACCATTGAAAATAAATATGTAATATGTCATATCAGGTGAATGAGAAATAAAAAACGAAACAAAAATCGTCAAAATATACAGGGTGTCCCACTAAAAAAAATAGAAGTTTGCATTATATTTCCTTAGTGAGACCACTTAAAAAAATTCTTGTGCTCCAGTGAACTCTTTAATAATATATCTATTAAAAGTTTTTATAAAGTTATTTTATATTTTTCTTAATTAAGAAGTTATAGAACCTTGCAGTTTTCGACAGTTTCCGATAATCGCCCTGTATTTTCCAAATGCAGAGAGCTACTAAAGATTTAATTAGGCTATCGTTACTTTAATAAAAAAGAAGTCTTAACTGCTTTTTTTCTATCTCTTCTAGTTTACGAGATACCCTGCAAAACACACCAATTTGGGACACTCTGTACAGTGTATTTGAAAGTTAGGTATAGATTATAATATTTTGTCCCAAATACGGACCTGTCCGCTCATTTTACTTAATGTTAGGATCCAGAAATTAAGAGAATATAAAATAGTTGATAATTTTATTGATTGTAAATGGAAAATTATCATTTATTTTTTTTTTTTAAATTTGTACCAACTTATTATCGAAACATCTAGATTTGACTCAAGTTAATAAGTAACAAAGTTGTGTGCCGAAATACCAAATACATTACTTAAATTTTTCTGCCCTTTCCATATATGTTAATAAAATTTTAAAATATTGATATACAGGCTGTCGAAACCTACTTATTAATTCATTTAAGGCCGGACCTGGAATAAGATTTTAATTTATTATGTTAATCGACACCACAGTGGATAAAAACATACGTAGCAAATATTAGCAAAATGTCTAGGGTGATTCGTAAGTTATGATGATTTAAAAAAGTGACAAAATTAGTAAATCACTCTGTATCTAGGTTATAAAGAATGACAGATCAATTAAAAATAAGTTATTTAGAATCACCTCGGTGTGTCCCATCTACCCTTACTATATGCGCATTTCCCAATGAATCACCCTGTATATAAAGGAGAAATGAATAACAAATTTGTTCTGGGATTATCTCACTAATACTATAGAAATTGCAAAATAGTCACACAATGGAAGTAATATTTGCGCCTTGTATCAGACTCTAAAAGTTATGTTTAAGTAGCAAATCTTTGTGAAGTGTATCAATGGGACAATTAATACGATCTTTCTGTAAACTTTTATCAATATTTAACTAGTAGTATGAACTCAACACAACTGAAACATACTTAATAAGTAAAATAATGGATAATATTTTAGTGTTAGTTTCTTTCAAGTCATGACTGTTGTATATACGACAATTTGCTTTAGTTTATAATATGCTGATACTATCGATTCTATAACGGTTAAAGGAAAATTAAACAAGTATTAAGTAACGGTACTATTATTTAATAATTCACAATTTATTATTAAAAGTCTCAATTAGAATATTATATTTTAATTAATATCTAGATTATCATCTTTCACATAAGAAAGCTAAACAAGTGCCTATATTTATCTTTAAAATCCCTCATCACATTTCAAGTGTCTTTATCAGCCCTTCAACCACTATTTCTAAGAATAACGAACAAAATATATGTATATCTAAATTTTAAGTCATTACTTGATTATCTGACCTAAAAAAAATATTTATTTTATTAAAAGAAGTCTTTACTATCTAAATCTAACCTGTGTATTTAAAAAATATTTATTTTATTAAAAGAAGTCTTGACTATCTAAATCTAGCGTGTGTTTAAAAAAAATTGAAAGGCCATGTAGGATTCCATCTCTGGGCACCATTAGCGGCCACTATGTCACGCTGCTATTATAGCTCATGCTTAAATATGTTCAAACTTATTATTTAAGCGAATCACGTTTCACGTGTGGGTAATTTCTAAAATTATGCACAGGTTAACGTGTGTCTAGTCACAGTGTTATTTTTATGGGTTCAAATAATTAGTAGAATACACAGATATCCTAACAAACAATTGACAGTGACTGCAGCTAAAAATCCAGTTCCGTCTGCAAAAACTTTTCAGAAATAACTAAAAAAAAACTTGGTCCCAAGGAGACAAAAAGTGGGTACGGGATCAATGTTTTAACCAAAACCTCCAAAAAGCCAAAAGAACAAAAGAAGGGATTAAGAGGAAATAGAATTAAGGTATTCAGATACTAGAACGTCTTGAAATGCAGAATCAAGAAGAAAGTTTCATTAGTAGATGAAGACATAAGTGGGTTTTAGTAGATAAAATAAACTTTAATATAGGCTAATAGGCGTTTTGTTGGAAAGATATATTAAGCAGTTCAAAAAGATTAACAAGTAAAATTTTTAAAACGATGTGAGTAAACGTAAAGATACATTGAAGTTTGAATGATCCCATTACCAGGACATATAGACACAATTTCCGAAAGTGACATTGTACAATTATTGCCAGAAGTTTATTTTGATGTTTTCAATGTCTAATTGAGGCAAGCAGAACGCTTCAGTAAAGCACGCGCTAGCATTTTTCTCTTCTAGCTTTTCCAACATTGTATATTGTGTTTTAATACGCTAAAATAACTTGAACAAGAGAAAGGATTACATAAAAAACCATAAAAATACTATTCTTTAAGAATCATTACTTTATTACTATAGTTGTGCCCTATTTGAAGAGAAGTTTTTGGCAAAAAAGGTATTTTTTTTAACTACGGATTCGAATTTGTGGTCTTAAAATATACTAAAACTCTAAATCCAGTACCACAGTAGTTTTCCATGTGCACAGTTGACAGTATGTTAACGCCGATGAATTGGCTTCCTATTGTCGCGTTTCGCAGACCAATTCTAATGTTATTGAATTTATTAATTTTAATTTTTTTGTTACTGGGTTGGCCTCCTACAGGGTTTCCTCTCTATGGTTTACTGTGGTTAAAACTACAAGTGCCGCATGCTATAAGCCACACTATGAGATTTAGACCATCTATTTTCGCTTGAAAATTCTCTTGTAACAAAAATCGTATCTTATATAAATTTCCATAAATGTTCCTATAGTACCCTTGTTTTACTATATTTATCTGTGCGCACCCAATTTAAATTAATTTTCAATTTTTACTTCTTTGTTAACCTATTATAATAGGTTAACAAATAAGAAAAAATCATTCTTCGTTTCATTTGTAATTATAGTTTGGTAAGTTCATTTATTGTATAAATTATTCTACCCTTTCCTTACATTCTATTATACCTGATGATGGCTTATTGCCAAAACTAGTCGTCGCCTCCCTCTTTATATTCAATGTAACTAAGAAGGTTTTATAAAAAGAATTATATTAAATGTGCATTTAGAGTTTTACTACCTCATTATTTGACCACATTCGAGAATATGGATAACTTTTTAGAAATAAGCTTTTGATGTTTTGTGCGGCTGTGTAATCAATAAATTGAAAGAAAACTTCGGTAAAAATAGGTGAAAATTCGTAGACACCTGCAAAGACTAGGGGCCGGAGGAAATCCTCCGTTACCTACCCCTCTACCTGTAAAATAAATACTACACATAAATACCGGGATAGTGGTATGTTAGTCACAACCCATATATTTAAATATAAATTTTACTTCAAATAAGTAATTTGATTTAATTCCCATTTTTAAATTTTTGAATATCATACCTTACAGTTACTAAAACTAGGCAACCAATTATACGTAAAAATGTTAAACGTGTTGCGTAAGATCTACAATTTTTAAATTTTTTCAAGGTCTCTTCATTTTATGAGATTTGAAATTAAAACAATACGATAATATAAAAATAAACAAATAAACCACAAACATATCGTATAAAACATAAATTTTAAAACTATTATAACCAAGAAAGGTCATATTGATTAATTAAAGTTTTAGAGACTTTTCCAGCTAATTTTTTGGCAAATTTGAATTTATGACATTATTTTAAATAGTAAATTTATCTAATCATATCCGATTATGTAACAAAATTTTTGTTAAAAAACGTGTACTAATAGTGCATGTGATGGGCTTCACTGAGTGCAGTATATACTAAGGTAAAGTTATTTACTACCTTTTCTTATTAGTTATAACTGAATTTATCAATAAAGTAGGTTCATGTGTTTGTTACATAACTTTCAATTCAATGTAAACATAAACGCAATTTTTTTAATATAGACAGGAGTGTATCGAGCTTTTTATGCTAAGATGAAATTTAATTAGTAATTTTAATTGGCATACAACATACTACTAGTGGATTGGATCTACCTACCTTTTTTAGGTGTTAATTAACTAAAATTTTTACATTATTTGTCAGTAGAATATGCATTAATAGTATATTATACACCAAGGTCGAGAAGTAAATTTTTTCAGCCGAGCATTATTATTATTCCGAGACGCGAAGCATCGAGGAATAATAATACTTATATCATTTTGTTACATTTTACGAAAGGTGTATCTACAGACAAACGTAAGCGTCATTTTTAAACACCCTGTATAAAGCTTACCTTATTTTTTAACTATTTTTGTATTCAGTAAATCGAGGATTTCGAGCGAAAACTAGTAAAATACTTCTTTCGAGATAATGGCGATTAAAAATTGTAATTGAAAAATATTTAAAACCAAATTGGTATATTTTATTAATGCGTTCCTTAAACATACTAATATGGTTTTAAATCTTCTCATAAAAAAAAAATTTCTAAAACAAATCCGAATCCAAGTAAAAACAAAACTTTACTAAATAAATAATAAAAAAAAAATCCTGTCGGTAGGGTCGACAGGGGAGGTAGATTTCTATTGTCTAAATTTTGAGACTTTCATCCTTCTCCACTCCACGATATGATCAGATCGAAAAAAGTTTCAAACAAATAAATTTAATAATAATTATTTGATAAAAAAAGTCTAAAGACCTGTTTCAATATTTTTAAAAAGAGCGGAGATTTGAATTTTTTGAAATTTCAACCCCATCCAGTTCCATCCCCGTGGGTCCGATTAAAAAAAGTTTCAGACAAATTAATTTCATAATAATTAGAACATAAAAAGAGTTTTATGACCTGTTTTAATATTTTTGAAAATGGCGAAGATATAAATTTTTTGAAATTTCAACCCCCTTTAGTTCCATCTCCGTGGGTCGGATGAAAAAAAGTTTCAGACAAATTAGTTTTATAATAACTAGAACATAAAAAAAGTCTTATGACCTGTTTTAATATTTTTGAAAATGACGGAGATATAATTTTTTTTGAAATTTCAACCCCCTCCACCCCTCCAGGTCCACCCCCGTGGGTAGGATAAAAAAAGTTTCAGATAAATTAATTTTATAATAATTAGAGCATAAAAAAAGTCTAATGGTCTTTTTTAATATTTTCAAAAATGGCGGAGATCTGAATTTTTTCAGATTTCAACCCCCTCAAATTCTCACCCCCTTACAGGTAGAATGCCCATTTGCAATACGCAACGAATTACTGTCCCAAAGAATTTTTGTACCAAATTTCGTGTCGATTGGACAAAAATTGCGACCTCTATCGTGCCGGAACGGAATGTCTACACATACATATATTATATACAGATATTTTTTTTTTTACTGATTCTTATTCAGAAGGTGACAAACGGCGTAGCGCCCCTATTCCCGGTTCTGGGTCCCGTCATTGAATCGATTACAATAGGTGGATTCCATACCTAATATATCATGACCATAAGCAATAGGTGTTTTAAAAGTTTATGGAATTGTAGGTAAATAAAACTAATAGATCTTTTCTATTTTTCAAGATGGTTTAAAATACGGGATTTATATGATATCGTTCCTAATTTTTACATAAAAAAATTTCACGGTCGGCATTGGTAGATGACTTTTTGGTTTTATACCAATGCGCATATGGACGGCGCGGCGCGTCCCTGGCTTAAAATAACACAAAATTCTACATAAAATATTTGTCAATACTGTGGCAAGAGAATAAACTTACTATACAAGGTGATAACTCAATAAATCACATTCATATATCTTATTAGTATCACACAGTAGTACTATTTTTGTAGTAAATATTTTAATTAATTAAACAGCAATTCCCTTTAGAATAACATATATTTTATTGACTAGATGATATAATTTAAGGAACATACATCAGTCACAACAAATACAAATAAAATTTATAATTAAGTATGTAGATCAACTTATCAATAACAATTTTTTTTAATTATTTTTATCCAACTTTAATACTATCTTTTCTATCTTTTTTATTTGTATTCAATTTTTGTTCCTTGGAAGCATAACCCTGCAACAATTTAGACTTCTTTTGAAGTTCAATAACCAAAGTATTTACATGCTCTTCCAAAAAATCAATTTTTTCTGATTTCTTAGCGCTAATTTTTTGTAACTTTACTATATGCTCTATTAGATATTGTTGGTCAATTTCTGGATTAGGCCTATCTAAAGAGCGTTCGCTAACTAAAGTTTCTGGATTAGATCTATCTAAAGGGCGTTCGCTGACTAAGGAAGAATTGGAACTACTAGTGCTAGATTTATCTAATCTTTCATATTTTTCTAACCGTTTATAAATATGTTGTAATTCTTTATTTACTTCTCTTAAAGACATATCAAACTTTCTTTTTATTAAAATATTTTCAGATTTTTGATCTGTAGCTTCTTGCTTATATTCCACACAAATATTATTAATTTCTTTAAATTTCTTGCTCAAATCTTCATTTTCTTCACTATACTTTTGACGTTCATCATTTAATTTTATAGAAAGTATATTTGCCTTATTTTCATGTTCCTTAACTTGTCTTTTTAATAAAGTCTGTTCGCAACTTAATTGTTGTACTTTAGTTTCCATAGAGGTAAACTCAGATTGTAGTCTTACATTTTTCTCAGTTAATTGCTGAGTAAATAAAAGTAGTTCACTTTCTCTAGCTCTACAAGTCTCCATATCACCTTCTAATTCCAAGTTTCTTTGCTTTAATAAAGTCATTTGTTCGTTACAAGATCCCAGTTGATCTTGTTCATGTTTTAGTTGGAGTTTAAGTTGTTCTAATTGAACTGATTTTGTTTGGAGATCAACTACATCTTGTCTTTGTTGATCAGCACATCCTCGTAATTCGCTTAATTTTAATTCATTCTCGGATCTATCTTTTTCTAAGTGTTGTACTTTTAAAGATAAATCATTGTTTTCTTGTAGTACTTCTTTTTGTTTTGATTGTAGTCTTTGTAGTTCTTTCTGGACAATATTTAATTGTTCTTCTTTGTCTTTTCTTTCATGTTTTAATAATATTAGAGAAGCTTGTTGCTCTTTAACTTGTTTTTCTAAAACGTAAGCCCTATTTTCTTCTGAATTATGAAAAATTTTAACAGATTCCTCAGCATCCTTTTTAATTTGCTCTATGGTACTAGATATTTCTTTATATTTAGCTGTTACATTTTCTAATTTAGCTTGCGTATCTCTATGATTTTCTATTTCAATTTTTAAATTACTTTGTGACCATTTCAATTTATTTTCTAATGCACATAAATCTTGTTTTTTTTGTTCTAATTCCTGTTGCATTAATTTGTTGTCGTAATGTTTATTATCCAACATTTGGCATATTCTAGATTTTTCAGATACTAAAGTTTGTATCCTGTGTTGAAGAATTTCAAGTTCTTTTAAATTTTCATTAAGTTTTTTCTCCGTTATTTCTTTTTGTTTCTGTTCTCTAAGTACATTTTTCTCGGATACTGCATACCTTAAAAAAATAAATAGATACTTAATAGACAGATTCGAAAGCTTTTTATGAAACAAACATATTCTCAATCAATAATATATTATAAAATATTATTTTACGTTATTTAACTGTTATAACTAATTTCTGACAAAACTACAAAGCATTTTTGATTAATTTTTTTACCAGAGATAGTGTGGCAATTTTTTCATCGTAAAATAATAATCGCAATCTTAATATCTTTTGGTATTTGAAACTAACTCATTCAGTATTAGTTTGCATTTTTATATGTTAAATTTACAAATACAAGTAATAAATAGATCATTTTTTATATGCACTTTCAAACTCAAGGGTCATTACATTGTGGTAATTTTCTTGTATTGTTTTGCATTAAAATAAAATTAAAGTAAATACCTAACAACCATGGCTTCTTTCTCTTTAAGAGCTGCATCTTTTTTCCTATTAGCAACTTCTAGCTTAACTTCTAAGTCTTTAGCAAGCTGTTGTACCTTAAAATAATCTTGTTCTAAGAGCTTGATCTTATTTGAATTTTGTTCTAATATTTTTTGTTGATATGCTAGAGTTTCCCTCAATTTTTCGTTTAAACTACCTTCCGTGGATCCACTATTCGAAACACTGTCTTCATTTTCATTTTCATTACTGCTTTCTGAACAATCAGTTGTAGCATTTGGGTCTAGGACACTATCGAATTCGTCTGAATTGTTTTTTACTTTTTCTGATTCATTTCGGGATTCTTCAAGTTCGTTTGATATAATTTCCGTTTCTTCTGAACTCTCTACATAACTATTCATTCTTTATATCTAATAAATATGCATTTACAAAATTAAAATAATTTATGTTGTTTTTTAAATACCATACGGAATTTTGACAGGAAGTGACATATGTATATACGATAACGATTTTCAGGAGCTTTCGTGAAGACCGGTTAAAATTTTAGAATCCGGTTAGAGTGTTCTTTGTGTTGTATAACTCGTGGCGCTATATGCGTTGTTCTGCTTAAAACCGATTCTAACTATAGTCGGAAAATCTGCAGCTGATTTTGAATAGAAATTTTAATATTATTATAAATACCCACAACTAATACTTACATAGTGCCTTCATAAATAATTATTTCTCCCATGCAGTGCTGCCAATGCATTTACTTAAGGCATGTTTTGGTGATTTACTTTATAACAATCCAGTGCCAGAGATAATTTTAGTTTATTTTTAAAAGGTATAAAAATAATAAATGTTCTAGTGGGATAAGGACAATTTTAAAAAAGTGAGCTAGAAAAATTCACACTAATTTAAAGCCCAAGACATGTGCTATTATCTTTCTTGCGCATGTCTAACCATTAAAACTAGTCATTGATGCCAATATGATTTGAATTGCAATATAATTGGCCAATCTCACCGATTTCATGTCTCGTTAACCAATGGCCTTAAAATGATCACTTTATGTTGGTCACAGTGGTTATTTCAGTGTTTGTTTTAATATTTGTTTTGGATATTGTTAATTTGATTTGTGTTAGTTCCTAATCAATGTTTACTAATATTCAATTATATTATAATTTTAGTCAATTATACATTATCTTAATTAGTTTGGCAACGTCGCATACATACCAATATAAATGCCAAGGTCAAATAAATTTTTGACAGGAGGGCGGAGTGTCGCATCTCATATGATCTCTGACTGTGTATTGAATGAAAATTGAAATTCAGCAACTAGTTTCGGCTAAATAGCTTCATGCTTAGAAATCATATCAAATTGAACACCTTCAAAATATTCTACAAATTGGTCTATGCAACTCTGTAAAGAATATGACCAGGTTCTATCTACTTCACGTGTTTCAATTCTAAAATGTGCCATTAAAATAAAAGCGTCTTCCTCAGATGTAAATATCTTGACACCTTCACTGTTGTAATATAGAAAAGTCACCATATTGATTTTTCCTCGAGACTAACCAATCACACTAGGTTACGTAAAAGTTAATCACTCAAATTTCCTAGATGCGTATTCCAAACTATGACGTCATAGTTAACCAACTTCTCAAACCATCTCGCTGAGGTAGTTTTCAGAGTAGTTATATTGTCAGCTGTCATTATTTCTGTGTTTTACGGGTTTTATTAGGTTTTCTATTATTTAAAAAATATTAAAGAATGTATAAATACCAAGTTTATGTAAATGAAACGTTGCTTAAGATTATTAATAGTAAAGAAACGGTACATTTATTAAGAGAAGGTAAGGAGACAATTTATAAAAAAAGCATTAGATTCAAACATACAAATATTATAGATGATGAATTTCTTATTAGATATATCCTTGACAGGATAAAAAGAGGCACTGGTCCATCTGTTAATCCTCATGAGTCAAATCGTAAAATTTCATGTCACGCGCGCTAGCTTGTCAAAATTCGAAAAGTTAACCATGACGTCATTATTTTGCTAAACCTGGTTTGAGTAGTTAGTCTCGAGGAAAAATTGAAGTTTGACATTGACAATGTCACTATATCAGGCGCTTTCGATTGATATTTGCCATTTTTTAGTGACTATCTTATTACGTGGAGATAATTTCAGATTAATTTTAATATGTAAAAAATAATAAAAGTAGCATCTACTGCTTTGTGATTTTACCCTTTTAGTCCAATAACTAAGTACTTTTTTTGCAATCTTCTACAAATCAAATTTTATTGTTGGAACACAAATTCAAGCTGGCGGGACAGTGGGGCGCGTTTTGTGAAATATCTCGGGAACCGTGCATCGTATGAGAAAATTAGTAGAGATCATTTTTGTAAATAAAAATATTCTCTACGCTATTATTTCAAAGAAAGAAACTCTTTTAAAGTGGATTTGTCCGTCCGTCTGTCGTCTGTTAGCTTAATTCAACTTGAGAATGGTAAGAGATAGAGACAAACGGACAACGGCAATCGATTCAGCATCGTTAAAAACCCTTAAAATGATATTAATCTTTTACATATTTTTGCTTTCCCACTACTTATACCATATAAAAGGTATATACCTATCTCGAAATTTAATTTCGTAATTTTAAATTTTCGAAAACTTTAATACGCACGTCATATTTTATATATAAATCGACGTCGAATTTTGGTGAATAAGGGACCAAAAATCACCTAAAATCACCTCAATTCGACGTATTAGCACGTCACCTGTCTGCCTGGGATGTATGTATTTAAATTTTACAATTATCAAAAGAAATTTTTTTAAATAATATTTTAACAAACGTAACAATAAATATGAGGTAGGCGTTCCAAATTAAAAAAAATACGATAAACATACACTTTCCTTGAAATATCAATCCAATGTACTATAAATAAATTTCATAGCGGTAATAACTATATGTCTAATTATTTTTAACATTTGATAACCAATATCTAAGCTAGCCACAGTTATTTCCGACATGTCTCTGCGATTGGGAAAAAGAGAGAGTTTTTCCAAAATGGGTAAGAAAAACTCTAAACCAATTAAATTTTTCGCCCGGTAAGACATTTAAATATCTAATTTTTCAGCAATAATTTATGTATTCAATTTTATCTATAATTTTAATTACTTATTTTGTCGTTTGTAGGTCAGTAAAATTGATCACACTATATATAATATTCATATGCCTATGCAGTTAGTCAATTTTGAATAGTTCATTATTATGTTTTTATTGCTTAGTTACTACATAAAGTGAATTTTATGGCCCGCAAGTGGACTTTATGGCCCGCGCGGGCATAAAGATTTTTTTAAATATTTATAATATGGATGAAATAACGAACTAGTATGACATAAAATTTTGTATGCACCGCGGGTATAAATAGAAGTGTATGCCTTTGGGAGACTTACAAACACTCGCCCCCTTGAATGTAAGATTGTCGCCTTCAGGGCATAAAGATCTATTTATACCCTTGGTATATAAATAACTATAACAGAGATTTGTCAAGTCAACAAGTGTCATTTTATCCAGTTCGAGATAGCTTATAGTCATTGGACGTGTAAATTCCATGTAATGATTTACGCTATGTTCCATGACTCTGTAATCAAAAATTAAAGAAACACAGTGAAGTTAAAAATAAAATAGGGAACAAGTAATATGTACATTAAACCAGTTATAAAATTTTCACCGCGAATTAAATAATAATTAGATCACCTAGTGTTAAGCTAAAATAATTCAAGTAAAAGAATTAAAATAAAGCTAGCGAAATTGAAAATTGTAACTATAAATACAACGTATGAAGGGTATTTTGAAAATTATAAGATTTACACTAAAGACACGTACCGATCACTCGGCGTACTCCAGCCAGTGTTGCCAACTGCTTTAGACAAAATCATGCGGCTCTTGAATAAAAATAATGCGATTTTGATTTGAATAATGTGAAATTTTTGTGTTTAGTACTTCATTATATAACTTGTTTTATTTAGCTTGTTTCCTGCAATATTGCAATAAAATACTTCTTCTTATTTAATTTGATTCTTGGGTATTTGGCCATTTTAAATTTATTCTTTTTGTAAAAGAAAAAGGAATACTCCGAAGAGCATCTATATTAATCCATCTTCCTTTCTGCAGTTTGCAGTAGTTTTCTTTCTTGAAACTAAAAGCGGCAATTATTATAACCTAGTAATATAGTGTTCCCAGTTTACAATCAAAATATATTGTTTTTTCTGTTTTTCCACTAGTTCGTGCTCCTTGTATTTGTACAGTCTACATGGGTAGATGCCCCAAAATAGTGACAAGGAAAAAGTGCGGAAGTAATGCGATTTAACTTAGATGTAAAAACTATGCGCAGACTTCTTAAATTATGCGGAATTCGCATTCCAGAAATAAACAATTACATTTTGAAGCAAATCAAAATACTCTATAAATATTACAAAATTAGTAATAAATATTAGTAAAACTCGGCGCTACTGTTTTTTACAACATATATAGAGTAGGTGTGACCGAACTAAACTAGTTTTTTGAATTATTATTAAATTATTGTTCTCTGGTTTGTTCTCTTTTGATACAGATATTTATATTTTATTATTGTTTATAACACAAAAGTTCTATAAAATTATAATTGTGTTAATAAAAAAGATAATGGGAGATTTAAACATTTGTAAGTACACACAAATAAAAATTATATTATTATAAATATAAATGTATATAGTATTTCCAGATATACATACATAGACAAGTTTCGCTTAAATATATTTTCCTAAAATTATTTTAGTCTTCACTGAAACTATAAATATTTAATATAAAAGGTTTCTTTATTGTGTTGACTACCGATAGACCGAAAACCAATTGGCCCTTTCCCAACAGACCGATTTCCAACAAACCAAACGCACTCTTCCAATAGACCGAACTATTAAACCAGTTTTTTATCTATTTAAAAAAAGTTCCTGTCCGGATAAATCAAACTTGTGTATTTCAAAAAAAAGGTAAGCTAACTTGTATTTATATTTTAACTGTTTTAGACGAAAACGAAAACAATGGGCAGCTGCCGATATATTAGTTGTCTACTGGTAGGTCGGTCTATTGGGAAAATTCAGCGCAAAAAAGCGTTCGGTCTATTGGTTTTCTGTATTGTAAAGCTTTTTCTATATTAAGTACACAGACTATTCCAGGGCAGACAGTACATAAAACTTTTTTAGTTACAGAGATACAGGGTGATTTGTTGTTATTAGGAAATAATGTTTTTGTACCGAAAATTGTACAATTATATTTTAATAATCGCACTTTATTTAAATGATCTTACATACATTTAAAATAAATTATGTATATAATCAAAAATATTTATTTAAATTTACCTAATAAGCTATAGGGCCTTGACATACATAAATTTACTGATAATTGAAAATTATTAGTATTAAATAGTTTGAAAACAAATGCACAACTTTAATATTATCAAAGCTGTGGTTAGATATATTTGCGCTAAGGTAGATCAATTACGAATATTATTTATATATTATCATATCAAGACAAATACGAGATAAGAATTTAATAATATAATTTTAGGTTTACAAGTATTTTTCATTATTAGTTTCGCATCTGCTTTGACGAAGGAACGGAAAAATATGAATAATTACACTGTACTGGTAACTAATCCCACTGTACCGGATTCCGGAATAAAATTACTTAACGAAAAAGGGTAAGTGAAGGTTTCTTTTTGATACTAGATTATTGTGTGAAATAATACTTTTTTCGAGAATGAATAGTATTATTTTTTTTGCGATAAACAAATTTATTCAGTAATATATCAAAAGGTAGAAAATAGTTATTTAAGTACAATACAATAGACATTTTTTTGTCAACCTCTACATACCTTTTATGCAAGTAAGCACTCACCTGTGCTGGCCTTGGCTACTTCTCACTCTTCGAACTGCAGACTCGATAATAAATTTAAACAAAATGTATTGTGGTGTATTTGGCTAATCTCTACTTGAATATATAGAACTTTGAGTTCAGCATTTCTTCTTCTTCTCCATTCATTAACCCAGCATACACTCCCGTGTAGGTTGTTTTACAGTTCGATATAACCTTAGTTTTGATGTGACCTTGAGACCACTTCAGTATTTTTTGAAGAGCTTCAACTGCTCTGCTTCCTCTCACCAGTCGCTTATCAATTACTTTACATTTACTGGCAACTGTAACTCATACGGTTTTTTAAGGGTTTTAAAGAAATCCGGCTCGAAGGACCATCAAGGTTTCAAAAAGAAAATAGTCTAAATATCACAGTAATGACAAACTAACTTAATAAAAAATATAAAAAAAATAAATTGTGCTTTACTTTTTTAAAACGGTATACTCATCTGTTTCAATCTAAAGTTCTCTTATATCCCTTCTTGTATTATGTATTATGTTTTATTCCTATTAATGTGTAATGTTTTTGCGTTTTATTCGAATAATTTAACAAGTCTTAGTAGCCCATTTATTGTAAGCAATACTTCTACAGCGTATGCGATATTGGTTTTTGTAATTGTAGATCAATCATTGTGTTCTGTGGAAGGCAAGGTCAATTTTTTTTTGACGCAGTTAAAAACAAACGAACAACGGCAATCGCCTCCCTTAAAAACCCATAAAATGATCTTCACTTTTGACCAATTTTTACTTTCCTGCTACATATACCATATACACTTACTATAGTATATAATATATATACAAAGTTTTCGGGACTTTAAATTTTTGAAAACTGGATAAATTATGGAAAATATATTGCCATTTTTCACTTGTTTTCTACAATCTTTATATAGTCATTTGAAAAAATATATTTATTGCTAAATAAGTAAAAAGTGTGAAAAATTGGGAGAGTGGCGCGGTTTTTTCAACTTTTGGTCCATTTTTATTAAAAATAAGAGGCACATCTATATGACAATTCTCAACAGTTTTTGTATAAACAAGTTATGTAGATTACGACCGGGAACGTGTTTAACACGTAGCATAATGAAATAACACAGTCATATTGTCTTAATGTAAAGTATTATAAAGTTTCTTATTAAAATACCCTATTTCTTATTAAAATGCCCTAAATGCTAAGTAATAATCGTTTTTTCAGATGTCAAGTTATAAAAGTGGACAAAGAAGACAGAAATGAAATTTTAAAAAAAGTACAGGGAGTAACCGCATTATGGTGGGCATCTGGATTAAAACTTGATAGTGAAATTTTAGATGCCGCAGGTAATAATAGAATAATTTAAAAATAAGAACACTTGTGTCTATCAAAATTTTTTACAATAGGTATAAATGCCTAATTTACTCTAAAATGTAAACCAAGTTATAGAAAACGATCACTGTTATGGGTGAAAGAAAACCAAATAAAAAAAATAGCACGGTCTTTTGTAAACAATTGGTCATCCTTGTGGCTAAATATGTTGAACTTTATGATTTTCAGAACTTCAGCCTCTTGTAAGAGTATGACATTCTCCATTTCGTAATTTCGATTTAAATATATGGTATATCCAATATTTTCTTTTTAATTTTGAATATCTTTGTGTTTATTTAAAACTGCTTCTATTATTATAATTCTATAAAGTTTAATTTCATGGTTTACAATGTTGATTTTAGGCCCTCAAATGAAAACTGTCGGAGTAATGTCAGCGGGATACAATCAAATTGATATACAAGAATTAAAAAAACGTGGTATTAAAGCTGGTAACACTCCAATGGTACTAAATGATGCTGTAGCAGATGTAGCTGTACTTTTAGCTTTAGCAGCTTCTAGAAGAATACGAGAGGCTCGATTAGCAATGGAAAAGTAAGTGTAACTCTCTCTGCAACATTAATTAATACAATAAGTTTTCCATGTCTCAAATATGGTCCAAATTTTCAGGAAATAAAAAACGAAGTCATGTACCGTAACTAGTTTTTTTGGCCAAAAAACTACTATCAGGTCATTATTAATAAAGAATAAGGAGAAAAATTGTCTTAAGAATGTGGGAGATGAAACTTAAGAATTAATTATAGTAAAATGACCAGATTTCGAAGTTCGAAATTCGGGATGCTTTTTATAAAATAATTAAATATTCTTTTCTAATGTAGTATATAAAATCAATTGTAAAATTTGCGATAAACCGTATATAGGACAAACCGAAAGAAGCATAAATGATCTCATAGTTTCACACAAAAGTGATGCACGACTATATCCTGAAAAACGTGCAAATTACATAAATCAAATTGACCATCAGATGAACTTCGAGAGAAAAGAAAGAGTATACCAAAAGGCTTTTTCTTACATTGCACAGGTAAACGAGTGCATTTAAACAAAAGAAAGGACACTAATTTTTTAGAGTGATGTGGTAAATCACATAACTAAAAATCCATTTTTAAGGCAAATACATTTTCATGATTTTTTTTTCAACGCTGAAAATTACAAAACCATACTTTTTTTATAGCAGTGGTACAGAAAAAAGATTAAACTAAGTTAAAAATAATATTTTAACCTCCCTTTTTTAACTAAACTAATTCTTATTTTTAACTTTTTTCTATACAGTGTTTGTTTAATTATTAAATCTAATCTTCCATATTGAAAATTTTCTCTCGTTGCTCTTGATTAATAATGGCTCTTTTATAATTATATTTTAAGGTACACGACTTTGTGTTTTATTTCTTGATTAATGAATTATATTATATTATTTCGCCTATAAACTATTTTTTTATTATAGTGATCAGTGGATAAGGAATGATTTAAGATGGATGCTGGGACAAGACATAACGAATTCTACAGTTGGAATTGTTGGGTTGGGTTCCATTGGACAAACAATTTTAAAAAGACTCAAAGGATTTAACGTAGAAAAATTTTTGTACACCGGACACAAAGAAAAGAAAGAAGGTAGGATCGCCCCCCTCCAAATAGATAAAAATAGAAAATAAAAATAAAAAAATTAAACTCATTAAACTGCGCCCTTTTTACTAATATACATATAACACGTTTAGGTAGTTCTTCCCTTAAGGAAAAAAAACCACAAATGATATGGCTCTGTCCGTCTGTCTGTCCATCCGTCTGTCCGCATCTATTTCTCAGGAACTATAACAGATAGTGACAAACGGTCAACGGTTATAAATTTGGCACAACTTGAATGTGCTTCCGGTTTTAAAAGAGATACTTCCGGTTTTAAAAATAGCCAATTCGACGTTAAATTCTACGCTGAATCCATAGACGTATTCAGATTTGTGCTTCCTCTTATACTTTTTGAGGTGATCGTAAATTTTAAGGGTCAAAAGTTCGGGACAAGACTTATAGTAGAATTCATCGCTTTACGAGAATAAAAAAAAATGATATAAAACATCAAAGAAAGTCGGTAATTGATCAAATTCTAATAGATCTGGATATATGTGACCATTTTAATTTCGAGAACAAATACATCAAAATAAAATAAAATTTTGGCGATTCCTTATTTATGTCAACTTTCTCTAGTATGAATTACGTTTTAATTTTTAAAACGCATATTGGATTTCAATCCGCACTCGTTATGGCATATCTTATTAAAATTATCTTCCAAATTTTTATTACTTCGGTCCATACCGGAAGTATTACAATCACGAAAAAACAATTTTTTTTTGCTTAAAATTACTTTTCTCGACGTTTAAAGTCACCCACGACACAATTAAGTAAAAAACTCTATTGTTTTTAAGCCGCTCTACCTTTAAGGGAGTGGAAACTGTGGGGATAGAAATTTAAAAAAAATTATATCTCCGCCATTTTTGAAAATATTGTAATAGGTCGTGGGACTTTTTTCATATTCTAATTATTATCAAATTAATTCATTTGAAACATTTTTCGATTTGATCTTGATGGGTGGAACTGTAGGGGGTTGAAATTTCAAAAAAATCTGTAATTTTTGAAAATATTGAAACAGGTCATCATATTTTTTTGTATCCTCTTTACTTCGGTCCACACCAGTCCATCGTGCAATCTGAATTATTAAAATCATAAAAAAATTAGAAATTTTGTTGTGCTTAAAATCACTTTTCTCGATGTTTAAAGCCACCCACAACACGATTTCATGTCCGTCGATCTGGTTGTATGTGGACTCAATAATTCAAGAACCAGTTGTCCGATTTCAAAAATTCTTAAGCCAATCGTCTTCTAGTATCTAGAAGATATGGATCCTTTTGTTTTTTTGGTCTATACATTCATTATTTCTGGTAGATAGTCCCATTCTTGGAATATTAAAAAAAGCAAAACTAGTTTGTGCAATTTTACCACACCCCAGTTATGAAAATAATATCAAGTCACCATGTCATTCTGATGACGTCTTTTTAATGTACTAAAATGTCAACATGGCGTTATGTGTATAAATTTTGTGGTGTGTATAGTTCTTATGTTTAATTTTAAGTTGAATTTCTCTGGCCGAAGTATTAAAAACATCATGTGTTTTTAACCCGTGTAATATTTTATAATTAAAAACATGGTGAATAAAGTCATAAACAATAAAAATTAATTAAACATACCCTATTTCAGTCCTCATCATCGGATTCATTGTCATCAACATTTACAATAAATTTTGTCGAAATTGTTGATGGTGGTGAAGTTTTACGGATTTTCCTACACCTATAGCCAAATGACGCCATCAATCCTCAGTAAGTCGCCCCGAAGTGCCACGGCAAATAATAATAGTCGTCCCTTCCCCTTTGGCTTCTGTGGTTCACTCATAAGGGGGTGAAATGTAGGGCGAGTATTATTATTATTAAGTCCAGAATGTTATCCATAATCTCAAATGTGGTCTAATAAAGAGGTAGTAAAACTCAAAATCCTGTACCACAAATTTATTAATATCTCTTTGATGAATTGAGGGGGTGAAGAGGCTTCAAATTACAAAAAGGGGGCGGCGACTAGTTTCGGCATTAAGCCATCATGAGGCCAAACTAAATACAATCAAAATTAGTATATTAAAACATTTACGAATGTGCGCACAAGCAGGAAGTAGAATAAAATAAATGGGGGTAACAAAGGGATAGTGGTACTGGGGAAAAGGGGATTATTTCCCTAATTCCCATTTTCCCCAGTACCACTATCCCTTTGTTACCCCCATTTATTTTATTCTACTTCCTGCTTGTGCGCACATTCGTAAATGTTTTAATATACTAATTTTGATTGTATTTAGTTTGGCCTCATGATGGCTTAATGCCGAAACTAGTCGCCGCCCCCTTTTTGTAATTTGAAGCCTCTTCACCCCCTCAATTCATCAAAGAGATATTAATAAATTTGTGATACAGGATTTTGAGTTTTACTACCTCATTATTATTATTATTTACATAAGAATTATTTTGTTTGATTTTTTTTTACTAATCATCAGCTGGAATTTTGTCAATTTCTTCTGTTATCAAATTTGCGTCTAATTATTTTTTTATTGTCACCAAATTAACTCAATTGGGTTAAACGCACAAACATAGGGTGAAAGTCGCAATACCTCGTGACCCCCTTTCCCGACCCTTTCATCAATAATAATGTATCTTTTTTTATATAATTTTGTGCCTAATACTTCAATATTGCTCACATCGCCCCCTATGTATTTTTTAAGAAAACAGGTTTATAAGTTTTGCACAGTGATCCCAATCGCCAAAATACTATTTTATTTTGATGTATTAGGGACAGTAATTGTTCTCGAAAACAAAGTGGCCACATGTGTCCAGATATTTTAAAATTCGTTCTATTACCGACTGTCTGATGTTTTTATATTTTTTTATTTTGTAAAGCCATGAATTCTACTATACTACTTTTTGGTCGGGATTCTATATGGGAGTAAGTGAGTGAGCAAACAGATGATTAGTGGGAAAAACTATCAATCGACTTGTTTGTAATCACGACTATGTTACACATGTGTATTACAAATTCATTGGAGGGGTACCTTTTCTTTCGTAAAAATTGATCTATAATCTCCCCCCTCCAAATCAAACGCCTGGATCTGTGCCTGCTCTCGGAGGTAGATTAAAAAAAATAATAGAATTAGATGAACACTTGATGCTGTTGCCACAAAAAATACAGTATAGATAAGAACATGGTTTGTTTCCACCTAGAAGTAATGTCATCTTTTGGTACAGCTACCAAAGGTGTGATCAAATGCTTCCTCTTTATCCAGAACTGTTACTAGAGATATTCATTTATTTCTATTCTATCCATTTTGCTGGGTTTCGTGGTATGAATATTTTTCCTGGCATAAACCTCAACCTGTTTTTTCATTCGGGTTTTGACTAGTCTTCTTCGGATTTTGAAATAAAGATAACGCTGACTTATTTCTTCCAGCTGACTAGCACATAGCCTAAAATATTCTAGTCAGCTGGAAGAAATAAGCCAGCGTTCTTTATTCCAAAATCCGAAGAAGACTAGTCAAAACCCGAATGAAAAAACAGGTTGAGATTTATGCCAGGAAAAATATTCACACCACGAAAACCAGCAAACTAGAAAATCCTGTTAAACATCATTTCATCAAGACATATCAAGGATAAAAATGGATAGGATGGAAATAAATGAATAGCTCTAGTAACAGTTGTGGAAAAATAGGGCACTGGTTTATTTCTTCCAGCTGACTAAAATATAGCCTACAGCCAGACTTGTTTTTAGTAGGCTATTACCACCAGTACCCTATAGAAAAGCTGGGTATATGTCATTTGGTTCAGATAATTTGTATGGCTTTTGGTTACATAGGTCTCCATAAAATTGTATTATATAAACATATACAGGTTTCAATTATACTAACCATACAATTCAATTCTAATACGTTAACTGCTTACATTGTAAATCTAATTTTAATATTTTATTTAATATTTTGCAGGGATTGAACTGGGAGCTCATTTCGTCTCCTTAAACACTCTACTTCATGATAGCGACTTTGTAATAGTGGTAGTACCTCTTTCAAAAGAAACAGAAGGTATGTGCAACGCCGAATTTTTTTCGAAAATGAAGAAAACCGCTGTTTTTGTTAACGTAAGTAGAGGTCTGGTAGTAGACCAAGAAGCCCTTATAAAAGCATTAAAATCTGGAACTATCTTCGCCGCTGGATTGGACGTTATGACTCCTGAACCATTACCTTCAAACCATGAGTTATTGAAATTACCTAATGTTGGTAAGTAAAATTAATAACAAGTACAAGTTCTTCATATTTATTTAAAAATAAAATCCAAAGTTTAATTTTATATTTAAAACATTCCAAAGTTCCAAAAAGTGCAAAAAGTTGCATCTTTACATTGTTCATAGATTTAATTTTTATTTTGTCTTTACTGTCTTCCCTCCCAAAATTCTAATAATTTTTATTTTCTAACTCTGTAACCTCTTGTATTTTCCTATTTATGATCCAGGTTTCGCAAGCATCAACTTATACTCCGGAGTACACCCTGTATATAACTGTTTTATAAAGTAGGAATTTTGCGTTTCTTAATAATGGTTTAGGCCTTAATGGATGGTTTTTTAGTCCCGCAAATAAATAACAGTTGAAACCAGCCACCTTGTTTATTCAAATTTAATTCAAAACTGTCAAATAGTTCTACAAAGGAGCATAGGAGACAATTTTCGGTAGTACAGTTTTCAATTTTCTTTTCTTTTTACTATTTTACGCGATCGTCTTAAGCTTTTTCCTATATTTTTTACGATTTTATATATTATTCATTAAAAACCACAAAAAATCTAAAATATCTTAAATGGGACAAAGCCGCAATCTTTTTTTTTGAAACAGTCTTCACTCTCGGGATTAAAAGATGCACTTTAGTCCCTTGGTATATAATATACTATTACCTTTGCCCTTCAATATTTCCTTTAATCTTCATTCAATTTTTTTCTTACATTTTTCGTTATAGTATTTTTTTTGTCATATTACGTCCTCCATCCCATTTTTTATAACCGATTCTATCGTCTCCCACCCTTCCTCTACCTCTTACTATTTCTGATATTTAACTACTCTTCTCTGGTTTAAATTTCTTCTTTTCTTAAGTATTTTAAGTCATATATATGCTTTGTTCGTTGCTTTCTTTTCTTTTACCTTTATTTTTTTTAACTAGGAAATGGTCTAAGTCTAGACTGTTCTCTTATCCTCTTTTTTTTCATGATTGCGCTATATGTTTTAATATTTATTTAGATTTATATAATTATGAGTAAGTTTTTAAATTATATTGTGAATAATACAATTTTTTTTTTAGTATTACTTCCCCATATTGGTAGTGCAACTAATAATACAAGAGAAGCCATGTCAACTTTGACAGCTCAAAATATTCTTAGAGGAATTGGTGGCGAAGAAATGTTTACACCTATTTGTTAATAAGTGAAGTTGTAAATAAAAATCAATAACGATTAGAAATTTATTTTTTTTACCATTATAATCCTAAATAGCATGAACTGCTCTACAAACCAGAGAACTTTACGAAGTCTCCTTCAAATTTTCTTTTGAAGGACTTATGACATCTTGAAGACGTCTTAAAGATACTGGATGTTGACAAATGCGACAAAGATCTGTTTTAAGACGTCTTTAAAATGTCAGTTAGAAGTCACAAGACTGGGAATCTTAGCAAATGGATCATATTTTTGTTTATTGTCATTTATTATCTTGCGAGGTGAAACTCGTATGAAGTTAGCGCCCGGAGCTAGCGTCCAAATGCAGCTTCCACCCCCCGCTACCAAAGCCAAACTCACACGAAAAGTAGAATATTAACAAACTATTTTCTCATTCAAAACTAGGTGTTCTGATATGGTAGGAAAACAAATTATTTACATATCTAACTAGAATTAAAAACTCAATTCTGTAAGTGAGATAAATGATAAAATAACCCTATAAACCATAAAACATTTTTTTCATGCAAAACTAAGTTTTTGTCACGAAATCTAATATGGCATAAAAAATAATTTATAAATATACCTATCTATAAAAAAAAAACTCGAATTTGTTAGTGAGTGGGATCAAGGGTAAAACAACCCTAATAATTTTAAAATATTTTTTTCTTGCAAAACAAAGTGCATGTCTCTTAATTTTTTAAATACCTTTTAAGAGTAAAAAAAAATCTACCTGTTCGAATGAGTATTATACAGGGTCTAATTTTTATTGTTTTAAACTTATAGATTTATTTGAAAGGCATCTATTATTTAAAATCAAATATTTTAAAATTATTTTTATGTATACAGGGCGGTCCATTAGTAAACTAGGCAAATGACTTAATTTTTTTTTACATTTCTAGGACCGACATATTCAGTACTATGCACCCCAATTTTTTTTGTAAAACCCCCAGCCATCTCGGAGAAACCAATCTTTTTTCCAAAAATATTTGAATTTCCACATTCTTTTAAAAAAATCGCATCTTTTTCAGAAGTAATGCTAAATTACGTTTTAAGATTACCAATATACAAAACAAAATGACTGATGTTTTTTCTAGTCTTGGTTTGAAATTTTTATTTTGTACAGGGTGGTCTAAAATAGCTAGAAAAAACTTCCATTGAAGTCTATTCAAATGGGACACTCTGTATAAGTATTCATCAATGGGTAATGAATTTTATCCCCTCAATTTTGCCATTTACTCTCTGTACCTATTTTTCGTTTAAATTTATTTAGAAAAAATACATTTTTGGTAAAAATCTATAAGTAGGCTGTTCTCGCCAATTTTTTCAACAATTTTATACACGTGTTCAAATTTGACACGTTGTATAAGTATTCATCAATGAAAAATGAATTTTATTTTGCCATTTACCCATTTACCCATTTTTGGTTTAAAATTATTTAGAAAAAACACATTTTTGGTAAAAATCTATAAGTAGGCTGTTCTCGCCAACTTTTTCACCAATTTTGGACATGCTGGTCTACTGAATACTTCAACGGAACTTCAACGGAGATCAAAATGGCAAATCCAAGGCGACCCAATGGGGATTGGAGATCTTGTAATCTTGATGGAAGACAACCAACCACCACTAAAATAGCCGATGGCCAGAGGCCAAGGCTGAATCGAGTAATTCGTGTTCTATCCGTTAAGGTTACAAACGGTAGTGTATTTCGTCGTTATTTGTCAAAAATCTGTGTTCTACCATTTAACAGAACATAATAAAGCTTGATGAAGAATCTGTTAAATTTACAAGTGTTTCTGTATTTTATATTTTTGTTTATTTAATAAATTTATTAGTTTATATAACATTTTTTTTGACCCTCACGCTTTCAAAGTGGACGGCAAATTTGGTCTTGAATTATTTGTTTATGTTGTGGTTATGTATCCGGATCGAAGAACCAATGTTGCGAGTTGCGTGAACAAATTAACCCCGAAATGGTTAATTTAACTAAGAACCTGATATAATTTTCATATCTAAGTGGGTAGTTACTGCTTCTGCGGCGTACAAGGGGATTTACGTTTACAGAGGATATAATAAATGAAGTACCAATTAATTTTTTTAATAACATACGTAAATACATACATATTTTACCATAAATACATTTTAATTAAGTAAAAAAAAATAAAATTGATTTCTCCTTTTTAATTAAAGAACAACAAATTACAACACATAAAATAAAACAAAAATACAATTAAATCAATTATAGATTTGGTATCGAGAATAAAAATTGGCTATAAGTTTTTTTTGGGTTCACAACCAAAAAACTTTAACATATTATTCCATATTTTAGTTTAATTGTCGAAGACATTTTCTCAGCAATCATATACGTAGGCGTATTAATGTGTCCACTTATAGCATCAGGTATGACGCCGGCATCTACAACTCTTAATTTGTTCATGTTATGAACTTCCAAATTAGTATTAACAACAGAGGTTAGAGGAGAAATCCCCATTCTGGTTGTTCCTGTTGGATGAAATATTGTTGAACTAGCATGTCTTATTGCACAATACCAATATTCCTTATCATCAACATTTCTCAAGTGTTCACAAGCAGGTTGAATACTAACAAGAGTTGCATTTACTTTTTTAAACGCTGGTGTATTGGTCAAACTTAAAAGATATTTAATAGCTTGATACATACATTCTATATCTTCATCAAGAGGATCCGAAAAGAAATTGACATCAATGTTAGGAAAATCTATTGGGCTATTAGATTTTAGTGTGACAGAACCTTCCGATTTTGGTTTAAGAACTACAACAAGCACTGACATATCAGTTAAAGTATTGTAAGTAGAATATGCATCGACATAATCGGTATTAAAGTTATATCCATGTTTTGGGTTACCTGGAACACTAAATGGTGGCGGAACCGTTAAAAATTCTGCATTTCGAAGAAATGGAAAATCATTTTTTGTATTAATGAATCCTAACTGTTCTAATCTTGCTCCGTTGGTTAAGGGAGTTAATCCTGCTACATATCTTTGTAGATTTTCTTTTAATGAAAGATTAGGTGCAGTTAAATTGGTTCTAAAAAATAAGTTAACAAACATCGGTTTATCTTTTAAATGTTTACCTACAGCTGGTAAATTATTCTTAACTTCAATTCCTTTTGCTGCTAATTCTGATGCAGGACCAATACCCGAAAGTAAAAGAATTTGAGGACTATTGATTGCTCCTGCAGTAAGTATTACTTCTTTCATAGTATGGGCGTGGTATGTTTGACCGTCTTTTATAAATTCAACTCCATATACCGCGTTATTACTAATTAAAATTTTGGTAACAAATGCTTTTAAAACAATTTTAAGATTAGGTCTATCCATTACAGAATCTAGATAAGCATGGGCACTATTAGCCCGTTTATTTCCTTTAATGTGAAATTGTATTTTTGATATTCCTTGGATTCCATCACCATTATAATCAATTTCTTTTAATCCATTTTGTAAGTTAGCGTTTAGAAAAGTATCAGCTAGTACAGATTGTGGGCCAGTAAAATTAACGTTCATGTTTCCGTTACATCCGTAGTAGAACGGATTAGCATGTTCAAAGTCAACTTTTTCAAATTTTTTAAAGTACTGTAAAGTTTCAAGATAGGACCAACCAGGATTTCCCAATTTTACCCATTGATCATAATCGTCCGGTATTCCTCTAGTATTTAGACCTCCATTTGTCCCAGCAGATCCGCCTAGTACTTTTCCTCGAGGATATACGCAGATATTATTTATCATTCCTAAAATAAAAAATCTTTTAATTTTGGGGATATCAGGAAAATAGCATTCAAAAACAGAAGATTATCCATACTCAAATGTGGTAAGATTATTCAACGAATAATAAAACTCCAAGTCATACCACAATTATTTATATGATGTTAATATTTAACAATTAAATGGCAACACGTTTCGGCCAAACAATGGCCATCATCAGGCCTATAAGACAAAATTACAAAATTAAATTACACGAAATTAGTAATTAAATGATTACTTACAGAAAGCGGTTAGTCAATGAAAAAAGAAAACTTTAACCAAAATAACATTAGATATTAAAAAAAACTTTTAAAAAACGCTGCCTGAAAACACCATAATGGAGAGAGCAATATAAATTTTTTTTAACTATATGAAATTGTCAAAGTGCATCCTACGATGCACTATTAAACAATTCAGTGTTGTCGACTGTCAAGTGTCAACTATTTCTGTCGCTTATTCACTTGCCGCATGGTTTCCGTGTGGACAACTAATTAATTTTGTTTCTTATCTATGCTTTATTTACTTATCAAAAAACAAAACAACAAGGTCAAGTCTACCAAAATAGGTAAATATTAATAAATCAATTGATGAATAAATCAAATGTACTAAAAATCATTCGTTCGAAAATCATTCCATCGAAAAATCAATTGAACGAAATTGCAGTTAATCGAATTATATTTGAATTGAATAATTGGCTCATATTATTCAAAATCACTATCGATTCGTTTTTATCACACCAGGGTAGCTATTCTATAAGTTACCTTCTCAGGTAATGTAAAAATGCAATTACATTGAGCCTCCTGTGATGTGATATATTCTTCGCAATAGTTTCCAAGGTTTATTACTATATTTCAACCAATAGAATAGTTGCAAAAGGTAGATCAGTCAACTTAAAATATATAAACAAATAATTTTAGAATGGAGACAATTGTTTTAAAATTAACATCAAATCCAACGAACAGAGCATCCAAAAATTCTGTTAACGTAATATATGCACAAACTGTCACTACTTTTAAGTGGGAAATTAACATAAAAAGTTACAAAAAAGATGCCAGACAAGCATGGAAATTAAATGCGTTGCATTTACTTTATGAAACGTATCGAGCAACCCTAAATCTTTTTATAAATTTGGTAAATTGAAGGGATCGGTTCTAGGTAATAGTTGTTGCTCTTTTTGATCAGCTTCTTCAGGCTTTCTAAAATTCTCCTAATACCTCATTAATAATTAATATAACAGCAATATCAATTTCTTTAATTTGCAATTAAACGAGTATAAAATTTAAAAAAAGACAACAAATTAAACGGCAGCGACTATTTGACATGCGCAAATTAGGACCCAGTTCTCCTGCAATTTACCAAGAGAAGCAAGTTCCATAAATTTTCGCGTGAAATGAGCCCTCGAATAGTTAGAAAATACACTATTCAGGTTTTCAAGAGAATTCCGGCCACTTTCTCACCTTGGTGATTTTAGCACCCGGCCGGCCAGCACCAAGCTTATACCGAAGTAATCTTGGCTCACGGCCTGCCAACTCCAAGCGGCACTTTTCCACCACGGTCAAATACTTTCACAAATTCCTTCTGCCGATTTGGGGTCTACTCATACAAAATTTGTCGTTTTATTGATTTGTTTACATTTTTTGTGGCGTGGATAATATGTGACAAAAATTAGCTGATTACATAGAGAAATGGAAGGACCATTCAGGCAAAATTTGTTCGACCGCTACGAAAATGTAATTTTATATTCTTGGGGCCGGCCCTTTGGGGGAGATTTATGTAAACGAAAAATTTTGCCTGAATAGTGCTTCCATTCCTCTATGTAATCAGCTAATTTCTGTTCGTGGCCGCCCATTCTCAACCCCCGAAAAAAAATATTGAAATTCCTGGAGGTGGCCCTTTTGGGGAGATGTATGTAAACGAAAAATTTTGTCTGAATGGTCCTTCCATTTCTCTATGTAATCAGCTAATTTTTGTTCTTGGCCACCTATTATCAACGCCACAAAAAATGTAAACAAATTAATAAAACGAGAAAAATGAAGTTGTGAAAATATTTGATCGTGTTGGAAAAGTGCCGCTTAAAGTTGGCCGGCCGTAAGCCAAGATTACTTCGTTATAAGCTTGGTGCTGGCCGGCCGGGTGCTAAGATCACCGAGGTCACTTTCTCATGAAAACGAACTTTCACATCAATACAGAATAGATGTCCAGAACGAATATCAAACCTCTCGTAAAAGTACTCAAATATAAGGATATAACTATAATAATAAACATGTCAGAGTTGGTGTCGAAGTCACGTTTACAGTCAACGTTGCTTGCAGTGTTTAGAAAATTTCGTTCATCAATAGTTAATTTGGAAAGAAAAAAATAATACTGTATGGATATTTTTACGTGAAAGAATACCAACGTAACGTCACGATATATTTTAAATATGAAGAGTTTAAGAGTTCAGCATATAGAGCAAGAATGGTAGGAAAGAATCTAATTTGGAGTCCAGCGAATAAACTTGTGCTCTCTTACCTTCAGCAGAGAACACGAAAATAACAATTAGGGATATCAGGAATAAAGAAGACATTTCACCTCCAATACCAAAAACTGATTATTTCAACAGAATATAAAATTACCAATAAGGGGATACAATTCTTGGCATTGTATTACCTCTGTTTTTGATTTTAAACACTCATTCATAAAACTTTTAAACGACCGAATAATTCCTGTATTAAATTACCTTGACAGACTGTATTTTGTTCAGAAGTAAAATAACCCCAGTTCATTTCACTTCTGGGTAGAAAATTGTTTAAGGCAGGTATGTCACTAAATTCTGTTTGGTTGTCACCAGCTTCTAATACAAGTACATTCCATTCATTAACTTCTGATAGTCTACTAGCCAAAAGAGCCCCAGCTGTTCCTCCTCCTATTACTAAAAAGTCCCAGCAGCCAAAAGCTAAAAATTTATATAAAAAAATGTTTAATCACCAGCAAGCTTGCATTGCCAGAATATAGAAAAGATCCATTAAAATTATTTTTAAGATCCTAATGAAATATGATTATGGTTTATAAGACAAGATTTTTTTACTTTTTTATTCGTCAACAAATATATAGGATGTTTCATATTTAAATCAAGATATGTTATCCGCAAATAGAGGGTACTAGGGTGATTCCAAAAACCCACATTTGATGGGTCTAGCCCGACCCCTAACTGAGTTACAAGGTGTTTTTTCAATATTGTACATTTCTTTCAAACCTCGTTTTTTCGGAATGTTAAAATCCGTTTTAAGCAAAATTTATAAAATTCCCAAAACAACACCCTGTATATAATATTTTTTTAAATTGGACATAAATACAGAAAAAGTTAAGTTACACTGAAATAGACAAATTCACAGTATAAATTTTCGATTAACGTATGGTGTGGTATTTAAAATAATTGTTTTATTGGGTCACACGTCTTACACATTAACTGGGGAGAACATTTTAATTTTTTGCAAAATATATTACTGGTTCTGTTAGAAGATGCAGATATTGGAGGAATGTATTTAAACAAGATTTTCCCAATGCCTGGCCTCCTCGGTCGACAGATTTTAACCCAGTGGAGTATCACATTTGGGGATATCTGAAGGCCAAAGTGTACGTCTCTGAGATCATTAGCAGAGAAGAACTTAATGATAAAATTAATGACTCTTACCACAATTGTTGTCTAATACTTAATCAGATTTTTTAAAACGCCACACAAAAAAATTCTGTTACATACATATTTTTTGTTATTATTTATTAAATTTTCACTTTGTTTTGTAAATGTTTAAATATCGATAAGTAAGTAACCGTTAAGTAGTGTTGGGTCATAATCACAATTTAATGAAAAATAAATAAAAAATATCTTTTTATTAAATTTAACTTTGTTTTAGTTGTAAATATTTTAATATTGATAAGTAAGTAGTAGTTAAGTAGTGTTAAGTCATAATAACAATTTAATGAAAAATGAATAGTAAATATTTTTTTCCTACAACCACATAGGATTATCGCACGGAAAGTTGCTCTTATTCGCCACGTGCTGAAAATTACTTTCCGCACGTGTGCCGAAATTAGTGTCAAAATTGTCCTATGCATCATTTATATTTAGAAAGTAGATTTACCTATCTGTAAAATGAATAATTCTTATTTAGATTTATAACATCGATATTTTTGTATTATTTTATTAAAACAAAAATTATCTTTTTTATCAATGAATTATACAGAAAAATTTAAAAAATAGGAAAAATTAGGAAAAAAATGAGAAACATAGGAAAAAATAGTTCAGAATGGGGAAATTAAAGAAAAATAGGGAAACATGGGATAATAGGGAAAGATAGGGAAAACTAAGGACATTTAAGGAAAAAAGGAAAATAAGAAAAAATGGCGAGTAATAGAGACAAATAAGGGCAAATTATAAAAAATAAGAAAAATATGGAAGAAATAGAAAAAAATAGGAGAAAATATTAATAAAACTAAAAAAAAAACAGCAAAAGTAGGCAAAATAAGAAAAAAGGGAAAGTAGGGAAAAATAAGAAAAAACAGGGAGAAATATGGAAAAGTAGTGAAAAATAGGGACAAATTTGAAAAAACCGGAACAATTGGGAAAAATAAAAATAACATATAAAAAAATAATGATAAATAGGAAGAAATGGAAAAAAATGTGAAGCCAGAATGTCAAAAATATCAACAGTAAAAAAGCTACATACAGAAGGATAGACAGACAGACATGTTTATGTGTAAATCATTTTTTTTTGAAATAAATAGGAATGGTAAAAATAATTTTATTAAAAATATATTACTTACACTTAATATCAGAATTAGTAGTAGAATATAATTTCTCATTATTCGTTGGAGCTTCCCAGTTACCAGCAGCGGCAATATTATCCTTGACGTAGTCATAAAATTCATCAAAAGTTTCACATTTTGAATAGATAATTAAAAAAAATAATGAGAAGTACCTGTAAAAAATATCATAGTAATTGATAAAAAAATTAAATATTAAAACATGTACCTGTAGAGAAACATTGTGATAACTAATTTCTAACGAAAACATGTCACTTATTTATAAGTAAAAACAAGATTAATATTCTGAAATTAAAGATACTCAGTGGCGCCGAAATTGTTGAGAAAGGAAGAAGAATAAAATCGGATCTGACCAGTACATGACCTCTCGCTATATTTGAATCAGAAATTAACACGTTAACACAAAAAATTATAAAAAAAATTTACTTTTTTGTAAATCTGGCAACAATGGAAAAAGTTTTGAAAATTTTAATAATACGAAAATAAACTATAGTGTATACAAAATATATGTGTAAAACTTTATTGCCATCTTGTTTAGTAATGATGTCATCATTCATAGCAACTGCCACTTCCGGTTGTGCGATTAACACCAAAATCTAATCAGATCTAATCTAGGGTATCAGAATCTTGTATAAAAAATTTCAAATTTTTTAATTTAGTAGTTTTTGAGTTATCGTTCCTACAACATCCATCCTAACACACACACACAAACACAGACATCATCGCGAAAACATAAAAATCGTATTCTAGGTACCTTAAAACGTGTTTATCCATTGAAAACTCACTACCCAATTTTTAGCATGATTACTATACCTCTCTTCTCTGAAGGTCGAGAGGTAATAATATGAAAATTCACATTTAATTTAAATCGTTGAAGCTAATGCTCAATGACCTCATATTCCTAACAATTTTAACAGTACCTCATTCAGGGGGATCTTAAATTTTATTCGACATTTTTAGAAGCATAAAGTACGTAATAAATTTTCAAGCACTTCAGAAAATGGACTAGTTCGTTAGAATTCAATGCATTGTAAATATTCACTATGAAACTATCACCAGGATGTATATAAATCATTAGTACAAAGACTGTCCTTCTCAGAAGGGCATACAAAGAGAATGCCAACGGGCTAACACATGTTGTACATAAAAGTAACGTATTTCTAACAAGAAATTAAATTACTCGTTTCATTAATTATTTCTTTAATGGTTTCTTTAATTGTTGTCTTTAATTATTTCTTTCAATGTTTCTTTGTTTTTAATCGTTTTTTAATTGTTTTTTAAATGTTTCTGTAATTGCTTCTTTAATTATTTCATTATTAATTTGGACCTACTTGTGGTCATACATATAGACATCCCTCGCCAATAAATTAATTAGGATAAAATATGTGAAAAATAATGGCTACGATCTACTTAAGCATGACTGCAAGTTGAAGATTAATCGTCAGAGAATATCAATTTTCAAATTAAATCGAATGCGTCGTAAAACACTGATTTCGCCACAAAATACATTTTTCTGTTTAATTAATAATGCCTACAAGTAAAAATCTGTTATATTTCGTATATTACTTTATGTACTAGTGCGTGAAGTAAAAAATTACATATTGATGAATATGAATAATTAGATCTTATTTTTAAAATACTAAAATAGATATTTTGCTCTATCTAGTATATATTCATCATTACTTGGTATATTATTCAAAAATATAACTATTTTTTTAAAAATAATGAGTTAATTTATTATTTAAAAACTATTTTTTTAGAGTGGTGGATTGATAAAGTATATTTATGATGACAAGAAAATTCATAGCAACAGTACTGATCGTGCACAAAAAGGTATGTACATAATCATTTATTTTGTAAATTCTAAAAATAATTATCAGTACTAATTACTTTTTTTTTGACCTTGGATCAGATCCTTTAGTCACACACAAGTTGAATGAATATTTAACATTTTATAATTTTATGGATCTAATGGATAGATGGTTAGTATTTAAATGGAAATTTTATGAATTAAAATTAAATCGTATATCTCTTTATCTTCTGTTGCCAATAGAACTTGAATGCTAGTGGAAAATCAATCTATATTATAAACAAAGTTTGCAGTTCCTGGATAATTTTTACATTTAAAAAATAGGTGGTTCAAATCCGCAGTTTCATTATCATTTTGACAAAGGAGCGATTTTGTAATGTCCATCTTAGGCAAATAGGACGGAAAGCATCCACGAGTATAATAATAGTAGAGTACTTTTTTTACACATTAAAAAGATTTATGTGTGGAATCTTTTTTGGTAGAATCGTGGGTATATAAAAATAAGAATTAGTGGAATTTACAGCTATCTCTCTCCCACTTTATTTTTTAACATTAATATTTTGTTGGTCTTCTAGTAAATGAAACTATTAATATAACTAAATGTATGGAAGCAGCAGATGTAGCAATAAGGGTTATAATTTTGTTGTGATTTTTGGTGATTCCATTAATAGTAGGTGTCAGTCTGCGTTTAACAATCCAAGGACAGGTAAATGGGGTACTGCAATTGGTCTATGCCATGCAAACCGAATTGCAGTCGATAGACAGGAGGTGGAGCTGATCCAGTGCTAAGCACATTTAAGCGTTAAGAAGTCAAAAAGCAAAAATGCCTACAAAAACTACTTGTAGTAAATGGAATACAAGAAGATTATTTCAGATCGAGGATGGCCATAAAGTAGGTTAGTTTGCTATTTTGATCCACAAAATGGGGTGTGTCCCTTGATAACTTTTTTTTTACAAACTAATTATTATTTTTCTTTTTAGAGCAGGATTTATTCAAATAAACTTTAGAAATTTAGGAGCACATGTTCCAAACTCAGTTTTCCATGAAAAAAAAGGAATTAACAGAAGACAGACAAATCCACAAAAACGGTCAATTATGAATTTATGTCATAAAACTGAAATTTGTGGAAAATGCCTATAGAGGTAAGAAGAATAAAAGTCCAAAAGATAAAAGGGTGACAGATGTCTAAATCAGACCTAGTAGAAAAATAAACAAATGTTATAGACATTATATTATTATATTATTTAAAATATACCCGTAATACCGGATAGCCATAGTAAGCGGGAATCGTTGATAAAAATGAGTACAAAAAGTAGGAACAAAAATTCACCCCTGTAAATGTAGCAGTTTCTTGATGGTTAAAAATCTCAACCCCCTTCCAAACTGCTACATGTACAGGGTTGCATTTTTTTCTGTTATAATCAGTATCTTGTAGAGATTTTTTATTCTTCATAAAGACTTCAAATCTAACCTAGGATATCATAATCTTGTATAAAAAATGAATTTTTTTTTAATTTGGTAATTTTTGAGTTATGATTACCATCCATTGAAAACCTTGTGCCAAGTCAATTGTCTAAAATCTCGTCGATTTTAGGAAGGTAAAACTTGTCTTCAACGGCGATTTCGTCGTTTTCTATAATCAATAACACTTCTAAATCCCTTTTACCAGAAAAATCCATTTTTTTTGGTACGATCCGAACCGGAAAACTATACGGGGAAATGGAGGGTTGAATAATTTGTTTATTTGTTTAGTAATTTCCTCTTGCATACTTTTGGGGTGTCTAAAACTACGAGGCTATAAGTGATTTTCGTCTCTTGTTCTGAATAAGTCTTTTTTTTCATCATAAAATATGTCTTTAAAGTTATAGCAAAGTTGTAAGATTTTCTTTTTCCTCTGGGTTTAAATGTTGTGTTTGTATAATTTTTGGATCAAATTTTGAAGGTGCTTTGCATTTCAATTAAAATGTTTTTGTTGTGTATAATTTATGGTATAAAAATAATTTTGTGATATACCGGGTGTCTTATATTTAACGTTAAAAAATATTTCATATTGGATCGGAATGAACCCCAAAATTTTAATTAAGGAATGGTGCAGTAAAACAAAAATAAAATTAATTTATCCTTTTTAATTAATGAACAACAAAGTACAACATATAAATAAAAAAAAATACAACTGGTTTAACTAGTACCATCAAATCAATTAAATAGTAACGAGATTAAAAATTGGCTATGTATTTTTTTTTTGAGTGTAAAATTTAACATAATATTCCATATCTTAGTTTAATTGTCGAAGATATTTTGTCAGCAATCATATACGTAGGCGTATTAATGTGAGCACTTACAGTATCAGGCATGACGCCAGCATCTACAACTCTTAATTTGTCCATGTTATGAACTTCCAAATCAGTGTTGACAACAGAGGTTAGAGGAGAAATCCCCATTTTGGTTGTTCCTGTTGGATGAAATACTGTTGAACTAGCATGTCTTATTGCACAATACCAGTATGCTTTAACATCAACATTTCTCAAGCATTCACAAGCAGGTTGAATACTAACAAGAGTTGCATTTACTTTTTTAAACGCTGGTGTATTTGTCAAACTTAAAAGATATTTAATAGCTTGATACATACATTCTATATCTTCATTAAGAGGATCCGAAAAGAAATTGACATCAACGTTAGGAAAATCTATTGGGCTGTTCGATTTTAGTGTGACCGAACCCTCCGATTTTGGTTTAAGAACTACAACTTGCATTGATATATCAGTTAAAGTATTATAAGTAGAATATGCATTGGCATAATCGGTATTAAAGTTAAATGTATTTTTTGGGTTAGGTGGAACACTAAATGGTGGCGGAAACGTCATAAATTCTGCATTTCGAAGAAATTGAGAATCTTTTTTTGTATTAATGAACCCTATCTGTTCTAATCTTGCTCCGTTGGTTAAGGGAGTTAATCCTGCTACATATCTTTGTAGATTTTCTTTTAATGAAAGATTAGGTGCAGTTAAATTGGTTCTAAAAAATAAGTTAACGAACATCGGTTTATCTTTTAAATGTTTACCTACAGCTGGTAAATTATTCTTAACTTCAATTCCTTTTGCTGCTAATTCTACTGCAGGTCCAATACCAGAGAGTAAAAGAATTTGAGGACTATTGATTGCTCCTGCAGTAAGTATTACTTCTTTGCTGGCATTGGCGTGGTATATTTGACCATCTTTTATAAATTCAACTCCATATGCCGCGTTATTATTAATTAAAATTTTAGTAACAAATGCTTTTAAAACAATATTAAGATTAGGTCTATCCATTACAGGATCTAGATAAGCATGAGCACTATTATCACGTTTATTTCCTTTAATGTGAAATTGTATTTTTGATATTCCTTGGATTCCATCCCCATTATAATCAATTTCTTTTAATCCATTTTGTAAGTTAGCGTTTAGAATAGTATCAGCTAGTACAGATGGTGGGGCAGTAAAATTAACATGCATATTTCCGTTACGTCCGTAGTAGAACGGATTAGCATTTTCAAATTCAACTTTTTCAAATTTTTTAAAGTACTGTAATGTTTCAAGATAGGACCAACCAGGATTGCCCAATGTTACCCACTGATCATAATCGTTCGGTATTCCTCTAGTATTTATAACTCCGTGTATCACAGCAGATCCACCTAATGCTTTTCCTCGATGATATACGCAGATGTTATTTATCATTCCTAAAATAAAAAATCTTTTAATTTTTGGGGATATCAAGAAAATAGCGTTCATTCAAAATCAACAAAAAAATACAGGATTTTATTTAAAATCTAGGTGTGGTGGCTAGGGGCGGTACGATTTATACTGTTCATTGTCTCCCACGTCCTGAACAACCGGTCAAAATTTCAAGTTTTTATCTTCAAAAATACCAGAAATAAGCTACACATGTGGAAAATAGAGTTATTCAATGTGTTATATTTTGTAGTCTGAAGAAATGTATAACATTAGACGTGGTGGTCGAAGAGAATGTAAGACAACGGATTTCCACGCAATTAGTTGTATAAGGGAATCTCTTTAAAAAGATGACATGTCTTAATGGCTATCATTACATTATCGTTGCATAAAATTCTAATAAAATATACCATTCAGATATCTACGAAATTATACTGTTGAATTTTTTTAAACACTTATTCATAAAACTTTTAAACGGCCGAATACTTTATCTATTTAATGGAAGCCAGAAATGTGATTGAAAAATGAATGGAATTTTAGAGAAAAAAAATTAATCTATTTAATTACCTTGACAGACTGTATTTTGTTCAGAAGTAAAATAACCCCAATTCATTTCACTTCTGTATAGAAAACTGTTTAAGCCAGGTATGTCACTAAATTCTGTTTGGTTGTTACCAGCTTCTAATACAAGTACATTCCAATTATTAACTTCTGATAGTCTACTAGCCACAAGAGCTCCAGCTGTTCCTCCTCCTATTATTACAAAATCCCAGCTGCCAAAAGCTAAAAATTAATATAAAAAAATGTGATAAATAATAAAGAAACTCTTAAGTCATACCACAATCATTTTAAATATAGTAATAAGACGAAGATATAAAATAGCGGGCTACGTGTTTCGTCCAAACAATGGCCATTCATCAGACAAAATAGCTCAATGTATCATTAATCATCAGTTAAGAACCCTCACGTATATATATATACGTTATTCGCAAATAGAGGGTACTTGGGTGATTCCAAAAACCCAATTTGATGGGTCTAGCTGCCTCATAATTGAGTTACAGGGTGTTTTTTTGTTAATATTGCACATTTATTTCAACCCTCGTTTCTTCGGAACCACTGTATATTTATTTCATATTTGGTGTAAATGTATTGATTTAAAAGCCCAATCGTTTACTGTGAAAACCTAACTTAAAATCCAGGTCCGTTTTAAGGAAAATTTATAAAATTTGATAACTCCCAAAACCTATCATATTTTTGTAAATAGGACTTGGTATTTAAGAAATACAGAAAAAGTTAAGTTACACTAAAATATTTTTATTACTGCACATTTCATTCTACTACTAAAATTTTCAAAGTCAACATTCATTAAATGCATTATTTATCAGCCGTAACATTAGAACCGCCCTGTAGATTTCTCACATGTTTGTATTGCATTAAAAGCCCTATCACCCTATGTAAGAGCTGGTCTGTCTTAAGAAAAAATTGTAAAATTTGATAAACCCCTAAACAACACCCTGTATACATTATTAGATACAAAACATAAATTATTAAGTAAACTTGGACTAAGATGACAACTCTGAGAGTTTCTTATGTACAGAAAGGTGGACATTTTAAACATTTAATATTTCCGTTTTAAAAAAAAAAAAAATATTTTTTCATGTGTAGTATTTTTTTTACTTAAGCAGATTTTTTGTTATTATTTATTAAATTTTCATTTTGTTTTGTAAATGTTTAAATATTGATAAGAAAGTAGCCGTTAAGTAGTGTTGAGTCATAATAACAATTTAATAAAAAATTCATAATAAATATTTTTTATTAAACTTTCAATTTGTTTTAGTTGCAAATATTTAAATATTGATAAGTAAGAACAGTTAAGTAGTGTTGTCATAATAACAATTTAATGAAAATGAATAATTAATATTTTTTCCTACGATCAAATAGAAAAGTAACATTTATCGCACTGTAGAATACAACGGAAAGTGGTTTTTATTCATACGCGGGTGGAAAGTACTTTCCGCACACGTGCAGAAAATTACTTTCCGCACGTGTGCCGAAATTACTGTTAAAACTGTCAGATGCATTATTTATATTTAGAAATACCTATCTAACTAGATTTACCTATCTGTTAAATAAATAATTCTTACTTAGATATTTTTGTATTATTTTATTAAAACAAAAATTATCTTTTTCATCAGCAAATTTTATAAATTGCAGCAATAATCAGTTTACTATTAATTTTTATAGTCATTCAAAATAATTAATTTTTTTTTCTCAGATTTAGTTTCTAGTGGTTGTTAATATTTTAAAATACATGTTAATTAAAAATATTTATTTTTATTTTAATACCAAAGTGATTGTTTATATGAACTAAAAACAAACAAACATAGAACCTGCGAAAAATCTCAAAATTTACAGAATTTAGTAAAATTACCGCGTGGTCGTAGAACAAATAGTGTACAAAAAATAGTGATTTTTCACACTCGTGAGATTTACCACTAGTGTGAAAAATGTCATTTTTTGCACACGTATTTTCATATTTTTACTGTATTTGCCTTCGAAAAATACCAATACGCTTGGAATATTACTATTATTGAAGCAATTAGTTATAAGTAAAATCCAAAATATTTCATAAAAAAATATTTTTTTTAAGACTTGGACCACAAACACTAAATCCAATTTCCCATATTAACCAAAAGTGCAATAATTCTACGAAAATTAACAATTTTTCAGTTTTAGTTTAAATTTTTATTGCGGAATAAAATGTGCTGTATTAAAAAATATGAATTTTGCTCTTTTCGAATATGCAAACCAAATTTTAAAATTCTGATCTACGGGGTGGGGTGTTCCATAAGTTTGGAATATTACTATAATTGAAACAGAAGTAAAATCCAATTTTTTTTTTTTTTTTTAGGACCACGATCAGGAAAACCGAATTCCCAAATCAATTTTATAAATTCTGATCTAGTATTGTTCATCGTGAAAATAATTTTGATAATTTTTTTTAAGCCGGACCTGAATTTTGACTTTGGTCACTATGGCAGTTGAAATTGAGAATAATGGGACAAAACAAGGGCAAAATACGCAAAAATAGGTACAAATATGGAAAAATAAGGAAAACAGAAAAAAATAATAAATAACAGAAATATGGAAAACTGGATAAAAAAGGAAAAAATAGGGAAAAATAGCGGAAAATGTAAAAAAATGGGTAATAATAAGAAAAAATAAGGTTAGGGCATAATACGCAAAATAGGGACCATAAGACGCAAATAAGAAAAATAGGAATCAATAGAAAGAAATCTGAAAAATAGAAAAAATAGGCAAAAATAGCGAAATATGAACGAAAATATGACAAATAATAAAACATAAGGGGAAAAGATGGAAAATAGAGCAAAATATGTAGAAATAGAGAAATTAGAGAAAAATAGAGCAAAATAGAGAAACATATGGAAAAAGAAAAAACTAGGGAAGAGTAGGGAAAGAAAAATTGGGGAAAATGGAAATAAATAAGGAATAGGAAATAGGGACCATAAGGAGAAATTGGGAAAAATAAGAAAAATAGAAAAAATAATTAAAAACATGAATGAATAGAGAAAAAAAAATAGAGAAAATAGGGAAAAATAGCGAAATATACGGAAAAAGTAAAAAAAAAACGAAAAAAATAGTTCAGAATTGGGAAATTAGAGAAAAATGGGGAAACAGGATAATAGTGAAAAAAGGGAAATTAAGAAAAAATGGCCAATAATAGAGGCAAATAAGGACAAATTTTGAAAAACAGGAAAAATATGGAAGAAATAAAAAAATAGGATGAAATATTAAAAAAAAAATGGAAAAAACAGGAAAAAGTAGGGTAAAAAAAAGGGAAATTAAAGGAAGAATATGAAAAACAGGGAATAATATGAAAAAATGTGGAAAAGTATTGAAAAATAACGAAAAATTTGGAAAAAACGGAAAATTGGAAACAATATGGAAAATATGGAAGATAAAGGGAAATAGTAAAAAATAGCTAAAAATTTGGAAATTTATAACAAATAAGAAAAAATTATATTAAACTGGAAAAAAATAATAAAAAACAAAAAAATAGGGAGAAATAAGAAAATAGGAAGAAATGAGAAAAATAGGAAAAAAATGTTTAAATAAAAATTAAGGATAATAATAAGGAAAAATAAGGAAAAACCTACGGAAAAATAGGGACAAATAGGGAAAAATAAAAAAATATATAAAAGAATAATGATAAATAGGAAGAAATGGAAACAAATAAGAAAAAATAGGAAAAAATCAAAAAAATAGAAAAAAATCAGAAAAATAAAAAAAAATTGGAAAAAACAAACAAATCACGGTTGTCCAGGTATATCCTCGGTACATAAATAAATATTAAATACAAAATTGTTGATGGTCATATGGTCGTTGGTAAGAATGTGAAGCCAGAATGTCAAAAATATCAACAGTAAAAAAGTTACATACAGAAGCATAGACAGCCAGACAGACATGTTTATGTGCAAATCATTTTTTTTTAAATAAATAAAAATGGTAAAAATAATTTTAATAAAAATATATTACTTACGCTTAATATCAGAATTAGTAGTATAATATAATTTCTCATTATTCGTTGGAGCTTCCCAGTTAGCAGCAGCGGCAATATTATCATTGACGTAGTCATAAAATTCATCAAAGGTATCACATTTTGAATAGATAATTAAAAATATTAATAAAAAGTACCTATAAAAAATATCATAGTAACTAATAAAAAATATTTAATATTAAAACATCTACATACCTGTAGAAAAACATTGTGATAAATAATTTCTAACCAAAACATGTCATTTATTTATAAGTAAAAACAAGATTAATTTTCTGAAATTAAAGATACTCAGTGGCGCCGAAATTGTTGAGAAATGAAGAAAAATATAAAATGAAAATGGCGATTCACATTGGATTTGAACCGCTGAAGATTGTACTAATAATAAGATAATAGATTTCAAGATTTTGCAGATTTATACAAATTTAAAAATAAAAGTTTTACAAAACGGGATACGTCCATGCAGTACCAATCTGAACTAGTATTAAAACAGTCTTTGGTAGTAACAAATGGAACTGAAGATCCAAAAACGTATCAAGATTCTGAAAATAATACAAAATTTCATCAAATACTAGTTGACTTTTCTCAAAACTCTATAGAGCGATATCGATTTAAAGGTCAAACTTTTAGACCTAGAAGAAAGTCTTCATTGGCTAGTAAAAATGATTTGATTTTAAAAAAATCTAAAGAAACATAGTTCAAAATACTATAATACTAAAAACTGTTAGTCCAAGTTACGATAGTCAACCATTTGTATTAGAAAACGAAGTAAGAAAAGACTTGGCTAAAAACATTGACACTCACACGATAAAAAACCTACTAGCAGTAGGAAACATGAGAGTGTCGACAGTAGGTCAAGCCCTAACCAATATAAAAATTGGAGAACTTATTACATCATGCTCAGAAGCTGTGGTACAAAATCTCCCAGCTGCACTAATTGTTGGTATAAATACTTTGTACAGACTCGAAGCCACGATTGATTTAAACATGTCACGCGTCGTGGGGACCAGTTTAATTTTTTCGAGGTTTTTGTAGCTCAGAATTTTTTTCGGATTCGCACTCCTTCAGGATTTGAATAAAGTCCACCCGACCCAAAATACAACCTGAAGAGGGTTATTTTATTTTATAACTGTACGTTAATGGGGAGTTCAACTTGAAATATTAGTCTATATTTTGTTACATTATTTGAGAAAAAAAATAATTTTCTGTTGTTTCCTTAATTTAACATGAAAAAATTGATATTAAAAAATTACTGCATCTATGCAACTTGTAGTGCACCTACGTCACTTATATGCAATAGCTGCAGCATAATATTAACGTGGACCAGTTTCTCTAAATAAAATTGATGCTTTCAAATAGCAAATTATTACCTGATCTCTTTAAAATAGTCGTTTTCTTTATCTAATATCTATTTATCTCTCTCGATTTTGAATGCGAATTCACAGTGGATAGGTCCAAGTTTTCATCTTTATCTAATTATCATATAATGGTTTTCTCCATTTTTGTCTGTATAAGTGAGATTTAACAGTTGTTAATCATTCGTATTCTCTTCTTTACACATTTGCAGTTAATAGCTTGACGGTAACTTCATTGCACATAAGTGACGTCACGATCGTAATGGCGGCATATTCAAATAATTAGAAATTTGAATTTTTAAATTAATTTATTCAAAAATCTAGCTGACCTTACGGTAGATAATTAAACTCAATGTGTTTTATTTGATTAATTCTAACTGTTAATAAAGAAAAAACGTGAGGTTATATTTTTGTTGTTTGAACAAGAAATAAAATTACTAAATAAAAAATATACACTTATTTACACACGCAATATTTACACATTTCCACACAGAAAACAAACTTTAAGAAAGTTTGATTAAGAAAAAAGAACCTAATAAAGTTAAATAGTGAAATACTCAAAATTATTAAAGAGAAAAAAAAGGTTTATTCTTACCATATTGTTCACCCGACTCGCTGGGGCACGTGCACAAAAGATTTTTTAATATTTAGTTTAATATTTATTTTAATATTTATATTGTACTATGTGTATTTCAATAAAAATTATTTTTTTTTAAATCGCCTTTTTCTGCGGAAATCTTGGCTCACCTCTTCGCTGTTGCTCAGAACTTTTCTGAATGCATGTTTTTTGTCAGAATCATTACATTTCTAAAATTGCAAAATCAGCTGAACTAACAGTAATTAATATTACTTACAGGAAGTATGGATATAAAATTATGAAATAATTTATAAAAATTCAGAAGAAATAAAAGTCCAAGACATGTACCACAATATAATTAAAACAAAAGAGGTTTAGTGGGCAACTAGTTTCGGCTTATGAGCCATCCTCAGGTCTAGAAACAAATTACCCGGTATGTAACAAACAGAAGTTTTATTTCTTCTGAATAATTTGACCACATTTGAGATATGGATGACCTCTTGGATTTAAATAAAAATTGTTTATAGTTAATTTTTATGTGAACTACTTTATTGCTAAATTTGATATTAAAATTAAATAGGATATTAGAATTAAATATGGAACTTGAAATTTTTTTTCATTTAGAATTTGTGACAATATAATAAGTCCAGTCAACGATTTGAATTAGAAAACGATGTAGCAACCAAAAATTCATTGGCTATCAAGGAGATTAAAACAAGGAAAAAAACCTGTAATGTATGTGATAATTGCATATTTGAAGAAAAAAACAAAGCTTCAGTGGGTATTCAAAAACATTAAGAAGAAAATTACCAGTTTAGACCGTGATTTTGATATCCGTTAGAAAAGTAATAATTTAGGGTACGAAATGGCACTTTTTTCCACGGAAATATCAAATACAGCTATGTCCTATCAACTTTTTTTTGACAGGTTACTGTTTTTCTTTCATTAATAAATGTGGTTGTAAAAAATATTGTGTACAACTTGTACGCAAAGCACTTTTTCCACTCTCTAGATTTGCGGCACTCACCTTACGGCTCGTGCCTGCGCACTTGATGTAAAAATTACTATTTTTTAGTAAGGCATTCGAATGTCATTTTTTAATGATCTCATATTCCTAACAATAAAGACCAATACTCGAAGCGCCGTAATCGTTGTGTTTTCAATGTGTGGTAGAAATATTACACCCGTATTCAGGAACCACCCTTAAGTAAGTATAATCGTTCTCACTGCAAAGTGTCTGATTTCTCACAGTGTCGTAGATATCCATACGCAAGTTTCATAAACAGCACTCTTTACTCAGTGAACGCATAGGGAAAGATACGCCGTTTTGATTGGTCGGTTCTGGGACTAACTTCAGTTTGTCATCAATGCGCCATCCAGCGTTGCCACATCTAGTAAATTTCTACTTTTTTTGGTAGATTTTTATCTTCTTTCAGAAAATTTTAGTAGGCAGATTTTCGTCAGTAGATTTCGATAGATTTTAATATATAACATTCAATAATGTAAAAATGCCATAAACAATAGAATTATTGTAAACATTATTTTAATTTACTTTCATTTCTATATTACTAGGCGTATTATAATCTAGTATTTTTATTGATTAGATTACTTAGACTGATTTTTTGTCTGTGATTCTATGCCTAATGGGTTTCACTAAACTTTGTATAAAAATGTAAAGTATAAAGATGAGGAAATTTAAGAAAATGTTATTTTTTTAATTTTTGTTTTAAGAAAAAAATATTTGTTCTTTGTTTAAAAATTAGAATAAAGAGTCGATCAGTTCCGTTTTCTTTCTTGCGCTAGTTTTGAGATTTTGGTATACCAATATTCAGTCAATAAATCGATAATTAACAATTCAACTCCCTTCTAATTTTCAATTTTTTATTGTAAAGTAGATTTCCGGTATTTTCTTTTAATTTTTTTACTAGATTTTAGTAGATTCAGGCAAAAATATTAGTAGATGTGCCAAAATATATGTGGCAACGTTGGCAAATGTCAATCATCGCAAAAAACTAACCTCAAACAAACCGTGTGTTGATTTTACGTCTAGGATTTTTTTGTTGATATTCTTTTCTGAAGACGGATTCTCAACAGGCGGCAAATCTGCAGCTGATTTTTAACAGACATTTTGATATTATTATAAATTAGCAATTGTTACACAAGGGGAATTGGAAGTCCCCTTGCTGTCAATTTCTCCAGACTGTGCGAAATTAGCGGCATGACTACGTAAAGTATCATGTCTTTGCGAAGTCTATATCGCTGTTTAAATTCCACTTCACTGTAATATTCAAACGGATTCTGAAAATCCCTGATAATACACCTTATTGTCACCCTTCCATGGTGCGCCACTTGATCGTTTGTAATTATCGAATTCTTCATCACTATTACTCATTTTTTTACTTAAAATACGTAATACAAAATAGAAGAGAAACACACGTTTTGTTCATGAAATATGAATAGTATTATTTCGAGGACCACTATCCCTTTGTTACCCCCATTTTATTTTATTTATTTCCTGCTTGTGCGCACAATTCGTAAAATCTTTTAATATACTAATTTTGATTGTATTTAATTTAGTTTGGCCTGATGATGGCTTAATGCCGAAACTAGTCGCGGCCCCCCTTTTTGTAATTTGAAGCCTCTACCCCCCTCAATTCATCAAAGAGATACTAAAAATTTTGTGGTACAGGATTTTGAGTTTTACTACCTCAATTTTTTAAATGTTAGTTTTACTTGATCCAACATTGTGTTTTGTTTCTAGGCCTGATGATGGCCCTTGTAGGTCGAAAAATGTCGCCGATTTATGATTGTTGAATAATTTTGTGGCAGGACTTTGTGTCTCATTCTGATGAATACCCAAAATTTCAATTAAGGAACATTGCAGTAAAACAAAAATAAAATTGGTTTCTCATTTTTAATTAATGAACAACAAATTACAACATATAAATTAAAACAAAAATACAACTCAATATTTTCCCATATTTTTTATCCAAATCAGCAATTATTTTATTATTTAACTATAGTAGCATTAAATGGATTGTAGAATTAGTAACGAGATTAAAAATTGAGTGCACAACAAGAAACAAAATTAAAATAATATTCCATATCTTTGTTTAATTGCTGAAGATATTTTCTCAGCAATCATATAGGTAGGTGTATTAGTGTGGCCACTTATAGCATCAGGCATGATGCCGGCATCTACAACTCTTAATTTCTTCATGTTATGAACTTCCAAATAAGTGTTAACAACAGAGGTTAGAGGAGAAATCCCCATTCTGGTTGTTCCTGTTGGATGATATATTGTTGAACTAGCATGTCTTATTGAACAATACCAATATTCCTTATCATCAACATTTCTCAAGTGTTCACAAGCAGGTTGAATACTAACAAGAGTTGCATTTACTTTTTTAAATGCTGGTGTATCTGTCAAACTTAAAAGATACTTAATAGCTTGATACATACATTCTATATCTTCATCAAGAGGATCCGAAAAGAAATTGACATCAATGTTAGGAAAATCTATTGGGCTGTTAGATTTTAGTGTGACAGAACCCTCTGATTTTGGTTTAAGAACTACAACAAGCACTGATATATCAGTTAAAGTATTGTAAGTGGAATATGCATTGACATAATCGGTATTAAAGTTAAATGCATTTTTTGGGTTAGCTGGAACACTAAATGGTGGCGGGAATGTTATAAATTCCGCATTTCGAAGGAATGGAGAATCTTTTTTTGTATTAATAAATCCTAACTGCTCTAATCTTGCACCGTTGGTAAAGGGAGTTAATCCTGCTACATATCTTTGTAGATTTTCTTTTAATGAAAGATTAGGTGCAGTTAAATTGGTTCTAAAAAATAAGTTAACAAACATCGGTTGATCTTTTAAATGTTTGCCTACAGCTGGTAAATTATTCTTAACTTCAATTCCTTTTGCTGCTAATTCTACTGCAGGACCAATACCAGAGAGTAAAAGAATTTGAGGACTATTGATTGTTCCTGCAGAAAGTATTACTTCTTTGTTAGCATTGGCTTGGTATGTTTGACCGTCTTTTATAAATTCAACTCCATATGCCGTGTTATTACTAATTAAAATTTTAGTAACAAATGCTTTTAAAACAATTTTAAGATTAGGTCTATCCATTACAGGATCTAGATAACCATGGGCACTATTATCACGTTTAATTCCTTTAATGTGAAATTGTATTCTTGAAATTCCTTGGATTCCATCTGCATTATAATCAATTTGGTTTAATCCATTTTGTAAGTTAGCGTTTAAAAAAGTATCAGCTACTATAGATGGTGGAGTAGTAAAATTAACATGAATGTTTCCGTTACGTCCGTAATAGAACGAATTAGCATTTTCAAAGTCAACTTTTTCAAATTTTTTAAAGTAGGGTAAAGTTTCAAGATAGGACCAACCAGGATTTCCTAATAATACCCACTGATCATAATCGTTTGGTATTCCTCTAGTATTTATAACTCCACTTATCCCACCAGATCCGCCTAATACCTTTCCTCGAGGATATACGCAAGTGTTGTTTATCATTCCTAAAAAAAACAACTTTTAATTTAACTAACTGTTAAATGGCTGAGGAATTTTAATTTCACAAAATATATTAGTACCTTGGATCCGGTATACAACTGGTGAGAATTGAATAAGTATATGGTATAAATTATTCAATTTCTTTAATAGTAGGATTACGGAAGTCTCTAAGGGCTACATTATAAAATTATTTTTAAACACACAGGGAGCTTCAAAAAGTGTCAGGTTATATAGTTTTTCATAATAAGCCAGATATTTTGTTTCGTTTCTAAAATAGTATAAAGATAATAGTTTCTATTTATATTAGTAATGTGTATTTTGAAACAAATAGAATTTTTGGAAACAAATACAATTTTTCTTTTAATAGTTAATATTGAAAATACTCCCTAGAGGTCTAAAACATAATAAAAGGTTACAGGGTGATCAAAATATTAAGTTTTTGGAATGTTTAATAAAATATTATCGTGTTTTTGTTACATTTTAATAATTTGTTGTTTAATATTTTTCAAGTGATATAACTATAACTATTTTTCAAGTAAAAATAAACGTACTTTTTAAATACAATGCAACGAATTTTGGTTTTTAATTCTTTGATTTTTTTTATTTATTTTTTTTATTGGCGTTATTAAAATGACAAGTGTGATATATCGCTGAATTTGAATTTTAACGGTTTATCAATTTTTGTAAAGATAATTAAGTGTTGAAAAAATGGCAAGAGCGCATTTCAGACCGGAAAAAATATTCGAAATTTTTTAATATCTGGAATTGAAAAATAAATGGAATAGGGTTAGTTTAAGGGTCGTAGATTCCAAAAAAACAAACCGTTCTTCTCTAGCTCTTATAGTTTCGGAGTTAATTGAGTGTTAAAAAAATGCAAGAGCGCATTTCTGACCCGAAAAAAGTGTAGGGTTCAAAAATATTCGAAATTTTTTAATATCTAGAATTGAAAAATAAATTTAATAGGGGTAGTTTAAGGGGCGTGGATTCCAAAAAAACAAACCGTTCTTCTTTAATTCTCATAGTTTCGGAAATAATTAAGTGTTGAAAAAATGGCAAGAGCGCATTTCTGACATGGTCGCTGTTAAAGCATGAAACGTCGAATCCAAAGATTTATTAATACAATTTTGTAGCAAATTTTAGATACAATAAAACCTTCCATTTCTAACTTCTCAAATTTTTTTAAATAAAAATTATATATGTAAAAAAACAAAAATGGCATTTTTAGTTTTCCGTGTATTTTTTTTTTAAATATTTAAGTTTTTTCCATTTAACTTAATCCGCATCTCTTACAATAAATATAGAGCTTATTATTAAAAAATATTGTAATAGAAATTTTTGTAATTATTATTATTAGTGTCAATAATGTTATGCTGAAGAAATAATATATTTGAAGATTTTGAATATTAAATTTATTGATTAATAAATTATTTTAAAATAATTGGTATATAAGGCTTCAGATTTTAATGAAGGCAGCATTTTGTGATTGTGATATATGGGAATCGAAAAATTATTTCAAATATAAGTAAAAAGAAGTAATAGAGGAAGTATAGTAGATATAGCAATTGGTATTAAAAAAAATCTAGTAGTTACAAAAATTGGGGAGAAACAAAACAGAAAAATTATAAACAAAGTATTGTTATTATTTTGGGTATTTTTTAACAAAAATAAAATAAAATGTATTTAGTTTCATAAAATAAAAAAAATTATAAAATAAAATCTTAAATTATCAAAGATGAAGTTGAATAAAAAGGATTGTCCTTGGAAGACATCAATTTATATCAGTTGCAAGATACTTAGAGGAGGAATATAATTATATTCAATTATAAAATTTCCGGAGCAGCAATAATAAATTGAGAAACCGTGAAAAGAAGAAGATGAAGGACATATAAAAGAAGAATTAATAAGTAAATTTTTCAAAGTTGTAAAAAAACACTGAAGAGAAGAAAATAGCAGGATGCAAAACTGGGGCGTTACTAAAAAAAAGTAACGCGTTACTTTACCATTACTTTTACTAACAAGTATTGAGTTAAATAAACGTTACAGTTACTTTTGTTAAAAAGTAACGATTAAGTCGTTACTTTAAAAAAATAACGATTAATTCGTTACTTTCCAAAAGTAACGCGTTACTTTTAAAGTAGTAACGCAATACTTTTCTATATATTCTTCTTGTTCCATGTCTACTCGTTCTTTTATTGTCCATCTCACTATTTATCGCCGTTATTATTGCATAACAAACAAACAAATAAAATTTTCAAATAAAAGCTTAATATTTTAAAATGGTGTTCAGAACACAGTGGCGAGCGAAATCGACGGGGTACAAAAAAATAATAAAAATATTCTTTCACATCAACCAGCAGAAACAAAAGAGAAAAAAGATAGTTTTAAAGTAATGCTTTTCTTTTTAGTAACGCGTTACTTTTGCAGTAACGCATTACTGTAACGAAGTAACGATTTCGCGTTACTTTTACAAAGTAATGCAATTACCGTTATTTTTGGCCCACTTTAAAAAGAAACGAAATTACATTTAGTAACGCGTTACTGAAAAGTAACGTTTTAGTTTCGTTACTCCCAGGTCTGGAGGATTTTTAGTGGAAGAGAAATGGACGATATGTTGACGAACAGGACAAATTAACAGTTTTAAGTTTATACAATTTATAGAAATTGAGATTTAACCCTTACACTTTTTGAAGAATGCTGTGAGTTCAAAAATAATTTTAAAATGTACCCCTAGAGACCTACGTAATTATACTGGTGAAAAAATTATATAACTCATACCATTTAGCTATAACTTAAAGTCTGGATAGTAGTGAATCATCCTGTATACCATATTATGTTTGTTAGTCGATTACCTAAAAGTTCTTCTAAATAATTTCAAAAGATTGAAGATCCATTTATATCCAAATTCGACTTTTTTATAAATGTAATATGCCTCTTTTTGATATTAAAAATTTATTTATAGAACTTTTAAACGATCAAATAATTCATCTATTTAATTACCTTGGCAGACTGTATTTTGTTCAGAAGTAAAATAGCCCCAATTCATTTCACTTCTGTATAGAAAATTGTTTAAGGCAGGTATGTCACTAAATTCTGTTTGGTTGTTACCAGCTTCTAGTAAAAGTACATTCCATTTCTTAACTTCTGATAGTCTACTAGCCACAAGAGCCCCAGCTGATCCTCCTCCTATTATTATAAAATCCCAGTTGCCAAAAGCTAAAAATTAAAATAGAAACAATTCCATTCATATGTAAATAATGCCATATACTAATACAAAAATGTCATATTGCTATCGAATAAATAGGAAGCAACAGAATTGCAAGTTGATAAATCGGATAAATATGAAGGAACAGAATTTAGTGGATAAAAAATTTGGATAAATTACGTTACCGTAGCAACGCGAACATTTACTGTTCGTTTGTATATAATAATTGTAATTCTAATAACATTATTCTTCTTTTTATTGTTCTTTTAGTTTATTAAATAAAGTTTAATTGAATTGAGTTTTCTATTCATGGAATTGTCTTACCAAATACCACGCGAGCTCAGATTTTGGGCAGGGTATTTTTTAAGTTTCTTTCTCGTATTTATTTTCATTGAAAATTTAACTCGACCTATTTGACAAAATCACTCGACCTAACGGTCTCGTAAAATTGCCAATAAAAATAAATACTCGAAATGCAAATCTGAGCTCTAGTGGTATTACTCCCGAATATATCATTAATGACCAATTCAGAACGCGCAATCTTGCATTGCCAAGTTATACAAAAGAGCCGTTTAATATTTTATTTTAGTAAACATTTTAATTATAGACCGAGAAAACACTATAAAAAAATCGGTAAGCAAAATAAGATGCAGCAATTCGGACAGAATGGTAGCAAAGTGGCACGGAAGTGAGGGAAAATGCAATTTGAATTTTCTCGGTACTTCTATAGAAAGAAGCAATGCAGCAAGCCTCAGGCAGATGGGATCGGATGTCTTAAAGAGCCAATTTAGGCAGTTGCTACATAGTAGATGGGGTGCAACTGGAAGTGGCCAAACTAGTCAGGGAAGAAGATGCAGCAAGCAATAGAAATAGAGAAATAGATTCCATGTGCAACCAGGATCACAAAAATGACACATGCCCAAGGATGGGTAAATACTAGTAATTTGGTGCGATCAATCAAGGGTAGCCCCTGGTGACCAAAAATGCGATTTGCTGCATCGTTATGGTATACGGTCTAAGGAGGAGGAAAAGTGGCGGCAAAATTTCTTAAAATTTGAACCATAGTGATAATAAAGGATTTATAATTTGGCTATTTTTGTACTCACATCTTGCTAATTATAATATATACTAACAAAAATCTCTTTTGCTGCATGAAATAGCGTTTTATAGGAATTTTCCATAAATATCAATCGAATACTGCACAATCATGACAAAAAATATGATATTTTGGGAGCAGGGGTAAAACTGGTGGCAGATAAGGCAGAGGGTGCTCTTTCATTTCTGCAAAACAGTTTTTTGTTAGTTTATAACAAAATTAACATGATGTGGGTATAAAAATGGAAAAACTTTAAATTCTTCATTTTCTAGCAACGGGCCAATTTTTTGAAAAATCGATTGCACTAAATTTGGAATCAAAATTATTATATTTTTTTAAACACAAAATGTTGACGGTCATTTTGACAGTATTCATGATTAGAATGTCAAAAATGTCAACGGTGATAAAGCTACATACAGAAGGATATAATTTTTTTAAATAAATACCAAATTTTTGAAATGGTAAAAATAATTTTAATAAAAAAATATTACTTACACTTAATATCAGAATTATTAGTAGAATATAATTCCTCATTATTCGTTGGGGCCGTCCAACTAGCAGCATTGGCAATATTACTATTAACGTAGCCATAAAAATCATCAAAAGTATCACATTTTGAATAGATAATTAAAAAAATTAATAAAAAGTACCTGTAAAAAATATCATAGGAATTAATAAAAAATATTAAATATTAAAATATGTACTTACCTGTAGAAAAACATTGTGATAACTAATTTCTAACGAAAACACGTAACGTATTTATAAGTAAAAACTAGAATAATTTTCTGAAATTAAGGAAAATACTCAGTGTCGCCGAAAAAACTAAAGTATAATATAAAAATGGCGATTTACGTTAGATTTGAATCGCTAAAGATTATACTTCCTGGGAAACCCGGAAAACACTGATGTCGCTTCAAAATACACATTATGTTTTTTCTAGAAAAATTAAAAAAAGTAAAGATAATTGGGAGAAGTGGAAAAAAAAGAGGGAAAATGGGGTAAAAATCAAGCGAAAATTAGAAATAATTTCAAAGTACTACGCTTCTCTCTGTTTCCCCACTACACTTGCCCGTAAAAAAAAATGTTAGTTCACTCGGATTCCCCCACTCCACTGTTCCCTTAAAAAAATTTATAAGACTTATAAGGATTTTTCTGAGTTTTATCGAATTTTCCATTTTTTTAGCTTTTTCTTTTGTTTTATTTTTGTTTTTTTCCGGTTTTTAAAATTTTATTTCCGGTTTTGTTTGATGGGCTTTTTTTCTTGTTTATTGATATTTTTTTTTAATAATAATAATTAATGTAATGCTCTTTTTATAAATTTAAATTATTGCTGGATGTTCCTTTTATTTTTATGATCTAAATAAATATATGTACAGTGTGTTCCAGAAAGTTAACACCATATTTAAAAATTTTTTATTATTGATTTTTAAGAAAATATAATTTTTAATAATAGTTGCTGCTTTATTTAAAAGATGATATTAATTTAAAATATTTAAAAAAAATTACCAAGTATGAGCGAGGTTAGAAAATATTCAATAAGTTCAATAAAAAATATAGATTTTCAAAACAAAATGTTAGTAGATAGCCTACGTTTGTTCTACCGCCACTATAGGGAATTCAACGTGTTAGAGAGAGAAAGAGGTATAGGCATTTCAGTGTGTCACATTTTATCACGTTTGCGACGGTTTTTAACGTTCAGTATTGTGAAGCGTGAAAAAACGTTCGAAATGTCACATTTTCGACGTTTACGACGTTTTTTAACGTTCACTATTTTGAAGCGTCAAAAAAACGTTCGAAACGTCACATTTTACGTCTGCAATATTTTTAACGTTTACTTATTGATGTGAAAAAACTTTCGCTTTTTTTTGCATCAAAAAAATGTATTTGTCTAAATCTATGAAATATGGTATTGTTTGACGTTCCCTTTTGAATCAAAATTAGCGTTAAAAAATGTTGAAAACGTCGTAAAATTTGACGTCTTGAATGTTTTTTCACGCTTTAAATTACTCAACGTTAATAAACGTCGTAAAATATGACGTCATAGCGCCCCATCTTTCTGACACGCTAAATTTCCTACACCTCTCACATGTTGAATTCCCTATAGTGACGGTAGAACAAACGTAGACCATCTACTTATATTTAGTTTTTGATTTCATACGAATTTAAATAAAAAAAGCCTAGTTTTTAATCAGAAAAATTGATTTATAAATTTTCAGTTCTTTCAATTTTTTTGGTAGATTTTGATTTTTCTTATTTAACTTATAATTTACCCCAAATTTTCCGACAGCTAAAAATGTTGTTGTTACAAAAATAATTGGCCCTGATATTTCATATTAATTTACTTATGCACTAGTGCATGAAGTAAAAATATATATATTGATAAATAATTATATCTTATTTTTAAAATTTCGCTTTATCTAATATATATTCATCATTACTAAATATATTATTCAAAATTATACTTATTTTTCATTGTTCTTGTAATAAGTGAATTTTTTATTTAAAACTTTTTTTTTAAATGGTTGGTTGGCTTCAGTCTGGTATATTATCCACAATTTTTTATAATTTAAGTGACATAAAATTGGTCCTTCACAATAATGGTTTCAATCTAGGATATGCTTAATCTTAGTAAAATTACAGAGCTCATAGGTTAATTAAATTCCCAACTTATATGATTTTTTTAAAAGAAGAACTCTTCTTTAATGCTACGTTTCTTTTTCCTTGGGCCACACTATAATTCATTTTTATTCTCGCCTTGTATATTTTAAAATCCAAATTTACTTTTATTTCTGTTATTAACGATTATCAAAAGGCTTTTTTTATATTTTATTATTTTGATAATTATCTAGTATCTGTTGTTGACACAATGGTATACTGTTAACTTTCCCCTCAATATTTTGGGGTTTCACAGGATCAACAAAATTGTGGCTTCTCACGGGAATAGGTTGTGTTTCTCAAGGAAATATCATTGACCACGTGCTATTTCACGACGCCGATGTCAAATGGAGAAAGCAGAGGAACTTTCAGAAAATGCTTTCTCTTTGTCTCTTAGGTCCGCTTGCCATTTTGCTAATTTCAGTACTGATTTTAGTACTAAAAATATTTGTTAGTTGCGCGAGTAGATTTAGTGAAAAATGTGGGTTTCTGTTTGCAACTACCTTAATTTTATTTAGTATGTAGGCATGCGCTCTAACAATTTTGTAGTGATAACCTAATGTAACTAGAGTGAACATAACAAATATTGATGGCGAAAAAAAAGCTATAATTATGTCCAGTAGCTTTAATTGTAATAATGATGCTAGCAATTAAGAAAAGAAATCATATTTCCAGGATTTTTCAAGTAGTTTTTTTAAAAGCAATTTTCAAGATTTTTTTGTGATTTTTTCAAGGATTTTCATTTCTGAAATTATCAAAGAAGTTTTGTGAATTTTATCAAGAATTTTCAAGAATTATTTCAGGATTTTTCAAGTAGTTTTTCTCAAAGGAATTTTCATGGATTTTTAAAGCAATTTCCAAGGATATTTAGAGATTTTTTCAAGGATTCTCATTTTTAAGACTATCAAGGAAGTTTTGCGAATTTTATCAAAAATTTTACAAGATAAATTTGTACAACAAAAATATCCGTAAACTAGCACTACCAAGACGAACTTTTATTTCACGAAAATTTTAAAATTCATATCCTTATAACCGTTATCAAGGAAATTTTGGGAATTTTATCAAAAATTTTCCAGGATCTTCCAAGTAGTTTTTTAAAAGCAATTGTCAAGAATTTTTTGAGATTATGTGCAGTATCTTTAATTGTAATAATGATGCCAGTAATTAAGAAAAGAAATCATACACTTCTTAAAAAAGCGTATATGGAGAAAAATGGATCGAGATAAGAAAGTTAGGCAAAGGAATATTAAATATGTTGATGAATAATTATTAGTAGAAGACAGTTTCTCATATAAAAACTTTTTACCAACGAGTTATGGAGCGTATAGAAGGAGGGCAATCTCTAATGGATGACACGTTTAAAATATGGTCAAAATTTTATACGCAACTAATGTTACATAAAATAATCGACGTGGCGCTAACGATCGTATGTTGAAAAAATGTTTGTAGGTTGAATAGATCCATAATCTCAAATAACGTTTTTTATTTAATGAGCCACCCAATTTTTATAAAATACATATTTCTATACCCTCCATACAATGAGTAATACTTTGCTCAATCAAACTCTCTATTTGTTTATGACTCCATATGTTTAAGTACAGAACATAAGCATAACCTCACTTTTAGTTGACATTCCATAGTTTTTAGTACAACAAATTAGAACATGCTCTAATTTTCAGTACTAAATCGTCGCGCGCACCTAATTTGTAAACCCAATATGTTTAGTAATAAAATCAGTTTTCAAATTAGCATAATGGCAAGCGGACCTTACACGCTTGAGCTCAGTTTTATTTATATATTTTTTTTTTATTTTCATAAATAATCTATCAATAAAAATGAAGAATCTTATGTAATTATTTTGCGTCTCCAAAAGATTTTTGTTTTGTTTGCATTTTAGTTTACTTTTACTACAACTTAAAAAAAACAGATTTTGCAATATACCAAAATTTTTTTGTAAATTATTTCAAATTCCAGCAAAAATAATTAATTGACTGGCGCCTATAAATTTCACTTAATTTAAATCCTACTTGGTATATTTTATAATCTATTCATGTTGATGAACTCATAAATAATTAAGCTAAATCAAAGAATATTATAAACAAGAAAAAATTTCGTTTCATTAACAGTGCCATCGAGTAGTGGATGCTATCAACATAAGTATATAAGCAAAAATACTGCTCTGCAGCCTTCCTGGACGTGAGCCAGGCTTTCTACAAAATCTGACATATAGGTCTGTTAAATAGAATCAAACTCTGTCTTTCCAATTCATACGACACTTTGCTCTAGTCATATTACTGAAAAGAAACTTTAGAACAAAAGTTAGTGATGATTCCTCTGAATTCCACATTATGAAAGCTGGAGTTTTACAAGGTAATATTCTAGGGCCAGTTATGTACCTGATGTATTCGTCTGACATGACTATGCTCATGCACATTTTCTGATGACACTGTGATATTGGCTATACATGAAAATCCAATAATAGTTTCTGCCAATCTCCAAGACCACTATTACTGATCAAAGAATGTCTTGAACGATGGAGAATAAAAATTAACAAAAACAAATCATAGCACATAACATTTACCCTAAGAAAAAGCCAATATCCTCCGTTTACTATAGTAACCGGAGTACGTCTATAAAGCAAGAGTACTGTGATGGTGTATTCTACCGTATAAAAGAAGGATTAAGTTAGCTGCCTTGTAGAATAAGATACCATGCATTTTCTGTGTATTTCAATCTGGGAGTGCCGTCAAAAATAGTATTGATTTTAAACTGAATTTCTGGCGTTTACCACTGTGCTTTCTGGTGTAAGTTAGCTTATCAACGTCTATAATACTTTATAAGCAGTGAATTTAATCCAGAAGGAAGGTGTCAGCAAACGGGTAGTATCTGGTTTATTCTACAATATAAAGATACCATTCAATTTCTGACTATTTTAGCATTAACTCAATAAAAGGAAGATACAGCGTCCTTATAGACGGTGTTTGACCATGATTCTAAAGTCCACATCCAGTATAATGTAAGAAACCGTAATACCATTTCAGATAATGGTGTTACTAACAGACATAATTTTTGCTGTAATGTTGTTCTACATGTATTAAAGGCATTTGATACAGATTTAAGGGTGTTGCTTACATAGTAATGCAAAAACGGTTTTACCCTTTAACCTGGACTTAAGATTTTCCTCAGTATGCTAATAACATAATGATACCCGTAACTTCTTGTCAAATACTTACACTTAGACTTAAAATTCAATTGGATGGAACACTAAGCCAAGAAACGAAAGCCTAAAGACCCGAGAACTACATTTGCTCCTTGGAAGAAAATCGCCAATCTCACTACAAAATAAAATCTTAATACATAAGGCAGTCATCTGGACATACGGAATAGAATAATGGGGATGCACCAGCCAATCTTGTATTGCTTTCATACAATCTAAAGAACAATCTAAAGTTCTCCGCACACTAGACGATGCATCATGGTACGTCACAAACAAATTGATCCATGAAGGCCTCAGTATTCCAACAGTACAAGAAAGAAGCCGTAACTATTACCTAAAGCTGGACATCCATTATAATCTACTTACAGCCTTTTATCCAAGCTCCAAACAACAGAAGACTGAAACGAAACTGGTCAGTTGATCTCAATTAAAGTGTAATAGACCTTATCACTAGAGAAATATCATCAGGACATTCCTAAGATCAACCTATTGGTCTTATAGCCAATAGAATAGGTCATAGTAACTTTGTATTTCTGATTGCTGTTAAGTTTACAATTAAAAAAAATAAACATAAGTGCTAAACAGAGAAATGGCAGAAGTAAACAAAGTGATATAATATAATAGTTACTAGCTAACCCTCTCCTGTCCATGTTTTAATAAACAATCTCGCATAAACCTTATGGCAATTGGCACCCGGTTAAATTGACTGACCTTTGGATATGTTGTTCTTTTCGGTATCCGGAACAAAAGTTTCAATGGGCATAAAGCTCAATTTTGCTCATTTTGGCTTCTACGGAGCTTCAAAGCTCCACGGATTCACCATTATTTACTACTTAAAAGGATAATTTCTTCGAAAGTTTAGTATTTGCTGAGTTAATTTTATCAATTTTGATTATTGCTTGTTGTTTGACAGCTGTCAATTGTCATTATCGTCTTTTTAACATCAATTTTGAACTCAGCAACTCAAAAGCATATATTTGCATGTGGATTTTATCAGTTCTGATTATTGCTTTTTGTTTGACAGTTAATTGACAGCTGTCAACTGTCATTATCGTCTTTTGACATCAGTTTTGAATTCAGCAATCTCATAAACATATATTTACATAAGGATTTTATCAATTTTGATTATTGTTGGACAGCTAGTTGACAGCTGTCAACTGTCAACATTATTATATTGGCATTGGATTTGAATGCAGCGATTTAGGAGACAAAATAAGCAAAATTGAGCTTTGTGCCTATTGAGACTTTTGTTTAGGATGCCGAAACGAACAACATATCCAAATTTCAGAAAAACTATTGGAAATGTGTAACCAAAGTTAAAAATAAGATAAAAACTTATTTCTGAATGATCATCTAAAAATGGTTCCATTTGAAAAAAAATACGCCAATAGATAAGTTCTACTGGCAGTATGACGGTGAAATATTTATCCAAATTTTCTGATTTTTCTTTATCCTGAAAACTTCTCCAGGTCCGTAACGAATAAAAAAAAATAATTACATATATCCATTATTCTAATCGTACGTAATGGTCTTTCCAGAATTTTCCAATTTTCCTGGCAACTTTTCCAATTTTCCTGGCAACTTTTCCAATTTTTATTACCCTAAAAACCTTATCCGGAATATTATAAATATTTAAAAAAAATAGCCAAATTGATCCAGACTATTAAACAATAGTGGCTTTATTAAAAATGTTTGTTACAAACATTATTGATATTTATACTAAAGTATCAGCTATTTGATATTATACATTATTTACATTATTACCGTCTTAAATTAAATAAAAAATCTATTTTAGATTAAACCTACACGTTTTTATGGTTAAATAAACAAATGAATCTTGTGCTAATAAAAGCGATTAAAAATAAATTAAATATTGTAACTGGCATTGATTAAATACATATTTTTATAATTATTACAATTATTTAATAGGTGTATGTGATCTTATTTTTGATTACCAAGTAAATGATGATTAACCGAAAATGTAAGAAAATATTTATTTTAATAACTAATAGAACGTAATCCAAGATGCATGTCATTAAATTTTATAAAAAGATAAAATATTTTAAAATAAATTTAATATTAATTGCCACAATATGAATTGTCTTAAATATCATCTAAATCTTCGCTCAATCACCTATTTAAAGTCTGGAAATATAGTAGGTTGATATACTGAGTGATTTTCATTTAATGACAAGTTGTAAACTTGGTTAGGGAGTTGAGGCAAATCCGTGTATTAGTAATAACTCATTATAAGTAAAGGTACCTATTTTAAATGTCAAAATTAATGTCATTACCCATACAGCATGCAACGTCCAATCGATGTCCATTTAAGTTCAAAATGAAGTCCAACCGTCCACGGTCCTTATATGGACGTCTAATGAATGTACAATTCTGGATATATCCTATACGCTTTATAATCGGACGTCTTGTAACGAAGTTACTTGATTACTGTGATAATAATTAATTACATCGTGCACGGCACTGGATTAAAATTTAAATTTATGGTAAAGGCAACCTTCTTTTGAATTTAAGGTTAAGCGCGATCAGTTAAACCTCCGCCCGAAAGATGGAAACAGTCGCGTACGTGCAGTTGCAAAAATCCTTACCGTGTACCGCGATTTAATCAGTTCGAGTTGGAGAACCGGATTTAGCTATGCAGTATCTATTCAGCGAGCGTTAGAGATAGGTCAAGCTGAAGGCAGCGATACAAGATGGGCAGATTTTTTTTAAATCTCCTTTTTTGTAGTTCTTGGCCAACGGAGCACGAATTATCGATTGAAGAATTTATTTTTCGTGTAATAAAAGGATGCGCGTTGTTTTTTCGTACTATTGGTGATTCAATGTTTTTTTTGTTGATTTGCATTTGATAGTGCCAAAACTGGATCACTATGTTGTTATTAATTTGGACACCTTTAAGGTTGCAAAAAAAGTGTTTATAGCATAGTTATTTTTCCTTGGTCTAGATTATAAAGTTGCATTAAAATTTTTTTTTTTTTGTATACTGATGGAATGAAAATAACTTATACCTCTTGGTTTGTTGTTTAAAAAAATTATATTTGTATCTAGTTTCTTTTTTCCTTATTTTCTATTTATGAAATTTTGAAATACTTATGACTTTAGTCTTATTACAATTTTGGTTTTTAACAGATTTTTTATTTACTTAATATACGTTTGTTGCTATTATTTTTTCTTCGATCTCCGTTCTTCTTCCCTTGTATTGTTTATTTTTACGCTGTATAATTATTAAATTTTTTTATTTTTTAAAACAGTAGATTATCCATACTCAAATGTGGTAAGATTATTCAACGAATAATAAAACTTCAAGTCATACCACAATTATTTATGTGAAGTTAATTTTTAAAAATTAAGCGGCAACATATTTCGGCCAAATAATGGCCATCATCAGGCAGGAAGCAGTTAGTCAAGTAAGACAAATTACAAGAAAATTGTATGTTTTTCCAAATGTCATTATTTTAGTTTCCTTCACATTAATTTAAGTCCCAATTTCTACCTTTCTTCAATCTCCGTTAGCCATCTATAGGTACAATGTAATTTTGGTAAATATTGATATTATGTTGAAAAATGTTTTACCATTGGAGAGCATTATGTTTGGGCTTTCAGTCACCGATAAAGATAAAAGATGCAAATGCTAGTATAATATATTTTATTATAATTGTAGGTTCACAACTATTTCTGATTATTAGTTTAACGTTTACCTTTATGAAAGCTCAAGAAAAAATTAAAGTACTTTTAACGAACCCCACTGTGCCTTCTGCCGGAGTAGAAATGCTGGTTGAAAAAGGGTAAGTGAAATTTTTTTTATAAAATTAATAATTTTACTAGCATAAGCGATTATCTGCCTTTATAAAGTCTTCATTTTACTAAGAATTTAGTAAAATTAAAAATACTATACAGTCTGGCCTATTGGTATTTCTTAAACCATTATAGATATAAAAATGTGTAATTTCTACGAATTGATTAGTTTTTTCAAAGTTAAAATATCAGGTCCGGTTTGCTAGATATTTGGAAAAACCGAAATTGACGATTTTCGTTTTATTTAATTAAGACTACATTTTAAAAATTATGTGTCAAAATATTTATTAGTAAATAAAATCAATAGAATCAATAATACAGAGTTCTTAAGAAATGTTAAAAAAAATAATTATTTAGGTATTGTTGTTTTTATTTTTTATCTATTTAACATTTAACATCTCCATTGAAAATAATATAAATTATAATAATTCTAATGCTAATTATTTGTTAAAAAGTAAGTAGATTGTTGCACAATGTCACCTAAGAATAATTTAGTTCAACAAAGCATGACGTCCTTAAGCCATATGGTAAAATCAGATTTATACATCTAAAATATTAAAATAAAGAACTTGTACACTTTAAATAATACACATAAATAGCCATATATTTTTAATTTGTACACTACCTTGAAAGAAAATGAAATAACAAGTGTCTAGTAAACATTTGTCTTTGTTAAAAAAATTATGGAATTTCTTCACTTTCACTTTCTAATGAACATTTACTATATTATTAGAAAAAATCGGTCTTTTGCCATAAAAGCGAATCTACAATTTTATCTTTAATAGACTATGAATTTCCCCCCCTACTTCGTTTCCTTCACGTCGTTTTGCACATAAAATGTTTTATGTAGATACCATAAAATATAAATACTAGTCGCAGGTATTTTTGTTCAATGGGGAGTTAAACTTAAAATAATAGTTCATCTTTTTTTGCATTATTTGAGAAAAAAAATCAATTTCTTTTAATGAAAAAATCGTATTTTCTGTATTTTTCTTTAACTTAACATGAAAAAATTGATATTTAAAAATTACTGCATCTATTCAACTTGTAGTGCACCTACGTCACTTATGTGCAATAGCTGCAGCATAATATTAACGTGGGCCAGTTTCTCTAAATAAAATTGACGTTTTGAAATATAGATGACGTTTGCTTATAAAGTGTCATTTGGTCAATTTGTTTTTAATTGTGTTTACTTTTACCTTTGTTTACGTATCTTTACAAATACAAACAAACACGGAAAATTATCAACATCAACCAGCTCTACAGAGTACAAACTACAACAGTGACAATGAAATATGCAGTAAGCAGACGCAGACGCGACCTTTCACTTAATCAGGAACGCTTGTGCCCAGCACTTATGTACCAAACAGCAAACTATTACCTGATCTCGTTAAAATAGTCGTTTTCTTTATCAAACAGCGGAATCTAATATCTATTTATCTCTCTCTATTTTTAATGCGAATTCACAGTGGATAGCTCAAAGTTTTCATCTTTATCCAATTATCATATAATGGTTGTCTCCATCTTTGTCTGTATAAGTGAGATTTAACATTTGTTATTCATTCGTATTCTCTTCTTTACACATTTGCAGTTAATGGCTTGACGGTAACTTCATTGCACATAAGTGACGTCACTATCGTAATGGCGGCATATTCAAATAATTGAAAATTTGAATTTTTAAATTAATTTAAAAAAGTGAGGTTATATTTTTCTTGAACTCCCCATTGCATACTTGAACTAATTTTATTACAAATTGTCGATCAACTGTTTAAGACTATAAGTAAAGTCAGGAAGATTGCTTAAACTGAAATTTTCTACCATCCGTTCCTAGATGGTGACACACATAAATTTGTAAGTCATCTCTTAGGTGCAGCTCGACTTACGGAAGGAAATTTCTGGTTATAAGCCAAATTTTAATTTTTTTTTCTTTTGAAAATTATAAGAAATAACCGCAAAATCATACATAAAATAGTATTTTACTTGTATTATAATAAATAATGCCCATTTAATATAGCTAAACGTTTAAGTTTATAAATGAGGAAAATATAAGTTCAACCTTACTCCTTGGATTACTTTGTATAATACAATATTATTTATAGGTATGAAATTATAAGAATAGATAGAGAGACTAAAGAAGATGTACTTAAAAATGTACCTGGAGCGCATGCATTATTTTGGGCATCTGGTTTACGACTTGATAGTGAAATCTTAGATGCAGCAGGTAGTACTATATTTGGTAGCATTCTATATAGTTTTTTTATGCCTCGTCTCCATATTTGTATACGCTCACGTTCGCGTAACACCCTAAAATAATTTAATTTTAACCTTGGTATTGTTCGGTTCGTTGAGGGACGAAAAATTAATCAGACTATTGATCCAAAACAGAAAACAGCACAGATGCTGGATTCTATTGTATAAATTCAGGGAAAACACGTAAAACCTTCAGTCTTAGAGATAAACAAACCTAAATGCTCTGGCAGAAGATAACAATGGGTGTCTGGACATGTGTGAAGGAAATAGAAGGGCAGGTAAAGGAGTCGAAAAACCTCTAATTGGACCACAACTCATATGTAGTATTTCCCACTAACATGCTGGAGAAACAATTAAAGGACAAACACATGGACTAAGACAGTCCAAAGCACTTACAGACGGTCCATCCAACGCAGAGACAATCTGCTGTTATGACTAAATAAACAGGAACTTAAAACTGCACTAGGTGCCCTGAGTAGGAGTTGGGGCACTTGAGCGTGGGAAAATTTCCGAACTCAATATCATTGTATGCCACGCACCCTTTCTATGATGGTCGGTCGATGCATGGACCACCATTTTTAGTCCACGTCTCTTGTCAGCCATTTTTGATCCGCTTTTGATCAGTTCTTGAACAGCTCCCGAAAAAGCTGTTCAAGAGCTGTTTAAAGCTGTTCGAGACTTGAACAAAAGCAAATAAAAATGGCTGACATGGAGCGATCATCATGGAAAAGGGGCATTTCTTACAATTATATTGTGATAGGAAATTTTCCTAGGCTCAAGTGCCCTAACTGCTACTGCCCTGATAGGACATTGCCGTCTCAGAAAACATTTGATCCTCATAGGGGTATCGTAAGATTCCATATGTAAAAAATGTGAGGAAGGACCATTCTTCGTATATTATGCTATTGCCGGAACCTGATCAGGGAAAGGACACTTTGGAGTGCATTATCCTGAACTCGAAGAGATAGCAAAAGCTAACATCAGAATTATTAGAGTTTGTGAAGAGTACTGGTCTGATGTGAAAACTGACCGGGCTTGACAGGACACTGTTGGCTTAAAAGACAGCTGATCTCATAGGAATGTTGGACATGAAATGCGAAGAAGAAGGCAAAACTCCTCTTCATATTATGCCATTGCAAGGATCTAACCAGAGAAAGGAAATGGTACTATGGGGTAAAATATCCTGAACTCGAAATCTAACATCAGAACTATCCTGGACTTTTTCAATAGTACTAGTCTGATGTGAAAACTTGCGTGGCATTCTCGATTCAGCTAGATACAGATAGATAGAAGGTCTTCCATTTATAAGATTAATCGCTTAGAATCCTTTCAACATAAACAGACAGTATCTAGCTTTATTGGTTATATCTACATGTATGGTATACCAGCTCTTTATATTATAATAGATGACACAGAAGTATAATATATTAAATTTTTTGATTTTTGGTTGTGCTTTGATTATTGTTGAATGTTGAATATCACAAGTGAAACGCTCTGAGCTAAATATATACATTTTTTTGGTCCAAACGACCCGGTTTTATCAATTGAAATAGAAATAAGAATCAAACTAGATCTCAATAAGATAATCTTCAATAATATTATTCAAAGGCTTAAAAGGAATATTTAACTAATTAAAAACATAATTAGGGATTATTTAAGGCATCAGCAGTACCGATTATTACTCTATATAAAAAGGTACCAAAAGATTATGTAGATCTAGAATGCAAATTCCCCCATCTGACTAGAAATCAGTAAATGAACGAGAAACAATGAACAAAAAGCAAAAAAGCAAAGAACACAAGATATATAACTACAGTTATTATTGAATTATATATTTCACACATTTCTGAAAAAGGTTAAATCTGGAATACCACAAAGAAGAGGACCAGTCCTATACATGTGATATTCTTCAATGATACTGCAATAGCAATAGAAAACAACAATAAAGAATTCACTAACAATGTATAAACAGTAGTTAACCATATCTACAACTTAACTAAAAGATGAAAGATCAAACTCAATAAGATAAAATTTGTCCATATCAACTTTACGCATGCGTCAAAAAAAGACCTGTTGGTCCTGTGGAATCTAACTCTGGGGACATACCAATTTAGATATTTATTGGTAATTGGAAAGAAAAACCGTTGACCAGACCATCAAAGAGGTTTAGGAGTCATACAAAGACTGACTGACTTTATCATCACCATCTAGTTCCTCTGTTATGGATTATGTAATTAGAAAATTGTAATAGGCGAGGACTGATATTTTATGTATAGTATGGTAAATATTAAACCTGTATTGATATATGGCATCCAACAGAAGAAAGCACTAAGGAACATCATTGAAGCAAGTAAGAGCAACATCCAAAGTATTTAACTGCATTGCTGCTGAAACAGGATTGTTCATCAGGATAAATATATACCGTTTATCAAGCCATTGGTAAATTTGCTATTAGCCACAAAAAAAGGTTGCTGCATGACGTGAATGTCGAGACTATCCAGCTTCTACTATAAATATTTAAAATGATTAAAATATGTAGTGGTATTGGTGCTATAATATGTCAAAGTGAGTAGGACATTAGTTTTAAACTATGAATCGTATTTAATTAAATTATAAAGAAAAACGAAGACAAAATTAACGATGAAGTTTTGATTTTGGCTTAATCAAACTTGAACGTGAACGTATATGGATATGGGAACAAACTTTTTGTTTAAATTAGGGTTTAATTTATTTTTGTTCAAGGTCCTCAATTAAAAGTTGTTGGGATCATGTCAGCAGGGTACAATCACATTGATGTTAAGGAACTACAAAAACGTGGAATTAAAGCTGGAAATGTAGCAATAGTATTAAGTGATGCTGCAGCTGACACGGCAGTACTTTTAATTTTGGCAACATCCAGAAGAATCAGAGAAAATCGAATAGCAATGGATAGGTAAGTACAGTCAACTAAAACTTATATTCTTTAATTTTTATCTCAGCTCAGGGTTCTAATTATCTCAACCACTGAACGTGTTAAAGTCGGTGCTACTGTGAAGTTATTAGATATTGTGAGCTTCCAAATAAATTGTACTAGTGGCAGATTAATCCTAATAGACCGCCAGTACATTTTTCTCTATCCACATCTTTTTTATTTTTTTATCTCAGCTCAGGATTCATTCTAATCATATAGACTTAATTTTTCTTTAATTTATGCATTTCTATTGCTTTCGTATGATAGCATTATAAGCAAATAAATAGAGGTGTTTAGTACTTGAAATGGATCTTTAATCCTTTTACTTTGGTTTTACGTATCCCTATTTTTGTCCCATATATCATATTATTACTTTTACAATGATTTGACTACCTCCTAGTCCTAAACAAAAAATTTATGACATTTTTTTCTGGAATTATTTTTCCCAAATAATCCTTCCTAAACAATTCTTCCCCATGATTAGTCTTTCCACTGGTTTGATGTGATAGAACTAAATCACCTGTGAGAAAAACTAAGGGAAATGGGAGAAATAAAGATAAAAGGGGAAAATGAAGAAAAAAAGGAGGAAATGAGGCAAAAATGGAAGAAATAAAGCAAAAAGTGAGGAAATGAGGCAAAAAGATGGAAAAATGGAGTAAAGAACCAGTGTGAGAAGAAATGAAGGAAAATGAGCAAAAAAAATCCAAGTGGGCAAAAATATGGAATTTTTTCCTATTTTCTTTGATCGTTATTTGTCAAAAATAAACCTAAGAAAAATCCAAAAATATTTTAATTCTTTGTATAAATTATAACGCGGCCATAGTACTATTTAAAACGACTGCTTTGATGTGATAGATCAAAAACAAGTTTGAGAAAAAATAAGGGAAATGAAAAAAATGGAATAAATGAAGCAAAAAGAGGAAAATGAAGCAAAAAGGGAGAAAATAAGTCAAAAAGGAGGAAACGAGGTGAAAATGGAATAAATGAGGCAAAAGTAGAGAAAACGAGGCAAAAATGGTAAAAATGAGACAACAAGGGGGGAAATGAGACAAAAAGGTGGAAAATGAGACAAAAAGGGGAATATGAGACAAAAATGTGGAAAATGGAGTTACGTACCAGTGCGAGAAGAAATGAAGGAAAATGAGCCAAAAAAATCCAAGTGGGCAAAAATATGGAATTTTTTCCTATTTTCTTTGATCGTTATTTGTCAAAAATAAACCTAAGAAAAATCCAAAAATATTTTAATTCTTTGTATAAATTATAACGCGGCCCTAGTACTATTTAAAACGACTGCTTTGATGTGATAGATCAAAAACAAGTATGAGAAAAAATAAGGGAAATGGAAAAAATGGAATAAATGAAGCAAAAAGAGGAAAATGAAGCAAAAGGGAGAAAATAAGTCAAAAAGGAGCAAATGAGGTAAAAATGGAAGAAATGAGGAAAAAATGTAGAAAATGATTCAAAAATGGTAAAAATGAGACAACAAGGGGTAAAATGAGACAAAAAGGTGGAAACTGAGACAAAAAGGGGGATATGAGACAAAAATGTGGAAAATGGAGTTACGTACCAGTGCGAGAAGAAATGAAGGAAATTGAGCCAAAAATAACCCAAGTGGGAAAAATATGGAATTTTTTCCTATTTTCTTTGATCGTTATTTGTCATAAATAAGCCTAAGAAAAATTAAAAAATATTTTAATTCTTTGTATAAATAACAACGCAGCCCTAGTACTATTTCAAACGACTGCTTTGATGTGATAGATCAAAAACAAGTATGAGAAAAAATAAGGGAAATGAAAAAAATAGAATAAATGAAGCAAAAAGAGGAAAATGAAGCAAAAAGGGAGAAAATAAGTCAAAAAGGAGGAAACGAGGTAAAAATGGAAGAAATGAGGCAAAAAGGGTAAAAATGAGATAAAAATGGGGGAAATGAGATAACAAGATTGAAAATGGATAAATAACCAGTGTGAGAAGAAATTAAGGAAAATGAGGCAAAAATACACAAGTGGAAAAAAATAGAGAATTTTTTCCTATTTTCTTTGATCGTTATTTGTCATAAATAAGAAAAATCCAAAAATATTTTAATTCTTTGTATAATTTATAACGCGGCCCTAGTACTATTTAAAACGACTGCTTTGATGTATGAATGAATAAAAATGGGGTAAATAAAGCAGAAAGGAGAAAAGAAGCAAAAAGGGAGAAAATAAGTCAAAAAGGAGGAAATGAGACAAAAGTGAGGAAAAGGGACAAAAATGAGATAAAAAGGGTAAAAATGAGACAAAAGGGGGGAAATGATACAAAAAGGTGGAAAATGGAGTAAAGAACCATTGCTAGAAGAAATGAAGGAAAATAAGGCAAAAGCAAATCAATAAAGTAATTAATTGAAGAAGGTTATCCATAACCTCAAATCAAAGTCTAGTACCACAAAATAATTTAATGATAGATTGAGGAAAAACTGGCAACTAATTTCGGCAGAAATCTGCCATCTTCAGACCTATAATACAATCGTTGCAATTAAACAGAGTAAAATTTGGATTTTACATATGTACATAAACCCAAATTTTACTCTGTTTAACTGCAGCGATTGTATTATAGGCCTGAAGATGGCAGATTTCTGCCGAAACTAGTTGCCAGTTATTCCTCAATTTATTATTAAATAATCTGTAGTACTAAACCTTGGTTTTTTATTTCTTGATAAAGTAATTGATAATCAATTAAAATAACTGGATTATCTTTGTTAGGATTATAAAAATATTGTTACTGTTGATTAAAAAATAAAAAGCAGCATGAGCTGAACGGAATCACCAAGAAAATTCTTGTTATCCTTTCTTATTATCAATTTATCAAAAAATTCCATTTTTTATAAAAGCTTCTAAATCATATAAGTTATCCTATTACACACTTTTTTAGTATTTATATTGATGTTCTGCAATTTACCTGTTAATATTATAACCCTAAAATTAAGATGTCGCTGGGAAGAATTGTTGACGAAAAGGAGTGTCGTGGGGAAGGATTGTCATAGAGATGAATGGTCGCGGGGAAAGATTACCGTAGAAAAAGATTATCCAGGAAGGATTGTCTGGGAAAAAATTTTAGGATTATTGAGTACTGCAAGTCATATTGTCCCATAGAATGACCGGCGTCTTGATAAGTCTGCCGCTGATAAAAAAAAAATGGCAAAGAAATGAAACGTCCAATTTCATTCACCAACTCTTTAGTTTTGTGCGAAATTTCTTCGGGAAAAATTAACATTCCAAAAAGTTATTATTTAACAAAATCCACAACAGAGAGTTTTTGTATCTCAGTCGCTAACGATGAGATACAAAATATCTCAGCTAACGAGGAACTCGAAACTTTTAATACAAAATATTTTTAGCTTAAAATGAATTCAGATATAAATATATTTATTAAATCCGGATTAGGATTTACTATACTTATTTTTTAAAATATCTGTTGGTCATTTACCACTATAGCATCCTAGCAACAGTAGACATATTTGCTAGATGGCCAGAAATATACTTGTTTTTTTTTACTAAGATTGTACAATATTTTTTCATTTTGAATGTTTATTTTCCTTCATGTTATAAAAGTGTTGCTATACTGATAATATAGTAATGCCGGAAAGTAGTATGTAAATTATATCATTTTTAAATAATTATGTGTTTCAGAATTAATAAAATTACATTCCAAATTAAGTGAAGGTCTATCAACAAGTATTAAAAATTTTCGTGCTAAAATCATCTGTCAATTTCATTAGTAAAATAACATTTGATCATTGTAACCCACAATACTAACCATACTAAAAAAAAACCATAAGCCTCCTATGTGTCCCATTTTTTATTTTTTTCTGTTTTTATTTTTATTACTATTATTTAAGTATAAATCATCTATTTCCCATTTTTATTCCTATTAGATAAGTCTTAGTTAGTTATTACACTTTTTACAAGTAAGTAGTAAGTATGTTTTTCTTATTACATATTTTATATTATATGAATATTATCACTATTTAATGCAAAATTATCATTTTTTTTCTGTTTAACCAAAACAAGTATATTACTTATTGGCATTTACATTTATTCCATTTAAATTTTTTGTAAAAAGTACTATTATGTTAGAATAAATGATATTATTATTATCAATAATATTATTATTTACACTCTGTATAACTCTTTTATTGTTTTAGTAATTTCTGGTCGCCAAATAACTGGAGCTGGATGTTAGGACAAGATATAATCAATTCTACTGTAGGAATCATAGGTTTCGGTTCAATTGGACACAAAATTGTACAAAGACTAAAAGGATTCGCAGTTAGACAATTTTTATATACAGGTGTAACAGAAAAATCTACTGGTAAGTGTGTTATGTTATATAGTTGCTAAGAATTGAAAACTATGATGTTAATAATAAAGATTCTCTTGACAATATTAATCCGTATTATGTCCATAGTGACAGCACATCATTCAAAAAAGTCAATTTCAAATTTAAAAGTCAATGATGTAGCAGCAATTAAAAAAAGCACTATAAAGATTTTTTTTAAATACCTCTTGATGATGTTTTATTTATTTATTTATTTATTTATTTATTTATTGGCATTATAGTTATTTATTTGAAACGAACAAACTTTTACATATATAAATATAAAAATACACAAACAATAATCAATGAATATCTATATAGCAGAGTAAAATACAAAAATGATAACAATATTTTTTTCTGATACTGTAACGAAGTTACTTCTTTTATTTACATAAATATTAAAATAATTAAATTAAATCGCACACGGCACTGGATTAGGATTAATTTAAAATTATGGGAAAGGCAAAAAGCTTCGAAAATAAGGCCAGTTACACCAGATGAACTTCCTCCCGACATATGGAGACAGCCACATCCGTGTTTCTTAGATGCTGAGTAGGACAATTCAATCCGTTGTCGGTAGTTGCTGTGGCCATCAAAATTGAAGTAGCGCTGGTAGTCAGAGTTCCAGTGGCAGTCCCTCGACGTTTAGAGATATATCAAGCTGAAGGGAGCGAAGCCAATTCCAATGATACCGGAGTCCAGCACCGTCATCCGACTATCACGCCAGCCCGGAAAACGTGCCGAGAATAGAACCGTTGTACACTTTTTTCTTCGGCCGAAATTGGTATTAAACAGTTATTTTGTATTTAAGATTTTTATTTGTGCAGCAAAAACACTGGTACTCAACCCAGTAAAGCCCATATTTCTGGCCACCAGTGATTTGGTGTATATCATTACGACCCCGAAAGTATCTTTTTCTCCAATGAAGCTGCCCGTGCAAGTGGCCTTCACACTATAAACGGAAGGTGGCGCCAGAGGCAATCTGAAATCTGGACTAAGGTGTCAAAATACCGCTTAACGACGCAAAGAGCGTTACAGTACGTTAACATGTAGGAGTATATACAGTATCTATAATATTAAACTGACAACGCGCATGGTCCCAAGAAATGTTGCTTAAATTGACCGAAACCGCAGCATTGTTTCATTTTCCATACCGAAACGCTAACTTGTTGTCAAGTAATGCTCTGATTAAAAAAATATCTACTTTAACGTATTTGCTTCCATATACAGGTGTCATCCTATTGGTAATTCATTTTTCTTACAGGCAAACAAGTAGGGGCAAAACATGTATCGTTAAACATCCTTCTCAATGATAGCGATTTCGTAATACTAGCTATTCCTTATACTCCGGAAACTGAACGGATGTGTAATTCAAAATTTTTTGGAAGAATGAAAAGGACAGCTATATTTATAAATATAAGTAGAGGCTCGATAATAGATGAACCATCACTTGCTTTTGCTCTTAAAACGGGAACTATCTTTGCTGCGGGACTAGATCTGATGACACATGCACCAGGATTTCCTGAGCTAATGATGCTGCCAAATGCTGGTAACTGTTTCTCTATTTAATAATAAATATAATCAATTTTTTTAAGGTCACAACAATTTTAATGTTTTCTTAGTTTTATTAAAATAACGACAATATTTATAATCCTTTTAAGATTATACAGTTACATGGAATTTTATGGCGTAATGACATCATCATAAATCATCATAGCATAACTATGGTATAATAATTTCGACAATTGCGTGATTCCCCTTTCGTTAATGTGACCATTTTTACTTATTTTAAAACAAAAGCTCTTCTAGCATTAACAAATTTAAAAAAAATTGAAAATAATCATGTTTGTTATTATAATAAAAATATTAATAATTCAAATAACGTTCCGGGAGTTGGGATTTTGGGAAAATGGTATATTTTGAAATACCCTGTATATGTAATTACTAGACATTTTGTATATCTATTGATTTTTTTTTGTTTTTAGTGGTACTTCCTCATATCTCTAGTGCAACTAAATTTACGAGAAATGCCATGTCAATGTTGACAGCTGCGAATATCATTAAAGGCATCCAGGGTGAAGACCTTATTACTAGTATTATACCAAAAGATTAAAATATATAAATATTTTAATAACATAAATAAATAATTATTATTAATGTCTTTATTCTCTGGTCCTTCGAATATTTTTTTCCCTTTACGCATTTGTCTTGTCACTTATTTTTTCCATAAACATAACATAAAAAGTAAGCATTATAAAATTTCATTAGACTTTTTTCATGTCCTAATTATTATAAAATTTATTTGCTTGAAACTTTTTTCGATCTGACCATATCGTGGAGTGGGGAAGGATGAAAGTCTCAAATTTAGACAATAGAAATCTACCTCCCCTGTCGACCCTACCGACAGGAATTTTTTTTACTATTTTTACTGAATTTTTCGTAAAGTTTCCTATTTCTTCCCTAATTTCTCTGTTTCGATATTTCCCCAATTTTTTCCATTTTTCCTATCTCTTTCTATTTTGTCCTCTTTCCAACATTTTATCCTATTTTTCCCATTTTTTTCTATTTGTTTATATTTGTACTTATTTTTCCCTATTTATTCCCTATTTTTCGTATTTCTTCATATTGTTCCTGTTTTGTACTTATTTTTCCCAACTTATTCCCTATTTTTCGTATTTCTTTATATTGTTCATGTTTTTAATTATTTTTTCCTGTTTCTTCTCCATTTACCTCTATTATTTTCTATTATTTCCTATTTTCCCTTTTTCCTTATTTTCCCCATACTTTTTACTATTTTCCCATATGTTTCTCTATTTTTTATTAATTTCCCTATTTTTTCATGTTTCCTTATCTTTCCTAATTTTTCACTATTTTCTTTTTTAAAATTTCCAATTTTTCGCAAAATTTTTTTCCAAATTTGCCTATTTTCTATTATTTTTCCCAAATTTCCAATTTTTCAAATTTCTCATTATTTTTCCTTATGTTTCTCTATTTTTCACTATTTTTTTCAAATTTCTGTATTTCTCACTATTTTGCTCTCTGTTTCCTATTCTTTTCCACATTTGTTCTTATTTTTACAATTTTCTCTATTTTCCGTTAAGTTTTTAATGTTTTCTTTAATTCTCCTTATTTTTTATATTGGTCCTTATTTGTACTTGTTTTTCTCTATTTTGTTCTATTTTCCTCATTTTTCCCTATTTTCCCGACTGTTTCCCTAGTTTTAACTATTTTCCAATTTTTCCTTGTTTATCTCTCTTTTCCTCCATTTTTGTATATTTTTTTATATCTTCTTCTATTTTTCACTATTTTTTCACATTTTCCCTACTTTCCCTATTTTTTCCAATTTTCCTTATTTGACTCTATATTTTTTCCTATTCTTATAATATAGATCAATGGAAATACATTGATGGTAATTTATAGTTATTCTTCTGATAATATTTTTATCTAAAGTACTCAAATTTTGGTTGGTATCTGGAAGTTTGAACCCTGAAGTGTAAGTACTAAAGATTTTATTTTTATAATTGATTCATTAAAATCAGTACAATTTTCAGGTGCAATAACTTAATTTTTTTCAATAAAAAAAACCAACCTGATGAATTAGATTTTTTATTTTTCATAAAATGTTGAGTATGTCTACTCTACTTTCTGTAATACATAAAAACAAAAATTAAAAAATAAATTAAGTAACACTATTTTTCTTGAATCTTATTCAAATTCCCATAAAAACATTATTATTTATATTACAATACATTTACAACAGATATATTGTCAGTCATTGAAGTATTAGCTATACATTTTCCCTCCTTGTACTAAACATCATACGCGTTTTTTTGCAGAGGCTTTTTTTAAGGAATTTACAAAAAAAAAACTGAAAAAACCATTTTTTTATATATTTTTGCCAGATTATATTCATCACTTATTGGTTAAAAATATAACTCATGCATATTTTATAAAATTTGTAAAACTCCTAATTTCTTAATTAAAATAATTAAATATGCCCCTGTGATATTAAAAAAGTTAACGCTTTCTCTGTGTATCTAAATAACCGATTTTATCCTTAAGCCATTTTTAATCCTGATTTTATTTTAACGATTGTAATATTATCGCTTTTATTCTGTATTTATCACTAGTATAAATGTCAATATTCATGAAGTTTGTGTTACGAAAAACCGCCAGTTTAGATTGATCTGCAGTATTCACTCAATTTCAGTAATTCAACTGGTCTATTTTTGCAAAATTTTATTGTGCCAAAAAAAGTAGATAATCAGAAGAATCGAAAAATAATGCGAAATATACTTATAATCCACTTAAATTGTTTTTTCCAAGAAAAGTTGTGGCGTAGTTTTGATTTCTTCCATTCTATATATTTTTTGAGGTGCTGAATCCTAACAAAAATTCGTGACGAAATATTAAAAGCAAAACTTTTATATAATTTAAAGTACATAAAATTGCCTACATTTTTCACTATTCAGGTTTTTCCTGAAGACAAAAATAATTCGCTATACGTCGCTTTAGAGTTTTCTGTTGAAATTCCGATCGCTTCTATTTGCTGCTATTTAAACTTTAAACAGATAAGGAAAAACGGCATATCAAAAATTTTTAAAATATTCTTAAATGTTAAAACGTCATTGCCAAATTTTAGAAAATTTCCTTAAATCTGAGAATTTTGTTTATGACACAAAAAAATGGAGACAAGATACTTTTTTCGCCTACCTTATGTAAAAATGAATCATATCAAACCTAAAAATAGTAAAAAAGTAATGTTTTCGTCCCTTGGGATGCAAAAATCATAACACAATTCAATTTTGTAGTTTGTCACTATATCTAGATAGCTTTAACTGTCACTTGCGTAATTTAACTGACGTTTCACATTAATTTTCATTAAACCTCAGTGTAAATTAAAGTATGAAATTAAGACAACAAATCTGTGTAAAATATTTTTGTTTTTTTTTTTTTTGGAAAAAAATAGTTGTGTGTCACACATGCAGAAAACGCTTTAGCAGCCCTAAGCTATTATCTGCACTTGCTTCGCTACGCTCACTCTTGCATCTAATAGCCGCTGAATGCTAATGCTCATTTTCTGCCCTTGTTACGCAATATACTATTAAATCCACCAAAAAATATATTCTTCTTGTGTCTTTATTAATTTATAGAAAATTTTATCTTCAATCAGTAAATTTAAAGAAATTTTTAATAGAAAATCATTAAATTTAGGGAGACTTTCGGAAATTGGGCAACGTTTAAATAAAATTTCTCCGATTTAAAATATTTTTCAGTTTGACGAAAATTGAACAAAAAAATGAATGATTTTATAATCAAGTATGTATTTTTTTCTTTCGTAAACAATTTCGTAAATAATTTTTTTTTGTAAATTAGGCAACGCTGAATTAATGATACACTTTTTATTTATTCTTTATAAATCGTTAAAATTTACCTAACAAAATTATTTTAAAATAAAAAAATATTAACTTAATTAATTTATATAAGATATTTAAAATTCATAACGAATTTTAACAAATCTGATAATTTTAAAGCGTCATTGTCAAATTTCCCAAAAATTTCCCTAAATCTAGATATTTTTTATGACAAAAAATAGACACAAATTATTTTTATATTCAAGAAAAAAAATTATTCATCTTGTGTTTGTATTAATCTAGAAGATTCAGAAAAATATCTTTCTCTAATCCCTAAATTTGAGATTTTCGAAAATTGAGCAACGTTTAAATAAAATTTCTCCAAAATATAACATTTTTCAGATTGAGAGAAATTAAATAAAAAAAAAAAATTATGTTATAATCAAGTACGTATTTTTTTGCCTTGAATCAATTTTTTGTAAATTAGGCAACGCTGAATTAATGAAAACTTTTTATTTATTTTTCATAAATCAAAATTTCTAAAAAAATATTTTAAAATTAAAAAATATTAATTTATATAAAAATTCTAAATTTATAACGAATTTTAACAATTCTGATAATTTTAAAGCTGTTAAAAATATTTTTAAATCAGGTGAATTTCAAAGCGTCATTACCACATTTCCGAAAATTTACCTAAATCTAGATTTTTTTTTAAAAATAGACACCAATTACTTTTATATTCAAGAAAAAAAGTTAATTATCTTGTGGTTGTATTAATCTAGAAGATTCAGAAAAATATCTTTCTCTAATCCCTAATTTGAGATTTTCGGAAATTAACGTTTAGATAAAATTTCTCCAATTTTAGAAAACATTTTTCAGATTGAGAGAAATTAAATAAAAAAAAAATAAATTATGTTATAATCAAGTACGTATTTTTTTGTGTCTTGAAACAATTTTTTGTAAATTAGGCAACGCTGAATTAATGATAAAACTTTTTCTTTTTATTTATTTCTAAAAAAATTATTTAAAATTAAAAAATATTAATTTATATAAAAAATTCCAAATTTATAACAATTCTGATATTTTTAAAACGATGTTAAAGCTTCATGGTCAAATTTTAAAAAAATGCCTAAAGTTATAAGCAAAAAAAAACGCAAAAAATTTAAAATTTTTCATTTTTTGCACTTTTTTTTTCAATGTTCCACCACGAAATTTTGTTAGGAAATCTCAGATTCGGATTCAGCACTCCAAAAAATATAAAAAACGGTAGAAATCAAAACTACCCCACAACTTTGCCACTAAGGGTCGTTTTGAGCCCAAATTAATTGCATTATTATTTTTTCTTAATCACCATCACAATAATCATAACAATAAAGTTGCATATCTACTCTGCAAATATTTATTTGAAGTGTTTAAAAATTATTCAAGAACAAGGGGGTAATTTTTTATGGATTTACTGATATATCTTAAGTAGACCAATAAAATATTGTAAAATATTTGCTAAGTGATATATTAATTAAATAACCCTTTCAGACCTAACTGGTAAACTGCTTTATTTATAACCGGATAATTTAAATTTTTTTAAGTTTATATGATTTTCCACCAAATAATGTTTTAAACATTTTATTGCCAGACAAATAGTCGTTAAAAAAATTTTTCTTTAATTTTTAATTTAAACACCCTGTATTATTTTACAGAATAAATTCTACTAAACAAAAACTTCACGAATATCGCCATCAAAACCATCACAAACATTCCCACCTATAAACCAAATTTTCAGTTCTTCCAAAAACATAACCTCACACAAAAATTTATACATCAACGTCTTTTTTAACAAAAACCGTTTTTAAATTCCAAAAAAGTATGTTCCGTAACCGACACCATCACATTCTTCTGTTCCTGTCGCCAGTGTCGGAAAGCGTAAAACGACGCTATGACAACAGCGACCATTGCGGCGACTGCTAACACTGGTAGGGCAAGGGTATTTAAGTAGGCCGTAGGGAATCCCCCGTTAATGGAACAGTTGGATTCCTGTTCGTCGTTGCCCGAGGGGCAGTGCCGCAACCCGTCGCACCATAGGTCTGAGCTGATACAGGCTCCAAGCTCTGGACAGCTGAAAAATTAGATTAGCTTTTGATCAAACAAGATTATGTTAAGAGATAATAAAAGTATAAAACTAAAATCGGAGATAATACTATAGATATAAAAAAAATGGGTTGTATGTAACATTTTTTGCTATTTTATAGAAAAATCAGTAATTAACATTATAGAACTATTATATAGGGTCCAAAGGAGTTTTTCATAATAAATTTTCATGTTTGTGGGTAATAACCACACAAAATGATTAAACCAAATCTTTATTACAAAATTTTTATTAAAATTTTCATAAAAACTAAAAATAATTTATAATAATTATATTACGTTAAAATCCAGTTGCTGAATATAGTCAAGTAAACGTTGGGAATTTGGATAAAATTAACGTTGAAGTGTGCGACATTAGAGAGATTTTAAGCCCTTTAATTATTCGCTTTTCTTCCGTTATCGTTATTGTGAGCATGCGCAATGGAAGTTTGCCGTTCCTTTAACTTTAATAACGATAACCGATTTCGTTACTTACGGAAAATTAAAGGTAGAGAGTGGTTATGGCTATCGTTATGAGTAACAAAGCACCGTTGCCACACGTTTCAGATTTTCGAGCATATTAGATAATTTTGAAAAAGGAGATTCATGTGCTGATTAAATATTTAACATTAAACTATTTAAATAAAAAATCTGTTTCTTTAACCTACGGAGTATTTGTTATATTTTTTCTTTATATCGTAATAATATTGTTCAATGTTCAAATATCATGTTTAATTTTTTTGCAATGTCATGATTGTAATATTTAAATTGAGTATCTGATAACGCGCAAAAGTGATATTAGATTCTTGAGAAAAACATAACCTAACTATTTAGAGTTCTGTCAGATTTGACGTTGGCCTGCGAAAACATATTTTAATTGTGTATACTTTGTGGATATTTTTTAGGTATGTGAATAGTCCTGATCTTGTCATTAGGAATTCGAAGAACCCTTGCTAATCTAAATATTTCCGGCCTTTCGAACCTGAAATGTGGTTTCACAAACTTATACTCTATAGCATTAAGATCAAATTCTGGTATTTCCACTATCCCAATCTCAGGCACATGGAAAAGTATAGCCGCATTACGATCTCTTCTATTGATAATATTTTCCAAAACATTCTCCATTTCAAAATTAAATATATATGTATATTCTTTCAATTTTAATGAACAACAAAACACCAGAAACTCTGAGGTAAGAAAAACCAAAAGAAAATAACTATCACCTGTCACCTGTCACGTGTCACTTTGTGAAGTTTAAAGTTGGGGTTTAAAATGTCTTAATTTCATTGCCGTGCTTATTGTTATGGTTAGAAAAAATAACCATAACAACGCCAAAATAAGGAGATTTTTTAAAGGGCTTAAGATCTCTCTATTTGCCCAAACAATTAACGTTCCGTCATGGGCTATTCTGTCACTTTAAAAAAACGTCCATGTGTTTATTGGGTATGTGGGCCCTGAACCGGGATTTATACGGGACTGGATCAATCGAAAACGAAGAGAAATATATAATAAAACCACTCTCATGCACTACGGGAAACTGTAGAACTATTCAAAATAAGTATAGGAACCAAATTAGAATTATAACGGGCCTCCTCACTGGTCACAGTCCAATGAAAGGACACCTGAATAAAATGGAGTTGTCAAACGAAGAACTTTCCTGCAGACAATGGAGAAAAGCGACAGAAACGGCTAAACAAATATTATCAGAATGCGAGGCTTTAGACCGCTAAAGACAAGATATATTCGTACAGCCTAGGCTAACTTCCGAAGAATACCACATCCAACCGGTGAAGAATCTGTACAGACTAGAATTACGGAGCGGATTCCGTTTAACAAAATCGGAATGCACAAAAAGCCCAAGGGGCTGAGGTGCTGCTGGAAAAAAGAACCAGCATCTGGCAAAAAAAACCTGACTATTAATTTTTTACAAATAGCAATTTCCCACTTTCCATAAAAAAATAAAAATTGGTTTTAACACTTTTCAAGCTAATTAATAAAAAACCAAAAAATACGCGAACTAAAATAAAATTACCAAACGCCATTTTTAATGAAAAAAAAAAAAAAAAATTATTACTAACCGTATTCTCGCTTTTCCAGTAATAATCCTGAAGGCGAATAAAGAGATCAAAGATCGAAAGATTAGTTTGGTTAAATAAAAACCGTTTGAAGGCATTTACTTCGAAGCAGACTTAAAGATAAATCCCTCAGGTGATTCATAGTTTGATAAACTTCAGAAACAGCTCCCGAGGAAAACACATTTCCCGGTTGACTTCAGACTTTTTCATTTTTCATCTTAACTCTTTCCGAACCGTCTGCATTCGGGAATTGATCGTGTTAATAAAAGTAATTTATTAGATAATAAAATATGTAAAGGGACATAAATCGACCAAAAATCGGTTATAAATGTTTAAGTACCCATTAACAAGTTAAAATCAGAATTAATATTTTATTTAAATACTTATAAACCACTTTTTTTGTTCATCATGTATACATAGATACTTTTAATATTTAGAAATACTTAATTCATTTTCACTGCACAATCGTCCTTAAAATGTAAATTATCTAATGATTTAAGGTATACATTCAATTTTTAAAATTCGCCTTAAAAATACACCTCGTAGAACAATTCTCAAGCAAAAATTACAAAAAAAAGCATAAATTTGATATCTAGACTAATATTTTAATAAATTTTCAGCAAAATTGCCAATGTGGTTTTGGAAAAAATCGAGGAAAACACTCTTTTCCTAAATATATAGTACATATCAACTATTTTTTGTGAAATAATTTATTCTGTTGAAATAAACATCGAGAACTTTTTTCAAAATTTTTGAATTTACGGTTTTGGTTCAAAAGAAAAAAGATTTTTTAAATTATTACTGAATCACTTATTTCTTTATATTTATATAAATTTTGTTTAAATCTATTTGCACCAATCAATTTACAAATATTTAATAAAATAATTTACTACTCAGTTAGGTTAGTTTAAAAAAAAAATCAATTAATTTCAAATTCCCGGGCTAGATTTATTTCTGTGCGGAGTGGAGTGCCCTCTAGCTGAGACACGGGAACTTTTTTAAACACTTCGGATATATAAACATAGATGGCACTAATGTTGTATCAAGGGACTGTTCGACATTGCCGGTTCGATGTTATTTTCATGAAAATTTTAACGTCCACCTTCAAAACGTATCAAAATGTTTAAGTCGAAATTTTTTGCGATACTTAGACGAAAGTAAAAATATTTAAAAAAATTATTTCATTAATATTTTTTTCACGATCCTCAAAGTGCAGCTTATATCTAAAAGGATAGCAATTAGGATAAAAATACAAAGGGCAAAATATTTTATTGAAGAAACCCAAATCATTCATGATTTTTGAAGCAACTCTTCCCCTCCTTGTTATAGGTCCAAAATTATTTTATTTCATAGTCCTAATCCTACCTAAATCATTTTAATTTTGTTAAATTGAAAATTACAAAATAATACAACAAAGCAAGACACATTCATCACTCAGCAAAATTCAACTCAAGTGACAAATGAATGTTAGAAACAAAGCTTCAAAGGCAGATTGACCCAACCCCTACTTGCCTAAAAATGATACAAACTAAAACCCTTAAAATAATATTCATAGAGGCGGTAATATTTTCAAGTTTTTCAATAGAGTTGAGTTTTAAGACTTGTGACTTCACGAAGATTATAACTTGTCCTCCCACCTTGTCACACAATGTCACATTTTGTTTACTCCTCCATTCATTTTAAAGTGTAAAGGAGACAAAAACATTTCTGATCAAATTTAAATGTGGCAATGCCGCATAATGGGAATTTTTCTTTGAGCACACCATCTAGTGAGCATTACCGAAATGTATTCGGATCTAGAAGTTATATCAACAGTATTCTGTAGGACTAAAAGTCAAACCACACGCCCTCTTGCGTACAATAAACATAATAAATTTAGGTCAACTTAAACGTTATCATTTAAAATATAATAAGTATTTCATCATTATTTCATTATTTAGAAGAATAAATAAGAATTTCGGTAGGTATAAAATAGGATTAACGGAGTTAATAAAAAAGCCAATATTTGTTTTATTTTAATTGTACTTTTTTTTGATAACAGTTATTTGCAAACCTATTTTTACTTTCCGATCCCAACAAAGGTATATAGAAAAAAGTATTGCGATCATGATTTTTTGGTCATATCCAGATTGTAACGAATATTTACGTTTTGAGGTCACCTGAATTCCTTTCAACCATTTTTAGCATAATGCCTGTCTGTCTGTGTGTCTGTGTGGGTCTCCAAGTGTGTGTGAACACGATAGCGTCTAAACGGCTGAACCGATTTAGATGAAATTTTATATACCTATTAAGGTATGCAAGGAGACGTTCTTTATAGATTTTGGTATTAATGGGACAACCGGTAGTGACAGTTGCTATAAGTGATGACGTCATTACTAAACAAGATGGTAATAAAGTTTTACACATATGTTTTTTATATAGTTGAATTTCGGATGATTAAAATTTTTAAAAACATTCGCCATTGTTGCCAGATTTATCAAGAAGTTATTTTTTTTGTTCTTTTTTTAATTCCCAAAATTATGCATTTTTATAAAAAATACAGGATATTAAAGTTGTAGAACATAAAATCTTCTACACATTTTATCGGTACTCTTTTTTCGAATTCCGCATTGTTTTGCCTCTAGAGGGCGTGAAAGAAATGTATATAGACTTTTTTTAGATTTTTTTGAGTACAATTTTTTTTGAATTCCGCTAGTTTCTATTTTAATTTTTAAATTATTCTTAAATTAATTTTTTTTAGATAAATTTCACTATTAAAAATTTAAAAAAAATATTAAATTTATAATAAAAAATTTTATAATTGCGATTTTTTTCAAAATTTTATTAAAAAATTGTGAAATTTTTATAAAAATGAATCAAAAAAATTTTAAATTTCATTGGGATATATTTTGAAATTTTTTGTATTCATTTTAACAAAAAGTATAAAACAATTAGAAAATACTGAGATATTAATTATTTATTGATTTTAAAATTATTCAAAAAAGATTCTAATTTTTTTAATAATAATAATAAAACTAAAGAGTAAAAAAAAATTAAATTTGTAGTAAAAAACTATAATTTTGTTTTTTTTTTTAAAAATTATTCAAAAAATTGTAGAATTCGTAAAAAAATACCGAAACATTTTTGAAATTTAATATAAAATTCAAAATTTAGACCATATTTTAGTTTCTTCGAATTTAAATTTGTAATTGTTATAACCAACAAAAAATTTTTTTTTGTACTTTAGTTTTATCGAAAATCGAAAAAAGTAAATAGTACATCCGAAAGGGATCAAAAAGTTCATTATGTGTGAAATATTTCCTAATTTTAAAATAATACTTGTAGGGGTTATCCACAATTATAAAAAGTTTGACCAAAAATTTAATTTTTTTTTAACAAACTTTATTAATGTATTTTAATTAAAATAATTGATGAAACAATTACTTTAATAGGAGTATTCGAAAAGTTGGGTGGGATTACCCCCTCATTTATTTTCTTATACTTAATCACTGCATTTAGAATATATTATAAGAATGAATTATTAAAGCTCTATAATTATCCTGCTCAACCTCTAAATCATTTATTAAAAATTATAAAATCATTATAATTGTAATTCTAGTGCTAAAACATTATTAGAAAATTTTGTTTCATTTGTATCTGTAGAGTCCGGTACTGGATAACCTTCCTTGCCTCTCTACAATTCTCATAGACGATATCCCAATTGGACTTGATAAAATCGGTAAACTTAAGCCTTAATTTACATAGTTCTCATTTTATTAGAGTTTACATTGAGTCAGAGCACTTTATAAAAAAAAAAACATTTTTTTTAAATGGAATACATGATGGGCCATTCGTTTATTAAATTGACGGTTCAATTATAAATAAAATAATTTACATAATGGTTTTTAAAAACATTTTATAATAAATAGAAAAAAATTACCAAGGTATATAATTTTTTTTTTTTTTTTTAATGAACATTTGATGTTTACGTAAATTTTAAATAAAATCATCCGTTCATTCTGTAGATATTAACTTACCTCCTGAACCACCGGTATATAAATTCCTAAAGCTAAACCACCCAGATTAATAGAAGTGCAAGAAGCCCTAAAGAATAGAAACAACAAGCAATTAATTACCTTTACAAGACGGAGAAAAACGTAATAAATGGACAACCGAGGAATTACTAAACAGTTTTTAAGGAGATAAAAGAACCTTGACTACTAAGGCCATTTAGAATATTAGAAAATCTCGAAAAATTTCAGTTTTACTAGACAAAGGAATTCTATTAAATGGAAATAAGATGAAATCAACAATTGAAATATAAATATCAGAATGGAATTTTTTTTTCAACCAGCAAAATTTCTGTAATTTAAGTTATTTAAGATACTCTACAACAAAATAAATACATATATAAAAGTCTTTATGCCTAGAAATATTGCGCTCGAAAAAAATAATTATAGAATAATTTTTGTAAACTTGATTTATTTTTATCAAAAAATTGTTTTGTTCAGTGTTTTAGCATAATTCCCTGATGGGACATCCTATATAAACACAGTTCAGCCATAAAGTAAGCGGATTCGAAAGTGCACAATTTATTCAGAAATCGAGTCTGACCCGGCAATTCTCATGAAATTTTCAGGAAGCTCATTTCCATTAGGTATATGCCGTGCTGATAGAAAAGAAGTCAAAATCAGAAATCTTAAGGCCAAAAATACGTATAAATTTTTATATTTTTTCTATCAATGTTAAAAAATAGAAAAGAAATAGGGCCATGGATAAAATCGAGGAGAAAAAGAAGAAAACGATAGATGAAGAAAATGCTAATTTTATACTATATTTTAATTCAGCCATATTTTTAATATTAAATATACAGTCTACTATTCCCAAGCATTATTATTATTAATATTTTTTAAATATATATTATAGTGAATTTGAAATATAACATCATAAATCAATGCCAGAAAATTTAGAAAATAATTTGTTAGGATCTTAACTAAAATGTAAAAAAATATGAGTTTATTTTGAAGTCCAACAATTTTAAAGAATATCGTCACTACTGACCAACACTCGACATACGTTTCTTTAACTATGTTAACATCATCAGGAGTTGATGATAAACTAACGGTTTCAAGAAAATGCACAATTACAAATATTTATCCAAATTTGGTACACAATCGATTTAAAATCATACAGTAGAAAGAGTCCTTAAGGAACGAAATAGCCATCCGGTATAGGCCCTGATGTATAGAAGTCAAATTATCATAACCTAAAAGTTATTAACACTTGTTTTTGGGTTTTCATACATTTGGAAGATAGGCTTTCTTTCGGTTCAAGTTAGTACTGGCACATTGCCGCCGATGAGTCCCTAAAGGTCGAAACATCTGTACGGCTGCTATACGATATGATGAATAGAAATTAAATTCTCATACCTTAGTAGATAGTCTATGGGGACACGACCATAGCTATAAGGAATTCAACGTGTTGGAGTGAGAGGTAAAGGAAATTCAGCGAAAGAGAGATAAAGACTGCTATGACGAACGCTCTTTCTTTCTCTGACTCGCTCAATTTCCTATACCTCTCACTCTAACAAGTTGAATTCCCTATACATATGGTCGTATTCTCGTAAACTATCTAGTCACTTTACAAGTATTTAGAAAATATTCCTGGGAAAAAGGATCTTTACAGACAGACAGGCAGGCAGTCAAACAGACAGACGGACAACGGAGTTATCCTATAAAGGTTTCTTTTCTCCTATTTAGGTAAGGAACCGTAAAAAGCATAAGAAGTGAAAATTCTAGTGCTGTTTTCCCCCAAGAAAAGAATGTTTGCATTGAAAAAAATCAATTTTAACAACGATAAATAAATAGAAATTAAATTATACCATCGGAAAATTTAGTTCAATTTGTCTACTTAAAAAACTCCACTTGGAAAATGCTCGATCGAGTGCAAATTTTTTCCTAGAAAATTGGCTTAAGTGATATTTTGGCATTGGGAGAAACATTCTAGTACAGTTTTTTCATGGAGAAAAGATGTAATGTATTAAAAAAAAATCTATTTTACCATAAAAAAGGACATTTGTCTTCGTTGGAATATAGTTTGCATGTGCAGTTTTTCGGTATGAAAAATAACTCGTCTTTAATTTTTCTACTAAAAAAAAGCATTAAGTACACAAATTTTACATTAATTAAACCTCGTGTAAAATTTTTTCACTTGATAAATGCCAAAAGTGCAATTTTCACATTAAAAAAAGATTTAAATAATTTTTGAATTAAAAACTGAACATTATTTTGAAAGTATTGGATATTTTGATGTAGATTAGTGAATTTTAACTGATTTAAAAACTTTTGTGAAAAATACATTTTTCTGATAAATTAATAATAACAGTTGTAAAAAAATAGAAAAATTTTGCAGGGCTGTACTCGGATAATCTTTTCTTTTTTTGTAAATATTACAACTTCAATGGAACAGTGTATTGACTATTTTTTTAAAACAAAATCCTACTAAATTAAATTGTTTCAAATTTCTATCTATTTGACAACAACCGATTTGGTAAATGCAGATCCAAATCATTTTTGCATACATAACAAAAGTGAACTTTGACGTAATAAGCCTCAAAATTCAATATTGAAAAATATATTATAATTGAAAAGCTCGCTTTTATTTTTTTCCATCTCAATAATCACTATAGTAAGAGAGATCAGTGAAATTAACAAACATAGACATGCTATAATTTAAACATTTGATTGAATTACATTTTCACTTTTAAAAAATTCAATCAAATTTGTTTACAAAAAACCATTTTTTTATTTTAATAATTTTTGTCCAGATAACTTTGATAACCAGTACACAGTGCAACGGCAAAAGCCATTCCTAAATGCGAATATCTGACTTCAAGTTGCACTTTTTACCTTATTTCTCTGAAATAAAGACGTGAGAAACTTCCTTAAATCAGGATACTGGATCTGAATTATTCACGGACTAACTATACTACTTTCAATTAGTTTGTAAATTTATATAATCAAAATTTCTTCGGATTCCTAATTATTAAAATACTAAATTCATCCGTTCTAGAATATAAATCCGTAGGAATAGAGTCAACTCGACCTTTGAGATGGAAATTTTATCATCGCAACTAAACCTCAACGAAATTTTAAAATAAATATGAGAAATTTGCAAATAATATAACGTAAAAATTTCAAAAAAAAACACCGCTGGTTAACATTTGAAATAAATTTGATAATGCCTCCACTCTATCTCGCAGCCCCAAAAAGACAGACCTAGCAAAGAGGCTCTGCGAGAGTTGGAGGCAGCAACATCGAATAATATCAGTAGTACTTATTGTCCCCCTTCAGAATAATCTCCCTAGAAAAGTTACTAGAAAAGTTACTAGAAAAGTTACTAGAAAAGTTACTAGAAAAGTTACTAGAAAAGTTACTAGAAAAGTTATAATAAAAGGTATTATAAAAGTTACTAGCAAAGTTATTATAAAAGTTAGTAGAAAAGTTACTAGATTACCCCCAGATTGACCTTGGGACCCACCCAAGCGAACCCACCCAACATATCGTTTTCGTTCTGCGGCTGCAGAAGTCTACAGATCACCATAGATGTCTACAGAAGACGTACTTCAGAAGTACTTCAGATGTACTTCAGACGTCTACAGATCACCACAGACGTCTGTAGATGTCTCTGGTGATTTGTAGACCACTGTAGACGCAGAACGAAAACGACATGCTGGGCAGGTTCGCTTGGGTGAGTCTCAAGGTCGATATAGGGAAAATCTAGTAACTTTTCTAGTAACTTTTCTAGGGAGATTGTTCTCTAGCAGCACTTTGAAAAAATATTCGAATACTATCTAAATTACAATACATAACTATCAAAATGATAGATAGTCGCGACATCTATCGTATAGTTGGGTTTTTGACAATACAAAACACTTACAAGAGATCTTTCTCCCTGAGGCTGATCCAAAACGAACAGACCACCTCCAGATGTTGGTGTCACGAATTGAAAAATTTGAGGAAATTAGCGAGAAAATCCTTTAATAAGGCAAGAATGTCAAAACACAAAGAGGACAAATCTCACCTCATAGAATACAAAAAACTCGTTGGGAAAAACCAGAGAAAGGCGTAGAGAGTTACGGAGAAATCGAAAATTTCTCGCAGGCAGCAAGGCTCCAAAGAACCCTTTTAAAAGACCTTCTCCACAGTATCAGTACACTAATCAAAGAGGATGGCATGAAAATTGCAAAACCTCGAAGTTACCACTAAAAATATAGAAGAACCGGAAGTGGCAGGTATGATTCATTTTTACACCAATGGCTCCAAAACAAAACAAAGTTCAAAAAATTGTCATTTACTTCCTTCTTGACAACTTTAACATTAGTAAATCTAAAATTTTAATATAGTAGTAGATAAGCTATGACAGTTCTGACGCACTCCTTATGGAAATTAAAATGGGAAATCGCTAAGGTTCATTCTAGTAATTTTTGGCTCATTCAAGATCACTCGTGACGTCATTAGACCTTAGCTATGTGATCTTTGACATTAGCGAAGTCATTTGCGAAATAAAAATTGATCTGATTTTGATCTGCTTTTGATCATGCCTCGAACAGTTCTCTAACAGCTCTCGAATAGCTTTAAACTGCTCCTGAACAGCTTTAAAAATATTTTAAAGAGCTTTAAACAGCTCTCGAACAACTTTATTTTCAACCACTTCCAATGCCCTATTAGTCCTATCCACATAATCATCATTAGTACTTAATAATGTTTATTTTCATTTGATTTTATTTATTTCCATTTGGTGTCGTTTGTTTTCATTTGTTTTAGTTTATTTCCGTTTGTTTTCATTTGTTTTCGTTGTTTTATTTCATTTGTTTTCGTTTATTTTCATTTGCTTTTATCTGTTTTCATTTGTTTTCGTCTATTTTTATTTTTTTTCGTTTGTTTTCATTTGTTTTGGTTTATTTTCATTTATTTTCGATTATTTTCATTTGTTTTCGTTTGTTTTAATTTGGATTCGCTTATTTTCATTTGTTTTCGTTTGTTTTCATTGGTTTTTATTTGTTTTCGTTTGTTTTCTTTTCTTTTCGTTTGTTTTCGTTTATTTTCGTCTGTTTTTGTTTGTTTTCATTTGTTTTTATTTATTTTCATTTGTTTCCGTTTATTTTCGAGAGCTATTTAGAGACCTGTTCGAGATCTGATCAAAAGCGGATCAAAAGAAAATCAATTTTTATTTCACAAATGATTTCGTCAAGGTCAAAGGTCACGTGGCTAATAATGCGCTGTGAGGTCTGATGACGTCACGAGTGACCTTGAATGAGCCAAAAACTACTACAATGAACCTTAGCGATTTCTCATGTTAATTTCCATAAGGAGTGCGCTAGAACTGTCATAGCTTATCTACTAATAGTGTATGAAAAATGGATAGAAAATATTTTCCATATCTTTCATGTGTAAATTATGAAATAAACTATGATCTGCCTTTTGTTACATCCTGTACAATATAAATAAATTAGAACATTAAATTACGTATAGTTAGACTTTTTTTGTATGTAAATAATTTACCTATTTTCTATATTTTCTTACCTGTGAGGACATTCTGGTGGTGCAATCATTAACATCGAAGTAGGCAAAGTCAGTGCGGGATTTTTAGATACTTCCATCCACGTAACGGCAAAATTTCCGCTTTCTTTTCCCAAAAATTCGATCAAAAAACTTCTAGAATTCTTATTTTGAATTTTTTTATAACTATACAAAATCCACCCTTCGGAAAACATGTCTACTACTTCGTCGGATCCTTCGTAATAAGGACAAATTACGTGAACGGTTTCAGTCCTTCCAGCGGGATACACTAGAATTCGATTTTTAGTAGGGCATAATCTAGAATCTCTCTTTTTTGAACCCTTAATTTTTAGATAAATAAAGTTACCGTCTTCTTCTGGTTCTATAAGCCAAGGTTGTTGTAGGCAGTATCTAATACTTTGATTTTTGTACAGTAAATTTTCTGATTTTTCTAAACTATTTTTACCATTTCTTATTGTTATTTCACCGCTAGAACCACGTAATCTTCTATTATTCCAAGGATTTAAACAGTTATTTTCATTAGGTATAAACTCAAAATTAGCATCAAAGTAATAATTATTATAATCTTCAGTGATCCTCATTTTCTTCACAACAAATTTAACAACGACCTTCGTAGAAGTTTTTGTAATAATACTAAAAGGTTCTGATATATTATGGCACAAGCAATCTCTATGTAACTCAATATCTTTCCAAGGAAATTCTGATATTTGTATGTAAGCTCCTCCTGAGTCTGATTTTTGACTCTTACATTCCCACCTATTAGCATCTTGGTCATAGTAAGAGTGACATGCTTTTGAACCAAACTGAGCTTTATTAAAAGTAATTTTAAGCCTTTGTTGCTCGTTAGATTCAAACTGATATGTACAAATTAGATCTTCCTTACCTCCCCTACCAAAAAGAAAAGTTATTTTCGGAGAATAGAACCTTCCATTTTGTGTTCTAAATAGTCTATCACAAAGATTTTTAGACATTTGTACTCCCTCTTGTGAGAGATCAATAAATTCATATCTTAAAACAAAGTTAACAGGGTATAAAACACTTCCATATTTGATTGAATGAGATATTGTTAGGTCGGAGTTTGTGCTAACGTAGCTTTCGGTTAATCTGCATGGTCTAGTGATTCGAGATGAATTTTTTAATAGAGTATGATCGCATAATCTGGGTTTATCATCTTTACAAAATTGTCCCATTAATGGTACAGTCCCAGGACTTTTGATATCTCCATCCCAGATTTGCAGCTCTACATTACATTCACCTTGATTAAAATCTGTCAGTCTTTCATTAATAACGTGATATTTTATAAAAGAAATCCATATAATATCTCTGGATTGTCCACGAAAATGATAGTGGCATGTTGTATTTGGTGGTAAGGAATGTAAAGGATTTTTCAGATATCCTGAAGGATTATCGAAAGATGTTACTACAAATTCACATTTTTTTCCATGTTCTATATAAGTCGGAGATTCTTTATTCACATATACAACCTAAAAATAATAATAATTAATAAAGCGTAGGTATTATTAAGTAGATCACTTACCTCTACTTCTAGTTCAAATCCTGGTAAATAAGATATGGGTAAAGGATGAAATGGGTTACCATAAGGAGATGTTTGAAACTTAACTAGTAGTTCTGGGCCACTGCTTATGATTTCTGGAATAGTTTCACCGCTACATAAATGAGCTAAAGTTGTAGCCGATGATCCCCAACCATCTAGAATTTCTATATAATCTTGCATCATATTACATTGATCCCAGGTCCTAAAATATAATTGTGTTAATCTTTAAATTACAAATATTTTAATATTTACCTGATTCCTCTATCGCCGCCTTCAAATTTGCTGACGTGTTCTTTGTAATGGAAATTCGCTTGCCTGACTGCGATGAGTGCATGTTTTCCCTGCGGCACATTTCTCTCCCTCACCCTGTACAAGCAGCTGACGTTTCGCGGGTAAATCCCGGGATAATTTGGCGACTGGATGCGGCAGGACCGTCTAGAGCACCCCTCTAATAAGCGATCGCAGTACGAACCGGCGCTCAGCTTTCCCCTGGGAAAGGAAGAAACTTTAATCTTTCGGAATTGTATTGGAAAAATATATACGCTGAAATAAGTGAAATTTACCTCTAATATTTATATTAAAAAATATAGAATTTTTAGTCGTATTACCTATAATATAAATAAAATTTAATTTATATCAATATTTATTATACAAAAATTATTTCTAATACCTGTTGTGAGTGAGTGAGTTTATTAGGTTGTCGGTTATTTATCAAGTTGGTTTCTTTTTTTCCATTATTTTACATTTATCGAAAATATTTCTTAATAATTTTTGATATAATACGGTTAAAATTAAATAATTTATTTAATCTTAATAATGACGTCAAACTGAACAAATCTGAAAGTTCGCTATAAGTTCAATTTTAAACTTGAATAAGAAGTGAATTTATCAAAAAATTATATCTTTTTTGTAAAGCGTTCAATTTCCTATAAAAATATATGTCTTTCATTGATATAACGTAACAAAACTTGTTGTGTCATTAATTGTAAAATTCAATAATAATTTAATATCAAAAAATTAATTATCCCTTTATTATTAAAATTAAAAAAATGGTGGATGCTTTCGCCGATGTTCAAAGATAAAATTTCTTTTAAAACGATAATTTTATCAAATAGTGATAGGAATATGATCTGCATTATAATCATTAATTAAAACTTGTGATACTTTAGGAGTGGGTTCAGATCTAAATAAAAAAAATCATAAAATTTTACAAAAATTATAAATACTTAATAAATTGTATGTGTTCTCTTAATTTCCTCTTATCTAAACTTTGTTGACCATTTTTTTAGCAATATTCCTAACTCTTCTAACTTCTTAATTATTTTTTTTATTGTTGTTCCTCTTCTTCATATATTCCTTGTAATCATTATCTCCCAAACTATATTTCTTCTTAACCAATTTATTTTCTATATTTCTTCTTGACCAATTTCTTTTTTATATCTTATATGATATTTATTTAATGTAAATAAATGTTTTTAATTTGTAAAGGTTGTTTTATTTTTTATTGGAGTATAAATTCATACAAATTCAACCTTTTATTTATTTAACATTCAAAAATTCATCTTATTAAAAAAATCTAAATTATCATGACCTTTTGTATCTAATCAATCTCTTACTTCTTTTTTTTTCAACCCTTACTTGATTCTAAAAAAACTTATCCCAAAATTTTTTTTATACCGAATGATTTTTAATTTTCAAAATTAAATTTTAAATAATTTTCTAATTATAAAATAAATTTTATTTCTATTAACATTTCATAAAATCTTCCCTCAATATCAAAATTTGTTGATTATACAATAATTTTTATTTATATACCCAATTAATAAACCATAAAAACTTGGAATATAATTTTATAATACAAACTTCTTTATACTAATAACAATAATAAATTAACTTCTATAACTAATACAAATTGATTTCATTACACTATATTTTAATTTTAAAATTGGTTAAGGAATTGTAAAAATCTGTAAAATGAGAAAAAAAACATGGAAAATAGAAAAATTGAAAAAATAAAAAAAATCCAAAAAAAAACAGAAAATATTGGAAAATCAGATAATACTGAAAGAATAATGAAATAAAATTGTAAATTACAGAAAAAACGAAAAAATTAAAAATATTGTAAAATATGGAAAAAACGGGTAAAAACGTAATAAAAATTAAAAACCTCAGAAAAAAAACGAAAATATTAAATAATTACAAAAATGGTGAATGAGTTCGCCGGATGTTCAGTGGAAGAAAAATTGCAGATTCATTTTAAAACTTTAACTTTATCAAATACTGATAAGAATACATTTTTATTTTAAAGTTGATTAAAGAATTAAGTTGTAATTTCATTTTAAAATCAAAATGTTTTATTTCAATACTATTTTAATAGCAATAAATTAATTATCCCATTATATTTGAAAAAATGGTGGATGCGTTCGCCGATGTTCAGTGCAAGATAAAATTGCAGTTTCCTTTTAAAACAGGAATTATATCAAATCGTAATAGGAATACATATTTTTATTTTAAAGTTGGTCAAGGAATTAAAAATTAAAAATCAGAAAAATGAAAAGAAAAAAAAAATGAAAAATAGAAGAACCGAAAAATAAAAAAAAATCGAAAAAAATAAGTTAACATTGAAAAAATCAGACAATACTGAAGAAAAATCAAAAATAGTAAATGATGGGAAAAACGAAAAAATAAAACAAATAAAATATAGAAAAAACCGGCAAAACCGCAAAAAACCTAAAAACCGCAAAAAAAAAACGAAAATATTAAATAATTAAAAAAATGGTAAATGCGTTCACCGATATTAAGTGCAAGATAAAATTGTAGATTTTTTAGAAAAAAAAAAACAGAAAATATTGGAAAAAGAATGATAAATAAAATTGTTAATTTCGGGAAAAAACGAAAAATAAAAAGAATTGTGAAACATGAAAAAACCGACAAAAACGCAAAAAACGTTAAAAACCGCAGAAAAAGACGAAATATTAAATAAATTAAAAAATGGTGAATGCGTTCGCCGATGTTAAGTACAAGATAAAATTGCAGATTTTTTAGAAAAAAAAAACAGAAAATATTGGAAAAAAAATGAAAAATAAAATTGTTAATTTCCGGAAAAAACGAAAAATAAAGAGAATTGTGAAACATGAAAAAACCGGCAAAAACGCAAAAAACGTTAAAAACCGCAGAAAAAAAAACGAAAACATTAAATAATTAAAAAAATGGTGCATGCGAATGTTCAGTGCAAGATAAAATTACAGATTCCTTTTAAATCGCTAACTTTATCAAATAGTGATAGGAATACATTTTTTCCTTTAAATTTAGTTACAGAATTAAGTTTTAATTTTATTTTAGAGTCAAAATGTTTTGATTCAATAATATTTTAATAGCAATAAATTAATTATCCCTTCGTTATAATTTTTTAAAAAAATGGTGAATGAACACACAGATGTTTAGAGTGATATAAAAATTGCTGATTTCTGTCAATCCGTTAATTTTATCAAATTATACAAAGAATTGACTTCTATTTAAAAAATATTTAAGGAGTTAAGTTGTAATGCTATTTAAATATCAAAATAGATTGATTTTTATAGCAACAAATTAATTATCCGTGAACTGTAATATTTAAAAAAAAATTGTAATATTTTTAAAAAAATGGTGAATGAACTCACTGATGTTTAGAGCGATATAAAATTGCAATTTCACTTAAATAGTTATTATTATCAAATTGTCATAAGAATACATTTTTACTTTAAAAATGATCGAGGAATTTTTTTGTTATGTTATTTTGAAGTTCAAATGTTTTGATTCAAAAATATTTTAATAGCAATAAATTAAATAACCCTTCATCGTAATCTTTTTAATAAATGGTGAAAGTGTTCGCTGCGTTGAGCTCAAAAAAAAGTTGCAGATTTCTCTTAATCCGTCAATTTTATCAAACTCTCATCAGAATAATTTTTGTTTTAAAAATGTTCGAGGATTTAAAGTTGTTATGTTATTTTAAGGTCAAAACGTTTCGATTCAATAATAATATTTTAATAGCAATAAATTAATTATCCCTTGATCATAATCTTTAAAAAAATGGTGAAAGCCACACTAAAGGTAAGTGGGAGATAATTGTAGATTCCTCTTACACTGTTACTTTTATCAAATTTTATTCATTTTTGTTTTAAAAATGTTTAAGAAATTAGGTTGTGATATTATTTTAAAGTCAAAATGTTTTGACTCAATAATAATTTAATAATTTAATCTGTAAAAATAAAATAATTGTGAAATCGAGGACCTGTCCCGAGGTTCTTTACGCTATTTTTTCACATTTTAAAATTTTAAAATGAGGAAAAAACGGAAAAACTGAATAAATCGGAAAAATCGAAAATTTCGAAAAAACCGAAAAAATAGGAAGAAAGAAAAAATCCAATGAAGTCGAAATAAATCGAAAGAAACAGAAAGAAATATATAAAAAAAAAACTACGAATAAGAATAAGAAAAAAAAAGGGAAAAAGTTAGAAGAAAAACCCAAAGAATTTTAAAAACCAAAAAACAACAGAATGGAATTAAAAAACAACAAGAAAAAATAAAAAATTCAGATAAATAAAAAAAATATTCGAAAAAACCGAAAAATCGAAAAAATCAGTGAAATAAGAAAAACTTAAAAAACAAAAGAATGGATTAGAAAAAAACAATGAGAATAAAATTAAAAAAGATTAGAAAAAATTGAAAAAAATCATCAAAAAAAAAAGAAAAAACAAAAACCAGAGAAAAATAAGAAAAAATCGGAAAAATAAGAAAAAGACAGAAAACATTGGAAAAAATCAGACAATACCGAAAAGAAAAAATGAAAAATAAAATTGTAAAATGTGGGAAAAAAAGAAAAAATCAAAAAATTGTATAATATGGAAAAAAGCCGACAATGCACAAAAAAAGGTAAAAAAACGCAAAAAACGGTAAAAATTGAAATTATCGAAAAAATAAGAAAAAACCGGAAAAAAAACAAGAAAAATAACTGAAAAATAAAATAGTAAAATACAGAAAAACAAAAAACTAAAAAAAATGTAAAATATGGAAAAAACCGACAAAACGCTGAAAAACGAAAAATGTCGTTAAAAGATCGGAAAAAAGGAAAAAAATCGAAAGAATTGAAATAAATCGAAACGACAAAAAACAATCGAAAAAATCTAAAAAAAAAATCAGTAAAATAAAAAAAAATCGACAAAACGAAAAAAGGTAAAAACCAGAGAAAAAGAAAAAATGATACAAATTTAGAAAACAAAAGAAAGAAATATAAAAAACCAGAACAATGAAAAAAATGAGGAATAATTATAAAATATGGCAAAATATCATAAAAAAACTCAAAAACAGAAAAATGAGAAAAAAAGAGAAAAAACATCGTAACCCTTTAATGTTCAGGACATTTCCAAAGCAAAAAAAAGTTATGTCTTTATCAGCAAGTAATTAATTTTTGTCTGTTAGAAATCTGGGATGACTATACTTTCAAACTATTCAAAATAATACTGACTTGTGTTATAAACGTTTCTGTACTATAACTATATACAACGTTTTTTTGGTATTTTTTGTTTGACTAGAGAATTTTTATCGAATAACGTACCGCCATTTAATGCTTCAGAATTAAATTTTTGAAGGTGTTAAACCATTAAAAAAATGTTTGAAAATATTATTTCTCGAAAAAGATTTATCTATTCACTTATAAAAGTAATCAGTCTACAGTAACTCGTTTATTGTCATGAGAATCTCTATTTTAAATTAAACCACGTACTATATTTGATTCTATTAAACCCTCATCTGCTAATAAATTACCAAAAATCAAAATAAATGAAAACTCACCCAAAAGTGAAATTATAGAAAATTAATGATATAGCCTATGTAAAAAAATATATCAGAATTTTGGAACATGGGAAAATAATTAAAAATGTAAGCCTTGTAACTTATACAAACTAATAAAAGTACTAAATACTAATGACAGTTTGGCTAAACCGTACTGTGATGTATTAATTTTATTCTAACCTAATTGAATTAAATGTGTTTCTGAGACAAAGGTTCTACTCACTATTAAAATTAATATATTATTCTATTATAGTTTTGTTTCACCCTGTAGAAGCAGTTGACATTTTGAGGGTAAATCCCGGGATAATTGGGCGAGTGAACGAGACAGGACCTCCTAGAACATCTCTCTAATAGCCGGTCGCAGTAAGAACCGTCGCAGAGTTTGCCCCTGGGGACGAAACGTCGGCTTTGAAAATGCGAGCACGGGGAATTATTTATTTATTTGTCTCTTTGATATGGTTCGCTAAGACTTCTTGTTTTAAGAACTCGGGTATACGGCAAAAGGAAATAAAAACTAACATGCAGATGTGCGGTCAAGGGTGTGTCAAGAAAATTCAATGAATTTTTTATCGTAAAGGGTGTTTTTAATGCTTTTGTAGAGTTTTGTGAAAGCATATTTAATAGCTTTGTTTAAGGAATAAAAATATTTTGTCCTTCAGTTAATAATATTTTTCCAGTCAGTTTTCTTTATTTTTACGAGAATATGATATAAAATTATTTTGTATTTAAGCTTCACAAAATTAGTTTAAAATTAAAATTATTCACAATACAATAACTTTAAATAGTTTATTAATTAAGACAAATACATTTAGTATTGCTGTTTATTACTATTTTAATTTCTAATTAATAGTTTAATTATTTTATCACTATAGTACAAACTCAAATTTGAAAATATTTTAGTCTGTGATTAAATTTTTTTAGTTATTTATTTTCAAATATAAATAAATCAAATTTTTGGTTTCGTGATCTATATTTTCAAACTTGAAATATATCCATAATTCGGTTAGGAATGCTTTATATTATTGTAAGACTATTGAAAGATTACCAAAGGACTATTGAAAGATGATTGAAGGACTATTAAAGGATTCACGAAGACCATTGAAATGGTAGGGTTTTTTAATTTTCATTATTTGTACAATTTATTATAAGTTTTTGGTCATATTTTAATTGCCTTTAATTAATTAACACGTGCCATAGATTGATGGTCACTACAACTTGATTTCCTACTTATTTTTAATAAAATTAATTATATGGTAATTTTATTACAAACAAATTTTTTGATAATTAATTTAATAAGAGTTTTATTTCCCTGAATTCGTAAATAATATTTGAAATTTTTGGTTGTGTGTTCGGATTTTTTTTGAAATAAGAGAAAATCTTTTAGTGAGAAAAGCGTGGAGATACAGATACAGAAAGTGATATTATTATTATAAAAAATTGGTTAGAAAATTAAAAATATTTATTATGATTTTTTCATCTATTTACAAAAAAAAATGATTTTTTCAAAATTTTATTCTCCATTAAATTTTCCGAAAACAATGAAGTTGTAAAATAAAATCTTAAAATCAAGATATACAGATTGGCAAAAAAGTGGGCAAACAAAAGATTAAAACTAAAAACAGTAGAAAAGTTATATAAAAAAAGAGTAGGTTACAAAAATAAAAAAAAAGTTGGAAAAAAGTTTGAAACAAAAAAAGTGATGGAAAAGTAAAAAAAAATAGTAGGGAAAAGAAAAAGCAGAAAAATAGTAAAAAAGTACGGAAAAAAAGAGTGGAGGAAAACAAAGATATTAGTAAATAAGTAGGGGGAGTGAAAAATTTAAAAAAAAAATGTATTAAAAAAAGTGTAAAAAAGAGAGAGAAAAAGTTTAAAAGAAAGATATTTATAAAAAAGTGGGGAAAAAAGAGGCAAGGAAATAAAAAATTGGAAAACCCAAATTTTGAAAAAGAAACGGTGACATAGAAGAGGGAAAAAGAAGAGGAAAAATGGGAAACAAAAATGTATAAATAGGTTCGAAAAAAAAAGTTTAAAACGAAGGAAACGGTAAAAAATTGCGGAAAAATGGAAAAAAATTAAAAATAAAACAAAAAAGTTTGAAACAAAGAAATCAGTAAAAGTGGAAAAACAAAAGATTGAAACAAAAAAACAGTTGAAAAGTAGGGGAAAAAAGAGACAAAATGAAACAAAGAGTAAGAAGGTAAAAAAAAGGGAAAAGAAATAGGGCAAAATTTTTAAAAAACATAAGATTAAAACAAAAAAGTTGTGGAAATAAAAATAGGGGAAAAATGGGAAAAAAGATCAAAATAAAACTACAATAAACTATTATTGATCTCAAGAATGCATTTGATTGTATTGACTATTAAACTCCGTTTTTAGTGGTCAAACTTGAATGGAGCAAACGGCACTGTATTATAACGTTACATACAAAAATCATGCGCAGTGAAAATAGAACCGAGGCACTAGCGTCCATATTTATTACTATTGATCAAATTTAAACAATATTGTATTTAGGACATCGCGTAGAATAGAAAAATTACGAGTAGTAGAGGATAATTGCGTAAAATAAAATCCTGCTCAGTAAAAATGGCAAAAGGGCATTAGCATATAAATTCGTTATTAATGATCCGATTTTGGTGGGACAAACGGTATTGTATTTTAGATACGTCGTAGAATAAAAACTTGAAGATACGTCGTAGCATAAAAACTTGAATAAAAATCATGCGCAGTAGTTTTGTTAAAAGGAACCTACTATAAAACGCTCTTGAACGAGAGTATAATACGCCAGAGCTATGAAATAATAAAAATCCTACGTCGTTAGATTCTACGACATTGACTTATACTTTAATTAATTTTAACTGTCTATTTGCTCTGTTATGCTTAAAATTAATGTGTGCTGAATTTACACGACTACGGCGCTGTATTAAATAATCAAGTTCGGAAATAGCTGATCAAGTTCCGTATCCTTATTGTTTCAGTAGCTTCTACTTAATTTCTAAAAACAAATAGGAAGTAGACATTTCGCGTAAGTATAAAGTTTTTAATTAAATAATAATTTAGGTTCATTTTCGTACCTGTATGATCGCTGTGTGGAGTTTCCGTATCGGATTCGTGCATCGCTTAATTTCAGGAATTTGTAGGAGAGCTTGAACTCGAACTTATTTCCGGAATTCTGCTGAAAATAAAACTAATATTGTAGCAATTTATGGAGTAGATTGGTGAGCAATGCTACAGAGGCGGCGTTATTCAAACAATACAAACGTAATATAATTAAAATTTAATGTCAATAGTAAAATCAAATTAGAAAAGTTTTGATTTATGTTAATATACAGAGAGATATGTTTTTATTTGTATATAGTAATTTGTATAAGTACTAATATTTTTATTTTAGAATATATTATATGTGTATAATAAACCAATAAGTCACTTTGTAGGGGTAAAATAAGGATAAATCCTATCAGTTTAATATCCTGTATGTTTTTGTAATGTAACTTTTTTTACATTGTTGTTAAGTTAGATTTGTTGTTTTTTCAATATTGTATTTATCTATCCACACCTTCGACTATATATACTACGCAGTCGGTCCTTGTCTTTATGATTTTGCTAATATTGTTTTTTGACGTTAATAGTTATAGACAATTGATCAAATTGACCTGTTAGGATTGTCCGTTTTATCATTCGTTCGTCAAAGACAATTGGTAGAATGACACTGTTTTTTTTTTGAGGAATTTCAGGATACACAAAAGAGTCAAGATTCTTTTGGTAAAATGAAAGAAAAATCAAGAAATCACAAAAACAAGATCGAAAAAAACAAGAAGAAATCAACATCAACATTAACAAGAAAATCATTAGTTTTTACGACTTTTGTCAATAATATACACATCTTGAAAAATCCCTTTATTTCAGTTTTTAAAACGGTTAATCGTTATGCAATGCAATATCTAGTTGTGTTAATAATTTCATGATATTATTTAGGCGAAGAAGGGGAAAGGGACAACAATGTCATAGAAGTTCCGTTCTTACCATTCGGAAAAACCGAATTTATGAGAAAGTGCTACGTCTATGTCGACATAACCTCTAACTACCTTACCTATGAAATGATCGAACTCATGCTTTATTGCATTATTTTTCTTACACTACACACTTTCGAATGATTTTTTAAGCCCATAAAAACACAGCGTAAAAAGTATCCAAAAACAAAAATTAGTTTTATTTAGTCTAAATACTCTAAATTCCAGGCGATGTAAGCAGAATTCTCATTTAAAATATTTATAAATGCTCTGAAAATTCTGGTTACATGGAAACAATAAAATGTCGTCTTAGGCACAGCTCAAAACATTTTATATGGTCAAAAATCGACGCCCATTTTAATGATTCAGCGAATTTACACAATTATAAAAGTGAAAAACCACCCATCACGAAAGCTTAAATACAATTAAAGCTAGACTCATTAAATTTGGTATGATGATGGTTTATGTAGTGTAAAAAGTATTTTTAGAAATTCTGACTTTAAGGGGGGAAAAGGAGGCAAACTTGTTTATCCATATAAGGATATTTAAACCATTTTTAAAAATAAAGAAACACGTGTTTTAGTTCCGAAGTTGGGGCGAGGGAGGTACAAAATAAAAGAAAAATTATCAATTCTTATTCTTTTATATTTAATTTTATATACTGTGCCCTTTCCCATTTTTCCATATTTTTTATGGTTTCTTTTCTGTGGTGAAAATTAAACCTACCTCCACTTGGTTCACCTTGGCCAATATAAAATCAGAGGTATAGCAATGCTTTTGGCGCTCTTGGAAGATAGATACCACTTTTTTCTTTTATTAAACTGATTCTAAACAATTTTATAAAAAATAAATAAAAAAAAATGATTAACAATCCCTTAACAAGCCTCAAATTATCTGCTACCTTCTTTATCGATTAAGAAATCTTATACAAAAAAAAACCAATAAAAAATCGTATCACTCAGCTGTACTGTCTATCTCTATAATGTCTGACACTAAAATGGCTTGCTACTACTAGTACTAACACAAGAATTGCTTGTTATTACTAGCACTGACACTAAAATGGATCGCCACTACTAGCACTTGAAGCTAGCCTGTCACTAGAATCCTAAAATAGAAAAAAAACACTCTAAAAAAACGAACATGGTCCAATTCATATAAAAACTACTGAAACTCTTAATTCCCTAGCCTAGAATTTACATTAAAATAGACCACCACCCTTCTAATGTGATTATTAACCTATCCACAAATAGGTTTTTAGCTGCATTGTAGACAACATAAACAATTAACTTTTTTATTATAAATAAGCAATTTTCTATTAAAGAGACTCGGTAGATAGCATGGATATTCAGCTAGTTAAGTTAAAAATCTAACATACTTTTAATCCAATAAATTTAACATCTGATTAATATAAGAAGTGAGTTATTACTTAGTGATCCTGTTAGAATAAGATGATTAAATTGAATGAACTGGATGTAAACAGACAGACAGAAAGGCAGTCAGACATACATCTCGAAATGGTTTTTAATCGTCTCCGGAAGCATCAAAATTTTGTAGCGCGTTTCCAATACTTTCCAAAAAAAGGTTACCTGGAAAGTTTTTGCGGGATTGTTAAAAATTCGTCATTTTACAGATTTTAATATGCTCGCGTTGTCATATTGGACAAATGTTGACTAGAAGCAGTTTTTTTGACAATATCTCCTTTTCGACTATTTTTACTATAAAAATAGTTATAAACAAGAAAAAATGTTTATATTATATGTCATAACCTTTATTTGTAAAATCCATAGTTTCAGCGTACGAGCGCCGCAAAAACTACTTGCGTTTTGGCCAAAGAACTCATTTCCACACCACCATGAAGTACAGTAAGTGGCGCGTTTTTTTTATCATGGCATACCCAGTAGGCCTAATCCACCTACAATTCATTAAATGCACGAATTGTAGTGGTATGGATTTCACCAATAGAGAAAGATGGCCGTGCCCAAAGACGAGATTCAGTCGGCATAGTCGGTTGCTAAGCAACAAGGACAAATTTAAATTTTCAGGGGCGTAACAACGCCAGTCAAAATTTATGTTTAATTCAGTTCTGAGTTTCGCTAAGACTACTTATCTGAAATTCAAACTGCGTATACTAAATTTTTTTGACAGTGTCTAGAATTAGTTAAATTTTCTTGTGAAAGTGTAACAGTGTCTAATATTACTTAAATTTTTTTGTGAAAGTGTAACAGTATCTAGTATTAGTAAGGTTTTTTACCAACTGTTTGTTTATTTATTCCTAAATATGGATAAACGAAAAACTTTTGGCGTTAAAGAAAAAGTACTGAATAGCCAAGCCAGAGAAATAATCTATAATAATATGGAATTTATGAGAAGTGAAGCAGAGTCCGATAAGTTAAGTATTTCTTTAGCTAATTAGAGGTAATATATCATATATTTAGTTTAACCTTAATGTGTAACACAACCTGTAATAAAATTTTCTAGGTGAAACTACCAAATGATGATTACTGTTCCGGATGGTGGGGGGTCGGGAAAGTAAAAATTATGTCTTACAGCCAGAATTAATGCTACAAACTAAAGCTGCGTTCATAGCGCGGGGTGCTTTTTTCAGCTTTAAATTAAAATTATTAATTAAGATATGCCCACAATAAGTTTTTTCTTTTGTAAATTTTTCCTCTTTTTACAATTGTTTTTTGAAACTAATTCTATCGTGAATAGTTTTTGAATTATTTGCAAAAAACTAAACCTTTTTTTTATTTTTATTTGTTTATAACATTTGCAATTGTTTTAATTTCACTGTTCTTTATCTTATGACCAACGTTGTCTTTTCATTAAAAATGTATTTAATGATGCTGTCAATGTCATATAATCTGCTATATCTAGATGTTATTCCTTGGAATAATCTTAGTTGTTTTATTGTTCTTGGAGTTCGAAACTACGAAATGGCTTTTAATTTGTCATCGTTTTTGTTAACTTGTGTTCTAACTATTTAAATTTTGTCTACAAAAGTGGTATTTGGTAAATTTTATTTGTAAATTCAGAATCCAAAAATGTAAAAATATACAAAGTATCTCTTTTAAAAATAACAATTTTTTGAATTTGGAGCACCCTGTAAAAATTAAACTATTTTCCAGTTGTATAAATAAAGAATTTTTAAGCAACTGACTTTAAACATCTAATTTATTGATAAACGAAAGGAAATATTTTGGAATTTTTTAAAAACTAAATATTATAGCTATTAGTTTGTTTTTATTTTTTTCTTGTTACGTCACTGTATAGGTGACGAAGGGGTAAGAGAATTACGCCCGCCGCCCGACGTCTGCCGTCTAAAGAAATTAACCGCCAAAGTTTTATTGTGACCTAGAGTTGATAAATTTACTACTTTATTTCTTTAAATAAGGAAATATAGAAAGTTTTTAACACACTATAAAGAGTATGCTACTTAAAATTCTTTACTTTAAACAAATTGTAACAAATTTATATTTACAATTTTTTTGAAAAAAATAAATATTGCCCTATGAGCTCATTATTTTTTTAATATTTTATCCATCCATCGAAGTACACCACTCCTTGCCGGCCTCCCCTACTTTAGCTCTGACTGTGGTTTCAGCTATGGATGATTTGATGACTCTTTTTCCAAACTGGAACAGGAGGGATGGGACTCCTTTACCTATACTACAGCTTTGGTAATTGAATTTGTTGATGCATTATTAAAAGCATTTTCAATATCGACAAATGTTGCCATGGCTATTTCTTTGTTCTCTAGGGATGTTCCTATGCCAAATCTTTTGACTTACCTGACTGAAACGCGTACGTTGACAGGGATTGCTGATAAAACCTCATTTCTTTGTAACGGAGTTACTAATTTATCAATATTTATCAATCTCTAATCCCCGTTTTTTTATTACTTTTTCTTAATAATATTAATTTTAATAATGCTGTTTTATCTTTACATTTTTATAATAATTATTATAATTAGCTTACATCTAAAAATCAATAATTAAAAATACTTGTTATTAAAAATACTAAGATCGTTAATAGGTAAAATCAAAATGCACCGTGAATACGGAAAATATAATAAACACCGCAACCTTCCTCCGAATATAGGGTCAAATACGATCCGTAGTATAGAAAGTTCACACTCTGTCCGAACGATGGAGACACGTGCGCTTGTGCTGCTTAAACACCACGAACCGTAAAGTATACCGCGATTGAATTTTTCAAATAAAATATTCTCGCCAGTCCGCTCCGATCTCCAATCACAGCAGACTGCAGAAACGCCTGGTCTTAGGTACTAGTGAGTTTATTAGTATTATCGTTTTTGAAGCGACAGAAATTAAGTACACTCTGGTGGCTTCGGCTACATTGGGCTTCTCAGTCGTCATGATTTGACCGACGAAAAGTACTCTCTTGGTGGCTTCGATCACATTGTACTATTCGTTCGTTGGTGCGATTTAATGGAAGGTACTCTCTGGTGGTTGCGGTCACATTGTACATTTCGTTGACGTAATAGTTCGACGGGAAGGAAGTACATTCCGGTCGCTTCAGTTACATCGTACTATCCGTCGAAGGTAAGAATAGATCTTTTCCAGTTACTTATTTATTATGGTTACCGCCGTAGTCCATTAATGGTACCCCTTCACTCCGCGTCTACTATTCTTAGAGTCCACCAGTACCCCGCTTAGTTTTGCTTAGCTGATCCGTATTTAATGCCCCTGTAGATATTGCTTTGATATTAAAACTTGTTGCACGCTCTCCCCCTTCCCTATATTATTTTGGTTATTTAATTAATAAAGCTGGTTAGCGTACTATTTGGATTTGTCTTTACTTATTCTGTTCTTTCTTATTTTTCTGGAGTATTCTTTCTTCACTGACGCTGCTCGCGCAAGTGACCTTCATACTATAAACAGAAGGTGGCGCCCGAAAGCAATCCGAAACCTGAACGAAGGTGTCAAAATATCGCTTGACGATGCAAAAAGTGTTTTAAGATGGAAGGGTATTAGACCAATCGAATAATAGAAATTAGACAAAACGTTCTGTATATGATTCAAAACTTGTGTTCAAGAGAAAACCTTTGGGTTAAACCTCAAAAAACGTTTTTGATTCATTTTACAAAAAAGAAGAAAATTGGAACCTTTAATGTACACAAACTCTTTGATAATGAAATCACAATAAGCTATGAATTCAAATACTTAGGTATAACACTGGACTCTAAGCTAACGTGGAACGCTCATTTAATTAAGACAAACGAATTGCGAATCCATCCCCATAATGGTGTGATGATCATTCTACATAACATGGACGCTGAAACCTTAAATGACCAACTTTCTTTACATCACGGCAGTATAAACCATGGAACTGTGGTGTGATAGCGAAAATTTGAACAATCAACAGCAAAAGCCCATCCATCTTGCAAGTCTTCAAACACATGCATGTTTTGGAACACTAGGCGCACTAAGCAGCACATCTACAGCGGCTATGGAAATAATCTTAAATCTTCCTCCCACGGATATACTCATCAAGGGAGAAGCGAGATTGGCAGCATACCGTCTTAAAAAAGTACAGATGTGATATGGGATAGTAAGGTAGCTATGTAGAGTATCTCAATGGTGTAAAGATAAACGACCACTCTAATAGAGATAACAACCTATATAGGCAAATGCAACAACAAACATTTTCTGACCTGGGCAATGCTCGGCATTCAACCTGTCGGCGTTACCTTGCTTTATCACGTTACGTATAACTCAGCTCTCAACCTTTATATTGTTCAAATTATAACTAGTTTAATGAAGTACGATTTATTATTATTTAAGGTTATTCTGTGTAGCCCAAAAGGCATCACATAGAAAACAGGAAATTATTCTATCGGACTCGGGAGGATTGTCAGTTTGGCTGATAATCTAAGCCCACTTAATTCTTCAATCTAAGTCATTTTTGGCTTATTTTATTGACTGTTCACCTCTGTTGGTTCTTTCAGAATTTTTGCAGCCGGAAAGAGTGAAGCGATGAACATATATTTAATGAAAAATTAATAAACCATTTTTGACTGACGTTTAATACATTCAGCATCATATAAAGTATCATTTTATCAAGTGTCGATATAAATAATCATTTTTGAATCTTATTTTAAACATTAATACATACATTTTAAATGTAAAGTTTATCACTGTTTAAAATATTAACTGGCTTAAATGTAATGTAATATAATTGAGAGTATAACTTTACCAAAGCTATTAAAACTTTTCGAGAACATTTATTTCGTAACCGCCAAAATAATAAACATTATTTCCAAACACGAACCCATCGAAACTTTGACCGTAGCATTAAAATGTGAAAATAGCAGTAGTCATCGAGTTTATTGGGATCAAGTAATAATAATGAAATCGTTAAAGAAGTTTTTATTATGGAATAGTAAAAGTAGTATGTGTATTTCGGTGTAGTTTAATATACAAAAGCATTAATTTAACCTAATCGACTTTGAAAACTATAGGGGTTGTTGTTTAATAAAGATAGAATTAGTCAATACACAGTTGATATTTTTTGTGTGTATTGCCTATTTCTATCTGACAGTTGACGCCACTAGAAAAGTTGTTTGTGATAGACCAGCCCGTTCTTGATTGTAGTCAAGTTGATTATATGTTTTCTACATTAACAAATATAAGAATCTCCATGGTCTTGATTATTACCTGAAAGTAGATTCATGGTTATACGGTTGGAAATTTTTAAAAATTTTACTTGTATTGTAATAATCCACAAGTTTTGAGATTATTTTTTGTCGTGAAACCTTAATAATTTTACCTATAACAAAAGCGTAACGGCAGCTACGAAAGAGTGATTCGTGCTCTCGCGGTGTTAGAGAGACTTTACCTTACAGACAGAATTTTGGGTTCTGGAGGGTGTCACTTTCTTTTACTAAATATTTGACTTTTTGATCTTTTTAAATCTTTAACTCTTTCTTTATACTTTCCCCTTACAATTCCCTTGAACGGAAAAAATTAAAGTACGCTAATGAAATTTTGCTAGGTTAATTATAAAAAAAAACAAGACAAAAGTTTAACAACAAAAAAAACATATAAAAAAATAGGAAAAGAAAAAAAAACAAATATACTAACTGATTGAATTACAAAAAAAAAATACAAATTGAAAAACTGTAACAATTATGGCAAAGAATCCAAATTATATTACGATCACTATCAGTAATAAAATATTTAAAACATATACTACAAATAGCACCAAAATTTTTGGAGTTAGTGTCCACGGATCTGGCCTTATTGACTAAAAAAAAAACTAAGTAATTACAAATAAAATCTCTATGACCTTTATGTCAAAATTCTATAAACTAAAGCTGACAAGAAAATAAGTAGACCACTAGTAGCTAAATTTTAGTTATCAACATTAAAAAAAATTTCAAGAATAACAAAAATGACTAAAAAATTATAACAATCAATTATAACGAATTTGACAGAACCATATAATTAATGGTTAACTCCCTTCCTTGGGGGGTTTCCCCTATTTTTTCTTTATTCTATTTTTCGCTTAAATGAAACGAACTAAAGACCAGAAACACAGAGAGCTTTTCCTCAATTTTTCTGAGGTACTTTATAGCAAAAAAAATCCCAAAATGTTTAAACGTTTGACAGTGTTAGTAAAAAAATTAAAGAACAAAAACTCGAAGTAGATGAATTTAATAAAAAAATTTTTTTTTGGCAATTTTTAATATTTTTCTGTATAAAGAAGTTCCTTTATTTTTGGATACAAAGTTTAATTTTATTTTCCGTACCACGTGTAACGGTGTTAATAGTTAAAGTTTTCAACACACATGTAACAAGATGTTTTCAAAAAGTTTAACACTCATTGGTTAAAATTTTTTAACATTGTTCGAAGTTTTAATAATTTGCTGTTTCCTTATATCATACTAATTTTATACTATTGTAAATAGTATGAAGATGGCCTAAGAGCCGAAATATGTTGCGATATATTTGGCACATTATCAATTTGTATTGAAATCGACAAAAAAAAAAACCAAAAAAAATTTTTTTTTTATTAAATTCATGAGGTATCGAGTTTCTTTCTTCTTTGATACACTATACCATATTTGAGAATTCATAATCTAGTTTAGTTAAAAAAATTACAACGAGCTGATTCTCTCGGATAATCCTTTAAAGCGCTTTTGTTTTCTGACTTAAACAAATTTTTTCTTTTTATTGCTCACTATTCGTTTGCGAGTTGACACACAGAAAACAAGATTATTGCGCCGCCCCATCGGTGCCTATTTCGACCGCTTACCAGTGGTACCCGCTTTTCACTGCCTGAACAAATTTTGTTCCTGTTCGACGTCGCTTCGCGACATTCGTCGAGACGCCCCCGCAAATGATGTTTTTTAACGTACAAACTCGTTGATTGGAGGTACCATTTTCTTTTTCCGCGACTTCGACCAGTTGCGTGTTTCATAGCAAACATGGCCGCGACCTCCCGTTTTCCCATTGGCCATAAATCTGAGGTAGTACCACGAGCGGGGTAAGTCGTTGTGGTACATTTCGCGACTGTCTTTTCGCTGTTTCAGCGATTTTTTCGCCTAGTAGCAGTTCATGCTTAGTAACTTGATATGTAATACAAATTGTTACATAATGTGACTTTGTTTAGAAATAAAGAATTTTGTTATATCCTGTGGATTAAATATCATACAACCTGACCTCGATTTGCCTTTCTGGTTAATTTAATAATTTAGAATAGTATGAAATTTTTTTTTATTTTTTAAATTTCTGTTTCTTTAGTCTTTATTACAGTATGTTAAGGTTCTAACACTTGTTAGTATAAGGGCCGCTTAGTAAAAATTCTCGACTAGTGAACTAAACTTTATTCTAACAATATTTACAAGGTGTGTCCACTGATATTGACTCTATCTAAATATCTATATTTCCACTTTGCCTCGTAATGATATCTCAAGAAACTGGTCGAAATTGGTCGAGACCATAACGACCCCTGGAGTAATTAATCCTCCACTGAACGCTGCCCGCGCAAGTGGCCTTCACATTATAAAGGGAAGATGGCGCCTGATACAATCCGAGACCTGAACCGAAGTACCAAAGTGACCCGTAACGACCAGAGAGTGTTACACTGTAAAACGAGAGCATTTTGGATATAAGAGTGAATAATGAGGTACGTATTATGTAAATTAGTAGTTTTAGGCATATTATATAGGTGATCAATATTTTACACAAGAGTGTAATTTGGTCCTGTAATGGGATTTTAAATTCTAAACATTATTTTACCATATTTTTAAAACAATTTTATATTTCAACATATAAACCACAAATGTTTAATGTTGCCAGGATTGTAATGCAGTCTATGTTGGCCAATCAGGCAGAAGATTAGAAACTAGAATTAAAGAACATATAAGATACATTAACAAATATAGAAATACCGATATTACTAATACTCCCTCTTCTTTCGCAAATCATTTTATTTCCACCAACCATTCCTTTTCGATTATTGACTCTGAATTACTACATGAAATAATAACTCTGTTAATTGTCTCAATGATTAAATCAGACCGAAAGACAATCACCTCTTTCTACTCGCACATTTCAGACACATAATGTAATTTTTTCAATTTTTGTTCTAAATAACCCTCCTTTCATTATATGACTCCTCATCTATATCCCTAATATTTCTTTTATCTCCAACTTACTTGATTCCTTGTTTTATCTTAGACTTTATTATATTTTAATTGTCGATATTAAACAATCATTTTTCATTTTCTTTCATTTTGCACTTTTTCCCATCTCTTCTCTTTTGCTCTTCTTCATTCCGCTTCCTTTGGTCTTTTATTCTTACTGCTTCTTTATTTCTTTTTCCTATTCTTCTTTTTCTTCTCATTCACTGTCACTCATCAATTTTCTTCTTTACCTATACCTGCACTCTGTCACTTGGTAACTCAGTTCCAATTTATTTTTCTATATTATGTTAATATCACACTTAATCTACTTATATTTAATTGTCATTCTAATTATCATACATTGTTATATGCCCTTTAGGCCCTCCTGTTGTCTAAATTTAAATTTAAATACTTTTATTTTACGATTTATTATATAAATTTTTATCTGTCATTGTCAACTGTCAAATGTCATTTACCATGTTATGTTAATCGACACGTTTTACTACGATTTGTCACGTCGTTATGCTTGCCAGCATTATAATTTTCAGTGTATTGCAAATTTTATTTTGGTCGCCCGTAGGGCTACCAAATACAGTGAGCGGTACAAGGGCTGCCGTTTTTTCAGATTGGTACTCCTGTACAATTTTTGTTATTCTACAGATTTTAATCCTTCAAACTTCCTTTTGGATTTCGAACAATATTAACACTTGATGCCACGATGCCAAAGAAATTTTAAATTCGTGGGCTGTACCCTACCTATGTTCTTCATTAACCGACTGCGGTTGGTTCCCCCCCTTTTTTGTTACTTATATTGAACATTTGTATCATATGTCTGATGACGGCATTAGTATGTCGAAACTAGTTGCCATTTCCAACTTTTCATTAAATATTTATCATACCAGACTTTGAATTTTTATTTCTTCATCGGTGGTCCATACATTAGAGATTATGGATAACCTTGTTGATTAAATTTTATAATTATTCGTATCTTCGGTATTTGTATCTTGTCAATTAAAAGCTAAATGCTTGAATAATTTTATACAAACTCTTGTATTTTTGTTTTAATTGAAAACCAGTTTAAGCATCAAAAATTTACGACGATACTAACACGGTTTCAACTCGATGGAAGAAATTTACATTCCGACTCCGGCAGCGGCTTATTTAAAAAAAATGGTTAGTTCCTTTAATAACACCTCACAATACGTATTAAATTTACATAAAAATTCACCTGAAGGGTATTACATTCTATGTAAATGCCGAAAATTGTAGAACTGTACTTGTTTTAAGAACGATAATTTATTAAAAGCGAATGGAAAATACGTTCATTAATTCTATACATAAATTAGTGTTGAAAGAAAACATGATTTTATACTCCGACTAATGATTATTCATTACAGGCTAAACGTAACATTTTCCGCGCAATTAGTACATTTGGAAGTTTGAACTGTGAACATTTTTATTTTGAGATAGAGATCTAATGATTGGAATTCTAACATGCGACACTTAAGCTACAAATTAAAATATTTTATTTCACAAAAAATATTTATTTTTACTACCTAAAGTTAAAACAAAATATTATTTATATTATGCATGATGAAAATCTGACATTCCAGAAATACCTAAAATGTCTAGAAGGGCTTTTAATTCTGGTAAATCAATTTTTCAGCAGGTCTATTATTGGGATCATTAGCAGTGATGTAAATATTCGTATTATTTACATTTCTTGCAGCATATTATTAGTAAAGAAGCCAGTCCAGATTTCGATTATGACGAGATATGTATGAACTCCACGAGTTTATGTAAAATGCTTTGTCTATTTTTCTTTTCCATCTTTTTCTATAACTTCTCTATATGTTTTTTCTCTATATCTTGTTTAGAGTCTGTATTATAGTCCTGTTCCTTTAGATTATCTTCCTCCAGGTTGTTATAAGTATCATCAACCTCATACAAGTTTTGAAGATATTACTGTTCCTATTTGTAATTTATGGTTTTTATCTAAAGTCCACAGGCAAAAAAAAACAAACATTATACGTTAACATTATATTTTCTTACCTTCAAAATTTTAACACGATCGGTCTCACACACCGAATTTACTGCACATGAAAAATGAATCAGCCTCTATCATTGCTATCTTAGTACTGACTAAAGCCTTAGACCATTTACTATTAGACATCATTTTTCAATCCTTGTCTTGAATTTAATATTGACGTTTTTTGTATACAAACATTGTACAAACTTTATTGTCTCTAGTAATTCTTCGAGTGTTTTCATAAATATTTGAGCTATTTTCTAGTTTTATTAAGTTATTTAAATTGTTAACACCCCCCTCCTCCCTCCATACGTCGCATACTGAAACGTTACTTTATTTTGTTGATAATAAATAATTGATGTGATTAAGCTCAAATCTTTATATTATGGGTTCGTTCCACGACTAGAATTTGAAATATATTAGAAGTAGAATATAAAATAAAAAAAAAATTGGACCACAGTGAAATTGATTTTTTTACGTAATTAGAAATAATTCACAAAAAAACTATGATATATTTCAAAATCCGTCCTTTATTTTTTTTCGGGTTAAAGAAATTAAACTCAAATTAGATGTTATATTTGTTTATTTTTATAAAAAAGTGTTCCAGAGATTATTTTTTCTTTAAAAAATAATTAGGTTTTCTTGCGGTTGAGGAAAAAAAACTTGTTGGCCCAGGTAAAACTAACTGTCCAGAGGAAAAACTTCTTGGCCCAGGTAAAACTAACTGTCCAGAGAAAAAAAATTCTCCAGATTGAAAAAAATGTCCAGAGGAAAACCACTACCAGATGAGGGGGAGAAAAAAAAAGAAATCTTCAGTAAGCGCCACAAACGGTATGAGGTCTGTTATTTTGACTGAGTAGGTAAAGAGAAGAACATTATTAACATGGGAAAGACATTTTATAGGAATACCAAGAGGAGAGAGGGACATGACGCGAAGAAATAAGAAGGGGATATCAAGCTAGTATGAAACTAAAATATATTTAGTAGAGGAGTAATGAAAATACAGGGTGGCACAAGAAAACGTAACATGAGAAATGTCATGAGAAAGAGACAAGATATATAAACTTCAAAACATTGTATACAAAAATATAAACAAGGCATGTCTAATAGTAATTGGTCAAAGACTAAAGCATACTAAAAGATGAGGCTAGTAGGCTGCGTTGCCATGAATTTCTGTTGGTTGGAAAATTAACGAAAATTTTTGAAACGTGGGGTTCGGGGTACCTCATGTTACTTGTGGAAGATTAATCATTTACTACAAATCTAAATACAGGCAAAATAAATTATATAATTTTAATAATTTGAATTTTTACATATAACAGTTTCTGGCTACTGTCAAAAATATGAAAAGTGAATATTCATGTAAACAATAAATTTTTCAAACCTACCGAAATTATAATTTATATTTTTTTATTTATATTTCCAACAAAATAATAATTTATATTTTTCTATTAATATTATTTAATTATATTGCAGTCTACTTCACATAGAAAATAACGGCTGACAACTCTGAAAAACTTTTTTCCAGACAGCCTGATGCTCTTAATTCTTTCCTTATTTATATTTCCCGACCTATTATGCAAATTACTCGAAAGTTATTTATCATCTAAACAGATTTTTATCTCTTCCACTCTCCATCTGTCAGTGCAGCCAACAAAACGCGTTCGTCCGCGACTTTTTCGCGCATTAATTTTCTCTTAAACACACCAACACGCTGGTTACTCTCTCATCTCCCATTTTTCTTCCAAATAGAGATGAGAGACGCGTCAAAGTTGATATTTTGTAACTTGTTTCGTTTTCATAATTTCTTTTTTTATTTTCTTGAAATTGAGATGAGATGATTCATAAATATACGGTGTGTTTGAATAAGTATGCTAAGTATACCTCTTCTAAAATCGGACAAAATGATCTAAGAAATAATTTACTTTGTGTTTAGGTTACAAAAAGTTACATGTTATTAACGAAGATAACAGCGGATGGAATTTTAAGTGGTGTACGCCACTGGTGTAGTGTGGTTGAACTCTGAAGTTTAAAAATAATAAATTCCCATATGGGGGTTTCCATTTAAAAATTAAAAATAATTTGTGATTTACTATTATTTCGGGAATTTACCGGAAGTAAGCAAAGACGTTACTATATGAATAATAAAGTCAAAGGGGGTGGAAGTTTTACGTTATCCACCCTGTATATACCGTCTATCCCTAGAGGCTTTATTGGTTTAAATCTGTTTATTGCTCATGTGGTATTATATGCGACTTTTTTGTCGTCTGCTTCTGATACGACTCACCTATAGCCTGGTTAATCATGGGGACAAGATAATCTTCCAAAGTTTGGTTAAGGCGTTTCTTAAGACTTTCTTTCGTGTAGGTTTTAACATTTTTCCTTATTTTACCTAGCTCTTTGGTCAGTAGATTATCAATATGCAGGTCTGTATCTATAAAAAATATAATTTTCTTATAGTTTTTTATTTCTAAAATTAAAAAAATACCCAAAATATCTATCACGTCTATTTATTTTTATGAGTGAAGTGGTTAAATTAATTTTTTTATAAATTTTAGGGTTTATTTATTATCCGTTATTTTATCTTAAAAATTCTCATAAAAAATGTAAACAAACCTATTGTTGGATTAAATTATGTTGAGATAAGTCAAAGAAGTTCAGTATCTCACATAATATGAAGGGCAACTTTCAGTGAACCTACGTCAATTTTAATTCATATCGAAGTAAGTTTATGAAGAAAAATTTCACCCTCACTTAATCCCCTAGAGTAGGGAAGCTACCCCCATGAAAATTTTAAATAGCAAGGGGGATCAAGTGGCAGTTCTTCAGAAAGAGGATTCAATTCTCTATTTGGCAGTGTAAAAAAAATAAAATTTGCTTCATTAGTACAAGAGAAAAGTATCTTTAAAGATAAAATAAATTAAATAAATCAAAAAACCACAGCACTGCTTTACTGTACTTTTTGTCTACTAAAAGGAATAAAAACTGTATCTTATCATTAAGAAAAAGTAGATTTTTTTCTTTTCAATGTAAAATCAATTGTGAACCTTCATCCATTTAAAGTAAAATAATTTAAAATTTTAACTCGCATCTGTTGCCTACTAGGAATTTAAACCGAAATTCATCGATTATTTTAATTTTCAAAATGGTTTTACCGCGGAACGTAAATGAAAAGTGTGAGGCAATTATTATTTATGGTGAGGCTAATCGCAACTATCATGAGTCGGTAAGAATTTTTAACGAACGTTTTCCGGATCATCCCATTGATAGACATTATTTTAAATTACTGGTAGCAAAATTTTTTGACACTGGCAGCATTTTAAACAAAAAACGTACTGGTCGTTCCCAATTAACCGAAGAAAAGCAAATTCACATTTTAGGTGAAGTTGTAAATAACCCGTCCTCATCTAGCAGAACCGTTGCTGTGAATTGCGAAGTAGGAAAGAGCACCGTAATAAGAGTCCTAAAATAGTATAAATTTCACCCGTATAAATTAAGGATGGTACACCAATTGACGGAAGACGACCCGGACCGACGCCTAGAATATTGTGAAATAATAGCCAACAATACCTTAAGGAATCCCAACTACTTACACCACATCTGCTTTAGTGATGAATCTACTTTTTTTTTGAATGGTAACGTACACAGAAACAATGTTAGATATTGGTCTGATGAGAATCCTAGGATTATTCGTGAAACTCACACACAATTCCCGCAAAAAATTAATGTATGGGCAGGAATATTGGGTAACCATATCGTCGGTCCATTATTTATTGAACAAAACCTTAATGGTGTTCTTTACTTGGAATCGCTGGAGACATTAATAAATCCATTGATATTAGAAATAGTTGAAAATAACCCCGAAGAATTTAATATGGATATAATTTTCCAGCAAGATGGTGCTTCCCCTCATTACGGAGTAGTTGTCAGAAATTATTTAAATGCAGTTTATCAGGAAAGATGGATAGGGCGAAGGGGACCTGTGGAATGGCCCCAAAGGTCACCAGATTTAACTCCATTGGATTTTTTCCTTTGAGGTTATCTAAAAACTAAAGTTTACGAAACTGAGTGTGAATCCATTCAAGAGATACGTCAACGGATAACGGAAATTTGTTCAACAATCACACCAGAAACTTTACAAAACGTAAGAGAAGCCACTAAACATAGACTTTTTTTCTGCCAAGAAGTAAATGGAGAACATTTCGAACATTTGCTCTAATACCTAATAATAATTAGTTTAGTTAACTGTGAGAAAAGAACAGTAAAGCAGTTTCGTGGCCGTTTGATTTATTTAATTTATTTTATTTTTAAAGATACTTTTCTCTTGTACTAATAAAGTAAATTTTATTTTTTTTACACTGCCAAATAGAGAATTGAATCCTCTTTCTGAGGAGCTGCCACTTGACCCCCCTTGCTATTTAAAATTTTCATGGGGGTAGCTTTCCTACTCTAGGGGATTAAGTTAAGGGTGAAATTTTTCTTCATAAACTTACTTCGATATGAATTAAAATTGACGTGTTCGAGTGATTTTTCGAAAATTCATTCGTAGAGTGGGGGGGTAACACTTTTGGTCCTCACTGTATAATCTAAAAATATAGTAGAGTTAAGAAGGACCAGAAGGAAAAAGTGTTAATCCAATTTAGAAGATTTTTATTTACTCAAAGGTATTTACCTCATTATTATTCATATGCGATTAAGGTGTGAATGGCAAAAGTCAATCTAAATAAATCCACTTCCAGGGAGAAACAAGGCTTCTAAATCCCGACATTGGAAATGGATAAATGTTCTCCAATACGTTTCGCTTTCTACCTTCGAAATAATAAATCACCAACTGTCGCGGTATTGGCATCAACTTTTTTTTAGGGTTTACCCAACAATGAACTGACTAATGGTAAATATGAATAGAGCCCTTTTGTTCCTAAAACGCGTACCAAATTGCTTTCTCGCTACTATCACTAAATAATATGTACTGTACATGCATGAAAAATGTTTTTTTTTTTTTCTATATAAACCATTAATGATGGATGACTGATCGAAAACATGTGATGTCTGCTAATAATGGATTAAACTAGTAGTTGCGGTACCTAAAAAATCTGTATTAAAATTGATCATTATTTATAATGTTTTTATTGCTTCTTTTCGCAGTATTAAACTATTGTTTTGGCTTGTGAATGTTTTTTTATTCTGTAAATGCTGGTAGATAATAAAAGAACTAAATAAAAAAAAACAAATAAAAAATAGAGATTTTCCAATGAGAAATTTTGACGAAAAAATTTTTAGACCATACTTACATTTTTGAAAAATCAATTTTTAACTAAAAATCAAAATAAAAACACCAAAAAAAGAATAACATTTTTGACAAAAATCCAATTTTTAAAACAATCTTAAATTTTAAATAAAAAAAAATTATAAATTTTATTGAAATGGAAATTTTCAATAATAACTGAAATTATGAAAAAAAAAATACAAAAAAAAATTGAAATTGTCCAATGAGAAATTTTGACGAAAAAAATTTTCAGACCATGTTATTTTTTTGAAAAATTAATTTTTAACTAAAAATCAAAAGAAAAACGCCAAAAAAACAGAATCAAATTTTTGACAAAAATTCAATTTTTAAAACAATCTTAAATTTTAAATAAAAAAAAGATTATAAATGTTATTGAAATGAAAATTTTGAATAAAAACTAAAATTGTGAAAAAAAAATTAAAATAAAATACAAATAAAACTACAAATTGTCCAATGAGCAAATTTTGACGAAAAAAATTTTCAGACCATGCTTATTTTTTTGAAAAATTAATTTTTAACTAAAAATCAAAAGAAAAACACCAAAAAACAGAATCAAATTTTTGACAAAAATTCAATTTTTAAAACAATCATAAATTTTAAATAAAAAAAAGATTATAAATGTTATTGAAATGAAAATTTTGAATAAAAACTGAATTTATGAAAAAAAAAAAATACAAATAAAACTAGAAATTGTCCAATGAGAAATTTTGACGAAAAAATTTTTAGACCATCTCAAATTTTTGAAAAATTAATTTTTAACCAAAACTCAAAATAAAAACACCAAAAAAAAAGAATCACATTTTTGACAAAAATCCAATTTTTAAAAAATTCTTAAATTTTAAATAAAAAAATTATAAATTTTATTAAAATGAAAAATTTTGAATAAAAACTATGAAAAATTACGGCAAATAATAATAAGGGGTAAGGGGGTGAAATGTAGGGCTAGTATTAATATTATTATTATTATTATTATAAATTTCGAAAAATACTAAATAGAACAAAGAATACATTTTGAAAAATCTACCCAATCAGCAGGTTTTCGTTAATTTGACGTTGTTTTTTCATCATTTTTGGTCCAGGACGTCATTTTACTAATAAGTGACGTGATTTATAACGTTGATTTTTGGACTTATAGTAGACGTCACAGATACCACGTATTTTTACGAGATTTTTTCACCATTTTAAAAAATTAAATATATATTGTTTAAATTAAAAAATGTATGCATATTTTTATATTTTTTCATCACTTTTGACCTAGAAAATTTAAATATTCCGCATTCTTTAGAATCCGTTTTTAACAAGTTTATATTTTTCCTATTGAAGTTTTTTTATCTATATTTTTAATAAATGTTTTGGCCAACGTAATGTTTAGGAGACTTTTTCGACATTATATTTAACTTAAAAGATTGTCAAAAAACGTCATTTTTACGACATACACAATATAACCAGACAAGTTTAACAAGTTGGTCAAATAAATTTCAACATTCCGGATTCCAGAACAAATCTTCTTGGATGTGTAGAATGAAAAAAATGATCAAGTTGACGTATGTATGACGTTAATTGTATCATTTTTATTTGATAAATGACATGTAATAACGTCCTTTTTACGTAATACACTGCCTTCTTTAATAGGTCATACACTGACGTCTTTTTAACGTTAAAAAATCATATTATTGTGACATAATCACGTGATTTTATCGTCATAAATGATGTCATTAAAAGTCTACATGACGTTCTAATCCCAAAAAAATGACGAAAAAATGTCTTGTTGCTTGGTCAGTTTATAACAAATCAAATTTTATGAATATTTTGACAATTTTTAAAAAAATTGCCGAACAAAACAAATTTTGAATAATAAACCGTATATTATTGGTTAAGAGTCGAAAATTGCCCAATTATTAAAACTTACAAAACATTAGGTACAAATGAGATTTTTTTTGTATTTATGAAACCTCATGCTTCATCAGAATTACTTTTTACTGAACTATAAACATTTTTTATTAACAACAAATAAAGCACGAAGTCAAGTACAACAATATTTTTATTTGAATTATAAGGCAAGGCAACTAGTGTCGGTGATAGACCATCATCAGGCTTATACATACAGAAACGTTCAAAAAATTCATAGATATAAAATTAGAATAAATTAAAGTTCAAGTTATCATTATTATTTACTATGGCGGAAAAAAAATTAAATTAACCACCAACGTTGGGACAAATGAAAGGCATTGAATTCTATTTTTCCTATTTTTTCTTTTTTCCCATTTTTTTCGTTTTTCCCTATTTAGTACTGTTTTTTCTAATTTTTCCTATTTTTGCCTATATTTCCCAATTATCCTATTTTTGCCTATATTTCACTATTTTCCTATTTCCCCTTTTTTCCCATTTTTCCATCTGTTTTCCTAACTATTTTACCCTATTTTTAGCTATTTTTCCTATTTTTCTCTATTTTCAACTATTTTGTTATATTTTTGGCTATTTATTTATTTTTATAGTTTCTTCATTTTTTCCTCTTTTTAGCTATTTTTTCCATTTTTTCCTATTGTATAAAACAAACTTCATTGAAGAAGTTACACACATCGTTAAGACGGGGTTGCACTAAACTGGGCTAGCCCGGCGGCCCAAATGTCGGTAAAGATCAAAGACATTTCTATGAGGTAAGTGATGTAGGATCAGGGCAAGTTTTCAATCAGTTTTGAATGTTTTACTGAATACTATTTATTTTTGTTTTGTCTTGTTATTAATAGAATTATTCCGAAATAAATGTAATTTATGGAACACCAGAGACAATTCAAACTCAGACATTTAAAATGTTAAATTCTCTGTGTCCAGTTTGGTGGAGTCGAATTTAATTCCGCGGAAAAGCCGCCGCAAATGCCGCGGGCTAGCCCAGTTTGGTGGAGCCCCTATTTTACATTAACGCTTAGTTACCTCGTTAATTGTTAATATTTAAAACTTTTATTTAATATTGGTTATTTTTACAGACTAGTTTTACTCTTAGTAAAAACAAAGGAAAATACTTATTTTGGTGTTATATGGACAGATTTAATTTCCAGACCAACTCTGACTCGAGAGCTCACACAACACTAGTAATTTATCTTGGAAATTTTAATCTGGCAGTGTTTACGACTCTCCATGCCATGCATACACATGCTTATCTCTGGTTATACGGATACACAATTCTATTGAAATAATTTCATGCAATCTCTATCCCGTCGAACGAACAGGAATCGTGATTCGGGCCATATTCAAATCTTTCACTCAAAGAGAAAAAGAAAAATGTAAAACCCGCTCTGGGCCTCGAACTAAATTACACTCATGAAAATTATGATCGAGGTTCATCAATCTGATAATGCGTAAAGGTAAAAAAAGGTTTGCCCTCGGGGAAATATAAAGGGATTTCTTATAAGGAGAAACTTTTGAGTTGAGGATTCTTAAACCGATTACTTTTTTGCTGGATATAGAGAGATAAAAAAAGTTTTTCCATGTGGAAAATATGTTTGTTAACAATTTCTCGTCTCTTAAAAATGTCGATTATACATTTTTTTTTATATATTTTTCAAATTTGTAAGATTGAATTTCTTAAACCTTTTATTACGTTAGCAGGAGACGTAATAGTCCGAGTCATAAAAATCAGCCTGCTATTGGTTAATAAAAAAATATAATAAATATGAGGAAGAAATGGATGAAAGTATTTAATTTAAATTGTGACCTCCCATCCCGTAGCCTGATGAAAAAGGCGAGAATAAAGTAACAAACCGATGGCCATTTCGGTAAGAAACTTCCGTATTTTATTATCTTTATTTTTTGGAATTTTTTGAAATTTTACGCGTTTTTTAGCATTATTTTTTCAGCATTTTTTTTAGGTTTTTTGGCATCTTTTTGCATTTTTTTAAAATTTTTTTGGCATTTTTTGCACTTTTATCGGTTTTTTACATTATTTATTTAACTTTTTTTATATTTTTTGGTATTTTTTTTTTCATTTTTAGCATTATTTTACTTTTTTTCAGCATTTTTTAAACATTTTTTTAGATTTTTTTTGGCATTTCTTTGTATATGTTTGTATTTTTTTTTGCATTTTTTCCATTTTTTCTGTTCGTTTTTTTTGAGTTTTTTTTTAATTTTTTGGGATTTTTTTTTAGCTTATTTAGCATTATTTGATTTTTGTCAGCATTTATTTACTTTTTTTTTTATTTTTTTGGCATTTTTTAAACATTTATTACAATTTCTTTTAACTTTTTAACTTTTTTTGCTTTTTTTTAGAATTTTTATCATTTTTTAACTCATTTTTTGCTTTCCATGTAGTTTTATGCATTTCTTTGGATATGTTTGTCTTTTTTTTTGCATTTTTTCATTTTTTTTTGCATTTTTTGCTTTTTTTATATTTTTTTTTCTTTTTCTGATTTTTTGATTTTTTTTTTATTATTTTTATTTTTTGGGTTTTTTTTAAATTATTAACGTTTTTTAGCATTATTTTAATTTTTTCAGCATTTTTTGAATTTTTTTTAGATATTTTGGCATGTTTTTGCTTTTTTTTTTATTCTTTGGCATTTTTGCCACTTTTTGCATTTTTTAATATTATTTAACTTTTTTAAGATTTTTTGGTATTTTTTTTCATTTTTAGCCTTATTTTACTTTTTTCAGCCTTTTTTAAACTTGTTTTTAGATTTTTTTTGGCGTTTTTTAACATTCTTTACAATTTCCTTTATCACTTTTTTTAAACTTTTCAGTTTTTTTAGAACCTTTATTTTTTAGCTTATTTTTTGCTTTTCATGCATTATTGTGCATTTCTTTGTATTTTTTTTGCATTTTTTCCATTTTTTTTTCGTTTTTTTGCATTTTTTTTTTATTTTTTGGGATTTTTTTTGCATTTTTAGCGTTTTTAGCATTATTTTTCTTTTTTCAGCACTTATTTTACTTTTTTTTTTAGATTTTTTTGGCATTTTTTAAACATTATTTACAATTTCTTTTAGCTTTTTAAACTTTTTTTGCTTTTGTTTTAGAATTTTTATCATTTTTTAAATCATTTTTTGCTTTTCATATATTATTGTGCATTTCATGGTATATGTTTGTATTTTTTTTCATTTTTTTTTCGTTTTTGGGGTTTTTTTTGCAAATTTAGTGTATTTAGCATTATTTTACTTTTTTTCAACATTTTTATTTTCCCGACCCACCTCCAAGAAAAAAAATTTCAAGATAAAGATGGAAATATCCATTTTGAGGTGACCTGTGATGATTAAGACCATTTCCAAACGGAAGTCTATCTGTCTGTCTGTATGTGTATATTCTTCCCAGATAGAGACCACACGTTAAATCCGATTGAGCTGAAATTGGATATATGTTATATGAGATATTCAATATTCAATACAATATTCATCACATAGTTTAAAAAGTAGTGGAAGGAAACATATATAAGAAGGAAACTTTTATTTATTTCAACATCAACGCGGACGAAGTCGCGGGCAAAAGCTAGTTAGTCAATAATATTGTCTCCATCTTTATTTATAAATAAATTATTTTATTTTATTTTTTTATCAATTTATAATGTAAAAAATAAATAAATAAAGTAAATAAAAAATTAAACTCACTGTTACTTTTATTTTACCATTTATTTTATACATGGTGGGCCAATTATCTTCCTGCGGTTTGTGGCGTCGAAACTAGAAAAAATATAAAAATGAAAAAAAAAAACTGTTTTATTTTGTTCGAAAATCCCTACAACTAGAAAATATTTTCATTTATACAGAGTGATCCATATACGGACGGCTAAAAAAATTGTATTTTTTTTAAATGACACACCCTATATATTTTTACATTTTTAGATTACTACTTTAGTGGCCTTTATGGCAATATTTTATTTTTAAAAATCAGATGCTGCGTTGCCAAGATATTCAAATTTTTATTAAATTTTCTGAAAAATCGCTACATTTCAAAATCATTCGAAAATTAATGTATTTTCCGAATTTGAAAATGAAACTTTGGTTAAAGTTAATTTAGATATGGATGTACCATATTTCATAATTATTTAAATGTGTATAGGGTGTTTATAATATAAGATTAAAATTTCAAAATTGTAATTATAAAAATCATTGTTTTTTTAAATGAAACACCCTGTATATTATTTAATATTTAGAAAGCCTATTCTACAGGCTTTCTATATATACCACATTCTAGGCTTTCTAAATATTAAATAATATACAGGGTGTTTCATTTAAAAAAAAAACAAAGATTTCTATAATTACTATTTTGAAATTTTAATCTTATATTATAAACACCCTGTACATATTAAAAAAATTATGAAATATGGACGAGGTACATCCATATCTAAACTAACTTTAACCAAAGTTTCATTTTCAAATTCGGAAAATACATTAATTTTCGAATGATTTTGAAATGCAGCGATTTTTCAGAAAATTTAATAAAAATTTGAATATCTTGGCAACGCAGCATCAGATTTAAAAAAATAAAATATTGTCATAAAGGCCACTAACGTAGTAATCTAAAAATGTAAAAATATATATTTAAAAAAATTACAATTTTTTTAGCCGCCCTTATATGGATCACTCTGTATAAATGAAAATATTTTCTAGTTGTAGGGATTTTCGAACCAAATAAAAAAATCTTTTTTTCATTTTGATATCTATACTAGTTTCGACGCCACAAACCGCGGGAAGGTAATTGGCGCACCCTGTATATAAAATTAATACGTATTTAACAAATTTATTGAACCGATTTTCCTTGAGGTAAAAGATTTTCTTGAATCTTTTAGTTGACCGAAACCATAACAATAAACAGGTTTGGCTAACCGCCACATTTACTTAAGAATAATGACCCTTTCTATATAAAAATCCCCATTTCGGGATAAATTTAAGAGAGCCTTTCAGAATTAAGACCGTCCCCCCGGTAATTTTCCCCAAAAATATAGCAAGCTGAATCGTCGGTACTTCTTTATATTCCATATGTCTTTTTCCACTTAAATCCTGAAGTGTTACGTCACTTACTCACTTCTGTTGACGGTATTGTTTCTAAAAGGGTCTCGGTTGACCTCATAAAAGAAATGCTTTGCCATCTTTTTTTTTTGTAACAATGTGCATGCTACACTTCAGATAATGTCGAAAACGCTAAAGTTAGTAGTAAAGTCGACACGAGATTTTTTTTTGTACATTTAGTTTTTCCACACGATTCTTTAAGAAAATTTAGTTATTGTTAATTTAAGCCCTTATAGAAGTGGGAATATATTTTATTTATTAAAATGTATTTAAGGAATTAAAAATCTTTAGCAGCATTTGTTGTTTATGAAATTTTGCGGCAATTCAAAATATTTAAAATTATACAGTATGGCCAAAAGACCAAATTTCCACTATGTATTTTTCACACTAAGATAAATATTTTAATACTTAGATACATTTTAGAGGAAAAATATTTTTTCTACAAGCGTGAGGAAAGTTACAACTTTCCGCACGCATTTAGAAAAATAACTATTTTTGCTCCGCTGTCTTCCTCTAGTGATAAAGTATATTTTACAGTATTTTAATGTGTTTATTTTCTTTTCCTGTTTTCTAAATTCCTCTACTCGACTTGCGGTTAGAAAAATTAAATATCTCAATACCTCGGTAATATTAGCTCCCGGCCGGCCAGCTCCAAGCTTATACCGAGGTAATTTTTGGCTCCCGGCCGGCCAGCTCTAAGCTGCATTTTTCCACCACTGTCAAATAATTTCACAAATTCATTCAGCCGATTTGGGGTCTACTCATACAAGTTTTCTGGTTTTATATTATAAACGAAAAATTTTGTCTTAATAGTCCTTCCATTCTTCTATAAAATCGGCTAATTTTTTTTCGTAACTGCCTATTCTCCAAACCCCGAAAAAAAAATTTTTAATTTGTTCGACCGCTACGAAAATCTACTTTTTGAATGAAAAATTTGTGTCTAAAAAAATATAAACAGATATAATATAAAAATCAAGTAGGGAAAAAACGAAAAAAATTATAAAAAACAGAAAAAATTGGGGAAATGGGAAAAATGGGGGAATTAGAGAAAATAGGGAAAATAGAGAAAATAGGAAAAAATATAAAAAAATCGGGAAAAGCAGGATAAAATACGAAAAGCCGGGAAGAATAAAGTAAAAAAATTGGAAAAAATAGGAAAAAGTAAGAAGAAATGGTGAAAAATATGGAAAAATAAAGAAAAAAAGAAAAAAAGATACAAATAGGGACAAGTAGAAAGAAAAGGAGAAATAAAGAAAATGGGATAAAGCAATAGAAAAAAGGGACAAATAGAAAGAAATAGAAAAAAAGGGAAAAGCGAAAAATAGAGAACATTGGGGAAAAAAAATGAAAAATATGGAAAAAACAATCAAAGTGCCAAATGCCTATTTTTTCTTTTTTTAATGTTTTTCATTAATTTTTCCTGTTTTTCCTATTTTGCCCTATTTTACCCCATTTTTTCCTATGTTTGCAACTTTTCACTGTTTTTTCCATATTTTTCACTTTTTTCCGCAATATTCTCAATTTTTGGCTATTTGCCCATTTTTTTTATTTCTTTCTATTTGTTCCTTTTTTCTATTATTTAATCCCATTTTCTTTATTTTTCCTCATTCTTTTTTTATATGTCCCAATTTGTATCTTTTTTCCCTATTTATTCCTATTTTCTTTATTTTTTCATATTTCCACTATTTCTTTTTATTGTTTCCTATTTTTCCCATTTTTTTTTTACCTTATTTTTCCCTGGTTTTCAGTATTTTATCCTATTTTTCCCGATTTTTTTTGTTTTTCATAATTTTTTTCGGTTTTTCCCTACTTGTCCGTCCCTATTTTTACTATTTTTTTCTCTATTTTTACATTTCCCTATTTTGCTGTAGGTATTTCCCTGTAATTTTTATCTTGCTTTTTATATTTTTTTTATTTTTCTCCATTTGTCCATATTTTTCTATGTTGCTTCCTATTTTCCCTTTCTTTCGCAAATCTTATTTTTTTCCCTTACTTTCGCTAGTTTTTGCTATTTTTCTCCATGTTTCCCTATTGTTTCCCAATTTTCGCTATTTATATTTCTTCATATTCTCCTGTTTTTCGTTATTATTTTCTGTTTTTCCATATTTATCCCTATTATTTTCTATTATTTTATTATTAGATTTTTTTCTTATTTTCCCCAATATTTCCCACGTTTTTACTATTTTTCCTTTTTTTTTCACTATTTTCTCTATTTTTCCTATAGCTTTCCATTTTTTTTTTTGTTTTTCATAAGTTTTCCTATTTTTTTAATTTTTTTCTATATGTCCCTATTTGAACCATTTTTTACCAATTAATACCTATTTTCTTAATTTTTTCATATTTTTCACCATTTCTACTTATTTTTTACTATTTTTCTTCTAGCTTTTCCATAGTTTATCGTGTATATCCCGATTTTATATATTTTTCCCTATTTTCTCTAATTTCCCTTTTTTTTTCATTTACCCAATTTTTTTCTGTTTTTCTCTACTTGTATTATTATCTATTATTTCCTATTTTTAGTGTTTTTCCTTTCCTTTTATTTTTCATAATTATCCCATATATTTTCCTATTTTTCTCGATTTTTCTATATTTATTTGTAATTTTTACTTTTCTGTTTCTAAATTTTTTTTTTATTTTTCCCTATTTGTCCCTATTTTTCGCAAATTTTACTATTTTTTCCCTATTTTCTCTGATTATTGCATTTTTCCCTATTGATCCCCAATTTTCGCTATTACTCCCTATTTTTTGTATTTCTTCACATTCCTTTGTTTTTCATTATTGTTTCCTGTTTTTCCATATTTATCCCTAGTATTTTCTGTTATTTTAATATTCAATTTTTTCTTATTTTCCTCAATATTGTCCAATTTTTTATTATTTTCCTTTATTTTCCCCTATTTTGCACTATTTTTCTTAATTTTTTCTGGAGCTTTCCTTTTTTTCTTGTTTTCCATAAGTTTTTCTATTTACTTTATTTTTCCTTATTTTTACTATTAACCTATTTTCCCTATTTATTTCTATATGTCCCTATTGGGACATTTTTTTCCATTTATTCCCATTTTCTTTATTTTTCTATATATTTCACCATTTCTTCTTATTTTTTCCAATTTTTTTAAGTTATTTTTCACTGCTTTTCCATATTTTATCCTATTTTTTCCGATTTTTTACATTTTTCCCTATTTTCTCTAATGTCCCTATTTTTCCCATTTCCCCCATTTTTTTTGCTTTTCATTATTATTTTCTGTTTTTCCCTACTTGTCCGTATTTGTCCCTAATTATCTATTTTTTCCTATTTTTACTATTTTTCCTTATTTTCTCCTATTTTTCATAATTTTCCCATATATTCCCCTTTTATTCTCAATTTTTCTGTATTTTTTATCTTAAGTTTTCCTTATTTTGTTATATTCCTCATTTTCCCTATTTCCTCTACTGTTTCCCTATTTTAAATTGTTTCCCCGTTTTTTAGTAGTTCTTTTTCCTTATTTTGTCATATTCCTCATTTTCCCTATTTCCTCTACTGTTTCCCTATTTTAAACTATTTCTACTTTTTCCGAAATTTCTCAATTTTTCAATATTCTTCCCAAATTTTCCCAATTTTTCATTATTTTGTCATATTTGTTTTCCCAATTTTTCGCTATTTTTCCCAGTTTTTCTCCATATTTTCCAGATTTTTCTCTATAGATGATTGCTGAAAAAATATATAGAAATGGCCACCTTATTTTATTAGGATTTAAATTATAGACCTGATTTTTTTCCTACTTAAAAAGCACCGTATAAATGTCGCTATTTTAGATCTTCCTGAAAAGAAAGAAATCGTTTTTTCAAATAACAATAACTTAATAAAGAGAAAACCACAACGTTTATAAATCCAATCGAAATCCCGCGAAGCTCATCCTAATCCCATTATTTCGGTCAAAAATAAAATCTACGGGACACTGAAACCTAATATCCACTTCATTTTCTTTGGAAAAATAAACTCCGTTTTTCTCTTATTAGATTGATGATACACGATCATAATTTTCATGAGTGTAATTTAGTTCGTTGGACGCGAAACGGCTTTTCTTCCCTGTTTTTTTATGTGCCCGATTTGAATAGACTCCAACGATCCGGTATGTTCGATATCAGATATTATTTCTATAGAAATTGCAACGCGATGTCATAATAAAACCATAGAAAATGATGCCGCGAGTAATAAAAGCAGATTAAATTTTCAACGGTAAATTTTTACTTTTAATAGAATATAAAATATCTCAGACTCAGATATATCATTTTTATTTGTTTACGGTACGTCTATGTATATTTATTTAAAAAAAAAACAAAAGGTTAATTTTACAGAAATTGAAAATAATTTTATTGGCCAAGATTTGAAGAAAAAATGCAGCTAGTAAAATAATTTTTATTTAAAATAAATATTCATTTTTTTTTCTTAGTTTTATCCATTTTGTGTTGTTTTTTCCTGTTTTTTATTTTTTTTTTCATGGGTTTTTTAAGTTTTTTTTTTCTATGTCCCACAATTTTTTCTATACTTCCATATTTTAGTATTTTTTCTATTTTTTTTTATATTTTTCCGTTTTTTCTATTTTTTGTTCTATTTTTCCCCATTTGCCTACTTTTTTCTGATTTATTCTAATTTTGTCTATTTTTTCCCATTTTTTTCTAGTTTTCTTTATTTTTCCCTATTTTTTTTCCTTTTCCTATTTTTTGTATCTTATTCCATTTTTTCTATTTTCCCCATTTTTTTGTACTTTTTCTCAATTTTTCTTATTTTTTTATTTTTAATCTAAAATAAATATCCACGCTTTTTCTTAGTTTTCTATATTTTTTGATACTTTTCTGTTTTTTATTTTTTTCATGTATTTTTTTTTATTTTCCACAATTTTTTCTATTTTTGTCTATACTTCCATTTTTTAGTATTTTTTCTATTTTTTTTATATTTTTCCGTTTTTTCTATTTTTTGTTCTATTTTTCCCCATTTGCCTACTTTTTTCTGATTTATTCTAATTTTGTCTATTTTTTCCCATTTTTTTCTAGTTTTCTTTATTTTTCCCTATTTTTTTTCCTTTTCCTTTTTTTTGTATTTTATTCCATTTTTTCTATTTTCCCCATTTTTTGTACGTTTTCTTATTTTTTTATTTTTAATCCAAAATAAATATCCACGTTTTTTCTTAGTTTTCTATATTTTTTGATACTTTTCTGTTTTTTATTTTTTTCATGTATTTTTTTTTATTTTCCACAATTTTTTCTATTTTTGTCTATACTTCCATTTTTTACTATTTTTTCTATTTTTTTTATATTTTTCCGTTTTTTCTATTTTTTGTTCTATTTTTCCCCATTTGCCTACTTTTTTCTGATTTATTCTAATTTTGTCTATTTTTTCCCATTTTTTTCTAGTTTTCTTTATTTTTCCCTATTTTTTTTCCTTTTCCTTTTTTTTTGTATTTTATTCCATTTTTTCTATTTTCCCCATTTTTTTGTACTTTTTCTCAATTTTTCTTATTTTTTTATTTTTAATCTAAAATAAATATCCACGCTTTTTCTTAGTTTTCTATATTTTTTGATACTTTTCTGTTTTTTATTTTTTTCATGTATTTTTTTTTATTTTCCACAATTTTTTCTATTTTTGTCTATACTTCCATTTTTTACTATTTTTTCTATTTTTTTTATATTTTTCCGTTTTTTCTATTTTTTGTTCTACTTTCCCCATTTGCCTACTTTTTTCTGATTTATTCTAATTTTGTCTATTTTTTCCCATTTTTTTCTAGTTTTCTTTATTTTTCCCTATTTTTTTCCTTTTCCTTTTTTTTTGTATTTTATTCCATTTTTTCTATTTTCCCCATTTTTTTGAACTTTTTCTCAATTTTTCTTATTTTTTTATTTTTAATCTAAAATAAATATCCACGTTTTTCCTTAGTTTTCTATATTTTTTGCTACTTTTCTCTGTTTTTTATTTTTTTCATGTATTTTTTTTTATTTTCCATAATTTTTTCTATTTTTGTCTATACTTCCATATTTTAGTATTTTCTCTATTTTTTTTTTATATTTTCCGTTTTTCAGTTTTTTTTTATTTTTCCCCATTTACCAACTTTGTCCTGATTTCTCCTATTTTTGTCCATTTTTTCCAATTTTTTTCTAGTTTTCTTTATTTTTCCCTATTTTTTTTCCTTTTCCTATTTTTTGTATTTTATTCCATTTTTTCTATTCTCCCCATTTTTTTACCATTATTTTCTACTTTTTTCTCAATTTTTCTTATTTTTTTTTATTTTTGATCTAAAATAAATATCCACGTTTTTTCTTAGTTTTCTATATTTTTTGCTACTTTTCTCTGTTTTTTATTTTTTTCATGGATTTTTTTTTATTTTCCACATTTTTTTCTATTTTTTTCTATACTTCGCTATTTAGTGTTTTATCCTATTTTTTTATATTTTCTCCTTTTTCCATTTTTTTTTCACTTTTCCTCATTTTCCTACTTTTTTCTGATTTCTCCTATTTTTGTAAATTTTTCACATTTTTTCTAGTTTTCTTTATTATTCCCTATTTGTTTTTTACCTTTTTCCTGTTTTTTCTATTTTTTTCCATTTTCCTATTTTTCCCATTTTTTTACTACCATTTTCTACTTTTTTCTCATTTTCCCTTATTTTTTTTATCATTATTTTTAATCCAAATTAAAAATCCACTTTTTTTCTTAGTGTTATATATTTTTTGCTGTTTTTCCCTATTTCTCCATTTTTTATTTGATTTTTTTTTATTTTCTCCCAATTTTTGTTACTTTTTTCTATTTTTCCCTATTTTTCTATTTTTTCCCAATATATCCAAAAATCGTTCAAGGCGCCAGGAGAAATTTTAGCTTCAAAAATAAAATTAAAATAATAAAGAAAAGTAATAACTTGTTTCTAAAAAGACATTAAAAAAAAGTTCAAAAAAAACAAAAGAAAAACACAACTTCTCCATTTGCCTATTTTCTTTCTGATTTTTCCCGTTTTTGTCTATTTTATCCCATTTTTTCTAGTTTTCATTATTTTTCCCTGTTTTTTAACTTTTTCTTATTTTTTCGATTTTATTCCATTTTTCATAGTTTTCCTATTTTCCTTATTTTTTACAAATATTTCCTATTTTTTTCATTATCTCTATTTGTTTACCTTTTCCCAATTATTTTCTGTTTATTTTGATTTTACTATTTTTTTCTGTTTTTTCCTATTTTTCTTACTTTTTAATTATTACTATTCTTCCCTGTTTTTCTCCTGTTTTTTTTTTGTTTTTCTCATTTTTCTATTTTTCTGTATTTTTTTAATTTTTTTCCATTTTTTCTTACTTCTTTGTATTTTTCCCCACTTCTTCTATATTTTCCTATTTTTTATCTACCCAAAAATCGTCCAACGCGCCCAGAGAAGTTTTCGCTACAAAAATAAAATTAAAATAATAATGAAAAGTAAAAACTTGTTTCTAAAAAAAAATTAAAATGTTTCAAAACAAGTGAATATATTTTTTTATTTTTTGCTTATTTTTTCTGATTTTTCCCATTTTTGTTTCTTTTTTCCCATTTTATTCTGGTTTTCATTATTTTTCCCTATTTTATTAACCATTTTAATATTTTTTTCTATTTTATTCCATTTTTCATATTTTTGCTATTTTGACTTTTATTTCCCATTTTTTTCTCATTTTCCCTGTTTTCTCCCATTTTCCAATTATTTTCTATTTTTGGTTGTTTTTTACTATTTTTTCTATTGTTCTTAATTATTTATTTTTAATATTTTCCCCCGTTTTTTTTTCTCCTGATTTTCCGATTTTTTTCCGTTTTTCCCATTTTGTCTATTTTTCTGTATTAATATATCCTATTTTTTCTTATCTTTTTCTATTTTTTCTTATTTGTACCTATTTTTTGCTGTTTTTTCCAGTTTTTAATTTTTGTTCATGTTTTTTTTTATCTTTCCCAATTTTTTCTATTTTTGACTATACTTCACTATTTTCCTTCTTTTTCCTGTTTTTATTTTATTTTTTTTTTCCCATTTTTTACAATTTTTTCCCATTTTTTACTATTTTTTTTTCCCATTTTTTCCTAATTTTTTGAATTTTTTTATATTTTTTCTGTTTTTCTTATTTGGTCCATTTTTTTATTTTTATTATTAATACCCCATTTTTTTCTATTTATTCCCATTTTTTACTATTTTTTCTTATTTTTTGCTATTTTTTTCCCATTTTTTCCTAATTTTTTCAATTTATTTATATTTTTTCTTTTTTTGTCTATTTTTTATTTTTATTATTATTACCCCATTTTTTACTAATATTTCTTATTTTTTCCGCATTTTCCTTATTTTTCTGATTTTTAATATTTCTGTCTTTTTTTTCCATTTTTTTTACTTGTTTCTATTTTTTCTGTTTCATTCCATTTTTCCTATTTTTCCTATTTTTCCTATTTTCTACTATTATTTCCTATTTTGTTCCTATTTTCCAATTGTTTTCTGTTTTTTCTTGTTTTTGCTACATTTCCTGTTTTGCTATTTTTCCCTGTTTTTTCCTGTTTTTCCGGTTTTTTCTATTTTTCCCATTATCCTGTATTTTTCCTATTTTACTTTCCCGGACCCATCAAAGGGAAAGTAAGGTGAACGAGCAAAAAAAATCGAGATATCGATGGAAATTTCCATTTTGAGGTCCCCCAAGAAGATTGAGACCATTTCCAGCGCATGGGCTGTCTGTGTGTCTGTGTGTAATCTTCCACGTTAACTGCCGAACCGTTTGACCAATCAAGCTGAAATTTGGTATGCAGGGTCGGTGTGTGCCTAGAATGCGACCATTTGGTTTAAATTGGTACAGTGGAGGGTCCTCAAGACCGACATTGGTTAAATATACATGTAACAATTTTTTGCTTTATTTAAATTTTAAGGACAAACAATACATTTTAGTGCAAAATGTTGTAGTACAAAGTTTTAGAGCATAAAATTACCTACAATTTTTGTCTCAAGCCTTTCCAAAATTTCCAATAGTTGCGCCACTAGAGGGCGCGTAAAAAATGTGCATGTAGGTTTTCTCTAGTTTTTATTGATTTTGAGGACAAACAATATACTTTGGTGCAAAATTTTGTAGTACGAAGTTTTAGAGCATAAAATTCTCTATAACTTTTATCTCAAACTTTTTCTAAAATCTCCAATAGTTGCGCCACTAGAGGGCGCGTAAAAAATGTGCATGTATGTTTTCTCTAGTTTTTCTTGATTTTGAGGACAAACAATGTATTAAGTGCAAAATTTTCTTGTGCAAAGTTGTAAAGCATCAAATTTTCTTTAACTTTTATGTTTAACTTTTATCGAATTCCTCATAGTTTCGCCACTAGATGGCGAGAAAAATACACATTTAAAATTCCCTACAACTTTTGTATGAAAATTTTTCCCGATTTCCCAATAATTTTCACACATGATTTTAGGAGATCCTAATTGTAGCAGTATGATATATAACGTGCGCATGCGCAGCTTATATCATTACCGACATTGAAATATTAATTCACCATCAGCTCGCTATTTTTAATGTGTTCCATAAATTAATGTAATGCTTAGTATTTTGTAATTAAAATAATAATAATAAATAACATATTCTTTACGGTCGAGCCGGGAAAGTCCTGGGGTGACACAGCCGATTTTTTTACCAAGTCTTATGTTTACATTTATTCAGTTAACATATGTACAATTATTAATAAATAATCCTGTATAGTATTTTTTTTTAATGAAAACAAAAGTGAAAATAAAAATTAATTTTAAATAAAAAATAGAAACTTTTTCTGGTCTTAACCAATGTTTTATTTTCTATACAAAATTGTTTAATTTAAATATCTAGATAATTATTAATCTAGAAAAATACAATATAATACAACACTTACATGTTTAAGAAGTGGAAAAAAAATTTATTGAATTATTTATGAAAGCTGAATAATCTCCAAAATTACATAAAAAAAATCTGGCGTCTCAGCGTTTTCTTAAACCACAACGAAATTGATAAATGTGGAAAAGTGCCATCAGTTTTCATTTAATTTATCCTCAATTCGCTACTCGAAATGAATTGGTTTTCAGAGTTATTTAATAAAATAGCGGAAGGTACATCGAAACAGTTTTCATAATAATGATGAATGGCATTGTTCTATATCTTTTTCACTAATAATAGAATTTTATAATGATAGTAATAATAATATCAATAATAAAACAAAGCTTTGTTAATAAATTTGTAAATATATTTCCTGAATTATTAAAAGGACCTTATTGAAATTTTCAAAATAACACTGACAAATATTGCATGTATCAATTTTATTACCAAACACCATATACATTCAATAAAATATAATATTTGCACAAATTTTATAATGATTTTCGATTTTATTCACAAAGCAAATATAACTAAAATATTTATTAATATTTGGCTGAAATGTTGTAACTATTTTACAATAGAATTTTTGTTCATCAATAGGAAAATTATAGGTTCAGTGAATTCCATATTAAAAGCTCGAATAATTATTTCACTGACAGTTTTAATTATTTATTTTTAGCCTAAAGGTAATAGAAAAATTGGATATTTTTTTAGTATATCGGATATACATAAAGAGAGTTTTAATTTAAAAATATTTAATTTTATTATCACTCAAATTTAATTAAGTATCATCTCTGTATTTTTTAATGAAATTAAAAAAAATCGATCCAGAATTTTTCCGGTTCGGCTGTGGGGAATATGATTATTTTAATTACCAAATAACAAATTCCTGAATGGGAAAATGATATAAAAATGAAGTAAATTGCTGGAAAATAAAAATAGGTAAACAGTTCAAAAATACTGAAAAATTAATTAAAATGAGAAACAACAAAAGTTATTAAAAAGGACTTAAAAATTGTTAAAAATGATAAAGAATTGCTAAATTTCGGCAAAAAATAAAACTATGTTAAAAAAAAGAGTGAAAATGGCAACAATCAAAAATAGCATAAAAAAAGCAGAAAAGGTAGAAAAAAAGGAAAATATAATAAAAGAAAAAGATGGGCAAAAAAAGGAAAAAGGGGTAAGAATCAAAAAAAAGGGAAAAAAAGCAAAAAACGCCAAAAAAAGTATAAAAAGTAAAAAAAAGACAAAATAGAGGCAAAATAAAGGCAAAAGAAGGCTAAAAAAATGTTAAAAAAATGGCAAAAAAGTAAAAAAAATAAATAAAAACTTAAAAAAAAAGACAAAATAGAAGCAAAAAATGACAAAAAAATCAAAAAATGCCAAAAAAGTAATAAAAATTTTTTTTTACTTTTAAAAATGCAAAACAAGACAAAATAGAGGCAAAATATAGTTAAAAAATGGTAAAAAAAGTGAAAATTAAAAATAAAAATGTAAAAAAAGACAAAATACAGGCAAAAAATGACAAGAAAATTAAAAAAATGCCAAAAAAGTAATAAAAAAAAGTTTTACCTTTAAAAATGCAAAAAAAAAGACAAAATAGAGGCAAATTAAAGTTAAATAATGACAAAAAAAATAAAAAAAAAATAAAAACTTAAAAAAAAGACGAAATAGAGGCAAAAAAAGTAATTAAAAAAAAATTTTACTTTTAAAAATGCAAAAAAAGACAAAATAGAAACAAAATAAAGGCAAAAAAATTCAAGAAATTCTTAAAAAGTTTAACAAGAATTTTAAAAAGTTTTCAAAAAAGACATAAAAAGACAAAATAAAAGCAAAAACAGCCAAAAAAGTTCAAGAAAGGCCAAAAAAGTTATTTTTTTTTAAAGCAAAAAAATGGCAAAAGTTGGTAAAAAAGGCCAAACAGGGTATAAAAAGCAAAAAAAGGTAAAATCGAGGCAAATAAATGAAAAAATGACCAAAAAAAAAAAAAAAAAAAAAAAAAAAAAAAAAAAAAAAAAAAAAAAAAAAAAAAAAAAAAAGTGGTGAAATAGAGGCAAAAACACGGTAAAAAAATAGCAAAAGAAGGCAAAACCAAGGCAAAATAGCCTTATTAAAGCCTAAAAAATGGGCAATAAAGGAAAAAGAATTAAAAAAAACAAAAAATAAGAGCGAAAAAAGCAAAAAAGGGACAAAATAAATAAGCCAAAAGTAACAAAAACGGTTGTGTCGCCCCAAAACTTTTCTGACGAGTATCAATGAAAACGGATTTTCCTGAAAATTACTTTACATACTAATTTTGGTACGTACAAAACGAATCCGCCATCGGATTTTCGCTCAGACGTTTTCGTTTCCCTCAAAATCACCCGAAATTAGGTGTTCGCTGACGATTTTTTGACCTTGATCGACTTTGGACCTCTATAAAGAAGTATCGACGTCAACCGACAAAAAACGTGGTCACTCCGGACTGCCGATGCCTACATTTTTTTTTAAAATACCGTTTGATTCACAATTAATGCAGATATGTGTGGTAAAAATTTCAGGTCCATAGCCTGTCGGAGAAAAATTTGTCGTTGCTCCAAAAAGAAACCATAAAAACTGGCGATTTTTGGCATTTTTTCCATGCATATACATGGAAAAAATTGCGATTTTGACTGAAAAACAGATTTTCCTGAAAATTACCTTGCAGACTAATTTTGGTACGTAGAAAACGAATCCGCCATCGCATTTTCGCTCAGATGCTCCCGTTTCATTCAAAATCACCCGAAATTAGTTATTCGCTGACGATTTTTTGACCTTGATCGACTTTGGACCTCCGTATCTAAGGTAAAAGTTAATGCAATAGATATTTTATCATCACGGCACCTGGAAAATTTCGTCCTGAATCGTTTGAGTACTTGTATAGAATCGTTCGACCAACGGTTCGGCCAGGAGAACCCATTAACCTGATCGAAGCAGTTTTTCGCGATACCTTCTAAGTTCTATAAATTCGAAAAAATCTATTCATCACTATATATCGTCCTGATATGACTTTTCCTACGTGGTTTTGTATGATAAAAATGAATTTTCTATCGAGAGTACTGTATAGTGATAACCGGACCGGTTCCGGTCAATTTTCCGGTCCTCGGACGTATATAAATCGATTTTAGGACCATAGTGGACGAAAAATTGTTTTTTTATCATTTCTGACTAGACCAATCATTTTTTAGACCAAAATACCCTATTAAAGGTACTTGTATATTGGTCTGATTTTTTTTTAGGAACTTCGATATTTTCGCGTGTATCCGAATAAAGAAGTATCGACGTCAACCGAAAAAAAACATGGTCACTCCGGACTGGCAAAGCCTATATTTTTTTAAAGATACCGTTCGATTTAGAATTGATGCAGCTATGTGTAGTAAAAATTTCAGGTCTATAACCTGTCGGAGAAAAATTTGGCGTCACTCCAAAAAGAAACCATAAAAACTGGCGATTTTTGGCATTTTTTCCATGCAATATACATGGAAAAAATTGCGAATTTGGCTGAAAAACAGATTTTCCTGAAAATTACCGTACATACTAATTTTGGTACGTAGAAAACGAATCCGCCATCGGATTTTCGCTCAGATGCTCCCGTTTCCCTCAAAATCACCCGAAATTAGTTATTCGCTGACGATTTTTTGACCTCGGTCGATTTTGGACCTCCGTACCTAAGTTAAAAGTGAATGCGATAGAAATTTTATTGTCACAACACCTAGAAAATTTTCTCCTGAATCGATTGACTACTTGTATAGAATCGTTCGGCTAACCGTTCGCTCAGGAGAACAGGTTAACCGGATCGAAGCACTTTTTCGCGATATCTCCTAAGTTCCATAAATTCCAAAAAATCTATTCGTCACTATAGAACGTCCCGATATGACTTTTCATACGTAGTTTTGTATGATAAAACCGAATTTTTTAGCGAGAATACTGTATAGCGACGATCGGACCCGTAACGGTCAATTTTCCGATCCTCGGACGGATATAGACCGGTTTTAATACCGTAGCGGGCGAAAAAAATTTTTTTCGTCATTTCTGACTACGCCAATCGTTTTTTTAGGACAAAATACTCTATGAAAGGTACTTTTATATTTTTCCGATTTTTTTTAGGAACTTCGATTTTTTCGTGTCTATCCGAATAACAAAGTATTGACCTCGACCGAGAAAAACGTTGTCACTCCGGACTGCCGAGGCCTATATTTTTTTTAAAAACACGTTTCGATTCAAAATTAATGCAGCTATGTGTGTTAAAAATTTCAGGTCAATAGCGGGTCGGAGGAAATTTTGGCGTTGCTCCAAAGAGAAGCTATAAAAACTGGTGAATTTTGCCATTTTTTCCATGCATATACATGGAAAAAAGTGCGATTTTGGCCGGAAAACGGATTTTCCTGAAAATCACCTTATAGACTAATTTGGGTATGCAGAAAACGAATCCGCTATCGGTTTTTTGCTCAGATGCTCCCGTTTCCCTCAAAATCACCCGAAATTAGGTGATCGCTGACGATTTTTTGACCTCGGTCGATTTTGGACCTCGATACCTAAATTAAAAATGAATGCGATAGAGATTTTATCATCACAACAGCTAGAAAATTTCTTCCTGAATCGATTGAGTACTTGAATAGAATCTTTCGACCAACGGTTCGGCCAGGAGAACCCGTTAACCGGATCGATGCATTTTTTCGCGATATTTCCTGTTATATAAATTCTTAAAAATCTATTCGTTACTATACAACGTCTCGATATGACTTTTCCTACGTAGTTTTGTATGATAAAAATCAATTTTTTATCGATAATACTGTATAGTGACGACCGGATCGGTTACGGTCAATATGCCGGTCCTCGGAGGGATATAGACCGGTTTTAATACCATAGCAGACGAAAAAACTTTTTCTCGTCATTTCTGACTACGCCAATCGTTTTTTTAGGCCAAAATACTCTATGAAAGGTACTTTTATATTTTTCCGATTTTTTTTAGGAACTTCGATTTTTTCGTGTCTATCCTAATAACAAAGTATCGACCTGGACCGAGAAAAAACGGTGTCACTCCGGACTGCCAAGGCCTAAATTTTTTAAAAAAATACCGTTCGATTTAAAATTAATGCAGTTATATGTGGTAAAAATTTCAGGTTCATAGCTGGTCGGAGGAAAATTTGTCGTTGCCCCAAAGAGAAACTATAAAAACTAGCGATTTTTGACATTTTTTCTGGGAAAAATTGCGATTTGGGCCGGAAAACGGATTTTCCTGAAAATCATCTAACAGACTAATTTGGGTACGCTGAAAACGAATCCGTCATCGGTTTTTCGTTCAGACGCTCTCTTTTCCCTCAAAATTACCAGAAGCTAGGTGTTCGCTGAAAATTTTTTGACCTCGATCGACTTTGGACCTCCATACTTAAGTTAAAAATAAATTCGGTAGGAATTTTATCATCATAACTCTAAGAAAATTTCCTCCTGAATCGATTGAATACTTGTATAGTATTTTTCGACCAACGGTTAGGCCATGAGAACCTATTAACCCGATCGATGCACGATTTCGTGATATCTCCTATGAATAAATACCAAAAAATCTATTCGTCATTATACAATGTCCCGATATGATGTTTCCTACGTAGTTTTGTATGATAAAAATGAATTTTCTTTCGAAAATACTATAAAATTTTAACTATCAACAACACTAATCATGTTACCTTTTATTAAAATAACGTACCTAAATTCTACCTCAATATTCCTACCGAAAACGATATTAACTTAAAATATGCCATACAGGGGTTATAAGTTACTTTAAAGGTATTGTGACCTAATAGTTGAAAATAAGTCGATGTCTAGTCAACGAACTAAAAAGAATGACGTAAACAAAAAGTTTTCCTTGTTTCTTTAGCTTTTGTGTGGAGTAGTCACTGCTAATGATGTGAGTTTATAGTAAACGAGCTATTTTATGCTTTTTCTTTGAAACCCTTTTGTAAGATTTAAAAATAATTAGTTTTCTTTAAGACAAATACACTATAAGAATAAAAAGGTAGAAAATATGCTTCAGGAAATTTTTTAAATAGAATTTGTAATGGGTACTAGTTGAATTTTCTTGAAAGAATATTTTTTTTTCAAAAGTTATAACGTATATAAAGGCTTAAATACTATAATTAAATATTATAGAAAAACCTTTGCAAATAAGATTCTGAATACAGGATGTCTCAAATTGAAAGGGATAATATATGTTGATGGTTGTCTTGAAAAAAAAGACCTCGCATTAAAGATTTAATGATACAGTGTTATAGAAAATTCTGTAAAAGAAATTTATCCTTATACATTTTTTGATATTATTTTTAATAGTGTGTATTATTTACAACCACTTTATTGTGCTATAAAATATACAAGTTTTTTATTATTTAACTGGCCTTGATATAGCAATGTTATCCCTTCCAATTTGAGACATCCTGTATAGTCCATTTAAACAACGAGGTAAGATACAGTACGTACAAATGTAAAGTGTTAAGGTGGATCCACATCAATAAAAATTTGCGTTGTGCGTTGTATTTAACATAAAGAGATTTGCGTCGCACAGTAGTGTTAATGTGGACTTGATTTTAACTGCATCTGTAATTTTGCTTCACGCTTGACCTGCTCCGTATTATTAAATAAGTATTTTTGAGATCAACATGTTTTATTTTTTTAAAAAGAAGTGTGCATGGTTTATAATTATATCAAATCATCTATACTCCACAAAGAGAATGAATAATAAGAGAAATAAAGAAAGGCGTTACTTTACATCGAAGCTGTTTCTATATAGAAAATAAAATTGCGGTGATAAAATACTACGAACTTTAGCTACTGATGAGACGACGGGACAATTTTACAATTTTCTTCGTGAACGATTTACGAATATTACTATTCATAAATGTTGAAAGAATACTAGACTTATATTTTCTTAACGACATCGAAGGACCAAACTCTTTAGGTAGGAGTTAAACCAAAATAAAAACAGTATTTGAAATAGGAATGTAATTTTTATTCCATTTGTTCCAAGTACTAACATGAACAGAAAAATAATAAACGGCACATTAATTTAAATTATGAATCCGAAATCAAATCACTCACTGTAAAAAACTATTTACATTTTTTCTTATTACGAAAACTCAGAAACTTTTTGGGTGTGGTTAATTACGCACCATTTTAATTATTTGAAGAAACTTTTTACTGTATTGAATGCGACTGCATCCGTTTACAGTCGGTAAGCGAGAGGGAGATTATGTTCTGAATTTTAGCGGAGAATAGGGTTGCAGGTTTTTTATTGGTAGGAGACATGATACGTGGTATCCAAATAGCCTTGAATTCAGAATCTTAGCGGGAAGAAATATATTTATATTTTTTGTCTCTTATAATGATGGGTGAATATGAGAGAACGATAAGATTGCTTGCATAGCAACGGTCGCTTATGTATTTTGTTTTTGTTAACGGTATTTTGAAAGTAGACAGAAAAAATCTGATGTGGCCACCACATGACCTCTCGCCATGTTTGAATCAAAAATTTACACGGTGGCACAAAAAAGTATGAAAAAAATTTACTTTTTTGTAAATCTGGCAACAATGGCAAAAGTTTCTAAAATTTTAATGCGATGAAAATAAACTATAGGGTATACAAAATATATGTGTAAAACTTTATTGCCGTTTTGTATAATAATGGCGTCATCACCCATAGCAAGTGCCTCTTCCGGTTGTCCGATTGACACCAAAATCTAATCAGATCTAATCTAGGGTATAAGAATCGTGTATGCAAAATTTCAAGTTTTTTAATTCAGTAGTTTTTGAGTTATCGTTACTACAACATCCATCCAAACACACACACACACTAACACACACACACACTAACACACACATACACACACTAACACACACACACAGACATCATCGCGAAAATATTAAAATCGTATTCTAGGGACCCTAAAACGTGTTTATCCATTGAAAACTCACTACCCAATTTTTAGCATGATTCCTATACCTCTCTTATCTGAAGGGCGAGAGGTAAAAACGTCTGAGAGAAAGACGAAATAACTCTTGTGTTGAGTTTAAATATATTTTTAGATTTTAAAATATACAATAATAGACATTATTATGAACTGAAAGATGAATATTATTAATTTTAAAAGAAATATGAATTATTTGGTATTTTCTGAATAATATTCCAGTGAAATTTATCCACTTCGCATGAATCCTCATTGCTCCATTCCATTTTCTTTTAATATTTAGGTATTTCACTACTCCTGACACGTGTTGTTTAATATTTTATAGGTTATGTACTTTTCTAGCATATATTACCTCTCGCCCTTCAGATAAGAGAGGTATAGGAATCATGCTAAAAATTGGGTAGTGAGTTTTCAATTGATAAACACGTTTTGGGGTCCCTAGAATACGATTTTAATATTTTCGCGATGATGTCTGTGTGTGTGTGTGTTAGTGTGTGTGTGTGTGTGTTAGTGTGTGTGTGTGTGTGTTAGTGTGTGTGTGTGTTTGGATGGATGTTGTAGTAACGATAACTCAAAAACTACTGAATAAAAAAATTTGAAATTTTGCATACAGGATTCTGATACCCTAGATTAGATCTGATTAGATTTTGGTGCCAATCGCACAACCGGAAGTGGCAGTTGCTATGGGTGATGACGCCATTATTATACAAAACGGCAATAAAGTTTTACACATATATTTTGTATACCCTACAGTTTATTTTCATCTCATTAAAATTTTCGAAACTTTTGCCATTGTTGCCAGATTTACAAAAATATAATTTTTTTTCATACTTTTTTGTGTCAACCTGTAAATTTTTGATTCAAAAATGGCGAGAGGTCATGTGCTGGCCACATCAGATTTTTCTCTATATTTTGACGCACACCTGGATTCGGCAGTACAATGCACAAGATAAATATTTACGTTATAAAATATATGATAAAATATATATTTGCGCCGCAAATATTTGTGTTGGATTTCAAAATACAACGCACAACGCAAATTTTTATTGATGTAGATCCACCTTTACTCCCGTACTAACTCCTGTACGGTAAAATATAAGTCGATTTTTTATTTCTGATGATACCATTCTTGATATTAAAAAAATTACCCTAATTTCAATTCCTCAAGGTCTGATATAGCTCACAGTTTATACCACGATAAAAGCGTTTACAAAAATACTTTGTGAAGAAAAGCAGAACGGTTTAGATCCGGAACTGGATGCAAAATAAAAGGAGCAACAATTAAAATATTTAATGAACTCTATAGTTAAGCAGTAATGAGAGTAACACTTACATAAGTAGAAATACTCTTAAGTTTAATTACGAGCTATATTGTCGTTTCGTAATAGCGAGTAAGTCCGAGTCGCATGCGACCTACTGGTCGTGGAAGAAGCCGAGAGGTGATTAAAAACAAAAATGAATAAATTTCATGTTTCTGAACGTAGCAGATGTTTTTTCAAGCTTGTAAATTTTTATAATTATTTAATTTACTTTTTCTAAAACTTGGTAATAATTATTGTATTTCATAAAAAAATCTCTTACCTCTTGATATAGTTTTTTCAGACTTAAAGTCAGGTTTACACTAGAACTTTCACTGTAGTAAACGGAATAACCCCAAGCACTTCCGCACCATTCTCCTCCAGTGCTTGGTCTGTTCGATTCTTGGATAGAAACAGAACCATCTGGACATCCTCCTGACATAAAGGACTCGAAAGTGCCGACAGAGAAGGACTCGAAACTTAACTGAAAAAAAAAGGAATAGAGATTATAATTAAAAATTTTTTAGTTAAATAGTAAAAATTAAAACAAAAAAAGAATAGTTAGTAGAAATACGAATTAGAAGTGGAGAAATTAAACAAAACAAAGCAAGAAAAGAGGAGTTCAGGAACATAAAGTAAATAATAAAAATATCCCAAAATAGGGTGGAATTTATAGTCAATCCGGGTATCAATAAAATGTTTGGTTTATGTGGTAGTTTACATTTATTTTAACGAAATTATTCAGTATAAAAAAAAAGCTTTTAATTTCGTAAGACCAAAAGTATTAAATTTTTTTCTTAAAAACGTAACTGGAGTAACAAATAATAATATTAATTTCATGATAAAAAAATTACTAAAAGAGCTTTCAAGACGAGAAATAAAACAAATCCTTGATGGAATTAAATAAAAGAGAAATAGTTAGAAGGGTAAGAAAAATATGACTTTTTTGCAATTCCCGCTATCTTGTATAGTTTTTGTGTTATCATCAAAAAATAAAATGGCTTTTTTTTTCGTTTTTTGTTAATAACGATTACAATTTTAATTTGCAGAAAAAAAATCGACATGACATATTTCTTATAATCGCAATCCGCATCGAATGAGCCATCGCTCATATTTTTCTTACCCTTCTAACTATTTTTCACAGAAAACTCACTTCTCGACTAGACTATTAGTTTTTAATTGTTTAAGTTTTTAATTGTATTCTATAATTTTAAATTCAAAATCTTTGTTATAGTATTTAATAATTTACAATTATATAATAATTATCAACATTTTAATTATTATTTTTTTATTCATGCACTATTATGTTTTACTTACCATTAATTTTAAACATTTTTATTTTTATTATAAAATTTTTCACTGCTCACAGGTACTTTCGTACTTCGCAGTTATCTATTTATTCCTTTTACTGTGTATTTTTGTAACGTACTTTTATGGTTGAATGAATAAATATTATTATTATTATTATTATTATTAAACGTACGTAAAATGTTAAAAAAGTGTATTTTGTATAATTGTTGAATAGCCTCAATTCAAGTCGAAATTATTTAATTTTAAAATTTTTGCCTTTAATTGATTGTATACCTTGTTGAACTAGTACAATTTATTAGTTCTAAGTTGGTACACTTGTCAAGTGTCTCTTGTCAAGTTAGTTTTAACGTATGTCAAGAGTTGTCGTTAAGGTTTACTGTTTTTTACTTTCCCGACCCACCTCCGCGAAGGGAAAGTATTGTGAACGAGCAAAAAAAATTTTTCGAGATAAAGATGGAAATTTCCATTTTGAGGTCACCTGAGATGATTAAGACCATTTCCAGATGGAAGTCTGTCTGTTTGTCTGTCTGTCTATCTGTGTATATTCTTCTACGATAGAGGCCACACGTTTAACCCTATTGAGCTGAAATTTGGTATATAGATTTCCGTCGGAAGAACCAATTAGTTTTTATACATCTGTCAAACAAAAGTGTCACTATTACAACCGTTTTTTCCCTTTATTGCACATTTTTTAGGATTTAATTGTGCCTTCTTTTACCATTTTTTTGCCGTGTTTGTACCTTTTTCTTTTTTTAGCTTTTTACCCTTTTTATGTTTTTTTGCCATTATTGCATTTATTTGCCTCGATTTTGCCATTTTTTTTGCTTTTTATACCTATTTGGCTTTTTTACCACTTTTTTGCCCTTTTTTTTTGCTTTTTTTTTTAAAAAATTGACTTTTTTGGCTTTTTTTGCTTTTATTTTGGCTTTTTTTTTTGGTAACTTTTTAAATTTTTTTTTAACTTTTTAAGTCTTTCTTGAACTTTTTTTGCTTTTATTTTGCCTCTATTTTGTCTTTTTTGCATACTTTTTTGACCTTTTTTTTGCTTTTTTTTTAAAAAAATTGACTTTTTTGGCCTTTTTTGGCTTTTTTTGCTTTTATTTTGGCTTTTTTTTTGGTAACTTTTTAAATTTTTTTTTAGCTTTTTAAGTCTTTCTTGAACTTTTTTTGCTTTTATTTTGCCTCTATTTTGTCTTTTTTGCATACTTTTTTGCCCTTTTTTTTGCTTCTTTTTTAAAAAAATTGACTTTTTTGGCCTTTTTTGGCTTTTTTTGCTTTTATTTTGGCTTTTTTTTTGGTAACTTTTTAAATTTTTTTTTAACTTTTTAAGTCTTTCTTGAACTTTTTTGCTTTTTTTTGCCTCTATTTTGTCTTTTTTGCATATTTAAAATATATTTAAAAACTTTTTTGCCCTTTTTTTTGCTTTTTTTTTTAAAAAATTGACTTTTTTGGCCTTTTTCTGCTTTTATTTTGGCTTTTTTTTTGGTAACTTTTTAAATTTATTTTTAACTTTTTAAGTCTTTCTTGAACTTTTTTTGCTTTTATTTTGCCTCTATTTTGTCTTTTTTGCATATTTAAAATATATTTAAAAACTTTTTTGCCCTTTTTTTTTGCTTTTTTTTTAAAAAAATTGACTTTTTTGGCCTTTTTTGGTTTTTTTTGCTTTTATTTTGGCTTTTTTTGGTAACTTTTTAAATTTATTTTTAACTTTTTAAGTCTTTCTTGAACTTTTTTTGCTTTTATTTTGCCTCTATTTTGTCTTTTTTGCGTATTTAAAATTTTTTTTAATACTTTTTTGCCCTTTTTTTTTGCTTTTTTTTTTAAAAAATTGACTTTTTTGGCCTTTCTTGGCTTTTTTTGCTTTTATTTTGGCTTTTTTTTTGGTAACTTTTTAAATTTTTTTTTAACTTTTTAAGTCTTTCTTGAACTTTTTTGCTTTTTTTTGCCTCTATTTTGTCTTTTTTGCATATTTAAAATATATTTAAAAACTTTTTTGCCCTTTTTTTTGCTTTTTTTTTTAAAAAATTGACTTTTTTGGCCTTTTTCTGCTTTTATTTTGGCTTTTTTTTTGGTAACTTTTTAAATTTATTTTTAACTTTTTAAGTCTTTCTTGAACTTTTTTTGCTTTTATTTTGCCTCTATTTTGTCTTTTTTGCATATTTAAAATATATTTAAAAACTTTTTTGCCCTTTTTTTTTGCTTTTTTTTTAAAAAAATTGACTTTTTTGGCCTTTTTTGGTTTTTTTTGCTTTTATTTTGGCTTTTTTTGGTAACTTTTTAAATTTTTTTTAACTTTTTAAGTCTTTCTTGAACTTTTTTTGCTTTTATTTTGCCTCTATTTTGTCTTTTTTGCATACTTTTTTGACCTTTTTTTTGCTTTTTTTTTAAAAAAATTGACTTTTTTGGCCTTTTTTGGCTTTTTTTGCTTTTATTTTGGCTTTTTTTTTGGTAACTTTTTAAATTTTTTTTTAGCTTTTTAAGTCTTTCTTGAACTTTTTTTGCTTTTATTTTGCCTCTATTTTGTCTTTTTTGCATACTTTTTTGCCCTTTTTTTTGCTTCTTTTTTAAAAAAATTGACTTTTTTGGCCTTTTTTGGCTTTTTTTGCTTTTATTTTGGCTTTTTTTTTGGTAACTTTTTAAATTTTTTTTTAACTTTTTAAGTCTTTCTTGAACTTTTTTGCTTTTTTTTGCCTCTATTTTGTCTTTTTTGCATATTTAAAATATATTTAAAAACTTTTTTGCCCTTTTTTTTGCTTTTTTTTTTAAAAAATTGACTTTTTTGGCCTTTTTCTGCTTTTATTTTGGCTTTTTTTTTGGTAACTTTTTAAATTTATTTTTAACTTTTTAAGTCTTTCTTGAACTTTTTTTGCTTTTATTTTGCCTCTATTTTGTCTTTTTTGCATATTTAAAATATATTTAAAAACTTTTTTGCCCTTTTTTTTTGCTTTTTTTTTAAAAAAATTGACTTTTTTGGCCTTTTTTGGTTTTTTTTGCTTTTATTTTGGCTTTTTTTGGTAACTTTTTAAATTTATTTTTAACTTTTTAAGTCTTTCTTGAACTTTTTTTGCTTTTATTTTGCCTCTATTTTGTCTTTTTTGCGTATTTAAAATTTTTTTTAATACTTTTTTGCCCTTTTTTTTTGCTTTTTTTTTTAAAAAATTGACTTTTTTGGCCTTTCTTGGCTTTTTTTGCTTTTATTTTGGCTTTTTTTTTGGTAACTTTTTAAATTTTTTTTAACTTTTTAAGTTTTTCTTGAACTTTTTTTGCTTTTATTTTGCCTCTATTTTTTTGTCTGTTTTGCATATTTAAAATTTTTTTTAATACTTTTTTGGCATTTTTTGAATTTTTTGTCATTTTTTGCCTCTATTTTGCTTTTTTTAAGTTTTTAATTTTTTTTTTTACTTTTTTAGCCATTTTTAAACATTTTTTTGCCTTTTTTTCCCTTTATTTTGCCTGTATTTTGTCGTTTTCCACATTTTTACTTTTTATACTTTTTTTGGCGTTTTTTGCTTTTTTCCCTTTACTTGTCTTTTTTTTGTACTTTTTGTTGATTCTTTTTACCCCTTTTTCCATTTTTTTACCCATTTTTTTTATTAAGCCTTTTTTTCCTTCTTCCCTTCTTCCCTCTTCTAGTCAACTAAAACAGTCTGTCTGTCCGTCGCAGGGCTACTTGAATACTGTTAGCTTGCTGGGTTTATTTAACTCTAAATATGCACATGCCATGCCTTCGAAGTCTCCTGTTATTACTTTGTGCGTCTGTCCGTCTGTTGGGATGTAGCTAGCTGTAGCGGACAAAAGGTACGAGCTAGAGTTCAGCGGAAAACGGTATTATATTCAGCATGGTCTGAAACCTATACAACTGAAAATAATTGACCTTTGACTTATTACTATATATTGTTATGAAATGTGGTGTATAAATTTTATAAAGCCCCACATTGTGTGTATATAAGGCGATAATTCAGATTTGGCAACATCCGTTTGATTTTTTACGATTTTGATGCTTTACTATTCTGTCTCTTTCTGGTTCTGACTCTTTAAATTCTGTCTCATTATTTTATGACGTTGTACGGGTTTGATAGATTGGGGTTTCGATAAATAGGTATTATGATAATATAGCGTTTTGTTTTAATACTATTCTGAGTTTATTCGATTTATTTGTATTTTGATAAATTAGTGTTATTATATTTTACGTTTTTGATGTATTAACCATTTGAAGTTTTAACGTTCTCGTTTTTTAGTTTATTGATATTTTATTAATTTGATAAAATATCTTTCTGATTCTTTAATATTTGTTTTTATACGATTCGATATTTTATGGTTTTGATAAAATATCATTTTGTTATAATAGATGTTTGATTTTTTATTAATTTGATATAATAACCTTTTAAAAACGTATCTGTTTGATCTTTTAAATTCTGCTAAATTGTGCCCTTTCTCCTATATAACCTTCACTTCTCAATTTTTATCTCCTATTTCTTCTTAACGATTTTAGCTTGATTTACTGGCCTTCGCTACCTAACTTCTATAACTCTATACTCTTCCTTAATTGTCCTTATTTTTTTTAAGTTGTCTTCCTATACGCTTATTATTTTATTTTAGAATTTTTATTTTATTCAATAAAAATTTGTATATTTTATGTATTGGTATATATATCCATATCTACATATTATTTCTTTACATAAATTATTTCTCATTAAATTCTTATAAAATTGACATTTCAAAATAATTTTTTATGTTAAAATTTTGACAAAAATCTGTTTTTTATTTTTTTACCATTCATTTTTTTTTCCCCAAATTAAATTTTTTTCTACTTGATTAATATTTTTTTTTAAATCTTGCACTTTACATTATTACTTAGATTCCTTTTAATAATAATAAAAATAATGATGTTCAAAAAAAATTAAAATAAGACTCTTGCATATTTCACAATTGTTGATTTAGAATAACTTATATGAAAAAATTCTGTGTTTTATTTTTTTACCTTTCATCTATTTTTTCCCAAATTAAAATTTTTCTTACTAGATTAAAAATTATTATTCCTTTATTCTTAACGTTGGCTGGGCCCATAACCTTGTGATATTTTGAAATAAAATATATTGCACCTGACTTTTATGTGTTCAACCAAAAACTAACAATCTTCCATAAAAAAATAAATGTTATTAAACAGTAAATAAATATCTTTATATAAAATCAAAACTATTTATTCAACATAAATATTTTTTTCCTCTTCAAGATTTTTCTTTCTCTAGTAAATATCAATAACCAAATAAATCATAACCATAAAATCCTTTAAACTTTAATTCCTATTCTCATTTGTGTGGTAAACATCCACTTTTTACATTTACGAGACACTGATGGCACAAGAATTTTTTTTTTTGACGCTACCATAAGCAGATTCTGAATACTGCTTACGATCTAAATTGATTTGTTCAGCATAATGTGTGCAATAACCGTAAATAAAGATTCACTCTGAGTTACATTTGCGTCAGAAAAGGGACACACCAATTTGCATTTCCATATTTTTAGTAGAGCATATCTACAATGAGAATTCATGAAATGGCTCTTTTATGGGTCCGTTTGGGGTTACCTAATGGATTTTAGCATATGAAATCCAAATAGTTGTAAGTAAGGCAATGGGGTAAATTGGAACATACTGTTAAATTTTATATAGAATGGTTAATAGATAAGAAAGAAAAATAATTTAATTGTATTCAAAAAATATAATTTTTAATAACTTTTTATCGCTATTGACAAAAGAAAACCAGAACCGGACTTATATAAAATTATTACAAATTGAATTTTCATTAAAAATAGTCATTACTATCAAGCTGTAAAAAAAATTTACTTTTCTAGTATAAAAATATTGAAGCTGAATGTTCGTATATATGACACTTGCTTTAATATATATTTTTCATATACCAAATTTCAGCTCAATCGGATTAAACGTGTAGACTCTATCGTGGAAGAATTCAAACAGACAGACAGACAGACAGATTTTCATCTGGAAATGGTCTTAGGTAACCTCAAAATGGATATTTCTATCTTTATCTCGTAATTTTTTTTAGGTCGTACTTACTTACATACTTTCCCTTTTCGGAGATGGGTCGGGAATGTAAGAATGTAAGAATTCAGGATATATTGGAAAAAATCGATAACAAAAATTGGAAAAAATGGAAAAATTGGTAAAAATTTGAAAAATTTGGAAAAATATTGAAAAAACCGAAATCAAAAAATACCCATTTCAAAAAAATAATCGAATAAATACGAGAAAAAAGGGAAAGAAAAAAAAATGAGAAATTCGGGAAAAATCGAAAGATCTGAAAAAATTGAAAAAATCGAAAAGTCCGAAGAAATGGACTAAAATCGAAAATATGGAGAAATTAAAACAAAAAATCTAAAAATCGAGAAAAAAATCGAAAAATCGAAAAAAAAGAAACAATTGGAAAAATGGTGAAACTATAAAAAATTAGAGGAAAATCGAGGAAATCGCAAAAATCCAAGCATTTCAAGAAAAATCGAATAAATCCAGGAAGAATCGAAAAAAAAAATTTGGGAAATTCGGAAAAAACGAAGAGATCGGAAAAAATTGGAAAAATCAAGAAATTAAAAAAAATCTGAAGTATTCAGAAAGAATCGAAAAAAATTTGGAATAAATACTAAAATTAGGAAAAAAATAGAGAAAAATTGGGAAATGTAGGGGAAAATTGGAATTAAACTGGAAAAAATTGGAAAATTAGAAAAATTATATAAAACTCGTAATAAATCGAAAATATCGGAAAAAGTTGGAAAAATCGAAATATTTTTGACAGGTGACAGTTGGAGAAATAATTTTGACTGTTTTGAATAGAGTTTTTCAAGTGCTTTCAAATGACATATTGCATGTCAAATTCCGTGGCATATTGCATCTGTCAATTTTTGATAGTGACACTTCCGTTTGTCAGATGTCGTACAAAAACTAAAGGGTTCTTCCGACGTGTAACCCAAACCCATATACCAAATTTCAGCTCAATCGGATTAAACGTGAAAGAATTCACACAGACAGATAGACAGACAGACAGACTTCCAACAGGAAATGGTCTTATTCTTTTTATAATACTTTCCCTTCTCGGACGTGGGTCGGGAAAGTAAAATTGAAAAATTCAGGAAATATTGGAAAAAATCGAAAACAAAAATTGAAAAAAAAATGGAAAAATTGGAAAAAAATTGAAAAATTTGGAAAAAATTCGTAACAACGAAATCAAAAAATCCTCAGAAATGGAATAAAATCTAAAAAAAGGAAAAATTAAAAAATAAAAATTGAAAAATCCAGAAAAAATCGAAAAAAAAACGATTTAAAAAAATTGGAAAATATATGGGAATCTAGGGAAAAATTGGAAAAAAATTAAAAAAGTTGGAAAAATGGAAACAATTGGAAAAATCGAGAAATTTAAAAAAATCTGACGGATTTAGAAAGAATTGAAAAAAAATTGGAAAAATACTAAAATTGGGAAATCAGAAAAAGTTGGAAAAATCAATATATTTTTGACAGGTGACAGTTGGAGAAATAATTTTGACTGTAACTCAACAGAGTTTTTCAAGTGCTTGGACAAAATTCGGAAAAAATCGAAAATATCGGAAAAAGTCGAAAAAAAAACTATGAAATCGAGTAAAATCGAGACATTAATAAAAATTTAAAAAACCCAGGAAAAATCAAAAAAAAACTGTACAAATTGGAAAAAGTTGGTGGGGGGGGGGGAGGAAAGAGAGAGATTAAATCCAACTTAGTTCCTGACGGGAGTCCCTGGACCGCGCAAACTTTTTACTGAGGCCCAAAAGCCTCAGTATTAGTTTTGTGATGACGAAAGAAATTTCTTACCCCCACTTTTTATCACTTTTCTCGACGTTTCCGAGCTCTCTAAGTTCGAAAATGCAAAAAAAATCCTGTCCGTATGTCTGTCTGTCTGTCATAGTTAGTTTTGTTCAAGGAAGAACCTTATTGAATTTGAACAGGATCGGACCGTCCCTTTCGATACCCATCATACATATTAATCATCTCAGGTGACCTCAAAATGGATATTTCCATCTTTATTTCGAAAATTTTTATAAGCTCGTTAATAATACTTTCCCTTCTCGGAGGTGGGTCGGGAAAGTAAAAACAAGAGGCTAGTAACAAGAAAGAGGCTAGTAACAAGAAGGAAATTCGTAACGACTCTAAAAATTTTGATCACCTCGTTCGTTTATCTTGTTTTCTTCGAAATCCAATAACTAGGAACGTAAGGAGAAAATCTAACCAAATACCAAGCAATAATTAATATTTTATAATTTTTAACAAAATATCAATTTAATGGGACAACACTTAATTTCAGAAACAACAAAACAACCTTTAAGAGACACAAAACTTCCCTTAACAATAAGTTGTATGTCCGGCGCCCAGTGTTTATTTTGTTGCCGCTTGTCGCCCTGGGACCCAATTCTTGAAATCGTAGGAATCGATTCTCGTGAGAAATTTACGTCATTTTCTCTAGATTTTGTAATATGTCTATTCTTGAAATATTTCGTAGGAAAAAATTCTCCAAAAATTATGAGAATTAATTCCTAATGTCATTGTCTGGAGAAACTTCAAATTCTCATGAGAATTTAAGAAATTAGAGTGTGAATTGTACGTATTTGACGTATTTTGTGGGAATTGAAATTGAACATTATTGTTTTTTTGTTGTTACCGCCATAAATATTGTTAAAATGAATAATTTTTTACTTCAAGCTATCGTTTTAGATAATTTAGAAAGTTGTTTAGACAGCATTTTCGTCTATCCAAACAAGCCTAATGGAGTATATTGAGCTTTTTCTGCTACCAACAATCAGAGTTGGAGATTAACCAAAAGAGAAAAAGTTTTAGTAGGTGAACGAAGAGTAGGAAGCCCTAGTTCCTAGTCTGCGTCGTTGTGTCGTTTAATTAACACAAATTTTATTTGAATACATATATTTTTCTTTTTAAAATACAATATCAAAAAAAACGACATATAAAAATTTCGTATCTATCATCTCGACATATAACAAAACTTCAACTCTTTATTTTTTCGCTATCTTAATTTTTATTAAAAGGTTTTTGGCTAGCCACAATAGCTAGCCACAAGTAAGCTAGTAACAAGTATAATAAGTATAATTTCAACAAGTAAAATTATAAAATATATTATAAGGAAGAGAATTCTTTCCTCTAAGAAGTTCCTTATCATTTTCTAAGAATTCTACAAGGATTTTTTTTGCGCTTCACTCACGAAATTTTGTTTGGCCATCGCAAATAAAAAATGAACAAAAATAACAAATAACCCATAGTCAATAATAAACGATAATGCACAATAATAGGATAATAACTATGTAAATTGTTTCAATTTGTTTCCTGTAAAATGTCAAACATATGGTATCAATGGCAACTGATATTCATTTCTGCGAACGTATTAAAATAATTGAGCACAGAACTAATAGTTCTGAGTATTTGATTGGTTGAGTTCATGAAATACTTGGATTTAGTAAAGACATACGTCACTTTTTTTAATTCACTAGAATTTCAATTCAGACTTATTCAAGAATAGGACTGGCGATTCTCAAGAGAATTTTTTTTGGGGAATCAATTCTCTGGAGAATTAATTCCTACGATTTCAAGAATTGGGTCCCTGATGTCTATCGCAATTAATGGTTCGTTTCAAGCAACGTCTCTCCACGTTAATTAGATATCCTAGAAATAAAGCGTGCTCAAAATTTTAAACAAACCTCGCTATAAATTACATTTTACGGCGACATAATCTAAAATGTTGCGCTCTACTTAACCACGAAACTGGAAATTTTAAATATTTTCCGACAGCGGTGTTACGGAAATGATAGAAGAGCGAAAAAAATTAATACAAATGAAAAATAAATTTTCCACGTTAGGGAATGTAGTAATATTTTAGTGGATTAGTGGATTAAATGATATAACTACGAGTTTTTTTTTTAAAGAAATTTTAAGCGTATATAATATATGGTGTAAATGGTAAAAAATATTACTGGAGAGTCGCGTCACAACATATTGTGACGTACTTCAAGATTATGTAGTCACCTTGATATTTATAAAAAATTTAATGTGACTAACACGTGGTACTTCTCGCCATTTCTGAATCAAAAATTAACACGTTAACACAAAAAGTATGAAAAAAACTGACTTTTTCGTAATCTGGCAACAATGAAAATTTTATTGATACGGAAATAAACTATAGTGTATATCTATAATATATGTGTACTTACTCAAGCGGGTAATGGTAGTAGGGAAAAATGGATATAAATATAAAAAAATCTGATGTGGCCAGCACTGACCTCTCGCCATTTTTTAATCAAAAATTTACACAGTAACGCAAAAAAGTATGAAAAAAATTTACTTTTTTGTAAATCTGGCAACAATGGCAAACTTTTTAAAAATGTTAATGATAAACTTAATTCTATACAAAATATATGTGTAAATATTTATTGCCATTTTGTTTAGTAATGACGTCACCACTCATGGCAACTGCCACTTCCGGTTGTCCGATTGACACCAAAATCTAATCATATCTAATCTAGAATATCAGAATCCTGTATGCAAAATTTCATATTTTTAAATTTAGTAGTTATTGAGTTATCGTTACTACAACATCTATCCTGACAGACACGCACGCACGCACGCGCACGCATGCACCAACGTTCCCACACACCCCCACACACACACACGCATAACGAAACACACACACTAACATACACATACACACAGACATCATCGCGAAAATATGAAAATCGTATTCTAGGGACCTTAAAACGTGTTTATCCATTGAAAACTCACTACCCAAATTTTAGCATGATTACTATACCTCTCTTACCTGAGGGGAGAGAGGTAAAATAGGAAAAAATAGGGAAAGTAGGGAAGAATTTAGAGAAACACTGAAAACTAGAAAAAATATATGAAAAAAGATAGAAAATGGAGACAAAATGGAGGAATATAGAGAAAAACAAAGAAAAATGGGGAAAAAGGGATACTTATTAAAAATAGGAAAACTGGGCGAAATAGGACAAAAAAAGTGCAAATAGAGTAGGTACTATGAGTAAAAATAAATAAAATGGTAGAAATAACGAAAAAGAGGAAAGAAATAGGAAGAATTAAAAAAAAAAGAAAAAATAGCGGAAAATAGAGAAAATAGGAAAAATAGAGAAAACTAGGGAAAAATAGTGAAAAAATTGGAAAAATAAGGCAAAATAATGGAAAATAGGAAAATTTTGGAATCATATTAAAATATAGGAAAAAATAGGGAAAAATGGAGAAAATGGAGAAAATAGTAAAAAAAGCAAAATTTGGGAATAATAGTGAAAAATAGGGGAAAATAGGAAAAAAATAGAGAAAATTTGGGAAAAATAGGAAAACTAGTAAAATATAGGGTAAAACAGGGAAAAGATAAATGGTCCAAATTCTGGAATGAGTAAGGATATGTCTTTTTCACATTTTTATAATCTAAAAAGTCAAAAACATTAATTTTTTTTTGCGGCCCTTTTGAATTATTTTTTAAGCAAATATGTTGGTAAGATCGTTTTCAGACTTTTGAAACACTTTGTAGAATGTTTGGTTCCACTGAAAGTAAGTTATGAGCGAATGTGGTTTGAACGGAATTTCTTTAAGATAAGGACCTGGACGACACCGAGATTTGTTTTTTCCTTTCCTTTTTTTTCGTATTTCTTACTATTTTTTCCGATTTTTTACCATTTCTTCATATTTATCATTATTTTTTATATATATTGTTTATTTTTTTCTATTTGTCCCTACTTTTACCTATATACGTTTTCTCTATTTTTTGCTATTTTTCAATATTTTCCCTCTTTTTACATATAATTTCTATTTTTAACGTTTATCCCTATAATTTTCTGTTTTTTCCTAATTGTCCTATTTCATCCTATTTTTTCCTGTTTTAATTATTTTTTCCTGTTGATGATAATTTTTCTTGTTTTTCATAAATGTCCATGTTTTTAGATATTTCTTCCATTTTTTCCAAATTTTTTCAATTGTTTCCAAATTTTTCGTAAATTTTCCGAATTTTTCACTACTTTTCCATATTTCTTCATATTTTTCCATATTTCTCCATCTTTCTCCCTGTTTTTTTCTTATTTTTCCCTAATTTCACTTTTTTCCTATTTTGCCCTACTTTTTACTGTTTTTTTAATATGTTCCCCTATTGTTTCTGTTTATTCATATTTTTCTTGGTTTTCATAATTTGTCTTTATGGTGTCTCTATTATTCTCCATTTTTCCCTATTAAAATCAAAATTTCGCTAAATCCTTTCTTAGTGGGTGTCTATATTATGAGCAGAATATATTCTCAAAATTTCAAGTCTCTGGATTAAGTAGTTTTTGCTGTGCGTTCAATGAGTCAATGAGTTAGGACTTATATTATAGATTGTCGAAAAAGAAGCTAAACTGACAAAATATAGAAAGGAACTTTGACAAGAGCTGAGTTTAAAAAAAATACGTTTTTCCTGATAAAGATAAAAATAATTGGAAAGAACTGTAGTTCCTAAATAACAATGGAACAGATCTCCTCCATTTTATGGTTAGCAAAAAGCATAAAAGAATTACCCCAATAAAATGTTACTCCATTGCTATATAACATTCTTATATCTTTACTTGTTATTTTTTTTTACATACTGATTTGAATTTTTCTATCACTTTTGTTGCTCTACTATTTCTGTTCAGCTTTAAAACCGTTAAAAAATATTTTTGAACCCTTAAATTTAGCTGCAGCCGGCCCCTTTTATTCGCAATAATATTATGCTAGAACGTTTCTGTTAGTTGTTATGCATCGCAACATCGACGTGGTTTAGCAGCGCTGCTATAATTTTGCGTTTCGAAGTTGTATGTAGTGTTTGAAGCCACGTAAAATTACTATAGACTCTGCTTTCCACGAACTACATACAGCATTGCTAATAATCATAACGATTAATTATATTTATGGTTTCGATGTTATTAGAAACGATAATATCGACTACGCTTCTAATTTCCAGGAAATTTATTGGATTGGAATAATTTATTAATGTAGATTATTTATGACAATTAGCTGTTTATTAATACTAATATTGATGCTTATTTTTCAGTATTTTATATAATTTTATTGAGCTAATCTAAAAAATTATTATAAACTATACGACAATTAATTTTAAAATTGATAGAACCAATAGTGGAAACTCTCTAGAACAGTCAGGATGCTCAGTGTAAATAAAAAGTCATCTAGTCTACTAGAAATCACCATTGTAAGGCTCTTTGTTTCATCAAGCGGTTTTTTGGCGCCTTAAATCAGATTTTGGATTGCCTCTGGCGCCACCTTCCGTTTATAGTGTGAAGACCAATTGCTCTGGCAGCCTCAGTGAAGAAAAAGATACTCCAGGAGTCGTTATGGTGGCGACCAGAAGAGCTGGCTTCACTTGCTCCACTGGGTTGAGTAACTGGATATTTGCTGGGTGGATGTTAAAACTCACAAATAATTCAAAACAAAATTACCAAATCCAAAGGAAGATTTGTAACTGGGTTCCTACTTTATCGTGTCGGTTGGACGGTATAGGCATGTCGAACTAACAGATCCGGACTCCGGTACAATTGGAATTGACTTCGCTCCTTTACCTGTCATTGGGACTGCCACTGGAACTCGTATTTCGGGCTGCCACTGCAACTCATTAAACGATACGGGCTGTAGTATACCACAAGCAACTAACCACAAGGGTGTAGTAATTGCGACGACTATGAACCCCCTCCCCCTGCACCGTTTTTTCCGTGTAGACATTTTTTGCACACATGCTGAAACATCGTCCTGTAGAGAAAGTAATATTTTTCATATTTTCTATTCTTACCTATACCTTACCTACATTTTTCATTTTGTTTTCCTTCTTTTTGTTTTCATTTTTTCCCATATTATTCATTATTTATTTACCTGTTTTTCATTATTTTTTCCATATGTTTCATTATTTTTCATTATTTTCTTCTATTTTTCATTTTTTTTTCTCTATTTTTCAGATTTTTTTCCATTATTTTTCTTTACCTTTTTCCCCATTTTTCAATATTTTTTCCGTTATTTTTTCCATATCTTTTATTTTTTTTGGCTATTTTCCGATATTGTTTTTTCTATTTTTCAATATTTTTTTCACCGTATTTCATTTTTTTATCTATATTTTATTAATTTTTTTATAATTTTTCATTATTTTTTTCCCATTTTTTCATCATATTTTTCCTTTTTTTTATAATTTTTTTCTCTATTTTTCCTGATTTTTTTCCCATTTTTTCATTATTTTTTCCCAATTTCTCATTATTTTTTTTCTTTTTTTTCCTCATCTTATATGATATATTTTTTCTCTATTTTTCTTTATTTTTGTCCCTATTTTTTCATTATTTTTTTACTATTTTGCATTATTTTATTCCCTATTTTTCATTATTTGTTTCTCTATTTTTCATTTTTTTTTCTATTTTCCAATATTGTTTTTTCCTTATTTTTTTCACTATTTTTTATAATTTTTTTCATTTCAAGTACAGCAAAAAAAGTACTCTTTGACATTTTTCGATATTCCCCCTCGTTTCCGAGATTTTCTAAAAATTTCTTTTTTTTTATTTTATTTTTTTTCTGAACTTTCCCAATAAATTTTGAAAAAAATAGTTCAAATAATACTTGTTGGACTATTTCAGTCCTACATTTAGGTATTTTTATTTTTCGAATATCTTTTACGGTTTCAGAGATATCGATTTTTTTAAATGATGACATTTTCGGAAAAACAACCCGGGAAAACCCACAAGAAATTTTCCGATTATTTTGGTTTTTAATAGGCTTTGTAACAATACTTCAAGGTATCTTTGTCCTAAATTTAAAGCGGTTTGCTCAAAAATTACGACCTGCAGCGTGTTTTCTGTGAAACTAGAAAATAGTGAGAAAAACCTGGAAAATTCTCTTTATTCATTTTCTGACTTTGCTGATTTTTTACTAAAATGTAACATTCGTGGGTCTTAAAAAATCGCAAAAATTTAACGTCCATACATTAAAGCATTCAGAAGTTATGGCATTTTTAAGCTGCCATTGTTCTGTTTTTTTTTTCTATTTCATTTGTTTTCTCATTTTTTCTTATTCCTCTGTTTATTTGCGATTTTTTTGCCGTTTTCTTGAATTTTATTGGGATTTTTTTTAATTCATTCGATTTTTTTCAATTTTTTTTTCGTTACAATTTTTCTGGTTTTTTGGTTCTTTCTTTCTTCTTTTTTTGCGTTTTTTTAAGTTGTTTTTTTGCCATTTTTAGCTCTTGTTCTTTCTATTTTACAATTTTATTTTTCATTTTTGCCAATATTTTTGCTTAAATTTGTTTTCTGTTTTTCTTATTACTCCGATTTTTTCTGATTTTTTGGGTTGTTAAAATTTTTTCTCGGCTTTTTTTTATTTTTCTGGTTTTTCGTTTTTTCTTGTCTATTTTTTCTCTTTTTGTACATTTTTTCATCATTGATCTTTTTTTCTCATTTTTTCTTATTCCTTTAATTTTTTGCGATAATTTGCGATTTTTTACTCATTTTTTTGAAATTTTGTTGAGGCTTTTTTTGCAATTTATTTCAATTCATTCGAATTTTTTATTTTTTTACTGTTACAATTGTTTCCGGCTTTTTGTTTTTTTTTGAAATTTTTTGTGTTTTCCTTTGCGATATTTTTCGATTTCTTATGTTTTTCTGCTTCGTTTTTGTTGTTGCGATTTTTAGCGTTTGATTTTTTCGTTTTTTTTTCCAAATTTTCTGATTTTTATTTAAATTTTTTCCTATGTTTTTTATTTTTTTTCCCCAAAATTAATTTTTATTATATTTCGCTTTTTTAACTTCTTTAAAACTACATAAAAATAGTGACTGGTAACCAATTTCATTTATACAGTAAAGTGTTTTTTTCTTCATTTTTATTTTTCAAAATTCGAGATGTAAAAATTAGATGGTTTATTTTATTTTCCGATGTACCATATAAACAAGTAGATCCGATGTACTGCTAGTCACGGCGAAAATAAAAACAATACAATTTTCTGCTTTTCTCATGTTTACATCTAGCGTCTATTTAATATGGAATTCAGTTCGTATATACTGCCATCTCTGAACAGTTTTAACAATTAATGTAGATATTTTTAATTTTTTTTTAATAAAATTTAGGTTTAAAAAATTTATAAATATTTTTTCTAGGCATATTTGATAACAGACTTTTAAGTGCTAATTTAAAATTTTTACATAATATGTCCCCAAACTTTATTTTTTATTTATATTTTCCTTCAATACAATTCTTAATTGATTCGTATCGAAGATTATAATATCGGAAAACTTAACAAATTTAATACTTTTAAGATCAAATCCAGAGTCCCAGTGAGCATCTGCAATGTTGCGCTCTAGTTAACCACGAAACTGGAAATTTTAAATATTTGGCGAACGTTGGCTGGAGAGACATGAACTGATGTGAATTTTTAAAAATGGTGCAAGCGCCAATGTTTCTCCAGAGCTCCTTGCGGTCCATTAATTTTAATCACTTGTCTATATATGTGTAAGTTCTCGAAGGAGAATCCTTAAATTCCTTACGATGAATTAGGAATTAGCGAAACGAACAGCATAGACGATATATTAATAATGGAAAAGGTATTGGGAATTCTGAGTCTTTACAGTTCAATGACTTCAAAATTCGAAAAATAGATTTACTGTTACCGAGTGGTGCTTTGTTAATATTTGGCAAGAAACTTTCAAACTATAATATTTATTTATTTTATAGGAAAAGTTACAAAGTACTTTGTCTAATAACGGTATTAAAATATAAGGCTTTTATAAGATATAACATTTCATCTATTTTATGAATAATAATCTACATGAAAATGATATTTTTTTACTCTATAGATGAAAATATTTTCACTTCTAGAGGTGAAAATGAAACAAATGAATAATAATAATTAGTGATACCATTCTTAGAAAATATAGTATATAGTATGCGATATATGCACCGCTTTGCTTAAATTGCAACTAACCTAAGATATACGTCAACTTAAGATGAAACTTAACTTTATTATGTATTGCACCATCAATTTCTTAGCTTAGTTTAACAGGCACTTATTAACATCTGAAAAACTTCTTCAACAAATCAGAAAAAAATTAGTTGTGTCGCCCCATAACTTTCCCAATGATTATCCAGATTATCCAGATATTTAATGTTATTTTTATTATTTTTGACAGGCGCGAGTTGGAATTACCAATTACATCAATTTTTTTTTCAAAAATGTTTACGTTTTTTTTTTATTTATTAATAAATAACACACTCGTAAAAATAAAAAATTAAAAATGTTTGTACATTTTTTTATAAAAAAAATAAAACAAAAAAGTACAATAATTTTTTTTACGTTTCTACACAATTTTTAATTTAAACCCATTTCATAATAATAATTTAATTATTTTTGCAAATATTTTTGACAGTCAGAGAAATAATTTTGACTGTTCTAGATTTTCAAAGGCTTTCAAATGACATATTGCAAGTCAAATTCTGTAACATATTGCTTCTGTCATTTTTTGACAGTTGCACTTCCATTTGACAGACATTGTTCAAAAATGAATGGGTTCCTCCAATGTATAAGTGAAACCCATATACCATATTTCAGCTTAATTGGATTAAGCGTATGGCTTCTATCATGGAAAAATACACACAGATACACAGACAGACACCTAGACAGATAGATACACAGGCAGATAGACAGACAGACTTCCACCTGGAAATGATCTTAAACATCTCAGGGGACCTCAAAATTTAAAATGGATATTTCCATTTTTATCTCGAAATTTTTTTAGCTCGTTTACTTTCCCTTCTCGAATAGTAAGTAAAAATCAGAAAAATCAGAAATAATTTTAAAAAAATCAGAAAAAATAAGAAAAAACAGAAAACATTGGAACAAATTGTAAAAAGAAACATCGGGACATATTAAAAAAAAAATGAGAAATAAAATTGTCAAATACTGAAAAAATTAAAAAAAATGAAAAAAAAACTTTAAATATCGCAAAAAACAAAACGAAAAAGAATTGGAAAAAAAACAAAAGAAATCGAAATATTTCATAAAAAACAGCAAAAATCGCAAAAACTTTAAAAACAAAAAACAACCAAAAAAACCGGAAACTACTGTAACCATTAAAAATAATAACAGGAAAAGAAATAATTGAAAAGATTTGAAATAAATCGCAAAAAATTTTAAAAAATCGAAAAAAAATCAGAAAAAATAATACAAAAAACCGGAAAAACCATCATCAAAAGTGCTGTACAATCTGAGGAACTGGTAATTATACTGAAAAGTTCGAACCAATGAGCGAAAGTCGAATTTATCCTAAAAAAAAATTACGAAGGTCATTTTCAAAGTTGGATAAATAACTAACCAATAGAGAGGCAAATTTGAAATTTTAGACATAGAAAGAAGAAAAACTGTAGATTCTGAAACTAAAATTAGTTTTTTTATTGCATCTGTGCAAATTGGTGATATTCATAAAAGTTCGAACCAATGTCCGTAAAATATGGAATTTTGTAATCTCAATTTTTAAAGTTGGAAATTTTCAAAGGAAAACAATAAAAATTATGAAAATATCGAAAATGGTATAGAAACAAGTGTAAGAATTGAGAAAAAAATTAAAAATTTTTAAAATTAGTTTTTTTATTGGTTTAAAAATCAAGAATAATAGTAAAACTCCGAAATAACAGAAAAAATCCGACAGGAGAATCAGAACAAAATCACAAAAAATAATATATAAGAAAAAGTAAAAATAAAAACAAAATAAAAATAAAAAATCAAAAAAATATCATTATAAAAATTTTTGAAATATTCAGAAAATAAATTGAAAAAAATCATAAAAAAATTTTGAAAAAATCAAAAAAAATCATTAAAAATTAGCAAAAAATCTGAAAAAAATCAAAAGAAAATCACAAAATATTATAAAAATAAGAATAAGGCGCCAATACCATATGTTATCTTGCCTGAAATCGTTTTTGGACGGACGCTTCATTAATATTACAGATAGGAAGCTGCAGATTTCACCAATCACATCTGTAGTTAATTCTTTAGAGCACGTCTGTGTAAATTATTTTTAGTAAAAGTGATACGACTATCAACTTTTTTCTCTAGATAAATATGAAAAAAGTAGCACAGACGCGCTCTTATATGTTCTGCGCAGAAAAAAAATGACTAGAGGGTATAGGATTACTTAATATTAACCGGAAAATACTAAAGTAACAATTTTACACCCAATTTATTACAAGCAAATTTTCCTTGGGTAATTCTCTAACCGGAAATTTTATAATTGTGATTTTTTCCAAATTTTATTTAAAAAATTGAAGAATTCGTAAAAAAATGGCGAAAAGTTTTTGAAATTTTAAAAAAATTAATAACTTTTAAAATATTAAAGATATTAAAATAGGATTTACATCATTCGAAAGGGAATATAAAACTATAAATTTAGAATGTATTTTAGTTTCTTCGAATTTAAAATTGTAATTTTTATAATCAAAATAATTTTTTTTAATTTTTTTGTCCTTTTATTTTATGAAAAATGAAAAAAGTAGATAGTAGATCCGAAAGGGATCAAAAAGTACATTATGTGTGAAATATTTCGCAAGTTTAAACTAATACTTATAGAAGTTATAGCTAAAATTATAAAAAGTTAAAAAAAAATTGACAAAAAATTAATTTTTTTAATGTATTTTGATGCAGAAAAATTAGAATAATCGATTAAACAAGTACTTTACTAGAAGTTGGGTGGGATAATCCCCTCATTGATATTTTTATCTGTTTTTAATTATTTTTCGTTTTATAAGATTAAATTAATATTAACTGTTAATCTTTACGATATATATTTTAATTTCTCTTGTTTATTTTCATATTGCAATTTTTATGGAGTTTATTTAGATTTTTGGTTTATTTCAATTTTTATTATTATTAATTTTCAGATGATATCCAAACCCAATTCGGATTTTATATTGACCTTTTGTAAACTTTTATTATAAAGAAAATTTCACACCGCCATTTTTAAGCCAATCAGAGTCTATTTTTTTGTTTGTTTACCATGGTAACCCAAAAAATTTCCGGAAATTTTCATCCTCCAGGGTACCCTGGACGAAATTAATAAGTGGAAATTTTTATGTCAAAATAATGACACTTGTAATGGGCTTGATTCATAGAAGACTTTTTGTTTACTTTTTGTGCAAATCAAAATTAAACAATTACTACTTAACTTTTAACATACCAACAAACACTCATGAATAACTAGACCAAAACTAGTCTTTCCTTCTAATCTTAATGTCAAATAAATAATTATTTTTAAATTTTTTAGGTGTGAAATTTTCTTACCGAATCCCCCACGATCTTGAATTAATAACCGGAAGCTTTTCTTCGTACACGATTTTTTAAGAAAATTTTCAAAAAATCGTGTACTCGAAAAAAATTTCCGATAATAATTCAAGCTCTAGGGAGATTACTAGTGAAAATTGGATAAAATTAAGCCCTTTGAGCCAGACTTTACTGAAAATCTAAATCCAAGAAGATTAAGGAACAAACCATTTTTCTTGAGTTTTTTCAATTTTATTATACTATGTACCTAGTATATGTCCATTTGGAAAGTCAAATTTATAGTTTTAAACAAGAGTTTTAATTTCTATGATCAGTAGTTATTTATTAAAATAAAATTTAAAGCAGAGAAAAATATAATTTCTTTAAAGCAGAGAAAAAGATAATTTCATGTCATCTGAATAAAAAGTAAATATATATTTCATAATTTTTTTTATATAAACAGCGACATGTTTCAGCCTCATAGGGCCATCATCAGGCCTATAAACACTAAATTACATGTAGTAAAGAAACATTAATAATAGTTAGTAACTTACAAATTTTTGTAGATAGTGTAATTTACTAACTATTAATAATATTTCTTTCCTACATGAAATTTATTGTTTATAGGCCTGATGATTGATTGAAAATTGAAACAAATGTATTAATAATATATTTTGTGGTACGACTTTGCGTATTATTCAGATAAATACCCACTCCCACATTTGAGAATGGATAATTTGGTTTACCATAATTTCATTATTTAGTTCGTTTATTATAGTACTTATTATCTGTAGGTAAAATTAAATTAGAAACTGAAAACTATACTACATCATATTATAAGTGGATTTAACGCCATATCTAGTTAGCCTTAAGGATAAATTCAATCTAGTCTTATTAAGACCAGAAACAATGTTAAGATGAAAGTTTCAATAAACGGAAACACACAAAAGCTACTTACTCCGTAGGTATGGAAACTTGCAGTTAACCAAACCGAGGAGGCAAGGAACTCATGGGAACTTAGGGAATAAACGACCTCAGCTGCACTTTCCTAAGGTAAATATTTAATCAAAGTTCGTTGAAGGATTATTTCCGGTTCGATACAGGAACCAACAGGAGCAGCAAACAAAGCACTGCACGATGCAACTAACTTTCATAATTTACTTCTATAACGATGACGCCGTTTCACAATAGTAATAATTTCTAGACTCTTTTGGTCCATTATCACAAGAGCCGACAATAGATATTATGGAAACGAGTGAATAGGACGTTTTTTTAATTAATGGGGGCGACGGGAAATGAAAAACAGTAACACATTTGTCAAATACAGACACCATTGTTTAAAATTAGAATCACAATACCGGGTGAAGAACTAAATATTTTTTACATTTATTAAGATACTAGCTCAATACGCGTGCAGTCTAAAGTAGTACCTGGACAACCGAGCTTTCCTTGTTTTTCCTATTTTTTCCTATTTTTTTCCCTGTTTCTCTTTATTTTTCATTATTTTCTTCATTTTTCATTTATCCCTATTTTTCCCTAGTTCCCCTATTTTTTCAATGTTCTTTCCTATGTTTTCCTATCTTTCCATAATTTTTATATTTTTCCATATATTTCGCTAATTTCTCTATTTTTCCTATTTTATCCTATTTTTCCCGTTTTTCATTATATTTTTGTTTTCTTTATTTGCCCCTCTCTTCATCTTTTTTTGCCTATTTTTACTATTCTTCCTTATTTTACCCTATTTTTCACTATTTTCCATATTCTTATCTAATTATCTCTAATTTCCCTATTTTCTTTATATTTTTCAGATTTTATTCGTATTTTTACGTTTTTCCCTATTTTTAATTTTACTGTTTTGCATTATTTTTTCCTGTTTTCCCTATTTATTTCTGTTATTTTCTTTTTTTTTCCCATTTTCTATTTTCCATTATGTTCAGATATTTTACACTATTTTCCCATACACTTCTCACCTATTTTTCTCTAATTTCCATATTTTTATCTATTTTGTGCAATTTCCACTATTTTTACTATTTTCCCCTACTTTTTATCTAGTTTTAATTATTTTCATTATTTTTACCTATTTTTCCCCAATTTTCTATATTTCCCCATTTTTCCATATTTTTCTAATTTCTTTATATTTTTCCTGATTTTCATAATTTTTTCCTATTTCTCATCGTTTGTCCCTCTATTACATTCTGTTTTTTCCGATTTTCCTTTTTTTCGTATTTTCCCCTATTTTCCACTGTTTTTGCATGTTTGGCTATTTTTCTATAATTTTCCTATTTTTTTCTGTTTACCCTTATTTCTTTATATTTTTCCTGTTTATCATTATTTTCTTCTGATTTTCACTATCTACCTATTTTCCCTATTTTCCAGTGTTTTTTTCCTATTTTTTTCTTATTTATTCCAATTTTTCCTTATTTTTTATATTTGTCACTATTTTTAGCAAATTTCCCCATTTTTTACTGTTTTGCACTATATTCCCCATTTTTTGCCCCATTTTCTCTTTAGTTTTTCCATATTTTCCCCCTTTTTCAATATTTTACTAATATATTCCTATTTTAACTATGGTTTCCATAGTAATATTTTGGCTATATCTAACCTAAAAATTTTTATATTTTTATACCGGGTGGTTGTTGAGTTATGACCAAAAAAAAATTCAGGCGAAATCCATAAAACACCCTGTATTTAGGTAATGAGGTATGGTAGCCCATTATTAACCAGTGATTTTGAATCCTCCAAGTGTCCCACATCTTTATTTAACGTATATACAATTAAATCTGAAATACACTGTATATTAATTTTTAAAATACTGATTGTTATTATTTTAAGTAAATTAACAAACCAAAAGTATTTCAAACTAATTTGATAATAATAGTAAAAAAAACTATATCAATATGCTACATATAAAAGGAATATTAAAAAAAAAAGATAAATCAAAGAAAATACATTGTGACATTCTTAAAAATAATAATTTTAAATCGCTTTATGTACCAGCTCTCAACCTGAATAAACATACGTTTCGTGAACACGTCTCGAAAATAACCTAAGTTACATAATTCAAACAACGAAGTCTATTAGGGCGGGAAGAGGTTCTTAATTAAATCGAATCCTAACCCGTGGAGCGGAAGGCAACTTTTCATTTATCTCGTGAAAATTTGTGCACAATTTTCTCGTTCTCAAGATATTTTAACTTGTTCGGAAAGGCTATGTCGACAAGTTATGCATTTAAAAGGCGCAGGCGATGAGGAAGGAGGAATATTGAGTTTCTATGTATTAATTTACAGGGTGTATCTTGCTATTTTTCAAAAAATTATATTATTTTTAATAAATAAGCTTGTAATAAGGTAAGGTATTTTTCTATACATTTTAGTGGTATCCTACTCTATAGCATATATAATATATTATGAAATTTGTTATACCCTGTATAGTATATAAAATATTATAGTAAATAAGGATTGGTTTAAATAAAAGAAAATGGATAGGAATTGAAAATAAAATTAACAGTTTTCCTTGTTTGTAACATAAAAACTAAAATGTGAATTAAAAAGAAATGTATCAAAAATATAAACTAATTTTGGTAATGTGAATAGGGCTTAAGCCATTTGAAGTATGAAATTCTTTGTGACAGGTTGGATCACATTTCTTATCAGGTGAAATGATTTGTCAATGGGTTGGTGTCAATCAAAAATGATAGTTAAACAAATTTAAAAAAAAATAGTAGGTAAACATTTTTGGGCCAAGAAAAAAATGAAAGATTATTGATTCTTAAAAAAAGGGTTGTCAAAAAAAAATAATTTTTAATTGAAGATATTTTTAACAAGGGTTTATGGAATGTTTCATTGTTTTCTGTAGTCTATAACCATACGGAACTTCTTACCGGAAGCATCATGTTTTTTTGGTACTATCCAAACAGGTGCGCTATATGGCGAAATAGATGGCTGAATGATTTTATTGTCTAATAATTTATTAATTTGTTTTGTAATTTCCTCTTGCATACTTTAAGGATGTCGGAAACTACGAGCATATATGGGGATTTCGTCTCTAGTTCTAATGTCATGTTTGATAGCTGAGGTAAAAGTTAAGTAAGTTTTTTCATCGTAAAATACGTCTTTAAAATTGTAACATACTTTTAAAATTTTGTCTTTCTCTTCAGAATTCAAATGTTGCGTTCTTATGATTTTAGGGTCGAAATTTAAAGGTAATTTATTGTTAATATCATAATTATTCATAGAGTTGAGTAAAATAATAAATTAAGATAACTTTTGGAAATAGCAGATGACACATTTAAAATAAAGGTAAAAGAAGATAAAAATTCAAATAGTTGTGTAGGAATAAACATACAGACTGGACTATGAATCGACAATAGATAAGAAGAAATTAGATAAAGAAGATAAAATATCAATTTGAATAATTGGAGGAGTAAACAGAAGAGATTGGAGGAAAATTTAGAATAATGTTTATAATTTTTTTTATAATATTGTAAATTTTATTTTTTAAAGCCTTCTGAAACCAGCCCATTGAGAAAGACTGCTACAGGGTAAGAAATGGGATTCGCTTGTCATGTAGAATTACTATTTCAATATATTCCAAAACTAATGGATACATTTCGGATTAAAGAACACGTATATTTAGACCGAATTGTATTACGTCCTTTTTTTTAATCTTCTAACTTCCCTTTTACTGATAAAGCGAGTAAAAGATATAATGAAGCATGGAAAATCTTATCTATATGTTGCTATTTGTTACCAAACGTAGAAAGTCTTTGTGTAGCACATTCTCAACAATTTTTATCAGAAATAAATCCTCTGTCTGTTTTTTATCTGTTATTGACCGATATAAGTTAGTATATTGAAATTTTCAGTCGAATATTGTTGAATTAATCCAATTTTAAATTGTTCTATTTTAGGGGTACACTTGACTTGAATTGTTCTCGTTTAGAGAATTATTTAGGGAAAATGTGCTTGTAGTCTAATAAATTGAATGTAAAATTTGTTTTTTTTTATAGTATAAATATGAAATTAAAAGATAAATGTTTGTAGTTTTGCAATAAATATTTTTTTCAATAGTTTTTTATATCAGTGGATTTTTAGTCATCGCGTATTGAAGCTAGGAAAATAACATTTAATGAGCTAATTATAATTATTTAATAACAGTGATAATGAGAAAAGCGAAGATAATAGATAAGACGATGAGTTGATTAAAATTATAATGAAGTATTTCTAGAGTCAGGCAATTAGACATAAAAAGGCCAAACAGAATTAAACGACACAATAGCGATCTGAGTTACCCAAAATAATTAAATAACATAAACTTTCCTTTACAGATAAAAAATTTTAAAACATCGACTATAAAAAACAAAATTTTAAAAAAATTTTGTTTCATTTTTAACATTTAACTTAAAAGATATTTCTAAGCTATAAATAAATTTTTTTAAATAATTTTTTTTTGATATGACAAAAATTAGCGTCTAAAATTGACTAAAATTTATATTTTTTATTTTTTCCTGTACACAATTTTGAAATTTAGAATTTTTTCGACTCAAATAGAAGTTTTCTGTAAAACACCAATTTTTATTAAGAATAAATATTTCTCACAAATAGATAATAAAAACGTTTCCAATATGGAACCTGTATAAGAAATTTAAATAAGAGTACAGGTTCGGTTCTACATAATTCGAAAAATTTTGGTTCCGGCCCGGTTTAGGCTATGTAAAAATGATTTCGGTCCGATTCAATTTGGACCGGTCCAGTTTTTTCGGTCCAAAGGATTTTTCAACAAAACATTTTTTTTTATATATTTGCAGTCCCATGGAAGGTAATTAACTTGTGGAGTTTAATGACATCGTAAATTCGTAGCCCATTCCATTGCAGATTATTTAATTATTCATTGAATTAAAATGATTGGCCACAAGCATGGATTTAAGAGGGTAGCAGTGGGGGCTTTCATCGCCCCCCAAATTAGGTAACATTTTTAAAAAACTTCACGCAAATAAAAAAATTAAATTGCGCTCTTTTTACAACTATATAGCACGTTTTGAAGTAAACAGTGTCCTCCTCTTTTTCCTGGATCCATGCCATAGCTACACGTTAAAAAAATGTTCTTAAAATACAGTAATTCCATAACTTTTTATTTTATTTATTTTATACATTAAATTCGTTAAAATAAGGAACTTAGAAAGAACCGATATTTTTTAAAGGGTCCGGTACCTAAAATAATTTTGGACGAAAATATGGGTTCGGTTATGGTTCGGGTCCAGAAAAAAATTTCGGTTCCGGTCCGGTTTTCAGTTCTAAAGGGGCCGGTCTAAGTCCCTGGTCACACCCGATTTTCGGTATATTTGACTCTTAAACGATGTTTGTATGGTAACTCTTCTTTCATATAATCTAAGAAAATTACATTCAAAATAACAAATAATTATTATAATTTAAACACACCTTTATTTTTTATTTAATCACAGTATTTATGTGTAAAGTATATAGATAGTTCATTGAATCAACATTTTAGTAGTTCATTAAGCTGCTAATTCCGAATAATGCACTAATGAAGCCAGGCACTTCTACGTGCAACTTGATAGAACTAGCTTATCAATTTGAAAATATCAAATATCCATTAAACTCACATACGAACCTACACTGTTAAAAAAACAAGCATGGATTTCTTATTCCTGATACTAGGAAAATAAATAAAAACCTGTTAATGTGAAACCAATATTAAACTGATTTTTTTCATACAATTTTAAAGACCAAAAATATATTAGAAATTGACAATTGCAATTAGTTTTAGAAAACAATCATATTTTATGCACCAAAAAGTGATTTTTAATGGCTTAATGAAAATATTTAGTGAGTAGGACTAACAACCAAAAAGATGATAAATGATTCTGAAGAAGATGTCAGTAATTTTTAAAACACAACAAATATTTAGACTTTCAACTTAGAATTCGGGAAGAAATTTTCCGTTGCCCTTAAAATGGCCACAATCATCCAAAAATTTTCACATATCAGAAATAGTTCTACTGAAAACTGGGAAAGTAGTGGAAAAAATTCTCATCTGACAAAAATTATTTGTACATATTCGAGGAATCTGCAAAAATATTTCCAAAACTGTTTGGCACATTTTTGGACATTCCAAAAAATGGCCACATACAAAGATTTTCGAATTTTTCCGTAATTCTGAAAAAGATCAGAAAGGTTCCATTAATGATTTTGAACACATTTTTGGGAACTCAATTGGCCATTTTAGATACAATAGTTCATTATTAATGAGAAATGATTGATTGTTCCTTGAACTTTTCATCTTGATCTTTCTGTTTTTGGTCATTTTGATCCAAAATCGACAAATGTTCATTAATTTGGCTGTCCAAATAATTTCTCAAAGAGCTCAGTTTTTTGAAGGGTAATAAACACATTTGTATGATTAAATTCCCTAAATGTGTACAAATAGTTTTTGTCAGATGAGAATTTTTTCTGATACGTGAAAATTTTTGGATGATTGTGGCCATTTTAAATGCGACGGAAAATTTCTCCCAAAATTCTAAGTAGGGTTTTCCAAGATGAGCTTTTCCCCATAAAAAAAGTCCGGCAAAATCTTAATCTCGTGTTCCGTAGGGTCTTTTTTGCGCGAAAAATCTAGTTTTTTCCATACAAACCCATTTTTGGAGTCAAATTCCGCGAAATTGAAGACCCGAAGCAAAAATCGAGTAAGAGGATTGTTATCAGTAATGTTAGATACCGTCAACATCTCATCGAAATTTTTAAATCGACTAAAAGTGGACCTTGATGGGTTTTAACGTGGTCCCTTCAAATAGAATAAATAAATTTCTTAAGAATATTAATATTATAAAACGTTTAGTTGGAAGGGAAGTTGCTGCAACTAATAAGATTACCTTTGAACGAGGTTTATAGTTTTTTTTTATAGTGTAGACATAGACAGACGTTTATTTTTGCATCGCTCAAACGCGGCTTATCTGAATGGAAATAAATTTTGTTTTGATAATAACATAAAAGCAAACTTGGTCTATTCATCATGTCTGGTTCAATCTAAGCGTATTCGTTAAATTTTCTGAATGAGACCATTTCCACAAACTAGATTCGTATCGCTTTTTGTGCAGTCAACGTCGACATACCGGAAAATAGGATTCTATGAAGAACTTGAAATGTATATTTTCCACATATTTTGACGCGAAATGAGAAAATTTATCTGAAATGGGAAATTGTGTAACGATTTACACCAGATAAAGGAAAACTTCGGTTTTCATTTCGCATGGATTGGCTTCAATATAATTAAGAACGTTTTCGAGAAACTACCAAACACAAAATTGCTATTCGTTCTAACTTATAATATATATTATTAAGTTTATTTCTTGTTAAAATAAATTATAGGTATTTTATGCCTACAGAATATTATACTAATGCATATTTTAATTTTAACTTCATTTGCCAAAGTTTGTTTTCTAATTTAAGTTTTATCCACTACGAAAGTTTTACTGACTTTGTTGTCTATAAGTTGGTTACGTGACTTTGACGAAGTACTTACAATATTTTTCAATAAATTATTCTACATTCCAACGACTCAATGATTGTGGCTTCTTTTGTGGTGTCTTTTGGGTTACACACAATAATGCTTTAAATAATAAAACATTGTAGTCCATTAAACTAGTTGTAATTTAAACAATATAAAGGTTAACACGTGATGTTATTATTTTATGACAGTTCAAGTTCGACGTTGTGTCAGGTCAAGTAAATGTTTATTGGTGGATTTGCATAAATAGGTTGTTGCCTCTCAATTAGATTGAGTTCCATTCAATTAAGAGTACGGAGTTTGTGCCGCTAGTGTTATAGGGCTGGCATGAGAACTCAAAAGATATGTTAATTATATTATAGTAAAACATTAACCAGTGATGTATTATGTAATTTAATTTAGACTACTATTGTTAAAATGTGGCTAATTTTATGTTTTTTTGTTCTGGAATGACAGATCTAATAAAAAGATATAGTACCGGCACAAGAACACTGCCTTGTGGAATCCTTGCGTTTATTGGTTTGATCTCAGAGTACTTATTTTCCATTTTAATTTGTTGGTATAAGTATGACTGCAATATTTCAATCAGATGCAGAGGAAATATTTTCGTTAGCTTCTTTATCAGACCTTGGTGCCATACTTTGTCAAATATTTTACTTAATAATTTAGTATGTCCTGTTCATCGAAAAACAAACCCAGCGAAACGATACCACCGAAAAAAACTCTCCGGAACAAAAAAAAATTCACCGAAATATAAACTAACCAAAATAAACTTCACGATAAAATGGAATAATATTTACAAGTACAATACAATATTTTATGGAACTATAATGTAAAATGTAACACTAAATATAGTGAATATTTGAGCTAATTTATATAGAGAAGAAAATAGGGGTTTTAAAAATGAAGTAAAAAGTATAGGTTCGTGTTAAAAAAAATAATTGGGGTGGCCCTTTAAAGTTTTTGTCTATCTCTAAAAATTAAGGTGTTGATTAAAAATCGTCTATTTCGGTTTTCCCAGAATATCTCGGAAACCGATCCTAATATACCAATTGCGAAAAAACCAATTAGTTCGTCCATCTTTTTTCCCATTTATTCATCTTTGCATATTTGCAAAAATTTTATTAAATTATCACAATAAACGAGAAAATTTTTTTTGGATAATAAGTTTTAAGTAGAATAAGCTGGGTATTTTTTTAATTTAGTGTCAATAATATCTAATACTAATTTCTACTAAGAGGCTAATTAAGATCTGTAACAATCCAATTTAGAAGTATCAATTTAGATTTGAAACACGATGAGGGAAAATACACCATCATTTTGTTATTCTAGTTTCGGCATTTTCTGAAACAATGGCCAATTTTTGGGAGTATTTACCAACAAAGTTAGTTCTCGCTTTTACTGGCGGTAATCGACCAACATGTTAACTATCCAAAAGTTGGAAGCAAAGCAGATTAAGATTATGATCACGTATCATAAATTCTCCCAAGGGTCCAGAATAATGTATAAAAGAGGATTTTGACTCAACGTGTGAAATTTCCACATCAAAGTTTTTAACAAACAGCGGCGACTCTTTGGCCAAAATAAATACCTAGAAATATTTTGGTAAAATCGAAATATATACGTAAATTTATAAATAATACAACCAGTACTATGTACCAGTTTTTCTCTTTTTGCAGTTTTTAAAATTTATTATTATGACAGTTACACACACACATATATCTACTAATGCTAATTTAATAAGTCATGGCAATTGCATTTAGAATAAAATTTTGAATCCAGGATTAGTTATCTCCAGATGATTCATCCGTTCAAAAATAAAATAAAGAAGCAGGATTTAATACTGAATGTATACTAGTACTATACTTAAATACTACAGGAAACATATGGGAAATTTTTTTATTGTAATATGTAGGATTTTTACATCCACCTTGTAATAAATTTTCTTGCGGTGAATTGGTATCTGTGTGGTCCTCTTACACAAAATCGCCAGGAGTTACAATTCGATGGTGTAGTCCTTTCTTCAGCGGAGGTCAAGGAAGCAAATGGGAGAAAATACCCTCGGGCGGTGCAAAGCCAATACACCACAGCAGTACTTCTACTTCTCACTTACAAAAAGGGTTTTGTAACCACCTGCATCGCACAGCAAACAAAAAAAAAACGAAGAGTTTAGAAATATCCTTCATCACTAAAATCTCGAAAGTTGAGTAGAAATATTCTTCAACAACTGAAGAATTTCGAAATTCAATTAGAAATGTTCTCCACGAACGAAAAAAATAACATAAAAGGTATGCCTAGAAGGCGAGGCTTGAAAGATACCCAAAAAAATAAGCGTGCCTTAGGAGGGCATGTCAAATTTATAAAGAAAAGACAACCTTATGAGAATTTACATTATAATTAAAGAAAACAAAATAGCTTACCCTTAATTATAAAGAAGCCCTCGATGAGACATTAAAAGGGAATACACTAACACGTGTAAAATACAAAATTTCGCTATCACAAGTGATACGAAGACCTTTGCTTTTAGCCGGTCAGAAGAGAAAAGAACCAATCTCGTCTTAAAACAAAATGGTAGCCTCATTAACGACATCCGCAAGGTGGCGTATCGACAAATTAATAACAACTAAATAGCTAAATGTCTAGGTAACCATATTAACCACTATGTGTAATATAGGTTGCCTATAGTCAAGTACTATAAACGACTATTCAGAGCATGTCTAGCATAAGCGAAGCAGTTTACTACTTAAAAATTGTTTTGAGTTATGATATAACTTGAAATTAAAAAAAACTTTTTAATTAGGGTCATGCGGTAATTCGTTTATCATGTTGCGAAATACTTATAAAAGAAAAATATTTACAAATGGCTTTTTATACTTAAATTATGAGAGAGAGATGTAAAAACATAAAATCTTATGCTACAGGATGTCCTGTTTGATGTAAAAATCGTAGACAAAAATATTATCGACGCATATAGAGAAAAATAGGTCAATTTTAATGTTACAAGTTTTACAAAAAAAGTTATTCTTTAAGAAAATATCTGCTTTCGAAAATAATAATATTCAGATATTTACATTTGACATTAGGTATCCAGAAATTGCAAAAGATTAATAGGAATATTTTGACCACTTCAATTTCAATTTTGCAAATTTTAGTTGTGAAACACGTTAACTTTTATCTTATGTAACAAGTCAACACACCTCAAATATGTATTTGTAGATATGAAATATTTTAGCAATGAGTAAAAGCTATCGAGAAGTTTTCGATATTGTAAAAAAATTAAGGTACTTTTTTTCTTGTATCAAATTCATATTTTTGGACAAATCTCGTATAAGATTTAAAAAAATGGCATCTGACATTTGCGTTTTACTTAATGGGCCATACAGAACTTTTTATAAAGAATAACTTTTTTTAGTAACATTACAAATAAAAAAGTTTTTCATATGTTGCCAACTTTTTCAGACATACTGTATGTACTGAATGAAGCTGTTGGAAATGATTAATTAAAAATTAATATTTTTGTATCCTTAAGCTCAAGTTGGTATTATTGATTCAAATATCAGTTATGCATTTGTTTATAACAATTTTTGTAAACAATAAGAAATAAAAAATTTAAAAAATCTTTGTCATGTGACTTCTGATCATAAAAAAACGAATCAATGGGAATCTCTTCTAAGGCCTTTTAAAAATAGGTCCTAAAAAGGAAAAAAAAATCAGATTTGTTATTTCACAATTACCGCACTTAAAATAATCATGTTGAAGTAGGAAAAAATTGTTAATTAACTAATGCATAACTAATAGAAAAATCGCGATAAAAATTTTTTCAACACTCAGAAAATTATAAATATTGGTCCTACAGTTCCCGGAGGTATAGTTTTTTTTTTGGTAAATTTCCTCCCTTTTTTGAATATTTTTTCAAATTTAAAAAATGTCAAATAGTTTTTTTTCAGTTAATCATCTACACGCTATTCCAAATCGGATGACACATCGTTTATATTGTTCGTAGGCGGAGAAAAAGTTTGACTCAAAAAGCACTTGTTAACTTGACTATAAGTAATTTATCAGGTTATTATTTATCAGCAGTCACTATTTGATTCAGAGGAAAAATACAAAAATAAAATTTACTAAAGAAATCTTCATTTGTAAGAATTGGGAAATACTTTACAACTTAACCTAAAAAAAATTAATAAATGACAAAAATGTGAAAATATTGAAAGTAAATCACTAAAAAATCAATTATTTAGTTCAGCAATTTAAAATATTTAAATTATTTTGTTTTTCTTATATGAAACTACATAAAAAATAATCTCCTTAAATATCAGTCGAACAAAAATATCTGCAGGATAATTTTTATAAAAAAAATTTAAGCTAAATGGATATAATTTATCAAGGATTAATTTTCATGAGCCTACTGTTCGCAGGTATTAATGAAGTAAATTACGTTAATTTAGCTTGTATAAATTTTTAATAAAAAGATATTTCGTGAACAAGAAAAAAATTTACAGTGATTATCACCTCGTTTTCTTTTATATTATCCTCGATAAAAATGAATAATATCCATTTTAAAAAGATTTTTTATTCAAAATCGATTGTTGAGCAATAAATTGTAGCTATTCTAAAAAATTACAACCTGAATTCTAACGCACCATTATAAAATTTTGAAAAACACATTTCAATTAGTTTTGCAGTAAAATAAGAGCTATAAAACTCGGTTAAAAGTACGTAGTGTATTTTTTTTCTTGGATTTAAATAAATCAAAACAGTATGCAAAAATATTACCTATTTGAAAAAAGTTGTGACAATAATTGTAACGATATATTTTTCCGGTATTTTAAAAGTTATTTCTTACCTCTTCTTTTACCCATTCCAAATATCGTTAAAATGAATATTTAAAAAATGGTGTCACCAAATGTGCTTTTGCCTTTTTGTTGAAATTAGAAATAAATAACTATGGAAAAATAAATTGTTATAATTTTCATTCCAAAATCAGATTTTTTTATTTTTAAGTTTTTTTAAACCAGGTTTAACCGCTATCTAATTTAATCTATACTTTTTTATTTAGGTACGTTAAAGTGATACCAAGATTTTTTTTTGACTTGATTCAAATATTCAAACCTTATTATGCTCGTTGTGGTAGAACGATGCCATGAGAAGAAAAAAAAATGAGCTCAAATGCTGAATAAAATTTAAAAAAAAACATCTGATGTTAAAAATATTTTATAATTTATAAAATATTCCAATTTTTATTTTATTCCCTTTAACTGCGGGCAAAATTTTTGCAGGGGCAAAATTATTAAAAATAAATTAAAACATTTTGGCATTAGTTGAATAATAAGTAAATTTAAATAAAACATCTATGAACTTTATTGTAATATTTTTCAAAAATTTTAAAAGAAAACTGAGTATTAAGGAATTCAAAAATTTCGAAAATATATCAAAAAATTCCAAAATTTAAAAAAAATAAATAAAAATGTATAGAAATTTCGATTATATCAAAAGTATAGCGAAAATTACCAAATTTTATTAAATATTTCAAAACATTTTAATTTCGAATATTTCAAAAATTAAAATTATCAAATTATTCAAAAGTTTCTATAATATATCGAAAATTTCAAAAAACTTTAAATTATTCGTATAATTAAAAAATATTTCATTAATTTCGACATTTTAAGTTTCAAAATGCCTTTGAAAAAATTTAAAATATATCAAAATTTTTTTTTCGAAAATTTCCATAACTGAAAATGTCAAAATATGCAAAATATATCGGAAACTTCAAAAAAACAAAATTATTCGTCTAATTTAAAATCTTCAAAAATTTCAAAAATATCAAAAATCTTAATAGGCATTAAAAAATTGTTCTAAAATTTTAAAATTAAATCAAAAATTTAGAAAAATTTTAAATTTAGCAATTTTTTTCGAAAATTTCAAAAAGTGAAAATGTCAAAATATTTAAAAATTTCTAATACATTGAAAATTTCAAAAATCATAAAATTATTCGATTAATTAAAAATATTTCAAAAATTTCAACAATTTTAAACATTTCAAAAATGTGAAAAGTTTCATTAATCATTAAAAAATTATTCTAAAATTTTAAAAACATTTAGCAATTTTTTTCGAAAATTTCAAAAAGGGAAATTGTCAAAATATTCAAAAATTTCTAAAATATATCGAAAATTTCAAAAAAACAAAATTATTTCTCTAATTAAAAAAAATTAATAATTTTAAAGGTTTCAAAAATGACAAAAGTTTCAAAAAACCATTAAAAAAATTCGATAATTTAAAAAATATATCGAAAATTTAAAAAAACTAAATTATTCTTCAAATTAAAAATTTTTCAAAAATTTCAAGAATTTTAACCAATTCAAAAATCTCAAAAGTTTTAAAAGACATTTACAACCTATTCAAAAATTTCAAAAACATTTCAAACATTTCGAAAAATTTGAAATTTTTTTCGAAAATTTCAAAAAGTGAAAATGTCAAAATTTTAAAAAAATTCTAATATATCGAAAATTTAAAAAACATAAAATTATTCGATTACTTAAAAAAATTTCAAGAATTTTAAACATTTCAAAAATGTGAAAAGTTTCAATAATCATTAAAAAATTATTCTAAAATTTCAAAAACATCAAAAATTTAGGAAAATTTAAAATTTTACAATTTTTTTCAAAAATTTCAAGAATTTTAAATATTTCAAAAATGTGAAAAGTTTCAATAATCATTAAAAAATTATTCTATTTCAAAAACATTTCAAAAATTTCGAAAAATTTGAAATTTTGTAATTTTTTTCGAAAATTTCAAAAAATGAAAATGTCAAAATGTTCAAAAATTCCCAATATATCCAAAATATCAAAAAACATAAAATTATTCGATTAATTAAAAATATTTCAAAAATTTCAAGAATTTTAAACATTTCAAAAATGTGAAAGTTTCAATTCCCATTAAAAAATTATTCTAAAATTTCAAAAACATAAAAAATTTGAAATTTTGTAATTTTTTTCGAAAATTTCAAAACATGAAATTGTCAAAATATTCAAAAATTCCTAATGTGCCGAAAATTTCAAAAAACATAAATTTATTAGATTAATTATAAATGTTTTAAAAATTTCAAGAATTTTAAACATTTCAAAAATGTCAAAGAATTTAAAAAACGTTAAAAATTATTCGAAACTTGTAAAATTTGTAAAAATTTGTAAAAATTTGTAAAAATTTGTAAAAATTTGTAAAAATTTGTAAAAATTTGTAAAAATTTGTAAAAATTTGTAAAAATTTGTAAAAATTTGTAAAAATTTGTAAAAATTTGTAAAAATTTGTAAAAATTTGTAAAAATTTGTAAAAATTTGTAAAAATTTGTAAAAATTTGTAAAAATTTGTAAAAATTTGTAAAAATTTGTAAAAATTTGTAAAAATTTGTAAAAATTTGTAAAAATTTGTAAAAATTTGTAAAAATTTGTAAAAATTTGTAAAATTTGTAAAATATGTAAAAATGTGTATAAAATTGCAGGAAAATAACAGAATATGCAAAATTGTTTATTTACGATGCCCACATCACAGCATACTTTTTACATACGACGGCCGAAGTTAAACCGTTAATATATATAAATTAAAAAATTAAATTTAGTCAGCATTTAGTTTCATAATTAAAGACGGTTGTAGAAAAAATTGTGTATATTTAAAATCTGAAGAATATTTTCAAGAAATTGAAATTCAAATTTTGTTTTAAAAAAAAAAGAATTAGCGAAAATATTGTTAAAATATCCCCATTTTGACGAGTCGCCATTGGAGTAACTGTTAAAAGTTGGAAATAGTATTACCTGGACGAGCTCTCCTAAAGCGCCTCCGCCAGCTGTGAAGTTCAGGAAACAGACAAAGGGTACCTGGGTCTCTGTGGGTCGCTTTATCTCTATTTCATAAGTGACGCCCACGTAGCCGTAGTGGGTCATATTACAAGCTGGAACAGAACAAATTATTATTAACTTTATTCATTTTGATAAGGCATGATAGAAACGACAAAGGACTACGTAATTTAGGGTATATATTCTGAAATATATTATTTAATAGGTATTTAAAATCATTTCATATGCTTCAATTAATTAGTAATAACAATCATTAGGTATTTGTATACCTTAAGCCAAAATGCTATTTTATTATTATATAACATGAGTTGCTTAAATAATTATTTATCGATCAATTTTTTTTAAATATACTTTTATTTGCAATCTGTAAGGTTACCTACAATAGGCAAAAAACTACACCTGTATATGTATGTAATAGTTATTTATGTACCAAGGGTATAAATAGATCTTTATGCCCTGAAACTCGAGGGCCTCCGGCCCGAGGGTTTGTAAATCTCCCAAGAGCATAATCATCTGTTTATACCCGCGGTGCATACAAACTTTTATGTCCCATAGTCCTTTTTGACGAACCAATTTTATTTAACTTTTTTGAAATTCTTATAATGACATCAAATATTTAATATTTGTCAATCATTTTTTATTTTTTACAGAATAATTTCATAATTTGTAAATTTTATTAATAATAATTATTAATAAGTTAAACAAAAACTATTTTTTGTTTTTATTTCCGAGCGGGCCATAAAATGCACTATGCGAGCCATAAAATTTACTATTTTGTATTATTTTGGGTAATTTAGCAATTAATAAATAAAAATATAAAATTAAAAAAAATTTATATAATAAAAATGTTTATAAATTATTTATAATAGATAAATTATAATATTTTCTAAAATTCGATTAATAAAATTACTTTGTATTTGAAAAAGATTAAAAACAAAATAAATTAGGAAAAATATACTTTGTATGCAAAATTGTTTTTTTAAAATATAGATTTACAAACTTTGTGAAATTTTTCTAAATTAGCGTTTAATATATGTTAAATCTATATAGGGTGTCCCAGAAGTTCGTACCCAAAACTTGGAATATGATAGAGGGGCTAAAATTAATGATGGTACTTCATATAAAATTTGTCCCTTACGCCCTTCGTTAACGAATTATAGGGCTCCAAAGTTAAAAACTAAAAATAGTTTTTTATTTATAATTATTAAACTGCTTATTTGAAATAAATCAAAAATTAACCATTTATAAACACCATAAATGCGCACTTAAAAGCGTTATAAACAAATCTGTCCTACCCTTGTGAAGTCAGGTACGGACTAAGTTCAATGGTTGATGAGGCACATTTTTTTATATATCTTTTTTTTTACTTCTAAATATGACAGCTAAATTCCACAAATATTTTTAAAAGAAAAATGTCCTCTTGTGACAACTCGATAAAATTAACGGTTTAAGAGATATGTGTAATTTTATGTGGCATTGCACATATGGGCGTGTTGGACGATTTTTGTATAAGTAAACAATAAAAAAAATAGCTGTAAAATAGAAAGAAATAGGAAAAACTATAAAAAATGGGGAAAAATAAGAAAAACAAAATAGAAAAAAGAAGGAAATAATAATAAAACACAAGAAAACAGGAAAAAAAGCAAAAATACAGAAAAATATGAAAAAATAGAAAAAATGTAAAAAACAGAGTAAAATATGAAAAATGAAAAGAAATAGGCAAAAATAGGGAAATGTACAAAAAAATTGGCACAAACAGAAAAATAGGAAAAAAATAAAAAAATAGGAAAAAACAAAACAAATTAACAAAAAATAGGCAAAATAGAAAATAAGCGGAAAATAAGAAAATTTAAAAAATAGAAAAAATGGGAGAAATTAGTTATTAAATAGGGAAAAATGGGCATAAAGTACACCTTTATAAAGTTGGTAACTAAGCAATAAAAACATAATATTGAACTAGTATGACATAAAATCTATTTGGATGATGTACCCCACAGCTCGATTCCATAATTCCATATGGGCTTTTGTTACGTTTTCTTTGTGCCAACCTGTATTTTCATTATTCCTCTACTCCGTATATTTTATAGTTTCATATTCGCTTGATGTTCCCTTTCTTATTTCCTCGCGTCATGACCCCCTCTTCTCTTAACATTCTTATAAAATGCCTACCCATGCTAATAACCTCCTTTTTCTTTATCTATTGAGTACAAGTAATAGACTTTGTATATCTTTATATCGCCAGTGTTTTCTACTGAATATTTCTTTCTCTCCCCTTTATTTATAGGGGTTTTTTTTCGGTGGTATGTATTGCTGGTTCCACTTCCCAATCAGTTTCTATTACCTGGACAGTGGTCAAGTTTTGCCGGGTCCAAGAAGTTTTTTTGTTTTCTGGACAAGCTGAGAACAGGACAACTTAGAAGAGGACAGATGACAAAAGAAAGCTTTCGTCTACAAAATCAAGACCCTCTACTTTAAAGAAACTAAGTTTTATTTATTGAAAAAAAAAGAAAATCTCTGATATTATCGTAAATAATAAATAAACAAATATAACGTTTCATTTGAGTTTAATTTCCTTAATCCTAAAAAAAAGGAAACGACCGATTTTGAAATATATCATAGTTTTTTTGTCAATTGTTTCTAATCACATCAAAAAAATCAACTGACTGGCGTCCAAATTTTTTTTCATTTAAAATTTTACTTCTTATGTATTTCAAATTCTATTCGTGGAACGAATCCATAATAAAATTTTGAGCTTGATCACTTTCTTTTACATTTTTTTTTAGTATGACTTTATATAGTAGAAGCTCTTTTGTTAATAGTTAGTTGGGATCTGCGGCCTATTATCCAATAGAGTTTGCTAATTTTTATGGCTCATTGTTTTCTCTTTTGTAAGTATATGTATTTTCCACGTTAGTCGTCGGTACAGGTGAATTCCTAAGTATTTTAAACTTTAGTTTTGTTGCAAAAACTGCCCGTTTAACGCCACAGTTGGACATGTTCCTCTTCGTTGGATATAGGTAACATGGATTGATTTTGTTTCATTTACTCTTACGCATTTTCTGTTCCACCCTGTATTTTCATTATTCCTCTGGTCAGTATATCTTAATTTCAGACTCGCTTGATATACCTTCTTAATTTCCCCGCGTCGTGTCCCTTCTCAAGATCTCCCTCTTCTCTTGGTATAACTATAAAATGTCTTTCCAATGTTAACAATTCTCTCTTTGCTTCTTCAGTCAGAACAATTGACTTTTATTTTGTCTATGTTGCTTATTGAAAATTTCTTTTCTTGCCCCTGATACATAAGTTTTTATTATATTAAATTTTCACTTATGTCCCCTGTTATCATTATTATTTCGACGAATTAACTTTTATTTACTGTTATTATTAACTCTTTTTTTCATGTCAGTATAATTTTTATATTTACTTAAAAGTTAATATCTTATCTTTTATAATAATATAACTTATCTGATTTTTGTGGTACTTTTTCAGTCTCAATTACAAAAAGAGAATCTATTTTTAATTTGTTTTTACAGATTGTCTTAAAATTTAATTCACTTATCATTGTTTTTTTTTATAAAAACAGAGACCACGATATCTGGTAATTTATAAGATTTTTGTCTTATATTTACTTTATGTGAACTTTTAATGTTTTTGGACTGATCGGTTTTTTTTTGTCTCTTTTGAAACAAGTTTTTTCTTTGGAACGAGTCTTTTGTAAACTAGTTTTCTTTTCTTACTGTATCAGAACCTGCTGTTGGGTTGACATCTTTTTACTGCCGGATCCTGGAAATTTTTGGAACAAACTCGAGGACAAGAACAAAACCAAGCTAAGTTTTTTTGTCAATTATTTCTAAAGCTTGCATGATATGAAGCAATGCAACCTGCAACGCCATGCAAGACGCAATTTGTCTTGATCAAAGGCATGCGCAGTTAAGAGCTTTTGCGAGAGCTTGCAATTGCAACTTTATCCGTTTGGTGCGATTTCTATTACCTGAAAGTTGCAATTCTAGAGAGAAATCTAGTTACTTTTGGTTTACCAACTCACCAAATGTCACTTCACTTGTCATTCAGGATTGTCATTTTTATTTGAATTGTTTTTTTCATACTTTTTGAGGTTAGAAAATTGCTATTGAACCGCCGTATCGGCCGTTTAAAATAATTTATGAAGCCGGCGGCGGTAGCGGTTCAATAGCAACCGCTTTTTTGGAAGGGGGGTTGGCAGCCATGTTGCAATGGCAAGAGACTTGCATAATGTCAAACAACATGCAATATTCAACATCGGCAATACTTTGACCTTGCAAGAACTTGCTGCAATTGCTTGCAAGTTGTATTCCTCCATGTCATGCGAGCTTAAATACATCAAAAAATCAATTAGACTGGCGCCTAAAATTCTTTTTTATATAATATTTGACCTTTCGATATATTTCAAACTCTATTCGTGGAACCAACACATAATAAAAATAATTGAGCTTAATTCACCTTTATTACTAAATCACTTTTATCAATAAATAAAAAATATCCTTTCGCCAAGTTTTTAGCCAGGCGGAAATAGCGTTCAGGTTTGTCTGCAGGATTTGGGAAGAAATAACAGGATCTTGATGAGATGCCAGAACCAGTGTCATCTGCATATGTTACCGTAGTTATATTGGTGTTTATGGGAATATCCGTTGTGTATATAATGTAGAGAATCGGACCAAGTAGTTTTCCTTGTGGGACCCCTGACATTATTGGACGCAGAGTTGAGATTTGATCTTGAAATTTGACTTAAAAAATATCGGTCTTGCAGGTAGGATTTTAGGATAAGAAATAGGTTAATTGGAAGGGTTTTTCTGATTTTGTATAGTACTCCATCGTGCCAGACCTTGTCGAATACCTTGGCGATGTTTAAGATCAAATTAGTAAAGTGAAATGTACAGTTTTGAAAAGCTTAATATTTTTAGTTTTTCGAATAATTTACAAACTCATTATGATGGAGCTATCTAACGACACTCAGTTGTACTGGTCATATATTTTATAATTTTTATTTATAAACTGAATATGTCCTACAATAAATATAATATACTACAAATTGATATTGTATTTACTGGTTTCATAAAACCTTTAACCAACTAGATCAGAAGTTACATCAATGTGGAGTGACTGGTAACTCCTTAAATTTTTTTTTTGTAATTCATAATAGCAATAATTTTTGAAAGCTCTAACTTAGGAATTTTTCTGTTCATAATATTCAATAATGTTTTTCCATTAATTACCGATCTGAGTATCTACTTTATAGGTAATTTTAATTGTTCAGAGCTAATATGAAGCGTAAAACTTCTCGTTTAATATTATTTTCGAGATATGCTTATTTATGCATATTATAGGCTAAGAACCTACAACGCGTTAAAGCAGTTTTCTCAAGTTTGCAGGAGACAAGATAAATTGTTGATTGTTTTCATCGTGGAAGTCTTGAAGATTCACAGTGTTATGAAATATTGCTTGAAAATTTATGAACTTGATAACAAATTTTGAACTACGCCGTGTGGGTTATATAAGAAGCAAAAGTACTCAGTGTCCCAATAAGAAATGAATATAGAAATCCGAGGGTACAATTTTTCATTTATGTCGTAATTTCTATGATATGATCGATTATAGATATCTAGTGTAATAAAATAATTTGTATGAATTTTTAAATAGGTTTATTGTTGATATAATATAATATTTTTTTTGCTTTTCCGTATACAGATATCTATACAATAATTTACAATAATAATTTTTTTTTTATTTTTCTATATACCGGTCGCCCATTTATGACCAGTTGGTTGCGCATGGGCTGCCAAGTTACTTAATTTAAATATATGTATGATTTGTACAATACAAAAATAATAAGAGACAATACAATTTTCTTAATAAAAACTAAAATAAGCAAAATTTTAAAACAAGTAAATGAATACAAACTATATTTTATACTACATGCATTTGAAATTACAAGTATAAATTTTTTACAGAAATTCTTCAGGAATTTTACGGCAGTTCTGTTTTCCTTGTATTGTTAATCGATTAGCTCTGTCACAGAAAACAGAAATCTGAAAACTTTCGAAAGAAATCGAAAAAAATATAAAAAAATAGAAAAAAAATCAAATCGAACGAGATAAAAGGACTCAAAAGAAATCGAAAAATATATAAAAGAAATGAAAAACAATCAAAATTAATCGAAAAAAAAACAATGACAAAAATCGAAAAAGATCAACAAAAGTCGAAACAGATCCTAAAAATCAATAGAAATAAAAAATAATAAAAAAAAAATCGACACAATCGAAAAAGATCGAAAAAATCGAACGAGATTGAAAGAAATCGAAAAAATCGAAAGAAATCGACAAAAATCGAAAAAAACAGAAAAATAAGAAAACGTTAGAAAAAAAACTGCAGGAATTTGAAAAAAATCACAAAAGAATAGAAAAAATTCAAAAACAACAGAAAAACATCAGAAAATTGAGAAAAAAACAAAAAATCAAAAAAATATCGGAGGATAGGAAATAGTTAGAAAAGAAAACAAAGAAATAAAAAAAAACAATAAGAACAAACAACAACAAAATAATGAGAAAACAATCAAAAAAAAATTAGAAAAAATTGAAAAAATCAGAATAAAACATGAAAAAAAAAACAAAAAATTTAGTGAAAAATGAGAAAAAGTATCGAAAAAATAAGAAAACATCGGAAATAATCGAAAAAGAAACAAAAATTAAATTATTGGAAAATATTTGAAAATAAATGAAGAATAGAATTGTAAAACATGAAAAAAATAAAAAAAAAATCAAGAAAACCGCAAAAACCGGAAAAGGTGGATAAAATCGTAAAGAACAACAAATATCCGGAACAATTGTGAACAAAAGAAAAATAAAAAAATAAATGGAAAACATCGAACGAATTGAAATAAATCGCAACAAAATAATAAAAAAAATGGCAAAAAAAATTGTAAAAGAAATCAAAGGAATAAGAAAAAATGAGAAAAGAAAAGAAACTAACAAAAAAATAAAACAATGAGAAAAAAAATTAGAAAATATTGAAAAAATCAGAATAAAACATGAAAATCAAATAATTTAGTGACAAACGAGAAAAAGGTATCGAAAAAATAAGAAAACATCCTAAATAATCGAAAAAGAAACAAAAATTATTGGAAAATATTTGGAAACAAATGAAGAACAAAAATTGTAAAATATGGAAAAAAATTTAAAAAAGTTCAAAAAAATTGCAAAAAAAACGAAAAATTGGAAAAAATTCGTAAAGTACAACGAAAAACAGGAACGATTGTGAACAAGAAAGTAAGAAAAAAATAAACGAAAAACATCGAAAGAGTTGAAATAAATAGCAACAAAATCACAAGAGATGGCAAAAAAATCGGAAAAAAAGAAATAAAAACAAGACAAAACAACGAAAAAAAAAATCGAAAAAAAAAACAGAAAAATACAAAACATCAGAATAATGAGAAAACAGGAAAAAAGTAATAGAAAAATAATAGACAAATGCAACAAAAAAGAGGAAAAACTAGAAAAAATCGAAAAAATCAGAAAAAAAACAAAAAAACAGAAAACTGTCTTCCTATAAAATAATTATAAAATATTAGAAAAGGAAAAAGTAATAAAAAAACAGAACAATGAGAAAAGATTAAAAAAAATCGAAAAAAAAACAGAAAAAACAAAACATCAGAATAATGAGAAAACAGGAAAAAATTAAAAGAAAAATAATAGAAAAATGCAAAAAAAAAGAGGAAAAATTAGAAAAAATCGAAAAAATCAGAAAAAAAAACAAAAAAACAATAAACTCTCTTCCTATAAAATAATTATAAAATTATAAAATATAAGAAAAGGAAAAAGAAATAAAAAAACAGAACAATGAGAAAAGATTAAAAAAAATCGAAAAAAAAACAGAAAAAACAAAACATCAGAATAATGAGAAAACAGGAAAAAAGTGAAAGAAAAATAATAGAAAAATGCAACAAAAAAGAGGAAAAATTAGAAAAAATCAGAAAAAAAAACCAAAAAAATGGAAAACTCACTTCCCATAAAATAATTATAAAATTATAAAATATTAGAAAAGGAAAAAGAAATAAAAAAACAGAACAATGAGAAAACATTAAAAAAAAATCGAAAAAAAAACTGAAGAAACCAGAAAAAAAAAACAAAAGAAAAATAATAGAAAAATACAACAAAAAATAGGAAAAATTAGAAAAAATCAGAAAAAAAACAAAAAATCAGAAAACTCTTTCTATAAAATAATTATAAAATATTAAAAAAAGAAAGAAAAAGCAATATAAAAACAGAACATTTAGAAAAGATTAAAAAAAAAACAAAACATCAGAATAATGAGAAAACATGAAAAAAGTAAAAGAAAAATAATAGAGAAAAATTAAAAATAATAAGGAAAAAACGAAAATAATCAAAAAAATTGTAAAAAATCAAAAAAAAAACGAAAAAAAAAAACGCTAAAATTAAACAATGTGTCAACAATTTCTGCAACATCCCTATCCATTTCGTTAACTCCGTTTGACATTAGGTTCTAAAAATTTGAATTGGAAAAAGTTTTCATATGCAAACAACTTAAATTTGTATGATGGGTACCGGAAGGACCAGTCCGATCCTGCTCAAATTCACTGGGGTTCTTTCTTGGACAAAACTAACTCGGTAAAGTGAAAACCGGAACTAGATCGGAAATTTCGTTCAATAGTTACAGTGTTTACATCCAGACAGACAGACATCTAGATGTCCGTACAGGAATTTTTGTGCATTTTCGGACTCAAGGAACTCGAAAGTGATAAAAAGTGGGGGCAAAAATTTTTTTTCGCCATTACGAGGATTTTGGGTCTCAGTAATAAAAAGTATATAGTTGGTATACTGTAAACGTAATTTTGCCAATTGTTAGTTATCAAAATTAATATATTAAAATATTCCATATTCAGGAATATCAATCTCTAAATTCCACTACTCTATGTTTCTATGTCAATTCTACAATGATTGTCCTAACTATACAATGCTCTATTTAAATAATGAACCAAACAGTCTCTATACTATACGCTCTTGTCTCAGATCCCACATGCGTCACATCGCTTAATTGATCATTTACAATAATGATAATTGGTTCAGAATGGGTCAGAATTTCGAAACGCTACTATTTGCCGGAATGGCTCGGCCTTCTAGGAAACTCCAGACTGTATCGGTGGTTTTGTTACAAGAAAATTACATGGACTTTGACGGGCTCTGCTGGTTTTGTTCTTTGATCGATCGATAATTGAAACTGCGGTTAAGAAGCTTTCCATTAATTGGGTCTCTGGTGTATCGAGGGGTAAACAGCAAATTGTTTCGGACAAGGAACCTTATATTCAAATATTTTGTAGTTAGGGGAACAAAAAGTTTACCTCAACTTGCTTCTTAGAAATATATAGTCCAGTTAAATTAATAATAATAACGATCGAATTTTTAGTCTAAAAATTTTATAAGGAACTATACAAGATTGGGTTTCTGTCTTTAATTTATTTAACGAATAATAAAACTTTAAGTCATACCACAAAAATTTATTCAATGGTTAAAACTTGAGTAACTTGGCGACATGTTTCGGCCAATGATGGCCATTATCAGGCAAAAATAACGAAGAAATTGTACATGGTTTTAAAATTTGGTATGAAAATTAAGCGGCAATATGTTAAAAAATTTCAAAATATTATTTAAAAATAACAACTAGTTGAAAACTTAAACCAATGTGAACCTCTAAACTAGTTGTTGTTTTTAAATAATTTTTTTTATTTTTTTATCTTGTTACCGTTTAATTTCCATACCAAATTTTATGACCATAGTAGTAGTAAGTAAGTCACTTGAGCACACATTCCCCGATTTTTCCCCAAATCTGGGGAAATTTATAGAGTAGATCTGGCAACAGCGCACCCTATGTCCACCGTGTTAAGTACGAGAGATAATTCCCTAAAAATACCTACAAATTGGGTAAATTGTAATACAAATCAATTTTTTTCATTAATTTCGGATCATTAATAACGGAGATATACGTTAAGGTCCTTTTGGAAATTTTGGCTCAAAAAGTGGAGGGGGTAACGCGGAGTTGAATAAATCACAAAGGTCTACAGACGTCTGAAGTACGTCTTCTGTAGACGTCTGAAGTACGTCTTCTATAGACGTCTGTGGTGACCTGTAGACCTCTGTAGACCTCTGTAGGCGTCTGAAGTACGTCTTCTGTAGACGTCTGTAGACCTTTGTAGGTGTCTGTGATTTATTCAACTCCGCGTTACCACTCCACTTTTTGAGCCAAAATTGCCAGAACGGACATTAGATTTCCTTATGGAGATTTACATGTAAAAATGAGGGTTTTGATTGTAGAACTCTCATAGCAACTGGCCAGTGGGGCGTGGCTTAACGAGGCGCTGTTGCCATTCGGTACCCAATTTATAGGTATTTTTAGGGAATTATCTCCCGTACTTAACACGGTGGACATAGGGTGCGCTGCTGATAGATCTACTGTATAAATTTCCCCAGATCTGGAGAAAAATCTGGGAATGTGTGCTCAAGTGACTTACTTACTACTGACCATGTACAATTCCTTCGTTTTGCCTGATGATGGCCATCATTGGCCGAAACATGTTGCCAAATTATTCATGTTTTAAGCATTGCATAAATTTTGTGGTATGACTTTAAGTTTTATTATTCGTTGAATAATTTACCAAATTTGAGTTATGAATAATCTTTTTTTTTTTAATTTATTTATTTATATTTATCAGGTTTGTATTATTTTTGGGTCGCTTTTAAGTGTCCGTACCAAATAATGAAATAAATAAATTTAGTCATTACTGATTTTTAATCAAAAATTGTCTCTGTTTACTCTTTCGAAAACTATACATTCCGATCATTACAAAATAGTTGTTTCATCCTTATAGAAATCATCAGTGGTAATTGTGTTACTATTATTCTTCATTTGTTTAAATATTTAAAATGGTATTAAGAAAATTTTTGTAATTGGTAAATTTAATAGTTAAACCAACATTAAACTATTAAAATCTGCTTTTTTCCGTTTTTTATATTATGTTTATGTAATTCAAAGACTATTGTGGTAGTACAGTCAATCTATCGTAAAAAAATGGTCTCCACAAGATTGGTGCTAAACTACCCAAAATGTCGTGTTATCTCTTTTTAACCAATTTTTTGTGCATACTTTTTTTTTCTATCACTTACCATCTTCGAGATAAACGAAAACCAAAATTTTTTTAGGTTATATTCTCTTTTGTCGTACAAATTTATAGATTTACTGTACTCATATTATTTTTCTTTGTGATTTTTATTTCATAGAATTTAAAATCTTTAATATAAGCGGCAAAATCCTGATTGACTGACTGACTGAGAATAGTACATAATGGAGAAAAATAGGAGAAAATAGTGAAAAACAGGAAAATTAGGAATAAATAAAGAAAATAGTGAAAAATAGAAAAAACTAGGGAAAAGTAGGATAAAATAGAAAAAATAGGAATAAATAGTGAAATACGGAAACTAGAGAAAAATAGGGTTAAATGCTGGAAATATGGGAAAATAGTGGATATAAAGATAAATAAGGAAAAGTAGGGAAAAAAAGAAAACTAGAAAAAAAAGGAAAATGGAGAATAATATAGACACATACGGTCAAATACCGAAAAACAGGAAAAATATAAAGAAATAGGAAAAAACAGGGAAAATAGGAAAAAATGGGGAAATAGAGCAAAATAGGGAAAATGGTTAAAAATAGGCAAAATAGGGAAAACAATTTTAATTAGAGAAATATAAGACAAAATAAATAAAACAGGAAAATAATTGAAAACAGGAAAGAAATAGGAAAAATTGATAAAAAAAAAATAAAAATCAAAAAAAAAGCGGAAAATAGAGAAAATAATGAAAAAATATATGTTCCATTAGCTAAATTAAAATGCTTTTTTAAAATCATTTCGTAGCTAAGAAAAAAAATATTGTTACTATTGCAAATATTTTTTTTAAGGAATTCAACATTTTCTGCTGTAGTAGAAATCTAAAATATGAATAAGAATCTTTTTCGTCATTGCAATTCACAAAAAAAAAATAACTTCTAAATTAGTAAACCTACTTTTTTAATACTAAAAACTGGTTTTTAAAGAATATGCGTTTCAGACAAAAAAAAATTTAACCACAAAAAACTACTTTTCAGTGAGGAAAATTTTATTTTCTAACACCCCTAAAATTAATAAAAAGTTATGTGTTTTTTTAAAAGTAAAAAATAGATTTTTGGGTTAGTAAACTTTTTGCCTTTGTCTGTAAAACTGTGCATGTGTTTGATTTATATTTTTTTTGGTTATTCTAAGATCAAATCTTATATTATAATAAATATGCATCAGTGTAGTACATTTGGATACAAATATAAAGAGAAATATCTATACTTTGTTCAAATTGCTTTAGAACTGAATTTTATATTAAGAGAATAAATCTGTAAAAAGAAAACTATTGATGACTAATGATAAAATAGTATATTGTATCACAAGGGCAAAAAATGAACTTTAGCAGCCCACGGCTATTAGATGCACAAGCGAGCGTAGCGAAGCGAAGGCAGATAATAGCTAAGGAAAATATAAAATAAATATTTTATCGATTTGTTGTCTTGCTATTTCAAACTTCAATTTATTCTGACGTTTAATGAAAATTTATGTGAAACGTCAAACAGTTAAAGGTGTCTAGATATAGTGAAAAACTATAAAATTAGATTGTTATGACTTTTGCAAGGGACTTTCGGCCATATTTTTGGGGTTGATATGAAAAAATGTATTTCGACTTGGCATAGATAAATAAAATATATAAATATATAAAGTGATACCACAAATTAGCAATTTCAAATTTAGTGATTTTTAATTATAAATGTGGATTTTTTCGTCAGTCATTACTTCTTTAAGAAAATTATACAGAGTTAAAGACAACAAAATTATTCCAACTTAAAGGTAAAAATTTAAATAAATAAAGTACGAGTGAATTTTTTTTTTTAAATTTTAAATTTTTATCTCCATAAAACAATTACTATACGCTTTCTGTAGATTTGGCATATAATTAAATATACACATCAAACTTTCACTAGTTTAATATTAATTTACCATGACTTTAAAATTCTTTCATCCTTCAGTCCATGGAAACAATAAAACCATCAATCCCTGCTACCGAAAAAGCAATTAAACATAACCTTAACCCAATTAACGGGGATCGCTATAACCAGTGAGACTGTTTTTTGGACGCCAATTAGGCAACACTCGATCGCTCTGCGAATTCGTTTAATTAATTCTCTTTTATTAAAAAAAAGCAGAACCTAAAGCCGTATGCCTCTATATTTAAATTGGTTTTTCGTTTTTTGCTAGCTCCTGCACAGGTTAGGGCAAATTTTTCCTTACCGTTAGAATTTTTGATATGGATCTGTATTTTTTTTAAATATTTTAATAAATGTCTTTTACAGCGGGAGTGGTTAAAATATATACAGGGTGTCCAGAAACACTCTGCATTATGCATATTAAAAATTCCATCTCATGTGAAAATAGCTTCATCAGAAAACAAAATGTTTAAAAATAAGTGATGATTTTGATTTTCTTGCATTGGTAACCAAGTAGAAAAGTCCACACGGGCAGGAAAATCACCATCATTAATAGCCTGAACTTTTCTAAAATGAAATGAGTACAAGTTTTCACGATGGACAATATTCCACACAGATGATTTAGAAATATTAAGGCGGCCTTGCATACCATCTTTTAGAAGCCAGCTTCTAAATTATAACCAATCACATTCCTCAATTTCTTTCCGCTATTTTTCAAGGTCATGCCGCTAAATGTTGGGTGAAGTTTATCTTTTTAGCGGCTTTTTTACATTTGATCTCCTTTTATTGTCATACCTCTCTTTATCTATTCTCATTTCATAACCAAACTTCTTTGTTTGTGGCTAGGCTCCTAGGCTGTGTTTACTGTAGTATTTTAAAAATAAAAAGCAAAATGAGTACAAAAACGATAAGCGTAAAATTCGAAGTAAACGGATGTATTTACAATTTTATAGTGGACAACGATATAGCATTGTTATTGTATAATTGGGGCTGAAAGAAGTTTGTGTGCAAGGCATGGAAAAAAAAATTAGCTTCTAATTAATAAAAAGTCAACTTGTAGAAGCTGGTATGCAAGGTCGCCTTTAGGATACCTTGCAGCTAATCTTCTTATGATAATTTCAGGGTTTTCCTCGATTTCCATTAAAATATCATTCTCATATTCCTCGAATACGTCAGCATGTCTACCAATTTCGTTGTTACTGAGAATTACAGATCCTGTTTCCCTAAGTCTTTGATGAAGAACTGTGAATGTTATTGAAGCAGGATGTCTGCTATTTGGAAATTTTTCAGCATACCTATATGACGCTCCATTTCACTATACACTAAATGCATTTCAGCATATTCTTCATTACTAAACCGAATCATCTTTAACTTTTAACAGAATTTTAGACATTAAGATAATTCTAAACAATAAGTAACACAAAAATTATTTACTGTATGAACACCAGTCATTTAACATTTATGTAATTGTTATTTCGTTTATTTTCCACAGCCATGATAAGTTTAAATCGATTTTTCTCTAAAACGGATGGTATCATTTTTGTGGGAAAATAACGAAACTTTTTAAATATGATTCCAAAATGGCGAATTTTTGAAAGACAAAAAACAATTAAATAAAAATATCCAAAACCCCACGAAAATGAGCCGCTTATGACTACATTAAAAAAAATCTTATTTACGAAATTTGATTGGTTAGATCTAAATAAATAAATGTACAAAATGATATCATTTGAAAGAAATCCGTTTTGAACATATTTCAATTAAACCGATATTAAAATCAAAAAAATTTTTTTTTTAAGAATTAGTAATAGTTATAGTTTGTGTTAGTGTTACATTCATTGGTTGAATTATTATACTTATTAGTAAATATTGAATACAGTTTTTATATGGAAATAGCAAAATTAACAGTATATGGAATTATGTAAGTAATAAGGATTTCAATATTATTGGATAAATTGTAAAATACTATGGAGAGGGCTTAAATCATTTGATTCGAAAATGTCACTGTGATGGGAAAACGAACGTTCCTTGTCATGTGGAAGTGTCTTTTTTGGTAAGTGGGGTTAGAAATTTTGTAAAGTGTTAAAAATTTTAAGTAGGCGAGAAGAATAAAAAAGATTGAATGATTATTGATGAAAAAAGGTATTTTTGTAAATGAATTTTGATTGTCAAAGAGAATATTAAGATTTATTGAAATGGATTTATAGATAAATGTTATAGACAAGATGTTATGGAAAATAAATAAAATCTAATATAAAAAAAGGTAAAATTTTATTTATAAAAAAAAATATAAGAACTAAACACTGGGTTAAGAAAAAGGAGCGTAAAAATCATCAATTAAAAGTAGCAGATATTTATAACAGAAATAGTAGCAGAGACATTTGGTAGCAGACTGAAAAGCAGCCGAGGATTATATTTTTTATAGAAATTTTATATTTTTTTTATTATTGTAAATTTAAATGTTATCATTTTTTAAAATTTGTGAACCCACCCAAAAATGAGAACTACATGTTAAGGAATTGAAAGTTTTCATAAATAGAGGATTCCAAAACAATACAATATATAAAATATAAATGTTCAAAAATTTACAATTATGTTATGAACAGCTCTGTTTTTCAGGTGTCTCGTATTTACATAGCATTGATTTTTTGCGAGATTTTTTTCATTATGTAAATATTTGTAGTACAGGAAAATCAGTGTTTTATTTACTAAAAGAGCACTCACATGAAAGAAATTACATTACAAGATTTTAAAGCGAGGCAGTCATTTTACACGTTTGCGAAAACAACATGGTACCGATGTAATGATGAACAAAGGTTATTTTCGAAAACTGGGGAGGTAGTGCCTACCTTTATAATGGAAGCTATTTGTAAGTCTTGGTTGGCTGCTTCTTTGGTATGAAGCTATTCATTGCATGAACATCTGCTGCTACCCATTTTGATTTTTCAGGGCTGTTACTAAGTTTTTGTAATGTTCTTCTCTCTTCCTTTGCTTAGTTTATTTCTTCAGTCTCGGTGGTTTGTCTCTTCTTCTTTGCTGTTTCTTCTTGCGCTTAGTGTCATTTTCCGGTCTTTCCGGTCTGTCTGTTTGCCTCCTCTGCGGAATCTGTTGGCCTCTATGCTGTTTCTGTCGTGTTTTTAAGACTTTGTATTTCCAGTTTTTTTTTCCTTTTGTATTCTTCTTGCATTGTCTCTGTATCTGTATCGGTGAGATCTACTATTATATCATCCCCGATTTCCGGCATTTTTTGCTTTTCCTTTTTATTTAGATATATCTTTTTAGACTCTGGTTAAATTTTATATTTGATTTAATTTTAGATGCTATTAAGCCCAAAAAACAACATTTTTGCTCAAATTTTGAAACAATCGGTGGTGTAAGAAATTGGAAGAGTAATAAATAAATTTAAAGATACAAAGAGAATATACACTATAATCCATATATTTGAAACGGACAAAATAAGAAAATTTTCTTTTTGCAGGATAATATTCATAAAAAAATGAAATGTTTCCAACAAAAAACCCATTTTGTGCGAAGCTTGATTAATAAATATAAAATCACCACACAATTATTACAATTAAATCTTAAAAATCCCAAGGCTATTAAGTCAACACAAAATTAAACGTACTTTTACGAAGTGATAAGGACTAGTATTTTTAGCACATTGTGAATGTATAACCCCTCCCCCTCCCCGCCGCTTATAGTATATAGGAGGTGAGTCGTGTAGAGGTATATTTTTTAGGGAGAAATGTGGGAAACCCAGAGAAGCAGGGTGCTTTTCTAAGTAATTATTTAATTATTTTTCCTCCCCACCTTTCTTTTTTGCCTCACTTTTACCCTCTTTGCCGCTGTTGATTTTTGCTCATTTTTCTCTTTTTTCCACTTTTGTTTTTTCTCAAATTATTTTTTTGGCCCCTTTATTCCTTTTTTTCACTCTTGTTTTTAAACTCTTTTTCCACTTTTGTTTTTTTACCCATTTTTTCCCATTCTTTTATTGTCCCCTTTTTCCATTTTTTCATACTCTTGTTTTTTGCCCTTTTTTACCCTCTTTATTCCTAACTCTGATTTTTTGAATCACATTTTTTCTTCCCTTTATTTTCCAATTTTGTTTTTACTTCACTTTTTACCCACTTTTAGAGTTTTCGAAGAAAAAAACTCTTATAAAACGTTTTTGTCCGTCCGTCCGTCTGTTAGCCTGATTCAACTCAAGAACGGTGAGAGATAGACACAGACGGACGACGGCAATCGATTCAGCATCGTTAAAAACCCCTAAAATGATATTAATTTTGACATATTTTTACTTTTCCGCTACTTATACTATATATACTGTAGTATTTAAGGTATATACCTATATAGAAAATTTTCGTAACTTTAAATTTTTGAAACACGAAATTATGGCCGTTTTTTGCTTGTTTATTCCTACTTGTATTTTTTGCCCTACTATTTTTTTCTCCACTTTCCCCACTAATTAAACCGTATTAAACCACAGAAACTGAAGCCTTTTTATTATAAACAAAAAAGCTATTTATTGCTATAGTCCTGCTTTGAAAATAATTAATTTATTTCTATAAAATATTAATATGGTTTGCTGAAAGATTCATTAGGGAGCATCCTCTTGGGAGGCTATAAAAATCGAGACCGTTAGTTCTAAAGAGACTATTAAGGTAAAACCGATTGGTACGTGCTCTGAAACAGGTAGTGGCTCGCCAAAAATCTAAACCACGTCCTAAAGCTCAATTATCGGAAGTTTATACTTTATAGAACGAATAAAATAGCCTAGTGCAATGAGTAATTTACTATTATGGTGAATTATCCATGTTTTGAATATATATTTTTTTAAATCTATTGCTAACATACCAATTATGTATTAAAAATTATTATTAATTTATTATCAATTCAAGTAATACAGAAGATTTCAGTTTTTTATAAATTGTGTCTGGACTTTTTCTATTGTCGTTAAAGTAGAAAATTAAATCATTCTTGTTTCAAAGATGATAGGATGATAAAATATTATTATTTATAAGGTACTTATAGTTTTGATATTTTGTATCTTTAACCTGTATAAAATGCAATATCGCTGTGGCAGTAGACACGAAAAATAATAACTAAAAAAAATGTAGAGAAAGGTAATTTATTTAGAATTTAAATAGGTGGACCAAATTGAGAAAATAGGGTAAATTGGTAAGAAATAAGTAAAATAGGAAAAAATAATGGAAAAATAGAAGAAAGGAGGAAAAATAGAAAAACGGGGAAGGAAGAAATAGGGAAAAATTGAACAAGATAAAGAAAATAGGGAAGTTAGAAAAAATAGAGAAAAATTGGCAAAATTAGGATAATATATGGAATAATAATGAAAATAGGAGAAAATTATGGAAATTAGAGAAAAATTTGAAACAATAGGAAACACATGGGAAAATAGTGAACAATAGGAGAAAATAGTGAAAAATAGGGAAATTGGAAAAAATAGAAATTATTAGACATAAATAGGAAAAATAATGAGAAACAAGAAAAATAGATAGAAATCGGAAAAAAGGTACAATTAGGAAAAATAGGAACATTAGAGAAAACTAGCGAAAACATAAAAAATAGAAAAAAACAGGAAAAAACATGGAAAAATTATAAAAAATGGCTTAACGAGGAGAAACGGTGAAAAACGAGGAAAATAAAGAAATCCAGGACAAAATAGGAAAAAATGCACAAATTTAAAAACAAATCCACAATGTATTTTTCCCCACTCGAACTAGTAAAAAAAAAGCAACAAAGTATTTTTCTACACAGGAAATTGAAAACCAAAGCAATAACGCATTTTACCAAAAAAAAAAAAAATTGAAATCCAAAGCAAGAGTGAATTTTTCCATACACAAATTTAAAAATAAATAAAAACTAGTAAAAGGAATAATCTCTGCGTGATTTTTCAAGACTACGGCTCCTTTCCGTCAGCGGAAGAAAGTTCGATTCGAAAAAATCGGAATTTTCCCAAAAAAAATTTTTTTTTCATTTTTTTTCAATGAGCCGGATGTGATATAAATATCAATCGACGTGTCTTGACTTACACAATGCCTTAAAAGAAATCAGTATCGACAAATTTGCTTTTCTTATCGAGATATCTCGAATAGAAGTTTCACTTAGTAGGCGGGACCGAGATCCTCGGACCCAAAATTGCTCATCTTCTGATAGAGCCTTTCTTTTTTGAATAAAACCGATAGCCGAAAGAATTTTCCGGATTGGCCGTACCGTTCTCGAGTTATCGTGCGCACCGACATCCACACATCCACACAGACAGACGTTTTTTTTTCGCGGAAAATCAATTTTTTCCACGTTTCATGACATTTTAAGTCATTTGGAGCAAAAAAAATTTTTGAAATATTAGCAGGGCCCTAGCAAATACATTTTTCTTGTCGCGAATTAGGAAAGCAAAGCAACAATGCATTTCTTAACACGCGGTTTTAAAAAAAAAGAAAGAATGCATTTTTCCATACACCAATTTAAAAACAAACTAATTTTAAAACCCTACAGAGCGTTAAAGTAGTGTACTTTTGGTTAGTGGTGATGATATTCTTCAACATAGGAAAAAATATGAAAAAATAAAGAAAAATAGAATAAAATAGAAAAAAATAGGGACCAATATTGAAAAATGGTTAAATATGAGGAGAAATGGTCAAAAATGGGGAACAATAAAGAAAAATAGGGAAACATCTGAAAAAATATGAATGAATATGAAAAAATATGAAAAAATATGAAAAAATATGAAAAAATATGAAAGAATATGAAAAATATGAAAAAATATGAAAAAATATGGAAAAACAAGCAAATCTCGGTCGTTCAGCACCGGGTATTTAGCTAGTAAAATATAAACCTGGCAAAGAGATGATTCTGGCTGACAGTTTATTAAGATAACTATTAGATATGAGCATTTAAATCTAGATATCAGGAATAAGTATGTTCAGTTTAGCCAAAGCAAACTAAAGATTTATTACAAATTTTTTCAATTTTTATTTCAAAGTCACTGGCAAATAAATAAATTTAAATTTCCAAATCTTAACAGCGTGTTTTTAGTTTCCAGCAGTAATCAATTTAAATAAATACGTCCAAAGCCAAAACAGATTCCCGACGTTAATCTGTACTTCATCATCCTTTCTAAAGTTTCCCAAAATCTTATAAAGTGCGCCACCGTAACATATTTACTTAATTAAATCCGAAAATAGAGTGTCGCACTAAATGTCCCAACATACACCACAATCCTAATTGATAAGACCCCAAACGCGGAGTAGAAATTTCTAACTTGGCAGACGCCATTTAACCGCGAACTACACTCCATCCAATATATTTCCTGCTGGAATTAAAATCCGACGAAAAGAATATACCAGAGAATGTTGTTGGATTTATAGTAGACAACCACTTAAGGTTTGCGACAGTTTGCATTAAAATGGATTTATTTTCGAACAATTGTACAAATACCACCATCTGAGCATCAAAAATTTAAAACTTATCTGTATAAAATACAAATTTCATTTGAATTAAAAAGAAAAGTAAAGGAGAGAATATTTCTGTTTATAATTTTATTACCTTTCAACTGCTTCGTTGACTGCAAAATCGTTAAATAAAACATTCTTTTAGTATATATAAACGACAATAAAAGCGTTACTTATGAAATCCCTATCTTCGTAACTAACCGAAAACGGGCTATAGTATCTTCGGGAGAAATGATCCCCATCAAATTCTGAATAACTTAATTTTTTTCTGTGGTCTGTATGTCTGTCTGTCTGTTTGTCTGTCCGTCCGTATGTCTGGTTGTCGTCCGCAAAGCTTAAAAATGCCATAACTTTTGAATGTGTCAATGTATCGACGTGAAATTTTTACCATTTTTTAAGACCCACGAATACTATATTTTAATAGAAAATGAGTGAAATCGGAAAATGAATAAACGGGGTTTTCCAGGTTTTTCCCACTTTTTTCTAGTTTCGCAGGAAACACGCTGCAGGTCGTAATTTTTGAGCAAATTCCTTTAAATTTGGGAAAAAGATACCTTGAAGTACTGTTATGAAGCCTATTGAAAATCGAAATAATCGGAATATTTCTTGTAGGCTTTCCGGGGTTGTTTTTTAGAAAACGTCATCATTTTAAAAAATCGATATCTCTGAAACCACAAAAAATATTCAAAAAATAAAAATACGTAAATGTAGAACTGAAATAGCTCAATAAGTATTATTTGAAGTATTTTTCCGAAATCAATTGTGTAAATTGGGAAAAAAAAACTCGAAATTAAATTCCCGAAATCTCGAAAAATGTCGAAAAATGTCGAGAGAACTTTTTTGCTGTACTTGAAAGGATTCCATGATATAAAAAAAACTATGAAAAATCGGGTCAAAAATAATGAAAAATAGTGAAAAAATAATGAAAAATAGTGAAAAATAATGAAAAATAGTGAAAAAATAGGGAAAAATATAATAAAAAATAGGAAAAAAATAATGAAAAATGGGGGTAAAAAATAATAAAAATAAGGAAAAAATGAAAAATACTGAAAAATAAGAGAAGAAATATTGAAAAATACTGAAAAATATTGAAAAATAGAAAAAAAAAATAATGAAAAATATTGAATAAAATAATGAAAAACAGTGAAAAAAAATAATTAAAAATAGGGAAACAAAATACTGAAAAATAGGAAAAAAAACCGGAAAAAAAGACAAGAAAAATAGAAAACTGCAAAAAATTGAAAGAAAAATCGGAAAATTTTGGAAAAAAAATTAAAATAAAATTGTAAAAAAACCGAAAAAACGTTAAAAATGACAAAAAAAAAACGAAAAAGTAGCAATAATGAAAAACAGTGAAAAAAATCGCAAAAAATTGCAAGAAAGTACAAAAAAATGGCAGCAAATCGTTAAAAAACAAAAACAACCAAAAAAACGGAAACAATTGTAACGATAAACATTTTTTTTTAATAAAAAAATCCGAATGAATTGAAATTAATCAAAATACCAAAAAAATGGCAAAAAATTAGGGGAATAAGAAAAAATGATAAAAAATTAGAAAACAAAAGAAAGAAATAGAAAAAAAATAACAATTAGACAAAAATTAGAAAAAAAATGAGAAAAAATTAAACAGAAAAAACAAAAAAAAACAAAAAATCGGAAAAAACAGAAAACATTGCAAGGAATTGAAAGAAAAATCAGAAACTTTTAAAAAAAAAAATTAAAAATAAAATTGTAAAAAACCGGAAAAACGTTAAAAAAGACAAAAAGAAAACGAAAAAAGTAGCAATAATAATAAAAACAGTGAAAAAAATTATTAAAAATAGTGAAAAAAAATACTGAAAAATAGAAGAAAAACAATGTAAAATAGAGAAAAAAATATTGGAAAATATGAAAAAATATAATGAAAAATAATGAAAAAGAAAGGTAGGAGAGAGATAGAGAGATATATGTAAGGAACTTAGTTTCTGACGTAGATCCCTCGACCGCACAAATTCTTTTTTATTTTAAGTATACGACTATATCTAAGGACAAAAACCTACCTCGTCACATTTATGGTATTGTTTCATTAAGTCTCAGAGTGAACAGTCTATCCTATCTAACTGAATTTTCTAAGATAGCAAAAGTATAAGCATAGTACTTTCTCTACTCGAGGAAGTTTAAACTTGTGCGCCAAAAATGTTTATGCGGAAAAAAACGGGACAGGGGTGGGGGGGATCGTAGTTGTCGCATTTACTTCACCCTTGTGGTTAGTTGCTTGTTATTATTCCACGCTAGTTCGCAAAAGTAGCATTTTCCCAACGCTTCTTTTGGTAGTGATTAAAAGGTATATTAAGGGATCAGAATATTTTTTAATTATAATAAGTTTTCTTTTAAGAAATGATCTGGATATAGATTTTTAGTTGTCAAGTATAAATGTAAAATGAAATATATTTTTTACCTTATTATAAGATTTTTACAAAGTGGAATATATTTCTTATCTAAATGGAATGAGTTAATTTGATGGTGGTGAGATGGTTTTCCCACATATATAACCAAATTACGACATAAATCATCAGTAAGTAGCGCCATGGCAAAATAATAATATACAGCTGTCTCTTCTCCGCACAACCCTTTGGTTTCTGGGGTGGTGGTGAAATGTAGGGAGAGTATTATTATTATTATTATTATTTGTATAAAATTCATAGTGCATTTTGAAGTTTTATTTTTGTTTGACTATAGAATAAAAAGCTTATTATATTTCTATTGAAAATCTGAAAACCATTATAGTGATTCGGACCTAAAACTGACAATACATACAATGTAGGGATATACTTTTTTTTGTTAAATTTATTTTGGTTAGGCTTAAAATATTTTGATCTTAATAAAATTTGAGGTTCGAATAATTAAACGTGATTTATCTAACCTGATTTAATTGTTTATTTTCCCCTACTTTATATCCATAACAGTTCACGAAAGCCCAATAGTATTCAATTAAATTTTCTCGCCACCCTGTATTGGTTTATTTATTGTTAGGTATTGAGTATTAAATTAACACAAAAATATTTATTATCTAATTAAAGTGACATCAATATCATCAATCAAAAAAAGTTTTTAGTGAACGAAATTGTGCCCCTTTTTAAAACAAAAAGTTGATTAAGCTCCAAAAAATAAGAAACAAAAAATAAAATAATATGAAGTCATTAATCAGGCTAAAATATTAGAGGTCATTCTGAGATTAACCCAACGAACAGACCTAATCTTGAAGCACTTAAATTATCTCATTTTCCTAAATTAGTCGTAGAGACATAAAAACAGATAAACGAAGAAAAAGATACTTATTCAACACAATTTATACGAGCAGAAATCATATGCGTAGTCCGACTTATTTTTAAAGGTAGCAATCCTTAAAAAAAAACAGAATCAGTAATAAATTTGATTATAATTTTATTGTGGGTAAAAAATCCATTACAGATATATCGTTTTTTTTTAACTAATTGAAAAATGATATTACTACATCAACAATTTTCATATATAATACAACGAGTGGTATCGTGACTATCAATAATCCTATAAGTTATTTCACCAAACGTGTTGTCAAATATTAATTTCACGAGTCCTTAAAATTATTTAGGGGAAGATTTGTGAACCTAAACTCTCCTCTTTTACCCTTATTTCGGCTCTTTCTAAACACCCTATAAGGCTCTTACTGTGACTAAGTTCACAAATCTTCCCTTAAATAATTTTTATATTCAAATTTAATTTTTAATAAGTGTTTTTTACCCACCTGGTTTCACTTTTTATTTTTCATGTACCCCATTCTCTTCTCATTATTTCTCCTACCTCCCTCCCTTAGTTAGTAGCGGCACATTTTTTTAAGTATGGTAAAATTATTTAACATTTAATTCCTTCTATTATCTTGGTAAGTTGTTCTTTTACTTTGTATAAATTTCACCAACATGATGTATATTTATTATAGGCCTGAAGATGGTTACTTAACCGAAACCAGTTGCCTTACAAAAAAAAATTTTTAATAAATGTTATTGTGGTACATGATTTTGGGATTTCGTTTATGATTAACATTTGACCACATTTGAGATATGGATAACTTATTGGATTTAAAAAAATATAGTAGTTTAGATTTTTTAAAAATTTTTATATACATAGAAACAACTCAAGTTACATTGTTTTAATAAAACAATGATGTTTTTTAAACTTTTGATTATTTAAGTATGTACTAAAGGAAAATAAAATTAATCAAAATAAAATAAGCTTAAGAGTAAGGACTTTTTTGTAAGACAACCTGTAGGTTTGTTTTCACAAAATTCAATTTTAATGCATGATTTACTATATTTCAAAATAATAGTAAAAAAAATAATAAGTATTTATGAATAGAAAATTGTTATTTTAATTAAGAGAGTAAAACACAGTCGATGTATTGAAAGTCGTTTTATTGGGCCAACCTGTATTTTAGTCATGGTGCAATGAGCAAAATACGATACCAATAAAAAAATCGGTTATATCCCCCAACACTTTCCCGACGAGTATCCAGAGACGAATATTTTTACAGACATATTGCAAGTCAAATTCGTGAAATAATGCTTCTGTCATATTTGACAGCGACACTTTCGTTTAACAGATGCCGTTCAAAAACTAATGGGTTCTTCCGATGGATAACCCAAACCTATATACCAAATTTCAGCTCATTCGGATTAAACGTGTGGGCTCTATCGTCGAAGCATACACACAGACAAATACACAGACAGACACACAGATAGACAGACTAAATGGTCTTAATCGTCTCAGGGGATCTTAAAATGTATATTTCCATCTTTGGCGAAAAACTTTTTTAGCTCTATCACAATATATTTTTTCCACACTCGAATTTAAAAAAAAACATCAAGACTGCATTTTTTCACAAAAATTTAAAAAAACAGCAGAAGCAAGAATGCGTTTTCTTACACAAGAATTTAAAAAAATAAAGATAAAAACACATTACCACAAAAAAAAACACATATAAATTGGTATAAAAGCAAGAATGTATAAAAAACTAGAAAATCAAACAGCAAAAATGCGTTTTTTGTCACACATACATTGGGAAAAAAGCAAGAATGGATTTTCTACATAAAAATCAGAAAAAACTGCATACTTTTTTTACAGAGATTTGAAAAAAAAAACAAAAGCAGGAATACATTTTTCCTTATTCAAATTTAAACAAATGCAAAGTGCATTTTGTCTCACACAAATTTAAAAAGAAACAAACAATAACGCATTTTTCTACACGAAAAACTGGAAAAAACAGCAAAAATGCATTTTTCACATATGAATTGCGAAAATAACAAGAATGTATTTTTCCACACAAAAAATTGAAAATGACAGCAAAAACGCACTTTTTTTTAACAAATTCGAAAAAAAAAACAGAAGCACGAATGCACACTCGAATTTGGTAAAAACTGCAAGAATGTATTTTTCCATAAAAAAAATGAAAAATACAGCAAAAACCCACTTTTTTAAATATAAATTGGTAAAAAAGCAAGATTACATTTTTCCAAATAAAAAAACCAGATAAAAAAATGCGTTTTTTACACATAAGCTGAGAAAAAAGCGAGCATGCATTTTTCCACACAGGAAAATAAAAAAATACATATTTTCACACACAACATAGGAAAAAAGCAAAAAAAATTGATACAACAAGAATGAATTTTCTCTCAAAGAAATTTGAAAAAAAATCGGTTGTGTCCAGAGACGAATACTTTTTCAGATATTTAGATAGTTTAAAATTTCGACATATTTTTATTTTTGACAGGTAATAGTTATAGAAATAATTTTGACTATTCTGAATAGAGTTTTTCAATGGCTTTCAAATGACATATTGCAAGTCAAATTCCGTGACATATTACATCTGTCATTTTTTGATAGTGACACTTCCGTTTGACAGATGTCGTACAAAAATTAATCGGTTCTTCCGACGAGTAACTCAAATTCATATACCAAATTTCCGCTCAATCGGATTAAACGTGTGGCCTCTATCGTGGAAGAATACACACAGACGGGCAGACAGACAGACATACTTCCATCTGGAAATGGTCTTAATCGTCTCAGGTGACTTCAAAATGGATATTTCCATCTTTATCTCGAAAATTTTTTTAGCTAGAAAGTGAAAAATCGGCCCGAGGCCAAACCACTATAAGAAAAGTGCATGGTTTTTTATAAAAAGGTGCCTATTAATTAATATTGTTCCACAGACTTCTACATTTTTTTTTAAATGAAACACCGTATACAAAATATACTGGATGTTCGTTTTTATAATTCAATTTTTAATTTTTCTGTCACTTAATTTATCATAAAATTTGTATAATTGCTAATATTATAATTTACTAATGGAAACTTAATTATATTACTTTTGGAGATTATAATTAGTTTTATTTATTATAGTTGTAAATTTTTGTGGGCGAGCTACGGCTATGCATATAAGAGAAGAAAAAGATACTCAACAAAATTTATTGGTCGAAAAAGAGTTCCGTTTTCGAGGCACGTCCCACTACACAGAGATATCGTATAATTGATAGCATTGTACTTTATTTTGATAACATTTGACTGACGAACAACACAGAGAGTTTCCGGGGCGTTTTTCATCTCCCGGAAGCTACTTCCCTTAATTGGCACAAAGCGACCTCTGTTTTTGCCGGGAATTACAGTTTCCTGCAATTCTCGGGCACAACCATAAAAAGTAAAGCAGTTTGAAACTCGCCCAGAACGCCAACCTAACACGTAAAGACAAATGGAAAGAGTTTTATAAATTATCCTGGACTCCCGAAGTGACAACCAGTTTGAACTTCCCTAGAATTTTTGCGATTGTGAACAAAACTTGTTTCTGTCCGACTGATAAGAAGTCGGATTTTCTTAAGGAGGGCCGCGCTGGGGACGATAATAAAAAAAGGTAAAACTTCCTTCCTTCCTGTGTGTGTGTGTGTTTTTGGAACAATAGGAACCAAGTAGTGATTGTCAGGATGAAAAATGGTTCATCGATAACGCCGCGCTCTCGGAGCTCGGAAACTTTTATAACGATTTTAAATTTATCTTCTAAAAAAGAAAAAGTTTGTTTTTTTTTAATAAAATTATTCTGTAAAACCAGATTTTTTTTTCAAATGATTAAAGAATATAATTTAATAATTCTGAAAACGAAAAAATTTAAATCATTTTTCACATACATTAATAGGTTAATAACTAAACGTTTTTTTAAGCGATATTATTAACTTTTAATAGGCGGATTTTTATATATTTTTATTTACAAAAAAAATAGAAATATTATTATTGTTTAAGAGAAATATTAAAATATCCGATTTTTACAATTTAAAATGTGTCACAAAAAGAAAGGTTGTAAAGTTAATTTTAATAATAATTCGTTTATTAGCTAATCTTTTACTTTCCCGCTACATATACCATATAAGTAAAAAAAATCTGCCCTTATCCATCATAGATGATTTATCGTAAATGACAATAATTATAGTCTAGAAAAACGCCTGAAGCAATAATTCTTTTGAATACTGGCCAATTTTTTTGAAAATTTGACATAATAGTCTTTGAGGTATTGGTAACATTTTGAAGTGCCGCTTTAACCATTCAGTGGGCGTGGGAGGGGTTAAAAGGGAGAGCTTTGATACTTCTATCTTTGTTGGATTGTAACTCTATAAAAATTACAGATATGAAAAAATTTACTCTTACCAAAGTTGTAGCTTATAAAATTATCTTTAATTATATTTCCTCTTTATTTCTCTAGTGTCAATTTGTTTGCGACATATGAAGATTTGAAGTGAAAGATTGAAACGTCTGATGTCTTGCATCCCATAAGTGGAGCATTCAACAGTTTTGCCTATTTATCCACATTGAGGCACTGTTGGATGATAAAAAACACATAAAAACATACATATAAAACGTAGAAACAACTATCTCTTTTGTTTCAACTTAATTTGTTTCTAATTTTTCGTATGTTTTTTTTTCTGGATTTCTGAGACCAATTCTGGTTTACAGCTTCAGAAATTGTATACATTTTCTCTTAAATATGAAATTTTGATATACCACAAGCAATAATTGGATCCGTGAACGTTGTTATAATACTGAATTCAAAAACAAAATAATTTCCATCAGTTACGGAGATAGATAGTCTTAAATGTAAATAAATCAACTGTATATTCTAATAAAAAATCGGCTGTGTCACCCCAGAACTTTTCCGGCTCGGCTGTGGGGAATATGATTATTTTAATTACCAAATACAAAATTCCTGAATGGAAAAATGATATAAAAATGAAGTAAATTGCTGGAAAATCAAAATAGGTACACAGTGCAAAAATACTCAAAAATTAATTAAAATGAGAAACGACAAAAGTTGCTAAAAATGGCAACAAGTTATTATAAATAGCAATAAGGTAACGAATTATTTCAAAAAAAGACAAAAATTAAAAATGATAAAGAATTGCTAAGTTTCGGCAAAAAAATAAAAATATAATAAAAGAAGAGTGAAAATAGGCAACAATCAAAGACAGCATACAAATATTGTTACAATTTGTAAAAATTGGAAAACGATTCAAAGGGGCAAAAAATGCAAAAAAAAGCAAAAAAGGTAACAAAAGGAAAAATAAAGAAAGAAAAAATAAGGCTTAGTCAAAAAACAAAATGGACCAAAAAAAAAGGAAAAAGGGGTAAAAAGAATCAACAAAAAGTACAAAAAAAAGTAAAGGAAAAAAATCAAAAAAACGCCAAAAAAATATAAAAATGTAATTAAGACAAAATAGAGGCAAATAAAGGAAAAAAAAGCAAAACGAAAAGTTAAAAAATGCGATTTTTTTTACGATTTTTTTAAATTTTTGCCTATTTTGCATTTTTTCCAATTTGTTGCGATGATTTACATTTGCGGTTTTTTCCCATTTTTTGTGGTTTTTTTCGATTTTTTAGATAATTTGCCATTTTTTGGGAGTTTGTGTCGATTTTTTTTTGAATTTTTGCTATTTAGTTTTCATTTCGTTTCAGTTTTTTTTGCGATTATATGTATTTGCAATTGTTTCATTTTTATGAATTTTTGCGATTATTTGCATTTGCAATTTTTTTCCATTTTTTGTGATTTTTTTCACGATTTGTTAAAATTTCTTCCCATTTTCCGCAATTTTTTGTTTTTTTTTGAGATTATTAGCCATTTTTTTTGGTATTTGGTTTCGATTTTGTTTTTTATTTTTTTGCCATTTTATTTGCATTTTTGTCTTTTTTCTGATTTTTAGCAATTATATGTATTTGTAATTTTTTTCCGATTTTTTGAAAACTGCAATTTTTTGCATTTTTTTATGATTTTTTGTGTTTATTTGAATTTGTAATTTTTTGCCATTTTTTGTGATTTTTCCGATTTTTTTTAAGATTTTTTGAAATTTTTTCCTATTTTGTGCCATTTTTTGCGTTTTTTAGATTATTTGAAATTGTTTTGAGATTTTGTTTCGACTTTTTGCGATTCTTTGGCAATTTATTTCGATTCTATCAAATTTTCATTTTTTAATTTTTTATAGTTACAATTGTTTCCGTTTTTTTGGTTGTTCTTTTTGGGATTTATGTGTGATTTTTTGCATTTTTTTTAAGATACTTTTCGATTTATTGCGTTTCTTACAATTTTTTTGATTTTCTCATTTTTTCCGTATTTTAGAATTTTATTTTCATTTATTTTTCCAATATTTTCTCATCTTTCAACTTTTTGAAATGTTTTCTGTTTATTACGAAAAGTTTGTACCTAGTGCGACAAAAAAGTTTTAGGGGTCTAAAAATTTGTGAAATTTTTTTGTTATTTTTGTAAAATTTAAAATGCTGTTTTTTTTGGATTCACCATAAAATGTAAACAAAAAAATCGTATTATGAAAAAATTGCTCTTATTGGGAGAAAACAGTTATATAGGGTCTGAAATTTTGAAATTTATGAAATTTTTTACTTATGTGGGTAAAATTCAAAATTATGATATAAAAAAGTAAAAAAAAAATTTATTCCAAAGAAGGGTGTAACTGGGTTGTGAGAAAATATATTATTCATATATCTCCTTAAAAATAAAAAGCGTTGTATTTAACTAATTTTTGTAAATTGGTTAGACTGGGTAGACTGTTTTTAGTGTTCCACTCGTATAGAAAGGGCATTTTTTAGAGTACAAAATCCAATTTCAAATTGATTTAAATATATTCATTAAACATAATATTTAAAATTTATAATTAAGAAAACTTCAACTAAAGTATAATAAATTGTTAACAATCCAATTTATTTTCTGCCACATTTCATGAAAACTTTTTAATAAATCACCCATTAAGTGCAGATTAACAACTATAATAATAAGTAAAAGGCAGCCCCAGCCCGGAAAGTTTCTAAATCGTTGCAAGTTTTCTTGACACATTTAAGGATACGGATAATTGGAAAGTACCAACTGCGAAAATGAAAGATATTTGCAGAAGCAAAATATATTACACACACCCGTTTGGTCATCATTTTAAACTTTAAAGTCTTCTCAAATCTTAGAAGGGCACAAGAAAACTTGTTTAACTAATTAATAAAGTAAGGCTGCAGCGATTCGTGCCTAGTTCGCCAATATTAAGATTAGTTGCGCTTTATGTACACTCCGACACGATAAGATCATATTAGGAGTGAAGTTAATTTTCTCTACTCCTTTATTAGTAAATTGCTCATTAAGCACTGTTTACTTGATTAGTAACAATAGTTATTTAAGCATCAAGCTCGGAAAGTAGCGCGTGCAATATTTTTTGTGCTGCGACCAATAATTTTAGCTTTAAATAGTTGTAATAATATAGAAATTATTTTTTATTTCATAATAATAAATCTACAAATAGAGAATTCATGTAAGAATAATATAGACGAAGAGCTTGGCTACATAAAAATACAAGGTATAAGGTACATGAAATATTTATAGCTAATGAGGTTTCATTAGCTCTCCTGAATATTGAGTGGCCAATCTGCCAAGGTGCTCAGGAAGATTAAAGCAGGGGCGGGCGATCAAAAATGATAAATTTAATAAAAAAAAGGATGAACCTCACGGATAAAAATTAATACATATTTTAAGAATTTTGTTGTTACCAAAAGCGAAAAATTATTAGCAGACAATTTCGTGAAAGAGAAAGGGTCAGCAGTTAACTAAAATTTATGCTAAATGACAAACAAAAAAAATCGATTGTGTCACCCCAAAACTTTCCCGACGAGTATCCACGAATACTTTTTCAACTATTTAATGTTAAAGTTTCAAATTTTGACATTTTTTAATTTTACCAGGTGACAGTTATAGAAATAATTTTAACTGTTGTGCATTGAGATTTTCAAGAGCTTCTAAATGACATATTGCAAGTCAAATTCCGTGACACATTGCATCTGTCATTTTTTAATAGTGACACTTGCGTTTGACAGATGTCATAAAAAACAAATGGGTTGTTCCGACGAGTAACCCAAATCCATATACCAAATTTCAGCTTAATCGGATTAAACGTGTGGCCTCTATCGTGGAAAAATACATATAGACAGACAGGTAGACAGACGGACGACTTCCATCTGGAAATGGTTTTAATCATCTCAGATGACCTCAAAATGGATATTTCCATCTTTATTTCGGAAATTTTTTTTAGCTTGTTCACAATACTTTCCCTTTTCGGAGGTGGGTCAGGAAAGTAAAAACGCAAAAAACGTCAAAAAAATTGTAAAAAAATCGAAACAAAATCCCAAAAACAAATCGCAAAATAATTTAAAAATAAAACGCTAAAAATGAAAATGGGAAAAAAATTCAAAATAGGGGAAAAAAATTGCAACTGCAAAAATCCGAAAAAAAATAATGGCGAAAAATAGCAAAAAACAACCAAAAAAACCGAAAATAATTGTAACCGTCTAAAAAATAAAAAGATAATAATAAATTCGAAAGAATTGAAATAAATCAGAGGAAAAAATCAGAAAACAATAGAAATAGAAAAAAAAACAATACAATGAGAAAAAAATTAGAAAAAAATCAGAATAAACCAGAAAAAAAATTAAAAAATGCCAGAAAAATCGGATAAAATCGAAAGAAAAAGAAAACATTAGCAAAAGTTGAAAAAATTGGGGAAAAATGAATACAAAAAAATGAGAAAATCAAAAATACTATAAAAACCGACAAAAAAATATCAAAAAAGTAAATACAACCCTAAAATCGCAAAAATGAAAAAAAAAGTGGCTAAAAACGCAAAGAATGCATTAATACCGCAAAAAAGAGCAAAAAAATTGTACAAAATTGCGAAAAATCGCAAAAATACGGAAAAAAATAAAGAAAAATCAAAAAATTTGAGATATTTGTTGAAAATTGCAAATATTTACAAATACATCTAAAAAAAACAGACAAAAAAACCGTAAACAATCGAAACAAAATCCCAAAAAACTTGTAAACAAAAACCGCAGAAAATAACAAAAAATATTCAAAAAATCCAAATAACAAATCGCAAAAAAATGCAAATGCAAATGCAAATGCGCAAAAAATCTCGAAAATAATCGTAAAAAATGATAAAACATCGTAAAAACAACCAAAAAACAGAAAAAAATTGTAACCATCTAAAAAATTTAAAAAAAAATTAAAAAATTTTGGAAGACTTGAAATACATCGCAAAACGTTTCAAATTCTGACACTTTATTTTTGACGGTGACATTTGGAGAAATAATTTTGACCGTTCTGAATAGAGTTTTCAAATGACATATTGCAAGTCAAATTCCGTGACATATTGCATCTGTCATTTTTTTATAGTGACACTTCCGTTTGACGGATATCGTTCAAAAACTAATTGGTAACCCAAACCCATATACCAAATTTCAGCTCAATAGGATTAAACGTGTGGCCTCTATTGTGGAAGAATACACACAGACAAACAGACAGACAGGCAGACAGACAGACAGACAGACTTCCATCTGGAAATGGTCTTAATCGTCTCAGAGGACCCGAAAATGGAAATTTCCGTTTTCATCTCGAAATTTTTTTTTAGCTCGTTCACAATACTTTTGCTTCTAGGAGGAGGCTCGGGAAAGTAAAACAGAAATAATATTTATTTGTAATAAAAAATATTAGACATTTATATAATTTTTTTCAGTGAGATTTATCATTTCTTTTTTTATTAAATTTATTATTTTTGATTGCCTGCGCCTGCTTTAATCTTCCTGGCTATAAATCTCTAATGAAATCTATTTCTCTATAAATGTTTCATGTACCTTATACCTTGTATTTTTTATGTAGACCAATAAAATTACACAATATATTGAAATATAAATCAGCATTACACAGGAATTCCCCTTTATTAGGCAGATGTTTTCTCACTAGGTATGGGTTTAACGCAACTAAAGAACATTAAAAATTTCAAAAAAAGAATCTTCAACAGCTACTCCACCAGCTACTACTAAATATTCAATAATTTTCTTCTTTTTTCTACTGCTTGTTTTTGCTAATTTCTGTCTCTAATATTGCCTCTACTACTATTTCATTATTCTTACATGGGTAAGAGTACCCTGTATTTTTAGCTGTTTTGAAGTTTATGACTTGAATCATATGTCAAAATGATTCAGTCAGAACAGTCAAAATTATTTCTCCAACTATCACCTGTCAAAAATAAAAAAATGTCAAAGTTTTAAACTTTAACTTTAAACACAACCGATTTTTTTTCTGATGTTTCAGATTATTTTTTATGTTTACCAATTTTTTTCTGTTTTTCCAGATTTTTTAAAATAATGTACCGATTTTTTTTTCAGGTTTATTTTTTTCTGAATTTTTTTGATTGATCTTATTTTTCCTTTTTTTTTAAATTATTTCTTATTTACTGCTTTTTTGTGTTTTGTCCGATTGTTTCTGGTTTTCCCTTCTTTTCTGATTTTTTGGATTTTTTCTGGTTATTTCTGATTTATCACGATTTTGTTTTTGGTTTTTCACTTTTGTTCGGTTTTTCTTTTTTTTTATTGTTTTTCCTGATTTTTCTATTCTTGTTCTTTTCTGGTATTTTAACTTTTTTGTTTTTTACTATATTTTCTGTTTTTTTTACTGTTTCTGATTTTCCTTTTTTCTGTTTTTTTTTCTGTATTATTTTCTGATTATTTCTAATTGATCCGATTTTTTTTTCAATTTTATTCGATTTTTCTCTTTTTAGAGTTTTCGAAGAAAAAAAACTGTAGTATTTATGGTATAAGTAGTTATAAAGAAATTTATTTTCATAACTTTAAATTTTCGTTTTTGGGTTTTTTCTGATTTTTTTTATTTTTCCTTAACTTTTTGATTCTTTTTTTTTTTGATTTTTTTATTTCTTTGATTTTTTCCAATTTTTCTGATTTGTCCTGTTTTCCGGATTTTATTTGTTTTTCTTGGTTTTTTTAGATTTTTTTTGTTTTTTTTCTGTTTTTATTGTGATGTTTCTCATTTTCTGTTTTTATTTTTTAATATATTTTTGTATTTTCGTGTTTTGTATTTAGTTTATTTTCGGATTACTGATTTTTTTGTGCTTTATCTGATTTCCTGATTTCCTTTTTTTGATTTTTTAAAAAAATTTTTGTTTTTTTTTTCTTCTAAATTTTATGATTTGTCCTCTTTTTCCGGATTTTATGTGTTTTTCCTGATTTATTTCAGCTTTTTTTTTGTTTTTTTTCTGATTTTATTCTGTTTCTCATTTTTTGTTTTTGTTCTTTAATTTTCGTATTTTCGTGTTTTGTTTTTATTTTTTTTTTTCGTATTACAGATTTTTTTGTGTCTTGTCTGATTTCCTGATTTCCTTTTTCTGATATTTTTTAAAAAATTTTCCAAATTTTTTTTGTTTTTTTTCTGATTGTTTCTGGATTTGTCTCCATTTTTTTGTTTAAAAAGTTTTGTGGTTTTTCTGGTTTTTGTTTCCTTTTTTTCGTTTTTACCAATTTTTTTTTTTTTTTAATTTTCAGATTTTTTTTGTTTTTCCTGATTTTTACTTTCCCGGTCACATCGAAGGGAAAATATAGTGAACGAGCAAAAAAAACCAATCAAGTTGAAATTTTTAATGAAGGGTTGGTGTATGTCTCGAAAGCGACCATTAACTTTTAGTTTAAATTGGTGCAATAGAAGGTACGACATTGATTCTCCTTTTTTACCATAACTTTTTAAATATTAAATAAGTGGAACCGAATTTTGGTATGCAGATGCCTCTTTCGCCATAAAACCCATTGAGGAATTTTTTATTTTGTAAATAAAATAATCCTATTCTCTATAGCCGAGCCGAGAAAGTTCTGGTGTGATACGTTCGATTTTTTTTTCATTCAACGGGAACATTTTTCTTACGTATGCCATATACACATATACAAATTTATTACTAATTTTTTTCCTAATTTCTTAAAATTAATGGTCAATATTATCCATGGTTGTAGGTTGCATCGGCAATAAAAAACTGTAAAAGAAAATTGTAAAATATACGGTTTGTCTCATATAAAAATAAATATATTGTTCGTATATCTCAGAAACTGTACATTTAGCAACGCTAAAAATATAGAATTTAAAATTGCTGGTTCATCTAATATAAATAACCAAAATTTTGTTATTGTATCATGTATGTCAAAGATATCTTCATGTTTCTATACTTTACGCACACACTGTATATATGTCAATATTAATGTACTTGTTTTTTAATAAAAAAAAATAGATAGGACTTGTAACCTCTTCCTTAATTTTAATGATTTACTAAAGGGGCATTTCCTTAAGTCCGTTACATCCTAAACCTAAAATATAATTGGATAAATCAGACAAACAGTAGGTCCTATATTTGAACAGTTATCAGGAAATATTAATTGTACAGATTAGAGATTCAACACAAATCATCGACGGTTATGCCATTACCGTATCGGGTATACCCAAGATGGAATCCCAACCATCTCTTACAAATCGATCAATATCAATATGTCAATTAGAAAGTTTCAAAATTTATGTTTCATCTCGGGATATTGTTTTCTTAGTCCCCGATTCAAGATAAATCACTGGAACTGGAAGCACTTCAAACTATTTGAATATATCGATCCGGCCGGCGGTCGAGGACCAAACAAAACACCGTGGTTACATTCCATGAAATTTCTTGTAACAAAAATACTAAACAGCCGACGAGTGGTAGCAAAATGGCCTTTTGATGAGAAATATAATTTTAGTGTTTCACTTAATAATTTGACCTACAATGGTTTTTAGCTCACAATAACTTTATCACGCGACCGTATAATTGTACAAACTTTTACTATGTGTTGTGGTTTTGGTGGAAAATTTTATTTATACAGAGTGTAACAAATTTTTGCAATTATATTTTTTCTATTAGGTTTAAAACAGTTTTTATTTAGAATTGACACCAGAAAATAAAAATATGCCGCTTATTTAAAACATACGAAAGAACGTATCATAAAAAATAAATTATTTTTGCGAGAGATAAAAATTAACAAGTAAAAAACAGCAATATTGAAAACAATTGTTAGAATTTGTCAAAAAAAGAAAAAACAGTTAAAAATTGCTACAAATTGTTAGAATCTGTCAAAAAGTATTTAAAAAACAAAGAGTCAGTTAAAAATTTCTAAAAATTGTTCGAATCTGTCAAAAAAACAAGAAACAATTCATAATTGCTAAAATTTGTTAGAATTTGTCAAAATAGGAGAAACAGTTCAAAATTGCTAAAAATTGTTCGAATCTGTCAAAAAATAAGAAACAGTCAAAATTGCTAAAACGTGTTGGAATTTATCAAAATATTGGAAACAGTTCGAAATTGCTAAAAATTGTTAAAATATATCCAAACGATTTCAAAAAGAGATAAATCAGTTCAAAATTCATAAAAATTGTTCGAATCTGCCAAAAAAAGAAGAAACAATTCAAAATTTCTAAAATTTGTTAGAATTTGTCAGAAAAGGGAGAAACAGTTCATAACTGCTAAAAATTGTTATAAAAATGTTAAGAAATCTTCAAAAAACGAAGAATCAATTGAAACTTGCTCAAACTCAAAAAGAGGAGAAACTGTTCATAATTACTAAAACTTGTTATAGAAAATGTCAAAAAATGTTCAAAAAAAAATGAAGAAACAATTCAAAATTGCTAAACCTTGTTAGAATTTGTCAAAATAGGAGAAACAATTCAAAATTGCAAAAATTGTTCTGGAATATGTCACAAAATGTTCAAAAAACGACCAAATAGATCAAAATTGCTAAAAATTGTTAAAATCCATCAAAAAAGAAGAAACAGTTCAAAATTGCTAAAAAATATTAAAAACTATTAAAGAAATTTAAAAAAAAATCAGTTCAAAATTGCTAAAAATTGTTTGAATCTGTCAAAAAAGAAGAAACAGTTCAAAATTGCTAAAAATTGTTAAAATATATATCCAAAAGATTTCAAAAAAAGACAAAGTAGTTTAAAATTCCTAAAAATTGTTCGAATCTGCCAAAAAATATGAACAAATTCAAAATTGCTAAAATTTGTTAGAATTTGTCAGAAAAAGAAGAAACAGTTCATAACTGCTAAAAATTGTTATAAAAATGTCAAAAAATGTTCAAAAAACGAAAAATCAATTCAAAATTGCTTGTTAGAATTTGTCAAAATAGGAGAAACAATTCAAAATTTCAAAAATTGTTCTGGAAAATGTCAAAAAATGTTCAAAAAACGAAGAAATTGTTCAAAATGGTTAAAAATTGTTCGAATCTATTAAAAAAGAAGAAACAGTTCAAAATTGCTAAAAATTATTAAAATCTATCAAAAAATTTTCAAAAAAAGATAATTCACCTCAAAAATGCTAAAAATTGTTCGAATTTCTCAAAAAAGAAGAATAAACAGTTCAAAATTGCTATAAATTGTTAGAATTTGTTAAAACATGTTTAAAAAAAGATGAAACAGTTCAAATTGCTAAAAGTGTCAGAATCTTTCAAAAAAGTGAAAAATACCAATACCAAGTTACGAAAATAAATTTGAAAAAATTGAAATAACCAAAAATAAATGGGACAAATCATAAAAATTAGAAAAAAACACAAAAGACAAAATGAAAAACGAAATAATCAGACAAACCACAAAAAATCAGTAAATCAGAAAAAATTAAACTAAAACAGCAAAAATTAAGAAAACCAAAAAATTACAAAAAAAAAATCGGAAAAAGAATCCTAAAATATTAGAAATAAATATAAAAAAAAACAGAAAAACCAGAAACAAAAAAAATAGGAAGTCAGAAAAAATTTAAAAAAAACAAGAAAAACAAGAAGAATCAAAAAATTAAAAAAAAATAACTTAAACAAGTGAAAAACGGCAATATTTTGGCCGTCATTTCGAGTTTTCGAAAATTTAAAATTACGAAAATTTCTTTATAACTACTTTTACAATATATACTACAGTATATGTGATACAAGTAGCGGGAAAGTAAAAATAGGTCATAGATTATTATCATTTTTGGGGTTTTTAACAATGCTGAATCGATTGCATTTGTCCATTTGTCTCAATCTATTACCGTTCTCAAGTTGATTCAGGCTAACAGACGGACGGACACAACCGTTCTATAAGAGTTTTTTTTCTTCGAAAACTCTAAAAACGACTAATTTTTGTTGCTGCGAATACGATGACATAATGTAATAGACGCCAATTATGACAGATAGCATCATATAACAGTTTTATTTTTTAAATTATTAAAATAATATTTGCTTATAGTGGTATTTAATAAAATATATTAAAGAAAGACGAATAAAAACACTACAAAAATAAAAATTCGTACGGTTTAGGAAACAAAAATGTATTAATTTCTAACGAAACTAATCATTCTGTACTTGAAAAATGGAATAAATCTATAAAATAAAATTATACAAAGATAATATTATTTTAAATAAAACATCAAAAGATGAAAGAAATACTAACCATATTTCATTAATAATAAAATGAATAACAGATAGAACTTCCATTCACCGCACAGTATTTTCATTTTTATTTTTACCTCCTTTACTGTATAACGGCCAAACCCAATTATTCGAAATCTTCTTTGCCCACAATTTCAATTATCGATCTATTGAAACAAAACCATCAAAGTCCATGTAATTTTCTTGTAACAAAACCACCGATACATAGAGAACCAAAGAGGCCAATGGTTTCATCGTCTCAGACCCAACGTACTTGATTTGGATGTTATAGTACAGAAGCCATAGATAAAGATAATTTAAAAAACACTTTTTGATAATCATTTAAAAATTAATATATTTTTGGATTATAGTAATACAGACAAAATTTATATGTATTTTTTTCCAAATTAATTTTAATATTTAAAAAGTCCGCACACCACGTGGTTGGCGTTTAAAGAATTACCCAAGCAAAATGTCTTTGTATTTTAATAAATTGGGTGCAAAAATAATGTTTTTAGTATTTTTCAGTTAATGTTAAGTAATCCTACCCTCTAGTCCAATTATTTTTGCCCAGAACAGGGTAGAGCACCACAAAACATAAGTAGTATTCGTTTTTGGACGAGATCTTGCCTAATAACTAAGAATATGCGGTTTTTTCACAATACGCAACATATATCGGCTCTTTTATCTACGAAAACCAATACCGTCCTCTCGACTAAATCATAGTCTTATACAACTCCTATAATTTTAAACTAAACGATCTTCAAGGCAGATACGTCAAGAAGAGTATCGGTAGTACAAATACTTAAGCGAACATTCCACTAAGTACGGCGCTGCATGCTGTAGAACCGGAATCCGAATAAGTCAATTGCTGTAGCAGCGATTACTCTAGCTTCTACATTCAATAAAAAAAGGAGATCTAAATATTGGGCCCACTCTGTTAATACAAAAAGACTGGTATATAGTGAATTTTACCGATTATGCCAGGAACTAGAAACATACCCGGAAAGGTATTTGCAATACTTTAGAATGAGTTTAGACCAATGGCCACTTTCTTCCATGCATGATCACTACCATCTGCACTTTTATAAATAGATATATTTTTAACACAGAGTTTTTAACTGCTAAAATTAATTGCTCCTCTATTTTTATGATCCGTTTACTCCGGCGGCCAATAATCACCTGATAGTAATTTTACTGCAAGCTGCGCTGCACTGCATACGCTGCAACGCATTTAGTGGAAGAAGATCCATAAACCATAATGTAAATTAAATTCATTGCATTAAACGCACCCCACTGCTACGTTAGCACAGCGTGCAGCACCGTACTCCGTGGAATGTTCGCTTTACACTCAAAAAACGCCAAGTGGACACTTGTGGGAAGACCAGCTCGCTTTCTGAGCTTTCCCCTCTGTAAAGCTCGGTAATTGGCACAAATATAAACTGAATCTAAAGTTAGTCATGCGATACAGGAATACCATAAGGAACTAATTTTATTTAATCAGTATATCAAAAATTAACAATTTTAAGGGACACCCTTTTTGTTAAGCGAACGACACAACAAAATACAGGAACGTATTTTATTTACCTTTATTTGTGCCTTAATAACAATCTATTAACGTTAAATATTAATAAAACCGAATATATTACTCTTTTATAAAAGTAGATAATATAAAAAATGCCTCCACAAAACAAGTATTCAATTACTTAGAGTGGTTGTGCCTTTTTAATACCGTATTATGTTTTAAATATTTATAAATGTAGCCTAAATGTGGAAAAAAATTGAATACCTACATTTAATTAAATTGAAATGATATGTGGGGTTATAGGAATAAAAATGTTTGAGGGATTGGACAAAATACATGTAAAATATAATAATTTTAGTTAAGAATTATAAATTGATTGACCAGATAATCAGTCAAAATTAATCCTCTTCTGTCGTTCTTCTTTATATAATTTGATAATTTCATCAAAATAAGAAAAATTTAAATAATTGCTAAAATAAAACGGCCCCTTATGGAAATTAGGTCTCGGTGGATTTGTTTTAATTTTTGATATGTTAATATTGCGCCAACCCCCAAATATCAACAATTTTTCTGCTAGGGGAGGTTACATTCACATATTGCCCATAATGGACTATCTACTTTTGAAGACTGGAAAATTATGTTATTCTAGTTTATATTACATAACAGTGTTCTTAAAAAAATATATAATCCCCACCGCCACTATCTAACCCCAACCCTTATTTCTAGAATGCTGACCACTAAAAATTATAAGGGAATGTTTTAATAATCTCAAAATATCCGTGGATTTTGGTGAGTTTTTAGTATGATATCGTCCATTTAATTTTGACCCAAAATTGATCAGGTGCCAATTATCAAAAATGAATAGTTTTTCTGCTAAAGGGTGTTACATTTACACTTGACTCCTAATAGGCTATTTATTTCTAAAGACGGAAACAATACTTTTAAATGCTTTATTCTAATTTATATTGAATAATGCTTTTTTTATAAAAATAATATAACCCCCACTACCCTCTCACATATTAAAAGAAATAAAAAACAGCAATTGCTGGGTCCCTTCAAAAATAATAAGGAAGGTTTTATTAAGCTAAAAATATCAGTGGATTGTGGTGACTTTTTAGTAATAGTAAATATTTAACTTTGACCAAAAATTGAGTAATAGTAAATATTTAACTTTGACCAAAAATTGATTATGTGCCAGTCACCACATAAAGGAACAGTATTTCTCCTACAGGGGATACATTCACAATTTATTGCTCATAATAAACAATTTAATTTTAAAGACGGCAACAATATTTTTAAATGCTTTTTTTATTTTATGTCACATATTTTTTTTATGAAAACCTATACTTACAAGAAATAAAAAAATACTAATTATTGGCTCACTTCAAAAATCATAATATTTTACAGTGCTGTACTAAAATTCAGTCAAAAACAAATTAGAATTTGGTTTAGATATATATAGGGTGATCAATTAGTACTTAAAAAGTCTATAATATCTTCTAAATAATTAATTTTATAAAACCGGTTATGGAGATACTGGCCAACCGAAAGTTAAACATCAATAATGTGAATTTGAGGTGGTGGTAGATTTAGATCAATTTTGCGGCATCCATAACTACATATAATAGGGTCCTCCATGGATTTATAACATTTGGGTCATGACGTGCATAGCCCAAGAACCATAGCACACTTGCAACATGTGAACATAAGCCCAAAGTTCTTGGATCTGCATTACAAGTGCAGTAATACTCAAAAATTGGCTCATTCTCCTCTTCATCTTGTATATTTGGGTTAAAAGCAATCCAAAGCTGGTGTTACAATAGGCTGATGAGTCTTGAATAAATGCGGATTCTAATAAATCCACGTTTATTGAAATATTCATCTATTTGAATATTGTTCCAGTTTTTAAAAGTAAATCGTCTATTATGAGCAAATTGTGAATGTAATGATGATTGGCACCCAATCAATTTTTGGTCAAAATCAAATTCACGATATCGTACTAAAAATTCAGCAAAATCCACCAATATTAAAACCACTTATTAAAACATTCCCTTATAATAAATTTTGAAGTAAGTCAGCAATTAATATTTATTTATTTATTGGGTTAAATAGGGGGGATGGGGGTTATTTATTTTTTAAGAACACTGTTATGTGCCATATGTGAATTTAACCCACACCCCAACAGAAAAACTGCTCATATTTGGGTGTTGGCGCTATGTTGACATATGCTTCCATGGACTACATCATATCAAAGATTAAAACAAATCCACCGAGAAGCAATTTCCATAAGGATTTTGCGGGGTCGTTTAGATTAAAAGTAAAATAAATAAAAAATCCATTATTAATAATATTATAAGTAAACTCCAATGCTAGTTAAACTGAAGCATTACCAACATCTAGTAGCGGTTGTACTTCAAGATATCACAATTCGAAGGCTATCTGCACGCTTGTAAATTGGACTGCATTTTTAATAGTTGAAATAAAGGTTTCCAAACTCAAATACCAAAAGAGAATATTTTCCGTACAAATGTTGATAGGTTATAAGTAGTAATAGCGAAATATATATCACTAGAGCTGGGAATAACGAAACTAAAACGTTACTTCTCAGTAAAGCGTTACTAAATGTAATGCGTTACTAGTAATTTTGTTACTTTTTAGCGAAAAGTAACGGTAATTCGTTATGTTACTTCGTTACAGTAACGCCTTACTACAAAAGTAACGCGTTAATTTAAAACTAAGGTTTTTCTCTTTTGTTTCCGCTGTTTGATGTAAAATAATGTTTTTATTATTTTTTTTGTATACCGTTGATTTCGCGCGCTTCTGTGTTCTAGATAGCATTTTAAAAAAATCAAGCTTCATTAAACAATTTTTTTTAAAAAATTTTGTTTGTATGTGCAATAATAACGGCGGTAAATGGTGAGATGGACATTATTACTTTAAAAGTAACGCGTTACTTTTGAAAAGTAACGAATAAATCGTTACTTTAACGGTAAAGTAACGCCCTAGCTCTGTATTTCACACACGTAAAGATTTAGTACCTGCTCTTCACCGAACAGCTGTTTATAAGTTGTGTTGTGCAGTTTGTAATGCAGTCTATATCAGTCAGTCTAATAGGAGACTAGAAACTAAAATAATGTAATTTTCCCTTCCTATTATAATGCCCTCTTACCTTCCTATTTATATTTTAATTTTTCCTCTCAGTTTTGATTTAATTTCCTATATCGTTTGTTATTTAAGTTTAACATAACCTTAATTTTGCTTCTTAAAATATTTATCTTGTTAATGTCATTTATATTTTCGTCGTCTCTTTTTTGAGAGCCTCTTATGCCTATACACAATCTCTTTCATTTTTGGTAATTTATTTAATGTAAGTTGGTTGAGGTTTCACTTAATCTTTAGAGATATGGGCTCTCTGTCGGTTCCAGTGTGTACTGGCGCTTATTACACAAGTAGAATCTTTTTCCCAATTATAATAAGTGATACAGTGTCCTATTCGTAGATCGTTAGTTATCTACCTGAGTATTACATCGTTTTTAATGTATTTAATATTTATTTCTGATTATATTGTTTTATTGCTTAATTTTGGAGATGTAATGTACTTAATAACCCTTTATCTCTTCCGCCTTCTAATTTGTGTTGGTTCAAATTTCCTTTTTCATTCTTCCGCCTGTCAATTGTCTCATCTGCTTCCACGATCTTAGTGACTTCCATGGTGTTTTAACATAGACTTGACTGTGCTAATGTCGGTTTTTTCTATCATTTTAAAGTTAATGTTCATTTTTATACTTTCGACTTTTGATCGAGTGGTGCGGTTTTTACCATTTTACTTATTTCTAGATACGATTTTAATGTCTCTTCCATTTGTCATGTGTTCGGTTCACTTTCCCATTATGGGTCTCTTATCTTAAAATGGAGTCACATTTCATATATGTAGCAACTCATTTTTTATCTACCAATAATTTTTTAATCATTTAATTCTACGTTCTTTGTGATTTTGTTTACCATATATTTACGATAAATTAACTACAATTAACAAAATATAAACAAAAATAAAATCACCTTTTATAAATGTTCAGGTGTATAAAATTTTATTGTGGCTCTCTGACTATAATCCTTCTCATTTAATTTCACCTCACATGACCTACTCTGTTCCTACAGCGGCTACGTGAACATCGCTTTGGAGATAGAGATAAAGAGGACCTCTGAGATCTCGATGCACGGAGTAGCTCCTTCCTGTGTTCAGAACTTGTTTGAAACTTTCATATTAATAAGATTTTTGCCGGAAATGAGCGTACATACAAAAGGGGATATTTTTAAATCTCATGTCAGGACTGCATCAAAGGACTCAATGAATAAAAGTAAAATGTCTGTTTATAAACACGGAATACTAGATAAAATTTTAAGATAAATTGTGGTTTATATGTCGGTAAATAATACAGTTTTTAAATATTTGCTAAAATTTCTTCTTTGTTGACAAAGATTTCCACACATTAGTGGGGCAAACATTAATATCGTTTTCTACTTTCCGGACCCACCTCCGCGAAGGGAAAGTATTGTGAACGAGATAAAAACAAATTTCGAGATAAAGATGAAAATATCCATTTTGAGGTCACCTGAGATGATTAAGACCATTTCCAGATGAAAGTCTGTCTGTGTATATTCTTCTACGATAGAGGCCACACGTTTAATCCGATTAAGCTGAAATTTGATATATAGGTTTGGGTTACCCGTCGAAAGAATCCATTAGTTTTTGTACGACATCTGTCAAACGGAAGTGTCACTATCAAAAAATGACAGATGCAATATGTCACGTAATTTGACTTGCAATATGTCATTTGAAAGCCCTTGAAAAACTCTATTCAGTACAGTCAAAATTATTTCTCTAACTGTCACCTGTCAATATTAAAAAAATGTCAAAATTTGAAACTTTAACGTTGAATATCTAAAAAAGTATTCGTGGATACTCGCCAGGAAAGTTTTGGGGCGACAGAACCGTTTTTTTTTTACTTTTTTGGCATTCTTTTGGTTTATTTATTTTGTCTCTTTTTTGCTTTTTTCAGTCTTTTTTGTTTTTTTTTTATGCTTTTTGCTTTATTGCCCATTTTTTAGGCTTTAATAACGCTATTTCTCTTTGCCTTTATTGTGCCTTCGTTTACTATTTTTTTGCAGTGTGTTTGCCTTTATTTTATCCTTTCTTTTGTTTTTTGTTTGCCTTTTTACCTTTTTCTTTTTTTAACTTTTTTACCCTTTTTATTTTTCTTGCTTTTTTGGCCATTTTTGCATTTATTTGCCTTGATTTTGCCTTTTTTTGCTTTTTATACCCTTATTGGCCTTTTTACCACTTTTTGCCCTTTTTTTTTGCTTTAAAAAAAATGACTTTTTTGGCCTTTTTGAACTTTTTGGCTTTTTTTGCCTTTATTTTGTCTCTTTTTGGCTTTTTTAATAACTTTTTAAAATTATTTTAAACTTTTCAGTCTTTCTTGTACTTTTTTGCCTTTATTTTACCTCTATTTTGCCTTTTTTGCATTTTGAAAAGTTTAAAATTTGTTTTTTTATTACTTTTATGGCATTTTTTGAATTTTTTTCTCATTTTTTGCCTGAATTTTGTCCCATTTTTTTTTACTTTTTTGCCATTTTTTAACTTTTTTTTGCCGTTTTGGCCTTTATTTTTCCTTTATTTTGTTTTTTTTTACATTTTTATTATTTGTACTTTTTGGCGTTTTTTGCTTTTTTCCCTTTACTTGTCTTTTTTTTTGTACTTTTTGTTGATTCTTTTTACCCCATTTTTCTTTTTTTGCCCATTTTTTTCTTTTATTAAGCCTTTTTTCCTTCTTTATTTTTCCGTTTGTTACCTTTTTTGCTTTTTTTTTGCATTTTTACAAATTGTTTTAAGATTTTGTATTTTTGATTGTTGCTTATTTTCACTCTTTTTTTAAAGTTTTATTTTTTGCCGAAACTTAGCAATTCTTATTTATATTTTTAACAACTTTTTTTGTCTTTTTTTGAAATAATTCGTTACCTTATTGGTATTTATAATAACTTGTTGCCATTTTTAGTAACTTTTGTCTTTTCTCATTTTAATTAATTTTTGAGTATTTTTGCACTGTTTACCTATTTTTATTTTCCAGCAATTAACTTCATTTTTATATCATTTTCCCATTCAAGAATTTGTTTTTTGGTAATTAAAATAATCATATTCCCCACAGCCAAACCGGGAAAGTTCTGGGGTGACACAGCCGATTTTTTTTATTATTATTTACAAATATTATAACCTTCAAGAATTTTAAAATTATTTTGAATCTCAGAGCGAACCAAAATCTATTTTATTATAATGCTACACCCTATATATCATTAACCTAAATTAGAAATAATATCGTAACTTCTGTGAGCATAAGAAGACTATGTGTTCCTCCCATTTTCCAGGATGCTGAAAACAATGACGGTGGTTTAAACTCTTTCCGGGTTAAACCCCCCAAAAGCCAAAAATCGTCCCCGATTAATGCGGATATGCCGTTTCATAAAAAATGCGTCACTCCCCGTTTTAGGGGATGCTGAATACGATGGTGATGCGGGATCTTCTTCCCGAATGAAATTAACCCCTCAAACGGCCAAAAACTACCTCTTTGATAATACGATACGCAGGCTTATGAAGTGCACCGGATAAGAGAAAAAAAAATCAATAGATCATTGAATACACGTCGGTATGAGACGGTGGAAATTCACCCCCGTTGGGGGTGGTTTTTGATCGTTTGGGACCCGACTTACAGAAGCCACTAATATATTATAATGAAATAATTTGTTAAGAAAAATAAATGTGCTAAATTACAATAACCTTTTGAGGGCCCGTATGTAAGTGAAAATGATAATGGGAATAATAGTTATATTTTTAAAGATCCTTATACACAAGTTATTCGTGAAAAAAAATTTAAATAAAAAAAATTAAGGTTATAAATGTTAAAGGTAATGATTAATAAATAATTTTAAATAAATTGGTATATAAGGTTTTAAATTTTATGCAGATATGGAGAATATAAATTGTGGGGGAAAAGAAACTTGAAAAAAAAATTGTAATAAATGATTATTTTTAAAGGATTTTTTATTGTTGATAATGACAATAGTTATACTATAGTACAGGAAGTTAGGAAATTGACATTTTACATAAATGTATTAATTATTGAATTTTATAATTTAATTCATTAAAAGAAATAAAAGATAAAATTTAGAATCTCACGATAAGTTTATACATAAATTTTGTAAGAAGAAAAAATGAAATTATATACCAATAATATTGGAGAATGAATTTCATATCAAAAATTTAAAAAAAATTAACCAAAAAGGGTTATCCCTGGAATAAATTTAATATAAGACAAGCAATAAAAAGAATAAAATAAGAATTGGTTATTTAGCTATTTGGCGGAAGTTGAGAAGATAGAAGAAGCAAAAAAAGAAGTGGAATATACAAGACAAACATAAAATTTATATTTGTTTTTGATAATTTTTGTAAGATTTATTATTTTTGTTCCATAGAACCCAGCTCAAAATTTTAAATTTTTGGTAATAGTATTTATTGTTTCCTTTTTTAAAAAAATATAATTTTGTTACGCTCTGTGGATCATAATAATTTTAAAATCGAACTTGCTGCAAATTTTTATAAGTTTATAATATAGTTTTCACTTTGTATACAGATAAATTTTTTTGTTACAAAAATGTACTGTTTGTTACTCCATATAATGGAAATTCATTTTAAACTGTTAATCTGTACAATGTATTATATTACATCCGTTTTGTGTATATAATTTTATGTTTAAATCCCAACTTTGTTATTATTATAATAAATAAAAGCTAATGGTTTTATTCTGCAAATATTTTATATAAAATAAACCTCGTTTACACAGCTACGAAAATAAACAAACAGGGCCAATTAAAGTTATGGTCAGAAAATTACTTCCTTCATGCGAACCAGAAAAGATAAAAAAGAATAGTTTAAGATCCGTAATTGATGTCGAACTAGACCGATCAAGTAACCGAATGAAATATATAATATAATAATATTTTTACTTTCCCGACCCACCTCCGAGAAGGGAAAGTAGGTATTGTGAACCAACTAAAAAAATTCGAGATAAAGATGGAAATATCCATTTTGAGGTCACCTGAGATGATTAAGACCATTTCCAGATGGAAGTCTGTCTATCTGTCTATCTGTCTGTGTGTATTCTTCTACATAGAGGCCACACGTTTAATCCGATTGAGCTGAAATTTGGTATAGGGGTTTGGGTTACCCGTCGGAAGAACCCATTAGTTTTTGTACGACATTTGTCAAATGGAAGTGTCACTTTTAAAAAAAGACAGATGCAATATGTCACGGAATTTAACTTGCAATATGTTATTTGAAAGTCCTTGAAAAACTCTATTTAGAATGGTCAAAATAATTTCTCCAACTGTCACGTGTCAAAAATTAAAAAATGTCAAAGTTTGAAATTTTAACATTAAATATCTAAACAAGTATTCGTCTCTGGATACTCGTCGGGAAAGTTTTGGTTCGACACAAAATCGAGTGTGGAAAATGCATTCTTGCTTGAGTTTTTTTTAATTCATATACGAAAAAACGCATTTTTATTTTTTCTAAATTCGAGTGTTCAAAATTCGAGTGTGGAAAAATGAATTCTTGCTTCTATTTTATTTCAAATTCGTGTATGAACAAATGCACGTTTCTTTTTTTCTCAATTTCGGTTCGGTTCTTTTTTCAAATTCGAGTGTGAAAAAATGCGTTTTAACTTTTTTTTTCCAATTTTTTGTGCGAAAAAATGCATTCGTGCTTTTTTTTCTAAATGCGAGTGTGGAAAATGCATTCTTGCTTTTTTTTTCTAAATTCGGGTGTGGAAAAATGCATTGTTGATTTCTTTGTAATCAAATTCGGGTGCGAAAAATTGCATTTTTCTTTTTTCACATTTCGAGTGGGCATCTGTTTGTCCCAATTTTTTATCTGGAATAATGCATTTTTTCTTATTTTTCAATTTTGAGTGTAAAAAAATGCATTCTTGCATTTTCCCAATCCATGTATGAAAAAATGCATTTTGTTTTATTTTTCAATTTCAAAGACGGAAAAATGCATTCTTGTTTCGGTTTTTTTTTCAAATTCGGGTGTGAAAATATGCATTTTTGCTTTTGTCTTTCAAATTCATGTGTAAAAAAATGCATTTATGTTATTTTTTTCAAATTCACGGACGGAATAATGCTTTCTTACTTCTGTTTTTTTTTCAAATTAATGTGTGAAAACATGCATTTTTACTTTTTTTTCAATTTTTTGTATGAAAAATGCATTCTTACTTTTCCCAATCCATGTGTGAAAATATGCATTTTTGCTTTTGTCTTTCAAATTGATGTGTGAAAAAAATGCATTTTTATTTCTGTTTATCTTTTTTTTTATGAAAATATCTTTAGTTTTATTCAAAATTGGTTTCCTCTATATCTTTTTTTTACATTTTTAAACTCTTCATTTAGCAGTGGCCCTTCAAAGATGTTTTTAAAATGTGTTAAGCGGTATTTGGCATTCAATAAAAAACCTTATAAGGTTTTTGAAAAACTATTTAGTCAAAATTATTTCTCCAATGTAATGTCGTTTCTTTTATGCAAATAAAAATTGTAATTGTTATTAATAAAAAACGAAAAAAAGAGCCAATTAATTTTTTAAAAAACAGGAGATTATCCATACTCAAATGTGGTAAAAATTATTCAACGATTAATGAAAGACTATTTTTTTTAATGTCATCCAGTTTCATACTTTGTAGTAACACATCTATTTGCCTGAGGATGGATAATGATTGGCCGAAACATGACGCCGCCCCTTATTAACATTCTATGTTCTTCATTAAATTTATTGTGATATGACCTAGTCTTTCATTATTCGTTGAATTTATTTTTTGATGAGAACTCAAAAACTTTATATGATAGCAGAAATTGCAAAAAAGATCTTTAAAGAGGAGGAAATTTCCAAAAAAAAAACTTCTGACTCCCGGATCTCTAGCTCTAATATTTATAACTTTAATCTGTTGCTGAAACCATTTCGGGATGAGTACACCGCCTCCACAGTGAGTACCGCATCTTAAATATTTTTTATAGCACTACATATTGATTTAAAAATTTGAAAAAATTATGGTGTCATTTAAACACTTAAAGAAAGAAAGTTCCGTTGGAAAAAAATTTTTAAATGTATTTTTCAAAAAGCTAGCCTATTGTTAATTAACTATTTTCTTTCAAAATAATTGATTAAATAATCAGCCTAAAAATGTTTCGCCTCTTGGAGTATTTTCTATGAGTGTACTTAATAAAATGACGCTATAAAATTATTTAAAAATTTTTTATATTGTTTATAACGAGTTTTCTAAGTTAACAAAAAATGTTGTTAATTTTTTCTTCTCATATACCTACTACGGTATAACTGTTTTTATATTAGAAATAAGGATTAAATTATTGTGGGTAAGACTTTTTAACTCTATTACTTTAATATTTTATTGAAAAAAAATTTACCATTTTATTATTTACGGTCAATGATGATTTAAAAAAAAAATTCTGAAATTTTTCATATTTTTCGTACCCTTCTAACAATTTTTAGCACAAAACTCATTTTCGACCAGACTATTATATTTATTTGCGAAACGATAGTATACTGTTGCTTGTAAAAAACCATTCAAGAGTCATGGTTGCCAGGCTTTGAATTTTAAAAATTAAAGCGTATGAAAGAGAATCTATCCATTCTATCCAATGCGAATGAAGAAGATGCAGCATAGCAACTGGGCTCTGTGCTGTTAAAATTTATTTTGGATCAACTAACAATTTACTCCAAATATATTTCAAATAAAAATATTTCCGATAAAACAAAACATCAAAAATATAGAAAAACGAAAGGAAATAAATAAAGACATAATGAACAAAATCATACATTTTTGCTTTGAGTTAACCAATTTACCAGTTTTTTATTTTACTAGCTACCAAAAGACTAAATATCTCAAAATGAATGTCAAACGTACATCAAAGACTAATAAAGTTTTATTTGTACTCTAGTGACTATTAACGACCTTGTGAAAGCTGAAATACCATTTTTGATAAAACAAAAACGCTGCTATGTTATAGGAAATTTGAAACGGAATCGATATTCAAATAGTTTGAAGTGCTTTGGAATCACGGTGATTTATCTGGAATGGAAAACCAAAGAAAATAATATCACTAAAACATTAATTTTAAAACTTCTTAATTGACCGGGACGGTATTGATCGGTTTAAATACGACTGATGATTTATATTTCCAAGATCTGCGGCCATTAAAGTAATTGTTACTTAAATTATTAAGTTTGGTTTACGTTATCAGTTTTCGCTTTTTAGGAGATCCATATTATGTAGCAAATGAGAGAAAAAGTTTCGGCATATTTTGTTGTTAAATTTGATTCAATTTACCAGGAAAAAATCTTTAAAACCAAGCACTATATTTTAATTTTAATTCCAAATCTTCTAATTCAATTAATTTCTGCTTGTCTTGAGATACATATTTTCCCACGTCACTAACAACAATCTAAGATAAATTCGTAGACATTCTTCGTCTCTATATTAACACAAATATCTCTTTCGTACTCACCTGCACCAAATATTTAAATTCATGCAATAAAATGATGATTAACTCGAGAGAAATCATTCCAAACATTTCCAACCAATCAAAATAGGCCCTATCGCCAGACAGACAATGGTTCTTCTAGGAGACAGCTAAAAAAGTTCAGCTCATCATTGTAGCCAATGATTGCTCGATTCCATTATAGTATTTTCTGTTTCTCAAACTATTTTCCAAATGCACTTCCTTGTCTTTGTCCATCCACCGTAATCTATTTCGGTATGATCGCCAGTTTGTTTTTTTTTTCACCCTCCATCAGTCATGTGGGTATATATTTCTAAGTATTGTCTATTAATTACTGAGGCCCAAAAGCCTCAGTATTAGTTTCATGATGGCGAAAAAATTTCTTACCCCCCCCCCCCCACTTTTTATCACTTTTCTCGACGTTTCCGAGTTTCCTGAGTCCAAAATGCAAAAAAATTTGGTCCGGACGTCTGTCTGTCTGTTTGTCTGGATGTAAACAGTGCAATTTTTAAACTAAAGCTCCGATCGAGTTCCAGTTTTCATTTTACCTAGTTAGTTTTGTCCAAATATTGAATTTGAGCAGAATTGAACCGGCCTTTCTGGTACCGATCATACAAATTAAAGTGGTTTGCATGGGAAACCTTTTTTCCAATTCAAATTTTTAAAACAAAATATCAAGCGGAGTTTACGAAATAGATGGGGATGCAGCAGAAATTATTGACACATTGTTTGATTTTAGCGATTTTTTTTCGTTTTTTTTGTGGCCTTTTTACATTGTTTTTCGTTATTTCCGAATTATTTTTCATTTTTTCCTGTTTTCTCATTATTCTGATGTTTTGTTGTTTTTCTGATTTTTTATGTTGTTTTTTATTTTTTTTAATCTTTTCTCATTGTTCTGTTTTTTAATTTCTTTTTCTTTTGTTTACTAATTTTCTTTAATTTTCTAATTATTTAATAGAAAGGGACTTTTCTGATTTTTTTGAATTTTTGTTTTTTTCAGTTTTTTTTTCTGATTTTTTCCATGTTTTCTAGTTTTTCCACTTTTTTGTCATTGTTTTGTCTTTTTTCTATTACTTTTTTTACAATTTCTTTTTTGTTTTTGGTTGTTCTTTATGATTTTTTCCAACTTTTTACCTTTTTTTTTTTTATTTTTCCATATTTAACAATTTCTTATTTTTTCGATACTTCTAATTTTTTCTCGTTTTTTACTGAATGTTTTAATTTTTTTCATGTTTTATTCTGCTTTTTTCAATATTTTCTAATTTTTGTAATTTTTTTCCTCATTGTATTTTTTTTTGTATTTCTTTCTGTTCTTTTCTAATTTTTTCCTATCCTCCGATATTTTTTGATTTTTCGGTTTTTTTTCTGATGTTTTTCTGTTGTTTTTGAATTTTTTCTAAATCCTTCAGTTTTTTTCTAACTTTTTCTTGTTTTTCCAATTATTTCGATTTTTGTCGATTTCTTTTGATCTCTTTCGACTTTTGTAGATCTTTTTCGATTTTTGTCGTTTTTTTTTTCGATTTATTTGGATTCGTTTTTTTTTTCGATTTCTCTTGATTTTGGTTTTATATTTTTTTTTGATTTCTTTTGATTCTTTTCCATTTCTTTTGATTTTTGTCGTTTTTTTTTTTCGATTTTTGTAAATTTTTTTTGATTTCTTTTTTCGATTGCTTTTGATTTTTTCCATTTCTTTTATATATTTTTCGATTTCTTTTGAGCCTTTCCATCTTTTTCGATTTGATTTTTTTTCTATATTTCAGATTTTAAAAAGTGATTTCAGATTTTAAAAAGTGAAAAAATAACATAAGAAACTTATTTCCTAACTGGGATCCCCCACAATTTTTATTAGATTTATGGTATTTTTAATAAGTTATTCTATAGTTATAATTACTTTTTTAATAGTTTTTGTTGTTTCCCATTTTTATAATTGTTTTTTTATTTTTAACAAATAATTATATTTTTTCCCTTTTTGTAACGATTTACTGAGGCCCAAAAGCCTCAATATTAGTTTCGTGATGGCGGAAAAATTTCTTAAACTCACTTTTTATCACTTTTCTTGACGTTTCCGAGCTCACTGAGTCCGAAAATGCAAAAAAATCCTGTCCGGACGTCTGGATGCCTGTCTGTTTGTCTGGATGTAAACACTGCAGTTTTTAAACGAAAGCTCCGATCGAGTTTCGGTTTTCATTTTACCGAGTTAGTTAAGAATCCTATTTAATTTGTGCACGATCAGACTGGCCCTTCCGGTACCCACCTTACAAATTAAAGTGGCTTGCATGGGAAAACTTTTTTTCCAAATCAAATTTTTCCACTTCACATCATGTACAATATTCCGGTACCCGCCCCACAACGATCAATTCAACTGAAATTCTACCGAACACCCTTATTTTTCTTAAAAATCTACTAATTTAGTCGAAAATTTACTAAAACGGTAACCCTGTAAAATGTGTTTGTATCGTGAATACAGCGCAGCAGTGGGCCAGGGGCGAACCGTTCATGGCTACTGACGTCACCGGTCTAGTCTCGCGCACAGGTACCGTTTTGACTGGTTTGCATTGCATTTCTCAATTGAGCATGTATGAGAAATCTTTACCACGGGGTAGATTTGTCGTAAAGAAGGATTGTCGTAGAGAAGGATTTTATGGAGAAGAATTGTCGCTGGGAAGAGATGTTATGGGGAAGAATTGTCCGGGAACGATTGTCCGGTGATGGATTATCATGAATTGACATAACGTATACGGCATAAAAAAATTTAAAGGAAATTCAAAGGTTTACATTTTATTACAAGTAAACACTGTTACGCCCTAAAATACTAAAAGTTATTTTTTGATTAATTATTGAATAGTGTATTTGGTTTGTAAAATTATACTATATCTTGTAACCAACTACTTTACAAGTCACGAAATATATTCGATATATTTAAAAAAAAATTTTTCGGTCTTTAATGATTATGGTATCCTTTATAAAGAGAAGAATCCTAATATTATCCTTTTCATATTTATATTAAGAAAACTGTCACTTAATAATGAAATTACTGAAAATAAAAAAAGCATGTACTTAATTTGTAACAACAGTAAATAATAAAAATAATGGATAAACGTAATCAATTTGAATATATGGATTGAGTTGCGGTAAACCGCAAACACTAAAATACTCCAATCGCTTTGAATATTATTCAACGTTCAATGAAAATCATTAATTATTCCAATTGTAAAGGACGTAATTGAGCCACACTTAATTTAGAATATTTTATTTCAATTGTATCGTAGTAAAATTTGCGAAAAATTGGGACAAATCTTGAAAAATAGGAAAAAATTAGAAAAAAAAAAGACAAAATAGGGAAATTATAGATAAATACAGAAAAATTTATAAAAATAAGGAAATATATGAGAAAATTATGAAAAATGGGTGAAATAAGGAAAAATAGTAAAAATAGGTAAGAATACACAATAAGAGGGAAAAACAGTAACAAATAAATAAAAATAGTAAGAATTGGGGAAATGGGTAAAACAAGGAAGTTAGAGAAAAATAGGAAATAATTTTAAAAAAATATGGAAAAAAAGGATAAAATATGGAAAGAAATCTTTTTTGAGTCGTCTTTTTCATTTAATCATCCTTCAAATAATATTTTTTATGATTTCCACTAATTTCCATGAACCATATTAAATAAATGTTGTAACCAGTCGCTAGATAAATTAGTTATGTTTAATTTTTATACAAATCATAATTTATTTCTAATCTGGTGATATTTTATACGCCATCGACGATATTACTATTTTTTAAACTATAGAACGTTTAGTATTATCCAAATTTTCGCTCCTCGTACTTAAAATTAATTAATATTTAATTCAAGTAAGATTTTAAAAACTATACATTCCATACAACTTGTTTTATCCTTATAGGAATCATCAGTAGCAGTTTGTCTTGTCATCTTTTCGACGTAATAAATATTTCATTGATTTCACATTAGTACAACACAATATTTTATTTATTGTCAGTTTAATATTTTCTATATTCTAGATATATCTTGATCAAATCCGATAGTATTGTGCGATAAAATCAAATAATGTAATAACGAAAATTCCAGACGTAGTCTGCATTCTCTATATGCTGTTCGAAACATTTTTGTCCAGAATATCCATGCTCGAATGATTATTCAATGTTAGAATACGAGAATTTGAAAATCGGATTTTGCTAAGGTAGGATGACTTTGAAATATTAAAATCGATTAAAAAATATCACAAAACTAAAGGAAAATTTGAGCTCATGCAAAAATTACAATTTGTCTTTCACATCATACTGATATTATTTGATAAAATTATTATCACTACTGGTTGGTTCACAGTTCTTAAACTTTTAGATAATTCGATTTTTTATAGCAAATATATATACTGCTCCAAAAAATTTATGAATCCAATAAAAAAATTAATTTTCATCTCTATATCTCCGATAAAATATTTTTTTTATATATACGTTACAATATGATCTCTCATATTTTTCGGAAATCGTCCGAAAAGTACCCAAGAAGAAGAAGGATTGAGTCTAGTAGGAAACAAGTGTACAATAAATAAAGTGTTAAACATCAGTGTGAAAAAACAGATACAAATATCTAGAAACTCAGGTTTTTTTTTTGTCCGGGACAGTTCTTTGCAACCGGATTCACTGCTGCCTCGTGGGCTTATTGCGTTATCTCCCGTCTCTTTATCTACTGCACCCAGTCCATCAACCTTGTTCCCTGTACTAGTTTGTACAGGTTCTTTAATGGCAGTTTGTAGTAGTCTTCTGGATCCATTTTTGGTTTTCCATAAATTCTTTGCCTTCTGTGATCCAGCGCCTCACAGTTGCATAGTATGTGGAGTGCATTCTCGGTCCCTTTATTGCATTGTCTGCATTTAAGGTCGCCGTTATATAGCCCCATTTTGTTTAGATGCTCTCTGGTTTGAAGGTGTCGCCTCTGCCTGCTATACAGAGGTATATTTTCCTAGAGAGAAACTCTCTTGGTACTTATTCTGTTCGCAGTATATACCCCCTTCGGTTTTTGACCCGTCTGTGTAGCAGGTAATTCCGTTAGGGTTTGTGCTGAAATATGTGCTGTAGTCTGACCTCATGCCAAGCATGTTGTCTCCCACATGATCGAGCTTAGTGTGTCCCAGTCTATGATTTCCTCTAGCCGTCGTAGAGCCATTCTAGCCTCCCCCATTATAATGTATTGTAATGGTGAGAGGTCAAGAAGAGTTTCCAAAGCAGCTGTGGGTGTTGTTTTCATGTTTCCCGCTATTCCCAAGCAGGCAAGTCTTTGTATCTTTCCCAATTTGGAGACAGCGGTCCGTTGTTTTATCTTTGGCCACCAGACCAGAGATGCATATGTTACCATGAGCAGCACTACCATATTGTACAACCAATGTGCCATTTTTGGATTGAACCCCCATGTTTTTCCATACGTGCGTCTAGCTATCATTAAAGTAGCAACCGCTTTCGTATGTATTTTTTAAATCTGAAGGTTCCAGGTAAGTTTCGGGTCTAGCATTACCCCAAGATATTTTACCCCTCCCTTCAGATTTACTTCTTCACCACGAAGCCATAGTGGGCTAAGGCCCTCTAAATTCCTTCTGTTGGTGAATGCTATTATATTGGACTTGGATTGACGAAACTCAAGTTACAGAGGATTGGAATGGGAGAAGAGAAATACAAGCAAGGATTAGTATGGCCAAGGAGGTTTTTGGGTCAAAGAGAATTTTATTAAATACTAAATTAGACACAATACTGAATAAAAAATTACTAAAGTGTTTTATATGCACTGTTTTGTTGCACGGTTGTGAAACGTGAAAATAGAACGTTTTAAAATGTGGATTTAAAGATTAAATGAATAAACGAGGCGAGGAAGAGAAACGTAGTCTAGTAAAAACAATAGAAGTTAGTAGAAAGAAATTTATTGAAAATTTGACCATATTTGAAATTCTGGATCTCCATTTTTCTTAGAAAACTGTATCATAATATAATTGATATAATGGAAAAATACATGTAAAGGGAATAATTCTATAATAGATAGTGTCTTCACCACTAGCTGTATTTTTATATAATCTTTAAGTTCTTTCGTGCAGAATTTTTTGAGTATTTTATTTTCAGGTTAAATTAAATTGTTGTAACTTTGTTTTAAGATCCATTATTTATATTTTTCGCCGATTTATGAATTTAATAGTTTATTAGTTAGTGACCCAATTTTTGTAATTATTTTCAATATATTCAATATTCAATGAATAATAAAACTCATACTATATACATTTATTATACCAGGTTAAACTGGGGGTGACATGTTTCGGCCATAACGATGGCCATCATCAGTCCTACAATACAAATATAAAAAGATTGATTAAGACAATTAATTGAAAAAAGTGTACTTACAGACAAAACGAAAAAAATATGCATTATGATGGTATGAGAAATAACAAGTCACATTATAACATATTATAAAAAATCAAATAAATTAATTAACAAAATGTAAAAAAAATAATAGTTGAAAACTTTAACCATTAAAACTCCAATCTAGAGGATCTTATTCATAAAGAATCACATCGAAGTGCATCCTACGATGCACTAAAAAAAGTTATTAAATTAAAATTATTTAAATTTTCGAAAAGCTACCATGCAGTTAATAGTAAATGGCGAATGACCCAAAGGACAGAGACAAATGGGGGAAAAGTTAAGAGACCACTAGTTGAAAACCCAAAACAATAAGAGGCCAGAAATTAAACTAAATAAAGAAGAACCTATAAGAATAAAACCATGAAAACATTAGAAACGTAAATTTAGAAATAAAAAATTTTTAGTAGGATGAAGTTGTTCATTAAGACAAACAATGTCAGTATTAGAAAGAGCTTTTTTGATTTCAAATATCTCTAATAAATTCAACTATTAATTTTTTTACTTTTTTCAGTTAATTTGTTTGATTTCTTATAATATGTTATAATGGGACTTATTATTTCTCATACCATTATAACGCATATTTTCTTGGTTTTGTCTGTAAGTACACTTTTTCAATTAATTGTCTAATTGTAGTCCTACCTTTTTATATTTGTATTGTAGGCCTGATGATGGCCATCGTTGTAGCCGAAACACGTCGCCCCAGTTTAACCTAGTATAATAAATGTATGTGGTATGACTTTGAGTTTTATTATTCGTTGAATAATTAACCACATTTGAGCTTTGGATAATCTTTTGTTTTTATATTCAATATTCCCTATTTTTTTGTGGTTTTCTACTCAAAATTTAACAATTTTAGAAAAAAATCATTGTCATTATTCATTCTTTACAGCTCTATTTCAAAGAACCTTGAAATGCCTGAGCTATACATTCAAATATACACATTTTTCACTTTACGTAAATAGGGGAAGACCCCTTTCTATATAGTTAGAGGGAACAAAGCTGCTGTTCACAACACATTGTCGTTTAAAGGATTGTTCGACGTAAAACATAAGCGTCCGCAAAATTTATAATCTTTTATAATTGTTTTTCTCAGTCTGTACTAAAAGTTGAAAAAACTAGACAATTTTGTACCGTAAAAAGGGTCAATTTCATTACTAATAACTTTTTGTAAAAATAAAAATAAAACTAAAAGTATTACTAAACTACTTTTGAAACTCGTAGTGGTAGTTTCAGGCCTTGATTATAGCTTAGGAAGAATATGCCAATGATAAGGGATTTAAAGGACGCCAGTGTATTCTTGATATAATTTGAGTACCGAAGAATTAATAAGGAATTGACTGTGTATTTCCCAAAAAAATTAAATAAAACTAAAAATATTACTTAATTACTTTTAAGACTCTTAGGTGTGATTTCAGGCCTTAATTATAGATTTAAAAAAATATGTCAAATATTAGAGTTTTAAAGAGCGCCAGTATATTCTTGATATTTGATCCCGAAAAATAAAAATATTACTCAGTTACTTTTGAGTATCAGCTTATATGAATAATATATCAAAGAATGAAGGTTTTATTTTTTTCATTTAGCTAAATTAAAATTCTTTTTTTTATTGTTTCGTTTCACCATACAATTTTTTTGAGCTTTTAATTAAACAATTTGACATTTATTTTTTTGTCGAAAAAACATCTTTATTACCGTACTACAATTGTTGCTCTATTTCTTTGCTTCAAATACATTAATTAACTTACCTTCATTTTATTGTCGAGTCATCTTTGGCCAGGACAATTCGACAAACTGACTTATCTGATTATTTAGTATATATTTGATTATCTTTTTCACAGTCTCATCCAATTAAAAGCTTTTCGGATAGGGTCTGAGTCTAAAGACTTGATTGCAGTATCGACTGTGAAGTTACCCAATAGAGTATTATCGGTATCAGGTAAAGAAAATGACCAAGGATGCTTCCTTGTGGAACGCTTCAATTTTATAATTGGTTTAAACTTTTATTTTGATGTAAATAAAGTGAATTTTAATACTATAAATAATGATTTACATTGTTAAATCTTTGAGCAGAATGATTTAGCGTAATTCAATAATTATTTCTTATTATATAGATTCACCGATAGAGTGTTTTAGGTACGCTCATGACAACAAGCGTCACTCGAAGTAACCATTTCATTTCAACTACTAATCACTGTCTCTAACTTAAAGCCACCGATTCAGCTATTTTATCAAATAATTTCGACTAACTGGCTGATAGTTTGAAGAAGAGTCAGTTTCCGCTATTTGTATGAATACGTGCTATATACCACATTCAGCGTTCTCTATTCGCTTTTTTATTCTTTTCAGTTTTCCATTAGTCATTAGTTGTAATGAAAAGGTGTATTTAGTACGATTTTAAAACACGAAAAAATAAAATAGGTTATAGTATAAAAGAATGAAGGTGTACTACAAAGCAGTGTACTATATCTTTTATTTAACCCTTTAACTGCGGCTGTTGTATATAAATGATTTGTGAAAAACTATGTTGTAATGTCATCGCAAATAAACAATTTTGTTACTTAACTGCAATCTTTTACAAATCTTACAAATTTTTACATATTTTTACATATTTTTACATATTTTTACATATTTTTACATATTTTTACATATTTTTACATATTTTTACATATTTTTACATATTTTTACATATTTTTACATATTTTTACATATTTTTACATATTTTTACATATTTTTACATATTTTTACATATTTTTACATATTTTTACATATTTTTACATATTTTTACATATTTTAATAACTGAAATGGTGCCAGAAACTTTTTTAACAAGTTCCTGTAGGATTTTTTCCGTAGATTTCGAATCTGAGCTCAGATTTTTGATAATCATTATACAGGGTGAGTTATTCTTACAAGAACTTAAGATGGAACAAAAAGAATATTCCGGTCCTGATATTGGTTTCTTTCAAAGGGCTACTTATTAAGGCCATTTAGTTTAATTCATGTACCAAATTTAAATCAAATCGGGTTATCCCTGTATTTAATATGGCGGATTGAATTTTTTGTCTAAATTCACAAATCACACTGTATATCAGTAACGAAGCGGTTTTGGACATTTGTATATGGCTTTTTGCAATCATATTGGCAGTCAGTATAACCCCCTAAGTTTTGTCGGTTCCATCTCTGGACACCCTGTATAACTCTAAAATTATATCACTGATAAACAGGTTTGATAACTTGAGGCTAATGAACTATATAGTTAACCAGATTGTCTTAAATAACTTAAAAAGTATAGACTGACATGAAATTGTCGAGATGATTAAATTCTGTTAAAAATTATATTGCAATATTTCGACGTTAGTGTTCCATTCGCTAAACAAAAACAATCCCTAACTTCTGTCATCCTTATTCAACATTTCACCGAATCTCCGTACCCGCACAAGAATAATAATCACAAGAAATGATATGCCGTATCTTTCTTTGTTTCCTATTTTTCAATATGAAAGTTCGGATGAAGGCAAAAGACGTAACAACGTTTTTTTCAGAACGGGAGCGGGATCAAAAATTTCATCTTTTGTGTGCTAAAATCCCAGAGAATGATATCCTTTTTGGTACGGAAAGAATGAGAATCGTCCATGCATACAGTAATCAATACTACTAAGCTTTGATACTTTCGAGCTCAGGCCCTTCTCAAAATTGATGGATTTTCTCGAATACCTTTGGATGGAAAATTTCGTTTGTACATTCGAAGTTCACTCTATTAAATATGTTAAACGGACTTTTATGAGATCTTTTTGACTAAATTACTTATATAAATTACATTTTACGACATTTTTATAAAAAAAAGTTATTTTACGAGACGTACTAAGTACAAATTACCTTTTATCATTTTGATTCATATCAAGCTAGTCTATGACATTAAGTTTTTTATGTTCTAATTTCTCTTTCTTTTGCTTCGCCTGTACTTAAAGTGATTTTGAGAAAAAAACTAAAAGAAATACGATAATACGGTTTTACCCTAATAGAGACCAAAATTGGCTACATTACTCTGAAATTTAGTAAACGGACAGCGGTAAAAGGTCATAATTAAGGTGTATCCGAAAAAAACTCTTTGGAAATTAGAAGAGTTTTCTTAGGTCCGAATTTTTTAGGACAGAATCCGTAAAGTTTATCTTTCTTAAGACTATCTAACACATTTTGATGTTTTGAAGTAAAAAAATGAGCAAAACAGATACAGAAGGAGTGAACAGGTAACGAAAATCAGAATTGTGAGTAATCATATAGCTAAAATATTTTTTTAAATTGAAGATTTGTAGTTAAAAAAATTTTTTAGTCTCACTAATAGTACATAAAAATCGGTTGTGTCGCCCCAAAACTTTCCCGACGAGTATCCCAAGACCATTACTTTTTCAGATTGTTAATGTTATTTTTTTTATTTTTAACAGGTAAGAATTGGAGAATAATTTTGCCTGTTCTGAATAGAGATTTTCAAGGGCTTTCAAATGACATATTACAAATCAAATTCCGTGACATATTGCTTCTGTCATTTTTTAACAATGACACTTCCGTTTGACAGATATCGTACAAAAATTAATGGGTTCCTCCTATGTATAACCGAAACTCATATATCAAATCTCAACTTAATCGGATTAAGCATGTGGCTTCTATCATGGAAGAATACACAACAGACAGACATACAGAGAGACACATAGACAGACACACAGGCAGATAGACAGTCAGACTTCCACCTGGAAATGGTCTTAAACGTCTCAGGGGACCTTGAAATGTAAAATGGATATTTCCATTTTTATCTCGAAATTTTTTTAGCTCGTTCACAATACTTTACCTTCTCGAATGATGAGTCGGAAAAGTAAAAATCAGAAAAATCGGAAAAATTCAAAAAAAAAATAGAGGAAAAGAATACAAATTTAAAGAAACATCGGACAATATTAAAAAAAATGAAAAATAAAATTGTGAAATACGGAAAAAATAAAAAATAAACCTAAAAAAAATTCTAAAACTCACAAAAAAACAAAACAAAAAAGAATTCGTAAAAAACGAAAGAAATCGAAATATATCACAAAAAATAGCCAAAATTGCAAAAAAACCGCAAAACCAAAAAACAACCAAAAAACCGGAAACTATTGCAAACCATTAAAAAAATAATAACAGGAAAAGAAAAAATTCAAAAGATTTGAAATAAATAGCAAAAAGTCTTGAAAAATCGCAAAAATCTTTAAAAAATCGCAACAAAATCCCAAAAAAAAATCCAAATAATTACAAAAAATCAGAGGAAAAAATTAGAAAACAAATAAAAAAATTGAAAAAAAAAACGAAATAATATAAGAAAAAAATGAAGATAAATTTTAAAAAAAATCAAAAAAAAACTAGAAGAAAAAAAAACAAAAAATAAGAAAAAATCAGAAAAAATATTACAAAAAATCAGGAAAAAACCGGGAAACATGAGAAAAAATCAAAAATAACATAAAAAAATCAGAAAAAACATCTTTTCCAGAATTATTAGGATTCAAGAATCTTTAATTTTACATGTTATATACATATGACATAAATCTGTAAAGAATCAGAAAGAACAGAAAAAATCCGACAGGAGAATCAGAAAAAAATCACAAAAAATAATATATAAGAAAAAGTAAAAAGAAAAACAAAGAACAAACAAAAATAAAAAAACAAAAAAATCAGAAACAAAACTCATAATAATTTTTAAAAAATTCAGAAAATAAATTGAAAAAGTCATAATAAAAATTTAAGAAAATCATTAAGATTGGCAAAAAATCTGAAAAAAATCAATAGAAAATCAGAAAATATCATAAAAATAAGAAAAGTAAAATTTCAGATATTTAATGCTAAAGTTTCAAATTTTGAATTTTTTTTATTTTTGACAGGTGACAGTTGGAGAAATAATTTTGACTGTACTGAATAGATATTTACAAGTACTTTCAAATGAAATATTGCATCTGTCATACAGACAGACAGACAGACTTTCATCTGAAAATGGTCTTAATCATCTCAGGTGACTTCAAAATGGATATTTCCATCTTTATCTCGAAATTTTTTTTTAGCTTGTTCACAATACTTTCCCTTCTCAGAGGTAGGTCGGGAAACTAAAAATCATTTTTTTAACAATTAATATATATTATAATGTTCCGCCTTTTAATCATTATACAAATTTTTGAAAACTCTATCTTAAATTTTGGGATGGGTTCTAATCTAAATAAAAAAAAATCCAAAATTTTAAATACCTAATAATTTTTTTTAGTTATTGTTTATTTATGTAAATTTCCTCTTCTTCTGTTTATCTGACTTAGTTAAACTTATTTAAAATGAATCCCAATTTTCTTATTTTTTATGTTTTTATTGTTGTTCCTCTTCTTCCATATAATTTTTCATAACCGTTATCTAGAAAACTTTCTCTCTTCGTACCAAGATCCCTTATGGTACATAATTTTATTAATTTGAAATACATTTTTTTTATATTGTAAATGTTTGTTTATTTTTTTATTATCTATATTTATATTTGACAAAAGTCCAAAACTAATTAATACTTATGACTTTCTTTTCGTAACTAATTAATTTCACCCTTCACTTTTTTTTACCAAAAAAAAATCGTTACTTGATCGTAAATCTTATTCCAAATCTTTTATACTGAATGATTTAAAAAAAATTTTAAATTACTTTCTAACTATAAAAAAATTTGATTTCTACTAAACTTTCATAAGACCTTCTTTAGATATTCAAAATTACTGATTAAAAAAAAATTTTAGAACACACTTATTTTTAATAGTAACAATAATAAATTAACTTCTATCAATCATACAAAATGATTTCGTTATAATATTTTGTAATATACCATCAATGTAGTTTTTTTTAAATATTTTTAGTAAAGGAAAAATGGGTTGGAAATAAGAAAATTAAATTTTTTTATTGTTTTAAATAACAACTATCAGAAAATAACTTGTACTAAGATTTTTTCAAAAATATATTTTATAGTTAAGATAAATTCTGTGCAATATGCTCGAACCAATCTGTTTCATAATTATGCCATTAGTCCAAATATGGCAGAATAATGCCCATAATAATCTCTTGATTAGATTTTTAAAAAGGACGAATAAATATTTTTTATTATTATTATATTAAATATAGTTTTTCTATTCAAACGTGACATTTTCGCTCACTTATGGAATTGACAATTCGGATATCATATCTGGATAGCTACCATATTTTCCCTTTGTTTGAATTATTAAATTCGAGTCCGAGTTTAGGGTACAACAAAATAGTCTCGCATTTCAGAAACAAAATTATGTTACAGCTCTCATCATTTATCATAAATGTGAAGGAAGGGAATAACAATGCAAAACTCCTTTTACGCCAAAAGTCATTTATAACTGTAATTTTACCTGTAGTGAAATTTTAATGACTGTTGTTTTATTCAAATACCTTTTATCTACTTAATTATTTATAAAAAGGGCCATTTAAAAGTACGAAAAAATATCGATATTCAAATTCATTCATGTAAAGCTTATTATTTAGAATAAATTACATTCCATTGTGTTTTAAATGGTAAATACCATCGGAGAAGTTTCATGGTAGTGATAATATAATATTTTGTTACATTTAACTAAAATATAGACAAAAACTAATATATAGGTAAAAAAAAAATTGAAATCGATCAATAAATAACGGAGAAATATAATATTATTAAAGTTGCTTTTTCTCGCGTATGACGTCACTTATCCGTATAGTAAAAGCGCCGTTACTACAAACCAAACTTTTTATTTTATTTTATTTCCCTCATCGTAATTTATTAACTGTCACACAACAAAATATAGTCCAAGAGCTAGGTACTTGTTTTGCAATCTTCTACAGAAGAGATTTTATTGTTGGAAAGTGTTCCACTTGAGAGTAAGTTTAAGTTGGCGGAACTGGAATCGCGAGCGTCAGCCGCCATCTTGAAAAAACGTTTTGTGAATTGACTCGTGAACCGTGCATTGTACGAGAAAAATAATACAACCTATTTTTTCTGATCTGGCCCTTGGACTAAAATATGCGAGCATTAACGAGCAAAAAAAGCGCGATACGTCGCTTTATTTACAATCCACTCTCGTATACTAGTTAGGAGAAATGACGTCAGACCACTGAATCAGATAACTTTGTTAGTTTTTAAGATAAACTGAGTCACCAAATCGGAATTACTTTGGTGTACTAAAATTTGTTATTTTCGGTCTCTTAATAGTATTTTTTTTTTAGAAAAATGTACTAAAATACGTCTGCTCGGATTTTTTGTTCTACAAATTGGATTTTGTAGCATTTAAATAAGTGTCTTTAATTAACAAATATTTCTCAAAAAAAATATTATGAACCAGCAACAGCGCTTTTACTAAAAAATCTGCAAAGTATAATGTTATCTAGCGTGGAATAATGTTCGGAATAAGGAGAAATTTACTCATATTTAAATAAAAAATAGCTATTTTCATAAAAATTAATGTATAAATGTAATTGTTTTTTTCAAGGACATACCAGTGTAACAAAAGTCATCACAACCTCGCTAGAAATGAGAAGTGATGAAATGATCAAAAAATAACTTCAACATTCAGTTAACTTGGAAAGGTGAAGACACATCAAACTGTCGAGAAGGAGCACTGCTATGGTATATTAATGGATCCAAAACCGACAGTGGAGCAGGTGCTGGAATATATGGCGACAAACCCAGACGCAAGAAATATGCGTCACAGGGGAATTACGCATCAGTATTCCAAGCAGAGGTACATACCATAGAACTATGTCTAAAGGAGACAATTGAAACGGGTTATAGAGGGAAAACAATCCGATAGTCAGGCAGCACTACAAACTCTAGCATGCAAAAAAATCATATCGAAACTGGTCTGGAACTGTCTAGAATCCCTACTGGTTCTGACAAACCAAAACAAGGTAATACTTAAATGGGATCCCGGATACAAGGGGATAACAGGCATCGAGGAAGCTAACGCTCTGGCACGAAAAGCCTCAGCGACCAAATTTACGATCCCCGAGACTGTGTTTGGCATTCCGAAATCCGCAGTACGACTCTGGCTGACTAGGTGGGCTCCTAAAGAACATAAGATAAGCTTGAATCTCGTGCTGGGTCATAAAACACTAAACTGATGGTCAAAAAGTCATCAAAAGCAGTTACCAACTATATTTTGCAGCTAAACAAAAATCAAATAAGGCATATCAATGGACTAATAACTTGACATTGCTACCTTAGAGAAGATCTAAACAAAATGGGCATCTACCAAGACAAATCCATCTGTAAACTATGTAATGAGGAGGAGAAAACAGCCTCTCACAATATACTAGAGTGTCAAGCACTTATACGCGGCAGGTACAACCTCCTGGGGACAGAAAATACACAGGGGGCCTTCCCCAGAGAAAATCTTGTGAAGAGGCTGCTAATAAAGGTAACGAACCTTTTCACTTGATAATAACGGTACAATGGGCTACATTCACAGGTCGGAAATTTTCCATAATGACATATAAAAATCGTTAAATGAAAAGCAAAGTTACTAATATTTATTTCCGTTATTGCCAATAATAATAATATTTCAAAATAAGGCCTTTTTAATTTTAAAATATTTAAGATCCCACCCTGCTTAATATCCAATCACAAAAAAGCTCGGCATGCCATGTTGCCAAGTCTAGTCATTCAAGTTACGTTCGTTTGACTTATCTTTTCGGTTTGTAAACATCTAGGTCGTATTTATGTAACATTCTGTGTTAAAATTAAAAATAAGTTAGGTTGGGTTAATTATACTATCACGTCTGTCAATGTTATTATTAGTTCTGTCGTAGAAAGATGATAAAGATGTTTAAATATTTTCTAGTAAGATAGAAAAAGAAAACAATATAATCTCGGATTATAAAAGTACCACCGTAATAGACTGATACTCCTACAACATAATAGAAGATTAAGCAGTCTTATTGGTGTTACGTCACTTAACATTTTGGAATACTTTTTTAAATATTTTTATTCTGCTTTATTTGGAACTTAAACAGGGTAATTTTTCACTAAAGTGTTTATTTTATCGCATATTTTAGCAATAAATTTTATCTCAGTTGATGACTGAAGCCCATTAACATGGCACAATAAGTCTTAAGGCTGCAGTTAGCCAATAACATCGAATAAATCAATCAGTCAATCAATTGTTTTGGTTTCAAGCGTGACTTGGTTTTTTTACAGCATTTTCAAGTTTTCCTATAAATGTGTGTTTACATATAACACCAATGGAAAAAATTATAAAATATTTTAATTTTTAATAAACAGCGTAATTAGTTCTGATGATTATAGCTATAGGGATGCCTTTAACAGAAAAATGTCATGAGTAAACTAGAAGATAAAATATTGTCTAAAAAAAAATATAATATTTTTTTTCTAAAGGTACCTGAACAAATATAATTAAGAATCGATAAATGTTTGGGAAACTTTACTACGGCAGTCGATGTGTTAACATCGACTAATTATCGAAGGACCAACAATTTTCTGGATTTTCTATTATTTTTAATATGAACATGCGTGTCACACCGTCATATTAACAAAAATAAAAACAAGTATGTGGTGGTAAAACTCTAAATCCAGTATCAAAAAATTTAATAAAAACTTCAATTAAAAAGAAGGAAAGGGCTTCTAATTACATTGAACGAAATAGGCGGCGACTAGTTTCGGCATTATGCCATCATCAGCTCTATAATACATAGTGTTAGGAACAGGGTGGAATAATTTACAACAAAAAAACTAACCAAACTAAATGCATTAGTTGTAAAAAAATTATAATAAAATTTAATTAAATTTAATACAGAGTGCCCATAAATAAAAAACAATAGGGGGGACATAGGGATTAGGCGGTACTAGAAAAAGAACAAACAGGAATGTAAAAAGGTAAATAAATGAACAGGTATGAGTAAGGATTACACCCCACGGTGATGTGTAAAAGCCACAATAATAGTGGAAAATGAGGAAAAATTTTCCTAGTAGGTACTACCTAAATCCTATGTCTCCCCTATTGTTTTCTATTTGTGCGCATTATATAGAGGTCTGATGATGGAATAATGCCGAAACTAACCGCCGCCCATTTCGTTCAATGTAATAAGAAGCCCCTTCCTTCTTTTTAACAAAAGTTTTTATTAAATTTGTGGTACTAGATTTAGAGTTTTACTACCTTATCATTTGACCACATTTGAGATTATAAATAACATCTTGGAATTAAAAAAAAAATATATTGAAGTGAACTGTAACGGTTATTTTCTCACTCATTTATTGTAATAAAAATGAAATTATAAAAATATTACAAGAAGCTGTGAAATCTTAGAAAATTAATTAATTAACAATGAACGGTCAAGCCGCCATTTTGAGTGAAGAGCCTTCATCAACAGTTCGATCGAAAAAGTAAAAGGCTAATGAATGCTACTGGTATCTATGAGAAATGATGACACAGTGCAATGTTTGACAGTTAATTTATTTACCCTAACTATAAATTCCAGACTAATGTCGAGTCCGGTGAGAATTTGAAGGAATCTCATTGGTGCAAATTTAGTGGTGCGAAAAATAAAATATAGTTTTTTTAAGATAATATTTTTCTTCGCGCATAAGAGCGGCTAAAAGAGTTATAAATGAAGCGAATCACTAACAAATATTGGATATTTCTAGGAATTGGAGTGACGTAGCTGTGCAAGCTGTGACTTGAATAAAAATATTCACGCATTTTATAAAAACGTACTTGCTAAATAATAACGATATTTAAACATTTATTTTTGAATGTGATTTTAAGCATACACATAAATAGGATTGATGCACTGATATTTATCCAGTACCTCAAGAACAACACCTTGTATAGAAAAATTAAAAAAAAAGAATAAAAAACAAATTGGTTTATTCAGTAGAATTTTTATCATTATTAATTTTCCTTTACTAACCTAATCTCTTTTCCCAAATCCAATTTTATTAAAAAATTCCAGTGTGTCGACATTCTGTAAAATAACGTGGGCTTCAATTTTATTATATTTGAGTATACATTTTAAGAACAATTTAAAGGATCGAACACAATAAAGTAAATTAAAATGTAAATGTTAAAAAATTGTATATTTTAGTAACTCACTGAATTTAAGTGCAAATTATTATTAGATGTTTTATTTCGCTTTGAGGTACTTTCATGGCAAAGTATAAATAAAAAACTGCGATCAATATCTGTACTTTATAGACTAACTAGTATACTTTGATCATAAATTTTCAGTAGTTTTTCATTTTTAAAATACTAACTAAAAGTTTTAGTGCTTTTGCATAGTCTCCTTATGTATGCGGCTTTCGTAGCTAAAGGGGAACTTAACTTTTGTTATGCGGATTTTATGGCTTAGATTCTCTACGGATTTTTTAGTTCATTTGAGATAGAATTTGTGTTTTAAATATTAAACAGATATTTTTTTATTGTTAATAAAGTCAATTTATATTTGGATAATAATAAAGTTATTAGTACAAACCAGTGCCGTAGTATCAAATTTATATAATATATTTTTATTGTTGTCTAATTTTCCGTACTCTGATTAAGTTAATCATATCAATCATAATATATTAATCCGATAATTATAACGCTACAAAAATTAAAATGTTTAAATAATTTATTGATATATTATTATTACCCTCCTATTTTAGGAGTAGTTTAGTAAGTAATAAATTTGTAGTGTTTTTTCATTAAAAGAACCTTGCTACTAATAAATCAATTTAATCCAAAAGTGATAATTTTCTTATTATTTTATACAGGGTGTCCTAGATTATTTCTTGTAACATATGTCTTCATTTTTTAAAACTTCCAATTTGAGCCACCTTGTAAGCGAAAAAATAAAAAACTTGCAAAAAGTTGTTACTAATAAATCAAAAAAATCGAAAAGTGATAAATTTTCCTATTATTTTATACAGGATGTTCTATATTAAATCTTGAACTAAACGTCTTTATTTTATAAAACTTCCAATTTGAGCCACCTTGTAAGCGATCAAATAAAAAACGTAAAATAAACTTATTAAAAATAAATCAGGTCAATTCCAAAGTGATAAATTTTTTTATTATTTTATACAGGGTGTCCTATATAATTTCTTGTAACATGTCTTCATTTTTTAAAACTTCCAATTTGAGCCACCTTGTAAGCGATAAAATAAAAAACGTAAAAAAAAGTTCTTATTAATAAATCAAATTAATCCAGAAGTAATAATTTTTCTTATTATTTTATACAGGATGTCCTAGATTAAATTTTGTTACAAATGTCTTCATTTCTTAAAACTTCCAATTTGAGCCACCTTGTAAGCGATAAAATGAAAAACGTAAAATATACATGTTAAAAATAAATCAAATTAATCCAAAAGTGATATTTTTTTAAATTATTTTATACAGGGTGTCCTAGATTATTTCTTGTAACATATGTCTTCATTTTTTAAAACTTCCAATTTGAGCCACCTTATAAGCGATAAAATAAAAACCGTTAAAGAAAGTTGTTATTAATAAATCAAATCAATCCAAAAGTGATAAATTTTCATATTATTTTATACAGTATGTCCTACATTAAATCTTGTATAAAATGTTTTCATTTCTGAAACTTCCAATTTGAGCCACCTTGTAAGCGAGAAAATAAAAAACGTAAAATAAACTTGTTAATAATAAGTCAAGTAAATCCAAAAGGGATAATTTTTTCTATTATTATATACAGGGTATCCTAGATTATTTCTTGCAACATATGCCTTCATTTATTAAAACTTCCAATTTGAGCCACCTTGTAAGCGATAAAATAATAAACGTAAAAAAAAGTTGTTATTAATAAATCAAATCATTCCAGAAGTAATAAATTTTCTTATTATTTAATACAGGATGTCCTATATTAAATCTTGTAAGAAATGTCTTCATTTCTTAAAACATCCAATTTGACCCACCCTGTAAGTGATAAAATAAAAAACGTAAAACAAATAAATCAAGTCAATCCAAAAGTGATAAATTTTTTTATTATTCTATACAGGGTGTTCTAGATTATTTCTTGTAAGTCTTCATTTTTTACAACTTCCAATTTGAGCCACCTTGTAAGCGATAAAATGAAAACCCTTGAAGACGGTTGTTATTAATAAATCAAATCAATCGAAAAGTGATAAATTTTCTAAATATTTTATACAGGATGGCCTATATTAAATTCTGTAACAAATGTCTTCATTTCTTAAAATTTCCAATTTGAGCTACCCCGTAAGTGATAAAATAAAAAATGTAAAATAAACTTGTTAAAAATAAATCAAGTCAATCCAAAACTGATAAATTTTCTTATTATTTTATACAGCATGTAAAATATTAAATCACGTAACAAATGTCTTCATTTCTTAAAATTTCCAATTTGAGCCACCCTGTAAGCGATAAAATAAAAAGCGGAAAATAATTTTGTTAATAATAAATCAATCAATCCAAAAGTGATAGATTTTCTTATTATTTTATACAGGATGGCCTATATTAAATTTTGTAACAAATGTCCTCATTTCTGAAAATTTCCAATTTGAGCCACCCTGTAACCGATAAAATAAAAAACAAAAAATAAAATTGTTAAAAATAAATCAAGTCAATCGAAAAGTAATAATTTTTTTTATTATTTTATACAGGGTGTCCTATATTATGTCTTGTAACATATGTCTTCATTATTTAAAACTTCCAATTTGAGCCACCCTGTAATCGATAAAATAAAAAACGAAAAATAAAATTTTTAAAAATAAATCAAGTCAATCGAAAAGTAATAATTTTTTTAATTATTTTATACAGGGTGTCCTAGATTATATCTTGTAACATATAATCGTCATTATTTAAAACTTCTAATTTGAGCCACCTTATAAGAGAAAAATTAAAAAACCTTAACGAAGGTTATTATTAATACATGAAATCAATCCAAAAGTGATAAATTTTCTTATTATTTTATACAGGATGTCCTATATTAAATCTTGTTACATATGTCTTCATTTATTAAAATTTCCAATTTGAGCCACCCTATAAGCGATAAAAAATAAAAAACGTAAAACAAACTTGTTAATAATAAATCGCAATCCAAAAGCGATAAATTCTTTTACTATTTTATACAGGGTGCCCTATATTAAATCTTGTTAAATTTTTTAATATTTCCAATTTTGTCCAATCGAAAATCCATCAAAGCTTTCGATCATGGTCGTTGCCCGAAAGCTTTCAGCCAAATTTTATTAAAAACAATTTCATAAAAAAAATATTCCAGTCTCAAAATTACGACAAAAATTAAAATTTAAGCTGTGTCGTAGAAAATAGGGGGAGTTATGGGGTATCGTATTGCTTCTGAATGTTCCTGGTAAAAGTTAATCATCAAAAACTTTTTATGCAATTATGCATTTTTTAAATAAATTAAACTGTATGAAAAATTCTTATTTACTTAGAATTATTCTCAATATTCCTGTTTACGATAATAGAATATATAAATTTATATTGGGCTTTATCATTTTTTTTAACGCAACTACCATTTTAATATTATCTACAAAGCTATCTATCTCAGATTAAAATAAATAGATAAAATTACAGATCTGGTTAATTAAACATTCTCTAAACGATAAAATAGTCTTCAATTCCTATTACACATATGTACATAGACAAATTTTATCCCAAACTCAAACATGCGTATTTTTTAACTAGAATAACTGGATAACTAATCTATAACTATTACTAATGAAATACGAGAGTTCATTAATTTTACCAAATTACATATGAGACAGAGAGAGAAAGCGAGAAAGTAAAATAGCGCAGTAATGTTTACTGACAATATTCGATATTAGTATTATGTAATATTCGATATTATTATTATGTATCTGCTTGTGTTGGTTACTGTATATATAATATTAAAAATCAATATTGACAAACATTTAGATTTTTATCAAATGTGTTTAAATTTGAAAAAATAACAAAGTTATACCTATCAAGAGTCCTAAAATAAAATTTTTCAAAATAAGTTTTCGTTTATTGAAGACAAAATTGATGTATATACATTCATGAAATGGATGAGATGGAATTATGACGTCATTAACGTATTTCCTAACTAATGTCGACGTAAATGTTATTTATTACTTTTTGCAGTTCAATTAATTTTAATTTTTGAAGTTGATCAATTAGTGTTCAAGAGAAAGAGAGAGATACTGAATAGGGCTTTTACCATTATTCAGTCTACAAAGTTTGGGTTCACCCCAAAAATATAATCGTATAATACATTTTTTTCGAAATTTAATCATGATTCGATCATTCGTAATTTTTTTAATTTAGTCAAACATCATGCTTAGGGACGTTAAACACCCAAGCTAGAAATTTAAAACAAATCGATTAAAAAAATGGAGGTTTCAAGTTAAAAAAGTTACTAAATTATGTAAAAAGATACGCAACGCATAAAGCAAAAGTCAATTTTTGGCATTACCAATTTATTCATATAAACACACCTTAACATGCGTCATTGAAAACAATCTGTAACATATGTCATTTATTTTAATTTTGAGGTTATATGTAAAATAACATTCAAATAATATATGACAAGCGTAAAACAGCAGAATACGTCACCGATTATGACTATAATTGACTTGCTACATCGAAAAGTGCATTCTTAAAAGTGCATATTTTCAGGTGATCAAGGAAAAATTCATATCAGAATTACACGAATTTCACTACTGGGGGATTTTTTGTGTTACCTGTTCAAAATATTATGTTCATATTAGTGGAAATTTATAGATACAGTATGTATTTAACGGCAGCAAGAAGAAAAATAATACCTTCAATAGATGCATTAACAAGATATTTCAAATATTTGCAAGTGCAAAATTGACTGAATGGAGAGGAGCATGACTTGGGGATGGATTAGCAAAAATAATACTCTGACCCCCATACAAATGACGCAAATATCCGTCCCAACTATTTTTTTTTAAAGTTTGCCAATGTATGATAACATAACGCTACACTAATCTTTTAGATTAACAAATAGCTTATATCTAACTTAAATTACTACATGTCAGTTTTAAGGATTATAGACCAATGGCTGCTGTATCCAGCATTGCCAACATAATAATTATAAAAAGCGCCACTGTTCTGTTTGAAATGCTCCCATTTCTCTCACACATAAACACAAAATTCCTCACAAAATCGCATATACATACAAATTACAAATTTTACATATTTTTAAAAATTATAAAAGGCCTTATAAGCCCCAAAAAACTCTACTATAGCCTTCTATAATTTTTGAAAATATGAAAAAATTTGTAATTTCATTTTCCATTTCGCATTTTTTATTTTGACTTTTGTCCTGAAGATGGCCAGTAACTGGCCGAAAGTGCTTGACATTTTATTTTAATCATTATTACATACTTTTAAAGTACAAATCACATTTTTTTACTTCCCATTATGAAAAAAACCGTTTTTATACTATTGTCACGGTTTGTCTTTTCCTGAATGTTGAAATAAATATTTAATTTATGTGTTTATGTGTATTGTTCCTTTTCGTCGGATTTCCTGTTTTATAGATAATGATAAAAAAGTAGTCAAATATAACAATTCATGAATTTAACCTAAATAATATTTTTTATATTGATTTCATACCAAATTGGTCCAGTCATATTCATAATGAACGTAACTAAATAGTCCCTTTAGAAAGCCATTAATTACTTATTTTTAGACATAAAAAAAATAATGACTTTATATTTCATTTTATTTCTGTACTATTAAAAAAATTAATTAATTTTGTATGTTTGTAATAGCCACGTAAATACTGACTTATATTTTTGGAAAGCTGTGTTATTTTAAAAATGTTTAGCACGTAGAATATGGTGGTAAAGCGGCGGAAACAATTTTATTTTTTCAGTTAATAAAACTCGGAATTAATCACTTTGAGAATTCCATTCACATACCCTAATTCTCAAAATATTCCCATTATATTTCATAATCTCCTCCCCTCCGGGCGAGGCGCTTGCTCATTTTTGGGCAGAGCATTCTAAACAACCATTTTCCATTGTTTGTATCGCGGCAGAGAATTGTAATCCAGTAGAATTACACTTCGTATATTACAATTTCGCAGTACAATTTGCCTAAAATTTAATTTCTTGTGTACGAGCCCGCCTAAATTCACAGCTCTGCTGCTCACTTTGCCACAAATCCTCCCCTAATTGCCGTAATCATAACGAATGAACCCAAACTTTCCGAATAAAACTGGAAATATTTCACCGAAATAATTAAGAAAGGAAAAGCCCTTCCGCCTCGTTCGGTTATGTCGTGACTGCAGGTTTTTTTTTGCCAGCGATTTCGCATGGCAAAATCATTCATTAATATTTAATTGTTCCGCTAATTATTCCTAAAGGACTTTTTAATCTCTCGTGAAGATTCATTCACTTTAAAGTTAACCATTTTTTTAATCAAACAAAATAAATCAGGGAAATTATGAGTTCTGATAATGATTTATTTGTTATAAATCGAAATGAATCTACGTTGACACAGGCCAAGTAATGATTGTTGAAAAATGTTTAAATAAATTGAAAATAACTTCAAAGTTAATAAAAAAAATCGGTTGTGTCACCCCAGAATTGTGTAGAACAGGATTATTTTAATTAAAAAATACAAAATTCCTGATGGGAAAGTAAAATGCTGTAAAAACGAAGTAAATTGCTGAAAAAAAATAGGTAAATATTGCAAAAAAGTGTAAAAATTAATTAAAATAAAAAACGACAAAGGTTACGTTATTATAAATAGTAAAAAAGTAGCGAATTAGATATGGACGATATAGAAGTTAATTATTCTGACTGATGAGGTAAAGAAAATAATTATTAATATGGAAAAAACATTTTATACTCAGAATCAAAAGGAAATGGAAATCAAGAAAAGTTGAGACACGAAAAAATTAAAAAGGGATATCATTCGAGTCTTAAATTAAAATATACTGAGCAGAGGAAAAATAAAAATACAGGGTGGCACAGAAAAACAGTAACACACTCTGCATCTTCGGTTATAAAAAACGGAATATGGGGATGTTTTAGAATCGTTAGACCAATTTAGAAAAATACTTTTTACTGAAACATCATCTATTTAGTTTTTTATTCTAATTTTTTAAATATTGACAACAATATAATTGCCATTAAAGTTTTTATTCAAATTTAATATAATACATTTTCCAAAATCGATGTCGAAAATTCGTACAAACACATACACACATTTTTTTGAAGTGGCTTTTTGGGATTATCGAGAAAATTTCATGAAATATCAAAGTTAGGAGTGGGAGAGTAGAAATACCTAAATAATTGTGAAATATGTAAATTAGTCTTCTATAGCTTGTAAACGTTGTAATCACATACAAATTAATGTATTGAGTATATCAAATAGTCCATATTTGTCTATAATCGATTTGTTCCCTCGATATGGTCAATTAAGCTTATCCTATTCCAAGTCTAAGTGGGCTATTTATAGTTAAAGGACTATTAAACCCATCACGCTGTTCAAAATTACTGCAAATTTAAAAATAGATTTTAATAACCAAGATTAAAATATTTCTGTAAATCACAGAAATTAATCTACCATAAAAACAGCTCTAGAGCCAAAAATAATTTTAAGTAAATAATAATGCTTTATCTGCCATAACAAATAATACTTCTAAACCAATTGAGAAAATGTAAATGAATATTTCAATTATCAGCATCATCATAATAGTTAAATTATCCATAGTTAAGAAAATATTAGAAGAAGAAACCAAGTTATTTCAAAAATATCTTGTAACGCTCTTTGCGGTCTTTTCCGTTTATAATGTGAAGGCCACTTGCACCGGGCAGCGTCAGTGAAAAATTAACACTTCAGGGGTCGTTATGGTTTCGACTGATGCCTTACTTTTTCAAATATTTAAAGTTAAAGTTTTAAATTTTATCATTTTTACTTTTGACAGGTGACAGATGGGGAAATTAGTTTGACTGTTCTAAATAGAGTTTTTCAAAGGCTTTCAAATGACATATTGAAAGTCAAATTCCGTGACATATTGCTTCGGTAATTTTTGACAGGGACAGTTCCTTTTGACACATGTCATAGAAAAACTAATGGGTTCTTCCGACAGGTAACCCAAACCCATATACCAAATTTCAACTCAATCGGATTAAACGTGTGGCCTGTATCGTGGAAGAATACAGACAGACAGACAGACAGACAGACAGACTTTCGTCTTGAAATGGTCTTAATCATCTCAGGTAACCTCAAAATGGATATTTCCATCTTTATCTCGAAAATTTTTTTTAGCTCGTGCACAATACTTTAGAAAAAATTCCAGGTGTAAAGATTTCAAAAATTTCAAGAACTGTGATCAAAAAAAATTCAGGACCTATGATAAAAATTTAAAAAAATTCAATCAAAAATTTCTCAACGTTTTAAAAATTTCAATAAGAAAATATAGATTTCAAAAATTTCAAGAACTTTGATAAAAACATTAAAGAATTTTGAAAATAATTTAAAAAATTTCAATCAAAAATGTGTAAAAATTTCAAAATTTTGTAAAAATGTCAATAAATTCTATAAATATTTTAAAAGCGTGTAAAATGTTTCAGATTTTGTGAAGTTTTCAAAAAATTCAAGAACTGAGATCAAAAATTTCAGGAAATTTGATAAAAATTAAAAAAATATCAATAAATCTTTCAAAAATTTCAATAAAAAAATCTAGATTTCAAAAATTTTAAAAACTTTGATAAAAAATTTCAGGAACCATGATAAAAATTTTAAAAAGTTCAATAAAAAAATCCAAATATTTCAAAAATTTTAAAAATGTGTAAAAATTTCAAGATTTGTAATAATTTCAAAAGTTTCAATAAAAAAACTATAAAAAATTTAAAAACGTGTAAAAATTTCCAGATTTTATAGATTTCAAAAATTTCAAGAACTGTAATCAAAAATTTCAGGAAATTTGATAAAAATTTAAAAAATTCAATAAAAAATCTCTGTGATCAAAAAAAATTCAGGAACTATGATAAAAATTTAAAAAATTTCAATCAAAAATCTCTAAACGTTTTAAAAATTTAGATGAAAAATCTAGATTTCAAAAATTTCAAGAGCTTTGATAAAAACTTTCAAGAATTTTGACAAAAATTTTAAAAATTGTAATCAAAAATGTGTAAATATTTCAAAAATTTTAAAAATGTGTAAAAATTTCAAGAATTTGTAAAAATGTCAATGGTTTAAATAAAAGTTCTATAAAGATTTTAAAAGCGTGTAAAATGTTTCAGATTTTGTAGTTTTCAAAAATTTCAGGAAATTTGATAAAAATTAAAAAAAATTCAATAAAAAATCCAAATATTTAAAAAAATTTAAAAATGTGTAATAATTTCAAGATTTTGTAATAATTTCAAGTTTCAATAAAAAAAAAAACTATAAAAAATTTAAAAACGTGTAAAAATTTCCAGATTTTGCAGATTTCAAAAAATTTGAAGAACTGTAATCAAAAATTTCAGGAAATTTGATAAAAATTTAAAAAGTTTGAATCAAAAATCTCTATAAATATTTCAAAAACTTCAAGAACTTTGATCAAAAATTTCAGGAATTTTTTATAAATATTCAAAAATTTCAATGAAAAACGTGTAAATTTTGTAAAAATTTCAAAAGTTTCAATAAAAAATCTATAAACATTAAAAAAAACCGGTTGTGTCACCCCAAAACTTTATCGACGAGTATACCAAATTTCAGCTAGATTGGATTAAACGTGTGGCCTCTATCGTGGAATAATACACACAGACAGACAGACAGACTTCCATCTGGAAATAGTCTTAATCATCTCAGGTGACAGGAAAGTAAAATGTACGAGGTGATTTTACGAGATCGGACAAAGTACTATTTTAGATAGTACATTCCCTTAAACGGTTCCTCCCGGATATGTTTAATTATCTTACTACTTATTTTCTATACTTTTATACTATACTGTACTGCTGGTACTGAATTTTAATTGTCTTCCACTAAGGACGAAGCCTTCAAACTCCCACTATGACGTCACCTGACCCTGACCAGATACGATTCAAAAATAATCGGAATATTATTAATTAACTGATAGAAATAAAGTAACTTCGTTACAGTCTCTTATTGTTGAAGTTTTTTTTATTTATATTAAACAATTTAAGATGATAAGAAAATTCAGATCCCTATTTATTTTTACTTTAAGTTTCATAAATTATAATGAGTCCTATTAACTGTCTGAAATGTATACGTAAAATATTTTTATTTCTCATTAATATTGAATAAAAATTGGCCAAACTTATTAAATCCCCAAAGAAACTTCTAAGTGCTTTTCACACTGAAAAAAGGAAGAATTAATGACCCGCGCTTCCATAAAACTATAAATTTTTCAGTGCTGAATACAAACTTTCATTGCAGGAGTACACAAAACACTGAATTTTTTAACTTTTCGCAAAGTTGTTGAATTACCTACTTCCAAAAAAAAAAAAATTCACGACCCCGAACTTACTTCCGTCCTGTCGTTAATTATTTTCTCTGCAAAATTTCCACTTTTGATTCAAAACTTTGGTGTTAGTCTTGGAGATTATGGCAATTAGAAAAAATTGTAATTTGGTTGTAAAAATTATTAGCGTGCGAAGAACAATATAATAAGGATATACAAGGTGTCTCAACTAAAATTTGCACCCCCAAATATTTCAAGTTTTGTTCATAACAAAAAATTTTGGTTGAAGGTGATTAAAGGTAAAATTCTCATTTTTATTCAGTTTGTTCTTGATCAATAACTCGGTTATTATTAAAATCGCAATTTTTAAAGTGGGTTATTGTAACAAAAAAGAGTTGAATTAGTAAATCAGAGAAAATTAAGAAAAATATGGAAAAATACGGAATTATAGAGAAAAATAGGGAAAATAAAATAGAACGAAATAGGATAAAATAGGGAAAAATAGGAAAAAATAAAGAAAAGTGGAATAATTAATGAAAAACAAGAAAAAATAAAAATAAATGCAAAAAAATAGGAAAAAAATAGTAAATAACAGAGAAAAATAGGGGGAAATAGTGAAAAATAGGGAAATTGAACAAAAATGGGCAAAATAGTGAAAAGCTGGAAAGATTGTGAGAAAAAGGGCAAAATAGAGAAATTACTGAAATTAGAGCAAAATAGGGGGACATTAGAGAAAAAATAGGAGAAAATTACCGGAAATTAGTGTGAAAAAGTAAAAAAAAATAACAAAAAATAGGGAAATAAAAGCAACCTAGGAAAAAATATAGAATAATAGGCACAAAAACGAGCTTATATGGAAAAGCAGGAAAAAAGATAATGAAAAACAGGAAAAAATGAAAATAGGAAAAACTAGGGAAAAATAAGTACAAATAGGGATACAAAGACAAAAGGAAAAACTAATGGCAAACAGAAAAAATAGGGAGATTCATATATCTATAGGAAAAATACAGAAAATAGTAAAAATATTGAAAAAATGGAAGAAAATATGAAAAAAATAGAGAAAAATGGGAAAAAAACGGAAAAATCAAGAAAATAAAAGTCTAATAGAAAACACGAAAATATAGAGGAAAATTAGAAAAAATAAGAAAATATTGAAAATAGTAAAAAATAGGTGAAAATATTGAAAAAATAGAGTAAATATTGGACAAAAATAAAGAAAATAAAAAAACTAATGGAAAACAGAAAAAATTAGAATGATATTGTAAAAATAGGATAAAATATGAAAAGTAGAGATAAAAGTAAAAAAATAGAGGAAAATATGGAAGAAAATAGAAAAAAATAGTAAAAAATAGAGAGAAATAGGGAAATTTGGCAAAAATAGTGATATATAGGAAAGGTACGGGAAAATTGGTAAAATTAAGAAAAAATATGGAAACAGGGAAATTAGAAAATAAATGGAAAAACATATAGTTTTCATGCTGAAAAATGGAGAAATATAGGGGGAAATAACGAAAATTAATAAAAAATAGGAAAAAATGGGTAAAATAGGGAAACATAAGTATAAATAGGCTAAAATAATGGAAAAGAGGAACAAATACCAAAAAACATAGAAAAATATGGAAAAATTGGGAAAAATAGAAAACAATTTAAAAAATATACATAAAATAGGGAAATTTACGGGAAAATAGTAAAAATAGTATAAAATAAGAAAAAATACTTAATAGGAAAAAATAGATAATAATAGGGACAAATAATGAAAAAGAAGAAAAACGGGAAAAAAATAGGACGAAAAAGGAAAAAACAATCAAAGCTTTGTCGTCCAGGTACTAAAGAGGTATTCAGATGGTAAAATTATAAAAGACAAGGTACAAAAGTTATAAAAAAAAGTGAGACAGTTAAATTAAAGACAGAAAAAGCCAAGTAAGGTACATAAGTGAAAGAATTATTTATACAAGTTAAGAACAGAAATATGATAAAAGATTGGTAGAAAAACACAAAAAGAAGAGGTGAAAAAATTCATGAAATAACTATTACACGGGTTTATAAATTTTTTTAGTACTCTCGTTGAGATTAAAGCACTCGTTTTTTATATAGACTCCTCGTATCTCTAAACAACAATGGAACATCTGATGGAGATATTATAATAAAAATACTATTTTATAAAAAAAAATTTGAATGATTTATGTTTCAAACTAATTTAAAAAAATCAATTGCGCTCCCGCCAAAATATTAACTCTCAGCCATCCAACCGGTTGTTTGCACTTTCGCTAAATTTTTAAATTTTACAAAAACTAATGACGAAGTTGGAAGACACGAAAAGAAGACATGAAAAATTCATCAGATCAGAGAAAAATAAAATTTTAACACTTTTAACTATTACACAGGTTTATAAAAATTTTTAGTACTCTCGTTGAGATTAAAGCACTCGTTTCTTATATAGACTCCTCGTACTTCAAAACAACAACAGGATATCTAATGTATATAGTATAATAAAATACTATTTTATTAAAAAAAATAAGAATAATTTATGTTTCAAGCTAATTTAAAAAAATCAATGGCGCTCTCGCCAAAATATTAACTCGCAATTACCCAACCGGTAGTTAGCGCTTTCACCAAATTTTTAAATTTTACAATAATTTTACAATAATTATTAGTTATGAATGTACTTTAATAATTATTAAATGACCAAAATTTTATCAAACTTATTTATATACAGGGTGACCAAAACACATTCTAAAGATCCATTATTGTTTAATAACAGGGAAATTTTTCATTTTTTGATTGGTATTTAAAAATTCACATATAACATAATTTTTTTACCACCAGACTTGATTTCACTTGCAGTTTATCAATTTTCTCGTATCAGCAATCAAATTTATTGTACTAGAAGATTTAAATGTTGTCAGGTCCGGGGGATTTAAATTATATCCTTAAATAACATTTGTGAAATGTTTCTATACAGATATTATCTAATCTAAGATACGAAGAGAGACGCGTCCTTCGTCCATCTGTTAACTTGATGAAACATATTTTTTATGTATTGCCTATCAAAATATGTTCATGACTATCCCTAATTAAAAAAAAAATTCAATAATTTTTTTGCGATTTTTCACTTGTTTATAAAATAAATTTTATTCGAATCAAAAGTTTGAAACATAAGCATACCGGGCAGAAGGAAATTTTTAAAGCGATATTGATAAATTTTCAAAATTTTCTCTAAATCTGGTGAATTTTTAAGGAGTAAAAATTTATAAAAAAAAATAAATTTTTATTTTATATTATTATTCCCTAAATTTAGGAAGCTTTTTACGCAAACAGGACACCATTCTAAATTTTTTACATATTTAAGAACAGTTTCCCCAAAATCCTACAAATTTACTGTAATTTGTATATAAAAATTTTTAGTTAGTGAGTTTATTGCACAAATTTTCGTTATTTTTAGTTTTAGACCAATTTTTTGCTTTAGCAATTTATAAAAATCAAAATTTATAATCCTGAAATTTTTAAAGTGGCGTTAACGAATTTTCTAAAATCTTCATAATCTGGAAAATTTTATAGGATACAAAAATAATTTTTTTTTCTATTATTCTCCAAAAGGATCATTTGCGAAAACAAGACTTTCTTTCGTTAATCAAATCCAAACAAACTTATTTCATTAAAAACACCGTTGATGTGAATAGAAAAAAAGAGGTGGTAAAGATTTCAGTAACAGTTACGGAGACACTTTTTCTTTCGGCAAACGTATAAACAGGTAAGTTGATATATAGTGATTGCCAATCAAAATACATATAAAAATAAAGATAATTTAATTACAAATACGATGATATAGTAGGATTGCTTGCAATAAACCATTCATGAAATATTATTGTAAGGCCATAAAGTTTAAAAATCTAAACAAGCAAAGATGCGCGATAAAGAAAGATGATTTAGTATAATAGAGAAGGACGTAGCAGCCGTTTTACATGCGATTAAGAGAGACAGCTTGAGTATAAACCTTTCACATCTAAATTTGTTTCTACAAATATATTTTTAATTGATACCGTATTTATAATTGGTTAATATTTATAACACTTTAATTTTTACTTAACTACATCTCTTTGACGTTTTTTTCCAGTTTTAAATACTTTATATACCTATAAAGAACCAATTACCTATCGCAAATATTTCCTATAAAGTTAACGATCAAGAAATGTTTGAGCATTCAAGTTTCAACACGTCCATGCATGTTTACATTTCAGAATTGTCATGTTTTCGTTACATTCGAAATGGAAAAACATTTTATTTGAACATAGTGACATTTCAGAACAGAAAATCACCATGGACAAAAATACTGGGTTATATTTGAAATATTTAAATTAGCTTTTACTACTTGATTTTATTGGTCAAAAATAATGAGCAATAATGAGAAATAACAATGTAAGTGGACTTTAAATTTAATTTATATAGAAACAACCAATAAAGGTTCATTTATCTATTTAATTAAATATTTATAAGTAAATTGATATTAAAATAAAATAATCGTTTATTATTCTTGCTCAGATATAACCAATAGAATAATTACAAATGGTTACAACGTAGCCAAATTAAAATTTTATTTGTACTTCAAGATTTTATTTTCTTCTCGTTGATAGTTTCAGTATTTAGTTATTGTATTTTTTTGTATTTGTGATTGATTATTATCTGATCAAATTTTTAATTTTTTCGAAAATAAAGGTTTCATTTTCAAAACAAGGTTTCAATATGGCACAAAAATGGAAGAAAAATATAAATAAAATTTTTGGAATTCAAACCCGTGGAATTATGTTATTCGTCGCTTCGTGGCTCGTACGCAAACTTTCCACTTTATATTCTTCTTACAACACTCGATATGGTTTTTTTAATTTTTTTCGCGCTCTGTGTTTTTTAGAATTTTTTTAGGAGTTTTTAAAGATTTATTATTGTATTGTTTCAAGATTTTTTTTGTATATTTTAGGATTTTTTTACAATTTTTTTTTTAGGATTTTAAAAGGAGATTTTTAAGTTTTTTTTAAGGATTTTTTTTAGTTTTTTTAGATCTTTTTTTAAGATTTTTTTAAATGATTTTTCTAGTATTTGTTTAGTATTTTTAGGATTCTTTAAGTGAATTGTCGATATATATTTCTGACTAATAAAAAAAAATCAAAAATTCGTCGACTTCGAACTGGGCATATACCGACGGCCCACAACTTTTCAGGGGGTTGACTTGATCACCACAACTTTTTTTTTCTGTCACCGCGTCCTTCTTGACCCCGTCGCGACGTCCAGGGTGATGCCCAGCGATATCGTACCAGGAGTACTTATTCGCGGTATCATTTTTCTGATTGGTTATCGCGTTCTATCATAGCAGATATTTTTCTTCTTTTCATTGGCCATGTTCTGCCAGATTAGTATTTTATAGGATTCTTTTAGTATTATTTTTACGATTTTTTACTTTCCCGACCCACCGAATGAGCTAAAAAAATTTTTCAAGATCAAGATGGAAATATCTATTTAGAGGTCATCTGAGATGATTGAGACCATTTCCAAATGGAAATCTGTCTGTCTGTCTGTCTGCCTGCCAGTCTGTATGTCTGTCTGTCTGTGTGTATTCTTCTACGATAGAGGCCACACGTTTAATCCGATTGAGCAGAAATTTGGTATATAGGTTTGGGTTAACAGTCGGAAGAATCCATTAGTTTTTGTACGACATCTGCCAAAAAATGACAGATGCAATATGTCACGGAATTTGACTTACAATATGTCATTTTAAAGCCCTTGACAATCTTTATTCAGAACAGTCAACATTATATCTCCAACTGTCATCTGTCAAAAATAAAAAATGTCAAAATTTGAAACATTAACATTAAATGCCTGAAAAAATATTCCGACTTTTTTTAGACTTTATCCAATTTTTTTTCTATTGTATTTGGCTTTTTCCCAGTTTTTTTTTTGTTTTTTTTTTTCAATTTTTTTTTATTCGATTTATGTCGTTTCGATTATATTTGATTGTTTCGATGTGTTTCGATTTTATAAAACATTCTTTTTTTTCAATTTTTGTCGATTTTTCCGATTTTTTCCATTTTTTTGATTTTATCCAATTTTTTCGATTAATATTTTTAATTTTTTTCATTCTTTTCATTATTTTTGTTTTTTATTTTTTTCCAATTTTTTTTCAATTTGTTCTGTTTTTTTTTCACCTTTATTCGATTTTTTCAAACTTTAGCCATTTTTGTAGATTTTAATTGTTTTTTTTCCATCGTATTTGATTTTTATCGATTTGGTCAGAATTTATTTGGCTTTTTACGCTTGTTCGATCACACTGAATTATATTTGATTTTTCAATTTTCCTCGATTTTACTTGTTTTTTTACGATTTTGTTTTTTTCGATTTTATCAATTTTGTTTAGGTTTTTTAGATTTTTATTGATTTTGTCTGTTTTATTTGTTTTTTTACGATTTTCGTCGACTGTATTTGTTTTTGTAAATGTTATCATTCATTTTGTTTTGATTTTTTTTGCGATTTTTTAGATTTTTTTTTTTTTCAATTTTTTTGATTTTATTCGATTTTTATTAATTTTGTCGCTTTTATTTGGGTTTTTAAGATTTTTGTTAATTTTATTCGATTTTTTTGTATTTTATTTGACTTCTTTCAGTTTTTTTTTCGGTTTTATTTCGTATTTATTTATTGTCGATTTTTTAGATTTTTATCGATTTTATTTGATTTTTTACAATTTTTGTCAATTGTATTTGGTTTTATTCGATTTTTATCGATTTTGTCGCTATAATTTGGGTTTTTAAAATTATTGTCAATTTTATTCTATTGTTTTCAATTATTTTACTTTGTCAATTTGTTCCGAATTTTTTATTATAATTATTAAGTTTTTTTTTCTTCAAAACCGTCAACAATATTTTTTCCAACTGTCACTTGTCAAAAATAAAAAATATCAAACGTTTAAACCTTAACATTAAATATCTGAAACATTATTCGTCTCTGGATACTCGGGAAAATTTTGGGGCGACACAACCGATTTTTTTGTATTTTTCAGCATTTTTTTACAATTTTTTTTGTAGGGTTTTTAAAGGATTTTTTTTTATGTTTTTTTCAGAACTATTTTTAGTTTTTTCAAGATTTTTTTAGGATTTTTTTAAATAATTTTTCTAGTATTTTTTTATTATTTGTTTAGTATTTTTTACGATTCTTTTAGTATTCTTTTTGTGATTTTTTTTAGAATTTTTTTAATTATGGGTTTTTTAGGATTTCTTTAGGCTTTTTGAGGTTTTCCAGATTTCATTATCGTTTTTTTGTGATTATTTCCGGTTTTTCCATTTTTTTTCGAATGTTAGGTTAAATAGAAACTGACATATAACAAGTCTCCCCCCACCCGGCTTAATTTGAAAGAGACCTAATAATTTTCTAAAATTTTAATTATATTCAACAGGACATATAATATTTAAATAATTCTTTAGTATATAATAAAAACTTACCAGAACAGCTAACTTTTTCATCACTACCATCTTTGCAGTCTTTAACGCCGTTACAATATTTACTAATTTCTATACATTCACCATCGTCGCACTGGTGTTGAGTCTTTTTACACAAATTCGACGTAGGGTTACCGCTCCACGATGTTGCAAGAAAGGTGGTTATTGCAATTATTTTCATAAACCTGCAACAAATAATTAAGTTAAATTTAGAAAACTGCATTACATTTCTAAGAAAAGAAATAATACTAAATAATTAACAAAATTTTACTTTCACTTTTGATTCTTTATCCGTTTTGGATGAATTGGTTTAAATTATTTATCATCAAAATTAAATTACCTAAAACGAGAAATTGTATAGTCGATTTGTACGTTTTCAAAGTCGTAGAATCCAAATATGTGAAAATGTACGGGGGGTTCCCGTTTGAATTTTCACTTTTTATCTCCCTTGTGTTTGTTTTGTTCTTTAAGGTCAGTCTAACCTATAGAGTATCTTTTTCTTCTTTTTTAACCACTGTCATTTGTAATCTGTCACTACACTTCTTCTTCTTTCCCTGTGGCCTGTACTCATTCTCATTATAACTAATTTCTTCCGTACACTATTTTGTATCAAAAAATTTTATTTGTCAATAACTTAAAAGGGAAAATGAGGCAATCAACCGAAATGTCAAAAAATATGTATAAAAAATATAAGTCAGAAAAAAAGGACGCAAAAAGCGAGAAAAATGGAGAAAAAAACAATAGTGAGAGAAATATAAGAGTTATAAAAAATGGGACAAAAACACAAGTGGAAAAATTTGGCAATTACTAAGGGAAGAACTTTTATATTATTTATCTTTGTCGTTTACTAACAGAATTTATTGCACAGCTTCTTCCTACCCTTATCCTTCCTCTAAATCCTCTCCCCCATATTTTACTACCATATTTATCACTTCCTACTAGTGTCACTTGTCTAGTCATTTCCGTTTACCATGTTCTCAGTTAACGCATATTCGACTGATTTATCTCATCGGACAATGTTGATACGTTTGTGCTTTCAAGAACTATTAATGAGCTTCTTTCTCCAAAAATGAGTAATTGGACTCTTACTCAGTTAAAATTCTACCTCGAGGGTATTTTCCTACATAATTTTATGTTTCAAACTTTCCAGTTCCTAAAAATCATGGGACCATCGTTGGATTTCCCAATTAGCACTCCCTTTCTGATATTCTTTAATTTAGTTAGTGTTAGGTTTTTTTTCTGTGCCGCCCTGTATTTTTATTATTCCTTTGCTCAGTATATCTTAATTTCAGACTTGTTTAATATCCCTTCCTGATTTCCTGGTGTCGTATCTCTTCTCAAGATCTCCCTCTCCTCTTGGTATTACTATAAAATGTGTTTCTCATGTTAACAATTCCCTGTCTTTGCCTCTTCAGTCAGATTAATTGACTTTTATGGTGCTTGTGCTGTTTATTGATGTTTTGTTTTCTTCCTCTAGTTATATAGGGGTTTTTTGGACAGAACAGTTTTATTTCTAGAACTGAACGTCTTTTTTGGAACGAGAAAATTTTTTCTCCTTTGGGACCGAACGCTTTTATTTAGAACAAGTCCTTTTTTCTTTTGGAAAGAGTTTTTCCTTGGAACGTGACATCTTTTACTGCCGGATTCAGGAAATTTTAGAAGAAACTCGAGTCAAGTCCCAAAACTAAGCTAAGTCACATTTTCGAAAGAAATAAAAAGAAAAAGTCTCTAAAGGATTATTAAATTTTTCTTATGAAATAAAACAAATATAACGTTTAATTTGAGTTCAATTTCTTTAAACCTTTAAAAAGAAAAAAAGGACGGATTTTGAAATACAGTTTTTTAGTTTCCAAATACATCAAAAAATCAATTAGACTGGCATCCAAAATTTTTTGTTAAATATTTTACTTTTTGATATATTTCAAATTCTATTCGTTGAAGGAAACCATAATAAAAAGAATTGAGCTTAAATCACATTTATTACTAAATCACTTTTATCAACAAATTAAAATAAATTTTCTTTAGTTCTCATGAAGCCCGCAGTAACAACAATCATATTGGTTTCTTCTGCACATAAAAATTATTTTTATTTTTTCATATTTTTATAAATTTACGTTCTTTTTCATGTATTCACCTTTACCTACAACCCCCCTCCCCAATCTTACCAAGTTAGGTTATTCTTTGTATTTTAAATCATTTCTTCGGACGTTATATTTATTCTAGCCTTAAAGATGGCTTTTTAGCCGAATATAATTTGCCAGGACCTTCAATTATTACAAACATGATGATTTCGATTTTAAATTATTTATTAATAAAAAAATATTTAAAATAAGAAAATAACTTGTTTTTAATCTGCGTTTAATTTTTTTTTAATATCATAATCTTGACGACAGCGAATGTTACCGACGAATTAGCATTAGTAATTTTAAAATGAAATAAAGAAAGCTACTTGCAATTAAATGGGTTAACAATGTTACTTGTTAAAAAAAAACAAATTATTTTCAACAATCTACTTAATGCTGAGAACATTCACTGCTGAGAAAAATTGTTGTTTCTCGTTTATTAGTAATTATGTTATCGGTATTCATGTTGCTTCACTATATTAACTTTATTTCTTAAATAATAATTCCTATAAACAGAATCTGTGTGTAATATAAATATACGCTTAATGTTCTAAATGTAGCTGATCCATTATAAAGCAAGCCGTATTTTTCTAAGAGTTATCTTTTATAGGATATTAAAACAAGGTTTACAAAGAAAATGGCAAATTATGAATCAACGTAGAGATAAATCTACTGAACTTACAGACTTGAAATTTTGAGAACACATTCTGTTCATAATATAGATATCTACTAAGAAAGGATTTTGCAAAATTTTGATTTTAAACAATATGGTAAACAAAATTATCCATACTCAAATGTTGTAATGAGTATTCAGCAGAATAATACACAAAGTCGTACCACAAAATATAATCTTAGAAAACTTTAGAACGGCGATATGTTTCTTCCTCATTGGACCATCATCAGGTTTTACCAACTATATTGTTAACAGTTAGTGGAATTTATTTTATTTCTTTTCCTTATTGTTTAATTTTTCGTTACCACTTGTTCCTCTTTTAATTAATTTTATACCTTCACAATTGTTGTGATCAGTGATCACTTTCTATAAAAATTTGCCTGATGATGGCCCAATGAGGCCGAAACATGTCGCCGTTCTAAAATTTTCTAAGATTTTATTTATCAAATGTGGTCCAAAGTTTTAAGGAAATAAAGCACAATGATAGGTACCACAAATTTAATAACAAAAAGTACTAGCAGGCAACTAGTTTCGGTCACTGATCATCATTAGCACTAAAGATACAAACGTTCACAACTAGTCATGTAAATCATTTAAAAAATAATCAAACTTACCACTAATTAAGTACTAAACGAGGAAAAGAATTGATCACAGAATGTGAAACAACCCATTAAGGGTAGAAACTAAGTAAATTAAATTAAACATGAAATGGTACTTGAAAAGTAATAAAAAAAAATTGTAAAATATAACCGAAAAAAAAATATTTAAGCCTTTAGGCCTGATGATGGTCATTGACCGAAACTAGTTACTTGCTAGTACTTTTTGTTATTAAATTTGTGGTACCTGACTTTGTGCTTTATTTCCGTAAAACAATATATTATTAAAAAAATCACAAATTCAGATAAAATTTTCTTTTGATACTTTTTTAGCGTTATTTTATTTTAGAAATTAATTCTGGAAGTGCACAACATCATTTTAATAATGTCTCTTGTTTTACGTCTTTACTAATTATTCTAAGTGTTTATCGTTGAGAACTAAGTAATTTGACTTTATATTTATTTCTTTTCATAGAAACTGTTTTGTCTAAGAAAAGCGTTAAATGTAAGAAAGTTATAAAAGAACAATTATTGGAGTTTTAATTTAAAAGAGTTTTTTTAAGTACGTTTCGATTTATGTAATTGAAAAATCAAAAATAATTACAAATAATTCTGTTAATACAAATAAACCTTGAAATTTATTAATATTTAGAATTACTTTATAAAAATATAAATACAACAAATATGATTAAGAACTAATTTTTGCTGCATTTTTTTATCTAATTTCTTTACAACTGTTATTTTCCCCCACTTTCCCCCGTTTTTTACAACTATTATTTCATGTCCCAATTTTTCTTTCTTTATTTTCAAACTTGTGTTTTTTGCCCCAGTTTTATACCGTCATTCTTTCTCCCCCATTTTTTTACATTTATTATTTTTTGTCCCTTTTTTCCCATCTTTTCCTCAATTTATTTTTTCCTTAATGTTTTAATTTTCTCCCTTTTTTGCTTATCTTTTTTAATTTTGTTTTTCATCACATCCTATTTTTCCCACTACTTTTTCCACATATTTTCTTTTCTTGGTTACTTTTACTATTTTTTCTTGTTGCAAACAAGTTTTCAACTTTTTTTGCCCTATTTTTCACTTTTCCCTTTTTTTCCCTAAATTTTTACCAATTTATTTTATGTTTCAAACTTTTTTATTTCACTACTTATTTTTCCACTTTACCTCTTTTTTGCCTAATTTTTTAATTCCAAACTTTTTCTTCCAATTTTTTTTTGCATTATACATTCCCCCTCCCATTTTTCCCCTACTTTATTTCCAATTTCTGTATTTTTTAAACTTTTATCCAACCATAAGTTTACGCTATTTTTTTTCACTAGTTATTTTTCCACTTCCCCCCTTTGTTTACCTTATTTTTTACCAATTTCTTTTGTTTTAATCTTTTTGATAATATATATAATAATAAGACAGTTTTTTCAGTTTTTTGTTGTTTTTTGCGATTTCTTCAGATTTTTGCCATTTTTTGCAATGTTTTTCCGATTATTTGCATTTGCAATTTTTTGTGATTTTTTTCCCATTTTTTTGAAATTTTTTTACTAATTTCTGTCATTTCTTGCATTTTATACGAGATTTTTTACAATTCTTGTTTAAAATGTGTGACTATAATTTTTATTTATAAAACTTTTTTCGTATTCCTCAAAACAACGATTCTTTTTATTTTGTTTAAAAATCTTGTAGATGGAGACAATTTTTTTTAGTTTTTGGTTGTTTTTTGCGATTTTTTCCGATTTTTTGACATTTTTTCAAATTATTTGCATTTGCAATTTTTTCCCCATTTTTTTGAAATTTTTTTACTAGTTTCTGCCATTTTTTGTGTTTTATACAAGATTTTTTGCAATTTTTTTGAGTGATTTTATTTCCATTTTTTCCTCTTTTTTACGATTGTCTTTGAAATTTTTTTGCCATATTTTGCAATATTTTTTGATTTCTTGTGTTTTTAGCGACTTTTTTTTCATTTTGGGATTTATTTTTTCTCTATTTTTTCTGTTTTTCTATTTTTTCCTATTTTTCAATATTTTTTCCTGTTTTTTACCATTTTTTTATGCTTTTTTGTATTTTTTCCCATTTTTCCTATTTTTGCCTTTATTTCCCTATTTTTATATTTTGCCCATTTTTTTCTATTTTTCTATTTTTTCTATTTTTTCCCATTTCCTATTGTTTGCAATTTTTTCCGTTTTTACCTAATTTTTTTTCTTACTTTTTCTGTTTTTGCTATTTTTGTTTCCCATATTTTCATATATTTTCTAATTTTTCTTGTTTTTTACTATTTTTTCTATTTTCCCAATTTTATCCATTTTTTTCTGTTTTTTTCTATTTTTTACATTTTAAAAATCATTCAACGCGCCTAACAAAAATAAAGATTAGTAAAAACTTATTTTCAAAAAAAAAAATTAGGTACATCTAAGTACAAGTTGATCACCCTGTATATAGTTTTTGCAATTAAAATTTTCTTGATTATTAAAATTACTGACGTTTTTTGAAATAACCTTTTTGTTATCTATCCAAATATATTAAAATAAAAATATATAATTTTCATCGTAAATACGTTTTAGGTAAACTTTATGGCTACAAAGTAAATAAAAAATGTTCGATCCTAGACCAATACAATAAATACATCATAAATATTAAATATATAACAAACAATAGCACAATTTAATGTGAATATGTATTTAAAACATATTAGCAAGCCACTGTATATTTTCGTGGATTAAAATAGATTGTAGTTTATGGAGAATTAATAGGAAATCTAGGTAAAATGGAAATTCACTAGAAGGGATCTTCCTATGACTGATGTTAATAAGTAACCAACACTTAATCAATATGCTCCTTAGCAAACATATCCTAAGCAAGATACACCGGGATTAAGGATGCGCGTTAGGTAAATTATTTACTACGGGATCAGTAGCGGCAGGATTTAGAAAATATCTTATAAAAAAACAGAAAATTTAATTTTTTAACAACGGATCTGGATTTTAAATATTTTTTTATCCATAATTATCATCTTAATCTAACTCTAATTAAGAAATTTTATTCTTATTACGTTTTATTAAAAACACTTTTTGAGTATTTCTTTTTTAATAAAAAAATGTTTATGGTAAAAAAGTTTGCTGTAATATAGTATTTAAGCATGGATTCTTTATTTGTATGATTAAATTTTTTTAAAAAGTTCCCTGGACAGTAAAAAATTTAATTATATTTGTATCGACAAATCTATGACAAAAAGGTTTCGATTTATGATATTTATGTACTTTATAAAGTGAAAAATTTAATAAGTTTGTGAAAACAAATTTTGTTTACACGAAGGATCAACATACAACATCATTGTCCACTTGGAATTAGTTTTTGACATCGGAAATAAAGAATCTTCTCTATTCACTATTTAGTCTTCGTTGAACAGGCTGCAACATTAGGCTTCTTGCTCTAGCTCATTCGGTAATTTTTGCAGTCTTACGTCATATTTGTGAGCCTCAATTCTCGAGTTTATTATTATAGAAAAACCAATTTATTACCTTACTTTTTGTATATAATATGTCGGTTTTCCTATAGGAAGTAAAATCGAGAATCGAGGCCTAGGGGGACATCCGTTATTTTTCGACTGGATCTTCGACTGGAACCTTTCTAATATTTCTATGTTAGATACCGACGCCGTTTCCCATAGCTGGATACTATAGGTCTAGACGGGTTTTATAATGGTCTTATAAATTAAGAGCTTGTTTTCTAGGCACAATTTAGATTTAAGTCCAAAAATCAGGTATAGTTTATTTAACTTTATCCCTAACTGTTTACGTTTTGTGAAAATATATTTCCTCCAAGTCCGTCTTCTGTCAAGATGCATTCCTAAATATTTGATGTCCTCCCGGTGTAATAGTTTAGACCATTTAGAGTAACTGGTGGACAGTTTACTCTTCGGTTGGTAAATGTTACTTGAACTGATTTTTTTTTGTTTATTTGCATTCTCCATTTTATCAACTACGTTTCTATAAAATTCAGATTCATTTGTAGATGTAGAGATACAGTTGATGGATTTTCGTATGCTGAGATGTTCACAAAAGGTTGGTAGATCTGTAGTGTAGATGAGGTAAAGGACTGGACCAATTACGCTACCCTGTGGGATACCGGCGATAATCGAATAGAGTGAAGTCGTTTCATGTTGATATTTAACAAGGTAATGGTAAGGATTTTGTTTTAATGGATTATATTTTGTTATCGATTTCGATAATGTCGAAATAAAATGATCGATTTTTGTTGTAAAAGGCTAAAAAAATTCAATTTATTCGAACAAAACTTAAAATAATCATTTTAGTGAAAAGCGAATATTTTTGTCCTGAACCGTTTAGATGTTATAGGCAGTTAAAAGAGGGCAAAATACAGTGTGTCCACATAAGTTCGCAACATATGGGAAACCTAAAATGCAACTATCAAATCATACATTTTTTTAAAAAATATGGAAAACTGTTATTAGGAAAAGTTCTTTAGCAAGACATTGAATTTTTAATAAAAAAACAGAGAGGCAAAATTTTTCTCCACAACTAATTTACGGCAAGAAAGCGGCAAATTACTGATAAGATGCCATTGTAATTTTCCGAAGTTGTCTTGCTAAGTTGATAGACGTGTTTAATTTCGCGGACAAGGTTTTAAATCCGAGTCACGACAAAGATTAAAAAAACTACAGACAGGACTTTATGTTTATAAAACATTTAGTAAAACTAAAATGGCGACTGCATTGGTTCACAAAAAACAACAATCTTCTTCTATTGTCTCAATATGGATATTGTAATGGTAAATACTATTATGTACAATTTTGAAAAAAATGCAAAATAATCCATCAAACAAGGTCATTCTTTCCTATCACAAACCTTAATATTATGTAAAAATGATACAATTTTTCATTTCTTGTCCCGTCCCACTGACATTTCCACCGCTCCAGTCCAGCAATTTATATGCTAATTTTGCTATATCAAAGCTACTTAGGACAAACAAATTTTAAATAAGAATGATGCGTGAGGTCTAATGGTAGGTAGAATCCAAACATTATTACAAGACTTCGCTCACGTTTGTTTGCATACTTCTAAATTGAATAAGTGTACACAAACATACATGTAAACAAGAGTTGATTTAAAGTAGTAACTCGGCAAGTAAATAATTTAGTATCTAAATACGAATGGAGAGAAAATTCAATTTCGATAAGTATCAATAAAAACGTTTTCTGAAAGGTTGTTTTGTAAACCAATTTGACATGTACACTGATTACCAAACACCAAAACGTCAAAGAAATAAAGCGATTTGTAATTCCAAATTAAATCTTTTTTAACCGATTTGTATAAATAAATTATTAATATTTATAAATATATGTTTTTTAGACCACACTAAAATCAGATTTATGAAGACAATGGATTTATTTGTGACAAGTAAATAGGTATCTTTTTATTAATAATAGATGATTATTTGAATGAATTATTACCAACTAACAGTTAATAACCACAAAATAAAATTTATTTTAACTAAATGTTTTTGTATTATTAATAAATGTAAAATCAAATAAATTATTATCAATTTAGTATTACTGTTACTAAGACGGGATAAGGCTTATTTCAGCACATATAATATTTATTTGTTATTAATAAATATATAATAAAATAGAATATATGTCAATTTTAACAAATATAGTATAATTTTAGGTCAATATAACAAATTTATTCTTTCGCTGTATAGTGCGCTGAGTAGGTTAAAGATATTATTTCAAAAAACAAATTCTGATAAAATGAATTTGGTGGCAACACCGCACATGTAAAATAAAGGTATAATATTTATGTTCTGCGATATAAATTCCAGCAAAAACTTTTACTTACATTTATGATATAAAATTACTAAACTTTTTTTTACTTTATGCGTTTTTCTGCATTTATTTTATATATACAATCACAGCGAATTTTATTACTTGTTTTTTTTAGGTATAACTCAACCAGTGTTGCCAGAGTGGTACTATAGTACCACATGTGGTACTTTTGATCGTTAAAAAGTACAGTGGTACTCTTTTGGTAAAAGTGGTACCCAAATTAGTTTCAGGGTACAATGAAAAATATCAACTTTTTTATCGACTTCTTTAAACAAGAAATCAAAAAGACCATCGCAGATGAGTATGAAAAATGAAAGAAGTATACTTCCAAAAATGTGTTCTAGAAGTGCCACCCTCATGTTAAATTCTCTATGGTATCCACTATGAAGTGTCCACGAAGTAAATCACAAAATACAGTAAAAGGAACAGTCGACATTGATGTGATTGGTCATTGTGGGTAAACAATGAGCAGGCGCGTAACATCGTTTGGTATTTTTCTTAGATGTATTTTGTGTTTTGTTTTGGTAACTTAAATTCCTTAAAAAACCTAAAAATTTCTTGAAATATTCTTAAAAAATTCTTATAAAATCTTTAAAAACGCTTGAAAAGTTCTTGAATAATAATCATCATTCAAAAATCCTAAAAAAAATTGAAACAACCTTAAAAAATCGTTATAGAAACCTTAAGAATCCTTGAAAGTCTTTGAAAATTTTAAAAAGATTCCTAATTTCCTTGAAACTTATCTGTAAAAATTCTTAAAAATCATTACAAATCCTTCAAAAATCCTTGAAAGTTTCTCGAAATCCTTGAAACTTCGTTGAAAAGTACTTTAATTTTTTAAAAAAAATTGTTGAAAAAATTCTTAAAAAAATATTTAAAATACTTCAAAAGTCCTTGACAAAATTCTTGATAATAAAAATCCTTGAAACTTCGTTGAAACGGATCATGATAATTCATCCAAAAATCCTGGAAAAGTCCTTAAGAATTCTTCATAAAACCTTACAAAACTTATAAAAATGTTCGTAAAACACTTGAAAATTCTTGAAAATTCCAAAAAACCTTTAAAAATCCATGAAAATTCATCAAAAAATCATTAAAAAGTCCCCAAAAATTCATCAAGAAACATTAAAAAGTGTTGGTAAAGTACTTGACAAATTCTTGAAAATTCCGAAAAATGCTTAAAATTTGAAAAATACATGAAAACCTCTACAAAAATCCTTGAAGAATGCTCAAACAATTCTTGAAAAATCCTTGAAAAATTCTTGCAAAATTCTTTAAAAATTCATGTAAAATTCTTGAAAATTCGTAAAGAATTCTAAAAAGCCTTGAAACTTAGTAAGAGTCCATGAAAATTCATCCAAAAATCCTTGAAAAATTCTTCATGAAACCTTAAAAATTGTTGGTACTTGAAAAATTCTTGAAAATTCCTAAAAATCCTTAAAACTTGAAAAATCCAAGAGAATTTCTCCAAAAATCCTTGAAAAATCCTCAAACAGTTTTTGCTTACGAAAAGTTTATTCTCTATTCTCCTGAGTTTTAGAAGACTCAAGAAAATTGGAAACATCGCAATTAGAAAAAATACATGTTTTAATAAGTGCATCTAGCGGTTGATATTGAAACTTAATGAACTGAAAGTTCTCTGTCTCTCTTAAATTATTTGACTTTTGCTTCTATTCGGTGCACACTAAGCAAGCAATTATTCTTCTAGGCCTCGGGCATCTTCATCGGCCCATAGCAAATTTATATTGGACTAATGTATTTTTTCAGGTATCATATGGAATGGAATTGTCTTCATATGGGGAGGTTGCTCCGGGGGTTCGTGGTTGTTCTATGACTGATGAGTCAGCCAAGGACTAATGATCACAGTCGAGGGTAACATAAACCATATTCAAAGAAAATAATAAAATAAAACAATTCTTGTTAACTAAAAATAAGTAAAGCTGCGTCTTTCAGTCAAGAAGAAAGTGACCACAAAGCCCTCGCGCAGTATTTATCAGCCCCCTTGTGAAATCACAACATAATATTAAAAAGTGGTACACTGAGGCAAAATTTAGTACATTTTCATCTATTTTGTGGTACTGAAAATTTTTCCTATCTGGCAACACTGAACTCAACCCGTTTCCAATAACTTTTGGAAAAATTTGACGTAACTTTTGTGGCCATTCTGGATATCCTTCACCAAGTTTTACCCATTTATTATTACAAATAAATATATATCCTTTTATTAAATAAACTAAAAATTATAAAATTTAAAAAAAAATGTTTCAAGTCAGAAGTAAATAAAAATACAGCTTTGTATATGTCTTATATTATTTTAATTAATAAAACAGTTTTTCTATAAAAAATTAATAAAGTAATTTGGAATTAGTAATAAAACTACAATTAAATCAATGAATAAAAGTCTAGACACTTTTTAGTAATAAAACATTATTTTCTGTATTTTTTAAAATGATAAAAATTTTTCGTGCTAAATATTTTAATGAATCAACAAAAATAAATAAAATGAAAAAGTATAGAGAAATATATTCCATTATATTTTGACTTTATTATACCAAAGCCGATTCCAAGATATTTGTTTTGCCTCTTATTTATACAGTTTCTCTTAAAACAATGCAATGCTTCGACGGTTGCAGTTCATATCGCATTCCCTTCAAAATTGGTTCAATATTGAACCGCAGATAGTCCTCTTGCATTATAGGATTCCGTTTTGTTTATATTATCTTGAAATGGGATTCGATTTTGCTAAAGCTTCTTCATTATTAGTTCAGGAGAAAATACCGTTATCAGGTGCAAGTCATTTTTATTTTACTGCTAAATATACAGATTTGGTATATATAATGGCAAAGTATTGTGATCAATAAGTCTAAAAAAACCGTATTCTAAGAACCGTATGAAATGGGGTTCTAATATTTTTAATTTCTCGACCCACCATCCAATGAGAAAGGAAAGTATATCGTGAACGCGCTAAAAAATGTTTTAGAGATAAAGACGGAAATTTTTATAAGCCCTTGAAAAACTCAATTCAGAACAGTCAAGATTATTTTTCCAACTATCGCCTGTCAAAAGTACAAAAATTGTGCGGTAGGGGGATCCCTGTTAGGAACAAAGTTCCTTACGCTATTTTTTTAATTTTTAAAATCAGAGAAAAAAATCGGATAAAATCGAAATAATCGAAAAACACCAAAAAAATCAGAAAAAAATCCAAATAAATCTAAAGAAATCGAAACAAAAAAATCAGAGCAATAAGAAAAAAAATAAAAAAGAAAAGATTAAAAAAAACAAAACAGTGAGAAAAAAATTAAGGAAGATTAGAAATAATCGAAGAAACAGTATAACACAAAAAACCACAGGAAAATCAGAAAAAACAATAAAAATTAGAAGAAAAATTGAAAAAATCAGAAAAATGAAAAATAAGATTGCAAAACACCCAAAAAAAAAATTGTTACGGAAACAATAAAAAAAATTGTAACAAAAACGAAAAAAAAAAAACGCAAAAAAAAGAAAACGCTAAAAATCGCAGAAAAAAAACACGAAAAAAGTCACAAGAAATCAGAAAATAGATCACGAAAAATTCCATAAAACTCCCAAAAAAAAAAATGAAAAAAAAATTTGTAAAAAAAACAACTAAACAAACCGAAAAAATAACGGAAACCATTCTATCCATCAAAATAAATTGAAAAATTCAAAATAATTGAAATAAATCGAAAAAATCAGAGGAATATGCAAAAATGAGAAAAATCTGATAAAAAAAATAAAAAAAACGTAACAATTAAAAAAAAATGATTAAAAAAACGAAAAAAAATTTGGAAAAAACAAAAAAATCAGAGGTAAAAAATCCGGAAAAAAATAGGAAAAAAATCAATAACAGAAAACTGAAAAAAAATTGAAAAAGTGAAAAATCTAAAAAAAATTAGAGGAATAAGACAAAAAATAGAAAAAATCAGAAAACAAAAGAAATAAATAGAAAAAAAATAGAACAAAGATGACGAAAAATTAGACAAAATCGGAAAAAATCTAAAAAATGAATAAAAGTCTGATAACCAAAGAAAAAAAATTATGAAAAATTGGATCAAATCAAAAAAAAATAGAACAAAGCAAAAAAATCAGAAAAATGAAAAATATTTAAAAAAATCAACAATAAAAATCGGAAAAATAAATAAATAAAAAAAAATAGAAAAATGAGAAAAAAATGAAACAAGTAAAAAATCGAAAAAAGTCAGAGGAATAAGAAAAAAAAACATAAGCAAAAAAAATAAATAGAAAAAAAAACAGAACAAGGAAAAAATCAGAAAAAAACAAGAAAAAAATCAAACAAAAATCGAACGCCGAAAAAATCAGAAAAATGAGAAAAAAACAATAAAAAATTAGAAGATTCGAAAAAATCAGAAAAAATTGGAAAAAATAAGAAAACATTGGAAAAAATTGAAAAAATCAGAAAAATGAAAAATAAGATTGCAAAATACCAAAAAAATTAAACGAAAAAAAACGCCTAAAATCGTAAAAAGAAAACACGAAAAAGTCACAAAAAATCAGAAAAAACATTACAAAAAATTCCAAACAACTGTAAAAAAATTCTAAAAAAAAAATCGTAAAAAAAATTGCAACAAACAATTAAAAAAACAAACCGGAAACCATTCTTACCATCAAAAAAAATTAAAAAATTCAATTGAATTGAAATAAATCGAAAAAATCAGAGGAGTATGAAAAAAAATGAGAAATAATCTGATAAAAACGAAATAAAAAAAATGTAACAATTAAAAAAAATGATGAAAATATCAGAAAACTGAAAAGAAAAATTGAAAAAGTGAAAAATCTAAAAAAAATGGAGGAATAAGAAAAAATATAGAAAAATAAGGAAAAATCTGACAACAAAAGAAAGAAAAAAAAAGAACAAATCGAGAAAAAATAGAAAAAATCAGAAAAATCGAAAAAAAAAATTGAAAAATGAGAACAAGTAAAAAATCGAAAAAAGTCAGAGTAATAAGAAAAAAAAAATCAGATGGGAAAAAAAATAAATAGAAAAAAAAAGAAAATAAGGGAAAAGATCAGAAAAAACGAGAAAAAATCACACAAAAATCGAACGCCGAAAAAAAATCAGAAAAAAATGGAAAAAAAACAGAAAACAAGAAATAAAAAAAACAGAACAATGAGAAAAAAATCAAAAAAAAAACTGGAAAATGAGATAAAACGAAAAATCAGTAAAAAATCAATCTCCATCTCATCCTCTCTACTTATTACAAATTAAATATAAAATAGTGAATTATATAAATATTATGAGTTCTATTATAAAATATTCCTGGTTTAAATAAAATTTCAGTTTTACTGCTCAACTCAATAATTTTTTCTTCAGACTTTCAAATATGCTTGTAATTAGACTCGCCCGGTTCTAAATTCGCCAACTAACAGTTTGTAAAATCGCTCAATGTAATCAAGGCTTTAGTAACTAAGCACTCTTATTTTATTTATGTAAACGCATCATTTTTATTACTTTTTTTGGTTTTATTTTTTTAATTTCTTGGTAAAAGGACTATTACAGGTTTAATTTTGGGACTTAAACCATTGTTGTTTAGAGGTTACCTATGAAAAAATTTGGTTAGTTTTTTATCTATTAAAATTGTTAAAAATTAACTAATTTTGCATAAAAATGACTTGTATGCCATGAACCAGAATATCAAAAGATAATTTCACCGAATCCTGTCGCGATTTATTTTTAGTTAACCCCTTACCAATAAAACCCCAATACAACCTAAACCTAAAAAAAAAAATACATAAAAGAAAATACGAAATGAGTTAAACGTGGTTGTATCGGGCTTTCTACCCATAAAATAAAATGGGATTTCGGCAAAAGCTGAACCTAAAGCAGTCTCTGCCATTATGTTAGCCATTTCGTTAGTGATTTTCGATTCGACATGGAACGTGGGTAGAACAGAGTTACGAAATAATGAAAATCGAGCAGGTAGTTAGCTGCAAGTGAATTTGTGATTAAATAAAAAGTTTTAAATCGATAACCGCAAAAATTGCGGTGACAACGCCATCGGACACGTTCGCAGTGAATATACAAGATTAGTTGTCAATTTGATGCAGGAATAACGTACGCAGGAAATAAATTCGCTACAGGAGTTTTACTGAATATACAGTTACAATTTTGTTAATATTAACTGAATGATTTTTTGGTATAAAAGTCACAAACTATTTTTAAACGTATATTTAAATTTTTTACTCTAAAAGTAAGTTTACACATGCATGGATTTACCGGCGCCAGTCTTAACGCCAGTTCAACTTTCACGCCAGTAAACGTTTACACGGTTTCCAGTGTTTTGCACGCCAGTTGCTAGTATCGATACTCTCGTTATAGTAGGTCAATCATGTCGCGAAAGGAGCTTGTAAAAAATTGTCGAAAAATTGCAAAAACGATAATTGATAGTACGATTAAAGATTTAGAGCGGAAGAAACGACAAAAAAGAAAAGGTCGCTTATGGGTGCGCAATTGGATTCCCCAGATGGGTGCTTCAAATTCTCTTTTAAAAGAACTTTCAATGGAAGACCCCCAAAGCTTTCGAAATCATTTAAGAATGACAGAAGAAGGATTTAATTTTCTTTTACAACGTGTCACACCACTAATTGAGAAAAAAGACACCCATATGAGAGATGCTAAGGTATTTACCCATTGGTGACTCCTTTGCTTCCTTGCAATATTTATATCGTGTCCCATATCGAAGTTTCTGCCAGGGACCCAATTCTTGAAATCGTAGGAATCGATTCTCATGAAAAGTTTACGCCATTTTCTCTAGATTTTGTAATTTGTCTATTCTTGAAATATTTCGTAGGAAAAAATTCTCCAAAAATTATGAGAATAAGTCCTGTCATTTTCGGGAGAAACTTCAAATTCTCATGAGAATTTAAGAAATTAAGAGTGTGAATTGTACGTATTTGATGTGTTTTGTGGGAATTGAAATTGAACATTATTGTTTTTTTGTTGTTACCACCATAAATAATGTTAAAATGAATAATTTTTTACTCCAAGCTATCGTTTTAGATAATTTAGAAAGTTGTTTAGATAGCATTTTCGTCTATCCAAATAAGCCTTTGACGATCTAATGAGTATATTGAGCTTTTTCTGCTATTACCAATCAGAGTTGGAGATTAACCAAAAGAGAAAAAGTTTTAGTAGGGATCTTTCCTCTAAGAAGTTCCTTATCATTTTCTAAGAATTCTACAAGAATTTTTTTTGCGCTTCACTCACGAAATTTCGATTGGCCATCGCAAATAAAAAATGAACAAATAACAAATAACCCATAGTCAATAATAAATGATAATGCACAATAATAGGATAATAATTATGTAAATTGTTTCAATTTGTTTCCTCAAAAATGTAAATTGTCAAACATATGATATCAATGGCAACTGATATTAATTTCTGCGAACTTATTAAAATAATATTTGAACACAGAACTAATAGCTCTGAGCATTTGATTGGTTGAGTTCATGAAATACTTGGATATAGTAAAGACATACGTCACTTTTTTTAATTCACTAGAATTTCAGTTCCGACTCATTCAAGAATAGGACTGGCGATTCTCAAGAGAATTTTTTTTGGGGAATCAATTCTCTGGAGAATTAATTCCTACGATTTCAAGAATTGGGTCCCAGAACTCTGTGAAGCTATTTATATTACTTTGGAAGAATATATTAAGGTAAGTACTACACTCATTATTAACTTGTTTTATTTGGTTAGTACATTAATTTTACAAAATAGTGAGCATTTACGAATACTGATTCAAGTGAAATCAAAAATTTACACATTTAACGAAGTTAGTATTAACAAAGATCTTCAAAAGTAGTAGCATTATCATTATTTAGAATAGAACGAATGGCGTTACTTAAGATATCTCTATTATTATTATCAGCATTATTATTGTGATTATCTTCACTTTCAAATGTTAAATCATCTGATTTGACTTCTTTCAGTTTCATAAAGGAAATGAGGTGGCTGTTCTTGATTAAAAAAATTATGATCGTAGTTGTTTTGACCATCAAATGTTGAATCTTCAAGCTGTCTTCTTTCAGTATTTATATTGCTAAACTGGACTGTATGAAATCCATAGATTTTAAAGCTACATCTTCAGGCAGTTTTTTTAACTGACATGCTATAGTTTGTCCAAAACAATCGAATTCATTATTTTCGGAGGAAGTTTGGTTTAAAGTTTCAGAAATTGCTTTCAATTCTTCTATTGCTTTATCATAGCAGTTACTTTAGTTATTATACACCGTTTTGGAGCATTTGCAAGCTTTGTTGTTGGAGTGCGTAGTTCGTTGTTAGGGGAGGATATAACACTTTTGCTCATAGTGCTTGTACTTGCCTGACTTCTTGGTTTAACAGTTTCTGCAATTAAAATATTTGTTTTTGTAGGTGCCAAATACTGAAGCACAATGGAATGGAATTATACAAGGTTTTTCAACGAGGTGGAATTTTCCAGGGTGTATAGGAGCCTTAGACGGAAAACATATAGTTCTGAAGTGCCCCAACCACTCAGGGTCTGAATTTTATAATTATAAGACATACATAGATGTTGGCGCCAACGGAAGAGTGTCTGACGGAGGTGTATTTTCAAAATCGAAATTAAAAAGTGCGTTGGAAAATAATGCATTGAATATACCGTCAAATACTGTTATTCTAGCGGATAATGCATTTCCTCTAAAGGAATATTTGTTAAAACCTTACTCTCATAATGGCCTTCTGACCACAAAAGAAAAAATATTCAATTATAGGTTATCGCGAGCTAGGCGCATAGTAGAAAATGCATTTGGCATTCTTGTTTCAAGATTTCGTGTGTTTGAAAAACCCATGGTTAAAGCAGCTTGCTCACTGCACAACTGGTTGCGCAAATCAACTTCTACCTATATTTCACGAGGAAGCGTCGATCAAGAGGATTTTGAAAGTGGAACCATAATTCCTGGTTCGTCAAGACAAGAACTGACAAATCCCGGCTTATCAGATATTAATACAAAGACCGAGGGTACCAATTACTCCAAGAAAGCAGCAGAAGTGAGAAACAAACTTGCCGATTGGTTTATGGGCGAAGGTAGTGTACCATGGCAAATGAAGATGATATTTAATTAATATTATAAAGTTAATGGAAATAAATATGTATAACAGAGATACTTACAACATCTGTTGACTGTGTTTCAATTTCTGTAGACTGTGTCTCTCTAATTTGTAACACTTGATGCAAAATTCTATCAGCTGTTTTAAACCATGGTAACTTTGGTGTGTATAGCTCATCAGTACCTGCGCCAGATTTTTTGCTTTTCTCTATTTTTCCCAATTCTAACGTGTAAGTATTCCTTATACTACGTATTTTGGCTTTAATTTCCGATGAACCAAATCCTTCAATATTCATTAATCGTGCTATCTGTAAATAGCCATTTTCCCTAGCATCTTTATTTTTGTACATTCCAGAATGCACGTCCCACAAACAAGGAACTTGTTCATACAATTCTAAAAACTGTATAATGGTTTCTGATTTCCATTTCTTCTCTTTTTTTGTTCATCGTTAAAACACAAAACTCACAAAAGAACAAAATTAAACTATTAAACTGTGCCCCTAACCTTAAAAGTGATTTTCCGCCGTAAATAATATTCATTGGCGTGCACGGAATGTGATTACATTTGCAAGTTGTAAGCAAGAAAAGATACTGGCGCATAAAATTTTGGAAGTGACCAAAATTTTTAATCTATGCATGCATGGATAACGCTTGCACGACAGTAAGTGTTTACAAATGCATTTTAAAGTTACTGGCGCGCCAGAAATCACTGGCGCCAGTAAATCATTGCATGTGTAAACCTGCTGTTATCAAATTTTGAAACTACAATAAATGATAGATAAGCTTTATTTTTAAAAACTTTCATAAAAATAAATTGAAAATGTATTAATTAGGAACAAACCACGTTTTTCTCAAGACTTAATGTACCAAAAACAATCAATTAAAAACTATAGGTGAATTATAAAAATTTTAAATATTATAATGTTGTAAATATTATGTCTTCTATAACTTAAGATTATTCATGACTTAAAAGAGTCTGTGTATATTGTAATATTTAATGATAAAACTATCTTTTAATAATGACCTTAAAACGGTCCTGTTTAGTATCGCCAGAATTCGAGCTTCGAATGCCATTTATGCCAGCTTGAAATGTTACAGGTTTGATAAAGATTAACGCTGAACACCATCCACGGAGCTGATTCACTGCCAGTCTATTATTTAAATTTAATTCGGGATGAAATCCCTGACAACTGAGGTTGAATTGTGAAGCTTGGTGTTTTGTTGTAAGCAGCTTTCGAGCCGAAAATAAGGTTTCAGTTAAAATTCAGGAGTCGTCTAGATACGGAATACATTGGCGGAGAACCGTATGGAAAATTTGATCATAAATAAAAAAACATATTAATAAAAAAATCCTAAATATCCATAATAATAATTGTTAAACTACAAATTAATTCGCTTTTTAATTAGGGCTTAAGGTTATTTTAATGTATATCATTTAAAGATACGATGACTTCTCTAAAAATTCCCCAAAATATAGGGAATTATGGGTCCGAAGATTTCTGTAAAAATGTGGGAAAACAAATTAGGAAAAAAATGGGATAAAAGTGGAAAATAAATGGGGAAAAATATGAAAAAAATGTGAGGAAAAGGAGGAAAAAGTGGAAAAAAAATAAATATATTATTTAGCCACTTCCAGCAGAGCGAAGCAAAGTTCGGAGCAATCAAATCAATAACGTCTCTCCAAATTCCTCAAAATATAGCGAATTATGGGTGTGAAGATTTTTATAAAAAATGTGGGAAAACAAATTGGTCAAAAAAAAATGGGAAAAAATTCGGAAAATAAGTATGGAAAAAAGTGAGGAAAAGCAGAAAATGTGGGAAAAAATAAATATGTTATTCATCCACTTCCAGCAGAGCGAATTGAAGTTTGGAGCAAATAAATTAATGACTTCACTCCAACTATTTTTGGGGAATTCCCCAAAATAAGATGAAGATTTTGGTAAAAAAAAGTGGGAATAAAACGCCGAACCAATCTCGTTTCTACCAAAACTACGGAACCAATAACTACCTTTCTTTGAACCACCTGGTATCACGTTAGCCAAAAAATTGTATTTTTAGGGAACAGTGAAGGATATTAATACAATAGTTAATACAATAGTTGTCTTTACTAAAAAAAGCTGCCTTACAGGGAGATTTAGATGAACGGTATAGGTGGCTATTATAATAATAAAAATAATCCTCTACCTATATTCCAACCCCCTTAGGAGTAAACCCCAGAAGCTAAAGAAACAGCTATTATTATTATTTGCTATGGCTCCACCAAGATAGACAAATTGTAAGGGAGACATTTTTCTGATTACGAATAATCATCCCTGGCCAGATTCAGAATCAAAAAATGCAATGATATATAAGGTGTTCTATTTAAAAAATAAGCTACTAACTCGCTGCGATTTTTTAAGACGCCCAGTACACATAAAACTTGAGCCATTAAAGAGTTTGTATTTAACGTTTTTGTAATATGTAAATTAAGAAGTTAAGAAGGGGCGACGGACTTTTGATCATCACTGTATAAAATAATCAACACTGAAGGGCAGAATCTCGCAACTGTGCTTTAATAAACAAATAAATATAAAATAATATATACTAAGGGGCAGACTCCAATAACAGTACTTTAATAAACAATTAAATGTAAAATTCAAAAGGTTATCCATTATCTCACATGTGGTCTACTAATGAAGTAATGAAACTTAGGTATACCCTATATGAAATCTGCTTGTAATTGACGTAGAATCCAAAAATGCAATGATATACAGGATGTACTATTTAAAAAATAAGCTACTAACTCGCTGCGATTTTTTAAGACGCCCAGTATAAATAAATCTTGAGCCATTAAAGAGTCTGAATGAAATCCTATAACTTTTGTTTTTAACGTTTTTGTAATATGTAAAATTAAGAAGTTAAGGAGAGACGACGGACTTTTGATCTTCATTTTATATAATAATCTACACTGAAGGGCAGAATCTCGCAACAGAGCTTTAATTAATAAATAAATATAAAATAATCTATACTGAAGGGCAGACTCCAGTAACAGTGCTTTAATAAACAATTAAATCTAAAATTCATTATGTCAAATGTGGTCTACTAATGAAGTAGTGAAACTCAAAGTCGACTACCACAAAAATTTTTATTATTAAAATGGAGAAGATATTTTTATACGACTGATATTATTTTTTGAATTTTTAAAATATGGAGTTTTTATTATTCGTTGAATAATTTACCCCATTTGAGTTATCGATAATCTTTTATTTTTTAAAATATAACTAAAAACGAGTCACCTGAGATGATTAAGACCATTTCTAGATGGAAATCTGTCTGTCTGTGTATCTGTGTGTATTCTTCCACGATAGAGGCCACACGTTTAATCTGATTGAGCTGAAATTTGGTATATGAGTCTGAGTTATCCGTCGAAATAACCCATTAGTTTTGTACGACATCTGTCAAACGAAAGTGTCACTATCAAAAAATGGCAGATGCAATTTGTCACGGAATTTAACTTGCAATATGTCATTTGAAAGCCCTTGAAAAACTCTATTCAGAACAGTCGAAACTATTTCTCAAACTGTCATTGTCAAAAATAATATCATCTCAATTTTTTTCTATTTTCTCTTACTTTTTTCGTATTTTTAACGATTTTCCCCATTTTTCTCTGTTTACCCAATTTTTCCTATTTTCCCAGTTTTTCACTATTTCTTTATATTTTTCCTATTTTGCATTATGTTGTTCTGTTTTCACATTTATCCTTATTTTTTTCTATTTTTTTCCTATCTTCCTCTATTTTTCTACTATTGTTTCTAATTTTTTCCTATTTTTACTATTTTTACCAAATTTCCCCATTTTTCCTGATTTGCCTTATTTTTTCCTAATTTTTCATATTTTTACCAAATTTTTACAAGTTTCAATATTTTCTTCTGTTTTTTTTCATTGTTTTTTCTATTTTTTCATGTTTTCTCATATTTTTTCCTATTTTGCTTAATGATGTTTTGTCTTTCCCTATTTTTCACATTCGCTATTATTTTCTTTATTTTCCCTTTCTTCCATACTTTCTCCTATTTTTCCCTATTTTTCTCGAGCCACCTCCGAGAAGGGAAAATATTGTGAACAAGCTAAAAAAAAATTTCGAAATAAAGATGGAAATATCCATTTTGAGGTCACCTGAGATGAATATGACCATATCCAGATGAAAGTCTGTCTGTCTGTCTGTCTGTGTGTATTCTTCCACGATAGAGGCCACAGGTTTAATCCGATTGAGCTGAAATTTGGTATATGAGTCTGAGTTACCCGTCGAAAGAACGCATTAGTTTTTGTACGACATCTGTCAAACGGAAGTGTCACTATCAAAAAATGACAGATGCAATATGTCATGGAATTTGACTTGTAATATGTCATTTGAAAGTCCTTGAAAAATTCTATTCAGAACAGTAAAAATTATTTCTCCAACTGTCACCTGATTTTTTTTACATTGTTGAATTACTATTGGTGTGCACATAAGGGATGATTAAATATAACATAATCTATACTGAGAGGTGGAATCTCGCAACAGTGCTTCAATAAACGAATAAATATAAAATTATCCATACTGATGGACTGAATCTCGTAACAGTCCTTGTTCACCAATCGCAATTTTTAAACGGGAAAAATTATTTGATTATCGACTTAGATATTCTTTTGTATATCCTTTTTGTTAAAACTAATAGAAGTTATGATTAAAATTATTAATTGGATAAAGAAATTAATCATATATATGATTTTTAATATTTTAAATAGATACCACTTAAACAAATATGTTATAATATAATTGGAATTTTCTTTTCAATAACAATATTTAACCCTATTTAATTATGCCTGCGCCCGCTCATGGAATGTTCTAATTTTGAGGGATCACGTATAATAAATTTTGGAAGGATTGCTGTAGAGGCAACCGATGATTTTAGAACGGATAACGATAAAACAAAGATAGGAGTTTTGTTGACGTACATGCGAAAGGGTTTACAACCACAAGTGGCACTCGGATTTAACGACTGGGTAGGTCTAGGCCATATACAATTTAATGTTGTCAGCAATCCGATTCTATCGTGATTGTAGTTCACTATGTTTACAAAATGGATAAATAGATGGAAAATGTGTTATTCCGTGTGAGAAAACTTTTTGTGAATCATAAAGAAAAATTTTTATTAATATATTTTTTTTATGATTCCAACTTAAATAAAAATCATGGGAAATTGTGCTATAAAACATTGATTTTGTACTAAATTTTTTATGATATTTTAAAAACTTCTGACACATTCTTTTCTTCCAACATGGAAATTTTCCCAGAGTTTCAGGAACATACACGAAGCGCATTTAGTTTATCTAATAATGGAGTGGCTGGATGGCGAAAAAGTTCTCAAATCAAGGAAGGTACAAACCGAGGCGACCACTTCGTTAAAGTTAACACAATTCTAGAAGAAATTTCTTAGGTCACGGTGTATTTTGTAAACATCGTCGTCGAGATAAAGAATAAAAATAAAAGAATAACTGACTAGACGGAGAATACAGTGTTGAGAGAAGCTTTGTTCAAAATAAGTACATACAAGAAATAGGTTCTAGTTGATCTCCGATGTTATCTTTTTTTTACATTTGCTACAAGAAAATGTAAATATTTATCCTATAAAGAATAAGATAATTTGAAAATTGTGAAAACTATTTTTATTTGTAGTATTTGCGAATTTTTAACACATAAAGTAATACATTTTACATGTAAAGTAAAACCAGTTAAGATTGCGGAAATTCCTTTGAGACTTGTAATATTTGTATTTTTATTTTGTCACGTCCTCAACAGTATAAAGGCTGAGCCAATTGAATTCTGAAACTTGTGGTTTATGTGATATACATAGAAATCGTGGGGGAATTAGTTCTTACCCATTCATATGTAATTTACAATTCCATGGTACTCGTAATTTTAGTGCTATGTCTGGCAGAGTAAATAAGAAAATTGCTTCGGTCCGGACCAGAAGTATTAAAATCAAAAAAAAAATCGGTTGTGTCGCCCCAAAACTTTCCCGACAAGTCAAATTTCGTGGCATTTCGTGACATTGCATCTATCATTTTTTGATAGTGACACTTCCGTTTGACAGATGTCGTACAAAAATTAATGAGTTCTTCCGAGGGGTAACTAAAACCCATTTACCAAATTTCAGCTCAATCGGTTTAAACCTGTGGCCCCTATCGTGTAAGAATACTCATAGACAGACAGACAGACAGACAGACTTTCATCTGGAAATGGTCTTAAACATTTGAGGGGACCTCAAAATGAATATTTCCATCTTCATCTCGAATTTTTTTTTAGCACGTTCACAATACTTTGCCTTCTCGGAGTTGGGTCGGGAAAGTAAAAACTCAAAAAATCTCAAATGTCAAAAAATCTCAAATCGCAAAAAATTTCAAAAATCTCAAAAATAAAAATAAAAAAATCTCAAAGTAGGTAAAACACCTCAAAACCACAAAAAATTTCAAAAATCAAAAAATCTTCAAAATATTTTGAAAAAAAATCTCAAAAAATTTTTAGACGGTTTAAAAACACCTCAAAAATCTCCAAAAATTCTTTAAAAACCTAAAAATTCACAAAGAATCTCAAAAAATTTAAAACGTCAAATCTCAAAAAATTCAAAATAGTAAATGTCTCAGAAACTCAAAAATTTGATCAAAAATCTCTAAGAATTCAAGAAGTCAAAAAATTTTAAAAGCTCAAAAAACCTTAAAAAATTTCAACAAAAAAATCTGAAAAATCTTAAAAAACCTCAAAAAATATAAAAAAATTTCAAAAAACCTAAAAACGCAAACTCAACAAATCTCAAAAACTCTTTAAAAATCTCATCAAATCTCTAAAAAATCTCAAAAGATTCAAAGAGTCTTAAAGAACTCGAATAAATTTCAAAAAATCTTAAAAAATATTAAAAAATCTGAAAAAACCAAAAAATCCTAAAACACTCAAAATATTCTCAAAAAAATCTATAATTTTTTAAAAAATCTAAATGAATCTCAAACAATCTCAAAAAACCTCAAAAAAACCTCTAAAAATCTCAAAAATCTCAAAAATCTCAAAAAAACTCAAAAATATCAAAAAACTTCAAAAAAACTCAAAAAATCTCAGACAAATTGAAAAAAAAAATTTGACAAAATTGGAAAAGATTGTAAAAAAATTGCAAAAATTGAAAAAAAACCACGAATTCTTTTTCAGATATTTAATGTTAAAGTTTCAAATTTTGACATTTTTTTATTTTTGACAGGTGACAGTTGGAGAAATAATTTTGACTGTTCTGAATAGAGTTTTTCAAGGGCTTTCAAATGACATATTGCAAGTCGAATTCCGTGACATATTGCATCTGTCGTTTTTTGATAGTGACACTTCCGTTTGACAAATGTCGTACAAAAACTAATGGGTTCTTCCGACGGCTAACTCAAATCCATATACCAAATTTCAGCTCAATTGGAGTAAACGTGTGGCCTCTATCGTGGAAGAATACACACACACAGACCGACAGACAGACTTCCATCTGGAAATGGTCTTAATCGTCTCAGGGCACCCGAAAATGGATATTTCCGTTTTTATCTCGAAATTTTTTTTTAGCTCGTTCACAAAACTTTAATTTCTAGGAGATGGGTCGGGAAAGTAAAATTGAGAAAGAAGGGAAAGAAATGTAAAAAATCGTACAAAATCGTAAAAAATCGTAAAGAATTCAAAAAAATCCTAAAAATGGTAAACAATTGTAAAAAATCGTAAGAAACTGGTAAAAAATCGTAAAAAAATGATAAAAAATTGTAAAAAAAATCGTAGAAAACTGGTAAAAAATCGTAAATAATGCTAAATAATCGTAAAACATCAAAAAAACGGTAAAAAACCCGAAACAAATGAAAAAAACCGAATAAAGCGGGAATAATCGAAAATCACGAGTACATTATAAAAAATTGAAAAAATAAAATAAAATCGAAAAAATCATAAAAAACCGTAAAAACAGGCAAAAAGTTGTAAATAATTTAAAAAATTGAGAAAGTGAAAGAGTATGGAAAAAATCGTAAAAATCGTAAAAATTCAGAAAAAAATGTAAAAAAAATGTCAAAATATTGTAAAAAATGGGCAAAAAGTCGTAAGATTTCGAAAATAATTTAAAAAATTTGAAGAAATCGTAAAAAGTTGTAACGGAATCTTAAAACCGTAAAAAATCGTAAAAAATGGTAACAAATCGTAAAAAATCCTAAAACACTGGTAAAAAGTCGTAAAATTTCATCAATAATTTAAAAAACTGAGAAAGAGAAAAAAAGATGAAAGAAAATCGTAAAAAATCGTGAAAAATCATAAAAATTGTAAAAAAATTGTAAAACAGGCAAAAAATTTCGTAAATAATTTAAAAAATTTAGAAAGATTAAAAAAATGGAAAAAATCATAATAAATGCTTATATATTTTAAAAAACCGTAAAAAATGGTAAAAACTGGGGAAAAAATTGTAAAAAATCATAAAAAACTCTTAAAAAAACGTGAAAAATCGTAAACAAATTGTAATAAACCATATAAAACCAAAAAGAAACTGGAAAAATAAATCTGGAAGAAAAAGGGATAATGTAAGGGAAAGATCAAAAACCGCGTCAAAAAAAAAATTTAAAAAACTTTTTAAAAAATCATACAAAATCGGGAAAAATTGGAAAAAGAAAACAAAAAAATAGACGGAAAATGAGGAAAGATGGGAAAAATTTAAAAAAATAGGAAGAAAGACCCTAAAAAATTTTATTTCAATAGAAATGTATAATAAAATCGTTACTTGAAGGATTCATGCACCACAATTAGATGATATGTTTTGTTATACTTCACAATACTTCTTCAGTAGATATCCATAAATTTCGTGTTGCGTATTGTTCTTGTGTTTATTGTTATAGTGAATTTTTCGGACCAAAGTACTAAAAACATCATATGTTTTTACCCTGTGTAATATTTTTACAGATTAATTCAGTGGGAGATTTAGGATGAGATTAAAGAAATATTTTCTAGACGATCGAAATTTTGATATCAACCATCATTAAATCGAAGGACCAACCTGAATACGTAAATGAATCATTTAAGTGAACCGTAAAGGCTATTTATTTACCCGTTCATTATTAAACACAATCATTAATCCTTTACATTATTTACAATTGATTATTTTTATAGAGCAAATGCTCTTACTCGCTATCACTGTAAAAAAATATTCACAATTTTAATACATTTAAAACCTTAGAAAATATTCTGTTTTATAATTTAATTATCCATATATAATTTAATATATAATTTATAATTTAATATATATTTTTTTCAATCAGTATATATGGCCTGAAGATGACTTATCAGCCGAAACTAGTCACAAGTTAACTTTATTTCTAAATACATTTATTTATTATTATTATTAGTTATTGAAATATTTATTAGTTTTAAAATTTAAAATTATGGAAAATTCTTTAAGCCCAATAGGTCAAGCATACTTGTATTTATGCATACAGGTTTAAAAAAAAATTATAGTAACGTTTTTTAAAAGAAAAAAAAATATTAATCCCATATTTCTACCTACTTTAACAAAGTCATCATCAGACCATTTAATAAATGTTATTTCTGTCCTGACACGTTAAATCCTGTTAAAATTAACATCAAGGTATTTATCCTGTGGCCAATCATCTGAAAAAAAAATCGTGAATGCAATACTATTGTCAAATTCTACCCCAGAGCTGACCTATGTACTTTTTTCAGCGACCTACGTCCCTATATTTTCATTTTAAAAGTAACAAAGCCAACAAAAACTTCTTTCACTGTGTTTTTTTTTTGTGTCGGAATAACAGATATTTCGAAACTAAAGGTCCAAACATTCCGTCTCTGGTTTTTCCCTACACAATTCTAATATTCGATGCTGAATGTGTGTTTGTTGACATTTAGCGTGATTTATTCAACTGTTTTTTTTTTATATTTAACTTTCGGATTCAAATAAATTATACAACCGAGAATAAAAACAGTCGATTCATTGGGATTTGTCATGTAATGATGTTTGGATTGTTTATTTATGCGAATAACGTACAAAAACTTGACAACAAACCATAGTTCATGTTTTTCATTTTTTTGCTAGCAATTTGAATATTTGTAGATTTTTTTGATTCCAAAGAAACTTATATAAAGTGGTTTAAAAGGAATAGAATATGCTAATACTTTCAGAATTTAAGGACCTTATATTTTTCTTAAAAAAAGTTTTGATTTATATAAAATATAATTAAATTACAAAAATATGTATACTTATATAGTGTGAGCCAGAAATAACATCACTGGAAGAAATAGGCTCATCTATGTTACATTTTTTTTCTGTGCCATCCTGTATTTTCATTATTTCTCTGCTCAGTATATTTTAATTTCAGACTCTCTTGATATCCCTACTTAATTTCTCCCTCTTCTCTTGGTATAAATATAAAATATCTTTCCCATGTTAATAAAACAATTGACTTCTATACCGTTTCTGTCGCTTATTGAAAATTTATTTTCTTCCCCTCGAACTACAGGGTAAGTTTTTATTATATTATTTTATATTTTCACTTCCTCTGTTATCATTGTTAATTATTTCGACGCTTTAACTTTTATTTACTGTTATTTTTAATTCTTTTTTTATGTCGCTATATTTTTTTGTTATATTTACTTAAAAGTTTATATCTTATCTTTTATAACAATATAAATTATCTGATCTTTGTGGTGCTCTTTTAGTCTCGATTACAAAAAGAGAATCTATTTTTAATTTGTTTTTACAGATTGTCTTTAAATTTACTTTGATTATTTTTATATTTCATATTTTGATCCAAAGTTCTTTTGGAACAAGTATTTTTTGGTACGGGTCCTTTTTGGAACAAGTTTTTTTTTGACAGAAAAAGAAAGTAGTGGATAAATTTCACATAATTTACCCAGAATTTTATATACGTCTTATTCCTATTAGCTATAATAGCCAGTCCTAGCCTGTGTATATATGTCATTCGAATTTCTAGAATCTTCCTTTGCAACTATAGCTGTCTTAATTCTGATTCCTATCTCTCTATCGCTATTATGCAAGACAGAGATTGACGGATTGAGTAACGAACTACCGCGCTAATCTATGGCACTGTTTTATGAACTCTCTTAGTGAGCAGTCTCTTCAGTCCCATCAGCAACATATATAACACGCTGTAAAGTAAATTTTTTAGAGTTAAAATAATATTAATATAAATAATATGTAGTGAAAAGTATCGGTGCGTATTTTAATGTACCTGTAATTGTTTTATATGATCTAGAAAAATGATATCTATAAGTAATAATTTTGTATAATTTAATAATGTAATGAAAAATAAATGTTTGCTTTGATTAGTTATTTATTGATTTACATTTTGAATTATTTTTCACAAAATAACCTTTTTGGTATAAAAGAAGTTTAATTTTTCCGCAACTTGATTTAATTAAAAAACTAGTATGTGACAACCACGTGAAATTTTACAGGTACAGGGATATAAATTGGTAGGGTATACAAACGTTTTAAAATAAAAACTATATTTTAAAAATAATTTTTTCCGATTTTTTCAGTTTTTTTCTCTTTTCCCAATTCTTTTCCGTTTTTCTACTTTTCCTTTGTCCGGTTTTTCTTTTTTTCTCAATTTTTTTCAAACTATTTTCCAGTTTTTCCGCTTTTCTGCTTTTTCGATTTTTTTTTGTTTATTCCGGTTTTTTCGATTTTTCCAATCTAGGATTTTATAATTTTTCGTTTTTTCCAATTTCTCTCAATTTTTTCTGATTTTTCTATTTTTTCGAACATTTTTCTGTTTATTTCGGTTTTTCCGATTTTTCCAATTCTCGATTTTCTAATTTTGACTTTCTTTCTGTTTTTTTTCTTTTTTCTTAATTTTTTTCACAATTTCTTTTTTTTTTCTGATTTTTCAATTTTTCCGTTTTGTTTTTCTATTTTTTTCGGTTTTTTCTACATTCCGGAATTCCGGTTTTTTGTCCAATCTTCGATTTCATAATTTTTCCATTTTTCCGGTTTTTTCCATTTTCTCAATTTTTTCAGATTTTTCCTCAATTTTTTCCAATTTCTTTCGATTTTTTCAGGTTTTTCCATTTCTCCGTTTTTTCTGGTTTATATTTCTGTTTATTCCAGTTTTTTCGATTTTTTCCAATTCTCGATTTTCGTTATTACTTTTTTCTTTTTTTCTCATTTTTTTTCAGATTTTTTTTCCCAATTTCTTTCGATTTTTTCTGATTTTTATTTTGTCTGTTTTTTTTTGAATTTTTTTTATTTATTTCGGTTTTTTTGATTTTTTTCTAATTCTCGATTTTCTAATTTTCATTTTATTCTGGTGTTTTCGTTTTTTTTTCAATTTTTTCCCATTTTTTAAATCTCTTTCGATGTTTATGATTTTTCCATTTTTCTTTTTTTTCTAGTTTTTTCAATTTTTTTCTGTTTACTCCGGTTTTTTCGTTTTTTTCCCATACTCCATTTTGTAATTTTTTCTTTTTTCCGTTTTTATTATTTTTTTTCCAATTTGTTTCCAGTTTTTTTCGATTTTTTCTGATTTTTCGTGTTTTTTCTAGTTTTTCCGATTTTTTTTTCCTGCTTATTCCGGTTTTTTCGATTTTTTCCAATCCTCGATTTTCAAATTTTTTCTTTTTTCCGTTTGTTTCTTTTTTACCATTTTTTTTAGATTATCTCTCAATTTGTTTCAATTTCTTTCGATTTTTTTCGATTTTTCTATTTTGCTGTTTTTCTAGTTTTTTTTTCGAATATATTTCTGTTGATTCCGATTTTTTCAGTATTTTCAAATTCTCAATTTTCCAATTTTTACTTTTTCCGGTTTTTTCCTTTTTTTTTCAATTTTTTTCCCAATTTCTATAGATTTTTTCTATTTTTCCGTTTTTTTCTATATTTATTCGATTTTTTTATTCCGGCTTTTTTATTTTTTCTAATCCTCGATTTTCTAATTTTCCTTTTTTTGAGGTTTTTTCTTTTTTTTCAATTTTTTCCCAATTCTTCCAATTTCTTTCGATTTTTCTGATTTTTCCATTTTTCCGTTTTTTCTAATTTTTTTTAATTTTTTTCTGTTTATTTTTACAATTCTGCAATTTGTAATTTTTCCTTTTTTTAATTTGTTCCCAATGTTTTCCAATTTATTTCGTTTTTTTATAGTTTTTCGATTTTTTTTCTGTTTATTCCGGTTTTTTCCAATCCTCGATTTTCTAATTTTTCCTTTTTTTTTCTGTTTTTTCCCAATTTTTTTAGATTTTTTTCCAATTTTTTCAGATTTTTTCACAATTTTTTTAAACATTTAATTTGTCAACAGTAAAATTCTGAATTTAATATGTTGGAGCGAGCCCTAAAAAGTTATCTAAAAATTTTAGAAGTAGTACACAATTTTTTTTTGCAAATTTTAGAAAATACGTATTTAATTTAAAAGACTATTATTAAAAATAATATAAAAAAGAATTTGGCTTGCACCAAAGCAAATAAACAGCAGGTAAAAGGTCAAAAGTCCGAAAACACAAGATAACAAATCAGATTTCAGACGCCAGATTAATCCTTTTGTGTGTTTGTTTTTAATAAAAACTAGAATTTAAACGTCGACATATTTTACATTTTCACTTCAAAATTACCGTATTTCACTCGAAAACACACAGATATAAAGTAACAAAGCCGTCTTTTTTCTATACAAATGATAAAAAACAAGCTGAACCAGCATTTATTCCCAGCTCACTTTGATCTTCAGTTACACTCGATAAATGGATTAAAAAAAGGTTTTTTGCTTAAAATTACATTTTATGTAAAATTCTTAACTACATTCTAAATGTTAATTCAGGGATGATTAAAATATCCTTCGCTTATACTTCAAAAGAGCAAAACCAAACAGAGTTTAGCAGAATCGGGGCATCGAGTAAATTTTCTCTGTATTTTTATTTGTTGATTAGTTAAAATTGATAAAAAAAAAGTTTAATTAAAAGAAAATATAAAAATTTTAATAAATTATGCAAATTTGAAGGGTAGAAAATTGAAGCTATTTATAAAAAAATTGTCTTTAAGAGAATTTGGCTGAGCGATTTAAGCCATCCTAAAATGTTATTTTACAAATATAGTACTAAATAATAAAAAAAAAGAGAGTGAACTTACGTCATAAGAGAATACCTCCCATAGAAGACAAATAATAATGAAGACAACAGTACAACATTATTTTACAGTTTAAAATCAACTTGAGTAGCTTGAATAAATGGTTAATAACAATTATTAAAAAATATACACGACCATCTTGGTGAACTGTCTATTTGACAAGTGACAGTAAAAGAAAATGGTTGTAAAACCAACAACTGCAAAGTAACAAGTGGCTAATGACCAGGAGACGTGAAAATGAAATCTCAGACAATTTATTAGGTAAGGAGAGACACATTTATTCGCCCTTTATAGTTGTGAAAATGGAGAACCTTATTCTAAAACCGGGTTCACACGGTCGAAGATTATCGCTGCTAAAATCCATTTTCACGTCAAATGAACCAAAAATTGTTGAAAATCAGTAATTGATAATTACTTTAGTTTTGCATCAATTAGTAGAAAAAATTAAAAATCAAATTGATGAAAGTTTATATAATTTATATATTGAAAAAAAAATCGAATCCAATAAAAAATAGTATTTAATAATCATTAACTCTTAACTCTTTTTTTCTGGCTTTAGAGAAACAATATTTGAATTAAAATTCCTAGTTACATATTGTTTAGCCTCTGTAACAAAAAAACTGTCAATGTTTATAAATAGTGCTGACTGTAGATAGAAAGTGAAAAAAATATACTGTATATGGGAATATTTTCAAAATTTTATATAAAAAATTATGCTTGTGAGAATAGGGAGAGACCACAACTGTAATTAATTTTTAATTTTCCTTATTTTGATCTCTCCCTTTTCCCAAATTCACAATTCTTGTTCAAAAATTTTGAAAAAATGCTCACTTATAGTACGTTCTATTCTTTTTTTAATAGAATAATATTCATATTATAAATTTACAGATAATTTTTCTTTTAGCCTTAGGAACAATATTTGAATTAAAATTTCTAGTTACATATTGTTTAGCCCCTGTAACAAAAAAACTGTCAATGTTTATAAATAGTGCTGACTGTAGATAGAAAGTGAAAAAAATATACTGTATATGCGAATATTTTCAAAATTTTATATAAAAAATTATGCTTGTGAGAATATTGAGAGACCACAACTGTAATTAATTTTTAATTTTCCTTATTTTGATCTCTCCCTTTTCCCAAATTCACAATTCTTGTTCAAAAATTTTGAAAAAATGCTCACTTATAGTACGTTCTATTCTTCTTTTAATAGAATAATATTCATGAAGTATTTAAGCAGTTAACAGAGTTCGAGTTCGAGTTCGAGTTCGACAAGATTACTTTTCTGTTAAATTCTTAGAAACTGATACTAAATTAGTCTTTATTTATATTATATAAGGTATGGTTCAAATTTGATGCTAAATTTTATTTGCAATGGATTATTTTTCATGTTGATGGTTTATAATAATAAAACTTGTGGTAATGGTGAACGATATCCAGAACAGCGACAGTCAAATGTACGAAGTTTCGTCAATTTGTCCTAAAGATTATTGTACACTTTCCGACAAATAACAGTATGGAACTTTGTAAAATAGCCTTTTTCTGACATTTCTTGCTGAAGAATTTGATGTCGACAAGGATACCATTTTGAAAATCAAAACAAAACTGATAAAACTATTGAAGAAGTCAGAGATGGGTAGACCAAGAAAAAACACCTAAAAGTAGGATACTACTTTTAGTAATCATTTACGAAATCATCCTTTCAATAATGTAAGGCACCAGAGCTGAAATAAATTACCCGATCTCCATAAGGAAAACTTTAAGAAAAGTAAATAAGTCTGACATTTAAAATTATGCAGCAACAAAAAAATATAAATTATTAGAAGGGAAGAAGCATATTTTCTCTGAACCATTTATTGAATGACGCAGATTTTTTAAAAAATCGAGATTTTTCGGATGAAAAAATATTTCCATCGTTCGATTATGGTTATATTAGGGTTTAGGTTTATTAAAAATTATATCGCATCAAATAGCAGATGGTGTTAATAGCACACAGCGTAGTTTGACTTCATTCACAACTTGGCGGATAACTCTCCATAGTCGTTTCCCAAACCTCTAGCCAGTTTCATAAAAATAGGTTCACAATTCACGTTGCTAACGACACATAGTCATTTTGTGTTTTGTAAGATAAATATTTGAATGGTAGATAGAGATCACCGAGGTGGTTCTGGTTTTAATAATAATTTAATGGGTATCAGATACTTCATAACCGAGACACAGCATGTTTTATACATGTGGCCCAATATTTCACTGGACCATAAATTCTGAACCACCCAGTATTTTTTTAAATTTTGTCATGTTCCCATTATTGGTGATCTTAAAACTTTGTCACTATCTTAGAAAATATAAAAGGTATATGAACTGAATTCAACCATACTGTGCAAGTTTGTTGTATCACTGCAATTGAATCGTTTCTACGATCTTTATACTGGGCGGAGCCGCAGAAATTTAAACTTTGGTATAACTTATCAGTAGATATACTACACCTGTAGCTCTTAAGCTCCGTCCAGATGCACACGCTTTATTTCGCGCTTACTGGCTTAAACCAGTTTACACAAGTAAAGGTCTAACCCCTCATCATCACACCGACATCGTATCTACAAACCGCACTGAGAATGCACCGTGAGCAACTAGAGAAATTAATTGAGAAAATTATTTAAAAAAAAAACGAATTTTGCAAATTGGAAACGTACCTAACGGAATTAAAAAAAATGAATTAAAAGATCTTTAAATCCAACTTTTCTGGTTTTTTTTTGTAAAATTCGTTACTTCCACTATAGGAGCTGATCGTATGTGATAGAGTTCGTCGATCAACGAACAGTGCAAAAAATCAATTTACACTCAACATTGATTTATTGGCCGGACTTGGCTCTTAATTCCCCTATAAAGTATTTACCTATTGTTTTATTTTTTTTAATATCCATTTACCTCAAGCATACCGCCAAACGTTCTCTTAATGTTATTGATATAGTCTCCAAAATGTGTCTTGTTTCTTCATTTCTTCTTGAAGTTTCAGTTGCATTGTGATTCTAAAATATTCATAAAAATTCGTCTCAGATAGACAGCTCTTTCCTAATAACAATTTTAGTTTTTAGCAAGGTGCCACTACCATTCATAACGCAATAAGCACGAGGCTGCACTGAATCCGTTTGATATTTTTTTAGTTTATTTCTTTGCAAATGTCATATACTGCGCAAACGCTCTACCTGACTAGCAAATTCCAGATCTACCCATTGATAAAATGCTCTTTTTAGGGTTCCGTACCCCAAAGGGTCAAATCAGAACTCTATTGCTCTCACTCGCGTGTTTGTCCGTCCGTCCGTCTGTAACACCGTTCTAGCAGCTAAACCGTTGGAGCTAGAGTCTTCAAATTTTCACAGGATATACGTCTTGTTGATTCAAAGCCATATAAATTATATAAAATATTTTTAAATGTTTTCAAGGGGGCTTCCATACAACTAAAGGAGGCGCTGATTATTTTTATTTCAACTTGCCCAAAATATATACTTTAAATTCGCCGCCAGCTTTCTGACTATAAAATATGTTCACAATTACGGCGATGGTAGAAAATTTATATTTAACTTTGTAATATAAAATATAAATGAAAATATAGGTCAGACATAAAAAGTTTCAAATTATTTTATTTTTAACTTGTCTGTATTAAATCACAACAAATAATGTCATTAGCAGAATCACATATGAGCACTAAACATTTCCACCGTCAATCCGACTAATTTACTACAATGTGATTTGTTGATTGGTTCGAACGGATATAAAAAAAATAATTTACAAACAGCTGATCGTTTCAAAGCTAAATCGCTCTTTTTCATTGGCTGTCATATAAAAAAATACCATCGAATTTTGCTGAATTGATAATTAGTGCAGAGTAATTAATCGCTCACCATTTAGCTATTCCATTAGGCCAGTTCTCGTATGTTTTATTCAAATTTATTTTAAATGCAATTCGTATTAAATTAGAAGGGCTTAAGGTTTAGTTTCTCATATACAGCAATTAAAAATTAAAATTGGTAGTAAGTGGTAATATGAAATTATTTTTTGACGATGCAAGCTTATATTTACACAAAATCATTAAAAATATTATTGAATTTGATGGATGAAATCATAAAATAATATTAATATTTTTTTACTCACCAACTCTTGATCATATATCGGGTGTTTAAAAAAATTAAGTTTTGGTTAGTGGTTACGATATTATTATTATTATTAAATTATAGGTATGATTTTTCAAATTTTTAATACAAGACATATCAATATGATACATTTTTTCAAAAATGAGTTTATTAGTTTTATTAGTTTTTTCTTATTATTTTTTCCTTTTTTTTATTTTTTCCTGGTTTCCCTATTTATCCCTATTATTACCTATTTTGTTCTATTTTCCCTTTTTCTTCTATATTTCCATATGTTTGCCTATTTATTCTCTAATTTCCTTATTTTTCCCAAATTTTCTTATTTTGCACTACTTTTTTATGTTTTTCCCAATTTTTACTATTTTTCCCATATTTTTCACCTATTTTCTCTATTTTTCGCTATTTTTACCCATTTCTTCCATTTTTCTTATTCCTTTCTATTTTTTCTTGTTTTCCGTTATTTTATCCAATTTTCCTTATTTTTTCTAGTTTCTCCTATTTGTACTTATTTTTCCCTATTTTTTATATTTATTCATATTTTTTAATTTCTATGATTACCTTTCCTATTTTTTGCCATTTGTCCTGTTTTTCATAAATGTTTCCTGTTCTTCTCTATTTGTCCCTATTATTATCTATTTTTTTCTATTTTTACTATTATTGCTTATTTTTCACTATTTTACCATATATTTTATCTATCTTTTTAAAATGTTTTTCTATTATTCCCAATTTGTCCCTATTTTTTCACGTGTTATTCTATCACGTGTTTTTCTATTATTCCCAATTTGTCCCTATTTATTCACGTTTTTTTCCTATTTTCACCGATTTTTCAATATTTTTCCAAAATTTTCCATTTTTCATTATTTTGCCTCATTTTATCAATTTTTCCTAATTCTTTCTGTTTTTTCCCATTTTTCATTATTTTATCCTATTTGTACTAATTTTTCCCATTGTTCGCTATTTTTCCTTATTTTTTTATTTCTTCGTATTTTTCCTGTTTTTCATTACTGTTTTTATAGCTATTAGTTTTTTAATATATTCCCCCAGTATTTCCCATCATTTTCCCATATGTTTCCATATTTATTCTTTAATTTCCCTATTTTTCCATATTTTTTGTCTTTCACTGTTTCCAAATTTTTTCTCAAATTTCCTTATTTTGCTTTAATTTTCCTAATTTTTTTCTATTTTTTCAAAATTTCACTATTTTGCTCAATTTTTTCTAATTATTCCCAATTTTTTCCAATTGTTCCCTAACTTTTTATATTTTTTTTATATTTTTCACTATTTTGCCCTGTTTGTTCATTTTTTCGCTGTTTTCCCCAATTAGTCACTGTTTTTTCCAATTTTTCTTTTTTTTTCTATATTTTCCCTATTTTTCACTATTTTCCTCATTTTTTCTCAATTTCCCTACTGTTTTACTGTTTTTGATAAGTTTCCTCATTTTTCACTTTTTTTTCTAAATTTCCCTATTTTGCCTTATGTCTCCCAATTTCTCCATATTTTATACTATTTTTCTCAAATTTTCCTATTCATGTTTTTTCATATTGTTCCCTATTTTGCTCTATTTTTTTCTGTTTTTCCGTATTTTTCACAATCGCTATTTTTTTCGCCTATTTTTCTCTATTTTATCTCATTTTTTATGTTACTTTCTGCTATTTTTCTCTATTTTTTGCTATTTTCGCCATTTTTCTATATTTGTCATTATTTGTCCATATTTTTCTTTATTTTTTTATACTATTTAGTATTTATTATAATTTTGCCTTTTTCTCCTATTTTTCCCATTTTTCTTTATTTTCTCAATCTTTCTCCATTTTCTACATTTTTTCATATCTTTTTCTATTATTCGCTTTTTTCCACATTTTTCCCTATTTTTTCCTATTTTCCCTATTTTACCCTTATCTATTTTTCCCTACTACCATAACCTGCGCGAGTAAGCGCGTTAACGTACTTATTCTATGTAAGCCACCGTGTTTCATCCTTTTGTACCTCTTAAAATCAAAATTTTGCAAAATCCTTTCTTAGTTGGTGTCTACATTATAAAAAAAATATTTCAATTCTCTGGGTTCAGTAGATTTTCCTGTTCGTTGATTCTATGTTAGTCAGTCAGTCAGTCAGTCGATCAGTCAGGACTTATATTATTGATAATATGCTTTAAGTAGTGAGAAAGTAAAAATAAATTACAATATTCATTTCCCCTTCCTCACCGGAGTTTATTTGGTATTAATAATAGTTAAATTTTCTTATTAAATGATTTTTATTTTACTCCTAGAGTATTTTATCTCTACTGATGCTGCCCGGAGCAAATTGCCTTCACACTATAAACAAAAGGTGGTGCCTGGACTAGATCGCTTGACGACACAAAGAACGTTACAAAATATAATATAACAGAAATGTGAACAAGGATTAATTTACCAATATAACTGAAATTATCTCGAGAGAAATTTGAAATTAAATATTTTATTTTCCATATTAATCCAATGTTTAATTAATAAAAGTAAGTTAATATTTTAAAAGTTTAAAATTGAATATCGGGAATGTTTTTAATTTTATAATAATTTTGTTGTGAAATATTTGTTTTATGTAATAATAAATTCAGTTAACAATATTCATAATATTTTACGTTCTATTAGAAATACGCAAAACCGTGATAAAATTTTTATGAGTTTTGATGCCGTTCTAAAAAATAAACAAGTAGGTCACTGCATTTTTATTATTTTCAGAATCGCGCCTGGTTTTATTAGATTATTAAATATAATTCCTAAAGGTATTATTGTCAAAAAATCACGTGACTTTAATAAGTCATAATATTGAAACAATTATTTTACTTTCAATTATTAAATTTACGATATACATTCTTTATTAAAAAAAATTTGTTTTGTTCTAGTTTTAACTGAAAGAAGAGACGAGCATTATTTTGTATATCCGAATATAGCTTGAGTAAGAAAGAGTAAGAGTATGCGTTGGAAGCCACTCCATCTGGAAAAGAGATAATAAAACTAGGAAATCCTTAGGCATTTCCTGGTATACGCCCTTTATAGCATTAATCCAAGAAAAATGAAATTTTATTTTATACATAAACATATTATATTCTTTACCGTATTTAATTAACATCGGGGGACATTCGCGGGTGTCAAGGGGAACTTATGAAGGGGGAACGCCTATATCTCTATTTTAATGAAAAACGGCGTAGCATTAGAAATGTGATGAAGGATAAATACGTATTGAAAACCTATGCGTAGTATCAAAGACAAAAAGGCACTAGCGTCTATCTTCGGTAATAATTGTCCAATTTTAATGAAAAAAACACATTTGTATTGTAAATGTGATGTAGAATAAATAAGTAAGCAAACATTATCTATGTTCATTACTATTAACCCGATTTTAATAAAAAAACACAACTCTATTATAAATGCCGTAATCCAATTTAAATGTAAAATTTTTTTTTATTATAAATGTAACGTAAAATAAATGCGTAAAGAAAAATTATGCGCAATAATCATCACAAAAATGCACTAGGATCTACCTCTCTTACTATTGGTAAAATTTTAATTAAAAAAAAACACGACTGCATTATAAAAAGTGAAGGAAAATCATGCACAGAAGAAACAACAAAAGGACATTAGCATCTCTCCATTTGTAGTAGGCCAAATGTGGCATTGAAAAAAAATAATAAACAGTAGCAATGTCATAAGAACACTATAGCGTCTATATCCATTAATCTTGATTAAATTTTAATGTAAAAATCGACTCTGTATTATATATGTGATATAGAATAAATACTTAAAAAATACTATACGCAGTAGCAATGCCAAAAAGGTACTAGCATTTATCTTCATTATGATTGGTCCAATTTAAATAAGAAAAATTGTTTTGTAACGAGTAAAGCCTATATATTATATAAGTAATGTAACTGTGTTATTAGTAGCTCAATTTAAACTAAAAGCTTCATAATAATATTTTAAATTTAAGTTCAAATCATGTTTTCAAAAAATAAATCATCCCAACATCTCTTGATTTGTATATTACTATGTCGTTGTAAAATGTCTAAAAAGATCAAGCAATATTAATATTTTCTATCTCGATGTTAACACGATTATCTCTTTTCCTCTTGTGTTCTGCAATAAATATTATATCCAAAATTGTGCATATTACGAATCTTAATCTAGAGACGTCCTCTTAAATATAGCACACCACTTTTTGTTAGCCAATCAAATTAATGTAGACGGGAAAACGTGGCGCCTAGAACAGTAGATCGCTAAAAAATTCAGTTCATTGTTACATAAACTCTCAATGACATATTTGCTTTAATAAAAAAATAAATAAATATTAATAATTTGTTTTCTGAAATTATTATTAAAAAGTTGCAGTGATCTCGAAATTAAACACGTCTAGTGCCGGTAAACCAAATCCGAATAAACATTTGCATTTTGTTAACGAAGAAGCCTTCCAATGAGCTAAAGATGACATTAAAGCTGCTCTCACCATCCTCAACAGCCATTTACTTACTCGCACTTACTTAGTAGGAGAAAGAATTACATTAGCAGACATTTCTGTTGCATGCAATTTGCTCAATCTCTACAAATATGTATTGGATATTGAATTTAGAAAGCCATTTGTAAATGTCAACAGATGGTTTAACACTTTAGTAAATCAGCCCCAATTTAAGGTAGTTTTAGTAAATGTGGAACTCTGCAATAAGGTTGCACAACCTGGAAGTGTGACTGTGACTTAGAGCAGAAATGAGCAGGTAAAAGCTCTTCATAATTAAAATCAGTTGTATCTTCATTTTGAAACAAGTTTCGTCGTTATCTAAAAATTGCGTGGTCCTTTGCAAATATTTTCATGTGCACTTTGAGAATAACTACCTCGTCTCTCTGGCTGTATAATACTAGGAAAACTTAATAAACTAATCAAGTAAAAGTACAAATATTGTAAAAATAATTTTCGTTAAACATAGACTGATGAACTTTAATATTTTGCAATATTATTAATATAAAATTTACAAGTTAAAAATATTTAGTAGTTTTTTTTGCATTAAAATTACATTACTGCAAAATTTACCATTTTAAATGAGGTTCCGTTTTGTGTAATCGTGGCAGCATTCAAAGCACGTTTTCCCGTCTTTTATCTTTTTGATCTGCCGTCGATGGCGCTCGGATAAAATATTAAATCGAAATATCAAATACGAAATTGCAATTTGCTGTAATTCTTAGTTTTAGTGCTTCTTTATCGTAAACTACATTTAAGCGTAAAATCAATTTATGAAAATTACACAAATGCCGTTTTTTATTAATAAATATTATACAACACTTACGCGCTCTACCTAAGAAAATATCTTGCTTTAATATAATCAATATACATTTTCAGTTAAATAATTATTTAAAATAAAAAATTCTTATACAACTTTTAAAAAATCAAAAATAATTTAGACCATTTTACAATGTTGGCAACACCGTACGGTGAAATAAAGGTTTAATTTTTACAATCTGCGATATAAATGTACAACAACAAAAATGTTACTTCTCAAATAATCACAGAAGATAAACTAATACAGAATCGAAAGTTCCTTCGGCCCTTTTGATATAGCATTGATCAAAATTTGAGTAACAGTTGAAGTTTCTGTCGCTTAATACACTGAAAAAATGTTCGTAAGTCTAGATAGATGAATTTACGAATTTTGAACATTGTTCCCAGTGTATTAATCAATTATTTTCTATATATCATAACACGAGTTTCCAATTATGTTTAGCACAAATTGATGAAATTTTGAGCATTTACCTGTCGCCGTTCTTTATATCGTTCACTATAAAGTCTTACAATCTCGTTACTATTACCGCGAGTCATACCATAAACCATAAATATATCATGGAATTCGCCATTGAAATAAAAAATTTACCCTCAAATCTTAACCGTACCACAGAAAATGTAAATACTAAACTAGAGAGTATTTGCATCTCACTCGCTTACGTTACCGTTAGAGCGTGAGATGCAAAATCTCTCTAATGACTACTTTTTAATCAGTTTTTATAAGAATATAAATTATTTGATGTTTGTGGTGCTCTTTCAGTCTCAATTACAAAAAAAGAATCTATTTTTACAGATTGTCTTAAAATTTATTTACTTAAAAGTTCATATCTTATCTTTTATAATAATATAAATTATCTGATGTTTGCGGTGCTTTTTAGTCTTGATTACAAAAAGAGAATCTATTTTTAATTTGTTTTTACAGATTGTCTTAAAATTTAATTCACTTTGATTATTTTTATATTTCATATTGTGATCTAAAAATTCATGCACTTCATATTTATATTAATCTTGTTTTATATTCTTTTTTTTTAACAGAGACCACGAAATTTAGTAATTTATAAGATTTTTGTCTTATATTTACTTTATGTGAACTTTTAGGGTTTTTGGAGCATGTTTTGTTTTTCGACCAAACTTTTTATTTCCTAGAACAAGTCCTTTTTGGTACCAGTTTATTTGTTGGAACAAATTTTCTGACGCATCCAAGAAACTTGAGAAAAAACTCGAAGATAAGCAAGAACCAAGTTAAGTTGCATTTTCAAAAAAAAAGAAAAGCCTCTGAAAGTTTTTTTTTCGTATTAAATAAAACAAATATAACGTTTAATTTAAGTTTAATTTCCTTAAACCCACAAAAATAAAGAAAGGACGGATTTTGAAATAAATCATAGTTTTTTATCAAATGTTTCTAAATACATCAAAAATTCAATTAGACTGGCGTCCATTTTTTTTTGTTTAATATTTTACTTCTGATATATTACAAATTATATTCGTGGTACGAACCCATAATAAAAAGAATTGAGCTTAAATCACATTTATTATTAGTTATTAACAAATTAAAATAGCGTTTCACTAGTCACTTAAAAGAACTGTCATGCTTATGCTAATCGTACAATACGTTGTAAAATGTGAAGTTTCGAACGGTTTTTAACTCTTCAAAATACTGAACGTTAAAAAATGTCGCGCTCTTTCTTCTGACATGCTGAATTTTCTCTCTCTCTCTCTAACACGATGAATTTCCTATACCATTAATAGAACAAACGTAGACTAACTACTAATGTAAAAAAAAATTTAGAAAACAGTACAAAATTGCGATAAATTGATTTCAGTACTAAACAACAGTACAAACTTAAAAAAAAATGATGTTCCTACGACCACATATGAAAATGATAGTTTGCAAACTTATTTGTACTTGGAAATAGCTTATATCACACATGTACTGAAATATTATATCACACGTGTATTTAAAATTAAAAAAACACACAAAAATATCAAGTAAAAATTTTCAACACATGTGTGATATACTTTTCAGTACATTTGTGATATTGTTCAATTGTCTTTATTTTAAATCCTTTAAAAAAATAATGTACACAACTCGTTAAAAAGTGTATTCTGCACTCGTTACGTTCTTTCCAAACTCGTTATGTAATTATCCAATTTTACATACTTGTGTAATTGAACAAGGTGCTGCTAGTATATGTCAATTTACTTATAAAACTAGTGGAATAAAATATCGTTTTTAATACTAAAATCATAATCTATTCTTTAAACGCCATTATTACTATTAATAGAACAAATACCAAATGTCATTATTAAATTTATAAAATTGGACAAAAATTTAAGGGTGGTACGCCTATGTTTCTAAACTAGTTTTATCCATAACTTTAAATAATCAACCTTTACGTAAGTAAAATGTCGAAATTGAATAGTTTCTACGTAACATAAGTTATATAACCAAAAAGTCGCAATCGATAAAGAAGTTTTCGAGAAAGACATTGTCCATAAGTATACCCATTCACTTCAATTAGAGTATAACTCGCTAGCGATCTACTATAAAAATCTTAATTTATTATAATGGTTAAAGCACTTTTTAAATTTAACTTTTGTTACCACAAAGCAGGGTTGGATTTAGAAGAGGAAGAGAAAAGTTTTTTGCCCATTCATAAATTATTATTAATGAAAAAAATCTTTTTTCTACTATTAATGATATTTTTCGTCACCAAAATAAAGTATTTGTTTACATTTTTTTTATTTAACAATGAGAATGCACCTAATTAACATTATTGCTTTAACCTAAAATTCCTAAAAGTTGTGTGTGTAGTGTCATAGGCAATATACAAAAATTATACTACTTTCATCACTCGTTGATAAATACATTATTACATTATTTTCTCTCTCTAATTTGCTTCTATATTTTAGCTTATATTATTATAACCGATATCAAATTAAAGGTTACTTTTTTGGATGAAATTATTTACTGGTTACATCTAGTTAAATAGATTTCCATTTTTTTTGCATCCCTCATTAGTCTTCTAATGTCAGGTGTGACAAATACTCTTTCTGTTATCTTTACCTTGAATAACCCAGGAACTTCTTACATTCTCCTTTTTTTTGGCAATGTCTTGAAAATCCAATTTAATGCGTGAAGTGGTGGAAATAATACTATTTTGGAATCTACAAGATTTTCTTTCTCATCATTTTCAACTCAAACCTACAAGGTTTTTCTTAGCGGATATTATTTCTTTATATAGTCTAGCTTCCTGCCACGACTGTCTTATTCACATAGAAAGCAACTATATTGATCAAGCAACATTGAAATCACTTTCAAATCTCCACAAATCGTTCATTTTAGTAAATAATCAGACCATCTCAAGATTCCAAAACTTGCATCACTTCAGGAAGATCAATGCAAAAAACAGCAAAAAGGCCCAACTCTTTTTCTCTAGTTTGATACTAAGAAGATCGCGTACTGAAGCTAACAAATGTTTTTCATTTAATTTAGATCCTAGAACTTCTGATGAATCCTTCGGAAGCCCTAGGGTCGTAGCAATTATTGCCTTCATTACTATCATAAGGTAAAGGTATCTTCTAAAATAATCAGATCATTTAGAGAATCTGAAGAAGGTATTGGTACTTTAAGCCCATATAGAATATAACGTATGGCTAACGAATTTTTTTATTGAAACCATGCATGGTTACATGAAGAAAAATGAAAGTCATCACTATGATTTATTGGCTTTTTTTGATACAGAAAACAATGTCTAAGTTTTTTGACACAGATTGAACAAACTATGTTGCTTGTTTTGATCTCTTAATGTCATGACAAGTAAGCACTTTTCTAATAGAATCTAAAACATTTCTTTGTTGCTTTTTATCTGTAAAGTTACGACATAGGTAATAGAAACGATTTTGACATGTTATTTTTACATGTTTCCTGATAGGAAATACATGTATTTGATGCGAATAAGTGAAAGGTTTTTAACATCAAAAAGTAAACGTTATTAAAAGTTGAAAAACTCGTAAATTGTGGCATTTCGAACGTTTTTTCACGTTCTGTTTTTTTATTTGAATAAATTGTTGAAAACGTTGTAAAATGTGACGTTTCGAACGTTTTTTATCGCTTCAAAATACTAAACGTTAAAAAACGTCGCGCTCTTTCTTTCTGATACGTTGAATTTCCTATACCTCTCTCTCAAACACGTTGAATTCCCTCAGTAGTAGAACAAACGTAGACTATCTACTCATTTTTTCTAAATTTGTTTTAATTTTTGTCTAAATATCCAAATTTTTTCTAAATTTTATCAATTTTCTAATTTTCCAATTTCAGGATCGTTCTTTTTAGTATCCAGCAGTACCTTTTTTTGATTTCCTTGGAACCTTTTGTCCTATTCTTCACTGACATTGCATTTTTAAATTTTTCTGTATTTTTTTTTAGTTTCAGGATCGTTTTTTTTTTTAGTATCCAGCAGTATCTCCTTAGTACCTTTTTTTGATTTCCTTGATATCTTTCTGGAACCTTTCGTCCTATTCTTCACTGATATTGCATTTTTAAATTTTTCTGTATTTTTTTTTGTTTCAGGATCGTTTTTTTTAGTATCCAGCAGTATCTTCGTGAGTACCTTTTTTTGATTTCCTTGGAACCTTTTATCCTATTCTTCACTGACATTGCATTTTTAAATTTTTCTGTATTTTTTTTAGTTTCAGGATCGTTTTTTTTTTAGTATCCAACAGTATCTTCCTTGGTACCTTTTTTTTTGATTTCCTTGATATCTTGATATCTCACTGACATTGCATTTTTAAATTTTTCTCTAATTTTTTTAGTTTCGTTCTATTCTTCACTGATATTGAATTTTAAATTTTTCTCTATTTTTTTTAGTTTCAGGATCTTTTTTTTAGTATCCAGCAGTATCTTCCTTGGTACCGTTTTTTGATTTCTTTGATATATTTTTGGAACCTTTCGTCTTATTCTTCACTGAAATTGCATTTTTAAATTTTTCTCTAATTTTTTTGGTTTCGTTCTATTCTTCACTGATATTGCATTTTAGATTTTTCTCTATTTTTTTTACTTTCAGGATCTTTTTTTTTAGTATCCAGCAGTATCTTCCTTGGTACCTTTTTTTGATTTCTTTGATATCTTTTTGGAACCTTTCGTCCTATTCTTCACATTTTTAAATTTTTCTTCATTTTTTTTGGTTTCAGGATCGTTTTTTTTTTAATTATCCAGCAGTATCTTCCTGGGTACCTTTTTTTGATTTCATTGATTTATTTTTGGAACCTTTCGTCCTATTCTTCACTGACATTGCATTTTTAAATTTTTCTCTATTTTTTTTTAGTTTCAGGATCTTTTTGTTTAGTATCCAGCAGTATCTTCCTTGGTACAGTTTTTTTGATTTCGCCCTATTCTTCACTGACATTGCAGGAAAAGAGTCACGGTGTGAGTGTAGAAAAAGTTATATAGGATATCAGCGACGGTTCACTTGAAGTTTGGGTCCTTTATATTTTCCAGAAAACTGGTTACAACAAGTTTAAAATATACCCATGCTGCTTTTTATTTTATTTCCATTTTTTGCATCCCTCATTAGTTATCTCTCTTTCTTTTATCTTTTTCCTCTGTGATGCCTTTTGAGCCACAGAGAATAACCTTAAATAATAATATATGGGAGTTCATTAAACTAGTTATAATCGAAACAATATAAAGGTTGAGACGACAGATTGAATGCCGGTCGTTGCCCAGGTCAGGAAATGCTTATTGTTGTGTTTGCATATATAGGTTGTTATCTCTTTGAGAGGGGTCATCCTTGATTCGTTGATCATTCTCAATTCTAGATTCATTATTGGTAAGCTATCGATTTTTTATATTGTAGTAAACATGTACCAGTGAATAAATTTGTTATTGATAGTATCTACTCTACAGGGCTACCTTCCCAGATAATTCTTCCTGGCATAATCCTTCGTGGATAATCCTTCCCGGCATAATCCTTCTTGGATAATCCTTCCCGGCGTAATCCTTCATGGATAATCCTTCCCAGCATAATCCTTCGCGGATAATCCTTCCCAGACAATTCTTCCCAGGACAATTCTGCCTCACGACAATCTTTCCCTAGGATAATCCTTCTTCACGACAAATTTTAACTATGGCACAAGCTCACATATGCTCATTCGAGCAATCCAATGCAAACCAGTCACTATTTTTATGTACTTTTTTTTTAAAAAACTTGAATTATAAATATTGGAAAATATCTTGTGAAATGGAAAGCCTAAGAAACAATTATGTAATAGGAATAATTATAGGAAATAATAATTGTGGGTAAATTGTCATAGGGGAAGATTGTTTGGGGAAGGATTGTCTACAGGGATTGTCTGAAGAAGGATTGACGTGGCAAAGGACTGTTGCGAGAAGGATTGTCGTGTGAGAGATTATCGTGGGAAGGATTGTCGTGGGGAAGTATTGTCGTGGGGAAGTATATTTGTGGGAAAAGTTTGTCGTGGGAACGGACTGTCCAGAACGATTGTCTGGGGAAAAATGAACCAGTTGAGAGATAAATTTCTTTTGGTCTAATCTCCAAAGTTAGATTTGCTGTGAGTGAGTTTAATTTTTCGATTGTGCAAATCAAGTTTAATAATTTTTTACTGGACAAATAAATAATTGGTAAACTAAATACCGATTTCTATCGGAAATTTTACTATACTGAGAGTCTATAGGATGGACCAATCAGACAATTTGCTCAGGAGTGCTAAATTATTCTTAATAGTAATTAATATTTTTCGACTTGATACCTGCGCATCACAATTTTACAGCTCAAGAGTTAACATGTTTTTTTTGCATAAAGAATATACCCAATTTTTCTTTTTAACACATTCTCACCTTTATATTGATGAAGGTCTATTTTTGACGTCTATATATCAGATTTTATTAACATTTTTGGCTATGTGACAGGTGTCCGAATGAAACTTAATATTGAATTCTGCACAAAAATTGTGCCTATAATATGAATTTTTATTTATATCTTCCGAGATTATTATGAGACTTTATACATCTGTTTTATTTGTAAAAAAAAATAGCGGAAAGTAGTACGTTGGCGACAATATTTCTTTTATTTTCTTTAATTAGTATATTATATTGTTACTTTTAAGTCCATAATTTCTTATGTTACGACACGTCAGTGTTTAAATTTACTCGGTGTATTACATACTGTTCTTCCTCGTTCAAATTTTTTAGTAAAATTTATGAGATATGTAACACCTGCTCCTTCCATAAAATGTGAAACTGTCAGTATATTTTATTCATCTTTTTTTAATAGTATGTTCTTTCTTTGTTCATGAAACTCTTTTTCCGTTATTAAAACATTTGTATTCACAAAATGTGAACAGTGAAGCCGCAATTTCAGCGTAAAAGAATTATATTTTTATAACGTCTGTTTCCTGGTTTTGAAACAATGGCTAGAATCGTACAGAATATTTTCTAAATTTAAAATGAGAAAGAATAAAAAATATTATATATATATATATATTAATATTTAATAAAGGTATTAGATGAAGAAGGAAAATTTTATATTTATAAACAAATTAGTCTAATATATCTTGAGAGTTAACTACTTATCAGTGTAGTAAAAGACCGTTAGGTAATTAAAAAAATTTAAAACAATAAACAACATATTAAGTTCCATTAAATATTATTAAGTTTTTATAACATACTCGTGTCGAAGTAGCAATTTTCACAGTAAGACCAGTGATTAGTTCAACTAACAAGTCAGCATAATGAGTACTTGTATTTACATCAATTAAATATAATGAAAGGATCTTAAATTGACTATCAATCAAGTTAGTTGCCTCCTGGACAGATCCACCCGTCAGATCAGGGGCGGAACATTCACCCGGTCTCGAAAAAGTAGCTTAGGGTTAAGCGCCATAATAATGAAAAAAATTATCATCGCTCACTGACCGAATCTAATTTATGAAGAAGTTAAATAATTGAATCATGACAGTACAAATGGACACATCGTTCTGATTAAATGAGCGTTCCACTTTAGCTTAGAGTCCAATAATTTTGGTACCTTAAAGGTTCCAATTTTTCTCTTATTGTGAAAAGGACCAAAACAATTTTTTGGGGATTAACCCCTACAACTACTATGATTTTTGGACTGTGAGAATGGTCAGATCTTTTGTTTTTTTTTCTCATAAAATCCACCATAGCTTGTTATATACGTACATGAAAATGTATAGTTCAAGTAAAACAGTAACATAAGGGTTTTTATATACGAGGATTCTGAATTTGATGTATATTTTTTCCAAAGCACCATCTAGTGTTAGTTTTAGGTACTAAGTTGACAGTTTTTTTGAATTATACCAAACAACATAAGAAACTAACGATTTTCCGAATTTGACATTCATTTTTTTCTAGAACGCCGTTTGGTGCTAATTTTTTTGGAAACGATTTGACAGTTATCTTGATTGTATCCAAACAAAATACAGCTTAAACTTAATTTTTTTTATTAAAAATGCAGTGAAATTAAATTTAATGTAGTGAGAAAGTGCAAAAAAAGTGGAAAAAATGGAAAAAAAAATTGGGAAAAAAGTTTTAAACGATAAAAAATACGTGAAAATATAAAGGTTTGAAGCATAAAAAAGGAAAAAAGTAGGGAAAAAAATTAATTAAAAAAGTAGTAAAAAAAGTTGGAAATAAAAGTTAAACTAAATTATTGAAAAAAAGAGACTAGTGGGAAAAAAGTGGATAGAAAAAGGGGAAATAAAAAAATTTGAAAAAATGGTTAAAACATACGAAAAGAGTAAAATTGTTGGAAAAATGGGAAACCAAGCTTAAAACAAGAAAATAGTCAAAAATAAATACGAAGTGGGGCAAAAAACGGGAAACGAAAAGTGAACAAAAAAAATTGAAAAATAGGTTTAAAATATAACAAAAACTATAAAACGGCAGGGAAAAAGTGGGAAAAATCCCCTACCATCTCTTTCTTGTTGTAATGTGGATCTATATTTGTATGACTTTCCTTTAACTATCTTCCCCTCACTCATTTCCCCTTCGAAAGTGATTCGACGATAAAGATGAAGATTAAAAAAAAATTAGTTAAAAAAATTAAATTCTAATATACTTATTTTTCTATAAATATTTAAAAAAAAATATACTTTTTTCTTTGCATGCTATTTCCTGTGCTTTTTAATGGACCAAGTTTAATGATTAAAAAAATTCATTAAATTTTTTTTTTAATTTGCAGATTTATGAAATTCCTCCGAATAATCGTCAGATTATTAGTCAACACGTCTAGGGCATTACGATGAACCGTATACAGGGTGGCAAAAATTTCAAAGTTTCTCACTAATCGACTGGTGCTTTGCATACAGATATCAGGAACGGTTTTCATAATAATTGATAAAAACCAAAATTTTTAATGCTCCAGAGCTTTTATTTTGAAGCAGTCACCCTCGACTTTTATTTCTTAAATACGGACCTGCATTTTTTATGTGATTTTTGTATAGCATTTTATTTCCTGAAAAATATGAAAAATTGGATATGAAATGTTATTAAAAAATCACATAAAAAGTACAGATCCGTATTTGAGAAAAAAAGTTGAGGGTGGCTGGGCGGAAACTAAACGTCAGACTCAAAAACCTAATATTATCAGATGGACGATAATACATTATCAAACAAAAAAGTTTTTTTTTCTGTTGTTCAAAATAAAAGCACTGGAGCATTAAATAGAAATTGTGCAATTTTGGTTTTTATCAATTATTATGAAAGCCGTCCCTGATATCAAATTGAGAAACTTTTGTTCCATTTAACCGACGTCGTATCTCTTACGGTTTCCGAGATTACAATACATTGCAATGAAATTTTCGCCACCCTGTATATCTTAATCTGATGCTCTAGAGTATTTCAAAAGGAAGATTTTTGTCTGCATTTTTCTAAAATCATCTAGAGTTTGCGTTACGTCCAAATCGTCAGAATATAAAATCAAAAAGTTCGTTGGGTATACTTGCCACCCCCTTAAAATATCTGACAAGCTCGATTAAATTTATTTTTGTTCAATTTTCAACCCTTCCGTACAGCCACCCCCATCGTCCGAACCGTCAAATTAAGCAACTTCTATTAACGATTTTTTTTTACATTTTTGAAATTCTATAAACGCTCCCCCCCACCGATGAACGGGTATACATGTTTTTTCTTTTCATCATCCAAGCTTCGAAATCTAATAAGTCTTCGCGACGCTCGAGTAAATCCCCCATTTAGCATCGTCCCCTACTATAGTATAGTAATATTGGTAATTTGACCCAAATATCAATAATTTTTGTTAAACATAATATTAATGGTAGTTTCAACTGCAATTTATTGAATTTGTGATTATTAATTGTTTTTATTTTAAAGATAATGTGGTTAATAATATATATTTTTATTTTAAGACATTATTTCTTCCTTTTTAGAACAAAAATTAAGAATTCCTATCCAAATCAAAAAAAGCTTCCTACTTATAAATTACAAGAAAAAACCAACAAATTTAATGAAATCCTTATTGTTCTCTAGTTTAGTAGCATTATTAACTTTTCTATTATAAATCATAAAAAAACGACTCTAACTTCACGTAATATTACTCCAATCTCAATAAGCTTTATTTTCCAGAACTCCACTTTCGCAGACATTTGGAAAAGTTCCAGAACTTATAAATAAAACTAATTGTTTCCCAGTAGATCGTGCAATATTTAAAAAGAACATAAACCTGCTTAAGAACAACGTATTTCTGTAAAAATTTTATCGGTCGTTAGAGCTAGGACCGGACTTCGATAAATCTACCCAGAATTTTTATTACTTGATTACTAAATGTGTTACTATTTGAGAAAAATTATTTATATGGTAGAATAAAATTGTTAATTAACAAATACAAATAAGAAACGATTTTTTTTTTAAAAATCATAATTTGCATCAAAGATTGTGCTTCCAACAACGAATAAATTCTATCTAGATAACAAATTATTTTTGCAGCACATATTTATCAAAGTCATTTTTATAAATTTTTTAAAATGAACTACATATAAACAATAGATAACATCTATACAGTATATGTCGTAAATTAGCTATTTTCCCCAATGAATGTTTGATAAATAATGGCTTATTTGGTTTTGTGTGCATCCGAATCCATACTTCATTTCGCTATTTTGATTTGTAGGTAGAAAACCGATTAAATATTGACATAATATCTGATTATTTAACACCAGCAGTAATGCAATTAATGGATACATATATTAATGCATAATGAGATAACTAACATAACTTGTCAGTATTACTATTATTATTAATTTGATTATATCTAATATATTCATCAAAACCGGAATGCTAAATGATAATCTGCTTATCTAGGATTAATTAGTGATGAGTTTAGAATTTATTACCATACAAAACTTTCAATTATTATTACCATACTACATTTTACCAATAAAAAAATATATTATTTTATTTATACAAAAATATTATTTTGAAAAAATACGTATTATTAGAGGAGTAATTACATTTTGAAAGTACATGTTAAATCAGACATACGCCACTGAAATTTGATTGATTTTACACATTTATTTCGTTAATTTATTAAATTAAAAACTGTCACGATGTGCAGTTTTCGATTCGACTGATTTTTCTTCTTTCTGGTTCTTGACCAAAGCAGCATGAGTCACATCTATCAACTTATCAAGACAACTTCGGAAAATTACAACCGTATCTTATTAGTAATTTGCCGCTTTTTTGTCGTTCATTAGTTGAGGAAAAATAAATTTTGCCGTGAACAAAACGAACTAATTTTTTAAGACCGGACCTGATTTTTCTCTAGCATGAATAAATTAGGTAATTAGGTGGTAGTAGTGTACCGTTTTACCAAAATATGATACAAATCGAACTTGCTGTTCAAAAGTTATGACCAAAAGAAATTTCAGTCAAAATTCACAACTCCCCCTGTATATTATTAAACAATGGGAGCAGACACTTTCTAATGGCCATTTGATATTCCCCATAGGGACCTCAATACGAGGTAGGAGTATATACAGTTCCTCATGACACACCCTGTATATTTATGTGTAGACATTCCGTTCCAGAACGATAGATGTCGCATGTCGCAATTTTTGTCCATTTGGTACAAAAAAATTTTGGGGACGTAATTCGTTGCGTATTGCAAATGATCATTCTACCTGTAAGGAGGTGAGAATTGGAGGGGGTTGAGATCTCAAAAAATTGAAATCTCCGCCATTTTTGAAATTATTAAAAAAGGTCATTGGACTTTTTTTGCTCTGATTATTATAAAATTAATTTGTCTGAAACTTTTTTTATCCGACCCACGGGGGTGGAACTGGAGAGGGTTGAAATTTCAAAAAATTTATATCTATGCCATTTTCAAAAATACTTAAACAGGCCATAAGACATTTTATATGTCCTAATTATTATAAAATTAATTTGTCTGAAACTTTTTTTAATCGGACCTAAGGGGATGGAACTGGAATGGGTTGAAAATTAAAAAAAATCATATCTCCCCTATTTTGAAATATTGAATCAGGTCACTAGATTTAAAATTTATTCGTTTGAAACTTTTTTGATCTGACCATATCGTGGGGTGGAGGACGAAAGTCTCAAATTTAGACAACAGAAATCTACCTCCCCTGTCGACCCTACCGACAAGAATTTTTTTGCTATTGGTACTAGAATACCGAATTTCATGAGAAATACGAGGTGGTTGGTTATTTTATGTTAAAAATTTATTTTTAAATCTGGTTTCTTTTTTTATTATTTTCTATTTAAGTATAAAACTTTATTATGACGTTAATCTTATTACAATATAGATCATGTTGAACTTGACCAGAATTAGACAAAAAAATGTCATCGGCCTACGGTTTTATGTTTCTACATCCGCCCAGTGTTGCCAATGATAAAATTTCTTTTTCAATATTTATATTTTGGGTACTTTAAGTGTACGCCAGAAAATAAAATAGGATACTCCAACTTTTTTGGCACGTTTATCCATTTTGAACAATTAATTTAGAGTACCTAAGGAGATCCATAGCCCTTATTTTCTCTCCTGGATACTCCAACTTAATTGGCACGTTTGTCTATTTTGAACAATTAATTTAGAGTACCTAAGAAGACACTTAGCCCTTCTTTTTTCTCCTAGGATTTGTTTAATAATATATATGGGGTATTGGTTGAATCATCCGGTCTAGTAAATAGGTAAAAAATTAATTTACAAAAATAACCTATCATTTACGGGTTACTACACTGATAACCTACGGGTAATTACATTTTTCAAAATGTTTTACCCAATTTGCTACAAAATATAGGTGTGAAAAACTTCCAACATGACAGGATACCTGTTTATTTGAGTAATAAGTTAGAGACCATTTAAACGAGAAGATAATTAGGAAGAGGATGATCTCATTCATGGCCAGCAAGGGCACCATACTGTGATTTTGAGATTTGCATCATAATTTTATCAGAACTCACATATGCCTAGCTCGACGTAAAGCAAATACTTTAATCCTATATTATTATCTGTGAAGCAATCTCAAAATATTAATGTATAGTGTAGAGAGCAGTTATACAAAATCATGAGCAATTAAACAAAAATTTTTTAAGTACGATCCTGTATAATTAAGTGTTAATTAATTAACAGGGATTTGAAAAATGAAATAAATAGTTGTTCAAAAACGAAACGTTGTTTTTCAAAATTATATATGTTAAGTAGTATTAAAAAAGTTTTTCTTCTATCTTTAAAATATAAGAAAATCGTCCATTTGGAGTTTTTTCTAAAGTCGGACCTGACATTTAATTTAAAAAAAGTAACTATTTTATCATTCAACCAACTCTGTATTTATATTTTACGAAATTCCATTATTGGTATTTGAAGCTTTTATTTTTCTTTCCAACCATATATATTTTCAAATATTTATTATATATAGGGTGGTGAATGATATTAAATTTTAAATGTAATTTATTTAAATATATTAAATTAATTGAAGAAAGTTATCCATAATCTCAAATGTGGCCCACCAATGAAGAAACAAAAAGAAAAAAAAACAACCAAAGTTTAGTACCACAAATTAATTTAATAATAGATTGAGGAGAAACTGGCAACTAGTTTCAGCACAAATATGCCATCATCAAGCCAACTAAAATTACATAAGTTATGAAAAAAATATTACATACAATAAGTATTAAACATGATTACATAAGCGCACTTAAAATTAGTAAGGGTGGGAAAAAGAAAACTTGGGAGTAAAATGTGGTACAGAAAAAGGGTATTAAACTTAGTTAAATTTAAGACTGGATAAAATCGAACCAGTAGCAAAGGAGCCATCTTGTGGCATGGTAAGTGGAAGTAAAACATGAGGGTAATCAGGAAATGCAGACCCGAACAATTGAGTTAAATTTAAAATGTGGAGTAAAAACCCCGGAAAGTACAATAGTACAAATCAATAATTAGGATGTACGTGTAGTTGGCCTGATGATGGCATATTTGTGCCGAAACTAGTTGCCAGTTCCTGATCAATCTATTATTAAATTAATCTGTGGTACTAGACTTTGGTTTTATATTTCTTTATATATTAAATTGTTAAAGCCTCACCTGGAAATAAAAAAGTTTATATCTATTAAAATTTCTTGATTGGAAAATTTGTTATTTCTTATATAAAAATAATAATAATAATAATACATTTGTAAATAAAAATGCCTTAAACGCAAACACAAAGAATTGAAAATCTCGAAACTTTTTATTAATTTTATTCACAGGACTGCGAGAGAGTACTTGTTAAACATCTTACAAACTTTTTAAGTTATTTTCATATCTTCACATCCCAGAGTTTCAATTATTTCTGTCTCTCTTAAAGGCATTTTATTTTAGAATATATTCATTATTTTCACAACTGACTGTTTCCAATGAAGAAATGTCATAAGACAAACTTTTTCTTTCCAGAAAAGGCTTCAGCTATTTAATATACTTCAATAAATTCGATATCTTTAATAATCTAATATTTGTCACCATTCTATAGACGGCTGGAGTATAGTATTTGTCCCCTTCCTTTAAATTGGTAAAATTTTAGTATCAATCGATAGATCTTGGTCTAATTAGTTTAAATTTTGATTTGAATATTTTTTTTTAGTAATCGTTCCCTGGCATCAGAAAAAATAAGTCTACGGTTTTATGTAGGGCTTCACACGAGAACGATTCTTTTCTCGTCTTGTCTCGTAAAACCGAGACGACGGCGAGACGAGACCTTATTGAAAAATTTTTTTCTGATTATCAGAGAAATATAAACTAGCTAGCAGTATAAACATTAAATTTTTTTATAATAAAAAAAAATCTGCATAGGTTACGATACATTTACGAAATCTAAAATCTAAAAATCTAAAATATTTCATTTTATAACTAGCTTTTGCCGGCGACTTTGTTCGCGTTGATGTCGAAATAAATAAAAGTTTATTTTCTGTACCCGTTTACTTCCCTTCGGTTTTTCAAACTGCTATGCCCATTTTTTCCTTTTTGTAACTTTTTTTGCCACCTTTTTAAAATTTTTTTGATTTACTATTTTTAACCTTTTTTTGTTTCTTTTTTTTTGCTTTTTTAAAACTTTTTTGCCTCTTTATTTTGGCTTTATTTTGGCTTTAATTTAGTAAAATTGTTATAAATTTAAATCTTTAAAGAAAGTAACACTCTGTGTGGACTTTTTAAACGATTTTACAGATTTATAGCAAAGTACACTAAACACTTTTTTTTAAATCTAATTTCCTGTCAAAGTGACATTTGACCATTGGATGGTATGTATTTTGACCCGTAGAATCCGAATTTATCAAAATATATAGGAAGTTTGGACCCATTTCCGACGAAACCGGAAGTCGGCCATTATGATTGTGCACGTCAAAAAATCTGAAATTACATCTAATATATTCACTTAAAATGTCATTAATATCGACACATAAATAAAAAGTTATAGGGGTGATCCATATCCCTGGGTCATCCGGCTTTATTTAAGTTTAATTAAAAGCTACAAATAACGTACATGTTTTTTTAAACCAGTATTTTACTAATTTTATTTTATTTTATTTTTAAACAAAAAAAAAGTCACTAACAAACATTATTAAAATGAAATTGAATGAAATGAAATTTTAATTGAATTAATTAATTAACTTTTTATTTTAAAGACAAATGTATCTGAACTAAAAATTTAATAAAATAGTAGAAGCTTTAAATAAATAAAATATCTAAAAAAAGAGATATTTTATAATATTCATATAATTAAAGAAATACATAATTATTATTTTATGACAATGAGAAATATTACTTTTTTGAAAAATATACTTTATTTATTTCCTTATGCAGAAAATAATTTTGTTACACAATTTTCTAACCAAAATTACCCTCTGATACTTTTTTAATTTAAAATTGCAAAATAATTTTATGAATTAAGATTTTTTTAATATTCTACAAAAATGTTTCCTGGAAAAATAATTAAAATATTGAAAATGAGAATATTTATAAAAAAAATTAAGATATAGCTTAAATTGAATTATTTTGAGTCATTAAGGATAAATATATTTTTCTACTTAATTTTTTAAATATTTTTAAAATTAAAGAAAAATTTTCAAATCTCCTGATTTATTTTTGAATATAAACAAACAAAAATGTATCTGAATTAAAAATTTCATAAAATAATAGAAGCTTTAAATAAATAAAATATCTAAAAAAAGAGATATTTTATAATATTCACATAATTAAAGAAATACACAATTATTATTTTACGATAATGAGAAATATTACTTTTTCCAAAAATATAGTTTATTTTTCTACCTATTTATTTTCTTCTGCAGAAAATAATTTCTTACACAATTTTCTAACTAAAATTGCCCCCTGTTACTTTTTTAATTTAAAATTGCAAAATAAGATCTATTTTATGAATTAAGATTTTTTTAATAATCTACAAAAATGTTAACTGGCAACACAATTAAAATGAGAACTTTATTTAAAAAAATAAAATAAAAATATTGAAAATGAGAATATTTATAAAAATAAATTGAGACATAAGTTAAATAAAATTATTTTGAATTCATTAATGATAAATATTTTTTTTCTACTTAATTTTTATAAATGGTTTACAAATTAAAGAAAAATTTTCAAATCTCCTGGTTTATTTTTGAATATAAACAAACGCTTTCATATTATTTTTCTACCACAAAATGTGTGATATTTTTTAATAAAGAAACTTGTTTTTTATCAAAAAAAAATTAAAATATATAAAAGAACTCGTATAAGAGAAACCAGCAAATATCATTTTGTATAGCAAAAAAAACCTAAAATTGCGAATAAATTTTTTAAAACAAGAAAATTTTTGATAGTTATTACAAAATAATGACGACAACTGTCAAACACATGCATTTTCAAAACAAAACAACTCATAAACACTTACATTTTTCCGGTAACCACCATCACAGCTGTCTTCAATTTTTAGTCTCGTAAAACAGTCATAAAAACTGACCTATCTTCTGGCCAACTTACATCGTCACCCCAAACGACCGTCAACGTTTCGTAAGATAATAAAATAGCCCTTCAGACAATGTAAACATTACGTTTGGTATGTGCCGTATGTCTGTCGGCTGTGTTTGAGCTTGCAAAGCTCGTCGCGAGCTTCGGAGTTTTGAATTCTAGTGCGCAACCCGCTAACGCACGAATCCGGCTCTCGGATCGAACTTCAGGCATAGGCGGAGGACAAAAATGGACCCAAAAATTTAATTTTCAAAAAATAAATAATTTCAACACATCAAATTCTAATTCTAAAATAAAAAATGAACAATTTTAATTATTCTGACCTGTGAGAAGTTTATAAATGTAAAATTTACAAAAATATTTTAAACTATGATTTAATGTTACTGTAATGGAAAATATTATATATTGTTATGATTTTTATGCCTTCACTGAATTTAATGGTGAAGTTTCCTGGTTTTTGTAAGTCTATAAGCTAAATGGTGCCATCAGTCATCGGTAAGTCATCCAAAGCGTCATAAAAAATAGTCATAATGGCCGTCTCTTCCCCGCACAAGTTTCGACTTTGGATTATTTGTATAGGAAGAGTATTAGTATTATTTCAGTTAATTTTGTTATTGTTAAGTCAATATTCTTTCTCAGTTCTTGTGGTTGTCCATGTACTTTCTTATACGGTTATACGGTAATTTTAGGACTTTAAAATTCTTTTATAGACAATTTTTGATTGAAAATAATAAAATTAGTTTGATGTATTTTTCATTTTATTAATGGATAACAATTCCTAAAAGGGTTAATACCATCTACCAAGTCATTTAGAAAAATTATTGTCACTAGTCTGTTTCTTCTAACTTTGTTAATAATTAAAATATTGGATTTTTTTTTTGTTTGAAAGATCAATGAAAGTAGTTTTACATGCGGTAGTCAAATATATGGTGACGTCACTTTTCACTTCCGATTTTTCCGGGCACAACAGAACAGAACTTGCTTATTAATCGAGATATCTGTACAAACTTCTTTGTATTTAAACCACCATTTACATATTTACATAAAGCTGTCAAATATTTTTTGAGGTTACCTTTTACTTCCGGTTTACCCGGAAACAATAGAAATAATCATTTTTAGCGACGATTAGTGAGTACTAAACCGCCATTTTAAAATTACTTAAAATCTCATAACATGATTATTAATCGGAATATAAATTTTTTTTGTATTTAGTATTATTTTGTCATACAGATACTTGCTACACAACGTCGTTTTTCATTTACGAATTTTCCTATAAAATGATAAAAAAAATATTTTTGAAGCGATTATTGAATACAAATACCTCAGTCTTTACCTTTTGACAGATGACAGCAAAAATTTGATATAACACACCTATGTAAAAAAGTTCAAGGATTTCATATTAAAAGTAAAAAAAGAAGGGGTTGGTATTTAATAATCGGTCAAAAAATGACTTTTTCTGGGATTTCCGTGAAAACCGAAAGTAAAAAGTGACGTCATCATATACTGCATGAAAAACTACTTGCGGCGATCTTTCAAACAAAAAAAAATTAAATCCCATAGATTATTCATATCTCAAGAATTAAAGCACAAATTCCGGTAGCACAAAAACATTTTTCATTTTTTTTGCGACATCAAGGCACTCCTGGCTGCAAGAATCGTATTGACAACAATTCTTGTGTTCAGATTCGAGTAGATCAAAATGGAGTTAGAGAACACTCTAAAGTTTCTTCATCTCTGAAGGAAATAAATTCTGAGGACGGTCCTCTTCCTCAAATGTGATCCAGGTTTTTAAGAAATAAAATACAAAGTTAGGTACCACAAGAATATTCTTGTGGTACCTAACTTTGTGCTTTATTTCTTAAAAAATAATTGTTCCGATATCTTAATTATCAACAAAGTTAGAAGAGGGTGGAACAGACAGAATGTTTTAATTATTTCAAAAGTACCCCTGACATGGCAACACTGTTTTATATTTTAAGTGAAATCGAAACTATAATTTTAGGATTTGGCAAAAATACAGAAAGTATCGATGGCAAATATAGACAAACAACTGCATATATAAAAGAAAGAGTTTTATATACTTTTAGTAGTTAGTCTATGTCACTATGGACTCAGTAGTACTAAAAGTTGCCGCTAGATGGCGCTAGTGGTGGCGCTGCGATGTCATTTGTCAGCTTTCATGTCATCTAGCTTTTATGTCATTTTAGTACTACCTTAGTCCTGAATGACTGAAAAATTTTAAATCAGTCCCTAACTCTGTTTTGTCACTTTTGTTAGGTAACAGAGATAATTTTCAAAGTATGTAAAAAATCATAAAATCAACTGCTTACCTAATAAATCTTATATAACACCTTTTGTGCCATTATAGGGCATTTTTACGTAGGAGCAATAACTAACAAACCCGTATGGACAAATAATAGAAGCATTTCTTAAAAAAGAAAAGACAAAGAAAATGCTATAATTATAAAACATCTACAAGAAATATCAAGACTTGTGACTCAGATTGCTGATTAAGGAAGGAACGTAAACGAACTGAGAAATGACAAAAACACTTAAATAAAAAAAGACGAAGGAAAGGGACAAAAAGAGTTAACAGTGATGACAAGGCCACAAAGGAAAAGAAGAATAAAAGCAAACACAATCACAGCCGGTACAATTTCTAATAATAATTTCGTAAAATCAAACACTGAAGACAAAAGCGACATAGGAATTGCTACTGGCATGACCAAATCCCGCACGCCTCTGGCTTAAATATCAACTAATATCCATTGGGGCATGAGGGCATAGAAGGAAATGAAGAGGCAGACCGCCCGGCTTGTAAAGGAGCCGAAAAACCTTTAATTGGACCGCAACCCACATGTGGTATTTCCTACCAATATGTAAAAGGTATGCTGGAAAGACAATTTAGGAACAAACACGTGGAATACTTGTTGGAACTTCCGGGACCAAGACAGTCCAAAACACTTATAGAAGGTCCACCCAAGAGCAGAGACAATCCGCTACTATGCCTAAAAAGACGGGACCTCAAAACAGCTCAGAAGACACTTGAACCTCATAGGAGTATCTGAAGATTCCCTATGTAGGAAATGTAAGGAAGAGGACGAAACTCCTCTTCATGTAATATGCTATTGCCTGGACTTCAACAGGGAAAGTGAATGGCACTTTGGGGTACAGCATCCTGAACCCGAAGAGATAGCGAAAGCTAACATCAGGACTATTCTTGATATTGTCGGGAGTACTGGACTGATGTGAAAACTGGCTGGGCACAATAGATCTAAAGCCTCTCAGTGCAGGTGGGACCTCCCACGCCAGATTTAGGGAAAAAAATATCCATTGGATAAAAATCTTATTAAAAAGGTAACTACGTTCAATTTATTGTAACAGAGACGTATTCAGGGAGATCTTAGTAATTTATATTTGACATTTCGTTAGAATTCGATACATTGTAAATATCGATACTGGGAAATATAAATCAAATGACAAAGGACTGCCCTTCTGAGAAAGGACCTACGAGTAGAATGCCAAATGACTAACACAAGTTAACACAAATGTAAAGTTTGTGAGACAAAAAATTATATTACTCGTTCAAGAATATAAAACAATGTACTTAGTTTAGTCAGAAAATTATATTAGTAAGAATAATTGGAAGACAAATTTATTCACTGGAACATGTTTATATAACAAATCGATAACTCGTCGATAATAAATCAAGAATAAATAACGATTCATTAATGACTGAACTCTCTCAAAGAGATAAAAAACTATATATGCAAACAATAAACAGTTCCTGACCTATGGGCAATGACCGGCGTTCAATCTGTCGATGTAACCTTATTATTATTATTCAAAGTTATTATGTGTGGCCCAAAAAGCATCGTAACTTACTGGAAGTCAGAATTGTAATAAAAAAGAGATAAGTCCTCTGTAGTTCACTCAGTAAAACACTCACTATTAGTGAGGAATAATCGACAGAATAATGTAGATGCAGATTATCTTAAATTACATATAGAAATTCGCTGTGCCCATGACGTGGTATTATCTTTGTCTCACAATCTCACCTTACAGAATTCACATATGCCTCACTCGGCCTGTTTTCAACGAATCAATAAATTTATACTAAAGATAAATAAATACTAAAACAAACACGACTTGTAACAATAAAATAAACCCACTTGTAACATTATTATTTGATTAGTTTTTGTTTTTTTTCTTCAACGACTCTTTAAAAACCAAAATCCAGTCAAGTAAGCGATGCGTTACAAGTCACTAAAATTTGATTTTAAATGTCATAACCATTTGTTAATATTTAGTAAATATTTATAGTTTTAAAGCTGGTTACTTAATAAAATAATGTCACGATCACAAAAGCATTAATGCCCGCACAGGCATTATATAATCTGTAATATATCTCATATATAATCAATTAATACATAATAATGAACTAGTAAGACAAATATATGAAAAATTTCAATTGCTTAATATAAAAAAAAACATTTTTTAGAGATTTAATTTTAAATGATTCCCTGACGACCCGACACTGGTTTTGTCTTTTGATTGAAGATACGTTTGATGGTATTATATAAAAAGCAAAAGTATCACAAAATCAACTGCTTAATCAAGATGAATTGTTAAAAGGTTTCTGTAAGATTAAAGAATTGTGAAAAATCCCTTGACGAACCGACGCTGCGTTGTTTCTTCAGTGAGCTCCAAGGGATAATTTTGAGGGTAGCGGACTCGTGTTAATATGCATAAGTGCGGTTAATGGAAAAGTTACTAGTGAAAGTTTCTCGAAATGCAAAGTGTCGAAACTTGCTAGTTAACACTTGGAAGTTTACATACAAAGAACGGTTTGAGTTTCAGAGAGAAACGCTGTCTATTACCATTTATGATGAAAAATTACTAGCTCGCGGTTGGGAAATTTGAGAATATTGCAAGAGCAACAATTGTTTTTTACAATTTTTTGTATTTTATTGTTAATAGTATTAGTGCCTTATAAACATTCTCATTTTAGCATTTTAAACACAAATAAACTGATCCGCAACGCCTTTTATGAATGAAATGCGAAAAACAAACATCGTTGTGAACTTCAAATGCTGAAAAAACAAGAGCCTAACCCTTCATTAATAAAGCACAATATAATGAAATAATAAAAAACTACGAGTTTTTCATTAAAACCAAAAAGCCAGTGGCCCCCAAAACTTTTAGGGGATTTTCTATAATAACAAGTCGGATTAAGGATTAGTGCAGATCCGTCTTTCGTGTATTAGTAGTAAAATAAAAAATCAATTTCTAGATTTATGTCTGTACCCTATTTCTTCCTATTTTTCATTATTTTTTCCTGTTTTTCCCTATTTGTCCGTTTTTGTCTTTATTATTATCTATCTTTTGCCTATTTTTACTGATTGTCCTTATTTTGCTATATTTTTCACTATTTACCACATATTTGCCTATTTTCCTGATTTTTGTAGATTTATCTCTATTTTCCTGTTTTTTTCAATTTTTTTCTTATTTTTACAAATATTTCCCTATTTTTCCATGGTTGTTTCTATTTGTCACTAGTTTTCCTATTATTCGCAAATTTTCCTATTGTGCCCTATTTTCTCTATTTTTTATCTTTTTTCCCAATTTTTCCTATTTCTTTCTATTTTTTCCTGTTTTCCTTTATTTTATTATATTTGTACCTATCTTACCATATTTTCCCCATTTTTTTCTATTTTTCACTTTTTTCGCATATGCTTCCTTTATCTAATTTCTCTATTTTTTCTATATCTTTCTATTTTTTCATATTTTCCATTAGTTTTCCAATTTTCTTTATGTTTCCTTATTTTTTAGTATTTTGTCCCATTTTCCTCATTTTTTCTCATGTTTCCCTATTTTCCCTACTATTTCCCTATTTTTAACTAATTTTCCCTTTTTCCGTATTTATTCTCTAATTTTCCTATTTATTCATATTTTTCCAATTTTTTTTTATTTACCCGATTTTTCCATAATTTTTCGTATTTTTCCAAAATTTCCATATTTTTTACTGTTTTTTTCATATTTTTCCCAAATTTCCTTATTTTCCTATTTATCCTGTTTTTATTATTTTTCACTATTTTACACAAATTTTCCTGTTTTTCACTATTTTTTCTAATTTTCCCAAATTTTTATATTTTCTCTATTTTTCTCTATTTTATTGCTATTTTCTCTGCTTTCAATATTTTTCCAAAATTTCTCAATTTTTCATTATTTTGCCCTATTTTTCTCTATTTTTTCATGCTTTTCCTAATTTTTTCTTTATCTTTTTTTACCATATTTCCCCTATTTTTCACTTCTATAGCTATTTCTCCTATTTTTTCTTATTTTTCCTATCTTTCTATTCTTTATTGTTTTCTATTAGTTGTTCTATTTTCTTTATTTTTCTCTATTTTTCACTATTTTTGTATTTTAAAATTTTTTCCATTTCTTTTTATATTTTCTTATATTTTATCAGTTTTTTATATTTTCTTTACTTTTCCCAATTTTCGAGATTCTTCCGTATTTATTCTTATTTCCCTATTTTTCAGTATTTTTTCCTATTTTTTACTATTTTTAACTATATTAGCCATTTTTCTCCGTTTCCCTATTTTGCCCAGTTATTCCTATTTTTCCTAGTTTTCAATATTTTTCATATTTTTCCTGTTTTTCATTATTTTCTTCTGTTTTTCCGTTTATTATTTATTATTTTCAATTTTTGCCTATTTCTTCCTATTTTCCCTATTTTTTTCTATTTTCCTTATATTTCCCGATTTTCTTCCTAATTTTTTATGTTTTTCCTAATTTTTTCCCATTTACCAAATGTCTCCATTTTTCCCTGATTGGCTTTAAAATTTTTGTCCACTTTTTTTCTATTTTTTCCAAATTTTCACAATTTTCTTCATTTATTCCTTATTTTCAATATTTTTTCACTATTTTCCCCGTTTTTCTCTATTTTTTCGAAATACTCCTATTTATTCGCTGCTTTGCCATATTGTCAAAAAAGTTTCCTATTTGTCACTATTTTCCCTATTTTTTCCCATTTTTTTTGTATTGTTCCTGTTTTCAGATATTTTTCCTTATTTATCCCTATTTCTACTATTTTCTGTATGTTTCCCCATTGTTTCCTATTTTTCTCTAATTTCCGTATTTTAACTATTTATCCCTATTTTTTCCTAATTTATCTATTTCCCTATTTTTTATATTTTCACTATTTTCCTTATTTTTTCCTAATTTCCCTATTTTTCACTCTTTTCCCCTATTTCTGTATTATTCACTATTTTTTCTATTGTTCATAAAAAATCAAATGAATCTATGAATTGGATACCGAAAAACATCTTTTTTTCTACTTTTATGATCATGTTTAATAATGAAAGTTGAAAAATATTGTTGATTACGAAATAGATAACAAAGACAGTTGTAAATATAGAATACAGGAACAGTTAATAGAAAGTGACAACGAGATGACAAAAAATATTGTAATACAGTGAAACCCCATTTGTTAGTTTCCAACTATCTCCAATAAAAAAATATTTTTATAGCAACTTTTTTCTATTTTCCAAAATAAATGCCAATCAAAATATAAGTTTTTTATACCAATCCCTTTGTATCTACACTCATCAATTGAAAAATACAAAACTGACAGTAACTTAATATAGAAGTACAACTGGATCCTATACGTCTCCATCAATCATACTTCCAAGCCTACTTTTCCATTCTTTCTCATTTTAAACTTCTCCAAAGTGTAAACTTTTGAAAGTTCCTTACTTCCGATAACCCCGAATGCATCGTCATATGAGGGTCAACTTCCGAAATAAATCACTAAGTTTGCAAAGGGGACCAAGTTGCAGGGGGAGTTAGTTTTCTAGCTTGAATCGTTCAAAGGAAAATTAGCGCCAAAGGAGAATTTTACAAAATTTTAAGTCAATTTTTTGTTTTAATTTTAATAGTAAAGATATTTGATAATTTTTTCTTATTTTTACGTTTTTTTTCTGTGCCACCCTGTATTTTCATTATTCTGTTGCTCAGTATATCTTAATTTCTGACTCTGTTGATATCCCTTCTTAATTCTTGGTATTACTATAAAATGTCTTTCCCATGCTAACAATTTTCTTTCTTTGTCTCTTCAGTCAAAACAATTAACTTCTATATAATCTGTGTCGCTTATTAAAAATTTCTTTCCTTCCGTTATATAGAGTATTTTATTTATATTGTATTATATTTTCACTTATGCTCCTTGCGTTATTATTATTAATTATTTCGACGCTTTAACGTTTATTTACTGTTGTTTTTAATTTTTTTCATATCTTATCTTTTATAATAATATAAATTATCTGATGTTTGTGGTGCTCTTTCAGTCTCGATTACAAAAAGAGAATCTATTCTTAATTTGTTTTTACAGATTTTCTTAAAATTTAATTCACTTTGATTATTTTTATATTTCATATTTTGATCTAAAAATCCATGTATTTCATATTAATATTATTCTTGTTTTATATTCTTTTACTTTCCCGGACCCATCAAAGGGAAAGTAAGGTGAACGAGCAAAAAAAAAATTTGAGATATCGATGGAAATATCCATTTTGAGGTCCCCCAAGAAGATTGAGACCATTTCCAGCGTATGGTCTGTCTGTGTGTCTGTGTGTCTGTGTGTCTGTGTGCAATCTTCCACGATAACTGCCGAACCGTTTGACCAATCACGCTGAAATTTGGTATGGAGGGTCGGTGTGTACCTGGAATGCGACCATTATATTTTGGTTTAAATTGGTACAGTAGAAAGTCCTCAAGACCGACATTGATTAAATACAAATGTAACAATTTTTTAATTCTTTTAAATTTTAAGTACAAACAATACACTTTAGTACAAAATGTTTTAGTACAAAGTTTTAGAGAATTAAATTCCCTATAACTTTTGTTTTAAACCTTTTGCAGGATTTCCCATAGTTGCGCCACTAGAGGGCGCGTAAAAATGTGCATGTATGTTTTATCTAGTTTTTCTTGATTTTGAGGATAAATAATACACTTTAGTGCAAAATGTTGTAGTACAAAGTTTTAGTTAGTTTTTGCCTTTTCGGGCTTTTTTTAACTATTTTTTTATTTTTTTATGCTTTTTTGTCCATTGATAATCCTTTTTTCCTTTTTTTGCAGTATTTTGCCTTCCGTTTCCATTTTTGCTTTTTTTACCATGTTTTTGGCCTAATTTTGACTTTTTTTACATTTATAACTATTACTTCTGTGTTATGCTTTTTTTTAAACGTTTTAATTTTTTTTTTTACTTTTTAATTTTTTTATCTTTTTGACTTTTTTGGACTTTTTGACCATTTTTATGTTTTTGGACTTTTTTGACCTTTTTTGGCTTTATTTTCCTCTATTTTGCCCTTTTTGCTTTTTACCTATTCTTAGACTTTTCCCCCCCTTATTCGCCCTTTTTTCTGCTTTTTAAAATAAATATTTTTTTTTTGACCTTTTTGCTTTTTTTGCTTTTCTTCTTTGCTTTGTTTTACTTTTTTTGCTTTTTTCCCTGTACTTTGTTTTATTTGTTTTGTTTACTTTTGTTGATTTTTTTTACCCTTTTTTCCTTTTGTTTTGTCCATTTTTTTGCTTCTTTTGCCTTTATTAGACCTTTTTTCCCTTTTTTGCTTCATTTTCTTTTTTTTCCTTTTGTTACCTATTTTTGCTTTTTTTTTTGCCTTTTTTGCCAATTTTTATAAACTGTATTAAGATTCTTATCAATTTTTTATTTTTGCCTATTTTCACTCTTTCAATTCTCTATCATTTTCATAAATTTTTTGATGTATTTGTTTTTAAATAATTCGTTACTTTATTGCTATTTATAATAACTTGTATATATGTACCTGTGAAAGTTCAAGGTTTGCTATTTTTTTTATGAAGCTAGTACGCCACTGGTAACCTTACCTTTGTTAAAACATTTTTATTTATTCCAAACTGACAGATAGTAAATAAATAAAAACCAATAACTATGGCAACAGCTAAATAGAGAACTTTAACGAAGTTCATGAACGACTCTGTGGGTGTATATTGGAGTTTGCAGGAGTTGACGAGAAGTTACAGAAAGTTTTAGCCGCGGTTGAAGCGATGTCACTGTTTGATTAAAATCTTATAACAGATAAATTGCAAGATGGATGTGTTGTTTATGAGTCCCTTGTGGTATCGAAAAATAGAGATGTTGCAGTATGTGGTCAATTATTAGATGGAAGATATAAATTTTATATTATAGTTCTCTTAACGATCGTTAACTAATGGAATCGTAAAATATTAGAGTTATAAAGGGAGAGCTCAGCATTTTAAAAATGTATTTTTGTTACTTATACAAGGTGATTTTTATCAGCCAAACTAGATTATGAATTATTGCCTAAAAGTGATAAACAATAATGGAGCTATTTCAAATTAATAATTATTTATTATTATTTCAAATTTTTATTGTAAGTAACTTTACTAGCTATCGCCCGAAGACCAATGCATTGAGAACGTTAAATATATCTATATCGGTTTGTTTACATTAGATCCTTCACTTACTACTAACTATTATACAGGGTGTCCCAAATAAGAGTTATCGATTTTAAATGTAAATGCACAATGTATTAATTGCTTTAAATAAATCGGGTTCACAAACATTTAATAAAACTTGCGTTTTGCAATTTATGCCACTATATTTCGAGTTTTTGCGATTTTTTGCAATTTATGCAATTTTTTTGCATTTTGTGAGATTTTTTTGTGATTTTTTTGCAATATCCTTTGCCATTTTTTTGTGTTTTCAATTTTTCAATTTTTTCCAATGTTTCATGATTTTTTCTTTCAATTTTTTTTCTGATACTTTCCATTTTTTTCGGTTTTTTGCAATTTTTTGCGATTTTTTCGTTGTTTCCCAATTATTTTCGATTTTTTGCAATGTATGCAATTTTTGACATTTTGTATGGTTTTTTTATGGTTTCTTGCAATTTTTGTGAGTTTTCTCGGTTTTTTGCGGTTTTCGCGAGTTTTTGAGTTTTTTGACATTTCTGCGATATTTTGCAATTTTTCTTATCTTTTCGTTTTTCTTCTCCAATTTTTTCAGATTTTTTTCCATTATTTAATTATTTTCAAATGTTTCCTAGTTTTTTTTATTTCACCGACTATTTGCAATTTTCTGGGTTTTCTGTTTGCAGTTTTTTGCCATTTTTTGCGGTTGTTTAACAATTTTTCGAAATGTTGCAATTTTTTTTTATCTTTTTGTTTTTTTTCTCTAATTTTTTTTCAGATGTTTTGCCATTTTTTAATTATTTTCAAATGTTTCCTAGTTTTTTTTATTTCACCGACTATTTGCAATTTTCTGCCATTTTTGAGATTTTTTTGGGTTTTCTGTTTGTAGTTTTTTGCCATTTTTTGCGGTTTTTTGATAATTTTGCTATATTTTGCATTTTTTTCTTATCTTTTTGTTTTCTTTCTCTAATTTTTTTCTGATTTACCATTTTTTAATATTTTTCAAATGTTTCCTGTTTTTTTTATTTTTTACGATTATTTGAAATTTACTGCCATTTTTGCAATTTTTGCAATTTTTTCCGATTATTTTCCATTTTTTGAGATTTTTTTTGGGTTTTTTTTTTGCAGTTTTTTGAGATTGTTTGTGAGTTTTTGCGAATTTTTGACATTTTGTGCGATTTTTTTTAGTTTAAATTTTCAAACGATTTTTCTAATTTTTTGTTCCTGAATAAATTTTTTTTAAAATTTTTATTCAATGTCCTTTTTCCATTAGAAAAAATGCAGTGTTTCTTGAAATTTCGAATATCTTTGTTGATAGGAAAGCAAAAGATATCAAACTATACATTTTTTGAAAGATGATGAATCGCTCTCTTAAATACCATCAAAATATACAGAGTGTTCCATTTAAAATAACACATATTTTTCCCATTCATTATGACCAAAATTAGTAGATCAACCTGTTTTGATGGGATAAAATGTAAAAGAAAATAATTAGTGAAAACCCGATTTATTTAGAGCAATTAATACGTTGTGCATTTACATTTAAAATCGATCCCTCTTATTTGGGACACTCTGTATTAGTATGGCTTGTTATCTATGAAACTCTATCTGTCTTATTTGGTTGGGGTCCTTGAATAAAGAAAAATAATAAACATTATAAAAAAGTTTAAAAAAATTATAATTTTGACGCCTAAAAAAAATTCTTTCTTCGCTTCTTCCTTTTTTTACTTTTATATATCCTGTCTACTTTTTCTTCTTAATACTTCGACAAATTCACCTTCAAATCCTTCCAACACTATTCCTTCTTCTAATCAGCTTCGTCTCTTTATTTTTTAAATCTTCATTCTTTGGTCTGCAAAATCCTTTTCTGATACTAGTATAGCTTGTTTTTCTTTAGCTATTCGCTCTTGCACACTTTCTGTCTTGTTTTACTTTTTATGACGCTTTTAGTTTATGTTTTAATTCTTGGTGTCGCCTATTTCCTGTCGATCCCTTTCTATTCTTTTAATATTGGTAAAATAAAATTTCCTTCACTTGGTGCTGTTTATTTATTTTTCTTTAACTTCTGATTTTTATATTTTCATTAACAAAGCTTATTCTCAATACATTTTTTTTATATATATGGCGTAATTTTTTTTTGTAAACCAAAAAAATAACAGATCCTGGATTTTTTTTATGGTCAAAATTTCCACAAAATACTTTCGGTCATTATAAATGAATATTGTAATATTTTTTTTAATGATACTTATTGCTTTATTAAAGGAGTGTGAAAGATATTTAATTCGATTAATTTGTGGAATATATTTTTTTTGAATTCAACTCACCCTAAGAAAATAGTAAAATAAAAAAATAAGTTGGTTGATTCAAAATCTAAAGAACATACCAATTTAAATGACTTCATAACGTGGGGCTTTCTGAGATTGAAGGCACCACATACCAATTTACTATATATTCAAAGTAATTGATATAATAATCAAAGACCACCTTTGATAATCATCTAATCTAATATTATTGATCGTGACTATGAGCTAGACCTACCTGTATATTACTCCACCGGCAAGCTTAAAGGCCCCATGAAATGTAGTTTTTTTCATTTACAGGAGACACGTTTTAATCGATTTAATCAATACACAATGTTTGTAGATCATCACTATTTATAATTCATTATTGACCGTATCTACGAACAAGATTTACGGTCCCCGGAACTGTAGTTTTTATTTTTTTATCACTTCACGAGACGGCAAGCTTAATTAAAGGAACCTTTGAAAGAAAGCAAACTACTAGTTTTTTGTTAATCACGGCACGAGTAGACGGCAAGCTTAAAGTAACTTGATCAACAATTATTGACAGAGTGACTAATAATGTCACAGTACATAATATTCTATCAGTATGACCTTTTTAGGCTGGGCTCGCACTACGATTAAGTTGTCGTGCGATTGTTTGGTAGCTGTCGCTGTAATACAAGCTTCCAAATAAGCAGCACGATTGTATAGCATATTTTTGTATCAAAACTAATAAGTAGGTTTAGTGATTAAGTAAGGTCGGTAAAGCCAGCAGGCACTTGACGGCAGAACTACATGAAATATTTACCAAAATTATCGGCTTTTTATCGGCTATTTAAATGCCCAAAAAATAATTTTTCCGCTCCACTATTTTTTTTTATTTTTAAGGTTCTGCTAGCTTTACCGTAAAGCTAGCAGAATCGCAGAGAATTTTAAAAACAGTTATACCAAAATTATCGGCTTTTTATCGGCTATTTAAATGCCTAAAAAATAATTTTTCCGCTCCACTATTTTTTTTATTTTAAGGTTCTGCTAGTTTTACCGTAAAGCTAGCAGAATCGCAGAGAATTTTAAAAACAGTTATACCAAAATTATCGGCCATTCAAATGCCAAAAAAATAATTTTTCCCCTTCCAACATTTTTTGCTCCAGTTTTTTTTTATTTTTAAGGTTCTATTAGCTTTACCGTAAAGTTAGCAGGACCGTAGAGAATTTTAAAAAGAAAATTATTACAAACTGTAAAATAATAATGTACATAATGTACACAAAGTAATGAATAGTACAAATACTAAACATCAAAATTAATGAAAATTATCCTGATTAAGCCAAGACTCATAAATTTTTATTTACGATGGTGGTAGGGTTTTCCGGGTTTTCCTTACCGTAATGTCAAATGACGTCATTAATCGTCAGTAAGTCGCCCCGGAGCACAAGCTTATAGCTTCTGAAGGTCAATCACTACTTTAAGGGGGTAGTGAGGGGAAGAGATTATTATATTTGACGTTTTCTTATTCGTCCTTCGGTGTCTTTGGATTCATTATTATTTAGGTTCTGATTTCCAATCAGAAAAAACGTCCTTGTAGGAAATTATGTTAAGAAACGATATTACTAAAACCCCCAATTAGTGACGTTCGTACATGAAAGGATTTTCTGCGTGCTCTATTTGGTGGTAGCACTGCCGTATTATTATTTGCACATCGATGACGTACAACGGTTTTTGTTTTGAATAGACTATACATAAGAAGGTAGATTAAATTTGCCTATGAATATTGTCTAGCAAAAAACGCTGACACGGGCGCCTCTTTGGCGGCGTCGGCGGCACCCTTGCTTAAAAATTAGTATGTGGGTACTGTTCCCAAATATAAACGTAGTTTATTTAAATTATTTTTGATTTAAAATGCAAGTAAGATTCTCCAGTTTCATAGTAACAATAAAATTGCACTTGAGATAAAAAATATGGGGTTAATTTGTATAATTATAAATTAACGAATTACATAAACAGAAATCAAATCATTATCTGTGGATTTAGTGGATTACTAGGTTTACCTATATTGAAATAAAAATATAAAAATTAAATAATTTAGTAAATAAATTTCAATTTAATAGGTTTTTAAAAGAAGTGGATAAGAGTATTTAATAAAATCATCTCGTTTTCAAATTATAAGTCATTTGTGCAAGTGAAAGGTTTGTAATAACATATATTGACATATAACAACAAACTCTCTTCATTTTGCTGGTAAAGCTAACAGAATCTTAAAAATAAAAAAATACTGGAGCAGAAAAAATGTTGAAGCGAAAAATTATTTGAATAGCCGATAATTTTGGTATAATTGTTTTTTAAATTCTCTGCGGTTCTGCGGTAAAGCTAGAAGAACCATATAAATAAAAAAAATACTGGAACAGAAAATGTTGATGCGGAAAAATTACTTTTTGGGCATTTAAATAGCCGATAAAAAGTCGATAATTTTGGTAAAATTGTTTTTAAAATTCTCTGCGATTCTGCTAGCTTTACGGTAAAGCTAGCAGAACCTTAAAAATAAAAAAAAATAGTGGAGCGGAAAAATTATTTTTTGGGCATTTAAACAGCCGATAAAAAGCCGATAATTTTGGTATAATTGTTTTTAAATTCTCTGCGATTCTGCTAGCTTTACGGTAAAGCTAGCAGAACCTTAAAAATAAAAAAGAATAGTGGAGCGGAAAAATTATTTTTTTGGGCATTTAAACAGCCGATAAAAAGCCGATAATTTTGGTATAATTGTTTTTAAATTCTCTGCGATTCTGCTAGCTTTACGGTAAAACTAGCAGAACCTTAAAAATAAAAAAGAATAGTGGAGCGGAAAAATTATTTTTTGGGCATTTAAACAGCCGATAAAAAGCCGATAATTTTGGTATAATTGTTTTTAAAATTCTCTGCGATTCTGCTAGCTTTACGGTAAAGCTAGCAGAACCTTAAAAATAAAAAAGAATAGTGGAGCGGAAAAATTATTTTTTGGGCATTTAAATAGCCGATAAAAAGCCGATAATTTTGGTAAATATTTCATGTAGTTCTGCCGTCAAGTGCCTGCTGGCTTTACTGACATGATTAAGGTAACTGTTTGTCACAAAATGGACGTATTTGAAACAACCTACATTGTAGCATTATTACTTCATAGATGATCAAAAAGAAAGCGCGATAACGAGTATTGTGTGCATCCCATATTAAAAGACAGATTAAATAACTGCCAGTTTTATAAAATACATCAAGAATTGAGAAAATGCTGTAATTATTACTATATTTTTAATCAAATATTGGACATGTCATATAAATTGCTGCTCTCACTAGAAGCAGGCGAAAAGGGATTACCAGTATAATTGGAGTAATATTCTCTTATTGAACAGGAAGTATCAGATCTCTCACTTGGATCAGGAGTTGGAGTCTGCGAACGTGTTTGAAAGTCACCACCGTACCCCATGGTGTTATTGGTTAAAACTGGCGGTAGATTAACTTGTTGAACAGTTTGTGGATAGTATCTCTACTTTGGCGAAATATTTTTGGTCGTCATTTAATTTGGCCAATATTGACACGAGCATCAAGGCAAAATTTTTGTCTTAATTTATTTACTCATTTTGCTTAGATTTTAAAATGTTCAATAACGATTGTTCATAGGCATCGACTTCTTGTCCGGACTTGTTGGGACGACGTCATCCTCGGTGTAAACTCGTCTTTGTTACTGTCGCATATGTGTTGAAGATGGGCCAAGTGTTGAAGATACACCAGGAGCGAGACGAGAAGTATTTTGATGATTACTGTCACTGGTACAATTGACTGGAGTTTGGATATTGCTACTGGTTTCTCGGTTCATAGGAAAGGAGAAACAGTAACGAATCAGAGTGAATATATTGTTTTTTGCTGGTTCTCCAGATGCAGTTTTACATTGAGTTGCCAATCCCCTTTCAAAGCTGTCTTTTAAATTTTTCCATTTTTTTGAATTTCTTTACCGGTAAATAAAATTTAACCTTTAACTTGAATGTATTTTTTAATTAATTTATTGTGGGTACTTAGTTACTGGCAGCAGCTTTTATTCATTACATTTTGAATATCTACTAGGAAGTATATACGTGTGAACAATTATGGAAATGCTTACAACCTTTATATATGGTAGAAAAATCTGAAGAAGAATGGAAAAAATTGCTAGTGATTTTTTCCAATGAACGAACTTCCCAAACTGTATTGGTGCTATAGATGGCAAGCACATTCGCCTAAAACAACTCAACAACACCGGATCAGAATTTTATAATTACAAAAATTTTTTTTCAACAATTCTTCTGGCGCTCATGCCGATTATTGTTTTACAGCTATAGATGTGACAGTATATGGAGCAAATGGCGTTTCTAATGTATTTAAAAAGTCAAATTTTTGTCAAAGACTATACAAGAACCAATTAAATATTCCTATTAATAAAAAGCTACCGTTTGACGAAGATGGAGAATATATGCCATATTTTTGTGTACTAGACGTGGCGTTTGGATTCTCAAAACATATTTTACGGCCGTACCTGAGAAGAAACCTAACAGTTAAGCAAAGAGTATATAATTACAGGTTAAACCGTGCTCGGCGAATGGTGGAACTTTTAGCTAATAAATGGCCTATTTTTTTCATAGAGCTCTAGATGTTAAGATTGAGTTTGCAGATATAATTATAAAAGCATGTTGTATTCTGCACAATTTTTTTTGAAAAAAGGATGGTACACATTTTGAAGAGGAAACAACTTTTCTTTGATATTTCTATCACTGTACTCTTTTAAATGTTTGTTATACAACTGGGGTCTTTTTTCCACATTGATGTAGACACTTTTTTGTTCCGAACCAGCCATTTTGCAAAAAATTTCACACCTGTAATTTTGAACCAATCAAAATACGTTATTTTGACAGATCACCATGGCAACGGTGGTATTTTAGTGAAAAATTTTTTCCAACAGCGAATTATACTGGAAATTTTTTGATGTTTACAATAACAGACCATTTTTGACAATTAAGTGTCTATGTCTAATAAAATATATATAATATTTAGACACTAATTTATTTACGTTTTTCCCATTCATTACTTTCAATCCTCTATTATTGCGAATAAATAAGTCATGGTACGATGATTGATCATTACGTCAGACAATTTCACACATATTTTGCATATAGTATGATTTTCAAATCGATTCATTTTTTAAACAAAGAATTTTATTGGTTTTTCTGACTGTGCAATATGACTCTGGTTATGAATTCCATACCATTAAAGTGCGCATAACGCATGTTAAGAAAAACGCAAAAAAAAACAATTTTCTACCACTTGTAGTTACTCAAAACTTATGTAAAATTGAACAATATACTATTTTCTATCTTGAAATGGTATTTGCATGCAACTACAATGAGTAGAAATTACCAATTTGAAGGCCTAAATAATTGCTGACAAAGCTATGAATCTGTTCATGCAGCTTCCCGAAAAACCTCTAAAATTATAATTTTCTACCACTTGTAGTAAGCTCAAATAACTATAAAATAAAAGAATATTGTATTTTTTGTCCTTAAATGGCACTTTGGAGCTACTACAATCAGTAGTAATAAACAGTTTATAGCGGTTTATAGGCTAAGAGTCCATTGGTGTCCATTTTAAAAATATTTGATTTTCCACCATAATTCGGTGTGGAATATTCTTACCGAATACCATACGAAGTCAAATTAATATCTGGAAATTTTTTGACCACTAGTGGTATTACTAGTGAAAATAAATAGTCTGTAAATGCGTTCAAATCTATATTCCAAATATCAGTGACAAAATTGAACGTTCTCTCTGTTTACGATTTTAAATATTGTTTAAAGTGAAATATTTAATTTAAAAAAAAATAAGAAAGCACAAAATTAGTGATGAAGATGATCTTTTAGCATCTCATACTGCCATAACTTTATCTTAACCAATATGAACATCGTCCCAAATAAACAAAATAGTAATCCTTAAGTGTTGTGTTAAAATGTTTTTATTAATTATTAATACATCCTAATTACTATTTTTTATAAAAATATTAAAATAAAATAAAACAGACCTACTCCTGAGCATAATATTTTCACTAAACTAATCAAAAATTGAAGTCGACACACGTCTACACTTGAAAAATATCTTCATTCGGGTTACATTTGACTCGATAAATGGCAACCCTTTTACAAAACTTTCCAGTTCTATCCTTGTAGGAAAATATCTTTAGCAACCATTGCATATAACTTTTTCCAATACATACACGTTTTCCATATTATGTATGAAAACAGTTTCATTAAAAGTTTACAAGCGAAGAAGGTTTATTATATGAGAAAGTTGCAAAGTTCTCGAGCTCTAGTTGTGACATGTGCTAACTTTAATTAAAATGGCAACTTCTAACTACTCAACTGCTAAACTTTCAGTCATTTTCAGTTTGTTCTTTAGAGACTAATTCACAGTGGTTCAAGGACAATAAATATAAAGTGTTTTTTGGTGATATAAACAATTGAATAATAATAAAGCAGTGACGGATTTTACAACATTCTACAAAATGTATAGTTTTACCTATAATTATAATTTATATAATAAAAAAAAAACAATAGTTTTAAAAATATATTTGCCAATAATAACAAATTTACTATAAAGCTTATTATATTTTTATTTTTACTGTGTATGCTCAGCCTTCCATTTTTTATATATTTTCATATTGCAAATAATTCTAATGGAAAAAAAGTATATAATCTCGAAAAGTGAAAGCAGTGAAAAACCAATAAATAGTCCCAAAAAGCCACCAACGTTTGCCAAAAATTCCAAATCTCCATAAATCTTGCTTCTGACATTAGGAATAAAATAGCTACTTTTAAAGTAAATAACCAATTGAGACCAAACGTACCTATAAAAATAGTAAACATTTGATTAAGCCTCGATGACATTGAGCGATCTTGGCGAATTCATTAGCAGATTCTAAACTACCTGCTAGTAAAATTAGCACCTGAAATTCCACTTAGCTTTTAATTCTAACGCTAGCGCCATAAAAACCTTGTTATTGTACGTTAATTTGAAAGTTTAATTAACTATCATTGTGATACGGGCTGTGGTCCAGTACGTAAAAGTTCCTGGTTCGAATCCCGAAGAAATATTTTTGTTTATTTTTAACTACACAAGCTAGATTTAGATAATCAAGACTTCTTTTAATAAAATAAATATTTGTTTTTTTTAATACACAGGCCAGATTTAGATAGTCAAGACATTTTTTAATAAAATAAATGCTGTCAACTTAAAATCAAAAGCAAAGTGGACTTTCAGGCGCTAGACGCTTGTGTAGAATTGAACGCCGGTCTACTATTTTACTCGCTACTAGCTTGCGTGTGGGATTGTTAGCTAGTAAACTAGCCGTGTGTTACTAGTGAACTAGTTGCGAATAACTCCGTGGTTCCTGATTTAAGTATCTACTGATTACTTGGCTACTGAGCTCACTATCCTAGTAGCTGACTCGCTCACTAGTAAACTAGCTTCATGTAATCGAGGATTTACCAACTTAAAGAACTAGCTAAGATAGTAAAATACAAGAAACATTAAAGTTAATACTGGTTTTAATTAGATCATCTACTTCAGAATTAAATATGACTGGATTGCCAAAAATGGAAAAAAAGGACAAGTAGGGTAATAATTATTATCATTCAACTCAACCTTAGATAATATTTTTCATTTGAGAATAATGTTACCTATGCCACTTTTACTTTAGACAACTTCTGATATTGTTTGTAGATTAGAGGTTACTACATTAATGAAATGTAAATGAATTTCTTAAACCGAATTATTTTCAAAAAGGATCAATGATTCTTCCTTGGGGTTGTGTTTTAAAACTTTTGGAAACGTCAACGCTGAACTTTCTAATGGTTCTTGTGGTTCTATTTGTATGATTTGCTTTTGTAAACCGGTTATTTTATATACCTGTATATTGTTTTCTGGCCCTAGATCGACAAAGAACATATTAAGTGGCTCTGTAGTATTTCTGTTTCATACTTTGTGTTCACTATTGGCTCTGTCTTGTCTTTTAACTAGTAAGTGTGATGGTATATATTTTGTTCTTACCAGTTTTATAGATAATCCAGGTAGCAGTTTATTTTTATTATATTATTTAAGTGTTTTCGTGTAGTACATTTCATCTTTTCTAGTCATTCTAATTTGCTTAACTATCTAGTTGTAGTTTGTTACGCTGTACACAAATAATGGGGGAGGCCTGGGTACTTTAATCTAGTAACACAGAGCCGTTTAAAAAACGTTTCTCCAGATCTTTGGAAATTTATAGAGTAGATCTGGCAACAGCGCACCATCAGCCCCGTTAGTTCTGGTCTTCAGGTATTTCAGTTTCGTCGGCTTTGATTCTGCGTTCAATTTAGAAAAATAATAACGAAGATAGACCAAATAGCTGACGTATCTGAGAGATCTGAAGACTAGACCAGACGGAGCTGAAGTACCTGAAGGCCAGAGCCGACGGAGCTGAGGGTGCGCTGTTGCTAGATCTACTCAATAAATTTGTTCAATATCCTTGTACTAATTCTATTTTAGATAATTCGTTTCAGCAATTTGTATGTGACAGATAATAATGCCCTGAGTATGTAGCTCTTTGGTGAGTTTGCTGGTTTCCCTGGTTTTAGTATCCCTAATATCAGCGACGTTTAATAAACGTTTTAAAAATTTACACGACCGACCGTTGGGACGTTTTAAAAACGTTCGTTAAATACCCGAGTACGTTTATAAGACGTTTTTCTCTAGTGCGAATGTCACAACTTCTAACGTATATATACTTTTGTGGACTCAAAAGCGCCTTTTGAACGTTTTTTACCGTGGCTATAAAAACAACTTAAAAAAACGTTTAAAGAATGTAACTTTTTGATTTTTTTTGAAAACATACTTTTTGAACGTTTTTACTAGTGTATTTACAAACGACTCAAATAAAACGTTTAAACTTTTTTTCTCAAAATATACGTTTGTGAACTCAAAAATGCCTTTTGAAAGTTTTTTACCGTGGCTATAAAAACAACTTAGAAAAACGTTTAAAGAATGTAACTTTTTGATTTTTTTTTGAAAACATACTTTTTGAACGTTTTTACTGGTGTATTTACAAACGACTCAAATAAAACGTTTAAACTTTTTTTCTCAAAATATACGTTTGTGGACTCAAAAACGCCTTTTGAACGTTCTTTACCGTGGCTATAAAAACCACTTACAAAAACGTTTAACAAACGTAACTTTTTGACTTTTAAAAACAAAATATTATCCATACTCAAATGTGTTGTTTTATTCATTATTTTTGACTTTTTTTGAAAACATACTTTTTGTAGATTCTATAGAATCATTCTGATATAGACGTTCAAAAAATGTTTAGTAGTCGTTTTTTTATCGTACTGTAGCGTACAAAACGTTTTATTTTTAATTTATGAGTTCGGACTTTTTGTCGACATATTTTAGACAATTCTTTATGTCCATTTTAAAAACGTTCTTGTAGAAATGTTTATAAAACGTTTTATTTTGGTCCTCGGACGTTCTGACGTTAAATGAACCATAAAAAACGTCAATCGGATCTTTTGTGCTATTAGGATAACTCTTGGTAGATTATTATTCTCTTCTGCAACTTCGGTCTGTTTATTTAATAGAGTGAATCGACTAATTCGATTCATCTCAGGTTGATATTGACTTTTAGGTTGTTAAATACATTATCTGATTTTCCATTGAGTTACTCGACCCAGAACAATTTCCAAACGGAAACACTGTTCAATTTTAAATTTCGGAGCTCATATTTTTGAACCTAATTTTGAGTCAATGTTTAAGTTCTCCAAGAATAGTAGATTCTGTAACAAGGTTAGAATGAAAAATTCGAAACGAGTGGAAAATACCGAACGCGAGCGAATGCGAGTGTGAGGAACCACGAGTGTCGAATTTTTTCATTCTGACCGAGTAACAGACTATATTTTCTCCACGATCAAAAAGTATAAATCAAAATTAAATTAAATCTGAACACAAGTTATTTGTTTACATATTTGTATTACATTGTATTAATATTTATAGTGCTGTGGTACACTTACCGATATTAAAATCTGGTGCATTGGTGTTTTTTCATAATTTACAGTTTCAGATATTATTAAATTCTATATCTACTTCACTTGATTTTTCACTTATTATTTTGTTTAAATTAAAACTTGTTTGAAAATAATTATTACCGTCGCCATTTTATATCTGACACTGACACTTTTGAAGTCCACGGCAATCGATATTGTTTAATTCGATTACAGAAAATCCATTCTTTACCTTGATAAAGAATGAAAATACATGCAAAATGCATAAGAGGCAAGTATTATAGAATAAATATTCAGACTCTAGAGTGTGAATGTTTACATTCTATTATTAAAAATGATTTCAGAATTCATACATTCAGTAATGGTCGTGGAGAAAAGTTATTAGATAACTCTGAATAAACAAATTATAATTTTTTGATTTTAATGATATCACTTATATGGTTTTTTAACCTTAAATTAAAATTATGGATCCGAGATCCGGCTTCCTACTTCTCTGCTTTTATGTGCTGTTTTATTTTGGTGATTTTACCAAATAAACAAGTCTACTTACTTTCTATCTCTAAGTGTTAAATTTCGTAATCCTAATGATTCATATTCTTTGCGTCTGTCATATTCAGATTCTGTAATTTCTGTATCATAATCTACCACAGTACACATTGGAAGGCATCCACATTCGTTATGCTTATTACCAGATCCACTATCGTCTATAGATAATTTAAGTTTTTTCCTATTTATATTTCCTAAAACACATAATGAATTAAAATACGTTTTAGACTTCTAAACCCTAAAGTGTAGAGAAATCTTATAATACGGCTCTGTCTGTCTGTCCGTATCAGTCTGTCTATCTATGTCTGTCCGTCTGTCTATCTGACCATCTGTCCGCGTGTATAGCTCAAAAACGAAAACAGATATAGACAATCGGTCAACTGTAATAAACTCAGCATACCTTGAATAGCTCACAAATAGATTTACAGATTTTTATGACTTCCGGTTTCAGGTAAACCAGAACCGGAAGTGATACTACCAGTTTCCAAAAAAAGCATTCCGATGTGAAATTTAACGCTGAATCGATATTTGAAAACAGATTTTGGATATCTTTAACGGTTCATAAGATAATCGCATTTTTGTTTAGATGTCGTCACGTGCTTGTTAATGTACAGGCGCTTCTGCCTTTTTTTTCCTATTTTCTCTTATTTTCCCATATTTTTTCTATTATTTATATTTTTTCCTGTTTACCATGTTCCTATTTATACTTACGCTTGTTAAAACAGGTAAAAATGGGGAAAATAGGAAATCACACAGGGAAACAGAAAAACATATGTAAAAATAGAAAAAAACTGGAAAAAATAGAAAAAAAAAGAAAAAAAATAGAAAAAAGTAGGGAATAGAGGAAAAATAGAAAAACACGAAAAATTAAGGAAAAATTGAGAAAAAATAAAAATAAAAATTGAGAAAATAGGGAAGAATCGGAAAACGAAAGAAACAGGAAACATGGGAAAAATGAAAAAATGGGAAAATGGAAAAAATAGGAAAAAGCAGAGAGAAACAGAAAAAATATGGAAAAATAGAAATAAAAAGGCGAAAATAGAGAAAATTGGAAATAATGAGGGAAAAAACATGAAAAATTTAAAATATATAAAAATAGAAAAAATTTTGTAGAAAATAGGAAAAATTGAGAAAAATTCGCAAAAATAAAGAAAATTCAGAAAAAATTGAGCAAAATACTAAAAAAGATAAAAAACAACAACATTAGAATAGGAGATATAGGGAAAAATAGGGAAGAATTAAATGTTTTTTTTTCCTTTTCTCTGTTTTGTCCGATTTTCTCAGGTTTTTTTTTTTTGATTTTTCTTTTTTTTACTTTTTTCTGGATTTTCGGATTTTTCATGTTCTTTTTTTTTCTTTTTCTATTTTTTTGTGATTTTTCCCATTTTTTCGTATTTTTTTTCTAGTTTTTTCCCTTTTTCTAATTTTTTCCCCTTTTTCTAATTTGTGTGATTTTTCCTATTTTTTTTCTTCTTTTTTCTTTTTTTTCTGGGTTTTCCTATTTTTTCGGGTTTTTTACCTTTTTCTCCTTTTTTCTGGTTATTCCTATTTTTTCAGATTTTTTTTTACTTTTTTCTGATTTTTCTTATTTTTTTTCTATTCATTCTTGTTTTTTCCCTTTTTTCTATTTTTTTTTTTTATATTTCATCGGGTTTTTTTCTTGTTTTCCTTTTTTTTTTCTTTTTTTCTGTTTTTTCCTGTTTTTTCTGATTTTTTTCTAGTTTTGTTTCCTCTTTTCTATTTTTCGGATTGTTTTCTTGTTTATCCTTTTTCTCTATTTATTTGTGATTTTTCCTTTTTTTCGGGTTTTTTCCCATTTTTCGTGAGTTTTCCTATTTTTTTGATTTTTTCTTTTTTCCCTTTTTTCTGTTTTCGGATTTTTTTATCTTTTTCTCCTTTTTTCTGGTTTTCCAATTTTTTTCAGGTTTTTTCTCTTTTTTACTCTTTTCTGGTATTTCCCATTTTTTCAATTTTTTTTGTCTTTTTCCCTTTTTTTTCAATTTTTTTGTTTTTTATATTTTTTCGGATTTTTTCTTTTTCTTTTTTTACTTTTTTCTGATTTTTCCCATTTCTTCGGATTTTTTTCTTGTTTTTTCTCTTTTTTTTACTTTTATCTGGTTTTTACTATTTTTTCGGTTTTTTTTCTTGCTGTTTTTTCCTTTTTTCTATTTTTTGCGATTTAACCTATTTTTCCGATTTTTTTTTTGTTTTTTTTTTCCTCTTTTCTATTTTTTGTGATTTAACCTATTTTTTCGGATTTTTTTTCTTGTTCTAAATTACTTAATTATCAAACCGTCAATCACTAAAATTCCAATACTTTAAATACTTAAAATATTTAAAAATAAGGAATATTATTTTGTAATCAAGTAAAGGAGCAGCAACAGAACGACCCCACTCCTTATGGAAAATAACATCCAAATTACAAAAATTGTCTCAAATTAAGGTAACACGTCATTGTTTTTATTTACTTAGTTATACGTTGGTAATATGCATATAATAGATCAAATTACGCATACGCAGCATCAAAGACAGAAGAGCATTAGGACCTATCTTCGTTATTATTGATCATAATTGAATGGAACAAACGGCACTATAATATAAATGAGCCGTACATTGAATACTTAAGAAAAAATCATTCGCAGCATTAATGACAAAGGACACTAGCTTCTGTCTTGGTTACTATTGGTCGAAATTGAACGGAACAAACGGGACTAGCTAAATGGGACATAGAATAAATACTGAAATATGCAGCATTAATGTCAAAAGGACACTAACACTTATCTTCATCATTATTGATCAGAATTGAATTGAACAAACGACACTAGCTAAATTTTATCAACGTTTTTTAAAAATTCAAACAAAAATTTTAGGATTAAGTTATACTTAATTAACACACAGTCAATCAAAGCCAAATAAAAGTTGTAAAAGTTGTAAAAATATTAAAAAAATAAAGGAATAATATTTTGCAATCATTTCAATAAAAAATTACTTTAACTTTTTTCAATAATCCAATCAAAAATTTTGAATTTTTAATAAAAAATTTGGTAAGTTCCAATCGAAAATTTAATTAACTAACAAGCTTTTGGTTTGTGAAGTTCACTCGCAAAAGGGCGCAGTATAAGAAAATTATTATTATTGTTAAAAACAAAAATTTCAAAATTTACATTTAAATATTTGATCAAAAATTTTAATCTATTATTTTTGAACCGATATTTAATTCTATATTTTATTAATTGTCAGTACTTACTCTTCACTTCCTTAATACATTCAGATTTTTTGTTACCACAAATAGGTGAAGTCCTTTCTCCTAAAAAAGTCTTTTATAAAGCAGATTTTATAACATTATTTTGAAAATGCTAAACAAGCACATTTTACTTAATAAAGTCAAATTCATTTAAAAATATTATCTAAGAAAATTTAATGTTACATTAATTATGCGGCATTAATTTTATTATCCTTAAATAATGGCGATGTAAATCTAAACTTACTTGGCATATAAAAAGCCACACAGTTACAATTAACCAGAGTGGAGTTGGCTATACACTCTAATACGCAGTTATTTTGAGTATAATTTCGAAAAAATTTCAGATGTCTTTCTCCTTGTAAATAACATGATCTTTTAATTAGACTATAATCGTTAACTTCATCAGAATTCATCATTTGACTTGGAGAAATTGCCACAATTACAGCTTTACTCATGGGTACACGGATATAATGTATCTGGACTAAAGGGTAACGTATAGCTTGGTGGAGAACCACCTAAAAATTTATTTAATAATAAGTATGTAAAATACGGTCTAGGACATCTGGGCGCGGCCGTTTGGGCGCGGGCTACTTGGGCCCAGGGATTGTTGGGCGCGAGCCTTTTGGGCGCAGGGCCATTTGGGCGCGAGGAGAAATTAAACACGAAATTTTAATATTATCCCTATATTAGTTAGTTAGGTTAGGGCAGGTGCTTTCTATTTTAATAGCAAATTAAGACGTTTGGCACCAAAAAATCTCTAATTCTATGAAATTTTCCATGTATGAAAATTTAAATGCTATCTTATATTTAATTATTATTACATAATACTTAATTCTTTCTCGTAACAAATGTTTCACACTTATCGAGTATTCATTTATTCACATTTTAGTGATTAAATATTATTATTATTATTATTATTATGGTCTATGACAGCGTCTTTTTACAAAATTATTCATATTTTAAAAAGTCTGCTTTCTATCCAAGTAGGAAATACCTACATAATGTATGTTTATATGCCAAAAAAAAAATTCTTTTTGATAAAAAATAAGTAATAAAATTTTTGTTTTTACTTTCCGAACAACAGAGTTGTATAGATCATGATATTTTGACCATACCCAAATTTTAACGGATCCTTACGTTTTGAGGTCACCTGAATCCATTTATACCATTTTTAGCATGATGTCTGTCTGTGTGTGTCTGTGTGTGTGTGTCTGTGGATGTGTGAACACTATAGCGTCTAAACGCCTCAACCGATTTAAATGAAATTTTATATACTTATTTAGGGTAGCAATAAGACGACCTGTATAAATTTTGGTGCTAATCGGAAAACCGGAAGTGACAGTTGCTATAAGTGATAACATCATTACTAAACAAGATGACAATAAAGTTTTACACATATATTTTTCATACGTTATAGTTTAATTTCGGATGATTAAAATTTTCAAAAACTTTTGCCATTATTGCCAAATTTATCAAAAAGTAATTTTTTTTCATTTTTTTCTTAAATAACCAAAATAATGAATTTTTGTAAAATGTTACAAGATTTTAAAGTTGTAGAACATAAAATTTTCTACACATTTTGGCATTACCGGTTTTTTGAATTCCTCATAGTTTCGCCGCTAGAAGGCGTGAAAAAAATTTATATAGACATTTTTGTGATTTTTTAGATTTTGAGACAAAATTATGGATTTTTGTGAAACATTACATGGTATCAAAATTGTAGAGCATAAAATTTTCTATAAATTTTGTCTTAACTATTTTTTCAAGTTGCGCATAGTTTCGCCGCTAGTTTTTATTTTAATTTTTATCTTTATTAAATTATTATTTTTCAGTTAAATTTTTATATTAAAAACTTAAAAAAAATATCTTTAAATTTGTAATAATTGATTTAATAATTATAATTTTTTTTCAAAATTTTATTACAAAAATTGTGGAATTTTTAAAAAATTGGCTAAAAAATTTAAGATTATATTACGATTTTAAACTAAATTGAATAACTTCTATAATATTAATGTTATTGAAATGTGATTTTCACCATTCGAAAGATAATATAAAACACTAAATTTAAAATGTATTTTAGTTTCTTAAAATTTAGAATTGTAATTATTATAGCCAAAATTAAGAATTTCGTTTTATCAATAAGTATAAAATAAATGAAAAAAGTAAATAGCATATCCGAAAAGGATCCAAAAGTGCTATGTGTGTAAATTATTTCATAATATTAACATAGTATTTAACAATTCAATGGATTTATCCATGAATTTTTGATAAAAAATTTGATTTTTTTTAGTTTCCTATACTAACTTTATTAATGAATTTTGATCCAGAAAACCTTAAAAAAGGTCTGTTTCCCATTTTGAATATAATTGAATGAGATATTAATTATTTATTGATTTTAAAATTATTCAAAAATAGGTTTAATTTTTTTTAAGGTTAATATTAATATTAAAAATTAAAAAAAAATACCATTAAATTTGTAGTAAAACTCTATAATTGTGATTTTTTTCAAAATTTTATTCAAAAAATTGTAGAATTCATAATTTTTTTTTGAAATTTAATATAAGTTTAAAAAAATTGAATAACTTTAAAAATATTAAAGATATTAAAATGGGATTTATACCATTCGATAGGTAATATAAAACTCTAAATTTAGAAAGTATTTTAGTATTTAACATTGTAATTGTTATAAACAAAATTTAAAAAAAAATTATTTTTTTGTCTTTTGTTTTATCGAAAATGGTAAAACAAATGAAGAAAGTAAATAGTACATCCGAAAAGGATCAAAAAGTACATTATGTGTGAAATATTTCATAATTTTAAAATAATACTTGTAGAAATTATACAAAATTATAAAAAGTTAAAAAAAAAATTTTTAGAAAAAATTAATTTTTTTTTTAATTTTTGTAAACTAATTTTATTAATGTATTTTGATGCAGAAAAACTAAAATAATCGATTTAACAATTACTTTACTAGGAGTGATCGGAAAGTTGGGTGGGATTACCCCTCATTTTTTGTTTTTTTTTTGTTTTTGGAAAAAACCTGGAAAAATGAAATTGAAATATGAACTTTTCGTTCCCAAACGTACCCGCGCCCAAACGGCTCTCGCCCAAAAGTCCCTGCGCCCAACAGTCCCTGCGTCCAACAGTCCCTGCGTCCAAATAGCCCGCGCCCAAACGGCCACGCCCAGACGGCTGCTCCCAAGCTGCCGCGCCCAGATGTCCGGCTCCGTATAAAATAGTATAACAAATTTCTATATTACTTGAAATCCTTGAAAGCTTGTACAAGCATAATCAATATCCTCAATTCTAACTTTCATATTAACTACCAGAGCATTGGTAGAACCTGCTAGCAAAGCTCTTCTAGGATAAGTATGAACTTGTGCGTCATCTGAATAACCATTATCCACAGACCAGTTTTCAACTGTTGAAAAACTAGAGCGATTATAATTAAACTCTGGAATGTACCTAAGAAAAAATATTAACAAAATAAAATCAACATATTTTTATTTGAGGAAAGAAGTCCAGTACTACAGAAATATATTTGTTAGAATTAGTTCAAATGTGAAATTGGCAACTAGTTTCGGCTTCAATCATCATCAGGCCGTAAACATCATGGAGCAAACAGTGAAATAAAATTTTAGTTTAAGCAACATTAAAATTTCATTTAATTAAGTTGTATAAAATATTATATTAGAAGTTAAGAAATTAAAAAAAAAAAACGGTTGTACCAAGTACAAAAGGAAAAGGATCAGGAAAATCCTGACCCAAAACAGGTCAAGTGGCATTTGAATGAGTGTGCCACTTGTGGCCTGTTTTTGGTCAGGATTTTCCTGATAATTTTCCTTTGTACTTGGTACAGCCGTTTTTCTTGATGAGACACATCATGTGTCCCCACAATGTGTTTTTAAAATTTTTAATTTCTCAACTTCTAATATAATATTTTAATTTTCAGTACTATGCAACTTAATTAAATAAAATTTTAATATTGCTTAAACCAAAATTTAATTTCACTGTTTGCTCCATGATGTTTATAACCTAATGACAATTTTACATTTGAACTAATTTTAACAAATATATTTCTGTGGTACTGAACTTTGTGTGTTTCTTTACTCATTGGTTGACCATATTTGAGACATGGATAACCTGATGAATTTATATTTTTATTTATATACTCACGCGGTATTCCTAAATATATCTTCATTTTCTAACATATTAAACGAGTAGCAAAGCCCTTCGTCAGTTACAACAGGACGAAATATTTTGCTGCAATTAAATTGTTGTCCCATCCAACTACACGAATCCAAAAATTTTCTGTTACCCTAAAATGTATGAGTCGATTCAAATTGTCAAGAATTTCAAATAATTATCACTTGAAGAAAATTGAGTTTTTTATAACTATAAATCTAGGCAGAATAGAAAAAAAATTGGTTGTGTCGCCTAAAAAATATACGCGAAGTCTTTTTCAGACATTTAATGTTAAAGTTTAAAATTTTGACATTTTTCAATTGACATATCGCAAGTCAAAGTCCCTGACTTATGGGTTCTTCCAACGGGTAACAAAAACCATATACCAAATTTCAGCTCAATCGGATTAAACGTGAGGCCTCTATCGCGGAAGAATACTCACAGACACACAGACAGACAGACACACAGACAGACAGACAGACAGACATACAGACAGATAGACAGAGAGATATATAGACTCCCATCTGGAAATGGTCTTAATCATCTCAGGTGACCTCAAAATGGATATTTCCATCTTTATCTCGAAAATTTGTTTTAGCTCGTTCACAATACTTTCCCTTCCCGGAGGTGGGTCGGGAAAAACAAATAAAAATTTTTACAAGTAGTAAAATATCGGAATAATCGAAAATAATTGCAATAAATGGAAAAAAATGAAAAAGTTCGGAAAAAATTTAAAAAAATAAATAAAATCGGGAAAAGTTGGAAAAAAACAGGAAAAAAATTGGAAAAAATTGTAAAAAATTGAAAGAAATTGGAAAAAATTGGAAAATATTGAAAAAAAAATAAAAGAAATTGGAAAAAAAATTGAAAAAAATTAGAATAAATTGGAAAAAATTGAAAAGTCAGAAAAAATTGAAAAAAAAATAAAGAAGATTGTAAAAAATTGGAAAGAAATCGGAATAAAATCACGAAAAATTGGAATAGTCTTAAAAGTGAAAAATATAGGAGAGATCGAAAAGAATTGTGAAAATGGAAAAAAAAATTGAAAAAGCGGAAAAATATGGGAAAAAATTGAAAATAATTGAAAAAAATTGAAAATAATTAAAAAAAATTGAAAAGAAAATTAAAAATATTGCAAAGGAAATTGAAAAAAATTGAAAAAAATTGAAAAAATATGGAAAAACTTGAGCAAACCCGAAAAAATCGTAAATAATCCTACATAATTGGAAAAAGTTAGACAAATCGAAAACAATTGCAAATAAATGAAAACATCTGACTAAAATTGGAAATAATTAGAAAAAGTCGGAAAAAATTGAGAAAAATTGAAAGAAATTGGAAAAAATTGAAAAAATTGGACAAAAAACGGGAAAAAATGGAAAAAGTGGGAAAAAAGTTATAAGAATATGGACAGTTTAGAAAAAATCACAAAAATCGAAAACAAATGCAAATAAATGGAAACAATGCGATAAAATTTATAAAAATTGGAAATTATTTCAAAAAAAGTGAAAAAATCGAAAAAAACCGAAATAAACTGGAAAAAAATTGAAAAAACTGGAAGAAATTGGACGAACCTGAAAAAATCGTAAATAATCCTGCATAATTGGAAAAAATTAGATAAATCGATAACAATTGCAAATAAATGAAAACATCTGAATAAAATTGGAAGCAACTCGAAAAAGTCGAAAAAATTGAGAGAAATTGGAAGGAAAAAAATTAAAAAATTGGACAAAACCAGGAAAAACTAAAAAAAATTAAAAAAATTCAACAGAATTGAAAAAAAGTGAAAAAACTGAAAATATTGAAAAAAACTAAAAGGAACTGAAAAAAATGGAAAAAACTGGACGAACCTGAAAAATCGTAAATAATCCTACATAATTGGAAGAAATTAGATGTATCGAAAATTGAGAGACATTGGAAGAAATTGGAAAAAATTAAAAAATTGGACAAAATTGGTAAAAAACGGAAAAAATTGAAAAAATCATTCATTTTTTTAGCCCAAAATTTTTACCTATTATTTTTTTTAATTTTTAAATATAATTTTGATTGAAACCAACCCATTGGAGAATCGTTCTACAGGTTAAGAAATGGAATTCACGTTTCAACAGGAATTCTTATTTCAAATGGCGCCCAACGTGGGCGCTATTGGGTACATGATACATGATGACGAGAATGTAATTGATTGATCAAGCAACGGAATAAAATAATTCATAAAAAAGAAGTAAGCACTATTATTATTATTTCATTTACAAAATTTATTCATAAGAATGTGATAGGAGGCGATTTTCGAAGGATTATAAGTAGATACAGTTGAACTAAGATTTCAAATGAAAAGTAGACAGTCAAAAAAAGTTAGAAGGAGAGATAGAGAGAGGCAAGAGCAGAAGTGAGATGCGGACGAATTCTTGCTGCTTCTTTACTTATGTTGAGTAATGTATGATTCTAGGACCTACTCATCCTGTACTACTAAGCGTTTTTGTAAATTCATAATTAGACTTTCATGCCAGACCTTGGTCGAATGCTTGAGCCAGATCCAGAAAATGTCTTTTCTGTCAGTCATTTTTCTATGACATTTTTTGTATCTGGTGTACTTGATCGACTATCGATCGAAATATAAACTAGTGGTCGGAAACTAACTGTTTCCTGTTCATTATTATCGTTTTTTTTTTCAAAAAAAAATAAAAAATAATTCAGACTGTTTTTCATAAGATTAAATTGAATAATTTGAACACTGCCTATTCTTTGCAGTTGTTTTACTATTTTCTCGAATCCTATAGATTTTTTTATATTATCTTAAGCTACATTTTTGGGTGTACTAAGTATATTTCTTCTATTTCATTATTCTTAATTAGGTTTTTTTTTCTCAAAGTTCCTCGTTGGACTGGAAAATATTTTCTAGATATATGGCCTTTTGTTTATTGTCTCTAACCCAGGTACCATTTTTCTCTCATATTAGTAGATTTGTTTCTTTTTTTTGTTCATCCTTTTTATAGGTTTCCAAAGTAAGTTAATATTTATAAATAAACTGTCATTTAGCGTAGGAAATAAATTTGTATTTTTAAATGTAAATTATTTTTGATTAAAAAAAGGCTTCTTAAGGCAAGTAATAAGGTATAATTTAATGGTTTATACCGTCCTTCAGATCTAACCTAAAAACTTACATTATAAAGAAACTTATAGAAATCTTCATCAATTGTTGTAACATTAGGTATCTTATTTTTATAAAGTTTATCTTCACCACACAATAATGACATATATTGCAATCGTTTCAATCTAAAAATATAATAATATAATTTAAAAAATTTATATTTATAAAAAAAATACTTACTCTGTTTTTTCCAATTCTTCCTTATTATTAACACACTTGCTTAAAATTTTTGAATAGTTAAAGTACTTTCTGGTAATTCGAATTTCCCCACAAATTGTTACTGCCGGAAAAGGTATTTCATTGATATTTTTTTCTTCGGACGAGAAATTCACTATTATCGGTTGACGTTGCCATTTTTTGTAAGTCTGGTATATTACCGCAATGCAAACCAAAAGACTTGTCATAAATACAGCAATCCAACAAATTCTAAAACAAGAAAAATATTTTATATATCGGGAAGCACAATTGTCGTATTTATTAATTATAATTAATATATTTATTTTAATTAGACATAAATATATATTTCCTAATAGTCTAGATCAGTGTTTCTCAAACTGTGGACCAAATCCTAGCAGGGGCGTCAACCCAAAAAATTAAAAAGGATATATTTATCAAATTTATCTTATTTAAAAGATATTTTCTAAATTCAATTACTCCATTAAGTCACAAAATTTAATTCTTTATTTTATTAATAGCTGGGCGATTTTAAATATTCAAATTTCCGTCCCTAATCATATGACAAGAAATTGAACTCGAAGAAGCATTCTTTTCGCTTTAGTCATCAGATTCAGTGGTCTCAGAGTCGAGATAATTATTTTAGTTTGAGAAACCGTTCTATACAGGTATTAACAATTTTATGTATCACCTTTGTATTTGTTAGACGTTTTTTACCTCTCGCCCTTCATATAAGAGAGGTATAGGAATCATGCTAAAAATTGGGTAGTGAATTTTCAATGGATAAACACGTTTTAGGGTCCCTAGAATACGATTTTAATATTTTCGCGATGATGTCTGTGTGTGTGTGTGTGTGTTAGTGTGTGTGTGTGTGTGTGTGTGTGTGTTAGTGTGTGTGTGTGTGTGTGTGTTAGTGTGTGTGTGTTTGGATGGATGTTGTAGTAACGATAACTCAAAAACTACTGAATAAAAAAATTTGAAATTTTGCATACAGGATTCTGATACCCTAGATTAGATCTGATTAGATTTTGGTGCCAATCGCACAACCGGAAGTGGCAGTTGCCATGGGTGATGACGCCATTATTATACAAAACGGCAATAAAGTTTTACACATATATTTTGTATACCCTATAGTTTATTTTCATCTCATTAAAATTTTCGAAACTTTTGCCATTGTTGCCAGATTTCCAAAAATATAATTTTTTTTCATACTTTTTTGTGTCAACCTGTAAATTTTTGATTCAAAAATGGCGAGAGGTCATGTGCTGGCCACATCAGATTTTTTTATCTGTATCCACGTATTTTATGCAATTAAATCTATTCCATTTTTCCCTGCTCTCCCTATTTTCGTAAAAAATCGTAAAAGATCTTAAAAAATCGTGAAAAATCATATAAAAACAAAAAAAAATCGTAAAACTCGTAAAAATCGTAAAAATCGTAAAAAACCGTAAAAAAAACGAAAAAGTCTTAAAAAAATCGTAAAAAATCGTAAAAATCGTAAAAATCGTAAAAATCGTAAAAATCTAAAAATCGTAAAAATCGTAAAATTCGTAAAAAACCGTAAAAAATCGTAAAAAAAGCGTAAAAAACCGTTAAAAGTCGTAAAAAACCGTTAAAAGTCGTAAAAAATCATGAAAAATCGTTAAAAATTGTAAAAAATCGTAAAAAACCGTAAAAAACCGTAAAAAATGTAAAAACCCGTAAAAAATCATAAAAAAACGTAGTGACCGGTTTCGATATTTTTAAATAAAAAGGCGGAGATATTTTTTTTGATATCTCAACCCCCTCCAGTTTCCACCCCCTTACAGGTAGAATTCTCAAAAACAATAGGGTTCCTCTAGATACGAGAAACCGATTGGCGACTGACGGACATTAATTTTTTTTCACCTAATCGTGTTGTGGTTGGCTCAAAACGTTGAGCAAAAAAGATTTTCAAATTTTTTTCATGATTTTAATACTTCAGGTCCGGACCCAAGTAAATTTTTTTCAAGTATTCAACGTTTTATACCTATATTTAGATTTATTTTCTTTAAATCGGATTCTTATCACCGTGTATATAATTTAGAAATTTTTGATGACTTACACTGTTGCCCAGAAAATAAATAACAAGAATTATCAGTTTTGAGTTAGTTAATGTCGCATATAAAAAATTGTAAAAAATATAATTAAAATTTGTAAGCTGTTATTCCAGTTCCATTTAAATAAAAGTTTGTTCATATTTATGAAATTATTCTCATATTAAATCAATCCGATGGATTGTGGTCCTTCGTTTTTGAAGAATTTTGGTCTCAAGTACAGTCCCCTATAAGAAGTAAATTTTTTTTTTTTTATTTTACTATTAGTTTATATAGTTTATAATAGGACGATAAATATTTAATTAAATTATTACCAAAGCATCGTACATCAAAACTTACTTTTCAAAAACGGTGCGTCTTTCACCAAAATACTTCAAGCCATGTATTCCCGTATATTCGCAATACTCTCTACAATATTGCCTCACTTTCTTGCCGCTCTTTTTTCCGCTTCGCTTATTTTCCAACATGCCACTAATAGTCGAAACATACCCGTTTTCTATAGAACCCATCACCGCTTTAGCCATGTATCAGATGAGTGTGAGTCGCGATCTTTTTAACTTTTTCTTATTTTATGTTTGTTTTTCGCAGACATGGAACTTATTAAACTTATTAAATGTAAACAGAAACTAATGGTTTTGGTATTTACTGAAGGCGGATAGCTTATAGAATTATTAGTATTTTGATAAATAGTCGGGAAGACAAATAACAATTATAAACATCATTCAAATATTAATAATAATCAAAAAATGTTAAACCGGAAGACCACCTTTAATATTATGAAAAAATGAAATATTTCAGTCACTGAAACCCAAATTGAACTATTTTTTTTTTCTACATTGCAACCCTAATTTTAACTTTCAAAAACCATTATTTCACTCAAAATTAGCTTGTAACCGAGATACTGGGTGTTTTAATCATTTTGGTAATTTCTTCCTGTCGAACTACAATGTATATTTTTTAATGTTTAGTACACATCTTTCTCTTTCGGAATCCAAATGAGTCACTTACTAATCACAAGGAAAATTTAGGATAGAACTAATAAAAATATACCTCAAAACAACACCCTGTATATTGAAACGATCAAAATCTATTTTTATCTTTAAAAACGCGCAAAAAACTGAATTAAAAACTACTGTTTAACTAGTCAAATTTTATTCCTCAACTGAAGTTTTTAAGAACTTTTAGACACTGTAAAGTGGTTATTATTAATTTTGAAAAAAAAGCTATTGAATTCATACTTTTTTTAAATTTCTAAGTCATTTTAAACTGGTTTACTGTAGTAAGTTTGAGTTTTCGAAAACACAAAATTACGGCAAAAATATTGCCGTTTTTCACTTCTTTTCATTTTTCTGTTTTTTTGTTTTTTTTTCAGTTTTTTATTTTTTTTTCGGTTTTTTTTCCATTTTATTTTTTATTGTTCTGTTTGTTTTTTAATTATTTCCTTTATTTTTTCTTATTTTTTCTTATTTCTGTGATTTTTTCGATTTTTCGGTTTTTTTCTAATTTTTTTTTATTTTTATGTCTACAGTTGTTTCCGGTTTTTTTAGTCGTTTTTTGTTTTTTTTTGCATTTTTTTGTCATTTTTTTGTGATTTTTTTACATTTATATTCAGATTTTGTTTGCAATTATTTGCATTGGCAGTTTTATGCCATTTTTACGATTTGTTTCCGATTTTTAACTATTTTTTGAAATTTTTTCCTATTTTCTGCAATGTTTTACGTTTTTTTTTAGAGTTTTTTACCTTTTTTTTTTAGCAATTGTATCGATTTTTTGCGATTTATTTCAATTCATTCGATTTTTTTCATTAGTTGTTCTTATTTTATCGCGCTTTTTGCATTTTTTGCGATTTTTTTGCGATTCTGTAGTTTATTTTGCGATTTTCAGAGACTTTGCGTTTTTTTTCCGTTTTTTTACCATTTTATTTCTGATTTTTTCGTATTTTACATTTTATTTTTTATTTTTTCCAAAATTTTCTGATTTCTCTTTAAACTTTAAGTGTTTTCTATTTTTTTTACCTTTTTTAGCAATTGTATCGTTTTTTTGCGATTTATTTCAATTCATTCGATTTTTTTCATTGGTTGTTCTTATTTTATCGCGCTTTTTTTTGCATTTTTTTACGATTTTTTTGCGATTCTGTAGTTAATTTTGCGATTTTCAGATACCTTTTTTCCGTTTTTTTACAATTTTATTGATTTTCTGATTTTTCCGTATTTTACAATTTTATTTTTTATTTTTTTCCAAAATTTTCTATGTTCTATGTTTTCTAATTTTTTTCGATTTATTCTGATTTTTTCACATTCTAGACTAAATTTTCAATGTTATTAAATTATGTGAACAAAATTTCCATTCAGTTATATTTTCAATGGCATAGATTTAATGATAATGATCAATAAAAACGATTAATGAGAACCCGCCTAAATACAACATAAAGATTTTTTTTAGATTTTGTTATAGCGAAAAATTTGCATGTATTTTCAAAATGTGAAATTCCGTTTTCAGGATCTTATTTAGGATCAACTCTGTATACGTAGAATGCGTAAAAAAAAACTTGGAAAACTATACATATAAGTAATTGTCTCATCCATCTTTTGGTTTAAGTTGACAAGGCGAATTCATCTAAAATAGTAAATTACCTAGATATTCTTGGTATTGTCTAGTTTACATTTCTCAACTTGACGTGTTGGAACAAGTAATAATATTAATGGAAAACTACCAACTTAGAAAATCGAAATAAATGACATCCATGTTAAAAAAAAAACCTTTTATAATAATTAAAAATGTGGATTATAAGAAACGAAATATTTTTTTTAAAGTTCAATATCTTATATAAGAAAATTTTGTAATCACAAATTTAAGTTCACCAACCTCTATAATTTATAAAAGTTCTCCGAAATAATGGAAAATACTAAAATAAATTTTAGGTAGTTTTCAAGGGTCTGGAAATTGTTTAAAATTGTACAATAATCGATCAATTTCAAATTCAAACATAAATAGTAAAAATTTCTTTAATAAAATTTTGAAGTAGTGGAAATTATAATAATTAAATAAAATTTCTAAATCGAATAGAATTAGTTTTACCTCTCAATAAAACATACTAAAATAATAATAAAAAAAAGATTTATTAATTTTTTTTAATAGTCTACGTACTATGAATGTATAATGTGTGTAAAGTATGTGGGTATCATAAATCATTATTAACTCAATTAGTTTTGGTTTTCCTGGAAAAATTAGTTGAAAAAAAGCTATTGAGTTTACATGTAATTTTAAATATCTGCCAAAATTGAAATTTTATGGAAATATATTTCAAACAGGACTGTACGGCTGCAGACAAAGAAAATAAATTTAATCTAATGTCTACTATCCATACTTTTGTTACGTATTTTTTTTCATTCGTACCGTCTCCTTTTTCCCCTACTTTTTCTGTTTTCAATGTTTCCAACTTATTTTTCCCTATTTTTTCCACTTCCCCTCCATTTTTTCTCCTACTTTTTTTACTCTTTTCTTTAAGTTTCTACTTTTTTTATTGCCCCACTTGTCTTTCCCCTATTTATTTACTGTTATCTTCATTTTTTAATCTTTTTTCCCACTTCTTCTCCTTTTTCCTACTTTTTTATTGTTTAAAACTTTTTTCTGACTTTTTTCCATTCACACCCTATCCATTTTTTTACCCTACTTATTTCTGGTTCCAATTTTTTTCTGTTTCCCTCCATTTTTTTCCCTACTTTTTTACTGTTTTCTTTAACCCTTCAACTGCGGGCAACATTTTACAGCGCAAAAATATTGAAAAATACATTAAAACATTTTGGCATTAGTTGAACTTTGAGTGAATTTAAATAAAACATCAATAAACTTGATTGTAATAATTTTCAAAAATTCAAAAACAAAACTGAGTAGGTATAAAGAAATTCAAAAACTTCGAAAATTCAAAATTTCAGGAAAAAAATGTCTAGAAATACAAATATTTCAATAAGTTCAAAAGCATAAAAGCATAAAATTTCAAAAATTTTAAAAAGTAAAAATGTCAAAATATTCAAAAATTTCTAAAACATATCGAAAAATTAAAAAAAACGTAAAATTATTCGATTAATTAAAAATATTTAAAAAAATTCCAGAATTTTAAATATTTCAAAAATGTCAGAATTTTCAAAAAAATCATTTGAAAATTTCTAAAATATAACAAAAATTTAAACAGAAATTTGAAATTTTGGATTATTTTTTTCGAAAGATTAAAAATATCCGATTAATTAAAATTATTTAAATTTTTTTAAGAATTTCAAACATTTTAAAAATGTCAGAAGTTTCAAAAAACATTGTTCGAAAATTTCAAAAATATGAGAAGTTTTAAAAATTGTAAAATTTGTAAAAAGTAATATTTGTAAAATTTGTAAAATATGTAAAATTTTGTAAAAATTTGGAGGGAAATAACGAAATATCAAAATTGTTTATTTATATACGACATCCGCAGTTAAAGGATTAAGTTTCTACTTTTTTCCATTTTCCCACTTTTCTTTCCCCTACTTATTTACTATTTTCTTCATGTTTTAATCTTTTTCCCACTGCTCCCCGTTTTTTCCTACTTTTTTACTGCTTAAATTTTTTTCTGACTTTTTTCCATCATACCCTCTGCATTTGTTTTCCAATCTATTTTTTGTTTTCTCTATATTTTATAATTATTTTTTCAATTTCTCTCCATTTTTTTCTCTACTTTTTTACTTTTTTCGTTAAGTTTCTACTTTTTTCCATTTGCCCACTTTTCATTCCCCTATTCATTTACTGTTTTCTTCAATTTTTAATTTTTTTTCCACTGCTCCCTCTTTTTTCCTACTTTTTGACTGTTTAAAACTTTTTCTGACTTTTTTCCATTAATACCCTCTCCAGTTTTCTACCCTACTTCTTTCTGTTTTCTGCATGTTTTAAAATTATTTTTCCATTTTCCTCCATTTTTTCCCATACTTTTTTACTGTTTTCCTTAAGTTTCTACTTTTTTTTAATTTTTCCACTTTTCTTTCCCCTATTTATTTACTGTTTTCTTCATGTTTTAATCTTTTTTCCCACTGCTCCCCCTTTTTCCTATTTTTTTACTGTTCAAAACATTTTTCTGACTTTTTTCCATTTACACCCTATCCATTTTTTTACCCTAGTTTTTTCTGTTTTCCGTATGTTTTAAAATTATTTTTCCTATTTTTTCCATTTCTCTCCAATTTTTTTCCTACTTTTTTACTGTTTTCGTTCAGTATTGAACAATTCATTCCCCCTTTTTTTGGCCCTATTTGTTTACTGTTTTCTTCATGTTTCAAATTTTTATCCCACTTCTCCCTTTTTTTTCTACCTTTTTACTGTTTACTTTATGTTTGAAACTTTTTCCGACTTTTTTTCATTCACACCTCTCCATTTTTTTACCGTACTTTTTTCTGTTTTCATTAAGTTTTAAAATTATTTTTCCAATTTTTTTCCACTTCCGTCCAATTTTTTCTTCTATTTTTTTACTATTTTGTTTCAGTTTCAAACTATTTTTTTTTATTTCCGGTCTCTTCTTTTCCTTATTTATTTAGTCTTTTCTTCGTGTTTTAAAATTTTTTTGTACTTTTTACCCACTTTTTTACTGTTTGCTTAATTTTAAAAAATTTTTTTTAGACTTTTTTCCATTCACAACCTCCTCTATTTTTTTACCTTACTTTTTTCTGTTTTCTGTATGATTTAAAATTATTTTTCCAATTTTTTTCAATTTCCTTCCAATTTTTTCATATTTTTCACTATTTTATTCAAGTTTAAAATTTTCTTTTTATTTCCTCCCTTTTCTTTCCCTTATTTATTACCTGCTTTCTTCATATTTCAAATTTTTTTTCGACTTCTCCCTCTTTTGTCCGACTTTTTTCCATTCACACTCTTCCATTTTTTCACCCTTCTTTTTTCTGTTTTCTCTATATTTTAAAATAATTGTTCCAATTTTTTTCCACTTTCCTCCAATTTTTGGTCCTACCAATGTCTTCTTTCAGTTTCAAATATTTTTTATTTCCCCCCTCTTCTTTCCCTTATTTATTTACTCTTTTCTTCATGTTTTAAACTTTTTTCGTACTTATCCCCCTTTTTTCCTACTATTTTCTTTATGTTTAAAACTTTTTTTAGACTTTTTTCCATTCACACCCCCTCCATGTTTTTACCTTACTTTTTTCGGTTTTCTGTACGTTTTAAAATTATTTTTCCAATTTTTTTTTACTTCTCTACAATTTATTCTCCAACTGTTTCACTGTTTTCTTTCAGTTCCAAACTTGTTTTTAAAACGGGTGAAAATAAGAGTACGCCTGCGCCGAAGACGAGTTGAATTAATTTAACGGTTTTTTAGGACAGGCACAGAGTCGGCCTCAGAGAGAGATTTAAAAAGATTAAATTTGACTGTTTTTGATAAAAAATATATTTATTTTAAAAAAACTAAAAAACAAAATGGAAAAGTGGCTAGAGAGAAACATAGAAAATCAGTCACTATATTTTGTATCGCTTATTCAGGGTTTTTTTTGGTTTATACTGACTCGTTTTTATTAGACAATAGTTTTTTTTTTATTTTTTCTTCAAAATATAAAATTAGTGCGATACAAAATATAGCGACTGATTTTCATTATTCAGCGATATTGGTATTAAGCTGATGAGATAATAAGGACGAATTTTGTGTGTTTCCAATAACCGAAATTTGAGCTTTTAAATAGTGAACAAAATAATATCTCCGAAACTACTTGCCAGATCCATTTTTTTTTAATCGCATGATCCCTCAGAAGAAAGTATTACCAAAAAAAAAGCAAACTTGTCAAGCTAGTAATACAAAACACTTGCATATATTATTTTGTCGCAAGGTAAATTAGATTAAAAACAGAAATGTTATAATGATATATTTCAAAATTATAAAGGTGCCATTACATACTAAGACCAATATACATGATTAAAAATTTTATAGTTTATAATAAAAAATGTATTCAAATAGCAATTCACCCTGTAAATAATCTAATAACCGGCAACCTACTAATTCACATCTCTAGAGAACATTCAATCAAGATAAAAGGATATTAAATGGCATGAACGTGCCACCACCCAAGCTTGCATACCTTTGACAGTAAACAAGAGCTAATTTACATGAAAGTGATTAGTTTTCTATAAACCACCGAAAATGTCACGACTAGACAAAGAAAAGCAACCTCCTCCATTTTTCAAGAGTGTTCGAAATTATTTCAGAGAATATTGTAACTGTACCAGCATCCATGGATTTAGATATTTCGGAGAAAAAAGGACGTACTTTGAACGGTAAAAAAAATCGATTTTTTCTTAAATTTTAATCTCATTAAAAATCAAGACAATTGCTTGAAATTATTCCAATTTTTGTTTTTAGCGTAATTTATGCTATATATATTGTATTATTTGATTGTTCTATTTTTTATATACTTATAACACTATGGTTACATTATTACAAAAAAAACCGGGCTATAATGATCAGATTAACACAAATAATTCAACGTGATTCAATATATCAGATATAGCAGAAAACTACTGGACCTATTGACAGTAAGCTTGGTACGTAGACACTTTTTATCAATGTTTGGGATGATGGGAATTATGTGGGAAACTTCTGGACTGATTGACACCAAATTTGGTATACAGATATCTTGGATGAAAGTGGCGGTGTCAAAGTTTAGATTAAAAACTCGATTTGTGTAATCGATTTATTATTGGATTTTTAGTCGTTTTTTCCAATTTTTAATCGATATTTTATGATCGATTTTTTTAATCAATGTTTTACTTGATATTTTAATCGATAAAATTTGTATTTGTCTTTTTATTAAATTGGCTATTTAGCTAGTGCTAAACTTCTACTCGTACAAAATAAAACAGTTTCCACTATAGTTGTAATATAGGGTGGCGATTTTTTAATGAGATTTTATTGGTTATTTAAATGGGAAAAAAGTAGCGTATCTGGAAGCATCATCACAAAATTAAATTAAATTAAATATTTTACAATTCTTAAAAAATGGCGAAAGTACCACCTGCTTTATTTAAACATTAATAACTCTTAGAGAACCCAAAATTAAGAAAAAAAATTTGTAATTTTTTACTAGACGATAAAGGCTACAAGATTCACCCATTAAACTTAGTTACACCATTAGTGTCAAAATAATGACGCCATAAACAATAAAATAATTAACAAGTGTTTTGGACTTTTTTTAAAAAATGGTGAAAGAACCAACCTACTTTAAAAATTGGTAATCCTTTTAAAATTAAGAAACATTTTTTTTTCATTTATACTAGACGATACAACAAGCTACAGGCTACAAGATAAACCCAACAAACTTACACTGACGTCATTAGTGTCCGAATAAAGACGTCATAAAAAATAAATTGATTAACAACTATTCTGAACTTTTTAAAAAATGGCGAAAGCGCTAACCTACTGTGATAAAAAAAATATATACAGTGTGTTCAATTAAGTCGGCATCATATGGGAAACTTTTTTATTCTTAGTTTTATGAAAAAAAGTTATTCTTTATAAAAAGTTGTGCATGGTCTAAAACAGAAAATACAGTCATCAAATATCAAATTTTTTCAGTGGTATACGAGGTCTGTCAAAAAATATGAGTTTTACTCAAGAGTAAAGTACCCTTAAATTTGACAATATCGAAAAATTTTACTAAAAAAGTTGATCAGAATTAAAAATTACGTTTAAATATGCAATTATTAGAAAACTAAAAGGTTATAATGTGTTTCGTAATCACAAGAGATAAATGTTCATTCAAAATAGAAATATTAGTAAAAAATTAAATAATCTGAAGTTTTAATTTAAATGGATGTACTTGCATATTTAAACGTAGACAACTTTTTATAAAGAATAACTTTTTTTCATAAAACTAAGAATAAAAAAGTTTCCCATATGATGCCGACTTAATTGGACACACTGTAATTCCTAAAGTATTTAAAATAAAAAAATATTTTTGTTTATTTATACTCGAAGATATAAGGCTATAACATGCACCAAATAAACTTACAGTGACGTCATTAGTGTCCAAATAATGATGTCATAAAAAGTATATTCATTAACAACTTTTTAAAACTTTTTAAAAAAATGGCGAAAGTGCTAACCTACTTTATTAAAAAATCTATAACTCCTAAAGTATTTAAAATAAAGAAACATTTTTTTCCATTAATACTGGAAGATACAGGCTGTAACGTGCACACAATAAACTTACAGTGACGTCATAAGTGTTCAAATAATGACGTCATAAAAACTAAATTAATTATCAACTTTTTTAAACTTTTTAAAAAAATGGCGAAAGCGTTCCCTCTTTTATTAAAAAATCTATAACTCCTAAATCATTTAAAATAAAGAAACAATTTTTTTTTACATTTATACTATAAGATACATGCTATAACATACACCCAACAAACTTAGAGTGACGTCATTAATTTCCAAATAATGACGTCATAATAATCAGATTTTCATAAAAAATTGTCATTTTCTGATTTCGTCAGTACACCCTCAACATATTTTTTTTACACGAACCTGGATATTTTATGACACTATTCGAAATAACTTTCAATCTGAATCCAGCGGTATATCATACAATATCATTTAAAGACAGTTTTCGGGTAATGGAAATTTTATTAAAACAGTCAGTTTCTACCATCTTCATTTGAATCAATATTAGTACTATAACTATCAATAAAAAAATAAAGTCCATTCTTCTGAAACTTATGTAACTTTCCAAAATTAAACAAGATAGATAACAATAAGAAAATCATCCATTTTCTTCAACACACTTGACGATTCTGAAATTCAATTTACTTATATTTCTTTTTCTTGGATATCTGCCAATGCATTTTCAATATTTTCGCGAAGAACCTCAATCATTGTATTATAAATTTTATTTTTAAGATGGCCCCGTAAATAAATATCTAATGGATTCCGATCGGGAGATCTGGCAGGTCACACCACTGGACCTCTTGTTCCCATCGATGAATTGGGAAAAGTGTGGACCACATCCATCTTTTGCTGGAACCAGATTCCGTTAAGAAGATACTCTACGTTGCCACCCTGTATACTATGTATTATCGATTCTTATTGTACAATTCGATCAGTCTTTTATATTTCTCGTTTTTAATATAATGATGATTTAAGTGGTCCCTATCAAATACTTCTAAATAATATAAAATAGAGTCGTTAAAAAATAACCTGTAAGATTATCTGCAAAAATTATCATGCCATCAAAGGTTTCTCAATTATTTTTTATATTTCAAAATATTTAGTGCATTTATAAGTTTTTAGGGCAATTGATACTTTTTATTAATTAATTAAAATTAAGGTACAGTGTTTTAATTGGATCACGCCCAGCATTGACCTATTTTGTAAATTGGTCTTCTCTACATCTACTCATAAAAATTATTATTAAGCTAATTTAATAATGACATGATAACTGTTAATCAGTGGAGTGGTTATAGGTTGTTCAAGTGGTTTAAAAATAGACGTAGAAATCTTAAGGAACTGGAACGAGATTAGTTTATATCGGTCAGTCTGGTAGAAGGTTAGAAACTAGAATTAAAGAACATATCAGATACATATACAAATACCATAACTTTGATGTTATTCCTTAATTTTGGTTTTGATATAAACCATAACCTCTTATTCTTCATCTTTTCTTTCCCTTGGACATCTGTCATTTTTTACTCGGTGTTCTTCTTACCCTTTTCTTATTCTTCTATTTTATTCATTACCTGTACATGCTCTTATGTTGTAATAGATTTAAGTTTGTATGGGCTAAACAAGGTTTTTTTTTAAAAATTTCATAATTAATTTTTCTTTGTTTTCACTTTCATAGTTAATTGTATTAGCTTATTTCATGTATATTTTATAATTTTATTGTTAATTATGCCCATTATGTTTAACTTTTCCGCATCTTGACCATCCACGTTCCTTTTTCTTTCTTCTTATACTCGTTATCTGTCATTTTAGTAACTCTCACAAGCTTTACGTTTGTTCCAGTGCTTTTTATGTTGATCTTTTAGTTTTCCAGTTGCATGGTGGACCTCAAAATGTCCTCAGTTCCGTCTAATCTAACTTCCTTTGAACTATGGCCTCCAAAGGGTATTTGTACCCTTTGACTTCCTTTATTGTTTGAATTATAATTCCAATTTGTATTTATTATTGGTATTTAACGAATACTTTAATTTTTATACTGCCTAGTATTAATTCATATTTTTTCATATCCCATATCCCCCCCCACTTACTTATGGTTATGGTTAGTAGATATATTTATGCTAATATGCTAAATTTCAATTTATATTTTTGATGTTGTTAATTCACCTCTTGTCCTGTAAAAAATGTATTTTTCTAGGCCTGAAGATAACTTTTTAGCCGAAACTAGTTGCCAATTGTCAAACTTTACATTCAAAAAATTTTATTATCACCTCAAATCGGTCACCACAATTTTTTGAAAAAATATTTATTTGCCAAAAATTATAATTTTTTTAAATAAATTTATCTGCATGGTATTTTAGGTTTTTGGAACTCATTTGTAGACATATTTTCAGTTGTTAATTCTGAAAAAAAAATTGGTATCGGTAAAACAATTGTTCCAAAAAAATATTACAACTTTTTCATTTTGCTATTCATAGAAACAAGAATAAATCAGAAAAAAAAATATTTTTCTTTTCTAGTATTTGGTGGTTCTTGGTATTCAGCCTAACCCTTGCTGCCTGCATTATATCCATTAGAGAAGTTTATAAGAAATGGTTAAGGAGTCCGGTTATAGTGAGTTTTGCCACAAAGGAAACCCCAATTTATTCTATTCCTTTCCCTGCCGTGACCATTTGCCCTGAGATTAAATCGGCCCAATCCCTTTATAGTCATACAAGGGTCGTACAAAAATTTGTCAACGGTAAACCACTCAATATAAGAGAGTAAGTAATATTTTAATATTAAAGTTAAATCTTTCATAGCTGCTGATCGACAAGGGATAAATCTGCACAGAGAAGGACTTAATAAGGTCAAGGCATGTTTTTGGATTTTTTTTTTGAAAAACTCGAAACAAGCAAAAGGTTGTCTTGATCCTTGACTATATATATATATATCAATGCAATTCAGTTTTAGCATATTTTTATTTATATTATTTTTTGTATGTTTTATTTAGTGACAAGTGAGGATAATGAGATTTGCAAATTTTTATATTTTTTCTTTTAATATTCATACCAATTTTACTGTTTTAATAATTTCTCCTTACTATGGCATTTAGAGTTAAAAAAACGTTTAGTTGTTGAACTTATTTATTAATATTATTATGAAGTCATAAAAAATGATTATAAGTCGATTTAAAAATTGTGACCTCTCTATATATTCATACAGTAACTTTTGAGAATGTCAACATGGCAAATTTTTTTCTTGAGATGTAGAAAAACTTTGAATAGACTATAAATCGAGTAAAACCAATAAATCAGTTTACTTGATCTTTTTTTAGAAAAGAAGTTCTTGATTATATGGGTCTCATCTGTGAAGAAAATGAATTTGTAAAATATTCAGACATAGATGTATTTACAGACGACTTTTATAAAACTTTGGAAGAGGTAACACATAGATTTTACTAACTAATTGTAGAACTCAAAATTTTCCTACAGATTTTGTATTTACGTTTTTTTTTTGACTTACGCATAGTTTCGCCGCATGTTTTTATTTTAATTTTTAAATAATTTTTATCTTATTAAATTATTTTTTTAGATTTATTTTATTATTGAAAATTAAAAAAATACTGTCAAATATGTAATAATAAACTTTCAAAATTTTATTAAAAAATTGTGGAATTTTTAAAAAAATGGATCAAAAAAAATTTGAAATTTTATTACGATTTTCAACTAAATTGAAACCCTTTTAAAATATTAATGATATTAAAATGGGACTTTCACCACGTATTTTAGTTTTTAATTTAGAATTATAATTATTATAGCCAAAATAAAGTTTTTTTTTTTAATTTTTTGTAATTTCGTTCTATCGAAAAGTATAAAACAAATAAAAAAAGTAAATAGTATAAGGCATCCAAAAGTACTATGTGTGTAAATTATTTCATAATTTTAAAATAATATTTGTAAAACATATAGCCAAAATTGTAAAAAGTTAAAACAATTCAAAGGGTTTACCTATGAACTTTTCACAAAAAATTTGATTCTTTTTTTAGTTTTTTAAATTAACTTTATTTTGATACAGAAAACTTGAAAAAGGTCTGTTACCAAATTTGAATAGAATTGAATAAATAATTAATTATTTATTAATTTTAAGCTTATTTAAAAATTTTTCCTAAGCTTAATATTGATATTAAAAATTAAAACAAAAATAACATTACATTTGTATTAAAAATTCTATAATTGTGATTTTTTTCAAAATTTTGGAAATTTAATATAAATTTAAAAAAAATGAATAACTTTAAAAATATTACAGATATAAAAATGAGATTTTCACCATTCGAAACAGAATATATTTTAGTTTCTTCGAATATTAAATTGTAATTGTTATACCCAAAATAAAGAATTTGTTTAAATTTTTTGTCATTTTGTTTTATCGAAAACGATAAAAACAAATGAAAAAAGTAAATAGTACTTCCTGAAGGGATCAAAAAGTATATTATGTGTGAAATATTTCACAATTTTAAAATAATACTTATAGAAGGTATAGACAAATATTATAAATAGTTAAAAAAATTAAGAAAAAGTTAAATTTTTTTTATTTTTTTATACCATCTTTATTGATGTATTTTGATGCAGAAAAACTAAAATAATCGATTAAACAATTACTTTACTAGGAGTATTCGGAAAGTTGGGTGGAATTACCCCCTCATTTTTGTTTTTTTTTTTCGTTATTTTTTTATTATTTAGCAAATTTGCAACATTGACTTTTTCAGTGAAAATATTTAAAATACTTTCTAGATAAATAATGGAACAATGCCTTTTCAAACCTGCGAATATATGGGAAACAAATATGTGGAAAGAGAATGTCTGAAAATATTTAAACCAATTATCACAGACGAAGGAATATGTTATACATTCAATATGTTGGATAAACACGAAATATTTAGAAAAAATTCGTAAGTAATATATGTGATAATTGCTAAATTGTAATTTCCAATCAAATTAGCAGTAAATTGATGATATTTTAATTAATTAATTAACAGCTAAAAAAAAACTAAATTAATCAAGTAGAAAAGTTAATGGTGAATAAAATAAGACATCCAGGATATTTCCTCCAGTGCATAATTCTACTTTTTTATCTGTTGCTTGAACTTCCACCATGTTTAAAAAATCAAAATTACTTCCATACACATTAGTTAGGTTAGTGAGATTCTTGTAATTTTCAAAGAAATTTGAATTTTTTCACTCATTATTTATTTACTATCTATATTCACAAAATAATTCTACATAAAGAGTTCTGGGTTCAACTAACTACTGATCTGTTAGTTAGTCTCATTCTGGTTGCCATTGTAACGCTCTTTGTCTACATCACGCGGTCTTTTCTCGCCTTGGTTCAGGTCTCGGATTGACTCAAACGCCACTTTCCGTTTATAGTATTAAGGACACTTACACCTGGCAGCGTCAGTGAATATTTAATAATGCAGGGTTCGTTATGACCAGGACTAATCTCTTGACGGAGGAGCGGCTGAAAGCAGTACGATTTATTAGTCATACATGAAGTTTCTCCGTTATAGTTATTATACGTTATTAACTTATAAATTTGATTATTTATCATTGTGTGGAGTGTGGTCCAGTGTTAAATATTCCTGGTTCGATTCCCGAGGCTAGATTTAGACAGTCAAGACTTTTGACGGCCGGTAGGGTAGACTTTACTGTTGATAGGATATTAGTTCATGTGAACAGAAGAAAAATAAATAAAATTACCAAATAAAAAGAAACTTACTGTTTACCACTTTTAATAATCAACCTTGTCATAGCCGTTATGGAGAAGGGGTGTCCAACGGGTTCAAGAATCTAAGGCGGGTCTTGCGGGATATGAAACGGCTTTTGCGGGATATGAAACAACTTAGCAGAGGTGAACGATGCGGAAACTAAATTATAAGTACAATCTATGCTTAATCTGGTGAAGGATATTAAAATAATGAATGAACTGAATATAGGGAAGCTGCGGAAAAGTCAAAGCTGGTGAGACACCGTGGATGAGAGATGACTTAGACAAAATCTAGACTGTACAAAATTCAATTTTTCACAGATAACTAACATCTTTTTCGAAATATTTATATGTTGGCAAACCTGAAACACTACACGTGAAGTTATCTTTCGCTTGTTGGCGAAGAATTTTTGCTCGTGTTTTTGTAAGTTCAACACGTGTAATTAGTAAGTGTATATTTGTGACTAGTGTGAAAAATAGGAAGACGTAAGAGATTTCGATTAAGATGGATGATGCAAACAAAAGTAGAGCTAAAAGGAAGAAAAGTTTTCCATTTTCAAAGAAAGGTGAAATAAGATTATTAAATGATATACATATTTGAAAATAAAGAAATGAATAAAATTACCATAAAGGAAAAGGTACTATAAATAACCAATTTCTTATTAATGGTGGCTTTATGCTGGAAATGTTAGATGAAATGGTCCAGGGTAGCAATCACCCTAACTGGAGGTTCAACAGAATACCGCAAATCGGACCGACTAAAAGTAAAGTTAAAAACAATACTAGAAAAACATTGGCCCAAAATCGAATACATTTTTTTGACGAAAAATTGGAGCTGGTGTCCAACAAACGATTTAAATTTATCCTGATCGTACCCAAACACAAAGATCATTCAACTAATTTTGTTAAGAAAAAATAACAGAAACGTCATTTTTTTTAAGATTAGAATTAGAACATGAAATCGACTTTTTCTTCCAAATTAACCAATTTCGGGACTTTACTAATGCTATTGTAAAGTACACTTTTAAAGTTAAAGGAAACTTTAATTTAATTATGGAACTGGCTGTAAAATTAAAAAAGACTAACTTTAAATGTATACAAAAACCATTGTTTATGGCCAATCAAATTTTTAACTTCTGGAATGACTTAAGTAAGGATACAGCATAAACAACACAAGCCATTCCGAGGACCTACGATTTAGATCCGATTCAGGTCTGAAGGTCCCAGACCATCTTCAGGACGTCCTCGGGACTACTGATTTTCCACTTCAATGAGACATCTTTCTGATACGTCTTCAGGACGTCCGATTTAGGTCCAATGTTGAACATTCCATTATATTTTTTATTATTAATAATTAAAAGCAACTGCGTAAACTAATGTTATTACTGCTTTTTCATAAAGATCCAGATAGATCCCATACAAGTCTAAACAGACTTTTAAGTGGTCCCAGAAAGGATTTATGTTGGTCCTAAAAGGATCCTAAATCAGTTCTAGAAACGTCCTATATCTGTCCTATGAAGGAAATGTTCTAACTTGGGAGCAATATAGAACGTTCTGGGGACGCCTTGATTATTACCAAAGTCTGTCCCGAGGACTTCCTGGGGACGTCCCCGGGATGTCCGTTTTCGGATGTTCGTACGTTTGGGAGTAGTGAAAAATTATTCTGTTAATTTGTAATTTTCTTACCCTTTTTCTCATATCTATGTCGTATTTACTTTTGTATATTTTGTATTTAATCTTAGTCCTCATCCTTTATTAATGTGTAATAATAATATTAATTAAAAATTAGTTTTTGACAAATCTTTATGTAAAAATCAACGCTTTACTTTTTTAATATTTAGATGGCAACAACCCAAATATTTCAAATCAAACGTGTTGACATATGAAAATTGGACTATGAAAGAAGGATATGCGGAATCTGTAGGGTTGTATACATACCCCAGAAGGGCATTACTTGCTGGTGCTACAAACTCCCTTTCTGTTACTTTAAATATGTCAACTTTTAATAAAGATCATAGTTGTAAAAGAGCACTTCAAGGATTTAGGGTATGAACCAAAAATAAAAAAATTTGATGATTCTTATAGCATTTTGTTTTAGATAACCCTGCATATACCTTCTCGTGTTCCCAGACCAAGTCAAGAATATTTTAGGGTAAGAATACAATTTTAAATTTTACTAGGACACTTTATATATAAAACATATTTTTTTAGGTACCGTTGAATGAGGTTGTACTGGCTGCGATACAACCACAAATGACCACTACTGATACTGCCATAGAAATTTATTCTCCTTATAAAAGAGAATGTTTTTTTCCCGATGAGAAAAAGTTGAAATATTTTAAATTATATACAGGAAAAAACTGTGAATTGGAATGTCTTACTAACTACACATTGTTTGATTGTGGATGTGTCAATTATTTTATGCCAAGTAAGTTTATAAATATATAAAATTAAACACTTTGTATACCAAGAAGTTGTAAAACTAAAAACTTGAACGTTAGACAAATTTGAAAGCACAAACAGCAATTCATTATCCAGAATTTAAATTACAAAACATATTACTCATTCTTAGAATTGACATAGCGCATACAGAAATAAGACATAAAATATTTACGAGCTTCTTTTAAATCTCCAAAAGCAGAACCAGAAAAGACGTCATCATAAGAGACTCCGAGGGCAGGTATATGTATGTATGTCATAAATTGTATTCTCTGTCCTCGAATTTCCCCTAAACGTCAAAATCAGTTGCTGCAAAAACCATTACGATGCATTTATACCAGAAAATCGGGGTTTAGTTTTTGTGTTTAACGAGGATTTTGCTTATTCAGGAAAAAAGACTATCTCGAGATAGTTAATGGCATTAAATAAGCAGTTTGAGGAAAGAAAATGACAAATGAGTTCGTCCTAATCGATTTGTGGCGAAAATAAAACATTACCCGGGAAGACAGAACCACACAATTTAATCTAAAACAGAAAAGATTAATTAGATTGTCTAGATATTATTGCTCTTTTTTCGACAAATTGAATGTAATAAAAAATAACTAATATTATGTTTTTTTTATAATTTGAATAATATGCACAGAGATAATGAACAATAAACAGTTATTTATGTATCAAAAGCGTAAAATATGCGTTTATACTCAGCGGCATGAAATTGATGATCAAATATTAAACGCCAACGGTCATAAACACCTATTACGGCCGTGATGCTTATAAAATGTTATCGACCTATTTATAGGATCGGTAATAGTCAAAGATTAATATTTAATTACGTACGTACATATAGGGAAGTTATAATTGAACTTTAAAGATAAATTAGCTTCATCATTTTATACCATAGCTGCCAATTTTTATCGATCGATCGGCAGCAAAACTATCAGGATATTTCCATCGATATCTCGAAATTTTTATCCTCGTTTACTATACTTTATCTTCGATGGGAACAGGAAAGTAGAAAAATTAAATATGAAAAGAAAAAAAATTAACAAGCTAATACGAGATTAATAAATTTTACTATGAATAATTATGAATACTTAAAACTAGGGCTTCATGCGAGAGAAGATAAGGCGAGAATTTCAAAAATCTCATCTCGGTCTCGTGAAAAAAATAAGTCTCGTTTCAGTCTCGGTCTCGTCTCGTAACCGTATTAATTCTATTATTAATTTATAAATTGGTGATTATTTATTTATTTTTATTTTTTATTTGGACGCTTCTATCAACTTTTTTTTATTCATACATGTTACAATATATTCGCAAACATTTTACATTTTATTAATGATAAATGTTAATTAGTTTAAAAATATTATTTTATTATCAATTATTTTTTATATGGGAGGAAAATTTTATTTAAAATATTTTATTAACACATAACTCGATCAAAATGTAGGTATAGGTATTAACTTTTAAACAGTTCAAAATATTTTGACAGTTTGACTACATACTTAGCTAAAAAATAATTCGATTCTATTGGCTCAAAAATTTGTATGATAATGAAAATCTATATCATAATGAAAGTCACCATGAAACAGATTTTAATCTTTTAATTAGCGTATTATAAAATAGGAGTAGAAAAAAAAGTTATAAGTTTAATTAATGTTGCTTTTATAAAACATTATCATAAAATTAAATATTTTTCTTTCATTTGTATTCAATCATTACTAAATTCCAATATCATAAAGTATATTAATTTTTCTGATGAGTAATTATTCTAGATATCTTTCACATAATTATTGTTTTAAAGTCGAATTTATAATCCTTCGATTGTTTAAAATTTCAAACTTTTATACCGTTAAAAATGATAAAAAATAATAAGTAAACCTTCAACAACAAATGCAGTTTCTAGAAGACTTAACTGGGTCGTAAAATTTTATTACCCTCAAACTGTTTGGAAGTCCTAAAAAATTCGAAACACATTGAGAGTTTTATTTTATATAAAATAAAATATTTCACAGATGGTTACCAGATTTTAGATTTCGTAAATTTATCGTAACCTATGCAGACTTTTCTTTTATTATAAAAAATTAAATGTAAATACTGCATGTTAATTTATTTTTCTCGGAAAATCAGAAAAAAAATCTGAAGAAATATGAATGGCAGAAACGGGACTATCGGGCCGTATGTGGTCTCGGTATCGCCTAAATAATATTCAAAAAGGTCTCGTCTCGGTTTGACGAGACGAAAAAAGTATCGTTCTCATGTGAAGCCCAACTTACTGATTGACACTAAAATTTTGGCAAATTACTAAGCGAAAATACTAGATTTAGACGAATTTAATGAAAAATAATAATTTGTTGGATTCTCTTTTCGTCCATTACTCTTAATAAAATAACTGTTACATTTTTCCCCGATGATCGACTGGACCAAAAAATACCCACAATTTGGCTACTGCCAACCCTTCTCAAAAAAGACGAAGAAACCTATACTGAATCTCTAGAGGAGTCTCAAATTACTCACCGGCCTCGAAAATTTTAAAATAGAAGAAACTATGAGAACTAAATAGTTATAATTTGTGTTAGCGTTACATTCATTGGTTGAATTATTATAATTGTAATAGATATAGTAAGTACTGAATATAACTTTTATATAGAAATAGCAAAATTAACAGTTTTAATACGAAATAATGTAAGTAATAAGGATTTTAATATTATTGGATAAATTGTAAAATAATATGGAGAGAGCTTAAAACATTTGATTCGGAAAAGTCACTGTGATGGGAAAGAGAATGTTCCTTTGTCATCTAGATGTGTCTTTTTTGGTAAGTGGGGTTAGAAATTTATATTTTGTAAAATGTTAAAAAAATTAAGTAGGCGAAAAGTGAATAGAAAAAAAATTGGATAATTATTGATTGATTAAAAGTTTGTCAATGAATTTTTTTTAATAAACAGGAATTTGTTAGATAGAACGTAATGTATTTGTAAGGAAATGTTATTGAATTGGTATGAAATATAATGGAAAATAAATAAAAATAAGAAAAAAAAGTTTATTTATATAAAAAATTTAAATACTAGGTTAATAAAAAGAAGAGTCAAAATCAACAATACAAAGTAGCAGAAATAATATCAGAGACAAAAACATCTCAAAGGAAAACGAAGTAGAAAAATTTGGTAGCAGACTGAAAAGCAGCCGAGGATTATATTTTTTTTACAGAAATTTTATTTTTTTTATTATTGTAAATTTAAATTTTATTGTTATTTAGAATTTGTGAACCCACTCCAAAAATGAGAACTACATGAGAAGGACTGGAAAGTCTTTAGAAAACAGGGGTTTCCAAGATAGGGAAAATATGTGATATGACATCTAAAGCCTTCAGACCAATCAGTCTGCCACCTTTGGAACAACATAAGAGACGATATACTAAAGGAGAACCCTTTCAGTGCACGTCAATATACGCATAACAACGAGAAAAGTCTATAAAACTAGCACTAACTCTGCGGTATTTTTCCTAGCCATTACAGGGTAGTGGAGGAAACAAACTAACAACGAGCCAGGGACGGACTTACTTGTTGAAGTACTTTCAACACTACCTTTAAATAATATGGCCTCAATTTTGTTGTGTAAATTATTTTATTTTCCCTTTTTATCAACAATTCATAAATACATTTTTTTATCAATAAATATTCCAACATCTCTTACGAAAATTGTCCCCGTAACAATTAAAAAAAATCATCAAATTTCAAAATTGACAAAAATCTTTTTTTCTTGATCTCACTAGTTTAATTTAATTATTTTAAATTGCCAAGTAATAATTCAGCCAAGATTGATCATCTTCAATCTGACATCTATGACTATTTTATATTTAAATTTTCTTATCAATGTATTCTAGATGACGTTAAACAAGGATGAAATCACCACTACTGTGGGTAGTCCTAGTTTATGACTTATTGCTAAGCACAACATCCAAAAGCATTTATTGCTTAAGATACGTTGCTGATATAGCAATCCTAGTCAGAGGAAGATCCGCTAAGAGCATATCAGAACGTTCACAAGACGTTCTAGATATTGTTGATAAATGCTGTAAAAGGGAAGAACTACAAATAAACCCTCACAAACCACAGTTGTCAAATTTACAAAGAAAAGAAAACTGTTAGGACTTAAAAACCTAATACTCAACGGAGTTGAAATTCCACTTGTAAAATGAGTTATCTACATATAATTATTATCTTCAAAAATTGGCCTAAAAAGCCGCATATGTCTTAACATAAGTCGACCGATGTGTGGCAAAAAATGGGGGCTACAACCAAAGATGATGATATGTATGTACACTATGGTACTATGTTATACTACGGTTTGGTGGTATGGTAGCCGAAGAGAATAGGCTAGAGCTATCCAAGTGCTCAGTGGAATACAAAACCTACCACCCTTACATATTCACATATAGGGAGAATCCAAGTTAGCGACATGTAGACTAATAAAAGTATAGCAACCCATAATTAGTCAACATGGTGCTGTCTGTGGAATATTACATAGAGTTAGAATAGGGATGCCATCAGATGAAATACTTCCTAAATACAGCTTTGAAGACCCTTTCAAAGTACATATGCTAGATCGAAGCGTTTGGAAAGAGGAAAATCCTATCCAAGCAGAAATGGTCTGGTATATAGATGGCTCCAAAACCAACGATGAGTTTGAGCGAGTATTTACAATGCTAACAGAAAGACAAAAGTCTCACTTGCTTAACAATATTGTACAAAAAAGATATTAAGGCAACAAGTTATATCAAAAGCTATAGCCATACACTCAGATAGCCAAGCAGCATTAAAAGCATTATGCTCCATGCAAGTTAAATCAAAACTTGTATGAGACTTCTTGAAGGCCCTAACAGAGCTTGGTAGTCGAAACAGACCAACAATAGGTTGAATTCCGGGATATGAGTGGCACCGGGGTAATGAAGTGGCACGAAAAGGGGCAACACAATCTCTAATCGAACTGAAACCATTCTGTGGCATTGCATAGTCAGGGCATTCACCAAATCGATGGAAGTTAAATATGTTTCCTTAACATTATAAAAATGAAATCGTTGGCCGAATTTATATTTTCATGAAAAGTCTATGTTAAATATATGTTATTAAAAGTTGTTTATTATATTATAAATAATCAAAAGAAATATATCTGTTAAAAACTAATGATCATTATGAAGTAATATTTTGCACATTTTCAGAGAAAAAATTGATGTATATATTTTGTCCAATATATACTATAAATATTAGTATGTAGTAGGATAATAAAAATATTCATTGAATTAGCTAAAATTATCTTTTCTTGATTTTTATTTTATGTTTAAGGAGAAAACACAACAAATATTTGCGGCATAGCAAACTTGAGCTGCATGAAAAGAGCCCAACATAGATACCAATTGGGCGATTTAAGATCAAAATTGATAGACAAAACAAAAACAAACACGACAAGAGTTTTTAAACGAATTTTGAAACATTTGACAGATTGTAACTGTATGCCTACTTGCACTGATCTCACTTACAACGTCGAAACGTCTCAAAGTAAATGGGACTGGATGGAATCGTTAAGAGCTGAAAAGAAATCTGGAGCTTTTGGATACAAACGTGATGAGTAAGTCTAGTCAGTTGTTGCTTATTTTATTAATTCCAATTAAAATACAAAATCTTATATTCTCGAATATATTCCATTTTTAAATCCACCCTGTAATTGTGGTTATAAAAAATAATGAAAATCTGTTTCAGCTACTACGTATCTAAACTCATTCTCTTCTTTAAATCTTCGCAGTTTATTACATCTCAAAGGCACGAATTGTACGGTCCTACTGACTTTCTGGCAAATTTCGGCGGATTACTAGGACTCTTTACCGGATTCTCGATCCTTTCGCTCATGGAGGCCATTTATTTTTTGACAGTCCGGTTATGCTGCAATTTCAAGCTTTACGGTTATTGGGCAGGACCTGAAAAGTAATACATTTGAATTTATATTGGAAATTTCTGTTTTCCCTTTTTAACTCTGTATTTTATTAGTTTCTGTTTTTAATAAAATTTTATCTTGATTAGATATCTGATTTGAATAGACCCTATCACAGCGTGGAGCCTTTTTTCCTCGGCTACTGGTTGAAATGAAAAGAAATTTCCGGGAAAAGATAAATTGACATTGGTTTTAATAATAAAAGTAAAGAGAAATGATAATTTAATTATTATCCAGTATAAATAGTCTTATAGACAGTAACAATTAATTAAAGTATTTGTATCCAACATTGATGAAATTTTAAATGATCAATATCACAAAATACTTACCAAACTTTTAACAATTAATATTGTGTTATAATTTTTTGTTCTTTTTTTCACTATGTGATATAATTGAAATTAGAAATAGTTATAGCATTCTAATTTTTAATTACAATGATCCTCGAGTTTCACTTTTCATTATAGTCGTAATAATATTTTGATTTTTCACCAGACTAAAAATATTAATTTTCAAATGTGGTGATTTTTATAGAAAAGCCCTAAAAATAAGATTAGGCTAGTCCAACTATGTTTGTTTAAAATTTTACTACGGTAATTTATAAAATATTAATAGTTTAGTTTTAACATAAAATTTACGAACTACATCAAACCATTTAAAATAAATAAGGTGATTGGATTTTAAATAAAGATATAAATCACCCTGTAACGAATCACAAGGTAACATTATAAATGTCTAACCTTGAAAATCTCATATGCACTGTTGAAGTATTTATAGTTTTTATAAAACATCCTATATACTTGTAACAAATATATCAACATATAATATTGTATTGTTTAATAACAAATGTTTTTTTATTAGGCCGAGCAAACCTATGCTCGTGGGTTCCGATCAACACTGAAGTTCCATAATATCCTGAGTAAAGTTTTACGTACTTTTACTGTTGATAAGGAACACCTTCTCACTGATTATTAATTATTGAAGTTAATTATTATTACTATTGTTTAATAAAACTCTGAACTTTTTGTAACTAATTTATTGGCGAGGGTTAAATATGTATAAAAATGAGAACAAAATGAGTATAAAAACGAATACTACTAAAACTAGATATTTTATTATTAAAGTTTAAATAGTTCTTAAGAACCTCGCCCAATGACCATTCTTAAAAGGTTTTAAATCTTCTAGACCAATTTTTCTTTCCTGCGTAGAACGAGATAAAGCGCCACCAAACATAATTATTTGTTTTCCGAATTTTGTCTTAAATTCCAGTTTCTTTTTTAATTTATTTTACCACTAAAATACACAACTTTACCCGAACACACAAAGAAATGAAGTGAGGATTTATCATCGGCCGGTTGACGCAGAGATAAGGTATTAACTAAGACATAGGCGGGGTTGTGGGTATTTAACAAAAATTTAGGTGTATCTTTAAATATTGTGGACTCTCGAACATCCAAAGTAATGGAACTACATGTGTGTCATGTAATCATGAGGAGGAGATTGTGAAATAAAATAATAAAATATGTAGGTACTATAAATTTTAATTAAAAAGTTTATTTCATTTGGTATCAAATATATGTTTCGTAAAATTACATTTTGTAGCATCCTTGAAAATTTAATTTAATTATCACCGTACTTATGGTATTATAATTGTTTTTACAACACTATAATACTTTTGAAATCCGATATGAGATCAAAAGAAAAATATATATTTTTCATTCGATCTACAACAATTATATTTTCCAGAATTATTGGTCAATTTCCAACCGTGCGGAAATTCTTTTCGCGCTAGAGGGAAACTATTTCCCCAGAAAATTGCCGGGATCAGCAACCATTCAACAAAAGTTATCGATTTCACATTTTGACAATTACCTTTCGATATAATAACATTGTTAAATTGCCCCGAGGTCTGCAAAATGCGGTGCGACAAATTAATCAAAAAAAAATTCACAATAAGAGACAAAATCAATATTGGATCTAAAAATTTTAATTGATAATTAAATACAGAAAATTTCGAGAAAATATGATGATCAAAAACAAAAAGTAGATTAAGAAAACAATGGAAATTTTTTTTCATCATGTAATAAAAAAAAATGAACAAAAGACACTATACAATTTTCATTGGTTTCTTAATAACAGATTTCCGCCAGAAACAAATAAATTTCCATACACCAGAAAGGTGTAAAGTCTATTATAAACGAAAAACAAATGGTTTAGGTTCAAAAGTTCAAAAGGTTAAAAAAAGAACGAAAAATAAAAATAAAGATTCCTTCTTTATTTTTAGAAAAAATTGGATTAAATTTGATTTGTTTTTTTCAATATTATAAGAAACACATGCGCCTCGACATTTCTTACAACATTAAAAAAAAAGAAAAGACAGATTTTACCATATATCAAAGTTTTTTGTAAGTTATTTCTAATTATAGCAAAAAAACTGATTTTACTTAATTTAATTATTCTACGTCTTGGTATCTTTCAAAACCTATTCTATTCCATAGAAATTTGAACTAAATCGCAGAAAAATAAAATAAGAAAAACTATTTACATACAGAGTATTAAATTAATTATGATAAATCTTTCTTTCTAATTACTTCAGCAGATTAGGTTTAACTAAAAATGTATCTAAAATTACTGAACTTCCAATTATAAATGCTATTATTTAAAATAACATTTCTATTTGCAATCGTGTTCAATTCGATATTTTTTATTCCCTTAATGAGTTTTTAAAGCTTGCAGACCTCGAGACTCTTGTCATATAATAATTTATGGACAAAAACATCAAAGAAATGTCTCGCTGGCACGCAATGATTTTCTTTATTTTATTTTCTGTGTGAAATTATTAAGCAATTTTTCAGCTACCTGCTACTAATCATGTTTTTTATTATCTTAGATCGCAATATTTCAACTAGAATGTTCTATAGTTTATGATTAAAAGCTATAACGATAATTTTTTCCTACACACGATATTTAAAAGGGTACAATCAGAGTTAAAACCTGTAATAAATTAATTATAAGAGCATGTTGTTCGTTACTATTTCGTAAATAGAGATGTAATTTTAAGAAAATATTCAGGAGCTGAAAAAAGATATTGAAGAAATAAGATTTTCTAAAAAGGTGCTGAAAAAATAAAGTAATAGAAATGTATATGGATAGAAAAGAAAATAAAAACTACTACTAGAAATAAACAAATATTGAAATAATAGAATATTTGGAGATAGAGGAAGAAACCGAGTATGGTAAAAAAAGTAGAAATAATTATTATGGAAACATCAGAAGAGAAAATACAAAAAAATAAGAAGAAATGAAGAAAAATGAAAAGTATAATAGAAAATTTAATACAAAAAAAATGATAAATCATCAAGACAATTACAGTCAAAAATACAAATGAAAATCGAACAAGAAATAAAAGAAAATATGATAATCAGACGAATAAAAGATAAAATGGAAGAAAAAAAATATAATTAATTAAAACGATTACAAAAACCGATAAGTTTATGTCAAACTATTTAAAAATTAATTATAAATAAAAATTGCTGACATTTTTTGATTGAAGCCTAGATTAAAAGAAAAAGTCGAACCGAAATCAACAAATTTTGTACCAAATTATTGAGATCTCAATGTACCAGATACAAAAAAAATTGAGAGAAATGAACCTAAATTACAATATTCACGAATTTGATGTTAGATAAGCAGAAGTTTTTCAGCCTTAATAAAATGACATTATTTTTTTTTCACTTACGCACACGTTTTTGAGGTTACTTTTCCTTTCATAATCCAGTGTTACATTTTTTTCTGTGTCACTCTGTATTTTCATTATTCATCTGCTCAGTATATTTTAATTTCAGACTCGCTTCAAATTCCTTCTTAATTTCCTCGTGTCGCTTCTCAACTTATTTTGATTTCCCTCTACTCTTCTTATTTCTATAAAATGTCTTTTGCATGTTAACTATTCTTCCCTTTACTTCATCAGTCAGAATAATCATCTTATAATAGTTTATATCGTTTATTGAAAATTTCTTTTCTTCCCCTCGACATATGTGGTCAGTTTTTATTATATTATATTTTCAATTTTGTCCCCTGTTATCATTCTTAATTCTATTCGTATGCCGGTATATATTGTAATAAAAAAACAACCTGTGTAATGATTTCCAGAGAAATAAAAAAAATCGGTTGTGTCGCCCCAAAACTTTCCCGACAAGTCAAATTTCGTGACATTTCGTGACATTGCATCTATCATTTTTTGATATTGACACTTCCGTGTGACAGATGTCGTACAAAAATTAATGAGTTCTTCCGAGGGGTAACTAAAACCCATTTACCAAATTTCAGCTCAATCGGTTTTAACCTGTGGCCCCTATCGTGTAAGAATACTCACAGACAGAGCGACAGACAGACTTTCATCTGGAAATGGTCTTAAACATTTGAGGGGACCTCAAAATGAATATTTCCATCTTCATCTCGAATTTTTTTTAGCTCGTTCACAATACTTTGCCTTCTCGGAGGTGGATCGGGAAAGTAAGAACTCAACAAATCTCAAATGTCAAAAAATCTCAAATCGCAAAAAATTTCAAAAATCTCAAAAATAAAAAAATCTTAAAATAGGTAAAATACCTCAAAACCACAAAAAAATTTCAAAAATCAAAAAATCTTCAAAATATTTTCAAAAAAAATCTCAAAAAATTTTTAGACGGTTCAAAAACATCTCAAAAATCTCCAAAAATTCTTTAAAAACCTAAAAATTCACAAAGAATCTCAAAAAATTTAAAACGTCAAATCTCAAAAAATTCAAAATAGTAAATGTCTCAGAAACTCAAAAACTTGATCAAAAATCTCTAAGAATTCAAAGAAGTCAAAAAATCTCAAAATCTCAAAAAATCTTAAAAAAATTCAACAAAAAAAATCTGAAAAATCTTAAAAAACCTCAAAAAATCAAAAAATATAAAAAAATTTCAAAAAACCTAAAAACACAAACTCAACAAATCTCAAACTCTTTAAAAATCTCATAAAATCTCTAAAAAATCTTAAAAGATTCAAAGAGTCTTAAAAAACTCGAATATATTTCAAAAAAATTTCAAAAAATCTTAAAAAATATTAAAAAATCTGAAAAACCAAAAAATCTCAAAAAATCCTAAAACACTTCAAAACTTTCTCAAAAAAATCTATAGTTTTTTAAAAAATCTAAAAAGTCCCAAAGAATCTCAAAAAACCTCTGAAAATCTCAAAAATCTCAAAAAAAACTCAAAAATATCAAAAAACTTGAAAAAAACTCAAAAAATCTCAAAGACAAATTGAAAAAAAAAAATTTGACAAAAATGGAAAAGATTGTAAAAAAATTGCAAAAATTGAAAAAATCCGCGAATTCTTTTTCAGATATTTAATGTTAAAGTTTCAAATTTTGACATTTTTTTATTTTTGACAGGTGACAGTTGGAGAAATAATTTTGACTGTCCTGTATAGAGCAACAAGTTGCTTTTTGGAACAAGTTTTTTTTTGAACGGAGTTGTTTTTGGAAGAAACTTGATGAGAAGGACAAAACCAAGCTAAGTTACATTTTCCAGAAAACAAAAATCAAAAGAAAAGTCTCTGAAGATATCGTATTATTAGCAAAAAAGTTTTTCTTCAATAAAACAAGTATAACGTTTAATGTGAGTTTAATTTCCATAAACCCACAAAAAGAAAGGACGGATTTTGACATATATCATATAGTTTTTTGTCAATTGTTTCTAAATACATCAAAAAAACAATTAGACAAATTCTATTCATCGAACGAACCCATAATAAAAGGAACTAAGCTTAAATCACATTTTTTACTAAATCACTTTTTATAAACAACAAAACAAAAATCTTAAAAATTTTAACATAATTTTCTCTCACTAATGCGAAAGTTCACCATATTCACATTAGTATATGAGTTTTTTAAATATTTCTTTGACGAGTAAGTTCGTTTTGTTTTCGATTTTAGTAACAATGTTTAGTTGTAAATTTTTTTATGTATTGTAGAGTCCTGAAGATGACTATACAGCCAAAAGCGCTCGACTAATTTTAACCCATTAAACCATACGCACTTGAAAATACAAAATTTCTTTTCCTGCACTTCTTTTTTGGCCTGCATTAGATTTTCTGTGTTTGTGAACCGGATTCATTTGCCGCTCTGTTCTACAATCCGCTTAAGAAACTCATGAAATATTCTGGAAACTGTGGGCTGCGTACATCCAATTTTTCAGAAATTCCACTCTGGAATCCAGAATTCACAAAAATACTTTCATTTTCTGTACGGGTAACGCGGCTGCTCCACGAGTTTCGGGATCCTCGCCCACCACATCACATTCTCCTCTTCAAATATAAATCACATTTTGAAATCTGATTCACGTGGCGTACGTCTTGGTTTCTAGTATTTGTACGTAAATTCACCATATTAGTCATAACAAACACAACACTGAGATCACAGAATCAATGATAACTTATAGAAGGTCCTTCCAGATAGATTTTAACTCACGAAAACAAAATATTTACACTAATTTTACGTTACAAGCTAGTGTGATGATTGGGCAACTACTAAAAAATGTGAGAAAAGCTAGATTCTTTTTTTAGAGCAAATCCCTTAGTTTTTGAGTAAATGCTTCTTTTATAAATATAAAAAACGTAAAACATTTTCCTTTAAAAACAAATCCCTCGACGCAAGCTTTTCTGTCATTTTTTTATGCATATACCTTGAAGGAATTGTTTTATTCTAAAGCAAAATGCGGCCTATTGTATTAGTTTTTGCATATATTCAATAGGGATAAATAAATAAATTGCGTAACGCAAAATCTAATAGTGTTAGCTCTAGTGATCTTGCAGGATAACGGATTGGAGCTTCTCCAACGTCTTAAAAAAAAACTGGCTTCATAACTGCTTAAGTCATAGATTAAAAATATGACCCAGCTTCATTTTGTATAAAATATATTTTATTTATTCTATCTAAAATATCAGGAAAAAAATTTATTGAAGAAAAAATTATAATACATTTAAGTTTATTGTTATTCATGTTTCAAATGTGGTAATAGTCAAACAAGTTTAATAATATCTAGAGTGCTTTTTTTGTTATCGTTATATTTGTATTTTACACGTAAATAGCAAAAAAGAATGTTTGCAACATCAACCAATTAATCTTTTTTTAATAATATTTGTATAAAAATGTTTTTACAGTTAAAACATATTATCATAAATGTGCTTCCTAAAAAATTTCTATAGGAATAATCTTTTGCTTCTATAAAGAACTTCGCGGTATATTATAGGGCTTATCACAATAGCATTACCACTTTCATTATATATATTGAAAAACTTTTTTTCGTAATTCCATTTCACTCGAAGAGATAAAAGCTTTGCATTTAAAGCGATTCATCATCGATGATTCTTGTCAAAGGATTTTTAAACTCAACGAAATTTGAATATTTCAAATTAGATATAATTGCTCCTCGGAGAGAGCTCTGGATGATTAACCATCTGATTGTGAAAGTTAAATGTCACTTTGTGAAAAACTCAAATAAAAGCCATTTTTATGATACCACAGAGAATAAAGCATAAAAGCAAATAGGATCAAGGGTGACAAAGAAAAAAAAATAGGAATTTTTATTTTTTCGATCGGTATCCCTAGAGAGCTGTTCTGACTTGTTTAACAATAAAATTGTACTAAATTTAAAAACAAATTCCAAGTACTATTTTTTACCTTTTACACAACTCAAGATTTTTTACACTTATAATCAAATCTACATCAGAAAAACTGGCTCATAAAGAATTAAATAATTATTGTTAGTCATCTTCTTTTTTTTAATATTTTTGTGTTCGAAAACCGTAATTTTTAAAACTTTTTATTTGTGTACCCTACATTAAAAATCATTACAACTTCAGAGGATATACTGATTTTTAGAGTGGATAACTATCAGAAGAATTAATTGATTATAATGAAAGTAAATTCAAATTTATTAATTTTCTAGACCACACCTTTTTCTATATGAAAATAAATTTATTGAAAAACTTAATTCCCATTATTTTGCAAACCGACATTACCGATCCTTTTACAACTATTCTGGAAATCGTAGAAAGAAAGGAATTGTAAAAATACAAAATTGATAGTACTTACTTCATTTTTATTAAGAATAATATTGTCCCAGACAGATTGAACCGTAAACGTAGAAAGCGAGATACACACACTTTATATTTACCTCCAAAAAACAAAAAAATATATAAACGTTATAAAAATAACGTGGGTTTTGCGACCGTGAGCATTGCGAACTGTGGGATTTGCGAACATATAACTGACATACCCTCGGCCAGTTTATGGGGTTTGCGAACGTTGCTATACATAATTTGTATGGGTTTCATTTTGTATTTTAATATAGATGCAAAATATTGAACATTAATTACTAATAGTAGATAAAGTTACAAAATACTTCAGTAAATGTTGTTATATTTTAGTAACTTTTTCACACAAACCCAGCGTCAAGGTATGAGCTGGAAAAAATTATAATTATCAGTGGCGGACTTGTATTTTCTTCAAGAGTTTCTCAGCACTTTACAGTGCATTCACAAATAATAGTATATAAGACTATTATTCAGCCACATTTCGAATATTGTCCTACTCTGTTGCCAATTTAAATAAAATTAGAACCCTACAGAATCGTGCAATCTGAATTATATTGAGATGTAACAGGTATACCCCCAAATATTTAATGCTAAATACACTAGAATGGTTACCTATAAAAAGTAGACTTACATATTTAACGATGATATATATTTACAAAATGTTACATACTCTTTTAAAACCATATTTTAACAGGTTTGTAATTTTTAATAATCAAGTTTATCAGTATAATACTAGAAACAGAAATAATTTGTGGGTAAATAATCAAAAAAAATATTTAAAACTAATTTTTAAAGGATTCTACTTGAAAATGTAAAATGTTCTACAAGTATTATTATGTTTAAAAGGAATCTACTGAACCATTTAATAAAAAAATAAGATGATATGGTGATGTCCAGAATTACTTAAAAAAATGTACAAACAAATAGTCTATTTAATATATAATGAATAAAACAACTCGCAAGTCATACCACAATAAAATTCTTTAATAAAAGTCAAAAGGGCGACATGTTTCGGTTTACAAGACCATCATCAGGTCTATAAGCAAAAATGACATTGTGAAGAAACATCAATAATAATAATAAAAATATACCACATTTGAATATGGATAATATTTTGTTTGTATTTATTATATTTTTTTACTTTATACTTTATGTTTATTTATATTTAATCCTTATATATTTTTTGTATATTAGGATTTATCTATTTTTAATAAAGCTATCTATATCTATTTTATCCAGACAAATATGTGGATATATTTTTTTTTTAATTATTTTTATTATTATATATTATCTATTGCTGGTTTCACAAAAGTGTATGAATTTTCAAATCTCTTTTTAAACCCCTACTTTGAATAAATAGTTTTGAACAAATTTCACACTTAAACTGTTTCTCACCTGTATGAATCTGTAAATGATCTTTCAAATGACCTTTTACTGTGAATTGTTTGAAACAAATTTCACATTTAAATGATTTTTCATTAGTGTGAATTTTTAAATGAATTTTCAAATCATATTTGTGAATAAATTGTTTGAGGCAAATTTCACATTTAAAAGACCTTTCTCCAGTGTGAATTTTCAAATGTTTTGTCAAATGACATTTTTTAATATATTGTTTGGAACAAATTTCACATTTAAAAGGTCTTTCTCCAGTGTGAACTTTTAAATGATTTTTTAAATCAGATTTGTGAATAAATTGTTTAAAACAAATTTCACATTTAAAACATTTCTCGCCTGTGTGAATTTTTAAATGACTTTTTAAATGACCATTCTGAAGAAATTGTTTTGAACAAATTTCACATGTAAAAGATTTCTCTCCAGTGTGAATTTTTAAATGATTTTTCAAATTACTACTGTGAAAAAATTGTTTGAAACAAATTGTGCATTTAAAAGATTTCTCTCCAGTGTGAAGTTTTAAATGACTTTTTAAATGACTATTCTTAATATATTGTTTGGGACAAATTTCACATTTAAATGGCCTTTCTCCAGTGTGAATTTTGAAATGGCTTTTTAAACTACTACTCTGAATAAATCGTTTGAAACAAATTTCACATTTAAACGATTTCTCATTAGTGTGAATTTTTAAATGTATTTTCAAATCATATTTTTGAATAAAACGTTTGAAGCAAACTTCACATTTAAAAGACCTTTCTCCAGTGTGAATTTTTAAATGAGTTTTCAAAGCACTACTTTGAACAAATTGTTTGAAACAAATTTCACATTTAAAAGGCCTTTCACCAGTGTGAATTTTTAAATGGGTTTTCAAACAACTCCTTCGAATAAATCTTTTTAAACAAATTTCACATTTAAAATGTTTCTCACCTGTATGAATTATTAAATGATCTTTCAAATAACCTTTCGTACTGAATTGTTTGAAACAAATTTCACATTTAGATGATTTCTCATCAGTGTGATTTTTTAAATGAATTGTCAAATCATATTTGTGAAGAAATTCTTTGTGGCAAATTTTACATTTAAAAGACCTTTCTTCAGTGTGAATTTTCAAATGTCTTGTTAAATGACTATTTTGAATATATTGTTTGAAACAAATTTCACATTTAAAAGGTCTTTCACCAGTGTGAATTTTTAAATGACTTTTCAAATTTTTATTCCAAATAAATTGTTTGAAACAAATTTCACATTTAAAAGGCCTTTCACCAGTATGAATTTGTAAATGAGTTTTCAAATTACTATTCCGAATAAATTGTTTAAAACAAATTTCACACTTATAAAGGTTTTTGTTAGTAAGATCAGTTAAATCCTTTGTCAAATTAATCTGTTCGGAAAAACCTTTTCTAGTGTGAATTTTTAAATGTTTATTTAATTTCCAACTAACCATAAATTGTTTGAAACAAATTTTACATTGAAATGATTTTTCACTGTTATAAATTCTTCCAGCGAATAAATTTTGATATTTATTTTTTACTAAATGAACTGGATAATGATTCCAAAATTGCAATTTTCCATTGGATTCTTGTCCGCAAAAAGAACAAGTTACAAAGCGTTTTTTAAAGTGCTCATTAAAATGTTTTATTCTAGACGTTGAAGATGTAAAATCTAGAAATATAAACAATTTAATAAATATTCTTTAAAGAATAAAAGAAAAACTTACATTTTTGGCAAACTATACATTCATACTTCTTTTTTGTATATTTTTGAATGTGATCTTTACCGAAAACTGTATTTTTAGTTTTTAAATCAGATAAATCCGTTTTGATATCTAGAATTTCATTTTTAACACTACATTCCTGTTTTTGGTAATTATCTTCTTCGTTGATCAAATTCTGGATTTCTGTTTCAGAGAGTAATAAAGGTTCAGATTTAGCTATGAAAGAACATTCTTGTTTTATCTCAATATTTTTTCTTATAATGGATAAGTCTGTGTCGATATCTACGATTTCATTTTTCAAATTACATTTATTAAACATAAATTCTTGTGTTGGGCAATTATCTTCTAGAAGAGTCAAGTGATATACATCTTCAATTTTCTGAATTTCTACTTCAGAAAGTGCTAAAGGCTCAGATTTAACTTCTATGAAATTTGTTTCGGAGTATTCTTGTTTCACCTCCATTTCTTTTTTATTTTATGCTATTTATTTTCTTTCTATTTAAAACACTTTTAAAATAATAAGTACATTTTGTTTTATACATACGAGTAAAAATGACAGACGTCGTCGATGACATTAAATTCTTAGTAATCGTCTTTTTTAATGGCCTTGTTCACTAGACAAAGTAGCGATCGCTTTTAAGAATTGTATTTTAAGGGCTACAGAAGTGAGTCCGCACCCTTGAACGATGCTAAAAATATTATAAAATTTATAAAATAGTTCGTATAACGATAATTTATAGAAAGAAGTATATTTTGGTAAATTATTAAAGACAGACAGCATAAATATATTGGCTGATTGTTTATAGTTTGCACTCGTTGTCGGAATAAATCCAACGTATTTTTTAGTTCTAACGTTGTCAAAAAATAAATGCTATTATAGGGATTTAATCTCAATGAAAACGGGTTGGTGCTGGTTTGAAGACAAGGAACTACATCGAGCTTATTTCACATCAAACACTAAATGTAAATGGTCATCTTCGACTCAGCGGGTTGGAGTCTCGCCATTCATTTCATTGCTTTGATATTTCAATTTCTTAAATGGCTGGCTTTTTATTCTACTACAATTTATTCAATTAAAATTAAAACATGTAAATATATCTGATCTGCGTCCTGAAATGTTTGATATCAGCATCAAGCACTGATTCCGCTAAAACGTTTCCATGGATACACGGGAAGACCCTCTTCCAAAATGTCCTTAAAGTCTCTTCAAGTGGCTTTGTTTAAAGTATCAACTATTGGTAAATCACCTTTCTGTATTTAACCATGTAAAAGCTGTAAAGACATATGATACTGCTATCTCTAGACTAGATTCTATTTTTATTAAGCCACAGAAGAAGTAGAAGTAAGTCTTAACATATCTAATGTCTAAAAGAGAACAACCTGGATATGAACTCAGAATCTTTTCATGTTTACTTTCAGCCGCTTAGGGGTTAGGAGAAGCTATTGTACCAATTTTCATTAATGGACATGCTGTTGTTCTAATTGGTACAGGAAGTACAGGTAGCTTCATAGAAAACCGTCTTGTTAAACAAGATAATCTTCACGTAAAGCCCTTTCAACAACAAGTAATGATGGCTACATCATTTTAAAATCCAATTTTGTTGGAACTTTTATCAAGCGAATTTTGGGGTGCACACCCATTGCTATTAAAACGCGAAGACACTATCCAGAAGATTCCACTTTTATTGATGCAGAAGTAACAAAGTTAATTAAAGAAGGAATAATCAAGGAAAGTTCGCCATCGTGGGGAGCTCAAGTTATGGTTACTTCCAATGAACGCCATAAAAAACGTATGTGCATTGACTATTCCCAGATAATATATGGTTTTACATTAATAGACGCATTTTTACTACCTGCAGTGGATGATGGCAGAGATAGCTAATTAGAGAGTGTTCAGGAAGAAAGATCTAAACAGTGCATATTATCATCAATTATCCATAGCTGAAAATTTCGACGAGTTCCCTTTGGAGTAATTAACGGAACTGCTTGTTTCCAGCGTGTTATTCACACCATTATCCAGAAAAAACATCTTAATGGTATCATAGGATATCTGGATGATATCACCATTTGTGGAATAAATGAATACAAAACACAATCTGATTTTGAACAACTTTGAACAAAGCAAAGAGTGTTTACAAGACTTAACGGCACCAAAACACTCAAGTACTCTCAAAAAAACTATTGGCGTGTTTGCCCATTATGCCAAATACACAAACATTTCCATTTGAAGAATCCGCTTTTTAGAATCATTTAAGAACCTCAAACAAGATATTTCTAAAGCTGCAGTTAAAGCGGAATGATTTAGAAATCATTTTTACGGTTGAAACGGATGACAAAGAACATACGATAGCATCATCCTTATCCAAGATCTACGTCATTAGGCAACAATCACAGCACCCTTTGTAATTTTCAGACGAAGGATATCTTAAAAAGTTGTTTTGTTAAAAAATTTAGTGCTGCCTCCTGGTCTAATGCGCTTGTAACTGGCGTATCGTACACGTCTTATTACCCGTGCGTGATAGTTTTTAATCTACGTCAGCATTACAAAGGCCGCAGTTCATCTTTTTTCGAACTATGTGGGTGCTTCCGACGTTGAATTCACTGCTCGGTGCTATATTCACCTTAAGTACCTGGAGGATTACGTTTAAGGTGGGAAAAATGTGACTGTTAGTATGATAGTCATTCATTTATTATTCATGGTTAATGTCAATAGTTTATGTTACACTCGTTACACTGTTACACTGTAAATCTTAATTCCACTACACACGGAGCTCACTTTCATTATTTAAGTAACGAAATAAACCCCCGAAGCTGCAGTGAATCCGGTCAATAAAAAACAGTCCCGGAATAAAAATCGTTATCTTTTAAAAGTTTTGATAAGAACTGACATTTAGCTTAGCTATGCCTTCAATATTTAGCTGACAAATTCCGATTTCTGTAAAGTAGCCAGATTATGCTAGCTCATTTAGCGTTACCTATAATAGCAAAAAGCAAAATTTTATTAAAATCTTTATTCAACATAAAATAACCCTATACAATAATATCACATTGCATGCGGAAATGGTTGAACAAAGGGAATAAGCAAATTAATTCAGAAAACTGATCTCGAGGGATTTTAAATACGAACAGCTTTTTACTAAATTACTAAAAATTTGTGTTTATGGGCCAATTATTGATTAGTAAGAGTTTTTGCACTTGGAACAAACGGACAGAGAGTGAAAGTATTTTTTTAATTAAATGTAATTAAAATTGTTTAACTTCGATCTTTTAGGTCCTACAGAATGGCACCCTCGATCCCTTTAACCAAAGATTTATTAAAAGCGCAGGTATATAAGGCAATTAAAGAGTTTTTATGATGAAATTTATAATAAATTACATGAAATCAAAGATCTAGTTATTTTTTAAATATATTTTACTGGTTTGTAGTACAGTATCCTGCGGGATAAAAAAAAAATTAAAAAGCCAAATTTTACAAAATTTGCCTAATTAAGAAGCATAACAAAAACAATTACCGTATCCTTAAAAAAATTATGTGTAATTTCAATACTACAAGTTTTGGTCTATTTTAATAAGAGGTAGGGGAGAGTGGGAACCTACTTAATCGATCTTTGCAAATTTAGTCTTGTCAAAAAGAGCTCTTTTCCACCAGTGTAATAGTTATATATTCCTAATAAGGGCGTTAAATAAAGTTTTTTTAGAAATATAGTTCTATAGAAAATTACAAAATTTATCTAAGTCATGTTAACAAGCATCTAATTCCATAAATCACTGTTTAAAACTTGGAACATTAGTTTTGACAGTTTTATTTATGTCCCTAATATTTCGTAGTTATCTTTTCTTGCTCTCTCCTTTAATTAGAGGAGTAATTACTCCATTTTTGATAAATTTTCATATTCCAATGGACGTTGCCACCAAAATATGCTCGTTGCATGCAATATTTCATGCCAGGCGTATGATAAATATTATAATTCTATCATGCAGATTAGATCAATTATTGACCTGGATAAACAGACGCTGAAATTTAATGCATTATAATACTAATTAAAAAACAAGTGCCAGTTGTTGTTCACGATGGGTGCAACGCAGCAGAAACGTCTATTTTGTAAAAATATTAGGAATTATTTTAAAGAATATTGTTATAATTCTAGTATTCATGGATTTAAATATTTTGGTGAAAATAGATCGTATTTTGAAAGGTAAATATACGTTTTTTGATTTTTTTTTATTATATTCCATATATGAATTAATAAGTATCAAAGCAAAGCAAAGGTACTTATTGTCTGTCCCTCACTTCGTCTGTCTTTTCGTCTGGTTTCGAATTTTGTAACTCTGTTTTCAGTAATCTTTAGCTCGTGACCAGTGTTACCGTTTTCAATAAACCGTATTCTACCAACATCTACTAACTATCTTAATCTAACCTGTGTATTTTAATTTATTTTATTAAATGAAGTCTTTGACTATCTAAATCTAAACTGTGTTTAAAAAAAGAATAAAATATAACACAATTTATATTTCCCCTATTTTTTTCCACTTTTTCCCCTATTTTTTTACTCCACTCTTTAAACTACTTTTTTCCACTTTTTCTTCTATATTCTTTCCTAATTTCTTTGTTACAAACTTTTTTGACACACTTTTTCCCCTTTACACTGTTTTTCCACTTCTTTCCTTATTTTTTTTAAACTTTTCCCCTACTTTTTTCCACCTTTTACCCACTTTTTTATTTTTTTCCTGCAATTTTTCCACTCTCCTTTTTTCCACTACTTTTTTACCATTTTTTTATATTCCATTTTTTTTCCAATTTTTTCCCCCCATTTTTTGTTTTAGACATTTTTTTACTCTTTTACCAATACATTTTTTAGTAATTTTTAGTTTCAAACTTTCTGCCTCTTTTTCCTAACTCATTTTTTCTCCTGTTTTTTCGCTAATTTTTGTATGTTTCCAACTTTTTTCCCATTATTCATCCACCCTCTTTCCCCTACTTTTTTAATAATGTCTTTGTGTTTAACTTTTTCTCCTTAAAACTTTTTCCACTTTCCCTATTTTTTTTTCACTTTTTTCCATGCTTTTTTATTCCAACCTTTCCTCTGCTTTTTTAGACTTTTTCTAACACATTTTTTACTAATTTCTTTGTTTCACTTTTTTCCCTTAAAACTTTTTCCATTTCTTCCCCTATTTTTTTCACTTTTCGCCTACTTTTTTATTCTATCCTTTTCCCTACTTTTTTATTCTATGCTTTCCACTACTTTTTTATTATATCCTTTCCCCTACTTTTTTCCACTTTTTCTCATACATTTTTTACTTATTTTTTTTGTTCCACTTTTTCTCCTTTAAACTTTTTTTCACTTCTTTCAATATTTTTTTTTCATTTTTCTCCTTCTTTCTTCCACTTTTCCCTAATTTTTAATTCCATCCTTTTCCTTACTTTTTTCCACTTTTTCTCAGACATTTTTTTACAAATTTCCTATTTCTTTGTGTCAATAACTTCTTTCCACTTTTTCACTAATTTTTTATAATTTAAAATTTGAAACTTTTTCTGTACCAATTTTTCGTCTACTTTTTTTCCATTTTTCGGCGCAGCTTTTTTTCCCCCTACTTTTTTAGTTTCAAATTTTTTCCCCAATTTTATATATGTAAATCTTTGTCCCAACTTTTAATTTCCAATGTTCTCCCTCTCCCTTTCTATCATTACCAATGGAGTGGTAAGATGGGTGGAAAGAAAAAATAATTACTCAAAAAAGTGATTTTTTCTTAAAAAAGTGGTAATTTGACAAAAACTGACAATAATGAGAAAAAATGGGAGATTTAGAAAAAAAAAGGGGGAACCGGGGTAATTTCAAGAAAAAAGTTCCAAAATTTTAAAGAAAAGAGGCGAAATTTAAGACAAAAATGTTAGAAAATTTGAAAGAAAAGAGGGGAAATTTTGGAGGAAGAGGGGAAATTTGAGAAAAAATATCAAAAATGAAAACATAAAGGGTAATTTTGATAAAATGGGGTAATTTTAGAAAAAACGGGGAAAATTCAGGACAAAGTGACAAAAATTGAGAGAAAAGAGGGGAAATTTGAGACAAAAAGTGACAGTATTTGAGAGAAAAGAGGGGAAATTTTGAAGGAAGAGGAAAAATATGACAAAAATGAGAAAATAAGGGGTAACTTTGAGAAAAAAGGGGGTAATTTTATAAAAAAAGGGGGATTTTTTGGAAAAAATTGATAAAGTGGAAAGAGGAAAAATTTCAGACAAAAAAAATAACAGCATTTGAGAGAAAACATTGAACATACTAAAATTATCAATTCTACTAAACACCCTCATTTTTCTTAAAAATCTACTTAGGAAATCTCTTGAAAACGGTAACCCGCCCTGATCGTGACTTTAACTCACCCATCTACTATTTTCAGTGACCTAAGTTAAATAAAACCGTCTGTCTGTCCGTCTATCCGTAGCTGAGCTACTTTTGGTTACTGTTAGTTTGCAGTATTTAATAGATATAAAACTATTTAATAAACTACCTCAAAAAAGTAAAAGTTTATTTTGTTATTGATTATTTTTTAAATGAAGGTAAATGAATTTTTAGTTTAATGTTTATTAATTTTACTGTTTTTATGCCTCTTTTAGTTTTGCTAGTACACTATAAGAACCACCCATGAAATTATATAAATAAAACCCGTTCTTCTTATATAATTATATTAAATATTATTTTTGTATTTGAATATAATTTACTTTTCTATAGCCGCAGAATATTCCTACTAATAATCACATCGCGTGAACATAAATCTAATGCCAAAGGCGCATAAAACAAGTTTTAAACGTTACTCTAGATATGTAAATATTAGAAGTAATGAATAACTTTGATTGGAAGCTGTTTAATTTTGTCTAAGATTAATCCAAAATACCCTTTAGGCTTAACGCCAAATTATTCTATTCAAATTCAGGATGTTTCCAAAAAATATATTATAAATTTATTTTAGGGGATGGTGGTTTGTTGTGTTTGCCATAACATTGACGGCTTGCTTTTTTGCCATAAATATGACTTATCAAAAATGGTTGAAAAGTCCCGTGATCGTTACGTTGGCCACAATGGAAACACCGATTTATTCTATACCGTTTCCAGCAGTGACTATTTGCCCAGAATCTAAATCTATGCAGATGTTTTACAGCCATGAACATATTATCAAAGCGTTTGTTAATAATGAAACACTAAACGAAGAAGAGTAAGTCAAAATAATAATAAATTGCCTATTTTTTAATATCGTATTGTTATTTTCACTATAGTCGATATTGTTATTTTTATACCATCGAAAATTATTGATAAGAGCATCATATAATAGACCGAGAGCCCAATGTAAAAAAACCTGTAAGCAAAAGAAGACAGGTTTTTTAATATGTAGTTATGTCATTTTCTACTTCCTATTTATGTTATTTTTGTGTTACGTTTGTTTTTTGTAAGTATTCTTTTTTTTTACAAAATACAAAAATATAAAATGTATACAAAGAGTTTAAGCTCAAAAAAAAGAAAGAAGGAAAATACCATTCAAAAAAGCCACTAGGTTTGATTGGGTTACCTACTAGGCATCCAACCCTGAAAGAAGCAACCTGGATAAAACGGTAGAGGGGGCATATAATAGAATCTGGCATCAAGATGCCTATAACCAAGTGGAACAGAAGTGGGAGAAAATATTATTTGAATTTTTTTACCCTTCCTTGGAAAAAAAGCAATGCAGCAAGTACCAAAAGGGGGTGACCAAACACATTAGGGAAGAAGATGCAGCAAGTAATAGAAATAGATTATCTGAGCCACAGGATTATAAAAATTTCACTTGCTGCATCGCACGTGGCGCACAACATGGAGCGGCGGAGGGGTAAACACTCCAAATTTGGTGCGATCGATCAAGGGTAGCCCTGGTGGCCAAAAATACTTCTCACTGGACTAATATTATTTACTAGCACTATGCTATTTAGTGATTTTCATATATATATATATATATATATATATATATATATATATGGAAACCGGCATAACCAAAGAACAAAAACCAGACTCGTTCTATTAAGACTTAAACAACAATACAGACTCATGAAAACCGCATTTAAAAATATCAACTACTAATTAAAATATAATTTGTTATAGTAAGGAATATTTCAAATACATGAGTCTTATATGTGACGAGGACTTAGATTTAAAGTATCCAATGGATGAATTTGTAGATGACAACTTCTACAGTATTATTGAAGAAGTATGTACTTACTTTGTTAGAATAGTCAGAACCAAATCTTAACATGAAATATGTTCTTACATAATTTTTAGATTGGAATTCAATCTCCTTTAATGGATTGCAAATATATGGGTCAACCCTTAGATTGTGATGAAGCCTTTATACCTATTATTACAGATGAAGGCATTTGCTATACTTTTAATAGTTTTGACAGATCTGAGATTTTCAGAAACAAAGTGTAAGTAATTACCAGCGATTTAATAAAAATAATAATAGTAGCACAAAGACCAAATTAATAAACTACGTAGAGGTCCATTTAGTGGGAAATAATTATATTCAACATTTATAAATAATTTTTGTTTCTTTAGAATTCAATATTCAGACTTCCATCAAATAGAAGATGTATCTAGTAAAGAATGGAATATTGAAGAAGGGTATTCGAAAGCAGCCGGTTTGGAAAGTTATCCAAGAAGAGCATTGCTGTCTGGTATAAGTAATGCTCTAATCATAACATTAGGAACATCATTTTTAAGTGTTGACCAAACTTGCAAAACAGGAGCACAAGGTTATAGGGTAAGCACTTTATACATAATACAAAAAGTATATTACAACTAATTTATAATTAAGATCTTTTTTAGTATGATTATGAAAGAAAAAAATAAATAATTTACTATATAAAATTTGCTTTAAAGTTTTATATTTTTTAGATTATGTTCTTAATATGCACGAAAAAATGTTGTAACTTATATTACAAAATTAAGGATTCCATAATCTATAATGGACAAACGTACATAACCTGAAAGTTCCTATCTAAAATTGGAACCATTTCAGGCTTAAGCAAAAGTCTGTGATAGTAATGGCTACAAATTTTCCAGTTAGTACCAAAAACAACTTATGGTAAACACTGGAGCCGGGATGTACGCTGGTAGCCAGGATGGTAGCTAACTCGCTTACTGCTATGTACCAATCCTGCGCACGTTGGACCCTGGCTGTTTACTTCGATGGGCGCAACGAGCCTGGATGGGTGGAAATATAATTTATACCTCGATTTTTTACATAGCTTAAAGCTACCTGGAGCAGCTAGCGCCTACTCAGTTTTGCAGCCGTCACTACGACAGTCCAGTTGTTTGCTATATATTTCTTCATCAGGAAGAAGGTTGGGCTACTTATAAGGCTTCATGAAAATTGTCATCAAATCAAATCTAAGTAAAATCAGACGAGTTTGAATGTTTGATAAAGGCAGACATGTATCATTATGAAGCTGTAAGCTATAGTTCTTAAGCATTTTATAGATGTCGGATGTACGAAATGTTCCGCCGTAACTCTGATTTTCTAAACCTTCTACTATTATTGTAGTGAAATGATAGTTACTATCGCAAAACAACAAAAACAAGTAATTATAATTGTAGGGTACAATAATTTTCACATTTTTTCCATCTATACACCCGACACAGTTATGATAGTTCCATATTAGTTCGAAATCTCTTGCTATGTCTTTGCAGTTGGTGCTGGAATATGTAAACGTTTCAGTACCTCACAATAAAGCATCTACAGTTTCTTTTACGATTTTACCTACGGTAGAGTTTGATGTGGGATAGTAAGGTAGCCATGTAGAGTATCTCTATGTTGGAAAGTTAAACAGTAAATACTTTCGACAACAAATTTATTCACTGGTACATGTTTACTATAATATAATAAATCGATAACTCATTGATAATGAATTAAGAATCGAGAATGAATAACGAATCAAGAATGAGCCCTCTTAAAGAGATAACAACCTATATATGCAAAGCCAATGATAAACATTTCCTGACCTGGCAACGGCCGGCATTCAATCTGTCGGCGGTACCTCACGTCTCAACCTTTATATTATTTAGATTATAACTAGTTTAATGAACTACGATATATTATTATTTAAGGTTGTTCTGTGTGGCCCACAAGAGGCACCAATCAATTCTTTTGTAGTTTGGGAGATACTACATCCTTGATATAATCAAAGGTGTCAGTTTCCATACGTAGATATTCAAAAAATCTCTCAAGATGGTTTCTGTACAAATATTGAAACTCACTTTCGAGCAACAACAATGTATCAAGTCCTTCCATATTGAATGACAACAAGCAACTAAGCAACGATGCACGGAACGTCGACGTGTACGCCCTTATTCGGCTTATTCTGGCTAGGTACTCATCTAGTCAGCAAGTAAGCTACGAGCTACGTTCGATAAAATAAACATGCAATCAAGGACTGACCGTTCAGTTCCATTTTCCTCGTCAGCCAGACAATGGGACTGACCAGTGACCGTTCAGTTGCCATTTTCCTCGTCAGCCAGACAATGATATAAGCACTGAATTCACGCAGGTTAGCTCTAAGGTAGTTTTTGACTGTGAGCGTGCCCTAAATGAACAAAATAGGTACTGTAAAGTGACTCTACCACGAATAATATCCAGGTAAAACTAGTTAAACAAGGCTTGACGTGGCATTCGTAGGTGCGGAACCGGTATGCAAAATTGCAAGAAGGGATGAGCATAATGTATTCGACAAACGAAGCTCTACAGATTTTGCCAAATAGAAAAGAAAATACCTATTGACGTGAAAACCATAACCAGAATATGATTTTAAGTACTAGAGACAGTATTCGTAAGGGTGGAAATCTACAGTAAAGAGTCACTTTCTGGTCTGTTAATAAAAAGGACATCTAAATTAGGAAAGGTCCTAGAGGAATAGACTACATATATCAGATGATACTTAACACTCCCTACCCTCCTCTCCAAACTCTGTAATAATTACATATATTTTTATAAGACCAATTATATTCCCATGTATTATACATATACCATAAGATGTATGTTACGATTGAGAAAATATGTCTTCCCCATATTAAAAATAAAGTTTTGAGCTTAAGTTCCAATTGTAAATAATTGCTAAAGTCTCAATCTAAAGTCAATATTACATTGCATCTTCAGCTACATGTTCTTTTTTCGAAACTAAGGTCATTATCTTAATATACACTAAAATAACAATAAAGCTTTATTATCGTGTTTATTGTATTATTTATTTAAAAATTATTATTTCAGGTTTCTCTCCATCTTCCAAGTCGAATTCCCCGACCGACCCAGGAATATTTCAGGGTAAAAAAAAAACTTATCCAAAAGTGTAATTTGCTGTTTTGTAACGATCTCAGATAGCATAAGACAGACAGTTGGGAAACTCTTCTATATAGTTTATTTTTATTCAAGAGGCCAAATGTAAATAACGTGACCACAACACGATTATCCCTGACCTCGTTAAGATTGAAATCGCAATTCGCAACCATTACAACACCCAGAGCCTTCCTTCCGCGCATGGTTCGACTATTTTGTGACGAGAATCTTAAACCAATTGCTCGTGGCCGTTGTAAAACTTTTTTGCAATCTAAAACCTAAATCTAAATATCCTGAAGAGAATGGGACTAGACTGAACTCTTTTATTATTGCTGAAAGACAGTGATAGACTGACGACACTGACAACTTGAGTAACACAACAGAACTGGGATTTTGCACATGGTGCTTGAAATTTTAGTGTTGCTAGTTTGGTGTACCTGTTAAGATCCCCGTCTTAAGGTATCCTCAGCGACTAAGGCCGTCCGCATACGAGTTGACTGGTTTGCAACGCGAATATCAAACCGAATGAAACCAGTCTACAACTGGTTGTGAACGACTGTTTTTCTAGGTCGCAGGTCAGTTGCGTTGCATGCTTTTGATGGTGAACATCTAAAATAAGTAACCAAACCATCATCACTACTACCATCATCATAAAGTGAAACACCTATATCACCAACAAAACACAGGACCGGTTCAGTTCTCGGCTGCTTCAGCCAAAAAGATTGTGCAGAGCTGCAGTGGGCTATTACGAGAACTGATGAAAAAGATGCTCTAAAAATGTTCTTGCTCAGGTTGATGCCTAAATTATAAGAATTCAGTGATTCTCAAACTAAAACATTCAAACGCCGAGTTTTTACTGTTATTGACGAAATATCAAATTTAACCCAATCCCAATTTCAACCCAAAAAAAACAAATACGATACTGATACTAGTTGTGTAAAGATGGATACGAACTATGTTCCAACAATAGTAAAGTCTTGGTGGATCCGACGTGGTTTCAGACGCTCAACATGCTTGTGTGTGGATAGGTTTCATTTTGGTTGCAAACTGGTTGTGTTGTGGGACTAGTGTAAAACCGGTTTGCAATTACAGTCACAAACCAGTCGACCCATGTGCCCACAGCCTAAGAATTAAAAGAGGGTACAATAGATCTTACAGGTCGCAGTATATATACATACATACATATATACTTATGACTATAACTATTAACTAAATATATTGCGATGTTGAAGGTACCACAAGAACACCACTGGTAAACCGTTCTCGCCAACTAAGTTTATTTGCTGTCTTATGCTGTATTTTTGTAGTTATTTAAAACTTGTAATTATATTTGCTTATAAATGTTTAGATTTAATTTAGTAGTAAATATTTTCAGTATCAAATAATCTGTTATTTTCTACCAATGTATTATCTATTTTACTGTTTTATTCAAAGGTTCCTGATAACGAAATCGTTATTGCTGGCGTTCAACCAGACATGATAATAACATCTAGTAGTGTAAAAAGTCATGACATTAAAAAGAGAAATTGCTATTTTTCTTATGAAAAATATCTACACTTTTTTAAAGTCTACACGCCGAAAAATTGCAAAATGGAATGTCTGACCAATTTTACTTTATACCATTGTGGATGTGTAGCTTTTTTTATGCCTAGTAAGTTTCCAAAAAGAAGTAATAAAGGATTTAGTAATCAATTTGAATTTGGTAACACCTCAAAGTCATTTACCAATGATTTAATACAAAAGAAAAAAAATTGGTTTTGACGGTGTCACTAATATTATTTTTAACGTTTCTTTTATGACCCATTTTCGATTTTGTCCCAGGGGGGACCAACAATTTTCCTTTCTTTTTACACTCCGGAGACCTTCCGGGGGTGTTTAGTTTTATACTATGTTAAAGGTGATTCAAACAGCAGTTTTCAACCATTTTTTACCTTTCCCCTCTTTTGAACCTATTATTTTATTTCATGTACCCCTAAAAAAATTTTTCCTGTCCAAAATTTTATTCCTTTAAAACCCACCTTTTTTCGTTTTACTTATATGGCCTGATGATGGCTAATTAGCCGAAACTAGTTGCCGTTTTTTATTAAATCATTGTGGTACATGACTTTGAGTTTCATTACTTTTATTATAATATAAGCAAATCTAAAAAAAAATTGATTGTTTTCATTTTAGGAGAAAATTTAACCAAAATATGCGGCATAGGAAGCGCAGAATGTGTAAAATATGCCGAAAAGAAATTTCAACTTATCAATTTAAGTCATCTTCACAATTTTTCACTAAACAGTACTTACTTGACCGAAAAATCATGGCCGAATGAAGGAAAATTTTTCACCGGGGATTTACCAAATTGTAATTGTTTACCAAGCTGTTCTGATTTAACCTATCATTTAGAAACTTCGCAAAGTAAATGGGGCTGGTATAAAACAATGGTTGCTTATGCTAAAAATGGTAGTGTTCCTTTTGACAAAAATACGTAAGTAATTGTTCTATAAAGTGTAATAATAGGTGAATTGAGAAAAGTCCAATATTTTTTTAAGTGGGGACAATGTATTAAAAGGCCGCCAAAAGAATAAAAAATTAAATTGTAAAAATTTTGACAACATACGATTTTGTTCGAAAACTAAATGTTGTACTTTGATCAAACCGAACTCTAAATATTTTTATTAATGTTTAAATATGTTACAATTGTATCCACGGTAGACTCAGAATAGAAAATGTTAAAAAAAATATATAAAAGAAAATTATAATCAGATAAAACAATGGGATAAAATATAAGTCAAAAAGTAATTAAACTAGGCGCTATTTATTTTTCTTGTTTGCTTTCTCTTTGATTTCTTTTCCGAAGAAGTTTCTTTTTACTTTATTTGCCCTTGTCCTACCGTAACACATTGCACCGGTCCAACCCTTCTGAGACCGATCCTGCGGCTGTAATTAATTCTTAAAATTTGAATATCGGGGCGATAGTGGCTTGTGACGTGGCCCAATTGAAACAGATTATATTTGACTATGTTGTCATATCGATAAAACTGGCAGCTCTCGTTCTCATTTGTTCAAACGAACAACGCTATAATCTTGGCAATGCTGTAAAAAGTAATACGTTAATTATTGATCAAGAAGCAGCGCAACTTTCAAAATATATTAATTACTTTTTATTGATTTTTCTTAACTAATGAATATTATAAGAACAATGAAAATCAACATAAGCCACTAGGTTCTTTAAGGTATTCATTTATTAATATAAAACCAATAAATTCGTTCGTACTGGATAAGTCCATTATCTTTAAATGCATTTATTATAAAAATCTGATTAGAAGTCGATTTTTTTCCACTGGTATTAAAAGTGAATAACACTTGTTTATATTCCAAAAGTTACTTATTAAAATTCGGAAGATTTTTTTGTTGTATTTGTTCTTATTTTATGATAAATTATACTGCGATAATTAATATTTGGATACTATATTATAGTGTAATTAAATTATATTTTTTAGGCTTAAGATGTCCCAACTGATAATCTTTTTCAAAAGTTCCGATTTTATATTCTCAGAAAGAAACGAGCTATATGGTCCATTGGACTTTTTAGCAAATTTTGGTGGTTTGCTGGGACTTTTTACTGGATTTTCAGTACTCTCCATTATGGAAGGTTTCTACTTCCTTACTCTAAGAATGATTTGTAATGCTAAAATATACGGAAAATGGTCCGGAAACGATATTAATACAATAAATTAGATTTTTCGGACATGTTAGTTTTATGTAATGTATTTTTTCTATTATTGAAAATAAAGTTAAATGTTACCTGTCTTAATTAATAATTTATGTTAAAAATAAAAAATATAGTAAAAACACTTGTGATTTTTTTCAAAATTTCCACATATCAACATAAAAATTAAAAATAATGCATCTTTTAAGTCATTTTTTAACCCAATTTTGTCTAGTAATAAAAATAGATTATGATATTAACAAAATCGATCAAAATTAAGTATTTTCAAATCTAATAAAAATTTTAGTGGATATGAAAACTTTGCGTACTAGTTATATATTGTAGCTTAAGAAACAATACGGTATAATTTTTTTCAGGACAGTTAAAAATTTTTGAGGGTTTTAAGGGCTTGAATTTTTAAGCAAAAACAACGGTTAAGCTCGTGCGGAATTATAACTTTATTTGTCAAAATTACTTAAAACTGCTTGTGCAGGTGACGAAAGAAAAGGTATTTCTAGGGATGTATAAGTACAAAATGATGAACTTTTTTTAAACATTGCTATTATTCGGGATAGAAAAGTGACAATATTACGTATTTTAAGGCGTTAATGATGTCGTTACAAGAAAGAAATAATTTTGAAAATATAATTCTATATATCCCTGCTACAAACCATTAACTTTGCCCTAAAATGTTCTTTACTTCAAAAAAGTCAAAAAATAAGTTAGTAATCGTGCACGGCCTGACCCTCGGCAAGTAAAATTTTTCTAACTCTAACCCCTGACAATTTTAATCAAAAAACAACAGAAAAATGAGAAAAACAAATCGAAAAATTCGAAAAAATCTGAAAATATTAGAATGAAAATTAAAATTGGAAAATACGGAAAAAACCAGGATATCAATAAAATTATAAAATAACGAAAAAACCAGCAAAAACGCTAAAAATCGTAAAAAACCCCCAAAAAAAAAGGCAAAAAAAATCTCAAAAAATCGCAAAAAAATCGCAAAAAAATCGCAAAAAATTGCAATAAATAAAAGAACAACAAAAAAAACCGGAAACAATTGTATTTGAAATTTTTAAAACCAGAAAAATAATAGATTGAAATAAATCTTGTAATTGTAAAAAAATCGCAAAATATCGAAACAACATTATAAAAAAAATACAAAAAATTTCAAAAATCGCAAAAAAAAACGAAAAAAACACAAAATGTGACAAAAGATTGTCAGTGAAAATAATTGCAAAAAATCTGAAAAGAATTGCAAAGAAATCGTAAAAAAATAAAATTTCAAAAAAATCACAGAAAATTGCAAACCCAAAAACCGGAAACAACTGTAAATATAAAAAACTTGTATTGTAATTGAAATTTTTTAAAAATGAAAAAACTCGTTGAAATAAATCGAAAAATTCAGAGAAATAAGAATAAATGAGAAAAAAATCCGAAAACAAAAGAAAGAAATAGAAAAAAAGGAAAAATAGAAAAAAATCAAAAGAAAAAAAACAGAAAAAAATAAAAATCAGAAAAAAAAATGTGGGGTGGCCAGCACATCAGCTCCGCCATTTTTTAATCAAAAATTTACACGTTAACACAAAAAAGTATGAAAAAAATTGACTTTTTTGTAAATCTGACAACAATGGCAAAAGTTTTGAAAATTTTAATGATACGAAAATAAACTATGGTGTATACAAAATATATGTGTAAAACTTTCCAATGACGTCATCACTCATAGCAACTGCCACTTCCGGTTGTCCGATTGACACCAAAATATAATCAGATCTAATCTAGGGTACCAGAATCTTGTATGCAAAATTTCATTTTTTTTGAATTCAGTAGTTTTTGAGTTATCGTTACTACAACATCCATCCTAACACACACACAGACATCATCGCGAAAATATCAAAATTGTATTCTGGGGACCTTAAAACGTGTTTATCAATTGAAAACTCAATACCCAATTTTTACCATGATTACTATACGTCTCTTATCTGAAGTGCGAGAAGTAATAAACTATTTTTTTTTATTAGGATCTGTTATGCGTAAATATCAGCAAAGTTTTTTTTATTTTAAAAGATAAATTATTTTACAGTAAATTTACACAAGAAGATAAATTATTTTATAGTTAATATTTTTGGTCCACAAATATCTTCCAATAAAATCACTCGACGTTCCATACTTTTTCTAATATTCCCTTTTAAATTTTATCTTTCAAGTATTATTCGGGTTAATCCAGGTGCCATATATCCTCATATTTCCCCAAATCCTCAAGGAAAGAAAATAAAGGATCTCCAAAAATGATAGAATCGAGAATCCTGTAAATAATCCTAGGAGGCCGCCAAAGTTTGAAATTACGTCGGAGAATCCGTAGATTTCGTTCCTTTCTTTTGTTTCCACATGGTTGTTTTTGAAATAAAAGCTTAAAACTGTATATTTATGGCTGGAAAAGATAACACAAGTTTATACATAGTGTTTCAAAATTATAAAATTGTTACACTTACTTTTCATAATCAATTTCATTTCTTAAAGTTTTATTTATTATTTCATATTTTACTTTATTATACGATAATTCAGTATTATAACTTGCATATGTACAAGTTGTTTTACAATCACAAACTTTTTCCGTATATATTTCTTCGTTTTCATTTATTATTTGGTCTTCGTTTATTAAAGAAAAAATTGCTGCAAACACAACAAAAAAATTAAAAAATTGTCATATTTAGCTTATGAAATTCTTACCCAGAGCATCTTCAATACAGTAAAGTTTATCCAATAAACAAATAGGCGTCCCAACTTCTTCTAAAATAAAAAAAGTACATTTTTTTTAAATATTTTTACTAAATTATCTTAAAAGAAAAAATACAGATAATGTTAAAAGTAATAACGAAGATAAAACAGATAATAAAAGAACATAAACTTAGAAGTGCAAGAATGTGATAAAATGAAAGTTGATACAAAAGTTTAGCATTGTATCCTTCAAGGAGGTTTACAGAAGGAAAAAATACAAAACTCTCTTACACATTAGGAGGACAATGCGCCCGCATTCGTCCTGAGAGGACTAGGACGAGGTATAACCTTAGAGGACATCAGAGATGACTTGAAACAACTTTATAACTTGGACATTGAGGAAGATTTGGACACTAGATTATATAAATAAAAACGTTATACAAGAATCCAGAATGAATTGCGACGATTTTAAAAAATGACACCCCTAACAACGACTTACAGGAATAAATTGACTACAACAACCCCGAAAGATATCAGCGACGCAATAAAAAAGCTTTCCCAATCGAAAAGCCCCATTAGAGCAGTAATTCTGAAAAAAAGTTGTGGTATGATGGTATGGAAATTGTAAGTATATCATCCCCATAGTCAAACCGTCAAAAACCGTAAAAATGTTAAATGCTATCGTCCCGTATCGCTACTAACTGCGATAATACATTACAAAAGTATTTTAAACTAGCTTTTGCCCGCGACTTCGTCCACGTTGATGTTGGAATATATAAAAGTTTCCTTCTTATATATGTTTCCTTTCACTACTTTTTAAACTCTATGATGAATATTGTATTGAATATTGAACAAATATGCAAAAAACCTAAAAAATGGAAAAAAAAGCAAAAAGACGAACAAAAAAAAATGGAAAAAATGCAAAAAAATTAATACAAATATGTACAATGAAATGCACAATAATATATGGAGAGCTAAAATTGAGCTAAGAAATGATAAAAATTCTAAACAAAAAGCAAAAAAATTTTAAAAATTGTTAAAAGAAATTGTAAAAAATGTTTAACAAATGCCAAAAAAATCTAAAAAAAAATGCGAAAAAAAGTAAAATAATGCTAAAAACGCTAAAATTGCAAAAAAAATCCCAAGAAATAAAAAAAATGTATAAAAATGGAAAAAATGCAAAAAAAATACAAACATATAAAGAAATGTACAGTAATACATGAAAAGCAAAAAATGAGCTAAAAAATGTTAAAACTTCTAAAAAAACTGAAAAGTTAAAAACAACGAATAAAGGAAATTGTAAAGAATGTCAAAAAATGCTAAAAAAAAAAATTTTAAAAAAGCTGAAAAAATAATGCAAAAAAAAGCCAAAAAATCTAAAAGAAAATCAAAAAACCAAAAAACTGGAAAAAAAATGCAAAAAGACGAACAAAAAAATGGAAAAAATGAAAAAAATAAATACAAACATGTACAATAAATGCACAATAATATATGGAGAGCTAAAATTGAGCTAAAAAATGATATAAATTCTAAACAAAAAGCAAAAAAATTTTAAAAATTGTTAAAAGAAATTGTAAAAAATGTTTAAAAAATGCCAAAAAAAAAATCTAAAAAAAAATGGGGAAAAAAGTAAAATAATGCTAAAAACGCTAAAATTACAAAAAAAATCGCAAGAAATAAAAAAAATGCAAAAAAATGGAAAAAATGCAAAAAAAAATACATATAAAGAAATGCACAGTAATACATGAAAAGCAAAAAATGAGCTAAAAAATGTTAAAAGTTCTAAAAAAACTTAAAAGTTAAAAACAAGGAATAAAGGAAATTGTAAAGAATGTTAAAAAATGCTAAAAAAAATCTAAAAAAAAAAATTTTAAAAAACCTGAAAAAAAGTAAAATAATGCTAAATAATGTTAAAAATGAAAAAAAACTGAAAAAAGAACAAAAAAAATGCCAAAAAATCTAAAAAAAAATCAAAAAAAGTAAAATAATGTTAAAAAATGCTAAAAGTGCAAGAAAATTTTAAAAAAATGTAAAAAGATGCCAAAAAATCTAAAAAAGTCAAAAAACGCTGAAAAAAATTAAAATAATGCTAAAAACGTTAAAAAAAAACAAAAAAATCCCAAAATATAAAAAAAATACAAAAAATGCAAAAAAAAATACAAACATATGCAAAGAAATGCACAAAAATACAGGAAAAGCAAAATGAACTAAAAAATGTTAAAACTTCTAAAAAAACTGAAAAGTTAAAAACAACGAATAAAGGAAATTGTAAAGAATGTCAAAAAATGCTAAAAAAAAAAAATTTAAAACAGCTGAAAAAAATAAAATAATGCAAAAAATGCCAAAAAATCTAAAAGAAAATCAAAAAAAGTAAAATCATGTTAAAAATGCTAAAAGTGCAAAAAAAAATTTAAAAAATGCATAAAGATGCAAAAAAATCTAAAAAAAGTCAAAAAATGCTGAACAAAAATTAAAAAAATCCCAAAAAGTAAAAAAAATACAAAAAATGCAAAAAAATTAAAAAATGCAAAAAAAAATACAAACATATGCAAAGAAATGCACAAAAATACATGAAAAGCAAAATGAGCTAAAAAATGATAAAAATTCTTAAAAAGAGCAAAAAAATTGTAAAAAATGTTAAAAATATCTGAAAAAGTATCCGTGGACAACCGATTTTTTTGTTTTTGACAGGTGACAGTTGGAGAAATAATTTTGACGGTTATGAATAGTTTTTCAAGGGCTTTCAAATGACATACTGCATATTAAATTCCGTGAGTTATTGCATCTGTCATTTTTTGATAGTGACACTTCCGTTTGACAGATGTCGTACAAAAACTAATGGGTTCTTCCGACCGGTAATCCAAATCCATATACCAAATTTCAGTTCAATCGGATTAAACGTGTGCCCTCTATCAGGGGAGAGCCACTTTTTGATATTTACTTAAAAGTTCATATCTTATCTTTTATAACAATATAAAGTATCTGTTGTTTGTGGTGCTCTTTCAGTCTAAATTACAAAAAGAGAATCTATTTTTAATTTGTTTTTACAGATTGTCTTGAAATTTAATTAACTTTGTTTATTTTATATTTCATATTTTGATCTAAAAATTCATGATATTTCATATTAATATTATCATTTTTTTATTTTTTTATTTTATTTATATAAAAACAGAGACCACGAAATCTGATAATTTATGAAATTTTTGTCTTATATTTACTTTATATGAACTTTTAAGGTTTTTTTGGACTGAACATTTTTTTTTGGAACAAGTCTTTTTTGGGAACAAGTTTTTTTTTTGGAACGAGTAAATTGGAACGAATTTTTTTTTAAACGAGTTTCTTACTGAATCACAACCTGCTTTTGGGCTGATTTTTTTTCTCTGCCGTCGGATCCAGGAAGTTTTTAGAAGAAACTTGATGACAAGGACAAAACTAAGTTCCATTTTCCCGAAAAACAAAAAAAAAGTCTCTGAAGTATTATTAGCTAAATTTCTTTCTTTAATAAAACAAATATAATGTTTAATTTGAGTTTAATTTCCATAAACGCACAAAAAGAAAGAAAGGGCGAATTTTGAAATATATCAATTTTGTCAAAAATTAATTAGACTGGCGTCCAAAAATTTTTTTATAATATAATAAAAAGAATTGAACTTAAATCACATTTATAACTAAATCACTTTTACCAAAAAATAAAAAAGTAACGTTTTACAACTTGGCGCGAATATCTTTAAGGTTTAGGGAAATATTTAAAAATTTGTAAAGGTTCTCATTTTGTTAAAAAAAATTCTATACACGAGCGTCAAAAAAATACCAGACCATGTCCAATCATATTAGAAGAAAAATCCTACTGTTCATTTTTGAATACTTTGGGCTTATAATATTTGTCTTTAAACATTATTGGAAACAAAATTAAAAAAGAACAAAAATATAAGATAATAAATTATAAAACAAAAGAAAAAAGTAGATATTTTCTACTAACTTGGCATATGGAAAGCCACACATCCACATTTATTCAATGTATAATTTGTCTTGCACTCCAACATACAATTATCGCGAGAATATATTTTAAAAAACTTCAAATTTCTTTCTGATTGAAAGTAGCAATCCCTTTTTGTTGGAGCAAAACTTTTAACACCTTCTGAAGTTCTTATCGAGTGTGGTACTATCGCTCCTATTACTCTCTGATTTAATGGAACCAATATGTGGTTTTCTGGCACTTCCGGTATATCTGAGGGTAAATGAATAGAAACCTAAAATTAAATACTTGTTAATCTTAGTTTTTGTATTACGAAACATGTCATAAATAAATAACTAACCCTGTATCCTGGTTCATCAAGGGGGCATTGATATTCTATATTATCTTTCCGGGTTTTAAGCATTATCATCAATTGGTTTCTTGCTCCTACCCTTAGGGCTCTTTTCGGGTAAGTATTTACATCTTTGGTATAATATCCACTTTCGCCGTCCCAATTGCTTTTAGGAGATTTATGGAAATCCTTGAAAATTGACCTAAAAATTAATAATTTATTAATTATTTCGCTATAGATTGAAAGTTCTGCAAGATTTTGATTATTTTTTTAAATTTCTAATATTTTTGAGCCTAAAATCTATTCTTTTTTGAACATCTTAGTAGTTTCTTATTGGATAATGATATTGAATACATCCCTAGATGGTCACAAGTCAGCTAAGACCTCTACCAACATTTCCTTATAACTGGCGATCAAAAACTCCTACATAGCCCTGACGCTTCTAGACAACAAAAGTCAGTGGCGGCTCCTCGAAAGAGGCTATGGAGGCTCAGCCTCATCACCAATTTATCCAGCAAATAGCATCAGAAATATTTTGTTGATCATTCTTCATTTTATTTCTTGTTTTTCTAATAATTTTCTAAATTTTACAATTAATTCCCCGTTCTCAGTAATTATTTTTGAATATGACAACAGTGCCCTGAGGCTAAATTCTGCAAACTTTGTATATATCTTAAACCCTAAACACGTGATGCTCAATACAGTTGACGTTTTTTTCGACGAGTCCAATTGCTAGCCTGCCGCCTGCCTTTTTTCTTTTTTCACTTCGGTACAGACAGTAGTATCCGATACATACTTTTTGCGGGGTCATCATTTCTGTCACGTCGGCATCGGTGGAGTGATCATCAAAAATATGTTTTTAGCTAGAGAAACTCTATACCTCCACGTTGGTTTTTGTTGGGCAACAATTAATTTTGTCACTGAAGTAGCTGGAACGGCTGCTGCGCAAAGGTTAAATTAACTGGCTGAAAAGAGTATATTTTTACAAAAACGTTTTATATCCAGCTTCCTCTCTTAAATAGATCATGAGCCGCCACTGACCAAAGTGATTAGAACCGTAGAAAGCATGAACTTTCAGACCTCAAGCCGTCAAGTATGGGACATGTTTAAAAAACTATTGAGTGGTGCACGCATTCAAAGACAAAACCAGGTGTTTTTTCAAACGATGGAGCCCCAAAATATAGAGCTCATACAACCGGGATAAAACGTTAAATCAGAAACCTGAAGAATGAGGTAACTGAACTTGCCCTTTACTTTTGCAGAAATCGAAGCAACAATCACAGATGTCATACCAGGAAAAGTACCAGAATTCCTAATAAACTACGGAAAAGTTTTGGCTTTACTTTAATGCTGACTGGTAACCTCCCAAAAGAATTTAATTTAAAGTAATAGATCTCCCTAATTGCACAAAAGCTCCGGTTGACGTTTTCTTGTGGTTCATTTAACGTCAGAACGTCCAAGGACTAAAATAAAACGTTTTAAAAACGTTTCTGCAAGAACGTTTTTATAAGGCACATAAATAAACGTATAAAATATGTCGACCAACGTCCAAAGTCATAATTAAAAACAAAACGTTTTTTAGGCTACAGTACTCAAGACGTTTTTAAAACCTACGATAAAAAACGACTACTAAACGTTTTTTTAATGTCTATGTTAGAATATTTTTGATAAAGTCACAAAACGTTTTATTTGAGTCGTTTTTAAATCCACCAGTAAAATCGTTCGAAAAACGTTTTGTTTAGGAACTTAGTATGTTTTTTCAGAAAAAAACCCGCTTCAAAAAACGTTCAAAAGACGTTGTGTTTTTATGTCTGCAAAAGTATATTTTGAGAAAATTTAAACGTTTTATTTGAGTCATTTTTAAAACCACCGTTAAAAACTTTAGTACAGTGAACATTATAAAATACGTCCAAATAACGTGTTTTATCGAACCATTTATTTAGTCCATTTTGAAACGTTTTAAAACGTCTTTTTTCGACATTAGAAGTTATGACATTTACACTAGAGAAAAACTTCTTATAAACGTTCTCGGGTATTTTAATGAACGTTTTTAAAACGTCCCAACGGTCAGTCGTGTACATTTTTAGAATGTTTATTAAACGTATCTGTGCTATTAGGTATACTAAAACCAGGGAAACCAGCAAACTCGCCCAAGAGCTACATGCCCAGTGCATTATTATCTGTCACATACAAACTGCTGGAACGGATTATCTACAATAGAATTAGCCCAAGGATATTGAACAAATTTATAGATTAGATCTGGCAACAGCGCACCGTCAGCTCCGTCGGCTCTGGGCTTCAGGTAATTCAGCTACCTCCGTCTGGTCTAGTCTTCAGCTCTGTCAAATGTCAGCTATTTGGTCTAACTTATTATTGGTCTAAATTGAACGCAGAACCAAAGCTGACGAAGCTGAAGTACCTGAAGACCAGAACCAACGGAGCTGATGGTGCGCTATTGCCAGATCTACTCTGTAAATTTTCCCAGATCTGGAGAAAAATCGGGGTGCGTGTGCTCTACTGTTACGAATAGTAAATAAAAGTGATATCTGTGAAAATTAAATTATCTCTGATTTACTAAGTTTTTGTCATCCTACATTGTAATTATTTAAAAAAAAAAATCGATATATAAATAACCAATAGTTAATGTTAAAATCATATTAAAATAAATATATGACATAAAGAGCGATATTTTTAAAATTTAAATACGCTCTGGATATATTGTGACATAATTTATATATGTGTCGAAAAGCATTTTTGACTCAATCCCTAATGATATATATAGAATTAATTTTCAAATTATTTTAGTTGGTCAAGGTAAGTTTGAACGAAAATAAAATCACTAATATTATTTACAGACCGATAATTTTTTAAAATTATTACCATACATTTAAAATAAGTTGATACGTCATTTATGTATACAAGATGTTTTCAAAAAATATGACATAAATCTTACGGAGGATAGAAGCCTACCACGAATTCTCAGTCAGTAGGTAAAAATATTTTGTTTACTGAACTATTTACAAAAATAATAATATTAATGTTCCAAAAATTCAAAGATAAAAAAATATGATTCAGACTGTCCGATGGCACCCCAAATGAGACGTCAGTTACCTATAGGTTAATTAATGTGCCAAGCTTGATGCTTATTAAAGATAAAGAATGATGTAAAAGCGCCATTTTCAAAGGGCTCCTACAGATTTTTTGAATATGGAGATTAAGGTCGAATCGTTCAAAAATCATATCCAGAATTTACGTTCTCTGGAGATTACCAGCATTTGTACATATTTATTTGGATAGTACAATGCAGGTATGTTATATACAATATATTTTAGATTTATTTCAGAGCAAATCTATTATAAATTAGTAGAAAAATTTACTAACGCTCTAAATTCTTCAAGCAGATCGCTTCATAGACAACTATAATGGATGAAGCAGGACGTTTCGCAGATATTTATAATAAATTTTGATATTCCCATTTGCAACGGGACGCTTCGCAAACAGCTATAATAAATTTAGATAATTCTATTGAAAGCAGAAATTTTCGCTGACAGCTATAATAAATGTTGAAAGAGGGATATTTCGCAGACAGCTATTATGAATTGTGATAAGTTAGTTGACAGCGAGAGGCTTCGCATACAGCTATAATAAATTTTGATAACTCTGTTGATAATTCTGTTTGAAGCGGGACGTTTCGCAGACAACTGTAATAAATCAATAATTCTGTTGGAAGCGGGATGTTTGGTAGATAGCTATAATGAATTCTGATAATTCTGTTGGAAGCGGAACGTTTCGAAGATAACTATAATTAATTCCAATAATTCTATTTGTAGAGAGACGCTTCGAAGACAGCTACTATGAATTTTGAAGCTTCGCATACAGCTATAATAAATTTTGATAACTCTGTTGATAATTCTGTTTGAAGCAGGACGTTTCGCAGACAACAATAATGAATTCCGATAATTCTGTTTGATGCGGGATACTTGGCAGACAACTATAATGAAATCTGATAATTCTGTTGGAAGCGGAACGTTTCGAAGATAACTATAATGAATTCCGATAATTCTGTTGGAAGCAGGATGCATTGGCAGATAGCTATAATGAATTCTGATAATTCTGTTGGAAGATTTAACGTTTCGCAGACAACTATAATGAATTCTGATAATTCTGTTGGAACCGGGATGCTTAGTAGACAGCTATAATGAATTCTGATAATTCTGTTGGAAGCGGAACGTTTCGCAGACAACTATAATGAATTCTGATAATTCTGTTGGAACCGGGATGCTTGGTAGACAGCTATAATGAATTCTGATAATTCTGTTGGAAGCGAAACGTTTCGCAGACAACTATAATGAATTCTGATAATTCTGTTGGAACCGGGATACTTAGTAGACAGCTATAATGAATTCCGATAATTCTGTTTGAAGCGGAACGTTTCGCAAACAACTATAATGAATTTTAATAAATCTGTTGGCATTGGAACACTTCGAAGACAGCTATAATAAATTTTGTTAACTCTATTGGAAGTGAGACGCTTCGCAGACAGCCATAATGAATTTTGATAATTCTGTTGGAAGAAGAATGCTTCGCAAACAGCTATTGTAAATTTTGATAAATCAGATGGCAGCGGGACACTTCGTAAACAGCTATAATGAATTTTGATATTATAACCTTTTTACTTTCCCACTACATATACGATATATACACAATGGCGGCTGAAGGGGCTGCAGTCGAGGGCGCCAGATTCGAGTAGGCGCCAAATTATCTTTTTTCCTTTTTCTATTATGGCTTATTTCTATCGCTGTGTTACACTGTTGTGTTTTTTTTGAGCGAGTCACGCATCATGCTATAAAACATTCATCTGAATAAGTAACAATTAGATGATTAAGTCATAGTCATGAGAAAATCATTTGATAACGATAACTTCCAGAGTGGCAGTGTTGCAGGCGACGAACTTACTCTAGCGCTACGTAGCGCTCGCTGTCCTCCTGTGTGCAATTGGCACTACTGTTTCAATCACTGTCAAAACGTCATTCGAAAGATCGCAAGGTTATGTTTGATGGTGGTGTTGTTTACTGTTTTTGTTGTAGAGTAGATGAAGTGACGATTTAAGTTGTTGTTGGTCTGTTTGATGAACGAATAACCATGTTGCCAACAAGGAAACAAAATCAGAGGGAAAAGAGCTGACGGTAACCCGGAAATAGACCATTTATGCCAAAAAAAAATCAGATTCGCCCCAAAATGATTTCCGACCTAATTGGTGCTTTCCCGTGCGTTTTCGGGGTGTATTTGGATTAGGCAGTGGCGCTGTCCCGATTTGAGGGGGGGCGACAATGTACAATCAATCCCTAGGCGGCAAATATCTAAATCCGCCACTGTGTATACAATAGTATATATAAGCTATATATAATTACTTGTCCACTACATACAGTGTTGCCAAAGTGGTACTATAGTACGACATGTGGTACTCTGGTCGTCATAACGTACGGTGGTACTTGTAGCGTCGTAAAAATAACTTTGATAATTTAAACTAAACTTTATTACATATAAAAAATATTAAAACAGAAAACAAATTTGAAATAAACAAAAAGCGTCCATCCCGCTGACGGATGTTTTAGTTTCTCTTGCGTACGAGTCTCTAGTCACATCTTCATCGGTAAAGCACACATTAAAAATGCGGGATTGCCACGTCCGTATAAAAGTCTGTGAGCACCGAACAGTACTCCTTTGATAAATGTGGTACCGAAATTAGTTTCTTGGTATTTTTTTATCGATTATTTCAAACAAGAAATCAAAATATCCATAGCAATTCTTCCAAAAATTAGTACTATTTATTATCTCACTCTCTCTTGTCTCTCTCAAGTTACTTGACTTTTGATTTGATTCAGCGCATTCAGCCAAATAATTAAAAGTTGCTTGAGGCAAAATTTAATAAATTTTCATCGAGTTTGTGGTACTGAAAATTTTTCCCACCTTGCAACACTGACTACAAATTCATATCTTCAGAACGAATGAACGGATTATTTTAAAATTTGAGATTATCATGCTAGACCTAATTTTAAATTAAGTGATATAAAAATGGAAAATGGCGGACTTCCGGTTTCTTTGAAATTGGCGTAAAAACTGAATTTTCAAACGGAACACCCAGTATATTTTTACATATTTGGATTCTACTATAGTCAAATTACGTATAATTCATATGTCAACAAATATTTTGGCTGTCAAAAATAAAAATAATTTTTATCGATTTTTTTTTTATTTCACAATGCTTTTTGAAAACCTTTCCGATATTATGTATATCATTTTATTTATAATTAAACCGTCAATTTAATCACAAAATGATACACCATGCTTCCCATTTAAAAAAATTGAATTTTTCATAAAAAACGGCTGTTCAAAATTATGCAAAAATAATATTTTTTTGTAACATTTGGTCACCTTTTGAAAGGTTTAGACAAAGTCTCAACTTCCTCGATTCAAAATAATTTTAATTTTTAACAGCCAAAATCATTTTTGACATATGAATTATACGTAATTTGACTTGTAGAATCCAAATATGTAAAAATATACTGGGTATTGCAGTTAAAAATTCAGTTTTTAAGCAAATTTCAAAGAAACCAGAAGTCCGCCATTTTGGATTTTTATGTCATTTAATTTAAAATTAGGTCTAGAATGACCAACCCAAATCTTAAAATATTCCGTACTGAATAAATGAACTTGGCCCGACACCCTAAGCCACCCGGTATACAATAGTCTATTGATAAGAAAATTTAATATCATCATGTGAGATGACATATTTAGGATAATCAATTCTGGGTAAATTACTATTTGGCAATTGCAAAAAAAAAAATCGAGTTCAAATAAAATAAAAACAAATTAGAGATTTGTCAATTTTTTTAATCAACTTTTGATAATTGAATTTTTTGAGAATTATCAGATAAGAAATAGGTAACTTGGATATGCGAGCTGAAATTTTCTTTTGAAATAAATAAAAAAAAATGAAAAAAAAATAGACCAAGACAGGGTGAAACAAAATAAAATATTTAGAAAATATCACAAGACAAAATAGATAAGCTGTCTAAGAGGTGAGAGAGTCAGATAGATTTAAGAAAAGGTTAAGCAATATCAAACGAAAAGTGGAACAGGAGGTTATTAAGAAAATTATTTAAGAAGAGAAAATCAAGAAATGGATAGAAATTAATTTAAACTAAATTTAAAATTATATTTGTATAGGTAATATTTAATATATTTTTTAATTGTTTTATAGAGTGAACCCTATTGAAAGCGAGATGCTTTGCAGAAAGCTTTAATGAATTTTGATATTTCTTTACAAAAGTAATGTACTGAATGGTTTTCCAACTAATTTATACTTTACATTTCTTGGGCACACATATGTAAATATTTTGATAAAAGTGATCATTAATTTGTAAGAATTGAAAATTGTTTGATGTTTAAATAAGATAATTGATGATAAACTGGTTAATAATAAATTTTGGCATTGGTAAATATCCTGCAGAATTTAAACAGTTTCATGGCATTTATAAATATATTATTTAAAGTTTTTGCTAAATCATTAATTTTATTCATAAAACTAAATTGTCAAGTCTAAATAAAATTTGGAAACTTTCCAATAAAAATAGGATTTTACAAGTACACATCTATGATGCAAATTTAATACATTTATATTATTACTTATAGATCAGTTTATTTTTATTCAAAATGCTCAAAATATTCAATTAGTAGCAAATATATAGTTCATCCAGCGAATCTCTTTCCACGAGTCATTAATAAATAGTAACTTATTAAACATAATTATTATGTGGCATATGTTTTTATCATTAAAATTATCTACATTTTTATTTTAATCAGAGAAATACCAACTTTTATTGAAGCGCATTCTTCAATTTTAAAATTGTAACACTTGACTAATATAGTTCAATCGTTTATGTTGTGATTTAAAATTTTTCTAAGAGCAAATTCAAAATATTTATTAAGCATCACATTTGAACACATCTGCAAATATGTATACAATTAGTTTTTTTTTTTAAATGATCTCAAATATTTTTTCCAGCATGATTTATACAGTGCGCTGGATTAAGTCTATTTTAAAAAAACTAGCGAAACGTTCAGACAGGTTGATTTTTAAAATCATCACAGTATGCTATAGCATTAAAGTTTCTACCCTTACATGATCCCCCTTCAGGCAATAATCCAACATTCACTTTTTGAATTATAAAGTACATGACGTGAAAAGCTTTTAATATATTCATATTAAAAATGTATCAGGTTTTTCAAAATTCATGGATTTTGAGTAATACGAAAAAAAATTTTAATACGTAAGCAAAAATAGTCAAATTAAATTCAACAGGTACATATTAGGACTTCTTTTCTTACCAGTAATTTAATGTAATGACAAATATTCTCAACTCTATGGGAACCCCTCCTATTTAATTTCAAAACAAGACTGTTTTGAATAAAATTTTTCGACTTGTTTTATATAAATAGTATTATGATGTAAGAAAAGAACTGTATTTTAATTTTTATAAACAAACTGAATTTTGAAGAATATATTTGATAAGTACTTACTCTGTAATATTATTATAAATATCATGCTTATCTAAAATATTAAAAGAATAACATAATCCCTCTTCTGTTAAGATTGGTGTAAATAATTCTGTACAATTTTCTTCGTTATTCAGATACTGGCAGTAATAAAAAATATCTGGTTTACTCTAAAAAAAAATAAAAAATTTAAAACTTGCATAAGTATTGTTATTGTATTGTATATCTACTTATTAAATAATTTACAGAGTCAAATGTTTGAAAAAACTGATGTTTTATGCATAGTATAAGAATATCCTTGTTTTGAAGAAAATAGAGCCTAGCAAATATTATGGCATCGTTTTAGGTCGACATTTGAGACTTTTAAACATAATAAGGCGTAATTTTTTCGTTGTTTACGAGTTATTGTGTTACGTAATATTTTTCGTTTGGATATCGATTGTTATTTCACGTTATTTCTACAATGTTCTCACATCTGCCATAAAATAACTGATAACAAATGGTATATAAATTAAATGTTCCCATTATTTCGCCTAATCATAAAACTGTTATGGTCGAAAACTCACTCTTCAACCCAACACCCCCAATATTAAACCAATATCAAATCGGAAGTGACAAAATAGCAGATTGGCCACTTTTTCAGCGAACAATCCCTGAAAACCTGCCAGCAGATTCTCTTATCGATTCCAACATGGACATTGATAATCTGGCAAACTCCATCAGCAACACTATATCCCAGGCCCTAGATATTGCTGTCCCCAAAATCACCATAAACAGAGAGCTAAAACCCCTCCCCAAAATATTATCTAAAATATTCAGCGGAAACACCAACTCTTATCAACTCTCGTAAGAACTAGAGACCCCGTCCTCAAAACTGAATGGAATCTTTTAAATACACTTATCCTTACTTCAAAAAATAAGATCCACTCCCAGCTTGAGGTAAACCGACAAATTCTCCATATTCCCAAATAGAAGGTCATTGCTTCCAAATGCCACCTCCAAAACACCCTCATGCCCCGACAACACAAAGTTCAACTAATTATAAAATGCCAATATCCTCCTCCAAAACATCCTAGAAATTCTCAATCCCCCCATCGAACATCCCATTCTTACTCCCTTCACGTCAGGCACTCAAAAACACTCCCGCCACCTTAATCCCTATTCTCATCATCCTTATGAAAGCGTACCTTTAGCACTCCCACTTTCCAGTTTGCTGAAAAATATTCGACACCATCCTTATCCCCAACCCTACAAAAACTCCTATAGGCCTATATTCCTGACGAACGTTCTGGTTAAGCTCTTTTAGACTCTCATCAAGGACTGTATTTAGAACTTTATGGATGAAAAGGGAATGATCTCCTGATTCCAACAGGGATTTAGGCCTGAACATTTTATCTAAGAAGTGCACTAGTGAGACTTCATATATTGGAAATAGTTGGAAATTGTACCTTAGACCCTTTCACTCCGTAAGCCGGAATCCCCTAAGATATATCCAGCTATACGCTGATAACACTGCTACATCTCCTTCACAGCCAGGTGCACATCCGAACCCAACAACTTCTTGATCTTTTTTTTTAAATGTTGTAGTGATAAGTGGAGGATTACTCTGAACTCCCAAAAAATACAACTGATAATTTTCAAATACTCAAATCTCTCCAAAAAACGTTGTCAATCTCCCGATGAAATCAACCTTAGGCTCTGGGGATAGAGACTCGTTCCCTTGGGCATAGTTACCTTTGGGAATTTGTTTTACGCGTACTCTAAACTGAGGTTCAAAAAACTCTTGACGGAGTAAAGAGACTATAGCCTCCCTCAACTGGTGATTCCCTTATCAAAATCTTTACGAAGAAACTAATAAAAAACCAACTCTTATCAGATTAAAAGGAATGCAAGGATGTTATGTCTGGAGAAGAACTGCCAGGACCAGCACACACTCCCAGGAAACCATCAAAACCAAATTAAGAACCAAAGCACTTACCACAAAATCAAAAAGGAAACTACCACAGCCCAACATCAGAATAAAATGAGTCAGAAAATTTTGGGACAAATGGTATTATCTTGTCGAATCGCTCATGTTAAATTCTTTTCACCATTCTTGGCATGTACCTGAGATAATCTACTACGTAGTTTTTAATATCCGTCTTTATCTGATACACATATATGCGTAATTCACTTATGCAAGTCACGTTTGTTATGCTAAAGTGAGATAAACACATTATTTATCGGAGTCAAGTAAACACTTATTTATCATAGTTTCATATTTTTATAGCATAAGTTTTGCCGTGAAGTTTGTCGGTGATATTTAAGTCCGTCTTTTTAGCGAATGACGACAGATAGTTAACAGTGACGTGCGCTAGTAAAATTTTCTTCGAAATTTAAACGTATAAAATATTAATTAAAATGTATTGGACAATAATTTAGTTTTCCTATTTCCTACTACTGTCTTAAACTTTTACTTTTATAATAACACTGTGGAAATACTAACATTGTACATTTTGGTCCACAACAAATCAATATTTTCACGAGCAAAATGTATATTTACCTTTATAAGAAAATCGTAAAATTCTTGATCTGCAACTTTTTTTGTTTTATTTGTAATGTCAGTATCACAAATTGTTGAAGCTAGATCATACAGTTTATCCCTATAAAAAAAGAATTAATTTTGTTAAGTTTTACGTTTTAAAGATTTTAAATATTCTGAAATGGTGAAGGAAATTCCAAAGCACTTTAGGTATTGGAGGAATTATGGTATATAAATATTTGAAAATAACCCAAATACGACTTTTCTTGTTTAAAAACTTTAGTTTAAGTATCAGCAAATATACCACAAATAAAAGACAAAGTATATATAGGCAACTAGTTTCGGCTTACAAAGCTACCTTCAGTTGAATGGAGAATAAAGCCCCCTTTTAAATGAGCTATTACTCACCACCCAATGCTTTCTACATTTTTCGAAAGGGTTACTCCCCTCCAGTAAGGGATGAAATTAAGGGTAAACTATTCATACAAAAATGTACATATTGTAGAAATCAAAGGTCGACTTGTCTTGGCGATTTTCCTAACAAGAGTTAGATAAGGGGTAACATGTATGATGCTCACTGTATGTTTAGAAAGCGTTTTGTTATAGGCTAAAAATATATAGGATGTTCTATTTAGGGAAACACCTGGTTACCGACCACCTCTTTGGATTTCGTAATAAACCTATGTAACGTGTAAATAATTGTTCATTGTATTTTTTGATAAATTGTTTTAGCTGAAAATATCGTAACACTAAACCAGAATTATTATTAATAAAGCTTAATGGGCGCCAATTGTCCATTTTTTTTATGTAAGAAAGGAAATAGACAACGAAAAACCCAAGTGTATTTCAAAGCCCTTATTTAACAATTTTCTTTCAAAAAAATGGTGATACAATAAATTTTGATATCGAACTTGTAAATGGTTTTTTTTAATTCTAAACTTAAGTATAGATTGTCCAACAACTAAAACGACACCTCCAGCGTCCCCACTTCTCTAATTTTCCCTTTGTTGGTTCGTTTCCCACTTCTCAAATTTTTAACCAATCGGTCGGTTTAGTAGTTGGACAAAGTTTAGCTGAAGCTGTGGAGGTTGTGTGGTATGGTAACTCCAACAGACTTATTCACTGCTTACTCACTCCCAATACACATTTTGGGAACAAAAAAAAAACCAAAAAGAAAAATCAGATTTATGTCCAACTGGAGTCAAAAAAAACAAGTTTAAATAGAAGTGGAAACTAGTACGAAATGAAATATAAATTGGATATTTAAAATAAACAGTTTTATTCAGTGAAGAGAAAAAACATCGTACATCGTATAACAGATGTCATATAAAAATGACTAGAAGGAAAAAATGCTCAATTTTTTGCTGGATGTGGACCAAGCTTTGACAAAAGTCTGGCATATGAAGGTCTAATTATTAAATTTAAAACATATTTACCATATTTACATGTGCAACTACTGGAATCATACATTACTTTCAGAATAACTCCTCAAGTACTGACAATATTTTAAATAAGATATATTATAAACAATCTACTAATTTAATTTATCAATTAGCTAAAACAAATTATAATTGTTGTATTTTTGTAAAAATCATAAAACGTTGTTTTAGTTATCAAAATACATTTTCATCAAGTAAAAAACCAACACAGATAATCATTTATTTCATTATTCTACTTTAACACCTTTTCCTGAAGATGAGTTTGTAACTCGAAACTAAATGCCATTTGAGTTTTATTTCTTTATTTTACGACCACATTTTAATACTAATAAACTTATGAATTTGAAATAAAATGAATTGAACAATATAAAAGTTTTCAAAATTACTTACTCTTCTTTAGTAGTAGGTAAATTGTTAAATGTTTTACTGGCGTATTCTGTTATATTAAAATATGTTTGTGAAATTTTCGCCCTTGGACAAATTGTTATAGCAGGAAATGGTAGTCTTTGTAGTCTGGTTTCTTTCATAGAAAACGAAACTATTACAGGATAAGAACTGTATTTAAGAAATATTCGATAAATCATTGTTCCACAAAAACATATACAGAGTATTATACAAATTATCCACCAAATCCTACAAGAGCATTAATTTTTTTTAAATCAATAAAACATATTTAAAAAATTACTTACCTTTCACATACAGTCCTTTCTTCTCCAAAATATTTAAATCCATGTATTGATGTATACCGGCAATATTCCTTAAAATGCTTTGATACACTTGTCCCATTTTTCATACATTTATTCCTATTCTTAGCACTCATAATTTGATCAAACTAAACAAATATTATTAAGTTTCTTGTAAAAAGGATGGCACAAATTATTTTATTAATGAAATAAAAAATATTTAATAAGACAGCACGTTAGGTGTAGGCAGAAACGCGACCGCGAATAGATTTATAAAATTAGATGCAATAAGTAATTTTTAATATATACAAGGTTTTTTGCAAGCTTCTACCAGAATTTAACTTCATTTTTTTTTAATTATAGTGGATATTCGTTAAGATTCTTACTGAATGGTTCGTCAAGCTTTCAAATTATTAAAAGAGCTTTTGGAGATCAAAAAAAGTTATAATAAAAGCAAGTACAAATATTTGAAAAAAGTAAGTAATTAAATTAAAATCATAATCTGTCCCTCAGGACTTTATAATTTTAATTAATTTATATTATAATTAATAAAAATGCATGTAGCGATTAAGTTAGGATATAGTTATGATAAGGAAATCATCGTGTCGAGAAGGGCTATTTATGAATATTTTAAAAAAATTTGGTTATTTTACGCCTTTTCTCTAATTTTTTGTAAAAATGATAAATCAGATTAATTTTTGGTCAGAAAAATTACCGGTATTTAGAAAAATAACTGACTTTAAAAAATTAAAACTTCTGTTATACTAAAATGTAAGTCAACAAAATAATACTAACTCCCCATTTTTTAACAGAGATTTTTAAAATTATATATTAGATATATAATTTATTATATTAAAAAATCAAAATACTATAAAATATAATAAAAATTTTGATAATCAGAAAAAAAATTGTTTCATATTTGGAGTGAAATTTAAAAAATGCAACAAGTGTGTAAAGTGATACTTTTTTCACGAATGTGAATGTTGTCGCACGAGCCATGGGCGAGTGCGACAATCACATGAGTAAAAAAAGGCACTTTACACATTAGTTGCATACAATATTTTTTCTACTACCATAATTTTTATGTACGAAAATAGATTTTGCATGCAAGAGGTATTAACAAGCTATTTTAAAAAATCTTAAAGTTAACCAGTTGATTTCTGGCACATATAGAACCTTGGCAAGATAAGAAACATAAGGATAATGCAAAAAATGTGTTGCGCGTGTAAAAAAGTTATTTTGAAAATGTTATTTTACTTTATGCACTAGTGAAAAAAAGTTTACTCACGGTAGTAGAAAAAATCCTTTTTACTTCATATAATCTACTTTTGAAATCTCTAGATACAAGTTTGGACTGGGCATTGATGAGGATTACTCAAATATATACAAGATGTTTTTTTTGTTCTATAACTATTGTCCTGAGTTGTGGAGGCGAGAATCTCTTAACCCTGTGAGGACAGTTTTAATTTTTTTGAAAAAAACTACTGAAAATCATTAAATTGTTATTCATTACAATTGTTTTCACCTAAATACATATGAGATATAATTATATGAAGGTCCTTGTATCCTACAGAATGTAGTTTTCGTTACTAACCATTAGGCACTTCAGCTACTCAGGCTGAATGCTGTAAAATAATTTCTTTGTTGAGGCATTTAGAAACAGTTTTTTCGCTTTAACTTTTTTACAAATAAATATTTTTTAACAAAACTTCGAATCTAATTAACTAGAGTAACGACCCTCATTTTGACGTGACATTTTTTTTAAACCTTTTACCAGTGGCATTCCAGTTGGGTATAGCCGAATATTTTGTACCCAATTTTCTGTGCTACTGAATAAATTGTCAAAATTGTTTTTTCTTTCAATTGCTTGTTTAATTTATTGAAAAAAATGCATAATTTTATATCCATAAAATTAATAGTTTTTGAGAAAAATTAGATCAAAATGTTGCATATGCAGTGTTTCAGTATATTTTTATTTTTTTTAGGTAACGTTTTCTCTTGTCCAAGTTATTTTAGCATATGTAATTGATGGAGATACTTAAAACACAATATTCGTGTAAAAAAAGATAGAAAAAACAAAAATGATAGGCCGCGCTGTACTGAAACAATCTATTTTTTTTTCAAAAACTATTAATTTTATCCATATCAATATTATGCATTTTTTTTCACTAAATCAAACAGGCAATTTAAAAAAAAGCAAAAGGTTCTACCCCCTATTAAAATAAATATTATAAATTCTTTGAAATTAGCTGTGGCAAAAATATTTTGAAGTAATCAACATAATATCAGCACTTTCCTTTTTTTAAATTTTTAGTAAAAAAAATCATGACTCAGTTACTGGGGGGGGTCAAAATCTCTTCACAAGTGTTATTTTATGCACTGAGACTCTAAATTATTAATACTTTTAGTTTAATGCTGAAAATTAGGCTGCCGCAAAACAGGATGTGGCAAGTAAAAACATTTTTTTATACTATTCAATATCAATTTAAAATTAAACAAATTCCGCCAGAAATAAATTTTGTTTCACCGATTTTTCTTAAAATGAGACTTAAATATTTTTTTCGTTTAAATTCCTAGTCGGAAAATTGTTAAACAAAAAGCTACTAAAATAATTATTTCGCTTTGTCAACTATAATTAATGAGATTATAACATTGCGATATTTATCATTGTTATAATATATTAGTTAATAATTATCTAATCAAACGAAATACTAAAAAATAATAGTTTTACTTACAGACAGAGCTAAAATAAAGTGTCTCACTATTTTTTTGAATAGCAGTACGTCTTATTAATTCTTATTGGTTTATGTAACAATATTTTTTGGTCTTTCTATATATTCTATAATTTAGCTTGTTTAATTTTAATTTTTAAGAAAGCAAAAAAATATACGTAAAGAGATAAAGGTTAAATCTATAGGCTCCTACTCTCGAAAATTGTGAAAATATGTTTTAGTTTTTTCTGAAACAAATCGTGAAATCATTAAAAACTTCAAAATGTTCAACAAGTTTAAGAATTTATTTCAAAAAAAGCAGATAAAATTTTTCAAATTTGGGAGAGAAATATACCAAATAATAGAATATTAGAAAAAAATTGAAAAGAAAAAAAATGTCAATTATGTTTTGTTAGTTGTTATTAGAAACAATTGACAACAAAACTTTGGTGTGGTATTTTTCTCAAAATTGCTCTTCTTGCTTTTTTCTTTGATTGAAGGAATCATTTTTTTTTACTTTTTTTTATTAAAACATGGCTTGATTTCATTTCTTGTGATAGTCAGAATGTTAGGTTTCCAGGAAAAGATTGTCCCCTGGAGAAAGCTATAATGCTTCCGGAAAAAAATTTGTTGCTCCCGGAAAGAAAATGTTCCAAAATAAAACACTCTCAGAGAAAAGACTGTTACTTTGCTGCTTCTAGGAGACAAACAAAATGTTGCTCAAATTGTTGCTTCCAAGTAAAAATGTTGCTCCCAGGAAAAAACCCAAAAATTTTGAGGGAAAAAAAACAATAAACTTTATACTTAGACCTTATTTTCAGGAGAAGAGGAACTTACGGTAGAAATGGTAATTGGTGATAACGGACCAAAAATAAAAATAAATCTGGATTTTAAAATATACTAAGCGGGAAGAAAAATTAATTATAGTGTGTCCCAAGAAAATAAAAAAGTAACATTAGTTTTGAGGCTGAAAAACTCTCATCTGGTGGTGGTCTTACTTTATTTCAAACAACTTTTAGCATGGGTCTGACCTACCATATTTTATTTGTATTTATTTATACTTTAAACCAATTTTAGTATGCAAGAAAATTGGGAAAAAAATATATTTATAATTACTAAAGTTGACCTGCTAAATATGTAAAAATATACCCGGTGTTTCATTTAACAACAAGAACACATTTAGTATTTCCGGATTGGATATCTAGAGTATAAAATCGAAATTTTTTTGGGTCGTCCGGTATGTCGAGCCAAAAACAAAACATAATTTTAATAGATGCATCGGCTTTTTTCCTGTTATAAAATAATTTGAATGTTACTAATTTTCAAACACATTTAGAATTATCCACATTTTTTGTGAAAGTTAATAAAAAAAATTGTTCAATTCCAAATAAAACAAAAAAAAAGCATAATTTTACTTTCTACAAAGTTAAACACACTACAGAAAACGATCCATCCGTTAAAAACAAAAAATCAACTATTGTGGCTTAGTATAGAGAAAGTACCTACTCTCGACGAGATTTTAATGCATTTTTTTCTAAATATATAAATAGAGATACAATTACTTCAATGTTCACAGTTATACGAACGTTTTAAAGAAGTTAATGACTATAACAAAATTGTCTACCATGAAAACTGTAAGTAAAATTTATACTTTATGAACCTATGAATATAAAATTTTTAGATTATTTAATGCCTTTTAACACATTAAAAAAAGGCACCTAAATTAAAAAAAAAAATGTTATTCTTAATTTCTGTGTGGTAAAATTATTAATAGTTTTTATCTTCGAAAAAATGCAATTTAGTAATTATCTTAGAATTTCGATCTTTTCCACTGTTAAGATTATTATTTATGACTTATTATAAATATATAATTAATCTAGTAGTGACTCTGTTCCTTTAAAATGAATATATCACACGCGAAAATATTTAATTTTACCTAAAAAACTTTTGAAATAAAAAAATAGGATTATGTTTTCTTGATTTAAACATTTTAAAATTAAACATGAAATTATATAATTTATTCTATTTCACAATAAATAATTATTAATGTAATTATTTTTAGTTTTTTATATATTTTTGCTGCCTACTCATCACAATTTCCACCGTATTTTCTCTACCCACATCAGTAGAAGACCAAGTACAAAATCCTAGTTCGATTAGAGCACAGAGACAAGCAGCTGGAGGACACCATGATGCAGTCGATTTTGGAGCACATACGGGCGACCACGGAGCATTTGGATGGTACGCAGACTTCCCTGTCCATGCATATTAGCAATAATGTAGTTTATAAGTTTTGATTTTTTAAACTGTCTGTATATTATAGTTGCATTTATATACAGACAGTTATTGTTAATGACTGTTATATTTTTTACCCTAAATTTACTTTTCTAGACATCTTTTTCTTTCTTATTTCTCCTATTTCTTTCTTGTTTTACTTATTCTTACTATCATTTCTTTCTTTATTCTTCTTTCTTTTCTTAGCTAATACTTTCAAATCTTTCTTCAAAAAATAAAAGATTGTTATTGTTTAAACTGCGTTTTATTTTTCCTAATTTAAAATTCCACGTTTAAACTATTTACATTATTGACTTAAATTTTATAAAAAAAAAAACAGCTGTGTACATTTCTAATGTTTTACAGTGCAGCATTTTTATTCAACAAGGTACCTAAAATGCATCTTGCTTTTATTATTGCTATAACAACGTATAAATAATAAATCTACTATTTAAAATTTGCTGAAGCTTTTATATTCATCCTTATTGGTAAATATAATTTTATTTAAAAATTGTTTTCTCTGGAAATAAATAAATATTATAAAACATCAAAATTCAGACTTTTTGGTCAAAAACCATTCATAAAAATATCAAATAAACCATTGTGAAAATTCCTAATAGTAATTAACTAAGTAATAGATAAAACAAACTATTAGTCATCTTGTCGTGCACTCTCCATTGCTTCTTTCAAGGTTTTTTCAAATAATTTCTTTGCATCGGAAAATCCTTGTTTTGTTTTTCCAAATGAATTGGGTCCTGATGATGTTGGTGTATCTCTAAAATAAATAAACAATATAAAATATTCCATGTTGTTTTTTATTTGAATATTAAACATAAATTTTTATTAATTTACCTTCCAATATTCCTCATCCGCATTCTAGCCTGTGGGGGCATTTCTTCAGGCTCACTGTCACTATCTTGATTAAAAACACTTGCCACCGTAAGTTTTGGTTTGGAAAGAGGTTCTTTCTTTACATCTCCCATTTTCATCTGAATACTTATGCTTTTAAGTCTATTCTTGGCTCCTAGTCCTACATTATCTACTGGCTTGCTAGCTTGGTTGGATTCTTCATTGGTTTCTTTTTTGATAAATTTGTGATCATGTCTTCTCGGTGACCGTGAACGTGATCGAGACCTCGAACTTTCCTTCTTCCGTACTTGGGAACCTAATAAACACTGATACATTTAAAGCATATTAATAAAAAAAATAAACTATAGAACTTAATTGGGAGGCAGGTGGGAGGATTATACATGGTACATACAGATTCAGGTAAAACCTGAAATTATACTAAAGATTTATTACCATTTAAACTGCTCTCTCGATTTCTACTACTCATTTTGATTGTTTTTTTTTAATTACCATAAATTAGAGCATGAAAATTAATCGTCACGACTTAAAACATACGGCCACGATCACTTTTATATGACATAATAATAATAAAGATTACTGTCAAGTCAAAATGTCAATTTCTGATTCTCACTTTAGGCGTATTTTCTCGATCATAACATTTCTAACCAGGTTAGAAAAAATTAACCAACTAAAATTCTTCGTTCAGATTTTTAAACCGTATCGTCACCAAACAAACTCAGTAGGATGATTTAATGAATTGGTTTGTCATTAGATGTTAATGAGTAGATTTTTTTAAATAATTATGGATGAAGACTATTTGGAGTATCAGGGAAATGATTGTCTATTACGTGACCTTGTAGTCGCAAAAAAAAAATAGCGAAAATCAATTGAAAGGGCCTGTTATAGTGACTTCATAAGCGTCACACTCGTATTTTGTCTACTTTTATATTATTACTTGGCAACAATTTTTTAAATAACAATTTTTTTTCAAAAATAACTGAGTTTTGGGTTAGAAAACGTTTACAGACTAATTTATAGAACATTCTCCATGTAATCAATTTGATGTTTTTCGTCGACGTAAACATATCATTATTCGCCGTTTTGAAAAAAAAATCCATTGTAAAACAGCGCTAACCATGACGTCACAAGGTTCTAACCGTGATTGAGGAAATTTGCCTTTATATCTTCAGTAAGTACCAGTAATAGATAAAAGTATTTCATTTACAAATTTATACCAAGAACTTCAGAAAAATTGAATGTATACTATGTTCTACAAATTTTATTTAAGTATTACAAACTGTGGTATTACTTATTGTAACAGAGGCATCACTAAATAAAAGAAGAAAGACTGATTTCCGTTTCTCAAAGTGCTGCCAACAAAAAGAAATGAAATTTTTATGTCGTTCTTTATTTCCGATTGATAGTACACGAACAAACCAAGGATGGTGAGTTGACTTTATTTTAAAGATTTTTACTAAAATTTAACTTCAATATATATTTAAAACCTTTGGAAATGTTTTTATAACTTAAATCAATAGTAACCTAGCTCTACTTTTATAAATTTTTGTTTACAACAAATCTAACCTCTATGTTCATCAACACATGGCATTTTTATAGACTAAATATTCTATTAACTTTTTAAGACGTGCAAACGGCGTAATGGAGGACGCTCTAAACACGGACGTGGTCATGTAAAGCCAGTAAGATGTACAAACTGTGCTAGATGTGTACCCAAAGACAAGGCTATTAAAAAGTTTGTCATCCGTAATATCGTTGAAGCTGCCGCTGTACGAGATATTACTGAAGCATCAGTATATCAAGGTAATTCATTTAAAAACGTAAAAATTTAATTTGTAATAAAACATTTTTGTAGCATATGTACTCCCCAAGCTTTATGCGAAGCTCCACTATTGTGTATCTTGCGCTATTCACAGCAAAGTAGTTCGTAACAGAAGCAAGAAAGATAGGAGGATTAGGACACCACCCCAGAGAAATTTCCCTGGTCGTGACAACAATAGGCCCCAACAGCAAGGTGCACCCAGAAAGTAAAATATTGAATTTGTTTTACAATAAAATTATTTGAAAAATCCTATTTTAATTTTTTGTTCGCCCTATTTCATTCATACAGTTTCATAAAATTTTAATCGATAAGCTTTTGTTACTATTTCAGTTTGTGAGTGCTTCCAACTAAATTGGAAACAAATTGAAAATTATGGAATATATCGAGGGTTTGGAGGGAATATCTGATAACTAATAAAATACTTGTTTCAAAAAAAATTTAAACCGTATTATTATCAAAACATACTAATATGGGTTTAAATTTTCTACAGTTACCAAACTGTATTTAAACGTGATTATCCCAAAACAACTGTTGTTAATTATCAGCCTTTTGCTCCAAATCCTTATATTTATTTTGTCCCTTATTTGAAACTTACAGCAAAAATTATATATATGGGAAATATGCAATTTTTTTCATTCAGTTAAACAAAAAAATTAAACCATGATTTGTTTGTGAAATGAATAAATGTTATTGTTCTACTGGGTCTGGCATTTACTTGATGAAAATCATATTTTGATAAATAAAATGTTTGATTTTCGCAAAAAAAACATTTAGATGTCGTAATTCCACAAAAATGAGCCAAATAAAATAATTTTTTATTAAGCATTGACTTTTACACAAAATGTATTTTAATACTAATTTATATGATCATAATCTCAAATATGGTTCACTGATGAAGAAATAAAATTCAAAGTCAAGTAGCACAAAAATCTTTAATAATAAGTGGGCGTTGGTAGCTAGTTTCGGCATGCTAATGCCATCATCAGAAAGAATTAAGAAAATATTAAATTAATGTACTGGTTACATTAATAAAGCGGGCACTTAAATCTAGGTTTATTTTATAAAAATTACGTGGTACTAAAAAGGAGGTGTGCATAATTGTAGTTATGCACCCCCTCCCCCGCGTTTTTAGTAACTGTAAATTTTAAATATTTTTTTTATAAAATAAACCTAGATTTAGTGCGCGCTTTATTAATGTGACCAGTACATAAATTTACTTAAATGGCATTTTCTTAAATAATTTTAAAATTCTTTGGCCTGATGATGGCATTAGTATGCCGAAACTAGTTGCCAACTCCCAACTATATCATTTTAGTGATTTTTATCGTACTATAAAATTATTATTGATGCTTTTTTTATGGTACTGCTGCTACATGGTGGCAACGAATTACAAATATTACTACGAGAAATAGTCGTTTTAACGGAAGCCTATTCCAAGAAATTTCTACAGCACCTAATTTTTCGAGAAATTTACTCATACGAACAAAAAATGAAAATGATACTATACTACTTTATATGTGCCACATTCGTACTATTTTTACACAATTGTCTTATGTTCTGTACGATAATTTAGAGGATATGCTTTACTCGATTATAGAATCAGGAATAGTTTTTTAAAGAACAAATTTACTATCTTCAAGAGTTACCATCGAAGCTTTGCAAAATGTAAATCATGTTTTGAGTGTTTTTTATATTTGTTTTAACTAATTTTATTTGATTCCTTTTTAGTTTTGTACAATACTTTTATTAATATGAAATTATCTTTTATTTTACCAATTAAAGTATCAATTTTATAATTTTTTTTATAAGTATAAATGAGTTGAATAAAAACGCCAGTTATTTTATTTTTTGTAATTTACAAAAGTAAGTAGGACCATAATTTTGACTAACAAAAGGTAGCACTAAATGTCCATATCTTAATAAACCCTTCTGTGCCAATTTATAAACTTGTTTAGTCTGCAAAAGTGCTGGTGATAAGTCCCTAAAAAAAATAAACGTCTTACTATGCTTATCATTGTATTCTAGACATATTTACTTTACTACTATTTCCATATTGGTTTCTTCCCAAATCTGTTTCAAAGTCATATGTACTACTCCATCATTTTGTATAGGACTTAAAGAACAAGTAGAATAAACTACAATGCCTCCTTGTCTCACTAACTTTAAAGCTTGGAATAAAAGTTGTCTTTGTAATTCAGGCAACTGTAGTCTTTCTTTAATCCTTGAAGGTTTAAAAAGATTGTTATCGTTTTCATGTAATGAATGCCTGTCTGTTGTACAAGGTACATCTACCTAAAATAACAAATTATAAACTCAAACATTTAATACAAGTGAATATTACCAAAATCCTATCAAAATTATCTCCTTCAAAAATACGTCCATCAACATTAGATAATCTGATTTTTCCACTTTTAAGCCATTTTTCATCGAAATCAAACAAAAATTGCCTATAAACTCTATCTATTCTATTTAATCTGGAATTTGAGACATCATTTGAAACAATACGATCTGGATATAATGTTTGTATAGCTAGTAAACTCTTACCACCAGGGGATGCACACATATCTAAAATTTTGTGGCCTGGTTTAATGTCCAAAGCTAAAATTGGTAAAACTGATCCACCATCCATTAAATAATAGTTATATACACCTAAAAACAGGTATTTTTGTAAAAAAAAACTATATAAAAGCAAAATAATTAATATAACCTGTTTTTCCTCTTTTTGGTGGATCATAATCATTGTTACTGTCCTCTTCATAACAATAAATATTTAAATGTTCTGGAAAATGTAAGTCAAACTCCCTTTCTATTTTTACATCAAACTCTGCATTTTGGTCATACATTTTGTAGTGAGTAGATTCGGGTATGAAATCCTCTTTGCCTTTTAATTTAGTAGCAGGAACAAATTCATGTAAAATTTCAGATGATAATACATCTTCAGTATTTATTAGACGTTTTGTATCCAATTCAGCTCTTTCCAGGCTGCTTCTTAGTGAAAAATTTTTAGCCGCAAATATTTTAGGAGTTTCTTCGGATTCTGTAATATTTTTAGATTTGTTTTCTAATTTTTCATCAAATTCAAAAATTTGTTCCAAGTCCTTATCACGCTTATTTTTCATGATTTTTTCTTGTATGTAACCCTTTTCTAAATTAAATAATGTCCTCATATTAAGAGCTCCTTGTTGTTCCAGTGCTGTTTGGGTTTCTTCTACATCACCATAATAATTAACTACCGCTACATATTTATAATGATCTTTGAGAAGAGCCTTTCTAATTAATTCCCACTTTTTACCATATACATCTTTGTAAAAATCATCGAAATGGTTTAAAGCCTTGTCTACAGGATGTACTTTTTTACGAACCACCGACTAAAAAAAGCTAGTTTAATACTGTAAGTAAAAAATAATACAAAAAATGTTTACCCAGTGGTAATCAGGATGTTTATATCTTACAAAACTTTTAATTTCTTTAATTACACGTCTATAACTACTGTATGAATACATTTTTTTTTAAATCGTATTTAGTTTAGATATTCTTAACCTTACATAATCTTCTTTTTTAAGTAGCTTTGTTATTTTTATTTGTGTCAGGCACCTGACTTTCACTTTTATTCACTCCCAGCCAGTATTACAAAAAATCCTAAAATTTATTTTCCCACAAATGATCCCTAGGTAGAAATTTATTGGGAACGTTGCTTAACCATACATCAAAATAGACAAAATTTCAATTGAAATACAAATCAACAAAAAATTGGTAATGAAACAGATGTTATTTTTTATGGAAAAATTAAAGAATTTGCTATTTTCTCGTTGAATAATTAAACAAGTATATTCCAAAATCATCAGTTCTTCTGATACAAACTAAATGCAGAAAAACCGACTTGTTAATTCTGCTTAATTTTTGAGTTATCGGGCGGACTAACTTACTTGCTTGTTTTAAGTGTTTTTTGCGCATTTATCGAAAATGGAATAACCGATTCGCATCAGGGACCCGGATCGGACTCATTAGAATCGAAAAACGGACCGGCACCCAATTTTTTTTCTGGACCCGAACTCATATTTTATGTACCGAACCCTGCACTCTTTATAAAATACCGGTTCATCTTTCTCAGTTCCTTGCCTTGATGAATTTATTTTTTTAAATAAATAAAAGGTTGACTACAAAAAGTGCTATATAGTTGTACAAAAGGGCGCAGTGTAATGAGTTTAATTTTTTTATTTTCGTGGTTTTTTAAAAAAATCTACCAAGTTGGTGAGGGGGTGGGGCGATCGCCTCCACCGGCCCCTTAAATCCGTGCCTGTGACTAATCATTTTGCGATTCAAATGGAATGAGCTACGAATTTGCGAAGTCATTAAATACCTTTCATGTACTGGGACGGCAATGTATAAAAAAAATATTTGGTCGAAAAATCAGAACCGAAACGAAATTTTTCAAATTATGTAGAACCGGAACCAGACCCGAACCCTTATTTCTTTTGGATTCGGGTCCCCGATTCGCAAGTTGTTTTTTTGCTAATGCTAAATAATTCGACGCAAATTTTGAAATTCAACATGTATTAGCTAAAAGTTAGTAGTTTTCTCGGAAAATGTAAAATCCGCCGTGTTTATTGTCACATATGAAATGAAGGCTCGAGTCTCTTCATTATTTTACAATCGACACTAAAAATAAAATTATAGTTAAAAAAATAAATATAAAACACGTTTTTGTAGCAATATGTACAAAAAAAGTTAAAAATAAATTTTAAATATTAACTTTGATATAAAATAAAAACTTTTCTATCAATGTTTTTTTGTCAATCACTTTATTCTTATTTTAAGTTTGGTCAATACCTTAATATTTATTTTTAACTATTTAGTTCAAAAGCGGTTTTTTTAACTATATTTGTTTTCGCAGTAAACTGCTAATTTTACGTAAAGCAATCAGTACTTTTTAAAATAAAATAAAAAGCATTAAGACAGATTCAGTGGCATTTAATTACCACTTTTTACTCAATTATGTATTTAGATGGATAAGACATTTAAATAATGTTGGAATCCTTTGTTGATTTTCAATCATTTTGTTTGCTCCAATTCATATTTACTTTATATATAAGTAAGTGGACGGAAAGACGTGTGCGTAATTTGAAATTTTGCACACGGATTAAGAACTAATAACATAATTAAATAAAAAAACAGAAAAATATCGGAAGGAATCAGAAGAAAAAACAGAAAAAATCATAAAAAAAAAATTAAAGACAAATCATAACTAAATTAAACATACATTTTGGCCAGCGTTACGCCCCTGAAAATCTTAATTTGCCCTTGTTGTACAAATACCTACCTATACCTACAAAAATATTAACTAGTACTTGAAATAAACATTTTTTTTTTTGATAATAGTGTTGGTGTCAAAGGAGTAAAAAAAACTTTCAAGTGAAATAGTTATTCTATTGCAAATACATACTTAATATTACTATATACAAACAAAATATTGCAAAAAGGGTACACCATACAGGACAAAAGAATCCTTCAACCTACAAAATACGCTTAAAAGATAAAAAAGTATATACCTTTGTTCCCAACAAAAATATACTCAGATTACAACAGCGCAGTGGGACAAAACAAAAAATATACACATGAACGGACAAAAATATACTATAAAATTAATTATTGGATAAATAAAAATTATTATGCGATTATGTTACAGTAAGTTAATAGTATCTTCGTTTATAGTTATTTTAGAATGCAAAAAAGCAATATTTTAACAAATATAATTGATATTATAGTAAATTAAATCCGTGTATAAGTATTTGTATTTACAGTGACAAATATCACAATTAAAAAAAAATAAAATTAATATATAATTTATGGTAAATTTAAGTGAATTATGTCTATAATTGAAGATTTGTATATTGTGACGAACAATATAAATTAAAGGATTTAAAATAAACATAGAAAATAGTAAAAATAAATGATATAGAAATAAATAGTACTAAATATCAATTCTGGAGTGACTCCTCAACTTAACACAGCTCATAAAATAATGTACATCTCAGAATGGGTCTTCTCACAAGTTTCTTGAAATTATTTGTGAACAGTATACATACATTTCTTAGTTAACAAATGCAATCTATTTCCACCTAAAAATCGCAACAATATCGAATTAAAACTTACTTTTTAAGGTAAATATAAAAATCTTTTCAATTGTCACAAATATAAATTGAACCTTATATATGCAATATAATATGTTCACTAATAATAGTTAAGTTTCTTTAATAATGTATCTTTACAATATAAATTACTTACAAACGTAGCCATTTAGTTAAGTTAAAAATAAACACTGAATATTTTGTATTTCTAAAAATATATTTACATGTTACTAAAAAAAATGTAAGAAGACAGTTTCTGGCATTAAAACTCTAGTTTTACTGGTAGTATAAAGCACTCTAGAGAGCATTCCGATGAGGCACCCAAGTCTTTTCCGTATGATCGAATCGGTGAGCCAACCATTGTTGTTCTAACAGCTTGTACCTCGCTGTACTCAGATACAATGGTTTGCCTCGTCTGTAAAAATAAAAACTCATAAAAAATATCTTGGTGATCATATCAGCCTTAATATTGATCTTGATCATGTTAAAAAAAAAACTTTCAACGCTCTTACATTTCTTTAAAAATAGCAAATGAAAATATTTTTACTTTATTCTTTCAATTGGAAAAATAATGAGATTCTGAAGAAGGATGATAATTTAAAAGTATTATTCTGGATTTGATATTTTACAAAACTATAAGTTGCTTGTACAAGTTTCAAAGAAACATACAACAAATTGAATAGGAAATGTTAAATTGAGACAAAAGATGAAAAAGTAGAGCAAGAACGATTTAAAGAATAGAATAATAGTGAAGTTAAAAGTAATGGCAGAGAATATAAAATAGTTTGGGGAAAATGTGAGGCGAAACGTACAAATTTAAAGCCATATTAAAAATGGAGACGAAACAGATTACAATAACTGTGGAGAGATGTCCTTCCTAGAGAGAATACCAAGCAGGATTCGAGAAAGCGGGAAAGGGAGAGCAACAGCTAATCAAATCTTTATGTTGTTAATCTTCCAACGAATATAAAATTAAAGCAGTGGTTACATTTTTATGGTTTTAAAAATGTATCTAGACCAATAATAAATGAGAGGATTAAATATATCTAGGAAATTAGTGAGAATACGGAATATATCAAAAAATACATGTGATGTAAGGGTTAACAGAGAAACACCAGAAAAATATTCGTAATAATACCGTTATTATTTATCTTGGAAGTTATCAGAAATATTAAATTAAGTATAATATGAGATATAATGTATGTAGCTGGAATTGAAAGAGTCTAAGGAAGCATGAAGAAAATTAGTATAAGCGACGTGTTAAACGGAAAACTATACTTTCTAGTAATCTTAATTAAAAATATAAAACCATTTATGAATTAAAATTAAAAAGTTATTTTTTAGATCACTGTAAATGGTCTAAAAGAATAAATAAATATTATTACAATTAAAATAAAAATGAGGTTTTACTTACTTTAAATCCCTATCTTCCTCTTCAAAATCATCTAAATAGAGTGACCCCCAAAGACACGCCCTGTGACCCCTAATGACTATAATGTAAGTTGAAGTGACGACTAGAAAGATGCCTGTACCGGCCCCGCACTCGGCGGCGTGAGCTACCGCTTCACAAACGTTTTGTTGCTTGCAGCAGTTCTGCTTTAAACACACTATAGTGCCACAAAGCAGACATATGCTTGTTTCTTGAGCGACGGATTGGCATTGCCGACAAGGACGTTCATGGTAGTACTAAAAATAAAAAATGCAATTAAAGCGCCATATCACATAAAAACGATCTACTTACCGTAAATATCCTCTCATATTCTCTTGGCAGCAACAGCAATCTTGGAGGATACCACGGAATGTGTTGTTCGGCCAAAAAACCTTTAGCGGCCAACTGACTCTTTCCCACAAACACTCCTAGCTGATCGCACCATGCTCTAGGCGTTTTGATTTCTAATCCCAGTTCATGTGGCCATGTTAAAGCTACGGAAGCATTAAACCAACCCCAATCCATGGACTCAGTGACTAATTCCAAGTAGTACACTAACCGAACGAATTCGTTGTTTGGCTCATAGATGTCGGGCAAGGGCTGTTGGTAGAGGTGGTGTTTCAGTAAGGCAGCCATGCGAAGAAAAGGCAAACACAATTTTTGGACCTATAAAAAAATTATTTTAAATATTTAATAAAACCGGATTTTTAAAGATAACAAAAAAGCTCTTCAAATAAATGAGACATATCCAAAAAAAAATAAGTTATTTACAAATAAATATTATTTTTGTCTTCTTTGCATCATGTACTATGTAAAATCAATATTCAAACCACCAGCTAAGATAATATTACTAGATGGAAAAATTTTCAATAAGATTTTTTTATTCCGAGTTTATTTCAACGAGTTTCATCTACAAAGTAAATTTCTAGTAAAGTATAATTAGCAAAAATTTTGATCCTAATAACTAAAAAAAAAAAAAACAACAAAGAAAAATAGGATATAATCGATTTTACTGGAATTTAGAGTGCGTTTTTTTTAAATCATTTTTATGAAACTAACTTAAAAATATCAAATACAAGGTTTAATTTTTTAAATGACAATTTGGAATAGTTTTCTTATTCATTCTTTTACTTACTGCACTTAAATTTGTGAGATGAGAATTATATTATATACGTATTTTATTCATAAAATACTAAATAAAAAAATACCTGCAATTCTAACCCAACCATATTGACCTTGATGGTTTTATCAGTAGAACTCCCTGTATCATCATTTTCCATGTATAAATCTGTCTGCCCTAAACAATCGTTGATTAATCCTAAGGCATCTGTGAGATTGTTAACATGCTCAGAATTGGCTCCAGACGCTGCTGTCGCTCTTTCAGCGCTCGTCAATCCGCAGGACACTTGAGCTACTACTTGATAATACAACAGATTGTATACCATTTGAATTGTAGTTGTAAAATAAGCTAAAAACAGAATGCATTTTTAAAATTAAGTATATTTCTTATATAATTACTTACTTTGATCTAAAGGCAAAGGTAGCAATAACACATACTGCAACAATAAAGCTATTGGATCACGTAATAAAAGAGGCACTTCTCTTTCTACAGGAGCTAATGATGTCATTGGTGCTTTGATAGGCATTCCACACAATTGTTGAAAGCTCATCCACGCTGGCCACATCGCCAAAACTCTAGCTACTCTTGCGTGAACCGCTAACACGTGAAGAAGAGGAACTAAAAAATCATTATTAACAAGTGTCAAAATTTGACTGATTACAATTACCTATACAATCTCTTTTAGGTAAAAGACTTGAACTGTTAGGATATTGGACTAGAGATCCTCCTCTTTGGATTAATTCCACTTCTAAATTTGTTCTGGCTATGGAAGTGACGAAAAGAAGTAAGCTTTGAAGAATTATTGGTTTTTCATTCTTTAATTTAAACCTCGCTTTTAACTGGGTACTATTTGACATGTCTTCCATTACTTTTCCTATCGCTTCCGCCATTTTCATTGTATTCTAAAAAAAAGAATATTAATAGTTTGTTTCATACATTACAGACTGTAATACTTACTGGTTTTCTATCATTTTCTCTTAAGAAATTACTAAGTTCTTCCAAAATATGTGACATACTTTCGGTAGGTTTTGATCTAACCATTTGAGTTTTATCTCCTAATTGCGATGACAAAGGCAAGAATGAATTTGCTAGTTGTCTACATAAGGGACACAAATATTCACCCCTAAAATGAAACAAAATAACAATATATAATTTCGTAAATATATTATATTCACTTACTTTTCAGGTGACAAAGTCAGTTGTCTTTGTTGCGTCCTTAAAGATGATAAATAAGAATTTAAACAATCTAAATGAAGATGGTGACCGCAAGTTTGAACATGCACACCCCCGTCCCAGCCCGTGTTTACCGATAGAAACCATGATTGCTATAAATAATAAAAAACATTGTTTATAAAAAAATAAATAATTTAGTAGTACTTACAGGATCAAAATGCCTATCAAGTTCGTCGATTCTCCTATCGTATTCTGCCGCCAGAGTGTCGTCCTTTCTTAACATCTCGCTTTCTTCTTCGCAAGTTGGTAACACTGTTCTTTCAGGTTGATCGTGCCGTCGCATGTGACCGATGATACTTGTGGCCTATACATTTAATTTTTGTAGTCCACAATTTAAATATTTGCCTACAAAGCACCTGATTTCACACAAGTTTATTAAAATAGTAAATCGATAATAAAAAATAAATTTAGAGTAATCCAACACTTTCATATAACTGTATCCATCAGGAAGTTATAAAGTAACCCATAGTGATACTATATAGGACACCTCAATTGAACTTCCATAACTCCTCAACAGGATTTGTTTAAAAAAGCGCTGGGAAAAATGGCGTCCACTAAATAAAATTAATTTCCTTTAAGAGCACTTTTACATTACATCTAATATATTCAGTACTGAGGAATTAGTCCGTGTTTTCATTTGGTCCAATGTTGATAATATGAAAGTATTAGATAAGATTTTGTATTAGACACATATAAGTCCTAAAAAAAACTTTTTCTTGGACATTATGCAAAAAAATTTCAGTATTAAACGATTTTTTAAATTATTCTTTTGGTGAAATCTTAACAAATTTATTTCAAAAGTTACTAAAAAAAATAGTAAAAATCTACCTGAATTAAGACAACTAATCCCATTGGTTGTTCTTCCGTACTTGGTGAACTCTGATTGCAAATAACACAGTCATATTCTTGTTGTTTGGCCACTCTTTCCTCTTCCACGCCCTCCTCATCATCAGCCCCGACTTCGTCACATTCCATCGCCTTCTCCATGAACTGTTTTTGTTTGGTTGCAAACTCTTGTATCAACTTCTGTTGGCGTTCTTTGGCACGTCGGCGACGTTCTTCACGTTCGCGATTTTCGCGTTGTTTTTTCGCTTCTTCGCGCTCTTCTTTTGACGGCCACAACTTCAGTCGTGCCTCCTAAATACATAAATTTGAATTAGGATGTTAACATTTTGATGTGTCATTAAATTACCTGTATGCAATGTTTACAACTTTCGTCTAAAGACGAAATTTTTCTTAACAATCTACCAATGTAAAAAACACCATCTCCCACTGATGATTCTTCTGCTTCACCTGAAGCTGAAGAACTTTCTTCTTCATCATCTGGATTATAACTATCAGGTACGCCGGAGAGTTGAGAATGTAATCTCAATAATAATGAAATTAGGCTTTCATTTACCTTTACAATTGGAGGATAAGCGCCCTAAAAAGTAATATCTATAAATTTTGAATAAAACATAGAAATGAAAAGATGTTTCACTACATTTATCTTTCACAAAATTATTTTTAAATAAATTAATTACCCGAAGAGGAGTACTTGAACGCTGCTTCCTATGTCCCTGCGAAGTAGTAGGAACTAATTCTCTGCTAGAACTAGATGTAGCTTTATTCTTTCTAACAGATCTCCCAACTTCGTTACCAGCTGTTAAAGCTGGTCTAACTGTTGGCGAAGGTAAAGCAGGTGGAGTTTCCGTTGGACTAGGCGTAACTAAAAAAAATTAAATTTATATTAAAAATTTAACAATTTATAATTAATCATTGTTTACCAATTTCTGTAACAGAAGCAACAGAATCCGGCAATGCCAAGCTCATAACCCTATCAACTTCCATAGGTACAGATGGTGGTGGAGGAAGAGCAAAGATATTTCTAGCACTTCCTGGAGGCGTATCTATTATAGGAGACTCGGGTTCATCTGTCGTTGGAGGCCGAAAAACCACAACTTCCCGACTATCTGACGGTTGTTCTTGGTCACCAACCCACGAAGAAGCTTCAGCTAACATCAACATATCAGAATCTATTTCAGCGCTGTCCCACTCAATATCACCTGAAAGCAGATTTTTTTTGTAAATATATGAAATTTTACAAAATAATTTTAGTATTCCGTATCAGTGAAAGGATATACTTACTGTCAGAACTGTAAGTTATAGGTGAAAAATCAGGTTCTGGATTTACCACTATTTGTCCTATCACAGTTTTAAGGTTATCAAACACAGAATCACCAGCATACCAACTAGAAAGCTCCATATCGTTGAATTGGTTTTGAGTTGGTGATGCTGTGAAACACATTTTGGTATCCTAAAAAAAATCGTGGTTAATAATGAACCAAAAAATGAATAATAATTCAACTTACCTGTTTGTTGTCATCTTGAGCTGCTATCAAAACCGCTTGCTCTAACAAGAATACAACCAGAGCCATGACATGCTCAGAAACATGACCTTTCGCAGCCTTAAACAAAATAACTAGAGCAGCTGCATGGAAAACTCGAGATTTTAGGATCTGCCTAGGGTCTTCATAAGCATCTGCTACATCAGTGGGAGTCCTAAATGGTGGCCAAAGACTGCATCCCGCTTTTAATTTGTTAGCGTGTCTAGCACTGAAATTAATATTTTTGACATGAGAAAAAATTTAATCATTATAGCAAATACTTACTATTCAGTGTATCTATCCATAGAAGTTTGGAAATCCCTCCTATGCACAGCTCTAAGAAGAACGTGGATGGGATCATACTGTTTTTCCCATATTTCTGGTTTAGGCACATACATTCCCTGTTGCATATTTCCACTAGCTTCGAGTGCCGGAGCTCTGTAAAACGCTACTTCAGCCAAAAGAGACTCAAAATCACGAGATTCGGACATGCCACATCTCTCTGGCATCAATTCCATTAACTGGGAATGAGTTTTGTCTCCCATGCACAACAGAGTGACCATTTCTAAGCGATTGAGAGCCGTTTCAGATAAACCTAAAATAAAAAAAAAATTAAAACATTCAATTCAGATTAGGGTTTCCGATCTCGATTTAATTTTATCGAGAATTGATCTTTTGTGACTCAATTTGGGATAGATTTTTTTTAAGTTAAGATCGATTCTTTTGTGTAGGTATTTCTAAACTTGACTAAAACCTAATACACAGTTATTGATTCAGTATAAAATAATGAAATTTTAAGCTATCTAATTTACTACCAAACCACTCAAGTAATGAGCCTGCGAATACATACTTGATAAATAATAATGTTTGTATTATTAAAATAGGTTCAATAAAAATATTGTCCTTACAAAACCATCAAAATAAAAATTAGAATTTGCTTGTATTAATAAAAAATAAATTTAAGATTCATATTTTTTTGGCTAGTTTTATTTCAGATTGTAAATTGAATAGATTGTTTGTCCATCCGATTTTGCTTAGATTGATCTTTGACTCAACAATTCGAATTGATTCAGATTCAATTCTTACCTAAATTTGTTCTAACGCTAATAAGAGTTGCTAAAAATGTGAGAAAGCTTTCTAGCATTGGAGTATCGTGTTCTCCTTCCAAATAGGCAGTTTGAGTACCTACAAATGGCGATAAACTCATCCATTCTTTAATATGAAACCTAAAACACAGTTTAATAATTAGTTATTTTTTGAGGTTACCACAAAAACTCACTTTTCTATAACAATTTTAAGAAATTTTTCCGAAGGTAATCTAGTACAACAAACTTGGAGTAAATATAGATCTGCATCTACCATAGAATTACAAAAATTACACTGGATGTATGTCATAGCTTGTCCTTTAATTTGTAGACCGTTCCTTAACCATAAACCATTTAAAATTTCATAAAAAGCTACCTAAAAACAATTAACAAACAATGAAACATCCTGTTAAATTAAACGAATATATGTGCTTACTTGAACGCGCAAAGGATGCATCATTAAGAGGTCCAACATAAAATCATATGACCCTAAAACTTCATTCACAGTTACTCCTTGAATTGCCACAGCCTGACTAAGAAATACTGCCAAATATCTATGTAAAGGAAGGTGAAACGACACTTGAAGACTATCAGACTAAAATCAAAACAAATATGATAGAAATTACCGCAATAACAAACTATAAAAATATAATTAACATACCACCATTGTGCTTAAGTATGCAATTGCTTGAAACCAATCTCTGAGTTCTCCTAAGCAAGCGTCAAGGACTCTCTTGGTTAAATGGGCGGTAGAAGCGTCCGTCAAATGGGAAATAAGGGCCCACATGGGATACGCACTCGCTTCGAGCTCAGCACTAAAAGCCGCGTAATAAGTATTCGGTTCGAACTCAATGTGTTGATTGAGCTCTCTCTGATTTACGTTCATACCTAAAAATATATTTTGCACTTCAAAGATTCTACAAATTTATATGTTTACCTTGAAACATGGCGAGAAAAGCAAACCACATTTCGAGTAATCCATCATCAGCCATGAATTTTAAAGCTACTGGTCGATGAGAAAGTACATTTTTTAAATCCGAAACCAATGGCCAATAACAGTGATCTTTCATTACTGGTTTTGCGCAATCCACGACGTAATGAAAGTTTTCTTTTATATCTAAAAATATATATTAAATACTTCTAGTCCGAATTGTAATATTTTAAACATACCATGTAAAGTGTTCCTTATTAATATCTTAGTCATCATATATTTGAGACTAACGACCATAACATGAAGAAGACATAGTTGTTCAGTCATTTTCAAAGCCAGATTTTGGTTGGAAAAAAGCTGAACACTAACATGGACTACCCTGTTACTTAAAGTATCCGGATCGGCGGATCTTTCAAGCATCATAGAAATCCGACTGTAGTGCAATACGACAGCTCTCGTTAAGGCCTCCTTTAAAAAAAATAATACGTTTGAAATAAATATAACTGATATTGATATAAACTTACTTTATAATCAGGGTCAGGCAGCATATTTAACAAGAGACAAACGATTTTTTGTGGAAATTCGAATTTGACGGTCCAAAAAACTAACTCTTCTAAGAACGTTTTGTGTACTAAACTCTGTTGCAATGAAGGACATTCTTTGTAATCTTCAATGGGCTCAGGATTTGGCAATGACTGAAGAGCCTCTTCGTAACGTTTACGTGATTCTACTTGGTAATGCTGGTACTCCGTGATGGGGTTTTCAGGAACTTCGTTCAATACGCGATATTTCTTTAAAAAAAAGAATCAATAATGTTTTAGTAAGATTTATAATTATAATAATTTACCTGTGGATTAGTCAAAGCTGATGTTATAACCCTCCTCATTAATCCTCCCATGTTGTTGAAATCCAGCAACATGGTAATGAAGGCATCCGCATCTTGAATTGCGCCTTTGTAATTTTCAGCGGTGCCCATTCTACCGTTTTCTCTTAGGTGTTGAATCAACCTAAGAATGATCCTCGGCATCATGGCCTCTGCAACGCACATCAGATCTGTAGGCGCGGCACCTTTGTTCGAACGTTTGTTTGGACCGTGGCGTTCACAAAAACTAAAATAGATAAGTTTTACCATAAATAATTAGATGTTTTCTAAGTAATCCAAGTAGTTTTGTTTATAATAATTTAATTCTAAAAGTTAGTTACATACCCAGCTTCCTTCATAACAGATGCATCTCCACAATCGCATGCGCCTCCAGCTTGACTTAGGAACATATTAAAGTCGTGCCGTGCGTGATTGCCCTTTTTGAAACACTCTGTACATAGTGACATGCATGGAGATATGCCGCACGTGCGGCACCTGTAAGCTACGAAGTTTGGCGTCCATACTAAACCACAGGTCGTCGCGTTGTCGTAAGCTCGAACTTAAAAAAAATACATCATTGTAGAGAACTCATTTACTTCGGTCCGGATCGGAAGTATTAAAATCATAAAAAAAAATTCATTGCTTAATATGACTTTTCACGACGTTTTGAGAAACCCACAACACGATTAGGTGAAAAAAATTTTCATGTCCGTCGGTCTGGATGGATGGATGTATGTGGAGACGGTAACTCAAGAACCGGTCGTCAAATTTTAAAAAAATCAGATCTCTGCCATTTTTAAAAATATCGAAATGGGTCATAAGACTTTTTTCATGTCCTAATTATTATAAAATTATTTCGCTTAATACATTTTTCAATTTCCGATTTGAACTTCATGGGTGGAAATGGAGGTGGTCGAAATTTCAAAAAATTCATATCCGAAATTTTTGAAAATATTGTAACGGGTCTTTACACTTTTTTTATCCGATCTACGGGAGTGAAACTGAAGGGGATTGAAATATCAAAAAAAATTATATTTCCGCCATTTTTAAAAATATCGAAACAGGTCATTAGATTTTTTTATGTTCTAATTTTTATTTACGATTTTTACGGATTTTGAAAAAATTGAGAAAGAGGAAAAATGGAAAAATCGTAAAAAATAGTAAAAACATGAAAAATCATAAAAACTCGCAAGAATCGTAAAAAACCGGAACAATCCGTAAAAAACCGTAAAACATCGTAAAAACTCGTAAAACCTATAACAAGTCGTAAACACCCGTAAAAAATGGTAAAAAAAACCTAAAAAATCGTAAAAAATTGTTAAAAATTGAAAACAATCCGTAATAAATCGTATATAATCGTTAAAAAAAATCATAAAAGATCGTAAAGATTCTAAAAAAAATGGTAAAAAGTCGTAAAATTTCGTAAATAATGTCAAATAATCGTAAAACAGCATAAAAAATCGTGAATAATCGAAAAAACTGGAAAAACCTGAAACAAATGGAAAAAAGGGGAAAGATCGAAAAACGCGAGTAAATTAGAAAAAATCGAAAACGAAAAAAAAACAAAAAATCGAAACAAAAAAAACAAAATAAAACCGAAAAAAACCATAAAAAACCGGAAAAAATGTAAAAACCAAAAAGGACGGAAAAAAGGGGAAAGATGGGAAAAGTAAAAAAAACAGGAAGAAAAACCCTAAAAAATTTAATTTAATTACATCTATTTAAAAGACTAAAATGTTTTCATAGCGTTAATTCCATAAATTTCGTGTTGCGTATGGTTCTTGTGTTTATTGTTAAAGTGATTTTTTCGGGCCGATTAACCATTAAAAAAGGAATAAAAAAATCCTTATAATTGTGCTCTCTCCATATTTTCACAACCATCACAACCACAGTTTTTTATGTAAAATTTTTAAAATATTCGCATATTTAGTATACTTTTTTCTCTTTCGATCCACAGTTAGCACATTTTAATAACATTGATAGTATTTTGTTAGAGTTAAACTAGAAATTTTAATTCAAATTTTGTTTCTAAAGCTAGAAAAAATATAAATTAAGAGTTATTGATTATTGATTACTAAGTGGTATTGTGAATTTTTAATAAGATTTTCCGCATATTCTTCTGCAAATTATGTATGCAAACGTTTAATCGTCACTGGATTTTTTCTACACGATATAAATTTATCAAAATCGACGTAACAAACCTACATTAATGTGATTTTTTGTTTTTACTACCCTTTGTTTTTTTTTTGGGATGGTGATTTAAATTTATTGCTACCGAGCTGCCACTTTTTATTAGTTTGATAATTCGTTTAATTTGTAATTGGTGTCAAACTAAAATATATGAATCGTAACTTAACCAATTATGTACAATTTTTGATTCTCTTATTAATGTTACATTCCATATCGCCGGGGATTTGTCTAGCAGTTAAGGTGTTAATTTTATGTTCCTACTCTTACAATAAATCGTAATATTTTAAATGTAGATGACAAAAATATATCAGACAGGAAAAGAAAACTTTCAGTAGATCAGAAAACATTCGAAAGAGAGCAGGAAAAGAGAGTATAGCCAAGTTAACTTGAGACATTTTTTTACTATTTTTACATTTAAATTTAGGTAGTTGAACCCATATGGTGATTAATAAAATAAAAAAACCCTTCAACCCTTAAAAAAATAAAGGTATGTGTCAGAATTAAGTATTAAAGTAAGATTGTGACAAGAGTTAATTAATTAAGGATAATTTTTAATCGGATTTCTGAAGGCGACTCCACTTAGTCTAGCCTAGGGTAATTTTTAAATAATCAAGGTAAAATGAATCTACTGTTATCAATTAATAATAAAACTATTCGGGTTATCACGAAAAATAAAATCATGGTCAATCCTCGAAATATCTACATGATACAATGTTTTAATAGGGAATTTTACTGATAATAAAATTATACAATACAGTTTTTGAATATCTAAGAAGTTTATAAAAACAAAAAACAGTGAAGTATAGAATGGGTATAAGTTTGTAAAAATTAAAAAAAAACCTCAAATCGAGTTATGAAGTCACTAAGCATGGTCATGAAATTCTTGTCAACAAAAATTTATTTCTGATCATTGATCATCGAAAAGTTTGCAAAATTACAAAGAAAAAATAACAGATAAATAGCGACATCAAGAGTTATTAAATCATGGCCAAAAAACTAAATATCAATGAATATAGAGTGGTTTGCTTCGTATACTGACGGCTCGTAGTTTGAATCTCGCCTGTGTTAATTTTTTTTTAACATAAAATAGTCTTATTAGTACTGTTGTTGCATGTAGGCGCAATTAGTTAGTTAAAATGCAAATTGGTGACTACTACATCTATTTTCACGATCCAAAAAAAGGTAGATAATATGAATCAAAGTATCGGTATGAATATAATCGGTAAGATTCACAGTGACACCGCTCAATACTTGAAATTACCCCAGTATAATTTATATATGCTTTCGACGAATCTATCCCACTTTATTATCTGAATGATGGGGTTAACCTAATACAAATGAAGATGATGGAAATACAAAAATGTTGCTGAAGGGTATTTTGATGAGTCTATTAATAATATTATTGAAACTTCAAGAATATATCAAGACATTTCCTTGTATAGATTCGGAGAATTTATGTTTGACAAATCTTCTGATGAATAAATTTTAAAGATTGTCAGAACTAAATGTAAATGTTAATAATATTACAAAAATGTATTAGGTTTGTTATAAAAATATGTATAAATAATAACAAGTGTTTTTTTAAGTATTGGAATACCATAAATAAAAACAATATACAGAGTGTCACCGATTTGTAGTTAAAATATGTACATTTCCCTTTGTGTAAAATAAATCAGAGATGTATTAAAAAACTTACAGTAATTCTGAAGTAGATGATGTTTCTTATTATTACGCACGAAAGAAGAGTTTAAGAAAACTTCGTACTTCGAAATGGCAAATAAAATATATATGTGAGAGACTAATAGATTTCTTGTGGCATTACTAAATGCATTAATTGATAATTAAACCAGTGTTTTGATACAAATCGAATTTTTACTTTAGACGTATTCATAGTCAAAATTATAATTTTTGAAAACTTCTTTACCCCTTGTTACCCCTGCAAAACTATTTCGGCCCTTTGCTCTTGAGTCTATCCATGTAAAAATATTTGGACCTTTTACCTCTACCAATTTAAAAAAAAATTTGGTCTATTTATCATCAAACAATAATGGAAAACCTAAAATATAATTAATTAATCAAAAGATAAAATTGGCGAGGGCGACATGTTTCGGCCAAACAATGGCTATCATCAGGCAGAGAGAGATAATCTTCTGTTTTTTTATTTATCATCAAGTTTGCTTTTTTTTAATTTGTGATATCCTTCCTTTTTCCTATTTACAAAAATATTTGGCCCCTTTACATTTTAGATCCTCATTCCGTATATAATGTAAAAGAAGATATTTATGTAATAAATTTTTGTTCACCAAAAATAATTGAGGTGTTCTACTTTTTTTATCTTCCAGAATATCAAAAAATATTCTACCGGAGTGTATTTAAATTTGTTTAGGGTTTTTTTAAATCCCTTCCGATCAACAACATAATTTGCCATTCGTGTTTATTTTCTGACAATTGACAAAAATTGTAAAACTTAAAAAAATAATCAACAAACAAATCGCGTTATCAAAATTATTTAATCACGGCCAAAAATAGAAATGTAATTTTACATGAAAGAAATTCTCATTATAAAAATTTTGCTAAATTAGTAATAAGTTTGCAAAAATTAAAAAATAATGAGCTACCAAATCGCTGTATGGTATTGTTAAATTATGGTCAAACAAGTAAAGGAACATCAACAGAACGAGTCCACTCTTTATGGGAAATAACATGGGAAAAACGAGTCGAAATGGAACGTTTATAATGGTTTTCACACATCGTTTTTATGTGCGTTAAAACCATCGATTTTCAACGTTTTTTGACGTTTTAATATGCTATTTTTACCTCTCGCCCTTCAGATAAGAGAGGTATAGGAATCATGCTAAAAATTGGGTAGTGAGTTTTCAATTGATAAACACGTTTTGGGGTCCCTAGAATACGATTTTAATATTTTCGCGATGATGTCTGTGTGTGTGTGTGTTAGTGTGTGTGTGTGTTAGTGTGTGTGTGTGTGTGTTAGTGTGTGTGTGTGTTTGGATGGATGTTGTAGTAAAGATAACTCAAAAACTACTGAATAAAAAAATTTGAAATTTTGCATACAGGATTCTGATACCCTAGATTAGATCTGATTAGATTTTGGTGCCAATCGCACAACCGGAAGTGGCAGTTGCTATGGGTGATGACGCCATTTTTATACAAAACGGCAATAAAGTTTTACACGTATATTTTGTATATCCTACAGTTTATTTTCATCTCATTAAAATTTTCGAAACTTTTGCCATTGTTGCCAGATTTACAAAAATATAATTTTTTTTCATACTTTTTTGTGTCAACCTGTAAATTTTTGATTCAAAAATGGCGAGAGGTCATGTGCTGGCCACATCAGATTTTTAAGACCGCTCTTATGGGAAATATGTGTAATAGCATAAAAAAACTTCTCATCACAACTTTTAGTTATACCGATGTAGATTGGCGTTTACAAGATTTTTAGGGATTTGTCAAACATGTTACATCAATTTTTATATTGAAAGTCAATATGCTGGTTTTACTGAAAAGGTTTTTTTATGGTAAATCTCTACCTCAATCAGATATTTTTCGAATTTTCGGGAGCTTGGTATCATTCCCATTATTATTTTTAATTTGTTTTCAGTAAACAACATATTATTAGCAATGTTTTTTTTAACATAACAAAATCTAACAGGAATGTGTCACTGAAATGTGTTTTTATTTTTTAGATCTAGGTTGAAGTTCAATAATTACGCCTATAAACACTAAAGGTTGAAAAAATCTATTCAAGGTTGTTTTGTATAAAAAATAATTGCTTTGATAAATTATTGATTATATAGAAATAGTGGTATTCGCTTAAAGTGATTTCAATAATAATTTAAGTACTCAACTAACAGCTAATTAAATAAAACAATAAAAATAAATAACTAAAGTTGCGACAATAGATTAACTTTAAATGTTTAATCACACAAAAAAAATATACTCATTTACTTTCCCATGTTTAAATAAACCTAATTAAAAATATTTATTTTTTTCCTAATTAAAGATAACAAATTCAATACATCATTCTAAATAAATAATAATTAATTGCTATAGAAAATATATAATAAATTGCATAATAATTCATAAAAGTCATGTAGATATGAACATTTTTTTTAAATTTATAAGTGGGAAAATATATCAAAACAAAGTAACAAACACTGCATTTCTGACATAACTATGTTAATAATAAGTTTCTGAATGAAAATGCAAAATGTAGGAATAATACCTACAATGTAATTTACTAGTTAATTTGTATCTGTGTGACTGCGCCTGTATATGCCTGGAGAAAAAAAAAACGTTACTTTTAATTTATATCTTTAAAAGATCCTTATCGATAACATATTAAGTATACAATAAAAAAAGCTTTCGATTAGTGTTCTTTTACTTATCCTATATCTATGCTTAGAATGTTAAAATAATGAAATATACAGGGGTTATCAAAATTTTTTTCGATAATTATTATCTTAAGAAGCAAGTAAGCTTTAATTTATCGGGATACCCCATGTCACGGAGATGCTCTCGTCGTCGAGAACGATGAACGCACAGGAGAACAAGAGTCGAGAATCAGAGATTGACGTGACCCAGGCTGAACGGGTTCGATGACCTTGCCAAAATTCTAGCCACCACTTGGAACGCGTGTCGCGGTTATTCCACCACAAGTTCTATATTCATTTTCAAATGTCTTTTATTCAATAAAACAAAAATTTCTTAAGATCACTCTATAAATTTTTTGATTTTCAAATAAAAAAAATACTAGCTTTTTTAACATATTTTCATTTGGCATTAATAAATTGAAAAAACGTTCATTAGGAATTAAAAAATTTAAAAAAAATACAATTTTGACTCTATAAAACGTGACACTAGTAAATAGACACCTTATTCTTTAACTTAAAACACTTAAATAAAATTTCTCTGAACCGACATACAGGGTCTTACATTTAAAATTAATTATTTCCCATAACTTTAAAATTCGTATTTATGTTTTTACTAAATCGATAAACTTTTCGAATTTCCCTTGTTCTTTCCAAGTTCTTTAATTTGTAATGAAACTGTCGGTTTAGTAGTTATACAAAGTGTGACATATTTTTAATTTACAACGTACCTAGACCAACGAAAACGGTCGTGAATATTAGTGTGCAATTTTTTTTACAAATAGAAGACTCGCCTAATGAATAAAGAAAGTAAAATCTGATTGTGATCGGTAGGTAAAAGTTTGTAGGTGAAATTTACAATCTGTTTTATATATTATAGTTTTCTTTAACTATAGTAAATAATTTATTTATTTTTAATTTCTTGGGATTCTTAATCAAATATACGAAATTTTTCAAAGTTTTAATTTAAAATAGAAAATTTAGTTAATCTTATGATAAATAAATTTAAACTGTCTATTCTTATCAATTAAAGTACATATCCAGAATTAGGTTTAATAATTACTATACAATGAGTTTTATCAAGATTGCATTTTTTGAACAATGATCGAACTTTCTTTCATGTAACAAAACCTACACACATTTTAAAAAAGTGTAGCGCAATTTTCTGAAATACCTAATAACTAGCAATAAAACAAAGTGTCTTGTCACTTTTAAAACCACAATGTCTACCACAAACCAATGATAGATTGTTATTGAAAATTTGCTAAATCATGACAAATCAAATAGGATTCATCTACTGATGCATAATGTTGCTTTCATGTTGTTAGAATACTTAAAACAGGGTTAATTCAGAAAATCAGTATTTCGAAAAAAGATTTACTTAAAATATTTTATTGCAAATATATATCCTGTGGAACTGAAAACAAAAGTCTCTCGCTAAAATGGTATTTTTTCAAATAATTTTAAAATATTGAGACTCAAGATTTTTGCCTAAATAATAAATAAAATTTTTAGATATCTATATAAATCTATCCAGAATTATTAAAATAAGCTAAAACATTTAGATTCAGATAAAGGCATTTAATATCAATATTCCATTAGTTTGGCTGATCAAACTTGTCGATTAATAAAGTAATATGAAAGTTCTGTGCGAAGTTAAGTATAAATTGATAAATGGCTGCTTGAGATGGCGGAAACTACTGATATTAGTTTGGATAGTCATTAATAAAGCATATATACAGAAAGGTATATACATTTTTTATTTCAACATCTGAGTGCCGGTTTTCTCGCCCAAGCCCCTTAAGTCGTCACAGATTTTATTTTTATTTTAATTATAGGTCGAATATAGTTTAAAAAATATATAAAAAATACGGGTTAAATATTCATTGGTCGGGTATTTAATGGCCCTTTTACCTAAAATCATGCAAGCATCCCATTGCAGTATCCAAGCTTAAATATAAAGATAGAACACAACCACAAAAAAAATTTACTGGTCCAGTTATTTTTAAAACAATTGCAGTATTTTATAAAATAACGTCAAAATTCGTTATTATGAAATGCTATTTTAATTTTTCAATATTTTCCGAAAAGTTCATCTACGTTTAAAAATAGGTAGGTAACTAAACGGCAAGAACATTTTAGGACCGATTTGTGATGTTTCTCTAATATTAAAAAATATACAAAGATTAGATGTTGATAATAACACTCTCTCCAATTATAGAAATTAATGTCCCTTATTTCACCCACTAATTACCCAAAAATTTAGTATAAATATGGGTTTGAATCACCGCGAGAAAATAACACTCTAATGTCAATTTTCGTCAACGTCGATCCAAGGGCGGATCCAGAGTCTCACTTTAGGGGGGGGGGGTCATAACTCATGAAGAACTTCTGGGGGTCCTCCCCCGGAAAATTTTGGGCTATAGTAGTTATTGTTATTCATAAAAAACATCACAGGATAGGGAGGGTCATGACCCCCATGACCTCCCCCCTGAATCCGCCCTTGCGTCGATCCTACTATTTTCAATAAATTAATTGAGAACGAATTTAATGCAGTACTTCACTCAGATACCATTGAACGTTTTGGCTTAAAATAATTTTTGTCTACAACGAGAAGTAACTATCTTTTTAGATAATTATTTACCATATTAAAAATTATTAGACTTCTTATAGTCTAGAGTAAACCTATTGTGTGTTCACAAACATAAACAACACATACTGGGTGTGATTTCTTGTCGACCCATAAAACATCAGCAAACGATCGCATCCAACTATCAATCATTTTTGTAAGAAATATTGTTGGTATCATGCAGGGTTTGACTTTCGCAATTGCAATAATTTAAAGATATCTATGATATCCTATAAATAAAGAGGAGTATTGCCAATGATGAAGCAAGAGACAGTATAAGTCTGTGTGTATATTTAAAGTAATAAAGAAACTTTTAATATTGAATATACTTTGATAAACAGGCGAGTAGTGATAATTCCTTTGAGTGGAACTTTTATTTACAATATAATTGATTAATTATTTATAATTATTATATTCAAAATGATGTTGGTTGGGTGTCCCTACACCTTTATGCCAAATAGCGCTATTATTCATCAGTATAACGACCCGGAGCCCAACAGTAATTTTTATAATAAATATTATTCTTATTTTTTTTTTATTTTGATTTATGATCACCTGTCGCCAAATAAGAATTTCAAAGAGTTTACTATTATTACTAGCTATTATGGGAAGACCAGAAACATTAAGTATAAAATCAGCTTTAGATAATGCCAAAAGATAACCAGGATAGGTCTAAGGGGTTATTGGTCACATTGAGGTCCCGCGACTAAGAGGAGGATCAGCCTAGGTCGTTTGGGATACATGAAGCCTAGTTTTGTTCAAAAATGATTTCAAGTCAAGATTCAAAATCGGACATTTCTTGAACAAAATATATCAGACAAATTCATGTCCGTTAAGTTGGCCCCACCATTTTCGAATTTAAAAAAAAATTATTGTGCTGTAATTATTTTTTTTTAATTTTCTTTTAATTTTTCACCATTAAGTTGGCCCCGCCATTTTCTCCGATTTTAAAAAAAGAGCCGTGCTGAGTTGTGCTATATTGTGCCAATTTTTTTTTTTTTTTTTTTCATTAAATTAGTCGAGAAAATTGAAAATCAATTTTCAAAAATAACTTAAAAATTTTTTTCTTGCAAAATTATTAGTTGTGCTGCATTGTACTATACTCATATTGTATTTTGTACTCTTGACTTTTTCTCCTAAAAATATTAATTAGCCGAGAAAATTTAAAAATTCATTTTCAAAAATATTAAAAAAAAAATTTTGGGCAAATTTTTGTACTCTTGGACTTTTTCTCCTAAAAAATTTGATTAGCTGGGACAATTGAAAATATATTTTCAGAGACATTAAAAAAATGTTTTTTCTGCTCTACAATATGACTATAGCACAATTCAGCACAACTTTTAGCTTTGGCAAATATTTTTGAAAATTGATTTTCAATTTTCTCGGCTAATTTAATTAAAAAAACAAAAAAGAAATCGGCACAATATAGCACAACTCAGCACGGCTCTTTTTTTTTAATCGAAGAAAATAGCAGGGCCAATTTAACAGTGAAAAATTAAAGAAATCAAAAAAATAGAAAAAAAATACATAAATTTTTTTTATTTACGGCACAACCCAGCACAAACATAGCACAATACAGCACAATTAATTTTTTTTATCCTAAAATGGCGGGGCCAACTTAACGGACATATATAAGGAGTATATTTAACTATTGGGATTTAAAAACCTAACATAACTTGAAGTAAAATTTAAAATATAGGTACAACATCTAACTATTTTTCCATGACATTATACTTTGATTAATTATCAAGGCCTTATCTCACAACAGTCTACTTTTTGAATAAACCTTATACGAGATAGTAGAGATCATGGCAGATAGTTATTAGTAGATGGTAGAGAAGAAAAGATGATCGAAGATAATAGCTAAAAAAAGTATATACTCTAAATGGAAAAATTAATCTGCTACTGAAATTAAAAGCAATGTGAGAAATATGCATGTACCTACAAAAACCAAAGAGAGCAACAGAAGGAAAAGAAATAGATATCAAAGAAGCTTCAAAAAAAACCTAAAAAATCATTATAAGACTACATAAAAACATTTTCATGAACAAAGTTTGTACAGTCTGTAAATTATTCAGTCATTCTAAATGTTGCCTTTTTGAAAAATTTTGGAATTTAAAAATACTGACTTTGAATTCTGATAATACATTAAAAAGTAAATATGAAAGCCTGATTAATAAATATAAAATATCTAGTTGTGTAATTTGTACAGATTAACATATTAATTATTGATTGTATTTGTTCCTTTTTACCATTTACAAACTCTGGTGAAAAAAAATTTAGTGTTACATAAAAAAATTTAATTTTTTTAAATATATGTAAAATAATAAATATAGTTGAAAACCATCTATAAAATTATTTTTTTAATTTAATTTTAATTATAAGTTAATTATTTTAATTGGCACAATATTTTTGGCAAACTACACAACAGTTGGGTGGTACATGAAACAACCTTGAAATGACCCCCAATTTGAATTTGATCCAAAACTGAAGTGAGCAATAATTTCATCAGAATTTTAATTTTATTAAAAATATCTACATATTACTAAACATTTTATTTATTTGGTAATTTAGTTTATATTCCTGATAGATCCATGACATCAGCAAATCAAAATCAGCATTTATATGGGATACCAATTTGCATAAAATATTTTAGAAGATGATGTCAAGAAACTATTGACAAAATATCATGTTATTAAATGTGTAAACAAATAAAAAAAGTATTAGAAATATAGGTAGGAGGGCTAAACTGTTTGGTTTTTTTTTTAATAAAATCTTAATTTTAAATAGGTAACTCAGTTGGTTCCATATTTTAAAGTTTTTCATTATTATATTTTCTTACAAATCCTATTACACTGATATTTAATATAATTGAAATCATATTACAATGTAAGTATATCAAATGAAATGTTATTAAAACACTCTTATTAGCGATAATAGACTAAAATTTCACTTTCCTTCACATTTAACTTAAAAAGAAAGTTTTATCAATATATTTTCATATCCTCACATATTGATTTAACTTTCTCAAATAAAAAGAAAAACAATAATAATTATATTCATGTATTCATATCCAATTTTAATACATATTTAACACATGAACAATGTTTAGCCATATTATTTGGAATAAAATAACAAATTGGTAAAAGAAATTTATCGCTAAATTTTTTTAATTACTGGTTATAAATTATTCAGTCAGGTACCTACTTTTGCTATTTCTGTCTATTCAAAAATATACAAATAAAAAATATTAATAAATAAGATCTAAAATTTTGAAAATTACTAAATATTATATTTAGCGTTCGACAAAGTTACAGCTGTCTTAATAATTATTAATGTCGAGTCATATGAGTTCATAAAATTAGGGAATCCTCTTTAAAAATGATAAATTAAAGACATAATTAGCAAGGCCATTGGCAAGGTAACAATGGCCTGAAATGTCATTCGATCATTCTCACCTGTGCTGGCAAATTCGTCCGGGGTCCTGCCCCCTGCCATAAGCCATTTGCACCAGTCGATGGTATCCCATTCGTCTATTGACTTTTGGGGATTTAGAAGATTATCCAAGACTTCGTTTAGGTGCTGTGGATTTCTCTCGTTTGAGCAATCGGCGTGAAGGTAAGTAGCAGTGGCCCTTTTTCCTTTCGCCATCAACACTTTCGGGTCACAACTAGATGTTGAGGCCATCGTTAACACTACAAAGTCATGTCATATAAAAATTTCACTGAAAATCTATCAAAATTATGCACGAAACAAAAAACTTTCCCGTTCTCGTCTTCCATTCACAACACTCTCGCTCATCACCCAGCAAATACAGTTAGTTATGACAGTCTGTGTAATTAAAAAAAATAAATCCACCAGTAATTTGACAAGCACTGTCACCAACTAAAAAAATAAAATTCTTCTTTCATTTGAAATCTTTGCCTTAATAGAAGTTATTTAGTTACTTGTTTTGTCTGAAATAAGAAGAAAACACATAATTGTCAGTAGCGTAGCTAAAGTCTTTTTATAAATAATTTTCCTACTAAATAACCTATAGAAATGAAATACACCTGATGAATACTGCTTATATATTTAATTTCGTAAAATACAACAATTCTTGTCTATTGGTAAATTACTATGTGTAAAGGAGTATGCCCAAAATTAAAAAAGCATTAGTTAGTAAATATATTTTTAAACACAGAAACCACCGCCACATTTTATTCAAATTGGATTTTATTTTTAGATACCGAAACCACCTCGGAATGTTTAAATACAATGGTTTATTTCTCAACTAATAACTAATGCTTTGTAATTTTAGTAACGCCACAGAAGAAAGATTGATTGATATGAAAAACCATAATTTGATCTTTGGTCTAAAGTTTTAAACTCTGTTTACCTCTATTGCTCTCCACCACTGTTTCATACTTTGAACTTTAATTTGTGACTGGATTCTAGAGCAATTCAGGTACTTATTAAAAATGATGGAAGGGGTTATGTTCAAAAAGTTTCTGCAAATACCTATGTAAGTTAATTGTTAATTTGTTTAAACAAACTATAAAATGTTGCAATTAATTACAAATTTATACCAGCTAAAGATCTTTGGATATTTTTTTATAATTAGCACAGCCAATGAACTGATTTACTCAATTATTTTTAGTAAGTTTATTTATAAAATCATCCAACCAAAATTTTCTTTAGATAAATGTGTTCTGAATCAGGAAGATTTTGATCCTTAAAAGTGTGTCAGTCGGAATGTTTTCAATGTCATGGTTAAAAGGTCATTTAACTTTGTTTGCAGTCAAAAGTGAAAATTCGACAGTCGCATTCTAGTACGTATCGTGAGTGAATCCTTCAGTCGCTTTGCTAATGCACATTTCAAAGTACCTGTACGTATTTTTAAACGCAACCGTTGGCGTAAAACATTAAGAAAAAAAAACGATTATTTTTAACGACACTGTATTGTTTAACTTTTTTTAATAAACATAATTGAGGTAAATAACGAAATAATCTTTCAGGAATTTTATTGACGATGGTACTGGTGAAAGTTTTTTATTATTCAGTCGTGGTATTCCAACATTCATGGTTTAGTAGCATCAATATTTGAAGAGTTATTTGTCTGATAAAATGAGTTTAGAAATGAACTCTGGATATAAGTTTGAAATAATCTGTAAGAATTTGTTATGTGGGGGTAAGTTTTTTAAATTTTATATGCTATTAATAATTATGATTTTTTACCTATTTACCTATTTTTGAAAAGGATGTAGATAGTCTCAATTTTCCTTTTATAATTTGTTTTTTAACCTACTTTGGGTAGAAAAATGTAATACAAATAATAAAATTTCCTAATATTTAAACCAATAATTACAAAAAATATCTGAAATAAAGTTAATCCTGTGTATGTTTTTTTAATCACCTAAAATATATAAAATGTAGGTATACAGAAAAAATACCTAGACACAATTCTATAAAACATATTTTAGCTGGTACCAGTTTTAGATTTACTAATTTTCAAAATTGCTAATGACAGAAGCCTTTGTGCCAAATTTAGGTTTTATTTGAATTTTTTAATTGAAATAAAAATATTAACGTAAGGTTTTTTTGAGTTGAATATATTACCTAATTATTTCTCTATTTTTAGTAAAACTTTAGACTTTCCACTAGGAAGTGATATTAGATTTTATCTTATAGGAAGAGATCAAAGGTTGAACACGTATTTCTCATATTTTACATATCATTAATATTAAGTACATATTTCCTCATTTTAAATATATTAATATGGAGGCATAGAAGGGCCATATTTTTAATATAATTAATCTTATTTATAAGAAATGCTTTTATTATATAATAAACGAAGTTACCTTATAGAAGTTCAAAGTTTTGCTTTAACCGTTCTACGAACTAATTGTGTTTTACAAATATTCCAAGATTTTAGCATTTTAATTGAAAACAATATTTTTCATAAAAGTGATCCTTATTATGCATTTGGGGTGTATCAAGTGCTTTTTTAATAAATGTTTTGTTTTTTTTTTGAGATGTTTCATCATTAATTATTCTTATATTGCACTTTTGCTATCTATATTTAACTTCATAGGACCCTGTAGTTAATCAAGTTATCTAGCTAAAAACAAAATATTATCAATTTCAATTTATTTATGCTGCATTGTTTTTTACATAGATAACCGTTTTTTTTTTTAATTAATATGCCTGTGTCGTCTTTTCAACTTTTCCCAGTTCCTTTGTCAATTTATATATTTTAATTACATAAAATAACAATAACGGCAAGTAAATACAGCAAGTAATATACGTTTAAAATAAAATGTGGAGACTGACACAAAATAGCAAATTTTTATTTTTTTATTTATTTATTTTGTTTTTTGATGCTAATCTAATAGTATGCTGAATTTCTGAAAACTTGCACTTATGTTGTACTTATGGCACAATATTCAATGATGAATAATAAAACTCCAAGTCATACCACAAATATTTAATATATAGACATATAGTCAAGGCAGCAACATGTTTCGGTCTACAAGACCATCATCAGGTCTATAAGCAAAACAGAAACATCACTAAAAAAAAAAGTTTACAAAATTACTTACCAACAGTAAATTAAGATTTAGGCATGAAAAAAATAAACTTAAAACATCAAAAATATTAAAAAAAAAACTTTAAATATAATTAAATTGTACTTATAAGTATGTTATTTACAATTATTTACTTATCCAAAATATGTCTGGTATTCCAAATTCTGTGTACAAGGAACTTTTAATTGTTTATTTTTAACCAATCTTATTTTCTTACTGTAATCTTTTTAAGCAATATTTTTGTTTAATTTTAAATAAAAGATAATAAAAAGCAACAGCGTTGGAAACACCTTTTATTAAATTTCAGGTGTAGCTGGCATGCTGTTAAAAACAATCTTTTTAAGGAATATTTTTGTTTAATTTTAAATGAAAGATAATAAAAAGCAACAGCGTTGGAAACACGTTTTATTAAATTTCAGGTGTAGCTGGCATGCTGTCAAAAACAACAGTTGCCCCATTAGATAGAGTTAAAATTCTTTTACAAGCCCACAGTCGACATCACGAAAGCCATGGTGTCATTAAAGGTTTCAGTCATATCATCAAAAAAGAAGGACCATTTGCTCTTTACAAAGGTACTAATAATGTTAATAAATCTTTATTTAGCAGACAAGCTAATTTACAATACATAGACATTAGTTTACTTTTGTTACTTTTTTTTCTGTTCTGAAGGTAGTCAATCAACCATCTCAAATAGGCTTTATACCATATCCTTTTAATTTTTGTATTAATTTTTCCCTATCAGTAGTTTCAAAAGCATGTTGATTTTCAGTATCTGATATACAAAAATAAAAAACTCGCACGATATTCACGATTCATAAACAATTTGTTTTTTAGGATTTGTTGAAAATATTATTCTATACAATTTTATCGTGAGATAACGCAAAACAAAGCAGTTAAAAATTGTAAAACGTTTTATTGCAAAAAAATAGTTTATTTGAACTATTTTAAAAACATTTTTTCACAATTAGTAGAAATTATATAAGTATTTTGTTGTTGTTGAATATAGATAATTTTGTTTATTTTTTTTTATAAGGAAATGGCGCACAAATGGTACGAATTTTTCCATATGCCGCTATCCAATTTACTTCATTCGAAGTTTACAAAAAATATCTTGATGGAGTATTTGGTGAAACATCTCACATTGACAAATTCATAGCTGGTGCAGGAGCCGGTTTGACTTCTGTGACCATGACGTACCCTCTGGATACCATAAGAGCTCGACTAGCGTTTCAAGTAAATAAAAAATATTTTGATTTTTCATTGATTTAAAATATTTCCTCTAATTTCCAGATAAGTGGTGAACACGTGTATACGGGTATAATACATACCGCGACTACAATTTTCAAGGAAGAAGGTGGAATAAGAGCATTGTATAGAGGTTTTGTTCCTACCCTTATGGGTATGGTACCTTACGCGGGCCTCTCTTTCTTTTGCTTCGAATATCTAAAATATGGTTGCATGAAATACCTCCCGCGGTTGACATGCAGCCCTTGTCAAAAAAATACAGGAGGATTGGTTCTAGCAGTGCCAGCAAAGTTGATATGCGGTGGCTTGGCGGGTGCAGTTGCACAGAGTGTTAGTTATCCATTAGATGTCACTAGGAGGTAAATAAAAAATTAAATAATAATTTTAATATTTACATTATTATTTTTTAGACGTATGCAACTAGCAATGATGAATCCTGAAACATACCATTTTGCCAAAGGCATGTTCTCAACTTTAAATAAAATCTACACCGATCACGGAATTGTGAAAGGTCTCTACAGGGGCATGTCGATAAATTACATGAGGGCCATACCCATGGTTGCCGTCTCATTTTCAACATACGAACTATGCAAGCAGCTCATGAATTTGGATACGGGACTAAAAGTTAGCGTCGGATAGACAAATAACGTCACTTAATTTAGAAAATGCTTGCGAACGTATCGTTTTAATGACAGAAAAAGTTCTATAGAAACCTCTATATTTGATATTTCACGATAATATATAGTTGCTTACTATAGTATTTGAAATTGACATGCGGTTGCTATGGTAATTGATATTTACCTGTTAAGTTACTGTGTTGACAAATGCCAATTTTGACGTTGTTTATGATAGTTTCTAATTATTAATTGCAATTCAAAACATGACAAGCTGAATTTTAGTACATTTCTTCCAGGAATACGTTTTGAAAAGAATATATTTATTTATTTATTTATGAACATTTGGTTTTTATTTTATTTGTAGGAAATAGAAGACATACAGATACCAAACACATTGAATGATCATAGAAATGGTAAATGAAAAAGAAAATTCGGTAAATGTGAATGTTAAGGTTTTCCCAAGCTTTATATTTTTAATTTAATAAACTTTGTTGCAGACAAAAACTATTTTATCTAATCTGGCGCCTACACTTGTCACATAATTATAATATATTTGTCACTTATCCATAGCTGATGCATATCTGTCACATAAAACGTCAATTCAAATATCTTAAAAAATTAAAATCGTGGTTGTTCATTTATAATATATTTTGATACAGCGGCACTTCAAGGTATTTTAAATTATTTTGCTTAAAAATTTAGTCCTTTAGTTTGTCACTCTTTTATTTTATTATTTTTTAAGTAAAAGAGGACTAGAAGTTATTCCATATACATTTTTTAATGTAATCAAATACTTATTGTACAATTTGTTTAAAAAAATGCTGATTTTTGTTTAGTTATTTATATTTTATTTTTATTTCCAAGTTATAGGTTGAAGGTATCTTATTGGAAGATACAGACTGCAAAAAAGTACCTATTTTTCTACTGTTACCATTTTTAATTGTTTTTCTCTTGTTATTCATAGACACTTTTTATCAATAAAAAACTATTTAATCATGAAATTTTATTTTATTCGCACTTCAATATATAGAATGAATATGTTAACAGTTATAGGTGAAAATAAATTTTAACGTATACATTTTCCAACAAAATAATATATAAATCATTTAAAAAAGACTTGTAGTAGTTTGTTTCACGTTTTGGAATTGAATCATTTTAAAAATTATCATAGAATTTTAAATACATGTTCAGTAACTGTGCGTATTCTATCAATCGCACTGTATATTTCAGAAATATTTTTCAATTAAAATATAAAATTTCCTGAAAAAACAAAACTACAGAGTGTGATAAGAAAATGATCTTTATAATGATAATGTACTTATTCTTTCAATCACACAGTATATTTTGGACGCATTTTTAAATTGAAAAAGATTATTGGATTTGGAAAATTTTGTAAAGAATAATTTTATGATTTTACATTATAACGTACATATTTTTTTATTCATATTGTACATTTACATTATAATGTACATATTTTTTTATAGAAAAAACTCCTACGCGTATTCGCGCGCACGCTCAGCTGCTCAAGCGGGTGTGCTGTACGCGTATAATGTGTATATTACACTTTCAGCAGACGTTGGGAGGTTTTTCAATATTTATTTCGTAAAAATTCGTCCCAAATTCAAGAATATTGAAAAATGTCATGGAACACAATCCTGTTTTTTACGTGCAAAAATGAACGAGAAAAAAATTCGTGAAGGTCGTACAATTTCGCGTTATAGACTTCTAAAAAAAGTCTTCTGATACGCCTCTGTCCGTCCGTATAACTCAGGAACCACAACAGATAGAGAGACAACGGCAATGGACTCAGCATACCTTGAATAAACGAGTTTCAAGTTTCTGCGATTACAGCCATAAATGAATATGACCGATAGCCAACGATCTGTGCCATCCATATGGGCAAGGTCGTGCGGCGCACAACGGCGCCAAGGTATTTAAAGGCGTATTTACATAAAACCAAAAAAATTATCTACCAATACCGGTTTTGAAATTTTATTATATAAACCCGTATTTTAAACCATCTTGAAAAATAGACAAGAACAAGGTTAAAAAAGTCTGTTCCATGTGAACATATGCGTTTCCTTTTTGGTGTGAATTATCAATGCTCAAAATAATCTTGAATTGTCCAAAATCTTCTAAAAGTTGTCTATAATTACTAATAAAACGGTCTGAAGTTACTTAAATTGTTCAAAATAATCTAAAATTGTTCAAAATGGTCTAAAATAATAATAAAACTGTCTAAAGTTACCTAATATGGATCTGAGGATTGTTCAAGCTAATTTAAAATGGTCCAATCTACAAATTGTCTAAAACAGTCAATTGTATTGTTCAAAATAATCTGAAATGGTTTAAAATTTTCTAAGTTAATAATAAAACGTTCTGAAGTTACTTAAATTATTGATTAAAGAACTGTTCAAAATAATTTAAATTGCTCTAAAATTGTCCAACATCTTATAAAAATTGTCTAAAATGATAAAAAAAACGGTCTAAAACTTAAGTAAATTGATCGGAGAATTGTTCAAAATAATCTAAAACGGTCTAAAATTGTCCAAAATCTAAAAATGGTCTAAATTAATAATAAAACGGTAGGAAGTTACTTAAATATTGATCAGAGAATTGTTTATAATAACCTAATGGTCTAAAATCTTCTCAAAATTGCCTAAAAAAATAATAAAACGGACTAAAGTTAGCTAAATTGATCGAAAAATAGTTCAAAATAATCTAAAATGGTCTAAGGTTGTCCAAAAACAGACTAAAATAATAATAAAATGGTCTAAAATTACTTAATTGATCAACGAATTATTGAAAATTATCTAAAACTGTGGAAAATAGTCTAAAATTGTCCTAAATGGTCAAAATTGTCCAACAATGGTCTAAAATGGTAATAAAACGGTCCAAAAGTTACCTAAATTGATCAAAGAATCGTTCAAAAAGTCTAAAATTGTCCAAAATAATCTAAAATGGTCTAAATTTCCCCAAAAAATGATCCAAAAGTTACCTAAATTGATCAGAGAATTTTTCAAAATCTAAAATTATCCAAAATGGTCTAGAATTGTCTAAAAATGGATTAAAATAATAATAAACCGGTCTAAAGTTATATAAATTGATCAGAAATTTGTTCAATATAATCTAAAATGGTCTAAAATTGTCCAAAAAGTCTCAAATTGTCCAAACACGGTCTAAAATATTAGTAAAACGGTCTAAAAGTTACCTAAATTGATCAGAGAATTGTTCAAAATAAATGGCCTAAAATTGTCCATGCATTTGGAAGAATATGTCACCGTTCTCCTCCTATGTTTTACGCCACTGACATTTGAAGCTATTTTAATTTTTTTTTTGTATTGCTTAATGATTTTCACGTAAAATCCGCACAAATTGAACTGTATTAGATTGAGTGGTAATTTTGGATCAATAATAAAGGCGCCTATAATTATTTGACATGACAGCGCTGAAGAGTACTTGGCGCGTCCCTGTGTGCCATGCACCGAGACCGGCTTGAAAAATAGTTAATATAATTTAGAGAGGGTATAAAGATCCTCGTATCGAAACCCCGCTAAAATTATTTTATCGATATCCGTAATGGAAATTTTGTGGATATCTTATGGATGTAACAGAAATTTCATGGATGTCTGTAACATATATCTTATGGATGTCCAATTTGGTGGCCTTCAGATTTCTCTTAGACGTCCATAGAATATCCTATATCCATATGGGTTATCTGGAATATCTGTCAAGAGATATCCATAGGACAAACATGTACTATCTGGGGCGCGGGACTCTTATCCAGAGATGGGTGACACAGGTGAGGAGGTCCTCTTTCGATATTTGATTGCGAAAGATGGTCACTAAGGATGTTAAAACCTTTCAAGTATTTTAAAACGTGTTGGTTGATAGCATGCACCATAACTTTTGAAAATACGGAAAGCATTGTAACTGACGATAGTTGCTTGGCAATTTAATCAATTCTAAAAGTTATCCCAATAATCTTTCTCGTGATATATACATCACATACATTCTTATCTCATTAGATAATTAACACGGAGGGTAAATGGTATAACCTAAATCAATAGATGGACTTAGTTTGAAGATCATATTGTCAAGGGCTTGAACTTTACAGACAGTACATTGGATATAAAAGAAAATTTAAGAATTTTATTTTGTATTTCATTTTCTGTAGAAATATTGTATAATTGAATCTCAAATTAAACATATTCCCCATAGTGTTCATAATCAAAACATTCTTCCGCCCTTCAAGGATTTTTCTTTTCTATCCTCCAGAGCGCATCGCCGGCGTTTCATATTCACAGGGGGGATGGGTCGATGTTCAGAACATGAGAACTGGGAACGGTCACCTTTAGGATTCAACCTTACAAATTATCCCGGCACTCGAATGCGTGAGCTCAACGGAGATCACAATTTCTAAAATATTGCGCCGGTTTGGCAGATTATTAGATTTATCTTATCTGTTAGCAGTTGTTTGATTTAATTTTTTGGCGTTATTGGGTAAGTTTTATTTTTCTTTCGAATATTGATAAAATTAGTGTGGGATAAAAACAAGCTTTACAAATAGTTAACATATGTTATTTAATTAAGTTAAATTAGATTCCTATCATAGATTATACTGGAATTATTAGTGCTACATTAAAAAAGAAAATAGACTTTATGCAAGAATTGAACTAATAATATACTGAAGATATGTAAAAGTAATATAGGATAATTTTAAATTTAATAGGGAATAAAAAATCTTAAATTAGTTAACAATGAAAAATGGACCTAACAACTGACAATTTAAATAAATACTAATTTTCTTTTCTACAATAATATTACACTTAAAATATGAATATTAAATAATACATATAACTAAAGACTTACATTATTTAAATGAATTGATTAATTTTGTTAGTAGTGTCATCGCCAATTTTCTATAATGATAAGTAATAAAAGATTGACTACCTACGTAATTTTCTAAAATTTAAAACTAAATGTGACCTCTAACATTGAAAATTTTGCTTTCTTTTAGATCAGCTTTCAATATATTTAATATATCAAGAATTAAAAAAAAGAAATAAAATTAGAAATTCAAAAAAGTGTTTTTTAATTGATCAAAAATGTTTTTTATTTATTATTTATAATATACAAATTTATGTTTAAATTTTCTATTTAAAATAATAATTCTTTTCTATACCCATCTCTGTATTTTTCTGCGGGCTATTAATTAACCTGATATATGTTCGCACCTGTTGAAAAATTGTGCAACAAGTTGCCACTTTCATGAAATTTTAAATTATATGTGATTATCACGAATCGGCTACCTTATGATGGCTCGTGTCGGTTTATTTTTAGTCATTTTAATTCTATGTAACAAAATTACACCAATTTATTTATAGTTTTTTTTTAACGAATTCCAACCCGTAGAAAAATCTATAAAGTTTCAATATATTTGTAATTCACCTTATTATTATAATTATTTTGTCTAATAGTTTTAGTCTTAACACATTATAATTTCTTATACTTTTAAAATAAGCATATACGCGTGTCTATATCTAATAAATTACAATCAACTATACATTTTGTAAAACTTCGACGTTATAAAAATTGTTTTTTTATTAATAGTAGGTAATCTTTATGTCTCAACTGAGAATCAGCATATAGCTCAAAAGAGAATAGCTAAAAAATGCTTGCCAAATTACATTAAAATTGATTAATTAAAAGTTTAAATTAGCTCCTGAATATTAAACAACCATTAAGTTCGCAATTTTTAATTCAAATCACAAAATTAAATAATCAAATCATAGAATTAATTTAACAGATATTTGATTACTTTAAAGTACAACCCTACCAGTTTAAAACTTCAAATTTCACTTAGATAATTTTCTGACTATAATATATTATAATTAATATTTTTTCAATATTAAATCCGTCGTTTTTTCCGTCACAGAAAAAAATAATGTGTATTATACATTAGAAAAATATTAGATTTTTAGCTCTGGGTTTTTTGTCCCTCTCCGACAACACAACCTCGAGGTAAAATCTACTACTTTTTCCCCTCGTATAGTAAATAACTATTTTTAAAAATTTCGAAATTTTTTGGAAAACCGAAATTTATATAAACATAAAAAACCGGATTATGTAAATTAGCTCAAGTTTTGGATTTAAACTACTGTAAAAACTCAAATAAAAAAGAAAAAAATATTTTTGTTAAAAAACTAAATGGTTTGTCACAATGACAATAATAAAAAATTCTAACAATTTTCGTATCGCACACATTTTTGTTTACTGAATAATTTTTAGACTATTATTTTGGCTATATTCTTGACGTATGTTCAAAAAAATAAAAAATAATAGTATATTATATACGAAAGGACTAAAGTGCATCTTTTAATCCCGATGGTGAAGATTGTTCCACGAGCGCAGCGAGGGAAACAATCACCTGAGGGATTAAAAGACACTTTAGTCCTGTGGTATATATAAAGCTATTTCTTACACCGCGAGGCCCAAGCCCCTTACAATTAAAAAAGTTATTTACCTTAAAAATATAAAAATAAATTTTACATATTTGATTAAAATTTGTAAAAAAATGTAGCAATAACAACCATTTGCAAAACCTTGTTTTATACGGATATATTATGAAAATATGACAGAAGATTGCGACTTTGTACTATGTAAAATATTTTAGATTTTTCCTGGTTTTTAATGAATAATATAATTCCAACAAAATCGTAAAAAATATATGCTTACGACGATCTCGTAAAATGGTGTTGGAGAAAAGAAAATTGAAGAATGTACTTCCAAAATTGTCTCCTATACTCCTTTGTATTTTACAGTTCTGAATTAAATTAGAATAAACAAGGTGACTGGTTTCAATTGTTCTTTATTTGCGGGACTAAAAAATTTTAGTCCCGACAGCAAAAGTGACACTTTAGTCCCATAAATGCGGGACTAAAGTACTAGTTTCACTACCCGCGATGTAAATAATATTTATTTTTATTTTTCTGGTTTCTTTTCACCTTTACATATTCCTTCGAGTGATTGTCACGTGGTACATACGCTATTTTTTGCACCTCAGGGACTAAAACTTTGAAATTCATACGATAATAATATGTGAAAAGAAACACTCAATATTATTTCATAACGATAACTTAATCGATTACTTAATGGTTATTAAAAAAAAACTAATAAAAAAGATAAACGAGGTCTTGTTTATATTACCCCAAGTAAAATAGTTTGCTAAGGTTTCTATTGGTTGTGTTATTCGAGGGAATAAAAATTTTTTAGTCCATTAGATGGGTGACTAAAAATATTTTAATCCCAAGGGAGTAAAAGTGGTACTTTAGTCCTTAAAATGAGAGAGTAAAATACATGTTTTACTCCCAGAGGTGCAAAAAAATTGTAATTATCCTCAGCAACATAAATCGTATGGAGTGAGGTCAGGAAACAGACCTGGCCCGTTAAATGAATATCTTGTTAAATTCAAACAATCAAAAAATTCAATTATATCAAAAAGATGTGACCAAATTACTTTGTATCATAAAAATACTTCCATGTATATTCATTTGGGACATGCTGTATTATATAAAAAAATATTGGCGAAGATATATATCATACTTAAAATTTCTTTCATTACATGCAGCAATGTATTCGAATTCGGTCGTTGTTAATGTTGTTTGTTTGTTAGGTATATCATTATACAAATGTATTTAATTAAAATGCGTTTCTTTAATTCAAAAATGCCGGTCTTATATACAGAAAATTGAAATATTTGATTATAAATAAAATTCATGTTTAGATTTATAAACAATTTTTTTAACGAGAAACTTGATATAGTTCAAAAGTTAATCATATATTTCATTAAATTAAACAAATCATTTTTTTCAAATAAATGCCACAATATCTATATTCAGGGGGGAATTAGTCCATTTTTTACAAAAATTTATTAAGAGTGTATTATTCAAAATTATTTATTTATTTCCGGAAAAGGAAGTTGTGATAAATGTTAAAATAATTGGATACAGGCGGGGAGACACACATGGTTGGCCAAAAGACAAATATATAGATTAAAATTATAGGAAACATGGTTAATTTAAAACAGGGTTGAAAGCAAATAGGTACCTAAATGATAATTTTCTTTTATGACTTTTTTAATATAAAATTATATACACAGGAAATGTTTAGATATTATAAAAAAAATATACGTTTGTTAATATATCTTTTATCTTCATGTTTGTCCTAAAAAATACTTGACTATTTTATTTAATTTAATATAATAAATTAAAATTAAAAGATACCTATATAAGTGTACAGTAAGACTAAATTACAATTTTGAACGGAAAATTAGATTTTTGATAATAACGGGTGTCCCATTATATATTTTCCGGTATTACAAGAGCTTCTAACTTTTAAACGAATAAAGGCAGATACATGCGGTTTTCACTGAATACAATAATACAAGTTATGTTTAGACTCAAGAAAATTTTTTTCTTACTTCCGGTTTAATTTTTTAAATGTAAAATCCTGTATATTTTCTGATAACACGAAAGCCACTTCAGAATTAACTGATCAATTAATGTTTAAGCATACGCCTGCAAAATCATCAGTCAACAATTAATTATCAGTGATTAAATTTTTTTTAGTGATTATTTGTTAAAATGTTTAATTTCTTTATAAACTTGTGTATTGTGTTAAAATTTGTTTTTATGAATTAATTATGTAGTCTTACGCGTAAAAGTATTCCAGGGAATACTAAACTATTATTATTGTATGTTTAAACATTAATTGATAAGTTAATTCTGCATCGATTTGAAAAAAACTTATACCGGCAGATAGCTGAAAGAGTGGCTTTCGTCTTATCACAAAATATACATTTAAAAAAACAAACAAACAAAATATTTTTGGTTAACCGGAAGTAAGAAAAAAACTTTGATGAGTCTAAAAAAAACTTGTATCATTGTGAAGAATTTTAGTGAAAACCGCATGTATCTGTCTTTATTCGTTTAAATGGGACACCCGGTATAATAAATTATTTCATTGTAAAATTATCGATAAAGGATACAAGAAGTGGAAGAGGATTAAGAGGGGAACAGGAGCAACTAGAATGCGGAAGCATAAAACAAGAAGAAATCATAGTCAATGTAGAAGTAATAGTAGAATAAATTAATGAAACAATTAAGCCAGAGGAAAAGTGGTTGTGATCTAAGAGACGAAGATATAAGAGAATATGGTAATAGTAAGGATTCTGATCAAATGGATACACGATAAAAAATATGTGGAAATCAACAGAAATCAATAAAAGAAAATTAGAGATGAACAAAAAGAAATTGGTTGAAGAATTAGTAACTGAACAAAACGAAAATGTAGAAAATATGAAACAAAGTTTAAACAAAATGGAAAATTCAAGTTGGAAGTTAAGGAGCAAATTAATATCATACAGAAAGATAATGATTGACAATAATGATAGAAAATGAAAAATTAAAACATTTCTCCTTGATGCTAGGTTGTAGACATATTTGAAGCATTGTCGTAGTTTTCTTCTTTGCAAAAGTGTAATTCTTATATTCAAAATCAATAATATAGTATAATTGATTTTCTCAAACTACTGAAAAATATCTGCATTTCAAGAATAATAATCTGAAAATATGTACGTTATTCAATGTATTACTAATACATGTAGTGTAATAACCAAATACCCCGTATATGAATTTTTATATAAGACAATTCATTTATTACTTACCAAGTTTGTTATTATTTTAGACTTACAGATAAAAAATGGTAAAGGAGGTGAAAGCACTTGGAAGTCCTTGTGGAAGTAAGTAAAAGAATAATATTTCGTTAGATAATAAAGATGAATTTAATTTTTTAGAAATGGTCTCCGCAAGATATCTTCTTGCTTCTTTAGGATCAATAGGATTAGGTATAATTTATGGTTTAAAAGTGAACCTACATGTAGCTATAGTAAATATGGTAAAATCGCCAAATTCTACAGAATCTGGACTTAAGTTCGCAGATAACTGGACGGACAAAACTTGTGCAGAACATTTTTACTCAAATTCTACCACTCAGACAGACACAGAGGTAAATGCTTATTTTGTATTTAGATATTTTAATTTTTTTTTTTTAATCAGACAGGAACATTCGAATGGTCAAGTACAATCCAAGGTATTCTCCTAAGCGCCTACTTTTGGGGCTACATATTGGCTCAAATTCCTGGAGGTAGAGTAGCAGAACTATTCAGTGCTAAATGGGTTATGTTCTTTTCTGTATCGATTAATGTCGTTTGCACTCTTTTAACTCCTATTATGGCTAATCTTCACTACAGCGCATTGATTGCTATGAGAATTGGAGAAGGTATAGGGGGAGGAGTAACGTTTCCTGCCATGCACGTTCTCTTGGCTCATTGGGCACCGCCTAATGAGCGAAGCTTCATGAGCAGTATTACTTATGCTGGGACTGCTCTTGGAACTGTGGTAAGTATAATATGTAACAAGAATTTATACAAAAAAGGAGGAATTGGAGCACGAGTATCAATCAATAACAGACTGGAATGTTTTTGGTTGATCTTTAATATATGTAATGGTCGTAAAAAGTTAATCTGCATGGGGCAATGTTGTCGCATATTGTTTAAAATGATGTTATTTAAACAATTTCATAAAAAATGTAATTTTTAAACGGAGCAATTTTTTAATTATTCTTAAAAACAAATTTAAAAGGTCCCATGACTTTTATATTTTAGAATTTTTTGGGAAAATTGGAGTTTATGAGATTGCGACAACGAGCTGAGCAACAATATGCAAGAAAAAAACTCGATCTCAACTCTATAAAAAAGTATGGACCAAAATATGAAATCTCATAAAATCCATGATATATACAAATTATAGTTTGAGAGATTTTCGAGTTTCGACCCAAATCATATGTCAAAATGCTCGCGGCAACAAGCTGAGAAAGAATATTGGAAGAAAAAAGTCGCTCTCAACACTATTATTCGTTGACCGCTAAAATTCTACAAGAACGCTCGTCAGAAAGTCTCTAGAGGAGCTATAGGCGTCCAGTGTGGCCAAAAGTCACTATATTTGTTATTTAAAAAAAATTGGTCTTCGTAAAATGCAAACCATTTAGTTAAAAAATAGGACTGGAATGTGCCAAATGCAAACCAGTCACCACTTTTTAATTTTTTATATTTTAAAAGATCTACTGCACCAAATACACACCAGTTACTATTTTTTAGTTTTTTTATGACTAGAATGCGCCAAATGCAAATCAGTCACTATTTTTTAGTTATTTAAAAAAAGAACTGGTCTGCGCCAAATTTTTTAGTTATTTCTTTTTTAACTAAACTGCGCCAAATTCAAACTAGTCACTATATATTAGCGATTTTTTTTTAAAGGACTAGACTGCGACAAATGCAAAGCAGTCACAATAATTCTTATTATTTTTTTAAAAGGACTATAGACTGTGCCAAATGCTAACTGATCACTAGTTTTTAGTTATTTAAAAAAAAAGGACTGGACTGCGCCAAATGTAAACTAGTCACTATTTTTTAATTTTAGTTATTTTTTCCAGGGGCCATAAAGTGAATTTCCACAATGTTCAGATAGCCACTCGATGATTTTCTATTTCACATTTTGGGCCATAACTTTTTAGAGTTGAGAGCGATTTTTTTTCTTGCATATTTTTGTTAATAATAAAAAGTTAATTAAGTAAATGTGAAATTTATAAAAAAATTTTAATTTAGTTACATGTTTTATAAGGATGTAAAAATCGATGTTATTATGAGGTGATATTTTTCGTCAATTAAAAAACTAAAACTTAAAAATTAAACGAAAAATTCTGTAGAAGGGTAATTTAGTTGACAAGATTTTAGATTTTTTTTTTTGTTTAAATAAGCACATACTGAAAAAATTTAATTAATTAAAGGTCAAATTGGTTTTAAAAAAATTAATAAATAAATAAACTAATCAAGTAAATTGCCCCTCTACAGAATTTTTTGTTTAATTTTTAAGTCTTTGAACTTGACAAAAATTGGCACCTCATAATGTCGATGTTTACATCCTCATAAAACATGTAAGTAAATTTTAATTTTTTTTTATAATTTTCAAATTTACTTAATTTACTTTTATTGTAGTAGATGATAAAAAACTTTTTTCGAAATTTTGGAAGAGAGCAGTTAGTATGTATCCTGCATCCTAACTGGTCAGCAAAAATTCCTTTCTTTATGATCTTATAAACTATGAAGTACTTATTTGAAATTCTTGAAGACAAATGTATGAAGACAGTGTCGTTTTTAACACGAATCTATTTATTATATTCTGGTTCCGAGAATCAATTAATGCTTTTAGAATTGAATTGTACCTACATATTTTTTCCAGAATAGAATTTTCTAGGTATAACGACATATAAAAATTCGTATCTCTCAAAACCAACATAAAACGAACTTCCAACTTTTTTTATATTTTTCGCCCTCTTACTTTTTTAATAAACTTACATTTTTGGCTGGCGACAAGTAAAATTAAATAAAACTAACTAGAATTGTTAGGAAGGGAATTCTTAACAGACCACATAATATTATTTATAATTAAATTATCTACAATTTACTTTCGAGTTATACCGGATCACGGGATTTTTTAACGATAAGTAGAATCTAAAAATTCTTTTTTATATCGCGTTGTATATTTTTATGAATTTTTAGTTGGCCTAAAATATGAGCATAGGACTATGAAAAAAAATTGTTCCATTTAAAAATTCCATTTTTTATCAAATTGTTTAAATAATTTCATTTTAATCAGCCAACAAAATTCCGGTCTGTTATAGTGTGGTACTCATATGCATTGTATATTTAAAAACAACACTATACAAAATTATTGTTTTCCTCAGATATTTATGTTGGTTTCGGGCATAATAGCCGGCACCATAGGTTGGGAAGCAATATTTTACATAGAAGGAGGTATCAGTTTTCTATGGCTAATAATATGGGCTATATTTATTGCTGATACTCCTCAAGATCAGCAATATATCACAGATGAAGAAAGAAATTATATTATATCTTCGTTGAGTCAAGGAAAGTCTAATACACAAAAAGAAGTAAGTACATTAACTTGGGAGTTTCGCTTAATCAAAATAAATTATATTTTTTAGAAAAAATATGGAATGCCATGGAAAACGGTTTTAACATCTCCTGCTTTTCTGGCTATATTAGTAGCTCACACTTGCTCTAACTGGGGTTGGTACATGGTTTTAATAGAGCTCCCTCTATACATGAAAACAGTCTTACATTTTAAAATAGCCGAGAACGCCATCCTAACAGCAACCCCATTTTTATGTATGTGGCTTTTTAGCATGATTCTAAGCAAAACGTTAGATGCACTTCAAGAAAAAAAGATAATTAACACTACAATTGCTAGGAAAATTGCTACAGGATGTGCTAGTATAATACCTATGATCTGCTTTATCTGTTTGGGTTACATCCAATGTCAGAGGATTCTTGCTGTCGTTCTAATGACCATTGCAGTAATGTCTATAGGAGGAATGTTTTGTGGATTTTTGTCTAATCATATTGATATTGCTCCAAATTTTGCTGGGACTTTAATGTCTCTTACCAATACTGTTGCTACTATCCCTGGAATCGTTGTACCAGTATTTGTTGGAAGATTGACAGCATATGATGTAAGTCTCTTTTTTACTAAAATCTAAAAATATGTTAAAATTTACTTTTTTCATTTTTAGAAATCTATTGGTCCTTGGCGCACCATCTTTTGGACTACAGTAGCATTATATATAGTGGAAATTTTTGTTTACATGATTTTTGCATCTGGAGAAGAACAACCATGGAACAAGGTTGAAATTTCTGCAGGCGAAACCCAGCCGTTGAAACCAAAAATTGAGGAACCGAAAAATGAAACTAAAGAACTTGAAAAATCGTCGGTTTAAATTCGCCATTTGATTGACCAAAATTTATATATACATTTTATGAACGACCAGTCGTCAATTTAAAATTTAATGCATTTCAATTCTTCTATTAAAAGTTAATTATACTAAATAGTTCCTTAAAATCGTATTTAAAATATCAATAAATGTATTTAAATATAATATAAAGTTAGCAGATGAAACTTATAGATGTTTCCTCAATATCCAAAAGTATTTTCTATTAAAGGCTGAATATTTATATTTAATAATTATATTTTTATATAGATTATTTACATACCTAACCAGTATGATTTTTGATATATATTTTTTTATTAATAATCTTTTTCAAAAATCTGACTAAATATTTATATTTATCTATTTTTCTCTAATTAAAGATTAAAGTACAAACATTACAACCTTGTTAAATAACCAAATGTATATTTTATTAAATGTTTAAGTCAAATAAAAATATATAATAAGTAAATTCGTTTATTAATTAAACATGCTTTCTTTTTAAGGATCCTATAATTCTCTTACTTCTATTTTTATCACCTTTCACTTTTTTTACTAACAAAGATTTGTATTTATAGTGTGGTTTCTCAATAGTAGGTTCTTCTGTAAAAGGTATATAACCTGTTTCATCTACATCTAATTGAAGAATTTTTTTCTGTGGTTCTTCTTTTGGAACAAATGCTCTTCCATTATCTGGTCTTGTTAAATATACAAGTTTACGGATTTCATTCTCATCTATTTTTAACTTTTCTTTATCTTTAACAGTTTTAATTTCCTCTACATCATCTATCATATTAAAAGATCTATGATAGTTAATATGATTATCCGGCACTGGGCATTTTTCAAATATCCTTTCTATGCTTTCTTTAAGTAAATGTAACTTTGACTCAAAAAGCAAGTCCTTATCAATTGCAAAAGCAACACTGGTTATACCACATTGTTTTTTTAATACCAATCTCAATTTCTCAAAAATAAGAATTGGTACTTTATATAAAACAGCTTGATCTATAACATGTTGGACTAATATTCTAGGTTGAACATCTGCAGCTAGTAAAACAGCACCAGCCAAATTCTTTTCTAAGAGTTTACTGACTTCGTTAATACCTAAATGTACACCTGCACTAATAATTAAGTAAAATTATGGTTAATAGCTAAATCATACCATCCCAACTCGTACACTTTGGAATATTTATCTGATTCACCAGTAAACTTTCTCGAATTGCGCACTTTCTACCTGAGATAAGTAAAATTTAAACGGTTTATTAATATTTCAACGGTCAGATTTTAAAACCACGTCTTCAACGTTCGACGTAAATACGTTTTGATTAATATTTATAAATAATATAAGATAAAATAAAAACATAGTACAAGATGTAATAGTTAGTTTTAAGTATATAACTCTGAATAATATTAGATTATTTAAGACTACTTATATTCATTTATAGTACTCTGGAAGACCAAGCAGTGTAATTGTGTATGTCTATTTTATATACATCGTTTTGAGTTAACAGTGACCAAAATAAAAATGATGTAGGTCCTAAAGTGTACGAATTGCGAGTTAATAAGATGAAAATACAAGAATATTAATAAGACAAATTAAAAAACTTACTTCTTAATTGGAAGATCCTGTTCACACAAATTTTTCATTGCATAAATTTTTCTTTCTGCTTTTGGAATATGTTTAATTTCGTTCCAATGAACGTTCTTTTTTTCAATTTTCAACTTAGGTAAAGATTCTTCTAATAAAGCATGAAGATGCTGACTATCTTCATTTGAAATTATTGGCCTAAAAATTTTAATATATGTAGGTTTAAAGTTGGAAGTTTTGATTCAAATAATACCAAAAAGATGTGTTGTAAGGTACAGCTAAAACATTTTTTACAGTCTCTTTAGGCCTATTTTTCTTTGCCGACAGTGTAGATTTCAGTTGTTTCTTAGTCAGAACAGGAGTATTCATTTTTTTAACATATAAAAATGTGTGTTTGAAAAATTATTTTTCAAAAATATAAAAAAAATGTTTATAGGTTAGAACTTAGAAATCTTCTTTCTTAAAAAAAATTCTCGTCTTTTTTTTTAAGTTCAAATTGATCATTATCTGTGCAGTTATCTATCAATTTAGTCATATTTTCTTATAATTGACGTATTTGACTTTGACATTGACGGTTGCAAATCGCCGTTTGTGGAGAAGACAGCTTCAATTTAGCACCTCCCATGTATGTGTGATCTAGTTAAAACATTTTAATAGTTTTATAATAGTTATTTATTGATACAAATATGATATTACTGGAAATAAATAACAGGGTAGTGGAAGAAACCTTAACTGTAAAAATAAAAAATGCACAAGCCGGGTACGTATACAATTCCAATTTTTTGATTTTCGGTTGCTGTATAAATTCATGGGAAAGATTTAGATTAAACGATTAGGGTTTCCTGTATCATCTGCTGATAATATGTTTCATTTACTTAAGCTATTTTTGGTACGTTTTATTTGCTTTTACAGTGTCTTTATGACTCATAAAACTTTACATTCTGACAAGATGATTATTTCCATTTGTGATTAATAGCTTTTTTTAAGGTTAAAAAACGAAAGTATTGATGTAACCGTAGCAGATTTTGATGGTGTGCTGTATCATATATCTAATCTGAATGGAGACAAGTCCAAAATTAGGGTAAGTCTATAATAAACAACATAATTGATATTTTTTAATACATAAAATTAGTTAATATTATCAAAAAAAAATCCAAAATTTTAATAATTTGGATTAAAAGTGTTTAAGCACAAAGGGCATTGATATAAACTTAAATATATTTATCAATATTTCAGATCAGTATATCTCTCAAGTTCTACAAACAGCTTCAAGAACATGGTGCAGATGAACTACTTAAGAGAGAATATGGCCCTTACTTGATTTCCCCTGAAGCAGGTTACAATGTTTCTGTGTTATTAGACTTGGAAAACATTCCTGCAAATTGGCTAGATTTAGTGAAAAAAATGGGACTGCTGAAAAGAAACTGTTTTGCTTCAGTATTTGAGAAGTATTTTGACTTTCAAGAAAGGGGAGAAGAAGGTCATAAAAGGGCTGTGATCCATTACAGAGATGATGAGACACTGTATGTTTAATAATTTTCTTATTTTTTTTAATCATTAAAATCCCAAGTATAATCATAAATTTTTGAACAAAAGTAAAAAAATTTAATATTTTTAACATTCAAAATTTAAGTTTTAATTCAAAAATTGAGGAATATAAAAAGAACCAATATTATTAAAATTAATGTTTAAGTACTTTGGTGTTATCAAAATATGTTTGTTATCAGTGTATACAAATAACTGAAGGTAATATTAGTAATAAAAATATATATAATGAATTAAATATAATTTTAACTATTATATATATCGAGAAAAGTTTTAAATGTTATACCGCTAAGGCAGCTTTTTAAATTTTATATACAGATTTGATTAAATTAGAGAAAAAGTTAATTGAAATTGATATTAATAAATAATTTTATTAAATAATCTATTACTCACATATGTGTCATGTAATATCATTATCTTGAGTGAATCTATTAAAAAATATTCAGTATTAAAAAGTATTTAATCTGAACTATTTTGTTCAAAAATGTATTTAAAAAAGTGTAAGCTATTTTTAATTCCTTTTTTTTTAAGTAAACAAAGATTCATATTATTTTTTTGCACCATTAAAGTGTTTATAGATAATTAAAATTAATTAAAACTGATTCATTCAAAAATATTTAAATAGTTCTTGATTCAGAATGTAATTTTCCATCCTTAGAGGTTAAAAATAATGATTTGTTCCTTCTTGTGGCATTATTAATTGGGTCTTATTATAGTAATTGTAAATTAGAAAATATTATTAAAGAAGTTTAACATTGGAACAATATTTTGAAAAACAAGTTGTTTCTAAACATAATTTAAAACTATTAGTATGTTGTTTTCACAGTTTATGGTTATTAAGTGGCTTTACTTAATATAATAATTAATGAGTTTTTTACAGATATGTAGAAGCAAAAGCCGATAGGGTAACTGTAGTATTTTCGACTCGATTTCGAGATGAAGACGACGTTGTTATCGGAAAAGTTTTTATGCAAGAACTTAAAGAAGGCTTGAGAGCGTCTCACACAGCTCCTCCAGTCCTCTTTAGCCATAAAGAACCTCCACTGGAATTGCAAAACACTGACGCGCGAGTTGATAATAACGTCGGTAAGATAATATTCATATTACAACTATTTATTGTTAGTTGACTACACTATATATTGTTTGCAGGATATGTGACTTTTGTATTGTTTCCCCGACACACTGGAAAGAATACCCGTGACAACACCATTAATTTAATTCACATGTTCAGACATTACTTACACTATCACATCAAGTGTTCCAAGGCCTATATTCATAGTAGGATGAGGGCAAAGACCTCAGATTTCCTTAAAGTTCTTAACAGGGCTCGACCTGAGAATAAAAGCACAGATAAAAAGACTATGAGGTTAGTTAGTAGAATAAAAATTATTTTTAGATAAATCATTTAATAAATGAAAATATGTTTTCAGTGGAAGAACTTTCATCAGAAGAGATTAACGCGCCCTGGACCTAGTAAAAGGTCCCCTTAATCCATGGACTAAAATCAACTGCCAAGGTTTTAACGCGAATCTATCCTGTTAAAATTTAACTGTTTCATTCTCTTCTAATTTTTTCCTATGTAAAAAAGTCATCTCTCTCCTAGGTACCTCATATATTTATTACATTAATAATTTTAACTATCTTCCTACAAGTTCCCTGAGTATTGTATAAATATAAATAAAATATTTTTGTGTTTAGTTTTGAATTAAACAGTTCGGTTTTAAATCAAACAGAATAATTACTATAGTCAAAACTCGTTGAATAAATATGGAGTATAAGAGCTGTTCACTCAGCCATATTGTATATATTAAAAAAATACTGAACTGTGCTTCCTCAAAACTATGGACTAGCACTCGTTTAAAAAATATGTACATTTGAACTACTATTCACGAATCTATTGAGCTGCAGTGTGCACCATATAGTTTAAAAAGTTATCTTTAAGATTTTCAGTAACAAAAGAGATAGAAATAGGTACACATCAATTTAATCTGATATGTATTAACTTTTGGTTTTTTTTATCTAATATTAATTTTTGGTTGCACCCAAACCAATTATATTTATCAGATATCTTATTTCTGTTAACTTGGTTATTTTTGGTGCACCCTGTATGAGTTTGCTTATTCTTGATTTTATAATTCTCTGGCTGTTTTATATGAGAATTTATGTGAAAATAATTTAAGCCGTGTGTCAATTTGTACCATTTTAAATTTTAAAAATTGTAAAATTATACTTAAGATTTTTCTAATTTTTTTTTATGGATGAGTTTGTTTCTTTTTTTTAATTTGTTATAAAGATATGTTTGTACAATAATTATTTAACAAATAGTCAGTAAAAGTTGTTCTGCAATTTTAGAAAATAAAATGTTATTTTAATGTATATGGAAGTTGTTTATTTTTGATTAATTGAAGATAGTTTTAAGTCACCAAACAATTTATTAACAACCATGGTGCCAAATGCTTCGGTAAGTAACCAACTAATGATATGTACTAAACCATTATTAGAAAATAGGAAACCGAAAAAAGGAGAAGAATCAGCATTTTTTTTTTAAGAAGATTGCAGGTTAGTATTATGCTATTCTCATTCGTTAGACACGTGTAATATTTTTTTATTTACATCTATTTCTATAATTTTAGAGATAAATCTCCAAAACGGTTTTTTCCAGATCATTAGGAACTCTTCTAGATCTTTAATACACTTTCTAGATCTATATAAAACGTTCTGGAACTTTAAGGGAAGGACTGTAAAATCCTCGGCGCGAGCCCCTCGATGATCTGTATTTGCCTTCGACAGTAATGATGCATTTCCCGCATCGATATGTAATCTACTATTTAGGTCTATAAAACACATTCTGGAACTTTTATTATGTCCAAAATTATATTTGATTCATTAGGATTTTCTAGATCAATATAAAACTTTGTGAAACTGGGGGACGAACTGTAATTCTAATTTTTTTTATTAACCGTTTTTGATCTTAAAGTAACTTTTTAGGTCTATAAAAGACGTTGTGGAACCTTTGGATACGAACTCTCTGTCCAAAATAATATTGGTTCATTAGGAACCGTTCTGAATTTTCAAGAAACTTTCTAGATAGCTTCATCAGTCTGATGAAGTTGTTTTACAACGAAACATGTCACTGATCATTTAATAACTTTTTGTTATATATTTTTCGTGAAAATCATGAAACGTTTTATTTATCTAAATGTTATAATGGATTTTCATCAAGTAAAAGCAGACACAAACTAAAATTCTGAAACAACTTGAAACTTAACCAAGTACAAATTATGCAACCAAATCGTATTTTAAAACAATGCCACAATATATAATTTTAGATTTTTTTTTTTTAATAAAAATGCTAAAAATTATCTGCAGTCGTATCTGACACTGGCGGAGTATTTATGCCACTATTGCCAGCGGATAGAACAAGTAGTGAGATCTCTTTCTAATTTATGAAGAGAATAATGGAACAAAAACTCAACAAGTAGATTCTCCGACAAGAAAAGTAGCACATTAATTACTCAGAAAAGAACTTGCCAAGAAAATCGATATCGGCAGTATTGCAAAGGTTGTTACGCAAAAAAATGCAGGGAATGTTTACCAAAAATCAAGTAAAAAATTGGCAACTTATTATAGTACTTAGTACTTGCGAAAATCAACCTCATTTTTGTTTGGACTGGTTCAATTTATACTCTAAATAATTATTGTATTATTAGTTTCATGGTGAAACCCGCTCTGGTCACGACCTCTGGCAAAATATATTAACCAGCGGGCGTATACGCCCTGGCAAATTAAGATTATTCACAAGCGGTCGTATACGACCGCCCTGGCTGTGAACCTGATCCGGAAGCACCCACTTACTTTCTCTTTGATGACAAAAATATTAAATACCTCCTTGTCTCATTGTGGTGGGTTTAATGACCAGATATTGATCCGGAAGCACCCACTTTCTCTTTGATGAAAATAATATTAAATACCTCCCCTGTCTCATTGTGGTGTGTTTAATGATATTGAGGGTTTTCCATTGAAGTAATTATCTTTTTTGTGAAATGGACTTTACCTGATCACCAACACTAAATAGTAGAAATAAAATAAAGATCACAAAAAAAATTTTATTAAAAAAATAATATCTATCTATTTACAGTCTGATCACATTGAACATTATTTAATACTAAGATCGATTTTTCACTAAAAAATGATATTTTTGGACATCCTTTACACATCTTCAAGTAGGGTGGTTTATATTATAAAATAATACCAACAAACATTTTGGTAACATGATTATTTTATGAACATTAATTAATTAAATCAAATAAATATAAAGGTATAACATATACAACAAATTAAAAATATTCGAATGGAAGAAAAGTAAAAAAAGTAATGTATATATACATGAACAATTGTGTCTAAATTTTTTTGATATATTTAATGAAAACGATCAAACATTCATCAATTATTACATTCCTACAAATTCATTATTAATGTGAGCAAACTTTAAAAAATTTGTTATTGATTATTGAAAAAGTATTTTAAAATATTTCCTAAAGCTAAATTTAATATATCTGATTGTCTTTCTAAAACAAAACTAGCTGAAATTAGTTTACAAAAAATATTTAATATTTATTTTTAATCTGCCCACATTAATATTACAAAAGACTTTTTATTCGTTTTCTATTTTTTAAATAAAATATCCTATATACGTTTTACAAAATTTATAAACCTAAATGCACATAATCTAGATATCATTTAATAAACGCTTCAGCCGGTACAACACCCTGGGAATTTAAATTTTGAAAAACTACAAGCGCCCTTTGGAAATCCCATTGCGTTTCTTCCAGGCATCTGAAAAAATAATACACTCATTAGAAAAATAAACAACATAAATAGAAATGAAAAAATACAAAATTAGCTTTACAGAAAAAAAAATCTCAAGGGAGTGGAATATGTAGCAAATAAACAAGAAAAATTTTGGATTACAACTTGAAAATCATTATAAACATTGTTAAGATAAATTCGTTAAGTTCAGAAACGTAAATCAAACTAGGCAAAGTTGAATTTTGAATTATTTGTATGTTTACAAAACATTATTAGATTAAACAATCTACATTTTTAATTAGTGACGTTTTTTATTTGGTAAAGTTAAATAAGGCATTTAATCAAATTTGTCAAATTTATCTTTGTTTCACTTATCAGAATTGCAATAAAGATAAATTTTTTACGCAACTATTATAGAAATGATAAATGAGAAAAAATATTTTACTTACTTAAGTGACCACTCCAGGTTCATCCCAGATTGGGCTGACATCAGTTTTACCATTTCTTGTTTGGTATTATCATCAGGTACTATTGCATGAACTGGTATACTTGGACCAGGAGAAGTTATTGTTGCTACTGCCGGTGTTGATACTACATTTACTGGTGTTTTAAAAGCTTCCTAAAATTATAAAAAAATATTCAAGTTCAATTAAAAAAAAATAAAATGTGGATGGAAAATAAATGATTTTAAAAAGCTTGTTTTTTTTACCTCTCCTTGGCCTGGAGTTGCATTGGATATATGAAGTTCTTCATTAGCTATGCAAAATCCTGATCCTGCAGGCACGATGATTAGCGTTCTGAAGAAATACCTCAAAGGTGGTATTTTGTGACCACTTTTAAGTTCCTTAAACATACCTGCTACTGTGAGACATAACATTTGAGGCTAAAATTTAATAAAAAATTACTATAATCTTAAATTAATAGGTTGTTTATTTTTCCTTACGGTAAATACGCTCAAATCAACTGTAAAACTGTGTATATCATGTTTTGTATATGGCATATCTTGCAAAAACGAGACCACTGACAGTTGTCCTTGTTTTAATAACTTAGTTCTACGTTCTGGATCATTCACTCTCAATAAATTTCTGTTATCGGTTGCATACCAATTTAACCACGACACTCCTTTTGATTCTTTTCCATATCCATAAGGATACTGCATGGTGAGAGAGAAGATAGCTCTTTCATGATACGCTTGCAATAAAGGTTGCCTATTTTCTGTGTCATATATCAAAAAATATTGCTCCAAAAACTGGCGAACAATAGAACCTCCATCAGAGTTGCATAAAAATGTTTGTTGAGGACTTGGAAGATGATGTTCATTTTGTATATCAAAACCGATCGGTGGTGGTAGTTCTACTCCATCCTATTTCGAAAAATATTTTTTTTAGTTTTAATCAATTTAATTTATTTTTTTAACTTACCAGCTTCATGCACTTTGGGAACCTCTTCCTTACTTCACTGTAGACAAAAAATGGTAGAGGCCAATGGCCACTTTTTATAAAAGCATCCACCTGGGAACACTCACAAAGAGCATAGATTATGTCAAAATAAACCAAAAAAAATTTAGCAAAAAATATTTTACTTCCCACGAATGATTTTAAAACCAACAATTAATAAAGGTTGTTTTAAGAAAATATAATTAAATAAAAAATTGCTTTTATTGATTTCAAAGTGGGAACATTTTTGAAAAAGAAACACCTATTTGTAACAATACAGAGTGATTTGATAAATATTTAATAAAAAAAAAACACTAAAAATTAAATCAAAATTCAGTGTTTTATTTTTTTATTAAAAAACGAATTACAGCTATTATTTTTTGCTCGCTTATTATTGTATATAAAAAGAAATTTACATTTATTCAAATTTTGTTTAGTCTATAAAAATCACTATGTAGAATACAAATTAGGTAAATCTCATAAACCAAAATCAGCATTTATAATTTTTTTGAGGTAAACCTTAATTCTATAATTTCCTTCGAAAATATTTTTTGTAAATTTAGTTTATATAAAAAAATAACAAAATACAAGAAAAATAGGTACCGTAGGAAATTAGTACTTATTTCTCTTATGAAAATCAAAATAATGTTATGCTCTTGTAAAAAGTGTTGTTAAAATAATATTAAGAAATTATGGTGCTTACTTGTAAAGTTAACAATAAATTAAAATGTATCCATTATTTTTTTTTAATGAGAGTATTGTTAACTTCTAAACCATAATAGTTGTTAGTTAAATGGGAAAAAAGTTACGATGTTTAGGATTTACACAAATCGAAATTATCCGCAGCAGTTTATATTTAATAATATAAATGTTGAATTAAAAGTTAAATGGTTAAGGCTAATTAATTATCAATAACAGACAAAACTTTAATATTTTTTATAATTTATAAAAACATATTATTAAGTTGTTTTGTTTTATTGATTTAGTATTATTGAAGTGTCAATTCAACTTTTCTTTTTTATAGGATCATACTACATTTTATTATTAAATACTAACCACCGCCGATATTTTCGATTTGTGTAAAGCACTAAATTGAATGTGAAACATTTTTCCTATTTAACTGATCTTCTAACTATTAGTTTATAAATAATCAATTAAAAAGTGGCTACATTGTATAATTATTCATTTCAGTTTTCGCATAAATGTTATGTTTCCATCAAAATTGAAAAATATTACTACCACAAGCAATTACCTTTAATATAAATTTAAAAACCATACTTAATATTTTTGAATATGTTAGAAAGAAGTTTTACTGCATATAATTTTGAAAATTAATTGGTTAAATATTTTAAATGCTTTCAATATTCATCTCGATATAGGAATTATTTTTTATGTTTAAAAGGTGCATTCAAAATAATTGTAAATAAAAACTACAAAAAAATTAATTTTGAGAGAAATAACTTTCTTCTTGGATGTCAAACATAAAAATTTAGGACATACTGTTACTAGTACCTACAATTGAAGCAAGTAAAAGCAGAGCAGTTTATCATTGTCCTAAACAATTATTCACCATATAGTTTATAAAATACAGTAGTGTATGAGCAAAATCTTGCATGCTTCATACAAAAGTCGATACAGGGCCCAAAAATCATAGATGTCTTCTTCCATAAAAATTTCTCTCAAAAAGACTTAATAAATGGTGTAGTTATAAAAATACATTAAGATATTTAATAATTTATTGAATTAACCTTTGGATTTATACCGAAAAGAAAAATATTGAAATAAATTAAAAGTATAATTGTATAAAATCACTACAGATAAGATTACAGTATAACTTCAATTTAACAATTTTGATAACAACAAATCAAAGATAAATTGTTAAATTAAAAGTAATTGCTTAATTTCTTATAATCATATATTTTTATCATGTAATGACGTAATAAATGTAAAACATAACTTTTATGTTTAATTTCACCACCACCAAAAAGTTTCTAGAACATTATTAAAAGAAAAAATAATTTTTTTGGTTTTTATGGGATTCATACATAACTTTTTTTCATAATCTTTGAATGTAAATAAATTAAAAAATATATTTTGCACATACTTCTCGTTTTTTGATTTCTAAAAATCAAAAAAACTTTTTTCATTAGTTATCATGAATAAAAAATCAAAAATTCAAGAAATACAATCATCATACCTCACATATGTTGGCTTATCTTTAAATTTATCACATAGGGGGTTCCCATCCAGCAACAAATCTATTATTGGCAGACCTTGTAAAGAATCTAATTGAGAGATGTCTCTAATCTAGAAAAATAAATTAAACTGAGTTTGTCTATATAAAAAATTAAATTAACTTACCCGATTATTTCCCATATGCAAAATCTTAAGGTTAGGTACCTTCTTATCAACTTTCTTCAAAAAATTTAGCATATGAATTTTATTGTCAAATAAATTAATAGCCTCTAGTTCCGGAATATTCTCAGCAATGATATCAATTATAGTCAAAAACACAATTGGCTTAAACAAAGCACAGAAATAGTCCTGCAACTCAGGATCAGCATGGAATTTGCTCATATCTAAAGCCTTGGTTACATTGTTATAACGCTTTGCCATTACTACTTTTATTTTTTCTTTAAGAGTATTAGTCATGTCTACATTTGGGGTGCCAGAATGAACTCTTATAAAAAGTTTGAAGCCGTTAGGTAACTGAATTTGCCTATCAAGAGTATTAAGTTTTTGAGCAATTTTAAAATCATCAACGTAGAAGTTTATTGTTGACCCAAATACTTGCCACTACAAAATGAACAATGTATAATACTGATTTAAATATATTTAAAAAAATACTTACGGCTATAGGCCAAAATGGTAATGGTGCCATTTTATCTAACAGAGTTTTTATAATGAACGATTTATCGAATTTGTTACCATGAGGTAACTAAAAACAGAAAAACACATGGTTAAAATCCTGCATTAAAAAGTAAATACAAATTCTTACCGAAACTTTGTACCAACTTGTAGGACCTTCTAATAGTTTTCTTCGGCCATTTTGGGGTGGAGGTGATCCTTGTCTTCTTTGACCCCCTTGACCACCTCTTCCTCTCTTATTAAATTTAATATTTCTACTTGAACTAGCATTAAATCCCATATCCACATCTTCATCTTCCAAATGGGAACGTATAGCATTGCTCCAATCTCTATTAGGACCTTGCTCTCTTCTGTCAAATCTATTAGTCTTAAATACTCTTCTATCTCTATCATTAACTCTATCTATAAAAAATTACCATTAATGCAAAAAGCAAATTTTAATATGGGTATGAAGTTTTTTCTATCAATATAATTTCAATTTTTTCTTTTAATTATGCAAATACAAAAACATTTTTTTCTCTTTTAATAAATAACAAGGAACTGAATTCATTTTATTAGTACTAAACAAATCAAGATTAATTATTAATAAAAAATTGTATTTACAACTTTAAGTTATCAATGAATTTTGAATTTACAATTATAATTGTAAATTATTGGATATTTAGCTGTGTTTTGTAGACACGGATAGCTGTAGTTAAATGTTACGGATATCTGTGTATAATACACTCATCTGTGTCTCTAAGGTTGGAATTACAGCCACGGATTTAATCCGGGCGGGTAGCAATACACTCCAATAAAAAATATAAAAAAATTGGCTCAACGAAACCCCATAAAGTATTAAAAATTAATATTCCCGCTGAAGTTTATCGTTTTGTTCTTGTAAATATTGAATTTTCCCAAGATCCTTTTATTTACTGATCAGAGTACTCCAGCATCTAGAAGAGATTTTTTATGTTTAAAATGGTAATAAAAAATGAATCTTTCGTAAAAGTTTTGGTAAATCGACCTAATTACCAATTTAAACATAAATAAGAAGTCAAAAAACTCTGGTACTGATATGATCAGATTGTTAAATGCCAATATCTTCACAATGAATCATAAGATTTTTTTACTCTTCCCTTTATCAAGTATATATTAGATAAGTATGTTATGCAAATTCTTATTCAATAAAAAAAAACTTACCATTGGGCCACGACTGCTGTTTGTTCCTATTGAAATGCTTAGGCATTTTACTTTTTAGTAAATTTATAGTTCTTTATATCACTGTGTAATTTGCTATAAATTATAAATAAACTGAAATTAAATATATCACTTTCAATTACTACGCAGTAATTATCAATGCAATGAATAAACTAATTTTTCTTTGAGACAAAAGCGATTGTGCTTTTGTGCTGGGAGCGTGGTTTTTCTTACATATGTCAATTGTCATGTGTCAATGTCATATTGAAGAATGTTTTAGGCATTTTTTCACGTTGGCACAAATATTAACCGGATTAATTAAATCACAACGAGAAACAACCATTTCTTAAATTGTAATTATTGAAATTAAATACTAAATAATTTAAATTTGCTTGGCGAAACTGAAACGGAAAAGCTAAAATGGATAAATAAAAAGCATGTTTGAAAAAATATTGTTTTAATTGGAACATCCCAAAGAAAAATAAAAAGACTAACTTTCAATAGATATAATGCTCATTAATCCTAATAAATCAGAATGTAAAGCCAATAACGTTTATATTGCGACATTTGTTAAAATAAATTAAAGTGTAAAATTTTATTCTAAACGTCAATGTCATTACTAACTGAATCATTAGTGTTAGTGAACATTATATCTACTGGCTGTTTAACATTGGTCAAGGGCGCCGCAAAATTCATGAGCCTTAATAAGAGCTCCCTTTTGGATATCAACAATTTCACTCAATAAATTCCTCCATTTATGGGCATAATGAGCTTTATCGTAACCGTTAGCGTCTGCGGAATTATACAAATCACAAGCCATGTCATGAAAATCTACACAACTTTGAATAACATGCCGCTGACTTTCCCTTAATTCCCATTCTAAAGAAGATATATGCAGACGTTGTTCTTCAGCTTTGATTTCTTCGTCATCTACGTAGTTATTTTCTTCGGAATCGTCTTCTTCATGTATAGTAGACGGGACTTCCTCGACTTCTAGGTTATCGGTTACAATCAGTTCCTTAACCTAAAAACCAAATCAGAATATATATTTTGAATGTATACGATTTACTTATTTAAAGAGAAACTTACTCGATCGGCGTATCTGAGCGTATTTAAAGAATGATCGACTGAAAAATTGCCTGGCGATATTAAAGCTATCATACAAGTTCTCGAATTTTCGCCGATAAATGAGTCTCGCAATACTTGTGTCAGTTTGCTACCTCTAAATGGTAGATGTGCACCTTTTCTTCCTAATGCTCTTATGCATTCCTTTAAAGCCAGAAGACTTTTATTAATGTTCGCCCCTAAAAGTTTAAATGCAATCATCAAATTTTTGAAAACATGATTATTTTTAAACAACCTTCTATTTGTGTCTGCCGATTAGATTTGTTATTATCAGCTCCTCGTTCATTGCCAGCTAAGTCTATTAAAGAAAATTTTCCCACAATATGTTTTGAACCAGCTTTTCTTAAAATAATTTGAAAGACTGCATGAGATCTGGAAGAATTAGAATTTGCCGACGTTTGGCCGGACGTCCTCTCCATACTACCTTTTTGAATCAGTTCTAGAACATGATCGACCTAAAAAAAAGTTATGTATATAGTATTTTTCGGCTTTAGATAGGTTATGATAAATTGTGTAACGATGAAACATTTTTACAGTGCCTTCAGAAATGATTGTCTTCCACGTAACCAAGATGACATGTCACCAATTGGTAGAACACAAAGAAAATATCCCTAGACGTCATCCAGTGCCGTAGATAATTTTAGTTTATTTTTAATATGTATAAAAATAATAATTGTTCATGTCAAGTACTAAAATTGTTTGATCTTTTATAAAAATCTATGTTCAAATTTTAAAAGTATAATTTTTCTTGGGCATATTAGTTTTATAACAGAATTTGAAATATATTGTTAAAATCTTACCCACAAAGCATTTACTGTATAACAAATTAAGAAACGTTTTCTAGCATAAAAATCAGTTAGTTCTGAAAAGAACTCTTTATTTAAATAAATTATTGCCAATGAAATATACAATAAGTAATAATGGAAAACTCGCCAAAATACGCATGTGACGCTTATGAAGTTTGACATTTAAAAAGTCACTAGATCAAGCCCTTTCGATTGATTTTTGCCATTTTTTAGCGACGACCAGGACACGTGGGAGACAATCATTTCTGAAGTCGTCATTATAGTAGTTTTATAACTGTTGGTATCACTGAATAATGACACAAGCGAAAGAAAGGTTATGTTTGAATTTGTTGTCACTTTTGACAATTAAAATAGTTTCCATGATTATAATAGAGAATTTTTGAAATTCTGAAGGTGCAATACCGCTTTAAAAATAGTGTCAAACTGTCTTTTGATGTTTTAGACTAATGTAATCAAATATTACCGTGTTTACAATCCTTTCTGTTAGTCCAACGACTTGAACTTGTTGTTTACCATCTTCCAAAACACGTAGTCGTTCCTTTCTTGCTAATAAGTCGAATACTAGTTTACCATAAATTTCAAAAAAACTAGCTGATACTGTGAAATTCATTCGAGCGTATTTTGGGTGGCTCAAATAATTAAATACGTCTTGGGCAACCAAACCATAAATACCACTTTTAAAGTTTTGCAATTTTCCTGTAAAATTATACATACAAAATAATTAATGCAGATAATTACAAAAAAAAAACGTCATTCATCATTATCGAACAGAAATCAGAAGAGAAAGAACTGGAAATAAATAAAATAATAGCAAAACAAAAAAAAATAATAACAATAGGAATAACTTTGGGTATAAATATTAATTTAAAAATATGTTAAATTTCTATAAATGATAATAAAAATCCATTGGCGTATAATCAGTGCCTGAAAAAATAATTTTGATCTAAACATTTTCAAAACCAGTGGAGTATTGATACTTTTTTCAGAAAGGATATTTTTTTGGAACGAAGCTCTTTTCCTTAAGGCTTGCGGTATTAGTTAACTGGCAGAAAGCGTCAAGTAAGGAAAAAGCGTTATGCCCCCTCCAGGCGAATTTCCCTCTCTTTCTCTTACTCTCTGCCTCTTTCTACGCAGTATGAATTTTTTCCTATTTGGAATTTTTTTTATATAACCTTTGTAATTATTTTATAGAGAGATTTTTATGATTTCTTTTCTCGTTTTTTTTTTCATTTTTCTGGTTTTTTGTTTTTTTTTTAGATTGTTCTGTTTTTCTTTCTATTTCTTGCGATTTATATCAATTCTTTCAAATTTTTTCATTTAAAATTTTTTTTAGTTTCCGGTTTTTTGATTTTTCTTCTCTTTCAGTGTTCAGCGTTTTTTTGGTTTTTTTCGTTTTCTTTACAATTTTTTTGGACTTTTTCGTTTTTTCCGTATTTATTTTTCATTTTTTTTTTAATATTATCTGATTTTAATTTCAATTTTTTCCGATGCTTTCTGTTTTTTTCTTATTTTTTCGTTTCTTCTGATTTTTTAGATTCTTCTAATTTTTTCTTTTTCTTATTTTTTTTGTTTTCTTCGGATTTTTTTCGATTTTTTCTAAACTTTCCTCATTTTTTTCTCATTGTTCTGTTTTTTTTTCTAATTTTTTCTTATACCTCTGGTTTTTTCGATTTTTTTTTGGACTTTCGTTTTCTTTTTCTCATTTTTCTGATTTTCGTCGGCAAAATTTTCGGTTGGGTTGAAAAAATAAAGAAAAAAAAATATTGATAGGTTAAATGGCACCGGAGTATCGAAAGTTGAGATATAAAAAAAATAAGGACAAGGATAATAAAAATAGATAGGACACACCAGGATCTATAGAAGTATAGGAAAAGTAAAACATATGTACTGATCCAGCACAGTTTAAATTTTCCTGGAAATGTACAAATTAGGCAACAACTGACCTAATCCTTATTGCCGAGTGGAGGTCATTTGGTCGCAGCGGTTAGTTGTACCAGAATTTAATCGTTTCTCGCTTTTAACGTCATAGCCCACTTGGTCGCGAAAGCTGGATTAAGGGTTCCAGAAAAATTAAATAGGATTATTTAAATATTAAATAATATTTTTGTATTCTCTTCAATTTTGGGTTATTCTTAGATACAATTTAAATAAAACTTATTGTCAAACTATTGGTTTATTTAAAACTTGCGACCAAGTGACCAGTAGGAATACGGAACCTCGTTGACAAAATTAACCACTGCGACCAAGTGACCGATTCATTAAACCAATGTAAAATTAAATACCTTTAAATTCTCCACCCATAGTATGAGTTTTTCCAGAACCAGTTTGTCCATAGGCAAAACAAGTGGCCATTCCTCCTTCGAAAATTGTTTTAACTAACGGTTTGGCAGTAAATTTATATACTAGAGCGTTACTACATGTCTCATCAAATACGTAATCAAATCGAAAATGCTGATTTTCTACGTATTTTGTCAAATCAACTTTTTGTTTTGGTTCATGGACCACTAGTTGGTTCTTCGTAGGTACCGACATTACATCTGCTTCTCGTCTTAAGTTTTCTTTTTCGTTTAATGGACGTTTTCTTACACAAACCTAAAAACGTGTTCATTTACATAATGATATTTATTTCTATTGACTATTTTTATTTTAGACGGGTAGACGAAAGGGCGTACGCAAAGAGGGGCAGGAGGACATCCTTCACCCTAAATGTTAAAATAATTTCCTAAACAAAAATCAATCAAATTAGCAAAATATGAAAAAATGCCCACTAGTTTGGAAAAAATGCAAAATCTAGATTACTTGCAAAATCTGAAAATTGACCAAAATCAGGAAATGTGGAAAAAGCTAAAAATCTGGAAATATGAAATAAACAAAATATGAAAAACTTTTTAAATCTGGAAAATACTCAAGACCAGGAAAAGTAGTATTTTTTAGATAATAATTCTCTTTGCAAATTTTGCGCTTTTTAGGTACTTTTTCCCCTCTTATCTCATGAAAATTTCCCCTCTTTTCTCTTGAAGAAATAGCACTTTTTTGCCTTTTTGTTTTTATTTGCATTTTTTGGACCTTAAGTTCCCCTCTTTTCTATCGAAAATTTCTCTTTTTTTATCAAAAAATGACACTTTTTTACATAATTTTCTTTTCAAATTTTGCACTTTTTCGGTACTTTTTCCCTATTTTCCTCTTGAAAATTTCCCCTCTTTTTTTCAACAAAGGACACTTTTTTAGATAATTCCCTTTTCAAATTTTGCACTTTTTAGCTACTTTTTCCCCTCTTTTCTCTTGAAGAAATGGCACTTTTTTAAGATAATTTTCTTTTCAAATTTTGCACTTCTTCGGTACTTTTTTTCTCTTGAAAATGTCCCCTCTTTTCTTCAAGAAAGGACACTTTTTAGATGAAAATTTCCGCTCTTTTCTCTTGAAGAACTGGCACTTTTTTGCCTTTTTGTTTTTTTTTAAACTTGCATTTTTTGGACCTTAAGTTCCCCTTTTGCTCTTAAAAATTTCCAGTCTTTTTCATCAAAAAATGACACTTTTGATAATTTTATTTTCAAATTTTGCACCTTTTCGGTACTTTTTCCTTTTTTTTTGTTGAAAATATCCTCTCTTTTCTTCAACAAAGGAGATTTTTTTAGATAGTTATATTTTCAAATTTTACACTTTTTAGGTACTTTTCCCCTTCTTTTCTCATGAAAATTTTACCTCATTTCTCTTGAAGAAGTGGCACTTTTTTGCCTTTTAGTTTTTTTTTAATTTACTTTTTTTAGACCTTAAGTTCCCCTCTTTTCAAATTTTGCACTTTTTGGTTACTTTTCCCCTATTTTCTAATAAAAATTTTACCTTTTTTCTCTTGAAAAAATGGCACTTTTTTGCCTTTTTGTTTCTTTTTTTCAATTTGCTTTTTTTGAATTTAATCCCATCTTTTCTCTTGTAAATGTCCCCTCCTTTTTCATCAAAAAATGACACTTTTTTAGAAAATTTTCATTTTAAATTTTACACTTTTTCGGTACTTTTTTCCTTTTTTCTCTTTTTTCTTAAAAAAATGAATTTTTCAGATAATTCTCTTTTCAAATTTTGCACTTTTTGGGTACATTACTCCTCTTTTTACTAGAAAATCTAAAAAACTATGCAATATGCAAAACTATAAAATGAACAAAAATTTAAAAAACTTAAAATTTCTGAAAAATATAGAAAATGTGAAAAAGTAGCAAAATCTAGAAAATGTGCAAAACCGGAAAAAGTAGCAAAATCTAAAAAAAAATACCCACTAATCTGGAAACATCGCAAATCTAAAAAACTGAAATCCAGAAGATTTTTAAAATCAGGAAATACAGCAAAATCAAGAAAGTCTATAAAACCCAAGAAAAAAAGGAAAATCTGGAAAATACGCAAAACAAGGAAAAGTATCAAAATATGAAAAATACTCATTAATCTGACAAATTGTAAAGTCTAGAATACTTGTATAATCTGGAAAATGACCAAAACCAATAAATGTAAAAAATCTAAAAAAACTTGAAAATCTGGAAAATATGCGAGCCAGGAAACTAGCAAAATTTGAAAAAATACCCAGTAGTCTGGAAAAATTGCAAAATCTAAAAACTGGAAAATGCCCAAAACCAGGAATCGTAGATAAAAAACTTGAAAAATCTGGAAAATATGTAAAATTAGTAAATATAGCAAAATCTAATATGGAAAATTAACAAAATATGAAGAATACGCAAATCCAGGAAAAGTAGTAAAATATCCGCTAATCTTTAAAAATTGCAAAATCTAAAATATCTAAAAACTGAAAAATGGCCAAAACTAGGAATCGTAGCTAAAAAACTTGAAAAATCTGGAAAATATGTAAAATTAGTAAATATAGCAAAATCTAATATGGAAAATTAACAAAATATGAAGAATACGCAAGTCCAGGAAAAGTAGTAAAATATCCGCTAATCTGGAAAAATTGCAAAATCTAAAATATCTAAAAACTGGAAAATGGCCAAAACTAGGAATCGTAGCTAAAAAACTTGAAAAATCTGGAAAATATGTAAAATTAGTAAATATAGCAAAATCTAATATGGAAAATTAACAAAATATGAAGAATACGCAAGTCCAGGAAAAGTAGTAAAATATCCGCTAATCTGGAAAAATTGCAAAATCTAAAATATCTAAAAACTGAAAAATGGCCAAAACTAGGAATCGTAGCTAAAAAACTTGAAAAATCTGGAAAATATGTAAAATTAGTAAATATAGCAAAATCTAATATGGAAAATTAACAAAATATGAAGAATACGCAAGTCCAGGAAAAGTAGTAAAATATCCGCTAATCTGGAAAAATTGCAAAATCTAAAATATCTAAAAACTGGAAAATGGCCAAAACCAGGAATCGTAGCTAAAAAACTTGAAAAATCTGGAAAATATGTAAAATCAGTAAATATAGCAAAATCTAATTTTGAAAATTAACAAAATATGAAGAATACGCAAGTCCAGGAAAAGTAGTAAAATATCCACTAATCTGGAAAAATTGCAAAATCTAAAAAACTTGCGAAATATGGAAAATATGCAAAACTAATAAATGCAGCAAAACCTGAAAATTTTGAAAAATCTGGAAAAATACGCAAAACCACGAAGAGTAGCCAAATCTGTAAAAGCGTAAAACCGGGAAAAGCAACAACATTTGAAAAAATACCCACTAATCTGGAAAATATGCAAAAACCACTATCTTAACTGAAGAAAACACACATGCCAAAAACCTTGGAATAGGTGCCAAGGCTAGTAGGTCGGCAGCAAAATCAGGTCACACCTTGCACTAGCTACAGAAATTAAGCTAAAGGAAATACAGAGAACTGTAAATATTTCAGCCATTACTGAGACGAGAACACAATAGGATTTTTAAGCAAAAAAAAAATAATAAATTTAAAAGTTATGGCTTTTTAGTTGGAAAAAATCGAAGCTAGCTACAATTAAATTGTCTGAGCTACTTTTTATTAAATCTTCTAGTTATAGACCAATTTAAACTAGTTTTTAGCAAGGTACAAACAAACCGTTATTTGATTTTCCACAATGGGGTCTGATTCTCTTAGCGGTCTAAAATCCATTGTATTTCTGTATTCATTAATCATTTGCTTAAATTCGTAATATGGATCATTTTGTTCCATGTGATGAAGTTGGTCCCTTATGGCTCTCTCATCGGCATGTTTTTGGCGACGTTCGTCTCTTTTTAGTGCTATCAAATCTACCTTTAACAGTACAAAATATACAAAAAAAAAATCAATAAAATATTCTTTAACGAAATGCTGTTTAAAAATATACCTTTTTGGTAGCTTCTGATTTGTAGTCATAATTTGGATCTCGTTTTTTTTGTACTTTCTTAGAGATTGGTGATTTCGGAGGACTTGAGGTGGGAGACATGGAATCTATAAAAATAAAAGTTGTAGCTTCTGGGTGAATTATTTAAATCTAATTAATAATAATTAGTTTTAATCATAAACAAAGCATTAAACTTGTGCTCACATACAGTGCGGTGGAATAAGTGTTACCCCCCCCCCCCTATTAACTACTCTATTTTTATATCTTAAGAAAAAAGCTCAAACAGGTCAATTTTTATATTAAACGTAGTATGTTATGACATAAAAGTTTCGAACCTGACATAATCCCTCTTCATGGGGTGTCACCCCTTCGATTTTTTTAAATGAGAAAGTGCATCATGCGACACCTTATTTGAAACCTATTGAAACACTGATTTCAAAAATTTATAACACTTTGGTTCACAAATTAACGGAGTCTGAGTTATTCAAGAGTTTTAATCTTACCTTGGAAGAATTCAATGAATTCTGTTGGCTTGACGGTAATTTTTTTCATTGGAGGGTTGGAAGTGTTTTGTCTTTAAATAAATCTTTCCTACATTGTAAATGTTGGTAACTGAATTTAATCATTTAATGTAATAAATTACAAGTAACAACTAAGGGTGTACTGAAAACTAAATAAATTTTAAACTTTAACAGTAACTGCAACTAAATAATTTTTTAACGTAAAAGGTATTCAAAATGTTCCTCATTTACTTCTTGACATCGTATGATGCACTTTCTCATTTAAAAAAATCGAAGGGGTGACATCCCCATGAAGAGGGATTATGTCAGGTTCGAAACTTTTATGAGAAAATAAAGAAATATTGAGAAAATGAAGTAATTTGAGAAAAAATGGGTGAAAATTGGAAAAAATAAAAAAAATAAGATAAAAATAGAGAAAAATAAGTAAAATATAAAAAAAATAACAAAAAAATAGAAAAGAATACGAAAACTAGTAAAAAATAGAAAAAAAATAAAAAAATGAGAAAATAAAAAAAATAAAGAAAAATAGAGAAAATGGGGAAGTTGGGATAAAAAAGGTGAAAATAAAAAGAAATGGAAAAAAATAAGAGAAAAACGAAAAATGGGAAAAAACAAGAAAAAATACAAAAACATGAAGAAAAACAGGAAAAAACAGAAAAATATGAAATAACAGTAAAAAACAGAAAAACAGAAAAAATGGGAAAGAATTAAAAAAAAAAACACAGAAAATGGGAAATTTAGGAAAAAATATGGGTAAAATAGAAAAAAAAAATAGGAGAAAATAAAGAAAAATAGAAAAAGGGGTAAAATAGGAAAAAAAGGGAAAAATAGAAGAAATAGGAGAAAATAAAGAAAACCAGAGAAGATGGAGATGTTAGGGTAAAATAAGAGAAAATAGGGAAAAAACAGAAAAAATGGGAAAAAACAGACACAAAAAATGGGAAATAAGAAAAAATAAGAAAAACGGGAAAAAAGGAAAGCAAAACAATATGAGAAAATAAAGAAAAATAGAGAAAAAAGAGTAAGTTGAGAAAAAAATAGGTGAAAATTGGAAAAAATAAAAAAATACAGAAAAATAAGGAAGATATGAAAAAAATAACAAAAAAATAAGAAAGAATACGAAAACTAGTAAAAAATAGGGAAAAAAATAAAAAAGGAGATAATAAAAAAAATAAAGAAAAATAGAGAAAATGGGGATGTTAGGATAAAAAAGGATAAAATAAAAAGAAATAGAAAAGAATAAGAAAAAATACGAAAAAATAAGAAAAAATACAAAAACAGGAAAAAAAACAGAAAAATATGAAAAAACAGAAAAAATTGGAAAAAAAAGACAGAAAAAATGGGAAATAAGAAAAAATAGGAAAAACAGGAAAAAAAGAAAAGCAAATCAATATGAAAAAATTAAGAAAAATACAGAAAATGGAGTAAGTTGAGAAAAAATAGGTTTAATAGGTTTAATAACGAATCCTATCCAAATTGTCAAATGGAAAATAAAGAATATCATTAATATTATTATTAAATAACAGTAAAAAACAGAAAACCAGAAAAAAATAGGAAAAAATTAAAAAACAAAGAAAAATAGAGAAAATCGTAAAAGTTAAGAAAAAATAAAAAATAGGACAAAATAAAGTATTGAAGTATGAATATTCGTGATTTAAACAAATAATACGCTAAGCCATATTCTTATGTGGTTCATCTCTTCTTTTAGGTTCTCATGGACGTTATCTAGCCCTTAATATTTAGGAGTAAAAAGAATTATTTTACAGTATTTTAACATTTGCAATTTAAATTGGGACATTAATAGTTTTTCCAATGGTTCAAGTGTGTCTTATCCTTTTGTATAAACATGCACGGGCAGACGAGTGTCTAGGAGAATATAATAATATAAAATACCCGGAGATTGTTTCGTCACACTACTGGACTTTTATTACTACTCTGAAGTTTTTAAAATCATTAGTAAATAAATAAATAAATAAAAATTACAAAAATACTATGCAGCTTCATCTGCAAAATAGAGGGAATTAAGGGTATTAAATGGTAAATGTTTACCAAGTTTAGTAAAATTTAAAAGTTATGGGAAATAATCATTTTACCTTTAATACGCTGTAACACAAAAATGATGGTCTTAGGACATATATTTATTGAGCAAACCATATTTATTTTCTATTAGGCGTATTAGGCGTATCATTCATATATTTTTTTTGAAACACTGTACAAGTAATAAAATAAATGTATAAAAAATCTTACTTTGAACATGATGTCTGGGAGATAAAGAATTTTTCGGAAAATAGTAATTTTCTCCTGTATTAATATCTTCATATGCACAGCATCTTTTTGGTGAATCACTTCTGTTTAAATTTTTACATTCTCTCTCCTCTACGAGATATGGAAACATTTTTCCTCCTGTCAAAATTTGTCACTTTAAACGTACGTTACAAAGTAGATAATTATAATAATAATTATAATTTACCCATCTTCAACAAACGTAAGTTCTATCCTATTCAACGGCTATCGTTAATTTTTATAATTTTATATATATGTCTAAAAGTCAATTTTGAATTCGCTTGTCAAAAATTTAACCTTGTAGAAGTATAAGTGAAGTGGGTATATACTGCACAAGCGTCAATTATATAAAATAGCTGAGTCGGTCAGTTTAAATCACGAGGCATAACCGAGGGTTCTAAGATCGGTGAAGTCTTTTTAACCGTGTGCTTTATATATCATTTTTCCATCCCTAGAAACTTATGGTATTTTTTTTCTACTACCCTTTAGAAAAAGACATTTTAGTGAGCAAAAATCCCAAGGACCATCTACTATAGACGTTACATGTAAATAGTTTAAGATAAACTTGATCTTGTATTTTGGGATCAGAGCCCTAGATGGCTCTGTCAGTACGAAAAATTAAATTTAAGTTGTCTGCAACAACATTTTTCTTTATAAGGCATTGTTCGAAAATTGAAAAAGCAATAAACGTTGAATATAAAGACACTCACAAAATTTTTATAAGAAAATTACTGTGACATAAACCAATAAGTCAGTAATAAGTACCAGTACAGCAAATTTTTATCTAATAAAATTTGAAATTTTATCACTGCCTAAATTTAATTATTCAGGAGGGCTCATGTCAGAAAACTCAATTTAAGTGCATTATGAATTCCATAAGTGAAGCACTATGGACGTATACAATGAAACATCCAAATGCGCTTAAATTTTTTCCTGAAAATCCGTTTGGGCTGAAAATTTTTGAAAATAAAAGGAGTATATTGGTTCCGGGGTACCTAATAGTACAACCAACTTACCACTGAAGCTGAAACGCTTTAAAATCGAAGTAGTCGTCGTTACAAAATTTTTTGAGAAAAGGAGAGGAATTCCACTTGTACTTATGAATTTTATACTTTATTGCTTAGGAATATGAATCTTATTTTAAAAGGTTTAATTAGCTTATATAATAATAAACACTTATATGTTACGAGAATTTGATTTTTATGTATTGAAGCCTTATACCGGACAGATGCATATAATTCAAGTCTCACCTTTAAACACAATAGTGCAATATTGAGTAAAACGAATGTAAAGCAATGATAGACAGCTATACAAATGGGGCACGGTGTCACATATTTCTTGGAGAAAAGATTCAAGCTGTGTAATAAGCGCCAGTACTAACTGGAACCGACAGAAAAGCCCATTTAAAAAATGGTATGAAATCCCAAATAAGTATTAAGTACGTGTACCTTGTGATAATTTGATTTCTAAGTATCCAGGCCGTATACCGGACATATGCACAGAATTCAAATCTCACCTTGAAACACAATAGTGCAATACTGAGTGAAAAGTATGATAGACACCTAACGTCATCTACAAATGGGACACGGTGTCACTTATTACTTTGGGGTCAAAGATTCCAGCTGTGTAATAAGAGCCAGTACTAAGATGTCTAAAAACCCTGGTGTATCTATTGATTCGATTTTGTTTCGAACTTTTTGGGAGTACCACCTGTTGCGTTCAGTAGAACTTATCAGAATTCTGTAAGATGGCGCTGTTTAGAATTGTTGGAGTCCTCGCTGAGTTTATCACATTTTGTTTGGACAGTATCATTGTATATAGTCTATATACAAACTCTAGTAATCTCTCAAAATTAGTCAAAATCAAGTAGGTAAAAATCTCCCAGTTTGACCTAAACTTTTACAGGTATAAGTGGAAACACCAGGGTTTTTAGACATCTTAGCTAGTACTAAGTGGAACCGAGAGAAGGCCCATTTCCAAATGGTATGAAACCCCAAACAAGTATTAAATACTTGTAAATTGTGAGAATTTGTATACGGGACAGCTGTTTCGTTCCTTAAGGATTCTTCAGCGGTAATGTGCACAGATGCATATAATTCAAATCTCAAACCGAAAAACCATAGTGCAATATTGAGTAAAACAGAAGTAAAACGATGGTAGACAGCTAACGGGGCCTTCTGTCGGTTCCAGTTAGTACTTGCGCTTATTACACAGCTGGAATCTATCCCCCAAGTAATAAGTGACAACCTCCCATTGGTAGATGGTGTTAGAAATGTGTTTGAAATTCACTTTTACGTACCTATAGGCAAGGTTGTAGAAAAAGTATAGTATAAATATATCTCTTCGAAAACATTTTTTTAAGCTCGGGAATATTACGAAACTCAGCTCAAAAATGTACTTTTGTCACTCGTCTGACAATTTAATAATTTTAGTGACTTTATTAATAGTAAAGTTAAAATATTCAAATCTGTATATAATTATCACGACATTAACTCAAACTCAACTTGTCAGTTCGTACCAACAGAAGAGCACTGTAGGAACTGTTTAAAAGTACTCACGGGCCGTAACAATTAAATATTTACACCTGAAAGTATGGAATCCATGACATTACTTCCCCGGACAATACTTCCTCAGACAATCCTTCCCAGGACAATCCTTCGCAGGGCAATTCTTCCCGGACAATTCCCAGAACAATTCTTCCCGGACAATTCTTTTCCATGACAATTCTTCGCAGCGACAATTTTCCCCACGACAATTCTTCTCTATACGACCAGTCTTCCCCATGACATCTATTGCAATGCAAACCAGTCACTATTTTTATGATTTAAAAAAAAGTACTAGACTGAGCAATGCAAACCAGTCAAAACTTTTATATTAAAAAGTACCTGTTATGGGAATAATTGTAGTGGAGAAAAATTGTGGGTAAATTGTCTTAGAGAAGGATTATTTGGGGAAGAATTGTCCGGGAAGGATTGTCTGAGAATATATTTTTGGGGAGAAGGATTGTCGTGGGGAGGGATTATCCGGGAGGGATTGTCTGGGAAATAATTTTCAGGGAAGCATTGTCGTGTTCTCAAAGTTGATATTATAGCATTATTTTCTCGTATTAAAGGATTATCTTGGGGAAAGATTGTCGCGTGAAAGGATTGTCACGTGGAAGGATTGTCGCGTGGAAGGACTGTCGCGAAGAAGAATTGTCCGGGAGGGATTGTCTGGGAAACAATTTTCAGGGAAGCATTGTCGTGTTCTCAAAGTTGATATTATAGCATTATTTTCTCGTATTAAAAGATTATCGTGGGGAAAGATTGTCGCGTGAAAGGATTGTCACGTGGAAGGATTGTCGCGTGGAAGGACTGTCGCGAAGAAGAATTGTCCGGGAAGTTTTGTCTGGGAAATAATTTTCAGGGAAGCATTGTCGTGTTCTCAAAGTTGATATTATAGCATTATTTTCTCGTATTAAAGGATTATCTTGGGGAAAGATTGTCGCGTGAAAGGATTGTCACGTGGAAGGATTGTCGCGTGGAAGGACTGTCGCGAAGAAGAATTGTCCGGGAAGTTTTGTCTGGGAAATAATTTTCAGGGAAGCATTGTCGTGTTCTCAAAGTTGATATTATAGCATTATTTTCTCGTATTAAAAGATTATCGTGGGGAAAGATTGTCGCGTGAAAGGATTGTCACGTGGAAGGATTGTCGCGTGGAAGGACTGTCGCGAAGAAGAATTGTCCGGGAAGGATTATCTGGGAAACAATTTTCAGGAAAGTATTATCGTGTTCTAAAAAATATGATATTACAGCATTATTTGCCCGGATTCTTTTGGTTTACTTTAAATTTGTACTGATTAGAATATAAAAGTGTAGTATAAGTTTTACGTTTTGAGCTTTTTATAGAAAATTATCTTATTTAGAATCCCCTTAGTTATACTTAAAAAATCTAAATAGATTTTTGTTCTATTGGCAACTGTATAAAACAAAAATTGTATTGGACGAATACGTAAAATTCTATCTGAAATAGCAAGAAATTTCAACAGAGGCGTACAAATATTATATTTTAGATTCCATATCCCTCCTGAAATTAAATCTTAGCTATGTCACTGTTTCCAACCAAAGCGTCTGAATTATTCTGCTAGAAACTTACCTTTTTTTGGTGGTGTGAGGGCAAAGAAAGTCGGTATTCGAAAAAACATTTCGCAAAAAAATATATAAAACCGAGTTAAAACCGCAAGTACCATTGTATTCGTTACTTTCAATTCAATATTACTGCGTTGAGTTTCATAATGTGACCTCTAGTTGTAGAGAAACGATGATTAATTCTACGAATATGGAAACGCGTTTGTGGGTGGAGGTTTTTTAAAATTCAAATTTAAATAGTCGAGACGCATCTTCCAGATTGAAGGATTTTCTTACATTTCTCTACGAGGTCGGTTAAAAATCTCGAGTACTATGACTATGTACAGTCAACAGACTTCTTAGAGACGTACTTTTAAGTTAGAATAGAAATATTTTGTATTTATATAAAAATTTCATTAACTATTAATAAAGAATAGCTCCCTATTTTTGTTTTGCTCCCTTCTAACTTTTTTCTGACTACGCCTATGCAATTTTTATTTTCTAGTATTTCATGTGGTTTAAAATCCCATAATATACTAAAGCTATATATTTATTACAATTTTTAAATAAAAATTAATAAACTTACCTCTGCTATCGGGTAATAACAAATATTTCTTTAAAAACGACATTTTTATCAAAAATTATTTTTTTACTGGCACTAAGATTATCAGTTCTCTAGATAAAAGTTAAAATTCGTTCAAAAAAATATAAGAGCATGTCATAGTAACATACGTTAATCTTTGTCTGAAACATATATTGACCAAACAAGGGGTGGTTTTTCATAAAAATACGCCCGTTAGTTTAATAACCGCAAAAGCATTTGAATAATCGTAACACCTCTGAAGTTCGCGATTTAATCAATATTTCAAATACAAAAGGTTTTTGTTGAAAATTTATTCCATTAAACCTTAATAGATATTAATTGAATTTTAAAATTAAATTAATTTTTCACACCCTACCAAAACTAGGAATGGCCAAATTTTTAACTATATCTACCAAAAATTATAAATTAATTAATTAATTAGTTGCTTTTCGATTTATTTGCGCCAAGTACCTTCAAGCCATCTAACGGGATAATTTTGAATGTGTCTAACGGTACAAACAAATGGTTTTAATGTGGTGTTTATGGACCATAAAAATAGTTTCACCGTTACGCTGATTTCTAATATCAACAACAGAGGGGGTATCTCACGATTCACCAAATTGACAATAAATTCCATAGACGAGAAAAGTCATGACGTCACATTTGTCATTCTTGTCAAAAAGTTTTTGGTAGAAGACTGTGTTCATCGTGTTATATATAAAATATTTGTGTTATCTTTGATTTTATAACTCTATTAAAGACTGTGAAAGGTATTAAAAAAGCTGTCTCCTTATTAACTAATAAGCAATTCATCAACAGAAAATGTAACCTCATAGATATGGTAGAGTAGCATCAGAGAGAGAAGTTGTATCCAGCATAAACCCTAAATGTTTACATTAGGACTTATAACGAACCTCTGAAAGCGAGGCCGACGAAAGTTGGATAATTGAGTAAAAAAAAAATAAAATATGGTTACCATCGACATATACTAATGAACATATCCTAGTGGTAATAATTGTGATACTTCGACAGAAAGAGATAAAGCGATGTTTCGGACCATCTCTATCTCTCTCAAAACAATACGCCATCTTCCTTCGAGACAAAAAATTGTTACAACGATATATGGGTAAGACACGTCCATTAGTACGTATATGTCGATGGTCGTAACGATGAAAATGACATCATAATTTTGATGTAGTGCTTTTGAAGTTGTACTTTTCAATAAATCAGAAAATCCTTGATACTGTTATGAATTCACCATTAAACTGTTTTAATGGTGAAAAAGGATTTAAAAAAAATCATTTATTTTGCGTATTATTAGAGAAGTTTTCAATTTAAAAAAAAAATTGGGAAAAATTACGTAATCAATAAACTGGTTAGACTATAACTCATTGTTTAAAAATGCCTACAAAATCTTTGACAACTGACAAACGAAGTCTGTCAGCTGCCAAGTAAGAACTGACGTTTATGAAATTTTTGCCTGTAATCGTTCGCAAAAATTTAGAAAAACAGCATTATTTTTAAACAATACATTTTTAAATAAAGCAACATGCCGGATCACTTGGGAAATGAGATGCGAAAGCTTAAAGACCAAAAGGAAGAGCCAGAAAAAGAAATTAAAGGTATTTTTTAGTAATTTTAGTCAAATTCGTATTTTTTTAATTACAATTATTTTTTCAGCTCTGGATGAAGGAGATATAGCTTTGTTGAAGACTTACGTAAGCTTATTTATTAGTTTTAGTAACTGCTTTTAATTTTTTCTCATTTAGGGCCAAGGGCAGTACACAAAGACTATCAAAACTTGTGAAGATGACATACAGACAATAATAAAAAGAGTCAACGAGCTGACAGGTATAAAAGAATCTGATACTGGTTTGGCCCCTCCAGCTCTATGGGACTTGGCAGCAGACAAACAAACTTTACAAAATGAACAACCCCTTCAAGTTGCTCGCTGTACCAAAATCATCAATGCAGACACTGATGATCCTAAATACATTATCAACGTTAAACAATTTGCAAAATTTGTGGTTGATTTGGCTGATTCGGTGGCTCCTACAGACATTGAGGAAGGCATGAGAGTGGGGTAAGAAGTATCCAGGTAATCTGGCAATTAAAAGTCAATAAAGCGTTTCTTTATTTTAGAGTTGATCGCAATAAGTACCAAATTCATATTCCCTTACCTCCTAAAATTGATCCTACAGTGACAATGATGCAAGTTGAAGAAAAACCAGATGTTACGTATAGTGATGTTGGTGGTTGTAAAGAACAAATTGAGAAATTGAGAGAAGTAGTTGAAACTCCATTATTACATGTATGTATATTCTTGTTTTATTTTAGTTTCTAGTTACTTTATTTCTGTTAAGAATGAATAATTCTAGTCTTCATTTAATCTACAAACTATGGATAAAGATTAAATTCCCAAATTGAGTCTAGACCGTAATAAACTCACTTTTGTTTAAAAGTATTTGTATTATAATTTAGAGTTAATTCACTACTTTTTTTATTTAGATTTGCTATCGGTGTATTTCCATATCTTCTGTAGTTTTATTTTGATTTTTTTCACTAAAAGCTTTTCACATTCTTTTTCATTTGCAGTATTATGTCATTTTTGATTAATGATTAATAAACATTGTTTCTATAGCCCGAAAAATTCGTCAAATTGGGAATTGAACCCCCAAAAGGCGTCCTACTTTTTGGCCCTCCCGGAACCGGAAAAACACTCTGTGCCAGAGCCGTAGCCAACAGGACAGATGCTTGCTTTATTCGTGTTATTGGTTCGGAATTAGTACAAAAATACGTTGGTGAAGGCGCTAGAATGGTGAGGGAACTTTTCGAAATGGCCAGATCCAAGAAGGCTTGTCTCATTTTCTTTGATGAGATTGACGCTATTGGTGGAGCGAGATTCGACGATGGTGCTGGTGGTGACAACGAGGTAAAAATGTCAAAATATTTTATTTTTAGGTTAGAACTTGTGTCAGTCATAATCATCAAATAAGGTAGATTTTCATATATTAAATTATTAATTTATACAAGTAGTAAGAGTTTTGTTCAATTTAAGCTAAAATATAAATTTAAATATCGTAATTTTCTAAATATGTTGAAAAAAGGAATAGTATAAGAACATTTTTTATTACACATTTAAAATAACAATTTTGTACTATCATATTTATTTAAAAATAATTATCCATATGAGATAATCCTATGTTGCAGTAGTGTCTTCGTTCCAACCTTACCTCGCATTCTAATAATGGACCCTTTATGGGTACTTTTGGATCCTTAAATTCTAGTACACTGCGATTAAATAAATAAGGGAAATGTCTTCGTTGTACTCTCATAAAATCACTTTTTTCACTCATCAATATCGTTGTATTTTTTTCATATGGAAAAGGATATAATTCTTTATGTGTTGTTGACATTATAAAAAGAAACTGATATATGTCGATTATTTTTTTGTAACTTGATTATTATGTTACTATACGGAGTGTTATAAATTGCATTTACATATCAAAACAAATGATTTGTGCAAATGAATAGAACCAACTTTACCATTAAATTTTAAAATTTAAGTATGCGGAAAGTTATTCTTTTTTCGACCATTATTAAGCTCAATGGACCGTTTTATGTACTGAAAATAAATTCTAAAACTTAAATAAGTTGATTGTATTTTATACAAAACGTCCATTTCACTTAGATTTCCATGATAGATTCATGGGACACACAGCCCCCTCCATAATTTACGTTCCAAAACACGCGTTACTGGTCTTCCCAAAAATATAGCTCATTGTTTGATATATACATTTAATGCATAATTGAACTCTGTCAACTGTTCGACTCGTCCAAAAAAATCTACTGTTTGCTTTACTCAAGTAACTAAGTTTCTGAACGGTCCAACCTCTTGACAAAGAGCGATCATTGGCAACGCTGCAAATCCTAAAGGCAGTTTCTTAAACAAAATTATAACGTAATGATATTTTCTAGAAAAAGAGATGAAAAGAGAAAAACGATTGATAATATTCTGCTCCGTGATGCAAATGAACGAGTCTATTAACTATCAAATGACAAATCTCATGTCACAATTCAGATATAACGACAGATTGACGTTATATGGTGCGCAACTTACACAACGATGCCAAATTTACGAACCCACTTTTTTCCAGATTATAGAAAAATTAGCTATCAGAAAATTCCAATAAAACTCAGTAGTGATGTTCTAATTACAGTGCTATCACATGGTTCATAAAAAGGTCCATTACAACCTGAATAAATAATTGTTAGGATAAACTCAATAACTTCTTTAATTTTAACGATAAAGGATTGAAATTTCGAATAATTATCGACATTTCTACCATTTTAGATAAAAATTTTATTGAATTCATAGTTTTTATTACATAAGAATTATATGCTTAAAGAAATTGGTATTTAAAAGTGATAGATAGTCAGGACATCTGTAGGAGGTACAACTTGGTGCCGATAGATGTTTTTGAAAAAATTAATGGTTTTCGGTACTTATATACTTATTTAAAAATATATCAGAGAACAGGGATTTTATTAAACATAAACAAATCTTCTTGATTTTCATATCCAGTAAAGTACCTAAGTACCTAACAGAAATAAAATAATTGATACTTTTTACTTACACAGTATTTTAAAACTGTAAGAGTATAAATAATTCTACTATAATATAGTAATTTTAGGCATTATAAGGAATATACTTATAAAAGTAACGAGTATTTTGAACAAGGAATCGTTATTTTGGGTATAAGGCAAATACCCGTTATTTTGTAACGTGTAGGTACTTTTTTTTACATCACTATTAAAAATGGAAACGAAAATATAGAAAATAGAATATTTGAGAAATAATCTGATCAAATATAACTCGACCATCATTTATAAGCTAATAAATGTTTAGATAGTTTTGTTTTAGAAAATTCATCTCGTTAATTTTTCAAACAAAACTGTTTTAGGGAAAAACGAAAAAATTATTGGCTTATATAACAAGATCTTATTATATTGCCCCCGAATAAATAATTAAATTAGTTTCTTGTATTAGGTACAACGTACTATGTTGGAACTAATTAACCAACTCGACGGCTTTGATCCCAGAGGAAATATCAAAGTTCTGATGGCTACCAACAGGCCGGATACGCTCGATCCCGCACTTATGAGACCGGGTCGTCTTGACCGAAAAGTAGAATTTGGTCTTCCTGATCTCGAAGGACGTACTCACATTTTCAAAATTCACGCCAGGTCTATGTCGGTGGAACGAGATATTCGTTTTGAACTGCTAGCTAGGTAAGAATATTTTTTAGCAATTGTTAGGTTCCATTATAAGATTATTTTTGTTTATAGATTATGTCCAAATTCGACCGGTGCAGAAATCAGAAGTGTCTGTACAGAAGCTGGTATGTTTGCGATTAGGGCTAGAAGGAAAGTGGCTACGGAAAAAGATTTCTTAGAGGCTGTTAATAAGGTTATTAAATCTTACGCTAAGTTCTCCGCTACCCCGAGATATATGACTTACAATTAAAAGAATTATTAAAAAGTGTTATTTGTAATATTTTGCTTCATTTAAATCAACTAAATAAACCTTTTTGTATTAAAAAAAGTTTAAGTATCTTGCAAAGCAATAATATCTATCCCTATTTTTCCTATTTTTCTCGGTATCCTTTATTTATCTCTATTTTCCCAATTTTTTACTTTACATTATTTTTCCCAATTTTTCCTCTTGCCCTATTTTCGCAAATTTGCTCTATTTTCCCTATTATTCCTATTTTTATCTTTTTTTTTTTTCCATTTTCCCCCTACTTTTACCTATTTTCCATATGTTTTCCTATCGATACTCGCTTTTTGCCTTACGTGACGATTTCTCCGCTTCACTAGCATGAGGCCAAATGGAAAAATGGACAAAATAATACAGTCGACAAAATTTCTGCAAACCTTTATCTACAGGGTGACGAAAATTTAATTGAACACTATTTTAATTACATAACTGGCTGAATGGAAAGAAATTTTAGGTGAATTGCTTAATTTTTTCAAAATTACAATATAAGTTCCGGTTTTCCAGGCATTTAACGAAAACTAAAATTAACGATTTTGGTTTTATTTAATTAATAATTATTTTTTTAAAATAGATAAAATTTTAATAAGATTTTTTTTAACTATTTGGTTTTAAATACGAACCTCTGATCTAAAATTTTTTCTATCGAATTATATAGAACACTCAATTATTTCATTAGGTTTTGACAATGAATTGTACTTTAGGAATTTTTCTGAGTACCATCCTGTTCTATTTTCACGAGTTAAATACTTCCACAAGCCCCGTAAAAAAACTTAATTCCAAAAATAAATCTCGGGACGTCAAAAGAATAACAGTTAATTTTGAAAAATCTGTTATTTTAAAATAAAATTAAAAAAAACAAAATTTAAGAATAAAATTCATTTTTTTTTTTGGAGCTTGGATTGCTTGGATGGATCAAACTTGGATTTAAAAAATTCAAATTCTGACAAAATAATTCAATTTTATATGTAAATTCGGATATTGAAAATCAATAATTAAAAATATACTTTTTCTATAGATTTTATGAATTTTTTGTAAATTTGGCAACGTCATAAAAATTTTTTTCAATTTACTAATAAAAAATTAATAGTTGTTAATTTTTTTTAATGATTTAGCAAAAAATGAGAAAAGTTACGTCGAATTTTAAAAATTCAAGCGACATCATGTTTCCAAAAATTTACCTAAATCTGCGGAATTTTTACAAGTCTAAAAATTGTAAATACTTGAAAATTTAAAAAAAAATTATTAAAATCATTAAAAAAAGTTAGTTCCAAATTTTCCTGTATTTTCCGAAACTAAATTTTCCAAAGTCACAAAATACTGCGTTTTTTATATCAAAGGTCCTCAGTAAATCTGCAGATTTAAAGAAATTTCCGTAAATTTAGCAACGTCAAAAATATTTTTGACCAATATTGTCTAGAAAGGTTAGCGAATTATAAAAAAAATTAAAGCTGTCGTTGACATTTTCCCTAAATCTGGGGAATTTTTACAAGACTTAAATTGTAAATACTCGAAAATTCTAAAGATTTTTTTGAAAATCATCAAAAAAAATTTTAGTTCCATCTAAATTATCCTAAACTTGATACGAATTAATTTATTGGGTAAATTAAAGTCGCAACACTGTAATTTTTATCTTTATAATATGGTCGATCTCGATAAATCTACAGATTTAAAGAAATTTGCGTAAATTTGGCAACGTCTTAAAAATATTTTTGACCAATATTTATTTAGAAAGTTTGGCGAATTATAAAAAAATATACAGCACCGTTGACATTTTTATAAAAATTCCCATTTTGGGGAATTTTTACGAGACCAAAAATTGTAAATATTCGAAAATTCTAAAATTTTCTTTAAAAATCATCAAAAAAATTCTAGTTCTGTCCAGCTTATGCTAAACTTGATACAAAGTAAATTTATTGGGTAAATTAAGTTGGCAACACTGCATTTTTTATTTTTATAATATTTCATGAAATCTATTGATTTAAAGAAATTTGCGTAAATTTGGCACCGTCTTAAAAATATTTTTGACCAAAATTTTTTTAGAAAGTTTGGCGAATTATAAAAAAAATATTGAGCGCCGTTGACATTTTTCTAATTTACGAGACTAAAAATTGTAAATATTCGAAAATTCTAAAAGTTTCTTTAAAAATCATCAAAAAAATTCTAATTCTGTCTAACTTATGCTAAACTTAATACAAAATAAATTTATTCGGTAAATTAAATTGGCAACACTGCATTTTTTATTTTTATAATATTTCAAGAAATCTACAGATTTAAAGAAATTTGCGTAAATTTGGCAACGTCATAAAAATATTTTTGACCTATAATTTTTTGGAGTGTTTGGCGAATTATAAAAACAAATATAAAGCACCGTTGACATTTTTCCAAAAATTCCGCTAAATTTGAGAAATTTTTACGATACTAAAAATTGTAAATATTCGAAAATTCTAAAAATTTTGAAAAATCATCAAAAAAATTCTAAATTGATACGAATTAATTTAATGGGTAATTTAAATCCACGCCACTGCATTTTTTATTTTTATAAAAATATTTCAAGAAATCTGCTTAAAGAAATTTGGCAACGTCTTAAAAAATTTTCGACCAATTTTTTTTAGAAATTTTAGCAAAATACAAAAAATATTATAAAGCAACAAGCGACGTTGACATTTTTCCAAAGATTTTCCTAAATATGGGGAATTATTTTTCACAAACCTTGTTTCCATTTTCTATTAGAAAAATATTATATTTATTTAATTTGAGGGGGCGTCTCTGAGACATTGCCAAGAAACAGCCCCACGATTACAAAAATTTCGTGCTGGGTATGTCTTGATTGCCATACCCCGCGAGCTCATAGAACTCGCGTGCTATCCAGTAACAAGCACCCTTTTTATAAGTTAAATTGATGCCATTGTACATTAGGTAGGAAAGCAGTAATTCTACAGGAATAAAGAAACTGGTTACATCTATTAGTAAAATTTGGAACTGTAAGCGAATTTAAAAGTATGCTGTTGGCTGCCATTTTTAGTCCTATTCAGATTAAGATATTCAATCTAACACAATATTGATTATCGTAAGTTTTATATTTACCTATTTTAAGAGCTACGTATTACATATTTTTTATTTTTTACAATTGTATTTAGTTTTATATAAATAAATCATAATCTCAGAAATCTGGTTCTTTAAACCATGGAGACTATATGATGGAGCATGAACTCAATGAAAAAATTGACAGAATAATAAATCGTACTTATTCGAGTTTTCTTTTTTCACCACTAACTAATAATAAATTAGTATACTATCTTACAAATGTTTTTTGCCGTTTACATAATTCTAAAATGATTATAATCATTACTATTTACAGTAATCCAATATAAAATAAACTAAAAGGAGCAATTTTGGTACAGATGGAACACCAGTGCCCTCTTATGTTGGTAAATTTGTTTACATGGATTTTGTGCTACTGATATAGTTTCGATAGACAGAATAAATCAAGTTTCGTATTCCTCTAGTAGATGGCGCATAGCTCACATCTACATATCTGGTTTGAAATTTGCCCCATTGTTTTGTAGCATAAGAAACAAATTTGATACTTCATATATAATGGATTTGGTTTGCTTTTTTGCCAAGATTTAATAATTTTTTTACGATTTTGGCGTGTCGCAGGATCCATATACAGCAGATATCAGTACAAAAGAAAAATAACATTATTAGCTGTATTTCTTCAAGTAAAAGACCCATCTTGATATCTATGTAGAAATGTCATATGCAAATCTAAAAAAACCACGGAATAGTTACTAGACAGAGGAGCCGCTTGAGACAAATTTTCCATATCGAGAGACAAATATTCAATAATAGTAGACAAATATTCCATTTTGAGAGCAAATATTTCAAATGAAAAAATAATTGCAATTTTTTATCATCATTAACCTCGGTTTGATTGAGTACTTTTATTCTAAATAATTAGAAAAATATAATCTTGCATTAGCGGCGCGTGCGCGTAATATGGAATATTTGTCTCTCAATAACTCCACCTCTGGTCAGTAACTGATCCGTGACATAACCAAACAAAAATTAATAATGCCATTTTACGAAAATTTTAACTTTCCACTATTTTTTTTGGTGCAGACAATTTTTTTTCGGTTTTGTATTTGTGGAGTGTGTAGTGTGTTGAAAAACGATGGACGGAGAATTATTACAAAACTGTAAAAATCTTTTTAATGCCGGGTTTAACAAAAATAGTGCAAAAATCATGAAAATATGCAGATGAAAACAAGTACTGAGGTAAGTATTTTTTCTATAAATGTATATATTAAATGGGTAAATATTTCTAATTAACTAAATACTATAACCAAACCGAGGTTCATAATCTGTCTGCATTTAAATAAAATAAGGCATTCTAGAATTAATTATAATTTTAAAATAAAACGCATTAGCTGAAAAATATTTTTTTTTAATTTAATATTGAAATAAATATTTTCGTAAAAATCTATGTACAATTAAAAGGTATAAGTACAAATATATTTTGGCAGCATCCATGAACAAAAATTCTGGAATAAATTCAAAACTTTAGGAACTAGCAAAAAACACAAAGATGTGACTCAGTCATTATCGTCTTTCTTTTTTCTGAGTTTTCCTTCTCTTTGTATAGTCCTGGTTACCAAGTCCACGCATTCAGCAGTAGGAGGTTCGATTTCCTCCTCCTCGTTTACAATGGAAGACAAAGTCATTATGTAAGAACATGCTATCCTTAAAACAGATAATTTTGATAGTTTTTGATTGTGGGAATATGATGGTATAGACTTTCTTAATGTGTCAAAAGCGGCACTGATAGTATGAACTCGCGTTCTTTCCCTAGCATTAGCTTCTATCCTCCTCTCCCTAGTCATATTTTTGTAGTTCCTCTGTTCTCTACGAGGAATTTCTGAGGAATTCATGCTAGTACTAGGCGCCGAAGTTTGCAGATTAGGAAACATTTCTGCAGATTTGAGTATTATCCTCTCAGTTTCAGCAGTGGAAAGACTTTGGATTTGAGGGTGGTCTGGAACTCTTAAATCTTCCTTTCTAAAGCCTTCATTTTCTCGTTTTTTAACTAGTGGCACAGGTTCGGATTGACAATAATTGATCGGAGAAGGCGGCCTAAAGTATGGTGCGAATTTGGGTTCTACTTTAGGTTGTAACCTATTTTGGCACTCGGTCTTTGGTAACTGAAAACTCACTGGCTCTTCTATCTTTACTGTAACTAAATTTTCATTAAGTGTAGGTGATAACTCAGGTTTTTTGGGAGTGGGACTCCATGGTCTAAATGGGTGGCTTTCGTTAATTTCTGCTTTGACTTTCAGGCACATTCTCTTTTTTAAAGGTCCAGTGAAGGTTGCTTGGGATTTTGTAGGTTCTAAGCGTTTTCTTTTATTAGATAGCGATATGGCGGATACTTTGACTTCTACACTATCTTCTGAACTATCTGTTGGCGAGTGTATTTCGTTCTCGAGGTAGTCTTCACTCGAACAGAATCCCATATCTTCGGACGACACCGCCATTTTAATATCTGCAATAAAAAAAAATAGGTCAGTATATTTAAAAATAAATTATTTAAAAAAATCCTTATGACAAGAATGAAAAAATATTTATCTTGGTTCATTCAACATTTACGTTTGCCATTAAACAGGTATCGAGTTTTGCTGAAAACAGTTATTTACGCATTAATCTAGTGAATGAAATCTATTTTAAACTTGTGTAAGTAAATACACTGTGTAAGTAAACCATCGCTAAAAAGTTTAAAAATAAACCTAAAATGTTTAATTTTGTAGGATTTGTTTAGATTGTAGCAAAATTACTGTTAAAAATAAAAATTCTTATCTGAAAGTTAGCAGAGAACAAGTGATTTTTTGTTCATTTGCACCATTACAATAGGAAAAAAATAAAGTTTTCATTTTTTCCCTACATTGCTCTAGTATACAGGACTTGAGACAAATTATTAAAAAATAGACATACAATAAAATTTGCGTTCCACTCAGAATGTGAACGTAAGTATTTTTAATAAACAACTTTATAAAGCAGAAAATTTTAAAAAGAATAATACTTCAAGGTGGCTCGTTTGTCGCCGACCAATTCGTATATCTTTAGTGGAATGTAACTAATTTAATCTTATGATTATTAGATGTAGGCGACTATAGATGTTTGAAATTGTTTCCTCTTGATATAGATAATTAACTGGCGGTTTTTATCTTCAATGGCTGATATTGAACGTTAATGGATGAAACCGAAACTTGAAATAGTTGTAGAGGCGCCAATACCATATGTTAATATTAAAGATAGGAAGCTGCGGTTTTCACGAATCGATTCTGTATTTAATTCTCTAGAGCGCGTCTGTGGCACTTTTTTTAACTTATTTTTAGTAAAAGTAATACGACTATCAACTTTTTTGTCTAGATAAAATTGTTTTGTGGCGCTCTACCTTATTCTACGTAGAAAAAATTGAACTAGGTGGTAGGATTACTTGGCATTAACCGGAAAATACTAAAAAAAAAACAATATTTACACCCAATTTATTAGTATAAAAGCACATTTTACTTGGATAATTCCTTAATCGGCAACCAACAAAAGTCTTAATTATATGGAATTTTTGTCCTGGCTCTTGGAGAAATACTAATGAATAGATAATTTTAAATCCATTTAATTGATAAAATTAAAGGGGTTAAAGTTAGGGAGAATCAAAAATTCACGTGTCCCAGTATAATTATTTTTGTATAAGATTGGATGGATTGAAAGAAAAACAATAAAACGTTCTATATACTTAAATATAAAAATATAAAGCTAATTGAGAGTAATAAATTTGTTTGGCTATAAAAATCTTAAACATACAATTTTGTCATGTCTTAATTTACAAATTACAAATGTTTAGCTATTTTTTTTATTAATGGCCACAAAAACGTAGATTTCACACATGTAGTTATACATCGACAGCTGTTCGTAACATAAATTCTTAGGGAATGATTCAATTTTTTATATTTATCCAACAGTTTTAATACCGGTGTTTATTTTCCTGAAAAATAGTTCGCCAACTGGTTCTATTAAAAGAAAAATAACGACCAGTTGAGTTTTTCACGTAGTTTTTTTAGAATCCCATCTGCTAAAAATAGTTTAAAATAATTTTGGTCCAACCCGGTGTTTGGAACGATTTGTTTAGGAATTTATCAAAAATTTGTTCGGTTAGTGTAAACATAAAAAATAACGATCACGACGAATATTTTTAGTAAATAAATTCCTTGTTACTTCCTGGCATATGTATAATTTATGTTATTTTTTAAATTTTATATGGGTGTTTGTTAGGAATTAATAACAATGTAACAGGTACAACATAAATAAAGCAATCGTATAATATCTTGTAAAATTCATCGACAAAAAGTGTGGAAAAAATAATTGGTGAAAATAATATATTCAGTGGGGTATAAAATACTTTCTCTTATTATGTCAATATCAGTTTTATATAAAAACAATATTTAAAAATCAATATCTATCAAAAATGTCATATAATTGATAAAAAGTTCTGCAACACTTAGAAATTAATAAAACCATCACATTTGTAAAATATTTAGTGGTATACCTACAGGGATAATAAAAAAAAAGATTTATACTGAAACGTAAAATATTTTTAGATTCAAATAACAGAGGTAAAGTTTATGTGAAAATGCAGATTGGAATGGAAAAATGTTTGGAATATCACATATTGAATAAATTCAAAACAAATCTGTTTTTTTGAGACCATAGGCCTGATATTTGACATCATTTTTAATTCCTATCAGTGTTTTCAAACAAAGTTTTAAATTTAAAAGTACACTTTATTATTATGACCATTATTTTTGGGTGACCCTTGCTGGATCGAAAAGTTATTGGGCCTAATAGTTGTTGGATCGAAAATCACCCGTTCGAAAGTTGTTGGATCGAAATATTGCTGGACCGAAATATTACTGCATCGAAACGATATGTTCGGTCCAACAATATTTCGATTCAACAACTTTCGACAACTATTCGACACAGTAATTTTTCGATACTATACAATATTTCGAAGATGCAAAATTCGATCCAGTAAATTTCAGGCACATTAACTTATGGCCACCAAAAACTCTAGTTCTAAATTAGAACCAAAACAATTTTCATTGAAAATTTTGTTAAAATCGGTTTAGTACATACACACACTTACTCTGACCAATTTTTTATTCGGTCACAATATTTTTCCCATTATACGGTATATATAGGGTGTTTCATTGAGAAAGTGACATACGTTAACTATGCGACACACCTAGATCATATCAAAAATCCCACATAATGGGTCTTACTACTTTAATAACCAAAATATATTGTGTTTAACGTGTTTTGACAACACTTGTTTGGTTCATAACTTTCTAATCACCCCAAGGCTGGAAAAACTCGGGTTTAAAAAAACCAACCAACTAGGCTTTTTTGGGTTTTATTGGGTTTTAATTCTTTACAGATTGCAGTCAAAAAATATCCATTAAAAATGATTTAAAAAGAAATACTGTTGATAAAAAAAATTAGTACCAAAGTATTTTCACTACTATATACAGATTCAAACGACTGGTAGTAATACATATTTTTTTATTAGGGATTTTCTTTTATTTATTTATTTTTGTCATAGTTATGTCATTTTTTAGTTCCTATTTTTGTTAGTTTTTTACATATGTTGTAAGTATTGTGTTTTATTTTTTTTACAAAATACAAAAATGCAAAATGTATACAAAGAGTTTAAGTTAAAAAAAATGAAAGAAGGAAAGGTTTTTCAATGTGGTTTTTATTGGACAGCCGATACTGAATCATACTGTATATTGTCTTGATATTTGGCAGAAATATTTAGTTCAATGTTCGGATTAAAAAAAATTACAAAATATTCCGACCCAAAATTGAAATATTGCACCATCGAAAAATTGTGCCAAATAGTTGTTGGATCGAAAATCGCCTGTTCGAAAGTTGTTAGATCGAAACGTGACTGTGTCGAAATATCGTTGGGTCGAAATATCGTTGGACCGAATTGTTGCTGCACAGAAATATCGTTTGGTCGAAAAATTAAGATGGGGTACATGGATGGTTTGATTTGTTTTAAACAGTGATATAAAAAATTTGGTATGGTACATACTATTTTTTTAAGAGAATGACATTAGATTTTGAAAAATTTATATTCAACTTTTAATCAAACTTGCAAATAAAACAACAAAATAAAAATAGTAAGTTAACTACTAACATTTAACGCAAATGTAAAAAAGACAAAAGATTTTATTAGAATTTGCACAATTGGTAATGACTGCATGATAATTTCAATAAAAATAAAAATTTAAATTTTCTAAAAGAAAATTAGCGGATTTTTAAATAATAATTTATAATAATTTATTATTTTATAATAAACAATATGTGAAGTCCAGAAACGTGTTCCCAGTTATTAAGTTTTAAAAAAATCGTAAAAAAATAAATGGATAAAGTTTCAATAATTAAAATAGTTATTTATATATGAAGGCAGTAAAGTCGTATTTTTTATCAGGAACGTGGAAATTATTTGCCAAGGCGAAAGCCGAGGCAAATAATCACGTAAGTGATAAAAAATGACTTTAATACCGAGGTACAAATTATATTTTATCCGAAATCGTATTTATTAACACTAATAATTATAATTATTGATTTTTTTTAATTAGGTTTTTAATTTCGTTAAACGTATTACAATGACAATATTCTTATTTAGTAATAATGATTATAAAAGAACAAATTTTATTATTTTCTATATTAATTGACTGTAGTTTTTATTTTAATTAAATTGGCAGTAAAGATCTACTTTACTGCCGATTTGTTTTACCTTATTGCCGATTTTTTTTTAAATTTATCTTAGTGTATTTGTAAATAGAATTAAAAATAAATGTATTTAATAGCTTAAGTGCTTAACAGAAAAATTAACATAGTAAACTTGACTTACATTTATGGTTAATTTTCTGTAAGGTGCGATCAGTAATACCAGAGAATGGAACATGTAGATCAAAATATACAGGATGTGGATGTTTTAAATATTATTGGAATAATTTATTTTTGTACCAATATGAGAGTGACAAACACTTACTAGATATTTTTGTATCAAGAACGACCCAAATTATCCAATTAAAAATATTTATTATTTGTTTAATTTTATCTTATTAAGCATACGTTGAATACCTATTAACCACAACGTCCACAACAGCCAAGACGACACAAAAAATTACAATGTAGTAGACGTAAATTGATGAACTTTATGCAAATGGAAAATTTGGAAAACAATTCATGTGTGTCATTGCCATGATAATTTGTTGATCGACACACATGATAATTATTTGACCGGAAGTCCTTTCAATACGTGAAACAATCAAAATAAACGAAATGCAAGCAAGCTTAATTATAATAATAAAAATAATCAGCTTAGGTTAACATTTATTTAACACCAAGATAGGTAATAATATTTTAATCATTTGTCACTAAAAAACTAGACAATATAAATTGCTGTCCGAGGGCAGCCGAGGACAAGAAGCATTGAAGTCCGGATATATTTTTTTTTTCTGATGAAATCACTTCAATATTATTATCAATTAAGGGATTTTTTTTTAATTATAACGTACGGGAAAGCTATTTGTGGGCCATAAAAGTAACTTTCTCGTCCTGTTTTTGGATGGTTGCTTAGGAACGTACTAAAATATTAGAAGGGTATAAAAATGCATTGTTAATCTTTTCAGCAAATTATCAATAAAATGCATTTTAAAGTCACTTCAGCAAAATTTTTGGATAAAATGCATTGTTAATTATTTAATTAATCTTCGATACAATGCATTGTAAGTTTTTTAAGCAAATTTTCGATAAAATGCATTGTTAGTCTCCTCCAGTTATTAAATCCATCAAATTATCGATAAAATGCATTTTAAGTCTCCTAAGCAATTTTTTTTGGATAAAATGCATTGTTAGTCTCTTGAATAATCTTGGATTAAATGCATTGCAAGTTTTTTAAGCAAATTTTCGATAAAATGCATTTTAAGTCTCTTATGCAAATTTTTTTTATAACATGCATTGTTAATATTTTAATTAATCTTCTATACAATGCATTGTAAGTTTTTTAAGCAAATTTTCGATAAAATACATTGTTGGTCTCCTCGAGTTAATTAAATCCATCAAATTATCGATAAATTGCATTTTAAGCCTCCTAAGCAATTTTTTGGATAAAATGCATTGTTAGCCTTTTGATTAATCATCGATAAAATGCATTTTTAAGCAAATTTTCGATAAAATGCATTGATAGTCTCCTCGAGTTAATTAAATCCATCAAATTATCGATAAAATGCATTTTAAGTCTCCTAAGCAAATTTTTTGGATAAAATGCATTGTTAATCTCTTGATTAATCATCAATAAAATGTATTGTAAGTTTTTTAAGCAAATTTTCGATAAAATGCATTGTTAGTCTCCTCGAGTTAATTTAATCCATCAAATTATCGATAAAATGCATATATAGGGTATTTTGGATTAAGTCAATAAAGTTGGCATTCTTGACATACTTCTTAGAAAATAGAATTAGATATTTATATACATTTAAAGTGAAAATAATAAATATGATATGTAGAATGTGCAATAAAATATGCAGGATAATCCATTATAACATTTGGCTTTGGTATTTAGTTTGGAGTAGGACAAAAAATTTATAATTTATTTTAGGGGCAAGTTGTTTTCAATGTTATTATATAAAAGTAAAATTGTGATTTATCGATAATTAAAATTATGATTTATCCAACCAAATTTTCAAAAGTTCTTTTGACTTTCACGGTTCCTCATCAAGAGAAAGTATTGTGAATAAGCTAAAAAAAAATTTTTTTTGGAGATAAAGATGGAAATATCCATTTTATAGTCCCCCGAGACCATTTTCAGATGAAAGTCTGTCTGTCAGTCTGTATATTCTTCCACGATAGATGCCACACGTTTAATCCTATTGAGCTGAAAGTTGGTATATGGGTTTCGATTATCCATCGGAAGAACCCATTAGTTTTTTTACGACATCTGTCAAACGGTAGTGTCACTGTCACAAATGACAGAACCAATAATAAAGGAAATATTTAATACTGACGACAGTTCAAGCAGTTCTGATTCAGATGAAGATAATACTGATATTTATTTTGAACTGAACAAACAAAAGGAAACAGATTTTTATATGTTATTTGTTTAAATGTTCAATTGACATTAAATGAAAAAAATCCAACTATTTATCGCAACACCGTTAAAAAGTTGTATACTCGAGTAAATCAGCAAAGGTTATGTTACGAGATTCCAAATTACGGTTTTTGAACGACTTGAGAGATAAGTTGGGGTTGTGGAACGCGCTTCAGAACAGTCAAAATTATTTCTCTAGCTGTCACCTGTCAAAATTAAAAAAATGTCAAAGTTTGAAACATTAAATATCTGAAAAAATAGGTTTGAACAAATTTCGGTAAAATGGTAATCGTTGGAAAAAACCGTTGGTGTTTGTCCGGCTTCTGTCAAACGGAAATGTCACCGTCAAAAAATGACAGAAGCTGCGTCACGGAATTTGACTTGCAATATGTCATTAATTCTCAAATTGTCAACAGTCAAAAATAAAAAAATGTCACAAAGTTTCAAACTGTTAACAGAAGAAGTATTTTCTGGAATTAGAACCAATTTCGGTTGACATTGACTTTTCCCTTCAATTTTGTGGTTAAAAACGAAAACTGCCATTTTTTAACTAATTAACCTCAAATTTTATACCAATAAGATATTTCTACCATTTTTTAAATTTTATTAGACTACCCATCATCAGGAAAGTTTTGAGGCACAGTTATTAATGGAATTTACATTTTACTTCATCAATCCCAAAGAAAAAAATGATTTTTTTAAAGTTGATAGATTTTATTTGCGGATACAAAACTTTCTATGGATTAATGGATTACATTCTAAACTGAGTGTCTATTCCCACCTGAAGCTTTTTAATAAGGCTAAACCCTAGGCCTCTACCATTGACCATCAAGCAATGGGTGTTTCAGGGAGGATGGTAATTGGGTAATTACTCCCCTAAGAATCCTTTTGATGTTGATTGTTTTGAATTTATGGATATAAAAATATTAAGTTTTTTCTTTTTTTTTAATTAACCCCGAAGCCAGTTGGCTTGAAACGCCCCTTCCCTCCAGAAGACGCCCCTGTCCTGTCCTCCAGCAGTAGTGGACCGAATTTGTGCGGAGGAAAGAGAATTTGTTTTTTTTTTCTGCCTGTGATATCAAGAATTTCTAAATCAAATTTTTACAACCCATTCTTAAGAGGTTCGCTTACCACGTGACTTGCATGGTTGCCATTTAGAGAATTACCCAAGGAAAAATTGTTTTTATAGTAATCCTAGTCTCTAGTCCAATTTTATCTGCGTAGAACAGGGTAGAGCGCCACAAAACATAATTATTCGTTTTTGGACATATGCCGTTTTTCCAGTTAAAATTTTTATTAAAAATAATTTTAAAAAATTGCCACAGTCATGCTTTGAAGAATTAAATACAGAATTAATTGGTGAAAACCACAGCTTCCTATCTTTAATATTAAGGAAGCGCCCATCCAAAAAACATATGTCCAAAAAGTTATCCATAATCTCAAATGTGAAATGTGGGGGCCCACCAATGAAGAAATAAAAATCAACGTCTAGTAACGCATTTATATTTAATACAATTAAAGTTAGAAGGCAACTAGTTTCGGCATACAAATACCATCATCAGGAATATAGAATATAATACAATCTTTGGTAAGTCTGTCTATTATAATAGTTCTTTTGTATTTCATTGCAACATTTGTATTATATATAGACCTGATGAAGGCATTTGTATACCGAAACTAGTTGCCAGTTTCCCTTCCAAGATTTAAAAAAGGCTGTGGATAAACGTCCGACAATCGGACATTTATCTCAATTACTAAACGTCCGATAGTCGGAGTTCTTTAATAATAAGTTTTAACATATTTAAGCAAGAGCTTCAGTAGCAGCGTGGCATAGTGCGCTAGTGGTGTAGTGGGTCCGGGGATCGAATCCCACATGGTCCAATTTGGTTTTAAACACCGGTTAGATTTCCTTAGTCAAGACTTCTTTTAATAAAGTAAATATTTTTTTTAATACACAGGATAGATTTAGACAGTCAAGACTTCTTTTAATAAAATAAATGTATTTTTAAGGTTAGATTTCAGGACTGTCGGACGTTTAGTAATTGATCTAAACGTCCGACTGTTGGACGTTTATCCACGGCCTTTGAAAAATTAACACTAGTTTCCAACTTCTAAGGAATTCCAGTACTTGAAACTATTTTTTTTAGTGAATTATTTGAAATTGTAAAATTATTTTGGCACTAATTTTAACACGCTTTTATCTAGCAATTATTCTAAATGTTGACATGGATATAAAACTGTTGGTTGTTTTTAAATTAAACTAATTTTAAACAGAAAAAAATCTCTGTACTGTGTAGCAAAAATTAAACTAATTTAACTTTATAAAGTATAAAACACGAATAGGGTACTTATTATCATTAAATTTAAGGACCAAAAAACGTCAACATGATTAAAAAAAATATTTCAATCTTGCTATTGATACTTTTTATAAAATTATATTAACTACAAAAAGTTGTACCTAATTAATTTATAAATGTACTTAGAGAAATAATTTTCACTTTTGAGTACTTATATTTAAATCCAATTAAGAAAAATTATTTAATTGGATATTATAATTTATATGTTCATTTACAATTTTTTAATTGATGTAACATTTAAAATGATAGATATACTTAATTTTTTATAAACCCAAACTAAAATTTAGTTATAAATAAAAAAAAATCAAAATACTAACCGTTGACGCACAAATCAAAACAATCACCATTCGTCATAATATAATCCCATATAACTTAAATAATTAAAAAAAAAATAAACGATTTTATCACAGCACAAAGTTTTCTCGAAGTCCTATGGCACAGAATTAAAAAATCCTTAAGTTTACTAAAACTTTTAAACGAGCGCGTGTTTTGAACTACTAAAGGGCTGTTCGAACTACTACAGTATTCGAATCCAGCGACTAACTGACTGACTGACTGTCGACCATACGCGTAAGAGGACGACGTGCTTTCTGTACTTCTGCTGCACTGAATGTTTTCAGTTGTGCGGCCCCGAAAAGGAGGAAGGGGGGGTGTGGGCGCACTCTTGGCGCCAGCTGTCTGGCCAGGCTGACTTGTTAAGTGTGAGAAGTAACAGGGCAGAGGGCCCGATGCTTTGGAATTTACAGGTACGGACTACCGAAATATTTTCGCTTTGAACAGGTGCTTCTTTGTCATAACGTATCCTCAAATAGGAGGAATCATATTCATAAAAATACTTAAATATTGAAATTGTTCAAGTTTTAAGAAAATATTTCATAATTTTTTGTCATTTTTTTCTCCGATTTTTTTGCGACTTTTTCCGGCTTTTTTCATGATTGGCGTTTTTTCCGTTTTTTACTTTTTCGTTTCTTCCGTATTTTACAATTTTATTTCTAATTTTTTTCTAATTTTTTCAAATTTTTCCAATGTTTTCTGTTTTTCTTATTTTTCCGAGTTTTTTCTGATTTGTTCGACTTCGCTAATTTTTTCCCGTTTTTTTTCTTCAGATTTTTCTGATTTTTTATATTTTTTTTGTTTTCTTTTTCATTTTTTCTCATTGTTCTGTTTTTTTTCTATTTATTTCAATTCTTTGGATTTTTTTTGATGATTTTTGTTTGTTTTACATTTTTTTCCGAATTTTTTCGTTTTTATTGCAATTTTTTTGTGACTTTTTCTCCGATTTTTTTGAGACATTTTTTTCTTTATTTCAAGTTCAGCATTTTTTGCGTTTTTGTCGATTTTTTTACTTTTTCGTTGCTTCCGTAATGTTTTTTATTTTTTTCAAATTTTTCAAATTTTTTCCACTTTTTCTTATTTTTTCTGCTAGTTTTTTTCTTTTTTTTCACATTTTTCTGATTTTTGAAATTTTTTTTGTGTAATTTATTTCAATTCTTTCGATTTTTTTTTGTTTTGTTTTTCGGTTTTTCGAATTTTTTTACCATTTTTTGTAAATTTATTGCAATTTTTTTGTGATTTTTACTGCGATTTTTTTGCGACATTTTTCGGTTTTTTTTTTCATGTTTGGCGTTTTTTGCGGTTTCTTTGGGGTTTTTTACATTTTCGTTTCTTCCAGATTTTACAATTTTATTTTCAATTTTTTCCAAAATTTTTCCAATGCTCTGTGTTTTCATATTTTTCAGAATTTATCTGATTTTTTCGATTTTGCTAATTTTATCCTGTTTTTTTCAGATTTTTATATATTTTTTTTCAGTTTTTTGTTTTTTTCTGATTTTTTCGATTTTTTTCTAATCTTTCCTCATTTTTTCTCATTGTTCTGTTTTTTTTTTCTATTTCTTTCTTTTATTTTCTGATTTTGTTCTCATTTTTTTTTTCGATTTATCTCAATTCTTTCTACTTTTTTAATTTTTTTTGTTTTGTTTTCTGATTTTTTCTTCTTTTTTTTTATTTATTTCAATTCTTTGGAATTTTTTAATTTTTTAGGATGTTTTTTGTTTTGTTTTGCGATTTTTTGCGATTTTATTGCAATATTTTTGTGATTTTTTCTCTGATTTTTTGCGACATTTTCTAATTTTTCAATTTTTTTTTTGGTTGTTTTTTGTTTTGTGATTTTTTTGCAATTTTTTTCGGTTTTTTTTTCATGTTGTGGCGTTTTTTTGGTTTTTTTTTTAATTTTTTTTACTTCTTCGTTTCTTCCGTATTTTACAATTTTATTTTTGATTTTTTTCCAATATCTTCTATTTTTCAAATTTTTCCAATGTTTTCTGTTTTTTCTTGGTTTTATGATTTTTTCGGAATTAAAAATTTTTTCCCGGTTTTTTTACATTTTTCTCTTTATACTTTTTCCGTTTTTTGTTTTTTTTTCTGATTTTTTTCGATTTTTTCCAATATTTCCTCATTTTTTCTCATTGTTCTGTTTTTTTTCAATTTTTTTTATTTTCAGAGTTTTTTCGGTTTTTTCAATTCTTTCGAATTTTTAATTTTTTTTTCGTTTTATTTTTTGCGATTTTTTTCCGATTTTTTTGCGATTTTTTGGCGGCATTTTTTAGTTTTTTTCATGTTTAGCATTTTTTGCGTATTTTACAATTTTATTCATTTTTTTTCCAATATTATCTAGTTTTTCAAGTTTTTCTAATGTTTTCTGTTTTTTTCTACTTTTTCCGAATTTTTCTGATTGTTTCGGTTTTGCTAATTTTTTCCCGTTTTTTCCCATTTTTCTGGTTTTTTATCTTTTTTTTCTGTTTTTTGTTTTTTCTGATTTTTTCTAATCTTTCCTCATTGTTCTGTTTTTTTTTCTAATTCTTTCGTTTGTTTTCAAATTTTTGTCTCGTTTTTTCTTATTCCTCTGATTTTTTCGTACTATTCCATTTTTTCGATTTTTTCTCAATTTTCTCATTTCTTTTTGTTGTTTTCTGATTTTTTTCTCTTATTTTTTGCCTTTTTAAATTCTTTTCCAGTTTTTCTTATTCTTCTGATTTTTGTCCATGTTTTTCGATTTCTTTCGATTTTTCCCGATCTTTTCAAATCAAAATTTCAGATAGATCAAAAAGTTTTCAGAGGAAAATGTATGCTTCCTTCTTTAGAAGAGAATTTCCAGCATTAGAGAAAGGACGATATTGATTACCCTTTAGTTTTTTTGAAAACTTTTAAAAAGCATATTGTGATATGGTACTTATTAACTACAAAAATAATGAGAACCCAAAAAAAAGTTACTGTAGCATAGTTAGTTATAAATATTACAGTTGGTAGTAACAGGTTGTCATCTTGATCTGTCGACTGTCAACAGTCAAAATGTCCTTAACCTGAGTCCGTGACACGAGACACGAGTAACATATATTGTAATACGTTGTTAAAACCGGTTATTAAAACTATTTAACAATAAATGTTTATTATTTAATAATATACACTTAAGTGGCTGTGTGCTTCGGGGATTGAATTTTTTTATATGCGCTGGTTCCGGCTCTGTGCGGAATTCGTTGGCGACGTCAGTTAGCGATGCAGGTGGACCGCTTTTTCATCAAAAAGTTTTCGGTGGAAGGTTACAGGTACCTGGTAGGGGGTATTTGGCTTTTTAACGCCACTTGTACTTGTAATATCACGCTTCGACAGGTACTCATTGGCAGACCGGCTAATTGTTGTTATCGGCCTGGGGAAGCTGCAATAAAACCTAAAAGGCGTGTTATTATTTTAAACTGTAATAATCAGGTGGATGGAGTCCAGTTTCAGTCGGCACTTTATATCGTTTTTCTTTCCGTCTCTATATTTTAAAATTGGTTTGTTTGAGAAGAATTTTTTGAAAATTTTATTTCTCACGAAATTGAAAGGATTTTCAGATTTAATATGTAAATTATTTAATTTTATAATTTATAAATTTTTATTCTTGGGATAAAGTTTCATAAAATACCACTAGAACTTGAATTATTACCGGAATTTTTTTCGAGTACTCAAATATATATAGTCCAGGATGTAGGGAAATTTCATGACGTAAATTTGCTACAGGATGAAAAGTCTACTAAGTTGTAGACAGAGATAAAACTAGCATGCCTATATACTTTTACACACGAAAAAAACTTGAATAAACAAATTAGGAAGGTCCAAAGTTAGTGAAAACATATTTTCCGCTTTTACAAGCAACAATAGAAGTTTTAGCGAAATAAGTATTCAATACTTTTTTTTCGGCATTGACAATATCTTTAATTTGATCCATTCCGCGATTTATTTTTTCAATTAGTTTATTAAAAAATAGCGAAAAACCGTCAAAAATGTCGTTTTTTTGCAATGATAATAGTTATTACAAAAAAAGTTTTTTTCATATTATTATTACCTTAAAAGCAAGGTTTTTTGATTCTGAATCAAATAAACCATTGCAAGACTGAATTGGTTAATTTGTTGCCGAGATATTTGATATTGTTTATCCCAACACCGTAAATGTTTATTGCTCTTACTTTTTTTCTATGAACATTTTAACTTCTATAAGGGCTCATTCTCTTCATTGAGACTTATATTTTTAAGATTTTTTTGAACCAAATAAAAAAAGTAACATTTAACCCTTTGTTTATTGCTTTAAAAAGAGGAAAACTTTTTTGGTATAAACAATTAGAGCTGGTGCGCCCCCTGTACATCGTATCATTTTTTAACTTACAATTACCAAAAGCTGATTTCAAAAAGAAAAATTTGAAAAGAAAAAGAATACCCCACGACCAATAGGGGCCGAGTTAACAATTTTTTTTTAAAAGATCACAGCTACATTGTTTATAACTATTAAGAAATAAATTTTAGGCATTCGATAGTCAAATACTTATATTTTTTGAAGTGTATATTTAAAATTTAAAAAAAATATTTTTAATCACTAAAAATATTGTGTAAATTCATCGATTTTCTGTGGCGGTAGTCAAAAACTGATCTCGAGAATTCAAATCGGCGGAGTGCGGAGAAAATAGCTGTATCTCGGGAATCTTTCCATTGGATTTTGGTCTTTTTTTAATCTGGGGTAACTCGGAAAGTTATGAACAATAAATGGCATGTTTTTTTTAATGATAATAAAAAGGCATAAAAATTATAAAAAAATTATTAAATGCAAATTTTACAATTTTTTATCTCAGTAAATAAGCATTTTAAGGACTAGAAGATGCGTTCACATCAACCGCAGACAATAAAAATCAGATTAAAAATAATAAAGAGGGGGTGATCCCACCCAACTTTAGAAACACTCCTATAGTAGAGTAATTATTTAATCAATTATTTTAGTTTTTAGGTACATTAATAAAGTTGGTTAAAAAAAAATTAAAAAAAACAAATTTTTTATCAATAATTACCCTTATCTTTGAGTTTTATTAACTATTTACATTTTTGGCTATATAACTTCTACAAATATTTTTTTAATTTAAAATTTAACTACAAAAATTAATTTAATAACATAAAAGTTATTTAAATATTTAAATAAAAACTAGCGGCGAAATTCGAAAAAGTAAAAACAAAATTTGTAGGAATTGTTATGTTCTACAATTTTGATTTCTTGTAATTTTTCAGAAAAATCCATAATTTTGGATCAAAATCTAAAAAAGACGCAAAAGTCTATACCCATATATATATATATATATATATATATATATAAATCTTTCACGCCCTCTAGCGGCGAAACTATGCAGAACAGAAAAAATAGTAAGTACAAAATATGTAGAAAATTTTATGTTCTACAACTTTAATGACAAGTAATTTTTCATAAAAATTCATTTTAAAATAAATTCAAACTACACCCTAAATCGCTTAGTGCATTTTAAACAGACCCCCATTTCTATTCGAAGCTTATGTTTTATTTTTAAATTCCTTTCACATTTTAATTGTTTACCTATAATAAAATTATATAACTGAAGATTTTATGATCCCATTATTTGTTACTATGCAGAAATATGATAGATATAAGGCGCTTCCTTTTTCACAGAAAATTTACCTATCACTTATTAATTTCATTACGTTAATAGGAACTAACAAAATTATCGCGATAGTCTCCCGTTGCTATAAGCAACGTAAACAAAAAGGAGCCTTCTAATTGGTTGAAAATAAATTTATGAAATTCTCAGTGTAATGTTGACATGATTCGGTGAAATTGTTTCATATGACACAAAATGACAAAATTTGAAGAGTTGTTAGAACTGCCAAAAAATTTTCATAAAAATTAACTGATTAATTTTCGTTTTTTGTAATTATGGACAATAATAGTGAAAATATTATAAGACTTAATACCTGCTGGATAAACTGGAGATAACCAAAAAAAAAAAGAATTAACAATTATTAAATGGATTTTTTTCAAATTTCATCAATATTAAAGAAAATACTAATTCACTAAATATTTTTAATAACTTTAAAAATATTTTTGAATACAAAATTAGATTATTTATAAGTAACTACATAAAACTGTTATATTCGGAACTCAATTTTAAAAAGTGCAATAAACGTATTTCATTATTATCTAATTGCCTAATTTTTTTATTAAATAATTTGCCCGTTTTGGGTTTTAGAATTCGAGATTTTTTGTTTATAAATACTCTGAATTTGTATATATGTCTCGCATTGATAATTTTCTAAATTCTTGTTATTAAAAAACAGAAAGTATACGTACGTAATACAATTTTAAATAAAATAATCCTATTTTCTGAAAAACACGTTTTGACCTAAAGATAAATGTAATTTCCAGCCCTCCGGACGACCCAATTATTCATTAGGTAAACAATCATTACTATTTTATAAGGGGATTACCGGACCAAACGATATGTACCCTAATAGAAGATCCGAAAGAGATCAAAAAGTACTATGTGTTTGAATTATTTCCTAGTTTAAAAATAATATTTGTAGAAGTTATAACCAAACATGTAATTAATTATGGCTCAAAATCTTGTAAAAATTATCATTCATAATTAATTTATTGTATAAATTTATTTTTATAAATAAATAATTTATTTAATTTCACTTATTTATATTAAACCCAAAACTCTCGTACAAATGTAACTATTGGTGGAGACCAAGAAACGTGGTCAAAAGGGATAAGACACGCCCCCTATCATAAAATATGCTTCTTATGACCACACTTTTGCCCCTCAGGTGTTTCGGTTCGTCTAGTAAATCATGCTCTTAAGGGAAATTCGCAGGAGTAGAAAAGTTCTATTTTTTATCGAAAAATATCTTGAGAATTTTTTCAAATCGATCGAAAGAAATTTTTTGAAATTTTTTTTATAAAAAATTTTATACTTTTATATGCATTTTGAAATTGCAGGTCATCCAATATTCTCTGTTGCGATTTTTTTCCTGTCTAATTAGTGCGCTTGCAGCTTGACCAAAAGTATCTGAATTTTTTCAAATCGAAATTTTTTGGCCAGTTTATGTCTCTTTGCAGTTTTACTTAATGAACAATAACATAATAAATCTTCAAATTTCGTTTGAAGAGCGGTAAAAGGCACAAAAAGATTTTAGACAAACGAACTAATCGGATAGTGAAAAAAATCGCAACGGAAAATATTGGATGACTTGCAATTTCAAAATGCATATAAAATTAAAAAATATTATTTTATCAAAAAAAATCGGTTGTGTCGCCCCAAAACTTTCCCCACGAATATCCAGAGACGAATACTTTTTCACATATTCGGAGGTGGCGAGAAAGTAAACTGAAAAAAAATTCTTCCGATCGATTTGAAAAAATTCACAGTTATTTTTCGATCAAAAATAGGAATTTTTGTACTTTTGTGAATTTCCATTAAAGTATTTATTTACTGAGATAAAAAATCTGATGTGGCCAACACATGACCTCTCGCCATTTTTGAATCAAAAATTTACAGGTTGACACAAAAAAGTATGAAAAAAAATTATTTTTTTGTAGATCTGGCAACAATGGCAAAAGTTTCGAAAATGTTAATGAGATGAAAATAAACTATAGGGTATACAAAATATATGTGTAAAACTTTATTGCCGTTTTGTATAATAATGGCGACATCACCCATAGCAACTGCCACTTCCGGTTGTGCGATTGGCACCAAAATCTAATCAGATCTAATCTAGGGTATCAGAATTCTGTATGCAAAATTTCAAATTTTTTTATTCAGCAGTTTTTGAGTTATCGTTACTACAACATCCATCCAAACACACACACACACACAAACACACACGCACACACACTAACACACACACACACACTAACACACATACACACACAGACATCATCGCGAAAATATCAAAATCGTATTCTAGGGACCTTAAAACGTGTTTATCCATTGAAAACTCACTACCCAATTTTTAGCATGATTCCTATACCTCTCTTATCTGAAGGGCGAGAGGTAAAAATAGTAAAATTCACAGTTAAGAATTTTTTGTAATTTTTTATTATCATTAAAAAAAATAATGCCATTGTTCATAACTTTCTTAGTTAACTTAGTTTTTGACTACCGCCCGAGAAAATCGAAGAATTTACACAATATTTTTAGAGATTAAAAACAATTTTTTTAAATTTTAAATATACACTTCAAAAAATATAAGTATTTGACTATCGGATGCCTAAAATTTATTTCTTAATAGTTATAAACAATGTAGCTGTGATCTTTTAAAAAAAAATTGTTAACTCGGCCCCTATTGGTCGTGGGGTATTCATTTTCTTTTCAAATTTTTCGTTTTGAAATCAGCTTTTGGTATTTGTAGTTAAAAAATGATACGATGTACAGGGGCGCACCAGCTCTAATTGTTTATAACAAAAAAGTTTTCCTCTTTTTAAAGCAATAAATAAAGGGTTAAATGTTACTTTTTTTATTTGGTTCAAAAAAATCTTAAAAATATAAGTATCAATGAAGAGAATGAGCCCTTATAGAAGTTAAAATATTCATAGAAAAAAAAGTATGAGCAATAAACATTTACGGTGTTGGGATAAACAATATCAAATATCTCAGCAACAAATTAACCAATTCAGTCTTGCAATGGCTTGTTTGATTCAGAATCAAAAAAACCTTGCTTTTAAGGTAATAATAATATGAAAAAAACTTTTTTTGTAATAATTATTATCATTGCAAAAAAAACGACATTTTTGACGGTTCTTCGCTATTTTTTAATAAACTGATTGACCAAATAAATCGCGGAATGGATCAAATTAAAGGTATTATTAATGCCGAAAAAAAAGTATTAAATACTTATTTCGCTAAAATCAGTATTGTTGCTTGTAGAAGCGAAAAACATGTTTTCACTAACTTTGGACCTTCCTAATTTGTTTATGCAAGTTTTTTTCATGTGTATATAGGCATGCTAGTTTTATCTCTGTCTACAACTTGGTATACTTTTCATCCTGTAGCAAATTTACGTCGTAAAAGACCCTTTTTTCTCCCTATAGACTGGACTAATAATTTTTAAACAGAGAGAGAGTTCTGTAATTTCAAATTTGAATATATAGTTTTTAACTTTTACAATCTATATTTTTTGAAATTTACTCTTAAACATGATTAGTATTTTTTAACTGTTCTGTTAATAAATAAGCAAAAAAAATATACATAAATAAGAAGAACCCACCAAAAAACCAAAACTAATGATTTCCAGGAGACCAGGACGAAATTTTGTGAAAATATCAAGATGAAAATTTCATAAAAATTTCATCCAGTCATCGTGGAGACTACTAACGCATTTACCCGATAATAATAGTAAATTGGTGACATTAACACCAGCAATGTTTTTAATGGACGTAAAGAAGAAATGGAATATTTATCCTCTGAAGGTGAAAGTTTCTGGTAAAAGTCTGAAACGAACCTTAAACTAAAAGAAATTAAACAAAAATTTAGTTTTGAAGAAAATTACATTTTCTCACCTGCTTTTCATTCATTTTATTAACTACATCATTAACGTAATTGTTAATTTTTGACACAGATGACCGATTTTTTATTATTTCTTCTAAAATGCCTAAATCGTCATCATTCGTCGCCATTTCTTAATTTGCACTACACTGGACATCAGCTCTTATGCAGGTGCGGATAAACTGCACTCAGTACAATTTTGCTTGCACTAGTTTTCCAATGGAATATGAAATATTGGAACACTTTGTTTAGAATAAAAAACTAATCTTGATTATAGACATAATAATAAATAAAAGGAAGAAATTACTGTGAAGAAAAAAAAAAGACAGACTCAAAATGGATGGATAATGACAAACTGAAAAAGAGAACAATTAAAGCAGAACAAATTAGGGTAAGAAGTAAAATGAAACATTTATATTTTTTTAGGGTTCCGTACCCCAAAGGGTCGAAACGGAATCCTATTGCTCTCACTCGCGTGTCCGTCCGTCCGTCTGTAACACCTTTCTAGCAGCTAAACCGTTGGACCTATATAGAGTCTTCAAATTTTCACAGTATATGTGTCTTGTTGACCCAAAGCCATATAAATTATAAAAAATATTTTTAAATGTTTTGAAGGGCGGCTCCCATACAGCTAAAGGGGGGGGGGGGTGCTGAAAAAAAAATTTGGCCAACCCCATCAAGTGAGGTATCGTTAAATAGAGCTCGTTGAGTAGACAAATGCCATTTTACAAAATTTTGTTCCGAAGTATTTTTTAACTTTCCATTGACCTATAAACTTGAAATTTGGTGATAATGTTTATTGTTACGTATATTTTACCAACAAATACTAATATATTAATAAATATGATTTTTTCTTTCCCATTCCCTAATTTTTAGGGTTCCGTACCTTTGTATTTATGCGAATTGTGATAATTCGATTTTTTATTATTTTTATCTGTGCAATCGTATGAGTTTTAATAAAAAACGCATTTTTCATCTTCAATTATTTTTCTATCTTTGTCGGTTACGCTGATATTAACAAATTTATTCGTTACATTTCAAAATTTGTGATATTCATAATATTTTTTTCTTTGTCGAACACACATGCTCCATTTTATTTTTCTTTTCACTTGTTTAAATCTTTTTACCAAGTATTTTTGACTTATTAGTTGGATTAAAATTTTAAAGTCCTTTAAGAATCCTGATACTGCAGAGCTGGCTTATATTCTACATTTTTTTATGATATTTTGGTCAGAAAAGTTTTTATTTTAAGTAAAAGAAAATATTAACAACCAAACGGATTCCATTACATCTTTGAAATAATTTAATTTATTTTGAGTACTACAACTCCTTGGTTGACTAGAAAAAAGTCCAGTAGTTTGATTTTTATATTTTCCTATCAACCTGAATACATTACACTTAATTGTTAGTTTTAAAATTTAAGTACGACCTTGATTCATTATTATTATCTCGATACTATAAATAATTATAAACAACATATTTTTGGGGGAATTCCACTCCGATTCCGAACCGTTTAGAAATTTATGACCACTTATTAAAGATGTTTTTATTAACAGAAACTACATTTTTGCATATGTTTAAATTAGCGGATTTCGTATAATAGATTCAATTATAATAAGTAAATGAAAAAAAATAATTTTCTAATTAATGTGGTTTTTAATTTTTTCCAGAATATGTCATTTTTAGTGTATGTGGTAGCTTAAAAATTAAAATAAATTCCAGCTAGTCACTTTTTATTAAGTCGGCTAATTTTTTTTTATGTTTGAATACATGATCTTCCTGCACTCCATTTGCACAGTTTTGGACACCTAAATTTACTTTTTGCACAGTTCTCTAAAGAAAGACATAGAATTTTTTAAGTGGGGTGTGCCAATTGGACAATTACAGATGGTACAATTAATACATTAAATTGGTACTCAAAATAGAGGTTACCAAGAAAGTTTTCCGAGAGTTATGAAAATTGGAGATTTTATAGATTTTGATGTGCTCTTTCTAAATTTTTAATCATATCTTTGCCGCTCGCGCCGCCATATTGGAAAGATGGTGGATAAAAACAGTTTTTATACAATATCTTCTTTCCTCTGTTTTATGCAATAACCTTTTTTTTGTAAAATCAATAATTTTAGTATACGAGTGCCGCAGTCTACTTCAACATGCGTTTTAGCCAAAAAACTCATTTCCACACCACCATGAGGTAAAATAAGTGACGCGATTTTTTTTATCGTCGTATCCCCAATAGGTCTAATCTACATGCAATGCACTATTTAAAAATTCAGCGGATTCTCCCCACTTATCTATTTTTTAAAAAAGGGGTCGGTTTAGTAGTTAGACAATAAAGAGGATACGTCTCAGTAAGTTGGAACCATATGGGAAACTTTTTTATTATTAATTTTAGGAAAAAAACTTATTCCTCATAAAAAGTTTTGCATGTTCTAAAATCTAAAATACAATCATCAGATATCAATTTTTTCCAGTGGTATACGAGGTTTGTCAAAAAATATGAATTTTACTCAAGAGTAAAGTACCTTTAAATTTGACAATATCGAAAAATGTTAATGAAAAAAGTTGATCAGAACTAAAAACTAAGTTCAAAAAAAATTTTTCTTGCTTAAAATTACTTTTCTCGACGTTTTGAGCCACCCACAACACGATTAGATGAAAAAAACCAGTGGTCCAATTTCAAAAATTCTTTCGCCGAACCCTATTATTTTTGGGCATTCTAACTGTAAGAAGGGGGTGGAATCTGGAGGGGGTTAAAATTACAAAAAATTGATATCCGTAATTTTTGAATATTGTGTTTACACTTTTTTCATATTCTAATTATTATTATAAAATTAATTTGTATAAATCTTTTTTATCCGACCTACTGTGAAACTGGAGGGTGTTGAAATATCAAAAAAAAACGTTTATCAGGTCATTAGATTTTTACGATTTTTTACGGATTTTAAAAAATTTTGAAAGATGGGAAAAAAAATGGAAAAAATCTTGAAAAATCGTAAAAAATCGTAAAAAAAGAAAAAAGGTAAAAAGTTGTAAAAAAACGTAAAAAAAATCGTAAAAACCGGCAAAAAGTTGTAATATTTCCTAAATAATTGAAAAAATTGAGAAAGAAAAAATGTAAAAAATCGTAAAAATCGTGAAAAATCCTGAAAATCGTAAATAAGCGTGAAAAAATGGTAAAAAACAGGCAAAAGTCATAATTTAAAAAATTGAGAAAAAATGGAAAAATCTTTAAAAAAAAGTAAAAAATTGTAAAAATCGTAAAAAAAATCATAAAAAAAAATGGTAAATAAAAAGTCGTAAAATTTCGTAAATAATGCTAAATAATCGAAAAATATCATAAAAAATCATAAACCGTAAAAAACCGAAAAGAAACTGAAACAAATAGAAAAAAGGGAAATTAAAAAAAATCGAAAAAATAAAAAAATAATAAAATACAATCGAAAAAAATCATAAAAAATTGTAAAAAAAAAAAACGTAAAAAAATCGTAAAAAACAGGCAAAAGATGTAAAATTTCGTAAATACTTTAAAAAATTGAGAAAAAGAAAAAAAAATTTTGTAATTAATTTAAAAAATTGAGAGAGATAGAAAAAAAATGGAAAAAATCGTAAAAAATCGTAAAAATTGGTAAAAAAATCGTAAAAAATAGCAAAAAATGGTAAAAAGTTCTAAAAAATGGTAAAAAGTGGTAAAGAATGGTAAAAAACCGTAAAAAAAAAAACAGGAAAAAGTCGTACAATTTCGTAAACAATGCTAAAACATCATAAAAAATCGTAAATAATTCTGAAAAATCGTAAAAACCCGTAATAAACGGTAAAAACCCAAAAAACTGGAAAAATCTGGAACAAATAGAAAAAAAGGGATAATAACGGGAAAGGTCGAAAAACGCGAGTAAATTAAAAAAAAAAAACGAATAAAATCATAAAAAATCATGAAAAATCGAAAAAAATCGGAAAAAACAAAAAAAAGACGGAAAAATGTTTCCCCATTAAAAAAAAATAGGAAAAAAGACCCTAAAAAATTTAATTTTAATAAAAATATATAATAAAATCAATTTTTTTCTTAAAATTTGAATCTCGACTGACAGAAGCGGAACTTTTTGTCATAAACAGATTATCGCAGCCTGTTTAAATGATTACGGTTACTTACGTTACTTGAAGGATTCATGCTCCACAATTAGATGATATGTTATATTTGTTTAATATTGTTTCTATTTTGAATAAACATTTATCTCTTGTGATTATAAAAGTCATGATAACCTTCTCGTTTCCTAATGTTTTCTAACAATTTTGCAATTTAAACACGTAATGAATGCATTTATTTTGTATTGTTATTGTACCTAAAAATACATTTTAAAAAAGAATGCATTTTTTCAATGTAAATGCTTGCTTCTAACTACTTTTATGTAGGTTTTAATTTTTTGTTTTATTCCACTTTAAAATTTTTATCTAGGAATTTATCGTAATATTATTAAAACTAAGCTTTATACTTACAAGTAGTTACCTTTATCTTGAATTCCTTATATTGCACATCTAAAACAATTTACGATTATCTTGTTATCTCGATCATGGCCTAATCATAATTTAGCCAATAACAAATTTATATTGTAGTCAGCAGAATAGGTAAAACATCCCGCATCCCGCTATTTCAACAAATATTTTATGTTTTCGTTATTTTTGTTTCAACTTAGAATTAGCGTTAACGGGCGAATTCAGAATTCAGAATTTCGATTTGTCTTTGGAAAACAAAACAACAACTAACTTGTCCCGGTACCCTTCTGATTACGATTAACCCTATCTTTTGTCTAACTTCGACCCTACAATGACTTAACTCTTCAAACTAACCCCCCATTGAAAAATAGACCATTAGAAGTGTGTCAGTTGATTAATCGTTAACTGGCTCCAATTAGTGTTATATAAATTATTTATTATTTTCAAAGCTAATACTTAGAATTCATGACCATATCAGTAGATATGCCACTTTAGTTAGTGCCAATTTTATAACATATGTCTTTGATTAAAAATCTACTTGTAACAAGTTTTTCTGTTTCGTTTATTCGATCAAATATAAAAGTGATATTTAAAAATCCTTATCGCCGCTTTGGCGAGCACAATTTTTGGATCATGCTGGCACCTGATTTTCTTTTGTTTTATTTTGTCCGAGAAAGGCGGGAGTTCTTGGCAAGGGCCACAATAGATGTTTTCAAGTGAGCAAACTGAAACCGATCGTGTTAAGTCCATGTGCCAGTTTAAAACAATTGCGTATTTTTTAGAAACGTTAGAATAATCTATTGTTATGATCAAATAATTTGAAAATGTTTAATCTGTATATTTCTCTTCTTTATGCTTTTGCTTTTAAATCTGGATATAAATCTTCTTAGCTTCTACACCAAATAAGCAATTCTTACTTTCTTCTAGTTATTACGTCTTTTATACAGGGTGTCCAGAGATGAAACCGACAAAACTTAGGGGGTTATAGAGACTGCCAATATGATTGCAAAAAGTCATATACAAATGTCCAAAACCGCTTCGTTACTGATATACAGTGTGATTTTTGAATTTAGACAAAAAATTCAATCCGCCATATTAAATACAGGGATAACCCCATTTGATTTAAATTTGGTACATGAATTAAACTAAATTGCCTTAATAAGTAGCCCTTTGAACGAATCCAATATCAGGACCGGAATATTTTTTTTCTTCAATCTTAAGTTCTTGTAAGATTAACTCACCCTGTATAATGATTATCAAAAATCTGAGCTCAGATTCTAAATCTACGAAAAAAATCGTACAGGAACTTGTTAAAAAAGTTTCTGGCACCATTTCAGTTATTCCGTAATAAATTATTATTTTCAATTTTTTCATTCGAGAAATTATTTTTTGGATAAAATACCATCAAAAATGGGTTATTATAATAAAAAATTACAAAACCAAGACATAAATATTGTTATTTTCTTTATTTAATTCGTAGTAAAATTTTATAAAATACTTTCATAACCCAAGAAAAGACGAAAAAATAAATTCGTATCAGGACGGGAATGAGTCATTTCTTGTAAGAATAACTGTTCTAGTATAATTATTATCAATATTCTGATCGCAGGTTCAAAAACTGCTAAAAAAGCGGATAGGAATTTGTTTAAAAAGGACTGTACTGAATTTTTTATAAATTATATGTGCTTACTAATTTTGAATTTATGAAAGTACAACACAACGCACAATAATTTTTTGTAATCAACATAACAAAAAAAAAAGAATTCATAACAAACTTTTACTAATGTTAAAATAAATTTTCAGGGTTATTTCTAACACTATTACATGCAGCAGTAATTTTCTCTAATAAATGTTCTTTATTTCTAATTTCTTCATTATACACTTCTAATTTTAAATGGCCCCATAAATAGTAGTCTAGGGGTGTTAAATCAGGGGACCGCGGTGACCAATTTACTAGACCTCCATCTGTTGAGGTAAGTGACACAAGCCTACTGTATTTAGACAAAAATTGTAAGCTACTGATACGGATTTATTCTTCACTTTTTTGGGTTATGAGAGTATTTTATAAAATTTTACTAGGAACTAATTAAAGAAAATAACAATATTCATGTCTTGCTTTCTTAATTTTTTATTATATTAACCCATTTTTAATGGTACTTTATCCGAAAATTAATTTCTCGAGTGAAAACATTTAACATCATAATTTATTACGGAATAACAGAAATGGTGCCAGAAACTTTTTTAACAAGTTCCTGAAGGATTTTTTTCCGTAGATTTCGAATCTAAGCTCAGATTTTTGATAATCATTATACAGGGTGAGTTATTATTACAAGAACTTAAGATGGAACAAAAAGAATATTCCGGTCCTGATATTGGTTTCGTTCAAAGGGCTACTTATTAAGGCCATTTAGTTTAATTCATGTACCAAATTTAAATCAAATGGGGTTATCCCTGTATTTAATATGGCGGATTGAATTTTTTATCTAAATTCACAAATCACACTGTATATCAGTAACGAAGCGATTTTGGACATTTGTATATGGCTTTTTGCAATCATATTGACAGTCCCTATAACCCCCTATGTTTTGTCGGTTTCATCTCTGGACACCCTGTATACTCCAATTTCGCATAATGAAACGACACTTTTTGTTGTTAAATATAATTATTGTGATTAAGTCAAATTTTATTATGGGTTCATTCCACGAATAGAATTTGAAATATATCAGAAGTAAAATATTAAATAAAAAAAATTTTGGCCGCCAGTCAGTTGATTTTTTTGTTGTGATTAGAAACAATTGACAAAAAAACTATAATATATTTCAAAATCCGTCCTTTCTTTTTTTTGGATTAAGGAAATTAAACTCAAATGAAACGTTATATTTGTTTATGAAACAGAGTTTTTTTATTATTTTCTTTTCAAAATTTCGAACTTATCTCCTTTATGGTAGAGGGTCTTGTTTTTTTGGTGATGTAGCTGTCCCGTCTTTAATTGTCCAGATAAAAAAAGAGGTCTTTTTGGACCCGGCAAAACTTGACCACCGTCCAGATAAGTGACAACTGCTTGTGAAGTGGAACCAGCAATAAGCAAACCACCAAAAAACCCTATAAAATAAAGGGGAGACAAGACAGAAATCTTCAGTAGAAAACACTGGCGATATAAAGATATAAAGGAGGTTAGTAGCATGTGTAAGGCATTTTATAAGAATGCTAAGAGAAGAGAGGGACATGACGCGAGTAAAAAAAAAGAAGGGGAACATCAAGCGAATATGAAACTATAAAATATACAAAGTAGAGGAATAATGAAAATACGGGGTGGCACAAAAAAACGTAACAATAATGATAACTTTAAATTTCTTCTTTATAATTTCAAATATATTTGTTTTATTTTTTAAATTTATGAAATAAAATTCATCCTCTAATTATCGGTATATGTATAATTTTTATTTCATTTTTCTTACAGCATTAAAAATATCTTTTTTATACATAAACTTATCATGGACATTCCAACTTTTTATCTGACGTCTGTTTATTTTTTTTCAACTGTTTCTTTTTTAATAATTTTTTTTTTTACTTAATCCACTACAATCCAGTACAATACTTTGCTTCCAATTGACCTGCAAAGAGCATGTCAAAACTCAACATACCTGTCTAGCCTATTCTGAGCAACAAATGGAGAAAGATTAATTTAACTATGATTTGCAAAGAATATTTTAAACATAGCAAGATAGTCTACGCTGATTCGATGGTCAGGATAGGGAATTCAATGTGTTAGAGGGAGAGGATGCAGAGGTTCAATGTATCAGAGCTGGTCTTTAGATACTTCATCTTCGTCTGATCTGATAGCAAACGTACCTGACAGAGCTGATGACTAGACCAGACGGAGCTAAAGTACTGAAGACCGGACCAGAAGGAGCTGAAGACTAGACCAGAAGGAGCTGAAGACTAGACCAGACGGAGCTGAAGACCGGCTATAACACGCGAACGTCTGCATCCTCTCACTCTAACACATTGAATTCTCTATCCTAACCATCGGACTACTACAAAGTGAGCCAAGCGACTAGTTATGTTATTTTGGGTATGGCGTTTTCCAAGAGGTTAAGTATCTTCTATTTATTGGATCAAAAATCTTCAAATTTTCGTTGACTTCTCACATTTATTTACTGTTTTTCTACCAAAACCAGAAAAACGAAAAGAACTGTTTTTTTTTTCTTTTTTAATATTATTTTTTTATTTCTATTAAAATATTAATTTGTTGTTAATTTCTCGTTTTATACATGTTAGAGTGTTAACGTAATAAAACATTCATAGGCGTAACAAATATTTTAGTAGGCAGTTAAAATAGCTTTTATACTTGGTAGGTTAAATGTGAAAAAGCTGTTATATTGAAAAGCCAGTACAACCTAAAAATTATTATTACACTAAATATTTATTTAATTAGATTTTTTTTAGATTTTCAATTTGAATTTTTTATTCAAAAAAATAGATGGAAAGTTAAAAATCCAGCACCATCAACCTTTTGTCATTTCCTTTCAAAATTTTCTTCTGAAAATAGTTTTTTAATAAAATCAAATTTAAATGCTAACTTTTAATAACAAGAATTTACATTGCGGTACATTTGTTATGGACTTTGCCAGTATTTAATGAAATAGATTCAAAAAACAAAATTACATCAAAAAAATGAAGCTCATTCCAGCACTATCTGAGAATAATGACGAAACGTAGAAATATTTTGAAAAATATTGCAATAAGTTTTTATTAGTTTGTTATATATACTGGCATATAAAATATTTGGGATTAGGTTTGGAATGAAACGGAAAAATTAGAGGTGTTAAAAGTTGGCGCCAGAAACGAGCTGCCAGTCCCAGTCTGACACCGCAGGTCTTTTTATTATTTGGCCACTGGCCGGTTCCTTTAGACACTTGATTTCTGATTTTAAAAGGGAGACTGATAAACATTTTATGTAAGGTCTGATCATAAGGAGTTTAGAATGGATTATTAATTTTAAGTATAAGCGCGATCAACGTTGACCTAGTTTTAATGAAATAATAGATAGTACAAGGTATAGTACAGTACAGATGAACTTAAAAATAAGATAATCATGAAAAACAGGTGGATGGAGTTCATCACTTCAAGTTTAAAAGCGATAATATCAATACATTTTATTCAAATTAAACAAGTACTTATTGACGTTATTTTTAAATTACTTAACATAAATAATGCACTTAGGTGTACTTATATAAAATTATACGGGGTGGGACCGGTTTGCGAGTTATTTGGGGAAAATTGAAATGGGCGATTTTCGTTTTATTTGTCCATTGAATTTATATACATTACTCCCAATAATCTATATTTTTAGCTATTGTTTTTGAATAAATATGAATTGTACATTCTTGTTTGTATTTTCAAAACGCAATTTAAAATCTGCCTGAACCTCAAAAAAGAGGGTAACAAAATATGCACGATACTTATTTATGTCCCCTAAAAAATATTCTAATGATGTTCAATTGAAAACAATAGTTGCGTGTCATTCAGACGGATTTAGATTGAGAATGCAATTCATAGAACAGACGGAGCCCGGCGATAGATTTTTAACTCATGAATTAAAAATGTCAAATGCATCTGGCAAAGACATCTAAAGCCAGAGGCGTTGCGCCACTCGCACCACATAACAAATACAATTATTTTCTTATCTCTCTCTCCCCCAATGATGTCATTACCAGATGCTTCATGGGCGTCTAATTCAGTTAATACTCGATGGATTTATTAAAATAATTAAGACTGGAAACATAACAAATACTTATCTATAAAAGGTGCTTTCATATTAAATATTCCCGTCGACATGTACTAATTTGTAAATTACATAATGTCGCTGACCAACGTGGGGCGCAAAGTCATCTGCGCATAAATTCTTCTGAAAGTGATTCTTTCAAATTTGAATTCATCTAGGATAATAATAGAAATAATCACATTAAGAATAACTATTGGTAAGATTCTGTTACAGGGGTAAAGGGGTAATTACCTCCTCCCCAGGATACCAAAAAATAGCACGAAAAGAAGAAATAAAATATAGGAAATATAGAAACGGACAAACAAATTTGTCTAAAAGTTTGATTACCCCCCCCCAGGAAAAGAAGTTATGTACGCCCTTGGACAGTGACAATTTGGAATAAACCATATTTACCTAAAAAAAAGTAGAGTATGACGTCACTTTTAAAAGTATATACATAGGCGTAACGGTAAAGGGTAAATTTCTTCGATATGGCGAAAATTAATACTTAAAATTGAAGACAATGAAAAATTAATCTCTTGGTAGGTAGAATGAAAAGGAAATTACTTAAAAAGTAATAATAAAATAGAAAAAATAAAGATTTATTAAAAATTCATCAAAATACTAATTATAGCTAAGAAACTTTTATATTATACAGTAAACTTTTCAATATTTGCTTTAACTATTAACTAGAATTATCTATACCTAGAGGACATGTAATATCTTAAAAACAACAGTTTAAGTTAGTCTTTACAAATACCAATAATTACATTCATATAAAAAAATAATAATCTAAGCAAATACAGTAGAGTATAATACGCAAATAAAATCCAATAAACTGTTAGAATAATAACTATATACTTATAGTTAGTATTATTTACAATTTATGTATTAATCAAGTTGTTAGTTGTTAATGTCAGTTGTTGTTATATACTTGTAATAAAAATTTATAAACAGTCAGTCAGTGTATCTTTAGAAGAATATTATAAATAGAAGTAAAGGCACTGCTTGAAACATATCTTGAATTGTATAAGGATATTCTAATATAAACATGTAATAAATTACTAAATAGTCGAGAAGCTTGGTAGAAATGTTCTTCATTCTTTTGTAGTAACGAAACAAAAAGGAATATATAGTTCATAAATATCAGTTATGCTTTTTAATTGTATAGGCATTTAATTAAAGAAAATTCATTATAATATCTTAATATCTTCAACACTGCAGAATATCGAGGAGGAACCATAAAATAAGGGAAACATTTCTTAAAAAATTGATTTTATTCATGAATATATTATAAAATTATGTACATATGTATATACTTATTTTGATACATTTTACCTTGAAATGGATTCTTGAAAAATTTGTGGTTGCAGTAGTTTTTTTTCTCAAAAACATGTACGAACGCCCATGGTTCAGAAATATAACCTCAAATAAACTTACTTGAAACGATAAAACTTGATTTAAATAGTCCAATTTTTTGCTCACTTCGCCTGTTTAACCATATTTATCTAACGTAAGTCTCTAAATCACTAATCAACTCCAAAAACACTAAATATTCGATTATTACAAATGACACATAATGACATTTAATGTAAGATGGCCTTAATATTTTACTATTAAACTTACAAATCTGTCATTTTGAAAGAAACTCTAGTGATCGCAGTTGCCAAATGGCAAATTAAATTATATATGAATTAAGAACCTAAACTGTTAGCATCGATTTAAAAATTAAACTTTTATAAATTTAAAACAATCATTTAAGCGACTTAAAGAGTCTTTCTGATCCTTTATTGAAATATACTTTGGTAAATTCTCAAATTTAAAAATAAGTTTGGCAACAATGAACGATCATTGTGACTTTATACCTCTCGGTGGTTTAGACTGTGAGGTGTTGTTGGCGTGAGGTGCCTCAACTAGTTGAATAATATCTTCCTCATCATCTGTTAGGAAGTCATCAAAAAGTTTAAATGAATTTCTCACTTCATCCATATCTAATTAATTTTTAAATATTTGGAATAATATATTATATACTTTATTAATTTTTAAAGTATCCAATAAAAAACAGTGCAAAATAATTTTTGACCACAGAAAAAATATTTTGTTTATTTTATTTTGACATAAACTTTCATCGCATCACAATTTATAAAACGCTGTATCATAGAAGTAAAAGTTAATTTCTTTTTGTTATAGATTAATACAAACGTCATTCTTATTGCACCTGTTATTTATAATCGAAACAATCACTTTGCATATCATGACTGATTGGTCGAAAATGTGACTTCCGCCAATATTATTGCGCATATTTGGATTTTAGGTGAACATCCTTATATCAGGTATCTATTGGTGTTTTCTCCAATGTAATGCAGTAAAACTCAATTTAAAATACAAGGAAAAAATATGTCCTTCCCAGTCAGTATTTCAGTTCGCCTCAATTGAGTTTCCTCTTTTTTCCCCTCGAAAATAATAAATCGTTACACAATTAATGAAAAACGAATTTAAAATACCTTATTTAAAATTAGTGCCAGTGAAGCAAAAACGATAAGATTAAACATGAAATAATGTGTCGTATAAAGTATATAATCGTATTATGATTTTTCTCCTCAATTTTCCCTCTCTAGCTTTTTCCCTGTCTTCTTCACCACTGAAGTCTAAATTTCCCTCCAAAGTTGAACTTCCCCTCATTGTAGAAACACTATTCCCAGTGTCAATCTGGAAGCATTTAACCATTGTACTATAGGAATCGGCACCCGTCTCTATGTTCTTTAGTTGATTTGATATTTCTTACTCCTACTACTGATTACAAATATTTATTTTATTAAAAGAAGTCTTGACTATCTAAATCTAACCTGTATATTTAGAAAAAAAATAAAAAAATATTTATCTTATTAAAAGAAGTCTTGACTATCTAAATCTAACCTGTGTATTTGAAAAATAAAAATAAAAAAAAACATTTCCTCGGGATTTGAACCAGGAACTTTTTCGTGTAAAACATACACCCTACCACTGGACGACACTCCGTATCACAATCATCAATAATCAAACTTTCAAGTTAAGGTACGATAAGTAGCAGATCGGTAGTAGGAGTAAGAAATTTACAAATCAACCAATGAACATATATAGGGACGAGTGCCGATTCCATTTAAATGCGATCGGGAAGGGGCAACCGACGATTATATAGAAAATCAATTTATTGAAAACGAGTTCATCCAATGCAAATTCTTCGAAAATCAATTCATTCAATGATAAATTCATCGATTCGTCATTTCATAGAAAAAAAATTTTTTGTAACTATTTCAGAGGAATGATAGTAACTGTACAGCAAGTATAGGAGCACAAAAACCCTCATTTTTACATGTAAAGCTCCATAAGTAATTTTGAGGTTCACTATGTCTATTTCAAGGTCGTTTTGCGTTAATTCAAGGTCACTCGTGACGTCATCATCCTCTGTATATCTGTATGCTAAATGAGTTTTTATCCTCTTTTAATCAGCTTTGAACCGCTGTAGTTCCGGGTTCATTTTGGTAAATTTTTGTCCACGTTCTCTTTCGATCTGGCTCCGATCCGCTCTAGATGAATCTAACCTGATCAAAAGCTAATCGGAAGCTGGGTCGAAAGCTGATCAAACTTGACAAGAAACGGATCGAGACTCGTCTAGCGCGGATCTGAAGCGGATCAAGACTAGTCTAGCACGAATCAGAACCTTGACGTGGACAAAAATTTACCAGAATGGACCTGGATCGACAGCGGATCAAAGCTGATTAGAAGATGATCGAGACTCATCTAGAAGAAAATCGAGACTCATCTAGCAGAGGATGATGACGTCACGAGTGACCTTGAATTAACGCAAAATGAGCACATATGATTTTAGTGTTGCCTTCATGCTTTATGCATGATCAGCTGACGTAATGTCACGGGCTCGATCTGTGACCTTGAAATAGGCAAAAAATTGCAAGAGTGAACCTTAAAATTTCTTAACGTAACGGAAAATTAAAAAAGTAGTGGACAATAAAAGTAAACAAACTACGAAATAATTTGCAAAAATTTTATTAAAAATTTATGATTTTTGATCAATTTTGTGAAGGACACATTTTATTATATAAAGGCGACAATAGAAACAGGCGAAACGACTTTTTTTTAGTCGTCAAAAATTTACAGTCCGATTTAGCCTTTTTTTTTGGTTCACAAAAATGTACAGTCGAATTTAACCTTAATCAGTAAAATTAATAAAACTGAGTAAATACTCAAACTCAAGTTTTTTTCAAAGAATACCCTCAGTTGTAGTTGAATAAAAACAGAGAATTTGCTCAGTTTCCCGGGCGAATGAGTTTTTGCTCCAAATATGTCTGAATAAAAGTCAGTAACAGCTCTAGGTCAAAGTATATTCTCAAATTATTTGGACTCTAATATGCTCACTTTCTGTCAGATTTATTATGGCGATGTACATGACCATTCGTAAGGAAAAAGTGTACAAAGAAAGAAGAGAAATTAGTGATAGTAAAAAGCTTTTAAGGTTTGAGACTGACAGTTTTGACTTTCTTATACAAGAATTTTTACCGGAAAGTTATGAGACTCGTGGCCTGTCACCTCGAAAGAAGATAGAGATTTTTCTCCGTTTCGTTGGTGATTCAGGCTTCCAAAGCAGCATTGCTGAAGGCAGTTTTGGATAGATTAATAGAAAAAGCACCAAACTGGATCAAGCACAACTTTATTCCCAGCAACAATTTTTACAATAAAGCCTTGTCAAACTTTTTTTCCAGTACACTATCATCATCATCACTTGACGTCATGGTGTGTGCTTGACGCAGTGTAGCCAACTGCTTTAGATAAAATTATGCGCTTGAATAAAAATAATGCGATTTTTGTACAATTTTTTGTGTTTACTGCTTATTTTATTTAGCTTGGTTTCCTGCAGTAATGTTTTTCCCTTGAAACTAAAAAGAGACAATTATTTTTTTTACTAGTAGATGGCGACAGTGATAGTTTAGTAGTAATGTAGTGTTCTGAGTTTATACATTCAAAATAAAATTTTTGACAAGTATAAAATGTGGAAATAATGCTATTTAATTTATATGCAAAAATTATGCGCAGACTTGTTAAATAATGCAGAATTTGCTTAATTATGCCCCAATTGGCAACACTGGCTTGACGGACGACTCAACATAAACTGAGCCAAGCAGAACAGTAATAGTCTAAGGATGTTCGATCTAAATCGATTATTTACAAGATCGATTTTTTTACCTACAATGGGGGAGTTCCTTCAATGTTGCCAATCTAGAAAAAGGTCTACCAACGGGGAAGGATTATTTTTGGTCAAAATCTACTTCATTATTTTCGCAATCATAAAATATGTGTACAAAATTCTATTGAGCTTTCCAGAATATATCGTTAGCGAAATATAATGATTTTAATAAAATCTTACTTCTGATTGGTTGAAATTTCGTTGTCAAATGTCATTCGTCATAGAGTAAGTATAACAGAGCGACATGATTCATTTTCAGCGACTGACCTACAGCCTTGGAGGATTGGTGGAACTAAACTGAATATTTTTGTTTCATTAACTAAAATTAAATTGTGTGAATAAATATTAAATTATAAGATCGATTGTTAAGAAAATCGATTTTTTCGATTTGATCTTTAGGTGCATCTGAATCGATTCAGAAGATCGATCTTTTGGAAAGAATCGCATATCCCTATACCAGTGTTGTTATGGAGGTATTTTTGACTGTGTTGAAGTTGGTCACAAAATAGTGCTGAAGTTGGTCACAAAGTAGTGCCCAATGGTACTTTTCGACTCGTTTCATGCTTTCATCTTCATCCCTACGTGGTTTATAAGGTCATAAAATAGCAGATTCCATTTGACCTTTATTTTTTGTCCACCCCACTTCATTTCGAATATTTCTAATATTTTCTGAAGAATAAATTCATTTCTAGTCTTCTTTTGGACCAAAAAATAGTCAGTAACAAACTCATTGCATGCGAAAAATGTCATAGAACGAAATAGTGCCAATTTTTGTCTATTTTCCAATAGTGAGTGCTCTAGTGCCACTCCAAAGCTGAAAGTGCCACTTTTGGTACAATTGTGCTACTTTTGACAACACTGAACAGTACTCGCCAAAGGCCCAGTGCCAAACTCAACATGCAAATATACACCACAAGTAAAGAAAGGGAGAATATTCTTAAGCGAGCAAATTCTCATGTTTCTCGTACGAATAAATTCTCAAGTTTTCCCGGCAGTTGGAGAATTTATTCTGCAGGTCAGACCTATTTTATTCACTCGGAGAAAATTCACTTTACTCATTATATGCTCCAAAGGCTCTGAAGTCCAATTTTATTCTAATCTAACCCGATTCAATTTTCTTAATCGATTTTCTAGTACATTTTATGTGAACATCCCTGTTCTATAGTTGTTAAAAATTTTTAACAAAAACATCAAGTTTACTCATGATTTTGAGGAAGAAAAATATCATTTTTTTCTCAAAAAAAAAAAATAGTGGTTTTACTCCTCCATTTCTATAGTTTCAAGGCCCAGCATTCGAGCACTCGTATAGCTATAGCCATAGCAACCTAACAAAACATTATCGCATCGTATCGCCAGGCGACGGATGGCGGCAGAGATCTGTGCGAGAAAGAGAGGCGACGAGTCGAGACGATCAAAGAGATGAAGCAGAGCGAGAAAGAATAAAGAGATGGAGCGTTTTGTGAGTGTGTGTGTGCCAGTGCCAGCTTGGATCAGTGACCGTGGCCAGCTGGCGCCATAGACTCGCCTTAAATAATACCGCACAAGTAGTAGTGCTACACCAGAAGAATGCCACCGGCCAGATGGTCGCCTCTTGTACGCGGCGAGCGTCGTTTGCACCATAACATCTTTCAAAAAAAAAAGATAATGGTAATTTGCAATATTTTCCTTCAATACATAGTTAAAAAATATGCTCTTATTATTTTTTTTTTTGAGAATTTTATATACGCCACTGCCCCTATAGTAAAATCTAGTAAGTCAATGTAAGAACATTTTAAGAAAAGTAACGTTTTAGGGGTCGTTCATAAAATACGTTAGCAAATAAGGAGGTGGGAGGGGTATTGTTTACTTTGACGAGATATGACAAGGGGTAGGGGGATCCAAATAACTGTGACGTTCACAGTTTATCAATTTAATTTTAATTTTTTTCTTAACTTGGCAGTTCTTAAATTTTTTTATTACGTTAGAAAGTCATTCTCAAGGACTTAAATCCTATGAATAGTCAAAAAATAATGTATGCTATTTTTAATCACAAGAATTCGTTTATATATACATACATCTAACGAAAATTTTATGAAATACTTAAGTCGTATCTGATATAAATAAGTTACTACCGCTACGGCTAGAGGGAGAATTATTATTTTTTAGCAAAGAAATTGAAACGAACAAAGAAAATGGTTATTCAAATAAAATAAAAAAAGAAGCATATTATGCGAAAAAATAACTTGCGTAGCATACCAGAACCAGGTTTAAAATTGGTACAGTTTCCCAATTCTGATATTCCCTGTTTGTAAAAGGGATGATACATTTTAATTAATTTCTCAAGTCAACTTTACACGATTTACTTGAAAAATAGGCGTTTGCAAGAAGCATTCGATATTTTTTGCAAACTTAGCAATTAAATCGTACTTAACTTAATTGTTAACATTTTTTAATTTATATTCATCTACCCAAAATTTATCTACAGTTATGGTACCGTCACTTGTGGATGAGGAACACATTAAATTTTGAATCTTACCGTTCAGTTTTAGTTTACGATATTCTTCGTCCATAGTTTGAAATAATTCGCGAAATAATACTGTTACCAATTTAGTGTGATTTAGAAACACAAAATTATGTATTAAATTTGTAGTACGGCAACTATTGAAAAAACATCAAACTTACTTTAATAACGGCAGCAGTTGTCTTAAGTATAATTACTTCCAATAGGTTATCCATATTATCGAATGTGGTCAAATGATGAGGTAGTAAAACTCTAAATCTAGCACCACAATTTAAAACATGAAATATTTTAAATCTTCTTGGTTACGGCGGCTAGTTTCGGCTGTATGCCACCATCAGACCAAGTTAAATATATAAGTGAAGTAAATAAGTAACATAAGAGTAACGAAGAATAAATTTAATTAAAAGTGCGCACGGGTACAAATACAAACAGTAGGCGGAACATTAGGATTACGTGGTACTAGGAACAATAATAACTTATAATGGTAATATTTTGGTTGAAAATGAGTTTGTTAGTGAAGAGCATCGAAGTCCACACCACCGTAATTAGATTGGATGGATTAGTTTAATACTATTAAATTTCTAATTTGATAACGGGAAAAAAATTGATAAAATGAAAAAAAAATATTTATTTTCTGTAGATAGAAAAATAGTCAAATTATATTGTGGAAGGGGATACTTCTATTATTTTTGGAAGCATTGGAAGAAAATGTGGTTAAGATTAGCTATAGATGCATTATCACAGTAACAATTAACAAAGTGGTAAGTCCAGAACACCGATTTTACTTAGATGGGAGGGGAATTTGCCGTGGTTAAATTCCATACGGGTGATAGTTGAGAATTTTATTTTGAAAAATCTAAAAATGGAAATATGTGATACTATATTGTTGGTAGATTTTTATGGATCAGAAAGTAGTGATTAAAGAATTTTTTAGTATTTTTCGATAGTCTGATTCCCAGTTTTTCCTATATTGAACAAGTCAGAGTAAACTACAGGGTTATTCATTATAAATGTCCCAGCCCTTACCATAGGTATTATTGCATAAACAAAAACAAAAACAAAACTACAGTGGCGTGCGTAGTTTAGCGGACACAAGAAAAATATTCGTGTTTTTTAAATGAGACACCCTGTATATTATTAAATTCTTGAAAAGATGTTTTTCTTCTGATTTCAAAAATATACCATATCATACCCTTGTCTTACACCGTTCTTAAGATATTAAAGGATAAATATAGTAAATTAAACTAGTTGCTATAAATATTGAAAAGTCAATATTATCAAAGAAAGCTATGAAAATCACAACTGTCATGTTTATTAAATGTCATATCTTTATACACTTCCAACAACTTTTATAAGTTATTATTTATTTATAGTTGTAAAGTTATCTTTGTTATATTCGTTATCTATTATTTGTAATTTTAATTAAATGTTGACCAAAACTTTTATTTAAAATCTTAAGAACGGTGTAAGACAGGGATATTATGGTATATTTTTGAAATCAGAAGAAAAAAATCTTTTCAAAAATTCAATAATATACAGGTCTCATTTAAAAAACCGAATATTTTTCTTGTGTCCCCTAAACTACGCACGCCACTGTAGTTTTGTTAACGTAATAATAAAATTAGTTTATAACCACACAACTTTTATTTCAAACATTTTTTTGTTTATGCAATAATAACTATGGTAAGGGCTGGGACATTTCTAATAAATAACCCTGTACCTCCGTTATTATATCGTTTTTGCATACTTGATTTTCAGCCAGATCTACGTATTCATTTCCTGGGATTCCAGAGTATCCTTTGACCCATATAAAAATAATATGTTTATTTTCTGTTTTTAAGGAGTGAAGACTAGAATTAATATTAATTAATAGTACTAAAATCAGCAATTGGTAAAAAAAAAGTAAAGAGACAAATATGAAAACTTGTTTTAAATTAAAATACTTTCCACGTAGATTATTTTACTAATTGGTAGCCATGACTGAAACCGAAAATGTTCGAAAATGGTACCGCACAGCTCATTTTGCCTTGTCTAATTTATTTATTTCAAATCACGTTTTTGTATATCCGCTATTAGAATAACATTAAACAATTTTAGCATACTTAATGGTATGTTGAGAATGATTCGTAAGATTTTATAAGTTTTTAATAACACAAAGGACTCCTCACTTTTCTTATGGAAAATGGTTTTCGGACAATTTTTTTAAAAAAATTTGTATGTTTCGAGATATTTGTGATCAAAGTTGGATAAATGGGTAATGTAAATGAAAATAACAGTAAACTTATATATCCTTTTCGCACGAAAATAAACCAACCTAACCTAATAGTATTTTGTATTCCATTGAAAATGAACTAGTGTACATTTTTCATGAACTTCTTTAGGTGTCAATGCAACACTGGTGCAAAGCCAGTACAAAACTAGTTTTACTAATGAAATTCGCTAAAAAAGCAACAATTTGAAATAACGGTCTGAGTCAATTGTCGTTTCAGTTTGTTTAGTCTTTAAAGCTGGAGCGAATAGATAAGTTCACTTTTCACTGTATGGTGCATCTTTTATAAAATCCATAAGAGCCTAACAGTAATAAATTCATTAAGGGGCCGTCCATATAATACGTCACTCAAAATTTTACTTTCTTGGACCCCTCCCTACCCCATCATCACACTTTCATCGACCACCAACAAATATTACATCACAAAAGCTAGCTCATTCTCCTATATATGTAGATTTTTAGTAAAATTTAGTTTCAGGTTTGGTAGAATAGGATATTTTGCACCATGTAAGAAAAAATCTAAAATAGGTATTTATGATAGATTTTGTAAATAGGAAGAGAGAAAAATGTTAATTTTTATTCATACAAATGCAATATAAATTTTATAATTCGATTTTAAAAATCATTTTTTAAAGCTGTTTTTGAAATGTCAAAAACGCAATCCGCCATATTGACTTCCGACGTGACGTCATCTTTATAGTAAACGCAATAGATTTTTGTTGTACTGTGTGTGTTAATTTTAATTTTTTCGAATTATCACGTAAGTTAATTCTGACTAAATTTTTTGTGGAATAATGATATACATTCTTTCTTCCACTAGTTGAATAATAAATTTAAGAATCCACGGTAATTATTAGCCAATCACATCCTTTGATGTCTAGAATTTATATTAATATCAACACAAATCACATTGCTTTGAAAATAACTAACCAATCGCATCTTATCAACATCCTAATAAGTCGCCATTTTTATTTGAAATGTCAAATGTGCAAACGTCAAAGTTTAATATTTTAAGTGCCAATTAAAGATTTGTGATAAAAACTATGATTTTAGGTATGTAATTTCATGTATAGTCGTGGAGAAAAGAATATTTCACGAACTTTAATAACTAAAAATTAAATCATGCATTTTTATTAACTAATAAAACTATTCCCAATATTTTTTAGGTAATTTTACTAACTTGAAAAATATTATAACAGGAAAATCTTCAAAATATAACTTTTATGCTCACAAAAGGACATAAACTGCTTCCATATATATGCCTTATTCTTTGCGGTATTTTTTGGCTCACTTAATAGAATGTTATTTTCGATTTCCTCATCAGAAATAACTCCAAAACGATTCATTTTGATGTGAATAAATTTGTCAACAAAGTGACACTGACAGATATTTTAATTGCCATGGGTTGCCATGACGATGTGGTCTTTTCGTTTTCTTCTTTTCGATTTCGTCTTATCGATCTTGTATATCCTCTGTAAGTTTTCGAAAATACCACTGTCCTTATGGGATTTTTTATACGTGAGTGGAATATTCACTATAAGATTCGTTTAAGGCACTTTTAAAAAAAGGGTGTAATAGCCTATTTGGTACGTTATTTTGTTAGAATACAGTTTATTGAAAACGGTAACACTGATTATAGCCTTAACTATACTATTATGATGATTTTAAAGATTGTTACTAATCATCTATTTTCTGCAATTTTGCACACTATTGGTGCAAACGACACGTCTCCTAAAAACACTTCTCACTGATCTGTTCCCTGCTCCCCTCGTTCAGTCCAAGTCCGGGTATAATGCTGATTTACAACATCACATCTGTGTTTTCCCTTCTACATCAGCATACCACCATATCTACATATTACAGATTTGTTTTTAATTTGTTATTGTATCCGCCGATGGCCATATGGACTCTGTCGCCATTCTTCTTAGTCATCGTCTTTACGATTACGTTTATTTTCTATGTTAATTGCGGGAATTCGCTAAAAGTTATGTGCGTAACCATTTTACGGAATCACTTGAAGGATATTTACCTCTCTATATTTTTTATCTTTTACCTATAAATTATCTAATATGTATGGAAAATGTAGTTATTTTCTTAGAAATTGATATCTCATGCGGTTATGAATGAAGTTTTCTTATGGTTTCCTCTCAAAAGTTGATGATAAACTAGCATTTTTTATTAGGAATAATAAAAAACATTTTCAGAAAAATTTTGTTTGTGTATACCTGTGATTTTTCGAAAACAATTTTTTTAACTACTGAACCAATTTTAACCAAATTAGTTTGGTTATAACTTAGTTTTTAGTGGCAATCGAGACACGTTAACGACAATTACTACATTGTTGAAATTTAAAAAAAAAGGATATTTTATATTATCTTGAAGGTATATAATATCTTCCATTGTTTCCAGATTCTGTAAGAAAGAAGTTTACGTCAATAATGCAGCTTAAACAGAAAGATGCATCTCTTCCTGATATTCATGACACACTGGCACTTGTCCCCTTTGTATACAAATCACATCTTATTAAAATTTTATATTTTAATAGGTTACGTATCATATGCTCTTTTTTGTAGCATTACTAAAATAAAAAAGCTTCAGTTGGGACATGGTACAACGTAGTATAGCGACTCTCCTTTGGTGCCAAGGTTCGTGTCTTTTCTTCGAGCAGGCATCGTCGTTATCTTCTCTTCGTTTAGAACAGTACAACAAAAATAGCAAATTCCATTTGAACGTAGTAAGTTAGAAAGACAAACATGGAGGCTCAATCCAAAAATGGTACATTGGTTGTACAATATGGTAGTTCTACCCACGGAAACCAAAGTGACCAAAGATAAAACAACGGAGCGCTATCTCCAAATTTGGAAAGATACAAAGACTTGCCTGCTTGGGAGAGGATATTTGTTCATCAGATACCAATTTGAGCCTATAGGAAACCGTTTTTTGGTGAGGTCGTGTGACGCATAGGTATTATTTCAAAGACAAAGATGAAACGAAAAATCATGAAGATTTGTAAATTGAAAATAAGATAGGAGGCGATAATGTTAAGCATTGTTAGAAGTACGTCTTTTTTTTCAAATAAAATTTTAATTCGTTAATGTGATTAAAAGTTTGATATGTTTTTATTTATTACTACTATCAAAATATATAAAATAAGAAAAGAAAGTAGATATATCGTTTTTTAATTGATATTTACAGTTTTCTACAGATTTTTTTATGTCATCTTACGCTAAGATGAGGGGCTAGCGACTCGAGAAACCCGCGGGTTATGAGTTTGGGGAGATTTGGTAAGCAATTTCAGTAACATTCCTGGAGATGAGGCAATTCGTCAGGTCGTCCGGAGCACCCAGATACTCGAGGGGATTTAGCCAATATCAGATTCTGGACCAGCGACTCAAAAAACCCCCGGGAATTTTGGTTGATTTCTTATGAATTCCCATCGTACTCTTGGTGATGACGTTCCTGATACTGGCCTGGCCTCCTGGTGCACGACAGGATAATCTGTAATATTCAGGGCTATTTTCGTCGAAGATATGAATTTTTCTTTGATCACTTTTCGATGTAACAATGCAGTTTCAAAAAAATACTTGACCAAAAGTGCATATGCAAAAAACCGCATCTAAATTAGTGTTGCCAGGTGGGAAAAATTTTCAGTACCACAAAATCGATAAAAATGTACTAAATTTTGCCTGTTTACCATTTTTTAATATTCTGTCGTGCGGGGCCTTTGTGGTCACTTTATTCTTCTGAGAGACGCCGCGTTACTTATTTTTATTTAACAAAATTGTGTTTTATTTTATTATTTTCTTTGAATATCATCAACCCTTGGCTGACTCATGAGACAGTCGCAACATCCCCATAAGAATCCAATTCCATTCCATATGGAAGAAAAAACACATCATTTCAATATATATTTGCTATGGGCCGAAGAATCTGCCCAATGCCCCAGAAAAATGATTGGTTGCTGAGTGTGCGCCGAATAGAACCCAAAGTCAAATAACATAAGAGAACTTTCAGTTCATTCCAGTGTTGCCGATTGGCGCATAATTATGCGATTTGCGCATAATTTGAGAGCCGGGTAATAATTTTCACATTGTAAAATAAATCGCATATTTTCGCATAATCCCACAAAAATCGCATAAAAACCGAATAAAAACCGAATAATTACAACGTCCTAACTTTCTACAAATATTTTACAAAAAAATGCTTTTTCTTTAGTTTGTTTACTATACTTTTACTTACGGAATCACTGTGTAAGACAAAACGTACCAAGTCAAATGTAATTAAACAAATGGCGTTAGGCCGAACAGCCCAGGCAGCTGAGGTCTCAAAAGTAGACAAATAGAATCCGAGAATATTATGCAACTTTCAAAGATAATTCTGGGTTCTGGATATTGCCTTTTCTAGGTATATATTTTAATTGTAGAAACGGCCCTTAATGTAGCTAGTTAATTTCTTAGTTTTAAATATTTTTTTTAATAAATATTTAGATGTAGGTTTTTTTCTTTAAATATATTGTATTTGTGTTTAAAATATTTCGAGAAGTTTTAAGACTGATTATATTACATATTTCAATACAGAGTTGAAATAAAATATATCAAAGTCAATAATTTTGTCAAAACTAATATCATTTGTACTAAACATTTAACTAAATTCTTCTTTATTTATGGTATGGCTTGTCATTGAGAGAGCATATTACATAAGCTGCAGACTTGTAATTTTTAAATCATGAGCTACTGTCGATATCGTTCTAAGTGATACTGTAGTCCTTCCTCATTTAAAAATCGCGCCAAATAATACACACACTAACGAAAACTAATAGCGAATTCCATTGGTAAAACTGGCACTGAGTGCATAATTTTTATTCTATTGGGAAAACTGGTGGCGGCTTTTGAATTCCATTGGGGAACTGGTGCATTCAAATTCGAACTCAGTGCAACATTTGGTCGTGCGAAGTTAGTGCAATTGTGAATATGGCGGGATTATCAAAAGGTTCAAAAATTTTTTTTTAACTATGTTAATGGCACTGGCAGAGCCAACAGGCCAAAAAGGTTCCAAATTGCTAGTGGCATTATCCTTCAAAAATTTACATACTTGTTATTTTAAATATTTCATCACTATCATCAATGTTAAGTTAATGATTTCATTATTCAGTTGAAATGCAATCTCATATATTTCTGGTATAGAATCAATCATTTCTAAAATGTAAATAAAAATAACAGCAACCTTATATCCTTCTCGCACGAAAATAAATCAACCTAACCTAAAATTTTCTATTCCATTGGAAATGAACTAGTTCACATTTTTCATGAACTTCTTTAGGTTTGAGTGCAACACTGGTGCAAAATTAGTTTTACCAATGGAATTCACTATAAAACTGCGTTTGCAAAACTAACGCATCTGCATCTATTATCTCTCTTTTTTATAGGTATCTTTTTCTCTCTCTTTTCATCATTATCTGCAATAAACATTTTGATTTCTTGTTTGAACAAATCGGTAAAAAAGTTGATATGTTTCATTGTACCCAAAACTAATTTATGCACCACAGTTATCAAAGGAGTAACACCGAACTTTTTGACGATCAAGAGTATATGACATGTGGTACTATACTATAGTACCACTCTGGCAACACTGATCTCAATCCGTCTTACTGCAAAAAAAAATTTCTGCAATATTTCCTCGACTACAATTGTTCTTTTTGGAAAAATTACTAATTTACTTTTTCTGAATGATTAAAATCTAATAAAAAATGTATTTATTTACATCAAATGATCTCACAAGTAATATAAAATATTTTAAGAATGACCGAAATAAATGACGTCTATATATTATTTCAAGAAATATAATTAAATGGTGTAATTTAAAACTATACAAGTTTTTAATAATGCAAAATAAAGTTGTTTATGAATTTTACTTTGAATTCAATTCAAGGGTGACATTGGACTTTTGTTTTTATACGTATAATATAAATTATAATTATAATTTAAATTACAATATTTCTTAATTATTTTTAATTCTGGATTGTGAAATGTTTCTTTTGCATGAATTTCATAATAAAACAACGTTGTTCGAAAAATAAGAAGATTAGATGTAAAAAAAATATATTTTTGTACTCTATATGTTAAACGCTCCTTTGCTTTGTTTTTTTTTTATTATAATTTGTTCTATATTTTTGTTTTTATTAGAACTGTTCTTCTAAATACAATTAAAGACCATTTATTAATATCATTATAATGAATTTTTTTTTTAACGATCGTATTTTATAGTACTCACAATAAGCACTACCTTAAATACAGAGGAAGTATACTTATTGTTGAGTTGTAAGAATATTTTCAAAAAAGGTTCCCGCTGAGCAGCCTATCAACAAATCTGGATACAATATACCCGATTTTATGAGGTTATCTCTCGGTCATTTCCTCTCTTCTAAGAAGTTATTAGGATTTTAAGTCTAAAGACCGCCAGAATAACAACCATGTGTCCGACACTACGGCTGTGATTGATTTGGAATTGCGAGAAACTTTCTAAGAAGTAATTCCAAATATTATTATATAGTTCTGCGAAAAATATTTTTAGTTTAAATCAGTTACCCGGACCGAACCGTTATTAACCGAAAACCGGACCGGAACCGAAATGTTTTAGATGGACCGGAACCAAACCGATATTTTATTAAAAATATTTTTTATGAACCGGGCCGTACCGAACCGAAATAAAAATGATTTTTTTCGGTTTTTTTCGGTTCTTGTGCCTTTTTCATATGCTTTTTTGTTGACTGGAATAGCTGATTCACGTGACCAGTAAGACTTACTGAATCCCCTAGTTTTTATGACTGAATAATAAAACCACACAGCTGAAAAAAGTGAAGATAGTTACGTCATAATTTTGAAGGAATTTTTCAGGTGGCTGTAGATCTTTATCATCGTTGAAATCAGCTCGTTGAGAAGATTATAAAAATGTAAATATACAGGGTATCCCGTTTAAGAAAATATATTTTTTTTGTATCTCCGAAAATCTGCACGCTACTCTACATTTGATAGCATTTTAACAAAAAACAGTTATAACCTTATTTGAAACTTTTTTTTCAATATGCAATAACGATAATAAGGAGTGGGTAATTTATAATGAATAACCCTGTACATACCTACTATAAAAAATCAATCGAACCGAAATAACTGAACCGAACCGAAAAAAATTTGGTAGAACTGGACCGAACCGAACCGATATTTTTTTTTGAGAACCGGAACCGGACCGGATTTTTTTTAAATGTGATAAGAACCGGAACCGAATCGTCAATTTCATTTCGGTCCGGGTCGCCTGGTTTAAATAGCCTTTTATTTAATTTATAAAAAAACTATAACAATATGTTTATTTAATATAAAGACCTCGAATTAAATAGACTTATCTCCCAAGATATTTTTGAATTGTAGCCCAAGGAATGCATTTTTTTTCAACTACCCAGACTTCGATTTTCTTTTGTATCTCTATTTAACACAATCGAACCGGTTTTTGGCACCGTCTTGGCACTTGGCACTATCTCTTACTTTTTATTAAAAAAACGAATTTTAATTGGCTGATGTAAATGTCAGACGGTTTAACTTTGGTCTAGGATCATTTTACATAGTGAATTATTTCCTTTTTGGAAAATGGGAATTTAAATGTACCCATCTGAAAAATATGAAAAATCTTTGGTAAATGCGCCATAGGAAAATCAATTAACTGTAATCATTTTGATATACAAGCTTCACATTTTAATAGTAGTACAGGGTGATTCATAACGCCGTGGTAGATCAAAGTTGTTTTTTTTAATTTTATTTTATATTTGAATTCCTCTTTATTTTTCAATTGCAACAATCCCAAGTTATATGGCTATATGTAAGATGCGCCACGTGCCCCTTGTGGTCCCAAAAGGACATGTAAAATGCCCAACCTATTTTGAATTTGAGGATTAAGAGATTACAGAAGATTATCATAAAAATAATTACCGTACTTGATTTTATCGGTGTCGGCCAACTTGCGCCCGACCGATTTTTTGTGATATTTTTCGATTTCTTGCCATTTTCCATATTTTCACAATTTTCTACTTTCTAATTTTTCTCTCAATTTTTTTTATTTTGTTTTTTTTTTTTTATAATTTTTTCTGGTTTTTTTTTGATTCTTTTAATCCTTTCATTTTTATGATTTTTTTTGTTTTTTTTCAATTTTTTTTCAATTTTTTCTAATCTTTCCTCATTTTTTTCTCATTGTTCTGTTTCCCTATTGTTTTTTTTTTCTCATTTTGTTTTATTTCATTGATTGGGTTGTAAAGGGTATTTAAAAAGTTACGACCATTTTTCTATAATGTGTTCAACGCTATTTACAGTTCAAATGGATTAAAAGAAAAATTATCACAGGGTGGGTCCAAACGCAAATACATTTATTTATCCAGTTTAAAAAAAATATATATATTTAATATATTATTATTACTTTGCTTGATTTGTTCCTATTTTTGCCTATTTTTCCTGTTTTTTATTACTTTTTCCTGTTTTTCCCCAGTTTGTTCCTATTTTGTTCTATTTTTCCCCATTTTTTTCCCATTTTTACCTATTTTTCCCCAATTTCCATATGTTACCCTATTTTTCCTGTTTTTTAATATCTTTCCAAGTTTTTCACTGTTTTTCCCATGTTTTTCACTATTTTCTCTATTTTTCACTATTTTCCCATTTTTTCAATTTATTTTTATTTGTTCCTTTTTTTCTATTTCTTTATTTTTTTCTATATGTCCCTATTTGGACTTTTTTCCCCATTTATTCCTATTATTTAATGGTTTGACTGTTTTTTCAATTTTTTCCTATTTTTTCCATTTTTTTTACCTAATTTTTCCCTGCTTTTCCATATTTTATCCTGTTTTCCCTATTTTTTTATATTTTGCCCTATTTTACTCTAATTTCCTCCAATTTTTTTTTTCATTGTTTTAAATTTTCAAATATGTAATTAATTTATTTTCATATTTTTAAGGTAAATGATTATTTAAATTTTAAGGGGGGTTGGGCCTAGGGGTGTAATAAATAGCATATATACTATTAAAAATTGTTTACATTTTATAAAATACGAGAAGTATTTTAATGTTACGCTTATGGATCTATGTTTTATTGCTTTAATATTTTCTCATGCATAATAATATGAGAATTGGAAAAAATCAGATTCACATTCACTCTTACTAAATTATAAATATTTTGTGATTGTTATGATGCAATAATAATTTTATTAAAAACAATTAAGTTCGCTACTATAAATCTACTTATTAAGTTTTATTAATGAACTAATATATTTATATAATGCGTCGAATTATCTAATTGTCGCAATCTAACAAGGTTATCGGAAATTTATTAGTGTTAAAAGATGTTGTAGACACTTTACAAGGAGATACTAACTTAAATTATATACCTAACACCATGTTTTCGATAAATTCTTATCGTTTGTTTTTATTATTTTAATCATCATAAATTAATAATAGTTTGTGATAAACGATCGAAATATCCAAAATGTTTTGATAATGGGAGCGCCAGATGTCTGAAATAAGTTTATTTTTAGTTTTATCACATTATCTATCACCTACATATTACAGAAGGCACGTTAATAAAAGTTAAATATGGGTATTTTGGGTTATCGACAAAACACTTTTGTGCCAAAAATTCTGAAAAAAAATTAATCAATAACTGAACAAAGCAGTTAAGAATTATCAGAATTAACAAAAAATGATCCCGAAGGTTCAAAAAATGATCATAAAATAATTGTTGGCTCTTAAAAATAATTAGAATGAACAAAAAATGATCCTTGAAGTCCAAAAAATCAGAATTAACAAAAAATGATCCTGAAGATTCAAAAATGATTAGAATAATTCTTGAGTGGTAAAAATTGATCCTTGAAGTCCAAAAACGATCATAAAATAATTCATGACTGTTAAGAATAATCAGAATTAACAAAAAATGATCCCGAAGGATCCAAAAATGATCATAAAATAATTGTTGGCTCTTAAAAATAATTAGAATGAACAAAAAATGATCCTTGAAGTCCAAAAAATCAGAATTAACAAAAAATGATACTGAAGATTCAAAAATGATTAGAATAATTCTTGAGTGGTAAAAATTAACAAAAAATGATCCTTTTGTTCTAAAAATGAAGAGAAAATAATTATCGACTGTTAAAATTAATCAAAAATTAATAAAAAATGATCCCGAAAATCCTGAATTTATTAGAAAATAATTGTTCACGCCTAAAAATAATTAGAATGAACAAAAAATGATCCAGAAGATTCAAAAATGATAAGAATAATTCTAGAGTGTTAAAAATTAACAAAAATTGATCCTTGAAGTCCAAAAACGATTATAAAATAATTCTTGGCTATTAAGAATAATCAGAATTAACAAAACATGATCCCGAAGGTTCAAAAAATGATCATAAAATAATTGTTGGCTCTTAAAAATAATTAGAATGAACAAAAAATTATCCTTGAAGTCCAAAAGATCAGAATTAACAATTAATGATCCAGAAAATCCAAAAATGATCAGAATAATTCTTGAGTGTTAAAAATTGATCCTTGAAGTCCAAAAACGATCATAAAATAATTCATGACTGTTAAGAATAATCAGAATTAACAAAAAATGATCCCGAAGGTTCAAAAAATGATCATAAAATAATTGTTGGCTCTTAAAAATAATTAGAAAGAACAAAAAATGATCCTTGAAGTCCAAAAAAATCAGAATTAACAAAAAATGAAACTGAAGATTCAAAAATGATTAGAATAATTCTTGAGTGGTAAAAATTAACAAAAAATGATCCTTTAGTTCTAAAAATGAAGAGAAAATAATTATCGACTGTTAAAATTAATCAAAAATTAATAAAAAATGATCCCGAAAATCCTGAATTTATTAGAAAATAATTGTTCACGCCTAAAAATAATTAGAATGAACAAAAAATGATCCTGAAGATTCAAAAATGATTAGAATAATTCTTGAGTGGTAAAAATTGATCCTTGAAGTCCAAAAACGATCATAAAATAATTCATGACTGTTAAGAATAATCAGAATTAACAAAAAATGATCCCGAAGGTTCAAAAAATGATCATAAAATAATTGTTGGCTCTTAAAAATAATTAGAAAGAACAAAAAATGATCCTTGAAGTCCAAAAAAATCAGAATTAACAAAAAATGAAACTGAAGATTCAAAAATGATTAGAATAATTCTTGAGTGGTAAAAATTAACAAAAAATGATCCTTTAGTTCTAAAAATGAAGAGAAAATAATTATCGACTGTTAAAATTAATCAAAAATTAATAAAAAATGATCCCGAAAATCCTGAATTTATTAGAAAATAATTGTTCACGCCTAAAAATAATTAGAATGAACAAAAAATGATCCAGAAGATTCAAAAATGATAAGAATAATTCTAGAGTGTTAAAAATTAACAAAAATTGATCCTTGAAGTCCAAAAACGATTATAAAATAATTCTTGGCTATTAAGAATAATCAGAATTAACAAAACATGATCCCGAAGGTTCAAAAAATGATCATAAAATAATTGTTGGCTCTTAAAAATAATTAGAATGAACAAAAAATTATCCTTGAAGTCCAAAAGATCAGAATTAACAATTAATGATCCAGAAAATCCAAAAATGATCAGAATAATTCTTGAGTGTTAAAAATTGATCCTTGAAGTCCAAAAACGATCATAAAATAATTCATGACTGTTAAGAATAATCAGAATTAACAAAAAATGATCCCGAAGGTTCAAAAAATGATCATAAAATAATTGTTGGCTCTTAAAAATAATTAGAAAGAACAAAAAATGATCCTTGAAGTCCAAAAAAATCAGAATTAACAAAAAATGAAACTGAAGATTCAAAAATGATTAGAATAATTCTTGAGTGGTAAAAATTAACAAAAAATGATCCTTTAGTTCTAAAAATGAAGAGAAAATAATTATCGACTGTTAAAATTAATCAAAAATTAATAAAAAATGATCCCGAAAATCCTGAATTTATTAGAAAATAATTGTTCACGCCTAAAAATAATTAGAATGAACAAAAAATGATCCTGAAGATTCAAAAATGATTAGAATAATTCTTGAGTGGTAAAAATTGATCCTTGAAGTCCAAAAACGATCATAAAATAATTCATGACTGTTAAGAATAATCAGAATTAACAAAAAATGATCCCGAAGGTTCAAAAAATGATCATAAAATAATTGTTGGCTCTTAAAAATAATTAGAAAGAACAAAAAATGATCCTTGAAGTCCAAAAAAATCAGAATTAACAAAAAATGAAACTGAAGATTCAAAAATGATTAGAATAATTCTTGAGTGGTAAAAATTAACAAAAAATAATCCTTTAGTTCTAAAAATGAAGAGAAAATAATTATCGACTGTTAAAATTAATCAAAAATTAATAAAAAATGATCCCGAAAATCCTGAATTTATTAGAAAATAATTGTTGACGCCTAAAAATAATTAGAATGAACAAAAAATGATCCTGAAGATTCAAAAATGATTAGAATAATTCTTGAGTGGTAAAAATTGATCCTTGAAGTCCAAAAACGATCATAAAATAATTCATGACTGTTAAGAATAATCAGAATTAACAAAAAATGATCCCGAAGGTTCAAAAAATGATCATAAAATAATTGTTGGCTCTTAAAAATAATTAGAATGAACAAAAAATTATCCTTGAAGTCCAAAAGATCAGAATTAACAATTAATGATCCAGAAAATCCAAAAATGATCAGAATAATTCTTGAGTGTTAAAAATTGATCCTTGAAGTCCAAAAACGATCATAAAATAATTCATGACTGTTAAGAATAATCAGAATTAACAAAAAATGATCCCGAAGGTTCAAAAAATGATCATAAAATAATTGTTGGCTCTTAAAAATAATTAGAAAGAACAAAAAATGATCCTTGAAGTCCAAAAAAATCAGAATTAACAAAAAATGAAACTGAAGATTCAAAAATGATTAGAATAATTCTTGAGTGGTAAAAATTAACAAAAAATAATCCTTTAGTTCTAAAAATGAAGAGAAAATAATTATCGACTGTTAAAATTAATCAAAAATTAATAAAAAATGATCCCGATAATTCTGAATTTATTAGAAAATAATTGTTGACGCCTAAAACTAATTAGAATGAACAAAAAATGATCCAGAAGATTCAAAAATGATCAGAATAATTCTAGAGTGTTAAAAATTAACAACAATTGATCCTTGAAGTCCAAAAACGATTATAAAATAATTCTTGCCTATTAAGAATAATCAGAATTAATAAAACATGATCTTTGAAGTCCAAAAAATCAGAATGAACAAAAAATGATTCTGAAGATTCAAAAATGATTAGAATGATTTTGAGTTGTAAAAATTAACAAAAAATGATCCTGAAGATTCAAAAATGATTAGAATAATTCTTGAGTGGTAAAAATTAACAAAAATTGATCCTTGAAGTCCAAAAACGATCATAAAATAATGCGCCACGTTTGCTTAAAAGTCGGGTTAAATATTATTTTAGGGATTAAACTCACCGGTAAATGGCGCCACTAGATAAAAGAAAATTATTACCTTAAAGCTCCTTAAAAGTATTTAAAGCTGTAAACAAAATAATATGGATAATAGTCGTAAAACAATCGCAAAAAACCGCAACAAAAATTACAATAAAATCGCAATTATCACAAAAAATCAATGAAATAAAACAAAATGAGAAAAAGTTAGAAAACAAAAAAAAACAATAGAAAAACAGAATAATGTGAAAAAAATGATAAAATATTAGAAGATATTGAAAAATAATTAAAAAAAACAGAAAAAAAAATCATAAAAATGAAAGAATTAATTAATAATCAAAAAAAAAATCAGAAAAAATCGGAAAAAATAATAAAAAACAACAAACTTCGAAAAAAATAAAAAAATTGAGAAAAATATCACAAAAAATCAAAGGACTAAGAAAAATGAGAAAAAATTAGAAAAAAAAACTAATAGAAAAAAAACCAGAACAATGAGAAAAAAAATGAGTAAAAATTAGAAAAAATCGAAAAAATCAGAATAAAAATAGAAAACAAAATCAGAAAAATGAGAAAAAAATCGAGAAAAATCGAAAAACATTGCAAAAACCAAAGAACAACCAAAAACCCGGAAACAACTGTAGCCATAAAAAATTAAAAAATTCAAAAAATTGAAATAAAATGCAAAAAGTCGCATAGGAACCCCAAAAGAGTCACAAATAACTGCAAAAAATCGGTAGAAACGAAAAAAATTAAAAAAATTAAAGAAAAACAATAGAAAAAGAAAAACAGAACAATGATGAAAAATTACAGCTTTGTTCCATATTAATTCTACAAACAACATTTTTCAGTTCGTTAATATTCTGTTAAAAGTTGCAATAATGAAAAAAAATTAAACAAAAAATAGGGTTTATCTAAAGACTAAAGAATACGACGCCAAAAAAATTTCAAGATTTTCTTTTGTTAAATACTTAAATTTATCCCTTCAAATTTGTAAATATTTAACATGAAATTTATTCCAGTTTATATTTGCATAATAATTATGCATCATAATTTTTTAAATAAAAATAAAGGTAAATTAAAAATTGTTTTATTTGTGCTGAAATGTAGATAAAATCAAGTACGGTAATTATTTTTATGGTAATCTTCTGTAATCTCTTAATCCTCAAATTAAAAATAGGTGGCGCATTTTACATGTCCTTTTGGGACCACGTGGCGCATCTTACATACAGCCAAAAATAATCAGAATTAACAAAAATTGATCCCGAAGTTTCAAAAAATAATTAAAATTAACAAAAAATGATACTGAAAAAATAATCAGAATAATTCTTGAGTGTTAAAAATTTACAAAAACTGATCCTTGAAGTCCAAAAACGATTATAAAATAATTCTTAGAAAAAAATTGTTGACCCAGGTATTTTTAATTTCATAAATATTTTATTAGATTTATAAAAAGAAATATGTGTCAAATTAAATACCGCAAATAAATTTAAAAATTTTTTAGAAAATAATAATAATATCTATCATAATAAAGAAATAATTAAGTAGATAGACACTACTTAAGAACTTAGAATTTACGAACAATATGTAAATAGAAAATGTAATGTTTAAAAATAAATTTTTCTTTGAAATTTATCTTATTTTTTTCCTACTACAATATTTCTAATTTTATTATATAGAAAAGGTACTACCGTAATTACGATTATTAAGGCTCTGCATGCCGCATTGAGAAATAAAAACGAATATTCCACGAGGTCCGTGCGAGGACATGAATAAATACGAAATTTTGGTTTGTATACCTTCCGCTCGTGCACGATTACTCGGTTATCTTTTGAAAAAATACAATTTTGTTTTTTTCAGATTAAAGATAAAGGTTAAATTTAGGATTGCATGCATGTAAAATGTTATTATAATTTTTCAGAACCCGTAAAAGTTACCAGGAAATTGTAGTATTTTTATAGTTTTTAAATTGTCGTACTTTTTTCGTTTTTATTTTTTTTTAAATTTGACTTGCATACAATCCTAGCTTTATGTTTTGTAATGCCAAGAATATTTAGAAATAAAGTATAAAATTAAATATGTTGCTATAATCCAGCACGAGCTGGACCCCTAAATCAGTCCAACAAATCAGCGGACGGTAGACCCTTAAGACAGGCAGTACCCCAACCATTGTGTAAATCGGATTACCCCGATTTTGTGGCAGAGTTCGTATACGCCCATAAATAATGACCACTAAAATATTAAATAATCGTACAATAGAGAAATATATAAGACTTAATGGATCGCTATAAACAACAGTATCTAATACAATTTCCCAATCCTATCTCTTCTTTATCATCAAATAATATAACCTAAAAAATCAGTAGCTTGGAATCAAACCTCTTCACATACAATAGTATTAAATTCAAACTCCAAATTATCGTTATAGAAAAAATCTTACCTTTTATAAAAAAAAATACTTCCCAGACCTACTCAGATCTCACATCTAAATTTTAAATCCGATTAGAAAAGAAAACGAAACAATTGAAAAATGGGCAACCAACTCCACGTGAAACTCTTCAAAAGACACCTGTCTTCTTAAAAATCCCACAAATAAAAATCCCAACCTTAATCCTTAAAAAAAACAAATTTGCATTATAAAAGCACGTAGAAGCGGCCTATGAAAACAATACGAATAAAATAATCAGGTATTTAGAATTATTAGAGAAGTAATCTTAAGAATCAGGTTCGTAATAGGCGAGAAAAAATATTATGTATGAGTAGTTTTTTCTAGAAAATATTATTTGAATAAACGCCACTCTAAAACCCTTCAATTTAGTAAGAAATTTAAACAACAGCCTTATTGCCGCTTCTTCTGACGTCATAAGTACTTTGATTGGCTTATTCCTGAGTTGCCAGTTTCATTATTTTTCGAAATTTCTAAAGAAATGATATTCAGTTTCATTCTATTTGATGGCTGTTCTCGATTTAGTTATTCTTAAGTAATATCTATGTATACCGAGTGCTATGTCATTATTTGCTCACATTATAAATAAATATTATAAATAACTCTTGGCAACGCTGTAAAAAATTTACCTTCTTGAGAGTACGTACTTACTAATAAAGAAATTTTCTAGCGCTCCACGTCCACGATAGGTTAGTAGTTGTTACGTCACATCTAGACGCGATTTTCTTTAAGCATTTATTTTGGAAAAACTACTTCGAAAAACAAATGAAAAAGATCTAACCACTTTTCTGATTATTCTGAAGGTTGTGGTATTTTTTCCAGAAATTAGGGATCTCGCCTATTGTATAATTGAATTAAAAATAAACAAATTTTGATAATAAATTATACGGTGAAAAATAACAACCAGTTAATAAAATTTTCTTCACATATTCGTAGATTTAATCCAAATCTGTTATTAGAATTTTAGTAATTTATTTCATACAAACAGACAGGCGGACTTATAGAACTTTATAGTTCGTCAAAGTTACTTTCATATTTTGTCAGCTCTCGTGGATTTAGCATAAACAAAAATTTTTCACTGCGACAATATTCCCCACTACAATCTTTCCCTAGGTAATCATTCTCGAACAATCCTTCACCAAGACAATCCTTCCCCACGATAATTCATTCCTGCAACAATCTTTCCACATAATATTGTTTCCTTATAACAATTCTTCCCGATGACAATTCATCATCAGAACAATCCCTCCTTATGACAATTCTTATCTGCGACAATCTTTTAACACAATAATCGTTTAATAAACAATTCTTCTAAATGACAATACTTACTCGCGACAAATCTTCGCCAGAAGTTACTTCATCGCGACAATTCTTCTCCATGATAATTCTTTCTCCAGACAATCCTTCTCGGACAATCTTTTACCAGATCACTCCTTTCTCACGACAATTTTTTCCTGCAACAATCTTTCCACATAATAATTGTTCCCTAAACAATTCTTCCAAACGACAATATTTACTCATGACAATTCTTCAACAGGAAGTTCCTTCACCAGAATAATCCTTCTCCACGTCAATTCTTTACACATAATATTTTTTCTCTATAACAATCTTTACCCACGATAATTCTTGGCTGCGACAATCTTTCCCCAAAACAATTCTTCCCCACCATAATCCTTCCTCGAGAAAATTCTTCACCCGGACGTTCTTTCACCAGAATAATCCTTCATCGGGACAATCCTTCCCCAAATAATCTTTTCAGCGCGACAATCCTTTCCCACCACATTCCTTCTTCGGGATAATTCTACACAACGACTATCTTTACCCAGACAATCCTTCCCGGATAATCCTTCACTAGGATATCCCTTCCTCACGGAGGTCCTTCCTCATAATAATTCAAATATATTTTAGATCAATTACAATTTAGACGAAATGTATTTAAATCAACTGTCATTAGAAGGAATTTTTCGAAATGATAATGCTGATAACAATAAATTACTATTTGATAATACTATTATTAAATTACAATTTTTTACTGTTATTAATATTGTTCGTTATACGGTCTAAGCTCAATAGGTTAACCTAGATTTCACATTTTCAATTTATGCAGAAAAAAATTGGTTACGTGGTATAAAAATTGTTTCAGGTTGAATCCCAAACAGATATTTTTTTTGATCATTCCTGAAATTGAATTTCTGATAACTGAACTAGTAGCGGTTAAAAAAAATAATATAATCCCACCAAATTTTTCACATACACAAAAACATTTACTATACGATACTTTTACTTGTTCGTTTTATTTATTAATATATATTTTTAATATTCTATGATTGAAAAAATTGTTTTATGAATATTATATTTTTTTATTATTCCCAAAATAATAATTTATTAATAAATCTGTAGGTTGTGGATTTTTTATTTTAAAATCCGACCCTGTTCTTCATAAATAATATATAATACCAACCGAAATATTAAGTGTCTTTCCAGCCACCTTACGAATAGTCAAGTGTATATGATAAGGGTTGTTTAAATGAAACAGTACCATAGAAAGGTAGAAAAATACCAAATAAAACGGTCTAGACAGAAAGGCGGTACTATTCTTCTCTCTGGAGCTGCGATCAGTACCGGTGTGGTACCACGCTGGGTTCACAAATTTTAGAATAGATGGATTGTCAGTCTGGCGCCAGTGAGTTAATAGACCGAATGACCATAGGATTAACTCAAGTGTTATTAGGAATTTGGTAATATTTTAGTAGCTTAAAAGTTTGTTTGATTTAAAAAAAACACTAGATATATTCAAATAAAATGTTATTTTTGCTTTTACAACAGATGGGAATTTATGGTTATTTATATAGTTTGTAGGAAAGTTTTAAATATACAATCAGTACTTATCTTGAAGTTTTTATCATACAGTAGAAAAATAATAATTTTTTTTTTAAACAAAATATCCATACTCAAATGTGGTAAAATATTCAATGAAAAATAAAACAACTCGAAGTCATACCACAATAAATTATTTAATAAACGATATAACGCCACGATGGTGACATGTTTCGGTCTACAACGACCATCATCAGACCTATAAGAAAATTTGTTAATCAGTAAGTTATTTAACTTTTTTATTACTATTGATGTTTTCACAATGTTTTTTTTCAATTAGCATAATTAATATACTTGTAGAAAAAAATTATTTAGCTTCTAATGAGAATTAGAGTTAGTGATACCTGATATCCGATCAAGACACTAAGTTTTACGACACCCTTTATGTTATCGCAAGATATTGCCAACCTGATCGGCATGACAATAATTCACTGTCGGGATTATCGAAAGCTGTGGGTGTTTATTGGAAATGAGTCTTCGTAACGACGAATCAGACCTCCATTGGCGCTCATGAAAATTTAAGAGCTGTTTTGTAATACACAATTTTTCGAATATGAAAAATATCTAGTTTTTATAAAACATTTTAGTGAAAGTGAGATTAAGAGGATTCGATTATAATTTATGTTTCATTTTGTTGAAGTTATATTTAGAATTTTAGTTGTTGTACAATTAAATAAGCACAAAAGTGTGTTTTTGCATTTTTAAGTATCTAACCAGTGAACCTTCCAAGAATTTTGAATTGCGTTGTAAAGCTAAAAACAGGGCACTCTTGTTAGAAAGTTTCTGTTTTCTCTAGTCTCGATCCATATGTTTATATTCTTTAGAAATGCAGCATTAGTCTTGACTTGGTCGATGTCAATAGCTGGCAAAAATCTAATCTTTTCTTTACTTTAGTAAGACTGTAACTGTTGTAGGGTTCAGATCGTTTGAGTTTTTTGTTTTGTTGCCAAAAATTTATTTTTCTTTATTTCACTAAATTCACATTTACTTTGGAAGTTGGATCTTTATTTAATCCTTTAAATAAAATATCCAATACATTTCCTACAGAGTCTCAAGTTATGTATTCTGGTAACAGTTTAGCTGCAATCTAGTGTTATTGACTATTTGGAAGTGCCCTGGCACCAGAGTTGGGATAGTTACTTTTAAAAAGTAACTAAAGTTACTTCTAGTAACTAGTTAATTATATGAAGAAGTAACTCTAGTTACAGTTACTAGTAATTAAGTTATTTTTAAAATAGTTACTTTTTATAGTTACTTTAAACAAACAATAGAAAAAACAAACATTCTCACTTGAATTGAAACTTTATAATTTTGGTTTATGTACATAACTATTAAATAAAAATATTTTTTTCGTTGACCACTACAAAAATGACATTTTACGTACTATAATATCCAAACGGAAAATCGACTATTTTGAAGTACTTTACGTCCGCAGACACACTTTTCATCCGCAGACACTTTTCGTCCGCTGTGCGAGAGTGGCGATTGAGTCATTTGCTGTTGTCAAATTAATTATATACGAAATCCGCTAGATTTTACGTGCGAATAAGAATAATATAATAATAATTATTATTTAATAGGTCGACGAAAGAATTTAATATGCACCTCGGCGAAAAATTGTCTATTGTCTCGCCTGCTTGCTATAGCCTCGGCTGCACCTCGGCTATCAATTTGCAGGCTCGAATATAATAGACAGTTTTTTGTCCTTGGTACATAAATATCCCAGGTATCAATGAATCTTGGTCAGGCATTGGCAAAATATTGGCTCAAAATTTTAATATAGGGCAAATATTTCCATCTGAAACCAATATAAGTAAAATGTTGTTTGAAAATATTTATAGTATATTAAAAAAATATATAAATTTGATATTGGGAAAATATTTTCAATATACTAATGATATTTTAGAAAAATATAATACCCAAATAATTAAAGAATATTGGTCAGATATTGATATTCAACATTTATAACAAATTGAATTTCCGTAGAACATCGATATTGGACAAATATTTTCAATCTTTTAATGGTATTACATAATAAAATAATATTGGTTATACATTTCTATTCAATATTTCCATATAAAATCAACATTGGAAAAACATTTTCAATATACTAATAATATTAGGTCAGAATATGATGCTTAGATAATAAAACAATATTGGTAGGAAATTTATGTTAGATATTTATAATATATTGAAAAATATTACCCATAGATGGCGTTAGCACTGTACGTTAATTGTATAGAGTGCCCGTTTTCACCAACGATTCCTAAAAGTTAGGCATTGCCTAACTCATACTTAGGTGTTACCTATGTCTAATTTGAATTTCACCAAGCTTAAAACTGTTGCTTAACCAGATAAGCACTTCCTATGTTTACGCATCTGTTTGGTCAGTTTTTAACTTTTAGGTAGTTCTTAAGTTTTGACATTTGTCATTGACAATTCACCATAATCCTATTTTTGATATTTATACTGTGCTGTTTTCTTCTTACGAACCATTAATAAAAGTCATAAACATTAAACCTTCATTAATTATATTACGTTGTTTAAACATGCGTGCAATTGGATTTATTCAAAATTTGGACAGATACGACTCATCGGATTCTGAAGAGGAGAATATCCGGCGCCCCCGTCATATATGAGAAAGAGCAAATTATTTTGAATCTTATTTTAATTTTAATTTATCCTCGCCACTAAAATTAGGCGCTCGTTTTTTTCCCTCCATTTTAAATAAAATATTAAAACAGAAACCAAAAATTCAAATATTTCACTGTCAACTCACCAAGTGACAGTAAGTTTTTTTAACATTTTGACAATGCTACGAACCTAATCGAGTAAAATGACGACATTTCCAATGTTGCCACATAATATCAAATACCTTACTAAGTAATACTTTGCTAAGTATCGGATGCGGTGGTGAAATCGAAAACCTCCCAGATACCTAGTTAAGCATTACCTACCGCTAAGCAATACTTGGTAAAGTACTAGTTTAGGAAACGTTGGTGAAAACGGCCCTAAACTGTTGGTACTAAGTACCAGATAACTTTTTTTATATATGTCCATTAGAGATTGGACCTCTCTTCGTATTTGTTATTAAAGTGAAGTGTTTTCGCTTACATATGTTTTTTTTATAAAGATTGTAAAGAAATAAATCACTGGCAAGATACTTAATACGAAATTCAATATTGGACCAACGTTACTATTAAATATGGTAATGATATGTTTTTTTAATATAAATGTAATGGTAATTTTCAATATCAAGATGTGCATAATCAATATTCTACTTATATATGTAAGATATATTTTGCCAATATTCGGCCAATATGTAGACCAATTTACTGTAAAAAATCAATATCATTTTCTGATACCCATAATATTGTTGTGGTAAATAAATAGTTCCCCAATACGGAAAATTAATATTGAAATTCAATATCTCCCCACATTGAATTTCAATATTTGGAGTTATTTTAAATCAATATTTGGCCAATTTTACAAAATGTTAACACTTCGACTTCTAGCCAATATTAAAATTCAATATTTAGATAATATTTTCAACCCAAAAAAATATTGTAAAACAATGTTTTGCCAATATTTTTTGATACCTGGGTAGTGGCTTTGTGACGTGGCCCAATTGAAGCAGATTATATTTGGCCATGTTGTCATATCGATAAAACTGGCAGCTCTCGTTCTCATTTGTTATAATTAAAAGAAGGAAAGAAGTACCTATGTCAAATTTTTCTACAAATGAACAAACCTAGAACCTTGGCAATGCTGTAGAAAGTAAAACGTTAATTATTGGTCAAGGAGCAGCGCGATTTTCAAAATATATTAATTACTTTTTATTGATTTTTATTAATTAATGAATATTATAAGAACAATGGAAATCAATATAAGCAAGTAGGTTCTTTAAGCTATTCATTCATTAATATAAAACCAATAAATTAATATTAAATATACCATTCGTTTCTGGATACTCGTTGGGAAAGTTTTGGAGTGACACAACCGATTCTTCTATTGTTGTTTGAATGGCGCTTGGTTCAATTTAATATCTTGTTGTAAGAGATAAAAGAAATATTACATTTCTTTAGACTTAACAGTGGAGCCGTCAAGTTCAGAATTAATATCCATCCAAGTCAAATTGTCGGTTACAGCGGGGTTCAATGAGAGCGGAATGCAACAGATTTTTACGCGATTAGTCGTGAAGGAAACCTGTTTTAAATTTAATCTAATTCTGACCATTCCCGAAGGAATTCGATGGCGTATTATGTGTCACGGGGACACTTTTAGTATTTAAAAAAAAATCGAGATCAAAATATAACATTTTTCACAAAATTATACGTTTTAGACTATTTTTCTTACTCGGCGCCAATGGTCAAGAGAGCGATTGCAGATCTTTGTAGACCAGGTGTGCCGATACCGAGTGAAAGAAAGAGAAGGAGATAGAAGTTGGCGCTTGCAAAGTAGCGTCGGTGGCGACAGCGACATAACAACGGCGCCACTAAGGAACTTTGCCTTGGTTGTTTGTTGGCTCAGCCACAGCCGCAGCTTCACTTGGCATCGGCAACGCTTTTGCTTTTGCTTGTCGCTTATAATGCGCTGCGAGAACGGACGTTCCGTGACCCCGCGACTTGCTCGGACAACGAAATGCATCAATTGCACGCATAAAATTCACACTTTCTATCATAAATGAAGATCTCAAAAGAAATAACTTACTTATATTATAAAAAAAATCGGTTGTGTTGCCCCAAAACTTTCCCGACGAGTATCCACGAACACTTTTTCAGATATTTAATGTTAAAGTTTCAACTTTGACATTTTTTTATTTTTGACAGGTGACAGTTGGAGAAATAATTTTGACTATTCTGAATAGAGTTTTTCAAGGGATTTGAAACGACATATTGCATGTCCAATTCCGTGACATATTGCATCTGTCATTTTTTGATAGTGATAGTTCCGTTAGACAGATCTCGTATAAGAACTAATGGATTCTTCTGACAGATTACCCAAACCCACATACCAAATTTCAGCTCAATCGGATTAATAATTATGATGGTGGTGTAGGTTTTCCGGGTTTTCCAACGCCTATAGCCAAATGGCGCCATCAATCCTCAGTAAGTCGCCCCGGAGCGCCACGGCAAATAATAATAATAGCCGTCCCTTCCCCGCACAAGCCATTGGCTTCTGGGGTTCACTCGTAAGGGGGTGAAATGTAGGGCGAGTATTATTATTATTATTATTATTATTACTTTTTCAGATATTTAATGCTGAAGTTTCAAATTTTGACATTTTTTTATTTTTGACAGGTGACAGTTGGAGAAATAATTTTGACTGTTCTGAATAGAGTATTTCTAGGGCTTTCAAATGACATATTGCATGTCCAATTCCGTGACATATTACATCTGTCATTATTTGATAGTCGTACTTCCGTTTGACAGATGTGGTACAAAAACAAATGGGTTCTTCCGACGGGTAAGCCAAACCTCTATACCAAATTTCAGCTCAATCATATTAAACGTGTGGCCTCTATCGTGGAAGAATACACACACACGCACACACAGACCAACAGACAGACTTCCATCTGAAAATAGTCTTAATCGTCTCAGGGGACCCGAAAATGGATATTTCCGTTTTTATCTCGATTTTTTTTTTTAGCTCGTTCACAATACTTTCCCTTCTAGGAGGTGGGTCGGAAAAGTAATATATAAAATACCTACACAGGTATCAAAAAATATTGACAAATCATTGTTTTACAATATTTTTTTGGATATTTTCATATCTGAATATTAAATTTATGTTGTAAGATTGAAAGAGGCTTTTGAATCGAATACCGACGAAAAATACGTCAATTAACAAGATGGCGGGTAAAAAAATGGCCAAATTTTAAATCAAGCGACGGGCCAAGTTTTGAAAATGCAGCCGCTCCTTTTTTGCCCCCCTCTTAGCCCGCACTATTCTGATGCAGCAAATCGCATTTTTGGCCACCACAAACTACTCTCGATCGATTGCGCCAAGTTTTGAGTCTTTACCCCTCCGCGGGTTGGGCGGTATGTTAAGGGACAAATTTTCAATTTTTTTTATTTTTTCAAGTGCAATGCAGTAAATTACAATTTTGTGATCCTGTGTCCCCAAAGAACCAACCCATTTCGATTACCTCCTACATCTTCTTCCCTAACGGGTTTGGCCGCTTGGTCAGAGACATACTCACCCCTTTGCTGCATTGCTTCTTTCAGGAAAAAGTGACAAAAATTGAGAGAAAAGAGGGGAAATTTGAGACAAAAAGTGACAGTATTTAAAAGAAAAGAGGGGAAATTTTGAAGGAAGAGGCCTTATGACGAAAATAAGGAGTAATTTTCAGAAATAAGCGGTAATTTTGGAAAAAAGAGTATTTTCAGAAAAGTGACAAAGTGAAAAGAGGAAAAATTTTGGACAAAAAAATTAACACCCTTATTTTTCTTAAAAATCTACTAATTTAGTAGTAAATCTACAAAAAACGGTAACCCTGATTATTTGGGATAGAGGATAAGTAAAAGCAATAACAAAATAAATCGTGACGAAGCTGGGAATCCCAAAGTCGGCGCGGGGATGCTTGCGCAACAGCCGAATAAATCGCTACTGATATTATACTTTTGTACAAGAGCGTATTGAGCCATTTTCGGATGTTTAAAATGGTGGAAAACATTTTTAATTTAATAAATAAAATTATCGATTATATCGGATATATATCAGGATATAAATATCGGATATATATCATGATATATATCACTTGATATATATCCTCCGAACCCTGCTTTTAATTTAACACAAAGTAAGTTTGAAAAAAAAAGATTTCTTTCGGTGGATATGGCCAACTTGCGCCCAATCAGCTTGCGCCCTCTCATTAATTCAACCGGTTTGCGCCCAAAATACTAAAGGTACCTGACTGTCGACCGATTTACGCTCGTAATAAATAATCAATCCATATCGCATTGCCATTCGAATCATAAAATGTAAATAAAAACATAATATTGAGGGACCTTAAAGCAGATAATATCAAAATACAGATGTATAATTTTACGAGTCCGTAGGACGAGTGAAATTAAAAAAAATTCTGGTAAATTTTAAAACGCGAGTGGTATTTAGGAAGAAAATTCTGCGAATTTAAAAACATAACTTGACACAAGACAGATAATTGTACATACTGGTTGCCTTGACTACCAGACAAGATAATCTTGAGGTCGCTAAAAAGTGCTCAAAATTGATCATATGCTGAAATATCATTGTTTAAAGTTTATTTAAAAAAAAAAATATAAATTTGTTTAAGTGTTTAAGATCGTTGAAATACATGGTAGTCGTTCCCATCCATAATTTGTCTCGCTTTTGGGCTAGAAAATACTAAAATTTTTCATCCATTAACCACCTTATCAATTAATAAAAAAAATTGTACCATCTTTCATAAGTACAACATCATCAGGGAATATTATTTCAGTTGAAGTAGCCGATTCCTTTTGACTACCGTTTGCAGGTTTCCTGGTATCATTATCATTTTATATTTTAGACATAGTCATCATCCTCTCGGGCTCTTTTTGATGTTGGAAATGCATTCTTTAACCTCCATTGCAGCGACGCTTGGTTTACATATATGGTTCGTTACTGTTATTATTTTATTATCCTTCATGATCACATGTCCTCTACATTTTTCAGATTTTTCGTTTGAACACAGCCAAAAATTAGAACCATCCTTCATTATTTTTTTCATTCAGAAACTATATCCATTATAGAGAAGACTTGGTTTTAACTTTGACGTCTCAACGATAGTAAAATTTTCAAACTCCATTTATAGACAAATGACAATTGCAATATTCTAATCACACTGAATGATATCAAGTCTCTGTACTAATTTTAATATCCTATTTGTTGACAGCATACACCCAAATAAACCGTTAAGTACCTTGAAAGTTTTGAAAATTTTCTATATCCCCTGTTAATTATAATTTTTAATACAAAATAGACTCTTCTAAGAATTATAACGGTGAGCGCAAACAGGCCATCCAGCAGGTATCCTTAATATATTGGGCGCAAACTGGCTGAATTAATGAGCGGGCGCAAGTAGGCCGACACCTCTTTCGGTTGCTTCCTGAACAATATTTTATGAACCTGATGATGACAACTTCCCGAAACTAGTTTCCCTACCAACTTTTAATATATTTTTGTGTTACTTGATATAGTTTTCTTGTTTTTTTTTTAAATTTATAGTATATTTTTTCTCGTTTGACAATATTTGTGCAGTTGATAAACTCCGGAGCTATGCACTCCTACACAAACACATAGAGTGTTCTCACGCAGCAAAACAGGAATGCCGCGTTCATTACTGTACACAATAAAACATAGTGTTTAACAAAATGCAAAATGCACGCCGAAAAAAAAAATACGAGGAGCCAGCTATTAAATTAAATTAAATTAAATATGTGTAGTCCACATGCACGGCAATTCATTTTCTAGCTCATGAAACAAATTCTAGTCGGCCACAAAATTGACAAAAATTTATATCCTGTCGTGTGAATTACAAAATGAAACAGGTGGATTTACAATAATATAGATATCAGAGCAGTTATTCTTACAGCCATTTCGATTTTTTTTTTGTTTATAATAGTTATTTATACCAGGTGTACTCAAAAGAATTGCTAGAGGTTATATGGTTTGATGTAAAACAATTAGTGCCAGCCAGCCAGCATATAGTAGTTAGTAGTGGTAGAGAATGGTGTGCAGTGATGCCAGGTCTACCGTTTTTTACGGTAGATCTACCGTTTTCACATTCTATCTACCGTTCTACGGCAGATACTATCAATCTACCACAAAATTACAAAATTAAAAACATAAGGTTACTAGAAAAATTAGTAATAAATCAGAAAAATCCATTAAAATTTAAAAACATTGAAAAACCAAAATACTGAAAAAAATTAAAATTAATAAAAGACAAAACAAACAAAAATCCAGAAGAAATCAGCAAAACTTCAAAAATCGAATTAAAAAAGAAAATTTCAGAAAATTAAAAAATTTAAAGGAATAGATAAGTAAAAAAAGAAAAAAAAAATTGTAAAAAAATAATTAGACATAAAAAGAATATGGGGAAAAATAAGAAAAATGTCAGATAAAAATAAAAAAAATAATAAGAAATCAGAAATAAATGTGGAAAAATCAGTAACGATTAAAATAAATTGAAAAATAATAAAACAAAAATTATTCAAAAAAAAACATAAGTTTAAAAAATCTGATGTGGCCAGCACATGACCTCTCGCCATTTTTGAATCAAAAATTTACAGGTTGACACAAAAAAGTATGAAAAAAAATTATATTTTTGTAAATCTGGCAACAATGGCAAAAGTGTCGAAAATTTTAATGAGATGAAAATAAACTATAGGGTATACAAAATATATGTGTAAAACTTTATTGCCGTTTTGTATAATAATGGCGTCATCACCCATAGTAACTGCCACTTCCGGTTGTGCGATTGGCACCAAAATCTAATCAGATCTAATCTAGGGTATCAGAATCCTGTATGCAAAATTTCAAATTTTTTTATTCAGTAGTTTTTGAGTTATCGTTACTACAACATCCATCCAAACACACACACACACACTAACACACACACACACACACTAACACACACACACACACACACTAACACACACACACACAGACATCATCGCGAAAATATTAAAATCGTATTCTAGGGACCCCAAAACGTGTTTATCCATTGAAAACTCACTACCCAATTTTTAGCATGATTCCTATACCTCTCTTATCTGAAGGGCGAGAGGTAAAAAGAGAAATATTTCAAAAAATATAGAAAACTTTCAAAGGTTATTAAAATGTAATAAGATTAAAAAAATTGAAATTAACAAAAAAAATAGAGAACAAAATATTTCAAAAATCAGAAAAAAAGTTTGTCAGGTCGAGGAACCCACGTCCCTTACGTGATTTAATTTTTCTGTCTATCTGTTTTTTTATAATTTTCCCTATTTTTTTTAATTTCTATGTTTTCCTGTTTTTTTCTTATTTTCCATATTTTTTTCCCCTATTTATCCGTATTTGTTTCTATTTTTCCCTATTGCCAGTTTTTCCCTATTTTTTACCTATTTGTATCTATTTTTCCTTCTATTTTTCTCTATTTTTCATTATTTTTAAATATTTTTCCCAATTATTCCTTTTTACCTCTCGCCCTTCAGATAAGAGAGGTATAGGAATCATGCTAAAAATTGGGTAGTGAGTTTTCAATGGATAAACACGTTTTGGGGTCCCTAGAATACGATTTTGATATTTTCGCGATGATGTCTGTGTGTGTGTGTGTGTTAGTGTGTTAGTGTGTGTGTGTATGTGTGTGTTTGGATGGATGTTGTAGTAACGATAACTCAAAAACTACTGAATAAAAAAATTTGAAATTTTGCATACAGAATTCTTATACCCTAGATTAGATCTGATTAGATTTTGGTGCCAATCGCACAACCGGAAGTGGCAGTTGCTATGGGTGATAACGCCATTATTATACAAAACGGCAATAAAGTTTGACACATATATTTTGTATATCCTATAGTTTATTTTCATCTCATTAAAATTTTCGAAACTTTTGCCATTGTTGCCAGATTTACAAAAAAATATTTTTTTTTCATACTTTTTTGTGTCAACCTGTAAATTTTTGATTCCAAAATGGCGAGAGGTCATGTGCTGGCCACATCAGATTTTTTTTTCTTATTTTGCAAAAATTTTCATTTTTTCTCATTTTCTCCTATTTTTTCCCTACTTCCACTTTTTCTTGTTTTTCTTTATTTTTCTCTATTTTTTTCCTATTTTTCCGTTTGCTTTATTTTCCCTATTTCACTTTATTCTTCCCTATTTTCTGTACTTTTCTCCATTTCTCCCTATTTTTTCCTATTTTTGCTTACTTTTTCATTATAAAATTTCAATAATTTCGTCGTACGCGTCGTATTCAATATTCAGTCATAAATTGGATATACTTATTACCATTTACTTATACAGAGTTATTTAAAAAATAATAGAATTCAAGAAAACATATTTCGTGCACAATGATAAAAAATATATAGTTCTTCTAAAGTCTGCATTTACTATTTGTGCAAATCCAAAAAGTTTCATCACTTTTCAAAATTTTTTTTTTTTAATTTATAAGTAACAATTTGCAACCGCGCTGACTTGTTAGTTATAATCTCAAATCCGCTCATTTTATCCTCTAAATACTCTGTTTATACCAGTTGACATAAAATATACTAAATTAAATTCAGATTATGTTTGCCAAGCCTTTATACTATTAAAATGTCATTATAATAATTATAAGAAATTTGAAATATTGGGAAATTTCGTAATTTTTCGTAATATACTAAATTCATAATGTTTGCTAACTTAAAAACCGTTTATCCTATTAAAATGTTATAATAATTTCAAGAAATTTGAAATATTTTGAAATTTCTTAAGTTTTACCTGCTTTTATTTGGTCCTCAATTTACATGTCGGATTATTAATCCCTGTTTCATATGGTCCTCAGATTACATGTCATCAAGGGATTTAGTGCTGAGTTTATGTACTCCGATGATTCTACCGACCATCCAAAAATAAGCATAGTAATCTAACTAATCACTACTGAACAGTAGTGCAAGAAACGAAATTATGACGTCATATGACAGCTACCGTTTTCAAACCCAAATCTACCGCTTTCTACATGACAAATCTACCGCCTTGGGCATTTTAGATCTGGCAACACTGGTGCTGAGGTCAGTGTTGCCGCATCAGACCAGAAAATAGTAGTAGATTGGAGATTAAAAGTCGAGTAGATTAATACCAAAGCGAGTACTTGGTGTACAGACTAGTTCAGAGAACACATTCAGTCAACTTCTTTCATCAGAGGCCCTTCTTCAAGGTCATTTAATATTAAGATAAAATAACCATGCACGTTTTTGATATTCCCATAGACAGATTCGAATAGAATCATTATACACGCGAATCAATTTGATGTTTTTTTTTGTCATCGTTAAAGAGCGTAGAAGTTGTTTTCATTGGTCCCAGATCTTTCGTCTTCCTCTTTACCTGCCAAAATTTACGCGACTACGCAAATAAAAGCGAGTGTCTCGTTTTGATTATTTTATAAAACAGTTCAGAAACATTTTGATTTGTCGTTTTCAGATTCTGCAAATATGGAAGCAGCTTATCCTATAGTAAATTGAAACTTCTGTGAATTGTAAACTTAGTCCAATGATTTACTCAAAGACAATATTATTAATATTCATGACTCATGACGCAGCAAAAGCGGGCCTTCATTGGTCAGCTATTAACCAAATATCAAATGTCTAAATAGATTTCTAGGAAAAAAAGAATAACTACAAGAAAGAAGTTTTCGTATTGTTTTCTCTTAAGGCATTCGGCAACTGTCCCTTTCATACATTCATCCGTACCTTCAACCGGAGTAGAAAAGATTAATCTTTTGGAGTAGCGGAGTAAAAAATGATTAGAGGGAGTAATTCTACTCCATATGGATCAATTTTTAAGAAAATCGATTTTTTCGACGATCTTTAATTGCTTCGATTAAATACCAAACGATCTGAATTGAATCAGAAGATCGATCTTTTGGAAAGAATCGCACATCCCTATCTGCGACGAGTCCTGCCCGATTCTTCCGCTTCCAGTAAACGCAGAGCGCTCGTATAGGAACGGATAATTTAGTAACGAAATTTAAATATTCAGCATTCTGTTATTATAATTTTTAAAATGAATGATTACTGTCACAATACAAAGAGATCTACGATACTTAAAATAAAAAAGTTCTTCGTCAGAACTATTCGTCTCGCAGTTTCAAAATCCTCAACAAAGAACAATTTTCGAATACTGCGATGGATGATAAATCCGCTCGCATCCGTCCGTCTTTGCGATTTTGCGATACGATCCGACCCGGCCCGATCCGCCTAGTGGACACAGACCTTTATACATCAGTAAAACATATACGTAATGTGGAAGAAACAAAAATGTTTGTATAAACGCTATTTTATTAAAATATTTATAGGTCTTTTGTTTTTGTTTTTTTTTTTTTAATTATTTTTATATAGAACAAAAAATTCTGATCCTAAATACATTTTCGTTTTTATTAATTGTTTTGCTCCCGGGGAACGAATGGACAAAGCGCTATTTTATTTATATGATTTTCTATTTTCGTAGGAGTTGGCAAATTACACAAAAATTTTAAGTCAAGAGGAATTTGAAAATATTTCGCAGGTGTTCTATGTTATTTGATTTTAACCAGAGTTACATAATCCAGAATATTTTCGAATACCGCAAACAAAATCATTTCCGTTGTATAAAAATCATAAATTTGAATGGAGGTGTATTTTTAAAAGTGTTTTCGATTTAAATTTTGTTTGGAAAATCCTAAAAATAAGAGTTACTAGTAAATTAGTATGCGTTTCCTGAATGTATTTTTTGAAATTTTTTTCTTGGAAATTGCAGTATAGTTCGTCTAAATTTGTAAACAAAAATATCGAAAATTGGTAGCAGATATGGGAAAGAAATAAAATAACTTTAACGCTCTGTAAGTAGAACCTATTTGGAAGTGCAGCGTAAATCCCGAAAAATCGGTTGTTTAACACACCATTAATTTTTAAAACATTTAGGAATAAAAACAGTGCATAAAATAACATGCTGGGATTTTTTTTCCCAGTAACTGAGGCCTGAATTTTTTTTATACTAAAATTCCATTGAAATTAAGCATAAAATCACGTTTTCAGGATTAAAAATTTCAAAATTGTCCCAGAAGACGACTCTGGGATCCCCCGCTTTACTGATTTTTTCTTTCTACTAAATTTCCATTAAAATTAGGCTTAAAATCGCGTTTTCAGGGTTAAAAATCTCAAAATTTTGCCAGAAGAGGACTCCTGGATCACCCGCTTCACCGAATTTTTTTAGTACTATATTTCCATTTAAATTAGGTTTAAAACCGCGTTTTCAGAGTTAAAATTCTCAAAATTTTCCCAGAGAAGGACTCCCGGATCCCCCGCTTCACTCATTTTTTTTTGGAGTGGATAAAGATCCGCGAGTTGCGGACCTTTAACATATTTTATAAATAATAAGTTTGAACATATTTAAGCTTTAAGCATGAGCTTTGGTAGCCGCGTGACATAGTGCCCGCCAGTGGTAGAGTGGGTCCGGGGATCGACTCCCACATGGCCTTTTATTTTTTTTTAAACACAGGCTAGATTTAGATAGTTAAGACTTCTTTTAATAAAATAAATATGTTTTTTAAATACACAGGCTAGATTTAGATAAAGACTTCTTTTAATAAAATAAATATTTTTTTATATAAAGGTCCGCAACTCGCGGATCTTTATCCACTCCCGTTTTTTGTACTAAATTTCCATTGAAATTAGACTTAAAATTTGGTTTTCGGGGTTAAAAATCTCAAAATTTTCCCAGAAGAGGATTCCCGGATTCACTGAATTTTTTTTTGTACTAAGTTTCCATTGAAATTAGCCTTAAAATCGGGTTTTCAGGGTTAAAAATCTCATAATTTTCCCAGAAAAGGACTCCAGGATCCCTGCACTGAATTTTTTTTGTACTAAATTTCCATTGAAATTAGGCTTAAAATCACGTTTTCAGGGTTAAAAATCTCAAAATTTTCCAAAAAGAGGATTCCCGGATTCACTGAATTTTTTTTTGTACTAAATTTCTATTGAAATTAGCCTTAAAATCGGGTTTTCAGGGTTAAAAATCTCATTATTTTCCCAGAAAAGGACTTCCCGGATCCACAGCTTGACTGAATTTTTTTGGTACTAAATTTCCATTAAAATTAGGCTTAAAATCACATTTTCACGGTTAAAAATCTCAAAATTATCCCAGAGAAGGATTCACGGATCTCCCGCTCCACTGAATTTTTTTGTACAAAATTTCCATTGAAATTGAGCTTAAAATCACGTTTTCAGAGTTAAAAATCTAAAAATTTTCCCGAGGGAGAATCCGGCATCCCCCGCTTAACTGATTTTTTTTACTAAAATTCCATTAAAATCACGTTTTCAGGGAAACATTTTCTAAATTTTTCTGGGGAAGGCCCCCGGACCCATCGCTTTACTAGGGGATATTCTATACCCCCAAACCTCCCGCAACCCGCCCTCCGCGTCGACCAGTGGAAAGCCTTTAAAATATGCACTGGACAAAAATGTATGTAAAAGTGAGGACACATAAGTTTGGTGTTGAAAAATCAATAATTTTCAAAATTTTCAGAAAAGAAAAATATGGTGAATTTTAAGGACCATATAATGCTCCGGGAATATCAAATTTTTTTATAAGTTTGATTGAGCATTAGAGAAAATTATTGCCTCACTTCAAAACAGTAGCGTATCATGATTACAAAAAGTGAGGGGATCATGCCCATACATTTAATATTTTCTCCCTTTGGCAAAAATTTTGGCCAAAGAACAAAAAGGTATCAAAAAATGCGATTGAACTGAAAAATATCATTTTTTTAAAAAAAGTGGTGGCCCCAACCACCCTCCACCCCGAACTTACGCCACTGGTTCCAGTCAATATACAATATTTTTAAACATTTCCAACAAAATAAATTCAATTTAAATTACCAAATAAAATAATTTATGTACAAATAACAGGAATTAAATATATTGTATGCGTTAGAAAATTAAAATTAAACATTAAAATGTTGACAAAAATTATAACTAATTTGAAGAAACGGAAACAAGGCGAAAACAATTGAAAGGACCAGATGTGGCTCAATCCGCCTACTACGTTCAAAAGAATTCCAGATGCGCACTTGACTCGTCTGTTTAGGTTAACTATTAAATTACACCATAACATCTGGAGACGGGCAATATCCGTCCCCTGTAGGGAAAAGTGGGGATATATTTTTAAAATAATTAGAACATCACATCTAATTCAAATGAAAATAACAAATAAGGAAATTTAAAAAAAAACTTCCCTTTTTAATCTAACATGTATATAAAAATACCCAATAGTAATTTTTAATTAGCATTTCTACCTACAATATACCACTTCTCTTGAAAATATATAAGGCCTTTTTATTTTATTGACTTAAAAATCTTACCTATTTATATGCTGTTGATAGAGTGCTATTTTGGTTATTTTCGCCTCAAAATTTTGGGGTTTTCTGATCACGCGAGAATTTTCCAAACCACGCTAAACTTTCTCCGGCCACGCTTCAATTGTTCCGATCACGCTAGAATTTTTCCTATCACGCGAGAATTTTCCAACCACGCTACAAGTTTTCCGATCACTCCAAGTTTTTTTTCTGATTTACCAAAAAATTAATTTAACATTAATATCTTACATAAATGTTTGAGCTAAAACACTTATTATAAAAAAAATAATCCTAGAAAAACAAACGTTTGTTTTAAATTTGCAATTTTACACAATTTATTATTTTTATTAAACTATGTATTTTTTTTTATTACGTATCATTATTTCTTCCTTATATTTTAACGAGCGGTTATGTATTTTATAACTTTTATAAACAATTAAAATAAAATTCAGTAAAGAAAATAACAATTCCCTTAGTTACCCCTTAGCAACCGAGCAAAGCAAATTGTTTGATAAAAATTATTTCAATGGACCAATAAAAATGCTTTATTATAAAATATCTGTAGGTTTTTTAAACATTAAATTGAATTTATTTGGATGAGTTTTTTTAAGTTTTTCTATTGAATTTACTACCTAGAATTATTTTAAAATTTTTAAACTACTTTTTATTCAAAATGCTCCATTAATTTTTTTCATTTTTAATTACCACCAATCGTCATATTTTAATTTTTGACATTACTTAATTTGAACCAAATTATTAAGGTGGCTATTTACCACTAAGGTGAGGTAATTTATGTACAGGGTGTTATTTTCAGTTATTTCATAAAATTGAAATAATATCCCACGAATTTGTTGGGACAATCTAAAAATTAAAATAACTCCTTAAATTTCCTTAAACTAAAAAAAAAATCTCATCATATGGAATTAAGAATAGGTACAAAAACAAGACCACAGGAGTCTGAAGAGGGGGAAGATCAAAGAATACCCGAAGAAAATAAAGAAGAAAAAGAGGGACAGGATTTAGAGGAAAGTACTGAAAATAAAGAAAGTCTAGAAGAAGGAGGAGAAGAAAATTCCGATGATGAAAGTGAAGAAGGAGGAGAAGTATTTCATGGATTTGAAAAATAAACCCAAAATTTATGAAATATAGAAGAAACCCCAGGAAGTTCTAAAGAAAAAGAGAAAGATATACAAATGTAATAGATCTCACGGTTTTGATGCAGATGATGCAAAGTGGATTCACACAAATAAATGAAGATATAAAAAAATGAAATAGATCTCACGGTTTTGATGCAGATGATGCAAAGTGGATTCACACAAATAAATGAAGATATAAAAAAATTAATGAACAAAAATAAAGAAGAAATAAAAGAAGAGTCTAATAAAAATATGGAAAATCGCATGAATAAATTAGAGAGCAACAAGATAGACAATTTATTACAAGAAGTAAAGAAAAATAAGGAAGAGATGACGAAATTGGAAGAAACAAAGAAAGAAATGAGAACAGAGATGATAGGAAGAATTATTGAGGTAGAAAAATTACAGAAATTTTACAAAAAACAGAACAAGTTTTTAAAGAAGAAATTAAGAAAGAAGTACAAGGAATTAAGATGGGAATACAAGATACATCAGAGAGGATGAAAACGCTCGAAGGGAAGTGGATAAATACAATTACAGGATTACATCAAAAGGTTGAAGAAAATGTAAAAGAAGCAGAAACTAATTATAATACAAAAGGAGGAAGAAAATAAAATTAAAAGAAAAATAGAATAAATTAAACAAATTTGATAAAAAAAATATAAAGAAAAATCAGAATATTCAAAATTTACACAGAAAATTCAAATCTATGAATCCTCCCTGAGACTAAAGAAAACTCATTGCTTTTAATACAAAATATTTAATAATGATTAAAAAAAAATTATTTAAATTTTAACAATTTCAAATAAAAAAAATAGAAATCAAATCAATTAAAGACCCCAAAATTTCAATACATTTAAAAATTCCCTCTCACTCCTATCTGCTTTCATCCTTTCATCTTAACCAACTGTGTTCCAATTTGGGATAATTTTACAGTTGTACCACATGGACCGGAAGGGTAAAAACAGATTATGAGACAAGTGTATCTGGTATACGAATTTTACTCTTTTTCTCTTTTTTTAACCTTTGATTTATTTCTTCGAGAACGGGAACGGGAAGCAGCATCGGGGTGGCCATATGATGTCTAATTGATCTATTATTTTTAATTTGAAAAAAAAAACAAACAAACAGTAGTAATTAATTTTGATACATAAAATATAGAAGATATTTGTCACTGTTCCACTGTTTTATAAGAGGATAGGGCAAGTCATGATGTCAAAAATGTCCTCCCATTTCCTACTACTTTGGTCCACAGTTTATCAACCATATTCTTAATTGTCCTTCAGCTATATTTTATAAATTTTTTGGTTTTCAACTTTTATAAATGAATTCTAGTTTCATATGTCAATTGTCAATTTGATGTGTCAAATGTCAGTTTAATATGTCAAATGTCAGTTTGATGTGTCCAATGTCAGTTTAATATGTCAAATGTCAGTTTGATGTGTCAAATGTCAGTTTAATATGTCAAATGTCAGTTTGGCGTGTCAAATGTCAGTTTGATATGTCTAATGCCAATTGTTACATGACAATGTCAGTTGAATTTAATCTTTGTTAAATTTTTTTTTATAAATTGTACGCCACGTTGTGCGATGATGCTGAATTTGTCAATAGTTATATTAAGTTTGACCTTTATTAAACCAATTTTAATGGTCATTACAATACTTCGTGGTTGGCCGCCCTTAGGGGTGCCTGCCACCCCTACTCCCGGGGCTCTTACACTAAGCTTCACTTCTGTTTTCTGATGATGGCATTAGTATGGCGAAACTAGTTGCCAGTTACCCAGTTCCAATTATTCAGTAATATAATGTGGTAATAGCTAGATATTGATTTTTATTTCTTCATTGGTGACCATATTTGAGATACGGATAATCTTTTGGGTTTATAGACTTTTGTCACCACCTGTATTTTTTTAAGTGCCAAAGTATAGTTGAGCTAATTGATACTTATGGAATCATCATCATTATTGCCATTCAATCTAGAGGGATTATGGCTAGCTCAATAATAGCTGTATTAAATCCTATTGACGAGGTGGGTAACTCCTCTTCTGTTATATTTTACCATTTTCTTCTGTCTCTACATTTTATTTTCCAGTCTCTGTTTTTATATCTTCCTCTACTTGATCCCACCATCTACTTCGTAGCCTTTCTCTTGCTCTCGTCTTTAATGGAATAGTCCATGGATATATAGAACATTGCTGAAGGTGTATTATAACAAATGAGATGCGCAGAAAAAAACGTACCAAATTGAATGTGACAACCATTGACATATACTCATAGACATGCCCAACGGAGAGGATTGTGGTTAACCAGATAAAGCGATAAAACTATATTTCGGGCCATCTCTATTTCTCTCAAAATAGTATCGTAGTTTGGACGTTAGAGATAGCGCTAGTCCGAAATTATACGCCATCTTCCTTACTCTTTTCGAACCAAAATATTATTACAACGATATACGGGTAAGGCACGTCCATGAGTATATGTCAATGGTGACAACTATGACGGGGAGGGTTTTTGGTTGTTGTTGTCAAATGTCAAAATGCGTCAAAGCCATTGGTCACATTCGACGGCTGAATAGCCTTGGTAGCTGAGAACAATTTTAAATTATTTTGGTCTATACAGGTTGCATCAATAAAAAGATCTGCACTATAGTTATATTATTTTAAATGGAACACTCTGTATTTTTCCTTCCCTCTAAAGCTCTTAATATCTGTCTTTTTCTACAGTATGATTTTTTCTTATTTAGATTTTTTTTCATATATCATTTTATAGAGAGGATTTTTTTTTCTCATTTTTCTGATTTTTTGTTTTTTTTTCTGTTTTTGTGGTTTTTTCTTTCGTTTTTTAATCTTTTCTCATTTCTTCTGATTATTGCAATTATTTGCGAGTTTTTTAGAATTTCTTTGCGAGTTATTGCAATTTATATCAGTTTTTTTGAATTTTTTCATTTTTTATGGCTACAGTTGTTTTTTGGTTGTTCTTTGGTTTTTGTTCTCGCTTTTCACTCATTTTTTTAATTTTCTGATTTTTTTCGATTTTTTTCTAATTTTTTCTTATTGTTCTGTTTCTTTTTCTATTTTTTTCGTTTTCTAATTTTTCTCAATTTTTCTTATTCCTTTGATTTTTTATGATAATATTTATATTAGATTTTACAATTTCATTTTTCATTTTTTCCCAATATTTTCTAATTTCTCTCTCAATTTTTTTGTTTTTTCAAAGTTTTTGTTTTTTTTTATTTTTTCCGATTTTTTCTGTTTTTTTTTCAGATTTTTTCGATTGTTTTAATTATTTTTGGTTTTTTTTTTCATTTTTATGATTTTTTGTTTTTATACTTTCTTTATTTTTTTCAATTTTTTCTAATCTCTCTTCGTTTTTTCTCATTGTTCTGTATTTCTATTCCTTTTTTTTTGTTTTTTTTTTGTCATGCTTTTTATTTCATTGATTTTTTGCGATATTTTTTTTGTGATTTTTTGCCATTATTTTACGATTTTTTGTGAAATGTTTCGATTTCTTGCGTTTTTTCAGGCTTTTTTCCTTTTTTTGCGATTTTTAGCGTTTTTTTTTCGGTTTTGTGATTTATTCATTTTTTCCGTATTTTACAATTTTATTTTTCATTTTTTTCCCAATATTTTCTAATTTCTCTTTCAATTTTTTCCAAAATTTTTGTTTTTTTTTTAATTTTTTTTCCGATTTTTGTGTTTTTTGCAATTTATATCAATTTTTATGAATTTTTTCATTTTTTATGGTTACAGTTGTTTTCGGTTTCTTGCTTGTTCTTTGGTTTTTCCTCGTTTTTTTCTCACTGTTCTGTGTTTTTTTTCTATTTTTTGCGTTTTCTAATTTTTTCTCATTTTTTATCATTTGCGATTTTTTTTGTCATTTTTTTGTGTTATTGTTTTTTTTGCGATGTTTTGTGATATATTTCGATTTCTTGCATTTTTCCGTATTTTATTTTTCATTTTTTCCCAATATTTTCTAATTTCTCTCTTAATTTTTTCTTTTTTTCAAAGTTTTTTTTTTATTTTTTTTCCGATTTTTTTTCGGATTTTTTTCAGATTTTTTCGATTCTTCTAATTTTTTCTCGTTTTTTTTTTATTTCTATGATTTTTTGTTTTCTTATTATTTTTTCAATTTTTTCTAATCTTTCCTCATTTTTTACTTTCCCGGACCCATCAAAGGGAAAGTAAGGTGAACGAGCAAAAAAAAAATTGAGATATCGATGGAAATATCCATTTTGAGGTCCCCCAAGAAGATTGAAACCATTTCCAGCGTATGGTCTGTCTGTGTGTCTGTGTGTAATCTTCCACGATAACTGCCGAACTGTTTGACCAATCAAGCTGAAATTTGGTATGCAGGGTCGGTGTGTGCCTAGAATACGACCATTAGTTTTTGGTTTAAATTGGTACAGTGGAGGGTCCTCAAGACCGACATTGGTTAAATATACATGTAACAATTTTTTGCTTTATTTAAATTTTAAGGACAAACAATACATTTTAGTGCAAAATGTTGTAGTACATAGTTTTAAAGAATAAAATTGTCTATAACTTTTGTTTCAAACTTTTTCCAGAATTTCCAATAGTTTCGCCACTAGAGGGCGCGTAAAAAATGTGCATGTAGGTTTTCTCTAGTTTTTCTTGATTTTAAGGACAAACAATACACTTTAGTGCAAAATTTTGTAGTACAAAGTTTTAGAGCATAAAATTCTCTATAACTTTTGTATCAAACTTTTTCTAAACTCTCCAATAGTTGCGCCAATAGAGGGCGCGTAAAAAATGTGCATGTATGTTTTCTCTAGTTTTTCTTGATTTTGAGGACAAACAATGCATTTAGTGCAAAATTTTCTTGTGCAAAGTTGTAAAGCATCAAATTTTCTTTAACTTTTATGTCTAACTTTTTATCGAATTCCTCATACTTTCGCCGCTAGATGGCGAGAAAAATACACATTTAAAATTCCCTACAACTATTGTATGAAAATTTTTCCCGAATTCCCAATAGTTTTCACACATGATTTTAGGAGATCCTAATTGTAGCAGTATGATATATAACGTGCGCATGCGCAGCTTATGTCATTACCAACATTGAAATATTAATTCACCATCAGCTCGCTATTTTTAATGTGTTCCATAAATCAATGTAATGCTTAGTATTTTGTAATTAAAATAATAATAATAAATAACATATTCTCTACGGTCGAGCCGGGAAAGTCCTGGGGTGACACAGCCGATTTTTTTTCATTGTTCTGTTTTTCTATTCTATTTTTTGTTTTCTAATTTTTTCTATTTTTTTTTTATTTTATTGATTTTTTGTAATTATTTTTCTTATTTTTTATGATAATTTGCGATTTCTTTGTGATTTTGTTGTGGTTTTTTTGCGACTTTTTTACAATTTTTTGTAATATTTTTTGATTTCTTGCGTTTATTTCGTATTTTACAATTTTATTTTTCATTTCTTCAGAATATTTTCTAATTTCCAACTCAATTTTTTTTCAAACTCTTTTATTATTTTTCCGATTTTTTCAGATTTTTTTTTTCAAATTTTTTCGATAATCTAGTTCCTGAAATAGTTTTTACAGTCATTTTTGATGCCTTTTTTGAGGTTAAATTTTCACAATTCCATTGTTTTTTTAATTTTTTTTCACTTTTTAATATACTCAGGAACTAATTTAATACCATTAGAGCATTATAAAAGCAAATTCGCATATATTTATTGCCTGGATATGTCTTATCCATTTGCTAACGCCGCCTTAAAAAGGAGAAAACGGCGTCATTCATTTCAATGAGTTTTTGTTTACCATTGGCAAAATTCAAAATTCCGCGCTTGTTTTTAAAAAATATTCACTGCGCAGCTGTACGAAATTTCGGCGCGAAGTTCAATTTGTCACGTTGTATTTTATCTCTGTGTAATAGTTTATCATGTATCTGGGAATTGTATTAATAATTAATGTGATAGTTTCGTTTTCAGGTCCTTTTTTTTCTAAAATTTAAATAGTAAGGGAAATAAAGTGTTCCGAATAAGTATAAATAAAATTCAAAGTTATTCCAGCTTTAAATTTTGCATTAAAAAAACAATTGTACAAATGATATTAAATAACAGGAAGTTTTGTTTTAACATCACTGTTTTTTCTGTAAATTCTTCTTTTACGGTTATAATTTTTTTACTAATCCTGTATAAAGTTAATGAAAAGCAAATTGAGTGTACGGTATCTCATAATGTAACTTGGTTTAGTTTTCACAATGATTATTACGCCTTCATGTCCTGCATTCAGATATTATATCCTTTTTAAGTTGTTGTCCGTCGCCCGACGACCATTTGTTGTCGCCAGTCCGAGTCGCCAGGCCTTCATTGTTCTTGAAAATTTATTGTTACGAATATATTTAGTTATGGTATGTTCGTTGTTGCTTTCTGACTCATAGTTATTCCGTTGAATTTTTCCTTAGGTGAACATTCAAGAATAGATTTGATTACTATTTTTTTATATTGCGAAAAATTTTCTTGTTTTGGTTTTAAAGTTAGGTATCGCTCATCCCCAACTTTAACCCCACTCTGTGATAGAGACCTGTTCATTTTTTTTATATAGTCGATTCTGAAAGAAATAAATCAAGATAAAACCCCATTATCTTTACAAACCTAATAAAAAACATAAGCGTGCTATACTTTTTATATTTACTTTTAAAAAACTAGTTAGTAATTTTTTTCACCCCAATACAAAAAATGAAAATCAATACTAAAATAGTTATAATTGTGACGAACCAACCCCTGAAAAACTTGTATCTAGTGTCGAGACGCCGACGCCAATAGTTTCAACAAACAGTTGGGTTTTACTTCTTCAAAACACATTCCATTGGCACATATTGAACTATACGAACGCCATTAGCAGAAGTTACAATATTCGACGTCCATTCAGCATCACTACGCTATTCGTCCCGACGCTAAATATTTCGGCGTCTACTGATTTTTACATATCTCTCTAAACGACAATTTTTTCTCTACGTTTGGATTTATTTTGACCTCTCAAAAATAAATCAGAATGAGCGTTTTTTCATTTTAATTCGCCAACTTCTTATAGTCCCTGAGCCAAAGGTTAAATACGTATCGACTGAACCAGATTTTGAAGAAGTAGAACAGAACTGTCTGGCGAAATTATGGGCGTCGGCGTCTCGACGCTGATTACTGAATTTTATGGTATTGGTAGTTTGAAATTTGAGTTTTGACTGGTCCTTTCTGGAGCTTTGAACCACCTTTTCATGCTGATTTTTCGTAATATTGTTGTGTGTTGTAATATTTGTCTTTGTATAAACATAGACAGGTGAAATAACTGAGAAAATTGGGATAAGACGACACAAAATATAATAAAACTAATGTGTTTTAACGATTTGTCTATAAAATTACTGAAAAAATGAATAAAATAATTAACGAGGCTTGGTTGGTCACAATTGTAAAAATCTGGAATAATGGTCGAATGGTAAAAGTTCTGTTTCAATAGTTTAAAAGCTAAACAAAGTTTTAATTCATTTTAAAACTTTTTTAGTCATATTTTTATTATTTCTACAATATTTTGAATAAATTTATAAAAAAAATCGCTATTATATTAGTTTTTATTATCGATTTAATATTTATTTCAATTTCACATCTAATGTTTTACATAAAAATATTAGATTGATTTAAGAAATTAAAATCATTTTTGACCCAATAATAAATAGGTATTTAAGGAAATAAAGCCAAAAGTCAGGTACCACAAGAATTCAAGAATTTAATTTTATAAAGGAGGCAACTAGTTTCGGTAACAAACCATCATCAGGCTTATAGATACTAACGTTCTGATGGTGGTTTGTTACCGAAACTAGTTGCCTCCTTTATACAGTCCTATTTTCAGAGAGAGAAAGAATAGATTTTTTAATTGTAATTTTCTTTTCCTTTCACAATCTTTTTTCTAATACACTCTAACGCTTATAGTTTTTGAGTTATAACTTTTTCGGGTAACAATTCATATTGACCTAATTAGGTACGCTTAATTTAGAAATCTAGAAAAAAATTGTAAAAAACATTTAAGATTAATACGGAATCCAGTCACCTGTTTACAAATCTCGACCGACGTATATTCATTCATTTCGAATTTAATTCCATCTAGGTAGAATACAGGTCGACACCTGTCTGGGTCTTTTCGACCCTCGGTGATTTCAAATGGGCTGTTTTTGGAATTGGTCAATTTGAGGGGTGTGAAATTCTAGTGCCGCCGTCCAGTCGCGGCAGAAATCGTTTTATTCAAGAACACCTGTTGTTTCTACTAATCTTCTACCTGTCGACTTACAGGGACGGAGATGAAAATTTGGAACTCCTCTATAGATTTTTATAAAACATATTTATTTATTTAAAATTTTCGATGTACTGATTTCTTGTCTTAATTATATTTATTCTTTTTATTTCATCCATTTTAATTTTAATAGAAAAACTAACTCTGTCAGAATGCCGATAATATGGTAATATTTGCCAAAGACGAAAAAATATTAAAAGAAAACCTAGAAAAGTATAGATCAGCATTTGGGCTAAGATCAAATTATAGTATCTGTTTTTATAAGGTGCAGATTCCCAAAGAGCCATCATGAAATTAACAAACACCAAAATCAACTCCTTAATGACTAAAAGATTAATTGGCCTCATAAACGAAAATGAAAAAGAAGTCAGTTTAGCTAAAGTCACAGTGTGTACTAGAAGGAGTTGTCAAAAACCAAGGGCAAATGGTATTCACAGATCCAACCTACCTTTCCCACCAAACCATGGTTCCAAAAATTTCTATTCACTGATAGAAGACACATTACTAAAATCACACGTATGGGCACTGGTCATTGTTTAATGGGGGCATACTTAGCCAAAATAAAAATTAAAGAACATCCCTACTGTGAGTCTGGTCAAATTCGTAATACCAAGTCCACTAAACACATCATGCATACTAACGAAGCTCAACTATCAAGCAATGCTACTCATTTTAAAATTCGTATCTCACAACAATATTCAATTATAATAAAAAAAATCAGACATCCTTTCTTGTGTTACCTAGGGTGCTATATTATCCGGTTGTGTAATTTAATAAAACCTGTTGTAGTTTTATAAAAATTGTATGTCATGTTTAGCCTATTTTGTCAATTTTCTAGAATTTCTTAGAATTTTTTTTGCCATTTTTTGCAATTATTTAAGCTTAGGTTTGTCAACGTTTCTAATGGATTCTAGCTAAGTTTAGCCTGTTTCTTTAATTTTTTAGAATATTTTAAAACTTGCTGTATTTTTCACGATTTTGAATAGTTTTGAGCTGTATTTTTGCTTACTTTATTCTTTTTAGTTTTTATTAAGCTTGGTATATTTTTCACGGGTTTTAATGGTTCTATTGCATGTTTGGCTGTTTTGTCAATCTTCTACAATTTTTGTATTAATATGTATTGAAAGTCCTTTTTTTGAACCACCCTGTAGTTTTAGAGTCATGGTGCACTAAGTAAAAATGATCCATATGACTCAAGATATATGTGTACAAATTTTTTTAAAAAATCGGTCCGTGACCCAACCGCCATAAGAAAAGTACATGATCCTTTATAATATATGTCTATTTCAGCTCACACAGAAAGTTATGAGGCATGAGGTAACTCAGACTCATCACTGGTGGCCCTTAAGTGAAAAAAATTAATGTGCTCGCCATAGTAGATCAGAGCCATTAACAGAAGATCATCAAGAACAGCATTTGGCATGAAAATAAATCAAAATAAGACGGAAATAATGATAATAGGAAAATCCACACAAAAGCATGATAAAGACAAAAATTACATTAAGCTGAAAAATATAAGTATCTAGGATCAGTGATAACACAAAAAGGAAAGATGGACGAATATATCAGAGAAAATAGAAATACATTAAACCTATGCTGACGTATACTTCAGAGACATGAACGCTGACAGAAAAACACAAACAAAAATTGGACGCCATAGAAATGAGATTTATAAGAAAAATAGAAATAAAACCAAACTGGACAAAGTAAAAAATAAAAAACAGAGATATTTTGAAAATAATGTCAGTCAACGAAAACATAAAAGTAGATAATCTACGTTGGTCTGAACCCAGGTATAGGGAATTCAACGTTTTAGAGAGAGAACGTATCACATATCTATTTCTGTTATAATTGGTCCATTTTTTTGTAATAATAACGGAGCTAAATACGTTCTCTCTGTAATACGTTGAATTCCCTATACCTGCAGTATGAGAGTGAGAGTCCGGGCAATTGCAAATATTTACTTTTTATATACAAATTATTTTCTTGGGAAATAGTTAAAAATTTATTCAAAAGGACTAAAAATAAAAATGTGTTAATAGCTCAAATAACCCCAAAGAAGCTCTAAAACGAGGTTTACAGTTAAATTAGCCAAAAAAATTCCTTACTCCACAGACCTCCTGGAAAGGAGAGTAATTTAGAACTTTTTCCTAAGGCGTAAATATCTGCTAATCCGGGGCCTGTATACCTGGGTTCGGACCAACGTAGATTCTCTACTCATAGAAGAAGATTTAATACAACTTGTAAAGGAAATGAAACGTTATATTTTATTTGTTGATGAAAGTGCACTAAATTCTTTTTATTATTAGTTCGTTCCACGAATAGAATTTGAAATATATCGAAAAGTAAAATATTAAAAAAACAAAATTTGGGCGCCAGTCTAGTTGATCTTTTGATGTATTTAGAAACAATTGACAAAAAAACTATGATATATTTCAAAATCCGTTCTTTCTTGCTTTTTGTGTGTTTAAGGATATTAAAATCAAATTAAACGTTATATTATTATTGAAGAGAAAAAATTTATTAATAATATGATATCTTCAGAGACTTTTTCTTAATTTTTTTTTCCGGGAAAATGGAACTTACCTTAGTTTTGTTTTCCTTATCATCAAGTTTCTTCCGGTAGTCTTCTTTCTAGTATCCGGCAGAAAAGAGACAGCAATAACTCGAAAAACTTCCTGGATCCGGCAGTGAAAAGATGTCCAAAAGTATAGTCTAGAAAAAAAGTTCAGTACAGAAAGAGGATCTGTTAAGGAAAAAACGCCATGTCCGGTAAAAAGAAACTCAGTCGAAAAAAAGGCTCTGTCCAAAACAAAAAGCTTAATCCAAAAAACCCCTATATAGATGATATAGAAACTAATTGTTCTGATTGATGAGGTAAAGATAAGAATTGTTAACATGAGATAGACATTTTATCATATAAAGGAGAGGGAAATCGAGATAAGTTGAAAAAGGACAATACATAAATTATTATTAAAAAAATTATTTTTATTGGCTTACTCTGTATAATTTGTAACAATTTTTTTTTAGTGATAAAAGTTTCTAAATCGTAAAATATCATAAAGAAGATAATTTTTTTAGTACACTCTGTACTTTTTATTGGTTAAAATTTTTTTATCAAGATAAATGTTCTTACATTCAATATGATATATTAAAATCAAAAACATATTAAAATCTTACAGGGTGTTTCCAATAATACGTAAATTATCATCAAAAAATCGTTTTATTTGCTCACTTTGTCTTTTTAAAATGTCAAAAAAAATGTTATTATGAAAGTTTCTAAATCTAATATATTTAAGTAAAAAAAATATTAAAAATATATAGAGTGATTTCAATAAATCGTAAAGTATCATTAAAAAAGATCATTTTTTTGCACTCTTTGTATTTTTTCTTTATCTGAAAATGTTTTGAAATTCAATATTTTATATTAAAATCAAAAATATATATTAAAATCTTACAGGGTGTTTTCAAGAATACATACATTATCATTAAAAAAATCATTTATATTTGTTCACTTTGTATTTTTAATTTGGCAGAAAAAAAATTTCTGTTTAAAATGTCTAATAAACTATATTTAAGTGAAAAAAATATTAAAAATTTATATAACGTGATGTCAATAAATCGTGAAGTATCATTAAAAAAACCATTTTTATTTGTTCACTCTGTATTTTTAATTTGTCAGAAATTTTTTTTGTGTCAAATTAAGAAGGAATATCAAGCGAGTCTGAAATTAAAATATTCTGAGCAAAGGAATAATGAAATTACAGGGAAAAAACATAACAGAAATCTATTGATTTCTTATGGTGTGGTGTCATGTTTATCGAGAATAGTAACGGCGTTTATTGTAAGCAGGAAAAACATCCTAGAGTGTTCGCTGATATCTAAATGTTATTTTTGTAGGGGATTTCTCGATCACATAAAAAGAACAAACAGCAAAAATTTAACAAGAAGAGTATACGAACCAAGATGTATGAAAAATAAAAACAGGAAGACCAATGAAAAGATGGCAGGAAGGAGTTAAACAAGCACTAAACAGACGAGGAAAGAAGTGAGAAGATGAAAGGAATATGGTACAGAACAGAAAAGAATGGAAATAGTCAGTCAATATGGATTAAGTAAGTAAGTAAAATATTAAGACTTCTTCTTCTTTTTCCCTTTTACAATATGGTCATTTCCTATATCTACATCCACTCTCTTACTCTTAAAAATAAGTGAATTAACTTTTATATGTTCGAATAATTCTGTTATTATCACTTTCAATTGTATTTTTTGTAATTGTATTTAGTTTAGCAGCCCTTCAGGCATTTGTTATACAAATCTATTTATTATCTAAATGTCACTAACTTGCTGTCAATGTCAACTTATCACTATTTTGTATATGGTTCTCCTTAACATACCGGCATTATTAATTAGTTTATTGTACACGTATTGATGATACTCGTTAAAAACCAGAATGGTTGGCCACAAAATAGGCTAAAGCGCTGTTAACTATAATTTTAGAAACTCTTCGGGGTTATCCACCTAAGGGGCATATACCCTACCATGGTATTAATCCCTATTTCATGACTTTCTGGACTCGATGTGGTCAGCCCATCCCCGCTTGGGACTTTACTAAGAAATTTTGTTCCTTCTACTCTGCCACTCGGGGACCACAACAACGGATATCAATATTACTGGATCAGCTGGTTGCTCCAGACAACTTCCTAATCTCCGAGGCTCTGGATTAATACACTCCGTTTTACCTACCTCTTACCATAAAGTTTCTTACAATTTATTATTTCTCAGATACCATGTCTGAATCCAAATTTTAAAAATTTCATTTTTTACCAACACCCGTTTTTTCCTGTACCACAATTTTTCCCCCTAATTTTATCCAGTATGTTTTTCCCCCAACCCTACGTGTGCTCTAACAGCATTTATGTCTATGGGGCATTATTTGTCACCCATTTTAAATTAAAATTAAAAACTTTTTTATCAACAATTATCATCACTATTTTCAATATTTTTCTGTTAAGTGTTAAATTTTATTTTATAGTTTTCCTATTGTAAGATCGATGTATGCTAGGCTTGAGTTTCTTTACTTCAAGAAAAATATTCTTTATATAACAAAGTTATAACTAAACTTTTTCCATAAACATAATCTGTGATTTTGATGATTGTATATAACAGTCGGTAGCTAACCTAGCAAATTACAAAGTTCTCTATTCACAATTAATTAATTCGGTTTAGTGTCAAGGTTAGTTTCCCAAAATGTATGAATATTCAGATACAACCTTGTTATCCCAAAGGGACGAATTGTATTATTTGTTTATAGATTTGAAATTAGTATTATGTAGACAAGTTTTTGTTGGTACTGAATAATTAATAAGTTTGGTTTATTAATTTTTACTTGCAGGTGAATATGATATTAAATCGTTATATAAATATTTTAACAATAAAAATAAAATTATTAATGTTTTATTGCGCCAAAAAAAAAAAATTACTCAACCTCACCTGTGGTAGTTAAATTTCCACATGAACAAATACTCGTAGGTAAGCATCATTAAATAAGAAAGTTAATAAAAATAACCGTTTCAAGATGCAGCCGATAATCAAAAGAGGAAGTAACTTTCAGGTGATTTTTTATTTGAGCTATTTATTATTGAAATTATCTTTAACGGAAGAAAGTAATAATCGGGGGCCTTCTGCAAATTTCGTACACCAGTTGTTTCCTCGGTGTGACGGGTGTAAGACAAAATACTTACACCTGTGCCAGACGGGGCATATGGCCGCTTATTTTTGGATTGTTTCCTTCTCGAAAAGTTTATTTTTTTTATTTTTACTACCCTCGCGAAGGAAGGAAGGAACAAGTCACTATAGGATACGGAAGTTTTCGTTTATATTATAATGCGACCGTTAAAAAAATTATATACAGAGCGATTATTTTTAAATCTTTAAGAAAATTACATAATGAATAAAAAAATCTCAATTCAAAACTATTTAGAACTCTATTAATAAAATAAGAGTACATTTCAGTATCGTTTTGTTTATGAAGGCTTTAAGATTTTTTCTGTCTTATTCATTTGTATATTATTTTTAATTATCTTAAAATTTTTTTTCTAACGGCTGCTCTCGGTTATTTATTTCTTCGTTCTATATCATTGACTTGATGTCGTTAGAGGATTTCCCAGACAAGTTTACTGAACCAACTCGACCAATTAGGCATTGATATTTTACTTATTATCAGACAAGAACAGTTATTTTAAATTATTTTAACTGCAAAATGTATTACATATTTAAATCAATTATTATTGACCTGATCTGGCCTAATATAAAAATTGCAGGTTGTAGATTCTATCTGTGTCAATCCTAGTATAAACAAAAATCTCAGAACTGGGCAAATTTTTAAAACAATTTTTGGACTTAATTTTTTGGAACCTCCCAACTAGCTCTAATAGTTCCAACATTACATGACATCTTGATGTCATTTGTCCCCACTTTTCCTCACATTTATGTTTAGGTTTCTTATGATGGCAATAACTGATGTTTTCGCCGGATTCGTGAATAATCCCTCTTCCCGGCACAATTTTTCTACAATGTTGAGTCGTTGCATCCTATCAGATGCAACTGCATCAAATTTTCCATTTATAATGAAACCTACGTCATCAACAAATGCTTGTGCGTAGATATTAACTCTCCCTAGCTTGCTAAGAAGCTCAAAAACCACCAGGCATTACATCAGTGGGGGAGTACTCCCCATTGAGGGCAACGACTTCCCTTCTTACGTTGTAGAGAGTGCTGTAAACATTCATATGCAGAAGCATGAAGTCTACCCATCCGCATAGCTCCCACTATGGATTTGTATGAAGCCGAGTGGAAGACCAATTCTATGTCTAGAAATACTGTTAAGGCGATTTTTTGATAGTCCAATACATCATCCCTTATATATCTGTCAAACTGTCAGACTAATAGATCTGTAAGATTTGACTTCTGCATAGCACGTTTTACCCGGTTTGGATATGAAGACAACTCTTGTAGACCTCCATTTTGTTGGTACATACCCCAATGAGAGGCTGGCATGGAGTAGTAGGCTTCTAGCTTCTCCTGTCCCTTCTGAAGATGAGCCGGGAATGCGCTGTCTTGTATGGCTGAAAACTTCTGAGAGCCCATGCAAATTTGGTTCTGTTTACAACTTTGTTTGCCAAGGTCCAGTACTGCTTTGTGATATGGATTCCTTGCAGATAAAATCACAAACTTTCTCTACATTTATCTTTTGCCAAATTGGAATGACTCAGTATCAGTGATCAGATACATTACTATTATTTTCTGAAGGTTGCTTTTTTAGCTTGCAATCATTTCTATCTAGTTTTATCCCTTTCTCAATCATTTGACGAATCTGGACAGGTAAGAGTTTACCTAAAATATCTGGGATTCTAATATATATATATGATATATTTAGGATAGTTAATATATACACACTTTAGACTAGATCACTATGGCTAATAAAGTTGTATCACAATGAAATGTAATTGCTGATGGCTTGTTGACAATTTTTTAATAAAATAGGTGTATTTTTACTATAAATAAATGATATATTCATGATATTTTTAGGGATCGAAAAATATATTTATGTAGAATATTTACAGTTATTAATACAGTCAGTGTTATTTAATAAGGTATTTCCAAAAAAATATTTAATTAGAAATGTTAATTTATAGAAACACTGGGCTATAATTTAAAATAGCCTTAAGCAGATTGCTGAATGTCGTTTAGGAGACATGTGCCATGTGCCATTTGGAGTGCGTCTCCGATAATTTGTTAAATATTCATGCTGGTTAACATGTGAAATTACACAATATCCCATTTTTCAGCTTTCAAATTGCGTTTGCTGAATTTTTTATAAAGGCAAGCAGGTGATTGGGAGCATGTAGGTACCTACAAACAAAGCTCTTTGTTTGTAAAGAAAGCGAAATTTATGTTATTTCAATACAAACTGAATATTTATTTATCAATATTAAATATTTTACAATAATGATAACGAGTAAAACCTAAATATATAAAATTTAACAATATAAAATAATTACTTTTACTAGCGGTTTCTGATGAACAGAAATATTAATATTTGCTGTTAAGTTTATGTAATTTGATATTTCTAATTTATAAAATAACACCCTGTAAATATGCACAATGACATTCAATGCATTCTATGCCTTTGACCACACCTTTTCTAAAAAGTGTTTGAACAGCCCCGCCTAAACTATTTCCATTATCCCTATTTAAAGATTGCAAAATCGAAATTACAGCGTTATTGAATAGCAAATTTTTCGTGCACGCTTTGTTATTTGTAAAATTTTGACAACGCCCTATACAGCTCTAAAGTGCCTGTCAATTTTTTGATTGTCATGGATGGGTTGCGGCCTTTCAGGTGAACAATCAGTCGGGTAAAGGTGATGGAGAAAATAAATAAACACCTTATTGTAGAATTTAAAAGTAGTTTTATGTTTATAGGATGAAAAATCACTAAACTTAAATAGATCTGGGAATGTATCAACTGCACAATTCGTATTTCGCTGTATTTACAATACAATTAGAGAGTGTACTAAATCCACTTAATGCCAATTTAACCTTACAGCTAAAAACATAACATAACAAAAAGATTTTGAATTAGGAAAGAAAATAGCTAATGGACCTTGGATAGAAGTGATGTAATAATTTTAATGACCGCCAAACAGAATATTGAAACCGTATCAACTATCATATCCTTAATCAATTTTTAAGCTAGTCTAGTGCTCGTGTTTTCAAAGAATTTGTTAAAAAATAAAGAAAAAATAAGTTCTAAAAAAAATATTATGAAAAATGCGGCTAACTACATTCATTAATAATAAATAACATAAGGTAAACAATGTAAAAACGTTAAAATAGAATTTTTTTAATCTAATTTCGTAGCAATTTTCGAAATACTTGTGTAAAGTACACCGTTATGTAGATAAAGGATGAGGTTTTTCAAAAATGTATTAATATACAGGATGTCCCATTTAAAAAAAATAGTTTATGAATTTTGGTTTTTTCTTAGCGAAAGTTAAAAGTTCATTTCCGGTATAGCTTAATAAAGCTTATGACCCTACTTAAGTCTTTAGTGAAATTGTAGAAGAATACAGTGAGACACCCGGTACATATTTTATCATTGTATTCTAGAATTTGTTGTGTTAATCCTTTCTATTAATAATCTTCCTACTGGCAATTCAGGATTTCGAACATTTTGAGGCAATAATATATTATTTTTAGGTTCATATCTACAGACCTATATAATTGTACCTGCAAGATTATCATTTTCCAGCGCGACAAGAGGAATGTCATTATTTATGAATATATTATATAGTATTATACATGCATGAATAATTATTGAAGTCTTCTCTGTACTATAGTGCAGAAATGTTTGAGGAGACATCGAAATCTTAATTTAAATTAGAGATCTAGTACTCTTGTGCCTTCCATTTTATCTCTCTTCTGAAGAATTACCTATACTGGATTATCAGTTGTTGTCATGACCAACTCAGATAGTTTTGTTATGAGAAATCACAAAATGTTTTCTGCACTTAATAGGAAAAAATACGTTCCATCCAAGTGGAGCAGGTCAGTGTTAAAAGACGATCTTCGTCGCGACGTCCAAGATTTCGGCGTCTATCCATTTTTACATATCTCCCCGCAAGCGACAATTTCTTCACGTCATTTATTTTGTCTTTTCAAAAATAAATCAGAATAATTATTTTTTCATTCTTCAATAAGACAACAGTATTTTTTCTTAATAAATACATAATTTTTTGGAGATTTTTGTTTTTTGATTTATGTTTCAAACTTTAAAAGAATTTCTGAGATTATTACAATTATTAATAAAACATTAAAAAACTAATTAGACCCTATGGAAGAGTTTATAAACTACTGAATTTTTTTGTTAATTTTAAAATATTAATTGTAGATTTTATAACAAAAATTTAAAAAGGTTTCAATATTTTACGATTATCTGAATTTGCCCTTAATCCGTCCAATGCAAGTTATACAAATTAATTCAAAATTTTAAAATTGTTTTGTAAATTTCACAATTTTTTTATTAAAGATTCGAAAAAAATCACAATTGTAGTAATTTTCATTGTAGATTTAATAATATTTATTTAATTTCATATCTTTAATAATTTAAATAAAAAAATTATATTAATTTAAAAAGAAACCAAAATCATTTTGAAGACAATAAATGGTCAATATTTCATGAAATATTAATCAAAATGAGAAATAAATAAATTTTTTAATTTTTTTTTCAAAATACCAATATTTATTTTTCATAATCAAGTAAACTATTTAAATTCAAACTTTAACATTTTTAAAAAATTATGATATTTTAGAGCAAGTGCAAGTTTTTTATGAATGAATATTTTAAGGAATTTCCACTGGGCGACACAAGGGGGTCTACCGGGGGTATAGGAGTATGAAATACCCCCGAGTGAAGCGAGGCGTCCTACTTTGGGAAAATTTTGAGAATATTAAACCTAAAAATATGATTTTAAGCTTAATTTTAATAGAATTTTAATAAAAAAATTCAGACGTCATTTAATGGGCGACAAAATCTCGACTCTGATCAACAATTGTGTCGCCCAATTAATATGTTATTTTATGCACTGAATCACAGTATAAGCAATTAAAAGTTTAAAATTCTTGTGAACCAAAAAACTTGATAATTTTTCGGGTTCATTATCATGTTGACATTTAAACAACTCAAGGGAAAAGGGGTGCACAGAAATGTATCCAACATCCAAGCAAGCCTTTCCGCATCTTAAAAGGAATTGCATTTGAGGTATTTAACTGTTTCCTTATATGGCCAACTACGATCGTGGCCAATTGTCGTCGAACCATTTGTAAATTACGAAGCGTTGTTGTCAATTCTACTAAAAAACATTTCATAATATTTTTTTAAAGTCAACTAATGTTACGTTTTTTTTTTGTGCCACAATGTTTTTTTATTATTCCTCTATTCAATATATTTAGTTTCATACTCGCTTGATATCCCCTTCTTATTTCTTCGCGTCAAGTCCCTTTCTTCTCTTGGTATTCCTATAAAATATCTTTCCCATGCTAATAATGTTCTTCTCTTTGCCCACTCAGTCAAAATAGCTGACTGGACATTTTTCCCTGTGCCAAGAAGTTTTTTTCCTGAACTAAGTTTTTTCCTGGGCCAAAAAGTTAATAATAAAACTGTAGAATTAATAACAAAAAATCAACATATATTTTTACTACGGACTCGTTAATTTTTCAGATGCAGTTTTTTCGTTAAATTGATAGACAATCAAATTCTTATGGAACTGCCAAGTTTACGTCGATAAAAAGAGCTCTCGTGTAATTATAAGTGAATATAAAAATGTTAGTAATTGAATTGCACCTACAAAATCAAAATAAATTGAAAAATAATAAAGTTCAAATATATTAGTCCGATCCAAAAAATCACTGTCTAGATTTTTAAAACTCCAGGAATAATAAATTAGCCAGTTCCAAAAAATCACTGTGATTTCCTCGCGCAAAGAACTCTCTGCTCCAGTTCCGATTAAAGAGCAGTGATAAATTCACCAATAGTGAAATCACGTCACACCTCTACAATTCGACGAGTAGTATAAGTGAGAACCGCTACATAAGAAACCACGTAAACAAATTAAAGCGACATTTTGACGCTAGATGAAGTCAAGCAGAGTAAAGCTAGCCGAAGCTTAAATGAGCACCAGGGTTACCGTTTTCAGTAGATTTCCTACTAAATTAGTAGATTTTTTAGAAAAATGAGGGTATTAGTAGATGTGGTCTAGTGGTAGAGTGTAGACGTTACATATGAAAGTTCCAGGTTCGAATTCCGATATATATTTTTTTTACGTATTAAATGTTCCCAAATGCTGTTAATTTTTTGGTCCCATTTTTTTCCTTTTCACTTTGTCACTTTTTTCTGAAAATACTCCCTTTTTTTCTAAAATTACCCCCTTTTTTTCTCAAAGTTACCCCTTATTTTCTCATTTTTGTCATACTTTTCCTCTTCAATCAAAATTTTCCCTCTTTTCTCTCGAATACTGTCACTTTTTGTCTCAAATTTCCCCTCTTGTCCCTCAACTTTTGTCACTTTTTCTGAAATTACCCAGTTTTTTCTAACATTTAACCATTTTTTTTTAAATTACCCCTTATTTTTTCATTTTTCTTATTTTTCCTCAAATCTCGCCTCTCCCTCCAAAATTTCTTTTTTTGTCTTAAATTTCCCCTCTTTTCTTTCAAATTTTGGCACTTTTTCTTGAAATCACCACGTTTTCCCCCATTTTTTCTCATTATTGTCAGTTTTTTTTTTACGAAAAAGTCACTTTTCTGAGTAATTATTTTTTCTTTCCCCTATCTTTCCCCCTTACCACTCAATTGGTAATGATAGAAAGAGAGAGAGAAAATTGGAAATAAAAAGTTCGGACAAAGTACATATAAAAAATTGGGGGAAAAGTTTGAAACTTAAAAAGTAGGAGAAAAAAGGCTGGGGCGAAGAGTGGAAAAAAGTAGAGGAAAAATTGGTAAAGAAAAAGTTTCGAATTTTAAATTATAAAAAATTAGTGAAAAAGTGGAAAAAAGTTTTGGCACAAAAGAAATAGGAAATTAGTAAAAATATGTAGGAGCAAAAGTGGAAAAAAGTAGGGGAAAGATCGAATTAAAATTAGGGAAAAGTGAAAGAAAGTAGGAGAAAAAGACAAAAAAAAGGGAAAGAAGTGGGAAAAAAACTTCCAAATAGAAAAAGTGGAACAAAAAAAATAAGTAAAAAATGTATGAAAAAAAGTGGAAAAAAGTACGGGAAAGGATAGAATAAAAAAGTAGGGGAAAAGTGAAAATAAATAGGGGAAGAAATGGAAAAAAAACTTTTAAGGGGAAAAAGTGGAACAAAAAACGTTTGACACAAAGAAATTAGTAAAAAATATGTAAGAAAAAGTGGAAAAAAGTAGAGCAAAGGGTGGAATAAAAAAGCATGGAAAAAAGTAGGGGAAAAGTGAAAAAAGGGGAAAAAAGTAGAAAAAGTTTTAAAAAGAAAAGGTGGAACACAAAAAAATTATTAAAAAAGTTAGCGAAAGAGGGTGGGGGAATAATGGGAAAAAAGTTGGAAACAAAAAAAATAGTGAAAAACAGGAGAAAAAATGAGTTAGGAAAAAGAGGAAAAAAAAATTTAAACTAAAAAATTACTAAAATAGCGGAAAAAGTGTAAAAAAATCTCTAAAACAAAAAAATGGGGGGAAAAATTGGAAAAAAAATTTGTAATATAAAAAAATGGTAAAAAAGTCGAGGAAAAAAGGATGGTGGAAAAATTGCGGAAAAAAATAGAAATTAAAAAAAATAGGAGAAAAAATGAGTCGGGGAAAAAGTGGAAAAGAGTTTAAAATATAAAAAAATTGTAAAAAAAAGTAGGGGGAAAGTGAAAAAATGGGGAAGAAGTGGAAAAAAATGTTTGACACAAAGAAATTAGTAAAAAATGTATAAGGAAAAGTGTAAAAAATGTAGTGGAAAAAGTGGAATAAAAAAATAAGGAAAAAAGTGGAAAAAATTGGGGAAAGTGAAAAAAAATAGGGAACGAAGTGGAGAAAAAGTTTTAAAGCGAAAGGGAAAGTTTTTTTTTTAATACGCAGGTTAGATTTAGATAGTCAAGACTTCTTTAATAAAATAAATACAAATAGTGTTATATTTTCTTCATTTTTTTTAAACACAGGTTAGATTTAGATAGTCTAAAGACTTCTTTTAATAAAATAAATTAAAATACACAGGTTAGTTTTAGATAGTTAAACTCTAGGTACCCCTTGAATTGGTGCAACTAACATATGTTCAACGATTGACATTGATTTCAAATTCTCAGGAATACCCTGGTCCATATTTTCGGCGGTATATTTCATGGGATTCTTAATGCACTTGTTTAAAAAAGTTGTTTACACATACAGTTATAGCAGCTTTTGTATGTTAGATTTTAATTACAATAGAAAATATTTTTTCTTCAACAAAAATAAACTAAGGTTCTTAAGAAATGTTTTTGATGCTGGCAACTTACAGTTCAAGATCGTGTCTTAGCCAGGGAAATGGCCAGAGGCACCGAACAACATCTGGCGCCATCAAGCAGTCCGATCGTCGCTTGTTACTTGTTATGGTCAGGCGGCCAACTTTGCAACTTTTCAAGTCTACCGGTTGGACGTCGTAAAACCTGAACACGGTTCTACCATAATAAAATAACACCACGCGAGTGTATTTATTTTACTTTTACTAGAAGAACATTTATAATTGCTGCTGATAAATAAATTTTCATATACCAATTTATATTTACATAAAAAATTGTTTCATCATTGGTCACCATTTTTATGTGGTTTATTTTTAATTGAGTGATTATGGGCGGAAAATCCAGAAATGATTGTATTATAATTTTTTAAAGCGCAATCTAAAAATCAACATTGTAAATAAATTAAAGTACCTAAACCAATATTTATAAAGATAAAATCTATGTTATAGAGAATATTACATAATTAAAAATAATTTTCATGGAAACTTTATACCAAATAAAATTTTAGCCACAATCTACTAATTTTTATATTTTATTATATTTCTGTAGTTACAATGGTCGGTCACGATTTCGGCGCCAAACTACATGTGTCTTTAATCCCTTTCTCGATTTCGGCTCCACACTACGGATTAGGACTAATGACTTCTTCTTGATGCTATTATCATTAGAAATTACAATAGAAGAAAAAACCCTTTTTTTATTAGCGGAAACAATCATAGTTATCGACAACGTTTCGAATTTTAAAAATCTATTTTCATGTTTTATTTTATTTCATGTTGTAACTAATAGAATTAAAAATCTATTTAAGTTTTTTTTTATATCTAAAGTTGTTTCCGGTTTTTTGGTTGTTCTCTGTATTTTAGCTATCTTTTGCAATTTTCTGTGATTTTTTTGGAATTCTTTTGCGATTTTTTTACGATTTCTTTCCATTTTTTTTCAGATTTTTTGCAATTATTGCCATTGGCAATTTTTTGCTTTTTTTTATCATTTTGTTTCGATTTTTTTTACGTTTTTTTGCGATTTATTTCAATTCATTCGAAAATTTTCATGTTTTGAAAATTTAAATTACAATTTTTTCCAGTTTTTTGGATGTTCTTTTTTTTCGTTTTTTACGGCTTTTTGCGATTTTTTTGCGATTAGTTGTGATTTTTTTTGCTTTTTTGCGGTTTTTCGTTATTTTGCAATTTTATTAATTTCATTTTTCCCGTATTTTACAATTTTATTTTTCGTTCTTTTCCAATATTTTCTTATTTTTTAATTCGGAACTTAAAGAAATAATTATTAAATATTTTAAATTCGTATATGCCCCGCCCCGCGTTAATCGATTTAGTATCGGAGCCGAATTCATCTTCTCGGAGCCGAAATCGTGTACGCCCGTTACAATTTATTATTTTTGATGATTGCCTTTCACAATTTTTTCTACTTTCAATTATCCTGTTTCATCTCTCATTTTTTAACGCTTTCTAAAATTTAACTGTTTTCTCTTCTTTTTCTTTTTTTTTCTTCTATTATTATATTTAAGAAACCGTATTTTATGACTATGGAATGAATGCATTTGAAAAATTCAAGCATGGATACTGTCAAGCTGATTATTTAGATACTTTAGTGTTACAAGCTTTTTCCGACGTTGCCAAATAACTAGTTTTGTAGTGGTTATTATTTTTAATGTTTTATTTTAATTTTAAGTAGAAGTTAGTATTTTTTGTTTTATTCTATCTAGTTTTAAAATGGACAAACAATGTGAAGTGAAGAGTTAAATTTTGAGCACACCTAAGTAACAAAGTTTCCCTATAATTTTAAAAATATGATTCAATTTTATTTTTCTACATTTATGCAAAAAATCAAACCTTTATTGAACTATATTTAGTGGAAAAACTGGTTATTTATTCTACTAGTGCAATTGCGTTCATACCCTTTGGAGATGGGCTTTTTTTCGGTTAGAGTTAGTACTGGTTCTTAATACACCAGTGGAATATTTTCCACAAGTAATAAGTGACACCGTGTCCCATTGGTAGATGGCGTTTGCTGTCTACCATAGTATTAACATCATTTTTAATATGAACTAACCTTTAGTCCAGGTTTCGGATTGCCTCTGGCGCCACCTTTCGTTTATAGTGTGAAGGTCACTTGCACGGGCAGCTTCAGTGGAGAATAAGATACTTCACGGATCGTTATGGTATCGACTAAAATCACTGGCGGCCGTAAGGGCGGTCTTTACTTGCCCTACTGGGTTGAGTACCTGGGTATTCGCTAACTAAAATTCAAAAATAATATTCAACAAATAAACCATTTTATTATAAAAAAATATAATTATACCAAAACCAAATCCGACGGTACAGGCACGGCTTGGCTCGTATGGTGTGGTCAGATAATGGTTCCGGTTCCGGTACAGGTACAATGGAACTTGGCTTCACTCCCTTCAGCTTAACCTGTATCTAAAGATCGAGGGACTGCCACAGCAAACCGTACTTCTGGCTGCCACTGCAGCTTCCGACAATGGATTGAATTATCCTAATCGATAAGAACTTCGGCATCTAAGAAGCACGGACGATGTGCAACTGGTATGACTGGCCTTACACTCGAAGCATCTTAAATTTCCATAATTTTAAGTTAATTCTACTCCAGTGCCGTGCTCAATTTTATTTAAATATTTTAATTATCACGGTAACTTTGTTACACTAGACGTGTATTACAAATAAGTTACTTAGAAAAGTACCACACTCGGCCAGGCGGTCTCGTGGAAGATATTTTAACTATTCAATTCACTCAATTTCATTTTTTTTTTAATTTGGAAAATAGCTATTACGAACTTTACTTCCAGTCCGAGAGTCGAGAGTGACATTTGACCTGATCTATATTTTCCCTCGACAGTAGGATTTCCCGCCTCATTATGTAATTTATCAATATTATACGTAAAAAAATTAATTGAAGACAAAAATCTGCTAGTCACATTAAAAAAAAACGTGTTTATTTATTAATTATCTTTTTGGGTGTACAAATGCTCTTAATTAAAGTTTTATTAATACCCAAAAGTAGCAGGAATAGTATAGAAACACATGTTTCGAAGGGTGAAAAGAAACCCCCCTCATTTTCCTGCGCTAGCAACCTGTCGAACTTAAACGTTTAATCCGCAAATTACGACTAATCTCTAATTTTATCTGGTAGATAAGTCATGAGCGGGTGTCGAACGTTCGACGAACATGGTGCCTGCCTGCTAAATGTAGACCACCAATTAACGAACAGGTGTGTAAACCTTTCCAGCTTTCTGTGTAAACAGACCGCATTTCCATGGGTGGAAAACAATTGCACTAATATGCAGATTAATTTGTTTTTATAATTTGGTTATTGTTATAATAGAGATCATCAAATTTAGTATTAATGTTGGTGTGAGCCCTCTACCAAGACCATAGCCAGCAGGAGGAAACAGTTCTGTCCGTCCGTCTGTTAGCCTGATTCAACTCGAGAACGGTGAGAGACAAACGGACAACGTCAATCGATTCATCATTGCTAAAAACCACAAAAATGATAATAATCTTTAATCTATTTTATTTTCCCGGACCCATCAGAGGGAAAGTAAGGTGAACGAGCAAAAAAAATAATCGAGATATCGATGGAAATATCCATTTTGAGGTCCCCCAAGAAGATTGAAACCATTTCCAGCGTATGGTCTGTCTGTGTGTCTGTGTGTAATCTTCCACGATAACTGCCGAACCGTTTAACCAATCAAGCTGAAATTTGGTATGGAGGGTCGGTGTGTGCCTAGAATGGGACCATTAGATTTTGGTTTAAATTGGTACAGTAGAAGGTCCTCAAGACCGACATTGATTAAATACACATGTAACAATTTTTTACTTTTTTTAAATTTTAAGGACAAACTATACACTTTAGTGCAAAATGTTATAGTATAAAGTTTTAGAGCATAAAATTCCCTACAACTCTTGTTTGAAACTTTTTCCACAATTTCCAATAGTTCCGCCACTAGAGGGCGCGTAAAAAATGTGCATGTATGTTTTCTCTAGTTTTTCTTGATTTTGAGGACAAATAATACACTAAAGTGCAAAATGTTGTAGTACAAAGTTTTAGAGCATAAAATTCTCTACAACTTTTGTCTAAAACTTTTTCTAGAATTTCCAATAGTTGCGCCACTAGATGGCGCGTAAAAAATGTGCATGTAGGTTTTCTCTAGTTTTTCTTGATTTTGAGGACAAATAATACACCAAAGTGCAAAATGTTGTAGTACAAAGTTTTAGAGCATAAAATTCTCTACAACTCTTGTCTAAAACTTTTTCTAGAAATTCCAATAGTTGCGCCACTAGATGGCGCGTAAAAAATGTGCATGTAGGTTTTCTCTAGTTTTTCTTGATTTTGAGGATAAACAAAGCCTTTTAGTGCAAAATTTTCTGGTTCAAAGTTGTAAAGCATCAAATTTTCTTTAACTTTTATGTTCAACTTTTTATAGGATTCCTCATAGTTTCGGCGCTAGATGGCGAGAAAAATACACATTTAAAATTCCCTACAACTATTGTATGAAAAATTTTCCTGAATTTCCAATAGTTTTCACACATGACTTTAGGGGATCCTAATTGTAGCATTGTGATACACAACGTGCGCATGCGCAGCTTATGTCGTTATCAACATTGAAATATCAATTCGGTAGACATATTCACCATCGGCTCGCTGTTTTTAATGTGTTTGTAATTAAAATAATAATAATAATAAATAACATATTCCCTACGGTCGAGCCGTGGAAGTTCTGGGGTGACACAGCCGATTTTTTTACTTTCCCGCTAGTTATATCATAGTATACTTTATTTTCATAACCTTAGATACTGTAGTATATAAGGTATATATCTGTACAGAAATTTATTTTCGTAACTTTAAATTTTCAAAAACTCAATATTACGGCAAAAATATTGCTGTTTATCACTTTTTTTAGGAACGTCTTTTTGGATAAGTTAATAATCAAAATTGATTGTAAGTAAAAGTTGAATTAATTAAAACTTACCGACCATTATAGTAGATAAGTTTATTAATATAGAAAACATTTTGGACACACTATTTTTTTAAATAAGACAATAAAATAATGTGCTGTTATTATAAATTATTTTGTTAAAAATAAGTGGCAAATATGAAAGAAAATAAAGAACTAGATCTAATTACTTCACTACTTTTAACAAGCAACTGTGAAAAAAAAAATAAATCAAATTTCTCAGATAAACGAAAAATATTTGAATAAAACTTAGTTACCAAAGCCTTCTCTCTTTTCCTTTTTATGTTTGTTCGAGAAGTATAAAAAAAATCTAAGAACTAGTTTGTAAACCCAAACCAGACATCTATCTCATCTGTATTCAAATCACACCGCCCTTTTTAAATAAAACAGAAATTCTCTGAGACGAGGACGATCCCAAAATTCTTGACTAGACGGTTTCGGTGACAAAATCAGACTCAATAAAATAAAATAAAAAAAAAGCTTCATCAAGCCCCTTTTTTTATTAGTTATTTTTCGAAAACATTGTTATTTTCATTGTATTTCCTGATTGATAAATATATTTATTTATTTAATATTGGTAATATGTTAATCTTAAATTCAATATTTTTTATTGAGTGCCAATTATATTTTTTACATAAAAATTTATTTATTTATGAGCAAAATTGTTTTAATTTAATGATGATTCCGATTAATGTCAATTATGAATTTTTATTAAATTCATATCTCCGCCATTTTTAAATATATCGAAGCAGGTCATGAGACTTTTTTGATTTTCTAATTATTATAAAATTATTTTGCTTGAAACTTTTTTCGATATGACCTTCATGGGTGGAACTGGAGGAGGTTGAAATTTCCGCATCTCCGCCATTTTTAAATATATTGAAATAGATCATTAGACTTTTTTCACGTCCTAATTATTATAAAATTAATTTGTCAGAAATTTTTTCTATCCGAGCTTGTGGTAGAAAAATCTCGAATCTCAAACAGAAATCGACCTTCACCTATCGATCCTGCCGACAGGATTTTTTTTTAATTCTAATAGATTTATTTTTAAAAATTAAAAATGAGATTCTAAATCTTGAATATTTTTTTATTTTTTATCATAAAAAAGTTAAAAAGAAGTTGTGTCCTTTAATTTTGTTAATTAAACTACTGTTATCTGGCCCAAGTAGTCAAGATAGTGGGACAGTTTTTTAAATAAATGCAGATTTTTCAATTTGAGTGCAACATTGGAAGATTTATAAAAAAAATATGTTCAAGGGTTTCATGAAGGATAATGGGAATAATTATCCCACAAGAAAAATTGGTAAATAGTAAAATAATGTTGCTTATGTATACAATTGAAAGTTCACTGTAGGTATCCTTATAACTATGATTTTGGTGCGATCTGCTTCATCACAGCCACCTTTACTTCAGCATTAAAAAATGTAAAAAAAAACAAAACACAAACAACTTAACTATATATGTATATATTTAAATCCCTTAATATCTAACTTATTTTTAATATTTTACTAATCCTCAATTTCACTAAAAATCTTTCAATAATAAACATAAATTAATTTAAAAATTGTTTGCTGTATTTACATTTATAAAATAATGCTGGCCAGGAAAAATTTAGCTGTAATTTCTGTTTAGGACTACCGACGTCATCCAATGCGGCGTTGCCATTTTTACTTCATGTAACTAACATAACTGTGACATGCAAAGAGAAATAGCAAAATACGTATGCACTTTGTGGATATATATATACTGTGGATTGAACTGATAATACACAATTGCTCCAAGGTACATCTAAATTGAGGATTTTTCAATTTTCACAACAAGCTGAACTCTTGATTGTATACTGCATTTTCCATAATTAGTCTTGTGATCAATAAATCATAGACATATTTATAGGAGAACATATTCAAACTTGGAATTTGATGAACATAAAGAAAATGTTCATACTTACACCAGAACAAAAAGAAAGATGCTCAATTCCAATTCAAGTAAAGTAGGATACATTCATTAATGTCATACAAAATATAAAACCACTGGATACATCAAAAACTGAGTCAATCCAAAAGGCATGAAAATATCTGAAATAATTGATAATCTAGAAGGTGTCAAGAGGGTTAGATTGGAAATTGATTTGCTGACCAAAACTTGTTCTTTTTTACAATATCGAAACATTTTTTTTAAATGCGTAAATGTCAAAATAAAACTGATAAAATTTTATTTGATTGGTGAAGTTATTCAAGACGTTCACTTTAGATGCAAATTGTCTGTCTCATCTGCTTTACATGTGCCACAGAGACAACCGCTAATAAGGACGTAGTCACTGAACGACGTATAAAAATTCACTATTAAATAAATTATTACCATACAGGGTGATTCATTGGGAAACGGACATACGTCAACTGTGGATGGTGTTCACCGAGGTGATTCTAAAACGGATTTTGCTCTCTTTGTAACCGAGATACAAGGTGTTTTATCCATTTTGCCCATTTTTTTCTTGCTCATAACATTTGAACCACCCTGTAGATTTTTTTGACATTTAGCACACATGACCTGCATATCTTGTTGAATGTACGGCTGTATTAAAATGTAACGAATTCCAGGTCAGTCTTGGCAAAAAATTCACAAATTGTTCCACCCTCAAAACAACAGCCTGTATTTGTGAGTTTTTAAAATTCGTTTCCACATTTGGAAATAGCACAAAAAACTGAATTCTGTGATGTATCTTTTATATTTGTCCAAAAAAAGCTCTAAAAAGTTCTAATTGATTTTGGACTTAAAATAATTTTTTTAAGACATGAAAATTTGGAACAATGCTAAGACCAACTATAGAACAATCTAGTACAACAAAAAAAAATAAGGGGGCTAGCTATAAATGGTTTTAATTGATTTTGGGCTTGAAATAAATTTTATTAAGACATGAAAATTTGGAATATTAAGAATAACTAGAAAAATCCAGTACAACAAAAAAACTTCGAAAGAAAAATGGTTTTTATGGATTTTGGGCTTAAAATATTTTTTTTAAGACATGAAAATTTGGAACAATGTTCAGAGCAACTAGAACAATCTGGTACAAGAGAAAAAAAATCGAAATAAAAATAATGGAGGGCTAGCTCTAAAAATGGTTTTTTGAGTTTTCCGGCCTTTGTATTTAAGTTTAAGGAATAATTTTCTGGAACAATTTGGTACAAAACTAAAACAAGTTTCAACAACTTTCAAAATATTAAAATTCGAAAAATGGGGGGCTAACTTCACACACACTAAAAACTCATCCTATTTGATTTTGTTCCCCGAAAATTCTCAAATAAAATAAATTGACATTAAAATGTAAATAGTAAACTCGTCTAGCCAAAAATAAAAAATACATCACAGAATTCAGTTTTTCGTACTCTTTCCAAATATGGAAACGAATTTTAAAAATTTACATATACAAGGTGTTGTTTTGAGGGTGGAACAATTTGTGATTTTTTTGCCAAGCCTGATCTGGATTTTGTTACATTTTAATACAACCGTACATTCAACAAAATATCCAGGTCATGTGTACAAAATGTCAAAAAAAATCTACAGGGTGGTTCGAATGTTAAGAGCAAGGAAAAAAATGGGCAAAGCGGATAAAATACCCTGTATATCGGTTATAAAGAGCGCAATACCCATTGTATGGGGTTTTTTAGCATTACCTTGATGACCCCCATCCACAGTTAAGGTATGTCCGTTTCCCAATGAATCACCCTGTATAAAGCAACTAATCTACAATCATATACTTTATTTATATTAATTCGTATTATAGAAATTTTTGATAAAAGAAAAATTACCTATACTTTTTATTTTAGATTTTACTGCCTTTTTTTTAACTTCTTTATATTTACACGTTGTTTTACTGCTTCAGTTTCCTTTTAGTCTAATAGATTATTCTGGACGAGAATGTCAAAACGGAGGGCTCCTTCTTCCACTTTTCCACTTTTGAATCCCAAATTTAATTAAACAAGTAAAATTGCACATTATAGTTAGTTAAGGGTTAAATTTTTAATTTAATTTACCAATATTTTAGTATTTTGTTAAGTCGAATTAAATTTTATTCGAAAACCTTAAACATTTTAATACACGCGGTTATTATTTTATATCATAAAAACCTTATACCGAGTAAGTGTGATTTTGGTGACCTCTTGACAGATACGCTTAAACCGGTACTAAACCATATTTTTGCCCTGGATTAATAAAAACCAAGTGTATTTTATGTCACGCATTTATAGCTTTTAAAATAACTGTCATTAACTATTAAGACGTTTTGTTTCGTCCCATATCTCAAGATCAAAGCTAATCCAAACCGCTATGCATAGGTACATTTTCATTTGAATTGCGTCGCTTTACAGTTGTTTGATGTGTGCCAACCTAACATCTAAACATCTGAACACCATCGCTTATCACACGGTGGCTAATTGATCAGAAACAAACGAATGTTCTAATCGCAATAACCGAAAAGTAGACCGCCATCATTTAAAGTACAAAGAAAAAGCAAACCACGTTTCCACGGTAAATTTGTGACCATGGAAAAATAGTATTCCTATTATATAAGATGTCTAAAAACCCTGGTGTATCCACTGATTAGATTTTGTTTCGAACTTTTTGGGAGTACCACCTGTTGCGTTCAATAGAACTTACGAGAACTTTGTAAGATGGCGCTGTTTAGAATTGTTCGTGTCCTAGCTTAGTTTGTCACAGATCACTTAAAGCAGATGAGATGTCAAATAAATTATTTTCTGTCAATGTCAATGCGGATTTTTTTATGTATGTGGTATTAAGTTGGTTTCTCACTGCACGAAAAGAGAAAGCGAATTCGCATAAATTGAAAAAACGAACTGTCAGAAAACTTTGTCATTCACACAAGATTCGCTAAAAATAATGGATTTTGGAGAAATTAATGTCACTTGTCGATAATAAGTTTTGATTTGTTTTGTATGGATAGAGGTTGATAATTATTTGGGTATTATTACCTGAAGACCGGTGCGACGTCATTGCGCTCTCTCATTCTGACCCTCTGAATTTCCTATACCTCTCTCTCTACCACGTTAAATTCCCTATAGTTGCGGTAGAATCCGCCTAGCCTATCTACTCTGTAACCTATAATAAGTTTTAGGAAGTTTGACAACGTCGTCAAAAAGTTGTCAGTTGTCATAAAGTCTCCAAGAAGCGAATTAATTTAAGTTACTTTTGTGTAACAATTATTCGACTTGAAATTTAAACTAAAACGCTAAAAAAATTTGTTAATTAACAGTAGGCTCATTTTTTGAAAATTCGGGGAAAAAAATTTTCTCCGGATATTGTTCCTTCAAGTGTCTAGATAATACTTCAATTTTTTCAAATTTTTTAATTACCATTTAATAGTTGAAAAAGAAATTTTATTCGCAATCGTATATGTAATAGCTCAATTACATACTTTTTAAAGGTCGGGAAATAAGCTATTACAAACTTTACTTCCTGTCACGCCCACCTGCACTATGGTACCTTAAAAATTTGTGGTTCCGCATACTCAAAGTGAGGACATAGTTCCTCACCAATGATAAATTCTTTAAAACAGTCTTTGCAGTAAATCTGAAAATATATTTTTTTGGTAAATTCAGAACATAATGAAAATGTACTCTTTTATTACTGATTAATAAAAAGCGTTGACTTTTGACAATTGTTCAACCCAATATTAAACATCAAAACTGTCAGATTTTTGAATAATATCGCAAAAAATTTGGAAATAATCTTACTTTCCCGCCCACTAAAATTTAAATTTTGCAAATTCGCAAAATTTTAGTTCCAAACGACCTTGAACCTATTTAAACCAATTAGGACACAGGACACAATTATTTTGCGAATTCGCTTTCGCTTTTCGCGCAGTGAGAAACCGCCTTTAGTATTAGTTCATAAGAAATAGTTCTAAATAGTGCATAAGTATGGATACTTTTCGTTAAATGGGGCCGTACTGTATTTCGTATGGACAGTGTAAAGCTGCAGATTCGAGTATTCAGTACCAGATTATAAATACACCCTGTGTGATTTGTGATTACAGTTTACTATGAGCGATGTATGTGCCATCTAAAATTTTTAATCTGAAACTTTAGTAATCTCTCAAAAATCAGTCAAAATCAAGTAGGTAGGGATTTCCCAGTTTTGACCCAAACTTTTACAGGTATGAGTGGAAACACCATGATTTTTAGACATCTTACAACTTAAAACCATATTTCGGACGACGTACCAATCGCAACAGTGGGATTTTTATGTACTAATTAGTGTAGCTTAGACTGTGCTTGACAGGTTTATGGCCATGTGAAATTCCCTGTTCGGGTCCCTCAGGTGAAGAATTGAAAAACACGAAAATATCACTGTTGCAACTGGTATATCCGAAATATGATTTTCCGACCCCAAACACTTTTCACGCCCAAGCTCAGCTCCAGAATTCAAAAGTCCATGAAAATACCACAGTCGCGACCTGGACGTCCAAAACAGAATTTTCCCGCTCCAAGGGGTCAGTTTCCCGTATCCAAACCCGGAATTTCAGTTGGCCATCAACTTTTCGAGCACAAATCCGGCTTTAGCTCCAAAATTCAGCGTCGACTTCGCCTTATCCCGAGAACCGCATTTCAGGCCATTTTCGGCCCCTGGGCCCAATTCCAGACGTGTAGGCCCAATTCTGAACTCGGAATCGGATTCAGCGTCGAAAAATACATGGGAATACATATGTCACTCTATGGTGTATGAACTTTTTTTTGTGGGGCTGTGTTATCGTTCTTATCAACTTAATATCAATATCGCTAATGCTTACCCCTCTTTTTTCTCTATTAATTACCCCACTTCTGTTTCTTAATTTTTTCACTTTTCACACTTAAAATTACCCCCAATGTTTTTAATTTTTTCAATGAAAATTACCCCCAACTAATTTTCTTCATTTTTTCATTATTTTCAATGAAAATTACCTTCAATTTTTGTCTTTATTTTTTCATCCTTTTATTCATGATATATTGACAAGGAGTATAAAATGTAATAAATATTTTAAAAAACAGTACTAGAAGTTCACAAACAGTACTAGAAGTTCACACGGAATTGATAAGATTCCAATAACTTTCTGTCTTTGATTTTACTCTATACGATAATGTTATTTTTTGTATTGTGATTGGTAATTTTTTCATATTATATGTTATAAATGAGTGTAAACGTGGACAAGTTGAAATCGCGAAGCGGCGGACCTATTTCGACCAAAGCAGATGGTCTATCGCGACCAGCACAACGATGCCGTGGGGCAGATGCACGGCACCTGCTCGTTTGTGGAGCACCGGAGAGTCCACCTGTACGCGGGACTATTATCGCTAAGGCCATGCAAACACAACCTGCTTCCACTTACCCATTGCATCGTTGGATGATGGTCCTTCCTATTATCCTCATTATGTTATTATCTGCTACTCGAAATATTGGAATTGGACTCGACCATGTGTGAAGCTAACACAGCTTGAGCGAGTGTCACCTTGTGTTCGCGACAAATCATTAATGAAGTGATTTAGATTGGCTATAAACGAGCAATCAGCCTTAAAATAGACTAGTTGTACAGTGTGACTCTGAAAGGTTTATGACAAATTTAATTAATTGAAATATACAAATTTATTTTTTGTACTTTTAGCCGAAAAAAATGTTCATTTTCAACCATTCTACCTTTCAGGAGCACAAAATCACTATCCAAGGGCGTAGATAACTTTTTTCCTAGAGGGTGCTTTTTCCTAGGGGTAATCAAACTTTTAGACAAATATGTTTGTCCGTTTCTACATTTCATATATTTTATTTCTTCTTTTCATGCTATTACTTTCCCGGACCCATCAAAGGGAAAGTAAGGTGAACGAGCAAAAAAAAAAACGAGTGTGTAATCTTCCACGATAACTGCCGAACAGTTTAACCAAACAAGCTGAAATTTGGTATGGAGGGTCGGTGTGTGCCTAGAATGCGACTATTAGATTTTGGTTTAAATTGGTACAGTAGAAGGTCCTCAAGACCGACATTGATAAAATGCACATGTAACAATTTTCTACTTTTTTTAAATTTTAAGGACAAACTATAGACTTTAGTGCAAAATGTTGTAGTACAAAGTTTTATAGCATAAAATTACTTACAACTTTTGTTTCAAACTTTTTCCAGAATTTCCAATAGTTCCGCCACTAGAGGGCGCATAAAAAATGTGCATGTAGGTTTTCTCTAGTTTTTCTTGATTTTGAGGACAAACAATACACTTTAGTGCAAAATCTTGTAGTACAAAGTTTTAGGGCATAACATTCCCTACAACTTTTGTCTTAAGCTCTTTCCAGGATGTCCAATAGTTGCGCCACTAGAGGGCGCGTAAAAATGTGCATGTATGTTTTCTCTAGTTTTTCTTGATTTTGACGACAAACAATACACTTTAGTGCAAAATGTTGAAGTACAAAGTTTTAGAGCATAAAATTCCCTACAACTCTTGTCTGAAACTTTTTCTATAATTTCCAATAGTTGCGCCACTAGATGGCGCGTAAAAAATGTGCATGTAGGTTTTCTCTAGTTTTTCTTGATTTTGAGGACAAAGCCTTTTAGTGCAAAATTTTCGTGTTCAAAGTTGTAAAGCATCAAATTTTCTTTAACTTTTATGTTTAACTTTTTATAGAATTCCTTAAAGTTTCGCCGCTAGATGGCGAGAAAAATATACATTTTAAATTTTCCATTTTTTTAAAATTGGAGGTAAATTATGCTCTTTAGTGCAAAATGTTTCAATGCAAAGTTGTAAAGCATAAAATTCCCTACAACTATTGTACAAAAATTTTTCTCGAATTCCCAATAGTTTTCACTCTCAAAATTAATTTTGAATTACAAACTATTAATAAATTTAAGAATCGGGTAACAAGATGTATGCAACACACAATACCCAAACGTCTTATGTGTTGCATACATTCGTTTACACTGAAATTGTTTCATAATTCATATGGACAGTTATAACCTCAAAATAATATTTCAAAACATTTTAGTTATTATGTGGTCGTAGGAAAATAACAAGCAACTATTCAAGCGTGCGTTATAATAACACGCAGCGCGGTATTATAACACACGGCTGGTATACGTGTATGTTGATATGAGACACTTTCCAAATATCTAGTTTGTAGTTTTCATAGGTGGTCGTAGGAAAAATATGTTTACGGTAGGTAATAGCAAAGAATTCACCATTCTTTGGTAATAGCCATAAATAAAAACTTATTAAGACTTAGTGTGAGATAATGACAAATCTTTAATGTTTTTAATAAGTTTAAGTTAAATAAACGCTAAAATATCAGTAAAGCATTTTCTTTTATTTCAGTTGGCCAGGAAAGTTGGTAACAAAGGTAGAAGATTGTGACTGTATATTTAAATGTGATTTTTTAATTCTGAACAACTTTTCTTAATAACAATTTTCGATATTGTACTGTACTTTTAAGCAAAATTCATATTTTTGACGAAAAAAATTTGATATCTGATGATTGAATTTTAGGTTTTAGAATATGCAGAACTTTTTATGAAGAATATTTTTTTTTGTAAAATTAATAAAAAAGTTTTACATTTGTTACCAACTTTCCTGGACATACTGTATAGTAGTCACATAACTAACTCCAACAATGATTAATTCAATACAATAGCGTAATCTATCTGACAGTTAATTTAAAGAATAAAATTTTACTAATTTATTGCAATTATAAAATCATACCTCAACTGTTAGTGGCACAAATACCTGTGTGTATTTAAAGAACCCTTTTGGTCGGTGGCACATTTACCTCTGCCCTGGTACACGTAGGGTCCCGTCCAGATTAACCCTTGTAGCAGAAAAGAGACGTTAAAAAGCAAAAAGCAAATATCACGAAATAAATAAACATAAAGAGTGACAAGTGGCTGCACCAGGTGTATAAATTTCCAGCTACATAAAATTAAATTAAATAAATACCCGAAATGGTTGTCGTTTTTTCTGTTATAGATAAAAAGGCATTTTTTAGGTTAGTATAATAAGGGTTGAAAGGGATATCGGCTTACACTTGTTTTTTCTTTTCGTTTTGAAACCCGTATATAAGTTTGTTACCTTTAACTTTATTCATGTATTTTTATTTAAATATATTAATTTTATTCATATTATATATGAACAAGTTGATTATTATTTTTACTGTTGAGACTGTTTTGATTTCTATTTACTAATTTTGTTTCAGGTAAAAATCTGTTGCACCTTTTCCAGGTGAAACCGTAACCGTCACCTGTAGACCAATTTTAATGATGAAGGTGAATCTAGATTATACGTTTCTGACCAAATCAAATCAAAGAAAAAAAATTGTGTGCCACCATCAAAATGTCGATTTAATAATTACCATCTTAACTAAGTTCTTTGTAAGCACAGGTGTCCTCTGTCCTCCTCGTTTTACTAATAATTTATAGAGGTGAACTGTAGCGTTATTTTGGAACCTTAAAATAATATTTTGTATGGCTCGAGTCAAAATTATTCGTTATACAAAATTATTGCAAATTTAATAAAAAACTTAAAATAGAAAAAAAATTAATGTTATATTAAAAAAGCATATTCTAAATAAGCCAATCTTTTGATTAATAAATGGCATTACTATATCTCAATTTATCTAGAAAAATGTACAAAAGTTTCAAACCCGCACATAAACAATTAAGATTGAAAAAATAATGAGTTTCGCTTTTTGAAAATAACTCGAAAACAATTAATATTTAAGAAAAAATGAAATCGGAAAAGAGCACTTTATTGGGTGGCGAAGAAAACTACAAAAACCACCAACGATTTTGCTTAAAATTTTGTATGTAATCAGGCAACTCTTTAACTGTATCCTGTTTCAGTTTCAGAGGTGAGACATTTTTCAGAGCGGGGTAATTGGGGTTTTGCTGAAGGATGTTTTATATGTATTTTGTACGAGAAGTATATTACAACTGTCAAGTTTTAGCTCAATCTGATTATTTTAAAGAAAGTTAAAAAATCCAGTAGGTGTTGACCCAATGGTGTCACTATAATCCAAAAAGGTATACATAGTCTTTTCCCTATGCATCTGCCAAGTTTCACCTCACTCCGACCATTTCAGAAAAAGTTGAAAAACCCAGTGAGTGTAGTTGAAAAATCCAGTGGGTGTCGACCCAATAGGGTCACTGTGATCCAAAAACTCGCCATGGTCCACGTCACCAAGTTCTGCGTAACCTTCTCCCTATGCAATTGCCAAGTTTCAGCTCAATCTGATTATTCCAGAGAATGAAAGAAAAACCAAGTGGGTGGACCCAACGGGGTCACTGTGACCCAAAAAGTTGCCCGGCACATGTGACCAAGGTCTATGTAGCCTTCTCCCTACACGTGTGCCAAGTTTCAGCTCAATCCGAATTAGAAAAATCGAAGGGCCCAAATTTTTCACTAGACTGGATACCGTCTTTTAAATAAAGGGTTCTTAAAAAGGAAGAAATTTCCAATAAAAAAGTCCCAAATCCTCGAACTTTATCTCTATTATCATTAAGTTTAATTTAATATTGAAAATAGGGCAAACGCAAAGTCGTTACGATTTTCTAGGAAGTACTAAAAAAATATGTTATTAAATATTAATTTAAAAATTTAAAAAAAATATGGTATTATTTAGACACTTAAAGGAATAATATACCGTTGGAATTTTTTTCCGATTTTTCCAAAAATGAACCTGTTGTTAATTAACAAATTTTTTTGGAGTTTGCGCTTATATTTTAAGATTTTTAAGTCGGATAATTGTAAATTTATTTATTTCTTCTCTTAACAAATAATAAAACCATAAAATTTTAAGACTAAAATAATTTATTTTTATATAATCAAAAACCTCTACCACAGTTACAAAATTTGAGAAACTGTAGATAATTTAATTAATAATATATAAAATAAAAAAAATGTGATATGATAAGTGTTTGGAAAGTTGGGTGGGATTACTCACTCTTTTTTTAATAAAAACAACACGACAATTATACCATACAAAAACTCATATAAAATAATACCCTAAATTAATGAGATGAAATTATATTTTTATATTTAGAGTATCTATAAAAAATACAGAGTGCGATTTATTAAGACTCGCCATAGGATTTTACTAGATAAATTTCCAACCTCCTGTTACCTTTGATAAACTATCGATAGCGAAGGGAAAATATAAAAGTGGAGACCCGGTACATAAACACCCCGAATTGTACAAAAATATATTTGTAAATGCTCTAGTTATAAGTAAAAATTGATATTTTTTCAAAAAATTAACATCTTTTTCAGACGTTTCAAAAAATAACGCTTCACATTTTTTAATTCAAAAGCTGTATTTATTTGTCTTATAATCGCCGTCCTTCCGGAAATTCTAATAATAAAAATAAACATTTTAGTGGAAAGAATAAAACGTATTTCGTTATTTTTTAACATGTTCTTCGCCCTCTGTGGCAAACTATAGCACAGGTGTCGGTTGAAGAGTTGACCGATGCCTTCTGTGTCGGCAGCCGGTGATCCCCAAAGTACAAATGGCGCAGTTGCCGGCAGATGGGACCGTCGCATCCATCCCCGATTCCCTTTTTGAAATATATTAATTAGATGCGATACGCGCGCGTGTATAAAATATCGGTCAAACAGTGATAACTCATCTTTACGTTTTGGCCAACGTTGATTAATTGATATAAGGGTGATTTTAAATTATACGGGTAATGCGTTTGTGCTTATTATTTTTTGTACTCGTATTACCAATTTGTATAGAGGCCAGTGCAATTTTGATACTATGATCGACAACTATTTTGTAGGTATCAGAGATACCTTTGTATTATTATTATTTTTTTGTACTGCCAGATCAGTAATAGCGAAATAACAATTATATTTCGGGTAAATACTCGAAGATCCATAATTCTAAAAATATATAATGCGATTGACACAGTAATATTCACAATATATTTTAGAAATATATATTATAAAAATTTGTTGAATTTTGAAATCTTAGAAGCTGTTTCAGTCGATATTTTTTTAACCCCTGTTGGTTAATTAAAATGTGAAAATAATTATTCTGACAGTCGTTTACGATGAGATGTAAAAATGGATAGACGTCGAAATCTTGGACGAAAGGCGTCGCGACGTCGAACGTTACAACTCCTGTTAATGGTGTTGGTAGCTTAATTTGTGAAAATAGACTGGGTTTTGGAGAAGTAAAACAGAACTGTCTGTCGAAATTATGAGCGTCGGCGTTTCGACGTTGAATACTGAAGTTCTGTGACGATATTGGTCGTTAAAAATTTAAAATTTGACTGCTCGGTTCTGTAACTGTTATTTTGCACTTAATTTGAAGGCAGGATAACACCTTTAATTTTGGGTTCGATGTGAAAATAATACACTCTATTAATTTCGTTGTTTATTCATCGGTTGTAAATACAATACAATCCCTAACATTTTATTTCGTACCTACATCGATAATTCTAACTAAAACTCAACTGATAACAATATAAACAAGAAATATAATTTGGCCTCCAGTGGCGTATCCCGATTAACTTAAATATAATATATAACAGTAACTTTGGGCCACATTTTTATACTGAATTTGAATAAACAAATTGCAAGTGTGGAAGACTCACATTTTATGTTCATGTCCGTCTGGGGGGTAATTTTTGAAATTTAAAGTCTAAAAACACAGTTTTTGTGCACTTTTGCGCCTTATAGAATATTAAATTTTTGTCTCTCAATTTGATTTATTATTGATTGCCTTGATAAATTGAGTACTCTTTCTTGTACCTTAAACCACTATTATGTTAAATGAACTATTGAAAGCTTCTGGGTCATGTTACAATCATTTTTACACTTATATTGCAAGGGCATCAGACTACTGTATTTCAGAACTCATTGGGGTAGATCTTGAATAGTTTTGAGACAAAGTTCCTTCTAGTTTAAATATTTCTGCCCAATCAATTTCTAAAAATTTGCCTTTTTTTTACCAAAATTGGCCAATTTTGTATGCCACTCCAAAAAGCTCGAAAGTGCGAATGCACGTCGCACACATTCTCAGGCCGGCCCTGTATTATATGTATTCACTCTCTGAGCTCCCTGACTTCAAATCGACTTTGTAACTCAGGGCAATAAAGACTTTTTTTAGTTACATAATCCATTTTTCTTATTCAAATTAATTGCTATACAAAGAAAAGGTACATAAGCATTCATAAAACAAAAAGTTTGCTTCTCAGGGTATTATTTCGAACCATAAATATTTATGAATAAAAAGAATTATTTTCAATATTTCAACATTCTACATTTTGGAATTTAAATTAACTTAAAAGGTTCGTGTTCGTTATCTATTTGTATAAACAGCAATTTGAAAAAAAAAAGATAAGAAAAGTACGTACCTATAAGATTGCAATATTTGGAACTTTTCTTAAAATTCAAATATTTTGATTAATTTTGTATTTTTTTTAAATGTGTTCATAAATTTCTTTTGAACTCAAAATTTTTCCATCAGTAATTTCGTATCAGTTTTTCTCGTAAAATTACTTATTGGCAAAATGTTTCGTTACAAAGAGAAATTTATATCCGATAAAAACAGCTCTTAATTGTGTTTTTACTGTTGATGAAAATATGTTTTCCTACCACCAAATAGGAAATAAGTAACATTTATCGCACTCGTGCAACAATATTTCCCACTCCTGTGAAAAATGTAACTTTCCGCACACGTAATGTAATATATTATTTCGAAAAGAAAGATAAGAAAAGTCACACGTGGAATATTTGATATTTGGTTCTTTCCTGCAATGTGCGGTTTAAAATCCCACATTATAATAAATATTTTGTATTTCTTATTATTTTTTTCCAAAACAAGGTTCTAAAATGTGTTTTTTTAAATAAGAAAAATTGATTTATTTGCCAAAAGGGCGTTAAGAGAATTATCCAAGGAAAATATTCTAATAAATTGGGTATAAAAATTATTTTTTTAGTATTTTCCGGTTAATGTAGTCCAATTTTTTCTGCGCCAAACAGGGTAGAACGCCACAAAACATAAATATTCGTTTGTGGACGAGTTCTCGCCTGATGTAGCAACTTGAGGTTTTTTTCATGATATTTAAAATATTTACTAAAAGAGCGCATCTGTGCTACTTTTTTCAAATTTATCTAGAAAAAAAAGTTGATAGTCGTATCATTTTTACTAAAAATAATTTAAAAAAGTGCCACAGACGCGTTCTTAAGAATAATTGGCGCCTCTTAATTTTAAATTTGTATTATGCTGTCTTGGACTTTGGAGGGTAGGCAACACCTAATACATTTCCACTCGTGAGTAATTTGACTTTCAGAAAAAACTTTATAGAATAAAAGTTGTTTCAATGAAACAGTTTTCACTCACGAGAAGGGGTGGCATCCATCTCCAGGGTAAAAACAACCCCCGGCCCAAGGTCAACTTTGAAAGAGAGGAGCCGGTAATTAGAACCTAAATCGAAAATGGTCATTGACTGGACTAATAAGTTATTAGGTAAGCAGCACAAAATCGTGAAGTACTTACTTCCCGGGCTAGGCCGGAAAAATGCTACTTTACGGACGGCTACCGAAAAAAAAATTAGTCAACACTAACAAATAATGAGGATCGTGATCAAATTTCTTTTACTTAATCTTTACTATAATATTTTTCTTAGGATAAAAAATATAAGGATCAATATTCAAAAATAATCTGACAATAAAAAAAATTGGAAAAAGTAAGTTTTTGTTAAATTTGGAGTTCTTTTAAGACATGAAAATTGTAATAATGTTCAGGACATAAAGAACAATTTGGTACAAAGAAAAATTTAAAAAAAAAATAATAGGGAGCTAGTTATAAAACGTTTTAATTGATTCTGAGCTTGAAATAATTTTTTTAAGACATCAAAATTTGGAACAATGTTCAGAACTAGAACAATGTAGCGCAACAAAAAAAATAATGGGAGGCTAGCTCTAACTTTGGCCTTTATATTTAATAATAAGGAATAATTTTCTGGAACTTGGTACAAATCTAGAACTTGGAACTTTTAAAATATCAAAATTCGAAAAATGGGGACTTCCTTCACATACACGAAGTCTATTTCCCGTTTTATAATTAATTTGTAATGTAAAATTGTTTTTTTAAACATAAATTTCTTACAACATAGGGTCAAAGAACAGTCTCTCCGTTTTCACTTTCTCATTCAAATTAGTCCATTATAGTTAATACAACACAAAGTTACTATAGTTTAAAGAAAAATGGCTTATAAGCACTAACTTACATAAAAACTACGATTAAATGCACAAAGTGACAAATGTCAAGACACTGAACAAGGTAGGAAATTTTGAAATCAAAGATTCACTAGTTTTTTCAACACATTTTTAAAGATTGTTTTATTGGTTGCATCATATAATACTGTTGTCCTGTATTCTATTTAATCATGTATTTACATGTACTATGTACATCAATTTTTTTGTATAAATTAAATTGGGAGTAAACAATAAATTAATAACTAAATTCGTGCAGTCCACATTTATTATATAAACTATTAAATATGTGTCAGAATGTGTTCAGCAAGAAAATAATCAAAAATATATTTATTTCTAACAAAACTAAATCATTTTTAAAGTACTTAGGTTATGACTTCTCATCTTTTCTGAAGTATTCTTTCTCAATTCGTTTTACTAGGTTTACCAAAGATGGATAGTTCCTAACTATATTTGCCAAGTCACTACGTGGTAGAGGTGTTGTTAAAATTGTAAATAAATGTCCGAATAATAAAGCATCTAACTCGGTGGGCCTATAAAATATAAATGTACAAGTATAAAGTGAAATAAAAAAGTTATCGCAAATTTTTACCCATGATCAAAAAAGAATGGTTTATCACTTAAACGAGATTCAAGTGATTTACAACATGTTGCCACTTCTGAATATACATCTTCCAATTTTCTATTATACCACCCAAGAGCTTTGAGCTTTTTGATAACTTGTCTACGTTTATTCCTATTTTGAATGTGATTTAACGGCCATGGATAAACAGATCCATTTCTAACACTTGTCACTTCATTGTATGTTTCTACATCAACCCAACAAACGTACAACTATAAATATAACATTACTATCATATATACTGCAAATAGTAAATTTACCTCTGCCATTTCTAAAACAGTGTGTATTAAAGATATGTAAGCTCTCATATTTGATTTCTCGTCACTGTCCAACTTTTCAGTTAGAGTTATGCCTTTTCCATTACAAAACTGAACTATTCCTTCCAATTCAGCTATTACAAATCGACCTACTTTTATAAAAGGTACTTTCAGTGTAGGAGACATGGCTTCAGCATTAGGTTTTGGTTCCACAATGTAGGGTAACTGGCACATTTTTAAAAATGCTTGAGTAGCTAAGCAGTTTGCATTATCCGGTAATAATATTTGCTCAACTTCATATGGCTGAAATAGTTTTACATCTTTGGGCCATGGTTCTACAGCTAAAAAAAAATGTATTATTTCTTGAATAATGCTTTTCTTCGTAAATTTTATACCACCAAGTTCAATTACAATTTTTTCAACTAGAGTCATTTCTTTAAATAACTATTCTTAAATCAAACCTACAAATTTCTTTAATTTCTAACCGCAACAGTTGCCAAAATATTGATAATGACACTGACTCTGACAGTAGTGACAGTTAACAAATCAGTGTTGCCAATGACAAATCACCAAAATACCCGCAACTGTACCAAAATCCCCGATTTTACACGCGTGGAATTTCAAAATACCCGCATTGTACCCACTTACAATTTGAAGTATTTGTCAGTTAATTACAACTTTTTTTTTATTGTATACAACAGATTACAACACAAATTGCAGAAGTGTTGTCAAGTGTGTTTAATGCAAACCAGTTACTCTTTTTATGTATTTTTCTGAGAAATAAGATAGCTATTTAGTACAAGTGGCCTCACTCCCACAAAATATCAAAACAGTGAATAATTGACATGAGATGAAGACCGAAGGAAATACCTGAATTTTACCCGCAAAATTAAAATACCCGCAAGAATACCCACAAAGCTAGAAAATACCCGAAATTCGGGTAATTACCCTCAAATTGGCAACACTGCAATACACGTAGAGTACAGATTCACAGAATCAAAAACAAATTGAGAGGAGCGGCTATTTGGAGACAACTATTCCATATTAAGAGACAAATATTCCATTTCCAATTTACCCCTGTTTGATTTGAATGGTAGTTTTTTTAAATTTTTATTCCAAATAATCGGGAAAAACTAATCTGACATTAGAGAGGCATGCCCTTAATATGGAATATTTGTCTCTCAATAACTCAATTTTACTCTATCAAATGGCAACACGATTATATTCTTGTGACGTCATGGTTATGGAGGTCATAGCGCACATCGACATATGCGCTAATGTACGTGAACATCTTTCTCACTCTTTTCGAGCAAAAATATATTTCAATGAAATACGGGTTGGGTATGTCCATTAGTATATGTCGATGGTTTATAAAGTGTAGAAAAAGAAGAATTACGTCATCTCTTAAGTCATCTGTCAAAATACTTCCTTTCCTTTTACAAATACAAAATGTCCAAGAGAGGTACGTTATTAAATTAAATCTTCAAAAATATGTAACATCTCTTATTATATTTTACTATATCTTGTTTTATAGATGTAGTAAATTTATTTCTAATTATTTCATGGATTATTTTTTTGATATAGTTAGTAAATGAGTGAAATTTGATTAATTAAGGTATTGTATTGGTTATGTTTGCAGTGTAGTGTAATTATATTTTTTTTAGGACGTGGTGGTTCAGCGGGAGCTAAGTTTAGGATATCCCTTGCTCTGCCTGTTGGAGCTGTAATTAATTGTGCAGACAACACTGGTAAGTAACTTTATTTAATAAAAAAAACATTGTCAACTCCAACCACACTTCCTCATTTAGTTATCATATAATTAATAAACATACCTAACTTATGCACTATAATACTAATATGTTCGTTTTTGTGGCATTACTAAAATAAAGACTGTAAGATACCGAAATGTCAACCATAAAATTGGATTTGCAATAAGAAAGTGATTTATTTCCTAATAAGTGTTTTCATACATACAAGTATAATAGGACGCTTTCTCTGTCTTTAAATTGTTTGGCTTTATTGTGTAGTGAAATGAAAAAAAAATAGACAAAACACATTGAACAACAAAAGAATACTCTTAACATTTACATTAACAGAATTTAGGCAAAGTAGGAGAAAGATGTAAAATCACAAATTCGTTAACCAATGAAATAAGATTTTTTTAATATGCATTTGACAAGGTCTAGATCTCAGATCCAACATAAAATATTTTAGGTATGACTAATTTCTAACTAAGAAAAATTGTACCTGTATTTTTGTACTTTTTAAAATGGTTAATCTGTAAATAAAACTACTAATTTACTTATATTTGTTTGACATAATGCATTTACTAATTTATTGGAGACATTAAAATTATCTTTTTTTCATCCTGAACTTTGTATTGTATGGGTATTTATATGTGATTATTTTATTTTAGGGGCAAAAAATTTATATGTCATTGCTGTCCAAGGTATTGGTGGGCGACTTAATCGTCTACCAGCTGCTGGGTCTGGAGACATGATCGTGGCAACAGTGAAGAAAGGTAAGCCGGAACTCAGGAAAAAGGTAATGCCTGCCGTTGTCATCAGGCAGAGGAAACCTTTCAGAAGGAAGGATGGTGTTTTCATTTACTTTGAAGACAATGCAGGTGTTATCGTCAACAACAAAGGTGAAATGAAAGGATCTGCCATTACTGGCCCAGTAGCAAAAGAATGTGCAGATTTGTGGCCAAGGATAGCATCAAATGCCAGCAGCATTGCTTAATATGTTCATATGTTTAAGAAAATATTTAATAAAAAATAGGAATGTTATTCTTAAAATGATTTTTTTTTTATTAACATACAGGGAAATATTCAATGTCATAAATATGCTATGGCCAATCAGTTTTCTTCTGCTCACTTTTTCAATTTTATACTAGGTTATACAGGGTATTTTAAAATTTATGACAAATTTTATAAAATAAATTATTTTGGATAGTAATTAGTTTTATAATAATGCATTTTTTTATAATTGGGAAAATCAAAAACTTAGTTTCTGCAAAATCAACCCTTATGGAATTTTGATTAAGAATAATATTAAAAATTTAAACCTTAACAGTTAATAATATCACTTCCTGTTTGATTAAATTTTGTACAAATGGTCTCTTAGGTTAATATGTATGCAAAATTTCATCGAAGTCTGTTTAGGCGTTATCATGTTTACTCACAAGACAGCAGATCCGCCCCTACGCGCTCGGCTTGGCACTTTCGTGCTCAGGGCCACTTTTTAAAATCTGCTTCAAACTCTGCCAAAGGGCTCTTTCTGTTCGCGAACACTCGAAAAATTTCGCGAATACCTTTCATGAAGATTTTTGAAATAAATAAAAATAGTATAATTCATATTGCATTAATTTAATTCACGCGCCTATGTTTAGAAAATGAGTCGTCTAATGGACCTCTGAAGTTTTATTTCAATCATTCAAAAATCTGATATTCTTGTCCTAAATAAACTATGATATTCTTTTCCTATATTCCAAATGTAGGTGGTTTTCTTGTGACTTGTTTCGTGCATTCTATAAAATGTTATTCATTTCCTATATAGTCCAATTCTTGGATTTTTTTTTTATAAATAATCGCATTTTATTTCCATTCAAATTATTTATATATGTTTGCTATAAAATTGCTTGGTGCTCGTAATTTTAAAGCACTTTTTGACTGCTTAGTGCTCGCAAGCTGTTTTTGTCATTGCTCGTCACAGCTGTTTAATAAAGATTGAATCGCCGACAAAAAACGCTGGTGTAAAGGACTTTGAACAATGAAAGTTTCTAAAAATCGTGATCATTTAGAATTAACAATAGTAGTTATTTATTTCATTTGCATTGTTCTTTGTTGAAATTTGTAATTTATTATCTTTCATTTATATAACGCAGCAAAGTCTGTTCTGATTGCTTTATATAAAATCCGGCATGGCCTAGTACGTAAGATACTAGGCTTTCATCCAGAACGCTTGTACATTTTTTTATTTTACGAAATGCAAAAATTTTAAGAGCTTAAAAACCTATAAAAATAGTGTCTGGTTTGTAATGCTTTGTCAATTTTTCATTTACCTTTTTGGTATACTGAAAATTTGCTGGTAGACGAAAAACTAGTAATTTTTAAACTTTCCCGCCAGCAAATTCTATCCTCACTTATTTTTGATTGGTCAGGACTTTCCACGACTATGGCTGTTGTCAGAATAGTGAAAAGACGAATAAGTTATAAACAAAAGAGAAGAACAATTTTGTTTTGAGGTTATATTTATGTTGTGACTGGCGGTGTCTGTATTTATACATAGATAATTAAGTTTTAAATCTATTAATGTATTAAAATTATCAATTTAAGAAATAAACAATTCCTAAAGAAAATAAAAATGAAATTAGTAAGTGAAATACATTATATTAGAAATAACAGTCTATTTTACATAATATTTTTTAGTACTGCTTGAGTAATGATCCTAACAAACCATGCCATATTCTTACTTTTCGAGAAGTAACTATGATGTTAGACTGTGGTCTTTCAATGCAATCGTTATTAAACTTTCTGCCTTTATCATTTGTACCTTCAAATAAACTTTCTAACTTACCCAATTGGATGCCGAATGATACTACAGATCCAGATTTAGAAGGGGTGTGTATATATGAGCGCTGATATAAATTAGATACTAAAAGTTGATTTTTTAGGAGCTAAAGGAAAATGGCGACAGGGTTTTTGTAGATTCTCCTCCAGAATTTTGTCCTCCACTAGATAAATTAATTGATTTCTCTCAGGTTGATGTTATTTTAATTTCAAATTATTTATGTATGATGGCCTTACCATTTGTAACAGAAGGTACTGGATTTAAAGGAAGAGTATATGCTACAGAACCAACATTACAGTTTGGAAGGTAATTATTGAATATAATTTAAGTCATACTTATTAATTTTTCTATTATTTATATTTAGACTACTTTTAGAAGAGTTAGTAATTTACATTGAGCAATGTCCAAAATCTAGTTTTGCAACACAGTGGAAGAATTTTGTTCACAAATGTCCATATCCTTTAAACGAAGCATTTAAACCAAAATCCTGGAAACAAATTTACAATATGAAAAATGTCAATGCTAGTTTATCAAGGATACAAATGGTTGGATATAATGAAAAAGTTGTAAGTATTTTTTTCCACAAACCTTTATAAAATATTTTTTTTTTAAATTTAGTTATAAAAAAAGTTTGAATTCAGACGTGAATCATTCAGTCTGCATCCCATTGTAGAACAACTTAAAAGTTACTAAGTTAAATGGATGATGAATATTAACAAATCATATGACAATGTTTGGCTTTTTTATCCATAAATTGAATGCTCTTACATATTTAATACAGCTACTATTAGTACACACAGAGCTAGTTGAAGGGTAGAGTAGGTATTTTTGGTGATTATTATAAATGCTACATCTTTTAGTGAAATTTGTTAGGACACAATTTCTTTTAGATTGACATGTAAAATATCTTCAAATAAATCTGAACTTTATTACTTTTTATTCAACTGGTTAATAGCATCTGATGTCAGCTTTTTTTTGACGTTTTTGTTACTTTATTAACAACCTTTCCCATACTCACACTTTTATATTATCGAAAATTTTTATACATAAAAATATTTAACAAGAGGTAATATAGATCACAACCCACGCAGATGAAATTTGCAGCATGAGCCGCTGGCGAGTGCTGTAATTCATCAAGTGGATTATGACCATTAATGCAACTTGAATACTATACTTTATCTACGTCTATGACAATAAATACTAAGATTCAAGTATATTAAGTGACATTATATGGTATTTGGTTCGTAAATAGTGTATGGTAAATTTCAAGAATCGTTTACGTATTTTAGACCTTCAATTTAATAATTTTAAATTATTTTAATTACACATTCCTTTCCAGTTGTTATAAAATCCTTGTAAAATTTCTACCCAAATGGAACGTATTTATTGGCTTTAAAATTTCCAAGAATTTACTGCACACTATTTACATACCGAATTATAGTAGGATCCCAGAGAGTATCTTTGTATTTGGTTCGTAAATATATATTCCTTTCCATAACTCACAATAGTGAGTTATAACTCACGCTAGTTATTTATGGGTATTATTAATTACTCCAAAGCAGTTGAATAATTAATACATAATTTAATAGGCTTATATAAACATTATTATTATTTTAAAAGTGAAGTATGATTCAACGAATAAAATGTATTAAATGTTTATTTTAGGATGTTTATGGTGCTCTTCAAGTAATACCAGCCAGTTCTGGCTTGTGCCTAGGTTCAGCTAATTGGGTAATAAGCACAGAACATGAAAAAATTGTATATCTAAGTGGCTCTAGCACATTAACTACACATCCAAGACCCATGGATCACCATGCATTAAAGAATGCAGATGTTTTAATTATGACTGACCTCACACAAACTCCCATTAGCAATCCAGATTCCATGTTGGGTGTACTCTGTGTTGTTGTTGGTAAATTATTTTGATTTGAACAATATGGATGACTTGTTTTTTCAAAAATAGAAACCTAATAAATGTTCAAAGGTGCCTAATAAGATCTTACTACCCTCAATTTTTTTCTCAAATTGAAAGGTAGTCGAATGGCACCTCATTTTAAGTGTACTTTAATACTTTATTCAGTATTCACAATTTTTTTTATTTAAGGTCTAACTTTGAGAGGTGGCGGTAATGTACTCATACCTTGTTATCCAACGGGAGTAGTTTATGATTTATTTGAATGTCTTTCTGGTAAAATGGCAGAATTAGGCGTTTCAAATTGCCCAATGTTTTTTGTATCGCCTGTAGCAGATATGTCATTGGCCTATTCCAATATTCTGGCAGAGTGGTTGTCATCAGTTAAACAAAACAAAGTATATGTTCCAGATGAACCATTTCCACATGCTTTACTGGTGAAAAGCAATAAACTTAAGCATTTTAAGCATATTTTCTCAGACGGTTTTAGTACGGATTTTCAAGAGGTATAATTCGCAAATTTGTTGATTAACTTTGTAAAAAAAAAATGTAATGATAACAATTTATTTTTTAGCCTTGTGTGGTATTTTGTGGTCATCCAAGTTTAAGGTATGGAGATGTGGTCCAATTTATAGAACTTTGGGGAAATAATCCAAGAAATTGTATTGTGTTCACAGGTATTATATTAATGTAATATAGATAGTCATAGTTTATGTGGTAATTTTATAATTCTAATGATATATGTCATGATAACATCTCTAAAATAATTTATGAATCAATTAAAATATACTTTATTGTCGGAGAATAGAGGATTCTATGAATAAAGCTTCATGCTAACTTAGAACTGATCTCAATGTATAAAAAATAACTAATCAGTGACACTATTAAAATTGTGTAGAAAAATTTGTAATTAATCTTTTATATATAGGTATAATAAAAAACTGGGTTGCAAAAATATAATATAAACATAATTATATTCATATTCAGGTGAAATATCTATATTACCATTTTTTTTACAAATTATATAACATTAGTTCAATATTGTTTTGTGCTATTTTAATTTGACACATAATCATTGTTTAAATGTTATTTTAGAACCGGATTTTGATTATATTGAAGCATTAGCCCCATATCAACCTTTGCAAATCAAAGTGGCTCACTGCGCAATTGATACTTCACTAAACTTTACACAAGCTAATAAACTTATCAAGGATCTAAAACCGAAAACTCTTGTAGTACCAGAATGTTACACTCAACCTCCAGTTTCAGCTCCAAATTTAACGGAATTGGTTATTGGTTCACACGTTGAAAGTTCTGTGATACCCTATAAATGGGGCGAGGTATGTATTAATAATAATCTGTATATTTTATTAAAAGTATACTATTAGTAAGTAAATGGTTATTTTTTTGGTGAGAATATTCTCTACAGTTAATATTGTAGTTTTATTCTGTAAAATGAAATCGTGTAAGATTCATTTATTGTAGGTTCGATGTGAGTGGGGCGTTAGCTCGTCCCTCCACTGTGGCGTCATTTATTGTAGCTTATGAATTATGAATTTTCCAATGCAAATATTACTGTACTCAAAATGTTTGCATTTACCATAGTTTCTATTGTACTAGACATAATTTTGTATCATCTGTAAAAATACACGTTGATAGAATATTATGTAGAAACTTGAGTGGCCCAGAATTAATCACTAGGGTTCCCCTTTTTCTATAGCCATAAAAGAATCCTTTACGTTATCAATGAGTTCAATGTTATATATTGGAATGTGGAATATTTTATAACTTTATAGGACACCAAATAAATTTATGTTTATTATTTAAATTAAAGAACTTACCTCGGCTATACTAAATTTTCTTTTTTTTATTATATATTTTTTATATTAGAACATTGACTCTCTCTCTGAGCTTATTATATTGTTAATAATTTAGGTTTATTTGTCAGTATTAAGTTTTTTTTTATTATGAAACTTGCACAGATGCGAACTCCTGGCTCGTCGAGAACATTTTTCATATCTTTTCTAAAGGGCTTTTAATTTCAGCAATTACACGGTTGAAAACATTCCCCTCAATCCTCCATTCTTTGTTACTCAGAAACTATCGTCAATTCCGTATTTTTACAACTATCACTTGTAAATATTGTAGTTATTTCATTAATAAATTAATTATATTTTTAAAATTGTGATATTTCAACAATTTAAAATTATGATTTGAACTTTCTTCAAGTGACAAATTTTGATATTTTAGGTAATAAACCTTCCATTAAAAAGAAAACAAGGTCAAGTTTACATGGACACAAATGTTGCACAAAAAATCATGCCAGTAGAAGTAAAACCAGGAATTAGCCTGTCCACAGTAACTGGAGCTCTTAATGTTAAAGATAATGTTCATAATGTACAGGTAAAAATATTAATTTATCTTTAAAATATCAATTTTTTTACAATTAGCATTTTATTTTGTTCTAGGAAATTATTAAGGATTTCGTTCCTAATCAGCTTGTTAAATATGAGTGGGGTTCTTTAAATATGACTGAATTCTTACAGAAATTATCCCAAGAAGGTGTAACTGATGCTAAAGTCGAATCTTTAGGAGGAAACGTTATAGTAATACATTTGGTGAGTTGCTTTTTATTTTCACTTGATCAAATCCATAAATTTCATTTTTATTTTAGCAAGATGAAGATGCACTAATTCAATTAGAAGATAATAGTACACATGTAGTATGTAATGCAGATGAAAATCTTAGAACAAAGTTACGAAATATTGTAATGCAATGTTTAAAAAAGTTTTGAATATATTTTTCTATCAAAATATGTTCTATAATTGAAACCAAAATAGATTTTTTTTTAAATTTTATTATGAAATCACCATTTCCAATAGATAAATAATTTGCTAACAAATATCAAGTACAAAATTCCTTAAAGCTTCACTGGTGTTTTCATATTCAATAATTTTAAACATTTGTTAAATTCAAAAAAAATTAGATCTTAAAGAATAACTTTATTTAAAAAAATATGTTAAGCGGATCATAAATGCATTAATGACTTTCTCCCTTTTTTCCTGCTACTCTCTTAAAATCGCCCATATTGGTGGTATTTATGGGTGATCCAATAATGGCCAAATGATCAATTTGTGTAACTTCTCCTCCACTTAAATTGTCTTTGATGAAAAACTGTATATTTTGAACGTTTTGGAATTTCACATACCTCAAGTTAACTGGATTTCCTTCAACATCTTCAGGAGTTAATCTAAAAAAATTAGAAACAAATATTATTGAAGTTCAGGTTAGATTCAAATTAATTACTTACTGTATATCTTGGATACTGGTGTAGCTGTCAGCCAAATCAAAATCCAGAGTTCTAGGCTGATTAATAAAAATTCTAATAGTCTTTGGACCCTTATCAGCTGGTGCTTTTATTTTTAAACTATGGATTTTCACTGATTGATTAAATGTAATGGAAATTATCAACTAAAAATAAAAATAAAATACTTATGTTGACAAATCAAGAATTAATCAAATTTACCTGTTCATCACAATCGGACTGTAAAAATCCTCCGCCTGAAGTTAATGAATGTGCAAAGGGGTGATCGTCACTTTCATTTAAACATTCACATTGTGCCTTGGTAATGAATGGTGCTAAATCCATCTAAAAATAATAAATAAATTGGTTTATACATTGTTGTATTATTCTTATAATGCAATATCAATAATTTTAACCTTTTCGGGATGGCTAATGACCAGAATTGCATAATTTTTTTCGCTTGTCAACTGGGAAACGGTTCCTAATTTTTTGATTTTGATATAGCGACATTTTATTTTTTTGATATTAAAATGTTTTTTATGATTTACATGTTTTTTTATTTTATGACGGTACTTGAAATAAAGTTTTGTGTTTTTGTAATATTCAGTATTTTATTTTCAAGAAAAAATGAAAAAATCGGAGTCAAAACACTTTCCACAGCCAGCACAGATTGTTGTTATCACTGCTGTATCGAAAGGTTTAAAGTAATTATATTTATTAGTGTTCTACAGAGAACCTACAGAACAGGAGTAAAAATAATGAACTTTTATCATTTAAATTAAAACAACTCCTACTAAACACAATTAAATATAAACTTAACTGTCTGACTACATAGAAAATAAATCCATCAGAATAACGTATAAAAATATGCATGAATACTGTTATTGAACAAAAGAAAATAACTGTCACAATGAAAAAGGAATTTTTTTCTATCAATACATTTAATTGAAACAAGTTCATATGCCTTATTGATTAGACTTGGAAAAGCATATCTTTGAAGTTAGTACATGCCTATTACGAGATCCATAAATTTTAGTTTTAAGATTTTAGTAATCGTCTCTACACTGTTACTAAATTCTCAATTTATTTATTCATCCTATACATTACAGAGATATAGATCAAAAGCATTTAATTACAGTAAAATAATTACTTTAATAACAAATACAAATTAATAACAAAATATAATTAGAAAAACTAAATATAGGTTGTAAGACATTAAGATCATTTTCAACAAATTCAACCTGGCATTTCAACCTATTAATGACCAAAAAAACCACTTTATAGTTTTTTAACTAATGATTGCCTATTTTTTATACATCCTCTCTCAAAGAGTTGCCTTTGAAGAATTTCTGGGAAAGGAATTGATAAATATTTTGAAAGAATAAATTCTCTCAATTGATTGCTTTTGCTTTAGATACGAGTTAAATAATAGCTTAAACCATTAACACTTTGCCAGATGAAGTATTTTGTGTTTGGTTTGTGTGGGGAAAGGCAAGGTAAGACGCACACAGAGGTGCCACTGAATCAGTAGCGTGCCGCTTTAAAAGGATTTTAATTTGATGTTTTAGTCAATATTTATATCTAGACAAAATGTTTAAAAATTTTCTACGAACTTACATTTTGCCATCTAACGTATACTTTAAATTTAAATGCCAAATAATTATAAGTGAGGATAAAATGTAACCCTTTAAGATACTTTCAAGAAACAGAAACTTAACTGATTTAAATCCATTAGGGAAAGAATATACCTCCGAGTTAAATAAGAAATAAATAAATAATAAATACTTACATGCCCACCAACACTTTCTGCATCTTCTACATCTTCAGAACCATAGTATTGCTGAATTTTATTTTCTAATCCTGTAGGATCAGCACCTTGTAAACGATCAATTTTTGTCTTAAATGAAATTCTAATATAATTATAAATTTCAAAAAGTTAATGAATACACATTACCCTGTTGCGATAGAAAATGAATGTTGGCATAGCAGAAACACCTTGAGCGGCTGCTGTTTCTTGGCACGTATCAACATCAATCTTCAAGAATACAGCTCTGGGATATTTTGCTGCGAGTTGCTGGAATACTGGCGCTATCCTTTGGCATGGTCCACACCTACAAAATTTTAGTTTCGGTTTAATTTAGTAATATATTTTCCGAGGTATATATATATTTTTAAGTAAAATAATTGAAAAATATGCGACAGAAATCTATATACTTACCAAGTTGCTGTAAAATCTACTACTACAAGCCTAGTCGATGCATTTGTTAATTCAGATTGGAAATGTGCTTCATCAGTTATTACTCTTATGGACCCCATTGTGGACTTCTGTAAAACGTAAAAAATTTAGAGTAACCTGGAACTTTTATTATTTTAAGAACTAAAAAAATGCAAATTCACCGTGTTTTGAGTAATCCGCATTTCTGACATTAAATTTCTTCGTTTTTATTTTATAAGGAGACTTGTGACTTGTTCTACATATGACAGTTCTCTTTCTCTTCTATCCTTGACTAAAGTGGAAAAGATACACTCATTTCATCTTTCTTTCACAATAGCACCATCCCAGGGACCCAATTCTTGAAATCGTAGGAATTAATTCTCCAGAGAATTGATTCCCCAAAAAAAATTCTCTTGAGAATCGCCAGTCCTATTCTTGAATAAGTCTGAACTGAAATTCTAGTGAATTAAAAAAAGTGACGTATGTCTTTACTAAATCCAAGTATTTCATGAACTCAACCAATCAAATACTCAGAACTATTAGTTCTGTGCTCAAATATTATTTTAATAGGTTCGCAGAAATGAATATCAGTTGCCATTGATACCATATGTTTGACATTTTACATTTTTGAGGAAACAAATTGAAACAATTTACATAGTTATTATCCTATTATTGTGCATTATCGTTTATTATTGACTATGGGTTATTTGTTATTTGTTCATTTTTTATTTGCGATGGCCAAACGAAATTTCGTGAGTGAAGCGCAAAAAAAATCCTTGTAGAATTCTTAGAAAATGATAAGGAACTTCTTAGAGGAAAGATCCCTACTAAAACTTTTTCTCTTTTGGTTAATCTCCAACTCTAATTTTTGGTAGCAGAAAAAGCTCAATATACTCCATTAGATCGTCAAAGGCTTGTTTGGATAGACGAAAATGCTGTCTAAACAACTTTCTAAATTATCTAAAACGATAGCTTGAAGTAAAAAATTATTCATTTTAACAATATTTATGGCGGTAACAACAAAAAAACAATAATGTTCAATTTCAATTCCCACAAAATACGTCAAATACGTACAATTCACACTCTAATTTCTTAAATTCTCATGAGAATTTGAAGTTTCTCCAGACAATGACATTAGGAATTAATTCTCATAATTTTTGGAGAATTTTTTCCTACGAAATATTTCAAGAATAGACATATTACAAAATCTAGAGAAAATGACGTAAATTTCTCACGAGAATCGATTCCTACGATTTCAAGAATTGGGTCCCATGAGTGTACTCTTAAAATGACAGACGTCAGACTGCCAGTAATTTTGTGTTAAAATATATAGTGTGGCTAACCTGTTTGGATGTGTCTACTGGGCCAGTACTAAGTTTAAAAATGAATGATTTGAACATAAGGTGCATAAAAAATGTAAACAATAATTATGTATTATTCTGAAAAATGGCAGGAAAACTCTCGAAAATTTATATCCTTTATTCTAACTTAAAATAGTATCAATAGACACTAACAGTTTTGACCAGAGATATGGTAGGGTAGATGTATCATTAGAGAGAGAAGTTGTATCCAACATAAATCATAAATATTTACATTAGGACTCATGACGATCCTCTAAAAGCGGTGTTGACAGATTTAATTTATATAAGATATTCGCATTTTATCATTATTTTAAATATATTTTTTTTATATTTAATAATGTTTTTTTTTGTAGAAGTGGTGGTGTTTTAAAAAGTTCTAATACATTATCTAAAGTTTATTCTTTTTAAAACCCTATAAGTTGTGGATTATTTAAATTATATTTTACGTGTTTTTAAAAATAAGAAAATATATGAAAATTGGCAAATCTAGAGTTGTATTTAAAAAATCAAGCTGAATGCGAAACGTATTAATAAAATTGAAGTACGTAAGCATATAAAGTTTGTATAAGTTAAAATAATGGATTTAAAAATAAACTATAAGAAACCAAATGAAGTTTAGTAGACATCAATTTTTATCGTTTCTTGGTAATAAAAGAGTGGATAAATTGCATTAGTACCAGGCTGCCGCTTTGGGGTTGTTAATCCAAATGGGGTATTTTGATGTTTGTGGGGGACTTTTTGGGGATATAAATATTTGGGGGTAAAATATAGCAAGAGAATAGACTTTTTAATCATAAATTATCCCTTACGCACCATAACGTAAATTATTATTTAATGTACTAAAAAAATTAGTGTACTAGCTTAAAAAGGGACTTTTTTGGTAAATTTGGCAACAAAACCACAAGTTAAAAAAAATTAAAACATTCTATAAAATATACTTGAATAAATAGAAAAAAATGTGTAAAATTGTATCGCCATCTTATTTTTTTAAAATTTATATTCAATTTGTCCAGCACGATTTTGGCAATAAGTTTTATCTTGAGCATAAATAAACTATAGTATAAATAAAATACATAAACATACCAGCTGCTATTTGCAATATTTATTTGACTTAATAATTAACTTTCCGATGACCAGTTTCAACTAACAAAGTTTCCAATTTTAAATTAATGAAGCTATTTATATTTGGCTGATGTGTCCAGCATGCTGCATAAAACATTACTTCGTCTTTATTTTTACAGTGGGCAATATTTTCAAGTACTAATTCCTTTACCTCAAATTCTTTTAAATAACCATTTACTACACATTCAATCAAATCAACAATTTCTCCTGAACTCAAAGATATAAACAATGGTTCCTGTTGTTTGTCCATTTTATCTAATGCAGATATTTGATCAATTAATTTATTAAATTGATTTACACATATTTTTAAATTTTGAACAATTATATATAAACTGTTTGTGCATTCTTCAAGTTCGGTTGAATATGCATCTAGATTATCAACTTTTATTAAAGCAATTTGTTTAATCACCAGAGATCCTTTAATGTGAGACGCATTCCAAGTTTGTATAGTATTAAAAAGATCAGCTACGATATCTCTTGCTACTCTAGGAGTTCCTGTTAAATTTTTATTAGGAGATGCAGTCACCGGACTTCGAGGAACTAAAAAATTAAATATTATATTTAAAATATTATTACTGTTTCAATAAAACATTACTTTGTAATATTTGAAATTTAGAAGGAGTATCATGTTTATTTTGCATTTTAAATTAATAAAATAAACAAATTGTGTTATTGTTGGTTATTATATGCTTCTTCCATAATTGATTGTGGCCTCTTATACACAGATATACAGTTACCTTATATATGGATATCTGCTGGAAAGTCTCTATGTCGAAATTTAAACTGGTTTTTTGATAAAATATAGATAGAAATAGATATACACATATTTATTTAAATTGTTTCAACCATCATTTTTATATGTTGCTGAATTAACACAATTACAATTTTAATTGTTTAAAAACAGAAGAAGTAATTTACTTCAAAGTGTCTTTATAAGTTTTTTAGGTTATGTTACCTGTGAGAATGTCAAGATATTTTTTATTTAGTAATACTTTAAAATGCTTTGAAAATAAAGTTTTAAATTTTAAATTCTTATTCCCACAAATACGAAAATTTACCAAATATAAAACAGTTCATTATTCAATAGATAGTAAGTTTAATAACTTATATTGGGCAAAGTATAACTAATGATTTGTTGTAGACAAATTAGTAGCAGAAAATGATAAATCGGTAGAAAAATTCATACCTTTCCTGCAGAAGATTAACGTGAGACGTTTAGAAGCCAGGAAGAGTATATTAGTCCAAGTACAATCTACACAGTCTTTCAAAGAGTTATGGTCGTATTGTAATTCCATTGGAAGTGTTAAATATATGTTTCATTACACTGTTGGAATTGAGCCACTGGTATACTAAAATTCTGATTTAAATCATTGTTTTTTCAATTTTCTTATTTCAGCACTTCATTATTGTAGAATTTGAGGATGTAACTGATGTTAAAAGTCTTATGAGCTCCAGTATGTATCCAGAAGGAAATTTGGGAATGCATACTCAATCACATTTTATGTGGTTTAAAGCAACAAGTAAAAAGCATAAATTAAAACAAAACAGTTCTACTTTAGTTGCTGAAAATGGCACACAAATTAAAACCGAGGAAGAAATAAAGACTGCGTTAAACAGTTCTACAAATGTAAGAAACTTAATGCATTTTGACTTATCACATGAATCACTCGCTCCAATAAAAATTTATTTGTAATCGCAAAAATATAGAGTGAATCAAAAAAATCTAAAACTATAAAAATTGTTTGTCCCTTAAAATTATAGTTATGCTTGTTAAAACTAGTTTTTTGTTCTGTTTTTGCCTACCCAGACACTTTGTAACATTTCTATAAGCTCTAAGCTCGCTTTCGGCACTTTTGTCATTGTCAATTCTTGTTTGAGCATTAATAAAAATTATTAATTTTCTAATTACCAGAGATTTAATAATTATGCTCAAGTTTGATTGGGTTCATAAACAAGAAATTTCTGATTATTAATGATGTAGTTAAGTCAAATTTCCTGTTAGTTTTTTTTTGCCAATTTAAACTCATTAGTATTTTTTACATACACTGATGGCTTTTTTGTCTACCCATATGCCTTTTTTACTTTTTTGCAAGGTCAAGCTTCATTTGTGTCCCTTTTTACTTACCCAGATACATTTTTTGAAAATCAATCTTTTTTGAACCTTAATAAAATTTATAAATAATGGATTTCGGTATTGTAGCTTTCTTTTTGTCCATTATGTAGATATGGGATCCACTCACCCTGTTTGGGTTACTAAAACTTCTTTCTTCACTTTTTTCCTAACTCCTCCTTTTTTAGATCCTTTAACGAATCAAAAACTCCTTTTGTGCACTTTTTTGCCATCTATAATGTCAACATTCTTCCTTTTTGTGCCACGGAAAATTATTTTAGACTTTATTTGCCTACAAGGAACTATTTTTAAACTGTTTTTTACTTAATTAGCCTCCTACTTTGGGCTTTTCAGTTTAGAATACTTTAGCTCTTATATGAATCAAAAGGTTTTTATCACAATTTTAAACACTAGTTAGTATTTATATTAATTCAGTTATAGATTTCAGATCAAATAAAAACCCTCTATGAACTGACAAAATTAAATGATGTAGGTACTCGTTTGAGGTTTTTGACTGCCTTGCAAATTGAAGATGCTATGTCTGGAATGTTCCCATCAGCAGTAGCATTTCCATTTGGATCCAGTGTCAATGGTTACGGTAAAATGGGATGTGACCTTGATCTTTTCCTCAGGCTGACCAATGATACAGTGAGTCGCTATTATTATTATTATAAAAAAGTTTGGTCATATTAGTCTAAATCATTTTATTTCCTTCTAAAATTATTTTTTTCTTTTATTTTAAGAGAAATGAAGATGGCAGATTGGTTTTTCACTGCAAACCTGCAAATGGTTCTGAAAGAACAATGACTCAAAGACACATGGAAACAATTGGTGATTTGATTCACTTGTTTCTTCCTGGTTGTGGACAAGTTCGAAGAATTTTACAGGCCAGGGTACCAATCATAAAGTATCATCAGCAGTTAACAGATGTAGAATGTGACGTTTCCATGTCAAATATGTAAGTTTATTTTTAATAGAAAAAGTTATTTACTTTAAGTATTTAATTTTTTTATGTATTTTGTGTTCACTGCAGGTCTGGTGTTCATATGTCAGATTTTCTTTACATAATGGGCGAACTAGACGAACGAGTGCGTCCTTTAATATTTACAGTACGAAATTGGGCTAAAATGGTAGGACTAACAAATTCAGCCCCTGGTAGATGGATTTCAAATTTTTCATTAACACTTCTTGTCATCGCTTTTCTTCAAAATCCCCCAAGTGGTAAACCGGTATTACCATCTTTAAATAAATTGGGCGAGCTTGCAGGTTTGTAATTTTTATTTCAATATTCTTGTTTCTAATGTATAGTTTTCAAATTTAAAGTTGTTGCAACTAACATAAAAGTAAAACCAATATTTTGTTGTCACAAAGTTTATGTATATTTTTTTTAGAAAAAGATGATAAATTCCAGTTAGAAGATGGCACAGATTGTTCATTTTTGAGAGATATCTCAAAATATATACCTACAACAACAAATACAGATTCCTTAGAACAACTTCTTATAGAATTTTTCGAATATTATGCACACTTTGATTTTGATAAAAAAGCGGTTTGTTTAAATGACACAGTACCTATTGCCAAGCCAGAATTTAGCCCGATGTATATAGTTAACCCATTGGAGAGGGGTTTAAATGTAAGTAAAAATGTCAGTTCGGATGAAGTATTGAGATTCAAGAGTGAAGTAAGGAATGCAGCTTGGGTTTTGGAATCCCAAGAATCCAAATCGTCACTATGGGGATTTTTATCAATTTTAAGTCCGAAGAATACAAATTTAATTCAAAAAGTGTCTACGCAGCCAAAACCTGGACGGTTAGTGGAACTTAGGTCTTTATTTGATAAGGATAATGAATTACAAAAAAGTAATAAAAACGAGAGTTATGTAAAAGTAAAAAATAAACAAAGGTAGCAGTATATTTAAAATAAATTATATAAAGTATGTTAATAAAACATTGGATTTTTATTTTTTGCATTTTAATCACAGTTTGTTTTTCTTTGAAGTAGAGTTTGATGTTATTCTAGAAGTACTTTTATTATTGTTGATTTTACAATAATTGATTTTTGGTTGGTTTTACGGAAATTTATTACACAACGATTTAAATTAACTTGTAGATTATTTTTCTAACGACTCTTATTTATGTGACAACAACGCTAAGCTACTGTCATGTTCATTTATTGCTAAATTTAGAACCTACCTATTTAATTCATTATTTTACAATCACAGTACATTTCATAATAAATAAATAAACAAGCAAAACACTAATAAATATATATTTACTATTTCGTGAACAAAAACATATTATCATGTACTTCCTATTTTTACTGGAATGATCCAAAAAGCAACATTTTTTATGCTGAACTTATTCTTTATTCACATACTTTCTGCAAATCTAATAATTTCTTAAAAAAACGTGAATATAAATCGTTTATGCGGTAAATCTGTACAATGCTCTACCAATAGAAGAATATGCAGTCTTCAAGTGTGTTTAAAAAACAAATAAAATCTAAAACTCTTGGATAGCCAGTGATTCTTTTATGTTATAATCATATGTAATTGCTCCTATAAATGTTTGTCTTATTCTTAAATTTATGTCAAAGGCTAAATCTCTGATTGTCAGTCCAAAAACCCATCATATAAAAAACTGAGTTATTAATAAATTATCTTTATTTACAAATTACAAAATTAAAAAATAACAGGTGTATAAATATAACAGAATGTGTTTAAATAAGATGTTTAACTTGAATTGATTTCCAGCTTAATAATCGATGACATGAAACTATAACTAGGTAACTAGTATTTCTAGAAAATAGTAAAACATTGTACACATTTTTTTTGAGCAAATATTTAGTGTAAAGTATATAAATCAAACTATAAAATTCTTAATAAAATTATCTCTTAAAATTCTTAATAAAATTATTCAACATAATCTAAAATCTGTGTCAATATTTATTTCATTGTTTATTTAATATGTATGCTTTTAGAAGCTTTTTAGAATTAATTATTTGGAAGCGTCTAATTTCAATATTAAATTTTTAATATTTCTTGCATACAACTTACAAGCAATATAGGAACATGAATTATTTACATGATTAAAATAAATATGTAATTTGGTTCTGTTAAAATAAATTATGAGTACTTGTGTTTCTTTTAAACAACTTGGTAAGTTTTTTTTTAAATACAGAAAATAAATACTAAAAAACTAACTTAAAACATAATTTCAGTACTTTGTCAACTTTTTTTTAAGAGTATTCTAGGTGCAATTTTTTTTAAATATCTTTTTTTAGTTGAATTACCTTTTGCTGGAATCATCTCCTTTATAGATAAAGTCGTTTGTTCTTGTGATGTCGACTTGGCAGTTGCAGAAGGTACTAAGCATAGTTGTGAATTTGGAAATATCTGAATTAAAAGTGGCTGTTGTGATGGTGATTTAATACTTGAAGGAGTTTTTGATATTTGTGATGATTCAGGTGTGATGACTGAAGTTACCATTGTATCTAAACAAAAAAAAAGTTTGATAATTGTCTTTTTTTAAAATACAAATAATCATATCCATAAGCTCTAAAAATTATCCTAATAAAATTTAAATGTTATGATTCATTTTTTCCAAACTACAGTACATTTTTTTAGATGACATTTAACTAAATATGGCTTTATAAATATATCAATAATAAACAGAATATAATCTTTGTCACAAACAAAAATGTAATGTGATAAAAAGAATCACTATTACTATAACGATTTGACCAAGACTGTACTTTTCATGTTTTAACGCATCTTAAAATATTTATTCCTAAAATATATCTAGTGGCAAACTCTGGTAGTAAAAGACTGGATCAAAGGCTTGGTAAATCCGTTGTCTAATTCACACCTAATATTAATTTTTTTAAAAATTACCAGATTTTAACAGTTTTTTAGTTTATATTTTGTTTGAATATTGATAAGTGAAGATAAAAATATATATCAATTTGTTTAAAAATTAAGATGAAACCAAAAAATAATTATATGAAAAATTATAGTTATAGTTAGAATTATTTTTAAAGTTTTCATGAAGATTTTTCTTGTTTTTTATTCAAATAAGTAATGTAATTATTGATAAGTAAATCTGCAGATTGTGTTTTTTTGTTATTCATCTTCAAAATCAGGGGTCAATACTGTCCAGTACATATTTTAAGGGATTTCCTCTGGGCGACACAAGGGAGGCCTACTAGTGAAGTCGGAAAAATTTTGAGATTTTTAACCGTAAAACATAATTTTAAGCTTAATATAAATGGAATTTGCAGTAAAAACAAAATTCAGTGAAGTGACTGTCCTGGGACGCTCTCCCGGGAATATTTTGAGATTTTTAACCCTGAAAACGTGATTTTAATTTCTATAAAATGTTCTTAACAAAAAATCAGTGATGCGGGTCAATGGTTCCTCCCCCGGGAATATTTTGAGATTTTTAACGCTGAAAACATGATTTTAAGCTTAATTTCAATGATATTTTAGTAAAAATAAAATTTGGTGAAGCGAGGGGTCCGTTGGTCCTCCCCAAGAACATTTTGAGACATTTAACCCTGAAAATGTGGTTTAAACTTAATTTCTATGGAATTTTAGTAAAAAAAAATCAGTGGTCCCTCCCCGGGAAATTTTTGAAATTTTTAACCCTCAAAACGTGATTTTAAACTTAATTTCTACGAATTTTGGTAAAAAAAAAAATTCATGTCGGTCTCAGTTACTGGGCGACAAATTATCCGCACTAGACGATACTTGTGTCACCCAGTTAATATATTATTTTATGCACTGATACTATCAGATAGCAGTTTTTCAGTTCGACAAATAAACTTACTATTATCCGCTGTTGTGTTTTGTGGACATTTACTATGAAGTAATTTTAATTTTTCCAGTTCAAGTTTTAATTTTTTATTTTCCTCTTTCAAAAACACAACTTCCTGTTCCATCTCTTTCCACAGCTGTTGCTTTTTCTTTCTGCACCTCACTTGAGCTGCTCTATTCATTTCTCTAATTTGTTCTATTTTCTCATCTAATGGTTTTATATTAGAACCAGTTTTTTTATCAGCATACATTAACTCTTGAAAAGGAACAAGTTTTATTAAGGGTGGTTTTTTATTTAGTAAATTTTGTTTAATTTTTTTCTTTATATTTGAATCTTCAACAATATGAATTATTGTATCATCAGAATCGGAATTATTTATTGGAAAGTTGAAAGGTTCGTAATCACTATCACTTTTTTGATTTGTATCAGGTGGTTTTAGTTGATTTTCTGTAATATGTGGCAAAATATGAGGAGTATGTAAAGTATCTTCAGAATTATTTGACTGTATATCGATCGTAACACCGTTTTTTGCCAAATCAGCTGCTTTCTTAAATATTTCATCGAAAGGATTTACATTTTGTAAATCTTGAAATAAACCAACTTCTTCACAATTTCTGATAAATCTTGTAGGTGTAGGGGTTTGATCTGCTACTTCATTACTTTTGTTAACAAGCCCTAAGTTCAGCATCATTTCATGTTTCTTGCTGTGCCACTCAAGATGATCTTTATTGGTAAAAGTCATATCGCATCCCTTAACAGTGCAAGCAAAGGGCTTATCTTGACATTCAGGTGATTTTAGCACCAGCATTTCAGGTACAAAATACACGTCCGAATCTATAGATATATTAGGTAATAATCTAATTATATTGCTCGTTTAGATTTAATTGAAAAAGGGAACTATATAATTAGGCTTTGAATCTTTTGTTTATGTTTCATTTGAATCCAGTTTTGTAAATACTAAATATTAAATATATTAATTATTAACCAAACTTTTTCTTCTTTTTATTAGATCTGATAATATTGTATGAGCACAGTTATTTAGTGGTGAACTAAAATTAGAAACAATCCAGCCAATAATAGATCAGTTGCAAATTAAAAAAATTGCTATATTATTAAAAAATATGCTTATTTATGTATTTTGATCCTAAATTTGATTTTCTTGAATCAAAATAAATGAGAATGGTATATTTTTCAGCTAAGGAGAAATAATTTTAAAAAACCTCTCTTTAAAAAGAAAACAAACTCAATAACCTTCAAAATTCTTGAAATTTAAAATTATTAGAGTTCGTGATTAGTGATAGAAAATGATTTATTATTTAAAAATATGTTTGCTGCTTTTAGTTATTTTTATTATTTTATTGTTGGTATTGCATGACGGTTTAAAAAAGAAGATGTCAATAAAGTAAATAGGGGAAAGTAACGAAGTGGGTGACATCTACCTTTGATCAATAGAACCGCTCGAGGTGTGAACAATAAAGCAATTACGTTTTTTTATATGGGCGAAAAGTGAAGTTTTTATGTTATTTTAAACCATTTTTGCATTAAAAATGATATATTTCGACGATATTTAGTGAAGAATTGTTATTAATAAATCATACCATCTGAAATGCAAAGAATTGGAAGAGTTTTTTTAGGAAAATTATTGCTCCATAACTCTTTAGTGACAAATTTTGATTTTCAATTTATTTATGGAGTAAAAAAACCATGCAACTCTTTTTCTATTTAACGAATACCCATTAATAAACTTTTAGTCATTACGATCTGCATGATCATTATGTCAAATTATCTCGTCTCTCATCCCTTAAAAAATAGATCTTTTATGATACTTCCCATCTAAAATGAAGCAAAGTTCAAATTTACACAATTCTTGACTTTTATTAAAAAATATAATTAAATCTTACATTAGAATTCTTAAATATTAAGCAAACGCAAAAAATACAACTAAAATAGGTACAAGTACAACGAATACAGCATAAATAGCTGTTCTTGGTTCACATTCTGATACAACAATGTATTCCTCATTCCAAAGCGATTCGTTTTGTACAACAGGTAATTCCATCACTAGTTTTTCAGTTGACAAGAAATTCAAATCTATAACGCAATCTTCAGAAGTATTAAGACACTTTGCTATCGGATTAGAAACATTATATACAGTCTTTTCCATGTTAAAGTGAACTCGAACAAAATTTGTTTGAACTTCATTCTCGCTGTTAAACACAAAGAAGTAGTATCCATTTACAGGGACCCTAAAAAATAGTGAACACAATCTATAACCTATTGAACTAGTAGGAAATAAAACTGCATAATTAATAAATACATCATTTTTAGTATAAATCGAACAACAATTATGACAAACATTGGAATATCCATATAACGAGCTAGATCGACAAAAAACCAGGTGTGTGAATCAGAGTGAATGAATTAAGTAGATTTGTGGACTTGCTGTAATAGAAGTTTGGTTCAAAAAATCACACATAACGTGGTCGAATAAATAATTCGAAGGACCACCCTATAATTATTACACGTTTAGGGGACGTGGGACAATAAAACATATCGTCCTGCTTTCTGATAAGATTTAATCAGCAAGCTTTAAACGTTAAAGGTTAACACATGAATTTATGATAATTAAACAATGTTTATCTAATAGTAAACAACAACAATAGAAGTTCATCTACTAGTAAACGACACCAATTAAATAGGTAATGTTTGATACAGTACATTTAAATAAAAGTAAGAACAAGACATAAATAGTTCCGAATATAGCACAATATATTTAACAACAGCGCATATAAAAAAGATATAATTACAGAAAAAGGGCGTCCATAACAGGAGCTCTCCTTTGGTATATCCTGGACCGTGTGTCCTAAGGAATTCTAAATTGTTGTATTAGTTTGGGCAACACCGCTCTCATGCACGATGATATATTTGATTGATTAATTATAAGATAGACCCGCGGTGTTAGCATATTTGTAATAAAAGGGAAAAGATCTGTTACCTTAAATTCCACACATTAGACATTACATTTTAGGTTTATAACCATAAACAGGTAGAAGCACTATATTAATTTACATCTTAACTACCCAACGGTTGAAGTGGAAGAGAGGGTTGTCACGGTGCTCACCTTGGCGGGAGGTGAGATCCAACCGCGGGAGATATCCCCACCACACATGGGAGCCGTTGTTGAGATAAGAGGAAACTAAACAGTGGCGTAGCAGAGTTTCAAAAGTTAAAGTGATTTTAACATACTGAGGGGAGGGGAAAGAAATTCCTACGGTCCTGTAAAAATAAAAGAGAAAAGATTAGGTGATATGTTTCAACTAGTTAAGGTTCAAGGGGTAGAACAGCAAGTTTGACGATAGGGCGAGTATACACTCCATCACTGGTTTTTATTTTAGCAGCGCGGATTTTCCCATCTCGTCCAGGTAATTATTCAATGATTAGGGCCAAGGGCCAATTCAGGGGAGGTCGAGCTTCAGACAAAACTAGAACTAGATCGCCAATGGCTAAGTTCTTTTCTATTTTGTCATGGTGCTCACCTTGGCGGGAGGGGAGATCCAACCGCGGGAGATATCCCCACCCACATGGGAGCCGTTGTTGAGAAAGAGGAAACTAAACAGTGGCGTAGCAGAGTTAAAGTGATTTTAACACCAGGGATATGCAACCTGGCAAAATTATTATGATCAGGCAGAAGATCTATTCCTGTACTACATGAAATAAATGGACTAGCATATACTATTGAAGAAAAAGCAGAGGCTTTCATAAGGTCATGTCTACAGTGGTGGGCATTTCGGGGGAAAATCCTGGGAGAGGTGGCAGGGGACTTGGGAATCAATATTAGGTACAATATCCCTTTGGCTCGGGTTCACGAATTGGATGGATAGCCAGGCCACTCTAATCAATTCGTTAGTCCAATAAGTGACAATCTTACTAATTTTTCTCCTCCAGAAGCTTTTAAGATTACTAGAATACCGAAATACATTCTAAAAAAACTTACTTGTATGTGATTCTATTATCTCTATAGCTTTCTTCGTCCGATATATCTTGAACGCATTTTCTATGAGGCATAAGGGGCAGACTCAAAATCAATCCAGCACAGTTTAATAAAGCTTCTTCTGAACTTGAAAATGATGACCAAAACTCACTGTTACTCATATCATTTATTGAGGTTTCATTAAAGGTACCTCTATGATCGGCTATTCCATCAGGATGAAATTCCTTAAAGATTTATTACTATACAAGAAATAAAGCACAAAGTCAGGTACCACAACGATTTATCACAGACCATCTTCAGGCTTATAGGTACAAAACAACGTTAAAAATTAGTAAATTATAAACATTACTATTATTTTAGTACTATTATAGAAGGGAACATATAAAACACCAAAAGTGAGACCCATTAAGGGTAGTGAAATACTGTTAAAAAATGGAAAACTAAAATATTTACAGTTTAAGTGGTAGAGAGATAAAAAACATTTTATATATTATTTTCTTACCTCTTCGATAGCTAAATCATTTTCCTCATCATCTTCATTATTTGCTAAAGCTGTGGTCAGTATTAAATTTCTTTTTTTTCTCCGTAGTTGATCTATTGAATCACTAAAATTTACAATTGGTTTCGAATAATGCCTAGCTTTAATATCCAATACCGATCCTTTCGTTTTATTATCTTTTAGTTCCTTAAATTTATCATTTACTTTTTCCAAAACTTTGGATCCTTTTTCTCCCACCTTTTTTAATTTTTCTAATATATCCATCAATGCTTCTTCTGAAGAAGTTTGGTTCTTCGGCTTATCGATTTTGAAATTAATAGTTTCTCCTACAGCTATTGTGGAATTTCGGTGAACGTGGTTATTTTTCGGGATGAATTTGCTCTTATATACTTTAGTCTTTTCTCGAAGTGCTTGCAGAATTTGTTTCATATCCTTCATGTCTATCGAGTAAAATTATTATTGTTACATTAAATAAAAAATAATGAATTTGTTTTTCCAACAATCTAGTGGATAAATAGTGTGACACGACAATTATCCCCAAGATAATCCTTTTCCATGACAATCCTTCCCCGCGATAATCCTTCCCCGCGATAATCCTTCCCCGCGATAATCCTTCCCCGCGATAATCCTTCCCCGCGATAATCCTTTCCCGAGATAATCCTTCCTCAAATAATCCCTTTTTCCAAGATTTTTAGACCAGGAAAAAAATATAGAAAGATATATAGGAAAAATAAGAAAAAATAGGAAAAGTAACCAACATAGTAAAAAATAGGAGAAAAAACAGAAAAAATAGACAAATATGGAAATAAAGTTAAAAAATGAGGGGGTAATCCCACCCAACTTTCCGAACACTCCTAGTAAAGTAATTGTTTAATCGATTATTTTAGTTTTTCTGCATCAAAATACATTAATAAAATAAGTTTACAAAAATTAAAAAAAAAATTAATTTTTTCTAAAAATTTTTTTTAACTTTTTATAATTTTGTATAATTTCTACAAGTATTATTTTAAAATTATGAAATATTTCACACATATTGCACTTTTTGATCCCTTTCGGGTGTACTAGTTACTTTTTGCATTTGTTTTACCATTTTCGATAAAACAAAAGGACAACAAAATTTAATTTTTGTTTTATTTTGGTTATAATAATTACAATGTTAAATTCGAAGAGACTAAATTATTTTTTAAATTTAGAGTTTTATATTACCTATCGAATGGTATAAATCCCATTTTAATATCTTTAATATTTTTAAAGTTATTCAATTTTTTTTTAAACTTATATTAAATTTCAAAAAAAAATGAGGAATTCTACAATTTTTTGAATAAAATTTTGAAAAAAATCACAATTATAGAGTTTTTTACTACAAATTTAAGGGTAATTTTTTAAAATTTTTAATATTAATTTTAACCTTAAAACAAATCAAACCTATTTTTGAATAATTTTAAAATCATTAAATAATTAATATCTCATTCAATTTTATTCAAAATGGGAAACAAACCTTTTTTTTAGGTTTTTTGGATCAAAATGTATTAATAAAGAAAGTTTAAAAAACTAAAAAATAAAAATTTTTTTGTTAAAAATTCATGGGTTGTTTTAACTTTTTTCATTTTTTTCTATAACTTTTACAAATACTATGTTAAAATTATGAAATAATTTACACACATAGTACTTTTGGATCCTTTTCGGATATGCTATTTAATTTTTTCATTTATTTTATACTTATTGATAAAACGAAATTACAAAAAATTTTAAAAAATTTCTTAATTTTGTGTATAATAATTACAATTCTAAATTTTAAGAAACTAAAATACATTTTAAATTTAGAGTTTTATTTTATCTTTAGATTAGTGCAAATCCCAGTTCAATAACTTTAATATTGTAGAAGTTATTCAATTTAGTTTAAAATCATAATATAATTTTAAATGTTTCTTAGCCAATTTTTAAAAAAAATCACAATTTTTGTAATAAAATTTTGAAAAAAATTATAATAATAAAATTAATTATTACAAACATAAAGATATTTTTTTAAAATTTTTAATATTAAAATTTAAGTAAAAAATAATAATTTAATAAGGATAAAAATTGCTTAAAAATTAAAATAAAAACTAGCGGCGAAACTATGCGGAACTCGAAAAAAAATTAAAGACAAAATTTGTAGAAAATTTTATATTCTACAATTTTTATTTTTTGTATATTTTCATAAAAATCCATAATTTTGTCTCAAAATCTAAAAAAAGTCGCAAATGTCTATATACATTATTTTTCACGCCCTCTAGCGACGAAACTATGAGGAAATCAAAAAAACGGTAAAAACAAAATGTGTAGAAAATTTTATGTTCTACAACTTTCACATCCTGTAATTTTTCATAAAAATGCATTATTTTGGTTTTTTAAGAAAAATATGAAAAAAATTACTTTTTGATAAATCTGGCAACAATGGCAAAAGTTTTTGAAAATTTTAATCAGTCGAAATTAAACTATAACGTATAAAAAATATATGTGTAAAACTTTATTGTCATCTTGTTAGGTAATGACGTCATCACTTATAGCAACTGTCACTTCCGGTTGTCCGATTAACTCCAAAATCTATACAGGTCGTCTCCTTGTTACCCTAAATATGTATATAAAATTTCATCTAAATCGGTTCAGCCGTTTAGACGCTATCGTGTTCACACACACACACACACAGACACACACACACACAGACACACAGACACACAGACACACACACAGACAGACATCATGCTAAAAATGGTATAAATGGATTCAGGTGACCTCAAAACGTAAAGATCCGTTAAAATCTGGGTATGGTCAAAATATCATGATCGCAATACTTTCCTTCTATACAACTCTGTTGTTCGGAAAGTAAAAATGGGAAAAACAGGTAAAAATATCCAAAACCAGGAACAAATAGGATTGGAAAAATTTTGGAAAAAAAGTGAAAAATAGGGAAATTATTGAAGAAACAGAGAAAAATGGAGAAAAATTTTACCCTATTTAAAAAAAAAAATAGGTTAAAATAGCGAAAAATAGGGAAATTGGGAAAAAATAGTGAAAATAGGGATAAATACAAATAATTTGAAAAAAAATGAAACATAGGAATATGAGAAAATAAATGGGGAAACATATGGGAAAATAGAGAAATGTAGGGGAGAATGTGAAAAATTGGGGATAAATAGAGAAAATTGGGGATAATAGTTAAAAATAAGTACAAACAAGAAAAAATAATGGAAAACAGGAAAAATGGAAAGAAATAGGAAGATGGAGAAAAACAGCGAAAAATAGAGCGTCATTTATTTTAATTATTACTGATGCAATATTTTGATCGAAAACCACTTTTATATCCTTAAATCCTTAAATACTTAAATCCTTAAATTTTTCGAAATTTCTAATATATTTTTGTAGTTTTTTGAAACTTTTGTCATTTTTCAAATGTTTAAAATTTTTGAAAATTTTTAATTAAACGAATAATTTTGTTTTTTGAAATTTTCGGTATATTTTGGTTTTTGAATATTTTGATATTTTCATTTTTTGAAATTTTTTTAATTTATCAAAAATAATTATGCAAAATTTCAAATCTTTCCAATATTTTGATATATTTTTGAAATTTTCAAATACTCCTTTAATGCTTTTTGAAACTTTTGACATTTTTAAAAAATTCATGAAATTTTAGAAATATAGACGAATAATTTTGTTTTTTGAAATTTTCGATATATTTTAGAAATTTTTGAATATTTTGACATTTTTACTTTTTGAAATTTATATCCTTAAATCCTTAAATCCTTAAATCCTTAAATCCTTAAATTTTTCGAAATTTCTAATATATTTTTGTAGTTTTTTGAAACTTTTGTCATTTTTCAAATGTTTAAAATTTTTGAAAATTTTTAATTAAACGAATAATTTTGTTTTTTGAAATTTTCGATATATTTTAGATATTTTTACATTTTCAAATTTTTTTAATCAATCAAAAAAAAATCTATTTTTTTGAAACTTGTGATATATTTTTGAAAATTTCAAATAGCTTTTAAAGGTTTTTTGAAACTTTTGTCATTTTTAAAAATCTTGAAAAATTTTTAATTAGATGAGTAATTTAATGTTTCTTGAAATTTTCGATATATTTAAGAATATTTCTATATTTTTATTTTTTAATTTTCGAATAAAATTGCAAAATTACAGATTTTTTCAAAAATTTTGATATATTTTCGAAATTTTTCAATTTCGTGAAACTCAATTTTGTTTCTAAAATGTTTTCATGTATTTTTCGATATCGATATTTTTGTACCTAGAGCATTGCAACATTTTGCCCGCAGTTAAAGGGTTAATGATTTAAATTGTCAATCGTCTATATTAGAATTTTGAAACAAAGTATCAACGTCTATTTTCGTGATTTGATGACATGAAAAGGAAACTCTACCTGTTATCTCAATATCAGTATTATCCATATTTTGTTCCAATCTTTCTTTCTGGGAACTATTTTTATGCAAAGGACTGTGGAATTCTATACTAGGTCTGTGTCTTCTCATATTTTCTGGATTATTTGCAGGTTGATCGATTTTTCCTTCATCCGATTCGAAGTCTATATTTTCTCTAATTGCTTCCATCTGCTCTTCAAGCTCTTCAGAAGAATTATCTCCTATGTAAGCACATTCGTGAAGATGTTTATGACCTCGGATCATTATAAGAGAAGCACCTGGCCATCTGTAATTTGTTTTTTTTTACTATATATGATTAAAGTTGCATTACAAAGTTTTGTATTTAAATTGAAACGAGAACCCAATAAGTCGGAAGAGTATCCAAATTTTGTCAAAAGTTAGAAGGTATACATGATTATTTTGATTTTTAAACTTTCTTACTCACTTTTTGAGTAATCGTTACTACAACATCCATCCACACACACACACACACTAACACACACAAAGACATCATCGCGAAAATATTAAAATCGTATTCTAGGGACCCTAAAACGTATTTATTCATTGAAAAGTCACTACACAATTTTTAGCATGGTTCCTATACCTCTCTTATCTGAAGGGCGAGAGGTAAAAATGGGATCCTTGTAACTTTTGACGGAATTTGGCTTTTTTCCAACTCTCCATAGACTTTTAGAAACTTTTAAGATCCCATTCATTATATTAATTAGGTTCAATGTGAGTGGAGCGTTTGCTCGCCCCTCCACTGCGGCCAACAGAGGCCTATTGTGGCTCACCCCTATGGGCTATAATTCACCATACAATCCACACCTTCTTACGAAGTCTATGGTATATTTAGGTGAAGCTTTCTTGAAGTCGGTAGGCTCCAGCTGTACAAAACCAAACGTACGAAGCCTATTCATTTCCAGAGCAGGGCAGGGAGCATAAAATATGCTCCGCCGTTTCGTCTTCCACACTGCAGAAGCGACAGTCCGATGTTTGACTCAGACCTAGCTTCTTCAGATGGTACTGCAGACGACAGTGCCCTGTCAGCAGTCCAATTAGGATGCGTAGATCACTTCTACTCCATTCTAGGATCTGCGATAGGGTGCTACCTGAGGGTTTGACTATAAACGCCTTAGAGTGAGCTAACCCAGGAATATCTTTCCAGTGCTGGAGAGTTTTCCTCTCGGCCCATTTCCAAATGGTGTCTTTGGCACTGCTTTTGGCTATGCCAAAAAATGGTTCCGGTCCAATGAACTCGGATTCTGCACCTCTTTTCGCAAGGGTGTCGGCTTTCTCATTACCCTCCACCCCTTCATGCCCAGGTACCCAGAGTAGGGTTACTCTGTTACTGGTAGCAATGCGATCCAGGGATTCGATGCAGTTCCATACCAGCTTCGAGCTCAGTGCTTTTAAAGCTGCCTGGCTGTCTGATAAAATATAAATACTTTTGTTGACAAGATGATGGTTTACCAACTCTCTTGCACACAATTCTATAGCGAAAACGACAAAATTGGATGACGTAGCTTATCAAGCTTTCTCCTTTTTGTAAAAGGAACTGCTACCGTTTTGTGGGGGTTCACAGACATCTGTTCCTCCTCACACCATCTGTATACGATGTTAAGAGCTTCCTGAAGGATATTGGAAATAATCTCTTCAAATAAGCCTCTAACCATTATTAAAACGTCATCGGCATAGCATTAAAAATCCACCCCCAGCTGGGAGAGCCTGTCCAGTAGGGGGTCGACCAAGAGTGACCAAAGAAGTGGAGACAGCACTCCACCTTGAGGACACCCCTTCGCCGCCCTACATCTGACAGTCTCCTCCTGAAGTGATGATGTGACAAAACGATTTTCAAGAATGCATTTAATCCAATTGCAGATTAGTCTGCTTATTCCCCTTCGCAGAAATGCAGCGTAAAGGGATTGAGGCAGGGCATTGTTGAACGCCCCTTCAATGTCGAGGAAAGCTGTCAGCGCAAACTCTTTATGCTGTAAAGAGTGGGTTATCTTTCCTACGAGGTTATTTAGCGCCAAATCTGTAGATTTGCCAACCTAAAGGATTTAGGCAGGGAATTATTTACCTTCCCCGCTTTCCGTATATATACGACCCTAGCAATCGACCAGCCCTGTGGTATCCATACTCCATACCAGGCTCGCACGATATAGTTTCACTAGAAGAGGCAGCAGCTCCTCTGACCAGTTTTGCAACATGGCAGGAAAAATACCATCTTCTCCATAGGATTGAGTATGGAGTGATCACCTCAGATGCAAACCTCCAGTCTTCTTTAACCGGTCGTATAGACGAGCCAGTTGGAAGTGGAAAGGCTTGAGGGCGATCCTCCAGAAGCAGGCTACCCGGGAAGTGATTATATTAATTCAAAAAATATATGTTTTTTGCCATTACTAATTTTAAATAAATAATATTGACCTTACACATGTAGAGACTGTTACAGAAGATCCTTTCAAGAGGTAAAAACCCCAGTACTCCTTAGTGTCGTCTTCTAACATTAATTCCCGTACCATAGACATTGGTTTTCTTTCTGAAGAAATTTCTGGAGGTTTAGAGAGTAGGTAAGCATTAAATGTTGCATTTACTTTTAAGCGTTGTTTCTGAAAATGTAAATAATCATTTTTCTAAAGAAGAGAAGAGAAAATTGAGATTGAATGAATAATAATTACCTGACACCAAAATGTTGATACTTTATTGTCCATCATCCTCATATCTGACATTGCCAGAGGATATAGTTGATTGCTGTAAACGCGATATCTCAAATAAAGTGGAATACTAATCAACAAACATGGTACTAATATTCCAAAGACACACAATTTTAAAATTTTAATTGGCAGAATCCAAGGATTTGTTGAAGTTTTTCTTTGATACAGACTAGAATTTTGCAATTGAAATTCTAAAACAAAATATTAAAAATTTATATATTATTTTTGTATACTAAAGTTTATATTTATGTAAACAGTAATTTCTTATGTAAAATGTAGTACGGTCAATTTCAAATATCATTAGAATAAGCAATAACTAAGAAAAGATAAAGCCGCGCATTATATCCCATCATTATATCTAGGATGAGGTAAATCCGCGCATTATGGGCTGAGAACGGCGAATTTCAGGATCTGAGCAATCTTTTTGTTCGGGACTTATTTTACATTTGAATATTTCTTAAAATTACTTTGCTAATAAAAGTTTTATGCCTTTTTATACCTTTACACGACGTCTAGAACACTAGAAAAAAGGTTTGAACTGATTGAATGCCAAGTCCATAGGCGTATCGTATGATTATTTTCAATTTTTCAATATTTGAATAAGTTATAGAAGTTAATTTATTATTATTATTGTTAATATTATAAATAAGTTTGTATTATAAAATTATGTTCGAAATTTTTTGTAGTTGAATACAATGATTTAATTTAAAATAATTGGGTAGTAAAAATTCTGGAATAATCAACAATTTATGATATCGAAAGAAGGTCTTATGAAATTTAATTTAATTATATTTGGAAAAGTAATAATTTAAGATTTAAATATGGAAATTAAAATCATTCAGTATATACAAGATGTTTGATAAGATTGAAAAATAAAGTAATGTTTTTTTTTTCGTGGTTTTAAAAAATAATAGAAAGTCGAAATTAATTAGAAACGGATAATTAATAAGAAAAGTCATATTTATATGATATACAATTTGCCAAAGATATTTTTTTTTAAAGTTAAATAAAGATTTGTTAAAATAAAAAAAAAGTCTATTATAAAACACGACTAGGAGAAGAAGAAATATCAGGAAGCAAGTTAGAAAAATTAGTAATAAATAAGGGAGATGAACAGAGAATAAACAAAAAGGTTGCAAATGGTATTAAGACAGAAGGAATATGGTTTGGGAATACAAATTGTTATAAAGAAGAATAACAACAATTAAAAATATAATAGAAAAATTAAGAAGTTAGAAATTAACGTCTAAAAATAAGAGGAAATTAGCAGGGTACTAAATTTTATTATTCACAATTTATTTATACAAATTTATGATTTTTCTGTTATATAGAACCAACTCCCAATAGAGATAGAGTATCAATATAATATCCTCTAGCATAAATATAATGTATGAAGTTACTACGTAAAGTACAGGGTTATTCATTATATATTGACTCATTCTTTATCTTAGAGTGTTCTTAAATAGTAAAGCCTCAATTACATTTTTTTAAATAGCACACGCTGTATGTTTTTATTTTCTCCTTAAAAAGCTGATTTCAATATAGTATAACCCTTGGGGCGTAAATCACATATGAATACACCAATTTTTAAACCTTATTTTTTGTGCAAACAAAAGTATTATGGATTTGGCAAAACGGCTTACATGTCCCTATTCTAATTTTTTACTAGTTATTTTCTGCGTTATAAAAAACGTAAATAAGTTCTTTAATTTGATCACATACTGCTAAAAAGTCTAGATAGTAACATGTCAGCCGTTTAGTTAAATATTTAATCGTTTTGACTTAAATTCAAAAACCCTTTAACTACCTATTTACTTTAGACTCCAAGTATTTAGTTTACTGAATTCAGCTTTTCGAGGAAAATTTAAAATTATAAAAATGTGTGTGTAATTTAAAAAAACATTGTTATAAACTAGATCTGAAACCGTAAGACTTTCAAAAAAATTTTTTATATTTTTAGTAATAACTGAGATAAAGAAGAATGGGTTAACATAACAAGTTACCCGGTATAGTATTATTAATTATATTTTGACCACCTCTGAATATTAGTTTGCAAAAGTTTCAAGGATCGCCATTTAATTTTAAGAACTTCATACCAGATTAACACAGAGTGATCTTTTTTTTTAAATGGCACACCCTGTATATTTTATATTTTTCCTTAATAATCTTATTTTAACAAACTATATGAGTTGTGGTGAAAAAAGCGAGTTATAGGGTGTGAAAAAACTCCAGTTAAAATTATTATTCTATATAAAAATACCTTTCTGATGACATATAGTTTATTGCTGTTGAGGGTTATTAAATTATTTTAAATAAAAAATAAAAAAAAGAATAAACCAAACACACCATTATGGACTGCTCTTTCAAAGTCACAAAAAATATTTTTTGGCAACTATTCCTTCAAATCGTCTCACGTTGCCCTAATGGGGCGACATCCTATGACTTTATTTTTATTAACCGAAACGCACTTTTGTTAGTTGTTTTACGCTTTTTAGTGTAGTAAAAAAAGCATTTTAATTTGCAAAGTCTGGAAACAGAAAGATTATGATTTTATCCTGTTTAGGGCATCACTGGGAGTATATTCCTAAGTTTTGGACTTCGTGAAAATGAATTTTCGTGGGGAAGTAATGACTCAGAGAAGGCTTGTCGTGGGGATGGAATATATTGGGGAATAATTGTCGTGGGGAAGGATTGTCCAGGAGGAGTTATTTGGGGGAGAATTTTCACAGAATTTTCCTTATATTTCCTTTAAATTTTTATACCTCCATATATTTTTACGCCTTGTATATATTTTATTATTTTATATACATCTTATATATACTATTAAAATAGTATTTCGTTATTTTACTTTCCCGACCCACCTCCTAGAAGGGAAAGTATTGTGAACGAGCTAAAAAAAAATTTCGGGATAAAAACGGAAATATCCATTTCTGGGTCCCCTGAGACGATTAAGACCATTTCCAGATGGAAGTCTGTCTGTCGGTCTGTGTGTGTGTGTATTCTTCCACGATAGCGGCCACACGTTTAATCCGATTGAGCTGAAATTTGGTATAGGAGTTTGGGTTACCCGTCGGAAGAACTCATTAGTTTTTGTACGACATCTGTTAAACGGAAGTACCACTATCAAAAAATGACAGATGCAATATGTCACGGAATTGGACAAGCAATATGTCATTTGAAAGCCCTAAAAAAAGTCTATTCAGAACACTCAAAATTATTTCTCCAACTGTCACCTGTCAAAAAAAAAAAAATGTCAAAATTTGAAACTTCAGCATTAAATATCTAAAGAAGTATTAATCCGATTGAGCTGAAATTTGGTATATTTGTTTGGGTTATCTGTCGGAATGACCCACTAGTTTTTGTACAAGATCTGCCAAACGGAAGTACCACTATCAAAAAATGACAGGTGCAATATGTCACGGAATTGGACATGCAATATGTCATTTGAAAGCCCTAGAAAAACTCTATTCAGAACAGTCAAAATTATTTCTCCAACTGTCACCTGTCAAAAATAAAAATGTCAAAACTTGAAACTTTAACATTAAATATCTGAAAAAGTATTCGTGGATACTCGTCGGGAAAGTTTTGGGGCGACACAACCGATTTTTTTTTATTTCTGATTTTTTCTGCCATATATTTCCTTCTCCCATAGACATTTCGAACATGATTAAGTTTTTCTTATTTTTATCTCCATTTTTTTTATTCCTTAAATTATTTTTCAGTGACTCTTTTCACGTTCTCTTCTCTTAAATTTTCTATTTCATTTTGTCTCTTCTTTATACAGTTTCAGTTCTTCTAGTTTCTTATTAATTTCTTCTTTGTTTTGAATTTATTGTTATTTTTCCCATTTTCTTCAACTTTTGTATTCATGCTTTTTAATATTTTCTTTTATATTCTTATTATTTTTAATAATTTTATTTCTCTTACTTGTCTTATGAATATAAATAAATTGAATTGAATATTGTTTTTAAATAAAAAAACTTAAAAAAACAAATATTTGGGAAAGTTCACTCCTGATAAAATTCTTTATATATAAACAATTAAAGTTTTTTTTATAAGGCAAACTAAAAACGACTCTCTGTAAAAATCCGCTAGTAATCAATTTGGTCTCATTTTGTTAATTATTAACCAGATCACAATTTTTATGCAAAACGATAAAAATTTTTTACGAATAATAAAACTCCAAGTCATACCACAATATTTTATCAAGGTTGTAAAAGATTAACAAGGGGTGGCAACATATTTCGACCAAACGATGATCATCATCAGGCCTATAATACAAATATAACACTAGGTAATTTTTCGATATCATATTCGTGTTCAGCGACTCCAAAAGGCCCCGGGTAACCAATTTGGCTTCATTTTGTTAATTATTAGACGTGTAATGAATTTTTTAAATAATATCAAGAAAATGCCCTCAAAAAAATTCATTTTTTCGATGCACTACGGTGTCATACACGATTGTAGTGATTAAAATATGTCACAAATTTTCTCTATGCTTACTGTCGAAATTTTCGGCAACTTTTTCTAATTTATAATATATTTAAAAATATCCCTTATATGTCAAAAACAAGGAAGTTATTGCATTTTGCAACTAAGCTATATGAAAAAATAAAAAAATCACTTTTTAGCTAAATTAATCAATACTTACATTATAATGCTTGTAAATAAGTTGATATAAAACTGATTTTTTTTTTGAAATAAATAAATTTCAAAATGATATAGTCCAAATTTTACCTTAAAATATGTATTTGTTAATTAACAATTGACCAAAATGCAAAAAGTTAAAAGGCACGTTAAAGTTCAAGTTAGTAAAAATGAACTTTCTGTTTTTTAAATTAATTTCCAAAAAATGGTCAAAAAAATTCTGGTCTCAATTTATAAATTTTACATAACAAATGCAATTTTGGCCAATGGGTTAAATATTTTGACACCACCTTTTTGATGGTCGTTTTATTATATCAAAAAATATATTTCGGGTACTTATTTTTTATAACAGATATGAGTTTGTTCTGAAGGACGCGAATTTGGAAAAATTAAGAATTCGAAATATTTAACTGAAAATTTAAAAATAATTTAATAGAAGTTAAAAACATCATCGGATGTATAATGCAGGTAAACAATATAATAAATGATGAAAGAGCAATAGAAACGAATTAAATTAAAATTTAAATTAAAATAAACACGAGTATTTACTTATCTACATTATTTATGCAACTATTAAAAATTTATTGAATCACAATCAACATTTTCTAAAACTATCAAGTTTTTATTGCCTAATTCAGACTTCGAACCCTGTGATTTTCCACAAATGATTATAAATGACATGGTCTATCTAACTCAAACAGGATGGAAAATGCACTGTATAAAAGATTTCATATTTTGAGCAGATGCAAAAAAATATTAGTTGAAAATCTAGATCAGTTTTTTTCAAATTGTTGCAGTTATAATCAATTAATAATAAAAAAACACTCTACGACCATTTAACACGTTGACTGCCACGGAAATTTTCACGATTCCACTCTAAAAAAAAAAGTTAAATCTTTCATATTTTGAGCAAAGGAAAAAAATCTGTTGAAAATCTAGATCAGTTTTATATCTCATCTTTAGAATTTTTCAAACTGTTGCAGTTATAATCAATTAATAATGAAAAAAAAACACTCTACGACCATTTAACACGTTGACTGCCACTGAAATTTTCACGATTCCAGTCTAAAAAAAGCCAAAAAATGTAAAATATTTCATATTTTGAGCTGATGCTAAAAATATTAGTTGAAAATCTAGATCAGTTTTATATCTCATATTTAGAATTCAGATAGATGGTGAATTAGCTGCATATATCCCCAATCAAGTGGCGCAACAAAATATTGTAGGTATTATCTTTTTTATAGTTTTATTATTGAAAAATTTGTGTTTTCTTATATATTTACTCGTGTCCCTTTTTGTAGTTGTTTTCTTAATTAATTCTTAAAATGGATTTAGAAAATTTGAAAAAAATTATAAAAACTAGTAAAAGCCAAATTACACGAATATTTAATTGAGCCAATTTAAATCAAAGCTTAATAAATGATATAAATCAAGTTGAATCTTAAAAATATTGTTCAAAAGAAGTTTTTTCCAAATACTCAGAAGCCCAAGATGAAATTGAGTGCGATTTAAACGATATAGAATTAGAGACCGAAAAAAAAATAGAAATTTAGTAGAGAATAAATTTCATGAAAGTTTATCAATTTTAAACAATTCTATAAAAAAGTTATATACAGTTACCCAAAATAAGAGCTGTCGATTTTAACATAACCAGATCTTCTTACTAGTTGGCAGATAACGTGTTAAATTAAAAAAAAATATAATTTGGCCGTAAAATACATCAAAAATTACCAAACTATTATTTTATTAATTTCAATAATGTTATTAGAAATATGAATACTCACTTTTACATTTGCAGAAAAAACAAGCAAACAGCTTATCACTAATAATCATTGCAATACACTAGACAACCAAAATACCATAATCAATTAATTTTAATAATGATCAATTATATTTAATGCATAATAATCTGACCTCCACGACAATTCAATTTGTTTTTAAAATTACCACGATAGTTAATATATTGTTTAGATTATATAAAAATAAAATAAACATGTACATACCATAAACACTTTCTTCTCGCATTTCATGAAAAATTGATATCAGTATTTCATTTACTTGGAAGACAACGCTAAAAGTAAAAATATTATTTTCCATACAGATTTGATAAAGGAGAATCTAAATATTATTATTTTTATTATTTTTATCCAAGCTATATTACTACACTGAGAAAAATAATATTTGTAGGGGTAACATTGCACTTAGTAAGAATTTTTTTTAATGTTAAGGAAAAAAATCTTGATTAGAATATTTGCGAGGCAGTTTAAAAAATGAATTAAACAGAGAAAAATTCTCTAAGAGCTTTTTCACACAGAGCAAATTGTTCTGGAAATGAAAAAAAAATTCCTTAAAAAGTTATTAAAAAAATCTTGTAAATTCTTTTTAAAATCCTTGAAGAATTCTTAATAAAAATCTTTGTATGTTAACTTATTTTCCTTGTTGATTTATTTTTCTTGGATGAAGTTCTGTTGTGTAATTAATGAATGAAAAATCTTTAAAAAAAATAAAAAAAATGTCTTAAAAAGTCTTTAAAAGATATTAAAAAAATCTTACAAAATCCTTGTAAATTCCCTTTAAAACCTGATTGAAAAATCCTGGAACAATCATCGGAAAATTCTTGATAAAAATAGTAAAAATTCTTGAACATTCCCCGAAGGATTCTTAATAAAAATCTTGAAAAAATAGTAAATAACGACAAACTCTTGTAAAGTCCTTGAAACTTCCTTGAAAATCGATTAAAAGATCCTTGAAAAATCCTTACAAAAACATATGATAAATCCTTAAAAGTTAACATTTTGTTGAAACATCCTTGGAAAATCCTGGAATAATTATAGGAAAATTCTTGAAAAATCTTGAAAAATCTTGTAAAATCTTTGAAAAAATCCTAAAAAGTCTTTGAAAAGTCATTGAATCATCATTAAATAATTTTTAAAAGATGGTAAAAGTCCTTAAACATTCTTTAAAGAATTCTTGTTAACAATATTGAAAAAATAGTAAAAAAAGACTAGGAATAATACTAAACCTTGACAATCCCTTGTAAAGCCCTTGAAACTTCCTTGAAAATCGATTCAAACATCCTTGAAAAATCCTTAAACAAACTTTGACAAATCCTTAAAAAGTTAAAATTTTGTTGAAAAATCTTTGCAAAACCCTTAGATACTTAATTCCTTTTAAAAAGTACTTGGAAAATGATGGAATAATTATGGGAAAATTCTTGAAAAATCTTGTAAAATAGTTGAGAAAATCTTAAAAAAAAAGTCTGAAAAAATCTTCAATAAATAATTCTTAGAAAACAGTAAAAATCCTTGAACATCCTTTAAAGAATTCTTGTTAAAAATATTGAAAAAACAGTAAAAAATGACTAGGAATAATACCAAACCTTGACCAATTTTTGTAAAGTCCTTGAAAATTCCTTGAAAATCGATAACAAACCCTTGAAAAATCCTCAAAAAAATCTTTAAAAGAATTAAAAAAAAAATGCCTTAAAAAGTCTTTAAAAAGTTATTAAAAAACCTTAGAAAACCTTGTACATTCCCATTAAAAAGTTATTGAAAAATCCTGAAACAATCATGGGAAAATGCTTGTAAAATTGTTGAGAAAATCCTAAAATGTCTTTGAATTATTATTAAATAATTCTTAAAAAATAGTAAAACTCCTTGAACATTCTTTAAAGAAGAATTCTTGTTAAAAATATTGAAAAAATAGTAAAAAAATTTAGGAATGCTACTAAACCCTTGTAAGGTCTTTAAACCTTCCTCGAAAATCGATTAAAATATCCTTGAAAAATCCTTAAAAAAATTAATAAATCCTTAAAAAGTTAAAATTTTATTGAAAAATCTTTGCAAATCACTTAAATCCTTGTAAATTTCTTTGAAAAAGTCCTTGGAAAATGCTGGAATAATTATGGGAAAATTCTTCAAAAATATTGTAAAATCGTTGAAAAAATCGTAAAAAGTCTTTGAAATATCTTTATTTAATAATTCTTAAAAGACGGTAAAAATCCTTGTACATTCATTAAAGAATTATTGTTAAAAATATTAAAAAAATAATAAAAAATGACTAGGAATAATACTAAACCTTGACAAACCCTTGTAAAGTCCTTGAAACTTCCTTGAAAATCGATAAAAAATCCATAAAAAAACCTTTGATAAATCCTTAAACAGCTAAAATTTTGTTGAAAAATCTTAAATCCCTTAAATCCTTGTAAATTCATGTTAAAAAGTCCTTGAAAAATCCTAGAATAATTATGGGAAAATTCTTGAAAAATATTGTAAAATCGTTAAAACATTGAATCATCATTAAATAATTCTTAAAATATGGTAAAAATTATTTTTGAACATTTTTTAAAGAATTCTTGTTAAAAATATTGAAAAAATAGTAAAAAAGACTAAACCTTGACAAACCCTTGTAAAGTCCTTGAAATTTCCTTGAAAATCAATTAAAAGATTCTTGAAAAATCCTTAAAAGAAACCTTTGATTAATCCGTAAAAAGTTAAAATTTTGTTGAAAAATCTTTGCAAATCCCTTAAATACTTGTAAATTCCTTTTTAAAAGGCCTTGGAAAATCCTGGAATAATTATGGGAAAATTCTTGAAAAATATTGTAAAATTCTTGATAAAATCCTACAAAGCCTTTGGAAAAATCTTTATTAAATAATTCTTAAAAGATGGTAAAAATCCTTGAACATTCTTTAAAGAATTCTTGTTAAAAATATTCAAAAAATAGTAAAAAATAACTAGGAATAATACTAAACCTTGACAAACCCTTGTATAGTCCTTGAAAATTCCTTGAAAATCGATAACAAATCCTTGAAAAATCCTTAAAAATTTAAATTTTGGAAAAATCCTTAAAAAAATCATAAAACTCTTGAATAAAAAATACTAGAAAAATCCTTGAAAATTCAGTAAAAATGTAATTAATTTTTTTTTAAACATCCTTAAAAAATTCTTTTAAAAATCCTTAAAAATTGAAAAATTATAAAATACCCTTAAATAATCCTTACAAAATCCATGAAAATACTTTTTTAAAAATCATTTAAAAATTTTGAAAATTCATTGAATTATATGTAAAAAATCCTTGAAAAGAATTATTATTAAAAAATTTGAAAAAATAGTAAAAAATGATAATTTGGACGAATATGAAAAACTATAAGCTGGTAATATTTTGGAGACGAGACCCTTTGGGGGTTTGGCCTAATCCTCTAATATCCTCCTTCGGGCAAAAGCGACTATGATTGATTTGGAGGGACTAAAGTTTAGTTCAGTACGTTAAATAGAAACATAAATTTTTTTTCTACTGACGTGTGTACATTACTAACTGTACACATATTTTATCGTACGTAAAGTTCAAATTTACGCACTAGGGCGTAAAATGAAATAATAGTGCATAAAATCAAATACTGGTGAGTAAAGTATTTTACGCAGTAGTGAGTAAATATATAGACAATATTGTAAGCAACTAGTGTGTAAAGTGCCTTTTACGCACTAGGGCGTAAAATGAAATAATAGTGCATAAAATCAAATACTGGTGAGTAAAGTATTTTACGCAGTAGTGAGTAAATATATAGACAATATTGTAAGCAACTAGTGTGTAAAGTGCCTTTTACGCACTAGGGCGTAAAATGAAATAATAGTGCATAAAATCAAATACTGGTGAGTAAAGTATTTTACGCAGTAGTGAGTAAATATATAGACAATATTGTAAGCAACTAGTGTGTAAAGTGCCTTTTTTCACTCATGTGATTGTAGTACTCGCGTGAAAAAAGTATCACTTTACACACTTGTTGCATAAATAATTGTAGTTTAAATTTCGTAGCGAAAACAGTATTTTCAAAAATTTTATATTTTTTTAAAAGCTTGTTTGACACGAACTCTGTATATTGACACTAATTTAAGAGCATGATTTACTTGACGAACAGATACACCTGAGGGGCAACGGTGTGGTGGGAAGAAGCATATTTTATGATAGGGGGCGTGTCTTATCCCTTTTGACCACGTTTCTCGGTCTCTACCAGGGTAGCTATAAAAGTTGGTGGAATTGTATCGACTGGATTTATCACAATAGTTACATTTTTACGATAGTTTTGGCTTTAATATAAATAAGTAAATTAAATAAATAAAATATTTATTTATTAAAATAAATTTATACAATAAATTAATTATGAATGATAATTTTTACAAGATTTTGAGCCATAATTAATTACTTGTTTGGCTATAACTTCTACAAATATTATTTTAAAATTAGGAAATAATTCAAACACATAGTAGTTTTTACTCTTTCGGATCCTCTATTAGGGTACACATCGTTTGGTCCGGTAAACCCCTAATAAAATAAAGGTAGTAATGATTGTTTACCTAATGAATAATTGGGTCGTCCGGAGGGCTCGATATTACATTTATCTTTGGGTCAAAATGTGTTTTTCAGAAAATAGGATTATTTTATTTAAAATTGTATTACGTACGTACTTTCTGTTTTGAAAATTATCAATGCGAGACATATATACAAATTCAGAATATTTGTAAACAAAAAATCTCGAATTCTAAAACCCAAAACGGGCAAATTATTTAATAAAAAATTAGGCAATTAGATAATAATGAAATACATTTATTGCACTATGTAAAATTGAGTTCCGAATATAATAGTTTTATGTAGTTACTTATAATAATGTTATCTAATTTTGTATTTGTGTCTCATTTAAAATATTTTTAAAGTTATTAAAAATATTTAGTGAATTAGTATTTTCTTTAATATTGATGAAATTTTAAAAAATTCCGTTTAATAATTGTTAATTCTTTTTCTTTGGTTATCTCCAGTTCATCAAGCAGGTATTAAGTCTTATAATATTTTCACTATTATTGTCCATAATTACAAAAAACAAAAATTAATCAGTTAATTTTTATGAAAATTTTTTGGCAGTTCTAACAACTAATCAAATTTTGTCATTTTGTGTCATATGAAACAATTTCACCGAATCATGTCAACATTACACTGAGAATTTCATAAATTTATTTTCAACCAATTAGAAGGCTCCTTTTTGTTTACGTTGCTTATAGCAACGGGAGACTATCGCGATAATTTTGTTAGTTCCTATTAACTTAATGGAATTAATAAGTGATAATTTTTCTGTGAAAAATGAAGCGCCTTATATTTATTTGCAAAAGTCACTCAGAATAAACATTTTGTTGCTAACTTATAATTTTTATTGATACGAACCAATTTGCTTTACATATCGAACACCGGGGCTAAAAGAAGACACAAAAAACGTATTATCAATTTCTCCTCATTTGTACAATTAATGTCCGTCACATTTTAGTAACAAAAAAGTGTTACATAACGTGAAAGTAAAATTTTCTTGTGAAAATTCATATTTCTGCATAGTAACAAATAATGGGATCATAAAATCTTCAGTTATACATATAATGGTATTATAGGTATTTCCGTTTTTGTTTATAAACAATTAAAATGTGAAAGGAATTTAAAAATGAAACATAAGCTTCGAATAGAAATTGGGGTCTGTTTAAAATGCACGAAGCGAATTAGGGGGTAGTTTGAATTTATTTTAAAATGCATTTTTATGAAAAATTACTTGTTATCAAAGTTGTAGAACATAAAATTTCCTACAAATTTTGTTTTTACTTTTTCGAATTTCGCCGCTAGTTTTTATTTTAATTTTTAAATAACTTTTATGTTATTAAATTAATTTTTTAGTTAAATTTTAAATTAAAAAAATATTTGTAGAAGTTATATATCCAAAAATGTAAATAGTTAAAAAACTCAAAGATAAGGGTAATTATTGATAAAAAATTTGATTTTTTTTAATTTTTTTTAAACTAACTTTATTAATGTACCTAAAAACTAAAATAATTGATTAAATAATTACTCTACTAGGAGTGTTCGGAAAGTTGGGTGGGATCACCCCCTCTTTATTATTTTTAATCTGATTTTTATTGTCTGCGGTTGATGTGAACGCATCTTCCAGTCCGTGCAGGTATGAAAAAAAGTTACCGCATCTCCCACTGACCGCATCTCGGAATGGCCTCATCTCACACGACCACTAATTTTTTTTGTAATTAAATCCGTTGATTTAATAAATATTTTTACACTTACTTTTTTAAAAATGATGAGTGAAATTAGTTTTATTGTAATTTTCATGTTGAAAATTGTAGTTGATAAAAACAAAAATTGTCATCCAAATAATAAAATTATTTTGATTAATTAAAAGAAAAATATTGTCCGAAAAATTATAAACTCTATAATTAAGTTTAAATTTATTTCATACTGTTTACCCTCGTAAAACTCTGCTAACAAGAGAATTTATTTTATTTCAATTTACAAGCTGTGTTCCCTAAATTCTAACGGTGGCGCCACTTCCTTGGAGCAAAATCTTCAGTTGCAAGGGTTTCGCTTTACTCGTCCTATACGTTTGTTTTTTATTTTTAATGAATGAAAAAAATATAGGTGTATTGGAGAAGATCTAATCTGTGCTCCTCTGCAGCTACTTTTTGAATATTTTACTTCGTTTTTTGTAAAAAAAATTTAGAAAAATGTCTAAAATGAACAATTTTTGGATTTTTTTTGAAAAAAAATGAAGCCAAATTTTCAAAATGTAGCTGCAGAGGAGCACAGATTAGATCTTCTCCAATACAAATATATTTTTTTCTTTCACTAAAAATAAAAAACAAACGCGTAGGACGAGTAAAGCGAAACCCTTGCACATACTATTTTGTCGCAAGGTAAATCCTCCTCTTAAGAAGGTAACTAATTTCTCAGTGTAGAATAAAGCATTAAAATATTATCAGTTAAATTATCACATTTTTTGCTATTTTCAAGTTTAACAAAGAGCAAAAATTGCATCTTCATTCCTAAATCATTATTATAATAAATTTTGCTTTATTTGGATAATAATTAAATGACGCATATAAAACATTATAAATAATGATATTTTAAATACTTGCCAAACAGTAATAAAGCTAATTTACACTTTTATTAGAAACACTTTTATGTAGCACTAACGACATCGAAATAGTTTTCTAAATAAAACCAAAGTTTTAAACAAATTCAAGAAACTGATATAGATAAGAAAGAAGAGTCAAATACATAATTATATCTCTTTTTTATATAAATATTTAACCTTTGATATATATTCAGTAAGCGTATACAAAGGGGGGCCATTTAAATCCCAATATAAATTTACTCAATAGCAGCTTATCTAGGGGTGAAGTAAACATTTTTACAAATACAATAAAATTTTGACCTCGATATAATAACCAGTAAATAAATAATAAAATTATTTATTTTCCTTGTCTACAACTACAAACTGTATTTTTTGTGGCAGTTTTAAATTTATTTAATTTTTTTATATATCTTATCTATCAAGCAAATGATTAAATAATTTTCTCAATATTATAATTGTAGGAAGGTATACAGGGTGTTTCATTGGGAAAGTGTAGTTAACTGCAGATAGGGGACTTCTAAGCGATTTCAAAAAAATGGATAATAACCAAGATACAGTGTGTTTTATCTATTTTGTCAATTTCTGCATGGTTCATAACTTTCTAACCACACTGTATGATATTTTTCGGGCATATTTTGTTTAAAGTGCCCAATCGATCAATAAATTTACAATAACTGCCGAGTGCACCGAAGTTTTAACCCGGGATTATATTTTAATCAAGAATTAAAATGTTAAGTTGGGTTGCACCGTATTTTAATCTAGCATTAAGTAACCTTAATACGGGATTAAAACAATCCTTCAAAATTGAGGGATTAAAGTATGAATTACGTTAAATCTTTTATTTATATGTGATTTGTCACTACAATTCTAACCTTTATTTCTATATAATTCATTGTTCTTGGAAAGGTGTGAAAAGTAGATTATAAAATGGATTTAAATATGTTAGATCTTGAAGATGAAGATATATTCGAAGATTATTTGGAATTACTGGAAATCATTGACTTCGGTTTTCCTATAGGAGAAGACATATCAGATCAAAATTTGTTTGAAACATATGATGAATTTACTTTTTTTCGACATTTCAGGCTCTACAAACAAACAGCACTACATGTACTTTGTAGAATATGCTACTACGTTCATTAAAGAATGCACCAATTCTTCCGATTGGTCCCTATGAAAAATTTTTAGTGGTTCTCCACCTTTTTTTTTGTGCTACATTTTTCGTCTGCCACTTTCTGTCGTAGATCTTTTTTTTTGTTTTTTTAGAAGAAAATTTGTAAAGATAGTACACTTCTTTCTCTGCCTGAAGCAGCATTAAAAGTATAACAAATAGTTTGTCATGCTTTGTTTTTTTCTTTTGTTGTCACCAGATTTGTGCATTTATTTTCTATTATTTGTTTGTAATTACTAATTATGTTAATCAGTAACAGTTTTTCTCATTATTTTCCATAATTACACAACAGTATCAACTTAAATTTGAAGTTTGGCGGTTATCCTAATCGTACAGGAAAAAGAAATCGAAGAAAACCAACATTTAAACACAAAATTTACTAGGATTTGCAATGTTGCCACTTACATTTGTGGATTAACTAATCTGATCAGGGTACATCGATAGAGCACAAGTTATAATTATAATCCAGGATTAAAATATAATCTTGGATTACTAAATCCTGTATTAAACGAAAGTCGGCGCACTCGGCTGTAAAAGAAATCCAGGTCCGGATTAAAAATAATATTATAAAATATTCCGACCCAAAAACAACATCCTGTATATCAGAGTTTTCTAAAAAAGATTCTGTATTTGCAAAGATCACTAAAAACTGAATTTATTAATATACTTTACATTTTCGGCAAAATGTTTTTTCTTGTAAAATTTTGAGTTTGAATTCTGAAATGGTGTGAATTGTGAGAGCCCAAAATTGAGTTTGGTAAAATTTTAATATTTTAAGTATACCAGTAATTGTAATGTAATGTAATTTTCTTATGCCTCGAAAAGAAATCACTATTTTATTAATTATTTGAGTCCGCCTCTGCTGTCCTGTCATAAAATATCTATAAATCTGGTTTCCTATCACAGTCAAGAAAATAAATTATTTAGTGGGGTAAAAATCAAGATGATAAAATTTGAGATACACTAAATGGTCGGAATTGATACTCTTATTTATGCATATGAAAATAAGAGTCACTATTCAAGACTCGTGGAGCTTCTCAGGACTTAAGTAGACACTCAATAGTTTGAGCTTCTACTCACATTTTTATGCAGTAAACTATTTATTTTATAATATAGGTGTAATATGTTTTTGAAATCGGTTTCTCAAAACGAATATAAAAATGTAAAAAATTACAGAGGGTTCCATGTAAAATAACAAAGTTGGTCGTTATGTTCGGAACACCATGTATAGACCAGAAGTTGAAAATATTTTATTTTGTATACCAATTTTCATAAATATGGTGTAAGCAATTTTTAATAACTCGTCGTGACACACCCTGTATATGTAGCGTGAAAGTAAATATCACAAACTGAACTGAAAAAATGTGTAAATTCGAAAAGCTATAAAATAAATATCTAATGAAAACACTGTTAAGTAATTTTAGATGTTTGAAAAATTAATTGATTAATTACTGAAATTAAAAAAAATCCGCCTTATCGCACGAACAAAATAGAACAAAAGAACTACTTAGATACAATCTCATTTATGAAATATTTAATTTTTTTATTGCATCAAAATGAATGTAGTTAATTCACTGTTATTAAGTATTTTTGCAATTTTAAATACTTATGAAGCATTACAAAGATTGTCTTGGAAAGATCCGAAGACTTGGTATACTGATGAACAAAATTTGACTGTTGACACAAGGTCATTAAACGGATCGAATAATCCTATACAATATCAAACTTATTGGACCCAGAAATATGCCGGTAAGAAAAAATTATTAATAATAATTTTCGCAAACACCCAAGAATAATTTATACTAAAAGTTATGTACGACCAAACTTATATTAATAATAATAAAAAAATTTAACCCGTAAAAAAAAATTGAACCTGAGCGGATATCGAAATATCGCATTTACCATTTCAAAACTTTTTATCAGTATTTTTAATAGGTTGATGCAATTTTATTTAAATAATGAACTAATAATAATTATTATCAATAATGTGCAATGCTAATTTAAATATAAATCATCGATTAGTATATTTGATAGTTAAATTTGATTCAATTAATCAATTAATTTTTACTTATAATAATAAAACACACTAAATCTAGTACAACAATCGTACATTGGTTATAGAATTTTTTCAAAGGAGTTGGCAAGTTGTTTCGGCATCCGCCATCATCAAGCCATATGTATTTTGGGGAAGATTCGGCGATTAAAAATAAAATAATACATTTTAAAAATTTTTATTTTCTATTTTAATAACACAAAATTATTAGTTTTATTGATCTGGTAGTTTAAGAAAAATACCAGCAACGATAAGAAATTTAGAAACAGAAGTAGAATGATAAAATAATAATTTAATAGAATAAGAATTTTTCAACATCGACAACATAAACTAAAGATCAAGATTAAGACTATAAGAAATCAATAAAAAAGAAATTTAATAAATATAGTTTAGATAGGATTAATATTATCGCCAAGAATAAAAATGAGGGGGTAATCCCACCCAACTTTCCGAACACTCCTAGTAAAGTAATTGTTGAATCGGTTATTTTAATTTTTCTGCATCAAAATACATTAATAAAATTAGTTTACAAAAATTAAAAAAATTTTTTTAACTTTTTATAATTTTGTATAATTTCTATAAGAATTATTTTAAAATTATGACATATTTCACACGTAATGTACTTTTTGATCCCTTCCAGATGTACTATTACTTTTTTCATTTGTTTTACCATTTTCGTTAAAACAAAAGGACAAAAAAATTTAATTTTTGTTTTATTTTAGTTATAATAATTACAATGTTAAATTCGAAGAGACTAAATTATTTTCCAAATTTAAAATTTTATATTACCTATCGAATTGGTATAAATCCCATTTTAATATCTTTAATATTTTTAATGTTTTCAATTTTTTTTTAAACTTATATTAAATTTCAAAAAAAAATTTATGAATTCTACAATTTTTTGAATAAGATTTTGAAAAAAATCACAATTATAGAGTTTTTTACTACAAATTTAATGGTATTTTTTGTAAATTTTTAATATTAATATTAACCTTAAAAAGAAATAAAACCTTTTTTGAATAATTTTAAAATCAATAAATAATTAATATTTCATTCAATTTTATTAAAAATGGGAAACAGATCTTTTTTTTTAGGTTTTCTGGATCAAAATGCATTAATAAAGTTAGTTTAAAAAACTAAAAAAAAATCAAATTTTTTGTCAAAAATGCACGGGTAAATCCATTGAATTGTTTTAATTTTTTTCATTTTTTGCTATAACTTTTACAAATACTATGTTAAAATTATGAAATAATTTACACACATAGTATATACTTTTGGATCCTTTTCGGATATGCTATTTAGTTTTTTCATTTATTTTATACTTTTTGATAAAACGAAATTACAAAAAATTTAAAAAAAATCTTTATTTTGGCTATAATAATTACAATTCTAAATTCAAAGAAACTAAAATACATTTCAAATTTAGAGTTTCATATTATCTTTAGAATGGTGCAAATTTCATTTCAATAACTTTAATATTGTAGAAGCAATTCAATTTAGTTTAAAATCATAATATAATTTTAAATGTTTCTTAGCCGATTTTTAAAAAAATTCACAATTTTTGTAATAAAATTTTGAAAAAAATAATAATAATAAAATTAATTATTACAAATTTAAAGATATTTTTTTAAAATTTTTAATATTAAAATTTAACTAAAAAATAATAATTTAATGAGGATAAAAATTGCTTAAAAATATAAATAAAAACTAGCGGCAAAACTATGCGGAACTCGAAAAAAAAGTAAAGACAAAATTTGTAGAAAATTTTATGTTCTACAATTTTGGTTTTTTGTAAATTTTCATAAAAATCCATAATTTTGTCTCAAAATCTAAAAAATGCATTATATTAAGGAAAATATGAAAAATAATTACTTTTTGATAAATCTGGCAACAATGTGATACCATAAAAATAAATTATAACTAAACGTACTTATAGATAACGTAGAAGAGATTAGGATTTAACTGCCTGAAGATGCATTCCCTGAAAGACGGGAAGGACTTTCGTTACGTTTTTTATGCCACCCTGTATTTTCATTAGTCCTCTACTAAATATATTTTAGTTTCATACTCGCTTCATATCCCCTTCTTATTTCTTCGCGTCATGTCCCTCTCTTCTCTTGGTATTCCTATAAAATGTCTTTCCCATGCTAATAATGTTCTTCTCTTTGCCTACTCAGTCAAAAAAACTGACGTTCGTGCAGCTTACTGAAGATTTCTTCTTTTTTTTCTCCCCCACATCTTATAGGGTTTTTTTTCCTGGGTCAAGAAGTTTTTTTTTCCTGGAACAAGAAGTTCTTTTTCCTGGGAATTACTTTTCTCTCGGGACCTCAATTAGTCCTTTTCGCTTCGTTTTCCTTCTTGGACTACAGTTTCTCCTTTGGAGTAAGTTTCTTGGACTACAGTTTTTTTTTGGAGAAGGAAGATTAAAGGAACCTCAAGAAAAGCTAAGTTTTTTTAAGAAAAAAAAGGAAAAAAAAATCTCTGGAATTATGAAATAATTTGAGTTTAATTTTTTTTACCCGAAAAAAAAGAAAGGACGGATTTTGAAATATATCATGGTTTTTTGTCAATTTTTTCTAATTACATAAAAAAATCAATTTGAGTGGCGTCCAATTTTTTTTTTATTTTATATTCTACTTTTGATATATTTCAAATTCTATTCGTGGAACCAACACATAATACAGTGTGTTCACGGATGTGGTGAAAAATTTATAAATTTTAGTTTTAGTGAAAAATGTCATTCTTGATAAAAAGTTTTGCTTGTTTTGAAACCCCATAAAATGAAATAAAAGTTTTTCAAAATCTGTCTCATTTCATAGTCAGTTTTATGAAAACTGTATGGCTGAATGAATATTTTCCTGAGCTATGAATGGGAAGGTATAGACTAATATTTTTTCCGCCTCGATCCCCTGATTTAAAAAATTTAGATTTTTTTCATGGGGCTGATTAAAACAAAAAGTTTACGGAAAAAATTTGAACCATAAATATTGAAAATTTGAAACAAGCAATCATTGTTGCCGTAAATGAAATTACCCCAGAAATACTACGAAATGCTTTTAAAGAATGTAAAAGGAGAATTGAGATATGTTTTGGAGAAGGATATACCCCATCTGTGGACACACAGTATAAAGATTTGAGCTTAATCCCATTAATTATTTATTATCAACAAAATAAAGGATCGTTTCAATTTGTAAGTTTCAGGAGTGAGTTTTAGGAAAAAAATTATGATATATTATATTTCTCATTGTACAAATTATTATTTCACTGAAGCTCTATTAATGTGATTTGTATTATTAATTGCTATTTAATTTGACTATTATTAGTTTAGAAACTTGTGTATATATGAAAAATACAAATAATATCCATGCAGTTTTGTATGCACTTTTCAAATCCATTTACATATACTGAAATTTAAGCTTGTTTTGGTATAAAATATTTTTTTTGAGTATGAACTCAATTTATTTTAATTGCAATGCAATATTTTAAATAAAGTTATTTGAGTAAAATATAACTGCCAAATTTTTATTAATGATAAATAGTTTTGCCTTTAAATAACGTGTAATTTTTGTATTTTTGGTACTTCATGTCACTTAACTCTGGTTACTCTTACGTATACTGCGATTAATAAATAAGTGAGACAAGTCCTGTGATCGAAAATGTAGATATTTTAGTTTTTAGAGATTTAGCTTAAATGTAATTTTACAAATATATTATAGGTGATTGGTGGTGGAAAAAATCTGCTGAGGAACAAGAAACATATACTGGAGATCCAATATTAGCAGAAAAAGTCGAAGCAATTGCCAGATTGTACGGACCACGCGCATATGATACGTATTCTAATTCAGATTATTGGTACAATTCGTTTAGTCGAGGAAATTGCAAAGGATGCAATTATAAAAGGAGAAAGGCACAGAGAACCATAAGAAGATATTGGAAATGGTTTAGTTATAATTATGTCAAAGTAAGTATACTTTGTTTCAATCTGTTATAAATGGAATTTCTAAAAAACTAAAATCATAAATTATAAAACTAAAAAAATAATAAATGGTTATCATGTCTTCAAAAAAGTAGGACTCTTTAAGATTTTATTAATTCCCTTTAATACAATTAAGCATGTCAACTAATTTATAACAAAGATGCAAAATTCTTGATAAAACAAAAATAACGTATGTATCTTTTGAGGTAATAAAACTAGTAGCACAATATATTTACGAAATTGAGTTAAAGGGGTTGGCAATATCACCCTGTAGGATGGAGTCTTATGAATACGCCGACTGGTATATTATCCAAACTAAAGGGTAAAAGTCCACTAAATTGGCCACCTTCTTTTAAAATCTGTATCATTCTATTCACCCTATAGGTATGTTGGGGTCTAATGAATACGCCTACTGGTATATTATTCAAACCATGTGCTAAAAGTCCACTAAATTGATCTACCTTGTTGCCAACCCCATTTTAACCCAATTTCGTAAATATATTGTGATACTTGACTACGAGTTTTATTACCTTATCTGTTAACCACATTCGATACATGGACTGTATCTTTTACTACAATTAAATTCTTTAAAGAAAATTTTCTATGCGATGAAGATAATCAAACTTCTTTAAAAGCTCAAAACAACAAAACATATTTTTTGTAGGCATTTTATAGAGGTAATGAAAGAATACGATGTACTGTAGTAGAAAACAATTGGAAAGATGGAACTGGAGGTTACATTAATTTTGTTACTGGAGGACCAGATTTTCACCACTTTTATGTTGAGCTAAAGTCACGTTACTTCCGAGGATTTTCTTTCTCTATTTATATTTATACTGAGTGTCCAAATCTTCGTCATTTAGATCAACATTTGCATCATCACCATCATAACATTGATCTTGAAAATATAAGTGAAGAGGAGCATGAAAAGGAAAAGCGTAAAAAGGAAGAGCCTGATAAGGAGATGAGAGAGATGGCAATACCAGAAGAAATAGATTGATTGGATACAACATATTTTTTTGATTTTTTAATTTAACTAATAGTAAATGTTATATAGTTCAGTTAAGTTGCTAATAAATTAATTTAATCAATTCAAATAACTTTTTTTTAACTCATTTTGAGTAATATAATCAAAATAATAGTAATAATACTTTATTTAAGAATAATAAACGGAAAAAAATACAAATTCACACACATATATATACACATCTACAAACACTTGTTATTAATCTGTACGAAATAAATTATCCTAAACCGTTATGCGCATGTGCAGCTACAAACAGATGGAACTTGAAATTCACGGCGAACGCATCCCATGGTGTTATGAAAAGATGTATTTCCATTATTTTTATATGATATAATATTTTGTAAACACACAAACACAAAATGCAATTATCCTAAATTTGTGAATATCCATAAGGCAATAGCAAAACTAAAGTAAATTTTTTCAGTAAACAATATATTACAGGACGGTATGTTTAAAATAAAAAAATTGTATATAAAATGAGTTAATAAAATTAAAATTTTTAGAGCTGACTGAATTTGTATTTCCTCCAACTGTTGATGAAGAGAATTATTTATATAGATGGACTCATGGAGATACCTTAATAGATATTTCACATTAGATTTTTCAGATAAACTCAATATTTTATTAAAGAAAAAATTACTTTCCGTTTATACGAAATTTCAAGTTGCGCTTGCGCGTATAAATAATTCCTTCCATAATTCCGGAATCCTTTTGACTGATTATTTAGCTTTTTATTCGTTTCGTATTGATAACTGTTCGTAAATTATTTTAGAACTGTGCAGAACAAGTTGCGTAGTGGTACATATTTATTAAACCGATTCCGAACTGATTCTAATAATTAAAAACGAAAACATTTACAAATATTTTTTTTATTATTTCCCTGTTCACTTCGCCACCGGTTTTTTCTTTCTTTTATTAAATGGATATAAATTAAAAAAATATATTACTGACCTACTACTGCATAGTTTTAAAAAATTCTAAAACATAAAGAAAGTCTCTTAAAAAATTATTTTTTTGGCTGTGTTTTTGACTGTATAACCTAATATAACCGCTTTCTGTTTCATTTCACAATCATAATAATTACAATACACATACGCTAACTGAAAATCCCAAAAATATTTTCACTGTCGACCAAGGACTGTTTGTATGATTGGGCAACTGTTCTAGAATAATTTTACAAACGATCCCAAAACAGAGAATTCTCCTTGATGACTGATTCCGAATCGAATTTGGAATTAATGCGCATGCTCGAACTGTTCTTAAATTAGAACCAAAACAAAGATATTATTGTCAAAATCAAAATACACATGCGCACTTGTCAAGAATCAGTCCCGGCTCGTCTTCGTGAACAAACCTATATTGTTATGGACTTAAGACATTGATATTCAATGGAGATGTTTCATGGTAGTGATAATATAATATGTTAGTACATGTAACTAAAATATAGATAAAAACTAATAAATCGGTGAAAAAATTTTTTGAAACGGTCAATAAATAACGGAGAAATTGAATAATTAAAGTTGTTGCTTTTTCTTGCATATTGTGGTGCGTATGACGTCACGTATCCGTATAGTCAAAGCCCTGTTACTACAAACCAAACTCTTATTCTACATCATATCATGATTGACGCATGTTCAACTTTAATTTAATTTAATTTCCGTCATCGTAATTTCTTAACTGACACACAGCAAAATATAGTCCAAGAGCCAGGTACTTTTTTCTGCAATCTTCTACAGAAGAGATTTTATTGTCTTGAAAAATACGTTTTATGAAATGACTCATGAACCGTGCATCATTGTACGATAAAAATAGTAGAACCTATTTTTTATGATCTGGCTCTTGGACTAAAATATGCTAGGAATAACTAGTAAATAGAAGCGCGGTACGTCGCTTTATTTACAATCCCGTGTCGTACACTAGTTAGGAGAAATGACGTCAGGTCACTAAATCGGACGGAATGCCAAGCGCAACTTTAAAATGGTATAACTTTGTTAGTTTTTAAGATATCTTAATTTTTCTTTTACATTTTTGTTCAGTTTTGCTTAAATGTTCAGTTTCATTCATAAAAAAATGGTAACCTTCTTCATTAGGCGTTTTTTTTTTTAATTACGTATTAAATGCTATTTAAAATAATCTGTTTTATTATGGATTCTGGTAAAAGTGCCAAATATTATGAAGACAGTATCTTCAATATAATGTAATACATTCTCTATATTCTATTATGCATGTCTGTATATACTTCTGGACCTTCGAGCGATTGCTCCTCAAGGTTGCAAGGTTAGTTCTTCTACTCTAAGTAACAGCTCCATTTGTGATGATTGGTCTCACAATAGCTGTGTACGTCTACTAGAGTATTTTTGGGTTGCATTTCTAGTTCCTATAAGGCTTTCGTGGATTTTATCGTTACTTCTTTCTTCATCGTCTTTCTTATTCCAGAGCATTTTGTTGTCTAGGGTGAGTCCCACATATTTTGCTTCTGGTTTCCACTCAATAACGTGCCCATCCAATTTGATGGTTTTGAGATTGAGGTTTATTTTTCTCGTGAAGGCTACACTAGTGGTTTTGGTGAGGTTGACGTTTAGTTCCATCGATTGACACCATTATTTTATCCCTTTTGAATTGATGTCGCAAAGAATAACTGCAAACTTGCATCTACTATTAGGCTCCATATAAGCGGGGATGCTACTCCCCTTTATGGATATCCTTTGGTAGTGCAGATGGAGATGGTGTCTTACCCTAGCGTTGTCGTGCTGTCTGCCCCTCTTTCAACGAGTGTTCTTCTGACAGCTTTATGTGGAGTGTTGTCTATGGGTAGAAAAACTCTTGTCACAATTTCCTTGTTAGTGAGTGCTATCTGGATATCATCAGTCAGTTATATAAGCGCGGTGTTCCAGAGTATGTTAGTATGTAATTTAAAAATTGAAAATAAAGTTTTTACGCAGGCGTTAAAAAGGAGGAAAAAATATTAAAACATATCAACTTGATATAGAACAAAGTGTTAGTATAGTATAGTAGGATATAAATTACTCCTGAGTAGCTAGTGGTATTTTTCAATATACTTGTTTTTAAGGCTTGACATTGATGAAATTATTTGATTATTATATCTGATTGTTTAACTCGATAAGTGAGTGGGTTACCTCCTTGGGGATACAAAAAACTTATTACTTCACCGAGAGGATCGGCTTTGGTGTGTGAATTATCGACTCAAATTATCCTGGTTTCCTGAATTATTTCTGGTATCGGGAAGACCTGGAGATAGACACAAGCTGGAACGTATTTTCCTGTTTTCATGTAATTGTCTAAGTAGCCTTTATACTAAGATAAGTTATAAGAAAACGAAGTATTATCTCTTTGTAGTACTCTCCCTTTTGGGGTAGACTTGTAATTTATGTATATTCGATTTCTCATTTATGAATATTTTTTTTGTCTGTATTTTTTTTAATTTTTTGTTCATGATTATTTATAATCAGTTGTAATACAATTTTAAATTTCACGTAAGTTTTTTTTGGCAATTATTTACTATATTTAACAACAGAAAAATTAATTGTCTGACGCTCATTTTACTTGTGTGAAATAAATCTCTAGAAAGGTATATTTCCAAACTTATCGTGGTAACGAACCGAAATTTTTGAGCATAATCACTTTAATAAATTTAACATTAAAAACTAGTTGTTATAAACTATAAAATTTAATCAAAGCACTGTTAAGTAATTTTAGGTATTCAATTGAAATAATAATGGATTAATTGTTGCAATTTAAAAAAAAAATCCTCCTTATCGCACGCACTAAGTAGAACAAAAGAACCATAAAATATTAGTGAATAAATCTCATTTATATACCTAAATGACTTATATTCAATTTTTTATTGCAGCAAAATGAATATAGCAAATTCACTGTTATTAATTATTTTTACAATTTTAAATACTTGTGATGCATTACAAAGATTGTCTTGGAAGGATCCGTCTACCTGGGTTATTAATCAAAATATTAGTGGAAAATCAAGAACACCACAAAAAGGATCTATACAATTTCAACCTGGTTGGACCTCAAATGTAGGTAAGAAATTATTTTCAAATCTGACCTTTGGAAAAAAAAATTAAACAAACAAATTGTTTTCTAGCAATAATTATTGCAATTTTAATTTAAATGTACAGGGTGTTTTAATTTAAAACCAATATACTTCACTGGGCGATAGGAAACATCAAAACAATTTTATAATATATGAATATACAGAGTGGCGTAATTTTAATTGAACATTTCGTAAGATACAAAGTTGCTTAAATAGGAAAAAAGATGCCTATTTTCAAGACGAATTGATTGGTTTTTTTCAAAACTAAAATTTCACGAATCAGGATCGGTTTCCCAAATATCTATTAAACCGGACTTGATATTTTAATTTTTAAAAAACTAATCAATTAATCTTGAAAATATATTTTTCCCATTCAACCAACTTTATATCTATAACGGTACAATAGTGTTCAATTAAATGCGCGTCACCTTGTATAAGGTGAATATTATGTCTTGATTTCGATATACCAGATTTTGTCAAAAAATTTGAACTACTGAATAATTTTGGTTATTCTATCGATATTCTTTTAATTAGTAAGGACTTTAATTAATATACACTATAAAAACTCAGGAACATGACCGGCTTCAAAAAAAAAAATTGTTTAAAAAAATCATTCTGTATAAACACTTTAAAAATCTGACACATATACATAAAAAAAATCTATAAAAATCCTTTAAAAAATTCGCTGGCCATCAATTAATTTGTATGTATAGATTATTTGTGATTTTTTCTTTCAAGAAAATTATTTACTTGTATGTTACTATCAAAACCGGTTTTAAAATAAAAATATTATAGTGTTAGTAAATATATTGGTTTATTTAATTACTTATCGAATTATAACGAATTATTAAGTCCGGCTCTGTGGCAGTCTCTTTAATAAGCATCCATTGTCCGAGAAGTTTCGGGAACAAGCGAAAAGATTATTAAAAAATGTATACAAAGTGATGAATAAAACGGAAACTATTACAAATTGCCTCATAATCAATCAAAAATATTATTTTTTGGTTATCTTAAAGATCTTGACCAAATCTTAAAAAAAACAAATTTTTGTGAAATGCATTGATGTGATTCGTAAATGACTCATGACCTAACAATTTCCACCCCTGTTTTCGAAGATGCTGAACACGATTGCGGTGGTTTAAAATCTTTCCAAGTTAACCCCACTCACGGCCAAAACTACCCCAAAAGATTAACGCGGATATGCTGTCACATACTGTCAAAACCTGCTTGACACCCAATTTCCGGGGATGTTGAACACGATGGGAATGCTACATTTTTTCCCTGAAGCAAACTAACCATTTAAACGGCCAAAAACTACCACGTTGATACCCGTTTTTATGAAATACACCTGATAAGAGAAAATGAATCATATGTTCACAGATCATTGGATGATGATTCCAGGTTTCTTGATTGTAATAGGGATAAGAAGGTACTCAAAAGCGGCAAATTAATATATGGGGAATACCTTGCACCCTGTTGAGTATACCACCACCAAGTCTCAGCCCTCTGCGTGTAGGACAACTGATCAGAATAACTCGAACGCGTCAGATTAATAATCTGATGATTTGAGCGTGACATAAGGGACTGGGAGCGTTACAAACTTGCAATCTGGACATTCATTTTTTTTTTAATTTTAAAGGAAATAATTCAGGAATAAGGGGAAAAATATAATCTGCCTATTTCCACAAGCCGAAGTAACAATAAAGTTTAGTGCGTGCAGCTGCAGTTATGGCTGGAGTAGGTAATTTACACCTTCACTGTCCGTACGCTTTATTCAGTTAATAAAAAATTATTTATAATAAAATTAACTTTTTTAAATATCAAATATATTTGCAGAGACACGGGGCGGAGGGAAGTTTCATTCAACTAAGAACGATAAAGTAAACGAACATTCAAAGCTAACACTTGCTCCTAAAGTAAACAAAGAACCAATGGTACCGCATCAGGAGTTGCCTTCAAATAGTTCAACCGATCCTATACCGCTGACTAAAATAAAAAAAACTAAATGCAAGAAATGGGGAAAGTCATCTAAACTCAGTACACCAGAATTACATCGGCTTGTTTTGTTAGAACAACTACAGCTTATTCGACTACTGAAAGGAAAAGAATAAAACAAGATTAGAAAAAAATCAGATAACGAAAATAATCACTAAGTTTATGTACTGGAAAATGCAAATTATAGATACTGTAATTATGAATAAAACATGAAAATAATTTGTTTTTTAATTATTCTAAAATCTGCGATATGTTCTCTTCTTCTTCGTTTTTTCTGCCTTTTAAGTTTAGAACATTTGCTTCATTTTCTTCATTTATTTCGAATTAAAATTTTTAACAAATAAGATGTAACACTCTATTAACCTAAATACGTTTTCGTAGGCGTATTAATTTTTTACTTTCCCTCTATATACAGCATATATACTTATCGTATAAGAGGTGTAAAGTGCGTTTAGTCATGCCACATGAAGGAACGTATATTTTGAATAGTAGGTGTAGTAGGTGTGGGAAGAATTTTGGGAAAGTAGTGTGGGAAGATTTATTAAACAATTTCAAGAAGATTTTAATCATTTGCGGGAATATTTTTTCTAATTTTTGGAAGATTATTCTCAATTGTGGGATGATCTATGCCAGTATGAACATTTTAAAGTTTTGTAGTAGGTGTGGGAAGAATTTTGGGAAAGTAGTGTGGGAAGATTAATCAGACAATTCATTGCTGTGTGAAAAAAAATGGAAAAAAAAACGTATGTGAAATTCTAATTGTCTACCGGGAATTTAATATATTGGTTAGCACCATTATTTCAATTAAATGAATTGTGTTCCTTTATACAGTCAAATAATTGAATGTATATGTAAAAAAGATATTTCCCACGATTCAAGAGGAGTAATTTTATGCAGTTAAATTTTTTGAATGTGTTCAAAATCTTCTATATATTTTGTTATAAGAAAAAAACGGCTGTGCCACCCCAGAAAATTCCTGAATGGGTTTTATGATGGTAGGGGCATACCAAAATTCCATATCTATAATATTTATAGTGTTATGCCCAAAAAGAAGAATCAATGTTGTACTTGAGGACTTTCTACTTCACCAACTTAAACCAAAAAACTAAAAGTGGCATTCTAGGCACTCACCAACCCGTCGTACCAAATTTCAGCTTAATTGGTCAAACGGTTCGGCAGCTACCGTGAAAGAGTACACACAGACGGGCACATAGACATACAGACACAAAGACACACAGATAGACGTTACTTCTAGAAATGGTCTCAATCTTATCAGGGGACCTCAAAATGGATATTTCCATCGATATCTAGATTTTTTTTTGCTCGGTCACTATACTTTCACTTCGATGGGACCGGGAAAGTAAAATTATTTTATTTTTAAAAAATATGATAGTAGACAACATCGAGATCTAGATTTAACCAAAGGCGGAGACAGAAGTATTGTGCGCACCAAACCTGATAAAAAGCTGTTCGAGACCTGTTAAAAGCTGTTCGAGATGATGTGGTCTTTGAGTGTGACAAAAATTAACAGAAGGGACCTTGGCGATTTCCCATGTTATTTTCCATAAGCAGTGTGCCATAACTATTCGACTGTTAAATTTCCATTCTCGTTAAGAAAAAATGGGAGAAAAACTTCGATTTCCATTATGGAGAGATGAATTAGAAAGATTTTATTTTTCGTTAGATGAATTTTTGTTTTTCTTTTCTGCATGATGTATGATAGAATACATTGTCTATCAGATGTTCAATTTTCAAATTTAGTTCAAAAATTTCTGTTAAGTTTTCAGATATAGATCTCTTCTTTTTTATAGTTTTTGACCTGAGTGGGTCTGTTTGGAGTGAAAAGAGTGTCTGGAGTTCAAAACTTAGATAAAGTCCTAGTAGGGTGATTGTAGTAAGAAAAAAAACGTTATAGTATTGTTATTCAGCATAAGTCGACTGCATTGAAATCTAGAAACTCAAGATGAATTGGGAGGAAATGTGGAGTGAAAGGGATGCCATTTTTGGCAAATAGGGCACTTTATATTGGATTTGGTATGAAGCTGGGTGAGGTTTTAATTTTGGTACCCGTAACTACGGATAAAAATTTAATAGTATGTCATGTATTTGAAGTTCTTGCGCACACGCCTAAATGGGCGATAAAGGAAGCCAGGGACACTTGCTAGTTAATTACCATTATGGCTACTAGGCATTCGTTTTAGAGCTATTATAAAAGTTGTATTTATGTTCGTCAATGATTATAATTGTTAAAGTCATTATAGTTAATGTGAGACTTATTTGGTTACCAGTCCAAACTTGAAAAGTTGTTTTGATCTCTGTAGGTTCAATGAAGAAGTAAGATTTGGGAAGATTTCTACTGTTTTTTGGGACACTTTAGTTATTTTAGGAAATTTGTGAAAGAATGTAGAGTGATTGTTTTAGTAGTTGGTGTTTCCTTAGGACATGAGGCAGATTTGTGGAGTACTGGTAAGGTATTTTGGTTTACTTACACACCATATGGAATAGTATTTATTGGAGGAACATTAGGTGGAATATTTGGGGACTAAAGAAGGGGAAATCCTTGTTTAGGGAATATGAGTAGAACTTTTGGAGTATGTGATGGTTCTCATCATCAGAATTTACATGTTTAAAGCCTAAGAGATGCTTCTCTATTGTTTGATAAATTGAATTAAAGAAGTCAAAATCTTGAGATTGGTTTTTACCCTATAATATTTTTCCTTTATTTTATTTAAAAAAAGTAAATATGGGATTTTTTTTTTATTTCACTTCAATTTATCAAAATAGTCAAAAAATGCATTTTTTGTGACGGCTTTTGGAAGATTAAAGAACTTTGTAAAAAAGAGTCAGAACTGGCCCAAATCGGGTTCCCAGAGGTTTTCGAGGTCGCTGAGCATGATTATGATATTCAAATTGACCCACAGCCGACCTGGAACGTCATCTCCGTGCTACTCTCCCGAAATTTTTTGGGTCGCTGAAATCAAATATGGCATCGGCGAACACTCCCGGACACCTGGTGTGCCGGAACCTGGACGTAGACGTCATCCCCGAGAATTTCCATGCCAAAAACAACCCGAAAGTCATTGTGGAGGCGTTTTTTTGGATGCTGAATCCAACTTTCACATCAAAAATGACCCCCTAAACACCTGGAGCATCGGAACCTGGACACGGACCTCATGTCTGTGGGTTTTCCTCAAACAATCGAAAAAGACGAACCGAAAATTGTTATGGGGGTTTTTCTGACTCTTATTTACAAAGTTCTTTAATCTTCCAAAAGCTGTCTCAAAAAACGCATTTCTGGCTGCAGCAAATTTTTGGAAGCGAATGCAAAAAACCGCATTCCGATCCGTCTTAAATTGCGAACTTTTGGCCTTTTTAGTGTTTCGTTGCTTCGACTTTTATAACAAATTATAATTTAACAAATATATTACAGGTTCTTGGTGGTGGGAAAAAAATGCATTAGAACAATTTACCTATATTGGAGATAAAGAATTACGAAAAGAATACGAAGCAACCGTCACAACGCATGGGCCAGACGAATATGATACGTATTCTAATAAAGAAAACTGGTCCGGATCACTTAAACGAGGATATTGCGACAGTTGTACCTCTAAAAGGCCAAAAGCAGACGTGACCGTCAAGAGAAAATGGCGATGGTTTAAAAGAAATTTTGTCAAAGTAAGTATAATCCATTGCAATTTATTACTTATTAATTCCAAAAGGTTATTCATATTCCCCAATTTATAGATTTAAGGGCGGCGACTAGTTTCGGCAATACGCCATCATCAGTTCTGTAATACAAAGTGTCAAGGTGGCTGGGGTCATAACAAATTAAAGAAATTTACCAATTAAAATATATTAGTGGATGAGAAAGTTAATGATTACAAAATAAGACTATACATTTATAAAAGTTGCGCAAGGGTACAATATTAAGGAGGGTGATGGGATGGGATTTAGTGGTACTAGGGTAATTGGTAATTTACAAAATTAAAAAAGGGCATGTTGGAAAAAGGAATAAAAAAGAGTGAGTGGATAGATGTCTTAACCCCAAGGAGTAGCCTAGTGGCCATATAGCATCGGGTAGTTGGAGATAGTAGGAAATAGCGATATTTGCGCCCACTTATGCGTGGTTTTACTTACCACTCATAATTTTGGGCTTAATACGAGGTTGGCCAACTTTTGAGTGGTCTTCCTATATTCTACTTGTGTTTCGCGCTCGTTTAATACAAGTGCCACATGTCTTGCTACACGATGTTCTGCTATCGCTATTTCCTATTATCTCCAACTACCTGAAGCTATGGCCACTAGGTTACTTCTTGGGGTTAAGACCTCTATCCACTCACACTTTTTTATTCCTTTTTCCCACATGCCCTTTTTTTAATTTTGTAAATTACCAATTATCCTAGTACCACTTAATCCCATCGTTCACCCTCCTTAATATTGTACCCTTGCGCAACTTTTATAAATGTAGTCTTATTTTGTAATAATTAACTTTCTCACCCCTAATACATTTTAATTGGCCTGATGATGTCGTATCGCCGAAACTAGAATATTACTTATTACTTTTATTAAATTGTGGTACAGGATTTCGAGTTTTACTACCTCTTATTACTTATTGTTGCGAGATGGATTGTCCGGGTAGGGTTGACTAAAGTAGAATTTTCCGGGAAGGATTGTCATTGTCATGTCGTGTCAAGTATAAAGAGTTTTCTTGTTGAGCATTAGAAATTATTATAGTTTATACGTTTTTCTACGTCCATGTCAGTAAACCTTAAAAATCGCACTGTCAACATTCCTTGTAAATGACATTTAACAATAACATGTACGTAATGAGATTTCATAACATACACTTGCGTTTTGATAAGAAAACTTAAATTTCTTAGTTTAATCAAATTGCAATCAAATTTTATCTACGTACGACTTTATTTGGTCTATTTACCTAAATTAAGTCAATTCAAAAACTTTTAGCATTAGCGAGATATATTTTAGATTAAAAGAGTGATGCCCCTAAATGTCGGCAACACATTATACAACTTTTCAAAAAATAAGTAGCGTTTTCTTAGCATGCTATGGAAATAATCGTCTGTCATTTATATTATCAATTTTTGTAACAAAATATTATTGTATCTGAACATTTTCTCAACTTTTACCAATTATCGTTAAGTAATGAGGCACAATTGTTATTAACAACTAATAAAATAAAGTTTAAATAATTGCCATGTCCATTATTTAATAGAAGAAAATAAGGGGGCGTAGAAAAAGTATAGTACACGAGTTGTAAGCCCATTAGGCACTTACAAGTCTTGTTACGTAATATACTATTATGATAAAAGCAAAATAATTTATCTAAATTAATATTATTGGAATTCTAGTTGCTTTTGGATCTTTGACGACAAAAATGACATTGAAATTAGTTTAAGGAAAAATATTACAAAAAAATAGTTGGAATTATTAATATTTATTGAAGGCAATTTTTTTCAGGCATCTTATGAAGGTAACGAATTAATACGATGTGTTATAGTAGAGAACAATTGGAAGGATGGAACTGGAGGTTACGTTAATGTAGTTACTGGGGGACCACGTATGCATCACTTTTATATTGAGCTAAAGTCACAATACTCTCGAGGATTTTCTTTTACGATTAGTATTTATACTCATTGCCCGGATTTCCATCATTTCGATCAACATTTACGTCATCATCATCATGATAAAGATATTGACAAAGTAGATAATCAGGACGATATTAAGCCAACCACAGTAGTACCACCACAAGAAATAGATTGATTGAATACAATACTTTCTTGTGTTTTTAAATTAACTAATAGCAAATGTTATATAGTTTAATTAATTTGTTAATAAATCTATTTAATCAGTTTCATATGTTTAATTATAATATGCGAAGATAATTCTGTCACCTCAGTTCCTAGATATTTATATGTTTCTATCTCTTCTAACCTTTGTCCATCTTCATTACTTTTGGTTTTTTGATATTTATTTTAAGTCCATACACATTTACCATTTCCCTTTACATTTTTCAGCTTTCTGAAAATTTCTCCTCCCTTTTCCACAAAGATCATCATATCATCTGCAAATCGTAAACTGGTTCCTTCATCTTCATATACTAAATCATTTATCTTCTATCCTTCATTCCTGCTTTATTTCGTCCATATAACTGTTAAAAAGTGTAGATAAACAACGTCCTTGCTTGATACCTTTTCCAATCCAAGGGCGTAGATAACTTATTTTCCTGGAGGGTACATTTTTTCCTGCGGGGGGGGGGTACTTTCTTTCCTGGGGCAAGTACTTTTTTTCCTGTTTTCAAATTTGTATGTGAAAAATGCATTTTTGCTGTCTTTTTCAATTTTTTGTAAGGAAAAATTATCTTGCATTTTCCTTCTATCTATCAAATTTTTTGGTCTTGGTAATTTTTATTTTTCTTCACATTTTGCACTTTTTCAACTTAAGTTTCCCCTCTTTTCTCTCAAAAATTTACTCCCTTTTTTCTTAATTTTTATTATCAATTTTTTCAGTAATTGTCGCCTTTAATTTCGAATTATCACTTTTTTTATGAAACTTCCCCTCTTTCCTCTCAAAAATTTCCGCTCTCTTTTACCACTTTTTTAAGTAATTGTAATTGCCCTTGCAAATGTTTTCACTAGTTACCTTGACATTACCCCTATTTTTCTAAAATTACCCCCTTTGGCACTTTCTCGACTTTTTCCCCTCTTTTCTCTCGATTTTTGTCCTTTTTTGTGTCTCAAATGAGGGGAACTATCGAAAAATGTCAATAGTACTTTTTTGCTGTACTTGAAAGGATCCTAGGAAATGAAAAAAAAAAATGAAAATAGGGAAAAATATTAGAAAATAAAAAAAAATAATGAAAAATAGAAAAAAAATATTGAATATGGAAAAAATAATGAAAAACCATTGCCATTTCTTGTCTTGAAATAACCCTTTTTTTATAAAATTACTATTTTTTGTCACTTTTTCGTTTTACATTTCCCTCATTTTCTCTTAAAAATTTCTCATTTTGTCACTTTCCTGTCAAATTTTCTGAAATTTTGCCAATTTTTTTCTTGAAAGTACCCTTTTCCCCAAAATTGCCACATCTCTCTCTAAAATTACCCCTTTTTTCTCATTTTTGTCACTTTTTTATCAAATTTCCCCTCTTTTCTCTCTAAAATTTCACCTCATTTCTCTCAAAAATTTCCCCACTTTTCTCTCAATTTTTTTCATGTTGTGTGTCTCAAATTTTCCCTCTTTTTTTCACATTTTGTCACTTTTTACCTCTCGCCCTTCAGATAAGAGAGGTATAGGAATCATGCTAAAAATTGGGTAGTGAGTTTTCAATGGATAAACACGTTTTAGGGTCCCTAGAATACGATTTTAATATTTTCGCGATGATGTCTGTGTGTGTGTGTTAGTGTGTGTGTGTTTAGGTGTGTGTGTGTGTTAGTGTGTGTGTGTGTGTTTGGATGGATGTTGTAGTAACGATAACTCAAAAACTACTGAATGAAAAAATTTGAAATTTTGCATACACGATTCTTATACCCTAGATTAGATCTGATTAGATTTTGGTGTCAATTGGACAACCGGAAGAGGCACTTGCTATGGGTGATGACGCCATTATTATACAAAACGGCAATAAAGTTTTACACATATATTTTGTATACCCTATAGTTTATTTTTATCCCATTAAAATTTTCGAAACTTTTGCCATTGTTGCCAGATTAACAAAGAAGTAAATTTTTTTCATACTTTTTTGTGCCACCGTGTAAATTTTTGATTCAAACATGGCGAGAGGTCATGTGGTGGCCACATCAGATTTTTTCTTAAAATTATCCTGTTTTCCCCAAATTACCACTTTTCTCTCTAAAATTACCTGTTTTTTCTCATTTTTTCCATCAAATTTCCTATCTTTTCTCTCAAAAATTTCACCTCATTTCTCTTAAAAATTTCCCCTCTTTTTCTCAATTATTGTCATGTTTTGTGTCTCAAATTTCCCATCTTTTTTCTCACGTTTTTTTACTTTTTATCCCTGCTTTATTTTATTTTTCTTGTACTTCTATCTTTCCATAAAGAGCTTTTCTTCTTTTAAAACAACTCGATCTCGGCTCTCTATTTCTTTACAATCCACTTTTTTCTTTTCTTTGTTTGTAGATAGTTCTCTCACTCTTGTTGAAAACTAGATCATGCCTCAATTTTAAACCATTCATTTTTCGTTCTAGATGTTATATATTGTACTTAATTAGTTTAAACTGATCTGATTTTTTTATGGTGTAGTAGCTACTACACAAACTCACTATATTTATTCATATTATTCCTGTATATATAGTTGTATTATTTTAATCCCTCTCTGCAACAAAATTCCATTCTAATTAAAAATAATTTGTTGCGACCCTTAACAGGTCGACAATCATTTGATTCCTAATTACTCGAGTTAAACGTGAAAAACGTAATTAAAGAAAATACTCAAATGACAGAAGACTCGCTCTCAAGAAGACAAATTAAAAAGTTCTTAATTGAACATTCTTTCTGTATAGCGGGAAAAGTTAGGAGGGCGAAAAGCGGAAAAATACGGCAATTAAACTCAATTAATCACTTGGAAAATCCGCAGTTAACTCACAACCGGGCTCGAATAGACCCTTCACGTTTTATTGGCGACTTTTCGGGGCGGAAAATACAGCTAGCAAAATGTATTGTTTTCTTTATTTTTATAGGGGTACTTGCTAAAAAAGAGCGTTTACTTCATGAGGCGAATTAATACAGGGTATTGAAATATATTTTTATCATCAAAGAAATATACTGAATAAACAAAAATAAGAGAAACATTACAAAAAGCACACTAATAAATGAGATTCGTTCAAATTCTCACCAGACTCGTCGGTAGGTAGTCTGGACTGGTTTGGGTAAACAAAATAACCCGCCACAAACCACTGTTTCATCAACTATCGAATAGAGCAGCCGCAACATTTGGATACAGCAGAAATGTTTGCTGTGGTCATATTTGAGTGATAATAATTGCTATAATATTGTTTTTACAGTATGATACAAAATAATGTACCTACATGTTATTATTTCTTTGATTAGTAATAAATGGGTGAGAAAATAACCCTTACGGTTCACTTCAATATACTTGTTTTTATTTGTGTTAATGTGACGGTGTGACACGCAGGTTCATATTAAAAATAACAGAAAATTCATATTCATATTCGTTTCTTGATTCGAAACAATTTTTGAAATATTTAATACCACGGCCGCTTTCCAGCCCTCTTACATAAAATTGGAATCATTAATTCCCCTTTTTGCCATTGTGATAATGAGCCCATTGGAGATTTAAACCATATATTTTTAGAATGCAGTATAAACGCCAATCAGATTTCTCTTCTATATCAAGAATTGATTGATATTAAAATTAATCTTCCCATAAATATTCCTACTTTTTTGTGTTATTCGAATAAATTAGTATAAGATGTTTTTATAAATTTTCTAAAATAGATCCAAAATTAAAATATAATTCAGCCTTGCCTATTATTAACCTTAGAAATTCGTGTTCTGTGGCAAATAGACTCTGTCTAATGCCATTCGCACCCAAACACACACACACACCAACACAAGTCGGAGAATTTAAATATAAAAAATATACTGAGCATTCTTTATAAAAATTAAATTTTTACGCTATTTTAAAGATGCCGGAAGTCCGATATTTTGCATTTTCCTGTCACTTATTTTAACATTAGGTAAAGTACGACCATCTCCCCTTGAACTGTCTATATTTTGTTTGTGCTGATAACGTGTTAAATTTTAACGCCTTAGTTTTTAATGCCACTATTTTTTAATGCCCCACGTTGGGCACCAAAATTGTATTATATGGGTCTGGGTGGCTCAGATCGTTGGCTATCGGTCATATTCAATTATGGCGTGGGCGTGGGCCAACGTGGGTTCGCTCATGGTGTCTTGCAGTGAAATTTTAATTTAAAAATTTTATCTTGAGATACTTGGTAAGCACGAAACGGGAAGTACATTAACCAAATAGACCATTTCCTTATATAATAGTAATCAATGAAAATGGTAAAAAATTTGAGAAGCTATAAAGGATCAGATGCGGATGGCGACCATTTTTTAATACTAGTGAATATAAAATAAAATTGACCAAAAAGAAGTTACAAGTGGGAATACTCATAAAAATAAAACAATTAAAAGAAAATATTTGGAAGAAATTAGAAGGAACTATTGTTCTGTACAGCTTATGGTTTAAAAGACCAATAAAAGACCAAAAACTTGTATTAGCTCAGGTACATTAATGAAAATTTTAGGAAATCTTTATATTATTCTGTAATAATATTTAAAATGACCGTATCAAGTTTTACATTAGAAATTATATTTTATTACTCTCTAGTACATAAAAATAGACTATAGTAGAGGAACTGAACCAGAATGTAAACGAGGAATGGAAACAAATAGATCAAACAAAACAAAAAAGATGAAATGAGACAAAACGTAAAGAAAAAGAAAGAGGAAACAAGCCAAACAGAAAATGTGCAGACGAAGACAAAAGATAGTACAAAGAGCAAAAAAGATATGCCGGGCAAAAAAGGCAAGATATTGAAGACATAATAAAACGAATCGAAGAAAGATTTGTGAATAAAGAAATAAAGAGCTTCTATAAAGAAGGCAAACAAAATATAGGGAAAGTAAAAAAGAGAACCATATGTGTAAAAGACAGACAAGGAAATCTCAACTATTTTTTTTAATACTAACCTGAACTTTTTATTTCATTTTTGAATACCCATTTTTTTCTATTCAACTTTATAGTTAAATAATACTAAATTGTTTATTAGGTTTTGACTATGTAAAAAAAGTACCTACGCGTTAAGACCCAAAGTATCGATTCCTTTTTGTTCAAAATATTTGTTACTCGGTATTTTTATACCTATAGTTCTTTAATGCCTAAAATTACTATATTCTAGACATTTATAGTTGATTTGAAAATGCATGATAGCACAGTTTTTATAGCAAAGGATTGTGTTAACTATCTAAAATTATGATGTCCCCATTAGAAATTTTTTTGTTGCCGCCCATGTACCTAAAGCTTTTTTGCGACACTACTAAAAGTGAGGATGATAAAATTTGCCAATATAACATTGCAGAAGAGATAGAACTTGAAGAGATCACGATTGTTTTTGTAACAGGTGCTCCTAACGATTTCTTATAACTACTATAGTGCGCTTCCCTAACATGTGGTGATAATATATGTTGCAATAAAAGATGGCCACATTTGGAACAACGCTTTCAAAATGATGTATATAAAGAAAGAAAAGGGAATTTCATCAAATGTGAAGTTTCCCTATAGGTTTGGAAATTAGTTTTTGTGCTAGGAAAAAAAATTATCAAGACAGTTAGATCCATTCTAATATATTATAATACACAATTTTTATATATGAGTGTATTAAGAGCTATTACTTATACTACTTTTTCTACGACCGTTTATCGAAACTAATAATTTATTTGACTATTCTAAAACAAATTTTTTACAAATATACATTTTATTGATTGTAATTAATTTGTCGAATTTAATCACTTTGATTAATATTTATTTCATTTTCCTAACAATTTTCCTGTAGTTATTTCGTATATATTTAGTTAAGGAATTGATATTTTTTTAATAATTTAACGACATGAATTCCCGTATAAAATATTATTTTATTAAAATATAATTTAAACATTTGTAGATAGATCAATTATAGTTTTTTTATGAACACATTCTGTATGTAATTATATTTATGACGTATATAACTTTTTTATAAACTCAATCAATCAACAAGAATAATTCAGTAACGGAAGTCCGCCCCTGTTAGTTAATTGTATGCAAATTAACTTGAAATATTTTTCCAATATAACAATACTTGGCATATAAGCTGCGACCACAATTTGTCAAGGGTTTACATAATTTATGAGCCCAGGACCAAGCACAGAACCTGAGAAAAAGATTCCGCTGTATATCATTATGTCATTGTTTAATATATACAGAGTGTAGTAAATTTACTAATGGAAAATGATAAAATATTTCAATAAAAAATCGTTTTCAGTGGTAAAGTATTATTATTTTTTAAAAATAATTTAAAAAAACAAAATCTGGTAGTTTGGTTGAGGGCCGGACTGGGACCCCTAAAAGGGTGCTTCTCAGACTTGTGAAATGGCGCAAATTCGGGGGATCGGGAGTTATTCCTACTCCCAGCAAAAAAAATTTCAATAATGGATACTTTAAAAACCCATTTTGCTGTTTTATTAAAATACAAAAATAAAGCAAACACAAATTTATAAATTGCATGCTGTGTTCGCAAACCCCACGGTCCCCATACCAGGTATATATTAGCAAATCCCACTGTTCGCAAAACCCACGTTCGCAAAGCCCACGCCACCGGCCTAAGAATAACGACCAAAAATCATTTGAGGATCATATTGAAAATTATAAGATATTAAATCTGTTTTACTAAAAATATTGTAATAGAGTCTATATTTTTTTATGCATTTTTTTTTTAAATAATTTATGACAGTTAGTGAAGGAAAATTAAAAAAAAATATAAATCAGGAAGTTTTGGAAATGAGGGTTATCATTACGATGGTAGAAATTTACTGAGTGTCAAAATAATTAAGATTTGTATATAGAAAAACTTTGTTAGAAATACGAGGAAGAATCAGTTATTTATGGAATGAAGAAAAAATTATATTTTATGTCCAAAAGGAAGATTATATAGTTACATACAAAGTGTAAGAAGAGATATAAGTATAGTTGAGTGAAATATTCAACAAAAATATATATCATTAGGATATAAAAAGAAACTCTCAAACGGTAGTGCATCGTTTCGGGACTTCGGCCCATCGAGCGAACACTTTTTATGCCGTGAAGCATTAACGCTGACGTCATTTTTTTAAAATTTGCAGTGTAAAAAAGTTTATTTCTTAAGAACTTAATTTTTATGGATCTTTGTGGGGTGGGTATCCGAATGGCTTGTGCCGATACTGGCCAAACTTTTCACATACGTGTAGGGGAATATTATATATGATGTAAAGTGGAAAAACTTTTAAAAATTTGAATTAGAAAAAAGTTTTACCATGCAAATCACTTTAATATGTATGGCGGGTGCCGGAAGGGCCGCTCCGATCCTGTTCAAATTCAATAAGGTCCTTTCTTGGACAAAACTAACTGTAAAGTGAAAACCGGAACTCGATCGAAGTTTTCGCTAAAAAGTTACAGTGTTTACATATATACAGACAGACAGACATACATCCAGACGTCCGGGGAATCCCCGTTAAGAAATAAGTTTCTTACGTTATTTTTTCATTTTTAAAATTTTAAACTAAGAAAACAAAAATCTGAAAACTTTCAAAAGAAATCGAATATACTATATAAAAAAATAAAAAAAAGAATCAAATCGATCGAGATGGAAAGAAATCAAAAAATATATAAAGGAAATAGAAAAAATCAAAACAAATCGAAAAAATCAACAAAACTCGAAAGAAATCGAAAAAAAACCAGACAAAAATCGAAATAATCAAAGGAAATCGAAAGAAACGGAATGGAATCAAAATAAATCGAAAAAAATATAAAAAAAAGAAAAGAAATTGAAAAAAAATACAAAGAAATCGACAAAGATCGAAAGAAATCGAAAAAAAAAAACCGACAAAATCGAAAAAGATCAACAAAAGTCGAAGGAGATTGAAAAAATCAATAGAAATAAAAAAAAATTTGAATTTGAAAAAAATCAAAAAATAGAACAATTTAACAAGAGAAAAACATCAGAAAAATGAGAAAATAATACGAAAAAACCGAAAAATCAAAAAAATATCGGAGGATAGGAAGAAATTAAAAAAAAAAGAAAGAAATAGAAAAAAAATAGAATGAGAAAAAAATCAAAAAAATTAAAAAATATTGAAAAAATCAGAATAAGACACGAAAATTAAATCAAAAAATTTAGTGAAAAAGGAGAAAAAATTAGAAATATCGAAAAAATCGGAAATAATCGAAAAAGAAACAAAAATTATTGGAAAATATTGGAAACATATGAAGAATAACATTGTAAAATATGGAAAAATAAAAAAAATCGCAAAAAAATGGAAAACTTTCAAAAAATCATAAAGAACAACCAAAAACTGGAACAATTGTAAACAAAAGAAATAAATAAAAAAATAAATGAAAAACATTGAAAGAATTGAAATTAATCGCTAGAAAATCACAAAGAATGGCAAAAAATAGTAAAAAAACCGGAAAAAATCAAAGGAATAAGAAAAAATGAGGAAAAAATTAGAAAACAAAAAAGGAATAGAAAAAAAGTAATTGGAAAAAAAAAGAAATAAACAAAAAGACAAAACAATGACAAAAAATAGGAAAAATTAGAAAACATCGAAAAAATCAGAAAAAACATTAGAAAAATAAGAAAATATCAGAAAAAGTTTCTTTCTATAAAATAATTATAAAATTATTAAAAAATAGAAAATGAAAGAAAAAAAAAATAAAAAGCAGACCAATGAGAAAAAATGAGGAGAGATTGAAAAAAATCGAAAAAAAAAAACAGAAAAAAAACAAATCATCAGAATAATTAGAAAACAGTAAAATAGTAAAAGAACAATAATAGAAAAAAAATGAAAAATAATACGTAAAAAACTAAAATAATCAAAAAAAATGTAAAAGGCCAAAAAAAAAACGAAAAAAAAATCGCTAAAATCAATCAATGTGTCAATAATGTCTGCAACATCTCCATCCATTTCGTAAACTCCGTTTGACATTTTGTTCTAAAATTTGTATTGGATGCAAACCACTTTAATTTGTAATTTGTATGATGGGTCCGATCCTGCTCAAATTCAATAGGGTTCTTTCTTGGACAAAACCAAGTACCTAGAAAACCGGAACTCGATCGGAGCTTTCGTTCAAAAGTTACAGTGTTCAGATCCAGACATCCAGACGCCCGGAGTCCGGACAGGATTTTGTTTGCATTTTCGGACTCAGGGAGCCCGGAAACGTCGAGAAAAGTGATAAAAAGTAGGGGTAAGAAATTTTTTTCACGATTGTTTCACGAAACTTATCTTGAGGCTTTTGGGCCTCAGTAAAAACAGGGGTGAAGGTGGGGAAAATCAAGTGAACAAAAAGAGATTGTGTTAATATTATTTAACAAAATTAATTTGTTTATTATAAATAGTTTGTCTTGAATCCAACCCATTGGAGCCCAACGTGGGATTCTCGATTTGATATTTTGATCAGGGTTAGGAAAAAAAGTAATGAAACCATAAAAAATTAATAAACAAATAATTAGAACAAAAGGAACGAGAAAATTTAATGGATTTCTAAATATAAATGCTAAGTAAAATGGTTAAAAATAGTAAGAAAATCGAACAAATTATATAAACAAGATCGTCAAAAAAGAAATGCCAAATAGAAAGAAATAGAACAAACTATTAAAAAAAAACAAAAACAATGCAAAGTTTAGGAAAGAAAATTAAAGGAATAATATAAGATTTATAAACCAAAATAAAAGTATATGATTTAGAAAATAGAAGAATTAATAAAAAAAAAAAACAAAAACAAGGAACCAAATAAAAAGGATCACTATAGAAAGACAGAATTTATAAATATAAAAAATTAAATAAGTTTTAGAAAAATAATTTAAAGAAATATGATAAATAAGAGAATTGATCTAAAAATAAGGAAAATAAAAAATAAACTTGCGTAATGTTACGTTTTTTGTGCCCCCCTGTATTTTTATTATTCCTTTACTCGGTCTATCTGTTTTTAGCTCGATTCATATCCCTTCTCTAGATTTCCCTCTCTTTTAGGTATTACTATAAAATGTCTTTCCTATGTTACCAACTCTCTCTCTTTGTCTCTACAGTCAAACAAATTGACTTATAAATCGTCTGTGCTGGAAATTGAGAAATTTCTTCCTTCCCCTCTTTATATAGGCGTTTTTTTCCTTTGGACTTTATTTTTTTCCTTGGACTACATTTTTTCTCTCGGATTACATTTTTTCCTTTGGACTACGTTCTTTTTGGACCAATTTTGTGTTTATTGGACTACATTTTTTCCTTTGGACTACGTTTTTCCTTTGGAACAGTTTTTCCTGGACTACGTTTTTCCTGGACTACGTTTTTCTTGGACCACGTTTTTACTTGGACTACTTTTTTTTGGACCAAGCTATCTAAGTTTCCTTTGGAGAGGGAAGATAAGAAAAACTTCAAGGAAAGCTAATTTTTTTTTTAAATAAGAAAAAAGGAAACAATCTCTAAAACTTTCGTTTATCATAAAATAAACAAATATAACGTTTAATTTCCTTAAACCCATAAAAAAAAGAAAGGACGGATGATAAAAAATGTTATGGAAGAGTCCATTAAATATGGTTGGTTCTATGACAAGAATATTGAAAAAATCTTGAGAATCGCTTGATCGTCAAGATCTAAGCTATCTTTTTCCATGAAAATGCATCTTTTTACTCATGATATTTTTAGTATTTTCCTATGTAGGACATAATTTTCTTTTCCTCTTTATTTTCCTTTATCATAGGTTTGGTAAACTGATTCGTGCTCGTAGTGTTCTTCATTTGTTTTTTATATTTTAAATTTTCTTCTTCTTTGAAATCCATATTGACTATCAGTTTGCTACTGAGTTGATTTATTATTCGTTATCTTTTCTGCATCTTTCTAATCTCTGTGACATCTGCTTAATTTATTATTTAGATACTTATCCTTTGTTCAATTTTATTAAGTTGTATAATTTAAGTCCAATGAAGTAGAACAAAACTGAAGACGTCCTATATATTTTGCATCATTATACTCATCCTTTACATTTGTCCGACAAGTGACATGGTGGTCAAGAGCGCGTTGAGCTGCGAACAGAACCGGTTTATCGATTCAACTACCTATACGTTTAAAAAAAAAGTTACAATGGAGTAACTACTTATTATCGGTAAAAGAGCGGTTACCTCTGTAAACGAATTCATGGAAATGTTTATTTTTTTCGAGTGGGTTGGGCGCACGGCAGCCATCAGAATCTTGTCACCTGTCTTAAAAAATTCGGACCCAGTTCTTAGTATTTTGAAAGAGAAACGAAATAATTACTGGGAAAAATTAAGTAAACAATATTTATTTTGCAAGAAACCGTGAATTATGTATTTCTATATAACCGCCAATTAGGATTTGAGATTATTGTCTTTTATCACTAGGTGAATTTCTGATAAGTTTAAAGATAAGTTAGGGAATGTTTAATTTTTTTTAGTTAAAACAAATAAAGAACTTTCAATCACTGATTAAGCAATAATCAAATACCTGAATTTTATTTTAATAATCAACTATAATTTTAAATCAGTTTCTTGATAAAATCATTTAATGTTCTATATTATGTTTGGTACACTATGTACCTATATAAAATATAAATAAACCATTGCTGTAACGAAATTAGAATCAAATTAATTTTTTTTCTGAATGGGTATACATATGGTTTATATCCCAATTTTTATTTTTAATGATCTAACCGATCGGTAATCCTGAAATTAAAAATAAAATCGTATACACAGACATTTAAATTTTAAATAAAGAGATATATGAAATTTGTTATATCCTGTATAGGATAAGTTGGTTGAATTAAAAGAAAATGGATAGGAGTTTTCTTTGTTTGTAATATTAAAAAAAAATGTAAATTAAAAAGAAAATTTCAGTAAATGATATTAAAAGTAATAAGTATAAATTTAATTTTGCTAATATGTGTAGGGAGGGCTTAAGCCATTTGAAGTAAAAGTTCATTAGGACAGGCTGGATATAACTTAAATGAAAATTTCGCAAAATCCTTTCTTAGTGGGTGTCTAAATTATGAACAGGATATACTCTCAAAATTTCAAGTCTCTTAATTCAGTAGATTTTGTTGCTGTGCGTTGATTCTATGTCAGTCAGTCAGTCAATCAATCAGTCAATCAGTCAGTCAGGATTTTGCCGCTTATATTATAGATTTGACCTTGCTCTGAAAATTGAATGGAATCGCTCTAGTTCGATTATAAATGAACACACAAAAACAGGAACCTTGACCATAGAGATTGTTTTCATTTTTGGAATAAAATCAAAGTCCTCACTGACCAAAAAATCAAATCCCGCATTGTCACTTAATCCTTTACATCCGTAAACCGAAAGGTGACTCTGTCAAAAAACTCCCACCATAGAGAATTCCAATTTTGACAGACAATTCAAAAATAAAATCCATTATCTTGGAAAATGTAAGTAAATAAATAAATTAATTCAATGAGAGGGTTTAGCACTACCACAATAAACACCCTGTACTAGATTTGATAGCTGATTATTTCCTATAGTAAAGTAAATTTTATAAAACATCATTGTTATGTACAAATTTTGCTATGAACAAAATTACTGTTGGTATAACTGGTTTGAACAATATTTGCAACAGAAACTGCTTCCTTTTCAGTTTCTATATCTGAATTATTAATAAATATTTCAACTTCTTGTTCAATATTTTCGATATCAACGTCTATTTCATGATTGGTTATATTATTATTTTTGGTACAATATATTTGTCTGAATTATTATTGATCCGTTTATAAAGCCTTTCTCGATGCTGATATAATATAAACAGTTTTATTGATTTCCAAATAACTGACTGGGAACTGCCTCTTTCCTCAGAATTTTCTTAGTGTTTTTAAAACCTGTAATATAGCTATTTATGCAATCAGTTACGAAAAGCCTAATTTTGTATAACGCGTGAGATTTTTTTTTCACCAGGAAACTGCTCACGAAGATACGTAATATATTCTCCTTCTTTTTCTAATGCCTTCGCAAATTACTTCATCAAACCCAATTTAATATGAAGTGGTGGGAGTAATTCTATTTTAGGATCGATAAGATTCCCTCTGAATATATTCAAGGCCAATCTGTAAGTTTTTTCTCAGTGGCCATTCTTCCATATGACATACCATTGCTTCCTGTCACGACTCTCCCATTTGCAGAGAAAACAAGAAAACTTAGTAACCACTCTATTGACTGAGTAACATGGAAATACAAAATTATGTTCAAGACCAGCTCAAAATTTTCATAGCATTCTTTTAAATAAACTGAGTATCCAACAGTCACCGAAACATTGTTTAAAAGATCTGCTTTTCGGTTTGTTTTCGATGAATCAATAAAAGTCCCCATTATTCTGGTTTATACTCTATTACATATAATAAATTTAAGACAATTTTTATGTCTCAGGCTTGTATAATTTTTCTGTTCGAAAGACTGACGTTCCGGTGTTTTCATATAAGCAAAATAAAGTTAATGTTGGTTGAGACGCTACTGATATATATACCCCAACTGTAAATCTTTTCGATCCGATTATAGCAAACAAACTATAGAAAAGACGAAGACGCAACAAAAAGGAAGTCAAGTCGATGATATTGCCACCGTTTCGTGTGAGTACACAAACACGCATTTTATTCTGTTCAAGATATCGAGTGTTGAGGCAACAGCTGCACACGCTCAAAGACTTTTCTCAGCTCGTTACACAGACACCATCAGTTTTCTTTTGCTCCCTAATTGATTGTAACAATTGTAAACATGGCAGATAAATGATGTCCCACCGCGTGATGCTTTTCATCCAAGTCTTTCTCTCTTTTCTGACAGGTAAAGGGCCTCCGCTTCGCTTAGGGACCATTAAGGTTTATGGGAATTGCGGGGGGTGCGACGTGCTATGATTATGTTGCAATTTTAGATCTGAGTAACTGTAAGTAAACAAAAATAATGTTTTGAAGATATAAATTTAATTTTTCAAGTAAAATATAAGTAATATTATTTTCCCGCTTTTATATATCATGGAGTATTTAAATTAGCTAAGTAACATGAAGTTACGACTAAACAGGCACGGATCCAGGAGCTTGATTGGGGGGGTTGATTTTAGAGAAATTGTAATACACAGAAATGTTGACTGCAAAAAGTGGAGATAATTTTTTTATTTTCGTGAAGTTTTTTAAAATTTTTCTCAATTTCGGGGGAGGGGGGCGATCACACCCACTGCCCTCCTTAAATCCGTGCTTGCAACTAAAATCCAACAAGAAAATTACGTTTATAATTGGCATACATTGCAAAAAACTATATTTAATATAAAATTTTATGATAGTTATATACTTTTTTAACACGTTGTGCGCCACCTTTCAATGTACATTTTAAATTAATATTCACTAGTCAATTATTGATTCATTTATACCGGGTGTTGACATACATGTAAATATTAAAACACATTAATCTTTAGACGTTCCTAAAAATATTGTAAGGAAAAAATACCTTTAATTAAAGGAGTAATTAAATTTTGAACATTTATGTTATGTTAAATCAAATGTACGCCACTGACGTTAATATTATTTATATTCAAATCTAGTCCTAAAAAGTGTTTTAAAGACCGTAAGTGTGATTCTTTTTAATTTTGAAAAAATAATTGAAAATCTGACAGAAGGGAGAAACCAAGATGGCGAAAAATAAATAAATCATTATTGTTTTGTCTCTTCCGTTTATCAGATTTTTTTTGTAAAATTATGAAAAAAATTACTCTTAAAGTATTTTTTATTGCCTTTTAAACTAAGTACAATTTGTTTTGATAAATCTTTCAAATATTGCTCTTATAACAAAATAAACGGACAAAAAAAATTGATATTTAAATAAATTTTACGTCATTCATAAGAAGATTAAAAAGACTATAAGTGTGATTTTTTTTTAATTAAAAAAAATAATTGTAAATCTCACAGAAGGGAGAGACCAAGATTACGAAAAGTAAGTAATTGTGTCTCTTCCCTTTATCATGTTCTCATTTTTTTTTGTAAAATTATGAAAAAAATCGCTCTTAAAGTATTTTTTATTATGTCTTAAACTATGTAAAATTTGTTTTGCTAAATCTTATAGTTTTTTTGTTATGGGGGTTGAAATAATTTTATAAACTTTATTTATTCACATATTGCTCTTATAAACGGACAAAATTTGATATTTAAATAAATTTTAGGTCATTTAAAAAGCGATTAAAAATACTATAAGTGCAATTTTTTTTTTAATTTTCAAAAAAATTATTGTAAATCTGACAGAAGGGAGAGAAAAAGATGGCGAAAAATAAATAAATCACTATTGTTGTGTCTGTTCCGTTTATCTTATTCAGATTTTTTTTGTAAAATTATGAAAAAAATTACTCTTAAAGTATTTTTTATTGCCTTTTAAACTAAGTAAAATTTGTTTTGTTAAATCTCATATTTTTTTTGTTATGGGGGTTGAAATAATCTTTTAAACTTTATTTATTCAAATATTGCTCTTATAACAAAATAAACGGACAAAAAAAATTGATATTTAAATAAATTTTACGTCATTCATAAGACGATTAAAAATACTATAAGTGTGATTTTTTTTTTAATTAAAAAAAATAATTGTAAATCTGACAGAAGGGAGAGACCACGATAGCGAAAAATAAGTAAATCATTATTATTGTGTCTTTTCCCTTTATCAGGCCCACATTTTTTTTTGTAAAATTATGAAAAAAATTACTCTTATAGAATTTTTCATTGTCTTTTAAACTATGTAAAATTTGTTTTGCTAAATCGTATAGTTTATTTGTTATGTGGGTTGAAATAATATTATAAAATGTATTTATTTAAATATTGCTCCTATGGCAAAATAAACGGACAAAAAAAATTGATATTTAAATAAATTTTACATCATTCAAAAGAAGATTAAAAATACTATACATGTGATTTTTTTTTCAATTTAGAAAAAAATAATTATAAATCTGACAGAAGGGAGAAACCAAGATTGCGAAAAATAAGTAAATCATTATTGTTGTGTCTCTTCCCTTTATCATGCCCGCATTTTTTTTTGTAAAATTATGAAAAAAATTACTCTTATAGTATTTTTCATTGTCTTTTAAACTATGTAAAATTTGTTTTGTTAAATCTCATATTTTTTTTGTTATGGGGGTTGAAATAATTTTTTAAACTTTATTTATTCAAATATTGCTCTTATAGCAAAATAAAAGAACAAAAAATTGATATTTAAATAAATTTTACGTCATTCGAAAGAAGATTAAAAATACTATACATGTGATTTTTTTTTCAATTTAGAAAAAAATAATTATAAATCTGACAGAAGGGAGAAACCAAGATTGCGAAAAATAAGTAAATCATTATTGTTGTGTCTCTTCCCTTTATCATGCCCGCATTTTTTTTTGTAAAATTATGAAAAAAATTACTCTTATAGTATTTTTCATTGTCTTTTAAACTATGTAAAATTTGTTTTGCTAAATTTTATAGTTTATTTGTTATGGGGGTTGAAATAATATTATAAAATGTATTTATTTAAATACTGCTCTTATGGCAAAATAAACGAACAAAAAAATTAATATTAGAATACATTTTACGTCATTTAAAAGACGATTAAAAATACTATAATTGCGATTTTTTTTTAATCTTAAAAAAAATATTTGTAAATCTGACAGAAGGGAGAGACCAAAATGGCGAAAAATAAGTAAATCATTATTATTGTGTCTCTTCTCTTTATCAGGCCCACATTTTTTTTTTGTAAAATTATGAAAAAAATCCCTCTTATATTATTTTTTATTGTATTCTTAACTATGTAAAATTTGTTTTGCTGAATCGTATAGTTTATTTGTTATGGGGGTTGAAATAATATTATGAAATGTATTTATTTAAATATTGCTCCTATGGCAAAATAAGCGGACAAAAAAAATTGATATTTAAATAAATTTTACATCACTCAAAAGAAGATTAAAAATACTATACATGTGATTTTTTTTCAATTTAGAAAAAAATAATTATAAATCTGACAGAAGGGAGAAACCAAGATGGCGAAAAATAAGTAAATCATTATTGTTGTGTCTCTTCCCTTTATCATGTCCACATTTTTTTTTTGTAAAATTATGAAAAATCGCTCTTAAAGAATTTTTTATTGTTTTTTAATCTGTGTAAAATTTGTTTTGCTACATCTTATAGTTTTTTCGTTATGGGGGTTAAAATAATTTTATAAACTTTATTTATTCAAATATTGCTGTTATAATAAAATAAATGGACAAAAAAATTGATATTTAAATAAATTTTACGTCATTCAAAAGGCTATTAAAAATACTATAAGTGTCATTATTTTTTTAATCTTGAAAAAATATTTTACGGAAAATATAAAAATTTTCCGAAAAAATTTTAATGTTAACGATAATTGCTCCAGTGCAAAAATATTTTCATTGGCATTTTATTAAATAATACGGATATAAATTATTAAAAAAAATTATTTTGGTAATATTGTTTAAGGTCATTTTGATTTACAGAATCTGATTTTTTATTAATTTTAGGCAAAATGATATGTAATTCATGTATAAATTAATTAAAAGTGTACCAGAGTGGGATCCTTGTGGAACTCCGGAAGAAATTTTTAAAAATATCCATAAAAAATTACCCTTTGATATAAGTTAATGAAGGGACGGTCAACAGAAAATTTTTTTAGCGGAATTTTGAACCAAAATATTATATTTAATTTTTTAACCCGGTAACTTTTTAAGTTGGTATAATTAATAATTTAAAAAAAGTTAATTTTAAATAATTAAATGACGTTTCCCGACTAATTTATTGAACATCTTCCCAAACCTACCTGACAGGTGGATAGGAACCCACAAAAAACGGCTTGCAAGGGCGAACTAAAGGACGTAGAGGGGTGCTGCAAGGTACAACACAACCGCACTCGCATTTTGTATATTAAACCAAATATTGGTCCCGGCATGCCTTGATGGGCCTCATTAATACCCTGATGTGCAGCTGTTATTTTTCCATGGACCAATCAAGGGCTCGCCGCCTACCGGACGCCATATTGTGGGTAATTTAGAGTTTTGAATTTTGGGTTGCCCTCTGTCATTCGGAATTGTTTGTGCCCCGGAGAGATCATTATTTTTTTTACCTAACACTCCAAAAGGAGCTTTTCGTTATATTCGGCATCTGCCATGGGTATACCTTTCTTTGTCGATATTCATTGGTTTCATTTGTGCGTTTACAGGTACCATTTGTGGTTGCAATTTATGTAATTTTGCAGATTATTTGTAGGTACGCATTAACCTTAACAATGAATTGTTAATGATATGGCCGAAGTACTATTATTGTTTGCCATGTTATATATGAAATTGGGGTAATTTTTAGTCTTATGGGTCTATAGGCTGTTTTCAGTGACCACTTTTCACCTATATAAAGAGAGATTTATACATATTTTGGAAATTTTATATTGAATCAACAAGAAATATTTTTTAATAGAGAAAATGGAAAATAAACATATTTTAATCATTTAATAAAATTTCATTAGGGCGTGTCCAAATTATTAAAAATTATTTTCAAAACAAATGAATTAGGTACTATATACATAAATAACACACACGAATAAAAATAAACAAAAATTTTGCTTCAATTTTAGTTTTTTTCTGGTATGCTACTTTTTGATAATTCTATATCATACTTATTGATAATTCTTTCCTTGGCTATATATAAGATATATTTTTCACACGCGTTGTACTTTATTTTTTTCGGCAAATTATAGGTTTTGTTATAATTTATGGAGAACCTTTCACTATGTTGGGTCCAAATTGCTTCATATTCATGATGAAACCCACATGTAGATTAAAATCTTATGAGAAGTATTTGGAAAAGATACAAGGTGCGTCCAACACGATTCAAAATTTAAAATTTTTATGTACCTAATTTTTGAAAAAATATTTAGACCCGTACGTTGCTTCTTACTGATCTCAATTGTAAATGATATTAGATTTGAAATAATACTGATGAATTTAGGAAACTTTCCTAAATAAATAATTTTATTACAATATTATAAAGAGTGTTTAAATTTGGAGTTTGGAACCTTTGGTTTTCAACAATATTAAAAATATCGTCACCGCTAACCAAAACTACACTTTTTTATTATCAACTCCTGATGATGCTGTATATAATTATTGAAACGTATATACGTAGAGTATTAAAAAAGTGTAGTTTTGGTTAGTGGTGATGATATTCTTCAATATATAGGATTTAAATTTATCAATTTAAATGAGTTAATCTTAGATTTTTTCAAATATTATTTTGGAAAATTACCTCTGTAGTAACTAAATTAATGTTTTGAAAATTTATGTTAAATTAGACGTATGCCACTGAAGTAAAAAAATATTGCCAATTTCTGTGGAATTTCATAAAAACTATTAGTAGCCTATGTATAATATTGTTTCCAAATTTCTCTGATTTATTTCCGATTAAGTTTCATTCGGTTTTTTTTTATATTCTTATATTTACTATTTTCTTTTGCTATTTTTTCCAATTTTTTCCATTTTTTCATTTTTTTTTCAATTCTTTCCGATCTTTCTAATTTTTTCCGAATTTCTCAGATTTGCTGCCGATTTATTTTTATTCGGCTTTTTTTTATTTTTTTTTAGTTTTTACATTTTTTTTTCATTTTTCAATTTTTTCTCGTTTACGTTTTTTCTAGTTTTTCCGATTTTTTCCGTTTTTTGCAATTTTTTCTGTTTTTTCAATTTTTTCTGGTTTTTTCATTTTTTCGATTTTTTTAAAGCTTTCCAATTTTTTCCGAGTTTCTCTGATTTGCTTCCCATTAATTTTGATTTGGTTTTTTATTTTCTTCTATTTTTTACGATTTATTTTTAAATTTCTCAATTTTCTGCAATTTTTTTGTTTTTTTTTATTTTATCGATTTTGTCTGATTTTTTTAAATTATTTTTTGGATTTTTTTAGACCTCTATAATTTTTTCCGAATTTCTCTGATTTGCTACCGACTAATTTTTATTCGGTTTTTTTTATTTTCTTCCAATTTTTATGATTTATTTTGAAATTTTCTCAGTTTTTTACAATTTTTCTCCATTTTGTTCAGATTTTTTGTATTTTTTCGATTTTTTCAATTATTTTTTGGATTTTTTCTGATCTTTCTAATTTTTTTCGAATTTCTCTGATTTGCCCCTGATTTTTTATTTTCTTATAATTTTATGGTATTTTTTTAAATTTCTCAATTTTTTCTCAATTTGTTCCAATAGTTTTCCATTTTTTCCGGTTTTTTTGTTTTTTCTTTTATTTCTAATTTTTTCTGAATTTTTTCCGTTTTTTACAGTTTTTTACGTTTGTTCAGATTTTTTCTATTTTATCAATTTTTCAGATCTTTTGATTTTTTTCCATAATTTCTCTGATTTGCTTCCTATTAATTTTTATCCGGTTTTTTATTATAGTTTATAAGATTTTTTTTTAATTTCTAAATTTTTCTCCATTTTTTCTATTTCTTTCGATTTTTTCTGATTTTTCCAATTATTTATTCGATTTTTTCCGGCGAATTTCTGTTTTGATTCTGATTAATTTTTATTGGGTTTTTTGATTTTCATCTAATTTTTAGGATTTTATTTTAATTTCTAAATTTTTTCCAATTTTTCTCCATTTTTGTATTTTTTTCGATTTTTTCTGATTTGTCCAATTATTTTTTCGATTATTTCCGATCTTTCGATTTTTTTTCCAAATTTCTCTGATTTACTCAATTTTTTCCAATTTTTCTATATTTCTTTTTGGAACTCTTCTATTTTTTTCGATTTTTTATGATTTTTTTATTTTCTTCTAATTTTTATGTTTCTTTATCCACTTTTTGTTAATTTCTAAATTTTTCTCCATTTTTTTCTATTTTTTCGATTATTTCTGATCTTTTGAATTTTTTTCTAAATTTCTCTGCTTCCGATTAATTTTTATTCGTTTTTTTTTTATTTTCGTCTAATTTTTACCATTTTTTTTACTCAATTTTTCTACATTTTTTCGGATTTCCCCTATTTTTTTCGATTCTTTCTAATTTTTTTATTTTCTTCTAATTTTTGTGTTTTTTTATCTACTTTTTTGTTAATTTCTCAATTGTTTGCAGTTTTTCTCCATTTTTTCTTTTTTTTTCGATTTTTCTGATTTTTCCAATTATTTTTTGAATTTTTTTACCAATTATTTCATTTTGTTATTTCCAACTTTTATATATACATATATAAAATGGATGTAAAACGATGGTAGACAGCTAGCCCCATCTATCAATGGAACACGGTTACTTAATACTTGGGGATAGGAGTCTACCTGTTTAATAATCGCCAATTCTAAATGTAACCGCAAGAGAGTCCATCTCCAAAGAGTGTAAAATCCCAAACAAGTGTGAGAATTTGATTTCTATACATTAGGCATCAGGCCGTATTCCGGACAGCTGTTTCGTCCCTTAAATAATCATCAGTGGCAATGTGCCCAGATGTATAGAATTCAAATATTACCTAGTAAAAATATTATACATAGTTTGAGATTAACTAACGAGTTTCTTTAGCTGCAAACACTGTCTTTATAGTTATTTTCCGTCAGTTTGTACTGAATTGAAAAGAGAAAATTGATCATTGATAAACGATCCTTTAGCCGAAATTTGTATCATGATAAGAGGAACAGATATTTAAAATTGCCTTATGAACAAAATTTTTATTTTTGACTGTTTAAATATGGTCAGTTTGACGACTATAAATTATGTCTGTATAACAATAAACTATTTTTTCTACAACCACTATGAAAAACACGATTTTCTACACAAATTTTTATACGCAAAGCAGGCCTTTTCTTAATTTATTTGATATCCGTGGGAAAAGTAATAATTTAGCGTGCGAAAAGTACGCGCTATGGCACTTTTCCTCACGGAAATGTCAAACACAGACAGCTATGACCTGTCAACTTTTTTTGCATAATGGTTGTAGAAAAATGTACTTTCTTAACACTCCTGCAATATAAAAATAATGGCTATTTAAAATTACCACCGATTAAATTATTTTCTATATGGATCACCAAAATATGAAAATTACAATCACTTAAAGAACCTAAATAAAACACCCCCTTCCCCCAAATAATTCCGCTAATTATCCAAACAAGCTTCATTAAAATACATCAGCTTAATGATGCGAACATGAAAAATTGCTTTGTCACAAAAACCGTATAATCACATCGCACAGAAAAACGGCCTCGACAAAATGGAGTTTAATTAAAAGCACTTCATAACAAAAGTGAAACCCTTCATTATTTTCTCTACGTGCATCCGGCGTGCTATCATTATTTTGTCACCTAACTGGAACGCGTCGGGTCCTGATGACCGCTTCTACTTATTGGTACAAAGCCGTATTTTGAAAGGGGTTTAAGGATTATTAACCCCTTGAAAAAATACATAGACGAAGTCATTTTTTTCTCGAGAGATTAATAAAACGATATTTAATCTGGTACCTTAACACAAGATAAACTTCCTCGACATTAAATATATAATAATCATTCTTAAATAAGCATAAATTCTACCCAAAATGTTATATACCTAATTAGCGTCTAGATCCCAATTGCAACTCGAGTGCCCACCGCTGTTGCCAGGTTTAAGTGTTTCATTGACGAAAAAAAAAAATATTTATTTTATTAAAAGATGTCTTGACTATCTAAATCCACTTGTGTATTAAAAAAAAATAAATAAAAAAAAATTTCCTCGGGATTCGAACCAGGAAGTTTTATGTGTAAAGCATACACTCTAGCACTGGACCACTTCGTATCACAATAATATATAATCAAACTTTCAAGTTAACGTTCAAATCGTTGGCAACAGCGGTGGGCACTCGAGTTGCAATTGGGATCTAGACGCTTCTTATATACCTACTGGTACTTATATACCTACTGGTACTACGTAATAAGGAGTATTTAGTTCTAAAAATAATTTTCATATTTAGGTGGTAGTCATTTATTTTAAACAGTAATAAAGTCGAGTATCACAATTTTTTTTTATCAAAGATGATAAAGGGAGGTTGGCAACTAGTTTCGGCAAAATGCCATCATCAGGCCTGGAATACAACGTTCTTAGGAAATGGGGGAGATAAACAAAGTTAAACTTACCAAATTATAATGTTGTGGCGTCTCGTGATATAAAAGAAAGGTTCTTTCATGAACCACAAAAACTATTTTTTATATTAAAGGACCAAATATGACTACAATTGAAGAGCAATTCTTTGATCGAAAATATATTGACAAAATAAAAAATATAAAATTGACAAGTATTAAAAATAACAAATTGATTGAATTAAAGTTTTCATAGCAACGACAAAAATACAAAATAAGACAGGTTCGTCGTCAGGAACATTTGGCATCCAACAAATGTATTGAATGTGCTTATTGAAAATTGTAATTGTGGATTTAGAAGTTTAATATATTTATTAAGAAAGAAGCATGGTTGTTTAATAAAAGTGGAAGCACTGGTAGATAAGGGGGAAAATTATAAAGGGAGGAAGGTTGTGGTACAGGAAAAAGGGGAAAGTGAGGGTTATAAATTAATAATGCAAACATATCAACAAGTGATTTATTAAGAAGGCCGCATAAAATTCCGAGTATATAAATAAAAAAATCGGTTGTGTAAACCTAAAACTTCCTGACGAGTATCCAGAGACGAATATTTTTACAGATATATTGCAAGTCAAATTCCGTGAAATATTGCTTCTGTCATTTTTTAACAGTTACACTTTTGTTTGACAGATGTCGTTCAAAAACTAATGGGATCTTCCGATGGATAACCATATACCAAATTTCAGCTCAATGGGATTAAACTTGTAGGCTCTATCGTGGACACAGACAAATACACAGACAGACAGACTAAATGGTCCTTATCGTCTCAGGGGACCGTAAAATGTATTTTTCGATCTTTCTCGAAAAACTTTTTTAGCTTGTTCACAATGCATTTTTTCCACACTCGAATTTGAAAAAAACATCAAGACTGCATTTTTTTTACAAAAATTTAAAAAAACAACAGAAGTAAGAATTTGTTATCTTGCACACGAATTTGAAAAAATAGAAATAAAAAACACATTTGTCCACCAAAAATCTAGAAAAAAATTATTTTTTCACAGACAAATGTGGAAAAAAGCGAAAATGCATTTTTTCATATATAAATTGGTATAAAAGCAAGAATGCATAAAAAACAAGAAAAAAAACAAAAATGCGGTTTTTTTCACACATACGTTGGGAAAAAAGCAATAATGGATTTTTTACATATAAATTGGAAAAAACAGCATATTTTTTTTTACACAAATTTGAAAAAAAAAAACAAAAGCAAGAATACATTTTTCCTTATTCAAATTTGAAAAAATGCAACGTGCATTTTATCTCACAAGAATTGAAAAAGAAACAAGCAACAATGCATTTTTCTACACGAAAAACTAGAAAAAACAGCAAAAATGCATTTTTCACATATGAATTTGGAAAAAACCAAGAATGCTTTTTCCACACAAAAAATTGAAAATGACAGCAAAAAGGCATTTTTTTTTAACAAATTCGAAAAACAAACAGAAGTACGAATGCACACTCGAACTTGGAAAAAACCTAGGTTAGGTTAGACAAAAATGTATTTATCCGCAAAAAAAAATTGGAAAATACAGCAAAAACCCATTTTTCATTCCACATAAAAACTAGAAAAAAAAAATAGCAAAAATGTGTTTTTCTACGATCGTGCAAAAAGTGACCACTTTTTACACTATCTACCGTGTTAAAAGTATAACTTTTGTGCACTAGTGCATAAAAGTAAATCTTTTGTGTACTAGTGCATAAAAGTAAATTTTAGAGTGCTTTGAATTGTCAATTTCTTAGTAAATAAAAATAAAAAAAAATTGGATGTGGCCTGAACTGTCACTGTGAGATTGATTGTGATAGTTTCTGCAATTAATTTCAAATTGTCAGTTCAAATTTTATTTTTTTGAAAACTGTTAAAAATGTCACATTTATTTCTATCGTAGAAAAAATGTTGTGTGCAACACGTGCAAAAAGTGCATATTTGTTGCACGAAGCATGGTTAGGTAGCAATCATGGTGCACTTTTTGCACTAGTTATACAAATAACTATTTTACACATAAATTGAGAAAAAAGAGAGCATGCATTTTACCATACATGAAAACTTGAAAAAAAAATGCATATTTTCACCAATAAAATTGGAAAAATGCAAAAAAATTTGATACAACAAGAATGTATTTTCTCTTAAATGAGTTTGAAAAAAAATAGGGTGCATCCAGGGACGAGTACTTTTTCAGATATTTAGTGTTAAAGTTTTAAACTTTGACATTTTTTTATTTTTGACAGGTGACAGTTGGAGAAAAAAGTTGTGACTTTTCTGAATAGAGTTTGTTAAGGGCTTTCAAATGACATATTGCAAATCAAATTCCGTGACATATTGCATCTGTCATATTTGATAATGACAGTTCCGTTTAACAGATGTCGTACAAAAACTAATCGGTTCCTCATATATCAAATTTCAGTTCAATCGGATAAACGTGTGGCCTCTATCGTGGAAGAATACACACATACAGATAGACAGACAGGCAGACAGACAGACTTCCGTCTGGAAATGGTCTTAATCTTCTCAGGTGACCTCAAAATGGATATTTCCATCTGTATCTCGAAATTTTTTTTTGCTCGTTCATAATACTTTCCCTTCTCGAAAGTGGGTCGGGAAAGTAAAAATATAAATGTAAAAATTGTCTAATTAATTCGGTACTAAATCAGTACTGAGACTACGTTTATGAATATTTGTTATGTTTTGGATTATACTTAGGGAAATTTTAATTAGTTTGTAGTACTATAATGAAAGATTAACGTCACTTGTATATTGTATTAAAAAACCTATATTCAAATATATGTTCCATTATTTTTTGGTACGTCAAGCTGAAAGTTCCGAAATAGAAACAATAAAATTTTCTGTGATCATTTTATCCAATTTCTTTTTATTTCTGTCCTTTAAAGCAATATGTTACTAGTGGAACAAATAAAAATACCGCACTATCTTCTAAAGTTATTATAAATTCGTTATTAGCTGTGCTAATTCCGTTAAACAGTGTTTATATTTATGAGTATCTCCAATATACGAATTATTTTATTTTATTCCCAAGGTTTGTAATCAAAAATATATATGCTCTGAACTGCCAGAAGGTCAAAAATTGCCCTTGAATGATAATATGGATTATCGGAAAAAAATAAAAAAATTTTAACAATACAAAAGTACAATTAATTTAAATCTGTTCTCTCCACTATTTTATATTCCGAAATAAAGGTAAAATCAGGGTTTATCCTCGGATCTCGGATTTTTTAGCTGGATTCGTAATCTCTTCGTCGAGAAATCTCATTTGTAAGAAATTCTCAAATTAGGCTAAAATCCAGATACATTTGAGATTTTCCTCGATTTTGGCCATATTTTGGATTTACAGTCTTTGACAATCTATTATTCTTTTAAGTTGAGGGCGGATTCTTACCCTACTCGTCAAACCGAATTAAATGGTGTCTTCATTTCCTCAAAAGAACTTAAATATTGGCGAGATACCCTCAAAATATGCGAAAATCCATCCATGGATTTTCCATGAATTTGACTCTGTTTTAGCCTGTAAGTCCTTTGGAATTTTTTTAAATTCCTTCTAAAGTTTGAAACACAATTTTTTTATAGGTTTTAGAACATTCAAAAAGGTTTTAGATTTTTCTAAAAGTGCCCATATCTCGAGATTCCGGTGACCGGGATATCAAAAGTCATTCACTATTGACTTGATTTCTGGTGTCAATTTTAAGAGCTACTTGGAAACTTTTAAGCTTAATGAATTTTATGAACTGTTCGGAAAATTTAAACTAGTTTTCACCTAAACTTAAATAATGAATGGATTCAAACTAAAAAAGTTACTAGCTCATTACTAAAACAAAAAAATCATTCATAAGTATATTTAAGCATTTTTAAAAACATATAATGAATAATATATTTTTTCTATGACTGCTATGAAAAATTATTTTTAAAACCCTTTTGAAAAATGTACTGGTATGTCATTGTATTGGCCACATCGCTTTTACGCTATTTATTATTATTATTAACTCGTCTTTCAACTTATATATTGAGTGGATCCAAATTACAGACCGCTGAAATATTGAAGTAAATGATGGATGGATTAACTATTGCATAGTATACTCGGGATTGGCATTTATATTATTCATTTTCTCTTTTTTTTTAAATTTGTTATAACTACTTGAATGTTTATATTAAATAACATACGTGTTGATGGTTTGCGGTTGAATGATTTAATAGCATACATTAATGATACAAATGATTACGGAATCTATAATTAATAAATAATTGAATGAAATCCATTCATTTTATTTTAGTTGGAGAAAAGTAATGGCGTGCAAATAGCTCATGTTTGATTTGAACAAGTAACACCTATAGTCTTTCTTTTTGGAATTGATAATAGTACCTTTATAATAAATGTAGGTACCTATAATTGCACCATATGTGTGTTAGGTTAAGTAGAAGTAGAGAGAAAAAATCTAGCATTTTTTCATGAAAAGTATTACTAGAGATTCAGAGAGTCGTTATGTATCGTTGGATAACGGGAGAATTCCCAATTCCAAGTAATTATCACGTATTTATTAGAAATTAGACAATTTGAAAATGGTAAAAACTTAATAGCTACTGCAAGTGGTCAAATTCATTATTAACCTCATAAGTACCAAAATTCGGAAAAATGCAATTTATAGTAAATCCGCGTATTAACAAAATATTTAGTAGTTTATGTCAATAGAAGCTTAAAAATTAAAATAATCTAGGCAGACGCTTATTTTAATGAAATTTTTAAAATTTAACAGAAAATGTTACTTTGAAAGATTCTAAATCAAATAAGCTTCATAAAATTAGAAAACAAATATCAAAAATATTTAAGATGATATCAAGAATATGTAAAATGTAAGGAAAAAATGCAGTTTATATAGTGAATCGGCAGAAACTAATAAAAAAATAAAAAATGAGGGGGTAAGCCCCCCCAACTTTCCTATAACATTCCTAGTAAAATAATTTTTTATAATTGTTCTTTCGATAATTTTTTTCTCTAAAATTAATAGTGCAAGAAATACAAACAAAAAAAATATTTTATAATCATAATGTACGTATTCTTAATATCATCCTTTATATTTTTTATATCAATTTTTTAATTTAATTAAGTTTATTAGATTTAGAAATGCTTAGAGTGAAATTTTCTGTAAAATTATATCTTCGGATCGGATTTGAAAATTTTTTTTTAACAAAAGTGGCCACGAGAAAAACCTGGAAATTATTTATAGAATTGTAGGTCCACCACTAGAGGGCGTTATTGAATAATAAATATTTAAAAATCCAAATTTTATAAAATTTGACCAATTAAGAAGCATAACAAAAATAATTATGCGTATATTTGATAATATTGAAAAAAAATGAAAAATAAAATTGTAAAATACAGAAAAAACAAAAAATCAATGAAATTGTAAAAACCGAAAAAAATCCTAAAAAGCGCAAAAAACGCTAAACCTTGCAAAATAAAAATGAAAAAAGTCGCAAAGAAATCGTAAAAAATCGGGAAAGAAATCCAAGGATATTGAAAGAAATTGAACTAAACTGAAAGAAATCGGAAGAAAAGATGGGAAAAAAAGAAAAAAATAGAAAAAAATAGAAAAAAATAGAACACTGAGAAAAAAACGGAAAGATTAGAAAAAAATTTAAAAAAAATCAAAAAAAAAAAACAGAAAAAACAACAAAAAATCAGAAAAATGAGAAACAGCGAGACGAATCGAAAACATCACAAAAAACTCAGAAAATTTTAAGATAAAAACAGAAAACACTGAAAAAAATCAGAGAATGTTGTAAAATACAGAAAAAACAAAAAATCACATAAATTGTAAAAACCAAAACAAAAATCAAAAAACGCAAAAAACGCTAACAAGCGCTAAATAAAAATGATAAAAGTCGCAAAGAAATCGTAAAAAATCGAAGGAAATGGAAAAAAATGACGAAAATCGAAATAAATTAAAACAAGTCGAAAGAAATCGAACGAAATCGAAATAAAAAATGTGAAAACAAAAGAAATACTTGGAAAAAACAGAACTGTGAAAAAAATAATAGAAAAGAAAACAGAAAATCTAGAAAAAAAAACGAGAAAATGAGAAAAAATTAGACGAATCGAAAAAATCACAAGATTGAAAAAAAATCAGAAACATTGGAAAAAATCAGAAAATATCGGAAAAAATGAAAAATAAAATTGTAAAATACAGAAAAAACAAAATACACGAAAATTGTAAAAAACCGAAAAACAATCAAAAAACGCAAAAAACGCTAAAAATCGTAAAATACAAATGAAAAAAGTCGCAAAAAGATCTTAAAAAAATCGAAGGAAATAGAAGAAAATCGACAAAAATCGTAATAAACCGAAATAAATTGAAACAAGTCGAAAGAAATTGAAAGGAATCGAAAGAAATCGAAAAGAATCGAAAAAAATTGAAAGAAATCCAAGGAAATTGAAAGAAATCTAAAGAAATAGAAAGAAAAAATGGGAAAACAAGAGAAATAATTAGAAAAAAAACAGAATATTTTCCAAAGAGAACTAGATTTCTAAAAAAAATTAAATAACGCCCTCTAACGTGCACGTTACTTACTAAGTGGAGTTGAGAATATAACCATTACACTGGTGGAATCGAGGTCTTTTTAACAAGACTTAATTTGCATTCGGAGTTATGGTCGTTTTTTCATAACAAAGCTCCCACTCTCCTCTACCAGTTATTTGGATAGTTAGACCAAAACTTGTATTATCAAATATAAGCATAATTTTTTGAAGAATATGGTAATCTTTTTTGTTATGCTTCTTAATTTGTGAAATTTTGTAAAATTTGGCTTTTAAATGCTTTTTATTCAATAACGCCCTCTAGCGGCGGGCCTACAATTCTATAAATAAGTTTTTCTCGTGGCCACTTTTGTTACAATTGTTAGAAGATGTGAAAACCTAAAAGTTATTTTATAACCATAATTTAAAATTATAAAATATGTCACACATAATAGTATATTAGTACTATTATGTACTAAGGGACTAAAGTAGCACTTTAGTAACGCGACGCTATTTTGTTCACCTCAGGAACTAAAACTTCGAAATTCATACGATGTGAAAAAAAAACACTCAATATTATTTCATGACGTAATGGTTATGAAACGTTATTAAAAAAAAATAAAAATAAAAAAAATCGCTTATAAACGAGGTCTTGTTATATTATCCCAAAATATGTTTGCTTTGATTTCTATTGGTTTTGTTATTCGAGGGACTAAAACATTTTTTTTCACCTCAGGGACTTACATTGAACTTATAAAACATGCATTTTACTTCCTTATTTTAGGGGCTAAAGTGTCACTTTTACTCCCTTCGGATTAAAATATTTTTAGTCAGTCGTCCGAGGGATTCAAAAATTTTGAGTCCTTCGAATAACAAAACCAATAGAAACCATACCAAACTATTTTACTCGGAGGTAATATAATAAGACCTCGTTTAGCTTTGTTAATCTTTTTTTTTTTCAATAACTTTTCATAACCATTAATTATCGTATGAACTTCAAAATTTTAGTCCCTGAGGTGCAAAAAGTAGCGTATGTACCATGTAACTAAAGTGCTACTTATCAAATAGTTATTACAAATTTTATGGTATTTTTTAAATTTTAAAGTTAATATTTACCATAAAAAAATTAAAATATTTTTTTGAATATAATTATATAATTTTAAAATCAATAAATAATTAATATTTCATTAAATTTTAATCAAAATTAGAAGTAAACGTTTTTTTAGGTTTTCAGGATCAAAATTTAATAATAAAGTTAATTTAACTAAAAAATGGACGTATTTTATTTTGCTTTGAAAAAAAAAGGTAAAGAGGGTGTAAAAAAATTGTTTTGTTTTGTTTATTATTGACTGGAGATTTTTGGACTTTGGAAATTACAAAAAAGAAGTTTCAAAGGATAAGTTGTAAATTGTAGTAGGATAATTTTTTTTCATATTTTGGTTCATTATTTTATGTACCTTAACAATAAATTACAGATATATGGTCAAAATTTTAATACAAAGTGTTATTATTTAGAACATGAATTTATTTATTTTTTTTATGATAATGTTATTAACGTAGTTTTCAATTCTGATTAACTTTTCTTTAAACCAATTTCCGATATTGACAGAAATAAGTGCAGTTTACTTGCACATTTCCAATTCACATTTATAAATAACATTTTTTGACACACCTCGTATACGACTAAAAAAAATTGATAACTGATTGTTGTATTTTATCAATCCATGCAGATTTTTTATGAAGAACACCTTTTTTCCATAAAATTGATAAAAAAAAGTTTTCCATATGCTGCGATCTTAAGTGGTATAATTAATTGAAAAAATTGATTTTTTAAATTATTTATAAATTTTTTAATTAAATTTCTTAATTTAATCCCAGCCTAAATCTAAATTTAATTTCTTGAAAGTTTCGTTAAAAAAAAATAAGAACTGGGAATAGGAATTTCAGGGTTATCAGTATAAATAAATGAATAGAAATTTTTCTAATTTTCGGTTTTAAAATATAAATTATAATTTGATTTAATGAACTAAAACTTTTGAACAGAAAACAACCTTTAAACCACTTTATGTGTTCACCCCATGGATGCCTACTCATAACTCAACATTCTGCAACATATTTCAAGAAAAGCAATTTAGCGTTTTATTAAAACCTCTAAACGACCGTCAAGCTATTTGTAAGCTCATCCTGAGGTTTTTTTTCCACCATGGCAAAGTCATATGCCACACATGGTGTTCTGCGGCAGAGTGTATGTGATGAGGGGCGGGCCCGAACGCTTTGGCCAATGGAAGGCGGGTTTCATTCCCCGCCAGCCGTGCTATTATTCAGACATCTGTTAATCACCTGGTCCAGTTTATCGTGGAAGGCTATTATGGGAAATAATGGAATATCGGCTTTATAATAGGCCCGTTTGGTACAAGATACTTACTTATATACGTGACCGACAATCTTTAAATCAGTCACGTTCCTCGATTAAACAAAATTATATTAGCAATACATAAACACTAGGAACATGTTAAAATTTTCGGGAATCAAAATCACTTTTCTTGAATTTCAGGAAACGGCATGTACCTACAACAAAGTCAGGTAGGTACCTACCACAAGAATTTAATTGTATTAGAATGGTAACTAGTTTCGGCATCATCAGGCCTAAAGGTATAAACGTTCAGAAATTAGTAAACATTACAATTTTTTTTTGAAAAATATATAAACTTACAATTACTTAGTACTTTAGAAGGAGAAAAAATTAATTACCAAATGTGACACCCATATTAAGGCCTAGTAAAATAGCACTAGTCGTAAATTTTTTGAAAACGGTATAAGCTGTTAGTCTAAAATAAAAATAGACACGGAGGAAAATGCCAAGCCTAAGGCTCTATCTTAATGATTTTTTTAATTTTGGTTCCTACTTTTAAAAAAAGCGATTAGAACTTTGGGACATATTTATTATTTTTTTGTGCGATTTAAAAAAATTATACAGTGTAAACAAAAAATTTATTTCAATGCAGCTTTAGCCTGGTCCTTAATCATTCATTTGACATTAAGTTTAAAATAATTGGTTAGTCTTTAACCAAAATTTCAAGTATATTCCTTCACACTTTCGTAAATTTTGTTTGGAGTGTAACTATGAAGAATGTTTTGCAACATCATAACAGAGATTGTTATTTTAGAATGTAGATGTGAACATGCAAGCGCCGAAATGCCTTAACGCACTCATAAAACATAAATGGTAGGGGAGACCGGGGTTGGTTGTGACATGTGTTAGTTCTGATAACGGCGATTTCTGTCATAGTAGCAATGGCAATAGAGCAAAGTGTAGAATAAACAGCGTCTCGCCCTCTTCATTTCAGTATAGTTTTGATTACCGTGGATACACGTGACCGTCTGCCTTGTGCAGTGTGTTTCTAGCTGTGTAAAGTTAATATTAGGTTTGTTCCAACACGAATTTCTGCATCATTCCGAAACAGTTTTGAGATCGTTCTCGTTGCATTTTGTAAGCATGCGCGAACTTCGGATAGTTTCGTGACGGTACAAAAGTATTTAAACATTGGATCGGTTTATGTACGATTTATCATAACCTAATAAATTGAATATAAACAGTACATATGTACTTGTTTTTACCTAAATAATTTTAATATTTTACTCTTGTAAACAAATCAAATGAGTAACAACAACAGAATCTTTGATAGATAGACGATGAGATAAAGCATTTCAAAAACCGCTGACAAGATGCTAAATGCGCATGTCAATCCATACAGTCACTATTTTTTAACATGAACCGAAATTACCATCCTGAAACCGTAATAAACACGATCACAAGTTTGGTTGGAACACAAAGGGGATCGTCAGATTACCGTCACCTCTCGGTTGGAACATCTTTTTTCTACGGCACATGCGCGTGACCGTACGGTGACGGTCTTTTGACGTGTTGGAACAAACCTATTGTAGCCTTTAATCAAATACACGCCTATTTGTTTGTTATGATTCCTTTGGGAAAATAATCATCAAGTTATGTGGATTCTTTTGTTCTTGCGTATATGATCTGGGGGTTGGTTGTGACATTCAACATGGGGTAATTTGTGATTGTTCAACTTGTCCCGTATCAAACTGCTGCTGACTATTAAAATATTTCTCCATGAGTTTGAAAATATATAATGACAAAATGTTCTTCACGAGGTATTCCAATATTTTTTGAGATGTTAATTACCAATAGATCTCTCCGTTCAGTGGTTTCTAACTTTGAAATAAACATGATGATGCTATACAAAGATTCTGTAAACAAAAAAGAACCTTGAAGGTAAGCTAATTCTATTTGGTTGGATCTAATAACATGTTTTTTTTCAGATAACCAAGTAAGTAGGATATAAACGAAATCGGCAGGTTCTGCCAGATTGGATGGATAACAATTTAGCTGAATACTTTATCCAATAATCTAAGTTTTATTTTGGGCTATCGACGAAAAAAGTACGGCGATTGGCATAAGTTGAAAACAAAATAGATGTTCGTCAAAATTGGTTTCAAAACCAGAAGGCTGCCTCCGATTGGCTCACTGCAGTTCTGAAACGTCATACGGCTTTCTCCCTGAGGACTCCTGAGGCAACAAGTCTTTGCAAAGCCACAAGCTTTAACGAAAACAATGTTAATATTTTTTTCTCACTACTTGAAGAAGTTTTGGACCGTTATACATTTGAAGCTCAACGTTAATGAGATGGGCATAACTATCATCCAGAAACGCGACCGAATAATAGAGGGTGTGAAACAGAGGTTGGTTACGCTAGCGGAAATTCAGTTCTCTCATATTTATTTTCCCTAGCAAGAAATTCAGAGAACATTTTGTAAACAATAGCCCACCGGAATGTATCGGAGTTGCAAATCCATCGGGGTCATTTCTCGTTGAATGGTATTAGTGCAGCCATTAGATTGGTCGGTGAATGAGCCGCTGAAGAAGTACACCAACAGCGCGATTGATTCTTGGATAAAAAATCATGCAGGGATAATGACGATCTATGACGTACCAAACAGAGAAGCCTTACCTTTAGCTGCAACCCCGATCAACATTCAAGCGTGTTTCAGGGTTATTGGAATTTTTCCTCTGAATAGACATATATTTGGTGAAGATGAGTCTTTTTCAGCAGCTGTAACAGATAAACCAATTCCAGAAAATGCTGAAAATATGACAGAGCCACTTATGACCGAATCACAAACCAAACCAAACCAAACCAAGATGGAAGACCTGAAACTAAAACTCAAGAGACTGTAAGTGATATATAAAATGAACCCAAACAAGACCAATCATCTAAAGCTGATGGAGCTAAAAGAACCTAATCTCCTTCTGATAAACATAAACAATGAACTCCCAGACTGTCACCTATATAATTATGAATTCACCTCCAAAACGGAGTACCTAGTTCAGATTCTGTCACATAAAACGAATTTACCTGGACCATCAAGACTTAGTAAAACATATGTTTCACCACAAGTGTTACGTTCTGAACCAAAAGCAGCGAAACTGGTGGGAATTAGAACAGGACGCAAACGAGGCCGAGCGGCGATTTGAACTGACACACCCAACAAAAAACAATTGGAAGAGGTATAAAGAAAAAACAAGAAAAGGAATCGAAGAAATATTTGCAAGCAGACACTTTTGTCCGGTAGGTGCCGGTTAAGATGTCTAAAAATCATGGTGTTTCCACTTATACCTGTAAAAGTTTGGGTCAAAACTGGGAGATCTCTACCTACTTGATTTTGACTGATTTTTGAGAGATTACTAAAGTTTCAGATTCATAGTAAACTGTACGCACAGATCACACAGGGTGTATTTATAATCTGGTACTAAATACAGACGAATGCTCGAATCTGCACACAAAATACAGTACGGCCTCATTTGACGAAAAGTATCCAAATTTAGAACTATTCCTTATGAACTAATACTAATACCACATACATAAAAAAATCCGCATTGACATTGACAGAAAATAATTTATTTGACATTTCATCTGCTTTAAGTGATCTGTGACAAACTAAGCTAGGGCACGAACAATTCTAAACAGCGCCATCTTACAAAATTCTGGTAAGTTCTATTAAACGCAACAAGTGGTACTCCCAAAAAGTTCGAAACAAAATGTAATTATTGGATACACTAGGGTTTTTAGACATATTAGTGCCGGTGCCGTTTTTTGTATGTCAAAATTGCGATTCTGATGATGACTTATGAAATTGTGAAGTATGTCACAATTAACCCCAGCAGTGCCACAAGCAACCCCAGGTTGGGATTAGTTATATGCCAGTTGAACCTATACTTACATTATTCGTTAATAGAGTTGTTTAAAATCTTAAGTTTAATATTTTTGTATTTTTATATTTGAGAAATACCGTAAAATAAATGGTAAATAAAAACAAACATCTAACTTAATTTACAAAAAAAGTAGAAAAAATAATTAACAAAAACTGGCACAGCCAACCCCGGTCTCCACTACATGAAAAACTAAGATAATTAAAGATTAATAAGGTAAAAAAACAATAACCTGCATCTAGGAACAACACCTATACAGGAGTGCTCAGATCCCTTGAAGTAACTTAGCAGTACAAAAAGTCACATTAAGTGGGGGCCAAGCAAGAATGAGTACCTACCTGGTCATCACAATTCAGAATAATATTTACTGAAAATGCCTACACTGTAGTAGTTGATGAGAAAGCCACGTTTAATCGCAAATGTCAAACCGGCATTTGGTAATATTGACATGACAAGTGACAAGAGAAAGTACCACCCTGCACGCCAAAGTGTAGACGATAACAATAAATTGAAATGAAAAGATAAACATTTGAGTACAAAGTTAAAATTACAAAATTCTTTTTAAAGAAAGTTGAACAATATTGGAAAATGAGAAGAGAAGGTTGATAAGTGACAGGTGACAAGTGGGAAGAAAAAGCAAGGTTAAGAAACAAATACGAAAATATAAACAAATAGTTCCACTCGATGTACTGAACACCAAATACGTCAATTTTGACGTTTAACGGAGCTTAATCTTAAAAAAGCATATTTGTTGTTCCATAATCCATTCAACAAACTCCCTTTGCTGTCCGTGGTCAGTAGACTTCAGTATTGTTACCTATACTGGGCTTCAGTTCTTCTGTCAATTGAAGTCTGTAAGTATGAAAATGCAAGTCGTTAGTTAGAATCCGCCATAGAGAGTTTCTCGAAATGTTCCATTCTTGATTTTTTTTCACTATGCAAATAATATACGGTAAAAATTTCAAAAATTTCTTATATACTAAAATTTTCGTCTTAATCACCTTAAATTACCGCAACCAGTTTAGTTATTTTCAGATTTAAATTAAGATAATTAAAAAAAAATTATTCTACAGACACGTTATATAACTTTTTCACTAAAATTAAATAAAATTCTAATGAAATTATTCCTACTGCTAGGATATAATATATTATTAAATATAGAATAAAGAAATCATGGTGCAACAAACGCTCTCTCGTTAGGACCACCATCGAGAAGGTGATTTTTCATTTTCAAGTTTTATGTAGTACGTACACTAATTTAGAGACCGTATTCTTATTTTGATGAGGTGATTATTCATTCGGTTCGGAAAATTATATTTATTATTGAGATATTAGCGGCGAGATCAGATGAAATTCGCGTTGGTACTTTCATGGATCGCCGCGGCGAAATCTTTATTATTTGATTGCTTCAAGATGGTCGAACAATTGAAATCGGACTTGTTTACTGAGATTTGATGGTGCGATAAATTACAATGAAAGAGAAAATTATCAAACCCTATTTGAACCTTCTGGAATTTACTATACCGCTATAGTGGCAGTATTCAATTATATTTTTTTATGATAGATTTTTGACTTAATTTTTATACAGCGTGACCCATTTTATATGTATATTCTCTATTTATGAACCGATTTTTTTTAGAGTGATGTAGAGAATGCAAAGTTCTATTAAACCACAAAATTTGATCATTGAAAATTCATTTTCAATTCACCCCATGATTTTTTTCGCACTGTATTATAATATTTATTTTGAAAATATGAAGACGGAATTATTATTATTATTAAGTAAAAGTAATAAGAACAGAGATTGAGGAATTAAAAATATTGGTAAATTAGTAATTTCGTTACATGTTTAAATGTAGTAGAAAAAGCTCTTTAGAATCAAAATAATAGTTTATTCATTTATTCGTGCAGTCTCAGTTATGGTAACAACTGAGTGGTCCGATACAAATTAATTTCCAAGTCCACTCAAGCTGTAATTTTTAGCTATTAACCCACTAAGAATTACAACTGCTAGAGCATTCTGTCGGAATCTCATAAAACTAACTTAAAGATTAACTCGACTTATAAGGTTTTGCGTTAAACAGCATGTTAGTTGAGAACTACTATGACTTTTATGAGATTTTGTTCTTTGAAAAATTTCTTTACATTAGGTTGAGGCAATGCATATTTTAGAGAATTTCCATTGAGCAACACAAGGGGGCAGCAGGGATCCGGAGGTCCTCCCCGGGAAAATTTTGAGATTTTTTAACCCTGCTTAATTTCAATTAAATTGGAGCTCTTTACATTTTCCCTTTGCCAACATTCAGTTTTAATTAATATAGTTTTGATTAATATAAAGGGCCTACAAGATTCTTAAAATAAATATAAATTCTTTGAAATTTGTAAGAGATACTGAAAAAAGAAAGTTCAAGAATGAAAATTGAGTCAAGGAGATTCGTGGAAAGAGGAAAAAAATAGTGCATTGTATAGAAAATGTATAGAAAACTAGTAAATAAAATGTTAATAAAATTAAAAGCGAAAAAAATTGAGCAAAAAACGAATATAAAATGTGGATAAAAGGAAAAAGGGAAAAAAGGAAAAAAGGGGAAAAAAGACCATGAGAGGGTGAAACAAAAATAAATAAGGGGGAAAGTAAGTTTGCTCGGGCAAAAATATAGAGTAATACCTGAAAGTCGAATGAAATAAAATGCAGCAAAAAAGAAGGGGAATAAAAAATGGACAATACGCGAAAAAGTGGTAAAAAAGGAAAAGGTTGGGAAAAAATAAAAAAAAAAGGGGGAAGAGAGGGGGAAAATGATAATCAACTTTAGCTCAGGGTAGAGTAACTTCGCTTGTTGTAGAATAACAGCTCAAGGTAGATTAAAAAAAGTGGGGAAATATAATGCGGGAAACAATGAAGACGAAGGAGAAAATATGGGGAAAAAGTGAGAAAATTCAGGAAAATCGATCTAATTTTCCCCAACTTTGCTCGGGGTAGAATAACAGCTTAAGGTATATTAAGAAAGTGGGGAAAAAGGAGGAAAAGGATGTCAAAATGAAAAATAGGTGGAAGAAACGGAGAAAGTTAGAAAAATGGGCAAAATAGGGGTATAAATATAAAACAGAAAATTAAGTGATTTTTAACAGTAAAATAAGAAGAGAAAGTAACAAATATAGGTAATTAAATAAATAGAAAAAGAAAATATAAGTAGTATTATAAATATTAAATTATTATGATGTATTTGAGGTAATAATAGTAAATTTAAAGAAACAAAAATATGTGGCTTGAAATGTGGTTGAAAATGTGAATGAAATGAAATATTACACGGTTTAAAAACTCATGATATTTTTAGTACTTATCCGGCCCGAGAAATTCACTTTAATATTAAACACAAGAACTATACTCACCACGAAATTTATGGACATAACGCTATGTTGACATTTTGGTCTTTTAAACAGGCGTAATCAGAGTAAAGGAGCTAGGCCGATTCCTCCGAATTCCCCATGTTAAATCCCATAAGAAATCGGTAAGGTCCATTCTGGCATAACTGCGGTAATTCAAGGTCAAGATGCGTTTGATGGTGTTGTATTCATTCGTTTCAATTATATGTCTCTATTTATAATCTGACAGATCTCTGAATAGTCTAAAGAACGTTGGCTCAAGTCTTCAGGTCTGTCAGATTAAAAAGAGAGACACAGAATTGAATGGAATCTGACAGAGGAGAAAAGCCTGAAGAATGTTGGTTCAAGTCTGTTAGATGCGTCCGGTCGAGCGATTACGAATGACCTTGAATTACCGCAATTTTGTCAGAATGGACCTTAGCGATTTCTAATCAGAATAAAATTTTTCGTTAGTTTCAGGTGACCAGATAACTTTTTCCAAACCGGGATTTGGTTGAAACTGCACAAAATAGTTTCGTTTTTTTTTTAACATTCCAAGAATGGGAGTAGCTGAAATAATGAATGTATATACAGACAGGAATGCGCCTAGTACTCTTCGTGCGAAATACTAATAGGCGCCTTTGACCCTATATGTATTGAGCTATCATAAAAACATTAAATAAATATGTATCTTAAAAACGATATGTAAAGATTATACGTTTTTTTATGTGAAAATCATTGAGTTATAAAAAAAATAGATTTAAATGCCAGAGGCGTAAAAAATGGGAGGGGAAAGGTGACATTTCTTCCAAATGCACACCATTGAATCAATAATGGAAACATGTTTTTTCATTAATATATCCCCCTTTACATTTAAAACAAACCTCAATATATTCATTCATTTTAAAGTTATTAAATAAAATCATTTAATTCATTCCTTATATCATTTTATCCAATTTTACGATATAAATAAATTTATTAACAATTTTCAAATGATTTTTTAAAGATAATTCACGGGTTTTTCAAGGATTATTTATGACATTTTAAGGATTTTTCAAGGTTTTGTCAAGGATTTATTAGATATTGGTACTGATCACGAATTTTTTAACAATTTTCAAATGACTTTTTAAATATTTTTCACGGATTTTTTAGGGTTTTTAAGGCATTTTCAAGGTTTTTCAACGTTTTTAATGTGTACTAAAGGTTTTTAAAAGTTTTTTCAAGGTTATTTCAAGAGTTTTCAAGGATTTATCAATGACTTTTCATGACATTTTAAGGATTTATCAAGGATTTTTTAAGAATTTTTCAAGGATTTGTCAAGAATTTATCAAGGATTTATTATATATTTTTCACGAATTTTTCAAGGATTTATCAAATCAACATTTTAGCTAAATTTGAAGAACTCACGGTTAACACTTTTCAAATGATTTTTTGAAGATTTTTTTTTACGGTTTTGTTAAGGATTTTCAAGGTTTTTTAAGTTTTTTTCAAGTTTTTTCAGGTTTTTTCAAGATTTTTTAAGGTGTTTTCAAGGGTTTTTCAACGTTTTTAAGGTGTGTTGAGTGTTTTTTTAATGTTTTTAAAAGTTTTTTCAAGGTTATTTCAAGGATTTATTAGATATTGGTACTGATCACGAATTTTTCAACAATTTTCAAATGACTTTTTAAATATTTTTCACGGATTTTTTAGGGTTTTTAAGGCATTTTCAAGGTTTTTCAACGTTTTTAATGTGTACTAAAGGTTTTTAAAAGTTTTTTCAAGGTTATTTCAAGAGTTTTCAAGGATTTATCAATGACTTTTCATGACATTTTAAGGATTTATCAAGGATTTTTTAAGAATTTTTCAAGGATTTGTCAAGAATTTATCAAGGATTTATTATATATTTTTCACGAATTTTTCAAGGATTTATCAAATCAACATTTTAGCTAAATTTGAAGAACTCACGGTTAACACTTTTCAAATGATTTTTTGAAGATTTTTTTTTACGGTTTTGTTAAGGATTTTCAAGGTTTTTTAAGTTTTTTTCAAGTTTTTTCAGGTTTTTTCAAGATTTTTTAAGGTGTTTTCAAGGGTTTTTCAACGTTTTTAAGGTGTGTTGAGTGTTTTTTTAATGTTTTTAAAAGTTTTTTCAAGGTTATTTCAAGGATTTATTAGATATTGGTACTGATCACGAATTTTTCAACAATTTTCAAATGACTTTTTAAATATTTTTCACGGATTTTTTAGGGTTTTTAAGGCATTTTCAAGGTTTTTCAACGTTTTTAATGTGTACTAAAGGTTTTTAAAAGTTTTTTCAAGGTTATTTCAAGAGTTTTCAAGGATTTATCAATGACTTTTCATGACATTTTAAGGATTTATCAAGGATTTTTTAAGAATTTTTCAAGGATTTGTCAAGAATTTATCAAGGATTTATTATATATTTTTCACGAATTTTTCAAGGATTTATCAAATCAACATTTTAGCTAAATTTGAAGAACTCACGGTTAACACTTTTCAAATGATTTTTTGAAGATTTTTTTTTACGGTTTTGTTAAGGATTTTCAAGGTTTTTTAAGTTTTTTTCAAGTTTTTTCAGGTTTTTTCAAGATTTTTTAAGGTGTTTTCAAGGGTTTTTCAACGTTTTTAAGGTGTGTTGAGTGTTTTTTTAATGTTTTTAAAAGTTTTTTCAAGGTTATTTCAAGGATTTATTAGATATTGGTACTGATCACGAATTTTTCAACAATTTTCAAATGACTTTTTAAATATTTTTCACGGATTTTTTAGGGTTTTTAAGGCATTTTCAAGGTTTTTCAACGTTTTTAATGTGTACTAAAGGTTTTTAAAAGTTTTTTCAAGGTTATTTCAAGAGTTTTCAAGGATTTATCAATGACTTTTCATGACATTTTAAGGATTTATCAAGGATTTTTTAAGAATTTTTCAAGGATTTGTCAAGAATTTATCAAGGATTTATTATATATTTTTCACGAATTTTTCAAGGATTTATCAAATCAACATTTTAGCTAAATTTGAAGAACTCACGGTTAACACTTTTCAAATGATTTTTTGAAGATTTTTTTTTACGGTTTTGTTAAGGATTTTCAAGGTTTTTTAAGTTTTTTTCAAGTTTTTTCAGGTTTTTTCAAGATTTTTTAAGGTGTTTTCAAGGGTTTTTCAACGTTTTTAAGGTGTGTTGAGTGTTTTTTTAATGTTTTTAAAAGTTTTTTCAAGGTTATTTCAAGGATTTATTAGATATTGGTACTGATCACGAATTTTTCAACAATTTTCAAATGACTTTTTAAATATTTTTCACGGATTTTTTAGGGTTTTTAAGGCATTTTCAAGGTTTTTCAACGTTTTTAATGTGTACTAAAGGTTTTTAAAAGTTTTTTCAAGGTTATTTCAAGAGTTTTCAAGGATTTTTCAATGACTTTTCATGACATTTTAAGGATTTATCAAGGATTTTTTAAGAATTTTTCAAGGATTTGTCAAGAATTTATCAAGGATTTATTAGATATTTTTCACGAACTTTTCAAGGATTTATCAAATCAACATTTTAGTTAAAATTGAAGAACTTACGGTTAACAATTTTCAAATGATTTTTTGAAGATTTTTTACGGTTTTTTTTTAAGGATTTTCAAGGTTTTTTAAGTTTTTTTTTTCAAGTTTTTTCAGGTTTTTTTCAAGATTTTTTAAGGTGTTTTCAAGGTTTTTTCAACGTTTTTAAGGTGTGTTAAGTGTTTTTTTAATGTTTTTAAAAGTTTTTTCAAGGTTATTTCAAGGATTTATTAGATATTGGTACTGATCACGAATTTTTTAACAATTTTCAAATGATTTTTTGAAGATTTTTTACGGTTTTTCTTTAAGGATTTTCAAGGTTTTTTAAGTTTTTTTCATGTTTTTTCAGGTTTTTTTCAAGATTTTTTAAGGTGTTTTCAAGGTTTTTTCAACGTTTTTAAGGTGCGTTAAGTGTTTTTTTAATGTTTTTAAAAGTTTTTTCAAGGTTATTTCAAGGGTTTTCAAGGATTTTTCAAGGATTATTAAAGGATTTTTTAAGAATTTTTCAAAGATTTGTCAAGGATTTTTCAAGAATTTATCAAGGATTTTTTAAGGATTTATTAGGCATCTTCAGACAAACATTGTAAGCGTCATTTGCAAATACCCTGTATAAAAAAAATCCAAAAACTGAAATCCGAATCCAAGTAAAAATTAGACAAATAAATTTTGACCATAAGCAATAAAATGTTTCTCTTCTTTCTTCTAGGCCCATTTGCAGATGTTTTAAAAATTTATGGAATTGTAGGTAGGCAAATATAGTTACTAATTTTTACATAATAAAATTTCACCGCCGGAATTGGTGGATGCGCCTTTATAAGGCCTCTGTATACAGACTCTAAAAACAATAAAGTTTCTCTTCTAGATACGAGAAGACGATTGACGAAAGAATTTTTGAATTCGGTATAGATATTAATTTTTGGTAAATATCAGTGTGGCAATATGATAAAATTAATTCACATCCATCGTAGATGCAAAGTTATACAAGTGAATTGTATTTGTTTTATTAACATATAATAAGTTGTGGAATATATACATAATTATAGTAACATACAGCTATTAAATATATTGATGTAATGATAGAATATTTTTAGGCAAATATAATAGAGTTAATTTAAATAAAATCAAGGTACAAACCCACATATAGTGTTTATTTATATTGAAGATAAATAAAAAAAATATATATTTATTATAAATTATTAAATATCTCCTACTATATAGATGCACGTCAATAGTTTATAGTGGATATGATAAGGGAGTGAAAATTATGGGTACATGAATTGGTAATACGAAAATTTTTTTAAAGGTAATTAATTAATTAAAATACAATGCATATTTCAACATCCTAACCAAAAATCAAAACATTTTGAAAAATGTTATGATAAAAGGACAAAATTCATTGTGGTATAAGACTTTGAATTTCATTTAATTTATTATCTATATATCTCAATTTTAATAATGCACGACACTGGACATATTATAGTTCACTTAGTTGTTTCAGTAGATTTTTACAAAAATCAGATTAGACACTTTTCACCTCTTGAAATACGGTAACCAAATTCCAACAGGTCCCTTCAATACTTTGACCCGGCTTGATACTTTATCAACGTCGCATAAATTTGACTGAAAACCATAGAAAAAATCCACCCGAAAGCTACAAAAGGGCGGCGTTCGAAAGATGTTTTGACTAGCTTTCACCTGTACCGGTAAATAGCTATGTTTAATGTCAAAACAGACAAAAGGTCGACCATAATTCAGTGATGGACGGCGCCCTGGTGAGTCGAGTTGTGTGGTATTCGCTATCTGACAGAAATCGACATTGTCAGCGCTTAAATAAATGTCTTTTTCGTTTATTATGAGTCTCTTTTCGGTACACACTTATTTTTTTTTCCACATTAGCATACGTGATTTTACATTTTTGTTTTTAGCTGGTCATTCCGCTAAAATACGTACGAAATCACGCACAGAAAAAAAAATTATTAAATTATTAACAAATAATTTCGATAATGAAAATAAAAACAATATGATATTAATGATATTAATAAGAAAATTACATCAAATTAATGAACGTCAACAACGGTCGTACGTAAATTTTCTTTTTCATGGAATCAATGAATAATAGTCATGGATCTATATTTGCTGGTTATTAATACTATGGACCAATTTACATTAGTTTATGATAGACGTACGTTAAATCAATGAACAGTGAACATGGATCTATGTTCGATCGTTATTGATATTATACGAATAGAATTTATTGGTATTTAGCAATAGTAGTTACAGTATCCGTCAGATATATAATTTTATTTAACAATTGTGTAGTCTTTGTCACATTTTTTTAAAATGCAGAATAATTAATTTTGTTATTTTGACTCAAAATTATCTTGTATTGTTCACTGATTGTATGTGCCTTCTACTTGTAAATAAGTCAAATGCATATTTTTTATAGGCGCTTCAAGAAAAAAATTAATTTTTGTAACACCCCAAGAACTTTTTATTGTAATTTTTTTTAATATTACTGAGGTTCAATGCATTTTGAACTAAATTTTGATACAAAAGATGTTTTAAAAACATAAAATTATTGAGGGTGAAAAATCTTATGCCACTTTCCAATCACGAAAGGGTTTCTTCAAAATAAAGGCTTGCTCTATGCGTATTTTTTATTGCAAAAACTATTCACAAAATATATGAACCTAGGGGCTCCAAATGGCAATCTTATATGTTTAAAAACTGTCTTTTCTACAAGTTGGAAATTTTTTGCTCTGGTGTGGAAATCATTCTTGCAAATCTTTTATAGAACATTTTTTTATCACAAATCGCCCATACAATTGAAGCTTATTTTCCAACTAAAAAAAAGAAATAAAAAGATAGTCCTCCCTAAATTTAAAATAAAAACGAAAAAATTTAAAAATAAAGTTCTCATTTCTATATGAAATCTCTTAATCAATATCAATCTATGAAGAATAAATAATATGTAATATAATTTATATAAAAATATGAAGTTTTATAAACATGTATTGAGAAAAATATGACGATTCTTTTGTTTATTTTGGAAAAATTTAAATTAAACCAAAAAAATCAATTCCATCTATAGTTCTCAAGATACATTAATTTATTTTGTTTAAATGGTGACTTTGGACAAAATTAACGGTTAGAATTTTAATTTAAATTTTACATTTTAGGAAATATTTTTTTACCTTCCGAATTCCTCTCTCCGCCGAGATTTCTTGAAAGTCGATTTTCGGAGACTATATCCAAAGCAATTTTGGGTATTATATTAATTATATACCTTCCCTCTTTTTTTGATCTCATAATATTAAATATTTCAAATGAATAAATATTTATTCTTAGTTACCAATTTTTGAAGCCGATCAATATTTTTTTTCCGATTAATGTGTTTCTTTGTTCTTCATCAAATTTTTGATTAGCTTCGTAAAAGCAAATAAAGCATCTGCCCTTTACTGTATTCAATATATATATTGGCCAAATTTATTTTTGCCCCAGCATCTGGAGTTTCTCGCTGAGAGCGTATGTAAGATAAAGAAGTAGATGGGATTGGTGATGACCATACCTGATGGTCAATGATGGATTTTTCCTAAACAAAATTGTTGATTTATGATTTACTTTTTTCGCGTTTGAGTTAAAATATCAAAAGTTTGTTTTATATCGTATCTGGAATATATTACATTATTTAAAGATACACTCAAAAAATTAAATATACTCCGTTAACAAAATAGGTTCTATTAAGCTCTTAACGAATTTTTTTTATTATTGTTACATAATATTATAATTTTAACAAAAAAAAACCTTTGCATAATAATTCGTTTTCATTGACAGTAACGTGTAAGATTTATATAATAAATCCTACATTATTAAACTAATGAAAAATATTTTGTCTTGCATATAAAATTTTATCATATGAATACTATTCTTTAATTGACATAATAGCAATTTTCTGTTAGCCATTGACAACAATTTTATAACCGTAACTTAAAAGATATTGTTACATTTATATTATTTTTCTGTTGTACTAAGTTATACTTTGCTAATGTTATATAAACTATTGTTTATTTTACATATATATATAGTTATTACAACCAATTATTAACTTAACGAAAGAATATGTTTATCTATACAATAATATTCTGTTAAAATAAAAGAAATAATATAGTATTAATTTTAAACTGTACTGATATAAATCAGAAGTGTTACGGCAATCTATATAATATTAAATTAACAACGCCAGTGTAAAGTTGACAAAAGTACTGTTAAACTTCTAAGAACGAAGTTACGTCGGTGTTCCAGGAGTTAAACTAGAGCTGCGAACCTTTGTTTTCTCCTGTTAAAAACATATTTCGCTAATGCCGTTTTAGCGATAGTTCCGAAATACTATTAAATAAAGCATAAATAACACATCTCTATATACAGTTTGCTTGGGGGTATGTGTTTTCGTTCGGTAGTTGTCGACACAGTGCAGGTTGTGAGGTATCGATGTAACGTTTTTGTAATGGTTATAAAAAAAAACAAAAAAGGTGTTTTTTTGAAGAAAAAACAACTAAAAATAATTTTCAAACAAATTGGTATCTTTGAAGGGGTGAAATTGAGCCAAAAGTGTGTTGGTAAGTACCTTAATTTATTATGAATTAGATTAAGTATACTTGTGGGTATTTTATTGAACTTATAGTAGGGTATTATAATTATATGTGTTAATTATAATAACCTACTAATGGTAGTTTGTGTAAATTTAAATTTTACTCTAACATTAATCCTGTTTTAGATAATAAAATATACGTGGATACATTTTTATATTTGAAGTCGTACCATATCAAGGAATTCTGTTCTGAAGAACCAAAAATAAATATAAGAGATAAAATCATTTTTGAAGAATTTGTTAGGATTCTTCAGAATTTATATAAGAGGTATCTGGATTAAATATGATTTGTTTTATTTGTAAAAAAATATTTCAAAATCTATACATATTAATAAGAAGGTACAAAAAGTGGGAACTAAAAAAGTTTTAATTAAATACACCATAGCTGATTCCCAAGACGCATTTATGGTAAAGGGTGCCAGTTTACAGGAAGTGGAAACTAAACTTTTATTATTAAAAAGTAAAAAGTTACTTATTCAACCCCACCTAGTAGTCATTTATGATGACAATTTATTTAACCCCAAACAATATTTGGTTTGTTGCGACCAAATTAAATACACTTTTTTTTCTCCAATTTCGGCTCTAAACTGCTGCCTTCAATTGTATCACGTTTTTAATTTAAATTATCCAATAGAATGTGTAGCTGTCTGGCAATTTTTACAAATTTATTTTTTTAATATTAAAACTCAACATGATGTGGTACTTCCAAACATTACTATGTTTATAAATGAACTAAACAAAAATGTTCCGATTTAAAAAATGTTAATTTTTTCCATTTGAAGAATAATGGCTGATGAAAACCTTGCATTCTTGCAACTAATTTTTGATGTTATTAATATTTTATAAAGAATCTTAAAACATGGTTGTTTTGAAACTTTTGTAATTATGTAATATTTTTTAGTTTTTAGTTGTAAAAAATACACATTTTCTTTTTTCCAAGTATTTTAATTTATTTAACCTTTTACCTTCATACATATATTTTTAAAAACGCATAGAAAGGATGACAAATACAAAAATGCAGACGAATTTGCCTCAAATGAAATACTTTGTCTTCAATTTCATTCTTTCTTGGAATTTTAGAAATTATGAACTTATAAAAAGGACATTTGAATCATACATAGCTGTTCTTAAATATGCCAATTAAGGACATTTAATTTAAAGTTCATTTGTGTAGTACGGAAAGTATTTTTTTATATAAAAAACAAAGCTAAATACATGACTAAATTATTTTTTAAATATTTTTAGAATGACTTACTAACCAAAAAATAACTTTTTGGTACATACTGTATATAAATATAGTTAAAACAACAAACTGAAGATAGGTTTAAAAGAAGTATAAGATTAACTTTAAACGTATAATTTGTACTATTTACGATACCACGTGTTACTTGTGACATCGTCAGGTGTTAGTTTAACAATAGTTTTCTATCAATATAATAATATATTTTTATAAATTTAAAAGAAACGTTATTGACATAATAGAGTATCCATACGTATATTTAATAGTTACACAATTAACGTTTCACAAAATTGTTGTCAATTTATCAACAGTTTTCTATCAACGGAATAATATACTTCTATGAATGCAAAAGAAACACTATTGACATAATAAATTATAAATATATATATTTAATGGGTAACATTATTCGTGTAACATAAAAGTATTTTTATGAAGACAAATGTTTACTATAGTATTTAATATATAAACTATTAGCCTAAGAATTATTGTATTATTGTGGTAACAGAAAAGTCATTATATTTACGTGGCTTTATTGTTAGTGGATAATTAACAAAACTCTTTCTGTCAATTTAACAAAATATTAGATTGACCAAATAGGGATCTTACTATTATTAGTGCAACATACATTTTTCGTTGTATTTACTGATAAAATTTTCTGAGTGTATTATACGGAAAAACTAGTTTTACATACAAACCAAATCATGTTGTTCTCTAAATTACTTAAACTATTTCTTTAGGGCCACTTTACAGTTCGCAATGGCAATTATAATTGCAGTAATTTTTATTGCGCGACTGCGCACTGAAACTCTTTCGATAAGCTGTTGCAATTCTTATTGCAATTGCAGAAAATGAGTCGGGACCTATTTTTTATTGCCGCAAGTCGTATTGCAGAAGCAATTCTAGTGGATTTCTTAGTTATATTTATGTTACCAACGGTAATAAAAGTCACTACACCAAAAATATTTTTGACTTTCTATGATTTGACATTTGCTATAATTTTTTTTATTTATATTTGTGTTTATAGTATTTTTGTGCACATTAAGTGGTAATAGAAAAAGGACTGAAAACTAGTGAAAACCATGAGTTTATGTCATCATTTCGTAATATTATTGTTCACGATGATTAATCTATGGTGAAGCAGCATTAATTTTGGCGCGTTGTTTAGAAGTTTATGGTTGTGTTCGTAAAATCAATGTTTAGTATCCATTGAAACAATGAAGACCGTTTATTAGTTTTTTATGGTTGCTGTTCATAGATCTATGACAAAAAAATATTGTTTTAATGATAAAGAACATTGATTAATAATCCATGCACTTAGTTATTAGTCTATGATCAAATATCATTGTATTAATCACCGATTCATAATATTAATCTTGAAAAAATTGACAACCAACGTTCATTAATTTTATATACAAAATTTTTATCTGTGATTAACACTGCCAATTAAATAGTTACATTCAAATTTTTTAGTATTTTTAGAAAAATATTATAACTATCCATGAGGAAATCTATATATAAAATTCTTGCAAATTTTAAAAACGGATCGAAACTTATTTAAGTATGTAAAAATAGACAATGAAAAAATCAACAAACCGCCGACAAATCCATTGAAAAGGTAACTAGGTGTATGTTACAGGAAATAATAGCGAAAAACTTTCTTGCACCAACAATGGATCAAACCCATCAAAGGAACCATCGAAAACGAATTAGACACCTCAAGTCAAAATATATCACAAAGCAACAATAGATCCAAGTTTACCTTATCGTTTGGCGACAAAGTGCCGCTTATATGGTCGAAAAGTCAAAGTCCGGGTGGCATCATTTTATCAACAAAAAGGGAACAATACCTGCGAGAAATCAAAGTTTGCACCGAATGGCGGCCTTTGCTTGTACTCGTCTTTGTATTTCGAAATAAGGAGATTAGTTCGTTTTGACATATTGTGGTAAACAAGGTTAAGTAATTGTAGTGAGCTATATATCACTTCTGTTCAGGTATATCAATGGAAACACGTAAAGAGAGGTTTTGAATAGGCGGCAAAGTACTAAGAGAAATTTTACCTTTACTAAAGTCACATGGGGATTTTTCAACTTTACTTTATAGAGTATACAACATTCTTATCTATTAAACATTAAATCTTTGAAAAGAAATAGTTAAAATTTCACATTCTTCAATGACATGATTTTAGTATTAAAATAAATTTTTTAAGGTTCAATTAATACCAGGCGATACAATAAAAAACGCAAACTTTATATTTAAACCGATTACAGATAACAAAAATAGACAAGAAAAAATCAAATGTTTTTGTTTGTTTTATGATATCTTTTTAAAGTTAGGAAAAAAGGATTATTTCAAAAAATGTATCCCTATACTACTGTACTTTTTGATAGCATTTTAACAAAAATTAAGTCCTAACCACACAGCGTCTATTTAAATTTTTTTTTTACACAATAATAACGATGATAGGGTGCGAATAATTTATAATGAATAACCCTGTACTTGCCACGGTCGTTTTTGCACTCACAGTGCAAAATCCAGTATTAAATTAACGTTATTAGTAATTAAAATAGACAGTAGAAATAAAACTCCAAAATATGTAAAAAATAGTGAAAAATAAGAAAGAATAGGGTAAAATAGGGAAATTAGAACAAAATAGATAAAAATAGAAACAAATGGACAAAAACAGGAAAAAGTAATGATAAACAGGAAAAAATACGAAAATACAAAAAACAAACAAAGCTTTGTCGTCCAGGTTTAAAGAGATAATAATAAGAATTAAGAATTAGTATTAGAAAAAAAAATAGAGTATTATTGTCATATTAAAAAAAAAATAAACATGAACAGTGAAATGATTTTAAGGGCTAGAATAGTTAGATAAAAGCAAAAATAAGATTATATATACCAGAAACCACGTGTGTATTTTGCAGAGTTGTTAATCTGATGCCTTCCTTTTTGAAGCACACGCTTTCGCAGCTTTAATAATGCCTTTGTATATATAAAGATGAGATGTAGTGAAACGTTGAATGTGTAATAAAATTTCAAGTGGGTGTAAATATGGTAATGAAATATGCAATAGCTTATACATCTTTAATATTATTGCCTACTGTGTATTTTTACGTACAGGTTGTTAAAAAGTCATGAATATAAAATGGTACATAATATACAAGTGCGTTTTGTAAATATATGGTTCAACAAGAAATAAAAAAAATCGGTTGTGTCGCCCCAAAACTTTCTCGATGAGTATCCACAAATACTTTTTCAGATATTTAAAGTTTTTTGATAGTGACACTTCTGTTTGACAGATGTCGTACTAAAACTAATGGGTTCTTCCGACGGGTTACCCAAAGCGATATACCAAATTTCAGCTCAATCGGTTTCAACGTGTGGCCTCTATCGTGGATGAATACACACAGACAGACAGACAGACAGACAGACTTCCATCTGGAAATGGTCTTAATCATTTCAGGTTACCTCAAAATGGATATTTCCATCTTTATCTCGAAATTTTTTTTAGCTCGTTCACAATACTTTTCTCGGAGGTGGATTGGGAAAGTAAAAACTCAAAAAATTTCAAATGTCAAAAAATCTCAAATGTCAAAAAATCAGAAATCTCAAAAAATTACAAAAATCTCAAAAAAAGGTAAAATACCTCAAAACCATAAAAAATCTCAAAAATCATCAAATAATTTGAAAAATTTTCAAAAAAAGTCTCAAAAAATTTTCAGACGCTTCAAAAACATCTCAAAAATCTCTAAAAAATTCTTAAAAAATCTAAAAATTCACAAAGAATCTCAAAAAATTTAAAACGTCAAACCTCGAAAAATTCAAAAAAGTACATATCTCAAAAACTCAAAAATTTGATCAAAAAATCTCTAAAAATTCAAAGAAGCCAAAAAATCTCAAAAACTAAAAAAACTTAAAAACGTTCAAAAATTAAATCTGAAAAGATCTTAAAAAACCTGAAAACAATCAAAAAATATATCAAAAAAAAACTCAAAACAACTCAAAAAAACTAAAAAAACTCAAAGAATTTCAAAAACTCTTTAAAATCTTCAAAAAAACTTATAAAACTCAAAAACTCAAAAAATGTTTTAAAAAAAATTAAAAATCTCATAAAATCTAAAAATTTTTAATGAATCTAAAAGGATTCAAGGAGTCTCAAAAAACTAAATTGAATTTCAAAAAAATTTCAAAAAATCTTGAAAAATAATAAAAAGTCACAAAATAACTCAAGAAATTTCAAATAAATCTCAAAAAATCTTAAAACACATCAAAAAATTCTAAAAAAATCTAAAAAGTCCCAAACAATCTCAAATAATCTCAAGAAATCTGAAAAAACTCAAAAATCTCTAAAAATCTCAAAAAACCTCAAAAAAAAATCAAAAACCATTAAAAAGTCAAAGAAAAATTGAAAAAAAAATTGGACAATATTGGAAAATCTTGAAACAGTCCAAAAAATTCTCAAAAAATCTATAAATTCTTAAAAAATCTAAAAAGTCCCAAACAATCTCAAAAAATCTCAAAAATCTCAAAAAATCTCAAAAATGTCTGGAAATCTCAAAATCTCAAAAAAAAACAAAAACTATTAAAAAGTCACAGAAAATTTGAAAAAAAATGGACAAAATTTTAAAATCTTTAAATTCTTAAAAAATATAAAACGTCCCAAACAATCTCAAAAAATGTCAACAAACTCAAAAAACTCAAATAATCTAAAGAAATCTTAAAAAATCTCAAAAATGTCAAAAAACCTCAAAAATCTAAAAAAAAATCAAAAAAACCCAAAAACAAAAAGTCAAAGAAAAATTGAAAAAAAAATTGGACAAAATTCTAAAAGATTGTAAAAAAATAGAAAAAAATCCACGAATCCTTTTTCAGATATTTAATGTTTAAGTTCTAAAATTTGACATTTTTTATTTTTGACAGGTGACAGCTAGAGAAATAATTTTGACTGTTCTGAATAGAGTTTTTCAGGCGCTTTCAAATGACATCGTTCTTTCGAGTAACCCAAACCTATATACCAAATTTCAGCTCAATCGGATTAAATGTGTGGCCTACATCGTGGAAGAATACACACACACATACACACAGACAGACAGACTTCCATTTGGAAATGGTCTTAATCGTCTCAGGAGACCCCAAAAAAGATATTTCTGTTTTTATCTCGAACTTTTTTTTTAGCTCATTCACAATACTTTCCCTTCTAGGAGGTAGGTCGGGAAAGTAAAAATTTATATAGTAAAAAATAAATAAAAAAATGAACATTTTTGTAAATTCATTTATTAAATTTTTTTTAATAAATATCATATTTTTTTATTTTATTACTTAAAGTAAATACATTTTTATTTTTTCCTTATGCCTTGTGATTTCCAGTTAATTCAGATTAATTGAAAACAAAAACACTAAAATAAAATGAAAAAAAAAAATTCAAAACACAATCCATTTGTTAAAAACTCGTATAAAATATTAAAGCTGCAACTATTTAAAAAAAATTAAAACAGTCATCATAAATATTCATTAGGGGGACCTGAAACTATACAAAAGCCACATTCTTTTCAAAATTATGAGAATTATATTGCCCAATTGTGTCAGACAAAATTAGAGAATTATTTGAACAAAGACCTGGCCTTTTGCTTTCGTGACGATGTTTGCTAAAATTGTTTCAAGTAGGTATCTTGTTTGTAACATGCGATGTTTATAAAATTATTTGGTAGGTGCAAAATATTATTCCAGGACCGACGCCTTTGAAAATTAAAAGAATAATAAAAAAACTCCTATAGTTATACCCCTTAATTTTTTTTGAAATTAGTTGAACAAATAGGCGTGGAAGATGTTTCGGCCAAAAAATTGCCATCATCAGACTTACAATACAAATTATAAAACTTGTTAGATACACAATAAGAAATCACAAAATTAAGTTACTTTCTAAAAGCTTCCGCTCGTGCAACAAATGATTTATAAAATGGTATGAATTTAATAACAAATTTAAAAAATTGAAAACATTAATTCGGAGAAAATTTAAAAATAAAAAAAAACATTTGATGCCTCCATACTGGAGGATTCAAAGTTAAAAAAGTTCATATCAAGTTCATACGATGCACGCGGCAACTAAATGTACAATGACAAAATTGACAAGTGACAACTCAAAGACAATTGAATTTGACGTGACAGACAATAAACAGAAAAGGAAAAAAGTAACAGACCACAAGTAGAACTTAATAACGTATGAGATCAAAACTATAAAGTGAAAAAGAAGAAGTTCTACTACGAGGCGGTCAATCGAGGACGGCACGCGAAACACTATTTATATTTTAAAAGAAGTCTTGACTATCTAAATCTAACCTGTGTATTTAAAAATAAAAATAAAAAATATATATCAGGATTTGAACTTGCTTTCATTTATAACGTCTACACTCTAAAGTGATAAATAATCAAAATTTTAAGTTAATGTACAATAAAAGCCGATTAAGGGGAATACACGCTATATTTAGATAGTCAAGACTTCTATTAATAAAATAAATATAAATAGTGTTTCGCGTGCCGTCCTGGATTGACCGCCTTTGAAAATGGCAAAAAGTGAAAAAATCTAGAATGGCACTCATTGGAAAAGGAAGAAAATATAGCAAAAATAACAGAAAAAATATTTGAAGTAGGGAGGTGGAAGGGTGTGAACTTTTAGGGATATAAAATTGTTTATCACGATTTCTGGTAAAACTACAACTCCTATAGAAAAAAGTTAAATAGTAAAGTTGTAAAGATCTACAACTTTTATATTTACACTTTTTTCATGTAATCTCAAAATATCTGCTAAAAATCGAAATAACCGATTTTTTGGTTTTTAATTTTTACCTTCGATAACATTTTCTTTTTCGCGAAATTTGGTGAAAATTTACCTTATTATGTCCCAAATATGCTGTAATTTTTTCGAATCGAAATATTTATTTTTACCCCTTATAAACCGAAAAAGTAACCAATCGAAATTAACCACGTCAAAAAAGCTGCAGTTTATAAAATGTCTGCGCGTTTTTTGTTCATTGAAACTTCCACTTTCTGATGTTGTAAAGTAATATATGTTACTATGGAAAATTTTCTCAGGAAATCCAAAAAAACGAAATAAATTGTGCGCAGCTAAAAAAACGATTTAGGAGTTTGCAAAAAAACATACGAAAATTGTTAGTTTTCTAAATATTAAAGGTGGGATATCAAGTGGATTTAATAAAAAAAATGTGACAGCTGTAATTCTTTTTTTTTTATAAAGTAGAGGTTTCAACGAACAATTAGCGCGCCGATTTTTTTTTAAAGCTGCTTTTTTGACGTTGGTATTTTCGATTGAAAATGAGGTTACTTTTTCGGTTTAAAATCAAAATAAGTAAAAACAAATATTTTGATTCGAAAAAATAAGAAGGTAAGTTTTCACCAATTGCGAAAAAAAAAATTATGCGAGATAAAAATTAAAAACCAAAATATCAGTTATTTTAATTTTTCGCGGATATTTTGAAGATTATAACGTTTTTCACCCTTAAAAGTTCACCCCCTTCCATCTCTCTAGCCCAAATCGCCTGTAAAATATTTTTTCTGTTATTTTTGCTATAATTTCTTCCTTTTTTAATGAGTATCATGCGGTTCTATATTTTTTTGGTCTCAAAAATTATCTGCCTGGGTCTATACGTATATCCACAATGGTTAAATGTGTTTATTTTGATTTGTAGTTAGTTGTTGATAAATTGATAAGGTTGGCTTATGGAATTATTCAGGAGAACTTATAAGAAATATCAAACAGGAGAAATAGCTTCAAAGAGATACAGTATTGGGGGAATTTCTCCATTTTACAGGAATGTTTTCAGCGATACAGATTATTTTGCTGCAGATTCCAAAGAGAAACCAGGTCCATCTACTTCGTCTTCAAAGTGTTCGTTCCAAAAGGAACCAGGTCCATCTACTTCGCCGTTAAAATGTTCGCTCCAAGAAAAACCAGGTCCATCTACTTCTTCATCTAAATATTCGCTCTAAGTGGAACCAGGTTCATCTACTTTGTCTTCAAAACGTTTGCTCCAAGACAAATCGGAAAAAGTTATTTAAAAATTATAACACCTTTTGGTATTAAACCAAAAATCCCACAGAAACCAAGAGTATCTAACCGTGGGCGAAAAGTATCAAAATCGACCAATATATCGAGTTCTCCGTATATGTAAGAACTACAGAAGGCAGGAACAAAACAAGAAAAAGAAAATGGAAAAAGCAAAACTAAATTTAAGCAAAGTACAAAATAAAACAAAGAAATTACAAATCAAAAAAGAAAAGTTTAAGAAATCCAAGAAGAACCGACAAAGCCTACTGAACCGGATGCAGAGCGTTTCTCTTGTAACGGAAATTTTAGCGAAGATATTAGGAGAGGAAAATGGGTCATGTGCATCATGTGTGGCCATTGGGTGCATAGTGTTTTTTAAGTTATTTATTCCTTTTTGGATGCTCTGTAAATTTGATGCATTCTGTAAATTTGATGCATGTAATTTTAAATACCCTATTCCAAATTACCTGCAGGTAAAACTGTTTATTTTTTAGATAAGTCCAAATATCTTTTATTTTCTTTATGTCAATTTTTTGTTTGGAAATACATATTTTCTATAATAATTTTGCATATTTTTATCCCTTATCGATTAAGGATTTTTTTATAAATAGGGTTCCGAATTATCTTCATTTCCTCTATTTGTGGATTAATTAAAAAGTAGTTAAATGTGTAAATTGTTTATAGGTATAACATTCCTATATATGTATATATGTAAATTTCGGTCATGTTTTTTTGTTCTACTTAATGATAGTGTCTATAACATGAAAATTAAAAATGTATACACATATTTCGCTGATGCATGAGAACTATTATAGGTATTTTGTATTCCAAAAAAAAAACCAATTACAAAGACGGCAATAGTTAAAACAGAAATTGAATTATGTATACAAGAGGCCAGAATAAAGATAAAGATCTCATTGCTTGAATTATGACAAAAAACGGCATAATTAACACATTGAACCTTCCGAAGCCGCGTTTACAATGGAAAATAAGTCAACTGATATATACAACGAAAACAAACCAGTTGGGATTGAAGACGACTTGTCTACACGACATGGCTGGCTAGATTATTTGAACACAATACTCAAACCAGCTATTAACGCTGTTTTATAGTGGTATAGCCGGTTACCTGTTCTTTCTCTAAGCGGCCATCTTGAATTGTTCACGTTTTGAATAAATAAGCTATTAAGTTTTTGTAGGTCGGCAGCGAAGGTACACCCTATGTCGTAAATTATGTTGTTTTCAACCTCTATTATAAACCACAATGGTCTCAAGTTTTTTACCGCGATCCCATCCCGATGGTGATGCCTACAACGAACACTTGTATATCGAACCGATATTCTTTTGTCCACGAAATTTACGGCTCCAAAAATTCTCGGTTTAATTAAAATTCTAATAATTTTTTTTTTAACTAACACTGTCATATTTACTAATTTTGTAAATAAAACTTTATCATTTAATTAAATTACCCACATAGTTCCTTCAAATTAGACGAAAAAATGCCAATTTGCTCAAAATTTTTCCTACAGATATGGCTCAAATTAAAGGTATCGGTTACCTGAACAATAATTTCATAACGCCCAGTCAAAAGAAAACATACGTTTTCAGAAAAATATATTCAGGTTGTTTCATAGGTAAACCGACAAACGTTAACTGCAAATAGAGGGTGATTCCAAAAAATTAATATTTGATGGGTCTAACACGCCTCATAAGTGAGCTACAGGGTGTTTTGTCAAAATTGCTTATTTTTCTTAACCCTCATTTATTCGGAACCAGCCTGTATATTTATTTCATATTTATTAAGCTTATTTGAGTCTATTAGTACATTAAACTGACATGGTAAGAAAAATAAAAATCCAGGTCCGGCAACAAAAAAAATTACCAAAATTATTTTCACAATGAACAACATGCATGTACTAATAGACTCAAACAAGCGTGCTAAATATGAAATAAATATACAGGATGGTTCCGAAGAAACGAGGGTTAGAAGAAATAAGCAATTTTGACAAAACACCCTGTAACTCACTTATGAGGCGGGTTAGACCCATCAAATAATAGTTTTTTTGGAATCACCTAAGTGCCCTCTATTTGCAGTTAACGTATGTCGGTTTACCTATGAAACACCCTGTATATAAAATGTTGGGGGTTTTCGTTGTTTTTCCTGTTTTCCGGAAAAACTATTCATTTCCGATAAAAACGTAACATAAAAGGATTTTAGATAATTGAATTATCTAAAATTTTTGTATTACACTGTTTTAGAAATTATCCATAGTTTAGCTTCTAAATGGTGCTAAAGAAAGATATACAGGATGTCTGGAATTGGAATTGATAATATTGCTATATCAGAAACCGTAAGAGATACAGAGGCGGTTAACTGGAAAAAAAGTTAACTATTTTTGAGAGTATTACACTGGTCAAAAAATATCTACGGGGACTTTCACCCTTCTCGAGTTATAGAGGGAAAACTAAAAATGCCACTTTTGGGTTTTTAGGCATAGAATTTTAATTTAAAAAAATATCAAAAAATGGAAAAAGGAAAGTATTTGTTTTCAAAATTTCAAAAAAAATACGAAAACTACATGCTAATTCTGGAAAAAAATTGATACATCTGAATTCAGATTTTTCAGATTTTTCGAGATAATTTTTTTAGATTTTTTTTTTAGTTTTTTAGATTTTTTTAGACATTTTAGATTTTTTCATATTTTTTACATTTATTTAGATTTTTTTTTAGATTATTTTAGATTTTTTAGGTTTTTTATTTTTTTTTAAATTTTCAGATTTTTTTATAATTTTTTTTTAATTTTTTTAGATTTTTTGGATTTTTTTTTAGATTCTATGGATTTTTTTTAGATTTTTTTTAGATTCTTTAGATTTTTTAGTTTTTTGGGTTTTTATAGGCATAGAATTTTAATTTGAAAAAATATCAAAAAATGAAAAAGGAAAGTATTTTATTTGTTCTCAAAATTTCAAACAAATACGAAAACTACATGCTAATTTCTTTTACGCCCTCTAGAGGCGGAACTACGGGAAATTCTGGAAAAAAATTGATACATCTGAATTCAAATTTTTCAGATTTTTCGAGATAATTTTTTTAGATTTTTTCTTAGTTTTTTAGATTTTCTTAGACATTTTAGATTTTTTTATATTTTTTACATTTATTTAGATTTTTTTTTAGATTATTTTAGATTTTTTAGGTTTTTTAATTTTTTTTAAATTTTTTAGATCTTTTTTATATTTTTTTTTATTTTTTTTAGATTCTTTAGATTTTTTTTAGATTCTTTGGATTTTTTAGTTTTTTGGGTTTTTATAGGCATAGAATTTTATTTTGAAAAAATATCAAAAAATGGAAAAGGAAAGTATTTTATTTGTTCTCAAAATTTCAAACAAATAAGAAAACTACATGATAATTTCTTTTGCGCCCCCTAGATGCGGAATTACGGGAAATTCTGGAAAAAAAATTGATACATCTGAATTCAGATTTTTCAGATTTTTCGAGATAATTTTTTTAGATTTTTTTTTAGTTTTTTAGATTTTTTTACACATTTTAGATTTTTTTATGTTTTTTACATTTATTTAGATTTTTTTTAGATTATTTTAGATTTTTTAGGATTTTTAATTCTTTTTAAATTTTTTAGATTTTTTTTATAATTTTTTTTTAATTTTTTAAAATTTTTTTTAGATCCTTTAGATTTTTTTTTAGATTCTTTGGATTTTTTAGTTTTTTGGGTTTTTATAGGCATAGAATTTTAATTTGAAAAAATATCAAAAAATGGAAAAAGGAAAGTATTTGTTCTTAAAATTTCAAAAAAATACGAAAACTACATGATAATTTCTTTTGCGTCCTCTAGAGGCAGAACTACGGGAAATTCTGGAAAAAAATTGATACATCTGAATTCAGATTTTTCGAGATAATTTTTTTAGATTTTTTTTAGTTTTTTAGATTTTTTTGGACGTTTTAGATTATTTTTTATTCTTTACATTTATTTAGATTTTTTTTAGATTATTTTAGATTTTTTAGTATTTTTAATTTTTTTTAGATTCTTTAGACTTTTAAGTTTTTTTTTTGTTTTTTTTATTTTCTTAGATTTTTTAGGTTGTTGATGCTCAACAACTTTGCACTAAAGTGCAAAAAATCCTACATATATATTTTTTTCACCCTCATGGGACTAACATACTATTTACCTAATTATTAATCGATCAACAAATTCCGTAATAAAAAACCCACACTGGATAGAGGTAAACAAAAAGAGATCTAGAAAAAAAAATAAGTTTAACAATTCGTCTGATTCAGATGAAAACAAATATTGCATAATTTGCAGTGTAAAAATGCAAGATTAGAAAAAACAGAAGAAACGCAAAAAAACAAAAAAAAAACCAACAAAGTGAGAAAAAACCGAGAAAAATTAGAAGAATCGGAAAAGATAAAAAGAAACGGAAAAAAAGTAAAAAACAGAAAAAACAAATAAAAACAATAAAATGAGAAAAAACCGAGAAAAATGAGAAGAATCGAAAAAATCAGAAAAAATTGGAAATAATAAAAAAAAAATAATAAAAACAAACAAAAAACAGCAAAATGAGAAAAAGCTGAGAAAAAAATAGAAGAATCGAAGAAATGAGAAAAGATTAAAAAAAACAGAAAAAAGACAAAAAACAGAAAAATAGACAAAAAGGAACGCTAAAAATCGCAAAAAATCCGAAAAAAAAACAAAAAATTGCAAATGAAATAAAAAATTACTGAAATCAATGTAGCATTATTTTTAGAATAAATGTACTTATATATGGAAATTTTCATTTCAAATATTAAGTATTACGTAATCTAAATTTAATATATAAAGAACTAATCAGCCATAATGACCTTCTAATTGATTATATTTTGTTAGAAGAAAAATAACAATTTTATGAAATTTTTAACTTTATTTTTATTATCGTCATTTTATCCTCCTTTCCCCTACAAATTTACGTTTTATTTATACCAAAAAAATATCATTTTATGTTTTTCATCTTCAGTGTTATTAATCTCATTTTAACTATTTAGGATATACTATATTTTGTGGGTCACTGGGTGATTTTATTTTTAGTTATTTATGTACCCAGAGTATGTACCAATATAATATTTTAAAAAATTGCGGGCCATAAAGTGCACTTTGCAGGATATAAAGTACACTTTGCGGGCTGTAAAGTGCAATTTATGTAGTTGGTAACTAAGCAATAAAAACATAATATTAAACTAGTATTACATAAAATATTTTTCTACTAATTAAGAAATTTTGCTATACACTAAAAAAACTGTTCTTACGATTTTAATTTTTTTATTTTATTTTGAATTACTATATATATTAAATTCTCTTAAATGTTTTTGACTCTTAAAAAAACTGCTGGTTTCGGAGCGAAGCATAAATAAAAAACCGTTTAAACGTTGAAGCGTGTAAAATTTATTAATTGAAAACCTGCAAAGCGAACAATACACGCTCTAGATACCGAGAACTGTCAAAACAAGGTTAAGTTTATGGATAAATCATAATATAGCACTGAATTAAAGCGCTGGGTAATGGTATAACAAGCTTAGAATCAATATCTCGTATATCAAAAATGCAAAATATACAAGAGACCCAGAAAAAATATTTTTAAATCCATATTAATATTAAAATACTGATTATAAAGATCTCTCCTTCTTTAGACAACCTTTTTATTGTCAATAATAAACATCAAATAATACGGGTCAATTATTTTTAATGCCGGTAAATAAGATTTGCAGCGAAAGGTAAGAATTTAGTCTAAACGTTTAAGAATTATTTACTGTTGGGTTGCTAGCAATATTGTCTAAAAATAAGAAGTTTTTTATTATCTACGTTCATATAAATAAACCAAGAATGTTATAATTTATAGTATAAATTTCACTGATCCTCTTGCACTATTTAGAACCAGAAGATTGTTGCTTTGCCAACAGGAAATTACGTATCTTATTTTTTGAATTTATTTAAATTTGGTCTGCTACTCGTTCTTCTGTTTCTATGAACTGTACACTTGGTTTGGAATGTCTCTTGGACGTGGGAGTTGGAGCTGTCCATGGTTCTTCCTGGAGATCTTAGAAACTAGAACTGTTGGATTAGTAGTATCGTAAATGACTCTGGAAGGGTATAATCATTCCATATTTGAAATGTGACGTAGAATAGATACGAAAAAAAATCAGCGCAGAAGGAAAGACAAAAGGGCACAAACGTATATTTCCATTAATACTGAAAAAAAAATTGGTTGTATTTTTTTGCGTATATATTATACATCATATTTATAATACAGTACCGTTTGTCCCACCAAAATCCGACTATTAATAACGAAATTAGACACTAATGACCTTTTGTCCGTTGGTTAGGTGTATGATTTTTGTTTACGTATATATTCTGCGTCATATTTCAAATATAGCGCCGTTTGTCTGCTATTCATTATTGTGTTTCTATCAACTGTCCACTTGGTTTGGAACGTCTCTTGGACGTGGGAGTTGGAGATGTCCATTGTTCTTCCTGGAGATCTTAGAAACTAGAAATGTTGGATTAGTAGTATCGTAAATGACTCTGGAAGGGTATAATCATTCCATATTTGAAATGTGGCGTAGAATAGATACGAAAAAAAATCAGCGCAGAAGGAAAGACAAAAGGGCACAAACGTATATTTCTATTAATACTGATGGTCCGATTTTAATAAAAAAAAAATTTTTGTATTTTTTTTCTTTGCGTATATATTATACATCACCAACATTCGACTATTAATAACGAAGTTAGACGCTAATGACCTTTTGTCCGTTGGTTAGGTGTATGATTTTTGTATATGTATATATTCTGCGTCATATTTCAAATATAGCGCCGTTTTCCACGTTCAATTTGGACCAATAGTAACGAAGTTGGACTCTATTGCCCTTTTGTCTTTAGGGTTGTGCTTTATTTTTTTTTTCATATATTAGTAACGAAGTTAGATCCTAATGCCCTTTCATCTTTTTTTCATATGTTTTTTATTTACGTATTTATTTTAGATACATTTATAATACAATGAAGTTTTTTTCATTAAAATTAGACCAATATTAGTGGATATATACGTTTGTGCCCTTTTGTCTTTCCTTCTGCGCTGAATTTTTACGTATTTATTCTACGTCACATTTCAAATATAGTGCCGTTTACTGGCCTTCAATTTGGACCAATACCAACGAAGATATATCTAATAGTATCTCGCTCTTGCACACTGAAACTCGGCATCCTCTCTCTCTAATACATTGAATTCCCTATCCTCACCATAGAAACGGCCCAGACTATCTACTTTTGAGTCCAAATACGTATTAAAGTTTTGATCCTACGATAATTAAATTCTGAACAAACTTTTCCTCATTGCATATTAATAAATTGCAAACTATACGGATTAATTTAAATGAGGTTATGTCAAAAATATTATCTGAAGTGCTGTTTCTATGACAGCGAAGGATATGAAATTAAGAATTAAAATTGCTCACCACGAATTCTGCATAATGTTACAGAAAATAATTTGAGGATAAAATCAATTTCGATTACGTACTTACTGTAGCAAATATTAGATATTTCGTTTTACGTTTTTATAATTATTTTGTTTGATTTTATGACTTTATACCAATAGAGAAGTAAGTTATTGAGATGATCCTGCTAGTGTATGTCGGTGTGTTAGTATGTGTGTCTGCCTGTCAGAGTTCTCACGGCCGTTATACTGTACTGATTTGCTTTATGGTATGTATGTAGATGGTCAGATGTATTTCAAATAGCAAAATTTGGCCCCCGACTGCACAATTTTGTTTTTGATGGTTGATACATACAATACTAACCATTACTGCACAGTACTCTGAAATAAGTTTTCCTTCAGAGGTTTACACCTCTCTAGTTTTATTAATGTTTTTTCTTTATTTTGTTTAGGGCTTCACACAAGACGAGATAAGGCGAGAATTAAAAAAATCTCGTCTCGGTCTCATTAGTTGAAAAAAAAATAGTCTCGGTCTCGTCTCGTAACCATTTGTCTCGTCTCGTCAAATCTCGTTATTGCTATAACTTATTTCTAAGATAGTACAAAACGAGGTAATTATTAATTCTATTGTATTGTATAAATGCATGATTATTTATTTATTTTTCTTTTTTATTTGGACGTTACTAAATCATTATCTATATACAAATTATAATTATAAACATTGTTCCAAATAATTCGAAACGCTACTAACAAAATTATAAAATAAAATATTTCACAGATGCTTACCAGATTTTAGATTTCGTAAATTTGTCGTAACCTATGCAAACTATTTTTTTATTATAAAAAAATTAAATGTTTATACTGCTTCCTAGTTTATTTTTCTCGGAAATTCAGGAAATAAATCTGAAGAAATATGAACGAGACCAGAAACATCAGTCTCGGTATCGCCTAAATAATGTTCAGGTCTCGTCTCGCTCTCGTCTCGGTTTTACGATACAAGACGAGACGAGAAAAGTATCGTTCTCGTGTGGTCCTAATTTTTTTTTGTTAAAAAAATCATTTTCTATTAGAAAAGTTCATGGTCCTTGGTAATTAATAATTTTCCTACGTGCAAAATCATAAATCTAAGTTCAACGAACATCTGCTGGTTATTAAATTAGTAGGTAAGTAATCTCCTATATAATAGAGACCCCACTTTCTATATCGAATATAATATCACGCCATCGCCATTTATATAGTTATCAGGCCAGTCGACTAACCCATAACCTAATAATATATTCTTATATTCTGCTAAAACTTAATTTAGGTGATTCGATATTTCTCTAAACCATTGTTTTGTATGTATTGTGGTCGTAACCGACCCTCAAACAACATAATTTACGACGTGGGGTGTTCTTTACCGTAGATTTACAAAAACTTAATGGCTTATTTATTCAAATCATCGTGAGGGTTTCAAAATGGCTGAATAGAGAACGCAGGTAAGTTAGCCGCAAGCACAAACTGAATAAGTTTCTAAAATAAGGGTGGAAGGGTGAATATGTAGGTCTGATAGATTTCCGTTTTCGTGTTATGTCGCTATCTAAATTTAAAATAAAAAAAAACAATGTTATAAATTCTGTTTAAAATAGAGAAGACATTGCCTAGACTATTAAATAAATAAGGATACTCCCAAATACAAATTTAATTTTTTGGTGAATGCCTTACCTGGAAATAATATACCTAAACTCCTAGATTGACACAATTAGGCCACTAAACTCATTCTCAAATTATAAAAAAAAAACACAAAAACAAGATTTACTACTCAATGCCAACCAACATTAAATTCTATTCCACTGGAATAGAATAATTAATGTTATGATTTCTAAGGATCTACTTATATAAAACTAGCTGAATACCCGTGATGGAGTCTCTTTGAGAGTTGTAACTGGACGACCTAGTTTTCCTTGTTTTTTTCTGTTTTTTTCATTTCCAAAATAAAATATTATGATATGTATGCATTAACTATTCAAATGCAATAAAACGTTATTACAGAACTTATTAATAAATAGAAAGGTTATCATGTCATGTTTTTCAATAAAATTACTGATATGTAATTTACAAAATTTGCATAATTTATACCGAAAATTATTAAAGATCGTTTTTCATGGTGGATGGATAATATTGGATATCTGCCAATAGTTTTCAATTATAATCAACTTTTCTTAATAACAATTGTCGCTCTTTTCAAAAAAAACGTACTTTACTTTTGAGTAAAATTCATATTTTTTGACACACCTCGTATACGGCTTAAAAAAATTGATATCTGATGGTTGTATTTTTGGTTTTAGACCATGCACAACTTTTTATAAAGAATAACTTCTTTTCATAAAACTAAGAATAAAAAAGTTTGCCGACTTAATTGGACACACTGTATATACACATATGCAATACAGCTAAATGATTTTTTTAAATGGTCCATCGCATTAAACACTTCCAAAAATCTTTTTAACTCTGTTATAAGGTTATTAATGCACGAGAACGTTTCGGCGATAACACTCAGTTACATTATCCAAAAGGTAGCACATTTGTCCAAGTCAGCTGAACCTTTTAAAAGGGATGTTAGGATGTTGTTGAACGCTTTGTGTGCTGCTTCAGATGATAACCTTTCGGATTATCCAACTTAATGGGTAACAAGGTATCATGCGAACAGCGCCGTCTAAAACCATTGACGTTCATCTTTTTGTTTTTTAGAAGGATTTGATTAGATTTTCAAATAAATAAATTATGTATGTTATTTTTTATTTGTCGCTTTTTTATATTGACCATTAAATAATTTTTTTTATTTTTAACAAAAATCGTTTCTGAAGGCACTGTACTAATTTTAATTAGGTAAGTAGTTGTTATTTTTTCAAGATATGTCAATTAGTAAATATTACTAACGTCAACTTTTTATATACCATTCCATATTTTTTTTTACTTAAAATTAAATTAAACGAAATTTAAAAATCAACATGGATGATACGGCAGCTCAACCACAAGATAATCTCCCACAAGATAAACAAAAACGTAAAAAATCCAAACGAAATAAATGGTTTCCTAAATTATCAAATAGTGATAGCGTTGAACCAAGTTATACAACATTATGGAACAAACCTTACAGTGTGATTTGTAGACGAAGATATTCAAGATCGAGCGGTCTTCAAAATGCTCAATTTATTAAAGAACTTAAATGTATCGAAATGCTTCAAACGAATGCTTTGGATGGGGTTAGGATCCATAGAGAATTTTGTAACCCGATTTTACGCGAACCACTTTCAAGAGAAATCGTTCATATTACGGAAGCCGAGAGAGTGAAAATCCATGACATCTTAACTAGACCCAATTTACTCAATAATTAAATTATTTAAATACAACTTATAAAATTATAAAAGATAGTATTTTAGGTTTAATTTTTTTATTTTTAGAAGTTGAGGTAAGTAAAAATCTCTATACAGATAAATAAATTGTTAAAACGATGTTTTTGGAACTAAGTTCCTGGAAAAGTAAAATGCTGAAAAAAAAATTGTTGCAAAAATTAATTAAAATGAAAAACGACAAAAAGGGAAAAAATTGTTAAAAATGATAAAGAATTGTTAAATTTTAGCACAAATTAAAACTAATAAAGTGTGAAAATTGGCTTAAAAAAGCAAAAAAAATCAACAAAAGTCCAAAAAATAATCCAAATACGACAAAGTAAACGAAAAAAAAGCAAAAATCCCCAAAAATGTCAAAATAAGTTAAAAAAAAAGCAAATAAGGCAAAATAGTAGCAAAATAAAGGCAAAAAAGACAAAATAGGCCAAAAAAGTCCAAAAAATTAAAAAAAATTCAAAACGAACAAAAGGTCGAAAAAGGTAAAAAAGCAAAAAAAAGGACAAATTAGAAGCAAATGAAGGCAAAAAAGTTCAAAAAGTAAAAAAAAATATTCAAAAAAAAAACCGAAAAAAAAGGTAAAAATGTCAAAAAAAAGGAAAAAGGTAATAAAAACAAAAAACCCAAAAAAGGGAATATTAAAGGCAAATCAAAAGTAAAAACATGTAAAAAATCGGCTGTATCACCCCAGAACTTTCCCGGCTCGCCTATCGAGAGTAGGATTATTTTAATTACAAAATACAAAATTACTGGAAAAGTAAAATGCTGTAAAAATGCTTTAAAAAATGGGTTGCAAAAATTAAATAAAATGAAAAACGACAAAAATGGCATCAAATTATAAGGTAACGAAATATTTCAAAAATGGTAAAAAATTGTTAAAAATGATAAAATATTGTTTTTTTGCACAAATTAAAACTAACAAATAAAGAGTGAAATTGGCAAAAAATCAAAAAAAAAGTAACAAAAAAATCAACAAAAGTCCAAAAAATAATCCAAATACGACAAAGTAAAGGGAAAAAAAGCAAAAACGCCAAAAATGTTAAAAAAAGCAAATAAGGCAAAATAAAGGCAAAAAAGACAAAATAGGCCAAAAAAGTCCAAAAAATTTTAAAACGAACAAAAGGTCGAAAAAGGTAAAAAAGCAAAAAAAAGGTCAAATTAGAAGCAAATGAAGGCAAAAAAAGTTCAAAAAAGTAAAAAACTATATTAAAAAAAAAAAGAAAAAAAAGGTAAAAAGGTCAAAAAAAAGGAAAAAAGGTAATACAAACAAAAAACCCAAAAAAAGGGTATAATAAAGGCAAATTAAAGGTAAAAACATGTAAAAAATCGGCTGTGTCACCCCAGAACTTTCCCGGCTCGGCTGTGGAGAGTAGGATTATTTTAATTACAAAATACAAAAGTCCTGGAAAAGTAAAATGCTGTAAAAATGCTGAAAAAAATGGGTTGCAAAAATTAAATAAAATGAAAAACGACAAAAGTTACTAAAAATGGCAACAAATTATAATTAGCAACAAGGTAACGAAATATTTCAAAAAAGGGAAACAATTGTTAAAAATGATAAAGTATTGTTTTTCCGCACAAATAAAAACTAATAAATAAAGAGTGAAAATTGGCTAAAAAAAAGTAAAGAAAAAATCAACAAAAGTCCAAAAAATAATCCAAATACGACAAAGTAAAGGAAAAAAAGCAAAAAATCCCAAAAATGTCAAAATAAGTTAAAAAAGCAAATAAAGCAAAATAGTGGCAACATTAAGGCAAAAAAAGACCAAATAGGCCAAAAAAGTTAAAAAATATTAAAAAAAAAGTTCAAAAACGAACAAAAAGTCGAAAAAGGTAAAAAAGCAAAAAGAAGGGCAAATTAGAAGCAAATAAAAGCAAAAGCACAAAAAAAGTAAAAAAGAAATATTAAAAAAAAATTAAAAAAAAAGTTAAAAAGGCCACAAGAAAAAAGGTAAAAAAACAAAAAACCCAAAAAAGGGCATAACAAAGGCAAACTAAAGGTAAAAACATGTTAAAAAAGCAAAAGTGGTAAAAAAGGCTTAGTAAAGGCAAAAGAGTTAAATAAAAAGTTTAAAAAAAGAACAAAAGTACAAAAATAGTAAAAAATCCCAAAATAGAAGCAAATAAAGGAAAAAAATTGGTTGTGTCGCCATACAAATTTCCCGACGAGTATCCACGAATACTTTTTCAGATATTTAAGTTAAAGTTTCAAACTTTGACATTTTTTATTTTTGACAGATGACAGTTGAAAAAATAATTTTGACTGTTTTGAAAAGATTTTCAAGGGATTTTAAATGACATATTGCAAGTCAAATCCAGTGGCATATTGCATCTGTCACTTTTTGATAGTGACACTTCCGTTTGACAGATGTCGTACAAAAACTAATTGGTTCTTCCGACGGGTAACCCAAACGCATATACTAAATTTCAGCTCCATCGGATTAAACATGTGGCCTCTATTGTGGAAGAATACACACAGACAGACAGATAGACTTTCATCTGGAAATGGTCTTAATTATGTCAGGTGACCTCAAAATGGATATTTCCATCTTTATCTCGAAAATTTTATTTAGCTCATTCACAATATTTTCCCTTCTCAGAGGTGGGTCGGACAGTAATAGAGATATTGAAAAAGTAACAATTCGTTCTTTAGTAACGATAATTAATTGGTATGATCGGTAGAATCGTAGTACGACGAAATTATTTCAATTTTATAATGAAAAAATATGAAAAATAGGAATAAATAGAGAAACTAGGGAAAAATATATGGAAAAATGAGGAAAAATTGGGAAAATCGAGACAAAAATAGTGAAAGATGGTCAAAAACCCTCAACCTTTTAGAAGTCGGTGTGGAATTTACCTATGGGATTATTGTCCCTTTAATTTAACAAACCCATTAAAAGATCATTGGTGTGCAATTTACCTGTGCCCTATATTTCATGCATATTTTTAAATGTAGTCATTTTTTACAGTCTTTCATTTTTGGGGTGAAAACTGGAAAATGTTTGTATAGTAAATATTGTCCTATATACTAAGAACATAAAAGCTGGAACCCACAAATGTTCAAAAAATTGGGTTCGTCGACTTCCTAATTTTAAAAGGACTCCGTAATAGTATAAAAATGTACAAATTAAAATATGTAAAAATTTGCTTAGAATGACCCTACGGCAAGAACAATGGTCCGCAAAGTAGTCTAGTAAAAATAGTAAAATAAAAAACCCTTCACAGAATAACTTCCTACAAACAAATATCATGAAAGTGACAACCCATATTAGACCGTTTCTTTCACAGAGCATCTGTGGCACGTTGTATCCCAAACCTATACCTACGGAAACACTTTTTTTATTTGAAACTTGAAAGAGACGATCAATAGCTGGAGAATCTGAAGACTAATTATATGTTTTGGTTTCGAGGCTGTATTTTTTGTGGTCCATTATAATAGAGACAGATATTGGTTTTTTTTTTAAGATGGTGCTCCACGAAGATCACTTCGGATTGCATAATAATTACAAACACCGTCCTTTGTTTTATTTTATTTTTTTTATAGAATTTCTCTTCCCATATTATTATTTAATGGTATTTACAATGGAGATGGATAAATTCTAATCAAAAAGTGATTTTAATTTGAAATCATTAATTCAGATTGAAATGGTGTAGAGATTGAACTGAATAATAGCAATTAGATGTAACTTGATGAAAGGGTTCCACAGATTGTCTAGAACCTTATTAAAATTGTCTAAAATTGTTCAAAATTGTTATATATTCTTTAGAACCTTCTTAAAATCGTTTAAAATTATTTAAAAATTGTCACAGATTATCTAGAACCTTCTAAAAATCGATTAAAATTTTTCAAAAATGATCTAAAAATGATTTTTGACTGCTTAATTTTTTTTGTAAATTAAAAAAATCCAAATGATTTTTAAGATTCACAACATTTTATTTAGAGATTATTTATTTATTTATGTCACAACAGATTTTACGTCCTAATTACAATGACAATATCCATAATGAAGGTACTTAAAAGAACTAACTAATTTTTAACAATAAAAAAAATTGGAGCAAGTAATAATATATATAGAGGTCTTCTAAAAGTCTGGAAACGGTCCTGGAATTCAAAAACTACTAAAGATAAATTGTCCAAATTCGGGATTTAGTAATGACATATCTTTTTCATATTTCACAAAAACCGAGTAAAAATTAATGAGTAGCAAATCAGAGAAATTCGGAAAAAAATGGAAAGCTTTAAAAAAATGGAAAACATTCAGAAAATATCAGAAAAAATTGAAAAAACTGAAAAATCAGAAAAACGGAAAAAATTGAGAATAAGTTGGAAATTTAAAAAAAAATCGTAAAAATTAGAAGAGAATAAAAAAAAACAAATAAAAATTAATTGAAAGCAAATAAGAGAAATTCTGAAAAAAAATGGAGAGCTTGGAAAAATCTAAAATATTTAAAAAATTTCGAAAAAATCAAAAAATATCGAAATAACAATAAATCGAAAAAAACGAAAAAAATTGGGAAATTTAAAAACAAATCTTAAAAATTAGAAAATAAAAAAACCGAATAAAAATTAATTGGAAGCAAATTCGGAAAAAATTGGAAAGCTTGGAAAAAATCGAAAAAATAGAAAATATCAGAAAAAATCGAAAAAAACAGAAAAATCGGAAAAACGGGAAAAATTGGAAAGAAAAAAATTGGAAAAAAATGAGAAAAATTTTGGAAATTAAAAACAAAATCGTAAAAATTAGAAGAAAATAAAATGACGAAAAAAAAATAAATCGGAAGCAAATAAGAGAAATTCTGAAACAATTGGAAACATTGGAAAAATTCGAAAAAATAGAAAAAAATCCGGAAAATATCAGAAAAAATCGAAAAAACAGAAAAATCGGAAAAAAGGGAAAAACTGGAACGGAAAAAATTGGAAGAAAATGAGAAAAATTTAGAAATTAAAAAGAAATCGTAAAAATTAGAAGAATATAAAATAACGAATAAAAATTAATCGGAAGCAAATTAATGAAATTCTAAAAAAATTGTATAGCTTGGAAAAATTCGAAAAAATGGAAAAAATTCAGAAAAATAAAAAAAAACAGAAAAATTCGGAAGAAAATGAGGAATTTAAAAAAGATCGTAAAAATTAGAAGAAAATAAAAAAAACCGAATAAAAATGAATCGGAAAGCAAATCAGAGAAATTCGGAAAAAAATGGAAAGATCGAAAAAATCAGAAAAAAAAAATGCAGAAAAATTGTAAAAAACTGAGAAATTTAAAAATAAATCATAAAAATCAGAAGAAAATAAAAAAAACAGAATAAATATTATTCAGAAGCAAATCAGAGAAATTCGGAAAAAATTGTAAAGCTTGGAAAAAATCGAAAAAATGGAAAAAAGTCGGAAAAAAATCGAAAAAAATTCGAAAATACAGAAAAAATCGAAAATAAACGGAAAAAATTGGAAAACACTGGAAAAAATTGAGAAATTCAAAAAAAGTAGTAAAAATTAAAAGAAAATAAAAAAACAGAATAAAAATTATTCGGAAGCAAATCAGAGAAATTCTGAAAAAATTGTAAAGCTTGGAAAAAATCGAAAAAATGGAAAAAAGTCGGAAAAAAATCGAAAAAAATTCGAAAATACAGAAAAAATCGAAAATAAACGGAAAAAATTGGAAAACACTGGAAAAAATTGAGAAATTCAAAAAAAGTAGTAAAAATTAAAAGAAAATAAAAAAACAGAATAAAAATTATTCGGAAGCAAATCAGAGAAATTCTGAAAAAATTGTAAAGCTTGGAAAAAATCGAAAAAATGGAAAAAAGTCGGAAAAAAATCGAAAAAAATTCGAAAATACAGAAAAAATCGAAAATAAACGGAAAAAATTGGAAAACACTGGAAAAAATTGAGAAATTCAAAAAAAGTAGTAAAAATTAAAAGAAAATAAAAAAACAGAATAAAAATTATTCGGAAGCAAATTAGAGAAATTCGGAAAAAATTGTTAAGCTTGGAAAAAATCGAAAAAATGAAAAAAGTCGGAAAAAAATCAAAAAAATTCGAAAATACAGAAAAAATCGAAAAAACAGAAAAATCGGAAAAACGGGAAAAATTGGAAAAAAATGAGGAAAATTTTGGAAATTAAAAACAAAATCGTAAAAATTAGAAGAAAATAAAATGACGAAAAAATAAATAAATCGGAAGCAAATAAGAGAAATTCTGAAACAATTGGAAACATTGGAAAAATTCGAAAAAATAGAAAAAATCCAGAAAATATCAGAAAAAATCGAAAAAACAGAAAAATCGGAAAAAAGGGAAAAACTGGAACGGAAAAAATTGGAAGAAAATGAGAAAAATTTAGAAATTAAAAAGAAATCGTAAAAATTAGAAGAATATAAAATAACGAATAAAAATTAATCGGAAGCAAATTAATGAAATTCCAAAAAAATTGTATAGCTTGGAAAAATTCGAAAAAATGGAAAAAATTCAGAAAAATAAAAAAAAAAGAAAAAATCGGAAGAAAATGAGAAAAAATTGAGGAATTTAAAAAAAAAATCGTAAAAATTAGAAGAAAATAAAAAAAACCGAATAATCGGAAGCAAATATGAGAAACTCGGAAAAAATCGAAAAAATGGAAAAAATTCCGAAAAAATCAAAAACGGAAAATATTGGAAAAAAGTGAGAAAAAATTGAGAAATTCAAAAAAAAAGTACTAAAAATTAGAAGAAAATAAACAAACCGAATAAAAATTAATCGGAAGCAAATCAGAGAAATTCTGAAAAAATTAGAAAGATCGAAAAAAATCAGAAAAAATAGAAAAGCTCGAAAAAAAATGCAGAAAAATTGTAAAAAATTGAGAAATTTAAAAATAAATCATAAAAATCAGAAGAAAATAAAAAAACGGAATAAATATTATTCAGAAGCAAATCAGAGAAATTCGGAAAAAATTGTAAAGCTTGGAAAAAATCGAAAAAATGGAAAAAAGTCGGAAAAAATCAAAAAAATTCGAAAATACAGAAAAAATCCAAAATAAAAGGAAAAAATTTCTAAAACACTGGAAAAAATTGAGAAATTCAAAAAAAGTAGTAAAAATTAGAAGAAAATGAAAAAACAGAATAAATATTATTCGGAAGCAAATCAGAGAAATTCGGAAAAAATTGTAAAGCTTGGAAAAAATCGAAAAAATGGAAAAAAGTAGGAAAAAATCAAAAAAATTCGAAAATACAGAAAAAATCGAAAAAAAACGGAAAAAATTGGAAAACACTGGAAAAAATTGAGAAATTCAAAATAAGTAGTAAAAATTAAAAGAAAATAAAAAAACAGAAAATTATTCGGAAGCAAATCAGAGAAATTCGGAAAAAATTGTAATGCTTGGAAAAAATCGAAAAAATGGAAAGAAGTCGGAAAAAAAAAACAAAAAAATTCGAAAATACAGAAAAAATCGAAAAAAAACGAAAAAAATGGAAAACACTGGAAAAAATTGAGAAATTCAAAAAAAGTAGTAAAAATTAAAAGAAAATAAAAAAACAGAAAATTATTCGGAAGCAAATTAGAGAAAATCGGAAAAAATTGTAAAGCTTGGAAAAAATCGAAAAATTGAAAAAAAATCAATTGCATTCGAAACACCCATCGACCCTTCATACCAAATTTCAGCTTGATTGTTGAAACGGTTTGGCAGTTATCGTGGAAGATTACACACAGACAGACCATACTCTGGAAATGGTTTCAATCTTCTCGGGGGACCTCTAAATGGATATTTCCATCGATATCTCAAATAGTTATTTTCCTAACAAGTGCGGAAAGTTATACTTTTCCGCACGCAATTGCAGTTGCCCGAACGACGCGAAGCGAGTTCGGGCATGCAATTAAGTGGGAAAAAGATACTTTACGCAAGTGTTAGAAACAATATTTTTTCTACAAGCGCCTAAAATTAAAAAAAAATTTTAGCAAAAATATTTTTTTGTCATTAAACAAAAATTTGCTTAGTGCTTCTTAATAAATAAAACATTAGGCTGAAAGTAATCATAGTAACCAAGCAAGAATTAATTTTTAATCATTTTAGCATTTATAAAATCAGTGCGGAAAAGTACAACTTTCCGCACGCTTGTAGAAAAAAATTCTTTTGCTCGTTTACTATACTTTCCCTTTGATGGGTCCCGGAAAGTAAAATCTATTAACAAATACTGAAGAAATATTACATTAGTCACAACCCATATTTATTATTTAAATCTAGATGGAGTTAATTTGAAGTGCCTTGTTGAATCAATCATGCTTTGTGACTTGCGTCAGCTATAACTTTATAACAAGGCAGGTGCATATAATTAGGTAATTTATTTCACCTTTATGTTAAAAAATGTAACTTACTACCTGAGCCCTAGTTATTCAAGCAAGCATATTCAGGCAATAAGTCAAAGGAAGACCAACAGATACAAGATATATTCAGAATTTTTTTAATTCTTTATAAGGAGTGATAAATTTTTACTTTTCGACTAAATATATATAATGAAAAATATTATTATCGGGTAAAAAAAACCGATGTCGAAATTGTGACTTTTCTAAATTAGAATTTATAAAGACCACATTATATTCAAAGACCTAACATAAAAAAAATTGGCTGTGTCACCCCAGAACTTTCCCGGCTCGGCTGTGAAGAATAGGATTATTTTAATTACAAAATACTATAAGCATTACATAATTTATGGAATACATTTAAAATATTATTTATTCCTATTCTCCAGTGCCGAGCAAAGTTGTGGGGTGATATAGTTGATTTTTACTTTATAGCAGAGTTAGTTAAAAGCTTTCACCACATTAGGACAGCAAGTATATATATAAAAAAAAAACAATAAAAATGGGTATTCACGTAAACGTAAGCCTCCCAAGTTGTAAGGTACCTTAATCTAAAGGGAATGAAGTGTGACTAATTTTCTCACCACCATTCCGGACCTGGCGAGTCGGTGCGATCACCGAAACCATTGGTCGGAACCCGATATAGCATAATTAGATGTAAAAGGGAAGCGAGATGAGGTGATTAGTAAGAGATAGCGTTCACGTCCACCTTAATTCGGCAACTTGGGCCGCTATAAAGCGACCGTGGAACGAGTAAAACAAAATGCGGACCACCCAAGTTGAATATGTGATTGTGGAAGTTGAGAATTCCTATTGGTCTGAAGGTAGTTAACAGACAAGGTAAAGTCGAGAGCTCGATTAGCGTTTGTAACGCCGTGTTTGATAGCCTGCTAGATTTTCCATAGGCGGGTTAAAATTAAAAAAAAAAATCATGACCTATTTAAAGTAAAATTAAATAAATCAATATTCAAGTATGAACCACTGTATTAGTTTAAATGGGACACTCGTTATATTTGTATTTTAAGTCTTGAACCATTATAAACCTTTACAAATTGTATTAAGGGGGTATTACACATTCAGGTCTGATTTTCGGCTCTATTTTTAAGAATTAATTCTGAGGGAATGAAAAAAAATATTCATATAATTTTTCTTATTCAATTTGTACTTTATTAAGCTTTAAGAATCCAGTATAAAATTAAAACGTTTTTCACAGGGGTGACCTCATGGTGTCCTTGGCCGAGTAAATTAAGACCCGAGTTTGTTGCAAGAAATTGATACAAAAAAGTAAAATACACAAAATTTTTAATTGTTATCACGTTGGGTACTAGCCTGACCGGTGGATTTTTTAAATTATCGAATTTCCTACAAATGCCGGACAATATTTCAAAATTGTTTTTTTACCTGTTTTTTAGTTATTCAAAGCTATAAAAATTCAACGAAACTTTATTTCCAAAAAATCGGCGGTCAAATTATAGCGACATGTTTTCTGAATATTACAAAAAAAAATTAAGTCGATAAGTTGAATAATTCTTTCAAACTCTTGGCATAAAGTAGATGGAATAAGATTTTTGTCAAAACGAATTTACAGATTTATATCGAAATAAATCAAGTATAAAAAGAACTACAGTAAATCCTTAATACTAGGGTCAAAAATTTTAAGCGAACACATGCAAACATTTTATAATGACTTGCCAAACTTTTTTTGCTTTAGTTGACTGAAAATAATAAAATTCTAAACCGTTCTATCTATTGCTGAAAACAGAAATCCAAAATTCTCGAGTCGGACAGACAGACGATTGATGTTCACTTAGGTTATTGAAAACAATAGGTAGACGAGCTAAGGTAACCAGCTTTTGATTGCTGAAAATAGAAATTCAAAATTCTATCTGTCTGTCTGTGTGTATTCTTCTACGATAGAGACCACACGTTTAATCCGATTGAGCTGAAGTTTGGTATACGAGTTTGGGTTACCCGTTGGAAGAATCCATTAGTTTTTGTACAACACTTGTCAAACGAAAGTGTCACTTTCAAAAATTAACAGATGCAATATGTCACGGAATTTGACTTGCAATTTGTCATTTGAAAGCTCTTGAAAATCTTTATTCAGAACAGTAAACATTATTTCTCCAACTGTCACCTGTCAAAAATAAAAAAATGTCAAAATTTGAAACTTTAACATTAAATATCTGAAAAATTATTCTTGGATCCTCGTCGGGAAATTTTTTTCCTTTATTTGGTTCTATTTTGGGTTTTTTTACCTTTTGTTCTTTTTATTTAACTCTTTTGGAATTTTTGGCCTATTTTGCCTTTAAGCCTTTTTTGCCACTTTTGCTTTTTACGTAGATTTCCATATATGGAATCTACCTATTGTAATCAATTCAATGACGGGACTCAGAACCGGGAGTAGGGGCGCTACGCCGTTTATAACGTTCTGAATAAGAATCAGTAAAAAAAAATTATCGGTATATACCTATATATATGTGTAGACATTCCATTCCGGCACGATAGAGGTCGCAATTTTTGTCCAATCGACACCAAATCTGGTAAAAAAATTCTTTGGGACAGTAGTTCGTTGCGTATTGCAAATGAGCATTCTACCTCTAAGGGGGTGAGAATTGAAGGGGGTTGAAATTTCAAAAAATTCAGATCTCCGCCATTTTTGAAAATATTAAAAAAGACCATTAGACTTTTTTTATTCTCTAATTATTATAAAATTAATTTATCTGAAACTTTTTATCCTACCCACGGGGTGGACCTGGTGGGGGTTGAAATTTCAAAAAAAATATATCTCCGCCAATTTCAAAAATATTAAAACAGGTCATAAGACTTTTTTTATGTTCTAGTTATTATAAAAGTAATTTGCTTGAAACTTTTTTTCATCCGACCCACGGGGATAGAACTGAAGGGGGTTGAAATTTCAAAAAATTTATATCTTCGCCATTTTCAAAAATATTGTAACAAGTCATAAAACTCTTTTTATGTTCTAATTATTATGAAATTAATTTGTCTGAAACTTTTTTTAATCGGACCTATGGGGATGGAACTGGATGGGGTTGAAATTTCAAAAAATTCATATCTCCGCTATTTTTAAAAATATTGAAACAGGTCATTAGACTTTTTTTTATCGAATAATTATTATAAAATTTATTTGTTTGAAACTTTTTTCGATCTGACCATATCGTGGAGTGGGGAAGGATGAAAGTCTCAAATTTAGACAAAAGAAATCTACCTCCCCTGTCGACCCTACCGACAGAAATTTTTTAACATGTTTTTCCCTTTAATTTGCCTTTATTATGCCCTTTTTTGGATTTTTTATTTTTGTTACCTTTTTTCTTTTTTTTTGACCGTTTTCCTTTTTTTCTTTTTTATATTTTTTTTTTACTTTTTTTGAACTATTTTTGCTTTTCTTTGCTTCTAATTTGCCCCTTTATTTGGTTTTTACCTTTTTCGACCTTTTGTTCGTTTTTGAATTTTTTTTTAATTTTTTTTTTTAACTTTTTTGGCCTATTTTGTGTTTTTTGCCTTTATTTTGCCACTATTTTGCCTTTTTTAAACTTATTTTGACATATTTTGGCGTTTTTTGCTTTTTTCCCTTTACTTTGTCGTATTTTGATTATTTTTCAGACTTTTGTTGATTTTTTTGTTACTTTTTTTTGCTCTTTTTGCCAATTTTCACTCTTTATTTATTAGTTTTAATTTGTGCTGCAATTTAACAATTCTTTATCATTTTTAACAATTTTTTCCCTTTTTTGAAATATTTCGTTACCTTGTTGATATTTATAATAATTTGTTGAAATTTTTAGTAACTATGTCGTTTTTCATTTTAATTAATTTTACAACCCATTTTTTTCAGCATTTTTACAGCATTTTACTTTTCCAAGAATTTTGTATTTTGTAATTCAAAAAATCTTATTCTCCACAGCCGAGTCGGGAAAGTTCTGGCCGATTTTTTCTTGTACCACCCAGTAGAACTCAAAAAGTTAAGACCGGGGTATGTAAGTCGTTTTATCGGATTTTATATCGTTTGACCGGAGTAATCAGTGACAGTTGGAAAATGCGATTTTCAATTGTCTATAACTTCTATAACGTTTATAAACTATATTTGTTTTATCATTATAAGTATAATATGTTTTTGGGAAAAATTTAAAAATGTAAAAATATACAGGGTGTTTTAAAAACAATCATAATTTTGATAAGTCATAGATTTATCGGTATGTTGGTAATTATTTTTCTAACATATTTTTCATTGCTCTTTACAAATTATATTTAAGATATTTTTGCTTATCTCAAATATAGGGAATCAGCTATTGTCCATCCACCCATCGATGATACGCACCCTGTATATTTCTTTCAAGCTCTCTAACGGCAAAAATATGCGGAATTCAAAAAATCAATAACGACAAAATGTGTAGAAAATTTTATATTCTACAACTTTGGTATCCTGTAATTTTTCATAAAAATGCATAATTTTGACAATTTAAAAAATATGAAAAAATCATCACTTATAATAACTGTCACTTTCGATTGTCCAATTAATACCAAAATATAAGAGTGATCGATTTTAAATGTAAATGCACTTTTCACTAATTGTTTTCGTTTACAGAAAAGTTTTTTTGAAGTTTGTTAACATTTTATCCCGTCAATACAGGGTGATCTACTAATGTTGGTCAAAATAAATGGCAAAATGTATTATTTTAAATGGAATACCCTGTATATTTTGATGGCATTTAAAAGAGCGATTCATCTTCTTTTAAAAAATGTATAGTTTGATATCTTTTGCTTTCCGGTCAACAAAGATATTAGATTTCAAGAAATACTGCATTTTTCCTTATATGGAAAAAGGACATTAAGTAAAAATTAACAAATTTGACAACAAAATTTATTCAGCTACAAAACACAAGAACTAAAAATTAACATTACAGATATTATCGACAGGCATATTAGAAAAATCGTTTGAAAATTTAAAATTTTGCATGCATTTGTGCATTGAAGAAGAACGAGGCATATACAGCATTTATTGTAACTTTTACATTCTTTATTACTATTAATTGCATTATTAGTTTTATTAAATATTTAGATATTAAATGTTTGTGATGTTTTGTTGCTGAATAAATTTTTTGTCAGATTTCTTAATTTTTATTTACTGTTAGTTTTTCCATAAGGAAAAATGCGGTGGTTCCTGAAATCTCGAATATCTTTATTATTAGGAAAGCAAAAGATATCAAACTATACATTTTTTAAAAGAAGATGAATCGCTCTTTTAAATGCCATCAAAATATACACGGTGTTCCATTTAAAATGATACATATTTTTTCCATTTATTTTGACCAACATTAGTAGATCACCCTGTATTGACGGGATAAAATGTTAACAAACTTGATAAAAAATCTAAGAGGAACTTAAATATTCTAATAGGAAATAAAATTTCTAATAGTAATTAAAATAACTAATATATAGGAACTAAAATAATGAAATTTAAATATCTAAGGAAATCAAAATATCCAAATTATCTAACTATAATACCTAATAGTAAATTAAGAACTTATATTGAGAATTTTTCGTTTTGTATTTATCAAATTTTAGCAAAATTTTCTAAATTTAAGTTGATCTATTGGTTTCAAATATTTCTGGATGATATTTTAATTTAATTTATTTCTATAAATATAAATGTAATTATCAAATACTGAATATAAATCTCTTAAATGTGACAATTATCATTAAAGTAAATATTGCTAGGGATTAAAAATAAGTAAGTCAGCTAATAATCCGTTAAAAAAATTAAAAATAAACCTAATTATTATTAGAGATTATTACAAAATAATTTGTCTTAATCGTCAGGTTCAGGTATATAAAATACTATATATAAAGTGTGGTAAGAATTATTAAACAGTATAATTTTTTTATTTGTACAGTTTGTTAGTACCGAGTTAAAAAATAGTGAATAATTTTTGAAAAATGGAACAAAAATATTTGTCGGAAGCATCCAGAAGAGAAACAGTTATTGTAAGTATCTTTTACATATATTTTTTAAGTCATAAATAAAATCTAATAAAAGATAATATAATTATAATATAATTTTTTTCATTTCTATATAAGGCAAAAATGCGAAAAATCCCCTATTTAATACGCCTAAAACAATAAAATATTACCAAAAACTACTAAAGTCACAAAACCTGAAAGTTTTTTTTTTAATTTTCGAATTTTTGAAATTTTTGAACTTTTTTAGTAGAAAGTTAGTGGAATTTTGTTTGAAACACTTGAAGAATTTCTAAAATTTTTGAAACGTCGAAATGCATGAAATTACTTATTACGAATTTTTGAAATTCATGAATTTCTTGAAAATTTTAATTTTTTTAAATTTAAATATTTAAATTAGTAGAATGTTTTTTTATTTTCAAAAATTTTTTTAATTAATTTAAAAAAAGTATTTTTGAAACGATTTTTTGTTTTTTGTCGACTTTTTGAAATATTGACATTTATGTTCCTCAAAATTTATTTTTTTAAATATTTCACATTTTTCGATATTCAATATATGTATAAATTAGTAGAATGTTTTAATTCCTTGTTTTTAAAATTTTTGGTTGGAACCACAAAACGAAAAAAGATTTTTTTTTATTTTTAAAATTTTAGAATTGAATATTGATATTCATGAAGTTCGTGAAAAATTTATTGGATTTTTGAACTTTGTTAAATATTTAAATTAGTAGAATGTTTTTGTATTTTTAAAATTTGAAATGGTTTTTATTTTCAAAATATTTTTTGAAATTTTTAAAAGCGTTGTTTTTTAATTTTAAACATTTTTGATTTTTTTAATTTCTAAAATTTTTGAACTTTTTTTAATATTTAATTAGTAGAATCTTTTTTTTATTTTCAAAAACATTTTATAACGTTTGAAATTTTTAAAAAAGTGTTTTTGAAATGGTTTAGTTTTTTTTCGAATTGATATTCTTGAAGTTCGTGCAAATTTGGTTTATTAAATATTTTTGATCTTTTTTAAATATTTAAATAAGTAGAACGCTTTTTTATTTTTAAATTTTTGAAATGGTTTAAATTTTTTTTTAATTTCTAAAATTGTTGTAACGTTGAAATGTATAAAGAACAACTTACTGCAATGGTTGGAATCACAAAATGTAAAGGTTTTTTTTTAATTTTAAAATTTTCAAATTTTTGAAATATTATTATTCATGAATTTCGTTTTTTCAAATATTTCAAATTTTTTCAACTTTTTTAAATATTTAATTAGTAAAATTATTTTCAATCGTTTTTTATAACGTTCGAAATTTTTTTAATTTTTTTTTCGGATTATATATTGATATTCATGAAGTTCGTGATTTTTTTTTTTTATATTTCACATTTTTGATCTTTGAATATGTAAATTAGTAGAATCTTTTTTATATTATTTTCAAAAATTTCTAAAAGATTTGAAATTTTTTTAAATATTTAAATTAGTAAAAATTTTTTTTATTTTTAATCGTTTTTCATAACGTTCGAAATTTTTAAAAATAGTTTGAAGTTTTTTTTAATTTTTTTTCGAATTATATATTGATATTCATGAAGTTCGTGAAAATTTGTTTTTTTTTAAATTTCACATTTTTTTTAAATATTTAAATTAGTAGAATCTTTTTTATACTGTTTTCCAAATTTTCTAAAATCTTTCAAATATTTTTTTAAATATTTAAAATGTTTTTTAATTTAAAAAAATTTTTGAAACATTTTTTTTTTAATTTAACTATTTCATGTTTTTTTTTATTTCTAAAATTTTTGAAACTTTGAAATGTATGAAGTTGGGATATTTTTAATATTCGGAATTTATAAAGTGGAATGATTTTTTTTGGAATTTCCGAAAATTTTTGGAAGCTTTATTTAATGTCAAAATTTTTTTTTTGAAATTTTTAAACTTTTCATTTTTCTTTTAATATTTGAAAATTACTGTCAGTAGATAGAACGTTCATTAACTTTATCGGTCAACTTGTAAAGTTTCATTCTAAACGTCATTGCCTTTACTTACTGAATCTTTAAAGTTAATGAACGTTCTATCTACTGACAGTTATAATGCTTTTTTTTATTTATTTTTTTAATTTTTCAATTTTTAGTTTTTTTTTTTAAAGATAATTTTGAAAGTGTATTATATAGTATAATTATTTTTTCCAGATTAACGATATCCAATCGCATTTACAACACGATCAGCCTGATCTAAACATGATTCCAAGATGTTCCAGCCCTAAACCAAAAGACGAAATTCCTCCAGAAAACATTTCGGATTATTCTGAAAACTATCAAATATTCTACACTCATCTAACAACAAGTCCTATTCCTTTAAATATTAGAGGAAATCTACGCCCATGGGGCATCACTGGAGGTAATCTTGTAATGCGGGGATTGAGTCGATACAGGCCTATCGTTCCAGAGGAATCTAACCAGCAAAATTTAAAGACTTACAGAGGCAATAGAAATTTTTACAAGCCAGCTGAATTTACTACAAATAAAGCCGAAAAATTTTTAAAAACAAATAGAGGAATTATGAGTCATACATATTGTTGTGTATTAATTTGATTCCCGTATTTTGTATATTTTTTATATAATATTTGTATATATTTTTTTAACGGATCTTGTTGATAACTTTATTGTATTATTATTTATTTATACATGTTATATTTGTTTTTGACTTGAAATAAATTGTTTATTTTTATCTATTTTCTTTTTCTTTTTTACCCTACCAGTTGTTTTAAATCGAAACTGTCGCTGTACGTAGGATTTTATAAATAATATTTTTTAAATGGTTAATTAAAATGCGCGAATCTATTAATTTATAAATGAAAAAGTTAAAAAAACGGTAATCAAAAAAAATATATTAGTCCGCAAAAAGAAAACCCCGGAACACTTTTTAATGGGGAAATGATTAAGTGTAAGATTTTGTCTAGTTAAAGTTTATACGGGAGGAGTGCAAAAAGCTAAAATCAATATATATGTTACAAATAAATTCAAAATACATTAAATTGAATATAATATAACAGTCATTTAACTTTTTATAGATATTATGGTACGGTAGCTGAAAGAGTTGGCGTGCAAAAAATAGGAAAAATGAGGAAAAGAAATAGAAAATAATAGCAAAAATAAAAAAAAACGAAAAGAAAACAGTAAAAAATAAGAACCTTAATGAAGCAGGAAAAATAAAGAAAAATAGAGAAACAGTAAAAACAGATAAGTAAAAAATAGCAAAAAAACAGGAAAATGGTAAATAAATAGGTAACGATAGGAAAATGAGGAAAAATAGAAAATAATATTAAAAAAATGGCAAAGATAGCAGAAGGGAGGAAATATAGGCAATAATATGAAAAATGGGTAAAAAATGGGAAAAAATGAGGAAGAAACAGAAAATAATAGGAAAAAATAGGTAAAAATAAGAAAAAACAGTAATAAGTAGTAAAAAACATAAGATGAAACCTTGATGAAGCAGGAGAAAAATAAAGAAAAATACAGAAATAGTAAGAATAGAAAAGTAAAAAATAGGAAAAAACAGGAAAATTGTAAAAAATAGGGAAAAGGAGAAAAAAATAGAAAATAATATGAAAAAATGGTAAAGATAGAAGAAGGGGGGAAATATAGGCAAAAATAGGAAAAATTAATAAGAAAAAAGAAAAATAGGAAAAAAATAAGAGAGAGCGAAAGAAAAACAGTAATAAATAGTGAAAAATAAGAAAAAACCTTGATGAAGCAGGAAAAAAATAAAGAAAAATAGAGAAATAGTAAGAATAGAATAGCAAAAAAATAGCAAAAAATAGGTAACAATGGGAAAATAGGGAACAAATAGAAAATAATAGGAGAAAATGGCAAAGATATAAGAAGGGGGGAAATAGAGGAAAAAATATGAAAAATGAGAAAAAAACATTAAAAGATAACAAAAAACAGGAAAATAGGAAAAAATTGGAAAATGGTCAAAAAACAGGAAAAATAGTAAAATGAGAAAACAATAGTAAAAAATGGTAAAGATAAAAGAAGGGTGGAAATATAGGCAAAAATATGAAAATAAAAAATAGTAAAAAACAGGAAAAATCAGGAAAAAATAGAAAATAATAGGAAAAAACGAAAAAAAAAAACAGTAATAAATAGTAAAAAATAAGAAAAACCTTGATGAAGCAGGAAAAAATAAAGAAAATAGAGAAATAGTAAGAGTAGAAGAGCAAAAAAAATAAGAAAAAAAACAGAAAAATGGTAAAAAAAATAGTTAACAAGAGGAAAATGGGAAAAATAGGGAAAATGAGGAAAAAATATAAAATAATAGGAAAAAATGGCAAAGATAGAAGAAGGGGGAAACATAGACAAAAGTAGGAAAAATGTAAACAATAGTAAAAAACAAGCAATGATAAGAAAAAACAGGAAAATAGGAAAAAATTGGAAAATGGTAAATAAACAGGGAACAATAGGAAAATGGGAAAAAATGAGGAAAAAAATAGGAACAAATGGTAAAGATACAAGAAGGGGGTAAATATAGGCAAAAATAGGAAAAATGATTAAAAAATAATAAAAGGTAAGCAAAAACAGGGAAAATAGGAAAAATAGGGAAATATTGACAAAAATAGGAAAAATAAAAAAACAGTTAATATAATTAGTAAAAAATAATATAAAATCTTAAAAAAATAGGAAAATAAATGTGAAAAATATGAAAACATAGGTAAAACACAAAATTTAAAACAAAATATATACAGAATGATCAAAATTTTGTGTACTTTTGATAACATTGTATACATTTTTCCAATATGCTACTACGTAGTACAAGTACTTAAAAAGTTAAGATAGGAATATAAAAAATTAAAAAAATACGATTTTCAATTGTCTATAAAAATGTAAAACAATATAGGTTGTTCCATTTAAAAATGTATAACCAATTTTTTTTGAACCACCTTATATTTATAAATTTTTCTAAAAAATTACTTCAGAAATAAAAAAAAAATGGTAAAAAATATTGCAAAAAAAAATTGTATAGTCCACGGGCTTGGATCACTAATAAAATCTGTTAGATACAATTAATAAGAATAATACAGGATGTTTTTGATAGTAAATTTTTGCATTTTTGAACACCCTGTACCAATTTGAAGCAACATATTATACATTTTTGGAATCAGCTCAGCAAGGGCAATCAGGAAATTGAAAACAAAGGGGGTTCCATTAAAAAAAAATGGTGATGACGTCATTACACGAAGGTGGTTCACCCTGTATATTAGATTATGATTTGAAAAAATAGTAAATTGAAATCAAAAATCGACCTATTTCGGGAATTTCTAATTTAATCGTTCATTTAGCTAATAATGAATGTATGGGTTACTTTATGGACGCACTGTATATTTATTTGGCCATTTACTTCTTGACGAACTATATCTTATACTTCACTGTTTATGTATAAATGTTTGTTATCTATACCTATCATTTATATACTATATCATAGGTTTTTAAGTATATCCACACCCCGTATATCTAATTCCCACTGTTTGTTTACGTACGACACCGCTCTGCGTTATCAGCATCAAGTAAGCATTTTACGATTATATCGTTAAATTACCATTTAAAAAGATGTCCACCCATAAATTCGAGATATCTGGGTAAATTTAGATTCTACGTTCACTAATTTGTTGCCGCTATCTACATTCTCGGAAATAAAATGCCCAAAAAATGGCGGCTCGCCTCTTCGGCCCTATCGTGGTTTTCGAAAGAGCAGGTCATCGCATACCGACGTTTTCAATAAACTAATAAAAACCTGAGGTGGCCATCAGCTGCGCCCGCCGATCTTGATTATATATTTTATGTGGAGATAACGACCAGGACGACCAGGGGCGTATCATGCCCATAAACAAAAATTTACAATATAAACGGAAAAGTCCTGGCTGAGTGACACACCAAAATCTACTTAACTTAGAGACTTGAAATTTTAATATACGCACCCACTAAGAAAGGATTTTGAGAAATTTTTATTACAAGGGGTAAAAAGGGCGAATACGGTGGCTTACATAGAATAAATATGTATACGACAGGATAGCATCGGTATTATTGGATTTTCTCTAATTTGATTTTTTGATTTAAAAAAAAAAATAGGTAAAAACGCGAAAACATGGGAAAAATAGGGAAATATAAGAAAAAATAGCGAATAGGAACAAAAATTAACATATACAGAAAAATAAAGAAAATAGGAAAAAATCATGGAAAACTTAAAAATGGAAAAATATGGAAAATTCTAAATTTGGGGAATATAATGTAAAATGGGGAAAAATAATGAAAAATTGAGAAAAACATGAAAAAATAAGGCCCAAACAAAGAAAAATATTATAAAATTGCGAAAAATAGGAAAAATTAGTAAAAAACAGGAAAAAAAAGAAAAACAAGAAAAATAGGGAAAACAGGAAAAGAATAATAAAAAACAGGAAAAATATGAAGAAATAAGACCAATAGAGAAAATTGGAAAAAATTGGAAACTGGTCAAAATTTGGAAAATAGTTAAAAATAGGGGAAAATAATAAAAGATAGGGAAATATAGGGAAAAATTGAGATAATTCAGATTTTTTGAGGTTTTTTGACATTTTTTGGGGTTTTTTGAGATTTCTTGAGATTTCTTGAGATTTCTTGAGATTTCTTGAGATTTCTTGAGATTTCTTGAGATTTCTTGAGATTTCTTGAGATTTCTTGAGATTTCTTGAGATTTCTTGAGATTTCTTGAGATTTCTTGAGATTTCTTGAGATTTCTTGAGTTTTTTTGAGATTTTTTGAGATTTTTTGAGATTTTTTGAGATTTTTTGAGATTTTTTGAGATTTTTGGAGATTCTTTTCGACTTTTTAAATTTTTTAAGAATATATTATTTTTTGAGAATTTATTGAAGCGTTTTAAAATCTTTTGAGATTTGTTTGAAGTTTTATTTCTTGAGTTTTTTTCAGATTTTTTAATATTTTTTTCATTGAATCTTTAGAGATTCTTTGAGAATTTTTAGAGATTTTATGAGAATTTTTAGAGATTTTATGAGAATTTTTATTTTTTTTTAAGTTTGTTTGAGACATTTTGAGGTTTTTAAAGAATTTTTGAGATTTTTTTATTTTATTGAAAATTTTTTATTTTTTCTGATTTTTTGAGGTTTATTAAGATTTGTTCAGATTTTATTTTTGAAATTTTTTAAGGTTTTTTGAGTTTTTGAGATTTTTTGACTTCTTTGAATTTTTAGAGACTTTTTGATCAAATTTTTGAGTTTTTGAGACATTTACTATTTAAAATTTTTTGAGATTTTTCCTTTTAAATTTTTTGAGATTCTTTGTGACTTTTTAGATTTTTTAAGAGTTTTTAGAGATTTTTGAAATGTTATTGAAGCGTCTTAAAACTTTTGAACATTTTCGAGATTTTTTGATTTTTGAGATTTTTTATGTGTCATTTTTTTCCCAAAATTTTCTAATTTCTCTTTCAATTTTTTCCAAAGTTTTTGTTTTTTTTAATTTTTTTTCCGATTTTTTTCTGTTTTTTGCAACTTATATTATTTTTTTGAATTTTTTCATTTTTTATAGTTACAGTTTTTCCGGTTTCTTGGTTGTTCTTTGGTTTTTTTCGATTTTTTCTCGGTTTTTTTTCTCATTGTTTTATTTTTTTCTATGTTTTTCGTTTTCTAATTTTTCTCATTTCTTTGATTTTTTATAGTTTGCGATTTCTTTGTGATTTTGTTGTGGTTTTTTGCGACTGTTTAGCGATATTTTGTGATATTTTTTGATTTCTTGCGTTTATTCCTTATTTTACAATGTTATTTTTCATTATTTCCCAATATTTTCTGCCTCAATTTTTTTTTCAAACTCTTATTTTTTTTTCCGATTTTTTCGATTCTTTTAATTATTTCTCGTTTTTTTTTCATTTTTATGAGTGTTTTTTTTCTGTTTTTTTTTCAATTCATTCTAATCTCTCCTCATTTTTTCTCATTGGTCTGTTTTTCTATTCTTATTCTCTTTTTTTTCTCATTCTTTTTATTTCATTGATTTTTTGCGATATTTTCGTCATTATTTTGTGATTTTGTTGCGTTTTTTTGCGATTATTTTTGTGAAATGTTTCGATTTCTTGAGTTTTTATGCTTTTTTTTTCGTTTTTTTTTCGATTTTTTAGCATTTTTTTTCGGATTTGTGATTTCTTCATTTTTTTCGTATTTTACAATTTATTTTTCATTTTTTCCCAATATTTTCTAATTTCTCTCTCAGTTTTTTTGAAAGTTTTTGTTTTTTTTTTAATTTTTTTTTCCGATTTTTTCTTTTTTTTTCAAATTTTTTCTATTCTTTCGTTCTGGTCCTCTGTATTGTTCCTCTTAAAAATTCTACAGATGATATAAAATAAAAAATCTCTTTTTATTGATTTAGCAGGAGTTTAAACTGTTCGTATTAAAAATTCACAAATAATAAGCTAATTAAACCCTTTGTTGAATTTATATTATACATCATTTGAAAAAAATGTAAATGCCGCAATATTTACTCGCTACATATACCAATAAAACGCCCCTAGCGACTCTCTGCGACAAAAGAAAGAACTGACTCGATCCTTTGACGTAATGGCGAAATCGTGCCTTATCTCGTACCTTCCTTACACCACTCTCCACATGGAAAGAGATAAGCTTGGAAATGGATGGCCTCCAACTCATTCGCACTGATATTGGGGTAATGAAATGTTTTGAACTGTATGCGGTTTTCATTAAAAGATATAAAAGATTTGAATTTGTCGTGACGTGTTTTTTTTTAACTGAAATGGAATTATAAACACATAATTATTTTACCCAACAATGGAAAAAGGTTATTATAGTTTTATATTATTTTAAATCTTAATTTTTGGGGTTAGTCCTATAAAAAAGAATAAACATTATAAAATTAAAATTTTTGATTTGTCCTGTTTATTAACACATCTTCTTTTCTTCAATGTCTCTTTACAACTTTGAAAAATTACTCCTCTTTGTTTAATGGATTCTTAATTTTTTACTGCTGTTCAAGATATTTTATAATTTAATATTTTAATCTTCCTCTAAAAATCTTCCTACTTATATAAATTGATATCTTCAAACGATCACCCTTTTAATTTAACTTAATCTTCTTAGATAAATTCAAATTTTATTTTATATTTTTTATTTAATGAAATTAAATACATTTTACTTTCCCGACCCACCTCCTAGAAGGGAAAGTATTGTGAACGAGCTAAAAAAAAATTTCGAGATAAAAACGGAAATATCCATTTTCGGGTGCCCTGAGACGATTAAGACCATTTCCAGATGGAAGTCTGTCTGTCGGTCTGTGTGTATTCTTCCACGATAGAGGCCACACGGTTAATCTAATTGAGCTGAAATTTGGTATAGGGGTTTGGGTTACCCCTCAGAAGAACCCATTAGTTTTTGTATGACATATATCAAACGGAAGTATCACTATCAAAAAATGACAGATCAAATATGTCACGGAATTCGACTTGCAATATGTCATTCAAAAGCCCATAAAAACTCTATACAGGACAGTCAAAATTATTTCTCCAACTGTCACTCGTCAAAAATAAAAAAATGTCAAAATTTGAAACTTTAACATTAAATATCTGAAAAAGAATTCGTGGATTTTTTTCAATTTTTGCAATGTTTTTACAATCTTTTCCAATTTTGTCAAATTTTTTTTTTCAATTTGTCCTTGAGATTTTTTGAGTTTTTTTCAAGTTGTTTGATATTTTTGAGTTTTTTTGAGATTTTTAGAGGTTTTTTGAGATTTTTTGAGGTTTTTTGAGATTTTTTGAGATTTTTTGAGATTTTTTGAGATTTTTTGAGATTTTTTGAGATTTTTTGAGATTTTTTGAGATTTTTTGAGATTTTTTGAGATTTTTTGAGATTTTTTGAGATTTTTTGAGATTTTTTGAGATTTTTTGAGATTTTTTGAGATTTTTTGAGATTTTTTGAGATTTTTTGAGATTTTTTGAGATTTTTTGAGATTTTTTGAGATTTTTTGAGATTTTTTGAGATTTTTTGAGATTTTTTGAGATTTTTTGAGATTTTTTGAGATTTTTTGAGATTTTTTGAGATTTTTTGAGATTTTTTGAGATTTTTTGAGATTTTTTGAGATTTTTTGAGATTTTTTGAGATTTTTTGAGATTTTTTGAGATTTTTTGAGATTTTTTGAGATTTTTTGAGATTTTTTGAGATTTTTTGAGATTTTTTGAGATTTTTTGAGATTTTTTGAGATTTTTTGAGATTTTTTGAGATTTTTTGAGATTTTTTGAGATTTTTTGAGATTTTTTGAGATTTTTTGAGATTTTTTGAGATTTTTTGAGATTTTTTGAGATTTTTTGAGATTTTTTGAGATTTTTTGAGATTTTTTGAGATTTTTTGAGATTTTTTGAGATTTTTTGAGATTTTTTGAGATTTTTTGAGATTTTTTGAGATTTTTTGAGATTTTTTGAGATTTTTTGAGATTTTTTGAGATTTTTTGAGATTCTTTGGGATTTTTTGGATTTTTTAAAAAATTATAGATTTTTTTGAGAATGTTTTGAAGCGTTTTAAGGTTTTTTGAGATTTTTTGGTTTTTTTCAGATTTTTTAATATTTTTTAAGATTCTTTGAAATTTTTTTGAAATTCATTCGTGTTTTTTAAGACTCTTTGAATCTTTTGAGATTTTTTAGAGATTTAATGAGATTTTTAATGAGTTTTTGAGATTTGTTGAGTTTGTGCTTTTAGGTTTTTTGAAATATTTTATATTTTTTGAGGCTTTTTAAGATTTTTCAGATTTTTTTGTTGAAATTTTTTAAGGTTTTTTGAGCTTTTGAGATTTTTTGATCAAATTTTTGAGTTTCTGAGACATTTACTATTTTGAATTTTTTGAAATTTGACGTTTTAAATTTTTTGAGATTCTTTGTGAATTTTTAGGTTTTAAAGAATTTTTGGAGATTTTTAAGATGTTTTGGAACCGTCAAAAAAATTTTTGAGATTTTTTTTGAAAATATTTTGAAGATTTTTTAATTTTTGAAATTTTTGTGGTTTTTAGGAATTTTACCTATTTTGAGATTTTTTTATTTTTGAGATTTTTGAAATTTTTTGCGATTTGACATTTTTTGACATTTGAGATTTGTAACACGGTACTTTCAGTTTGACCTATCTCTAAAAGTCCCTGAAGTGAACGGACTGCCACTGGAAATCGGACTGCCACTGGAACTCCAATTGGGACTGCCACACCAACTGACTAGATTGTTGGCTAAGTATGCCAGACAAGTACTCGAGTGACTCCATCTTTCGGCGGGAGTTACAACTGTTACGACTGGCCTTATATTCGAAGTTAATTATAATCCAGTGCCGTCCGTGATTTTATTTAAATATTTTAATTATTACGGAAAATAAAAGCATCGGTTCAGGTTAGAACTCTTATTACACAGGTGGAATCTTTTCCCAAGTAATAATTGACTCCGTGTCCCATTGGTTGATGGCGTTAGCTGTCTACCATCATTTTTACATCGTGTTTACTCAATATTAACACTATTGTGTTTCGAGGCACATTGCGCATCTGATGAGTCCTTAAGAGTCGAAACAGCTGTCTGGTATACGGCATGATGCATAGAAGTCAAATTCTCACAACCTACAAGTATTTAACACTTGTTTTTGGGGTTTCATACCTAATTGAGATGGGCTTTCATTCCGTTCAAGTTAGAACTGGCTCTTATTACACAGGTGGAATCCTTTCCCCAAGTGTACTATCATTTCTATTCGATTTGAATTTTATGAATCTTAGAGCATTGCTTCTGAAGAGTCCTTAAAGGTCGAAACAGCTGTCCCGTATACGTTCAGATGCATAGAAATCAAATTCTAACAATCTACAAGTATTTATTTAATTGTTTATTTAGTTAATCTGAAGAAAGATATGAAATTTCTTAATTCTGGAAAATTATTTTTATAATAATAATATTGTTACATATTTTTTATAGTAAATATATTAACATTATGTTGGCTCAATTCTTCCTTTTTTCAAGGGTGTAGATAATTATTTTTTCTGGCAAGAGGGACTTTTTTCCTAGGGGAAGTAATCAAACTTTTAGACAAATTTGTCGGTTTACCCCCCCCCCCCCCTATCTACGCTCTTGCGTGTAAATGAGTCAGATGGAATTGGTTGCGGTTGATTCTCCAGAAGCAGATTATCCGGGAAGTAATGTCTTTTCTCTTTTAGTCCAAGATGTAGAAAATACATTGTTGTTTTGGTTTTCAATTTTTTGTATGAAAAATGCTTTGTTTTCCAATATCCTGTATAGAAAAATGCATTCTTACTTTGTTTTTCAATTGTTTTTGCATGGAAATGCATTGATGCTTTATTTTTTAATTTCCTCTATGGAAAAATGCATTCTTACATTGTTTTTTCATTTTTTGTATTAAAAAATGTATTGTTGAGTTGTTTTTATATTTATAGTATGGAAAATGCATTTTTGCTTTGAATTTCAAATTTTTATGAGAACAAAATGTTTTTTGTTTGGTTTTTAGTTTCCTGTGAGGAAAGAAGCATTGTTGCTTTGTTTTATAAATTTCTGAGGCAAAAAAATGTATTTTTGCTTCCGTTTTTTTTGTCAAATTTGTGTGTAAAAAATGCATTTTGGCTATTTATTCCAATTTTTTGTAGGGAAAAATGCATTCTTGTTTTTTCTCCAATTCATATTTCTAAACTGCATTTTTGCTATTTTTCTGTAAAATGGACTACAAAAACTCAAACATTTACCGAAAAATTAGTAATTCTAAATTTTAATCTATCAAATTTAACTCTGAGAAATGTATTCTTGCTCATTTTTTTCAAATTTGAGTGTAGAAAAATGTATTCTTGTTCCTTTTTTTTCCAAATTAATAGTGGAAAAATGCATTCTTGCTTCTTTTTTCAAATCTAACTGTGGAGAAATGTATTTCTGCTTTTTTTTCAAATTCGAGTGTAGCAAAATGTATTTTTGGTCATTTTTTCAAATTTCTGAGGAAAAATGAATTCTTGCTTCTTTTTTTAAATTTTACTGTAGAAAATTTGCACTTTATATATGTTTTTTTCCTTACTTTCGTTTTCATGGAGCGAATTATATAAAAAACTATCCAACTGGAAACTGTGGGCATTTCTATATCATTTTTCTCTAATTTTGTATGGAAAATATTTTGTGGCGTTTATTTCTTTAATTTCATTTGAGAGAGTGATTATATACAACGACGTAGATAACTTTTTTTCCAGGGGGGGGGGGTAATCAAACTTTTAAACAAATATGTTTGTCCGTTTCTATATTTCATATATTTTATTTCTTCTGTTCGTGTTATTTTTTGGTACCCTGTGGGCGTAATTACCACCTTTACCCTCCCTATATCTACACCCTTGTATTTTTTACACTATTATACTTAATAATTCTGCTATTAATAATCATAACACATACAGGCATTAACTCTTTTCACCGTCGATATCGTCGAATTGATTACCTTTACTTTATTTTTTGTGTAATGGTTATTTATATTTTCAATTTTATAACCTCGCGAGACAAATTAGAAATTCCACTTAAATATCGATCTCAGCTCCAGCTCGTTGTCATTACTTGTTTACCTTTTATATAACTATTGATATAAATTACTATGCAAATAGTTCCAGTTCTTCGGATGATCATTCAATTAACATGAAGTGGTTTCTAACATGAGCATTTCCCACAATACAAGACACTTGGGAACAGGTACGTACTTCAAATATATTTAAAAAATAATCTGATGATAATTTTACGACAAATTATGGCTACCCCTATAACTTTTAAAAGCGGGTTAATGGAATTATATGAAATTTTGGTCGATTATAATAGAGCTATTTTTGGATTCTTTCAAATAAAAATCCAATACGGTCGATATCCGGTTTGACCGGAAATTACATGAAAATTGAAAATTCAAATGGAACACCCCGTACATTTTTATATATGTAGATTCTACGACTTCAAACACGTACAAATCGACTTTCAAATGACACTTGAGATGCCATTTTTTTTTGTTTTTTGACTTTTTTATCCTTCCTATGGACAAATGATTTGATCTAAATTCATTATAATCAAAATAAAAATAACTAAATTTTGTAAATTATTTATTTCTATTTCTTAATAATTGTTTGTATTTAAAATATGATGTTGTAAATATCCCTTAATTTTTTTTAACAGGGATGTCTTAAAGAGAATTTTCTATCGAAATTAAAAAAAATGACATTCCTCCTTTATTCTAGAGAAAAAAAAAGAATTAATGGTTATGTATATCATTTTAATGGTAATTGAATGAACAATTTTTAATACTGGATGGCCCATCTATGTTTAAATAAAAAACTGGATTTGCTGAATTAAATGTTTAATAAAAATAAAAACAAAAATAAATAATTGACAAAATTGAAACTTTTTAGGTAATCATAGTTTAATATAAGTAATTTAGACCAAATTATGACCACCAAGGATGCATAAAAAAAATAAAAATGGCGTCTCAACTGAGATTTTAAAGTCGACTTGTTCATGTCTAGAAATATACTGGGTGTTACAATTGAATTTCCAATTTTCATGGCAATTCCGGTCGAACCGGATGTCGTCCATATTGGATTTCTATGTAAACAAATCCAAAAATAGCTCTGTTATAATCGACTAAAATTTGGTTTAAATCTATTAATCGGTTTAAAAGTTATAGGAGTAGCCCATGACCCATTTACACCCGGTATATATATGAAGGATAACAATGAAAAAATATTTTAAGAGACATAACGGTTATAAATGAAAAATGGGATAAATGATAAAAAAAATAAAAACAGGAAACCCAAAATCTTTCAGAAAACATTTTTTTTCCATTTTTTATGTAATTTTTATAATAAATTAATCAAGATGTTGTGTAAAATCATTCAAATAAAACTTTTGTAAATATAAAATTAACGTACAGATAAGAAATAACGATAGAAAATAAATATTTAACAGTCATTGAATAAAATAAACTATAAAGTAAAATATTAGACTGAAATCAGTGAAAAATTGAAAAAAAATGGCAAAACTATTTTTGTAACAATTCAAACCATTATTATAAATCAAAACAGAGAGAATTTTTGAAAACTCTACACTCCATAAAACCATAAATGTTTCATCCTTATAGGAGTCATCAGTTGCACTTTTTCGGAATGCATATTTTCAAAAACCCACTCTGTATATTTGAGAAAAATTAAATCATATAAGAGGTTTGTTCGTGTTTTTAGTTTTGCTTGTGCATAACAGTTCCAGACATGCGTAGTAGACTAAAAGTGTTCGTGTTTCTGGAACTAAGTTCTGAACTAAGAATCCTGTGTTTTAGTTTTTTTTTTAGAACGATTCTGAACTGTTTCAAGTAAGTTGAAAGTGTGAACTGAAAAGAACCGTTCTGCTCACACATGCGCATTGCAAGCCATATTATAAAATAAGAATAATAAATAAGGTTTAAGGTTATGTTTATTTATTTTGTTTATCTGTTTATCTTCAAACGAAGAAGAGGATGTGCTTTTAGCGGTGACGGACATTTAAAAAACGAAACCAAAATATATAAATTTTATTGAAATTGCAGTGGTTATGGTCAGACTAAGAATTTATAGAACATTTTAGGTAATAATTTTTATATACATAAGTATGTAACAGCATTTATTGAAGAATTTATTTGTAGGATTTCAAGATTCCTTATTCCAGCAATCAGATTATTTTCTAAATTTGATGCAGGATATGAGAGAATATCTCGATAGAAAAAAATACTGTGGAGGACATCAGTCATCATATTTTCGATGGCTGATAGGTTTAACGTTGCATGAAATAAGCATTCATACAATATTTAACTAAAACGGAAAACTCCATGTTATACTCCACAATAAATATCTTTTTTATTTTTCTATTATTAAAAGTACCACAAAAAAAATTTGACAAATCATGAATGACAATTGACATTGACAGTTGATTATTGAAGTGTTCGTGTTAATTTCTTAATTCAAAACTGCTTTGAAGAATTCTAAATTTGTGTCACTGAGCAACTAGTTCTGCGCAATTTTAGAACGGTTCTATTTCAACGAACACGAACAAACCTATCATTTCAGGACTGTTTAATAAAACATATATAAGATTAGCATGTTTAGAAAAATGAGTCTGAGGCTTTAAAGCAACAAGAATATTCCTGCAATTTTTAGTGATGATGATTAAGTATATTGCTACTTTTGAGAAAACCGGTTTTATGTGTACTGTTATTGTTCAGTCCATATTTCAGCGGCATGCAGTCAATAATACTCATGGTTTCTCACGCTCGCTAGAGCTCGCATTCGTTGCACTCGTATCGAATTTTTTCATTATAACAACGTTGCTAGCAGCTTAATTAAAAAATATTTCCTGTTTATTATGGCACAGACAAGATTGTTTTTTACTATTATTCTGTAAACATTTCCGCGGGGATCGAAGCAAGTGGAATGCAACGGATATTCACTCGATTAGTCTTCAAGGGAAACCTCTTTAAATTTAATCAAATTCTGGCCATTCCCGAAGGAATTTGATTGCGTTATGTCTCACGGGGACATTTTAAGGGTCTATTAGAAGGATTTAAAAAGATTGTTTTTTACTATTATTCTATAAACATTTCCGCGGGGATCGAAGCAAGTGGAATGCAACGGATATTCTCTCGATTAGTCTTAAAGGGAAACCTCCTTAAATTTAATCAAATTATGGCTATTCCCGAAGGAATTTGATTGCGTTATGTCTCACGGGGACATTTTAAGGGTCTATTAGAAGGATTTAAAAATATTGTTTTTTACTATTATTCTATAAACATTTCCGCGGGGATTGAATCAAGTGGAATGCAACGGATATTCACTCGATTAGTCATCAAGGGAAACCTCTTTAAATTTAATCTAGTTCTGGCTATTCCCGAAGGAATTTGATTGCGTTATGTCTCACGGGGACATTTTAAGGGTCTATTAGAAGGATTTAAAAGGATTGTTTTTTACTATTATTCTGTAAACATTTCAGCGGGGATCGAAGCAAGTGGAATGCAATGGATATTCACTCGATTAGTCATCAAGGGAAACCTCTTTAAATTTAATCTAGTTCTGGTCATTCCCGAAGGAATTTGATTGTATTATGTCTCACGGGGACATTTAAGGGTCTATTAGAAGGAATTAAAAAGATTGTTTTTTACTATTATTCTATAAACATTTCCGCGGGGATCGAATCAAGTGGAATGCAACGGATATTCACTCGATTAGTCATCAAGGGACATCTCTTTAAATTTAATCTAATTATGGCTATTCCCGAAGGAATTTGATTGTGTTATGTCTCATGGGAACATTTTAAGGGTCTATTAGCAGGATTTAAAAAAAAACGAGGTCAAAAACTAAATGAATAATTCCCATTTTGCAATGTTATTTGATTTTTATTTATTGTTTTTATTGAATGTACAATTAATAAATTGTGTTAGTTTTACATATAGATATTGTAAATTATTAAAAATTCATTTTTTGAATAATATTTTTTAATTCAGACGAATTTATTCTTGAACAAAATATTAACTAGAATCCGTGCGATGATATCGTTTTACATCCTTTAAACATCGTTACTTTTAAAGTTTTAAAAATAATAATGACTCTTGTGTAAGCAAAGTAATCATTCGATCACGTTCTCGAACGGTAAAAATAACACCATATATCAAGTTTAGGCAGGCTATTAGGAAAGCCATAATTGCAGGCAGCCAACAATAGTCGTTATAAATAGCAAAACATCCAATTTTTGATAATAATGCCATTCCAGCTCGCTTATGCTGCATATTTATGCTGGTGGTAATGAGATGCCGCTCTTTTTGCCCGACTTTTTCTCAGCAGGATTCTCCATGATCGCTCGTTCTGACAGCCACGTTGCCAAACTTCGTTTTTATTCCATAAATTAAGTAATTATTAAATCCAATAAGTCCAATGAAAACAACTCAAAATCATGTACCACTATAAAATTTAATTATACAAAAATTGACAGGCAACTAGGTTGTAGGGAAAAAATTTTATCAAAGACAATTTTTTATCAATTTTTTCAATTTCTTACACATTGACCATCAATGACGTATTGTGACTACAAAAAGTGGGGGGACCCATGCCCATACATTTAATAATTTCTATTTTCTTCATTAGGCAAGAAACAAAAAAAGATATAAAAAAATGTATTTCGTATTTGAACCGAAAAAATGTTAAAAATATCATTTTAAAATTTAAAAACTTAGAAAAAATAGGTGGGTCTCGACCCCCACCAGATTTCCCCGAGTCTAAAAACCCGTGAAGATATTTCTCTTTTTATTCCTGGTTTCTGAGTAACAAGGCGGATGTAACGTATTGGATCTGTATAAATGCTGGGTATTAATCCAGTGGATATGACGTATTTAAGAGTAAAGGAATTTTTAATTTACTAGACATCAACGCATATGCGAAACTAAAAAATTGGCTGTGTCATCCCAGAATTTTCCCAGCTCGGCTGTAGAGAATAGGATTATTTTAATTACAAAATAATAATCATTGACAAACAAACAAATATATGGATATCGAGTGTGCAAAAAAATAAATTAATTAATTATAGACAGGCTTATTTTCTTTTCAAATTATTTTCGTATTGTTTAATAAATTTAAATTTAATTAATGCAAAATTTGGGTAAACTTATTTAAGAAAAAAATTAACATGTGTTATGATTCTTAAGAGTTCATTTTTTTCCCATCAATTTTTACTCTTCAGTACAATCATTATTTTTCAGTTTATCAGTCCATCTGTCTGTCTGTCTGTCTGTCCGTCTGTCACAGCGACAACTCGAGAACGGTTTCGTAATTTGGAACTCTGTTTTCAGCAATTGATTTCGAATTTTATTATTTTCAGTGACCTACGGGGGTGAAAACTGGAGGGTGTTAAAATATCAAACAAAATTATATCTCCGCCAGGTCATATCGTAAAAAATCGTAAAAATCTGTAAAAAATCGAAAAAATCGTAAAAAACTGTAAAAAATCATGAAAAATCATATAGAATCGAAAAAAATCGTAAATACTCGCAAAAAAACATAAAAAACTGTAACAAGTCGTGAACATCCCTAAAAAATGGCAAAGAATCGTAAAAAATAGTAAAAAAAACCGTAAAAATCAGTAAAAAATCTAAAAAAATCCGTAAAAAATCATAAAAATCCGTTAGAAATCCTAAAAAATCGGAATTAATCATAAAAAATCGTAAAAATCATAAAAAACCGTAAAAAATCGATATGTCCATAAATATCGTGTTGCGTATAGTTCTTGTGTTTATTGTTAAAGTGAATTTTTCGGACCGAAGTACTAGAAATATATATTTTTACTACTTGTAATATTTTATTTTTAAATTTTATTTGTGTTGATGACTCTTTTTGTAGTTAATTTTTTGTGGGTTTTTGAATATTTTTTGTTAATTTTTTTGCTGTTAAAAATATTTTCATTTTTAATTATCGAAACCTTTGGCAACAGTGTAATTGTAGAAGAGAGATAGAAAGTCAGCGGCGGTTTGTTTTATACAGAAAAGAGATTGTTAACCGGCACTCGTGAGCAGGCAACTTGCTTTCGTTGAGGACCACACACGTTGTCTCGACCAGGACTGGTCTTTCATTATTTCAGTGCCCTGGGAAAGAACTTAGTTTGCAGGATTCGCTTCTACCTTTGTTAGAGCGAATACTTATCTTTCAAGGTTGAATATTAATATAACCGTATAGAAGGTATCCCGAAATAAGTATAGAAATTTGGGATAGTGAAAGTGAGGATTAATGTCTTTTTTCTGAATCGTTTGATCGAATTTTATAAAATTTAGACTATTAATAAGATTATTTTTTTAATTATGGCGGAATGTTTAATCTTAACAACTTAATGGATGTGGTTTAAAAAAATAAAATAAGAGTATTTAGAAAACTACTATATCTGTTCCAATTAAGTTAAATAAATAGTTAATATATTCAAAAAAACCAAAATTAGCTAGAATTTTTAATTATGGTATTTTTCTATTTTATAATTTGTTTGTACTGGTCCATAACCAAACTTTTTATCTTTTAGACAAATAAAAACGCCGAAAAGAAATGCATGATATGGGAAAAAATTAGATAATAGTCAGAAAGATATGGAAAAAAAAATGGAAAAGAAGATTGGAGAGATAAAACAGGATTTGAAACAAAATAAAAGTGAAATAACACTGAAAATTGATGAATTATACACTAATAAAAAAATTGAAGAGACTAAAAAAGAACTTAGGATTTAAGTAATAGAAAATATTGTTTATTATTATTGGATTTAAAAAAAAAAACTATATCAAGGTAAATCATTTTATTATAAAAAAAATATACAAAAAAGAGACTTAGAATAAAGAACTATAAGAAGATAATGGAGTTTAGATTAAATTAAATGGAAAAATATAAACACAGGGAAAATTGGAACACACATTTACAAATATAAACTAGAAAGTAATACAAAGATAGTGTCAGAAAGAAGGAAGAAACAGGTTAATAGAAAACACATTAGTGAAAGAAAAGAACCTCAGGGAGTAGAAAAGGAACATAAAAAAATTTAAATAAATTGTAATTTTTTTTATATATAATTTTTAAAATTTATTTCAATGTGAACCCAACCCGGACTGAGATTCGTAGAATGGACATCTGAAATATTTATTTTATCAAAATAAGTCTTGACTATCTAAATCTAGACCATGTATTTAAAAAAAAATAGAAAATGAAACTTTTATATGTAACGTCTACTCGCAGGCACTGTACCACACTGTTCACAGTGATGAATAATCAAACTTTCAAGTACAATAAAAGCCGATTAGGGCGAAACGAATAATGCGCAAGCGTGCACCAATGATTCAGGATAGAATTCGTTTATCTAGACACCAGTATCTAAATGAAAACGTTGCAGATCAAATCACCGTCAAATATATTCTCATCACCAAAAATACGGATTGGAAGAAAGTCTCAAAGAGGTCCTAGATCCTCTAGCTCAAAACACACCTACCATCAACTATCTGAAAAAAATTGGACTTCATAGCACGATATAATTGTTTCATATCTTTTACATTGTAATTTATATATACAGTTCTGTCAAAATTTTTATAGAACATAGGGAACTTGTAATGAGAGGAAGAAGAATGTATTTAGGCAACGATTCAATGGGGAAAAATAAGACGAAACATTGACTCCACCCTATTTCTATCACTCTAGGTAACGTGTGGATGAGAGCGATGTGCTCGCGGCTGGCAGTGTTGTCAAATGTAGCACAATTCAGCCAAAAGTGGCACTTTCAGCTCTGGAGCGATACTATAGAGCACGCACTATTGAAAAATAGATAAAAACTGGAACTAATTCGTTCTATGATATTTTTCGCCTGCAATGAGTTTGTTAGTGAATATATTTCTTTATACTTTACATTTTTATACAAAGTTTCACAGATTAAATTCAACCGTCAGTTGTCATTGAAATACAACGGTGAATCCCATAAGTCATAAGGGGAATCACCGAGAAAAAAGCAGTCGAAACAATCTAATCAATAAAAATACCAAATTAAAGTAAATGTTTGATTAAAATATTTTTTACAATAAATCTATTGTTAATGCGATTTTTACATTATTAAAATCTACCAAGCAAAATTTGCCTACTAAAATTTTCAAAAAAAAATGTCAAAATCTACCAAAAAAGTATAAATTACTAGATGTGGCAACGATGAGTAGACTTGTGCTCAGACCGTCTGAGCGTATACCAAAATATTTTGTTTATTTCTCGCATATCGTTTACTGGGCTTCTTTTCTCATACATAAAATACAATATGTTCCGCAAAGTTTTATCCAAATCTGTTAGTCGCGTGGAACTCTCCCATAATTCATGCGGGGAAGGAAAAAAACTTGGCGCCCGGGGGTTTTTTGGGTCGCTGACTTCAAATATGGCATCGGCGAACACCCCCCAGACGCCTGGTGCGCCCCAACCTGGACAAGAGTGTCAAAAACAATCCAAAAATCATTGTGGGGGCGTTTTATGGGTCGCTAAAGCAGAATTTGACGTCAAAAACGATCCCCCGAGCACCTGGTGCACCGGAACCTGGACCTGAACGTCTTCTCCGAGGCTTTTCCAGACACATTCTAAAAAGACGAAGCGAAAATCGTTAAGGGGGGTTTTATGGGTCGCTAAAGCAGAATTTGACGTCAAAAACGATCCCCCGAGCACCTGGTGCACCGGAACCTGGACCTGAACGTCTTCTCCGAGGCTTTTCCAGACACATTCTAAAAAGACGAACCGAAAATCGTTAAGGGGGGTTTTTTGGGTCGCTAAAGCAGAATTTGACGTCGGAAATGACCCCCCTAACACCTGGTGCACCCAAATTTTTATTTCGACACCGATGTCATTCCCATGAATGTCAAGCAGCTCGACGTCAATACTGCAATAAGTGGGTGAAATTGTTGATTCAAGTTAAATTATGTATCCTGGAAAGAAATAGAACGAATAGAAAGTCGATGTTTATGTAATTGGCTTTCAAAAACATTTTGTAATAAATATATCTCGTGGCTCAAAAAATATCAAAAAATCAAACACGTGTTTGTTCTGACTATAGAACTTTGGAAATGTATTTCGGTCCCGGTTTTTTACTGCCGCCAGCTGCTCGTCCCATGCGTTGGTGGACTTAGGAGATTATTCTCGTCAGTCATACAGGACTGGATGAACTTTTTCGAGGGCCCCAGGGGAAGTTACGCATGGATGAATGTATGAAATTATGGGACGATTTTGCAGAGTTTTTTGCGATTGTATCTGTAAAACCATTCGAGAAGACGTTCAGGTCCAGGTTGCGGTGCACCAGGTGCTCGGGGGATCGTTTTCGACGTCAAATTCTGCTTTAGCGACCGAAAAACCCCCATGAACGATTTTCGGTTCGTCTTTTTCGAATGTGTCTGGAAAAGCCTGGCGAAGACGTTCAGGTCCAGGTTCCGGTGCACCAGGTGCTCGGGGGATCGTTTTCGACGCCAAATTCTGCTTTAGCGACCCATAAAACGCCCCCACAATGATTTTTGGGTTGTTTTTGACACTCTTGGGGCACACCAGGCACACCAGGTGTCTGGGAGGTGTTCGCCGATGCCATATTTGAATTCAGCGACCCAAAAAACTCCCGGGCGCCAAGTGTTTTTTCTTCCCCGCATGAATTCTGGGAGAGTTCCACGGAGATGACGTTCGTCGGCGTTCCTGAGCCCCAGGTGGTCAGGGTGTCAATTTGAACATCAAAATCGTGATCAGCGACCTCAAAAACCCCAGGGCACCCATTCTTGGCCAGTTCTGACTCTTTTTTACAAAGTTATTAAGTTGTCCGAAGGGCGTCTCAAAAAATGCATTTTTGGCTGCAGCAATGCAATTTCCGATTTTAGCTAAATGAAAATTAGGTAACTTTTTTACAAATAATTTTTGGAAGTGAATGCAAAAAACCGCATTCCGATCCATGCTGCCCGAAGAATTTTCCTTTTTATGACGTTCTTCCGCGTATATTGCCTCGACTATGTATACATATGTTATTATTGATTAATAACGTATATTGATATTACTTTACCTCGTGTCAATAATCAATTTAATTGAGACACGTTAATTCTAATAAAAAATATCCTTATCCATTAAGAGATCAAAATTGATTTAATTTGGGGTTTTCGGTAGTTCTACCAATGAGAACTTTTGTACGCTATCTCAAGATACCAAAATTTCATTCATTTTGACCGGGACCGGATTTATACTTAAAAAGTCCTTTCTTAATACAAAAAACTTACAGAAACACCAATTAAATTAGCGCCACCCTGTATACCTATATTTAAATACAATATTTTTGTCTGTTATTTTTTATAGTCATGTAATATTTCTATTATTTCCAATAATAGTGATTGTTTAGTAGAAAATATGTAATTAATAAGAAGAATTACAATATTGAACATTGAGTTTTTAATAAATAAGATTATTATTGATTTTGGAATAATTATTAATATTCCATTATTATTATTAAAAACATATTGTTCATTTTTAGATTTACCATGTAATTACAATTGCATTGTATATTCATACTTGACATAACAATCATTTGGGATAATATTATTAATAAGATATTTCGTTATGGATATAAAGAGTCTGCAATATAATATTGTTTTCGGAATGAGAATTTCATTTTATTAATAAATAATTTAAATTTTCAACGCTTGAAAAACTAAATCTATATATGTATAAAAATTAATGTTAATTTTTATTATCTTCGATTGATTTAATTTAAACGACTTTTTAATTTTGCATGAAAATGAGGCAATCCCGCCCAACTCTAATAAAACTTTTGTAAAATAAACTCAATTTTTATTTTCCCGACCCATTTCCGAGAAGGAAAAGTATTGTGAACGAGCTAAAAAAATTTTTCGAGATAATGATGGAAATATCTATTTTCAGGTCACCTGGATGGAAGTCTGTCTGTCTGTTTGTATTCTTCCACGATAGAGACCACACGTTTAATCCGATTGAGCTGAAATTTGCTACATGGATTTGGGTTAGCCGTCGGAAGAACCCATTAGTTTTTGTACGACATCTGTCAAACGGAACTGTCACTATCAGCAAATGACAGATACAATATGTCACGGAATTCGACTTGAAATATGTCATTTGAAAGCCCTTGAAAAACTCTATTCAGAACAGTCAAAATTATTTCTCCAACTGTCATCTGTCAAAAACAAAAAATTCGGCTTTTACAATTTCTGTTAACACTTTTAAACTTTTTTTGCTTTTTCTTTAGAATATTTATCATTTTTTAGCTCATTTTGCTTTTCATGTATTTTTGTGTATTTCTTTGCATATGTTTGTATTTTTTTTGCATTTTTTTGCTTTTTTTTGTAATTACTTTACTTTTTGGGATTTGCTTGCATTTTTAACGTTTTTTAGCATTATTTTAATTTTTTAGCTTTTTTTGTATTTTTTTTAGTTTTTTGGCATCTTTTTGGATTATTTTTAAATTTTTGGCATTTTTTTGCACTTATTGCAATTTTTAATATTGTTTTACTTTTTTTGACTTTTTCAGATTTTTTGGCATTTTTTTTTCATATTTAGCATTGTTTTACTTTTTTTTAGCATTTTTTTTAGATTCTTTTTGGAATTTTTTCGCATTCTTTTGCTTTTTTTGGTATATTTTTTACTTTTTGGGATTTGTTTACATTTTTAACGTTTTTTTGCATTATTATAATTTTTTCAGCATTTTTTTGACTTTTTTTAGTTTTTTGCACTTTTGGCATTTTTTAACATTATTTTACTTTTTTAGATTTTTTGGCATTTTTTTGTGTTTTTTTTCATTTTTAACATTTTTTAGCATAATTTTACTTTTTTCAGCATTTTTTCAACTTTTTTTTAGATTTTTTTGGCATTTTTTCATTTTTTTTGCTTTTTTTGTATCTTTTTTACTTTTTGGGATTTGTTTTCGTTTTTAACGTTTTTTTAGCATTATTTTAATTTTTTCAGTGCTTTTTGACTTTTTTTAGTTTTTTGGCATCTTTATACATTTTTTTTTTATTTTCGGCATTTTTTGCACTTTTGGCATTTTTTAACATTGTTTTACTTTTTTTAGATTTTTTTGGCATTTTTTCGCCTTTTTTTTGCTTTTTTCGGTATTTTTTTACTTTTTGGGATTTGCTTGCATTTTTAACGTTTTTTTGAATTATTTTAATTTTTTCAGCATTTTTTTGACTTTTTTTTAGTTTTTTGGCATATTTTTGCACTATTTTTTAAACTTTTGGCATTTTTTGCACTTTTGGCATTTTTTAACATTATTTTACTTTTTTAGATTTTTTGGCATTTTTTTACATTTTTTTTTCATATTTAGCATTTTTTAGCATAATTTTACTTTTTTCAGCATTTTTTAAACTTTTTTTTTCAGATTTTTTTGGCATTTTTTTCATTTTTTGCATTTTTTTTTTGCTTTTTTTTGTATCTTTTTTCCTTTTTGGGATTTTTTTGCATTTTTATTGTTTTTTAGCATTATTTTAATTTTTTCAGCATTTTTTGACTTTTTTTTTAGTTTTTTGGCATCTTTATACATTTTATTTTTAAGTTTTGGCATTTTTTGCACTTTTAGCATTTTTTAACATTATTTTACTTTTTCGACTTTTTTTTAGATATCTTGGTATTTTTTTAGCATTTTTAGCATAATTTTACTTTTTTTCAGCATTCTTCAAACTTTTTTTTAGATTTTTTTTTTGGCATTTTTTAACATTATTTACAATTTCCTTTATCACTTTTTTTTTACTTTTCCGGTTTTTTGAACTGTTAACATTTTTTAGTTCATTTTTGCTTATCATTTAATTGCGTATGTTTTTATTTTTTTTTACATTTTTTCCATTTTTCTTTACATTTTTTCCATTTTTCTAGTTCGTTTTTTTTGCGTTTTTTCATTTTTTGGGTAAATTTTTGCATATATAGCGTTTTTAGCATTATTTTACTTTTTTTCAGCATTTTTAACTTTTTACTTTCCCGGTCCCATCAAAGGGAAAGTATAGTGATCGAGCAAAAAAAAAAATTTGAGATATCGATGGAAATATCCATTTTGAGGTCCCCCAAGATGATTAAAACCATTTCCAGCGTATGGTCTGTCTGTGTGTCTGTGTGTAATCTTCCACGGTAACTGCCGAATCGTTTGACCAATCAAACTGAAATTTGGTATGAAGTGTTTATGTGCCTCAAATGCGATCATTATTTTTTGGTTTAAATTGGTGCAGTAGATGATCCTAAACGACATTAATTCTTCTTTTTTATGCATAACTTTTTAAATATTAAAGATATAAACCAGCATTTTGGTATGCGATGCCCCTTCCACTATAAAATCCATTCAGGAATTTTGTATTTTGTAATTAAAATAATCCTATTCTTCACAGTCGAGCCGGGCAAGTTCTATTAATTTTCTTTTTTTTGTCCCATTTCCATGTTTCATTATTCACTATTAGCTTTTGATAACCTATTTTTGTCTTCTTTCCATTGTTTCTTTCTACTTCTGCCAGATTTTTTATTTCATTTTGTAGGTACTTCCATTTCTCTTTGTCAGTGTGTATATACAGTTTGCTCGTAAAGTATGGAAACATGAAGATACCTTTGACATCCCGTAAAATACAATAACAAAATTTTGGTCATGTATATTAGATGGACTAGCAATTTTAAATATTCTATTTTCGACGTTGTCAAATCTACAATTTCTGAGATATACGAATAATATGTTTATTTTCAAATGGGACAACCCATATATTTTACAATTTTCTGTTACATTTTTTATTGCCGATGTAGCATACAAACTATTAATGCCCAAAATTGAACATTTAAGAAATTAGGAAAACATCTTTATCTTGTAATTAATATTAAAAAGACTTTTCTAATCGTTTCCGGAGAACTTAGTGCTATCGAATGGCCAGGAAGATCTCCGGATTTGACATCTCTAGATTATTTTTTGTTGGGATATTTAAAAAGCAAAATTTATGTGGTCTGGACATAATAACAGAGGAATTAGAAAAGTCTTGGATGACAGCTTCATGTTTTTCTTGATCATTTCTTCTTTTATTTTTAATTTTCATGATATATAGTAAAATATTTCAAGCCGGCCCTTTTCGTTCTTCTAGAACATAGGTTTATGGGAAAACGTGTAGATGGCGTAAGATGTATCTGTTTCTATTTTTACCGCTTACAAGGCAGGTATATACATGCGGGTATTACGATCATATTATGACGGGTTCATTTTAATTACTTATTACGGGCTATAACTTTACAGTCATGGCAAACCGTGATGCCGTGATATACAAAAGGAAATATTTGCATTTCAAAAAGGTCTTATTTATTATTATTATCAAGTTTAAGTATGTACTTTGATAGTTAATGTGCTTGTAACTTGGACTTCTGTCTAAGGTGTGCTTCTGTTTTTAATGATCATCGGTGATTTTTATTGTTGATATTATTGTTTATTGCTCTATATCCAGAATAATAATAAGATATTTTAAATGGGGATAATATATATAAGGTGTGTTACTTTTTATTAGAATTTGTAGATTTTGTTTTTGTATACAGAAAAGTTTCGATTCCTGAAATTTAAGGATGTCCCAACTAGTTACATTTTTATATATTAAACTGTTATTGAATTTTATACGTATCGAATATTAAATCCATACAATAGTTTGATTGGAAAATTAATGTTTGGGGGTCATAATTCTTAAAGTAGGGGAGATAGAGGCAAGATGGAATATTTAAAGGCTTCTGAGCTCATATATGAAAAAATAACATATGGAATTATTTAAAAAAATATTAAAATGGTTTGTTCTTATGCATAGTTTTGGTGCTATTTAGGTTGAATATGAAAATGAAAGGTGATAAGTGACTGTAATCTGTAAATAAAACAGGAATGAAACAAAGTTTATAAAAAGAAAATTTAAGGTGTGTATATGCTTGATGATTGAAGTATTTTTTTTTGACAAAAAACAAGGCGAAGTGGGTGTAAAAAAAATGTTGTTTTTGTTGACGGATTTTATTAAATTTTTGATGGAAGGATTTTTTGAACGAAAAATTAAAAATAATATTTAAAAAATCAGTATTAAAAGAAAAGAGGTTGGAAACTAATAAAAAAATCGGTTGTGTCGCCTCAAAACTTTCCCGATGAGTATCCAGAGACTCCCTCTCTTTCTTTTACGTCTCTTTCCACAATATAATTTTTGTCTCATTTAATTTTTTTATATATTATTTTATAGAGAGAGAAAGTTGTTTATATTTTCTCGTTTTTTGTCATTTTTCTGATTTTTTGTTTTTTTTTGGTTTTTTGTTTCGAATTTTTCTAATTTTTCCTCATTTTTTCCTATTGTTTTATTTTTTTTGTATTCTCATTTTTTCTTATTCCTCTGACTTTTTGTGATTATTTGCGATTTTTCTGCCATTTTCTTCGAATTTTGTTGCAATTTTTTTCAATTCATTCGATTTTTTTTATTTTTTCAATTTTTTTTTCGTTACAATTTCTTCTGGTTTTTTCGTTGTTCTTTGCGTTTTTTTTTTCGTTGTTTTGCGTTTATTTACATCTTTTTTTGCGATTTCTAGAGCGCTTGGTCTTTCCGTTTTTTCTGTATTTTACAATTTTATTTTTCAATTTTTCGAATATTTTTGTTTAAATTTGTTTTTTGTTTTTCTTATTACTATGATTTTTTTCTGATTTTTTGAGTTGTTAAAATATTTTCTAGTCTTTTTCACATTTTTTTGATTTTTTTTCGATTTGTTTCTCATCTTTCCTCATTTTTTCATCATTGCTGTTTTTTTTCTAATTTTTTCTTATTCATTTAATTTTTGCGATAATTTGCGATTTTCTTCTCTTTTTTTGGAAGAGAGAAAAAGTTATTTTATATTTTTACGTTTTTTTTATCTAATTTTTATGATTTTTTGTTTTTTTTTTTCTTGTATTTTTTCAAATCTTTTCTAATTTTTCCTCATTTTTTGCCATTGTTATGTTTTTTTTCTATTTATTTCTTTTTTTTCTCATTTGTTCTTATTCCTCTGTTTATTTGCCGTTTTCTTTAATTTTGTTCCGATTTTTTTTTAATTCATTCGATTTTTTTCATTTTTTTTTTCAATTTTTTATCGTTTTTAGGTTGTTCTTTTTTTTTTCTTTTTTTTCGTTTTTTTTAGATCGTTTTTTTGCCATTTTTAGCACTTGGTCTTTCCATTTTACAATTTTATTTTTCATTTTTGCCAATATTTTTGTTTAAATTTGTCTTTTTTTTTATTACTCCAATTTTCTCTGATTTTTCGATTGTTAAAATTTTTTCTTGTCTTTTTCTTATTTTTCGTTTTTTTTGTCGATTTTTTTTTCATTTTTCACATTTTTTTATCGTTGTTTTTTTTTCTATTTTTTTTTTCATTTTTTCTTATTCCTTTAATTTTTTGCGATTATTTGCCATTTTTTTGACCTTTTGTTAAGGTTTTTTTGCAATTTATTTCAATTCTTTTGAATATTTAATTTTTTTTTTAAAGTTTCTTTACTGTTACAATTGTTTCCGGTTTTTTAAATTTTCTGACTTTTCTTTAATTTTTTTCCGATGTTTTCCCAAAAATTAATGTTTATTAGATTTCGCTTTTTGACTAGTAACCAGTTTCATTTATACAGTAAAGTGTCTTTTTTCTTCATTTTTTTTTCAAAGTTCGATATGTAAAAATTAGATGCTTTATTTTATTTTCTGATCTACGATATAAACAAGTACTGTTAGTCACGGCGAAAATAAAAACAATACAATTTTCTTCTTATCTCATGTTTACATCGGGCCTCTATTTAATAAGGAATTCAATTCTTATATTCTGCCATCTCTGAACAGTATTATAATTTATTTATTTTTTAAATAAAATATAGGTTTAAAAAATTTATAAATATTTTTTCTATAGGCATATTTGATAACAGACTTTTAAGTCGTAATTTAAAAATTGTGTTTTCATTCCAATGAAATAAATACATAACGAATAAAACATATATAAATTAATTTTAATTTTTTTAATAAATGTATTATAAATAATCTCAAGCTTAGAAATTAGAAATTTGTGTTGTAAATATTTTATGTCTGTAACGGATTGTTATTTTCATTTTTCTAAATTATGCACGCCTTTAACTAAACAGCGTGTCAAACAAGCTGACGATTTAAACATATATTTTACACATTTCTGTCTTTTCAAATAACAGGTAAATACAATAGAGATCGATTCTATTCACCTAAACTAAAAGAAGAATCATAGACGTCCTTTTAGGGTTAAAACGTACCACTAAAATTAGAGAAAATGAATAAAATTACAAGTTTAAATTAAAACCAGCATTTTAATTCACAAATTTTAAAAAATCAGATTGCTATAACTTTTTTGTTTAAAATGGAACAAACTTTTCATAAAAATTTTTTCTTTACATTTTTATGCTGAATTAAAATCTATAATCAGAATTTTAAATTTTACATAAGAAAAATATTTCAAAAATTTTAAAGCATCAGGTCCCATGACTATTTTGTCTTAAAATTTGGGAAACTTTTCGTGAAACAATTTTTTGTTTACATTTTTATGCTAAATCCAAATCTATAATCAGAATTTAAATTTTACATAAATAACATGAAAATTTTACAAATTTTAAAACATCAGACCTCTATAACTATTTTGTTTTAAAGTTCGGAAACTTTTCCTGTAACAATTTTTTGTTTATATTTTTATGCTGAATTAAAATCTATAATCAGAATTTTTAATTTTAGATAAATAAGAAGAAAATTTCACAAATTTTAAAACTATTTTATCTTAAAATTGAGAAATTTTTCGTATAACAACACTATTTGTTTATATTTTTATGCTGAATACCAATTTGAAACCAGAAATTAAAATTTTACATATAAATTTCGTATTGAAAAAAATTTTTCTTATACTTATATTATAAAAAATTATAAAGTTTTAACTACAAATTATTATATTCCTCCACCTACCTGGATATATTTCAAACGGACGCCTATGAGTATAAAGCAGTGTACCTGGGGCGGCTAATCACTCCCCTCTGCGAAAGAATTGTTTCCTTGTTGTACACAAATCGGCTTTCAAAGACTTTGGCTGTCAATATTTGGACTAGAGTGGAAAACCATAAATTTCGAGCTGACAAGGCAGAGCAGGAGGACCTTCAAATCCCTTTTATCCCTTAACCACAAACGGCACAAACAATACAGTTGGCTGGTTTAAATATGACTTCAATGTAGGATTTCTTTAATAGTCCGTCCCTAATACGGGAATATTATGTCAAGGTTCGTACGTAAATTTGTTATGTATACCTACAGGGTGAATCTATTTCTATCATCTTGTTAATTTATTTTGATAATAATATAGTAAATATTAGTTTAATAACTATATTATTAAATTAGCTTTAAAATTAATTAAAATCGTAATTAAAATTAAGGAAATTGACAATAACACGTTAACTGCCAACTTCGAGATATCTTGATTAATAGTTATCTGGTATAGCAGTCAACGTATTAAAAATTCATACTTCTATGAAATAATTGTTGATATCCATAATAAATAATATTTAGTATATATTTTATTTTAACACGTTGACTGCCAACTATGATATATCTTGTAGTTTGATTAATAGTTATCTGATAGTTATAGCAGTCATTGTGTTAAAGAATGTATTATTTTAAGTAAGCATGATTTTTTTGAAGTATAATGTTAAGTTATAAGAAAAGGCACAGAAATATTATTTTTCGTAAGAATATTTACCAAAAATTCAATTGACGACTTAAAATCAAAATACTTACTACTAAATTTAAATGAAATAAAAACATTCCCAAGAATAGAATAAATTTGTGATTTAAGTATAGGTGTGTAATTCCAGTTCTTGATAAAGATGTTAAAAAAAATGTTAATTTTGTTGAGTAGTTGTAGCCTAAATGATTATAAGATAAATTTAAAGGATACAATAAAGGAATCGCTTAAAATTCTGACAGACAAGGCCAAGGTAAACTAAAAAAGGAGACAAAAGTCTGGGATTCAATTTTTGATTAAAATAAAAATAATCTTAATAAGTGTTTTTCCAGATTTTTCTTATTATTTTGGAATAATACAAAATAAAAGATACTGACAAAGTTCGATGCAAAATAAAATTTTTAAATTAACTTAAAAATAAGTAAAGAAAATAAATACATTTTCCCATATTATGCAAATCATGTCCTAAAGTATATGAACCTCAATTATCAAAATTTTATCAATGTCGTGAAACGGTTACAGAATTATACCGAATAATTAATAAACTATTTCAATGTTACCACCCTGTAACTTTTAAAATTAATAAAGATTTTATCTAAATAGAAACACCAAAAACTATAACAAAAACTGAAATATGCCTAAGAAGGTGCAAAAAAAATTTTATAAAAGCAAGAGTAGGGGAAATAGAGGAAAAGTGGTACAAAAAAACACAAGTGGAAACAAGGGGGAACAATAAAAATGGGGTAAAAAACAAAAGTGGGAAAAAAGGGGAAAAATTATTACTAACTCCCACTCTCAAACCAAATTTTTTTAGTGAATAGTATAGAGTTGTAAATAAAGTTATCGCAATATCGATACGATCTTTTGTCTGGAGGGCGGCGACATGTACAAATTAGAAGTTACTGATAAAATCCGTTCCAAAAACCATTTTTTTATATTATGAAAAAAAAATCAATAAATTTTTCTAAAACATATTACCTTCTCTGCTGGAATGGATTAAAACTAACATTATCACCTCTAAAAATCCCAATTACCAAAATTTTATCAACACTAAAAAACGTGTAAATTTAAAATAAAATGTACCAATTTTTATATGACAGTAACATTTTACTTTCCCGACCCACCTCCTAGAAGGGAAAGTATTGTGAACGAGCTAAAAAAAAATTTCGAGATAAAAAAGGAAATATCCATTTTCGGGTGCCCTGAGACGATTAGGACCATTTCCAGATGGAAGTCTGTCTGTCGGTCTGTGTGTGTGTATATTCTTCCACGATAGAGGCCACACGTTTAATCCAATTCAGCTGAAATTTGGTATAGGGGTTTGGGTTACCCCTCAGAAGAACCCAGTAGTTTTTGTATGACATCTGTCAAACGGAAATACCACTATCAAAAAATGATAGATCAAATATGTCACGGAATTGGACTTGGAATATGTCATTTGAAAGCACTTAAAAAACTCTATTCAGAACAGTTAAAATTATTTCTCCAACTGTCACTTGTCAAAAATAAAAAAATGTCAAAATTTGACATTTTAGCATTAAATATCTTAAAAAGTATTAATCCGATTGGACTGAAATTTGGTACAGAGTTTTGGGTTACCAGTTGGAAGAAATCTTTAGTTTTTGTATGACATATGTCAAACGGAAGTGTCACTATCAAAAAACGACAGATGCAATATGTCACGGAATTCGACTTGCAATATGTCATTTGAAAGCCCATAAAAAACTCTATACAGGACAGTCAAAATTATTTCTCCAACTGTCACCTGTCAAAAATAAAAAAATGTCAAAATTTGAAACTAACATTAAATATCTGAAAAAGAATTCGTGGATTTTTTTCAATTTTTGAAATTTTTTTACAATCTTTTCCAATTTTGTCAAATTTTTTGTTTCAATTTGTCTGAGATTTTTTGAGTTTTTTTCAAGTTTTTTGATATTTTTTGAGTTTTTTTGAGATTTTTGAGATTTTTAGAGGTTTTTTGAGGTTTTTTCTGGTTTTTTGAGATTCTTTGAGATTGTTTGAGATTCTTTGGGACTTTTTAGATATTTTAAAAAATTATAGATTTTTTTGAGAATGTTTTGAAGTGTTTTAAGATTTTTTGAGATTTTTTGGTTTTTTCAGATTTTTTAATATTTTTTAAGATTCTTTGAAATTCATTCGAGTTTTTAAGACTCTTTGAATCTTTTGAGATTTTTTAGAGATTTTATCAGATTTTTAAAGAGTTTTTGAAATTTGTTGAGTTTGTGTTTTTAGGTTTTTTGAAAATTTTTTTATATTTTTTTGATTTTTTGAAGTTTTTTAAGATTTTTCATATTTTTTTGTTGAAATTTTTTAAGGTTTTTTGAGCTTTTGAGATTTTTTGACTTCTTTGAATTCTTAGAGATTTTTTGATCAAATTTTTGAGTTTCTGAGACATTTACTATTTTGAATGTTTTGAGATTTGACGTTTTAAATTTTTTCAGATTCTTTGTGAATTTTTAGGTTTTAAAGAATTTTTGGAGATTTTTGAGATGTTTTTGAACAATCTAAAGATTTTTTGAGTTTTTTTTTGAAAATATTTTGAAGATTTTTTGATTTTTGAAATTTTTTGTGGTTTGGAGGTATTTTACCTATTTTGAGATTTTTTTATTTTTGAGATTTTTGAATTTTTTTGCGATTTGAGATTTTTTGACATTTGAGATTTGTTGAGTTTTTACTTTCCCGATCCATCTCCGAGAAGGCAAAGTATTGTGAACGAGCTAAAAAAAAATTCGAGATAAAGATGGAAATATCCATTTTGAGGTCCCTTCAAATGTTTAAGACCATTTCCACATGAAAGTCTGTCTGTCTGTTTGTCTGTGTGTATTCTTACACGATAGAGGCCACAGGTTTAAACCGATTAAGCTGAAATTTGGTAAATGGGTTTGAGTTACCCGTCGGAAGAACTCATTAATTTTTGTACGACATCTATCAAACGGAAGTGTCACTATCAAAAAATTATAGATGTAATGTTACGAAATGTCACGAAATTTGACTTGTCGGGAAAGTTTTGGGGCGACACAACCGATTTTTTTTGTATTCATATGTATTGAGAGTCATTTTTTTGGACCACCCTCTAATTTTAGAGTTATGGTGTAATGAGTAAAAATGATCAATATGACTCAAGATATATGTGTACAAAATTTAAAAAAAATCGGCCCGGAACCCAATCGCCATAAGAAAAGTGCATGGTCCTATGTCAACTTTCGAGCACATGAGTCTGAGTCCCCTCAATTTTAAAAACATCTCCTCAATGCGGTCCTTATACGGACTATATGCATGATTTTTCCTATTAAAAGTCCCAAGGTGTTTCTTTTTGAACAAAATATCATTTTTTTTAAATTTTTCTATCAAGTTTATTAGGGAAAACGCCATCTGACGGTTGCATAAAATCTGGCTCATCAATTGTGAGAAGTATGTAAGTTGTGTATAAAAAATAAAAATTTGTTATAAAAAAATTTTATTTTAGGTATTTTCGATATAAAGATGGGATTTTTTTTAATTAAATTAAAAATGAGAAAAAACATATTATAATTAATTTAATAAAAATATACACAGCTAGTACATATTTTTGGAAAATTTAAATTTGATAATATTATTTATACAGTCATTTTTTATCAATTAGATTTGTTTTTGTTTAGGTAGATAATTTTGCGTGTTTCGCATACAATCTTGCCTTTCATGCCTATATATTACTTTCTTTGTTTGCTATTCTGAATTGAACGTCGACCACCAAATGAAAAATCCCTGCTCTCCAGATCACCACTACACAATCCGCGCCCCGTATCGATTGATAAGAAACTAGATACCAGAGGCGTACCTTCAGTATGGTATTAAATATTTTTATATAAGATTTTATACATAGTCCAATAAAAACTAAAATATTATTAATTATATAATTATTTAGTAGTCAAATAATCAAGGATAGCATTAGCTCAATTTTTTTTAAAATTGATTCAAGTCACTCTTAACTTATTCTTAACTAACTTTAACTATTACCCTTTCCCTAAACTATAACAAAATTTAGTTTTTTAAAACTTTTATTAAGAATTACATTTTCTAAAAAAATTAAATCTAAAACATTTTATTTATATCTTTCTAAAAGTCATGAATTTGTTAGAGTGAATGAATGTTTATTTTTATTCTTAAATAAAAATAATAAAAATGTTTGTTTATTTTTTTTTAATTAGATCCCTTATAACTAAAAAGTTGTAATGCCGCTGCGAAGAAAATAGGGACGAAGACTAGATGGAATCTTACACCTTGGCGAGAGAGGGTGAGAAATTCAATTTTCTACATCACTTGTGAATAAAATCAAAATGAACGGTCGGGAAAAGACTGAGATCGATTACCGAATATTGCCTTGAAAGCTTTCGTTCGGGAGAAGAGACTGTGAAAATTGCTAAATGAGAAGGCACTCTTTTTGTGTATACTATACGTATGTGTGCTGATGGTCAGGGCCGTAACAAGGAGATGGATTAATAATTATACAATATATAATATAAGCTTTATCTATAGTGAACCCAGAAACTTGAAATTTAGAGATACGATCCTGTTCATGACATAGATACGCAATGAGAAAAAAATTTGTGAAATTTTAATTTTAAGGTGTATAAAAGGGTAAAATAGATTAGAATAGGAAAAAATAGGGTAAAACAGGGAAAATAGGAAAAAATAAGGAAAGTAGAAAAAAATGGGAAAAATGAGTAAAATAGAGGCGAAATAGGAAAAAACATGATAAAATGAATAACATAGGAGAAATAATGGAGGACATGAAAAAATAGGAAAAATTTAAAAAAAAGGAAAAATAAAAAAAAAATTGCGGAAAATATAGAATATAGAAAATAGAAAAAACTAGGGAAAGATGTCAAAAAATTGGAAAAAATAAGGCAAAATAGTAAAAAATAGGAACACTTGGGAAAAAGAGAGAAATATTAAAAAAAAATAGGGAAAAAATAGAGAAAATCAAGGAAATAATGAAAAATGGGAAAAGGGAAAATAGTGAAAAATAGGGGAAAATTGGGATAATGTAGAGAAAAAATCTGATGTGGCCAGCACATGACCTCTCGCCATTTTGGAATCAAAAATTTACAGGTTGACACAAAAAAGTATGAAAAAATATTATTTTTTTGTAAATCTGGCAACAATGGCAAAAGTTTCGAAAATTTTAATGAGATGAAAATAAACTATATCGTATTCAAAATATATGTGTCAAACTTTATTGTCGTTTTGTATAATAATGGCGTTATCACCCATAGCAACTGCCACTTCCGGTTGTGCGATTGGCACCAAAATCTAATCAGATCTAATCTAGGGTATAAGAATTCTGTATGCAAAATTTCAATTTTTTTTATTCAGTAGTTTTTGAGTTATCGTTACTACAACATCCATCCAAACACACACACACACACTAACACACACACACACACTAACACACACACAGACATCATCGCGAAAATATCAAAATCGTATTCTAGGGACCCCAAAACGTGTTTATCCATTGAAAACTCACTACCCAATTTTTAGCATGATTCCTATACCTCTCTTATCTGAAGGGCGAGAGGTAAAAAGGGGTGAACCGAAAATTTGAGAAAAATAGGAAAATTATAAAAAATAGGGCAAAACAGGAAAAAAAATCTGATGTGGCCAGCACATGACCTCTCGCCATTTTTGAATCAAAAATGTACAGGTTGACACAAAAAAGTATGAAAAAAAATTATATTTTTGTAAATCTGGCAACAATGGCAAAAGTTTCGAAAATTTTAATGAGATGAAAATAAACTGTAGGATATACAAAATATACGTGTAAAACTTTATTGCCGTTTTGTATAAAAATGGCGTCATCACCCATAGCAACTGCCACTTCCGGTTGTGCGATTGACACCAAAATCTAATCAGATCTAATCTAGGGTATCAGAATCCTGTATGCAAAATTTCAAATTTTTTTATTCAGTAGTTTTTGAGTTATCGTTACTACAACATCCATCCAAACACACACACACACACACACACTAACACACTAACACACACACACACACAGACATCATCGCGAAAATATTAAAATCGTATTCTAGGGACCCCAAAACGTGTTTATCCATTGAAAACTCACTACCCAATTTTTAGCATGATTCCTATACCTCTCTTATCTGAAGGGCGAGAGGTAAATAGGGAAATTGGGTACAAATAGTGACAAATTGGTAAAAATAAGAAAATTTATAAAAAAATATTGTATAATAGAGGAAAATAGGGGAATAATATTGAAAAATACAGGAATATATGGAAAAAATAGAGAACATAGCTGAAAATAGAATAAATAGGGTCAAAATAGGGTAAACCACTGAAAAATAAGAAAATTTCAGAAGAGGATTGAAAACCTAAAGAAAATATGGAAAAACTAGATAATAAGGCAGAAAATAGTGGAAAGCAGAAGACTTTGGGAAAAATAGTGAAGAATTTGAAAAAATAATGCAAAACAGGGACCAATAGTAAAATTTAGTAAAAGTAGTAACAATTAGAAAAAATTAGGAAAAACTGAAATAAATAGAAAAAAAATAGGGAAACTATATAGAGAAAAATAGAGAAAAAAGGTAAAAATAGAAAATAATAGGGATAAACAGAAGAAAATAATGATAAACAGAAAAAATATAAAGAAAAAGGAAAAATATAAAAAATTGGAGAAAATACTGAAACAGCAGAAAATGAGGAAAATAGTTAAAAATAGGGAAAGAGTATGGGAAAATATAAGAAAACAGGGCAAAATAGAGAAAATAGAAATGGAGAAAAAATAAGTACAAATAGGGACAAATAGGAAGAAACAGGAAAATTATAGAAAAATTACGAAACATGGAAAAATAGTGAAAAATAGGGGGAAATAGGAAAAAAATGGGAAATGAGAAAAAATAGAAAATAATAGGGATAAAAAGTGAAAAACTGGAAAAAATAATAAAAACCAGGAAAAATATAAATAAATTGCAAAAATATATAAAGGAAAATAGGCAAAAATTGGGAAAAGTAGGTTAACATAGGGAAAATAATTAAAAACAGATAAAAAGTAAGGGACAATAGGGCAAAATAAGTAAAAATAGTGCAAAATAAGTACAAATAGAGAAAAATAGGAAAAATAGAGAAAAATAAGGAAGTTTAAAAAAATTGAGAAATGTATAGTGGGAAATAGCGAAAAATAGCGGAAAATAATTGAAAAAGGGAAAATAAGAAAAAACAGAAAATAATAGAAATGAATAGGTAAAAACAAGAAAAAAAAATTCCTGTCGGTAGGGTCGACAGGGGAGGTAGATTTCTATTGTCTAAATTTGAGCATCCTTCCCCACTCCACGATATGGTCAGATCGAAAAAAGTTTCAAACAATTAAATTTTATAATAATTAGGACATGAAAAAAGTCTAATGACCTGTTTCAATATTTTTAAAAATAGCGGAGATATGAATTTTTTGAAATTTCAACCCCCTCCAGGTCCATCCCCTTAGGTCCGATTAAAAAAAATTTCAGACAAATTCGTTTTATAATAATTAGAACACAAAAAAAGTATTATGACCTATTTCAATATTTTTGAAAATGGCGGAGACATAAATTTTTTGAAATTTCAACCCCCTTCAGTTCCATCCCCGCGGGTCGGATAAAAAAAAGTTTCAGACAAATTAATTTTATAATAATTAGAACATAAAAAAAGTTTTATGAACTGTTTCAATATTTTTGAAAATAGCGGAGATATAATTTTTTTGAAATTTCAACCCCCTTCAGTTCCATCCCCGTGGGTCGGATAAAAAAAAGTTTCAGACAAATTCGTTTTAAAAAAATTAGAATACAAAAAAAGTTTTATGACCTGTTTCTATATTTTTGAAAATGACCGAGATATAATTTTTTTTAAATTTCAACCCTCTCCAGGTCCATCCCCGTGAATCAGATGAAAAAAAGTTTCAGATAAATTAATTTTATAATAATCAGAGCATAAAAAAAAGTCTAATGGTCATTTTTCATATTTTCAAAAATGGCGGAGATTTGAATTTTTTGAGATTTCAACCCCCTGCAATTCTCACCCCCTTAGAGGTAGAATGCCCATTTGCAATACACAACGAATTACTGCCCCAAAGAATTTTTGTACCAAATTTGGTGTTGATTGGACAAAAATTACGACCTCTATCGTGCCGGAACGGAATGTCTACACATACATACATACATACATATATATATATATATATATATATATATATATATATATATATATATATATAATTTTTTTTTTACTGATTCTTATTTAGAAGGTCACAAACGGCGTAGCGCCCCTATTCCCAGATCTGGGTCCCGTCATTGAATCGATTACAATAGGTAGATTCCATATATGGAAATCTACCTAATGGGGAAAAATTGGGAAAATAATTAAAAATAGATAAAAAGTAGGGGAAAATAGGGCAAAATAGGGCAAAATAGGTAAAAATAGTGCAAAATAAATACAAATGGAGAAAAATAGGAAAAATAGAGAAAAATAAGGAAGTTAGAAAAAATAGAGAAATGTATATGAAAATAGTGGGAAATAGCGGAAAATAGCGGAAAATAATTAAAAAAGGGAAAATAAGAAAAAATAGAAATGAATAGGTAAAAACAAGAAAAAAATAATGACGAACAGAAAAAATATGAAAAATTGGAAAAATAGGGCAAAATAGGGAAAAAGCGGAAAAATATCAAAAAAATCGGAAAAATCTAGAGAAAATATGTAAATTAGAGAAAAATAGAGAATTTACAGGGTGTTGCATTAAAACAGAATGTCGACGATGTAATTACTTAGGTATGTGTATCACCCTGTATATTTTTTTTCTTAAACAGTAGAAGATTAAAAATAAAAATCAACCTGTTTCAGATTTTTACATATATTAATGCTAAAAATGAATTTATTCCATACATATGGACCACACTGTATATATTTTTTTAGTTTATATCTATAAACATATAAACTATCTATCATTGTTTCACCCTGAAAATGATCAAATCTGAAAGCTTATCAGATGTGAAATCTATTAAGTACAATGGAGTTAATTTTCAGGATTTATTTTAATCCGGTAACTCCGGGCCTTTCCTTCGTATTGCTGAAAGGGTGTTTCGCATCCCTCACGATCGCGAAGGGGAAACGGTTGTTTGCACTTTCAATTTGTTGTCATTGATCAGGGTTATTTACATGCCCTAAATTCTATTAGTCGTTTGTTTTCGATTCTTCGCTTATATAAGGTTTTGATTATATCTCAGATATAGTAGGAATTTGTTTTTAAATAAAAGAAAAATTTGTAGTGGTCAAAAAAAGTCAAAAATTACTTTTATATATGAAATAATCTGTATAAATTATTGTATTTTATATAATTTAATGGTTAAATGATTATAAAAAAAATTACTAAATTAATCAAGTAAGAAACAATTTTTTTTTTGAAAAAAAAAAAAACATATGAGAGATAAAATAATAAACAAGAAGTAAAATTTTGAAATTTTTATGTTTGGGATGTCAATTTAAAGATTATATAAAAAAATAAGGTTTATTGAAAGAAATAGGAAAGGGATAATACCCATATGAGTTTTATTTAGTTAAATTAAAAATTAAAAAAAGAAGAAAATTTGGGACAAAAAGGTTATTACTGAAAGAAGAAGAAGCGTAAATAGGATACAACTAAAATTTATATTTTGTTTAATAATTTTTGTAATGTTTATTATTTTTTTATTACATTTATTACAATATCTATGATGCCAAAAATACGTTAATTATAATTGAAAATATATACTTTAATTTGCACACCATGTAATATTTTTACATAAAAAAATATAGTGAGCTGCAAAATATATTTAGGGGTTTGTATTGAAAAGTAATTTTTTTTAATGTTTTTCCCAAAAAATACAAAAAGTAGTAGGTAAGTGCTAAAAAAATAATAACTCATTGGCAACTTGATATTTTTAGAAAAAAAATTTTTTTAGCTTTATTAATTTTTTATGTAAACGAGTGCAAATTTAAATGTTCATTTTTAATTTTAATTAACGTATTTTTGGCATCATCCTGTATATTTTTAAAACTTGTTAATATTTTTTAAAGTTTACTAAATTTAAATTTTTTTTTAAAGAATAACATTTTCTGTCAAAATAGTACAGGGTGTGCAAATTAAAGATTTATTTTATAATCATAATTTACGTATTATTGACATCACCCTGTATATTTTTGTATTTTTGTTATCTAATTTCATAAATTTTATTAATTTTACAAAGTTTTATGAAGAGTTAAATTTTCTGTCAAATTAATATTAGAGGGTGTGCAAATTAAAGATTTATTTTATAATCATAATTTACGTATTATTGACATCATCCTGTATATTTTTGTATTTTTATTGTGCAATTTTATAAATTTTTTTGGTTTTAAAAAGTTTTATGAAGAGTTAAATTTTCTGTTAAATTAATATTACAGGGTGTGCAAATTAAAGATTTATTTTATAATCATAATTTACGTATTATTGACATCATCCTGTATATTTTTGTATTTTTATTGTGCAATTTTATAAATTTTTTTGGTTTTAAAAAGTTTTATGAAGAGTTAAATTTTCTGTTAAATTAATACTACAGGGTGTGCAAATTAAAGATTTATTTTATAATCATAATTTACGTAGGTATAATTGACATCACCCTGTATATTTTTGTATTTTTGTTGTCTAATTTTATAAATTTTATTAGTTTTAAAAAGTTTTATCAAGACTTAAATTTTCTGTCAAAATAATATTACAGGGTGTGCAAATTAAAGATTTATTTTATAATCATAATTTACGTATTATTGACATCATCCTGTATATTTTTGTATTTTTATTGTGCAATTTTATAAATTTTTTTGGTTTTAAAAAGTTTTATGAAGAGTTAAATTTTCTGTTAAATTAATATTACAGGGTGTGCAAATTAAAGATTTATTTTATAATCATAATTTACGTATTATTGACATCATCCTGTATATTTTTGTATCTTTGTTATCTAATTTGATAAATTTTATTAGTTTTAAAAAGTTTTATGAAGAGTTAAATTTTCTGTAAAATTAATATTACAGGGTGTGCAATTGAAAGATTTATTTTATAATCATAATTTACGTACCATTGACATCATCCTGTATATTTTTTATTTAGGTTGTGCAATTTTATAAATTTTATTGGTTTTAAAAAGTTTTATGAAGACTTAAATTTTCTGTTAAATTAATATTACAGGGTGTGTAAACTAAAGATTTATTTTAATTTCGCTAAAATAAGTGACTGCCAGAATTTTTTAAAATTTTTAAGTTTCACGAAACGTAATCAAAAATTTTTAATTTTTTGTCATAAATTAATTTTTATTCAAAAAATAAAATATGATGAAAACTAAAAAAATTGTCAAAAATTGTCAGAAATTTTCAAAAATTGTTAAAACTTTTAAAAAAATTTCGTTAATAGTCAAAAATTGTCAATAATTACCAAAAATTGTCAAAAATTGTCAAAAATTTTTCACAAATTATCAAGAAGGGTCAAAATTTACCGAAATTTTCAAATATTTCTCAAAAAAATTCTCAAAGAAATGTAAAAACTGTCGAAAATGTCAAAAAACTTGTAAAAATTAAAAAAATTGTCAAAAATTGTTAATAATTTTTAAAAAAATTCATTAATTGTCCAAAATATTAAAAATAGTGAAAAATTGTCAAAATAACCAAAAATTTCAGGTAGGTCTCAAAGAAATGTTAAAATAGTTGAAAAATGACAAAAAACTCGATAATTAAAAAAATTGTCAGAAATTGTCAAAAATTATCAAAAATCTGTCAAAAATTGTCACACATTATCAAAAAGGGTCAAAAATTTTAAAAAATGGTTAAAAATAATCAAAAATTACACATTTTTCTCAAAGAAATGTTAAAACTGTCTAAAATGTTAAAAAACTTGTTGAAAACTAAAAAAGTTGTTAATAATTTTTAAAAAATTTCATTAATTGTCAAAAATTATCAAAAATAGTGAAAAATTGTTAAAAATAAACAAAATTTTCACATTGTTCTCAAAGAAATTCTCAACTAAATGTGAAAACTGTCGAAAATGTCAAAAAACTTGTTGAAAACTAAAAAATTTAAAAAAATATCGGAAAAATATAAAAACTGTTCAAAATCTCAATAACTATTAGAAATAACCAAAAATTATGTAGGTATACACCTTAAAAACTGTCTATGGATAGATAGAGGTCATACAAAACTGGAACGCCACTGGAATAGATTTTATTTAAAGAATATATCAAAAAATAATGATTTTTGTTATTCCAGTAACTATAGCTGCAAAGTTTCTTAAAAATTTTTTTATTTTTAACAAAAAAGCTATTTTTAATTATTAACTTTAATACCCTGTATTTCAAAAACTAATAATTTTTGATAACATACATATTATTTATTTTATACTATTTAAACGTTTGAACACCCTGTATATATTATTTAAAGTCAAGACAAAATATAGATACATTATTTCTTTATTTTTCCCCATATTGCACAAACTTTCTTTTTTTTTAATAAAAAAAATTGTAAACCACCTATCAAAGTGTTATCAGAAAGCACTTATTATAATTCTGTTACCTATCATATTGAATTATCACATTCACATTCAAAGACTCCGCCCTAATTCTGCAAAAACTAACATCTTTACATCTCAATCTGGTCACTTGGATCCCCTCCATCCTAACTATACCAATCATTTACGAACGCTTCTGACTCCGCCCACCCACCATCGGTGTCTGTGATGTGAGTGAGATGTAGTTTTATTAGAGGTTGGAGGTAATAGTTATTTTTTAACATTATGTTATTTTTCGAATTTTTAGTGTGACATGAAATAAAATTGTTTAGGGAATTTATTTTTTCCCACTTTCTTCCATTTTTTTTTAAGTTTAAGGGTTGGATAATATTTGTAAAATTTTATTTCTGGTATCAAATTTCGATCCCAATTTAGTTTTTTTGACAAAATAGAAAAATCAGAAAAAATAAACAAAGGGAATAAATTAGGAAAATAAGAAACAAAAACAAGAAAAAATCAGAAGAATCCAAAAAATCAGAAAAAGAAAAAAAAATATTCGAAAAAATCAGACAACGACAGAAAAATCTGAAACAATTAGAAAAAATCGAAAAAATAGAAAAAATCGAAAAAAACAAAAACAAACCGAGGAATGAGAAAAAAAAAATAGAAAACAAAACAGAGAAATCGGAAAAAATAAGAAAAAACAGAAAAACCTGAAAAAGTAGAAAAGCGAAAAAATCAGGAAAATGAGAAAACAATGATAAAAAATGGGAAAAAACGAAAAAATCCTGAAAGAATTGGGAAAAATAAAAAAATAAGAAAATATCAGAAAAATGAGAAAAAATCAGAGGAATACACAAAAAACTGAGAAAAAACCACAAAACATAAGAATGCGATATCGAAAAAAAATCCGAAAAATCGAAAGAAATCAAAGGTATACGAAAAAAATAACAAAAAAAATCAGAAAAAAAATCGAAAAAAACCAGAGGAAAAAGAAAAAATGGGAAAAAGATGATAAAACAAAAGAAATAATTAGAAATAAAACCGAGCAATAAGACAAAAATCAGGAAAGATTATTAATAAAACCGGAAAAAATAGGAAAAAAACCAGAAAACTCTGAAAGACTTAGAAAAAAATAAAAAACAACACTGAAAAAAATCAGAAAAAAGAGTAAAAAATAAGAGAAAATGAGAAAAAACTGAAGAAAAAATCGAAAAAATTAAAGGAATAAGAAAAAAATCAGTAAATATAAGAAAGAAATAAAAAAACAACAGAACAATGAGAAAAAAATGAGAAAAAAATTACTAAAAAATTACTAAAAAATCAAAAAGTCATAAAAATGAGAAAAAAATCAGAAAGATCGAAAAAAATTTAGAAAAATGAGGAAAATCGATTAATTAAAAAAATCATGGTAATAAGAAAAGAATGAGAAAAAACAAAAGAAAGAAATAGAAAAAAAAACAACAAAACAATGAAAGAAAAATTGAAACATTGAATAAAATTGGAAAAAACAGAAAATCAGAAAATTGAGAAAAGAACCAGAAAAAAATCGAGAACTAAAAATCATAAAATTGAGAGAAAAAAAAACGAGAAAAAATCAAGAAAAAAATCTGAAAAATGAGAAAATAAGAAAATCGGAGGAAAAAAAATGAGAAAACGAAAGAAAGAAATAGGAAAAAAAACTTTACAGAACAATGATAGAAAAATTAAAAAGAATTGAATAACATCAAAAAAAAAAAACAAAACAACAGAACAATGAGAGAAAAATTAGAAAAAAAAACAAATAAAATCAGAAAAAACAAAAAATCAAAATATCAGAAAAATGAGAAAAGAACCAAAAAAAAATTATAAAATTTAGAACAAAAACGAGAACCAAAAATCATAAAATTCAGAAAAAAACGAGAAAAAAAACTGAAAAATAAGAAAAGAAAAAAATCAGAAGAAATGAGAAGAAATCAGAAAACGAAAGAAAGAAATAGGAAAAAAACAAAAGAACAATGAGAGATAAATTGAATAAAATCAGAAAAAGAAAAATCAGAAAAATGAGAAAAGAACCCGAAAAAAAGCATAAAATTTAGAAAAAAAAAACGAGAAAAAATAAGAAAATAATGGAAAAAATAAGAAAAACAACAGAAGAATAAGAATAAAATGAGGAAAAGATTAGGTACTAAAAAATCAGAAAAATAAAAAAAATCAGAAAAATTAAAAAAATCATAAAAATAAAAAAAAGTCATAAAATTGAGAAAAAAACTAGAAAATAATATCTGAAAAATGAGAAAACCCGATTAATCGAAAAAGTCAGAGGAATAAAAAAATAGAAAAAATCAGAAAACGAAAGAAAAAATAGAACGAAAAACAATAGAATATTGAGAGAAAAATCAGAAAAAATGAATAAAATTAGAAAAACAAAGAAACAAAAATCAGATAAATGAGAAAAGAACCAGAAAAAAAAACGAGAAAAAATCAGAAAATAATAGAAAAAATAAAAAAAAAGCAACATAACAATAAGAAAAAATGAGGAAAAAATTACTGAAAAATCAGAAATATTAAAAAAAATCAGAAAAATGAAAAAAAAAATCATAAAAATAAAAAAAAATCATAAAGTTGAGAAAAAAAAATCGAGAACAAAATATCATAAAATTGAGAAAAAAAAATCTGAAAAATGAGAAAAACCGAATAATCGAAAAAGTTAGAAGAATAAAAGAATGGAAAAATTAGAAAAAAATGAATAAAATCAGAAAAAAACAAAAGAAACAAATTATCAGAAATATGACAAAAGAACAAAAAATGAAAAAAATGGGAAAGAATAAAAAAAAAAATATTTTTATTGTTTTAGGAAAATATTCATTTATTAAAAATTAAATATTAAATAGTGATATAAAAAAATATAAATAACAAAAAATTATTTTTTTCATAACAAATTTTCGGAAATTTTAAATTTTGTAAAATTAATTCTCGCCTGTATAATTATATATTTAGTGTATTTTTTCGGGACCAGCCAATAAAATACAGTGAATAAATTCTCCTTTTAAATTCGTCGCGTATTTTATTAGTTCAAAAGGGAAAAAATACTAAATAATAAAAACGATATTTTCAGTTTTAATTTTTTAATTCTGTTAAAATATGAAAACAATTATAAATATTTTTACATTTAATTTTCGTTATTTTTCAAAATAATTCAAGTCCCATCTCTACATGTAGGTATATTATAAAATGATCAGCTGAAACCAGAAAATAAGAAATCAATATACCTACTACCTGCGATGTCTATCTGGAATATAGCTTGAATTATTTTAAAAAATTGTTAATTCTAAGAATTCCAGAACGCATATAAATCAGAATTTTTGTTACATATCCTTATATCTAAAAGACAGAGAAAGCAATACCGAATATATCTGGCGCATGTCTCAATAGGCGTGGCCAAACCATACCTCCTGATAAAGATGACTATTTTGAAATCTCACTCAGTTTGACAGCACCGTTTTACCAGTGAGTACTAGATTTGTGAGTGTTCTGGTGTTGTGTGCCATACACTTGACATCTTGATGAATTTTAATTTTCCGCCAATGGCATTTGAAGATCGATCGAGCCCCAGTACGGGTGCTAGTCCTAATAATGCCAATAGCGAACATATGATGAATGCACCGAATTCCCCGGAATCCACTAGAACATCTTCTTATACTTGTATGACTATAACACATGAAGAAACGTCTAGGAGTTTCGTTTCTACGCCTACTACTTCACCGCATTTTTATTCAAAACCTGAAACGGAAAGATCATTTTTCCGGATAACGAACTTTGCCTTACACAGTCCTAAAAGTGAATGTGAAAAGAGAAGTTTTAGATCGCCCTCGCCATCAGAAAGTGTTTCATCATCAGAACATAACGAACCTATTATACAAACTCTAAAATACTCTATAACGAATATTCTTAAACCGGATTTTGGTAAAACAGCTGTTTTAAAAACCAAACTCAATCCGACAGTCATATTTAAACCTTATGAAAAATGTGAAAGTCCGGTAGCTTCGTTGTGCCAGATAGGAAATTTGATTAAAAAAACTTCGGAACCTATTTCGAGGCCGAAAAGTCCCGCCAAGTTATCGAATTCCTCAGATGAAGTTAAAAAAGATGAAGATGGAAATGTACCGAAACTATGGCCAGCTTGGGTTTATTGTACTAGATATTCAGATCGACCAAGTTCAGGTTAGTTATTATATATCAATAATAATAATAATATTTTATATCCGAAATTATTAAAAATATCGATCAGTTTTTGTTATGGATTATAATTAATAAATGAGGAAGTTATTTTTTTCCTATTAACTTTTACAATAAAAAAGATTTAAATACATCAAACTATACAGTGTGTACAAAAAGTAACGTAACTTGTTAATAATTCGTTTTTTGATGTTTACAAAAAAAAAATAAGATTTCAATAAAAGTTTTAGGAAATAAATATCAGTAAGAATCAAAAACTTTTACTCAAATCTTATTTTTTTGTAAACATCAAAAAACGAATTATTAACAAGTTAAGTTACTTTTTGTACACACTGTATATACAAAAAGAATAATTGTCATCTGGCAAAAAGATAATCAAGCGGGGTTGCTGATATCATCATGTATTTTAACAGTTTTTTTTTTGAGTGTGTTGTTTCTTTTTTTTATTCTATATTTGTTGTTTCCGGTTTTGTTCCGGTTATACCGGAAATAAATATACTAGTATTCTTTATTTACTCCAATCGTACTGTAGGTTTATTTTACTTTAATGACCTTCTTCCGTGAAGGGAAAGTATTGTGAACGAGCTAAAAAAAATTTTCGAGATAAAGATGGAAATATCCATTTTGAGGTCAACTGAAATGATTAAGATCATTTCTAGATGGAAGTCTGTCTGTCTGTCTGTGTGTATTCTTCCACGATAGAGACCACACGTTTAATCCGATTGAGCTGAAATTTGGTATATGGGTTTCATTAGTTTTTGTACAATATCTGTCAAACTAAAGTGTCACTATCAAAAAATGACAGACAATATGTCACGGAATTTGACTTATGTCATTTGAAAGCCCTTGAAAATATCTATTCAGAACAGTCAAAATTATTTTTCCAACTCTCACTTGTCAAAAATAAAAAAATGTCAAATTGAAACTTTAACACTAACTCTGGTTGTATCAAAATTTTTTGCTTTTTTCTTATTTATGTGCGAAAATATGTATTTTTACTGTTTTTTCTTTAGTTTTCCCGTGTGGAAAAATGCATGCTCGCTTTTTTCTCAATTTATGTGTAAAAAACATTTTTGCTGGTTTTTTTCTGGTTTTTTATATGTGGAAAAATGTAATCTTGCTTTTTTACCAATTTATAAGTGGAAAAATGAGGTTTTGCTGTATTTTTTTTTGTCGAAAAATACATTTTTGCGGTTTTTTCCAAATTAGAGTGTGCATTCGTGCTTTTATTTTTTTTTCAAATTTGTTAAAAAAAAATCGTTTTTGATGTCATTTTCAATTTATTGTGTGGAAAAATGCATTCTTGCTTTTTTCCCAATTCATGTGGGAAAAATGCAATTACTCTATTTTTTCTATATTTCGTGTAGAAAAATGCATTATTGGTGATTGTTTATTTTTAAATTTGTGTGAAATGAAATGCATTTTGCATTATTTTAAATTTGAATAAGAAAAAATATATTTTTCTTTTGGTTTTTTTTTCAAATTTGTTTAAAAAAAAGGTACGCTGTTTTTCCAATTTTTATGTAGAAAATCCATTCTTGCTTTTTTTCCCAATGTATGTGTGAAAAAAACCTATTTTTGCTATTTTTTTTTCTAATTTTTTATGCATTCTTGCTTGTATATATACCAACTTTTATGTGAAAAATGCATTTTCGCTTTTTTCCACATTCGTCGGTGAAAAAATACTTTTGAATTATTTTCTAGTTTTTTTTGTGGAAAAATGTGTTTTTTATTTCTATTTTTTCAAATTCGTGTGCAAGAAAACGCATTCTTGCTTCTGTTGTTTTTGTTTTTAATTTTTGTGATGTTTATACCCGGAAACAATTATAACCATCAAAAAAAAAAAATTAAAAAATTCGCAAGAATTGAAATAAATCGAAAAAAATGTAAGAAAAAACCAGAAAACAAAAAAGGAATAAAAAAACAGATCAATAAGGAAAAAATTAGAAAAAATCGATAAGAATTATAAAAAAATAAAAAAGCAAAAAATCAGAAAAATAAATAAAAAAATAGAAAAAAATACAGAAAAATGAGAAAAAATGAGGAAATAAAAAAAAGAACAATGAGAAGATATTTAGGAAAAATTAAAAAAACTTTAAAAAAAAACACCGCAAAAACCGCTAAAAGTCGCAAAAGAAAATGAAAAAAGTTACAAAAAATCGAAAAAAAATCACAAAAAATGGCAACAAAAAAACGCAAAAATGGCTAAAAATCAAGAGAAAAAAACTGTAAAATCAGAAGAATAAGAAAAAATGAGAATAACTAAGAAAAAAATGAGAATAAATAAGAAAAAATACAAAAAATCGAAAAAAAAACACAAAAATTGCAAAAAAAAATTACAAAAAATTGCAAAAAAAAACAAAAAAAATCGTAAAAAACCACAAACAATTATAACCATAAAAAAATTAAATTTGAAAGAATTGAAATAAATCGAAAAAAATCCGAGAATTAAAAAAAATGAGAAAAAATCAGAAAACAAAAAAGAAATAAAAAAAAAACCGAATAATGAGAAAATAATGAGGAAATAATGAGGAAAAATCAGAAAAAATCGATAAAAATTGTAAAAAAAATAAAAAAGTAAAAAAACAAAAAAAATAAAAAAATACAGAAAATGAGAAAAAAATCAGCAATAAATTGGAATAATGAGAAAAAAAAAGAGAAAAAAATCGAAGATATAAAAGAGAACAATGAGAAGAAGTTGAGGAAAAATTAGAAAAATCTAAAAATAAAATCCCGCAAAACCGCTAAAAGTAGCAAAAAAAATCGAAAAAAAAATCCCAAAAATGGTAAAAAATCGAGGCAAAAAAAAAACGTAAAAAACGGATACAAATGTAACTATATAAAAAATTTTAAAATACGAAAGAATTGAAAAAATCTGTGATAAGAAAATCAGAAAGATCCAAAAAAACAAAAGAATAAGAAAAAAATGAAAATAAATAATAAAAAAAATGAGACTAAATAAGAAAACAACAAAAAAACAAAATAAAAAAAACAGAAAATTACAAAAAAAATGATTAAAAACCAGAAAAAATCGAAAAAAAAAACACAAAAATCGGGAAAAAAATTGCAAAAAAAAATCGCATAAAATGGCAGATGATCGAAAAAAAATCGTAAAAGCTAGAAACAATCATAACCATCAAAAAAATTCAAAATTTGAAATAAATCGAAAAAAAACCGAGAAATAAAAAAAATGAAAAAAAATCAGAAGAAAAACAGAATAATGAGAAAAAAAATGAGGAAAAATTAGAAAAAATCCATAAAAATTGAAAAAAAAAACAAAAAAGCCAAAAATCAGTAAAATAAGAAAAAATCAGAAGAAATAAAAAATACAGAAAAATGAGAAAAAAATGAGGAAAAAGAAAAAATCGTTCAAAATTGTAAAAAGAAAACAAAAAGCCACAAAACAGTAAAATAAGAAAAAATCAAAAGAAATAAAAAAACACAGAAAAATGAGAAAAAAAATGAGGAAAAATTGGAAAAAATCGATAAAAATTGTAAAAAAAAACGAAAAAGCCAAAAATCAGTACAATAAGAAAAAATCAGAAGAAATAAAAAAATACAGAAAAATGAGAAAAAAATGACGAAACATTAGAAAAAATCGATAAAAATTATAAAAAAAAAACAAAAAAACAAAAAATCTGAAAAATAAGAAAAACCAGAAAAAATAAAAAAAAATACAGAAAAACGAGAAAAACGCATTTTCTTTGGAGGTTATAAGTCCCATTCCCATAACATTTGTGTTGCTTTTCCGCTACGGAAAATTTTTGTTATATAAGTAAATAAATTTCCAATTACATTTTATTAAATAATAGCTGAGATAAATATTTTATTATAATAAATATTTTATTTTCAATTATTTAAAAATTTTGTTTTTTAAAAATTTCCTCTAATGTCCTACATGTTAAGCATCATATATAAATTTTTTATTCATCGGGGCTAAATTTATATATTTAAAAAAAAATTATCCCCCTTAAGACTAATAACAATTAGCGAATAATTTTTTTCATATACAAAGTGGATGTTAAAATCCTAAATTTAGCTTTGGTGTGAAATTTAAAAAAACAAAGTTTATCAGCATTATTGTTTAATATTTAAATAAATAATTTATTGACAGTATATGTTTAGATGGTCATTTTTAGAACTGATGAAGGCACAGTGGTGCCAAAACTATTCGGAATTTTATAAAATTTCTGTTTTATTAGGTTTTTCCTAATATTTTACATTGTTGCCAGATTCATAACAAAAACATTTATTTTAAATAACTTTATAGAAATAATATTTTTTTTATGATTTCTCTAACTTTTATCAAGAATAAAAAAATCAATAATAATTTTTTATTAAACCTAATATTGTACAAATACAGGGTTGTCCCAAATATAAAAGGAAATACGAAAAAGAACAATGAGAAGATATTTAGGAAAAATTAAAAAACTTCTAAAAAAAACACCGCAAAAACCGCTAAAAGTCGCAAAAGAAAATGAAAAAAGTTACAAAAAATCGAAAAAAAAAAACACAAAAAATGGCAACAAAAAAACGCAAAAATCGAGAGAAAAAAACTGTAAAATCAGAAGAATAAGAAAAAATGAGAATAACTAAGAAAAAAATGAGAATAAATAAGAAAAAAATGAGAATAAGAAAACAAAAAAAAAACGAAATAGAAAAACAGAAATACTGATTAAAAAATACAAAAAATCGAAAAAAAAAAAACACAAAAATGGCAAAAAAAACCAAAAAGGTTGCATAAAATCGGGAAAAAAAATTACAAAAAATTACTTAATATTGTACAAATACAGGGTTGTCCCAAATATAAAAGTGATCGATTTGTAATCTAAATGCACATTATTAAATGCTCCAAAAAAAAACTGGTTTTCACTAATTGTTTTCGTTACAGGGTGATCTACGAATCGCTCTTTTTCAATGCCATTAAAATATAAAGGGTGTTACATTTAAAATAATACATATTTTTTGACAAAAATTAGTAGATTACAATGTATTGTGACGGGACAAAATGTAAACAAACTTCATAAAAAAACTTTTTGGTAAAGTGAGTTTACAATTTAAAATCGATCACTCTTATTTGGGACACTATGTATATAAAAGAAGTTTTCAACGATTTTATAAAAAAATATTACATTATTTATATTTTATGAGATGAGTACATACCTATATGATTAAAATACATAAACCGTTATTGTAGTCCATGACATTTAAATTATTATTATACAACGTCTCACTCTATCATATCGACCATCAATATTTAATATCCCATGTCAAACCTCTCAAATTTCAATTCAAATTCAATTTCACTATACATTGAACGTTTCTAAGGCTAAACAACGAATAAAAAACCTGTACCCAGACACTACACAAAAGGTATCTCTATTACATCCCGTATCACATGACTTGACAAAATCAAATTTGAATAGAAGAGATTGTTCGATAAATAATAAATCAATTTATTTCACCTAATCGAAGGAATTCCCTGGCAACGACGTGTGTGGTCCGCTTTAAGACAAATGGAGTGACATCTCTTGGCGAGATAGAGAACAGAAGTTCGTTGCCATTGACGTGTATGTGTGTGTGTGTGTATGATTGAAATCGGTGATAACCATAGGCGGAGCACAACTTTAAAAGAAGTGTTGATTATACTGTTGTTTTTAATTATGTATTAATTATAGAAAAATGTTTTCATGTTTGAAACACTTCAATGTCAATATTAGAATTGTGAAGAGTAGTGTTTAGTTTACAACTCGTAATTTTTATAATTATGGTTTAAGTGACATTTACGACTGTGAAATGCTACTAAGAGATGTTTCTTTCTATTGAAAAGTGTTAATTAATGATTTTTATAGGTGTAGTAATAAAAATATATTATTTTTATTTTTTATTTGCGGAAATTTTTATTTATTATTATTACAAATAATTTATTCGAATGACATATTTAATAAATTTAATGACCTACCTATCAATTTTTTATTTAACACTATTTTAATAGAGATGACACATGATAATTAGGATTGAAGAAATATTTTTAATAATAAAAAAAACATGAAATTTTGTATCAAAACAAGCAACTAATTACAAGGGTGTAGTATATGCGACGACTACCATCCCCCTATCCCGATTTTCCCGCATTATTTTTTCGCTATTTTTCATTATATTTTTCTCTATTGTAAAATATGGTTTTCAGTATTTTCCGTTATTTTTTCACTATTTTTCATTATTTTTTTCATTATTTTTTACCTATTTTTCATTAGTTTTTTCACTATTTTCATGATTTTTTCCCTACTTTCAAATATTTTTCTCTCTATTTTTCATTATTTTTTTCTTTATCTTTTCTCCGTTTTTTTATATTTTTTCCCTATTTCTCATTATTTTTTTCCATATTTTTCATTAAATTTTCCCTATATTTCATTATTTTTTTTCCCTATTGTCCTATATATTCTTCCCTATTTTTCATTAATTTTCTCCCTATTGCTCATTATTGTTTTCACTATTTTTCATTAGTTTTTTCCTTATTTTTATTTGTTTCCCTATTTTTCATTTTTTTTTTCATATTTTCCAATATTTATTTTCCTATTTTTTAATATTTTTTACCCTATTATTTATTATTTTTTTTAAAATTTTTCATTCTTTTATTATATATTTTTCATTATTTGTTTCTCTATTTTTCATTTTTTTTTTCTATTTTCCAATATTTTTTTCCCAATTTTTAATATTTCCTTATTTTTCATTATATTTTCGTTTATTTTTTCTCCTTTTTTCATTATTTTTTCCCTATTTTTCATTATTTTTTTCACTATTTTCATGATTTTTTCCCTATTTTCAAATATTTTTTCCATATTTTTCATTATTTTTTATTTATCTTTTCTCCGTTTTTTTATATTTTTTCCCTATTTCTCATTATTTTTTTCCATATTTTTCATTAAATTTTCCCTATATTTCATTATTTTTTTCCCTATTGTCCTATATATTGTTCCCTATTTTTCATTAATTTTCTCCCTATTGCTCATTATTGTTTTCACTATTTTTCATTAGTTTTTTCCTTATTTTTATTTGTTTCCCTATTTTTCATTTTTTTTTCATATTTTCCAATATTTATTTTCCTATTCTTTAATATTTTTTACCCTATTATTTATTATTTTTTTTACCATTTTTCATTCTTTTATTATATATTTTTCATTATTTGTTTCTCTATTTTTCATTATTTTTTTTTCTATTTTCCAATATTTTTTTCCCAATTTTTAATTTTTCCTTATTTTTCATTATATTTTCGTTTATTTTTTCTCATTTTTTCATTATTTTTTCCCTATTTTTCATTATTTTATTCCATATTTTTCATTAAATTTTCCCTATATTTCATTATTTTTTTCCCTATTTTTCATTATATTTTTCCCTATTGTCCAATATATATTTCCCAATTTTTATTATTTTTTTCCCTATTGCTCATTATTTTTTTCACTATTTTTCATTAGTTGTTTCCCTATTTTTCATGATTGTTTTTCTCTATTTTCCAATATTTTTTTCCTATTTTCCAATATTTTTACCCTATTTTTCATTATTTTTTCCCCATTATTTTATTATTTTTTTCATTCTTTTATTCCTTTTTCATTATTTGGTTCCCTATTTTTCATTAATTTATTTTAAATTTTCCATTTTTTTCTTTATTATTTATCATTTTTCCCTATTTCCGACTTTTTTTAATTTTTTTCACAATTTTGCATTATCTTTTTTCCCTATTTTTGACTATTTTTTTTCTTATTTTGCAAAATTTTTTTCCCAATTTTTCATAATTTTTTTTCATTTCGTAGGAACAATTCAAGTGCAGCAAAAAAGTACTCTTGACATTTTTCGATATTCCCCCTCGTTTCCGAGATTTTCTGAATTTCATTTCGAAAAAATTTTTTTCTTCTTTTTTTTTATTTAATTTTTTCCCAACTTTTTCATCAAATTTCGAAAAAATACATCAAATAATACTTATTAAGCTATTTCTGTCCTACACTTACGTATTTTTAGTTTTTAAATATCTTACAGACTTACATCAGGAAATGGTCTCAATCGTCTCAGGGACCTCAAAATGGATATTTCCATCTTTATCTCTATTCTTCTATTCTTTTTAGCTCGTTCACAATACTTTCACTTTTCGGATGATGGGTCGAGAAAGTAAAATTTAACAACAATAAAAAATGTTTAAAATATTCAAAAAATGACAAAATACAAAAAAAATCGGTTGTGTCGCCCCAAAACTTTCCCGACGGGTATCCACGAATACTTTTTCAGATATTTTATGTTAAAGTTTCAACTTTGACATTTTTTTATTTTTGACAGGTGACAGTTGGAGAAATAATTTTGACTGTGGCCTCTATCGTGGAAGAATACACACACACACACAGACCGACAGACAGACTTCCATCTGAAAATAGTCTTAATCGTCTCAGGGGACCCGAAAATGGATATTTCCGTTTTTATCTAAATTTTTTTTTTAACTCGTTCACAATACTTTCCCTTCTAGGAGGTGGGTCGGGAAAGTAAAACTTGAAAATTTTCAAGAAAGGGTCAACGAATTTTTAAATGTAAAAATCGCCAAAATTATGTAGTTGCTTAAATAAAAATTGTCAAAAAAATAATCATTTATCTATGGACTTTTTTTTAAATTGTTAAAATACAAAAATTGTTATTTAAAAAGTGCTCGAAGCAGTAAAAATATTGTGAAAAATGCTGAAACTTGCTAATTATAATTAAAAAAAAATTAAAAGTGTCCACAATCTATAAAAATTTTTCAAAACATGACAAAATACAAAAATAGATTGAAAATTGTTTGAAATTTTCAAAAAAATCTAAAAAAAGTGTAAAAAATTGTTTAAACGTACTAAAAACTGCCAAAATTTTAATAATACTCAATACACTGCTAAAACTTTAAAATTATCGAAAATATATTTAACAAAAATTGGACCATAAGAAATTTTTCCCGATTACATTAAAAAACAAAATAATGAAAACAATATACACCAGAAAAAACATATCCTTTATAAACATATACAGAACCTTGGGACCTTAAAGAAAATGATTTTTTTCCACTTATTTCCTCTTATAGTTCATATACCTTTTTTCATCAGACTATTCCGTTTAAAAAAATTCAGTAAACCATAGCAATTGCATTGAGTAGCAAATCTTGTTTTTTTGTCTTTTTTTTTCATTTAATTGTTATTTATTAAATATAGTATTGGTTTGCATTGAGTATTAAACGTTTTTCTTATTCGTAAGATATTTATTAAAAAAATGCTGTTATAAAAACAATTTTACATACACAGTTAAAATTTAATTATAATAAATCTTTTTTTAATGATGATAAATAACTGGAAATTATTATATTGGTCACAATCCATTATTTTTAATTTTTGTATATTTACATGTCTATTTGTTTATCCTGGATATAATCTTGTTGTATAAAATTACTTATTGGTATATTATTTACACGTGAAATAAGCCCATAAAATTATACTTTAATAGAAAATTATGATTCATAAAACATGCAAAAAACCATTATAAAATTATTATTATTTTACACACCACGAAAAAGTTAAATGTTACTTTCTTACCTCGATTATGAAGTATTATTATTCAATTAATAAAAATAAATAAATATCCAAATTAATTTTCTTTTATAAATTAATAAATTGTGTAATATCTTCAATTATAGTATCTCGTAACAAAATTTGTATTTCTATTGACAGAAATATTTTTAATTAATTTTTAATAAAATTTTTAACCAATAATTGAAAAAAAAATTATTGTGCAAATATTTAATCGTTATAAAAAAAATTAATAAATATAAAAAAGTTGTATAATTTTCACACTGTAATCAAACAATGGTAGTGATTCAATAAATAAAATTTATTATTTTGTCAATCGGTTTGATTTCCATAAAAAAATGTTTATTAAAAACCGGTTAAAAATGTTTTTCAACATTCAAAAATTAATTTTACGTAACCGTTTAGTTCCCAACGGTACTTCTAAGTACCACTAAAATAATAACTTCAGATTTATCTTTGATATTGTCCTGATGGATTAGGATACGAGTGATTAAGAATTATGAATCAAATAATAATTTTTTAGATACTGTACACGTAACACCAAAATATGATTTTGCAATTAGTAAAAATTTCAAGGATCCGGAATCGTCCTATTACCACGAACCTTAATAATAGCAATCCTGCTCAGTATTATATGAAAACAGAGCGAAAGTGCTGTATCTAACATTAATTTAGAGGAAACAGAAATATAAATGAAGTGTAAAAACAGCAAGATTCAAAAACAAAGAAAAAATTGTCTTATTCCGATAATTCTTAATAACATCCGTTCTTGTTCTACATTCTATAAAAACATAGAGACTACAAACATACAGAAAAAACAACATCGAAAAATAGTGCTGCATCGAAAAAACAAATTAGAGGAAACATTAAAAGTAGAAAAGGCAGAAGAAGAACTAATGCCTGAGTGTAAGATTCCCTAAGGTACTACTGAGATGAAATTAATTGGTTATCAGAGAGCTACAGAAGTTATTCAATATCTGGACACAAACGGGTTAAAGCTAACTTTGCTATTACATATTCTCTATCTCAATCTGTTATTTTTAATAACAGAATCTTGTCTTGTCTATTGCTTATTTTTAGCTTTTGTTGATTTAATTAGAAATTTCTTTAAGCACTGAGTTCCAACCGGCTGGACTCGAAGCTAGTGTGGAATTGCATCGATTCCTTGAAATGTACAGAATTCGAGTTTATTGGACCAATTGCCAAAGACACTATCTGGAAATGGACAGAGAGGAAAACTCTCCAGCACTGGAAAGATATTCATGGGTTAGCTCACTCTTCTTGTTTGAATCTATTTAGTCTATCTGCGATATAGGATGAAGTTAATATCTCTAAATATTGTTTTGGAAGTATTTTGTTGAGTTTATTTATTAATTGCAATCAAATCATATAATTGCTTCATTCATCGCCTTCTGCAAGCTTGAAATGCTGCAATTAAAAACTTGCTTGAACCACTTTGCACTAACAAGTAAATTAATTCTTATAGCAAATCAGGCAGCAATGATGGATTTGTAAAATGTATACTCATTTAATGGCTTGTGCGTTAGGTGAGTAATAAACTTTTATTTATTCTGTTAGAGCAACAGGTAGAGGTGCATCATAGGAAATAAGTACAAACTTATCTTAAGAAAGCACAGTTACCCCCATTAAATATTTATCTACTTATGATTTTAGCCAAGTACAGCCACTTAATGGAGCTAAGATAGAAAAATTAGCTTTTAATATTGCTTGGATAAAGAGATCAGAAAATCTTTTAATCTTTGGTCTATCCCGAGTAGGGAAAATCCACTTAGCGGCAGCTATAGAATAAACGTAAGCTTAATAAAAGCTAAAAAATTTCATTAAAGAAGCAAAAATACAGCTCAAAACTATTAAAAATCGTGAAAAACTACAGCAGGCTTTAAAAAATTCTAAAAAATTGATGAAACAGGCTAAACTTAGCTAGAAAACATTATAAACGTTTGGAAATAACGTAAATAATTGCCAAAAATGGCTAAAAATGGCTAAAACACAGCTAAAAATGACCAAGAAATGATAATGAGTATCAGAAGTCCAAAAAAACGGGCTAAAAATAGTTTAAAACTCTTAACTATAAGACATTCAAGATTTCGTTTATTTTGAGCATTTTTATGAATAATTTTTATTATACTGATTTTTTATTAACAAACAGGATGATAAATACTTATTATTTTTAATTATTAATATGAATTATAGTAAAAAATGCATTAAAATTGAATTTAGTGAAAACAAACATACAGGTTGTCTTAAATAATAAGTCGTTACTCTTATGCTTATTTTATTTCAATCGATTTAATTTAAACTTGCTTTCCTTTAGCCGACTCATAGTCATTTTTTGATAAGAATTGTATCTTAATAGATATACAAAGTGTATAAAAAAACTAGACAAACAAATACTTATAAAATTGACTGTAGTGTGTATATTTCTTGCGCAGAACTAAGGACAAAAGAGCATTAGGGACTAACTTTGTTATTAATATTCGGATTTTGATGGGACAACCGGTATTATGTATCGAACACTACATGAGTAAAGTTTAGGTCACGAGTCATGAGTCATGTGTATCATAGGTTAATATTTGTGCTAAGTTAGCCTAGGTTAGGTAATTGAAGTAAGGATGAATTTAAGATCGTAAAAAATACAGGATGTTTCAATGAAAAATACATATTGGATAAATCACAAATTTATCAGATACCATGAGTATTTATGAACAGAAAATTACTAACCATTTTGACTACATTTTTTTCGGTGTTTTACTAACCAGATCTTTTGTGATTATTAATTAATAATTCTCAGCGAATGATATAATATATCTCCATTTACATTGGTTAAAAAAAATGATTTAATTTTAATTTTACTTAAATGAATTTACTTAAAGAACCCTTAATTTCACTTAACTGTGAGTTTGTTCAATTTTATTTGCTTATTTTATCATTTTTGTCCTTTTGTTACATAGAAGACATTTTGAGTCTTGATGACTCAAATTTTTCTTTTTTAGATCTTTCCAAAAAAACCACCAAATTCCTACAGCCCTCAAGTATGGAGCGGCTATAATAGAGAAAATTAAAAAATTAAAAATAATTGAAAAATAAAACAAATCAAGAAATCGAAAAAACCAGAGTAAAATTTAAAATCGAAAAAAATCAAAATAAAAATCAGAGTTGGCGCAATGAGTTCAATTTAAGAATTAAAATTATAAAAAATCAAAAAAAAGTATAAAATAAAACAGAAACTAATAGAGAAAATCAATAAATGAAAAATAATTGAAAAATAGAACAAATAAAATCATCGGAAAAAATCAGAGTTGGCGCAATGAGTACAATGTATAAATTAAAATCATAAAAATTATAAAAAAATAAAGGAAAAACATGAGAAAATAAAAAAAAATAAAAATAATTAAAAAATGGAACAAATAAAAAAATCGGAAAAAATCTAGATAAAAATCAACGAGTTCAATTTAAGAATTAAAATTATAAAAAATCAAAACAAAATTAGAAAAAAAAATAAAGAAAATCAAAAAATAAAAATAGGAAGAATCAAATAATCTGACAAAATAAAAAAAATACGTGAAAACAATTTCTTGAAAAAATACAGAAAAATCAAAAAAAACTGAAAAAATTAAAAAAAAATCAGAATAAGTAATCAAATAAAAAAGGGAAAAAAAACAAAAAATCAGAAAAATATTAAAAAAAAATTGTCCTCAAAAAGTCATAAATAATTGTTTATGTATTTTTTAAATTACCTAAAAAAATATATATAAGGGTATTTGACAATTAAAGATATATTTAAAAAAACTGTAAATATACAGGGTGGCGCAAATTTAATTGAACACTATTAGGATTTCGTAAACCGTTATATTGAATGTTTTTTTCAAAATTAAAATACCAGGATCGGTTTCCGAGATATTTAACCAAAAATTGACAATTTCCATTTTATTTAATAAACACGTCTTAATTTATAAAGATGAAAAACTGTTTTATTTCATTTTTCGTCAAGATACAAACAGTGAATATTTCCTTTTAATCCAACTTAGACCATTCCTGAAACATCAATAAACACTAAACTGTTTCTCTAAACTCACCAAGTTACTAATAAACCGTTAGTTCTATATTTGTTACTTATACTTGAAATTATATATTAAAATAAATTTTTTATAAAAATTTTTTACAATTTAAATCACCATGAATCGTTTAAGTTTTCAATTAATTTTTACCTCTCGCCCTTCAGATAAGGGAGGTATAGGAATCATGCTAAAAATTGGGTAGTGAGTTTTCAATGGACAAACACGTTTTGGGGTCCCTAGAATACGATTTTAATATTTTCGCGATGATGTCTGTGTGTGTGTGTGTTAGTGTGTGTGTGTGTTAGTGTGTGTGTGTTAGTGTGTGTGTGTGTGTGTGTTTGGATGGATGTTGTAGTAACGATAACTCAAAAACTACTGAATAAAAAAATTTGAAATTTTGCATACAGGATTCTGATACCCTAGATTAGATCTGATTAGATTTTGGTGCCAATCGCACAACCGGAAGTGGCAGTTGCTATGGGTGATGACGCCATTATTATACAAAACGGCAATAAAGTTTTACACATATATTTTGTATACCCTACAGTTTATTTTCATCTCATTAAAATTTTCTAAACTTTTGCCATTGTTTGCTAGATTTACAAAAATATAATTTTTTTTCATACTTTTTTGTGTCAACCTGTAAATTTTTGATTCAAAAATGGCGAGAGGTCATGTGCTGGCCACATCAGATTTTTCATATAATTGTCATTGTATAATTGAATATGTCGTACTTGTGTAAGTAACCATTCGGCTTTAGTCCGATTGTTTATTTAATCTGAAATTTTTTGCATTATAGGCCTGATGATGGTAATCGAATAGCCGAAACATGTTGCTAGTTAAATATATAAATTACATTATTATGATATGACCATGAGTTTTTTATTATTCTTCAAATAATTTTACCACATTTTAATATGGATAATCTCCTATTTTTGAAATTCCCATAGGCTGTTTTTTACCTCTCGCCCTTCAGATAACCTATACCTCATAGGAATCATGCTAAAAATTGGGTAGTGAGTTTTCAATGGATAAACACGTTTTGGGGTCCCTAGAATACGATTTTAATATTTTCGCGATGATGTCTGTGTGTGTGTGTGTGTTAGTGTGTGTGTGTGTTTGGATGGATGTTGTAGTAACGATAACTCAAAAACTACTGAATAAAAAAATTTGAAATTTTACATACAGAATTCTGATACCCTAGATTAGATCTGATTAGATTTTGGTGCCAATCGCACAACCGGAAGTGGCAGTTGCTATGGGTGATGACGCCATTATTATACAAAACGGCAATAAAGTTTTACACATATATTTTGTATACCTTATAGTTTATTTTCATCTCATTAAAATTTTCGAAACTTTTGCCATTGTTGCCAGATTTACAAAAAAATAATTTTTTTTCATACTTTTTTGTGTCAACCTGTAAATTTTTGATTCAAAAATGGCGAGAGGTCATGTGCTGGCCACATCAGATTTTTCATATAATTGTCATTGTATAATTGAATATGTCGTACTTGTGTAAGTAACCATTCGGCTTTAGTCCGATTGTTTATTTAATCTGAAATTTTTTGCATTATAGGCCTGATGATGGTAATCGAATAGCCGAAACATGTTGCTAGTTAAATATATAAATTACATTATTATGATATGACCATGAGTTTTTTATTATTCTTCAAATAATTTTACCACATTTTAATATGGATAATCTCCTATTTTTGAAATTCCCATAGGCTGTTTTTTACCTCTCGCCCTTCAGATAACCTATACCTCATAGGAATCATGCTAAAAATTGGGTAGTGAGTTTTCAATGGATAAACACGTTTTGGGGTCCCTAGAATACGATTTTAATATTTTCGCGATGATGTCTGTGTGTGTGTGTGTGTTAGTGTGTGTGTGTGTTTGGATGGATGTTGTAGTAACGATAACTCAAAAACTACTGAATAAAAAAATTTGAAATTTTACATACAGAATTCTGATACCCTAGATTAGATCTGATTAGATTTTGGTGCCAATCGCACAACCGGAAGTGGCAGTTGCTATGGGTGATGACGCCATTATTATACAAAACGGCAATAAAGTTTTACACATATATTTTGTATACCTTATAGTTTATTTTCATCTCATTAAAATTTTCGAAACTTTTGCCATTGTTGCCAGATTTACAAAAAAATAATTTTTTTTCATACTTTTTTGTGTCAACCTGTAAATTTTTGATTCAAAAATGGCGAGAGGTCATGTGCTGGCCACATCAGATTTTTTTAGTTTATTTCATAATTTATTATTTAATTTATTTCATAATTTACATTCATTTTGAACTATTCCATTTATAAATTATCATTTTCGTGCAAATATCTTAGTTGCAAGTAATTTATTGCATTTTCAAACCAAGTAGTTGAATTCGTGCTCATGTGGAAAGCGAATCAATCATTTTATATACGGCTAATGGACTTAAATAAATTTCATTGGAGAAAGAGGTGTGTTTTCATTGTTTCATTACTTCGTATAGGTGATTTTTTAGGGGAGAATTATTTTTCACGCGAATGGATTAAAAGCTAAAAGCCTATTTAAGTTAAATAATGGATAGCTGAATGGAATACAACCGTTATGATGACAAGTGTTAATAAGATATAGTTATTTTAGACTATAGAAGGTGTGTTTCTTTTTTTAATATAACCAGTAGCGTACTGTAGAATAGTCTGTATATACTGTATGCCGTGTTCCATAATAAACATAAATTATAAGAAAACTAAAAATATATAACTGCAATAAATGAAATGAAGTTATGTACTATATGTACAGAGTGTTTCATTGGTAAACGTCAAAATTTTAACTCTGCATAGGGGACACCATTTTGCCCATATTTCTCTTGCTTCATAACTTTTAAACCACCCTGTATATATTTTTTATATTTCTGACATGTACTCACTCTATTCTGATAAATCGACTGATGTATTAATCATAAAGAAATTCCAGATCCGGCTCTAGTAAAAACTTATAAATTCGGTCGGCTATTGAAAACAACACCCTGTATGTTTGAATTTTTACCGATATTACTTTTCTTAACTTGCTGTTTTTTCGAACTTTTGTGGTAACCACTATATACTCACGAAGGTTTTGCTTAATTTTATTTCCGTTTGAATAAGGTTATTTATCTTAACTAAATATTAAGTTTAAAAGTTACGTTTTATAACTGACCCTCGGTATATGTATTTATATCACAGAAAATGATGTTACAGTTCCGTACGAAGAAGTAAACACCACATTAGATTTATCTTTACAATCTTCTGTACATTTGTGCTTTTTATTTACCAATGGCAATTTTGTAGGAGAAAAATACCGAAAATAAATTAAGACCTTCATGTATCAGTTTTCATACATATTTTCTAGAACAAGGAAATAAGTATAATGATGATTTTATTACTTGTTTCTTTAGGAAGTTATACATATTGAATTGAAGTAATATCTAGAACACTATGAAATTGATATATTGTCAATCTATTTTTTACTAATGCCTCTGAAGTTTTCGCATTATTAGTTGAATTAAATTATTGCTATAAAAAATGCCACATCAACACTCTAATGAAGAATATGCGGACATGGTGTACGTGTATGGATTTTGTGATGCGAAAGCTTTAAAGGCCAAAAAGGAATATGAAAGACGGTTCCCGAATCGTAGATTACTAGATTACAAAACTTTCTCCAGAACTTTTCGTTACATGAGGGAACATGGTAGATTCCCAACAGTTGAGTTAAATGAGCACCATGAAAGGCGTTTAAATATGGAACAAAATATTATAAATATGGTTCACAGTAATCCACAAATTAGCTGTAGAAGAATTAGTAATGTATGGTGACGTGTAAAAAAACATCTGTATCCATATGATGTACAGGAAGTACAAAAATTAGACGCACGTGATGAAATTCACAGAATAAATTTTAGTAAGTGGAATTCCCGAAATCGAAGAGTTGTAAGTAGATGTCTCTTTACCGATGAGGCCCAGTTCACTAGAGATGGAAGTGTTCAACTTGCAGAACTGCCATATCTGTGCGGAAGAAAATCTATTTGCTTCAAGGGAGGTCATAATTCACAATTTTCAGTCAACATGTGATGTGGTGTTTATAACAATAAACTAATTGGCCCACATATTTTCCCACATGTAGTCACTAGCGCAGTTTAAGTATAGATTTCTTACAATTATAGGCTGGTTGTGAGGGAATTTTTAAATGAAAACTTTTCGAATAAGTGGATAGGCACAGATGGTCCTACCCATTGGCCTACGCGATCTCCAGACTTCAATTTTATAGATTACTATATACGTTTGGGGACATTTCAAGTCCAAAGTGTATTCTAGTCCCATAAATATAGTAGAGCTGAACTACTTGAAGGGATAGAAAACGCCTGTCAAGCAATGAAAAATAACCCCAATATTATTAGAAAATCGGTGAATGACATTTTAATAAGGGCTAGAATATGTATACCACAAAATAGAGGTCATTTCGAACAATTGTAATTTTTTTATGAAAATCATTTATTTTACTTTTTTCCTTAATATTTTTTGCCTATTTATAGTATTTTATGTGGTAATTAGTTCGTATTTTTTTATAATTTTTATTGTTCTTGTGGGTTTCTTAATACAAAGTGTTGAAAATACATAATTTTTTCGTTTATTTTTACTTGTTTTTACTGGCTATTGATAAAAAATATGAAAAGGGATACGTTTACCACTTTAAAAGTACTTAATTTAATTTCTGTATTTTTGGCTTATAAAATTGCCCATTGCTAAATAAAAAACACAAATTACAGATGGTTATAAAGATAAATCTAATGTGCATGGTGTAAACGTAACTTTTAAACTTAATATTTGGTTAGGCTAAATATCCTTAATCAAACTGAAATAAAATTAATTAAAACATTCGTGAGTCAAGTACCACAAAAATTCGAAGACAACAATTTAAGACAAGTAAAATCGTCTGCGCAACAATTAAAAGTACATGGTTGGATTTAATTTTTTAAGCTCTTTTTATTTATTAGGATAGAGTGAGTACATGTCCCAAATATGAAAAATATATACAGGGTGGTTTAAATGTTATGAAGCAAGAAACATATGGGCAAAATAAATGAAGAGCGACAAACCAGACTTATCACCTTGGTGTCCTTATGTACAGTTAAAATTTTGACGTTTCCCAATGAATCATCCTGTATAAATGTTTTTCTTTAAAAATGAAAACGGCGACTAATTTCCGCTAAAAAAGTAACTTCAGATCTAGAAATGATACAATAATTCAATATACTCTCTAATAATATTGTCAAAAGTAAAATCATACCAAGAATCACGCCATTTGATTAAATTTTCATTTAACATCGTGTATCCATTAACATTTCCCTAACCTTTTATTTATGTCACGTCAGTGCCAAAGCTTGAAGAAACCCATTTGACATTCTAACCACGATTGAAAAAAAAGGTAAATACCTTTACCCCAACCCATGTTTTTTCCAATAGAATTTCAAAGTCAAATCGGTACACCTATTGTGTTCGATAGGGTAAATAAACGCTTCGTAGTCGTCCAGTAGGCCTTAATGGTTCATTGTCTCTTATCTATAATCGATAAAAAAAAAACGGCGCATTTTATTTCAACACGTCATCACTAAAACAGGCCTCTAACAATGGCGTTATATTTCATGTCGATGATGAAAATCAATCAAGCATATTCTATTGTTTAGAGAGGCTGACTGCGGACTAATTAGTGTAGCGCTCCCGTATTTCAAACGGGATCAGATAAGGTAGACGAGACGGTCTTTTCACAACCCTGAATTTATTTAATAGATAACTTTTCGGTCTAGAACTGTCGTGATATATTGAGGATTAGAATCTAGCATAGATTTTTGAAAAAATCATCATCAGAATTTAAAATTTAAACATAGACTAATTCCTAATTACGGTAGTACCTTTTATATATAATAAAATTAGAAATATTGTAGTAGGAGAAAAATAAGATAAATTTCAAAGAAAAATTTATATTTAAACATTACATTTTTTATTTATATATATCTGGCTTAATTAACTTTAGTTTGGTTTTTTTTGCTTCTTTTGGGCTTTTTTGTTTGTTTTTTACCCTTTACCCTTTTTCCCTTTTTAACCTTTTTTATTTTTCCCTTTTTGTGCCTTCTTTTATCATTTTTGAATTTTTGCATGTTTTTGCCTTTATTTTGCCTTCTTTGGGTTTTTTTTTGACTTTTTTTACTTTTTTTGCCTGTTTAAAATTTTTTTCTACTTTTTTTCTGGTTTGTTTACCACTGTTTTGCCCTGTTCCAATTTTTTGGACTTTGTGACCATTTTTGAACTTTTTCTTTTTATTTTGTCTCTATTTTGCATTTTCTTGATTTTGTTTAAACTTTTTTTAATTTTTTTTGGTATTTTTTTTGCTTCTTTTTCCTTTATTTTGTGTTATTTGGCTTTTTTGGAATTTTGAATTTATGTTTTTATCATTTTTAGCATTATTATTACTTTTTTGTCGGCTTTGCCTTAATTAACTGTATTTTGCTTTTTTTTTAATTCTTTTTGGTCTTTTGTTGTTTTTGATTTACCCTTTTTCCCTTTTTGGTCTCTTTTCTTATTGCCTTTTTTATTCCTTCTTTTACCATTTTTGAATTTTTTGCCATGTTTTTTCCTTTATTTTGCCCTTTTTGGGTTTTTCTTTTTGGCTTTTTTTACCTTTTTCCTTTTTTTTGGCCTTTTAACCCCTTTTTTCCTTTTTTTAATTCCTTTCTACTTTTTATTGGATTATTTACCACTGTTTTGCCCTTTTTTTACTTTTTTTATAGCTATTCCACTTTTTTGTACTTTTTTGGCCTTTTTGACCATTTTTGCCGTTTTGGCCTTTATTTTGCATTTTCTTGATCTTTTTTACTTTTTTGGTGTTTTTTTTGCTTCTTTACCCTTTACATTGTGTTATTTGGTATTTTTTTAATTTTTTGTTTTGTCATTTTACCACATTTTTGTTTTTCTGCCCATATTTTTCCTTGTTTTTCGTTATTAAGCCTTTTTTCTTTTTTCTTTGCTTTATTTTACCTTTTTTGCAATTTTTTGCCACTTTCCCTATCTTTGCCGAGCCAGGAAAGTTCTGGGATGACACAGCCGATTTTTTTTAAGAGTCAACAATGATTTTATGATCATTTTTTGAACCTTCGGGGTCATTTTTTGTTCATTCTGATTATTTTTAACAGTCAAGAATTATTATATGATCGTTTTTGGGCTTCAAGGATCATTTTTTGTTAATTTTTAACACTCAAGAATTTTTAAAATCATTTTTGGATGATCTTCTGGATCATTTTTTGTTAATTCTAATTATTTTAAATAAATTAGTTATAACTCAACGGAGTGTTTAAATTCGAACGAACCCAAAGTACAAAAATATTACAATAAAAATATTATTATGTCAAATAATTTTGTTTATAAATTGTAGTAATGACTTTATCAGGATCAATTATTAGGTACCTGTATTTGATATAATTATTTTTTACGGATCTGCAGTTTGTGTCAGACTTCGCCCATAAATAATCCCCTACTTAATCCGTGGCAGAATTCGACGTTTCTCCTATTAAATAATTGGTATAAATATTACTACGCCTAAACCATATCTGAACTTATATATTTTATACAAATATAACCCAATTATTTTGCTATAGATTGGTGAATATTGCATTTTTTTACTTTTTTTATTTTTATCAAAAATGAAAATAATATGAATATGTTAATAATTTAAAAAATTTCAACTTTGACCTTTTACTAGCAGTTCATTTGGTGATCGAAAAATTTCAAATTTTGTACAAATATAGCCCAATTAGTTTGTTATAAACTGGTGAAAATTGCATTTTTTTACTTTTTTTATTTTTATCAAAAATGAAAATAATATGAATATGTTAATAATTTAAAAAATTTCAACTTTGACCTTTTACTAGCAGTTCATTTGGTGATCGAAAAATTTCAAATTTTGTACATATATAGCCCAATTAGTTTGTTATAAACTGGTGAAAATTGCATTTTTTTACTTTTTTTATTTTTATCAAAAATGAAAATAATATGAATATGTTAATAATTTAAAAAATTTCAACTTTGACCTTTTACTAGCAGTTCATTTGGTGATCAAAAAATTTCAAATTTTGTACAAATATAGCCCAATTAGTTTGTTATAAACTGGTGAAAATTGCATTTTTTTACTTTTTTTATTTTTATCAAAAATGAAAATAATATGAATATGTTAATAATTTAAAAAATTTTAACTTTGACCTTTTACTAGCAGTTCATTTGGTGATCGAAAAATTTCAAATTTTGTACAAATATAGCCCAATTAGTTTGATATAAACTGGTGAAAATTGCATTTTTTTACTTTTTTTATTTTTATCAAAAATGAAAATAATATGAATATGTTAATAATTTAAAAAATTTCAACTTTGACCTTTTACTAAAAGTTTATTTGGTGATCGAAAAATTTCAAATTTTGTACAAATATAGCCCAATTAGTTTGTTATAAACTGGTGAAAATTGCATTTTTTTTACTTTTTTTATTTTTATCAAAAATGAAAATAATATGAATATGTTAATAATTTAAAAAATTTCAACTTTGACCTTTTACTAAAAGTTTATTTGGTGATCGAAAAATTTCAAATTTTGTACAAATATAGCCCAATTAGTTTGTTATAAACTGGTGAAAATTGCATTTTTTTACTTTTTTCATTTTTACCAAAAATGAAAATAATATGAATATGTTAATAATTTAAAAAATTTCAACTTTGACCTTTTACTAGCAGTTCATTTGGTGATCGAAAAATTTCAAATTTTGTACAAATATAGCCCAATTAGTTTGTTATAAACTGGTGAAAATTGCATTTTTTTACTTTTTTTATTTTTATCAAAAATGAAAATAATATGAATATGTTAATAATTTAAAAAATTTCAACTTTGACCTTTTACTAAAAGTTTATTTGGTGATCGAAAAATTTCAAATTTTGTACAAATATAGCCCAATTAGTTTGCTATAAATTGGTGAAAATTTCATCTTTTGACTTTTTCTATTTTTATTTTTATCAAAAATGAAAATTATATGCATATATGTTAATAATTTAAAAAATTTCAACTTTGACCTTTTACTAGCAGTTCATTTGGTGATCGAAAAATTTCAAATTTTGTACAAGTATAGCCCAATTAGTTTGTTATAAACTGGTGAAAATTGCATTTTTTTACTTTTTTTATTTTTATCAAAAATGAAAATAATATGAATATGTTAATAATTTAAAAAAATTCAACTTTGACCTTTTACTAAAAGTTTATTTGGTGATCGAAAAATTTCAAATTTTGTACAAATATAGCCCAATTAGTTTGTTATAAACTGGTGAAAATTGCATTTTTTTACTTTTTTCATTTTTATCAAAAATGAAAATAATATGAATATGTTAATAATTTAAAAAATTTCAACTTTGACCTTTTACTAAAAGTTTATTTGGTGATCGAAAAATTTCAAATTTTGTACAAATATAGCCCAATTAGTTTGCTATAAATTGGTGAAAATTTCATCTTTTGACTTTTTCTATTTTTATTTTTATCAAAAATGAAAATTATATGCATATATGTTAGTAATTTAAAAAATTTCAACTTTGACCTTTTACTAGCAGTTCATTTGGTGATCGAAAAATTTCAAATTTTGTACAAGTATAGCCCAATTAGTTTGTTATAAACTGGTGAAAATTGCATTTTTTTACTTTTTTTATTTTTATCAAAAATGAAAATAATATGAATATGTTAATAATTTAAAAAAATTCAACTTTGACCTTTTACTAAAAGTTTATTTGGTGATCGAAAAATTTCAAATTTTGTACAAATATAGCCCAATTAGTTTGTTATAAACTGGTGAAAATTGCATTTTTTTACTTTTTTCATTTTTATCAAAAATGAAAATAATATGAATATGTTAATAATTTAAAAAATTTCAACTTTGACCTTTTACTAAAAGTTTATTTGGTGATCGAAAAATTTCAAATTTTGTACAAATATAGCCCAATTAGTTTGTTATAAACTGGTGAAAATTGCATTTTTTTACTTTTTTCATTTTTATCAAAAATGAAAATAATATGAATATGTTAATAATTTAAAAAATTTCAACTTTGACCTTTTACTAGCAGTTCATTTGGTGATCAAAAAATTTCAAATCTTGTACAAATATAGCCCAATTAGTTTGCTATAAATTGATGAAAATTCCTTTTTTTACTATTTTTATTATTATCAAAACTGAAAATTATATGCATATATGTTAATAATTTTGAAAATTTTGAACTCTGATCTTTTATTAGCTGTTCATTTGGCGATCTAAAAATTTAAAATCTGCTAAAATCTTGCTAAAAATTGGTAAAAATGGATTTTTTTTATATTTTTTATTTTACTCAGAAATAAAAATTATATGGCGAAATGCCATTTAAAAAATAGAAAAAAATATCAGAATTTTTATTTTTTATTAAATTTTGATGACTTATACTTTATATATAGATTATGGCAAATCCTTAGTTAGAACGCCTCTGATATTTTCCGATTGTATACTTGTTGCCTAAAAATAAAACATTTAAAAAGCACTTAAAATCGGTGTTGACGCGAGAAACAGACGTTTCGAAATTTCTTTTAAACGTTTATCTTACAATTTTAATTTTTGATGACATATTAATAATCTATAAGCACTTCGAAAGCGAGGGCAAAATTATAGTTTTCATTTGATATATTTTCTACTTTACCGAACCGTAATTTTCCTGTCTTGAAAAATTTATTGAATGTTTATGGCAGGGTTGATTGTTAAAAGTACATCATTACTTTAAGAGCGTGCTTCATGTTGTCTATTTATCTACAGGTTGTCTGGTTCAATTCGACTAAGTAGCCTATTTTATTATGTGGGTATATTATTAAATAAAATAATACTTAAAAGAATTATATTGAAAATAATTTAACGCATTAGTATACCGGAAGGTTTTTCTTATATTGGTATAAAACAAAAATTAATGTTTTTACAATAAAACCGCAATTGTAGTTTTGTTAAAGTTACAGAGAGATGTAGCATAAAAAAATCTTAGCCAAACTAATATGTAAAGTTTGATTACCCCACTCCCAGGAAAAAAATTACCATCGCCTCTAGGAAAAATAGTTATCTACGCCCTTGTATACAGCGTGTTTCACTAGAGGGTTTCATCGCGAGGGTTAGGAGAAACTAATCACTCTCGCAAATAAAAGTTTAGATACAATAATTATAGAATCACTGTTGGAATAGATCAGGAAAAAAGTGAAGGAAAATTCACGGAAAATTTCATAAAATCAAAGAATTAAAATATTAAAAATTTAAAGAGAATTGGAATAAATTGCAAAAAAATTGAAAAAATTGAATAGAATGGGAGAAAAAAAATGGAAGAAAAATGAAAAAAGTTGGATGAAAATTGAAAACAATGGAAAAAATTCAAAATATTGGAAAAAATTGGAAAAAAATGGGGGAAAAATAGTTTAAAAAATGGAAAATTATTGAATAAAAATTGTAAATATTGGAAAAAAATTAGAAAAAATGAAAAGCTAATTAGATAAAAATTGGAAAAAATGGAAAAAACCAGAAAAAATAGTAGTTTTTGACAAAAATTGGAAAAAATTGAAAAAAATGGCAGAAAAATATTCAAAATTTAAAAAAATTGAAATAAATTGCAAAAAAAAATGGAAAATATTGAAAGAAATGGGAGAAAAAATGGAAGAAAAATAAAAAAGCTTGATAAATATTGAAAACAACGGAAAAATTTCAATATATTGGAAAAAATTGGAAAAAAAATTGGAGAAAAATGGTAAAAAATGGAAAGTAATTAAATAAAAATTGGAAATATTGGAAAAAATTAGAAAAAATGAAAAACTAATTTGATAAAAATTGGAGAAAAATGAAAAAAACCGGAAAGAATAGAAAATATTGATAAAAATTGGAAAGAATTGGAAATGATTGAAAAAAATGGAAGAAAAATATTCAAAATTAAAAAAAAATTATAATAAATTGCAAAAAAAATGGAAAAAAATGGAAGCAGATAATGTAAGAAAAATGAAAACAGTTGGTTAAAAATTGAAAACAACGGAAAAATTCAAACTATTGGAAAAAATTGGAAAAAATGGAAGAAAAAAATGGTAAAAAATTGAAAATAATTGAATAAAAATTGGAAAAAATGAAAAACTAATTGGATAAAAATTGTAAAAAATGGAAAAAACCGGAAAAATAGTAAATATTGACAAAAGTATTAAAGAATTGGAAAAAATTGAAAAAAAAACAACATCGCGGCAGACCAGTATTTCTTTTTCTTTCACAAATATTATTTATTGTCTTCTGTTTTTTTGTCTGCCATTCAGCATACAGTTTAGTTAACACCTCAATAAATATTTCCAATAATTTTTAATCATGAGGTTTATCCTTTTTTTGTCATATATATTAAGGTCTGCTGGCCCTTTCTCTTTCACGAAATCGTCTGCCAATAATTTTCCGACTTTTAAAATAACAAATACTTGATATTTATATAATTTTTACCGTGAGGTTTATATTTTTTTTTTAATTTTATTTATCATTATTGATCGCCAGCTCCTGCTTTAATCTTCCTGAGCGCGTTGCCAGATTGGCCACTCAATGTTCGGGAGAGCTAATGAAACCTCTCTAGCCTAGTTCTTCGTCTATATATAGTTTTGTAAAGAAAATTATATTTTTGAAATAAATAGTTGATTGATAAAGAATTTTTCCCAGTTTGTAATTCCCAAGACGATTTATTTTTAGACAAAAATGAACTATGGAATTAGAATTATCAGTAGATATTTGTAGTGACCTTCATAACAGCAAAATAAAAAATAGTAAAAATAGTGACTTTTTTGGGCGTTTAGCACTAAAAACCTATTTTCCCTTTGCGAAATAATTAGTATATATTATTCATTATCAACATAATTGTAACGTTAATTATGTGTCATTAGTTGTCACTACTTGATTATATTTCTATGTATAAATGATAAAAATTGTCAACAAATGCAAATAAAGTAATTAATTAAAAGAATGTTGTAAAAACCTGAAGGTTTCATTTACTCATAACAAGCACGATTTTCGTGAGTAAGAGCCGTAAGGTTGACAAAGATTTGTCACATAAAGAGAAAATATAGAAAAATGGATCACTGAGACTGTATTTTTAAAAATACCAAATTGCGTGATGTCTGCACATCATAATAATAACGTTTTGTGTTAAAAGAATTATTTGTTTCTTTATATCTAACTACTATAATTTATCAATAAAGCTAAGAAAATCGATATTTACGTTAATAATCTTAAAATTGATATTATACTACACGAGTATACAAGTTCTAGAACGAGCAGTAGTAAAATAAAATTTATAACAATGTGTCATACAAGAATATTTCTCAAATAAATCTAAATATAATTAAGTTTTGTATTTGAATATATTAATAAAAATAATTAGAATTAAAAATACAATTCCTTGAAAACGTTCAAGTTATAAATGAAAGTTCAAGGTATATTGATCATCATCGGATTGGTGAAAAGCAAAGTAGAAAAATAAAAGCAAAAACAGATATTAGTAGAATTTTCACTTGATAATAATTAGCTACATAAATACACATTTCCAATAAAAAAGAATAATACCAAATAACCAATTAGGAAGAGAAAAATCAAATAATAAATAAGAAATTAGGAACGATCATTTTACTTGAAACAACGAGTTATGAATAAAGAATGGAAGAGATTACGAAAAATATAATAGAAAAGGAAATAAATTCAAAAACAGTCTGTAGAAAAGAAAGTCAAAGATTAAAAAATTTGTTGACAAAAACTGCACGAACAGTTAGATTTTAGATTTCGTAAATTTTTCGTAACCTATGCAGATCTTTTTTTATTATAAAAAAATTAAATGGTTTTATACTGCTTGCCTATTTTGACAAGAAATAATTGAAGTAAAAAAAATTGTTAATGAAATAGAGCAAATTATGTAGAGCAATAAAAAATAAATATTAAAGATCAAGACAAAAACTTTTTCCATTTTTCTTCCATTTTTCCGGTTTTTTCCAATTTTTCCGTTTTTTTCCATTTTATTCCAATATTTAAAATTTTTCCGGTTTTTCCAGTTTTTTCAATTTTTATCCATTTTTTTCTAGTTTTTATCATTTTTTTTCCAATTCATTCATTTTTGTCAATATTTCCTATTTTTTCCGGTTTTTTCTATTTTTTCCAATTTTTATTCAATTCGTTTTTCATTTTTTCCAATTTTTTTCCAATTTGTACCCATTTTTTTTTCAATTTTTACCATTTTTTCTATTGATTTGAATTTTTTTGATGTTTTCAAGTTTTATCCAACTTTTTTCATTTTTGTTCCATTTTTTCTCCCATTTTATTCAATTTTTTCCATATTTTTGGAATTTATTCCAATTCTTTTTTAAATTGTGAACATTCTTCTGCCATATTTTCAATTTTTTCCAATTCTTTCCTATTTTAGTCAATATTTCCTATTTTTTTCGTGTTTTTTTAAATTTTTTCCATTTTTTCCATTGATTTGAATTTTTTCGTTGTTGTCAAGTTTTATCCAATTTTTATCCAACTTTTTTCATTTTTGTTCCATTTTTTTCTCCCATTTTTTCAATTCTTACCATTCTTTGCAATTTATTGTCCCATTTTTTTTTGCAAATTTTTCAATTATGTTGAATTTTTTCCGTTGTTTTCAATTTTTATCCAACTTTTTTCATTTTTCTTTCATTTTTTTTCCCATTTTTTCAATGTTTTCTATCTTTTGCAATTTATTCCAATTCTTTCCTATTTTTGTCAATATTTCCTATTTTTTCGGTTTTTCGAGTTTATTGCATTTTTTTGCAATTTGTTCCAATTTTTTTCCAATTTTTTTCAATATTTCCAATTTTTATTCTATAAATCTCCATTGTTTACCATTTTTTCTCCCATTTTTTTCCAATTTTTTCTAATATTTTTCCGTTGTTTTCAATTTTTATCCAACTTTTTCCATTTTCCTTCCTTTTTTCTACCATGTTTTTCAATTTTTTCCATTTTTTTTGCAATTTATTCCAATTTTTTTAAATTTTGAATATGTTTCTGACATTTTTTTCAATTTTTTTCAATTTTTTTCAATTTTTTTCAATTTTTTCCAATTTTTGTCAATATTTACTATTTTTTCCGGTTTTTTCTATTTTTTCCAATTTTTATCCAACTAGTTTTTCATTCTTATCAATTTTTGTCCAGTATTTCCAATTTTTATTCAATAATTTTTTATGTTTTACTATTTTTCTCCAATTTTTTTTCAATTATTTCCAATATTTTGCATTTTTCCGTGTTTTCAATTTTTAACCAACTTCTTTCATTTTTATTCCATTTTTCTCCCATTTTTTTCAATTTTTTCCATTTTTTTTGCAATTTATTCCAATTTTTTATATATTTTGAATATTTTTCTGCCATTTTTTTTAAATTTTTTTCAATTCTTTCCTATTTTTATCAAATTCCTTTTTCATTCTTTAAAATTTTTTCCAATATTTCTAATTTTTATTCTATTATTTACCATTTTTTACCATTTTTTTCTATTTTTTACAATTTTTTCTAATATTTTGATTTTTTTCCGTTGTTGAGAGAGAAGTTTATAGGGGTTAATAACTAAATGAACGTTCATAAAGAAAATGACGTTTTTCTCGAAAACGGTTAATTTCAGCATAGTAAAATATTATTACTTTTTTATTAAGGAAAGTTGATAGAATTTAAAAATTAAAAAATTCATTATTTTAACCAGTGGCGGGAAATTCATATTAACTTTACCAACCTAATCATGCCCTTATATTTTATTTTTTAAACTTTGACACCCTGTATTTTTAAAAGAGTGCATTTACGGACATAAGTTCCCGACCTCAATGGTCATAATTTGGCACAAGGAATTTGCCCTAGAGTATTGTCGGTTGAATTTAGCATAAAAAAGGGCTTCATTGTAAAAGTTTAGAAAATTATTATAGACAACTGTAAATTCAATTAATGAATGTAACTGATACCATCGTTATACTATTAACTGGGTAATTTCGAAAAATACTAATTCAATTGAATAATAGTTTGGAGTATACATGCAAAGTTCGCATGTTTCGAATTAATTTCTCTTAATTTGGTGATGTCAAATAGGTAGGATACATAATTTACCTAAAAGTCTATCGCCGCGACATTTCATTAATGTCACTCACAAAGTAATTCAACATTTAACATTATTCGTCCAAAGTAAACACTTTATATTTTTATTACATTACTAACGAGCTTTTGATATGTTTGTCGTTTCAATAATTCGACGTTGTTATTGCTGGAAATATTGATTAATAGTAATTTTTTTTAAAAAAAAACTTATAAGCATATTTATAAGTGTTCATTTTTCATTTAAATTGATGTCGTTTGAATTTAATAGTGTACTTAAAAGTGATGTTTGTTTTGTTTATATGAAACAGTTTAAAACCACTTTTTACACTAATTTTATAGTTTTTATTATCTTTAAATATTAATAATAAATACTCCATGGATGACCAAATGAACTGCTAGGAAAAGGTCAAAGTTGAAAATTAATATCATATATGCATATAATTTTCATTTTTGATAAAAACAAAAAAAGTAAAAAAATGCAATTTTCACCAATTTATAGCAAACTAATTGGGCTATATTTGTACAAGATTTGAAATTTTTTGATCACCAAATGAACTGCTAGTAAAAGGTCAAAGTTGATTTTTTTTTAAATTATTAACATATATGCATACAATTTTCATTTTTGATAAAAATAAAAAAAGTAAAAGAAGAAATTTTCACCAATTTATATAAAACTAATTGGGCTATATTTGTATAAAATTTGAAATTTTTCGATCACCAAATGAACTGCTAGTAAAAGGTCAAAGTTGTTTTTTTTTAAATTATTAACATATATGCATATAATTTTCATTTTTCATAAAAATAAAAAAAGTAAAAAAATGCAATTTTCACCAATCTATAGCAAACTAATTGGGCTATATTTGTACAAAATTTGAAATTTTTCGATCACCAAATGAACTGCTAGTAAAAGGTCAAAGTTGAAATTTTTTAAATTATTATCATATATGCATATAATTTTCATTTTTCATAAAAATAAAAAAAGTAAAAAAATGCAATTTTCACCAATCTATAGCAAACTAATTGGGCTATATTTTTACAAAATTTGAAATTTTTCGATCACCAAATGAACTGCTAGTAAAAGGTCAAAGTTGAAATTTTTTAAATTATTAAAATATATGCATATAATTTTCATTTTTGATAAAAATAAAAAAAGTAAAAAAATGCAATTTTTACCAATTTATAGCAAACCAATTGGGCTATATTTGTACAAAATTTGAAATTTTTCGATCACCAAATGAACTGCTAGTAAAAGGTCAAAGTTGTTTTTTTTTAAATTATTAACATATATGCATATAATTTTCATTTTTCATAAAAATAAAAAAAGTAAAAAAATGCAATTTTCACCAATCTATAGCAAACTAATTGGGCTATATTTGTACAAAATTTGAAATTTTTCGATCACCAAATGAACTGCTAGTAAAAGGTCAAAGTTGATTTTTTTTAAATTATTAACATATATGCATACAATTTTCATTTTTGATAAAAATAAAAAAAGTAAAAAAATGCAATTTTAATCACTTTATATCAAACTAATTGGGCTATATTTATACAAGATTTGAAATTTTTAGATCACCAAATGAACAGTTAATAAAAGGTCAAAGTTGAAATTTTTAAAATTATTAACATATATTCATATAATGTTTAATTTGATAAATATAAAAAAAATAAAAAATTGCAATTTTCACCAATTTATAGCAAACTAATTGGACTACATCTGTCCTAGATTTAAAATTTTTATATCACCAAATTGATAGCTAATAAAGGATCAAAATGCAAATTTTCAAAATAATTAACATAATTTTCATTTTTGAGAAAAATATAAAAAGTAAAAAAATCGGTTTTCACCAATTCATAGAAAACTAATTGCGCTCCATTTGTACTAGATTTGAAATTTTTAGATCACCAAATGAACAGCTAAGAAAAGGTCAATGTTGAAATTTTTTAAATTATTAACCATATATGCATATAATTTTCATTTCTGATAAAAATAAAAAAAGTAAAAAAACACAATTTTCACCAATTTATAGCACACTAATTGGGCTACATTTGTACTAAATTTGAAATTTTTTAGATCACTAATGAACAGCTAATAAAAAGTCAAAGTTGAAAGTTTTAAAATTATTAACATATATTCATATTATTTTCTTTTTTGATAAAAATAAAAAAAGTAAAAAAATGCAATTTTCACACAATTTATAGCAAGTATAAGATTTGAAATTTTTAGATCACCAAATTGATAGCTAATACACAATCAAAGCGAAAATTTTCAAATTTATTAAATAATTTTCTTTTTTGAAAAAAAAAATAAATTCGGTTTTCACCACTTCATAGCTATATTCATATAATTTTCATTTTTGATAAAAATAAAAAAAATAAAAAATTACAATTTTCACCAATTTATAGAAAACTAATTGCGCTATATTTGTACAGGATTTGAAATTTTTATATTACCAAACTAACAGCTAAAATACTTAATGATATTTGCTATGGTTATAAATGTATAAAATCTATTTGCTTTAAATATTAATATTTTTCTTTTTTGTTTCAGGTCCAAGATCTAGAAGGATGAAAAAAAGTCCAAAAACTACAGAAGATAAAAGACCCAGAACGGCATTTTCCAGTGCTCAATTGCAACGTCTTAAACACGAATTCAACGAAAATAGGTATCTGACTGAAAGAAGACGACAACAATTAAGCGCCGAATTGGGTTTAAATGAAGCTCAAATAAAAATTTGGTTTCAGAACAAAAGGGCGAAAATAAAAAAATCTTCGGGCCAGAAAAACGCCCTCGCTATGCAATTAATGGCCCAAGGGTTATATAATCATTCGACTGTTGCTTGTGATGAAGACGATATGCCATTATCGTCGTAATTTTATTTGTTATCTAGTAAAGAGAACTGACCTGCACTTAACCCTTACTAAAATTAAAAATAAATCTTTAATATTTTATGTATATCAAAAAGACCGTTTCCTAGATAAATATCTATCTATCTATATCTTTTTTTCTTTATATCAGTTAGCTAAAAAAAAGAATGGGTAAGTGAAAACTTTGATAAACAAAAGGGTTAAATATTATCATAAAATGGAAAATAGTTGTCCCTAATGTGTATTTAAAATAAATATTTAATTGCTATTAAATGCTCCTTTTTGAAAATAGGAAAAAAATATAGATATTTTAAAATTTCAATTTGTTTATGAAATATTTTTTTTTTAATTCTTTTTCCATTATTTAAATTTTTTTTGCATTTTGTTGCATTTTTTCCATCTCTTTTTCATATTTTGTTTTTTTTTTGCATTGTTCCATTTTTATTTAGTTTTTTGCATTTTTTGTATTCCTTTTGCATTTTTTGTTTTTTTAGCATTTTTTCATTTTTATTTAATTTTTTGAATTTTTCCAGTCTCTTTTACACTTCTTTTTGTATTTTGAATCAATTTTTTTAATAAAAAAAATTAATTCTTATAATTTTCATTTTTTTTTTTACTTAAAAAATGTTTTTGTGCTCAGTACTAAATTAAGAAAGGAAAAATATTTTTCCTAACTCTGCATTTTTTTATTTGTATGATTAACAACTTCAAATTCGCTAAAAAGTAAAAATAATAAATAATGTAAAAAAAAATAAACCCAAGAAAACTGAACTTTTTGATAATTTTTTTTGGAAAGTCGGGTGGGATTTTCCCTCTTCATTATCTTCATTACTTATTAGAAACTTCGTATATAAAATTTTAATTATGATCAGGCGAGTAGTAAGACAAATGATTCCAGTTGACCCAATTTTTTCCCTCATCAATTTCTTCCTTTGCTAATTTCTTCTTTTCTCAATTTTTTATTTTGTCAATTTATTCTTTTGTCCATTACTTCTTTCGCAAATTTTTTCGTCAATTTATTTTTTTGTGAATTTTTGCTTTCGTTAATTTTTCCGTGTTAATTTCTTTATTTGTCAATTTCTTCTTTTGCCAATTTCGTCTATTCGCTAACTAATTTTTTTTTTATAAATTTATACTTTCGTTCATTTTTTGTTATCAATTTCCTCTTTTTTCAATTTTAATTTTGTCAATTTTCTCTTTCGGTAATTTCTTCGTTCGTCAAATATTTATTTTGTCAATATGTTCTTTCACTAATTTTTTTATTCGTCAACTTATGCATTCGTTAATTTATTCTTTTATCAATTTCCTCTTTCGTCAATTGATTCTTTCGTTAATTTTTTCTTAGGTTAATTTTTTCTGTCGTTAATTTTTTCTTTTGGCAATTTCTTCTTTTGTCAATTTCGTCTATTCGTTAATTTTTTGTTCATGAGTTTATACTTTCGTTCATTTTTTGTTATCAATTTCCTCTTTCTTCAATTTTAATTTTGTCAATTTCCTATTTCGGTAATTTATTCTTTCAATAAATTTTTCTTTTGCTCTGGTTTCTTCTTTCGTAAATTTCCACTTTGGTCAATTTTTTCTTTGAGAATTTCTTCTATTGTCCATTTCTTCTTTCACAATTTTTTTTTTGTCAATTTCTTTGTATTAATATCCTTTTTCGTCAATTTTCTCTTGCATCAAATTTTGTTTTGTCAATTTCTTGTTTCTTCAATTTCCTCTTTGGCCTATTTCTTCTTTTCACAATTTTGTCTTTGGTCAAAAGTTTTTTTTGTCAATTTCTTATTTCCTTAATTTTTTTTCGTTAACTTATTCTTTTATCAATTTCCTCTTTCGTGAATTTTTTCTCTCGCAAATTTGCTCTTTCGTAAATTTCTACTTTCGTCAATTTTTTTTTTGAGAATTACTTTTTTTGTCCTTTTCTTCTTTCGCAAATTTTTTTTGGTCAATTTTTTTTGTGGTAATTTACTTTATTGTCAATTTTCTCTTGCATCAATTTATGTTTTGTCTATTTTTTGTTTCTTCAATTTCCTCTTTCATCAATTTCCTTTTTCGTCAAATTTTTCTTTTGTCAATTTCTTTAGCTAATTTTTTTCTTTAATCAATTTATTTTTTTTTTTGAATTTCCTCTTTTGCTCATTTTTTCTTTCCTCAATTTAACCTTTCGTAAATTTTTTAATTTGTGAATTTCCTTTTCGTTAATTTTTCTTGTGTCATTTTCCTCTTTCGTAAATTTCTACTTTCGTCAATTTTTTCTTTTGTGAATTTCTTCTTTTGTCCATTTCTTCTTCCGCAAATTTTTTTTTCGTCAATTTTTTTGTTTCAATTTCCTTTATCGTCAATTTTCTCTTGCATCAATTTATGTTTGGTCAATATTTTGTTTCTTTAATTTCCTCTTTAATCAATTTCCTTTTTCGTCAATTTTTTTCTTTTGTCAATTTATTCTTTGGCCAATTTCTTGCTAATTTGTTTCTTTAATCAATTTAATTTTTTTGTGAATTTCCTCTTTTGCTCATTTTTTCTTTCCTCAATTTAACCTTTCGTAAATTTTTTAATTTGTGAATTTCCTTTTCGTCAATTTCCTCTTGCATTAATTTTTCTTTTATTATTTTCCTCTTCCGTCAATTTCCTCTTTGGTCAATTTTGTCTCCCGTCAGTTCCTTCCTTCGTCAATTTTTTGTTTTGGTAATTTCTTCTTTTGTTTATTTCTTCTTTCACGAATTATTAAAAAAATATTTTTCATCAATTTATTTTTTTTTGTGAATTTCCTATTTTCCTATTTTCTTTCACCTGGTTTTGCGTTTGTCAATTTAACCTTAAGTAAATTTTTTCTATTGTGAATTTCCACTTTTGTCAATTTCCTCTTTCGTAAATTTCCTCTTTTGTCAATGTTTTCTTTCGATAGTTTTTCTTCCATCAATTTCTTCTATGTGCAATTTTTTCTTTTGTTAATTTCTTCTTTCTCAATTTAGGTATTTCTTTCTTACGTCAATTTAACTTTTCGTAACTTTTTTAATTCGTTAATTTCCTTTTTGGTTAATTTCCTCTTGCATCAATTTTTCTTTTGTCAATTTCCTCTCTCGTCAATTTCCTTTTTGGTCAATTTCTTCTTCCATCAATTCCTTTCTTCTTCCTCTTTTGTGAGTTTCCTCTTTCGTTACTTTCTTCTTCCGTCAATTTCTTCTTTCGCCAATTTTTTCTTTTGTCAATTTCTTCTTTTGTCAACTTCTTTTTTCATTATTTAGGTATTTCTTTCGATAATTTTTTCTTTCGTCAATTTTAATTTTTCCACATTTTTTTTATGAATTTCCTCTTTTCCTATTTTTTTCTTTCCTCAATTTATCTTTTGGTAATTTTTTTCTTTTATGATTTTCGTCTTTCATCAATTTTCTCTTTCGTCAATTTCTTCTTTCGTCAATTTTTTCACTAATTTATTCTTTTATTTTGTGTTTATTTATTGTAAGATAGATATGATTATTCATTATTCATTATTTCGTATTTAACATAAAAATTTCGCCAACGTATTCAAGTTAAATATACTATAAGTTTGTATTGAGTAGTAAATCTTGTTATTTTTTATATTTTATTTTCATGATAGCAACTAATAAAATGATTAAATTATAGTAAGCTCATCCTGAAATCCATGTTATAAACAAGATATTCCGTTTAAAATACTTTTGATTTTTTACGCAAAAATTTTGCTTGTCTTTTATTTAAAATTTATTTTTCCAAAGAAATTATTAACCTTTTATTTTTAAACAAACTATAAATTATCAGTTAGGATGTGTCTTTTCAAGAATAATATTTATTTTTAAACAAATGTAGTACCAAAATTTGCTCTAAATTGGTATAAATTAATAAAAATTGGAATTATATTATTTAAATTTAATTTTTATGTAAGGTTTTGTGCAGGGAAAATCCTAAATGGTCACTTTCCCTTATAATATAATGTTTATAGATTTGATAGGGAAACTTGGCTATTTATAGTTCTTCAATATTTATGTATCAATGGCAAAGAGTAAATTCAGGAAAATGGACAAATTACTTTTCGTAAAAATGTAATAATTATATTCCTATACAGGGTGACGCGAATTTAATTGAACACTGTTGGAATTTCTTAAAGCGGAATAGATACAAAGTTTATTAAATCGGAAAAAAGATGAGTATATAATTTGAATGATTTTTTCAAAATTAAATTATCAGATTCGGTTTCAGAAATATTTTGGAAAAACTGAAATTGACGATTTTCCTATAGAGTTCAACCAAATTTGCGTTCCCCTGTATAATAGTAAATTACCTACTGGTCAATGAATATGTATTTTTTAAAGAAATTATATAATCACTGATACCTTCACTATATGTTTTATTATATTTTCCAACACATGAAAATTTTAAAATATTAGTTGATGGCGCAGTTATGGCAGATTGTTAAGATAAGTGATTTGGTCAAATAAAAACAAATCAAGTACAAAATTAAAACTAGTGAAAGGAGATTATAAATTTTAGTAAAGGAGCTGCACCGATTTCTCTGCTTTCCCCATGTTAAATCCCATAAGAAATCGCTAAGCTCTATTCTGGATTCTGGCAAAATTAAGGTCGCATAACAACACCACCAGAGGATGCTGAGAGGGCAGAAGAGCCTGAAGAACGTTGGCTCAAGTCTTCTGTTCTGTCAGATGCGTCTGGTCAAGTATTCAGGAGAGACCTGAAGACTTGAGCCAACGTTCTTCAGGCTCTTCTGAATGACCTTGAATCAACGTATATTTTCCAGAATGGAGCTTGGCGATTTCTTATGGGATTTAATATTGGGAATTCGGAGAAACCGATACAGCTCCTTTGTTAATGTTTGTCACTAAATTTAAAAAATAAATAAATTTTCATTTAGACACTGTTACAGCTAACGAAAATTAAGTGTATTGATTGGTTATTAGAAAAATTATCCATTTTCCAGAAATTACTTTATAGCCTAAAGATGTTTTCAAGAGATCTCATATCAAGTATTTATTTTTTTGTACAAATCAGTTTTTTAATTTTAATTGTATATAGTGTACAGTGTAGTATATAAATGTTTTTTGGCATATCACGGTATACGTATAGTATGTAAAAAAAGCTTCTAGAGGTTATAAACGTGCATAGAATTCATATGTGCACGTCTATGAATTTTCGACTTTTTCTTGCCCATATAGTATGATCGTGTATATATTTTGAGCTGCTTTTAAAAAGAAAGCCTTTGACTTAGACTGATGTGTTAGATTTAGTTTAATGTGCAATGATTAGTAGAAATATGTATCATATATCTATAGTAATGAGTTGATAAATATATAAATTGTTCAAGAGTTACTTTGTCTTTTATTTTTCTCTCACTTATAGGTTACAATATGTCTCAAAGTGTCCATGAAGGACCACGCAATTTTTTATAGAACTGCGACACATATTTCTAAATTTGATACAACTGTTTTAATTCTGAAGAGCTTTTAGATGGATTAATAATATGGAAACGATTAAAAAATAGACTGAGATATGTTAAAGAAATTACTTTTATCAGCACTAATTTTACCGGAACTCAACGTGTTCAATTTCGAAATCACTACAAATCATAAATGCTCAAAAATTGATAAAAACAGTTAAGAAATTGTTCAAAATTAATAAAAAAAATCAAAATTGCTAAAAACTGTCTGAAGCTATCAAAAATTAACAAAATATATAAGAAAAATGTTTATTGTAATAAAATAAATTGGAAACTTTCATAAATGCTCAAAACTGACCAAAATTGCTGAACACAGTCAAGAAATTGTTCAAAATTAATTTAAAAAAATAAAAATTTGCTAAAAACTGACAGAAACTATCAAAAATTGATAAAAACATTTAAGAAAAATGTTTGTTGTAATAAAAGACAATGGAAACTTTCATTAATGCTAAAAAATGTCCAAAATTGCTAAACACGGTTAAGAAATTGTTCAAAATTAATAAAAAAAAATCAAAATTGCTAAAAACTGACAGAAACTGTCAAAAATTGATAAAAATATTTAAGAAAAAAGTTTATTGTAATAAAAAAAATGGAAACTTTAATAAATGCTCAAAACTGTCCAAAATTGCTAAAAATAGTTAAGAAATTGTTCAAAATTAATAAAAAAAATCAAAATTGCTAAAAACTGTCAGAAGCTATCAAAAATTGACAAAATATTTAAGAAAAAAGTTTATTGTAATAAAAAAATGGAAACTTTCATAAATGCTCAAAACTGTCCAAAATTGCTAAAAGCAGTTAAAAAATTGTTCAAAATTAATAAAAAAAAACAAAATGCTAAAAACTGACAGAAACTGCCAAAAATTGATAAAAAGATTTAAGAGAAATGTTTATATTAGTAAAAATTTGGAAACTTTAAAAAATGCTCAAAACTGTCCACAATTGCTAAACACGGTTAAGAAATTGTTAAAAATTAATAAAAAAAATCAAAATTTGCCATAAACTGACAGAAACTGTCAAAAATTGATAACAATATTTAAGAAAAATGTTTATATTAATAAAAAAAATTGCAATCTTTCATAAATGCTCAAAACTGTCCAAAACTACTGAACGCAGTTAAGAAATTGTTCCATATTAATAAAAAAAATCAAAATTTGCTAGAAACTGACAGAAACTGTCAAAAATTGATAAAAACATTTAAGAAAAATGTTTATATTAATAAAAAAAAATTGCAAACTTTCATAAATGCTCAAAACCTTCCAAAATTGCTGAACGCAGTTAAGAAATTGTTAAAAAAAAAAACAAAATGCTAAAAACTGACAGAAACTGTCAAAAATTGATAAAAATATTTATATGTTCGTTGTTATCATTGTCCTTGCATAGCATACAAGTGAAAATTTTAAATGTGATTAATTTCATTAAAATAAGTGACCGCCAAGTTTTTTTTTTATTTTTAAGCTTCCAGAGACATATACTTCCATATAAACTAAAAATTTTAGTAATGCACGGATTCACTATAAACTGCATTTATAACCATTTTTTATACGTCACTTTATTTTTTGTTCGTTTTTTTATGTTCTCGTAATTTTTTTTAATTTATAATAGCTTAACTTAATATTTCGCCTGTTTCAGCGTTAAATTCTTGTTCAATTTTTTTTCCAAACCTCTGCTTTATTTTTGTTTGAATTTGAATCGTTTTTTTTATTTTCAATTACATTTGCATATTTTTTTTACCAAATCTAAAAGAAGACACTCCTCTTTGAACTCTAAAAAATTTGAAAATATCCTGTTAAAAGTATAAAAACAAAAAATATATTATAAAACTTACCCAATAATAACCAAAATGTAAAAACAGAAAAATTCAACACTCACATCAAAATTCAAAATAAAATGTCACATTTGTTATGACATCACATTACTAACCTAAAAAAAAAAAAAAAAAATTAAAAATGTCATTTATGTTGATCATATATTCAGATCCAAGAACAAAAATCCCATAATGGCAATTTGCAAACAATAAAAACAAAACAAAACAAATTCTTCCACCCATATTATTTCTTTTACATTTATCTAAATCATCACCCTTAACCCTATTCTATCCATTAAAGCCGGTATATATATATATATATATATATATACACGGTCCATTTCATCCTCGACTTCAATTACAATGATTTAATAAAAAAAAGCCAATTCAAGGGGAGAGGGTGAGTTTGAAAGCGCGCCAAAATTCAATTTAAAACTTTTTGGAATGCGTGACAAATCAACAATTTGCAATCGTTCTGGCTGACTCTCGGGGTGCTTGATGACGTCAACTTCATTCGTGAAACTTATTTAAATTCCAAAGTTTCAATTGACGACACAAAATACACTAGTGAATTGTTGTGTCAAATTGAACCCACGGAATGAACGAACTTTTTCCAATTTTATTCTAGGTGAGAGAGAGGCGATGGGTGGGAATTTGATATTACAGCGGCGTACTATTATGTTAATATATGTTTTTTAATAGTGACAAGTTAATGTTTTTTAAAATGAATGTTAATTAATTTAAAAAAAATATAGTAACTTATAACTTAAAATACAAAGAAAATAATTATTAATTGATAACAAAGTACCATAATGAAGAGGGTTGAAATTTGAAAAAATTCATATCTCTGCTATTTTTAAAAATATCGAAAAAGATTATAAACATTTTTTTCTGTACTCATTATTGTAAAATTATTTTGTTTAAAGCATTTTTCGATTTAACCTTCAGGGGTAAAATTGAAGAGGGTTGAAATTTGAAAAAATTCATATCTCCGCTATTTTCAAAAATATCGAAAAAGATTATAAAGATTTTTTTCCTTATTAATTATTATCCAATTAATTTGTTTGAAACTTTTTTCGATTTAACTTTCAGGGGTAAAATTGAAGAGGGTTGAAATTTCAAAAAATTCATATCTCTGCCATTTTTAAAAATATCGAAAAAGATTATAAACATTTTTTTCTGTACAAATTATTGTAAAATTATTTTGTTTAAAGCATTTTTCGATTTAACCTTAAGGGGTAAAATTGAAGAGGGTTGAAATTTGAAAAAATTCATATCTCTGTTATTTTTAAAAATATCGAAAAAGATTATAAACATTTTTTTCTGTACTCATTATTGTAAAATTATTTTGTTTAAAGCATTTTTCGATTTAACCTTCAGGGGTAAAATTGAAGAGGGTTGAAATTTGAAAAATTTCATATCTCCGCCATTTTTAAAAATATTGAAAAAGATTATAAAGATTTTTTTCCTTATTAATTTTTATATAATTAATTTGCTTGAATCTTTTTTCGATTTAACCTTCAGGGGTAAAATTGAAGAGGGTTGAAATTTAGAAAAATTCTTATCTGTCATTTTTGAAAGTATCGAAAAAGATTATAAACATTTTTTTCTGTACAAATTATTTTAAAATTATTTTGTTTAAAGCATTTTTCGATTTAACCATGAGGGGTAAAATTGAATAGGGTTGAAATTTGAAAAATTTCATATCTCTGCCATTTTTAAAAATATTGAAAAAGATTATAAAGATTTTTTTCCTTATTAATTTTTATCTAATTAATTTGTTTGAAACTTTTTTCGATTTAACCTTCAGGGGTAAAATTGAAGAGGGTTGAAATGTAGAAAAATTTCATATCTCTGCCATTTTTAAAAATATCGAAAAAGATTATAAAGATTTTTTTCCTTATTAATTATTATCCAATTAATTTGTTTGAAACTTTTTTCGATTTAACTTTCAGGGGTAAAATTGAAGAGGGTTGAAATTTGAAAAAATTCATATCTCTGCTATTTTTAAAAATATCGAAAAAGATTATAAACATTTTTTTCTGTACTCATTATTGTAAAATTATTTTGTTTAAAGCATTTTTCGATTTAACCTTCAGGGGTAAAATTGAAGAGGGTTGAAATTTGAAAAAATTCATATCTCTGCTATTTTCAAAAATATCGAAAAAGATTATAAAGATTTTTTTCCTTATTAATTATTATCCAATTAATTTGTTTGAAACTTTTTTCGATTTAACTTTCAGGGGTAAAATTGAAGAGGGTTGAAATTTCAAAAAATTCATATCTCTGCCATTTTTAAAAATATCGAAAAAGATTATAAACATTTTTTTCTGTACAAATTATTGTAAAATTATTTTGTTTAAAACATTTTTCGATTTAACCTTCAGGGATAAAATTGAAGAGGGTTGAAATTTGAAAAAATTCATATCTCTGCTATTTTTAAAAATATCGAAAAAGATTATAAACATTTTTTTCTGTACTCATTATTGTAAAATTATTTTGTTTAAAGCATTTTTCGATTTAACCTTCAGGGGTAAAATTGAAGAGGGTTGAAATTTGAAAAATTTCATATCTCCGCCATTTTTAAAAATATTGAAAAAGATTATAAAGATTTTTTTCCTTATTAATTTTTATCTAATTAATTTGCTTGAATCTTTTTTCGATTTAACCTTCAGGGGTAAAATTGAAGAGGGTTGAAATTTAGAAAAATTCTTATCTCTGTCATTTTTGAAAGTATCGAAAAAGATTATAAACATTTTTTTCTGTACAAATTATTTTAAAATTATTTTGTTTAAAGCATTTTTCGATTTAACCATGAGGGGTAAAATTGAAGAGGGTTGAAATGTAGAAAAATTTCATATCTCTGCCATTTTTAAAAATATTGAAAAAGATTATAAAGATTTTTTTCCTTATTAATTATTATCTAATTAATTTGTTTGCAACTTTTTTCGATTTAACCTTCAAGGGTAAAATTGAAGATGGTTGAAATTTGAAAAATTTCATATCTCTGCCATTTTTAAAAATATTGAAAAAGATTATAAAGATTTTTTTCCTAATTAATTTTTATCTAATTAATTTGTTTAAAACTTTTTTCGATTTTACCTTCAGGGGTAAAATTGAAGAGGGTTGAAATTTAGAAAAATTCATAACTCTGTCATTTTTGAAAATATCGAAAAAGATTATAAAGATTTTTTTCCTAATTAATTTTTATCTAATTAATTTGTTTAAAACTTTTTTCGATTTTACCTTCAGGGGTAAAATTGAAGAGGGTTGAAATTTAGAAAAATTCATAACTCTGTCATTTTTGAAAATATCGAAAAAGATTATAAAGATTTTTTTCCGTATTAATTATTATCTAATTAATTTGTTTGAAACTTTTTTCGATTTAACCTTCAGGGGTAAAATTAAAGAAGGTTGAAATATAAAAAAATTCATCTATACCATTTTTGAAAATATCGAAAAAAATTATAAAGCTTTTTTTCTGTATTAATTATTATCTAATAAATTGTCAATTTCAGTTTTCACAAAATATCTCGGAAACCAGTCCTGATATTTAAATTTTGAAAAAAACCATTCAATTCGTATTAAAATTAGGCATCTTTTTTGCCCCATCAGGGTTAAAAGCCTTTTTTCAATAAATTATTAATTATTAAATAATAAATGAAATAAAACTCAAAACCATGTATATACCACAAAGACTTAAATCAAGTTGTAATGAACGGCAACTAGTTTCTTCTACTTAGCCATCTTCAGGCTTAAAAGTTTTAACAATGTTTGAAAAATTCTAAGAGTAAATACAAAAATAAACTGACTTACTATAAATAAAATGTTTCTTTTGTATTATCATCTGCAGATAATGTACAGGACCGTATTTAAAATCTGTTATACTAAATAGTTAATAATATGTAATACATGGATTAATTCAGGAGATGAAATTCTATGAAAAAATTATATAAAAAGTGCCGGTTCGTTTTTGAAAAAAAAAAGTTGAGGGTAATCATGCGGAAATTAAACACCAAATTCAAAATTTAATATTATCAGATAGGTTTTCAGACAAAAAAGTTTTATGCACTTTTTTTCTATTGTTCAGAATAATTACTATACAATTTTAATACGGCCAAAGTAGAAGAAACATTCTTTTATTTTCAATTAAAAAAACTTAACTAAAACCATCAGTCAAGGGAAACTTGTTTAATTTTTGGAAAATCTAAAATTACTGAAAAAATATTGTTAAAACTAGAATAAAATTAAAAATATAAAACTGAATCAATTTTTAAAAATGTAACCGAGGGAAATTAGTTTATTACCTGGAAAATCAACAATTTTTCAACCGATGTAGTCAAAACAAAAGAAAATCGAGCAAAATAAGACATTATTTAATTTGCCAAAAATATGAGTCTAGATAAATTTGTTTATTTTTTGTAAAATCTAAAATTACTGAAAAAATCTTGTTAAAATTAGAGGAAAGTTACAAAAAAAAATTTTTTAAAATATATTCAAAGAAAAGTAGGTAATTATATATGAGTCAAGAAAAATTAGTTTATTTTATGGAAAAAGTCCAAAATTACTGGAATAAAACACAATAAAAAATCAAAAAATAAAGAAAAAAAAATTGTTTAAATTTTCACAAATATAGTATAGGAAAATTCGTGTACTTGTTATCAATAAATAAAATTTTTATCTATTTTAATATATAACCATCACCAAAAAAATACATAATTCTAACCTTTATGATGCGAAGCTCGTATAGGTATCTTCAGTTTTTTCTCTCACTTCACTTTATTTTAACTGAAAAAAGAGAAAACGTGTTATTAATAAATAAATAAATAAAAGGGGCTAAATATTCGTAATTATTTAAAACTTGACATAGGAATATTTACTCATATTATTAAAAAAAAATAAACGAAAAAAAATAATAAGTATACATTTATAAAACTTTAATTATCTGCCAAAAGGACTATAAAAAACTTTTTTTTTTAATTGAACCTGGAAATAATTAGCATCCTGTATAAAAAAATATAGAAGGTAATACGAAAATAAAAGATTATATTATAAATTTGAATCACCCATTAAAACAGGTTATAATTACTGTAAAGAAAATTCAAAATTTATAAAAAAAATTGTGTTATGTTATTTTAAACCCATAAAAAATATTAATGTAAAGAAATTCATATAAATTTATATCATACCTTTTATAATTTACAAATTTCAAAAGCACTAAACACAATTTTTATATCAATTTTGTAAAATTTATTCACCGCTCTAACTAACGCTAATACCGGAGTTGTTCAAACTTGTTAAATAAAATATTTCATAGTCGACTCTTTTTTTTTGGAAATTCTATCGCGTCGTTGAGTCGGTGGAGGTGGAATTTATCTTTTTTGTTCAAGATTTTATTGTTGTGAAGTAAAAAGTTATGACGACAGCACAGATTTAATTTCTATTAAAATTAAATTGTTTTTATTGATTTTTTTTACGCAATTACAAATTTTAATAAAATTCATGAAAATGCTTCATTTTTATTCCATAAATGTTGGTAAATTTTAAAAAATGTATATCAAATATTCAGTGTCGTATTTTTAAAAAGAAATTATTGAAATAAAAAAATTATTACAAAATTAAACAAACATTGCCAAAATAGGCCTTTTTCAGCTTTTTCAAAATAACTCAAAATAAATCAAAATTCGAGATTTTTATAAGAATACTTTTTTGAAGAAAACCAAATTTTCCATCGAAATGCCTTTTTTCATTTTTTTGTTTACTATTACTTTCCCGGTGCTATCAAAGGGAAAGTATAGTTAATGAGCAAAAAAATTTCCAGACATTGATGGAAATATCCATTTTGAGGTCCCATAAGAAGATTGCAACCATTTCCAGAATAAGGTCTATCTGTGTATCTGTGTATAATCTTCCACGATTACTGCCGAACCGTTTGACCAATCAAGTTGAAATTTGGTAGGAAGGGTTGGTGTATACCTCGAATGCGACCATTAGTTTTTGGTTTAACTTGGTATAGTAGAAGGTCCTCAAGATCGATATTGATTGAATATACATGTAATAAGTTATGACTTTTTATAAATTGTAAGGACAAACAGTACACATTGAACAAAATGTTGCAGCACAAAGTTATAGAGCATAAAATTTCCTACAATTTGTGTATCAAACTTGTTCCAGAATTTCCAATAGTTGCACCACGAGAGGGTACGCAAAAATATGCATGTAGGTTTTCCATAGTTTTTCTAAATTTTTGACGAAAAACAATGCACTTTAGTACAACATTTTGTGGTGAAAAGTTGTAGAGCACCAAATTTCCATTAATTTTTTTCAAATTCCCCATAGTTTCGCCGCTAGAGGGCGTAAAATATACACATTTACCATTTTTTTTATTTCGAAGACAGACAATGGGCTTTGGTGCTAAATGTTCTAATGCAAAGTTGTAGAGCATAAATTTCCCTACAAATTTTGTATCACCTTTTTCCCAGCAGTATTCACCCATAATTTTAGGAGATCCAAATTATAGCAGTGTGCTATATAATATGCGCTTAGATCATTATCAATATTGAAATATCAATTCTGTAGAAATATTCACCATTGGCTTGCTATTTAAAATTTGTTCCATAAATTAATGTAATGCTTAGTATTTTGTAATTAAAATAATCATATTCTCTACAGCCGAGCCGGGAAAGTTCTGGGATGACACAGCCGATTTTTTACCAAGATTATAACCCCCTTAATCTTTGCATCGGGGTAAAAATAACTTCTTAAATTATTTTCTAATCAAATTTTACTTTTTTGACGACCTATATACTAATCCTTTTTGTCACAGTCAATATACAAACGAACACGTTTGTTGAGTAGTTCATCCGTGGCGTTCAGTCAAGCCAGAACATACAACACACGTTGAAATACGTTGACTAATTTACAGCGCGATGTTCCGTTAAAGTACAAAATTTGTGTACAGATTTATAGACAAAACGGCTCTTTAGCACGCGAACGAGATTGCAACTGGCGAAACTAACGACTGTTAAGAATTTTACGACATTTTACTGTCGAATCGGTTTTTAGTTAAATTTTCTACGCTCTACATACAACGAAAATCTACTAAACCGAAGAAACGTTAAGTTAAGGAGTTAAAATACAGGGTGTCCCAATACATAGACGTGACTAGAATATTATTATCACCAATCAATGTATTTTATCTTGTGAGCTGTACTATAAACTTGTTAATAGTCATAGATTTGAAAATTGGAAATTTTAATTTAAAATATAGACAACTGTATATATGAAATTATATGAAATTAAAAGTCATGGACGATATGCGGTGTCAGATTAAGGAAGCGAAAGGAAAAATATGAATATAAGAAATAATCGATGATAACATATTCTAAGCAGGACCGACGAGAAGGTGTTGAAGACGGTACAAAATACCGGGGACTGGGGCTTATGGGGGCCGGGTTCAGCAACTTATTATTTTATACAACTAAAAATTCGCTCTTTCGGTAAATACAATTCTAACAAATTCCTTTCTTTGTAACAATTTTCAAAAAGTCTAATGACAATTCTCTTATAATCCTCTAATGCACAAACTAGTTTTCCACTTATTTTTTTTTTAATTTCAATTTCTTCAAAATTAAACAAAACGAAAAGTTACCAGGAATAAAATGGAGAGTTATTGTAGCTTAATTTAACATCAGAAGAGTTGAATTAAATAGTATTTAAAAATATTTTATTTAAAAATATTTGGATTTTTTATTAATGCCTTTTAATGGCTTCAATGTGGCTAAAAGTAAAATAGTTGGCCTAACATCTTGAATCAATATAAATTAGTGGCTAATAATTTGGAAGTGTCAATTGAAATAGATTCGGCCGAAAAAAGAAAACGGAAAAGCAGAAGGAACTTTCAGTCATCTATCTAGAAATAAAAATATTTTTAAGATCTACAATGGTTCAGAAATGGTTAGATTAGCTAGAAAAAAGTCGTAAAGCATCTTTTAAATATTAGTACGTGTTAAAATACGAGTAGTAGTCTAGTAGTAGTACTAGGATATATTGAAAAATTCTTAGCCTACTATACAAACTAACAAAGTTTGAAAGTCAAAATGTTCTATTTTCGACATATTTTCCTCTAAATTTAATATATTTATTACACCGAACGTGCAACGTCTGTAGACCTTTCAAAAAATGTTTCATCTTGCTCTACAAACCGAGAAATCCCAAAAAAGTGAAGCAAGAACTGTTCCAGCAGATATTTCAACACGAATCGCGTTAATATGAAATTTTCAGTGCCTCAGATATTTGTTTTGCATTGATATTTTAGGGGACGAATACAGAAACTGGCTTTCCTGATCGCTTTTCATCTTCAATGGAAAATTTACCTCTTTAGAACCCCTTTAAATACAGGTACTTGATGATAGCTCGATATTCCAATTTTTCGATTTTCATAATTTCGGTCGACATGTGTTTGTAGCAGTCCGAAACGTGTTTTGTTGATTTTAATAGTTTTATTTTCTTATACATAACAGGTATATTTTTTATTTTCTCATAAATAACAGGTAAAAGATTTAACAAAAACTTTTTATTTAACAAGTTTCACTGTAATTCTTTTTACACCGTCATCAGCAATTTTTTATAATTTTTTTTTGTACACCAGAACCCGTCTCGGCTCTCGGCGGCCCTGGTTTCAAGAATGTGATAATATATAACGTTCACAAAACAGCATCACCTACAATTAGTGGTACTTTCTAGAAACTAGTTCTAAATATCCGGTTCGAAGGACCATATTCGTCCTTGATATTTATTACACAACCAAAGAAAATTGTTGATTAATCTCTAAGTGGACGACGGTTTTTATACAGTTTTTTTCTTATTAGCTTGAAGGACCAAGTAGTTTCAGATAACTCATAAACTTGTTTTAAATAAAGATTTGACTCATTTTAATACTGAAGAGATTCTAGATCTCATTTATTTGAACAATAGACAGTTATTACACATTGAACTTTTTAGTAATACATGTTACAAACATCTTAGAATTGGTTTACGAAATTAGTAACCGGTACTTGATTGGTTGGTTAGTTTAGGTGCTAATGAGTGCCCCAATACTACAGCCATCGGCTTATTGTATTGTCCTGTCCATGTGTTGGTCTGTGAAGAGATTAATGACCTTGTTAAGGTTTAAGAGCCTCTTTACTATGTCACATCTGGTAAGATAAGAGGAAGAGTCTTCTGGCCTATCTGTCTATATCTCAATCAGCGCAGATAGTCACATTCAAATATCACGTTGGTGGCTGTTTCATTCTCCTCATCACAAAATTTGCATTTGGATAATCTCCATTGGGCGAAGGTGTTTTCTCAGGCTGCAATATCCACCGGTTATTAGCCTGATTTGATTCCTGGTTAGTTTTAAGTGTTCTTCAGTACGTTTTGGTAAAGGTTGTTTTACCATTAGCTTACTGTGTTTAGGCTTCGGAAGTGTCTGCCAGTATCCATTACCGGTTCGGAGCCAGTGGATCTGGTTGCCGATTCTTCTCGTTGCCCTATTTCGTTACCCTCAATACCTTTATGTCCTGGTACCCACCTAAGGGTTACCCTATTAGTGGTACTTATTTTTTTGAAGTTTTCTTAGTTTGGACTTTACTTGACAACTGTTAAGAACTTTTATCGAGGAGATATTTTTACCTGTGTATCCCCTCCTTAGGATTTCTCTTAGGCAGAATTCGATTGCGAATATTTCTGCTTGAAATACTATGATATGTACTCTCACAGGATAGCTGTATTCCTGTATTCCTGTGCCGGTTAATATATCAGGTTTTGAATCAAACTGTTTTTTGCTTGGGTGTTTTCCCAGATTTTCCTTTCTAATCAATCTCGATATTGAAGTGTTTATCAAGCTATCTGAGCGGCATTATGTAATCGCTTCCCATTGTATGAGGTTTGTGATTATGCTATGGTGATTGCAGCTTATTCATTTGGAAGGAGGTGCAACCAACCAACCGTCACTCGAAGTGTTACATTTATCGGTAAATTATTATCTTTTTCACTATAATTTTACCGCCCCAACATATAACTTAGATTTAGTACAACTTATTTTTATGTTGATCTTAGAAAATTATCATCGTTTGGCTATTTCATTATCAAAGAAAAAATAATTAGAGCTGGCATTATATAAAATGATCTACATGGTTCAGATGAAAAGTTGTATTGTCTGATTAACTTTTGTACATTTAACAAACCGACGGTTACAACTTATAACCCGGTTTAATGGGTAGAAGGGATATGGGGTGACTTGTTACAAGTACATTTTAAAGTCAAACGTCTTAGAGAAAATATTCTTGTTGCTTAGAGGAAAAAGATAATCCTCCTGGATAGATAGGACTAGAATATTTATAGAATATACAGATCAGGATATGTTAAAATTATTTAAATTATATTTTTATTGGAATATATGAAAATGTGATTTCTTAAAAGATATTATTATGATTTATAAGAACCCTGGTTAAATTTGAGTCAAATTTATCCAGTTAGGTTAATGGTTATCGATTTATTGGGTAATTGTCAAATAGACTAGTTATAAGAATAGAAAAAATCAGTATACAAGGTAAACGTCATCTACTAAAGATTTATTTTAAATACGATCATTTCCTAAAAAATTAAATATGAAATATTTATAATAGAATAAAAAAAATAGTATCACAAAAAAGTGATTTTCTTATAAGCTGAAAATACCTACTCGCTACGCTTGGATTTACATGTCCCAAATTCATTCATTAAAATCTCACTTTTCATTACTTAGCACATAATATATTATTAACAAGTCATATTTTAATTTTAATTTCAGTTATTTAATAGATTTAATATCCTCAAATATAACACTTCTGTCTGTTTCGCGAAGCGTATTAAAACGTGTTAAAGTAAATTTTCTAATGTACATAAATCACTTAGAGCTCAGTCAGAGCGTGTTTTTCCGCCGTATCTTTTCCACACTTGCAGTCAATAATGTTTCCACTAAATAAACTACTGAAATGATCGCTCTCACACACCCTCTATCGAAACTAATAAAGGCTGATAAATTTAACAGCCACGCGGGATTCGGTTTTGCAGATCGCGGTCCTGCCAAATTGAATGGATATATTTATAATACCTATCGTATACAGGGTAGCTTAAAAAGTAAAATATTCAGTTAATATCATCTTCTAAGTAAAATTAATGCTAATTTTTTGAAACATACTGTTTATACCTAAAAATTAATAAAAAAAGAAAAAAAGGAACCTGGACAAGTTTGAGATTTGTTGGATCTGTACACAGGGTGTTTCATTTCGAATGATGTCCCGAAAGTGGGATATTTAAATCATGAAAAGTTAAATTCTCTTTTGGTGTTTGAAAAAGGAACAAAAATTGGAATGTTAATTAAAATCCAAAAAATTACTGATAAAGTACAGGGTGTCTCGTTATATTCTGACTGTTTTTAAAAGCAAACGGTTCTAGATACTGAGAGTTAGAGGGATTTTTTACAGTTCGGTTTAAAATTACTTTAAGTACTGTTGTGACATATTTAAATAAATGACCTACTTCCGATTTATCCTCTATAAAAGTCGCGTATTTCCAGAAAAAGTAAATTTGTTTTTAAATGGCAATGTATATTAAGCAATATTCTAAAAGACATTAGATATTTTTATTTTGTAGCGATACTTTAAAGTTTAAAATCGGTACACAGAAAGTGAAACTTGAAAACTTTAACTAGGATACTAGTAAACCGGAAGTGGGCCAAATATTATAAATATGTCACAATAAAGCTTTAACTAATTTTAAATCAAACTGTGAAAACCGCATCTCATCATCACGAACCGTTTAGATATAAGCTTTTTAAAAAAAGTCAGAATATAATGAGACACCCTGTAAAATTCACAAAACTTCCTTGATAACCTAAAAATAAAAATCCTTGAAAAATTCTAAAAAACTCTTTGATAATTGCTTTAAAAAGTCCTTGAAAATTCCTTTTAACAAAACTACTTGAAAAATCCTGGAAAATTTTTGATAAAATTCACAAAATTTCCTTGATAACCTTAAAAATAAAAATCCATGAAAAACTATCAAAAAATCCTTAAAAATTGTTTTAAAAAGTCCTTGAGAATTCCTTTTAACAAAACTGCTTGAAAAATCCTGGAAAATTTTTGATAAAATTCACAAAACTTCCTCGATAACCTTAAAAATGAAAAATCTCAAAAAAGCCTTGAAAATTGTTTTAAAAAGTCCTTGAAAATTCCTTTTAACTAAACTATTTGAAATATCCCGGAAAAATCCTGGAAAATTTTTGGATAAAATTCACAAAACTTCCTTGACAACCTTAAAAATAAAAATCCATGAAAAAATCTCAAAAAATCCTTAAAAATTGCTATAAAAAGTCCTTGAAAATATTTTTTAACAAAACTACTTGAAAAATCCTGAAAAAATCCAAGAAAATTTTTGATGAAATTCACAAAACTTAATTGATAACCTAAAAAATGAAAATCCATGAAAAAATCTAAAAAAATCCTTGAAAATTGTTTTATAAGTCCTTGAAAATTCCTTTTAACTAAACTACTTGAAAAATCATGAAAAAATCCTGGAAAATTTTTTATAAAAGGCACAAAACTTCCTTGATAACCATAAAAATAAAAATCATTAAAAAATTCTAAAAATTCCTTGAAAATTGCTTAAAAAAGTCCTTAAAAATTCCGTTTATCAAAACTACTTGAAAAATCCTAAAAAAATCCTGGAATTTTTTTTATAAAATTCACAAAACCTCCTTGATAGCGTTAATAAAAATAAAAATCATTGAAGAATCTCACAAAATCCTCGAAAATTGTTTTAAAAAGTCCTTGAAAATTCCTTTTAACTAAACTACTTGAAAAATCCTGAAAAAATCTTGGAAAATTTTTGATAAAATTCATAAAACTTCCTTGATAACCTCAAAAATGAAAATCCATGAAAAAAATTCAAATAATCCTTGAAAATTGTTTTAAAAAGTCCTTGAAAATTCTTTCTAAAAAAACAACTTGAAAAATCATGAAAAGTTCTGGAAAATTTTTGATAAAATTCACAAAACTTCGTTGATAAACTCAATAATAAAAATCCTTGAAAAAATGTAAAAAAATCCTTGAAAATTATTTAAAAAAGTCCTTGGAAATTCTTTCTAAAAAAAAAACAACTTGAAAAATCCTGTCAAATTTTTGATAAAATTCACGAAACTTCCTCGATAACCTCAAAAATTAAAATCTTTGAAAAATTATAAATTCCTTGAAAATTGCTTTAAAAAGTCCTTGAAAATTAATTTTAACAAAACTGCTTGAAAAATCCTGAAAAAATCCTAGAAATTTTTTTATAAAATTCGCAAAACTTCTTTAATAACGTTGAAAATGAAAATCCTTGAAAAAATCTCAAAAAATCCTGGAAAATTGTTTTACAAAATACAAAAATCCTTGAAAATTCCTTTAAACTAAACTACTTGAAAAATCCGGAAAAAAATCCTGGAGAATTTTTGTTAAAATTATCAAAACTTGCTTGAAAACCTAAAAAATGAAAATTCTTGAAAAAATATCAAAAAAGCCTTGAAAATTGGTTTAAAAAGTCCTTGAAAATTCCTTTAAACGAAACTACTTAAAAAATCTTGAAAAAATCCTGGAAAATTTTTTATAACAGGCACAAAACTTCCTTGATAACCATAAAAATAAAAATCATTAAAAAATTTCTTGAAAATTACTTAAAAAGGTCCTTGAAAATTCCTTTTAACAAAACTACTTGAAAAATCCTGAAAAAATCCTGGAATTTTTTTATAAAATTCACAAAACCTCCTTGATAGCCTTAAAAATGAAAATCCTTGAAAGAATCACACAAAATCCTCGAAAATTGTTTTCAAAAGTCCTTTTAACTAAACTACTTGAAAAATCCAGAAAAAAATCCTGGAAAATTTTTGATAAAATTCACAAAACTTCCTTGATAAGCTTAAAAATGAAAATTCTTGAAAAAATCTCAAAAAAAGCCTTGAAAATTGTTTTAAAAAGTCCTTGAAACTTCCTTTTTATTAAACTACTTGAAATATCCTGAAAAATTACTGGAAAATTTTTGATAAAATTCACAAATCTTCCTTGACAACCTTAAAAATGAATATCAATGAAAAAATCTCAAAAAATCCATGAAAATTGTTTTAAAAAGTCCCTGAAAATTCCTTTTAACTAAACTACTTGAAAAAATCTTGGAAAATTTTTGATAAAATTCACAAAACGTCCTTGATAACCTCAAAAATGAAAAACCATGAAAAAATTTCAAAAACCCTTAAAAATTGTTTTAAAAAGTCCTTGAAAATTTATTTTATCAAAACAAGTTGAAAAATCCTGGTGAATTTTTGATAAAATTCACGAAACTTCCTTGATAATCTTAAAAATAAAAATCCATGAAAAAATCTCAAATAATCATTGAAAATTGCTTCAAAAAGTCCTTGAAAATTCCTTTAAACAAAACTACTTGAAAAATCTGGAATAATTATATATTATACAGGTAACTGCTAAGTACAAACAATTTAGACCGTTACAAAAATTTATTACGATATCCCATACATGATATCCATTCCAACTCGGTCCTTTGAAAAACCACCCGTCCTTTGCCCATTAGCATCATTATCTTGGTAACAAGCCCTTTATTATCAACTATAATGTCCCTAAATAGCGTCATAATGAGACCGTATTCCCTTGAACCTATATTTCAAGGGGGTTTATACTGCCCTAATGGGTCCTGTAGTTTGCTTTGAGAGCCACAATCGCTCTAATTAGAGACAAATGGTGTCCTTTGCAACGACTGACTTTACGGAGTTACATGGTCTAATGTTGTTTGGAATGACTTATGGCGAAAAGTTTTTTTCGTTTTCTATTTCGGGACTTTGTAGAGAATAGAAGAAAATATAGACTGTCAAAAATGTAAAATACATCTTTTTGTTTTTGTTTTTTAAGTGGAAGTGAATTTTTTTTAAACACTAATACAAAATCCGATATCTAAAATGTGTTCTAAATTTTCAACAATTTACGAAAAGAAATATGGAAAAAATAGAGAAAATCGAGGTAATAGTGAAAAATAGGAAAATTTGGGAAATATAGAGGAAAATAGGGAAAAAAGAGGAAAAAAAGGTTAATAGAGAAAATTTGAGAAAAATAATAAAAATAGGAAAAAATAGGGCAAAACAAGGAAAAATAGAAAATTGAAAAAAATAATTAAATTTTGGAAAAAATAAATATAATGAATATTAAAAAATAGAGAAAAATCTAGAAAATAGTGACAAATAGGAAACTTCGGGAAAAATTTTGAAAAACAGGGGATTAAAGGGAAAAATAATGAAAAATAGAGAAAGTGTGCAAAATAATGCAAGACAATGAAAAATAGGAAAATTTCAGAAAAATATGGAAAATCAGGGGAAAATGTGAAAAAACTAGAGAATAAGTAGAATAGTAGAAAATGGGAAACTTTCGGAAAAATAGTGAAAAATAGGCAAAAAATTGGGAAATTAGTGAAAATTAAGGAAAATGGAAAAAACTGGGGAAAATAGGGAAACGGAGAAAAATGGGCAAAATTGTTAAAAATAGGGTAAAATAGGGAAAAACAGAAAAAATAGATAAAATAGTGCAAAATTGAGTACAAATAAGAAAATTGTAGAAAAAAAGCAAAACATGGATAAATAGTGAAAAATAAGAGAAAATAGGAAATAAGGAAAAACAGGAAAAAAAAACAGAAAATAGGAACAAACAGAAAATAATAGGGATAAATGGTGAAAAACAGGACAAAATAATGAAAACCAGCAAAAATAGGAAAAAATGGGGAAAAATAGCGAAAATTTGGAAAATAGGTAAACATAGGGAAAGTAATTAAAAATATATAAAAATTAGGTTAAAACAGAAAATAAGGGAAATAGTGCAAATTAAGTACAAATAGGAAAAAAAGTAGGGAAATATCTGGGAAAATAGTGGGAAATAGGGACAATAGCGAAAAATAATGGAAAAAGGAAAAATAGAAGAAAATAGAAAAAATCGGTTGTGTCGCCTCACAACTTTCCCGACAAGTTTCCACGAATATTTTCTCAGATATTTAATGTAAATGTTTCAAATTTTGACATTTTTTTTATTTTTGACAGGTGACAGTTCGAAAAATAATTTTGAGTGTTCTGAATAGAGTTTTTCTAGGGCTTTCAAATGACATATTGCATGTCAAATTCTGTATTGCATCTGTCATTTTTTGATAGTGGTACTTCCGTTTGACAGATGTCGCACAAAAACTAATGAGTTCTTCAGACGTGTAACCCAAACCCATATACCAAATTTCAGCTCAATCGGATTAAACGTGTGGCCTCTATCGTGGAAGAATACACAATTTCAACTTGATTGGTCAAACGGTTCGACAGTTATTGAGGAAGATTACACACAGACACACAGATAGACCTTACTCTGGAAATTATTGCAATCTTCTTAGGGGACCTCAAAATGGATATTTCCATCGATGTCTGGAATTTTTTTTGCTTGTTCACTACACTTTCCCTTTGATAGCACCGGGAAAGTAATAGTAAACAAAAAAAATGAAAAAAGGCATTTCGATGGAAAATTTGGGTTTCTTCAAAAAAGTATTCTTGTAAAAATCTCGAATTTTCATTTATTTTGAGTTATTTTGAAAAAGCTGAAAAAGGGCTATTTTGGCAATGTTTGATTAATTTTGTAATAATTTTTTTTATTTCAATAATTTCTTTTTAAAAATACGACACTGAATATTTGATATATATTTTTCTAAATTTACTAACAATTATGTAATAAAAATGAAACATTTCCATATTAAAATTTGTAATTAGGTAAAAAAAAAATCAAGCAAAACAATTTAATTTGAATAGAAACTAATTCTGTGCTGTCATCATAACATTTTACTTCAAAACAATAAAATCTTAAACAAAAAAGATAAATTCCACCTCCACCGACGCAACGCAAAAAAAAACGTCGACTATGAAATATTTTATTTAACAAGTTTGAACAATTCCGGTATTAGTGTTAGTTAGAGCGGTGAATAAATTTTACAAAAATGATATAAAAATTGTGTTTAGTGCTTTTGAAATTTGTAAATTATAAAAGGTATGATATAAATTTATATGAATTTCTTTACATTAATATTTTTTATGGGTTTAAAATAACATAACACAATTTATTTTTATAAACTTTGAATTTTCTTTACAGTAATTATAACCTGTTTTAATGGGTGATTCAAATTTATAATATAATCTTTTATTTTCGTATTACCTTCTATATTTTTTTATACAGGATGCTAATTATTTCCAGTTTCATATAAAAAAAAGTTATTTATAGTCCTTTTAGGTTAGGTCAGGTTATTTTTTTTTTGGTTTATTTTTTTTTTAATAATATGAGTAAATATTCCTATGTCAAGTTTTAAATATTTACGAATATTTAGCTCCTTTTATTTATTAATAACACGTTTTCTCTTTTTTTTTCAGTTAAAATAAAGTGAAGTGAGAGAAAGAACTGAAGATACCTATACGAGCTTCGCATCATAAAGGTTAGAATTATATATTTTTTTGGTGATGGCTAAATTTTAAAATAGATAAAAATTTTATTTATTGATAGCAAGTACACGAATTTTCCTATACTATAGTTGTGAAAATTTAAGAAATTTTTTTTGATTTTTTATTATGTTTTGTTCCGGTAATTAATTTTGGACTTTTTCCAATAAATAAATTAATTTCTCTTGACTCATATATAATTACCTAATTTCCTTTGAATATATTTTAAAAAAGTTTTTATTTTTTGTAACTTTACTCTAATTTTAACAAGATTTTTTCAGTAATTTTAGATTTTTCAAAAAATAAACAAATTTATCTTGACTTTGGCAAATTAAATAATTTCTTATTTTTCTCGATTTTCTTTTGTTTTGACTACATCGGTTGAAAAATTGTTGATTTTCCAGGTAATAAATTAATTTCCCTCGGTTACATTTTTAAAAATTGATTCAGTTTTATGTTTTTTAAATTTTTATTCTAGTTTTAACAATAATTTTTCAGTAATTTTAGATTTTCCAAAAATTAAACAAGTTTCTCTTGACTGCTAGTTTTGGTACAATAAATAATTGATTTTTTTGCAATTTTCATTTGTTTTGGTTACATTATTTGAAAAATCAGATAATCCGAAGTGACAGTTGCTATATAATATATTTTGTAGGTATTATAATTTAATTTCGCATGATTCAAATTTTGAAAACTTTTGCCATTGTTGCCAGATTTATCAATAAGTTGATTTTCCCATATTTTTTTAAATTGCAAAATTATGCATCTTTGTGAAAAATTATAGGATATCAAAGTTGTAGAACATAAAATTTTCTATACATTGTGTTTTGAGTTTTTTTTTGAATTCTGCATAGTTTCGTCGCTAGAGGGCGTGAAAAAAATTTATATATTTTTAGATTTTGAGCCAATTTTTATGAAAAATTACAAGAAATCAAAATTGTAAAACAAAATTTCCTAGAAATTCAATCCTTACTTTTTTTTAATTCCGCATATAAGACGTGAAAGAAATATATACATTGTACATTTTAAAAAGAAATAATAATCTGTATTAATAAGTTCAGAAGAATAATCAATTAAACAATTATTTTACTAGGAGTGTTCGGAAAGTTGGGTGGGATTACCTAAATTTTGACGACAAACAATGCACTTTAGTGCAAAATGTTTAAGTGCAAAGTTGTCGAGCATCAAATTTCCTACAAATTTTTGTATCAAACATTTTCCAGAATTGTCCGTAGTTTCGCCACAGAGGGCGCGAATGTTAATTGTATTGCTCCATCTAGAGGCGAAACTACGGACAATTCTGGAAAATGTTTGCAACAAAAGTTGTAGGGAATTTGATGCTCTACAACTTTGCAATAGAACATTTTGCACTAAATTGAATTCTTTGTCCTCAAAATTTGAAAAAAAGAAAAAAATCCTACATATGTATTTTTTTCGTCCTCTAACGACAATTCGGAGAATTCGGAAAAAATTGAATATAAAGGTTATAGGGAATTACATAATCTACAACTTTAAATTATAATATTTTCTTCGAAAATATATTATTTCTACTGAAAATTTACAAAAAAGACCGAATAGCCTTATACATGTATATTCATTTCACTCCCTCTAGCGGATAAATTACGCGTAATAAGAAAAAGTTGAACTAAAATTTACGATACAGTGAAATATTGCTCATAAGGTAAAAAGTGAAAATTATAAAAAATAGGAAATAACGTAGAAAAATAAAGAAAAACACGGACAAATAGGGACAATCATAGACAAATGGAGAAAACAGCAAAAAATATTGATAAAAAGAGAAAAATAGGGAAACATAAAAATAGGGAAAAATATAGGAAAATAGGAAAAATGGGAAAAATTGCGATTGTGAAAAATGAAGATAACAGAAAAAAATAGAGCAAAAAAGCGAAAAATTGTGAAAAATATGAAAAAACATAAAAAAATAGAAAAAACAATGAAAAAAAAAAGGAAAAAAACAATGAAAACCACGATAAAAATGGTAGAAAACGGAAAAAATGGGGAAATATGTCAAAAAATGGAAAAACATTAAGGGAGATATGAAAAAATAGGAAAAAATAATGAAATTTGAAAACAATAGGGAAAAATAAAAAAAATTAGAAAAAATGGAAAAAATAATGAAAAACAAAAAATAGTGAAAAATAAGTAGAAACATGGAAAATAGAGAAAATAAGGAAAAAATAGAAAATAATAGTGATAAATATTGAAAAACAGAACAAAATAATGAAAACCAGAAAAAAATATGAAGAAATAGGAAAAATAGAGAAAAAGTTTGGAAAAACCAGAAAAATAAGAAAAATTGGGTAAATAGGGAAACAGAGAAAAATGGGGAAAATAGTTCAAAAAAGGAAAATGTAGGAGAAAATAATGGAAAAATGGAAAACAGAAAAATAATGAATAATTGGCAAAAATAGGAATAAATAGAGCAAAATAGGGGAAAATAGGAAAGAAAATATATAAACTAGAGATAAATAGTTAACAATCTGGAAAAATAGAGAAACATACGAGAAAATTGTGAAAAATTGCGGAAAATTAAGAAAAAATAGTGAAAATAATCAAGAAAAATGGAAAATTATAAAAAAATGGGGAAAATAGGAATAAATAGAATAAACATAAGGAAAAATAGGAAAAAAACAAGGAATGCTCGGTCGTCCAGGTACTATAATAATAATAATTTATTTTATAATATAGCATAACATATATGACCTTGGTCTTATTTAAAAATGTACTAGAATTATGCTTATAAATAATAAAATGTACTTTTGTACTTTGCTGTTGAAAATGTACTAGAAATAGTACAAATGTACTAAAACGGCAAAACTGCCGAAACCTTCATTTCGGTAAATTATAATAATGCGAATGGACGATTTTAAAGCTAACAATAATAGTATCAAAATATTTTAAGTAAAATAAAAAATTGAGCAAGTGACGAAATGGTGAATGTCATACGTAGCATGTTTTTTAATCTGTTTTTTATTTATTGCATCAATCGATATAATTTGTCCCGCTTATCTCACGGGCAAAAATTATATATGTATTCTACATAAGTACGGTCTATTAATATTAATAGGGTAATATCAAATGTAATTTACATATGTATCGATTGCATTACAATAGGAGATTGTAGATACGCATATTATAGTGTTTAAAATTTTTTTAATGGTGTGAAATACAAAATATAAGTATGATAAAAATTGATTTTTTTTATTTTAAAATTTTATTGAAAAAATGAAGCTATATTCATTATTATAACATCTCATATACATGAAATATACATTAAAATATGTGCAAATGATGGTGGTGAGGTTTTCCAGGATTTCCTATATCCAAAATAGGGTGAGTATTATTATTATTATTATTAAATCTGCGAGGTCTATGTGAGACACAGAAACTCTATTTACTATTTTTTTATTAAAAAAATAAAAAACCGGGTAAGTACAGTCTTTTCCGAATATCATTTTGCGCCATATTAACTATCGTTTACGAAAATTAATCGTCACACTTAATGTGTAAAATAAGATTTCAATCCGAGAAAGTATCTCGGGATCCTCTAACAATTTCTAGAGCTGTCATATTTGAATCGTGTGATTATGATATCCAAAACCACCAACTTTTACAATAAACTAAATATTCCATGTTTTCCTTAAAAAAATGGTTGTTTGACAACATTGTATTGATTAATATGTTATTGTAGAGAAAGCGCCAACTAGAAAGAGATTGCGCTGAAATTTGTTGTAGAACTGCGCGGTTTTACATCATGCTAGATACGATGATGAGGTTGCGCAGATCCCGAAATTAGTTATACTCCGCCCAATACTGCGCAACTTAATCTCTTCCTTGTTGTCGAAATACAGTATATTACTTACAGTAAAATTTGTTCAGTGACCCCTGATCCCTACGTCATTACTAGCGCTTATCTTAGTAGAAAATGTAAACCAGCATTTTTTAAATCTTTACTTTATAACCGTTATAATTTTAATTAGTTTTTATTAATATTTGATAATTATAATATATTAATTATATCGCGCACGGCACTGAACTAGAATTAACTTTATGGTAACAGAAACTGCCTTTCAAATATAAGATCAGTCGTAACAGTTGAATTTCCAGCCAACCTTATGGTATACCGCGACCGGAGTCGATCTAGTCAGTTACAGTGGCAGTGCCAGTTCCAGTTGCGCAGTCCCAGTTCGAGTAGAAAACACCAGATCCAGCGTTGCCAACCGTACTATAATTATAGTATTTGTACGATAATTACAACTTCATATACTATAAAATTTCAAAGTAAATATAGTACACACTTTGTACTGTAATTTTATATTTTCTATATAATGATCAATCACTGACAAATTTCAAATACAGATTTGAATAATCTAGAATAGCACTTGCAGCGCCCTCTAATAGTTAATAATAAAATTGATCTGTAAATCATATAATATATCCATTTATTCATTAATGAAATCAATCTATAATTAAAAAATTATGCATAATTTATAAAATTTAGTTTAGTAAATTAAATGTGATTCTTCGAATACGAAACGTCGAATTAAAACTAACTTATTGTAAACTTGATTTAGAATTTAAAAAAATAGTAATATAACAAAAAACAGTAGTAAAAATGATAATGTTTTAGTGAATTTCACTAGGACTAGCTGAAATTGTAATTTTTGATCGCAGGAAAATGCAGAAAACAATGATAAAAAGAGCATGTGTTAGGACAGTCTTCAGTCATCCACCCAACTGTAATTTGCTATAGTCAGTAATTCCGTCGCAGGCGAAGGATCTACGATTTTTAAGGATTTTAAAATTTGTTTTTAAGGTTTTGAGGGTTTTTAAGGTTTTTGAGGGTTTTTTTAAGGATTTTTAAGGATTTTTAAGGATTTTTAAGGATTTTTAAGGATTTTTAAGGATTTTTTAGGATTTTTAAGGATTTTTAAGGATTTTTAAGGATTTTAGAGGATCTTTAAGTATTTTTAAGGATTTTTAAGGATTTTTAACGAATTTTAAGGATTTTAAAGATTTTTTAATGAGTTTCAAGGGTTTTTGGGATTTTTAAGGATTTTGAAGTATTTTCAATTACTTTTAGATTACTTAGAGATTTCTAAGAATTTTAAACTATATTTTTAGGGATTTTAATGCTTTTTAAGGATTATTTTAGGATCCTAATGAATTGCTTAAAATTTTTAAGTAATTTTAAGAGTTTTTAAGGGTTTTTAGGGATTTTTAAGGATTTTTTAAGGAATTTTTAATGATTTTTTTTAAGGATTTTAAATTATTTTTAAAATGTTCTTAAGATTTTTTACGATTTTTAGGTTTTTTTTTTAAATTTTAAGGGATTTTTAAAGATTTTTGAAGATTTTTAAGGATATTCAAAGTTTTTCAAGGATTTTTAAGGATTTTTAACGAATTTTAAAGATTTTTAAGGATTTAAAGGGTTTTTTAATGAGTTTTTAAGGTTTTTAGGGATTTTTAAGGATTTTTTTAAAGATTTTGTAAGAATTTTTTTAAGGATTTTAAATTATTTTTAAGATGTTCTTAAGACTTTTAAGGATTTTTATATTTTTTTAAGAATTTTAAGGGATTTTTTAAAGATTTTTGAGGATTTTTAAGGATTTTCAAGGATTTTCAAGGATTTTCAAGGATTTTTAAGGATTTTTAAGGATTTTCAAGGATTTTAAAGAATTTTTAAGGGTTTTTATGGATTTTTAAGGTATTTTTATGGATTTTTAAGGATTTTTAAGGATGTACTATAATAATTTAAGTGCCCCGTACTATAATAGCTTCTAATACAGTTGGCAAAGTTGACCAGATCCAACTACAGTACCGTCAGTACCCGTTCAGCGACTTTTAGAGGTCAACCTGAAAGGAGCGAAACCGATTTCAGTCGACCCGTGAACCAGACACTAGAGGACATTATAGAGTAGGACCTTATTCAGAACCACTGATCCAGTTCTTGTTTAGACATCCCAACGAGCCGATTATATAATAGGATTGACCGTATTCTCCGACCGACACAGATGATATCCCGAAAATTACAGACGTTCCTTCCTCGCCGGATTTTGTTATAAATAAAAGTTAATTATTTTTATTTAACAAATTTTACTTTATCCCAGTATTTCCAGCTGCGAATAACGAGGTACTTAACCCAGTAGGGCAAGTAAACCGTTGCCATAGATACCATAACGACCCTCGGAGCAATTTATCTTCACTGATGCTGCTTGGTGCAAGATGTCTTCACACTATAAACTGAAGAGAGAGAGTTACAGGTTATTAAATTTTGGTTAATTTTGGGTGCAAAATTTAAAATTTATTTTGCGGTCTTATTTTTGGGAGATTGTTTGTTTCATCAAAGATTTATTTTATTTAAACTCGCCTTAATAACAGAGTGTAAATATTTAAATAACAAAAAAATGTTTCTGTTCTATTACCCAATTTTAACGAATGCTTTTTAGTTCTTTCTGGTTTTTTTTTAAGTAAAGCCTAATAAATGAGTTTCATCTCCGCCACTGGTCGCAACAAAATGCAAATGTCCATGCGAGAAATGATTAAAAGTGCAAACGGTGTCCCTTAATTTTTTTGAGGGTGCCGACCGACGGTTTTGTGTAAATGTGTACATGCATGTGCATTTGCTGGTATGTATAGAAGCTCGTATGCAATAATCGGGACCACACACGTCGTCCACTCTTAAAACGTTCGCTACTAAAGGTGGGTTATAACGTTGCGAAATAACAGTCATTTATAAAATAATGTTAAGCTGTCTTTTTTGTTTATAAAGAATCTATTATTTAAAAATAAAAATTACGTCACTAGTAGCCAGTGATTTGTGGGATCAAAATCTCATATTTACTAGATCATTTTTAGTTTTGTTTTTAAATAAGGAACCGTCCATAAAATACGTCGTACAAAATTTTATCTTATTGGATCCCTCCCTCCCCCAGCGTCAAGCTGTCATACTTTAGCGACCCCCTAACAAATATTACGTCACAAAAGCTAGCCCCCTCCCCAGATGAATGATATAAAATATTTTTTATTTCGAAAATAAAAATTTAAATAAATATACAATGCGACTCAAAAAGTCTGCACCATATGAGAAAAATTTTTGTTATTCATTTGACAGAAAATTTTCTAAATTGTATACAGGGGCGGGCAAAAAATAAAAATTTTGACCAAGAGTAAAGAGTACCCTTATTTTTGACAACATCAAAAAAAATTATTTATTAAAGTTGTTTAGAATTAATGATTACACTCATATTTAAAAACACAGCCTCCTACGCAAAAAAAAAACATTTTTTTATGTTTTTAGCCTAGCTCAAAATAATATCAATTCGAATGCAATTTAGGGGCCTTCCTTCAATTACTATAATACATTTTGGTTAAAAAAATTTGGATTTCTTCGTTATTTTTACACCGTTCTCGGCCTTTTTTTAAAATTTTTATGATTTTTGGTTTTTTCTTGTTGCAAAGTTTTTAATTTCTTTTTTTTTATTTTTATTTCAATGCTTCATTTTGTTTAGTTAATTTTAGCTAAATTTTGTTTTACACCGTTAAATTGAAAAATATTTTTTTGACTTAAATAAGTGTTAATAAGTGTTAGTGTTAAATAATGTTATTTTGTACCATTTGTACCTCTTCAAAATAGTGTCTTCCATTTATTTACTTAGCCCTTGTATTATCTTCTTTCTTCAAATTTCTTCCTAATTTGCTTACTTTGATAGAATCCTCATTTTAAAAAAAAAATCTTTTATTTTTAATTTTTGGCAAATTTAACAATAGTTTTTTCTTCAATTGGTATTTAATTCCTTTTTTAATACAATTTCTTTTATTAACAACTTTTTACTAAATCGTATATTGTGACATTTTTTTTTTAAATTCTAAGTTAATGACAAGTGTTAAAAAATTGTTTGACAACCTCAATATTTGTTTACTATCTTTCCTTTCTAAACCTTTTGTTTTTTTATCTCACTAAATTTTTTTTTATTTAATGAATTTCAAATACTAACTATAATAAAAAAAAGTGAAAATAGGCAAAAATCAAAAATAGGATAAGAATCTTTAATACAATATGTAAAAATTGGCAAAAAAGGTAATAAAGCAAAAAAGTAACAACAGTAAAAAAGGTTTAAAATAAAGCAAAAAAAAAAGGAGAAAAGGCAAAAAATGCAAAAAATGGTGGACAAAGAAAAACGGGGAAAAAATTAACAAAAAGTCCAAAAAAAAAGTCAAATAAGACAAAGTAAAGAGGAAAAATATAAAATACGCCAAAAAAGTAAAAAAAGCAAAAAAAACTAATGCAAATTTTAAAAAAGCAAAAAAAGTGGCAAAAAGGGATAAAAAATCAACAAAAAAAGGTAAAAAGCTCAAAGAGTTCTAAAAAGCTCAAAAACTAAAAGCAAAATAAGCCAAAAAGTTAAGGGTGAAATAATGGCAAAAAAGGAAAAAAGGAAAAAAGGAAAAAGGGAAAAAATTAACAAAAAGTCCAAAAAATGCCAAATAAGACAAAGTAAAGGGAAAAAGTAAAAAAAAAGCAGAATAGAAGAAAAATAATGACAAAAAAGTATGAAAATAAAGACAAAAAGGCAAAAAAAGACAAAAAAGGCAAAAAAAGGGGTAAAAAAGCAACAAAAAAGATAAGAAAAGCAAGAAAAAGGCAAAAAGCTCAAAAAGTTAACCAAAAAAAGTTTTAAAAAGGCAAAAAAGTCAAAAAAAGGAAAAATGGGTTAAAACAAAATCAAAAATGCCCAAAAAGGCAAAAGAGGGGTAAAAAAGCAACAAAAAAAGGTTAAAAAAAGCACCAAAAAAGGCAAAAAGGTCAAAAAATTTAAAAAAAAATCAAAACAGGACGAAAAGGTGTAAAAAGGTAAAAAAAACCAAATAAAAGCCAAAATAAAGAGAGGCAAAAAATGGTAAAAAAGGCAAAAAAAGTTTTAAAAAAGCAAGAAATAAGGGCAAAAAAAGGTGTAAAAAAGCAACAAAAAGGAAACAAAAACAAAACAATCGCTTGTGTCTCCCCCAAACTTTCCCGACGAGTATCCACGAATACTTTTTCAGATATTTAATGATAAAGTTTCAAATTTTGACATTGTTTTATTATGACAGGTGACAGTTGGAGAAATAATTTTCACTGTTCCGAATAAAGTTTTTCAAGGGCTTTCAAATAACATATTGCAAGTCAAATTCCGTGGCATACTGCATCTGTCATTTTTTGATAGTGACACTTCCGTTTGACAAAAACTAATGTGTTCTTCCGACGGGTAACCCAAACCCATAGGTATACCAAATTTCAGCTCAATAGGATTAAACGTGTGGCCTCTATCGCAGAAGAATATACACAGACAGACAGACAGACTTTCAGCTGGAAACGGTCTTAATCATCTTAGGTGACCTCAAAATGGATATTTCCATCCTTATGTCGAAATTTATTTTTAGCTCGTTCACAATACTTTCCCTTCTCGGAGATGGGTCGGGAAAGTAATAGTAATTTAAATACAATTTTTTTCATTACCAATTTATTCACACAAACACACCTTAACATGCGTCATTGAAAACAATCCTTAACATATGTCATTGATTATATTTTAATTTTAAGGTTATGTTCATTCAAATAATATAGGACACATAAGTAATATTCTGCATAGAGACAAAAATTTGGATTTCAAAACAGAACAGGTAAATATTAAAAAAATAGTTGAGGGTGGCACTTTAAAGTAGAAACCTTGTTTTAAAAAATTAGAAACGCTGTATTTAGTTCACCTTCAATAAAAAACCTTAAAAATCGTTAATTTCAGTTTTCCCCAAAATATCTTAGAAACCGGGCCAGATATTTTAATTTTGAAAAAAACATTCAATTCATTATGAAAATACGCATCTTTTACCCATTCATCAATAGTTTACAAAATCCCAATTGTGAGCTTGAAAAAAAAAAACAAGAATACATGTAATCTGGCAATAATAGAAAACATTGCTCATTTCGAAAAAAACATTTTCAAAATAATATATCTACCGGGTGTACAAGTAAGAAAGATGGACGGCCGTGGTTTATTCTATGTGTATGAAGTTTAAGTTATGTTTTGCCTACAGGGTGGCGCAAATTTAATTGAGGATTTCGTAAACCGTTACAAATACAAAGTTGATTAAGTAGGGAAAAAGATATGTATTGTCAAACTAAATTTATTGGTTTTTTTCAAAATTAAAATATCAGGTCCAACTTTGTATTTTCAATATAAAAAAAAATGGAGATATGTAAGTATCACTGTATATTTTAATAATTTGATAAAATGCTTTTTTCGATGTTAAGTCCATCTCTAATTCTCTTATTTTTACCGAAATGCTTTTACACTTTGCGACCAGTGAAGCGCACATGGGACTCGATATAACGTATTGAAACTGTAAATACCATCTATACGTTTTCAATAATAATTAGAAGCAATAGTTTTTTTATTGTGGTAGCAAAAAAAATGCAAGCGGTTAAACAACAATTATTTTGCGGCAACAATATTAAAACGTTTTTTTTTTGCTTCTCCTGTTTTGTTAAACTTTTTTTAACTAATCTATTTCTTCAATTGCTTTCTGTCTATATTACAAGGTAGGTCTAATTATAGACAAAGATGGGTATTTTTTTTAATTTTGTTTGAAACTTGGTATAAAATATTTGAATTTCTTTAAATTTTTTATTTATTTTTTGTAAAATATATTTCTAAATTGTTTGATGCTCTTTATAAAATTTTAAAATTTTTGAAATTTTTGTTTTTAAAATTTTCACAATTTTTGAAATTTTATTAATAAAATGGGTTTTGGAATTATAAGAATTTTTAGAATTTTTAGAATTTTATGTTTATTGGAATTTTTGATATAATTTTAAAATTTTTGAATTTTTTAACATTTCTTTTTTTTATTTTTAATTTTTGATATATTTTCGAAATTTGTGAATTCCTCCAAATTTTGTTATTTTATTTTTTTTTAATTTTGTTTGAAACTTGGTAAAAAATTTTTGAATTTTAAATTTTTTATTTATTTGTAAAATATATTTCTAAATTGTTTGAAGCTGTTTATAAAATTTTAAAATTTTTGAAAATTTCGTTTTTAAAATATTCACAATTTTTGAAATTTTATTACTAAATTGGGTTTTGGAATTATAAGAATTTTTAGAATTTTTAGAATTTTATGTTTATTGGAATTTTTGATACAATTTTAAAATTTTTGAATTTGTTAACATTTCTATTTTTTTTAATTTTCAAAATTTTTGATATGTTTTCGAAATTTGTGAATTTCTCCAAATTTAGTTATTTTATTTTTTTTTAATTTGTTTGAAACTTGGTATAGAATTTTTGAATTTCTTTAAATTTTTTATTTATTTTTTGTAAAATATATTTCTAAATTGTTTGAAGCTCTTTATAAAATTTTTGAAATTTTTGTTATTAAAATATTCACAATTTTTGAAATTTTATTAATAAAATGGGTTTTGGAATTATAAGAATTTTTAGAATTTTTAGAATTTTATGTTTATTGGAAGTTTTGATATAATATTAAAATTTTTGAATTTGTTAATATTTCCATCTTTTTTTAATTTTCAAAATTTGTGAATTTCTCCAAATTTAGTTTTTTTATGTTTTTTTAATTTTGTTTGAAACTTGGTATAAAATATTTGAATAATATTTTTTGTAAAATATGTTTCTAAATTTAGCTCTTTATAAAATTTTTGAATTTTTTGTTTTTAAAATATTCACAATTTTTGAAATGTTATTAATAAAATGAATTTTGGAATTATAAGAATTTTTAGAATTTTTAGAATTTTATGTTTATTGGAATTTTTGATATAATTTTAAAATTTTTGAATTTGTTAACATTTCCATTTTTTTTTAATTTTCAAATTTTTTGATATATTTTCGAAATTTGTGAATTTCTCCAAATTAGTTATTTTATTTTTTTTAATTTTGATTGAAACTAGGTATAAAAATTTTAAATTTCTTTAAATTTTTTATTTATTTTTTTTTAAATATATTTCTAAATTGTTTGAAGCTCTTTATAAAATTTTTGAAATTTTTGTTTTTAAAATATTCACAATTTTTGAAATTTTATTAATAAAATGAATTTTGGAATTATAGGAATTTTTAGAATTTTATGTTTATTGGAATTTTTGATATAATTTTAAAATTTTTGAATTTGTTAATATTTCCATTTTTTTTAATTTTCAAAATTTTTGATATATTTTCGAAATTTGTGAATTTCTCCAAATTTAGTTTTTTTATTTTTTTTTAATTTGTTTGAAACTTGGTATAAAATTTTTGAATTTCTTTAAATTTTTTATTTATTTTTTGTAAAATATGTTTCTAAATTGTTTGAAACTTTTTATAAAATTTTTGAAATTTTTGTTATTAAAATATTCACAATTTTTGAAATTTTATTAGTGGAATAGGTTTTGGAATTATAATATTTTTGTATTTACACCTTCTAGCGGTTGACTTATACCCTTAAAAATAATCAGCAGGGCCACTTAAAGCATTTTTTTAATTTTTTTTAAACTCCAGACACACCGCAGTCGTCCTTTTTTTTTACTTGTACACCCAGTAGATACGTTTTTTTGAAAATAGAAAATAATAGGGAAGCACGGGGAAAAAGAGGGCAAAATAAAGTAAAATAGGAAAAAATAATGAAAAATTGGAAAAAAATAGAGAAAAACAAAGAAAATGTTTAGAATTTTTAGAATTTTTGCAATTTTAAAAATTCTCGAACACTTTTTTTTGTTTTTTTTTGGCATTTTTGATATATTTTTAAAATTTTCAATATGGAAGCACGGAGAAAAGGGGGGCAAAATAAAGTAAAATAAGAAAAAAATAATGAAAAATTGGAAAAAAATTGAGAAAAATAAAGAAAATGTTTAGAATTTTTGCAATTTTAGAAATTCTGGAACACTTTTTTTTGCATTTTTGATATATTTTCAAAATTTTCCATATATTTTTTGAATTTCTAGACATTTTGTTTTTGAAATTTTCGAAATTTTTGATATATTTTCGAAATTTTTGAAGTTTTTCAAATTTAGTTTTTTTGTATTTTGTTGTAAGACTATATGTAAATGTTTTAGAGTTTTCGAAGATAAAAAACTTTATTTTTACTTTCCCGCAACTTATTCTGTAATATATAAGGTATATAGAAATTTATTTTCGTAACTTTAAATTTTCGAAAACTCGAAATTACGGTAAAACCATTGCCGTGTTTTACTTGTTTTTTTTTTCAAGCTCACAATTCTATCCTTTTATTTCTTCTTGATCATATACTAAATTATGTACCTACATTATTTAATTATTTTTTTTGTAATTCTATTCTGGAGATTTTTGTTCTCAATTTTCATTTGTAATTTATAATATGTAAACATTTCATTTAGTAAAATGACAAACGACAGTTATATTAGTGACTCTACATATTCCTAAATTAGCCTCAATCAATTGAATTAACCTCTTAACAGAATCAATTTTTCAATAAATCGTTGAATATTAAAATAGTCATATTTCAGTTGTGTCATTCTCTTTACAACGGCATTACGCCTCTAAAATTAACCTTTTGTCCTGTTATCCCAAACGCTTGTAATTTAATCTATTTTTCATCCTCGGCAATGTACACACTTATTTAAAAAAAAAAACACTTGTAATGTAGCAGTGGCGTGACTCTGAAATGTATAGTGAAGGATATTTTATTTCTATACTGTTATAAACAATTATTATTGATTTTGTTATAAATTTTTTGTGGTTTTGTGAAAAAGAAATAAACGCAATAATGAAAAACTTATTTTTTTCTAAAATTCATTCTAAAAAAAATTATTTAAATAGAAAAAATACAAGAAAGAGTAAAAAATGGAGAATAATATGGAGAAAAACAGTAAAAAATGGGGAAACAGGGAAAATAAGAAATGGGACAAAATTGTGAAAAACAGAGAGAAATTTTGGAAAAATATACAGAAAACATGGAAAGGGAAAAATAGGAAAAAAATAGGGAAAAATAGGGAAATTTGGGAAAAATATCCAAATATAAAGAAAAATAGTAAAAATCTGGTCAAATAGAAAAATTTGGGAAAAATATCAAAAAAGCAGTAATTACAATACGGAAATTTTGAAAAAGTTGGGTAAATAAGAAAAAAATATGGAGCATTGGAGAATAAATAGGAGAAAATGAAAAAAATAGCTAAAAATAGGAAAACAGTTGGGAAAATAGGGAAACATGAGAAAAAATGAGGAAAAGGAAAAGTAAGTACAATAATAAGGCTAAATACTGAAAAACAAGGCAAAATAGAGAAAATAGAAAAACTAATGGAAAAAGTAAAAAATAAAAAGATATAGGGAAAATAGAACAAATATAGAAAATATTGAAAAATAGGGCAAAATATTTAAAAAAATTAAGAAAAATAGGGAAAAACAAGTACAAATAAGGACAAATAGGAAAAAATAAGAAACAATAAAGAAAATAGTAAAAACTAATGTAAACCAAAGAAAATAGAAAGATATAGGAAAAATAGGACATAAATATAACAAATAGTGAAAATAATAAAAATAGGAGAAAACATGAAAATAAATGGATAAAAATAGGGAAAACTTCGAGCAAATAGGGTAAATTTTGGGAAAAATAGGCTCAAAATAAGGAAAAATAGGGCAAAATAAGGAAATGTAGGGAAATAAGGGAACAATAGTAAGAAATGGGGAAAAAATGAAATAGGAAATTGGAGAAAATAAGAAAAATAGGAAAAAAATATGGAAAAATAGGGAAATTAGAGAATAAATAAGGAAACATATGGGAAAAAAGATTCTTAATTTTTTTTGTTCATTAAATTTTTTTAAATTACGTTTTTTTTGTAATATAGGGTTTTCCAAAATATTATGATTTAAAAAAAATTTGAGATTAAAACACTTTTTTAATATTCTACGTACGTTTCGCTAATAATATTAGCATCATCAACTTTTTTATTTTTGAAGTGAAAACGTCTCTAGACGCGTTGGACGATTTTTGGATAGGGTGAAAATAAAAAAATATGAAAAAACAAGAACAAATGGGAAACAATAGAAAACGGAAAAAAAATTGGAAATAAGGAAAAAAAATAGAACAAATAGGGAAAATAGGAAAATGGGAAAGAATTAAAAAATAGGCAGAAACAGAGAAAAATAGAAAAAATGGAAAAAATAGGCCAAAACAGGAATACAGGAAAAATCGGCAATAATAGGGAAATATCCGCAAAAATTAAAAATGAGAAAAAATAGAAAAGGACATGAAAAAAAGTAAAAAATATGAAAAAACAAAAAAAAATAGGAAAAGATAGGAAATAATGCAAAAAAGAAAAAAATAATAAAAAATAGTAGAAAAATAGGAACAGTAGAGAAAAAGAGGAAAAAAATTGGGAAATATAGGCAAAAATAGGAAAATGGGGAAAATTAAAAGAGCAATAAAAAATGGTAAAAAATTAAGAAAAATATGAAAAATTAGGACCAAACATAAACTTTAAATTTTAATGAAATACGGTCGAATTTCGACTATTGGGCAACCACTATTAATTAAAAGGTTTGAATAAAAATGAAAAATGAGAAATTTGAGAAAAATAGAAAAAATCGAATTGTTTTGATATTCGAATATTTCAGAAAAGAAATTAAATTATAGATAGACTTAGAAAAATTACAAAATTGCCAAACAAAAATTGAATTTAAAGAACTAACAATTTTTTTTAGAACGAATTTAAAAAAATATAAGTTTTTTTAATTCTTACAACATATTTAAATTTTAGAATTAGTTTTGAAAAAATACAAAATTTAAAATTTCAAACAAAAAATTTAAAAAGATTTTTAATGTTGTGGCAAAAAATTAAAATTTAAATTAAAAAAAATTACATAGTACATAGTATTTAAATTGTTGATAAATTATATGAAAAAAAATATTTAAAAATTCTAATCATTTTAAACAACAAAATAGAAACAATTTTTTGTTTTATTAATCAAAATTTAGACTAGCAGAAAATAAAAAAATAATAATTGATGGAATATTTCACTATGATCTTTAAATTTAAATTTTTTTTATTCAATTTGATGTTTTCCTTTAGAAAAAAAATAGAGTTTTCGTTGCAGGTTTTTTTTTTTTGCAGCTCTAAATTAATTATCCCTAAAGATGCATTAAAAACCTTATACAATTTTTTAAAACTTAATATTTTTCAATCTTTAATAACAGGGATATCAATCAATATATTCCTACCCAAATTAGAACAAAGTGTACTTTAAATGTTAAATAAGTTACCATTAATTTATATATGTATTATTTATGTATATATTTTTTTACTCCCAATAACTCAGATATCTGCCGGTATATATTATTTTGATATCCTATAGAAAAAAAAATGTGGTACACCGCTCTTTGTACTTTTAAAATTACCCTTTTGTACTCCCTGTTCGAAAATAATTCTAATTGAATCTATGTTTTTTTTTGTTGGCACACTTAAAAGGGAGATGAAACTCCAAGTCATGCCCGCACTTCCAGAAATATCCCACAGCACCGATAAAAATACCAGAGACTCTATAAATCATAACACTATAAATCAACAAGCAACTATCCGAACTCAAAGAGTAATTAAATTTATTGGAAGCGTCACCGTACACCAGACTCGTAATAGGCCATCGTATGCATCTTGTCATTAGAAGGCTAAGCAGGCTATGCATCTTGGGTGCTAATGAAGGCGGCACTTTGAAACAAGCGACGCATTTTAGCGCCCGCTTTTCAACTGTTTGTCTGCGGCGCGGCCCCTTCGTTTGTACAACCAACAGTTGAATTCGGTAGCTGAACTAAAAAGTTGACCGCTAAGTAAACTACCGGGTTTAGAAAAGTGTAAAAGATCGAAGTAGGTGATAATTGGTCAATAGAGGATCTCAAAAAAAAAATCAACTTATTAAAAGGCATAGCAAAAATGTTTCAATTTAAAGCAAAATGTACATAATAAGTTTTTAGATATTGAAAAAAGTTCAAAAAATGCATTTTAGTTTTATCGCATTTATTTTTTAAGAAAGAAGAAAGCAAAAATAAAGAAAACACCGATGAGTGGCGTCAATTTATGACGCTCTATTCTTTTAATAACAATTAAAAATGTATTTTAAAGAAATAAAAGGAAAAGAATGAAATCGAAAAACAGCACTGTATTGGGTGGCGAAGAAAACTGCAAAGACCGCCAACGATTTTGCTTAAAATTTTTATGTAATTTTCCAGAGCGGGGTAATTGGGGTTTTGCTGGAGGATATGTATTTTATACGAGAAGTAAATTGCATCCCAGAAAAAATAACTAAGCCCACTAACTAAGATTTTAGTTAGTGGAATGCATGATAAAATGTGGTAGACGTCAATATTGCGCAATCCGTTCGTTCCCGATCTATCAGATTTTATATAGTTAACCTTGATAAAAGAACCCCTAAAAAGTAGACGCCATATACCATACGGCATCGTCCAGTGTGACACCATCGCATCGTTTTAGGTGACGTAAAGTTACTCCTATGAGTAAAACGTTTCGTCAGTATGCCGATTTTTTTTGTTTTTAGTCTAGGAACAAAAACGTGCATGATGGAGCTCTAAGAATTAAAATATTATAGAGGTAAACTAGCCTCTCGTTCGAATCTCCTAGAAAGAGTTGATCCGTGACCCTTATCATTCGGAAATAATTTACTGGCCACTCCTAGCCACTCTTTCCAATACCCAAACAGGTCCACCAAACAACACTTAAAAAGGAAATCTAGTGGTTGCTTTAGGTATCAAAAATGGATTTAGAAATGGTAACTCCCAAATCCACTTTTGCAATGTTAGAGGTCTATCAACTCAGTACACCAATATCTCTAAGCTAACAACTTGCACTCTGCGAAACCCGTCAGTTCGTCGAGCAATATAGTCAGTTATCTCTATCTCGGATATGAGCTTTAGGCATCTGCATTTTTGCTGCCATGTAGTTTAAAATAACATCTCAACAAATCACTAGATGGTGGTGAGGTTTTCCTGGGTTTTCTACACCTATAGCCAAGTGGCGCCATTAATCCTCAGTAAGTCACCCCGGAGCGCTACTGCAAGTAATAATAATAACCGTCCCTTCCTCGCACAAGCATTTGGCTTCTGGGGTTCTCTTGTAAGGTGGTGAACTGTAGGGCGAGTATATATTATTATCTGCTGTCTCTATAGCCATTCAAGTGACACACAAGTCAGACGACCACAATTATCCTCATTATCAAATACCGTAGATTTTCTCCATCTTTATCCAGGGTAATTTTAATATCCACGACATCAGCCTAAATATGCTAATAAAAATGACAAACAAGGCTACGAAGCCAAATATTTCGCAATAAGCTGCAGCTTCACCCACCTCGTTGATGAACCAACACGAATTACCGATGCTATTGGAGGCTCTGCTAGTATCTTTTTGACAATACATCCTGAAATATACACCGCTACAGTACCTTCCAAATTGGGATCTTCAGACCATAAACTCCTTTCAGTATCGAGTGAGCTAGCAGTTGGTACCAACGAAGTGTCTTAACCAAGTTTGTCAAAATGAATCAACCCGGCTCGAGAATCTTAAAGAACATTTTTGAACTTTTCCCTGGTTGCTTCCTTGTGGACGATCTATCGATTTGTGATAAACAGATCTTTAAGGTAATTTTGACTTTTTGTCAAAAAAGGTCTCTTCAATGGAAAACCTTTCTTTGATCTACTAAAAGGTAAAAAAATCACTAGTATCGTATAAATCCCAAAGTCCAAATTCGTACCAATTTCGTCAACTATTGTTAACAAACAATCGACGAAAACAACCAAGCACATAACTAGATAATTAAATAAACTTCTTGTCACTCCTATCTGGTTTAAGATCCTTTTAGTCAGAATTTTACTAAATCCATCATTCCATCGCTTACATAAATAGATGAAATTATTGAACCGACATTGACAGAAAAAGCCAACCTGCTGGGCGAACTATTTTTTAGAAACGCGACGGTTAACTATGATGGAAAGACACCACCTAATATTCCACGTGTACAATCAAAATGACTAAAAACAAACCATGCTCAACGTCTATCTACCAGTTGCATTGTTTTTAGTAATACCAAAGGTTATGAAGAAAGCCATCAACCAACATGTTTTAAAATACGTGGAAGGCTATAACATCCTTTCTGATCATCAATATGGCTTTCACAAACAAAGATCCACATAAATCTAGAATGTTGCGATTGAACAAGATGGAGAGTAGCACGCGGTTGCTCTGAACATCTTTTAAGGTATTTGATCGTGTTTATCATGATGGTATTTTAATAAAATTGCAGTCTTTTTGCCTGCCCAAAACGTTTTACACACATTTGCAAGTAAAGATCGACGAATTTCTTTCGCACTGCATCATCTAGTATATTTAAATAAATTCTCAATGCCAGCCATTTGTTTTATTTCATAAATTGTAAATAAATAAATGATTACCTTAAAGAACAGACATAAGGAATAAAAAAACTACCAAGTGTTAAGTATTTTTATTTCATTAACTATAAAATCGATTCAGAAGATCTGCTTGATTTAGAGAACGTTATCCATACTGGAATGACCTTGCTGAAATCGTGTTTTCCAGGGAGTACAATCTTTAGCGATTAAAATCCAACGTGAATCCCACATTTTCGTACACGTCCCGATGTTGAAGCGGCTTAAATGATGTCCTATATCCATGAAATAGTAAAACACCCGAAGTAAAATAATGCCTAATGACAAAAGTTACTGTGATATGTCAAAATAGTTATAAATTACAAAAATAATTTTTGATTTCCCAAATAATATTCTCTATATTGACTATTTATAATATCTCTAATAAATAATTAAATTGAAATATTACCGACATTCCCATCCATAATCTAAAGTACTCTCATTTTTTAGTGCTAGCGTGGTATCGTCCAAGAGATAAATCCCCAGCAGCGAAAAAATGTTGATTAAGGCCGTTTGTCGATGGGAATAGGGCCGTGCCCGCCCGCCCCCCGGCGTAGTAGAGGGCCCAGCGACACCTCGGCCGGCAGTTGTCATGTGTCTTGTTAACATTTTTGGCGCTAGTGTCGGGTGTCCGAGGCCACCGCTCGCACGGGTGGTCCCCACCGCTTGATTTACGGCCCCACCGACGTCATTTGAATAAAACATTAAATGCATTTACCGGCTTCGGGTTGCCTTCATGGGCGCGCATCGAATATCAGAGAAAATACTGCTTTGAATCAAGGATTGAAAAATCACAATAGATTGGTATTTTAAAGAATATTTATAATTTAAAATTTCAAAAATTCTTACTCTCTTATTAGCTTTGTTTGCAGGTGCAATTCCGAACCAGTTCAAGGACTCCTCAAATGCGCATTCTAACAAGCAGCGTTCGTGGATAAAAAATTCTGAATTATTGGTTCATTATTGATTCAGAATCGGTTCTAGCGGTCCTTGAATCTTTGTTAGTACTGAAAGTTCGGTTCGACTGCTCATGCGCACTATCGATCTAAGTAGTATAACTATACCGGTTCTGGACCACTTTCATCCAGTTCCATCCACCTAGACGAAGTAGCCACCCCTATCCAAAAAGAAGAGCACCCTTAGCTGAGAAGAGACTAGCTGAGGCTCGTTTACCCCAAAACAACCCCAAATTATCATGAATCTACCTCAATTGGTCGTAATGAGTGCAGTTTTGTCAGACGAGACCGATAACAATCACCAGAAACGGTAGTAAAAGAGGAGGACTTATTGTGTCCCCCTGTATATTGCAAAACTCTTCGCTTATCGCTTGTTCTCTTCTTCTTTTCCCAACAAATACTGTTTAAAGGTGTTCGAGACCTGTTTGAAACCTCTTCAAAAGCTGTTCGAGACCTGTTTGAGACCTGTTCGAAAGCTAATCGAAGCCTGTTCAAAAGCTGTTCCAGACCTGTTTGAAATCTGTTTGAAAGCTGTTCCAGACCTGTGTGAGACCTATTCGAAAGCTGTTCGAAACTTGTTCAAAAGCTATTCGAGGCCAGTTTGAGTCCTGTTCGAAAGCTGTTTAGGCTGTTCAAGAGCTGTTTAAAGCTGTTTCAGATCTATTTGAGACCTGTTTGAAAGCTGTTCCAGACCTGTTTGAGATCTGTTCGAGACCTGTTGGTGTTGTTGTTGTTTGTGAGATCGATGACGCAAACAGGGGGGTACAAAAAGTCCTCCTTTTCTACTACCACTTCTGGTCATTGTCGTCGGTCTCGTCTGAAGAAAAAGGGCACTCATTACGACCAATTAGGGTAGTTTCATGACAATTTTGGGTTGTTTTGGGGTAAACGAGCCTCCGCTAGTCTCTTATCAGCTAAGGGTACTCTTCTCTTTGGATAGGGGTGGCTACTTCTTCGGCTAGGTGGAGTGGATGGAACTGGATGGAAGTGGCCCGGAACCGGTATAGTTATACTACTGATATACGATAAAACTGTTTTTATTTTTTCTTGTGTGGCGTAGGTCAGTGTAGACTCTAGAGTGTAGCAAACAGCATTCTGTTTTATTAATCTAATAAATTATAGCAATGTAGGGCGAGTATTATTATAGTATTATTATTATTATTATTATAATTTATACATATTTAGGTTATAATAAAATAAAAAATAAAAAATAGAAAAGACAATAACGTCTGTCGTCTGATATTCAACAATTCGAAGTTTTTGTTGGGTCCGAAATCGTAAAGTAAAATCCAGAATCGATTCATAATTAATTCGGAATCGGTTCAGAACAAACTATCTGAAAACACTTGAGTATCGCATTCGATCCTGAAATCAATTATTTTATGCGAATCGTCAGTGTGAAGTTTCTCAGGAAAAAAATGGACAAAAATCATTTTGATTGGTCAAATAATAATTATTTCATTCAAAGTATTCAAGAAAGTGTGCCGACAAACACGATAAAGTCTAATATATCTGGAAATCTTTTTGATTCATTTTTCTGTATAATCTGTAATTTTGTTTTCTACCCATTTATAATATCGTTTTTAGAATTTTAGAAAGATAGCCAAAACGCATTTTATTTAATGTGTTTGGTATCCTCTTAGACATTGTTGATTTCTCAAACCACTTGATCTGTCTGAGTGTAGATTGTTAAAATTAATTATTTTCAATTATATTTTATTTTGTCTTCATTTGCATTTTGCCCAAGATACTTTAGATGTCTGTGTTAACAGAAAAACAAATAGTTCCACAGAACATTATGACGAGGAATGTTTAGTCAATCTCGGCATAAAAACGTGGGTGAAAGCAAAAAAAAAGATCAGTCAAAAATAAAATTTCAAACTACCAACACCGTCACCGAAGTTACCGTATTCAGCGCCGAGACGACGACGCCGATAATTATAACAAACAGTTTGGTTTTACTTCTTCAAAACCCAGTCCATTCTCAAAAATTAAACTACTAACGTCATAAGCAGAAGTTACAATATTCCACGCTACGCTCTTCATCCCGACGCCAAATATTTCGGCGTCTACCCAGTTTTACGTCTCTCATCGTAAACGACAATTTCTTCACTTCGTTTGGATTTATTTGGCCTTCGTAGAAATAAATGGAAACCAGAATCCACCCCCAACTGACCAAAAACCACACCCAAAGAGGTTAACGTGGATACGTCGTCTCATACCGACAAAACCCCTGTTTTCGAGGATGCTGAATACGATGGTAATCCTGGATCTTCACCCCAAAGCAAACCAACCCCTCAAATGGTTAAAAACTACCATTTTGGCCGTTTGAGGTGGAAGTTTGCTTCGGGGTGAAGATCCAGGATTCCCATCATTTTCAGCATCATCGAAAAATCACCCATTTCGGGGGTTGATTTTAGAGTGGGGGTTGATTATAGAGTGGGGTCAACCAGAAAAAAGTTTAAGCCACCACCCATCGCGTTCAGCTGGGGGTGAGGCAGTTTTTGTCGGTATGCGACCGCGTATCCCTATTAACCTCTTTAGTGGGCGGTTTTGATCTGTTTAGGGTGTCGTTTAACTCTGAAAGAGTTTAAAGCGCCGCTATCGTGTTTAGTATCCTTTAAAACTAGGGGTGACACACATTTAGTCGGTATGAGAGGTAGAACCCCCTTCGGGGGCACTTTTTTGCTTTTTTGGGGGGTGCGATTAACTCAGAGAGAGTTTAAGCCACCATAGCATCCTCGAAAATTGGGGGGATAATTAGTCTCGTTAGGTTCTGAAATATTTACACTTATCGAGGTATTTTCCAACTCACAGAATCCACTATTAACGAAAAACTTCACTAAACCAAATTTGATCGGTATTCATTGAACATTCTGATTGTGGATCCCTTTTTTCGGCGCTTATGGTTATCTTAACCGCTATTCGCTGCCGTTGTTGCAGCTCGATGGCCAACATGAAAATGTGAGATTGTATTTACCGGGGATTTATGGGCAATTGAGGGTGTACCAACAGTTTCACAATTTTCCCATGTATACCGAGAAAAAAAATTATTTAGAAGCGCTATTATTCGGTTTACTAAAGCTTTCGTATATTTCCGGATATTTGTTTATTAATTTAGATAATTGTATGTAATATGAGGTAGTATCCCTTCTTTTCTATTCTATACTATAAAAAAATCAAAATGAAGAATGAGAACTATCGATCTAATACTACAATAATGAGTTTAAACTAATTTTTATAAATTTTACAGAAAAACAAGGAAAAATGGGAAAAAGGGAAAGTTATAAAAAATAGGAAATGATATAGAGAAATAAATTAAAACATGGACAAAAATAAGAAAAAAGCAAAAAATAGGGAAGAATAGGAGAGAGTAGGGAAAATAGGGAAAAATATAAAATAAACAGGAAATAAACAGGAAATAGGAAATAGAGCAAAATACTGAAAAATAGGAATAAATATGAAAAAACATGAATAGGAAAATTTGGTAAAAATATGAAAAAATTGGGAAAAATAGGACAAAATATGGGAAATTAGAAAAAATTGTGAAAAATATGAAAAAGGAGGAAAATAGTTAAAAATAGAGAAACAGTAGGGAAAATGAGTAAAAATAAGGAAAATAGTGAACCATGGGGGACATATAGAAAAAAAGAGAAAAATAGGGGATAATAGTAAAATTGGGAAAACAAGGAAAGTATGAACAAACAGAGCAAAATAGTCAAAAATAGGGAAAAAATTGAGAAAAATAGGAAACAATTGGGAAAAAATAATTAGAAAAAATTAAGCAAAATAGGGAGATTTGGGAAAAATATGGTAAAATAAAAAAAATTAAGGCAAAATAGGGAAATATGAGAAGAAATATGGAAAAATAGGGAAATAATAGACTAAATATGGAAACGTATAGGAAAGTGGTGAAAAAGAGGGAAATATTTGGGAAAAAAGGAAATAATAGAAAATAATAGGGATAAAAACAATTACGAAAAATAAGAAAAATATAAAGAAATGGAAAAAATAGGGAACAAAAGAAATTGGCGAAAAATAAGTACAAATAAGATAAAATAATGGAAAAAAATTAAAAAATAGAAAGAAATACGAAAAATGGATAAAATGAGGGAAAATAGTGAGTAATAGAGAAAATAAAAATTGCAAAAAATAGGAAAAAATAGTGAAAATAAAAAAAAACGTTAAAAAATAAGGGCAAATTGGGAATAATCGGAAAACATTATAAAAAGATAGATAAAATAGGAAAATTAAAGATAAATAGTGAAATATATGGGAAAATAGATAATTATAGGGATAAATAGAAAAAACAGGAAAAGTAATGAAAAACACGAAAAATTATAAGAAATAGGAAAAATAGGGCAACTTAGAGAAATGAAAAATGAAAAACAGGAAAAATAGGAAATATTGGGGAAAAATAAGTACAAATAGGAACAACTAGGGAAAAATAAGTACAAATAGGAACAACTAGAAAAAATAAGGAAAATAGCATAAAATAATGGAAAACAGAAAAAATAGAAAGAAATAGGAAAAATGGAAGAAATTTTGAAAAAATATGGGAACAATTTAGAAAATATAGGAAAAATAGGAAAAAGTAGGTCAAAAAAGGAAAATTTGGAAAAATGGAAAAAATATAAAAATTTGGAGAAAAAGAAAAAACAATGAAAAATAAGGAAATTACAGAATAAATAGGCAAACATATAAAAAATATAGGGGATAAAGGAAAATAGAACAAAGTAGGGACAAATAATGAAAATCAAAAAAAAATAATGAAAAACGGGAAAAATAGGAAAAAACAAGCAAATCTCGGTCGTATTCAGCTAAGTAAAATATAGTCGAAAAAAAATTAACAACAACAACACAATATTATATAACATAAAAAATTTGTTATAAATTTAATCATTGTTTTTACAATCACCTTGTATAATGGAAAACTCTCCTAGTATCAAAAATTAATTTAGTTAATCCAACAAACGGATTTAGCCATAACTTTACTATGATGTGATGGATTTCTCATTTCTTTAAATAATGACGGTAATTTGAGCTAAACGAAATTTCGATTATTTTTCTTTTAAAGAGCTATTATGGAAATATTAACAAGCGAAACGAGGTGATTTGCTTAACTGCAAAAAATCCATCACGAGGTTTTTAAAGTGCTGTTTGTGCATTATAAATTAATTGTTGCACTTGATGGATGTCTGTCCATTTCCTGCGGTTATTCATTAAGTTTTGGTGTTTTTACATACAATCACGTTCGGTAGTCAGTTATATAGTCAATGATGTTGGAAATGCGATATCCATATAGCAATGGACTTTTATAGACCTACAGGATGTTCTTGTACAAAAAATAAATGATATTCCTATAAAACTTTTGTAAATACCATAGACGTACAATGAATAGGTAACAGATAAATAATATTAATTTCTTCAAAAATATAACCAACTAGCTTTTGCCTGCGACTTCGTCCGCGTTAATGTTGGAATAAATAAAGATTTCCTTCTTATATCTGTTTACTTCCCCTACTTTTTAAACTCTTTGATGAATATTGTATTGAATATTGAATATCTGGAAAACTATAACTGGTGATGGACGCTTGAAAATTGGTAAGTAGATTTTCCTAAAGAAATGTATTTTTAAAAATGAAGGGTAGAGGTCCAAGAAAACAACACAAAAAATATGCGCTTAAAAATTCGTATGTATATTTACTTTGATAAATAAACAAACATGTACTTCAGTTTTTGATAAAATTGATTTGAGATAAATAATTTATACTTTCTCTCCTTTTTCTAATTAAATTACTTGGAGACAAATAATAAAAAAATCGGTTGTGTCGCCTAAAAAATTTCCCGATGACTATCCACGAACACTTTTTTAGATTTTTAATGTTAAAGTTTGAAATTTTGACATTTTTTATTTTTGACATGTGACAGTTGGAGAAATAATTTTCACTGTTTTGAATTGCATCTGTAATTTTTTGATAGTGACGCTTCCGTTTGATAGATGTCGTACAAAAACTAATGGGTTCTTCCGTCGAGTAATCCAAACCCATATTCCAAATTTCAGCTCAATCGGATTTAACATATGGCCTCTATCGTGGAAGAATACACACAGACGGACAGACAGACAGACAGATAGACAGACAGACAGACAGACTTCCATTTATAAATGGTCTTAATCATCTCAGGTGTCCTCAAAATGGATATATCCCCCTTTATCTCGAAATTTTTTTTTAGCTCGTTCACAATACTTTCCCATCTCGGAGGTGGGTCGGGAAAGTAAAAAAAGTTAAAAATGTTGAAAAAAGTAAAATTATGCAAAAAAATGCTAAATATAGAAAAAAACCCAAAAAATGAAAAAAAAAATGCAAAAAAACGAACAAAAAAAAGTGGAAAAATGCAAAAAAAAATACAAACATATACAATGAAATGCACAATAATATGTGAAAAGCAAAGAATGAGCTAAAAAATAATAAAAAAAGTTTAAAAAGTGTAGAAATTGTAAAAAATGTTTAAAAAAAATGCCAAAAGAATCTAAAAAAAAAGTAAAAAAATGCTGAAAAAAGTAAAATAATGCTAAAAACGCTAAAATTGCAAAAAAATCCCAAAAATTTTTTAAAAAATGCAAAAAAACGAACAAAAAAAGGGAAAAAATGCAAAGAAAATACAAACATACAAAGATATGCACTATAATACATGAAAAGCAAAAAATGAGCTAAAAAATGTTAAAAGTTCTAAAAAAACTGAAAAGTTAAAAAAAGTGTTAGAGGGAATTGTAAATAATGTTAAAAAATGCCAAAAAAAAAATCTAAAAAAAAGTTCAAAAAGTGCTGAAAAAAAGTAAAATAATGCTAAAAAATGCTAAAAATGAAAAAAAAAATGCAAAAAAACGAACAAAAAAAGGGAAAAAATGCAAAGAAAATACAAACATACAAAGAAATACACAATAATATATAAAAAGCAAAAAATGAGCTCAAAAATGTTAAAAGTTCTAAAAAAACTGAAAAGTTAAAAAAAGTGTTAAAGGAAATTGTAAAGAATGTTAAAAAATGCCAAAAAAAATCTAAAAAAAGTTTAAAAAGTGCTGAAAAAAAGTAAAATAATGCTAAAAAATGCTAAAAATGAAGAAAAACACGCAAAAAAATGCCAAAAAAAGTAAAATAATGTTAAAAAATGCTAAAATTGCAAAAAATGCCAAAAAAATTAAAAAAGAAATTTCAAAAAGATGCCAAAAAATCTAAAAAGAAGTCAAAAAATTAAAATAATGCTAAAAAACGTTAAAAATGCAAAAAAATCCCAAAAAGTAAATAAATACCAAAAAAAAGCAAAAAAAATGCACAAAAATGAAAAAAAGATAAACATATGCAAAGAAATGCACAAAATTACATGAAAAGCAAAAAATGATAAAAATTCTAAAAAAAAGCAAAAAAAGTTTAAAAGTGTTAAAAGAAATGGTAAAATATGTTAAAAATAGCTGAAAATGTATTCGTGGATACTCGTCGAGAAAGTTTAGGGGTGACACAACCGATTTTTTATTTTTGACAGGTGACAGTTAGAGAAATAATTTTGACTGTTCTGAATAGAGTTTTTCAAGGGCTTTCAAACGATATATTGCATGTCAAATTCCCTGACATATTGCATCTGGCATTTGTTTGACAGATGTCGTACAAAAACCAATGGATTATTCCGACGGCTAACTTAAACCCACATACCAAATTTCAGCTCAATAGGATTAATACTTTTTTAGATATTTAATGTTAAAATTTAAAATTTTGACAACTTTTATTTTTGACACAGGTGACAGCTGGAGAAATAATTTTGACTGTTCTGAATAGAGTTTTTCAAGAGCTTTCAAATGACATATTCCATGTCAAAATCTGTGAGATATTGCATCTATAATTTTTTGACAGTTACACTTCCGTTTGACAGATGTCGTACAAAAACTAACGGGTTCTTTCGACCAGTAAACCAAACCCATACACCAAATTTCAGCTCAATCGGATTAAACGTGTGGCCTCTATCGTGGAAGAATACAGACACACAGACAGACAGACACACAGACAGACAGACAGACAGATTTCCATCTGAAAATGGTCTTAATCATCTCAGGTGACTTCAAAATGGATATTTCTATCTTTATCTCGAACATTCTTTTTAACTCGTTCACAATACTTTCCCTTCTCGGAGGTGGGTCTGGAAACTAAAATATTTGCACTCCCTCAGTGGGAGAGCCACTCTCCTCTAAAAGAATCACCCTGTATGTTTTTGGTTGACGCACTTACTCGAGCGGGTCAATATTTGTTTAACCCCAATTTTGAACCCCTCTATCAGTCTTCTATCACAATTTATATTGTATTTTTTTTTGTTTTAAACAACTAGTTTCGGTTTAGCAACCATCATCAGGTCTGCAAATTACATACGTTCAAATAAAAGAGACAACAAAACATTAAGTAAATAAATTTAGCATTATTAAAAATTATGGGAGTAGAGTGTGAGTATTTGGAGTAACATCGAAACCGAATTTTTGTCAGTACCAAAACGGATAGATCAAGGGTGGAGTAAAACGAGTGAATATAGAGTAATCAAGCCGAACTCACCTATTATTGATCATCCTAAAGTCATTTGTTAACTCATACTTCACATATGTTCTTCTTTTTTCTTCTTTTACTCTTATTCATTCATCTTTTAGTTATTAAATACTGCCCATCCATATTTTCCATACTTGTAGGTTCGTTACCTACTTTTTGCATCCAATCTTACTTTTAGTAGATTATTTCAAAATATTTTTTAGTGTTAATCTAATGTGGGTAATTTATGAAATTATCCACAGGTTAACGTGTGTGTAGTCTCGGACTTATAAAACATGTTAATTTTAATATTAACGCCATTCAGGTTTTTTTCTATTTTGCGACGACCAAGAGGTAACTTATTTTTATAAAAAATAAAAATGTTTTGTAATTTTTGTCAACTAATTTTATTCATGTATTTTGATGCAGAAAAACTAATATAATCGATTAAACAATTACTTTACTAGGAGTGTTCGGAAAGTTGGGTGGGATTACCCCTCATTTTTTTACTTTAAGTTTATTGACGGTAGTCATTTTAGGTCTGATGAAGGCAAAATGTCGCCGAAACTATATATTAATTAATTAATTATGGTACTTTGACGTCGATTTTTATTACCTCCGATGACATGATTATTTAATTTCGGTCTTTACTGTATAAATAAGTTACTTACCTACTCGCATCAAATTAGCTTCTTTATTTGTAGCTTGTTCGTTCTTTTTCGTTACATTGTGTAGGGGGTTTAATAAAACAGTGACCTGTGGAATTTAAGATGAAAAGTCAATTAAATGAAATTGCTAGTTGCCATATATCAGTCCACTCTCAACTGGTAACGTTTTATACTATAAATAATGGATTGTTTGTTTTCTCTTTCTTAGTCGAAAATAAGGGTAGTTTACTCCTGATCAAAATTCCTATTTTTTTATCTCCCCTATTCACAAAATTTACAATAATTGACAAGTCAAATGGAATTTTTCTGCAATGCAGTAATTTTTATCAGGAATAAAATTTTTTGGCAAGTGGATAATAAAAAGTTTCCCTTTTGGTGCACACTTTTTGAAACTCACTATATATATACAGGGTAGCGCAAATTTAATTGAACACTATTGGTATTTCGTAAATCGTTATACGCAGGATGGTTATAACTGAAAGACTAAAAATGCTACTTTTTGTTTTTTTACGCAGAGAATTTTTATATCAAAAAATATCAAAAAATCTTAGATTTGCTACAATATTATACTAACGAATCTTCGATACGACGTTTCATTTCTTAACGACCACCATTCATTTTTTTTTAATACAGACCTGTCTTTTTTATTACAAAAAATTCAGTAATATATCGCACTTGTTATTTTAATGACGTTTGATCTGAAATAACTAACATCATCAGTGAAAATAATTTTTAATTACGGTCCTGTCGTAGTTCATTTGTAAACTTGTTTTAATTTTGTCAAAATGAATATAAAATGATTTAACAATTTCGATAAAAAATATATTTTATCTGTGAAATAAAAAAAATATTAAAATAATAGAAAATATAAATAGCTCCAAGTTGAAGAAAATATAATTTTACTAAGATTAAAAGATTAAGAGAAGAGAAAGAGACCAAAAACAAAAACAAACTAAGAAAAAACGTCATAAAAAGTAAGGCAAGACTGAAAGCGTAGCAAAGAGAATAACTAAAGAAAAACAAGATAGGAGTGTAGAAAAGGTAAAATAACTGAAGATATTATCAACAAAAGACGAGTATAGGGGAGACCGGGGCTGGTTGGCATACTTTTCATATTTCAATTTTTTCTGTCGTTCTATTTATGAGTTTTAATATGATCTATACAACATGATATTGCACATATTATCGGCTACCATTGTGTATAACTATGGGCGTCAGAATTTTAAATATAAAGTTTTGGCAACTCGTTACGTACTAGCAATATTTTGTGCCGGTTACGGGGCTGGTTGGCACAACCGTTGGGGTTGGTTGGCACAACATTTAGGGTTGGTTGGGACATATTAAGACATGATATTATGTGTTAAAAAAATATTATTAATCTAAAACAAATGACAAATGCTGGACAAGATAACACAAAAAAAGTTAAAACCTAAAAATCATCGTCTGAATCACAATTCTCACAGATATAAAACGGTGTATACCCATTAGTACAAACTTCATGTGCCCAACAGTTACATTTTGTACATTATATCCATTGTTCTTCTGGACATCTATTTGTAAAACTACCTAAACATATCAGGCAGTAGCAGTCTTCTTCCTCTTCGGAAGTTTCGCTTTCATCCTTTTTTTCTTTGAAAATGTTTGCCTTTTGACTTGTTCTACTTTTGTTATATTTTCTATGATTTTATTTGCTTCTTTATCTCTCTTTTCTGTTCTCTTTTTGCCTTTATTTCAACAATTTCCATTTTTTTCTTTTTAATTGCCTCCTTTTCTGCCATTAACTGGTCTTTTATCGGAGTATCAGTTAAAATTACTGTGACTCTCTTCTTTTTTCCTTTTCATTTATTATCTGAGGATTTTGCTAGATAATATGTTTGAAGTTGATGTTCCAGCTTCTTTTAAGTCGTGTTCAGAAATAACTAAATCTATATTTCTGTTATTTGATATGAGTTTATCAGGGGGTGTACTTGTAGCCTCAACTACAGATTGGTCCAAATCTGAAACTCTGGAAACTGAATCGTTAGCAGGACTTATTTCTAAAGAGTTTGGTTTATCTGTACCATAGTTAGGTAAATAATCGGCATCTGAAAAGATTGTGGGATTAAATGGCACTATTCCTGTTGCACGAAATCTAATACTGCTTGGATATTTATAGGTGTGCAGGCTAAAGGCAAGGTTGATTGAATGATTTGTGGTATGTCGTATTTGCCAAAAAAATTTCCTGCATTTGCTGTCATCCAAGCGTCAATATGTGTATTGACATATTTCTTTAGTGGGCCGTACACGCTTCTGTCTAAAGGTTGAAACTTATGACTGCAATGTGGAGGGAATGAGAGAACAGAAACACCATTATCCTTAAAAATATTCAACGCTTCAACCGACAGATGCGAGTCATGATTGTCTAGAAATAATAGACATGGCCTTTCTTTGGAATATCTAACATACTTTACGATGTGCTTAGAGAATTAAATGAAATGTTGTTCATTCATCCACAGTGACGGATTAGCATCACCGAAACTTCCTTGATTCGTCCAATATGTTTGAAACCCTTCCTAGCCACAACTTTATCCGGTCGTCGGACGGTAGTTTCGTCAAAGTTCCATGTGTCACAACTCTCAATTTTAAATCTGTCCAGAACTGTTTTTAAATTATCAAAAAATATTTTGACATTTGTGCGGTTGAAACACTGGATGCACATGCTTGACTGGTCACTTCTGGTGTCCTTATGGATAAAGTTGTTTGCCTCTGTAAAAAGGCTAAAAACCAATCTTCTCCCGCCATTTGATTTATCGTCCCAGTTGTTGCCATATTTGTAATTTTGTTGTATTGCCAATTTTTATGAGTCGTTAAAGGGCGAGTAACTAACACAGCATATCACTTTTCACTACTTTATTTTCGTATTTTCATATATATCCTAACAGGATTTTGAGTTAGGTTAGATAAACAATGTAATTTTTAAACAATGACTAAAATAAAAATGATCAAATCGGCGAATAAAAGAAGCATGAACAAAATGACTAAAATGACAAAAGTGACCACGAATTAGCTCTGACTTTCGGTTTTATTAGCGACCCTAGTCACATGACTGACGCCTTGTACGTAACCACTTTTAACCAATAAAAACGAGACAACAATTTCATAGTGCACTTAACAACTAGAAACCGAAAGTCAGCTTTTTCATAGAATTAGAAAATAATACAATGAGAACTAAATTGTGAAATTGAATACACGTGGAAAAATGTTATAACAATAAAGTATAATATAAACAATATAATAATATAGTATACCCTAAATATAATAGTTAAGGCCTCGTAGAGGGTGTAAAGGGTGACTTTACAACAATATATATCTGATGCCTTTTTCAAATAATTGGCAAGGCACTTTTCTCGATCATTTGTGAATAGCTGGAAAAAAACATATATATGAGAAAAATATTCATTTTTTATTAAGAAAATAATTATTTATCTGTCTGTTTTTTTTGTAGCCAATACTGAATGACCGACCTTCTTGTTTTTCTTTATGTAGTTTACAGTAACGTGCTAGGGTTCTGTAGGGAATGTTATATTCATCTGCAGCTTGTCTTGCTGTTTTAATACCTAACAAAGCAACCTCATTTATTGCTTGTATAATAATATCTTTCTCTATGGTAGCCTTAGTAGATTTTATTTTATAATTTCTCATTTTGTCTAAAAACATATAATATAAAATCAATTAGATTAGATTCCCTTAAGTAAACCTCTGCACAAACAATTTGAAACACATTAAAAATAATTTTACTGTTAACATTTTAATACAAATAATTCTCAAACAAATTAATACTCGGGGTTGGTTGGCATTGCCAACCTACCCCGTTTCAAATATGCTAATCAACCCCGATGCACAAATTAACAAACATGGCGGTGTAACAACAGTAAAACACAAATTATATTATTATAAAATATACGAAAACGTAACGAAATTCTTATTCTTTAAGACTACATTATCAGCAATTACATATCTCTTACCTTTTTAACTACAAAACATAAGCACCCAGAAACACGAAAAATACACATAGTCAATAAAATGTAAAAAATTGCAATGTGTTATTTATGACACTAAGGCTACTGAGATCAACACGAAATGTGCAGCAAACGAAGAAAATATTTACGATTGCCAACCAACCCCATGTGCCAACCAGCCCCGGTCTCCCCTACTAGAAGTAGACTGAAAATATTTTATATAAAATTTGATTTAAATTATATTTCTGATTTTCTTTTATTTAGGTATTTTGTGAACCCAACCCAAATGAGGTAAATTCTATATGATCAAGAATGAAAATCACCATATACATGGGATTTAAATTTCAATTTATAAGAATATCGTTATTTAAAATTCCTGTGAATCCCAAGTACGCCTCTGACATCAATTTCTCGATGATTCCCCATTGCATGGATCAGAACCATTCACACTCTACCCTTTCAACGCAATTACTACCATTTTAGTTTTTTCTATTAGTAATTAATTAATGGACAAACCATGTGATTATTGAGCTCGTGCGTGCGTCCAATAATTCTTCTTTAACCTATTAATCTCTCACATAACTTCAAATTATAATATTCAACGAGGAGCAGTTCATCTAGTATCAAAAACAAGTAAACTAATTTGAATCCTGGTCGTAAATCAATTAGGAGCGGGCGGTTGTAACAGCCACTACCAATTCAATTCCAATGGTGAGAAACCGTGCCCATTTGTGATTATTACGAATCACAGCCAGCAGTCAATAAATCAATATTAAGTAATGTTGTTGCTATATTGATCAGACAATTATGTTGGATTGTTTTATTGAAAAATATGTGTCAAAAACAATTAAATTGTTAAGATTCAATGCCTAAATCACGTGGGTTATTAAAACTGTATATATGAAACGGATGAATGAAAATATTTATAGAATTAGTTTTTTTATTTTAATAAAAATATTTACCTATACCTTAACTTATTATATTTTGGGAATCACAACCCAGGTAGCAGTGTGACGTATTAAAGACGTTGAAAATTGGTGTATTCTCGTCAACTGACGTAATTTGGGCCAAAACATGACGTGAAAAAAACATGGTTAGGTGGACGTTTTTAACACGTCATAAAAGAACGTAATATATTCGTCGAATTTTGGTGTTAGTTTTCGAGGAAATATATAAAATCGTATTTTTTAGAAATTAGTTTATACTCGGTGAGCACTTTTGAACTGAAATTTATTAGTAATCACTGTTTATAATAATAATCTATTTGTAGCTTAAATAGATGTTTAATTACGTTTTAAATATGTAAAAAAAACATAATTTTTACGTAAAAAAAGACGTCATTGGTCCTGTGACTTATGACCCTGTATTTCACGTATTTTTCACGTAGATAATGACCAATATTCAACGTTTTGAACACGTCACACTGCTACCTGGGAAGGAGCAATACATATGTTAAAAACAATTCTTCTTTTACATATTTATTTATATAAGATAGGAAGTTATTTAACCAGACTAAAAATTAAAATCTGAGGACTTCGTTGGTCATTTATGGAAGCAATTCCATGAACAAGCCCTTAGACCTCATGCAGTTCAAAAACGATCTTGGTTAACCTTGAAGATTATAATTTTCCAGGTGATAGGGAACAAAAACTGGATAATGGAGGGAAATGGAGGGAATCAGAGGTGGATATAGAGATAACAAAAACTAATTTCAGATTCAGCCAATTCCTTTCTTGAATGCTTGAAGAAAGGCATGAAAGAAGCAAATATAATGTTAAGCTGCTCTCAAAGCTCTAAAGTTATGCACCTTTGAGTCTAGAACAGGATAGGACTACAAATGCTCCCTCAAAAAGAAATAAATTGAGCCTTATGTGGGTACAAGAGCATAAAAGGATACAAATAAATGAAAATTGTGATACTAAAAAGTAGGAGAAAAAGTGAAAAAAAAAGGTGGAAAAAAGAGTTTCAATCATAACGAAAAAAGTAAAAAAAGTAGAGAAAAAAAATGTTGGAAAAAAGTGTTTCAATCATAACGAAAAAAAATCGGTTGTGTCGCCCCAAAACTTTCCCGACGAGTATCCAGTAATATTTTTTCAGATATTTAATGTTAAAGTTTCAACTTTTGACATTTTTTTATTTTTGACACGTGACAGTTGGAGAAATAATTTTGACTGTTCTGAATAGAGTTTTTCAAGGGCTTTTAAACGACATATTGCATGTCCAATTCCGTGACATATTGCATCTGTCATTTTTTGATAGTGATACTTCCGTTTAACAGATCTACCCAAACCCCTATACCAAATTTCAGCTCAATCGGATTAAACGTGTGGCCTCTATCGTGGAAGAATACACACACACAGACACACACACAGACACACACACAGACACACACACAGACACACACACAGACCGACAGACAGACTTCCATCTGGAAATGGTCTTAATCGTCTCAGGGCACCCGAAAATGGATATTTCCGTTTTTATCTCGAATTTTTTTTGCTCGTTCACAATACTTTCCCTTCTAGGAGGTGGGTCGGGAAAGTAAAAGTAAAAAAAGTAGAGAAAAAAAAAATGGAAAAAAAAGTGAGAAAAAAGTGGGAAAAAGTAAGAATAAAGTAGGAAAATACAGGAAAACTGTAGGAAAAAATTGGGAAAAAAGTTGGAAAAAAAATTGTAACAAAAAAAGTAAAGGAAAGAAAAATGAAAAATATAGGAAAAGTGAAAAAAATGGAAGAAAAATTGGAAAAAACAAATTTGAAACATAAGACCAGCTAAAAAGAACAAGGAACAAAAAGTGGGGAAAAAATGGAAGAAAAAAGGTTAAAACATAAAGAAACCGTAAAAAAGGTAGGCAAAAGGTGTTTGGGAAAAAAAGTAACGATAAAAAAGAGAAAAAAAAATTGAAACAAAGAAGTTGGTCAAAAAGTAGGAGAAAAAAAAAGAGTTGGAAAAAAGAGTTTCAACCAGAAAGAAAAAAATAAAATTAAATTGAGGAAAAAATTAAAAGAAGTAGGAAAAAAGTAGGAAAAAAGTAGAAAAAAAGTAGGAAAAAAGTAGGAAAAAAGTGAGAAAAAAGTCTGAAAAGAGCAAGAAAAAAGTAGGAAAAAGTAGGAATAAAGTAGAAAAAATGTGGGAATAAAAGTTGGAAAAAAGTAGGAAAAAAGTGAGAAAACAGTGTGAAAAGAGCAAGAAAAAAGTAGGAAAAAGTAGGAATAAAGTAGGAAAAATGTGGGAATAAAAGTTGGAAAAAAGAATTTGAAACAAAGCCAGTTAGTGAAAAAGTAGAGGAAAAAAGTGTAAAAAACTGGAAAAAAATTGAAACAAAGTAGTTGGTCAAAAAGTAGGGGAAAAGTGAAAATTAAAATTTGAATCGTAAAAGGAAAAAAATAGTGGAGGAAAAAATTGGGAAAAATGTTGAAAAAAGTAAGAATAAAGTAGAAAAAAAATAGAAAAAAAGTAGGAAAAAATTGGGAAAAAAGTTGGAAGAAAAATTTGAAACATAAGAACAGCTAAAAAGAACAAGAAACAAATAGCGAGGAAAAAGACGGAAAAAAGGTTAAACATAGAAAAAACGTGTAGGGTAAAAAGTGTGGAAAAACAGAGGAGATTAAAAAAGTAAAAAAAAAATGAAACAAAGAAGTTGGTCAAAAAGTAGGGGAGAAAGTGAAAAAAAATATGAATCATAAAGGAAAAAGTAAAAAAAATAGTGGAGGAAGAAGTGGGAAAAAGTAGGAAAAAAGTAGAAAACAGTGGGAAAAGTAAGAATAAAGTAGGAAAAAGATAGGAAAAATGTGGGCAAAAAGTTGGTAAAAAAGTTGGGAAAAAGTGGGAAAAAAGTAGAAAAATGTGGGAAAAAGTAAGAATAAAGTAGGAGAAATGCAGGAAAAAAATTTGAGAAAGTTGGAAAAAAATTTGAACCAAAGAAATTAGTACAAAAGTAGGTGAAGGAAACGTGGAAAAAAATAGGAAAGTGGAAAAAAGTTGGAAAAAACAAATTTGAAACATAAGAACAGCTTAAAAAGAACAAGGAACAAATAGTGGTGAAAAAAAGGAAAAGAAAAGGTTAAAACATAAAAAACCGGAAAAAAGTGTGGGAAAAACAGAGAGGACAAAAAAGTAAAAAAAAATTGACTCAAAAAGTAGGGGAAAAAGTGAAAGAGTTGGAAAAAAGAGTTTCTTTCAATCAGAAAGAAAAATGTAAAACAAAATTAAATAAATAAGTGAAAAAAAGTAGGAAAAAATAAATTTGAAACATAAAAATAATTAAAAAAACAAAGAACAAACAGTTGAAGAAAAACGGGCAAAAAATTAAAACATAAAAAAACAGTAAAAAAATGGGGAATAACAGAGAGGAGAAATAAAGCGGGAAAAAGTTGAAACAAAGTAGTTGGTCAAAAAGTAGGGAAAAAAGTGAAAGAAAAAGAGTTGGAAGAAAAGAGTTTGAATCATAAAGGAAAAAGTAAATAAGTAGAGGAAAAAATAATGGAAGAAAACAGCGAAAAAATGGGAGAAAAATAAAAAGTGCGAAAAAAGTTGAAATACAGGGAAAACAAAGAGGGCAAAAAGTTGAAATAAAGAAGTTATTAAACAAGTAGGGGAAAAAGGGTAAGTGAAAATGTTAGAAAAAAGTTTGTATTATAAGTAAAAATAGTTGGGGAAAAAAGATGGAAAAAAAAGTTGGAAAAAAATAAATTGGTAAAAAAGTAAGGGGGAAAAAGTATTAAACATACTAACAGGTAATAAGAACAGGGAACAAATAGTGGGGGACCATACGAAAAAAATCACTAGACTTGAAAAAACTCGTTCATATATTTTTTGTTTGAAACAAGGAAAACAGTAGAAAACAAGAAAATGTATGACGTGAATGTATTATTTTTTCTCATATCATTGATCCGATAGAATTTAACAATGATTTTACACTATTAAAAAACAATTAATTAATTTTAATGATTTTTGTGTTAAAATTAATACAAAATTAAATATTCTAGGTTATATTAATATAACGTAGAGAAGAATTTATACAACCAGTTTTCTGTCACAATCCTTGTTATGTATTTGTTAAATGACTCGGCTACCAGCAGGAAATTTTATTCAATAAGTTTACTTCATAAATTATTAAATAATGATAGATTGCTAGTCGAACATACTATATTATTTATTGCGTTATAGAACTTGATCTTCATCACTATTTCTAATGTAAACAATAAAAATATAAACTAATTTAAAATTGTAGTAATTATAATTTATAAATTTTATTTGTACTGGTTAACATGCATTTATTTAATAATATTTTATTTTCTTCATTAAATCGATTAATTGTAAAAAAAGTTAAGCAATGATCAATTTTTACAAGGGTGGAATTTTTGTAATTAGAATTAATTTAAAATTATGGAAATGTTCCTTTATCGTTCTACTTTTTTCCTTTTTCTATTAGTTTTCCTATTTTCTTCATTTTTCCTTGTTTTTTCCTATTTGTCCTTATTTTTCCATATTTTGTCATATTTCCATCATTTTTTTTCCCCATTTTTTCTTATTTTTGCCTGTTCTTCCCTATTTTTCTTTTTTTGCCCTATTTTTCCCTAGTTTGCTCTATTTTTTTAGTATTTTTCACAAATGTACATTAATTGTTCCTAGTTTTCCCTATTTTTCTTTATTTATTTCCATATTTTTCCATATTTTTCACTATTTTCTCTATTTTCACTATTTATCCCAATTTCCTTTATCGTTCTACGTTTTTCCTTTTCCCATTAGTTTTCCTGTTTTTTTTATTTTTCCTTGTTTTTCCCTATTTGTCCCTATTTTTCCATATTTTGTCCTATTTTCCTTATGTTTTTTCCCATTTTTTCTTATTTTACCTGTTCTTCCTATTTTTCAATTTTTTGCACTATTTTTCCCTATTTTGTTCAATTTTTTACTATTTTTCACAAATGTGCCATAATTGTTCGTATTTTTCCCTATTTTTCTCCATTTATTTCCATATTTTTTGCTATTTTCTCCATTTTCACTATTTCTCCCATTTTCCTTTATCGTTCTACTTTTACCTTTTTCCATTAGTTTTCCTGTTTTCTTTATTTTTCCTTGTTTTTCCCTATTTGTCCTTATTTTTCCTTATTTTTCCTATTTTCCGCATGTTTTTTTCCCATTTTTTCTTATTTTTCCCTGTTCTTCAATATTTTTCATTTTTTTGCTCATTTTTCCCTTTTTTGCTCTATTTTTTTTACTAACTTTCACAAATATGCATTATTTGTTCCTAGTTTTCCCTATTTTTCTCCATTTATTTAAATATTTTTTCCAATTTTTCACTATTTTCTCAATTTTCACTATTTATCCTATTTTCTTTTATCGTTCTACTTTTTCCTTTTTTCCATTATCCTTTATCGTTCTACCTTTTCCTTTTTTTCATTATCCTTTATCGTTCTACCTCTTCCTTTTTTCCATTAGTTTTCCTGTTTTCTTTAATTATCGTTGTTTTTCCCTATTTGTTCTTATTTTTCCGAATTTTGTCCTATGTTCCACATGTTTTTTTTCCCATTTTTTCTTATTTTTCCGTTCTTCAATATTTTTCATTTTTTTGCTCATTTTTCCCTTTTTTTGCTCAATTTTTTTTACTAACCTTCACAAATATGCATTATTTGTTCCTAGTTTTCCCTATTTTTCTCCATTTATTTCCATATTTTTTCCTATTTTTCACTATTTTCTCAATTTTCATTATTTATCCTATTTTCCTTTATCGTTCTACTTTTCCCGTTTTCTTTTAGTTTTTCTGTTTTTTTTATTTTTCCTGTTTTTTTTATTTTTCCTCGTTTTGCCCTATGTGTCTTTATTTTTCCGTCCTTTGTAATATTTTCCTCATTTTTCTTCTTTTACCCTAATTTCCATTCTGTTTCCCAATTTTTGACTATCTTCCCCATTTTCCCCATTCATTCTCTAATTCTCCTATTTTTCCATACTTCTTTCCAATTTTTCTTATTTTTCGCAATTTTTTCCAACAAACCTCAAATTTTTATATTTTTTCCAAGGTTTCGCCTTTTTTTCATATTTTTTCCAAATTTTACTATTTACCCTGTTTTTTACTATTTTTTGTTGTTTTTCACTATTTTTTCCAAATATCACTATTTTGTCCTAATTTTTTTTTCTTTTTTCCCAAATTTTCCTATTTTCCATATTTTTCTCTTTTTGTTTGGTATTTTCAGTATTTTTCATTGTTTTTTTAAAATCCATCCATTTTTTATTTTTTGTTCCTATTTTTCTTTATTTTTCCATGCTTTTCGCAATTTTTCATAATTTTTCTATATTTTTCTCTAATTTTTCCACAATTTCCAATATTTTTTACTACTATCTATATTTCTATATCTTTCTATTTTTTCCTGTTTTACATTAGTTTTTTCTATTTTCTTTATTTTATTTTATTTTTCATTCTTCGTCCTTATTTGTATTTATTTTTTTTCATTTTTCCCTATTTTCCAGAATATTTCCATATTTTTAACTATTTTTCTCATTTTTAATATTTTCTCTGTTTTTCTACATTTTTCCTATTTTCCCTATTTTTTCCATTTTCCTCATATTTTTCTGCAAAAAATCTCACGCGTTACACAAAATTAGGCATATTTATTTTACCATTTGTTACTGATCGAGATTATTTTAAATATTATAAGTACTATACGGAAAATTTATCGTATTTATAATAACCCGGAAACTGAAATAACATATAATAAAAAATAACTGTACAAATTGACGCTAAATAAATTTATCTTTGTTTATTTTATGACTCACTTTGTAAATATTATCATCATTATCTTAATTTACGAATACTTACTAAGTCTATGCTGACTAGTTGACTAATCCAGTAAATTTGTGACTGGTAGGTCTCCATTGTTTCTTTTTTATTTATGTATAAGTGGGTGTACATGCATTGTTGATATTATTTCTCTTAAAAGACAAGATTCCATAATCTATAATCTAAATAACTCTGTTATACAAACATAATAGCTTGTAATTACCACAATTATTTATAGAAGAGCGGTTGACAGGTTCTCGCTTTTGATGTTAAAAATAGTTGTACAAACAGAACTGTTTTTAGATATGGAAATTGCAAATAGCGATACATGGAAGAAAAAGATAATAAATCACTTTGTATTATTTATATTACTTTCAATTTTATTGTCAAATAAATCAAAAGCGTTTAAAAGAAAAAACTGACTAACCTTTTGAATTATTTTCTAATTTATACAATTATATATTACGGAATTAATATAATTTGCTTAAAACTAAATAGAGCATATAAAACAAAACATATTAAATGATGAGTAACATTATCAATAATTTTAGGATGAAAAATGTTATTAACAGCTAACTGTTTTAATAAATTAACTTCTTTTGAAAAATTGACAGGGGATAAAGGAACATTTAGTAATCTGTGGACATAACAGTAGATAGCGGACATTTTATGCTGAAAAGAATGATTAGAATGGAAATTAATAAAATGATCAGTTTAAGTAGGTTTTCTATATATGTCGAAAGAAAGAAGGTTATTAGAATTAGTAATGGACAAATCAAGAAAATTAATGGAGGAATTCTGTTCAATTTCTACTGTGAAAGAAATGTTCGGGTGAAGATTGTTCAAGAAAAGGAGAAAATTATCAATGTCAGTGAGGTTACCTTTAAATATGACAAAAATGTCATCAACGTATCTATACCAGTTCAGAATGAATTGACGATTAACAGGAGTTAGAATCTTTTCAATTTCGAGATTGTCTAGGAACAGATCGGCCATAAGGCAACTAAGGGGATTCCCCATGCTCAAACCGTGGGGTTGCTGGTAGAGTTTGTTATTCAACCGATTTAAAATATTTTTCATTACCCTTTTTAGGTAAAATTTCCTTAGACATTTCTAAAGTTTTCCGTAATTCTGACTACATCAGAATCTCTTTTCGAAATAATCTCTCTATTAAATCTCTACTCAGTCACACAAAAGACCCCCTTCCCATTCTTGGAAAAAGTGGTATTTACAAACTTTCTTGTGCCGACTGTAAACTCTACCTACATTGGAAAAACTGTCCGTAAACTTGACATTGTTAAAATGTTAAAATTTTACACAATATTTTTAATTGCAATTTTAAACTCGATCTACTTGAAGATCTCGAAATTCTTCGTGAATTATAAATAAACCTTCTTCTTCCTGCGTTAACACCCAAATTCATCTAAATATTAACAAACTTAATCCCTTGTTTAAGATCTTGTGAGTGTTTGGTAAGTAGTCACTCCTCATCCTTTTCAATTTTCACGATCCCGTATTCTTAGCCACCTGTCACCATATTCTTCTTTTCCTATTTCTTTTTCAATCTTTGGTAGTCTCATTTGTCATTTCTTCTTTTTACCTTTCCTGCCTCGTCCTCATTTCTCCCTATTTTTCTAAATTTTTAACCTCTCCTTCTGTCAATTGTCATTATTACTTTGTAAAACCGCATGGTCACAATTCAACATTTTAAAAAAATTTACTCTAACTAATTTTCAATGCTTTTAAAGCACCTGTTGTCTGTAATAAAGACAGCTTTTAGGCCTGGGCCTCGAAATATATCAAAATTGATAGGAGTACATTTTTCGATGTCTACCTTCGCTCTAACGAACAGTTTATTTCTCGTTCTTTTTCAATGATTTTGTTTTTTAATAATTTACCTCGTATCTCAAGTATTGTAATTTAATTGTAAGTATCATAAGTTTCTTTATCTTTATTTTACTTATGTTTTTAACAATTATTTTAGTTGTCCTGATGATGGCATTGAATGCCGAAAGCGCTTGACTCCCTATGACGTGGGAAATATATATATATATATTTCTTAAATAAATTAGTTTTGCACACTTGATATACAAAATTTGGCCTTTCTTTCTTTCACAAAACATATTGTTATGAACTTTGTTATAACCTGTATAAGATTTGTTATAAAATATTAGAGTAAATAGGGGTTGGTTGAATTAAAAGAAAACGGAATTTTAAGTATCCTTTATTTGTAACATTAAAAAGAAAATTGTAAATTAAAAAGAAAATTTAGTAAATGATATTAAAACTAATTTTGGTAATATGAATAGGGCTTAAGACATTTGAAGTACGAAATTCCTTGTGACAGGTTGGATGACATTTCCAATCAAGCGAAATGATTTGTCATTGGGTTGGTGTGAACCAAAATTATAGTTTAAAATTTAAACAAATAGTAGGTAAACATTTTGGGTTTAAAAAAAAATGGAAGGTGGTTGTTGATGATAGATTAAAAAAAATATAAGGTTGTCAAAAATTTGTTAAAGGGATAAAAAGAAACAAACTGTAAAATTAATATCATATCTTGGAAAAAAATATGTGGTGGAAAGAATTGTGTATTTAAAGTAAGAAATAAAAATAAAAATAAGCAATATTATTATTAAAAATATTATAAAAAAAAACAGAAATAAAAAAAGAAAGGAGTGACCATTTGAGGAGGCAGAACGATAAATAAGATCAAATTATGTAGGAAAAGAAGAAAAAAAGATTGTTAAATTTATTAATTTTTTTTAATATTTTTATTTTTTTCCATTTATTTAGGCCCTGTTGAACCCGGCCCAGTGAGGAAGGGCGCATCCTAGTTCGCTCCCGCGGTCAGTTGAGCTTGTTAATCATATACGAGTTCGCTCCAGAGGTATTATACTAATTCGCTCGGGTTTACCTACCGCATCCAGGTAGATTATAGATTATATAGAATATTAAAAAATAAAAATGTTGGTTTTATTTTTTAAATTATTATTTATTTACCATTTTGAGTATATTTTGAGCTATTCCTAGAAATAGTTATTTTAAAACTATTTTTCTAGCCGCTTATACATATAAGACATTATTTTCACAAAATCAAATATAGTATATGCGTTGTCATTTTGGTTTAATAGAGAAATTTGTTTCTACAAATTCTTTCCTCAAACGAGCTTCTCTGCGATATACTATTTGTTGGTAAACTTAGTTAAAAAAACTAAGTTTATATAAGTGTCTATTTGAATATTTTTTAAAACCTCTAAAAACTGAAATATATTAGGATGTGGAGAATAAAACAAAGAATTAAATTTGGAATGGAAACTTTCACATGCGTTGGTAGTTCGTTGAATTGAGGAATTGTGTTCAGTCCACATAGAAGGAGGAAATGATACATCTTCATTATTAATATCCGAAAATTTTACTACAGGTTCTGTGTTTGGCATTATTGCAGCCAAATCAGTAGCAAAACAATCCCCAACCATTACTGGGTTCAAAAATGCTAGCCCAAAAATATATGTTAGGTAATTTCCAACATCAGAATTTTTGGAATACGCTGAGACTAATCCAAGACTCTGTAAGTTTCGCCACCTGATTTTTTAACTGAGCGACCTTCCAGGGTAAATCCAATCACCCCTCATAAAATTTAGCGGCGGCAGTGGTAAACTGGGCGCGAAGTTTACCTGCTCTATAATCCGGATACGTAAACTGGGCGCGAGGATTTTAGCTTAAATTGTTCTTATACGGGTCTCATAATTGAAATCTTTAAAATTTTGGATCAAAATTCTTGATACTTTGGAAAAATACTTGAAATGATTAAAATTTTGGATCAAAATTGAAAACTTGGAACAAAAGTCTTGTAATTTTGAAACAAAATTTTTAAAATGTTCGAAATTTTAAAAATTATTAACCAAAATTCTTGAAAATTGAAATTTTGGATCAAATTTCTGGAATTTTTTGAAATTTTGGACAATCCTTGAAATTTCTGAAATTTTAGATCAATATTCTGAAATTTTTGAAAGTTTGGGTAAAAATTATTGAATTGTTTGAAAATTTGGACCCAAATTAATGAATTGTTTAAAATTCTGGACCAAAACTTAAAATTTTGGATCAAATTTCTGGATTTTTTTTACTTTTGGATAAAAATTCTTGAATTTTTTTATATTTTGGATCAAATATCTTGAAATTTTGGAAATTTTGGATCAAACTTCTGGAAATTTTTGGATATAAATTCGTGAATTTTTTTATATTTGGATCAAAATTCTTGATTTTTTAAATTTTAGACCAAAATTCTTGAAATGTTTTAAATTTTGGATCAAAAATCTTGAAAATTTTTTTGGATCAAAATTCTGGAAATTTTGATAAAAATTATTGAATATTAAAATTACCTACATTTATTCGAACATACTATACCAATTTCAAAACAAGAATTTTTTAATGTAATAAGAATTCAAATTTCAAAAATCAAAAAACATCAATCTGGTCATTTTTATTTTTCGTTTTACGTCAAAGTTTTCATATTTCTATTCATAATCCTATAAGCCATTTAAAAAAGGTCCCACGCCCAGTTTGCATGTTAGAAACAAAAATAATTTTACAACTTCAGGTAAAGGGATTATTTTCGCGCCCAGTTTACTTCCGTCCAAATTTAGTGCCGGAGCGAACTTACCTGTCATGTTTTCGGGTCGGGGATTTAAATCTGACCGCCGGAGCAAACTAGTGTGTACCGGTAAGGAAGAGTTCCCAGGTGAGAAATGTGATCCACCCTATATATCTCGTGGATTTTTCAATTCAATATATATCTATATCAAATAATTCCAAATTCTTGAGATCAAAATATACCCAATTAAATACATTCAACCAATGAATGTGTTCAGTCGACACAAAAAAATAACTTACTGCATAGAGAGACTCCTGAAAATTATCAGCAGCTAAAATTCAGACAATGGGACAAACACCAAATGGATCATGATTCATTAGAACTAATTATCTCAAAGATAAATGTTTTCAAAAAAATCATGCGTAGTTGTAGAGGCATTAGCACCTTATTTCGTTAATATTGGTCCAATATCCTGATTGAAAGTTACAACTTAATAAATAATTATGATTAAAACTGCCAACCACGCGTGTTATACAGGATGAGTCATGAGAAACTGTACATTCGTACCTCATATTGAGTCCCCTATTGGGAATATTGCTCCAATTGTTTAATAATATACAGGGAGAGTTGTGAATTTTGACTGAAATTTTTTTGGCTCCTAAATTTTTAACGGTAAGTTCGATTTGTCTCATATTTTAGTAAAACGTTACACTTCTACCACCTAATTAACTGATTTATTCACGTTAAAAAGAAATCTTAAAAAATTAGTTCGTTTATTTTCATATAAATTTTTTCCCCCACACGATTACTCAATTTCCTGATTTATCTAAAACTATACTTGGACTTGTGTAGTAAATCTCTTATCATCATTTTAGCAGAACTCGCATGTGCCTTGCTCCGCATAAAGTAAAGTATAATAATAATATGTAAAGAATTTAAATAAAATTAGAAATGAACCTTATTTTTATCGAATAGATTTTTCCATTCTAGTTATATTTCGGTGACTTTTACAGTGCAGTATCTTATAAATTATGTTTTAGAGCGTGAAAGTCAAATATAATAAATTATGTAATATATACACGAAGACTTTAAACATTTAAAATTAAACAAGTTGTGTTTGTGAAACAGTTTTTCTATATAATTATGTGTTTAGGTTTACACCCACATTTGAATAACTAATACAACATTCATTAAATTACCTGTTATTTAGAAAAACACTGATTTAATAAGGGTATGAGAAACAACTTTTAAAATTTAAAGATTTTAATACTTTTCCAGAACCGACTTAGCGTTAGTATTAAAGAACGGATAAAATTTTTCAGTTTCAAAAATATTTCTACGGATTTTTATTTTTGGGTTTATGGGAAGATATCATTCTTAATAAAAAAATTTACTTATTCTAAAAACCTATAAAATTGAAAAAAAAATCAAGTTTTACGGTACCTGTTTTATTTTATAATCAATTTTCTATTGCGTTACACAGAAAATTTACTACAAAATGAAGCAGGCACCATAAAACATGATTTTTCTTCCGTTTAATTGGGTTTTAGATTAAGCAAAACTTTTTATCAAGAACGAAATTTTTTGATAAAATCAACAATAACAATTTATCTTCTTCTCTTGTGAACCATATCCGTGGACATACTGTATATAGACTATTTATTGATTTTTCCATGTCATCTCTGTCTTTTTATCTGCATTTCTTGTTGTTCTGTCTCCCCACCATTTAGCAAATTATCAACGTGTTTCCACTTTTGTAATAAAATTACACAATTTTTTTCCCATTTTTTTAGATATTTTATATTATTTTATTCACATTATTGATAAGCAAATTGTTATTTGATAACAGTATACATTCTGGACAAGGCGATTTTTTGATGCACCATCCATAGCAAATTCGATTTATTTGAAGGATTTCACGTTCACAAAAAAAAATTTGTTGAAATTTGATAACATAGAAATGTTTGATATTATCGAAAAAATATTTAACAATCACTACGCCATTTTTTTTTTGTTGTTTTTAAATATTCTATTCATCGATTTTTTCTTTTTATCTTAAATTTAGATTTTTAGCTAATTAATTCCAAGCAGCAGCACCGGTCCTGTACCTAAAACGACTGTACAACTCGATGAATATTTAATCTGTGTCGAGTAAACCAGCCCAAAAACACTCGTAGGCAACACTCCACGCCCATTATCAAAGTTATTAAATCATAGAGTATATTTCAGGGCTTGTTATCGTGATTAGCCGAGTCCAGGCGGCCATTATCGCCTCCTGGGGGAACTCAACTCTCTCCCCTCGCTGGGGTTAAGTAGGGCGGCGAAGAACAGGGACGGAATCAATAACTGGGTGTACTCTGATGTATTTAAGTTTTCATTGGATATCTTGAACTTATTTTTTTGGGTTGTTTTATTTTTTTTTCCAATTTTTAATTAAGAATTGCATAGTTATTTATGTAATTGGAATAAAAGTAGAGATGGACTCTTTTTTATCTATTTTGATTGATATTTTGATTATTTTTACTGTGAATTGATTCTATTATGATTTCTGCAAGTTGAAATTTCAAGTTAAATAAAAATTATATATTTTTATGAAGCATATGATACAATCCCATTCCACTTCATCAATTTTACGAATATTAGAAAAAAATTGATTAGATACTAAAATCTTTAATTTATTTAAAAATTATTTAGTTTCTTTACTTCTTAGTAAGTCTGGCAACAATGTTTTAAAATAAAATTAAAAATAACAAATTCTATTTAATATTGATATTTATCTTATCTTGTGATAAGAAATCTTGTTTTACATGATCCTTGTCTTATCTTAAAGAAAGAAATCTGATCTCGTATGAGATTTATCTTTGGTTTGTCTTATAGGACCTTTTGTCTTGTTTTGCAGCAAAAATCTTGTCTTGTAAGAACCATTTTCTTTTATGGCAAGAAATTTTGTCATATATGACATTTATCTTGTCTTGTAACAAGAAATTTTATTTTGCAGGATCCTTATCTTATCTTAAAGCAAGAAATCTGATCTTGTATGAGTTTTATCTTGTTTTCTAGGACCTTCGATTTACCTTTTAGGACCTTTTGTCTTATTTTGCAGCAAAAATCTTATCCTAGAAGACCGTTTTCTTTTATAGCAAGAAATCTTGTCATATGTGATATTTATCTTATCTTGTAATAAGAAATTTCTATTTGCAGGATCCATATCTTGATTTATAGCAAGAAATTATGTCTTGTTTGAGATTTATCTTGTCTTTTAGGACCTTTGATTTGTATTGTAGGATCCTTTGTCTTGTTTTGCAGCAAGAACCGTTTTATTTTACAGTAATAAATCTTGTCTTATATAATATTTATCTTGTCTTGTAATAAGAAATTTTATTTTGCAGAATCCTTTCTTATATTAAAGCAAGGAATCTGATCTTGTATGACTTTTATCTTGTTTTCTAGGACCTTTGGTTTACCTTGTAGGACCATTTGCCTTGTATTTCAGCAAAAATCTTGTCTTGTAAGACCGATTTATTTTATAGCAAGGAATTTTGTCGTATGTGACATTTATCTTATCTTATAATAAGAAATTTCGATTTGCAGGATTCATGTCCTAATTTAAAGCAAGAAATTTTGCCTTGTATGAGTTTTATCTTGCCTTTTAGGACCTTTGATTTGTATTGTAGGATCCTTTGTCTTGTTTTGCAACAGAAATCATGTCTTGTAAGAGCGTTTTATTTTTCAGCAATAAATCTTGTCTTCTATAATATTTTTCTTGTTTGTAATAAGAAATTTTGTTTTGCAGGATCATTGTCTTATCTTAAAGCAAGAAATCTGATCTTGTATGAGTTTTATCCTGTCTTTTGGGGCCTTTGGTTTCTCCTGTAGGACCTTTTGTCTTGTTTTGCAACAAACATTTTGTCTTGTAAGACCGTTTTGTTTTATAGCAAGAAATCTTGTCGTATGTTACATTTACCTTATCTTGTAATATGAAATTTCAATTTGCAGGATCGTTGTCTTATTTTATAGCAAGAAATTTTGCCTTGTATGAGTTTTATGTTGTCTTATAGGATATTTGGTTTTGTAGAATATTTTGTCTTGTTTTGCAGCAAAAATTTTGTCTTGTAAGACACGTACAGGTCGCGTGGAAATGTGTGCATATAGAATGTAACATTTAGATATCTCAGAAATGGTGATTTCTTAGAAGAAAAAGTATAAAGACAACTTTTGTAGATAATTTTATGATCTACAATTTTTGTCTAATCTATTTTTTTGATATAACTTATCATTCACGAGAAAAATTTAAAAAACCGAAAATTTTGAACTTTGACCTTTAATAATTTTTTTTAGTAGACATAGGATCGATGGAGACTTTTGGTATTTTATTTGTAATGGTGTGTACCCAAGGTCTTTACCAAATTTCAGTTCTTGCGAATTTTTGGTATTTGAACTATTTATATTGACCGGATTAAAAGTCGTAAAATAAAAATATGTAGAAATGTACCATTTGAATTTCTAATTTTCATAATATTTCCGGTCAAACCGGATGTTGATCATATTGATTTTTATTTTAAAAAAAATCGAAAAATAATTGACCAAATGTTGGTATAAATATATGTACTTATAAGAGTGGCCTATGACCCGCTCCATTTACACCGTTTTTAAGTGATAAGTATAAATAAATAAAGAGAAAAATTTGAAGAGGGTAGAAAATTGTAACACAGTGTTATTAATTTTTATTTACGTTTTTTAGAGGAAAACCAAGCAGGAAAAGCCGAGCAAAGCGAGGTTCCTTCATAATTATTTATTTCCCTTTATTTCTTCTCACTCTTGCTCCATTTTTTTGCCTTACTTTTTTTCTCAGTCTAGTTTTTTGCCCCATTTTCCTTCCTTCTTTTTTACAGGTATTGCTTTTTGAAATCTTTTTACCCCCTTTTTCCCTCTTGTGCTTTTACCCCAATTTAGTTCTCCCTTTTTTTTACCACTTATGATTTTATCCCAATTTGTTTTACAACTATTGTTATTTGGTTCATGTTTTCTCTTTTTTTTACAACTATTATTTTTTGTCCCACTTCTTTTTACTGCATATATATTTTCTTTGCTCCCTCCACCTTTTTTGTTATTTGCTACACATTATAATTGGAACACTTTCTCCTTTTTTTATATAAAATTAAAAAAATAATAAAACTAACCAAATTGACAAATAGTAAAGCCAAATTGAATTTAGAAAATACGGAATGATTCCTCAATAATAAAAAAATAACTTGAAATTATACATACATTTTATTTTTTTATTCACAAGGTATATTTTTTCCGTCGAATTTAAAAATAAGAATCTTTTATATACAGTATATATCAAAAAGTTTGAATTAAATGAAAAAATATGTTATCGATTTTTTGAGACAAAATTATTCTTGATACTAACTTAAAGCATTTTTTTAAACAATAGAAAACCTTGTTGATAAATGTCTGTATTAATAATAATTATTTGTCATTATGCATATACAGGGTGTTTTATAAACAATGGTCAATATTTTAATCATAGGTTAAGGACCTCCAAATATTAATATTTTATTAAATAACTTTGGGTCAAATGTTATCTACTAGTGAGATACAGGGTGTTGAAAATAAAATTTATTTTTCGTTTTTCTTTGCAATAATGTCTTTATTATTTAACGTATTGACTTGAAATTTGGTGTGGTTATATTTTTAAGTTAGTAAATCATAATCGTATTATCAATTTTGAAATTAAACAAAGAGGGCGCCATTCTACTGTATGAAGAAAAGTATCTTTTTGAAATATTTTCAAAAATTTATGATACGTTTGTATACGTAAATTTGAACAAAAAAGGTATACTTGTTTTAATAGCATAAATTCAGCAAATTTCCAGTTATTAGCTTTTAAAATGGTCCACCCACGTATGTATTTAATTTATTTTACCACGATTATTATTTACTAACTTAAAAATATAACCATACAAAATTTCAAGTCAATACGTTGAATAATAAAGACATTATTGAAAAAAAATGAAAAATATATTTTAATTTCAACACCTTGTATCTCAGATAACATTTGACTTTGAATAAAAAAGAATGTAATTATTTGTCTTTTAAAATTTATTGATGTAAAAAATTTGTCAAAACTAATTTGATACAGAAAACTTTACTTCACATGGAAAAAAAATTAGAAAAAAATTCGTATTTAGGCATAAATACTGTTTTTAAATAAGTTTTTGTACATTTTTACTTTTGACCCAAACTGATATTTTTTGGACTTCCATCGTATGGTCATTTTTTTTTTAATTTCTAAATTTTATATTATGTTTTAAGTGAAGCATCATATTTTATTAGGAATATTTTTTTCCCATAAATCAATAATAAAAAAGTTTTCTATATATTGCAAACTTTTTTGTTAAATGTATCAAATCGGTTTTAGTTTATCTAAAAATTAATTTCCTATTATTATAATTCGTAACATGAATAAAAAATATAAAAATCCCTTATTAACTTCCCCCGCTCTATATTATCTACGCCACTGCTCATGATCCAACTATATAATAGATTTATTCTAACTTTCAATGTCGATGTGTAAAATAATTCTCCCCTGTCTTTCACAAGTTTTGCATTGGCTAAACGTGATAATAATCCCATATTGTATGTAACCCCAATGTTTCGATGTTCCCTTTGTATAAGCATTTTATAGTCATGCATCCATTATTTCCATCTCTCTCGTTATTAAGCACGTTCCATGTACGATCTCATAACCCCAATGGAATATCAGGGAGAATCACATGAGGGTTTAACATGTGCGTTGGATTAAACGTAGAAATGTGATATACAGAGTGTTTTAAGTCCATTAACAGTCAATGTCTTCTAACTTTAATTATTATTATTTTTAACTATACAAAAATCATTGACATATCGTCCTATGTATGAAATGCATTGGGAAAAAAAAAACAATATATTTTATCATAGATATTAATAGGCAATTTAGAAGTTTAGAAAATTGGTTACGTAAGCTTAAAATCTTCATAATATCTAACGTTGGGCTTCGTAGATTACAAATTCAAATAAGATGTGTTTTGTTACGTTTTCTTTTCTGTGTCACCCTGTATTTTCATTATTCCTCTGCTCACTATATTTTAATTTCAGACTCGCTTCATATCCCTTCTCAAGTTCTCTCTCTATTAGTATAAAATGTCTTTCCCATGTTAACAATTCTTTCTTTGCCTCTTCAGTTAATACAATTGACTTTTATTCTGTTTGTGTTGCTTATTGAAAAATTTTTTTCACCCCTCGAACTATAGAAGTTTTCTGGAAGGAGTCCCTTTTTTTGGACCGAACGTTTTTTTTGCACAAGTTTTTTGGACAGAATATTTTTTTTTTTTGGACTGAACAAGTTTTTTTTGGAACGAGCAAGTTTTTTTTTCCTCTTTTGGGAAAACCCAGTTAAGTCACATTTATGGGAAAAAAGAAAAAGTCTTTGAAAGATTTAATTTTTTCGTATAAAATAAAACAGATAACGTTTAATTTGAATTTAATTTCCTTAAACCCAAAAATATTAAGAAAGGACGAATTTTAAAATATATCATAGTTTTTTTGTTAATTGTTTCTAAATACATCAAAAAATCAATTAGACTGGGATCCAAATTTTTTTTCAAAAATAAATAAATAATCACGCATTTACAAATTACAATAGAATTATTAATTACCTCGTTTTGTACTATCTTAGAAATAAGTTCTTACAATAACGAGATTTGACGAGACGAGACAAACGGTTACGAGACGAGACCGAGACTGAAACGAGACTTATTTTTTTTTTTTAAATTCTCACCTTCTCTCGTCTCGTGTGAAGCCGTTATAGGAAGATGTTCACCGGTATAGGCACAGGCTAAATGCGACATGCAATGTGAGGTTATTATGTTGAGACTATCTGTGGCATTTAGAGGCATCAGTGTAATGTCAAATTGTGATGTCAAAATATGAACTATTTTTTTTATTTTAATCAACATATAAAGACAAAATGAAATAATAGTATATTATACACCAAAGTCGAGAAGTAATTTTTCTCAGCCGCCGAGCATTATATTATTAATAATAATAAGTTGCAAGGCTGAGAAAAATCTTCTCTACCTTGGTTTATATACTATTTTTTCCACTACTAGAACATTTAATCATTTTTACAACGACATTTTTTTGAATTTTTTGAGTATATATTTGAAATGAATTTAACTGAACAGAAGCAGCTTGTGAATACAATTGAATGATAATTTTCAATAAATTAAATTGACATTTCATTATGTTAATTGCGTTGTGAATTTTAGAACTTTCAAGTAGCGATGAAGACATGAAAAATTCGTTTCATTTGACACTTAGATTTGAAAATATTTATTACATAACCTTAAACTATTTCAAACGAAAATATATCTGATAAAGAATTACTTACCCCTAATTTATTTGATTAGGTCCAAAATTCACTTTAAATGATAGAAATTCAATAGAAAGAACTTATTTACTGTTCGAATTTTTTATAATAATTTTTAAAAAAACTTTTGACAAACGCAATGACAGTTGCATATAATTAATTTGAAAGATTTCCTAAGATCCGCTTACCTCTGACATCACGTTTAGTCTTCAATTGTTGTTATTATCTACTACTAGTAGATAATCAAAAATTATCTACTTGTAGGAGAGAAATTTAACTTCTCGACTCGAATACAGCATAAATAATGACATCTTCTCATACTAGTAGTGGAAAAAATATCATACGATACACGTCCGTTAGGTGTTATTACAGTACTCGTTTTTAAAACAACTCGTACTGTAATATGTCACCTACCAGACTTGTAACGTAAATTATGGTACTGTTTTTTGTCTTAATTTTAACTTTTTGGCAGTGCTCTTATGTCTAATATACGGCAGCGTTACTGTCACCACTCTTCTAAAAGAAAAAATAGGGTAGTACGGGGATCCTACTATACCGAATATCCCAGTAATTACATAGATACGAAATGATTAATTTTACTAAGAATCTGAAATAAATTCTATTGCTGGAACAGCTTATTTCTAGTCGAAAGGGGTAGTTCGTGTCCCTGCGTTATCGAGAATTATTCTTTGCCTAGGTTAAGATCTACCTGTTCCCTGGAAATGTATGTTTTACTGATAATTGTCAGTGGCTGACATAAGTGAAAAATTAATTCACCGCTAAATTCAGTAATCATCGCATTCATCCATATTAAATTATGCTCATATTTACTCTATTAGCATGCGAATATAAGATTCTAGAAGGTCTCAACAATCACCATTACCTCAGAGGCAAGAGAAGACAGCCAAGTAACATTAAAATCATTATGCTTCATGCAAGTTAAATAAAAAATTTATGCGACTACTTGAAAGCCCTAACAGAGACTAACAATAGACATGAGGAGATAAATCAGATAAACTAGCAGGAAAAGTGCCAATAAAATCTCTAATCTGACTGAAACCATTTTGTAACATTACGAAGAAAATAGTCAGGAGAACCATCAATCGATGGAAGCTAAATATATTTTTCAAATGTGGTGGAAAAACTCACCAGGGCAGAGACAGATCAAAGAGTTCGTCATAGGATGTTCGCCAAAATTCACAGAGTCGGAATAGAAAAACTATTAGGTCTTCTTACAGGGCATTGTAGGCTCAACAAATATATGAAGACAATCAGCCTAGCAGAGGAAGTCATTTGCAGGTTTTTTCAGGAAGAGGAGCAGGAAACTGCAGTACATACACTTTGTTGCTGTGAAGGGCTATGTAGACTAAGGTTTCTACTATATGGCGAAGAAAAGCCTAAAGCGGAATGCTACACAAGTGTAACTGTTGACTAGATTATGTAATTTAATAACTAGGATAACTCTAGATAAGGTTCTCTAATCGAGAAGACAACCATAATAGATCTAAAAAGGTCGAAGACAGACTTGCTGTGGCCGTCCCAATTGGAACAGCAGTGCAGTCCGTCGACCTTTAGAGATAGGTCAAGCTGAAGCCAAGTCCAAGTTGTACCGGAGTCTAGAACCGTCAGTCCGACTACACCACGCCGCCAAGCCAATCGTCCGTTACACACCTTTTCTCCGCCGGATTTTATGGGTAATAAATAAAAGTTTTATTTATTATTATTTGTTTCTGTTTTAACATCCTAGCAGCTAATACCCAGGTTACGCAACCAAGTAGGGCAAGTAAAGACCGCCCTTCTGGCCGCCAGTGATTTTGGTCGATACCATAACGACCCCTGGAGTATTTCTTTCTCCACTGACGCTGCCCGTGCAGTGGCCTTCACACTCTAAACGGAAGGTGGCGCCCGAGGCAATCCGAAACCTGGACTAAGGCTATAGTCCCTTCTTTTCTATCTAATAATCTAGATTCGATTGACGTAAAAATAAATAGAGCAGAAGATTTTTTATTCATCAACGACAAGAAAAAGCAATTGGTCGTGTTTTTGTATTAAACAAACATTCAATTCAGTAAAAACTGTTTATGTTGTTGATGGAACCTTTAGCTATTGTACCATATATTTCTACCAGTTATTTTAAAAAATGTATCGAGAGTGGTTTTCAATTTAACTCAGATGAATTTTTTTCCGATTTAGAATTATCAATTCATCAATCTGTAGGTAAATGTGATTTGGTCCAATTCTAAATTATTCAGATTTTGATTCCATTTTTCTTAATCTTGGTACAGGAAAATTCAACAATTGGAGTTGACTGCTGCTTACCATGATGAAGCATCGGAAATAGGATGTTGATTAGGATGGATCTTTATATTGCTATTTTTGGATCATTCTATGTACTTTTTAAGTTCCCACTAACACCTACCTATAACCAGGTAAATAAGGTGAAATCCTAAGTAACTTTTTTGGGCTCCGTATGACATGGGAGAGTGGGCTTTGCGAACAGAACCTTCTTCGGGGGGTTTTCTAACACATATATCCAGTGTTTCCACAATGATGAGAAGTTCCCCTTTGAAGAGGAATTTACACTTCAGAGGGAAAGGAAAAGGGGAAAGAGCTAGAGAGGGAAAATCGAGGCGAGAAAATCTAAAAAAAATATTATATTTTTCCTTGGTAGAATCACTTCTATCTTATGGACTGTTGGGATGGGGAGGTGTAAATGACTGTTACTTAAATCAACTAACACTTTACAGAAATAGATTTTAAAAATAATATATAAAGAGCGACACAAACGAGAAATATTATTTCCCCGTAGTGAGAAAAATATTGGTCAAAGGCAAGTAAATACAGTTATTCTCCGATTTGGTAAATCAAAAATTTTGTTAAAAAAAAATATATATATAACATAAAATAATAAAATTATAGCTCAATTAAGACTTTTCCCGAATTTACCTGACTGTGGCTATCTAAAAATCGATTATGTAAAAGAAAATTTTTTTTGTTAAACATATATACAAGTGGGCTACTTCTGTGTTTTTTTGTTTATTTGCAAATATTTACTTATTTTATTCATTCACTTATTTATATTTTAAATGTATTTATTTTGTATTGTATTTAATGTAATTTGAATTTTATGTATTTCAAATTCGATTTTCATTAATTGTGTAATGATTTATTTTCGAGGTGAAAAAGGGGAAAGTCAATTGAAGCGTGGTGGGAACTAAAACCATTAAAGTGAAAACACTGCACATATCTGACATTAATCTAAAAGCTGACCATCGGTGGGATTTGCGAATATACCTAAGATTATAACTATAAAACTATTAATATATGATATTATTAAATTATTATTTGAAAATGTACAAAAGATAAATATAAGTAATGATTGAATACCTAAAATGGCAACAAATAAAATGATTTTTAATTTACTTAAATGATTAATAAACTTTATATTACATGTGAAATAATTTTTTTATAATCCTAACTGCTAAATATAATTTACCATAAAAAAATAGGAACATATAATTTTCAAATTTAAAGAAATATTAAAATTTCCTCATCATGTTACATTTAAGAAAATAAGAAATAAATTTACATGAATAAATTCAAGTTGAATAATAAATAATTCTTAATCTTTCAAATTGTTAATTTCATTTCCGACATTTTAAAAATTACTAACTTTACCCACTTATTCAGAAATTTGGTATTAAAAGTTATTTTTGTTAAATTGATCCATAAAATATTAAATACTAATGAAATTTGAGGTTGAAGAAATGCAAAAATGTTAAACAAAAAAAGTGCGCAGGATTTTTCTAAAATGTACCAAATATACAAAAAGTTCTGTGTGAAAAAATAAGTGAAAAATAACATTTATTGAATTATTTTTTATAAGTATCCATTTACTGCTTTATTAAAATATAAAAATAAATCCGACACAAATTCAACTTAATAAAAAAAAATACCTGCAGTGTTCGCAAACCCCACGGTCTATAAACTGACCGAGGGTAGGCCAGGTATATGTTCACAAGTTCCACGGTTTGCAAAGCCCACGTGCTCAAATCCCACGCCAACTTATTTTTAACCATTTTTTGAGCGTAATTACCCATAGACACAAAACGGCCCTGTACATATTATTTTCTGATAATTAGGCAGAAAATTTGATAGCAGCTTAAATGACGAATTAGATGAAATGCTTGGAATAAAGATATAAATATCGTAGAAAAAATATAGTAGGTACTAAAATAATTAAGTACTTATAAAATACTCGTTTGATTTTATTTCAATCACCCGGTATATTCTGGTGCCAACTTTTTGAGGCTCTCAATTTTTATGGAATCTAACGAGCTTTTATCATTTCAATTTTTTTATAGATTCCCAGGATGTTATACTAGTTAATATTGTGTAATTAACTTCTTAGAATGACTACATTCATTAGTGATAATAAGTTATTTTAATTAAAAGCCAGTATTAATTATAGACTCTTTAATGAATATTTAATAGACCTTTTATTTTACATCTTTATACTTATACTACAACCATGCCGGTACAAGTTCGAATGTTTTTTTTTTTATAAATTACACAATTTCTTTCTAATTTGTTTCTAAAATAAAAAATAGAAAAATATTGGGAAGTTTTTAATTTTTCCCAATATATTTCCTAAAACATAAAAAATGACCGGAAAAATACAAATATTCCAATCCTACAACAAGAGTAAAAATATTTACAATAGGTACTCAAATTTAAATAAATATTTACAATATGTACAACTTTCTATATAACTAATTTTACAAATTGTATTGCTTTTTAATTTCTACCAAGTAATAAATAGCTATTCTCACTTATACAATTTATGTTACAAAAAATAAGTTATTCTTCACAATTACACTTGTAATTAATTATAATTTACTTGAATTATTCAAAGTGGGAACCATTAAACATTTTTCTTCGTTTAACATTTTTTTTAATAATAATAAATGAAATAAAAAATTAGGTTTTGTAAGAGATTGCAGAGTTGTGACTAATCTTGAAACCAATGACTTAAATTTTTTTTTTAAGTTGATTGTATAATTTTTAGCCATAACATTGGATAAAATAATATTTTTATAATGAAATTTGTCAGTTATAAGAAATAGTGGGTAAAATGACGTTATTATATAAAATGCAATTTATTTTTAACTCTAGTTAGGTAGTTTTTCCCTTATTGAAAAATAACACTAATGATACGGTTCTGTCCATCTATCCGTCCATCTGTTAGGGCTTCACACGAGCCGAAATAAGGCGATGGTAACAGATGGTTACCAGATTTTAGATTTCACAAATTTATCGTAACCTATGCAGACTTTTTTTATTATAAAAAATTAAATGTTTATACTGCTTGTTAGTTTATTTTTCTCGGAAATTCAGAAAAAAAATTTGAAGAAATATGAACGAGACTCTCGGGTCTCGCCATATGTTATCTCGGTATCGCCTAAATAATTTTCAAAAAGGTCTCATCTCGGTTTTACGAGACGAAACCAGAAATGTTTCGTTCTCGTGTAAAGTCCTACCATCTGTCCGTCCGACCGTCCGTCTATTTGAATTTATTTCTCAGGAACTATAACAGATAGCGACAAACGGTGAACGGCTATAAATTCGGCACATCTTGAATGTATGCATAGGCTAGTTTCATGTTTCTGTGACTTCCGGTTTCTAAGCTGGTTTTACAAACCTCTGCCAGCTTCTCCTCAAACGGTGTTGCATCACTTAGAGACTTCGGCCCATCGAACCAACAGTTTAAAATTTATCAAAATAATAATTACGTGTATAATTTTTTAAAGAAAATTAAAATTCAAGAAAAACTTAAACTGGAAAAACGTTTTCCTATGCAAAACATTTTAGTTTGTATAGTTCCCGAGGGTTCGAAAGGGCCGGCCCGATAATACTCAAATTCAATAGGATTCTTTCCTAGAGAAAACTTAATAGTAAAGAAAAAACCGGAACTAGATCGGAGCTTTCGTTCAAAAGTTATGACGAGATGGCCGGACAAGATTTATTTTGGATTTTCGGAATCTTTGAAACGTTGAGAAAAGTGATAAAAAATTAGTATAAGAATTTTTTTTCGCCATCACGGACTTAACTCAGAATTTGCTGATATTTCTGATTTTTGTTAAATTTGAAAATAAGGAAAGTAGGGAAAAATATTGACAAATAGCAAACAATAGAAAAAAATATGAAAAAATATAGAAAATGAAGATAAAGTCAGGAAAATAGAGAAAAACAAGAAAAAATGGAAAAAATAGGGTAAAAAGGGAAAATTATAAAAAATAGGAAATAATATAGAAAAATAGGACAAAATATGGAAAAATAGGAATAAATGGAGAGATTATGGAAAAATAAAGAAAACAGGATAAACTAATAAAAAACAGGAAAAAATAAAAAGAAATATGGAAAATAGGAAAATACAAAATATAGTGAAAATATGAGGATAATAGAGAATAACAAGTGAAAAATATTGAAATTAGTGAAAAATAAGGAAAATAGTGAAAAATTGGAAAAAATCGGGCAAAATGTGGAAACATACAGGAATAGAGTGGAAAAGAGAAAATATGGAAAAATAAAATAAAATAGGAAAACAAAGTAAAACGGGAAAAAATTGAGAATAATAAGAGCAAATACGGACAAATAGAGAACAATAAAAAAAAATAATGAAAAACAGAAAAAATATAAAGAAATAGTAAAAAATAGAGAAAAATATGGAAACATGGATAAAGTAGTTAAAAATAGGGAAACGGTATCAAAAAATGGAGAAAAATGAGGAAAATAGAACAAAATAGAGAAAAACAAGTATCAATAAGGACAAATAGGAAAAAATACAGAAAATATCAAAAGCTAATGCAAAATAGAAAGAAATAGAAAGATGAAGGAAAATAGGAAAAATAGAAAAAATAGGGAAAAATAGCAATGGAGAAATAGCAGGGAAGATGGAAAAAATAGAGAAATAGTAAAAAATTTTGAAAAATATGGAAAATCGGAATATATAGTAACAAAGAGGGCAAAATATGGGAAAAATAGAGAAATTTTGGAAAAATAAAGCAAAATGGGAAAGTAGGGAAATTTAAGAAAAAATACCGAAAAAAATGGGTAAAAATAGCGCAAAATAGGGAAAATAGAGGAAATTAAGAAAAAATAAGGAAAAATAGAAAAAAATAGGGAAAAACAAATAGAAATAGGTACAAATGAGGTAAAATATTGTAAATAGGAAAAATAAAGGGAAGCAGAAAAAAATAGAAGCAGACAGGAAAAATAGAAAAAATGGGTAAAAATAGTGAAAAATAGAAAGAATAGGGGAAAATAGGAAAATTTGCGAAAAATATGAAAACATAGTAAAACCAGAAGAAAGTTAGAAAAACATAAATGAAATAGGGAAATTGGAGTTAAATAGAGAAAAATCGGAAAATATAGAAAAATAGGGGAAAATCTGGAAGGGACAAATACGGATAAATACGGAAAACAGAAAAAAATAATGAAAAAGAGGAAACATAAGGAAGAAATAAGTACAAATAGGAACACAAATGAGGAAACATAATGTAAATAGGATAAAATAAAGGGAATCAGAAAAAAATAGAAACAGACAGGAAAAATGGAAAACATGGGGAAAATACCGAAAAATAGAGAAACTAGGAGAAATACGAAAATTTGTGAAAAATATAAAAAAATAAGTACAAATCGGAACAAATGAGGAAAAATCAGGAAAATAGGATAAAATAAAAGGAAGCAGGAAAAACAGAAATCGACAGGAAAAATGGAAAAAATTTGGGAAATAGGGGAAAATAGGAAAATATGAAAAAATAGTAAAAAACAGAAAAAAGTTAGAAAAATATAAATGAAATATAGAAATTAGACTTAAATAGAGAAAAACCGGAAAATATATGTGGAAATAGTGAAAAATAGGGGAAAATATGGAAAGAGTAAATATAAAAAATAATAGGAACAAATACGGAAAACAGCGTTAAATTTCACATTGGAATGCTATTATTGAAACCGGTAATATCACTTCCGGTTCTGATGTTAAACCAGTTTTGAAACCGGAAGTCATAAAAATCTGAAAATCTATTTGGTAGCTATTCTTGGTATGCTGAGTTTATTACAGTTGACCGTTTGTTTCTATCTCTTTTGGTTTTTGAGTTATAAATGCGGACACACGGACAGACAGACAGAGCCGTATTATAAGACTTCTCTCTAAACTTTAGGGTTTAAAACAGTTACTAATTATTCTACATTGAAACAAAAAAATTAAAAAAAAAAAAAACATGTTAAACGAGGACCCAAGAGTAAAAGTGAAGAATAATATGGTTCTGTATAACGTCGTGAAACAATAATGACACAATAAAAAGTGTTATTTAGTACCACACAGCTCGCAATTGTGTTCAAATGAATGGTACATTAATACATTTTTTTTTGCCGAACGAACCTCTGAGAACTGTAGAATTAAAGAAACAATGCCAACATACTAAAAGGATGTCGGCAAAAAGTGGACCAACTCTTTAAGAGGAGCTTTGGCTCTGTTTAATAGTGTATACCTCCGGGAGAAGACTGACAAAAAAAACGACCAATATTGTCAACAAAGTTCAGAAATCTGTACAGAATTTTAGTTATTTCAGTTGACTCGCCTGAATCAGATCGTCGACCATTTAGTGATTCTACACTATAAAAAATTTCATCTAAAATCTCAAATTTATCTCTTGACGAAAATTGTGTTTTTTTTTGTTTTATTTTAAGCCGTGCTTTACTAAATTGTACTTTATTTAGACTCTAATAAAATTAATACTACCCAAATATCTGATTCTTTCAATATTTATCAACAATTTGGTATTTTCTAATTGTTTATTTTGAGATTAGCATATCAATAATTTTAAAATTTTAATTGGTATAAAAAAATGAACCATCTGTTTTTTGTTGACGATAAAAAATTTTTTTTCCTACAGTTCTATTTTTGTTCGACAAAAATATCTTTCTAAACAAAACCTACTTTATCTAATATATACAAACTTATTATAAGTTTACATTCCATCACAATAATTGTAAAATAAATAAATAACGAAATTTAAATTGTCACTGTGGAAGCATAAAATTATCACCAAATTAATTTGACTATTTCAGAAAATTCTTTTTTATTTAAGCCATATTTTTATTGATTATTATAATTTAAAAAAAAGATCAGTAATTTCTTGAGTACAGTCGAATCAAATTATTTTCAATATATATGAATAAGACAAATGAAACATTATTGCTGCTAAACATTGTACATTCACAAATTTTGATTAATTTCTTAATGGAGACAAACTCGACATAAAATTCCACAAATATTTTATTTATGATAGCGGTAAAACTAGTCAAACGACAAAAATGAAAAAAAAAATCGGTTGTATCCAGAGACGAATACTTTTTTAGTTATTTAATGTTATTTTTTTTATTTTTGACAGGTGACAGTTGGAGGAATAATTTTGACTGTTTTGAATAGAGATTTTCAAGTGCTTTTAAATGACATATTACAAGTCAAATTCTGTCATTTTTTGACAGTGACACTTCCGTTTGACAGATGTCGTACAAAAATTAATGAGTTCCTCCAAAGTATAACCGAAACTCATATACCAAATTTCAGCTTAATAGGATTAAGCGTGTGGCTTCTATCATGGAAGAATACACACAGACCGATACACAGACAGACACATAGACAGACACGCAGGCAGATAGACAGACAGACTTCCACCTGAAAATGGTCTTAAACGTCTCAGGGGACCTCAAAATTTAAAATAGATATTTCCATCTTTATCTCGAAATTTTTTTAACACACTCACAATACTTTCCCTTCTCGAATGATGAGTCGGAAAAGTAAAAAATCAGAAAAATCAAAAAAAAAATAAAAAAAAAAACAGAAAAAATAAGAAAAAACAGAAAACTTTGGAACAAATTGAAAGAAACATCGGAAAATATAAAAAAAAAATGAAAAATAAAATTGTGAAATTCGGAAAAAATAAAAAAAAACGAAAAAAAACTTTAAAGATCGCAAAAAACAAAACGAAAAAGAATTCGCAAAAACGAAAGAAATCGAAATATATCACAAAAATAGCAAAAATCGCAAAAAAACGCAAAAACAAAAAAACAACCAAAAAACCGGAAACTATTGTAACCATAAAAAAATAATAACAGGAAAAGAAAAAATTCGAAAGATTTGAAGTAAATCGTAAAAAGCCTTAAAAAATCGCAAAAAATCCCAAAAAAAAATTTCAAAAAATAGCAAATAATTACAAAAAAATTAGATGAATAAGATTAGAAAACAAATAAAAAAATAGAAAAAAACAAAATAATATAAGAAAAAAATAAAGATATTTTAAAAAAATCAAAAAAAAAAACAGAAAAAAAAAAACAAAAAATCAGAAAAATCGGAAAATCAGAAAAAATAATTCAAAAAATAAGAAACACCAGGAAATATCAGAAAAATAGAAAAAATCAAAAATAACAGAAAAAATATCTTTTCCAGGATTATTAGGATTCAAAAATCTCTAAAAAATGGCAACAATATCCCAAAAAAAATGCAAAAAAATCGTAAATAGTTACAAAAAAACAGAGGAATAAGAAAAAATTAGAAAACAAATAAAAAAATAGAAAAAAACAAAATAATATAAGAAAAAAATGAAGAAATATTTTAAATAATCGAAAAAAACCAGAAAAAAAAACAAAAAATCAGAAAAAATCGGAAAATCAGAAAAACTATATAAAAAAATCAGAAAAAAAACAGAAAAAATCAAAAATAACAGAAAAAATATCATTTCCATGATTATTAGGATTCAAAAATCCTTAATTTTACAGGTTATACATATGACATAAATCTGTAAATAATCAGAAAGAACAGAAAAAATCCGACAGGAAAATCAAAAAAAAAATCACAAAAAATAATATTTTAGAAAAAGTAAAAAGAAAAACAGTAAAATGAAAATAAAAAATAAAAAAATCGAAAAAAAATTTATCATAATTTTTGAAAAATTCAGAAAATAAATTGAAAAAAATCATAAAAAAAACTAAAATATCAGAAAAAAATCATTAAAAATTAGCAAAAAATATGAAAAAAATGAAAAGAAAATATCATAAAAATAAGAAAAAAAATTTTCAGATATTTAATGTTAAAGTTTCAAATTTTGACATTTTTTTATTTTTGACAGGTGACAGTTGGAGAAATAATTTTAACTGTTCTGAATAGAGATTTTCAAGTACGTTCAAATGACATATTGCAAGTCAAATTCCGTGACATATTGCATCTGTCATATTTTGATAGTGATACTTCCGTTTAACAGATGTCGTACAAAAACTAATGGGTTCTTACGACGGGTAACCCAAACCCACATACCAAATTTCAGCTGAATTGGATTAAACGTGTTGCCTCTATCGTGGAAGAATACAGACAGACAGACAGACAGACAGACTTTCATCTGGAAATGGTCTTAATCATCTCAGGTGACCTCAAAATGGATATTTCCATCTTTATCTCGAAAAATTGTTTTAGTAGGGAAAGTAATTGGAGTTAATGAAGCATCTCGTGAAATTATTTCTATAACCCAATCTGGTCACCTTTGAAAAATCGCCTGGTCTATCGACTTTTGTCAATATCAGATTTGATTAGAGTCACATGCCTATTTCGGATTTTGGCAGATTTTCCAATGATGTAGTTTTTTAGCTGATCCTGAATTTCACATACATTCGCCAAATTGAACTTTTATTATCATTTGTTGATGATTTATTACAAAAATACTGACTTCTGTTTTTACCAGAAGAAGAAAAAGCTAAACACATTTTTACAGCTAGTTTAAAAATTTAAATTAATTGGCCGCATTCAGCAGAAGTAACCGATTATCAAACGATGACTTATCGATTAGTGAATCTGCTTAATGACCTTTAGGCACTTGACATCTTCTTTCATTGTTGACAGACGACAGAAAGATCAGAAATGTGACATGTGCAAAAGTAAACAAAAGTAAAGTGATAATTATTTGTTTATATTTTGAAAAGTCTAAAGTTTTTAGCAGAAGCATATGGCCTTTTATAAACATATATCACTTCAAAGTCTTCCATTTCAGTGAAAAACTCACACATGCAGTGTAAAAAATGTAAAAATGGATTCAAAAAAAAACATATGAGTTATGAGTTATGATCATCACCACAAAACATTCACTTCAGTTGGTGTGAGTTTTAAATCTAATCACGATGTGCTAACTAATCGTATTTCAAATTCGATGTTTTAAATGGCGGTCGATAACTCATCATTTGATTACTAATCGCTCTTTTATATATCATTCAGCAGAATATAATAAATCGATTGCTTCTGCTGAATGCGGCCATTGTTCTTACCAAGTAAATTTACATGTAAAAGCTCATACTGAACGCCAGAAATTTGTAGATTCGTGGAAAAAAGTGACTTTAAGACATGCTAACTAAGAGTGGTACTTAACATTTGGGCGGAGGTAAATGTGCCACCAAATATACCTGACCAGAAAAGTGTACCGGTAAATGTGCCACCGACCAAAAATGTTCTTTAAATACAAATAGGTATTTGTGAAACTAACAGTTGGGGTATTATTTTATAATTGCAATAAATTAGTGAAATTTTATTCTTTAAACTAAATGTCACATAGAATGCGCTATTGTATTGAATTAACCAGTGTTGGAGTCAGTTATATGACTATTATACAGTATGTTCAGGAAAGTTGGCAACAGCTTCATGGTTGTGGTCATTTTCTGTTCGGCTGATTACATGATCGGGTCCTATTACAATAAACACTTTTATACAACGCCAAAATGTTTCACCACTCTTTAAAGTCTCTCTTTTTAAAGTCTTTTCTTTTTTAAATTTAAAATTATTGAGCAAGAAAAGCTCATTTCCGTACATACTTTTGACAATTTTAAGATCCATTATGAAAAATACAAAAGACAACTTGAGACTAAATTGTTAAGTAGATAAGAGCGTGATTTACTTTACGAACAGAAAGTTATAAGTAGTGTAAGCAGTAGTTTCGTAGTCCCCCGTTTTTTTTTAATTTTTAAGAAATCAAAAAATATATATAAAGAGATAAAGGTTAAATCTAGGCTCCTAATCTCGAAAATTGTCAAAATATGTTTTAATTTTTTCTGAAAAAAAAAATCGTGAAAATCCTTAAGAACCTAAAAATGTTCAACAAGTTTACGATTTTTTTTTCAAAAAAAGCAGATAAAATTTTTCAAATTTGGGAGAGCAAGAGCAAAGATTTAACCATTATCTACACATTATTATTTTTTTTATATATTTTAATCAAAAATAAGAAAAAAAATTGGGGTACTACGAAACCCTTACATTTTCTAGAATGAATCTCGTTCCTGTTTAGGAAGTGGCTCCCTCACGGAATATTAACAAAATCGAGTTTTATAAATGAAAATAAAATACTATCTGTTTTACTTTTACTTTACGAGGGACACACAATATGTATTTAAAAATATCGAATCATGTCTTATAATTTATTTTCACTCATAAAATTATTTTTATATTGAATTACTTATACTCTTTTGTTTTGTTTTCAATCATTGCTTATGCCCTGATTAATCTGTCAGGTTGAGGCCCTTTTCTCTGGTGGCACAAATACCTATGTAATTTTAAAATCCTAAACAGGTTGAATATTATTATTGGTGGCACATTTACCTCCGCCGTAACATTTCAGCAAATAGCACAACTGCCATACCATGTTTAAAGTTTTCACTGTTTAACCTGATCTTGTTGATATTCTCATTAGACGTTCGATTGTTCAACTTAAAAAATGCTTTCCTATCTTCAATACAAATTATCTAGAATATACCATAAAGCATTGATGATGAGGATTTTTTCGAAAAAATAGGAAGTGTTGGCCAAAAGTGTTAAAGAGCATTGTTTAAGTAACTGTTTATTAATTTAGTAGGTTATAAAAACTAACTATATCAAAAAATAATTTGATTCAACCGTACTTATACTGTCTATTATCAAATCCTACTGTTTGTTTTTGAACTAAAATAAATTAATGTATTAAAAAAATGTTCTAATTGGCTTAAATACAAAATAATGACATATTTGCAATAATAACAGTCTAAATGATGCAATCGACTTAATTTTACCAATTATGCATGGCCGACAACATAATTAACACGAACCAACATTTTAATTACTATGTTTTGAATTAAAAAAAAACGCGATAACTTTATTAGTATGTAATATTTGTTTCTGATTACTGTCTCCGTTCATATTTACTTTTCACAATGTCAATACCAGTCCCCGGCTTTATTTTATATTTAGAGTTAATTAATCTTTATAATCAAATTAACGCCTTCCTTACGTTATTCATTTATGGAAATAAAATCGTAAACAATATTTTTAGATACAACATAATTATGAATTTTTTTTGTGTTTAAGTTAAAAACAAATTTGCAACAGCCGGTAAACAATTTTTTTTACTTACATAAATATAACTAATTTTTTTTATAAAATGTTCAACTTTGGATTGTTTATAAACTAAAATGTTAATGCATAATTGGTAAAATTTAATAATTTACACAGTCCTACGAACTACTTCCTTTATCATGTAACTCCTGTAATTCCTCCTCTTCCTTTGATAACGGTATCGTCGAATGATTATAAAGTCCTTGAGCCATTAATTGAAGAGCCAGAGGATTTTTCTGACCGGAAGCTTTTTTAATTTTAGCCCTTTTGTTCTGGAACCAAATTTTAATTTGAGCTTCGTTTAAACCCAATTCAGCGCTTAATTGCTGTCGTCGCTTTTCTGTCAAATAGCGGTTTTCCGCGAACTCGTGTTTCAGTCTTGCCAATTGTGCACCGGAAAATGCTGTCCGAGGCCTCTTTTCTTCAGGCGTTGTGGGAGCTACTGCTTTGCCTCCGCCTGCTTTCTTTGGTCTTCGAGTTCTTGGACCTGTAAAAAAAATACGATTTTAAATAACAGCAAAAATTATCTAAATTGAAAAATTAATGTAATTGAATATAAATCAATTAGAAGTAAGAAAGAGACATAACAGACAGAACAGTTAAATAATGAAAAAATAAAAAAATATTTAAAGGATAATTTAGAAAAATGAAGAAAATATTCTTTTACAAAGATCGTATTACAAAAATATTGTCTTAATGTCGAAAATTAATATTTTTTGGTGATTTTTGTAAATTATAAGATTTAGTCCTTAGACGAGATTTTCTTATTTCTAATTATTATTTCTCCTTAATTTTTTTTAAACTTTTTGTATAGTAAAAAATCCCATTGTATCAAATTTCAAGTTTCTCAGATTTTTTTTTTGGAATTTTGTTATCAAGAAATGAAAAAAAATCTCTCACTTGTATTTATTTTTGTACAAAATTTTATTAAAAAAAATTGTTTTTTAATTTTTTATGTCACCAAACGATTTTTTTCTCTAAAATATCTCATTGGATCAAATTTTAGGTTTCTCAGATATTTTTTTTGAATTTTGTCATCAGGAAATCAACAGAAATCTCATTTGTCCTTATTTTCTTTCAAAATTTATTACAAAAAATTGTTTCATAATTTTCGATTTCGCCAAACGATTTTGCTGACTGAAAAATCCCAATATATGAAATTTTGTATTTCTCAGATTTTTTTGGAATTTTATCATCAACAAATCAATAAAGATCTGTCATTCGTCGTGATTTTTGTACAAAATTTATTAAAGAAAATTGTTTCATTAACTTTTAGTTTCACCAATCGATTTTTTTATTAAAATATTTTACTGTATCAAATTTTTAAGCTTCTCAGATTTTTTTTTTAATTTTTGTCATCAAGAAATCAATAAAAAACTCATTCGTCCTTATTTTTGTATAAAATTTAGTTAAAAAATTGTTATATAATTTTTGGTTTCACCAAACGATTTGGTGTACTAAAATATCCATTTGCATCAAATTTTAAGTTCCTTAGATTTTTTTTGGATTTTTGTCATCAAGAAATCAAAAAAAATCTCTCATTCGTCCTTATTTTCGTTCAAAATTTATTAAAAAAAATTTTTATATAATTTTTGGTTTTACCAAATGATTTTGTGTACCAAAATATGCAATTGTATTAAATTTTATTTTTCTCTGATTTTTTTTTTGAATTTTGCATCAAGAAATCAATAAAAATCTCTCATTCGTCCTAAATTTTGATCAAAATTTATTAAAAAAATTGTTATATAATTTTTGATTTCACCAAATGATTTTGTGTACTAAAATATACAATTGCATCAAATTTTAGATTTCTCAGATAATTTTTTTGACTTTTGTCATCAAGAAATCAATAAAAATCTCTTATTCGTCCTTATTTTCGTTCAAAATTTATTAAAAAAATTTTTATATAATTTTTGATTTTACCAAATGATTTTGTGTACCAAAATATACAATTGTATTAAATTTTATTTTTCTCTGATTTTTTGTTTGAATTTTGCATCAAGAAATCAATAAAAATCTCTCATTCGTCCTAAATTTTGATCAAAATTTATTAAAAAAATTGTTATATAATTTTTGATTTCACCAAATGATTTTGTGTACTAAAATATACAATTGTATCAAATTTTAGATTTCTCTGATAATTTTTTTGACTTTTGTCATCAAGAAATCAATAAAAATCTCTCATTCGTCCTTATTTTCCTTCAAAATTTATTAAAAAAATTTTTATATAATTTTTGATTTTACCAAATGATTTTGTGTACCAAAATATACAATTGTATCAAATTTTAGATTTCTCAGATAATTTTTTTGACTTTTGTCATCAAGAAATCAATAAAAATCTCTCATTCGTCCTTATTTTCCTTCAAAATTTATTAAAAAAATTTTTATATAATTTTTGATTTTACCAAATGATTTTGTGTACCAAAATATACAATTGTATCAAATTTTAGATTTCTCAGATAATTTTTTTGACTTTTGTCATCAAGAAATCAATAAAAATCTCTCATTCGTCCTTATTTTCCTTCAAAATTTATTAAAAAAATTTTTATATAATTTTTGATTTTACCAAATGATTTTGTGTACCAAAATATACAATTGTATCAAATTTTAGATTTCTCAGATAATTTTTTTGACTTTTGTCATCAAGAAATCAATAAAAATCTCTCATTCGTCCTTATTTTCCTTCAAAATTTATTAAAAAAATTTTTATATAATTTTTGATTTTACCAAATGATTTTGTGTACCAAAATATACAATTGTATCAAATTTTAGATTTCTCAGATAATTTTTTTGACTTTTGTCATCAAGAAATCAATAAAAATCTCTCATTCGTCCTTATTTTCCTTCAAAATTTATTAAAAAAATTTTTATATAATTTTTGATTTTACCAAATGATTTTGTGTACCAAAATATACAATTGTATCAAATTTTAGATTTCTCAGATAATTTTTTTGACTTTTGTCATCAAGAAATCAATAAAAATCTCTCATTCGTCCTTATTTTCGTTCGAAATTTATTAAAAAAATTTTTATATAATTTTTGATTTTACCAAATGATTTTGTGTACCAAAATATACAATTGTATCAAATTTTAGATTTCTCAGATAATTTTTTTGACTTTTGTCATCAAGAAATCAATAAAAATCTCTCATTCGTCCTTATTTTCGTTCGAAATTTATTAAAAAAATTTTTATATAATTTTTGATTTTACCAAATGATTTTGTGTACCAAAATATACAATTGTATCAAATTTTAGATTTCTCAGATAATTTTTTTGACTTTTGTCATCAAGAAATCAATAAAAATCTCTCATTCGTCCTTATTTTCCTTCAAAATTTATTAAAAAAATTTTTATATAATTTTTGATTTTACCAAATGATTTTGTGTACCAAAATATACAATTGTATCAAATTTTAGATTTCTCAGATAATTTTTTTGACTTTTGTCATCAAGAAATCAATAAAAATCTCTCATTCGTCCTTATTTTCGTTCGAAATTTATTAAAAAAATTTTTATATAATTTTTGATTTTACCAAATGATTTTGTGTACCAAAATATACAATTGTATCAAATTTTAGATTTCTCAGATAATTTTTTTGACTTTTGTCATCAAGAAATCAATAAAAATCTCTCATTCGTCCTTATTTTCCTTCAAAATTTATTAAAAAAATTTTTATATAATTTTTGATTTTACCAAATGATTTTGTGTACCAAAATATACAATTGTATCAAATTTTAGATTTCTCAGATAATTTTTTTGACTTTTGTCATCAAGAAATCAATAAAAATCTCTCATTCGTCCTTATTTTCGTTCAAAATTTATTAAAAAAATTTTTATATAATCTTTGATTTTACCAAAAGATTTTGTGTACCAAAATATACAATTGTATTAAATTTTATTTTTCTCTGATTTTTTTTTTTTAATTTTTGCATCAAGAAATCAATAAAAATCTCTCATTCGTCCTTATTTTCGTTCGAAATTTATTAAAAAAATTTTTATATAATTTTTGATTTTACCAAATGATTTTGTGTACCAAAATATACAATTGTATTAAATTTTATTTTTCTCTGATTTTTTTTTTTGAATTTTGCATCAAGAAATCAATAAAAATCTCTCATTCGTCCTAAATTTTGATCAAAATTTATTAAAAAAATTGTTATATAATTTTTGATTTCACCAAATGATTTTGTGTACTAAAATATACAATTGTATCAAATTTTAGATTTCTCAGATAATTTTTTTGACTTTTGTCATCAAGAAATCAATAAAAATCTCTTATTCGTCTTTATTTTCGTTCAAAATGTATTAAAAAAATTCTTATATATTTTTTGATTGCACCAAACGATTTTGGGTACCAAAATATAAAATTGTATCGAAATTTTATTTTTCTCAGATTTTTTTTGAATTTTGTCATCAAGAAATCAATAAAAATCTCTCATTCGTCCTTATTCTCGTTCAGAATTTATAAAAAAAAAAATTATATAATGTTTGATTTCACCAAACGATTTTTTGTATTAAAATATACATTTTTATCAAATTTTAGGTTTCTCAGATTTTTTTATTGGAATTTTTTCATCAAGAAATCAATAAAAATCTCTCATTCGTCCTTATTTTGGTTCAAAGTTTATTAAAACATATTGTTTTATAAATTTTGATCTTACCAACTATTTTTGTTTACTAATATATCCCTTTGTATTAAATTTCAAGTTTCTCAGATTCCTTTGAATATTTGTTATCAAAAAATCAATAAAAATATCTTTATTTTTATTAAAAATTTATTAAAAAAAATTGTTTCATAATTTTTGATTTCACCTAAGGTTTTTTGACTAAAATATCACATTGTATCAAATTTTAGGTTTCTCAGATTCTTTTGAATATTTGTTATCAAAAAATCAATAAAAATCTCCTTATTTTCGTTCAAAATTTATTAAAAAAAATTATTTAATAATTTTTAATTTCACCAAACGTTTTTTTTTTACTAAAATATCACATTGTATCAAATTTTAGGTTTCTCATACTTTTCTTGGTATTTTGTCATCAAGAAATCAATAAAAATCTGTCATTTGTCCTTATTTTTATTCAAAATTTATTAGAAAAAAAATGATTAATAATTTCTAATTTTCACCAAACATACTTCATCTTCCTAAATTTATTTTTCCTTTAATTTTGCATTGTATCGTATATCGTAATTTTCTGCTCTTAAGATTTTGATTGTATCTATAATTGTTTATTCATTTTATTATTGTTTATTTATTCTTCTCAAAACAACTACGTTGATTATTCGGTCCTTAAGATTAAATATTCTTTACAGTTACCACAGCCACTATAGGATGTGTTAAAGTGAGAGGTTCTCAGAGCCGATCTTTAGGTACTTCAGATCCGTCTGGTTCGGTCTTTAGGTTCTTCAGGTCCGCCTGGATCGGTCTTTAGGTACATCAGCTCCGTGTGGTCTAGTCTTCAGCTCCGTCTGGGTCAGGCTTCAGGTACTTCAGCTCCGTGCAGTCTAGTCTTCAGCTCCACCTGGTCCGATCTTGAGGTACTTCAGCTCCATCTGATCTGATAGTAGACGTACCTGATAGAACTGAAGAATAGATGAGAAGGAGCTGATCAAGACCGGATCAAACGGAGCTGAAGACTAGACTAGACTGAAGTACCTGAAGACCGGCTCTGACAAGCTGAAAGTCTGCATTCTCTCACTCTAATACATTGAATTCCCTATAGTTGCGGTCGGAACGCTATATAATATCTACTCAGAATACCCTTTTCCATTTTGCTATTTCGATTTTGATTTTAATGGAAATTAAATTTAAAAAGAAATCGAGTAGAACACTTTGGTCACATTTAAGACATTATTTTATAAATTTTGAAAACGGTGGCTGGAGAGACACCGACACGTAAAAATAAAATTTGGTTTGCTTTAATTCCTAATTAGTTAATGATTTTTCATTGCAGTAATAATACAGGAGAAGAAAACCTTATAGTTAATATCTCTATAATCTTATTTATAATTTTTTTAACGATTTATTATTATAAATTTTATAAAACGCGTCTCTGTCATGAGAAGAGAAGAGGTTAATACTCAATATTACTAAGATGTGACTGGTGACAGTTATATTGGTACGTACATTCGTGCCTCGTTCTGACAGTTTTGTAATTAGAGATGCTACAGCACGTCGAGTGGTGTGAAGCTCTTGATCAGTTAGCAGTTTGTTCCTTTGCAATAATTACTTAGAAACGGAGAAATTATTTCGGTTTCCAAAGTTTAGGCCAGACATTTGTATTTAGGGCTAATAATTTAAATATACAATGTACGTTCTAAATTAATCTTTCGTTTAGAAGCAAAACGTTTAATTAATGTTATATAATGATTCATTGTAAAATGTACATACTTAGACAATACAAGGTGTCCATCTATAAATTGACACATTTTAACAACTTATAACTCGAGAACGGAAAAAGATATCGACATGCGATTTTCACTAAACTTCCTAAATTTACTTCTAGTTTCTGTTGACATTGTTGCCGCATGTAATTTTTTTCTGGAAATTGACGAAAAAAAAATTAAGGTTTTTGAACCAAAATTGTGATCTTAGATTAAATAGGACACCCTGTAATTCTTAAAACCTTTGAAAATACCATTTCTTCTTCTATCCAAAAATGTATACATTGTTGGCATTCACCCACGTTTTTAGGGAATAATTTACTTTTTCATGAAACCACTTCCAAATCTAAAGGACCACATTCTAACAACTTAAAACTATAGAATGAGACAAGGTATTGAAAACAGGTTTTACTTAAAAATAAAAAACAAAACATACATTAATAAAGTAATTGTTGAATATGACCTCCATTTTGTTCAATACATGTATGTAAGCGCAATAAAAAATGTGTAAATGCATTTTGGAGCATTTCTGGAGTAATTACATTAAACACATTGATTATGTTATTCCTCAGTTCTGCTAAATTTGAAGGTGTTGGATCGTAGCATCTGTCCTTAATGTACCCCCATAGAAAAAAATCCGGTACAGTCAAGTCTGGAGAATAGGGAGCCCATTCAATAGGACCAGCTCGACCTATCCACTTGTCTCCAAAGGTTATATTCAAAGAATTCCTCGCTATTAAAGAGTATGCGGTGGAGCACCATCTTGCTGGAAATATACATCATTTAGTATACCTTCTTGTTGTAGTTGAGGATAGAAAAAGAGTTCTAGCATATCGGTATAATTGTTCCCATTTACTGTTTGTTCTTGGAAAAAAAATGGTCCATAAATTTTTGTTTTGGAGACACCACACCACACATTTACCTTGGGGGAATTTCTTTCAAACTCGTTGAATGCTCTAGGATTTTCATCACCCCAAATCCTACAGTTATGTTTGTTTACGCGGCCATTTAAGTGAAATGTTGCTTCATCGGACATTATTAAATTTACTTTTGGTTGATTTCTAAACAAATCTAATAACGTCTCACACATCTCTTTTCGATTGCATGATTCTCAATTTTTTGGAAAGTCTGAATCTTATATGCTTTAAACTTGATTATCTTTAAAAGCTTATGCATCTTACTCTTTGACATATGTAAGGGTTGAGCGATTTTTCTAATAGATATTTTATTATTGTTTCTTTCTAAAATCTCTCTTAACTGTAAAACATCATTTAAAAGAATATCTTGAGCGTTTTGAATGTGTCTTTCTTTTCTCTCCAATGTTCCTGTTTCTGTAAACTGACTTACCCAGCTTATAATAGAATTTCTAGTAGGCGGATTTTTTTCAAAAATGTTTCTAAATCTTCTTTGTGTATGCGTAATTGATTTACTTTCATTAAACACTAAAACGCACCGGGCTTTTTCGGTTTTGGTAAACATTTTTTTTTGTACCAGCTTTCTCTTGCACTAAAATTATTGCTAATCTGAGACTTCTGTCAACTCGATTTGCGTTACACAGCACCCTTGATAAATTAATATCATTTATTAAGCCATTCATATTCTATGCTCAGCTGGGTAAGTCAATTTACAAAAATTAGAAAATTAAATAGAAAATGTGTAATGAAAATGCTTACGATAATCCTTTAAATGATAATTTATGGATGAAGGTTTGCAAATAATTCTTAGAAATACGAGTTTTGTTCTCAAGAAGCCCTCAATATGAATTTGAAAAACTAAATTTTTAAAGAAACTTTCAGACGTTTGAGACTTGGCAAACCACGTTAGATACAAATTAAAACATTTTTAAGAATTTCAGTAAAACCTGTTTTCAATACCTTGTCTCATTCTATAGTTTTAAGTTGTTAGAATGTGGCCCTTTAGATTTGGAAGTGGTTTCATGAAAAAGTAAATTATTCCCTAAAAACGTGGGTGAATGCCAACAATGTATACATTTTTGGATAGAAGAAGAAATGGTCTTTTCAAAGGTTTTAAGAATTACAGGGTGTCCTATTTAATCTAAGATCACAATTTTGGTTCAAAAACCTTAATTTTTTTTTCGTCAATTTCCAGAAAAAAATTACATGTCAACAGAAACTAGAAGTAAATTTAGGAAGTTTAGTGAAAACCGTATGTCGATATCTTTTTCCGTTCTCGAGTTATAAGTTGTTAAAATGTGTCAATTTATAGATGGACACCTTGTATTGTAACTAAGATTTCGTCTGTATTTTAATGTAACGAAGTTTATTTTTAGTCATAAAAAATTTTACTTTTCTTTATATTTTCTGTTATCCTTTAGAATGTCCATGGAATTGTAAATTTTACATCCTACCTTGGTTAATAATAGGAATTTTTCAGAATTTTGATTGATTTATAAGAGAAAATATGGAAAAGGGGATAAAAAAATTACAAAAAGCTAAATTTTAAATGAGTTTTTTTATTCCTATAAAACAGATTAAAAATCTATATACTGAGTACTGATAGTTAAATTTCTTGTGTAAATAGTTATATAAAATGTTCTGTCAGTAGTTAGTGTCCCTCTTCAGATCAATCTCCCTAGAAAAGTTACTTGAAAAGTTACTAGATTTTCCCCAAAATTGACCTTGAGACCACAGAAGACGTACTTCAGACGTCTAGGTCAGGTTAGGTTAGATTAAAATAAAGAAGGGGTAATCCCACCCAACTATCCGAATACTCAGATAGTAAAATAATTATTTAATCAATTATTATTCAGAAACTATGCGGAATTCCACAAAAAGGTAAATACAAAATTTGTAGGAAATTTTGTATTCTACAATTTTGATTTACTGTAATTTTTCATAAAAATCCATAATTTTGACTAAAAATCTTAAATAAAATAGTAAAAGATGTGCAAACATAAAAGTTATAATCATTTAAAATTATGAAATATTTCACACGGATAATACTTTTTGGTTCTTTTCGGATATTATATTTCCTTTTTTCATGTGTTTTATTATTTTCGATTAAACGAAATTACAAAAAAAATTAAAATTTTTTTTTATTTTGGATATAACATTTACTTTTTTAAATCAGAAGAAACTAAAATACATCTTAAATTTAAAGTTTTAGAATCCCATTTTAATATAATTAATATTTTTAAAGTTATTCAATATTTTTAAATTGTAATAAAATTTCAAATTCATTTGAGCAATTTTTTAAAAATTCAACAATTTTTGTAATAAAATTTTGAAATAAATTACATTTATGGAAATTTTTGTTATAAATTTAATGGTATATTTTTAATGTTAATTTACCATAAAAAAATTTTTTGGACTATTTAAAAATCAATAAATAATTAATATTTCATTCAATTTTATTTAAAATGAAGTAGTCCTTTTTTTAGATTTTCTGGATCAAAATGTATTAAAGTTAGTTTAAAAAAATATATAAAAATGCATGAGCCCCTCTTAGATTTTTTGAACTTTATACATTTTTGGCTATAACTTTTATTGTATTTTATTATTTTAAAATTAAAAAATAATTCACACAAATATTATTTTTAGATCTCATTCAGATAGTCAATCTACTTTTTTCGTTAATTTTAAAATTAATTATTACAATTCTAAATTTGAAGAAACAAAATTTCATAGTAAATTTAAAGTTGTATGTGGTTAAAATTCTATTTTAGTATCTTTCATATTTTAAAAGTTATTCAATTTACATTAAAATCGGAAATACAATTTAAAAACTTTTTGAGACATTTTTTTTAAAAATTCCACAATTGTTGTAATAAAATTTTGAAAAAAAACACAATTATAAAGTTTTTTATTACATATTTCGTAGTTTTTTATAGTTAAATTTTTTATATTAAAATTAACTAAAAAAAAATGAATTTAATAATATAAAAATTAAAATCAGAACTAGCGGTGAAAGTATGGTGAACTCGAAAAAAAAGTAAAAACAAAATTTGTAGGACAATTTTGAGTTTCTGTATTTTTTCATAAAAATCCTTGCACAATAGTTGCAGCATTTTTTTTACTTGTCCAAAATCACTTTTCTTTAAAACAAATTAAAACGAACTGTTCTGCGCATGCGTATTTCTAAAAAGCGTCGAATTATCCCGGTTTGGTGTTTGCGTTTAAAGTTGTTACTCTCACGAATAGTTTTAAACAGTTTTATTCAGTTTCTTCACTACTAAAAAACAAGCCATGATTATTTTATTCGCGCATGCGTGTTTGGTCGTTTCGTGTTTCTCTAGTTTCTTGTATATTGTATATATCGTCACCACTAACCAAAACCACACTTTTTTATCACTCCACGCACGTTTCGCTAACTATGTTAGCATCATCTGGAGTGATGATAAAATTATTCTTTTTTCAAATAATTTTCTTTTATGGGGTTATTATGGTGGTACATTTTTAACTGTATAAGAATGGAGTCTAGTTCAAATTCTAGCAGTTCTTCATCTTCTATGGAGAGGAAAAAATATTCCTAAATGTAATTTTACCGGAAGTTCAGACCCAAAATCCTAAAAATGAAAATGTTATAACTCTGTTTACAGAAGCTGAATTTATTACACATTTTATATAAGTTTGTTCAAAAAAAATTAATCTTTGAATAACATTTTACATTTATTTTGCTAGAGTTTTGCTTTTAAGAAGGTGCTAAGAAATAATTATTTTTAGGGTACCCCGACCTGGCTGGAAAATTGGAAAAGTTCCATTTTTATTCAAATTACAAAGGGGGCCCAGGAAAATTTCTGCTAAAACATGCTTATTAGTATTTCTGTGGTATCCAGGTCATGAAGCTGATTCATTTAGAGATGTTGCTGATCGATTTAATATTTTTAAATTACATGACGTTATTAAAAATATATCATTATTTGTATCAAATGGTCAAATGAGCAAGAAAAATCCACTATAATTCCAGGAGAGTTTCCTTTATTTTATTAATTTTCATAAATAAACTCCTCTGTCAGTTTTGTTGTTATTCTCACTAAATTTCTTATAATCTCGCTCTAGAACCTTATATTTATTTTCAACCTTAACAGGACTTACGGTAATTTTATTTCACGAGCTAAAATTTCCCACAATTTTTTCATAGTTTTAATATTTCCTTTTCCAATTTTTGGCTTATTTAATTTAAGTAAAATTTAAATTTGTTCGGTCGCTATTATAATACTTAAAATCGGGGTTTTCTTAGAAATACAAAACTTCGGATAACTCTGTAACACAATTTTTATTATAGTCCTATGAATTTATCTGAATAAAAAATAGTTTACCTGTTTCATTGTGTGAATTTTCCGTTTTTCTTATTAAAAAAAATTATGAATTCGTAACTTTATTAAGACAAGTTGTACAGCCAAATTACTACGAGTAACAGTTGTTAATTATGAAGAAGTCTAATAAAAAAAAGAATTTAATAAAATTCTATTTGCGTTTTAAATGCTGTTATAACTATGGAACTGTCCTAGATTCCAATTACATTAGTTCAATTCTAAAATGTGTCAAATATTTTGCTTGTTTACCAGAAATTTTGATCGTTAATAAAATCTTCTTGGTTCAGTTTTTTCCCAATGCTTTTAGTTTCTCTAGTAATCCAAACAAAAAATCAAATCTTACTCTTTGCAATATTTAATCCAATTTTTAGCAATTATATAGAAATAATTAGCTGTATGATATTTTAGAATAATTGTTAATATGCATTAAGCTGATGACAGGATACTAAATTATAATAATAGCATAAGTACAGCAAATAAATAATAATATTCCCCTCTCTATTTTAGTATCTGCTACTACCTTCATATACCCTCTCTTATTTAATTTCCCTTTCTTCTTAGATCCCACCACGACTTCGAAGTCACTTACTTTGCATGAAAGTCTGTAATTACTATTTGGTGGTCGATGAATACAATGGATTGTTTTTTTTTAAGACAACGAGACAGACGATAATAATATTGCCATATCATTAAAGTTGTCTTTACTATATATGGACAACCACTCTGAAAATTGATTAGCACTTTAATAATATCGGGTTCTAGCAAATAAGGAAAAAGCAAATTAATTTTTCGCGAAAGTGATAAAATTGAAATATAAGGGTATGTAGGTCTTTTAATTGTTTGCAAAAAATATGTTAATATAATTAAATTTCAAGAATAGAGAGATTCAGCAAATTCAACTTTTATTATACTTTCTGTATAACCAGTATTTGCAAAAACCTAAATAATGATAAAAAATTATAAATGTTAAACGATGCAATTCATGTTCCACATAAACCTCTCTTTGCATTACCCAACGGTCACTTTAATTGAGAAGTAGACATAAATATCAATCTTACTTCTCACCAAATACCTTTTACGTCTAACTAGTAATTGAAATAATAGGAAAAATAGATAAAAGAGCGAGAAAAAAATACAAATCAAGTTCTTAATACGGATAATACATATGGTGAACATTTAGAACACGGTTTTCATTTGAATAAATATTCGTTATTATTCATCTCCATGAAGAACTTATACTACTAAAGAGTGAATTAAATTTATAAACATACAGCAATGAAACTTTAAAGTACCTACTCATAAAAAGATTGAAAATAGCTAAAATAAATTTAACAATAAATTGAAACAAACAAAATTCTTAAATATAATACTTATTTAAGCCAACAAGAATTTGGCAAATTAAAATATTTATCTGATCCATCTTTGAGAATACATAAAAACAGCCAAACGACGTTAAGAAACTGTTTTTTACGATGAAAAATGACATCAGGACGGAGGGCGCCGCGACGTCGAATGTTGAAACTTCTGCTGATTGTGAAATTAGACTGTTTTTTGTAGTTTTTGATAGTTTGAACCATGTAATGTTTATTTCTCATGTGCATTATTCCGAGACATAAAAATTTATTAGCGAAAAGAATTATTTTTACTCAAAAACAAATAAGTTTTCGAAAACTATACATTCCGACCATTACCATACATGTTTCATCCTTATAGGAATCTTCAGTGGCACTTTGTCGGAATGCATAGTTGCCCGGTTGGTACCCATCAACCAATACGATAGATGGCGTGACTATCTATCATTTTGTTGGTCACATAAAACTTATTTTTACTATTTCTACATTCTGTATATTAAAATATGTAATAGGGAATAAATGATTTTAAAGTGGTTCACGTGTTCGTTATCTGTTTATGAAAATGAAATTATATAATATTTAAAATAATGAATTTTGACGATCTCTTTATAAAATTGTTGGAAAATTTAATAAAATGATATACTGCGGGTTGGTTCGTCACGTTTTTAAAATTTTAAAGTTGAAATTTTTACACAGTTTTTTTATTTCGGGAAAACAGGTGACTAGGGGAAGATACACGGGAGAGATAATGAGAAAAATATTAATTGCAATTTATCTACCTCCTTCCATCCTTTTTTCTACTACTTTTTACTAATTTTATGTTAGACTTTTTTTCCCAGTTTCTCTTCCTTTTTTTACTGCGTATTTACCAATTTCCTTAAGTTTTAAATTTTCTTTCTACTTTTTTTCATATATTTTTACTAATTTCTTTATGTTTCAAATTTTTTTCCACCTCTCCCTTTTTTCCCCGACTTGTTTATTAATTTATTTGTTTCAAACTTTGAATCCGAATAAGAAGGTTGATGAACAATATAACCTAAAGTTTTGAAAGTTTGCTATAATTTTGAAAAATTATTAAGAGTTATTTGAATTTAAAAAAAAAAATTTCAAACTTTCAAAATTGTAATTTTTTTCTTACAAGAAACGAATGGATGTAGGGAAAGATAGAAGGAAATCAAATAAAAACTTAATGCAGGGGAGAGCTTAAATCTACTCAAGGATCGTTTCTAAAGCTTTCTGGATGAAAGAGGAACGATTCCCCAATTCCAATATGGATTTAGGCCTGAACACTCCGTCCAAGATGCACAAAAATCCCTCAAATTTGGTCACAACTCATCATCTTCAAACATCCAAATTAAACACTATAAACCAATCAATCACTCAATAAAATCAATCTAAGGCTCTGGGGAGAGAGACTCATTCCCTTTGGGAGTATGCTTTATGCGTGTTGTAAATTGGTCGACTGATGTTCAAAAAACTCTTGACAGAGTTAGGACACGAATTTTTCTCATTGGAGCTCTGCTTGGACAATTTGGGACATGTAATCCTCAAATTCTACTGCACACCTACAAAACCTACATTTCTCCAGTAATAAACTGCAGAGTAACTTCTCCTCTCTTGTACGCCATTACGACAACCGAGAGGAGGATCCTCACGAAATCCTCTTACCTCCCAATTTCCCGATTTCCATCCAATTAAATTTATGAACACAATAATATAACATCTATTACTTCCATTAAAATTAATTCAAGGAAGATACATCGGGAGAAGTATGGACAGCTCCAACACCCACACCAAGGAAATACTCTGGACCAAATGGATAGTTGATAGGATCCGAAGAGCACTATACAAAGACCACTAAAGAAGCTATCATAACCAAACCTTAAGATTCTTCGAGAAGCTAAAGATCTTCCAGGTGAGCTCCTTGATCTCATGGAAGACGCACTTATGTACATCTCGCAATAAAATATTTTAGGTTTTGTTAATTTTTAAATTATTCTTCACAGAAACCCTGAAAAGGAGATTCCCGTAACCACAAAAACTGGGATAATACAAAGAAAGTGGATGGCAGGGGGAAATAATAATTCCAACCTTTTCCCCTCTAGTTCCTATTTTTTTTCTCTACTTTTCTTTTACTGCATTCTTTATGTTTCAAACTTTTTTCCGATTTTTTTGTTTCGCACTCTGGTTCTTTTTTTTTCTTACTTCATGCACCCTTTGTTTTCCAATTTTTTACTAATTTATTTACATATGTTTCGAACTTTTTTCAATTTTTTTCTTACTTCTTCCTTTACAATGTTACTATTTCTTTATCTTTCACAAAAATTTACCTCATTTTCCCCCACTTTCCAATTCCCACTCTTTTTCATACACTTTTTAACTAATTTCTTTAAGTTTCAAATTTTATTTCTACTTTTTTTTGAATTCCTTACTTTTTTTCAATCGCCAGATCTTTATATTATACTTTATACTATTTTTGTCTTTTATTTAAAATTGGCGCCATAGAATTCCTTTTGCGCTTAGCTGTAATAATAATAATAATAGAACAAATCGACTATTTCAAGTAACTAAAAACATTCCTTGAGTGAAAAAACATACAAAGAAATCATTAAATGAACAGAAAAATTAGAAAATAAGTGTAAGAACTTATATACCGGGTGTCCACTTATATTTTCCTCTATTTTAACTGTCTATAACTTCTAAACGGTTCTGGATAGAAAAATGCGGTTTTCACTTAATTATCTTATTTTAGTACAAGTTTTGTTTGAATAGATTGGATTTTTTTATTTATTTGGATGACGTCACAACAAATATTTCTATAATTAGTTAAAAAATTGGGAAAAATTTGCTAACCGATTTTGAAAAATCTTGCATCGCTGAATAGGTGAAAGTCAGTTCTTTCAAACTACAAAAAATATACAGGGTGTTCCATTAAAAAAAGTCAACAAGAAAAATGTCAAAAATCCGCCATTTTTGTTGTGACGTCATCGGAAGCGATAGAAAAATTTCGATCTATTCAAACAAAACTTGTACTAAAATAAAACATTTCGCATATTTCTATCCTGAACCGTTTCGAAGTTATAGGCAGTTAAAATAGGGGAAAATATAATATAATATAATAATTAATCAAGTAAGGAAAAAATAATTGTTGAGTTATCTCTTAGGAATAAACGAGAGAAAAAGGCTATAGAAACCTTAATATAGTCCAGAAGTTATTGGACACTAAGAAGCTACTTATTAATTTTGCTCAGGTCTTTTTGACCATCTTTAAGGAAAACAAGTGGAATTGGCGGAGGATAGTTAGAGGAAAATCATATAAAAATTAGATTCACGGATTTCTCCGAACCCGGTTGTGCTCGGCTAGGAAAACTTGATTGAGTTGATTGCTCCGAACCTCGCTCCGCTCGGCTCGGAGTGGATGGTGAATCCAACTTTTTTTTTCCTCTACTTTTTTAATATCTTCTTTATATTTCAAACCTTTTTTCCGATTTTTAGTCCCTGCCATTTCCCCTACCTTTTTTCCCCAGTTGTTTACTAATTTCTTTATGTTTTACACTTTCTTTTTCAACTTTTTTTACTAATTTCTTTATATTTCAACCTTTCTTTGTTTCAATCTATTTTTTTTTTAGATTTTCCCCCTATCTTTTTTTTTACTAATTTTCCACCTTTTTTCTCATTTCCACCACTTTTATAGACAAAACTAAGGTTTACGTGTTTTGTTAAAATTCTAATTCTTGTTTAAATAGTGCCTGGATTTTGGGATTTCAGGATTTTGTGGTTGAATTTGCCGATTTATTATTTTTATATTTATATTAAATAATTCACCGCTAAAAAAAAATTTACATTTACATTTTATCTTTTTTGATTTGCATTTCATATATTCGGATTGCCTTTCAGCATAATCAGTGCGTAGACGGTAGCAAAATGATTAATGTTAAGTTCCGTTTGTTATTCGCCAACAGACCCTCTTAGCACGTCGTTTTGCCACTCACTTCCCCTCTTTTCCCCCTAACATCATCAAGATGATGAGAAGATGACTTGCTAGAAACTAGACGGTAACTAATTGACGCAGATAAAATTAGCAAATGTATCTAGTCATTTTATCGTCGTATGCTTTGACTATATAATTATACAAATCTATATGGAAAAATGTATATTTTATTAACTACTTTTGCTAATTAACTTGAATATATTTTTAACTCTGTTGGGGGTATTTTGCGTGCACTAATCTTTGTTTTGCAGGTATGCTGTCTATCTAAATTTTGAATTTACGCTTCTCAGACAAAATATCCAGGTGACAGCCGCGAAAATTGGATTCGGTAGGGTCGTATTTACAACAGTGTCTGTCACAATATTTTTGTTAAATTTACTTTTCTATTAAATTATGACCTTCGAGGAAAAAATACACCTGATGGACAAGCGGAAACGTAAATTCTATTAGTCAAGGTATGACAATATTCAATGAAATTTCATGCAAAAATAATAACAAATAAAAACTACATATGACAATTATTTTTTGTAAAATTTCTTAAAGAATTTTATTTTTTAAAAATTATTTTTAATAGTAAAATGTTAAATATTTAAAAAAGATCTCTTACATGTAATATCTGCTTTTTGTGGTTTGAGGTACTAGAAATTAAACTTACTTCTTCCTGAAACAAAAGAAAACATACAATTAGTAATATCATAAATTTTATAATAAATTATTACTTATAAATTTATTAACAATTGATATAATTAAACTAAAATCACAGACTTGAAATAGTTCTTATTTTTTCTGTAGATTTTTAATTTAATAGCATATTTTATAAAATACAAGATGAATTATTAACCAAATTAATAATTAAAGTTTGTTAAAATATGATTTACACCACGGGGAGTGAAACTAGTACTTTAGTCCCTCATTTGCGGGACTAAAGTACCACTTTTACTCCCTTGGGACTAAAATTTTTTAGTCCCGTAAATAAAAAACAATTGAAACTAGCCATCTTGTTTATTCCAATTTAATTCAGAACATAATTTAATATTAAACATTATTACCTAATCATGCAGAAGTAGGAAACTTAAAAATAATAGAATTAATTGTTACGTTTAAATATTTACAAAATTACAGGTAAATAATTGTTTTTAAATTATCCTTTTTTTTCACATTTGTGTCAAATTTTTCTAAAGTTACCCTTTTTTCTCATTTTTACTACTTTTTTGATTTAAATTTTCTCTTTCCCTCAAAAACTTCCTCTCGTTTCTCTAAAGTTTTGTCACTTTTTGGTCTCAAATTTCCTATCTTTTCTCTCAAATTTTTTCACTTTTTTACTGAAATTACTCCATTCTCTCTCATTTTTGTCACTTTTTTGATTTAAAATTTCCTCTCGTGTTTTCTAGGTTTGTTTCCTTTTTTGTCTCAAATTTTGTCACTTTTGTCCTGAAATTTTCTCTCTAGAACATTACCACTTTTTTTTTAAATAAAATTACCTCTTTTTTCTAATTTTTTGCAGAAATACACGTTTTTTAAAAAACTCTATTTTTTCTAAAATTACTCCTTTTTTTTCATTTTTGTCACTTTTTGGCCTTATATTTTTGTCAATTTTTGGCCTTAAATTTTCCCTCTTCCTAAAAAAATTTCCCTTTGTTTTTCACAACTATTGTCACTTTTTTTGCCTTTCTTTTTTCCCTAGAATTACTTTTTTTCTCTCATTAAAAGTACCCCTTTTTTCATTTTTGTCAATTTCCCTTCTTTTGTCTCAAATTTTATCACTTTTTTCTGAAATTACCCCTATTTTAGATTAACTCTATTTACTAATTTTTATCTCAAATTTCCTCTCTTTCTTCAAAATTTCCCCTCGTTTCTTTTCAATTTTGTGTTCCCCTCAAGAGTATACTTTATAGGATATCAAATTATAAGTTTTTTAAATTGTGCAAAAACATATTTTAACCGACTAAAACTCTTTAAAGGAAGTTTTAGAACAAAGTTATATTAAAAAAAAAATTATGTTAAAAAAAAATTTATGTAAAAAAAAATGTATTTAAATAATTATTTGAATTTTAAGGGTCCTTGGGCACCGCGGTGTAAAAAATAGCGTATATACCACAGGACTAAAGTGTCTTTTAATCCCGAGCGTAGCGAGGGAAACAATCTTCACCTTCGGGATTAAAAGATGAACTTTAGTCCCTTGGTATATAATATACTACTTAATACATAATGGAAATAAGTCCGGATTAAATCATCAATATGAGAAGAATAAATATTCTCCATGGCCACAAAGAGATCTAATGGACAGTTTTTGAGATACAGGGTGTTAAACATGCGGAAGAAGAGTTATTACTTACTTTAATTTGGTGATTAGTTTGTTACAAAAAACTAAGGATAAAAATTATAATATTAATGTTGTCAGTAAGAGTTGAAATGAAATGTTTTAAGTCACAAACAAAGTTGCGGGTATTTTGTTGATTTCACATTGGCAACACTGCCGATAGGGGGTTACAATTGCCCCGGGGTCGGGGACGATTGTAACATTGCCCAACTTTTAAAAAATAAATTAGTGACGCTTTTATAGGAATGACAGAGATATGAAAACGTCCACAAAGTATAAAAACAAAATTTTATAAAGGATATAAGTATCAAATCCGTAAAAAAAAAAGAAAAAAATATAATAAAGGTTATATACAAATCATTATATTTTATATATCACGAAAGTATAATATTTAACAACCCAACTACAATCTGATTGATTAATTACATCCTAGGTAGGATATTTTACACGTGACGTGTTGATTGTACATGAAAGAAAATAACGTTAAGGTAGCAATTTCAAATTGAATGAATGAAATCTAGAAACAAAAGAAAACTGTTTCCAAGTAATGGCTATTTCACTATCGATAACACAGTCACGAACCGTAACTGCGGAAACAAAATAATGAAGTTATTAGAGAGAAATGGATAGAGTTTAATGATTTATTCGCTAAGCAAAATATATAAATAATATAATATTTGATGCATTAAAAAAATATAAAGTAATCAATAATTACTATTTTTTAAACTTATTTTCTTTATAGAATCTTATAGAAGGACCAAATTATTTTTATTTTGATAAATTGTTCTTATTGAATCTTAAATATAATTTTAAAAGTGCCCGTTTAAGTAAGGCGGTGATAATTAATCAAAAAAAATTTGCGGTGGATAAGTAAAAATTCTTAGCAATAAATGTGTAGCCCGATAATAAAGAAATATCTATTGGTATCTCACTCTTACCTAAAATTTTGTATACAAGGTCGAGGAAGCGGTTCAAAACTACATATATACTAGTACAAACTCAGATTTGGTCATATCGCACACTTCACCAGAATAAGTGATAGATATTATCAAGTTCATTCAGCGAAAAAAACAACAAGATGTGATAAGATATCAAATAAAATTATCAAATATTTTCCAAATAAAGCAGTAGTTCAAAGAGATGGAAGAAAGCTGATGTCATTCATCATGGTGTCTAAACCTGGAAAAATCGCAGTTTTCCACAAAAATTACAGACCAATCAGTCTACTTCCTGCTATGAGACAGAAGTACTAAATGTCATACCACCTGAGTAATTCGGCTTTCGTGTTTTGAGACACAGATCCTAAGACTAGTTGAATACGTAAGCCATGTATGGTTACAACATCAGACCATCAAAAGGAGCTGGATATCAGCAATGCATTCGACAGAGTTTGGAATGAGGGCCTCATCTTCAAAATGATAGAGATCGCGGGCATACAAAATCTATAATCAATACTGTCCGACGGATACTTTAGAATAAAATTGATACACGTTCTATCAGATTACCGAGTATTGGAAGCAGAAGAACCCCAAGGAGCAGTAATATCGCCCCAACTATCTACTATATACACCTCAGGATCTCAACACACATTGCTTTTTTGGAAAAATGGATGTATTTCCTCAAAAATTCCCTAAAATTCACAAAAATTCCCAAAAATTCCCAAAAATTCGTTGAAATGTATTTTAAAAATTTTAAAAAATTCCGTAAAAATTTTATAAAATTCCTTAAATGTTCTTAAAATTCCTTGAAATTCCTTGAAATGCTCAGAAATTGGTCGAAATTCCTTAAAACTTTCTAAATTTCCCAAAAACTCATTGAAATTACTTGAAGTTCCGAAAAATTCCTTAAAATTTCCAAAAATTGCCAAAATCCCCAAAAATTCCTTGAAATTATAACATTTTTAAAACTTCGTAAAAGTCCTTAAATGTCCTTTAAATTCCTTGAAATTTCCAGAAATTCCTCGAAATTCCTAAAAACCTTATAAAGTGCCCAAAAATTCCATGAAATTGCATAAAATTTTCAAAAAATCGACAAAATTTCCTAAAATTCCTAAAATTCCCAAAAATTCCCAAAAATTCCTTGAAATTCCTTGAAATTCCTTAAAATTCCTTGAAATTTCCAGTAAATTCCTCAAAATTCCTTAAAAAATTTTAAATTCCAAAAAATTCCTTAAAATTAATTAAAATCACCAAAAATCACCAAAAATTCCCAAATATTTCCAAAAATTCCTTAAAACTCGTTGAAATTCCCAAAGTTTTATTGAAATTACTTAAAATTCCTAAAAAATCCTTAAAATTTCCTAAAATTCGCAAAATGCCCAAAAATTCCTTGAAATTGCATGAATTTTCCAGTAAATTCCTCGAAATTCCTTAAAATTTTTAAATTCCCAAAATACCTTAAAATTGATTAAAATTACCAAAAATTCCCAATTATTTCCAAAAATTCCTTAAAATTCCCAAAAATTCCTTGAAATTGCTTAAAATTTCCAAAAAATTATTCAAATGTCCTAAATTTACCAAAATTACCAAAAATTCCTTGAAATTGCTTGAAATTTCCTGTAAATTCCTAAAAATTCCTTAAAATTTTTTAAATTCCAAAAAATTCCTTAAAATTGATTAAAATCACCAAAAATTCCCAAACATTTCCAAAAATTCCTTAAAATTCCTTAAAATTCCTTAAAATTCCCAAAGTTTCATTGAAATTACTTAAAATTCCCAAAAAATCCTTAAAATGTCCTAAAATTCCCAAAAATTCCTTGAAATTACTTGAAATTTCCAGTAAATTCCTCTAAATTCCTTAAAATTTTTTAAATTACCAAAAATTCCTTAAAATTCCCAAAAATTCCTTAATATTTCTTAAAATTGCTTAAATGTGCTTAACATTTCCTAAAATTCCTTGAAATTACTTAAAATTCCCAAAAATTCCTTAAAATTGATTAAAATTCCAAAAAAATCCCAATAATTACAAATAATTCCCAAAAATTCGTTGAATAGTAATTTTAGAGATGCCTGTGTGAAGTTACCCCCAATTTTTCGAATTTTAATATTTTGAAAGTTGTTCTAAAACGTAAATACAAAGGCCAGAAAAGTCAAAAAACTATTTTTAGAGCTTGCCACCCATTATTTTTTTTTCGATTTTTTTTTCCGTTGCACCAGATTCTGAACTTGTTCCAAATTTTTATATTAAAAAAAATTATTTCGAGCCCAAAATCAATAAAAACCATTTGCTGTACTAAATTATTCTAGTTATTCTTGGAGTTGTTCCAAATTTTCATGTCTTAAAAAATATTATTTTAAGCCCAAAATCAAGAACAACTTTGGAACAATCTAGTAAAATAAAAATTTCGAAAAAAAAATAATTGGTAGCTAGCTATAAATAGTTTTAATTGATTTTGAACTTGAAATAATTTTTTTAAGACATGAAAATTTGGAACAATGCTAAGAATAACTAGAACAATCTAGTACAACAAAAAAAAACTTCGAAATAAAAATGGGGGCTGGATCCAAATGGTTTTTATTGATTTTGGGCTTGAAATAATTTTTTTAAGACATGAAAATTTGGCACAATGTCCAGAACAGCTTGAACAATCTGGTGCAACAGAAAAAAAAATTGAAATAAAAATAATGAGGGGCTAGTTCTAAAAATGGTTTTTTGAGTTTTCCGGCCTTTGTATTTAAGTTTAAGGAATAATTTTCTGGAACAAATTGGTACAAACCTAGAACAATTTGTAACAACTTTCAAAATATTAAAATTCGAAAAATGGAATGGATAACTTCACGTACACACATATCTTAACCCAAAAGTGAAAAAATATTTCGAATTTTTTCACCACGATAAAAATAGTATAATCTTATTTTTGCCGTACCTTGTTTTATTAACAATCACTTCTTAATATTGAAAACGATATTAATTTTATCACAGTAAAACAATTACCACACCACATTTGAAGATATTTTATTATTTCATTCCCCGGGTCTCCTAATGCGTGGCTATTATGCTTTCATGCATTGCCCCAGGTTATTGCTTGCCACATCCTATAATTTGCAATTTCGTGAGAAATAAGTAGTATAAATTATAATACGAATCTTGGTCCATTACTATAATGAAGAGACATAGATTGGTAGACATTATTTTAGGTAAATAATTAAAATTAAACTCATAACCGTTAAGCCACATTTATAGTTAAAATTAAATAAAAAATCGTTTAACATAAAAAATTATTAATAATAATTTTTATATTACTATTAAAATTCAATTAATTTCAAAATGTTTACCTAAACTATTATTACTTTCCCGAACCACCTTCGAGAAGAGAAAGTATTGTGAACGAGCTAAAAAAAATTTTCGAGATAAAGATGGAAATATCCATTTTGAGGTCACCTGAGATGATTAAGACCATTTCCAGATTGAAGTCTGTCTGTCTGTCTGTGTGTATTCCTCCACGATAGAGGCCACACATTTAATCCGATTGAGCTGAAATTTGGTATATGAGTTTGGATTACCTATCGGAAGGACCCATTATTTTTTGTATGAAATCTATCAAACGAAAGTGACACTATAAATAAAATGAATTTGAAAGTACTTGAAAAACTCTATTCAGAACAGTCAAAATTATTTCTCCAACTGTCACCTGTCAAAATAAAAAAATGTCAAAATTTGAAAGTTTAACATTAAATATCTGAAAATTTTTTTTCTTAGTTTTATGATATTTTTTGATTTTCTTCTGTTTTTTTTTCTGATTTTTGCTGATTTTTAATGATTTTTTTTCTGATTTTTTAAAATTTTTTTATGATTTTTTTTAATTAATTTTCTGAATTTTTCAAAAATTTTTATAATGGGTTTTTTTCTGAATTTTTTGTTTTTTTATTTTATTATTTTTCTTCTTACTTTTTCGTATTATATTATTTTTTGTTATTTTTTTGATTCTCCTGTCAGATTTTTTTTGTTCTGTCTGATTCTTTACAGATTTATGTCATATGTATAACATGTAAAATTAAGGATTTTTGAATCCTAATAATCCTGATGTTTTCTGATTTTTTCTGTTATTTTTGATTTTTTCTGATTTTTCCTTGTTTTTTCTGATTTATTGTATTATTTTTTCTGATTTTCCGATATTTTCTGATTTTTTGTTTTTTTTCTGGTTTTTTTCGATTTTTTTAAAATAATTCTTCATTTTTTTCTTATATTATTTTGCTTTTTTTTCTATTTTTTTTATAATTTTTTCTTATTTCTCTGATTTTTTGTAATTATTTGCGATTTTTTTTCAATTTTTTTTTTGGGATTTTGTTGCGATTTTTTAGAGATTTTTTGCGATTTTTTTAAGACTTTTTGCGATTTATTTTAAATCTTTTGAATTTTTTCCTTTCCTGTTATAATTTTTTTATGGTTACAATAGTTTCCGGTTTTTTGATTGTTTTTTGTTTTTGCGGTTTTTTTTCTATTTTTGTTATTTTTTGTGATATATTTTGATTTCTTGCGAATTCTTTTTCGTTTTGTTTTTTGTGTTTTTTTTTCGGGTTTTTTATATTTTTTTCCGTATTTCACAATTTTATTTTTCATTTTTTTTTATATTTTCCGATGCGAAAAAGGGAAACAACGAAAAATAGAAAAAATACAGAAAAATAAAATAAAATAGGAAAAGAAAATAAGAAAAAATACAGAAAAATAAGAAAAAGTTGCAAAAAAGCAAAATATAGGTGAAAATAGGGAAAAACAGGAAAAAATAGAGAAAAACATGTAAAAGTAGATAAAGATAGGAGGAAATAGGGAAAATTTGAAAAATTAGGGTAAAATAGTAAAATGAAGAAAACAGGCAAAATAGAGCAAAACAGAAAAAATAGGATAAAATATGGAAAATTAGTGAAAAGTAGGAAAATTACTACAAAATAGGGAAAATCAGGCAAAAAAAGTGGAAAAAACATGACAAAAAAAAGGAAACATATGAACAAATAAGCCAAAATAGGCAAGAATATGAAAAATTTGAAAAATAGGAAAAATGAGGCAAAATGAGGAACATAGTAAAAAGTTTCCTATAGGGAAAAATAGTGAAATTAAGTTAATTAGGAGAAAAATAGGCAAAAATTTTGCCAAATGGGGAAAAATGAGGTAAAATTGAAACAAATGTGTCAAAATAGTGAAAAATAGGGAAAGATAGAGTAAAACAGTGTAAAATAGGGGAAAATTGGAACAAATAGGGAAGAATAAGGAGCAACTTAGAAAAAAATAATGAATAATAAAAGGAAAATAGGAATAATTAGAAAAAAACTGGAAAACCTGAAAAAATGGGAAAAAATAAAAAAAATCGAGTAAAACATGGTGGTATATATAAACATGAGAATATAATACAGAAAATATCTTTTATAATGAAGAAAGCATTATATGCCACACATTTTTAAAAGGAAATCATTATTTTCTTTATTAAATTGATAACCAATTCCATTGATTTTCTACTAAATTAAACAATGCTTTTAACTGAAACTTCGACCGCAACAGCGACTTATCAAACAAAACGAGCAATCACCCTCTTACAAAACGGAGTCTCATCTCGATAAACAGACCTGTAGATTGGATTTAATACCGAGTGTTAGATCATGACCCCTCGTTTTGTAAATGGATGTAGTATGCGTGTAGAGATGACATTTTCAATATTACAGTTACCCTTAAGTAAGCCGATAAGCGCCGACGAGAGACCCTCCAGGATTTGCAAGAACATTCAATTATCAAGGCGGCTGCGAATACCCCGATAACAACCGGAACACATCCTGAATTTATATTAGAATCAGAACCGGATTTATCAATGTGGGCACTCATGACTTGAAGAAGTTGTCCTTGTACAATCGTCAATAGTTTCCAATATAAATAAATTATTACTTAAAGGAAACAAGTCTATTTTTTTATTAAAATTATTAAATATTTTTTATTATTATAAAGTTAAAGACTGAAAGTGAATTTAGGCATTTAATTAGCCGTTCACCGTTTCTGTATACTCAAACGAGTTTCGCTTTTGACATGTTTGTAGACACGTTGAGTTAAATGCTTGGTCTTGATTTCTTACAGAAATTGATGTAAGTGCTTACTGCTAAAATTCACAGTTAAAGTGCTAATTTTCATGTCCTGTTAATATCCTTATTAGTATATTATTTTCCTTTCTGTGTCACACCTTTCTTTTGTTTAATTACTCTGACTTAAATTTTATTTCCTAGTATTTTTATTCGTTAGCAATTTCTAATTTGAAATAAAATAATTGACAATTTGATTGCAATGTGGTAGAATTTTTCATTATTCTGATATATACTGCAAAAATTTTTATTACTAGTATATCGTTTAAAAGATATTTTATGTCAAATATTTGTTCTATAGTTTGTACATCGAAGAAACGGAATGAGAGAGAGTTTTAGCAGGGATTATCTCTAAAGGTTGATTTATAAACTTTGAAGTTGCCGTTGCTGTTTGACGTTAATGCTAACGTGTGACGTAGTCGTTTTATTGTCATTTATAAACTACAAAACGTTCCCCGTACACCTGCGCTAAATTGTCTAAGTAAGAAATTGCCCAATAAAAAAGAAAAGAAAAAACAGCATTGAGGTTAGCGTTAAATCACGTATGTTCATTTGATTGGCTGAAATTCGAACAGCAAACGTAAAAAGATAAAAGTTGGGTATCTCAATGGTTGTGACAAAATGAGTTTATAAATGGTTCCTTTACATTACATAAATTGATCTTGTAACGTAACATCAAATATTAAACGGCAACGGCAACTTCAATCGGCCTTAAGGGCTTGTTTAAGATAGCCGCAGCGGAACAATAATAATTAAATTTGTTAAAATTGTCATTGTCAATTCAATACGTTTAACTAAATCAAAAGCCTCATTAAAAAAAAAACACTCAATAATTGTAACTCACGTGGTTATTTGACTGGGCCTTCGCCTCGGCAAATAATTTCTATTGTAAAATCCTTTTTACCGTTGGTATGCACAAAAAATAATCTACTACATAGTTTGTAATATCCATCTCTCTCTGATACACATATGCATAATTAACTTGTGCGAGTCACGTTTGTTATGCTAAAATGAGATAAACACAATATTCATTCGAGTCAAGAAAACACTCATATATAAACACTCAGTTTCATATAGTCCGTCCAATATATCTTTTATTTTTTTGACAATCCCCAGCTGTATTGGTGAAAAAAAAATCACTACATTGCCGATAATTCCGTCAATATTCTGTCAATAATCCGTCAAAACTGTTGGTGTCTATTGATACCATTTTAAAGTAGAATGATAGATATGGATATTAGGGAGTTTTTGGGCTAGATAAAATAATTATTTTTGTGGTTATCATTATTTCTGAGATTGCGCAGTAAAGGAAAAGAGGGGAGGCAAACTGAATAACGATAACGACAAACTTTGTTTACGGCGGATTGGAATAACCGTTTTTGCGGTTATATGGACACAGAAGTTGTCTCTGAATGGCAGTATTGCTAACGTCAGTCTGTTATTGTAACCTCAAAATTTGTATTATAGTTCTTATTTACTCTTTTCGTCGAAATTCAATTCTCTCAGTTTAATGTTACAAATCAACTGAATATTTGACTGCCTTCTTCTTATTAATATATTAATATTTTCATCCATATTTAAGGAAAAAACACAAACAACGAAATTTCACTAACTATATTTAAACGTAAGTGCCCACAAAATACAAAAAAGTTAGGTTACTATCACTTTAACCACAGACATTTTTTTTTTGATGTTCCAAAATATCTTTTCAAATCATGAGTCGTTATCGTTATCCTTAATAACTATAACCACAAAAAAGGTTATTTTTTAGTTGGTTCAAAAACTCCCTATTTTTATATTGAAAATTAACGGAACTTTAGGTCAAGTAAGTACTAAAAATTTCTACAGTTTTTTTAATTCTCGTTTTCCCAATGAGAAAGGCCAGGGCACGACAGTTTCATTCAACACAAATTGGAGAACAGATAGTTGTTTTGGGAAAAGTAAATATAAAACACAGTTATTTATTATTGAAGATTCTGCATTCATTTAAATGAAATAATTCTTAATCCTTGGATAATTTGTACTCTACTATTAAAAATATACACTACAACTGTGTTGTTGTTTTATGCGAAACTTGCATACATGTTTCAGCTATACTGTTATCCATTGATAATGTTTTTCGTCCAAAAAATTGTGTAGAATCGAATTATGTGACAGATGAAAAAGCTTATTGGGTAGCTCCAATCAGTAAACCTTCCGCATCCAGCTAAGTATTCAGCACAGGTTTTATAAAATACAAGTACAAGTGAACTACAACTAAGAGCTTCTACAGCTTGTGGAAAAAGAAGATATTAGCTAGAACTGAGAACGGATTATAGAGTTTTTACAAAAATTTAATGTATACTAGAAGAAGAAGGAGCACTCTTAACGCAATTGTGAACCTATTCAACAAAGAAATTGAACAAGAAATTTTAAATAACAGCAAACATAATTGGAATGGAGTCCAAAGGATATTTTTTTGAGATAATTCCTTTCATTGAAGGGTTTTGACTGAGCCTAAAAGTCAAAACCCTCCAAGTGTCCGACCTTCAACGTTGTGACGTCAGCCACAAATGCCTAATTTTTATATTCATCGTTTGATCTAAGCTGTCATATATAAACCTAATACATTTTCAACAACACATATTATAGTTTGTCCTGCATTTTTTCAGGAAAAAAATTGCTATTTATTTTAACGTCTCTTTTGTGCTACGTCTAATCTGGACGGGATCTACAGCTTATCGTGCGTTTCGAACCATGGTCCTAGATCAACCTAAACCCCGGACTATACCGTAGACATTCAAGTGATCGACTAGCATGTGTTTTCCTGTGCCACCAATCCCTATCAGTTCTGGCCTGGTTACTGGCGTAAATAAAACTGTATATGGCACAAATACCATTTTGCATTTGCTCAAAGTCTTACGGGACACCTTCTCACCAGAGAGCATCTAAATAAAATGGGGCTATACAACGGCGACTTTAAATGCAGACAATGCAATAAAGGAACCGAGAATACAATCCACATAACATGCAACTGTGAGGCGCTGGATCACAGAAGGCAAAGAATATATGGAAAACCAAAACTGGATCCAGAAGATTACTGCAAATAGTCATTAAAGAATCTGGACAAACTAGTACAGGAAACAAGATTGTTGGACTGGATGCAGTAGACAAAGAGACGGGAGATAACGCAATAAGTCCACGAAGCTGCAGTGAATTCGGTTGTAAAGAACGGTCCCGGAAAAAAAAAAGTCTTATCCGACTTTTTCCCACTTGAGTTTCAATGGGATTTGAACCCACGGCCCGGACATCATTCCAGTATAAAAGCTGATGCATTAACCAACTTGGCCACCGTGTCCAGTTCAGAATAATAAATATTACCTGTAATTACTTTTTTATGCATATTATGTATTTTTTCAACGTGGTACTGACCCAGTAGACACATCTAAACAGATTAACCACAATATATATTTTAAAACAAAATTACTAGTCAACTTGAAGTCATTTTAAGAAAAAAGAAATATTGGACAGAGTTTAGTATAGGTTTTGTCGTGACGTTTGTTGGTAATATATTAGTGCGTGTTTTAAGCGAATGATAGAAAGCTGACAGTGACGTGCGCCAATTTTTCATAAATCTACTAATATAATACAAGTGATAATTGAACATATAATCCTAATAGAAAACTTTCTGATGTGAAAATACTACCATTGTTCAGTTTTCTTCACCATTGGTGGGTAAGATATTCGAAGATAAACGAGGAAACAAAGTCTATCAACTTAATGCATGTGATTGTTATGACGCGACGCTAAAAAGCGTGAAATAATTCATTTATGATTCATTATGCTTCTAAATATAATTTAAACCATTAAAAAGTAATAGCTCGTCAATATGAACATTTAACGGTCATTAAGGTGGGTTCATAGAGCGTTGATTTATTTTTATATTTAGCAGGATAGCATAGGGCATCACATATAAACATATTTGTAGTGACCAATTAGAACTTGCTTTGATCCATGTAAACGGAATGTTTGGATCTCCTGCGTTTTGTTGACTTTTTCTCCCTTTCGGAGAGTTGTGAAAGGATTTTTACACAACTCAAAAGAAAAAATTCTATACTATTTATTGATTCCATTGCCAAACTTGTATATTTGGGTTTTCTTAGCTTGTTTCTAGTCTCTTTTCTTCTAATTTTTGTATAGTTGATCCGTTGTCAATTATTTACTAGTTTAAACTTGTATTAGATTTTTATTTTACTTTTATTATAATCTTGTTATTTTTCCTAGTCCAATCCTGATTGAATTCAACTCCATAAGGACAAGTTAGACAAAATTGAAATTAGGAGTGTATTAGACCGACAAAACTGTTTTATTAGTTGTTCTGGGGCCGAGAAGAAAGGGTGTGCGACGAGTCGTTGAAATTTTATTGGATTTTATTTACTCTGCAGTGACGCAGTGGTTCAGATTTCCGGAATTACTGTTCAGCAGGAAGGGCCAACTTAAATGCCTTTGTTGGGGGATAAAAAAATCCGTTATTTTAGATTCGAATACCAAATAAACGTAAAACAGAAATTAAGTATTAAAAAGGATATTTTAACAATTTTTTAAGCATATTTAGTTAAATTAATATAATATACAGGGTGGCGCAAATTTAATTGAAACAATAGGGATTAAAAAAATTAAATAAAATAAGAGTACAGGTCCCTATTAAAAAAATTGATTAAAGGTAGCCCTTCAAAGGCGAAACGTTGTTTTAAAAAATGGATATGTGATATTGGGCCTTCAATAAGAACATTTTTTAAAGATTTTTTTCAATCTTTAAAAGTTACTGTGTTAATTAAATAAAACGAAAACCGAAAACCGGACATTATATTTTAATTTTGAAAAAAACTAACCAATTCGTTTTGAAAATATGCATCTTTTTTGCCATTTAACCAATTTAGAAAGAAGCGTCCATAATATTTCTAAGACGTAGTATTGGTTCAAATTGTTTTCGAGCACTGTTCTCCTCTACTATTGGTGGGATTCAAGCTGTTTTTAGTCACCAGCAACTGATTGATTCATTTTTTCATTGTTTTGTATTTTTGTCACTTATTTTGCCTTATTTCTTTCTTCTCAAGTCCGGTATTTCTTTAAGATATTTTTGTTGTAAATTCTAGGTTATTATTTAATCCTTCTTGTTGAATTTTACTAGTGTATTATTTTAATTTGATTATTTCACTGAGGTCTAGTTGAAAACATTCCCAGTTGTATTGGATAATTTTGTTAAAATTTAGGTTTACTAAAAATATTTAAGTCCTTATGTATAATGTTGATACCTGTGACCTGTCAATATAATCTTCCAAAAATTCCTAATGAATATGTCAATAGGTGATATTGGACACTTTCTTCGACTTTTATGTATTCTTAAGAAACATGATATTTTATTTCATTAAGCAGGTGGTATTTGTCTGTATTGCCAACTTACTTTTATTTCTATGTTGTTGATCCTTTAGTTATCTGACTACAAATCAGATGATTCATAACTTGTAAATTGAGATGTTTCAAAAATGTGTCGGGTTGAAATTAATTTATCCTTGAAAAAATGATTAACGGGTTATACGTTAAACCTTTACTGAGTAGATGTCATGCCTAATGATGATTAAAATATATTTAAAAAATATTATATATTAATTGTATTATAGAATTAGTGACGTGTTATCGAATCACATTTATAACAAACAATTATCTTCATATTAGATGTAGAGTTATTTAATTTCTAAATATATATTCTTTACAAAATTTGGTATATTTATGAAAGACATTCGAATGTACTTTTTTGTTGTTTCCCATAAAAATACACTGTATCGCAATGTTTGAATTATTTTTTATATAAGCGTTATTCGACGTATAAAAATATATGCAAGATTGTAAATCATATTATTTTTTTCAAAATTTGAAAAAAGGACTCCAAAAGAAGGATCTTTTCCTCTTCCTGCTTTTTATAGATAATTGACCTTTATTGTTTCTCCAGGATAATTGCAATTGACCGTTTTCCAGGATAATTGCACTCTCCACTCTATTTTTCCAGGTGAATCTTTGTCCCAATCCTTTTTCCATAATAATTTTAAAACTTTTCCCAGGACAATTGCACTTCGTCCTTTTACAGGACAATTACACGTTTTACGTTTTCGTATTTTTTTATTCTCTTTTTACTTTCCCGACCTACCTCCTAGAAGGGAAAGTATTGTAAACGAGCTAAAAAAAAATTTCGAGATAAAGATGGAAATATATACTTGGGGGTCACTTGAGATGATTAAGACCATTTCCAGATGGAAGTCTGTCTGTCTGTGTGTATTCTTCCACGTTTAATCCGATTGAGCTGAAATTTGGTATATGGATTTGAGTTACCCGTGGAAGAACCCATTAGTTTTTGTACGACATTTGTGTCACTATCAAAAAATGACAGATGCAATATGTCACGGAATTTGACTTGCAATATGTCATTTGAAAGCCCTTGAAAAATTCTATTTAGAACAGTCAAACTTATTTCTCGAAGTGTCACCTGTCAAATATAAAACAAAAGTCAAAATTTAAAACTTAAACATTAAATATCTGAAAAAGTATTCATAGATTTTTTTCAATTTTTTACGAATTTTTTACAATCTTTTCCAATTTTGTCCATTTTTTTTCAATTCGTCTGACTTTTTAATAGTTTTTGAGTTTTTTTCATATTTTTTGTTATTTTAGAGGTTATTGAGATTTTTGAGATTTTTGAGATTTTTTGAGATTTTTGAGATTTCTTGAGATTTCTTGAGATTATTTGAGATTTTTTTAGATTTTTAGAAGGTTTTTGAGATTTTTTGAGGTTCTTTGATTTTTTAAGAATTTATAGATTTTTTGAGATTTATTTTAAATTTCAGATTTTTCAGATTATTTTTATATTTTTTAAATTTTTTTTGAAATTCATTCGAGTTTTTTGAGACTCTTTGAATATTTTGAGATTCTTTGAGAATTTTTGGAGATTTTATGATATTTTGAGGACTTTTTTGAGATTTTTTGAAATTTTTGATATTTTTTGAGTTTTTGAGATTTTTTGATTTATGACTTCTTTGAATTTTTAGAGATTTCCATTTCCATTCCAGTTTTTTGAGACTCTTTGAATCTTTTGAGATTCTTTGAGAATTTTTAGAGATTTTATGAGATTTTTAATTCTTTTTTAAGATGTTTTAAGTTTTTTTGAGATATTTTGAGGTTTTTAAATAATTTTTGAGATTTTTTGAGGTTTTTGAAATTTTTGAGTTTTTCCAAAGTTTTTTGAGATTTATTATATATTCAGATTTTTTGACATTTTTTAAGAATTTTTCAGTTTTTATTTTTGAAATTTTTTAATATTTTTTGAGTATTTGAGATTTTTTGATCAAATTTTTGAGTTTTTGAGAGAATGACTATTTTGAATTTTTTGAGATTTAACCTTTTAAATTTTTTGAGATTCTTTGTGAATTTTTAGATTTTTTTAAGAATTTTTAGAGATTTTTCAGATGTTTTTGAAGCGTCTAAAAATTTTTGAGATTTTTTTTGAAAATTTTTGAGATTTTTCGAAGATTTTTTTGATTTTTGAGATTTTTTGTGGTTTTGAATAATTTTACCTTTTTTGAGATTTTTGATTTTTGAGATTTTTTGAACTTTTTTGAGATTTGAGATTTTTTGACATTTAATATTTTTTGAGTTTTCACTTTTTCGACCCACCACTGAGAAGGGTGAACAAGCTAAAAAAAATTTATAGATACGCAGATAGAAATATTCATTTTGAGGTCCCCTTAGATGATTAGACCATTTCCGGATGAAAGTCTGTCTGTCTGTATGTATTCTTATACGATAGAGGCCACCGATTGAGCTGAAATTTGTTATATAGGTTTGAGCAACCCGTCGAAAGAACTCAACATTTTAAATTTTAACATTAAATATCTGAAGAAGTACTCGTGGATACTCGTCGTGAAAGTTTTGGGGCGACACAACCGATTTTTTTGAGAAGTCGTCGTGCTTTTTTCAGGACAATTGATCTGCCTCATTTTTCCATGATAATTACACGTGTATTTTTTAATAGAAAATTTTATTCTCTTGAAAATTGGCTTGTTTCTTCTTGCTTTTTTCTTGTTCTTGTTGTTTTTCCAGGATAATTGCACTCTGCACTCTTTTTTCCTGGTAAATTTTGTACTAATCCTTTTCCCACTATATTTTGAAAACTTGTCTCTTTTTCCAGGACAATTACACTGTTCTAGTTTTCAAGAAAATTACACTTCGTACGTTTTACTTTTTTGTATTTTTTTATTCTCTCGATGTCCGCTTTTAAGAAGATTTCCAATCTAATAACACATCGCGATTTTTCCAGGATAATTGAGCTGGGGATTTTCGAGAACAATTATTTTGGAGATTATTGCACTTCGTCCTTTTTTTCAGGATAATGTAATTTCGCTTTGTTTCAGGATAACGTTAATTCGTTTTTTAAGATAATGTCAGTTCATCCCTTTTTCAGGACAATTGATATTCCTCCTTTTTCCACGATAACCACACGTGTATTTTTTAAATGAAAATTTTGTTCTCGTGATATTTCTAGAATAATTGTATACACTTTTCATTTATCCAGGATAATTGCGCTATTTCTCCTATTTCTCCTATTTTTTCTATTTCATTTTATATTTTCTTGTTCTTCATTAGTTTTTGCTATTTGTTCCTGTTTTTCGCTATTTTTCCCTTTTGTCCTATTTTTCCCTGTTTTGAATCACATATAAGGTGTTTCATTTAAAAAAACCAAATTTTTTGCAATTGATATGTCAAAAATTTAATCTTATGCTATTAACAGATTAAAAATTCGTAAACTGCACTAATTTTTTAATGTTTTTAAAATATAGAGATTTTTAAGTAACTTTAATAAATAATAACACAGCATTCGATTTTTAAAAGTCATTAAGGTAGTAATCTAAAAATGTAAATATATACAGTGTGTCTCATTTAAAAAAATTACAAACTTGTTTGCAACTCTGTATAAATAAATCTATTTTCTAGTTGTAGGAATTTTTAAATTAAATCAAACTGTTTTTTTTTTCATTTGTTAGTTTCAACGCTACATTACGTGGGGATATAATTGAAACACCCTGTATAAATAAAGAAATTTTCTGTATATTACATTTATATAAATAACTATTTACGTATACCCCTAACAGGAAAGCACAAAAAATTATGCCATTAACTTTGTGTTTGATATGTATCAGTATCTGAGGGAAACGCCATATTTTTTTCGAGCACCTGACTGGTATTTTTTGCACGAACAACTCACTTGATGATACCGCTTACCCACACATTTCTGACAATTATGAATAAATGCTTAAGAGAAAAAACTTACAATTAACCCTAATTATTAATAATTTTTTAAATGTTGATAGGCAAAAGTTTTTTTAATACCAATAAAAAAGAAAGTTATATTTTGATAAGCAATTAAGATATATTATTTATTATATATTTTTTAATTATTATATTAGATATACAGGATGTCTGAAATTGGAAGGAATAAGATTAGAAACTGTAAGAAAAAACAAAATATCGTGTTGAAGATTTAATTACAGAGAAAATTCTGTAGACAAAAAAAATTCCTTATAAATTTTTTTAGCAGGAATGTTGGTTTTCCTGGTATAAACTGAAAATGACGTTTATTTAAAGCCACTTTGTTGGGCTATAAAATATACAATTTTTTCCCATTACAAGGATATATTTTCAAAAATTTTGGTCTTATATAATAAATAAAATATTTTATTGAAACTTTTTACCATATCAAAGATAAACATTTGATAAATATTTTGAACTCATTTTAGAGTAAGAAATTAGAAATCGATCTTGAATGAAGGAAAAAGTACAATTTTTGGTATGAATGCCTTATACAATTTTTTGTGAAAAAAAATGTTCATTCAAGCGCTAGTTGTAGTATCTTGTAGAAGTGTGTAAAATTTTTAAACAAAATCCGATCATTAGTTTTTGAGAAATCTAATCCGCCGACTTCAAAATGGAGTATCGAGATAAACGCGATTACAAGTTTTCAGTGGAAATAATACTAAGAAAAAAATCAACGATCAACTAAAATATTTGCCCTTATAAAATTGAAGAAGCCAGAAAGAAAGACTGATAAAAAATAGCTAAGAAGTTGCCTCAAGTCATTCTCAAAATTATGTATAATTATTTCGACTGCAATTTATTAAATTTTAAAGTTTATGTATATACCTATTTTTCTTTTTTTTTCTCATTTTTTTTTACTATTTTGATATTGATTTTGTTTAATTTTTCCCATTTTCTTATTTTTGTTCATATTTTTCTCTACTTTTTCCTCTTTTTCCTATTTTTTTTACTGTTTTTTATGTTTTTTCCATTTTTTCCCATGTTTCTGGTTTTTGCCTATATTTCCCAATTTTTTTTCTGCTTCTTTGTAGATTGTTTCCTCATTTTTTCTCATTCTGTTTTGTTCCATTTCTTTCTTTTGTTTTCTGATTTTTTCTTATTTTTCTGATTTTTTTTTGATTTATTTCAATTCATTCGATTTTTTTTCATTTTTTTTTGGATAATTACAATTGTTTTCGATTTTTTGATTGATTTTTGCGATTTTTTTGCATTTATTCCGCATTTGCACTTTTAGTGTTTTTTTTTTTTTGATTTTTTTGGCAGTTTTATTGCAATTTCTTGTGATATTTTTCGATTTCTTTCATTTTTTTAGCGACTTTTTTTTCGTTTTTTGAGATTTTAGAGTTTTTATTCGGGTTTTTAGTATTTTTCTTACTTTTCTCGTTTTTTTCGTATGTTACAATTATATTTTTTCCTCAACATTTTATGATTTTTCAAATTTTTTTTTGTTTTGTTCTAATTTTTTGTCTTTTTCTGATATTTTTCTTGTTTTCTGGTTTTTCCTCATATTTTTATTATCCTTTGATTTTTTTCACTAATTTCAATTTTTCCATTTTTTTTAAAATTTATTTAGATGGTTACAATTGTTTTCGGCTTTTTTAGTTGTTTTCTGCGATTTTTTATGAGTTTATATGAGCAATTTTTTTTCATTTTTACGTTTTATTCTTTTTTTAAATTTTTTCTATTTTCTAATTTTTGTTCATATTTTCCTCTACTTTTTCTTCTTTTTCCCATTTTTTTACTATTTTTGATGTTATTTCTATGTTTTCCATTTTTCCGGTTTTTGCCTATATTTCCCAATTTTTTGTTTTTTTTCTGATTTTTTTTCTGTTGTTTCTAATCTTTTCTTATTTTTTCTCATTCTGTTTTTTTTTTCAATTTCTTTCTTTTGTTTTCTGGTTTTTTTTGATTTATTTCAATTCATTCGATTTTTTTCATTTTTTTAGATTTCGTTTTTTGAATGATTTTTGCGATTTTTTTTGCATTTTTTTCCGCATTTGCATTTGCACTTTTTGTGATTTTTTTCCTGATTTTTTTTCAATTTCTTGTCATATTTTTCGATTTCTTTCATTTTTTTAGCGACTTTTATTTTAGTTTTTTGCGATTTTAGAGTTTTTATTCGGGTTTTTACTATTTTCTTGATATTCTCGTTTTTTTTTTTCGTATTTTACAATTTTAGTTTCTCCTCAATATATTCTAATTTTTCAAAAATTTTTTCTTTTGTTCTGATTTTTTGTCTTTGACTGATTTTTTTTTCATTTTTTTCTCATGGTTCTATTTTTTTTTTCTATTTCTTGTTTTCTTATTTTCCTCAAATTTTCATTAGTCCTCAGATTTTTTTCGACTTACAATTGTTTTCGGTTTTTTAGTTGCGTTTTTGAGACTTTTTACCATTTTATGAGTTTATATACATTTTTTTTTGCATTTTTTACCTTTTTTTTACGCATTTGTATTGGTAATTTTTTGTGATTTTTTTGAGGGTTTTTTGCAATTTTTTCCAATATTTTTTTTCATTTTAAAAAATTTTATATGGTTACAATTGTTTTCGATTTTTTGTTTCTTTTTTGCCATTTTTTTTTTCGATTTTTGCATTTGCAATGTTTTTAATTTTCTGAGAATTCATCCTTTTTTTTTGAGATTATTTTTTTTAAGATTTTGTTTCGATCTTTTTACGATTTTCTTTGAAATTTTTTTGCAATATTTTTCCATTTCTTGCATTTTTAGCGACTATTTTTGCGATTTTTAGTGTTTTTCTTACTCTCTTCTATTCTTTCCTATTTTCCTTTTTTCCAATTTTTTACTACTTGTTCATGTTTTTCCATTTTACAAATTTTTCATATTTTTGTCCATATTTTCCTCTTTTTTTAAATTTTTCTATTTTTTTATCCTTATTTTTTCCCTTTTTTTACTCGTACATTTTATTTATCAAACTCCATATCAATTCTTAGTTCTACTAAATTTTCCTTTTCAACTTACGCCTAAAAAAAAAAAAAATGTATGTTGTGTTAGTTAAATTAATATATTTTTAGTCGTCTTTTATTGGAATTTTAATATAAAATGAAAAAAAAATGTTCGTAACGAAACTGTTTTGTTTCTATTAATTTACAATCTATTCACTCTCATTTTATTAGCTAAATTGAAAATAAAAATCACATGATAACGAATAGATCTAATCTGTAATTAAAATAAGTACATTTACTCTTAAATTGCCTTGTTTTTTTTTTTTAAATTATGTATTTTTAAACAATATTGAACTATTTTAGTAGATACTTAATACATGTAATGATCATTAAGCGTATATTTTATTGAAGTAAAGCGTTAATTATAGTCATAGAAATAGGAAAAAAAATATAAAACAATTAAAACTTTGTTAACAGTAACGACTTTTATATAGTTTTATATTTGATAAATAAATTGCTTCAATAACGTATGCGATTTAAAAATATTTAACCGTCCATTTAATTGATCTTTAAGTAATTTTATGACTTTCAATACAACAAAAAAAGTTTTAATTTTTAAAAATATAATTAATATCAATTAAACACATTCCTACATAAAATTCTATTTAGTTTTTTTTTTTTTGTTTAAAATATTCAAGAAGGAGACAAATATGTCTTAATTTACTTCAAATTATCTTCGTGATGTATTCAAAGCATCTGACCAATTCAAAAAATGTCCGAAAGTGGCTCCGATTTGAATAATTTTATGCAAAAATGTTCTTTTTCGTCCTATTAAAACAACTTTAATTAAGAAAAATAGCCGATCGACTTCCTAATGAGAACAAAAAACCACCTAAACGAAAAAAACAGCCAAAGAATCATTAAGGTTATGTTTGAACAAAAAGGTCCCATTAGCCAGACGTTTATCTAATATTTGTCCACGGCCGTGTATGCCGTACCGTCTACGGGAGCGAGTGAGAGCGCCCTAGTATCTTTTATACGTTTGAAAAAGAGATGAGAGGACCACACAACGCGAAGTCTGGCCACCAATTAAGGATATAAAGCACATTAATTTGCTGATGGACCTCCTGTATGTGTAAACTAACTCTAGCTCGAGAGTTTCGGTAGTCGATGGTCTTTTTTCGCCGGTCCGTTTGACGTGAGACAAAACCGAGAAAGGAATTCTTCTTAGTGACGTAAGAATAACAACTGAACTACTTAAATGGGTTGTTTATTTTTTCGGTTTTATTGTTTAAGTTATGTTTTTTTTAACACAAAATTCGGTGTTTTCAAGTGCTGAAAATACTGAAAGATAAATATGAGTTGACGCCAACTTTTGCGCTATACAGGGTTATTCAAAACTTGAAAAGTGGTTACAACATATATTTGTAAATGTTTTCTATTAATATTATACAATTAAATTCTTAACTCAGTCTGGCTGTATCAATAAATATAATACTCATATCCAAAATTTTAAAATACAGTTGTGGAATCAAGGTGATTCGAAATTTGCAGCCAACCACGAGTCAAGATTTAACCTGCATGTTATCGTCAATTTTGATTGGATAAAACAAGCAAGGAACATCAATGTGAACTTTAGATTTTAAGAAATTAGTGTTCCACAGATTTACAGTCGACTCTTCGCTAAAAAAATTTGGACAAATAATAAAATGTACCAGTATTGATATACAGAAGTTTTAAATACTGCTACTAATTTTAAAGTTGTTAATTTCCCATAAAAATCTAATTTTAAAATTTCGCTCAACGCGTTCGGTACCTACAATAACATACAAAAACTATATTTTTTAGTTGTGTGCGTCGATCTTAATACAAAATATTCATGCGAGATTAGCAATTTACCTATAGAAATATATCAGAAATTAAAACTTTAAAAATATCCAAAATAATTAATGTTTTATTAAATCAAAAACAGATTATCCATACTCATTATGGGCTTGACGATGGCCATCGAATGGCCGAAATATGTTGCTCCTCTTTGTTAAAATATCCTAAATTATATTATTGTGATATGACTATACGAGTTTTATTATTCTTTGGGTTTTATTAAATACGAAATAAACACAAAAACATTCTAATTCAATATCTAGTCAATGTCCCGCTATTATTGATTAGTTCTTGTATCTTTCTAGGCATTGAATCTATTAAATTTATAATAAGATTCTGATCGAATTTTTGCAAGGTTTGTCCAGGTTTCGTCAATGAAATATCATCAGTGGTGTATTGGGGTCGAAACGTGCCGGAACCGGCTTTCCGGTACCTTTTTTCAGAACAGGAACAAGTTTCGGTACTTTTTTTCAGAAAGGATATTTTTTGGAACGAAGTTCCTTAACGCATTTTGCCGTATGAGTTAACTGGCAGAAAGGGTTACGTAGGGAAAAATCGTTATGCCACCTCCAGGCGACCTTTTCTTTCTTTTTCTTACTCTCGGTTTCTTTCTACAAATTGATTTTTTTCTTAGTTAGATTTTTTTATATCATTTATAATTATTTTGTAAAGAGAGAAAAAAAGAGAGGTTTTTGATATTTTTCTCATTTTTCAGATTTTTTATTTTTTCAATTTTTTTTTTTTCTAACTTTCCTCATTTTTTTTATTGTTCTATTTCTTTCTTTTGTTTTCTTTTTCCTCTGATTTTTTGGGATTGTTTGAGATTTTTTTGCAATTTTTTTGGATTTTTGTTGCGATTTTTCGCGATTTATTTCAAATCTTTCATTTTTTAAAAAAAACTTTTTTATGGTTACAATATTGTTTCAGTTTTTTTCCAATTTTTTGCGATGTTTTTCGATTTTTTTAAACTCAACGAATCTTGCAGTAGAAATCAACTGGCAGAAAGGGTCACGTAAGGAAAAAGCGTTATGCCCCTCCAGGCGAACTTTCCTCTCCTTCTCTTACTCTCTCTCTCTTTCTAGAATATAATTTTTTTCTTATTTAGATTTTCTTATCATTTATAATTATTTTGTAAAGAGATAGAGAGAGAGATTTTTTTGATATTCTTCTCATTTTTTCTCATTTTACTGATTTTTTATGTTTTCTCGTTTTTTTCTAACATTTGTTTATTTTTTTCTCATTGTCCTGTTTTTTTCCTATTTATGTATTTCTTTTGTTTTCTTCTTTTTTATGGTTACAATTGTTTCCGTTTTTTTGCAATGTTTGGGATATTTTTGATTTTTTTAAACTTAACGCATCTTGCAGTAGGAGTCAATTGGCAGAAAGGGTAACGTAAGGAAAAAGCGTTATACCCCCTCCAACGACCTTCGCTCTTTTTTCTTGCTCTCTGTCTCTTTCTAGAATATAATGTTTTTCTTATTTAAATTTTTTTATATCAATTATAATTAATTATCTTGTAAAGAGAAAGAGAGATTTTTTTGATATTTTTCTCATTTTACTGATTTTTTATTTTTTGTTTTTTTTTCTAACTTTTCGTTATTTTTTTCTCATTGTTCTCTTTTTTTTTCGATTTCTTTCTTTTTTTTTCTATTTTTTTGCTTATTTATCTGTTTTTTGCAATTTTTTGTAATTTTTTTCGAATTTTGTTGCGATTTATTTAAATTCTTTCGTTTCTTTAAATACTTTTTATGGTTACAATTGTTTTCGGTTTTTTGCATTTGGTTTACGTTGTTTTTTGCATTTTTTTATTTCTCGGTTTTTCCGTGTTTTATAGTTTTAGTTTTTTCGAATATTTTCTTTCAATTTTTTTTCTTATTTTTTCGATATTTCAAATTTTGTTTTCGTTTTGTTCACATTTTTCTGATTTTTATCTACAGTGCTCAAATTTAATAAACCAATGCGACTTTCCCTCTCTTTCACTTACTCTCGGTATCTTTCTATAATATGATTATTTCTTATTTAGATTTTTTTATATCATTTATAATTATTTTGTAAAGAGAAAGAAAGAGAGAGATTTTTTTTCGATATTTTTCTCATTTTTTTTCTCATTGTTCTGTTTTTTTTTCTATTTCTTTCTTTTGTTTTCTATTTTTTTCTTAATCCTCTGATTTTTTGCGATTATTTGCGTTTGGTTTGCGTTCTTTTTCTATTTTCTTTCTTTTTTTTTCATTTCTCGGTTTTTACGTGTTTTACAATTTTATTTTTCATTTTTTCCAATATTTTCTTTCAATTTTTTTCAATGTTTTCTGCTTTTTTTCTTATATTTTTCCATTATTCACATTTTTTTTTCTTCGTTTTGTTCATATTTTTTTGATTTTTTGTTTTTGTTTTTGTTTTTTCTGATTTTGATCCACATGACTCAAATTTACTCTCGGTATCTCTCTACAATATGATTATTTCTTATTTAAACGTTGGCTTACATAGAATAAGTATATCTATATTTTACATATACACGATCTTATAAAGAAATAGACTGTTATGTCTTCGGTATAATCGAATTTTCTCCAATTTGATTTTTTAGGAAAAAATGAGAAAAAATGGAAAAAGATAGGAATAAACAGGAAAAACAGGGAAAATTAAGGAAAATAAGAAAAAATGGGGAATAGTATAGATAAAATGGGGAAAATGGGGCAAAATGGGAAAACATAGGAACAAATAAGGAGAAGAGAAAAATATAGGAAAATAGTGAAAAATAGTAAAAAATAGGGAAAAGTTGGATAAAAATAAACCATAAGAGAGAAAGATTGATCCACAACTATATAACAAAAAAAAAATATGTTTTATTCAAATCATTTTTCAAAAGATGTATTTTGAAGACCACTATAGGAAATTCACATATAAGAAATTGTAATTCGGGTCTAGAACAGCGACCACAACGATGCTAAAAAATGGACTTTTAGTTGAAAAATTCTGACTCTGAATAAATCGGAGCTTTCACAGCAATATTGCACCGACACAGTTCGGAAAGTTCTAGTTTTCCCCAAATTATTTAGCGATTTCATCCCGTTCTTTCTCACATTTCCATTTCAGAATACAACAAAACATAATGACAAAGAAAAAGACGTCAAATTTTTTATTGTACATAAAAATCTTACACACATACGGAGACATACAAACGTTTTATGGGATGTTTAAAAACATAACTATTATAGTGCGAAATTAAAAATCTAGCAAGTCATAAATTTTCAATTGCCTAATATTTGTTGACCTTAAACTACAGGACATTTATCTGCGATTATTTACGAAATAGAGAAGTCAAGCTGTTTGAGAGAATTCCTTTTGACCTGGAGGGCATTTAAAGGCTACGTCCTAATAGTACGGTAGCACTGGATTTTTCTCAATTGTAACCATGATTACGATTTGATTTACTGTTTTCCATTTAACAAGTTGCGAATGAAATTTCAATTTCTTGATTTAACACTTTATTACTGTCATTATTTCTTCGGATTATAATTTAATGATTTTATAATAAAATTACACACCTTCATCTATTAACAACTAACTCGGTGGCAAAACTAGGATTTTGCTAGCGGGGACAACTCGAACAAACTTATTATATTAACACTTATAAAGGAATAATTTAATCAATTAGTAAGAAAATTTTCCACCAATAAAAAAATTAAATTTAATATTGTAAACAATGTTTTGTCATATTTGGTTTTAAATAGTTATTAATTACTAACTTTAGTTATAAACGTTTTGGGGCGACACAACCAATTTTTTACATAAAGAACCTGGAAAAATATCGTCTACATCTAAGAATATTTTACTAGCAGTATTGTTTGCGCTGCCTTTGGAATTATCTTCCATTATTGGTCCTTTCTGCATAGCGTTGTAGCAACTATCCGCACAGCAATGTTAGCAACTAGCTGTATACAGAAAAGCAGTCTTCCAACAACCATAAGATCCAACCAGATGTTATTTTTGTTCACCCCAATTGAACGATTTACGAATATTAGTATTCATAAATGTTGAAAGAACACTAGACTTGTATTTTCTTAAATATGCATCGAAGGACCAAACTCTTTAGGTAGGAGTTAAACCAAAATAAAAACAGTATTTTAAATAGGAATGTAATTTTATTGCATTTGTTCCAAGAACTAACATGAACAGAAAAATAATAAACGGCACATTAATTTAAATTATGAAACCGAAATCAAATATAACTCATCACTTCACTCACTGTAAAAAACTATTTACATTTTTTATTATTACGAAAACTCAGAAACTTTTTGGGTGTGGTTAATTACTCACCATTTTTATTATTTGAAGAAACTTTTTACTCTATTAAATGCGATTGCATCCTTATACAGTCGATAAGCGAGAGGGCGATTATGCTCTGAATTTTAGCGGAGTCGGGTTGCAGGTTTTTTATTGGTAGGAGACACGATACGTGGTATCCAAATAACCTTGAATTCAGAATCTTAGCGGGAATAAATATATTTATATTTTTTGTCTCTTATAATGATGGGATAATATGAGAGAACGATAATATTGCTTGCATAGCAACGGTCGCTTATGTATTTTGTTTTTGTTAACGGTATTTTGAAAGTAGACAGAAAAAACGTCTGAGAGAAAGACGGAATAACTCTTGTGTTGAGTTTAAATCTATTTTTAGATTTTAAAATATACAATAATAGACATTAGTATGAACTGAAAGCGTACTATTATTAATTTTAAAAGAAATATGAATTATTTGGTATTTTCTGGATAATATTCCAGTGAAATTTATCCACCAATCGCTAGGGCTTTTCAATTCAGGAATTAATAGTTTTATTTTATGAAACTCGAATTTACCATGATGGCGAAAAAGCTGCAAGGGTTTGATGGTCGAAAACTCCAACTTAAACAATAAATGTTATTTTTTATTTCATTTAGTCTGTTTAAAACGCTAACGCTAATATGTGTCGAATGTATTAAAAAATGATGAAACCTACTCGATCATTATGTCCATATTCTTCACATACTGCTTAAATCTTTTCGAGGGCAGATATCTATAATAGGGAATTATATCTAAATAAAACATATCATCGACGTGTAATCTGGTAGCTTCAACAAATTTATAAACATCTGTGTTTTTGTCAACATTTACATCCAGAATTCCTAATAATCAAAAATATAATATCAAATTCTGCATGTACATCATTATTATAATATATTATCATATTTGCCTCAACTTATCTTTAGCATTCTGCATACGTATTATTTCCCGAAAAGCATTTATTATAGAACAGGCTATCTTTAGAAATCGCTATGAAATATGCTGTAAAGATAGTTCTATATACGTAACATATAAAATCGTTGGTCCCAATTTTCTGCTACACCCAGTATACGTACAGGTTTGGTAAAAAATAATTACTTTTATATGCCCAATAACATACTAACATTTCAAAAAAATCTATTGATCCCCAGATTACATTTAAAGTGTGCCTTGTCCTTTATCGTTTACCTATATATAACAATAAAATTGCCACCATTGGAAACATTTCCTCTTTTCCCTTAACCACCGAAAATCTCTACCACTTTGGAGGAATGTTGCTTTCCTTTCACATTTCTTAAAGGTGGGTCCTCAGAACAGCGGAAAGCGGAATTTTTTCTTCTGTGATTGCTCCAAATAAATTTGAAATTCAGTTGGTCTAAAGACTATTGCGCTATTTTGGTCACATGGTAAATTCAGCCTTCCGCTTTCCGCGGTTCTGATGACCCACCTTAAGACATTCCATTACTATCAGTTTTTAAGGAAAATGGGTTTCTAGTAAAAGAGCTTTTCCGACGTAATTTATGTGATATTGAGTCGGTGATAAATCAAAGATCGCTAGCATATGCATAGAATTATGATTAGGAAATTTTTTTACTCCAGCCAAATTTATAAAGATCACAAATTCAGCTCTTGACTTACTATTGGTCGAAAATGACAATACAAAAAGAACTTGATGCTCATTAGGTAAAATAGTAGAAGTTTACTAAGGAAAAGATAATATGAACTGAGTGACCAAAGTAAAAATTGCTACTGGGTACTTGGTTCGACCATACCAACGACTCTGCAAGAGATGTCAGAGAGAGAAAACGGCCAAGTAGAAGAAGAAACATCGAAAAGAGAATTAAGGAAAGAAGTGGAAGAAAATGGCAAAACTAATGAAGAAAGAAGGATTCTAAAACAGCCGGAAAGGCTTGAAATTTGAATCTGGGAGACGGAGGATTTTGAGAGTAGTTTGATTATTTATAATTTTATCAAATTACCTTGTATTTATTTTTTATTTAGAATAATAATGTCAATATATTTTTGCTTCGTGATTATTTTCTTCCTTGGCGACAGTATTTATTTATCTCTTATCATCAACTTTTTACTCAACTTCATCAATATTTCTTTACTGTAAATTGCTAAATAAAACCATCTGAAAATTAAGGCGTTTGGGCCCCTACTAAGAAACATGTGATAGTCGCTGGTCGTTTTTTTTATATTTTCAGTGACGTCATGAATAGTTGGTTGATGAAGACATCTCATCCTGTGGCAGCTGCGTGTGTGGCATTCTGTAATTCATCCAAACGAATGTACTGATGGCACGGCATGCACATAGCCTGGGCCATCGTCTCGTTTTCTTTAAATAGGTGCCCCGGCTTTTGGGGCCCGGACGGCACTTGGCAAGCCTTATGGGTTGTTATTTTAAAACCGTAATTTCTAATTTAAATTTTTATAGACGGTAATAAAAGGTTGTGATTAAGTGTGCAATTGGGGATTTTAATTTTAAACAAAATTTTATTGTACCTAATGGGAAATTAATTTTTTAATTCCTATCAAAAAAAAAATTTATTATTGAGAAATTAGTAATATTATTTGTTTTAACTAATTCTGCTCTAATGAGAAATTTCTTAGTATCAAACAAATTAATTATTATTGAGGAATTACTTATTTTTTAACCTATTGCAAATATAAATAAATTTCCTTTTAACATTATGTCAATGATTACACATAATGATTAAATAATATGAATGAAAAGTTACAAAAAAATATATTAAAATATTTTATATAAGACTGCACAAATATTAAATGAAATGTTTTATAAAGTCAAGTATACAGGGTGTTTCATTGGTAAACGGACATACGTAGATAGATGTCATTCGAGGTAGTCCTAAATAACCCATTTAATGGTTCTTACGACCTTTATAACGAAGGTACAGGGCGTTTAATCATTTCTGTTTATTTATTTAATGAGCCATCACTTACGAACCACCTGGTATATTTTTTTTATATTCTGCACACGTTTTAATCTTCAATTGACAAATCGATTGACATATTAATCTAGGTTCTTATATTCACAAAACAACCCTTGTACCTGTATCAAATTTTTAAAAATGCGTTTGAAAATTTAAAAAGAGACAAAAAATATGAGTCGATCTATATATTTTTTTAGGTCCGCATTTAATTCTATTTAATAAAATTTGAACTGAAAAAAAACGTTTTTCTTAATAGATTAAAAGATTTATTATCAGAAGAATAAAAAATATTTTTTCGTGAAGCCGGATCTGGATTTCTCCAAATATTAATATGTCAATCGATTTGTCAATTAGGGCTGAAAATGTGTGTTAAATAAAAAAATATACTGGGTGGTTCGTAAGTTATGCTTTATGGTGCCAATAAAGTTGATATTTTTTGTAGAATTGTATAAACAATCAAAATAAGTTGAAAACAAAAAAGATGTTCCACTAATTGTAAAAAAAAATTTTAGGGGTAGTTTTGAACCTTAAAATTTAATAATTTTAATAACACTGTTTTATCCGGATGAATACAATTATTTTTATTCATTCAAAACAATTTTCCACATCGAAGAAATGTTTATTTTTTTTACTTTTATTAACTTATCAGTAGATATATTTAAGTCAAAAAAAAGAACTTTAATAAACATTTTTTATGTTTCTATACTAAGTTAAAATCAACTTTTTAACGTAATTACATCATGAAACGATGTTTATGTGATTACCAGTGTTTCAGAGTATCATTTTTCAGTTAAAACTTGGGAGGTTTGGTCTTTATTGGACTGTTAAACCGACTATGTTAATTTGATACTTTTTACTGACATTCCCTAAATAATTTCCATACCTACAAAACGCTTTTATTGGACGGCTTATGATATTTGTATCGTTTATGGAAAGTAGGTAATTAGAAAATAGTTTATGGATAGAAATATAATTTTCTAGCAATGTTTATATAGCAATTGCAATAAAATTTTAATCCCACGTGACAATTATTAAAAAATCTTTATCTAGTAGCTCTGTTAAATAATAATTATTAATCATGTGCAATATTAGTTTGCAGCTATTGTAGCTGTTGCCATATTAACCAATAATATAAACCTTACACATTGAAAATTTATAACAAAATAGCAATATCTACTTTCAATTTTATTGCAACTACTTATATTGATCTTGGAAAACAATAAATTGTATTTTTTTAATATTCATACAAAATATTGAAGTAATGATAATTTCTCGCTGTAATTAATTTATATTTCATAGTAATTTCTAAATTTATGTTTTTCATATTTATATGTCAAGTGGTACCGTTTCTAGTTTACTAAAATCAGAAATACTATAAATAATAATAATAATAATACTCGCTCTACATTTCAATGTAGATAATGTACAGGATGTCCCAAATTGGTGTGTTTTGCAGGGTATCTCGTAAACTAGAAGAGATAGAAAAAAAGCAGTTAAGATGTTATGACTTCTTTTTTTGTTAAAGGAACGATAGTCTAATTAAATCTTTAGTAGCTCCCTGAATTTGGAAGATACAGGGCGATTATTGGAAACCGTCGAAAACTGCAAGGTTCTATAACTTCTTAATTAAGAAAAATATAAAATAACTTTATAAAATCTTTTGATAGATATAATATTGAACAGTTCAGTGGCGCACAAGAATTTTTTTTAGGGGGTCTCACTAGGGAAATATAATGCAAACTTATATTTTTTTAAATGGGACACCCTATATATTTTGACGTTTTTTGTTTCGTTTTTTATTTTTCATTTACCTGATATGACATATTATATATTTATTTTCAGTGGTTGGAGCTACAGTGCAAATAAACCATTTATCAATGTTATCAGGTGAAAGACCCTTAAAAAATTGAACACTCAGTAACGAAATTTAACATTTTATTATAAGGATAGTGAAAATCAAAGCCAATGCACATTCTCAATTTTGTAAGATCAACAAGAAAAAGGTGCCAATTATTATTACAACAAAATAGAGGGCATTTTTAACATTTAATGTAATTTTCAAATTCTACTAAAATTATTTAGAGGTAGATTATTGTTATTTCATAAGTTTATTGTTTTAATTTGTTTAACCTGTTTTTTTTATTAATTATAATTTTAAATGTTAAATTTCGTTACTGAATGTTCAATTTTTAAAGGGTCTTTCACCTGATAACATTGATAAATGGTTTATTTGCACTATAGCTCCAACCACTGAAAATAAATATGTAATATGTCATATCAGGTGAATGAGAAATAAAAAACGAAACAAAAAACGTCAAAATATATAGGGTGTACCATTTAAAAAATATTAGTTTGCATTATATTTCCTTAGTGAGACCCCCTAAAAAAAATTCTTATGCCCTAGTAAACTCTTTATTAATATATCTATCAAAAGTTTTTATAAAGTTATTTTATATTTTTCTTAATTAAGAAGTTATAGAACCTTGCAGTTTTCGACAGTTTCCGATAATCGCCCTGTATCTTCCAAATACAGGGCGGTACTAAAGATTTAATTAGGCTATCGTTACTTTAATAAAAAAAGAAGTCATAACATATTAACTGCTTTTTTCGATCTCTTCTAGTTTACGAGATACCCTGCAAAACATACCAATTTGGGACACCCTGTACAGTTGTAGATCATATATCGTATAATTAAACTCCATAATCTAGGAAAATCCTCACAAATTCCGCTTTAGGCTTTTCTTCGCCTAATAGTAAAAACCTTAGCCTTCACAGTAACAAAGTATATATGCTGCGATTGATTTTCTCCTCTTCCTAACAAAATCTGCAAATAGCTTCTTCATGTCATTCTTATTGCATTCATATATATTTTTTGAGCCTACAGGGCCCCATAAGGAGACCTATTATTATTCTAGTAAGTTCTTCCACCTCTCTTCAAACATATTTAGCTTCCATCGATTGATGGATATCCTGAGTAGATACCGGTATAGAGAACTCAGGATGTTAGAGAGAGGATGTAGCTACCTTCCTTATTACAAGTCCAAATTGAAATCTAGATAACTTCAACTCTGGTTTTCAGGTACTTCAACTCCGTCTGGTCCAATAGCAGACATACCTAACAGAGTTGGAGTTGAAGTACCTGCAGACCAGTTGGAGCTGAAGTACCTGAAGACCAGAACCGACGTTATCTAGATATCAATTTGGACCAATAAATATGGAGATAGATACGTTCTCTCTCTAACACGTTGAATTCTCTGTATCCCTAGGTTCAGATTGGTATAAAGTATCTACTGTCTGACTATTGTCTTCGCGATACCAGAGAAGGGTTCCGGTCCGATTAGAGATTCTGTTGTCACTTTTCGTGCCATTTTGTCTGCTTCTTCATTCTTTTTGTAACACTCATATCCAGGTATCCAGCCTATTGTTAGCCTATTTAGACTACAAAACTCTGTTAGGGTCTCCAAGCAGTCCCATACAATTTTTGATTTAACTTGTATGGAGCATAATACTTTTAATGCTGCTTGGCTGTCTGAGTGTGTGGCTATAGCTTTTGATTTAACTTTATACCTCTTTTGTACAATATTATATAGCAATTAATTCCTCCTGAAATACTCTTCCGTGGTATACAAATTTATTAGTAATTTTTTTTTTATTTATTAGTTATAGCTATAAAGGTGCTTCTCAAAAATCTACTTTAATTATAAATTTCTCCGTATTCAGAAATAATAAATATAATCTGGCAACTGAGTAAAATTATACAAAGATTAAAAGAATGAATCACTTAGAAAATAGATCCATTAAAGTTAAATAGCACCTATTTAAGTTCAAATCAAACGACAAAACACATAATTCATGCAATTTCGCGAATAATCTTCTACGAAGATAATGAAAGTTCTCCACATTAAAGTTTGTAATTATACAGTATGATATACTGCTAATTGCACAGTTTCGTCTGCGCACAATGGTTTGTTCTTGTTGTATTTGTAGCTAGGGGGTCACAGTCTATGAACATGTTTGCAAATGCCCGTCATCTGCTACTTTGTCACCAGCACTGTGGTAGGTCTGAATTTAATATTTGCTTTTCTTATATTGTAATAAATAAAAAAAAGTGTAATTTAACTTATATTCAAATAAGTATGGAATTGGACAATTGTTAATCAAAAATTAAGTTTTATTAACTTTGTTTAATATTTTATTTTTTATATATGAATATTATTTCTATAAGATGTTCATTTACGAATTCAATTTGGTTAAAATTTATTTTTTCTAAAGTATATGTATAGAAAAAAACCTGTGTTAGCGTATCCTAGAACCAAATTGAGTTTACTATACTGAAAAGCACAAAATATAAAAGTTTTCTAAATACATTTTAATGGTCATTATCATTAACCCACAAGAATATGTCGAAATAATTGGAAAATGTAATACAAATTTATATTTCTGATATGATCGTATGTACTTAGTACTTATTCATTTGAATAATTGAAAATCAATTACAAGTGCGTGTATTTTTGTAAAAAATCTTTTTCCATGTCAATAAAGTGGTAGATCAGGTATATCATATTATTATATATTATTAGTTCAAATTTCAATTAATTTAGTGACAAATTTTTGCAATAATACAAAACTGAAAAGAAAAATTAAATATCAAACATAAACAATAAACTAGTATATTTAAATAAATAATTTTGATTAACATTAATCTGTTAATTCAAGTTCGCCGTATATATTTTTTATTTATTTTTAAGTGAGCTATAAAACTAAAAATTTCAGGATAGTAGATAGTAATAAAAAATAGTAGATTTTTTGTTAAACAGAAGATTTAGATAACTAACACTGATATTTGAAGCCTATTTATTTTATAAGCACAGTGTTGCCAACTTGAAATTCAGTGGAATAGAAGTAGAAAAAATTGTTCGAAAATTGCGAAATCGGGCTAATTATGTAATTCATGTGATTTTATATTTCTCATTGAATAAATGTAAAAATATGATGAAAATTATTTCATTGGAAATAAATACAACAATCTTAAAATTGTCGTATATTTCACTCAACTATAATTCTGTAGACACGGAATATTAATAATAAATATGGAGTGTCATAATACTTTAACATACATTGATAAAAATGTACATTTTTCTAATTTCATAATATTTTGAAATTTTCATATTTTTTTAAAGAGTGTTTAAAATGGATAAAAAAAGGTATAAGTATTGTGTTGTTCCGGAATGTAAAAAAAATTCTCAAATGATCACCCACTTCTCTTAAAGCTTTGAAATTTAAGATAGCAATTTTTGTAGGCCTCAATATATTTTAGGAAAATTTCACTTAAATCGATTAACCAAGATTTCATATAAATCTGTTATCTTCGCTTTTCCTCACCTCCCTAATCAGTAAACCAAAATTTCATTTAAACGCATTTTCTCATTCCAAATCATTTTTAATTAAAATCTATTTTTTTGCCAAGATTTTTTAAAAAAAATTAACCTGTTTATTATAGTTTTACACCCTTTATCTCGGAGCTGATAAAGTTTTTATTTTTATTAAAATATTACATAATCATGAAAAGATCCACTTCCGGTAAATTTTCTGAATCAGCTTTTATAAAACATTGCTGTAGCTATGACATATTCTAAATATCCTATTTTAACAGGACAGTTTACCACTCTTTGTAAATTGGTGGATCTGTAGGTGCTTTTTTCTCAAATACGAATTATGTTATGTAAAAATTTAAAAAATATATATATTTTTTAAAAAATCGCAGTTACGACGTTAAATAAAATGTTACAAAATAAGTCCAATAATAAAATGAAAAATATTTAAATTTATACACAAATAATTTTTCTAGTCTTGAAAATTACTTGGGAGTTTTATTTCTACTGAAAAATAATAGTGTTTAAGTATTTCTATATAGGTTTGGACAAATAGACAGCTATCTGGCAACATAAAAATACAAAATATATACAAGGCCAATCTGCTAGCTCGCTCAGGAAGATTAAAGCAGGAGCGGGCGATCAAAAATGATAAATTTAATAAAAAAAAAGATAAATCTCACGATAAAAATTATATAAATATCATCTAATTGTTATTACAAAACGCGGAAAATTATTAGCAAACGATTTCGTGAAAGAGAAATGGACGGCCGACTGCAACAAAGTGGCCTTAATATATGTGACAAAAAAGGATAAAATTACGGAACTGCCATTCAGTATACATTTAAGTTAACAATATTTTTTAATCACCGGGTTTATCATTTTTTTTGTCACATATATTAAGCAGACCACTTTGTTGCAGTCTTAATTATATGAAAATTAAAAATCATTCAATATAAAAGATTTTGGATAAGATTGAGGAATCAAGTAATGATTTTTTTTCATTTTACTTTCCCCACCCACCTCCTAGAAGGGAAAGTATTGTGAACGAGCTAAAAAAAAATTCGAGATAAAAACGGAAATATCCATTTTCGGGTCCCCTGAGACGATTAAGACCATTTCCAGATGGAAGTCTGTCTGTCGGTCTGTGTGTGTATTCTTCTACGATAGAGGCCACACGTTTAATCCGATTGAGCTGAAATTTGGTATATGGGTTTGGGTTACCCGTCGGAAGAACCCATTAGTTTTTGTACGACATCTGTCAAACGGAAGTACCACTATCAAAAAATGACAGATGCAATATGTCACGGAATTGGACATGCGATATGTCATTTGAAAGCCCTAGTAAAACTTTATTCAGAACAGTTAAAATTATTTCTCCAACTGTCACCTGTCAAAATAAAAAAATGTCTAAATTTGAAAATTTAGCATTAAATATCTGAAGAATTATTAATCCGATTGAGCTGAAATTTGGTATATGGCTTTGGGCTATCTGTCGGAAGAAACAATTAGTTTTTGTACAAGATCTGTCAAACGGAAGTACCACTATCAAAAAATGACAGATGCAATATGTCACGGAATTAGACATGCGATATGTCATTTGAAAGCCCTAGAAAAACTCTATTCAGAACAGTCAAAATTATTTCTCCAACTGTCACCTGTCAAAAATAAAAAAAAATGTCAAAAGTTGAAACTTTAACATTCAATATCTGAAAAAGTATTCGTGGATATTCGTCGGGAAAGTTTTGGGGCGACACAACCGATTTTTTTATTTTTTAAGAAAGTCGAAAATAATTAGATACGGGGAAGTAATAAAAAATGTCATATTTTTATATGCCTACAATTTGTCAGAGGTTTTAAAATTTGTGTATTTGATAAAAACAAAATGAATTATAAAATTTATAGATATCCAATTAATAAAAAATGATATAAATTATGTAAAATAAGTAAAATTTTATTTAAAATTAAAAAAATTACAATTTATAAAATGAATTATCAACTTTGACATTGACACTTCCCGTCACCTGTCACCTCTTCTTCTTTTCCACATTTCTTGCCTGTACCTTCTCTTTCACCGCTATGTATTCTTCTTACACCGCATTTCTTCTTTCCCCTCGCTATTTACTGTGTCTTGTACCTGTTCACATGGTTCAACCATAACTTTTATTTTCGTTTCCGTTTCGGTTTTGAATTTACCGCGTATTGTTAATTTGACGTTTGACGTTCGATTTAATCGTACCTAGTTACTTCCTGCTTGTTCCTCCATTTTATTCTGTGAATGGTAGACTAGCACAAACTTAAATAACCGAAAAAAATTTTCACTTTGAAAATTTATTTTAGTGCATCTTTACGATGCACTTCGATATCTACTTATAACGTTAAACTCTCATTGTAGATAATGTTTAATTCCTCCTGTGGAGTGACATTATTTATATTATTATTTGTTCGTTACAATAATTTTTTTTTTAATTTTACATTTGGTTTAGTCATACCACTAATTACAACATAATTACCATACTTAACTTTTTCAAAACTTTGTAAGTTCTTTTTAATTTTTATTATAAAAAAAATATTGTACTCATGATAGCACTTTTGTAATTTTATCACCTGAAGATGGCCATCTGAGCCGAAACATGTCGCGACTAGATCTTTAAGATCTTTTCAACCTTTTAATACATTATGTGGTATTGACTTCAAGTTTCATGATCTCTTTTACTTATTAATTTATTTGTAAAAATTTAATATTTTTCTTTTAATATAGAACCCACTCCCGATAGAGATAAATCATCAAAATTTTACAATTATTAATACAAATTAAATGAAATTAGTGCAAAACCATATACATATTAAAATGAAAAAAGTTGACCAATCAATATGTTACAAAATTATTATTACCATCCGCCTCTGCACCAACGCAACAAACAGCAGAATCGGTAGAAATTCAATCAAGAGTCACATACACACGAACTCTCATACATATAAAGAACAAGTTATGTTGCAAATTATAATATTTATTCAGCAAGAAATGTAGAAATCAGAGAGGAACTGTTAACGTGCTTTATCTTTAACAAGTTTCAATGTGTGTGGTCCATGGGCACGCGAGATACTACCGCGATCCGATCCGATCCGTCCAGCCGGTTCATATACATACACTAAAGTCACAAGTCGGATATTTCAGTTCCAGTCATTCGCGAGACGGAACTCAGACGGTGATTCACTGGATTGAATTTTATAACCTAAGGGCCAGTATAGGGTTATTAGACGAATATAATACTAGGTTAAAATATAAGCGATAACCAATATATTTTTTTTCCTACGATCACTACCCAAAGTAGGCTTTTGCACACTAAAATCTAACCGCAAAGTTGATGTTTTCCGTGATCTGTAATAATTTGACATTATTGTCGCTCTAGCGCGTACTTTTCCGCTCGCCTGTTTTCATTTACAATAAACTAAAGAAAGGTAGTAAATAATAGGTATATTAAAACAAAATGTAGGGCAGTCTGAATATTTTAGTTGAAATATTAATATTTGAAGATATTTCGAACGAAATTAAACTTTATTTTATAAAATTTATCTAGTAAAAATATAACAGTCAGAAGGTACACCTAGATACACCTAGGTACACCTATATGCAATAGTGATTGCATATTTAAGTATCTACTTACTATTTTGTGCAAATAGTAGACTATGAAATTAATGAAACGTCATTATTTCAATTTTTAGTTTATGAAGTGTATTTTCATGTTTTTTTTAATTATTTGTCTAAAAATAATGTGATCGTAGAAAAAATCTTGTGTGCAATTCGAGCAGAAAGTGCTTTGCCGCTTTCGGCAGATTGCCCGCGCTCCGCTACGCGTCGCGCGGGCAACTCTCTGCCTCAAGCAGCAAAGTATCACTTTCCACTCTTAATACACAAATAGCTATTACTACTAACATGACAAATCACCATTATTTACTATATTCCTTTTATTAGAAGAAATATTTCTCACTAGTTAAATGAATTGTTAATTTGATAACCAAACTCCCTGACTACTTGTTATTTCGAAATATTTGAAAAATAAGTCGGAAATAACTAAAAAATCGGCTGTGTCACCCCAGAACTTTCCCGGTTCGGCTGTGGAGAATAGCATTATTTTAATTACAAAATAAAAAATTCCTGGACAAGTAAAATGCTGTGAAAATGAAAAAAGTGAGTTGCAAAAATTAATTAAAATGAAAAACGACAAAAGTTACTAAAAAATCGGTTGTGTCGCCCCAAAACTTTCCCGACGAGTATCCACAAATACTTTATCAGATATTTAATGTTAAAGTTTCAACTTTTGACATTTTTTAAATTTTGACAGGTGACAGTTGGAGAAATAATTTTAACTGTTCTGAATAGAGTTTTTCTAGGGCTTTCAAACGACATATTGCATGTCCAATTCCGTGACATATTGCATCTGTCATTTTTTGATAGTGACACTTCCGTTTGATAAATGTCGTACAAAAACTAATGGGTTCTTCCGACGGGTAACCCAAACCCCTATACCAAATTTCAGCTCAATCGTATTGAACGTGTGGCCTCTATCGTGAAAGAATACACACAGACACACACACACAGACCGACAGACAGACTTCCATCTGGAAATGGTCTTAATCGTCTCAGGGGACCCGAAAATGGATATTTCTGTTTTTATCTCGAATTTTTTTTTTAGCTCGTTCACAATACTTTCCCTTCTAGGAGGTGGGTCGGGAAAGTAAAATGGCAACAAATTATTATAAATAGGAACAAGGTAATGAAATATTTCAAAAAAGGGAAAAAATTGTTAAATATGATAAAGAATTGTTGAATTTCAGCACAAATTAAATCTAATAAATAAACAGTGAAAATTGGCAAAAAAAATCAACAAAATTCAAAAAATAATTCAAATACGACAAAGTAAAGGGAAAAAAATCAAAAACGCCAAAAATGTCAAATAAGTTAAAAAAAAAGCAAATAAGACAAAATAGTGGCAAAATAAAGGCAAAAAACACAAAATAGGCCAAAAAAGTCCAAAAAAGTAAAAAAAAATTAAAAAAAGTTTAAAAATAAACAAAAGGTCGAAAAAGGTAAAAAAGCAAAAAAAAAGGGCAAATTAGAAGCAAATAAAGGCAAAAAATGGTAAAGAGGCCAAAAAAAAAGATAAAGGTGACAAAAACAGAAAACCCAAAAAAGGGCATAATAAAGGCAAATTAAAGGTAAAAACATGTTAAAAAAGCAAAAGTGTAGAAAAGGCTTAGTAAAGGCAAAAAAACTTTAATAAAAAGTTTAAAAAAGAACAAAAGGTAAAAAAACAAAATATAACCAAATAAAGGAAAAAAAACCGGTTGTGTCGCCATAAAAATTTCCCGACTGGTATCCACAAATACTTTTTCAGAATATTTAATTTTGACATTTTTTTAATTTTTTTTATTTTTGACAGGTGACAGTTTTAGAAATAATGTTGACTGTTCTGAATAGAGATTTTCAAGGGCTTTTAAATGACATATTGCAAGTCAAATTCCGTGACATATTGAATCTGTCATTTTTTGATAGTGACACTTCCGTTTGATAAATGTCGTACAAAAACTAATGGGTTCTTCTGACTGGTAACCCAAACCCATATACCAAATTTCAGCTCAATCGGATTAAACGTGGAAGAATACACACAGACAGACTTCCATCTGGAAATGGTCCTAATCATCTCAGGTAACCTCAAAATGGAATTTCCATCTTTATCTCGAAATTTTTTTTTAGCTCGTTCACAGAGGTGGGTCGGGGAAGTAAAACAAAATATAAAATTCACATATTAGATATTTGCAAAAGGATTATTCAGGGTATAATGCTCGTAAACAATAATCGACCAGGGGTTTCGGAATAAAGAGAAACGACTTTAGTACGAGCACTTATGAATTATTTAATTTAATTTAAGTAATTATCTACTGAAAAAAAAAATTATTGAATCAAATGCATTATGTAACAATAACAAGTTTTTATTGTCCAATTTCATGTAAAAAAAGCCAAAAATATTTCAATTTTTTTCAAACTACCCGGATTTTAACACATCTTTACGTTTTGAGGTCTCCTGAACCAATTTCGACATATTTTTTTAGGATATTTGTCAATACGATAGCGTCTAAATGGTTAAACCGATTTGGATAAAATGTCGTAAACATAATTAAAATTTTCAAAATTTTTTGCCACCATGGACAAATTTATTAAAAAAAATCTTTATGAAAAATTAACCTATCTTTATTAAAATTTTTCGTATTTGGAGCACCACTATCAGCTTTAATTTTTTTTAAACGGATCTGGATTGTTGTCATACTAAATTTTATACTAATAAAATTTCATTGAAGAAAAAGCAATTTTTAACTTTTTTTTTTTATTTATAAATAGGTAATAACTATTTTTAATACATTTTGGCATTTCATTTTATTAGTGGAAAATAACGGTAGCGAGTTTGAGCAAAATAAAAGTTAAAACATTTTAATGTATTATATAGAGTGTACCAAAAAAGTGATTTGTCACTAATATTTTTTCTTTTTCGTTTGTATAGTTAAAAATAAGGTTAGGCTAATGGATTCCATTGTAGTACGCAGTAAACAATGAAAAATTCTCTACCTAGGGATGGTAGGAAAAAAAGAGGAAAAAAATTCATCCCTGTACATATACCGGTTTCGAAGGGGGGTGAGTTATAAGGGTTGAAAATCGTTTTTTGAATTTCCGGTTAAGTATGACTTCCAATCAAAAAATGGTTTACAGTAAAGATATAGATAATAAATAAATCTATAATTTTGTTTCAGACTATTTTTCAATATAACCTCAAATTTTTCGATATAAGGGCAAAAACTGTTTTTATTTTTGATTTTTATGCCGAAAAAATAATTCGATTTAAAATTTATTGATTTGATCGGAACTTAAAAATTGAATAGTTCATGAAATATTAACGGTTTTTTTAAAAAAATCTTTTCCTATCGAAAAACTGATCCTAGAAATTTTTGATTTTTCAATTTTTCAGGGGTTCATTTTTTTCATCTTGAATCTTGAAGGTATAATTAAATCGGCTATAATTTTGTAAATAATAAAAATTTATATAAGAATTGTACTTTTTGAGATATTAACCAAAAAAAAGAAAAAAGTATTGTCCATCCCCTTTCTCCCCCTGTAAAACAACCCAATAAATCAATTTCGTCTCAAACTATTCGGAATATATAACCCCCCATTAAGTCAACATGTATGCAAATTTTGGTAAATTTTAAATTAATTTTTTGAAAATTTTTGTTCCATCTCGCTTAAAATTGATCATAGAGCAATAAAAAAAATAATTTGAAGATAATTTTATATGCTAAAAGTTTGATATAGGAATAAAATTTTTCATATATGTAATATTTACAGAGTTACATACCAACAAAGACAAAAGTATCTAAGCTCACTCTTTTTAACCCCTTCCACGCCCCATAAGAGGGTAAAGCTGTACATTGAAATATTTTCAAAATTTTACTAATACCTCAAAGTACATTGTATCAAATTTTTGTCAGTATTCAAAAAATTTATGGGTTTACCTTTATTATACCAAAATTGTATCTGGTGTAGTAGTAAAAAAATAATTGTCACAAACATTTTATTGAAGATTTAATTACAAAAGTACTAAAACAACATGACAAATAAATTTGAAATTTTACAACAATTACAGTGTTTGGGTCGTAAATCAAATAAAAATTAATAATTACTTGAAACAATTATGATGGTGAACTTCTTGTTTTTATTAGTAAAGACATATATATATGCATTGTCTATTATTAAATTAAAAGCCTTATATCCTTATAAGAATTATCTATTAAGTACGAAAATATATCGGTCGCCATAATTAAATTTTCCCATACACATAATATAAGGATATCATTAATTCTTTCAGATTGTTCAATAAAATTGAGTTTATTTTTATTACAAAATTTTACATTATGTGTGTTTTTATTTATAGTAAATTGAAAAATTGATTGGATCACTAGAAATTTGCAAAAAATATCAATCAACGAATTATTTTTGAACTCTTTATCGCTTAGATTTAAAAACAAAACAAAAATAGTATAATATAAATATTCAGCTGTTTCCTGCTCTTAGAAATACATTTTGGCTAAGTCTAAATATTTTTTGTTAAAAAGATAATTTAAAACGTATTATGTTAACATTAGTAGAAACCAAAATGAACAAAAACATCCTATAAATGTCCAGAATTATTCTATTTGATACATCTGTTTTGTATATACCATAGTATATTTTTGTATCATTAATTTTTTTAAAACGTTTGCTATTATTGTCAGAATTTTTATGGCAAGGTCACAAAACAAATTATAAGAGAAAGTTTCAAGCGAAAAATAATTAAAAAAATAATTTGTAAGTTTAAGTTAATAAAATTGGAACACAGTTTTTTTGACATTTTATGTGTTTTGGCTATTAATTATTTGAATTCTAAACTTTTATTTTTGTTTTCATGTATCTAAAGTACAAAAATAAATCAATGTCTTAGATATTGTAAATTAACGGTTTATAGTTAATCGATTGCAATATTATTGCTTGTACCATTATACTAAGTTTAATTAATTTGTAGTTTTACAGTAACTTTTTACAGGGCAGCATTTTAAAATGTTCATTCTGTGCAAAACTGGAAAAATTGTTCGAACGAAAAAAATAAAATTGTTTGGATGCACAATTTCTAATAAACAATACAAAATTTTTTCAAGTAAAAATGTTCTAAAATGAAAAAATTCTTGGAGAAAAAAAATACAAAAATTCTTCGACGAAAAATGGCAAAAATTGTAAAATTCTTTGGGTACAAAATCCAAAAAAATTTTGAATGAAAAAATTTAAAAGTTCTATAAGTAAAAAATGTTTCAAATTCTAAACTTCAAAAATTCTTCGAGAAAAAAAATACAAAAATTCTTCGAATGAAAAACTGCAAAAAATTGTTCAAATTAAAAATTGTAAACTTCTTTGGGTGCAAAATACAAAAAAATTTTGAATGAAAAAATATAAATGTTCTTCAAGTAAAAAATGTTTAAAAATTCTAAACTTCAAAAATTCTTCGAGTAAAAAAATACAAAAACTTTTCGAATGGAAAATTGTAAAATTCTTTGATGTAAAATACAAAAAATTTTTGAATGAAAAATGTAAAAGTTCTTCAAATAAAAAATTGTTTCAAGTTCTAAAATGCAAAAATTTTTCCGAGAAAAAAAATATAAAAATTCTTCGAATGAAAAACTGCAAAAAATTGTTGAAATTATAAATTGTAAAATTCTTTGGACACAAAATGCAAACATTTTTTGAATTAAAAAATATAAATGTTCTTCAAGTAAAAAATGTTTCAAATTCTAAACTTCAAAAATTCTTGGAGAAAAAAAATACAAAAATTATTCGAATAAAAAATTGTAAAATTCTTTGGGTGTAAAATACAAAAAATTTTTGAATGAAAAAATATAGAAGTTCTGTAAGTAAAAAATGTTTCAAATTCTAAACTTTAAAAAATCTTCGAGTAAAAAAATACAAAAATTATTCGAATAAAAAATTGTAAAATTCTTTAGGTGTAAAATACAAAAAAATTTTGATTGAAAAAATATAAATGCGGTCTTCAAGTAAAAAATGTTTCAAATTCTAAATTTCAAAAATTCTTCGAGTAAAAAATACAAAAATTATTTGAATAAAAAATTGTAAAATTCTTTGGGTGTAAAATACAAAAAATTTTTGATTGAAAAAATATAAATGCGGTCTTCAAGTTAAAAATGTTTCAAATTCTAAACTTCAAAAATTCTTCGGGTAAACAAATACAAAAATTTTTCGAACGGAAAATGGTAAAATTCCCTGGATGCAAAAAAAAATTTTTTGAATGCAAAAATATAAGTTTTTCAAATAAAAAATTGTTTCTAAAACGCAAAAATTCTTCGTGAAAAAAATACAAAAATTGTTCGAATGAAAAAATGAAAATATTCTTCGGATGCAAAATACAAATCTTTTTTCAATGAAAACATGTTTCAAGTCACAAAATACAAAAATTCGAATGAAAATTGAAAAATTTTTTCAAGTTGAAATTTTTCGAATATAAAAATATAAAATTCTTTGAATGCAAAATGCAAACATTTTTTGAATAAAAAAAAAACAAAAGTTCTTAAAGTAAAAACTGAAAGAAAGCATAAAGTAAAAATTCTTTGAGTGAAAAAATGGAAAAATTGTTCGAATGAAACATGTAAATATTCTTGGGATGCAAAATGCAAAAGATTTTTCAATGATAAAATGTTTCAAGTCGTCACAAAATACAAAAATTCGAATTCAAATTGGAAAATTTTTTCAAGCAAAAATTTTTCGAATATAAAATATAAAATTCTTTGAATGCAAAATGCACACATTTTTTGAATGAAAAAAAAATAAAAGTTCTTTAAGTAAAGAATGAAAGAAAGCAAAAAGTAAAAATTCTTCGAGTGAAAAAATGAAAAAATGGAAATATTCTTCGGATGCAAAATGCAAAAGTTTTTTCAATGAAAAAAATGTTTCAACTCACAAAATGCAAAATGGAAAATTTTTTCAAGTTAAAAGTGCAAAATTTTTTCGAATGTAAAAATGTAAAATTCTTTTAATGCAAAATGCAAACATTTTTTGAATGAAAAAAAAATAAATCAAAGTTATTCAAGTAAAAAATGAAAGAAAGTGAAAAGTAAAAATTCTTCGAGTGAAAAAATGCAAAAATTGTTCGAATGAAAAATGTAAATGTTCTTGGGATGCAAAATGCAAATTTTTTTTCAATGAAAAAATGTTTCAAGTCTCAAAATACAAAAATAATGCAAATTGGAAAATTTTTTCAAGTTAAAAGTGCAAAAATTTTTCGAATATAATAATGTAATATTCTTTGGATGCAAAATGCAAACATTTTTTGAATGAAAAAAAAATAAAAGTTCTTCAAGTATAAAAATTCTTTAAGTGAAAATATGTAAAAATTGTTCGAATGCAAAAATTTTACAAGTCAAAAATTTTTCAAGTTCCAAAATGTAACAATTATTCGAATACAAAATGAAAACATTTTTCAAGGTAATAGTGCAAAAATTCTTCAAATGTAGAAATGTAAAATTTCTTCGAGTTTAAAAATACAAAACTGAAAAAATGCAAAAATGCAAAAATACAAAAATGCAAAAATGCAAAAATGCAAAAATGCAAAAATACAAAAATGCAAAAATGCGAAAATACGATAATTCAAACATGCAAAAATGCAAAAATGCAATGAAATAGGGAATCCTTTCCAACGTGCCGATTATTTTTACATTTAATTCTGAAATGTGAGTAAATAAGAAAAAATATCTTCGGTTTACTAATTTCCAATTTAAGTTGTAATACACAGGCCGTTTCGCCTTAAAACTGAGTAATAACTCACCCTGTATACTGTGATTGTATTAAAGATAAAAATACTTGATAGAGAGAAGGATCAAATTTCAAAAACATGTTTATGGAGGAAACGTCGACTAATATTTTAGTCAAATTCACCAATTTTTTTTTTCAAATTTAACGTATCACTACGATATCACCAAAAAAAAAATAAAAAAAAATTAGAAGCACATTATATAGCCTTGTACAAGACAAAATATTTTTCTAAAATTGATCATGAATTTCATATTCCAAAAAAGTCTGGATCTGTATAACGCTCAAGCGTCGTAGACCTATCTTTTAGCGCCTTAGTTCAGGTATCGGATTGCCTCGGGCGCCACCTTCCATTTATATTGTGAAGACCACTTGCACCGGCAGCGTCAGTGAAGAAAAAATAGTCCACGAACAAATAAATAAAATCAAAAGGTAAAAATGATGAGTCTTTATTTAATACTGAATACGGTGAGGAAAGAAAAGGTATAGAACACGTTTCTTACTCTGGTTGAAAGGTACAGGCACGTCTTCTAATGTTTGGTACAATTGAACTATTTTTAAAGGTCGCTGAACCGGTACTGCAGTTGGATCTGGTTGTCGGCTTGAGCTCCTACTCTAACTGTGACTGTAACTGCTAAAAGTTTATCAGGCCGGTGTATAAGGTACTGTTTATTGCGTATGAAGATACCGTACACGACTGTCTCCATCTTTCGGATGGAAGTTCAACTGACCATATATCCAATTACCATTATTCAGTTAATTATAATCCAGTTCCGTGCCCTATATAGTTAATAGTCAAATATTAAGTAAAACTAGATAAAATAAAACCGGTTATAAAGTAACTTCGTTACATAAGTTAGGATTATACTTTTACGTACCAGTTTAAAAAAATAAATAAATGATATTGATCTGATTTGTTATTGTTTTTCTCGGCTATCGCCTCGACCAACAATTTACATTATCTTTCAAGAACGTATTCCATTTATAAACAACAATGACATTAATGAAAAATACCAAAATCAAATCTTAGTTGAGTTTAATGACATAAACTATTTCCCAGTATACTTATATAACTATAATTGAGCTGAAATGAAAATAAAACTTCATTTAAGTAAAGTCGTTGAATGTAATTGCATAAGTAAAGGGCAGCTGTTTTTCTTATTATAGTTACATACTTGCGATATTCCAGTGTCCCAATAAATAAAATAATTTCATGTTGAAGAGCCGATTCTCGGAACGAGAAAAACGATCAATAAACATCAAGGCCGATATGTCTTTGTGAGCCAGTTTGATTGGCAGATTTATGAGTCCACATGTATGTGAATAACGTTCTAAGTCACCTTAATTTATGGAAAAATATGTAGGTAATCGGAATAGTATACGTTAGCGGGTAATTAATCTTTTACTTAACCAAATGTAATGTCAAGCTAGCTATTTCAACAAGGTAGGTAAATTAATAAATCAATGAGTATATTACTCCAACATACAATTATTATATTATTATACAGTGTTTCTACTTAATGGAAAAAAATTTTATTATTAATTTTACGAAAAAAAGTATTTCTTCATAAAAAGTTCTACTTAGTCCAAAAACTAAAATGCAACCATCAGATAATAATTTTTTCAGTCGTATACGAGGTACCACGCTTCTTGCCGTTCATGTCTTTGAAGGTCACGAAAAAAATCATCCAACTGATTTTGTAAAAAATTTAGATAGCGTTGAAAAGTCATAGATTGTCGAAAAAAATTGCCAATGATTTTATCAACAGTAAAAACACAAGAGCTTTTTTTTATCGGATAAATTTCTCTTTATAACGAAAAATTTTGCCAATCAGCAATTTTACGAGAAAAACTAACATGGAAAAATCGCGAGACCGGAGGTCGAGCGATTTTGCCAAATGTTAGTTTTGCGTACTTTTGATCACCCTATATACATTTTGTTCTTATGCCATCAATTAGAACTCAAAAACTTAAGATAGGGACATGTAAGCCGTTAGAATATAAGTGTAATAGGTTTTGAAATCAGCTTCACGGGCTGAGTCTAAAAATATAAAAAAAATAGGGTGTTCCATTTAAAAAAAATGACGGTGACTTCATTACTCGAAAGTAATTCACCCTACCCTGTATATTACATTATTATTTTAAAATACGGTAAATTAAAAACAAAAATCGCCGTGTTTCAGGGTTATTTCATAAAATGGCCTGTTTGGCTAAAAATGAATTTGTTCCATACTTTACGGACACACTGTATGTGAGCATCATAAATAAATAATTTTGTATGTTTTGTTATTTCTCTACAATTTTTTATAAATCTTACAAATTTTTACATATTTTAACAAATTTTTATATATTTACATATTTTGAAATTTTTTCAATGTTTTAAAATGTTTAAAATTCTTGAATTTTTTTTAAAATTTCTGGTTTTTTTAAATCTGCAATTTTTGAAAATTTTTGACAATTATTTTTTTTTAATGTTTTTGATGTAAGTATGAATTGAATTTTTTTTAAATATTTTTGAAATTCTTAAAATTTGTGAAGTTGAAATTTTAATTTTGCAATTTTCAACTTTCAACTTTCGAAATTTTTAATATATTTGGAAATTTTTAATATATTTTCGAATTTTTTTAATTTCTAAACATTTTAATTTTTTAAATTTTTGAATTTTTTGATATATTTTTAAAATTTTAAAATTCTTAAAATTTAGGTTTTTTTTTAATTTTTGATTTTTTTTATATTTTTGAAATTCTTAAAATTTATGAAGTTGAAATTTTAATTTTGCAATTTTCAAAACTTTCGAAATTTTTAATATATTTGGAAATTTTTAATATATTTTCAAATTTTTTAATTTCTAGACATTTTAATTTTTTAAATTTTTGAATTTTTTGATACATTTTTAAAATTTTAAAATTCTTAAAATTTAGTTTTTTTTTAATTTTTGATTTTTACCACATTTGAGTATGGATAATCTTCTGTTTTTGAAATCTGAGTGATGAAAAATTTTGAAGATTTTTGCAATTTTTTTGGGCCACATTTCATTTTTTCCCCATTTGAATGAAAATTAATATATAGATAAATAATGATAATTGGAATATAGGGAAGTTATATGTTTCTTTCATTTCAAAGTTATAAACTTTTTAATTTGAAAAATTTGCAAAAATTGAGGATTTTACCATTTCAAAAAAAAATTATCACATAATCTCCCTAGGGGCATGAATTATTGCCGGTTTTTTTGAGTACATGAATTTTTAAAGAAAATTCATGTACCAGAAAAATTTCCCGCAATTAATTCAAACACGTGGGAGATCCGGTAAGAAAATTTCACACCGAAATATTAAAAAAAATACTAGAACAATGACGGTTTTTGATGGCAAATATAAATGTCATGTTACTATAAACGTCAAAAAATTTCCAGTGTAATTTCATGCTCCTTTACTCCAAGGATGAGAGAAATTTCCGGAAATTTTATTAGTTGCTATGGTAACGATACAAAATACAGGCTTTTAATTGGCCAAAAACGTTAATTGTGAGATTTTCCTTGAAGCTAATAGAGCTAGAGAAGAACTATTCATTTGTTTTTTAATTTACTCCCCTTTACTTCTACCAATTTTTATTGAAATCTGAGTGAGTATTTACAAACAGAATAATGATTTTTCTCTTTATTTTTTCAGCAATTAATTTTTTTACAAGGCCCCCATAAAAGTTACTTTTTCGTTAAGTATTTAGAAGTGATGTATATTTTTATATTAAAAAATCTCACTTAATTGGAATATAAATGCTAATATTGAAGTTTAGAATTTTTAGTATTCTTATTAGTAAATTGGGCTTATTTTAAATAACACTTTGTATTTTATTAGTCTATCAAGAAGAAAATTTAATTATCTTTTAAACTGTATTAGGGTTTCCTGTATTTTGAGTTTTAAATTACCTACCTTGAGGAAGCCATGATGTTGCAATATTTTTAAATAAACTAAATTATTTGTGGCATTATATTACGTAAAATTTTTACATATTATAAAAAATATCAATCGATTACAATTTAAAAAACAATATACTAACCTAATTGTAAAAAAAATAATTAAAACAGTAAAATATTGTATACGGGACAAAAAAAATTTGATCATCCATATACATATTTAATTACAGAAAATTATTAAATCGTAAAGTTTTCTAACTGCATAAAATGTAAAATTACAACCAATCAAAGGTGAAAATTTTAAAATTGAATATACGTCAATTTTTAAGCTTCTAAAAATATAAACAACAAATTGTTCGAGAAAAATAAAAAAAAATACACATAAACTATATTAGGTAACATGTAGTAAGAAAGTAATAAAACAAATAAAATAATTATAAAATTAATTAATTAGAATTATTTAAATGGTAAAGCACCGCACCTGTATAATATAAATTTCTATGGCGTGTTTAATTAAATACTTAACATTGTTTTCCTATCGGGTATCATATTATTTTTAACGAGCTTTTTCGATCAAACAGAATTAATGTTTGATCTAAATAACACCTCTGTCTGCCAAACCTATTTTCGAACCCTTGGTTATAATTTAGGGTGTGTTAAAATACCAATATCTACAATGCAATTTTCACCCTTTTTCAATGAAGGTTAATCAACGTAAGTCTTAAACCCACCATATTGTTTTTTTATATTTTTTTTTATTACTTCGATCCGGACCGGAAGTATTAAAAATCGTTAAAAAAATTTGAAATTTTTTTTTGGAAGAACACGATTAGGTGAAAAAAATTTCCATGTCTGTCGGTCTGGATGGATGGATGGAAGAAATCGTACAAGATCGTGAAAAATCTTGAAAAATGGTAAAAAATTGTAAAAAAAAATCGTAAGAAATCGAAATAAATCGTAAGAAAACGTAGGAAATCGTAATAAAACGTAAGAAATCGTAAGAAATCGTATGAAATCGTAATAAACCGTAAGAAATCGTAAGAAATGATAAGAAATCGTAAGAAACCGTAAAAAAATAATGAAAACGCGTAAAAAATCGTAATGAATCTTAAAAACCGTAAAAAATCGTAAAAAAACATAAAAAACCGTAAAAAATTGTAAAAATATGGAAATAATTTTTAATTATAATTAGAGACATAAAAACTATTTCTAAATTATTGAAATTTTTTTAATAATTGGATTGATAATTTTTGAAGTTTTGATCTTTTAAATTTTTGAATCTTTTTATTTTTTGAATATTTTGAACTTTTTGATTTTGCAATTTTTGAATTTTTTTAAAATTTTGGAATTTTTTTAACTTTTGTCCCTTAAATCTGCCCATGTGAAAATATTTGTTAATTTTACCATTTCAGCTTTATTTAGGCTTTGAATTTTTTTAATTTTTTAAAATTGAAATTTTTGCTTTTTTTAGAATATTCGGTTTTTTTTAAATTTTTATAATTTTTGAAATTTTTCGCCTTTACCTGTCCATGTAAAAATATTTATATTTTACCACTTAAGGCTGTTAATGAAAAAATATTTGTCCTTTTTATTACTCCTCTTGATTCAATTAAATTTGCGCCACCCTGTATATAACATTTTGGAGTTTATCGCCGTTTTTCCAATTTTCCGGTAAAATTATGTTTCTGAGAAAAAAGTAAGTTAGGGAGATTTTAGATAATTAAACTCTCTACAACTTAAAAAATGAATTCTCTAATTTTTGCGACTTTTTACTGATTTTTTGTTGATTTTTAAAAAATTAAGAAAGATAGGAAAAAATGGAATCAATCGTAAAAATCGTAAAAAATCGTAAAAAAACCGTAAAAAATCGAGAAAAACCGTAAAAATCGTAAAAACTGAAAAAATCGCAGAAAATCGTAAAAAAACTTAAAAACCCGTAAAAAACCGTAAAAAATCGTAAAAAACCGAGAAAAACCGTAAAAATCGTATAAACTGAAAAAATCGCAGAAAATCGTAAAAAAACTTAAAAAATCGTAAAAAATCGTAAAAAATCGTAAAAAATCGTAAAAAATCGTAAAAAATTGGTAAAAAACTGGTATAAAACCGGTAAAATGTCGTAACATTTCATAAATAATGCTAAATTATAGTAAAACATAAAAAATTGTAAAAAATAGTAAAAAATCGTAAAAAATTGTAAAAAAGCTATAAAAAATTGGTAACACTTCATAAATAATGCTAAATAATCGTAAATCATCATAAAAAATTGTAAAAAATCGTGAATAATCGTAAAAACCCGTAAAAAACCGAAAATAATTCATATGTATCACAACGGTACAACATAAATAAAACATTTTTTTTTTTTTTTTTTATTCATCAAGTAAAAGCCGACACAGTTAAACAGTTAAAATATTTTCAGTCTATGTTCTATGCTATATTTTTATGAAAGAGAGTACTTTTAAATACAGGCTCATGGAATGAAGCTTTTATGATAAGCAGAAATTTTTACCATATTATGAGAACTGATGTCAGACTGTTAAATTGTCCGAGTATTAAACATCAAAGTTCCATTAAATAATTACAAATCCCAACTAAATAAAAATTGATGTTGAAGAATATCCTCACCATTAGTCAAAACTTTATTTTTATATCCTACATACGTTTCGCTAACTATATCAGTATCATTCAGAGTTGTTTATGATTTTTAAATTCAAAACGTTTTTTATTCGTGTATCTAAAATATTTCTTTTTCTAATTTTCTACTTTCAAAAATCTTGTCAAATTTATTAAGACGTAAAAAAGTTGAATATTTAATTCACAAAAGTTTCTGATCATTTTTTGATATTCTTAATTGAAGTAGAAAATTTAATGGAAATAAATGGAATGATTAATGAGTTTATATTTGTTTTATCGCAATTTATTCTTAATGGGCTGCTAGATCATAGGAGAAAGAACTATGCACTTTTTAATGTAACGTAACTTTTTTAATAAATTGTTTTCATTCCATATAATTGTTTAATAAAAGGTCACTATCCTTCTGAATTTAATTGCCCTACATATTATTCGATAAAAAAAAATAAACACATAGAAGAGTCAACGTATTTATTTGACACTTCTCTTACATCTGTCAGAAAGTTTCAGATGTTGAAACTTCTTTTTTATTTATTTTCTGTTTCGCTACATATCTCTTTCAATCGTCGAGGTGGGTGGGCAACTGATATAGACATATAAGTCCTGTTAAATGACTCAATAATTCGGTAGCCCAGCGGGTTATGAGCTAACGAACTGATATAAAATTCAGATTAACCTTTATTATGTAAATTAATTTCGTTAATTAGAACTTTTTTGTTTGTGGCGTCTGTGGTTTTAAGGGACGCATTTCACCGAAGACGACATCAACGAAAAAAAATTTACATCACGGTATAGTCAAATAAGTAAATCAGGAAATAAAACAGTAATAGCAGGCAACTAGTTTCGGTCACTGACCATCATCAGGCCTAAAAATACAAACGTTCGAAATTAGTTACAATATATTAAATTAGTTAGAAACCAAACTTACCAATATTAAGTACTAAGAAGATGAGAAAATTTTTTTTTGTAGAATCACATAGTGACGTACCCCTATGAAGGGTGGGAAAAGTAAAAAACAATTACTCGAAAAAAGCAATGAACAAAATATTTCTGTACTTTCTCCGGGATGATGCGATCCCCCTAAAGGTGCTGTCCCTTTATAGCGGTTATCATGGTTACCCCCCTAGGGAGCAATCTATTTTTTAATTTTTAAGTTCTTAAAATATTTTGTTCATTGCTTATTTCGAGTACCCCCTTCTTTAATTGTTTTAATGTTTACTTTTTTACTTTTCCGATCCTTCATATGGGCACGTTACTATGTGATTCTACAATAAAAAATGTTCTCTCCTTCTTAGTACAATATTGGTAAGTTTCTAACTAATTTAGTATATTATAACTAATTTCGAACGTTTGTATTTTTAGGCCTGATGATGGTCAGTGACCGAAACTAGTTGCCTGCTGGTACTGTTTATTTGTACAATTAAATTTTGTGGTACCTGACTTTGTGTTTTATTTCCTGAAACATTGGACCATATTTGAGATATGGATAACCTTTGAGATTTAAATAAGTAAATTTTGTATTTTGGTGGACCTAACATCAATCCTTAAAAAGTGCTAAAAATTGTTTCATTTTTACTTTCCATAAATTTAGGGGTTAAAAATAAATGACTCGATTTAGAATATATTTAAAAAATTAGTAGATTATTAAATATAATTTTAGAAAAGGAATTTAGAACTAAAAAGGCTGTTATAAAATTTAATTTATTATACAAACAAAAAATTGTCCAATTACTAAAAAACTCAAATTTTGGCATTTTGGCGTCTTAAGGAACTGCTGCTGATAATTTCAATATTTGTAAATAACCAAATTCAACCCTAAATGTACAATTTTGATTAACTAACCTTCTAAAATATTAATTCAAAAATTTAACGGAGGAAGAAATTTTTTATTCACTGATTTTTCATAAAATAGCTAAAAGACTATTTTAATACAGACGAGACACAATTTTACAACAATTTAATTGATATATAGAAACCCTGCTGTGAGAAATGATAAAAGATCACAAGGAACATGTAAACAAAAAATGGCGCTCCGGGAGTTGGTCTAATTTATTTGGTGGTGGTCAAAGGGGATGAAAAATATTTTTTTGCGATTTTTCCTGATTTCCAGCGAAATTTAATATCGTATCAAAAAATATTCAACTATAGAGTTGTAGCTTATGAAAAATATAACTTTTGTATAAATCACTTTTGACCATAACCTCAAAATTTCCGAAAAAAATAAGGAAGTCCAGACTAAATTTTTTATTTTCGTTTTTTATTTTTCATTTCCGCAAAAATCCATCGATTTTGATGAAACTTTCTGAAAGTATTCGCTTTTAATGACCACAAAAAAATTAAGATAAAAAAATTTAAAATTTTTTGAGATATTAATTTTTTCCGGTCAAAAACACATTTTTTTTCAAATTAAAAGTTTAATGGTGATCAAAATTTTGATCATTCTGTATACATTTTCTTCTTATGTCACCAAGTGGAACTCAAAAAGTTAGGATAGGGTAAACTGTGTTAGAGCGTATTGAAAAACATGTGTAAATAAATTTTTAAATACTTTTCCATATATGGCTAATGGGCCGTCTACGTGACACACCCTGTATACCTTCTATTTTAAATGTATCAGTTAAAATTCTAATTTTAGTTTAATTTTAAAAACGTAAGTTATTTAGTTTATTTCATTTAATTTTTTAATAACAAAAATAGAAAAATAGAAAATGCAGACAAAATAGGAATAGAAGAAAATTGAGAAAAATAAGGAAAAATAGTGAAGAATATCTTAAAATAGGGAAAAATGGAGAAAATAGGGAAAAATTGGGAAAAATGGAGCAAAAGAGGGAAAAATACCAAAAATAAAAAAATAGAGGAAAATAGGAATAAGAAGAAAAAATACAGAAAAATAAGAAAAAAGAAAGTATAGGGAAAATTAGGGAAATTAGGAAAAAATGGAGAAAAAAAGGGAAAAGTAGATAAAGATAGAGAGAAATACGGAAAAGTTGGAAAACTAGGGTAAAATAGGGAAAAATACAGCAAAATGAAGAAAACCGGGCAAAAATAGGGCAAAACAAGAAAAGTAGGATAAAATATGGAAAATTAGTGAAAATCAGGAAAATTACGACAAATACAGAAAAAGAGGCAATAAAAAGGCAAAATAGAGAAAAAGTGGGAAAAACCTGAAAAATAAAACAGCGAAAAATATGAAGTAATAAGGCAAAATAGGGAAAATAGGTAAATGTAGGAAATAGGGCAAAATAGCGAAGGATATGCAAAAATATAGGGCAAAATGGAGACAAATAGAAAAAATGAGACAAAATGTAGAAAATAGTAAAAAGTAGGACAAAATAGGGAAAATGCTGAAAAGTAAGGTAAGAGAGGAGAATTGAAAAATAGAAAATTTAGGAAAAAATGGAAAACAACAGGAACAAATAGAAAAAAAAGTGAAAAAATCGGAAAAAAATTGATAAACATGGTGGGAAATGGAGAAAAATTAAGAAAAATTGGAAAATTAGGTTAAAATATGGAAAAGTAATGCAAAATGTAGAAAAATAGGGAAAAGTGGGAAAAATAAGGAAAAACAAAAAAAATGGCGCAAAATAAGTAACACGAAAAATAGGAAAAATACGGAAAAATAGGAAAAACTGCGGGAAAAAATAGGAAAAAATGGGAACAAATGTGTCAAAATAATGAGAAATAGGGAAACATACAGTAAAACAGGGTAAAATAGGATAAATAGGTCAAATAGGGACAAATTGGAAAAAATAGAAAAAAACATTAGAAACTGGAAAAAATGGGAAAAAATAAAAAATCAAGTAAAGCATGGTCGTACAGGTACCAATATTAAAGAGACTCCATTCAGCTAGTATTTAATATATTATTATACTTATGGAATATCATGAAATTAAGTTTATTTCGTTATTTTTTTAATTTTTAAGTTCCTCATTTGTGTTTTACTTAGTATTATTAATTAAATACTAACAAGAAAGATAAATAAAATATATAAACAAATGTTAATGTAAGTTGTAAATTATTTTTTTATCCTTATTTGCAATAAAAATAGATTTTTAATGATTGGCTTATCGAATTTTTCAGAAATTACGATTGCACAATATGTAACTAACTTAAATTTAGCAATTTCTCTCGTGAATCAAATTTTCGAGTAATTACCGAAAACCGTATTTTCTCACATACGAAACTTAAACTGTCAGTAACAAGAACGTTCATTAAAACCAGAAGATTTTAAACTATACCATCGATCTACAATTGCCATACTATCTAAACGTCATTTTTAAATGATTAGCTATATAATGAACGTTCCTGCTGCTCGCATAGAAACGATAATATTTGTCTCTGTTATTTACTGAATTCCTTTGAGACTTCCGCATTCGATATCGCCTTTCAAAACAGATAAATATATGCGTTCGAATCGAGTGAAATGAAAGGGTCTATTTGGAATCTCGTGAAGCTTATAATGTATCCCATTATGTCTGGGTGACAAATGTTCGGGACAGTCTTACCACAATATCACCATTTATAACACAAAGAGATCTATCCACAAACGTCAAAATTCGACCTTGAATAATGGCCCTCAGTCAAAACTTCCCATTGTATGGATTTACCTTTCATCCATGGTATTATATGAGCTGTGACTGGAGGAAACATGTTTGTTTATTATTGGTGTTATTATTGTGACTGTTGACTACCATCAGTTAAATTTTCTTTGTATTAATGTGATGATATTACTTTATATTATTTGTAATTAAATGATTTTATTTTGAATAAAAACTCGGATATAATAAATATTTTTTAAATTTTTGTTTGTAATGTATTGACTAAAATAGAACCACAAACCAAACAGACTTTGAGGTTTATATTTAGAAGAAATTTAAATACAATATAATTTTTGAATAGAAAAGATGCTTTTTTTTATAAATATTTATCGTTTTTAATAAATTTATGTATTATTTATTAATTGGAAATTTAAAAAATTCGAACTTTTAACACGTTAGCTACATCAATAGTATAGATCAAATTCAACATATAATTTTCTTAATTTCAAGTTAAAATCTTCCGGTTTGACAAATTTTCGTTTCCTATATAGATCTGATTCTTTTATCTATTCCAATTGATCAATTTTCTGAAGATAGAATTTCAATTCCATAAAGACTAATTTTTTACTTGTATTTGTTGCCAGGATCGTACTTCTTCAATTTATTTTTTTTTAATTTTCTGTTTTGGTTGTTGTTTTATTTTTATATAGAGATTATTTTTAATTAAATTTAAGATTAATGCAAGTTCCCTATTATGATTAATAAAAATGCTTTATTTTGCAAATAGATAAATTTTTAGTGTTGAGTAGAGTATTAAAAAATATTTTTAAAAATAGAGCCATCCAATGACTGGCAATTGCTAGGACCAATATTTTTTATTTTATGTAATGCCAATATAAGACATTGACGAAAAAAGAATAACCATTCCGATTTCTAATACCTACAACCCACATGCAGGTACCCATCCAATATATCAAAAGAAAAACAGTAGCACTTCACACCGACACGGCAACACTCTATATAAAAATACTGAAAAAGGCATTCAATAAATCTTGAAGTAGTAGTTGAAAGGTTGTCAACTAATTTAGAAATAACATGTTTAAAACACATTAGAGAAACATTACTACAGGGTGTTTCTTTGGGACAGGTAAATAGTTTAACTGTAGATAAGATGGCAAGGGCGTAGATAACTTTTTTTCCTGGGGGGGTACTTTTTTCCTGGAGGAGGTAATCAAACTTTTAGACCAATATGTTTTTCTTCTTTTCTTGCCATTTGTTGATATCCTGTGGTGGGTAATTACGCTCTTTACCCCTATATCTACGCCCTTGCGTGTACACGAGCCAGATAGAATTGGTTGCGGTGGTTCTCCAGAAGCAGATTATCCGGCAAGTAATTTATTTTCTCTTTTTGTCCAAGATGTAGAAAAATGCATTATTGCTTGTTTTTTTTATTTTTATGTGAAAAATGCATTTTTCCTAATTTTTCCAAATTATTGTAGGAAAAAATGCATTTATGTTGTTTGATCCAATTTTTTGTTTTTTTCTTCAATTCATATTTGAAAACTGTATTTTTGCTTTTTTCAGTGAAATGGACTATAACAATTCAACAATTTACCTGTAAAATTGAACTGTGAAAAATGTATTCTTGCTCCTTTTTTTCAAAATTAACAGTGAAAAAATGCATTCCTGTTTCTTTTTTTCAAATTCGGGTGTGAAAAATGCACTCTTGCTTTTTTTCAAATTAAACTATATGGAAAATGCATTCTTGCTTCTTTTTTCAAATTAGAGTGTAGAAAAATGCATTCTTGCTCCTTTTTTCAGAATTAACAGTTGAAAAATGCATACCTGTTTCTTTTTTCAAAATTAACAGTGAAAAAATGCATTCCTGTTTCTTTTTTTTAAATTCGAGTGTGTAAAAATGCAATCTTGCTTATTTTTTCAAATTTAACTATGCAAAATTCATTCTTGCATCTTTTTTTAAATTAGAGTGTAGAAAAATGCATTCTTCCTCCTTTTTTTTCAAAATTAACAGTGGAAAAATACATTTTTTTTGAAAAGTCTAAATCCAATACCTTATATATCAGAAAATCCAGCGATGAGCAGACCAAGTAAAAATCTATAGAAATCATGGTAAAATGGAATCGGCTTGATTTAGGCCCATTTTTATGAAAAAGAAGATTTTTTCTTTCTATTTTTGGTACTTGTATTGACGTTTTGTATTTTTATATAAAATTTTCTTAGCCCACGTTTTTATGTTACATATTGTTTAACCCCTATAACAAAAAACTATCGATGTTACTATAAATAGAAAGACAAAAAATATTCTATATATGTAATTTTTTTTTAAATTTTAGATAAAAAATTGTGATTGTGATAATAGGGAGAGACCATAACTGTAAGGATTTTTTAATTTTCCTCACTTTGATCTCTCCCGTTCCTCAAGTTCGCAATTTTTTCTTAAAAATTTTGAAAAAATTACCATTTATAGTATGTTGTATTCTCTTTTCGACGGTATTAAGTAATTTTACGTATAATTCGTTTTTTGTAGCTTTAGAAACAAAATTTTAATTAAAATTTCTAGTCACATATGGTTTAGCCCCTGTAACAAAAAAACTATCGATGTTACTAAAACGTGCTTACTATAGATAGAAAGAAAAAAAAATATTCTATATATGTGATTTTTTTTAATTTTAAATAAAAAAATTGTAATTGTGATAATAGGGGGAAACCATAACTGTAAGGATTTTTTTAATTTTCCCCACTTTGGTCTCTCGCTTTCCTCAAGTTCGCAATTTTTCCTTAAAAATTTTGAAAAAATTACCATTTATAGTATGTTGTATTCTCTTTTTGACGGTATTAAGTATTTTACGTATAATTCGTTTTTTGTAGCTTTAGAAATAAAATTTGAATTAAAATTTTTAGTTACATATTGTTTAACCCCGGTAACAAAAAAAATATCTATGTTACTAAAACGTGCTTGGTATAGATAGAAAGAGAAAAAAATTTTCTATATATGTGATTTTTTTTTAAACTGTAGATAAAAAATTGTGGTTGTGCTAATAGGGAGAGACCATAACTGTAAGGATTTTTTATGTATATAAATGACAGATAAGTACTATCCAACGATCCCAAACTAAATGAAATAGAAAAATAAAACTGCATAGAATAGGTAATATCAGTTAGAGCAGTAAAAAATACTATGGAAAATATCTTAGGAGAAAAGAAAATAATGAAAAGGAAAAGAAAGAAATCGCCTACCCATTTTTGATTTTTACATTAAATTTTTAATTTTTCATTTTGATTTAACTGAGCGTAATTTGAAGGCTGAATAAACTTTCTCCAAATCGCAATTTTTTCCAATTCAAAATATATTTCCGAATAATTAAACCACCTGTTTTTTAGTTGGTGCGTACGAACGTTATAAAACTAATAATCCTATAAGCATAGCGATTCACCTGTTTCGTTAACATAAAACCACTATTAATTATCATTCAAAAAAAAATGCATAAGCAATTAGAAGAATGTAACTAATGAGCCATCGTATTATGGTATCATTGTGTTGCTGTGTGGTCCGTCACCTATTAAATAACGTGGTCAAACCTGATTCGAAAGGACTGTTTTAATATCGGAAAGTGTTGAGATATTTTATGTGCCCAATAGTCTGTAATTTGTGGTGATTTCTGTATTTTCCCTAAAGGATAAATTGCCAGCTACTGGTATAATTTAAAACGTGTCAATAACCTTTTCTTCTGTTTTAACTACTACATAAATTTTAAGCGTAATGAACGTCACTTGATTTGTTGAATTGCATATATTAAAAATTAATTAAGATATTTGAATGTAAAATATTATGCAAAATAATTTTAAACATTAATGTCTTGATTTGTAGATATATTACTTAACATATTTTACGTAAACGTTATATGAATGCAAAAGTTACTAAATAAATTGACATATTGGATCAAATTAAAACGTTTATATCTCTCATATTTAAATATTGGTTGTGTTCAATTTATAAATTGGATATTAAATGTGATATTAAAAACTTTCTGAGGCATGTTATTTTGTTAACCATTCGTAAACGTTTAAACATAATTATTCAAGATTATTAACTGCAAACAGCTGTAACGAAGTTACCGTGATAATTAAAATATTTATATATTCAATCGTACGAGGCACTGGATTTAGAACTAACTTAAAATTATGGGAGAAGCCAGTTGAACCTATTCCCAACAGATGGAGATACTTGCGTCCGTATTAGACGCCGAAATTGTTATCGAGTAGGACTAATCAATCGGTTATCGGGAGTTGCTGTGGCAGACCCAATTGGAGTTCTAGTGGCAGTTCTAGTCCAGTGGCAGTCCCAATCCGTTAATTTCAGCGACATTTAGAGAAAGGAAGCCGAATTTGAGCACAGCCGTGCACCAGAGAGGGAGAGAGAGAGAGCGAGAGGCCTGACCAGAAGAGCCATATAGAGACAACTGGACACCGACGCTAAAAACTGAAGTTACATACCTTTTTTCCTCGCCGGATTTGGTTTGCTATCATAATTTTTTATAATAAAAGTTATTTACTTAATCTTATTTTTGTTTTATCCCAGCAACTAATACCCATGTACTTAATCCAGTAGGGCAAGTAAAGTCCGCTCTTCTGGCCGCCAGTGATTTTGTCGATACCATAACGACCCCTGGAGTATTTCTTTCACCACTGAAGCTGCCCGAGCAAGTGAAATTCGCACTATATACGCAAAGTTGTGTCCGAGACAATCCGAAACCTGAAATAAGGCGTCAAAATACCGCTTAATGAAGCAAAGAGCGTTACACAACCTAGAAATTTACCAGGATTAGGGGAAAGTGCGGTAATATCGCCACCTTAAGAGGAAAATATTTTTAACTCACTTGAGTCTTGCTGAAAAACATTTTTTAATACTTCAAGACCTAGACTAGTTATTTGTCTACCTTTTACTAATTTTTAAAGTGGTTTCTTTTAATTTATGGGGCAACCATTAACTAAATTCAAAGTAAGTGGCGGAATTCCCCCAGCTTTCCTGGCTGTAATAAAGGCGACATACATATTCGGGGGAAATATGAACATAGGAGTAACCCCCTTACCCAATCTACTCCAGTCATTTTGCTCTTTTGGTTAAAGATGTATTTTACTCAATTTTCTCAATTCTGTAATAGTTACACCATAAAACAGGTTTTCTAACAAAACAAGATGGTCAGCAATTTTTTTATCAAACTTTTATCCATTTTTTTAAATTATAATAATTATTTTAATTTGAAAAATACTATTATTTTTTTTCTTGTGATGTTACAAAAATTATATTTTTGGTCCATCTGACTATTTTACATAATTAACTTTTCGTGCATCTCTTTTATTAATTTTTTTCCATTTTTTTACTTTACTTATACAACATGATATTTATGGTTAAGTTAATAAAAGTAAAAATTTTCAAAAAAAAAACAGTTTTTTCATTACACGGGAATATTAAATGAACAACTTTTTTGCTTTAAGTGTCAAAATTTGTATTGTTAAAATTATATTTTTGAATCTTAAATTATAAATTCTGCAAACTCATTTTGTTGCAAAGATTTTAAAGTGTCAAAATGTGTGTTATCGAAATTATATTTTTAAATTATTTTTTTTAATTATTTTACACGTATAGAAAAGTTCTATAGAGTTCAGCGACTTGACCGATTATACAGTGCAACTCAAAAAGTCTGCACCATATGGGAAAAATTTTTATTATTCATTTGATCGAAAATTTTATTCTTGTTAAAAGTTGGTGAAATTCGTAAAACTGCCACTGCGAGCGTCAAATTTTCAAATTTCCAAATAATATACAGGGGCGGGCAAACAATAGGAATTTTGACCTAGAGTAAAGTACCATTATTTTTGACAATATCAAAAAAATTTATTTAGGAAAGTTGTTTAGAATTCAAAATTACACTCAGGTTTAAAATTACAGCCTCTTATGCAAAAAATCCATTTTTTATGTTTTTATCCTAGCTCAAAATAATATCGTTTCGGATGCACTTCCTTCAATCACTCTAATACATTTTGATTAAAAAAAATTTGGTTTTATTCGTTATTTTCTAGTCGTTTTTTTAAATTTTTTTGATTTTTGGTTTTTTCTTGGTGCAAAGTTGAAATTTCACATGTACATAAAAACTACCATTATGATTTAATTGATGAAAATGGGTAAAAAAAAATGATACCCAAACGTCTTTAGTACCAAAATGTAAATAACATTCACTTATTTACGTCAAAAAAATATTTTTAAATTTAACGGTGTTAAAATTAACTAAACAAAATGAAGCTTTGAAAAGAAAAATAAAAAAAAGAAAATAAAAACTTAGCATCAAGAAAAAACCAAAAATCATAAATATTAAAAAAAAGGCCGAAAATGGTGTAAAAATAACGAAGAAAACCAAATTTTTTAACCAAAATGTATTATAGTGATTAAGGTGCATCCGAAATGATATTATTTTGAGCTAGGTTAAAAACGTAATTTTTTTTTGCGTAGTAGGCTGTGATTTTTAAATCTAAGTGTGATATTTAATTCTAAACAACTTTCATAAATACATTTTATTGATATTGTCAAAAATAAGGGTACTTTACTCTTGGTCAAAATTCATATTTTTTGCTCGCTCCTGTATACAATTTGGAAATTTGAAAATTTACTTTAACTGAGGTTAAATTCTATACAAATATAAATTAATTTTATTTATAATCAATTATATAAATTTCAACCCCTCTAAAAACATTTTATTTCAAAAAGGCAATTTTATAGGGATAATGTTAGGAATTTCTGACTCGGTGTAAACACTGAGATAAAAATGTTTCATAGACAATTTTGCGCATGAAAAACATACAATCGGAGGAAAATTTGATTTGCTTAAATATTATAGAAAAAAAATAGTAATTATAAAATTATTAAATTGAATTTATTCAGGATAAATTTTAAAGTTTATTATGAGCTCCATTGTTTCTTTAGATTCTTAAATGTTTCGTATTCACGCCAACTTTTCATTACCCCTTCATTTTTCAGAATTTTTCCATATTTTTAGGTGAATTTCTCTATTCTCTCATTTGTCTATCCTCCGTTTATTTTTTCAACTTTTTTCCAAATTAAAGCCTAGCTTTTTTACTTATTGCCTTTTATTCTTTTATAGTTTTTTAACGATTGTTCTATTTTCATTATATTTCTCATAATCCAATAATTCTTTTGTCGTATAAAAAAAAACAAAATACCTATAAACATTAATTATGGAATACTGGCTTTGTATTAAAAGGTATATTTACATATCGATTACATAAATAGTTTTAGCTAATGGTTTTAGAAAATTTTATCCGTTATTGGTGTATATTCACGCATAGCGCGTCTCTGCTTATCGTCTCGTTAAATAACGAGAGTTTGCTTCTGTGTGTTCTGTCTATGTTTGGTCCAATCAATGTATGTTTAATCATTCATAAAATCTACTCTAATACCAATTAATGTAGCACCCAGTTTGCATAAATTATCGGGAATGAGAACAGATCAAAGAGAAATATTTGGATGAAGCGTATATTTTATAGCCATGAAATACAAAAAAAGAATACTTAAAATTATTATTAAAGAATTGATTTAATTATAATATTTTTAGAAAAACTTGAAGTAGTAGGAAAAAAATTGTACGGATATCGAGGTAAAAATAAAAAAGTATAATAGTTCGAGAAGATAAAACAATAAAATAATGAAAAATATAGAAATAAATAGAAATAATACCAGAATTTTGAAATTTAAAAATTCGAAAAAACAAGTGAAATACCAAGAAACCCATGGTACAAAACCATCGAAGAAATCGGCGGAGTCGAATTGTCGGCGACATCCGAGTTGCATCCCAAAAATTTAATTTTTACCTAACGAAGAAAAGATACCATCCGAATTGCATCCCCCTCAAAAAAAGGTATTTCCGATTATTAAAAATATTTTAGGTAAACTCCGTAGCAACGTTGCCACTTTGTTCTAAAATTAAGAAATTTAAGGTATATCTTACCCTAGCATAACGAATTGTGATACGTAAACATTTGAAATCAGTTTGCACTTAATTACATGATTTTTTTAATCTTTTAGTTTTTAGGTTAAGATGATCCCTCACTAAAAATATACCTTAATACGTACCAATTAAAAGTTTAGTTATTTATGTTTAATATTTAGCAACTAATGAATTTCTTTATAAATAAAAAAAAATCGGTTGTGTCGTCACAGAACTTTCCCGGCTCAGGTGTGAAGAATGAGATTATATTAAGTAGAAAATACAAAATTTCTGAATGGAAAAGTAAAATGTTGTAAAAATTAAATAAATTACTGGAAAAAAATGGGTTGATATTGCCAAAAAAACACAAAAATTAATTAAAATGAAAAACGACAAAAATTACTTAAAATGGCACCTTGTTATTATAAATACCAACAAGATAATGAATTATTTCAAAAAATGCAAAAAACTGGCCAAAAAAAGGAAAAGGGGGAAAAAGTAAATAGAAAAAATGCGAAATACGCCCAAAAAGTTAAAAAAAGTAAATAAAAGCCAAAAAAACTAAGACAAGTTTTAAAAAGAAAAAAGGTAAAAAAGAAACAAAAAGAAGTAAAATAGAAGCAAATAAAGCCAAAAAAAGGTCAAAAAAGCTCAAAAAAGCTCAAAAAAGCTCAAAAACCAAAAGTAAAGTACGCCAAAAAAGTTCAAAAAAATTAAAAAAAGGCAAAATAGAGGAAAGATAAAGGCAAAAATGGCAAAAAAATGGAGAAGGAAACAACAACAAAAAGTCCAAAAAAAAGGCCACATAAGACAAAATAAAGGGAAAAAGGAAAATAATCCAAAAAAGAAAAAAAACATACAAAAAAGGTAAAAAAAAGCAGAATAGAGGAAAAAAAACAAAAAAAGTTTTCAAAAAGTTCAAAAAATGTGCCAAATAAAGGAAAAAACGCCAAAAAAGTAAAAAAAGAAGCAAAATAGCATGAAAATAAAGGCAAAAAGGCAAAAAAAGACAAAAAGGGCAAAAAAAAAGCAAAAAAGGGGTAAAAAAAGCAACAACAAAAGACAAAAAAAAACAACAAAAAGGCAAAAAGTTCAAAAATTTAATCAAAACAAAAAGGGAAAAAGGGCCAAAAAAAGGACAAAATCAAAACTGGCCAAAAAAGTCAAAATAGGGACAAAAAACGCCAAAATAGTAAAAAAAAAGCAAAATAATATAAAAATAAAAGTAGAAATGGCAAACAATTCAAAAAAAGGCAAAAAGGTGTAAAAAAGCAACAAAAAAGATGAAAAAAGCAACAAAAAAAGCCGAAAAAAATGTTAAAAAGTTTAAAAAAAAGTTAATCAAAAAAATATTTACAAACGGGGAAAAAAAGTTTCTTGTTTATAAAAAATTAATAAGAATCCAATTTCTGATCTGAAAATCCAAGTTTTGTACTGAAAATCCACATTTACACTGAAAATCCACGTTTTCCACTGAAGTCCACGTTTGCCATTAAAAATCCACGTTTGCACTGAAAATCCACTATTTTGCTATAAAAATCCACTTTTTTGCTATAAAAATCGATTAATTTGCTGTCAATAATCCAATTTTTTTAATACGAATCTAATTTCTGATCTGAAAATCCAATTTTTGCTTTAAAAATCCACGTTTTTCGCTGTAAATTCACTTTTTTTGCTATAAAAATCCATTAATTTGCTGTAAATAATCCAATTTTTGTAATACGAATCTAATTTCTGATCTGAAAATCCAATTTTTGCTCTAAAAATCCAATTTTAGCACTGAAAATCCATTTTTGCACTGAAAAAAATTGGATTATTGACAGTAGTTATAAACACTCCAATATACAATTTTTACTTTAAGCACTAGTGCGTAAAGTATTTCATTTTACGTACTAGTGTGGAAAGTTGAAGTTTACGTACGCTAAAGTATGTGTAAAGTTAGTAATTTACACACAGTAGTAGAAAAAGTTTTTTTCATTAATAGGTACTTATCACGGTATCAATACTTTTAAGCTTAATATAGGTATCTATTTGAAAATCTAGAAGAACTTCTATATAAATTACTTTTAACATTTAAGATTAAAACTAGATTTAAATGCAGATTATCATTAAAATCATTTAAGGAATTCTATTTACTTATTTATTAATGAATATTTAAGGTATAAATGCTGGTTATCGTTAGAAATAAATAAATCTAAGGACTATTTTTTTACTTTTCTAGTTCAACGTAGTTATATCCTGAGAGACATTTTACAAAATGAGAAAGGTATCAATAGTTCAACATACTTTTAAAAATAAAAATTTTGTTGGCAACAACGGTGTAATTTGTGACAATTAATACATTTTAATGTACATTAGCTTGGGAGACAACTCGACCCATAAAAAAACTACCTGCTCAAAACGGGAGACAACTCGAACTTTCCCGAAGAAATATAACTAAAATGAAAAATATGGACGAGCTTAAAAATGCTTAAAAAAAAAGAAGTTATTATATAGTGACAAAGAATTCGAATATAAAAGTTTTTAATTATTAAACCCCGTTGATTTTTATAATTAAATTTATAATTCTTGTTTGGACTGTATTAGAGATTGTTGAAAAATCACATGGCCAATGGGTTAGGTATAGTTTTTACTTCAAATCCGTTCAATCAAATCGATCAAAACAATTTTTCTATCGGGTTATCTGAATGAAACAAACGCAGCTATTAACTATTTTCAATTCGTGTCTGTCGTTTTGTCAATTAATTATTGCTTCAATGGCAAGATAGAAATAAATTAAAAAGTTGCGAGACTTTAAGTAACAATCATTTCAATACACGATACTTTAATTAATAAATCAATTTTGATTTATATAGAATTATGAACTTTGGTTTTATTGTTGTTTTAATACATATATTTCTTGTGGTAAAGCATTCTTTAATTTATTATGTTGTTTAAATGGAAATAGTTATTATTCATTAACAATTGTCAGTTTAGAATTTAGACCGTTATAAATAATTAGTTATTTTAGAAAGTTTTTGGCATTATTGTTCTATTTTTAATAATTCAGTACCAAATCGAGGAAGAAAGTTTAATACTGTTTAATAAATATTATTGATCCTTAAATATGCGGATGTCCTTTCGGCTAAATAACACACGCTGCTTTTATACATTTTTTACAATGTTTTTTAATTATTTTTTCGGTACTCGCGCGCGGACTCTCGCTCCGTAGTTCAACTAATTTTGGATTTATTATAAAATGCGCCGCTATGTATCTTTTGGCCGCCAGTGTTATCAAGTGCCAAAAGTGGCATTTTCAGATCTGCTGTTCCAGAGCACGCACAATTGAAAAATAGACAAAAAGGAGCACTATTTAGTTCTATGACATTTTGTTTTATTATTGAACATATTTCATCATCCGAGTATTACCATTTTTTTTTGATAATATTCGGTATTAACATAATAGTCGACTATCTTAATAAATTTTTCCAAACATTTATCGATTCTTAATCATATTTGTTCACATACAATGTTATTTATTTCCGTATTCAGTTACATTTATTTTATTTCTACTCTGGCTTTTACAGAACTCTTAAAGCATCATTAAAAGTAACATTAAATTCAATTTTATGCTTATATACATGGTGAATTTTTCATATCTTCTAATAAACGAATAGATATACACATGATTTTAATTGAAGAGGGGGTGAAATATTTACAAAAAGTCAAAGTAAATTGGCAGTGCAAAAGAAAAACTAAAAATTCTTATTTTGACAATTGTCAAAATATTTTAAATTGTTTAACTAATTAAAATGTTCTAAAAAAGTTAATAATTAATATGTTCCATTTCATTTCCAGACAATTAATATGTATAATATTTTTAAAATAAATATGTATGGGAAGTGTCCTTAAAATGGGATCCTCGAGGTTTAAATAACCATAAATAATCGATAAATCAGGAAAATTCGTCCAAAAATATACAGTATATGTCAACACAATTTTTACAACAAAATATAAATATCAAAAATATAATGATTTTAAAACAAGTGCAACTGTCCCGTTTGTGTATTGTGGTTAAAATAGGACACACTGTATTTTTAAAATGAAGTAGTCATTTATATGTTACTTTACTTATTGCGAAATGATAACAAAGTATTAATAAAAAATCTTTTATTAACGCTCTTTGCGCCTTAGCCCAGGTTTCAGATTTCCTTGTACGCCACCTCCGTTTATAGTGTGAAGGCCACTTGCACAGGGCAGCATCAGTGGGGAAAAAGATACTCCAAGAGTACTTGCCCTAATGGATCAAGTACCTAGATAGTAGATGCTAAATGTTAAAAATACGTCTGCCAGGCTGGCGTGGTGTTTTAATGATTGACGGTTCCAAGTTCCAGTTATAATGTGGTGCTTGCATGATTTAAGCTAAATAGGCCATTAGAAACCTGATCAATAAATATTTAACCCATATTTTTTTACTTTCCCGGACCTATCAAAGGGAAAGTAAGGTGAACGAGAAAAAAAAATCGAGATATCGATGGAAATATCCATTTTGAGGTCCCCCAAGAATATTGAAACAATTTTCAGCATATGGTCTGTCTGTGTGTCTGTATGTCTGTCTGTAATCTGCCGAACCGTTTGATCAATCAAGCTGAAATTTGGTATGGAGGGTCGGTGTGTGACTTGAATGCGACCATTAGATTTTGGTTTAACTTGGTACAGTAGAAGGTCCTCAAGACCGACATTGATTAAATACACATGTAACAATTTTTTACTTTTTTTAAATTTTAAGGACAAATAATACCCTTCAGTGCAAAATGTTGTAGTACAAAGTTTTGGAGCATAAAATTCCCTATAGCTTTTGTTTCAAACTTTTTCCAGAATTTCCAATATTTGCGCCACTAGAGGGCTCGTAAAAAACGTACATGTAGGTTTTCTCTAGTTTTTCTTGATTTTGAGGACAAACAATGAATTTTAGTGCGAAATTTTCTTAAGCAAACTTGTAAAGCATCAAATTTTCTTTAACTTTTATGTTTAACTTTTTATCGAATTCTTCATATGTTCGCCGCTAGATGGCAAGAAAAATACACATTTAGGATTTTCCATATTTTTAAAATTGGAGGTAAATTATGCTCTTTTCCCTACAACTATTGTGTGAAAATTTTTCCCGAGTTCCCAATAGTTTTCACACCTAATTTTAGAAGATCCTAATTGTAGCAGTGTGATATACAACGTGCGTATGCGCAACTTATGTCATTATCAACATTGAAATATCAATTCGGTAGACTTATTCACTATCGGCTCGTTATTTTTAATGTGTTCCATAAATTAATGTTACGCTTAGTATTTTGTAATTAAAATAATAATAATAGATAACCTATTCTCTACGGTCGAGCCGGGAAATGTTCAGGGGTAACACAGCCGATTTTTTTAAACATGTATTTGTCCCATAATTTAAAAAAAATTAAAAGCTGTGACGTCTTAAGGTAGATAAGTTAAAAAACTATGCGAAAGATGGCGTCACTCTGATTTATCTGAATTCAGGTTACAGTTTTCTCTGATGTGTCGGTAATAAACCATTAACTACATTTCAATACTATAAATCATTGCAAGGGGGAGTTAGCGTCGAAGTTACGTATTTATTCTTTTTTTTCAAGACTATTAAAAATACTATTCTTGAACATTGTGACACAATAATTATAAGGAATTTTGTAGTAAAAAGAATATAGTGAATATAAATAACGTCGATTGTAGCGCCATCCTCACAGAAATAGAAAATTCATGGATTTAAAAGTAATTACAGGATACTGTTTTATCAGCTTCCTTAAGACGTCACACATATATTTAACATAAAAGGTACATATTATACAGGGTTTAACAATATGCTGTGATAAATTTTATTATATACTGTGGAAGATCTAATTCATACTTCAAGGAAGAACCATTAATTGATTTGTACGTATTATCATACCGGATTGTTTTTTATCCACGTATACGATAAAAAAAAATCTTGCAGAGACAATATTACACTTTTTTTTCTTTGTATGTATTTCTAATTCTTTCGCGATTTTTATGTTTATCTATAAAAGCGTTCACGGACGTAATTACGAAAAAAAAAAGACTATACCCACCGTGCGACCGGTGTCGTGGATGTGAGATATGCGATCTTCAAACGATGGGTCCAGAAATTAAGAACCAAGAAGAGCTCGGGTTAAACGAAGGACGATACGTCATGTCAGATCAAAAAGATCACAATTCATCAGCGGAGGCCGTGGGTTGCTATGCCGCGTATTCATTCATGGCATCGTGGACGTCTTGGGTGGTCCGCGAACGCTCACTCGCGTTTCTACAACCGATAATCCATTATTTGCTGCTTGGTTGTTTGTTGTTGGTTGTTTATTGCGGCTGCGATTATTTGCACTTATCGGACCTGCAATTTCCCGAATTAGTGTCCGTTCGAAGTGGCTACAAGGGGAAGGGCTACCGTTTTTGGACCATTCGATTCGGACTTAAGCTTTACATACTTTTCTTTTTCATCAAATTACTGTTATAAGATACGATTTTGATTATACATTTATGTGCACGTAGGCGGTTCTTATTATAATAATATCGTGAGAATGCAAACATTGGAGAACTCAAATCAGACAGAATTATCCACGTGGTTCTCAATTCAAGACTATATCAAAAAAATTTATTGTATATAATTTTCGCGACACTATATTTAATTCTTATAGTATATCTCGTCAAGAAATAAGCGGCCTTACAAAAATAGAAAAACTAATTCGTTGCAATTTATAATAAGTTGAATTAAAAAATCGCATTATAGCCAGGATCAGCATAGGAAGTGTGCGTAAGAAAAATAAAATTACATTTTATAATTATATTTTAATGTTAAATTCAATAACAATTATTAATCTATAACACTGAGTAGGAGTCCCGGTCAGAAATAAATCTGGCCCCAGTATCACTCACGATGAGATTAGGCTTCCCAATTAAATTTTGGAGAAAAGTAAAGATTATACAGGGTGTTTCATTGGGAAAATGAAATAAGTTAACTGCAGATAGGGGACACCTAGGCGATCTCAAAAACCCCATACTTAATGGGTCTAAATACTTTAATATCTATTTTACCAATTTCTTGATGGTTCATAACTTTCTAACCACACTGTATATTTTCATGATATTTCTTGGGCATATTTTATTTGAAATTTTCATTTTGTACAGGGTGGTCTAAAATAAATTTTACATTCCAAAAACTTAAGTTATAGGTTTTTTAGTTTTTTCAAATGGGACACCCTGTATAATTATTGATCAATGGATACTAAATTTTATGCCCTTCAACTTTGCCATTTAATCTCCGTACCTATTTTTTGTCGTTTAAAAGTTATTTAAAATAAACGTATTTTTGGTAAAAATCTAAGTAGGCTGTTTTTGCTTAATGAAGTGTCAGAATGTGACAGTTCAGATTTTGCTATTTTTATTGTGTGTTTTAAGCTTTGCGTGTTGAGTAACAATTAATTAATTGATATGATTTTTGTTTTGGAAGAATCCGACAGAAACTATGTATTAGCAAAAAGAATTTATAATCAACGATATCCTGAGTGACGCGTTCCAGATAAAAAGAGTTTTGAAGAATTAAAACACACAATAAAAACAGCAAAATCTGAACTGTCACATTCTGACACTTCATTAAGCGAGAACAACCTACTTAGATTTTTACCGAAAATGGGTTTTTTCTTAATAACTTTTAAACGATGAAAAATAGATAAGAAGATTAAATGGAAAAGTTGAAGGGCATAAAATATAGTATCCATGGATGAATAATTATACAGGATGTCTCATTTGAAAAAACTGAAAAAACTATATTGGAAGTTTTTGGAATGTAAAATTTATTTTAGACCACCCTGTACAAAATAAAAATTTCAAACTGAGTTTAAAAAAATCTTCTGTCTATTGTCTTTGTATATTGATAATTTTAAAGCTTTACGATTAAATCTGAAAAAGTTGTGATATTTTAAAAAGTTTTGTGCAATTCAAATATTTTTGGTAAAAAGGTTGTTTTCTCCGAGATGGCTGGGAGTTTTACAATAAAAAATTAGGGGTGCCTAGTACTAACTATGTCGGTTATTAAAATGAAAAAAAAAGTATGGCATTTCATTTGAAAAAAATTAAGTCATTTGCCTAGGTTACTAATGGACCACCCTGTATACATGAAAATAATTTTAAAATATTTGCTTTTAACCACCATTTATAGATACCTTTCACATAGATCTGTAAGTTTTACACAAGAAGAGTTATAGAACTACGACAGAGGTTTGCCGGACCCTGTATACATAAAGGAAGTTTTATTAAAATTGTAATTAAAGTTAATTCGTGTTTATTTATCCAGTTAAAAATAAGATTAATTACCATATTTTACATAATAAGTTCTTTCATTTAAATTAAAAAACAAATCCATTTATTCCTATATTAATTTGAACTATTTATTAAGAAATAAGATAAATCACTTCTTTTGCAAAATATAACCCTTGTAATGTATCTAAAAGATTTTAAATTTTTTTTCCAATTAAAATAAAATATTTCCTAAATTTAATAAGTTAATATCCTTTAAAAGCCATGATCACAGTAATTGTTATTTATTTCCTAGATTGTGAACACGACTATTTCTGATTTCGGAACACGTCCTTTATAATATAAAATCTAGTAACTTTTAGTGGTGTAAGTAAGGTTTATTGAATTACTCCTCCTGGTTATTAAATAACATATAATAGAAAAGGAGTGGTTAGAAGAGATAATGTGATTATCGAAGAAAGAAGGATTGTTGGTAATAACAGTATTTTTTTGGACTGATGATGGCATTAGTATGCCGAAACTAGTTGCTTCTTCCAACTTTTAATAAATACTTGTGGTACTAGACTTTGATTTTCATTTATTCATCGGTGGTTGAGATTATGGACAACATATTGGATTTATTTTTTAATAATTATAATAGTATACTTAATATAAAATTTCAATTCTGAATCTATAATTTTTTTAATGCAATGTAGGTTTCAGCATATTGGATACGGATTTAAATATTTATTATTAAACGTAATTTTAAGAACACATATACCTAGATTGTAAATATTTTTTCAGTGAAATTTAACCAGTATGTGTACGGTAAATAATTTTGTGTGATTTTTTTATTATTTTTTCCCCATTAGCATTTACCTCTATAACCTCTCAGAATATATATTCTTTAATTGTACTTTCTGCAAGTTTTTTGTCACGTCGCTGAGCATAAAAACAGTAAATTAAAATATCATTTAGTTAATAAAAATAAAGAGGGCGATATCGGGAAAGTCAACATTGAAGTATATGCATGAAAGGTGGCGTGTTAGATTTCAAGCAACTAAATCATTAAGCCATAATGAACCTGCGTGGTCACTGAACTGAGATTGTATATGGACGAACTGGACTGGCTTTATTTATATTTTTATTAGTCACGAATTTCCACTGCGATTTTTGTTTTTTTTTTTTGAATTGCTTAATATTTCGACGATCGTAACTCAACAGCAGTTTATATGATAAAGTGTGTTTAACCGTTTTATATATCCATTTACACGTTGTGCATATGTAATCTAAAAAAGAAACGTAATGGATACGTCTCATTTAAATATAAATATTAATATAATTCGTATTGTTCACGCTAGAAGAGAGATTATTTTTTTATATAGGCATGTTTATATAATAATTTAGTCATAATATTAAAATATAAAGTTTGTTTTGATAAAATTAACAGTATTTCATTATCCAAAGTAATTTTGATGATGAATAAACCGTAGTGATCCAAGATCTATAAATAAATCTTCATAAAACAAACACTCTGGTGGCTTTTATACAAGACCACAAACTTACAATTTAATTAAAATTGTTATAAATTCTAACGAACGTTTGAATATGTGCCTTAAAGTAGAAACTCACGTTTAAATCCAGTGGTGGAGCTACAGCATTAAGAAAGATTTGTCAAAGTAATTTATTTAGAATTAAAAATTATTTTTGTAATGTTATTTTTTTTTATATATTGGTTGTAATAAAATTTGTAATGTTTATATTTTTAGAATTTGTTTCAATAAAAAAAAATTCAGAAATTAATTGTTAATACCATAGTAATTTCTGTCCTACGACAATTTGTGAATCTATTAATTTTTCAGTTTCAATTTTTTTAAGAATACATTTTTTGCTTGTTGTCCTTTCGAATCTCAAACTGGAGTCCCTTATTGATTTTTTTCAATGTTCAATTGTTTTCTAGCTCTATATGGAAGTAACTATAATAAACATCGAACATATCCAACAACCAATAAGAATTTATAAATCTTTACATTTTATGAAATTCCGGATTATAATTGGTCAGAATACATAATTGGATTTTGTAAAAACTGCAATAAAATTTTATTTGTAAATTATTTTATATTAAATTTTGGACATAACTATGCCTCAAAAATTTATGTTTCTTAATAAGTACTAATTTACTTTTTATTTCTTTTATAAAAATTCATTCTTTTTTTTAATCTGTCAATTGACATTTACTTTGAAGACATTTTAAAATAAAAACTAATATACTGTATGACATTTTTTTATCTGACATTAAATAATTTTTGAAAAATTTAAATTTGATAACATTTTCTATTTTATTATTTTTTGTTTTTAAATTTTGCTTATCCTTATATATCATTACAAGCTGACTGCTGACTGACAATCAAGGCACAGCCTAAATAAAAATTGATATAGAGACGTGAAAGATGTGAAATTTTCAGGGTATATTTATTCTTTAATTTACTTATTTTTCCACATTTTTTCTTATTATTCCAAAATTTCCCAAATTTTCCTATTTTGCTCTATTCCCATATTTTCCCATGTTTTCTCTATTTTTCGCTATTTTTCCCCATTTTTTTGTTTTTTTCCTGTTTTCCATGATTTTATCCTATTTTCCTTATATTTTCTAGATGTTCCTTTTTGTACTTATTTTTTCCCAATTTTCCCTATTTTTCCTATTTCTTCCAAGAAAGGCAATGTTCACCCATTTTAGGGGTAGAAAAACTCCCTTGCAAAATACTTCGGACGATGAAGAAAACCTCCCTCTAGAATCGTGCCCTAATGACGCAATTTGTCTTTTTTGTAACCAAAGATTCTCAAATGATACTCGTGGAGAAATATGTTCTTCTTATTTCAGTTTTGACTTACCAAACTACTTTTGATTTTCATTTACTGTTCTTTTCTACGTATTTTGTAATAGAATGAAATAAATGAATGTTATTTTCCAATAGTATTTAACATTACCCATACCCATTTTTCAGCTAGTAAAAACGTGCACTTTTTTTCAAGTTGTTTTTCAAACATAATTTGTTTTTATTATAATTTTTGCTATTTCTGTTTTGTTTATAACTCTTCACGCTATCTTTATTCCAAAGTGTGGATCATAATGTCAAGTTTTCATTTTCATTGTTCCAAAAAACAAAACAGTATTCCGCAATCGGCTACTTTACTCTACAAGAAGGAACACAATATATAACTACAATTAAGATATCTTAAAATTATGGGTGACAACTATTGGGAGTTCGGGAAAAAGTTTGAAACAATAAATGTAGGAAATTTTATGCTCTTTCAACTTTACACTAGAACATTTTGCACTAAAGCGCATTGCGCACCCAAAATTTTGAGGGGAAAGATAACAATAAACTACGATAGTTTTATAAGTCAATAGTTAGTAATATAATAAGAGAGAGTGCAACATCGAGATGGGTGGCTTAAAACGTCGTAAAAAGTCATTTTAAGCAAAACAAAATTTATAATTTTTTTATGATTTTAATACTTCCCGCTGCACGCTGAACTGGTGCGGAACGAAGTAATGAAAAAAAAATATGATAATATGTTTAAATATTTTCAAAAACGGCCAAATCGAAAAAAGTTTCAAGCGAATTAGTTTTATAATAATTTAGACATGAAAAAATTCTGATGACCTGTTTCAATATTTTTTTGAAATTTCAACCCCATCCAGTTTCCACCCCTTTACAGGTAGAATGTCCAAAAACAATAGGGTCCCTCTCCTAGACACGAAAAGAGTATTGGCGAAAGAATTTTTAAAATCGGACAAATTTTTTTCATTATTTTAATACTTCCGATCAAAAAATTTTTTGAACTGAAAATAAACCACTAATAATTCATTGACTTAATTTAATTTTGAATACATTAGAAGTGATAAACGTTTCAGCCGGAAATAACATTTAATAACAGGGAATTGCGATGACGCTACTAAATATAACATGCACTCACTTACTCTTTATTACATAATACTTACCATATGCAACTTAGTTTGCTAATATAAATTAGAAGTGAAATACGGTGGCAGATTGCTGTTTGGAATTTGTCTTAAACTTTGACCAATATTAAAATAATTCAAAATATACAAGGTGGCTAAATATAATATTAATAATTTTCTATTATTTTTAAAAAACTAAAATCTTTGCAGTATTATCAAAAGGAAAAATCCAGTAGATCGTCATGGAAAAATGCAAAAAAAATATATTTTTGTTTTCCACGAAAATGATTCGGTTTTGATGAAATTTGGTGGAAATCTACATTTTTATCTTCTAAATAAATAATGTTTACCATATTGTGTTAAATAAAGGACATTAACCTTATTTTAAAAAAATTCCAAATTTTTCAAAAATTTAAAATCAAATTATTTGAAATTTGGTTAATCTTATTTAATTTAAGAAAAACTAATTAAAATTGCCACAAACGCATATTTAACATACAGACTGATACATTGTTATGGTTCACAAGATTGATTTAGAACTATATTATTACTATTCAAATAGATAAATAATATAATTATAATTTTATTTATCTATATACGATACTGATTAGGATTAAACCCTTATTACTATTTTATAAGATTAACACTATAATTAATAAATTAATTATAAATAAAAATTCAATATGCTATTAATAATTTTGTTTGTAAAGTAAATTTCGATTAGACATTAGAAAATTCATGTCAAGAAATATTTATTGTTCATTTCCTTCACGCGATTCTATAACATTATCCATGGCTTTCTAAAGCAGCAATTACCACAATTATAAATCAATTATATCTATAATATTTGTCAAAATTTAATTATAGTTGGTATGCAAAAATGAAAACACACAAACACACCTTTCATGTTTGACCTAATCATTTAACTCGAATGCAGAAATAATCAGCTTGTAATTGAATTTTCTGATTAAAGTTGACATAATATCATTTACCATGCCCAATCGATTACGATCGTAAATGTTTTAATGTTTTAATCAAGGCTACGCCTTAAACAGAGTCTTTATTGGATTTTCATGAGCGGCTTTCTGTAAAGGGATCCTACACATCGACATGATTTAGATTTATTAAAAATTTCTATTAATAAATGTAGATTTAGCAAAATTAATTTCAAAATGAGAAAATAATGTTTAAAAAGAGTAAAAATATGGTGCAATTATTGTTCAGTCTTCGTACGGATATTTAATTTTATAATGTTATTATACCCCGTTATAAAAATATTTAAGTACGCATATGTAGCAAATTCAAAATTTTGTTATATTCACTCTTCGACGAGGGTATAGTCGAGATTTGAGAATCGACAGTTCGTTTATCAATCTCCATCGGACAATTAATGTTTCAGTGATTATTGCCCACCTATAAACAATATAATTTTTCTGTGTATGTGTTACAAAAAAAGCAATTGAGTCATATAACTTTATAAAGCGGCGCCGCTGAAGTCTAGTTTTGGTGAATAAAGGTGAACCGGTAATTACTTATTTTTTTTTTATTCATTTAAATAATGAATCGGCGATATAATTCTCTCCATGAGTCTTCTGTTGTTCTGTTTATTTATTATTTTAGCCTCTCTCTGTCTCACCTCCTAGTTTTTCGTTCCTCCTCTTCCTCTGAAAACTTTTGCTTTTGTTTTACGTTTTTTCCTTTTGTTAGGTACCTTTTTGTCTTTTCTGCATTTTAGCCTCTTTTTTCCAATTTTTGCAAATTATAAGATTTTTATCGTATTTTTGATTTTTGCCTATTTTTATTATAGTTTTATAGTATTAATTACCTTGTTACCATTTTTAGTAACTTTTGTCGTTTTTCATTTTTATTAATTTTGGCGTATTTTTGAAATATTTACCCATTTTTTTCATCAATTTACTTCATTTTTAGAGCATTTTACTTTGTCATTTAGGAATTTTTGATTTTTTTATTAAAATAATCTTATTCTCCATAGAAGAGCCGGGAATGTTCTGGAGTGACGCAGTCGATTTTTTTTAATAATATATTTGGCATATTTCAAGATCTATTCGTGCTGACAAACCCAAAAATTGAGCTAAATTGCAATAAATAAATAAAAAAAAATTAACGTTAGAGAGATCAACTTGTGTTTCGTACCTACAAAAAAAATAATAAAAGTAATTTTATAATTTAAACCATACGGTTCAGCTATATAAGATAAATATATCAAAATATAGGAAGCTCGTCGCATTTTTTAAAAGTAAGTCATGGGATTATTGGCAAAACGTGAGTAGCAATACGCCCTCTTGTGTCGATATTGGGAACCCGAGTAACGGTTATAAACAATCTAAACACCCATTTGATTAGTGCTTGAAGTAAATGATTTCGTGTTATGTAAAAAGGTTTGTCTTTTAAATTGCAATTTAGGGTGACGGTGAAAAAGTGGTACAAGTTACAAAAATTTGGTTTTGAGTAATTTAATTTAGAATATTTTAATGCGTATAATATGTAACGTAACAGATTCTTGGTAAGTTTCTATTGAACGTTTTATAGGATAAATAAACTCAGTTGAAATCTGGGACTTATTTCCAGGGGCTTTTTGGGGGGTATTCTATCCATTGTAAATAATTTGGACAACCTGTTAGTTCATGTTATAACGGAAGTAAAGTCATACGTTTATATTTTAAATGGATTGCCCTGTATATTTTTGTAAATTTGGATATTCTTTATTTTTTAGCAATTCTACCAATAAATATTTTAAATATTATATAGTTAATTTTGTTAATAAATGTTGTTCATTTTGTTACTAAATGGTGCTCCTTTTAACACCCTGTCTATTTGTAACTAATAGGAATTTGGTATTTTTTAAATGTCACATTTAGTCAATGTCTCTACTTTGACATTATTCATTATGTGTTTTTTTTAATTACCTTTTATTTACAGGGTGTTAGAATTTTCTCCATGTTTGATTTTTAGTTTATGTAAGAAATATTTTGTACTAATATTTTTCTTTATTTTACCAATAAATATTTTTGATTTATAAGTTTTTATTTAATTCCACTAAACAATAAGAAATTATAAGTTTACATTGTAACTTTACATCGTAATATTACAGTAGTACACTATAAAACTATAATTTTACATTGTAAATTTACAGAAAAAGGTAATTTTTACAGTTCTCAGACTGGAAACCAACATTATATACTCTGGAACTTTTCATAATTTTTACAGAAAAAAAGGGTTTATACTGGAAATCTACATTAATAAAATAATTAAAATTCAAACTTACAAAATTAATAATGTAAAAAATTATGTATTATACTGTAATTTTTTTATCAGTGTGGTTGTTTCTCTGTAAAAAAGTATTTTTTTTATCTAAAATACATTTTTAAACACAAATTAAAAAAATATTCATCAAAATTTTGGAGCATTTAACAGTTAGTTGAAAAATGTTCTTAATTTGGAAACGTAATAAGTTTTTACCCTGAAATTACACAAATATTTAGTGTTTAAAATATTTTTTTTCTCTTTTTTCGAATGTTCACAGAGATTTTTGATACACGTTGAAAAAGGGTTTTTGATTTAATATAACCTTATTATAATAACGTTTCGTTAGAGAAAACCCATCTTCATTATAAATCCACGACTTATATTTTCATTCGACCTCATATTTTTCTTTAAATTATATAGAACTTAAAAGGAAAAAAATAATTCAATATATTATATTGACGTCTCCTATAACGCAACGTGAAAGAAAAAAGAAAATAGCACCTGTTGAAATTTATAATACGTTATTATACGTTGTTTACCTCCATTCGTGAGAATATAGTTAATAAATTCAGCTTTAAGTAAATGTAATCCTAGTAAATCTTAGGTAATCGCAAAATAATCTACAATCCACACACTTCATATCCCAAATTTAGTGACTAAAGAAAGTTGCAAACAAAATACTCATCATTCACGTACCACAAAAGGATTTAAACCTCACATCTTGGAATTTTTAATCACCTTTATTGCACATTAGTGCAAAATTATTGCCTGGCAGTTAAGAATTTCACGGGAATTTGCATGACAAATCAACTTAGCTTGAGTGGGTTTAAAAAATAATAAAAATTTAATATTTCTTGGATACAATGGACGTTTAGGATTTTTTATTCCAAATATATCAATTATTTAATGGCTTTAGATAGTTTTTCCCTTAAAGCTATCGGCAGTCAATATTTTTCTGTTGAAAAAAGTAGATGTGCTCTGGTATTTCTCTCGCTCTATTTTTTGGAAGATGTGGAAGATATATTGGTTCATTTGTTATAAAAAAATCGAGCCAGTATATCCAGAATATATAAAACGACTTTAGAGGAACATATTATTAGATCTCATTTAACCGATAATGAAGAAAAGTTTAGGCAATTTTTTAGATTAAATCAAAATCAGTTTAATGTTCTCCTAGACCTAGTAAATGGAGATTTAAGTAAACCATATACCCAGTTTCTCAAAGTTCCTATAGGAAAAGCTCCAAATGTTTATAATCCTTATTAGAAGATATTTGCTGACTTCACCAAAAAATTTTGCTACTCATGCTTGAACTAAAAGTTTTTTCTACGCCTATGTTAGTAAACGTCAAAAATGGCACAAGTGACATTTAACAATAACATGCACGTTATGAGATCTCATAACGCACATGTGCGTTTTGATAAGACAACTTAAATTTCATGCTTTATTCAAATTGCAATCTAAATATAAATAATTATTATGTTATCTAGTCCATTTATATAATTGTATACAGTATAAAACAAAAAACAATAAAAAGTTTGAATTGAAAGCATGTTGCCCCTAAATGTAGGCAACACTTTTTACGAGAATAATAAAATATAAGTAGATACTTAGTTCCAAGTCCAGGCAATAAATATATTCGGCTTTGCTTTTATAATGTTCTAATGGTATTAAATTAGTTCCTGAATATATTGAAAAGTGGAAAAAAATTAAGAAAATGGAAAAAAACAATAGAAAACCGAGAAAAAATTAGAAAAATCGAAAATATTTGAAAAAAAAACAAAAAACTTTTAAAAAAATTGAGAAAGAAATTAGAAAATATTGGGAAAAAATGAAAAATAAAATTGTCAAATACGGAAAAAATGAAGAAATCAAAAGACCGAAAAAAAATGCTAAAAATCCCAAAAAAACGCAATAAAATCACAAAAAAATGACAAAAAAATTATCACAAAAAATCAATGAAATAAAAAATGAAAAAAAAATTAGAAAACAAAAAACAGAATAGAAAAACAGAACAATGGGAAAAAATGAAGAAAAATTAGAAGAAATTGAAAAAAGAAAACAAAAAATCTTAAAAATGAAAAAAAAAACAAGGAAAAATTAAAAGAATCGAAAAAATCTGAAAAATTCGGAAAAAATAAAAAACAAAAATTTCGTAAAAAAGAAAAATTGAGAAAAAACCCCAACAAAATTATCATAGAATAGAAAAACAGAATAATGAGATAAAAATGAGGAAAGAATAGAAAAAATTAAAAAAAGAAAATAAAAAAACAAAAAATCATAATAATGAAAAAAAACGAAGAAATATTAAAAAAATCGAAAAATCTGAAAAAATTTGGATTAAATAAGAAAAAGTAAAATTTTCGGAGAAAAGAAAAAACTGAGATAGAAATTAGAAAATATTTTGGAAAAATCTTAAAACAATCGCAAAAACACCGCAACAAAATTATCATAAAAAATCAAAGGAATAAGAAAAAATGAGAAAAAAAATTGGAAAACGAAAAAGAGAAGAAAAAAACAAAAAATGAGAAAAAATGAGGAAAAATTAGAAAAAAAAAAAAAAAAAAAAAAAAAATCAGAAAAATGAGAGAAAAGCGAGAAAAATCGAAAAATATCACAAAAATCAAAGAACAAGCAAAAAAATCAAAGTTTGGTATAAACCTATTTAGGTACCCATGAACCATTTACACTCGGTATACTACCATAATAATAATAATAATAATAAAATAATTTTTTTGCAAAAAAAAAAAATATTAAAAATAGCGTCCCGAATTTCGAACTTTAAAATCTGGTCACCTAATTAAAATCAGAAAAAATTGAAAAATTAGGAAAGTAAGTAATTAATTTTAAAACAAAATTTTAATTGTATTTTTTGAATCTTTACATTTTAACCCGTTTTGGAAATTAGTTCTGAAATACTCATTTCCTGATAAAATTTTTGTAACTAACAAATAATTTCCACAAAAAAATCAGTTTATTATAAATCAAATCGAGGTTATTTGGAGTAAAAAATTAAAAAAAAATTGTTTACTATACAAATCAGATATCAAAATATTGAAAAAATAATAATATAAGCTAACATTCACAGCCGAGTTTATATATCGGATTATAGGTCAGTAGTTTTTGGCCAGAAAATTTTCACTCAAAATTAAAACCCGGCGGTTATAAGATCTGGCAACTAAGCAACTATTATTGGGGGATAATAAACTTTACGCAGAAAGTACATCTAATCGCCATCTATCGAACATTTAGTTAATTGTTTTTGTTATAAAAATCATGGGGGGGGGGGTAGAAATAATACGGTACGTAACTCGAGTTGTAAGTCCAATACGCGGCTTCCTGCGTAAACTTCGTGTGTAAAAGTCTACTAACAACTCTTGTTACGTAATATAATATTAATATTCAATGGAATAAAAATATTAAAATATAGGTACGAGCAGTTCTAGACTGGGCTCGAAGCAGTCAGTGCGCAGCAGCCAACTGCCAGCAAACTGCTAACGAAAACACATATTATTATTTTTCCTTAAGACCGGTGCTTGACAACCAGATGTCGCGGCCAGCAGTTCTAATGAAACTGTACCGTAAGGAAAAAAGCCACTAAAGATATGGCTCTGTCCGTCTGTCCGTCCGTCCGTTTACGCATCTATTTCTCAGGAACTATAACAGATAGCGACAAACGGTCAACGGCTATAAAATTCGGCACATCTTGAATGTGTGCATAGGCGAGTTTCAGGTTTCTACGACTTTTGGTTTCAAAACCGGTTTCACAATATATACCGGAGAAGGGATACTTCCGGTTTTAAAAATAGCCATTTTGACGTTAAATTAAACGCTGAATCCATAGACGTATTCAGATATGCGCTATCTTTTTGAGTAAATGTTATGGGTTAAAAGTTACTACTTTTTGGTTGGGGGTCTGTATGGGAGTAAGTGAGTGAGCAAACAGCTGATTAGTGGGAACAAAAAAATATTTAGTCTAAGGTCACCAATTATTTTAACGCCGGTACTGTATTTCAGGAACAATTTTTTAAAATAATAACCAATTGTTTAAAATATAAATTCAGGTGAGAAAGAAAATTGGTAATCTTGAACGCGCTCACAAAATAATAAAGGCCAAAGTGCTTCCATTGTTTACTGAAAAACAATTTTACTGTACTATTAATCAAACGAGAAACCAATTATAAAACAGTTAAGAGAGTACATACCAGATGATTCGATTCCGTTTACATTAAAGTCGGCATGTTTTGTTTTTTCCCGTATCGTTAGCGATCTACCGCAGCCCAGCACCTCTTATACAAGGTGTACGCCGTGCTACGTGCTCTACCATATTTGCCCAAAGTTCGATTTTGTTTTTGAGCAATGGTAATTGTTGTGTCGAAGGGAACATCAATTCGTTTTTTGCAACGCCGTTATTTTTTCTAAGAAGGATGTATGCAACGGAGTAAGAGGTTCCTTATATATTTACGTATCAATGCTGTGATTCCTGGAAGCTCACTTCTACATATGGGCAAATAAATGTAGTTGATATCACATTTATAATTAACATTTCTATGTATCGCATATGCCGACAACATAGTAATTCATTACTATAATTATGAAGTGTATTTGGTATGTTGGAAGGACAATCTAAATAATTAGAAATTATAGAAAATAAGACAAAGTAGGTGATGATTAAGAATAAGATACTATAAGTTTTTGTTATAGTGAACAAAAGTATAAAAAATATATGGTGTAGAAATATTAGAAGATGAAAGGTGGAAAAACCCAAGAAAAGTGAAGAGGTCACTTAGTCGCCGTTTAACAGTATTTATTTAGGCACAGGACACTTCTTGCCTAACGAGAGACTTTTTGGAAATTTATGTGTATATTAGTTAATTTATTATTGTTTATTCGCCCACTGTAACAGTCAATTTAGTTCCAAATAATACAACTATGTATCTTTTATACTACCAATACGCCATATTAGTCGTGACGTCACTGTCAAGTTGGTGCACCTAACTCCATTTTAAACAAATTTGATTTGCGTATAAATCTTCATAAACAAATTTTTATAGTTGTATATGAGAAATAAAAGCATTCTGATATCATTCTCGAGTAAAATTTAACTCAATTATTCATAAAAATAGAAACAGATTAGGTTAAATTCATCATAATTCTTGTACTAGTAATTTTGGTTTTTGTATTATATAATTTACAATTCAGGTTTTGTTTTTGAGGTTGGCAACCCCCATTCACAGTATTGCTTTAAAAACATTTTTTAGTTTTTTAATTTTAATGTTTGCTTGTCAGCTGTCAGAATGTCAGTTGTCATACATTTTATGTAGTGTCTTGAAGTTAAGTCTAATAGTACTGTTACAAGTTATCCTTATTTTCGTACTTTTTTTTTTTTCTAACTATTGCCCTTAAATAGGCCATAGTTGATAAACAGTTCTCGTACACCATTCTCGAGCTGCCCTCTGAGTTCCTTCCTACCCCTACGTGGTATTCTCTTCTGGCACTTTTGGGTCAGGTTTCTCCTGATCCCTTTTACATTTTATAAGTTTCTGTTCGATCAAACATCATTTACGAGACACACTTTGTGCCCTCAGAATGTCTGGTTTCATTTCAATTTTAATTTCGTATTTTAACATTTTCGTTTATCAGTACCATGTTAGTCTTAAAATTTATGTTGCTAATAATTTTTTAATCTTTTAACTTAAATTACACCCACCGTTTACCCCATGATGTATGTGGTAAGCCCCTCTTTTTAATAATGATTATTTGTACCTGTTGTTGTATTAACGATTGCTATTGTAGGCCTGATGATGGCGGAAAAAAAAAGAATTATGAACAATTTTTTTTATTTATCATGTTTAATGTGATTTCTTATTTAGGAATATGGTAGCCAACCCATATAAGAGACCATCTGTTTTATGAAGAATAGAAAATCCTTATATAAAGGGTTTTATATTTCAATATATTTAGTGATAATCAAAACGACTAAATCTACATTAATATATTTTATTCTGAATATATATTTTACATTTATTTATTCAATTTATTCCCCAAATTTACATTGAATAAAAATTATGAAAAAAACAATATAAAAATCAACTTGTTCTTCTCCAAAAAAATTTAGTGACTCTAAATAACCAAGTGACATTTTTTCTTTATGCAAGAATTTGCTTGAATCTTGAAAGAAATCACGATTTTTATTTTCTTATACAAGCACCTAAACCGACTCCAAATTTGCTAGCTGTGAGACGATGTTTTCTACAAGAACAAGCCATTTTTCATTTTGAGGTTGTTTAACCAACTGTTAGTTCAGACACCTCCAGAATTTTATCATGAGATATCTGCAGTTTTTTTACATCTTATCGAAATATTATATCCTCCATGCCAACTATAAAACTTTCCATAATTACTTTAGATTCTCTTGGCAAGAGCCATGTAAATCCAACTCCACCTCCAAATATTGTCAATTTAGGTACATTTAAATTCAAGTCTCTCTCTATTAAGGGATACAATTTGGTCATTCTTTTCAATTCAGATATTGAAGGTGAATCTTTTTTACTGCTGCAAGTGCAACACCATTTTGTCCTCTTGGTATTAGTTTTTGTCATTCTTGAAATAATATATAATAGCTGACAGCTTGATAACTCATTTTTTATTATAAGGATAAACTTATATCAATAATTAGAGTTGATATCAAAATAAATCCACCACTAAACACTAAAATTACATAACCTCAATTATTTTTAACAATTTCTCATTTGAATTTTATAGTTTATATAATAATTATTAAAATACTGTAGCTAGCTAATGGAGTATAAAAATGTTGGAGCAATTTGTTTGGAACTGAGTTAGGAGTACCAACCTGAATTCAACAAAATTCTTTACAATCTTTAAATTTATATATAAAATTTATTTTAATAGATAAAATATACGAAAGGGTAAGAATTATAATAAATTATTAAATTGAGTTTTTATTGCCCATTTTTATATAGGTATAGGATACCGCCGGTCCTGCTGAAATATTAATCATAAAATCTATAACTGGTACTGATTTCTTTCTTTGTTTCTTTGTCATGCAATATGTAACTTTAACTTTGGACCGTTTAACACTAATTCAAATTTTTATGGTACATTTGATGAGTTTAAAACAATATAGACAGTTTTATACATGAGAAACTACTATGTTCTATTGAATTGGTATGTTTGTCAATTGTTTGACTATTCAAAGTATACACAGGGTGTCCCAAATAATAGTTTACAGGTAATATCTTCCTTATTTAAAAATAAAAAGAGTATTTTTAAATGCATTACAATATCTTTCTGACATTTCCAAAATTTTATTTACTTTTACAACCATTAGAAAACCAGTCACCTCCTGTCAATCTTATAAAAAAATTTTCGTTGAAAATTAAGGTGTTAATTAAATAAAACTAAAATTGTCTATTTTGGTTTTCCCCAAATATCTTGGAAATCGGGTCTGAAATTTTAATTTTGAAAAACCATTTTACAAAAATACGCATTTCAGGTTTCCTATATAAACAACTTTGTATCTAATAACGGTTTACGAAATCCAAATAGGAGGCACACTCCTTATCGAAAATGGACCCCGGTCGATTTTTTTGAAACTTTGGGAAAATTGTATTATGCTTAACCAGCTGACAAAAAATGTCAATGGCCACAATCCAATCATATGGCTGGTTATTATAGTCCTGGAATGAAAGATATATTGCTGATATGTGCACAAACTATATTTAGTCTTAATTATACATGACGATTCAGTATTATGGTTGCACCAATTCCGAATTTTTTTAAAAATATTTGGGAAGATCCTGTATAAACGAAACGATTTACGTTATTTAAATCTGTTTGAGTACCAGTTTTACTACTTTATCTAGCTCATAAAAGATGATTTATCCATTTTAAAAGATATCAAATATCTAATAGCCTATAAAGATATAGGGATTTTTTACACCCACCCTGTATATCTAAATTAGGCAGGTCAAAGTCTTATATCTTTGCAGCTTTAAAATAATCATGTTTTTACTATCACGTATCTAAATCCCGAATTTAAATATTTAGCTAGTTATCGATATACAGGGTGTTGAAGTTGTCAAATTTCAAATTTTCCTTATGGAATTGAAGAATTTCATTAAATTTTTTTTGTAGTCTGTATACAATTCTTGTATTATTTTTAAATATAAACACCTATACAGAGGAAACGGAAAATTTTTAATTACAGGGTGATTACGAAATTAAAAATAATCATTTTAAGAAAATTTGCTATACCATTTTATTAATATTTGTATCTAGTTATAGTTGTCTTGTCGGTCGATTTTTCCTGTCGGCCGATTGGGTGTCGGTCGATTGTCCAGTTCCAGTAGAAGCTTGAAATGGTCGTTTAAAATAAATATCTAACAAATTAATTCCCACGATTAGATTTTTAATTAAATTTTTGATATTGACTGTTATATTAAACTGAAAATATGAAACAATGGCCATGTGATTTTAATAATATAATTATTATAAAATCGTAAAGGTAAAAAATCCCCAAAGATGCAATTTATATCTACAGGGTGTGTATGGAAAATACATATATTTTGAAATTATCAGTATCTTTCATAACACCTATTTATCTCAAGAACTAGCCACAAATATTGATAGTATTAGTAAAAATAGATTTCTTATGAAAATACAAAATCTAGCCAGACACAATTTTGATATTAAAAGTCCATATCTTTCAAAATTATTAGGTTTAATATATCTTTTATAATGGACAAATTACCTTCTAAGAGCTAAAGAAAATAGTAAAGTTTGTATCCAACTCGTTTTGTATATACAGGACTGTCTAAAATATTTATGAAAATTTCGTAATCACCCTGTTATTAACCGCTTTTCTTTATCGATCTGCATAATCTAAAATAGTACAAGAATTACGCTGACTACAAAAAAAAATCAAATTCGAGATATTCCAAAACTTGAAATTTGCCTACTTCAACACCCTGTATGTCGATAACTAGCATTAGGATTGAATTGTACCAATGAACAATTTTTGTCAGAAGGTCATGTATAACAATTTCTTAAAGTTTCAAAAAACGGTGGTTCATTTTCCATAAGGAATGTGCCACCCTGTATATAGATGAAATATTATTAAATTAATTTGTTTTTGAATCAATATGAGAGTAACAACCATTAAATATTTTTTTGAGGTAGTAAAATACAAAATCTAGTACCACATAAAATAATTGTTAAATATCCGTTGTTATATTAAAAGGGAGAGAACGGCGACTAGTTTCGGCAATTATACCATCATCAGGCCTATAATACATAGTGTTAGGAAAAAAAAAGATTAACAATATGTAAATTTACCAAACTATTAATAAAGAGAGACAAAAATTAAAGATCAAGATACATGGTTTAAACAAATGTTCATACAATTACTCGCACAGGTACAAGAAGGTAAAATGTAAAAGATATATAAGGTGGTACTAAGAAAATGTGTGAACTTAAAAGATAGATGAATTTATGAAAAGAAACTTAAATGAGGGAGACGCCCATGCATTTATGGAATAGAAAAAACAAGGAAAAAAGAGGGACAAGATAAAGAAAAACTGTCAAGTATGGAGAAGAATATTTTTTTGTTTTATAAAAATTTTTCTTATATCTATTTAGAAACGAATTAAAATTAATATTTCTTAAAAGTACATAAAATATATACACGGGAAAGAGTTATGTCGGTCACAAACCATACCTAACAAAATATTATTGAAACATAACTTTGATAATATACAATCAAATATATAATTAATTTTTTTTTTTTTGAATGATAAACCCATATAAGAACTTGTCCTTTCATCGTTTTTATATGATAATCCTCGTTAGTGAAATGAACTTATCGTGATTTTAGATTGGGAATCGGGATTAAAAAAACCTTTTTGGGTGGTCCTACCATATATATTTTTTTATTTCGTTTAAAAGTAAAGTATTTGGATTTAGCTTAAGTAGGTACTTCTCGTACTTAATACTGATTTATTTCTATTTGCCATCTAGTACCTACTTATTTGGGTTCATTGATTTCATTTAGGTAAAAAAGTATTTTTAGCTTTAGAATATTTACTTAGTGATCTTATATAGTATAAATACAGAAATATAGTTATAATTATTTTTTTTGCTTCACTTTATGCATTCTCAACTAAAATTATTGCCCACCCTCCCTTCACCCTCAATAACAAGTAAATTGTTTACATATTTTTTTTATTAAAATTAATTGTTTTTACAAAATTTGGTAAGTTTGTTAAAATTTGTATTGTTTAAAATTGTTTCTTACACACCGAGTAATTTGTTTCTAGACCTGAGGATGGCTCATAAGCCGAAACCAGTTGCCCACTAAACCTTTTGTTTTAATTATATTGAGATACATGTCTTGGAGTTTTATTAAAATTTTGGTTTTATATTTTAAAATTTCTGTTCGTTCAATTTACTTTTTGTAAATTTTTTTAAAATCGATTTTTTAGTTGAAATTTAAAACCGATATCCATTTGGTACGATAATGAACTCATCTTAATTTTAACCGAAAATGTTAGATAAAATTCACTTAAAAATTATTCAGAATTTACAATCATATACAGGGTGGCGCAGATTTAATTGATCACTATTGGAATTTTACTAAATAACTCTGGATCAAACGTTATCTACTACTAAGATACAGGGTGTTGAAGTTAAAATTAATTTTTTTTTTGCCATACTTTCTTTATTGTATTAAGGCTTCAAATTTGGTATGGTTATATTTTTTGGTAATTAAATCGTAAGCGTGTTATTAAATTTAAGAATAGACGAAGAGGCTACTGGATGAAGAAAATAATTCATTTTTTTTATCTCGGTCTTTTTTGAATTTCAACATAGGTAGTAGGCTTGAAAACTAAAATTAAAATGTACATAATTAATTGTTATTTAAGTTAATGACTGCAGTATTAATTTTGTTAACCAAATTTCCGTCTAAAGTAGATGTAGTAGTAATTTAGGAAAATTTTGGAATCCTGAACCTATGATTAAAATATTGACCATTCCTTATGAAACACCCTGTATAAAAAGGAATTATATAGGACCAATTAAAAAAAATCGGTTGTGTCGCCCCAAAACTTTCCCGACGAGTATCCACGAATACTTTTTCAGATATTTAATGTTAAAGTTTCAAATTTTGACATTTTTTTATTTTTGACAGGTGGCAGTTGGAGAAATAATTTTGACTGTCCTGTATAGAGTTTTTTTATGGACTTTCAAATGACATATTGCAAGTCGAATTCCGTGACATATTGCATCTGTCGTTTTTTAATAGTGACATTTCCGTTTGATACATGTCATACAAAAACTAATGATTTCTTCCAACGGCTAACCCAAAACCCTGTACCAAACTTCAGTCCAATCGGATTATTACTTTTCCTACGATCACTACCCAAAGTAGGCTTTTGCACACTCAAATCTAACCGCAAAGTTGACGTTTTCCGTGATCTGTAATAATTTGACATTATTGTCGCTCTAGCGCGTACTTTTCCGCTCGCCTGTTTTCATTTACAATAAACTAAAGAAAGGTAGTAAATAACAGGTATATTAAAACAAAATGTAGGGCAGTCTGAATATTTTAGTTGATATATTAATATTTGAAGATATTTCGAACGAAATTAAACTTTATTTTATAAAATTTATCTAGTAAAAATATAACAGTCAGAAGGTACACCTAGATACACCTAGGTACACCTATATGAAATAGTGATTGCATATTTAAGTATCTACTTACTGTTTTGTGCAAATAGTAGACTGTGAAATTAATGAAACGTCATTATTTCATTTTTAGGTTATGAAGTGTATTTTCATGTTTTTTTTTAATTATTTGTCTAAAAATAATGTGATCGTAGAAAAAATCTTATGTGGAATTCGAGCAGAAAGTGCTTTGCCGCTTTCGGCAGATTGCCCGCGCTCCGCTACGCGTCGCGCGGGCAACTCTCTGCCTCAAGCAGCAAAGTATCACTTTCCGCTCTTAATACACAAATAGCTATTTTAAGATATTTAATGCTAAAATTTCAAATGTTGACATTTTTTTTATTTTTGACAGGTGACAGTTGGAGAAATAATTTTAACTGTTCTGAATAGAGTTTTTCAAGTGCTTTCAAATGACATATTGCATGTCCAATTTCGTGACATATTTGATCTGTCATTTTTTGATAGTGATACTTCCATTTGACAGATGTCGTACAAAAACTAATGGGTTCTTCCGACAGATAACCCAAACAAATATACCAAATTTCAGCTCAATCGGATTAATACTTCTTCAGATATTTAATGCTGAAATTTCAAATTTTGACATTTTTTATTTTTGACAGGTGACAGTTGGAGAAATAATTTTGACTGTTCTGAATAGAGTTTTTCTAGGGTTTTCAAGTAACATATTGCATGTCCAATTCCGTGATATATTGCATCTATCATTTTTTGATAGTGGTACTTCCGATTGACAGATGTCGTACAAAAACTAATGGGTTCTTCCGACGGGTAACCCAAATCCTTATACCAAATTTCAGCTCAATCGGATTAAACGTGTGGCCTCTATCGTGGAAGAATACACACACACACACATACACACACAGACCGACAGACAGACTTCCATCTGGAAATGGTCTTAATCGTCTCAGGGCACCCGAAAATGGATATTTCCGTTTTTATCTCGAAATTTTTTTTTAGCTCGTTCACAATACTTTCCCTTCTAGGAGGTGGGTCGGGAAAGTAAAAATGTTTAATTTATAAAAAGTAAAAATAATTTTAAATTATTATAAAGAAAGATAAGTTAAACAGAGTTGGTTATATTATTATAAAGATAATTCAAATAGGATAGTATCAAAAGAAACAATGGACGATTTTAGTATAAGTAAAATTTTTAATATACCGACACTTAATGTTATAAAACAAAATCAACCCAAATTGACTTCCTTTTTTTAAAAATGTTGATTTTTTTTAAAATACGTGACGTATTTACTGAACCGGGGATTTTATTCGGTGATTTAACTTATGTTGGTACAAGTTTCTATATTATTAGCTTGTTTGTGTTTTATTTGTTACGATTTTGTGTTTTTTATTGATTTTATTTTTGTAAAAATTGGAAGAAGGTTTTGTGAAAATTGATTCAAATAATCTTCCCCGAGAGTAGATTATTTTATGATCCATGGAAGACCCTATATTATATTTCATATAAGTATGACCGTTTTGTTTTTTTAAATTTTCTACCTTTTACATAATATTTTCTTCTTGGATACCAAATTTTATTTTAATTTCCTTTTCCTTACCACGTAAAACCGTATTAATAAAAATTTCAACATAAATATAACATTATGTTCAAAATAAGTTTTGCACTCATTTGTTAATCAATTTTCTACATTGTTCAAACATTTTCCTGAAGATGGTCTAAGAGCCAAAACATGTCGGGACTGATTTTTGTAATTTTTCAAGTTTTATTAAAATTACAAAAAAAAAATTATATATTAAATTCATGTGGTATCGACTTCGAGTTTCTTTCTCTTTTGATACACTATACAACAGTTGTAAATGCATAATCTAGTTTATTTAAATAGAAGAAAGTAAGACTTGGTTATTTGGTCAATTGATATTAAAGAAAATTAGAAGATTTCCATCCATGTGTAGAAGAAAAAGCAAACAGGATAAAGGATAAACAGCATATGAGGATAAATATAAAATTTACATTTTTTTATAAGGTTATTATAAGTTTATTATTTTTATTTCATAGAATCAAATACAAAGGACCCCGCACTTATGAGAAATGGCTTATTGTGAGATTATTTTGAAATTCACATATGTTATAGAGGTCGATCTCCTGAATAAAAAATACCATTGCCTCAAGTTTCTATCATCAACCGTTTAGATTATACAGGGTGTTGAATGTGAACTTTTTGATATTGGACTCAAATCAGTGTACACCTCTCTTATGTCCAATTAAAGAAGACCATGTTTTTTTTGCAATTATAAATATCCAAATGTATTCTCTTTGATATTTGGTACTTATTTTTTCAAAACTATCATTTGCTTGTATACAGAGTGCTAAAATATATTTTGTCTTAACTTAAAAAAATCCATTTTTATTAAAAATGAAATTCCAAAGAACATGTCGTCAATTTTTTTTAAATTTTTTTATGAATTATATAAAAGACCATCTTTTTGCGTATTGTGTAGAAAAAAAAATCTTTTCTTTTCAACTTAGAGAAAAGTATTTTGTCACATATCTATTTTAGTTCTCCTTCCAAAATGAGTAAAGTTTTCAATTTTACTCATATACAAAATAACAAATACATTGCCAATATACAGAGTGTTTTTTATTTGCGACATTAAAAATACTAACATTTGTTTAATTGTTCAGCTCATATTTTCAACACTGCTAAAATTAGGGTGCATCCCTGTATTTATGTATTTACAGAATATTTTTGTTATTATTACAATATTACAATAAAATACACGTATTCTTTAAACTTATTTTGAACATAAAATTTTTTTTAAAAAATTGAAGATACGTTCTTTGGAATTTCATTTTTAATAAAAATGGATTTTTTAAAGTTAGACAAAATATTAGCACAAGCAAATGAAATTTTTGAAAAAATAAGTACCAGATATCAAAGAGAATACATTTGGATATTTATAATTGCAAAAAAACATGGTCTTCTTTAATTGGACATAAGAGAGGCGTACACTGATTTGAGTCCAATATCAAAAAGTTGTCATTCAACACCCTGTATTATCTAAACGGTTGATGATGGAAAGTTGAGGTATTTTTTATTCAGGAGATCGACCTCTATAACATATGTGAAATTCAAAATAATCTCACAATAAGCCATTTCTCATGAGATTAGTCCTTTGAGATTTTTGATAATAGTATATATCATTTTATTCTAATAATCAAATTATTTAGAAAATTTGCTTTTAAAAATTAAAAAGTTAAATGCAGTTCCGGTAAAATAAAAAATTGCAAAAATATAACAAAAAAATAAACAAATTAAGTTTCCGTATTCAGTGATATAATAATATATGTGATATGTTGTGTGTGTGTGAAATTAGCCCCCCATTTTTTGGAATTTTGATATTTTGAAAGTTGTTCCAGGTTTGTACCAAATTGTTCCAGAAAATTATTCGTTAAACTTAAATACAAAGGCTAAACACTAAGAAAAAGCATTTTTAGAGCTAGCCGAATATTATTATTTTTTTTCATGTCTTTAAAAAAGTTATTTCAAGACCAAATTCAATAAAAACCATTTGGGTCCAGCACCTCGTATTTTTTTTCTAAGTTTTTTTGTTGTATTAAATTGTTTTAGTTATTCTTAACATTGATCCAAATTTTCACGTCTTAAATAATTATTTCAAGCTCAAAATTAATTAAAAGTTTTTGGTAGATCCCGTTATTTTTTTTCGATTTTTTTTTGTTGTACTAGATTGTTCTAGTTGTTCTTAGCATTGTTCCAAAGTTTCATATCTTAAAAAAAATATCTCAAGTTTAAAATCAAATACAACCATTTAGATCTATAGCCCTCTATGATTTTTTTTCGTAATTTTTTTTGCTGTGCCAGTTTGTATTTATATTATATAAGCAATAAAAAATTTTTTTGTTTCATTTGAAATTTTGTAGTACTTTTGCCTTAAATTTTTTGACAATTTGATACATTGATACAATAAAAAAAATTAGTTAACAAAAACAAATAATGAGGATCGTGATCATTGTTTTTTTTTACTTAATCTTTACTATAATATAAGGAACAATATTCAAAATATTGGAATAATCTGGTAGAATAAAAAAAAAATTGAAAAAAGTAATAAAGGAATAGAGTTAATATTTTTTATTAAATTTTGACTTAAAACATTTTCCTTATTTCTTAGAGCTTGAACAATGTTAAAAACAAGAACAATAATATGAAAAAAAAATAAAAAAAAATATTGGGGGCAAACTCTGAATGATTTTAATAAATTTTGAGCTTGAAAAAATTTTTTTAAGACGTAAAAATTGGAAAAATGTTAAAAGAATAACTAGAACAATCTAATACAACAAAAAAATTAATGGGGTGGCTGGACCCAAAAGGTTTTCATTGAATTTGTTATATATAAAAAAAAATCGAATAAAAAATAATAGGGGGGCTAGCTATATAAATGTTTTTAATTGATTTTGAACTTGATATAATTTTTATAAGACATGAAAATTTGGAACAATGTTAAGATAACTAGAATATAGTACAACAAAAAAAAAACATCGAAAAAAAAATAATGGGAGGCTGGACCCAAATGGTTTTTATTGATTTTGGCCGTGATATAATTTTTTTAAGACATGAAAATTTGGAGCAATGTTCAGAACAACTATAGAACAATCTGGTGCAACAAAAAAAAAATGGGGGGCTAGCTCTAAAAATAGATTTTTAAGTATTTCGACTTTTGTAAGGAATAATTTTCTGGAACAATTTGGTACAAATATAGAACAATTTGGAACAACTTTCAAAATATCAAAAATTCGAAAAATGAGGGGCTAAATTCACACACATACTGATATATAATTACCAGATTTCAATTATTCATAAATATAAATCTAGGAATTCCAATTATTGTTTTGTATAATTCTCATTTATTGTATTTGTTATTATTTAATATATAAATTATATAAACATAAATTAATTTTAAATGCGTAAATTTTGCTTAAAAAATTTAGTATCTATTCCGCCTCTTCATGATTGCATAAATTTCTCTCGCTAAATTTAATGATAGGTTAAAATATAATTAATATAAATACCTGAACTTGGTCGATCACTATACCGCGTGCAATAAACCCATGCAGGCCACAAAATCGGTTGTTTTTCATCCTTTTTCTCCTTCTCTTCGTTTTTGCTGAGATCTACAGGTCCCGGCACAAGACTTTCTTGACTATTTTCAGTAACCACTCTTTTAGAAACAGTTTTTTTTATAGTCAAAGGATCTGTTATCCTTCGGCCAAAATCCGCTTTCAAAATATTGTCTATAGAAAATTTTAATCGCGCGTTCTCGTTATCGGAAACTTCTTTGAGGTTATGATGGTTATAGAAGCGATTAGGACTGTTACTTTTATTACTAAAGTTTGATTTCGAATTTGTACTATTAACAGGACTAGAATCGGAACTTATACTAGCAGATATTTGTGAAATAGCGTTTAAATGATTTTCGATATTTTTAAACGATAGCGGTTCTTTTTCTTGAACCGCCGCCGGTGGATTTTCATTTCCCACAGATAACACGGTATCATCACTACAGCAACTTACATTGTCAATATTAACTGAATCTCTATCGTAATTGTCACTGGAATCCATAGACACTGATCCGTCGGTGCTTTCCATTGTCTGTCGAGAAAAATGCATCGAATGCGAATGCGAATGCGAATGTGGAATCAAATTGCTTGCTAGAGCCGCCATTTTTTACACCACTCACATTATAACCTAATTTAAATGTCACAAAAATTCAATACATTTTTGATATACCCATAAGTATAGTTCTTTTGAGTAGATCTTCACTGCACGACACTCTGTAACTATCTGACGTTAGTGAACTGAGGAAGGGCGGGGTCAAAGTCGTGGAGGCGTGTTTAAGAGGCGTATACACAAAACCGATAGTCGAATCGTTGGAAAGAAAATTCTGTGTCTGTGTTGGATTTTAAATTGGTTCTTCTTATATTTATGGCATGCTAGATGCACAGAGCGCCAATTATAGTACTTTAACGTTTCATCAATTGTAATGTTTATCCGTATGGAGTGATGTCTTGTTTTAAAGATATCAATAGTAGGTATATAGTGATGTAGAGACAAAGTTTAACTACAGTTTAAACGACGTTGATTGACGTGTCTTTTGTTAGAGTTTGGTTGGTACTTGGAATAAATGAATAATGATTTTGATGTCTAGCATCGTTTAATATTCTAACTATTTGGATTGTATATTTCACTTTATTAGAGGTGTTTGTATAGGTTCACTCTATACCTATGTAGGAATACAATTCCCGTCGGATACCTAAGATTATCTATTTTTAGTATTCTTTAGTAAAAGTTGTGATTTTATAGAAATGTAATTTATAAATCTCTAAAGCAAACATATCATTAGGTTAATCAAAGTAATAAGATCTCAATTCGGGTCAGATTCTATAATAATAATAATAATAATATGGTTTATTTCGGCAATGGCATACCTACATATTTTGGGATCCGGACAAATCGCCGAATGGACAAAACGCCGAATGGACAAATTGCCGAAAGGCTGGTCAAAACGCCGAAAGTAGTCTTTGGACAGATCGCCGAAAGTATGGTCAAAATACCAAAAATATGTCTTTGGACAAATCGCCGAACGTGGACAAATTGCCGAATCCTGTAAAACGACGCTGCATAGATCGGGGCTGCTATTTTCGTTCTTGTGCGAAGCAGTTCCGTCTACGGAATTTTGGTGTTTTCGTATGAAAAAGAATAAACCGTATTTTGAAGTCACCGAACGCTTCTCGCATACGAATTATTTTTCGGTTGACTGCATCGCATGGTCTTGGTGAAACGAATTTGTAAATTCGCATACTAAATTGAGAGATAGCAAAAAATTGTGAGTGAGAAAGTACTAAAAAATAAAATTCCGTTAACCTCACTTATTATTTCATAAAGTGAATCAAAGTAAAAGTTTTGTTTGTATATCTTTGTTTTTCTTATTGTAGTGGGTTTTAGATTTTTTTTTAATATGTTTAATAATGTGATCAATTTGGCCGCTATAGCAGCCTTAGAAGAAGCTGAAATACTGGCAAATAGGCCAATAAGGAGACGTAGTCAACAAATATGTAATCCTTTGGAGGACTTAAGTGATAAAGAATAGCAGAGACAACCACAACTTCCATAAAAACGTTATTTTTGGGTTAAGAAAATTTCAGCTGGCTGTCACAATAAATGAATAAATGACATTTAGCAACGTTGCCAACTCACCCATGCGAATTAAAGTTAGACGAACCGTATTGTTATTCGATTGCGTGACTAAAATACCAAATATAAATGTCAACCGGAAAAAATCCGCCTACGAATATTCGTATACGGATGTATTCACACGAGAACGAAAATAGCAGCCCGGGTCTGTGGCGTCGAAGCCCAAGTCACAATTTTAGTTAAGATAGTCTGATCAAAATATTAAACTTGATCAAAACGCCGAAATTGCCAAATTGCCGAATGGACAAATCGCCGAAAGGCTGGTCAAATTCTTTTACATAGTATTTTATGAAATGTACAGGTGACAAATGAGATATTTAAAGATTATAGATATACTTTAAGCCTTTTTGGATTTAGTGGTCCTGATCGCGGTTGCTGTCAAAATCAGGACCAGGGCTGCTATTTTCTAACACTCGTTCGAGCGACTTTCGCATACGGATTTTTGGAATTTTCGTATAAATTGCAATAAACCGTATTTTGAAATCATTGAAAAATATCCGTAGGCGAATTTGTTTTGCGGAAATACATCGCATGGTCAAAGGGATGCGTATTAATGAATCCGCATACTAAATTCAACTGTTGATGAGTAATCAAAACTTCCATGTCATATAAAATATAGAATAAAAACAAGTGATTATTATTAAACATGTTCAATAATATAATTAATTTGGCGAGTTTAGCAGCGTTGGAAGAAGCCGAAATATTGGCAAATAGACCAAGGAAAAGACTATTTTTATCTAAAAAATTAATTAATTCTGTTTTTTGACTAGATGTCATATTTCCTGTTCTTTTTTTGTCACTCATTTTCGCATCAAAAATTAAAGTTTTAATTAAAAATCTGTGGCCCTCTCAAAATTAGGCATAGAGAGAAAGTAATAAAAGTATAAATAAAATTAGGTTAAAAAATAAAGGGCAATGTAGATATATTTTCTAGGTTTCAAAGGTTGGACAGATAACCAATGAGTTGCATCAGTAATTGTCACTAGTGTCAATAATATATAAAATGTTTGATATTAAAAGCGTTCCTTATGATTTGTAATTTGTCATATCTTTATTTGTGTGGTTTAAATTGATTTAGACAGTGTTGCCGGCTCAAGTCATTCGTATTAAAGCTGTACGAGACGAATTGTTTTTCGCATGTCATCCAAAATACCAAAAACTTTTGTCATCCGAAAAAAATTCGTATACGAGACTCGTATACTGAAATTTTCGCAAGAGTTAGAAAATAGCAGCCCAGTCGTTTTCGATTGAGAAAGCGTGACGTCATATACCAACCGCAACCGCTCGCAACATGGACCAGCCTTTTACAGTGGTTGCAAGAGTTGGTATATACTTATCTTTATCGCACAATAATGTCATCCTTTTTTTGTTGTAAATATAGGAGACGAAATACTGGGAACGCATAAAATAGGTATTTGTGTTTATTGAAAATTATGCTAACATCTGAAAAATATCGTTGAGCGTACAATTAAAAAAATAAATAACTAGGTCTAGTACCTATTATTAGTTTATGAGAAAACTTCAGTGTATTTTATAATGTGGAATTAATATATAATATAATAAAAATTCCTAATCTATATTTTTTACTTTAATAATTGGTTAATTTTTATAAATTAAAATATAAATCAAAACACATACTTACAAAATAAATGTTTATTTAAAAGTTATAAAATGTGCCCTATTAATTATAATTAAAAATAACATTTAAAATTCAGATTTGAATAATTTATTTTTTCCTTAACTGCATTATTGAAACTTATTAAAATTTCAGATTTTAATCCGTTTCTAATTCCTCCTTTATTGCATTTAGATACTGTAAAATTCTGAATGTGCATTAAAATCAAAATGTATGTTCAATACTAATTCTGGCCTCTAGCTTAATTATGTATTGTATTTTCTATGCTGGATCTTTAATCTGCCTGTGTCCCTAAAAATATACATAAATTTTCATTGAATTAAACAATTAATGAAGTGCAGATTACCTTGCGACTGTCTGTAGGGATATGCAGAGTTACCTACTAGGTTAAAAAAGATTTTCTTGCGATCAAATTGTATTACTTGTTTGTATAGTAAAATATTTTAATGCCTAAAAACAAAAAAAATTAAAAAATTGCATATATAGTACTAGTCATGGTTTGATTTGTCGAGAATTACAAAGAATATACAGGAACTTAAGAAATCTATATAAAGTGGCAGACTTATTGATTAGGTATAATGCAATAAAATATAATTGATCCTCCACTTTTCTTAAATAAATTTAATATTGCTCACCCTGGAAATCAATTACGTTTTCAAAAATTATTAAAACCACCCTAGTTAATAATAACAACTTAGCTATTGTTTTATAAACATTTTAATTATACATACAAGATCATTATTTAGTTAAAAATTAAGTACTTACGAATTCAATTAATCCAGTAGTTGTATGACCAATATTTAATAACTATTTAGTTAAATTTTACAATTCAGAAACATAAACATCTTATAATAATCTTGTAAACTAAAATTATATGAAAATAAAAAAGTAAACACTACCACGTGCTAACAAATGTCAACCAAACTTTGCAACCAACTCATTCGATTTAAAATCTTGAGTAACGTCACAAATAGCAACCGCTGCTGTCAAATTTAAACAGGACCGCTGTCATTTATCTGTCAACCGCAACCGCTCGCGCAGTCTAAATCGAAAAAGGCTTTAGAATCCAGTAACTGACAGTTAGTAGTTATGAAAATGTTCACCCTGTAGAGGGAATTTTAGAAATTAATATTTTTTTGTTTGACCTGATAGTTAATTTATTTAAAGATTATTAAAAGTTAAATGTTATGTTTAAATGGAATAAAACAGTTAATATGTAAGTAAATAAAACGAATAGATAAATTGGTAATAAATTTAAGAAAAGTGAAAGAATCTTAAAAGTTATTAAAATAATGAAAGATGTTATAATAAAATCGAAATTTTGGAATTGTCATACATGAAATTTTAAGTCAGATAGTAAACAGGGAATATAGGGTTAATAACCTAATCTATGGCTGAGGTATTAAAAAAAAATCTAGTGGTAAAAAAAATTTGATAAAAAAAAATAATAAACAAAGGGTTGTCAATCAATTAAAAAAAAATTTTTTATATCAGAGATAAAATGCAATTGTAAGATATAGAACGAAGGCTTATTTAAAGTTGTATTATATAAAAAAAGATAAATAAAATGAAGAGTATATAACAATAATAATAGTGATGAATTTTATTTTGTAAGAGTAAAAATTACAAAAATGTATTGACGAAGAAAAAGCTTGGTCAGACAAAGTACATTTGGAGGAAGCCAGAATCAAAATTTTGTCAAACAAAAAAGGTATTACTGGGAGAACGAACCGAAGGCATAGGAAATTTGAAATAAGATCATTTGGAGGTAGAAGGAATCATGGTTTAGTAATTTATACATAAGAAAATTACAACAGGCATATAATAGGACATACTTTATTATTTTTTTTACTAGGACCCAGCCAAATTTCTGAGACAAATTGTAAATATCATTACAATATATTGCATATTATATTAAAATTATATTTATCCACTTTAGTTGCTTATTTTTGTGAGATAAATAGGTCGCTTTCTAAATTGTCTTGTAGAAAAAAATAAACCGTATTTGCCAGATTTATCAAAAAGTTCATTTTTTTCATATTTTTTTAAATTGCCAAAATTATGAAGAATTACGATACAATTCCGCATAGTTTCGCCGCTAGAGAGCGTGAAAGAAATATATTTATATAGACTATAGAAATATATTTATATAGACTCCTTATTTTTAGATTTATAGCCAAAATTATGGATTTTTCTGAAAAATTACAAGAAATCAAAATAGTATAACATAAAAATTTCTAAAGATTTTTTGTCCTTTTGTTTTATCGAAAATGGTAAAACAAATGAAAAAACTTAATAGTACATCTGGAAGGGATCAAAAAGTACATTATGTGTAAAATATTTCGTAATTTTAAAATAATACTTGTAGAAATTATACAAAATTATAAAAAGTTAAAAAAAAAATTTACAAAAAATTAAGTTTTTGTTTAATTTTTGTAAACTAATTTTATTAATACATTTTGAAGCAGAAAAACTAAAATAATCGATTAAACAATTAGTTTACTATAAGTGTTCGGAAAGTTGGGTGGGATTACCCCCTCATTTTTTAATTTATAAAATTAATATTTTTGGGAAATATTCAATTCTGGTGGAGTTAATAAAATACCTTAAAGGAATTTGTTCATGGGACTACTAAAGTTGATGTGTTATAATGGTATATTGTGGAAAAAATAATGAACGTTTTAATGAATTTACTTACTTGGTTGAATATGTTCGACACCACTGGAAAACAATCTTTCAATTTGTTTGAGCAACTTCAAGGAACCTATTATTTCGCGATGATGATATTCTTATAATCTTACAGTTTCTGTGAATTTTTACCGCAACGAGGCTATGCAGTTATAAATGATTAAGTAAGACGAGGTAAATGCGTCGTCCCATTACCGCTCGTTTATGGGATATTGAGAAATCATGGCTATTATGGTTCTTAATGTTCCGCGCACTCTGATATATATGCGCATTTAATTGTAAAATATATGTAATTCCAGATTGATTACCTGCTTATAAAACAGTGTCGTACTAGACAGGTCATTGTTTTTATTTCATGAATGTATATTTTATCGAATTAAAAAGTTATACAGAGTTAAAGAATTAAAAAAACCTTTGAATTTAAGACAAATATCATAAATTGCTAAAATTATATATATAAAAAAAAAGAAAAAAAATATATATAAAAATAAGTAAATAAATAACTTAATAGACAAACAGTAACAAAATATATGTAAACCAATAATAATTTGTATGAACTAACATTTAATTTAAAATGATAACACCATAATAGATTAGATATAAGACACAAAAATACGGTTAGGCTAATGGTTTTCATTGAAGTCCGCAATCAATATGTTGACACCTCCCCCCCTATATTCAAATTTCTTGAAATTTAAATTTTTTTATCCCATTTTTTTCTTGAACCATACATAATATTGTATCTACCTTTTACAGGTTGTTTCATTAACAATTAAATCAACAAGATTATCCATAATCTCAAATGTAGTCCACCGATGAAGAAGCAAAAATTCAAAGTCTAGTACTACAAATATTTAATGAAAAGTTGGAAATTACAACTAGTTTCGACATACTAATGTCATCATCAGGCCTATAATACAAATGTTCAATATAAGTAACAAAAAAGAGGGATAACAATGGTAAGTCTCAGCTATATTGTTATCCCTCTTTTTTGTTACTTATATAGAACATTTGTATTATATAGGCCTGATGATGGCATTAGTATGCCGAAACTAGTTGCCATTTCCAACTTTTCATTAAATATTTGTGGTACCTACTAGACTTTGAATTTTTACTTCTTCATTAATAATTATCAGTATTGTAACCAAAATCTGATGAAATTAAAATTTCAGTAGTGTCGTTCATAATAGGTAAAGTTAAGGGATCCCATACTACTGCTGTACGCCCCTGGGAAAAGTGAATCAACGAAATGTTTTACATACAGTTAGGCAGTACGAATCTATGCTTAATATTTTTCAATTTGAAGTATTCGTAAAAACGTAAAGATTAGCCCATTAGGAAGCCATCTAAGACAGGTAGATAATTCAAATGCATATACAGGGGCAGTGTACGTTTCGGCCCAGTAATTTTTTCTAATTCTAATCGAAATATAATTTTTAATCAGAGTTCTCGTTATTAACAGGTAAGTATATTTGGTGTATAGTGTCACTTCGTACTGTTCCATTTCGTACCGTCCAAAAATTTTACCTGTTTTAGTTTCAATATAAACAGTTTCATTTAGTACCAATAACCCTTCCTAATATCTGCTATAGACATTTTAGGTTTTTACAAAATTAATCCATATTTTGGATAATCCCATATGATAAAAATACAACAACAATAATATAAGTCAAAGAAAAAATAAACTCGAAGTCGATACCACATGAATTTAATATAAAAAAATTATTATTTGGTAATTTCAATAAAACTTGAAAAATTATCAAATACTTCGCAACATGTTTCGGCTCTTAGGCCATCTTCAGGCGAATGTTTGAACAATTTAGAAAATTGATTAACAATTGAGTACAAAACTTATTTTAAACATCATGTTTTATTTATGTAGAAAATTTTTATTAATACCCTTTCACGTGGTACGGAAAGGAAATCAAAATAAAATTTGGTATCCAAAAAGAAAATATTAATACTTATAAAAATAAGAAATTTTTTATAAATCAATACGGTCACTCATGGTTAACATAAGAGCCTATGAGTGACCATATTGTTTTTTAAAAATTTGTGGATGACAAAGCTGATTTTTTAGTGGATATATGGGCAGAATTGAGTCCATCTATAAGTCGAACAATTGTTGTGAATCTTTTCATGCACATTTTAATAATTCATTTTATACATCGCAACCTTCATTGTATATACATTCATAGATAAACTATAAAGGAATAAATAAAAATAAAGTATCAATAAGTCTAAAATAAATAATAACCGCATTGTTTAAAACATTTAGAATATAATCAAAGACAGTTGTGAAATATTGACCGTTTCCATTTTTTTAAATGTTTGTCGAATTTTTTTATAAATATGTTTAATTAAAAATGTTCGTATATTCATAAGTCATGTATTTCTATATATTTAAATTTACATTTATGGATAATTTTTTTAAAATAAATTAGTTTTATTTCAAATAAGTTCCTATTGTAAAGGCATCAACTTTTGAGAGTGTGCAATGTCTGTCGGATTAAAAGAGCAGATTTGGTGTGAAATTTACTTTTCTTACTCATATTATCTTTATTTCGCTGAATTTTATATACCTACATAATAATAAAGTGAATGTCTTAACTATAAAATTTAACAAAATTAGAAACCAACTAAATCCCTTTTAAAACGTAATCGATTTTAAGAATACTTTATTCCATTTAAATTGTAAATTGGTAATATATAATTTCCTTGTATGTTTTTCTCGTTTACGTACTTGAAAGTATTTGATCATATTGAAGAGTGATCCAGTTGCTTCAGAAGTTAAATCGTTTAAATAAATTTATGTCAACAACATAATAATATAGTCCGAGAGCTAGCGATTACAAGGTATTATTATCGTATCTATACGGTCGAAATGTTATGATGAGGTTGGCGCGAAGTGTCTTCTGTAAGGATTTAATTGAGAAAGGACATGTTAGACAATTGTATATTTTATGGTAATTTGCCTGGATATACCGGAAATATGTCGGTAACTATACCATGGAATTATTTCAGCATCAGCTTCATCGATATTGAATAACGGTTAACGTTTTAAAACTTTATTTTTTAAATATAACATGTAAAAGGGATTTTTTTTAATCTATATTATTGACGAAGTCGAAAAATAATAATAAATTTTTGGTTATTCTTGATATTGATAATTCTTCTCTTATTTCATTGATTTTCTTATCTTCTGTTTTTTCTGGCTTCTCGATTTTTGTTTCTTTTTACAAACGAATCTTGACTCTGCTGATGGATCACTCTGTATCCTGATATCCATCAAAAAAACAGCAAACTGATTTTAAAAAGTCAACATAATCAATTGTCAATCATCATTATCAAACGATAATGACTATCAACATCATAAAACAATATTATAAAAACAATAAGGTTCCCATATGAGAAATGGGCCAACGAAAAAAGCAGGCACTATACATTCTTTCGGCTAAAAATTTATGTATCCCCTCTTTGAAAAGATTTAAACCGTCAGACGGTTTCGTCACTGCTAAGGGTTTTGTACCACTTCGGCCGGGTGGAGCCCTTTTCGGCACGGCGGTCAGTTATATTCGAATTTAATCTTTTATTGATTCTAACGGTGTAGCCCTTCTGGCCACGAAAACTGGATTAAGGATTCTAGGAAAATGAAACATTATATAAATTATATAAATTTTAAATAATATTTTTGTAATCTCTTCAATTGTAGGTTATTCCTAGATACAGTTTAAATAAAATTATTGTGAAATGATTGGATTTATGAATGGGGTTGTAATTGTATAATTTTTAATCGGTATTTTATGTAGCTATTTAATATTTTTCCTATTGTTGAATTTTTGTAATGTTATATTTCTTGTGATTTTTCATATTCTTTACTATTAATTATGAGTTATTTAATTCGTTTTATATATATAGAGTAAATAATTTTTTTGTCAAATCATTGTTTTTATTTGGAAAAAAAATTTTTGACTATACAAATCAAACCGAGATTATTTATTTGGACAAAAAAAATCTTTACCATACAAATCAAATGAACGATATTTATTAAAAAAAAAACTTTTAAAAAAATTTAAAGAAATAACTGAAATTATTCTTATTATTTTTTCTTAAAAATATTAATTTAAATCAAAAGGATTAGATACTTTATGGTCGATAACCACTGTGCCCAAAAGGCCCACCTAATTTTAAAACTTGAGGCCAAAAGACCGGTAGGATTACGGAACCCCGCTGACAAAATTGACCGCTGGGACCAAGTGAACAACACCCCTTCGGCCGTTATATAAAAAAGTCCGATTGACTTTTTTTATGGTTCATTTAACGTCTTAACATCCAAGAATTCAAGTAGTAAAACGTTTTATAAACATTTGTGCAGGAACATTTTTAAAATATACTTAAAAAACCGTCCAAAATATGTCGAGTAAACGTTCAAACTCATAAAACTAAAAAAAAACATTTTGTATGCTACAGTATTCATACGTATTTAAAATCTACGACAAAAACCGTCTAGTAAACGTTTTTGTAACGTCCGTGTCAGAAATTCTTTATAACGTTTAATTTAGTTCCTCAAAATCATGCTTTCAAAAATAGTCAGAAAGTTACATTTTTTTAAACTTTTATAACATATACTGTAAAAAACGTTTAAATGATATGTTTAAAAAAGAAATTATAAACGTGTTATTTGAGTCCCTATATAGAACGTATTGTAGTTCTAAAAAACGTCTTTCGCCGAACCTTTATTTAGTCAGTTCTAAAAGATTTTTACAACGTCTTTTTTCAACGTCTATATGACATTAGAAGTTGTGACATTTGCACTAGATAAAAACGTCTTATAAACGTTCTCGGGTAACGTTTTTAAGACGGTTTTTAAACGTTTCTCTGCATGCTATTGGGATACTAAATTATATATTTATTATTTTTATTAATACCACAATTTCTTTAATGGATTTTATTTTAATATTGTTACTGTGCAATATTGCCAACCATCAAAGGTTGGTGAAATTCCCTAAGTCCAAAATGTTCAAAATCAAAACGGGTGTATCGTTTTCTCTGCGCCTTCGCCATCTTACAAAAAAAATAGGGTTACAAGTTACAAAATATTAGATATAAAAATGTAGGGATCTTTCCAACCAGTTTTAATAACTAACAGAGCACGTAAAATTAGGTCTAAACTAAGGTTTTTGAAAACTAAAAGGTTTTAATAATTTATGAGAGTAGATCACAATTTTTCCGAATTACCATTACCAAAAATATACCCTTACCTTCCGATTACTCACAATTGCCCTTCACTTACAAAATTACTCACATACTAGTGAAATTACTCACAAATGTGAGGAATTACTCGCAAATTGGCAACCTTGGTAACGAGTTGTGTGTATAGTGGTGGCAGTTGATGATCTGGTGGACGAGAAACAGACAGGATTCGACAGGACTGTAACTCATTTACGAGTATTTAATGAGCAAAAACTAGTCTACGTTCAGCAACAAGTATTTACAAGTATTCTCATGCATAGTAAAAACTCGGCTAGCGGAAATAGACAATCACGAGTGATTGTTACTTTTATTCATACGGATCTCAAGAGAATACTTTATTTATCTTTTACTCGTTATTAAATCCTTTGATTATTTATTCGTTTTTTTTCATATGTCTCGGAAAAAGTATGACGGATGTAACAAAAAAAAATCTAGCCGTCTATCATACACCTTCAAATTTTCAGCTGGGGGTACGAATATTTTCTAGCAGGAGGTACAATCATAGTACTTTGCTGCCGCTAGCTCTCCACCTAATAGCAACAAGAACCAGATCAAAACGCGAAACGTGACCGAACACGATACTCAGAATTCATTTATTCGTTTAGTAAATGCACCATTTTAGACGCATTATCCCATATTCAATTAATTTGAAGTCCATGTAGGAATTTTTATGGTGTCGTAATAGATTGCGTCTTCTTTCTCGATTATCCAGTATTTTAGCTAATGAAATGATAATTGCATCGAGATTACGAGAAAAAATGCGAAAAACTATAGAGCGTCTTCACTTCTAGGAAACTATCACGATAATAGCAGATTTTTTTTTCTCGAAACATCGGACTACACCATTATGCGTACTATTGCTTTATGGCTTGAAATTCCTGAGGAGAGAGTTTAATTGCATTATGATGAGTTTATTCTGATTCTGATTACCATCGCAGAGTGTTAATTTCAACGTTATCTCTTCCCGTAAAAGTGAGTGTGATTTATTCGTAGAATTTCCAATGTATCTACTCAGATACTATATGAGAATAACATTACGTATAGACTATTTATCAGATACCTATAGCTAAATAATTACTACAAATAATGAATAAACACGGAAAATTATAGACAACTTGTTTATAGTATAGAGAGCTGAAAAAAAAATCAACCAACAAGCGTATAAATATTTATACAAGGTGATTCATTGGAAAACAGAACAACAATAACCGAGATATTTTTGACAATTTTTTTTTAATTTTCGAAATTTTTAAAACTCAATATTTTCTTTAAAATTCTTGACTTTTTAATATTTTTGAAATTTTGACAATTTAAGTTTTTTTGCAATTTTCAGAATTTTTGAAATTTTCATATTTTGTTAAAATCATCAAAATGTTTTAAGTTTGTTTGAAATTTTAGAAATTTTGAAATTTTATAAATTGTCGAATTTATTGACGTTTAAGGTTATCGAATTTTTTAAATTGTCGAAATTTTTAACATTTTTTTTTTAATTTTTTGAAGTTTTTTTAGATTTTTGAATTTTTCACATTTAAGATTACTAAATTTTTTAAAAGTCTTACTGATTTTTTTAAAATTTCTAGAATTCTCAAAATTTTTGAAAGTCAAAATTTTTTAAATTTTTTTACTTTTTTTGGAACATTGGAAATTTTTTTTGAAATCATTCACTTTTTTTATATGTTCGAAGTTTTTTTTGCAATTTTCAGAATTTTTGAATTTTTCGTATTTTGTTAAAATCTTCAAAATTTTTAAGTTTGTTTGAAATTTCATAAGGTTATCGAATTTTTTATAATTTATTAAATTGTACAAATTTTTAACCCTTTTTTTAATTTTTTTAGTTTTTTTTTAGATTTTTGAAGTTTTGACGTTGAAGATTACTGAATTTTTTGAAAGTTTTAATTTTTTTTTAAATTTCTAGAATTGTCAAAATTTTTGACACTCAAAAATTTGAAAATTTTTAACTTTTTGGAACATTTGCAATTTTTTTTTGAAATCATTCACATTTTTTTGTTTTATTTTTGCAATTTTCAGAATTTTTGAAATTTTCGTATTTTAAAATCTTCATAATATTTTAAGTTTGTTTGAAATTTTCGAAATTTTTAATTATTTAAAATTGCCGAATTTTTTAAAACTTGAAATTTTTGTCATTTTTGACGTATAAGGTTATCCAGTTTTTTGAAATTTTTGAAGTTTTAACATTGATTAATGAGTTTTTTTTAAACTTTTAAGATTTCTAGAATTGTTAAAAATGTTTAAATTCAAAAACGACATTTTTTACCTTTTTGAAATTTTTTTAACATTTGGAAGTTTTTTTGAAATTATCCACATTTTTTTATGTTTATATGAAAGTTTTTTTTTGGAATTTTTGATATTCTTTGGGATTTTTTAAAATTGTTGAAATTCAAATTTTTCAGAAATTTCGAGGGATTTTTTTTTAATATTTTTTTATGATCGATTTTTTTGTAATTTTTCAAATTGTCGAAATTTTTAAAACTATTTGTAAAATTTTCAAATTTTCGATTTTTTTCTTTTAATTATTGAAATTTTTCAAATTGGCAAATTTTTAAATTTTTGAACTTTTTAAAACTAAACATTTCCGAAATTTTTGACTTTTCTTTGAAATTATTGACTTTTTGATATAATCTTTTTTAAAGTTTTGTTTTGAATTTTCAAAATTTTTAAAATTTTCGTATTTTGTAAAAATTCTCAAAATATTTTAAGTTTTTTTGAAATTTTCGAAATTCTTGAAACTCAAATTTTAAAATTTTCGGCGTTTTTGACGTGTAGGGTTATCGATTTTTTTTATTAGATAGTCGAAATTCTTTACCTTTTTTTTAATTTTTGATTTTTTTTTGAATTCTTTGATTTTTCTTTAATTTTAAAGTTTTAAAATTCTCGAAATTTTTAAAACTCAACATTTTCGAAATTTTTAACGTTTCTTTGAAATTCTAAACTTTTTGATATTTTCGAAATTTTGATTTTCCTTTTTGATGTTTTTCTTGAAATCTTTAGAATTTTTGAAATTTTCATTTTTTGTTAAAATCTTCAAACTGTTTGAAATTTGTTTGAAATATTTGACATTTTTTTGAAATTTTCGAAATTCTTGAAACTCGAAATTTAAAAGTTTCGACATTTTTGACGTTTAAGGCAATCGAATTTTTTGTAATCTTTCAAATTGTCGAAATTTTTTTGAAATTTTTGAATTTTTTTTGAAATTTTCGAAATTCTTGAAACTCGAAATTTAAAATTTTCGGCATTTTTGACGTTTAAGGCAATCGAATTTTTTGTAATCTTTCAAATTGTCGAAATTTTTTTGAAATTTTTGAATTTTTTTTGAAATTTTCGAAATTCTTGAAACTCGAAATTTAAAATTTTCGGCATTTTTGACGTTTAAGGCAATCGAATTTTTTGTAATCTTTCAAATTGTCGAAATTTTTTTGAAATTTTTGAATTTTTTTTGAAATTTTCGAAATTCTTGAAACTCGAAATTTAAAATTTTCGGCATTTTTGACGTTTAAGGCAATCGAATTTTTTGTAATCTTTCAAATTGTCGAAATTTTTTTGAAATTTTTGAATTTTTTTTGAAATTTTCGAAATTCTTGAAACTCGAAATTTAAAATTTTCGGCATTTTTGACGTTTAAGGCAATCGAATTTTTTGTAATCTTTCAAATTGTCGAAATTTTTTTGAAATTTTTGAATTTTTTTTGAAATTTTCGAAATTCTTGAAACTCGAAATTTAAAATTTTCGGCATTTTTGACGTTTAAGGCAATCGAATTTTTTGTAATCTTTCAAATTGTCGAAATTTTTTTGAAATTTTTGAATTTTTTTTGAAATTTTCGAAATTCTTGAAACTCGAAATTTAAAATTTTCGGCATTTTTGACGTTTAAGGCAATCGAATTTTTTGTAATCTTTCAAATTGTCGAAATTTTTTTGAAATTTTTGAATTTTTTTTGAAATTTTCGAAATTCTTGAAACTCGAAATTTAAAATTTTCGGCATTTTTGACGTTTAAGGCAATCGAATTTTTTGTAATCTTTCAAATTGTCGAAATTTTTTTGAATTTTTTTTAAATCTTCAATAATCCATATATACATTTTGATATTATCTTTCAACAACGTGATTATTTCTAATTTCATCCTTTTACTAATTATTTCAACTAAATTCATTAAAATTTATATCGAATCAAGTACAATATCAATTATATTTATCAATTTACGCAAAAATATCAATTCATTCTAATTTATTCCCATATTCAAAAATACATCCATCTTATAACTTTTTTTTCATATGAAATAAATATGGGTTTTCATTTTATCTTACCTGAAACTAAATTTGAAGGAAAATCTTTAATTTGACATAACGAATGCAGAATTATAGTGACCTTAATGAACATATTTTCTTTATTTTTTTTTCAATATATTAAAGAATTATTTTATTTAAGCTTATATATAAAAAAATATATTGTTTAAAATAATTTTTATCTGAATTAATTTGACAAGTAAAATACAGTTGAATAGCAACAAATGTTTATATTATGGACAGATTAATTAAGACAGAAGAAATTTTAAACAAAGTCAAATTAACCCTCATCATGAGTATTTTAACACAATCGAAACGTCATCGAAATTCTGTCCCTTTCTCTATATTTTAACCTACTCTATTAAAATTAAAAACGAGAATATAACAGACTCACTCGTTTACTTTCTCTCACTCTAATTGCATAGAGGATAGCTCCAAGCCTCCTAGACACAATTTCATGCAAAACCAGTTGTTAAAAATGAAAAGTATATAATAGACTAGTCCGCTATATAACAACATACATTGGCATTTCACACGCCAGCGCCCGTTAATCACCGTACATTAAGTAATTACCATGCACAAAACCAATTAAGTTGTAATATAAAAAAATTAATAAATTACTAATTATTGAGCAGAAGTGTACGGTTTACTTGTAATTACTATTTAGTTAATTAATAACTTAATCAATTGATCAGATGAGAACGTTACCGTTGTATATAAAAGTTGTGTACGTATATAATTATATCTAATTAATCATACATGATTTTCTTATAACAAATGTTTAAATAGTTAATTATCTTATATATTGAATATTTTAATTCAAATTATTATTATTTGGACAAATATAATATTTTCTATAGACACATGCATATTAGAAAAATGATTTTAATTAAACCTAACTAATTGAATTTTATAATTTAGTCTGTTAAAAATATATCTAATGATATGGAAAGATACTATATGTTAATTTAAAATAAAAAATTTTTAAATGGGTTAAATTAAACAAAAAATTTACTAACAAATACAATTTCCAGATCAACTTATTTAATACACACTATGGTGTGAACTCTTTAATAGTAAAATGTTCCCTTTCCAGTACAAATTCTTTAACTTTCCCTTATAATACTTAAGAGTCCATCAACGCATTTTGGCGCTAGCAAGTTTACCTAACCTAGAAATTTTTAGACCATCTGAAAGACGTGGTTTCAACAGTGGACGTATTCAGCCCAGGAGTACTTTTTTATTCCACTTAAAAGAAATCGAATATAATTACAGTGAAATTTAGGCTTTTAGAATATACATTTAACCAACAATTTTTTTTTTATTTCTAATAAGTCATGAAGATGAATTAGATGATTAAGTTTAGGGATAAATATAGTTTAGCTAAGATTTAAAACTTAGTTTATGTTTTAGTTTAAAAGTAATAGGGGAATATATATTTTTATTTCAATCTAAAACATAAAAAAATGTAATAAAGTTGACTTAAAATTTAATTTTTGTTATTTTGTGTGGAATATAAACAATCAAAATCCAACCGTAAAAATAAAAAATGATCTTCTAAATATTAGGGGTATACTTTTCACTCTTAAGATTTAATAATTTTAATTACGCCTTTTTGTTTTTTCTAAGCGAATACGAGGTTTTAATTTTTATTTAAAAAAATTATAACTTTGTTATAACACTCTTTTTTTTAGAGCACCCTGTATATTTTAAATATTTTTCAAATGTAGTCCTTATTGTATTACATAATACCATTTTTAATATAAAAAATTCTGCTAGATTCGATAAAATGTTTGTTGGCCAATAATGATTTTATTCTTGATTTTCTTCCTTTCCGGCGAAACTGGAAACTGGAAGTCGTATCGCAAAAAGAAAATCAATAGGAATATATGAAAATTAGTCTTTTTCATCAATTTCAACGCTTATTTGCAGTAAAAAATTAAAAATTCTTACGATTAACTAAAAAAACGATTATATAAAAGTCGTTATTTGTTTTTTTTGCATTTTAAAGACATTGTTCTGTATAAATATATTTTTTATACCATCTAAAGTCGAGTTTCAAGGAAGAAAATTTGCACCCGAAGGTAAAATTTTTTTAATTTGTAAACCAACTTTTTTGATTGAAAATTAGGCATTTTTATTTAAATGTGTATAAAATAGAAAAATATTTTACTTTGAAAAAATTACAGCTTATTTAAATTACAGAATTACAGAAAACAACGTTTTCACCATAAGTCTCCTAGTAAAAAAAATATATATATTTTTGTTGGAGATAAAAATTAAAAAAGAAAGAAAAACAGTTTTTAACGTTTTTCTCAATACTTTTGAACTTTTTGTGAAAAATGAGCAATACAAATGTTTTAGATTTTTTAATTACCTACATCTTTTATACTAAACTTTTTTTCATAGATTGCGTATTTTAATCATAAATCGGCAAAAAATCAGTATTCAATCCTCAAAACGTATATTTACCTACCCCCAACCCCTTTTACTGAGTTGTCTTAATTTTTCTTAATTTACTTATAACTTACACTACATTTTCCGACCATTCGCATATTATTAAGAATTTTTTTGGTTTTAAAGTGATTGGCCCTGATCTAAAATCTACAAAACAGATCAAAACTCCCTAAGCATGTCTATATCGAAATCACAACTACACCCTAATAATAACAGTATACCTGAGTTACTCTCTGTTATGATGAATTCTCGTCATTTGCAAAATTTATTAAATATTTGTAGAAGAAGTAGGCAATCCATTCTACATAGTTGCACTCCATGCAAAATTTACGAAAGGTACAAAAGGATACTCAAAATTTTGGGTAAAAACTAACTAATTATTTTAAACTCAATGTCAAATGAATGATGAAGGACCAGACTAAAGCCGTATTAAAGTAATTTTTTTCTCAATTTTGTAGTTATGTAACAAAAGGTTCTAATCGATTTTTTAAAAAGTAGGAACCAAAGTTTAAAATTGCATTACGATAGATCTGTAGGCATAGCATTTTCCTTCATGTCTGTTTTTATTTTATACTATAGTAGCTTATACCGTTCTCAAAAAAACAAGTTATTTCAAAACCCTTGCAAACCGACTAGCGGTGACGGACTCTTAAGTGCGCACATGATTATTTTATTTTAATGTATAATTGAATTTTAACAATTTAAAAGTCTAATGTTTTGGTATGTTTCCTCATTTGTATTATAGGCCTGATTATGACATTTTATTGCCGAAACTATGACTGGTTTATTATAAACAAGTATATAATTTATATGTTGGGTGAAAATTTTTTTATTGGGTGATATAAAATTTATGAAAACTGAAAAGATCGGAACTATCAAAGAGTTAGTATAAATATCTTCTTTATCACGCTTTGTATTAACGCAAGTAATTGAAATTAGTTCTATATCATGCTTTGTTTTTATTAAAACCAAGTCATATGCGGTACCTTTTACTGTATTCTGAAGAATGACGTATCCACCATTTTTTTAACAGATAAAGAAAAACATGTCACCGAGAACAAATTTCCGTGGAAACCAATTTATGGGAAAAAAGTACTATTTAATCCACCTTGAAGTCATCTTGATTAGGTATTTATTTGTTTATAATTTTAAGAATTTCGCTCTTCAAAGGTACCGCTAGCACGTAGCTGCCATCATTGATAATTGAAACAAACCAATAAGAATGTTAGTTTTACTTCCACTCAACCATTAAATAATGTGGATTGAGAATTGTTGATAAAAACTGTTATATATAATTAATTTTAAAGATATTTCTTTTTTAATATCATATAATTTTTGAGGTACCATAATTATTTTATTATTAAAAATTGAATAGGAAGTGGCAACTAGTTTCGACGAAATATCACCACCATCAAGCCTACAATAAAATATAATTTTAAATGTAAAATTATAAAAATTAGCAAAGTATACACCGGGAAATAGATTAAAAGTATAATTAAATTTGTAATCAATCACAAATTGTTTAAGTAATAAAATAACTTAAATTTAAATTAAATTGAATGTATGGTACTTAAGTGGTATTAATTTAGAACAGAAAAATGGGAAAGTTAAATGTTCTTAATATATAGGACATACTTTAAAAGTAATAAAGAAAGTCTACTAAAGCTAGGAGAGTGAAATAGCCAATGAATTTAGAAAAATTGAATCCAAATGGAAGATTTCAGGAATCAATTAGATTGAATAAAGGTAAATTTAAATTTGTTAAAGGGAAATAACTTTAAGGAAGCGATCACTGTCGGGCCGGTAAAATGGAAGAAGATACATCAGGTAGAGGAAGAAAAATAACAAAAAAGAGGTGAGAGTGCAGAACAGAAGATATACGCCGCAGGTAGAGAAAAAACAAACTAGGAGGTGATAAAAAAAATAATAAAAAGAAAGAAATAGATTAAAAGAAAATTATAATTGTTTTTTTTTAATTTTTTTGTAATATTTATTATTTTTTTAATTGATGGAACTCAACCAAAAAGAGAGTTTCATGGATTTAAAGTAATCTAATATAATATATAGGTATATGGCATAAATAAAACCAGAAAGAAGAAGATAAAGAAAAGAAGAAGAAAGTGACAAAGGAAAGTTGAATTGACAAGTGAAAGATAAGTTGACAAATGATTTTAAGGTAATGAATTGTAATATTGAAGTAAATAACAAACAAAAACAAACACAGGATTAAATAAACATTAAAACTGTATAATTTTTTATTAAAAAAGTTTTGTGGAAAACATTATACCTACTAAAATATTAAAAACCAGACATTTTTTTCAATAAATTGACGTTTCCCTAGGATACAATGTATTAGCAAAGTATGTATAAATATATCTATACTCTATAGAACAACTAAAACATCAAAACTGGATTTTTTTTTTTTTTTTTTTTTTTTTTGACGTTTGAAACAGTTTTAAAACATTTCATTTTCTTGGACCATTAATGATTAACATTTTGAAAGCGTCTCAAAGACCATTTCATTTCGGTAAACTGTCAAAAAATCTTTACTTAGAGCTTACTTTCCCGACCCACCTGCGAGAAGGGAAAGTATTGTGAACGAGCTAAAAAAAATGTTCGAGACAAAGATGGAAATATCCATTTTGAGGTCACCTGAGACGATTAAGACCATTTCCAGATAGAAGTTTGTCTATCTGTCTGTCTGTGTGTCTTCTTCCACGATAGAGGTCACAAGTTTAATCCGATTGAACTGAACTTTGGTATATGGCTTTGGGTTACCCGTCGGAAGAACCCATTAGTTTTTGTACGACATCTATCAAACGAAAGTGTCACTATCAAAAAACTATTCACAGTCAAAATTATTTCTCCAAGTGTCATCTGTCAAAAATAAAAAAATGTCAAAATTTGAAAATTTGACATTAAATATCTTTCTTTTGTTTTCTAATTTTTCTTATTTTTTTTATTTCTCTGATATTTGGCCAATTTTTTTGTTGATTTGTTGTGATTTAGTTGCATATTTATATGATTAAAAGTTCAATCAATTTTTTTCATTCTTTTAAATTTTTTTGGGTTACAATTGTATCAAGGTTTTTGTTTTTTTTAGCGATTTTTTGCAATTTGTTGCGTTTTTTTTTTCGTTTTTGGTACAATTTTTTTGATTATTTCTTTTTTTTCCAATATTTTCTGATTTTTCTCTCAATTTTTTCATTGTTTTTTCTTTTTTCTTATTTTTTTCCGATTTTTCAGATTTTTTTGATTGTTCCATGTTTTTCTCGTTGTTTTCCCATTTTTCTGACTTTTTGTTTTTTTCTGTTTTTCTATTTTTTCTAGTTTTTTCTGGGTTTTTCGATTTTTTTTCATTTCTCTTCATTTTTCCCATTGTTATGTTTTTTCTATTTATTTCTTTTGTTTTCTAGTTTTTTTCTCATGTTTTTTATTTGTCTGATTTTTGTCATTTTTTTTGGAAATTTGTTGCATTTTTTCAATATTTTCTGCCATCTTTCAATCAAGTTGTTTCCAATGTTTTCTATTTTCTTCGATTTTTCTTATTTTTTTGATTGTTTTATTTTTTTTCTCGTTGTTTTCTCATTTTTCTGATTTTTTGTTTTTTTCAGTTTTTTCTAGTTTTGTACCTGGTTGTTTCGTTTTTTTTTTTTAAATTTTCCTCATTGTTGCTTTTGGAAAATTGTTGAGGTTTAGTTGCAGTTTTTTACGGTTTATAATTGAATCAAATTTTTTCATTCTTTTAAATTTTTTATGGTTACAATTGTACCCACCTCCGAGAAGGGAAAGTATTGTGAACGAGAAAAAAAAATTTCGAGATAAAGATATAAAAATATCCATTTTGAGGTCACCTGAGATGATTAAGACCATTTCCAGATGGAAGTCTGTCTGTCTGTCTGTCTGTGTGTATTCTTCCACGACAGAGGCCACACGTTTAATCCGATTGAGCTGAAATTAGGTATAGGGGTTGGGGTTATCCGTCGGAAGAACCCATTAGTTTTTGTACGACATCTGTCAAACGGAAGTACCACTATCAAAAAATGACAGATGCAATATGTCACGGAATTGGACATGCAATATGTCATTTGAACGTACTTGAAAATCTCTATTCAGAACAGTTAAAATTATTTCTAAAACTGTCACCTGTCAAAAAAAAAAAATGTCAAATATTGAAACTTTAACATTAAATATCTGACAAAGTATTCGTGGATACTCGTCGGGAAAGTTTTGGGGCGACAGAACTGATTTTTTTGTGTTGTGATATATTCATTTTTTATTTTTAAACAGTTCAGAAAAATGGAAGAAGAGATGGTGGAACTAATTTTAGGAAAATTTCTGCTCATTGACAATGAAAAACAATCATAAGTAATTGATTATTATATTGTGAACGTTTCTTTAAACCATTTTAGATGAAGTATTTTTACAGCAATATCTTCAATAACTGACAGAAATTGAAGATAGTCAAAATTTAGTGGTTGAAAAAAAAAATTACCAAATGGGGAACCTGTTACCACATATAAAGTTTAGACTACTTGTAGAACCCAGACAGAGACTGATAAAGTGACCACAAAGATTTTTTTACATCGCGGGGAGTGAAACTAGTACTTTAGTCCCGCATTTGCTGGACTAAAGTGCCACTTTTACTCCCTTGGGACTAAATTTTTTTACGATTTTATTCTAACATATTTTAAATGTGACAAGTCGCAATCTTCTGACATTATTGATTTGAATGCTGATTGAAATTGGTCTGAGTTCGAGCCCCATCGGGAACTCCGATTTTTTTATAACTTTTTTAAGATCCGGTATTTTATAAAAAAATACCTAATTTAATATCAAACATGATTACCTTATCAGAAGTAGGAAACTTAAAAATAATAGAATTAATTGTTACGTTTAAATATTTACAAAATTAACAGGTAAATAATTATTTTTAAATTATCATTTTTTTTCACATTTGTGTCAAATTTTTCTAAAATTACCTTTTTTTCTCATTTTTACTACTTTTTCGATTTAACTTTTCACTTTTCCTCAAAAACTTCCCCTCGTTTCTCTCTAATTTTGTCACTTTTTAATTGAAATTACTCCATTCTCTCTCATTTTTGTCACTTTTTTGATTTAAATTTGCCCTCCAAAATTTCCGCTCGTTTTCTAGGATTTTTCCTTTTTTGTCTCAAATTTTGTCACTTTTGTTCTGAAATTTTCTCTCTCGAACATTACCACTTTTTTTATAAAATTACCTATTTTTTCTTATTTTTGTCGAATTTCCCTTCTTTTCTCTTAAAAATTCTTACTGGTTTGCAGAAATCCACGTTTTTTAAAAACTACCTATTTTTTCTAAAATTTCCCCTTTTTTTCTCATTTTTGTCACTTTTTGACCTTAAATTTTCCCTCTTCCTATAAAATTTCCCTTTGTTTCTCTCAACTTTTGTCACTTTTTTGCCTCAAATTTTCTTTCTTTTTAACCTAAAATTACTTTTTTTCTCTCATTAAAAGTACCCCTTATTTTCATTTTTGTCTAATTTCCCTTCTTTTCTCTCAAACTTTATTACTTTTTTTAGTAAATTACACGTTTTTTTAAAAATTACCTCTGTTTTCAAAAATTACCCTTTTTTCTCATTTTGTTTACATTTTTGCCTTAAATTTTCAATCTTCCTCCCAAAATTTACTCTTGTTTCTCTCAATGTTTTCAATATTTAATCTTAAATTTCCTCTTTTTCCCCAAAATTACCTACTTCTTTTTAAAAATACCCCTTTTTTAAATTAAACCTTTCTTTTTCATTTTTGTCAAATTTCCCTTCTTTTGTCTCAAATTTCAGTTTTTCTGAAATTACACCCTTTTTTTTGATTACCTCTTTTTACCTATTTTGTCTCAAATTTCCTCTCTTTCTAAAAAATTTCCCCTCGTTTCTCTCCAACTTTGTGTTCCCCTCAAGAGTATACTTTATATATCAAATTATAAGTTTTTTAAATTGTGCAAAAACATATTTTAACCGACTAAAATTTTTTTAAAAAGTTTTAGAACAAAGTTATATTAAAAAAAATTTGTATTTAAAAAAAATGTATTTAAATAATTATTTGAATTTTAAGGGGCCTTGGGCACCGCGGTGTAAAAAATAGCGTATATACCACAGGACTTCGGGATTAAAAGATGCACTTTAGTCCCTTGGTATGTAATATACTATTTTCGCTCTACAAATTTTCTAATAAATGTACAGCCACAAATTCTCTCTGCATGGTTAGAAATTGCACAAAACATAAATGCAGCTGGTTTTTCTCAAAATTCGCAACATAAATTTTTGGCGGTTTTAGAATGACAAATGACATGCACGTGACGTTTTAAAATGTAACATTTTTTCGGTTCATAAAAGTAGTGACGTCAAGGTTGAAACTGTTTTAAAACGGTCTTTTAAAAAAAATGCTTCACATGCCCAAAACAAATTTTATATCATGTTAAAAAGAAAATGAAATAAGTCGATAATATCAAGTTAATCTGAAGAAAAGAAAACCAAACATAAATTTCATAAACCAGACGACGGATGATACATAAGGTATAAGGTAGGATAGGTATATATACTCATTGAATATATGAGAAATAAACGCAGACGTAACCCGAACAATCTAGACATATTTATGCTAATACCGCAACCACATCTGGCCGAGGAACATTTACCATACCCACTGATTTAATCCGTAACAAATCGAAACAAAACTAAGTCGTAAACTACAAAGAAAGGACGATATATCAATTTCTAGGCCGGCGTTTCCAATAAATCATGTCTACTAACTCACCAAACTGACACCTCCCTCCATTTGACCAATAAACTCCTCCTACTTCGTCCCTTCCTGACAACCAAAAGCACCCTCTCGCCCTTCAGTCAAGCCTCATCGGACAAGACCCGGCCTCCTATACGGGAGGGGCTTAAGAACCAATCACTGCAGCGACGTGTGTGGTCTTCAGATCTTTATTACATTTTCTGTTGCCAATTTAACAATTCGAAACGCGGTGGGAGAGAGCATCACTAATGATCGTTCTCAACAGGGATATAGTAAGTTGATTACCTATACACTCAGACGTACTCAAAGGGTTTTAAGTCTTTTGATTATCATAAAGAAATAAAATAAATAATGCTTGTGTAATTAGATATCTCATTTGTGGATAGTTGTTCATTTTAGGTAATTACTACGTAGATATTTAAGTTTGAATTGCTAATAGGCTTCAATACAGTGTGCGTCCATAAAGTAACGCATAAATTCATTATTAGCTAAATTAACGATTAAATTAGAAATTCCCGAAATAGGTCGATTTTTGATTTCAATTTACTATTTTTTCAGATCGGAGTAGTTGAGTTCTGCCACAAATATATCAGGTAGAAAAATCATAGCCGAGTTCTGCCACGGCGTTTTATCTTAAGAGGATTAGGGATATTAGGATTACAAAAATTTGGCTATATATTTTCAAGGAATTTATTTTAAAATACAAACAACTCTTACCCATTAATTATTATTACAGATTTTTAAAAGAAACATTTTTAACAAAAGTCCATCTAGAGATTACTTTGGCCTCATATTTTTACGAATAAATTCCATTTTATTGACAACATTTTTTCTAGATTTTTTACAAATTTGCTGTCCTAATTTTAACATAAATTTCAATTTGAAATTCTAGCAACATACGGGTAAAAATAACTATATTTGGTTTACTATTGTAAAACGAATTGTTAAATTTCGCATGAAAAGATTCACATGAATTTGTTGTCCTACCTTCAAAATTCGTATTACATGCCCACAGTATTGGAGGAAATTTAGCTTCACTACTTATATAATTCTAAAATAAATAATTTCGAAAATAGATTTCGGGCATTAAATGATGCAATTCAGTGTTAAAAAAATCTAATACTTCTGAGGGATTTAAATAAATCATGCCAAAATACATTTTTAAATATTCACCTACTTTTGAATTTTTATTTGTATGAAATCGACAACCAGTCACACTTATATTAGGCCACATTGTTTTAACGGCGTTGTGAATTGCCAATTCGAAATCGACAACCACTTCTGTAGGATTCACAATCAATCCGTTTTCTATGCATTTACTTGTAATAGTTTTGAAACAATTAAGATATGAAATGGTGCTTTTATTAGGCAATAGAGCAAATGTTACTGGCACATAATGGCTATTTTTAAATGCATGTATAGTGAACATTTGATAAAAAAAATTACTACAGAATTCAAAAGTGCCGTCCATGTAAATAGTGTTCCCTGCACATAAAAAATGTAAGTTACTATTGAAAGAAAAAATTGTAATTTCTGTATCTGTATCAGCACTCAAAAGAAAATATTCGTCCTTATTTATATATAAATTTAAATTCTTGAGGCTGTCAAACACTTCTTCTTTACTTTTGGGTACACTACACCCAGAAAAATACCCATGTATTTTTTCTCACTTTGCTGTGTAAAAAAATTTGTTTATTTACACTACAGAATTGTTCGAAATTATATTACAGCTGTGTGTAAAAATTTTCATATGTTTTGTGTACGTGATAATGTGTTATTTTCATAAGAAAGTTGTTCATATTTAATACACAGGAAGTCTGGATTCTTTTTAACCAGAAACTGTGTATATTTATAAACATTTACCCTAAAAAAATCTTTAGAAATCTGGTAATAAAATTCAACAGCAAATAAATATTTTTTCCACACAAATTATAATATATATTGAGTATGTTTGATACACAATTGTGTAGAAATACAGACGCGCTAAAAATGGCGCCTTTTTCTGGCCACTTGTCGTTAGTCTAGCCATGTTGCCAAATTACTTACAAGATATTTTATAGAAATAATATCTGTAAAGAAATGGAATTAATACAATTGGTAAAAACAATTAATTTTGCCCAATAGGTAGACAATTTTTATTTCACTTGTATATTTGCACATTTGTTGTCGAAATATCATTAAAACACGCTTCAAAAATCATCTACAAAATAAATTAAAATACACATCACGATTTTTTAGCGCGATGTGGCAACATAACAGCTCTTCGACCATCTCAATGTCTCAGTCGTTTGCTTTTGCTGTGTTAGTTTGTTTTGCGATTTGATACCCTAGAATAAATTATGAGCAAGTGGAAAAACATTTTACAGATAGGCAAATATGTAAGTAAATAAGAAATTTTCATTATTGATTTATTTAATAACCTTTTTTAATTATAATTTAAGAGAATCTAATTGACCACAAGATCTTCGAAAATAGGACATAAATCCACATTAAGAAACTAATCTGATATTAAGGATTAAAATAAATGATCAGGAAGTTCAACTGAATGAGGTATTTATAAATGAGAACTTTTATCGATTTTTATTAAAGAAATGTTTTTTTAGGCTGTTTCTCATCAATTTATTTTTTCGGAGGCAGCAATTGTTCAAGTACTATCTACTAGTCTACGTAACCGATGATGAAATCGAAGTAGAGCTCGGTCCAAGCCAGTAAAGCCTATTTGTATATAAAGGCAACAGTGGGATTATATTATAAAATTTTACCAATACCTGATATAATCAATGTAAGTACCTATTTACTAAATGAAGTCAAATTTAATGCTATAATTCTAAGTTTTTATTGTAAGTTTGTTCCAATATACTGGGTGTTTCATTGATAAATAGACAAACGGTGTCTGAGAATAGGAGAGACAAAGATATTTCTATAAACATATGGTTAATGGGTTTCACGTAATTAATATAGAGACACACACAGTGTTTTGTCGATTTTTCTCATTTCTTTCGAAAATCTAGTAATTAACGAACTACCCAGTATATTATTTTGAACTTTAAGCAGTCATTGTGATTTATGCAACTTACTATGTTTTACACATAAGGCAGTTATTTTTGCTATAATTCTTGTAGTAATATTTTAATAAACATTTATTAGTGTTTTAATTCCTAATATAGTTTAGTATTTTTGTTCTTGTTGATTTTTTTATTCAAATACACAATCTAAATATTTGGTTATAAAAGTTGTATTATTTTTGTGATCACATGGATATTTTTCGTTTTATAAAATAAAAATATTTATGATATTATTTTGGCATTTTTTTAATCTTTTTCCAATTTCAGAAAAAATGTGTAACCTCTTCTTGGTAAGTAAAAATATTTCTAATATAGTTATGATTTTTATACAAATTATAACACTATTAAACAAATATTCTATAGATTTTCTCTAAACAATATATGTACAAAAAGCATATTTCAATTTTAATGAAACTACACAGCATTGTGTTAAAAGATAAAGGTATTGGTTTTACTAACCCTACATAAGTATACATAAATGTGTTAAAATATACACACCCTATTCACATTTATTGCACAAATTATGTAAGTATTAACCCTAATTTGTGTAAAATTTCTACAGTCTAAATTAAATAAAAAAATATACTGTTGGAATATACTACACAATCCTGTGTATAAAAATCATATACTTGTGTACTTTGTGTTCAAAAAGTTTATTATAATAATAACCACAATGTGTTTACTTGTCAAACAATTGTTGATACTAATTTCACAAATCTAATAAAATTATTTCTATTTAGCATGTATAAAAAATCAAAAATTTATTGCAAAATAATACAAAACTTTTAAATTAAAAACCAATAAAGTGTAGTACACAATTTGCTAGACAATTCATACACAAATTGATTCTGTGCCCATTCCAGAAACAAATTATATAGATCATGTTTACAATTGTTGATTATAGATGCACACATTTTTAAGTGTGTAGGCATAGTTTTCCTCCGCGAACAATACATATTTTTTCTCACCCGGTGTATATCTTGCATTGTTATTTCTTTCGCCAAATGACTTACTTTTAATTCCTCTCGAATGAATTAAGAAGGTCTTTCCATGATGTCCTCCACAGCTTTTAATTTAAGACTATTATTTAGAACTTGCCTTGATAACGTAATATCACTAGGATGATTGTGATTCTTTTTCTCCTCTGTCACAATTTCCTCTTTTTCAATATTGGTGTATATTCTAACCAAACATTTAGCGTTACAACACTTCCACCGTATTTTCCGGCTTTACTTGTGTTTGCCTTCGAAAATTTATAGTTCTTATATGTAATTAACTTATTACCCTTCTCACTTAACATTGTTTGAGCACACTCCATCGTACAAGTTTACTACAAACTAACCAACTTACAACTAATAATATTTTTTAAGAAAAATAGATATTTACTGCCATTATAAACAATCGACCAATCAAAGTATAAATTAACTACCTGCCTACTTAATCCCTTAAAGTTATCGTAATTCGGTAATCCATACCCTCGCTCCCACCCAAAATAAAAATAAATTTTTGGCAGAACTCGGCCACGTCCTTTCAGATCATAATCTAATATACAGGATGAACCACCTTCGTGTAATGACGTCATCACCATTTTTTTTTAAATGGAACTCCCCTTTTTTTTCTATTTCTGGATTGCCCTTACTGAGCTGATTCCAAAAATGTATAATATGTTGCTTCAAATTGGTACAGGGTGGGCAAAATAAATATTTTGATTGCTGTTAAAGACTTTTACATATTCCTGAAATATTCTAAAGACACTTTGGAGATTTCTACAGCAATCATAAAGGTTTTTATTTTTTTTTGAGAACAATTAAAAAATATTCTGAAATTAGAACCTTGAAATAGAACATTTTGCACAAAAGTGCATTATTTGTCCTCAAAATTTAAAAAAAGAAAAAAATCCTGTATATGTATTTTTTAGGCCTGTAGCGGCGAAATTATGAGGAATTCGAAAAAAAGTGAAATACAAGAGTTAAAGGAAATTTAATGCTCTCCATGGTTTTTTACTACTATTTTTTCCTATTATTCGCAAATGTTAATATTTTCTCAATTTTTTACCTTTTATCCCCATTTTTCTTATTACTTTTTATTTTTTCTGTTTTCCGTTATTTTATCCTATTTGTACATATTTTTCCCTATATTTCCTTATTTTTCCCTATTTTACTCTATTTGTTCACTATTTTTCCCAAAAATTTGCTTCATTTATTCCTAGTTTTTCCCTTTAATTCCTCATTTTTTTTCCATATTTTCTCCTATTTCACTACTGTTCCTATATTTTTCCTATTAATCTTATATTTTTCAATTTTCTCCGGTTTTCCATTAGTTTTTCCTATCTTCTTTATTTTTTTATATTTGTACTTATTTTTTCTATTTTTTCGATATTTTCCAATATTTTTCAGTACTTTCTTTATATTTCCTATTTTTTTCTATTTTTCCTATATCTTTCTATTTTTTCGTATTTTCCATTAGTTTTCCTGTTTTCTTTATTTGTTCTTGTTTTTCAGAATTTGTCCTTATTTGTTCTTATTTTCCCATTTTTCTATATTGTTTCCCATTTTTTTTTTACCCAGTTTTTTCCTATTTTTCCAAAATTTCCCTATTTTTCTAATTTTAAATGTATTTTTTTTCATATTTTCACAAATTTTCCTATTTGCCCTGTTTTTTACTATTCTTTATTTTTCCCAAATTTCCCTGTTTTTTTTTCTATTTTTCCTAAATTTCTCTATTTATTTTTCTCTATGTTTTCGCTGTTTTCCCTATTTTTCACTAATTTTCTCAAATTTCTCTATTTTTCACTATGTTGCCCTATTTGATCCTACATTCCCTATTTTTACTTATTTTTCCATATATTTTCTCCTATTCTTCACTACTATCACTATTTCTCCTATTTTTTCTACATCTTTCTATTTTTCTTTTATCTTGCTTTTCCTATTTTCTTTATTTTGCCTTTTTCTTACTATTTATCATTATTTTTTTTATATATTTTTTTATTTTTCCCTATTTTTCCTTTGGTTTTCTCTTTTTTGCTATTTTTCCATATTTTTCAATATTTTACCTTTTTTTCACCTATAATTTCTATTTTTACTATTTTTCCCATTTCTTTCTATTTTCTCCTCTTTTTCATTATTTTTTCCTGCTTATCATAATTTTTTCTTGTTTTTCATAAATTCCCATATTTTTAGCTATATTTTACTATTTCTCCTTACTTTCCATAATTTTCACAATTTTTCCCTTTTCCCTTGTTTTTCATAAATTTCCATATTTTTAGCTAATGTTTACTATTCCTCTATATTTTCCAAATTTTTTAATATTTTCCTCTATTCTTTCTGTTTCTTCCATATTCTTTGTGTTTTTCATAATTTGTCCTTATTTGTCTCTTATTCGCCATTTTTTATTATTTTCCCTTTTTTCCCAATTTATCTTTATTTTTCTCTATTATCCGATGTTTCCCTATTTTTCTCTAATTTTCCTATTCTGAACTTTTTTTCCGTTTTTTCCTAATTTTTCCCTAAAAGTATTTCGCTATTTTTTCTATTTTTACTGTTTTTTTCTATTTATTCCTGTTTTTCATTATTTTTTCCTATTTTTCTTATTTTTCCGTATTTTACCCATTTCCCTCTATTTTCACAATTTTCCCATATGGTTTCCTAGTTCTCCCTATTTTGCTATATTTTCAATATTTTACCCTATTTTTCAATATTTTTCTCCACTTCTCCCAATTTTCCCTACTTTTTCTATTTTTCCGATTTCTTCCTGTTTATTCCTCTTACATTTTTTCCTGTTTTACTTATTTTTTCATATTTGTGACTTATAGCTCCTATTTTTGTGTATTTTGCCATAATTTCCCTATTTCTTTCTCTATTCCCCATTTTTCCAATTTTCCCTATTTTCCTCTACTTTTTTCCCTATTTTTCCCTTTTTCTCCATTTTTCCATATTTTCTCATTTTTTCAACATTTTCCCTTTTTCCTCTATTTTCCTATTATGTTTTCCTATTTTTCCCTATTGTCCTATATATTTCGCTATTTTTCCTACTTTTTCCTACTTCTTTCTGTCTTTTATTATTTTTTTCTACTTTCCTTGTTTCCATATTTGTTCCTTATTTTTGCGTATTTTACCCTTATATTTTGTCCTAGTGTATTATTCTCCATTTTTCGCCATATTCCCCTATTTCCTATTTTTTTAACTAAAAAAACAAACCTATATGAAGTATTAACGTAATTATTCCTAAAGTTGAAAAATATACAGGGTATCCCATAAAAAAAACGAAGTTAATACCAATATCCGGTATAATCGGAAGTAGAAAAAGAATGTCCTTATTTTCATTAAATAGTTCACCCTTCCAAATCCCTACATGCCAATTTTTCAGTTTTTAAATGCCTTTAGGTACTTCTCGAGATCTTTCTAAGAGTCGGTTTATTTGTCGCACCCTGTATATGTACATATAATTTTTACTTTAACTTTATTTTGTGTACTTATACCGGGTGGTAGTATATAGAGAACCTATTATACAGGGTGATTCACAACGCACGGAGTGGCGAAATTTCATATATTTGTTAACTTCTATATAAATAACAACATTTTAAAAATATTTTTTTCGCAAAAAAAAGTGCCATATCAAAGTTGTGTTTTTTTAAATTGCATACTCGTATATAATTACATTTTCGAACTGTACATCAAAAATAAGCTATACTTTCATAAAGGTTCCCTATACCTAAATACAGAGTGTTTAAAATTATGTCCGCAAAGATACGAGGATATTTTTTGTGCTACTCTCATTTTCTTCATCAGAATTTTGTGTATGGTATTTATTAAAATCCAGTTATTTTTTTCAAAACTGTTATACTTTAAGGTTAGGTGCCATCGAGATTTGGACTTCTGCACTAAAACTTTTGCCCCTAATTTAGAAACACCCGGTTTATAATGTAAAAATAAAATAGTTATCTTACCTTGTTGGTAGATAACACTTCATACACTTAGTTTGGTTCAAAAATCGACGTGGGAGAATTATACACAAATTGAATATTGAATATTTTAACACTGTGGCTACCAAACACTAGATGACAGTAAATTCTTCTCTTTTATAAATATCCTGTACCTCTTACGTAACAAACAATAGGTTATTCTTCTTATGTTAAAATACTTGAACTATGTAGGTTAGTAAATTAAAACGTCCAAAAACTTTAAAAGAAGACGTTATGTTGACATTGATAAAAATTTTAACTTAGAAACACCCTGTTTATTATGTATAAATAAAATAGTCATCTTAGCTTGTTATTAGATAACACTTCGTATGCCTAGTTGGATCAAAAATGGACGTGTGCGAAGTATACAAATATTTTAGTTACGCTACCAAACACCAGATAGCGCTGTATTATTCTTTAATAATCTCTTACTTAACAGACATTAACTTATCCATTCTTCTTTTCCTCAAAAAACTGACCTAAGTAGGTACTAAATTAAAGTTTCTAAAAAGAAGATGATATGTCAACAGAGCAGAAAATTTGACTTTGACAGCTAAAACTCAAGTCAATATTGACATGTCAAAGGTCAGTCAGACGAAAGGTGTGGAGTGTAAACGGATTTTACACTTTTCTGATGTTCTCTACTTAAAATAATTAGTCCGTTTTAAATGTTGTGTTAGTGAGGTGTATTAATGAAATCAGTTTTTGATTTCTAAATTAAATTAGTCCCAGCTAGTAAAATGGCTTCTGGAGACACAATTGAAACTATTCAAACCATGGATACAATTCAAATGACGAATATGAATAGCTCCAAGGATGTTCCAGGATATCGTGAATCATCAGAAACCGAAGAATATGATGGTGAGTATTATTAATAAAATTTCTCTACAAAATAAAACAACTTTTATTTTTAATTATTAGTGATTTTAGACAATGTATAACTGTAGCTGTTTTATGTTTTACTGTATTTTAACTTATGTGCTTTAAGTATAAAATAGTTTTTATTTAATAATTTATTTTTTCCTAATATGTTAACTATTCCAATTTACAATGATCTACTTAGAAAATCTTGACATACTTTATTGTCTTGGTATTTAAATATTTAAACATTACAACCTTAATTTGCAGTTATTTCCCATAAAAATGATTGTTCCTTAAAGAATAGTTAAATGTTTAAGTTGTCATGTTTGTTTCGATGTGAAAATTAAATGCAGATGATTATTTGAACCTAATTTGTAATTTAAGATTAGATTATCTTTTTCTGTAACAAATGGTCGAGTTGCAGCAATTATACAATATTCATCGAGTTTAATAGCCATATACACTTTTAAATATAGATTTTTCTGATTACCAGATGTATTAGTCTTATCTGCTAGAGAATCATTTACAATTTTTTCCATTATTTCTTAAAAATATGCTAATACATAAATATATATTTCGTTTAGTTATGAAGAAAATTAACAAGCACACTTATTATTAGTTAATATTTCGAGAGTATAAGCCATACACAACTTTCATTTTAAGTAACTATATTCAAATATCGTGAATTAATTTCTTTTTATGATATGTATAATACTTACAATATAGTTGGTAGTGATATTCTCGATAAATAATAAAAAACACATTTTAACATTTATTATGATAAATTAAGTTAAGTTCTTTTGTTTACGGAATATATAATTTTCTCCTTTAAATTTCAAAGTCTATACTCCAGTTTACTGTTTAAAAATAGATACCAGTTGCATTGTGGATGTTTATTTGAACCAAATTTATAATTTAAGATTAGATTTTTTTGACTACCAGATGTGGTAGATTTAACTAATAACTTATTAGATAATTTTTTACACATTATTATTCATATATTAAATTTTAACTATCAAAAGTCCTTTCAAATGTATTTCTGATCAAAATATAAGACATTAACATAAACAATTCATCTAAAGGAATTTTTATGTTTTTGTATATCTATAATTTTATTGATTTGTCCATTTAAGATTTATTATTTGGTATGAATAAATTCGATATGAAATGTTCATTTATAAGAAATCTAAAACATTAAAAGTTAATTTACCAAGAATTTTTGTAAATATTTTATAGTTGTTCTTAATGATAGTCCAACTTTACTAACCCTTAATTATCTAAATGTAAATAACTTATTCATGGAGAAAATTAGTCAGAATATCAAATTATATACACATATCTTTCATTTTTAGGTACCATTTACAAATATTGTACTACGATGTGTTTTAACAATGTAGTTCAGTTTCCCAATAAAAAAACATTTTTACACTCCTGTAATTGTGATAAATTTAGTTTATTTAGTCAGGCCAGGTGGTTGTTACGCTTATATATTTAATTATGTTTTAATATAATTTTTCTCTGTTAGGTTTTTTGTTGTAGTTTAAATTTCTAAATTTTCGCACTATTTAACATTCTACTTTTCAAGTAGTTTTTAAACAGATATTTCTCAAAAACAAGACCAAAACACATTGACATCTTCATAATTCGAATGAATTATATTTTGTAATAATATCCTGGCTGAACTTTCCTTGTTTATCTAATGGTAGATAAATATAATAATTTTTGTTATTAAAATATTAATTATTACCTTTTTCATTTAAATGTTTTCATATTTCTAACTTTGATTTTATGAACAGAAATATTCAGGAATGTAATCAATTTATTTTCAATTCAATGTGACAATTAAAAACAAACATATATATGGTGTAATGAATGTCTGGGTCGTTCTATTATTTAAATTCTTCAGGTAGCACCTGATTAAAATTATTAAAAGAATGCGTTTTATTGTAGTAGTTCATGGCGATGAATTATTTATTATAATTCAACCCAATTAGCAGTTTTATTAAGAGAAATTAAGTTAACTAGGTCATGGACTTTATTTCACCATTTCTTTATAATATTATTCGAATGCTAATTGTGAATTGGATTATAAAGCATATAATTTCTTTATGTAACTTAATCATAAATAAGGATTTAAAAAACATAACAAAAATTTCAAATGAATAAATGAATTATGTAGATAATGAAAATATGGTTCTAAAAATAAATTAATATATTGATTGACTGGTTAAAGGTGGATTATCTTTCTTATATGGAGAACTCTGGGCTAGGTTCAATGACGCCTAAATAAATGAAAAATACAATATTAAAAAAAAAACAACAAAATTAATGTTCTTCTCTTTTTCTCTCTTTCTTCCTTCTGCTACTTCTTCATATCTCCCAATATATTTTTTCTGTCTCCTTATTCACTTTTGAAATTGGTTTTTTATCTAATTTAAATAATCACCTCATTTTGTTTTATCTTTTTTCGTTTATTTGTATAAATTATATTGCTTACTTTTTTTACTTTTATTTCTTCATTCAGTAGGAACCATTTTTTTTATACAAACAACATTCCTTTCCAAATATATTAAATTTTACAAAATTATTTCTTTTTTGCTTTTTAATCAAATTTTTACATTATCAATCAATAAACTTCAATTTTAATAAAATTTCTGCATAGGTACTATTTTTTTTACATAATTTAAACTTTAACTTTAATTGCCCCCCAACACATAATTTATACTTAAAATGGCTTAAGCCCTATACATATTAGCAAAAATTTATTTGATATTACTTTTAATATCACTTACTAAAATTTTCTTTTTAATTCACATTTTTCTTTTTTTATGTTACAAACAAGGAAAACTTAATTTTACTTTCAAATCCTATCTCTTTTTATTCAACCAACCACTACTTACTATTATATTTTATAACAAGTTAATTATATAATATACAGTGTATAACAAATTTCATTATAATATCTACGTTTAAATAGTTTAATAAAATAATCCATTAGGACATTATAAAGTCAATTTCGTAAAATTTAACTTTACTTAATGAAAATAGATAAAAAATATTGTTTTTCTGAAACAAAAATGTGATCTGCTTAGATCGATTTTGTTAGTATCTGTTCTAAAAGTATAAAGTATAGATTCAGTTATTTTATTTAACAAAATAAAATGAAAAAGGCAACAAGTTTATCTCCACGTGCGGACTTCGAAACGACAACCCGGTGTGCGATAAGTTTAAGTAATTTGTTTTAATTATATTAATTATTATATTTACAGGAAGGAACAAATATATATCATATTTAAAACATGAGCTGACGGATTTGAAACATGCTGTTTAAAAAATTATATAACTGGTTCTCCCGCACTTAATTTCTATCCCTTCTTGAACTAGTTTTTTAACCAATTAGTCTAATGCACTATATTTTCTTTTCTATCCTTTCTTGAATTAGTTGTTTAACCAATTAATTTAATGTAGCCACTATATTTTCTTTTCTATTTTAAATTGTACGTTGAATAAATCATCTTCTAGATCATTGTCAGGACTAACTTAAGATAAGTATTTCCAAACCAAATAGTTGGGAAACCTGCCGCATATTGATAACCCCCCCCCCCATTTTTGGAAAAAACAATCTATCAACGCGTAGGAGCACCAATGCTTAAAAATATCAACGATGGATTCAAAACAGACAATTAAAAAACAGTCTCCCTCGTGGACCTTAAATGGAATAATAGAATATTCAACCCAGAACTACAAGGTTCACCGCAAAAGTAATGCTTCCCATTTTTTTGATAAATTTATTGATCCAATTCGTATAACAACCTAAAATTCTTCAAAATAATCTTCTTCCGCAGTTCTGCCAAGCCCGGAAGGCATCCTGGAACTCGTCGGCTTTTTAAAGCGGGGTAACAAAAAGAAGTCCTGTCTAAATTATAAAAGCTTACTTACTTTTTTAACACTAAATCACTAAGAATTAAACAAGTTATTAAAATTATTTGTTTTATGTCTTCTCGTTTTGCCAGCAATAAAAAATTCCCCTCTATTTGCCAAATTTGATCTATTATCAATTGCAAAACACAGTTATGTGAGGAGTAATCAATATTCAATATACAGGGTGGCGAAAATTTCATTGCAATGTATTGTAATATTGGAAACCGTAAGAGCTACGAAGTCGGTTAAATAGAACAAAAGTTTGTCAATTTGAAAGCTAATCGACTGGTGTTTTGTATTCAAAGATATCAGGAACGGCTTCCATAATAATTGATAAAAATTAAAATTGCACAAAACTGTATTTAATTTTTTTGTTTGAGAACAAATCTGATATAATATTAGATTTTGAATGTGGCCATTCCGATTTTTTTCAAATACGAACCTGTAATTTTTTTATAGTATTTCATCTCCTGAATTCATTCTTAATTATTTGAATGAATTATTAACTATTTTGGTATAAAGGCTTTTAAGTACGGTCCTGTACATTGTCTGTTGTTCAAAATAAAAGCACTGGAGCAAAACATAAAAAATGAGCAATTTTGGTTTTTCTCAATTAATATGAAAAACGTCCCTGATATCTTGGATATAAAAATTCCATTTATAACCGACTTCGTATCTCTTATGTTTTTCGAGATTACAATACATTACAATGAAATTTTCTCCACCCTGTATACGCACTGCACGCATGTCAAATTAAGCAACAAACATAATGTTTACTACCCGCACAAAACTCGGTAACTATCAAAGAAAGCGTCTGTCCATTTGGACTTGATTGACGTGTGTCAAAATACTCAATCTGTGCTGTTGAACCAATTAAAACGGCGAATCGTAAGGTTAAACGCATTGTATTGGCACAGGGGCGTATCGAGACCAAGAAACTAAATAATCTTTTTCATGTTTGAATAATGCAATTATAAAATTTCACAAATAATGTTATTAATTCTCCTAATTTTCAAGATTTAAAAAACAATTTGTTTCCATGTTTATACATAAAATTATCTATAATTTTCTCCTGATTTGTTTTTATTTATTAAAAAACTCACGTATAATTATAATTTACAATGTCAAAACCAGTAATAATAATATAATAAAATATTCATAGAGATAATGCCTGAGTCACTGATTATTTTAGTAAGTCGGTTTGCATATCTCCACTATAAAACAAGCAATTACTCTAATCGAAACAGAATTTCCTGGTTTTTTTGTAGAACCAGTTTCCTATAAATTATCAGTATTTACACCGTGATATTTATTTTGTATTTTTGCAACTACGACATTGGAATTTTTAAATATTAACATTAGAGAAAACACAAAAAAAACTGGAATATGTTTCAATTGTCACGATAACATAAAAAGATTTTTAGATCGATACAAGTAAATTATAATATTATTAGATGTGTTTCAGAATTCGACGTTCAACCGTTTATGGTAGATTCATAAAACAAAAGAATATCTAGGTCAGGAATCAATATTCAAAAAATCTTTAGTTTTCGAAATACAGAGTGTTATTCCTGACTTTATTTTATAAGAGGAGTCTACCATTAAAGGTTGAACGTCGAATTCTGAAACACTCTGTATATTTCGTCCCTATAGACAAGAAACGGCTACATTGGATAGAAGCTGTAAAAGGGTCAAATGCCCTAAAATCATAGAGTGACAGGTTGTCTGGAAGACGGTTAAAAATGTGTGTAGAGCGTCGCGACGCCCGATCTGACACGCCGATATATTAACCTGACTGACCCCCCGGGACCTTCACATTCTCAATTCGATAAAAGTATCCATTTTTTAAAGCAACGTTTCGTTTTTGAAGGACCACTCAACTATTTTTTTAAATGCGAACATTTGCTTTTTATTTGATTTTTGAATTATCCATTTTTTTTTCTAACTAACCAACACTTGTGTTCATTATTTGTCGACAATGAATTTTTCCAAGTACGGTCCTGGTTATTATGACTTAAAAATATAAATACAAGAATTATAAAATATCTTGAACAATGGGGATCATTTGAGCAAATTTACAGTTAACCTTATTACAAAATTTTGTTGAGTTTGTTTGTTTGTTACGGTTGTAGGGATTTGTATTGTTGTTGAAAATTTTTAAACTTTGAAAAGTTTATTCGTTATGGTTTCTATATATACAGGAAATTTTTTATTATGTTTTTCATTTTATTTTTGTTGCAATTTGAAATTTTTTTGTTGCCATTTGTTGTAATTCAATATTTAAAGATTAAACAAATTTTCTTTATTTTATGATTGTAGCAACGTAAGAAAATTGAATTCAGATATTTAATATAAATTAAGACTCAATTTTTAATTAATTTTAGGAGTGTCTAGAGGTCCGTCTAGTCGGAGAATCTAATAGGCCCGTCTTGACGGATATCGTGTCTAAATAAAAATGGTCCGTCAATCGGCTGTTGGTATTTATTTAAAAAAATAAATATAAGAAAAGATGAAAAAATAAAACAACTATCTAAATCTAACCTGTGTATTTTAATTTATTTTATTAAAAGAAGTCTAGGCTATCTAAATATAATCTATGTATTTTAATTTATTTTATTAAAAGAAGTCTTGACTATCTAAATCTAGCATTAAAAAAAATCTTCCATTTTTTTCGCAAAAAAATAATAAAAAAAAAGGATATTCTCAGGAATCGAATCAGGAACTTCTATATGTAATCAATAATCAAACTTTCGAGTTAAAGTACAACTTTTAAGCATTCGTACCGTGGGCTCGGACGGACCTATTGGATTTTCACCGGGTTCGACTAGACCGACCTCTAGACACTCTCTTAATTTTATTCGAAAATATTCCTACATATTTATAGTGAAAATGGAACAGGACCGTACTGCGATAAAAAGTACAATTCATTGTTAAAATAAAATAATTAAGCGTTCAACATGGTTGGATAGGGAATTATAAGCATGGGGTCGATGCGACCTATTTCAAGAAATGCATGGCGGGGTCTAACTGACCCAAAAGCCCAGTAAAAAAAAATTACAATAGAAAAAATTAATACTCATTTTATAAATGAAGATTAGAAGAAGTTTCATAAATATAAAAAAAATGTATAAATATTTTCTGAGCAAAATACGATATTAGAATAAGTCAGAAAAGTATAGCAATAGTGTAGCATCTGTATTCATTAAAATGTAAGACGACTTTCTGTAATGTATTTTTGTTTTTAAAGAAGTTTCATAGTATCATAAAACACGAATCGTAAAAAACGTTAACATATTTTTAAGCGCCATAAAAACACTAAAATTAGATTACATTCATAACGTTTAATTAAATTTGTTTTCTGTATATATAGGATTTAAATCTCGCATTGTAAATTATCTGACACAGACATTGTAAGCCTAGTTAATAGTTTTGTTTATAAATACTGTTTAGGATGTTCATTGTTAATTTGGTTATTTTTCACTTACTTAATAATTTCTAGCTCAATGTAATTTTAAAATACTCTCGTTTACAGAGAGTTGTCTTATCAATCAGCAGTTCGGAATTATCTTCCGATTATTTTAACAAAAAATATGCAAGTTTATCACCGAACAAGGTTGCCAGATTCCACACACACTCACTGGTTGACCCTGAGCTAAGGAGATATTGTACTTAATCGGCACATGATCCCCAAGTTTCCTGCCATCCACCCCCAGGTCCTCCCCCCCCCCGACATGCCCGTTATTGTGAACATATCGTGAGGTTGATTTTAAAGACCGGAGTCTTATCATTTTGGCGTGTTCTACCCCAATGGGCAATGATGGATCCCTAGCTTGTCTTCTATTTGGTTTATGGGACGATGGAAGCCTTTATCCCAGGCAGTCTGTCTGTTTGTCTTCAAAATATATTATTAGAAATAAGCAAATATTTAATCAACGAACTTTACTTACCTTGTTTGGTTTCTGAAATAAAAAAAATGTTCAATAAAAGTACTGAAACTGAAAGTCATCTACCACAATGATTTAATTAAAAAACGGCAACTAGTTTCGGCTAATTAGCCATCATCAGGCCTAAAAATGTTACAATTCGACAATAAAATTTAAAATAACTAATTTACAAAACAAACTAACTTACGATCATTATGTTGAGTTTGATACTCGGTTAAAGGTGTTGCAAACACCAGTTTTCAACCTCTTTTTTACCTTCCCCCTTTTGAACCCATCATTTTATTTCATGTACCCCTAAAAATTTTTTCTTACCAAAATTTTCTTCCTTCAAAACTCCACCACTTCTGATGCGCATCAACTTTATGCATTTTTGCAATTTATAATTCAATTACTTCGTTTTACTTATACAAGGGGTTCTGCTGGCTTCAGACCAAGCTGGAATACCCCACATCAAATATATTGGAAAATAAAAATTGAAAAACATTTTTGTTATCTCCTATTTATGTGCTAATTTCGGACGCCAATAAAAAAATTTGTGCTCTTCTTTTTTAAAAAATACAAGGGGTTCTGCTGGCTTCAGACCAAGCTGAAATACCCCAGGCCAAATATTTTGGAAAATACAAATAGAAAAACATTTTTTTGTTATCTCCTATTTATGTGCTAATTTACATTTCTGTCCCTAATTTAACAATATTAAGTTATTTGTAATTTAAAATTCATTCTCAGTTATAAATTTTCAATTTGTTTACTTTTTACAGGTACTTTCATTATATTTGACGTGGTCACAATGACCACGAATATTCAATTCCATTAGAGGAAAATCCTGAACATATTAGCTAGAGCACAATTTTTTTTATATGCGTCCGAAATTAGCACATAAATTTATATATTATTTTTATTTTTAATTTTTTTGTGTAGAAAAAAGTAACAAACAAATAAAAAAATAATTCTAATAAATGTCATAACTATTTTCTATTAACTTGTAATCGAATCTATAACATATTAACCTTGCACGAATCGTATTTTTCCAATTATCTTTTAACCAATTACGTACTGGTCAATTGCTAGCCCATCAAGTAACATGACATTATATAATTTCATCATTTTATTGCAAACTTTTTTATGTAAAATTAAATCGATTTGGTCGCTTTGTAGTTTTAACTAGTTTAATGCTGTTAAAAGTTTGTTTGGTCAAACAATCGATTCGACGTTGTTCGCTCAAATGGGACTAGCGAGAGTCGTTTTGTTTTAACAATTCATATTAACAACTTTTCATTTTGATATCTTCCGTTCTGCTCTGCCCAAGCTACAACTCTGCCAAACGTGGCTATTTGTATTAGAAAAAAATATCAAACTCCAGCTTAATATCTATAATTTACGTTTCATTGCTATAAGATAACAAAATTTACAATTTTAAACGATACGTTTGATATAATCAGAAAGATTTAATTTGATATCGTTTTAATATCGATACATAAATACACGCCACTTTTCTTGCGACCTTTTTCAACACCAACGCAGGATTTTGTTGACATTTCATGTTTGAATAGTTACTTCAATTTTCCATAACTTTAATTAAAATCTCAGTATAAAAAATATTGATCTCTTAATTATAAGTACCAAAAAAGAAAATATTCAATGCAGTTTATTTACACTGTTTCAGATTATTTCTAACAAATGTATTTCCACACAACATTCAGAAAACATATTGAAAGAGCACAAACGCACTAAAATACGAAAAAAAATAACGATACAAAATTATAATAATTGAAGCCAAATTTACTATAATTTAATATAAAATATCAGTTAATAAATGACTAAAAAATTAACAAAAATTAGCTAGCATTACCAAGACGAACTATACGCTATAAATTTTTGTCTTAATATAAACACAAACTTTCCGTAAACTTTTTTAAATCTAAATCTTTAATTAGAATTTTAAATTTTATACAAATAAGAAACAATCACAAATTTTAAAACTTCAATAAGTAGTGTGTGAAGATAGGTGGCGTTACTGAGGGAAGTTGGCAACACCGTCGTATCTGTCACACGACATCATACTAAAGCCGTTTTTTAGCCACCACATTGGTTTAAAACATTTTTTCAAACAGTGTTCAAACTGACGTCATTAATTAATAGATGGCTAAAATGATGTTTTAAAAATGCAATCTGTCACCTGCCACATATCATGTGATGTGATGAAATAAATTTTCCAAATTGATAGGAGAAAGAAGTTGATTTTTAAAACATGGATTTAGATTTTTTTAATGATTGTTAATCACATGCAGGACGACAACGGCTTTGGTTAAAAATTGGAGTGATTTTCATACATCGCAATCTAAAACGTCTGAAATTTTATTTGTCGAGGTTTTTAGACAAGAGCACATTAGAAATTTTACTGAATAAAACATTGAATATTTTTTTTAAATTCTTCTTTGCGATCCAGCTGCCCTTGTTTCTGAATATCCACTAATTTTCTTAGGACCTTGTTTTTTTCTGTAGGTGGGTAATTGACTTGTAACTGTTAAACATACCTTCAGTTTCTTTTTCTGTTCTGTTTTTAATGCTGATATTAGGTTTTTTTAATGTACTGCAACTGGGGATCTCCGAATTTTTTCACTCAATTGTATCAATAACAAGAAGTGCATTGACTTTATGTTTGTCTCCAAATATATCATCTTATTCTTCATAATATGTTGGTTTTTTTCTTGTCATTTTATTTTATATACCCAGTTTGCAAATTGGCAAATTTTTGTCTGACTTTCTCTCTATCGATATTAAATCCTTTGTCCTTCAAATCCATGCAAATTTGTTCCCTAATAATATTTTTCATGTTTTTTTGTCCATAAACTCTAACAGGCGTGCCGTTGCTTGACGATCCTTTTCAGTCGGATTTTTTGGGCTTTTCCAAAGTTCTATTGGAATATCTTCGCCCAACGATTGCTTAATTGCTTTTAAATAATTACCAGCAAATTCTGGATCTGAAGTAAAAATATAAAATATTGATTAACTATAATATATATCAACTAATAATTTTTGTAAAAACGTACACCTTACAGTGTCAACTGCCAACCGTTATTGAACCATATGCCTCCGACTGGTTTAAATAATTTAGCTTTGGTTTAAAATATTTCGTAATTGACGTCACCGTTGCATCGCTAAAATGTAAACAGTTTAAAAAAATAGGAAATATTTTAAACCAATCCTTCGCTAAAAAATACCTTAAATTTCCATTCATATATTTTAGTTTTGTAGTGCTGTTTAGTCGTTACGCGATTGGTTAGTCCAGGTTTAGAATTGCCTCGGGCGCCACCTTCCGTTTATACTATGAAGGCCACTTGCATCGGGCAGCGTCAGTAGAGAAAAGAATACTCAAAACAATTTCTTTTAAACAAACCCATTTCAAACATGGATTTTCTTAGTGTAAATTTTTTTCAAGTATAGTTTTATTTCCGGATTCACTTATATTTTATTAATATATAGATATATTTTTTATATATTATAAATCATATTTGTTAACTTACGAGACGAGGTAAGGTGATAATTTCAATAATCTCATCTCGGGTCTCGTTATTTGAGAAAAAAATAAGTCTCGTTACAGTCTCGTCTCGTAACCGTTTGTTTCGTCTCGTCAAATCTCGTTATTGCTACAACTTATTTCCAAGATACTACAAAACGAGGTAATTATTAATTATATTGTAATTTATAAATGAGTGATTATTTTTTTTTATTTATACAAAATTTTAATTATAAACATATTGTTATATAATAAAATACAACTTTTTTTCATTCACACATGTTACAATATTTTTGCAAACACACATTTTACATTTCGTTAATGATAAATGTTAATTAGTTTAAAAATATTATTTTATTATAATTTTTTATATAGGAGATAACTGAACGTCTAACCAGACAATGGAATTGAAAATTTTATTTCAAATGTTTTATTCTGCACACATACATTCAACCTTCAACAACAAATGTAGTTTCTAGGTACCCTTTGGCTACCCAAGACTTAACTGGGTTATAAAATGTTATTACCATCAGGGGTCTATTCTGTAACTTTTTAGTTAATTTTAACCGCTAGGTTAAAAGTTATTTATAACTATGCGGTTAAAATTTTAACACAAATGTCAATTTCAACCAAAAATGCCATACAGAATATAAAATGGAAAATAACCTCCGGTTACTTTTATAACCTATGGTTAAATTTAACCAAATTCTTACTGAATAGACCCCTCAAATTGTTTGGAAGTCCTAAAAAATTCCAAACACATTGGGATTGTCATTTTATATAAAATAAAATTTATCGTAACCTATGCAGACCTTTCTTTTATTATAAAAAAAATTAAATGTTTATACTGCTTGCTAGTTTATTTTTTTCGGAAATTCAGAAACAAATTCTAAAAAAAATGATCGTGACTCTCGTATGTGGTCTCTGCATCTCCTAAATACATTTCAAAAAGGTCTCGTCTCGCTCTCGTCTCGGTTTTACGAGACGAGATGAGAAAAGTATCGTTCTCGTGTGAAGCCCTATTGGTACATGATTTTGACATGTCAGTTTATTGTTGCTTTTCGATATATTTTTCCACCGAATTTGAACTTCACTATACATAAAAATCAATAAGCAAATTTAATTTTTTTTGTTCAATATAGTTTAGAACATTATTTTTCCTTGTTAATTTTCACAATTATGAAAATAATAATAATTTTAAAACTCTAGTCGATTCTAATCAAATTTAGTGTAAATTTTTGTTGTTTTCTTTGCGGCTAAATATTATCTAAATTATTTTTCATACGAAGCAATATACATTAAACATGGTTTTATTAGCGCCATAAAAACACTTCAGCAGCTGTACATTTATATGGAATACGTTTTATTGAGAAACCTTTGCTAAGATCGTAAAACTTTTATAAGTTTAAGCGATAGTTTAGATAATAACGAAAGTTTTGGAAAATATAACAACAAAAACAAAAAGATATAACTATACAAAGTATAGAAAATAACACTCACATTTCATTACGTCAGTTGGAGGAACAAACTAATAGTTCTAAATAATTTTTTAAGTTAATTCTACAATCGGAACATCTAAATTGCTATATTAATTTTGTGTAGCGATGAATCAAGATTCCACGATAGTAATTAGACATAATTGTTGAATGATGGAAGAGATAAACCGAATTCCAGATACGTTTTGGTATGATATTATTAATGTTTTTATTGTCAATACTTACGCATATTATAAAAATGTAACCGGTGCACGTTACATAAATTTTTTTTACCGAATGATATATACTACAAAAATTATCAGGAAGATGGATTAGTACAAACGGGATACTTTTAGGTAGCTCACTCGATCTCTTGATATTACCCCGTTAGATTTTTATTTAAAATTTACTATTTAAAAAGTATCGTTTACAAAGAACTGTTATAAAACCTAATATATCTAATATTAAAATATATGCCATTGTTACAAGCAAATATTAATCGAGAAAGGCTCACAGATTGTTAAAAAATTGACCATCGGTGGAATTTAATGAAAATTGTATATTTTGTGTTACTAAAAATAAAAAAATTGTAATTTTATGTTATGACTGGTCTAGCCTCCATATATTTTTAAAAGTAATACTGTCTTGGTAATTTAATTTATTTGTATTTCTGAGCTAAAAAACTAACAAAAATAAACCCAATCTAGAAAATAAGTGTCACTGATGCAATAAATCGAAAAATGTCACAAAAAATCGCAAAAAAACCATAACAAAATCCGAAAAAAATCTCATATAATTACAAAAAATCAAAGGAATAAGAAAAAATGAGAAACAATTAGAAAAGGAAAGAAATAGAAAAAAAAACAGAACAATGAGAAAAAAATTAAGAAAGGTTAGAAAAAATTGAAACATAAGAAAAAATTGGAAAAAAACAAAAAACTTTGGAAAAAATTGAGAGTGAAATCGGAAAATATTGGGAAAAAAAATAAATAAGAAAATTGTAAAATACGGAAAAAACGAGAAAAAACCCGTTATATAAAAATAGCAAAAAAAAACGAAAAAAAAGTCGCAGAAAAACGTAACAAACCGAGAAATATCACAAAAAATCGTATAAAATTGCAAAAAAACCCGCAACAAAATCCCAAAAAAATCTCAAATAATTACAAAAAAATCAAAGAAATGAGAAACAATTTTAAAACGAAAGAAATATAAAAAAATCAGAATAATGAGAGAAAAAAATAAGGAAAGATTAGAAAAAATTGAAAAAATCAGCAATAATCGAAAAAAAAATAAGAAACTTGGAAAAAATTGAGAGAGAAATTAGAAAATATTGGGAAAAAATGAGAAATAAAATTGTAAAATTCGGAAAAACGAAAAAAAAACAGAAAAACGCTAAAAAAACTTTATGTAAAAACCGAAAAAAAAAAAGAAAAAAAAGTCACAGAAAAACGCAAAAAATGGAAAAATATCACAAAAAATCTTAAAAAATCCCAAACAATCGCAAAAAAACAACAGAATCCTAAAAAAAGCAAATAATCACACAAAACCGAAGAAATAAGAAAAATGAAAAGGAATTAGAAAACGAAAGAAATCGAAAAAAAAGCAGAACAATGAGAGAAAAAAATGAGGAAAGAGTAGAAAAAATTGAACAAATAAGAAAAAATTAGAAATAATCGAAAAAAAAACAGTAAAAACAAAACAAAAAGCTTTGGAAAAAAATTGAGAGAGAAATCAGAAAATATTGGGATAAAATGAAAAATAAAATTGTAAAACCGAAAAATATCATAAAAAATCGTAAAAAAACCGCAACAAAATCCCAAAAAAATCAAATAATTACAAAAAATTAGAAAAATAAGAAAAAATGAGAAACAATTAAAAAAGAATAGACAAAATGCAGAACAATGAGAAAAGATTAAAAAAAAAACAAGAAAAAATCGGAAAAATAAGCAAAAGACAAACAAAACACTTTGGAAAAAATTGAGAGAGAAATCGGAAAATATTGGGAAAAATGAAAAATAAAATTGTAAAATACGAAAAAATAAAAAAGCTTTAAAAAACGAAAAAAAAGTCGCAGAAAAACGCAAGATACCGAAAATATCACAAAAAATCTCAAATAATTCCAAAAAATCAGAGGTATAAGAAAAAATAAGAAGCAATTAGAAAACGAAAGAAATAGAAAGAAAAACAACAATGAGAAAAAAATGAGGAAAGATTAGAAAAAATAAGAAAAAAAACAGAAAAAATCGGAAAAAAACAAGAAAAAAAACAAAAAGCTTTGGAAAAAAATTGAGAGAGAAATCAGAAAATATTGGTAAAAAATGAAAAAAGAAATTGTAAAATACGGAAAAAATCAAAAACCGCTAAAAAACCGTTAAAAATCGCAAAAAAAAACCGAAAAAAAAAGTCGTAGAAAAACTCAAGAATACGAAAAATATCACAAAAAATCGCAAAAAAACCGCAAAATCCCAAAAAGTCTCAAATAATTACAAAAAATCAGAGGAATCAGAAAAAATGAGAAACAATTAGAAACCGAAAGAAATAGAAAAAATAAGAAAAAAATCAGAAAAAATATGAAAATATATGAAAGAAAAAAACAAAAAAATTTTGGAAAAATTGAGAGAGATATTAGAAAATATTGGGAAAGAAATGACAAATAAAATTATAAAATACGGCCAAAACGAAAAAATCAAAAAAACGCTAAAATACGTTAAAAATCGCAAAAAATATGCAAAAAATCGAAAATTATCACAAAAAATCGTAAAAAACTACAAATAATCAAAAAAAATTGGAGGAATAAGAAAAAAATGAGAAGGAATTAGAAAACGAAAGAAATATCAAAAAAGCCCGTATTAACACTCTGTAGAGGCTAAACCATCCATAGCAGAATATTTAAATTTTACCATTTTTTTAATTTTATTAACACAAACAACATATAAAATTTTCATTACCTTCCACCGAGTCCCAATTTCTTAACATTCTTTGCGGCGTTCTTTATATTTGTAAAGTTAATCTACTCCAAAAATTTACTATAGGAAAAAGAGTAGCACAAGTGCCAAAAAGTGTATCACCAATATTTTTGTAATGTTTAGTTTTAAGAAAAATAATGTCTCATCTTTTAAAGAGGAAATCACGTACCAGTCCAAAAATTACTGTATTTTTGGCTGACTATCAGTAGACCGAAAACCACTAGACCAACCCTTCTCCCATAAACCGAACGCACACTTCCCATAGCGCGATTTGTTAAATCACTATTTTTATCTATTTAAAAAATAATGGGCAGCTATTAGTATCCTATTGGGTGATCGGTCTACTGATAGGTCGGTATATTGGGAAAATTCAACAAAAAAAATTTCCGGTCTAATGGTTTTCGGTCTACTGGTTATATATTGTATTTTTAGCGATTTTTTAGTAATGAAAAAGATAACGAATCTTTCCAAAACTTTTTTGGCTTATTGAGGTACTTATAAAGTATGAAACAATCATATCTCAAAAGTTCTCATTATTGATTTTTATAATCAGAACATCGCTATTTTCAAATGTCTGTCACCAGCTCCCCTAGCTATAAGATTTGAAGTGCCTGAACGTTTTTAAAGAAATTAGATTTTCTCCAGATTTACAAACATGTCACTTCCGATAATATTTTTGGTATCTAATTTTAAATTTTATTTTCCTTTTCAGATAGGGATGACAATTCAGTTGCCTACAAAAGCGTACAAGATGTAAGTATACAAAAATATTCATCTTTTTTTATCCTCGAATCTATATTTTTTAATTATTAAGTAAATATTAATTTTTTAAAATGTTGAGGTAATAAAACTCTATGTCAAACAAAATATATTGTTGAATAAGTTGATAAGTTACTAGTTTCGGCAAACTACCATCATCAGGCCTATAATGTATTAAATAAATGAAATAAAACTTTAAGTCATGTACCACATAAAATATAATAATCAAATTTAAGCGCTTTGTTTTTTATTATTGTTTACCCACATTATCGAAATGTATATCTTTTAGGCCTGAAGGTGGCTTGTAAGCCGAAACTAGTTGCTGTTCCCTAAATTTGATTATTATATTTTATGTGGTACCTACATGACTTTGAGTTTTATTTCGTTTATTGAAAACTGGACCAAATTTGATATGTGGATAACCTTATGTATTATTCGTAAGAAAATAAGAAAGAATTTTTAACATACAATTTACAATTTTTTTTTAAAAGGAGTTATAATATTAATTATGATTGAGTAAAAAGGTTGATTAAATTTAAACAAGAATTGTGCGCGTACTGGCACAAATAAAAGGGCAGCATCAAATTGGGCACATCCTAATCTTTTAATCCTTACGCATTTTAAATTAGATATTTGAAAAGGACAAACTTGGCACAAAGTTGTTAAGTCCGTTGTAATTTATAAGATAATATCCTTCTTGGACCGATGGGCACTTCAACCCTGATTATATTCTTATCAACCCAATAAAATTGTCGTTATTTAACTTCAAAATTTGGGTTTTTTCTTCTACCAAAATTTGAAAGAACCCTTGAATAGTTTTATTAATAATAAACCACCCTAACACCCTTTTTACATTTTCGCGCGAAAACGCTAGCCGCCATGCTGATTAGATTCGTGACGTCATCCTTATAGTAAATAAATAGAGCGTCTGTAAAGTTTGTTCAGTGACCGCGTCATAAAATAACCTAATTTCAAAAAATTGGGGTATGTCGAATATAAATTCAGTCAATTTGACATTCTATTGACAAAGGTTATGTTTTTTCTTAAGCTAGGTTTTCATAGGGATGAATTCTTGTGAACCAAAAAAAAACGCTGTTTTACCTACGTAGGTAATAATTTCGAAATCATTTTTAACTCGAAAAGGCTGTTTGTTATGGTATTAACCATTCAAAATAGGTATATGGGAATTTTTCGGGTCGGAGAATATGAATTTTTTGTCAAAATTAATAAATTCAAGATGGATACTCCAATTTTTAACCACAGGATGTAATATACCTACATAGGCGATAACTCAAGGGCAAAAGAGTCGTTCCAGCATCTTTTTCCCGTTGGAAATAATCAATTAATTTCAATATTAACTGTTGTTCTTTTTCAACATATCGCGACATTTGTTTAAAATGCGTAAATGTCAAATTATGTCGAAATCAAAACTGACATAAAATTTAACTGATTGTTGAAGTTATTTAAGACATTCCCTTTAGATGCAAATTGTCTGTTTCATCTGGTTTACATGTGCTACTAAGACAAGCGCTAGTGATGACGCAGGGATCAGCGGTTACTGAACAAACTTTACTACAAAGCCAATAAATAAAAATATGTTCGGGAAGTCAATATGGCTGATAACGTTTTTGACATTTGAAAAACAGCTTTAAAAAATTATTTTTAAAATTTATTTATAAAATTTATATTGCATTTTTATGAATAGAAATCAATATTTCTCGGTTCCTTTTTACAAAACCTATCATAAATACCTATTTTTAGATTTTTTCTTACATGGTGCAAAATACCCTATTGTATTAGTAAAAAAATCAATTAAAATTAAAAAAATCATGGCTTACGCGATCCTGGCCAAACTTCTCATATATACTGTAATATTATACGTGGATAAGTTTTAAAAAAATGTTCTTCTGCAAAACACCTAAATTGTATGGCGGATACCGGAAGGGCAGGCCCGATCCTGCTGAAATTTAATAGGGTTTTTCCCTGGAGAAAACTAACTAGTAAAGTGAAGACCAGAACTCGATCCTAGCTTTTGATCAATAGTGTTTACATTTACATAGACGTCCGGGTAAGATTTTTTTTGCATTTTCGGACTCTGGGAGATCAAAAATATCAACCTAATCTAACCTAAACCCTGCTTTAAACGTTTAAGTCTTCTTTATTTATTGAATGTGCCAAGTTTCGACATTTTAAACAGGCATCTTTTAAGCTTTGTGCCGAGATTGGCTATTTTTATTTTGTGCCGAGCTTGTATTACCCCAAATAAAAGTAGTTAAATGGGAAAAAAATCAGCAATATGTGCAATCAGAGATAACAACATTGTTGAACTAAAGTAGGATGCAAAATAACTGAAATCGTTCGACAGCTTGGGATTAATGGTACACAAAGTAACGAGTACCCTTAATCTTCGATCTGGATCATCTTCTAAAGTTCTAACGGAAAAATATAGATTAATTACAAAATAACTTGAACTGTTACTATTTTTCTTTAGTGTAGACAAAAAATACTTGTTTAAAAAATGTTATATTATACGGGATATACTATTAAATGTTTGTACATTATGCGTGGAGACCAAATTATAGATCTGGCAAAAAATATACGGAACATAGGGAATTTGTAATGAGAGGAAGAAGAAAATGCAACGATTCAATGGGAAAAAATAAGACGAAACATTGGCTGTACGCTATTTCCACCAATCTTAGGTAACGTGTGGATGAGAGCGATGTGCTCGCGGCTGGTTTCACTTTAAATTATATTTATTTAGTAATTGATAAACTGTGGAAGAGGGTATTCTACCTGTATACCAATAAACAATAGCAAAATCTATTGTAAAGTGATAATCAACAATTGGCTAAAGTTGAATTCGATCTGGGCACAATACACTCTCAGACACGGCCCGTGTATAAATTATGAATGTTTTTAAAAAGGTGTATACCAAAATATTTTGTTTTTATTCCTCGCATATCGTTCATTGGGCTTCTTGTATATTTACTGAATGGGCCATGGACAGATTTTACCTTCTTCTTTATTTAACAATTTTCTAGTTTAGTATTCCAATACAAACTTTTACAATGTTTTTAAAGTAAATGTTAATTTAGTTTCCAAAACATTACAAAAATTAGATAGCTTTCTCTTTTTTAATTCAATTACATATATATTAGCCGACGTAACCGTTCATGTCTTATTTGACCTAGATGACTAGGTTAATGTATCTTCACGTAGTGATATTTTATTTTTGCTAAAATATTTCATGATTGATTATTCAATTTTGAGAACAAAATATTAAAATGCAAATTTCAACTTCGGTAAATAATGGCCAATAAAATTACTTATCGTAACCCTTAATCTAATTACATACTAACTAGGCTAAAAAACCTTTCTGGAAGGTAGAAAAATTTTTAATAGACGAGATCCCTAATTTCTGGAAAAAATACCACAACCTTCAGAACGATAAGAAAAATGGTTAGATAAAAAAAAAAAAATTTCGAAGTACTAGTTTTAAAAAAATAAATTCCCAAAGAAACATTCCTATTTGAACATTGCCAAAATCGCGCCAATATGTGACGTAGCAAGTACTGACCTATCGCCGGAGTGCTAGAGAATTCCTTTGTTAAGACAGATTTCCAATAGGCGGAAAATCTACAGATTTTCTGTATCCAATTCTATTGGCCGATTTCGAATTAATTTTCAAAATTGACCAAGATTTTCCGCCTATATTGTGAATCCGTTTTTAGTGAGCAAGTGCTCTCAAGGTTATCGCCAGTATAATTTTTTACAGCGTTGCCAAGCGTTATTCATAATATTTATTAACAAGGTGAGCAGGTCGAAAAAAATAATGACATAGTACTCGGTATAGATAGATATTATTTAAGAATAACTAAATCGAGAACAGCCATCAAATACGAGTCTTCATTTTAATATAATCCATACTGGCACAAGTTCTGTTTTATTCATAGAATGAAACTGAATATCATTTCTTTAGATGTGCCGAAAAATAGTGAAACTGGCAACTAAGGAATTGCCAATCAAAGTACTTATGACGTCAGAAGAAGCGGCAATAATGCTTTTGTTTGAATGTCGAGGATTTTCGAGTGGCGTTTATTCAAATTTTACGTGATATCTTTTAGGAAAAACTATGCATACATAATATTTTTGCACTATATTTCAACTACAAGCACATTTGAACCAAATTTACGCGTAAGGGATCTCGCCTATTGAAAAAATTAAATGCAAACCGTACCTAACTTGATGCAAAATATTTCTTTCAACATGTATTTTGTTGGAAAAATACGGTCAGAAATGGAAAATTAACCATTTTTCTATTAATCGGATATCAGAATTCTATGAATGGGTTCAGTTCTCCTCTTTTACAATATTTTTAAAATTCGTTCTGTTTGCAAAAAACTTAAACCCCCTTTTTTAAAACAAATATTTGTTTATAACTTTTGCAATTAGGCGAGCTTAATTTTTTTGGACAATTTTTTGAGACCACCGGTAAGTTTTTTTTCAAGCTATAAACTAGTCTAAATAAAAAATCAGCTGTTATATTTGTAAATTATAAAATATCTGAAATGATAGATAAACGCTTACAAATCTTGTATGGGCGATTACTTAAGTACTCTATTATTTTTAATTATATTATCTTGTAATATTGCAATAATGTATTTCTGATTTTTTTGGAATTGACCATTAATTAAGTAAACCCACTTGGATTTCTTAAATGAATACGGATTTAAAACAAAACAACTGCCTTTGAACTTGCGAACTATTTCTGGTAAACATAAACCAGACTTGTTAAATATTATATTATTAGACCATGCAAATATCACTTGATAACGATTAAAATAATAATTTTATATATTTAAAGTAATTTATTTATATATTTACTCAAAAATTAAAAAAAAATCATTGTTTTATCAGAATAATAATAATTCTTCTAACAATAAATGATATTCTGTTAGAACTTTTTTGTTTATCTAAATCATTTATTAAATGACGTAAATTAATAATTATAATCACGTCTCCACCGCGTTATTTAATCTTACCAATCTAGATAACGAGTATTAATAATCAGTGACAGCTCATAAAGATATGCATACTGATTCATAATAAGTGAAACGCATCGTTTAATCAACGTTAATGGGGAATTAAACCATTGTTTTGATATAAATGTTTATTAAAATGTGACACTTCCAAAACGTTAGTTTCACAATTTGGCTCCACGTTGGGCGCCAAATTGTGAAACGTTATTTTTTTATTAAAAAGAAAAACAAGATTATCCATAACTCAAATGTGGTAAAATTATTCGTTGGATTTTTTTATTTATTGATAAAAGTGATTTAGTAATAAATGTGATTTAAGCTCAATTCTCAGCTGAGTTGAATCAACACTACCGACCTACTGATATAATTTGAAAGTTGGGGTGATTGTCAAAAAAGGGTGCAAGGAATTTATTCTTAATAAAAATGTACTAAATTAAATCACAAATTATAGAAATTATTAGCTGAAAAAAATTTGTTAATAATTGTGGTAACGATGTCTTAGACATCGTTCAGTCTAAATTCGTATGTTAACGGAACTGTAATAATTTTAATTCAATAATAAGAGTACCTCAAAAACTATTATTAAGATATTTTTTCAAAAATCGGATTATATATTTTTACCCATTAATGTTTAAATAAATTTCGGAAATACCCTGTATATATCCGCGATCTTTAAGTACAGGAAAATACAATTAACTTTTTAAACATGCTTTTGCTTTTATACACAGCGGCTAAAAAGTTCACGAGTCGCAACTAATGAAGCCCACAAAAAGGGTCATATCAAATGAGGAAATCCATAAATAAATAAATATGGAATTAAAAAAAAGTCATCTCTAAAACAGATGTCTGTGAACCCCCACAAAACGGTAGTAGTTCCTTTTACAAAAAGGAGGAAGCTTGATAAGCTACGTCATCCAATTCTGGAAGGCGTAACCATTCCATTTGCGGAGGAGGTAAAATATCTGGGGATTATCCTTGATAGAAAACTTACCTGGAACTCCCATCTGGAAAGAACAATCAATAAAGCCAGGGCATCGCTCTGGAATATCAGAAGGGTATGCGGCAAGTCGTGGGGAATGAACCCTAAACAGATTTACTGGATTTATCAAACGGTGATAAAACCAATGGTCACATATGGCGCAATGGCCTGGTGGACGAAGGGGCTCCAGTCTATTGCGGCGGCTAAATTATCTGGACTACAGAGATTAGCATGTGTGGCTATTACAGGCGCCATGTCATCTACCCCGACAGCGGCAATGGAAAGATTTCTGGGTCTTACTCCTCTCCATATATTACTGGAGCAGGAGGCCAGAATGACCTCCTATAGGGCCATGTCGGTGGCAGGTCAAATCGAGGGGGAGAGGCTATGGGACCACTCTGGACTGCTGCGAGAGATGAGTACTCACCACACTCTCGGAATGGTTTCGGATGTGCTCTCTCCCAGAACTCACATACAGAAGTCTTTCAACGTCCTTCTTCCGAGAAGAGACGAATGGGAAAGGGGGGAGATCCTCTTTCCAGGGACGGCTTATGTACTGTACACAGATGGTTCAAAGACCCCAAGTGGTGTTGGAGCCGGAGTGTACAGCAGAAAACCGAGAGTTGACATCACAGTAAGCCTTGGCAAGTATGCTACCATCTTTCAGGCGGAGGTTTTCGCTATAGAATTGTGTGCAAGAGAGTTGGTAAACCATCATCTTGTCAACAAAAGTATTTATATTTTATCAGACAGCCAGGCAGCTTTAAAAGCACTGAGCTCCAGCCGGCTGGACTCGAAGCTGGTATGGAACTGCATCGAATCCCTGGATCGCATTGCTACCAGTAACAGAGTAACCCTACTCTGGGTACCTGGGCATGAAGGGGTGGAGGGCAATGAGAAAGCCGACACCCTTGCGAAAAGAGGTGCAGAATCCGAGTTCATTGGACCGGAACCATTCTTTGGCATAGCCAAAAGCAGTGCTAAAGACACTATCTGGAAATGGGCCGAGAGGAAAACTCTCCAGCACTGGAAAGATATGCCTGAGTTAGCTCACTCTAAGGCGTTTATAGTCAAACCCTCAGGTAGCACCCTATCGCAGATCCTAGAATGGAGTAGAAGTGATCTACGCATCCTAATCGGACTGCTGACAGGGCACTGTCGTCTGCAGTACCATCTGAAGAAGCTAGGTCTGAGTCAAACATCGGACTGTCGCTTCTGCAGTGTGGAAGACGAAACGGCGGAGCATATTTTATGCTCCTGCCCTGCCCTGGAAATGAATAGGCTTCGTACGTTTGGTTTTGTACAGCTGGAGCCTACCGACTTCAAGGAAGCTTCACCTAAATCAACCATAGACTTCGTAAGAAGGTGTGGATTGTATGGTGAATTATAGCCCATAGGGGTGAGCCACAATAGGCCTCTGTTGGCCGCAGTGGAGGGGCGAGCAAACGCTCCACTCACATTGAACCTAACCTAACCTAACCTAAAACTGGGTTTGTATCCCAGCCATAACCAAACAATGTAATATTAATATTGTTTCAGGTTAAAACTTACCCTAACTCAATTCTGAATTACAAAAAAAAAATTAAATGCATTATAAAACGCTGTATTGAAATATACACGGTTGTGTGATAATCGATCAACAGATAAATCACAATAGTCTCAAAAGATGGCTGAAAGTTTCAAGATGCTCCCAGTTGCCAACATAGAAAAAGGTTACCAACGGGGAAGGATTATTTTTGATCAAAATCTACTTCATTATTTTCGCAATGATAAAATATATTTACAAAATTTTACTGAGCTGAAATTAATGTTGGTATCAAGAATCGATGTGACAATTGACATATTTCATTGTAAAATGTCAATGTACACATCATTCGCCATTATCATTGTTTTTTGTTACTCTTGTTATTGAAGTCACTGTACCGTCCATTTTTATTTCGCTCTTCACAATTAATTATTCATAGAAGACGTTGAAAATAAATGAACTACATTAATTTCATTTAATTCAAATTTACCGCTCAAAAGTGACAGATGTAACACGAAAATTTGACACTTGAAGATTAAAGTGTCGCCTTGTTTTATATCACCCATAATCTAAATTTAAAGGCCCTTAGCCTCGTTTTCAAATTTCACCGAGTGGCGCTGCAATCTTACACCGGAAAGACAATTCCACGGGGTGAGGAGCATTGCTTTCTACGATTTCATGTATTTAAAAAAAAAAACTTTTACCATCAAATATACGTGAATAATGTGCGAACATTTGGCTATGTTGAAAAATATCATTCTTAAGATTTTATCAGTATTATATCATGTTAAAATTTGTAAACTTAAATTTATTCAATTAAAATTGTTTTATTATGTGTTGTAATTATACTTTTTCTAATTATTTGTATGCAATTACAATATGGAATATGAGATTTGATTATAGAATATTCAAATTAACCGCCAAATTCAGTTTACTTCCATCAATCCTCCGAGGCTGCAGGTCAGTCGCGGCAAATTAAACATGTTGCCACTTTCTATAATCTTTATCATTTGGCTAATGACATTTGACAACGAAATACGTCAATTGTCACCGCCACCAAAAAATAATCCTTCGCCGTTGTTAGAGCTTTTTCCAATTATCAAAGAGACTGGAACAGCGTCGGGCTTAATAATTCGTTCCGTAAAGTACAAACATCTGCCTAAAAGATGGTAGCTTAAGTTCATATGTTCCTTTCTTAAAAGTCCTAAAACCTAGTATTAACATTTAATATTCATTTTATTTTGGACTAAATTCGATAACAGATACAACAACAAAAATATACATGAAAATATAAAAATAGAAAAAAAAATGTAAATTTTCCCAAGGCAGAAGATAAAATATCCGAAGTGATTTTTAAAATTTAACTCAAAATTTGAATATAACATAATTAATTTATGAATTATTTAAAAAAAAAATATAATTTCAATGTCTTCTATTTAAAGGTCTTTTATTCCTACCTTCTATCGAGTGTTATCACTTAAAAGGAAGAATATCATAACACTCTGTATTTGTTTTATATTAAATTGATAACAATGCAGTGGTGTATTAAAAGGTTGTAGTAATTATTATCTAAAATCTCTTTTTTTGCAGATTAGCCAAAAAAATCTTCCAAATGATAAACAACCTAAAAATGAACGAGAAAGGAAAATTGGACATAGGCGGGTCGGTGTGGGGGGAGAAATCACGTATAAGAAGATTCAAACTACGCAAATCATGGGTTCGATTCAATTGGGTAAGAACTTAATAAATTTTTGGTTTACTTTAAATGACAAACATATAGTTATTTTCTATCACTAATTTTTCATAAAAAGAAATATTTTGATTTTTAAATGTTGGATTTTAGGTATACAGCACGCGGTGGGAGGGTTAGCGTCAAAACCAGAAAGAGATTTACTTATGCAGGATTTCATGACAGTCGAAACGACGAATTTTCCAAGTGAAGGTTCTAATCACACACCGGCTCATCATTTTTCAGAATTCAAATTCAAAAATTACGCACCAATAGCTTTCAGGTACTTCCGAGACCTCTTCGGTATCCAACCCGATGATTTTTTGGTGAGTACGCTCCAAATATTTTATTCAAAAATTTTATATTCTTACACTACTATATAGCATCAATTATCTACCGGATGGATTAGCTGCAAAAGTGGTCTTTGTTTGATTTTGGTGACTATAGCGAAATCAGGGTATCAAATTTTTAGAAGAGCAACGATATTTCTCCGTACATAACCCCCCCTTGTCTTACCTACTAATCGTTGGATTTCAGTTATTAAAATATGTAGTACTCTGAACTTTTCCAAGGCATGTTTTTAAGTCATGTCATTGCTTCGAAGATAATTTCGAGGTCTTATTTGTGAAAAATGCTATTTTTATTTTATAAGTGAGGCTACACATAAATTACGAAATTATATAGCTGTTTTCTTAGACGAAAGGTTATCATTTATTTGATGATGTATAAATTGTTAGATGAAGTGGAATTTTACTTAAACAATTGTTTGGTTAACTGCATCTTGTTTTTATTTTCCTACAGCCACTTGAGTATAAAAATAAATTGTTTTTTCTGCAATAAACCCAACAATTAACAAACGGATATATTATTTAAAGTTATTGGAAATTTAAATTGTATTTTACTTGTAAACACAAAAACAGTATAAATATATGTCGCAATTAATGTCTTATCTCTATGACAATAAACAAGACCCTCATCTATAATTTGTTTAAATATGGATTTGGATTTTTTAAGTCACTATTTATTAGTATCTCAATTTAACTTTTAATTATTAATTAGTTCAAGAAGACGTTTTCATAATTTTTCACTTCCCACCTCAACATACTTTAATTGCAATATTTGTCTTGGACCGTTTTTAATAATAAAGAAAAAATATATAAATAAGATGGAACAATCAGTATCAGTACTGGGCTGCTATTTTCAAACTCACTTCATCCATATCTAATTAATTTTTAAATGTTTTGGATAATATATTAATACTTTATTAATTTTTAAAGTATCCAGTAAAAACAGTGCAAAATAATTTTTGACCATAGAAAAATTATCTTGCATATTTTATTTTGACAGCCTTTCATCGCATCACAATTTAAGCATTTTGGTCAGCGGGTTAACTCTTGGTACAGGGGTAACCGGAGCTTATAAAACCGGGCATAACAAAACATGGAAATTACCATTGAAAATGATACCTTTATAATTAATTAATAATTATTTTAGATGTCAATGTGTAACTCGAGATTAACAGAATTGTCAAATCCCGGTGCTAGTGGTTCAATATTTTATGTCACGCAGGATGATGAGTTTATTATTAAGACTGTACAGCATAAAGAAGGAGAATTTTTACAGAAATTGTTAGCAGGTAAGTAATACTTTGTTTCATTGTTTTATTTATAACTAAGATGTCTAAAAATCATGGTGTTTCCACTTATACCTGTAAAAGTTTGAGTCAAAACTGGGAGATTTCTACCTACTTGATTTTGACTGATTTTTGAGAGATTACTAAAGTTTCAGATTAAAAATTTTAGATGGCGCGTACATCGCTCATAGTAAACTGTAAGCACAGATCACACATGGTGTTTTTATAATCTGGTACTGAATACAGACGAATGCTCGAATCTGCAGCTTTACACTGTCCACACAAAATACAGTACGGCCCCATTTAACGAAAAGTGACAAACTAAGCTAGGACACGAACAATTATAAACAGCGCCATCTGACACAATTCTGGTAAGTTCTATTGAACGGAACAGGTGGTACTCCCAAAAAGTTCGAAACAAAATCTACTCAGTGGATACACCAGGGTTTTTAGACATCTTATTTATAACCTTCAGAAAATACAAATGTTTAATTTTTTACTTATTGCGCGTTATAATGTGAAATGCCTGATAATCTTTTAATTTTACTTGATTGATGCAATTTTCTACATAAGATAGAATTAAAGAGTATGTAAGTTTTAAGTTAGCTTAGTGTAAATTTGGATTCTATTAGAATAAATTAAATGCTTATTTGATTAAAAACTTAAATTATTTATTATAAAAATTCACTTTCAAACCAAGTACATTTTTACCCAAAAAGCAGTAGCATGTAAGTTCCTCCACTAAGAAACAACATATTAATGTTTGTAATTAATATAAAAGGATTAACTTACGATAAGGTCCTTATCATTCTTTAAAAGTTTACTAGGCCTTACGTTAAAGCCAACCCTATATTCAATAGGACAGATCCAGTTCGTCCCTTCCAGAGTTACTTACTAATTCTTACTTTTTATTTCGCACCCCCTAATACTCTTGCCCATGTTTTCCTGTTTTGCGCTTGTATTTTCCTATCTCCCTCAAATCCTCTTTATTGACTCATAGTTTTCCTTTAATGTCTTTAATTTTCTTCATTTATAGTTTCATTTTGAATGCTTTTTCTGTGGGATTTTGATCCCTCCATCCTCATGTACGATCCGAATGTCTCTAATTTAATTTCGGAAGAATTATTGTTTTTTTTTGATGACCTGTACTTGTCTACTTGTTTATTTTACTTGTGTTTTTGAATAGTATTTTTAGTTCTTTGTTTCAAACTTCAAATTTTTCAATCTGATTTACAAAATTTTAAGATTTAAATTATTATTTGTAATATAAGATTGTTATCAAATTTTCTAAATATACTAAAAATAAATTTTACACATTAATAATCATTAGAAACATTCCATATTACAAGTTCACGATTTTATATTGAGGTTTTTAAAAAATAAATATAGATATTGACAATAAAATTACAAATATCCAGACCTTTAAAATAGTTTTGAAAATAACTTTAAAAGCAAACACTGATAGGAAACATCAAGCGAACTTTTAAAATGAGCAATATTAAACGAAGAATGTAACTTACATTTTAAATTATCTTGAAAACATTTTTTTCCATAGTTATAATTTTTATATTTTTATTATAAAAGTTTATATGATAAATCTTTCATCGGATTTTTATATTGTTAAAGACGTTACCTTGAATAAACTACAATTATTAAAGGTGATGTATGAATAATCTAATGATTAAAACTTGTTTTGTTTTTATACTTTAATATATTATTTTGTTTTTCTAAACCATCACAGATTAAAAAAATAAATATAGTGTTCGTTACTTCCCCGCACAACCTCTACTTTCTAGGTTTTAATAATAGACAGAAAATTATTTATCAAATTGGATTTCACATGTCTATAGGTATGATTTTAATAATGATTTATATACGTCCAGAACTCTTCGAAATCCATAAAATCATAAAAAATAGACTTAATATTTCTAACGATACGCATGACAGGGTTGGTATACATAAAAACCCAGTGGAGCAGAATTATTACTGACGAATGTTTTTGTTGATAGAAAATTTCACGAGTCGAAGACAAGGGAAATATTCTATCAACAAAAACAAGAGTGAAACCGAGAAAAAATTAATTCTGCTTCATGGGAGATTCGGTAATAAAATTTTATAAATTGGAGTTGCTATTTTTACAATAGAAGTTGATTTTATACTTGTTAGTAACTAAAGTTTATTACTAAAATTTCAGGAACATTAAAAACAATAATTCGTTTTCAACCATAACAACTGAAATTATGTCTACATTATTTTCGATTATGTTAGAAAAATATTGCATTTTGTATTTTCACAAGAGAATTTTACTTTGACGTTTAGTAACACTTTTTTGTTACTAAAATGTGACTGACATTAAAAAATATTATTAATTGTACAAATGAGGAGAAATTGATAATACGTTTTTTGTGTATCTTTTAGCCCCCCGCAGTGGTCGATATGTAAAGCAAATTGGTTCTTATCAATAAAAATTATAAGTTAGCAACAACATGTTTAATCTGAGTAACTTTTGCCAATAGATATAAGGCGCTTCATTTTTGACAGAAAAATTATCACTTATTAATTCCATTACATTAATAGGAACTAACAAAATTATCACAATAGTCTCCCGTTGCTATAAGCAACGTAAACAAAAAGGAGCCTTCTAATTGGTTGAAAATAAATTTATGAAATTTTCCCCACGATCAATATTGACAAAGAGCAGGTGAGCTTTTGTCAAAAACCCACTCATACAGAAATAATTGTCTTAAATAAAAAAAAATTAAAAAAACAAACTCATTCCTGCCATAGTGACAAAAAACGATCAAAAAACTAGGATCACCCAAATTTTACTTATCTATATTAAATAAAATAAAAAATCCTACTAAGGAAAAAAGTCAAATAATATATTGTTATGATTTTAAATCTCAATTTGGGGTGAGTTCTATAAAATTGAAAAAAATAATAAACATTATAAGCCAATTAAAAAAAATTTTGTATCCTCTTGCGAAACTCCAAAAAAATTGATTTCTTTTCCTAGTCTTGATATTTTATTTTTGCTATAAATTTCTTCCTAAACAGCTCATCTGACACCATTATATTCAATTACTTCTATCAACCAGTTCTATTCACCTTTTTGTTTTTTTATGTTTTCTTTTATGGTTTTATATATATTTTTATTCATTTTCATTTTAATAAATTAAACAATAAATCTTCTAATTGGTATATAATTTCCTTCGTTATATATAATTCAGTTCATTCCATAAACATTTTTTTTACCAAATTGTACATAGTGACATTTTTATATCAAATCAAAATTAATAACGTCTCTCTGTTTTTTTTTTTTTTTTTTTTTTTTTTTTTTTTTTTTTTTTTTTTTTTTTTTTTTTTTTTTTTTTTTTTTTTTTGTTCATATGTTTTTTTCCCAAAATTATAATTTTCTGTTACTTGATTAAAGAATTTTTTTAATCATTTTTGACTATTGCCATTGCCATTTACTTTTTAATTATACAGCAAAAATTTCTTTTAATATTCTTTCCAAAATTGAACTTTTTCTATTAAATTATTAGACAAATAATAATCATTCATAATGATATAATAATATTACAAATAAGATTTTTTTATACTCCACAATTGTTGATTTTATACTTATTTATGATATAAGTGTTAAAAGTACATTTTTAAGGCACACACCACATGAATGCCTTAAAAATACTTTTAACACAAATATCATACTATATTTTTTTCTACAAACGGCAATAAAAAGCATACAATAATTGAAAATTAAATGTTTATAATCTCTTACATCCAGATTTAAAATTTGAAAGGTCCTGTCAGTTTTATTAAAAATCTAGTGCTGGCTGTTGTGATTTGTCAAAAATGCAAGACATTATACTTGACATTTTACTTTTAACACTAGTGCCTTAAAGTAGGTATTTTAAGGCACTCTCTGTCAGTAGATAGAACGTTCTTTAACTTTAACGGTTCTATAACTAATGACAATGACGTTTAGATTGTGACAATTGTATGAGAAATCAACTTGTAAAGTTTTATTCTAAACGTCATTGCCTTTACTTATTGAGTCTTTAAAGTTAAAGGACGTTCTATCTACTGACAGATAGTGTCTTAAAGTAACATTTTTAAGTTTAGTAGACAGTGTTAAAAGTTCCATTTTTAACACGTTTGTAAAAAAAAATATTTTATATACCAATTACTCCCATTAAATTCTTTAAAATTAAACTTTTTAACAATAAAGTTTGCTTATAAAATTCAAAACTCATAAACATTATTTCATTACAATATATTAATCAAACAACTATTGACACAAAAGTGAAATTAATAAGAACTTTTCTCAACTACTAATAGTAACGTTAGTAAAAAAATAAAACATTAGTCTTTGGCATTTTCATATCGGGAAAGTTTTATAATCTTAACAAGTTTTTCTACTTTTTCTGGGGCTAAGCATTTATTCAAGTCTGATCACACGTAAATGAAGGTACTAAATATCCTCTCTAGAGATGCCGAACTTGCTGAACAACTGTGCATATCAGCGAAAAATTTAGCCATTATAATTAGTGAAAGATTTCTCTTTTGGGAACAAAATTTAGAACCTATAATAAACCACCGGTTATGAGCTGGTATTGCCTTTATAATTGATTCTGAAAACATAGAACTTGGGTAAATACTTGATTGTAAACAATAAATATCCTTGTAAATAGTACTCACAGAATTCAGTCAACCAGTTTCATCATACTCATTAGCCAGTGATGTATCTAGAAACTTTGTTTCAATTAAAAAACCAACAATAAAATGGAATGATCGAATCGCTCCCTTAATTTTTCGTAACCAAATTCGTACCGCTTTCTTTTACTGACCAAAAAACTTTAAAGAGTTGGACCAATTACTCCACAAAACAATAAGCATAACTAATTTGGGAATGAGAAAAACTATTTTAATATAAATCCCAACGTTTACCCATATATCAAATGTGGTCCAAGTTCTAAGGAAATAAGGCACAAAGTCAGGTACCACAAGAATTTAATCTGAAAGTAACAGGAGGCAACTAGTTTCGGTTACTGACCATCATCAGGCTAATATAAAGTACTCCCGCAAGGGGGGAAAACAATTTCACATATGTACTTGAAAAAGAATATTTTAAACATTAAAAGTTAAAGAGAAAACTAAAAATAATTAGGGCTGGTAGTAATTTTAATGTGTTGAAATTAGTAATTGTTTTAAGTTGTCTAAGTAACTAATTTTCAAAAGATGAAAATTTTTTAAAAACATTTTGTTCCTTTTTTGAAAATTATGCGTCTAAATTTCACGAAACAAAAGCTGAAACCAATTTATTTTTTCTTTCAGGATATTATATGAATTTAAATCAGAATCCGAGGACATTGTTACCAAAATTCTTCGGACTTTATTGTTATCAGTGTAATAGCAAAAACGTAAGACTGGTCGTCATGAATAACTTATTACCTAGCAACATTACAATGCATCACAAGTACGATCTTAAAGGCAGTACCTATAAGAGAAAGGTAATGCGTATTTATAAAAATTACGAAAATATGCATGTGATTATATTTTTCAGGCATCAAAAGCAGAACGGGCGAAACGAACACCAACCTATAAAGATTTGGACTTTATGGAACATCATCCAGATGGCGTTTTTATGGAGGCGGATACTTACAATGCTTTAACTAAAACAATTCAAAGAGACTGTAGAGTATTAGAAAGTTTTAAAATTATGGATTACAGCTTGTTATTAGCAATACACAATTTGGATCAAGCGCAAAAAGAAAAAATGGTAAGCAATTTGTTTCTTATGCCATAATACTACTTAAAATATTATTATTCCAAACAAGTTAACAATAGTTTTAAAAGTTAGTAATAAATCTTCTATTAAAATTAATTATAATAATTATTCACTATTTTCAGAAATATAACACAAGTAGTTCCATATTATGTTTAAATTTTTAATTACTCTGAATAGTTCTCAATAAACTAATCACTCTTATTTATAATTTATAAGATGTAATTTTTGTTTTAAATCAAAAGTTTATATTGCCTTGACGCAGGTTTATAACTTTCCAACAAATATAAATGTCCCTGACACTTTTATTTACTTTAGTCTTAGAATTGAATCTGTTTTACCATTCCCATCTAACTGGTGTAATGAGTTGATTGATCTTTTCCAGTTTTGTGTGAGATTCCTATTTTCGTCCCCATTAATGGTTCGTTTATCTCCCTTTTCCCATCTTTAATAAGTCTGCCTTTTATATTTTCTATTTGTGATCTGGTTTAATTCAATTTCAATTTTTTTCTCTCATCTGTTTCATTAATGCGCTTTTTACCATTTATCCCATAATAATATACAATTCCTTACAAAACAAAATTAAAGTATCAACTTCCCTTTTCTGTATTCTGGTTCCCATTACTACTGTTTCCTGGAACACCCAGTGTTATACTTCTGTAGTTGGTTAAATTCTTAACATTTAATTCCTTGTGTAATGGTAATATGATTCCTGAATTCTTGCCTTTCATTCCTGTGGTATTTGCTTCTATTATTTAGCTTGGTTGTAAAAAGGCATGTGTCAAAAATTTATTATAACTGTTGGCCACCCAGTGGTCGAAATTCGACCGTAATTCATTAAAACTTAAAGTTTCTGTCTTTTCATCTTTTTCTCTATTTTGCTTTATTTTTTCACATTTTTTCCTTTTTCCTGTTTTTTCCTTGTGTTTTTACTATTTTTTATTGTTTTTTTTTGTTTTTCCTCATTTTACTATTTTTCTTATTTTTTCCCATTTTTCCTTCCTGTTTTTTTTATTTTTTCCGCATTTTCTTATTTTTGCCTACGTTTCACTATTTTTGCCCATATTTTTTACCATTTTTTTTTCGATTATTTCTGTTTTTACCATTTTTTCCCCATTTTTTTTGTTTTTTCATGTTTTTACCATTTTTTCATGTTTTTTCTATTTTTCTCATTTCTAATATATTTTTCTCTATTTTCTTTTTTATTTCTATTTTTTCAATTTATTCCCATTTTTTCTTGTTTCTTCCATATTTTTTACTATTTTTTCACGATTTTCTTTATATTTTTCGATAATTTGCTTTTTTTTTATCTATTTTTCCTATTTTTTCCTATTTTTTTACGTTTTCCTAATTTTCCTACTTGTCCCTGTTTTTCCCTATTTTTTGTCTACTTTTGCCTATTTTTTCAAAATTCTCCTATTTTTCTTTGTTTTTTATTTATTCCTTTTTTTCCCAATTTTCCTTCCTGTTTTTTTACTATTTTTTTATTTTTGTCTATATTTCACTATTTTTGTCTATATTTCCCTGTTTTTACTATTTTTTCGATTTTTTTCTGTTTTTTCCCAATTTTTTTTTTTGTTTTTTTGATGTTTCTACTATTCTTTATTTTTCTCTATTTTCTCCTGTTTTTTTTCTTCGATTTTTTACTATTTTTTTCATGATTTTTTCTATTTCTTCTGATTTTTCGTATTTTTTTCTATTTTTTCTTTTTTTCTTACTATTTTTTCATGTTTTTTTTTTTTATAGATTTTTTCTTTTTGTATCTATATGATCCTATTTTTACCTATTTTTTACGTTTTCATAATTTTTCTATTTGTCCCTATTATTTCCTATTTTTTGTCTACATTGGCTATTTTTTCCCAATTCTCCTATTTTTATTTATTTATTTATTTATTCCTCTTTTTTCCTATTTTTCCCTATTTTTTCGATTTTCCTATTGTTTCCTATTTTTTCCTGTCTTTTACCATTCTTTCCTGTTTTTTCCTATTTTTCTTTCTTTTTCTATTTTTGATTTTTTGGCTTTATCGTTTAATTTTTGAATGGGATATTTTTTGGTAAATAGCCTTTTAAGGATTTTAAATATCCATTAATTATTATTGTTAAAATGCGCATTACGGATGGATACCACCAACTGATATTAGCACATAATTGCTGTAAAATAATTACTTTAATTAAACAACAAAATTTAAAAATTACAACAATTAAATTAGTTATAGTCAGTATAATTTAAAAAAAAATCAATAAATTCTAATAAATATTGAAAGCGATCATGGTTTTGTGTATCCTCTCATATCGCTAATAGCTCTTTTTTAAAGCAAATTACTTTCTCTGACCGAATAAAAATATGATTTATAAGTGTTCCATGTCATGTGTAGCTGTTATTTTTACAAAATATTGCGTTCACCTCTATTTTTTTTATCTGGAACCGTCAGTCTGTCCGTCTGTTCGTAGCTAAGCTACTTGGATATTGTTATGCTGGGTTTTTTTATAATATAACTATTACCCTTTTTTCAAATATCTTTAGGAAAGGAAATCTCAAATGAATTTAGACAGATTGCAAGTGGAAGGAGAGGCCGGAGACTCGAGTGCTGTTATGATCCAAGAGGAGAAGGAGAGAGAGAAAGAAGACAGAATCGCCGCTGTTGGTGCTTTGAACCGGAGCAGGTCGATAAATAGGCAAAGGCTGGTTGCACATTCCACTGCTATGGAGAGTATTCAGGCTGAATCGGAACCTATAGACGAAGACGATGATACACCGTAAATATTTTCTATCCAGAATTTATGATTTGAAAATACCTGTATGTATTTTTTTATTTTTCAGTCCTGGCGGAATTCCTGCGAGAAACGCCAAAGGTGAACGCCTTCTATTGTTTATAGGAGTTATAGATATTTTACAAAGTTATAGGTTAAAGAAAAAATTGGAACATACTTGGAAATCCATGATTCATGATGGTGTAAGTATCTTAAACTATTAATAAATTACTAATGAAAATATTTTACATTATTTACAATTAAATACCCTTATCTAAGCTTACAATACAATCTTATCCCCACCAATTTTGCGTTTATTGGCACTTCACCAAACATACAGAGAATTATTTGTTGTAAATGTTACTAATGTACTATACTAGTGCTTTTATTTATGCTTTAAAACTATTTCCTATAATTTAGCAAAACAAATAAAAACAGTTACTAAAGTTTATATTGTTACTAAGATTGCAAAAACAAAATATCTTGTTATGTAGACTCAGATTGTTTGTTTAATAAATTTATTTTAACACCATGTGCTGTTACCTATATGGGATTTTCACATTAGTTTCTTTGGAAAATGACAGTTTTGTATCCAAATGTTGTGAAGAATGTTAGATTTGCAACTAACTCCGATTTCTGTCATTAACTTAATATGCGATTCGGTTCGTTTTGCTTTACAATGTTTTAGTCCCATAGAGTTTAGGCAAAATAATCATAATGTATTAAAACGTTGACTACCAACTATCAGATAAGTAGTATTCAAGCTACAATATATCTCGTAGTTGGTAGTCAACGTGTTAATATCTCAGTGTTGACAAAAAGTGGAGAATGTGATTTTTGCATATAGAAGACAATATAGGCAAAGTCTATTTTATTATAACATTTCAAAAGGATTATTTTCTTTTCTAGGATACTGTTTCTGTACATAGACCCAGTTTTTATGCTCAGAGATTCCAAAGGTTTATGTCCCAGACTGTATTTAAAAAGATTCCTTCACGTAAGTAAATTTTTTACTTTATGGTTATAAATCTATATATATATATATATATAATTGATCCCATACTAAGTATCAAACCTGTAACGCTTTCTTATTAATGTTATCGAATTTAGTAATCACCGAATTAAAACAGTGTCTTTGTAGATTTTGTGGCTCAGCTAAATTGATCCTTTTTCTATAATTGTTTTAATTGTGCTTTTTTCGAGTTCCTAATGTTGTATTTTAGTTAAATCATTGTTCATTTTAAAAAATAAAATTATTATTCCCGTAATGTATGCCGTTATTTAACAATATAGAGGGAATTGTATTATATTTATATTACAAAATAGCTTTGATAATGAAAGTTATGTATATGGTATTGAAAAATAAATTGCCATCTTTCCCACATTCTCGTAGACTTTTATGAATAATATGTCTAAAAATGTTTCGGGCAATAACTTTGTCTTATATTTTTTTACTCCATCTTTTGATCGCTGTTTCATTTGCATTTTTAGGTATGTACTAGCAATTTAAATATTTGTACTTTTAAAAAATTGTTACCCAATTGATCAATGTTCCTTTAATGTACTACACTAAATTTAAGATTTTCCTTACAGCAACTTTAATGTACTTATGTACAGATATTTTTGTTTTTAACGTCTTCTTATTTATTGTTATACCTGTAGAGCTGTATTTATTATCTCTATATGGGGTTCAAAACTTGTGTGTGAAGAGGGGGAGTTGGCGTGGGATAAATCCATTTGCCATAGACTTTTATTAAAATCTGACTAAAGCATCAAGTATCTTTTTATTGTGAGTGCTAAGTAATGAGGTAATGTTGATGGGGGATAGGATAGAGTTAAAACTCAAGAACTTACTTAAATTATCAATGTGTGAACAGTGATTACTACAAAAAAAGAAGATGTGGTTTAAGTCACAAATTGAAAATTGTCAGGGGCTAAATGTTGTATCAATATGACTGCCGTACCAGGCCTGGCTAACTGCTTTTTTTAGAATGCTCAAGTATTACTCTCTTTATACCGAGTGTCAACGTATGGTTGAAGTGGATCCAATGTACTCTAGATGCAAAAATAAAAATGCTTCTGAAAAATCAAATGTACAAATGTTTGCAACGATACCAAACCATTTAATGTAATACTGGAAACTACATCAACATTTAGTTTAATACCATTCAGTATGTTTATACTAACCTATAAAATGTTATTTTTGAGATTTTCTTATTATCTACATTATTCCTACTAGGGAAACTGCGCTTGGTACGTGACACCATTGTTCTTTTAATGTTATTTATCAAAAATATTTTAAATACAAGTATATAATTGATATAAGAAGATAAAACAACATAACACAAAACAAACTGTTACAAACGAACGAAGTGGAGCAACAATATGGCGGAAGTTTCTACCTCCAGGTGATACATATTGTCGTGTGTTGATTGCTCCCTTTAGGTTCATCAGGTCTCTATTTAGTGAGACATAGGGCACAATTCAATTAAATAATCCACATTCTGGATATCTGTCAAAAATTTTGTTGAAGAAATACAAAGTGAATATTTCAATTACAATTTATTTGAATATATTCCAATTTTATATAGGTGGAAGTGAAATTTTCCATTGTTCAGTTTTACCCTTGTGATAGTAACAGTGGCAGTTAACTCTTGCCATAATCTCTCCCCGTTTGAGCAGATGTTATTCTTAGCTACAGCAATTAGGTCATGATAGGGGGAGGTTTTTAAATAGTTTGAGGAAGATGTTGCCAGTTTAGCTAGTTGGTCTACTGTTTCATTACCTACAAATCTGCAGTTCAAAACTTGCTGAATTGATCTCTTTAACAACCAATACATTTTGTTATATTTTAATTTGAGTTTCTCATTATTTGAAGCTTAGTTTCAAAAATCATATCAAAGTATCCTTTCTAATCCAATCACTTATATTGTTTACTGCATCTTACAACTTTCTTTCCTACATCTGAATAACCATATACTTTTCAAAGGTTGTTACTTTCGTTTTATCAGTATATAAGTTCTTTGGATACTTTTATGTATTTTAGTTCTAAATTCTCATAGAGTTGGTTTGAATATAATTTTGAAGTTTCTACTAAAACATTATCAAATCCAAACATTTTATTCTTCAAATTAATTTTTTATTATGTCTGTTAATCTATGAACCATTTCTATAGTCCAAATTGATTGTTGGCACGGTTTAATTAATCAACTTGACAAGTTTTTATACTGTTATTGATCCTCTAGAAGAAAGTACCTATCCAATTTATTTTTCATAACTATCTCTATGATATTAAATAATAGCATTTAACAAAATAAAACAAGACTTCCGGATTTAAAATCATTAACTTTTATATAATAAATGGATACATTTACTCAACGAGTAAGCGAAACTAGTAATCGAGTAAAACGTAGAGTTCATGAGATCTAAATCCGGAAGTACCCTTCACTGATTCTACATTTTCGTTGTTTAATATTTAGTATGCTCTAAATTCGTAATATTCGTTACCAATTGCGTAGGTTAAATTAATGTATGGCTATAATTCAGTTGAAACAAAGATTGTTAATGCTGTTAATAAAAATATGTTGATGGGAAAAAAATTTAATTATGCAGAGGTTAAAACAATTTTTATGATAAATTAAAATATAATATATTAAAAATCCATAGAATTGAATCCAGTGGTGGTCGACAAAGCAATGCATAAAAAAATTAATGGAATCATCAGTTGGATGATTTAAAGCTAAACCTACTGAACAGTAGTAGAAATTTGAATTTTTTCACAATTTAAAATTTTGTAAAATATACTATAAAAGCAAATTCAGATGCTTCTTGAATCTTTTATGTGATAAGACTTGTGCTTACGTTTAATGAATAATTTTAGAGAACACTCTCCGATCTAGGATAAATTGGAATATTTTAAAAATATAGTTGCAAAATAAAATATTTCCGATCAAAAATCAGCAACGTGAATGATCTTTCTTTAAACTGAATAGCTAAATCTGTTAACATGGTTGTTTGTACCAAAAATAATCCCATTGCTGTTGTTTTATTGTATGTCGAAAATTTATGTAAGTATATGTTTCAATGCTTCATATAGTGGACTTACCTGAAATAAAAGGCAATCACCGCAAGTTTCGTAACCTGGTTACCAGCTACATAGGTAAATTTAATCAATTCGTATATTAGTGCCAATTTCTTTGCTAGACATTTTTATTTTGCTCACATTTTTCTTATTTCAGCATAGATTTTAAGCTATATAACGACAATATTTAAGCATGAATTTTTACTTATTTCTATATTTATTACAAGTGAAATAGTAACTGTCAATGCACAATTACTTTTTAATATAATGCACGATAAAATTTTTCGTCAACAAACATCGGAAAATTTAGAAGGTTGACTGATTAATCTCATTATTATTGCAAAGTTTACCAAATAGCAAAATTGTCATTAGCAGAAATAGGAATTTCATAAATATATCAAATGAGTATTACTACTAGTGCTATACTGCCCTGCTAAGACATGTTTTATCTACAAAAACGCAATTTTTAGCATTTTACAGTGTTGGGAAGTTTACTTTACTTTGAGGATTTTTACCAAAATTTGTCAAAGGTTATTTTTCAAGCTGTATTCAGGAATATTTCAAGTATTTTTCTAGGATTATTCAAAATTTGTCAAAGGTCGTTTTTCAAGCAATATTCAAGGATTTTTCATGGTTTTGTCAAAGATTTTTCAAGTATTTCTCATGGATTTTTCAAGCAGTATTCTAACATATTTCCAGGGTTTTTCAAAGATTTTTGCAGGATTTTTCAAGGATTTTACAAGATTGTTTGAAGGATCTTTTAAGGTTTCTTCAGGATTTAAATTTTTGAGGATTTTTCAAAATTTGTCAGTTTATTTTTCAAGCAGTATTTAAGGATTTTTAAAGAACTTTTGAAAAAGTATTTTTCTAGGATCTTTCATGACTTAAGTTTTTGAGGATTTTTCAAAATTTGTCAAAGTTTACTTTATCAAAATACTAAGTCAGATCGACCTATCTGCATAGTAAAACGAAAGAAATCATATATAAAACAAGAGAAAAAATTACTATACAGTAATATAAGACTTCTACACATCTTGTTCACAAAATTAAATTTTTTTAAAGTGTAAATTTTCGGGTCAACTTTTTTGACTCAAACTATTTTTTTTAAACCCTGTTATTCTAATTTGACCACGTTGAGTCTATTACCATTGTCCATTTGTCTCTATCTGTCACCGTTTTCGAGTTGAATCAGGCTAACAGACGGACGGACAAAACCATTTAATAAGATTTATTTTTAGACTTCTAAAAAACGTCTTATGAGACGGCTCTGTCCGTCTGTCTGTCCGCGCTATAACTCAGGAACCACAATAGAGATAAACAGACAAAGGCAATGGACTCAGCAGATCTTGAATATGTGCAAAATGTTACTGTTTGCAAAGACAAAATGACGTATTAGCCCAATACTAAGCTTATTAGACGTATTTAGGTGTTTTGGCGTACGTAAGATATTCAGATCTGGTATTACAGTGCAATCTGTTTTTTGTACAAAATCAATGGCATAGCTGTATTAGGCGCCGTTCGGAACAAAATACAACTTCTTCCAATATATATGATATTACACCATAGAACTTCGTCGTTAATTCTATACTTTTACAGAACTTTGTCCCAGATTCACGGTACTTAAATAGTATTTTTGTATATTTATAAAATAAGAAAATTAAGCAATATAAAAGCCATAAATAGGAACAAATGATTCAAATTTACAAGGATGATAAAATCAATGAAAAAGTATAGAAGCTAAAAATAGAAACATATATAACCAACATTTAAGCAATCATGCACCAAAATAAGAGAAACGTTATCTTTGAAATTTAACAAATATGCTAGTTATCACCAATTAAATTTTTGTAAAAAAAACTAATAACAGATGGATAGATCATTTTAGTTTAACGATGGTTTAAATGTATTAAATCTGAGTGGCCAGGCGCGAACATTGATTAAAAATTCTCATCTCTTTGTATAAATTTTAACAGTGGTTGGTCCACTAGTTGTTTGATTTTTACTGAATTATTATGTTATATAGATATTTTATGTTATGCATGGTAGTATGTGAATGATTGCATACTATGACTATTATTTGTATAATGTTAAATTATTAACAATTTCAGGACTTTTATTTCTACAAACGATCTAAATCCATTGATTGTAAGTAAAGTTGAGTTGGAAACCAAACATCAAATTCTACTATACCACGGACAAATATTTATTATGGTTCTAGAATTGATTAATTGATTGTTCCTCTGTTTTCTATAAATTCGACAGATTAATTTAATATTTGATATTGATTCTAATACTTGTTACAGCTTTAAAACATTCTCCATCGAAAAGAAAATCCTTATCAAGACCATTAGGCCGACACGAAGAAACAAACGAAAGAGAAAGTGAGTACAACTTAAAATCTTTTCATTTCGCTTGCGAAAATTCCTTCTTTCATCATTACATTTTATTCAATTAACGTGTTGCTGCACGCAGCTACTGCACAGGTGAAGATGAATAATACCGTTCAACTTAACGGAAACAAAGGCGGTAAGTAAACAGTTGTTTGATTGTGGGTATGCAGTTGTGTTTTTATGGCGTTTTTTTAGAGAGTTGGGTAAAAGTATTTAAATGATGAAGAACGGTTACGAATTTTAAGTATAATTCTTTTATTTATGTTGGCAATATCCATATATATTTTAAATAATATTAATACTAGACTTAACTCAAAAGATTACACTGGGAACGAATACTTAATGAATCTTTGATATATGGTATTACTGTGATTCAGAAAAGACCCTTAGATAATATTTTATCATAAGTATATGTTTAGGTAATGGTAAACTTTTGATTTTCATTTTTTTAAGTTTCATTATCAAGTTGTTTAAAAAAATATAGCTCACTTTTTTAATATTTGTAATAAAATCTAACAAATATTGTTTTCCCTAACCTTTTTAAAATCCTCCATTTTCTAATATTTATTTTAGTAAAGCCACGTAAAACTTAAAGAAATTTGAATTTTTTAAATGATTTAAAAAAATTATCCAATAAGGCTAAATTTAAGGGCGTTAAAATATTTCGTGATACAGGTTATTTACAAGGGATAAATCTAAATACATTTCTTTTAACGAAATTTGAATATTTTAAAGAAAAGTAAAAATGGGATATAGAAAAATACTACAGTTGTCACTATTTACTTATTCACAGAAATCTACCAAAAATAGTCCCAATATTATCGATTTTCTGAATCCCAAATTTCAGCGACTACTTGTCTAAAATTTAACCATGGCAAATTTCCTTCCAATTTAAATACAGTATATCCCGAAATAAACAGTACTGAACTTGTAATTATTTTATTTATTTACGAAATACATATTATTGACACTTTATTACATGTTCTAAATGTGCACCTCCTCGTTCAAGACAGACTTCATTACGATATTCCAATGAGAATAAGAGATTTCATATTTCGTTCGACAATGTAAAAATCTCGCATCGACACAAAATGTCACTATTTGGTAATAGACTCCAGAACTTCAAAGTCAGCTAAGTAATTCAGAAAATTTTGGATAATGCCAACATAAAAGCAATTACAAACTCAATCATACTACAAATAGAACATCGATGGATTATATTTATGTTTATTCGTAATACTTAATCGTCTTAACAAATGAAATCGATCAATTGTACTAATGGAGTAAATCACAGTATCACCTCATCTAGTTGTTAATTTCCTTTATTTCTTCCAAGCTACTTATTCGTAAACAAACGTCAGTCACGTATATTTTCTTCTAGGAGTTGGTACCCAGTTATTCAAAATTACTTTTTAATAGTGTAGTTCAGGAATATTAAAAATACTATACAAAAGTTAAATCCCCATATTTTGCTCAGTCAAATTAAAATAAACGCTTATAACAAAACATACGAATGTATTTATTTGGATATGTGAGATTGGGAGTAATTACCCATTTTATCTCTTATTGATCTTTCTTTGATCGGATTTAATTAATAATTTGATAACATTTCGATTGTATTGTTTTGGGATTTATACCGATTCTAGTATATTAATAAAATTCTTATTAGAAGAAATAACACTTTTTATAACATTTCTAATGTACTTATTAAATTGTAAATAATACTGGAGTCTAGAGATTGGTTTATAATTAAAATTTTCATTATGGTCTTCCACTCCTCCTGACTGCTTTTAAATGTGCAAATAAAATGTAGACTTATGTATGTAATTCTTTATTTAGTTACAGTTTTTATAATTTATATAAATCTACTTACTACAAGGACTATTCTGTAACTCTAAAGGCTTTTAAATTTTCAATTGTCATACTGGTTTGGTTGAATATGTAAACAAAAAATCTAAGCTTTAAGTTGTTAAAACACGAATTAATGGAAATATTATAAGTAATTATTATTATGAGATAATAAAATTCAATATTAAGTACCACACAAATTATATATTTAAAATCATAGTTAATTGGAAAAAGAGGGAACGGCATAACTACCATCATCAGGCCTAACTGCCTACACAGTGTCAGGAGATAGTTATAAAACATAAGTTTAAAACTTACCAAAATTATTAAAACATAGTTGGTACATATATAAAACTTAAAATAACATTGCGCGTACTGGCGCATAAAGGTAAAAATTATTTGACTTAAATAACTTGGATTGATTGTGAATTTAGAAATTGGAAACACATTAAAGTATTGTAAAGGTGAAACCTGAGGTCCCAACGACAAATGGATACCACAGATAAAAGAGGAGTAATCTGAACAGATCCAATCCAATAAGGAAGTTTCAAATAAAGGATTAACGCAGTGCTCGGTCACAACCGGCACGTTGACGACTTTAATACCATTTGGTACTAAAGTGTGGTACTTTATATTGAATTTTATTACCTCATCATTCGATCACATTTGAGACAATGGATAACGTTTTGGAATTAATTATTGTTTTATGTAAATAACAAGGTTGCATTGATTCATGATTAATTATAGTTAGTTAACAAGTTTATAATATTTAAGTTTGAGCTCTAGTAGCAGCGTGACAGTGTTCTCTAATGGTGCAGTGGGCCCGGGGATCGAATCCTACATGGCCTTTTAATTTTTTTTAAACACAAGCAAGAATTCTTTTAATAAAATAAATATTTTTGGCAATACCGGACAGCGGCTTCTATCACGTTTCACTCAAGTGAACGATATGGCAACAGCGGAGTGAGAACCTGCAGGCAGGCGCCTCTGATATTTTTGGCAAATATAAAAATCAGCTGCTGCAGCTTTTCCGCTTAGTGGGAACTCATCTTCAATGTTTCATTTCTCATTTGTCACTTTTGAGAGTGTCTAGCTTAGTGGCGTAATCATTTGGTCTTAATTTAAATAAGCACTTTGGCGTCACATTATTTTCTCAAATATCTATGATTTTTCTCGTGAAGTAGATGTTCATTTCCAAAAAAAATAATCCACATGTAAAATACATATGTACGCTTACTATGAGATATATTTTCAATTTTAGTATAATACCCTATTGCTATCACTTTGAAAGGTTCTAGCCAATAACCTTTCATTAATGAATATTTCAAAACGAAAAATAATTCGATGGTTAGGAATTATCAGTTTTTATTAATTTGGAATTTAAAAGCTATTTAAATTATTTTCTCACAATAGTTACAGAATAGACCCCAAAGCAAATCACTTTTCTTACTTTTTTCATGCTGCTTTGTCTGATGGATTCCAATGTTTCTTCTAAATTCAAATTTTACCTACAAGCTTCGCAAGTCGAAGCGACATCTGCAAAAACTCCATTATCCTCCTCTCGGCCACCGACCGGTACTCCATTACTTTCCCCAGTCGCTTCATTAACGTCTCCGCCTTCGGCTTATCCCGCCGTATTGGTGGGCAGATCAAACAGCGACGCCAAGGGCAAGGTGCCGCCTCCTGTACCGCCAAGGGGAACTCCCAAGGTTAAACGCGGAGGCGAGCACCCGGACAAAGGTGGGACGTTACCGGTAGATGACGTATCTAGCTGGCATGTGCCCGAACCTCGCGAGCTCAAGATTGAATATAGTTAGTTTGTTTTTGAAATTAGAAGTAGAATTGTAGTTTTTATATGTATTTCGCTGAATAGCTTTAATCTGTCTGGATATTTTTTGAAGTGGTTTGTTTTTCTTTTGTTTTTTATAATTTTAATTTAATTTTTTTATTTTATTTGCTAGGTCCATGCACGGTACAACAAAGTGGAAGGAAGTGCACAATTTCGTAAAATTTATTAGTATGTTTTCTATTTTTTGCACTCTGTTATGTTTGGAGTTGTGTCGTTGCTTTTTTTCTAACAGATTTTTTTTTTGGATAGGTATTGGCAGTTAACAATATTTACACACTTATTTGAAGAAATTTACAGTACTTAAGATTTAAAATTCTTATAGTAGTAAGATAGTACGACAAACACAAATATATAGTTTATCTCATACCTACAGAGTAATTGATTCATAATTACTAAACAAAAAGACAAATCGTTATATGATTACGTTTACTCTTATGTAATAATTGGTAGTAACCAAGTCATTATTATTATTAATTATAAAATTAATAAATTTTAAACATGATAATTGGGAAAAGTATAATTCGATAGGTGTCGCACCAAAATGTTAATGTCAATTCTCAAAGGAGTAAAACAAACTTTATTTAATTTGAATCTTGATGTAATCATACAGTGATCTGGCTATGTGTGTTTTTTTTTATACAAATTATATAAATTCAAGTTTAACCTTGTTGGGGATGGACACTAATTACACACAGAAGATTAACTCATTGTTTTATGTGTTATACCATCATTCATTTATATAATGTTAATTTATCTCCCTTAATACATAAATCTCATAAGTACTGTAAATTTTCTTTAGTTTATAAATTAATTAAGTGCAACAATAATCTTTAGTTAGATACTCATTATTTGTATTTTTTAAGGCGTAGTTCCGAGTTGCTGCAGCACTCCGCCACCAACCTATGAGGGCCTAGAAGATGATCCATCTCATGTGAGACTAGCCATGGGAGCTGCATCTTCATTGCCCAGTCACGTACATTCCGGTTCTCATTCTTCGTCCACCCATTCTTACGTTTCTCTCCATCACATTGCCGTTAGGAATTACAAAGACGATTCTCTAAGGTAAGTTAGCACTTTTATAATGATTGTATAAACAAAAAATCTTACTAAAAATTTAATTTAATAATTATTATCCTTGTGGTAATTGGCAAAAAAATATTTAACTGATATTATTAAATTTCATATTTAGAATACACAGTATTAGAAAACCAAAATCTTAAATGATTGATTTTTCTCTATAAACAAAGTGAAAAATTAAAACAAAATAAAATTGTAATTATCATTGTAAAGTTTGGGAACTGTATGAAAAATTATGTAGAAAATTGTTATCGCTAGGGCGGCGGAACAAAGATCGAAATTTAGTAGATCCACACGTTACAAAAAGTAAATTTTAATTTCGGTTTTTTTGTACTTTCAATCTTTGGTCCACTGCCTGTGTTGTTATCATCGCTTTTTACGTTAATCAATCAGTAAAATATGTCTAGTAAATGTAATCATTTATCTTAACATTTTCCATTGTAAATGTAATTTGAGAGCAGAATTTTGAATTTAATCTATTAACTAAAATTTTTCAAATAAGACGAGATATGATTTTTTGGTGGGTTATATTTATAGCGACATAAAGCTAGAATATCGGCCGGAGAACAAGTCCTCTTCGCTTAGCGTTGAGTCGGGCAGTTCAGGTGCGGGTGGACACTCGAGTCATTCCAGGGGGCTGGCATGGACACCCCCAACCTCTGTTGAAGGCTCCACTCCGACCTGGACTGAAGGTACACCCTCTTTTACCGAATCATCAAGTAGTGGAGATATGGGTGAGTGATACTACTGGATGTTGAAGAGTGTTTCAGTTTCCTCAGTTCAAACCTTCGAGGTTGAATTATTTTAAATATAATCATTTTATTGAGTAAATTATTAACTGTTATTTAATTTTGAGACACAAACTCGAAGAATTGAAATTAGCTTTCCGTTTCTTTCTCCTTGTTGTTTCCTTAGAATAGTACTTTAAACGTTTAACCATTTAGTGATGTGATAGGCTATATGCATTAATCTATAGAAAAAGTAGGAATGAATGGATGATACTATTTTTGAAATTTGGAATAATATTGTTATTGCTTTAATATTCATATCAGTTGTACTTGTTAGTTCATTGTACCATTTTATGTGGGATTTACACTTTTGCTGTTTATAATTTTGTTGACATTTAATTTTTATGGCCATTGTATACCATGTTTAAGAAATTATTGTTCTAGATTGTTGCCCATATAATTTTCGATAACAATGTAGAGTAATACATTCTTTATATAAGGGAATCAAAATTATAATCGTCCTTTAAAAAATATCAGATTAACAGTAAGTTTCGTTTTACTTTAATAAACGGGTGACATAAATAACATTTTGTTAATATTCATTCTTGAATTATTCATCGAGGTACAAATAAAGCTTATAATATTGCAGTAAGGCCAAACAACTTTTATAATACTGATAAAATCTTTATTTGCCAGTAATACATTATGAATTAGAGTGAAAGCAAAACACACCTTTAAATAAACTAATCAAATTTATCCTTATCTATGCATAGGTATACATTAAGTAAAACGAATTTCTTTATAAATACATTTAACACTTCTCGAAATATCATAACTAGAATGTTAACAGTTTTTAAATTATGAATTTGATTGCTTTAGGATGTCCAACCACTCCCTTGAGACAATCAACGCATTCGTCTTCTAAATCCCATCACAAAAAAACTGTGGAACATGCTATCAATTGTCTTTCCACCGAAATGGTAAGTACTTTATTTTGTTAAAAATATAAAACAAGAAAAGCATTTTTTTCTACCTCAGACTTACATATTGGACACTTATAGCAATTTTCAAAAGACGAAATCCTTTTATCCTGTTAATAATCGTAGATAATAAAAATCGATCAATTTGATCCATGCTTTTTAATAAATCATATATACGTTTTATGTTTTAGAATTCTTCCATTTTGACAACGGAGTCGTCACGAGCGAGGAAGTAACGTTTTACTTTGGAAAAAGTTGCAAAAAATGTTACAGCGCTAGGCCTTGCTCCGGTTAGCGGCTTATCGCCCCCTTAAACGAGAAAAAATTTCCAGCTACAGAAGTGAGTGCTCGCCGGTTTTTTTTGTCGAAGAAAATCGGCCCGAAGCGCTCTATGAATTTTCTAAAAAAAAAACGCTGGTGTTTTTGTGAAGCTTTAATATCAATGTACAAATTTGGTGGCACGTTTTGTTGTAAATTTACGCTGCGGATGAATTGTGATGGAGTTAGAATGTTCGCCTTGTAACTCTATTATATTTTATCAGCTTATATAAATATATACAAATATGTTTATTGTTTTTTTTTATTGTAAATATTTAATATTGAGAATAACCCTAATGATAATTATGTCTGTAAAAATTACAAGTATAATAAAAATTTTAAGGGAAATATTGAAATTTTTGGTAAATAATATAATTAATAAATTAAATTAATCAGAAAGTCAAAATTACTTAAAAATCAAAATACCTATTAAATATATTTTATGGCGAATCACTTAGTTTGAGAATTTTTTTGAGAGAAATTGTATTTATAACCGAAATTAAAAAATGTCCGTTTGGAAATTCTTAATTCTTCTATAACCCCATTGAAGTTACTTTATCTCTATCATCTATTTTCTTTGTCTATATCCAGATTGCATAGTTTTACTACTAGTTCGATGGTAAGTTCCAAAGTGTTCTCATCAACGACCTTAATTTCATATTTGATAGCATTATTTTCTATTTTGTAAAACTTATGTTTATATTTACCGTATTCCTACAAAATACCAATCAGATTGCTATCTTTTGTAGCTTTAAATTTTATAAAATTTGCAATATCTACATCATTCTAGGATGCGTTTACTTTCCACCAAACTAGATTTTAAAAAGTTATGAACTCTTACGTAGTACTTGTGAATCTTTTAAGTGACATTTGTAGATTAATTGTATAATATGGCGATTATAACTGACCTCAAATTATAAGCCTGATGAATATACCACCTTCATATTTTATCGATACAAGACAGCTTTATTTTTTTTTAAATAGCGATAAATATATTCAATAGAAATATTAAACTTGTAAATAATCAGGGACGCGCCGTTCATATGGGCAAGGTCGTGCGGCGCCAATGCCTTAAAAGCGCATTTACATAAAACCAAAAAATTATCTACCAATACTGGCGGTGAAATTTTTTTTATATAAAAATTAGGAACGATATCAAGAAACCCGTATTTTAAATTATCTCGAAAAATAGACAAGAACAAGGTCAAAAATGTCTGTTCCACTGTGAACATATGCGTTTGCATTTTAGTGTGAATTATCAGTGCTCAAAATAATCTTAAATTGTCCAAAATCTTCTAAAAATTGTCTAAATTAGTAATAAAACGGTTTAAAGTTACTTAAATTGTTCAAAATCATCTAAAATGGTCTAAAATTGTCCAAAATCTAAAAATTGTCGAAATAGTTACCTAAAATGGATCAGAGAATTGTTCAAAATAATCTAAAATTGTCTAAAACGGTATGAAGTGACTTAAATTGATCAGATAATTGTTCAAAATTATCTTAATGGTCTAAAAATTATCTAAAATAGTAATAAAACGGCCTTAACTTGCCCAAATTGATCAAAGAATAGTTCAAAATAATCTGAAATAGTCGAGTTGTCCAAAAAAAGAATTATTGAAAATTACCAAAATTAATAAAACGGTCTAAAGTTACCTAAATTGATCAAAGAATTGTTCAAAATAGTCTAAAAGTACCTAAAATTGTCCAAAATGGTCTAAAATTCCCCAAAAATGAACCAAAGTTACCTAAATTGATCAGAGAATTGTTCAAAATAAATGGCCTAAAATTGTCCAATTATCCAGCGGTATGCATTTGGAAGAATATGTCACCTATCTCCTCCTATTTGTTACGCCACTGACATTTGAAGCTATTTTAATTTTTTTTTGTATTGCTCAGTAATTTTGGCTCAATAAATATAAAGGCGCCTATCATTATTTGGCACGACAGCGCTGAAAAGTACTTGGCGCGTCCCTGTAAATAATTAACATATATACCAAACTAGAAATAGTCTCATAACATACTACTTAGCGAGAAAAAATAAATCCCTCATCTTCATACTTGGCTCCCCGAATTTATAATTCCCTTCCTATAGAAGTTAGAGAAAAGAAAAAACCATATAGATTTAAAAAGCATCTTAAAAAATTAATATTTCAGCAGCCAAGAGCACTAATTGAAAATATACTAAATCAAAAATAAATACATACAAAACAATAAATTATTTTTATCGAACATTAATATCTGAATATGAAACTTACCCTACTAGACTATAATTACCTGATTGTGACAAATTTTCTAGATATACGATGCGACACTTAAACCTGATTAGACTTATTATGCCACGCACACAAGTAGCATTTTTTGTAAAATACTACTTCTGTGGCTTTCTCCCTGTTATTCTTTTATAAGACTTTTCTGGTATCATTCTAGATTTGATCTTCAGATCTGACTTTATCTAGAGAATGTTAAAAAGTTCCACCCACCTGTTGAGTTTGTGTAAAAATATCCGATTTCTTAAAAGAATTTACAAACCTCAATTATTCAAATTGAATTCATTTTTTGTTATTTTGCATGTTTATTCGACTCTTATGAATAAAATAACATTTTAATTGTCTCTGTAATATTTACGTTTTTTGTTATTGTACATATTTTTTAGACTTATGACTGCTATAGATTCATTCCATCATTTTTTTATGTATTACGTAATTTTTGTTTTGTCTATCTTTCCATGCGAATTTTTAATATTTCACGAAGATTTTTTGACATTTAACGCAACTTTTTGGAATTTTCGTGGACAATTTTGCTTTTTTCAAAATTTGACGCACATTGCTACAACTTATACACCACTATAAAGAAAAACACTACAACCTTTTACATATTTTATTCGTAATCACAATTTGACATTGCTTTTATAATACTGGATAATCGGTGAACATCGGCCACCAACTTATTCTTGTGGTTGCCATTAAAAATACCACAATAACCAACGTTAACATTACAAACGGCTTCATCTTTTTATAAAAAATTTAACTGCGAAGTTTATATTTAAATAATTTTACTCCTACGTCCAGTAATAAAATTCGAAATACATAATATAAAATTAATTTTTAATAATAGAAATAATTACATTTTTAATGATTAAAATAATTACTATTTATAAAATAATTACTTTTTATAAAATAATTACTTTTTATAAAATAATTACTATTTATCGATAATAAAATAATTAACCTGAATCGTTCCACAATAGATTAATTTTTAACAAACATAAGATAATAATAAAAATACTTAATAATACATATTCGAATCCTTTTTGAAAAGCAAATCATATAATTATAACTAAATGATAAAAACTATCCCCAAAGGATGGTACCAAATATGCTTCATCTGCATTTATTCTAGTTAAAGTATAAAAGTTAGTAATTACAACCTAAAAAAACTAAACATTACAGAGTTTCACTTAACGTTTGATGAATATTTAGAATTATTAAAACTAAAATGTCTTATACACCAAATTTACCAATGTATTATACTTATTACAGATAGATTATATTTGTCAAATAAATATCGCAACATAGAAAATATTCTATTTATTGTTTTAAATCGTTGATGAACTTCTAACTGTCTTAATATGTAAGTAATACTATCAATAACTAGTAAACAAATTTGCAACAAGTTTTTAAAAAGTGCTCTCGAAAAATTTGTTTTTTTATAGTAACCCGTTTTTGCTTTAGAAACAATTCTAACTCGTTGATACAAGACATTAATTGCACTGTGGTATTTACATTTATATAATATATATGATTCAAAATAAATTCAACATTAAACTCATCTAAGTTCTTTGAATATTCTACGAAGTCAATTACTACGGCCAGCCAATATTTCACCTTTGCTAAGTATGGCAAAACTTGGTATTGAAATCGTGCAAAAATCTCAAAAATTTGTTTTGCTCCAAATGACTTAAAATGTCCTGAAACGTGGAAAAAATTGATTTTCCGCGAAAAAAAAAAGTGTGTGTGGATGTCTGTGCGCACGATAACTCGAGAACGGTACAGCCGATCCGGAAAATTCTTTCGGCCATCGGTTTTTATTCAAAAAAGAAAGGCTCTATCAAAAGATGAGCAAATTTGGTTCCGAGGATCCCGGTCCCGCCTAAGTGAATTCCGATTTTTTCGAATCGGACTTTCTTCCGCTGACGGAAACCGACCGTAGTCTTGAAAAATCGCGCAGAGATTATTCCTTTTACTAGTTTTTCAATTGAAAAGTTACCATTTTTACTTATATAAAATGCTTCATCTCCACATCCTCCACAATTTTCTAATACAAACTAAAAGTTGAATATAAATAAAATATTTTTTGAATTTTTTATAAATTATATTTAAAGAATGAAAAAATAAGAAAATAAACGGTTTTGGTTAATTTTTAATTACCGATCTCTGGTGGTTATTAAATTATCATTTTTTATAAATTGTCCAACAACTAAAACGACACCTTCAGCGTCCCCACTTCTCTAATTTTCAATTTGTTCTTTCGTTCCCTACTTCTCTAATTTTTAACCAAGCGGTCAGTTTAGTAGTTGGACAAAGTTTACTTTAAACCACATTTTGAGACAGGTTAAAAAAAGTAAAAACATCATTTTTTCAACTTTTTGGAATTTTGGTACATAATTTTGCTTTCTTTTAAATTTGACGCATATTGCTACACCTTATACACCACTAAAGAAAAACACTACAACCTTTTACATATTTTATTCGTAATCACAATTTGACATTGCTTTTATTATAGTGGATAATAATCGGTGGGCCACCAACTCATTTTTGTAGTTGCCATTACAAATACCACAATAACCAACGTTAATATAACAAACGGCTTCATCTTTCTATAACAAATTTAACTGCGAAGTTTATATTTAAATAATTTTACTCCTACCAGTAATAAAATTTGAAATACATAATATAAAATTAATTTTTAATGATTAAAATAATTACTATTTATCGATAATAAAATAATTAACCTGAATCGTTCCACAATGGATTTATTTTGAACAATTCGTTTAAACAATTATAAGATAATAGAAATACTTAATATTACATATTCGAACCCTGTGGAATCCCGAAAGTTGGTGACATAAATCAAATACTCATACTAAAATATAATTTAAACAATGAATAAAAAGCCAACGAATCCTACTTACCTTGTCCAAATCCTGCCTTCCAGAATCTTAGTTGCTCAAGAATTCTTAAATTCACAATACGTAGAATCCAAATATGTAGAAATGTACTGGGTGTTCTATTTGAATTTCCAATTTTGATGCAATTTCCGGTCAAACCAAATGTCTTTTCTTGGTCCCATTTTAGATTTGATCTTCACAGCGAATGTTGAAAAGTTCCATTCACCTGTAGAGTTGAACATCAATATCAATCTTACAAAATATATTCCATTCAAATCTAATTCTTGCAGTAACTAAATTTTACAAACATGTGGACTGGGACGTCAGTGAATAAAGTATCGAACATGTCAGGGTTGAGAAATTCAATATTTTAATCGCAGACATCAATCGACTTGTCCCAAAAAGAAATTAAAAACATTAAACAAATAAAATTTAATTTAATGAAAAATTAATAACCCTGAATAGTAGAAGAATTTTGTCTTACATTTTCAGTCATGATACATTAAATATAATGTTGCTATTTCTTGTAGCCTGGCAACTGACTTCTCTAGTAATTTGCACTTTCAGAATTTCTTTAAAGAACTCGCTTACATGCTTCAGTTTGATATCACTAAACCCGCGGTACGGATGTGGATTTCCACCAATTTTCTTAAAACATTGCCATTCCTGACTTTCTATGTCAATTATGTCAACAATGTTTGCTTTCCCCAACATAGGAAAATAATAACTTGGTATAAATCCGGTGATAAATCTAAGGTTTTAAATTATCCTGGAATATCGATTATATTCTGTATTTCTAATGTTATGAAAGAATGAGATATTTATGATATTTCTGTGATACAGTACATTTAGAAATAAAAAATTTTGCAAGAACATCTAAAAGTACAATTTTTAAATAAAATGTACATATTAATACCCAGGTTAATAAACAAATCGAAAAAAACTTCTGAAGAAGAGTTTATGCTTGAAATATGCAAACTAAATAAGCAGAAACAAGAGCATCGAGTTCAAAATATATCTGTTACAATATAAAATGAAGATAGAGAAAAAGTAAAAGTGCTTAAATTATTTTATCACAGTCACAGTTACCAAGTACATAATAGTATACTTTATAGCCGTGCTGACACTTTATGGCCAGCGTGGGCATAAAGACAGTTTTTGTTCAACTTATTAAACCTTTAATAATAAACTTACAAATTATGAAATAAAAATGTTATGTAAATACTAATAAGATACCTTTTTTTCTAATTAATTTATTGACCAACGGAATATGTGAACCGAAGTTAAATTTATCGAAAAACTATTACTCAATTTTCTAGCCAGAATTATCTCGACTAGATTTTAACAAGAAACTACTAAATTTTAGTAAACTCTTTGATTTAACCAGAAACCCATGGAACAACTCCAGAATTTGCGCTTATACCAAGACAATTAACAAAAATGATAAGCTAGTTAAAAATAAGAATGAAACTATGAAAATGAGAAATTAACTGAATAGAATAACTAGATTCTCTTTGATATTTGCACATCCCACTGTACTTCAAATTTCCCTCGTTTGTTAATATATGTTCCAATGTAATATAATTCATAAATTTTTATTATTTAAACTGAAAATACAAATAACCGAAAAATATTAAAATTATAGGTGGATAATAAAAAACACTACATATATTTATTATTTATAATTGAAAAATTATTTCTTTTTCTTTTTTTGCCACATTTTTTGTTAATGTGGCATGAAAAGCTGTTTCACTTTTTGAAAAGCAAATCCTAGAATTAACTAAATGATAAAAACTATCACCAAATGATGGTACCAAATACGCTTCATCTGCATTTATTCTAGTTGTATAAAAGTTAGTGATTACAACCTAAAAAAACTAAATATTACAAAGTGTTTCACTTAACGTTTGATGAATGTTTAGAATTAAATCTAAAATTTACCAATGTATTATACTTACAGATAGATTATATTTGTCAGATAAATATCGCAACATAGAAAAGATTCTATTTATTGTTTTAAATCTTTCAGGAACTTCTAACTGTCTTAATATGTAAGTAATACTATCAATAACTAGTAAACGAATCTGCAACAAGTTTTTAAAAAAATGCTATCGAAGAAATTGTTTTTTAAAGTAACCTGTTTTTGCTTTAGAAACAATTCTAACTCGATGATACAAGACATTAATTGCACTGAGGTATTTACATTTGTATAATATATATGATTCAAAATAAATTCAACATTAAACTCATCCAAGTTCTTTGAATATTCTTCTACAAAGTCAAAGGCTATTTCTGAAAAAATTAAATTTTCCTTATATGTCTATATTACTTATACCTATCTATATAGGTACCTCTTAATTTTTCAATTGAAAAGTTACCATTTTTACTTATATATAATGCTTCACCTCCACATCCTCCACAATTTTTAGGAAGTTGAACTGATACACAAAGTCTTAAACTAAAAGTTGAAATATTTTTTAGATTTTTTATAAATCATATTTAAAGAATGAAAAAATATAGAGAAATTAAATGTTTTTGGTTAATTTTTAATTACCCATCTCTGGTGGTTATTAAATTATCATTTTCAACTTAAAAACATTTTGAAACAGGTTTAAAAAAAAGTCAAAATATTATTTTTTCAACCTTCAACCAGTTGATCTTGTTAATTTGGTTATAAAGAAATAGAAAGGTCTTAAGAAATATATACTTTACCACACTGGAAGTGTAGCTTCGAAATATCCAGAAAATTCAATAATTCTCTTTGTAAGAATAACATTTTTAAGTATTTCATCCAATTTTTCATTGTAACTGAGAATGCAGCCATCCACTAGTTCTTCTTTAAATATGACAAGAGCTGATTTAGCCTCCTCAGATGATGAATTGTTATTATCACAAATATTTCCAAAACGACTTAACAGTTTCTTATTATGAGGGAAATCTAAAATAGTAATATCGTTCATTTTTTCAACAAAATTTAACCGGTAACACAATTCTTTTTCCATAAAGTATCAATATCTTCTTCTTTATTTCTAACAAGTGTCCTCTTATTGAATAGCAAACGGCTAGGACGTAGTAACGGCTTCCTTATCTGAAAAACAAAAATGTACACGGGCTAATTAAAACGCAAGTATTTCAGATAATGGAAAAAGGAACTACATTTCATAAATTTTTCGTTTAAAAAAACTGATACCTTATTTAAGGTATTTAAACCAGCTTTATGTATATGGGTGGATTCGGTTATGAGATAAATTGTTGTTGATACAAATATTTTCAAAACGGCTTAATATTAGAGAGTTATTGGAAGTTCTTATTCTAAATGAAATCTAAAATAGTAATATTTTTCAAACGAAATTTTCCCGGTATTATACTTCTTTTTATTTCTAACAAGTGTCCTCTTATTGAATAGAAAGCGGCCAGGATCATGGCGTAGTCACGTTACTCGTGCTTCCTCGCCTGAAAAACAAAAATTTACAGGCTAATCAAAAGGATAAAGCGTTGTCTGAATAAGTATTTCAGACAACGGATAAAGGAACTATATTTCATAAATTTTACGGTATTGGGGAAGAACTTACACTGCGTTATCTATCGATTTAACTGCGTTTAAAAAAACTGACTTTATTTTAGGTATGTAAACCGGCTTTCTGTCAGAGTTGCCAATTTAGCGGTTAATTTAAATAACTTCAAAATTCCAAAAACAATTCTAAAACACGTATTTTTTTTATACCATTGTCTTGGGTATAAGAGCTTTAATTAAAAATTCAAATTACAAAAATCGGGTGTTTTTTTGTGACAAATAAACAATTTTTTGGATTGTAAAAATTAAATGGTGCCGGAAATATTCAAATTCTTCGGAGACCCATTTTCAAATAAACTGAAATAAGAAAAATCGACTCCTAGGGCTGATTTTTTATGGAGATGTTGACGTAACATGCAAAAAAAAATTCAAAAAAGCGAAAAATACTTTTCTCTGACATTTTCTTTATTATTTATAAATTTATTTTTATTTTTGAAAATATAGGGCCGAGATAATTAATCTCAGTCTGTTCAACAATTAAAATAAAATTGCACCATAATAAATATGTCTTATTCATTAGACTTCCTAAAGATGTAAAAGTTATAGCAAGAATAAATAAGGAAATCAAACTACAATTTAATTCTTATTTATTACACAGTAATGACGCTAATATATACAGCAAAAAATATATATCAACAATTAATTTCATTTTTTTCTTTCTATATCACAGTAGAAAAGTACATCTAAAAACTATTAACAAATCCTTTCTCTTTTCAATCGAGATATGGGCATAAATAAAGTTTGTTTCATCCATTTCCAGGCTTTAAACATTGGTTCATAGTGAGAACATTTTTCCTCAAGTTGTGGCTCATTTAATGCATGGTATGTGTATCTCATCCTTTCAGGTAAAAAGTAATGTATTGTAATAAGATCTTTTAATTGACAAAATTCGTTGACTTGTGTATTTGCTGTAAAATCCATATTAAATTTAGGAATAATTCCAATTTTCTCAGCGCAAATACCTACAGAAAAGAAATTTCAAAATGACATAATTTAATCTAAACGATAAATATTGATCCAAAATGTATTATAAAAGAATAGCCAGAATTGAAAAAACGATATTTTTTGGTGAAATTAAATAATCAGTATTACTAATATTACCTGTAATATATACATCTTCTAAGTGAATGAGAGGTATCGCTAATGCAGCATTATACAATTTTTTTGTGACATCTATTGACATAACGTAACCTGTTCCAGATAAGAAGTTTGGAAAAAATGTGTTATTATACATGTAATTTGGACAATACCTGAAAATAAAGATTATAAATCTCGCAAGCTACTTTTAGCAAAAATTTTAAAATAAAATTACATTTTGTTGTTATTTTGTACAACCAAAATTAATTTTGTACCTTGAAACATTTTCGAGCAACAAAAACACTGTTACCGTTAATCTAAAAATAAATGTAAAATAATAAGCATTACATTAATTTATGGAACGCATTTCAAATGGTGATACACCTACCAAAATGATATTTCAATTTCAATCACATAACAATTAGGATCCTAGTTAAGTTTCGAATGATCTGTACAAATAAAAGAAACTTAAACCTAAAATTGAATATGAAAAGTACATTTGAAGCAAAATTTTTTACTACGACTGGATAGAGGAATTTTTGAATTAACTAATGGTGCAAAAATATTACTTTGGTTCCATTTAAAAAAATAATCAATGCCGTACTGGAGACCTTTCTACTGGACCAATTTAAACCAAAAACTAATGGTCGCATTTGAGGCACACGAAACCTTTATACCAAACGTTTGCATGTTTTTAATGGAGTTTTGATTTTGTATCTTGCAAAAATTGTGTAAATCTCACGAAAATCGATAATTTTATAGAAAAAAGTAAGTATTTATTTTATTTGAATTGGGAATTTAGAACACTCTACATACGTTTCACTAACTATATTAGCATGAGTTTTATCATCAACTCCTAATGATGCTAACATAGTTAGGTAAACGTGGTGACGAAATTCTTCAACATTTATTTTAGTATCGATAGCAGGATGCACTTTTAATTACTGGTTTAGCTTTTTGGGATAACACTGCATGCTCATAAAAATTGAGTTCTAAAATTCTTATCTATTTAGTTGTTGGTAGCAAGAAATTTTATTTCAAGCAAGTTTTACTTTTTCAAATATTTTCATATCCTTTTAAAATTGTATAAAACACGAAAATCGATTATTTTATATGAAAAGTTAGTATTTATTTTAATGCTAGTAGCAAAATGCATTTTTAATTACTGGTTTATGTTTCTCAGATACTTCTGCATGCTTTTAATTGATTTTTAATTTTGTATCATGCAAAAATACACTTGCGCAGGCATAAAATGGTAAGAAATTCCTGAAAATCAATATATTTATAGGAAATATACTTATTTTGGTCTAGATTCAGTCAAAAATTGATCTGACCACAAAATGGACTAGCTCATTAGAAAGCTCTTTTAAAATGAGCAAATTATGACGCTTATTTATTCTGTATCTATTGGACATCACAAGATAAATGGCTTGCTAGTTTTACATACTCTTAAAAAAAAATAGTTTTACAAATTTAATGTTAATAGGCTTACTTCTTTTTTAAATTAGTGTTGTTTACTTACCATTTGCTTGTGGGGTCCTTAATGGGCTTGGTACCACACATCATTCTTCCCAATAAAACATTTTCAAAATCATTTCTATCTATTAGCAACTTAATTAGTCTTGGTATGTTAACAAACATATCATCGTCTGTTTTTAAAAGGAATTTTGCTTTACCCATGCATTTTTCGGATGATACTTTTAACATAAGAACAGATTTGAGAGTTAAGTTATAATAAGAGTCTGTAAAGTCTTCTTGGATGATATCTTGGTATTGTTCGCCTTCAATGAGGATTGTATCCTAAAAAAATATAGTTATTCAAAATATTTTAGTTTTCTTCATACTTATTATCGAAGAATTGTGAAAATAGGAAACAAACTGCGGCTATTAGCCAATAGTTTTCTCTACTTACACTTTATCATAAGTTTTGTTTTTATTGCTGGTTGATTTAGCAGGTGTCATTGTTGATTATTGTGAAATATGGAACCACAGTTAGAATAAGTATTTTTTATGTATACCACTTTATAAATAATTACTAATGCATGTGTAATGTTTTACCAATGAGTATATTTTTTAAGTCGATCAAATTTTATTTTGTTGTTGGTCATCCATAAAAGTTAGTGTTACATATAAGTAATGCTAAGATGAAATGGGAGCATATTTTGAAGATTTGTTGTTGTATTTCCTCTAGGATTCTGACTTTCAGTGATTTTTTCTTGATTGTTATAGGTGATGGTCAAAATGTAGTATGACCAATATGGATAACTTTATTAAACTGACATAGATATTTTTTCAGGTGTAGGTTCACCCTTCAAATGGCAATGCCGATGATAATATGGATATAGCTGCCACCTATACCGAACCCTTGAAATGAGTATGTTTAGAGACAATGATTCTGGTGACAATAATGGGCATAGAGATCTGAATAGGCTAATAGGACGACAGCTTCGTGTACACGTGAAAATTCAACAGAAGAATAATCTCCGGATAAATAATGAAACAACAGAACAGAACACAACAGAGCCTTTCCCAGAGAAAAACAAATTAATTTTAAATGAATATCCGCGATCTTCAGAGGACAAGTAGGGTTTTTCCCCCTTCAGATTATTCAGAATTTTTCAATTATACACCTATATATCCTAAATAAGAAAAGAAGAAGTTGTGAACTTGAAGAATGTAGTTCTAGAGAAAAATGTGTTCAAAATGTGTCTTTGCATCGATTGTCACGTAGCTTTTCACTTCACAATAAATAAAGTTCTTTTTTGTACCTATATCTTCCTAGCGTTACATATATGTAACACCATTAAAACTATATAATTTTTTATTAAAAAATAAGTTTTTTTGTTTAGTACATTATCATACAGCACTTTTATTCAATATAAACAATATTTTTCCAAAAAAATATAAATTCAAGTTATTAAAGGGTTAATGCATACTGATAATGTTAATGTTAATTATATTTTGTAAATATGTACCTGCATAGAAGGTTCCAAAGAATTTCCAATGAAAAATACTAAATTTATGCTCTTTCCAAAAACAGATTTTTGGCTACCCCATGTATCTCTAATTGCTTGTCTAGCATTTAAATTTGAAGGTGCTGAACTTACAACAATTAAAAGGAAAGAGGGTTTTAAGCAAAAATTTAAAGGCAATATCTGTGTAGATCCTTCAGTTACATAGAGACTAATATTTCTTAATACGTCTTTACCCCATCCATCAACTTAAACAAATAAATAGATAATTGAAACGATTGACTCACAAAAGTTCCATATCAAATGTTAAAAAGGGTACGAGAGAAAATAATGACAAAATACAAAAGCAAAACGTAATACATAAAACAAAAATACCAAAAATTATAGTTCATGTTATTATTATTTCTTACCTTCACATTCCAAGTTTGTGAAAAAGATGAATATTTGAAGAACACTAACAATTAAAGCTGTGGCATAAACATATTCAATTCTTGGTTTCATTCTCAAGTGAAACTAGTAACAGAATTTTTACACAACAAATTTATTTTTCTTGTGAGTTTAGAAAGTTTAATGTTTTTATGTATTTGTTGTATTCCATTTTTAAATTAAAATAATCATCGCCATGACAGAGATTAGTTGTTTGTAGCCAGAAGCAAAAAAATAAGACAAATAATGTTATTCCTTGACTTTATAATTTACACCCTTCAGCCCTTCTCATAACCATAACGATTCTCATTTTAACTACACATGTGTATGACATTTGACGTATGTCAAAACTATCAAAGTTAAAATTACTCAATATTGGTATAACTGGAGCGCGTTCCACAACCCCAACTTTTCGCTCAAGTTGTTCAAATACCTTTAATAATTTACGATTCTTTATACTAAGTGCTTTTTTAAGATAACAAGATATTATACAAAAATATTTTTTGATTTCACACATAAAAAGCACAAAATTAATGAAAGCTGGCACAACTTTTAATATAACAAAAAGTAGAAATGCACAAAAATCGCGAATAGCGCACAAAAATTGCCTATAAAACACACAAAATTATGAAAAAGGTCTGAGTAGATTGTATTATAATTGTTGTGCTAACTTTATATAAGTTTTTTGCTCATCCGTTCCAAAAGCTTGTCACTCGACATCGTGTAAGTTTTGGAACACGCTCCTCGGGAGAACTGCGAGCTTTGATTGGCGTCCGTTAAATTTTGAAGTTTTCCTAACCTCAATCTTTTTTATCTAACCTTTAACCCGGTCTTTAACTTCATTTTTTTTCGATAGTTTTAGATTTCTTTTTATTTTCCTTCATACAATCAGTAAATATGACTGTAAAATTCTGCCTAATAGTTGCTGTTTGTCAAAATATGGGTATTGGAAAGAACAATACCTTACCATGGAGGCTGAAGTAAGAAAACTTTTAAAATTAACTCGTATAAATCATAACTGACCTTTGTTTTTATAGATCAGAAATGGCATATTTTAATAGAATGACATCAAATACTATTGATGCCGAGAAAAAAAATATTGTTATTATGGGCCGAAAAACATGGGATTCAATAGGAAACAATATGAAGCCTCTAAAAAATCGTATTAATTTCGTTTTATCTCGCTCAGATTTAGATTTGAAAAGTTATAAGGATACTTATTCTTTTAAGAATTTGGAATCATGCTTGGAAAAGTTAGAAAATACTGAATTCAAAAAGTTCTACGAATCTGTATGGATTGTAGGTGGTACTAAAGTTTATGAGGTAAGTTAAGTTTTGTTTGGCATACTTCTGTTTTTTGTTTCATTTCTTAATATTAACAAGTATTCCATGTCAAATAAAATTAACTAATTGCAGATTTTCACACTTAAAATAATTGTTCAGTATTACTTATTGCTTTTATTGAACTCTAAATTGTTATAGTGTTGACAACCTGAGCTATTAAACAGAATCGTTTAATTTGAATATCTGGATAATTTACTAATTTTTCAAGGATGACTAACAAATTATTTAGTGCTTCAAAGTACTTCTAAATATTTAGAAAAAAATAAATCAACGAATATGACTGTCTTGTACATGTCTTGTTATATAAAATCAATTTTACTTCTAGATAAATAAAATAATATGCATAAATAATATTTTACGTAAATTAAGTTTTTTATTTAAATATTTGACTAGTCGTAATGTTAACTATTAATTTATTATATTCTGTAGAACACAAAAAACTATGACAATTGTATGAATTTTCTAATGTTTGTTATTAGTTTCAAGTTATAACTAAATTTATTTTAGGATGCTATGAAATCCAGGAATTTTTACAGATTGTATTTAACAAATGTAATGAAAACTTTTGATGTCGATACATTCTTTCCGCCAATACCTGAAAACTTGAAAAAAGTTAGGTAAGTATCATTTTACTTTCCCTATTTTATAAAATATATTTGACAAATATTTTTATTAATAAACATGAATGTCTAATAGCCATATTTTATAAAATATTTTCTCTACTCATGTATATGAAAATGATCGTTTCTTCATTGGCTCCTCTACATGAAAGTGACATTTTCTTACACTAGAGATGAAAAAAATATTTGTGGTACTTCGAGAGATGTTTCGGATCATATCTCTCTTTCTCAAAATAGTAATTGCCAAAGAGAAACTATACACCATTTATTTCACTCTTTTCAAGCTAAAAAATTTCGTTTGATAGTTCAGTAAAAACATTCACATGGAAGACTGTTATTCATGTCAATTTATAGGTTTATACAATTATATTGAACTTCTAAATAAAGTTCTGAAAATTGTAATCCTGTATTTTATACACAATAGGTATCGTAGAAAAAATAGCATTTCCTACTCGAGATGAAATACGTTTTTATGTTCGTGAAATTTTCACTCACGAAAAAAAAACAGTATTTTCATCTCTTGTTGTAAAATATACTATTTTTATAATCTTGTATATTTGTCTTTTATTGCTGTAAAATACTTAATAAAGAAAAATTTCATATCCAGTATCATTTATAATTAAATATTGGCCTTATGTCAGTTGTAAGTAGTTATAAAATCAATACAAAATGTTTACTTAATATGTAAGAAAAGTTTTTTGTCAGAGAAAAGTAGGTCGGTTTTTAATTTTTTTTTAGGTTTTGAATTTTAACTCTGGAGTCTTCTAAATTATCAAAAAGTGAAATAGAAACGTCTGATAAACTAACTAACTATTAGAAAGTGTTTGCATATTCCCAAATATTTTTTCATGAACTGTTTAAAAACCACTACTTGTAGTATTTTGGTACAAAAAATAGTTAATTGTGTCACGAAAACATTAAAATATCACAAATATAATTTTTTCAGGTTTTTTTTTTACAAAATACGCATCTATAATACTATTAAAAGAGAAAGTGGACTATTCAAACATGGAAACAGGCATATTTTAAAAACTACAAAAAATAATAGACAACAAATGAAAATCGCATGGAAAATGAAAGAATTTGCTTTTTTCTCGTTGATTAATTAAACAACTATATTCCGAAATCTAATCAGTTTTTCCTTGAACTGATACAAAGTAAATGTAAAAAGCTGGACTCTATTTAGCTTAACAAAGCATGAAGTGTTTTTGGGTATTTATGAGAAATGGAACAACCGATTCGCATGCCGTTTTTAGCAAATGATAGACAATTATTGGCACAAACTTTGAAACTCAACATGTATTGGGTAAAAGTAAGTAGTTTTCTCGGAAAATGTAAGTGTGGTTTTTCTACAAAACGAAAATCACGTTGGGAATATGACAAAAACGATAATAGCGAAATATCAAAAAAAAAATTGAAAAAGTAATTTTCTACGAGTAGTTTCACCGAAAAAAATTCGATTTTCATAAAAATAAATGGACAATTTAAAAACACCTAAATTGACGATTTCTGAAATTTTTAAAATGTTGGAAACATTTCTGGCGTGGACTGAAGAAATCTACCTAAAAGCTAAAATCCATTTTAGGATTTTGATAATTTTTAAGAGTTCAGCATATGCAGAATCGAATGAGACAAGTCTCGTGTCGCAAAAAAAATTTGTTCAACGAATTATACTACCTACACATTTTTCTGTTATGGCGCTTTCCATGAAATTTATATATCTGTCTCAATAAATCGAATGTCTTTAAATAATACAAGTTTCCTCATTCTCAACTGTTTTTTAATGCAATTACTGTAATAATCCAACCAATTAAGTGGTTTAAAAAATGTTTAATTACAAAATAATCTGATTAAAATTATACTTTTTTTGTAGCGATCCTACCGTACCAGAAGAAGTACAACATGAGAATGGTATAGACTTCACTTATAACATCTACGAAAATCCTGAATTTGGAAAATAATCTAGTGATTAATTTGTCTACCTAAAGTTATTAATTATTACATTCCATTTTACATACTGATTATATTTTTTTATGAGTTATATTAATAATAATAATAATCATATTTTCTTAATTTATTGTATTAATTTTATTGCCTTGCCTTAAACATTGATTTTAGACCTTATGACCTCATTAGTTATTATCTACAAGACTTAAAATAAACAAATCTTGTTAGTTGGTGGGTATTTCGTAACTTGCTTTTTTAGTGGCACTCTTTTGTCAAAATGAAACTAATTTCTAATCGTTCAATAAATATAATCGAAAGTACAAAATGTGTTTATTGAATCATTTGAATTAAGTATAATACATTTTTTTGTTTTATGTTGATTAGATTGAAGCAAACGATTAAAATTAAACCGAAAAATGTAAATTCAGCAATGTCACAAGGCTTTACAAAAATCCATACAAATAATATACTTAATCTTGAAAGTTTACAATTATTTATTAAAAAATTACGGAAATCCAACATTGGTACTTATATTTCATTTAGGATAGTTCCATAAACATTATTTTATATAAAAATAAAACAATCTCTAAAACTACTGGTTATAGTATTGTAGTGTTTTAATAGCTATACATCTTGGTAAAGTACCATTACTATTATAGTATAGTTGTTAAAAGTCTCGTCCATAAACAGGCCTTAGAAGATAGCTTATTTTTATTTAAAATAAATGACTAGACATTAACACATTTGAATAACATACAATAAATGAGACGTAAAAAATACTACAGAAATAAAATATATACCAGAAAAAAGGAAACACTTAATTACAGGGTGGCAAATAAGGGTACCTAATACTTCAGATGATAATAAAATGGTTTCTTGTTTGAATTTAATATAAAGTTCAAAAACCGACTCAATTTATTTCTGTAAATAAAAACTGCGTTTTATCGTAATAAAACGAATTATTCATGTTTTTTGTTATCATATAATGTTACATAAATTTTGATTATTAGAAAGTAAACTATCAAATAAAGATCATAAGATCGAAATGTATGTTACATTACAGGACAGCAAAGAACCAATCACAATGTTTTAGAATAAGAAAACAATCCGGTGTTTAAATATTTGACTATTTTTCTTAAAAATATGTGAAGACAATTTTTTAGACTATATTGAAAACGTCCAAAATTTTTCCATTGCATTTCCCGTAATGTAAAATAGTAATATCAAGAGAACAAAAATAAATTGACAGATTATTGGAAAACTTGTCAGGTAATTGGTATGAGAGCACGCTTGGCTTGAATTTAACATTTTTGCAATCAAACTGATGACAATGACATCACTAAAAAAACGTCGTCAATCAACAAAATATTATAAAAAATGAGTTGAATGTAAAAAACTTCCTTTACCTTTGTATAAAAATAATAATTTGCAACCAAAAAGAAAATTTAGCGTTTTAAAATACATGTGATCTGCATATCTCAGATACTGACCTAAACTGTTTACCCACAGACTATCAGACAGACAATCTAATTAACTCCCTACCTATAGCAAAGCTGTCAGAGCTTAATAATGCAAATACATTATTCGCAGAAAAATAATGATGTAAAATTGGACTGAAATACGTGATTAAAAATACTGCAAAATAATTGGAAAATATAGTTATTTACGTGTCAAGCTCAAAAAGTTGTTGTTGAACAGAATATTTATTGCTTGAAATATTTTTTCTTTAATGCAACTTTTGACATAAGAGCTCGGGAAAGTACATACTTTGTCGAGCAGTTATGTCACTTTACCAAGCAGTTAGTACTTTGCCGAGCAGTTATGCATAAAAAATAATAATAAAAAGAAATATTTGATTTTAAATATTCTGAGCTAATGTACTAATGTTTAGTGAAAATATGATCTGTAATGATTATATACAAAAATCATAACATGATATAAAACCCTTGTGGTGAAAAAACAGTCTTCATTTGAAGAAAACTCTTTTATGCTATAATTATCAACACCTATCATTTTTTACAGAAGGATTTAAATCAATAAAATATTGATGAGCCATAGCGTCATCTGCCGACATTCTACCCATTGGGTTACATACTAACAACTTTTGAAGCAAGTCCCTACCCCTGTTTCCCAATTTGGGTACTACCTGAAAAAATAAAATTGGCATTTAGTAGTGACATAAAAATAAAACTAGCAATTTTCTTAGTGTGTCAAAGTATCCATAATATAAGAATCAGGATTAATAAGATTAATCTTAGATTCAGTCACCTTTTAAAATAATTAATTAGCTATGACTATGATCTGATTCAAAACTATTAAACACCGAGTTCAAAAGTAAATAACAAAAAAATTGAAAAATTAAAAAATAACATGATTTTTTGACAATGTTTCTACATAATTTCAAAATTTAAAAAGTTCAACTTAATTTTGTTTTAGTAAGTAAAATGCTTGCAATAAAATGTGACCAAATTAAAGATAAATAAAAACATATTTATTGGTTTCCCAAATGGCAAAAGAAAGTCTCTTAATAAAAACATTAAAAAAGAATTAGAACTTTTTATATATTTTTTTAAACATTATCTTCAGTGTCTTGATATTTTAAGTTAATGATAATTAACTATGACAAATAAATTTTCAAGGGCGTAGATGAGGGTAAATGTGGTAATTATCCTCCCAGGATACCAAAAAAATAGCACAAAAAGAAGAAATAAAATATAGAAACGAACAAACACATTTATCTAAGTTTCATTTAGTACCACAGGAAAAAAGTTATTTTAAAGTCTTATTTAGTATTCTAAAATACACTATATTCAGTATTTTATAAGACATTCTCACCTGTGACATACTCATATTAGGTTGATATATAGGAAATGGCTTGTAGTCAGGTAATTGTGTCATTCCAGTCCATGTTTCTTCTGTGGGAGTTCCTAATAACTTAAATATTCTTCTTAATTGATCATCTACGTCAGATCCAGGAAACAGGGGTCGACCTAAAACAATTTTTCATAATTAATTTAAATCACTATGTACTGAATGTACTAAAATATGTAAATATAAATAATAGTTTAGTGGTATATGTTCTTTATATTTTGTTGGAAAACATTTTTACTATATTTAGATAAATAAGACAACGTTTTATGATTCTCACGAAAAATATATAACAAAAAATTATTAAATGATTAGTAGTGACATATTTCGTTGTAAAACATCTTCATCAGACTAATATTATTTGCAAATTAACTCAAAAATATATACTACAACACTTTACTTATTTTCTTATTTATTTAATTAGTGGCATATTATAAATTCCTGGAGCAAGTTTAGTTGAAAATCTCTGGATAGCATGACATTATAAAAAAGGGACAATTACATTTTTGTTGGTAAGCTGTCTAGTACTGAAACTTTGGGAAATGGTTATCTATTTTGGCGGATTTTTTTAAATTTAATTTGAGTACTGAAAATGCTTTAGTTTTTTTGATCAAACAGTACAATTTTGTTATATATTTTATCCCAATAATATGTGTAATAAGAGAGATTCAAGTGAGATTGAGTTAGTAAGTTTAATGTATTTATTTATACTATACATTTACACTTATAATATACAGTGCAGTCAATCAGGAAAAAATTTACATAACATTTAACAGGATAAACAAGTTAAAATACAGAAAAATTTTAAAATACATAAAACAAAACAAAATTTAAGATATATCAGGTATCATAATAAAAAAGAAATGAAAAGTTTACATGGTAATTCTATGCCTGACAAGGATATCAATTTAAGTAACATAGTACTCTTTTTCATATTAAATAGATCAAGGTCTTCACACAGGATAAAGTCATTCATTGCTATTAAACGTCTTTGGTCAAGTACATTGAAATTTATAAATGATAAAATCATAGAATTTATAATTTGATAAAAGATATTAAATACAAAGATGATTTATAAATATCACACTGATTTGAGTTAACTATTTTACCATGAAAAAGATCAGCCTATTAATTTATTATACTACTAGTAATGTATAAGTTATTAGTTGTAGTGGTAAAAAAAGTATTACCTGCATTTGCTAGTTCTGCAAAAATACATCCTGCAGACCACATATCAATAGATGTAGTATAAAGTTTAGCCCCATATAAAACATCTGGAGGTCGATACCACAATGTCACCACTTCAGCTGAATAGCACTTCACTGGGATACCGAATGCTCTAGCTAAACCAAAATCTGCAAGTTTTAATTCACCATTTTTATTAATAAGTAGATTTTGGGGTTTTAAATCTCTATGAAGCACATTATGGCTGTGACAAAATGCAAGTCCTCGTAATAGCTGATACATAAAAGATTTCACTACATCTAAATCTATGTCTCCATTTAAACTATCAAAATATTTTTTTAAATCTTGATCACAATGTTCGAAAACAAGTGTAAGTTTTTTGTCACTATGTAAAACATCATAAAGTCTTACTATATTTTTATGTTTTAGTTCTTTTAGCAAGCAAATTTCACGAAGGGCTGAAGAGGGCACTCCTTCATCGTCATCGTCAAGTCTTACTCGCTTCAAAGCCACTATTTCAAGTGTCTCTCGATTTTTTGCTTTAAAGACAGTTCCATATGTTCCTTCTCCTATTTTTTCCAGCTTCTCGTATTTCTGCATAATTCAAACAAATTTAACTCACTAGAAAATATAAACATTTATTTTGAAATCATACATTATAATATTTTGACAATTCATAATGTCAAAATTGTACAGCCATTACACAGTTAAAAATCTTCTTTTTAATGTTAAAATTGTACCTTTTATACAGCCACTACATACAGTAACAACTCTTCTTTTTTTTGGCAAAAACATTGTATTCAAACAGACATTAGGGTCTAGATACACTGCAATAAATTTCTCTTGCAAAGCGTTGAGCATTCGTATTATTTAACGACAAACGAAAACTAAACAATGGTCAGTTATAGAGTCTACCTTGGAATGAATTTTCGTTAGCATTGTCGTTATAAATCCCGTAACGTTTATCATCCATGAACGGCTTAGAAAATAGACTTCTCTGTTCTACTCATCTCATGTTCTCAACATTTTTTTACATTATTTTCGGTAGAGTAAAATAAAAATTGGGGTAACTATAATATAAAAGTTTGATTATCTTTACGAAAATTTCAGTGTGGTCATATATAGAATACTTTCATGCAGATGATTTCGGGTTCATTATTCTCGGTATAAAAATAATTGTTTTGAAGTTTTTATTAAAATTATACGATTTACAAATATAAAATTTTTGTGTTTAGATACTTTTTTTGCATATTAAAGCACGCATATACACTTGCGCTAAACTTTGCAATCAAAATGAATTGTGGTGTACCTAGACGAGTTTAATCACTGATGATTAAATAAAAATAAAATCGTAAATCGTCTCGTTCAAACTATTGATCTGTGAAGCCTTTAGTTATCTCCCATCAAAATTTTAATTTTCTCGCTATAAATAAAATAAGTAATGTTTTTGTCCTATTGTATATTACTTTAAACATTTAAAAGGGCAATAAATACACGATTCTTTCCAAAATTGAAAAAATAAATAAATAGAGATAAACAGAAAACTGCCAATCTCGGTGTAAATTTCAAAGTCTCTGCAGTTTTGTCCAGGGAAGAATCCTCATTGAATTTATGAGCAGGAAAACTTTTTTACAGTTCAAATTTTTAAAACTTTCCACATAAGTCACATCAAAGCGGGATTCCACCAAACTGGGCTAGCCCGGCTGTACAATTAAAAGCCGCGGAATACAATTCGACTCCTCCAAAATGGACAGAAGGGGCATTTTAAACTCCGTCGGTTTGGATTTTGTATAGCGTTACATAAAATACTTTCATTTCGAAATAATTCTATCAAAAATAAGACTCTTTTTTGAATACAAATATGCGTCATCATCTAATTGGGGTACTTTCCGTATTAGAATCTGTGGCTATCCATTTTTAAAGTCACTCTACCATGAGTTATTGTGCATATAAAACTAAAAAAAAAAACCCAAGTACCATTCAGTAAAAGATTCAAAACTGATTGAAAACTCGTGCACGCGCTGATTTTCTACACCACGTACCCCGCAGAAATTCCTTTCATCTTAACAGGGCGGTCGCAAGGATGTTTTTACTTTAATAATGACTCCGAAAAAACAGGCAGCACGCGCCGCCGGGCTAACCCAGTTTAGTGGAGCCCCGCCTGCACATGTATGTGAGAAATATGCTCAGGATCGCACAAGCCATCCGGTACCCAATGGGCCGAAGTCCCGAAACGTTGCTTAACCATTTGAGCGTCTATCCTTACAATAATTTGATAAAAAGAATTATGAATATCGTTAAAAATAAAACTAAAATTAACAAAATACTATGTTTAATAATAAAAACGTAAAAAATAAATGAGGTAGTAAAATTCACATAAATATAAAAATAAATACTATTTTAAACATAATATATTAGCAATTAAACTTTTATAATAATTGTATACTCAAAGTAGCTCGAAGTTGATTAAAAAAAATCATATTTCAACATTTCTTAAATATATTTCAAAATTGCCCTTAACTATAGGTTCATTAATGGTATAAAAAACTTGTGTTATTTTATTGTAAACGTTTCTTAACTCATCACTTTCTTCTTTGTGTACAGAAGTTAACAATTGAATTACAAGAACACATATTACTGTTGAGGATTTATAGATTAACATAAAATGGAACAATCGATATTGATCCAATTTATTCATTTTATTTGTTAGTTTCTTTAAATTATTTTTGAAAATTTCAAAAACTTGTGGTCCTAATTCATAAATCATATGGTCTAAGTAATCAATTATATATTTTGCGCAATCTTCTAGAGAAAGATGGGTCAATTTTAGTAAGAGGTTAAATATAATATATTCATCTAATGAATCTGTTATAGAAAAATACTTGTTCCAATTTTCAACAAAAGAATTTAAAAACTTTGTATCTATTTTTTTATCATATATTAAGTTAACCAATGTTGCAGAAAAGTTGCTTACAGAACGTTTATTTAATTTTGATAACTTGAGTACTATTAGAGATATCTCTGTAGTAGATCTATAAGCTAAACATGATACTGCAAATTGATTAATGTTCATTAAATGATCCTTACCTAAATAGTTTTCAATAACATTATTAACAAAAAAAGATGATATATTTTTTAAAATATCTTCCTCAAATAACTGTTCTAATAATTTATCAAAATATGTAAGTTTCATTTTTTCGTGTTTTTCAAATATTATCCAACAAATTTCTATATACCTCGCTTTGTACTTTCTTGGAATATTAACTTTAATTAATGTTGAAAATTTGTCTTTATCAGTTTCATCAATCATTTCCAGGTATTTTTTAACGAGAATAAATAACTCTTCAGAGCTATTTTTTATAAAATATTTCAAAGTAGCTAAACATAAATGTTTGCGAAGAGATGTGGAATCTGTAGTATTAAGTATATTAAATATATAGTTGCTATCAAGTAATTGGCAACTTAAATATACAGCATGTTTCCGTGTCGATATATCTTGTTTGAATAAAATTTCGAGATATGATTTAATCATATTTTCAGGTAATCTAGAAAATAAACTATATAACGAAGGCAATGAATATTGTAAATAATCTGCTTTACAAAACTTCAACATTAATTGCACACATTTCAATGCATCATTACTATTTTTCAATAAGTTCACTACATGACACTTTATTTCTAATGTTATGATATCGTTAGAAGTTTCTTCTAAAGGTTTATCAGGTTCGACATTTTTGTTAATAAATTCAATAAACTCTTCTTCTGGTAACAAACTTTGAAGTATATTCAAAGCATTTCTCTGTTGAATACGATCTGTTTGCAAACAATTTTTTTCCACATAATTACATAATTCTTTATCTAATCCTAAGTGGAAATATTCTTCAATTTGTTTGTTATAACAACATGGTACTTTACAAGAATAAACCCTTACAGAATTTGATGCTAAAAGTTTAGGATGATATATCATTAAAAAATATATAATTGCATCAGAGTTGCAAGGACTAATTTTATTAATATTCATTTGTTCTAAAAAATGTACTAAAATGTTATGTCCTGTTTCAGATAGTGTTTTATTTTTAACTATAGATTTCACTATCTCACCACATGTATCTAATTCTTCAGAATTCAATAAAGTGAGAATCTTTATTATTTTTGACTCGTTTAAAAAAGGCATAGAAAATTCTGGAAAATTAAGATGATAAGCTAAAGCAGCCTTTAGAATTTTTTCATCAACATTATCAAATTTAATTTTGTTTGAGACAGTTTCAATAGCAGTTACCAAGTAAGGAAATTCCAATAAGTTTAAGCAATGTTGAGGATGGTCCTCACATATATCATAAAGCCCTTGTATAAGATCACTTTGACATGACTGGAAATGTTTATGATCGCTTTTTACAATATAAGGAAATAATTCACAGAATGTTTTGTATATATCCCGTTCAAGATCTGAATTCTGTAAATAGATTCTAAAACAAAAATCTGAATCAGCAGCATCTTTAACGTACTCAGCGGCTACTATCTTAAATAATTCTTTATCGTTTTTATAAGTATATCCTAGAATTTTATCAATAATTTCTTTATAATCATAAAATGGAACTGCACCTACTGTTCTTATTAAAATTACTTGTCTATGAATGAACTCCCAATGTTTTTTAGTTAATTCATCTTTATTAAACATTTCGCAAACAAAAGATATTAATTTTTTATAAGTAGAAGGATCTTCGTTTTTATGCCTTAAACCAATATATTTTAAAACTTTATCAAGCGCTTCCATATCTTTGTTTTCTGCACAAGCGGATATTAAAAGTAATAATAAAGATTTTCGCTTCCCTTTATCCGAAGTAACATTTATTTTTTCTATTATCATGGGAATCGAGATAAAAGTTGAGTAGTATTTTAAAAAGTTTTCATCGTTTGTTGCTTTATAATTAACTTCAGCCCATTTTTGTATAACATCCCTATTCGGGATTAGTTTAATAATCGTCGAATCGAGCTTTATAAATAATTCTTCAATAGTTCTGTGAGGAAAATTTTTATTATATGCTTCACAAAACAAATTCCACCTTAATTTTTTAGGGACGTATTTGAGAAGCTTAATAGAGTCGTATTTTGAATTTATTTCTTGAAAATCGTCGGGAAAATTGTTTTTAAAAAAAGTTGTACCTAATTCTGTAACTATAGTTCGTGTATTAAAAATTTTAAAATAACGTTTAGGATCATTTAATATTTCTTGTTTAGCGTAATTTATAACTTTTTTGGTAGTTGCTGCAGGTAATTTTTTTGTAATTATTTGGTTCGAATCTAATAGTTGTAAAAAGAGAGATGGATTCTTAAACGCTATTATATTAAGTACATTTTGTTCTGTATAAGGCTTTTTTTGTTCCAGATATATCTTAAAAATATCTTCATTTCTATTAACTATTTGAATAAGTTGGTATGTACTCAATACAACTTCATTTTCTTTGACAATATTCTGTATCTTTGAAATACTGCAAACGTGAAGTATATCTTTTGCAATATTGAAACCATACCTAAAAATTAAATTATATCAAAATATTTGAATATAAATATACAGTGTGTCCACAAATGGAGTTTAAAAGAGAAGAAAAATTGTTATTGCTAGTTTTATCCAAAAATTTCATTCTTGATAAAAAGTTTTGCTTATTCTAAAACCTCATAAAACGGAAGAAAAATCATGTTCTATAGTGACTGCTTCATTTTTCAGTGACTATATGAATCTAGAAAATTGAATATATAAAATAAAATATGATTTTTTTCATATTATGAGGTTTAGAATAAACAAAACTTTTTATCAAGAATGGCATTTTATTATTATTATTTATACTAATAATAAAATGGTCTTTTCTGTCTGCGGCTTTTAGTTCTTTGAACTTAATTTTTTTTATATTCCTTAATATACAGGGTGTTGTTGAAAAACATGTACATATTAAAACAGGTTAATCCGTAGACTCTCCTAAAATGTGCAAGAACAAGATTTTTAAAAAGAATGTAGAATAATATTAGGAATAGGGGGAAATTGACCCAGATTTAAATTTTAGAATTAATTGTAAAAATGCGTGTCAATCGTTTTAATATGTACATTTCAATTACACCTTGTATAACTAGAGAAAACTACTTGGATATTACTGTAGTTTATCTGAAGGTTTCAAAATAATTTTGTCAAGGATAATACAAAAAAGTGTATACCTTTTTTCTATGGCATCAAATAATGCATCAACTTTCTCTTCGCTCCAACAACCACTTATTTTCCTTAACAACTTTAACCTAGTGGTATAAGACACAGACGGAAAAAAATCATAAACTAATTCTTCTGCAGTCATATTTTTAAATGCTTCTTCTATAAACCAATTCTGTCTTATGATTATCTTTATGTACAATCTATGTCCTTGTTTAAGTAGTTCTAGTAATGAAGCAGTTTTTTTAAAGTAGACTAATGTTTCAACCCAAAACATTTTCTCTTGGTAAGTTTTTGGAATGAGATTTTGAATGGCATTGTCTATGTCCAGTTGATTTGAATTTAAAGAAGTATATTTGAGAAGCTTAAATAAATTCTTCTTCCTTTCACCCTTTGCATCTCCTTCAAGATTTTGAAATTTTGTTATAAAATCTGTCATGTTTCTAAAACATTTTATTAATAAAGATAAATAATAACATGGAATATTTAGTCAAATTTTTTACTTTAATTTGTCAAGGGTTCCACTTAATTTTAAATTGACATTATAATTATTTTTACCTTCCCAAACCTTGCAGTGAACACAAGGTAGTTGTACCTCATCTGTCACCCCAGAGAGTGTATTTTTTTTTTAATTTTGAAGTTATAATACTTGTAATTTATTGTATTTGGAAACGATACATAATAATACCTGTTACATTTTACACAACACATATTTAAATTTAAAAATATAGTGACATTTGTAAAAAATAACATATCTTATTGTATTATGAAGCAAATGGAAAAAAAATATATATTTTGTATATAATCATATAAACAATTAGTTTATATGCAAAATGTTTAACATTTGGCACATAAAAATTGAGAGCAAGATGAATAATTTTCTTTCTTTATAACACCATTTTTATTAACTTGTAAAAACTCTTCTGCTGTTGTACATAACAAAGACATTCCTACAAATTCTTGTCACCGTTTCCTTACTTCAGTGATATAAAGAAACTCCTACTTTAGGTCCACCTTTAGCACTGGTACTTTGACTTCTAGACCGATATTATTGTTTTTTTTTTAATAATAGAATCCACCACTTGGCATAATACGAAAAATTAGGAAGCTACACGGCCGCCAGCCCCTCATTCTCTCTCCACACTAAACTATCACTATTTTCAGTATTGCTGATCCTCTATCAGACGGTTAATTATGAAGCATAATATTGATAGTATATAACTAGGTAACACATAAATACAATTATCTTTACATAAAAGTGTATTAATTTGAATTTAAACAAATTTTGAGGAATATTTTAATAAATGAATGGTTAATTTGTATTTGTAAACATTACGTTGAATATTAGATCAAAGAAAATATTTATAATTTTTTAATTATAATTTTATAAGATACTATATAGGTCTAATTTTACACCAATGTATTTTTGAAGAAATGACTTCATAATCTAAAATTGGTTTTCATCAAATACGATGTGCCACTTCTTCAACGTTATAAATATAATTGTGATGTTTATATTTTTGGTTCTGAACTTACTTTATGTACGATTTCAATGCAAACACAGAACACTGAATGGAAATATCAATTAAACATATACTTAAAAAAATCTAAAAAGTGATTCATTCAAATTCAAAAGCAAAACCCCCACACACAAGTAAACACATTTGAGTAAATGTCATTGTCAATTGTCAATATGACAATATAAATACAAGGCGAGTTCGGCAATTACATCCAGATTAAAATCGTTCGTTTATGACATCCATATAGGATGTAGGGAAGTAAATCGTTCATCGTTCGGTACAGTCTGAATGATGATAGTCTTTTTATTCGCAGAATTTTCATCGAGCAGAGTGATTAATCTGAATTTGTGAGGTTAAACTTTACTTCTAAATTACTTTATTATTTTTGATATTTCACTTACATTATTTAAAAATGAGGGAATTTAAATTGTTTCATGTAGAACAACAAAAAATTACTATATCCGCAAGAGAAATGGCAGTAAATTAAAATAAGTAGTGTAATGGCATCCAAACTTAAATGTACCAGTAATTTATCAACGAAGAATTATCCCGAAGCATAACACAAAAATTATTCATCCGAATAATACGCAAAGTTGTACCACAAAAATTATGTTGCGAACCATCTCTCTCTTGAAAATAACTACTCCTTGGGCACAGTTGAGCCTCTGTTCTGTGCTTCGGGCTAAGTTACGACCTCCAAGTAGAGCGAAACCAGCCCAAGACTAGTTTCACAACATAAATCAAAACATTCCAACCAAAATAGCGAGAAAATTGACAGTTTTTATTACTTTGACATACTTAAATCGTCCGTTTATTGCAACTTACTCCGTCTAAACTACAGTCACGTGACAAATAATCCGTTTCATCTCTGATTACATTACCGGACGCGCTTACTCTTGAATGACATAAAGCTCATAAGACAAATGACAGATGTCAAATTTATCAAAAAGCAACGTCATTCTTTGTCAGATTAACGATCGTCATCATTTTCCTTTGAGTAAAAAGTAAAATATTTCGTTAAGACGACCATTTTCATTGTGACTGGCTGAAAATAGTTTTTGTGTTAATTGGGTATACTTTTTATAAATATGGCTGATAATAAAAAGTAAGAACTTTGCTTTTATGTTCTCATCGGTGCCGGTTTGCTTTGATTTTAAATAGAAATATACAATGTCATCATGGTGGATTCCAAAATATCTATTTTTATTTTATATAATTTTTCAATTTTCCCGAGTACTTAAAAGGAATTTTTAGATTACCATGTATTAAACTTTAAAATTGAAAAAATTGTTGTTTCATCTCAAATGCCTCTGTTCTTTTGTTTGATTTAATCTATATTATTTTTTGCCCAAGTGGAAATTAAATAAATATTTTTTATTTATAGCCCTGAAGATCTAGCTACTGCGATTCTCCGTAAAAAGGATCGTCCAAACAGGCTTTTGGTAGAAGAGGCTGTTAATGATGATAATTCTGTGGTCGCTTTATCACAAGCAAAAATGGATGAATTACAACTTTTCCGAGGGGATACAGTTCTACTCAAGGGCAAGCGTAGGAAAGAAACTGTCTGTATAGTTTTATCAGATGATACTTGTAGTGATGAAAAAATACGCATGAATAGAAATGTTAGAAATAATTTAAGAGTCAGATTATCGGATGTTGTTTCTATCCAACCTTGCCCTGATGTGAAGTACGGAAAAAGAATCCATGTGCTTCCCATAGATGATACAGTTGAGGGACTTACAGGGTAAGATAATAAAATTGTACAACTTTTAAATATTCTATACTTTTCTTTAACATGTTGAATTAAGGTACTATTGAATAAATTAATAATCGGATTTGGTGTTGTTCTGGATGTTTCAAATCATACATTTTTCTCTTCTACGAATAAGTAAAATTTTCATTATTTTATCAAAGTATTGCAACACATTTTTTTACTAAATTTTATATTTATTGCGTAGCATACAAAAATATATATTGGTTTGCCCACAGTCCATGAATTCTTTAGTTCTTTGTTTGCTATTGCTTTTGTTGTTCAGTTCAAATACAATTAAAAGTAAAAATAAAGAAAATCAACCATGTCTAATGTTCAGCAACAGAGAGTCCTACTGTCTGGACATTGATTAATCTGGAGAATCAATTTCTATAAATAAGGTGTTATTTTTTATAAAATATGAATTTGTCTATTGAAAAATTAGACAAATATTGGGATTGAAAAAGTCATTTTTATTACAACAAAAATGATTTAAATACCTTACCCTTTAAACCTCGAATTATGGTTATTTTAAATGCCATTCCGTTTAATCCGGGTAGAGTATTTTCCCATCCGGATTATCGAGACTACTGTATTTTAAATGTCATTCCATTTAATCCAGATTTTCGATAATCCAGATAGAGTTCGGTCCCATCAAATCTGGATTAACGAGACTACTGTATATATAATGACTAATACACATATTACACATATATTAACCATAATATACTTAAAGGCACTTAATTACTATAATTTAGGAATATCAGGAAACCAGTTTTTGATTATTGATTATGATTATTGTTTTTTAATAAATAATTGTGAAATTTCAATAGCATTTCCCCAAAGCAGTTTTATAAATGGAAGTGTAGCACTTGAACTAAGGGGTTTATGACAAAAATCTTTTTTAATTGGATAATTCATTTTGTCATTTAAAATTAAGATTTTCTGAAATCTAAAGTTAGCAAAGTCAGTTTTGTGGAAGAAAAAAAAACATCGAGGAATTAGTTGTGAACATTGTTTTGTTATGTTTTATTTAAAAAAAATTGCATGGATTTAATAACTTCAGAAAACAATAAAATGCATGAATATAAAAATTGCTGTTTGTTGTTAATTTGTTGTAAATAGGCATAAAATCATTTTGAAATAAATATTTTTGCACAAATAAATTATGATTAATTTATTAGGTACTAATTGTAGAACAATAGTTACACCGAAGAAACATTTTTTACAATAGAAATTAAATGGCCAAGCTAGCTTCCTATAGGCCATATCTCTAAACTGTTTAAAATTATTTATTTGAAAAATAGGTTATCATGAAAAAAGTAACAGTAAGTCGTAATTTTCCTCATAAAACGATTTTTAACAATTTTGAACCTAAAGCGCTATCTATAATTGGACAAATTAAAAAATAAATGTGAAATTCGGATTCCTCTTTAAAAAATACATAAAGTTAATCATTAAAATTTTTAAAATAAATGATTTTAAACTAATTGAACAAACCTTCGAAAAAAAAAATTGAAAAAATTGGAGGTTCCAAATTGATTTTCAACAAGACTGTTTGGCTCAGAATAACACATATAATACAAAAACCTTTGTCTCCAGGTTGATAAAAAATTCACTTAATAATCTATATTGATGCATGTGGTTTAATTAGGGTCTTATTTATAAAAAAAAATAGATTAAAAATCAAGCATACAGAGGATACAGGTGCAATGTCTACTTTATTTTTAACTACAAAAATAAAACAAGTTTATAGTTCAATAATTTTATTGCATGTGCTAATGTTATTACAAATTACAAGTGTAATAATCTTTACATAACAAATATATAATTTTAACGTATATATGCCTATTATGTTTATTTTGGTCATAATTGTCACAAATCGGAGATATAATTGCAGAAGACTTGCGGTACTGTGAATTTTGCATTATTATTTGAATAAAAATGAGGTTTATTTTACCTATAAAGTAGAAATGCAGATGTTTTCTCTGGTTAGAACATTGGATCTAAACTAACTTTTCTAATATATTTGAGTTAACTATAATCTCTTTAAAATTAGAAATAGAAGTTAAATACCTAATAGAAAGAAAATACAGTCATATTAAGACCAATGAAATATCTGTTATGTCAAGACACACCTTGAACCCATCCTATTTATATTATTCATCGAAGGTATCATCTTTTGCTTTGAATTTGTTCAGTTCCTTATATTTGCAGATAATTTAAAACTATTTTGCTTCCATAAATTCTGAATTATTTAACCATAATTTATAATAATTATGTGGTGGATTTGTAGATCTGATAGATATATTAAGATTTTTTACTCCCTGTAAGTAATTTGAAAAGGTGCATATTAATAAAATTCAGGATAAAATCCAGATAAAATGCATAAATCGTGGTAATTAAAATCTGTCACAAATTGAAAGAATTTATTTAACTTAATCAATGATCACAAATCTTGTCCGCCCCTCTTGAATATAATTTGTTTAGATCTATCACTGTTCCTTGAGCAGCTTTTACAAGGTTATCCTTGGAACCAACTATGACTCAAATCTGTTAATTTTTTCTAAATAATTCATTTTTAAAACCGGTTTGTTTACATAATTTAAGCTACTTTTCCCTGTATCTTCATACATTTTATAAGTATTATTTATTACTTTTAAATACTAATGGGCTCATTCCGTCCATTGCAAATAAATAAAATAACGTTTAGAGGAAATTTACTAATAGTAATTTACATTCTAAGTCATGTAAACACAATTTTACAGTAACAAGTTATACTAATTATAATAAAAAGGTAATTTTGTTTTTGTGATAGATATTGGTAGATTATTTATCATCTTTGTGTCATATGTTCTCATTTCCTTGATTATAATTATTAACATAAATCTGGAGCATAATGATGATAGTATGAAAAAATAATTGATACCAATAAAAACAGCTAGATTTTTCTAAAAAAAGAATTTTGTTGCAGTTAAGATTTTTTGTGTTATAAATGATGGCAGTATGATTTAAAAAAAAATATTGTCTTAAAAATTATTACAGATAACAAATAATTCTTTTTTTTGTTAAATAATATTTTGAATTAGTTTCAAAAAGTGTATCAATTAAATTATTCATATTTTTAAGATAAGTATCTTGGAGATTTTTTATCGTAGATTTCTCTCACAAAATAAATAATATTTTATATAAACCCATATCCAAGTCTCAAAGGTAGCTAAGCTAATATAGTTTTATATTTTTTTTTTATAAAACCCAAGTCATATACGCTAGTCTATTTGAATACAAGAATTACCCCTTTGGCTTTTACAATTAGCTTGTGGCAGGATAGTGATTGAACCAAATGCAAGAAATTATTAAATTTTTATTTCATTATTTTTTTTCACAAAACGGATAACTTCTACTATACTCAAATTAAGTGTTTACGAAATAAAAACAGATTTTTTTAATTTAAACACTGTATTCCCCATACCAAACAAATTTGAATGTTTTATTTTTCGCGAAAAAGTATCAAATAAATGTGTTTTTTATTAATAATATTTTCCAAAAAAAGATTAAAATTTGTTTGGTGTAGTTAAAAATTTATTTTATCTTCAATTTTAGCCAAATGAAACGCTACTAATTTTTTTATTATAATTAATACAAGTTTGTCAGTGTAATTTAGAAACACAGTTATATTAAATTGTCTATTCAGAAAAAAGCTGGAATAAGTGATAATAATTGGATTTTGGTTGAAATGCCAATTTTTTTAAGGAAAATAATACCTTATTTCTAACATCAATAATGAATTCAGTTAACTAATCAACCAACATATTAGCTATGTAGCCTAATAAACATTAAGTGACTGCTCAAGAGAAAAAATAATTTGCCTTATTACAAGTGTAAAAGTTTTTTAACTAGTATAAATACATATACAATTCAGACGTAAATTATGTCAACTTTTAACTAAACTAAAAATATGAACTCCGAATATATTATTTTTAGAAATCTCTTTGAAGTTTATCTCAAACCCTATTTTCTGGAGGCGTACAGACCAATTCACAAGGACGATGTTTTTGTCGTACGCGGTGGAATGAGAGCAGTAGAATTTAAGGTAGTTGAGACTGATCCAGCTCCTTACTGTATAGTTGCACCAGATACTGTTATTCATTGCGATGGTGATCCAATTAAGCGTGAAGAGGAGGAGGAAGCTCTTAATGCCGTAGGTTATGATGATATAGGAGGTTGCAGGAAACAGTTGGCTCAAATTAAAGAAATGGTGGAGTTACCATTGAGACATCCCAGTCTCTTCAAGGTAATGTTAAATTGTGATGAATTTAAAAGGAATATATTTTTATGTGTTATTTTTTGCAGGCTATTGGTGTAAAACCACCACGTGGGATCCTTCTATACGGTCCTCCAGGTACTGGTAAAACACTTATAGCCAGAGCTGTTGCTAATGAAACTGGAGCTTTCTTCTTTTTGATTAACGGACCTGAAATAATGAGTAAACTTGCTGGAGAATCTGAGAGTAATCTTCGTAAGGCCTTTGAGGAAGCTGACAAAAATTCTCCAGCTATTATTTTTATTGATGAGTTGGATGCTATTGCTCCCAAAAGAGAGAAAACACATGGAGAGGTATTTATTGTATTAATTTAATTATAATGTCAATGATTGTTAAAATATCAATCATTGTACATTTTTTATGCAGAATTATAATATGTAATGAAATAATCACAAAAAAAGTTTTCTAAAACAATTTATTTAATAAATCGTTGTACTTTTTAAACTTTATCACTAATACAATTTTTAATTAATGTGGTTATATTTTTCTAATAAAATTTAATTACTATGTAATAAAATTATTTTTCTAGAATATGGATATGTGACACTGTATTTTATATTGAAGTTAGCAACTCAATTAAAGTTAAAAAAGTTTTGTTCTGATGAACAATTTGAAAAATAGATATTAGTGTTGTAACCGACCGCCCCCATGCTGTTAAAATTTTTATTATTTGTTAAAATGAAAATTAAAAAAATCCTATTTACCCAATTTACATTACAACTTGCAAAATATTGACTGAATAACTCTTTACAGCACATATATAGTGTTTATTGTCATTATTTTCATACAGGTCGAACGTCGTATTGTATCTCAATTGTTAACTTTGATGGATGGAATGAAAAAAAGTTCTCACGTTATTGTAATGGCCGCTACGAACAGACCAAATTCTATTGATCCGGCGTTACGTCGGTTCGGAAGATTCGATAGGGAAATTGACATTGGAATTCCAGATGCCACAGGAAGATTAGAAGTATTAAGAATCCATACAAAGAATATGAAGTTGGCAGATGATGTAGATTTGGAACAAATCGCAGCTGAAACTCATGGGCATGTTGGTAAGTAAGGAAAATTTAAAGGAATAAAGTTTTTTCTTTATTTCACTAATTTTATCAAATTGTATATTTTTGAATGTTTTATTTTATTGTCTATATTCCATCGTATTTTGATTAATCACTTTTATTATCGAATTGCAGGTGCGGATTTGGCTTCATTGTGTTCTGAAGCCGCCCTTCAACAAATTAGAGAAAAAATGGACCTAATCGATCTTGAAGATGATCAAATCGACGCCGAAGTTCTTAATTCACTTGCCGTGACAATGGAAAACTTCCGCTATGCCATGACAAAGAGCAGTCCAAGCGCTTTGCGTGAGACCGTTGTCGAAGTACCGAACATTTCGTGGGACGATATCGGTGGTTTGGCAAATGTCAAAAAGGAATTGCAAGAATTGGTGCAATATCCAGTAGAACACCCTGACAAGTTCCTTAAATTTGGTATGCAACCTTCTAGAGGAGTGCTGTTCTATGGACCACCTGGTTGTGGTAAAACGCTCCTTGCTAAGGCTATAGCCAACGAATGTCAAGCCAATTTTATATCGGTTAAAGGTCCTGAATTATTGACAATGTGGTTCGGTGAATCCGAAGCTAACGTTAGAGATATCTTCGATAAGGCCAGGTCAGCTGCTCCATGTGTACTCTTTTTTGATGAGTTAGACTCTATTGCTAAGTCTAGGGGAGGAAATGTAGGAGACGCTGGCGGAGCAGCTGATAGAGTAATTAATCAGATTTTAACCGAAATGGATGGTATGGGAGCTAAGAAAAATGTTTTTATTATTGGTGCTACAAACAGACCAGGTGAGTCTTATATCTTCATATTTTGTCCAGGTGGACATAAAATGTTGGTCTAAAATAACAAGCAATTTATTAATTACACATTTTTTTAAAAAATTAAGAAATAAATTACATTTATTTTCTTTGTTGTTTATTACTATTTTAGGCAACAAATACTCATTAAAAATTTTTTTTCAGATATAATTGATCCTGCAATATTACGTCCAGGTCGATTAGATCAACTAATTTACATCCCACTACCAGATGAAAAATCCAGAGAAGCAATTTTCAAAGCAAACCTCAGGAAATCGCCTGTGGCTAAAGATGTAGATCTCATATACATTGCCAAAGTTACTCACGGTTTCTCAGGTGCCGATTTGACTGAAATTTGTCAAAGGGCTTGCAAACTCGCAATTAGGCAGTGTATCGAAGCGGAGATTAGACGGGAAAGAGAGAGGGCGGTAAATCCAAATGTTGCCATGGACGTAAGTAAATTATTAAATATTATCCACATCAAAACAAATAGAATAGAACTGTTAATTAGCGGATAAACACAGGGTATTTCTGGAAACAATGCTATGGTAATTAAAAGTGGTATAAATATCGGTTATATTCATTTATGACTTTATATGGAATTTTGTTGTAAGATTTTGGCTCGAAATAAGTATTTAATTTATATTAGTTAAGTTACAAAATTTATTTTTCAGTTGGACGACGATGATCCAGTCCCTGAAATAACCAGAGCACATTTTGAAGAAGCGATGCGCTTTGCAAGACGCTCAGTATCCGATAACGACATCAGAAAGTATGAAATGTTTGCGCAAACTCTGCAACAATCTCGTGGCTTCGGTACGAATTTCCGTTTCCCTACGGCTCAGGGTGGACCACAGGCTCCAGGTGGCACGGGTGGTGATCAAGCCAACTTCCAGGACGATCCTGAAGATGATCTTTATAGTTAGGATGTTTGGGGCTGTCTCGATGCACCAACTTTGAAATTTTATTTTTCTTTTTTTTGTATTTATTTACAGTAATTCCTGAGTTCGCTAACAATGATTGTTACGACATCCATATGTTGTTTAATATAATAGTTTTGGAATATAATTACAAGTTTGTCTAAAAACGTGTTTATTTTCAATCTTTCTTGGAAGATGAAGCCTTTTAATAATAAATATTACTAATCGGAAAATAAATTAAATAAGCAATTTTTTTATAAAAATAGTATACCTATCGCTTGAATTTCATTTGATAAAAAAAATTAACAAGTAGTTTCAGGTATCTGTAGCCATCGGACTAATAATCGCAGTTTAAAAATATAAAAGAAAAATCAACATCGTGCAAAGTAAATTTTTTAATTTAGCCTTCAATACTAGAGTATCAACAAATACATACAAAAATTACGTGGTTTTTCTTTAAAACTGCAATATGTTCTCTTTTTAGTAGTTATACTCACATTTATGAAAATATCTACATTTTAAAATCAAAAAAAGTTTGGACATCTTTTGGCTTGCTCTTATGAGAAAAATGGCCCGAAGTCAGATTAACATTTATAGGCCGAGGTCTATGTCTACATAAATACTCAAAAATTTGTATATCGCTTCTATTGGTGGAAAATTGTCGGAATGTGGGCCTTTTCTCCCAACTCCACTCCCTCCTAAGAAAGTGATTGTATGGGAGTTTTTCATACAGTCCGCCATCGGATTTTCTTCCGTGCAAAGTCGGCTATCTGATTTTATAAGGAAGTTATTCATACAAAGTTTGATATCGGACTTTCTTTCGCTGACAGAAACGTGCCAATTTCCTCTCCCGTCCTCTAGTATATTTTTGGAATCGAAAGCTCTTTAAATTTTAAATGTCGAAAAATATTTTGGGTCTAAATTATGATTGCATACAAATTGAGTCTTACAGCTGATTTTTTGAGAAATGTATACAAAAAATATTTGATAATGTCCGACAAATTTTTGTGGGGGTTCTTTTTGTCTAACACCCCAAAGTCAAGAGGTAAATTATAAAAATTTAGTGCATCACATTTGGTTAAATGTACAAATACTCAAAAACTATATAAATCGCCCTCAAGGTCTGGAATAAATAGAACAGTTTTTGTTACTTTAATTTTATTCAGATCTAATAAATAGTAAACATACAATAAAAATAATAAAATTGTTCAGGAAATTAAAGTACCGCTTTCAGCTTATTTATTTCATTAAAAATCTCAAAGTCTATCACAATCGCTTCAAATGACTAACAACCAGTTGCAAGAATGCTTATTAACGGTATTGATTCATTTGTTAAATGCTACAAACACGAAATTTTAAATATTCATCATCTAATTGTATTTGGTTAGATGCAAAATCAATAGCTTTAACGACCTTTCTTGAAACTAGTCCTAGAGAAGGACTTAGAAAATAAATAAAATGTTTAGGTATATAAGTATAAGAATTGTTTTATGTGTGAACACAGTAAATTGTAAAATAAGTTTATAAGCATCAAGGATCAGTCTACCTGTCCAAATTACACATATTTTAAGCCAATATTCTGATACCCACCATGTATAGAGCGATTCAAAAATAAATACCAGAAATTACTTGCCTAGTATCTAGATTACATTTTGTGCCAAAAGATTTTAAATAGTTTTGACTAATATATAACGAAAAATTTGTTATAATCGACTTTCCCGCAAATTAAAATCATTGTTGGGTGGTTAGCTTTTGAGTCACTCTATGTAAAATTAGTGGTTATACAGATATAGGGAGTATGAGAATTTTTAAGCATTTAGACAACTGACCCTTACAAATCTAAGACGGGCTATTAAATCACAAAAGGATACATACATAATTGTACCGATTAAATAAATAAAAAAATAAGTGTTTATTTAGGAAACAAGTTACAACTCAGCAACAAAACGTTTATTTACACATTTATGATACATGCAACTATAACTACGAATTTTCCGGCACTAGGAAGTAAAAAATATATTGATATCTCTTTTTAATTGAGCCGACACGTGAGTGTGTTAATATTGAAAACGATCAATGCTCTATAAAGGACAAAATACAAACACTAAGTCAAATCTGTTAACCTCTCTGATTAATTTTGTTTTATTTTGGTATATCCCTAAAATACAATGGGAAAAATTTTGAATTGCGGGAAAATTCCGAGAAGCAACTTCTTACTTCCCTTCAACTTTGGAGTTCGGACTTGGCGGCCGCTGCCGCCTTTTGTTTCTCAATGTATCGCTTCCTGGCCTGTTGAATCATGTGCTCCTTCCTTTTGTGTAGGATCTTCTCGCGTTCCGTTGACGATTTGGAAAAACGGCTTCCTATCGTAACTGTGTCTTCACTAAAAATCCAATCGATAAATTCATCAATAAATTGTGGGATTGTATACTATAAATTTGCAATAACATTTTTTTTAATCAAGTGTTGTTAATACAATAATTCTAAATTTTTAAACAGTCGTCACGTTCAGTACCGGATTAGGTAAACTTAATCGCTGGATAAATATCAACAAAACAATTGATCAACATATGACATCATCGTTTTCAGTTTTACTTGGTTTTATTTATTAATTTAAGATTGAATTTTATAATGAAACTATATAAAACAATTGGACTACTATTATTGTCATTAAAAAATGAGTACTTACGTCTCCACATTATCAGTATTAAACTCATCCCAATTTCTTGTACTTGGCACTGGATCAGATTCCAACAAACTCAAGGGATTTCTGCCAACTGATTGATCAAGATTTAAGTCTCTGAACATAGGAGGCGCTACTAATCGTCCATCCAAAACGTTTTCGATGGTTAACTCTACTGAGCGAGTCACTCTTAGATCGTCGATTATAGTGGATATTGGAATGTGTTGAAATAGCGTCTGAACTTGTCTAGCCATCGCATCTAGTTGGGAATTCGTGGCAGCCATGTGATTCTGACGAATGGCCTGAACGTGGCTTACTTCGACAGAAAAGCTCGGCAGCCATGATACATATCTTGAACCTGTTAATTTGTTACATATTACATAAAATTATTAATAGTATATGATACATACCATCAAAATGGAAAAAGTGATTAAAAGGTCTTCTAGTATTTTCTTGAGGATCAGCCTGCAATTCAGGAGGTTCCATATTTGCACCAGATGGATTTTGGATGTTCAAAGTCAGTCTGCAAGTAGGACAAGAAGTATCTTGCTCCAACCAAGATAAGAGACAAGTACTAAAATAAAAAAAAAATGAGATTTTGCATAAAAATAAATTTATCAAAAAATGTACTTATGAAACAGATGGCCACATGGTAACTTTCTTGCGGTATCCATCTTTTCCCAGCAAATTGCACAGTTATCTGCATTTTCTTGTAATTCTGTTTCAGTAGCCATTGGATAATTTTGTTCAAGGTGATTCCTAACCCATAGATAATTTCTATGTTTCTTATATTTTCTTTGTATTTCATGGAATAGGAACCTAGAATATAAACCAGTTTCAAGTGAAATCTAGTAACAATCTAAAAATTGCGCTTACCTCAGTTGCATGCAAATTACCAGGCTAGCCATAGATAAGAAGATGTTGCTCCACAAAAGCATGTGCAGGTGGTGTATTAAGTCGATTATCAGTGCCGTTATATCGAAACCGAGTTCAAAATAGTAGGATACAGGACCTCGTTTATCCAGTGCCCTATTGTCTTCTCCAGTGGCGGGTGTAGTGTTCTCATTTCTGATGTCATACAAATGAAAGGCGTAACGAATTATCACGTGAAGAGTACGAATCGCCAACAGTAAAACCTTAGAAAAAAATAGTCACAGTCAATAAGTTTAAATAGTAATAAATTTACTTACTTCATAGAACATAAAAAAGAAGGTATTGAGTCCACCGAAGAATCCGACGAAAATGGAAACCACAAACATAAATCCAGAAAGGGCGAAAATGGCGGCCAGCAGAGCCATTAACTTTACATGACTCCAAAAGGGAGTTCGTGGCGAAAATGATAGCTACAATAAAACAAAGTTTAATGATTTAACAACTTCATCAGTAAATAATAGTTCTGTGTGCAATATTCTCTTATCAATAATGTAGACGTGTCAAACTTGTTGGACTACAGCGCCATACACTATGCAATGGATTGTACAACTAATTGCATAGTGTATGGGCAGCTTTAGATAATCATGTGAAATGTTATATCCTAACTTACATATTCAAATCTGTCCTTGCTGAGTTGCGATAATAGATGAAGGAATCCCAAGAGTGAAAACCAGGAACACCACAGTAGTACTTCGTCGATATATTGCACATTGATAATGCCGAATACAAAGATAAATTTGTAAAAAACAAAATTCCAAAATTTATCTCTAAGTTGCTGTTGTTCTGATACTCTCAGTTCTCCAAAAACAAGCTTTTGGACGGCTCTTCCTAGCAAGATAAACCAACAAAATGCCATATTTATCATTATCTGAAATAAAGAAAATAGTTAAATCCAAAAGGTTTTCCATATCTCGAATATGGTCAAATATTCAGAAAATAAAACTTAAAGCAATATTATATAATAATAATAATTGTTTAGGCAACTAGTTGTGGCTCATAAGCCGTCTTCAGGCCATATGCAATATGCAAACTTATCAAAATTAATCTATTAAAATATTAGCCTAACGTATAAATATAATGGTTAAAAGAGGCGGGAAGAAGGATAACAATGTAGAAAGAGGAGGTAAATGAAAAACATTAAAAAAGAAATTGAAAAACATCGCAAAAAATTGCAAAAAAAATCGTAAAAATTGCAAAAAACCGGAATGAATTAAAAATTTGATAGATTGGAAATAAATCGCAAATAATTACAAAAAATCTCAAACAAAAACTGCAAAAAGGCGTAAAAAATCGAAACGACAATCCAAAAAAACATTAAAAAATAAATCGAAAAATATCGTAAAAAATAGTAAAAAACCGGAAAGAATTAAAACAATTGAAAGATTTGAAATAAATCGCAAATAATTACAAAAAAATCTCAAACCAAAACTGCAAAAAAGGTGTAAAACATGGAAACAAAATCCTAAAAACATTAAAAAAGAAATCGAAAAATATCGCAAAAAATTGCAAAAACCGGGAAAAATCTAATTGAAATAAATCGCAAATAATTACAAAAAAATCTCAAATAGAAACTGCAAAAAAGGCGTAAAAAATCGAAACAAAATCCCAAAAAATATTAAAAAAGAAATCGCAAAAAATGCAAAAAAAAATCGTAAAAAATTGCAAAAAACCGGAATGAATTAAAAAATTTGATAGATTTGAAATAAATCGCAAATAATTACAAAAAATCTGAAACAAAAACTGCAAAAAAGGCGTAAAAAATCGCAAAAAAACCGCTGACAATGGAAAAAATAATTTCAAAAAATCGCAAAAAATTGCAAATACGCAAAAAAAATCGCAAAAAACAACAAAAAACTCGAAAACATTTATAACCATCTACAAAATATAGACAAAAAATAAGAAAATAAACAAACAAAAACAATAGGGGGAAAAAACAGGAAAAAATAGGTATAGACATAAACTTCACATTTTAATGAATTACGGTCGAATTTCGACCACCGGGCGACCCACTAGTAATAATTATTTAATGAACAATACATTGCTTTGCATTAATTTTTTTAGTAAAAGCAATTAATAAAACTACATAAATTAGAAATATGAAAAAAAATAGTCGTATGAAAAGTAAAATAATAAAGATTTAATTATAAAACAATAAATAAATAATGACATTTTTAATGAAATTGTAATTACATAAATGATAATAATGTTTTTTACAAGAAATAGATTACTAAATTATACGTTTATATTCAATTGGGTAATTCCAAAAAACCATTAAAGATAATAAAAAAAATAAAATGTACTAGACTGTGTAGTTTTAAAAATACTAACTAATGTTCTAAACATAGTAGTTTAAAAGGTACAATGCATAAATATTGTTTTATTTATGGGCCAAACCCAACAACAAACAAAACTATGAGTCTAATTTTAATTAGAAACGGGTTTATGTTTACAAAGTTTTTGTTTGTATGCCAATTAGGATTTATAAAATAAAACTTGAAACTTGGTAAAAAAAAGATAATGCAAGTTTCTATGTAAAGCATATTTTAATATTTTTTATACAATTAATCCAATGTATAATTTTATATATAAAACTGTAATTATTTGACTCAGCAAACTTTATAAATTGTAAAAAAATATTAATTTTCACAATCCCAACTTATTATTTATTTTAGTACCTTAATTAATGTTCAGTCTATTGTTTAGAGAATTTGATGCTGATATATTTACAAAATTTTAAGTAATCTAAATTTTTGACAAATAATCTAATGTCTTATTTTAATATAAAAATGATCACCAAAATCCAAGATATTAAAAAAAAATGTTAAATAATACTTTTATTTGCAAGCTTGCGCATTCTCAACTGGTGTATTTTTAAAAAACGTTCAATAGATAATGACAACATCTTGAATTAATAAAATATATTGTAAAAATCAATACCTGAATAATCGCAGGCATTGTTTGTACTTAAAAATTTTTTTAATAATTTTTAAAATTAATTTTAGTTCATTTGTAACAACTCAACTTTCTACTGTACTTAATACATTAGTATTTAATAATATCAGTAAATAAATTGATAAGAAAATCTTGCCTGGATATTTATTTATTTCCTGAAACAGGTTACAATATCGCATAAATCTTGATATGAATATTAAAAAAAAATTATATCGAATTAATTACTTAAGATTATAGGAATCCGAAATATACTCATTGTTAAAAAAAATTAAAAATTCAAGGCAGTTAATTATATTTTGATCGGTTATGTAGATTACGATTATCCTCCAAATATTATGAGAAACTATAAAATTTAAATATTCAGTTATAATAAATTCTTTTAATCCGTTAATATGCAAAGTTCGATATTTGTTGCTAAGTAATTGACGATTTGCAACTAAAATATATTGATTTCAAGAACGCTGGACTAAATAAAAGTATAAATTATAAATTACGGGTTTTATAGATATATTTAATTCTTGTAAGAAAAAATACAAATAAATAAACAAACTTTAATATTTGTTTAATTTTTTTGTTTATTTCTAGATTATTTCGATAATAATGTCCTATGAGTTATTTGTGATTTAATAAATATTGAAATTTAGTCAATACTATCAAATAATAGACATTAATGGGTTCCCTTGTGCATTGCGCGTGCAAGTTAAAGAGTTAATTGCATGACAATCCACTTTTTCTTAATTAAATGTTAATCAACATTATAAATTAGTCTAGTTATAATTGTAAATTAAATGTTTGGAAAAACTAAGCTTTAATTAATTTAGAATTAAAAGGCGTGTAATTAAACGATTACGTAAATAATAAAATTTTAATCAATTATGAAAACAAAGGACAATCGACCTCTAAATAATCCGCATGAAACTAAAAAATAAAAGATTAACATACATTTTTTGCAATTTTCTTCTCTAAATCCCCAGAAATGTAGTGGAGATCAATCACGGTTGGATTTATTTAGAAATAATTGGACAATATTAAAAAATACGAATATCCAAAGAGTTGTATGAAAAGATTTTATTCGTATGTGTGTTCACAATATTTTTAGATTGGTTCAGTTGGAGTGGTCAGTTCTTTAATGCTGTTTATTTTTTATGGCAGTAAACAAAAACTCTTTGTTTGCGAACAAAATGAAATATGTACCATATATAATTTGTATCAAAGTAAAACTGGTGAAATTAGGAGATTGCCCTGTACAATTTAACCTAAATACATTTGAAATCGTAGTTTTTGTTTTGTATTTTTACAATTAGCTCAAAAGATTAAATCATTGTTTCATCGCGATAACGCATCGCATCGCTGAACAAATCGAAAAATAGAATGTTCAACGATCAGAATGCAGTGTACCTATATTTTAGAAAATGTCTATTGATTAAACAATTTCCAAAAGTATGTTGCAAATTATAAATGCAGTGATGTTCAGGTTCACCATGTTTTTTTTTGCTAAAAATGCCGTAAATAAAATGTTTGGCACAGGAGACTTTTCCCTAGTTACATTTGATATCAGGCAGCAAAAACTTTTCAACGAGATTTATCAACATTTGACTCTCTGCCAAGAGACGAGGCGCGCATTGCTGCAGTTACAAAATTTAAAAGTAAATGTCGCTGGATATTTCAATAGATGAAAACATTTATAGGTTATCAATATATTCATAACAGAAAAACATGCGTATTTTTAATATGCTCTTTCATCATTTTTTATACTAAACAATTATTAATATAAACGAAAATATTGAACAATACTTTTATCTTTTTATAAGTACTATTTTTGAAAATATTTAAAACATTCTTTTTACCATCTTGATTTAATTAGAAGTATCATAACCAAATGCAGAAATCGCGAACAGAATAACAAATCAATAAACCCAATAATCTATAGCAATATCCAATAGCTCAGCTACAGACAGATAGGCAGTTATAGTTGCTTTAGGTTACGGAAAATAGTAGGTGGGCGAGCTAAAGTGACCAATCGATTGCTGAAAATAAACCTCCAAAATTCGAAACCGTTCTCGAGTTATCGCTGGAACAGACAGACATACATTGTAAACTCTTCTTTGCTTATTAAGTAAATGGAAATAAAGGAATCGATAAAAATATTAAATTACGAGTATATAACTGCATTATAAAACGCGATAGTATAATCACCGCTGAAAATATCAGGAGACAAAATTAGGCAAAGAAATTAAGAAGGGGAATATTGAAACAAGATGAAGTATTACATTCCTAATATGGGTACGGGTTTATTATTAGAATGGACGAGACCAGACAAGTGACGAAATTAATATTAGATGTTAGAACGAAAAGCAGACCTACAAAAACGTGGTTACAACAAATTGCATTGACTTCCGGATTTTTTTTTGTTCTCATTCTTATATTATTCCGCTGACATATGTGTTTTATGAACGTATATTAGCAAATAAGCCAGCAAACGAAACGTTTCTGGGAATAACTCACAGAGGAAAAGACGAGACGGTTTGAAAATTGGGTAACATTTTCAAAAGTAGTGAAAATACACACTGACCAATTTTCAGCGCGTCCCGTATTTTTCTTAGTCGGCGATAACTCATAGCATAAACAACCTGACACCTCGAAATTTGAGTGACGTCTTCAAACGTAGTCAATATACACGCTGACCATTTTTCAGCGTGTCCTGTTTTTTTGCTGGTTGTTACCGGCGGAAATCTCCTCTCTGCGCACCGGGAAAGCGTTGGAAAATAAGGGAAGCGCTGAAAATTGGTCAGCGTGTATATTGACGACTTTTGAAAATGTCACCCAAGTTTCAAACCGTTCGTTTCTTTTCCTCTATGAGTTATGCCCAAAAACGCTTCGTTTGCTCAATATACGTCCATTGTGTTTTAGATTGGCCTGAGAATAAAAATTTTTCTTTCTTAACTGGAAAAATGCACACAAATAACGGGAAATTGGTATGTTGGCTACAATTCATATTTTTTTCAAATTGTTGTCGAAAAATCCGTTCGTACACATTTTTTTAGGAAAACATAATGAAAAATCAGTCAAAACCCAAGTACAAAAAGATACAGGGCGCAACTCTTTTTACATCTAAATATTGTTCAGAGCAGAATGATTTATAAAATGGATACACTATAATGTGTGGAGTTAAAGCAATTGAAAGAACAGTGTTTCATTACTCTTTATGAAACTAGTGAAAGGAGGTAAGGAAACCAAACCAAAACCAGAGAATACAGAAATAAATAAAAATAAAATGATATGAAAAAAAAATAACGACGAACAAATCATTGATGATAACGAAAACGACGAAATTGTAAATTTTGACATGCTTGAGGAATTTAATGTTAACGGATTTTTTTGAGCTACAACCGCAAGCAAATACACCTGGAAATTGTTTGCAAAATAAAAACAATAGTTGTTACATTTTGACTCTTTGTTGGAAGTTAGGCCTTACTCAGATTTTGTAATGAAAGTTACTATTGACACATTTAAATTTTCTACAATTAAACCAAGTGCTCAAGATAATTTCATTGGAGATTTTATAGGTGAAGAATTTGAAAACGGGATTTATGCGCCAGCTGTTCTACAGCCTTTAAACATTCACATATTTCTATGTGGTGAAGGATTTTATTTATTTATTTATTTATTTTCGCTCAATCAAGTGACATAAAAAACATCGTTCTAAATTGTGGGGAATATCGCAGTCGTTAGATGCATAATGATACTGCCCATTTTGACTTTCTAATCGAAATTTCGTTGGTTGTAAATTTGGGTATTGTTAAAGGTCGAAAGAAAGTAGCGAATTTAAGCCTTAATGTTTCGTTAGAAAACGCAAAATTTATATCCCATATTTGTGTTTTTGTTTCTTAAAGAAGTAAAACTTTTATATATTAACTATGGAGAGTAAGATAACAGACAGATAGAAAGATAGACAGATATAAAGTATTTGCATTGCTTTTATAGCTCACTCCCCATCTAGGTACACACATACCCTTCTTTATTAACTTACTTCAGATCAACAGAGAAGTAAGTTATTGAGACCATCCTGTTAGTGTGTGTCTGTCTGTAACTGCTCTCCAGCTGTTTCAGTGGACGGACTTGCCTTAAGCTTGGTACGTTATGGTCATACCTCTGTTGAGCTTAAATTTGAGCCCTATAGGTCAAAGTGAACCGGAGATATTGAGATTATTCTGAAGTAAGTTTTCCTTCAGAGATTTACAACTCTCTAGTGCATGTTAATGATACTTATGCCTCACCTCCCACTATTTCTCTTCTTGTGGTTTTAGACATACTTAGTGATGAAGGATCAGTGATATATACAAAAATTGTTTAAGAGATAAAAAACAAAATATCATTTTTTTTGTAACAAAATAAGTATTAAAAATATAACGATAATTTTATATTCTTAGTAATGAAGAGACAATGCTATAGGTTGTCACTAAAAAAGTGAAAACCAAAAATGAAGTCTAGCAAAGATGAAATTCCAATATTTTTATTAAAAGATTATGCTAGATTGTTTATAATTTAATTTATACCTAAATATTTTTTGTTAGTAGAAAAATATTGTATACAAGTAGCCTTTTTTTGCTCATAGGATTGTCACAGTCACCTTTGACTTGTGCAACTAAATTCTCATTTGTGAAAAAAATATTATTTTCACACTTATTGCATAAATAACTTATCCAATGTTAGTCCAAATCCATAATTAGCACTAAACATTTAAAAACCTATGAATGAAATATATGGATTACTTACATTACAAGAATCTAGGTCAGGCGTACACAATAGGTAATTCTATTAAATTTGAATAATAATACTTTCTTTATCATTTGATTTTTAATAATGGAAATTTTTAAATGTGAATATGTGTCATCTAAATATTTTAAAATTCTACATTTTGTTGAAGAAAACTTCTGTGACTTTTCGTCAGATTGATACTTAAAATCTCAACCATTTTGGTCTGTTGGACATAGATATCTGTGATTTTTAACTCAAGTTATCTGTGTCTATGAATGATGGATAATTATCCGATAATTTATAATTCGGTGATAAATTAAAGTTTTTATGAATGAGATAATCAAAATTATTAAGGCACTTGTAACAATTATTTATCATAGAAATATTGTAATCTAAAAAATATTTTTTTTTTTAAAACTAAATATCAACTGTATGACCACAACTCGAGTGTGAATGAATATTACCTTTACATCAGAATTTATTTGTATGCAAAGACGAAGATCATAATAATAATATGTAATAATAACAACAATAATAATAATAAGAATAAAATTAATTGCCAGTGCTACCAGAACTATCTCACACCATTTTATATATTGTAATGAAATACTTTGTAGGAGTTTTTTTTGAAGTTCTAAAATAATTTTGGAAATTTAAAAGAAAATTTTAGATGGATAGACAAAAGTGATTAAAAATATTTTTTAAATAATCAAGAAAAATTTTATTTTGAAAAAGATGTATACGGATAATTAAATATATTATATACACATATGGAATTGAAAAAATAAATTATATACCATGGAAATAATATAATTTTTTATTTGACAAAGGTGAAATAATAAATTTAAATTATAAAAGAAGACATTTTTGGAACAGGGGTAATTACAGGAATACTGGATTGTGAAAATTGTATAGAGGCTGTAACTGGTTCAGAGGAAATTTAGAGAAGAAAATCTAATTTGAATGCTGATAATCAGAAGAGGATAGAAGGGTGATCAGGATATATCTAGAATTTGTTATTGATTGTGCTTAAATTGTAATGTTTATTATTATTTTTTTAATTTTATAAAACCCACCAGATTTTGAGATTATTCTTTAAAAGTAAATCATTACAATATATTTAATATACTACTTATTTAATTACTAGACAATTAAAATTGTAACTTAATCACTTGAAATCCTTACATTTTTAGTATATGTTTAAAAAATTGTATTTTAATATTGTGTAGCACAAAGGCAATTTATTTATGAATTTTGAATTTACAATTATAATTGTAAATTATTGAATAGTTATCTGTGTTTCATAGACAAGGATAACTGTGGTTAAACATCACGGATATCTGTGGCTGCTAGACTTTTTAAAGCTTTATTACGGCCTGTTTCTGTAAGGATGAATTATAGCCACGGATTTTATCCATGGCGGGTACAAATAGACATTTTGTTGTACGGTATGTGTGGTCTGAATTAAAGACACGGATAAAGTTTCATTTCAGTCCGTTTTTGTAAATTTAACTGGTCTCAAAGTTTTGAATTAGAGCTACAGATTTAATCCGTAAATGTATAGATTAATTAGTTACCAAACTCAAAATTACAAATTAAAATTTAGTTAAAAATAAAATACTTAATAAATAAATGAATAGCAAATCCCAGAAAACTGGAAAAAAACTATTAAGTAAGTTTAATTTGAAAGATCATTAACTGATTTAAATAACAAGAATAAAAGTTTAAGCTGTATTAAAAAACACTTTACAGGAGATCTTGGTACTTTTTTACAAAATTTTGATAGTTATAATTTTTCAAATATTTCCTGAATTATTTAGATGTTATAGATATTTGTATAATTGACAGGAACAGACAATGTTTATTACCATTTTATATACCTTTTCAATATTTTTTTAAAACACACATATTTACAAAGTTGCATATATTTGTTTTAGCTTGGAAACTATAAAAGGTATGTTATACAACAAAGCCAATTTAATTAACAATAACAACTATCAAAGATTAAGGTATGTAATTTATAATAAAAATTTGCTAAACTTACCCAAACACATACTGGCTCTCTTATCGTAACAGTAAAAATATCTGAGACAAATTGTCCAATGGTTCTTCCATCACCATCAGAAGCGTTTCGAACTTGGAAATCTTTTGCAACATCTTTCTTTTCAAATTCCGCGGGATAATTCCAGTTGGGTTCCTTAATAATCTGTGCAGCATAATAGACACATACTGAAAGGGCTAAAACGCTTACAAAAGAATACACTTTCAAATTAGGTAAAGGTAGTCTTTCTAACGCAACCACTGGCATGGTGACACTTGTTTTGTTTTTAAAAATCAAAATTTTGCTTGAATTTTGTTTGTTGAGTGACCGAGAGAAACTGACATATTGAAAGAAAGTGTCCCAGAAATTACCGCAGGTACGGTTTAATTTTTTTTTGGGGATAAGTCTGTGTTCACTGCATCGTGTGTCTTGATACTTGAAAGTATTCACAAATACTCAAAGTAATAATGTTGTATTAATTTGTTACACTGCAGAATCTGACTGAAACTGCGACATGAGGGAAGGTCAGTTGATTTATAAATTGTGAACCTGACCTGACCTGTCAGTGTCAGGATATACAGTCATTTGAAAACTAGAATATTTCAAAAAATAATTTCTCCTACATAAAATAAAGATTCAGTTTAGTTATAATATAATTCTAAAATGTATCTTTAATTCTATATTAAAACTTATCTGCTAATACAAAAAATAGTTTTATTCAACAACCAGATGAGAATGAAAAAAGAAGAAATATAATTGTTTATTATGGAATTTCCAAGTCAAAAGAGACGAATTTAAAAGAAGAAGATTATTAATAAGAGAGAAGAAGAAACGGCTGACAATAGTTTGACAGTGACAGCTAGTGTCAGTAAGAATTAAAAAACAAAAATGGGAGAATTATTTGATTTCATATATACTTGAATTTACAATATAAAGTCGTTAATGATTATGATACAGGCGGAGTAGAATACATAGTGATTATATTAAAATGCAATTTTTGGAACTGACTATTTAGATGTTTTAGTTTATTTTTAGTCGAAAATTACGGTTGTGAGTGTTACTGTCTATGTTTATAACTTGCTATTATTCGTCATTTGTGTAACACTGGCCAAAATAAGGGTAAGACAATTTTTAAAAAATCAAGTAATTGGTATTTTATTTAGGAACTAACTCTAGCTTTTTCAGCTTTTATGATTTTTTCTATCTGAATATAAATCTTTATTTTATAACCTTGAGAAAAAATCATTACTAATCGTAACCTAATTCTTCGAAAAGTTATGTAGAAAAAAAAATTAAATTGTAAATGAATTTAATATTACTCATTTTTCCTATTTTTAAACAGTTGCCTGTATAACAGCTGAAAATATATCTATTTAAAAATATTGTAAATTTATTTTCTCTTCTATACTTAGTATTGACTTTGACCTTAGTTATTATGTTATTAACAAATGATTATAGGTACTTCGGGACAGGCTATAGTGCAACTGTTTGTTTCTATTAATTGAGCTTTATATTGTCATATTTTTATTAAAATTTAAGCAACCTAGTGGATTGGTTTAAACAAAATGTAACTCAATAACCTTTACATAAGCCAATTGTTATAATGCAAATGTTGTGTTAGACTAGAATAGGTAAATATATTGATATGGATGTAATTATTCACTGTTTTAAACTTTAACCCGCACATTAATAATGGATTATTATGAGTTTACGTTTCAATATTTTCACTTTATTTTTGAGCAAAATTGTTTGTACATATATTCAGTCTGTGCACCTTCATGTTACTAAAGCTTATATTTATTTATCTCCATAGTTTTTATTGAGTTTATTTTTCAACATAATTGGGAAATCTTTTGTTATCTCTTCTGTAATTGTTTTACAGTAAAAACTGTACATACATTTATTAATTAATATTTACATTTAAATATTAACGGACTTTGACCTGTTAAATAAATAAGATGATAGTGCAGATGGTTGTAATTTAGAATAAATTTAAAATTATATTTTAAAAAATGACAATTATTATTCATTGGTTATATTTTTTACAATATGGATCATGCTTTTATCTAGTGGACAGTGCATGCTTTTTAAATTTTAATTACTCTATCATAGTTTTAGATTCTGGACAATATTTATAAATTCCCCAAGGATATAAACATGCATTTATAAATTTTAATGTAGGTAGGTGATTTAAATTTAGGTATTTATATTGTTAGACATTAAAAATCAATTATTTTATGGCAATTCATAATTTTTATTTTACCAAAAATTATTTAATATAAAATGAGATATGATAATAAAACTAAATTACGTTTTATATTAATTAGATTATGCAAAAAAATTCCAAAGGTGACAGGTAGACACAAATTTCAGTAATAAATAAAGTTTGTTGGATATTAATTTAACTACAGAATATTGCAAATTAATAAAAGGCTCGGAATTTCTGTCTAAAATAAAGTCAGAAATGTTGTCTTTATTATACCAAATTATCAATTATCTTCACATAATAAAAATGTCATTCATCTGTGCCCTTAAATCCTAATTGCTTTGATATTGTCTGATTGCATAACTATAATATGTACCTAATTTTGTTTGAAATGAAACACCCAGTATATGGCTAGCGCAAAAAACTTATTCATATCTATTATGTTGTTTTAAGTAAATGCAAAATATAAGTACCTGGATAATTCTCCTTCATTATTCATTACCTATAATTAGATACATACTCAATAATAAACACTAATAGTATCTATAATAAATTATAATTTGATATATAGCAAATTATACATTATCATTACATTGTAATTAATTTGAATTGCAGGGATATTAAGTAACCATTTAACTTTTTGCAATGGCCAATGCAGAAAACATGAAAAGAAGTCCACAATTAAGTAAAATTAAACTGAAAGTTGTAAATAGCACTACAGTAACAGCAAGTGATTCAGATGCTAGTGTAGAAACAAACAGTCTTAGTGCTGAAAGCGCTACAGAACAGCAGACTCAACATAATGAAAAAAAGAAAAAGAAAAACAGACGAGGTTCAGAATGGGAGATCATGGAAGGGCTCAAAGATGGGCAGCGCTTCGAAAACAAACCGAATACTTTTACTGGCTATTTGCACAAAAAAAGGAAGTGGCCACTTAAGGGATGGCATAAGGTTAGTCTAATTTTTATTTCTTCATAAGGTATTTATTTCAAATTAAAATAATAGTGAATCAGTTGATATATATAAAACACAGTTCAAATGACCGAAATTTTTAGGTACAATGTTTTATATTTACAATAGTTTATGTAATATTTAAATAAAATTTTTAATATCATATTTACATATTATTTATTCTTTTCTCTTCATTTGAGTGGATTTTAATTTTTTTTATATTTCAGCAAATTTCTTTATTATCCAAATATTTTATAATTTATTGATTTAAAAGTTGGATGCTCACTTTAAAATAAGGAGTGAAAAATATTAGATAATCATAGTAGTAGAGAAATTATTTTTTTTTTTAAATTGCACAATGGAAATTTTGTATTTGAAAAAAAAACTGACATGATTTGAACTGTATATTTGAAATTTTTTCAATATTTAATTTAGAAAATTAATTAATGTGCATAAAAATGTTTGGTTCAATGTTTTCTCAAATTTTTCCAAATTAATCTTCTAAAGGATTTTTTGTCTGATTTGCAAACGAGCTAAAATAATTTTGGCTTATTTCCAAATTTTTAATTTAGAAATACACATTGCATTATACAAATGTGCGTTACCATTAAAATTTAAAAAAATATGTACCTAAAACAAATTTATTATGAAGATCTTTAGCAAGGTTTAATTGATTTTAATGCCTTTTTATACCTATAAGGTTTAAGTCAAAAAATATTAGGGATTATCTTATTGGTTTTATCAAATTGATTGTATAGTGTCTATAATATAAAATTTGTAAAATCTAGGGTATGCAATTTAGTTTTTTATATTATATTTTTGTAGTGTTTTAACAAAGATTTATTTATTATTATTAAATAAATTCAAGTACATAATAAAAAAATGGTTTATTAAATCTTAAAAATAAGTAACAAAAATCCATTCAAATTATCATTTAGTTTCTAATTTGGATGTGCAAAATAGATACAAAAATTCAATTTAAAGGTAATAATTTTAATAAGCATCTAATTTTGAAATTTTTCTAACAATATTCTGGAATTTGATTTACTCTAAAGGTGTTTTTAGTTTGATTAGAAGTTTGAACATATTTAATGTCCTTTTAATTATACAATAATATCAAAATAATCTGCATATACTTAACTAATATGACACTAAGTGCGAATTTAATTTGTTATTGTCTATATTTTCATATAAAATAAGGTGTTTTAACTTTTTATCATAAATTTCTATATACAAATATAGCTAGTCTTTTTAAACTATTTTTAAAATAAATAAAAATAAATAGTTATTTTGCTTAGGCACGCATCACAATAATTATCTAAAATTAAAAAATAATTTATTCTGCCGGTTGTGGTTGACAAGGATTGCCAATAATCTGATCTGCAATCCTACTGGCTTCTCTAAGTCCACTTAAAAATGCTCCATGCACGGTGGCTGGATAGTTCCTGATGGTATGTTCACCTGCAAAAAACACCCGCGCAGGTCCTGATGTCACTGAAACACCTTGTTCATTTGGTGGAATAACTGGAGAAGCTAGTAGGTCATAGTCACTCCCAGAACTACCTACAGCAACGAAACTGTAAGATCCTCTAGACCAGGGATCAGCTCTCCATCGAGTTACAATAGTTTCTTTAGGTTGTGGTACACCTGATTGACCGAAAATTCCACGCAACACTGCTATACATCTTCCAACTATCACATCATCAGTAACGTTTTCCATTATGGCTGCGGCTTCACCAGCTACTAAAGCTAGTAACACTGGAGCTTTGTATAAGTTCCAAAAAAGAAACAGTTCACCTCGGCTGGCTGTGGTACTACCAACATGTCCAAAAAGATTAGCCTGTGGATTCCAAAAAATTCTCTCAAAACATAAAACTACTTTATTGAGGTTCCCAAAACCTAAACGCTGAATAGCTGAAGTCTTCCAATCAGGAAGTGGTGGAGAAAATTGAACAGTATTAAGTTGACTGCTAGATGGGGCAGCACTAAGTTTTAGTACTCCTAATGGTAAAGTACATAATACCACTTCTGCATGATAAGTATTTGTAGTTAATGGATTCCTAGGATTATACACAGTTACTTCTACTCCTCTATTGTTATATTCAACTTTTCTAACAGCTGCATTCAACTTTATATCTAATCCTTCTGCTAATGCTACAGGTACACATGAATAGCCGTTTCGTACTGTCAAGTGATTTCCAGTAAATTCAAAATCATCATCTTGGTCCCAATGTTTTAAAGATAATGTAGATAATGGAGTGGCGTTAGCAAATTCCAAATTGGCAAAATGCCAGTCTAAAATTTGACGATCCTTTGAGGATAGGTAAACATCGCTTGGCTTGGAATTTTCTAATTCTTCCAATTTCCCTTCTATTTCTTTTGCTTGTTCTACTAACTGGTCCCACTGGGTTGCCAAGTCTCTCAGGTCTTTTATTCCACTTGAATATGCAAATTGTTCGTCAACGTTGCGTTTTTCTATTGCAGTCATTTGGTTGACATTCTCTTTTATATCTTTCATTTTGTCTTTTACATTTAAAAGCATTTGTTGATTGACTTTTAATTTTTCTTGTAAGCTTATTACAGACTTTAAATGCTGTATTTGTTTTTCTTTTACATGTTTTTCTTGTAGTTTGATAACCCATTCAAGAGCTTGTCCTAAACTAACTGGTTTATTTCCAGCATAATTAAAATCAAGTTGGTGGGATAAATAGGAAGTGCCTTCAAGTAAACGATTGAACTCTCTTTCAACCATTTCATCTTTGTCTTTATCTACAGTGACACCATTTGACTGATATAAAGGACACTTTTGTCTTATTCGATGCAGTTCCATATCAATTTGTTTACTAAGCGTTGTGATAGGGTTTCCACCCAAACCGGTTACAACCATAGCTCCAACATCAGCTATATAATTTCCTTTTCTAAATGTAGCAATACGTCCACCTACTCTATCTCTCGATTCAAGAACAATAACTTCTAAACCAAATTGTTGTAATTGTTGAGCAGCTACTAAACCTGCAATCCCAGCCCCAATGACTATTACTTTTCCATATTTCTTAGATGGAATGGGTTTTAACCTTTTAAAAATACCATAATTGATAAATCCATTTCGTTCTAAAAAAGCATGTACTCTTTTTACAAGATTATTGTCACTGTTATAAGGTGGTTCCATTTTTTCTGTAACATGTTCCAGTATAAGTTGCTGTTTGGGATTTTCTAACCACATTTGTAAAATTCTATTACGGACATTTAAGTAAACTTTTACGGTTTGCAAAGCTGCATTAGCTATATCAGGAAAACACGCCGTTTCTGTTGAGGTTAGTTTATCAAAAGGCATTCGGCTTTGGAATGCTGCACCTTCCAGACCCGAAAACAAATCCTTTATAACGGGATCGTCTAATTCAGAATCTGGGTCGTCATTTTTCTTTTCGTCATCGACCCGGTATTCCTCTTTTTTGGCTTCTTTCTTTGTAATTTTTGACGTGCTTGGACCAGGACTTAGTTTTTTATCAGATTGTTGAATTTTATTTTTCTCAGTATTCTCAGAGTTTTCCTCATCGGGTAGATTAGGTTTTTCATCTGGTTCTTTTAATTCTAGTTTAACTTTTTTACGTCTACTCATTTTTAACGTGTTATGTTGCCGGATCGTGGGATTTAATTTTTATACTACAGTTTAATATTTTATTTAAACCCATATAATCTTTCGAACATTTGTAATACTTAAAGTACAACATAAGTACTTTAATATTAATAAAAAAGCATCACTTATTAAAGAATAACAAAATAGTAAACCCAGTTTGTTTACACAAACGATATAACAAAAATAATGACAGTATTTGACAACGACAAATGACACTATTGACACTTGTCATTGTAGGTCATGTGTTTGTAGTTGTGTCTACTGTTCCGTATTCGTGAATTTTGACCCAATGAGATCGAATCCTTTGTTTCATATTATAATTTTAATCGATAAAGAAATGGAAATGGAACTAAAATATTCTTACCGTAAAAATCGCAAATTTTTTGTTTTAAGAGTAAAGGAAAATTTGGGAATTTAATTGGCATCTAGAATTATATTGATAATTTATTTTTTATTCACGCGCTATCTAATAATGTATTGAAATCAATAATCATGAAATATAATACATTAACTAAAACACGTTTAATACTAGACAATTATATTAGTTTCATTGCCATTGTTATCAAATACTAGTCACAATAAAAAATAACAACCACTTTTTTAAATAGTTTGTATTTAGTATAATGTTTATACAGGGTGTACAAATAGTGGATTTCTTTAGACCATGTTTTAAAAATATCTGAATGGGCTACATTCACAGGTCGGAATTTTAACATAATGGCATATAAAACTCGTTAATAAGCATATTTCAAAATTATGCCTTTTTAATTTTAAAATATTTAAGATCCCGCCCTCCTTAATATCCAATCACGGAAAAGCGCGCAGTGCCATGTTGCCAAGTCTAATCATTCAAGTTGCGTTCATTTGATTTATCTTTTCGGTTTGTAAACATCCAAGTCGTATTTGTGTGACTTACTGTCAGTAAATCGAACGTTCATTAACTTTAACGGTTCTGTAACTAATGACAATGACGTTTAGATTGTGACAATTGTATAAGAAATCAGCTTGTAAAATTTTATTCTAAACGTCATTGCCTTTACTTACAGAACCTTTAAAGTTAAAGGACGTCTGTCAATGTTATTGTTATAGTTCTGTCGTAGAAAGATGATAAAGATGTTCAAATATTTTCTAGTTGGATAGAAAAAGATAACAATATAATCTCGCGTTATAAGATTACCAACTGATAATCCTACAACATTGCAGCAGGTTAAGCAATCTTATTGGTGTTACGTCAATTACCATTTTAACCACACTTTTTCAAATTTCAATATTTTTTTCTGCTCAATTTGGAACATAAACCAAGTAATTTTTTCACTAAAGTGTTTATTTTATCTTATATTATAGCCCTAAATTTGATCTCAGTTGATGACTGAAGCCTATTGAGAATTTGGAAGCAGAAGGTTAATAATATCGTAATCCGTCTGTATGTGTGTCTGTCAATACGATATCTTCCGTTCTAGACATCGGATCGACTTCATATTTGGTACACAGGCACCTCAGAGGCACCTCAGGTCAAGGCAATCTAAAGGATTGATTTTCAGATCTAGATTTCACCCCCGACTAGAGATACAGGATGGCGTAAATTTAATTGAACACTATTGTAATTTCGTGAACCATAGATACAAAGATGGTTAAAAGGGAAAAAAGATGCGCATTTTGAAAATTAAAATATCAGGACCAATCTCCGAGATAATTGGGAAAAACCGAAATTGATGATTATCGTTTTATTTAATAAACACCTTAATTTTTAAAGGTAGAAAAAACTTTATAAGATGTTTTTATTGAAGGTCAAATGCCGCTTAATATAGGATATCTATTTTTTAAAACAACGTTTCGTCTTTGAAGGGCCACCCTCAACTATATTCTCACACTATTTCAACTTCTGCTATCGAAAGTTTTCTCTCAGATTTTACATTTTCAAGTTGGTTTTCAAAAATGTTGAAGAATTTTGTTTTTGCTAATCAAAACTCCTGATGATGTTAAATAGAAAAACGTCGAATGTTTAAAAAAGTGTAATTTTGGTTAGTTGTGACGATATGTGTTATAAATAAATATTTTTGTTTAATATAATCTTGACTACCAATAAATATATACATGCATGTACACCTGATAATGTCATCAATATCGAATTGGAGGTGATTAATTTGATGAATGGGCTTTAAAATGTGTGTAAATACAAATTATTAAATTTATTATATTATTTACTCATTTTGTCACATGAATCTGTGGGTGTACATGTTTGTTTGTACTATAATCTATATAACGAGAAAAGTAGTTTAGATAAAAAAGAAAAAATTAAAGTGACACTAATACTACTTAATTATAGTCGGCTTAATTCTAATAATAGTTACCTCAATTTTCCAAGAGATTGACTTTTTTTACATTGTCAAAAAGCTATATTTTTAATTTTGTAAATATTAAAAAATAATAAAAGGACAATAATTATTTGTGCGAAGTTGTAAGGAAGATTTCAATATAAAATACAAAAATGAAACGTGTTTTTTATCTGTTGTTAAAACGGTTTCAAATGAATTATCTCTTATTAGAATCAAACCATAACGCATTACAATTTGAGGCACTAAGGAACAAACTTTCTTAAATCGCTTTTTTATTTATGGCAATATGGATCAACCTATAATTTAACCTAACAACAGTTTCCTCTTCCATTTTTTCGTAAACGTCATGGTTTGGTCAGAAAAAATATTTTCTGCTTTCTTTATATGGAGCGGATCAAAAACAACTGAATACGTCGATTGATCTCGCTTTAAAACCAATTTTTTCGTAATCCTTGACTACTCTGCTGTTGTCCTGCACTGCAAGCTTGTGGATAAACTTGCAATTCTTCCAAATAAATGGATCGAAAAAATGAAAAGGGACTGTTATTAAATCTTTTCGCTAATAATGGGAATGGAGGGGCATTACTTAGCGTGGCGAGATATGACAAATATATATTTTTTAACTTGAACAAAAAAAAGGATGGTGGCAACTAGTTTCGGCTTCTAGCCGTCTTCAGGTCACATACTAACTTTGGTAAAAAATCTTAAATTAAATGAAATTTTTAAAAGAACGCCATGGTTCAAAAAAGGGTTGGAAAAAATTATGTAGGGATAGGGGGGTACATGAAAAGTGAAACGGGGGGTTATTTTCCAACCCTTTTTTGAACCATGTTAACAAAGTTAGTATATGGCTAGAAGCCGAAACTAGTTGCCACCCTCCTTTTTTGTTCAAGTTAAAAAATATATATTTGTGATACATGATTTAGAGTTTTATTTGCTACTAAATCTTTGACCACATTTGAGTTATGGATAACCTATTGGTTTTTTCATAGTAATGAGTTGAGACGTTTCCTGATGAGACGACTAAAGAACAGAGTGAAATTTCGACACTAGTTTTTATAGAAGTGTACTTGCGGCTTATGACGAAATACGTTTTATTTCACACTAATTAGGTGATAAAACATGAGTAACTTTACGCACTACAAAGTATGTCTAAAGTTAGTAATTTACACATGGTAGTAGAAAAAAGTAATTCATCAATATAAAAGATACACAGATGAGGTGGAAAATCTTATATTTTTTATCGAACTTTATACAAATCGTTCACGATTTTTTTTTACTTTCATTAAATGAAACTTTGGATAACAGGATAGATATCCCATGAAATATATATTGTATCAATATTAGACAAAAATATTTTACTTATTTCAACAGTTCATCTTTAATCTCTACTGTAGCTCTTAAAATAAATAAAACTTTTGACAGACCAATTTCTTCATGTTCTATAGAAACAATAGCGTCACCTCTGCAGAACATTATTTAATTATTTTTCCACTATTTAGTAAGATTAGTTTGAATAATTTATTTATTCAAGAAGTCTCGTCCTGGTAATATTCATAATTAATGAATTTATAGATATTTATAATAGCCAAGGATTGATTTTCTTTTGTATTAAACGTGAAGTAAATCAATGTGATGATGTTGTGTATGTTTTCCCAGATAATTTCAGTTGGTTTGTCCTATTTATTTTCCAGCTGTATTTGATATTATTTCAAAATGTAGATCAATTTGTAGATACTTTTGAAAATAAATAAATATTTTTTTAAATAAATTTTTTTAATTTTTTTTAGAGATACTTTATGATAGATAAGGGAATCTTAATTTATGGTAAAGGTCCTTCCGAAATTTCAAAGGGTAAAATCCATGGTACCCTCGATATTGGCCTTTCCGTTATTTCTACCAAGCAAAAAAGAAGGCGGGTAGATATTGATGCTGAAGAATTTATTTACCATTTAAAAACAAAAAGCGATGAAACTTTCACGAATTGGGTGCAGCAATTAACTGCACATAGACTTTACAGGCAGCATATTTTAACATATGGTACTAATGTTGGTGCTCTTTTTAAACCTGTTGATGGATTAAATAGTAAGTATTTTTTTAAACTAATACAACTCAATTCAACCTACATAATATTTATCTAGGTATTTCGAGAACCCCAGAGATTTTAAGTCGAGACGGTAGCTTAACTAGAGGCCTAAAACCGCCTAACGGTACTAGTAGACTTAATGCTTGGCTGCAAGAATCTGTAACCAATATTGAACAGCATCAACGGGATGCTAACGTTATTGAACAGAATATTTCCAAACTCAGTCGACTTTTATTGCAAATTGAAAGTAGCAATCCAATTGTGATTGAGGTAAGTTTAATTTGAAAACAACACAATATAAAATTCAATAAAATATTACATTGATTGTCAGTAGATAGAACGTTCGTTAACTTTAAAGGTTCTGTAACTAATGACAATGACGTTTAGATTGTGACAATTATACAAGAAATCAACTTGTAAAGTTTTAATCTAAACGTCATCGCCTTTACTTATTGAGTCTTTAAAGTTAAAAGACGTTCTATCTACTGACAGTTAGTCTTACAATAACTTATTGGTTTCTATTAATAAGAATATTTTTATTTCTAGAATACTGCTGAGGCAGTTTCTCCAAATGTTAAAAAAGATAGAAGGAAGTTTGGATTAAAAAAGAAAAAATCTTCTTCTTCTAAGGGTGGTAGTGTAGATTTGAGTATTCAATTTAGTAACACTAAAACGTGCACTGGAAATGATACTGACAATATATCTCCCTTGTCTGTAAGTATATTTAATAATTATATTGATGGCACAAACCAATTGGGTAAAAAAAATATTAGCAAAAAAACGGTATACAAATAAATATCTTAAATAGAATAATATTTCTTAAATATATACATTTCTCAAAAAAACTGTATACAAGTGGAAAAAAGTTTATTCACAAAAAAAAATTTTTATTTGAAAATCCATAATCAAGAATTAGCTAAATTTAGGTAATATATAGAAAAGAGTAAATACTTTTAAATTTAATACAAAGCAAAATGTGCAAATTATGCCATTTTAAATTTATAGACTTTCATAAACTAAAAATTAAATTAAGAGATTAAAAATCGAAAAAAATTATTATCCACTTCAGCAATTGTTGGATTAATCGAATTAAGGAAATCGAAATCACTACAAATTTTAACATGAAAATAAAAGTGGTGTAGAGTGTACAAACTTAAAAATCTTAGATGCGATTAAAATTCAGCCAAATACCTACCAGCAATACGTCCAAAAAGGATAATACTCGGGCAATTAAAACATTATAATTGCTAATACCAAGAAGTTTTTAGACCCAAAACAAATTGAAAAAACTTTTAAAATCTAAACAACATATTTCTTTGTGAACTATGTATCTTTCTTTAAATATTTTGTTGTAAAATCCAAATAAATATACCTAGAAAACAAATGTAGTTCATTTTCATTTGTTTGCTTGGAAACTAACCTAGTAGATCAGGTATACAACTACTGATACCACTATAGGGAATTCAATGTGTTAGAAAGAAAGAGAGATGATGCAGAGTTTCAGTGTACGTTTGTGCTCTTTTGTCTTTCCTCCTGAGCCAATTTTTTTTTACTTATAAATTCTAGGTCACATTTCAAATATAGCGCCACTTTCCAATTTGAACCAATAGCAACGAAGATATATTTATATAACACTCTCTCGATTGGCTATTCCTTCTAAATAAATTTAAGTACATATGAATAACTATTATTTGTTTTTTTCTTTTTAGGCAAATTCATTTTCTGGCTTATCAACTTCAGCTCCAGCTAATTCAAATCATACAACACTACCAATTCCGAGCAATACTATTATTACTGCTCCAACTCCAGATAGTTTGAGTAATGTTGATGTTATTTCTCTCTCTGCAGAGAACCAAATGAGAGATGATTTTATAACGCTAGCAAAACAAGGTAACAAACGTAATATTATTAAAATATAGCAGCTTAATTGTTATTTGAAGCTGTAAAAATGTATGAAAATTTATTTATTTATTTACGGGATCAACCCTGTTTCAAAAATTTAATATAATAATAATTTTGATTACATAGTATAGCTAATAAATATGGTAAAGGTTAAAACACTAATAAAGTTTAAAATGCTATAATACTGTTAAAATACTATAATAATGGTAAAATACTACATTAATGTTATGATACTAAGAAACTACGGATAATTCTTGATGGAATTTTATGCTCTACAACTTTCCCCAATAATATTTTCTTCTAAATTGCATTATTTATACTGAAATTCTATAAAAAAGGTCGAATAGCCTACTCGTATATTCCTATCGCGTCCTCTAGCGGCTAAACTAGGCGTAATTAGAAAAAAATTTAATACGAAAGTTGTAGAGAATTTAATTATGTAAAATCCCGCTGTGTTGGATTTTTTTCGGAAATATATACTTTTCCCGGAAATTTGGAAAACAGTGATAGTTTTATAAGATTTTTTCTGGATTTTTCCGATTTTTTCTAATTTTAGTTTTTCGATTTTTTCAATTCTTTTAGATTTTTTAAATTTTTTCGATTTTTACTATTCAGTTTTCAATTTTTTTCGATTTTTAACTATTTCTTCCGATTTTTCAAAATTTTCAAGGTTTTTTCGTTTTCTGATTTTTTTTTCTTTTTTCGATTTTTTCTATTTTCTTTAGATTTTTCGATTATTTTCTGTTCCGATTTTTCAAATTTTTTCAATTTTTGTCATTCTTTTTTTTTCAATTTTTTCGATTTCTACTGTTTCATTTTTTCCGATTTTCTTTTTTCAGATTTTTCCTCTATTTTAAATTTTTTGCACTTCGTTTTTTACTTTTTTCCGATTTTTTCAATTAGCCTAGGGAAAGCTGTGATTGTGACTAAAATTATACTACGTACGCTCTTGTAGGTGGCGCAATGAGTACTAATTAGGATTTTATTTTAATTTAAAATTTGAATTATTTTTACGAGTTTTTTAGCCCTGTTATACGAGGCTAAATATTAAAAAGAAGGCTTATGGGGTCCAAATATTTTTTAAAAAGCAATTTCAAGGGGTAAATGGGGCCAAATATTTGTTTGAAGCAAATTTAAGGGTTAAATGGAGTCAAATATTTAAAAAACACTAATTTAAACGGGGCTAAATATTAAAAAAAAATACGACTTTAACGGGGCCAAATATTTTTAAATTGTCAGGTATAAGGTGTAAATGGGGTAAAATACAAAAAGAACACTGAAGAGGTAAAATGGGCCTAATATTTAAAAAATAGCAAACTGAAGGGGTAAAATTAGTTGCTTATGCCTCAAATATTCTCATTGAATCCGATTTATTTACAATATTTGTTTGTTTTCAGTGATAGGTAGTTTGAAAACGTTGACATTTGGCCTTAGCACCGAACGAGAACGACTTAAATCCGCTTTAGAAGCAGAATCGCAAGTTCCTTCCAATGTTTCTAATCAAAACTTAGTGACTTTGAAAAATAGTCTGACTCAGGTGCTACAGCAAAATATAGACCTTAAGACTAGACTAGTTAGAATTCATGAGGCATCTGATTTGGCCGATTTGTCTTGTGTGGAAAATCTCAGTGAAAATGTAAGTGTACCAATTGATTTTTTTTATTTATTAAAATAGTTTTTGAGTTATATATTATCTAAAACTTTCTAGTACATAGATTTTTGAAACTAACAACAGAGTGTGGATAAAAAAAATTAGGCCGTAAATATAATAATGTTGATTGGACACTTTGATTTCTGTCTAAATATAAGTCAGATCCTAACCAAACTAAAACTAAATAATAAAAATCACTATAAACATAGACTTTTTTTGGTGTTTGCTTTATTTAACTAACCTCTATCTCTCTAACAGCAAAATCATCGTAATTACACTGTGTCACTGAGCTATAGTTCTTCATGTGTAAGCGCTACTGAATTTTTCGACGCTGAAGAACTTGTTCCGGATCAAAAACCCGGAAAATATGCTCAGGGTGAGGAGGAATCTGAGGTGAGGACAAGATCTGAAAGCAGCTCGGAAGGAGGGTCTCTTACCAGCGAAGGAGAAGGTAGCATTAGTTCGGAGGAATCTGAACTAGGAGTTTTAGAGTTAGATACTGAAAATTGTATTGATGTTCGGGGTAAGTAACAAAAATAAGCAAAATAATCAATAAGAGATTTTTTTTTTAAATAATATTGTACTATTACTATTTTTTTGTAGAATCACAAGGATTGACAGGTCGCAGAACCTGTCTTCCAGCACCTCGCCCCCCGACCGAAGGTTTATCGTTGTGGAATCTCCTGAGCCGTAACATAGGTAAAGACTTATCCCAGATTAGTATGCCAGTAGCCTTAAACGAACCTTTAAACGTTTTACAACGGTTATGTGAAGAATTGGAGTACTCGGAATTGCTGGATAAAGCGGCTGGTATTGATGATCCTTATGAAAGGATGGTAGAAATAGCGGCCTTTGCGGTTTCCAGTTATGCCAGTACGCTCAGTAGAGCTGGAAACAAACCTTTCAATCCCCTACTGGGTGAGCTTTATTATTATTATTATTTTTGTTAGTCTATTATTTATAAATAAATTTTGTTCTTAGGTGAGACTTATGAGTGCATCAGGGAAGATAAAGGATTTCGTTTTATTTCGGAGCAGGTGTCGCATCATCCACCTGTTGGTGCTTGCTATGCTGAAAGTTCTAATTTTACGTTTTGGCAGGACGCTAGAGTGAAAACTAAGTTTTGGGGAAAAAGTATGGAGTTTCAACCATTGGGTCATGTAAACGTTCTCCTTCCTAAAACTGGTGATTTGTACACATGGAATAAGGTAACGACGTGTGTGCACAATTTATTTAGCGGTCAGAGATGGGTGGATCAGTACGGCGAGTTAAGAATTACTAATGGAAGGATCACTTGTAAACTAATGTTTGCTAAAGCTAGTTATTGGTCGGCAAAACGCCACGAGGTAATTTTTTTTAATATTCATTTTTTGTGTTAAACTAGGACGTTACTGAAAAAAAAAGTTACGCGCTATTTTATCGTTAGTTTGCTGCAAAGTAACGCCTTAGATAAATGTTACAGTTACGTTTTTTAAAAAGTAACTATTTATTCGTTATTTTCGAAAGTAATGCGTTATTTTTGCAATAACGTGTAATAAAATAATGATTTCGCGTTAGTAACGATGATTTATGTTGTAACGTAATAATTGATATAAAAGCGGGCCTAAAAAGAGAAGCACTGCAGGTCTAAAACGAACCGTTAATAAAATTAGAAACCAAGAAAAATTAGATATAATGAAATCTAAATTACCATAAGAAATTTTAAAAGAAAACAAATTATAATTGTTGGGGCGCATTTTTTTCTGAAATTTTCGGTAATTTCTGATGAATTTTTCCAAATTTTGCTCACTTTGCTAATTTTGCTAATTTTTCTAAATATTCGAATTATTTTTCCAATTTTGTTAATTTTTCCAATTTTGCTAATTTTTATAATTTTACTCATTTTGCCAATTTTGGCAATTCTGATAATTTTAATGTCGTTAATTTTACTAATTTGACTAATTTTGCCATAATTTTTCCAATTTGGAAAATTTTACTCATTTTGCCAATTTTGTTTTTTTTGTGGTTTTTTCGATTTTTTCTACTTTTCTGTTTTATTTTTGTGATTTTTTTTGATTTTTTCAAATTTTTCATCATTCTGTCTTTTTCTTTTGTTTTTTACTTTTTCTCATTTTGTCTTATTCTTCTGATTTTTTGAAACTATTTGCGACTTTTTTTAGATTTCATTGCGATTTTTTGCATTTTATTTCAATTTTTTTCATTTTTATATGGTTACAGTTTTTCAGGTTTTTTGGTTTTTGCGATGTTTTTCGACTTCTCTTAATTTCTCTCTCAATTTTTTTCATTTTTTTTTCTTTTTAACGCTTTTTTCTGATTTTTTTTGCAGTTGTTTTCGATTCATTTAATTTCTTCTCATTTATGTGGTATATGACAGAGTTTTATTTCATTTATTGAACACATTTGAGATACAGATAACCTTATGGATTTACATATATTGTTTATGTTACCTTCACTATACAACTAAATTTGAATTATCGTAATCACATCTATTAAATAATCCATGTCTATCTTACAGGTCGTAGGAGCTGTTTATGATGAATCGGGTCAGCCCGTACGTAAACTTTTCGGTAAATGGTCGGAATCTCTTTATTGCGGCGTAGCTCCGTCCGCTCGATGCATTTGGCGCGCAGGTACTCTACCTCCGAATCACGAGCGCTATTACGGTTTCACTCGATTTGCTGTCGAATTAAACGAATTGGGACCCGAATTGAATCTCCTGCCTCCTACAGACACTCGGTTTAGACCCGATCAGAGAGCATTGGAAGAAAGTGATCTTATCACCGCAGAAAATTTAAAGCTACAGTTGGAAAGTATGCAGAGAGAAAGGTAAGAATGAAGTTTTTTAATATTTAGTTTAGTTGACTTTTTATTACTAGTTAAGAGTCTTGTCACACTATGTTGACATCAGGGTTCTATCTCATAAAACTAGATGACAATGATAATCCGATTATGACAATTTCGTTTATGGAGTGACCATGAAAATTTTTAAGCGTTTCATAAACAAACTGTTAGTTTATTTTGACAACTGTCATTTCTAGTGACTATTCAATATTGTTGTATTAAGATTTTCTTGGCTGTTTTTATTAATTTAATTATTTATTCTCAGGATCAGCCAATGGACTTATCCAGTAGGAACGAATTTATTGGTTATATATTAATGAATGAATAGCTTAAAGAAATTAGTTGCTTATGTTGATTTTCATTGTTCTTATAATATTCATTAATTAATAAAAATGAATAAAAAGTAATTAATATATTTTGAAAGTGGCGCTGCTTCTTGGCCAATAATTAACTTTCTACAGCATTGCCAACATTCTAGATTTGTTCGTTTGTGGAAAAATTTGACATACTTCTTTCCTTCTTTTAATTATAACAAATGAGAACGATAGTTGCCAGTATTTATCGATATGACAACATAGCCAAATATAATCTGTTTCAATTGGGCCACGTCACAAGACACTATAGCCCCGATATTCAAATTTTAGGAATTAATTACAGCCGCAGGATCGGTCTCCGAAGGGCTGGACCCGGTGCAATGTGTTATGGTAGGCCAAAATTATAAAATAAAAATATAAACAAAAATCACTGGATGAGTCCATTATTAAGCTCATCAAATGCAACTAATTTTTTTAAATTGCCGGCGACTCTTAATATGCAGTAAATACTCATCAAATTTAGATGATTAATATGATTTTTTCTTTTGATAGAAGAAAACGTAGGGAAGAATTGAAAATCGCTTATGAACCAAGATGGTTTTCCTGTGGACAAGATGATACGTGGCAATATAATGGAAAGTACTGGGACATGAGAAAAAATCCTGGATTCTCAAACGTGCAGTTCGAGTCATTATGGTGACCTGAGATCTGTTTCTTTAGTTGACATTTATATGGGCGTCATTCCTAGCGGTGTATGGTAAACTTTTAATTTTCCATTGTAATTAGTAGGGTTAAGCGTTTAGGTTGTAAATGTTTTTTTTTGTTTTGTTAAGTTTTGGATGAATAATATAATGTTATTGGTTAAACGGAATGTTTTTTCGATGTTATTAGATTATATATTATATTTTTTTGAATCGTAGAAAATTCCGCAATGATTTTAAACTATATTAGGTTTAAATGGTATTAAATGAATTTTCGCTACTCTATTATGGCACAAAATATATTTGGTTGGGAAATAGATTTAAAATCATTTAAACTTTTGTAAAAAATAATTTTTAATCAAGTAGAATTTTTCATTTTTGGTGTAGTTTATTCAAAATAGTTTGTGTCATTTAATACCTTTTAAATTTACAAACCAGTTTTTATACTCTATATTATATTTTGAGGAAATTTTAAGACTAGAAATATCCGAAAATTTTTGTTCACTAGGAAATTTTTTTATTTATTTTTAGATAATAAAGTTTCCTATAAAACAGAAAACAAGTGGATTTTCTCCTTTTAATATTTTCAGTAAGCAAGTATTTAGATGGCATTCTATAAAAAATCAGTTTTATTTCACAAATATTGTATTAATTTTTATTTTATACATTTTAGGTAATACATCTTAAAGAATTGTATAATAAACGTATTTAGCTTTAGAGAATACAAAAGTGCGCGGCATTTTAACCATTGGATGTAAAGTTTTAAAAATTTTCACCAAAATTTTTTGATTTACAAAAATTTTTAATATCAAGAAAGTTCTTGAAATAGCTGAAGTTTTGGTAACAAAAATGTTAATAAGTGTGAAAACTTTTAAAACATGTACCCAAGTACTTGTAGAGCAAATTGCAAAATCAATTATAAAGTTGTATAAAATTGTTATAATATTAAAAATAAACTTCCGTTCTAGTCATTAAAGTTAAAAGTATAGTAAAATTTTATGAACAGTTATTTATATATGACTTTAATACAAGTTGATCTTACTTTATCTTATTGTTGTAGTTGTTATGTTTTAAGTATCTTTTCCACGGTCTAAATATCTGAAAATAGTAAATATATTTGAATTGTGTAAAGATTATTAAATTTTTTTCGAAAACGCACATTGTACAAAGCACTAGGATTTAACCAAAATCCATATTCCTAACTTTTAATTATTAGAAAAATATTTCGAATTACTTGTTTTACTGATTTATCTATTTTTTTTAATTAGATGATCCGGTCTGAGACTAAGTCTTGTGACATCACTCTTTTTTACATCATAGAAAATAGATCACACAGAAGTGAAAACTATCCTTATCACTTTGATGTATTAGGGACAAAAATTGGGGTATTTTATACCGAAAATTTAACAAACTAGTCAATAATGACCTAATTTATTTAAGTAAATAACCTAATTTTTTATGTTATAATGGGTTATTAAAGAAACAAAAGTTATATTTTGTGTGGCGATTTTGAAAGTTTACATTGGTGAGGCTTACATTTGGGTATCTACTTTTTGAAGCATAAATTCGGAATTTATAGGATAATCTAAAAATGTTTAATCCCTTGAATTTATTTTTAAAATCCACTAAATTCAATCTTAACAATGCTTGAAAAAATAAAAATAAATACGTAACAAATAAAATTTCGAATGCATAAAAATAACATTGAATAGAATCAAAAATTCTTGAAATGGACACCAAGAATCATAATTTAAATCTTTTAACAAGAAATTAAATCAGATTAGAAAATCCTATTCCGATTACAGTCAAACGAATTTAAAAAAAATATTTTGAGTTACGTTTATGGATATTGGCTGAGTAAAAAGACTTAAGAATTAGATCACTTTATATTTTTTTCATGGTATATAAAAACGCCGAAAAATGGTTAGTTTAAATCGTTAATACGCTTCCTGCACAATTTCCAGACGTCTTAACTGATCTAGTGCGAAAAGGGCCTAAAATAGGAAGTATACTGATACTATTAACGTTTTAACTACAACAGTAACATATTGTAAATAAAGGCGAGATGATCATAATCTCCTAGAAAAATATATGGTATTATTTTACTTCAAGTATTAATCTAATTCTTGGTCCGGTTGCTTGAACTAAACGTACCAAAGCTTCTGTAATTTGATTTATTCTTGAATAAAATAAAAGTAAAAATGATCTTCACTTTTTTATTATATCTTGCACTATAAAAAAATCTATATTAATACTGGAAGTAGAATATTTTCATTCGTATGACAATATATTTCAATTTAATAGTGATGCAAAATCTGGAAGTGTATTGTAATAATCAGAATAGACTAAACTCTAGATGCAATATTTAAACAAGAGTCAATTTGTAACAAAATTCTTTTTTTACTATTATATTATTTGAAACAACAAATTGATTGGTACTAGTAAATAAAGTTTGGTAAATGTGAGATATATATTTATATGCTTGTAAAATATAATTAATAATATATATTCACAAATTCATTATAAAAAAGATAAACCTCAACTTTTATTAACAAATCTTAAAAGTGTTTGATTTACGGTGAAAAAACTAAATTGAAAACAAACCGATCATTTACATTGAATTTAATTTTTCCATTTTTTAACGATCAGTTGTATCCTATGAAAAATATGATATAAAATTCCGATTCACTTTTTTGCGCCAAAATTTGGTTCGGGTACTCAGCAAGACGTATGCCAAATCGGCATTTTATTACCTTAGGTTAAATAGATAAATAAATATAACGGACACCAGCCAATTCAGCACCGAGGATAAGGCCATCTCGGCATCGTAATTATTTTTTAGAGTTACTCAGGTAATTACAAATAGTTGTATTTGTGTATCTTATTAAAAAAACACTCATTTCTGTTCCAATAACATTTATTTCCATAATGACTTCTAGAAAGTTCTTTAAAGTAAAGTAAAACAAATTGATTTCGTGTTTAGTTCAGCTATTTAATGGATACAAATGCCTATATCATATAATTGGCACTGATATTTAATGTTTTCATGGTGGTTAAAAATAAATTACTTGATTTAGAATCTCATTTCTAAATAAATCAATAGAACTTACAGATTAAAATTCCGATGTTTTTTTTTAAACCGATGTATAAAATTTTAAGTCCATTGATGTTATATTGTCTTTATAAACTGAAACAACTTCTGTTAAAATAAATTTTGATGAACATTCGGAAATATCATCATAGCCTTCCTTTTGCAAGAACTGTTAATATCAATTTTTGCACATTAACTTCATAATTGTGAGCCAAAAAATGGTCACAAAATATTTAATAAAATGAAAACTTACATCACTATTACCTCTACACAACAGATCCACTACATCATCACATCTTTAACACTGCATTCTTTTAAATTTAATTTGTTAATCGTTACCATTTTTTGCCTATGCTAACTTATAGCAAAATATATAATTATCTCTTCCATGTCTTATTGTTACGTGGAAAGCAGTAACTGTAAATGTTAAAGATAATTTAGTCTTTATAAATATTTTTATCAACCTAGGGAGTAGTAGTACACCTATGCCGGTTCTGCGCCACGTCCATCCAGTTCCATCATCATCCGAAGAAGTAGCCTCCCTTATCCGAAGAGAAGATACCCTTAGAAGACAAGAGATCAGCTTATTTAACCACCCCAAAGTAGCTCTAAACGAAATAGATAAGGCCTTTTGGCCATGAAACAACCCCGAGACCGACGACAATGACCAGAGGGAGTCACAAAAGTACCACCTTCAACTACCGCTTCTGGTCATTGTCGTCGGTCTCGGGGTTGTTTCATGGCCAAAAGGGTTTGTTTCATGGCCAAAAGGCCTTATCTACTTCGTTTAGGGCTACTTTAGGTTGTTAAATGAGGCCAAGCTAATCTCTTCTCTTCGAATAAGGGTAGCTTAGGGGAGGCTACTTCTTCGGAAAGTGCAATAATATAAATTACAGGATTCTTTCTTAATCTATGAACCTAATGACTAATAATCAGGGACTGGTAACCAGTGGATGTCTAGTGTCGAGTTGGCTTATCTCTTGGAGTTATCTATTTTATCTGGTGCTGAGATTACCACTATGGTGTATTCCTTGAACAAGTTGGCCAGTACTTCACACTTATTATTTTATTAGACATTGTGTATATGGTGCGCTATAAATCAAATCATAATATCATAAAATACAATATACTATTTTGCTTATCATTCAAAAGATGTAAAATGTAAATTTGATAACATTTGAATATTTACTACTATTTCCTTCAATATTTACAATTTTTTTCATTTAATCTTATCTTTTACATTTACTAACATAAAAAAGTTGCGTTTCAATACACGCTTGCGTTTTATAATAATCCAACTTAAAAAACACTTACTTGAGCCGTATTAAAGAAAAGAGGTTTAGACTATGTTATTTTAAGAAGCTTTAAATTTATTTTTTCAGAGATTGTTATTAAAAAGTCACAATTATGAAACGGCAAAGTTGGCTTTAGTTTCATGAAATCTGTCTAAAAATTACTTTTGGTCACTTTGTACACATTTTTATTATATACCAAGTCTTTATTTAAAGAAGATGGGGACATTAAAACCGTTTTATATGATTTTTAAGTCAAAGTAATTAAATTTGAAAAATGCAATTTTCTATAATTTTGAAACTCTTTTGTTTACATTTATTAGATAGGGTGTTTATTTTAAAATAACGAACTCGTACTATAAGCAAAATAGCCTTAAATATTTTAGATCAATAGGCCGTCCTCGAAAATTACTTATCCCAAAAATTCAGATATCAACTATCAGTTTTTCTAAAACGTCCAATATATATAAATATAATTTATCGTATCTTTTTTGTTAAATTTAAATCCTCAATAAGTAGCAATATCTCTTTTTTGATTTTGGAGTGGTAACATTAAAGTCTGATTTATATCTTGAATAATAATTTATAGCTTGGTCTATTCAAAACGTCAATTGATATATTTAAATAATACGCTACATATATAAATACATAATAAGATGCACTTTCATCAGTAAAAAATAACATACTAAAAAAACTAAAGATAGTGTTATTGTGGCTTTTTTAACATATTAAAAGACACCAAAGTGCTTGCAATTTTGTCTTTATTACTTGCGATTAAATTTGCATATTAAAAACAGGTCAATGTTAGATAATCGGATCAAGCAAATTTATAAGATTGTACAAAGTTTGATATTTAATTTTTCTATTATTACATGTTTTTTGGTTTTAAATCTGTTGCAGAATATCGTCACCATAAATCAAAACTTAAATTTTTAAAAAAACACTCTACTTACATTTCGCTAACTATGTTAGCATCATCAAGAGTTGTTAATTATACCATCCACTCTTGATGATGCTAACATGGTTAGCGAAACATACGTCAGGTATTTTTTTAAAAGTCTAGTTTTGGTTAGTGATGACGATATTCTTGAAAACCAAATGTTCTAAATTCCCAATTCATCTGTTTTCACTGATTTATATTCTTAATTATTTGTTTTTTCTTAAAGGATAACGTTTATTTTTATAAATGTAGTTTGTGTGTTGAATATCCGACTTGATTCCTCAGTTATATTTCTAGAATTACCTCAATCAAATGTTCTTTACAAATGGTGTTTCAATTTTTTGGTTCCCTTTTTTACCTCTAATTTTAATTATTTCTAATAATAATTTATTACATTTGTTTGGTTTGTTTTAATAGTTTAGCCTTCTTTACTGCTATATTAATTTATCTTAATGCCTTTATTTTTATTCTTCGTTCTGTATCTTAGAGTATTTTTTTCACATCTTACTGATTTCTCTTTTGTTTGTATTTAATAACTAATTATCCTTATAACTTGTTTTTGCTTTGTTATTTAAATTATATTTTTTTCATCACATTGTTTTTTATGAATTAAATCAATTTAGATTTTTTTTCTAAATATGGGGCATATTAAGTGCATCAGAACTAAATATACATGAAACTAGAAATGTTTCAATTTTACATAATCCTTAAAAGATTATTCAATCAAGGATCCCTAATTTCATAAAAATACCTTTGTTTAAATATTATAGAAGGTAAATTTTCAACTGTGATAAGTTCCATTTAATTTTAATTGCGGTGTTTGTTTTGCGCTTTTAGCAATCATCAGGTTTTAAACTAAGCGGGCAGGTATATCATTTTAGAGTATACCGGGTGTCATAAAAATCTGGAAACCGCTGAATATCTCGAAAAATGGGCTTTAGATCAAAAAATAAAAAAACACGTTTTTTTATCAGCGAACAATATTAGTTTTTGCGATATCAGAACCATCTATGAAAATAATTTTTTTTTAGTGTAGAATACCAATACGTTCATATTAAAGGTTAAAGTTTCCTCCTACTCCAACCACATTGGCGGGGTTAGAGGGTTAATTTTCATATCATTTGACATCTGTTTCAAAAATATCGAATACGTATTTTTCGTTTTTTTTTCGAGATATTCAGCCGTTTCCAGGCTTTTCGGTATAAGTCAAGTATCATTTCCTAATCTCCATATTGTAGTAATTGATCTGAATATATATTGATTTTTTCAAATTTTGTTTTTTTAAATTTGTTATATCACTTTCTCTATACACCGACAAAGTTACTAAAATTTTTGGGATGTCCAGGTGTTAAATTTGGTAATTAGTATTAGCAATAAGAAAAACAAAAAATCTTATACCCAAATTAATGTTGTGTTTTTACTGCATTGTTTGAACCATATTTGAGATTTATAATTGTTTGTAATTAAATATATATCAAACTTCGGTTTTCGACACCACTTATACAGTGTAGAAATGGAACTTATCCTTAATATTTCGTGCCATTGATTCTGTATGTATTTTGCAATTGAAAATTTGTTTGTAAAAAAATTATGCTTGGTTACAAGACTTCTGTGTGTCGTTTTTGGATAAATACTGAAAAATGGAAATCATAAATCAGTATTCATACATTAAAGCGTGAAGTAGATCATTTGACATCTTACAACTTTTAGTAGGTAAATGTTATCGATTAAAAGTTTCAATAATACACAAAATGGGCTCAATAGCAAATTAAGCTTTACAAATATAAGAATTAAAAAAATCAAATAAAGGATACAAATAAAAGTTGTAATATTTATATCATTACTAATAGGTATTACATGGTATAAAAGGGTATTTTTTATTGGTGGTAAATAAACTTACTAATTTAATTTGTAGATGATACATTTTAATATTTAAACATATTTTCATACTAAAATAAAGAACAACTTGTTAAGAGCCCAAATATAGAAACTTTGTAGATAATGAGTATTTGGGCAACATTTCTTTACAGCAATATTTTATTGAAAAATACATATTATTATTATAACATTATTTGTTTAAGGGGTACTAAAAGATATTGTCCTTATTGTTAGCACAAAAAGTCTTTTTATATAAATTTAATAGCAGTGCTTTTTGTGTTGAAGGGGTAGTTTAATAATTATTGTTTTACCTTTTATGTGATTCTTATCATGGATTTTAAGTTATTATTTAGAAGTGCTATAGTGAGAATTTTTTATAAATATGGATTTTAATCAGTTTTTATAAATACAATCAGGGTAGATAATTATTTAACTATGAATAATAATAAAATAAACGTATTTACCTTTGTAGTTTTATTGAAACTCACTCTGTTATTTTTTCAGTCTTAACTGGTGGAAAATACCACAAGAAAAATTAATTTAGTACACAGAGAACCCTATATAGGATTAGTTTATCCCTGATAGCTAGCGAACGTCATCATGACGTCAGTTTCTGCTGTCAGTGACGTCATATGTTATCAAAAAATGACGTGAATTTGACATCACCAACAAATGACGTCAGTTAAAAATAACGTAATTTAAGCACCTCATTCTGACCAAGTTGGATGAACGTCATCAATGGACGTCATCTGAGAGCACATTTCTATACAAATAAAGTTGAAAACTAAAAAAATTTCCGAGTTTGAAAATTCGTACTCATAAATCCAAATGTAGTCTACACTATTTGATCAAAATATATAAAAAGAAGTTTGTATTATTAGTATTAATTTGAAAAGGTGAAAAATATAAACGAAAAACGTGAATAATTATTGTATTCAGAGAAAAAAAACTATGACCCGAAAAAAGTGCAAGACTATAGTCTTCAAAAATCTTCAAAATTTGTCATCATTCCAATTTTAGCGAAAATAGGTAGAGGTACATTCTAAAGGGCGTAGATCCCAAAAAAAATAACATTTCTTCTCTAGCTCTCTTAGTTTCAGAGATAATAATTTTTTTTGAGAGACTATCAATCTTTTCAAATTTTCCAAATTAAAAAATTTATTGCTATGAAATGAAAAAAAAAAAACAGATGGCTCTTATACATTCCAATTAATTTACTTTATCTATGAATCAATTTTTATTCAAATCGGAGAGAAAAAAAAATGTGACCCAAAAAAAGTGCAAGACTATAGCCTTCAAAAATCTTCAAAATTTGTCATCATTCCGATTTTAGCGAAAATAGATAGAGGTACATTCTAAAGGGCGTAGATCCCAAAAAAAATAACAGTTCGTCTCTAGCTCTCTTAGTTTCAGAGATAATAATTTTTTTTGAAAAATTGTGAGACAATCAATCTTTTCAAATTTTCCAAATTAAAAAATTTATTGCTATGAAATGAAAAAAAAAACAGATGGCTCTTATACATTCCAATTAATTTACTTTATCTATGAATCAATTTTTATTCAAATCGGAGAGAAAAAAAAATGTGACCCAAAAAAAGTGCAAGACTATAGCCTTCAAAAATCTTCAAAATTTGTCATCATTCCGATTTTAGCGAAAATAGGTAGAGGTACATTCTAAAGGGCGTAGATCCCAAAAAAAATAACATTTCTTCTCTAGCTCTCTTAGTTTCAGAGATAATAATTTTTTTTGAGAGACTATCAATCTTTTCAAATTTTCCAAATTAAAAAATTTATTGCTATGAAATGAAAAAAAAAACAGATGGCTCTTATACATTCCAATTAATTTACTTTATCTATGAATCAATTTTTATTCAAATCGGAGAGAAAAAAAAATGTGACCCAAAAAAAGTGCAAGACTATAGCCTTCAAAAATCTTCAAAATTTGTCATCATTCCGATTTTAGCGAAAATAGATAGAGGTACATTCTAAAGGGCGTAGATCCCAAAAAAAATAACAGTTCGTCTCTAGCTCTCTTAGTTTCAGAGATAATAATTTTTTTTGAAAAATTGTGAGACAATCAATCTTTTCAAATTTTCCAAATTAAAAAAATTATTGATGTGAAATGACAAAAAAAACAGATGGCTCTTATAAATTCCAATTAATTCAAAATCTTCAAAATTTGCCATCATTCATATTTCAGAAAAAAATGGTAGAGGTACATTCTAAAGGGCGTAGATCCCAAAAAAAAAAATAACAGTTCGTCTCTAACTCTATTAGTTTCAGAGAAAATAATTTTTTTTAGCTCTTCATAAAGTTGAGGCTCTTGCGGTTGTGGACAAAAAGCTTCTTGGTCTCAGTACAATCAACTGTCCAGAGAAAAAAAACTTCTTGGACCCGGCAAAACTTATAACTGTCCAGAAGAAACTTCTTGGACCAGGCGAAACAAACTTTCCAGAGAAAAAAAACGTCTCAAATGAAAGAACAAAAAAACCCTAAAAGTTCACATAAAGTAAATATAAGTTTAAAATCTTATAAATTACCAGATTTTGCGGTCTCTGTTTTTGAAAAAGAATCTAAAACAATGATAATATTGAAATGAAAAACATGAATTTTAGATCAAAATATGAAATACAGAAATATAATTAAAATGTATAAAATTTTAAGACAATTTGTAAAAACAAATTAAAAAATAGGTTCTCTTTTTTGTATTAGACACACAGAAATCAAATAATTTATAATAAATGATAAGATATGAACTTTTAAGTAATTAATAAAAAAAACTATACCGGCATTAATAGAATTGAAAATAACAGTAAATAAAAGTTAAAAGCGCCGAAATAATTAATAATGATATCAAAGAATTTTAGTGAAAATATAATATAGTATAATAAAGAGGGGGAGAAAAAGGAAATCGTCGGTAAGCAACACAGGCGATATAAAGTTGATTATTTGGACCCAGTAGGTAAAGAGTAAAACATTATTAACATGGGAAAAACATTTTATGGGAATACCAAGAGAAGAGAGGGACATGACGCGAAGAAATAAAAAGGGAACATAAGCGAGTTTGAAACTATAAATCTATTGAATAGAATAATAATGAAAATACAGGGTGGGACAGAAAAACGTAATATCGGTGACCTGTATTCGCATTTTAAGTATTTCCGTTTCCCAATGAAACACGGTAAATTTTTGGCATTTTGAAGTAACTTCTAATTGTAAAGTGAGTAGAATATCAATTTTGTGCTCGAACTTTGTCATTATCTTGAGTCAGCCAATTGGCATTCCACAGACCTATATGTTAGTTGAGTTATGACAGTTGTTAACAAGTTCCTATTTATTCAATCACAATTTTCTTCATAGTTTTAACTCCGCTATTTTTGTTAAGTGTAGCGTTATTTTCTGTTTGGTTCTGGAGTTGTCTTCTTTGTGATACGTGATATCAGGTTGTACATGATTGGCTTGTGGTGTAAGTAGTACTTTAGGACGAAGAGTAGGATATTTTTTGTTTAGTAGTTCTCTGTATGTTGGGCAGGCTTTATAATTATCCGGATGGTTGTCTTCATATTTGGGAATTTTTTCTGTCTTGGACATTGATCAGTAGCGAAATCGCCAGTATTAACACAAAGGATTTGATTCGAAAATTTGTAGTGTTATCAACTATTTATTCTAATCCCAAAATGATCATATTCACACCTAAAATGGGCTTAAATCGTACGTCCCAAGAACCTCTGGTTTTGTAATATCGTAACATCGAAAACTATAATTATAACTATACGGACAAGTTCGGAAAATTAGGATTAATCTTCCTTGGATTAATTATGAAATAATACACAAAAAAGTATAAAACGTCTATATTTTTCTAGATTATATAAACTCATCAACACTAAATATATCGTTTAAGAGTACATAAATAATTATAAACATGATGACAAATATGACTAAAATTAATATAAATTAAAAGTTAACAAAAAACGATAGTATATGCTTAATAATTAGGATCGTAGAGATGACTACATTTAGGCTTGCGCACTGCATAAATACTTTGTTCATTATTTATTAGTGCTGTATAATAGAAGATTTTTAACCTTATAATATATAATATTATCTATATATTAAAGTTTCTAAAAAGATCTATAATTTGGTTCGGAATACTACTAGGGTTTTCATTTTAAAGCAAAGATATGAAAAGTTTTAACTTGGCACCAAGAGTGTTAGTCTACATAATGGCTTTTTTTTGTCTTGTTCTTATAAAATATAAAAAGTGTGTATCTATATTCTTGTTTTAATATGCCAAATTAAAAAATTACTGAATCGGCTAAAACAAAAATCAGTTTATGAATTTAAATTCTACAGGGTAAGTCAACAGCGCGAAAATCTAATTAAACCAATATAATAAAAATTACTCTTTTTTATTAGGATACATCCAAGCAAAATGGGACTAGTTAAAACAGTTGAATTAGAGTAACTTGTTTTTCTTCTGGAAAAATTATTTATTTAAGATTTCCCCATTGTTGACTGACCATATATGATAATGATAACATAGTTAAATGTATATGAAGTGATTGGTTAATATATGAATGCTGATTTGGTAAATTCGAGTGTTATCAATCAACAAATGAAACCTTACATTTTATAAAATTTTACCTTTATCTGTAACAAAAAAGTCAAGAAATATTTTTTATTTTATTTCTAACAATAAATATATTAACAAAAACAATTTTTCTTTCTGTAACCTTAAACATAACAACTGATGTATTTTCGCTTGCGGAATTAAATATTTATTTTGTTCAATTTATGAAAATCTCGGTGTGTTTCATCCGGTTTGAAATTTTCTGTGATTCATTTTTTAATCCATTAAAAACATAAGGTTTCTTGGTTGTTACGTGATATATAAAAGGTTTCGTCTTTAAACGTTTCCGTTAGGTGTAAGTGCTCCGTTTCCGTTTGTCAGAGGAGTGGCGTTACCGTTTTGAAGAGGGGTAGATGTGCCGTTTGTGAATCCATTTGTTAATGGTTTTGTGGGGGTCGAAGCAGGACTAACGATGGTGTAAGTTTCGCCGGTGACTGGATTGCGTTCTGAAAAATAGATAAGATAATTAGTGAAGGCAGAAGACCATTAAATTAATTAAACTAAACTAAATTACTTAATTACTAAATTTTGATAATATCTTTCTTTCTATTTTATTCCATTGTTAACGATTGGAGTTTTTTTGTTGACAACGCCAATGTCGAAAAACCAGGACAGTTTACTTTCGAATTTTTCTTTTAATGTAATAATTTATTGTATTCCCTAATAGCACAGAGACGTTTAAAAAACGTCTTAAAAACGTATACGACCAACCGTTGAGACGTTTTAAAAACGTTAGTTAAAATACCCGAGAACGTTTATAAGACGTTTTTCTCTAGTGCAAATATCATATAGACGTCAAAAAAGACGTTTTAAAAACTTCTCAAACCGGATTAAATAAATGGTTCGGCAAAATACGTTTTTTGGACGTATTTTAGAATGTCCACTGGACTAAAGTTTTTAACGGTGGTTTTAAAAATGAAACGATTAAACTTTCTTTCTTAAAATGTGAATGTTTTTTTACAGTACTTATAAAAACGACATACAAAAACATTTAAAAGACGTAACTTTCTGGCTTTTTCTGAAAACATGCGTTTAAGAACCTAAACAAAACGCTTTTGGAACGGTTTTACTGGTGGATTTAAACACGACTCAAACAAAACGTTTTAAAAACATTCTAACATGGACATAAAAAAAACGATTAGTAGTAATTTTTATCGTAGATTTTAACAACGCCTTGAGTACTGTAGCGTAAAAAATGTTTTGTTTTGTATTTATAAGTTCGGACGTTTTGTCGACATTTTTTTAACGTTTCTTTATGTCCTTTTTGAAAACGTTTTTGCAGAAACGTTTATAAAACGTTTTATTTTGGTCCTCGGACATTCTGACGTTAAATGAACCATAAAAAACGTCAATCGGAGCTTTTGTGCTATTAGGGTTGCTGTTCATTATTGGTATTAAATAAGTAAAAAATTAATAATAAATTATTTGAGATTTTTCAGAAATAAAAATAACAATTTTTATGGCGATTTCCAAGATTTTCATGAAAGTAAAGTTTAAACTGGCTGTAACTTCATAAATATTAGACAAAAAAAGTGCGCTAACAAAAAAATGTTCAAAATTTAGTCTTCTTTAAGTTTGATCTGAACGAATTATAACAAAAAAAAAAATCACTTTTTGTCCTTTTAAACCAAAACGGTGGCTCGAGCCCCTCCCCATTAAATTTTTCATTAATCTTAATACAAGATTCCAAAACTGCTTCAAGGTAAGATCCCCTAGGGACTGGACTGTAATGGTTGAGGAAGAAATTATCAATTATTATAACAAAAAAGACACAATAGAAAAATGTGTATAAAAAAGATCAGGAATGTAGAAAAAGCGACTAGAAGAATATCAACAGAGAAGAAAGTTTAGAAAAGTTAAGAAATTTGAGTATGGGGATAGAATGACTGAAACTAAAAAAAATATGTCTACAGATTGAAATAAATAGATAATAGAAAGAGAAAACTAGAATACATAGAAATAGAAGAAGAACAAAAATAGATCAAACGAAGGATCAACAAAACCTTAACTTCATAAAGACAAAAAAATGCTAAAGGAAACGAAAACAATAAGTTCTAACTAATAGATTAAGAGAATTTAAGATTCAAACAGATGAGGCCAAGGAATAGGGGAGGGTGGGCCATAAGTGAAACATGGGCCACAGTGAAAACTTTTTAACATAACTTAAAAATTATTGCAGCACGTAGTTTGGGCCACCTTGAAACAAAATTTCAGGGCCACAATAAAAAAAGGGGAAGTTTAAAAAAATAATGATAATGATAAAAGGGAAATTTGATAGTAAAAAGTGCTTAAAATTAAAAGAAAAAGGAAATTTTCCCCTCATTTCTCTCTTAATTTTGTCACTCTTCTCTATCAAATTTTCCTTCTTCTCTTGAAATTTTCCCATTTTTTCTTGAAAATTTACCACCCATTAGTAAGAAAATTTCTCCCTTTCTTTTGAAAATTTCTCCTCTTTTCTTTCAAAAATTTCCCCCCTTTTCTTTTAATTGCCAGATCAGAGATGGGCCAAAGCCAAAGGATGATGGAAAAGTGGTGAAGTAGAAAAAAGAAGAATAGGACGATATTGTAAAAAACGGATAGAGGCATGTAAAGAGGACTTAAGGAAAGTGCGAATCTATAATTATAAACTGCCATGGATAGAAATAGGTGGAGAAAGATTGTTAAAAAATTTGAATCCATGGGTATTTAATTCCTTAAAAAAAAAATGGATATTATCAAGCAGAAAATACAAGCAATTATGATGAAAGATGAAATTCTTAAAAGAAGTAAAGGGAATATATAGAAGAAATTGGTTATGGAATAAGGACGCAAGAAAAGAAAATGTATTGGAGGAATATATGCAAAAAATGGAAAATAATAGATGTGGCCTGGAATGAAGAAATCAATGATGATATAAGTCTGGTATCTCTAAAAAAATTGGTTCAATTTCTTCAGTCAGCACCACAGATCAGTAAAGGAAGCCCTGGTGATAAGAAGAAGCGTAAGGTCCAAAGGAAAAACTGGCAAATAATGTGTACTAAAGCAATAATAACAAAGACAACATGAAAGAATTGTAAGTCATACAAAATAATAGAATAATTTAAATTTTTTTGTCTCTTAGTAGACCAAAACCACCTTATTTTTGAGCGATTATTGTTTCTGAGCATCCTTTGATAGTTTAGATTAAACTATTAACTTACCACTATAGATTTTGGACTGTTTGGTAACTTTACAGTCCCAAGACATCACTCCATTTCCGGTAACAGGATTGCGGTTTTTTACATCTGAAACAATTAAATATAAATATTTTTTTTTATTGACTTTAGATTTGGATAGAACAACATAATGATACAATGTATAAAATAAATCAATTACAAAAGGTAGTATATCTCTTTTAAGCAACATGTCCAAACTTTTGGCCAATATACTTTTTAAAAATTAAAGCTAAAAATATCATCTTAATGGCAGATAAACAATTTACAAATATTATCAATCAACTAAATTTTTTCAATGGCTTTAAAAATTATATTTTCAAAAGTCTAGAAACAAACTTAATCACTAAGAAACTATTGCAGGAGTTGCTAAATATTCAAATATTTGTTAACAAAAGAAGTTGTTTCCTGTTAATAATAATGATAGTTTTATAAAAGTAATTAGAACATAAAATCTCTAAATTTGGAAACTATAAAACAATATGAAATAAAGACAAATAATTAGAGTCTAAAAAGGAAAAAAAAAAGTTTTTTTTATAAATTGACTTAATATACCTTGTTTAGTTAAGGAACCTCTTCTTGGATTTGGCTTTTTACAATCTGGAGAACCAAACAATTTAGTAAATGAATCATTGTGTTGAGAAGATCTTCTTGGGGTGCTTTGATGATGGCCATTTAGTTTTGGAGAAGAGTCAGATGGACTACACATCACTTTGAAGATTTCGCTGCTTGGATTACGTACCCTGAAAAATAATAAAGATATATTATTATACAAATTTTAAAGGTTCCTAAAAGTAGTGCTTAAAATGAAAAAAAACTTTTGGGGACATTTAAAGTGGTATATCTATATCGCACCCCCTCCCCAAAAGGCCCAAAACTACCCCCAAAAGGAGTTAATGCAGATACGCCGTCTCATACCGATGAGGATGCTGAACACGATGGTGACGATGGAAATTCCCCTCAAAACAAATTAACCTCTTAAATGACCAAAAAGTGAACCGGATAAGAAAAAACGAATCATATGTTCACAGATCATTGAATACACACCGGATGTTCATTTCAAGTTTCTTGATTTATTGTTCAACTGTAGTTTTTAGTGGAAATTCCTTTCTAATTTAGTAGATATAGGTAGTTTTTGATCTAAATGCTGGTAAAATACAGTTTAATGAAAATAGTAACACAGTCTCTGTGATTCACAGGAATGGACTCATCCAGTGATTTTTTTTAATATTTTTATTGTATAATAACACATTGCACCGGGTCCAACCCTTCTGAGTCCGATCCTGCGGCTGTAATTAATTCTTAAAATGTGAATATATCGGGGCTATAGTGGCTTGTGACGTGGCCCAATTGAAACAGATGATATTTGGCTATGTTGTCATATCGATAAAACTGACAACTCTCGTTCTCATTTGTTATGATTAAAAGATGGAAAGAAGTATGTTAACTTATGCTACAAACGAACAAAGCTCGAATATTGGCAATGCTGTAGAAAGTAAAACCTTAATTATTGGTCAAGAAGCAGCGCCACTTTCAAAATATATTAATTACTTTTTATTGATTTTTATTAATTAATGAATATTATAAGAATGAAAATCAACATAAGCAACTAGGTTACATAAGCTATTCATTCATTAATATAAAATCAATAAATTCGTTCCTAGTGGATGAGTTCATTTTAAATGTAGACTTGTTCTTGCTCGTTCAGCCATCTGCTTTTTACTTCCTTAATCTAATTTATTGAATTTGATTTTTTCATTAAAAATAAACGAACCCTAATGTTTTAGACAAATTATAATTCTTTTTAGTTATCTTAATTAAAAAAAAGGGAATTTTCATGTATTGGGGTGGTATTGGTAACATTGACAACAGTAGGAGTACCATCAATACTGAATTTAGTAGGTAGTAAGTAAAATTTTTTGCAAAAATAAACTGATTGTCTAATTTATAAACTTACTAGATTTTTGGCTAATGTTAACCATAATGCAATTGTTTTTATATACAAATATTAGTTGTTACACTTCTATTGGAAAATTAAACTTAGAAACTAAGAAACGGTTACAGTTATTAAAAACGTTTAAGGTAAAAAGAGCAAGAAAGCAAATTGCCGGCAATAAATATCGGAATGCGGCGCATTTTTGCATGTATAGATGGCGACATTACTTTTTTCTGCAACCTTATGGTTTATTTGTTTTATGTTGTGCGTTCTAAATACAAAAACAAGCGTGTTGATTGTTTCATTTGAAAGTTGAATATTTGTCACGCTTCCATGAAGATATCTCTTACTGTTAAGAAGAATTTTTATTTAAATGTAATGTTATTTCCCCATAATAAAAAACATATTATAGTGAATAATGAAACGTTTAGAAAATTATTAATAACCAGCTAATTGAATGGAAAATTAAATCTAACTAATATAGTGGATAAGAAAATTTATATAAAGGGGACAGATAACTTGTCTAAAATGATCAGTCATGGCTAAATTATTGTTGGCTAATTAAAAAAATTAAAATTAATCAAGTAATAAAAAAAAAACCGGAACAAAGTATCAGAGCAGGTTAACCGGACAATTGTGGACAGAGCACGTATCATAAAGGCCCCCATAGACGACGATTTTAATCGACGTGCAATAACAGTTGGAACCTGGAACCTGGAGCGAACCGGACACAAAACTGAAGTCTATGGGCAAAAATAATCGTGATTAATCGGTGTTCCAAAATGTCGGGTGAAACTGTGGTCAAGGGAATGATCGAAGATTTTATACTGGCTATGTTATTATTTACGTCAGTTCAGTCATTGCTCAAGAAATTCATAATAGTGAAAAGTTATTTTTAATTTATTAATAAAAGTGATTTAGTAATAACTGTGATTTAAGCTCAATTCATTTTATTATGGGTTCTTTCCACGAATAGAATTTGAAATATATCAAAAAATAAAATATTAAATTAAAAAAAATTTAGGATGCCAGTCTAATTGATTTTTTGATGTTTTTAGAAACAATTGACGAAAAAACTGTGATATATTACAAAATTCGTCCTTTCTTTCTTTTTGTGGGTTTAAGGAAATTAAACTCAAATTAAACGTTATATTTTAGAAGAAAATTAAATAATCTTTCAGAGACTTTTTCTTTTATTTCTTTTTAAAATATGATTTAGCTTGATTTTTTGCTTGTCTTCGAGATTCCTCTAAAATTTCCTGGATGCGGCAGTAAAAGATGTCACGTTCCAAGGAAAAACTTGTTCCAAAAGAAAAAAGGACTTGTTCCAAATAAAGACGTTCGTCCCAAAGGAGAAAAAAACTTGTTCATTAAAAAAAAAACTTATAGACCCCTATATAACGAGGGGAAGAAAAGAAAACTTTAATAAGCGACACAAGTCAATTATTCTGACTGAAGAGGCAAAGAAAGAGAATTGTGAACATGGGAAAGACATTTTATAGTAATACCAAGAGGAGAGGGAGATCTTGAGAAGGGACACTACGCAAGGAAATTAAGAAGGGATATAAAACGAGTCTAAAATTAAGACATACTGAGCACAGGAATAATGAAAATACAGGATGGCGCAGCAAAAAAACAACAGTTGCATTGAACACTGATAAGGTAGAGTATATGGGTTTGTCGGGATCGTGTAAAGAAGTTAATTTTTTATCTAACTTTATATCGCGAATTAATTAGGAAGGGGTTTACTATTAGATAGTTCAGAGATAACCAATGTTCAATTAGTCTCAGTTTTAACCATTAAGTACAAAATATGAATATTTTGTTAGAGATATCGTAAAAGAAAGATAAGTTAAGTTACATTCCTACCCAGAGCATTTTACATTACATTTTACAAAGGAGACATCGGAATCAAGGGAAAGTGTAGGATAGATAGATGTTAATGTTACTATACTAATATTAGTTGTTACGTTTTGGGTCTCTTGTTCATAAAATATATCATGATTTCCCAAAAAAGCCTGTTCTTCAGTTTCATCTTCCTTCAAATTATTTTCTTATAATTTATCTTTTTTCAAATATTCTTCTTTCTACAATTCGTTTCCTTCCAATCCATATCTTTCCAAATATTTTCATTTATCCAATTCGTTTTCCTTTATCCAATTCGTTTCCTTCCGATCTACCTTCCTCAGGTATTTTTCCAAATTATTCCAAAATTTTCTTCATGTTCCCTTTAGATTCTGGCCTGCTGTAACATTAATTCGTTTTCTGTTTTTCTTGTGTAATAGTCAAATAAAATTTTATTCCTTTTTTACCTCTCGCCCTTCAGATAAGAGAGGTATAGGAATCATGCTAAAAATTGGGTAGTGAGTTTTCAATTGATAAACACGTTTTGGGGTCCCTAGAATACGATTTTAATATTTTCGCGATGATGTCTCTGTGTGTGTGTGTGTGTGTTAGTGTGTGTGTGTGTGTGTGTGTGTGTTAGTGTGTTAGTGTGTGTGTGTTTGGATGGATGTTGTAGTAACGATAACTCAAAAACTACTGAATAAAAAAAATTGAAATTTTGCGTACAGAATTCTGATACCCTAGATTAGATCTGATTAGATTTTGGTGCCAATCGCACAACCGGAAGTGGCAGTTGCTATGGGTGATGACGCCATTAATATACAAAACGGCAATAAAGTTTTACACATATATTTTGTATACCCTATAGTTTATTTTCATCTCATTAAAATTTTCTAAACTTTTGCGATTGTTGCCAGATTTACAAAAATATAATTTTTTTTCATACTTTTTTGTGTCAACCTGTAAATTTTTGATTCAAAAATGGCGAGAGGTCATGTGCTGGCCACATCAGATTTTTTAACAAGGTAAACGGACCAAAATTAATTTTTTTATTCAGATAAATTACAAAGTAATGAAATACTTCTATTGAAAAAAAAAATGGAACAGTAATGGTAAATATTTAAATCACAAAATAATGAAAGCAGTAGAATATGTTTATTAATATTTGCATATCAAGAAGGAAAATATAATTGTTTGACATCCATTGTCTGAGTCTCTGTGTACAAAATTTCGTGTACTTGTAAAGCATGTAATTTTCGGAGGAATCCCAGACAATTATTGCATAGTGGAGATGACTTTCAATAAGTGAAGAGCATACGTTGTTCATAATAAATCATTTAATTTGCAATTTCATTTTAAATGTTGCTCAATGTATCTGTTTCAGATAAAATTAAAAACCATTCTAACCTTAAGCCGATTTTAACATTATGTTCACTGGAGGATTTAAAGCATGCTATATATTTCGTTACCCTTATAATATTTCTATTAAAAAAATCATAAATGCAAGGCGATTAATATGCCAGAAAAGCATGTAATGAAACGGCATTCAACTAGTTATTTATTCTATTATTCAGTGAGTGTATTATGCATTCGTGATTACTTAGTTGTTAATTTGTACCACGTCTGCACTACTTTGTTCAAAGGGTATCTAGGTACTCACTTATTGTAACTAATTACGAGCATAAATGGGAAGGAAATAAGGACCTAGACAGTTATTACCATGCATACCTTAATGATATGTTACTTAATACAATATATTATACAGGGTGCCAATTTGAAAACTTTTAACTATTGGGAGTAGTTCGTAATCTTTGAATATAAAATCTAAAATTATATTTTGTAAGAAACAATCAAATTGATTTGTTTTCGAAAAATATTTGTTTCAATAATAAGAATATCTTAACTATAGTAAACAATTTGTTTTATCAGAATATCTCCTTCATGTTTGAGGTAATACTTTACCTATACGTACCAGTGCGCCTTTATTTCCTCTACACATTTTAAATTCAATTTACTTTACTTATACGTACCAGTTTTTTATCTTTTGTACCAACCATGTACCATTTGTAGTGTCTGCTTTATTAATAAAAAATTTATATGTATAAATATTTTTAATGGGTATTATTACATATATATTTTTTATTAAAAAAAAACAGGCACTATGAATGATTAACGCTGGATAATTATGCCCGGATGATTGTCAGTCATGACACCAACTCTGTGGTGAGTCTCACATAAAGGATACACGTTTTCATAGCGCCATCTGGGCGGGGTATAGCTTGTAGTGTGCGTTTTCCCTTCTCTACATTTTCCTTAGTTGTATAATGACAGTTGGTCAGTTTTTGTTTGTAACCTCTTTTACGAATTTCTTTCATGGAAGAAGCCGAAGAAAGAAATCGTTCCGGAGTTTCAAGTTTCATTTCTATTGTTTCCTGATTTCTCGGCCAACTAAGAAAAAAAGAAAAATAGGGAAGAAAGTGTGATGCCTTTTGAGACACACAGAATAACCTTAAATAATAATATCGTACTTCAATAAACTTGTTTTAATTTAAACAATATAAAGATTAACACGTGAAGTATACGTAACGTGATATAGCAAGGTAACACCGACAGGTTGAACTCCGGTCGTTGCCCATATGTCAGGAACTGTTTATTGTTGAGTTTATAAACATAGTTTGTTACCTCTTTTAGGGGGTTCAGTCATTCTTGATTCGTTATTCATTCTTGATTCATTATCGACGAGTTATCGATTTATTATATTGTAGTAAACATGTACCAGTGAATAAGTTTGTTGTTGAAAAACACTACATTAAAAAGGAAAAAATATCTGAGTGATTATTAATTTATTTTGACTTGTTAGAATGCTGGCAATCAAAATTTTGTAAAACTCCAAAAGATTTGAACAAAGAACAAACAGTAGAGATTGCAAGAAAAAATTTGTCCGTCAATCTTATTTGGATTCTCACTTACACAAAGAAATAGAATTGTTGAAATGTAATGTGTGTTCAAGATTATTCAAATTGGAGTCTCCTATGAATCAACAAATAATAAAAAACTCCAATTCATATCACACAAATTTATTGTTAAGTTAAACTAGATTAAATTGGCGGCGACCTGTTTCGGCCACAACGATGGCCATCATCAGGCCTACAATAAAAATATAAAATTAGATTGCAATATAACAAATTTTTAAAAAAAGTTACTTACAGAATATTCACATTTTAACTCATAATTTAAAAAAATTAAGTGCCAGAACCAACTTATTAAATCACACAATTTAAAAAACACAGTGTGAAAATACCCGTTCTGTGAAAAAAAATTTCCATTTAAACAATGCTTTAAAGATCACTTACTTGTTTTTCACCCTGAGAAGCATTATCAAGAACAAATTAATTCAAACGTTTTTCAGTATCAGCAAATTTGCGAAATTTGTTTAAAGGAGAATATATTACGTGGTACTAGATTGACTTTTATTACCTCATTAATTGACCACAATCGAGATAATGGATGGACTCCTTCTTTTTATTCATTCCCTCGTTTCTGTAAATATTTTTACCCTATTGAAATTTGCTTATAGTATAGTTATTGTCATGTATTAATATATTTCTTGACGATATTAAAAAGTATACTTTTGTAATAAAATTAGAATTATAGAAGATCAGAAAAATAAGATGATTGATTACGAAAATAGAGAGCATTGATTTTTATGTTTTCAAGATCGAACATTTCCATTATAAATTAATGAATAAATGCCAACAACAGAACCATTAGCATATTTGCAACAGTCCATTGAATTAGAAGAACGATTCTGATTAATTTTTAATTTTCATCCCATCCTTAGTTAGTCGAGAGAAAACACACCTTGTTTCTTTAAGTCGAGGACAAAATTGATAGGAAAATTTTTAGTCCGGAAGCTATTTATGAGTCTATTATAATATATTGTGAAGTGTAAAGATATTTGTATAATTTTTAGATTTATATTTAAAGGGTGGGGTTGATTTAGCCCCACAACTTGCATTTCTCGCGTAAGGATTTTTGGTTTTTAAAAACCATACCCCACCTTAATTTTACTCAGTTTATGTATTTATAATAATATCAGAATGGGGACGTATTATATAAAAATTTTAAATTAGGTCCTTAAAAATCTGTTATCAAATATGTCTACAAAAATATTTATAATTTTTTTAAACCTCTATTATCGTTAAAAAATAAATAATAATAATACTGTTAAGAGATGGCAGTATATACGAATTGAATTCCTTATTAAGTAGAGGTCAGATGTAAATATGGGAAAAGAAGAAAATTGTATTGTTTTTATTTTCGTCCTGACTAACAGTACATTGGATCTACTTGTTTATATCGTACATCGGAAAATAAAATAAACTAACTAATTTTTACATCTCGAACTTTGAGAAAAAAAGACACTTTACTGTATAAATCAAACTAGTTACCATGTCACTATTTTTATGTAGATTTTAAGAAACGTGTCGGCCAATTTGCGCCCGACCGGCTTGCGCCCGCTCATTAATTCAGCCAGTTTGCGCCCAATATATTAAGGGTACCTGCTGGATGGCCTGTTAGCGCTCAACGTAATAATTCTTAGAAGAGTTTATTTTGTATTTAAAATAATAATTAATAGAAAGTAAAGGTATCTAAAAACTATAAAATAAGACGGAATTAGCACCCCATGATTTTCATAACAAAAACTATTAATTAACTAAATGTTTGATAGATGGCGATTAGATGTACTTTATGCGTAAAAAAATAATTGTTTATTATCCTCCAATAACACTTGCTTAGTTGCCAGATGTGAAGATCGCTGGATTTTAGTTTTAGTGAATTTGGAATTTTAGTGATATCAGGTAAATAGAAGATTTTTATGACACCATATTGTACAGTAAAAATTTTTTTAAATTTTTTTCTCCAAATAAATACCCTCGGTTTAATTTGTATTATAATGATTTTTTTCAGTACCATTCTTGACTTTTGTGGAAATTATTTGTTAGTTACAATTTTTTTATCAGGAAATGATTATTTCAGAAGTAATCTACAAAAAATGTTAAAATATAGAGATCCAAAAAATAAAATTTGTTTTTTTCTTCTGTTTTTTCTAATTTTTCCTCTTTTTTTCTCATTGTTCTGTTTTTTTCTATTTTTTCGTTTTCTAATTTTTTTCTTATTCATTTGATTTTTTGTAATAATTTGCGATTTTTTTGTAATTTTTTGTGATTTTGTTGCGGTTTTTTGCGATTGCTTTGCGATTTTTTGTGGTATTTTTCGATTTCTTGCTTTTTTAGAGCCCTCTTTTTCGTTTTTTGATTTCTTCGTTTTTTTTTTGTATATTACAATTTTATTTTTCATTTTTTCCCAATGTTTTCTAATTTCTCTTTTATTTTTTTTCTTTTTTCAAGATTTTTTGTTTTTTTTATTATTGTTTTCGATTTTTTCTGTTTTTTTCGGTTCTTCTAATTTTTTCACGTTTTTTTATTCATATTTTCGATTTTTTCTGATTTTTTCGGTTCTTCTAATTTTTTCACGTTTTTTTATTCATTTTTATGATTTTTTGTCTTTTTCTGTTTTTTTTTTGCTTTTTCAATTTTTTCTAATCTTTCCTCATTTTTTTCTCATTGTCCTGGTTTTCTATTCTATTCTGTTTTCTAATTTTTTCTCATTTTGCGATTTTTTTGTCATTTTTTTGCGATTTTTTGTGTTATTTTTTGTAATTTTTTCGATTCTTCTAATTTTTTCTCGTTTTTTTTTCTCATTTTTATGATTATTTGTTTTTTTTTCTTATTTTAAATGTTTCTGTTTTTTCTATTCTTTTTTTTGTTTTCTAATTTTTCTCATTTTTTCTTATTTCTCTGATATTTTGTGATTATTTGCGATTTTTTTGCGAGTGCTTTGCGATTATTTGTGATATTTTTCGTATTCTTTCGTTTTTCGAGGCTTTATTTACGTTTTTTTTGTGATTTTTCGCGTTTTTTTATTCGTCATTTTTACAATTTTTATTATTTCTCGTTTTTGCCGTAGTTTACAAATGTATTTTTCATTTTTTTCTAATAATTTCTATTTTCTGTCTCAATTTTATTTTTTTTTCAAAATGTTTTTTCTTTTTTTTAATTATTTTTCCTATTTTTTCTGATTTTTTCAGATTTTATCGATTTTTCATTATGATTTTTTGTTTTTTTTTTTCGTTTTTTTTAACTTTTTCAATTTTTTCTCATTGTTCTATTTTTTCCATTTTTTTTTGTTTTCAAATTATTTCACATTTTTTTTCTCTCATTTTTCTATTTTCTCATTTTTTCTCATTCTTATGATTCGAATGGCTATGCGTTACGGATTGATTATTTATTACGGGCGCAAATCGGTCGACCGACAGGTACCTTTAGAATTTTGGGCGCAAACCGGCTGAATTAATGAGAGGGCGCAAGCTGGTCGGGCGCAAGCTGGCCGTATCCTTAAGAAATACCCACAGAGCAGGGAAATACCCGAAAATCGGATAATTACCCGCAGATTGGCAACTCTTAAAATAAGAAAAATTAAAAAACGTAAATAAAATTTGAATATGTAAATATAATAACAAAATCGATTTTTTTTACGAGTTGACGTCAATGTAGGAATTTTTGTATCAATCCGTACCGGCCTTAATCGGAATTTATCTCAGTTTAGTCATTTGAAATAGATAAACTGTAACTCTAAACTTTCGTTCCCTTCTATCAATAAGTTCCAGACACGCGGTTGCACGCGATTATACTCATAGAATTTCAATATTCTAAATTTCAATAATCTCATTATCTGAGTCTATCCGAAACCTTACGTAATCAGTCGCAAATTGCGGACGCCTGATGATGAGTATACGGATTAAAATATTCGATGACTGTTGCAGTTGTACGGTTATTGTACACTCTATGGTCAACGTCCTCTTAACAACATCTTTTGATGTAACTACTAATTTTTTATTTAATCGCATACATAAAATACGCTCGTACTTGTAATTATAAATAATAGCCGTAATTATTTGAGTATTATACGGCGAATGGAAGTGTTCAATTTACCTAATTTGCTTTATTTTTCTTTTATGTTACTCACTGTAGACTATATTTCAAAGAAAATATGGATACCGTAAAGAATTATCGTGGTACGTATATTTATATATATATCTACATCTTTGAAAGAAGAAATAATTATCTGAGATCCACAAAATTATTGGTTTTCAACTGTTTGAAAAATATATCTAATCTAATTATGAATTTTAGAAGACCCCTTACATAAAATATAAAAGATTTCTTAAATATTCATAAAAATAGGCTTGGTTAACTTTAAAATACTATGATTACTAAGAAATAAATTTTCAAAATTTCCAAGTCACGTCAGCTACATTAATTTGTTTAAAGTAATGTAGATGGCATGGCAAGGTATAATTTACAGTTATCTGTTAAGTATTACTAAACCAAATGGCCTTAGCGACTTGGACTATTTAAAAAAAAAGAAGAAAAAAGTAACACACATAGGTGACACATAAATATTAAAATAATAGGTTATGTTATATTGAAAAGTGAAAAATAAAACGCTATGACTAGCAGTACATCGGAAGTACCCATTTATTTTGCACAGGGACCGTACAACGTATGAAGATATGTTTGATAATATTTCTGTCACTTTGTTTTTTTCGTAATGCGTATAGTACCGGGTGATTCATTTAACATGAAATTTTGTAATATCTCGAAAAATACGCATCGTACAGAAAAATGTGCCAAATCGAGACTTTAATATCGCAATGGGGGCCGCCGATAGTACTAAATTACACATCCTCTATGAGCGGGACAGGCGGCAAATTAGAAATCTCAAATATGAATCCTTATGTTTATCGCAAATTCGGATTCTACGTCGAAAGCTACGTATGATTTCTATGAACAAATTGTTTCGATCCTCCAATAAAAAGTAGTTTATTAACCAACTACTACACCCACAGAGGGTGGGCGGGGGGCAATCGTAACATCATTGAATAGCCCGGCGAAAAATATAAAAATAGCGCCATCTGTCGCGAATCGAAACAATTTTTTCAGAGAAATAGTACGTAGCTTTCGACGTAGAATCCGAATCTGCGATAAAATAGGGAGTTACTGTTTAAGATTTCTAATTTTGTGCCCGCCCCGCCCATAGGAGATGTGGAGGTGAACGTAATTTAGTACTACCGGATGCTCCCCTTTAAGATATTAAAGTTTCGATTAGACACATTTTTCTGTACGATGCGTATTTTTCAAAATATAACAAAATATCTTTTAAAAGTTTACGTAATGAATTAAAATTATTATTTTGAAAAAAAGTCAAAGGAAATGTCAAAACTCGCTTAAACTGTCATCAACAGTCGATCAACAGCGCCACCAACTGGCTTCCGAAATCGGGCCACTTTTTATAACGTTGAGATGTGCCTCCTTCTATACCCTCCATAATAAAAACATTATACAATTTTCTTCTTTTCTCATGTTTACATCTGGCCTCTATTAATAAGGAATTCAGTTCGTATATACTGCCATCTCTTAACAGCATTATCAATTAATGTAGATATTTTTAATTTATTTTTTTTTAAATATAATATAGGTTTAAAAAAATTATAAACATTTTTTCTAGGCATATTTGATAACAGACTTTTAAGTGCTAATTTAAAAAAAAATACATAATACGTCCCCATTTGTATGAGTTTTTGAATAAGTTAATTGTTGATATTTTAAAGAGTTTATTGATATGTATTGGAATAGAAAATATGAAAGGATAACCAAATCAACAATTGTGGAATAGTAAGAAATTTTATCTCATTATTATTAATATTATAGTTATACAATTTTGGGAATTTAAAAAAAAAGATAGTAGAAAAAGTCTGATAAGATATTTTTTGTAATTGTCATGAGGGAAAATATAGATAAAAGTTTTATTAAATGACAATTTTGACAAGTGACAGCTCGAGGACAAATGAATTTGACGTGATAGACAATGACAGGACCGGAAAAAAGTAAATTGTCACTTATAATTACACGAGAGCTTATTTATTGTCGAAGTAAACTTGACATGTATCAATAAGAATTTTATTGCCTGGAAATTTAACGAAAAAAACTGCCTCTGAAAGGAGTAATTTTTTCTGGCAGTTTTTTGAGTTGAATTACCTAATGGCAACAAAATTCGAATTATAAAGGTCAATTTTATTTCGACTCAAAAAAAGCTAGAGTGTAATTCAGTAAGACAATTTAATGAATATGTAAATCAATAAATTAAAAAATAAGATGTAAATTAGTTTATTTAATTTAACGGAAAAGTACAATTGTTAAAAAAAAAACACAATTATTAAAAATAGCTTGAGTCGGAAAATGAAAAATTTTCTGACAAGTTTGAGAAAAATTGACAAAATCAAGCGGCTTATGGGATTTTTTATACATGAATTAAATTTTCATATAAATTTAGTTGCCGCAAAACGCAATTTATATTTTAATCCTTTAATTCAACTTTAATTGCATCGTAGGCACTTTGATTGGTTTTCCTTTGTATCCTCCAATATGGAGCCATCATGAATTATATTTAATTTTCTATATTATTGTAAGTTTACAAAAAAAATTTTTTTCAGTTTTATAAAAACGTTTTGATGCATTAATTTATTAATCATACCATTTTGTAACTGATTTGTAATAGCATATTTTTTAAGTAACTTAAAAAATTTCTTATGTGATTTCATATTGTGTTTTAATAATTTATAATTTGTATTGTAGGCCTGATAATGGCCATTGTTTGACCGAAACATGTCGCCATTTTCCACTTGTTCAACTAATTTTCAATATATTTATGTGGTATTACTTTGAGTTTATTATTATTCGTTGAATAATTTAACCACATTTGAAAATGGATAATCTTGTTTTTTTGAAATGTAATATAAATGGAATTTAAGAAAAAAAATATGTAAAATGTATAAATAATAAAAACGAATCTTCATTTCATAAAATCAAAAAAAAAAACTGAGAGGATATCGGAATAGGGTGAACACTCAAATAGTCAAATCATAGAAGGAAGATAAAGTTTAAGATAGTGCAAGATAAAATTCAAATAACTGTGGAAGGAACAAATCTGCTCAAATAACTGTGAAAGGAACAAACTGTGGAAGCAACAAACTGTAGAAGGAATAAACGATATTTCAAGATATTAGTTAAGTATCCAAAATCTTTGTATCGATGACACACCCTGTATAAAAATTTTAAAAATTTCTTCCTCATACCTGAAGCTAACGAAAAGACACTTTTGTTGCCATTCGATAAAATTACCCATTAGCTAATATTTGAATTTTATTAATAATACACTACATACCAATTTGCGCATTCGCCATTTTTTATAAGGGTAATCCCAACATTAAAATTAATGACTTTTAAATGTTGTTACCTTCTACAATCGCTAAAATGTCAATTTCTACTACATTACGTGAATCTTGGGAATTGCATTATTAAATTAGTTTTACTTCGTCATCTGGGATTATTTTTACAAAAAATGGCGAATGCGCTAAATTGGTATGCAGTGCATTAATAAAATGCAAATATCAGCCAAACGGCTATTTTTATCGTATTCCAACAAGATTATCTTTTTGTTAGCTTAAGGTAAGGTAAAATTTTTATACAGAGTGTGTTATCGATACAAAAATTTTTAATCCTTAACTATTACGACTAGTACGTCCCTGTCTTTAAGAGAATACTGTGAATCTGTTTACACGTCTAAAATAAGCATACACGTACATTATAAGCATACAGAAAATTTTATAAAGATCGAAAATAAAAAGTATGAAAATAAAAAATAAAAAACGAATTTAAAAATCTAATTTTGGAGGCCCAAAACGAGGGACTGTATTAAAAAGTTTATATAAAGTACTAACATTATTTTAGCTCAAGCTCCCGACCATTTTTCCATTAGTCCCGGGACACCCTGTATAGAAAATTGATTTTTCAGAACTCGTATAAGGCCATTCTCGTTAAACCAGTCATAAAATGGTACTTGATACCGAGAACCAAAGATTAGAGATATAAAATTCGTAATGTTATGTTAAAGCCGTTACACATTTTCTAAGAGTATTAAGTTTTAGGCTTCTAAAACCTAAAGGAGAAGTCTTATAATACGGCTCTGTCTGTCTGTCCGTCAGTCCGCATTTATAACTCAAAAACGAAAAGAGATAGAGGTAATAAACTTGGCATATCTTGAATAGCTTCCAAACAGATTTTCAGATTTTTCTGACTTCCGATTTCAAAAATGCTTTTACAAACCGGAACCGGAAGTGATACTACCGGTTTTTAAAAAATATCATTCTGACGTGAAATTTAACGCTGAATCGATATTTGAAAATAGATTTGAGATATCTTTTACGGTTCATAAGATAATCGCATTTTTGTTTAGAAGTTTATTTCCTATTTCCATGAAAAAAAATGCAAAAAGTATGTTAATTCTTTTTATAAATTTAGGGCCCGGCACTATTTAAAATCATCGCTTTAAAGCAGAGCTGTGACGAGCACTGACAAAAAGTGTCCGCGAGCACCAACCACTCAAAGAAAGTGCTTAAAAATTAAGAGCACTAAGAACTTTTACAAGAAAGTGCTCGCGAGCACTAAGTACTCTAAAAAAGTGCTTTAAATTTTCGAGCACTAAGCACTAAATTAAATTATTGAACTGGAATCGGCTGTGGGCTTATTTATAAAAATGGAATAAGTCCAATAAAACTAAATGCAATATAGGAATAAATATCAAAAATTTAAATTTATTTCTGAACTTTTAAATATAGAAACAAAGCTATTTTTATTATTTTTTAATACATAAGAACAATAAAATACACGATTCAGAGGGACATAAGCGAGTCGTTTTCTAAATTTTGGCGCATGGACCAAATTACTGTCTTATAAAACTTTTATTTTAATATACTAATAAACCCAGCAAGCTCTAGAAAGCGCCAACTACCAAAAAATTGCGTAGATTCTGAAATTCCTCGTACTTCGCCCATAATGCGCGGCATTAACTCAGTCTAGATACGATCATGAGATTGCGCAGATCCCGATATTCGTAATACTTCTCCCAATAATTTACGGTTTTATCTCTTCCTAGTTAGCGCTTAGTACAACAGTATCCAAGTAACTCAGCTATGGACAGACGGTTGTAGAGTTTATTTAGGTAACTGAAAGTAGTTAGTTGGTGAACTAAGGTGACCAGTTATCAATTGCTGATGACAGAGTTTCAAAATTCGAAACCGTTCTCGAGTTATTGCTAAGACAGATAGACAGACATGCAGACAGATAGACAGACAGACCTTGAAAAATGAATACGTATCTTCGCTTTACTTCGTTACTTAATAAAACGTTTTTTTAAGAATTATTACACGAGATGTATATCATATTTGATGTAATATTTTTTTTGTCATAATATTATTTTTTTTTAAAATAGTCAACATATTATTTTTTTTTAAAATTGTCAACATATTTTGTTTTTTGTTTAATGCCATGGACATTCAGCCAACTGCAATTCTTCATAAGGCTATAAATAGTCAACATAGTAATTTTTTTCTACTAGCGTGCGAAAAATACTTACTTTACGCACGCTACGGATTGTGTAAATTTTAACTTTTTTTCACTAGTGCGTAAAGTAAAATAAAATTTGTAAACGGGTTAACTTCAAGATTGTGCAAAAAAGCTTCTTGTAGTAGATTGCTTATTTTATACTTAATACCTACATAGTTTTGGTAGTAGAAAAAATATTGTATGCAACTAGTATGTAAAGTGCCTTTTTTCACTCATGTGATTGTCGCACTCATCAAAAGTATCACTTTACACACTTCTTGCACAAATAACCATTTTTTTCTAAATTATATACCAGTATTTACTAGTGTGAGTTAAAAAATGTTCAGGCAAGGGCTTAGGGCTTAGCTCGCGAGCCTTTTGGTGCGCTTGTGAGGCTTTTTTAGTGCTCGGGAGCCTTTTTTGTGCTCAGGAGCCCTTTCGAATGCTCGCAATCCTTTTGGTGTGCTCGCGAGAACTTTTGACGAGCTCTAAGCTCCAAGCCCTTTGATAAAGTCTTTTAAGCACTAAGCACCGATTTTAAAAAGTGCTCGTAAGCAATGTGCTCCCGAGCACAAAAGTGCTTAACAAAGTACTAAATACAGTGCTTAGGGACAGCTCTGCTTTAAAGTAATGTTGCAGTGTAAGTGTCACCTACCAACCAGGAACTGATCCCCGATCTATGACTCAAGGCGGTGATTCTAAATAGTGCTGAGACCGCGTTGAAATTTACAAATTAAGATACAATTACTTGGTAAGCATATTTAAGTAGATATACTATGATTAAGTATGGAGGGGTGGTTAAGGGTTATTAATTTTTACTATAAAAAAATCTGCTTTAAGGTAGTGTGGAAATGGTTATAATTAAACATGCGAAGGTGCTAACCTCTTTTCCTATTATTTGTGTCTACAATTCTACCAACTGCAAATTTATTATTACAAAAATTATAGTGGTATTGGGTCCTAAATACGGACCTATAATTACATAGCTAAGTGTCAGATATACAGGGTGGAAAAAAATTATTAACGTTTTAATACATCCGTTCATTTAACAAGATATGGAGGTCACGTATGTTAAATGCCAATAAAAAATTTACAAATTGATTTCCAATTAGTGATGAAGGAAAGAAATGAGCAAAATTAATTGGTTATAAAAAGCATATGCAATACCCATTTGGGGGTTTTTATAGAATCGCAGCATCTGTTTTTAAATAAATCACCCTGTATAAGTATGTGTAATCTTTTTTCTTGTACAATGAGATTAACTGCAATATTATTTAATAAATTTTAACTTTCACCCATTTTAAGCATGAAATTATAAAGTCTGTAATGTTTATGTATTACTAAATAATAAAAATTAATAACTAATAAATTGATAATAATTTTGTAACATAAAGAACTTGTTTATGGTTAATTAAAAAATAAAAGAACTTTTATGATTAAATAAAAAATTAAAATGCAAAATTAATATTGTTTTTAATTTGCAAATCGTAAAAACTATTAATGATTGAAAAATAAAATGAGTTTTACAAGAATTTATGCAAACATATTTTAATTTTGAAACTGTTAATTTTCAGGCATTAAATATTTTGTTTTAAACAGATATTTTGGACGATAAATCAAAAATAAGTCTGTAAAGTGCGCGCCAGTATATTTTTGCTAATGTTTTAAATGACGAAGAATAAAAAACTGACTGTTTACTTACAAAAAAATTAAAAAAACAAATTTTACAACAATTATAGTTACTCAAAATGCAGAATCAATAAACTTTTTCGGTCTTATAATTTTACAGTTTTGATAATTATAACAGAATTTGATACAAAATATTTAAACGTATATTATTGCATAAAATAATCACTTTCCAACGGCTTAGATAACTTTTTTCCTGGGGGGTAATCAAACTTTTAGACAACTATGTTTGTCCGTTTCTATATTTCATATATTTTATTTCTTCTTGTCGTGCTATTTTTTGGTATCCCGTGGGGGAGTAATTACCCCCTTTACCCCCAATATCGACGCACTTGCACTTTTTTAAACGGGTTGTATTGTAAGTCCGAAGATGGCGCGAGTTGAAACTAGTTTCCAGCTTTTAAAAACTAATTTTTAATATATTTTGTGGTACTTGACTTCGTGTAGTTTAATTAGTTTTATGTTATAAATTTCATTTATGAATGCCTATAGTTAATGGTAAGGTTTTTCTTGATCAATAGCCAAATGGCGCCATCAATCATCAGTAAGTCGACATATAATAATAATTGCTGTTCCTACCCTACATATATGCTTAGCCTTTTAGTCTAGTCAACAAGTGCTTTTTGGGTCAAACTTTTTTCTTCGCCTCCGAAAAATTTCAAGGAGGTGTAATTCGATTCGGAATACCTTGTAGATGATTTTTGAAAAAAATTAAGAGCCGCTTGCAAAAATTGTAAAAGTTATAAATAATTAACTGAAAAAAAATGGGGTTTGGTTTTTTGCAAATATCTCAAAAACTATTTGACATTTTTCAAATTTGAAAAAAGGTTCAAAAAGAGAAGGGAATTTACAAAAAAAATAATACTGTAGGATCAATATTTATAAGTTTCCCAGAGTGTTGAAAATATGACCGAAAACGATATTCCGGCTTGCGTAAGCGCTGCCTTTGGACATTTAATGAATATATATTATTTAAACATATTAAGTATGAAAATTAAAAATTGAAAAAATTCAGGCATCTACTGGATAGATTTATGAACAATAATCCGAAGTCAAAAAATTTTTATCGCGATTTTTCTATTAATAATGCATTAGTTAATTAACAATTTTTTCCTCCTTCTGCATGCTATTCCGAATCGAATGACACCTCAATCATATTTTTCGGAGAAAAAGTTTGACCCAAAAAGCACTTGTTGAGTAGACTACTCTGGGATTTACTCGTAAGAGGGCCAAATAAAGAGATTATTATTATATATAATTTACATTATTCTAAACATAACTATTGGGGGCTCATTTATAAATTAGGACAAGCAATATCTAGGCTAGGCTGCCTTAAATGGTGGTACAATTTATCGTATAAAATTGATTGATTCATTTTTATAATAAGAAGATAATCAAAATTAATAGCATATTATACTTCAATGTGATATTATGAATATATTACTAAGGATGACGTTTGTAATACGAGTGAGTAAAGTTAAGGAGTGTTGTAATGATTCGATGTAATGTTAGTCACTATAAGCATGATATACTGTACTTTATCCACGGCTAACAAAAAATCGCACCCTTTTATATTATATGATTAGCAAAATATAAATTAATATTACAATAATTGATATACCAAATCGATGATAGAGTAATTTGTAACCAAAAAAAAATATATTAAAATTGAACTAGTACTAATATACTGAATTAACAAATTCTTAAATAAAAAAATAAAGAACGATTTCGTCTATACATATTGGGAGTAAGGAAGTACAGGGTTATTCATTATAAATGTCCCAGCAATTATCATAGTTATTATTGCATAAACAAAAAAATTTTTGAAATAAAAGTTGTGTGGTTATAAACTAATTTTATTATAACGTTAACAAAACTACAGTAGCGTGCGTAGTTTAGGGGACACAAGAAAAATATTGGTTTTTTTAAATGAGATACCCTGTATATTATTGAATTTTTGAAAAGATGTTTTTCTTCTGATTTAATATCTTAATAACGGTGTGATATGGTATATTTTTGAAATCAGAAGAAAATTTTTTTTTCAAAAATTCAATAATATACAAAAAGGAAAAAACGAATATTTTTCTTGTGTCCCCTAAACTACGCACGCCACTGTAGATTTGTTACCGTTATTAGTTTATAACCACACAACTTTTAGTTCAAAATTTTTTTGTTTATGCAATAATAACTATGGTATGGGCTGGGACATTTATAATGAATAACCCTGTACACTGTATTTAGGGGTTGGTATTTACTTACTCTCAATATGTATGGGCCATAGCGTTTTTTCCCTAATAGCACAGAGACGTTTAAAAAAACGTCTTAAAAACGTAAACGAACGACCGTCAGGACGTTTTAAAAACGTTCGTTAAAGTACTCGAGAACATTTATAAAACGTTTTTCTTTAGTGCAAATGTCACAACTTCTAACGTCACATAGACGTCGAAAAAAGACGTTTTAAAAACGTTTCAAAACGGACAAAGACGTTTTTTAGAAATATTTTAGAACGTCCACTTATACTTTTGCTGACCCAAAAACACAACGTTTTTTACAGTGGTTATAAAAACGACTTTAAAAACGTTTAAAAACAGAACTTTCTGACTTTTTCTGAAAACATAATTTTAATTACCTAAACAAAACGTTTTTATAAAGTTTTTAACGGTGGTTTTAAATACGACCCAAATAAAACTTTCTTTTTCTCAACATACTTTTGAGGATACAAATAGACAACGCCTTTTGAATGTTTTTTTACAGTGACTATAAAAACGACTTACAAAAACGTTTAAAAGTACGTAACTTTTTGATTTTTCTGAAAACATACTTTTTTAACGTTTTTACTGGCGTATTTAAAAACGACTCAAATAAAACGTTTTAAAAACGTTCTCATTGTGACTTTATAAAAACATTCTGGCATGGACGTTCAAAAAATATTTAGTAGTCGTTTTGTTTTTAATTTATGAGTTTGGACGTTTTGTCGACATATTTTTGACGTTTCTGATGTCCATTTTAACAACGTTCTTCCACAAACGTTGATAAAACATTTTATTTTCGTTCTCCGACGTTCTGGCGTTAAATGAACCATAAAAACGTCAATCGGACCTTTTGTGCTATTAGGGCTACTTTTTCATTTAAGAATTTGTTAATTTAGTTATTAGTATATGACCTGAAGATGGCTAGTAGCCGAAACAAGTTGCCACCCTCCCCTCAATTTTAATATATTTTTTGTGGACATGATTTAGAGTTTTACTTGCTATTAGAGTAATTTGTGTTATAATACGCGGCGAAGCTATAAGTTTTTTAACCATTTTTTTCAAACAAATAGTTAACATTAATTTTGGATAATAATAATAATTTTCAAATATATCTTTCTACTATTGGGTAAATAATTCCATTTTCTTAGAAAAACACTGCGGTGTTGTGGTAATCCTAAATTTTTGTGTTACGCAATTTAAGTAAATGTCCTCTTGATTGAAAGTTAATTAACTAACAATTAAGTATGTCAAAACGAAAAAGAATTTATTACACAATATCCTGTATGTAAAGTATAATGGTTTAGTCGTCTTCTTGAGAAACTTTAGTTGTAAACCTTTCTTCGAAATCTATGTTACCCTATATCTTTTACTAGCAGGGGTATCTTCCCCTAAATGAACCTAAAAACTTGAAATCTACATAAAGGATTTATTTAAGTACTCAATCTTCTAATTCAATGATGTAAGATTCATGTTTTTAATACATAAATTTGGTCAGAGCCACTCCAACACAATATTTCTTACGCTTTGTTAATTAAAGTTAAGTTTAATATAATAGGCACTTCTTTCCGTTCTTTTTATTACGCCGTTTAAAGTATAAATTAAATTACTACAAATTTCTATAATTTGTTTTCTACACTCACTCAGATATGTAATATTCATAAGTACTTCTAGTTTTCCTATTATTAAAACAAGACCAGCAATGAGTAAACGTCTGCCACAATTTTGCAAAATCGATAACCATAAAATAACGATTACCATATATCAACACAATTATGTATCGTAGAAATCGATTTAATCGATCGTGGTCTACATAAGGCTGTAATTATTATTTATAGACTTGCAAATGCCATGTAAGGGCCAAGACAAGCGACTCGTGGGAGGTAACTATTAATTATTATTACAAACAAGCTTTTTAAATATGAGGTCAATTAGATCTTTTTGATGAGACCACTGTCGTGCATAAAATTGTTTATACTAAATTGAAGTTAAATTTTAACCAGACAACAAGATACATAAATCAGGTTTTGTTTTAAGACTAAGTAATTTTATTTCTTCTGTATATAAATAATGTGTTTCTTATTCTATATCTCGAGTACTATTACACTAGATTGTGTGATTATTTATGTTTATTTACCTGTTGTGTTTTTAGGTTTTTATAAATTTTATATACTTGTATATTTTTATGATAAATAAACATTATTATTATTATTATAAAAAAAAATTGCTTGGAGTTTCTGTAGTAAGTGCCCCTGATTGATTGTCTACAAGAACATTTAGGCTTAATTCACACTGTGATGCCGTTCATGGTTCAATCTCGCTTCGGTCTAGGTCCGTTCCCGGTCCGGTCAAATATTCTTAAACAAAAAAGAATAAATAATTCTCATTATCGTATCGCTCTAGTTCCGATCCGATATCGAGCCGGTACCGGTTCGTCGAAAAGTATATTTGACTAAAGCGGGATCGGATCATTCGAAAATATTGTAAATATTTTTCGTCGTCGTTTATCAAATGACGATATAAAATGTGATATTAGTCCTCTTCTTTTCTCGTTAATAATGTATCCAAAATAATAATCGCTAATTCTTCAACTGAAAAGTTAAATGCCATTTTTTGGCGAGTCAAATATATCTGATTATTTTTAAGACCATGGATCGAGACAGACTGATTGTAACTTATGCTTGTGAGACTGAGATTAATAGTGTAAATATAGCGAGCTTTGATCGGACCTAGATCGGAGCGAGATTGAACGGAATCACAGTGTGAATCGAGCCTTACAATAGATTATATTGGTTCTTCATTGAATACATGGTCGATTGACGAAATCGAATTTTGCAAGCCATATAACCTCTTTTACATTGACCAAATCTTTACTTATTGAATTCTTCATGAATTGTTATTATGTAGACTGGAAGCCATGCACTTCGGTACTGTTTCCCATCTGACATTGTTTGAGATGTTTATCACACTGTGAGATTTGGTTGTGTTATTTAAATAATAGGTTAAAATTGAAAAATTATAGTTAGATTGAGTTTAAAAACCCCGTCAAATTATGATTAATTTGTTAAACAACTAAAAAATATACTAAAATTCAAATGATCCCTTGTCGGTCCTTTTCGCCCTATTTTTATGCATTTGCTCGTTCTAGTATTTTCGCTCGATCTGCGGAACGTTCACGCCAATTCCAGAATAATCAAGGGATATCTCGTTGCGTCTATATGTTTCTCGTGCGCTAATCGGCAACTGTTTCGATGAGTCACCATGATTCTGTGTGTACATTCCATCAGACAGGGGCGGCCCCGTTACAATACCAATAATAAAATATCAAATGAGTCGCTCGCTGGCAAAATATTCGCAAAAGAATTAGCTAATACTTGTATATTTTTCACTTGTTAAAATAAATAAAACAATTCTTAGATTGTATACTAAAAAGCAGATTAGAGATATGATGTACATTTTGGTAAGGAGCGTGCAAATAAGTACTTTAAACCTATTCTGACATCTTTTTTTACAGTAGAGTGATAGATTGATTTTTAAACTAATCAAAAGCGTACCGTAATGTATGAAAAATGCAGAGCTCTGGAAAGGGGCGCTCAATGGCTGCACTGGGAGCACTCAGCAGGCGATGCGTAGTGTTAGTGTGGTTGGTTTGGTTTGATGTTCTTGAAAATTAAAGGTAAATTTGTTTTAATATTTTTGCAAGTGAAAAAATAACAAAAATCTATTTTCCACATATAATTTTACATATATGTTTTCAATTTTACCAATTTCCTATCCCACTTATAATTTTTTAGAAACGCAATTTTCTATTTTTTCCATCGCATACAATTTAATAAATTAAAAGTAGATCTGCAATAAAGGATTAGGCCAAGAGTATAAGATAATAACAAAACCATTTTAACTGTTGTAGATTTCTTTAGAGAAGTTATTACGATTTTGATTAATAGTAATTTTGTAATAAATGAAAGGACGAATATCATTAATTTCTATTAATCTGATCTCTTTGTACCGTTCATTGTTTATCGTTTGTTAATTTCCCTGTAATTTAGAGCTAATTAAAACGATTTCTGCTAGTGTTAAATGGACTGTAAAATAGATAGAAATTTATTTTTAAATTGTTACTTTCCGATACCAATATAATCTTATAAAGAATCAATCAATACAAATAAACATGATTTTTTTATTACAAAAATAAAAATAAAAATCGTTTATCTACTTTTGATATATAAATCGACATTGGTTATATTTGAAAAATTTTTTTGTGGAAATCAATCCCTTGTTTATTTGATTATATCGTAATTTCATTTGTTTTATTATATTTATATCAAAAATATAAATTATTTTATTAACAAAAATCATCTATTTATCTTAATATAGTTTAACTGAAAATATTTTATATTTTCGTCAAAGCATTCTCGGTATTTCCTAGTATTACGCAAGAAATAGCAAAGTTACAGCTAATTAATCTGTTATTTTTAGGAAAATTTTAGGTTAACAAACTCATAAACGCAGGTAAATAAAAACAAAAATACAGACAATAATAGAACAACTGTTTCATCACTAATTTGTGCAATTCTTACGCATTTTTAGACAAGATCTATCAATAATTAGGAAATAAAAATCAATGTATATCACAATTATTTTTTATACTGGCAACTAGTTTCGGCATACAATATACAAATGCCATCATCAAGTCGTAGATTAAACTTTGAAATTTTTATAAATTGAATTAAACATTAAATAGTAAATGTGCGCACTTAAATATTAACCTAACAAGAGTTGTTAGAGGCATGTTACGCAAAACTGAAAAAAAAAAAAAATGTAACAAGAGTTGTTAGAGGCATTTTACGAACAACTTAACTGGGAAAAAATTTGCGGTCATTGGGTAAAAAAATTTGCACGTACATTTACACAAGAAATAAATAGTTAAAAATAAAAAATAAAATTTGACAGATCGTTATCATTCCGCGATTAGTTATCAAACAAAGCAGGTAAAAAAATAAAAATTAAGAAATAGAAAAAGAAAAAAAAAAGAAAAAAGATCTTCAGCTGATATTACAAAGTATTACTTACACATATATTTTTTTTTTACAGAGTACTTATCTCTAATATTGATTAAGCGTCAATAAATAATTACATACATTTTTAATGAAAACTTTTTAAATGTTCAAGTAAGTTTGATCTTTTATGCCGAAATTGATTAAAGTAAGTATGTAATTGTTTGTGCTCAATTTTATAGATTAAGATGAGATTAGCTTGTTCTCATTATTTTGTTTTGCTGCACTTGCAATTTTTGTATTTGTTCCTTAGTACATGCTAACAACAAAGAGGAATAGTAATTAAAATATGGTAAGATCATTATATTGAAAACTAGTTGTTTGGCCCATGTTGATAAATTACTTGAAATTCTTCGAAAAAATCCTACTTTTTTTCCCTATTTTTTTGTTAACATGTTCTAGATAATTACTAAAAGTTAGCTGAGAATCAAGAATAATGCCAAGATATTTTATTTTTGTGACAAATAAATTTTAGTTCTATTAAAGATCACATCTAAGTTCTGCTCCCTATGTTCCTGACATTTTGTTTTCGAACCCATTATCATAGAAGTATTTAATTTTAATTTATTTTGACATAACCAATTATACAATATTTCTAATTCATCACAATTACATTATAGTTAATAATTAAACGAGGAAGATACAGTGACAGTATTCAATGAGTCAAATATAAAGAAAATTATCAAACTGAAACTGAAAATTCCTTTGTATTGAACCATCTACTGAGACTAAAATTAATTTAAGTTGCACTAACCATCTATAAAATTTCTCCATCATTTATTTTTCCTTTTTTCACTTAGTAACAAAAATCTCGCACATTGAAAATTGTACGTATTAACATCCATTTTATGACTTGATTTTAATATGTACAAATAAAATTTCAAAAATATTGGGTTATTATTATATACAAAGAATAATAAAATTCGTAGTCATACCACAAAAATATAATTTAGGATATTTTAACAACATGTTTCGGCCATTCGATGTCCATCATGAGGCAGAAATTTTGTTAAGCAAGTATAACATATTTAATTGTATGATGGCAATGGTATGAATTAGATGAAAACTTTAACCATTATAAAATTTAAATTGTGGTAATATATAAAAAAATTATTTAAAAATTAATATAAAAATGTTATAGCCGTTCCATACTATAGGGCTTAGCGGCTATAAAAAAGTATGGAACGGCTATAAAAACATTTTTATATTAATTTTTAAATATTTTTTTTTAATATTATTACCATTAAATTTTATAATGTAAATCGCCACACTTGGTTAAAGTTTTCATCTAATCCATACCATTATCATCATACAATTAAATATGTTATACTTGCTTAACAAAATTTCTGTCTGATGATGGCCATCGAATGGACGCAACATATCCTATGAGTCATACATTTGAGTATGGCTAATCTTCTGTTTATTTTTATTATTATATAATTATATTAATAAATTTGGTATCTAACAGTTGATTTATGTTTGCACGCATGCCTATTTCAAATGAATGTAGGTTAACAAAAAATAATTTTTTAACTGCTTATTTCTATTTCTTATTTTTACTGCCTATTTCTTATGTAAATGTACCCTTCCTGAAAATTATTGGATTTTTTTTTGACGATTAGACAAGATGCAAGGAAAAGCTAAACACCTACTTTTTACATACTAGTGTATAATAATAGTTTTAATCTTCTCCAGAAGATGCTAACTTTAATAGCGAAACACCTGTCGAGTATATCGTTTTGGATGGAGCCCTTTTCGGCACATCGGTCAGTTTTATCCGAATTTAATGTTTTGTCCTCCTAAAGGTGTAGCCTTTCTGGGCACGAAAGCGGGATTAAGTGTTCTACGAAAATATTGTTGATTTTCAGTTAAATACATATGTGAATTAAATAGTACAAACTTAAAAAGTCGAATTATAAAAAACGCCAAGGTGTCAATTTATTAAAGCAGTTTCGTATCATTATAAAAATATAATATAATTTTTATTCGGTATTTTATATATTTTATATTTTTTTAGTGTTGTATTTTTGTAATACCTAGTATAATTTTTAATCGGTATTTTATGTATTTTTCTAATAGTATTTTTCTTGTGATTTTTCATATTGTTTTGCATTAATTATGATTTTTTTAAATTTGTTTTAGATATAGTTTAAATAAAATTTTTGTCAAATCATTGTTTTTATTTTTAGAAAAAAAATTTTTACTATGCAAATCAAACCGAGATATTTGGAGTAAAAAATCTTTACCATACAAATCAAATGAAGGATATTTATTTGGACAAAAAAAAAATAAAATTATTCCTATTATTTTTTTATGGGTAATACCCCACTGTGCCCAAAAGGCCCACCTAAATTTAAAACTTGAGCCCAAAAGGCCAGAACTTTTTATAAAATTAAGTAGACAAAATGTATATAAATTACTCAAATAATACTAGTCAAGTGATATAAAATTCTTTAAAAATAAAATATTTAAAAAATATCATAACTTTAATTTTTTTATATTTATAGAAAATTTTCAAGAATTCCAAATACCTATGTTCAGAAATATAATAATTTATAAAAATATGAATATTTTTATAATATAAAATATTTTTTTTAAATCCAAATCTGTGTGCGTGACTTGAACAAAGAAATGAATCAGGAATGTAATGGTCACCAGAAAAGGGCACCATCACGATTATAATGTAAGAATCATAATCAAGAACCGTATCGAAAATAAATATGGGTGGGTCAGGCCATGCGTCGGTGGCTTAACAGGAAAAGAGGATATTGGCTTTTAAAAATTTCCGGTCTCAAATGCAAAAATGTCGGACAACAGTTAAGGAGCGTATCTAGCGTATTTTTGACAACACAACATTTACCTGCAAGTTGTATATAAATAATAACAGTGTTCATCTCGACTATACCACACTTACTGTTGATTGACGATTTAAACATATATCTTGAAATCAATGCCATTGAAAATTGTAATTTAATGCAAATGCAAATCTTGCACCCATACTTATCTGCAGCTAATCTTTCAAAATTAATTGTTTTGGGTAAATTTCAATATGTCTTCCTAGAGATGAACTGTATGTCTACTGAAAGCTTCCAAATTGCAGTTGTGTGTCTAAAGCTTTAGTTTCCTCGGAAGCGGTGCCGTCTTCTTACGCCCGTCAAAGTACGGTGAGTGACGTCACGTATAATAGGGAAAATGTTTTACGCCGTTTACGTTGGAGCGGTGCCGTCTCGTTTCAAAGCGGTCGGCAAGACGGTACGAATCAGTTTATCAACATTTTTTTACGGTGGTGTTGTTTGTAGCAGTGAAGATTTTCATTGGAAGTTGAATTTGAAATAAATGACGACAAACTAAAACCTCATAAGCAGCTTCCTTTCTGCGTTTATTAAATAATTCAGATTCAGATTCTCTTGTCTCTTCTTTTGATAATTCCTCTGCGCCTAAAATAATAACATAATTCTTCTATTATACACTTCTTTGTAAAAACATCAACCGACAACTACATGTCATTTCATCTTAGTTTATTTATGTGCTATCCTTGTCGCCATATAAATTAGAAAATAAAACTATATCTCTTCACGAGCATTCTTACGTCACAGCCCATAGAATAAAATCGTTTCACTTCACCCCAATAGAAAAACAGTATCTAAAAGATTTTGGCGAGAGTGTTTAAAATAATCGATAATAATCTTCAATTCAATAATGATCCAGACCGAAGAGGAACAATGGCGTCTTGTTTTTCCTCTGGAGAGAAACCATTTGCCCTTTTTTGATTTTGTCTGTCCGGGATATAAGTGAAATTAAATAATGTCTGTAAACAGCTTCCTAAAATGTCTATCAAAGAACGTTCTTAGTATAAGAATTATAATAAAAAATCGGTTTTGTCACCCCACAATTTTTCCGACGAGTATCCAGAGAGACATATTTCAGGTCAAATTCCGTGTAATATTGCTTCTGTCATTTTTTGACAGTGACACTTTCGTTTGACAGATGTCGTACAAAAATTAATGGCTTCTTCCGATGGATAACCCAAACTCATATTCCAAATTTCAGCTCAATCGGATTAAACGTGTGGGCTCTATCGTGAAAGCATAGGTACACACGGACAAATACACAGACAGACAGGCACACAGATAGACAGACTAAATTGTCTTAATCGTCTCAGGGGATCTTAAAATGTATATTTTCATCTTTTTCGAAAAACTTTTTTAGATAGTTCACAATACATTTTTTCCTTACTCGAATTTGAAAAAAACATCAAGACTGCATTTTTTTCACAAAAATTTAAAAAAACAACGGAAGCAAGAATGCATTTTCTTGCACGCGAATTTGAAAAAATAGAAATAAAAACACATTATTCCACAAAAGTATTTTTTCACAAACAAATGTGGAAAAAAGCGAACCACTACAACCACTATGCAAAACACGCTTTTCTACACAAATTCTTATACGCAAAGCAGGCCTTTTCTTAATTTCTTTGATATCTGTGGGAAAAGTAATAATTTAGCGTGCGAAAAGTACGCGCTATGGCACTTTTCCACACGGAAATGTCAAACACAGACAGCTATGAGCTGTCAACTTTTTTTGACAGTTTAACATTATAGTGAATTTCTAGGTGTTCAAATTTTAAATTTAAACTAAAAGTAAGTAAACTATTTATTTGATTATTTATTTTAATTTATAAATTATAAACAAATTAATTTTTCTGTATTCAATAGTCATTTTTTAATTATTTCTTTTCAAAGTTTAAGTAAAATACCTATATAAGTTACTGTTTTTCTTTTATTAATAAATGTGGTTGTAGAAAAAATATTGTGTACAACTTGCACGCAAAGCACTTTTCCCACTCGCTAGATTTGCGGCACTCGCCTACGGCTCGTGTCACAAACTTCTGCACTCGTGGGAAAAGTGATGTTTTGCGCACTTGTTGTACAAACTACTATTTTTCACGTATAAATTGGTATAAAAGCAAGAATGCATAAAAAACTAGAAAAAAAAACAGCAAAAATGCGTTTTTTTCACACATACATTGAGAAAAAAGCAAGAATGGCTTTTCTACATAAAAATTGGAAAAAACAGCATACTTTTTTTACACAAATTTGAAAAAAAAAAACAAAAGCAAGAATACATTTTTCCTTATTCAAAATTATAAAAATGCAAAGTGCATTTTATCTCACACAAATTTAAAAAGAATCAAGCAACAATGCATTTTTGTACACGAAAAACTAGAAAGAAGCAAAAATGCATTTTTTACACATGAATTGGGAAAAAAGCAAGAATGCATTTTTCCACACAAAAAATGGAAATGACAGCCAAAATGCAATTTTTTTAACAAATTCGAAAAAAAAATCAAAAGTATGAATGCACACTCGATTTTGGAAAAAACCGCAAAAATGTATTTTTCCACAAAATAAATTGGAAAATACAGCAAAAACCCTTTTTTGATAGTGACACTTCCATTTGACAGAGGTCGTACAAAAACTAATGGGTTCTTCCGACTGGTAACTCAAACCCATATACCAAATTTCAGCTCAATCGGTTTAAACGTGTGGCCTCTATCGTGGAAGAATACACACACACACAGACAGACAGACAGACTTCCATTTTTAAATGGTCTTAATCATCTTAGGTGACCTCAAAATGGATATTTCCATCTTTATCTCGAAAATTTTTTTTGGCTCGTTCTCAATAATTTCCCTTCACGGAGGTGGGTCTGGAAAGTAAAATTATTAGAGCAGTGAAAAGGAAATTAAAATTAAAAGTTATATTGTGCGCGTAACTACAAAAATTATCAAGAATAAAATAACTTCATCAAGATTTCTCTATTATTGATAATGTACTTTCTCAATTTGTTGTTTAAAGTTCATTATATTAGTTAAAATTGAACTTTTGTATTTAATTTATTACAAAATAAACAATCAAATCTATACAATAGACAAGCTTATAAAAAGATACATTTGTATGTGAAAAACCTCAGAATTTCATACCCAAAATCTTTTAATGTTTATAGTGATTTTTGAATTTAAAAAATCTAGTTTTATTATCGGTCGTGAAAATGTTTTTGACCCTCGATTCCTATCCAATTTCACACTTATTTTTTGCATAAATAACCATATAAATTTAGTCTAGAAAATTTATTTCTCGTAGACACGAGAGTAAAAACATTTCCTGTCTCAGTAGTAATTAGTGTTATCACAACCTATAAAAACATTCTAAACGGCAAATTTATAATACATTGCAGGTACAATTTAAATTTTAAAACAAAAAAAAATATATTGCTCAAAATCACTGGTATGAAAATAAAACTTTGCAAAAAACAAAATTTTATATCAAATATGTTCATGAACAATCGCACAATAAAAGCTTTGATGGCCGTTTCGCGTGTTCAACTTATATTCACTGACGCAGGAAATCCATCATTTTCTACAATTTTGTTATTTTGATCAATTGCCGAAATAATAAACAATCCTAATTTCGCAGAAAAGAACACAATGAAATAATTGTGTGAAAGTAGCTAAATTTCTCTATTAAAAACATTCCTTTTGTCACAAAATTAAAGTGTTAACGATACCGGTATTTTTCTCATACTAAAAGCTAGTTGAAATTAAAATTAAAAAATTTCTCTTAATAGATCAAACTTGTAAGAAATTGTTAACAAATACTTTAACTAGAATTCACGTCAACGACTACGAATAAATTATTTTAGTATTGAACAAAGAGATGTTTCAAAATTTAAAACTAGATTTTTTCTGTAATTCATTTGTTCAGTACACAAGAAATTTATTCGTGAGCTTGAATTTAATGTAAGGTCAAATGTTCTCCTAATGAAAGGTCATTAACTCTAATAATTCGATAAGTAACCCATTAACGATTATTTTTGGTTTAACGTTTTATTAAAAATCCATAAGATTAACCCTTAAGCTCTAGCTGCTAGTATTTGTTATTCTGTCTTAATTTATTTATATAATAGAGCAGAATATAATGATTTTTAGGGTTTACTTCGAGGTAATATGATTATGGGGGATTAACGGTATTTCAGTAACTTCGTTACAATTTTATTCAAGTAATACTAGACTAGGTGCCTATATTAAAATATTTGGCGACACTACAATGGGAAATCTCGCGGAAGTTTAAATTTTAAAAACCTTTTTTTCTCCGATAAAATGTATTTCTTTGAAGATTTGTTCACCGATAAATTTCTCAATTTTCGTGTTTTTTATCGAAAAAAAAAAAAAAAAATTTCGCTCTGTAGCTTTTTTAACCTCTAAATTTTAATAATTTTTTTCTCTCCGATAAAATGCAAAGCGCTATGTGTATTTTTTCCCCGATAAAATGCATCGATTGAATGATTTTTTTACCGATCGATTACCTAGCTCGTGTTTTTCCAGATAAAATGCATGCCGCTCTAGGTTTTTTTTGTGGTAAATAGCATTGCTCTAGAGTTTTATGGGATTTTTTTCTAGGATAAATTGCATTGCTTTCATTTTTTTCCCTAATAAAATCCATCTCTCTCAGGGTTTTTTATCCGATAAAATGTATCTCTTTGAAGCTTTGTTCACCAATAAATTGCCCAATTCTCGTGTTTTTTCCCGAAAAAAAAAATATCTCTCTGTAGCTTTTTTAACTTCTAAATTGGCACGTTTTTTTCTCTCCGATAAAATGCAACGCACTGGTTTTTTTCTACGATAAACTGCATCGCTTTCATTTTTTTCCCTAATAAAATGCATCTCTCTCGGGATTTTTTCTCCGATAAAATGCATCGCTTTGAAGCTTTGTTCACCGATAAATTTCCCAATTCTCGTGTTTTTTCCCGAAAAAAAAAATTATCTCTCTGTAGCTTTTTTATCTTCTAAATTGGCACGTTTTTTTCTCTCCGATAAAATGCAACGCTCTCTGTTTTTTTTCTACGATAAACTGCATTGCTTTCATACTATGATTGCTCCAGTATGGGATTTTTTTCTACGATAAAAATTGCATTGCTTTCATTTTTTTCCCTAATAAAATGCTCTCTCGGGATTTTTTCTCCGATAAGTGCATCGCTTTTTTTGTGGTAAATAGCTTTGCTCTCAAGTTTTATGTGATTTTTTTCTACGATAAATTGCATTGCTTTCATTTTTTTCCCTAATAAAATCCATCTCTCTCGGGATTTTTTCTCCGATAAAATGCATCGCTTTGAAGCTTTGTTCACCGATAAATTTCCCAATTCTCGTGTTTTTTCCCGAAAAAAAAATTATCGCTCTGTAGCTTTTTTAACCTCTAAATTTGCACGTTTTTCTCTCTCCGATAAAATGCAACGCTCTCTGGATTTTTTTCCCCGATAAAATGCATCGTTTGAACGATTTGCTTACCGATCGATTATCGAGCTCGTGTTTTTCTTGATACAATATCTAGCTTTTTTCTCCAATTTTTGTTTTTTTTTTTTGATAAAAAGCATTGGTCTAGAGTTTTATTCTGCGATAAATTGTATGAATTTAGGGTTTTTTCTACGATAAACTGCATTGCTTTCATTTTTTTCCATAATAAAATGCATCTCTCTCAGGGGTTTTTCTCTGACAAAATGCATCGCTCTGAACATTTTTTTACCGATCTCAGATTTTTGTCTCAGATAAAATGCATCGCTCCAAAGTTATTTTTACTGATCAATTGCCCCACTCTCGTTTTATTCACTTGATAAAATACATTTCACTCTATGAATGAAAAAGAAATTAAACTTTTTAAGTTAAAGGACTGGTTCGTATATTTTTATAGTTTGTAATTTTTATGGTTTTCTTCGCTTCATTGTTTTTAGGTTAAAGAGCAAAGTTCGAAGGACCAGTCGCAGAAGTAACAAATATTATTGTAATAAATAGTCACAATCTATATGTTATACAAAAAATTTTTCGCGGTGGTTCGGGATTCGCCCGATTAAGATAAAATATTTGAATCAATGATTTTTAAACTAAGGGCGACTTCTATGTAGGAATTTTAGTTTAAATTTCTACACTGTGACTTTTTTCTCCTACAAAATAAATCGCTCTCGAAATTTGTTTCTCGATAAAAAGCATCGCTTTCGTGTTTTTTCTTTTTTCCTGGTAAAATGTATCACTCTCGGTCTTTTTTTTTTCGATAAAACGCATCGCTCTTGGACTTAGACATCACTTTTGTGCTTCTTCCTCTAATAAAATACGACGTTCTGAAGATTTTATTTTAAAGTATAAAGTTTATTTATTTTACATTTAAAAATAATATCTGACTTGTTTTTTCATTTCTAAAAACAGTCAAAATCAAAATTTACGTCAGTTAACGTTTATTTGTTTAAAAAAACAATTATTGAATAAAGAAGTTAACGTTTCCCACATAATTAAATATCAGTCCTTTAGGTATTTAGAAATTGCTTGTTCGGTGTATTCGATTTATCTTTTTGTGAATGAATTTCGTTAAGAGAAAATAATGGCATTTCTATCGATAAAAAAACTAATCTAAGTAGGTCTTCTGAACACTTTCGAAGAGTATAGCTATAGTTACCGTTATTTCATTTTTAAAATTTATCCAGGATTTACTTTAACAGACTCTCATTAAATTAATTAGCCGAGGAAGTGTCATTTAAATTGATGATGTAGATTCTTGAATTAAAATCGCACCTTCAAAGGAAATATTCCGATAGAAAACTTTATAATTCATTAGGAAATTTCTTATAAGGTCATGTACAGAATTTTGTCTCTTAATTGTTATAATGAATAAATATACAGTTACTTTCAATAGTATTAGTACTGAATGAGTGGGTTTTACTTTTAGATTTGCCAGAGGTGGTTTTTATTTTGTTTCTGATATATTTTGTTTATTTATTTGTCATTTTACTACGGACCGATTTTTCACTAAAATAACAATCCAAAATATTTATAAAGTTTTTTCTAGGAATATTATAATTTTAACGGGTTTAAGGCTAGTGAGTCACCCGGATAGAACGGTAAAGGGGAGCATATAAGAGAAACTGGCAGCAACATGCCTATACCCAAGTGGATGTTACGTTTTTTTCTTGTGCCACCCTGTATTTTTATTATTCCTCTGCTCGGTATATTTAATTTCAGCTCGCTTGATATCCTTTCTCTAGATCTTCCTCTCTTTTAGGTATTACTATAAAATGTCTTTCCCATGTTCACAATTCTCTCTCTTTACCTCTTCAGTCAAAACAATTGACTTATATATCGTCTGTTTGTAAATTGAAAATTTTCTTTCTTCCCCTCGTTATATAGCGGTTTTTCTCTGGATTTCAAGTATTTCCCTTTTTCCTCTTTTGGGACTAACGTGACTACTGGTCCCAGAAACTTCAGAAGGAACCTTCAAGAACCAAGCTAAGTTGTTTTTACAAAAAAGAAGAAAAGTCTCTGAAAATTATCCTTTACCTTATTTTCCATGTTAAATAAAATAAATAATCAATCTTAAACCACATTTATTACTATTTATCAACAAAATAAAGTAACGTTTCATGGACTAGAAGTGAGATAAAATGTCATTCGATTTTTTTTGGTCCTTCCATGTAAAGAAGCAATGAAGCAAGTCAGTTTTTACGAAGACAAAATAAATCCAAACGAAGTGAAGAAATTGTCGTTTACGATGAGAGATGTAAAAATCTGATGTGGCCAGCACATGACCTCTCGCCATTTTTGAAACAAAAATTTACAGGTTGACACAAAAAAGTATGAAAAAAAATTATTTTTTTGTAAATGTGGCAACAATGGCAAAAGTTTAGAAAATTTTAATGAGATGAAAATAAACTATAGGGTATACAAAATATATGTGTAAAACTTCATTGCCGTTTTGTATAATAATGGCGTCATCACCTATAGCAACTGCCACTTCCGGTTGTGCGATTGGCACCAAAATCTAATCAGATCTAATCTAGGGTATCAGAATCCTGTATGCAAAATTTCAAATTGTTTTAATCTGTAGTTTTTGAGTTATCGTTACTACAACATCCATCCAAACACACACACACACACTAACACACTAACACACACACACTAACACACACACACACAGACATCATCGCGAAAATATTAAAATCGTATTCTAGGGACCCTAAAACGTGTTTATCCATTGAAAACTCACTACCCAATTTTTAGCATGATTCCTATACCTCTCTTATCTGAAGGGCGAGAGGTAAAAATGGGTAGACACCGAAATATTTAGCGTCGGGACGAATAGCGTAGCGACGCTGAATGGATGTCGAATATTGTAACTTCTACTAATGGCGTTCGTAGTTTAATTTGTGAGAGTAGACTGGGTTTTAAAGAAGTAAAACGCAACTGTTTGTCGAAATTATAGGCGGCGGCGTCTCGATGCTGGATGGATATATAATCTTCGGTGATGTGTTGTTAGTTTGAAATTTGATTTTGACTGATCTTTCTCTGAGCTGCGAACCTCTAATTTTTGTAATTTAAATTGAGACATTAATGGTTTCTCAACTGCTTCAATTGCGTCTTATCGGTTGTATAGAAACATGTAAGGACAGACAAATGTCTTCTGGGAAAAACAACTAGATAAACAGAACACATTAAATATAATGTGTTTTGGTTATCTCTCTAAAATTCCTTCAAACAAAACTTAATAAAATACCAGGGGTTGGTTCGTCACTCTGCAAACAGTTTTAAGTCTAGTAAAGGAAGTAGCAGAGAACATGAAAAAAAAACAACGGAAGAAGATAATATCTATTTTTCTTGAAGAGGGATGCAAGGTTCCTCAAATAACCTTCTACGTGAACTTAAATCGGAAGATTTCAGCGATTACAAAAATTTTCTTTGGTTAAGTGAGCTAATATTTATTGGAAAAGTTATAGACAAAATCAGTAAAGCGTGAAGTTCTTTCTGTCATTTTTATACCTAATTCTTGCTATCTTGTTTCCCAATTGCACTCTAGCACCTCTATTTTTATATTCCTTACTTTTACTATCCCACATTTATATTTCTTAAGCTCGCATGACATGGAGCAATGCCACCTGCAAGAAATTGCAGCAAGTTTTTGCAAGGTCAAAGTATTGCCGATGTTGAATCTTGCATGTTGTTTGACATTATGCAAGTTTCTTGCCATTGCAACATGGCTGGCAATCCCCCCCCCCAAAAAGCGGTTGTTATTGAACCGCTGACTACCTTTGCCAGACCATAGGAGTAATTTACCATCTAAGTCAGCAATAATGTAAAAAAGTTAGCGATAGTCAGAGATGCTAACTTAGCAGAGAAGTTATATAGGAAAAAAAACGAAAAAAATAAATGTTTACTTACTTTTATGAAGGAAGGTTTATTTATCTCCACAATAAAAACTAACAAAATACGAATAAAAACTTTAAAACAAATACTTCAGCCCATGGATGGTTATTTTGAAAAAAATAATTAAAATAAAAATGACAATCCTAAATGACAAGTGAAGTGACATTTGGTGAGTTGGTAAACCAAAAGTAACTAGATTTCTCCCTAGAATTGCAAGTTTTAGGCAATAGAAATCGCACCAAACCGATAAAGTTGCAATTGCAGGTTCTTGCAAAAGTCGATCAGCTGGGCTTTAACTGCGCATGCCTTTGATCAAGACAAATTGCATCTTGCATGGCGTTGCAGGTTGCATTGCTCCATGTCATGCGAGCTTTAAACATATGGAGTCATAAACAAATTGAGAGTTTGATTGAGCAAAGTATTACTCATTCATAAAAAGTTTTCATATGAGAAAGGGTCTTCTACTAATAATTCTTCACCAACATATTTAATATTCCTTTGTCTAACCTTATTCTCTTGATCCATTTTTTCTCCATATACGCTTTTTCTTAAGAAGTGTATGATTTCTTTTCTTAATTGCTCATCATTATTACAATTAACATAATCTCAAAAAATTCTTGAAAATCGCTTTTAAAAACACTACTTGAAAAATCCTGGAAAATTTTAAATAAAATTCATAAAATTTCCTTGATAACGGTTATAAGAATGTGAATTTCAAAATTTGTGAATTAAAAGTCGTCGTTAAAAATGAAAATCCTTAAAAAAATCTCTAAATATCCTTGGAAATTGCTTTACAAATCCATGAAAATTCCTTTTAGTAAAATTACTTGAAAAATCCTGAAATAATTCTTGAAAATTCTTGCTAAAATTCACAAAACTTCTTTGATAATTTCAAAAATGAAAATCCTTGAAAAAATCTCAAAAAATTCTTGAAAATTGTTTTTAAAAAAACTATTTAAAAAATCCTGGAAATATGATTTCTTTTATTAATTGCTAGCGTCATTATTGCAATTAAAGCTACTGCAAATAATTATAGCTTTTTTTTCGCCATCAATATTTGTTGTGTTTCACTCTAAGTTACATTAGGTTATCACTACAAAATTGTTAGAGCGCATGTCTACATATTAAATAAAATTAAGGTAGTTGCAAACAGAAATACACATTTTTCATACTAAATCTACTCGGGCAACTAACTAATATTATTAGTACTAAAATCAGTACTGAAATTAGCATAATGGCAAGCGGACCTTAGTCAGAAAGAAAATACCATTGTTTTTCTTGAGTTCTATTTTTTTTTAAATATCCCGCTATTTTGCTACGTGATCACTTTATAATGCTCACCGTAATTCCAAACATATCTATCACTTTCAATCTAGCAGAAGCAAGCGAAATGTGTTACTCAGCTAATGTAACTGCCTAACGGGTACAGAATAATAACAGTCGTTCCGACTATCTGACTGGAATATTGACAAGTTTAATACAGAATAGTTGAACTACACTAATGGTGTAATTGATTAGAGCCAGGATGAAATCTGTGTGAAATGAAAGGAAATAATGACTGACTCCATTAAAAGATTATATAGTATTCTACAGATGCTAAATTGTAGAAATTTATAAGATCATATTAGAAAATATGTTTAATCTGTATTAGAATATTTGCGAGCGGTGAAAGGTAAAACGAAAAATATGTGCATAATCGAGATGTCGGTATTGTTGCTAGTTAATTTTCAACTGAAATTTTCGGTTTTTATCATTGGATTGCCTATAAAATATCAATTTGTATACAGGGTATCATTTATATAGTGTAAAAAAATTCAAGGGGTGATAGTACTCCTAAAATTAATAAAAAACGTTCCTATAAGCATAAGTCCATATTAAGAGAGTTAGGGGCTTTAAAAAAGTAAATTTTGAAAATGTTTTTTTTTTAATTATTAGTTTAAAAAACAAGATAAAATTCCGAAAAAAAAACTAGGGGACATAAAATTTAATCTTAAATCCAACGGTGATATCAAAAAATTATTTTTAAAATCTCAAAGGATAGTTATTGCAAGGGTAGAGGCTTAATTTATACATAACTTTTTTGGGGTTGTTTTTTTACACTAATCATATAAATCGAAATTTTATTTTATTTTTTAAATAAATATAGGAACTTATTTTATTAATTGTAGGAGTACTATCACTCTTTGAATTTTTTGACACTATTTGAGGGATACCCTGTATATATTTGCGGCCTAGTGGTTCTTTAAAAATTTTTTACTTTTAATTTATTTACATGGATTTTAAGTTTATATTAGTTTAGAATAAATATTATTAAATAAATCAAAACATATGAAATTATATAGTAACATAAAAAGAAACTAAACAGTGCATACAAATATTGCACTTAGAGCTGAATTAACAAAAAAAAAGACTGAGTTTATGAGAAAAAGAAACAACAAAATTAATCTATGGTTAAGGTGCAGGAAATAATGTTTATTAATAAATTGTTTAAGTGACAAAGTGTTGTAACTTTGTTTATCAGTTTGCGATAAAGTAAAAAATATTATTTCCAAAACGCCCCAGAGAAAATTCACCATTCTTGTTATATCATTTATTTATAAAAAAAAATATATAAAATATATAACATATTAAAAAATCAAAAATTAACACGTTAACACAAAAAAGTATAAAAAAATGACTTTTTTTGTATATCTGGCAACAATGGCAAAAGTTTTGAAAATTTTAATAACACACACACATAGACATCATCGCGGAAATATCAAAATCGTTTTCTGGGGATCTAAAAACGTGTTTATCCATTGAAAACACTACCCAATTTTTAGCATGATTACTATACCTCTCTTATCTGAGGGGTGAGAGGTAAAAATAGAGAATAATACATAAAAATGGAAAAAAAGTAAAAATAGGGAAAAATGGTAAAATATAGGTAAAACTAAGAAATATAGGGCAAATACCGCAAATAATTTTCAAAAAACAACTGAAAAAACCGAAAACAATTCAAACCATCTAAAAAATTAAAAAAAAATTAAAAAATTCAGTTGGAAAAAATAAGAATGAGAAAAAATCAGAAACTAAATAAAAAAAGAGAACAATGACAAACAAATGAGGAAAAATAAAATAAAAAAAAACGAAAAAAAAACAGGAAAAAACAAAAAGTGAGGGCAGAAAAAAAATTAAAAAATAAAAAAAAACGAGATTAAATTCGGAAAAAAACGAAAAATAGGAAAACATTGGAAAAAGGTGAATAAATCAGAAAATATTGAAAAAAAGAATGAAAACCAAATATTAAAATTCTAAAAAAAAACGAGAAAATCAAAAAAAGATAACATGGGAAAAAGGTGAACAAATTAGAAAATATTGAAAAAAAATTAAAAACTAAAATTTAAAATTCGAAAAAAAAAACAAGAAAATCAAAAAAAGTAAAAAAAACCCGTTAAAAATAAGAAAAAAACGAAAAAAAAAGGAAAACATTGGAAAAAGGTGAATAAATCAGAAAATATTGAAAAAAAGAATGAAAACCAAATATTAAAATACGAAAAAAAAAACGAGAAAATCAAAATATTGTAAACAACCGAAAACAAAACGTAAAAAAAGTAAAAGAAAAACTTTAAAAAACGCAAAATAAACAAAAAAAAGTCCTTAAAAAACCGAAATCGAAGAATTTCTTAAAAAAATTGCAAAAAAGTAGCAAAAAATTACAAAAATCGCAATAAACCGGAAAAAAATTAAAAAAACATCAAACAAAAACAGTAAAAAGTACCAAAAAAATAACAAAAATTTTTCAAAAAAAATTCCAAAAAAATCTTCAAAAATTGCAAATGCAAATGCGCAAAAAAAAAAACAAAAAATCAGAACAAATTGGAAAACCAATTGAAAAATGAAAAAAAAACAGGAAAAAATAGGACAAATCGAATAAAAAAGATAACATGGGAAAAAGGTGAAAAAATAAAAAAATAATGAAAAACTAAAATTTAAAATACGAAAAAAAAACGAGAAAATCAAAAAATGGTAAAAAAACTGAAAAAAAATGTAAAAAAAGTAAAAAAACAAACGTTAAAAATCGCAAAAAACCGAAAAAAAAATGTAACTAAAAAATATAAATCGAAAAATATCGCAAAAAAGTGACAAAAAACTTCAAAAATCGCAAAAAATTGCAAAAATCGCAAAAAACTGGAATTAATTAAAAAAATATAAAAAAAAACTGTATAAAATCGCAAAATATACCAACAAAAAAATCGCTAAAAAACTGCAGAAATAGCAAAATACAATTCAAAAAATTCCAAAATAAAGACCTTTAGATATCCGAAATTGTTGATTATACAAAAATTTTTACTTATATACCCAATTATTTTAAATTAACTATAAAAATCTTTGGAATATAATATTTAGAATACAACACTTATTTATAATAATAAAAATAATAAATTAAATTCTATAAATCATATAAAATTATTTCATTATATGTCTAATATTTCTGGGAAATTTTGTTTATTTAAGTTGACAAATTTTTTTTTCGGTTGTTTTGCTTTTAATCAAATTTTTTTTCTACTGTTGCATTTTTTAAATATGAACTTGTGACTGATATAAACTTAAAAATATCATGAACTTATAATTAAAAATTCAATGAGCATTATTGTGCAAAAACAGTAGTTTTAAATTAAAATTGTTCAATGATCACTTTCTGGTATAAAAATTAATTAAATAACTTTATGAAAGTAACTAGCTTATAAAAAATCACGATAATACGGATAATTGTCATTAAATACATTTCACGCTTCATAAATACAGCCTGTTAAAAAAAAAACCGAGATAATTTCTCTTCAATCATTTTAACACAATTACCCATATCATCATAAAAATAAAATTTCAATTATTTAACAACTTAAAGTAACCTAACCTTGTTCTTGTATATGGCGTGGAGCAATTAATTAGATCTTTTTTTTCCAAACAAGCAGTGTCATTATCAATGTGATCAACGTGTAGTTAAGTGGGACGTTTATTTTCTAATGATCCAATAAACCTAATAAACTATTGATTAATTAAATAGGAGGAAATATATTGTTTTAATGAATTGTGATCTTTCACCTGGGAGTGTTCCATCAAAGGAGTATCGCTATTATGAAAGCAATTTGACAAAACTTTGTGTGTCATCATGTCATCAAATTTTATTAATTTTTTACTTTTTGAGGCATCAGAAATGTAAATATGGCTCATAGACGTAACATAAGGGCTTTAGAATTCTGTATTTTTTCCGGTTTTCCATATCACAAAACGTTATTTTAAAATTATTATTTTTCCTAGAATGTATCAAAATAGTTCAATAAATTCTTAAAAATCTCAATTCTTAATTTTATTTAGGACTAAATTTGTATTAAAACAGTTTTTTTTTGGAAATCTTGATTGATATTGATATATATTTTCAAAAAATTAAGTAACAATGCATATTTGAATAAAAATAAAGCAAGACTGTTTTTCAACATCGGATTCCAAAATAAAAAGAAGAAAGAATGGATTTTGAAACACTGAATAAAAAAAAAAAAAAAACAGCAATGTGTTTTTTCACACTCAAATTTGGAAAAATGAAGTAAGCGTTTAATTGAAAAAAATATTAAAATTGGAAAAAACCGATAATAATAGGGACAAATACGCACAAATTGGCAAAACAGGAAAAATAATGATAAACAATAAAAATATAAAAACTAGAAAAAATAGGGAAAAAATAAAAAAAAATTTGAGTTGGGAATTTGGAACATTTAATTTTTAATAATATTGAAGCAAAACTACACTTTTTTAATACTCTACAGAGTGTTAAAAAAGTGGTGACGATATTCTTCAATATAGGAAAAAAATAGAATAAAATGGGAACAATATGGATAAATGGTTAAAAATGACGAGAAATGGGGAAAAAATAAATAAAAATAGTGAAAATTCAAGATGGCCACCTGTAGCAAAAACAAATGAATGTTATTGAATTTTAAACGCATGAAAATGTCAAAATTAAATGTCAGTAGTAAATTCTGAATTTGGACAATTTATCTTTAGTAGTTTTTGAATAATACAAGTACCGGTTCCAGACTTTTGAAACACCAGAACCGTTTCAAGACTTTTGAAACACCCAGGACCGTTTCCAGACTTTTAAAACACGCTGTATATTATACTACTCTACTGTGAGTGTGATATTGTTAATTTTTTCGTTTTTTATACTTTTATTTATAAACTGTTATTTTTAACAAATTAAAATTATTTGTCTAATTTTGATGAAGATGTACTTATTTATTTCAATTATACATCAGAATGCACCAGACTAAACTAAAGGGCCAGGAAAACATATTTGTACATAAGCTATTGAAAATCCAAAAATCCGCCCTTGAATGAATCCATTGATTCCTATAGAGCCCGGGGTTTTTGACCTATGGTTGGCACAGTCCTAGTCGACACGCGATGCTCACCACCCCACATTTACTACCAGAGACTCGTCTACGGACTGTCTATATTTATATTTTTGTACAGAGAAGGATTTAAAAGATTTGAACGAACTGTTGTATTTCGAAAAGTAAATTAATTAGAAAACACCCAGTTTTAACACAAATTAAAATTATTCGGCTCATTTCAATGTAATCTCGAATGTTGGAACTTCTCTTCTACAAAAGAAACCTATCTTATATCTAAATTTTTGATTTATATTAAAAGGTATTTACAGGTAAAGTGCTTACCAGATTATAGAAAAAACTCTGCTGTGTCACCCCAAAACTTTCCCGACGAGTATCCACGAATACTTTTTTAGATATTTAATGTTAAAGTTTCAAATTTAGACATTTTTTTATTTTTGACAGGTGATAGTTGGAGAAATAATTTAGACTGTTCTGAATAGAGATTTTCAGGAGCTTTCAAATGACATATTGCAAGTCAAATTCCGTGAGATATTGCATCTGTCATTTTTTGATAGATGTCGTACAAAAATTAAATAGTTCTTCCCACGGATAACCCAAACCCATATACCAAATTTGAGCTCAATCGGATTAAACGTGTGGCCTCTATCGTGGAAGAATACACACAGACAGACAAACAGACAGACTTCCATCTGTAAATGGTATTAATCATCTCAGGTGACCTAAAAATGGACATTTCCATCTTTATCTCAAAATTTTATTGCATTGTATATTTATAAAAAATTTTGAATTTTATTCAGATCTTTCCATTTATTTCACAATTGTTTCCGATTTTTATGTTCTTTTCAATATTTAAAATAATTTACGATTTTTCTAGTTTATCCAATTATTTTTTCCATTTTTTTTTTATTTTTTCCAGTTTTTTTTTCAATTTTTTTCCAATTTGTTCCAATCTTTTTTGAATTTCTTTCAATTCTTTCCATTTTTTTTCTAATATTTTCCATTTTTTTTAATATACACCAATTTTTCCGATTTTATCCAGTTTATTTCTCACTTATTCACAATTCTTTTCGATTTTTCTGATATTCTCCACTTTTACGACTATTCCAAATTTTCGTGATTTTCTTCCGACTTTTTCCAATTTTTTCCAATTTCTCTTCCATAATTTTTTCAATTTTTTCCGACTTCTTTCAATTATTTCCGTTTTATTCCAATTTTTTCCAATTTTTTCCAATTGTTTTCATTTTTTTTTTAAATTTCTTCCAATTTTTTCAATTTTGTTTCCAATTTCTTTTGAATTTTTTTCAATTTTTTCCAGTTTTTTTCTAATTTTTCCCCATTTTTCCAATTTCTTCCATTTTTTTTTAATTTTTTCTCACTTTTCCAATTTATGAGTTTCTTCCGGTTTATTTCCAATTTTTTTTTACTTTTTATTTGTTTTTACTTTCCCGACCCACCTCCGAGACGGGAAAGTATTGTGAACGAGCTAAAAGAATTTCGAGATAAAGATGGAAATGTCCATTTTGAGGTCACCTGAGATGATTAATACCATTTACAGATGGAAGTCTGTCTGTCTGTTTGTCTGTCTGTCTGTCTGTGTGTATTCTTCCACGATAGAGGCCACACGTTTAATCCGATTGAGCTGAAATTTAGTATAGAAAACCCTTGTAAAACTCTATTTAGAACAGTTAAAATTGTTTCTTCAACTGTCACTTGTCAAAAATAAAAAAATGTCAAAGTTTGAAACTTTAACATTAAATATTTAACAAGTATTCGTCCCTGGGTACTCGTCGTGGTTTTTTTCAGTTTGTTCCATTTTTTCCCAATTTTGTTCAATTTTTTAATTTTTTCCATTTTATTCCAATTTTTCTCAATTTTTCTCAATTTTTTCCGACTTCTTCGAATTATTTCCAATTTTATTCAGATATTTTTATTTATTTACCATTGTTTTCGATTTGTCTAATTTTTTCCAATTATGTAGAATTATTTACGATTTTTTCAGGTTTGTCCAATTTTTTCCAGTGTTTTCCATTTTTTTTCAGTTTTTTTAATTTTTTTCACTTTTTTCGATTTTTTTCAATTTTTTCCCAATTTTACCCAATTTTTTTAATTTTTTCCATTTCCTTCCAATTTTTCTCAATTTTGTCCGACTTTTTCGAATTATTTCCAATTTTATTCAGATGTTTCCATTTATTTACAATTGTTTTCGATTTGTTTAATTTTTTCCAAATATGTAGGATTATTTACGATTTTTTCGGGTTTGCCCAATTTTTTTCATATTTTTGTATTTTTTTCAAGAGAAAACTCAAAAATTTTTACCAGTAGTAAATTATCGGAAAAATCGAAAAGAGTTGCAAATAAATGGAAAAAATTGAAAAAAGTAGGAAAAAGAAATTGTGAAAAAATGGAAAAATGGAGAAAAATTGGAAAAAATTAGAAAAAACTGGAAAAAATTGAAAACAACTCAAAAGAAATTGGAAAAAAAATTGAAAAAATTGGAGGAAATTTGAAAAAAATGAAAAAAATTGGAATAAAATGGAAAGAATTGAAAGAAGTCGAAAAAATTGAAAAAATTATGGAAGAGAAATTGGAAAAAATTAAAAAAAATCACGAAAAATTGGAATAGTCGTAAAAGTGGAGAATATCGGAGAATTCGAAAAGACTTGGGAATAAGTGAGAAATAAACTGGTTAAAATCGGAAAAAATTGGTAAAAATATAAAAAATTGGGAAAAATTGGTAAGTATTAAAAAAAATGGAAAATATTAGAAAAAAATTAAAAAAAATTAAAAGAAATTGGTAAAATATTGGAAAAAATTGGAAAAAATTGGAAAAAACTGAAAAAAATAATTGGACAAACTAGAAAAATCGTAAATTATCCTAAATAATGAAAAGAATATAAAAATCGGAAACAATTGTGAAATAAATGGAAACATCTGAATAAAATTGAAAAAAATTACTAAAAGTCGGAAAAAATTAAGAGAAGTTGGAAGAAAATGGAAAAAAATTAAAAATTTTTATAAATATTGGGAAAAAAGGAAGAAATTGAAAAACGTGGAGAAATCTGGAAGTAATTGGACAAATTAGAAAAAATTAGAAAAATCGAAAAAATTGCAAATAAATGGAAACAATGCAATAAAATTGAAAAAAATTGAAAAAAAAAAATGAAAAAAATTGAAAAAATATGGAAAAAATTGGACAAACCCGAAAAAATCGCAAATAATCCTACATAATTGGAAAAAATTAGATAAATCAAAAACAATTGTAAATAAATGAAAACATCTGAATAAAATTGGAAATAATTCAAAAAAGTCGGACAAAATTAAGAAAAATTGGAAGAAAATGGAAAAAATTAAAAAATTGGATAAAATTGGGAAAAAATGGAAAATAAGTGAGAAAAGTCGAAAAAAAAGTGAAAAAATTGAAAAAACTGAAAGAAACTGAAAAAAATGGAAAACACTGCAAAAAATTGGACAAACCTGAAAAAACCGTAAATAATTCTACATAATTGGAAAAAATTAGTTAAATGGAAAAGAATTGCAAATAAATGAAAACATCTGAATAAAGTTCTAAATAATTCGAAAAAGTCGGGAAAATTGAGAGAAATTGGAAGATAATGGAAAAAATTATAAAATTGGCCAAAATTGGGAAAAATGGAAAAAATTGAAAAAAATCGATTGTGTCGCCAAAACTACCCAGAGATGAATACTTTTTAGATATTTAATGTTAAAGTTTCAAACTTTGACATTTTTTTATTTTTGACAGGTGACAGTTGAAGAACCATTTTTAACTGTTCTAAATAGAGTTTTTCAAGGGCTTTCAAACGATATATTGCAAGTTAAATTCCGTGACATATTGCATCTGTCATTTTTTGATAGTGACACTTTCGTTTGACAGATATAACTAATATACTAATATACTAAATTTCAGCTCAATCGGATTAAACGTGTGGGCTTTATCGTGGAAAAATACACACAGACAGACAGACTTCCATCTGGAAATGATCTTAATCATCTCAGGTGACCTCAAAATGGATATTTCCATCTTTATCTCAAAAATTTTTTTAGCTCGTTCACAATACTTTCCCTTCTCGGAGGTGGGTCGGGAAAGTAAAATTAAAAATAATCTTATGATACGTTTTGCAATCTGTAATAATCCTCTTGGTATTCGGTCTGTGCAAATCTTTTTCTATCGTCTTGGACGCTGCAGAGTTATAAAAAAAATCGAAACTTTTAAAAAATATTCAAAAAATGTAATCATAAAAAAAACCAGAGCAAATTACTTAACATTGAAAAAATTCATCCTATAATGCCAAATAATTTTCCAGAAAATTTGATTTTTGCCAAATAAAAAGATATTTTTTTTATTTATCAAAAAAAAAATTTGGTATGCTTTTTATTTTAATTTTTATCAGGTTCTAAAATTTCCGTTTTTTTTCACGAAATTCGTTAAAAATAATATATACAAATTAAAACACCTTGGCAGTTCCAGTGTTAAAGAATAAAGAATCTTTAGAGATTTACTGCAACTTAATAGTAATCCACTACACTGAAATAATTATATTTAATAGAATAAACGAAAGAATATATTGCCAAGAAATCCGAGAGGTCCACAAGATGGCTTTACAAGATTCTGACATGTATTGAATTTCAGATTAAAGAACACGCTATCAACGGCCACATGCAGAGCCCGAAATGGACACAATGACACAATAGAACAGAAAATTACAAAAAAAAGTTTGCTGCTATTAATTTATTAATTTTACCCACCTCCTAGAAGGGAAAGTATTGTGAACGAGCTAAAAAAAAATTTCGAGATAAAACCGGAAATACCCATTTTCGGGTGCCCTGAGACGATTAGGACCATTTCCAGATGGAAGTCTGTCTGTCTGTCGGTCTGTGTGTGTGTATGTGTGTGTGTATTCTTCCACTGTCAATCGGAAGTATCACTATCAAAAAATGACAGATCAAATATGTCACGGAATTGGATATGCAATATGTCATTTGAAAGCCCATAAAAAACTCTATACAGAACAATTAAAATTATTTCTCCAACTGTCACTTGTCAAAAATAAAAAAATGTCAAAATTTGAAACTTTAACATTAAATATTTGAAAAAGAATTCGTGGATTTTTTTCAATTTTTGCAATTTTTTTACAATCTTTTCCAATTTTGTCAATTGTTTTTTTCAATTTGTCTGAGATTTTTTGAGTTTTTTTCAAGTTTTTTAATATTTTTGAGTTTTTTTGAGATTTTTGAGGTTTTGAGAGGTTTTTTGAGATTTTTTGGGATTGTTTGAGATTCGTTGGGACTTATTAGATTTTTTAAAAAATTATAGATTTTTTTGAGAATGTTTTGAAGTGTTTTAAGATTTTTTGAGATTTTTTGGTTTTTTCAGATTTTTTAATATTTTTTAATATTTTTTAATATTCTTTGAAATTTTTTTGAAATTCATTCGAGTTTTTTAAGACTCTTTGAATCTTTTGAGATTTTTTAGAGATTTTATGGGATTTTTAATCAGTTTTTGAGATTTTTTGAGTTTGTTTTTAGGTTTTTTGAAATTTTTTTATATTTTTTGAGGTTTTTAAGATTTTTCAGATTTTTTTGTTGAAATTTTTTAGGGTTTTTTGAGCTTTTGAGATTTTTTGACTTCTTTGAATTCTTAGAGATTTTTTGATCAAATTTTTGAGTTTCTGAGATATTTACTATTTTGAATTTTTTGAGATTTGACGTTTTAAATTTTTTGATATTCTTTGTAAATTTTTAGGTTTTAAAGAATTTTTGGAGATTTTTGAGATGTTTTTGAACTGTCTAAAAATTTTTTGAGATTTTTTTTGAAAATATTTTGAAGATTTTTTGATTTTAGAAATTTTTTGTGGTTTTGAGGTATTTTACCTATTTTGAGATTTTTTATTTTTGAGATTTTTGATTTTTTTTGCGATTTGAGTTTTTTGACATTTGAGATTTTTTGAGTTTTTACTTTCTCGATCAACCTCCGAGAAGGCAAAGTATTATGAACGAGCTAAAAAACATTCGAGATAAAGATGGAAATATCCATTTTGAGGTCCCCTCAAATGTTTAAGACCATTTCCAGATGAAAGTCTATCTGTCTGTCTGTGTGTATTCTTACACGATAGAGGCCACAGGTTTAAACCGATTGAGCTGAAAATTTGGTAAATGGGTTTGAGTTACGCGTCGGAAGAACTCATTAATTTTTGTACGACATCTGTCAAACGGAAGTGTCACTATCAAAAAATGATAGATGCAACGTCACGAAATTTGACTTGCCGGGAAAGTTTTGGGGCGACACAACCGATTTTTTTTATTAACTGTTATTTTGTTTGAATGAAACTTTTTTACATTTATAAATTAAAGCACAATTGTGTTTTCATCCGGGCCTGTACCGCACAAAATAGAATATCTTCCTGTTCGTTCTACAACTGGAAAGTTCGCAGTTTACATAATATCAGGATTGGCGTTTGCACAGAACTATTAAATCAAATCGCATGTTTGAATACTGTTTGCTAATTACAATGTTTTTTTTTTGCTAAAAAGTTTTAAAAGGTCGAAGTCATTCATTCAAAAAGGTTTATTATGCTATTTAGAAGATTTTATTGAGAAAACTTACTATTTATTAGATCGTTTATAGGGTGTTTAGAGAAATTGGAAAACGGGATTTATTGTACTGATATGGAATCAGTTTGGTTAATAGAAATAATCAAAATTATTGAGTATAATAGTAAAAGTGCACGAAAATTTCAAATAATTATAATTGTTACATTCTAGTATGTAAAAGACCTTGAATTTTTTTTATTTTTCTTGTTATCGTCACTGAAATTTGTGACGACATTTTTGATCGAACACTTTGAGTAAAATTTTTGATGAAATGCTTTATGACATTTATTTTTAGTGAAAAAACTTTTGATGAGATTTTTGATGAAATTTTTGATGAATTTTTTTATTGAAATATTTGATTCAAATTTATTTAGAAAGGCGTTTCAGTACATTTTTGTGAACAATTTTAATTAGTCAGTACTGATTTTAATTTTACTTTTAAATTATTGTTTGTAAAATTTCTTTGACAGTAAACAAAACAAGTTCTATATATTTTTGTTTTATTATTTACTTTAACAAATTCAAAAATAAATTGGCGCCCAACAACCTTATTAATGACATTTTATTCCCAACCGTTAATTAAAACAAAAACTAAATTAAGGCATTCCATTAATTAAATTTTTATTTTTAATTTCAAAAGAGCTGATTAAAAATATATATTTTTTTATTATTTTAAATTTAACAATCCTTTTACTCGTAAAATTAAATATTAGATTAAATGAGTATTCTTCAAATAAATTATTGTCTACTTTACCAAAAACTTTTGTCTAACTGCACAGAGCTCACCTTGTAGATTTTTTCATATGAAGTATTTAAGGAAGTTGCTTTTTATTACCTGTAAAAAAAAGGAAGTATTAAAATATGAACAAATATTTAAAAAAAAATTACTAAAATAGAGACTGAAGTATAACTGGTTATTTTATATCGAAGAAAACAAGTAGTAAAATTTGTTAGTATAAAAAGTTTTATTTTATGTGATAAATGTAAGTAATACTTTTTTTTGTTGCACATTTATATCGCAGAACGTGCATTTTAAACCTTTATTTTACATGTGCGGTATTGCCAACTTTGTTAAGTGGAATATATTCTAAATGCAACTTCGATAAAACTGTTTTTGGTTATTTGAAAAAATTGCATATTTTTGCATTTTGTAATGTCCTTTATACAGGATCTGAACAAATATTCGTCTAATTATTTTACTTAAAATATTTTTAAATTATAACTAAATATGTTTATTAAAAACTTGATTATTTACTTTTCGGCTATATAGAATGATTGCCAAAATTTCCGCATCACTTGAAACACTTTTTTTTATCGTGAAAACACAAAACACAAAATGGTTCTTATGCAACAAGTATGTAAAGTGATACTTTTTTCACGAACGTGAATTTTATCACTCGAGCCAAAAGCAAGTGCGACAATCACATGAGTGAAAAAAGGCACTTTACACACTATTTTTTCTGCTACCAAAAAATATGTAGGTATTAAGTAAAAAATAAGCAATCTACTTTGCACATTAGTGCGTAATATACTTTACTTTATGTACTAGTATTTCATTTTACGCACTAGTGCATAAAGTTGAACTCTACGCACATCAAAGTATCTGTAAAGTTAGTTATTTACACACGGCTGCCGTGACCATAAAATTCCTTCATAATTTTTATGTAGTCGTCTTGAAGTTTCAACTGTCAGTTTTTCCTAGGTCTGATAATGCAGTCCAAAAGATTATCAATAACTCAAATGCAGTCAAATATTCAGGAAATAAATTACAAGTTATATATACATATATAATAAAAATGTTTAAAAACAACTAGTTTCGTCTAAAAATCCATCTTCAGGGATATAATTGAACGAATGTATTCCTCCTAGGCCTGAAGATGGCTTATTAGCCGAAAGTAGTTGACTTGATTATATATTTTTATTATATATGTGGTACATACATTGGAGTTTTATTTCCTGAAGTTGCCACAGCCCCCCCTAACCCCCATCCACTGCTCACCCCTTTCACCCCTGAAGACATCGACTAGACATGTTAGAAATTGAGAAACTCAGCCCCAGGTCCTGACCGAAGCAAATGTCAAGCCCTGAAAAACCTAACTGTCACCATCCTTCCCATCCTCACCCTCTTTTTCATCTCTTGCCTTCAGCACTCCTTCTTTCCATCAAACTGGAAAACAGCCCACAGCATCCTTATCCCCAAGCTCCACAAGGCTCCCACCTCCACAAATTCCTACAGGCGTATATCCCTGACGAATGTCTGGGTAAGGTCTTTGAGAATCTTCTCAAGGATCGTATCTGGGATTTTCTGGATGAAAGGAGAACGATCCCCCAATTTCAACATGGAATTAGGTCTTAACACTCCATCCAAGACGCACTATTGAGACTCCACTCCCTTACCACCAAATCTCTAAACCTTGGTCACTCTGCGTCGTCAGTCTTCTTCGATGTCCAGAAAGCTTTCGATCAGGTCTGGCACACCGGACTTGTTCAGAAGCTTTCTAACATCGGCATCCCTCCCCAATTCATTAAGATTATTCATTCCTACTTTACCCATCTATCAGTCATTGTCAAAGTCGGCTCTTCCACCGCAGATCCCTTTACTCCTCAAGCTGGAGTTCCCCAAGGTTCAGTGTTAGCCCCAGTGCTGTATGTCAGTTACACGAACGACATCCTCCCCCGCCAACTCCTAGCCAAGACATCCAACTGTATGCGGATGACACTTCCATCTCCGCTACAGCCCCAACCACCAGAGCTCTAAACAACAAAACCCAACAGATGCTAAACTGTTTTTAGAAATGGTGCAGCAACTGAAGGATTACCCTAAACCCACAAAAACCCAACTCATCATCTTCAAACATCCTTCCCTTTCCAACAGGCGGGGTAATAATCTCTTAATGACGTTGACCTGAGGCTTTGGAGAGAGTGCCCAAAGACGAGATTGACTACTTGGGAGTACGTTTCTCGCGTAGCCTCAACTGGTCAACCGAAGTCCAAAGAACTCTGAACAGAGTTAGGGAACGAGCCTCTCTCATTGGAGCCTTGGGAGGACGAATTGGGAGATGCAACCCCAAAACTCTCCTACATACTTACAAAACCTACATCAGACCCATCCTGGATTACAGAGCTCTGAACCTTTCCACTCTCCCTCCTCACCTCTTGCACGCCATCACGGCAACGTAATACATGAACAAACTAATACAACTCCTATTATTTACAGAAGACCTTCAAGGAAGATACGTCAGGAGAACCCTGGCCAGCTCCAACACCCACGCCCAGTAAACACTAAGGATGAGATGGACAGATGGAAGGAACGAAAGACCTCTACCCAAGAAGCCAAGAAGAAAATTCCCTCAATCAAACATAACAATTCTCAAAGAAGCCAAAGATCTTCCGGGCAACCTCCTAGATCTCTTAGAGGAGGCTCCTTTAAGCATCAGATGAGCTGGTCACCCCACTGACGTCCAAGGACTCTCTGCCTGCCTGAGCGTCCCTTCGGGGAGGCTCGTAAGTATAGAAACATGATAAATAATCGAGGAGGGTTTAGCAGGTATGCCCCTGACTCTGCTTGCAGAGCGATCAGGGGAGAGTCTTTAAAAGATTCCCGCCTCCACAACTCAGGACAATGGTTATATTAAAAAAAAAATTCTGAAGTTTGTATTAAAATTTGTCTGTTATTTATTGTATAAACAATGTTATGTATTTCAAAGGTACTTTTCAATAAATCATGAATAAACATGAAATCTTTAAACAGTTTTTTTCAAGAGTAAAAATTTTTTTTCACAGTGAAAAGGAGATTTTTTTTACAGTTGAAAAAATAGTTTATTTGAAGTATCCTTAGCAATCAATAAATGTCACCTTTTTCTTTTTCAGCGTACGTTCTTAATGTATTTCATGTTAATAATATCAAAACACTTTTCTTTGTTTAGAAATCCGGAAAAGCCTTTTCCATTTTTACAAAATAAAATGCATTTATCTTCCCAATTGTACTAGTTCTATACTATTTCACTCTTATTCGATTTTTCCAAGATAAACACTTTTTCTATTTTGAATGTTTTAATAACAAATATTAATTTTGGAGAATGCTGGATTTTTTTTCAATTCAACTCAAAACATTATGGTCCAGAAACCTGATTTCTTTCCTTTAGTTTCGCATATTAATGAACTAATTCATAACTTTCTGTAGTTATTTATTGCTTCTCATAAATGTTATACTATTTTTAAATACTTTTTAGTGACTTTAATGCTTCACTTAAATTTAATGGATACTGTCCATGACCTGAATATGTAGTAAAAAGTTAAACCCAAGAAAGCAATCAGAAACAGAGAGGAAGTAATTTCCTCGATGGCAGAAGCAATCGAAGTTAAAACCGCATAGCACAGCGACGGAAAGAAGCGGTAATTAAATTTGTATCATTTCTTAGTGGATTGTGTTGTTTGGCGTCAAATAATGAAAAAAAGTAGTTTTACGCTACAGCAATTTATAATTAGTGTCGGATAATTAGGATTTTTTACAATTTACAGTCAGTGACTGCGGAAATGCCCGATTTGGTCGTCAGTTTTGTCGTACTTTTGGTCGTTAAACTGCTTCCATAAAATAGTACATACATTGAATTAAAATATAAATAAATATAAAGTTTGTACTGATTTTACATCAATATTTTTTATTTTAGTTTTCAGATTAGGTGAAAATAAACAGGAAAACTAGATTTACTAAAAAAATAACTCGAAATCTTTAATATAAACATGAAATAAATATTACAACGTGTAATAGTATAAAAAATAGGTTGATAATAACAGGCAACTAGTTTCGACTAAATAGCCATCATCAGGCCAAACAAATTATGAGTAGAATACGAGTAATAAATTCTAAGTTTAACATATCACAACCGCGCGGTTGTTGAGTCAAAAATTATAATGGTGGTACATAGTAAACAAATAAAATTAAATTTAACTAAAATTAATGTAAGTAAGAAATCTATAATTCAACATTGTAGATTCATAAAAAACCGGTGACTACATGTAATATTAATTTTCCCCCACCACCAATGTTCTTGAAAATAAAGAAATTAATAAAAAAATAGGGGAATATAATATAAAGAAAACAGAAAAACGAGGGAAGAAGTAAAGAAAAAAATTAATAAGCTCGACTCGGAGTGGATGGTAGGGGAAAGCTTCCCCTATTTTTTTACTAATTTCTTTGTTTTCGAGAACGTTGGTGGTGGGGAAACGTTAATATTATTATTTTCCCTACCATCCACTCCGAGCCGAGCGTAGCGAGGTTCGGAGCAATTAAATCAATCAAAAAGAGGGGGAAAATAAAGACAAAAAGAAAGGGAAAGTTAGAGAACTTGATTGAGTTGATTGCTCCGAACCTCGCTACGCTCGGCTCGGAGTGGATGGTAGGGGAAAGCTGCCCCTATTTTTTTACTAATTTCTTTGTTTTCGAGATCGTTGGTGGTGGGGAAACGTTAAAATTATTATTTTATTTATTTTATTTATTATTAAATCAATCAAAAAGAGGGGGAAAATAAAGACAAAAAGTAGGGAAAAGTTAGAGAACTTGATTGAGTTGATTGCTCCGAACCTCGCTACGCTCGGCTCGGAGTGGATGGTAGGGGAAAGCTGCCCCTATTTTTTTACTAATTTCTTTGTTTTCGAGATCGTTGGTGGTGGGGAAACGTTAAAATTATTATTTTATTTATTTTATTTATTATTAAATCAATTAAAAAGAGGGGGAAAATAAAGACAAAAAGTAGGGAAAAGTTAGAGAACTTGATTGAGTTGATTGCTCCGAACCTCGCTACGCTCGGCTCGGAGTGGATGGTAGGGGAAAGCTGCCCCTATTTTTTTACTAATTTCTTTGTTTTCGAGATCGTTGGTGGTGGGGAAACGTTAAAATTATTATTTTATTTATTTTATTTATTATTAAATCAATTAAAAAGAGGGGGAAAATAAAGACAAAAAGTAGGGAAAAGTTAGAGAACTTGATTGAGTTGATTGCTCCGAACCTCGCTACGCTCGGCTCGGAGTGGATGGTAGGGGAAAGCTGCCCCTATTTTTTTACTAATTTCTTTGTTTTCGAGATCGTTGGTGGTGGGGAAACGTTAAAATTATTATTTTATTTATTTTATTTATTATTAAATCAATCAAAAAGAGGGGGAAAATAAAGACAAAAAGTAGGGAAAAGTTAGAGAACTTGATTGAGTTGATTGCTCCGAACCTCGCTACGCTCGGCTCGGAGTGGATGGTAGGGGAAAGCTGCCCCTATTTTTTTACTAATTTCTTTGTTTTCGAGATCGTTGGTGGTGGGGAAACGTTAAAATTATTATTTTATTTATTTTATTTATTATTAAATCAATCAAAAAGAGGGGGAAAATAAAGACAAAAAGTAGGGAAAAGTTAGAGAACTTGATTGAGTTGATTGCTCCGAACCTCGCTACGCTCGGCTCGGAGTGGATGGTAGGGGAAAGCTGCCCCTATTTTTTTACTAATTTCTTTGTTTTCGAGATCGTTGGTGGTGGGGAAACGTTAAAATTATTATTTTATTTATTTTATTTATTATTAAATCAATTAAAAATAGGGGGAAAATAAAGACAAAAAGTAGGGAAAAGTTAGAGAACTTGATTGAGTTGATTGCTCCGAACCTCGCTACGCTCGGCTCGGAGTGGATGGTAGGGGAAAGCTGCCCCTATTTTTTTACTAATTTCTTTGTTTTCGAGATCGTTGGTGGTGGGGAAACGTTAAAATTATTATTTTATTTATTTTATTTATTATTAAATCAATCAAAAAGAGGGGGAAAATAAAGACAAAAAGTAGGGAAAAGTTAGAGAACTTGATTGAGTTGATTGCTCCGAACCTCGCTACGCTCGGCTCGGAGTGGATGGTAGGGGAAAGCTGCCCCTATTTTTTTACTAATTTCTTTGTTTTCGAGATCGTTGGTGGTGGGGAAACGTTAAAATTATTATTTTATTTATTTTATTTATTATTAAATCAATCAAAAAGAGGGGGAAAATAAAGACAAAAAGTAGGGAAAAGTTAGAGAACTTGATTGAGTTGATTGCTCCGAACCTCGCTACGCTCGGCTCGGAGTGGACGGTAGGGGAAAGCTTCCCCTATTTTTTTACTAATTTCTTTGTTTTTGAGAACGTTGGTGGTGGGGAAACGTTAAAATTATTATTTTATTTATTTTATTTATTATTAAATCAATCAAAAAGAGGGGGAAAATAAAGAAAAAAAGAAGGGAAAAGTTAGAGAACTTGATTGAGTTGATTGCTCCGGACCTCGCTACGCTCAGCTCGGAGTGGACGGTAGGGGAATGCTTCCCCTATATTTCCCCTATTAGACAGACCAAGACCATACAGAATTTCATTTTCACCATTAGTTTGGAGTTTGTGCGGTACATGCTAGAATAGCATTCTGAGATGTCTTTTATGTATCATGATCAATAACCCCCCCCCCAAATTCCTGGCTACGGCCTTGACCCCTATAGAATGTACCAATTTTCCTGCCATCACTATATTTTAATTTCAGACTCGCTTGATATCCCTTCTCAAGGAATTCCTATAAAATGTCTTTTCCATGTTATTTCCCTCTTCAGTCAAAACAATTGACTTCTATATTGTTTGTGTCGAAAATTGAAAATATCTTTTCTTCCCCTCGTTATATAGGGTTTTTTTCTGGAACAAGTCATTTTTTGGTACAAGTTTTTTTTGGTACAAGTTTATTTTTTTTAACAAGTTTTTTCGGACAGAACATTTTCTTTTTGGAGCAAGTTTTTGGTGCAAGTTATTTTTGGTACAAGTTTTTGGAACGAGCAAGTTTTTTTCCTCCTTTGGGACCAACGTTTCTATTGTGGGATCCAAGAAACTAGAGAAGAAAACAAGCCAAGAACTAATTTAAGTCAAATTTCCAGGAAAAAAAAGGAAAAGTCTCTGAAAGATTTATTTTTTTTTTTCGTATAAAATAAAACAAATATAACATTTAATTTGAGTTTAATTTACTTAAACCCAAAAAAAGAAAGGAAGGACAAATTTTGAAATATATCATAGTTTTTTTGTCAATTGTTTCTAAATACATCAAAAAATCAATTAGACTGGCGTCCAAAAATTTTTTTATTTAATATTTTACATTTTTATATATTTCAAATTAATAATAAAAAGAATTGAACTTAAATCATATTTATTAGTAATTATTATTTAAAATAACGTTTCAAGGTACGAAGAAAAGTTTAATAAGTGTATTTTCCTACTTTGTGGAGTAAAATACATCCTGCGGGAGGAAAAGTTGCACTTTCCTCCCTAGTAGTACAAATAGCTATTTCGATGAGTTGATAGCAGTAAATTGATGTTTCTAGTTTCTAATTATTTTTAGAAATATCTTTTGTTTAATAGTTTCGATCTAATAGTTATGCAACCATTTTGCATAAAACTAAATATTTTGTTCTTGGTAATAAATTTAATAAGTAAATGAAATACTGTATTCAGAAACTTTCTTTCCATTCAAAGTAACGTCCGGTATAAAAAGTGACCAATTAAATTGTCACCTATAAATTTTCTTCAAACATTGACCATTAAAGAAAATTAATGGTTAATTCCTGAGGATCTTTCACTAACATAAAAATAAAAAACATATTTGATGTTTTTTTATAACAAGAAATTAATTTTTTAAGATTTATAAACAAAAATCATCGACCTTTAACCAAAATCACGCTAGAAGCAATTCTTTGTAGTTAAAAGAAATAATTTCAATAAAATAACCATAAATCTTTGGTTTCTTATTTTTTTTTTTGCACTGTTGCGGTTACTCCGAAGCGAGTAGTAAAGTGTGTCGGATCCATTTTCACGTTCTGGTTCTTGTATTTACAACATTTAAATAATTTATACAGCTTAATTAGTATGTTGACAACTCGTAATCAACTTTTTTTATTACCTAGCAACGAATAGTCCGGAGTCAAATATGTAGTTTTGGATTTTATTTGTAGGTAGAACAAGATTGTTAAAAAATTTTATATGTCATCTAATAAATGAATCTTTTATATCTGGTATTTAAATTAAAAAATAAATAAAGTAGTTTTATTATCTAGTAGTGGAAAACAAGCTATTTATAATTTTTTATATATTTCAGTTCTTTATGAGTGAATTAAAATCAAATTCCGCATACATAAAGTAAGAATTCTGATATCTGCGAACCACGGACAGTGACTGCATCTCACAGATATCAGTATCAGTTTCGAATCTGTGTCTCGATTCAGTGAATTTGTTTTTAACTTTATGACCTTCTAGAATCTATGAATGAGCCATAAAATTCGTACTTTCTAGACGATTGCGAAAGATGAAGCCCTAATATTTTAGATAACCATCGATTTTATTAGTGAAATGTTCGCTGGATGAATATGTAGAGGAGAAAACATAAAAGTTACAGAACATTTGATGCTTTACAACTTTGCACAAGAATATTTTGCACTAAAATGCCTTGTTTGTCATCTAAATCAAGAAAAACTAGAGAAAACCTACATGCAAATTTTTTACGCGCCCTCTAGTGGCGCAACTATTGGGAATTCTAGAAAAACTTTGAGACAAAAGTTATAGGGAATTCTATTCTCTAAAACTTTGTACTACAACATTTTGCACTAAAGTGTATTTTTTATCCTTAAAATTTAAAAAAAGTAAAAAATTGTTACATGTGTATTTAATCAATGTCGGTCTTGAGGACCTTCTACTGTACCAATTTAAACCAAAATCTAATGGTCGCATTCTAGGCAAACACCGACCCTCCGTACCAAATTTCACCTTGATTGGGCAAACGGTTCGGCAGTTATCGTGAAAGATTACACACAGACACACAGACAGACCATAGGCTGGAAATGGTTTCAATCGTCTTGGGGGACCTCACATAGATATTTCCATCGATATCCCAATTTTTTTTTTGCTCGTTCACGTTTCTTGGGGCCGGGAAAGTAAAAGATTAATGTTATTAATTTCTTGTTTGTATTAATAGGTGTCTATTGTTTTTATTTGTATATAATAATAGCTATTTTACTGAGGACCAAAAGCATAAGTATTAGTTTCGTGATGGCGAAAAAAATTTCTTACCCCCACTTTTGATCACTTTTCTCGACGTTTCCGAGTTCCCCGAGTCCGAAAAAGTAAAAAAAAATCCTGTCCGGACGTCTGGATGTCTATCTGTCTGGATGTAAATACTGTAACTTTTGAACGAAAGCTGAGATCAAGTTCCGGTTTTCACTTAACTAGTTAGTTTTGTTCAAGGAAGACCTTTATTGAATTTCAGCAGGATCGGACCGGCCCTTCCGATACACCCACCATACAAATTAAAGTTGCTTGCATGGGAAAATTTTTTTTCCAATTCAAATTTTTAGAACTTTTTCCACGTCACATCATGTATAATATTCCCCTATATGTATGTGAAAAGTTTTGTTAGTATCGCAAAAGCCATTCCGATACCCGCTTTACAAAGATCCATAAAAATCAAGTTGTCAACGGATAAACTTTTTTACACTGCAAATTAGAAAAAAATTACGTCAGATCATGTATAAGCTAATTTTTCTATTTTCTCCTGTTTTTTTTCCTATTTTCTTTATTATTATTTCCCATTTTTTCCTATTTTGCTTTATTATTTCTCATGTTTCACTATTTCTCCTTATGTTTCACTATTTCTTCTTATTTTTCCCTATTTTTACCAATTTAAATGTTCTCTTATTTTCCCTTTTTTTCCCTGTTTTCCCATTTTTTTCCTGTCTTTCCATATTTTTTTTCCTTTTTCCGTATTTTCTATATTTTTCTCTAATTTCTCTATTATTCCTATTTGATATTTTTCCCGTTTTTTATTATTTTTTCCTGTTTTTCCAGATTTTTGTCTATTTATCTCAAATTTCCATATTTTCTCTATATTTTTCATATTTTTGCCGGGTTTTCCCTATTTTTTCCTATTTTTTCCAATTTTTCATATTTTCCTGTTTTTCAATATTTTTTCCTGTTTTTCCCTATTTATTTCTATTATTATCTATTTTTTCCTATTTTCCCTTGTTCCATTATTTTCCGCTATTTATCCCTATTTCACACTATTTTCCCACACACTCTCCTATTTTTGTCTAACTTCTCTATTTTTCTTTATTTTTTATATTTGAACTTATTTTTCCCTATTTTGCCATCTTTTCTGTATTTTTTTCGATTTTTCCTTACTCTTTATTTTTTTAATTACTTTTCTTATGTTTATCTATTTTCAGAATTTTCAGTATTTTCATTTCTTTTTCCTGTTTTTCACCATTTATCTCTATTATTTCCTTTTTTTTTTGTTTTTTTGCTATTTTTCCCTTTTTTTCTATTTTCCCCAATTTTTCACTATTTTCCCATGTTTCGCTTTGTCCCTATTTTTACTTATTTTTCTCTATTTTGCTCTATTTTCTATATTTTTTCCTATTTTCCTCTACTTTTTCCCTATGTTTAACTATTTACTCCATTTTTTTCTGTTACCCTATTTTCCACTATTTTTTTCTTGTTTATCAGTATTTTCTTCTGTTTATCCCTATTATTTTCTATTTTTAATTATTTTTCCTATTTTTCTCTATTTTGCCCATTTTTTGTCCAGTTTATTCCAATTTTTTCATATTTTTCACTATTTTTACTATACTTTTTCCCTGTTTTGAATTATTTATCCTAATTTTTTTCTATGTTATTATTCAATATTTTTTACAAAATTTTTTTATTTTTCCAATTTTCCTTATATTTCACTGTTTTTACCAAATTTCCGTATTTTTCCATTGTTTTGCCCTGTTTTTTCCTAATTTTCCTATTTTTCCCAAATTTTCTTACAATAAGTGTTTCTAAAGATAAAAAAAATAATATAAAAAATAATTCATGACCGTGCCATAAGGAATAAAATAGATTCTCTTTTTTGTAGGTCCATTTAATTTGCACATGTTTTAAAGTTTATGGGTTTGTACCAGATTTTATATTTCGTAAATGTATCGTAACCTATGCAGACCTTTTTTTATTATAAAAAATCGGTTGTGTCACCACAGAACTTTCCCTTCTCGAATTATTTTAATTACAACTTAAATTATGGAACAAATTTTAAAAAGCAATATGACAATTGATATTTTAATGTTGACAAATTGATAATGGGCGCATGCGCATATTACATAGCACACTGCTACAATCAGGAACTCCTAAAACCATGGCGTGAATTCTGGAAAAACTTTAATACAAAAGTTGTAGGGAATTTGATATTCTACAACTTTGCACTAGAAATTTTTTTACTTAAGTGCATTGTTTGTCCTCCAAATTTGGAAAAAGTGCGGAAAACTTACATGCATATTTTTTGCGCGTCGTCTAGTGGTCGCCACTATGGTAAATTCTGGAAAAATTGTAGGAAATTTTATGTTCTAAAACTTTGTATTAGAACATTTTGCAGTAAATTGTATTGTTTGTCCTTAATGTTTAAAAAAAAAGGCAAAAAATCTTTCATGTGTATTCAATCAATGTCGGTCTGGGCCGACCCTTCAAACCAAATTTCAGCTTGATTGGTCAAATGGTCCGGCAGTTATCGTGGAAGATTACACACAGACAGACCATACGCTGGAAATGGTCTCAATCTTCTTGGTGGACCTCAAAATGGATATTTCCATCGATATCTCGATTTTTTTTTCTGTTCGATCACTATACTTTCCCTTTGATAGGTCCGGGAAAGTAAAAAATTAAATGTTTATACTGCTTGTTTTTCTCGGAAATTCAGAAATAAATTCTGAAGAAATATGAACGAGACTAAAAACGAGAGTCTCGGGTTTCGCCGTATGTGGTCTCGGTATCGCCTAAATAATTTTCAAAAAGGTCTCGTCTCGGTTTTACGAGACAAAACGAGACGAGACGAGGAAGTTCCCATGTGAAGCCCTAGCTTTTACCTAAATTAGTACCAGCTTAGGCCCTTTATTTTATTAATTCACTCTCCTGTACCTGTGCGTGCACAGATATTTTATTTTATAAAATTTTTACCGACGCATTAATTAAAAAAAAATTTTTTTTTGCCAAGTTTAGTTATTTTTTAATCATTTTCTCCTACTTATACTGTGTATTGGCCTGATTTAGTTTTATTTGACATATGCTATAAGTAATATGTATTACATAAATTTGTTGCCGCACTCCTTTTTTTAAGTATAGATTAAAGGATGTAGTTTAAATTTTTTATCAGAAAGTTTAAAATATACCTACTTAAATTATAAATCAGATTACCATAATGTATTTCCCATGAAATCAAATATAGTGAACAATTTCTCTTTTTATTAATATTTTATACCGATTTGGAAATATATTCAAAGAGTAAATCCAGATTTTATGATAATATGTAGTTATTTATAACCCAGCCTGTTATTTAAACGAATCATTTATCAATCTCCAAAAATAGATTATATACCATCCAATGTTTTTCTTGTATCTGCTCCCTTCATCTTTTGGTTGTTTAAAAATAACTTTCACCCAACTTGGATTTCTTGAACACTATCTTTAGACGGTTTAATTATTCACTTTCATTTTGATTCATATATAAAAAATTATTAAAGAACTTGATAAATGTCGAAATATATTCAACATTAATGTCCGCATAAATTGTAATTATTTAAAAGATAACTTTATCAAAGATTAAATTTATTATACTTTATTTTTATGTGTTGGTGTTTTAAACTTCCTACTGTCGACTATTTAATATACATCAGGATGACCTAAACCATAAAACATCAACCCATTAGGACATAATTTTCATTATAAACGTCATTAGAATTAAATACAATGGAAAATGAGTAGAAATGGTGAATATCAAAACGTTAATTGAAAAATCCAGATCTATATTTTTTTATCCGAATAAGAAATGTTGTATTACAATTTTTAGTAAGTAAGAATACATTGTTATGGATGACGGCAAGTGTGTTAATTTTCACTCTCAAAATTTGTCTACAATATCGGCGAAACAGATTGTTTAATAAAGAGGGGGTAATCCCACCCAACTTTCCGAACACTCATAGTAAAATAATAGTTTAATCATATTTCTTTCACGCCCTCTAGCAGTGAAATTATGCGAAATATTGTAGGAATTTTTATATTCTACAATTTTTATATCACGCAATTTTTGAAAAAAATTCATAATTTTGACACAAAATCTAAAAATAACCGCCCACTAGGGACAAAATTATGCTGAATTCGAAAAAAAAGTAAATACAAAATTTGTAGAAAATTTTATGTTCTACAATTTTGATTTCCTGTAATTTTTCATAAAAATCCATAATTTTGGCTCAAAATCTAAAAATAAGTCGCAAAAGTCTATATATATTTTTTTCGCGCCCTCTAGCGGCGAAACTATGAGGAATTCGAAAAACGGTAAAGACCAAATATGTAGAAAATTTTATGTTCTACAACTTTTATATTCTGTAATTTTTCATAAAAATTCATTATTTTGCCAATTTAAAAAAAAAATATGAAAAACTATTACTTTTTAATAAATATTGTAACGAAGTTACTTTAATTTCTGTAATAATTAAAACATTTAAATTAAATCGCCGACACTAGATTGAAATGGGGACGTATTACGTAAAATTTTTAAATTAGCACTTAAAAGTCTGTTATCAAAAAATATTTATAAATTTTTTAAACCTAAATTTTATTAAAAAAAACATAAATTAAAAATATTTATACATTAATTGTTAATACTGTTCAGAGATGGCAGTATATACGAACTGAATTCTTTATTAAATAGAGGCCAAATGTAAACATGAGAAAAGAAGAAAATTGTATCTACTTGTTTATATCGTACGTAAGAAATCGAAAAATATAGGAAAAGAAAACACAAAAAATTAAAAAAAAAAAACAAAAGACCGGAATCAATCGTAACAGTAAAAAAACTATAAAAACAATTAAAAATTCGAAAGAATTGAAATAAATTGCAAAAAAAATCTCAACAAAATTTGAAAAAAATGAGAAAAAAATCGAAAAAATTAAAAGAATAAGAAAATAAGATTAGAAAAAAAAAACAACAATGATGAAAAAATGTGAAAAATCGCCAAAAAAAAAAACGTAAAATCAGAAAAAAAAAGACGAGAAAAAATTTTAACAACCCAAAAAAATCAGAAATATTGGAGTAATAAAAAAACAGAAAACAAATTTAAACAAAAATATTGGCAAAAAATGAAAAAGAAAATTGTAAAATGAAAAGACCAAGCGTAAAAATGGCAAAAAAACGATGTAAAAAAACGCAAAAAAAGAAGAAAAACAAAGAAAAAAAAGAACAACCAAAAAACCAGAAAAATTGTAATGATAAAAAAATTGAAAAAAAAAAAATTAAAAAATCGAATAAATTAAAAAAAAAATCGGAACAAAATTCAAGAAAACGGAAAAAAACGCAAATAAACAGAGGAATAAGAAAAAAATGAGAAAACAAAAGAAAGAAATAGAAAAAAAAACAGAACAATGGCAAAAAATGAGGAAAAATTATAAAAATTCGAAAAACAAACAAAAAATCATAAAAATGAGAAAAAAAAACTATAAAAAAACTTTTTCTCCTTTATACAAAAAGAGAAGAAAATCGTAAATTATCGCACAAATTAAATGAATAAGAAAAAATTAGAAAAAAAAACAACAATGATGAAAAAATAAGGAAAGATGAGAAACAAATCGAAAAAAAACGGGAAAAAATCAGAAAAATGTGAAAAAAACTAGAAAACATTTTAACAACTCAAAAAATCAGAAAAATATCGGAGTAATAAGACAAACAGAAAACAAATTTAAACAAAAATATTTAAAAAAATGAAAAATAAAATTGTAAAATACGGAAAACGGAAAGACCAAGCGCTCTAAAAATCGCAAAAAAACGATGTAAAACAACGAAAAAAAACACAAAGAACAACGAAAAATCCAGAAAAAATTGTAACGAAAAAAAAAATTAAAAAAAATCGATTGAATTAAAAAAATCGCAAAAAATTACAAAAAGTCAGAGGAATAAGAAAAAATGAGAATACAAAACAAAAATAAAACAGAATAGGAAAAAATTCGAAAAAAAAACCAAAAAAAAAACAAAAAACAGAAAAATGACAAAAAACGAGAAAACATAAAAAACTTTCTCTCTCTATAAAATAACTATAAATAATATTAAAAAAAATTAAATGAGATAAAAATTATATTGTGGAAAGAGATAGGGAGTAACAGAAGGAGAGGGAGTGGCTTGGAGGAGGCATAACGCTTTTTTCTTATGCGACGCTTTGTGCCCGTTAAATTCTACCATAAGTCGCTCCCAAAAAAATATCCATTCTGAAAAAATGTACCGGACTGAAAAAAGGTACCGAACCGCTGTTCCGGCCCTAATACACCCACCACTGCAAATATTGAACTATAAATAATTATCATCATATTTTTTACCTCAATACATATAGCAAACACTACTGCTGATCAGTGTATTACTATAATTAAATGATATTACTGACAGAAAAATTGAAAATTTTGAAAATTTATTTATTAGTAATCGTAGTGTTTTAAAGTTAGCCAAGCCTATTTTTGTGAATAATTTTCATATACCACAAATGAATTTGCTGTAGCTACCGCATCACACGTCCCCATTGATTTAAAATTATGGGAAAGGCCAAAAACTATAGAGTACCAGATGAAGATAGAAACACTCGCGAATCACGTTGATGACCAGTGTCATATATTCTAATCTTGACTTATCTTTGCTAAATTTATGAATCGGGGAAAAAGTAGTATTTTAAGTTTAATAAATTTCAATTACGTTTCCGTAAATTAGTCGTGATCCTTCCTATATATAAAGCTTTTAAATTATTGTTATTATTAATGATTAAAGAACATCAAGATGATTAAAAATACAACGGAATCACGTTAAATCTATCATAGTCGTTTCTTTTGTTTTCATAAATAGAGATATCATCAAGTTGAAACGTTCCTTAGGATAACAAACAAAACAAAATGGTGTATCCCACACAACCACCAAAGCACATAAACCAGCATTGTAAAATAATAAATATTTCTTAGGGGGATTTGAACAAATGAAGCTCATAAAACAGATAAATATAATAACCTGAACACTCCCTGGTATACAGGCTAAATAAAATAATAGAAATCCTTCACGTGTGGGCTGCAAGGAATTCTGTATCTCATTATAAGCAGAAGATATTCTTGAGATTTATTGGGTAATTATTAGTATTCGGGCAAGCCTGAACGACGGAAGAGTAAAGAAAATAAATACAGACACAACAGACTATTTTTATAACATTTTGGAAAATTTATTACAGTAAATTGGGTTACTAAGTCACTAAACAATATTATTAGTCATTTAAATCTGAAAAATGTTGTCTATCTAGCAAGAACATTTTTGGAAGATAAAACAATTAATAAATAAGGTTTTAAAATAAAAAAATAATATATTAAAATGAAATTAATACCACTGAAAAGGGAATAAAAAAATACTGTAAATGAGAATTTTTTCAAGATTTTTCAGCAAAAATTGTAACCTTGAGAAAAGGGAGAAACCAAAAGAGGGGAAATTAAAAAATCGTTATAGTTGTGGTCTCTCCCTATTCTCACAACCACAATTTTTTATCTAAAATTTTGAAAAAATTCCTAAATATAGAATATGGTTTTCTCTTTCTATCAACAGGCGGCAAATTTTAATAACGTTGATAGTTTTTATGTCACAGGGGTTAAATGATTTGATAACTAAAAATTTAAAGAAAAAAATGCATTTTATATCTCATAACAAAAATAAATAAATAATATATGAAAATGAATCTTATACCATTCAAAGGGGGATAAAAAATAATATAAATAAGAATTTTTTCAAAATATTTTAGCAAGAATTGTGACCTTGAGAAAAGGGGAGAGACCAAAGGAGGGAAAATTAAAAAATCCTTAGAGTTATGGTCTCTCCCTATTCTCACAACCACAATTTTTTATCTAAAATTTTGAAAAAATTTCTACATATAAAATATAGTTTTCTCTTTCTATCAACAGTCGGCAAGTTTTAATAACGTTGATAGTTTTTATGTTACAGGGGTTAAACGATTTGACAACTACAAATTTAAAGAAAAAAATGCATTTTATATCTCATAACAAAAATAAATAATATATGAAAATGAAATTTATACCATTGAAATTGGAATACAAAATAATATAAAAAAGAATTTTTTCAAAATTTTTTAGCAAGAATTGTGACCTTGAGAAAAGGGAGAGACCAAAGTGGGGAAAATTAAAAAATCCTTAGAGTTATGGTCTCTCCCTATTCTCACAACCACAATTTTTTATCTTAAATTTTGAAAAAATTCATAAATATAGAATACGGTTTTCTCTTTCTATCAACAGTCGGCAAGTTTTAATAACGTTGATAGTTTTTATGTTACAGGGGTTAAACGATATGAAAACTAAAAATTTAAAGACAAAAATGCATTTTAAATTGATATAACGACTTTGTGCAGTTCGAGTATAGGATTAAAATTTACCTTTAATTACTTTTTGCAGTTCGAGTTCGGCATTAGCCGGTCATCATTAAGCAATAGGATTAAAGTATTAGTATTTTTGCAATTCGTGTACACCCGTACATGATTTTGATTTTTATTACCTCATCATTTGAGACAATGGATAACGTATTGGATTTATACAAAAAATAATTTAGTTTTGCAATTTTATGAATTTACGCAAAATTAATGTAAATGCTTGTAGATAATGATAATTTAGTTTGGAATATTATCATTTAATTTAGATACATATTTAAGCATTTATGATGAATAAGTATTTTTTTAGGTATGAGTAAAATAAAATTTAGTGCCCTAAAACTAAATATAAAAAAAAACATAGGAAAGGCGCAAATCTAATGTCAACGGTCATATTCGATCTGACCCAAAACGACATGAAAAGAATTTTTTATCAAAAATATCCATCTGGCTGACGTGAATTTTAAATAAGTCTACCGTAATATCTATTATAAATGTAAGTAGGTAATATAATACAAGAATAAAGTACAATATATGAATGATAATGACAGATTCTTACTCGGAGGTATTCGAGGCTTACTAATGTATGCTTATATCTCTTGTAATCTCTAAATTGCTGTTTCTTCTCGTCTTTGCCTTGTCATCTGTCGGTATCTATCGATATTGAATGTTTATCTAAATAGTAGTCGTGTCAAGTTTCACTTCGGAATTATATACCTATTTTTTAATTACAATACACCTATTGACTTCATTTAATATATTAATTTGCCTATTTAAATATCAATCAAAAATTGATATTTGATTAACCAGGCGGTACATTTGTTCTTTGAAATTGTTTGTTAGTTTTTTTAACGGTAAATCTTGTTCATGAGGATTCATCACCTTAATTTACCGCTGCGGGGTTTTGGGTGGCGGAATTCAAGCTTCGTTGCACACATATAATTGATGAACCCTGTTCTATCATCATTAGAAATAATAATAATAAAATTCATGTATACCGGACAAAGCTTCCTATAATAAGGTAATTAATGTTTACCCAATTTTTAAATATAAAAATATTTATGTAAGATAGGTTTCGCGTTTATTACCTAAGTAGCGAAAGTATTTATTGACTTTACAATGTCCGTCCTTCTGTCTGTCTGTCTGTCACAGCAATATCTCGAGAATAGTTTCGAATTTTGGAATTCTGCAATGGGATCACGAGATAATAGACGAGATAATTTTATAACAATCGAAAACTCGTTCCTTGGTAATAACAAGAAGAGAAATTTGTCATAAAATTATGAGGCATTTGTCAATGTACGAGGGATATTTGGCGGAATTTTTTTTTAACTTTGAACAATCGCATTGCCAAAACGTTACAATTTGAAATTTATTTGGAATGAAGTTATCAAACTCAAGTGTTGTCATAGTGATTGATAATTGCACTGAATGCAATTATTAGTGTACTCTTGACACGATTATCGGAAATTGTTTCTTATGACACAAAATGACACGAGTTTCTCGATTGTGCCTAACTTCGGTTCTAACAAACACAAATGTAATTTTTTTGACAATTTTAATAATTAATAATAATGTCTTCAATGTCTTTGAAATTGGTCGCAACTTGATTCATGTACTCAATAATAGCCAAGTTTCTCCATCATGGATTTTGGCACCAATATTTGAAAGTACATTTCTAATTCTAAGTTGCGAGTCACAAATTAGTTGACAATTTATAGAATGATAGCATTTTTGGTTATTGAAGTTGTGTTCTTTAATGACTGGCTTTAAAATGGCTATATGGGTGCTATCAACAGCCCCAATATAACCCGGAGAATCCATTTCCTTAAAAATTTAGTTTTTAAGTAATTTTTTGAGGCACTAAATGTCTATTTAAGTTATTCGTTATGAGATGCATATATTTATTGACAGTCCTTTGTGCCATAGCAAAGTGAAACTAAATTTTTATTTGTTGATAAAAATGATTTAGTAATAAATATGATTTAACCTCAGTTCTTTTTATTAAAAGTTCGTCCCACGAATAGAATTTGAAATATATCGAAAAGTATAAAATATTAAATAAAAAAAATTTTGGACGCCAGTCTAATTGATTTTTTGATGTATTTTGAAACAATTAACAAAAAAACTATGATATATTTCAAAATCCGTCCTTTCTTTTTTGTGGGTTTAAAGAAATTAAACTCAAATTAAACGTTATACTTGGTTTTGCCCTTCTCATCAAGTTTCTTCCAAAAACAACTTCCTGGATCCGGCAGTGAAAATATATCAGCCCACAAGTAGGTTCTGATCCAGAAAAGCTCAGTCCAGGAAAAAAACTAGGTCCAGGAAATGACTTGTTCCAAAAAAAAACTCGTTCCAAAAAACAACTTGTTCCAAAAAAACAAAAAAGGCTCTCTCCAGGAAAAGTCCCTATATGTAGAGGGGAAGAAAAGAAATTCTCAATAAACGATATAAACTATTATAAGTCGATTATTCTGACTGATGAGATAAAGACAAGACTAGTTAACATGGGAAAGACATTTTATAGTCAGTATCAAAAAGAGAGGGGAAATCAAGATAAGTTGAAAGGGTCAGACACGGCACCAGGAAATTAAGAAGGGATATCAAGCGAGTCTGTAATTAAAATATACTGAGCAGAGGAATAATGAACATACAGGGTGGTACAGAAAAAAAACGGAACAAAAGTTAAAGTCTTCTCCTACAAATCTTTGATATAACCCTGTTGCATAAACACGCAAACTACATAGTACCATATTTTCTGCTCTTATTCCTCTAGTTAGTTGTCTTTTGTGTACATGAGGCCTTATAAATTCGATTAGGTTCCTTGTCAAGTTCTTAAGGTATGGATTGTAAGAGCATTGCGCATGGCATAACTTAAATTTCACTGAAATTAATTCAGCTGATTTGAAGTGAGTTTTGCACTCATGTGATTATAAACAGTTCGTTTGTTGGCGAAAATATTTCGTACAAGATGGATCAATGCGCAATAATAGTGGTTCTTCTCGATGAAGAAGAAGACCATATGAACTAGGGGATGAAATGTTTTTAGCTAGGGAAACGGAAGTCCAGTAGGTGGCCTCTTTTTCCAGAACTACCCACTTTTGCATCTGGTTATTAAATCTTCCTGCAGGCATTATGAACACTGACTTCATTTAGTTTTTGAGCATTTTCCTGGAGATCACGTTTCAGACTGATGGCAACAAGCTAGTAACTGGATACCACGTTATTTAACAACTACCACTGATTCATCCTCAAGTTGACACCGATATATAAAATACGAGTCCGGAGTCACTGACTTGTGGCTCCCTAAGACTGAAAATACTGTATTCTTCAAAATATTTCTCTCAAATATTGAGAGAACAATTTCTCCCTAAGAGAGCTGCGAATTTCACTGATCCCAAGTAAGAGAAAATAAAAATGACAATGGAAATAACAAAACATAACCTGGAATGAAGTCGAAACCGTCGTGAGTGATTTTTTTTGTATAAAATGGATGTAAACAATTTTATTTTGCCATTTTTTATGTGTATCTAGGTCTACAAAAAAACAAATGTGGGAATAGCTTTTTAACTCCACTCTTTTTTAGTCCCCTTGGGATGATCATTTAGAATTGTTGCAAGTTCTTGCCATAACTCTCTAGATAGTTTTTTTTGTAAAATCTGGTGAAAATTTTCCGGTATAAAATTTTGTTCATGAACTCCAACATTACTTCTTTTTGTTCTTATCTTATATGTGTCATTCTTTTTTTATAATTATAATTAGTGAATATAATATAAATATTTTTTCCCAAAGATGTCAAATAAAGCGCTTGTGTTTTCACAAAACAAAAATACAATTTTTGACCTTGGTTAGTTGTCTATCAAAAGGGGGTCAATTTTTTGCATTTCTGTTCGTGGTTTCACTCACTCTTTTCTGCTCCCTAGTTTTAAGAATACGGTTTTTTAATATCAAGAGAAATTTTGAAGGAGTAAAAAAGCCAGAGAGCTCCCCGGGGAGTAAAATTTTCTCTCGATTGAAGAATAAAGGTCCAGGAGAGCATCTATTCTAATGTTTTATGTTTTTATTTTATTTTTATGTATTTTATTATAATTCTAAAAGTGTGTAAATAAAATAATTCACAAATAAATTGAATACAATCTTAATAGTAAAACTTTACACAGCATGGGGGTGGGATGTCACAGTATAGATATTTTTTCAAAATAATATTTTTTTATATTCTAGTATAGTCTAAAGATTAACCAGTTTTATTTTAATACCACCTTGTATATTAACATTTTTGTTATTGAATAAAAAAAGATAATGCATTAGATAAAATTTGATAGATAAATGATAACAATGGCATTCAATTAAAATATAAAATAAATTAGAATCGAATTTTTATAAGATGAATTAAATCTTCTCAATATAATTACTTTTTAGAAAGCAATATAATTTTTGTAGACATTTTGAACGACAGCTAGTTTTGTTGATGAAAATAATAATTACAAAGAAAGCGACGTTGCTTGGTCCAAAACAATTAAAAATTATCCGTGTTCTTGCCGTTCTATCGTGAAATTGGGTTACGCAATAAAATTTGATTCAATATGATTCGTTCATAAATTTTTAGTTTTACTCGAGTTAACTCAACCGTGATGTGAAATTTTTATTTCTCACCTTTTAGCGATATCTACTGTATACTTTCTAGGGAACGTTCGTTTTCGATAGATTTATTACTTTTACTTACATTTTAATTGCGTAAGGTTATATCCGTTAATATTGTTATTGTTTATATTTTTTTATATATATAATAAAAGTTTATATTTCGAAATAAGCATACACTCATCTATATAATTTTTCTTCGTCTTACTCCCTGCCAATAGACTAAAACTTGACTAGGTTGCTCCCTAGGGCTGGCAGTAATTACCAGAACCAAACTAGTGGGGGGATCATCACCCCGGAAAATTTGGAAACAGGAAAAAAGTAGCCACCCTATATGGGGGCTCACCGAAAAGGACCACAAGGTGGTCATTGAGCGAAGAAAGTGAAAAAGGTTTAATTTTATGTCCCAAACTTGGAAAATTAGGGAGAAGGTCGACACGTGTCACAAAGCTCACCGGCAATCAGTAAAAGTGAAATGACAAGTGACAGTGAAAGTGAAATGACAGGTGACAGTAAAAGTACTGCATTTCACGCTGAAGTGAGATGTGATAAAAATATTTTAAATTATAATAAGTAGTTAATAATGGTAATAACGGAACTGAGACATAATTGTAGAGCTTTTAAAAAAAATTGGTTGTGTCACCCCCAAAACTTTCCCGACGAGTATCCAGAGACGAATATTTTTACAGACATATTGCTAATTAAATTCCGTGAAATATTGCATCTGTCATTTTTTTGATAGTGAAACTTTTGTTTAACAAATGTCGTACAAAAACTAATGGGATCTTCCGATGGGTAACCCAAACCCATCTACCAAATTTCAGCTCAATCGGATTAAAAGTATGGCCTCTATCGTGGAAGCATACACACAGACAAATACACAGACAGACAGACACACAGATAGACAGACTAAATGGTGTTAATCGTCTCAGGGATCGTAAAAAGTATATTTCGATCTTTCTCGAAAAACTATTTTTAGCTTTTTCACAATACATTTTTTCCACAATCGAATTTGAAAAAAACATCAAGACAAAAATTTTACTAAAAATTTAAAAAAAACAACAGAAGCAAGAATGCGTTTTTTTGCACACGAATTTGAAAAAATAGGAATAAAAAACACATTTTTCCACAAAAAAACTAGAAAAAAAGTATTTTTTCACAGACTGATGTGGAAAAAAGCGAAAATGCATTTTTTCACAAATAAATTAGTATGAAAGCAAGAATGCAAAAAAAAAACAGCAAAAATGCGTTTTTTTTCACACATACATTGGGAAAAAAGCAAGAATGGATTTTCTACATACAAATTGGAAAAAACAGTACACTTTTTTTATACAAATTTGAAAAAAAAAAAAAACAAAAGCAAGAATATATTTTTCCTTATTCGAAATTGAAAAAATGTAAAGTGCATTTTATCTCACACAAATTTAAAAAGAAACAAGCAACAATCCTTCTTTCTACACGAAAAACAGCAAAAATGCATTTTTCATACATGAATTGGGAAAAAAACAAAAATGCCTTTTTCCACACAAAAAATTGAAAATGACAGCAAAATGTATATTTCCACAAAAAAAAAATTGAAAAATACAGCAAATGTACATATAAATTGGTAAAAAAGCAAGATTACATTTTTCCACATAAAAAACCAGAAAAAAAACAGCAAAAATGCGTTTTTTTTCACACATACATTGGGAAAAAAGCAAGAATGGATTTTCTACATACAAATTGGAAAAAACAGTACACTTTTTTTTATACAAATTTGAAAAAAAAAAAAACAAAAGCAAGAATATATTTTTCCTTATTCGAAATTGAAAAAATGCAAAGTGCATTTTATCTCACACAAATTTAAAAAGAAACAAGCAACAATCCATTTTTCTACACGAAAAACAGCAAAAATGCATTTTTCATACATGAATTGGGAAAAAAACAAAAATACCTTTTTCCACACAATAAATTGAAAATGACAGCAAAATGTATATTTCCACAAAAAAAAAATTGGAAAATACAGCAAATGCACATATAAATTGGTAAAAAAGCAAGATTACATTTTTCCACATAAAAAACCAGAAAAAAAAAACAGCAAAAATGCGTTTGTTACCTTAAATCTTTGAATACTGCTCTTTCTGTTGATACCCAGACAGAGCTGTGACGAGCACTCAAAAAAGTGCTTAAAAATTACCAGCACTAAGCATTTTTACAGGAAAGTGCTCGCAAGCTCAAAGCACTCTAAAACAGTGCTTTAAATTCACGAGAACTAAGCACTAGGCATTTTTTGAATATTTAAATTATTGATGTGGAAGTGTCTCTTGGCTTGTTTATAAAAATGGAGCAAATCGAACAAAATTGCCTATAGAATTGGAATATAGCAACCGATATCAAAAATTTAAATTTATTTTAAAATTTTTTAAATACAAAAATTAAACCGGTTTTTATTATTTTTTAATAAATAAGAAAAAAACGGTATAAAATACACGTAACCGCAAAATATTAAATATTTTTTTTCCACATTATACTATTTTCTAGTGTGAATTTAAATATTTTCATAAAAGAGCTTAGTGCTCATTTTTTAAGCGAGAGCCTATTGGGGTGCCCGAGAACCTTTTGGAGTGCTCGAGAGCCTTCTAGAGTGGTCGAAAGCCATTTCGAATGCTTGCGAGCCTTTTAAAGTGCTCGCGAGCAAATTTGACGAGCACTAAGTACTAAGCCCTTTGGTAAAGTGTTTTAAGCAATAAGCACTAAGAACCGACTTTTAAAAGTGCTCTGCCCAGAAAATTATTTAAATTGTATTTATCGTAAAAATAATTTACATAATAAAAAAGAAATATTTTAGCATGAACAATTCCAATTATATGATAAAAGTTAGTAGTTATTCACGCTTTTGATAAGAAAGGGATTTTGTACGGTTTTTCCAAATGTCTGTGCAGCTATTCATATGAGTCATTTTAATCAAATTTGAAATTATTCATTTATTGATAACAATTATAAATCAAGTTATTTAACAACGATATTTCTTCTATTTAAATTGATAAATATGACTAAAACTTTTAATCATAGAAAATAGAATTTTCATTATTCTAATAGCATTGATTTGCAATGTTTAATAAAATAAATAATCAAATTGTAATGACATCAAAAATGGAAAGTTTTGTTATTTCAAAATATTTTCGCTATATTCTTATTGGGAAAATTTTTTTTTTAATCTAAAAACAACTTCTAATTCTTAACATGTATATTGTGACCAAAGCTCTTCAACATATCTGTACTCTAACATCAATAATGGCAAATTCCAAAAATACTTTAATGGTCAGTAAAAATTTTCTTTAGAATACTAAAGCCATAAATTATTTATTTCAGTTTTAACATTGGCCAAGTCCATTTAAATCAATAGTAACTCAAGACTTGCTCACGTGACGATTCCATTTTGCATTTTTTGTGTCTGCGCGGTCTCAAGAACGGTTCTAGGGATTTTATTGAAATTTAGCTCATAAGAAAAATGAGATATCGTACAGATCTTGAAATCTTCTGGACCCTTTAGCATTATTCTAATATCCTTGTTTATCAGTATCAAATGAGTACCAGATTTTTAAAATTTGTCAAATCCAATCTCTTTGTAGTATTTTCTCTGCTTTTCTAACTTTAAAATCAATAAAATTAAAGGCATACATTAATTTTAAATTATAAAATTATCATTAAATGTAAGTGTTTTGTGTTTGTCACAAATACATGTTTATCTTCATTGTTGTAAGAATGGATTTGACCATTATTGATCCTCCCATTGTTGAGAATGTCTGCTTCAGTGTCTATATTTTGTGTCAATTTGTAAAGAAATGGATACCGTAACAATATTAAGAATTCTTTTACTCGATAAAGAAGAAGACCAAGATGATGACGTTATAAGAATGTTACTGGCAAAAAAAGACGAAGAACACATAATTTATTTGCGAGACAGAATATAGAAGGTTGTTTCACAATGCTAATGAAACACTGACACTAAGTTTTTGGTATATTTTCGTTTATCGAAGGAACCGTTTACAAGAGTGTCTAAGGTAATTAAAAACGATATATCTGAACAACTATCTAAAAGATATCGTAGACCCATTTTGGCTACTGAAAAAATAGGTGTTACATCACTAGCATCAAATATTACCCTATACCTTTTTACATTTTCAATTCGTCTTTATTACTTTATTCGTTTAAATCGACACATTTCTGACGCTAGAATGGTCGAAAATGATTCAAGACGTAGCGCACGCTCTGTTGTTATGGAGGAATTTTTAATTGCACTGAAGTTGGTCACAAAATAGTGCACAATAGTGTTTGATGGTTTCAACTTTATCGCTGCGTGGTTAGTGACATCATAAAATAGCAGATTCCATTTGACTGAAGTAGAGATGTGCATTTTTTGTTAGACAAACTCATTGCATGCCAAAAACGTCATAGAACGAAATAGTGCCAGTTTTTGTGTATTTTTCAATAGTGCGTGCTCTAGTGCCACTCCAGAGCTGAAAGTGTCACTCCAGAGCTGAAAGTGTCACTCCAGAGCTGAAAGTGTCACTCCAGAGCTGAAAGTGTCACTCCAGAGCTGAAAGTGTCATTTTTGGCACAATTGTGCTACATTTGACAACGCTGAGTGTACTGCATCTTGACGCGGCGTGACACATTTGGACATCGCGTACGACGTGTAAAAGAGACCGTATAGATACATTTTCATTGGCAGCATTTAGAAACGACTTTATGCGACCTACAGCGTTTATTGTAGACCACTGCCTAAGAAGCGGTGAATATTTCCGTAGATACTGCTACATTAGAAGAAAGCATAGATCTAAAAGATCTGACAGAATAACCCCATGTCCTAGGTAAATGTACATATCCGGTGCGTTCCGTGCGATGCGTCAACCGCAATGTATAAAACCTAAACAAAATAATTATGTTGTCTTAACTGGAAAATAAATTCGTACAGTTATCACGATTATACATTGCCGCATCGCACGTTGTGTTTTAAAAATCAAATTGTTTCTGTTCGCCAGAAGTTGACGTTAATCTCGCAAGTAGATAGTGTCCCCCTTCAGATCAATCTCCCTAGAAAAGTTACTATAGAAAAGTTTTTAGATTTTCCCCCAGATTAACATGGAGGCCCACCCAAGCGAACCCGCCCAGCATGTCGTTTTGCCTCTACAGAGGTCTATAGATCACCACAGACGTCTACAGAAGACGTACTTTAGACAGAGGTATTCAGAGGTCTACAGAGTTCTACATATCACCACAGACGTTTGAAGTACGTCTGAAGTACGTCTTCTGTAGACGCCTGTGATGATCTGTAGACCTATGTATACCTCTGTAGATGTCTGAAGTACGTCTGAAGTACGTCTTCTGTAGACGTCCGTGGTGATTTGTAGACCTCTGTAGACGCAGAACGAAAACGACATACTGGGCGGGTTCGCTTGGGTCTCAATGTCAATCTGTGGGAAAATCTAGTAACTTTTCTAATAACTTTTTTAGAGAGATTGATCTGAAGAGGGATACTATCTACTCTCGCATGATGGAAGTACTGATTGCGGATATTCAAAAACGAAATGTTTTGTGGAATAAACAAAATTCAGCTATAAGGACAGACTTGTGATTGATAAAGAATGGGATTATGTTGCTGAAAATTTTAAAGTTAGAAAAAGCTTTTCCTCTACTGAAATAGGCACTTGAAAATTAGTTCGACAATGATAACACGAATTACGAATTGCTTCAACTATATAATCAAAAGTATAGCTTCAAGCATTGTTGTATCTGTATATACAAATGATGAAATTCTCCAAAATTTAATCTAACTTCGTAAATTTTATGTTTGTTTTCCCTCTATTTTTGTACTTTTTATTTTTGCGATTTCCGCACCGCACGTATCGTATTTACCTAGGGCATAGCAAAGACAAGCGAGATAACAATTCTGGCTTACTAGATTATACCTCTTGAATTCATAATTGTAGTTTCCAATTTACAGAAAATAAAATAAATCTGCAGCAGCGGAAATTGCAGACCAAATTATGTTTTGAGATATGATGACCAACTAGTCTAATGAAGACATAACTTTAGTATTTTTTAGCGTCGAATAGTGGTTTGTGATTTGTGATAATCTTATGATGATAAAACAAATTTCTTTATTAACATATACACTCTTCTTAAAACTTTCCCTGGCACCTCTATAAACATGATACGAACACAATAACGCCAATTAATAGCATAATTGCTATGGAAGCGTGTAAAATTATAATGATGAATCGTGATTGCTCTGACCACTACCGAGTAATTGAATTAGAAATTAGTGTTCGTATGCATTTTCGAGCCACAAAATACACCTTACGCAGCTGGGATCACGATCTTTTACTCGACTATGGGAATGAACTTTTAGTTGGAGTCCTTTACGAATTATTGCGGAATGTAGGCTAATGTGTTCGTGTTCCTGGTAATGCTTAAATCCCAATTTTAATCTTGGTGAAACGATAAATCTAGCGTTATAATTTTTCCAGTAGAGTTGATTAGCGAAGATAAAAACGTAAACAATTATTTAAGGTTTTTGTTAATAAGGTCGACGACGGGGTCACGAACTTTTTTGAGAAATATATTTACAATTTATTTGTACAATTGACTATTTTCAATAGAATTAAAAATTTTATTTAAAATGTTTTATTCTGCACACATTGAGAGTGTCATTTCATATAAAATTTCACAGAAATTTACCAGATTTTAGATTTCGTTAATATATCGTAACCTATGCAGATATTTCTTTTATTATAAAAAAATTAAATGTTTATACTACTTGCTAATTTATTTTTCTCGGAAATTCAGAAACGAGACTCTCAGATCTCGCCGTATGTGGTCTCGGTATCGCCTAAATAATTTTCAAAAAGGTCTCGTCTCGCTCTCGTCTCGGTTCAAGATTTACAATATTTAAAACTTCATAAAATATCTTTCTAACAAAATTCCTATTTTTTTCAGACCATAAATTACCATTTTTTACTTTCCCGACCCACCTCTTAGAAGGGAAAGTATTGTGAACGAGCTAAAAAAAAATTCGAGATTAAAACGGAAATATCCATTTTCGGGTCCCCTGAGACGATTAAGATCATTTCCAGATGGAAGTCTGTCTGTCTGTCTGTGTGTATGTGTATTCTTCCACGATAGAGGCCACACTTTTAATCCGATTGAGCTGAAATTTGGTATAGGGGTTTGGGTTACCTGTCGGAAGAACCCATTAGTTTTTGTATGACATCTGTCAAACGGAAGTACCACTATCAAAAAATGACAAGTGCAATATATCACGGAATTAGACATGCAATATGTCATTTGAAAGCCCTAGAAAAACTCTATTCAGAACAGTCAAAATTATTTCTCCAAATGTCACCTGTCAAAAATAAAAAAATGTCAAAACTTGAAACTTCAGTATTAAATATCTGAACAAGTATTAATCCGATTGAACTGAAATTTGGTATATGGGTTTGGGTTATCTCTCGGAAGAACCCATTAGTTTTTGTACGAGATCTGTCAAATGGAAGTATCACTATCATAAAATGACAGATGCAATATGTCATGGAATTTGACTTAAAAAACGTTTAAAACATGAAGAAAACAACACAAAAATAGTGGAAACAAAAAGCGGGTCAAAAAGTGGTAAAAAAAATCTTCCTTCTCTGTGTGGAACAATCAAATCAATGAAGCAAAAATTTAGGAGGAAAAAAGTTTAAAAAAAAGTTTGCAACGTGAAGAAAACAGTAAAACGTAGTGAAACAAAAGAGTGGCGAAAAATTGGAGTGGTGAAAAAAGAAGGTGGAAAAAAGTGGAGAAAAAAGTTCCCATCATCCTCCATCCAGCAATCAAATCAATCAAGTATGGAAAAAAATTGGAAAAAAATGTGGGAAAAAAAGTCGAAAAAATCAGTTAAAACATGAAGAGAACAGTAAAAGATAGGAGAAAAAAAGCGCGGGGAAAAATCCTCCATCAACTCCGTGCCGAGCCTTGAAAAACTCTATTAAATTAAGAACAGTCAAAATTATTTCTCCAACTGTCACCTGTCAAAAATAAAAAAATGTCTCGTCGGGAAAGTTTTGGGCCGACACAACCCATTTTTAAAGCTCATTGAACCTATTTCAAAATAATTTACTCGTTGCTTTTTTTACAATAAAAAAAATTACTTAAAATATATATCGAGGAAATAAAAATAAAAGAAAAAATTTGTTGCTTTTTTATGAGTTTGAAACTAGAAAAAAAATTTATTAAAAACTCAAAAATTGACAAAACTCAATCTCTTTTTTTTATCTCACACTTGATTAAATTTTTTTATGACATCTGACATCCTTATATTTAAATTTTTTTATCAATAAATCATAGTTTAAAAAAATCAAGTCTAAATACAATTCAGTAATAAATTCTAATAAATAGTGTACATTAGAATTGATAATAACTGATAAAACATATTTGATTTATATTAAAAAATTATTAACAATCTTATTAAAGTAGAATGAGTTAATTCGGTCTTTAAATGATTTCACTTTACATTTTTCCAATATATAAATCATTATATTTTTAATTGAATTATTAGCAGCATCCACAAATTAGAATTTTAAAGAGATTTTTCTGTGTGTAGGTTCAATTCAAACCAAATTATCCTTTTGATCCGATTAAGCCCACACAAATGAATAATAGAACTCTTTATTATGTTTTAACCATTAAAAGAAAGTTTTACGCTATAGTATTTAGTAAATAAAAATGACATTGAACTCATCCGTACAGTTCGTTGTCAATGCCATCGAAAGTCTATTTTTAACACGATGTTTTTTTTTTTTAGACCGAAACCAATCGATAGAATTTTATAATATAATCCGTGAGTGTTTTATATATTTTTTTTTGGGTGAAAGTTTTGTGTTAATATTAAGGTATAGTTAATTATGTGGAAAAAGGGCGTAGGCGCTTATAATACGGATGGTATCACAGGAAATTATAAAAGTTGGACGTAAATACATTTTTATGCAAATTTATTTCTTCAGGATAAATCAGATCGGAATTACAGATTTAATGTCATGTTTTTTTTATTACTACATAAATGTGAGATTGTCAGTATTAAGCTCTAAAATGGTAGCTGTACATTTTGCAATATAGTGAAGAAAAAAACAAAAATAATACATAAGTTGTTGCTGCTTATCTCATAATAGAAAAAAAGAAGAAATTATTCCACCCTTTTAAAAAATTTTTAGGAATTTAAATGTAGAGATGTCTTCAAAAAATAAATACGATAAAAACTAAAACTCAAGTTCTTATACATCTTTATGAAGCAAAAGCTAAAACTAAGTTCATTGACAGAAAAATTCTGAGTTGGTCATTATTTTACAATATTATATTTATTTGCCAAATCTAATTTAAAAAAATAGAAAACTATATTACAAAAGAAACATTATATATGAGTTATTATTATTATTGATTTTATTAGAAAAATTTATCATGAATTTTAAATTGTGATGTTATAATAATAAAATGTTCAAATTGATGAAATATAATAATTTTAAAAATTAATTCAAATTAATTTTACTTAATGGGAAAAATATTTTATAATTACAATTGTGGAAAGAAAATAGCCTTGTTTTTTAAAGAAAATATGTTTAATTTTCATGAGAAATTTAGTTTAAAATTGTGTAAGAAGTAAGTTTTGGAAGTTTTTTTAATAGATATTAAAGTAAAGGGAAAACAGATAATATGATTGATTAATCACAATTATTGGTTTAATTTTTTTTTCTAATCATCAGATAATCAGAAAGGAATTTTTAAAGGAAAAAAACAAACATTTGGCAATTTTGGGAATTTTAAAATATTTGAATATCAATTGATAAGATTATTTATAAAATGTTTATGGAATAAGCTGTATAAAGTTATGGAAGAAACTTGAGGAAATTATAGACCAATAATGTATGTATATGTACAAAGATAATAAAGTAAGTTACGAAGATCTTTTAACTTATCCAAATACTATTTCTCACCAACTCTTTTACATTCAATTTTAATTTTTTACACCTTTTTTACACATTGTGCTTTCTTATTCCCAATATGTATGTACCATAATTTAATCATTTATGAAATTGTTAATCCAATGTATTAGTATATGACCTGAAGATGGCTAGTAGCCGAAACTAGTTGCTACCTTCCCCTGTTAAGATATTAATATAATTTGTGGTACATAATTTTGAGTTTTATTTGCTATTAAATCTTTGACGACATTTGAGTTAAGGATAACCTTTTGGTTTTAAATTATTATTAAAGTTATTCGTTGTTATAAAAAAAAGCATAAAATAATTGCAAATAAAATATAATAATAAAATAACCGGCAACATCTCTTCATTTGTTAGATTCTCTAAAATTGATAAGAAATAAGTCATTATTTACATTTTGTGCGAAACGCTTAAAATTTTTAATGCATTATATGTTGATGGTTTGTTGTGAAACTCGCGATCATAGTAAATAATTTATGGTGAACGATGTCCAGAACGGCGAGAGTCAAATGTAGGAAATTTCGTTATTCTTTACCAAAGATGATTGGAAACTGGTTGTATTATATTAAAGTAAATAAACCCATCAAACTAATAGTACCCAAGTAGCTCAGCCACGGACAGACAGACATGCAGACGGTTGTAGTAGACTTAGGTGACTGAAAATAGTAGGTAATCAGCTATCGATTGCTGAAAACAGAGTTGCAAAATTCGAAACCGTTCTCGAGTTATTGCTCTGAAAGACAGAAATTGTAATACTTTTTTTGTCGGAAGATTTATATCGCAGAACGTAAATATTAAACGTTTTTTTCATATGTGCGGTGTTGCCAATTTTGTAAAGTCACCTGGATTCTAAAGTTGCTAAAAATTTGGTAATTGTTTTTGATTTTTTTGAAAAAATTCGTAATAATACCAATTCCTTTAAGCGCACTAAGAATTCTTTAAGCTTGTATATTTTGTTCGTTTAAAAACAATAAATGCCTCTATACCAGAGCTGGGCACAAATAAAAAAATATATATCCGTACGATCTACGAGTACGAGTACTCAAAAAATGTATTTGTAAGTATTTTACTCGTAAGTAATTTTATAGAGGCAGTTTACGGTTACGGGTAGTAATTGTAAAAGTAAAAGTAAAGAGTACGAATACTTTTACAAAATGAGAGGGCTCAAAAAAGAATTGAATTGAATCTCAGTACTTAGTAAATAATACTTACACATACATTTTTAGGCGTATGGGTATAAAACCATCGGACAAAGCATGTCTCTTTGGACTATTGATAATTGTGGCAAATGAAAAAAGCCTCACTGCAGGTGAAGATTAGGTTATAGTGGAGTATTAAATTTCAAAAACTTTTTTTATTTTCTGGTAATCCTCGAGCATATACCTTAAATACTCTAATTCTGCTTGGTTTTTAATTAAATTTGCTTTTCTGAAAAACTCGATTCATTCGGAGGGAAACTTGTTCCGGAAACGTTTTCAGATGTTTCAGAATCATCGAAATCGAAAAATTTATGTAAGGAGTCACAAACAACCTTTTCATAGGTTTCATCTACATTCTTAACATCAATTAATTTATTTGCTTCGTTTACGAGAATTTTTTCTTTTTATCTTAAGCTTCGAGGTAGTGGATATATTTTACTTAAAACGTTATACCAGCGTAACTTAAATTAAGGATGTACGACAGAATAAGTCATTACAACGTCATGTACTTGCGGGTTTAACGTGAAAAAAAGGTTAAATCTACTTTGCAGTCCATCTAGGCATGCTTTAACTAAAGGCGGTGCAAATTTAAAATTGATTTTTGATAACTTGTCTACTTTATTTTTTAATGAAGCTAAAGTAACTGCCAATGGTTCCATCACTTGACAGTATTCTTGCAAAATATAAAAGTTCGTTTTCGAAAAAACAATTTTGTTGATGGAATCATAGTAGGAATTCCAACGTGTGCTTCCCTGAAAAGAAAGTGTATGTCTCAGAATTTCTAAAATAACCTCCAAATGTTTTGGAAAGGCTGCTTTCTTCCATAATGTATTGCATTTGACCATTGCTTGAGCGTGTCGCGACTACTCGTAAAATATACTCCTGTTCTAAAAGTATAATTTTACGAATAAATTTAAATTTACTCGTAAGTACGAGTAATAAGTATTTCAAATTAAAAATACTTATGAGTAAATGCCACGAGTAATATTTTTATCCGTAACCAAAATACGAGTAAAGGTACTCGAGTACTTGGGCAGCACTGCTCTATACGCCTATCATTACTGGCCTATTTTTACCCTGTGGGCTTGTTCTTCTCTAATGCTCAGATTTAAGTAAATAAACATTTAGTATTGACAAAGATTCATAAAAATTACTGTCAAACCAGAATAACGCCGAAAATTCTATATTTCACATAATTACTTTTTTATTAAGGCACGTGTATGGTTTTAAACATGGTACGTGCAAACGTTACTACGTCTCTGTTAGCATGAATTTTCGGTTAAGTTGATTTTAGGGTGAAATTAATTACAGATTTAACAAAAGCATAAAACAATTTTATTATTAAAAAAATCGCAAAAAATGGTACATAAACCACGGTTGAGAAGACTAATAGTAATAGTCGTCTTCACCTTGGTATATATGAGTTTCCGGTCTAATTCGAAGTGGTAATATTTTTTTAGAAAGAATAGTTGGACCATAGAAAATTTAAAAATTTGGAATACAATGACAGTATATTAATAATAAAATATATATAAATTAATAACTTTATATCAACAGTATCAAATGCTTTACACAAGTCGAGAAATCTTCAACCGCATTTATTCCTATCATTTAATAATCAATAGAAAATAAATAAAAATTATAAAAAAAATTAGAATTAGAATTCGGTTTATTACTTCCTTTCTATTAACTAAATATAGAAACCAGATCCAGATGATCACATGTGAGACTGAGATAAAACAAAAATAAAGTATATATTAAGCAGGTAAAGTGTGTGAACGTGGTCATAAAAAAGCGGCTTATTCGAGATTTCATGACCTCTTACACGAAGTAGATTAGATGTTTAGAATTATGATTTCTTAGGAATTCGTAATGTGATACTTGTCGGTGGTTATCTGCTGCTTTTTATTATAATTCTTGAAAATGCTGAATGAAAATCCAGAAACTAACCGTATAAGAATAGTTTCCGATTATTACGCGCTACTCGAAAGGTAATTTGTAACGGAGATTTGATATTATCAGTAACTGCAAGTTTTTATACATCCTTGAAGTTATTTTTCGATAAAAAAATAATCTAGTTACGAACTGCACAAAATGTAATAATTTCCTGAATAGAAACTGATTGTAAATAAAAATGATGTGGTTTTAAAAAGCCACAACTATATACGGGATGTTTTGATTCATTTTAGGCTGGATTTTATACTATTTATATTTCTAATCAAGAGGTAAATAACGGATAATCATGGTAATTTATTATAATGAAATACTTTATATGATTTTTAATTGTTAAAAAAAATCATATTTTAAAGAGTTTATTGATATTTATTGGTATATAAAATATGAAAGGATGCAAAAATCAACAATTGTGGAATATTAAAAAATCTTATCTCATTGTTGTTATTATAATATAATTTTGGAAATAAAAAAAAATTGTATTTGAAATAAATCAAGTAAGAAGTTTGTTTGGGGAATGAAAAAATAGACAGGAGAAAAAAGTTTGTTAACATTTTTGAATTGTCATGATAAAATATTAAAAAAAAAAGTTTTGTTCAATGTATTATAATATAGGTAAAAATGGAACTTAAAAAATTAATAAAATTTATAACCAATAAAAGGAAGATTTATTAATGAAATTTGAAGAAAAAGAACATTGAGGGTAAACACACAAAATAGTCAATTTATAGAAGATAACAAAAATAATGAAACTAGAATAGAAAAATAAAGAATAGATCAAGTAGGAATTAACGACGAGCTGGTCTACATAAAATACAAGGTATAAAGTACATGCAATATTTATAGCTAGATAGATTTCCTTAGCTCTTCCGAACATTGAGTGGCCACTCTACCAAAGCGCCCAGGAAGATTAAAACAGGAGCAGGCGATCAAGAATGATAAATTAAATAAAAAAAAAGATAAACCTCACAAATAAAAATTATATAAATTGTATTTGTTATTACAAAAGGCGGAAAATTATTAGCAGACGATTTCGTGAAAGAGAAAGGGCCGACAGACTTCAACAAAGTGACCTTAATATATGTGACAAAAAAAGGATAAACCTCCTGATTAAAAATTATTGCAAATAATTACTGAGTATGCTTAATGGCAGACCAAAGCTAAATTTCAAGATAAAAATTCAAGTAACAGTGGGAGAAACAGAAGAAAATCCTGGAGAAATTCTAATAACTACATTTATATATTTTTTGAATGTTATTTAAATTATAATGTCTATTTTTTTATAATTGAAATTGACCCTAAATAGAGATTATCTGTTGTATAATATTACAATATTTTTGTCTTTGGGTACATTACTTAAATATTAAATCACCTTTATCCACGACTAATCTATTATTTGTTCATTATTCATGAGTTTACTCAACAATAATAACGTCCGTTATTCACTAGTGGATAATGATTTCAGTATTCACTGGTTTTACTGATTTCTACAGATCCATTATTTGCTAATGAATAATGATTATTCACTGGTTTAAATAAAGGATTATAGTAGTTTTAGCCAAAATTATTTGATAGTCGTTGAGAAGGTACAGTATTATACTTGCATATAAAGGCTATTATTGACAAATAAATACCCAGCAGTAATTATTGTATTGTTGAAATAATAATATTATACTGTTTTTAATTTATTTATCCTCTTATAATTGAAGTTTTATCCACACTTATGAACCGTATAAAGTACCTCTTTATCTAGTGAAATATTGAAATTACTTTATTCCACTAGTGGAATAATGAGAAATAAATAGCAACCATTTAACACCTGTCGATATTTTTGTACGTAATCAAATAATTTTTTGATGAAAATTTTCGACGATTTTGATTCTATATAAAGATGATTTTGGATATAATGTTGTACTATATGCGCGTTTTAGATATGTTTTATTCGCTTAAGAATATTAAATACCCTGGAGTTTAAACATTTTTGCGCGAATAAAATGCTATCTAAAATACTTATACAATAAATAACTATTATACATATGCATTGTTAATTGAAGAGTTTAATAGATGAGATTTTATTGCATAGAATTACTTTTATTTTTTCGGAATTATATGCTTTAAAATTGAACTGATCGAGAATGGCTCAATACTTTACCGTCAAAATTTTAAGGCAAAACATGGAAATTTTGAATTTTGATTTTTTTATTATTTTTCAATTATGGAAACCCTAATGGTGAATTGTTTGAGGAAAAAAATTAGAATTTGTTAAAAAATAAAATATCGAAATTTTTTTATCAAATTTCAATTGTTTTCGTCAAATAATTCACAACTGAAAAAGTATATAAAAAATTTAAAAATATTAAAATTATTCAATTTTGAAAAAAAAAAATTCTGATTCCAAAATTTCCGACTTTGAAAATGTTTTTTGTTGAATTTCTCTTTAATCGAATTATGGACTTTTGAAAAATTTTCGATATTTGATTTTTGACCAAATTTCAATTTTTTAAATTTGCTAAATTGATGATTAATTAAAAATCTATATAATAATGACTGCTACTAAAACTGATACTAATATGTGTTTTAAAAAATTTTAAACCAAAAAATATCGGATATTTTTATATAACAAAAAAGAACTTCTAGATAATGCTACAATTAACCTGGTTAGTAACGTAGGTGCCTAGCACCCATTCATTATAAAAATTACCTTCTTTCTTAGTGATTTATAGAAAATAATTTTAGGAATTTCGTTAACAATATATGAAAGTAATGAGGCAATTTCGTCCACTTTATACAGACTTGGCAAAAAATTAATGTATGCACCTGCTTTTATTTATTACTTACCTACTTCCTTTCCAGGTCAAACATCCATAAAAGCTTTTAATTTGGCTCCGATTTTATATTAAAAACTTACAATAAGTACCTATGAAATTTAGTATACTAATATTGAAACTAGGTCAGTTTTTGGCAATAAATCTATAAATTGAATTATGCCAATAATAGGTATTAGTAGGTACCTAGCACAAGAATATACATTTAATAACTGTAATTTTCAAAGAAAATCAAAAGCTTTTTGATCATAATTCATTACGTTATTGATATAATTTTTTTGGGTGGTGCCGTGTAGGTTCGTCTTTAAAATTAGCTATTGTTTATGAGTGCTTTGTTTTTAACAATCAAGTCGTTAAAGTATGCTTGAATAGATTCAACAAAAACAAATTGTATTATAAAAAATTGGATGCTTATAGTGATTTATATTTTTGGAGTCTTTCGCAAAATATATAAAATTAACGCTCAAAAAATAAGACCGAATGGTAGACAGAAAAAAAATTGCTCCATTTTCTTTAATTTTTGTAATTTACAGTTTTGGAGGTTCCACATACCACGTGATTGCCGTTTTGTTGTAAAAATTGTTTTTTTTTGGTATTTTCCAGTTAATGTTAAGTTAGTCCAATTTTTTCTGCGCAGAAAAGGGCAGAGCGTCACAAAATATATTTATTCGTTTTTGGACGATATCTCGCCTAATATAGCAACTAAAATATGCGATTTTTTTCATGGTATTTAAAATATATATTAAAGGAACGAGTCGATGCTACTTTTTTCACATTTATCAAGAGAAACAGTTGATAGTTGATAGTAAATAATAATAATAGCTGCCCCTTCTCCGCACAAGCCTTTAGCTTCTTGAGTTCACTCGTAAGGGGTGAAATGTAGGGCGAATATTATTATTATTATTATCTCACCAGAATTCACCCTTAAAATTTGGAAAAACTGTGATGTGGGCAAATTTGTATATTTTTGTTATTTCCGCAAAGTTTTTCAAAATTTTTACAGGTTTTACATTTCTTTTTTACAAATCTTCCAATTTTCGAAATTTTCAAATATTTTTTATACTTTTTGAAACTTTTGACAATTTTGAAACGTTTAAAATTCTTGAAATACTTTTAATTAATCGAATAATTTTGTTTTTTAAATTATTAGAAATAAATTGCATAATTTCAAATTTTTCGAAATTTTTGATATATTTCTGAAATTTTAGAAAATTTAATGATTTTTGAAACTTGACATTTTATAAATGTTTAAAATGTTTAATTAATTAATTTTGTTTTTTGAAATTTTTGATATATTTTAGAAGTTTTTGAATACTTTTACTTTTTTAAATTTTCGAAAAAAATGCAAAATTTTCAATTCTTCGAAATATATTTTTAAAATGTTCCAATAATTTTTTAATGATTTTCAAAACCTAACATTTTTGAAATATTCAAAAATCTTGAAATTTTTAACAATTTTTTAATTAGACGAATAATTTTACGCTTTTTGAAATTTTCGATAGACTTTTGTTAGAAATTCTAGAATAGGGCATTTTTAATTTTTGAAATTTTCGAAAAAAATTGCAAAATTTCAAATTTTTCGAAATTTTGATATATATTTGAAATTTTCGATATACTTTTGAAATTCGACACATTTTTATTTATTTTAGAAATTTTTGAATATTTTTACTTTTTGGAATTTTTGGAAAAAATGCAAATTTTTTAACTTTTTGATATATATTTGAAATTTTCGAACAATTTTTTAATGGTTTAAAACTTTTGACATTTTTGAATGTTTAAAATTCTTGATATTTTTAAAAATATTTTAATTAGACGAATAATTTTACGTTTTTTGAAATTTTCAAAATGCTTAAAATTTTTTAAAAAAAGTTAATTTGACGGATAATTTTACGTTTTTATAATTTTACGATATACTTGTTAGAAATTTTTGAAAATATAGTACTTTTGAAATTCCAGAGATTTTTATTTATTTTAAAATTTTTGGAAATTTCGATATACTTTTGAAATTCGACACATTTTTATTTATTTTAGAAATTTTTGAATATTTTTACTTTTTTAAATTTTCGAAAAAAATGCAAAATTTTCAATTCTTCGAAATATATTTTTAAAATGTTCCAATAATTTTTTAATGATTTTCAAAACCTAACATTTTTGAAATATTCAAAAATCTTGAAATTTTTAACAATTTTTTAATTAGACGAATAATTTTACGCTTTTTGAAATTTTCGATAGACTTTTGTTAGAAATTCTAGAATAGGGCATTTTTAATTTTTGAAATTTTCGAAAAAAATTGCAAAATTTCAAATTTTTCGAAATTTTGATATATTTTTGAAATTTTCGATATACTTTTGAAATTCGACACATTTTTATTTATTTTAGAAATTTTTGAATATTTTTACTTTTTGGAATTTTTGGAAAAAATGCAAATTTTTTAACTTTTTGATATATATTTGAAATTTTCGAACAATTTTTTAATGGTTTAAAACTTTTGACATTTTTAAATGTTTAAAATTCTTGATATTTTTAAAAATATTTTAATTAGACGAATAATTTTACGTTTTTTGAAATTTTCGATAGACTTATGTTAGAAATTTTAGAATGGTTTGGAATTTTTACTTTTTGAAATTATCGAAAAAAATTGCAAAATTTTGATACATTTTTGAAATTTTCAAAATGCTTAAAATTTTTTAAAAAAAGTTAATTTGACGGATAATTTTACGTTTTTATAATTTTACGATATACTTGTTAGAAATTTTTGAAAATATAGTACTTTTGAAATTCCAGAGATTTTTATTTATTTTAAAACTTTTGGAAATTTTTTACTTTTTGAATTTTTTGTAATTTTGGAAAAAGCAAAATTTTCAATTTTTCGAAATTTTTGATATATTTTAAAAATTTTCGAATAATTTAATAATTTTACGTTTTATGAAATTTTCTATATACTTATGTTAGAAACTTTTGTATAGTTTGGCATTTTTACTTTTTGAAATTTTCGAAAAAAATTGCAAAATTTAAATTTTTTCGAATTTTTGATATATTTTTGAAATTTTCGATATACTTTTAAAATTCCAGATATTTTTATTTCTTTTAGAAATATTTGAATATTTTTGGATTTTTTTAAATTAAAAAAAAAATGCAACGTCTTCAGTTTTTAGAAATTATTGATATATTTTTAAAATTTTTCATATATTTTTAAAATTTTCGAATATTTTTTTAATGAGTTTTAAAACTTGAAATTTTTAAAAAAAAATTGTATTAGACAAATAATTTTACGTTTTTTGAAATTTTCAATATACTTATGTTACAAATTTTTAAACTGTTTAGCATTTTTACTTTTTGAAATTTTCGAAAAAAATTGCGAAATTTCAAATTTTTCGAAATTTTTGATACATTTTTAAAATTTTCGAAAATTTTTTATTGATTTTTAAAACTTTTGACATTTTTAAAATGTTTAAAATGGTTGAATTTTTTTAAAAAAATTTAATTAGATGAATAATTTTATGTTTTTTGAAATTTTCGGTATACTTATGTTAGAAATTTTTAATTTCTGAAATTTTCCAAAAATATTGTAAAATTTCAAATTTTTCGAAATTTTGATATATTTTTGAAATTTTCGATATACTTTTGAAATTCCAGATTTTTTTATTTATTTTAGAAATTAAATATTTTTACTTATCGAATTTTTTGAAATTTTGGAAAAAAAGTAAAATTTTCAAGTTTTCGAAATTTTTGATATATTTTGGAAATTTTTGACTAATTTTTTAATGAGTTTTTAAACTTTTGACGTTTTTGAAATCTTTTAAATTCTTGAAATTTTTCAAAAATTTTTAATTAGACGAACAATTTTACGTTTTTTGAAATACATTTTTGAATAGTTGACATTTTTAATTTTTGAAATTGTAAAATTTTAGATTTTTTGAAATTTTGATATATTTTTGAAATTTCAAACATTTTTATTCGTTTTTTTTTTAAATTTTGGTTTTTTTTTAAATTTTAGAATTTTTTTTATACATTTTCGAAATTTTTGAACTTCTTAAAAAATTTAAAATGATTACGGTCAATTTTATTGATATTTTATTTAAATTGACTGAAAATTCAACTAATGCCAAAATGTTTTACTGTATTTTTCAATATTTTTGCCCCTAAACCGTTCAGCAAAATTTTGCCGCAGTTAAAGGGTTAACAAAAGAAAAAATAATAAATTATGACCCCTATCCATGGGTATGCGTTTCGGTCTATTTTCATCAATTTTTCTAATTTGGTTGTTACTTTATCAAAACCTTTTTCCATATTTCCTTTGGTCTGTCTCATTTTATTTTTCTCAGTTATTGCATCTCTCTAGCTTGCAATTTATTTTTTATGTTGTTGATAAGTACTCACGATTCGCTGCCGTTACTTACTATTGGTCTTTGCGAATTGTCTTAAACACTATAATTTTGGCTTTCACTGATATTTATTTTTTTCTAATAAATGTTTATTTCATTACATGATGTTGTTATTGTGTTTCCGATACTATAATTAATGTTTATGTCCTGGTTTCCATTTCGTTCAATTGTCACTCTTATATATTTAACGTATAATACCAAATATATTTATTATTAATGATTTATTACAATAATAAATTTCCTTATAAATGATTTAAGATTTACAAGAACTCCACAAATCGTTTAAAAATATTTAATCTTGGCATAATGCCACTTAAACAGAATCTGGAACAAAGAATCTTTTATTTGGCAAACGTTAGGGTTAAACCATACTAACAAAACTATGGGATAACACAAAATATGAATAAAACATATGCTAGAATAAATGTAACTTTGACTAACAAAAAAAACTGTAAAAGTTTTAGTAGAAGGAAAAAGAAGAAACGACAGATCTGAAATTCCAACAAGACTTCGTTTAATCGTATTAAACAAGAGTAAAACATTAGTAACCAAAATTTGACTATTTTTACTTATTTTATAATAAAAGTATCAAAGAATTTCAATAAAATTGAAAACTATTATTTCAGTTATTAAGAGGCATAACTAAAACTACATACATTTTTGAAATCAGTATTTTAAAAGGTTTCTCATTAAAAAAAAATTGTCATCTAAAGGGGGATTACCGAAGGGTCGAAACTTTTCTGCTATAGTCTACTATAATGATTTCAAAAATAGACCTTTTCCAATGTTTTTCTCATTTTTCTAAAAAACAGACTAGTTAATAGGGGAAGAATAACACTCATTCCAGTGTACTATATAATTTATTTAAAACAAGGACGATTTTTTTAATATTTAATGTTTGACTATTTCAGATTAGGGATTTTCTTATTAATCTTTTTTAATAATTTCAACGCTTATTTGTAATAACTTTTTATATTTTTAACGATATTTTCTAATACGAACCATATATTTTTTTCACATCTTAAAGTCGAGCTTACAACAAAAGTTAAAAAACTGAAAATTTGTAAACTAATATTTTGCTTTGAAAAAATTACAGCTTATTTAAAACACAAAAGTTTTAAAAAAAAATTCCTAGCAGTAGGGTCGACAGGGGGAAGTAGATTTCTGTTTAAATTTGAGACTTTCGTCCTTCCCCACCCCACGATATGGTCAAATCGAAAAAAGTTTAAAACGAATAAATTTTATAATAATTAGGACATGAAAAAAGTCTAATGACCTGTTTCAATATTTTCAAAAATAGCGGAGATATGAATTTATTGAAATTTCAACCCCTCCAGTTCCATCCCCTTAGACCCGATTAAAAAAAGTTTCAGACAAATTACTTTTATAATAATTAGAACATTAAATGTTTTATGACCTGTTTTAATATTTTTGAAAATTGCAGATATAATTTTTTTGAAATTTCAACCCTCTCTAGTTCCACCCCCGTCAGTCGGATTAAAAAATGTTTCAGATTAAAAAAGGTTTCAGATAAATAAATTTTCTTATGACCTGTTTCAATATTTTTGAAAATGGCAGATATAATTTTTTTGAAATTTCATCCCCCTCCAGTTCCATCCCCTTAGGTCCTATTAAAAAAAGTTTCAGACAAATTAATTTTATAATAATTAGAACATTAAATGCTTTATGACCTGTTTTAATATTTTTGAAAATGGCAGAGATATAAATTTTTTGAAATTTCATCCCCCACCAGTTCCATCCCCTTAAGCCCGATTAAAAAGAATTCCAGACAAATTAATTTTATAATAATTAGAACATTAAATGTTTTATGACCTGTTTCAATATTTTTAAAAATGGCAGATATAATTTTTTTGACATTTCAACCCTCTCTAGTTCCACCCCCGTGGGTCGGATTAAAAAAAGTTTCAGATAAATTAATTTTATAATAATCAGGGCATAAAAAAAGTTTCATGACCTTTTTTAATATTTTCAAAAATGGCGGAGATCTGAATTTTTTAAGATTTCAACCCTCTCCTATTCTCACCCCTCTAGAGGTAGAATGCCGATTTACAATACGCAACGAATTAGTACCCTAAAAAATTTTTGTACCAAATTTGGTGTCGATTAGACAAAAATTACGATCTCTATCTATACCGATATTTTTTTTACTGATTCTTATTCTTCAGGTCATAAACGGCCTAGCGCCCCTATTCCCGGGTCTGGGTCCCATCATTGAATCGATTACAATAGGTAAATTCCATATATGGAAATCTACCTAAAAAAGAAATTATTTTTGCAGAGAACAAATTTAAAACGGTTTTTAGCGTATCACAAATCGTAAAAAACCAACATCCAATCTTTAAAATGTCTATTTACCTACCCGCACTATTTTACGGAATTTTTACTGGCTCCGTGGGACCTGAGAACGTGGGCTTTGCAAACAAAACTTTTTCCATGGGCTTTGCGAACACGCATACCTGGAATTAATCTAAGCGCTGACCATCGGTGAGACTTGCGAACGTATTTAAGATTAGAACTATAAAACTATTTCTATATGATATTATTAAATTATTATTTGATCAGAAAATTAATGAAATTCTAAATAAGTTAGACCAAGATGGGAAAATTTCGAATGTTAATTAAAATATTTGAATAACTTAGTTTTTTTGTCAAAGTGCAACTATATAGAAATTTATCTATTTTAGTAAATATTTTATTATAATACGTTTTTAAAAACTGAATAAAATGTTTTCTATTTAATCTAACGTCAATAGTGTTAATGGCTTTTTCTTTTTAGTTTTAAAAGAATATTTTGTTTGTATTTCTTTCTTCTTTATTCAAGTTGATAAATAAATAACAGTTAATCTTTCAAATTGTTTATATTATTTCCATTTTCAAAATTAAAAATTACTCACTTTACCCACTTTTTCCGAAAGTTTTGTTAAATAATAAATATTAATGCAACTTGAGAATTAAAAATAGGATTATTCCTAATAATAAAATGTTAAAAAAATTACAAATGCGCAGGATTTTTCTGAAATGTAAATATCTCAATAAATATATTATAAAAGTTGTGTGTGAAAAAATAACTGAAATAAAATATTTACTGAATTATTTTTATAATTTTAACACTCTTTATCTATACTACTACTAATAAATATTCAACCCCGCGGTTCGCAAAGCCCACGTTCGCAAAACCCACGCCACCTTTTTGGCTGTTTCGTCTTGATTTTTCTTATTTTTTTTATATTTTACACTACATTTTCCTACCATCAACATACTGCTAAGAATTTTTTTGTTTAAAAAATGATTGAGCCTAGTCTAATATGCCAAGAGGACATTTTATAATACTACGTAATTTTTTTTTAAAAATATATGAACAATTAATTTTAAATTTATTTGAATTATTTGTGTAATATAAAATCAAAAGGGCTGTGAAATGATTGTAATAAAATTAGTAATAATAAATAATTATTCTCATTCATATATACTTTTAACTATAAAATCGTAAAGTATAAACCTAGTTAGTATCCGAGCATAATATAATAAAAGTTGAACTAAATAAAAATTTTTAATTACATATAATGCACATTCGTTCAATAACCCCTAATACATTAGGTAGGTAAAAAATTAGTAATCATAAATAATTATTATCATTCATATTTTTAACTATAAAATCATACAGGATAAGCCTAGTTAGTATCTAAGCATAATATAATAAAAGTTATACCTAATATTAATTTTTAATTCTATATAATGCACATCCCTTTATTCGTTCACTAACCCCTACTCCATTAGTCTATATTAAAATTTTTAGTGCATTCTGTATAATATCCATTATTTTGTTGTCACGATATCGGTATTTCCCTCATACTCATCGATATAATATATTATAAAAATATATCCTTGACTTTTTCACGATATTTAGGGGTTCTCTTCCTATAAATGTATCAATCAAAATGCTTCTACCTCTTATAAACGGCTATTGAACCTTTAGAAAATCGATACGTAATTATAGGAAAACAAATTTTAAATAAAATATGAGCACGATTATTCATTACGCGGAAATTATTGCTTAATTTGTTTTATAAACTTACTTTATTGTTTACTTTTGAAAGTTTTTTATTAATTGCCATTTTTAATTTATTTTATTGTTACCATAATTAAAATTATAACAAAATTAAATAAAATTTTATATGCAACTAAAAAATATAAAATTAATGAATTTGTTAACAAAATTAAAAAAAAATTAGCTTTTTTATAGGAATTATATTTATTGTTTACTTTTAAAAATATTCGTTTTAACAGAATTAATTATTTAATAAAAAATTCTTCGCCGTTTTTAATTTATTTTTATTTTGCCATAATTAAAATTATAACAAAATTAAATAAAATTTTATATGCAACTACAAAATATAAAATTAATGAATTTGGTAAAACAATTAAAAAAAAAATTTAGCTTTTTTTATAGGAATTATATTTATTGTTTACTTTTAAAAGTATTCGTTTTAACAGAATTAGTTATTTAATAAAAAATTCTACGGCATTTTTAATTTATTTTTATTTTGCCATAATTAAAATTATAACAAAATATTAAATTAAATTTTATATGCAACTAAAAAATATAAAACTAATTAATTTGGTAACAAAATTAAAAAAAAATTTAGCTTTTTTATAGGAATTATATTTATTATTTACTTTTAAAAGTATTCGTTTTAAAATAATTAATTATTTAATAAAAAATTGTTCGCCATTTTTAATTCATTTTTATTGTTACCATAATTAAAATTATAACAAAATTAAATTATACGTAATTAAAAAATATAAAATTAATTTGTTAAAAAAAATTGCGGTAATATTATTTTTAAAATATGTTTTCAGTTTCACCATCAATTTTAATTTTTATAATGAACAAAAAATATACAGAGTGTTTAAATCTCATTCTAAATTGCTATCTTGGAAACCGTAAAAAAAGGTGTGAAAAATTCAAAATGTATTTATTTTAACAATATTCAGAAAAAATAACAATTTCGGACTTTTCCTTCCGGTAATTTTATTTAAAAAATATCGAAATTCGCGCGCAAAAATAATTTTACTTGATTAGATATTTTTCGTTTCGAGTTTATAGTTCCACCATCAATTTTTGTTCTGAAAATAGGTATGAATTTTATTTTTCCATCTCATTTTAGGTATTAAAGTGCCACTTTTACTCCCTTGGCATTAAAGAACTATTTTACTCGGGGGTAATATAACAGGAGCTCATTTAGATTTTTTATTCTTTTTTTTTAATAACTTTTCATAACCATGAAGTAATCGATTAAGTTATTGGGGATTAAAATTAGTACTTTAGTCCCTTGGTACATAATATACTAATTTAATATTAAGAATATTATAGCATAATATTTGCTAATTGAAACTGTTAAAAAAATTTAAAAGTCTGTCATTTCAAAAATACAAAGACTCAAAATTTCGAATTTATCTTCTTTCACTATTTGTAAAGTTATTTAAAAAAATATTGAAACATGCAGATTTTTTCTTGGCAATGACTAAAAAAAGTGTCAGATTTTTAAGATAACTATTTTTTTTTAATTAAATAATTTATATCAATAATAAAAAAATGTCCATACAAGGGATTTATTCTTTAACATTTGTTCATGAAGATTTTTACAAAACGTTATGAAAGTAACATTTTTAATCGGTATAATTTAGTTATTAACTATGAATTATTATCTCCATTATAAAACTTTTTTGTACGGTAGTAATTTCTTGTAAAATTAATCTTTTATTAGTTATTTGTATAACTAGTGCAAAAAGTTTATATTTGTTGCACGATGCAATCATGCTGAGTGCAACAAATATGATTTTTGCATATGTTGCACACAGCATTTTTTTTTCGATCAAATTAAATTTTTTATTTAAAATTTTATATTAAAATGAACAAGAATTGTGGATTTGAGAAAAGAGAGAGACCAATTTAAGGAAAACTAAAAAAATCCTAATAGTTATGGTCTCTCCCTATTCTCACAACTAGAATTTTTTATTTAAAATTTTGAAAAAATTCTCATATACAGAATATTTTTTTCCCATTCTATTAACAGTCAGTACGTTTTCATAACGTCGATAGTTTTTTTGTTACGAGGGTTAAACAATATAAAAAACTAAAAATTTGATGACAAAAACAACTTTTATGTTAATTAACAAGAATAAAAAAATAATATATTAAAATGAACTAATAACATTCAAAAGAGAATAAATTATACTATAAGTGAGAATTTTTTCAAAATTTTTAAGCAAAAATTGTAGACTTGAGAATAGGGAGAGACCAATTTAAGGAAAACTAAAAAATCCTTTTAGTTATGGTCTCTCCCTATTCTCACAACTAGAATGTTTAATTTAAAATTTTGAAAAAATTCTCATATAAAGAATATTTGTTTCTCTTTCTATCAACAGTTAGTACGTTTTCATAACGTCGATAGTTTTTTTGTTACGAGGGTTAAACAATATAAAAAACTAAAAATTTGGTGACAAAAACAACTTTTATGTTAATTAACAAGAATAAAAAAAATAATATATTAAAATGAACTAATATCATTTAAAAGAGAATAAAACATACTATAAGAGCATTTTAAATACAAGAAATATTATTAACGTTATTTTCACAAAACTATTTATTTTTTTGACCGAATTTCGAGTTATTTTTTTGCGTACTTTTTGCACTAGTGCAAAAAATAGCACGATCGTAGAAAAATAAGTTAAAATTATACTAATCATTTTAAATTTTCACAAACAAAATTATTTATAAAAAAATAATAAATTACAAAAATGTTAAAAATTATTTCTTGCTTAAGAAAACCGATTATTTTGGAAAACTTATGGTTTTTATTTAAACTTAATATTATTTATTTATACTGATTATTATTTATTGGCGTTGGTGTATATTTTTTATAAAAATTTGAACTTATATTTTTGTATATTTTAACGATTTTACAAAAAACCTAAAAAATAGATATATTTGCATTGATCTCTATATTTATTATTCCTAAGGAAGATACTAAAAACATGTATAATTTTTCATAAAAAAATCAATTTTTTGAGGTGCATTTATGTATAGAGGTAAATCGATATATTTTCATCCCTGGAAACTATAATTAAATTAAAGAATGAAGTCTAAAATATTATGATGTTAAATAATTTAGAAACAAATTAAAAATGTTACAATATTTTAAAAAATATAATTTAGAAAATTTAAAAAGGACAAAAACGTAATATTTTTAAAATATCAATTTTTTTTATAAAAATTGGGACCTATATTTTTGTATATTTTAACGATTTTATAAAATAGATATTTTTGCATTGTTCTCTACATTTATTATTCTTGAGGAAAGTACTAAAATCATGTATAATTTTTTATAAAAAAAATCAATTTCTTGAGGTGCATTTTGTATAGAGGTAAATCGATATATTGTCATCCCTTGAAACTATGATTACATTAATAAGAATGAAATATTAAAGGATGTTAAATAATTTAGAAATAAATTAAAAATATTACAATAATATAATTTAAGTATTAAATTAAATTAAAAAGACAAAAATGTAAAATTTTTAAAATCTTAAACAATTACTATGACTTTTTGGAAAATTCTTTTTCAAATGTTATAAAAAAAATTGTGTGCAATTATACTGCATCAAAAAGTAGAGCAATCCAAAGATCGGGGTTAACGAACATCCCTCTGAACAGTTCGATCGTTAAACTTGACGTCAGAATTATCCTGCACTAAATAACTCACCTTTTTTTTCCATAGCCAACTTTATCGAGCTCGATATGACGGTATGCTGCATAAGTAGCCATAGTGAACAACCGAAACTCAAAAAATCAGAACCGCGACAACGAAAGAAACAAACAAAAGCACTTGGTTATTGAGCCTACTCGATCGAACGCCGAAACAGCTGACTGTCGACTGATAGAGCTTGTGGTGCACTATGTTTTATACTGTAGCCGGCGTGTGCAGTGGGCCATGTGATGGTTGGAGTTTGTTGTATCTATGGGTTCGTTTGTTTTGTTGTTTAGTTTTATTTGTTGATAGATAGAGGGTGCTTTGCTTTATTTATGACAGGAAAGGGATGAGAGCGACAGCGTTCAAATGTTCCCGGAAACTAATTATATAAATATACACGATGTGTTTCAAAAGTATGTTGCTGAAATTCAGAAAGAAATAAGATAAAACAAAACTGATCACTATCCTGCAACAACCGTTTATCTTTAATATATGTAATATGTATTTACCTTTATTTAACTGCGAACTGAGGAGTGTGACATTTTGCATAGTTAAAGTTTATATGCAGGAAATTAATTTAAATATAACATTCATTGTAACGAATCCTAATCAGGTCAATTTTTAGTATTATTTTTTTAGAAACAAGTTTTTACTTTTCTTTACTGCAATTTTATTTTTGAAGTGAAAACTTCTCTTGGCGCGTTGGACATTTTTTAAATTAAAAAAATTAGGAAAAAATGTGAAAAAATAAAAAATAGGGAAAAATAGGAAAAACAGGAAAAAATAGTAAAAAGAGACAAGGAGATTTTTTTTTAAAACATGAAAAAATGGAAACACTAGCAAATAGTACTAATATAGGGAAAATTCGAAAAAATGAGGAAACCAGAAAAAATAAAAAAAAACCGGGTAAAATATAAAAATCTGAGAATAAAATGGGACAAAATAGGAAAATATAGGCAAAAATAGAAATAATACGAAAAAATCTAGAAAAATAAAAAAAAATCGGAAAAAATAAGAAAAAATTTAAAAAAATTGGAAAAGTAGAACAAAAAAATTGGAAAAAAGGGAAATATAGGCAAAATGACCATATAGTGAAAATTAGGAAAAGTAAAAAAATGGGAAAAATAGGCAAAAGTAGAAAAAAGTAGGAAATTATAATATAGGGCAAAATGGATAAAATGGGGAAAACTAGAAACAAATAAAACAAAATGAAAAAATTGGGAAAAAAATGACCATATAGTGAAAAATAGGAAAAGTAGAAAAAAAAATGGGAAAAACTAGTGAACTATAGGCAAAAAGAGGAAAAAAATAAAAAATAATAAAAATAGGAAAAAATAATATACACAGAGAAAAATAGGAAACAATGGGTCAAAATAGGAAAAAAGTAGAAAAAAAATAGGAAAAAATAGTAAAAAGAGAAAAGTAAAAAAATTTAAAAAAAAACATGAAAAAATGGAAACCAAAGCAAATGGGAATAAACTAGCAAATATAGGGAAATGGGTAAAATGAGGAAAATTAGAAAAAATAGAAAAAGTACAAAAAAAATGGGAAATATAGGGAAAAATGGATAAAATGGGGAAACCTAGAAAGAAATAAAACAAATCAGTAAAAAATAGTAAATAATAGGAAAAAATAGTAAAAAAAGTAGGTAAGAAAAATAAAAAAATATGAAAAAATGGGAAACAAAAGCAAATGAGGACAAAATAAGAAATATAGGGAAAAGGGGATAAAATGAGAAAAACTAGAAAAAACAAACAAAAAATAGTAAAAGCAGGGAAAATATAGAAAAATAGATAAATTAGGGAAAAATACGAAAAAATCGAGAAACATTTAAAAAAGTAGAAAGAAACTGGAAAAATATTGAAAAATAGGAAAAGTAGAAAAAAAGGGAAAAAATAAGGAAATATAGATAAAATGATCATATAGTGAAAAATAAGAAAATTAGAAAAAAATGGGAAAAAAGGGAAATATAGGCAAAAATAGGAAAAAATAAGAAATAATAAAAATAGAATATACAAAGAAAAATAAGAAAAAATGGGTCAAAATAGGCAAAAATATAAAAGAAATTAGCAAATAATTGGAAAAAATGGATAAAATGGGGAAAACTAAGAAAGAACTAAAACAAATCAGTAAAAAACCAGTAAAAAAAACATGAAAAAATAGAAAACAATAGCAAATAGGAATAAAATAGGAAATATAGGAAAAATGGGAAAAAATAGTAAAAATTAATAAAAAACAGTGAAAACAGGGAAAATAGGGAAAAATGGAAAAATTTATACAAAATTAGGAAAAAACACAAAAAAATCGGGAAGAATTTAAAAAAAAAAGAAACAAAATTGGAAAAAGTAATAAAAAATAGTGAAAAATGGGAAAAGTAGAAGAAAAAAATGGGGAAAATAGGGAAATAAAGGCAAAAATTGGAAAAAAATAAGAAATTATAGAAATATAAAAAAATACACAGAGAAAAATATAAAAAAATGGGTCAAAATAGGTAAAAGTAGCAACAAAAAAATAATAAATAATAGAGAAATATAGGGAAACATGGATAAAATGGAAAAGAACTAGAAAGAAATAAAAAAAATCAGTAAAAAAAGTAAATAATAGGAAAAATAGTAAAAACAAAAAGTAAGAAAAATGAAACAAACATGGAAAAAAGGGAATAGCAAATGGGAATAAAATAGGAAATATAGGGAAAAATGTATAAAATGGGGAAAACTGGAAAAAATTAATAAGAAATAGTAAACAGCAGGAAAAATATACAAATATAGGTAAATATAGAAAATATAGACAAAATTAGGAAAAAATACGAGAGAAATTAAAAAAAACTGAAAAAATAGTGAAAAGCAAGAAAAAAGTTGGGAAAAAATAGAGAAATATAGGCAAAAATAGGAAAAAATAGGAAATTATAAAAATAGGAACATGGAATACACAGAGAAAAATAGGTGAAAACGAGTCAAAATACTCAAAAGTAGAAAAAAATAGGAAATAGTAGGGAAATATAAGGAAAATGGATAAAATAGAGAAAACTAAAAAGAAATAAAACAAATCAGTAAATAATGGGAAAAAATGGTAAAAAAAAGAAGTAAGAAAAACAAAAAAATATGAAAAAATAGACAACAATAGCAAATGGGAATAAAATAGAGATATAGAGGAAAGGGGTTAAAATGGACAAAACTAGAAAAAATAAACAAAAAATAGTAAAAAGTAGGGAAAATATAAAAAAATAGGTAGAAATAGGAAAATATTGATACTCCAATAAAAACCAAGTAAACTTATCAAAATGATATAATTAATTTAAGCTATAGCAACGCACCTAAAACAAACCATTTCTTAAAGTATCTATTTCTATTATCTTTATACAGAAGCTTTTATAAGTAACCAAACCTTAAAAAATTCGTCAAAAACCTACGCAATAGTTTATCCACGTGGACGGTAATTATTAAAAAAAGAAAAAAAAAACATATAATATCTCGCTTTTTGTTAAAGCCACCTTGAAATATTAGTTCTAATGAACTTTCCATTATATTTATTTTATATAGGTGTATTTAAGGTTTAGGAGAGTATTTTCTGCTTACTTTTGAAATCCGACAATAAATCATTGTCACCGGTGGACTGTGATTAGAATCTACGAGCTAGGATTGGTCGACCAATAATAATTATTCCTAATCTATATATAACGACATTTTTCATAAGTTCTCCCTTATACTTTGTCGTTTTATACCTTTTTAGTTTTTCTGGTTCACTGTTAGTTGGAACCTAATAATAAATATACAATGTGTCCCAATTAATAATAATGATTCTTTATAGGACAATACACGTGGTCTTCAAATTAATGATCTCAAACAATCTCTATTTTGGGGTGGCTTACAATAGAAAAATAATAAATATTACAAGTAAATGAAATAAAATTATATCTGGTAGGTTTTTTGCACTATGGGACTTAAACTTTTGTTTTTTATTACTTTAATACATGGGACATTCTTGTAGAATATGTTTAATAGTGTGACGAACCAACTTCCGGTATATTGTTTTTATTTTTTTTAGCAATTTTTAATGGTATTTTGTTATATTTAATGTGTTCTGTTTATCTAGTTATCTAAGTCATTCGACTGTCAGCACATGTTTCTACAAAACGATAATATATACTTGAACCATTTGAAAAAATATTAATGTCCCAATTTAAATTACAAAAGTTAGAATGTTGAAATATTAGAAAATAATTCTTTTCACGCCTAAATATTGAGGGCTAGATAACGAGCATGAGAACGAAAAGAATAAGGGACCACACAAGATTATGACGTTAAATATCTATCCTTCTTTGTTTTATTTGTCTGGGGATGGTATTTGGTTTATTAAAACTGCTTGTGGGTTATTTATAGATTTGCGTGCAATAATGTCTACTTTTTAATTGCTTACTATGCCACAATGTGATGGGGTCCATAAAAGTTTAATGATTTTTTTATTCACCTTGTAAATGTTACAGAGTGGAAAAATACTCAGTAAAATATATTGTGTAAAAGGGACCATTTTTATGGGTAGCAAATACAATTGACTCGAGAAAACAAAGAACAAGAGTTTGTTTATTTAGGAAAACATATGTTATATAAGGTAATAAAGAACAAAGTCAGGTACCACAAAATTAAATTATAAAAAAGTACTAGTAGGCAACTAGTTTCGGTCACTGACCATCATCAGATACAAACGTTCGCAATTAGTCATGAAATGTAAACAAATTCTAAAATCAAACTTACCAATATTAAGTACTAAAAAGGGAAGAAATTAATCATATAAGTGAAGGACCCATCAAGGGTAGAGGGTAAATTAGATAAAATTAAACATGATGGTACTTGAAAGTATTGAAATAATTATATAAATTGAAAAAAATTTATAAATTTTTTTTAAAGTATTTAAACAAATCGCTCCTTAGGGGTAGCAGTGATTCCCCGCACATAGTGATACCATCTACAGGGGGATGGATCAACATCCCGGACAAGGAGAAATAAACATATAAATAGCCACCCTACGTGAGGGCTCGAAAGAATTGACCACTCGGTATTCATAACAGTTAAAACTGTGAAATTATTCGTAATATTAATAATAGAAGGTTAACAAGTGCGAAACAAGAAAGTGACATGACATGTGACAGATGACAGTAAAAAGATAGTACCATCCTACACGTTAAAATGCCTAGGGTAATAACAAATTTATAAAAACTAATATAGTACTAATAATGGCAAAAATTATTCCGAAACACAGTTAATACAGAGACAAGTTATATAATAGAATTTAGAAAAAATGCAAGAACTTAATTACAATGTAAAAGCTTGATTAAGATTCGGTACAGGCAAGGTAAGGAAAAAGAAGAAATAAAAAAGAATTAAGAAGGAAAAAGAATAAGAGGTTGACATGGGAAGAAAAAGGAAGGTTAAACATCAAATGTGACAAAATAACAACAATAACAAGGGTGGGGGTGGGGGCGGTGAAACAGGAGCAGTCAAAATCAAAAGAAACCGAGATTATCAATGGAAACTAAATGAGGATCCAGTATAATTATATGTTATATATTTTAAGCTTGGCAGTTTTTGGGCAAGTTTTGGTCATAAACATTTGTGCTTCGCCGGAAATGATATGACTTATTTTGCCTAGTCGCGCTTGTTCAAGAGGATTTTAAACATATCGAGAAATGCAAAGATTTATTAATTTTTTATCAATGTCAATATTTTCCGAGAATTTATAAAACCTTTTTTTAGTAAATGCCCAGTTTGGTTCCGGTTAGAAATCCCAGAATAACCAGTTAATTTTTATGTTTCGTTGGGTAAAGGCCTGTTTTAGGCATCTTTGAGTTTTTGTCGGTCAGGAGGGTTTTTAAGAATTAATTAATCCTTTTTATAATTTCGCATCATTTCGATAAATATTTGTTTTATTTTTATTCATTTTTGAATTTATGTTTTTATGTTTATAAATATTTAACCCTCACCAATAAATTAGTTAGAAAAAGTACGAAGTTTTATTTACAATCGTAATAATAATCAACTTTACTAATTAATAATTAGTGAAAATTGGTGATATTTCCCCTATCAACGGAAAAGGTACTTAAAACTTTATAGATTTCACTCAGGATCTTCCAAATACGCAGTGAATAGAACCAACCCCCTTCCCCATTCAATCAGGATGGGATAAATCTTCAATCACTGATAACATAGATTTGTATAATTAATATGTCAATAATTATCATTTTATTGCAATTCACGCGCGTCGAGGTTCGCTCGGCTTAATAAGAGATATTTTGTTGTAATAATATTAATATTTATATAGAAAGAAAGCACCATTAGTACATAAGAGAGAGTTGCAGATAGAAATTTTATATTTATGTGATTGCACTAAGAAAATCTGTGATAATAATAAAGTTTCTGTGGAGATGTCTAGCTTTGAATATGAATTGTACTTCTCCCGTGAATATACTAGATGTTTTTTGGTGACTGGTATAGTTGTTGGAAGCGATATTTGAAATTGACTTATTCATGTTTTACGAGGGATTATGAGGGTTTTTCTGCTTTATAGGCAACTGTTATAAATTTTTTAAAGAAATGGTACCTCTTTTAAAATTGAAATATGGACCGTATAAATTAGTATAAAAAAAACACAACAATACTACAAATGAATAACTTGTAATTTTATACAGTAATTTATATAAATGTACTACATAACTCAATATTAATATAATATTTACAAAAAAATAGTTATAATATAGTAAAAATGAGGGGTATTCCCACCCAACTTTCCGAACACTCCTAGTAAATTAATTGTTTAATGGATTATTTTAATTTTTCTGCATCAAAATATATTAATAAAATTAGTTCACAAAAATTAAAAAAAAACTAAATTTTTTGTAAATTTTTTTTTTTAACTTTTTATAATTTTGTATTATTTTAAAATTATGAAATATTTCACACATGATGTACTTTTTGATCCCTTTCGGATTTACCATTTTCGATAATACAAAAGGACAAAATTTTTTTTTTTATATTGGTTATAATAATTACAATGTTAAAATTCGAAAAGGCTAAAATATTTTCTAAATTTAGAATTTTATATTACCTATCGAATGGTATAAATCCCATTTTAATATATTTAATGTTTGTAAAGTTAACCTTAAAAAAATTAAACTTTATTTGAAAAATTTTAAAATCAATAAATAATTAATATCTCATTCAATTTTATTCAAAATGGGAAACAGACCTTTTTTTAGATTTTCTGGATCAAAATGCATTAATAAAGTTGGTTTAAAAAACTAAAAAAAAATCAAATTTTCTGTCAAAAATTCATTGAATTGTTTTAACTTTTTAAATTTCTGCTATAACTTTTAAAAATACTATGTTAAAATTATGAAATAATTTATACACATAGTGCTTTTGGATCCTTTTCGGATATGCTATTTACTTTTTTGATTTATTTTATACTTATTGATAAAACGAAATTACAAAAAATTTAAAAAAAATTCTTTATTTTGGTTATAATAATTACAATTCTAAATTCTAAGAAACCAAAATACATTCTAAATTTAGAGTTCTATATTATTTCTCGAATGATGAAAATTCCAATTCAATAACTTTAATATTTTAGAAGTTATTCAATTTAGCTTAAAATCGTAATATAATTTTAAAGATTTGCCAATTTTTAAAAAAAATTCCGCAATTTTTGTAATAACATTTTGAAAAAAATTATAATTATAAAATTAATTATTACAAATTTAAAGATATTTTTTTTAAATTTTTAATATTAAAATTTAACTAAAAAATAATAATTTAATAAGGATAAAAATTGCTTAAAAATTAAAATAAAAACTATCGGCGAAACTATGCGGAACTCGAAAAAAAAGTAAAGACAAAATTTGTAGAAAATTTTATGTTCTACAATTTTGATTTTTCGTAAATTTTCATAAAAATCCATAATTTTGTCTCAAAATCTAAAAAAAAGTCACAAATGTCTATGTACATTATTTTCACGCCCTCTAGCGACGAAACTATGAGGAATTCAAAAAAACGGTAATATCAAAATGTGTAGAAAATTTTATGTGCTACAACTTTCATATCTTGTAATTTTTCATAAAAAGGCATTATTTTCGCAATTAAAAAAAAATATGAAAAAAAATTACTTTTTGATAAATCTGGCAACAATGGCAAAAGTTTTTGAAAATTAAAGTCATTTGAAATTAAACTATAACGTATAAAAAATATATGTGTAAAACTTTATTGCCATCTTGTTTAGTAATGACGTCATCACTTATAGCAGCTGTCACTTCTGGTTGTCCGATTAACTCCAAAATATATACAGGTCATATCCTTGCTATCCTAAATATGTATATAAAATTTCATCTAAATCGGTTCAGCCGTTTAGACGTTATCGTGTTCACACAAAGACACACACACCCACAGACACACACACAGACACACACACACAGACACACACACACAGACAGACATCATGCTAAAAATGGTATAAATGGATTCAGGTGACCTCAAAACGTAAAGATCCGTTAAAATCTGGGTATGGTCAAAATATCATGATCGCAATACTTTCCTTCTATACAACTCTGTTGTTCGGAGAGTAAAAACATTTCTTTTTGTTTCTTAATAATTATAATTGACCCTATATAATTTTCTAGAAAATTAAAATTGCAGATTGTTGTTGGAAAATAATAGATAGCTTAACACTTACTATTTAAGTATAGGCCAATACCTATTATTTTAAAAACAAAATTTGTAATACGGACCAGTGAGTCGTCTAAGCTTTGGACCGAGGTTGAATTTATGGCCGTACTCATAAACCATTGTTAAATGTGTTTAAGGGTAGGTAGTTTATGACAGTCAACCTTTATAACGACTATAACTTTTTTCCCAGCTTGCTATTCCTACTCCAACATAGGTGTATCAAATTATCCATTATTATAATAACCTTAATATGTTTTAAATAACTTTTAACTAGAATTTATACCCAATTTATCAAATTATTATATTTTCAACTGTGTTAAACAACTTTCTTTAAAATTAATTATAATAAAATTTCTTTTCCGTCAGAATTGTGTTTTTATGACCACATTTAAATAAGTACCTTTACTTTTAATTTTTCAACAAATTAAATAAACATAAATCTAGAACTCAATTTTTTTAGCTTAATAATACTAGAAATAATCGGTTTTACAACGTGTCAAAATTTTGTTACTAAGAATAAAATTAAACTTTTTTTTCCTATCATGAATTTTTTATTTATTTTTTACAAAATGAACCGCATAATGATTTCAAATTTCAAAATTTCCACTATAGAAAATTTAGCATTAGTTATTCCACTAATTAACCAAGTTAGTCCCATTAATATGGTATTTAAAATATATCTTAGTATGTTACTTAATCTAATCTAATAATTAAAATTCGTTAACTATGAAAAACACAATATTACAAATTATCATAATTTTTGAAAAATATTTGTAGTATTAGTAATGAAAAATTTTTTCACATTAACAGTAATGTGTCATTTTGCTGTAATAAAATAATAGTTTAATGAAACATTTTGTAATCTCATGAAAAGGAATTTTGACACATCATTTAGACACAAATCAATTATTTTATATTGAATAATTATTAATACAACATAAAATGCAAAAATGGTAAAAACTTGATAATATTAACTTCTTTCTGCCAAATAGTTTTATATTCCACGAAATTAAGAATTTACTTATTATAGATTTGGTCGAATATTTTTAGGACAATCAGATGAAATATCTGAGCCGTACAAATGTGGCGGATCAAAAAGTTTTTTTAACGGAAATTTCGAGCATTTTTCGAGCTTCTCAATAGTCTTTTCAAGCTTTCCCAAGAAGTCGGAAAAATTATTCCAAACTTCGATAATTTACCCTACTTTGAACCTGTACAAATTTATCCGCAATGATAGAAGCCAGAGTAACTTTTACTTAAATTATCAGTATCTTACTGAATTTCCTTTCTCATTATTAAAATCTTATTGGCTCTATATGGCCAAAGAAGTAACTCTTTTACTTTTATATTTTCTTTCATATTATTGTTTTATCTCTTTGTATCGGAATAAATTTTTAATTTAATTCCTAACATTAAATTTTGGGTTTCCTAAAGGCCAAATTAGAACAAAAATTTTCTATTTCTTCCCAATGAGGACGTGTGATGCGGTAGCTACAGCAAATTCATTTGTAGTATATGAAAATATACCTAAAATTATTCACAAAAATAGGATTGGCTAACTTTGAAATACTACGATTACTAAGAAATAAATTTTCAAAATTTCCAAGTGACGTCAGCTACATTAATTTGTTTAAAGTAATGTAGATGGCACGACAAGGCATAATTTACAGTTATCTGTCAAATATTACTAAACCAAATAGCCTTAGCGACTTTGACTATTAAAAAAAAAAGAAGAAAGAAGCAAAAAACATAGGCGACACATAAACTATTAAAATAATAGATTATGTTATACTGAAAAGTGACGAGTAAAACGCTGTGACTAGCAGTACATCGGATGTACGTTTATTTTATATATTTGCTTGATAAGTTTGATAATATTTCTGTCACTTTGTTTTTTTCGTAATGCGTATATTATATGGTTTCGGTGTATAAGGGCCCGGAGTTTAATTCCCAGTACGGCCAACTTTTTTATGGTTTGATAATTTTTTTAGCTTCCTAAAAACAACATAAAAATAGTCATTGGTAACCGGTTTGATTTGTACAGTAATAATTTAATTAAAATAATATACTGATCAGTAGTAAAAGGTGTGTTTGCTATTTGTATTGAGGTAAAAAATATAATGATATTTATAGTTCAGTATTTCCAGTGGTGGGTGTATTAGGGCCGGAACGGTGGTTCGGTACCTTTTTTCAGTCCGGTACATTTTTTCAGAATGGATATTTTTTTGAGAGCGACTTGTGGTAGAATTTAATCGGCACAAAGCGTCACATAAGAAAAAAGCGTTATGCCCCCTCCAAGCGACTCTTTTTCTGTTACCACAATATAATTTTTGTCTTGTTTAATTTCTTTTATATTATTTATAGTTATTTTATAGGGAGAGAAAGTTTTTTATATTTTTTCGTTTTGGGCATTTTAATGATTTTTGTTTTTTATTTTATTTTTTTTTGCTTTATTTTTCTGATTTTTAATCATTTTTTCTATGGTTATGGTTTTTTTTCTTTTGTATTCTTATTTTTTCTTATTCCTCTGACTTTTTGCGATTATTTGCGATTTTTCTGCCATTTTCTTCGAATTTTGTTTCGATTTTTTTACTTTATTCGATTTTTTTAATTTATTTTTGTGCGATTTTTAGAGCGCTTGGTCTTTCCGTTTTTTCCGTATTTTACAATTTTATTTTTCATTTTTTTCAATATTTTTGTTTAAATTTGATTTCTGAAAAACAGATTTTTTTGTGATTTTTTGGGTTGTTAAAATTTTTTCTCGTCTTTTTCACATTTTTATGATTTTTTTTTCTATTTTTTCTCATCGTTCCTCATTTTTTCATCATTGTTGTTTTTTTTTCTAATTTTTTCTTATTCCTTTATTTTTTGCGATAATTTGCGATTTTCTTCTCTTATTTTTGGAAGAGAGAAAAAGTTTTTTTATAGTTTTTTGTTTTTTTTTCTCATTTTTATGATTTTTTGTTTTTTTTTTTTTGGTTTTTTTTTCGAGTTTTTCTAACTTTTCCTTATTTTTGTTTGCTCATTTTTTCTTATTCCTCTGTTTATTTGCGATTTTTTTGCCGTTTTCTTGCGATTTTTTTTTAATTCATTCGATTTTTTTATCGTTACAATTATTCTGGTGTTTTGGTTGTTCTTTTTTTTCTTGTTTTTCGTTTTTTTTTGTCGGTTTTTCTCATTTTTCACATTTTTTCATCATTGTTCTTTTTTTTTCTAATTTTATTTTCTATTTTTTTCTCATTTTTCTTATTCTTTTAATTTTTTGCGATTATTTGCGATTTTTTTGAAATTTTGTTGAGATTTTTTTACAATTTATTTCAATTCTTTCAAATTTTTAATTTTTTTTTAAATTTTTTGTGTTTTCTTTTACTATATTTATCAATTTCTCACGGTTTTTTTTGCGTCGTTTTTCTTTTTGCGATATTAAGCGTTAGATTTTTTCGTTTTTTTCCAAATTTTCTTTAAATGTTTCCGATATTTTTTATTTTTTTTCTCCAAAATTAATGTTTATTAGATTTCGCTTTTTTAACTTCTTTAAAACATAAAAATATTGACTGGTAATCATTTTCATTTATACAGTAAAGTGTCTTTTTTCTTGATTTTTTTTTATTTTATTTTCCGATCTACGATATAAATGAGTACATACGATGTACTGCTAGTCACGGCGAAAATAAAAACAATACAATTTTCTTCTTCAGTTCGTATATACTGCCATCTCTGAACAGTTTTATGAAATAATGTAGATATTTTTAATTTATTTTTTTTTTCAATAAAATATAGGTTTAAAAAATTTATAAATATTTTTTCTAGGCATATTTGATAACAGACTTTTAAGTGCCAATTTAAAAATTTTACATAATACGTCCCCATTGATCGTTCAATTCTCCTTTTATATTAGAATATATTATTGAATTTCTAATATTAAACGATGGGTTTCCTTAGAAGATTAATCTTATCCATTTAATTCAATTCTTTCCTTTATGTAAAATATGCAAATAATTTCTATCTGATTGAATGTTTAAACAATGAAGCCCAGTACCCTTGCCTTTGGTGAAGAGAACCTAGAAGAGGACACTAAGAAGACTCATACTATTGTTAACTTAAAAAATAAAGATTTTCTATCCCAGGAATGGTACACACTTTTCCACATATATTTCACCTTTTCCTTGCTTCCTTTTTGATGTGTCTGCTCGCCGAATAGTATGGGGTGGGATCCTCCAATCCTCTTCCATTTTTTCTTTTCCTTTTTTTTCTTTTTTTTTTGTCCCGCAAAATTGAACCTGGATTGCGATAGAAAGTGATACCCAATTCGAACATAGGTCAGTAGAAATTGAATTTAACCCACTACATGGGCTGCAAGAAAATTTGGATGAACAATCCAAATACAATATTAGAAACTTAAAATCTAAACGTTTAACTAAATGAACTGTCCTTAGAAACCCCACAAGAAATTGACCTCTTTGTATTCTTGCAAAATGTCCTTAAATCCACAGGACAAACTTATATCATGGGGCACAATATTAGAAACGAATAATTTAGATATGTCATAGAAGTGAAAAGAATTATCAAACAAATTATTATTTAAACTTGACAAATAAAATTGGACAGAAAAACTGAAGGACGTTATACACACGAAACTATCCCATTAAGTATCTACATCTTTTGTATTAAACTTTTTTCGATAGGACACATATTTCAGCCACAAATCGTTAAAAACCAGCATCCAACCCTTAAAATCTATATTTACCTACCCCCACCCTCTTCCGGAACTTTTACTTAGTTGTCTTGATTTTTTTAATTTACTTATAATTTAACCTAAATTTTCTGAACACTCACATGCTGATAAGAATTTTCCATGAATTCGAGCATTTAAAATTGGTTGGCTCTGATCTACCGGGCCTATATCTCCTTCACTTTTCAACCGATTTGAATATAATTTTTTACATAAATATGAGACACAATTTTGGATTGACAGATGTATGAAAACAAAATGGCCAACTTCCGGTTTCGCCTAAAATGTCACCAACTTCAATTTTTCAAATGGAACATCCTGTACATTTGATGTTTTTTGGATTATACACCTATAATTGTTACGTTTAAATATTTACAAAATTAACAGGTAAATAATTATTTTTAAATTATCCTTTTTTTTCACATTTTTGTCAGATTTTTCTAAAATTACCCTTTTTTCTCATTTTTACTACTTTTTCGATTTAAATTTTCTCTCTTCCTCAAAAACTTCCTCTTGTTTCTCTCAAGTTTTGTCACTTTTTGGTCTCAAGCTTCCTATCTTTTCTCTCAAATTTTGTCACTTTATTACTGAAATTACTCCATTCTCTCTCATTTTTGTCACTTTTTGATTCAAATTTTCTCTCCAAAATTTCCTCTCGTTTTTAATAGGTTTTTTTCCCTTTTTTGTCTCAAATTTTGTCACTTTTGTCCCGAAATTTTCTCTCTCGAACATTACCACTTTTTTTATAAAATTACCTCTTTTTTGTTATTTTTGTCGAATTTCCCTTCTTTTTTGCATAAATACACGTTTTTTAAAAAACTACCCATTTTTTCTAAAATTGCCCCTTTTTTTCTCATTTTTGTCACTTTTTGGCCTTAAATATTCCCCCTTCCTATAAAATTTCTCTTTTGTTTCTCTCAACTTTTGTCACTTTTTTGCCTCAAATTTCCTTTCTTTTTTCCCTAAAATTAATTTTTTTCTCTCATTAAAAGTACCTCTTTTTTTTCATTTTTGTCTAATTTCCCTTCTTTTCTCTTAAATTTTATTACTTTCTTGAGTAAATTACACTTTTTTTAATAAAATTACCTCTGTTTTCGAATATTACCCTTTTTTCACATTTTTGCATTAAATTTTCCCTCTTCCTCCAAAATTTACTCTTGTTTCTCTCAAATTTTTCAATATTTAATCTGAAATTTCCTCTTTTTACCTAAAATTACCTCTTTTTCTCTCATTAAAAAAATACCCCTTTTTAAATTAAACCTTTCTTTTTCATTTTTGTCAAATTTCCCTTCTTTTGTCTCAAATTTTCTCACTTTTTTCTGAAATTACCCCTTTTTTTAGATTACCTCTTGTTACCTATTTTTGTCTCAAAATTCCTCTCTTTCTTCAAAATTTTCCCTCGTTTCTCTCCAATTTTGTGTTCCCCTTAAGAGGATACTTTATATATCAAATTAAAAGTTTTTTAAATTGTGCAAAAACATATTTTAACCGATTAAAATTCTTTAAAAAAAAATTGCATTTAAAAAAAAGTGTATTTAAATAATTATTTGAATTTTAAGGGGCCTTAGGCACCGCGGTGTAAAAAATAGCGTATATACCACAGGACTAAAGTGTCTTTTAATCCCTTAGGTGATTGTTTACAATAAAAGATGCACTTTAGTCCCTTGGTGTATAATATACTATTTTTATTATTATTAGTATTGTAATGTTTATTATTTTTTTATGCTTATAGAACCCTCCCCAAAATAAGAGATTCAGTAATTCATTACAATATATTAAATAACTATTTTAAATTTTATTATGTAACGGTGTCTGTTATTATGAATTTATACATCAAAAATACAATTTCTAAATTGATATTGATGAAAAATACTATTTGAACCTTTTTTTTTAACTGCTATAACATTTTCTTCTGATATTGTTCTAAATCAACAATAAAAACTTGCTTAACTAATAAAATGGATCTATTCTACATTTTTATCTAAGATATCACCTTTTCCAATAACCATTTAAGTATATTTAAACACACTTAAATGTACTTTTTCTTAAACTATTTGAGTTACAGAATAAACAATTAATGATTTCTCGATCTAAATCATTTGTTGGAACCTGTACCGTAATAATTAAAGTCGAGTGTATTTCCGTTAACGTTAATGAAAGTACATGCAGGTTTCTTTTAATATTAATTAGGAGATTTTCCTGTTCTCGATTATTTGCTTTTCTTAAGGATGTTGAGATTTATTAACATAGACATACAGTTTGTTAAATAACGACAGTTTTTTTCTACATCTTATAACGTAATTGTTTAAACAAACATTTGTCAATTATACTGGGTAGCGGTTTTTTTTTATAAATTAGTCAAAATTATGAATAGAGAACCAATTGGAAATCAAAAATTATTTTACACTGGAATCGATCTAACGTTCGTATCAGTAAGAGTTGGGGAAATAACAGACACTACAGACATTGATAATTGGCATTTGGTCTCTGGAGAACAAAACGTCACAGATGAAAGCACGAGAGGTCTGAACACAGTAAGCAAATATAAATGGTTAACAGAACCGAACTTGTTGAAATCCCCCGAATAAGTTGTAGAAAAGTTCTAAGAAATGGAATTGGAAATGAAAAGGCAAAATAATTTGTAACTACCCAATGGACTTATCCAGTAGGAACGAATTTATTGGTTTTATATTAATGAATGAATACCTTATAGAACCCAGTTGCTTATGTTGATTTTCATTGTTCTTATAATATTCATTAATTAATAAAAATTAATAAAAAATAATTAATATATTTTGAAAGTGGCGCTGCTTTTTGACCAATAATTAACGTTTTACTTTCTACAGCATTGCCAATATTCTAGCTTTGTTCGTTTGTAAACAAATATGACATACTTCTTTCCTTCTTTTAATCATAACAAATGAGAAAACGAGAGTTGCCAGTTTTATCGATATGGCAACATAGCCAAATATAATATGTTTCAATTGAGCCACGTCACAAACCACTATAGCCCCGATATTCAAATTTTAAGAATTAATTACAGCCGCAGGATTGGTCTCAGAAGTGCTGGACCCGGTGCAATGTGTTATAGTAGGCCAAAATTATAGAATACAAATATAAAAAAAATCACTGGATGAGTCCATTCTGAGAAATTTTCGAATCACGAATATTTCGATTCATAACCAATTATAGAAAGAAAAAGAAAACTCTCACATATTTAGTATCGGAGTTAGATGAGGAAACAGAAATCTTGGTCAAATATTCTCAAAATATCAGTTTTGCTGAAGAAATATTAGATTTGAAAAACTTTGGGTAAATCAAGGCCACTTTATACACTTACACTGTTTCTCAACGAAACAAGTATAGGCATTCTCAGAATACAAAGGAGACGGAAATAATTTAATTAACTGAAATTTTTTGAAAAATATCCGCCGATTCTTGATCTGAAAATCGCCTTATAAAACTATTAATTGAACATTAACATTATAGATTTGAACACCATATACAAGAACTTATTATGAATGAGATTCGACAAAAATTTTGGATTCTGAAAAATCAAGAAATATAAGAAAAGGAATATACAACAAGTTCCTAGGTCAGCTACCAGAAAGTAGACTCCACAGCTTCATGAGACTAAACAGCCTGTTTAGTTTAGTTTAACATCAACTCAAAATAATTTTCACCCAATAGGCAGGTTCGACATTTTTGTTTTTTAACTGAAATCGAGAGATTTTGTTATTTAAAAACGATCAAAAAAAAATTTGGCGCAAAATATTAATATTTACGTCCGGTATAAGCATTTTAAAATCAACGATCGGCGAGAGGCTGGAAAACGGTACAAGTGCGCGAGACTAGACCGGTGACGTCAGTAGCCATGATCGGTTCGCCCCTGTCCCGCTGCTGCGTCGTATTCACACGCATTTTACAGGGTTACCGTTTTTAGTAAATTTCCTACTAAATTAGTAGATTTTTAAGAAAAATGAGGGTGTTTGGTAGAATTTTAGTAGAATTGATAATAGACAGGTTCGACATTTTTTTTGAAACTGAAATCGATATATTTTTTTATTATAAAACGATCAAAAAAAATTCAGCGCAAAATATGAATATTTACGTCCGCTGTAAAATTCAGTAGATTTTTCAGATTTGAATTTAAAACTATATTTTATCGCTATCTATCTATGGTATATTTAAGACGAGTGTCTCATTGCAGAAAAAATATTTTGTTTCATCCAAACGTGACACGTGATTCGCTTAAATAAGCAGTTTGAACCAACGTAAGTATGAGCTATAGTAGCAGGGTGGAATAGTGCCGGTTAGTGGTGCGATAGGTCCGGGTATCGAATCCGCACACAGCATATCTTTTTTACGAGTGTCTCTTCGCAGTAAAAATATTTTGTACATACTTTTTACCTGCCCGGGGGATATGTATTTTATTATTAAAAGAAGTCTTGACTAGCTAAACTAGCCTGTGTATTAAAAAAATAATAAAAAATATTAATATTATGCGCTCAAATTTTTTTTGATCGTTTTTAAATAACAAAACCTCTCGATTTAAGTTAAAATAAGAAGAAAAATGTCGAACCTGCCTAATTGATTCCAGCACAATTGATATTTTAGGCTTTTTATAGGTTCTTTACATTAAAAACAGTATGACATCACAGATAGACTACGGTATTGCTAATAATTAAAATATTTCAATTTTTTAAGGTTTTTATGTATTGTAAAACAATAATATTTCTAATATTCTTCTATTAAAAATAAAATGAAATTTACTAACGTGTAAGGCTGTCAAGCGGTCTTTTAGAGCCTTAGTCCAGGTTTTAGATTCCATTAGAAGCCACCTTCTATTTATAGTGTGAAGGCCACTTGCATCGGGCAGCGTCAGTGGATAAGAAATACTCCAGGGGTCGTTACGGTCTCGACCAATTTTGTGTCGGCCGGTAGGGCAGACTTTACTTGCCCCTTGCTGTTAGAATGGTGAAAGTGCAAAAAACTAAAAATCATTAAATTCGAATAACCAAATTTTATTTATACCAAATCTGGGCGAGAGAGAAAAGGTGTGCAACATGGTTCCTTACTCATTGATGATGTGTCGAATGGTACAGGTACGTCTTCTAGCTTGACCTATCTATAAAGGTTGCTGAACCGGTATTACAGCTGGATCTGGTTATCGTCTCGAGCTCCAACTCGAACTTTGACTGCAACTGGAACTCGGACTACCACTGGAACTCACTACATCGAGTCCGGTATACCATATGGTCGGCTGGGTATGCGAAACCCGACTCCATTATTCGGCGGGGGTTACAACTATTACGACTGACCTTATAGTCGAAGTTAATTCTATTCCAGTGCCGTGTGCGATATAATTATTATATTTTAATTGCAACGATAATTAAGTAACTTCGTTACAAACGTTAAAAAATCAAGAGTAAAAACTAAAAATTACAGCAGTCGGATACTTATTTTTGTTTGTGATAATGAGGCAATGTCGTCCAGGATAGACAATACACAAATATAAAAATTTTACTAATTCATCAATATTTGATGCATTTAACATTGGGAAATACAGTTTTGTAATATTTGTAATAAAAAATTACTAGAAATTACTTGGATCCATTCTTTTATCATTTAATGGCTTTGGTAGGATACAATTAGCCAGTTAGACCCATATTTTAAAAAACCATTTTTAGGCTGGAAAAATTAGTAAAATAAAGACAGCATTTTCTTATAAAATATAAATCATCGGGAGTACTATCATTAGGGATTTTAAATTATCTATGCATAAATAACAATTTAGTTGAATCATGGCATGGAAGTCTAGTCTGGTCAATTACCTGCTAAAAAAACTATCAATTTGGAGATTGATGGTTTGTTAAAAGAACAAGGTGTTGGTGAATTAATAATTAATCAACAAGTCATAAAGCAATCAGTTTGACATCAATACAAATGAATAATTTAAAAAGATTTTTTTAATTATAATTATTTATAAATTATTTGAAAGGTGATACAAGTAGATCTACATTCATGTTGTGATATAATTTGATTTTTATTTATATTTTTACAATAACCAAATAAAGTAATAATTTGTAATATATTTTTGAAACATTAATGGTCCTAAAAATATTCATCATGACTTTCCTATTTAGTGTAAAATCCTGAATTAGATTAATAAAGCAAGGAATAAGGTTAATATTTATTAAAGTAGATTAATGCTCTGTTATTTAATATTTTAAATTAAACCAACATTAAAAAAGTTAATATATTATAGTGGGAGTATTTAAACGTATATATCTATTATTTAATTAGGAAGCTAACAGTAAAAAACCTCTTGTTATTTATTTCAATTATTGTTGAAGATACCTCTATTAAAACAACGTGTATCTACAGACTCTTTGAAATATTATTAGAAAGCATCCGACTCTATACTTACATATAATTTATTGATCGATAATATATGACATGATGAACATTATGGTATATTTATAACAATAATCTTCTTGATGTCTTTTACATGTGGGTCACACGTGCCGAGAAAAATTTGGAAATATTTTTAGAAAACATTTCTCTTTTAGTTTCTTTGTGCTGAAGCTATTATATAATATCAAAAAAAACTGAAAATTATCCAAAAGCATGTAAAATATATATGGCAAATATTCGTTTTCTTTCTTTTAATTTACTCGCATAAGATTTATCTTGATAAAAACATACGACGATTGAATATTATTTTTATATACTGACACGGACCACCCGGTAGAGCAAATGTCCTATCTAAGATTCTCGATCCAGGCTGGGTTATAAATTTATAAAATTTGATAAAATAAAATACAATTTTATTCAAAAACAGAGAACCCATCAACTTCAGATAGATGTCGTGACTATCTATCATTTTTTTATAGTACAATTTTATTAATTTTAATGTTTCTTCCGATCTTTACTTGTCATCAAGTTACATGTCTCCACTTATTTTATTAATAATTTAATCTTCTAATTAAACTAATTTAAATCTGCTATCGAACTTCTGTCCCTGTCTCATCCCTTTCTAATTATATCTGTCTCATCTGCCTTTATATTTTCTATCTCGTATTCTAATATATTTTCTCTAGTTCACCTTCTAGTATTTCTTTTTTTTTATTTAATTTATTTATATGGTTAATCTGAAAATATTTATATTTATGGAAGAAAGGGGGCTTTTAAAAATTTCCTGACTTTAACCTAAATTTAGCACTATTTTTATGTATTAAAAAAAGGCTTGACTGAGCCAAGGCAATCCAGTCACTTTCTATAATAAAAGCGGCAAAGTCCTGACTAATTGACTGACTGACTGACTGACTGACTGACTGACGTAGAATCAACGTAGAGCAAAATCTACTTAACCCAGCGACTTGAAATTTCGAGAATATGTTTTGTTCATAACATAAGCACCCACTAAGAAAGGATTTTGAGAAATTTTTATTTTAAGGTGTAGAAATGGTCAATTTAATTTTCAAATATTGAAAAAGGAGCAAAAGAGGAAAAAATACGAAAAATAGAAAGAAATAGGGGATTTTCCACTATTTTGGGTGAAAAATAGAAATGAGAAATGAAAAATATAGAAGAATAAGGTAAAATAGGGAACTGTAAGCTAAAAAAAATAAGAAAAAGTAGCAAAAAAAGGAAAATACAGGGGAAAATAGGGAAAAACAAGAATAAAAAGAAAAAACAGGTAAAAGTAGATAAAAGATAGAGGGAAATAGCAAAGAGTTGTAAAAATAGGGCAAAACACAAAAAGTAAGATAAAATATGGAAACTTAGTGAAAAGTAGGAAAATCACGACAAAATACAGAAAACAGGCAAAAATAAGGCAAAATAGAGAAAAAAGGGAAAAATATGAAAAAAAAACAGAGAAAAATATGAAGAAAAAAGGAAAATTATTGAAAATAGGCAAATATAGGAAAAAATAGGGCAAAATATGAAAAAATACGGCAAAATGGAGAATACTATGAAAAATAGGAAAAATAAGGTAAAATGAGAAAAATAGTAAAAGTTGACAAAATGGGATAAAAATGTGAAAACTAAGTTAATTAGTGGAAAAATAGACAAAAATAGAGCCAAACGGGAAGAATGGAGAAAAATAGAGTAAGTAAAGGTAAAATAAGAAAAAACAGGAAAAAAATAGGAAAAAATAAGAAAACTAGGAAAAAGAGGAGAAATGGAAAAATATACAAAATGGGAAAAAATAGAAACAATAGAATAAAATAGGAACAAATCGGAAAAATAGGAAAAAATACATAAACGTGGTGGGAAATACTGAAAAATTAGGAAAAGTTGGAAAATTAAGTTATAATATAAAAAAATAGGGCAAAATGGAGAAAAATATTGAAAAGTAGGACGAAATAGTAAAAATACGAAAAAATAGGGAAAAATATTCTTATGCTTTTCTTCCTATCTCAATAATGATATATGTCGGTATTTTGTTCTTATCGATAGATTGGTCGATTATCTTTGTCAATCGAATGTTCTGATAGATTTTTCCTGTCGCTGGATTAGGTGTCGGTCAATTATTCTATCGGCCGATTATCCACTTCATATATTATTCTAGTTTCTTAGATTTAGCCTTCAATTTCTATTTAAGCTCATCCGTATACTCTTCGAATTGTATTTGTTTCGAAGGATACTTTATCTTTTTAAATTTCGTTAATCGATTCTTAGAACTTTGATTACGTTTTCGAGTCGACGTTGTTAAAAACGATTGTCGCTAATTTTATTATATCTAAGTTTCGGAGTACTCAGATTTCCTAATTACAACTACGCAACACTGCAAATCTACAGTAAACATATTATTAATATTATATCCATTTCTTGGGTTAAACGTTATTTTAATTACTAATTTATTTGCTGTATTACATCTAAAGAATGCTACTCTAATAAAAATGTTCTATCTGATTTTATAAGCTACTTAATTAAAAAAAAGAAGGTATGAGAACGACACTGTTGACAAACAACATTTATTAACCATGTACAACGGTGTGCTTTATCAAGAATTCTCTGGATCACAACCATTAATTCAAATGATCTGGTATATTTAACAGTCAGTAAGTGGTCACCAGAACATGTCCATCGTGAGGACGACGTGCATATCATTCTTTCGAAGTTAATAAACTTTTACTGTTAGTGGACGCACTGAAATTCACATTGCATGATTGACTTCTTTGACAAATGAAACCATTAGAACGGCATTTCAATTAACTTTCGACGTTATTGGCATTTGCCGTTTTTAAAAGAAAAACTAACTACATACCGAGCTGTTGAAAAAAAAAATCCCGTTTCTGAGTCGTCATTAAGTCTTTCATAAACCAAAGATAAAAAAATTTAGATAAATATTATGATTTTTGAAAACAAATGGTGACAAATCTCCGACTTTAAATATCTAAATATAAGCCATTATCAAATTAAATAGTAAGTATAAATTTTTCCTTAAATAAATAAATTATTGATTTTTTTATGTATATAAATTTGTTTAAATTTATTTTTTAATTTTCTTATTATTCTGTTGTTTTCTTCATTTTTCATACTTTTTTTTTCTCTGTTTCGCTTTGTTTATGTTTAGCCACTAATTCTTGATTTTGACGTTCTTAATTTAACTTTGTTAATGCGCTACGGTAATAAATTTTTTCGGCGGTGGTAAACTGGGCGCTAGTTTACCTGCTTTATACTCCGGACACGTAAACTAGGCGCGAGAATTTTAGGGTCCGTTTAATCCTATAGGTAAATTGGGCGCAAGCTTAAATTGTTCTTATACGGGTGTTTCATAATTGAAATCTTTAAAATTTGGGATCAAAAATCTTGAAATTTTGGAAAAATACTTTAAATTTTGGATCAAAATTATTGAAATGTTTGAAAGTTTGGACCAAAAGTCTTGTAATTTTATAACAAAATTTTTGAAGTGTTTTAAAATTTTTAAAATCATTAACCAAAATTCTTGAAAGTTTTGAAATTTTGGATCAAATTTTCGAAATTTTGGACAATTCTTGAAATTTATGAAATTTTGGATCAATATTCTGAAATTTTTGAAAGTTTGGGTAAAAATTATTGAATTCTTTAAAATTCGGGACTAAAACTTTAAATTTTGGATCAAATTTCTGGAATTTTTTTACTTTTGGATAAAAATTCTTGAAATTTTTTATATTTTGGATCTAATTTCTTGAAATTTTTGTATCAAAATTCTGGAAATTTGGAAAAAAATTATTGAATATTAAAATTACCTATATTTATTCGAACATACTATGCCAATTTCAAAAAAAAGAATTTTTAATGTAATAAGAATTCAAATTTCAAAAATCAAAAAACATCAATCTGGTCATTTTTATTTTTCGTTTTACGTCAAAGTTTTCCTATTTTATTCATTATTCTATAAGCCACTTGCGCCCATTTTACATGTTAGGATCAAAAATAATTTTACAACTTCAGGTAAAGGGCTTATTTTTGCGCCCAGTTTACATCCGTCCAATTTTTTATTAGTTAATATGAAACTTTATCATCTATTAATTACTTTTACAAAATTTGGCCATTAAGATTTCACCGGGGGGCCGAGAAAATAATTATTAAAATTCAAATATCCACAATAAATTCAGATGATTTAAATTTTGTTGCCAAATGTTTACTTTTATTTGCCCATTAGTCCTATTTGCATTTGATTTGTAGGAAGAGTGAAATATAAACTTAATTAGAACAAAAATATAACACTCATCAAAAACCAAAAATTAAAAAAAAAAGTGCCAAAATAATTCGAATAACAAGAGATATCAGTTTGCGGTTTTGACAGGTCAATAAGTCATCTTATTTGTCTTATAAATAGAGCTAGGTGTCACATAACGCCCCGTAGTTGAAGATTGAAAAAATAAATATGATGTTTTTTGTGTCTGAAATCTCTTTAATTCTCTTTGCTAAGTTTGCTAAGATACTTAGACAAAAGTTAATATTTTTTACCAACCTTAATTAGGAAATATTTTATAAAAAACCCAATTATATTTTGTAAGTGATAGAATGCGCCACCTAACGAAAATGTACACCCTTAAAAATATTTTTAAACAATTTTTTAGGGCAAATTTTATCAAAGATAATACCACGAGTCCTTTAAATTTTATGGATAATTTTTTATTTTCCACGAAAACTAGTTTATTTGGCAAAAATTTGAAAACAAACAAAACATTGATAAAATCACTCGTCCTGACGGACTCGAGATTTTATCTAAATTCGGTTTGCTAAAATCTTTTTTTAATTCTAGGCGCTTGTAGAAAAAATACTTTTTGCTAAAATTGTTTTTTAATTCTAGGCGCTTGTAGAAAAAATATTGTTCCTAACACTTGCGTAAAGTATCTTTTCCCCACTTAATTGCAACTGCAACTTGCAACTTAATTGTAACTGCAATTGCGTGCGGAAAAGTATAACTTTCCGCACTTGTTAGGAAAATAACTATTACGCAAGTGTTAGGAACAATATTTTTTCTACAAGCGCCTAGAATAAAAAAAAAATTTAGCAAAAATATTTTTTTGTCATTAAACAAAAATTTTCTTTTCTTTCTTCTTTCTAATTATAATATACCAAAATGGATGACGAAATACCAGAGTCTCTTATGGAAACAGCAAGAAATATAAATCTTTTGCCAGAAAAATCTAAACTAAGATATGAAAAAAATGAAAAGTAACTTTTCCGCACTAGTGCGGAAAAGTACAACTTTCCGCACTCAAATGCGTGCGGAAAAGTATACTTTTACGCACGCTTGTAGAAAAAAATTTTTTTTTTCATCAATTTGAAATAAACATGAACTCATTTTATCAAGTTATTATTAAATTCAATAAATCAAACAACGGACAAGTATGTTATGGATACTGTCAAAATCTGACATCTTGCTGATTTATAATTTAAAATTTTTGACAGTTCAATGTAAACAATATTTTATCGAGGACCATGTAGTTTAATCAGTACAAAACCGAATGATGGGTTAGAATCGCCCATTGCTATTGGTTGAAATCAGCAAAATGTCAGATTTTGACGTAAAAAAATAATCATATGAATTTTTTCACAAAATTCAAGGGCAAACAAGTTCCGAGATACGGCTGGTCGCCGCCCTTAATGAATCACCCTGTACAGCACAATTGAAACATATTTATGTGAATATTTGAACTACGTCTTACATAAATTAACAAAATACTGTAGTTTTTGCCGTTACCATAATTGTGCAAAAATATAATTTGACCAAAGCAACCTAAGTGGGCAGAAATTTCATTTATTTCATAATACTTATTTTTGAATAAAAAATCCAATCAATTGTGCATTATACTACGACCATAACTTGCTTCATGACCTGTTATACCCTTAATACATAAATAATTATTATTGATTTTCAGAGATTTCCACAAATTCTGACTCATTCAATTAATTTATAACTAACATTTTATGACGGTATTAATGTTGTTATGATTATAAGAAATATTATATAAGGAGAAATTTATCACAAAAAAACAGATTCGAAAAAAATATGTTAAAAGTAAATTAATAAAACAATAATAATAAAACTCACTTGATTTTGTTTGGCTTTGCCTCGTTTTAACCAGCTTCCACTTTCGATTGGATTCTTGTTATGAAATAAAGTATTCTGAATGTAGAATAAATAAAATGGAATTTTCAAAGAGAATTGCGCGTTTTGACCAAATTATACAAAAGCGTTCCACCCTTCTTTAGCTTAACACGTAAACGATTCATATGACAAAGACACGCAGACAAAATTTGTACGACAATCATTTACAATCGTTATATTTATGCGCATTTCAATGTATGTATTCGGCTGTATCGAGATATATTGACAATTTTATTGTTTCGATAACTATTATTTATTAAAAGGATTTAATATGAAGAGGGTCAATCACACTAACTTTCTGAACACTTCTAGGAAAAAAATTGTTAGAGAAATTATTTTTTTTTTGAATTATTTCATAAGTTTGCACGAAGTTACTAAATGAGTATGCCCGTATAAGCGTTAGCTACTGGTGCTCTGGGATTTTCTCTAAATATTTTTGTTTTTTTTATTTTTATCACCTTTGACCGGACATCAATTTATAATATACTAGACTCTCAGTCAATCAGTAATCAAACAGTGATGCCGATTTGTGAGGAATTTCCTATTCTTTAAGATCAATTTTTAACTTCTCTATAGTGATATGTACAGCTTCTAAGACTCTTCCATGGACATTTTCCCAGTGACAGGTTAACCTTTCCTTATACCTTTATTTGAGGAGATGGTCCGCGTCAACAATTTTCGAAAATGATTTGGAGCTTTTAAAGCCTTCTTACTCTAATTATATGGTGATTTCGTGTTCGATTTGAAGATCGGTGTAAGCCGCGGTAGCATTCGAATTGGACTAGTGTGAACAATAAGAGCAATCTCTTTTTACTCTGGATCTTCGGATAGGGTAATTGGAGCTTTCTGTGATTGTCAAAATCTTAACCTTAAAATTAATTGATTTTGGTGTGTACACCAACCGGTCGGATTAAATCAATCATAAGCTATTTTTTGTTTTTTTTTTTTTGTGGATATAATACGGATATGGCAAGTGTGGAATTTGTGGTTTTGAATGACCGGTAGAAAATATTCATGACCATTTTATGTCTGCACATACAAATATATTACATGAGACAAGTGCGGAAGATTACTTGGAAACAAATGCATTATCCGAAAATCAGAAATAACGGTAAAATTAAATTTAATTGCAAATTCTAAATAAACTAATTATTTTTTTAATTATAACAAACTCGTAACATTAAATATTTGATAAGTACTACAATGTTATTAATAATTATTTTTCAACAGATAGTTATGGATTGCCTCCAGCTCTAGCAATATCACCTATTTCGTGCATTTTTCTCAACAGATCTTCGAATGTACTAAGAGAGATTCTAAGTGAAAATGAAATTGTTTATCAGAGTAATTAGGAATAACTTCTTCATAGTAATTATCTATTTTATTTATTATATCGACCCTATATTCATCGTTTTTGTCGTCGTCGAAAATAAACCAAATTACAAATTGTCTTTTACGATTATTCATTATGAAAATAACAATCATATATAACAAATACCAACACAGAACCTAATAAAGAAAACTAAATAAATACCATATATTGAGGTTATGTTATAATGTCATTTTCCTCAGTGATATGGAAATCGATTAGCTCTAGAGTAACTCGGTCCCTGCACTACTTCTACCCTGCTCGCTCCGTGGAGTTTCAACTCGAATGTAACAATAGTTAATCTTCACCTTGAGACCATGGATAATTTCTATCAGTTATGGCAATTCGGGAATATTACAAATAATTAACAGAGAATTGGACAATCCCAAGAAATTACAAACAAATTATTGCACATACGTTTGCCTTTTTCTTAACCAGAAGAAAATTTTAGTCGCAGTGAAAATATCAAGAAACTATACTTTAATTTTTACTTTCCCGACCTACTTCCTAGAAGGGAAAGTATTGTGAACGAGGTAAAAAAATTTTTCAAGATAAAGATGGAAATATCCATTTTGAGGTCACCTGAGATGATTAAGACTTTTCCAGATGAAAGTCTGTCTGTCTGTCTGTCTATCTGTCTGTGTGTATTCTTCCACGATAGAGGCCACATGTTTAATCCGATTGAGCTGAAATTTGGTATATGAGTTAAGGTTACCCGTAGGAAGAACCCATTAATTTTTGTACGACACCTGTCAAATGGAAGTGTCACTATCAAAAAATGACAAATTCAATATGTCACGGAATTTGATTGCAATATGTCATTTGAAAGCCGCTAAAAAAATCTATTTATAACAGTCAAAATTATGTCTCCAACTGTCACCTGTCAAAAATAAAAAATGTTAAAACTTGAAATTTTCCCAAAAATAAGCAAATAAAATGAAATTTTCGAAACTTAAAATTATTCGTTAAATTTTTATTTTTCAGTTTTTGTAACATTTTTTAATTTATGAAATTTGAAATTTTTGTTAAATTTTTGAAATTGGAACTGAACTTTTTTCTACATTTCTTAAAGTTTGTGAAATTATTGCTTTAAGTGGAAAAAATCACGAAAAATGGACAAACATGGCAAGAAAAACTAAAAAAATAAAAAAATGACAATACCATACTAGTAACAAAAATTACTAAATTTAAGTAAAAAATTGTTAAAAACAGACAAAATGACACAAATTTGCTACGAATAGTCAAAAAGACAAAATTTTATCAAAAATATGTAATAAAATGAAATTTTGGAAACTTAAAATTGTTGGTTAAATTTTTCATTTTTCAGTTTTTCCAACATTTTTTAATTTATGAAATTTGAAATTTGTGACATTTTTGAAATTGGAACTGTGCTTTTTTATAAATTTCTTAAAGTTTGTAAAATTGTTGTATCGTGGAAAAAAAGTGTTCGTGGATACTCGTTGGGAAAGTTTTGGAGCGACACAACCGATTTTTTTAACTTTTTTTCACCTTTTTTTACATTTGGCTTAAATTATGTATCAACTACAGTTAATTTTTTTTACATAATTTTCTTGTTTTTATAAAATAAATTTATAATAATAACTATATTTAGTGGTTATTTTACAAAACACTAGATAACTTGCTTCAGGTCTCAATACACAATGGATTTGCTTCGAGCTTTTTTTTTATCTCGGATACCTATCAAATTACTACTCACTTATAGAACGGTCAGCGGCGTACACAAGGCGTTAATAAACTTAGTTAATTGATATTTTTTATTAGAAATTTAAATTAATAAGTTCTATAGATATATTTTTTACATGAATATCTAAAGCTTCAGCTATTAAGTATATGTGTAGAGTTTACAGATATCTAAAATAGAATATGCAAAATACAAGAGAAAAATAATGTAAAATGACAAAAATTATGCAAAATCTATTTTTTAAACCACTGAAACAATTAAAACGAGACTTATACCGTTGGAAAGAAGAGAAATTGTAAAGGTTTGAGTTTATTCAAAATTTTTCATTAAACATAATGGGTGTAAGAGAAAAATAATGTAGAATAACAAAATCGTCAGATGGAGATCGTCTATTTTTTACAACATTTAAGATCTGTAAATAATACAGAAATAAGTAAAATATGGAAAAAAAATAGATTTTATCAAACTGAATGGATAAAATAATGATAGAAAATAAAGACCAAAATTTATTTTCTTTTTCATCAAGCAACATGATCTGGATTTACTTTCTTCTTTATTTTATTTTTATTTTTTTTGACTAGTTTATTGAGCTCTAATAAGTTGGTAGTCACAACTATTGGATAAATTTCACTGAAAAATTATCAAGAATTTATAATCCTATTTATGTGTATGCTTAAAATCACATTCAAAAATAAATATAATCATATCCAATATCGTTATTATTTAGCAACTTCGTTTTTATAAAATGCAGATATTTTTATTCAAGTCACAACTTGCATAGCAATGTCAGTCCAATTTCTAGAAATATACAACATTTATAACTCTCTCTCATAAAATCGCACCACTAAATTTGCACTAATGAGATTCGTTCAAATTTTGACCAGATTCAACGTTAGTCTGGAATTTATGGTTTGGGTAAATAAAATAACCGCCAAACGTGGCACTGTTTCTTCAACTCTGATAGAGGTCAGTCGCAAAGTGTGAGTGTAAGTCGGACGAACATGGAAATATTTTCAGCCGGAACAAGAGTACTTCCTTCCCCTGTTCTCGAAGATGCTGAATACGATGGCGACGTTAGAATTTCTCTTTGGGGTTGCACAACACCTCAAAACGGCCAAAAACCACCCATAGAGGGGTTAAACGTGCTTCAAAAAGTTTCCCTGTAGAGAAACACAATTTCCCCGTTTTGGAGGATGCTGAGCACGGCGGTGGTCTTGAATATCGGTTTGGACCCCTTCCAACCCCTCCACCAGCAAATATTCGGCCCCCGAAAGAGGTGAATTTTATATCTTTTTAAATATCAGCGGGAAACATATTCCTCTCAATTTTCAAGGATGCTGTGCACGGTGCTGGTGGTATTGAATATCGCGTCCGATCCCTGCCAACCCCTCCGCCGACCAATTCTCGCCACCGAGAGGGTGACTTTTTTGTTTTCGGCATTTCAGCGGCAAATACATTTGTCTCCGACATAATGGTGGCTACGCGGGATGCTGTACACGCTTCACTCTCGACGCACGTAAATTTAAATGTGCAGGGTCCGTAACAAAAGGAGACGAAGTGATTGATAGGAATTACAGGAATTGGACGGGTTTAAAAAACTTTATCCACCCTCACCGTGTTAAGCTGCCTCGAAAACGGGGAGGGGGATGTACATTTGCAGCGGAAATAAAAAAAGTCACCCTCTCGGGGGCGAGTATTGGTCGGTGGATGGGTTCGCAGGGATCGGACGCGATATCCAACACCATATTTAAAAATATATAAAAATTCACCACTTTCTGGGGCGAATATTGGCCGATGGAGAGGTTGGAACCGATATTCAACAACACCACCGTGCTCAGCATCCTCAAAAACAGGAGAAATTGTGTTTCTCTGCAGGGAAGCCTCTAGGGGTGGTTTTTGGCCGTTTTGAGGGGTTTGGGAACCCCAAAGAAAAATTCTGACGCCGCCCTCCTGTTCAGCATTCTCGGACATGGGGGGAGGAGGTATTCTTGTTCCGGCTGAAAATATTTCCATTTTTCGACTTTTTTTCCGACTCGCACACGCTACTATGTGCTTACGTTACCAGTACCTACAACAAACATTTCTTGCTGTAGGCATATTTATGTTTCTGAGAATTATTGTAATAAATATCTCACTCAGAATTTTACCTTCTTGGACCCCTCCCCCTCCCATCGTCACGCTAAGTCACAATTTCAACGACCCCCCTAACAAATATTATGTCACAAAAACTAACAACTCCCTCTATAAACGATTTTTGTGATTAAAAATAGCGTACCGATGAATACCCATATAGGAGTCCCCAGGCTTAGATAACAGGGCCAAGGTTTGGTCAGTACTGGAAAACCCAGCTTCGGCGTTCCAATATTGCCCCAGGCTGGGATTAATACTGGATAACCTCATCTTGGCCATTCCAATGGTTCCCCAAGCTTGGTTCAACACTGGTTAACCCAGCTTTGGCCATTCCAATGGTTACCCAAGCTTGGCTCAATGGTTCAAATTTTTTGTATCTTTAAATTTTGTTTTAGTTAAAAATCTAATTCAATTTAATAAAAAAAATTTAAAAATCTTATTTTCATTTAAAATAAATATCATTTTGTTTAAAAATTTCACAAGGGATAATTTTTTATATTTAATAATTTCGTTTTATTTAAAGTTATATTTTACAATATAATTCTATTTTGTTTATTAAATTTAAAATATTTCTAATTTAACAGGAGTTATGAATGACCTAAAAGATTTTATAAAAAAGAAATCAATAGTGCCAAGAGGAGTATTCTTTATGACTTGGAACAAAAAGTCACCAAGATCGTATTAAAAATCTCGGATCACCGTGTTGAACCTGATTGTCCACAACCATGGAAAATTTTAGGCTCGGATTTACCATTTGGAGAAATTGAAATTTTTTAAAATTTGACGATGACTTAAAAACAAATGAACAGCTGCAGAATGCATTGGTATGAATTTAATGTTTACATATATATGAAGTGACTTTTGATTGCTTTTATTGTATTTTTTATTTTTTGTATAATTTACAGACATGTGTATTTCGATTGGTCACCGCAGGGTCTAATAATTATCAAAATAATATTTCCGGTATTATGAAGAAAATTTTTAATACAAGTATTCAAATGCAATACAGTGGATGCGGTAAAAAAGTTAGAGGGGTAAGAAAAAGAAGCTTCAAAGACACCCAAATGTTTCAGATCATGGAGAGTAAATAAGTGGATCATTCTCTAATAAATTTATTGTTGTAATTACTTCTCCTTTAATTATTGATTTCAGAATTTTTGACCTTAAAATATCATGCTGCCAATGAAAAATTAAAAATAGTTTCCGCAATAAGTCATTTTCTATCAGAGACGACGACCGAGCAAATCGAAACAAAAATAATGAAATTCAATCATAATAATTAAAAATTTATTTTAATAATTTATAATGAAAAAAAAATTGTCACATGTTAAAAAAAATAAAGATAATATCAATATTATTGTTTTTGATTTTAATAATTAAAAATTAATTTATAATAATTTATATTTAAAAAAATAAAATAAATTAGTCTTTTAAAAAAATTAAAGATGAAATCAATATTATTGTTATATTTGATGTTATATTAATATTACATAATAATATTGCTAAAAAATAGATCTCATATATATATTTACATTATTGATTAAATTTTATTTATTTATTCATTTAAATTATTTGGCGAAGTTAGTTAACACAATAGTTAATTAATAAATTAATTATGACAAGGATTTTATATTTATTTTGGTTATCAAGTCTGGGCCATTTTCTACTATCAAGCCTGGGCCAATCTTGGCTATCAAGCCTGTGTCAGTCTTGGCTACCAAGAAGGGGACAAAGTTATTATCCCAGACATTCACCATTGCTGAGCCAATCCTGGTTTGCGAGCTTGGGCCAAAGTTCTACAGAGATGGCCCAAGCCTGGGTCAATGCTGGCCCATCGTAAATTCCTATATGGGTAATATAAAATATTTTAAGTACTTGAGAATTTAAAGAACTGCCAAATTAAGTAAAAAATTAAAATAACACAGTTCTTTAAACCCCCTATCCGCTTGTCTCATCACACTAAGCAATACCCCTCCCTCTCCATTATTTGTAAACATATTTTATGAGCGGCCCTTAAATAATTGTTAAGGAACTGATTAAGACGCAGTTTCATAAGTTAATACTAATTTAATAATAATAATAATAATAATAAAACAGTGTTGCCATCTGTTTTTGGTATTTCGATAATTGGTCGTAATTTATTTTTAATAAAAAACAAGTAGCGAAGCGTCACATTTTGACGTATATGTAAACTTTAAAACAGTTACATGTTTTTCTCAGTTTATTTCTGAACCGGAAGTCAAATTACCACCGCAAGTATATTTTTGGTATGCTTTCTAAAAATATAACTTTTTTGCTGTAGTTTTTAAACTACGATCATTTCTGATGATTTTTATTTATTTCAGGCAATTTTTTTTAATCCTGTTTTATTACAAAACCCACAATCCCATCGATGATTTAGCGTAATCATATTTACGGTTACTCCTATCCTTACTTTTAAGATAACAATGAAAAGTGTGTCATGGAAGTATTTAGGTTCCACCTACATATATGTCTCCTGTTCTTTTAAATCGAAAGATGATTAAACACCCTGTACGACTTTCCTCCATGCAATCAATCAGTATCTATTATATGTATGTTTTTGTTAGTAATGTTTTGCGAACAGTGAAGGAAGCTCGGTCTTTCCTGTAATTCTTTTGACAGGTCATGGTTGTTAGGTACAACTTGAAGATGGATTATAATCTTTACGCTTACCGAGCTAAATAAAGTTTTAATAATACTATCTAATTCACTTAAAAAGTAGCCATCGGCTGTTTCCAAGCTAGATAACTGTATGAAGAGTTCATTTCTACTCGTAATGAGGATTATTCAATGTTGAAAGAATTATACAGTGTCTCCCGGTATTTATAAAAAAATATTTTGTATCATGCTTTATCTATAATTAAAATTATGCATAGAAGATTATTTTTTTTTAGATTTTTACCTATAAGATGAAAAATTATTTGCATCACACATTTTTCTTGTTATTATTAAAAATAATAGATTATAGCCAACATAATATTATACCGTTATTTATATGTTTTATTTTAATTTCATTTAAGAAAGATTTATTATAATTTTTTTATAAAACATATTAAAAGTTAAGTATTAGCAATGTTTTATTGCTGTACTACTCTCTCATGCATATAAATAACTGGCTTTGATATCCGGTGGTAAAACTTGATAAAATGAAAAATAGATTTCTTATTTTTAAAATAATAAATACAAATATTTAATTCAATTTTGCTTCGTTCTTATTTTATTCTGTATGACGTTTACGGTAAATTGCAACAAGCATTTCTACCAGTTAGTCACAGATAATATTATGGTTATTTTTATGGCTCATAAATTTCTTCGAGATACTATGCGTGAATAGAATTACAATATCTTCCAATGTCCGACCCTCTTTCTATTGTATTGCTAATGATAATTATTAATTGTGGCATTAATGGTTCTAGTATTAAAATATGAAAATAATAACTCTCACCTTAGTCACAGGACTATTTAAATGAATTGACATAATTTTAATCGTATGTGTAACAAATTTTTCATACGTTCTGTTTTATTATCACTCAATTTATTTGCGGTTAAAGGATTATTTAAATATTTATTTTAGTTAAAAACGGTGGAAGGTAAAATGCGGAGAAAACCCAATAAAATAATTGATAGTCAAAAAATAGTACAGGTAGTTAAATAAAAGTCGTTTAATATAATAAATAAATAAAATAACATCATGGCACACGAGTTTTTCCAATATATGAAACGGCTTTTACAAAATTTATTCGCGATATTTCACTACTTTTATATTTTATACTTAATTTCAGCAATTCGTGTTTTATTCTTTTTTTTGAATTTTTTATGAAGTGCAGTACTATTCATTTTGATATAAGTCTCAGTTTAAAATGGTATTAATACATCAATAAAATTAAATAAAGTTGGACTTGAAATATAAAAATATTTTTTAAACTTGGAGTGAAAACAAGTATTTCTGATATTTTTTGTAGAATGACTGCTTGAGGCCCACAAAAATGGTGGAAATTTATCTTCTTCAGGTATGTAGTTTTCTACTAAATAGTCCGCCATACAGGTTATAGCTTTTATATTGAGTTGATATTCTACAAAGTCAAATACAAAACAATCTGATACTTTAATAGGATCTAAGTAGGCCATACCAAATAAATGCTGTAACCACTTGACTACTTTACTATTTGGATCACTATATTCATTTTTAAGACCTATATTTTGGATTTTTCTGAACCATACTTGGCCTAAGTGAAACCGACATCCTGTTATTTGTGAACTAAGCCAAAAATTACATATTGCGTTATGAATAGCCTGCTCAAAATATGCAACCACGATTCTTCACAAATTGGCATAAAATTTTCAAATTTAATAGTTTTCAAATTTAATATCTTTAAAATCTGGAAAACTTCCTATAAGGACATTAGTAGCTTAGGCTTAGGTTGTATTAAAAAAAATTTTTTAAAACATTTTCTTTTTTGAAAAACTATATCCACCATAAAGTATTAAAATATATCCACGTTCACTTGTAATAAATCCACCCGCTTTATAATCTACATAAATATTGGGAATTACCCAAGATGTATGAACGAATTATCAAAATTAATATTTATAACTGTTGAAAGAACGTGTTAAAATAATTCCAGGATTTCGAAGGACCAAACTTCTTTGGTAGAAGTTAAACCAATATGAATGTTAAAATAAAAATAGTATTTGAAATATTTTGTTATTTTATCATCATTAAAATAAAAAATCCTTTAATTCATTTTTAACGAACTGTTGATAGTAATCTAAAAAGTGGTGATGGTTGATTTTACCGTTTATATTTGTATTCTATTTACAATATCAACGGGAAGCGAGAAATAAGAAAGATAAATTTAAATTTTAAATATCAATTTCGCAAACCCAGTCGAATTCTAATATGCTTATATGAATTTAAATATTTATGTAAATTCTTAAATATATCTTACCTGGAAACAATCTATTTTGCTTTTATAAAATCTAGAACCGATATAAAAGCATTACATAGGGAGATATATATTAAAATCAAATATAAATTACCAAATAAGAAATAAAAAAGTCAGAAACGCCTGCGCGTTAGTAAACACGTGACGACTTCTAATCAAAAATGTGATTATCTCATGAACCATAAAATATATCTCAAATCTCAGATTAAAAAAATAATGCAAAAATTAGCTTATCTGGAAAAATATAAAATATAGCTTAATTTTAATCGTCGATGTATCGATATTTTCTAAGAATATATTATTTACTTATTTTTGTTATGGGATTTAAAATGCATTTTAGTCTTTAAATTTTTTGATTTCATATCGTTTAACCCTTGTAACATAAAAACTATCAACGTTATTAAAATTTGCTGAGTGTTGATAGAAAGAAAAAACAATATTCTATATTTACGAAATTTTTCAAAATTTTAGATCAAAAACTGTGGCCGTTAAAATAGGGCGAGACCATAACTCCAAGGATTTTTTAATTTTCCCTCCTTTGGTCTCTCCCTTTTCTCAAGGTCACAATTCCTGCTAAAAGAATTTGAAAAAATTTTTATTAACATTATTTTTTATTCCCCATTTCAATGGTATAAATTTCATTTTAATATATTATTTATTTACTTTTGTTATGAGATATAAAATGCATTTTTTTCTTTAAATTTTTAGTATTCAAATCGTTTATCCCTTGTAACATAAAAACTATCAACATTATTAAAACTTGCCGACTGTTGATAGAAAGAGAAAACCAAATTCTATGTTTAGGAATTTTTTCAAAATTTTAGATAAAAAATTGTGGTTGTGAGAAAAGGGAGAGACCACAACTATACAGATTTTTTTATTTCCCCTCTTTTTATTTCTCCCTTTTCTCAAGGTTACAATTTTTACTGAAACATTTTGAAAACATTCTCATTTATATTATTTTTTATTCCCCTTTTAGTGGTATTAATTTCATTTTATTATATTATTTATTTATTTTTGTTATGGGATATAAAATGCATTTTTGTCTTTAAATTTTTAGTTTTCATATCGTTTAACCCTTGTAACATAAAAACTATTAACGTTATTAAAACTTGCTGACTGTTGATAGAAAGAGAAAACAATATTCTATATTTACAAAATTTTTCAAAATTTTAGATCAAAAATTGTGGCCGTTAAAATAGGGCGAGACCATAACTCCAAGGATTTTTTAATTTTCCCTCCTTTGGTCTCTACCTTTTCTCAAGGTCACAATTCTTGTTAAAAAAATTTGAAAAAATTCCTATTTGTATTATTTTTTATTCCCCTTTCAATGATATAAATTTCATTTTAATATATTATTTATTTACTTTTGTTATGAGATATAAAATGCATTTTTTTCTTTAAATTTTTAGTATTCAAATCGTTTATCCCTTGTAACATAAAAACTATCAACATTATTAAAACTTGCCGACTGTTGATAGAAAGAGAAAACCAAATTCTATATTTAGGAATTTTTTCAAAATTTTGGATAAAAAATTGTGGTTGTTAGAAAAGGGAGAGACCACAACTATAAAGATTTTTTAATTACCTCTCTTTTGATTTTTCCCTTTTCTCAAGCTTACAATTTTTGCAGAAAAATTTTGAAAAAATTCTCATATAGTGTTTTTTATTCCCTTTTCAGTAGTATAAATTTCATTTTAATACATTATTTATTTATTTTTGTTATGATATATAAAATGCAACGTTATTAAAAGTTGCTGCAGTTCGTGCCTGGGATTACCTGACCCTACTAATATGTTTTTGCAGTTCGTGAATTGGATTAATTCAGCATTTAAATTCATTTTTGCAGTTCGAGTACCTACTCAAGTTCTAGGGAAATTTTTGCAAGTTCGAGTGCGATCGTATAGCCCTTTCAAAACCGGAAGTATTACTTGTGCTACTCATTTCTAAACCGGTTTTTAAACCGGAAGTCGCAGACATTTTAAATTACGTTTGCTGTCTATTTAAGGGTTAGTGATGGGCAGGAATCCATGGATACTTGAAATTCTTTCTCTTTTTAGTTACTAAGGAGTCTTTCCGACAATGAAATCGTACAAAAATGTGATTATTTCATGAGCTATAAAAGATATCTTAAATCAGTTTTCAAATATCAATTCAGCCTTAAATTTCACGTCGGAATGCTATTTTTGAAACCGGTAGTATGACTTCCGGTACTGGTTTGTAAAACCAGTTTTGAAACCGTAAGTCATAAAAATCTGAAAATCTATTTGAAAGCTATTCAATGTATGCAGAGTTGACCGTTTTTGGGTTACAAATGCGGACAGACAGACAGACAGAGCCGTATTATAAAATTTCTATACACTTTAGGGTTTAGAAGTCTAAAAATTAAATAAATATTTTCCATCCATGTTTCAAGCCGTCTTTTACAAGATATAAGGACAGTTTGTTGACTCTCTTGTCACCTCAACGGATTTTAATCCAATGTGTTCAAATGAGCAAACTTTTCCGGTAGGAAGCTATCTGTCTACTTACTGGAAGGGATAACAATCAATTTCATCTACTCTTTGAAATGCAAGATGCTTACATCAGATTGGAATAACTTATCTCAAACAAACAGCGAGCTCTTCCCTTACTGTGATAGTTTTTCTCCAATGTGTGTTGAGCTTTTTCAGATGGATTTTTAACTTGCCCAACTGTAAATTGACCAAATTTTCTGGCATTCTATAAAGAATTCAAAAAATTTTGCTTCATCGTATAAATTCCCCTCCTGTTCCTCTCTTTTTCCATGTTTGATGGACCCAGTTCAGTTTCTCTACTTGTTTTTTCATTTCTTCAACCAAAATCATTGCGATCTGCAAAAGTTCTTCACAGCACTGATGAAACATTAAAACATATGAATAGAAATCACTGTGTGTTTACGGCCGGTAAAATTATGTGTCGGGCACGGCACTGTCCACGTCACTGCTATGTGTGAATCGACCTTAAGTTGGCAAGATAAATTGCTCAAAATTATCTCTCCGTCTGTGGTGACCTATTCATAGTTTTATCGATTGTCCATTGATACTTGTTTTTTTATTTTATTTTTGATATTAGATACTAAATTATAGTATAAAAAAATATTGCCTTTAATTAAAAAAAAAGAAGGCAAAATAATTAATAATTTCTGGCAAAACCTAATTTTTTAGAACTTTCACGGAAATAACTATAATGTTGTAAATGAGAAATTCATGATTCTACCATTTGATGTAAGAAACGAATAACACTGGCCAATCAACTTTATGATTAATAAGAAATTGCCTATATGTACAAAATTACCTTCATTATCGAACATGCAATTAATACCATTATGGCAAAAAAATGAATATATGTAAATAAGTTAAGAGAGAGCAGCATTTTCGTTCCGTTAACCGCGACATTCTATAATAAACAAATAATTAACATTATTCACAAGAGTGTTCACCTTTAACCATGACATTGTATTTATTAATTTACCAAGTGTTTAACTTTTCTTTCCACTAGAATGGAGTTTTCGCTCACGATGTTTGCACACGACAAGACACCTGCTAAGAACTCAAACATAACTTAGTCCACAACATTCGGTTGCCATAGTGGCTAATGTTTAACCGACAGGCTACTTGAGATCATAAATTATATTATATTTAAGAGAATATTACTTTCTAACTATAAAAGTTAACATTGATATAAGATGATTTTTAACACTGATATATCTTAGATTTCTTATAGCATACCTAATTGTATCACAATTGTAACAAGAATTACTATATTCAATTTAAAGATATAGTCTAAGATGACATAATTATTACATCCATCTATTTTTTAATCAAAATACAATTTTTTTTTTTTTAGTTAATTATTAAATAGAAAACGAAAGCAAACGTACTTATTGACTTTACAATGTCAATCAGTCAGTCTGTCTGTCTGTTTGTTTGTGTTATTGATAACTTGAGAACGGTTTCGAATTTTGGAACTCTATTTTCAGTAATGAATACAATGGATTAGCTCGTCCATCAACTATTTTGAGTGACATAAGTCAACTACAACTGTCTGTTTGTCAGTCACTCTGTCCCGGTGAAAACTCAAGAACGGTTTCGAATTTTTGAACTCTGTTTTGAGCAATCGATAATCTGGTCACCTTAGCTCACCCCCTACTATTTTCAGTGACCTAAGTCAACTCTACAACCGCCTTCCTGTCCGTTTATCTGTAAATGAGTTACTTGTCAACTAGGTATAAACAGACATAAATTCGTTGGAAGTTATATATCAAATTAAAGCTAATTTTTATCTCTACATGATGGGACACACTAATACGTAAATAGAGTTTTTCTACTGTTAAAAATACATAAGAGCGAGAGAGATTTAGCACATCACATGACCTATTAGGGTTAGGTTCGATCTTTTGTGACCCGATTTTTGATTTTTTGGATCGATTTTTTTTAAGTTCAAAACAATCTAAAAATCGGAAAAATGGTTGAGATCGGAGATCGATTCTTTTGTGTAGGTATAATTCCATATAAAATAAATTAACTTGCATGCTACCTAATTTTCTCCCAAACAATCAAGTAACGAATTAGTGAATACTTGATAAATATTTCTATTGTTAAAATAGGTTTAAAAAGATTGAGTCTGCTATTTCAATAAAATATTGGGGTTCTTTTCATTTTTATTCCAGATCGCTATCTTTAGTTTTGAAATTCAGATATGAGCTGCATTTTGGAAAAATAATAAAATAATTTTTTCTACTACGGTGCGTAAAGTACTTACGCTACGGAGTATGTAAATTTTTACTTTCTTTCACTTCTGCGTAAAGTAAAATAAAATTTGCAAAGTAACTTCTTGGCATGCGCAACACATATTTTGCAATATTCTTATGTTTTTTATCTTGCCAAGATTCTATGTGCCAAAAAACAACTGGTTAATTTCGAGATTGTGCAAAAAAGCTTCTTGTAGTATTTTATACTTAAAAACTATATTTTTTGGTGGTAGAAAAAATATTGTATGCAACTAGTGTGTAAAGTGCTTTTTTTCACTCATGTAATTATCGTACTCGCCTCTGGCTCGTGCGAGAAAATTCACAACAGTGAAAAAAGTATCACTTTATACACTTGTTACATTAATAAATATTTTAAATATTTTTACTTTCCTCAATTTACAGTTCGTGACAGTTGGTATTGCACAAAATGTCAATTTCAAAATTTTGATTAATTTTTACGTTTTGAAGATGAAGGTAAAAATGTTTCATGAAATCGGCAACGTCGAACAGTCCTTGACTAAGTGGCATCTATACGTTTACATAGCCGAAGTGATTTAAAAAGTTCCTGTGTATCAGCTAGAGGGCATTCCGCAGACAAACAAATCTGGACCATGAATTTTAAATAATATTACTGCTTTATTCGAAACCTAACTGAGTCTTATATTATATACTTGTAAATTGATTTTTTCAAATAGATTTCAACAAGATTTATGTACATATAAAGAAATAAAAGATTTAGAATTGATTTAAAAAATCTTTTTTCTATTGGTCCAAAACCATAGATCACTAATCCCCTACAAGTTAAAAACTGATACCCAATAGCAACTATTTCTCGTAATGCGCATGCTCACCATTATTATCTTATTCTTCTTTGCAACTGAGGTTATGCGAAATGTTTTCGAAATCGAGTTGAATTTCACGAATCTGGCAACAGTGCTAAAAATTCGTATTGACACTTTTGAAGGAAGAGAAGATTTTGTTTTGATTTAGCTTTTTGATTTTTTTTAAAATTGGAATGCTTATAACCAGTTGAGTATTGTCGGTTCGTGATTAAATAAAAAAATGTTTCAATAATATATATGGATTAATAAAAAATTCTAATATATTTGAATCTATGTGAAACCCACCCTGTCCGTAATGAGGATAATACTGATCATGCGCATTTGAAATTGTCTTGCACTTTTTGCATCACTTTTGTTTCATTGAATTGGAATTCTATATTTCTATGACCAAAACCGTAAATTCAAAAATTTTGAAAAAAATTGTAGAAGTTTATTTGAGTAAAATAAAATATTTCACAAAAAATAGTTGATATCGAGAGTGTATTTATTCAGCTTTATGATTGGGAAAAAAGTGTTTTTCTTGATTTTTTCGAAAACCAGTCTACCGATTTTTCCGAAAAATACTAGTCTAGATATCATTTATAAATTAATTGTTAAAAATTTTTTATGTTTAATCAAGTATAAAAATTTTAATTTAAAAATAAAACAGTTGAAGAAAAATAATAAACAAAGGGGGAATGTCATTGAATTAATAAAAAAGTCAATATATAGCTTGTAAAAAAAATGTAAATGGAATGGATTATATTAAGAGATGGAATTATATATTTTAAAACATTTATAATTTGATTTACCCAAAAAAAAAAGGAAGAAGGAAGAAAGGAAGTAGACAGGATGTATAAAATTTATTTACTTGTTTTTAATTTTTTTGGTAATGTTTATTATTTTTAAAATTTTTATACAACCCACCCCAAAAATGAGAGTTTTCAAATTAGTTAATCATAACAATATATTCATGATTTTTTTTGAAATTTTGTATTTGTATTTAATTTTTCCGGGGTTCAACTTGAACCTTAATTTGCATACAATTAAGTAACAGGGGCGGACTTCCAGTATTAAATTATTTTTATTAATTGATTAAGTTTATCCAAAGTGGCAAACATACCAAAGAATTGCAGCATCTATTTTTGATTTGTTCTCATAAAGCTCTATCATTTAAAATAAAATTTTAGAATATCTTTTTAACCCTATTAATCTAAATTATCCTGCTATTTTTACTAACTGAATATTTTTTTTATGAAAATATAATTATTTTGGTAAAATTGGTTCTATATTAAGAGCACTTTAATGACATACCGATTAGGGATGTTCGATTCCAAAAGATCGATCTTCTAAATCGATTCAGATCGTTTGGTATTTAAAGGATACACTTAAGGATCGAATCGAAAAAATCGATTTTTTTTAAAATCGATCTTTTAATTTAATATTTATTCACAGAATTTTATTTTAGTTAACGAAACAAAAATACTTGAACTTGGTAGTTTTTTATTCCTTCTGTCTGTCCTTTAAAGGAATCATTTAGTTATTTTCAATTTAATATATTTATAAAATAAAACAAATGGTTGGAAATGGCAATTGCCTGTTTTTGTCTAAATTTAAATATTATACATATCGCGATGTCGCAGTCAGAATATAATTTGGGTACATCCGATCTTTGTTAAGCGATTTTGTAATAAAAGAATCGATACACTCGTGAAAAGATCGAGAATCGCAGGTAAAAAGATCGATCTTGTGAATAATCGATTTAGATCGAACATCCCCTAATACCGATTAGTTTCTCATCCTAGAATGTATCATTTATCAAAAGTTCAAAAAAATCTGCAGGATTTTCTAAAATTGATTGCAAAAAAGAAAAAAGTTACCTAAGCACCTGGACCACTATGGTGATGTAACCAATTTCTTCGGATAAATCAATAACTCTGCTAAGAGAAGATATATGAAACAAAAATAAATTACCAATAAAATGGTATTAACCATTACTTCCGATACATTTTTCTGCGGTTTGATGCAAGCGATTTATGAGGTGAAATGAAATCCATTTCACTACAGGAATTTGACAGTCTATTAAAATTATTATTAACAATTTATTAGTTTAATTTGAAATTTATTAGGTGAGTCTAATCTCACGACGAACATAAACAATCATTTATTACATCGTTAACTACTTAAAAACTAAGTGAAATTGGTATATTCGTAATAAACCTCGGAAATGGGTCTATTGAATCCGTATAATAAATAAATTTCTTTTCAACGAATATTTTAGAAAATCAAGTTTTTTTGTTTCACTTGGATTTAAAAAACTATTTTTCTAGTATATTTTTTGTTGTTAATTAAACTTAGGTTTTACTATCTACTGTATAAATCTATCCAATTACTGTCCACGAAATCTTAATTATCTTAATTTTCTTATTGGATCCACTAATTACTTATTTTTCAAGCGATACTAAAAATAATCTAAAAACAACCCAATAATGTTAACAACAATTTACAACCATTAATTAAACATATTTTAGGTACATACAATATATAAATATTAACATATCTCTCATCATATCTGTTTCTATTTCATCTAAAGTCAAATAACTGATGATATAATAGCCCCAGTAACTGTGATTAATTGCTAACAGCATTAAACTAAAATTATTTAATTATTCAGATAAAAATATAACGGTGTTCATCTAGTAAAATAAATTATGAAAAAAATAAATTGTGAAATTCTTCCTATCCTCCGATTCAATCCGATACACATCACGGTGTAACTAGGTTGATGTGGTGGACACCATCTTTACTGTTAGCTCTTTACTTTCTGATCATTGTATTAAGACATTATATTCATTTTTATTGATTTAATTAATTATAAAAAAATTAAAGCCTAAAATATTGTTTTAATTGAGGAAATAGACCGTCTGTATAAAAATATGGTAACTAAAAAAAATTGTGTGTTCAGTGATCTTTTACTTTTTTTTCTCTGTTCGTTTTATTATATATTTTTAATTGTAATTCAGTCTTCTAGTTAATTTATTTTTAGGTTTTTCAAAAGCTGTTACCGCCACTCAGTTTCCTCCCAACATTCCTTTAAACAAAGGTATTAAAAAAACATAATATTTTACTTAAAATTTAAAAAAGTTTGGAAAGTCTACATATGTTTCCTGTAATTTTTAGTGGATTAACAGTCAGGAATTATAGCTTGTTACTATTAAATTTTTGTCGAAGAATCACTCAGTTGTTTATAGAATTGAGACTGCTCGACTAAATGAAAAAACTTTGAATTTTGATTTTGAAGAGCATTTTATATGCTCATTTATTCATATTAAAAATTTTAGAGTTACATATTTATTTGACCCAACTATAACGATTTCACTTTAGTCTAATTGCAATAGATGTTTAATCACTGAACATTTTAAATCAGACCTTGAAACACAACACTGTTAAAAGAATACTTTCAGCTGAATATAAAGATATGTATCCATTATTCATTTTTCCATACCGAATCAAACGTGTTCGATAAATCAGTGGACGGTCCAGAAAATATCGGAGGAACCACAATTAAACCGGATTTCTAACAAAGAGCAACAATTCTCAGAAACTCCAGAAAAAAACAATTGTTTGTTGACATTTCTGAAAAACAGGCAGCCTCAACCTGCTGTCGAAGATGAATTTTAACCTTTATTAAATCGTTGTTACCAACGGTTAAAACCTTAACAGGACAACATAGCCTAGAAATACTGCAAAGGTTTATATTTCCTCAAGCCCCTTATCATAATCAGTTCCGACCTGCTACATACAATGCACCTATTCCTCAGCAAGTTTATCACCAAACCGCATCATCATTATTAGTTTACCCATCACCATCTGCTTTGTATGATTATCACCCATGTTCTTCTAGTTCAATACAGCATACACTTTCACCCACTGATTCACAATCCTTCGATATCAGTGACACTCTGCTCAGTGTATTTTAATTTCAGTCTCGCTTGATATCCCTTCTTAAGATCTCCTTCTCTTCTTCGTATTACTATAAAATGTCTTTCCCATGTTAACAATTCTCTCGCTTTGCCTCTTCAGTCAATACAATTGACTTCAATATCATCTGTGTCGCTTACTGAAAATTTCTTTTCTTTCCCTCGAACTATACGGTAAGTTTTTATTATATTATATTATATTATTTTATATTATACTTTCACTTAGGTCCCCGGTTATCATTATTAGTTTTTTTGGACGTAACATTTTCTTTTTGGTACAAGTTTCTTTGGAACAAGTTTTCTTTTGGAACTAGTTTTTTTTTCTCCTTTGGGACCTAACGTCTCTACTGCCGGATCCAAGAAATTATTAGAAAAAACTCAAAGACAAGCCAAAAACCAAGGTTTTCTAGAAGGAGTCCTTTTTTGGTACAAGTTTTTGGTACAAGTTTTTTTTGGACAGATCATTTTCTTTTTAGAACAAGTTTTTGGTACAAGTCTTTTTTGGTACAAGGTTTTGGACTGAACAAGTTTTTGGAAAGTGCAAGTTTTTTTCTTTCCTCCTTTGGGACCAACGTTTCTACTGCCAGATCCAAGAAACTTTAGAAGAAACTCGAAGACAAGCCGAAATCCAAGTTAAGTCAAATTTCCAGGAAAAGAAGAAAAAGTCTCTGAAAGCATAATTTTTTTCGTATAAAATAAAACAAATATAACGTTTAATTTGAGTTTAATTTTATTAAACCCACAAAAAGAAAGAAAGGACGGATTTTGAAATATATCATAGTTTTTTTGTCAATTATTTCTAAATACGTCAAAAATTTTTTTGTTTAATATTTTACTTTTCAAATTCTATTCGTGGAGTAGATTCATACCAAAGTGGAGTAATATTTACTGTATAGACTAGTTCAGAGAGCATATGCGCCACCAGAGGTCCTTCTTCAAGGTCATTTCAATAAACAAAAGTGAGTCTGTCATACCAAATATCGAAATAGATTTTTGAGAAAAAAAAGAAGAAAATTAGAAGGCAGTAGTTTTTCGTCTTATTTTTTCTAAAGGAATTCATCCGTACATTCAATCGGAGTAGAAATCAATCTTTTGGAGTAGCGGAGTAAAAAATAACTAAAGGGGATAGATATACTCCAGATAGAGTAGCTTCGGTAACCCTGGTACGTTCTAACCGCGCAGTTTTAACCGCTGCGCAACCACAAATGTGTCCGAGGCCTTAGAAACAAAATAGGTTCAAGCATGGATGATTGATAAATTTTGCAAAAAAATAGTTGACCCTCAAATAATTTTGTATCTAATTTACATATGCCGGTACTGGACCTCTTACATCGAATTCTGTGACATAGCCGAAGGAGTAGCACCCCTAGACGAAGAGAAGTACTCATAGGTGTGAAGAGACTAGCTTAGTTTCGTTTAACTACTCCTAACGGATGAAATTATTGCCTTTCTGTCATGAAACTACCCCTAATGGACGTAGAGTGCTTTTTTGACAGATTAGACCGACGATAATGGCCAGAAACTATTTTCTTATCGCTTGATCTCTTTTTCTTTCCTAGGGAAAATTTTTTTTGAGGTCAGAGGCTTTTGATCAGGTCTTCATCCTTTTTGGATCCGCTATCAGCATGGATCAGCTTTAATCAGCTTTGATCAGATCTTGATCAGGTTTTAATTCGCTTTCGATTTAAACTTCTCTACTGCCGCTTCTGGTCATTGTCGTCGGTCTCACCTACCGAAAAGGCACTCATAATTAATAATCATAAATAATAATTAGGTAGATTGGAGCTCCTTTAGGGGTGATTAAACGAGGCTAAGGTAGTCTCTTCACATCTAAGGGTACTTCCTCTTCTTTAGCGATATTCGCAAATTTTCTTTCTTTCTCATATATAATAAAATACCATCTCTACTGCTTCGATGGCGTTTTTTGATTCTTTTTTGTGGGACAATTGGGATAAAAGGAGCAGGTATATTACGTTCAGAAAGCTTGTCATTAATACCTTGCTGGATATTATTCTGTGCCGACTCTGCGGACTCTTCTGCCTTATTTTCTGATGACATTGATCCATCCTCTATGGTACTAATAAACAGACCTTTTCTGAGGAACGTTATCTAAGAAAGGCAATAAATTTCCCTTTCGTGCGATTGCTTTTTGGAGCTTCTGCCAAAAATTCACTCATTACGTCCACCATGGGTAGTTTCATAACAAAAAAAATAATTATATCGATTAGGGCTCCTTTAGGTAGTCCAGAACAGGCATAGATATACTACTTCTAACTATGACAATTTTCCTTATACAAATATGACAATTTTTTATTAACTAAACATGGCTAACACTGTCCAATGTCTTACAATAGTTTTTTTGTTAAAAACATTTAAAATCAGTTTTGCTAATAATGAAAGTAGGGAAATAAGTTTGTAATTAAAAATTCTAATGTAAGATACATTTCAGATACAACCATTTTTAGGTACATTAATTTTGTTATAGTCTAGGCGTTACTAACAAATTTCTTGTATCCGGTTATCTAATATATATTATTAGAGAAAACAACGTTATGATACCATCAGAACAAAAAATAAAAAAATATTTACTTACTTTGACTTTTAGATCTTTATTTACGGTCAGTTCCTCTGATTTTTTAGATCATAGTAATTTCTTACGTATTCTTAATTTTAACTATCTATTATTTATACTTCATGCATGTACTATTAATTTTAACTCTATGTTTTATCGGATGTGGCTTTGTTATTTATAGATATATATATAATATATATTTAATAAATGTATTTATTATAATTTCAATCTCACTGATCTCAGAATCAATATAATATTTATTAAATAACCCTTCTAATATAGGAACTATATACATTTAAACTAGATTATGTCAATTCGTTCCTTCATTGAATTGCATTTACATTAATTATATCGTCTAGTGCTCATAAAATATTTTAAGAATAATTAATCTAATCTAGAACACCAATGCTCCTAATTACAGAATATTAATACATACTTAAATAACTAGTTAATAAAATTAGCAAATAAGATAAATGTATTTAAAACCTTATTTATGGAAAAGATCCTTAAGCATGTAATAGATTACTGAAGTGAAAAGATTACTAATCCCGGTAGTGTATAAATAGAAATCGATAAATTTATACTAATAATAATAATAATAATAATAAAATATTTGAGTTGAAGTACAAGAATAATTCCTCATAAAGTAAAAAGCCTGGAAATGAAAAGTTAAAAAAATCAGAAATATGAAAAAACCAAGAAGGAACTAAAATGAACGATAGAGAATTCACCAAAAAAAACGTGAACTTCTTAAGGTAAATATAAGAAAGATGATGAGTTACTTAAGACTTATAAAATTATGTTGTCCGTATATAGTTCCATACATAACACACATTATTAATTTTTCTTTAAATCATAATACTTTTCCTGAAATATGGAAAAGAACCGTTGTAAAAGTTTTGCCGAAAAAATCAAACCCAGTTGAGTTGAAAGATCTGCGTCCAATTAGCATATTACCCACTTTATCTAAAGTGCTCGAAAGAGCTATAGAAGTACAATTAAAAAAACATATTGATCTGCATTCACTGCTACCTTTAACACAATCTGGATTCAGGAAAGATTACAGTTGTACAACGGCTCTTCTCCATATTATTGATGATATTGTCAAATCTATAGATGAAGGTAAGTGCACAATTTTGGTCTTGTTAGATTTTAGCAGAGCTTTTGATACAATTAACTACGAGTTAATGCTAGCAATCCTACATTATATAGGTCTCTCTAAAAATGCCGTAGATCTCTTAGCATCTTACCTTCGTGGACGCAAGCAAGCGGTTTTAGTAGATGGAAACATGTCTCCTTACTTAAATTTAACCAGTGGAGTTCCTCAGGGTTCCATTCTGGAACCGTTGCTTTTCGCTATTTACACTTCCAACCTTGTAAAAGATTTTCAATTCTGTAATGTACATCTCTATGCAGATGACACTCAACTTTATTACAGTCTTTATCCCCATGCGATAGTAGAGTCATGTAATCGTATAAATGATGAATTAAACATCTTCATCAAAGCTGCTGAAGACCATTGTCTGAATATTAACTGTAGTAAATCTAGTGTTATACTTTTTGGTAATTTAATTACGCTGATGTACTATATGGACCGTTTTTATCTAGCCAGTATCGACATAAAATTCAAAAAGTGCAAAATTCGTGTCTACGTCTTATATTTGGTATACGCAGAAGAGAACGCATTTCCCATAAGTTAAAGGACAATGGTTGGTTAAGTATGATCAATAGAAGGATTCTTCACTCAGCCGTTCCTTTTCACAAAATAATTATGAATAAAACACCTTCATATTTGCACAAAAAGATTACCTACCACTCCGATGTGCACAATGTAAATGTCCACCATAAACTAACTATCTCACCTCCACCTTTTAGGTTAGAAATTTTTAGACGTAGCTATACCTATCAAATATGTTCTATTTATAATGAGGTTCCCACCATATTTAAAACTTACAGCTTTGCAAAGATTTAAAACTACATATAAGAGACTACTATTCGCAATGCAATCCTAAAGTAATAATGTACCTACGATAGTTATGTATAATTTTTTTTTTTTTTTTTTTTTTTTTTTTTTTTTTTTTTTTTTTTTTTTTTTTGTCAGCGATATATTTGTTAAAAGGTTAAGTGGAAGAACAATTTATAAGGTGGTTTTATACCATTTTATAAATTGAACTTCGCCTTTTGTTTCTGTCATGCAGAAAATTCATTGTAAATAAATTTTTTTTTTTGTATTTTTTTCTTTGTAGAAACAATAAAGTCGTTTATTATTATTATTATTATTATTATTATTATTATTATTATTATTATTAAATTTAAAACAGAATTCAATTTTTTATTGCTCTAAAATAGAAATAAAAAGCCAAAGTCTAGTAGCTACCACAAATTATTTAATAATAGATTGAGGAACATGGCTTCTTTTTACCTCTCGCCCTTCAGATAAGACAGGTATAGTAATCATGCTAAAAATTGGGTGGTGAGTTTTCAATAGATATATACGTTTTAGGCTCCCTAGAATACGATTTTGATATTTTCGCGATGATGTCTGTGTGTGTTAGGATGGATGTTGTAGTAATGATAACTCAAAAACTACTGAATTAAAAAATTTGAAATTTTGCATATAAGATTCTGATACCCTAGATTAGATCTGATTAGATTTTGATGTCAATCGGACATCCAGAAGTGGCAGTTGCTATGAGTGATGACGCCATTACTAAACAAAATAACAATAAGGTTTTACACATATATTTTGTATACACTATAGTACGCATCATTAAAATTTTCAAAACTTCTGCCATAGTTGCCAGATTTACAAAAATAGTCAATTTTTATCATACTTTTTTGTGTTACGGTGTAATTTTGTTATTCAAAATTGGCGAGAGGATCTAATTTATTCAGTTCCCAATTTTTACCCAAGTTCTAATTCCTTTCTAAAAACGTTTCCAGTACCACTTTTTAAAAAGCTCCCAAATATTTTTTCTTCCTCTTACCCTAGTTTTAAGTGCGCATATGTAATCATGTTTTAACACTTTGTATAATTTAAATTCTCACATATTATGTAATTTTAGTTGGCCGGAAGATGGCAGATTTCTGCTGAAACTAGTTACCAGTTTTTCCTTAATCTATCATTAAATAATCTGTGGTACTAGACTGTGATATTTTATTTCTTCATCTTAAGACTAAAGATAATTTAAATAGATTATAAATATAATATCCTAAATTCGGTCAAATTGACAAAAATTTCTATTTACTCGTTCACCGTACAATGCGATTGTCAGCTCATTTGATTAGCCATGCGTGTGCCATTCCAATTTCACGAAAGAAACTATTCATCAAAATCAAATCATAATTACGGTAGTCTATTTTTCATTTGCTCTAAAACCTTAACTTATATTTTGTACAGGGTAATTCCGTTACATAGCAAAAAAATTACACTGCACATTTGTCTTCAGCTACAAAATTGAACCAGCAGTATTTAACTCTTAACAGGTTACATTTTGATATGGACCAGTACGTGAAAATTCAGGTAATAAAAGAAATTCAAAACGATCACTGTTACGAAAATAGAAATTAAGGATAAGTGAACGAAAGATAATAAGAACAATTTTGGGATCAGTGAATATCGGAAAGCAGGAATATAGAAGGAGAATGCAATAATAAATATTAGAAGAACTGAATGGAGAAGAAAATTAACGCTCAAAGAATCAAGTGGCTGTTACATATATGGAGGTAAGAACCAGAAGTATTATCAAAGGCTATGCTACAATAGTAGCCAAGAGGAAAAAGAAAACGTGAAAGACCTAAATCGAAATGGTTGGCAGAGGTAGAAGAGGACTTAAGCAGGGCACTATGATAAAAATACAAGAAGTATAAATGAACAAAAGATAATGAGAACAATTCTGAGGCCAGTGAAGATCGAAAAGCAGGAATATAGAAGAAGAACGCATCAAAAAAGTATATAAGAACAGAATGGAGAAGAAAATTAATGCTCAAAAAATCAAGTTGCTGAGGCATATAAGGAAGCAAGGGTCAGAAGTACTATCAAAGTCTATGCTACAATAGCAGTCAAGAGGAAAAAGAAAACGTGAAAGACCTAAATCGAAAAATGGTTGGCAGAGATAGAAGAGGACTTAAGCAGGGCAGGTTACAAGATGGAAGGATAAAACAAGAGGGAAGAAATGGCGGCAAATCAGAGAACAAGTATAATGATGAATCGAATATGTGGGGATGATCCATCACGTTAAATAGATTTAGAAAGCGAAAGCGTCACAACCTCACATGAAGTGTTAAGCCTTATAAATAATAAAATAAGTATTTTTTTTTATGTTAGCTGTAAACATGGTTGAATTAACTATTACGAGAGTATAGTCGTTAATAAGGGATTTTTATTTTGTGTTTTTTAAAACTTTACAGCCTAATCGGACAACTTAATTACAGTAGCTAAAGACCAAGAATTTGATAACTATTTGGTACTAAATTGAAACTTTAAAGCATTAAATTTAACAAGAAATCTTAGTGTGTTAAGATAAAAACTGCATTATCTGCCCTCAGGGTCATGGGACGGGATTATCTTAAAAATTGCCACTTAAGGGTTGAAGTGAATTGTATTTTCAAGAAAAGAGTGAACATTAGGTTATTAATCTGTTGATAAAATATATTATTTATATTGACAATAAAATTAATACCATTAGTACTAATGGTTTACAAGAAAAGGTATGAACATAATCATTTATATATATTGTTATGTATAAGATAGAATTTTTATAAAAAATTTGTTACAGGGATAAAAACGAAACAAACTGTAAAATTAATATCATATCTATAAACAAATATATAGTGGAAAGAATATTGTATTGTAAGGAAGAAATAAAAAAGTTTTGTTAAAAAAGTCAGCAATATTATTTATTAAAAAAAAATACAAAGAAACAAAGATATAAGAAGAAAGGAGAGATCATTTAAGGAGGCAGAACGACAAATAGGATCAAAAGTGAAGAGCGAGTAGCAGTAGAAAGGCGGGGACAGAAAATAAATGAGACAGAAAATAATTATCAAGATATGAAGAGATAGACCAAAGGAAGAGAAGAAAAGAAGATTAATAAATTTATTATTTTTTTGATATTTTTATTTGCATTTATGTAAGAAATGTGATCCAGACTGTATCCCGTGGATTTTTCATTTCAATATATTTTTTTTTAAATACTAAAAGAGATATGAGCAGTAATTAAATTACTAACTGTACAAAAATCAGCAGATGTAACGGCAAGTGTTACAATTTTAAATGCATATAATGGTGCGGACATGCGTAGCAGCAAGCATATAAAATTCCTTACTTAAGATTTTGTTGATGGTGAATGTACTTCTGAGGGCCTCTTATTATAACTATCATCAAGCGACAGGTATTCGGGACAGTGTTGCCACATGTGGTACTCTTGATCGTCAAAAAGTACAATGGTTTCCAAATTAGTTTCTGAGCATAATGAAAAATAGTAACTTTTTTATCGACTTCTATAAACAAGCAATTAAAATGCATATTGCAGATGACTATTAAAAAAGAAAGAAGCATGCTTCCAAAAATGTGTACTAGAAGTGCCACACTCGTGTTAAATTCTCTATGAGATCCACTATGAACTGTCCACGAATTAAATCATGCGTCACACGTGCCTCTAGCTGTTGATCTTGAAACTGAATGAACTGAAAGTTCTCTGTCTCTCTTAAATTATTTGACTTTTGCTTTTAATCGGTGCACACTCAGCAACCAATCATTCTTCTAGGCCTCGGGCAGCTTTTTCGGCCCATAGCAAATATATACATTGTTTTTTCTTCATATAATGGGATTGTCTTCTTATGGGGAGGTTGCGACTGGGTGGTAAGCTCCAGGGGTTAGTGGTTGTTCTACGACTGATGATCACAGTCAAGGGTAACATAATCCATATTCAAAGAAATTAATAAAATAAAACACAATTCTCAAAAAAAAGTAACGCTGCGTCTTTCAGTCAAGAGTGAAGTGACCACAAAACCTGCGCGCAGTATTTATCAGCCCACCTGTGACGTCACAACAGAATATTAAAAAGTGGTACACTGATGCAAAATTTTGTATATTTTCAACGATTTTGTGGTACTAAAAATTTTGCTAGCCTGGCAACACTGATTCGGGTACTGCAATGCATGTCATGCAAAACTAAGAAGTGCAGTATTGATCAAGTACTGCAAATTTTAAGCTTTCAGAAAAAGTGCAGCACATAGGCAGGTGGTGGCGCTCTGATTCAATACAGCTAATTGTAAGAAACATGCAGCAAAGGCCTACAAAAACCACTGGTAATAAATGGAATAAAAGAAGATTATTTTAATAAACTTACCCCGGATAGATGATGGCCATAAAGAAAGTTAGTTTGTTATTTCAATCCACAAAGTGGAGGTGTATCCCTTGATAACCCTTTTGTTTTAACAAACTAATTATTTTCTTTTTTTTTATCTGAATCAAACTTCGAATTTTAGGAGCACATGTTCCAGATTCAGTTGCTTATGCAAAAAAGGAATTGACAGAGGACAGATAAATTCACAAAAAAAAGAGTCTGTTCGTGGTTAATTTTGAATTAAAATCCCAACCGTGTTTATGTATAAGGCATATAGAAGTAAGAAGAATAAAAGAAGAAGAGAAGTCCAAAAGAAGAATAAAAGAAGAAGACCAAAAGAAGAAAAGTTGACAGATGTCTAATATAGATTTAGTAAACAAATGAACACAGGTTATGTTAATTTAAATAAATAAATATAAAATTAACCGAACCCTTAACGGTAAGATTTAACTATCCTATCTATATAAAATAAACCTTTAACAAGTGGAAAAAAATATTCACGATATAAAATGAACGAAATATGCTTTCTAAATGTCATTAAAATTTTCTTTTATTCTTGTTACAGAAAATAATAGCTTTTTTTAATTTATTACCATAAACAACTGTTTTTATTAAATAAAGTTTGTTTTTTTAATAATTTGTTTTTTTGCGATTTAAATATTCTCTTATAAAATATTTTCTAGTTATCAGTAATATAAAATTTCTGATTTAATTATTAAGTTCTTGTTGTGTAGTTCTGAGAAAATTTAAATCAATTAAATCATATCGTAATTAAAAAAAAATCTTTGGTAACACCCTGTACGTTGTCCATTAAAATTATCTTTGGTTCGTTGACATCCTATAGTAAATACCCATATTTATTTATTTTGTGTTGCATGAACCTAGTCTCATAAAGTTAAAAATAGCCATTTTGTGACTTCCGCCATGATTTTTTGGAGCATGTCTGCTAATTAACATGTGCTCTTTTGCAAGTTCTAAAGCTGCTACCCACATATATGCAGACTAAAGCCCATAAATCAAAAATAGTATTTGCTAGAAAGTATTTATGTTTATCTACATTGTCCGACAGAAAGACTTCAAAGAAAAGAAAATTCTTTTATATATAGGTACGACTTAACTCTTCCACTGCTCAATTGTTATAAATATGAATGATTGATTCATATTTAGATATTTATTTTACCCAAACAGGCAATCAAGGGTCTCATTACATGAATAACACAAAAAAATCATACAAAATATACTATTATACAAGGTGTTTATTTATACCACAAAAAAATATTTAATGAATTTTTAAACGAATAAATTGGTATATAGTTGCCCAGACCTCACCCCTAGATTTCTTCTTGTTTAGATAAAGGCTATAATGAAGAGGAAACCATAATTAATGAGCATTTAAAGTAATTAAAATTTTTTTTTTTTTCGTTTAAAACGGCTAGAATTAACTTTCCAAAAAATGCTTTATTTATGAGCTAAAGACAAAGGAACATTGCTACTTTTCTGTTTTTTTTTCACATTTTTTTATTATCCTCTATATATACACTTGAATAATATGATTTTTAAATCATTGTGAATTTAAAGTTTTCCGACACAATTTCAAATAATACTCCCGGAGTTGACGTCATTAGCCAGGTCGTCCAGGGCACTAGGTACTCGGGAGGATTTTGCCGATGTCAGATTCGGGACGAACGACTCCAAAAACCCCTGGGTAATGATTTTGGACCTATTTGACAAGCAATTTCACTAAAACTGCCGGAGATAATGTCGTTAGTCAGGTTGCCCGGAGCACCAAGTACTCGGGGGAAGGTTGACGGTGTCAGATTCGGAACGCAAGACTTGAAAAAACAGCTGGGTAATGAGTTTCGGTCGATTTCTTATGAATTCCTGATGTTGACGTTCCTGATGATGTTGATCTGACCTCCAGATGCACGGGAGGATAATCTGAACATAATTTCAGGTTCAGTGACTCAAAAAAAACCCCGGGTAGTGAAATTCGAGTGATTCGTCGAAAATATGAATTTTTCCTGAAAATATGCACTTTGCAATTTCAAAAAGTTCTTGATCAAAAGTGGTCACAACCAGAGTTGGGATAGTTACTTTTAAAAAGTAACTAGTTACTTTCCATAGTTACTTTTATAAAAGTAACTGAAGTTACTTCTAGTAACTAGTTACTTTATGAAGAAAGTAATTATAGTTACAGTTACTAGTAACTAATTTACTTTTTATAGTTACTTTAAACGAAAAGGAAGAAAAAATAAACATACTCACTTGAATTGAAACTTGCTTTATAATTTTGGTTTATATACATAACTATTAAATAAAAATGTTTTTTTCGTCGACCACTACAAAAAAAGACATTTTACGTACTAATTTCTGAACGAAAAATCGACAATTTTTGAAGGCAAGTATTTTACGTCCGCAAACACGCTTTTTATCCGCAAACACTTTTTGTACGATGTGGTCACTATGATCGAGAGCGGCGATTGAGTCATTTTCATAAATACACAATATAATAAAAACATAGGCGCATGTGATAATAACTGTCATTTGCTGTTGTCATATTAATTATTTACGAAATCCGCTAGATTTTACGTGGGACTAAGAATAATATTATAATAATAATAATTATTATTTAATAGGTCCACGAAAAAATGTAATATGCACCTCGGCGAAAAAATTGTCTTCTGTCTCGTCTGCTTGCTAGCCTCGGCTGCACCTTGGCTATTAATTTGCAGGCTCGACTATAATAGACAGTTTTATATCCTTGGTACATAGATATCTATTGTAGTAGTCTAATAATTTTATTTATTGACAATTTTTAATAAAAGTAACTAAGTCACTAAAAGTAATTTTTTTTCCATTATTCTGGAGACGGGAAGCTTGAATTAAGTAGTATCGTACTAATACCTGCTAAACCCTTCTCGGTTATTTGTCCTGTTTTGTGGTGTTTCCTCTGGTACCCTACTTTAGGATAAGAGCTGTTGATCTGAACTAGAAAATAATTATTAGCTTAAGATATTTCATAAGTATAGGTATGTTAATTTGATACTTACGAGCCTCTCGGGATAAAATCTGTTTATAAACCACAAAAGATTGTATTCAAAGCCTAACCTATTGAGGTAATATAAAAAAAAGAAGGACTATATAATCAAATATGACGTGTGAATTACTTCACAATAAAACATTGCATGCGAGGTTATCAGATAAATTATCAGTGGGTACTCATTAAAGACTTTCCAGTAAAATTTCGATTGGGAAATCATTTTCGATATAAATTTCTTGCTTGATTAGAGTTTTCACCTGTAGGACCATTTTCCAGAACCATATCATTTAATGTTAAAAAATATTTTACCAGACAATAAAATCGCACTTCAAAAACACTTTACAATTAACGATATCACAACACTGTTTGAATGTCAACTGATCGACGTAAATTTATTACCGATTGTTCGAAAAATACGCGAACGTAAAAATTGACATTCTGAGCTGAGAAATTCGGTGTATTCGGATTGAATCTAATACAGTGGCGTACGTGATTTCTTCAAGATTCTTTCAAAACTTTATTGTTTGTTTAGTAAGGCGAATTAAAAAAATTAATAATTTTCATAAGCTTGTTGTATCTATTAGTTTACATAGTTTAAATATTTGTACACATTTCTAAACAACTTACAATGAAAACAGATTTAAATATTATGAAGCCGTTATCGTTCAAAAAATTAAAATTTGGCAATTACCGTTATTTTTATTAATTTTTAACGTAAGGATCAGTCAGATGTGTCGTGTAGTCTTTATGTCTGTAGGCGTTCGGTCCATAGCGACATTCGACGCCGAAAAGTTTTTGTTTACAAAAACCTATGAACACTGAAGAACGATCAATCCTTTTATATATCGGTATAAAAATATATCTTTCTTGGTGATTCGTGTTCTCGTTTTCCCTTTCCCTTTCCCTTTCCTTTTCCTTTTCCTTTTCCTTTTTATTTTCCTTTTCCTTTTAATTTTCCTTTTCCTTTTCTCTTTCTGATACGCTGAATTTCCTATACCTCTCTCGCTAACATGTTAAATTCCCTATAGTTGCGGTGTTGATGGTGTAGACCACAGAAGCGAAGGTTCCTGTCGGCCCTTTTGATGTAGCGATGACCAAAATTTGAGTGCCAGTTGAAGTTTATGACGCTTAATACACTGGGAAAAATATTTAAAATTCGTATGTCTAGATAGACGAATTTACAAATTTTGGTCAGTTTTCCCAGTGTATTAAGCCACAAAAACTTCAACTGGCACTCAAATGTTGACCACCGTTACATCAGGGACCTTCGCTTCTGTATTAGTTTATCTTCTGTGGTGTAGACTATCTTCTTTCATTTGTTTTCACTTCCACCCCACACCTCCGATCATATGCAACCTCTAGATATAACACTTTTTGGTCCTTTGAAAAATGCTCTATACAAAGAATACGATTTGTTATAACAACTTTTCTATACAATATATTAAACTGCAATAAATTTTCACAATGTATACGGAATTAGAATTATTTTCGTCCAATTTTCATTTTATTACAATATAACAATTTAATATATCTGTAACACCCCTCCTAGATTCGACTCTGTACGACAGCAGTTAATCATGAAACATCTTGTATAAAAATCGAATAGTAATTTATTCAAAAATCGACAATATGACTGACAGACTGATCTCGTTGAAAGAAATATCATCGTGAACTGAATAAATATTCTTATACAGTTAAAGACAAGTTACATTTGCGCAAATATAAAAAAAAAATCAACGGTTGTAGTTTAATAATAGTTTTTGCAAAAATGCTTGGCCAACTGTTGCGTCTCTGGCATTGACCCTGTAAATGAAATCGACCATAAATCAATGTGACGCTACTTGAAGTGTCAGAAAGAATGTCATTTGGACTCTTGGGAATGGTGAATGGTTGAATAATTACGCAGGAAGTTCGAAGAAAAACCGGCAGATGTTGGTTTCTAATTTGTTTTCTGTGCTGACTGACCACAACATAGACAAAATGAAACTAGAATTTCATAAAGCAGGGCAATCCACTAGACCGTTTTAAATTATAGAAATAAATAATGCACAGTATAAACCCTAGATATTAAAAAAAATAGTTACTATTTTATTAATAAAATATTAACCAAAGACCATACACAAAAAAATAAAATCAACACAACATTTTAGAAGAATAATTACTATTCTAGATATGAAAAATTAATCTTCAAAAAATTTAGATTTCCAAATTTGTCAATAATTTTGCACCATGTATCAAATAGTTAATTTCTTTAGATTCAGTAAAAGGTTATTAAATGACCTTGAAAAATTTTGCTTATTGATTTTATTTAGACCAAATCATGACCACGTAGGATGCAGAAAAAAATTCAAAAATAAAATAAAAATATCTCTTTCAAGTGACATTTGATAGTCGACGTGTACGGATTTAAAGTCGTATAATCCAAATATGTATAAATATACCGGGTGTTCTATTTGAATTTCAAATTTTCATGGCATTTCCGGCCGAACCGGATGTCGGCCATATTGGATTTCCCATCGAGTGAGGTATCGTTGAATAGAGCTCATTGAGTAGATAAAAGGCATATTTTTTGTTTTAAAAAATATTGCAAAACGTATTCGTGAGAAGCCGCCAAAGTCAGCATTTTTTACAAAATTTTGTTCCGAAGAATTTTTTAACTTTCCATTGACCTATAAACTTGAAATTTGGTGATAATGTTTATTGTTACGTATATTTTACCAACAAATACCAATATATTAATAAATATGATTTTTTCATTACTATTCCCTCATTTTTAGGGTTCCGCACCCTCGTATATATGCAAATTGTGATACCCGATATTTTATTATTTTTATCTATCTTAGTCGGTTACGCTGATATTAACAAATTTGTTCGTAGCATTTCAAAATATCTAAGTATATATGGGGATTGTGATATTCGATATTTTATTATTTTTATCTGTGCTATTATTAATTTTGTTAAGAAATGTATATTTCGTCTCATAATTTTGTTTTCTTCGTCGAACGCACATGCGCCAGGTTATTTTTCTTTTCAGTTCTTTAAATCTTTTTACCAAGTATTTTTGGCTTATATTCTACATTTGGTATGGAACCCTAATTGTGCGAAGTCCGACACGCACTTGACCGATTTATTTTTATTTAAGATGTTAGGCATTGACTTTTAACGTATTTTAAATAAATACATATATTAAAAAATCATACTTACATAAAATATGAGAACTAGTTGAACTTGGGAAACATTTTTTAATACAAGTACTATTGTTGGTAATACACGAAGCGATTAATAACGCATTTTAATTACATAAATAAAGCACATTCTATTGATAAACTACAGATGAGTTCTTCGGGAAAATTCATTGAACTTGCATAAGGACAATGAAATTCTTTGCAGGTAATCGCAATATCTTGTTTATAGCTGTTACATCAATGAATGGGTGGGTAAATACTTGGTTGATTATATGCAGTAGAAATACTAATTTTCTTGTAATACGAGACCTTAGAATTCTTGGTATGGAACGGTAGTTCTATCACATGACTTTATGTCCAAATGACTATTATTCATTTTACGAATTTTGATCATTTATTAGAATTATCCGGACGATATTTCATAAAAATAGTACAAAATAATTATTATGATGCGAACAAGGTTATTTATGAATATTGGTTCAAAAATAACGATCAATTATTTTAAAATAATGATCTTAAATTATATTTATGTATACAGGAATATTCAATAAAAATTAATCGTTTTCTTAAATAATTTTCATTCAGTTTTGATAAATGCATTTTTGTACTATTTTATAAAAAGTAAAAACATTTGAGGTCTAAGTGAGATATTGAATGAGTTTATTAGTGTTAAAAATTACAACAAAATAATTAAATTTTAGTATAAACAAAATCAATGAATACTGCTTTCGATCTACATAATAGATCAGCTAAATTTACTTTCAGTATTGAGTGAAAAAATATCATGTTGTCTGTAATTCCAGATATTTTATTAAACACTACCAGGGCAGATCTTGTATTATTCACATAACTTTTTTATTCTTAGTTTTATGAAAAAAAGTTATTCTTGATAAAAAGTTGTGCATGATAATACATTTTTTTACCCGTATACAAGGGGCTTGAAAAAATATAAATTTTGCAAAGGAGTAAAGTATCCTTATTTTAAAAATTATAGGTAAAAATGTTATTTGTAAAGCTTGTTTAGAAACAATATGTACGTACCAATATGAAAGCACAGCCTCCTATCTAAAAAAATTTTTTTTGAATTTTTTTTGTTAAGTTCAAAGTGAACTGTTACGTATAAAATTAGTTGCCACACATTATTTTAAGCCAAAACCGTTAACTTGGCTTAAAAAAAATTGTATGAACTAATTTTTTTTCACTTTGAACTTTTTTTCAAGAAAAAAATGAGAAAAAATATTGTTTTGAGATTTTTTAAAATAAGGGTACTTTACTCTTGAGCAAAATTTATATTTTTTGACGCCCTACGGGTAAAACAATGTATTATCGGTTGCATTCTACGCACAACTTTTTGTAAAGAGTAACTTTTTTTAATAAAACTAAGAATAAACAAGTTGCCCATATGGTTCTAACTTAATTGGACACATTGTGGCCGCAATTTTTTCCTGTTTTTCTCTATTTTTTGTTTATTTTTTTTTCTGTTTCTTTCTTTTTTTTATTTTTCTCATTTTTTCCTACATTCTCCTCTTTTTTCCTGTTTCTTCCTATTGTTTACCATTTTCCTATTTTTGGCTATATTTTCATATTTTCCTACTTTTTTCTATTTTACGCTACTTTTACCTCTTTTTTCCTATTTTTCAGTATTTTTTCTTGTATTTTCCTTTTTTTTTCTATCCTTTACATTTTTTCCTAATTTTCCCTACTTCTTTCTATTCTTGTCTGTGTTTTAGTATTTTTCCTAGTTTTGCTTAAATTCCCTATTTTACTGTTCTTCTCCGTTTTCCCCCTTTTTTTGTTCCATTTTTTTCCAATTTTTCTTATTTTTTTGCTAATTTCCATGTTTTTTTTATTGTTCCGCATTTTCCCATTTTTGCCTATATTTTTTCTTTTTTCTCTTGTTTTTTTTTCTCTCTATTTTTTTCTAATTTTTTACGTTTTCCTAATTTTCCTATTTTTCCATTATTTTTTGTTTTTTTTCTTATTTTTTTATTTTATTTTATTTTTTTAAATTGTTCTTACCTTTTATATTGTTATAATGTACTCTTTTATATTGTTACCATGAGTTTTGATATTTTCCCCCATATTTCCCATTTTTCTCTACATTTCTCTATTTTCCAATTTTGTCCGTTTTTTTATTATTTTTTCTTGTTTTTTTTATCTTCCCCCTTTTTTTTTATTTTTTTATGTTTTTTAATATATTTCCATTTTTCCCTTTTTTTCTGTTTTTTTCCATTTTTTCCTACTTTTTTCTATATTTTTTTGATCTGTTTTACTGTTTTTCTTTATTTTTCCTGTTTTTTCTATTTTTTACTATTTTTCTGTATTTTTTTCCTCTTTTTCCTATTTTTTACTCTCTTTCATATTTTTTTTTACTTTCCACCAATTTTCTATTTTCTCTATAATATCCTATTTTTCGTTATTTTTCATTTTTTTCCTATTTTTTCTTGTTTTTCTGTATTTTTGCCTGTTTTTTTTTTCTATATTCTTTTATTTTTTCTTATTCTTCTCATTTCTCCTGTTTTTTTTCTGTTTTTTACTGGTTTTTTAGCTTTCCCCATTTTTCCTATTTTTGTCTACATTTCCTTATTTTTTTATTTTTTTCCTCTTCTATTCCTGTTTTTTAATGTTTTTTTTTGTATCTTTCTCTTTTTCTGGTTTTTCTGGTTGTGTTTCCATTTTTTACTATTTTTTTCACTATTTTTCCCATTTTTCCATATTTTTTGCTGTCTTTTTCTATTTTTTTTGTTTCGGTATGTTTCCCTGTTTTTCTAAGTTTTCTTTTTTTTCCTGATTTTTCAGTTTTTTCCTGTTTTTCAATTTTTTTATATATTTTTTCAATTTTTCTCGATTTGTTCTGGTTTTTGTTTATTTTTGGCTGTTTTTCTTATTTTTTTTATTTTCCCTATATTTTTTGATGTTTTTCATTTTTTTCTCTATTTTTTCTTGTTTCTCTTTATTTTCGACTATTTTTACCATTTTTTCTTATTTTTCATTTTCTCCTTTTTTTTCTGTTTTTTACTGGTGTTTTAGTTTTCCCCATTTTCCTATTTTTGTCTACATTTCGTTATTTTTTCCTGTTTTTTACTATTTTTTAATGTTTTTTTTTTATATTTTTCTCCATTTTTCCTATTTTTCTGTTTTCTCCGTTTTTCTGTTTTTTTTTCTGTTTTTTTACCTTTTTCACTGTTTTCCTCTGTTTTTGGCTGTTGTTTCCTATTTTTTTCATATTTTCATATTTTTTCTGTTTTTCCTTGTTTTTCATGTTTTTTCACTATTTATTCATTTTTTTCTATTTTTCTCCATTTTTCCATATTTTCCTGTTTTTTATGTTTTTTTTCCTGTTTTTTTAGGTTTTTTCCATATTTTTTATATATTTTAATATATTATTCATTGTTTCTCGATTTGTTCTGGTTTTTTTATTTTGTGCTGTTTTCTTCTATTTGTGTCTAATTTTGCTATTTTTTCCCTAATTTTCATATTTTTTACCTATTTTTACCCATGTAGATTTAACACATTATCTGATTTATTTTTTATAGGAAACGTTATTGTAATGTTGTTTTTTATTTGTCGAACTGTAACAGTTAATATTAAGCAATTTCTTTATTCCTGCATCCGTAGAATTAATGCCCTTTTTTTTTTAAATTTGGAGAGATAAAAATTGGCAGTCCGACACTGACTATCACTTATTATCAACATTTGTTTCGTATTTAAAATGGTAATAAAAACTGAACTTTATCGTTGTGTGGTCTCTATTTTGTTCGATGAATAAATAGTTAATTTCGAATGAAAGAAAAGCAATAAATACACACTAATTCAGTATCAACTGCATTCTTACTAATTTAAATGCAAGTTAGTTCTAATCCTAATTGGATAAAAGCAAGCAAAAGTTGCTCATACGAAATGCATTAAATATTTCATGTCGTACTCAATTTGAATAGAAAGTTCTATTAAACATTTGCTTATTGAATATATCCACGATCATTACTGTTGCTTTGTGGATTTTATAGTTTTGAATAGCCTCTCTCACACACCTCACTTTCTTCGAACTTTAAGTTGACTATCATCAAACTTTCGTTCTCTAAGTTTAAATAAATTAACTGTCGTAGCATTAAAAAAAATTATATAATTTTATTACTTTTAGAAATTGAAAACAATAGCCTTATATGACTTATAGTTTATACTACATAAAAATTGAATGCCCACGTGCGTAATTAAAAATTAGATTATGCAACCATCTTGTTATTTAATTTAATTTTTGTTCATACTTATGATAAAACGGTTTGTAGATTATCTACTTGTTTATTTGTAAGTTAAGTTTTTTGAACTCTAATTTGTAGTCGAGGAAATAAAGCATGCGAAATTTCGGTAGTAAGACCGATTTTAATGAAACGTGGTGCATTTTACTAAGAGAAGCATACAGAAAATTAATCACTTACATCGTGTATGCAACTGTACGGTCAAAATCGCGAAGTGACAAAACCGCGAGGACAAAACCGCGATGACTAAACGACGAACGGACAAAACCGCAAACAGACAAAACCGCGAATGGACAAAATCGCAAACAGACAAGACCGCGAATGAACAAAATTGCAAACAGGCAAAACCACGAATGGACAAAAGCGTAAATGGACAAAATTGCAAACAGACAAAATCGCGAATGGACAAAATTGCAAACAGACAAGACCGCGAATGAACAAAATTGCATACAGGCAAAACCACGAATGGACAAAAGCGTAAATGGACAAAATTGCAAACAGACAAAACGGCGAATGGACAAAACCGCGAATGGACAAAATCGCAAACAGACAAAACCGCGAATGGACAAAATTGCAAACAGACAAGACCGCGAATGAACAAAATTGCAAACAGGCAAAACCACGAATGAACAAAAGCGTAAATGGACAAAATTGCAAACAGACAAAACCGCGAAAGAACAAAATTGCAAACAGACAAAACGGCGAATGGACAAAACGGCAAATGGACAAAATCGCAAACAGACATAACCGCAAAAGGACAAAACCGCGAATGAACAAAATCGCAAACAGACAAAACCACGAATGGACAAAACCGCAAATTTACAAAATCGCAAACAGACAAAACCACGAATGGACAAAACCGCAAATTTACTAAATCGCAAATAGACAAAACCGCGAACGGACAAAATCGCAAACAGAAAAATGGAAAAAAGTTAGAGTTTGCGTATTGATTAAGATTGCACTAGTAAGTAATGTTAAATGGAGGTTAAATGGGGAAGTTCCCTCAATGTTACCAACCTAGAAAAAGGTTTACCAACGAAGAAGGATTCTTTTTGGTCAAAATCTACTTCATTATTTTCGCAATGATAAAATATGTGTACAAAATTCTATTGAGATTTCCAGAATATATCGTTAGCGAAATATAATGATTTTAATAAAATCTTGCTTCTGAATGGTTGAATTTTCGTTGTCAAATGTCATTCGTCATAGAGTAAGTATAACAGAGCGACATGTTTCATTTTCAGATTATAGAATATTCATACTCGCCAACTTCAGTTTAGTTCCACCAATCCTCCAGGCTGTAGGTCAGTCGCTGAAAATGAAACATGTCGCTCTGTTATACTTACTCTATGATGAATGACATTTGACAACGAAATTTCAATCAATCAGAAGTAAGATTTTATTAAAATCATTATATTTCGCTAACGATATATTCTGGAAAGCTCAATAGAATTTTGTGCACATATTTTATCATTTCGAAAATATAGAAGTAGATTTTGACCAAAAATAATCCTTCCCCGTTGGTAGACCATTTTCAAAGTTGGCAACATTGAGGGAACTCCCCCATTGGTGCATTATGGAAGGGGAGATAGCAAAATCCAGAAAAAGAAATATGCGAGGGTCACAAAATCGACGATTCTAGCGATGCACAGACATTTCTGTTTGGTATAGTGCATAATTTCGATTTTTAGATATTTCTAGTGTATTTTGCGGGTCCGCATACATTTTACCAAAATCGTATTACATCAAACAGTCTGTTTAAAAAAATTTAATGTTTCAAACCATCATAATAACAAAATCTTACTTGTTCAGAAGTATATTTAATCAGAATTTAATAAAGCAGAATGGATACTATCAAAATGAAAAAAAAACAAAATGACAAATCGTTAAACCAACATAATGACAAATATATAATTTATCAAATAAAAATTCACCAAACAGGTTAGGTTAGGTTATGTTGCATAACGATAAATAATCTTGTTAAATTGTATCCCCACATATAACGGGATAACTTAGATTTGGCAACATCCGTTTGATTTTTTACGGTTTTGATGCTTTACTATTCTGTCTCTTTCTGGTTTTGAATCTTTAAATTTTGTCTCATTATTTTATGATGTTCTACGGGTTTGATTGATTGGCGTTTTGATAAATTGGGATTGTGATATTATAGCGTATTGTTTCAATATTATTCTGAGTTTGATCTATTGGGATTTTGATAAATTAGTATTATTATATTTTACGTTTTTGATGTATTAACTATTTGAAGTTTTAACGTTCTGGTTTTTTAGTTTATTGATATTTTATTAATTTGATAAAATATCTATTTGATTCTTTAATATTTGTTTTAACACGATTTGATTTTTTACGGTTTTGATAAAATATCATTTTGCTATAAGTAACTGTTTGGTCTTTTAAATTCTGCTAAATTGTGCCCTCCCTATTTTGCTTTTGTCATTTACATATGATTTATATTATACCTAAATGTTTGTTTTTTTATTAAATAAAAAAAAGATGGGGTGTTAAGTAAATCACATCCTTGCATGCCCTATGGGTAACCTTAAGAATTTACGACTCTGTCTGTTTCCGTACTTGATTATTTCCTTTCGGAGTTCTGCTCATTCGCGGTTTTGTCTGTTCGCTGTTTTGTTCATTCGCGGTTTTGTCCGTTCTTGGTTTTGTCCTTTCGCGGTTTCGTCCGTTCGCGGTTTTATCCGTAGAGATTCGATCTATCGCGGTTTCATCCCTCGCGGTTATAACCTCCTAAATTTCTGTAGTGCATCGAAAAAATGCATTTTTGACCATGCACTATTAAAAAAAATCATTATACGGCTAAAAATTAACAAAATGAAGCCAAAATGGTTACTCAAGGGGTTTTGGGGTCGCTAAACACTATCATGATGTCGAAAAATTATTAAAAAATATTTAAATGTTTAATACAGGATAGGCCATAGGTAAAGCCTTGATCTGTAGAGCAGAAACAAAATATCTTTTTTTAATTTTTTTTTTATAGCAACAATCTAAAAATAATTTTAATTACACTTATGGTGTTCCACCAAGAATATTTTATTAAGAATTTTATTAATTTCAAGAATTTTGGTCAAAGTTTTAATGAATTTTGATCAATTTCAAGAATTTTGTTAAAATATTTCCAAGAATTCAGTTAAAAAATTTGAATCAATTTCAAGAATTTTTTTATCAAGAATTTTTATCAATTTCATGAATTTTGGTTAAAATTTTGATCAAGAAATTTAAAAATTTGGATCAATTTCAAGAATATTTTTATCAAGAAGTTTGATCAAGAATTTTGGATAAAATTTTCAATAATTTCGATCAATTTCAAGAATTTTTTTTTAATTATTTCCAAGAATTTTGATCAAAAGTTATAAGAATTTGAATCAAAAAATTCAAATATTTGGATCAATTTTAATAATTTTTTATCAAGAATTTTTATCAATTTCAAGAATTTTGGTCAAAATTTTCAAGAATTTCGATCAATTTCAAGAATTTTGTTATAAAATATTTCCAAGAATTTTGATCAAAAATTATAAAAATTTTGATCAAAAAATTCAAAAATTTGGATCAATTTCAAGAATTTTTTTATCAAGATTTTTTATCAATTTCAAGAATTTTGGTCAAAATTTTAATGATTTTCGATCAATTCCAAGAATTTTGTTAAAATATTTCCAAGAATTTTGGTAAAATATTTCCAAGAATTTTGATAAAAATTATAAGAATCTACTTTTTTCATAAGAAAGAAATTAACATGTAAAAATTAGATAAAATGAAAATAGTGTAGGTGGCGCCATCTATATAAAGATATGATAAGTTAACCGTTAGGAGCAACACCTACGAATTATGTGATGCAGAAAACTAGAAGCGACAATAATGTGTTGCCTATCTTCTGGAGCAAGATTTACGAAATTCAAAATATTTGCTGTTATTTATAAAAATAATAAAATTTTGAAGACGTAAAGCAACTATTAAAACTACCAAAGATTATCAAAAATTAACAAAAATGAGAAAAAATTGCAGAAATTAACAAATATGTAAAAAAATAGTAATATAGAAAAAATTAGTAAAAAGTATCAAAAATTAGCACAAATTAGCAAAAATTAGGGAAAATTAGCAAAAATTAGCTAAAATAAGTCAAAATTAGTTAAACTTAAAATAAATTAGCAAAAATTAATAAAAATCATCTAGATTTAGAATAAATTAACAAAACTACTAAACAATTAAAACAATAACTAATAATTAGCTCAAGTCTTTTCTTCTCTCTCTCCTTATTTGCACTTTTATTTAATAGATAAAAATAGATAATAATTAAAGACAAATTTTGGAAAATTAGAATACAGTTAGGGAAAACTTTGAGAAAATTTAGAGAAAAATTAGATAAAATTTTTACTGTAAAAGTAACACGTTACTAAAAATTAACGCGTTACTTTAAAACTAAGGTTTTTCTCTTTTGTTTCTGCTGTTTGATGTGAAATAATGTTTTTTTTGTACCCCGTCGATTTAATAAATCAAGCTTAATCATACAACTTTTATTTGGAAATTTTGTAACGAGTAAATCGTTACTTTTTTAAGAAAAGTAACGGTAAAGTAACGCGTTACTTTTTGAGTAACACACTGGGTTTTATATAAAAAAAAAGTGAGGATTGTTGTCAATGTATATTTCCCATATTTGTACTGATTGCTCATAGAAATAAACAAAACAAAAAAAATTATACATAATAACGAAGACATTATTATTTTAGTTAGGTTTTTTCTAATGCTCTATTTTTGATGGAATGTAAATAACATAACCGATTATTGTCAATATTAATTATAAAAGAATAACGGGTTTACTAACTGGCTGACGAAATTCAGATTAAGAGTGGTTTAATTTCTTACTCACATGTTGCTTCATGGTTTTAAATAATTATAAGTTATCAGAGATCACGAAAAAAACGATTCAACAAATTAACACATCGTAATATTTTACATCACTTAATAATCAAGTTTGTATTTAATAACTTTATTTTCGATACCGAATGTTTTATTTAGTTTGGTATTTATTTATTTATATTTATAATTTAAGCTACATTTAAGTTGCTGGTTTCTTAAACCTAAATTATCCGAAGATTTACATAGTACAGTTAAAATTGGAAAGATGAAAAGTTTTTCTATTTTATCATGTTTTTCGATTTTACAACAATGGTTTAGTAAATTGTCCTAATTTTTACTTTAATTATTTCTTCGCCTCAATCTAAATAAATCACTTAAGTACTTAGCCTCAATATAAATAAAATGTTCAAGTCATTGGCCTACTCTATATAAAAACATCGTATTCCTTCTTAAAATAAATAAAAACAACGTAGTCCTTCTTCAATATAAATAAAATATCTTAGTACTTTGCCTCAATGTAAAAATAATTTGAAATCTTAAAAAAAATTTTTAAAATATGTCAACGAATTGGGCTAAACATTAAATTAAAAAAAATTTTAAAAATCAAAAATTTTACATATTTTTATAGTAATCTTGGTAATTTTTCTTTCCAAACCGAAACATCAAAAATGAATTAATTTTTTTTCTAGTAAAATTATCATCCTTTAAATAAATATTAAAATAAATAAAACACCGTAGTTCTTCGCCTGAAATTAAATAAAATACATAAAGTACTTCACCTTAAAATAAATAAAATTTTCAGGCCATTCGGCTACTCTAAATATAACATCGTAGTCGTTCTGAACATAAATAAAAACATCTTAGTCCTTCGCCTCACTATAAATAAAATGTCTTAGTAGTTCGCCTCAATAGAAAAATAATTTGAAATCTTAAGAAAAAATTTTAAAAAATCTCAACAAATTGGAAAGGACGTTAAATTTTTTCCAAAAAAAAATATTAAAAATCAAAAATTTTACATATTTTCATAGTAATCTTGATAATTTTTTATAAATTCTTTTTAAACGGAAACATCAACAATTAATTAATTTTCTTCTAGTAAAATTATCATCCTCTAAATAAATATTAAAATAAATAAAACACCGTAGTTCTTCGCCTCAAATTAAATAAAATACCTAAGTACTTGACCTTAAAATAAATAAAATTTTCGGGTCATTCGGCTACTCTAAATATAACATCGTATTCTTTCTCAAAATAAATAAAAACATCGTAGTCCTTCGCCTCACTATAAATAAAACATCTTAGTACTTCGCCTCAATGCAAAAATAATTTGAAATCTTAAGAGAAAATTTAAAAAAATTTCAACAAAGTAATAGTAATTTTTGCACTTTTTTGTAAACTCTTAAACCGAAACATCAAAAATTAATTAAGTTTTTCTGATAAAATAATATTCCTATAAATAAATATAAAAAAAATAAAACACCGTATAGTTCTTCGCCTCAAACTAAATAAAACAATTTGAAATCTTAAGAAGAAATTTAAAAATATCTCAACAAATAAGAAAGGACATGAAAATTTTTTTCCAAAAAAAAAATGATAAAAATCAAAAATTTTACATAAATTTATAGCAATTTTTGTAATTTTTTAAATAATTTTTAAACCAAAACATCCAAAAAAAATTTTTTTTCTTAAAATAATATCCCTATAAATAAATATTAAATAAATAAAACACCGTAGTTCTTCGCCTCAAACTAAATAAAACATCTAAGTACTTCGCCTCAATATAAATAAAACATCTTAGTACTTCGCCTCAATGGAAAACAATTTGAAATCTTAAGAAGAAATTTAAAAAATATCTCAACAAATAAGAAAGGACTTAAATTTTTTTCCAAAAAAAAATGATAAAAATCAAAAATTTTACATAAATTTATAGTAATTTGTGTAATTTTTTAAATCATTTTTAAACCAAAACATCAAAAAAATTTTTTTTAATAAAATAATATCCCTATAAATAAATATTAAAAAAATAAAACACCGTAGTTCTTCGCCTCAAACTAAATAAAACATCTAAGTACTTCGCCTCAATATAAATAAAACATCTTAGTACTTCGCCTCAATGGAAAACAATTTGAAATCTTAAGAAATTTAAAAAATATCTCAACAAATAAGGACATTAAATTTTTTTCCAAAAAAAAAATGATAAAAATCAAAAATTTTACATAAATTTATAGCAATTTTTATAATTTTTTTAAATCATTTTTAAACCAAAACATCAAAAAAAATTTTTTTTTAATAAAATAATATCCCTATAAATAAATATTAAAAAAATAAAACACCGTAGTTCTTCGCCTCAAACTAAATAAAACATCTAAGTACTTCGCCTCAATATAAATAAAAAATTTAAGTCATTCGGCTACTGCAAACACAAAAAAACACCGTTGTCCTTCGCCTCAATATAGTACTTCGCCTTCCATTTTTTTTTAAATTTTATTTTTTTATTTTCCTGTTTCTAATTTTTTTGATTTTATACTGATTATTGCTCCTTTTTTCTAACCTTGTTTTTATATTTTTTTCTGATTTTTTCTAATCTTGTATGTTTTATTTTTATTTTTTCAGGGTCCCCTGATTGTCCTTTTTCAAATTTTTTCTATTCCTTTTACTGTTTTTTTTTTTCCAAGTTTCTGCATTATAATCCTTACTTTTTTCCGAACACCTGATCATCAGAGCTAATTTATTAATGTATGTCTTATATTTTTTAAAGGACACCTTAACAAACACATGTTTGAAGTTTTTAGAATTCAAAAGATAAGAATATAATTATAGTTCTTCACAAAAATTATTTCAAGAATAAAAAATCAAATATTAAAATGACAAACCCAATAATAAATATAAAAAAAATATCCGTTAAATAATAGTACGACTACTGTATATACTGTACAGTAGTTACAATAATTATTTTGTATAGTGATAGGACTACAGATTAATTACGTGAAGATTTTCAAGGTCATTTCGATACCAATCGATCTTCATCCCAAGATGGAATTTCTTCATTTATTTATGTGTTCTACAGACACGCCTTTCGTTGAATGACATAATCCAAAATAAAACTAGAAAGTGATTTTAATCGGCCTTGAAATGCACGCATGTTGTTATACTATTGTTAAATAATATAGAGCCACCGTTGTCAAATGTTTAAAAAAAATATATTTCTTTCCGTAGTAGTAATTGTTTATTTTTATATTTTACTATTTCATTCAATATTGGATTTATTCACGTACTTAATTATAGTATTCTTTGAAGTGTATGCTTTTTTTTTTGGTTGAATAATACATTACTTACTAACTGGATAGGAGAAAGCTAGTTTGTATCCAATGGCCGTCTAGCTCACCTGATTTGATCCCCCTACTATAAGGTTAATTGAAAAAAAATGATAACAAAATGATTTCTAAAAAATTTTCTTACCAAAATATTTAATGAAATGTCAATAATATTTTGGTGAATTTAAGGTTTAAAAATTGAAATTTTATTAACAGTGACAGAATTAATTAGAAAGATCAGAAAAAAGGAAAAATAAAAAAAATCAAATAAAAAAAAAACTAAGAAAAAAATTTAAAAAAAATGTGATGTAGCCAGGAAAAAAAAAACAGCTATAAAATCAACAAAATTAGAAACAGAACAATAAAAAAATATCAGAAAACATAAAAAACAACAAGAAAGAACAGGAAAAATTAGAAGAAAAAGAAAAATCGGAAAAAAAACTAAAAATCAGAAAAAAAGGTAAAATCGGAAAAATTAAAAAAACTAGATAAAATAATAAAAAAAATCAAGGAAATATAACAAAAATCATCATTAGCTATAAAATCAAAAAAATAGAAACAGATAAAAAAAAAATTGGAAAAATAAAAAAGAAACAAAAAAAAATTTAAATTCTTAGAGAAAAAATTAAAAAAAATTGTGAAGTAACCACGAAAAATAAAAAAAATCGGCATCTGCTATAAAATCAACAAAATTAGAAACAGATCAATCAAAAAATATCAGAAAAAGTTAAAGATAAAAGCAAAAAAAACTGGAGAAATCAGAAAAAATGGAAAAATCAGAAAAAAGCAGAAAAAATAATAATATAGATCAGGGAAAAATAACAAAAATCATCATCAGTTAAAAAATCAAAAAAAAAATAGAAACAGAAACATTCAATTTTAGAAAAAAATGGAAAAAAAAACAAAAAAAAATCAGAAAAATAAAAATCAGAATAACGTAAAAAAACAGAAAAAACTAGAAAATATTAGAACAATATAAAAACTAAATAAGAAAAAATTAAAAACACGACAACAGTTATAAAAAGAAAAAAAAATTAGAAACAGAAATTTTTTTTAAAAAATAGGAAAAACCAGAAAAAAAAAGGAAAAAATGGAGAAACTTAAAAAACCAAAAAAAATTCAAAAACTAAATAAGATCATTAAAAAAACAATAAAAAAATATCAGAGTAAAATTAGCATTAACTGTAAAATCAAAAAAAAACAAAAACAAAAGAAAAAAAATATCTTTGATCTTTTTCAAAAATCCTCTCTAAACCAAGATTTTTATAACACTCTAACATTAAATTTTAAAAAATATAATTTTTCTATATTAATTCAATATAGCACCCCTGAATTCTGACACTAAAAAATACTGAAAATTATGAAAAATTAATATTTTCAAGTGGTGCAACGAAGTTCCGTTTGTTTAGGCTAATTTTTCGGCAGAATATTCAATTTCTTATTTACTGGGTAGTTTTAGTCACTTAGGGCTGGTTTTAAATATAGCACCCCTGAGTTCTGATACGAAAAAATACTGAAAATTATGAAAAATGGATATTTTCAAGTGGTCGTTGCACTTCCGTTTGTTATTGCTAATTTTTCACCAGAATATTCAATTTTATATTTACTGGGTAGTTTTAGTCAGATAGGGCTCGTTTTAAATACAGCACCCTTGAGTGCTGACACAAGAAAATACTGAAAATTATGAAAATAGATGTTTTCAGGTTGCTACGAAGTTCCGTTTGCTTTCGCTGATTTTTCGGAAGAATATTCAATTTTTTTTCTAGTAATGGGTAATTTTAGTCACTGAAATCTGTTCTGAATACTAAAGTTCTAAATGTTCTGTAACATATTTTAACTCATTTTGATTCCATTTGTAGCATTTCAAATATTACAGTCGCTTTGGGGTAGTTTCAGAAACGGCGGACCAGAGAATTTCAGTGGAAATCTATCTTATCTATCTTATATTATTTCCCAAAGAAAAACGTGACTGCTTGTATATGTGATAAATTGAACAATGTATTTTTTTATTTAGCTTGATGGTCAATAGTTGTTCGTGTTACTCTAGACATGTCTTTGCAAATGCAATTTTTTTCTTTAAAACGGTGGGAAATGTTTTGTTTATGTCGTCGAAAAATGTTATACTGTTGTAACTCCAATATCTCCAGTCATCTACAGGGCTCAAATTTAACTCAACCGAGGTATGACCCTAAGGTATCTACATATCAGGTTTGAAGCAAATAGGTCTAGTTGGACGGCCGTCAGAGCTCTCACAGACAGACATAACACTAAACAAATATGAATCAATATAAGTTTGGAATAATTTACTACGGTAGTCGATGTGTTAGCATCGACTAAATATCGAAGGACCAATCTGAATACAGCGTCTCAGGATTTATTATCTTAGGACAAATAAATGATTGAAGTGAACTGTAAGGGTCATAACATTCACAATTTGAATAGCTTATTGCAAGTGGGGGCCTGTAACGGCTTTTTATTTTCTCGTTTCAAAATCGACTCGTCTAGGTATTAGATTAGATATATGCATTTGTCACTCTTAATAATAATATTAGAGAGACAGAGAGAGAGAGAGAGACAGACAGGTGTCCATAGCAACAATTAGATTGAGTGATAAAAGTGGGATAACCCAATCAAACACAGAAGGAAGAAAAATGGCAAAACAATTGAAAAAAAAATGATAAAAGTTAGAAAAATGTTGGGGAAAATAGTAGGAAAAATTAGAAAGAAAGTGGACATAGTTTAAGAGCAACAAGAGAGATAAAAAAGTAAAGGGGCGAAAACAGGGAGAATATGAATCGGCCAGCTCGCCACATTCAAAATATTGCGGAAAACAGAAATAAAAAAATGAAGAAAGTTAAAATTTGTCAAAAAAAATTTTCTAAACAAAATATTTGCAAATTTGATTTTTTTTTGTCAAATCCGTCATTTTAAGAATATTTTAAATAAGTCCATAATTATGACTTCATGATTTAAAATTTAGCGGGTGCATTTGGAACGACAAGAACTGAGATGAATTTAAGTTTAAATCTATTTTTAGATGGTGGAATCTTTAAAAATACTGTACTAGCCAGAAGTATAAACTGAATAATCTGGATAATATTTCAGTGAAATTTATCCAATCACTACACACAGACACACACAATAACAGGATGATCTTAATAATATACTTAGCTCTGAAGTTAGATAATAAACTTCGTGGTAAAATAAAAAATACACATTCAATTTTACGTTTCAAAAAAATATTTAAAATATTTATTCGTTAACGTAATTCGGTTTAGATGATATCTTTGTTATTATATAAATTATTTGTTTTTAGGTACCTACTCCGTTTTTTTAGTGTAGCTACCTTTATAATAAATATTTCTTTTTGAAGTAAATTATTAATTAAGAAACTGTCTACTATTAATACAAAATGTTATTTCTTACTCAAATACTATTTACAACTTACAAAAATTTTTGTAACTGCATACTAAAGGTCTGCTTGCTGTGTCGTTGTTAACTACAATATTGTACACCAGAATAGATCGTGTAACACTGATATAATTAGGTGATTTCTGGTGTAAACTTACACTATGTTGGTTGTTAAAATGTTGCAGCATAATAATTTCAGATAAATTTACCACCAAAACCAGGTATTACACTTGATCTAGACGATGTGTGAGAAGTGTAGTGTAAATGGATATTGATTAGTGTGAGGTTAGATTGTTTTTTGAGAAAAATTTATTGTTTTTCAGATCAATATTAATGTTACGATGGATTATCCAACAAAACTGGTAGTTTGGGAAGTTCCTTCAGTTTTGTACATTAACTTGTATACAGAACTTTATTGATACGGAAATGCATGATTTTTGATTGGGTTCAACTTCTTCGACAACATTTTTAATGGTTCACCAGGAATTTTGTATCACCACTCTAATGCAATAAAAGCAGCGAACAGATGTAGAACTTATTACACTAGACTCCACTACACTCATCGACACCGACAAGTGAAATGTTGAAAGATGTATTGTACAATATGAATTTCATGCAGAAACAACGAACATAGCTTAAGAGGCCCACACACCACGTGACTTTTGTGTTTGCCGGTTAGAGAATTACCCAAGCAAAATGTGCTTGTATTCTAATAAATTGGGTGTAAAATTTTTTTTTAGTATTTTCCGGTTAATATTAAATAATTCTACCTTCTAGTCGAATTTTTTCTGGGTAGAGCGCCATAAAACATAATTATTCGTATTTGGCCGAGAACTCGCCTAATATAGCAACTAAAAATATGCCGTTTTTTTCATGATATTTAAAATATTTATGAGAAGAGCGCGTCTGTGATACGTTTTTCAAATTTGTCTAGAGAAAAAAGTTGATAGTCGTATCACTTTTACTAAAATTATTTAAAAAAAAAGTGCCACAGACGCGCTCTAAAGAATTAACTACAGAATCGATTTGTGAAAACCGCAGCTTCCTATCTTTAATATTAACGGAGCGCTCGTCCAAAAACGATTTCAGACAAGATAACATATGTTATTGGCGCCTCTTAAGATATTTGTTCCGCCTCCATGTTTTATTGCTTGATTATTCCCTTATGCACAAAAATAAAGATGCTTTGAATATATATCATTTATACTTATTATGATTTGTAGCTAATTGGTTTATGTAGAAGCAACAATTTAACAAATTGGTCTCGTTTTTGAGCAAAATCTTAGTGTATTGAAATAATTATTTGGTTTAAAAAAAATTAATTTATCTTATTCTACAGTTGGCAACAGTGGACGAAACAGCATGGATTCACGGTGATGTGAAAGGACCGCGCCTCGCACCATCAGCAGGAGTCCGGCTACGCCGATGATTGACCGTGTTTTTAATACTGCATTCAAGTCTGTGTAAAATTAGCAAATTGATTGCTGAGGTCAAATTTCGCACCAATTAAATTAGCGAGCTGCTATATTGATTATTTCTAAATCGTAATCGATTTGTCATAGAAATTTATTTACCTTTATGATAGTGCAATTAAATCTAATATTAATAACTATTTGTCTAGTCTTAACTGTTTGATTTTATGGTAGTTGCATATAGAAATTATTGAGTTAACATCAGGCAAAATTTTTTTTTTCTCAATATGGCCGAAAGTAATGTTTTTCGTACCAGGGGATGCAAAAGTTATAATGACAAGCAACTAATCACAAGGGTGTAGTAAATGCGACGACTACGATCCCCCTTACCCCGTTTTTCCGCCTGGACATTTTTGCACACATGTTGAAACGTCGTCCACTATGCTTATATTTTTCTTGTCTCTAATATCTCTAATCCTATCAAAATTGAAGGAAAATGGATAAAGCTTTTCATAGGATCTTTGCATGTACAGCAAAAAAGTATTCTTCACATTTTTGGATATTATCACTCATTTCCGAAATTTTCCGAATTTAATTTCGAAAAATATCTTTTTTTCATATTTTATTTTTTTTTTCTCAACTCTCTTGATATTATTCATATAAGACTTGTTGATCTATTTAATTCCTACATATTATTATTTTTTAATTTTGAATACCTTTTACGGCTTCGTAGATAACGATTTTTTAAAATAATAACATTTTCGGAAAAACAACCCGGTATAACTCACAATATTTTCATTTATTTTTTCGTATTATTCATAATTTTTTTCCATATTTTTCATTATTTTTTTCCATATTTTTTATTATTTTTATCCATATTTTTCATTATTTTTTTCCATATTTTTTATTATTTTTTTACATCTTTTTCATTATTTTTATTTTTCATTATTTTTTTCCATATTTTTCATTATTTTTTCCATAATTTTCCTTATTTTTCGCTATATTTTTCATTATTTTCATCCATATTTTTCATTATTTTTTCCCAAATTTTTCATTATTTTTTCCCTATTTTTTTCCCTATTTTCCAATATTTTTTCCCTATTTTTCATTATTTTATTACCATTTTTCATTATTTATTTCCCTATTTTTTTTCTATTTTCAAATATTTTTCCCTATTTTTCCTTATTTTCTTCCCTATTTTTCATAATTTGCCGTAATTTTTCAGGTTTTCAAAAAATTAAAGTAACGAAAACAAAATTCTGTACATATGTACTTTATAAGAGTTTTTTTTTTGAAACAGAAAATGGAAAAAATAGAGTAAAATAGGAAAAAGGGAAAATATAGGTAAATGCTAAAAATGAAGATAAATAGAAAAGAACTGAAAGAATAGAAAAAATTGAAAAAAATTGAAAAAAATTAAAAAAAATGAAAAAAATTGAAAAAAATTGAAAAAAATTGAAAAAAATTGAAAAAAATTGAAAAAAATTGAAAAAAATTGAAAAAAATTGAAAAAAATTGAAAAAAATTGAAAAAAATTGAAAAAAATTGAAAAAAATTGAAAAAAATTGAAAAAAATTGAAAAAAATTGGAAAAAATAGATAAAAATGGAACAAACAGAAAATGGGCAAAAAATAGAAAATAGGGAAATATAGGCAAAAATATGAAAAAAAACATAAAAAAATAGTAAAAAACATGGAAAAACCAAAAAAAATAGGGAAAAATGGGAAAAAATGAAAAAATACAGAAAAAGAAACAGGAAAAACAAGAAAAAATAGTAAAAAATAGGAAAGAAGAAAAAGTAGGGAAAAGTAGAAAAACATAGGAAAATATAGTCAAAAATAGGAAATGTGGAAAAATAAAAAAATTTGGAAAAATAAACAAAAGAAAAAGGTTTAGGCATAAATTTAAAATGACATTTTCGGAAAAACAACCCGGTATAACTCACAATATTTTCATTATTTTTTTTCATATTTTTCAAAATTTTTTTCCATATTTTTCATTATTTTTTTTTCATATTTTTTTCCATTTTTTCTCTTTTTTACTATATCTAGACACCTTTAACTGTCACTTTAACGTTTCACATGAATTTTAATTAAACGTCAGTATAATTTAAAGTCTGAAATCAAGATAACAAATTTGTAAAATATTTTTGTTATATTTTCCATTTTTCGTTTCTTTGGTAGGCGAAAAACATTTATATGTGTCACACATGCAGAAAACGCTTTAGCAGCCCGTAGCTATTAATTATCTGCCCTCGCTCGCTACGCTCGCTGCTAAATCTCGTTTTACTACCCTTGTGACACAATATACTATTTATTATTCCATAATAATAATAAATGAAATGAAACACAAAATCATATACCACAATATAAGTACCAAATCGACCACTAATTTCGCCTCTTCTTTTTTTATTATTTTTTGACAGTTTCCAACAAATTTTAAAAGTTCCTCTTCAAAATTTCTTCATATTGTGACAATTTTTGATGAATTTTAGCAATTTTTAAAGACTTTTCCTTATTTTGTAGATTTTTTCAAAATTTTCTAGAGCAATTTTACTAAAAATTGAAGATTTTTTAAATTTTTTAAACAATTTTTTTATATTTTTTCGACAAGTTGTAGCATTTTCTAAAATTTGTTACCCCATTTTGGCCAAATATTGCCAAGTATTTTTAGTAAAATTTTGAAAATTTTTCTCCTTTTTTTATTAATTTTTGACAGTTTCCAACAAATTTTAAAAGTTCCTCTTCAAAATTTCTTCATATTGTGACAATTTTTGATGAATTTTAGCAATTTTTAAAGACTTTTCCTTATTTTGTAGATTTTTTCAAAATTTTCTAGAGCAATTTTACTAAAAATTGAAGATTTTTTAAATTTTTTAAACAATTTTTTTATATTTTTTCGACAAGTTGTAGCATTTTCTAAAATTTGTTACCCCATTTTGGCCAAATATTGCCAAGTATTTTTAGTAAAATTTTGAAAATTTTTCTCCTTTTTTTATTAATTTTTGACAGTTTCCAACAAATTTTAAAAGTTCCTCTTCAAAATTTCTTCATATTGTGACAATTTTTGATGAATTTTAGCAATTTTTAATGACTTTTTCCTTGATTTTTGGAATGTTCAAAATTTTCTAGAGCAATTTTACTGAAAATTGAGGGTTTTTTAAATTTTTCAAATGATTTTTTTATATTTTCCGACAAGTTGTCGCATTTTCTGAAATTTTTTACCCCATTTTGGCCATCCATTGCTAAGTATTTTTAGTAAAATTTTGAAAATTTTCCTTCTTTTTTATTAATTTTTGACAGTTTCCAACAAATTCTTCCTCATTTCTGCAAATTGTGACAATTTTTGATGAATTTTAGCAATTTTTATAGACTTTTGCTTATTTTCTGGAATATTTCAAAATTCAGTTATCCTGATGGTTGAATTCTTTTCTCAACAATTTTTAATTGTTTATATTTGCTATTTTCCATTTAAGACAAACCATTTTTTTCTAATATTCTATATTTTCTTCTTAATTTTTATCTCTTTGGTTTAATTCCATCTAATTTATATTTCCTACACGTCTCAATAATTTTTATTTAGTTTTGAATTTTTTCATCATTTATAATGATTTTCATGGTTTTTAAAAGATTATACTGATTAACAATGGACTTTCATCTATATTTATTATTCTGTGCCATTTGCTACCAATTTTTGGTTATTTATAGCAATATTTAATATTTTATAATGGCTATTGTTTATTTATAACAATTGTAGTTATTTTCCATTAATTTATAACAATTTATAATATTTAATATAAATACAGCAAATTTGATCAGAATTTGTTGATTTTTGGTATTTTATAATATTTCGCTTTTTTATTTTATGGACACATTTTTGAAACTAAAAAAAATTTTTAGCAGTATGAGAATGATCAGAAAATTTAAGGTAAATTATAAGTAAAAACGAAAAATCTAGATACTTTTTTTACAATTTGTGACTGAAATATATCGAAAAAAGTTTGAACACAAAAGTTGTAAATAATTAAAATATCTAAAACTTTGTACTCATTTTTCAACAGAAAAAAGCTGAAAACAATTCTTTTGATTTTTAATTTTTACCTCCCGTAAAAAGATTTTTTTCTACTACCGTGTGTAAAGTTAGTTTACTTACACATACTTTGTCGTACGTAAAGTTTAACTTTACGCACTAGTGCATAAAATGATATATCTAGTGCGTAAAGTAAAATATTTTAGGCAATAATGCGTTTAGTAGATTGATTATTTTTTACTTAATACCTACATATAAAAAAATACAAAAATAAAACTGGTGTCAAAAATAGTAAAAAATTCACATATTTTATTACAATATATTGTCTGTTATAAGATATCCATAATTTTTTTTAAATTGACACAATTTATCTGTACAAAAATATTTCATCTACAAATAATAAAATGAAAAATTTACGTTAAATTTAAGTTACCTACAATGCGATATTATCTGACGGTCCAAATATGTTCAGCAGGTCAATGCCAACAATAAGAACTAACGTGTAGCATTTTTCATTGATACATTTAGTGAAAGTGATCTAAAATCAATTCTCCAGTTCAACCACATTCGGTATATATACCAGCTCACATTCAAAAAAATTATCAAACTACACCCAACCAGCCATCATGTCTTTCAAAGTAAGTCGATTTAATTATTACAACAAAATTAACCAGCAAAATAAAATATATATAAATTTATTATTTTTAAAAAAAATGTAGCAATTGTAATAATTTTTAATTATATTTAATTACCTAAAACAAATTTAATAAAAATTTTATATTTTGACACGATTTTTGTTTAATGGATGTTTAAAGTTAATTTATGAAAATATAAATTTGAAACTAAATTGTTCTAAAAATATTACAATCAATTTGAAATTTTGAAACAATGTGTTTTTTAATGTTTCAATTATTTATTAACGAAAGTACAAATATTTAAAAATGTTACTATATGTATGCAAAAATACATCATTTAATAGTTAATTTTTTTTCAGATTATTTCCTTCGCCGCCCTTGTAGCCGTAGCCCATGCTGGTTTGATTCCAGAAACCTACTCATCGCCCTATGGATATGCTGGACCTCAAGTAGCCAAAGTAGCTTACTCATCCGCTCCAGCAGTTTCATATTCCAGCGTATCATCTCCTGTAGCTTATGCCGCAGGTCCAGCCCTAAAAGTTGCTGCCCCTGTAGCGTACGCCGCACCAGCTTACAAAGTTGCTGCCCCTCTATCATATGCCGCTCCTTTATCATACGCCGCTCCAGTTGCCAAAGCAATTTATGCTGAACCTTCTGCACCAGCTAATTACGATTTTGGATATTCTGTAAGCGACCCCCACACCGGTGACAGCAAATCCCAACAAGAATCTCGTCACGGAGATGTTGTCCAAGGAAGTTACTCTCTTCTTGAAGCTGATGGTACCAAACGTATTGTAGAATACACCGCTGATGCTCACAACGGTTTCAACGCAGTCGTACACAAGGAACCAGCTACTGTTGCCGTTAAAGCTGTTGCTCCAGTTGCTTATGCTGCTCCTGTAGCTAAATATGCTGCTCCCATTTCTTATGCTGCACCTGTAGCTAAGTACGCTGCTCCTCTTTCTTACGCTGCTCCTTCTTATTACCACTAAATAATGCTTAATGATCTGTTATATCGTTGTATATAAATTTAAATTATTTGAATAAAGACTGTAAAAAATTTTTAGAATTTTTTATTTTAGATATATATAATAATTTAGTTATCGAGAATATGTATACAAACTTCCAAATTTTTCTTCTTCTTAGCCATAAAATTTAAAAGTAACTAATAATAATCACAAAATCCTTATTTCCAATACAATGAAACAGGAAACAAATATACAATGAGCTAATTTTAAAAATAAATAATGGATCGTGTCCGGATTATTGATATTTTATTGAAATTAATGGTTATACAAATCTATATTCCAAAGATTTAAGATTAGAAGCGATTTTTATTCCTTTTGGTATAACTTATGGACTACATCTGTCATTATAATTTAATTTATAAATAACTCTTAGAGCTCGTTTTCTTGTTCTAATGGAGTCGGCAGTCTTTCCTTAAAAAATTACATCATAATTTTAATGGGAATGACGCAAACTCTCTATTATACCATCACAATAACCAATTTACTTAATTTACGTAATATATTTAATTGTTTATTATTTATAAATATTCAAAGTTTTAATTTTCAATATTATTATTAGTTGAGATAAAAAATGTATCTGTTTTAATTTTAATTCGGTGCCTTGACAATAAAAAGATATCACCCAGCTGTCAATTAGACGCACCTGCATCTTGAATATCAACAGCTAATGTGTGATTAACCAATCTCTAAAAACGCCACTGCAGAAATACCCTCTACTATGTTTTAGTAAGGTCAACAAAAAAAACAATGGTATCCTCTGAAAGCTAACAAGTGATGATTATATTTAACGATGACACTACCTTGGTACCATGTCACCACTCAGCATAAAGAGCATGCATAAACTTTGTGATTTTTTTTTGTACCACATGAGTTGGCTAGTATCCTTATCAAAAATGTATATGAAATAGTAGAAAGTACTGATTCTACATGAAGAAAGTGTGAGGCATATACTAGGAATCATCCTAAGTTCCGTAAATACAGGAAGAAGTAAATCGCAGTCTTCAAAGTCCTTAAAATCAGTCGACATCAGAGTATGGCAAAGGTGGCATTTGCCATGGGCGCACGATTAGCAAGGGCGCACTATAGTGGGCCCAGTTCGGCACTTTTATTTCATCTTACATCCGGCGCCGCACTGGCTTAATCGTTCGCTCATCACTATGCACATGAACGAGTTTGGATCTTCTGTAAGTTGTTTTTTGTTTTGATAAAAACATACAACTTTATATTTTTATTTTTAAGAAATTCAAAAATGCCACCAAACAAGTTCTCAGGTTCATAAGATAAAAAAATCGGTTGTGTCGCCCCAAAACTTTCCCGACAAGTCAAATTTCGTGACATTTCGTGACATTCCATCTATAATTTTTTGATAGTGACACTTCCATTTGACAGATGTCGTACAAAAATTAATGAGTTCTTCCGACTAGTAACTCAAACCCATTTACCAAATTTTAGCTCAATCGGTTTAAACCTGTGGCCTCTATCGTGTAAGAATACACACAGACAAACAGACAGACAGACTTTCATCTAGAAATGGTCTTAAACATTTGAGGGGACCTCAAAATGGATATTTCCATCTTTATAAAAATTATATGCCATATTTAGTCTGTTTTGTCAATATTCTAGAATTGTTTTTGCTATTTTTTGCAATTTTTTAAGCTAGCTTAGCTTTCTCAACGTTTTTAATAGTTACTAGACAAGTTTAGCTTGTTTCATCAATTTTTACGAATTTTTTTAAGCCTGCTGTAGCTTTTCACGTTTTTTAATAGTTTTGAGCTGTATTTTTGTTTGTTTTGTCTTATTTTTTAACTTTTATTAAGCCTGCTATAATTTTTCACGATTTTTAGTGGTTTTATGGCATGTTTGGCCGTTTTTTAATCTTCTACAATTTTTGTATTCATATGTATTGAAAGTCATTTTTTTGGACCACCTTGTAGTTTTAGAATCATGGTGCATTGAGCAAAAATGGTTCATATGACTCAAAATACATATGTCCAAAATTTAAAAAAAATCGACCCGGGACCCAGCTACCATAAATAAGTGCATAGTCCTTTATTTTATTAATTATTATTGATCTTTGAGAAAATAGCTCATTTTTTCTTGGTCTTTCTGGATCAAACCACATCTAAAACACCTTGAAAATTAATTTTTAAAGATAAAAATTTCTCAAAATTTGAAAAAAAAATCGGTAATGCGTTTTTTCTCTGTAAAAATTACACAATTATATTTTTTAAATTTTGAAAAAATTCTTGTAGTATTTTCTCATTTAAATGGTGTTGATTTTAGTTTACTTTTTGTATAGTTTTTTTGTTAAAGAAAAGAAATTTAAAACTGATAATTCGGTAATATTTCGCATTCATTCATCAACTATTGCTTTTAGAAACAAAAAAAAACAGATTATTTTTTTGATCAAAATACCTCTAGGTAGAAAAGACATAATTTTTTCATCACACTGGATACCTCCATTTATTTTTATTATTTTTCAACACAGAAAAACATTCCAATGTATCTAAGGATTTCTTTAAACTATTTAAAATCATCATATTTTGTCATCTATACACATAAAACACAGGTCCGTAATGAGTTTATTGTAACAGCATTTATACTCAGTAACTGATTGAAGAAATAAATGAGGTAAATTGTGTATACATTTTTATAAAATAATTAACTTCAATAAAAGATACTAATCTCAAAATACCTTGTAGAACCAGTTCATAACTCTAGTGCGTCTACTGACGGATCCATTAATTTTTCGAACGACATCTATTGTGAAACTATGAACCAATTCTTGATGTATTAGCATAAAAAGCGGCAAACCTATTGACTTCTACGTCAATACGAGTCCATTGCAAAATTTGACAAATTAGTAATCGAAGAATTAGCTACAAATCATTCAAATCAAGATATGTGGGCAATAATTTATGTTATTAGTTGCTGATATGTTGAAGTTATTTTCAACGTTTATAACATTGATTTAGACTTAATGAGACTGGATGAGAATAAAATATACAACTCAATTCTAAGTTTTAGTGGAAATACAACAAACAAGTAAATGTACTTGTTACGTAAGACCTTTTCTTTTATTCTAAAAAGTATCTAGATAGCACTTTTAGGGCGGAGGTAATCTTGCCACTAATAATCCTTTTGTACCTGCTACGAATTTAAGATTATAAAATTGTACAGGTAAATATGCCACCAGAGAAAAGCGCATCTAGTTGTGGTTAAATTCCACTTTTTTTTTAAATTAATAATATTAATCTTCCAGTTCATAATAATGATTATTATTGTATATTTTAATATTTTATAATCTAAAAATAGATTTAAAATCAACACAATATTATTCCGCCTTTGTCACAAATTTTTTTCTGTCTAATTCCAAAATACAGTTAACAAAAATAAAATACATAAGTGACTGTTGCTATGCAAGCTTATCTTTCACTTATATTATCCCATCATTATAAGAGACAAAAAATATAAATATATTTCTTCCCGCTAAGATGCTTAATTACATACCACGTCACATGTCTCCTACCAATAAAAAACCACCAACCCTCCTCTCCGTTAAAAATCAGAGTACACACTCTCTCTCGCATCCAGACAGTGAATCAAGTCAGTTTACTAGAGCAAAAAAGTTTCTTCATTTATAAATAAAATGGCTGGTAATTAATCGCACCCAAAAAGTACTTAAAAAAAATGGAATAAAATTTTTATTTAAACCTTGATATTGGTTTAACTTCTACTGAAGAAGTTTGGTCCTTCGAAATCCTGGAATTATTTTAACAAGTTAGCAGCCTAGTATTATTTCAACAGTTATGAATACTAATATTCATAATTCGTTCAACCTGACAGGGTGGAAGCAATAAGATAATTGACAAGAATAGTAGAATATAGTTAGTGGTTTAAAAGTGGCTATTTGTATTAAAATAATATAGTCAAGTTCTCTTTGAAATCAAAATAATCTGGCATTTTAATAGGTTAAAGTTGAATAAACGCTAAAATATCAATGAAGCATTTTCCTTTATTCAATTTTTTTTCTAATTTGTCTAATAATAATTAATTGCCCACATGCACATACATTTAAGGTTGTCGAAACAGATAAAATAATTACGGTACAAAAATACAATAAAAACTTATAAAGTCTAAAATCACAAGAAAAATGTATAGAGGTGCCAAAATAAAGGAAATCGAATAATAATAATAAACATTATTTAAAAAAAATATACTTTAAAAAATTTACCTACTATAAAAAAAATTATTGTAATGAAACTTCATCCGTTTTATAAAAGGCAGAGTATTTTTATGTATTGTATTGTATATTTTTTTAAAAAATGTCTTTTTTATCATACACAAATATTGATATATGAAAATACAAGGAAGCGTTATACTATTCATTTTCTTGAATAATGGTCGGCAATATTCGATATGCAGCCGAACATAAAAACCGAATAATTTTTTTCCGAATTTTAAAAATATATTACAATCGTTAGTGGCAACAATACCTGTGTGTTTTTAACGCACCCATGTTTACCGGTACGCTTTTCTGGTCAGCTATATTTGGTGGCAAGTTTACCTCCACCGATTTTTTAAAACAGTTGAAAAGATTAGACAAACTACTTTAAATTAGAAAATTAAATATTAGGACTATATTCTCACGTCACTGTAATCTTAAGAATTTTAAAAATCTTCTAGCTCTCAAGAGATCCTTTAAGTGTTTGTTAGGTCAAAAGCAAATTTTAGCATATTCAATAATCGATTTTCAAAACAAAGAATTTTTTTATAAAGAGAAATTATTTTTCAAATGCGTATTTGTGTTTGTAGCCACATATTTACCAGATAAAACAAAACAGGAATTTTAAAAGTTGCTTATGCTTATAAAATAATAGTGAATCTTGAAAACTGTAAAAAGTTTTGGATTTTTTTTGGGGTTTTTTTGTTAATTTATGTTTAAGAAATTATAGCTCTAAAAATACTGTTTAAAATATCATAGTAATGCTTTAATTTATTTTATACTATTTATCTGTGTACCTAAACTTGTTGTATATTCAAAGTCAAAAAGCGAAATACATGAGATTAATATCTGATTTTTATGATATAAATTATAAAGAAATAAGAAAAAAATACAAAACTTTAATTAAAATGGAAGAAAGAAATTATATAATAAAATTGGAACAACAAAAGTTTTTTGAACCACGTAAATAGTAAACGAAGCAACTTTGAAAGTTCTAGTGATTTTAATTATGAAACTAAACATATCAATGAGGTCGAAATTGGGAAAACTTTTATTAATTTTTTTTTCGGTATACTCATCAGTGGCGCATCTTAAAAATTAAATTTAAAACTTGATAATAGTATTTGTAGTGACATTTTATCTATAAATTCTTTAAATGAAACTTTGGAAAATAAATCGCAACTTGACATAATTTACACAGATTTTAGAAAGGCATTCGACACAGTTGATCGCGATATACTCTTGTTGTAACTTAGTAGATTTGGGCTATCACATAATTTTCTCGAATTAATGAAAAGTTATTTAGAAAATAGATATCAAATAGTAAAATATAATGGTAATACATCCGGTAAATTTATAGGATAACTCTGGCGTACCTCAAGGCTTTAATTTGGGACCTCTTCATCAACGATAACAGCATCAAAACTAAATTATGCTAAGTGTCTTCTATTTGCTGATGACTTAAATTTTTTTATGAAAATATGAAGGGTTAGATACTGCATCATGTGGCAGAAAGACTTGAACGATATCGTTGAATAGAGTTTTCAGCGCACGTTTAAAATATAGCTAAGCCCAAGAAGAACGCGTACCTCTGTTATGTTCAAAATCCCTGTATCACATTCATCTACAAGAGCTCCCCTTGCTACCATGTGTCGATTAGCAAATTATTATAATTCGCTGATAGACCTTGATTGGTCAAAATACATTTAGAACAATGGACGATTTTAGTATGTAAGATTTTTGGGATTTTTAATATACCGACACTTAATCTTAATCATCTCGATTCGGTTACAAAACAAAACCTGCCCCAAATATACTTTGTTTTTTTTTAAACAAGATTTTTTAAAATACGTGACGTATTTACTGATTTGGGGAGTTTATTCGACTTCTGTTGGTACATATCACATATTGGTCACTAAAAAAATCGAATAGAATATCCGTATCTGTTATGATTTCACATTTGTTTCAGATCAATATCGTTAAATTCGGTCCTTTAAACTATTAACAATTTTCTGATTTCTAAAGTTTTTTTTAAGTATTATTATTAATTGTTGCAAATAACCTATTCATAATTTAACAATTCGATTATCAGTAACAAATCGAATGATTTTAATGAGTGATTGAGTAGATACTCCTTATCGATACAGTATGTGACGTAGGCTAAGCTTCTGGTATGACGTCATCAAGCCCGCGTAATTTAAATAAGAGGATGTTATTAGCTTTAAGTGTTGTCTTAAAAAAATAACAAAGTGGTATAAACAGTACATTTAGACCTTCTATATTCAAATATCAATTAAAAAAAAATGCTAAATTATAAAAAATTATCCATCTTCTTTTTACATAATAAGTTATACTATAATGACCAGGGCTTAAGTTAATCTGCGATTCTTATTTTAGCATAAGTGCATAATGTTTATTTGTATGTATTTATCCCTGTTATTAAGTCAATTGGCTGTTTGGATATAAATAAATAAATCAACATTATAATTATTGTTATTCATTTTCTTATAGTTTCTTGATGTAATAATATTAAAATAGTTGAACTTTTTAATCTGGTATTAAAAATCATCTCTGTTTCATAATTTGATTTCACACAAGTTGGTATCTAGTTCAAATTGTATTAAAGAAATATATGGTAAACAACCCAACATTATAAAGCCATGTATCTTATGACTCAATACAGCACTGTCAACTTTAAATATCACTCCCATATATAATTTACATATTACTGAATGACTTTTTTTTATTAACTTTAGTTTGTTGTGAATTAACCTTTACTGTGGTTACTATATTTATATTTTTTATACATTTGAATATTACAACTCATTTATATTGAATTAAGTTTAACCGATCACAAACACCTACGTGAACTAAATTGAATTATTATTAGATAATATCGGTCGTAAATGTCATTGTATTATAATTAGTATTAATTGAATAGACATATTTAGTTCATTTGAGCCATAAATAAAACTTTTGTCTAAGAAAATACTGAGAAAATATCTGCATGTTATATTAAAAAAATTCTGAATTATATTATTATTATACAAGGTCTGTATTTAGTTTGTAATTATTTTCATATTACCTTAGGTGATTTTTTCCCTCGCTACCTACGCTAGGGAAACAATTTTCACCCTCGGGGTTAAAAGCTGCACTTTAGTCCCTTGGCATATAATATAATATTTTTTACTACTAACATGAGAAATCACCATTATTTAATCATTTTCTCTAATGTGAAGTAATATTTTTACCCTAGGTAAATAATGATAATAAAAAAACACCTAGATAAATAATGAATGATTTGAGTCCATTTCAAGTGTTCTTAATCAAGTTATGAATTTTTTCCAAGTGCCATTAAAAAATTGACAAAAATCGTCAAAAATAGACAAAATCGACAAAAATCGATAAAACCGACAAAAATCCACATAAACCGACAAAAATCGACAAAAAAACTACAAAAACCGGCAAAGATCGACAAAAATGAACAAAAATCGATAAAAACGGAAAAAAATAAGAAAAAGTTATGTTAGGTTAGGAAAACAATTTTCACCCTCGGGGTTAAAAGCTGCACTTTAGTCCCTTGGCATATAATATACTATTTTTTACTACTAACATGAGAAATCACCATTATTTAATCATTTTCTCTAATGTGAAGTAATATTTTTACCCTAGGTAAATAATGATAATAAATAATTTGACAACTAAACTCCCATACTACTTGATATTTCGAAATATTTGAAAAATTTATATACACACTATAGTTGATAAGGCCATTATAAACCTCGCACATTATATCCTTCGGCGCTACGCTAATCAGGATATAAAAGTGTTCGGCAAATAATAGCTCACTTTAACCTAAGTGTATAATATACTATTTTGACAATCAATAAAAATCTGACATTATTTTCACACATCGATTCAGCCCGGACTAATCACCTTGACAAGCCAACTGTCCGGCGAAGGTAAACTTGCCACCAATGATCGTATTGTACATGCTATTAATTTAGAGTTATAAAATTTCACAGGTAAACATGCCACCAGATAAAAGGTCATCTACCTGAGCGGGTAGAAGCAAAGGTTACAAATGCATGCAAAAATTAAGGACTCCCCCGTTAGAAGTAAATTAAAGAATTATGAAAAAAAAATAAAAAAAATAAAAAAATGCAATATTAAAAACTGACTTTGTTAAATGTGCTTCCTATTTAAGCTTACCGAAATAAAATCAATGTTATTGATTTATCTGAGTTCAGGTAATAGTCTTAAATCAAAAATTTTAAAATTTTTTTAATTCAGTTTAGTTTATTTTATCTTGAATATCATAGTCAAAACACACACACACGATTATTACTGATAACAAAGAAATGATAGATCTTTACTTCGACATAACGATAAAAATAATGTTAATATTCTCGTATTTATGCTATTAATACAGTTAAGTGAATTATTTAATACTTGATGGTTTACTGAAGCACTGTTGCGTGTATATTGGTTAATATTAATGAATTGAAATATTTGCAAAACACTGTTGTGTGATTCTGCCTCTCAGTGTATATTCATTAATACTGATTAATTGAATTGGTATTTAAATAATTAATAACTATTAAAAAATCGCAAAAAACCACAAAAAAACCGTAAAAACGCAAAAAAGTAGAAGAAAAACGAAAAAAAAAACAAAAAAAAAGACAGAAAAAACAAGAATCAGCAAAATCAGAAAAAATAAAATAATCGAAAACAAGAAAAAAACAAAAGAAAAATCAGAAAATACTGCAAAAAAATTAAAAATAGAATTGTAAAATACGGAAATAAAACCAAAAAATTAAAAAATTTTTAAAAAAAGCAAAGAAATTTAAAATAAAAACGAATAGTCGCAAAAAACGCAATAAATCGAAAAATATCGCAAAAAAATAAAAAACAACTAAAAATCCGGAAACAATTGTAACCGTACAATTTAAAAAAAAATACAAAAATTCGAAACAATTGAAATAAATCGCAAAAAATAGAAAAAACCGAAAAAAACAGAAAAAACAAAAATCAGAAAAACATCAAATAATACCTCTCTCTCCCTCTCTCTCTCTCTCTATAACATATTTATAAATGTAGAAAGAGACAGTGAGTAAGAAAAAGAGAGCCAAGGTCGCCTGGAAGTAGCATAACGTTTTTTCCTTACGTGACACTTTCTGCCTGTAACTTCCTACCGCAATTATTGTAATTTTTTCAAGTTTTTGAAAAAAAATGATGAAAACAAATTTCTATCTTTAAGTCATTCTAGATTTTATTGTTATTATCTTTTTATCTTGTCCTGTTCATGTGACACACGAATCTCATGATACGAATTTGAAATATTATTGAAACGGAATACTCTACGTTTAGTACTGAGTAGATGTTCCATTTGTGAAGCAAAATGCGTAATTCTGCCCTTAGTGCCGGTAGAAGGATATTTTTCGTGATTCTGCCTCTAATATCGTTGGTATTGAAATAAGGAAAAACACTGTTGCTTGATTCTGCCCCTCAGTGTATATTGATTAATATTTTTGAATTGAAATAATGCAAAACACTGTTGCGTGATTCTGCCCCTCAGTGTATATTCATTAATATTGATTAATTGAATTGGTATTTAAATAATTAATAATTATTATGTTCTTATAGATTTAATAAAATAAAATTAAAAAGAAAAAACGATATCTACTCACGTTTAAATTATATTTGATTACGACCTCAATGAATATGATAATAATTGCTCATATACGTCTTTTTATTATTTTCAGGTGTGTCACCTCTGACCAGTGTTGGGCAAAATTAAATTGTTCAAACAGTTAAAGATTAACAATTAATTAATTGTTAATCGTGAATACTACAATTAACAATTAATTAATTAATTGTTAATTATGATTATCAATTGCACTAGTCGCAATTAACAGTTAATTAATTTTTACAAACCTTTATTTGACTTGACATGTTTGTATGTTTGGGTCAAATTTTACACACATATGTAAATCAGATGACAATGCATTATGAAATTTTTGTTAGAGAAAACAATAAAATGGCGGCTCCTAGATGGCGGACGAGATTTGTGATTATGGTCCGATTCTATTCAAAATTGGTATGCAGTGGTTTTTGGGATCTAAGATTATGAATTTTTTGTCAAAATGAATAAATTCAAGAAAATAAACTTTGAAGTAAATTAAACCCACCATTTTGAGAATGGATATATATTGACACCAGTAATTTTAAGTAGAAATTTATGAATTTTTTTATAAAATAACTTTACATAGGACAGTCTCCAGACAAGCTTTTCTATCATGTAAAATTTTATAATATAAGAAAATGATGCGTTTGATTTACATCAAAAAAAAATATTTTCTTCTTTTTAGAACATTTAAATATTTTTTTTAATTAAATTTATTTTTTACTTTAAGTATTCTATCAATTCTGCCATGAATCTTAAATTTATGAATTTTGACAAAAAAATCATAATCTCCGACCCCAACAACATCCACTTAACAAATCTCGTCCGCCATATTGAATTTATTAATTTTGAAAACAAATTTAATCTTAGCCCTCAAAAACCCCCACATTTCAATTTTGAATAGAATCGAACCACATTACACTTTTCGTCCGCCATCTTGGAGCCCCCATTTTGTTTTTCTCTAACAACAATTAGAAGTTATGACCAAAAAATAATTTTGGGTGAATTTTGTATACAATTGTAACCTTTAAAAACCTTTATAAATAATTTTTATGGCACCACGAAGTTTCATAAAACTTACAACGGGCAGGTTAATTATAAGTTTTAATTGTTTTATATAATGATTAAAAAAGTTAATTGTGATTAATTTTTTAATCAATTAATCAATTGATTGAATTTTTAATTGATTGATGCCCAACACTGCCTCGGACCTTATATTTTCAAAAAGAAAAATAAATAAATCAATATAGATTAAAAAAAAATATTCACAGATATTAAGTTATTGAATTAAAATATTTATGATTACAATTTGTTAATTATCTTTATCAATTATAATTTGGTCTTCTCTTTACATATATTTTTAATAAGTTAAATTCTGGTTAAATTCAAAAAGTCCATTTTTTAATACGAATATTTTCACCAAAACAATTAACCATGAAAAGGAGTGGTCTTGGATTGATTTCTTATTCCGTTTCAGTTTCTATAATAATCGGTTATAGCCACTGATATAATCATTCATTTTCATGGACAATAGAGTAATTCGTGGCAATTTGCTAATATTCGACCTTGCTAAGGGTCGATGAAATAATCACAATGAAGTGATACATTAGATCACTAGTGGGTAAAATAAAAGATTCTAATTATATATTCATTAAGTATTACTTAAATGATTTACGAAACTATTTTTATATTCAAGTTAGTATTATATTAATATATATACTAATTCTTAATGATTATTTTGACGTTAATAAAATTTAATGATTCGTATAATTGTCCTTCAAAATATAGGCACGGCCGATAGAATATATATAAAGAGCCAAAAATACATTCTTCTCACAAATAGTATGATATTTCTTGCATAGTTTAAAATTTGCCTTTAGATAAAAAATTTGTAATCAACTATTAAACAGTTTCATTCACTATTAAAGAAACATGAATGGACCAATGTAACCCAAAAACAGTAACAACCTAATGATTTGTGAAATTGCTTTAGTTGCATATTTACAACATTTTACCTTTTAAATAAAGTTCCTTAACTTGAAATGCGGTCCACGCCTAACAGTGTAAATGGTGTTTAAAGTATGCGAACACGTAATTCCATAAAATAAAGTATATATAGTTGGATTACTAAGTCAGTATAGGTCGTATTTGTTAAATTGAGAAATCAGGCATACATTCAGCTAACACCTATATAACTACATATTTTTTTTTATTTAAATTCTGACAAATGTATTCATTGGATTTATAGCATTTTGCGTTACAAGTCCGGTACTGGACTTGTATCATATATTTTAATTCATGTTTTTATAATATTTATTAAAATAAACAAAAAATTATAATTATTGAAATTTAATAAATATCAGTTCTCACCTTATCTTACAGCCATTTTTTCAATAACTGCTTGCTACTGTTCGGTTAATAAAACCGCAGTAATATATATTTGATAGTTTTAGAGGAGAACAAAAAAGCATATGAAATACCCGTTGAATATGTCTGAATGTCTACATTTTCTTGCTTTAAAATATTAAAAGTTCTTTTTTGCTTTGATTTTCTGAATAGCAGTTTCTTTAGCTCGTCTTCGTACTAAAATATGGGTGGCTGCCAATAACAGATTTGGAATTAGCGGCACAAAAAGCCCCTCGTTTCATTTGATAATGAATTTCAGAAGCCTCGGATATGATGTTGAGCAGCTCCAGGTCGGCGATGGGTAAATTTGGAGGTCATATTCGGAATCAGTGACCTCAAAAACCCCTGGGACCTCATTTGAGTCCATTCCAGATGCTCTTCATCAAATTATCAATTTTTTCTGTCTTTAAAAAATTAACAAAAATCGACAAAAATCGATAAATATCTACAGAATCGACAAAATCGACAAAAATCGACAGAAATCGACAAAAATCGACAGAAATCGACAGAAATCGACAAAAATCGACAGAAATCGACAAAAATCGATAAACATCTACAAAAATCGACAAAAATCGACCAAAACCCGACAAAAATCGACAAAAATCAGCAAAAACCTACAAAAATTGACAAAAATCGACAAAAACGATAAATATCTACAAAAATCGACAAAATCGACAAAAATCGACAGAAATTGACAAAAATTGACAAAAACCTACAAAAATTGACAAAAATCGACCAAAACCCGACAAAAATCAGCAAAAACCTACAAAAATCGACAAAAACCGAAAAACATCTACAAAAATCGACAAAATCGACAAAAATCGACAGAAATCGACAAAAATCGACAAAAACCTACAAAAAGTGACAAAAATCGACAAAAATCGACCAAAACCCGACAATAATCGACAAAAATCGATAAACATCTACAAAAATAAACAAAAATCGACAAAAATCGACAGAAATCGACAAAAATCGACAGAAATCGACAAAAATCGACAAAAACCTACAAAATGTGACAAAAATCGACAAAAATCGACCAAAACCCGACAATAATCGACAAAAATCGATAAACATCTACAAAAATCGACAAAAATCGACAAAAATCGACAAAAATCGACAAAAATCGACAAAAATCGACAGAAATCGACAAAAATTGACAGAAATTGACAAAAATCGACAAAAACCTACAAAAATTGACAAAAATCGACAAAAATCGACCAAAACCCGACAAAAATCAGCAAAAACCTACAAAAATTGACAAAAATCGACAAAAATCGACCAAAACCCGACAAAAATCGACAAAACCGAAAAAAAAAGAGAAAAAGGTAAAAAACACTTGAAAGAATTTGATAAAATAAAAAGGAACAGAAAAATAAGAAAAGAAAAACGAAAAATCAGAGGAATAAGAAAAAATAAAAAAAAATTAGAAAATAAAAGAAATAAACAGAACATTAGGGAAAAATGAGGAAAGGTTATAAAAAATCAGAATAAACAAAAAACAAGAATCAGAAAAACGAGAAAAAATTAAGAGAATCAACAAATTAGAAAAAGTCAGAAAAAATAAAATAAGTCAGAAAATATTGGACGAACATAAGAAATGCGAAAAATGAAAAAGAGAGAAACACCGAAAAATCAGAGGAATAGGGGAAAAAATGAGACAAACTAGAGAAGATTAAAAAAATAGAAAAAATCAACAAAAAACAGAAAACAAATCAGATAAATTAGAAGAATTTAAAAAATTAGAAAAGATAAAAAAAATCGAAAACAGAAAACATTGAAAAAAAAAACGAAAGAAAAATCAGAAAATATTGGAGAAAGGAAAAATAGAATTGTAAAATACGGAAGAAAACCAAAAAGTCAAAAAAAATGTAAAACACCGAAAAAACGCAAAAATTGGAACAGAAAAAATCCGAAAAATGAAGAAAATAAAAGAGAAAACCCAAAAAATCGAAAAATCAGAGGAATGGGAAAAAATGAGAAAATACTAGAAAAGATTAGAAAAAATGGAAAAAATCAACAAAAAACAGAAAAAAATTACAATAATTTAAAAAATCAGAAAAATAAAAAAAAATCGGAAACAGAAAATATTGGAAAAAAACGAAAGAAAAATCAGAAAACATTGGAAAAAAATGAAAAATAGAATTGTAAAATACGGAAAAAACCAAACAACCAAATAAATTGTAAAAAACCGAAAAAAAAGCAAAAAATTAAAAAAAAAAATCGAAATAAAAGTCGCAAAAAAGGATGCAATCGAAAAATATCGCAAAAAAATAAAGAGCAACCAAAAAACCGAAAACAATTATAACCCTAAAAATTTTTTCTAAAAAATACAAATATTTGAAAGAATTGAAATAATTCGCAAAAAATCGCAAAAAGTTGCAAAAAATCATAAAATATTAGAAAAAACCGAAAAAAATAAAAAAAAAACAGCAAAAACAAAAATCGCCAAAAATTTGATAAAATAAAAAGCAACAGAAAAGTAGCAGAAAAAAATCAGAAAAATGAGAATGAAATGGAAAATCATAGGAATAAGAAAATATGGGAAAAAATTAGAAACAAAAGAAATATTACAAAAAAACAACAGAACAATAGGAAAAAATAAGAAAAAGTTATAAAAATCAGAAAAATCAAAACAAATCAGACAAGTGAGAAGAAACCAGAAAAAATTAAGAAAATCAAATAATTGGAAAAAGTCAGAAAAAATAAGAAAAAAACAGAAAATATTGGAACAGAAAAAATCCGAAAAATAAAAAAAAAGAGAAAAAACCGAAAAATCAGAGGAATAGGAAAAAATGAGAAAAACTAGAAATGGAAAAAATCAACAAAAAACAGAAAAAAAAATTAGAAAAATTCAAAAAATCAGCAAAATCAGAAAAGATAAAAAAAAATGGGAAACAGAAAACATAATATAAATTTTAGTATGTATTATTTAAAATTAAAAAAATATATTCATTATATAATAATTACATAAGAATCCCAAAATCAACATTTTTACAACTAAATATATTTTTTTCCGGATCATGTTTTATGTAGAGTTCAGGATATATTGCAGGCTTAACAAAAATATATACAGGGTGACAACGATGTTAGGGTACACTCAATAACTTCGTTAATTTTAAAGGTAAAGAATTGAAATTTGGGATTTATCGACATTTCTACCATCTTAGATCGAAAATATCACTTCCGGTTTATCCAGAAGTAGTACCAACTTTCTACGTATAAGAAGATCAATGTTTAAATTAGCAACTTTTACTTCAATCCAATTTTATATTTTTACAAAAATTGAAAATGTCTTTAAGATCTAAATATATTAACTAACACATTGTGAACTTAATTATACCATAACGCGTGGGTCCATAAAGGTAAAACATTCTTACGGATGTCAATTTAAATGCGTGTAGATGACCTTAACCTAGCCATGAATAATTTGCAGAGTGAAACTTATTTTCTTAACGCAGTTTTAATTATTAATTTTTTTCAGTTTCAAAATTTTAAAATTACCAGCATTTTTCATTTTCTTTAAATGGATGCACAAGAAAAATGTAAAAAAATGAAATTATAATCTAAATCCAATAAAACTCTAACTCGAGTACCACAAATTTTTTTTATAAAAATGAAGAAGATTGACAACTAGTTTCGGCAGTATGCCATCATCAGACCTAGAATACAACAGTCTTAGGACTAGGGAGGAATAAACATTATGTTACAACTTTCCAGAAAATTTAAATATACGATTGATATTATTTATTGAAATTTTTTATTACTTCAAATTATAATCTGGTTAAGTTGTGAATTATAAAATAAAAACCATGTTTGAAAGTGCAAATGTTTTCTGTTAAAAAATTATTTTTGTTTAAATTATTATAATATAAATCTTCTATATTTAAAGATGAAAACTAATTTAAATTTTCTGCACATTACTTTTACTTTTAATAAACAAAAACCATCTGTTCAAGCATATTCAAATTTGGTTGCTCTTGAAATTTTTAATACACTTTCCTACTAAATATCTAGTATATTTGTTTGCCATTTTTTATATATAATCTTATTGGTTTAATTTTCATCACCAAAAATTTTTTTATTATATGATAAAATTTTTGTTCTAATTTTAAATGACCATGAAAACGAAATCGAAATTTCGACATTTATTCAGGAATTTTATTACCCAATAAAGTTTGGTTATATATTAAATCAAGACCAAGCTAGATAATTAAAATTCTTTTTTAATTATTTGACTTACAAATATGTTTAAAAAATGAGAAAATATTGCTTTAATTTAATAATGTCATAAATTTGCATCATTGCAAATGTATCAGATTACTGTTACTTATTTAAATTATATAGTAAAAACCTTTGAATAATATAAAAGTTTTTCAATTTATCAAGAACATTAGTCATCAAAATATTGGGCTAATAAAAAAAAATTACAATCTAAAATTGTTCCACATTTATTTTAAAGAGCTCATGCGTTCTAAGAAATCTGTGTTTTGTATATAGAATAAATATGATAGGAGCCAGTACAGAGTCTTGCCTTACCAATATTTATTGTGGGTCATTTTTTTAAATTATTAATTAGTTTAAAAAAAATTTGTCGGGAGAACCAAATCAGGTGGATGTGGAAGGATAATTTGGAAAATTAAATTACTCAAGGTTTGAACAACACTTTTTTATTTAATTATAATTGTCTTGTCCAATAGTGTAGCAATAATGATTTCATCTTTTTTAGGCATGCAAAATTCCATCAGTATCAAAAAAATCGTTAATTTTACTGTTTTTCTACTATTTTCTTCTTTTATTTAATAGGTGTAATTTTTTTCTCTTTATCTTATTTTTGTTAATTTTTTTTTTTATTTTTTTGTACTTAAAAACAGCTTTTGCTGACATTTCGCACATTTATCGATATTTGATTTCATAGTTTTTGAAAATTTCTTCTTAAATAATCCTTGCAAACTCCTTGAAATGTTTTTTTCAAAAATACCCTTAAAAAATCTTTGAAAAACCCATCATAATAATTCTTGAAAAACTCTTGGAAAATTCGTAAAAATTTTTTGTAAATCACTTGAAATTTATTCTTAAAAAAAATAGTAAAATACCAAATCTTAAAAATCATTAAAAAAAAATGTCAAAAAATCTTAAAATACTTCCTTTAAAAACTCATAAATGGAAATCCTGAAAAAATTCTTCAAAATTACTTGAAGAATTTTATTTTTAAAAAAAATAGTAAAAGATACAAAATATTGTAAAATTCTTGAAAATATTTAAAAATGCTTAAAAAAATCTTTTGAAAATCCTTAAAAGTTAAAATTTAGTGAAAAATCTTGAAATACTTTTGAAAAAAATTCCTTGAAAAACTATTAAATAAAAAATCCTTGAAAAATCCTAAAAAAAAATTTTTAAATTACTTGAAGTATTTTATTTTTTATTTTTTAAAAAAATAGTAAAAAAATAGAAAATATTGTTAAATTCTTGAAAATATTTAAAAATGCTTAAAAAAATCTTTTGAAAATCCTTAAAAGTTAAAATTTAGTGAAAAATCTTGAAATACTTTTGAAAAAAATTCCTTGAAAAACTATTAAATAAAAAATCCTTGAAAAATCCTAAAAAAAAATTTTTAAATTACTTGAAATATTTTATTTTTTAAAAAAATAGTAAAAAAATAGAAAATATTGTTAAATTCTTGAAAATATTTAAAAATGCTTAAAAAAATCTTTTGAAAATCCTTAAAAGTTAAAATTTAGTGAAAAATCTTGAAATACTTTTGAAAAAAATTCCTTGAAAAACTAATTAATAAAAAATCCTTGAAAAATCCTAAAAAAATTTTTTTAAATTACTTGAAGTATTTTATTTTTAAAAAAAATAGTAAAAAAATACAAAATATTGCAAAATTCTTGAAAATATTTAAAAATGCTTAAAAAAATCTTTTGAAAATCCTTAAAAGTTAAACTTTAGTGAAAAATCTTGAAATACTTTAGAAAAAAATTTCCTTGAAAAACTAATGAATGAAAAATCCTTGAAAAATTATAAAAAATTCTTTAAAATTACTTGAAGAATTTTATTCTTAAAAAAAATTGTAAGAAAATACAAAATATTGCAAAATTCTTGAAAATATTTAAAAATGCTTAAAAAAATCTTTTGAAAATCCTTAAAAGTTAAACTTTAGTGAAAAATCTTGAAATACTTTAGAAAAAAATTTCCTTGAAAAACTAATGAATGAAAAATCCTTGAAAAATTATAAAAAATTCTTTAAAATTACTTGAAGAATTTTATTCTTAAAAAAAATTGTAAGAAAATACTAAATCTTGTAAAATTCTTGAAAATATTTAAAAATCCTTAAAATTTTTTCTTTTTTGAAAATCCTAAAAAGTTGAAATTTATTGAAAAACCTTAAGAAACTTTTTAAAAAACTTCCTTGAAAAACTCACAAATGAAAAATCTTTAAAAAATCCTGAAAAATTCTTCAAAATTACTTGAAGAATTTTATTCTTAAAAAAAAAGAAAATAGTAAAAAAATACTAAATCTTGAAAAATTCTTGAAAATATTTAAAAAAATGCTTAAAAAAATCTTTTGAAAATCCTTAAAAGTTAAAATTTAGTGAAAAATCTTGAAATACTCTTGAAAAAAATTTCCTTGAAAAACTGATAAATGAAAAATCCTTGAAAAATTATAAAAAGTTCTTTAAAATTACTTGAAGAATTTTATTATTAAAAAAAATAGAAAAAAAATACTAAATCTTTTAAAATTCTTGAAAATATTTGAAAATCCTTAAAAATTTTTTTGAAAATCCTAAAAAGTTAAAATTTATTAAAAAATCTTAGGAAACTATTCAAAAACTTCCTTGAAAAACTCATAAATGAAAAATTCTCGAAAAATCCTAAAAATATTCTTCAAAATTACTTGAAGAATTTTATTTTAAAACAAAAATGGAAAAAAAATACTACATCCTGAAAATTCTTGAAAATATTTAAAAACACTTTTTAAAAATCTTCCTTGAAAAACTCACAAATAAAAAATCCTTGAAAAATCCTGAAAAGTTAAAATTTATTGAAAAATCTTAAAAAACCTTTTAAAAAACTTTCTCGAAAGACTCACAAATGAAAAATGCTTGAAAAATCCTGAAAATATTCTATAAAATTTATTGAAAAATCTTAAAAAACTTTCTTGAAAAACTCACAAACAAAAAATCCTTGAAAAATCCTGAAAATATTCTTCAAAATTACTTGAAGAATTTTATTCTTAAAACAAAAATGGAAAAAAAATACTAAATCTTGAAAAATTCTTGAAAATATTAAAAAATCCTTAAAAAATTTTTATTTAAAATCCTAAAAAGTTAAAATTTATTGAAAAATCTTAAAAAACTGTTTAAAAAACTTCATTAAAAAACTCACAAAGAAAAATCCTTAAAAAATGGAAAAAAATACTAAATCTTCAAAAATTCTTGAAAATATTTAAATATCCATAAAAAAATCTTATGAAAATCCTTATAAGTTAAAATTTATTGAAAAATCTTGTATTGTGTATTTTTGTTGTTGTTGTTGTTAATTATGATAATTGAAAAGAATTATTCAAACAACAGAAACTTTTTAAAAGTTTAAATTTTAAAAGCGATACAGGGTTCTTTAATTAATTTAAAACAGTTTCCTGTAAAGCAATAAATCAATCGTAAAAGATAAGAGTCCTGCATAAGTCAATTCCAAATATCTGTTCTTTTCACTATATGTAAAGTAATAAAAATATTATAGCAAATAAAACTCTCATGTACCACAATTATATATTTAATTAGAACAATAGTAGGGTGGCGACTAGTTTCGGCTATTAGCCATCTTCATGCCAAAAACTGATATGTTAACAATCGTTAAGTAATTTACATTGGAACACCGTGGTTCAAAAAATAAGGAAAAATACAAAAACAGGGGAAAGGAAGGGTACATGAAAGGAAAAACTATGGATTAGTAAATATTAGATAATGAAATTTGAAGCATCGAGTGGATGCTTCATTAAGTATACTGAGGATGCTCTAAATATTTAAGCAATAATACTGAAAGTTTATAAACATATTACATTTTTTATAGCATGTATTTTAACACGTAGAATCCGAATTTATCAAAATATATAGGGTGTTGCATTTAAAAATACAAAATTGGACTCATTTCCTGCGAAACCAGAAGGTAACCATTTTGATTGTGTACGTCAAATAATCTGAAATTAGATCTTATATATTCACTTAAAATTTCTTTAAGATAAATAAATAAAAAAGTTATAGGGGTGATCCATATCCCTGTGTCACCCGGTATGTATACCAAATTTAAAGAAAATCGGCACGGGACCCAACGGCCATAAGAAAAGTGCATGGTCCTTTAAAATGAAAACTTTATAAACTTTAAGGCTTTTATAGCATATGTTAGGATTAAATAAAATGTAGTAAAAAAATAATTATTTTTGTATATAAATCCATAAAGTTATTTTGCTGTATTTTAGATAATAAAAAATATTGTAGTGTTTGTACCGAAATTTTAGTGTCCCTCTACTATGTATCTTTATATCTTAAATATTTCTCAACATATTGAACAGCTAAAAGGCAATATTTAAAACATCGAAACAATATTACCATCTATTTGAAATATTTAACATAATATTTTACAAATCAAAACCGGTCCAAATTACAAAACTAATATGTAGCAACGAAGGCTTATAGGCCCATAAAGAGTATCGTACATCGAAAATAAAAAAAAAATATTAGCAAAAGCCTTCTGGGCCCGGTGAAAGGTCCAAAGCAAGTTCGGGCTAACAGCCACGCCTCCGCCACATTTTAAATTACTATAAAAACGCTGTTCGCCGAAGAACTCTTACAGTCGATCACATCTAACAAACATGGCTTTCAAAGTGAGTATCCATTGAATGGGTATTGGTGATAAAAAATTTGTGAAAAGTGTGGTTTATTCAAATTTTGCTGGCTATCGATAAAAAATTATCTAAAAATTATTCGTGACTTTCCATTTTCGGTTCAAAGTGAAGGATTTATTAGAAATTCACTTAATTAAATTTTATTATGTGACAAAGTACGAAATAATAAAGGAGCTTAAAATTATTAAGTTTGGTTCATCCTATATTAGATTTTTACCTTATATTATCATTTTTATTATATTTCTGTGTATTATTATAAAATTTAAAATCTTAGTACGTCACTTATGGTTGAACGCATTTACTATTTTTATTATTTTAAGGATTAAATATTTTAATATAAGTAAAAATTCTTAATAATTTAAAAACTTAGTCACTACTAGAAATCTCTGTATAAAGACTAAGTAAAAAAATCAAATAAAAAAATTTATTAAACATTACTGAATTTAGAATTGCCAACATGGTGATACTTTCGAATCCTTCTTGTTCTTCATCTTCAGTTTTCTTTGACTAAAATATTTAGGACGATAATTGAAATATTATCAAAATTATCTTCTCATTTATTCTTTGAAATCGTGAAAATTTTATCCAATCTATTATTTAAATCCCAAAGGTTATCTATATCTCAAATGTGATCCAAGTTTTAAAGAAATATAGCACAAAGTCAGGTACCATAAATTTTAATTACAAAAGTACTAGCAGGCAACTAGTTTCAGTCACTGACCATCATCAGGAAAATATTAAGTATTATACGAGAAAAACAATTTTTTATCCTCGAATAGTATTTAATATGTCTGATGATGGTTAGTGACCGAAACTAGTTGCCTGCTAGTACTTTTGTAATTAAAATTTGTGGTACCTGACTTTGTGCTATATTTCCTTAATTTATTATCTGTTCGTTATACAGTATGTCCAATTAAGTCGGAACCATATGGGAATTCTTAGTTTTATGAAAAAAAGTTATTCTTTATAAAAAGTTCTGCATGGTCTAAAACTTGAAATACAACTATCAGGTATCAAATTTTTTGAGTCCTATACAGGGTGGCGAAAATATCAGGAACATCTTCCATAATGATTGATAAAAATCAATATTTCACAAAACTGTAGTTAACTTTTTTATTTGAGAACAAATCTGAGATAATATTAGATTTTGAATGTGGCCACTCCGATTTTTTTTTCTCAAATACGGACCTGCACTTTTTATGTCATTTTTTTATAGTATTTCATGTCTTGAATTCATTCTTGATTATTTGAATGAATTATTAACTATTTGGTATAAAGGCTCTAAAAATGAGCAATTTTGGTTTTTCTCAATTATTATGAAAAGCGTCCCTGATATCTTGGATATAAAAATTCCATTTATAACCGACCTCGTATTTCTTACGGTTTTCCAGATTACAATACATTGCAATAAAATTTTCTCCACCCTGTATAAGTTTTATCAAAAAATATAAATTTTGCTCAAAAAATATAGAAAAATGTTATTTTATTACGAACAAACATCAAATCACAGCTTTCAATCTCAAAACAATATTTTTTCAAATTTTTTTATTGAAATAAAGTTCAAAGTGAACTGTTACACAAAAAATTAGTTTTCACAATTTTTTTAAGCCCAGTTAACGGTTTTGGCTTAAAATGTGTGAAAACTAGTTTTATTAATAATAGTTCACTTTGAATTTTGCTCCAAGAAAAAATCGGAAAAAATATTTTTTTTTGAGATAGGAGGCTGTTATTTCATATTGGTACGTAAATATTGTTTCTAAACAACTTTTCCAAATATCATTTTTCTATTTTTTTTTAATAAAGGCACTTTACTCTTGAGCAAAATTTATTTATTTTGATGACTCTCGTATACGGGTAAAAAAATGTATTATCTGATGGTTGCATTTTAGGTTTTAGATCGTGCAGAATTTTTTATAAAGAATGACTTTTTTTCAAAAAATTAAGAATAAAAACCATGGGAATATGGTTCCGATTTAAATGAACAAACTATACATGAGTTTTCTAAATAATAATAATATCCATTATTCACTAGTGAATAATAATTTCATTATTCACTGGATTTACTGATTTCTAGATATCCGTTATTCACTAGTGAATAATGATTATTCACTTGCTTAAATAAAGGTGTATAGCAGTAAACGCCACTCTTGTAAATAATAGCCATCATTATATGCTCGTTGAATAATATACTATTATTTCATTATGTCTGAAAATATTTTCGTAATTAGTTTATTTAATTTTAAAATGGTTGTTTAATCAAAAGAAATTTTTATTATTATTTTTTATTTGTTGGTTTAAAATTTTTGTTTTATTTAATTTTCAGGTTGTACTCTTCGCTGCCTTCGTAGCTGTTACCAATGCAGGTATCCTTCCAGAAACATATTCTTCTCCTTTAGCATATGCCGGCCCAGCAATAAGTAAAGTCGCATACTCCGAAGCACCAGCTGTCTCATATTCCAGTATATCTGCCCCAGTTGCATACGCTGCCGGACCATCATACGCTAAAGTCGCTGCCCCACTTTCTTACTCATCCCCAGTTTCTTATGGTGCCCCAGCTGTTTCTTACGCAGCACCAGCTTACAAAGTAGCTGCCCCAGTACAATACGCTGCTCCAGTTCAATATGCCGCTCCAGCTGTCTCTTACGCTGCACCAGCTTACAAAGTCGCTGCGCCAGTACAATACGCCGCTCCAGCTGTGTCTTACGCTGCACCAGCTTACAAAGTCGCTGCTCCAGTACAATACGCCGCTCCAGCTCTCTCTTACGCAGCACCAGCTTACAAAGTCGCTGCTCCAGTACAATATGCTGCACCTGCTCTCTCTTATGCCGCACCAGCTCCAGTAGCCTATGCTGCTCCAATAGCCAAAGCTGTGATCGCTGAACATTCTGCACCAGCTAATTATGATTTTGGATATGCCGTAAACGACCCCCATACCGGTGATAACAAAAGCCAACAAGAATCTCGTCGTGGAGATGTTGTACAAGGAAGTTACTCCCTTATTGATTCTGATGGAACAAAACGTACTGTTGAATACTCAGCTGATGCCCACAATGGTTTCAATGCTGTTGTACACAAAGAACCTCTTCACGTAAAAGCTGTAGCACCTGTTGTCGCTAAAGTTGCCGCCTATGCTGCGCCAGCTGCTTATGCTGCGCCAGCTGCCTATGGTGCTCAATATGGTTCACCTTTGAGTTATGCCGCACCAGCCTACTCTCACTACCACTAAGTTAATTGTTGTCTAGATTTAGAATGTTGTACTTGTTACCTGTGAATATGCTGTATTTATTTGTTAAAAAATACCTGCCAAATATATTTAAAAAATTATACCATTTATTTTACTTATATACGTTTAATTGAGTGTTAGTATTAAAGAAGAATTTAAAATTTATTAGAATTTTAAATCATGAAAATATTACAAAATATTTATAAAATTTTTAAAAGTTGTGCAGTCCTATTAAAAATTATTTAAAACGTGTAATGGGGCTTTCTAAGAAAAATGTTATATTTATTGGTAAAAAAAATTGATAATTTTAGAAATTGTTGGTGAATATATAATAGCGAGCACATTTGCTTAATTTTTGTCATGGTATATATTTAATTGAAATTCCCTTCAATTTTGTTACATCTAGAACGTACGTTATTGGGTTCTCCAGCTAAATTAATATCGACAAATAGTTTAGTGTATTTTTTCAAAAAATAATCTAGTTATATTATTAATATAAATCTATTTAATAGCTATATAATATCTAATACTTATTATAATGCAAAGTTCAGAACGGATGAAAAAGGAAAATAAACAACGCAAAAATTAAATAAAAATATAATTAAATTATAAAAAAAATGGATTGTGGGCAACCTAATACTTTTCCGCTATTTATATATATTTTTTTTTAAGCGAAGTATCGTCTTCTTGTAAGGGACGCATCATACTGGCATTGCTGTTTGCAGTATCCTTATGAAAAAGTTGGAATACAAGAAAATTTATGTGTGTCAGCACTCAAATTTTAATAAGGTGAAAGAAAATAAAAAAGTGAGAAGAGTAAGGCCGAAACTGTATCGCAAAGATTTCATTTTTGTTTCAAAATGAAACACATTCCATTATGAAATAACGGCATAACGTGCCTGGGAATTGGAATAAGAACTGCATGATCAAAATATATGATGCTAAATGTAAAAAAAAGATATTAATATGTACAATAATGATTTACTGCTAATGCGACCGAACTGCACAATGTTATGAATTATTTTTCCTTGCATCGCTCAAGCGCTCTGTGTAGGTATAACATAACCGTTTTTTAGGAATATCAGAAGGGTGTGCGGCAAGTCTTGGGGAATGAACTCTAAGCAGGTTTACTGGATTTATCTAACGGTGATAAATCCAACTGTCACATATGGCGCAGTAACCTGGTGGACGAAGAGGCTCCAGTCTGGACTTCAGAATTAGATTATGTGGCTATTACAGGCGCTATGTCAACTACTCCGACAGCGGCAATGGAAAGATCTCCGGGTCTTACTCCTCTCCATATATTATTGGAGCAGGAGATCAGAATGGCCTCCTACAGAGCCATGTTAGTAGCTAGTCCAATTAAGGGGTAGATGGTTCAAAGACCCCCAGCAGAAAACCGTGAGTTGATATCACAATAAGCCTCGACAAATATGCTACCATCTTTCAGACGGAGGTTTACGCTATAGAATTGTGTGCAAGAGAGTTCGCAAACCATCCTCTTCTCAACAAAAGTATTTATATCGGATAGCCAGGCATCATTAAAAGCACTGAGATCCAACCGGCTGGACTCAAGGCTGGTGTGCAACCGCATCGAATCCTTGGATCGCATTGCTACCAGTAACAGAGTAACCCTACTCTAGGGCAATGAGAAAGCCAACACCCTTGCGAGAAGAGGTGCAGAATCCGTGTTCATTGGACCGGAACCATTCGTTGGCATAACCAAAAGCAGTGCCAAAGACACTATCTGAAACACTGACGACAAACTTTGGAGCACTACTACACCCGCACTGCGTACCACACTCCTTTTTAGAATTACAGAATATTGTATTTAATAGTTCGTCTAGGGCAAGTGGCAGTAGTGTTGTTTTCGGCTCTAATATGTCGTTTTTAAATCCCAACCCCATTCTTTGGGTTGTAGATTTTTACCTAGCCAAATCTGAACTTGGTAGTAGATACGATAAATTTGCTGTCGAGCTGCTTCACTGTTAGTTGGGAGGGATGATAATTTAATAGGTCATTAAGTCGTGTATCCTTAACGAATTGGGTATATCTAAATTTGTTATTGCTTAATAACAACTTTTCTCTTGTGATTAGCACAATCATTGTTGAATCAAAGCGAAACTCATAAAATATAGAAAGTACAGTGCTTCGTCTTAATTGCTCCAGTGCTTTTATATTTTTAGAGTTGTCTGAGTACGCGCTCCCGTTTTATCACGCTATATCACGAAAACGGTTGGTGGTACCAAATAAATGTATATAAACAATTTTGTAGATAATACTATTTTAGATAAGTTTTGTCATAAGGTCTTACTATGTCAGATGCACTAGAAGCGATATTTTCGCGAAAAACAGATTTTCATGACTTTTGAACTTCGATATCTCAAGACGCACAATGGTAGGAAGATTTTTTTGGTACTTCATAGGAACATCAAAACAAAGGTCTCTGCAAAAATTTAGCTTGTTTGGCCTTATACAGCACAGGAAGTCTTGATTTTCGCACCACTTTTTCGCAACAATAGGGAATTAGTAATTTTGAAAGCAAGTAAGCCATGTCTATTTCTAAAATTTTCATAGGGGCCGTAGAAAAACTTTATTCTATACATAAATCAAAATATCGAATAAATACGCACTAAAATTTCTTATATACATTCACTTTTTTAATTTATGTTTTAATACACAATCATATTAAAATATGACATGTATAAATATTAAAATTATTGGACCAAAACAAAGTATTTAATTTAAAAAGTAATCAACAATGTGAAAAAAGATTTTGTTACATAAGCGTTTGGCACATCTAATTATAAATTATTTTATGAAATAAATCAAATTTGGGCGACTGCATGAAAGTGTATCGGTAAAGGAAACTCGGAAAATATCATTATGTATCTTCCCTCAATTCTCCTCTATTCGTGGCAAGTCATCCAATGGAAACGAGTATCCGCTTTCTGTTACAATTCCCATCTTTCCATTGGCTTTGGAAAATACTGTTTCAATCCAGATTGTGTTCTCTCGGCATCCAACCAGAGGGAATTAATTTCGGTGGGAAATAAATTAGAATTATATAATTTTCTCTACATTTTGGACAGTAATAGGTATATAAAAAATTTTGTTTTGAATTCCTATACAATATAAAGGGTCTTATTGAATTACATAAATCTATATATTAATTAATCAGAAAATTTTGCACGAACGGAGAAGTGTGAGATTTTGCATAGTTAAAGTTTATGTGCAGAAAGCCAGAATTAATATCTAATATGTGTTATAAATTTAAATAAATTAAATTAAATGTAATAACATTCATTGTTTATCCCAAACATTAGACTATTTACGATAGTCGAGTGGTCTAAGGGACTGATATTAAAATGCCAGACTCTTAAATGCGTGTGTTCGAATCCTAAAATTGAAAAAATATAAAATAATAGGGAAAACAGGAAAAACAGGAAAAAATAGTAAAAACAGAAAATATCAAAATTGTCATGAATGATAAAAATTAATCAAAAATTATTTTTTACCTTATCTCAAAAAATATATAGATTTAATAATATTTTGTTAAATTTGGCAACGTCATTAAAATATTTTTAACTTTGGGAAATTTTCGAACATTTGGCTACTACTTTTTTTTTGAAAATAAATTTTTCAAATTTAGGAAAATTAGGCAAAAATAATGATCTTTGGCAATATTTTTTACGACATCTTTGTTTTATTTAAAAAAATCTACAGAGTATGAAATTTTCGTAAATTTGGCAACGCCATAAAAATATTTTTAACTTTATGAAATATTCGAAACAATAATGATTTTTAACGATATTTTTTTTTGAAGTTTACCGAAAAAAATTGTAAGGCAACCTTGCCATTTTTTCGAAAATTTCTCTAAATTTTGAAATTTTTTACGACAGAAAAACCTGTTTCTGTTATATTTAAAAAATCTACAGATTTGGCAACATTTTTTTGCCAACATAAATGTGTCAAATTAATGAAAATTATAAAAAAAAATGATTTCTACCTAATTCTCTTTTTTTTGGAAGTTTGGCGAAAAAAAAATTGTAAAGCGACGTTGCCATTTTTCTAAAAATCTGGAGATTTTTTATGACAGAAAAACCTGTTTCAGCTTTATTTTAAACAAAATCTACAGATTTATTGAAATTTTCGTAAATTTGGCAACGTCATAAAAATATTTTTAACTTTCCGGAATTTTCAAAAATTTTGCAACGCTTTTTCCAAAATAAAAATTTCAAATTAAGGAAAATTATAGAAAAAAATAATGACGTCTACCAATATTTTTTTTTTGGAAATTTAGCGAAAAAAGATACCAAACGTACCAAACTATGACAGGGAGGGTTTTCAAGACTTTGTATTTTAGTTTGGTCTTGTTAAATGTCAAAAATGCGTTACAGCCCTTGGTCGGATCGGAAGACCGAATAGCCCTATTAGCTGAGGACTTAAAATAAAAGTTGCGTCGTTCAATGTATTGTTTTTGTTTGCTGTTGGCCAAATTTAAAATTCCGCTTCTTTTTTAAAAACTTTTCACTGCATTGAAGTCATATGAAATATGCTATATTATGGGCACTATTTTATGACCAACTTCAGCACAGTCAAAAGTTCCTCCAGATCAACAATAGCCGAGATGCCTATTCAGCTCCAGTACCTGTTCAGCGTAGTCAAGCTCAGTCGACCGCAAGCCAGTGCACCAGTAGAAAGAGAGACTCTTGACCAGAGGAACTAATAAAACTCAGTCAATTCGACCACCACGCCAGACTGATAGTTGTACCTGTACCATTCGACCAGACCAGAGTGCCACGTCACCAAGTAGGAATCTTGTTACCCTCCTTGTTCCTTCATCGTCAGATTTGTTATTAAATAAAGATAGTTATTTTTACTTGGTGATTTTATTTAAGAAATTTGTCAACACCATAACGACCCATGGAGTATTTTCATTTACTGAAGCTGCCTAGTGCAAGTGGATTTCACACCATAAACGGAAGGTTGCGCCCGATGCAAGCTGGATTAAGACCGCGTGATGACACAAAGAAAGTTACATACTGCGAACGAGTCTTATGACAAAAAGATTTTCTTTAGCACAACCATAATTTTTTTTTTGTTACTATGTATCTACCGACTAAAAATTTAATCCATTAATAAAGTTGTGTACTAGAAATGAATGACCGAAAACCATTAGACCGACCCTCTCCCAACAGACCTAATTCCAATAGATCCATCGAAAAAAACGCCTAGAAGTATAGACAATATTCTGTAAAAGATTTTTTACCGCATTTCTGTGTAATTTGTCTATTATAGAAAAATAGTTAAAAAAAACTTGAAATTTAAGTTAAATACTTCTTTTATTATTATTAAAACCGATTGGCATATAGTTTTTATCCTATAAAGAAAAATACTGTCATTTCGGTCGCCTACGTTTTCCTTGATGAGAACTATAAACATCTTAGGATTAAGGTCACATTTATAGAGGCGTCATTCCATAAGTAAATCAATAATTGATTGATTAGTCTTATAAAACAATAACATATATAGTTTTGTGTCCTAGTTATACCTAATCATAGTTTAATCTGGACGTAGGTACTAATTGCTGTTCACATAACATTTCTAGTTCAATGTCATAATGTGGTTAACTAGAAATTGGTATTAAGATCAGTGAAAGTATAATAAGGGGTATATTTATTAAGTCAATAGAAACCACGCCTGGGTTATAGAAATATATAAAAACAGTTTATCAATTAATTTAGAATCATAGTTCAATTGTAACCATAAGAATCAACAACACTAAAAAATGGCATTTAAAGTAAGTGAAGTAGTGTGTGATTTTTTACTACATATTAAAAATTCTGTGAAAAGAATTTTTTTGTTTTATCTTAATTATAACTTGTTCAAAAAGTGTTACATAGAATTTATAATTTTTCGTTTCGATTTGCTGATCAATAATTTTCTCGTTGTAGTTTTAACATATAATTCTGTGATATTATTTTTAATATTTTTAATTTTTTTTACTATAAGACTCTAAATCTTTTCTATCGGTCTATTTCTTACTAAAACCTTTAAATTATTATTAATAATTTATTTTGAATTTACCTTTCATTCTAATATTCAAATTGTATATTATATTCATATCGTATTCCCCCCTTTTCTCTCCTACTTTTTATACTAATTTACTTTTTTATATTCTTTTTTTGCCACGGTTTTCTTCTACTTTTTATACCAATTTCTTTGTTTAAATTTTGTTTTCCATATTCTCACCTTTCTCCCTCTTCAATAGGTTCCCCTTTTTTCTCCTACTTTTTACTAATTTCTTGGTTTCAATCTTTTTTTGATCACTTTCCCCTTCCATTTTTCCCATCCTGTCTCCTATTTTTTTTACTTATTTATGCTCTTTTTTTTACCAATTTTCTCCAGTTTTTCTCTCCTACTTTTTCTACTAATTTCTTTGTTTCAAACTATTATTTTTCGCACTTCCGCTCTTTTTTTTCTTCTTTTTTACTAATTTATGCTTTTTTTTTGCCACGTTTTTCTTCTACTTTTTATACCAATTTCTTTGTTTAAATTTTGTTTTCCAACTTTTCACCTTTCTCCCTCTTCCCTAGGTTCCCCTTTTTTCTCCTAGTTTTTACTAATTTCTTGGTTTCAATGTATTTTTGACCACTTTCCCCCTCCATTTTTCCCATCTTTTCTCCTATTGTTTTTTTACTTATATATGCTCTTTTTTTTAACCATTTCCTCCACATTTTTTCTCCTACTTTTTATACTAATTTCTTTGTTTCAAACTTTTTTTTGCAATCAATTTTTTTGGCACTTCCCCTGTTTTTTAACTAACATATGCTATATTTTTTATCCATTTAATCCACATTTTTCTCCTACTTTTTATACTAATTTCTTTGTTTCAAACTATTCTTTTTCGCACTTCCGCTCTTTTTTTCCTTCTTTTTTACTAATTTAGGCTCTTTTTTTCTGCCACGTTTTTCTTCTACTTTTTATACCAATTTCTTTGTTTAAATTTTGTTTTCCAACTTCTCCTCTTTCCTCCTATTCCCTGTTCCAATTTTTTCTCCTAATTTTTACTGATTTCTTGGTTTCAATCTTTTTTGCCCACTTTCCCCCTCCATTTTCCCTACTTTTGTTACTAATATCTTTTGTTTCCTTTTTTCTTCGCCTATTTTTTGGCTATTTTCTTTATGTTTCAAACTGTTATTTACCAACATTTTTTCCTGACTCAGCCCCACCCCATTTTTCCGTGTCTAACAATTATTGCAATTACTATAAGGCATTATGATGGCTCCCCTATAAGGCATTATGATGGTAGGTGGGTTCCATCTATCGGCACCAAGTTGTACTTGATCAGTCGCTTTTACAGACGATTTTATCTTAATAAGTGGCGGTGTCCGGTTGGTACCCATCAACTTACAATAGATGTCGTGACTATCTATCATTACTATATTCTATGTTTCTTTTTTAGGTTGTTGCTGTTTTGGCTTTACTAGCGTCTTGCTCAGCTGGTATTATTAACCCCCACCAAGCATATTCTGATGCGCCTTCTGTATCATATTCAAGCATTTCTTTTCCAACAGCAACCCACGGTATCCCAGCTGGTCCAATTCACAAAATTTCAACACCCCTAAATTATGCAAATAAAATTCCAGCACCAGTATCGTTTGCTGCACCATTATCTTATGCTGCTCCAGCATATAAAGTAGCCAATGAACCATCTGATCCAGTTCACTACGATTTTTCATACGCTGTAGAAGATCCCCACACTGGTGATTTTAAGAGTCACCATGAAACCCGTGAAGGTGATGTCACCAAAGGTAGCTACTCACTCCTAGAAGCCGATGGTACTAGAAGAATCGTTGAATACACTGTAGATGCTCATAGTGGTTTTAACGCTGTTGTACACAGAGAACCAGCTCAAGGTCATGTTAAAGCAGTTGCTCCTCTTATAGCTAAAGTAGGTGTTCCTGTTGGTTTAGCTGTACCAGCTATTAAAGCAGTTGTTCCAGCTTTGAATAAAGTGAGCTATTCTAGTGCTCCTGAAGTATCGTACTCTAGTTACTCTAGTGCTACTTCACAAGCTGGTGATTCTGGTTCTTACTACCACTAAATTTTGTTTTATAAAATAATTTATTAGAAATGTTGACTGTTATTTATTTTAGTGTTTAAGGATAATAAAAGGCTTGCAATTTTATTTAATTCTTTTATTAATAACTTATTAAAATATCAAAAATATTTTAATGTGGAATCGAAAATAATTAATTTTTCCATCATTGAATAATTTAAATTAATTTCTTATCAAATAAATTGATTATTGAACTCGTATATTTTTTTATTTTTCTGCAATCAAAGTAGGTTTGAGTTATTATTTAATTTTTTTTCCATTTTTTTATTCTTTCGTAAAAATGGTGTCCTGATGACACCCTTAATAAAAAATAGTGAAGTTAGTTTAATAATTCAAAGCTTATTAATAATGATCTGAGCACGAACTGTTAGATTCCTTTTTGAGCTTCATCACAAAAAATAAAAGGGATTACAGAAAAAGTGTAATAGACATTAATTTTATCTTATATGACTTTCATGATTATTTTGACGGCATTATAGGAATATATCAATGATTGAGTAATTATGGGTTTTAACATTAATTTAATAAAAAAGAAAATAATTAGGACAAGAATTTTTCTATTAAATTAAATAAATCAATTTCTCTTCAACTTTTTCAAAATGTTAGAAAAATCCTGAAACAATTTAAAAAAAACAAGAGAAAAACATCAAAAAAAAGAGAAAACTAAGAAAAAAAATTGAAATAATCATAAAGGAATAAGAACAAATGAGAAAAAAATAAAAGAAATAATTAGAAATAAAAACAGTACAATGAGAAAAAATGAGGAAAAATTAAAAAAAAAAACGGAAAAAAAAAACCACAACAATTGGAAAAATCGAAAAAAAAAATGAAAAAACGAAAAAATCATAAAATTCGGAAAAAAATGGAAAACAGAAAAATCAGAAAATATTCGAAAAAACAATAAAAAATTGCAAAACACGGAAAACAAGGAAATCAAAAAAAAATGTAAAAAATCAAAACAAAATGCCCAAAAAAATGGCAAAAAAGTCGCAAAAAATTTTAAAAAAAAGCAAACAATCGCAGAAAATAGCAAAGCATTCAAAAAATCGTAAGAAATCGGAAATAAATGACAAAAATGGCAAGAAACCGGAAAAAACTGCAAAAAATCGCAAAAAAACAAATAATAACCAAAAAACCGAAAACAATTGTAGCCATAAAAATATTAAAAAAATTAAAAGAATTGAAATATCAAAGGAATGAAAAAAATGAGAAAAAATCGGAAAACAATAGAAAGAAATAGAAAAAATAACGTAACAATGAGAAAAAAATGAGGAAAAATTAGAATAATTCGAAAAAAAATCAGAAAAAAAGAGAAAAAAAGAAAAATACAAATAATGAGAAAAAAAATATCAGAAAAAATCAAAAAAATCTTTCTCTACCTATAAAAAAATTATTAATGATATAAACAAAAATTCTAAATAAGAAAAAAATTCATATTGTAGAAAATGACAAAGAGTAAGAGAAATCGCAAAAAAACACAAATTCCCAAAAAAATGGAAAAAAATCGCACATATTCGCAAAAAATCAGAGGAATAAGGAAAAATGAGAAAAAATGGCAAAAAAATCGGAAAATTTGCAAGAAATCGCAAAAAAATAGAAAACAGCTGAAGCCATAAAACAAATTAAAAAATTTAAAAGAATTGAAATATCAGAGGAATAAGAAAAAATGGGAAAACTTCGAAAAGCAAAAGAAAGAATTAGAAAAAAAAACATAACAATGAGAAAAAAATGAGGAAAAATTAGATAAATTCGAATAAAATCAGAAAAAAAAGAAACAGAAAAAAAATACAAAGAATCAAAAAAATGAGAAAAGAATATCAGAAAAAAAAATCTCTCTATAAAAAATTATAAGTGATAAACAAAAGTTCCCAAAAAATTCCAACAAATCGCAAATATTCATAAAAAATCAGATTAATATAAGAAAAATAAATAGTAATAAGTGGTAATGGTAAAAAAATCGGAAAAAATTGCAAGAAATCGCAAAAAAACAATGAATAACGAAAAAAACCGGAAACAACTGTAGCCATAAAAAAAAATTAAAAATTTTAAAAGAATTGAAATATCAGAGGAATAAGAAAAATTTGGAAAACAAAAGAAAGAATTGGAAAAACCATAACAATGAGAAAAAAATGAGGAAATATTAGAAACATTCGGAAAATATAAGAAAAAAAGAAAAATACAAAGAATCAGAAAAATGAGAAAAAAATATCATAAAAAATCAAAAAAAATCTTTCTCTATCTATAAAAAAAATTATACAGGATATAAAGAAAAATTCCGAATAAGAAAAAAATTCATATTGTAGAAAGAGGCAGAGAGTAAGAGAAATAGCAAAAAAGCGCAAAAAATCGCAAATTCCCGAAAAAAAAATTCCAAAAAATCGCAAATATTAGCAAAAAATCAGAGAAATAAGAAACATTGAGAAGAATGGCAAAAAAATAGGAAAAATTGCAAGAAATCGCAAGTAAAAACAACAAAAAAACTGGAAACCACCGTAGCCATAAAAAAATTAAAAAATTTAAAAGAATTGAAATATCAGAGGAATAAGAAAAAAATGGTAAAAAATCGGAAAACAAAAGAAGGAAATAGAAAAAAACATAACAGTGAGAAACAAATGAGGAAAAATTAGAAAAATTCGAAAAAAATTAAAAAAAAAAAACAGAAAAAAAAGAAAAATATAAAAAACCAGAAAAACGAGAAAAAAGTATCAGAAAAAAATTTAAAAAATCTTTCTCTACCTATAAAAAAGGTATAAATAATATAAAAAAATTCTAAATAAGAAAAAAATTCATATTATAGAAACAGTAAGGGAAATCGAAAAAAAAGCGCAAAAAATCACAAATTCCCAAAGAAAAATGGCAAAAAATTGCAAATATTCGCAAAAAATCAGAGGAATAAGAAAAATAAAAAAAAAATAAAAGAAGGAAGTAGAAAAAAAAAACAGAATAATAAGAAAAAAATGAGAAGAAATCAGAAAAAATCGATAATAATAAAAAAAATATACGGATAAACAGAAAGAAAAAACAAAAATCAGAAAAATGAGAAAAAAATGTGAAAAAAATGAGAAAAAAAATAGAAAAAAATTAATAAACCTCTTCCTCAATCTTTATAAAAAAAATTCTAAATAAAAAATTTATATTATAGAAAGAGACAGAAAGTAAGAGAAAGAGAGGGAAGAGCGTCTGGACGGGGCATAACACACTTTTTTCTTACGTGACACTTTCTGTCATTTAACTCCTACCGCAAGCAGCGTTAAAGAAACTCGTTTAAAAAAAATGTAAAACTGACAAAAAAATAGAAGTCAACCTATATATTTTTATTAAAATGGATAATATAAGAAAACAGAAGAAAATTAAGAAATTTCTCATCTTTAGAAGATGAGTTGTGTATTAAAAAGAAAAAAAACAGAATTTATATTAGTATTTATAAGAAAAGACTCGAAAAAAAAATTAAGCGATTTTAGAGATATTGGGGAAAACTTTTTATTTGCTAAATTTTAACACCCTGTAGGTATATCAGAAATAAAGCAGTTGTGGACTTGCTTTTGTACATACTTTTTATTTTTTGATTTATTTCATAGAATGTATCAGATTATTTCGACATTCTGTATATAATCTCATTAAACTAATAATATCTCTCCGACCAAAAAAAAATTAACGACCTTGCCAAAAACTTGTTGGTACTTATACCAATAAAAGGTTATCATACATTATAAAAACCAGCCACACCCAAATTAAAAATAAAATATGCACAGCTCTTAAAATCTATTTTTATTAAATAATAAATTATACCAGTTCTTATGATGTTAAAATTTACTTAAAGAGCTGTATTAAAAAAATTATATCTTGTTTAATAATAAATGTCACAGTGATTAAAATTGCAAAATAACTTAATTATATTAATGCTTAATTAATTTGACCAAATTTTAACACTCCTTAATAAAAATATTTATTTATAAAAAATTATTTTTTCAAAAATTTTCATCAAACAATTTTTTTTTATTTTTACCAATCTGTTTAAATAGTAGGAAATTAAATATTTCCATGGAAATTCAAGTTTCCACAGCAATTATCGTGGAATTTCATCCTAACCGAAAAATTTAACTATTTCTTGGGTTTTATTTATTTCTAATAATAATAATAATAATAAGACTATCCCTATCCCTATATTTTACCCCCTTACGAGTAATAGCTAGAAACCCAAGGGTGTGCGAGGAAGGGACGGCTGTTATTATTATTATTTCATCATATACTCAAAATGTCCTATATGCCACTAGAACAAAAATTATTAGTAAATTTTCGACATAAAAAAATTATTCTCTAACCAATGAAATTATTGTTAATGATTCTTCGTAACAAAATCGTTTATTTAAAAATTTAGGCATTTTTATATTTTTTGTACGCTTTCGTAGTAGCTATTTTTGTTAGACGGTTCAAAAACATCTCAAAAATCTCCAAAAATTCTTTAAAAATCTAAAAATTTACAAAGAATCTCAAAAAATTTAAAGCGTCAAATCTCAAAAAATTCAAAATAGTAAATGTCTCAGAAACTCAAAAATTTGATCAAAAAATCTCTAAGAATTCAAAGAAGTCAAAAAAATCTCAAAAGCTCAAAAAACCTTAAAAAATTTCAATAAAAAAATCTGAAAAATCTTAGAAAACCTCAAAAAATCAAAAAAAATTCAAAAAACCTAAAAACACAAATTCAACACAAACTCAACAAATCTCTAAAACTCTTTAAAAGTCTCATAAAATCTCTAAAAAATCTCAAAAGATTCAAAGTCTTAAAAAACTCGAATAAATTTCAAAAAAATTTCATAAAATCTTAAAAAATATTAAAAAATTTGAAAAAACCAAAAAATCTTAAAACACTTCAAAACATTCTCAAAAAAATCTATTATTTTTTAAAAAATCTAAAAAGTCCCAAAGAATCTCAAACAATTGCAAAAAACCTCTAAAAATCTCAAAAATCTCAAAAAAACTCAAAAAACTTGAAAAAAACTCAAAAAATCTCAAAAACAAATTGAAAAAAAAAATTTGACAAAATTGGAAAAGATTGTAAAAAAATTGCAAAAATTGAAAAAAATCCACGAATTCTTTTTCAGATATTTAATGTTAAAGTTTCAAATTTTGACATTTTTTTATTTTTGACAGGTGACAGTTGGAGAAATAATTTTAACTGTTCTGAATAGAGTTTTTTAAGTGCTTTCAAATGACATATTGCATGTCCAATTCTGTGACATATTTGATCTGTCATTTTTTGATAGTGATACTTCCGACACATGTCGTACAAAAACTAACGGGTTCTTCTGAGGGGTAACCCAAACCCCTATACCAAATTTCAGCTCAATTGGATTAAACGTGTGGCCTCTATCGTGGAGAATAATCAAAATTATTTCTCCAACTGTCACCTGTCAAAATTAAAAAATTGTCAAAATTTGAAATCTGAAAAAGTATTCGTGGATACTCGTCGGGAAAGTTTTGGGGCGACACAACCGATTTTTTTTTTAAATATTGTCGAGGTATATTTGGAAAATAATTTTTTTTAATGTGCCAAAAAATAATTAGTAAAGAGTTTGTTTATTTTTTGGGAAAACCACAAAATTACAATAAAAATTCGAAAAAAAAATAAAAAAATTGCTTAAATTTTCACAAATATAGTATAGGAAAATTCGTGTAGGTACTTATCAATAAATAAATATTTTATATATTTTAATATTTAACCACCACCAAAAAAATTACGTAATTCTAACCTCTATGATGAAGCTCGTATCTTCAGTTTTTTCTCTCACTTCACTTTATTTTAACTGAAAAAAAGAAAAACGTGTTACTAAAAAATAAGAGGTACTAAATAATTGTAAATATTTAAAACTTGAAATTAGAATATTTACTCATATTATTAAAAAAAAATGTACCATAAAAATGAACCAAAAAAAAATAATTCCTATACATTTATAAAATTTCAATTGCCTACTAAAAGGCCTATAGAAAACTTTTTTTTTAATTGAACCCGGAAATAATTACCATCTGTTATAACAAAATATAGTAGGTAATACAAAAAGAAAAGTTATAATATAAATTTGAATCACCATGTTATAATTACTGTAGAGAAAATTCAAAGTTTATAAAAAAAATTAAATTGGTTTTTCTATATGATACGATATTTTAAACCCATAAAAAATATTAAGATAAAGAAATTTGTATAAATTTCTAACATACCTTTTATAATTTACAAATTTTAAAATCACTAAACACAATTTTTATACCAATTTATTCACCACTGTAACTAACACTATTACTGGAATTGTTCAAACTTGTTAAACTATTTCATAGTCGACTATTTTTTTTTGAAAATTCAATCGCGTCGGTGGAGGTGGAATTTATCTTTCTGTTTGAGATTTTATTGTTTCTAAGTAAAAAATTATGATTTTTAAAAATACTGTATTGAAATATTTACAGGACAGAATTAATTTTTATTAAAATTAAAGTGTTTTGCTCGATTTTTACTTTTACGTAATATACGAATTACAAAATTTAATAAAATTCATGGAAATGCATAATTTTTTCCATAAGTTAGTAAATTAAATAAATATTTATTAATTATTCAGTATCGTACTTTTAAAAAGAAATTATTGAAATAAAAAAAAAATATTACAAAATTAAACAAACATTGCCAAAATGGCCCTTTTTTAAGATTTTTCAAAATAACTCAAAATAAATTCGAGATTTTTACAAGAATAGTTTTTTGTAGAAAACCAAATTTTCCGTCGAAATGCCTTTTTTCATTTTACTTTCCCGACCCACCTCCAAGAAGGGAAAGTAATGTGAACGAGATAAAAAAATTTTCGAGGTAAAAATGGAAATATCCATGTTGAGGTCACCTAAGATGATTAAGACAATTTCCGAATTTCTGTCTGTCTGTCTGTGTGTATTCTTTCACGTTAGCGGGCACACGTTTAATCCGATTGAGCTGAAATTTAGTATATGGGTTTGGGTTACTCGTTGGCAGAACCCATTAGTTTTTGACTTGTAATATGTCATTTGAAAACTCTTGAAAAACTCTATTCAGAACAGTCAAAATTATTTCTCCAACTGTCAAAAATAAAAACATGTCAAAGTTTGAAACTTTAACACTTAATATCTGAAAAAGTATTAATCTCTGGACATAACCGATTTGTTTTCAAATTTTTTTTGAGAGAAAATTCATTGTTATATCAATTTTTTTTTTACTTTTTTTCCTATTTTATGTACGAAACTATGCATTTTTACCGTTTTTTTTTAGTTTTCCTGTGTGGAAAAATGCATTCTAGCTTTTTTCTCAATTTATGTGTAAAAAACGTATTTTTGCTATTTTTTCTGGTTTTTTATGTGTTCTTGCTTTTTTACCAATTTATATGTGAAAAAATGCGTTTTCTGTATGTTCCAAATTTTTTTTTGGTAGAAAAATATATTTTTGCGATTTTTTCCAAATTCGAGTGTGAATTCGTGCTTCTGTTTTTTTTTGAATTTGTTAAAAAAATTGCGTTTTTGCTGTTTTTTTCAATTTTTTTGGTGGAAAAATGCATTCTTGCTTTTTCCAAATTCATGTGTGAAAAATGCATTTCTGCTGATTTTTCTAGTTTTTCGTGTAGAAAAATGCATTGTTGCTTCTTCATTTTAAATTTGTGTGGGATAAAATGCACTTTGCATTTTTTCAAATTTGAATAAGGAAAAATGTATTCTTGTTTTCGTTTTTTTTTTCAAATATGTGTAAAAAAGTATGCTGTTTTTTCCAATTTTTATTTAGAATAGTAGTGTATGCAACAAGTGCATAAAGTGGTACTTTTTTCCACGAATGGAAAAGTTGACCGCACGAGCCGTCAGGCGAGTGCGCCAATTCAATGAGTGAAAAAAAGACACTTTATGCATATGTTGCATACAATATTTTTTCTACGCCCTATACAAAATAATAAAATAAAAATAGATATTTGGGATATTTTAATTAAACTCCTTCAGTAAATTACAACTAATATAATGTGGTCACATTTGCCTTTTTTACAATTTCTTCCGGAGTACATATTTCAAAGTCGGAATCTTCATTATCCATAATAATAATAAAAATAACTACTTAATTAAATCAATTCGAATGAATTATTGATACTAGAAACAAATCTGTTAAAGTCAACTCACAGGTGACTTGATATTTTTTTCATGTAAAGGTGTGGAAGAATTGCACTGATCGACTGTGTCAACTTATGTAAAGCGTGAAAAAAAGTTAACGTTATGGCACTTTATTTAACGCTTTTTTACTTTATTTCACTCTAACCATAAACAGTCATTTTAAGCTCTACAAACCGGTGAAATACAAGGTACTTTAAATATAGGGCGTAGAAAAAATCCATTCTTGCTTTTTTCCTAATGTATGTGTGAAAAACTCATTTTTGCTGGTTTTTTTCTAGTTTTTATACTTTCTTGCTGTTATACCAATTTATATGTGAATTTCGCTTTTTTCCACATTCGCCTGTGAAAAAATACTTTTGAATTTTTTTCTAGTTTTTTTCAAATTCGTGTGCAAGAAAAGGTATTCTTGCTTTTGTTGTTCTTTTAAATTTTTGTGAAAAAATTCAGTCTTGATGTTTTTTTCAAATTCGAGTGTGGAAAAAATGTATTGTGAACGAGCTAAAAAATTTTTCGAGAAAGATGGAAATATACATTTTAAGATCCACTGAGACGATTAAGATCATTTAGTCTTTCTGTCTGTGTGTCTGTCTGTGTGTTTTTGTACCACATCTGTCAAACGAAAGTGTCACTGTCAAAAAATGACACAAGCAATATGTTTATAAAAATATTCGTCTCTGATTACTCGTCGGGAAATTTTTGGGGTGACACAACCGATTTTTTATTCATGAAATAACTAAACTCACCCTCATTTCGCAATATTCTCTACTCGCACAATAAAATCTTTTTTTAAACGTATAATAAATAGCCAATTATAAACTAACTTATATAGTTACATATATTATTAAACCAAAAATAAATAATAAAAATGCTAGTAATCAAAAAATATATGAAAAACCATCAAGTATACTTACAGTTAAAAACAAACTATTTTAGCAACACTAATTATTTAAATTTTTGCAAAAAGATTGTTAACCTAGTCGTTATTATTCTACTAAACAGGAATTGGTCAGCAAATTCTTAGCGACCTTCAGAAACCTTGCTAGGATGTGTTTTGATATATTAAGATTGTGAAAGGTACCGAAATATGGTTCCGGGGTGGGACTAGATCCTAAGACAACGAAATTAGTATAAATAATAAACAAGGCGATTCAAAAGTATTATTTCCAGTTACCACCACAAACATGAACAAAGTAAGTAATTTTTAATTTGTTGTGAATTTTTCAGTTCAAGTTATTTATTTTTTATATCTTTGTTTAATCTGTTTAATTGTTTAAAATTCTATTGTGATTATACCAAAATTGATAGATAATAACTATTTGAAACACCTTAAATAAATACTTATTTAAACAATATTAATACAAAATGAATAAAATCTGATATTTTTAGAAGTAGCATTTTTACAATCAAAAATTATTTTTTTTGTACTTTTTATTAATCTTCATTTAAGTTTTAAACTGTTATTTTGTAAAATATATAATCAACAATATTTAATTCATTTACAACTTTTATTATATAACATGGTGTTAAATAAATCATAATAAATTTTATTTATACTTTTCAGTTCTTAATTTTCGCCGCCGTCGTGGCAGTAGCTCGTGCTGGAAATTTGGGAGCTTTAAGCTATGCAGCTCCAGCTGCATTATATGGCTCCCACAATGCCATATCCACAAGCTACTCCTCTGTACAACAGCACGCACCATCTGTTCACTCATACGCCGCTCACTCTCCACTCGTAGCTCAATCGTACGCTGCTGCTCCATACGCTCACGCATATGCTGCTCCAGTCGCTCACGCATACTCTGCTCCTGTCGCTCACGCCTACGCCGCCCCTATCGCCCATGTAGCTAAAACTGTTATCGCTGAACCATCTTCTCCAGCTCATTATGATTTCGGATATGCCGTAAACGACCCCCATACCGGAGACGCCAAAAGCCAACACGAATCTCGTCGTGGTGATGTTGTTCATGGAAGCTACTCACTTTTGGAATCCGATGGAACCAAACGCGTCGTTGATTATACTGCTGATGAACACAATGGCTTCAACGCAGTCGTACATAAGGAACCTGTCGCTGTTGCTGTCAAAGCTGTAGCTCCAGTCGCATATGCTGCTCCAGTAGCTCATGCTTATGCTGCTCCAGTAGTTCACGCTCATGCTACTTCAGTAGCACATGGTTATGCTGCTCCAGTAGGACATGGTTATGCTGCACAACTAGGACATGCCTATGCTGCTCCAGTAGGACATGCTTATGGTGCACAATTAGGACATGCTTATTCTACTTCAGTAGGACATGGTTATGCTGGTGCATTAGGACATGGTTATGCTGGTGAATTAGGACTTGGTTATGGTGGTGAAGTAGGACATGGTTTGGTTAATGCCTATGCTACACCCGTAGCTCACGGCTACGCTTCTGCAGTAGGTCATGGTCTTAGTCATGGATATGCTGCACATGCACCAGTACTTTCACACAATGTTTGGTAAATGGACTCTGTAAATAAATAGTCTTGTAAATAATTTATTTATGATAATTGCAATGCAATAAAGAATTATTGAGAATTAAATTTTCTTTTTTTAACGGCTAAACAAAAAGTTACAAGTAGAATTCATAATTCGAATCGATATTTGGTTTAAATAAATCATTCAAGTTTAAATATTTTAATTTATTTTAGGACAATTTTTGTATTTTGAAAAACCCAAATTTTAAAAAAGACGTTATTTTAAATGAAAATAAAATAATATTCGAAAAAATGCACCAAATTTTAAAATTGTCCAACAGAAATATTTTAAATAAATAATAAATTTTGAAAAGTATTTTTTAAATTGAATTTTAGATTTTTAAATTCAAAGATAAACTGAAAAAAAATATCTTGAAGACCAAGAAAATTTTAGACGAAAGTCCAAATTATCCCAAATTTTTTACAAAAAAATACATATATTTCAATAAAAAAATTAAAATTTCAATATTAATTAAAAAAAATAATATGTAAAAATACTAAGTTCTTTATTTTATTTTCTCTCTTTCAAATACTCTTTTTATTTTTTCATTATTTTTTCCTCTTTTGGCCCATTTTTCCCTATTTTCTGTATTTTTGCCTACTTTTCCATTTTTTCCCCTATTTTTCCATACTTTACGATATATATTTTAATCAGTCTAGTTTATTATCATCACCTAATAACTCTTCTATTGGTACTTTCTTTTCATTTATATTTTTTTAATACCAACTCTTATTTTTTGAAATGTGTTTGCCATTCTTCTTAAATAATTCTGACACGTACTGATGTTGTTTTGAAAAGTAGTTTTCCCCATCTACAAAAAACCATAATCAATGGATAATTATAAAATTATGATATTATGGAAACAGTCATAGAAAAATATCAAGAAATTGATAAAAAAATAACACTAAAAATTAGTGATTTTGTGTAGTATTTGTATTTTTATTCATATTTATTCCTATGCCAATCATCTATATTAATTTACAGGGTGTTTCAGAATAAAGTACCATAATTTAGTCATTTCCTAGATTTTGAGGAATTATTAAAAAAATCCAAATAACATTTTTCTGTAAACCTCCCTGTTTCCATTCTACAGGGTGATAAAGTGAAGGTGTAAAATACATATTTTTTAAATATCTTTACTGAGAGTAGAAACATATCATTTGAGTCACTTATCAGTTTTTTTTTGTAAAACAAAACTTTTTATTTTTAGAGGTAATTTATTAATAAATCGCGTTCATATATGATCAGCATTAAATTTGAAATATATCAAAAATGGAATGCTCTACAGATATGAACTAAAAATACTTTTTCTGTGGCAAACTGTCTGAAGAATAACTATAGAGCTTTAAAGAAATACAGAGTGTGCAAAAATTTAAGCTCAAAATGATTTAATCACCCTCCTGTTTCTACGCCAATGGATTATCCTAATTTGTAGAAATAAAATAGTACTAATTCTTAATATTGATCATCTAATATGAACCAAGTTTCAAGTTACTGTTTCTACTATAAGTAAAGATATTTAAAAAAATATATATTTTTCACTTTCATTTTATCACCCTGTAGAATGCAAACGGGGTATTTACAGAAAAATGTTATTTGAATTTTCTTAATAATTCGTCAAAATCTATATATTACCAAATTTACGGTACTTTATTCTGAAACACCCTGTATAATTTGTCTTCTATTTTAGTATAATGCAATATTTTTTTATTTTATTATCAGTTTTCTACTTTTTAGAATTAAGTAAAAATCTTTAAATTCAATTTTTTCAACTTTGAAAAGTCGCATTATTCTTCAATAAAAATAATTTAAAAATAATTTTATTTTTTTGACAGTTAAAATAATATTTGAAGGTGAGTATTTCTAATAATTTAACTCACAGAATTTAAAAATATACTGGGTTTTCCATTAAAAAATTTAATTGTTAAGCTAATTTTAAAGAAACATCAAATTTTAACATCATCCGTTTATTATTTCTGAAAATATATTTCGCGCGTGAGTACCGCATGTAAAATAATTTTTTTAAAGCACTAACCATTGATTTAAAAATTTGAAAAAATTATGGTGACATTTCAATACTTGAAGAAAGAAAATCCCGTAGAAAAAAATGTAAATGCATTATTTAAAAAGCCACCCTATAAATTTTTCTGATCTTTGGAGTCATTTCTATGAGTGTACTAAATAAGACGATGTTATAAAATAATTTAAAATTTGTTTATTTTGTTTATAACGATTTTTTTAAGTTAACAAAAAATGAAAAATCGTAAAATTGTTGTTAATTTTTTTTTCTCTCAAATTATGGTATAGCTGTTTTTATATTTGAAATAAGGATGGAATTATTTAAATAATTAGTTAAAGAATAATTTTGTCTATGTATAAAAATCAAAATTCCTGTTTTTTACCATTTTTTCCTTATTTTTCCTATTTTTCTTACTTTCTCTATTTTTACCTATTAATTTGTATTGTTTGTGTATTTTTACCTATTTTTTCCCATTTTTCTGTTTTTTCTCTATTTTTTTACAATTTTTTTTTGATTTCTCTATTTTTTACCATTTCTTATTGTTTCCTATTTGTTCTGTTTTTTACCATTTTTTTCTGGTTTCTCGTATTTTAATTACTTTTTATATTTTTCCCTATATTTCCCTATTAATTCCTGTTGTTTTTGTACTTTTACCTATTTTTTCCCATTTTTCCGATTTTTTCTCTTTTTTTCCATTTTTTTAATTTCTTTCCTGATTTCCTTATTTTTCCCCCATTTCCCATTGTTTTCCATTTTTCCGGTTTTTTCCTGTTTCTTTTTACTATTTTTTCTTGTTTTTCTAATTTTTTCCTATTTCCCATTTTCCCAGATTTTCTCTATTTTTTCTCTGTTTTCCTATTTTTGTCAATTTTTTTTGAAATCCAATAAAAAATACAGAAAAAAATTTTTCTCCACTTTTGTTGCATATGGTTGTTTTTGTAATTTTTAGTAGATCAAAAAATGTTTATGACAAATTGTTAAATAAATAAACAAGGAAATTATTAATGAAATTTTTTTAAATCTATCAAGACCCATAATTTATTTTTTTTTTGCTTTTCTTTATTTTTGATAGTTAAAAAATAAGAAAAGTAGAAAAAATAGAGAGAAATAGAAATGGTTTGAAAAAAAAATAAGAAAACAGAGGAAAAATAGAGAAATACTGGGAAAATGGTAAAATAGGAAAAAATCTGAAAATAAAAAAAAAAACAGGAAAAAATGGTAAAAACAGATTAAGTAAGAAAAATGGGAAAAAAACGGGAAAAATTGAAAAACAATATTAAATGGGAAAAATAAGGAAATCAGGAAAAAAATTTGAAAAAATAGAAAAAAATAGAGAAAAAGTCGGAAAAATGGGAAAAAATAGGTAAAAGTACACAACCAATAGGAATTAATAGGGAAAAATAGGGGAAAATAGAAAAAGTAAGAAAAATAGGAAAAACCAGGAATAAATGGTAAAAAATAGAAAAAAATATTAAATAAATAGGAAATGGGAAATAAATATAAATTAATAGGTAAAGAGGGAAAAAGTAAGAAAAATATAAAAAAACCTGGAAAAAATGGTACACAACAGGAATTAAATATCATAATGATTTTTAATTATTCCTTAATTAATTATTTAAATAATATCATCCTTATTTTTAACAACAATTTTACGATTTTTCATTTTTTGTTTAATTAAAAAATTCCTTATAAACAAAATAAACAAATTTTAAATAATTTTATAACGTCATCTTTTTGAGTACACTCATAGAAACAAATTAAAATTATGATATAGAGATCCTGCAGTTAGGATTTTTTTTATCAGAAATTTCTTCTTGAAGAATGGATTTTTTCATTCGTTTTTTGTTACTAACAATTACAATTTTTATTTGCAGAAAAAAATCGACATGACACATTTCTCAGAATTACAATCCGCTTCGAATGAGCCATCGCTCATATTTTTCGTACCCTTCTAACTATTTTTCGAAGAAAACTCACAACTTGACCAGACTAATTTGGTTTTTAAAGTATATAATTGTTCTTTTCTTTATAATTTTTTAACATTATGTAAACAATTTAACTGCAAGTATTGAGACTCAAAATAATCATGTATTTGTATGGACGCTTTAATATTATTTCTTCTTTAGCATTGACTCATCCGCTTCATGATCTTTTGAAGTAAATTGTTTATAATTTTGCCCAATAAAATATAATTCTGAATAATTCTTTATTATAAATAAGTTATATACAAGTTTATTTATTTACGATGTCCATTTACCAAACATTATGAGAAAGTGCTGGTGCATGTGCAGCATATCCATGACTAAGACCATGACCTACTGCAGAAGCGTAGCCGTGAGCTACGGGTGCAGCATGGGCAGCGTAGGCATTAACCAAAGGAGCAGAATAACCATGTCCTACTTGACCGACATAACCATGTCCTAGTTGTGCAGCATAAGCATGTCCTACTGGAGCAGCATAACCATGTGCTACTGAAGTAGCATGAGCGTGAACTACTGGAGCAGCATAAGCATGAGCTACTGGAGCAGCATATGCGACTGGAGCTACAGCTTTGACAGCAACACCTGTAGGTTCGTTATGAACAACTGCGTTGAAACCATGATGAGGATCAGCAGTATAATCAACGACGCGTTTGGTTCCATCGGATTCCAAAAGTGAGTAGCTTCCATGAACAACATCACCACGACGAGACTCGTGTTGGCTTTTGGCGTCTCCGGTATGGGGGTCATTTACGGCATATCCGAAATCATAATGAGCTGGAGCAGATGGTTCAGCGATAACAGTTTTAGCTACATGGGCGATAGGGGCGGCGTAGGCGTGAGCTACTGGAGCAGCGTATGATTGAGCAACAAGAGGAGCGTATGAGTGAACAGCTGGAGCATGATGTTGTACGGATGAGTAGCTTGATATAGAATTATGGGAACCTAATAAGGCAGCTGGAGCAGCATAACTTAGAGCCCCTAAATGACCAGCACGTGCTACTGCTAGGACGGCGGAGACAATTATGAACTAAAAAAAATAGATATTAGTTATAGTTGATTATTAATCATTTGAAAATAAAAATTAAAGCAATATCTAATGGTTTATTTTATTTTTTATTATTACAATATAAAAAATTCATTAATCTTAAAAAATGCATTTGTAATATTATTAGATTAATTATATGCAATATATAAACGAAAATAAAAATAACACTCCCAAAAATATGATTTTACTTACTTTGTTCATGGTTCTAGTTGTTTGTAGAAATAACAATATTTTTGGTTTGCCTTGTGTATTATTTATACTAATTTCGTTGTCTTAGGATCTAGTCCCACCCCGGAACCTAATTTCGGTTACTTTCACAATCTTAATATATGAACATACATCCTGGTTTTTGAAGGTCTAAATCAAAACACTTAGTTTCAACCCATTTATAGTATGAAGAAATCTAATATTAGAGTAAAGAAAAATATTGGTTAGTACAGAGCGTAAAATTACAAAACAACTAAAATTTAACCCTTTGAATTAGTGTCGTGCTTAAAGGTAGAAGATTTATGTTTGTAAGTGAATATAGGTTTAGTTGTGAGCTTATGGTTTTAATATACAAGGGATGTTTATAGAAAAAATATATACACGTTATAGAGTGTTTCATTTTTTGTTTCATCATTTCAATATTAATTTTTAAATATTCCTTAAATGTGACAATTTTATGATTTTTGCAATATTTGTAAAAAAAATATTTATTTATGTGACTAATTAAATGTAATATAAGTTTAAGAATTTAGAGCAGAATGACTAAGGAATTCGGATTAACAAAATACTTTCACTAGATGTGCATATATCGGAGAGTTATGTATGTACTGTTGCAGACAATGTCACGTAACTGACTTTGACCTAGTAATCTAGACAAACACAATTATCTGTTTTATTAGCAAAATTGTGTAATTAAATGCAATTAATTAATTAATTAAATATAAAGAAATGTTTATGATTTCTTTATGCAGATATTAAAAATAATCAAAAATGTTATTAATTTGGAAGATTGCTTAATACTGGTAGTTTTTTTAATAACTAAAAATTGTTACTTGTATAAAAACTAAAAATAAACTTATTAAAAGGTCAAAATGGGTTACATTGAATTAATAATTGAAAGAAATCAAATTTACCTACCAAAAAACCAGATTTCAAACAAGGATATCAAAAAAAATGTGTGAAAATCATTAAAAAAGCAACAAAATTTTATAAAAAAAATATTGAAACAGATTATAAAGATTGGAAAATAATAAATGAATTATTAATAAATTCAGAACAGATAAAAATGATTTCGCAAATTTCTAATAATTATTTTTTAAAGATAAGAAAATAATCAACAAATAAGAAATGTAGTAGTTGATCTACTAAAGTTATTGAAAAACTAATAAAAATACGGTTAAGGAAAACATAATATATTATCAAAAGCACAGTTTAGATTCTAAAAAAAATCGTTAACACAAGTTGCAATTAAATATCTTATATTACAGGGTGTTTTAGAATTCGATTTTTAACGGATTATGGTACATTCCTCTTATAAAATAAGATATTTTTAGGTCAGGAACCAATACTCAAAAATCCTTAGTTATCGAAATACAGAGTGTTAAAATATATAAAAACAGTTATTTGGCTGTAATTTTTTTAAAAATTAATTTTTTTTATGAAATTTTACAGCCTGGTTACTAAAATAACGACCCTTATTTCAAAAGCTTATATCATTGGCGTTTCAGTTGGGTGTGCCCCAATATTTGTCCCCCCGTTTTTTACGTTACTTAATCAATTTTAAAAATTGTATGGTTTTTTTCAATTGCTTGTTTAATTTGGTGAAAATATTGCAGTTTGCAGTACTTTAATCCGAAGAACTTTGTGAAAATAGTACAAAATTTTATATTCAGTTCAATTATTTATGAAGACTGATCTACTGTAGATGAAAAAGTTATTAAGAAGGATTAAAAAAAATTATTGTAATTTGAAAAGAAAAACTAAAAATACGGAGAAAATTTAATATTTTGACCAACTATCTGAGTAACTTGGTCCAATTGCACAGAAAAAACATGCCAAGTTAAAAGAACAAAATGTTCTTCAAATAATAAGGAAAAAAGTGATTTTTCAGAAACCTTTATTTTTTTTATTTTAATCTTCATGTTTTCTAAAAAAAATTATTACAAAACGCAAAATGGTAGAAAATTTTATATTTTGTTTAACTATTTATGAAGGATACTACATTAGAGGTGAAATAGTTATTAACAAAGTTAAAAAAAATATAAAGAAACGTTTAATTTTTCCAAAATCTCCTTTTTTATTTATATTTTTATATTTTCTACAATAAAATCTTTTGTCTTTTGAAAAGAAAAACTAAAATTCCAGAGAAAATTTTATATTTTGTTCAACTATTTCTGAAGACTGGTTTACCATAGATGAAGAAGTTATTAAGAGGGATAATAAAATCTATTGTCATTTGAAAAGAAAATCTAAAAACTCGAAGAAAATTTGATATTTTGACCAACTATCTCAGTACTTTGGTCCAAGTACACATGATCAAACATTTCAATTTAGAGGGATAAAATGTTCTTAAAATTATATAAATAAAAAAGTGATTTTTCAGATATCTTCATTTTTTTAATTTTAATTTCCATTTTTTCTAAAAAAATGTTACAAACCGAAAAATGGTAGAAAATTTAATATTTTTTGGTCAACTATTTATGAAGACTGGTCTACTGTAGATGGAAAAATAATTAAGAGGAATAAAAAAAATCCATTGTTTTTTAAAAACGAAAATCTAAAAAATAGAAGAAAATTTGATATTTTGATCAACTATCTCAGTGACTTGGTCCAGTTGAATAAGAAAAAACGTGCCAAGTTAGAAGGACAAAATGTTCTTAAAATATTGTAATTAAAAGTGATTTTTCAGAAATCTTCATTTTTTTATTTTAATTTCTATGTTTTCTAAAAAAAAATATTACAAAACGGAAAATGGCCGAAAATTTTATATTTTGTTCAACTATTTATAAAGGATGGTCCACTGGAGGTGAAATAGCTATTAACAAAGTTAAAAAATTAGTAGTTTTTAATATAAAAGTTTTAATTTTTCAAAATTCTCCTTTTTTATATATTGTTGTATTTTCTAAAAAAAAATCTTTTGTCTTTTGAAAATAAAATTCAAAAACTTGATATTTTGAGTTCTGAGTAACTTGGTCCAATTTAATAAGAAAAAACATGACAAGCTAGAAGGACAAAATGTTCTAAAAATATTGGAAATAAAAGTGATTTTTCAGAAATTTTTATTTTTAAAACATGACAAGCTAGAAGGACAAAATGTTCTAAAAATATTGGAAATAAAAGTGATTTTTCAGAAATTTTTATTTTTCTTTTATTTTAATTTCAATGTTTTCTAAAAAAAAAAATATTACAAAACGGAAAATGGTAGAAAATTTAATATTTTGTTCAACAATTTATGACGACTGGTCTACTGTAGATGAAAAAGTTATTAAGAGGGATAAAAAAAATCCATTGTTATTTAAAAGGAAAAATTAAAAACTCCAAGAAAATTTGATGTTTTGACCAACTATCTCAGTAACTTAGTCCAATTGCACAATACAAAACGTTCCAAGTTAGAAGGACAAAATGTTCTTAAAATATTATAAATAAAAAATTGATTTAATAAAAATCTTCATTTTTCTATTTTAATTTCCATGGTTTCTAAAAAAAAATATTACAATACGGAAAATGATAGAAAATTTTGTTCAAATATTAATGAAGGATGGGTCCACTTTAGGTGAATTAGTTATTAACAAAGTTAAAAAAATTAGTAGTAGGAAAGTTAATTTTTCAAAAATCTTATTATTTATATTTTTGTATTTTCTAAAAAAAATCTTTTGTCTTTTGAAAAGAAAAACTAAAATTTCAGAGAAAATTTTATATTTTGTCCATAAATTGAACACATTTAAGAAATAAATTAATATTTTTTTCAGATTAAATGTAAAGCTGAAGATCCATAATATCGAAATTGGGTAGTAAAAATTACCCTTGGTTAAAATAACATTGCTTTTAGCTGGTTAGTGTGAAGCTTACTTACTGGATAGTAAAAAATACAATGTTAAATAAAATAATAAAATAAAATACAAGCTCCATTTTTAAAAAGAAAACCTTTGTTCAAAATTCTAGTAAGTTTACTTTATATCAATAAAATGACCGAAAAAAAATTTGAGGTTGAGAAAATGTTATAGTTTTAGTTTCTCATTTAAACTGATAGGTCCAGTAGTAATTTTATCATTCTTGGTATATTTTAAATCACTAAATTAATAAAATTTTATGAGAATTTATGATCTGAATTTAATAACGACAGTGTAATAAGTCATAACTCAATTTATAAGTATTATTTATTTTATATTAAAATAATAAGCGAAACGGTAATTGGTAATTAAGGTATCAAAAATGTATCTTTATTTCCGATCAAAAATTAAACGAAAGGGAGTGGACCTTTAACGTAATGCAATTAAACTGATCAACGCTTATATCAAACGTTTCACAATCTAATAAATCACTCTATATACCGAACGAATACACAATAACTTCAAATTTAATGTATATATGCGGAGTAGAGAACTAATTTAATTTCATGCCACCGGTTTTGGAATTGTGAGGACGTATATCTATGCAAAGTCACAATTCTATTGTGAGACTGCACAATAGTCGCGTACAGCATCCAAACTCGCAAACTTTCAAAATTAATTCACTGACACATGATCCTAATCTTATGAGTAATTCCTGAAGAGGGGATCCGGGAGGATGGCGCGGTGTGTTCAGGTGGAATTTTCACTTATTTCTCCTCGGGAACTTGAGGAAATTGAATCGGGCTTATTTACATATTACGCATATTTAGAGTTTATAACAAATTGGGAGTAATGGGAATAGAGTTGACGTAAAATTATTTGTCTACGAGATGTATCCTAAATTAATGTAAAAAATGCAAAAATGAGTTTTTTTAATCAATACTTTAATCTAATTTTATTGTTAATTCTTCAGAACATTATTAAAGAGTGTAAAGTACATTTATTTATAATAATAATAAAAATAATAACATTCATTTAAATTAAATATAAGTAAAAATTTTGTATAAACAACGATTCTGGATGGAAGGTCTTATGAAATTTTAATAGAATTAAAATTTGTTTTATATTTGGAAAAGTAATAATTTAAAATTAAATTATGAAAATTAAAAATCATTCAGTATAAAAGATTGTTGATAAGATTTAAGAATCAAGTATTGATTTTTTTTTGACAAAAAGAACGAGTGAATTAATTAGATACGGGAACTGAATAAGAAAAGTCATAATTTTTATAAATAATTTTTCAGAGGTTTTGAAATTGTTTATATTGGATAGAAGAGGCTGAATTTATAAAATTTGTATATATTCAATAAAAATAAATTATATAAATTATGAAAAACAATAAAAATTTTATTTAAAAAAAAAAATACAATTTATGGAAAAGGAGATTGGTAGAAAAAATCTGGCTATTGGGGAAAATATAATGGAATATTCAATAGTTATAAAAAAATCGGCTGTGTCACCCCAGGACTCTCCCGGCTCGACTGTAGCGAATATGTTATTTATTATTATTATTTTAATTACAAAATAGTAAGCATTACATTGATTTATGGAACACATTAAAAATAGCGAGCTGATGGTGAATTAATATTTCAATGTTGGTAATGACATAAGCTGCGCATGCGCACGTTATATATCATTCTGCTACAATTAGGATCTCCTAAAATTATGTGTGAAAACTATTGGGAATTCGGGAAAAATTTTCATACAATAGTTGTAGGGAATTTTAAATGTGTATTTTTCTCGCCATCTAGCGGCGAAACTATGAGGAATTCGATAAAAGTTAAACATAAAAGTTAAAGAAAATTTGATGATTTACAACTTTGCACAAGAAAATTTTGCACTAAATACATTGTTTGTCCTCAAAATCAAGAAAAACTAGAGAAAATATACAAGCACATTTTGTTACGCGCCCGCTAGTGGCGCAACTATTGGAGATTTTATAAAAATTTTAAGACAAAAAATATATAGAATTTTATGCTCTAAAACTTTGGACTACAAAATTTTGCACTAAAGTATATTGTTTGTCCTAAAAATCAAGAAAAACTAGAGAAAACCTACATGCACATTTTTTACGCGCCCTCTATTAACGAAACTATTGGAAATTCTGGAAAAAGTTTGAAACAAAAGTTATAGAAAATTTTATTCTCTAAAACTTTGTACTACAACATTTTGCACTAAAATGTATTGTTTGTCCTTAAAATTTAAATAAAGCAAAAATTTGTTACATGTATATTTAACCAATGTCTTGAGGACCCTCCACTGTACCAATTTAAACCAAAAACGGTTCGGCAGTTATCGTGGAAGATTACACACAGACACACAGACAGACCATACGCTGGAAATGGTCTCAATCTTCTTGGGGGACCTCAAAATGGATATTTCCATCGATATCTCGATTTTTTTTTGCTCGTTCACCTTACTTTCCCTTTGATGGATCCGGGAAAGTAAAAAGAGCAGCACAATTAATAATATAGAAAAAAAGCAAGAAGTTAAAAGAAGTAGAAGTCATCAACGAAGGTGTAAAATAAGAAAAGGAATAAGAGAAATTTAGCAGTAAACTTAAATTTTATTAATTTTCTACAGTTTATAAGTAAAAAAATGTGATTTTTCATTTAATATAGAGCCCATCACCAATTTAGATAAATCATCAAACTTTTATATTGATTATAATACATAATAGTTTTATTTTTATTTTTTTTAAATTAGAAAATTATGTATGATTTTCAGATCGTACAATACTTAGTATATAGTGTAATGATTTGAAATCTCTAATTTGGGTTGGGTTTTATGAAATTAAAAAAAATAAACATTGCAAGTTAATTATAAAAAAAATTATATATCCTGTCTATTTTCTATCTTCTTTTTAAATTACTCCGACATAAATGGATTTTTGATATTATTCCATACAGATTCATTCCATAATTTTAATTAGCTCTGCATACCTTTTAAAAAAACGTCTTCTTTATATTTTTATTGTGTTTTTTTTAACTTATTTTTGTAAATTAAACCCGAAATTTTTTTTATTGATATATAATTCCGTCTCATGTATTTTTATTCCATCTACATATTTTTTAAACTTATATATTGACAAGTTTTAAAAAAATTATGATATCTCCTTTTGTTCATTATTATTCTTCATCTGTCTTTTCCCAAAATAAAAATTTTTCTTACTTGATTATTTAAAAAAAAAATGTAATCACTTTTGTTTATCTAAAATTTTCTTTTAAATTTCCATATATTATATTAGAAACTTCAAAAAAAAAACACATACAGAGTATTTCATTACAATACATATACTTACATCATACCTATGGTTTAATTATTAACGAATATCCGTATTTTTCAGATTTTTTTTAAATTATTTTTTAAACAAGTTAATCGAGATTATTGTAAGTATGTAAGATTTATCGATTTCTGAGGGAAAATTGTAATTTCTTCGATATTGATTTTTGTCATATGGCTTTTTTCATTATCAAAAAGAGTAAAAAGGAGACCAGACGGATACAGAAAAGGTTTTGAATAGATAATTTTAATGGTCAACAATAATGTCATAAAATTTAAGTATTTTTAAAGTTTTACTTAATTTTTTTATAAAATTTTGACCATTAGAAATATGTATGAATTTTGTTAATTTCTTTTAGCAACTTATAACAAATTTTTAAAGTAATTTTCTTAATTTTTTACAGTTTCTAAATATTTGCAATATATTTTTTAACAGTTTATAAATATTGTCAATTTTTAGCAGTTTTTTAGTAAATTTTTGTTGATTGTCAATTTTTAGCAGTTTTTTAGTAAATTTTTGTTGATGGTAAATTTTTAGCAGTTTTTTAGTAAATTTTTGTTGATTTTTGCTTCTTTAAGGCAGATTTTTACAGAGTTTGGTCTATTTTTCCTGAGTTTGGCAGATTTTGCGGATTTTTGTAAATTTTAGTAGATTATTTAACAAATTTTTTAGCCGGTATTTTAGAAGATATTATACCGGTTTTCAGCACATTTTAGAAAATTTTAATAAATTTTTAAAGTTAGATTATGACTTATTTATTATTTTTATAGATTTTTGGAGGATTTTGAACCGATTCTAGCAAGTTTTTACTGATTATTAGCAGATTTTAACAAATTATTAGTATATTTTTTTAAATCTTTGTAGCTTTTTGAGGATTTTTGAAGATTTTTATCGATTTTTTTCGTGTTGATTTTTCACATTTTAGCAAGTTTATTTAACAAACTTTTGAGTATTTTTTTATTTTAATACATTTGTGGTAAATTTTAGGAGTTAAGCTAGTATTTATTGTAGGTTTAAGCAATTGTAGCAGATTTCACTCTATTTTTTCCGATTTTTTTGATTCTGCACGATTTTGTAGATTTTTATTAATATTTGCAGCTTTTAGTAAATTGTTAATATATATTTGAAGGATTGTTAATTTTTATAGACTTTTTAGCATTTTAGGATTTTTCAGAAAATCTGCGAATTTCTGTAGATTTTTGCGGATTTTAGTAGATTTCACCCAATTTTATCAAACTCCAGTAGATTTTTTATTTGATATATTTTTTTTATATGTTTTTAATAAATTTTACCAGTTTTAATCGGTTACCCTCAGAATTTACCAAATTTTAACTGATTTTTAGCAGATTTTAACAGATATTTAGTTTATTTGTCCTAATTTTTGAGGATTTTTGCAGATTTTCGACGATTTTTTTTAATTCATGTTAATTTGGGTAGATTAAGTCTGATCTTCCTAATTTTTTCAGGTTTCTAATGATTTATTTAAGTCAATATTTTCCAGATGATTTTTCAAATTTTAGCTAGGGTTAAATGTTTTTTTAACAAACTTTTGAATATTTTTGGTCTATTTTTCCTGACTTTTTTGATACTTTTTTGTGCATATGAATTACTATGCTTTTCTTTAGTATATTAAATGTACTTCGTTAAAAATCAACCCGAAAAAAATAATATTGTTTTCTTTTTTATTAATAAGCTATATATTACCTTTTAAGTATTAAATTTTGTTGTATTTGATTTAGATTACATTGATTTTTTATAAGCACTATTTTTTTTGTAATAAAAGATTTACTGACAAAAAAATACCGTAGAATTTCAGTGAAAAATCACCGGTTCGAGGCGAGATCGTTTACGAGTAAAATCAAAGAGTGTTTGGTCAGCAAACGCAAGGGTAGCCTAGCAATTTATACAAATCGCGATCTGGGCTCGACATTGACTGGTGGTTATATGAAAAAAACTCTGGACACGGCGGACACCGACACGGACACTATTATTCTCGCCAGATTATAAATCTCCTTTTTCCTGGATCGCTTTTCAAAGTTCTCTCTGCCACCAGCAACTCGCCAGGTCCGGAATTAGAAGAATCCGATCCTAAAAGTCATATGTAAATTATAAGTTGAATCTAAATAAAAAACAAATTTTTAGGCTTGCGACTAGTTTTGTCTTAGAACCGTAAAAGTTATTTAATGGTACTTACATATAATAGAACAGATAAATAATTAATTTAATCATATATGTAAGATACAGTGAAGTTTTTTTATGTTGTTATTTGATATTGCGAGTGTAATGCCTTTTGGACCACACAGAATAACCGAAAATAATAATATATCGTAGTTCATTAAAGTAGTTATAATTCAAACAATATTAAGACTTGAGTTATACGTAACGTGATACAGCAAGGTAGCCCGACAGGTTGAATGCCGGTCGTTGGCCATATGTCAGGAACTGTTTGTTGTTGAGTTTGCATAAATATATTTTGTTATCTCTTTGAGACAGTTCAGTCAGTCATTTTTGATTCTTGTTGAAATTATCTACTATTTTACTGTTTATCTTCCCAAAATTGAGATACTCTACATGGCTATCTTACTATCCCACATCACATGGTGATCCTAAACCATTACATTACACTACATTACACGAGCACGTTTTCCAAAATTCTCATAATCGTATTTTTGTTGTCTATGTCAATTTAGAAACAAAATGGCAGCTATAGATTCTTAGAGGATGACGACGATCTGGAAAAGTTTCATATATGTATGACGATTAAGGCTGAAATTGAATATTTTTTGACTGTATTTTTACAATTGCTCAATTGTTAATATTCTTGATATTGTGTACAACAAGATCTTATTTTTCGTGTTTTGTAGATTTTAAATAGCTTTGTTCGCGGGTCTGATTTTGAACCGATTCCGAATTAATTCATAACTGACGTAAAGCACATACCTAGTTATGAACCGATTCTGGATTTTATTTTACCGCAAAAGATTTCGGAACCGACGAAAAATTTGAACGTCAAATGACAGACGATTATCTTTATTTCTTATTTTTTATAACCTGAAACAAAATCTGGGTTATTCAAAAACAACGTATAAAGAAAATGAATGAAGATCAAGGGGTTAATAAATAATTATATTAATTAATTTACTCTTATACTAACAACAAACATTTCTAGAAGTATACAAACTTAGAGAAGAAAGGTTATAAGTGGATTAATTTTTCTATATAAAAAATACCGGTTCACTGAAAATTACTAAAAATAGTCGTATTAATAAAAAAAAAATTATTAAATATGTATAACTTACTATAATTTATTAGATTATTAAAACAAAAATCAATAAATAAAAACAGCTGATAATTAAGGTCGATATTACGCATGAGCATTCGAACCGAACTTTCAGTCAAGGACCGCTAGGATAGATTCTGAATCAATAATGAACTAGTTCGATATGATCCGCGAACTGGGAATTGTTAGTAAAAATTCAGAATTTTTTAACCGCGAACGCTGATTGTTAGAATGGGCATGCGAATAGTCATTGAACTGGTTCGAAATTTCATCCTGTTACGTTTTATTGTGCCACCCTGTATTTTCATTATTTCTCTACTCAATATATTTTAATTTCATACTTGCTTGATATCCTCTTCGCGTCATGTCCCTCTTTTCTCTTGGTATTCCTATAAAATGTCTTTCCCATGCTAATAATGTTCTTCTCTTTGCCTACTCAGTGTCAAAATAACTGACTTTATATCGCTCGTGTCGCTTACTGAAGATTTATTATTTTTTCTCTCCCTCATCTTGTAGAGTAAGTTTTTATTATATTATATTATATTTTCATTAAAATTGTTTGATATCGTTATTAATTATTTCGACGCATTTAACTTTTATTTACTGTTATTTTTAATTCTTTTAATGCCGGTATATTTTTTTTATTTACTTAAAAGTTCATCTTATTATTTATAACATTATAAATTATCTGATGTCTGTGTGTCTCATACAAAAAGAGAATCTATTTTTTAATTTGATTTTACAGATTGTCTTAAAATTTAATTCATTTTAATTATTTTTGTATTTCATATTTTGATCTGAAATTCATGTTTTTCATTTTAATAGTATCATTGTTTTTATATTCATTTTCAAAAATCAGAGACCACGAAATCTGGTAATTTATAAGATTTCTATCTTATATTTACATATGTGAACTTTTAGGATTTTTCCAGGCATAAAAAGTTTTTCCTGGTTCAAGAAGTTTTTTCCTGGGCCAAGAAGTTTTTCCTGGGAAATATTTTTTTTCTCTCGAATTCGTTTTTCCTTTGGACCAAGATTTTACCTCTGGACTACAGTTTCTTCAGTTTCTCTTTTGGACCAAGTCTTGGACGACAGTTTCCTTTGGAGAAGGAAAACAAGAAAAAAACCCGCAAGAAAAACTAAGTTTTTTTAAAAAAAAATAAAACAAATCTTTAGAACCATATTTTTCTGAAATAAACAAATATAACGTTGAATTTGAGTTTAATTTCCTTAACCCGAAAAAAAAGAAAGGACAGATTTTGAAATATATCATAGTTTTTTGTCAATTATTTCTAATTACATAAATTACATTTTCAATCATGGTTACTTCAATTTAGACAAAAATCATCGTAACTAAAAAAAATAACGAAATTTTATTTCTTGACCTGCCAATGATAAAAATTCGAAAATTAACAATTAGTATTTGTGAAAAAAATGATGCATTCATATATTAGAATGTCCTGCAGGATTTCTTGATTATTGAAAATTGATAAACCAATCCTGCACTTTAGAGTTATTGAAATTATCCTCGTTTTTCAGATTCAGATTCTAGATTTATGCTTTTGCGGACGACTGATCCCTGATGTTCGAGATTGTGTATTGTCTGCTGTTTTTATTATATTTTAAATTATATTCTCGTTTTTCTCATTTCGGGCGAACATTTTCATTGTCGGTGTCCTGATTGAATCCCTGATAATTTATCAGGAGTGCTTGCATGCGCAAACGTTTGGGCCAAAAGACAAAAAAAAATAATAAATTTCAACGACGCAGCAGTCTTTTAATTTTTGTGATTTATACATTTCGTTATTTATAAAATTACCAAAACAAGTTATGTCTTTTCAGGCAATGATAAAATTTTTGGTGCAAGAATTGAATTTTTAAATTATGGTGAATTCGCCTTTAAATATGTAGATGTATGAAATGGAGGAGGCGCTAATTTCACTTTACTCCAATTTAACATGGTTTATTTATATAGTGTAAAGATAAAGTAGGATCCAGCAATTGCAAAATCATTTGATGCTATAGTCTGTGATATCTAATGAAATTATTATAATTTTAATTCTATACAGATACGCCTACGTCTACATTTACATTTTCATTTTCTTTTATATTAGTATAGTCGGGTTTAAAAAGGAGCGCCTCTTTGAAAATTAAATTATCATACTAAAATTCATGCAGTAAAAAAGGACAAAAAATTAAGAGATAGGTATAGTTTCTATATAACAAGATTATGATTTTATACTCATCCCCGGGAGTATTATAAGATTTGGATCTGGAAAACCTTGTGTTAATTTTTTTTATAAACAATCAAAGTTTTTTACCGCGTTTTTCGAGCTTAGAATGTTTTTTTGTTTTAAAACGTATTTTTCTGGAGCTCTTCGCTCACCTCTTCGCTGTTGCCCTGGACTTTTCTGAATGAATCTTTTTTATGAGAATCGTCACCTTTATAACTTTATTGCTAAGGTCTGCAAAATTAATTAATTCAACTGCGATTTTCTACCTTCAATAAATTGCAAAATCAGCGGAACTAACATTAGTTAATATAACTTACAGGAAGTATGGATATAAAATTATAAAATATTAAATAAAAATTGTTTATAGTTACTTTTAATGTGAATTACTTTATTGCTAAGTTTGATATTAAAATTAAATATGATATTTTATTATTTAGAATATTTTATTATTTAGAATTTATGACAATAATAAAAAAAACTATATCAGCATGTATTTCATAGTACAGAGGTAAATTTCGCGACAAGCTTATTTATGTAATATAATGAATTGATGGGTCTGTCATATACGAAACGTCTAATGTCATAGTTCGTCTTTTTCGAGTCTACATTAGTGGTTTTACATTCGTTTGCTACTTTCAACGCTTGTTTCAGTCACGACTTTTTATTAATGAACAAAAAATTCTGAAATTAAATACAAGGAATAATAGGCCAATTTTATAGTATCTACCTTTATCAGTTTTTTTCTCGATATTATGTTTTTTTTTTAATATTATTAATGGCATGTCCATTGTGATGGTGGTTTAAGAGAAAATGTTATAAAGGACGCAAGAGATCGTGAATTGGAAGCGTGGTTTTACGTCGACTTGGGCATGTCCCTCATTTGGGCACATATGACGAGAAATATCACAAAAAGTGCCGAATAGAACTTATTAGAAAACGAACATCAAACACAGACGGGAAACAGAACAGACAGGAACCATTTTCTCAGGCAATTGATGTAGTAATGCAGTATATATACACATACATGGAAAATAGCAATAGGAGAACTGATGTCATTTGAAAGCCCTTGAAAAACTCTATTCAGAACAGTCAAAAATTATTTCTACAACTGTCACCTGTCAAAAATAAAAAAATGTCAAAATTTGAAACTTTAGCATTAAATATCTGAAAAAGCGTGAATCCGATTGAGCTGAAATTTGGTATATGAGTTTGAGTTACCGGTCAAAAGAACTCATTAGTTTTTGTATGACATCTGTCACACGAAAGTGTAACTATCAAAAATAACAGATGCAATATGTCACGGAATTGGACATGCAATATGGCACTTGAAAGCCCTTGAAAAAATCTATTCAGAACAGTTAAAATTATTTCTCCAACTATCACCTATCAAAAATAAAAAATGTTAATATTCGTCGGGAAAGTTTTGCGTGCGGAAAAGTATACTTTTCCGCACTAGTACGGAAAAGTTACTTTTCGCACTGATTTTATAAATGCTAAAATGATTAAAAAAATATTTGGTAACTAAATAAAAATATTGTTCATGAAATATTTAATTTATTGTAAAAATTATGAAACAATTTACAAAAAAACAAAAAGTTAACTAATAATATTTAAGAAATAAGGGCCTTCAACGTTAACGATTATTTTTGCTAATTTTTTTTTTAATTCTGGGCGCTTGTAGAAAAAATATTGTTCCTAACACTTGCGTAAAGTATCTTTTCCCCACTTAATTGCATGCCCGAACGACGCGACGCAATTGCGTGCGGAAAAGTATAACTTTCCGCACTAGTTATTAAAATAACTATTTTTTTAATTTTGAAAATTTTCGTAATTTGAGATATTTTTGAAGTTTTCGAAATTTTTTGAATTTTTACGATTTGTTAGTTTGAAAATTTTCAGACGTTGAAATTTTTTGGTTTTTTTTTAATTTTTAAATTGCTCCTTGTAATTTTTGTATTTCTTGAAATTTTCAATTTTCGTTTTCAAATTTTTGGTATTTATAAGTTTTGTTTGTTTCAAATTTTGGAGATTTGAAATTTATTTAAATTTGTTTTAATTATTAGAATTTTCGTTTTAACATTTCTTGAAATTTTCAAACTTGCTAAAATTTTTGAAATTCTTGTAATTTTAAAGAAATTTTGAGTTTTTTGTTTGAAATTTTTAAATTTTTGTTTTTTTTTTGATTTCTTGAAATTTTTTAATATTTAGTTTTTTGAAATTTTGAATGGTTTCTTGAAATTTAAACTTTCAACTATTAAATTTTTTGATATTCTTGAACTTTTTTCAAATTTTTTAACATTTTTTTGAAATTATCGATATTTTTGAATATTTTTTGAAAATTTCGATATTCTTTGAACTTTCTTCAACTGTCACCTGTCAAAAATTAAAAATGTCAAAATTTGAAACTTTAACATTAAATATCTGAAAAAATTTCGTGGGGACATTTTTACGGCTACACATCCGATTTTTATGTCATATATACAAACGATATTGTAAATATTGCAAAATCTGATTGGTTATTAAATATATCAGTTTATCAAATATAAATTCCAAATTACTCGTATCCTTATGACGAAGTCGATCACGGATATAACCTGCACCGAAGATATTCTGATCTTAAAAAAAAAATCTTCCGCTTTCGCGAAATTAACAAGAATCCTCCCGAAGTAAAATTACAAATGAGATTTCATCTCGGCGCTGATCTTATACAATGGAACGCTATTTCTGAAGTCATTCCGCGTGAGATGCGCCATTGTCGTGCGGTTTCTTACGTCAGAGATAGACTCTCGGACTTTTATGCACAATTACATGAAATTGTCTCTTTGAATGCGGGGACAAAGAACGGTATGTGAAAGGTTATATGTAGAATAAAAGAAGGGGATAATGATGGCTCAAACGCAACGTTACTGATCTCTCTTTCTTTTTTCTTTCTCTTTGTCTAGCTTTCTATGGAATTTTCATTAAATAAGGATTACGACTACCCCTGGATAGATACATCAAAATATAAAGTTAATTTATAATCTTGAATACGAATTGAATTAATCGACACCTATTTGCTTATAAACTAATAGAACTACTTATTCTCGGATTTTTTTGGTTTATTTATACTTAAATTTTGGGTCTTTATATCTACGAGGGTTGTTTAAAAAGTTTTCGACTTGAACATAAAGATGGCAACACTTGTCAGTAAAAACTAGGGAATATATTTAGGCATCCTTTGATATATAGTTACCCACCAGAACTGCAGACATTTTCGAAGAGCAGTTATGTAAAAAAATGAAAAAAAAAACGAGTTTCAATCTGTGGTTAAATATTTTTTATCAAAAAAGTTATCAATGATTAAAAAAAAATCTTGTATTTTTCGAGGAGGTTTTGTGTTTCTTTAATTATACAAGAATTTTTCAAAAAGTGTTCAAAATGGTTTGAAGATTTATTTTAAGGATATTTTAGTACTTTTGTGTACTCAATTTGAGTGAAAACAAATATTTGCGTCATTGCCAATTTCCAAAAAATTTCCCGAAGTCTGGGTTTTTTTTACGATACATGAAAATAGTTACGATACATGAAAATAGATATAATGATTCGTTCAAGTATTTTACAAGGATTTTTCAGGAACTGTTTAAGGACTTCTTAAGGATTATTCAAAGATAATGTCTAGTTTTAAGTTGTTTAAAAGGATTTTTAATGATAAACAAAGAATTTTCAAAAAATTAAACTTTAAAGAATTTTTCAAGGACTTTACTAATATTGTTTAAACAGGGATTGTTTCAAGTTATTTGAAACGATTTTTTAAGGATTTTTTACTGATTTTTCAAGATAGTTTCAATATTTTTTTAGCTATTTCTTTGCTTCTTTCATTCAGTATTTTTTCAGTTTATCGAATCAAAAACGTAGCGGGAAGAAATTAAAGTAAAAGAAACTCAATTTATGGACATGATATTAAAGAAATTTATTAATTATTTATATATTTAAGGTAATAAAGCACAAAGTCAGGTACCACAAAAATTTAATTGTACAAACTAGTTTTGGTCACTGACTATCAACAGGCCAGTACTAACGAGGGAATAAATTAATCGCATAAGTGAAAACCCCATTTAAGGGTAGAAGATAAAAATAAAAAGGAAAACATTAACTTTGAGGCAAATCCTCACATAGGGACAACACCTGTAGGGGAATCAATATCCCGGCAGATAAAAAAGAAATTCAAAAATTGCTCTGAAGAAAGGACCACACAGTGGTCATCACAGTAAAACTGTGAAACGCAATTATTATTACTAATTACTGAAATTTATATATTTGTTAAATTTTATGATTTTTTTTTATGTAGATAAGAACCCACCCTTAAATTGAGATAGAGTATCAAAATGTTCCATTAATGATAAAAATGCACATTATTGAAATATGTTTAATGACGTTTTGATTGATTATTTATTTTTGATTTTAACAACCTGTTTCTATACTTACTGCAACATTCAAATAAAAAGTACACAAAAGAATAGGTAAAAGAAGTAACCTGTTAAAAAAACAAATCTTAACATTTGCAACAGGTGTTTCCGAAAATCCCAACAGTAAACAAAAACACGCAACGCAAACACATAACATTATCAGATCGATGTCTCCATTGAACGTCGCTTCGGTAACTGTCACTACGTCCCTATCAGTAAAAATAAACCCAAACATAAGATATCGAACAATGACTATTAGATCTTTCAGTGGCCCTAAATCGATAGTATCAGCCCTACTTGTGTAACAATACAGTTACATAATACAGAATTAAGGAAGCTCGGAGAGGGCTTATCTTCATCACCGTGGAAACCACAGGTCCCACGCACCCTGACATCAATGCCGATCTAAAAAAAACTTTTTAAATTAATAAATAGCTTCAATATTAATTCGAGTTTTAATCAAGGAATGGGGTAGTATTTTGATTAAATTTAATCCACGAATATATTTGTTAATTCGCAATTATATGTAATGTAATTTGTCCAATCAATTTTCAGTTTTTCATAGATTAACAGAATGGTAAAACTTAATATTGTATTTTGATAATTGAAAATTAAGATCTAATAAAGAAAAATTAAAATATACATGTGATAGGAAATATGCCTAAAAGTGTTAATAATTTATTACTACTAAAATTTAATTATTATTTAATAATAATAATAAACACAAATTAGAAAAAAATAAATAATTTTAAAATATTAGACACCTATAACTTTTTCTTTTTTTTGGCTTAAGTAATAGCCACAAACTTTTGGTAATAATTATTTTATCCTGATTCCCAAATCTGACATCAGAATTTTAAAGTTTCAGGGTGTTGGATTTTTTTCAGTAAACGTGGATGTTCAGATTAGGTCGACGGCCCAGGTACGTATTGGGGACGTCCAATTGCCGCGGATTCATATATCCCCAGTACGTCCGTTTTTAGTCCTTAAGTACCTAAACAGGACGTTTTGAGTATGTAACCAAAACGTCCAGTGTAGGTAATTGAGGACCCAAAATGAGCTTACTGGGCTTCAATTCTCGAGTTTATTCCTATAACAAAAACCAATATATTACCTTACTTTTTGTATATAATAGGTCGATTTTCCTATAGGAAAAAAAGTCGAGAATCCAGGCCCAGGGGACGTACGAATGATCGGAATCTGTTCGTTGTCGCAGAACTGATAAAATAAGTTCTAGAATTTTGTTGAGAAACGGTAAAAAATAACTTAAATCACTATATAGATCTAATGACGACGTTTCGACTTTTATAAAGTCATCCTCAGAACAATGTGTAATAGGTTCCTTGTTTTATTAAATATATATTAGAAGCAGTGGTGTATTGGTTAAATAAAAAAAAGTATCGGAACGTATGGTTATAGCTGAGGGGGGGCAAAGCTGATTATCTTAAAAATGCAATTTAAAATATAATTTTTATTTGAAATGAAATACAAAATTGTGCGATCGGTGAATTCCCGTCAGGAACGAAGATTGTTTCAGTATAATTAAAATTTTTGAAATGGGAAAAAAAATGGAAAACCCGAAAAAAATCAAAACCAATTGAAAATTTCAGAAGAATATGAAAAAATGAGAAAAACCTGAAAGAATTTGAAAAAAATCAAAAAACAATAAAAAAAATCAGAACAATGAGAAAAACTAGAAAAAAGCGTAAAATCGAAAAAATCAGAGGAATAAAAAAAGATGACAAAACATTAAAAAATAGAAGAAAGAATTAGAAAGACATGAGAAAAAATGAGGAAAGTTTAGGAAAAATCGAGAAAACCAGAAAAAATAAGAAAAAACAGAAAACATTGAAAAACCAGAAAAAACAGAAAACATTGAAAGAAATCAGAAAATATTGGAAAAAACTGAAAAATAAAATTGTAAAATACGGGGAAAACGAAAAAATCAAAAAAATGGTAATTCCCGAAAAAAAAAACAGCTAAATATCGTAAAAAACGAAAAAATCTGCAAAAAAACAATGCAAAAATATCCCAAAAAATATTGAAAAAATAAAGAGAACCGGAAACAATTGTAACCATCAAAATGAATTAAAAAAAATGAAAAATTAAAAACAATATAGAAATAAATCATAACAAAATTCCATAAAAATGGCAAAAAAATTAACAAACAATGGCAATAAATCAGAAGAACAAGAAAAATTGGAAAAAATTAAAAAATAACAGAACAATGGGAAAAAAATGAGGAAAAATCGAAAAAGACTAGAAAAAAACCAGATAAAATCAAAAACTAGAAAAATGGGAAAAAACGAGAAAGCATCAAAAAAACACCTCTTTCTCTCTCTATAACATAATAATAATTGATAAAAATTCTAAATAAGAAAAAATTGTAGAAAGAGACAGTGAGTAAGAGAAAGAGAGGGAACGTCGCCCGGAGTAGGCATAACGCTTTTTCATTGCGTTATGTTTTCTGAAAATTAACTCCTATCAAAAAGTATCCGTTGTGAAAAAAAGTCCCCACCCCAATACACCACTGATTAGGAGGGACAATAACGGGAAGAAAGTTTGTTCCTCCCGTTATTGAAATATACATGAATAGGGTGAATACTTTTAGCAAAAAAATTAAAAAAATATTACGTTTGCCAGGTATTGGGTACGTAATAAATGTTTTCAGTACATCCTGAAATGGTTCAGTAGGACGATCAGACCTAAAATGGACGTCCGCAGGATGTATCGTGCTATATGGGTAGTTACGACGAAAATAAAAAAAATACAATTTTTCTCTTTTCTTATGTTTACATAAGGCCACTAGTGATAAGGAATTCAGTTCGTACCTATATATTGCTATCTCTTAACAGTATTATCAATTAATGTAGTGTTATGATATTTACAACTTATCTCATTAATTTGGGTTGGGTTCTAGCCAAAAAAGAAAAAAAAATAATAAACATTACAAAATATAAAGTAAAATTTGTATATGCCCTGCTAGTTCATTTCTTCTATCTTCTGTACCAATTTCACTTTTCTAGTTTGACCTTATATTTTTTTCTTACTGCCTGCACTTAACTTGATTTCCTGGTCTCTGCTTCTTAATTTCTGTAACTCGATACTCTTCTTCCTGTGTTCTTGTTTTTTGTTGTGGTCTTCCTATCTGCTTATTACTTTGCTAATTTTTAATTCTTTTTACTTTCCGAACAACAGAGTTATATAGAAGGAAAGTATTGCGATCATGATATTTTGACCATACCCAGATTTTAACGAATCTTTACGTTTTGAGGTCACCTTAATCCATTTATACCATTTTTAGCATGATGTCTGTCTGTGTGTGTGGGTTTGTGTGTCTGTGTGTGAACACGATAGCGTCTAAACGGCTGAACCGATTTAGATGAAACCGGAAGTGACAGCTGCTATAAGTGATGACGTCATTACTAAACAAGATGGCAATAAAGTTTTACACATATATTTTTTATACGTTATAGTTTAATTTCGAATGATTAAAATTTTTAAAAACTTTTGCCATTGTTGCCAGATTTATCAAAAAGTATTTTTTTTTCATATTTTTCTTAAATAACCAAAATAATGCATTTTTATGAAAAATTACAGGACATGAAAGTTGTAGAAAATAAAATTTTCTACACATTTTGTCATTACCGGTTTTTTGAATTCCTGATAGTTTCGCCGCTAGAGGGCGTGAAAAAAATTTATATTGACATTTTTGTGACTTTTTTAGATTTTGAGACAAAATTATGGAGTTTTATGAAAAATTTCATGGTATCAAAATTGTAGAACATAAAATTTTCTATAAATTTTGTCTTGACTATTTATTCAAGTTGCGCATAGTTTCGCCGCTAGTTTTTATTTTAATTTTTATCTTTATTAAATTATTATTTTTTAGTTAAATTTTTATATTAAAAATTTAAAAAAAATATCTTTAAATTTGTAATAATTAATTTATAATTTTTTTCAAAATTTTATTACAAAAATTTTGGAATTTTTAAAAAATTGGCTAAGAAATTTAAGATTATATTACGGTTTTAAACTAAATTGAATAACTTCTAAAATATTGAAGTTATTGAACTGGGATTTGCGCCATTCTAAAGATAAAATAAAACTCTAAATTTAAAATTAATTTTAGTTTCTTAGAATTTAGAATTGTAATATTTATAACCAAAATAAAGAATTTTTTATAATTTTTTTGTAATTTCGTTTTATCAATAAGTATAAAATAAATGAAAAAATTAAATAGCAAATCCGAAAAGGATCCAAAAGTACTATGTGTGTAAATTATTTCATAATTTTAACATAGTATTTGTAAAAGTTATAGCAAAAAATGAAAAAAGTTAAAACAATTCAATGGGTTTACCCATGAATTTTTAACAAAAAAAATTTTTTTTTTTAGTTTTTTAAACTAACTTTTTTAATACATTTTGATCCAAAAAACCTAAAAAAAAGGTTTGTTTCCCATTTTGAATAAAATTGAATGAGATATTAATTATTTATTGATTTTAAAATTACTCAAAAATAGGTTTGATTTGTTTTAAGGTTAAAATTAATATTAAAAATTTTAAAAAAATTACCCTTAAATTTGTAGTAAAAAACACTCTATAATTGTGATTTTTTTCAGAATTTTATTCAAAAAATTGTAGAATTCATGATTTTTTTTTTGAAATTTAATAAAAGTTTAAAAAACAATGAATAACTTTAAAAATATTAAAGATATTAAAATGGGATTTATACCATTCGATAGGTAATATAATTAATGTATTTTAATGCAGAAAAACTAAAATAATCGATTAAACAATTACTTTACTAGGAGTGTTCGGAAAGATGGGTGGGATTACCCCCTCATTTTTATTTTTTTTTTTATTAATAAAAAGTTTTTATTTTTCCAGTGTTATATGGTTTTATTACTTTCCTTTAACATCTTTACAATTACTATTAGATAAATCCTCTCTTACAATTTTTTTTTAACATTGACCTCTTCCAAAAATTCTATCTCAACCAAAAACATTAATCAAACATTTACTATCTGACTTTTACTACCTAAATTTCATATATGACACTTCCAAAATTTCAATTTTACTATAGCGTTTTTCATTATTTTATTTAATTTAAGATTCTTTCATTTTTAAATTTATTGCCAATTTAACTAGATATAATACCTTTTTCCTTTTCTTTATTCACATATCAACTCTCCTATATTATTTAATAAACATAACATTTAACTTTTAATAATCTTTAAATAAATTCAATATCAACTCAAACAAAAAAAATTAATTTCTAAAATTCCCTATACAGGGTGAACTTTTTCATAATAGTAGATACATTTAATTTTTTTTAAATATAATAGGTATAAGTTTAAAAAAATTATAATAGACTTTAAAGTACTAATTTAAAATTTATTTTCAGAATCCAGGTAGCTAGATAGAGGTACCTACCTACTCCCCCACCAATTGATTTTGCAGTTTCAATTGAAATAACTAAAATAATCCTTATTTGTGTTAACCATTGTTCCACATATTACCTAATATTAAAACATTAAAATCCCATTCAACACAATTCCACTTTCTATAGACTCCCATAAAATCTATCCAAACTGAATTATATACTATGGCACTCAAAAAGCCCAACAATAGCATATTACTAGAAACTAGAACCCTCCTTCAGAGGCTATTATAATATATATATTTACCATTCAAATCTAGTTTGTATATTCCTATTGTATACAATATAGTGAAAATCCTCGGAGGGTGGAGCACTATAAGGAACGTCATCATCAGAAGGCGCGGCAACGGTTCTGCTTCGCACCGGATTGGCCGATGTAGCAACGCGCAGGCGACCGACAAATGGGGTACAGTATCCACTATCCACCACCGGTAACCGTATCATTTGACAGTAACTGTCAGTGAGTGCTACATCCAACATCCCTGCCAGCGCGCCAACTTCACATCGCACGTATGAATTATTTAGTTTAAAAAATATGAGTTTACCCGGTAGTGGAGTTGATATGTCCGCTCTAATGTCTCAACACCCTGTATTAGGAGCGATACCTCCGGCTTTCTTTCTCAGAGCCTCCGAGAGATATCAACGGACACCGAAGTGTGCAAGATGTAGGAATCACGGTGTTGTGTCTGCTTTAAAAGGACATAAAAGATATTGCAGATGGCGTGATTGTAATTGTGCTAAATGTACGTTAATAGCTGAAAGACAGAGGGTTATGGCGGCTCAAGTTGCTTTGAGACGACAGCAAGCTCAAGAAGAAAATGAAGCTAGAGAATTGGGGATTTTGTTTCCTACACAAATGTCGCAAAATGTTGGAGATACGTCATCGATACAACCACCACCGATAAATAATACTTCTGAACTGGGAATTCCTCATGGGATGCAAAGAAATACATTTACATCGGCTTCGGATTCTTCAGAAGCTTCTAGTCCAAGTAAGTTTATTTTTATATATTTTTTAACGTATTAGCAGATTATTTAACGAAGATATATTTCTGTATATCTGCTGATTGTTTATCTCGCCCTATCAGTATGTCGTTTAAGAAATAATCATATAAATGTATAGTGTGTTCCAAAAATTAGTCGCGAATTTGTAGAATATTAAAAAATTTCAAGGACTGTCATTTTTTCTTCAATATCTTTTGATGCTTTTATTAGAAATATCTCGATAAATTATAGAATTAGATATAGGGAACATCAACTGTAATTGAAATAACGGTATACGAAGCATTAAACTGTAATAAAATATACAGAGTGTGCCATATAAAAATAATGAAATATAATTCTATCATTTTTTTTAGTATCTTTTTATATGCTTTTATTAGAAATATCTCAATAAATTATAATCAGGAATAGGGAACATTAACTGTAAATGAAATAACAGTATATTTGGTACATTTAACTATAACATATACAGAGTGTGCCATTTAAAAATAATGAAATATTTAAGATTCTTAATTTTGTCATTATTTTGGTATCTTTTTATGCTTTTATTAGAAATATCTCATTAAATTATAGAATTAGGCACAGAGAACATTAACTGTAATTGAAATAACAATATACGATGCATTTTACTAGAATAAAATATACAGAGTGTGCAATATAAAAATAATGAGTTTTTTGAGATTCTTAATTCTGTCATTTTTTTTAGTATCTTTTTATGCTTTTATTAGAAATATCTCAATAAATTGTAGAATTAGTTATAGGAACACTAACTATAAATGAAATAACAGTATTTGGTACGTTTAACTATAATATAATATACAGAGTGTGCCATATAAGAATAATGAAAAATTTGAGATTCTTAATTCTGCCATTTTTTTTAGGATCTTCTTAGGATTTTATTAGAAATATCCCAATAAATTGTAGAATTAGGTATACCTGCTGTCCCACATTTTTTTTAACAGGCTATTATTCCAAAATATCTGAAGATAATTCAATGAAATTTGGGTTACAGTTCTTTTATTTATTCTGTCAAAATTGTTTGTATAATTATTGAAAATAAAATAATAAGGCCCCATAATTAGGCTTTAAATACTAAGTGTGTTATATGAATGAAATCAAAACAAAAAAAACCTTTAAAATGATCTATCACACGATCCCATGTTATATTTAAAAATTTTAAATGACGTGACGTCATGATTACGCCGATGACGTCACTTACACTATTAAGAAATGATATTATAGAAAAGGATGTGTTGATACTGTAACTCAAATTTTATTGAAGTATCTTCAGCAGTTTTGGAGAAATAGCCTGTTAAAAAAATTGTCGGACACCCGATATATAACACTAACTGTAAATGGAATAACAGTATACGATGCTTTTAACTATAATAAAATATACAGAGTGTGTCATTTAAAAGTAATGAGATAATTATGAGATTGTTAATTCTGTTATTTTTTTAGTATTTTTTATGCTTTTATCGGTTAAATGGGGAAAAAGATGTGTATTTTCTAGACGAGTTTAATGGTTTTTAGAAATTAAAATATCTGTTCTGGTTTCTGACATATTTAAGAAAACCCGAAATTGACAATTTTCGTTTAAATTAATTACTACCTTAATTTTTAAAGATATAAAAAAACTCTTTTATTGAACGCCAAAGAGGTCTTAACATAACATATCCAATTTTTTTAAAACAATGTTTCGTCTTTGAACGGCGACCCTCAACTATTTTTTTGAAACACGAACCTTTTTATTTCATCCTCGAAATCCTCATATTTTTTTATAGATTTAACCATGTATAGAAGACTCAAATTTTTAATAGATTTCGACCGATTCTATATTCAAAATTGGTACGTGGGGATTTTTGGGGTAGGAGATTATGAATTTTTTGTCAAAATTAATAAAATGAGATGAGAATGCAACTCGAACTAGATTTATAATTTATCGGACACCCTGTATGCTGGTAATTATTTTAGGAACATAGCTTATTCTTTACAATTTCTATTTAAGATATTTTTGCCAAATAGGGAAGCAGCTATCGTCTACCCACTTATCGATAGTACACCCTTTATAATATTTTGTTGCAAACAATTTTTACGTCCGCCAAACATGGCTATTACCATATTTAGTATATCATTGCGAAGAGATTATATTTTTTTCTTCTGTTTTCTTTAATCTCTTATTATATAAAATATTCTTTGTGGTAACTGTTCTAGCTTTTAAACAAATAGTTTTCACAGCATCACAAAATCTGTTACAATAATTTCGCAAATGATAATTCCATTCTACATTGAACTGCCGCTCTCTTGTATAGGGACGACGGTCAAAAATGTTTTTGTAGCATCTACTATAACTATTGCGGCAATCATTTTATTATAAATAATATTATAAATTTTCAAATTGTTTGAGAAACCATCTACAATTATTTCAGCTTCCATATTTTTAGATAATTCGATATAGTTTTGTATAGGCGAGTAGGCGCGTCAACATTTTTATTTTATTACTTCTCTGGCGTATATGCAGCAATATTAATTTTTGACGCCTAAATACAATATTTTGCCTGTTTTTGCTCTCACCATTTCATGCTGGAATACCCGATAGTGAATTATAGTTTTTTCTATTTCTGTATAGCATCTTTTTGCCCAACTACCATCAAAAACAACCGTTATCATGGCAGTTTCGTTTTTTCACTTTCAGTAAATATTTTTTATCTGCAGCTGCTTGATATTGATAAAAATTCATTATATATATAATAATAATGTTTTATTTACAAAAAAAAGGAATAGAAATTAGGTTCTATTAATCTCTCATACAAAAAAATATACAATACGCATAAGATAGTGCAGCGTGAAGCAACCATTTAATAATATCGGTAAATTAACTATTCACCCATTATTTTAATAAGCAATTGATTCTGTGTCCAATTCTTCACTAAAGTTTTAGATCGCGATAAAACAACTGATTTAATTAACACATTGTTATTACTTTCCCGACCCATCTCCTAGAAGGGAAAGTATTGTGAACGATCTAAAAAAAAATTTCGAGATACGGAAATATCCATTTTCGGCCCCCCTGAGACGATTAAGACCATTTCCAGATGGAAGTCTGTCTGTCTGTCTGTCTGTCTGTCTGTATGTGTGTGTATGTGTGTGTATTCTTCCACGACAGAGGCCACACGTTTAATCCGATTGAGCTGAAATTTAGTATAGAGGTTCGGGTTACCCGTCGGAAGAACCCATTAGTTTTTGTACGACATCTATCAAACCCAAGTGTCACTATCAAAAAATGACAGATGCAATATCTCATGGAATTTTACAAGCAATATGTCATTTGAAAGCTCTTAAAAAACTCTATTCAGAACAGTCAAAATTATTTCTCCGACTATCACCTGTCAAAAATAAAAAACGTCAAAATTTGAAACTTTAAAATTAAATATCTGAAAAAGTATTTTGTGGATAGTCATCGGGAAAGTTTTGGGGCGACACAACCAATTTTTTTATTATTTTTACCATTATTCCGATATTTATAGTTTCATCTCTCGTCCAGTTGGATAATTGTTTTTTGCTCATAGGTGATCGATTTTAACATACATTATTGTTACCCCGTAAAATTTTGTTACTAATTGTTTGTCGTCCTATATCTATTGACATTTCATTGGCTGAGTTTCAGTTTTCTCCTTTTTCTCATAGAATGTCTTCTTTTATATTATTCCACTTTCCTTTTGGGTCTTCTTATTTTGTTTTATCCTACAGATTTCGATTTCTAATTTTTTTTAAATGATTTATATGCCTATACTAGTGTTTTAAAATAAATATACTTGAAGACGAATAATAAATTTCAGTTTTTTCTTTGATATATATTTAACTTGTACTTTATTGATTATTCTACTTATTACAAGTTACATTTAAAATTATATGAATTTCTACTAATGTGTCAAGGTACGTATTCACCAAAGAAGCGAGCACGAGCAAACATTCGTGTATGTTTGCTCGTGTTTGCTCGACATATTGATATCTCATCCACACCAGAGCGAATATTATCAAGTTGGGAGTTGATCCATCTACTTTGTGCGAGCACGGTAAATATGGCTAACCATGAAAAATTATTATTAGCTAGTGCTGCTTTCGTTGTATTGACTTTATTGCAAAATAAAAAAAAAGGAATAAACGATTTCGGCAGGCAACTGTATTTAAAAACCGACATATTTATAACGGCAGTAGTCTATTGCGAGATTTAACAGTAGAACAAGATTACGGAATGTTCCAGAATTTTTGCCGAATTTTTAAAATTTTGCTGGAACTGGCGGAACCAAAAATAATGAAAAATGATACAAACTACAGGAGAGCTATTGCTGCGGTAGAAAGACTTGCTGTAACTTCAAGATTTCTCGCAACGGGCAACTCATATAGCTCTCTCATGTATGTTTTTAACTTTTGAAGATTAAAATCCCGTCCACACTGAACGAGCACGAACAAGTATTTTTTTGATGTATCGCCTTCCTCGCTAGTCCGTACTCACCAGAAGATTAATGATGCAGAATGCTCACTCGCTCTTGTTCGCTCGTGCTCGCTTTTTTGGTGAATACGCACCTTAATGTACAAACTAGGATTTGCTTCCATTTAGTTATGAGTATAATTTGCGATATTAATTGAGAATTAAAATTATGATAAACAGTTAACATCATTGGTATTACGAGGGTCACTATTTATATTTCGGGAATAGGGAAAAAAACAAATAGTTAAGCTGCCAATATATTTTTATTGTTTTTTAAAATACTCGCCACGATGATCGATATACTTTTGCATACGCTTAAACCAATTTTTAAAGCATTTATTCCATTCCGAATGAGGTATCTCCAAAACATAATTTTTGAACGCTTCAATAGCTTCTTCGGGCGATGCAAATCGTTGACCACGCAGTTGATTCTTCACGGATGAGAACAAAAAGAAGTCATTAGGTTCCAAATCAGGGCTGTATGGCGGATGACCCATCAATTCGATTTTTTGAGTGCTCAAATAGTCTCTTGTTTGAGCTGATTTGTGAGAGCTCGCATTGTCATGATGAAGAACAATCCGGCGTTTTTTGTTTGTTTTCCTTATTTCACCAAAGACTTCTGGCAAACAAATGGTTGTATACCAATCAGAATTTACTGTTCTACAATCCTCTAGAGGTACTGTTGCAATATGACCAGTTTTCCCGAAGAAACAGGCCACCATTTTCTTTGAAGTGCTTCGTTCACGAACAACTTTTGTTGGATTTGGTTCATTTTGGAACACCCATACAGTCGACTGCTGCTTAGTTTCGGGCTCATACGTCTTTCGAAGCACCGCGATTCAATTTCTTAAGCATTTTTTTGCACCAATCTTCACGAGCCTGTTTTTGAGCGATTGTCAAATTGTTCGGGATTCAACGCGAACATAATTTTCGCACAGCTAAGTGTTCATGTAAAATCGCATATATGCTGGTTTAACTAATGTTTAGGGATGCCTCAATCTCACAATAAGTGACATGACGATCTTGCTTAATCATTTCGCGCACAGCATCGATGTTTTCTGGCACAACAGCTGATTTTGGACGACCTTCACGAAACTCGTCGGACAGCGAACTACGACCACGATTGAATTCACTAAACCAGCGATACACAGTGGTTTTTGATGGAGCTTCATCGCCAAAAGTCGAATTAAGTTGATTGATGGACTCTTGTTGTGATAATCCACGTCGAATATCGTAAAAAATCATTGTTCGAAAATGTTCACGATTCAGTTCCATCTTTTGCCGAGACGAAACTTTCAACTGAATACAAAATAAACAAATAGAGCCCGTACGACAAAATGTTCTGAGTACGATTATCGTCAAAAATGTCAAACTTTACCATGGAAACGTCAGATGAACTCAATAGACAACAGTGTTGCCAGTTCCCGAAATATAAATAGTGACCCTCGTATTAAAATGAAACTTTCTTTATATTTAAAAATTAACAAAAAGTAGCTACAATTCGAAAGTTTTCACTGAGACAGACAGACAGACAGATAAATAGAATAAGTAACTCCGTCTTTTTTTTTTAGTCCATGCAGCCAGGAACTATGTTATAGTGTATGTAAAAAACCAAGATGTTAACAATTTTGTTTCGCTATTAATGACTGATTTTAACATATCATATCATAAATATTTTGAATTTCCTTTTATTGGGAAATATAATTCTAAATTTATTTTATATTAATTACTTTTTAAGTTTTGATCGTACAAATAACCATTAATCACCACTTTACCTTAATTCGGTTTATCTGACCACAAAAATCGTCGAATAACAAACAATAACCACGAGAGAAAATCCTTGAAAAGTTTGCAAGCATTTCAATATCCATCGTCGAAAATCCCCGATGCTTGGAGTATTTTATTAGTGGTTCGATTTCATTCATACGAATAATAATGGAAAATAATAATGGAAAACGCGCTTGAGTGTTGCACCACGAGCCTAAGATCGAATCTTTCGGTGGCATGGCAGTAAATCTCTTTAATTGAGCCATAGGGGAACTAACTCTTGTTCACTTCTTTCGCTAATGACTCTTGAAAACGATACACGAGTCATTAGAGAATACTTAACTTACACCACTATATACCAATGTATTGAAAGATATAAAAAATAACATGGTCGTATTTTTACTAACATAAAAATCGGAAAACGACTAACTCACACATTCGTACTTAATTTTTTTAATCCTTAAATATTAGCAGAATATTTTGTTGAAGATATTCTGATATTCTAAATGATAAGTATGTTAACTATTTAATAGACATACGTATTTCAGACACATCGCAATTTATATCAGAGATGTGGACTCTAAAATCGTCATTCCTATATATTTAACATGATAATGGTTTTACTCTCATTTTGATGGACATTTTTATATTAATAATCTTAATGTTATTTATTAACAGACATAAATAGGCATAAGCATAATTACATGTTTCTTAATATACAGGGTGATTCTTTTGGAGGGCTAATTAGAGGTGTCAGGAGAAGTGGGCGTAATTAAAATCTGAAAGTTTGGGAAATGAGGTTTTTGGGGATACATAATCGATCTAAAATATTTAGAACAACCAGCTACTTCCGGTTATATTGGAAGATGGTATCAACTTTCTTATTTTAAATGGAACACCCTGTATTTTTTACATTTTTAGATTCGTTCTAAGAACATGATTTTGAAGTTATAGACAATTGAAAATCGCATTTTTCCAAGGTAAAGTGATTGCTCCGACCAAACGACATAAAATCGGATAAAATATTTTAGATCGTTTGGGCATCCCCGAAAACCTCATATCCCAAATTTTCAGACTTTAATTCCGCCTACTTCTCCTGAAACCTCTAATTAGCAATCTAAAAGAATCACCCTGTATATATAAAATGCAAATTATCTATTAAATCTATATATCTGTAAAAAGTAAACACGAGAAAAAAAAAGAGAAAAAACAGAATAATCAAAAATCAATTCATTAAAAATATGTAATGAACATGAAAAAACCAGAAAAAACCATAAAAAAATTTTATAATCCAGGAAAAAATCGAATAGATCGGAAAAAGTGGGAAAAGTTGAAGAAATGGATTAAAATCATAAAAATCTAGGAAAAATCGAGAAGCTGAAAAATTTGAATAATCCAGGAAAAAATACTGGAAAAATTGAAAAATTGCAAAAGTAAAATGCAAATTACCTATTAAATCTATACATCTGTAAATAAGTATAAGTACACACAAAGAAAAAAAAAAGAGAAAAAACAGAATAATGAAATTACCTAAACGAAAAAAAAAATAAAAAAAATAAGAGTGAAATCGAAGAAAATCAAGATATTTAAAATATCTGAAAAATCCAGGAAAAATCAGAAAAAAAAAATGGAAACATAATGAAATTAGGTAAAATGGGGATAATTGGAAAAAACAAGACATTAAAATAAATCTAATAAATATAGAAAAATTAGAAAAAACCGTAAAAAATATTTGATAATCCGTAAAAAATCGGAAAGATGGAAAAAGTTGGAAAAGTCGAAGAAATCGAGGAAAATCGAGGAACTTAACAATCTGAAAAATCGAAAAAAATAGGAATAGGAGAAATATAGGGGAAAATAAGGAAAAATTGGTAAAAAACTGGAAAAAAATGGAAAATTGGAAAAGTAAAATGCAAATTACCTATTAACTCTATATATCTGTAAATAAGTATAAGTACACACAAAGAAAAAAAAAAGAAAAAACAGAATAATGAAATTACCTAAACGAAATAAAAATATAAACAAATAAAAGTGAAATCGAAAAAATTAAGAAATTAAAAAAATCTGAAAAATCCAGGATAAATCGAGAAAAAAAAATTGGAAGCACTGAAAGTAGGTAAAATGGGGAAAATTGGAAAAAATCAATACATTAAAAAAATCTAATAAATATGGAAAAATCAGAAAAAAACATAAAAAAAGTTTGATAATCTGGAAAAAATCGAAAAGATCTGCAAAAGTGGGAAAAGTCGACGAAATCGAGTAAAATCGTAGAAATCCAGGAAAAATCGAGGAACCCAAAAAACTGAAAAATCCAGGAAAAATCGAAAAAATAGGAATAGGAGAAATATAGAGGAAAATAAGGAAAAATTCGAAATGGAAAAAATAGAAAATTGGAAAAATAAAATGCAAATTACCTATTCAATCAATATATCTAAATAAGTATAAGTACACACAAAGAAAAAAAGTGAAAAAACCGAATAATGAAATTAACTAAATGAAAAGAAAATAAAGAAATAAGAGTGAAATCGAAAAAATCCAGAAATTAAAAAAAATCTGAAAAATCCAGGAAAAATCGGAAAAAATAAAAAAAATTGGTAACATAGTGAAATTAGGTAAAATTGGAAAAAGTGGAAAAAATCAAGACGTTAAAAAAAATCTAATAAACATGGAAAAATCAGGAAAAACCATAAAAAAATTTGATAATCCAGGAAAAATCGAAAATATCGGAAAAAAAAATTGGAAGCAGTGAAAGTAGGTAAAATGGGGAAAATTGGAAAAAATCAATACATTAAAAAAATCTAATAAATATGGAAAAATCAGAAAAAAACATAAAAAAAGTTTGATAATCTGCAAAAAATCGAAAAGATTGGCAAAAGTGGGAAAAGTCGACGAAATCGAGTAAAATCGTAGAAATCCAGGAAAAATCGAAAAAATAGGAAAAAGGGATAAATATAGGGGAAAATAGGAAGAAAGAGGAAAAAAAACTGGTAAAAAACTGTAAAAAAATGGAAAATTGGAAAAAGAAAAATCAAGACATTAAAAAAAAGTCAAATACATAAAAAACCTGAAAAAATAGAACAAAAAATTGATAAATTCAGAAAAAATCTAGTGTAATCGAGAAAACAAATCTGTAAAATCCGGGAAAGATCGAAAAAAAAACTAGAAAAAATGTCAAAAAGAAATTAAATCACATAAATTTTTGATGGGGATCCCTCAACCGCAAACTTTTTTATGTTTAATCCAAATTTAAAAATCATTATTTGAAATTTCACATACATTAATAAAATAAAATTCTAGACCATATAACAGTCATAAACTTTTCGTATTTCATTTTTTTGTTTATTTTTGTATGCCGAGTACAAATCTGAAATAAGAATTTTTAAATGTCCTTGGAATACAGACAAATTATGTGCTAAGACAATATACATACCAACAACAGTTTTTTTTTTAAATTACTAAAGTAGTGTTAGATAAACATGGCCAAATAATTATTTCTAGTAGTATACGAGGTTTATCAAAAAATATGAATTTTACTCAAGAGTAAAGTACCTTTAAGGAGAAAAAAGTCTGTTAATATTTTTTGAATTATCATGAGAGAAGATTATAAATAAAATGTTTATTGAATATACTATAAATGGAATTTAATAAAAAAAAAATAAAAATATATAACTAATAAAAGAAAACTTCATTACTGAAATTTTTTTATGAAATTTATAGAAGTTAACAAAAAATTTTAATGAAACTAGAATAGAAAAATAAAGATATCAAATAGGAAGATAAAATGTAAGTAACCGTGGAAGGAACAAAAGAGACTCGAAAAACACCTAAAAGTTATAATTTTTTTTATATTATTCAAATTGTAATGTCTATTTTTTTATAGTAGAAACATTACGATATATATATATATATAACAATTCTCCACCGGAAAATCCTGATGATGGCTCGTTAGCCGAAACTAGTTGCCTTAATTTCAACTGTCACTTTTAATACACTTTGTAGTACTTGGATCACATTTGAGATATGAATAACTTCTTGAACTTAAATGTAATTTATCTCTTTAGTTTAAAGTTATTGTCAATTTAATATGTGTTCGAACAATGTATTAATTTAAAGAGGTTTATTTAACTCGCCTTAAACGTCATATAGTTTCAGTCATATTAATTTAATAGATCCTTGAAAAGGAAGAGTAAGGGTGAGAAACGACGGTGAAAAAGAGGCTATAAAAGCGCTGTCGCCACTTCATTACCCTTAAATGATACTTGTGGAATTCGCAATAACGCAAGAATGCGAGATGTGCCTCTATAAATATGAGTATCTATTTAATATAGAACGGAAGCGAAGGGCAGTAAACGTTCTCTTTATGTACCATATTAGGACACGATTAGTGGTCACTTTTATTTCGCTTTAATTGACACTTGCCAGCCATCAACAGAGAAGATATTTATTTTGCCTTATAGTAGTCGCCCCTATTACTGAGATATTTATTAATAAGGATCGGTTATGCGAATTGAGTTATAGTTTGTGATTAAGTGTTTAATCATAGTAAATTTAACAAAAAGAAAAAAAAATGTTCTGATAAGCAAATGTTATGTAGACGATTGTGGGGTCCTGTTTTAAGGACTTTTACAGGAAGTTTTTAGATTTTATTTCCTATTTATATAAAATTCATTATTAAATTAGAATCTAGACTTACTTATCATTGGGAACCTTCAAACTACGTCACTTTCTTTTGAGGTTTTTAAGAAACCCTCTACAACAGATACTTTAATAAAATTCCACTCTAACCATCCCCTTTCCGTTAATAGTTTTTTGTTTAATTTGTTTTCTTATCTCTCAGCCTAATTCTGCCCTTTTATCAAAATTCCCTCGATAATGTTAATAAAGAGGTCGCTGTACATATCTAAAGTTAGAAAACATTTTTTAAACGTGGAGAGTACATCAATGTGTAAAAAATATAAAGGAAATTTTGAAAAATTGCTTTGAATGAGATTTGGCTAAGCGTTTTCGGTCAACGACCATCATCAGAGCCTTCATCAAAAGGGGTTGTATACCTCCCATAAAAAAACAAATTAATAAAACATGAGTCATTACATATTAACAAGTAAAAATTTCAAAAAACGTAAAAACACAAACTCAACAAATCTCAAAAACTCATAAAATCTCTAAAAAATCTCAAAAGATTCAAAGAGTCTTAAAAAACTCTAATGAATTTCAAAAAATCTTAAAAAATATTAAAAAATCTGAAAAAACCAATAAATCTCAAAACATTCTCAAAAAAATCTAAAAAGTCCCAAAGAATCTCAAACGATCTCAAAAAATCTCAAAAAACCTCTAAAAATCTCAAAAAAACTCAAAAATATCAAAAAACTTGAAAAAAACAAGTTGAAAAAAAAAATTTGACAAAAATGGAAAAGATTGTAAAAAAATTGCAAAAATTGAAAAAATCCACAAATTCCTTTTCAGATATTTAATTTTAAAGTTTCATATTTTGACATTTTATTATTTTTGACAGGTGACAGTTGGAGAAATAATTGTGACTGTTCTGTATAGAGTTTTTTATGGGCTTTCAAATGACATATTGCAAGTCAAATTCCGTGACATATTGCATCTGTCGTTTTTTGATAGTGACACTTCCGTTTGACACGTCTTACAAAAACTAATGATTTCTTCCCACGGGTAACCCAAAAAACCCTGTACCTAATTTCAGTCCAATCGGATTAATACTTTTTAAGATATTTAATGCTAAAATTTCAAATTTTGACATTTTTTTATTTTTAACAAGTGACAGTTCGAGAAATAATTTTAACTGTTCTGAATAGAGTTTTTTAAGTGCTTTCAAATGACATATTGCATGTCCAATTCCGTGACATATTTGATCTGTCCCTATAGAAGCATTTACTGAATTAACATTTATACAAACAAAAGCTTTTTGTGAAATTAAATTGTCTATGAAAACCACACTTTTGAATTTTGAGATATTTGCAGTTAAAATGGGTCAGGCTCTTCTAAGATTATCAGTACATCTCGCGGAAATAAGTACCTACTATATTTGTTTTTTTTTATATATATTGTATATATAAAAAAATGACCATAACTTTTCGGACGGTGTTTCTCGTATTTGTGTGATATACAGAATTCGGTGACGCTCATTCAATTAAAATCAAAATATACAAACGGAGAAGTCCTATTTGCCGATTTCGTTATAAAATAATAATAATAATAAATCGCCGTAGAAAAATATTTAATGTTTATTGTTTAAAATATTAGACACTACATAATATACAGGGTGGGCCTACGGTTTGTAGCGTCGAAAATAATAAAGATACTACTATCTATTATTGCCCCAAGATATTTGAAATTTTCCACTTGTTCGATATTTTTGTTTGTTCCTTTGCTTTACATGAATGTACTGATATTTATTATATTTTTTTCATATATTTTAATTACTATTGAATTAGGATAAACAAATTGTAATTCATATTTTTTTGGGAACCAAATCGGTAAAATTAATTAAATTAATTTCATTATTGTTTGCAATTATGAAAAGACATCATATCCTGGTTACTACTAGGAATTCTTTTTAATTTTTATTTCGCCAAGTGTTTCAGATTTCATTATTCTTTTTTAACTTTTCAAATAGGGATGTTGAATGGATTCACTTTTTTTTCAGATGCTGATGATATTTCATTTAAAAGTATAAGAAATATTTTACAAATATTATTTTATGTATCCGTTTATGCAGAAAGTTGAACGAATATAAAATAATTTTGTGCATTATTTACTGTAATTCTAAAAAAAGCTAGAAAGTCTCAAGTGATATAAAAGGAGGCCAAAACCGGAGCGAAAAATTCTGTACAGGATAACGATAGTGGGAATCGTTGCTTAAAAAAAGAAGAAAAACAAAATGTACCCCTGCTAATGAGGCGATTTCGATTTTAAGGGTTGAAAATCAAAAAATGGTCTACACTCTAGTTTTGGTTTTTTTTTCATTTTTCATGGGCTATTTAAACGTTATTTTTTTCTATATTTTGTTATTTTAATGAAAATTTTTACAAATTTTCACAAATTTTTACAAATTTTAACAAATTTTACAAATTTTTACAAATTTTTACAAATTTCTACAAATTTTACAATTTTCGACTTTTGACATTTTTGAAATGTTTAAAATTCTTAAAAATTTTAATTAATCTAATAATTTTGTTTTTTGAAGTTTTCGATATATTTTAGAAATTTTTTGAATATTTTGACATTTTTACTTATTGAATTTTTTTAAATTTTCGAAACAAATTGCCAAATTTTAAATTTTCGAAATTTTTGATGTATTTTTGAAATTTGAAATTTTCAATTAATTTTTTAATGTTTTTATTTTATTTATGAAATGTTTAAAATTCTTAAAATTTTTAATTAATCTATTAATTTTGTTTTTTGAAGTTTTCGATATATTTTAGAAATTTTTTTTAATATTTTGACAATTTTACTTTTTCAAATGTTTGATATATTTTTGAAATTTTCCAATAAGTTTTTAATATCTTTTGAAACTTTTGACATTTTTGAAATGTTTAAAATTTGAGAAATTCTTACAATATTTTTTTTTTAAGTTTTCAATATATTTTAGAAATTTTTGAATATTTTGAAATTTTTACAAATTGAAATTCTTGAAATTTTCCAAAAAAAATGCCAAATTTCAAATTTTTCGAAATTTTGATATATTTTTCGAATAATTTTTTAATGTTTTTGAATAGTATAAAATTCTAGAAATTTTCGATTTTTTTTTAATTAGGCGAATAATTTTGTTTTTTAAAATTATCGATATGTTTTGGAAATTTTTTGAATATTCTGACATTTTTACTTTTTCAAACTTTTGAAAAGTTTTGATAAATTTTTGAAATTTTCGAATAATTTTTTAATGTTCTTAAAACTTTTGAAATTTTTGAATATTTTGATATTATTACTTTTTCAAATTTTTCGAAATTTTTGATGTTTTTAAAATTTTCGAATAATTTTTTTATTGTTTTTTGAAACTTTTGACAATTTTGAATTGTTTAAAATTCTTGAAATTTTTGAAATATTTTTAATCTAATAATTTTATATTTTTTGAAGTTTTCTATATATTTTAGAAATTTTTGAATATTTTGAAATTTTTACTTATTGTAATTTTTACTTATTGAAATTTTTACTTACTGAAATTTTTACTTATTGAAATTTTCACTTATTGAAATTTTTGAAATTTTCAAAAAAATTTCCAAATTTCAAACTTTTTGATATATTTTACAAATAATTTTTTAATGTTTTTGAAATGCTTAAAATTCTAAAATTTAGACGAATAATTTTGATTTTTAAAATTTTCGATATATTTTAGAAATTTTTTGAATATCTTGACATTTTTACTTTTTCAAATTTTTCGAGATTTTTGAAATTTTCGAATAAATTTTTAATGTTTTTTGAAACTTTTAACATTTTTGAAATGATTCAAATTCTAGTAGAAATTTTTGAAAATTTCTTAATTAGACGAATATTTTGGTTTTTTAATTTTTCGATGGATTTTAAAAATTTTTTTGAATATTTTGACATTCTTACTTTTTCAAATTTATCGAAATTTTTGATATATTTTTGAATAATTTTTTAATATTTTTTGAAGTTTTTGACATTTTTGAAATGTTTAAAATTCTTAAAATATTTTTAATTAGACGAATAATTTTATGGTTTTTGAAATTTTCGATACATTTTAAAAATTTTTGAATATTTTGACATTTTTACTTTTCGATAAAAATTGCAAAATTTCAAATTATTCGAAATTTTTGAGGTTTTTGAAATTTTTAACATACGTTTGAAATTATCGAAATTTTTGAATTTCTAGACAATTTAATTATTTTTTTTGTTAAAATAATCGATTTCCCTTCTACCTTTCGGTGTAGGGATTTTTGATATATTAAATTTCTTAAAACTCAGTTTTGTTTTTAAATTTTTGAAAATTATTACAATCAAGTTTATTGATGTTTTATTTAAATTTACTCAAAATTCAACTAATGCCAAAATTTTTTAATGTATTTTTCAATATTTCTATTTCTGAGCGCTGAAGCTGCAAAATTTTGTCTGTAGTTAGAGACTTAATGCTTGATTCAAGATGAAAAAAATGAGCCCCTGAAAAATTGAAAAATCAAAAATTTCTATAACCAAATTTTCGATCGAAAAAATTTTATTTTTTTTCCAAAAATGTTTCATGAACTATTCAATTTTGAAATTCCGGTCAAATCAAAGGACTTCAAACCATACGTTTTATCAAAATTTCAAGTACATTGAATTTTTTTTTCGATATAAACTCAAAAATTAAAAAAAACCGGTTTTTTGCCATTATCTCGGAAAATTTGAGATTATGTTGAAAAATGGTCAGAAACAAAATTTTCAACCCTTAAAATACCTTCGAAACCGCTACATGTATTTTATTCTTCTTTTTGTAATCATTTTTAGCATCGGTCCTGGACCATATATATTACACTTAAAAAATTCTTAATCTAGTTAAATTGTAGTATTGCCTAAAAGTAATTAGTCTAAAAATAAATATCCCGTAAAAATAGCACATTTTTTTTTATCACCTCGTATTTGAAACTTGGAATTTGCGATTAATTTTTTTAACAAAATTAAGTGAAAACCGTTTCCAGAAGTTATAGAAATGTTCTCAGAACGATTAGCAGCTCTAAATTAAAGATGTCAGTAACAATAGGTCGATAAAGTCGGAAACTTTTTAATGAGAGATAATAACCGAGGAGACCCTCGTAAATTTCAACAATGGAGAATATTAACTTCTAACTCCTCGATTTCGATATTGAATTAATTTCGTTTTACTACCTTTTAATTACTGGAACTTTCTTTTCTCTAGCGATGCGGGCGAAAACGATAAAATACTTTCAATAAGATATTTTTAAATGTCTACCTAATTTATTACTAAATTATTAAAATATATTCAGTTTTTATTAATTTTGAACTTCCAAATTGATGCATTGATTGAACTAATTAATAGTTTCCATAAACAAACAGGGTGAGTTATAATAAATCACTAGTGTGTTAACATTAGTGTCCATAAGCAACCAGCGTTCCATTGACGTATAGAAAAGTTATAAATATTTTATAACAACTGGGAAGGAATGTTTAATTAAAATATTTTAAAATTATTAAATTAGCAAAGCCTCACAGTCTACATTACGAAGTAGATTAATATCACTTGGTATTTTGTAGGCATATATAAAGTATAAAATTCAACTTGCGGTAATGGTCATAACTCACTTGATTAATTACAGCACTCACCTGCGACTCGTGCAGCAAACTTCATTATTACCGCTCGTTAAATAATATACTATTAATTCAAAAATTAATTTTACCTAACAAATTTAATGTGTTTATAGGAAACAATAAGTTACTACAAGGATTATATACCGTTAAAAAAAGATTTCAAACAATGATCGATTAAAATATTAGTTAGCTTTGAGCATAAGTGTAAATCAAATAAAGAAATTACCAGTTTCGTGGTTGTGACAGTGTTACGCAGTAAAGTAACTCTTTAATATTTACAAAGATAATGGTTGGGCAAACATTATCCACTTTTTTAAAATTTCAATAACGTAAGAATTTTCAAAGTAATCACCCAAAGAAATCTGTTAGTTTTAATGGAGAATAAATATTTGGTAACTTTTATACGTGATGGTTTCTAAATGTTTTTTTTTTAATAAATTTTGGAAAAAATTACGCATTTATTCTCACTAGTGGTCTTCCAGTTTTCGAAATTTTATTATTTTGTTTCGTATATTATTAACACGTTTTTGAGAAATATAAGAAATAGCTGAATAGCCAAATTATGTCTATGTTTCTGCAGTTTATACACAGGGAACAGTTATAACATGTCTAGAGCAGTTGCCTATATATATTCTGACATATTGTAGAAGACAATACAAGCGTTCTGATCGTTGAAAACCGTTCAAACAATAGCAAGCCGAATTCAGGAGATAAGGGCAACGAGATTTATAACGTCTACACTTGACGGCAAGGGCGTTACTAGGGATTCTGTATCATATTTTGATAGTTGAATGAATTTATGATGTATTAGAGTTAGAATTGTCGAAATTTAAATCGAAAAAAAAACCGTAGTAATAATTTAAAAAAAATCGGCTTTGTCACCCTAGAACTTTCCCGTCTCTTATATGAAGAATATGATTATTTTAATTAAAAAATACAAAATTCCGAAGGGAAAAGTAAAATGCTGTAAAAATGAAATAAATTGCTAAAAAAAATTAATAAAAATAAAAAACGACAAAAGTTACCAAAAAAGGTAATGAATTATTTGCAAAAAATTGTTAAAAATGATAAAGAATTGCTAAATTTCAGCTAAAATTAAAACTATAATAAAAAAAGAGTGAAAATAGGCGAAAATTAAAAATACGATAAAAAACTTAATAAAATTTGTAAAAATTGGAAAAAGAGGAAAATATGCAGAAAAAGATAAAGAGCAAAAAGGGTACCTAATTATAGGAAAATCGTAAATTATAACTAAAAAGCAAGAGGCCTAATAAAGGCAAAAAAAAGGGAAAAAAGGGTAAAACAAAATTCAACAAAAAGTCCAAAAAAAGCCAAATAAGACTAAGTAAAAGAAAAAAACAAATAAGGCAGAAAAGGTGAGAAAAGGACAAAAAGTCCAAAAAAATTAAAAAAAATTTAAAAAATCAAAAAAAATGGCAAAAAGTGGTAAAAATGCCAAAAAAAAAAACAAAAAAGGCAAAATTGAGTCCAATAAAGGCCAAAAAATCAAAGTTCAAAAAAGTCCAAAAAAGACCAAAAAATTAAAAAAGCAATAAAAAGGGCAAACAAGAAAGAAAAAAAAATATTTTTGACAGGTGACAGTTGGAGAAATAATTTTGACTGTTCTGAATAGCGTTTTTCAAGGACTTTCAAATGACGTATTACAAGTCAAATTCTGTGACATATTGCATCTGTCATTTTTTGATAGTGACACTTCCGTTTGATAGATGTCGTACAAAAACCAATCTTCCGACGAGTAACGAAAACCCATATACCAAATTTCAGCTCAATCGGATTAAACGTGTGAGCTCTATCGTAGAAGAATACACACAGACAGACAGACACACAGACTTCCATCTGGAAATGGTATTAATCATCTTAGGTGACCTCAAAATGGATATTTCCATCTTTATCTCAAAATTAAATAAAACTTTATTTTTTGGTTACTGAAACATTATCTCACTGGTCAGAAATTTATGATTATTTTTTGCGTTTAGACTGTTAGCCCTATCATTTTAAATTTTTTCAACAAAACAATTTACAAGTAAATTTTTTTTAACGAAGTTAAGTGTGAAATAAATGAAGAAATCACATTCTTGTCCATAAATTAATTGTGGTAACTGGCCGCTATATCTTGGATTTTGGATTTTTATTGATTTGCGCATGTTTTGGATTTCTAACTAACAAAGTAGACAATTTAACTCTCTACAATCTTTATATGGTCAATATTGTTGAAAAACTTAATTTTTTATTAATAAGCAAAACGTGTAAAAAATTAGGAGAGTGGTTCTATTTTTTCAGGTATTAAAGGACTTTAATAAAAAAATTAGTATTATAGATAAATTTTGATGAATTTCTCAAGGACATTTAAGATTAGAAAATATATATCTATAGCAATGTAATAAAGTGGCCACTGCATGTTAACGTTTTTCCCCAAAACCAGCTTTGTATGAACATTTAATTGGTAAACTTTTTCAATTTTTTTGATATTGGACCTTAAATTTTGTGCAGTTGCTTTTTTAAATGGAAAATATGTAACCATAATGCTGAGAAACTCACTATGTCACTATTTACATTTTTATTATATTTACCGCATACTACCAGTTTGGAGTATTTTCTCAGCATTTACAAAATTTTTCATAAAAAAGTATTCAATTTTATTAAAAATATTAGGCCTACCACGTAAAAATAGCTCTGCGGTGGTGTGGAAATGAGTTCTTCAGCCGCGCCTTCCTCTTGAGTGTATTCCCGGCCATGATTTAGATATCGTACCAAAAACTTTTTTATACAAAAATTGTTGGGAATTGAGCGTTCCCCAACTTTGTTATTTAGATGTATCTCTTATTTTGAATAAAAATGCTCCTAAAGTTGAAAAAACCGCGCCACTCTCCTAATTTTTCAAAATTTTTTCTTAAAACATTAACCTGTAAATTTTTTTCTTATATCGAGTTTAATCTAAAATCATTGGGATATGTAAAAAAATACTACTAGAGTAACCAAGAAAAAAAAGCGTCGAAAGCTCTACCTTTGCGGTGGTGTGGAAATGAGTTCTTCCGCCGCGCCTTCCTCTTAAACGCGTTCCCGGCCGTGATCTAGACGTCGTACTAAAAACTTGTTGTAAAAACTTGTTGATACAAAAGTTGTTGGGAATTAAACGATCTATAAGTTTGTTATTTACATGTATGTCTAATTTTGAATAAAAATGCTCCTAAAGTTGAAAAAATAGCACCACACTTCTAATTTTTCAAAATTTTTACTTAAAAAATTAGCCTGTAAATTTTTTTCTTATATCGATTTTAATCTAAAGTCATTGGGATATGTAAAAAAATATTACTCGAGTAAACGAGTAAAAAAAGCGTCGAAAGCTCTACCTTTGCGGTGGTGTGGAAATGAGTTCTTCCGCCGCGCCTCCCGGTCGTGATCTAGAAGTCGTATCAAAAACTTTTTTATTCAAATTTTGTTGGGAATTGAGCGCTCCACAACTTTGTTATTTAGATGTATCTCTTATTTTGAATAAAAATGCTTCTAAAGTTGAAAAAACCGCGCCACTCACCTAATTTTCCAAAATTTTTACTTAAAACATTAACCTGTAAATTTTTTCTTATATCGAGTTTAATCTAAAGTTATTGGGATATGTAAAAAATATGGACTTAATATGGAATGTTACAATTATGTCAACATACATTTAAAAACGCGTATAGGGAATAAACAATTTTAACCAAATTTATATGTTAATATTTCATGAGCGAAATTGAATAATAATATAAGTTTTTCACGAAAGGGAAATATTGTCATCGGTTCCTTTTGTATTGACTAACAGTTCAGAACAAGAAAGAATCAATTATCTTCGAGTACACTAAAGTACACCAAAGAAAAAAAAAAGACACTTTAATTTGAATGGAAATACGTTAGGCGATGGCGTAACGACGCCTCACCAGAAATGAGACGTCAGACGCAACATTCGCCAAGAGCATCTTATGAAACAGTGCGAAAACTTTTGTTTCGTTTATTTTTTACCATCAAGATGTATTGAATTATGGTATTATTATGTAATAATGATTTATTAGACATCAAAATATAATTTTTTATAAATATATACCAGGAAGCAGTAATAGTAGTAAGATGAGATTTTGTTGATTTTTTTGGCAGATCCTTAATATTTTTTCTATGTATTTCTTTATAAATACAAATATAAACAATCGCGACTTATTAGAGGAAATTATTAGTTTTTTTCGGTCATATGACTTTTAAGGTTGAACTGACCAGTGTAGACAAACAGCGTATCTTCTCGTTTGTTAGGGAAAGTCAAGGCCGTAGCCAGAATTATTGGTGGGGGTGGAGTTTATGGGACTGTGTCACATAAAAAATGAGTAATTTTGCTCTATTTTTTTTAATTCTCCTCTAGTCTAAAATTCAGACAAAATATTAAAGGTATATGTTTTTATAAATTAATTAAAAGCAGAATTAATAACATAATTTTTCATTTTATTACATAATAACACAATTAAAAATAATTGCAAAAAAAACATTACTCTTCTATATTTTTTTGACACGAACTTATCAACAACGTCATCTGTAGAAATGCTGATGTCGCGATGAGTTGACATAAGGGCTAATCCGCTCAGTCGGTTTTGCCCACTTGATTTTCGTAAGTCATTTTCAATCTTCTAAGTGCTGAAAATGGTCAGCTTTACAAGTTGTAACTGGAAGAGTTGTAAAAATCTTCAATAATATGATAAAATCCTGTATTGCATTCTCCCAGAGTTTCAATAGCGCACGATGGACGGTCAAATTCATTCATTTCCCAGTAAATTTTTCACAAGTCAAATTCAGCTTCAAGTAATGACAGATCAACTTTTTTTCTCATACATTTTTAAATTTTCAATGTTTAATGAAACAAAAGGTTTCAAATACACCGATGGCAATAACGAATTTAAACATGAAAAAACTTTTTTGTGGTTGAGGAATCTATCTATTAATTGTTGAATATTCAATGTTTTCCAGCATATTTTCAAACCGATCAACAATATTTTGAACGTGATCAATTGCATATTTCAAATGACAAAGAGGTGATTGTAAAATCTTGCAGAGCGTCAAGGTATATGAAAAAACTTTGGCAACAAAGCAGATACTAACGACAAACTCTCCATTAACCATAGCCTTTACAAATGAAGAGTCTTTGGAGGAATTAGCTGTATCCGAATCGTTTTATTTAGTTGTGAAATAAATTTTATAAATTAAAAATAGATTTCGTCTCAAAATTTCAACCCCCTAACCCCCCCGCTGGCTATGGCTTTGGGAAAAATAGATCTGAATACTAATGACTTGAATGGCGAAAATTATTCATATTTTCATCCACTAAAAAAATATTCCTAAGTATATTCAGCTTTTGCTATCATCCGATAGAAACTCAGAAACTCTAAATTGAGGTTGAATGCCAAGGTGAAAAACATTGTAAACCAATGTCATCCATATATCCTCACAATAGCATATTTTATAACAAGAAATGAAAATACTGTTTTTTCTTAAAGTGAAAATTTGTCCACCAGCGAAGAGAACGAACGAAAAAAAGTTATTTGATCTCAACTTAATTAATATTCCTACACTAGAGCGAAAAAGAAGAAAGGGAAAGAAGGTAAAGAAGGGAAAGAAGAATTCTACGTAAAAATGAGGTAAAGAAGAAAGTGAAGGACATTTGATATTTGGCAGAACGAGGGGTTATAGTAAATATAAGGGAAGGTAACTAAACACTTACGATCTACCTAAACAACAATTGTTCACTGTTAACATGCATCTTACTTTAATTTAATATTTTATCACTACCTTCTTTTCCTGTACCACAACTTTCCCCCCTTTAACTCCCCTTTTAACCAGTGTGCGTACAACCAACCATGTACCTCCCTTTTTACTTTCCGAACAACAGAGTTGTATAGAAGTAAAGTATTGCGATCATGATATTTTGACCATACCCAAATTTTAACGGATCTTTACGTTTTGAAGTCACCTGAATCCATTTATACCATTTCTAGCATGATGTCTGTCTGTGTGTGGGTGTGTGTGTGTGTCTGTGTGTGTGAACACGATAGCGTCTAAACGGCTGAACCGATTTAAATCAAATTTTATATACATATTTAGGGTAGCAAGGAGACGCCCTGTATAGATTTAGGTGTTAATCGGACAACCGGAAGTGACAGTTGCTATAGTGTAACTTCTACAATATTAAATTTATTTTAGTTTCTTAAAATTTAGAATTGTAATTATTATAGCCAAAATTAAGAATTTTTTTAAAATTTCTTGTAATTTGGTTATAAGTATAAAATAAATAAAAAAAGTAAATAGCATATCCGAAAACGATCCAAAAGTACTATGTGTGTAAATTATTTCATAATTTTAACATAGTATTTGTAAAAGTTATAGCAAAAAATGAAAAAAATTTAAACAATTCAATGGAACCCAAGAATTTTTGACAAAAAATTAATTATTTATTGACTTTAAAATTATTCAAAAATAGGTTTCATTTTTTTTTAAGGTTAATATTAAATTGTAGAATTCATAATTTTTTTTTGAAATTTAATATAAATTTAAAAAAAATTGAATAACTTAAAAAATATTAAAGATATTAAAATGGGATTGATACCATTCGATAGGTAATATAAAACTCTAAATTTAGAAAGTATTTTAGTATTTAACATTGTAATTGTTCTAAACAAGATTTAAAAAAAAAATATTTTTTTGTCTTTTGTTTTATCGAAAATGGTAGAACAAATGAAAAAAGTAAATAGTACATCCGAAAGTGATCAAAAAGTACATTATGTGTGAAATATTTCATAATTTTAAAATAGTATTTGTAGAAATTATACAAAATTATAAAAAGTTAAAAAAAAATTTTTAGAAAAAATTAATTTTTGTAAACAATTAAACAATTACTTTACTAGGAGTGTTCGGAAAGTTGGATGGGATTACCCCCTCATTTTTTAAATAAATATAATAATTTTATAACTTTACAATTTCAATAAATTATAATAAATTATTTGGTAAGTTGTACTTTAGTTTCTCCCCCAAGCCCTAATAATTATGTATTCTAAGCCTGATGATGGCAGTTCGCCGAAACTAGTTGCCAACCGCCTTCATTTTGTGGTAATCGACTTAGAATTTTATAACTTCAAATTGTTTGATATATAAAGTTTTTGATTATCATTTTTTTTATAAACATGATACAATATACAGTATGTCCCCCTAAGTTGGAATCATATGAAGAACTTTTTTATTATTAATTTTACGAAAAAAAGTTATTCTTCATAAAAAGTTCTGCATTATCTAAAACCTAGAATACAGTCAACAAATATCAATTTTTTTCAGTGGTATACGAGGTTTGTCAAAAAATATGAGTTTTACTTAAGAGTAAAGTACCTTTAAATTTGACAATATCGAAAAATGTTCCTAAAAAAAGCTGATCATAATTAAAAATTACGTTTTTTAATCATATATTTTTATCATTATTTTTATATATCTATGCGTAAAATAATTATGTCTATAACTCAGGTTTATGTTGAAACAAAATACCGATTTTCTAGTATCAAGTTAAAGATTTTAATATGATTTTTTTCAGGTAGAAAAGTCATCAGATACTTTATATATAAATAAGAGGTGATCGTTTGAAAATAGATACTTTTGTTGGCAATACTATACACAGTTTCCCTCTTGTCGATCGACCGTCTTGAGGGTCCGGATTTGAAGAAGATAAAAAGTAAAAGAATTTCAATAAACAAACACTTCTTTCGTTTCCCCGAAAGGTAATTGGACACCTAGAGAGTTTCTGTGACTTGTAACATGAAGTAATATCGGTACAGAAACGTCCAATAATAATATATAAAAGGAATCGTTTTCTTTTCAAATAAAATTATTTTGAGATGTTTACAATCATTCACAATAGATTTTGTACTTTAATACCCCAGATATATCACCTAATATATTTTTATTTGATTCGAGCGTATCCGTATAAATATGCTAAAAATAATATTTATTTTTTATATTAAAAAATATATCATATTTCCACCAAACCAATGTTTATAAAATTTTTTATTAAACATAAAATAATTTGTTCTTTGATATTTTCCATCAATATATATGCTAGTAGAAAAGATAGAAGAGAAAGCGTTCACTCTAATTTTATTTATTATGTTCAAAACTACCCAAAAATGGGAAATTCCCAATAAATCAATATCACTGTTGATAACTGACTGACTGAGTTACTAATTTTTTTGTTCTTCTTTGTATGTAGCGAGAAAGTAAAAAGATCCGTACACAGCTGTATATATTTTTTATATTTATTTTCCTATATTATATTTTTACTCAATTTAACCTATTTCTAGGTCACCCTTTAACTCGACAAATTATGTTAACGGTAACCAAAATGACTAACAATCAATTTGTAAATTTACGTTCCTACGCTTGAAATGCAATGTAAATATCGCTATTATCAAATATTAGACGGTAAGTTTTTTTCGTGAGATTTATGAATACTTTCAAACAAATCGGTTCTATGTGTACATTCACTAGTAGAAACAAGTTAAGGATAAATATTAGAATAGGGAATACAAATATAGATTTTCTTGATAACATGAGTTTACTAGTTCTTTAAAGTTTCTATATATGATGACCCATTAGTGTGTCGAAAGTCAAATATCTCTACATTAAATGAAACAGAAAAGTCAATTTTGTACCTTTAATTATTATTATATACTAGGTTCTATACATAGTAATAAAGAACAAGAAGTGTTTATTACACACTACAAAAAGTAAAACTGCTCAAAGAAATTGTTAAATGGAAGACATTTATTAAAACTAAAATAAAACTGAAGATTTTCTTACAGTGAAAATTTTATACTTGTTGTTTTAAACCAATCAGGTTTTGACAGATTACTATGACGACAATCTGAATTTTCAGAAAAATTTTTCGGTCAATTATATTTTGGTCATGCCCAGCATATCTTAATGAACTGCTCTTCTTGCACTCCATTTTTTACCAAACTTGATACTGCCATGGCTCTTTTTGAATGATTTGTCACTTTAGTTTTTTTAATGTCAATTCCAATTTTGGAGGCAGATTCTTTTAACAAAGATTTTTTATGATAATGTCAGGATTTTTCAATTACTTTTTTGAAAATTTCTCATCTTTTTTTAAGGATTTATAAATATGTTTCATTGATTTTTCTGCAGATTATTCAAGGATTTTTCAGGAATTTTTAAGCACTTTTCAAAAAATTTTCTAAAAGGCTGTTTAAGGATTTTTGATGTTTGGAAAGATTTTTCAATGACTTTATTGAAAATTTCTCATGTTTTTTTTTCAGAATTTTTTAAGAATTTATTAAAAATATTTCATGGATTTTTGTGCAGATTATTCAAGGATTTTTCAGGAATGTTCAATGACTTTGCAAATAACTGAATAGTAATTTTTGTAGTTTGGAAAGATTTGTCAAAGATTTTTTATGATAATTCAAGGATTTTTCAACGATTTTTTAGGAATTTCTCAAGTATTTTTTCAGAATTTTTTAAGGAATTATGAAGAATATTTCGGTAATTTTTGTGCAGATTATTCAAGGATTTTTCAGGAATTTTCGAGTACTTTTTAGAAAAATTTCAAACAGGCTGTTAAATGATTTTTGTTGTTTGGAAGGATTTTCCAATGATTTTTTATGATATTGCAAGGATTTTTCAAGGACTAATTTGAGATCTTCTCGTGGTTTTTTTTTCAGAATTTTTTAAGGATTTATGAAGAATATTTCATTGATTTTTCTGCAGATTATTCAAGAATTTTTCAGGAATTTTCGAGCACTTTTCAAAAAATTTTCTAAAAGGCTGTTTAAGGATTTTTGATGTGTGGAAAATTTTTCAATGACTTTATTGAAAATTTCTCATGTTTTTTTTTCAGAATTTTTTAAGAATTTATTAAAAATATTTCATGGATTTTTGTGCAGATTATTCAAGGATTTTTCAGGAATGTTCAATGACTTGTCAAATAACTGAATAATAATTTTTGTAGTTTGGAAAGATTTTTCATGAGAATACAAGGAAATTTTCAACGATTTTTTAGGAATTTCATAAGTGTTTTTTCAAAATTTTTTAAGGATTTATGAAGAAAATTTCGGTAATTTTTGTGCAGATTATTCAACGATTTTTCAGGAATTTTCGAGTACTCTTTAGAAAAATTTGAAAAACGCTGTTTAAGGATTTTTCTTGTTTGGAAGGATTTTTCAAGGATTTTTTATGATATTGCAAGGATTTTTCAATGACTTTTTTGAGAATTTCTCATGTTTTTTTTTCAAAATTTTTTAAGGATGTATGATGAATATTTCATTGATTTTTGTGCAGATTATTCAAGGATTTTTCAGGAATTTTCGAGTACTTTTTAGAAAAATTTAAAAAAAGCTGTTTAAGGATTTTTGTTGTTTGAAAGGATTTTTCAAGGATTTTTTATCATAATGTCATTTTTTTTCATAATTTTTTAAGGATTTATGAAGAATATTTCATTGATTTTTGTGCAGATTATTCAAGGATGTTTCAGGAATTTTCAAATACTTTTCAAAACATTTTCAAAAGGGCTGTTTAAGGATTTTTGTTGTTTGGAAGGATTTTTCAATGATTTTTTAAGATATTGCAAGGATTTTTCAAGGACTAATTGGAGAGCTTCTCGTGGTTTTTTTTTTCAGAATTTTTTAAGGATTTATAAAGAATATTTCTTTTATTTTTGTGCAGATTATTCAAGGATTTTTCAGGAATTTTCAAGTACTTTTCAAAAATTTTTCAAAAAGGCTGTTTAAGGATTTTTGTTGTTTGGAAGGATTTTTCAAGGATTTTTTATTATAATGCAAGAATTTTTCAATGACTTTTTTGAAAATTTCTCATTCTTTTTTCAGAATTTTTCAAGGATTTATGAAGAATATTTCATTGATTTTTGTGCAGATTATTCAAGGATTTTTCAGGAATTTTCAAATACTTTTCAATACATTTTCAAAAAGGCTGTTTAAGGAGTTTTGTTGTTTGGAAGGATTTTTCAAGGATTTTTTATTATAATGCAAGAATTTTTTAATGACTTTTTTGAAAATTTCTCATTCTTTTTTCAGAATTTTTCAAGGATTTATGAAGAATATTTCATTGATTTTTGTTCAGATTATTCAAGGATTTTTCAGGAATTTTCAATGACTTTTCAAATAACTGAATAGTAATTTTTGTAGTTTGGAAAGATTTTTCAAAGATTTTTTATGATAATTCAAGGATTTTTCAACGATTTTTTAGGAATTTCTCAAGTATTTTTTCAGAATTTTTTAAGGAATGAAGAATATTTCGGTAATTTTTGTGCAGATTATTCAACGATTTTTCAGGAATTTTCGAGTACTTTTTAGAAAAATTTCCAAAAGGCCATTTAAGGATTTTTATTGTTTGGAAGGATTTTTCAAGTATTTTTTTATCATAATGCAAGGATTTTTCAATGACTTTTTTTAAGAAGTTTTCATGTTTTTTTTTCGGAATTTTTGTGAAAGTTTCTATCGCTATCCATTTTTTTCAAAAATATTTATAAAAATAACTGCATTATTTACTAATAATAATTTTAATGAGAGTAATACTCTTAATTCTCGAAATAAACGCTTTTGGCCTCTCTGAAACAGAAAACAAAATGTCAAGTGGCTACTGGAATGAAAAAATAAATACTTCGTAGTTTTAGTCTTTTATATTCTGTTCATTTTTCAATAGAGGCCTTTTGAAAAGTCCGGTTATGAAATTTTCCATGAAAACAAATCACTTGAAGTGCGGTCAGTCCGAGAATTTTTTAAAAAAACAGTTTACATTCATTAAAACTCTTTTCGAATAAGAACAAATTGTATTTGAAATCGAGCTCGAGTGTACTTGAAAACGGTTGCCTTTTGGTCATTATGGGATTAATTCAATATCAAAACAAAGGAAATTATGTTTTTGTGATGTTTTACTAGACATAATTAATTCAAAAAATTTAAACAATAGAATCTTAATAATTAGGCATAATTGATAAAACGCCCTGTAAAGATTGCAAGACCCATTACATATATTTTATTTAGAACCACCTCGATGACCTCTATCCACCCTTGACGTATGTCCGTTTACCAATGAAACACCCTATATAATATGTGTTTAATATTTACTTAGTTACTAATAAGTCTTCATTTCATAAAATATATTTTTTAATAAATGTTATTATTGTTATTAAATCTTAAATTAATAATGTTAAAATTTTCTTGATTGCAGTTTCTAAAAGGCCAAGAATCAACGTCGATGATTGTCCACTTGAAGAATCCGATTCAGATCAAGAAGAAATCAAAAGGAATCAACAAACATCTCCCATAAATTCAACCCCAGCTCCTCTAGCTCCTACTCCATCCCCTGATCCAGTAACTAGTCCGGATCCAGATCTAGATGTAGAAGAAGACACACAAGGAGAAGCGCCGGAAAATTTGTCTATAAAACGAGAAAAACCACCGAGTCCGGAGACTCCACCTCACCAACAAGTATCAAATTTTATGCCGTTTCATCAACAATTTGCCCAATTTGCACCCCAGTATCAACCTCCGTTTGCGCAAAGAAGTCCCATAGATGTACTTATGAGGGTGTTTCCAGGCAGACGAAGATCAGATGTTGAATCACTTTTGCAAAGGTAAAATCTTCTTCTTTTATAAATAGTGGTTTTTTCTAATTGGATATTGGTGGACTCAAAAATATAGCAAAACTATTATTTTTTGTTTCATTATTACAGGTGTAAAGGTGACGTTCTACAAGCAATGGAACTAATGGTAAGTGGAACTCATGACGACATTTCAACACCATCAGCGTTTTCTCCATTGGGTCCTCCAACTAACTTCCATCGCTATAGCCCTTCCAGAAGATTTCTTTCCGCCCCATACGCCGGTACAGGATATTTACCGACGGTAATTCGACCTCCACCAGATTATTTATCACTCGTAGGACCAGTACATGACGTGTATAAAAATGAAAGTACTACCGCTTCATCGCCTGGATCTAATACTGGTTCGGATAAAACGAGTTATTCTGAATAGCCCCAATTTTATGATAACAGAAGGTATGAGTATCAATGATAGATGAATGGCTTTAGGAGAATGTATTGAAAGATTTATAAAAAAAATCGTATACCTATATAAATTTTTTTTTATTCGGTGATAAAATATTGTGTCAAATTGAATAACGGAATAACGATGTATATAACTTTTCATTTGGTTTTATCCAAACTTTTTCTTAATGTTCAATATAAAAATATTTTTCAATTAGTTTAACAATAATGACATCTAAAAATGACAAAAAAATTGAGTATCTACCAGTACATTTTTAAAATAAATGAATATTGAATGTCTGATTTAGAGATGAAAATTTAAATAATTTATTAGATCACTTTGGATTGGACTATTTTCTTATTGCCAATACTGGTCACAATATACTGATCAATGTTTAAGCTGACTTTATGCAAATTTTTATTATGTTTATTAATCGAAAATTAATAAGGTTTAAAATAGAATAATCTACTGGCAAATAGCAATATTAGAAATATTTTTCCAAAAATCCAATAAAACGTACAACATAAAATTATTTTTTAATTCCGATCATAGGCGTATAATTTGGAATAATGAGATAGTACAGTACGTGGGGGTTTTTTTGAATGCAAAAGGTGGGGTAGTATCTTGTTAAGCTTGGTGCCATAATGAAAACAAATTATTTAGGCGATACCGAGACCACATTTCGGAGTCTCGTTTCTAGTCTCGTTCATATTTCTTCAAACATTTAATTTTTTGATAATAAAAGATTCCTGCATAGGTTACAATAAATTTACGAAATCTAATAGCTGTAAAATATTTTATTTTATATAAAATGACACTCTCAATGTGTTTCGAATTTTTGAGGGTAATAAAATTTTGTGACTCAGTGGAGTCTTAGGTACCCACTGGTCAGAAACTATTGTATACTCTTTATACAATACAGAAACTACATTTGTTGTTGCAGGTTGACGGTTTACTTATTATATAAAAGGTTTGTAATTTTAAACAATCGAAATATTATAAATTCGACTTTAAAACAATAATTACGTGAAATAAAATTTACAATTCTATTAAAAATAGGAGTAACGAAATCAACATTAATACGCCCTCCAGTACAAATTCGATCATTGTATTTTTTTTAATAACGGTTTCAGTTATCTGCGATATAAAAAATAATTTATAATAAAATAATATTTTTAAACTAATTAACATTTTTTATGTGTATGAATGAAAAACAGTTGTATTTTATTATAAAAAACAAAAATAAATTAATAATCAGGCATTTATAAATTACAATACAATTAATAATTACCTCGTTTTGAAGAAATAAGTTCTAGCAATAAAGAGATTTGACGAGACGAGACAAATGGTTACGAAACGAGACCGAGACTGAAACGAGACTTATTTTTTTCTCAACTAACGAGACCGAGACGAGAGTTTTGAAATTCTCGCCTCGTGTGAAGCCCTAGACATATACATAGAATTGTTTTTTTCTTAATGCGACAATTCGTCCATAGAGGCGTCAAAGCAAAAATTCATATTCAGATTTTCAATTTGAAATCAACATTTTATTTTATATAAAATAATTTTAAATAATTTTAGATTTTTTACTGATTTATTCCTTGATAAGCGAAAATAATTTTTTGCTGTTATTTTACCTATTTTTAAGATGTTTTCTTCGAGACTTCGTCAAAAAGGGTTAGAAAATTTGATGAGAAAAATGGGGGAGGGGGCACCATTCATATGGTAAAATGAATATGGTTAAATTTCGCATTGATGAAAGAAAAATTATGTTAAATTTTTTTTTACCACATGCGGTTGAGGTTGACAATACATTGAACATTAAAGTGAGAGAATTAAGTAATCAATCAAAAACGGCGAATTATAAATACTCATATATGGTAAGATTATTCAACGGCAACATTTTTTTTTTTTTTCTTCAAATCTAATGTTTTACCAATATTTACTTTAAAATTATCTAGGTTATGTTCCTTTTCTTCTCCAATCTGCTCTTCTTCTTTTCTTCTTCTTTCCCATTCGGTCAATTAGTGGTCTTTTACTCCGTCCGTGGTGTCCCTTGTTTAGTGCTGTCAACTGTCAATTGTCAATCATACCTGTCGCTTATTCACTTGCCATGGTGGTTGAACTACGCAGTTACTAAATTTTTAAATTTTTATCATTTTTGCTTAATAGTGCATCGTAGGATGCACTTCGATAACATTATTTAATTACTATAATTGTATATTTCTCCCTCCATTATGGAGTTTTAGGAAGCAATTATTTTTTTTAAAAAAGTTTTATAAATTGTTCGGTTTTGTATATTAAGACTATTGGTTAAAGTTTTAATTTTTTATTATGTGAATTTCATGCCTTATCGTGTAATTTGTCATACTTGACTAACCGCTTTCTGTAGGTAATCACTTATTTACCAATTTCTTGTAATCTAATATTGTATTTTATCTTATAGGCCTGATGATGGCCATTGTTTGACCGAAACATGTTGCTATTTAATTGTCAAAAACTTTAACATTATATAAATTATTGTGGTATGACTTAGTGTTTTATTATTCGTTTAATTGATCAATGTTCAATGCCTTATCAACCTCAAAAATTTGTGCTAACCGCATGGTGTTAAATAAATTTTTAACATAATTTTTCTTTCATCAATGTGAAAGTTCACCATATTCATTTTACCATATTATGAATGGTGGCCCCTCTTTTTTTCATCAAGTTTTCTAACCCTTTTTGACGAAGTCTTGAAGATGGCAATACATAATCATCCAGTGTGTACACACCTATTTGATTTTAAGAAATAAATCTATCAATAAAGATCTCGATATATCATATCACTAGAAGCCTCCCCACCATCTGTTAATGTAATATATCCCGATAGTGGCAAATGAGGGGAAAATCACCACAGTTTAATTCATACAATGACTGGTTGCACACGCCACTGTGTTTACAATATAATTTATACGATCTGGTAGCTACAGGCTAACAATAGAGACCTAATAACTGGCTTCATGTATTCAATACACAGGCAGGGCAGGGTCGATGAAAAGCAAGGGATGAGACTTGATTCATATGTATTTTATAATTAAATTTTGATGTGATTGTTCGCTCGGAAACTCCCGACTGAAACTTCTAACTCCTGCCGCGTCGGGCCACTTTTAATTGTTCCTGTACCTCTCGGAGTTTTATTAAAATTTATTCTGTATTCAGTTTGAAATATATTTATTTTTTTGTATAATCAATTTGATTCAACTTAAAATATCACTAAATAATATTTGATTTTAACCACTAAAGAAATCGGATTTTTTTTTTTTCAGGAAATAAAGGTGTTTTATTTTCCTAGTTAACCCATCTTATTATTAATATTTTTTACCATGACCTTTTGTAACAATCTGTACATTATAAATGATTGTTAAAATTAATAATTATATTTTGTTTTGACTTTACTGGGAAAAATAAAAAAAAATGTCATTAATTAAATTAATTATTGTATATAAATTATATTTTTTAATAAAAAAATGTCTTTAAAAAAGTCATTCTATTTATCATTAAGCTGATATTAATTTTACAATTGTGTACCTTTAAGTCCAATGCTTTAATATACATAAACCATAATTTTTATTTCACTTGTAAAATAGTTTATAACAATGAATGATAAAATAATTTTCACTTTGTAAATAATATTGTATTATAGAAGATGTTGTGTAATGTAGACTAAAATTAAATAAATAGTATTATTACGTTAATTTGTGTATCATATATATATTTAAAATTAGGTACCATTTTTGAAGGAAATATGAAAGTGTATACGAGAAATAAATGTTATTAAATGAAAATTGTCTTTTATTTAGTATAGCGAAAAATATACATAATACGTTCTATAATTTCTGATGACTGGGCAGTCAGAAAATATGCTTCTATTATTCTCGAAGGACCACATCATTTAAGATAATGATGGTGCTTGATTTTATATTAAAAAACATATCGTAGGGACATCGGTCGCCAGTCATTCTCGAGAAAAAAAATCGTAATTTTTGATAACCATATTTAAATCTGAATTAAGAAGTGTAAGTCAGTGTAACGTTTTTTTTATTTATTTATTATGATTTAGCTCAACTAATTCTTTTGGGTTCGTCACCACGAATAGATCTTGAAATATACCAAATAGAATATTATAAAAAAAGTGAACAGTAAGGGCGGTAGTTAATTATTTTTTTTAGTTTCATATTAAAAATAATTGACAACAAAACTTTGGTATATTTTCAAAATAGGTTTTGTTTTCTTTTTTTTGTTTAGTTAAAGGAAAAATAAATTATGGTAAAAATTAAATTGAATTTATTTATAACAAAAATAAAAGAGGGCTTCTTATTTTTCTTATTTCTTTTCACTAAGATTTTTCTTATGGTGATGCATTCATCAGAAGGTAAACCAGGAGGTGATGCGTTCAAAAAAAAGATACTTCTGAAAAAAGGTTGTTGTTCCCAAAGGAAAAAAACTTCTCTTGCATTTGTTGCTTCCAAAGAAAAAAACTTTTCTTATTTGCTACTCCCAAGAAACAAATTACTCCCAGAAAAAAAAACGATACTGCTCCCAGAGAAAAAACTCAAAAATTTTGATGTGAAAGATAACAATAAACTTTTATACATTTATAATTCAATAGGGTAATATGAGAAGAGAGATGGGCGGACGTGTTATATATTTTCAGGAAAGGTGGAACTTACTGTAGAAATGGTAATTGCTGATAACAGAACTAAAGGTAAATTTAGATTTTAAAATATACAAGGTGAGAAGAAAAATTAATTATAGTGTGGCTCAAGGAAATAAAAACGTAACATCAGAACGTTTCAGAAAAAAATGTTCACGCTGAACGGTATTTTACTAAAAAAAACATTGCTTATGTACAACTAGCAGAGCCTATATAGGTTGTTGAAAACGACTGTTTACTTCAGAGTGTTTATAAGACAAAGATAAAACTGAGGCGAACGATGCGTCTGAAGATAAGTTGACCTAATTTGATTGGCAGACAATTTGTAGCGTGATCCTTTGTAATGCTGAGTGTAATTCAACTAGCAAAATGTAGAACAAAATAGTAAGACAATACTTTTTGTCTCGTATGAGAGCGACAGAGAGGGAGGAGTTAGAAATTAGACAGATATTATTGCTAAAGAATGTTGGATGTTTATAGAATTTTTACTGACATGGTTATACAGGCTAGGACTTACAGAAAAGTATTTTAATTAATTTTCTTTGTTGGAGATAGTAACAGGATGATTTGAACTTAAAACTCTGGGTAAAGAACTCCGCAAAAACCTTATGGAAATTGTCTCCCGGTCAAATTGGCTGAAACAAAAGTCTCAATGGACACAAAGCTTAATTTTGCTTATTTTGGCTCCTACGGAGCTCGAAAGCTCCACGAATTCCCATTATTTACTACTTAAAAGAATAATCTCTTCGAACGTTTAGTATTTGCTGCGTTAACAAAAAGTACCCTATTATGTTTTAGAGGTCGCTGCATCCAAATCCAAGGCCAATATAATAATTGTGGTATATTTTACCATGCAAATTGTAACGCCACTGGTGTGTATTTGTAAATTAATAGAACCCTTTTTTGTATATGTTTTTAATAAATATACAGTTTGTATACTCGTAAATGAACTTACTAATTAAAGTTAATATCAGTTATGGAGAAAGCAAGTTTTATTTAAATATCCGAATATTACAGTTGACAGCTGTCAAACAACAAGCAATAATCAAAATTAATAAAATCCTCATGTAAATATATGTTTTTGAGGTGGCCGAGTTTAAAACTGATATCAAAAAGACTATATTGACAGTTTAGAGCTGTCAATTAACTGTCAAACAACAGGCAATGTCAATTTTATCGATTTCGAGTGTTACATGCTGTTTGACAGTTATCTGACAGCTGTAAATTGTCAATATCGTCTTTTTGTGACAGTTTTAAACTCGGCAACCTCAAAAACATACATTTACATGGGGATAATATCAATTTTGATGATCACAGCTGTCAACTGTCAATATCATCTTTTTAGCATTAGTTTTGAACTCATACCCCTCAAAAATATATATTTACATGTAGATTTTATCAATTTTGCTTATTCCTTGTTGTTTGAAAGCTAGTTGACAGCTGTCAACTGTCAATATTATTATATTGGCATTAGATTTGGATGCAGTGACCTTGAAAACATAAACGGGGACTTTTTGTTAACGCAGCAAATACTAAAATTTCGAAGAGATTACCCTTTTAAGCAGTAAATAACGGTGAATCAGTAGGAGCCAAAATAAGCAAAATTGAGCTTTGTGCTCATTGAGAATTTTGTTCAGGATGCCGAATCGGACAACATATCTAAATTTCAGCCAATTTGACCTGGTGCCAATTTCCATAAGGTTTTTTGCGGGGTTCTTTATGAGACAAGACACATGGCAACAAAATTTAAATGCGTATATTATTTTGGAAGAACAGTACTTTATACTAGCACAGAAGACAGAAGAAAAATGCTCTGAAACAGACGATGATAGATATGAATCTATTTTTAGATATTGCTTTTGTTTCAAGTTCTATTCGTTTAAAAAACATGATTGCACAGTAATAAAGAGTTAGGAAATTATATTTATATTATATTAACTTGAATTTTAAAAACATATATGGTTAGGTTTATGAATTCTGGATAAATTTTCAGTGAAATTTATCAAGGCGTTTAACAGAAAAATGGCCACAGTAAAATAAAAGATATAAATTAATATTTATTCCCATTGACCTGTCTAATTGTCTGTAAGGTGCGTTAAATACAGTGGTGTATGTAGATAAAATATAGGAGTAATAAATACTAGATATTTCTTATGTTTTATAAAAACAAATTTATACCTACAGCGATAATATGAAAATAATAAGATGTTTTAATTTTCTAAATAAATAAAAAATAATTAGAATTTGTTTTAAAATGTTTATATTTTCTTTTTATTCCAATTAGGAACAGTTAAACACATCAGTAAAGTAAAGCTCCCATGCTGATACAGAATTATAACAAGGTTTTTGTACTAATTGTTTATTGATTTATTACTAGTTAGGGATTCCGTAGTAACATGTACATAAATTATTTCTTTTTCTGAAAAAAAAAATATTTTTTTACTTTCTCATTACGCAATAGAGTAGCAGTAACAGTAACTCTAAAGAATACTATCGATAGGTATTCTTTGGTAAGTATAAAATATTAAGTTTCCATAAGCACACGAGTATCTATTTTTAACACTACTTACGAGCTGCACAGTGATCCATAACTAATGGTATAATCAATATTATCAACAGTACCAATGTGATAAGACCATGACAAATTAAAAAATATATTAGCACTTTTTCTTTAGCACTTTCCGATTTAGCATCATAAGAAATATCTTCCATGCCATAACGTTCATCAGTTTCATCTTCGAAAGCAGCTACGGCTGGAATAATTGTGGTTGGAATATCTTCTACTTGGTTATCCTCATACTCATAATCGTATTCATAGGTATGTACGGATTCTCTTGATTCGGTCATTGTATGCATTTCCTCCATTTTTATTATTTTAGGCTTAGAATAATAAAATGGTGACAGTAATGTGACAAATTACTTAACAATCATGATAATACTATTGTACTATCCTATTTAAATATCTATCTACTATAGACGTTCCACGTAAATGGCTCAAGGTCAACTTGTTATTGTGTTTTGGGACCAGAGTCCTCTGTTAGTATGAATAATTAAATTTAGGTTGGCTGCAATGATGAAATTTCAATTTTTATTAGATAAAAGTTTGCTGTACTGGTACTTTTTGGTTTAGTTTATGTGAATGTGACAGTAATTTTCTTAAAAAAATTGTGTTTCTAATTAACGTTTATTGCTTTTTCAATTTTCGAAACAATGTCTTATAAAGAAAAACGTTTTGTACCAAATTGTGTAAATACGTTTCCAAACCCGCAAATAAGGATATTGAACGATTTAAAAAATAGTTACATGTTTTAAATAAAAACAGACTTTTCTATAAAAAAAATTGTGTCAACACAATCTAAGGAAAAAGTTGAACACTTACGAAAAACGCCGATTTTCACAAATCATCTAGAGCATATAAATATGACTTTCCAAAAAAAATAAATTGCCGCAACCAATATTTAACACCTTTTTTCTTAATTTTAAATTTCGATTTTTTTGAAGTTTGGATTAAAATTATGACACATTTGACGCTTTGAATTGATTTAAGAGTAAAATTATGACACATTTGTTGTTTCGAATTGATTCTGTGTTAACCATTCAAACATAAAATTGTCATTTACACATGCGTTGTTAACTTCACATCATTGTCATACCAGAACCAAGAAAGCGATGTTGCCATATATAAATAATGAAAATGATGTATTTAAAAAAAGATTTAACTATAACTCAAAGCTGACCAGTTACTGGACTAATTTAACTACCTAAGACCTATCCAATTTTTAATATGCCCAACAAGGATTAAGGATGTAAATACAACAATTTTTCTAAAGACAGCATTTGTAGCACTGTATTCTAGATTTGTCTAAAGACAGCGAATCAAACACTGTTATTACATATTTTTGTGTTCTTTTTTCACCAACTGGCCCAATGAACCTATTTTTTTCTCAATTTAATTCAAAAATTACCTCTGCTTCCCGACCAACTGACACAGATCAAAGAATATTATTTCGTTCTTATCAGCTTAATATCAATATCGCTGAATAATGAAAATCAGTTGCTATGTTTTGTATCGCACCATTTTTATATTTTGAAAAAAAAATTAAATATATTGTCCAATCAATATAAATCAAAAAAAGCTGATTTAAGATATTTTACACAACTTGGCAACATCATGTAAGTCATTGTGATGTATCTAAACAAAACTAACCTTAAAAATAATATATTTATAAAAATGGAAAAAGGGTCTTTAATAGTGGTTGCGGCAGAAAATTTATTTTGGAAAGTGATATTTACACTATGTAGATGATTTATACCAATTTTTATGAAAATCAGAGAGTTTCGTAAATGCTCAACATTTACCCAATCGGATAGATTTAAATGCCGTTCAAACTTTACATTAACCTGGTAAGCCAAAAAATATTCTGTTTAAATACATATAAGAATTTGATTAATTATACGGCCATCATCATCATCATCATCATGCAGTATGTATTAAATATTTCGAAAGAAGATTTTCTCATATCTACTATTCATTTTTATATAGTAGATTTTATCTGGGACCAGGCAAGTTTTGAGAAAAAAAAATTTAAATGCGCAACTCTGTATATTTTAAAATTCCATTGCTTTATTTATTTTATTATAACGCATTATAGAATTAGATTGTAACAAATGTATAAATGCTGTAGTTTGTTCCGCTGATTTTTAACATTTTAAATTTCCCGGTATTCTGGGCAGATGAATAATGTGGAAACAGAACACCAGATTGGTCCATCATAATATATAATAAAATTTGAAAATTTATCATTACAGCCAACTTAAATTTAATTTTTCGTACTGACAGAGCCATCTGGGGCTCTGGTCCCAAAATACAAAAGCAAGTCATTTACGTGGAACGTCTATAGTAGATACTCTTTGACATTATCCGCTTGACACTTGCGGTGTTGCCGTTGTTTCATTTTAATATAAGCAGTTATAGTAATGTCCTAAAACAAGTCGTTTTCTGAGTCTCCATAGTTTATTTTCATATTTAATAATTTTATATCATTTCCGATAACTTCAGATTTCTGCAACATTTACTTCATCAAATGTAAGCTCGCCATCAGATTTCCTAGACTTTGAAGGTTGCCTAGTATTGAAGATAAACTTAATCATCTATCCAATTATTCTTACGGTTTTTAGAAACTTGGAAGGAATATCTATATTTTTCTGTGGGAGTTACTTTCACAACAAGAATATTCTTTGGGGCTTGGGGCAGAATCGGCCAATGATAAAATTTCTGATCTCAATAATATCACTGTTATTAAATTTTTTCCAAGGCAAAGTAGAATCCAAAGACAGAGTACATTTAGCACAATGTAGTTTCAATAAAGATCCAGAAAAAAGCAAAATGGGCAGACAAATCACGAGAACGTATAAACAGTATACTAAACTATACACGTAGCTGCATTAGACTCGGAAAATTAAAAAAGGTAGAGGAAAAATTGGTACGAAAATTCCATATTGTCTTCTCTATGAAAAATCGCATCTAAGTCAAGATTATTTTAAAACTCAAAAAATTTCTTTTAATGAAAGAAAAACAGTAGCAAAAACTGCAATGCGTTTATAAAATGTATAGTTTATTTAAGAAAACTTTATCCATTAATGTATCTTGATTTAGAAATGAAAAGAAAAAGCTGGAATTAAAAAAAGTGGACCTATTGAAAATACTTTAAAAAGTAATTTTTCTAATATCGTCTTATTACAAACAATAATTGTAAAAATGGAGCATAAAGGATAAGAACAAGAGTTGAGCATCAAAATATCTATAACAATCATGATTATAAACTAATAATGTTAAAACAGGTACAGTTTGTTTAACCATCCTCTACCGTTACGTCATAATCGGTGACGTAGTCTGTTTTACTTGTGTCCTATATTGAATTTTGTATTTCGGACCTTTTTACATAATTTAGTGATTTTTTTTTATTGTAACCTCCGTTTTTTTAAATGATTTGTTTAAAATTTCTAGCTTGGGGATGTTTAACGTTCCTAAACATGATTTTTGAATGAATTAAAAAAAATTACGGATGATCGAATCGTGATTAAATGGCGAAAAAAATGTATTATACGATTATATTTTTGGGGTGAACCCAAACGTTGTAGACTGCATTTAACGGTAGGAGCGGTATTGCGGCGTCTCTTTCTCTTAGAAAGTAATTAATCAACTTCAAAATTAAACTTTGCGCTTTCTTATTATACCGGGAAGGCATTTTGACAATAAAAAATTAATTGAACTGTCAAAAATAATAAATGACATTTACGTCGACATTAGTTAAGAAATACGTTAATGACGTCATAATTTGGTCTCATCCATTTCATGATTGAGAGATCAAGTTGGACAATGTATGACGTAAAGGCAAAGGATGGTTAAACAAACTCTATCATTTAATTTAATGGTATAAACGAATTCAATTTAATATTTGGCGAGCGCATATTTTATTCGAAACGATATTTACAAAATAGTTTTGTAGGAAAAAACTGGATCAAATAATAACATCGAAAAGCATAGAGTAGAAAAATAAATAAATTTATTATTTTATTATATTGACATTGACATTATTATAAATATAAGTTCAAATCAGATGCAAATCACCCTTTCTTTAGATTTTATTAACCCAAGCACACGTTCGCAGCAGTTCCCCAATGATTCGCCAGAGGGGCCTGCAAGTGACAGACATTCTCGCCGCCCTTCTCGCCGCTATCTAGATTGGCACTACTTAAAAATGAATTACAATTATAGAGAGAGCGACATGTTTGTTACAACCATTGTGGAGTGCGGTCCGTTTCTATGACCCTTCAAAAATTAATTATATAACCTATGTTTAGCGGTCACATGTCATTGTTGCAGACTCGTGACGTGACGGATACAGTACGGTAAGGGTCCTTTTACGTTGTTTGTGAGTTTGTTTTCGACGATTAGGGACTTAATAAATTATTAACGAGCCAACAAACATAAAATCCAGGCGATCGGAATGTATCTGAATAACGGATAATTGATTTAACTAAAATAGGTTGTGTTTTAGTTCATTAGATTTTACATCGATTTGTCATTTACAGCAAATTATATCAATCATATAAAGCGACGATTTAGTAAAGGATGTTAAATTATCTTGTCTTTCCAAATGGGAAATATAATAGCCTTAAAATACAGGATTCATATCTTTAGTTTCAAAAATAAATGGAATGCAACCTCTTCCTAAACGTTTGTACCATCCATTAAATTTCTTGGAATTATTTTTGACCAAAAATATATCGATAAGTAACCAATCAATAATTTGTTAGTGACGTGTAAATCTACTGGCTAATCAAACTACATTATTTTTATGTATAGATCAATAATGCGTTCCCAAATAGATTATTTTCCACATAGATTGATCTAATATTTCCTGATATATTCTAAATAAATTTAAATTCCCTTTTCTTCCGTAGGCAGATGATATTTCTCGTTGTAATATATAGTGTGTCCCAAAAAGCTTTGGACAAATGGAGACACAGTTTATATTACATTTTACAAAACAATTGTAATCGAGAACAAAATGATCATCAGACGTTAAGAGTCCATTTAATGCACTTAACAAGGCATTTGGCTGTGTTGACTGTTTATTATGGTAGTTGCCTGATCTCCCTCGGAGACATCCAGTAACTATTATGAAATTATTAACGTACAATATTACACAACAACTTTTATTTATTTTTTTGTAACAGAATAAAGGGATTTTTTTTGTAATCGAATATAGGTGTACGATTGACAAAAGGTCGTAAAAAAATTATGATTTTTCTTATTGTTGATATTGATATTCTTCTTCTTGATGTTTTGTCTCATTTTACCAAAAGAATCTTGACTCCGCTGAATGGATCACTCTGTATCCTTAAATCCCTCAAAAAAAAATAGTGTCATGCTGCCAATTATCTTTGGCGAATTAATGACAAAACTAACGTTACTAAAAAGCCAATTTGATCAATTGTTTATCAAACGATATAACTATTAACGTCAAAAAACAATATTATCAAAACAATTAGGTTCGCATGTAGTGAAATGAGCCAACCAAAAATCAGGCACTACATCTATCTCCATCACTAGTTGAACAAATATGATTAAGAATCAATATGAGTTTGGAATAATTTACTACGGCAGACAGAGTGTTAACGCTGCCTAATTCTCGAAGGACCACCTTAATACAGAGTATAAGGAATTAGTAAGTTACCACAAAATAAATCAAATTATTTAAGTTAACTGTAAGGGCTATTTACTCACACATTTATTAGAAAACCAAAATTATTAATTATTACATTTTTTTTGAAATTATTATTATTAGAGCAACTGCTCTCACTACTACAAAACATATTTACAATTTACGTACATTTTTAGACTCTCAGAAGATTTATTATATTATTAATTTTTAGGGCACGGTCAATCGCTTTTTATAACGTCGAGCTAGATATGATGAGACTCTCTTAAACTATTGGACTGTTTACCTATTTATAGTTTTAGAAGATTTGTAAGAGGGGATTTGTAATGGTTTTCTTCTTTCCAATAAGAAAACCGACCTGTCCGGCGATCACAGGTATTTCTGCGCTTGTCGCTCTTAGAAATATTATACCGCTTAGAGGGAGATGGGGATAGGGTGAATTATTTTGTACAAACAATATTATTGCACTCAACACGACAGCTATAGTGACGTAAATACCGAATAACAATCTATTTTTAGATTATGGAATCTTAAAATATACAGTATAAATTAAAATGAATCTTATTCAATTTAAAGGAAATATAAGTATTATGTGAATTCTGGATAATATTTCAGTGAAATTTATCCACTAGTGATTATAGCTGTGACGAGCACTGATAAAAAATGCTCGCGAGCACTAAGCACATAAGAAAGTGATTAAAAATTACAAACACAAAGTACTTTAAAAAACAATGCGCGGCACTTACTGTAACAGTATCCAAGTAGCTCAGCTATTTACAGACGGACAGACAGGCGGTTGTAGAGTTGATTTAGATCACTGAAAATAGTAGGTGGGCGAGCTAAGGTGCCGAAAACAGAGTTCCAAAATTCGATTTATCGCTAATTATAACAATTCGCGAGTTTTTTGTGTGCTCGTGTGCCTTTTGGAATGCTCGCAAGCACTTTTTACGAGCTCCAAGCACTAAGCCCTTTGGTAAAGTGTTTTAAGTACCAAGCAATGATTTTAAAAAGTGCTCGTAAGCACTGTGCTCCAGAGCACAAAAGCGCTTAGAGTGCTTAGCAAAGCACTAAGCACAGTGCTTAGAGACAGCTCTGGTAGTAATTAGATTTAAACGAGACAGATGGCACTGTAATATAAATGCAACGTAGCAAAAATAATTCGTAATTGCAGTTGCAAAATGGCATAAGCGTCTAACTTCGTTATTAGTGATTCGATTTTATTGAAAAAAAAAAGTTATTATATTTGACATTAAATACTCTCTCAAATAACATGATTAATAAATTGGTCGATTTTCTTTTAATATCCAATACCAATTATATTGCTCAATTATTAATTTGAATAGAAACTATTTTGTTATTATAGCCACACAAAAAATACCACACAAAAGAAGATGAAAAATAAGGGAGACATGAATTCCTTGTAAATTTCTCCCAAAAATGAAAGTTTTATCTTTGTTTTTTTTTTCATTAAAATATTATTTTAATTTACTAATAAAACCCAAAACGAATTTAGTTGACGCACTTTGTATTGCTCTAAAAAAGTATCAAAAGCCATGGATCCGCTTAAGATTTTAATTTAAATTATATCAGTTGATACGTCGCGAAGAGTACTTCGTCCACTGAAGATGGTTGTCGAAACTTTTGGAAGTAATAACGAAATAACAAATAACATCCAGGAAATCAATAATTTCAGTGACAATGTTGGTAAATTTTTGCCACTATTTGCATTCCTATTGCTGACACTATGTATTATCGGCTTGATGATGGATGGCAATATGCCGAAACTAGTTTCAGTTTTCCCTATTCTTTTTAAAAACAATAATGCAATAACTGTGTTCGACATGGTTTAGAGTTTTATTATCTCAAAATACTACAAACTCGCATTAGAATTTTGTTTTTTTTTTTTTAGATTTCTTATATTTTTTTTAATTTTATTATAAATTAACAAATTAGAAATTATAGGCAACAATCTTATGGCATTTTCGTATTTCTCATACCTGGTAGTATATCTGTCAGTTGAGTTTTTTTTTTAGATGTTCTATAATCTTCTATTTGTTTTTTTTGAGGCTTTTTTATATTTTTTTTGTTTTTTTTTTGTTCTTTTTTATATAACTTTTTGTCTTTTTTTTTCAGTTTTTGCATATTGCGTGCGCTTTGAATTTAATTAAAAAAATGAGAAGTGGTACTTTTCACCGTTAAAAATCAATAATTTTAATTACGTCTCTTAATTTTTTTTCCAAACATTTTTAATATCAAAAGTTAAAAATGTCTGTCTGTTACTAAATTGTGACTTACCCATCCCTGTGTGTATCATTTTATTAATTTTGTCAACAATTTTAATAAGTAACTTCAAAATTTTAAAAGTTTCTACTAATAATACAACGATGAGAGGTTGATAATAATTATTTCATAAACGTAAACATTTCAGATGTGACCAATGAAAAATAAACACGATCCCAAATTTCCGTATACAAAATTGGGCCATTGTTGTAATTATTGAAAAAAACAAATTTTGGTATAAACATTTTTTATAATTACTTATACTGTGTAAAATGTTTAATAATATTAATTTTAATGTCTGCTTATTTATCATAGATAATTGATATACGAAGGTAAAAATTAATTTCTACAAAAATATAATTCTAAATACAAAATGTTTATATACACGTGATTAAACAATATCTCCAAAACCACTTCAATTCAAAGAAATATACAAAAAACATCCGAAAATAAAAAACACCCTTAAAAAAAAAATTAAACGTACCCTCGCATACAATAAAATTCTTGTCGAAATCGACCCCAAAACCCATTCAAGTAGCATCTACCTCACATTTTTATAAAAGCTAACCTTTAACTGTTGAAAAAGACAACTTTTAAAACCGATCTTTTCTGAACGCGTAGGGAACGAGCGCTTAAGGGCGATTTTGTGGCTTTTCATCTCCCGATTTGGTCAGGATGAACTTTCCATGTGGACACTCGAGGGTCCTACAGTGAAAAGGAGGAATTGTGAATAGCCCGATTCTGAAACCTATACAAGTATCTCGTTATCTGAATATGATGAAACCGAACTTATATTATAGTTTACGCCAGCGGCGTAGATTATGAAGCTTTCCACACATAAATAACTTTTAACTCGCTATATTACGGAAACCAATATTGAGTTTTTTGTTATTTTTTTGTTTTTGTTTTAATTTGAAAGTTTTTTGTTGTCATTAGGCGAGAACAAGCGGCCAATCCCGTAACGGACTGCCGTTCCATCCAGTTATCTATAGTTTTAAGCATTTATCCACCTATCACCTTTTCAGCTAAATCCCATTTGGAAGCCCTGATGTAATTCGTCATAACTTCCATTCTTAAAATTTTGTTTCACTACATGGCGATTTTTTTAGGAATTGTTCAGTATATATTTTATTTGGTTTTTCTTCATATAGAGGAGATTGTGTCATCCTCTTCTTTTTGCTCCTTCCTAGATATGAACTTTTGGAGTCAGTGTTTATTATAATGAAATGTTAATGTTAATTACTATCCAAGTACTTATAGAAACTCCGCCCAAATTTTTCGGACTAAGACGGATCGGTTTTTGCATTCACTTCCAAAAATTTTTAAAAAAAAGTCCCTTCTTTTTATCTTATGCAAACCGGAAATTGAATTGCTGCATCCGAAGATGCTTTCAAAAAATGCATTTTTTGAGACGACTTTTGGAAAATTTGTAGATAAGAATCAGAACTAGCCCAAATCGGGTTCTCGAAGGTTTTCAATTGACCCACAGCCAACCTGGAGCTCAGCAATGCCGATGAACGTCATCTCCGTGGGATTCACCCGAAATTCATGCGAAGAAGGAGAAAAACTCGGCGCCCGGGGGTTTTTTGGGTAACTGAATTCAAATGTGGTATCGTCGAACACCCCCGGACATCTAATAGGTAAGAACCTGGACGTGGACGTCATCCCCGAGAATTTTCCTGACAAGATCGCTAAAAACAACCCGAAAATCATTGTAGGGGCGTTTTTTTGGGCGCTTAATCCAAATTTCACGTCGAAAACGACCCTCCCAACAGCGACCTTAAAAACCCTCGTGAATCCGATTTGGGCCAGTTCTGACTCTTAATTACAAATTTCTTTTTTAATCTTTCAAAAGCCGTCTTAAGAAAATGCATTTTTTGAATGCATGTTTGGCTGCAGCAATGCAACTCCTGGTTTCTATAAGATAAATAGCAGGGACATTTTTTCCAAAAAAAATTTGGACGCAAGAAACCGCATTTCCGATACGTCTTAATCCGAAAAATTCCGAGCTTTTTTGCTTCATTGATTCGACTAAAAATCTGCTGTTATAAATAATAATAATAATAATAATAATAATAATAATAATAATGTTTATTCATTTCATAAGTCTACACGAACACATGAACAAAATCTACATGAACAAACATAAAACATGACCACGGAAGTATGATAATACTTGTATGTGGTTACTAAATTGTTATATATAATTTAAACTATAATAAAATATTTTTTTTTTTTTTTTTTTTTTTTTTTTTTTTTTTTTTTTTTTTTTTTTTTTTTTTTTTTTTTTTTAGGGTTCATCCTTATACGTATTATTTAACTTAGATAATAAGAAATTTAAAGTGGAAAACATTTTTATCCATTGATAATTTCGTGTATGTCGGTTTGTTTATTTTGTTTTAAAAATATTATTAGTTGCTTTTTGAACCGTTTTAAGGTAGTTTCATCTTTTATTTTTTGTGGCAAGTAGTTAAATACTTTTGGAGCTAGGTAGGAGTAGCTTCTTCGTCCAATAGTTTTAGAAGCCAGTGGTATGATATGTAGATATTTCGTTCTTGTCGCATATGGATGGCTTAAGGTGGCAAGTTCATTTTTATTTTTATATTGTTGGCATCCCAATTCAATACTATATAATTGCCTAATATCTAATATTCCTGTTTCAGAATAGAGCAGATGGCTGGAGTATTTTGCAGGTTTGTTAACCATTAGTCTTAAAAATCGTTTTTGGGAGACTTCAACTGCATGTAGATAAGTTCTATATAGACGGCAGCTTAAAGGCGGCCTTACATACCAGCTTCTACAAGTTGATTTTTATTAATTAAAAGCTAATTTTTGTTACCATGCCTTGCACACAAACTTCTTTCAGTCTCAATTATACAATAACAATGCTATATCATTGTCCACTATAAAATTGAAAATACATCCGTTTACTTCGAATTTTACGCTTGTCGTTTTTGTACTCATTTTGCTTTTTATTTTTAAAATACTACAGTAAACATAGCCTAGGAGCCTAGCCATAAACAAATAAGTTTGCTTATGAAATGAGCATAGATAAAGAGAGGTATGACAATAATAGGAGATAAAATGTAAAAAAGCCGCTAAAAAGATAAACTTCACCCAACATTTAGCGGCATGACCTTGAAAAATAGCGGAAAGAAATTGAGCAATGTGATTGGTTATAATTTAGAAGCTGGCTTCTAGAAGCAGGTATACAAAGCCGCCTTAAGGCAAGATATCCTGATAAGGAAATAAATAAAATTTAAATATATACATGTTGTTTATGTATACTTAACCAATGTCGGTCTTGAGGACCATCCACTGTACCAATTTAAACCAAAAACTAATGGTCGCATTCTAGGCACACAATGACCCCTCCATACCAAATTTCAGCTTGATTGGTCAAACGGTTCGGTAGTTATCGTGGAAGATTACACACAGACACACAGACACACAGACACACAGACACACAGACACACAGACACACAGACACACAGACACACAGACACACAGACACACAGACACACAGACAGACCATACGCTGGAAATGGTCTCAATCTTCTTGGGGGACCTCAAAATGGATATTTCCATCGATATCTCGATTTTTTTTTGCTCGTTCACCTTACTTTCCCTTTGATGGGTCCGGGAAAGTAAAAGTTAAAAATTTCTTACTTGCTACAAAGAAATTAGAAATCTAATGGATCCACAAAAGTAGAAATTCAAAATTATTATTTTCTTTTTCACTATTTTGCTTTATTTATTTTCTCTCCATCGTTACCTATTTTTAAGTTAACCATCTTTGTTCGTTTTATCTTCTCTTTTTTTAATTATCATATGGGATCATTTTCTTTTTAGGGAGCACATATTAATATTAATGTAATGATCTACACTATTTTAAGTACAAAAAATAAGAACTTGCGATGGTATTTGTGCATTGTACATTTTTCATTTGGTAAATAAACATTATTATTTATTATTATTATTATTATATAGTAGAAATCCGATTTATATATATATTCTACGCACCTGATTATATATCAAAGCCCTAAATTGATGCCACTATAAACGTATTGAAAGGTTTTAAAATTTTATTTCTGATTTATATTTTGCATGCTGCTATGCCTTTGCCTGATTGATTTGAAGTGATTTCTTATAATATTTTTGTCATTTTGTCATAAGATGTCCGGTTATTAAAATATTTATCAATCGTATTTACGCATGACAAATTGAAGGTTTAAACACAGCTATTTTTATTACTTTCAAGTTTTTCTTTAATATATTTACGTCTCCTTCAATTTTCTATTATAAAAAATTAACATTCTATATTTCTATTTCATAAATTGGAGTCATTTATTTAAAAGAATTTCCTAAAATTATTTTTTAAAAAATACACTTATTTACGTTGTTTAGAAAAAAAATCGGTTGTGTCGTCCCAAAACTTTCCCGACGAGTATCCACGAATACTTTATCAGATATTTAATGTTAGTTTCAAATTTTGATATTTCTTTATTTTTGACAGGTGACAGTTGGAGAAATATTTTTGACTGTTTTGAATATAGTTATTTACGGGCTTTTAAATGACATATTGCAAGTCAAATTCCGTGACATATTGCATCTGTCATTTTTTGATAGTGACACTTCCGTTTGACAGATCTCGTACAAAAACTAGTGGGTTCTTCCGACGGGTAACCTAACCCCATATACCAAATTTCAGCTCAATCGCATTAAACGTGTGGACTCTATCGTGGAAGAATACACACAGATAGACAGACAGACATACTTCCATCTGGAAATGGTCTTAATCATCTCAGGTGAACTCAAAATGGATATTTCCATCTTTATCTCGAATTTTTTTTTTTCCCTTTTTGAAGGGAAAGTAAAATATAACCAAGGAAAATTAATTTATTATTAGGAAAATCAACATTTTTTTAAACAATGTAGTCAAAACAAAAGAAAATATGGAAAAATAAGAAATTATTTAAAATCTAAAATTACTGAAAAATTAGAGGAAAATTAAAACAAAAATAATTACACAATTTTTTGAAGATATGGGTAAGATAAATTAGTTCGTTATTGGAAATTAAAAATTCTTTAAACCATGTATTTAAAAAACACATTATATATTTTGCCGAAAATTGAACAAAAAAAAATTGTTTATTTTTTTATTTTTTCTAATCTAAAATTATTAAAAAAAAAATTATTGGGAGGACTAGAAAAAAATAAGAAATTACTCGTTATTTTTAAATGTAGCCGAGGGAAATTAGTTTATTATTTAAAAAATAATACGATCCAAAGAAAAAAAAATAAGAAATTATTTAATTTTCCAAGGGGAATTGGTTTATTTTTAAGAAAATCTAAAATTACTGAAAAATTTTGTTAAACTTTTTTAAATATATAGTCAGGGAAATTAGGTAATTATTTGGAAAATAAAATTTTTTTCAAACACAAGAAAATCGCGAAAAAATAAGAAATTATTTAATGTGCCAAAAAATATGAGTCAAGAGGAAATTTGCTTATTTTTTGGAAAAACTTCAAAACTACTGGTTTTCTTGCACAAGAATTTAAAAAAATAGAAATAAAAAACACATTTTTCCACAAAAAAAAAACTAGAAAAAAATTCAAAAGTAATTTTTCACAGACGAATGTGGAAAAATGCGAAAATGCATTTTTTCACGTATAAATTGGTATAAAAGCAAGAATGCATAAAAACTAGAAAAAACCCAGCAAAAATGGGTTTTCACATATACATTGGGAAAAAAGCAAGAATGGATTTTCTACATAAAAATTTTAAAAAACAGCATACTTTTTTACACAAATTTGAAAAAAAAACAAAAGCAAGAATACATTTTTCCTTATTCAAATTTGAAAAAATGCAAGTGCATTTTATCTCACACAAATTTAAAATAAATAAGCAACAATGTATTTTTCTACACGATAAACTACAAAAATCAGCAGAAATGCATTTTTCACGCATGAATTTGGAAAAAAGCAAGAATGTACAGCCGAATTTGGAAAAATCGAAAAAATGTATTTTTCCAAAGAAAAAAATGGAAAATAAAGCAAAATCGCATTTTTTCACATATAATTTGGTAAAAAACAAGAATCCATTTTTCCACATAAAAAACGAGAAAAAGAACAGCGAAAATGCGTTTTTTACACATAAATTGAGAAAAAATCTAGCATGCATTTTTCCACACAAGAAAACTAAAATAAAAACTGTAAAAATGCATATTTTCACACGTAAAAAGCAAAACAACAATGTATTTTCTCCCAGAGGCATTTTAAAAAAAAATTGGTTATGACCAGAAATGAATACTTTTTCATATATTTAGTGTTAAAGTTTCAAACTTTGATATTTTTTTATTTTTGACAGGTGACAGTTGGAGAAATAATTTTAACTGTTCTGAATAGAGTTTTTCAAAAGCTTTCAAACTAGCTACAAGTCAAATTTGGTGACATATTGCATTTGACATTTTTTGATAGTGACACTTCCGTTTGACAGATGTCGTACAAAAACTAATAGGTTCTTCCGACGAGTAACCAAAACCCATATACCAAATTTCAGCTCAATCGGATTAAACGTGTGGCCGCTATCGTGGAAGAATACGCACAGACAGACAGACATCTTAGGTGACCTCAACATGGATATTTCCATCTTTATTTCTCTTCTCGGAGGTGGGTAGGGAAAGTAAAATGAAAAAAGACATTTCGATGGAAAATTTGGTTTTCTACAAAAAAGTATTCTTGTAAAAATCTCGAATTTATTTTGAGTTATTTTGAAAAAACTAAAAAAAGGGCCATTTTAGCAATGTTTCTTTAATTTTGTAATATTTTATTTTTATTTCAATAATTTCTTTTTAAAAGTACGATACTGAATAATTGATAAATATTTTTTAAATTTACCAAAAAAATTATGCATCGTATATTACGTAAGTCGTATATTACGTAAAAGTAATAATCGAGCAAAACACTTTAATTTTAATATAATTCTGCTCTGTAAATATTTCATTACAGTATTTTTAAAAATCATAATTTTTTACCTTAAAACAATAAAATCTCAAACAAATAGATAAATTCCACTTCCACCGACGCGATGGAATTTTCAAAAAAAAAATAGTCGACTATGAACAAGTCTAAACAATTCCGGTTAGTGTTAGTTACAGCGGTGAATACATTTTTACAAAATTGATAAAAAAATTGTATTTAATGATTTTAAAATTTGTAAATTATAAAAGGTATGTTAGAAATTTATACGAATTTCTTTATATTAATATTTTTTATGGGTTTAAAATATCGTATCGCATATAGAAAAACGAATTTAATTTTTTTTATAAACTTTGAATTTTCTCTACAGTAATTATAACATGGTGATTCAAATTTATATTATAACTTTTCTTTTTGTATTACCTACTATATTTTATTATAAAAGATGCTAATTATTTCCGGGTTCAATTAAAAAAGTTTTCTATAGTTTTTTTAGTGGACAATTCAAATTTTATAAATGTATAGGAACTATTTTTTTTCGGTTTATTTTCTTGGTACAATTTTTTTTAATAATATGAGTAAATATTCCAATTTCAAGTTTTAAATAATTACAATTATTTATTTATTAGTAACACGTTTTTTTTTCAGTTAAAATAAAGTGAAGTGAGAGAAAAAAACTGAAGATACGAGCTTCGTCATAAAGGTTAGAATTATGTAATTTTTTTGGTGGTGGTTAAATATTAAAATAGATTAAAAATTGATTTATTGATAAGAAACTACACGAATTTTCCTATACTATATTTGTGAAAATGTATGCAATTTTTTTTATTTATTTTTTTGAATTTTTATTGTAATTTTGTGTTTTTTATAAAAAATGAACAAATTTCTGAAAAAATCTAGTTTCCAGGCAACTTCTCAGATATTGACAATTTTATTTAATAAACTAATTTGGGGTCAAGGAACACGAAAATGTAAAAAAAACTTGGCAGTCTCTTACCAAAAAAAAAGTTTTTGAAACCATTATCAGACCATTCTGTAACAATATTTGTTTTATAACATTAATATATATATTATTATGAGAATTAAAAAACGAAACAAAAAACGTTGAAATATACAGGGTTTCCCATTTAAAAAAATATAAGTTGGCATTATATTTCCTTAATGAGACCCCTAAAAAAAATTCTTGTGCATGCGCCACAGAACTCTTCAATATTATATCTATCAATAGTTTTTATAAATTTATTTTATATTTTTCTTAATTAAGAAGTTTTGCAGTTTTCGACAGTTTCCAATAATCGCCCTGTATCTTCCAAATGCAGGGAGCTACCAAAGATTTAAGTAGGCTATCTTTACTTTAACAAAAAAAGAAGTCATAAGATCTTAACTGCTTTTTTTCTCTCTTCTAGTTTACGAGATACCCAGCTAAACACACCAATTTGGGACACCCTGTACATTTCATTCACGTTTCCACTATATTTTAGTTTCCGCACTGTAATAGTGTATATTCTGTGGTTTCTGTACGATTAAATTGACGTAAAAAATAAAATGGCGTCTGTAAAATATGTTCTTTAAAGATTTTTAATAAATTATACTTTATTTTGGTAATAGTTCAAGAAGATTTTGTCGATTTCCGTGTGACCTATTAGGTCAAGATTTGTGTGTGAAAAGAAAAGAGATAATATTATAAAAAAAAATTGTTACAAAATGGTCTGATGATGGTTTCAAAAATTCATAACTTTTTGTTGGTAAAAGACCGTCAAGTTTTTTTTTACATTTTCGTGTTCCTTAACCTCAAATTAGTCTATTAAAATCAAATTATCAAAATCTGAAGAGTTGCCGTAAACTAGACTTTTACCCAAATTTCTCTTAAATAATTATTTTTGTCACATTAAAAAAAATTATTTTCCAAATTTTCCTCGACTATATTAAAAAAAAATCGGTTGTGTCGGCCCAAAACTTTCCCGACGAATATCCACGGATACTTTTTCAGATATTCAATGTTAAAGTTTCAAATTTTGACATTTTTTTAATTTTGACAGGTGACAGTTGGAAAAATAATTTTGACTGTTCAATGGCTTTCAAATGACATATTGCAAGTCGAATTCTGTGACATATTGTATCTGTCATTTTTTGATAGTGACACTTTCGTTTGACAGATATCGTACAAAAAATAATCAGCTCAATCGGATCAATACTTTTTCAAATATTAAATGTTAAAGTTTCAAATTTGACATTTTTACTTTCCGAACAACAAAGTTGTATAGAAGGAAAGTATTGCGATCATAATATTTTGACCATACCCAGATTTTAACGGATCTTTACGTTTTGAGGTCACCCGAATCCATTTATACCATTTTTAGCATGATGTCTGTCTGTGTGTGTGTGTGTGTGTGTGTCTGTGGGTGTGTGTGTCTGTGTGTGGATGTGTCTGTGTGTGTGTGAACGGCTGAACCGATTTAGATGAAATTTTATATACATATTTAAGGTAGCAAGTAGACGACCTGTATAGATTTTGGTATTAATCGGACAACCGGAAGTGACAGTTGCTGTGAGTGATGACGTCATTCCTAAATAAGATTGCAATAAAGTTTTACACATATATTTTTTTATACGTTATAGTTTAATTTCGAATGATTAAAATTTTCAACAACTTTTGCCATTGTTGCCAGATTTATCAAAAAGTTATTGTTTTTCATATTTTTTTTTAAATTGGCTAAATAATGCATTTTTATGAAAAATTACAGGATATAAAAGTTATAGAACATAAAATTTTGTACATATTTTCTCTTTACCGTTTTTTTTGAATTCCTCATAGTTTCGCCGCTAGTTGGCGTGAAAAAAATATATATATAGACTTCTGCGACTTTTTTTTAGATTTTCCCAAAATTATGGATTTTTATGAAAAATTACAGGAAATCAAAATTGTAGAACAAAAAAATTTTCTACAAATTTTGTCTTTACTTTTTTTCGAATTCGGCATAATTTTGTCACTATAGTGGGCGTGAAAAAAATTTATATGTATAGACATTTGTACCTTATTTTAAATTTTGTGTCAAAATTATGATTTTTTTGAAAAATGGCATGATATAAAAATTGTAGAACATAAAATTTCCTACAAATTTGTCTTAACTTTTTTCGAATTTCGCATAATTTCACTGCCAGGGGCGTGAAAGAAATATATATATATATATGATTAAACAATTATTTTACTAGGAGTGTTCGGAAAGTTGGGTGGGATTGCCCCTCATTTTTTTTATTTTTGAAAGGTTACAAGGTCAAATTTTGTGAGATATTGCATCTATCATTTTTTCAACCTAACCGAATAAAACAAAGAGGTTAGAAATAATGTAGAGTTAAATGTTGTACCTATTAACTGTACCTAAAAAAAATCTGATATAAGGTGTACTGCATAGTATTGCATAATACTGCATATATACTGTATAGTACAGAGGTTGACCCCTCGCAAAACTCATTTATGTATCTAGTAGTTTTGGAGATTTTTCAGTTTTTTTTTGGAACACCTTGTATGTAGCGATAAATTAAAAACATAATTTGTTTGGTAGTATTTTTTTATTCTTTTTAACTGCATGTTCAATACCAGAAAAAACAATTTTTTTAATAATACTGGTAAATTTATTTACAAAAACAATATTAATAGATATATATAACAAACCTAATCCTACATATACAATAAATACATCAAATTATACATTTGCAACAAGTATTTTACTATTTAAATATTGATTAAATCCCCATTATTATATATAAATGTATCTATTGCTGTTTTTAATTTAAAATTCATCTTCATTTAAATGTTCCATACTTGCCGATCTTCTGCTTCTTCTAAATCCTTTTCTACTAAAAGATGGTAAAAATCCAATATTTCTTTTATTTCTACCGGAATCTTCAGTATCTTCTTCTTCTTCATTATCTATTTCTCTTCTGCTTCTTCTAAAACCTTTTCTACTGAAAGATGGTAAAAAACCAATATTTCTTTTATTTCTACCAGAATCTTCAGTATCATCTTCATCTAAATCTACTTCTCTCCTGCTTCTTCTAAATCCCTTTCGACTAAAAGATGGTAGAAAACCAATGTTTCTTTTATTTCTACCAGCATCATCAGTATCATCTTCATCTACATCTGCTTCTCGTTTGCTTCTTCTAAAACCTTTTCGACTAAAAGAGGGAAGGAAACCGATATTTCTTTTATTTCTCGTACCTTCGTTTAATTCTTCATTGTCATTGGCATCATCTACATCTGCTGACCTTTTGCTTCGTCTAAAACCTTTTCTACTAAAGGATGGAAGAAAACCAATATTTCTTTTATTTCTTGCGCTTTCAGTATCTATATCTTCATCTGAATCTACTCCTCTTTTATTTCTTAAAGTTCTTCTAGCAAATAACGGTAACCAGTATTGCGAAGCAGTGTTCATATCTTCATCTTCATCTGCTGACCGTTTGGATATTTTTTCTACGCCAGTCAGATCCATATTTTCTTCTGTATATAAAGATCTTTTAGGTCTTGAATCGTCTAATGACCGTTTGGATATTTTTTCAACGCCAGTCAACCCATAATCATTTTCTGTAAATAGGGATCTTTTGGATATTCTTTCAGAACCAGTTAAATCATTTTCATTTTCAGTAAATATTGATCTTTTGGATATTTTTTCAGTACCAGTTAGATCGTTTTCACTTTCTCTTAAAAGGGATCTTTTGGAAATTCTTTCACCACCAGTTAAATCATTTTCACTTTCTTTTAATAGTGAACGTTTAAATCTATCTTCTTCTGATCCTTGGAATGGGTGGCATAATGATAATGTTGTTGTGCCCACCACCAGGGCTATAATAAATAATTTCATTGCACTATTTCACTGATACGTTAATACTTGAAAATTACACTTTTTAATATAATGAAATCGAAAAGTTTTCTTATATATATATATAATTTTTTGGTGCTAATTACATTGACGACTGATACAGATAAATACCAACGCATTGATGCGTGTTAATGTTTTTCTTAAACAAGTGACAAATTTACGTCAATATAACTTGATTTAGTATTGAGAATTTGTTTACCGATTTTATTAAATATAAATATGGATTATTGCTTACTAACTACCGTTGAAAAATATTTCCTTTTAAAGTTAATAATAGAAGCTGTAACTAATAAAAGGTGATAAATGACAAATCAATAAATAATCCAATTAATGGAAATTATTGTAAATGTGTCAATAAGATTAATTTTATAATGGAATTTTTTCAAATGAAAAATAAAAATAAATATTGTTATAAAAATGGTCGGCTATGGAAAAAGAATCACGCATGTATCTACTTAATTTAGAATTTTGAAAATGAAAAATGTATTTAAAAAAAAAAAGAAATTCATTTTAAAAGTCTTTTTATAATAATTTAAAATTAAAACAATCATATTAAAATTCTATAATATAAGCGGCAAAGTTCAAATACAAATTGGGAACACTATAAGTAAAAATACATAAAATAATAGAAAACTGGAAAAAACAGGAAAAATAAAAAAAGGAAAATTAGAAAAAATAGGGAAAATAGTGAAAACTAGGGAAAGATAGTGAAAAAATTGGAAAAATAAGGCAAAATAGTGAAATATAGGAAAACTTGGGAAAAATAGTGAGAAATATTAAAATATAACAAAAAATAGGGAAAAATGGGGAAAAGATAGAGAAAATGGAAAAAATAGCGAATGATATTAAAATTGAAAAATAGTAAAAAATAGGGGAAAATTGGTTAAAAATAGAAAAAAATGGGGTAAAAAAGAAAATTTGGGAAAAATAGGAATATTAGGAAAAAATAGAGCAAAACAGGGAAAATAGGCAAATTTAATAATTATATTGAAAAATAGGGAAAATTGGGAACAATAAGAAAATTTAAAATAGGAAACTTTTGGTAAAATATTGAAAAATGGGGGAAAATATGGAAAAAATAAAGAATAACGGAGAAAATACTAGAAAATAAGAAACTGGAAAAAATAGTGAAAAATAGGGAAAAATGTAGAAAATGGCTAAAAATAGTGAAACATATGAAAAAAAAGGAAAACTGGAATAAATAGGAAAAAATAGGAAAAAATAAGGAAAATCAGGAAAATAGGTAGTAAAAAATAATAGGGAAAGCAGAAGAAAATAATGATAAACAGGAAAAATATAAAGAAATAGGGATAAATAGGAAACAATAGAAAAATTATAAAAAAATAGCGAAACATGCAAAAATAAGTGAAGAAATAAGGGAAATTGGAAAAAATCGAAAACAGGAAAATACAGAAAATAATAGCAATAAATGGTGAAAAAACGGAAAAAGTTATGAAGATCAAAAAATGGGAAAAATAGGTAAACATAGGGAAAATAATTAAAGACAGATAAAAAGTAGGGGAATATAGTAAAAAATACAATAAAATATTGCAAAATAGGGAAAAATAAATACAAATAGGAAAAAATATAGTGAAACATGGGGAAATTAGAGAAAAATAATGAAGTGTATAGGAAAATAGTGTAAAATAGAGAAAAATACCGAACATACCGAAAATAAAAAAAAAAGAAAATAATAGAAATAAATATGAAAAAACAGGAGAAAATAAAGAAAAATCGGCAAAATTTGAAAAATCGGATAAGAAGGCAAAATAGAAAAAAAACGGCAAATATATGAAAAAAATCAGAAAAATATAAAGAAAATATGGAAATTAGAGATAATTAGAGAAAAATCTGGAAACATGTGGAATCATATGGGAAAATAGGGGAAAATAATGAAATATAAGAAAAATAGGCAAAAATGGATTATAAGACAGAAAATCAGGAAAAAATAATGAAAAACGGGAAAAATAGAATGAAATAGGAAAAATAGAGAAATTTGAGAAAAATAAAGAATCATATAAAAAAGTATAGACAGGTAGAAAAATATAGGGAAAACAGGGAAAAATAGGAACAAATAGAGAAAAATATTGATAAATAGTGGAAAGTAGGGAAAAATATACAGAAAAATAGGCAATAATATTAAAAAATTAGTAAACGTTGAATTACATATAGTTGCTTAGTATATCTATTCCTATTTTACCCTATTTTGCCCTATTTTCCCTCTTTCTTCCTATTTTTCTCTACTTTTTCCCTATTTTTAAACTATTTTCCCTATTTTTTCCTATGTTTTCCTATTTTTCTCTATTTTTTACAATTTTTCAAAAAGTTCCCTATTTTGTCCTATTTCTTTCCCATTTTTTCCTATTTTTTCCAATTTTTAATGTCTTTTTGTCGTAGCGTGACTTGCTTCTTCAGCACCGTTTTTCGAGCTTAATTTGCATCAATAATAACGTAAGTTCTGCGCATGATTTTTCTCTACGTCACATTTCAAATATAGCGCCATTTTCAGATATCAATTTGGATTAATAATAACGAAGATATATCGATATAGCACTCTCTCTCTCTCTCTCTCTCTCTCTCTCTCTCTCTCTCTCTCTCTCTCTCTCTCTTTGACACGCTGAATATCTGCTTCCTCTCACTCTAACACATTTAATTCCCTATAGTGGCGGTAGGATATCTACTATTAGGGACAAATAGGAAAAAATAGGAAAAAAATTAAAAGAATAGTGAAATTAGAAAAAATAGGTAAACAAATGGGACAATATAAAAAAATAGGGGAAAATAAGGAAAAATGGAAAAAATTAAAAAATTGAAAATAATAGGGATAAATAGGGAAGAGTAGGAAACAATAACGAAAAACAGGAAAAATGTGAAAAAATTTGAGAAATATTGAACTATTGGGAAAAATAAGAAAGAATAGGGTAATTATTTTTGTCTTATTCTTTGGTTATTTTCTCTTCCTCTCTCACCTTCCATATTCCTGCTAACTTTCTTGCTACTTCCTCTCACTCTAACACGTTTAATTCCCTATAGTCGCGTAGGAGTTACTTAGTATATCTACTAATAGGACAAACAGGGAAAAATAGGAAAAAAATAGAAAAAAATAGGGAAATTACAACAAATAGGGAAACATATGGGAAAATAGTTAAATATAGGGGAAAATAAGGAAAAATGTAAAACATGAAAAATTAGATAATAATAGAGATAAATAGGGAAGAATAGGAAAAATAACAAAAAACAGGAAAAATATGAAAACATTTGAAAAATATTGAAATATTGGGGAGAATTGGAAAGAATAGGTTAAAATAGGAAAATTTGTGGGTATTCAGCTAGTAAATAATGGAATTATTTTTGTCTTCTTCTTTGGTTCTTTTCTCTTCTTCTTCTCTCACCTTTCCTATTACTGCTTACTTTTTTGCTGCTTCTAAGCATATTTCAAATGAAGTTCTAGATATCTTAGATCTTGAAGACTTAAAACTTTGGCTTACTTGCCACTAATTTCTCTACCCAACTATTTTATCCATATCTGACGAGTTCTATTGGTCCATTAAAGTTTATTGTGTCTTGTACCTGTCCCTACTTCTGTTACAAGTATTGTTTTTTGGAAACACTAAAGTTATTACATGTTGCAGAAAGACATAACACCGAGACTATTTTACTTTTTCAGTTTATTTTTAATTTATGGTATCAGTTACTTAATTTTCCTTGCCTATCGCTTTTTTCATGTATATGACAGTTTTATTTTAACAGATACTTAAAGAAAAGAATAAGGGTAACCGTATGTACCCTATTTAAGTAACCCTTCGAATAAAGGGGTGTTGCAAATCGTCGAATTTTTACTGTCACACTGCGTTTTATTGCTAAAACGAATCTAATCTCTTTTCGATATCCAGTGAAACATTAGAATAAAAAAGACAGAGTTGGATTATTATTTTTCTTAAGAAGTTTGTTGTGAAAAACAAATTGTTCGGTCGGGGTAGCGTATGGAAGAATCGACAAAAATCAACAAAAACAAAAAAAAACCAGAAAAAAAGAGATAAAGTTGGAAAAAACCTAGAATAAATCGAAAAAATCAAAAATCAACAGAAAAATGAGAAAAAATTGAAAAATCAAAAAAATTTGAAAATATTAGATGAAAATTAAAATGAAAAATACGGAAAATACCAGAAAATCAATAAAATTGTATAATAACGGAATAACCAGACAAAAATTGCAAAAAAATCAAAAAAAAACCCAAAAAAATCGAGAAAAATTAATTGCAAAAAATTAGGAAAAAATTGGAAAAAATTGTAATAATTAAAAGAAGAACCAAAAAAACAGAAACAATTGCATTTGAAATCATTAAATTAAAAAAAAAATACAAAAAATTTCAAAAATCGCTAAAAAGCGAAAAAATCACAAAAAATGATAAAAAAATTGCCAGTGACAATAATTGCAAAAATCTGAATAAAATCGCAAAGAAATCGTAAAAAAATTAAATTCCAAAAAAATTTCAGAAAATTGCAAATAACCAAAAAAATAACCAAAAACCGGGAAGCAACAATAAAAAAACTTGTAGAGTAATAGAATTTTTTTAAAATCGAAAAAACTCGTTGAAATAAATTCAAAAAAAGGAAAAAAGTAGAAAAATCAAAAAAAAAATGTGAAAAAAAAACAGAAAAAATTATGAAAAAAAAATGTGTGGTCTGGGTAGCGTATGGAACGAACTTCCTTACGCTATTTTTTTAAAATCGAAAGAAATCGAGAAAAAAATCGAAAGAAAAAACTAACAAAAGTGAACAACAACGACAAGAATCAACAAAAATCGACAAAACTTCACAAAAACCGAAAAAACCTAGAAAAAAATAAAGAAGTTGGAAAAAACCTAGAATAATTCAATAAAATCAAAAAACTACAGATAAATGAGCAAAAAATCGAAAAATAAAAAATCAGATTGACAAAAACCGAAAAAACAAAAAAAAAACAAAAAATTAGAAGAAACGTGGAATAATTCGAAAAAATCAAAAATCAACAGAAAAATGAGAGAAAAAATCGAAAAACCCGAAAAATCGAAAAAATCTGAAAATATTAGATGAAAATTAAAATTGAAAAATGCGGAAAATACCAGGATATCAATAAAAGGGTAAAATAACGGAATAATCAGCAAAACCAAAAAATTGTAAAAATTGCAATAAATAAAAGAAAAACCAAAAAACCTGAAAGAATTTTATTTGAAATTTTAAAAAAGTAAAAAATTCTAATGAATTTACTAAATCTTAAAAAACCGTAAAAAAATACAAAAAATTTCAAAAAACGCTAAAAAACGGAAAAAACACAAAGAAATGCCAGTGAAAATAATTGAAAAATAATTTGAAAAAAAATTGCAAAGAAATCGTAAAAAAATCAAATTCCAAAGAAATGGCAGAAAATTGCAAATAACCGAAAACCGAAAACAACTGTAGACATAAAAAAACTTGTATTGTAATTGAAAATTTTTAAAAACGAAAAAACTCGTTGAAATAAATCGAAAAAAAACAAAAAATTAGAAAAAAAAATGTGAAAAAAAACTGAAAACAACTGTAGATATAAAATAGCTTGTGTTGTAATTGACATTTTTTAAAAACGAGAAAAAAAAAGAAAATTTCAAAAAAAATCAAAAAAAAATGTGAAAACAGAAAAAAATAAAACTATGAAAAAAAATTGTGTTGTCGGGGTAACTACCATACGCTATTTTCTTAAAATCGAAAGAATTCGAAAAAAAAATCGAAAGAAAAAGATGAAAATGGACAAAAATGGAAAACAATCGACAAAAACCAACAAAAATCGACAAAACTTGACAAAAACCAAAAAAGAGACAAAGTTGGAAAAAACCTAGAATAATTAAAAAAAATCAATAATCAAGAGAAAAATGAGAAAAAAATCGAACAATCCGAAACAAAGAAATTAGATTGACAAAAACCGAAAAAAAGAGAAAAGTTGGAAAAAAACCTAGAATAATTCGAAAACATCAAAAATCAGCAAAAAAATGAGAAAAAAAAATCGAAAATCCCGAAAAATCGAAAAAAATCTGAATATATTAGAATGAGAACTAAAATTAAAAAATAGTGAAAATTTCAGGAAATCAATAAAATTGTAAAATAACGGAAATAACCAGCAAAAACGCTAAAATATTCCAAAACAATCGAAAAAAAAACTCTAAATGCTAAAAAAATCGCAAAAAATCGAAATAAAAATATACAAAAAATTCAAAAATCACTAAAGAACGGAAAAAGCAAAAAAAATGACAAAAAATGACAAAAAATTCACAGTGAAAAAAATCTGAAAAGAAATCGTAAAAAATAAAATTCCAAAAAAAATGGCAGAAAATTGCAAACAACGCAAAAACTCGTTGAAATAAATCGAAAAAGGAAGGAATAAAAAAAAGAGAAAAAAATCGGAAAACATAAGAAAGAAATAAAAAAAAGGAGGAACTAGAAAAAATAAAAAAAAAAAATGTAAAAAAAAAGCAGAAAAAAATAAAAATCAGAAAAAAAATCCGATGTGCCTAGCACATGACCTCCTTTATACGTTAACACAAAAAAACATTAAAAAAATTGACTTTTTTGTAAATCTGACAGCACTTGCAAAAGTTTTGAAATTTTCAATGATACGAAAATAAATTATAGTGGATACAAAATATATGTGTAAAACTTTATTGCCATTTTGTTTAGTAATGACGTCATCACCTATATCAACTGCCACTTCCGGTTGTCAGATTGACACCAAAATCTAATCAGATCTAATCTAGGGTATCAGAATCTTGTATGCAAAATTTCACTGTTTTTAATTCAGTATTCTATGGACCCTAAAACGTGTTTATTCATTGAAAACTCACTACCCAATTTTTAGCATGATTACTATACCTCTCTTAACTGAAGGGCTAGAGGTAAAAATCAAGATCATGTTAATAACGCGTTTTACGCTATTGAAATTTGAATACTGGAATTTTAAATTACTTTTCATAACACTTTCTTAGTAATTTTTGTGCCTTTTTCCTATCGTGATACCTGAAAATTTCTTTGTAAGAGTATTGACACCTTCCTCTTTTCTTAATTTTTGGAAAATATTTTCTAGTTAGAATTGAATCGTTTTTAGTGTAATTTTCGCTTTAATTAAAAGTATATTTCCAATTATAATGATTATACCATATTTCCTGATGAGTATTCTGTTATGCACTTGTCATTATGGTAATATTTTAAAATTGTTTTAGTACTAATAATTTATTATTTTGACAATATATGCTCAAAATTGATTTATTATTGCCTGACTAAACAATAGCGAAATTATTTTAATCATTCATTTCATTTTGTACGTATGCAGCGAGTGTAATTCCATTTTTGAAATCATTGTTAAAATAATAGAATACATAAACATTTCATGTTGAATACGTAAATGGACAGAGTGAAAAACAAAATACCATTTAATTCAAATATTTTGATTAGAGTCAAATTTCTTTACAATAATAACTAATTTTAAATCTATTGATTAATATAAAAGTTACGAAATAAAATATTTATTATTAATATAAAATTATAAAAATAATAATGGTTTGTCATGTTTATGTAAAACCTTGCTTGTAATAGATTTTTGTACTTGAAGTAATGTTTACCTTATTAATATTGATTCAGATATACACGTTGACTTATCGTACATCTCATAAATAAAATAATATTTGATTCAAATTTAAAATTTAAAAAAATATATTTAAACATAAAAATCTACAACCCGCTTCTGATCCATATAATTTTTCTAGAAGTATTGGGCGTGTTCTCATTGAAAATGTAAATATTCTTTGTCTCCTTCTTTATATTCTTTACGCTACACTGGAATGACTTTTTTATTGCATTCTAACTACAAAAATGTCATTTGTATTTAAATTTCGTGGATGTCTTGCAATATAAACCAGCTGATGTTTTACGGGGTAGAACAAAAATATTTACTTTTTTTTATTAATTTCAGTAGTTATTTATTTATTACAGGGTGTAAAAGGGTCTATAATTTTTAAATGGGTTAATAGATTGATTTGAAATTTTGGGCGATTTTTTTTTAATGAAAATCCAATATGTCCGATATCTGTTTTGAACCGGAAATGACATGAAAATTCAAATGGAACTCCCAGGTACAGATCGACTGTTAAATGTGACTGGGCGTCTTTTTTCTTTTATTTTGATTTTTTTTCTATCCTGTGCGTTTATGATTTGGTCTAAATTAAAAATCACTTAAAAAGTCTCAAATTTTGTAAATTCTTCATTTCTGTTCCTTTTATTAACTTAGTTCAGAAGCTCGTCAGACCATTCTGGACAAAGTATTAAAAAATAGGGAAAAATAATGAAAAATAGGGACAAACATGGAAAATAATGAAAAACAGGGAAAAGTAGAGAAAAATTGTCAAAAATACGAAAAATTTGAAAAACTAAGAAAATAGAGAAGTAGGGAAAAATTGAAAAAATAGAGAAAATAGGAAAAAAATTGGGAAAATAAAGTAAAATAAGAAAAAAGAAAACAAAAGAGGAAAAAATAACGAATATAGATAAAAATAAAGGAAATAGGGAAAAATACGGAAAAATAGGAAAAAGCAGAGAAAACAGAGAAAAATATGGAAAATAGCAAAAATTAGAAATAATAAGCAGAAATAGAAAAAATCGGTTGTGTTGCAACAAATTTTTCCCACGAATACTTTTTCAGATATTTAGTGTTTCAAATTTTTACATTTTTTATTTTTGACAGGTGACAGTTGGAGAAATAATTTTGACTGTTCTGAATAGAGTTTTTCAAAGGCTTTCAAATGACATATTGCATGTCAAATTCCATGAGATATTGCATCTGTCATTTTTTGATAGTGACACTTTCGTTTGATATATGTCATACAAAAACTAATGAGTTCTTCCGGCTGATAACTCAAACCCATATACCAAATTTCAGCTCAATCGGATTCATACTTTTTCAGATATTTAATGCAAAATTTCAAACTTTGACATTCTTTTATTGTTGACAGGTGACAGTTGGAAAAATAATTTTGACTGTTCTAAAAAGAGATTTTCACGGACTTTCAAATGACATATTTCAAGTCAAATTTCGTGAGCTATTGCATCTGTCATTTTTTGATACTGACACTTCTATTAGACAGATGTCGTACAAAAACTAATGGGTTCTTCCCACGGGTAACCCAAACCCACATACCTAATTTGAGCTCAATTGGATTAAATGTGTAGCCTCTATCGTGGAAGAATACACACAGACAGACAGACAGACTTCCATCTGAAAATGGTCTTAATCGTCTCAGGGGACCCGAAAATGGATATTTCCGTTTTTATCTCGAAATTTTTTTTAGTTCGTTCACAATACTTTCCCTTTTAGGAGGTGGGTCGGGAAAGTAAAAAACATTACACATAAATATCGGGAAATTGTTATGATAACAACAAAATTTTTTCTCTCGCCTTGATATTGAATTTGGGATTTTTTGTGATTAAATTTTTTTACTAAACATCTGCAATCAAAGAAATACAGCACAATACAAAAATAACAAATACCAGATAAAATAAATATGAAAGACGGGTAACCAAAAAAAAAAAAAAATGCAAACAGAACTCGTTGTATCTACAAATAAAAAACTCATCATCCGCTGTTAAGTAGTAGTCAAGCAACGATGCGAAAACCCCGATGGGTTATAGTGAAAGAAATTTCTAGTAATATCATAGCATACAATCACATATACCCTTTTTGTTATTGAATATGAATATGGTCATTCAGACATGGTTTATTGAATCCTATCTGATCATTTAGAGTAGGATGTTTTTCACTGTTTAAACCGACGTGTAATCAGCCATACTGAATTTTCAACCGTGTGAATTTATGTATATTTATTTCAAAAAAGAAATTTATCTGATTTGTAAACTATACCTACCTTTAGTTTCGGCTAATAGAAGAGAATGTAAGGATTAACTACCTGTCTTTAATAAAAGTTTGGTAGTTGTTTGCCTTAATTTTTTTGTAGCTGGGTTATTTAAACAAAAATAAAATTTTAATATTTCTATATAATCGGATTTGGTGAAAATGTAATTATAAAGAAAATCTTATGAATGTTATGTAGAAAAATAAATGAAAGAAAATGAGTTCAAAGTCTTTAAGTTTTGAAGTTGTTAATGAACTTTTTGGATTCTATGCAATGATTTTTATGCATGAACATCAGAAACAAATATTTTTAAACTATAATGCACCATGATCAACATTCAAAAATAAATATGTGTACGACATCTATCAAACGAAAGTGTCACTATCAAAAAATGACAGATGCAATATCTCATGGAATTTGACATGCAATATGTCATTTGAAAGCCCTTGAAAAACTCTATTCAGAACAGTCAAAATAATAATTAAAAGACACCTTTTTCGTGCACGAAGAAGCTCTAAACCTTTAAAATCGTTGTAAAGTACTTGGAAACCTCTTGAATAATCCTTGAAAAATCCTTGAAAAGTCCCTGGATAATCCATGAAAAAAACCCAAAAAAATCCTTGAAAAGTCCATGGAAATCCCTTATAAAATCCTTGAAAACTAAAAAATCCTTAAAAAATCATTTAAAAGACCCTGGATAATCCTTGTTAAAAAATTATTGAAAAGTCCTTGGAATACCCTCAAAAAATCTTTAAAGGTCCTTGAGGAGCCCTTGAAGTGTCTGGAAAAGCCCTTTAAAATCCATCAAAAAGTCCTTGAAAAGTTCTAGAAAAGTCTTTGAAAAGTTCTTGAAATGTTCTTAAACAGTCCTTGAAAAACAGACCTTAACAAGTCTTTGAAAAATCATTAAAAAATTCTTTGAAAGCCCTTTAAAAGTCCTTGAAAAATCTTTTAAAAAATCTTTAAAAAATCGTTGAAAAGTCCTTGGAGACTTCTTGAATAATCCTGGAAAAATCCTTGAAAAGTCATTGAAAACCCTTAAAAAATCCTTGAAAAGTCCAAAACCCTTAAAAAATCCTTAAAAACTAAAAAATCCTTAAAATTAGATATTTACAAAGACCAAATCGCGGCACGGAATGCTTGGAAGAAAGTTTATTTGGCACTGAAATCAGATTTTGATAATATTAGTGATACAAAGAAAAATGCATATGGAAAGTATTTATTAATAAATTAATATTTAAACAAGGACAATCGTACGTCAAAAAATCGTATATAAAAATATACTATTCAGCCAATTAATTTTACCTTTGCGCAGCAGCAGTACCAGCTACTTTAGTGACAAAATTAATTGTTGCCCAGCAAGAACCAACGTGGTATAGTTTCTCTTGCCAAAAAATTTTTTTTGTTCATTTTTTTTTATTTTTTATATATTTTCTTTTTTTTTATTTTTCATATGTTGTTTTTTTATTAATTTTATTAACTTTTATTTATATATTAATTCTATGGTCTTTAGTTTGCGAAAAATGATCAATAATATTATCATAAAATGTATCATTTTGTTTTTTCAATAGATATTAAACTAACATTGTATAAACGATTTAGGCTCATTCTATTTTGCATTAAGTTTTAATTCGTTTGAGAGTAGAAAATGATTATTTTACTGTGACGACAGGCTAGAGGCTAGCCTACCGAGGGTGCTGTCATTTCAGCTATTTTTTACGGTATTTAGCAATTGGACTGTTCGAAAAACGGCAACTGTGTTGAGCAACACGTGTTTAGAGTTGAAGATATACACAGAATTGATGAATCTAGCCTCAGGGCACTGTTGTCAGATTCAAAAATAATTACCGAGAACGAGGAATTAATCGTAAAATTTAAAAAAGTAGAAATATTTCTGGTGCTATTGGCAGGATAATTTGGTGAGGAGGCTGAGCCTCCTGAGCCTCCTTCGAGGAGCCGCCACTGGTGAGACGGACGATAAATAAATGTACGATTCCAGTGGCACTGGACGGCTGTCAACACGATTAAAAATCGTGCCGGGTTGAAATCGTGTAATGTGAATGAGGCCAGTCGACTGAAAATATTTTAACGTACGATTTTTAATCGGACGAGCCAAATCGTATAATGTGAAAGGAGCGTAACCTAACCTAACCTTCTGATGGTATGTTATTTTCATAAATTTAATGAAACTGTTAATATTAAGTTTTTTGCAGTGGAAATTGTGGAGTTTTTATAATATGCTTTCCAAATTCAAATAAAATCCTAAAACAACAAGAATGTATAAGATTTTAATGTTAAAAAAACACCTTATAACCTTAGATATTTCCTCTATTGAGTAGATACGAAACTGAGATTTTGACATCTGTGACCTCGAAATTGCCGCTAAATTTTTATTTTGGCTCCACCCTTGCATTTGAATAATTGGTTCTAATTGGCCAAAATCTTTGACAGATTTTACGATTTTACTGTCATCGTAAACAAGAAAAGTGATCATTTTTATGCTTTGTTGTGCCTTGTGATGTTTATGAAGTGCATTTTTGGAGATTTCAAAAAAGTGATTTTTTATTGTACCTACATTTGTTGTTGTGTATAATACCTTATAACAGTATTATTGATTTACGTTTTTAAAACTGTGTTTAGTGCACTAAATGAAGATTTGTTGAATATAACCTCCCAACGTATCCTACAAAAACTATTCGTAGTTAGTAGTAGTAGAAATATTCCTGATTTGTTTCAAAATGGGGAAAACTAAATATACTTCTTCTGTACAGAATTGTCCTAGTAAGTACTCAAATAGTTTATCAGATACTAGATTTTTTAAGTTTCCTGCACCAGAAGAGCCAGACCGTTTAGAGAGATAGATTGAAGCAATCAATAACGAAAAATTATTAATCGTGCAGTAATATTTGTGTATTAAATAGTAATGAATAAAAAATAATACTAAAATTATTGATTTTTAAATTAATATAAATCTGTTATGAGGAAGGATATCTAAATATTTTTATAGATGAAAATAAAATGAGCTATTACAAGAAGGTTTAGGAAAGGTACTTTCAATTATTAAAATTATAGCTGGTTTAATCATTCTCTTTATACAATGGTTTAATCAACTTTGCGATTTTAAATTTACCATCACTTTCTGTCTACACAATTGAATTTAAAAAGACAATCAAATAATTCACCAGTTACTTCAAATATAGCGTAAATAAAGACCTTATAAATTTAATAAAAAAAACTACACCACAAAAAACGAAAATGAAAGTTACATTTAATATTACCACTTTTAAATTCATTGAAAAATGTTAAAATTAATTGTACACTGTATCACCGATATTTTTTATTATCATAGAAGCAATTTTATCTAAACACATTTCTAAAAGTAAATAAACCACTTCAAAGCTTTTAAGGTTATGTAATAACAAAATGTAATTTCATTCGTAATTACGAGAGTCGAACAGGCCCAACCCATTCTATCATTATCTCTTTTCAATCCATCTTAAAGGAGAGAGTGGATGAAAATCATCAAATTACAGCCAATCAGGTCTTCGCACCCTCACTGACAGATTTATATTGCGTCTTATGGCAAAGTGAGGGTGGGCGTCAGTTTGAAGGTCGTAGCGACGATATTCTCATTTCATTCATAAAACGCAAAAGTTTCACATCAGTTTATCAGTGTTATAACATTCCTTATATTGGAAATAAAATATAATTGAACCTACGTCACGATATCTTTTATCGCCCAGTGAAGTATGTTTTATAACAAAACGCTCTATACTTTACCAAACCCTGTATATTAGATATTTAGTAATACCAAAAATAAAATCCTAATCATCCATCACTAATTTTCCAATAATACTGTACAAACAGATCCACGCAGAGAACAACAGAAGGTAAATGCGAAGCTTGTTACGTCGCTTAAGTGATTGATAAGTTTGACCTGAACCATTCTGATTGTTCGGCTATCGTTTCCCAATTACATCGACCCAATAATCAAACGAAGCTCTTCTAATGACCCCGTATATCCGACCAATTTTCTCACAAAGACGCTAATAATGTGTCAAACGCAAGGCTAACGCTTCCAATGTATGACCGTTGGTTATCGTCCGTCACAAAGGACCCAGCATCGAGTTGACAACCGATGCAGGCTGACTTGACACGTCACGATTGTCTGTCAATGTTGTACACGTCACTTGACGCCGCCATTGTGGCACTGTGTTTGCATTCTCTCCATTCGCTCTTCACAGGGAAAGTAGCCTCCGAATGTGTTAGCCGTCAAATGAACGGAGGACCTGCGTTCTACTTTTGTTTTTTGACGGTAAAATTCTGCGAATAAAGGAGAATTTTTTCCGTCTTTTGTAATTTGATTAAGCCGGATAAATCTGTAACTGAGAGGTATATATTCGTATCTTCATAGGATTAACTCAAAGTGTAACTGGAAATAAAAAGGCAAAAAGTAAAAACGGAACTAAGAAATTTTATTCTGTTGTAAAATTATTTTAATTAAATATTTACGTAATGAAATAAAAGTATATTATACAGAGTGTCTCAAATTCTGATAGCATTTATTATTATAATTAGTTCATTCTATTAGTACTAACTATAGGTCAAGATGACTGTGAAAATGAGCGTGAAATCTTTATTAGAGGAGGCATTTTCCTAAAAATTGTCTTTATTTTTGTTTAATTTCCACTATATGAAATTCAATGTGTTATATCGATATATTGGTCCAAATTGAATGTGGTATATTTGAAGTGTGACGTAGAATAAATACGTAAAAAAAATTCAGCCCAGAAGGAAAGACATTAGGGCATAAACGTATATCTCCACTAATAATGAACTAATTTTAATGAAAAAAACTACTGCTACTGATTTTCTAAATATTATTTAGGACTCAGTCAGTCACTTTGAGAGTCAGTCAGTCAGTCAGTCAGTCAGACAATCATTCGATCAATCAGTCAGTCTGTGAATTATTCAATCAGCCAGACTCCAAATCTTCCCTTCGGACCAAACCAAATGTTGGATCCAGGGTCATTGCGTGGGTTGTAAGCGTGCGGGGCGAGGTTTTACTACCCCCTCCCCGCCCATTTATGTACGTTTATTACAATGATATTCTTTGCTGACGGCCGTATCGTACAGACTGACTAAACTCCATGAAAAAGTCAGTAAATTAATAAATTGGCGCAAGAATCTATAATATAAGCGGCAAAGTCCTGACTGATTGACTGACTAACTGACTGACATAGAATCAACGTAGAACAAAATCTACTTAACTTAAAATTTTGAGAATATGTTCTGTTCATAACCCACTAAGAAAGGATTTTGCAAAATTCTGATTTTAAGGTTAGAAAAAGGCATTTAATTTTCAAATTTTGAAGTGTCAAGTTTGACATCATTTTTTTATGTGTCATTTGATGAAAGTTTTGTGTGTGTAAAATAGGGAACTCTAAGTTAAAATAGGAAAAGGAAATTAGATGGAATACAAAAAAATTTAAAAAAAATGGCAAAAAACGGAAAATTTAGGGGAAAATAGGGAAAAACTGGAAGAAATTTAGAAAAACACAGAAAAGTAAATAAAAATAAGGAAAATTTGGAAAATTAGGTTAAATTAGGGAAAAAATAGGACAAAATGAAGAAAAAAAAATTGGTCAAAATAGAGAAAAAAATGAAAAAAATATGAAAAAGAAACAGCGAAAAATAAAAAAAAATAAGACAAAATGGGGAAAATAGACAAATGTAGAAACAAATAAGGCAAAATTGAGAAGAATATGAAAAATAGGAAAAATAGGCAAATACAGGAATAAATATGGCAAAATTGGGAATAATACGAAAAAATGGGGCAAAATAGAGAAAAATAGGAAAAATGAGGCAAAATGAGGAACATAGTAAAAAGTAGGATTAAATAGGGAAAAATAGTGAAAAGTAAGTTAATTAGGGGAAAACAGGCAAAAATAGGGCCAAACGGGGAAAATGGGGAAAAATAGACTATAAATAAGGTTAAATTATTAAAAAAGGGGAAAAATAAGAAAAATAGGAAAAAAAGAAGAAATGGAAAAAGAGGAGAAATGAAAAATTAAAAAAAATAAAAAAAAAGAAGAAATTGGAAAAAAATAGGAAAAAATAGAAAACATTTTGGGAAATAGGGTAAAATTGAGAAAAGTTGGAAAATTACGTTAAAATGGGGCAAAATGGAGAAAAACAGGGAAAAGTACGGCGAAATATAGACAAATAGGGAAGAATTAGGAAAAACAGAAAAAAATAGCGCAAAATAATATGAAAAATAGCAAAAATTCGGAAAAATGGGGAAAAATGTATTAACAAATAGTAAAAAATGGAAACAAATGTGTCAAAATAGTGAAAAATAAGGAATCGTAGAATAAAACAGGGTAAAATAGAACAAATAGTAGAATATGAGGACAATTTGAAAAAAATAGGGAAGAATAAGGAGGAACTTGGAAAAAAATAATGAAAAATAAAATAAAAATAGGAAAAAATAGAAAAAACAGAAGAAACTGGCAAAAATAATAAAAAATCAAGTAGAGCATGGTTGTACAGGTACTAATATTAAAGTGACTCCATAGCAAAATTTTAACATATGATTTGGGTCAAAATCCGAAAATCTCTTAAAATTCCATTTGTACATAAGGAAGTTTATGAGATTTCAGATTTTGAGCTATAACTTTTTATCGAGTTGAGAATGACTTTTTTCTAACATATTCTTGCTCAGCTCGTTGCCGCATTTTGACATCTGATTCTGGTAGAAACTCCAATTTTCCCATATTATAGTAACATACATTTTACGATGTTCTACCTACTAATTCTTACTTTGGAATCAAATAAGTACAAAAATTTTATAATAGTTAAAATAAGTCAAGTAGTAATAAATAAAAAATTATAAAGAAGTGTTTAGTATCGATTTCTTTAATTTTAAGCATATTTTTAATATCTAAAATATAGTCCCTTTTTTACATTTAAAAAAACTTCAATAAAGAAATAAAACGTCAAATCATGTATCACATTGTAATAAATTTTTTCCAAGCAATATGGCACAAAACTAGTTTCCGCTTATAGCCTTCAGGCCTAAAAGTACAACCCAATTCTATAATTTGAATAATAAAATTTTTATACAACAAAACTTACAAAGTGTAGTAAAAATAGTAGAATTAACATTGAGCATTAAAAACGCTGATAAATTTATATGAAGGAGGAAGGGACAAGGGAAAGGTACTATAATGAAAATATATTCTAACCATGATAAAAAATTATTGAACATTCAATAAATATAATGAAATGAAAATAAATTCTAACCACAATAATTTTTTTTTGAACACTCTGTATATAAATAATACTTTTAATATTTGAGAAATGTCAAATTTTGATCTGTCACGATTGGTTAAAAGTTTAAAATCAAATAACTTACCTGCTACTGCGTCTAGTTAGGTAAAATTTGAACAATTTACAAAGCGAAATAAAAAACAAAAAAATTTTAAAACACTTCAAAATTTGAGGTTAGAAATTTCTTTGGAATAAATTTCCTGTTTAAAACTTTGAAAATAATAATTTGAAAAACAATTTAGCTTATAATATATTTAGTATGAACTTACCATAATATAAAATTAAAATAAAATTAGATGAAATCTAGGCAGCTTGGCAAGAGATCATAAAATTTTACGTCATTTGTCTAGAAACAGTTTAAAATCGATTTCATCTAAATTTACCAGATTCTTCAGCTAACGAGAAAAATTTTAAATAAAGTTTATATCATTTTATAAAAGTGAATATTTGTTTAACATAAAATAATTTTTTCGTTACAAGAAAACTTCAAATACCAAAATATCAATATGTCCTAAGTAAAAATTCCTAACTGCGTAAGTAAAAATGTTCTTTTTTTTTGTAATTAAGAGAAATAATGGTCCATTAAAAATAATAATGTTAACTTCAAAGGTGTTATAAAAGTTCGCAACTTTACAGACTAATTGGAACGTACTTTAAACGTAATTTTCTACTTTCTCATAATACCTACATCGTTGAAAATTTTACAAACCTCTCTACTCATTTATATACATTTTTGCTATTCAATCATTTAATCAAAAGAGTTACGTTCTATTGATTTAAATATTTTTCATAGCGTTAACATAGAAAGAATATGAAAAATACAGTATTAACCCTTTACCTGCGGTTTACCTATAATATACATGATTCGTAAAACATTTTTTTTTAAATTTTACAAATTTTACAATTATTGAAATTAATGTTATTTTGAAACTTTTGACATTTTTGAAATGTTTAAAATTCATGAAATTTTTGAAAAAATTTTACATTTTGAAATTTTCGAAAAAAATTGCAAAATTTCAAATTCTTCGAAATTTTTGATATATTTTTGACACTGTCCAATAACTTTTTAATGTTTCTTGAAGCTTTTGATATTTTCGAAATGTTTGAAGTATTGGAAATTTTTAAAATATTTTTTAACTGGACGAATAATTTTATATTTTTTTATATTTTCGATATATTTCAAAGTTTTTTGAATAATTTGACATTTTTACTGTTTGAAATTTTTGAAATTTTCGAAAAAATGCTAAATTTCAAATTTTTCGAAATATTTTATATGGTTTTGAAATTTTCGAAAAACTTTTTAATGTTTCTTGAAACTTTTGACATTTCCGAAATGTTTGAAATACTTCACATATTTTTAACTAGACGAATAATTTTATGTTTTTTGATATTTTCCATATATTTCAGAATTTTTTAAATAATTTGACATTTTTACTGTTTGAAATTTTTGAAATTTTCGAAAAAATGCAAACTTTGAAATTTTTCGAAATTTTTTATATATTTTTGAAATTTCCGAATAGTTTTTTAATCTTTATTGAAACTTTGCACATTTTCGAACTGGTTAAAATTCTTGAAATTTTTGATAAATTTTTACTTTTGGAAATTTTCGAAAAAAATTGCAAAATTTCATATTTTTCGAAATTGTTGATTTATTTTTGAAATTTCGAATAATTTTTTAATGTTTTTTGAAACGTTCGACATTTTTGAAAGGATTAAAATTCTTGAAATTTTTAAATTATTTTTAGCTGGACGAATAATTTTGTTTCTTGAAATTTTCTATATATTTAAAAATATTTGAATATTTTAACATTTTTACTGCAATTAAAATTTTTCGAACTTTTTGATTTATTTTTGGTATATTTTTCTTGAAATTTTGGATATATTTTAAAAATGTTTCAATATTTTGACATTTTTACATTTTGAAATTTTCGGAATAAATGCATATCAAATTTTTCGAACTTTTTGATTCATTTTTGAAATTTTTGAATAATTTTTTAATATTTTTTGAAACTTTTGACATTTTTGAAATGCTTAAAATACTTGAAATTTTTAATGTATACGAATACTTTTATATCTTTTGAAATTTTGTATATATTTTATAAATTTTTGAAATTTTGACAATTGTACTTTTTGATATTTTTGAATTTTCGAAAACAATTGCAAGATTTAAAATTTTTCTAAATTTCTGACATATTTTTAAAATTTTCGATACTTTTGAAATTATCGAAATTTTTGCATTTCTAGACATTTTTATTTTTTTTTTTTTAAATTTTTTGATATATTTCCGAATTTTTTGATTTTCTTAAAACTCAGTTTTGTTTTTAAATTTTTGAAAATTATAACAATGGCGTTTTATTTAAATCGACTCAAAATTCAACTAATACCAATATATTTTATTTTTCAATATTTTTGGCCCTATGCTGCAAAATTTTACCGGGTCAAAGGGTTAAACTAGTGACGCCACTACTTTGATAGGTATGATTTCAAAAATTTGACAATTATCTCAAAATATGCGAATTTGTAAATAATCGTCTTGTGTCAAGATTTTTATAAAAATCAATTTTCAACCGAAATAAATGCAGCATAATTTTTGAAAAAATTCAACATCGGCTTGCAAAAATTGCAAAAGTTATAAGCAATTAACTGAAAAAAATGGGGTTGGTTTTTTGTAAATATCTCAAAAACTATTTGAAATTTTTCAAATTTGAAAAAAGATTCAAAAAGAGGAGGAAATTTACCAAAAAAATTGTACCTCCCGCAACTGTAGGACCAATATTTATAATTTTCCTAGAGGGTCGAAAATACGGCCAAAAACGGAGATTCTGGCTTGCGTAAATGTCGCCCACTTTGGATCTGTAATGAATAAATATTATTTAAACTTAGTAAATATGAAAATTAAGAATTGAAAAAATTCAGGTATCTACTGGATAGATTTATTAACAATAATCCGTAGTCATAAAAAATTTTATCGCGATTTTTCTATTAATTATGCATCAGTTAATTAACAATTTTTTCCTACTTGAACATGAACATTCGAAGTGAGATAATTGTTAAATAACAAATTTGAATTTTTTTCCTTTTTTGGACCTATTTTTGAAATGTTTCAGAAGACTAAACCCCATTTTTTTTCAGTTAATTGCTTATAACTTTTGCAATTTTTGCAAACGACTCTCAATTTTTTTCAAAACTCATCGACACGCTATTCCGAATCGAATAACATACATATTTTTGGGATGTGGAGAAAAAAGTTTGACCCAAAAACCACTTACTGATTAGACTACTATTAATATAAAATTAATATAAAATATAAATTTTGACATATAAAACCGAGTCACTTTTTTTACATAAATACAACTAGAGGTGTAAACCTTTAAAGACAAACTTACTTCAGAGAAATTCCAGCCCTTTTTGACCTACTGCCCTGAAATTTAAACTCGATTGAGTTATGAACATACGGTTTCTACATACCAAGTTTGAAGCAAATTTGTCCAGTGGAACGGTCGTGAAAGCTATAACAGACAGTCACACTAACACACAGACACACTAACAGGATTATCTCAATAAATTACTTCTGTGAAAGCTCTGAATTAAATAAATAAAGATACATTAGTCTGGTTTTAAATGAAATTATGTCAGACTACCAAAATAACATCGGCATGAAATTTTCTAGTAGGTTTCATTGAGTTTGAAAAATTAATTTCACAATAATATTTTTTATAAAATTGGTAGAATTTCACAATTAAAATTTAAGCTCAGGAAAGCATAAAGTAATTAAACGAAAAATCTATTTATAGTAATTTTTTATTATGACAAAAAATATTTACAAAGGTGTAAATGGAGTATAATAAAAAGTTTATCAAAAATTGTTTACATATTATTGGTTTATAAACTGCCAGAAACACCCTCCTAACTTGACGAAGTGGCAAATTTATAATTTAATTCCATTAAAAAGGGGTTAGACCATTTGCAAGTGACAGCTTTAGATAAAAGTGGACCTTAATCTTCGAACTCTTGCGCTTCAACATCCATTTCCGAATTCTTTTTAAACTGTTTTCTACCTAAAGTTTGTTCTTTCGAAACCAAGACAAAGAGGCGAGTTTAAAGAAGTAAAATTTATCTTAGAAACCAGTGAAATATGAAATCCACCTACCTATCAACTATCTATTGTATTTTACTTAGCGCAGCTTTTAAACTTTTCAAGATTTTTAGGGTTTTCTGTATCACGCGACTACTTATTAGTTTAATGTTTCGTAAAATAACAAAGAAAATATTATAACACAAATGAATAAGAATTTATTGACTAATGGAGATAAATAGAAAGATCTTATACAGGGTGATTCATTACTTATTGGAAATATTTCAACCATACAATCATTAGCTCCAAATATGAAGATGTAGCCCAAATCTACTAAATTATTTTAAATAAACGTTTTTGGCTACTACCAGAGGCGTAAGATAGGGGCAAGTGACTGGCAGATCCTTCCCAAATTCTACTCCACTGGCGGTATTGCAATTTCATTACAATTTTTCGATTCTCCAATACATGAAGCTATTTTGATTTTAATGTGAATTAATTATGCCGGTGTTTTTTGTCTATTTTTATTATGCAAATGATACTTTCGTAATAACAAAAACACATAATGTTATTTATCGAAATTTTTTCAAACGAATAGATGCATTAATAGTTTTAAAGTACAAATATTTTTTTTTAAATAAAACTCAGATAGGAGACATATTTTATCTGGATGATTTGGACTCAATCTTTATATTTTTAGATCAGGATTATATGCTTAAAATATTTCCAATTAGTAATGAATCACCCTGTATAAGTGAAAACAACGAAGTATATTTCTGAACTTTTAGATAAAGTTTTCATAAATTCAAAGCAATATATTTTAAAATTGTTTTTATATCTACAGGATGGCCTCCTAAAAAAGTTACACGCTCTAAGTATTTTTTTATCTGAATGTTCTAATTTTTTAGAATTCTATTTTTCACGATTAAAATATTTTTGGAATAGATTGTATATTTTTAAAATTTTTCTCTTCTTGTAGTAGATATATTAAATTTTACATTTTTTCACGAAAATTTAGATTACTTTTCGGTTAGTATAACAAATTTTATTCAACGAATTGACAGATTGTAGTTATGCAATTCTACAAGTTTATATTTTTCGTCGGTACAGGTAAAACATTAAAACTTTGACTTTAAACTTAAATAAGTACTAGTTAAAATATAATGAAAACCCCTGTATAATCAACGAAAAAAGTAATCAAAATTCTACTTAAAACAAAGCAAAATATTTCCTAAACATTTTCTGCACTAATTACAGAAGTTGAAAAACACCAGAAATAAATTTTTTATTTTAGTTCATTAAGTTAACGTCGAAATAAAAATAACTGTAAATTGTCTTACGTTTCTTTTCAGAAAAAAGAAGGAATTTATTTAATAAAAATTTCAAAGTAAATTACAATAAATTATTATAAATTACAATTAGAAACAAATAGATACAGAACTAAATAAAATCTTAGTAGACATCGATTTTCTCAAGTTTTCTCCGATTTTTTTCTGTTTTTTTTTGTTCAATTTTTTTCTATTTTTTTTTAGTTCTTTTTTTCAATTTTAACCAATATTTATTGATAAGAAATTTAATATAAAATAGTCACAGATTTTGTATAAAAAAAATTAATCTAGTGAGATAAAAAATTTTTTTTATCAATTTTAAAGGAAAATGTAAATTTTTGGTTGTTACTGATGCTCGAAGTATTTAATATGTTAAGAAATATTATATATGGAAGAAAATAAAATAATACTAGTATTGCTACAAGATGATAATTACGAAGCCGGACATCTGGGCGCGGCCGTTTGGGCGCGGTCCACTTGGGCACAGGGACTCTTGGGCGCAGGAACTTTTTATAGCGAGCCGTTTGGGTGCGGGTACGTTTGGGCGCGAAAAGTTCATATTTCAATTTCATTTTACCAGGTTTTTTCCAAAAACAAAAAAAAAACAAAAAACGAAAAAAAAAATTTATTACCTATTTTTTTTAGCATATATAAACATACATTATGTAGGTATTTCCTACTTAGATAGAAAGCAGACTTTTTAAAATATGAATAATTTTGTAAAAAGACGCTGTCATAGACCATAATAATAATAATAATAATAATAATATTTATTCACTAAAATATAAATATATGCGAATAGTACAGTAATAAATAATGGTAATACAATAGATTAGACATAAAATAAAAGTTAAATGTGAATAAATGAATACTGAATAAGTGTCAAACATTTGTTACGAGAAAGAATTAAGTAGTATCTAATAATAATTAAATATAAGATAGCATTTAAATTTCCATACATGGAAAATTTCATAGAATTAGAGATTTTTTGGTGCCAAAGGTCTTAATTTGCTATTAAAATAGAAAGCACCTGCCCTAACCTAACCTAACAAATATAGGGATAATATTAAAATTTCGTGTTTAATTTCTCCTCGTGCCCAAATGGCTCTGCGCCCAAACGGCTCGTGCCCAACAGTCTCTGCGCCCAACAGTCCCTGCGCCCAAGTGGCCCGCGCCCAGATGTCCTAGACCATGATAATTATTTTGATTGTATAATATTAATAAAAAAAACTAATAAATAAAAAGTTTAGTTAGACAAATAGAGGAAGGCAAAACAGCACAGAGAAGCAGAGATAATAGTAATAATCAAGAGCTGAAACCCAAAGATATAGGAAAAACAGAGACAGAACAGAGACAGAGACAGATGGAAATAGAAAAGAAAGTAGAATATTTTTGGAAGGCAGAAAAAAAACTAGGAAGTGAGACAGAGAGACAAAAATAAAAAATAAAGACACACCTGTGAAAAAGCAAAATCGAAAAAAATTGAGGAATCAGAAAACATTTGATATTTAAATAAATTGTATTTTTTTATATTTGGTAAAATTTTTATAGTGAACCCTGGATTGAGAATCTTTGATAATACATCTGGACTACCGGGTGGTCCATATCATTATATAATAGCCCTTAAGTCTGCCCTTATGTCTCATGTTAAATAATTAAGTTCTTTATCTGACCATCTAATGAGATAGTAAAAAACCGGTATACTACTGTATCTGACACGTTACACCACGATCCAAGTAGGCCGCAGCGAGGAATCATATTATAGTAATTAAAATAGCGCGCGCTTTGTTCCCTATTTCTGTTGCGTACACAAAATTAGACCTATACCGAAAGCACATCAAAAATATATAAACAATGAGTAATAGATAATTGTAAACCTTTTTAGGTAGTCAAATATTTGAAAAACAGCAATGAATTAAAACACTTGACCCTGGGACAACTCGATCTCCAGACAACTCGATCCCGAGACTTTTCGATCCCGATTTTTTATTATATTATGAATTATTCATTATTTTTTTGTTTTCCCTAGATACATAAGTAATAATAAACATTTTTTTGTGATTCTCTCTTTATTTATCGTATATACTCGTATTTATAATTATAATGTACTTCTCAAAAAGTTTTAAACAAATGGGAAAAAGTTTTCACAAAAAAAATATTAAAAAAAAATCTCTATATGATCCAAAACCTATATATAATCGGGATCGAGTTGTCTCTGGATCGAATTGTCTTGGGATCGAATTGTCTCGGGATCGAGTTGCCCCAATATCGTTATCCCGAGATCGAGTTAGGCTCGTGTCGAGTTGTCTTCGGATCGAGTTGACCGGATCGAGTTAGACGGATCGAGTTGTCCTGGATCGTTAAAAAGGCTTTTGATAAAATAATGCTTCTATGTTATTAGCTGTTTTAGTAAATATTTTTAATATTAGTTTTAATACTTTATTAAATGTACATTTTTAAGTAGATGTGATATTGCTTCTTCTTTTATACGACTCCAGATGGCTTCAATCTTTGCAAATTTAGGCCTTTTAATACAGCAAATTGTCCTAAATGGGCAAGGAATTATCCTACAAAGAGAAACACTTTAGTTTGTTTAAACATTCGCCTGAAGATGGCCTAAGTGCCGAAACATATTGCGAATTGATTTGGTATATTTCAAGTTTTATTGAAATTGCCAAAAATTTTTTATATTAATTTCTTGTTTCAGTTTTTATCTCCTTTGAAGTTAGATTGTATTTGTTATATAGACATTTTATGACTCACCATCACAAAAACATTAAGTAAACCTAAAATGTTGATTGGATATGTTTCAGTAATAAAAAAATTGAAATGAATCAAATAAATACGTTTCAAAAAAGTTCTCATTGGCTAAGAATTATCAAAAAAAAAAATTAGAATCTTTCTAAACCATTTGAACTTCACTTTGTCTCTCTTAATTTATGGTTTATCTATTTTTAATTTACTTTAAATGGGTAGTGTACCTAATAAACTAGCGGTTTGATGAAAACAAAAATTTTGCAACAAATATAGACAACCAGACACAACACAATATTTATATCATAATATGTTAAAGGTAAAGTTACTTACGGAAATGGTGCTCCTTTTAGTGAGAACAAGCATGATTTTTCGCAAGAACATGTTAAACAATCACATAAAGACGAAGGTTTAGGCTTTTTTGACTTAATTGTAGTTGATTTCCGTTTCGTTGTAGTTGATTTCGTTTTCGTTGTAGTTGATTTCCTTTTTGTTGTGGTTGATCTCCTTCTTGTTGTAGTTGATTTCCTTTTTGTTGTAGTTAATTTCCTTTTCGTTGTAGTTGGTTTCCTTTTTGTTGTAGTTGATTTCCTTTTCGTTGTAGTTGGTTTCATTTTCGTTGTAGTTGATCTCCTTTTCGTTGTAGTTAATCTCCTTTTTGTTGTAGTTGATTTCGTTTTCGTTGTAGTTGGTTTCATTTTCGTTGTAGTTGATCTCCTTTTCGTTGTGGTTAATCTCCTTTTCGTTGTGGTTAATCTCCTTTTTGTTGTAGTTGATTTCCTTTTAGTCGTAGTTGATTTCCTTTTTGTCGTAGTTGATTTCCTTTTTGTTGTAGTTGATTTCCTTTTTGTCGTAGTTGATTTCCTTTTTGTTGTAGTTGATTTCCTTTTTGTTGTAGTTGACTTCCTTTTAGTTGTAGTTAATTTCCATTTTGTTGTGGTTGAAGGCCATTTCGTTGATGACTTTTTTGTTGTAGTTAAGGGCATTTTTGTTGTAGTTGAATGCTTTTTTGTAGTTGATTTGGTTGGTGGCCTTTTTGATGTAGTTGATAACAATTCAGATGTATTTGATGGACTTTTTGTTGTAGTTGATAGATTTTTTGTTACAGTTATTATTTTTGTTGGCATATCCGTCGTAGTCGATTGATATTTTGTTATCGTTGTTATTTTTGTTAACGTTGTTATTTTTGTTAACGAAGTTGTTGGCATTTTTGTTGTAGTTAATTGATTTTTTGTTATTGTTGATGGCTCTTTTGATGTAGTTGATGACCAATCTGATATATTTGATTGACGTTTTGTTGTAGTTAATGGAATTTTTGTTGAAGTTGATAGCATTTCTGCTGTAGTAAATGGCATATTCGGTGTAGTTGATTGATTCTTTATTATAGTTGTTATTTGTGTTGACAAAATTGTAGGCATTTTTTTTGTAGTAGTTAGTGGAATTATTGTTATAGTTGACGACGTTTCTGTTGTAGTTAATGACATATTCGTCGTCGTTGATTGATTTTTTGTTATAGTAGTTATTCCTGTTGACGAAATTGTTGGCATTTTTGATGTAGATGATATCCCTGTTGTAGTATTTAATGGCATTTTTGTTATAGTTGATGGCATTTCTGTTGTAGTTAATGGCATATCCGTCGTAGTCGATAGTTTTTTTGTTATTGTTGTTAACGAAGTTGTTCGTATTTTTGTTGTAGTTAATTGACTTTTTGCTATTGTTGATAGCTTTTTTGATGTAGTTGATGAAAAATCTGATATATTTGATAGACGTTTTGTTGTAGTTAATGGAATTTTTGTTGTAGTTGATAGCATTTCTGTTGTAGTTAATGGACTATCCGTTGTAGTTGATTGATTTTTTGTTATAGTTGTTATTTTTGTTAACGAAGCTGTTGGCATTTTTGTTGTAGATGATATTCCTGTTGAAGTAGTTAATGGCATTTTTGTTGTAGTTGTTGTACTTTTTGTTGTAGTTAATTGACTTTTTGCTATTGTCGATGGCTCTTTTGATGTAGTTGATGACCAGTCTGATATATTTGATAGACGTTTTGTTGTAGTTAATGGAATTTTTGTTGTTGTTGATCGCATTTCTATTGTAGTAAATGGCATGTTCGTTGTAGTTGATTGATTCTTTATTATTGTTGTTATCTGTGTTGATAAAATTGTAGGCATTTCTGTTGTAGCAGTTAATGGAATTTTTGTTATAGTTGATGGTATTTCTGTTATAGTTAATGGGATATCCGTTATAGTCGATTGATTTTTTGTTATAGTTGTTATTTTTGTTAACGAAGCTGTTGGCATTTTTGTTGTAGATGATATTCCTGTTGAAGTAGTTAATGGCATTTTTGTTGTAGTTGATGGCATTTTTGTTGTAGTTAATGGCATATCTGTTATAGTCGATTGATCTTTTGTTATCGTTGTTATTTTTGTTAACGAAGTTGTTGGTATTTTTGTTGTAGATGATATTCCTGTTGAAGTATTTAATGGCATTTTTGTTGTAGTTGATGATATTTCCGTTGTAGTTAATGGTATATCCGTCGTAGTTGATTGATCTTTTGTTATCGTTGTCATTTTTGTTGACGAAGTTGTTGGCATTTTTGTTGCAGATGATATTCCTGTTGTAGCAGTTAATGGCATTTTTGTTGTAGTTGACGGTTTTTCTGTTGTAGTTAATAGTATATCCGTCGTAGTCGATTGATCTTTTGTTATCGTTATTTTTGTTGATGAACTTGTTGGTATTTTTGTTGTAGATGATATTCCTGTTGAAGTATTTAATGGCATTTTTGTTGTAGTTGATGATATTTCCTTTGTAGTTAATGGTATATCCGTCGTAGTTGATTGATCTTTTGTTATCGTTGTAATTTTTGTTGACGAAGTTGTTGGCATTTTTGTTGCAGATGATATCCCTGTTGTAGTAGTTAATGTCATTTTTGTTGTAGTTGATGGTATTTCTGTTGTAGTTAATAACATATTCGTCGTAGTTGATTGATTTTTTGTTACAGTTGTTGTTTGTGCTGACGAAGCTGTTGGCATTTTTGTTGTAGAGGATATCCCTGTTGTAGTAGTTAATGGTATTTTTGTTGTAGTTGGTGACATTTCTGTTGTAGTTAACGGCATATCCGTTCCAATTGATGGATTTTTTGTTATAGCTGTTATTTGTGTTAATAAAGTTGTTGGCATTTTTATTGTAGTTGAAAGCTGTTTTGTAGTTGATTTCGTTTTTGTTGTAGTTGAGGGCTTTTTGGTAGTTAATTTTATTTTGGTTGTGGCTGTTGTTCTTTCAGACATAGTTGATATAGTTGACGTATTTGATAGACTTTTTGTTGTAGTTGATAGATTTTTTCTTAAAGTTGTTATTTTTGTTGACGAAGTTGTTGGCATTGTTGTTATATATGATATTCCTATTGTAGTAGATGGCATTACTGTTGAAGTTAATTGCATATCCGTTGCAGTTGATTGCTTTGTTGTTATAGTTGTTATTTTTGTTAATTCACTTACTGGCATTTTTTTTGTAGTTAATGGAAAATTCGTTATAGCTATTTCATTTTTGGTTCTAGTTGTTAAGTTTGTTGATGACGTCGTTATTGGCATTATTGTGATACTAGATAACCCTTCAACAGATAAAGAGGAATAATCTGTTACAATTGGTGTCGTTGTTGACGGATAATCAGTCTTAGCTGGTAATTTCCCTGTCGTAACTATTAGGTGTTCACTTGGAATCGGTGATTCTTCAGTTGTACTGGACGGATTTGCACTCGAGTCTATCAGTTTCTCTATAGTAGCAGATGTACTGTTAATTATTTGAGTTGATTGCGACGTAGACAAACTTGACACGTTTTCAGTGGTACTAGATGCTCTTTCAGAAGATAAAGAGGAATCATCTGTTACAGTTGGTGTCGTAGTTGACAGATAATCAGTCTTAAGGGGTAATTTTTCTGTCGTAACTATTAAGTGTTCACTTGGTCTCGGTGATTCTTTAGTTGTACTCGACGGATTTGTACTCGAGTCTATCAGTTTCTCAACAGTAGCAGATGTACTGTTTATTATTTGAGTGGATTGCGACGTAGACAAACTTGACACGTTTTCAGTGGTACTAGATGCTCTTTCAGAAGATAAAGAGGAATCATTTGTTACAGTTGGTGTCGTGGTTGACAGATAATCAGTCTTAAGGGGTAATTTTTCTGTCGTAACTTTTAGGTGTTCACTTGGAATCGGTGATTCTTTAGTTGTACTCGACGGATTTGAACTTGAGTCTATCAGTTTCTCTATAGTAGCAGATGTACTATTAATTATTTGAGTCGATTGCGACGTAGACAAACTTGAGACGTTTTCAGTGGTACTAGATGCTCTTTCAGAAGATAAAGAGGAATCATCTGTTACAGTTCGTGTCGTGGTTGACAGATAATCAGTCTTAAGCGGTAATTTTTCTGTCGTAACTATTAAGTGTTCACTTGGTCTCGGTGATTCTTTATTTGTACTCGACGGATTTGTACTCGAGTCTATCAGTTTCTCTATAGTAGCAGATGTACTATTAATTATTTGAGTCGATTGCGATCTAGACAAACTTGAGACGTTTTCAGTGGTACTAGATTCTCTTTCAGAAGATAAAGAGGAATCATCTGTTACAGTTCGTGTCGTGGTTGACAGATAATCAGTCTTAACCGGTAATTTCTCTGTCGTAATTATTAGGTGTTCACTTGGAATCGGTGATTCTTTAGCTGTACTCGACGGATTTGCACTTGAGTCTATCAGTTTCTCTATAGTAGCAGATGTACTATTAATTATTTGAGTCGATTGCGATCTAGACAAACTTGAGACGTTTTCAGTGGTACTAGATTCTCTTTCAGAAGATAAAGAGGAATCATCTGTTACAGTTCGTGTCGTGGTTGACAGATAATCAGTCTTAACCGGTAATTTCTCTGTCGTAATTATTAGGTGTTCACTTGGAATCGGTGATTCTTTATTTGTACTCGACGGATTTGTACTCGAGTCTATCAGTTTCTCAATAGTAGCAGACGTACTGTTAATTATTTGAGACGATTGCGACGTGGACAAACTTGATATGTTTTCAGTGGTACTAGATGCTCTTTCAGAAGATAAAGAGGAATCATCTGTTACAATTGGTGTCGTGGTTGACAGATAATCAGTCTTAACCGGTAATTTCTCTGTCGTAATTATTAGGTGTTCACTTGGAATCGGTGATTCTTTAGCTGTACTCGACGGATTTGCACTTGAGTCTATCAGTTTCTCTATAGTAGCAGATGTACTATTAATTATTTGAGTCGATTGCGATCTAGACAAACTTGAGACGTTTTCAGTGGTACTAGATTCTCTTTCAGAAGATAAAGAGGAATCATCTGTTACAGTTCGTGTCGTGGTTGACAGATAATCAGTCTTAACCGGTAATTTTTCTGTCGTAACTATTAAGTGTTCACTTGGTATCGGTGATTCTTTATTTGTACTCGACGGATTTGTACTCGAGTCTATCAGTTTCTCAATAGTAGCAGACGTACTGTTAATTATTTGAGACGATTGCGACGTGGACAAACTTGAGACGTTTTCAATGGTACTAGATGCTCTTTCAGAAGATAAAGAGGAATCATCTGTTACAATTGGTGTCGTTGTTGACAGATAATCAGTCTCAACTGGTAATGTCTCTGTCGTAACTATTAGGCGTTTACTTGTACTCGGTGATTCTTTAGTTGTACTAGATGGATTTTGACTTGAGTCTATCAGTTTCTCAACAGTAGCAGATGTACTATTAATTATTTGAGTGGATTGCGACGTAGACAAACTTGAGATGTTTTCAGTGGTACTAGATACTCCTTCAGAAAGTGTAGAGGAATGATCTGTTACAATTGGTGTCGTTGTTGACCGATAATCAGTCTTAGCTGGTAATTTCCCTGTCGTAACTATTAGATGTTCACTTGGAATCGGTGATTCTTCAGTTGTACTGGACGGATTTGCACTCGAGTCTATCAGTTTCTCTATAGTAGCAGATGTGCTGTTAATTATTTGAGTCGATTGCGACGTAGACAAATTTGAGATGTTTTCAGTGGTACTAAATACTCCTTCAGAAGATGAAGAGGAATCATCTGTTACAATTGGTGTCGTTGTTGACAGATAATCAGTCTTAACCGGTAATTTCTCTGTCGTAACTATTAGGTGTTCACTTGGAATCGGTGATTCTTTAGTTGTACTCGACGGATTTGAACTTGAGTCTATCAGTTTCTCTATAGTAGCAGATGTACTGACAATTATTGGAGTTGATTGCGACGTAGAGAAACTTAAGATGTTTTCAGTGGTACTAGATACCCCTTCAGAAGGTGTAGAAGAATCATATGTTAAAATCGGTGTCGTTGTTGACAGATAATCAGTCTCAACTGGTAATTTCTCTGTCGTAACTATTAGATGTTCACTTGGAATCGGTGATTCTTTAGTTGTACTCGACGGATTTGCACTTGAGTCTATCAATTTCTCAATAGTAGTAGATGTACTGTCAATTATTTGAGTTGATTGCTTCGTAGACAAACTTGAGATGTTTTCAGTGGTACTAGATAATCCTTCAGAAGGTGTAGAGGAATGATCTGTTACAATTGGTGTTGTGGTTGACAGATAATCAGTCTTAACCGGTAATTTCTCTATCGTAACTATTAGGTGTTCACTTGGAATCGGTGATTCTTTAGTTGTACTCGACGGATTTGTACTCGAGTCTATCAGTTTCTCAATAGTAGCAGATGTACTGTTAATTATTTGAGTTGATTGCGACGTAGACAAACTAGAGATGTTTTCGGTGGTACTAAATGCTCCTTCAGAAGACAAAGAGGAATCATCTGTTACAATTGGTGTCGTTGTTGACAGATAATCAGTCTCAACTGATAATTTCTCTGTCGTAACTATTAGGTGTTTGCTTGTACTCGGTGATTCTTTAGTTGTACTAGATGGATTTGCACTTGAGTCTATCAGTTTCTCAACAGTAGCAGATGTACTGTTAATTATTTGAGTGGATTGCGGCGTAGACGAACTTGAGATGTTTTCAATGGTACTAGATACTCCTTCAACAGTTAAAGACGAATTATCTGTGACAATTGGTATCGTGGTTGATAGATAATCAGTCTTAACCGGTAATTTCTCTGTCGTAACTATTAGGTGTTCACTTGGATTTGATGTTTCCTTAGTAGTACCCGACGGATTCGCACTAGAATCTAACAGTTGCTCAATAGTAGCAGACGTAGTCTTAATTTTTTGATTTGATTGCGATGTAGATAAATTTGAAATATTTTCAGTAGCACTAGAAAATCCTTTAGCCGATACTGAGTACTTATCTGTTAGATGCGGCTCCATAGTTAACGGATAATTAGTCGTGACGTTTAATTTATTTGATTTCGTAGATTCGTTAATTTTAACCGATGGGTTAGTACTAGAATCCAACAATACAATCGTAGTTTTAATTACTTTATTTGAATGTTGTGTAGAAACAATTGAGAAGTTTTTAATAGTACTAGAAAATCCTTTATCTGATGATGTGTACTCATCTGCTAAAAAATATTGTTTTTCTATGATCACTTCATCATTTTCGTTAGCTTTTACGGGTTCTGTTAAAAATTCTTTCACTTGGTAGGCAAAAATTAGATTAAATGAATAAAAATATAATTTCCACAAAAACATTGCGCACTGTAATTTTTTTTTATCGATTAGTAAATTTATTTATATAGGAATTTATTATTATTTAAAAAATTTCATGTCTTTAAATAAAAAGAGTGTAATTTTAGATAAAAAATATCACGTTTTCATGTTTTTCATATTTTTTATTTGTGTAAAAACTACTATTAAAGAAATAGTAATTTGCTTGTAAATATTTTATGAAAAAATAATCTAATTTTGTGTATTTAAGTACACACCTGTTTAATGTTAAAATTTTGTCTTCCTCTTATTTTTATTTTTAATTCTGACAGCAATAAAAAACATAATTATTGAAAAATATCCAATATCACTATTTCACTATTTCAGATTTTATTAATTTTTTTCCAAATTATAAAAATTCACTAAAAAGATTTAAAATATAAACACAAGAGTAACATAGGATAGATAAATCTCAATGTTTATTGAGATCTATTTATTAACTTTTTATTGCGAAACAAAATGTTAGTAATAATGTAATTCGGTCTGTCTGTCTGTGTGGGTGTGTCTGTCGATACGATATCTTCCATTCTAGACATCTCATTGACTTCATATTTTGTACACAAATACCTCAGATCAAGGAAATCTATGGGATTTACTGGACACCCCCGACTAAAAAGAAAGATGTGTTTTAAATGCCAAAAATTTTTTGTGTCGATTCTCACACTACTTTAACTGTTGATTATTTCTGTCGAAAGTTTTCTTTCATATTTTATATTTTCTAGTTTTTATACATTATCTTTATTATTTTTATTTAATAAAACTGTAGACCCTTTGCAAAAAAAAATAGAAGCTGTTTTTTACTTAAGTTATTAACATTAAATTGATAGAAGTTGGACAAAGATTATCCTTATAAATTGCTTTAGGAAAAACACAAAATTATATTTACAGGTTTCTTTCTTCTTATTACTTTAATTTTAATACCATCAAAATGGTTTGCTCCTTGTTTAAAAAACAAAAACAAAATCAAAACAACGCCAAAGAAATTAAACTTTAAAATACGATTTTTATTTAGTTCTTAGAAATTATTGAACTAATTTGAAAAGATCTTTATTGAAAATATTGAAGAAGGTGTTCTCTTCCATTCTGTATGTTTTGGTACCAACTGGATTGATCATTTAGAAATTCAAGTTTTTTAGCACAACAAACAGTTTTCTCTGGACAAGGTGTTATCCTAAAACAGAAAAAAATTATATTTAAAATTATAACTAGAACATATATTATTATTGTTATTAAATAACAAATGACCAAATAACAGGGTCGGGTAGAGCCCTTTTCGACACGGCGGTCAGTTATATTCGAATTTAATCTTTTATTACTTCTAACAGTGTAGCCCTTCTGGGCACGAAAACTGGATTAAGGGTTCTAGGAAAATGAATTAGGATTATTTAAACATATAAATTTTAAATAATATTTCTGTTATCTCTTCAATTGTTTGTTATTCCTAGATACAGTTTAAATAAAATTATTGTGAAATGATTGGATTGATGAATGGGGTTGTAATAGTATAATTTTTAATCGGTATTTTATGTAGCTATTTAGTATTTTTCCTAGTGTTGCATTTTTGTAATATTCTTTACCATACAAATCAAATAAAGGATATTTATTTTTTTTAAAAATTACTGAAATTTTTTGTCAAAGCATTGTTTTTATTTGGAGAAAAAAATTCTTGACCACACAAATCAAACCGAGATTATTTATTTGGACAAAAAAAAATCTTTACCATACAAATCAAATGATGGATCTGTTACACAACACTCCATAATGTGGAATTTCTCTTTTTTTACTAAGTTTAAGTTTAAAAGTTTGTTTTTTTTAATGTACCACTATATTTTATTATGTTGACTTAACAACCGCGCGGTTGTGATTGTTTCTAATACTTTTATTTGTAACTTCAATAAATTTTTTGTTCGGCCTGATGATGGCTATTTAGCCGAAACTAGTCGCCTGTTATCACCCTTTGAATATATTACTTTGTGGTACTGACTTCGTGTTTTATTTATTTGAAAAAATACTTGGACCACATTTGAGATATGGATAACCTCTTCGATTTAAATGATGGATGTTTATTTGGAAAAAAATTTTTAAAAAATCATTGAAATTATTCCTATTATATTTTTTTAAATATTACTTTAAATCGAAAGGATTAGTTAGTTTATGGTCGATAACCACTGTGCCCAAAAGGCCCACCTAATTTTAAAACCTGAAGCCAAAAGACCGGTAGGATTACGGAACCCCGCTGACAAAATTGACCGCTGGTACCAAGTGAACAACACCCACAAGGTCAATTCCTTGAATTGTCAGAATTTTGTTTCAGCTAGTAGATTACTTATAACCTCACAGGCAATGGCCAAGATGAACATAGGAATGCTATTAATATCAATAAAGCTACCGACTTTTCCATGTGAATCAGTGATACAGTGATACAGATATTCTATTAGGTATCTTCCCTCAACGAATTCATGTTTAGATATGATCAAACAGACACACATGGACCGTCTTAAGCTTCTGAGCTAACCCCATAGAAAATTAAAGATAACAGACGTCTATTTTATGTTCATACAAATGTAGACCTCACTTTTCTAGCATTTAAAAAACCCATCCACTTTTTAAGAAACAGAAAATAGCACGATCTATAAGGAGGGAAATGTAAGCGAAATGATACAATTTCTTTCCAAAATTTAATGTTGCATTGGGTAGTTATCTAGAAGTAACAAAGTTCGGTGCTCCTTTGATAATCTTATATCAGTCTTAAAATGTTTAAGAAACAAGTAAAATAAATTAAACAGACTTCAATAATTTTCAAGGATTTCCCTAAGATTCCATCATCAGATCTTGACTGAAATACATACAAACGAACCTCCTTTTTGATGTCGGTTAAAAAATGGAAGTCATCTTCTTGCATTCGTCCAGAATCGTTATCAGTTCCTCCGGATCCAACTGGGCCATCTCAAATAAAATATTTTTTGAAACTTTTCATGTGGAAATATGTATTAGTCATTTTAAAATAAATATGAAAGTAGTTCATTTGCAAGAAAAAGTATATTTCCAGGAATGTCAAAAAGAAATATCAAATAATATTTCAGAAATTTTTTAATGATTAGTATGATAAGGATATCACAAGGATTTTTCAGGAATTTTCAAGGACTTTTTAAAAATTGTTCAAAAACACTGTTTAGTGATTTTTGTTGTTTGTATTTATCTCTTTTGTTCTCAGTCAAAATCAGCGTCGATAATAAAGTTCTCCTAGCGATTATGCTCTAATTTTTGGATAGTTGTTATCAATGTACATTAACGTTGTACATATCTTGTGGAAGAGGTAATTAAAGATTTGTTTATTTTATAAATTAATCATTTGTTTCATTTTAAAAGTCAAGTTTTAAGGCATTAATTTCGAGATAGAAAAACGAAACTGTGAATTATGGGTGTCTTTACGACTCCACATTTTTTATGGAGTAGCAATTAGTCGTTTAATGTAGGAAACTGAGTACGCAAAACAATTTGAGCAAAAACTTTTACCGTAAGGATTTTCTACTTGGACTTTTTCCACAAGGATTTCTTTTTTTTGCGAGTTTTTATACTACTGGATTTTCTTACTTAAATTTTCCGTTAATGTTTGGTATGGCATAATCGGTCATTATTTAATTGGACCTAACGTTCTCCAAAACCGTTTAAATGCCTTTATTTTTGGAAAAATGAACTATCAGTACTCTTATAAGATGATAATACTTTACATCAAAAGCGGAATCCCATAAATGGACGTACCTCAGGGTACCCAAGATCACCAGACTTGAATCCTTGTATTATTTTCCCGGCCCCATCAAAGGGACAGTAAGGTGAACAAGCAAAAAAAAACATTCGACATATCGAAGGAAATATCCATTATGAGGTCCCCCAAGTAGATTGAAACGATTTCCACATTATGGTCTGTCTGTGTGTCTGTGTGTAATCTTCCACGATAACTTCCGAACCGTTTGACCAATCATCAGTATATGCATGTAGGTTTTTCGCAGTTTTTCCAAATTTTGAGGACTAAAAATACACTTTGGTGCAAAATTTTCCAGTGCAAATTTTTAGAGCCTAAATTTTTCTACAATTTTTTTCTTAAACTTTTTCCAGAATTTCAAATAGTTGCACTACTAGAGGGCGCGCAAAAATTATGCATGTAGGTTTTTTGAAGTTTTCTAAAATTTAAGGACAAAAAATACACTTTGGTGCAAAATGTTTCAGTGCAAATTTTTGGAGCCTAAAATTGTCTACAATTTTTGTATTGAACTTTTTCCAGAATTTTATATAGTTGGGCCACTAGAGGGCGCGCAAAAAATATACATTTTTGCAGTTTTTCCAAATTTTGAGGACAAACAATGCACTTTAGTGCAAAATTTTCAAGTTCAAAGTTGTAGAGCACCAAATTTCATCTATGTTTTATATTTAAGTTTTTTTCCGATTCCCCATAGTTTCGCCGCTAGAAGGCAAAAAATATATACATTTAGGCGTTTTCCAATTTTTTTTATTCGAACGGCAAACAATGGGCTTTAGTGCAACATGTTCTAGTGCAAAGTTGTAGACCATAAAATTCCCTACAACTTTTGTATCAAACTTTTAACCGAATTCCCAATACTTTTCACCTACGATTTTGCTATATAATGTGCGCAGGCGCCAGCTTATGTCATTCTTGACATTGAAATATCAATTTGGTAGATGAATGTACCGTCGGATTGCTATTTAAAATTTGTTCCATGAATTAATGGAATGCTTAGTCATTTGTAATTAAAATAATCCTATTCTCCATAGCCGAGCCGGGAAAGTTCTGGGGTGACACAGCCAATTTTTTTTAATGTAAGATGAACCGTTAAATACAATTAAACGCTTAATAGAAAAAATAAAAAAGTACAAAAACGAGAAATATTTGTTTTAAACATTTAATTTATTGTTGTCGGTCTCTTTTAATATTTTATTTTCTGGAAAAAAGTACTAAAATAGTTGTACTTGGGTTTTTTGTTCTAGAATTTGGATTTTTTTAACAAATCTCTCAAACTTGGGTAAGCATTTTTAATTAAAAAATCTATCTGACGGACTTTTTTATGAATCGGCAACAGCGCTTTCATTATAAGTTCTCCAAGGTGTCGTGCTAATCTTCAATATTATCGAGCGTAGAATAAGGGCAAATTGACCCATATTAAAAATTACAAAATAATCAAACATTGCTCCTAAAACTGTTTTTTTTTATTGCTTAGCTCTTAACCTCTGCACAAATAATAATTAAAACTTACGGAAATATAGTTCTTCCCAGTGACAATGGACATGTAAATTCACATGAACATGTTACACAATTACAGAATTCCTCAATGTTAGGATTGCCTCCTCTAGTTCTTCCATATTTCATGTGTTCTGCATCGCTGTCTTGGATATTGTATATAAAGAATAGGATAAGAAAAATATTTAATTTGCACCGAAACATTTCGCAATCTTTTAATTCTTCACTTTTTAAATAAACAATTTTATATGTTTTTAAATTTATGTTTAATTTAAAATAATTTCAAGCTTGAAATTAATTTAATTGTAGATTAGAGTAATTGTTTTTTTAATCTGATTAAAACTAAATTAAATTATTTTAATTATGGACTTGAATGACCATAAACAGTCGCTTAACTTGGAAAAAATATATCCAAGTTAATATCCTTCAATTTTAATATATATTTGACATTTCCTAAATTTTCCTAGATAAAATGCCAGAAGAAAATCATCTTGGGAATTTGGAACATTTGATTTTCAATAATATTGAAGAATATCGTTATCACTAACCAAAATACATTTTTTTTAAAAAACACTCGACTTTTGCTATCATCAGTTATTTATCATCAAATCCTTAAATTTTGGCGTAGTATGTTGCTCTATAAAGTTTTTTCAATTTATGATAGATTTTTTTAATTAATTTCAATATTTATATTTTATTTAAAAAAAAGTATCATGTAATTCGGCAGTAAACAAATTTTTCCAAAAAAAATATTATTTATATTCAAAGAAATTGAAAAATCTGGGTATAATGATTTTAAATGTTGCAAGAGATATATTTTTTTTAATCCAACAATATAAATAAAAAATACTTCTATTTTATAATAGTTTGAGTTGGAAAAAATAAAACTATAAAATTAATTGATTAAAAATATCTGTTAGCTGAATTTAAAAAAAAAACATTAATCAACAACTATTATCTATTTTACATAATAGTGCGTAAAGTAACTAGATTATTTTTATTTTAATATATTGTAATAAAATGTATTTTATATTAAAGTAAATTAGTTACATCCGGTATATTAAAAAATAAAAAAATTACGTCATACATTTTCCAACTTGATCTCCCAACCTTGAAATGGATATGACGCAATTTTGACGTCATTAACGTATTTCTACTGTTTTGATAGTTCACTTAATTTTTCATTGTCAAAATGCCGTCCCGGTATAATGAGAAAGAAAATTTTAATGTTGATTAATTACTTATCGCTTTTATCGTTAAATACAGTCTATAACGTTTGGGTTCACCCCAAAAATATAATGGTATAATAGATTTTTTTCGCATTTTAATCACGATCATTCGTAATTTTTTTTATTTGGTCAAAATTCATGCTTAGGGACGTTATACATCGCCAAGCTAGAAATTTGAAACAAATGAGTTAAAAAAAAACGAAGATTTCAAGTTAAAAAAATTACTAAATTATGTAAAAAGGTACACACAGCATAAAGCAAAATACAATTTTTGGCTTTTTGGCATTACCAATTTATTTATACAAACACACCTTAAGATGCGTCATTGAAAACAATATTATGTCATTGATTATATTTTAATTTGAGGTTATGTATAAAATAACAATTAAATAATATATGACAAACGTAAAACAGTAGAATACGTCACCGATTATGACGTAACGGCAGAGGATGATTAAACAAACTCTATTCTTTGGTCAATTTTGACAAGATTTAAAAAATGGTAATGTCAGACGAAAAAAAAGTTTTTGGATTAAAAAATCGATTCTATAGAAAAATTTTTATAAAGAAGCGAAAATTAAATAAGCAAATTTACAAAAAAAAAATTGTTAGAAATATTATAAGGGAGGTGATTTTTGAAGACTGAGTGATGGTTATGATCAAGGGCGGATTCAGGGGTGGACATGACCGAAACTATCCTATGATGTTTTTTTTATAGACACCTATGAATAACAATAAATACTATACCCCCCTAAAGTGAGACTCTGGATCCGCCCTTGGTTATTCTCAAGTACTTTGAAAAGATGTGAAAGGAAGAGATAGGTAGTAAAATAATTTCAACAATTTAATTAGTATTATTGTAATTAGGTATATTTTGGTAATTAGAATTTCAAAGGAATCATATAGGTTAAGGTATAAATGCTTAGTATAGTTTATTATAGATATTAAAAATGTCAATTAGTTAATAATAATTTAAAAAAAATTTAATAATTAAAATTTTTTTAATTCCATAAATTAAAAAAAAGTCTGTTTTGAACCCAGGCTAGGTTAAGAGATTAAAAAAATATACGAGGTGGTCCACCGGTAACGTCTCAGTCTGTAGAGCCAAAACAAAATATTTTTTGTAAAATCCATTTTCACAATGAGTGATCCATATTAAAGATATGATTTTTTGAATGGAACAAACTGTATTTTATTGCATTTTTGAAATCTACAAAGAAAAACAGTCTAACTTGTTATATCTATCGTTTTGGAGATAATCAAGTGTTTTTAGAAATATGGGATTTTCAAAAAACACAAATATATCCTAAATTTAACAATATTTTAAATTGAACTTACAGATCAAGAATATTATACAGGGTGTTGAAAAATGTGTATTTATAATACGTAACATTAGGCGTAAAAAAATCCAATATTTTAAATGGGGCACCCAATATATTTTAACATAATTCAAAGTATTTTTGAAAATACTTTCAAAATTCCTTTGATATGTATTACTTTCACCCTGTATAATTTAAAGTATTTTTAAATTGTTGCCGTTTCTGATATGTATCTTGTTATAAAAACGGATTTTACGAAAAATATTTGGTTTTGGCTCTACAGACCGAGACGTTACCGGTGAACCACCCTGTATATAACTTTAAAAAATTAAAAAAAAAAACTTGGTAAATTGAGAGACTGGTATTTCATTACAATACATTTATATTAAATGTCTTTTTCACTTATACGATTATTGGAAAAAATTCCCCTTTGGGAAAAAAGTACCACATTACACACTTATTGCTATTTTTAATAAATAAAATTAAAGGTGGTATATGAGAGAAATCTTATTAACCCCATTAATGAATTTCGAAGGTTTAAGATCATATTTAAGGATCGATTTTAATAAAGGGATAAATACAAATTACATTCTAAATTTATTATCGATAACTACAACAATGACGTTATACAAAAAAAAATAATTAATATATATTAACCATACAAATAGTTCATAATATTATTAAAAAGATGTAACTTTGCTTCATGTAACGCGGTAGCCCAACTAAATAAATTTATTTGGAAGCTAAAGATTGGTTTATCCCTTTTAATACAGCAAACAGTTCCTGAAGGACAAGGAATCAACCTGTAACATAAAATAATAAAAATATATATTATATTTAAAATTAAATCAACAAAATATTTAACAAAAATAGAACTGACCTACTACTTACATTTAGTGAAAATAGTAACAGAAATATGTTCTAATAGGTACATGTTTTTTCTGTTACTACTTTATACACGAATGGGGTGAAATTTTTTTTAATTTTAGTTTTAGCGAAAAATGTCATTCTTGATAAAAAGTTTTGCTTGTTCTGAAATCTAAAATACAATCATCAGATATCAATTTTTTCAAATAGTATACGAGATTTGTTAAAAAAATATGAACTTTACTCAATTAAATTTAAAAATCGAAAAATATTGCTTAAAAAAGTTGATCAGAACTAAAAACTGAGTTCAAATATGCAATTACATCTATTTTGAATGAACATTACGATTATATAAAAGTAATGATAACTTTCTCGTTTCTTGATATTTTCTAACAATTTAAATACGTAACTACAGTAAAATTTGCATTGTTATTGTACCTAGAAATACATTTCAAAAATGAATACATGTTTTCAATGTAAATGGATGTAATTGCCTATCTGAACTTAGTTTTTAGTTCTGATCAACTTTTTTCGATGTCAAATTTAAAGGTAGTTTACTCATATTTTTTGACAAACCTCGTATACTATTAGAAAAAGTTCATATCTGATGATTATATTTTAGATTTCAGAACAAGCAAAACTTTTTATCAAGAATGACACATTTAAATTTAAATTTAAATTTTTTTTCCTATAGGGTAACCCCATCCGTGGACACACTGTATATATTCTTTATACTAAAGTAATTCCTAGGTTGTTTCCGAAAATCGCCGTAAAAAACACAGTAGAAAATAATTAATTAAACAGTTCAGTAGCATAATAGTATATTGGTTGTAATTTTTTTTTAAAGATTTCTAACTAGTTTCGGCTTCCGCCATCATTAAGCCTGATTTAATTACAGTTAAAGTTAAAAGTTAAAAATTAAATGAGACATGGTACTGAAAAGCTGAGGATTTCTAAAGAAATGGAAATGGAATCTCCACCATCCAACCAATATTTGCTCTTCAGATGAATATTAGGATCATCTTAATAATTGGATAGTCACCCACTGTGACTTTGATAAATTTTAAAGTAAAATTTGTAAAAAAATCTCATGAAGAATTTCTTGAAAATTCACACGTAAAGAGAGCAAACCCACTAGAGTAGCTCAAAGGTTAGAAAAATTAGAACCATTACCCGGTTGAGCTCAATAACATCGGCAAGGAAAGAAAATTGGATGAAAAACATTTTTTAGCGTATGTCGCATGATAAGATGGTGTATGATATGTCAACCGAAGACCAAAATATAAACGAACAAAGCCAAACGCATAAATAATAATAAACTGAAGGGTAAAGTAATAACAATACATTTCAAAAGTATAAACAATAATTGTAAAACTGAGTTAAAAATTAACGTTAAAACGTTATAGCCTAAGATCCCAGGTATCTGTTTTTTTAATGAAACTTAATTCAAATGCATGATTAGTGACTATGTAATGCATTAGTTCCGGGTTGCCAGGTATAATCAGGTAGGTACATTATTGTTAATTATTGACAGTCATCTGTTTTTTATGAATTAATTATTGAGAAGAAAATTTAAATATAAAGATGTTGGGTCATTTCAAATGTCATATCAATCCTGGTTGACTTATTGTATTGCAATTTAAAAAAAATTAATCAAGTAAGAAATAAAAAAATAAAGATTGAGTTTTATCAATTTTGAAAAGAGATATTTTTTTAATTGTCAAACTAAAAAATTGTATACAGTTTTAAATGTTTTTATATTAAATAATTTATAAAGGATGAGCCCATATTATTATAATAATAAATATAAAAAAATATAAAGAACATACCAAAAGGTGAAATAGTAAAGGTACAATAGGAATTAAAGACACACAAGAAACCAGAGAAAGATAAGAAAGCAGCATGGTAAAAGACAAATAGATGAGATGGAGAAAAAGTGAAGTAGCCTGACAGAAAAAGATTGACCTACGAAAGTAAAGAGGTGAGAGGAAACACTAATATTGATCAAATTTTAATTCTTTTATATATATTTTTTAAAATTTATAGTTGAGATTCGTAGATCTGAAATACCGGATGTTCGATATCAAATTCATATTTACTACTTGCTGTATACGATAACCCATGGTTGCCAATAAAAAGTATTTAAAAATAAAAAAAATGTTTCATGCATTCAGTAACGAACTTTTTAAAGTTTGTATAATATTTTTTGCTAATTTTCTTTTAACAAGGAATTTATACTGAATAATATTAATAATAATATAACACTAAAACAATTTTCTTTTAATAGGTTTTAATTTTCTTTTAAATAAAATTAATTGAAATTTTCTTACGGAAACGGAAATCCTTTTGAAAACAAACAAGACTCTTCACAAGAACAAGTTTTGCAGTCACATTTAGGTTTTGGTTTTTGTGTTGTTACTGGTGGTTGTGAATTGCTATCGCTTCCACTAGATTCATCAAGTTTTTCAGAGGTGCTAATTGGTTCTTTTGAATCCTGCAAGTATGTTTTGGGTACATCTTGTGCATTATTTGCAACAAATGATATAGGAAAAATAAATAAAATCCATAGAAACATTTTTGTAATTAGGTATAAGTCGGTGCTTTTTTAACGAAATAAATATTTCTTGTTGCGTTTTCTATTTATACTTTAAAATCGGTGCATTCGTTATAATTTTAGATAAGAAAAGTCACGTTTTTGTGCTTTTATATTTCCATTTTATTAGATATAAAAATACTTGAAAAAATAGGTTGTAGCTAATATATTAACTAAAAAATCTAATGTGACCTATCGCCATATACTAAACTATTATAAAATTTACAATTAGAACGTCAACACAAAAAAATAAATTTACAAAATATTTACTTTAGTAAATCTAGTAATAATGGCAGAAGTTTTAAACATTTTATTTAAGTAATAAAAAAATATTTTGGTATTGTAATTTTAACACCAAAATAATTTAATTAAATAATTTGATGGGTTTTCTTATATCTTCAACGTTGGTATAATTAATAATGAAACATCTTTAAGAGTGTAATGATTGGATTAACAGAAAGAGCCATTAAATTTATATCTCCAGAATAGCGTTCAAAAATCCCAAGAGATATCAAAAACACTCTAAGAAAAATCGGCTGTGTCACCCCAGGACTTTCCCGGCTCGACCGTAGAGAATATGTTATTTATTATTATTATTTTAATTACAAAATACTAAGCATTACATTGATTTATGGAACACATTAAAAATAGCGATCCGATGGTGAATACGTCTACCGAATTGATATTTCAATGTTGATAATGACATAAGCTGCGCATGCGCACGTTGTATATCTCTTAAAATCAAGTGTGAAAACTATTGGGAATTCGGGAAAAATTTTCATACAATAGTTGTAGGAAATTTTATGCTTTACAACTTTGCACTGAAACATTTTGCACTAAAGAGCATAATTTACCTCCAATTTTAAAAAAATGGAAAATTTTAAATGTGTATTTTTCTCGCCATCTAGCGGCGAAACTATGAGGAATCCTATAAAAAGTTAAACATAAAAGTTAAAGAAAATTTAATGCTTTACAACTTTGAACCAGAAAATTTTACATTAAAAGGCTTTGTTTATCCTCAAAATCAAAAAAAACTAGAGAAAACCTACATGCACATTTTTTACGCGCCCTCTAGTGGCGCAACTATTGGAAATTCTAGAAAAAGTTTCAGACTAGAGTTGTAGAGAATTTTATGTTCTAAAACTTTATACTACAACATTTTGCACTTAAGTGTATTATTTGTCCTCAAAATCAAGAAAAACTAGAGAAAACATACATGCACATTTTTTACGCGCCCTCTAGTGGCGCAACTATTGGAAATTCTAGAAAAAGTTTGAGACAAGAGTTGTAGGGAATTTTATGCTCTAAAACTTTGTACTACAACATTTTGCACTAAAGTGTATTGTTTATCCTCAAAATCAAGAAAAACTAGAGAAAACCTACATGCACATTTTTTACGCGCCCTCTTGTGGCGGAATTATTGGAAATTCTGGAAAAAGTTTGAAACAAAAGTTGTAGGGAATTTTATGCTCTAAAACTTTATACTACATAATTTTACACTAAAGTGTATAGTTTGTCCTTTAAATTTAAAAAAAGTAAAAAATTGTTACATGTGCATTTTATCAATGTCGGTCTTGAGGACCTCAAAATGGATATTTCCATTGATATCCCGATTTTTTTTTTGCTCGCTCACCTTACTTTCCCTTGGATGGGTCCGGGAAAGTAATAATCAAATTTTTAAACAACGCATCTACAAATTTTGTAAACAGAATAACCTAAGAAAAAATGAAATAAATGACTTACATAAACCAACTTTCAGAAATATTAATGTAAGTAATAAAACTCCAAGACACTCTATACCATATACCAAAATCAATAAAAAATCTAATGTTATATATTCTGTACCATGTTTAAACTGTTGAAAAAAATATATAGAAATGACCATGAAACGTCTATAAAATCGTCTAAGCGGCCACAAATATATACAAAAACTGCTTTTACAGCCCTGTATAAATATGAAAAAACAAAAAAAAACATTAATTTGACTTTAGAAACTCAAAAATAATAATACAAGATTCTCGTTACCACAAATTAACATTTAAAGAAATATAGGAGAAAGAGAATCAAAATCAAAGTCTTACCACATGAATTTTTAATAATCGTAGAAATTGTTTGCGCGACATGTTTCGGCCTTCCGGCCATCATCAGGCGCTAAAAATTACAAAGGTTGTCAAATGATGTGTGATTTAAATAGAATATTATTAAAACTTACAATAGTTTGTCGTAAATTAAGTGTTTCTAGTAATTTTAGCGCCTGATGATGGCCGGAAGGCCGAAACATGTTGCGTAAACAATTTCTACGATTATTAAAAATTCATGTGGTAAGACTTTGATTTTGATTCTCTTTCTCCTATACTTACTTCACCACATTTGGGAAATGGATAACCTAGTTCATTTAATTAAAGACATGATATATAAAAAAGAAAAAATGCGCTAAACAATGAAACAAGATAGAAAGTTTAGCCGAATCAACTAAATCTTGAATCACCCCAAATTCGAGCCCAAATTATTGTAACCATTTAGATTTTTTGAAATATTGAAAATCTATATTTTTGTTTCTATCAGGGGATAGCATAATATCAATATACTATGCGTTTAGATTACAAAAAACCACAGTTATATGAGAAACATGTCGAGCAATTTGGAAAAACTTAAAAAACAAAATAATTTTCTGAGGTAACTGGACAAAAGCTCAATTTTTGACCACATCTTTATGTAGTTGGTAAGCAATAAACAAACCAACAATAAAAAACTTGTATGAGATAAATTGTATTTTTGTAATATAATATTTATGTTCATTTATTCTAATAATGTAATGGGCTTCAGCTCTCTCCTATGTACAATTTTTTGAATTTGTTCTTTATTTTTTGGTTTTGTTTTAGATATTGTCTTAATGTTACATAATGAATTGTAACTTCTTTTGATTTCTTTGAATTTTAATTTCATTAAAATTTTACCTATTTAGTTATTGTTTTTGTGCTTAATTAGTTAATTAATGAATTTTAAAAGGCAATTAATCATTTTTTTTTTACCAAAACTGACTTAATGTAAACATGTTTATTTGTTGTTATTTTAAACTAAAATACTTTTTCCCAGTATTTGGAGTAGATTAAAAAAGATTTCGTTTAGTAAAAAATACCATATGAATTAAAAAAAAATCATTATGGACCCTAAAAAGAAATCGAACAACCCCCCTTTCAAACGAGCCGTATCATTGGCCGACGTTTGTTCAAAAAGAAACAAGGTAGGCTTGTAATTGTTACCAAAAGGACCCTAAAAGGATCCGGTTGCTGTCACAAACTTGAATAGCAGCTTTTCAAATATTCTCAGCTACTGTAATTTGGAGACTAATCCTGTAATTGAACGAGCCCGACACTAGTATCTTTATTGAATTAAGACTCGTTTCGACCTCCCCGTACGATGATATTTCGCATATGTCGCTGCATTTTGACATATAGGATTGCAATTATGTTTATATTTTTACTTGTCCGTTACGTATTATAATATTTACAGGGCGGTCCAAATAACATATTACACATATATTATAATGACATAATTTTGTATAATTTATTATTGTTATTATTATAAATAAGTGTTGTGTTCTAAAAAAATTGTATTCGAAAGGTTTTTATAGTTGAATTTTGAATACCTTAAGAAGATGTCTTTTAAATAAAAATAAAATTTTATTTGAAAAAGTAATGATTTAAAAATGTAACTATGAAAATTAAAAATCATCCAGTATTAAAAATTTTGGGATAAGATTTAAGATTCAAGTAAGGATTTTTTGTTTTTGTTAAAAAAAAAGAAGGGTCAGAATTAATTAGAAACGGGAATAAATAGAAAAAGTCATAAGATTTGACCCTTATCAATTATATTTATTTTTGAAAACGAATTTTTAAATCTAATTAATAAGATAGCCTACTGTGGATACCAAACGAATAATAAAGACTATGAGTTTAATTAAATAAAAAAAATAAATTAAAAATCAGTTTTATATTAACCTCATAAAAAAGAAATGGTAAGCCAATGAAAGACCTGGACCAGTAAATCCTGTGAAAATTTGAAATCAAAATGGGAAATTTTTTCGGAATCAAGAAGGAATTTTCAGTATTAAGCGAAGTCAATAGAATCATTAACGTAGCGGGAAGAAGTAAAAGAAGACAGGACAGGGATATTAAAAAAATCAATAAATTTTATGATTTTTATTATTTAGATCAGAACCCATCCCAAAATTGAGATAAAGTATCAAAATTTTCCATTAATAATAGAAATGCAGATCATTAAAAATATTCTACAAAGAATTTTTGTATTATGATTAGGTTTACCTATAAAAATCATAAAATAATAATTCACTTTAATGCCTATTTAAAAAAGTAGTTTTTTAATGACGTTTTTGAATAATCCTATCATAATTCCATAGTAAAATATTCGTTATTTTAAAACCCCTGTGTGTACCCACCTTTATGTGGTATACCATTCATTAATGATTCTTTGCTTTCTATTGACTCAAAAAGAATATCAAGTTCCTCCTGGCAATTTCAAAACACTATTCAATCAAAAATCCCGACGAAACATTTCTATTCTTTAGTTGAGTTTTTGTTAAATGCGTGGGAACACCTCCTTCAATTGTTTGTGTTCTTTCAATTATTTCGCATCAAAGAAAAAGTTAGTTTTTTTTGGATATATCGAAATGTTTAAGTCGAATATAAAATACTGTTTCCCACATATTTTTTTGAAATTTCGTCTTCTCTTCTGTCTATGTTTCACCTGTTTGAACAAGATCTTTAACATAAATTATTTTCTCATTTCATTTATTTTCAGTAGTACTGGAAAATAGTTTCTCGATCGTTATCAGAATATTTAAATATGGTGCGATCCTGTTTATTTCCAATGGTGGTAAATTATTACGAAGGTCAGTTTATTTCTGCAGTTAACTGCAATGTTACAAATTTCTACTTTATAGAACTTTTCCTGTTACATATATTTGTCCACTGATCCTGAAAACTATGTGAAGCATTAAATTTTTACTGTTTACTATTTAGATCGTAATAAAAAAAATCGGCTGTGTCACCCCAGAACTTTCCCGGCTCGACCGTAGAGAATATGTTATTTATTATTATTATTATTTTAATTACAAAATACTAAGCATTTCATTAATTTATGGAACACATTAAAAATAACGAGCCGATGGTGAATACGTCTACCGAATTGATATTTCAATGTTGATAATGACATAAGCTGCGCATGCGCACGTTGTATGTCACACTGCTACAATAGGATCGCCTAAAATCATGTGTGAAAACTATTGGGAAATCAGAAAAATTTTTCATACAATAGTTGTAGGGAATTTTATGCTTTACAACTTTGCACTGAAACATTTTGCACTAAAAAGCATAATTTACCTCCAATTTTAAAAAAATGGAAAATCCTAAATATGTATTTTCGCCATCTAGCGGCGAAACTATGAGGAATTAGATTAAAAGTTAAACATAAAAGTTAAAGAAAATTTGATGCTTTATAACTTTGCACAAGAAAATTTTGCACTAAAATGCATTGTGTGTCCTCAAAATCAAGAAAAACTAGATAAAACATACATGCAAATTTTTTACGCGCCCTCTAGTGGCGCAACTATTGGGAATTCTGAAAAAATCTTAAGACAGAAGGTGTTGGGAATTTTATTACCTAAAACTTTGTACTACAACATTTTGCACTAAAGTGTATTATTTGTCCTCAAAATCAAGAAAAACTAGATAAAACCTACATGCACATTTTTTACGCGCCCTCTAGTGGCGAAACTATTGGAAATTCTGGAAAAAGTTTGAAACAAAAATTATAGCGAATTTTATGCTCTAAAACTTTGTACCATAACATTTTGCACTAAAGTGTATTGTTTATTATTAAAATTTAAAAAAAGTAAAAAATTGTTACATGTGTATTTAATCAATGTCGGTCTTGAGGACCTTCTACTGTACCAATTTAAACCAAAATGTAATGTTCGCATTCTAGGTATACACCGACCCTCCGTACCAAATTTCAGCTTGATTGGTCAAACGGTTCGGCAGTTATCGTGGAAGATTACACACAGACACACAGACAGACCATACGCTGGAAATAGTTTCAATCTTCTTGGGGACCTCAAAATGGATATTTCCATCGATATCTCATTTTTTTTTGCTCATTCACCTTACTTTCCCTTTGATGGGTCCGGGAAAGTAAAAATGGAATACAACACCATCTAACTTTCTCTAATATACGCATTTGAGATGATATTTCTACATTTATGCTTCCAAACAATTTTATTCAATTTACTAATTAATTCTTCGCACTTATATTTATGAAACTGAATGAAAATATAGTCGCAAAATTATTTTTTTGCAACTAACATTATTTTTCTAATTGATACGACGTTAAACAATAGGGAACATTTAGTGGTGAAAATTGAGAAAATAAATTATGGTGTAAAATAACGAACCTCTCGTATGAATCAGTTCAGCGCATTTCACAGTGTATAAATAACGAGATCAATCAAGAAATCCATGGAGTTGAAAACATTTGAACGGGTGTTTATAGGGAAACGCTTGCTCGATGTATGGCTTGCTGGAGATTTCAATTATTTTGCGATTTTTCTATACACCAGTTTTCTCTCGTTATTACAGGAATTATTGTTCTTTTCGTAGAGTGTGAACGATTTAGTCTCTAGAAATCAACTCAGCTGTTATATAAATCACCTTAAAAAAATAAAATTATTGGAATTCGTATAACACGGAGAAAAATCGAACTTTATGTACATCCAAGCATGTTTAAATTTTTCAGTACAATAAAAAATGTATACCTATCGATGGACTTATTACAATGAGCCAAATATAAATTTTAGATATAAATAATGATACACCTTATATTTTGCAATCTTAATTTCAAGAACTTCATTTTAAAATTAAAATTATTTCGATTGTTTTTTTTAATGAAAAAATATTTCGGACATCCCTATCAGTTTTTAGAGGATGTTTTCTTAAATAATTGTTATGCAAAATCACTTGTTAGTTTTTTTATCTCAACAATATCGAAAAATGCCAATTTTTGCGATTTCTGCGCTAGTAAAAAAATTTTTTAGCTTAGAATGCGAATCTGCAATAAAAAGTGGGAATTCATGTTTAATATTTTAAAGGATGGGGGTCAATTTTGGTATTATTTGATAGATAGATGATTTTTCGATTCAAACCATATTTTTCTAAATATTCAACTGTTTCCAGACTTTTAGAGCACCCAGTATAAATAAATAATTATAAAAAATCATATAATACTGTTATTTATTAATGTTGAATGGATTAATATTTAATTGCAACAATAAATACACATCATCACACATCTTACTTTCTGTTTAATATACAACTTAAAATTCCGTACGGTATAGCTCCACCAACAGTATAATAAATTTTTGTTAAGATGTCAAAATTTTCAACAAATTAACGAAAATGACTTTTATTTGTCTACGTAATTTGCCATGCGCTCAAACAAAAACAAAAACTAACAAAATAAAAACAAAATAATCTTGACTTCTCTATCGTCGAATTCAAACAGAAGAAACGTGTTGTCCATTGTTCGATCCCCTAAAAAAATAACCAACATTGTTTTAAAAGAGTGTAATGGAGTAATCTGTCGAAAAATGGACGCACAATAGGCAGAGAACAATGAGATATCACAATTTGCACAATAACTCAATAATAAAAAAACGTTTGCGTGAATCTACTGGCCCATTCTCTAAAGCTCAATTCTAGTTAGTTTGATCGAAAACGCTTTGGAATAGTTTAAACAAAGAAAAAAAGCAGTGGGAGGCTACGTGCACATGCTGAGACCCATTATATTATTATTTCTCAATGGGGATCACCATGTCGAACGTTTTGTAACTGAAAAGGTACACTCGACTTTGAAAAAGATTTCCAACATAAAGAAACTCGAATAAAAGAGAGTTGGAGTTGGAGAAAACTTAGAAATAATTGCATTTTAACATTCTTCTTCCGGTCGGTTAATGTGATACCCTTCTTTTATTTTCTTGTAGAGTTTCTTTGATACTCGAGACGTTTCCTTGTTTATTGTATTGTTTTTTTTTTGTGACTGTCAGGTTCAGCTTACCACTGTGGAACGTTTTAACAGAGACAATAATAATCGTAATGTATAAAATAAAAATACTTAGTTTTTTAACTGTAACAATTAATCATATAAAAATTAGGCCAAATAAACATTGCTTTTAATATAAATCTGTACTATAGGCAGAGACGCACCAAGTACTATTCGGCGCTGTCGTAAGCAATACTGATATTTATTAAGCTAAAATTACCGCCAAGTCCCACCCTGTTTTTCTGCGGTTTTTACGTAAAAATCATTGAGCAATACAAAAAAAAATTTGAAATGTCAGGGGCGTAAAAAATGGGAGGAGAAAGGTGACATATTCATTCATTTCAAAGTTATCAAATAAAATCATTTAATTTTTTGTAACTTTAACACCCTGTATTTCAAAAAGTAAATATGTTGGACTTGTCATTCCTCATATCATTTTGTCCAATTTTACGAGATGTATCTATAGACAAACATTGGAAACACTCAGTATAAAGCTGAATCCACTTAATCACTTACCTTATTTTTTAATTATTTTTCACAATCACTATATTAGTAAATCAGGACTTATAGTCTATACGAAGTCAATTCCAACAACATAAAAACTAAATATCAACCAACCGTCGGCGGTTTCGTTATAAAGCATGGGCGGCGTGATATAATTTATTGAAAAAAATTATTTTATTTTTCATATACATATACGGATATTTTTTATTAGTAATATCAGCCAATCAGATTTAATAAAAACTTAATATTCATTATATAAATTTTCAGAGCTTGAATATCAATTTGGCGATATAATAGTGGGGTCAATACCAATCACTAAAATTCGCAAAAACGTAAAATAAACTAATTTTATAAATCCTAACCCAAGCCGTACCACTGACAATTCACTTGAAAATACAAACGCAGGTGTTCACAGTTGACCTGACATTTTTGGCCTTCATATTTTGCTTGTGTATGCACGCAATATTATTTGTTTGACTAGATGCGGCCGACTTTGAATGAGTGATAAGAAATTCATACGAGGTCTAATCATTAATTTTATTAGTAGAAGGAATGCCACCTGAGCACACACAACACGATTTTTTCCCAGATCTGTGAAAATTTATAGAGTAGATCTGGCAATAGCGCATCGTCTGATGCGTCGGCTCTGGTTTTCAGGTACTTCAGCTCTGTCTGGTCTAGTCTTCAGCTCTGTCAGATACGTCAGCTATTTGATCTATCTTCGTTATTATTGGTTTAAATTGAACGCAGAACCAAAGCCGACGGAGCTGAAGTATCGGAAGACCAGAGCCGATACATCAAACGGTACGCTGTTGGCAGATCTACTCTATAAATTTCCCCAGATTTATGGAAAAATCGAGGTGTATGTACTCAAGTGGCATTCCTTCTACTACTAGTAGTAGATTGTATACGTATTTCCGACGGCTACTATAAGGAATTCAACGTGTTAGAGAGAGAGAGAGGTATAGGAAATTCAGCATGTCAGAAAGATAGAGCGCTATGACGTCACTACGCAACTGGTCTTCAGATCTGACAGATCCACCAGAGGGCATTGTCGGACCTAACGCATATGAGGGATTCAGTTGCGTAGTACTTCAGGTCTGTTAGTCCTGTCTGCTCCACAGAATTATATTACACAGTACGCTAATGCTACCTCTTAAATTGAAGCAGCACGCGACGAATTTTAACCTTCTGAGTTGCGCAGTATTGTCCCTAGCAGATTGCATTTTCGAACAAGCGTGTGTTCGAAGTTTAAATTTACGTAGGACAGGCGCGGATTAAGCTTACATTTTTAATCTGTACCTGTTATAGATGGATAAAACCATGAACTAATATAATGAAACAGAAATTGTTTATTAATTATAATTTTCTATTATGAATGCAGTCTTAATACCAGTATTAATGTTTTCCAAAATCATTTTATAGGATTGTTTGTTACTTGAAGTAGCTAATACCCGGCATTTTCCCTTTGTTGGAGCACGAAATTACCATACAAGCACTCACAGTCTTTTATTTACTATTATTACACTAGTTATTTGTCCAAATAGTAAACCATACTAAGAACAAATTTGCACTAAGAAATCCACACTTAATACTTAATAATCACAAAGGCGAGCGGGAATATGAATACGGAATACGGATCTGGATGCTTGACATTGAAATTAACATGAAGTTTACAGTGTTGCCACAGTATTTTGAAATGTAAGTAGATTTTTTGATTTTAAGCTTTTAATAGAAATCAGGAAGTCTTCAACAACAATACCAAATTCATATATATTGACATCACTGCAACTAAAAAATAGTTAAACTGCGCATGAGCAGCATTGTCCGGTAGACAACTCTTGACACACTTTGGCCTATGGAAACTGCTATACCTTTAGCTATCTTGAAATATATTATATTATATATATTTGTGGTCTGCTCTGGCAGCATCCTTTGGTGGTTCTGTCAGATCTGAAGACCGGTTGCGTAGTGACGTCATAGCCCTCTCTCTTTCTGACACGCTGTAGTAAATTTATCAGACCCGGTACATGAGTCTTTTATTTAGCTATTCGGATTGACTTCGTGTTGACTTTACGAATGCATATATTCGGTACGCTCATACGGTTCACGACATGAAAGAAAAATTCCAAAAACTTAAATCTGAATAGAAGTAAAAATAAAACATAAATATTATAAAATAAATCATGACGATAAGCATTAAAATAGTTTCTATCCTTTCTTCTGAGCCTATTTGTTTTGTAGACGTTTTAAAAGTTTATGGAATTTTAGGTAGGCAAATAAAACTATAGTAGTTCTTTTCTATATTTCAAGATGGTTTAAAATACAGGTTTCATGATATCGTTCTTAATTATTATATAATAAAATTTTAGCGCCGGTATTGGTGGATAATTTTTTCCCTGACTATAGGTTTCATATTCTTTGGTATGTCAGCATATTGAAAACCATCCATAGGTACATTATTTTTAGTATGTTTCAACCACGTTAAAAAATTTTGAAACTGTAAAATCTGAACTAATTACTTTTCAGATATTTTCATTCAAAAATTATGGAGACTTGCGGACTAAATTTGCAATATCATACTTACACAAATGTTTCTAAAAACATACCTTATTCTCTATAGTATAGTTCACGAAAAATAATTTTTCTACACAAAAAGCAAGATACAACAAACAATAGATAACCAATTACTAACGTTTCCAAAACGTCACAAACAAAAAGAAAGCGCGGAAATCAGAGGGAGGAGCGTCGGAAGAGGTCCGGGAAACTCCAACAGAGCGCGAAAAGCTTAGAGGGTACGCGTTAAAACAATTTCCAAGCTACCTTTGATGCGGGAAAATAATTTGCCTCAAGTTACAGAACATTTCACGGATGCTGGACGCCGTCTTTTCGTAGCCAACTGCGCGTTAACTTCAACTTCTGCTCCCGCCTCTTTCAGTAAAACAATCATGTAACTGATAACAAGAAACGGCAACCGTTTTTACTGACTCTGTTGTGTGTTCACACTGCAGATAAAATTAATTTCCTCCTAGTTAATGGAAACCTCTAACTTTTTGTTTTAGACCTAAAGGGTGTTTGTTATATTTCACTCAAGTGGTTCCTTCCAGAATATTAAAATATTTTAGTTATACTAATTTATTTTTTATTAATAATTAAACTATTTTGGGGCATTTTATATACAAAATGACGCTATAGATTAGTAATTTTACTTTCCCGGGCCCATCAAAGGGAAAGTAAGGTGAACGAGCCAAAAAAAAATCGAGATATCGATGGAAATATCCATTTTGAGGTCCCCCAAGAAGATTGAGACCATTTCCAGCGTATGGTCTGTCTATGTGTCTATGTGTCTGTGTGTCTGTGTGTCTGTGTGTCTGTGTGTCTGTGTGTCTGTGTGTCTGTGTGTCTGTGTGTCTGTGTGTCTGTGTGTCTGTGTGTCTGTGTGTAACCTTCCACGATAACTGCCGAACCGTTTGACCAATCAAGCTGAAATTTGGTATGGAGGGTCGGTGTGTGCCTAAAATGCGACCATTACTTTTTGATTTAAATTAGTACAGTGGAGGGTCCTCAAGACCGACATTGGTTAAATATCCATTTAACAATTTTTTGATTTATTTAAATTTTAAGGACAAACAATACATTTTAGTGCAAAATGTTGTAGTACAAAGTTTTATAGCATAAAATTACCTACAATTTTTGTCTCAAGCTTTTTCCAAAATTTCCAATAGTTGCGCCACTAGAGGGCGCGTAAAAAATGTGCATGTATGTTTTCTATTGTTTTTCTTGATTTTCAGGACAAACAATACATTTTAGTGCAAAATCTTGTAGTACAAAGTTTTAGACAATAAAATTCTCTATAACTTTTGTTTCAAACTTTTTCTAAAATCTCCAATAGTTGCGCCACTAGAGGGCGCGTAAAAATGTGCATGTATGTTTTCTCTACTTTTTCTTGATTTTGAAGACAAACAATGTATTTAGTGGAAAATTTTCTTGTGCAAAGTTGTAAAGCATCAAATGTTCTTTAACTTTTATCGAATTCCTCATAGTTTCGCCGCTAGATGGCGAGAAAAATACACATTTAAAATTCCCTACAACTATTGTATGAAAATTTTTCCCGAATTCCCAATAGTTTTCACACATGATTTTAGGAGATCCTAATTGTAGCAGTATGATATATAACGTGCGCATGCGCAGTTTATGTCATTACCAACATTGAAATATTAATTCACCATTAGCTCGCTATTTTTAATGATTTCCATAAATTAAAGTAATGCTTAGTATTTTGTAATTAAAATAATAATAATAAATAATATATTCTTTACGGTCGAGCCGGGAAAGTTCTGGGGTGACAGAGCCGATTTTTTTTATCAATACCTACTACTTATAGAGTCATAACTATAGTAATTTTAATTGAATAAAGGACCTATAAGTGCATAACTTATGAATTATTATTATTAGTAAGTCACTGATGAATTTTTAACTATGAATAAATAATAATAATAATAAATAATAAACTCTGCATTATAGCTTTAGCTACTTGTCCTAATTCTGATGTTGTACATACTAATTCATCTTCACTATCTGAATTTATCTTTTTTTGGCATAATTATTAACTTGATTGAAAATTATCTTGTTAAAAATATCAATGACAATAATGGTTTTTTCTACTTTGGCGAATCGGTTTGTACAGTACAGAGCCACCTTGGTGTTCGGTTCATAAATAGTGTGTAGTAAATTCCAAGAATATTTTCCGTTATGTAGACCGTGAGGTGTCGATAATTTAATAATTTTAAAATATTTTAATTATACATTCCTTTAAAATTATTATAAAATCTTTCTAACATTTTTACGCCATTATTGGTTTCAAAATTTCCAAGAATTTACTGCACACTATTCAAGTACCGAATTATAGGAACCAGAGAGTTATTATAATTCACTCTGTTTGTTTATAGATACTATTAATTGCTCAAAAGCAGCTGAATAATTAATATATAATTTAATACCTATATGGTACTAGATTTTAGAGTTTTACTATTTCATTTTTAATTTCGATATTAAAATTATATTTTATTTAAGAAGAATATTTAGCTAGACACTTATTATTATGGTATTAGAGAAAATTTAAATTTATATTCGATAGCAAAAAGACAATAGAATAAATTGGAAACCTAATCAGAATTCGTTTATTGAATATTCGATAGCGAAAAATAAGTCCGTAATCTCAATTTGGGAACTTAATTATAAAAAATCGCCAGAAGAATATTGACAATGAGAATACTAATATTATTTCAATTAACTTTTCTCGCTTTCTGAAGGAGTTTTGGAGGAGTTCAGTCTGGGACTGACAACTCTTCGAAGATATTTTCCAATTTATATCTATGATTCAATAAAGTCTCAACACCATCGGCAACCCTTATACAAATAGAATCGATTGTCAGTGACGGAGATGTTTCGTTTGATGAGATATATATCATAATGAAATCCAAATGGCTTTATTTATACCTACTATCAAACAAAAAAAAAGCAGTTTTCTATTTTTATTTCCCCGCTATATACATTAATAATTGTAAAATAAAAGTACTTGGATTAGGTAAAAAGCTGATATCGTGATTTTTCTTTATAATTTACAGATCAAAAATAAGATTTTCAGGAAAATGAAGTTTTTTCCCAATAATTTTGATTTTTATTTCCGATTTTTCGTACATTTTGAAAAATAAATATAAAAATGTTTAATAATTACTTCCATCCGGATCGGAATTACTTCGGTCCGGACCGGAAGTAGTACAATCATAAAAAAAATTAGAAAAATAATTTTTGAACGAATAATAAAACTCCAAGTCATACAACAATTATTTATGTAAAGTTAAAATTTAAGCGGCAACATGTTTCGGTAAAACACTGGCCATCATCAGGAAACAAGCATAAAATACATAAAAAACATTACTATTCCCTCCTTTATGGAGTTTTGGCTTTGTGTTTTTTTTTAAAAAATTTTAAACATTTAATTTGTTATTTGGTTAAAGTTTTCCTATGTTTTATCATGTTCAGAATGTGATTTTTCATACCATTCAATTTCTTGTAATTTGTCGTACTTGACTGAATGCTTTCTGCCTGATGACGGCCATTGTTTGGCCGAAACATATTGCCGCTTAAATTTTAACTTCACATAAATACTTGTGGTATGACTTGGAGTTTTATTATTCGCTGAATAATCTTACCACATTTGAGTATGGATAATCTCCAATTTTTTTTGCTTAAAATATTGTAAAAATCTAAAAAAAACTGTAAAAAAATAGTAAAAAATCGTAAAAAACCGTAAAGAATCGTAAAAAAACGTATAAAACCGTAAAAAATCATAAAAAACTGTACAAAATCATAAAAAATTGTAAAAATTGTAAAAATCGTAAAAAATCTCGTAAATAATTGTAAAAAATCGTAAAAAAAAACATAAAAAAAATTGTAAAAACCCATAAAAAATAATAAAAAGTAGTAAAAAACCGTAAAAAATCGTAAAGAATTTTTAAAAAATCGTAAAAATCTAGTAAAATATCATAAAATTTCGTAAATAACGCTAAATGATCATAAAACAACATAAAAAATCGTAAAAACCTGTAAAAAGTCGTAAAATTTCGCAAATAACGCTAAATAATCATAAAACATAAAAAATCGTAAAAATTCGTAAAAACCGTAATAAACCCTAAAAATCCGAAAAAAAAACCTGGAAAAATCTGGAACAAATGGAAAAAAAGGATAATATCGGGAAAGACTGAAAAACGCTAATAAAAGAGAAAAAATCGAATCAAATAAAAATGAATTAAAATCGGAAAAAATAAAAAAAAGAGGAAAAATTGGGGAAAGATGGAAAAAATTAAAAGAAAAATAGGAATAAAAACTCTAAAAATTTAATTTCAATAAAAATGTATAATAAAATTAATTTTTCCTTAAAATTTGAATATCGGCTAACAGAAGCGAAACTTTTTGTTATAAACAGATCCTTTCATTATTTTATTTTTTTACTTTATACTAGAAAATACTTCTTCAGCAGCTGATGAAATATTGTCATTGTGATTACGTCTGTTTAAAGGACTAAAATGTCTTCATGGCGTTATGTCCATAAATTTCGTGTTGCGTACAGTTCTTGTGTTTATTGTTAAAGTGAATTTTTCGGGTCAAAGTACATCATATGTTTTTACCATGTATAACATTTTTTTAAATACATTTAATTTTATTAAATTCATACAAATTCTATAAGTCAAAATAATATTGTCAATGTGTATTTCTCATAATTATAACATGAATATATTTTGTCCTGCCACTTCAGAAAATGCGTTTTTTCGATCATTTTTTAGCTCAGAAAGTGCATTTTTTTCGATCTATACCGGAAAATTGACATATCTACTCGGCAAAGTGACACGTAAAGTATAATTTTACAGAACTCTTATGTCAAAAGTTGCATTAAATATCACAATTACCATTACAGTACTGTAACCAGTTGTCAGTAGATGTTTTTGATATATTTTTTATATTATTACAAGTTTCTAAACCTTTATTATTGGTGACTACTCAAAAAATATTGTACGCTCCATACTCGGAATGTCATTTTACAGGGTTTGCATGCTTTCAGGGCTCCCGATTTTGCCATGCGCTGTATGCTCGCCCTGTACAATACTACATATTTAAGATTACTGACATTGACTTATAACTCACCTAACATTAGCATAGGTGTGTACATTTTTTTACACACTTTTTATAGATTATTTTTGTTGGTGAGTACTTTCCCTTAAAAAAATCTAAAACTATATCTTTTATAATAAAAAAACCAATTTAACATAATATTGGTACTAAAGTCTATTATTATACAGTATACGACAAGCAAAAAAAAAATCTGAAATTACATAAAATTTTAAACATACTTATACATTTTTTCAATTTAAAATTTCATTTATCATCTAAACTTACCATTGTGTAAAAAACAATTTCACAACCTGATGCCATTTGAAAAAAACAATTCCCGATTTGGTAATTAACAGAATTTCAATGTGTTTCTCTGGCACTTCGTGAAACACCACGAAGTGTCACCAACAGAGTTTTCAGTTTAAAATGTCCTTTGGAAAGGATTTATTCCGCTTTGACAAGGCACGCGTAAAGGATTAGGATTTGCGTACATATGTATGCGATTATTTTCAGACAATAATAATATACGTGCGAAACAGATTTTATCTTATTCTGTTATAAACAAATTATTTTGAAAATATAAAAAAAATGTTCAATTAGTGATATACCTAAGAACACGAGATGAGATAAGGAGAGAATTTTAAAAATCTCGTCTCGGTTTCGTTAGTTGAGAAAAAAATAAGTTTCCTTCTCGGAGATGGGTCGTGAAAGTAAAAAAAGTTAAAAATGCTGAAAAAAGTAAAATAATGCTAAAAACGCTAAATATGCAAAAACCCAAAAAATTTTAAAAAAATACAAAAAAAAAGTGGAATAAATTCAAAAAACATAAAAACATATACAATGAAATTCACAATAATATATGAAAAGCAAAAATTCTAAAAAAAAAGCAAAAGAAGTTTAAAAAATGTTAAAAGAAATTGTAAAAAATGTTTAAAAAAAGCAAAAAAAATGTAAAAAAAAAAATTAAAAAAAAAGCTGGAAAAAGTAAAATTATGCTAAAAACGCTAAAATTACAAAAAAATCCCAAAAAATAATAAAAATGCAAAAAAACGAACAAAAAAAAATGAAAAGAATGCAAAAAAAAGTACAAACATAAAAAGAAAAGCACAATAATACATGAAAAGCAAAAAATGAGCTAAAAAATGTTAAAAGTTTTAAAAAAACTGAAAATTTAAAAAAAGTGATAAAGGAAATTGTAAAGAATGTTAAAAAATGCCAAAATAAATCTAAAAAAAAAGTTTAAAAAATGCTAAAAAAAAGTAAAATAATGCTAAAAATGCTAAAAATGAAAAAATAATGATAGAAAAATACCAAAAATCTAAAAAAAGTCAAAAAAGTAAAATAATGTTAAAAAATGCCAAAAGTGCAAAAAAATGCCAAAGAATTAAAAAAAAAATGCAAAAAGATGCCAAAAAATCTAAAAAAAAGTCAAAAAAAGCAAAAAAAATGCAAACGAATGAAAAAAAACAATAACAATTCTAAAAAAAGCGAAAGAAGTTTGAAAAATGTTAAAAGAAATTGTAAAAAATGTTAAAAATATCTGAAAAAGTTTTTGGGCGACACAACCGATTTTTTGTTTTTGACAGGTGACAGTTGGAGAAATAATTTTGACTGTTCTGAATAGAGTTTTTCAAGGGCTTTCAAATGACATACTGCAAGTCGAATCCCGTGACATATTGTATCTGTCATTTGTTGATAGTGACACTTCCGTTTGACATATGTCGTACAAAAAATAATGGATTCTTCCGACCAGTAACCCAAATCTATATACCAAATTTCAACTCAATCGGATTTAATGTGTGGAATCTATCGTGGAAAATACACACAGACGGACAGACAGACAGACTTCCATCTGGAAATGTTCTTAATCATCTCAGGTGACTTCAAAATGAATATTTCCATCATTATCTCGAAAAAATTTTTAACCCATTCACAATACTTTCCATTCTTTTAGGTGGGTTGGGAAAGTAAAATATTTGCACTCCCTCGGGGGGGAGAGCCACTTCCACTAAAAGAATCACCCTGTAGGTTTTTCGTTGACGCACTTACTCGAGCGGATTTTTGGTTGACGCACATACTCGAGCGGGTCAATATTTGTTTAACCCCAATTTTGAACCCCTTAAAGTGCGAATTTTCAAAATTCCTTTCTTTGTGCTCCCCTACACTACCAAAGGAAACTACCCTGAAAATTTCAAGTCATAAATGGTTACCAGATTTTAGATTTCGTAAATTTATCGTAACCTATGCAGACCTTGCTTTTATTATAAAAAAAAATTAAATGTTTGTACTGCTTGCTAATTAATTTTTCTCGGAAATTCAGAAATAAATTCTGAAGAAATATGAACGAGACTCTTGGATCTCGCCGTATGTTGTCTCGGTATCTCCTAAATAATTTTCAAAAAGGTCTCGTCTCCGTTTTACGAGACGAGACGAGATGAGAAAAGTATCATTCTCGTGTGAAGCCCTACTAAGAATATCAAAGAATATCTAACAGTATATTTAACACTTGTTTAATATAATCTTGCAATTTAAAAAAATAAAAATATTAAGACATTATTTCTGGTCAAACTAGAATTGAAATAAATCAAAAAGCAGAAAATTATCCTTAAATGACTTTCTTCAAATGTTATTTCATATCCTTAACATAAGAAAAATTAAATGGGTATATAATGATGAATAAACTTTTCTTGAAAATATATTTTGGTTTGCACCTCGTAGCTGCTCATCAAACAGAAATTTGAATACACGAATATAGGTATATAAGATGGTAACGCGTCTAAGTAATTCTTGGGATTCCCTTGCGACCCTTTTCATATTGCTATATTGAAGATGTTGGCGTCTTTGAATTGAAATTTGTAAACCACCCTAACCAAGTCTCGCATTCCTGACATTGAACATTCACACCAATATATAACTGATCGGGGGAGGTGTCAGGCTAGGATTGGACGATGGAAACGCATCTTTACTCATACCTTATACCTACATACAGTATGATGAATAGTTTAGGAATATATTGTATTTATTTTTGCATTCTTGCTACATTAATCTATGGTCTACATGTTCTTTGTTTTTTTCTCTGGATATAAACCATTTGAAAAAAGACACCTAAGCGTTAAAAACAATATATGGTTAATGCTTTTTAATTTAATAAACATTAATCTAATATACCATTAATCAAATAGACTAAAAGGAAACAATTTCTTTGTTTTGGTTCAGTGGTGTATAACGACAATTTGTTGGCTCTAAATATTGGTAATAATATAATACTTAAAACCCCCCTCCAATCTATATTTCTAAAAATACTATTATTAATTTGGCCCTGGAATGGTGCTTGTCCAATTATCACTATGCTATAGCTGTTAAGAACTGTTCCTAGAGTTAAGTTTTGAGGTTATTTAATGATAATTAATATAATATTTAATAGCACACGAATACGTTTATTTCTCTTGATTGCATGGTATAACTTAAATAAATCTGCTGAATCCTCTTGGAAACTATTGGCAAAACTATAGCAGTGGCATCAGGAAAAATCTGCTGAATCCAATGAAACTATTGGCAAAATTGTAACAGTGGCACCAGTAGTAATGCTAGAGCTGGAGATTTCCACTATAATAGAAACAGGACTTTGTGGTTCTTATACCTAGACACAAATCTGCGGATACAAAGAGCACCTCACCTTGTAGGCTTATATACCTTCTTGACGTTCTAAGGAAACTCAATAAACTTCTGATCAGAGAAAGATTGGGTAAAGAGGGCATATCCGCTACAAAATTGGGTAACCAAAAAGGCTGTCCTGTCCGACTATAAAAGCTGTTCACTAGTTAAGGGAGACAGCGAGACAGTCATTACACTAGACATTAAGAATGCTTTCACACACCCAGATGGAGTATAATTATAAGAATGACATCAAGATCAACCGGTAAACATAATAGGAAATTACGGTATAAGTGAGAAGAGGCGATAGTATAGGCATTATGATGGGAGTACCACAGGGCTCCACACTTGTACCAATACTATGTAATTTCCTATACGATAATATACTGAGAATCAACCTGAATTCTGGAAAACTTCAGCTTACGCAGATAATTTTGGATTAGTCGTGAAAGCAAATAGCCATGGTCGTCGCCACTGCAGGGCAAGAGGTGGGCCGTATTCTCCTGCCACCTAGTGAATGAATTCATTCATGAATGATTCATAAAGAATCACAAGTTGGCATTTCGACAATTTCTAACAAAAATATAATTGATAATGATTTTAGAAATACAAATGGTTCCAGATGAAAGGAAATATGATTTCTTGCATTCCCAATTTCAAAATCGACTCAATCAACACGAAATCAACATCTAGGACATTTATTAGAGAGTGGTTAAGAAAATTGAAATTTTTATTCAAATAATGTTATCTTACCTAAGTAATTTAAGTTTGTATTCTGTTTCATACAACAAATGGATACGATGAAAGTTGGTCCCACATAAAACAGAGACAGTTATTCTACTTTGGCCAAGAAATGGTTTATAGTTGGACGAAAAAATGTCCTTCAAGAAACTCATTAATAATATCGGCTCTAGTAAAACTCGAGAATGTCTTAAGAATTAAAGAGGAGAGCCAGATAGATGGCCTTAAAGATAAAACCATATATATGCATGTAACACGCAATCCCCTTAGAGATAAAATTAGACAAAACATAACAATGGATAACTATAACTTTGAAAATAAGAACCAACGCTGAACTAGAAATGTTGTACCATAACCCAAATATAATAAAAACAATATAATCTCAGCACCTAAGATGGATGACGTTCAAATATCCCTGGACAACCGCCTGATTAATATGGCGTGGAATCAGATTCCAACAGAACCAAGAGCTCTTGGACCGCCAAAAATCAGATGGCGAGGTAATATAGTCAAAAACCAGTTTAATTTTGTCTTTATTTACTATTTAATTGTCAAAAACTAATGAAGCAAATTTAAAATTATTTAAAACGTTAAAAAGAGAATTATAAACCGTTTAAAATAAACTATCAGTCGACCCATGTGGCAATTTAAAAATTTCAAGGAATTAAAGTTAGGGTAAATTTTTTTTTTAGAAATGGGTTTTATCAGAAATAAAAATTGACCTGTCCGAGTATTCTGTCAAATATTTTACTGTACAGAAGTAAATCACTGCATGAATTGCAAATAGAGGATATCTAGTAGATTCGAAATAACGTATTGTTAATGGATTAAGGAACTAGATGTTTTATTGATTTGAAATATTTTTTTTAGTCCCAACTTTGGAACCACCCTGTATATTATTTTCTATTTTGTTTCAATAGCGCAGTCATCTATTACTTAGCTTTAAAAAAATTAACAAATTCTTGTTTTCCGAAAACAACACTCTTAAAAAGTTAAACTACAGGTCCGTAGTTAGGAAAGAATGTTATATTTTTAATTAAATTATAAAATTTTACATTCTTTTTTAATTGTTGGTTATTTATAACGGTAAAAAGACATTGGTTTAATTTTTTATCTTCACATTTTACTAAAATGTGTACTAAAATTTATGAAGTTCGCTTTAACATTCTCTGCAAGTTATTTTGTCTGCGTTATATAAGAGTTTTTAAATGAAAAGCAAAATCTAGAAGAAAATCGAAATGGCAAGAAAAAAATGCTTCACTTTGAAGGTGATAAATCGTTTAGTGAGGAAATAATTACCAATAATTAATAAATAATAAGTCATTTCATGAAAAATATACTAATATACATATGTCACTCTGTCCGTTTTAACCCTTTATATCCAATTCTCTTTTAATTATCCCTCTCCAAAACACACCCGGTATCGACTTTAAATATAAACAAGCACAAAAAAAAACAAAAATTTGTTTTCCAAAGAGAGTCACAGTATTCATTTTCAAGAGTGTATTTGACTAATGGGTAGGTCAACAAAGAGAAAATAGCCGCTTCGTTAAAAGACGACCGAAATTTAAAAAAACACATTTTTATTTTCCGAACAAATCGATTGACAATGTAGCCGTTAACCCAGACAGATGTACAATTGAATTTTTAAATTCTATTCGAAACGTTTGCTCAGCATAATGAGCTCAGCTGAATATGTAAGTACTTAGGTAGTGTTTTAACAGTGTCTGTTTTTTTATTGTATACTTTAGATTGTTTTCATGTCGTAATGGATGGTTTATTATTTTTTCCTTTTGAGTTTTTTGGAAACGTAAATAATTAATTTTAAAACCACCAGTATAAATAAGGGTAAATTGTATTATTCAGGGTTAAGATATATTCTTTGGTTATATGACAAAATGTGTTGTTTATATATTAGTCAGAATAAAATTGTGTTAAGCAAGTTATTTTCTTAAACTAAAAAATATAATATACTAGTATTTACCTTGAAAATGAGTCATTAAGACATTGAATTAAAAATTTATTTTATTTATATGGTATTTTGTTATTTATCATAAATTTAGGTTTTATTAAAAAAATTTGGGGAATTTTTTAATAAATTTTATTTATTGGGATTTTTAATTAATAAGTGAAATTTATTTTATTATATTTGTTTTATTTATGATAAACGAAAATTTTAGAGATTTTTTGTCTTTTTTTCTTATTTAAAAAAAAATTTGCTTGTTCTTGAGGTTTTTCTTATCTTCCTTCTCCAAAGGAAACTTAGATGGCTTGATCCAAAGAATAAGGCTATTGTGGTCCATGTAGTCCAGGAAAAACGTAGTCCAAGAAAAAAATGTAGTCCAAGAAACGTAGTCCAAGAAAAAATGTTCCAAAGGAAAAAACGTAGTCCAAAGGAAAACACTTAAAGATCACATAAAGTAAATATAAGACAAAAATCTTATAAATTACCAGATTTCGTGGTCTCTGTTTTTGAAAAAGAATATAAAACAATGATAATATTAAAATGAAATACATGAATTTTAAATCAAAATATGAAACATAAAAATAATTAAAATTAATTAAATTTTAAGACAATCTGTAAAAACAAATAAAAAAATAGCTTCTTTTTTTGTAAACGAGACACAGACATTAAATAATTTATATTGTTATAAAAGATAAGATATGAACTTTTGAGTAATTATAACAGAAAAAAAGTATACCGGCATTAAAAATAACAGTAAATAAAAGTTAAAATCGTCAAAATAATTAACAAAGAAGGCAAGGGATTTTGGTCAATATATAATATAATATAATAAAAAAAATCCCTTTTTAAAGAATGGAAGAAAGAAAATTTTCAATTTACAGCACAGGCGATATATAAGTCAATTGTTTTGAAGAATCAAAGAGAGAGTTGGTAACATGGGAATGACATTTTATAGTAATATCTAAAAGAGAGGGAGATCTAGAGAAGGGATATGAAGCGAGCTGAAATCAGATAGACCGAGTAAAGGAATAATAAAAATACTGGGTGGCACAAAAAACGTAAAAAAATACGGGACAACTAAGCTATAATATTCTTTTCAACCATGGTTTATATAGCAATTTTCACTATAACTTGAATTCTTTATTTTGTATCAATTCTCTCGTCTATTGAGCGACATCTCTTTTTTCCTCCCTCTCAGTTTTCCCTTCTAGTGATGAATATAACACTCCAGCAATGACCTGTAGAGCCTTTTGCTGACCTATATTCGTGCAGTCGCACAACTTTTCTCTCCATTAGAGCTCAATACATACTAGTAGGTTGCGATATCCTGCCAATCAGGGACGGGCCAAGTACTCTTCGGCGCTGTCGTGCAAAATACTGCTAGGCGTCTTTACCATATATCTGTTGTACCGGTTATGCGTTTTTTACGTGAAAATCATTGGCAATACAAAAAAATAAAAATAGCTTCAATTGCCAGTTGCGTAAAAATGGGAGGGGAAAGGTGACATATGCTTCCATATACACACCACTGGATCAAGAATGGTAACATGTTTTTTCATTAAAATATACTCTTTTACAATTAAAAGTCAGTAATAAAACAGAGTTGTTCAAGATTTATGGGCAATTTCCTATTTTTGGGTATTTTATTTTTCCATTTTTCATTTTTGGGTATTGTTGCACATCATTGGGTAATTATTGGAGGATAAATATATTATACAGTTGTGTACCATTCTTTTCACTTTCTCGCGCTACATATAAAGAAGAGCAAAAAATAGCAGCTCAGTCAGTTAGTAATCAACAGTGAAGCCGATTTGAGGGGAATTTCCCATTTTTGGGTATTTTTTATATCATTTTGTAATGATTATAGAAGTTTATTATACAGCTGTGAATCGTTCTTTTTACTTTCTCACTAAAGAGAAGAATAAAAAAATTATTATTGCCTACTTTGTACTTAATGCCCACGCGGGCATTATGGCTGTCTAGTTCCTTATATCATTTTGTCCAATTTTACGAGAGATATCTACAGACAAACGTTGTAAGCGTAATTTGGAAATACCCTGTATAAAGCCTCAATTCCAAAAACTGAAATCCGAATCCAAGTAAAAATTATATTTTCCTGAATAAATAATACCAAATAAACCATGACTAAAGATTGGGTATAATTAAATTACTGGTCTTTGTCATGACCATAAACAATAAATTAGCTTCTCTTCTTTCTTCTAGGCCCATTTGATTTACAGATGTTATAAAAGTTTATGAAATTTTAGGTAGGCAAATAAAACTAATAGAACTTTTCTATTTTTGAAGATGGTTTAAAATACGGGTTTCATGATATCGTTCCTAATTTTTACACAATAAAATTTTACCGTCCAATGTTTGACCTTGATGGTATTCCTTCTTGGTGTGTTAATATTATATTTATAGTCCCTGATTTGTGATAACTTTTGTTTTGATGTTGGCCTTCTTAATTGCCATGTCAATTACGATACTGGATATAGTCCATCTCCCTATTTTAGATCGCTTTTAACTGTGAATTTGTTGGAGGGTTGGTTAACTATTTTTGCATATGGTTGGCAACACATAATTTGGTCATTCTGATAAGTTTTTTTGGTATCCCCATACTTTCCATGGCTATCCAGATGCTCTTCCATATGATGGTGTCATAGTCGATAAACAGTTTATTAAATTCTCAGCTTTTGTAGAAGTTGATGGATTGTAAATATTTGGTACACTGTGGATCTGCTGGTCATAAAACCGCATTGATAGTCACCGATGTTCTATTCAGCATAAGGTGTTATTTGCTTCAATAATGTATTGGAGAATATTTTTTATGCTGAATTTATCCCCCTGTTGTTCATGCAATTTAATCTATCTTCTTTTTTTGCGAATTGGGGATAATAATGTCTTTCTCTCTTCGGGTATAGTTTCCGTGTTCTATACAGCTATGATTAATTTGTGCATATCTAGATGTAGTTGAGTTCCCCAGTTTTTAGTTCCCCCATTTTTAAACAGTTCTGCTGGTAAGGTATCTGAGGCTTTATTGTTTTTGAGCCGATTGATGGTATCTATAGCTTCTTGTAGAAATGATTCATTGATTTAAGTTATCAAATGCTTGAAATATTCTCCATTAAAAAATTGAAAACAAAAAAGTTAAAAATAACTATTTATTATTTAAAATTTTTTAAATGGTTGATAAGGGAATTAAAAACCGTTTTAAATGATATATCATTTGACCCCTGTTGCTATTTAAAAGGGGGTGGCTACCTTGGACAAAGGGTTTAAATTAGGGTAATATTTTTATTGTAGGAACAAAAAACATTTTCTGGAATATTCACTTTACTTTCGCATTGTATATGTACGTATAAATATGAAAGACACTATATATTAAAATGAGATTAAATTTTTAGAGGAGGATGTACTATTTATGTTTACACTGGACATATTACAATCTAAAATTGAAATTGCTCGTTTCTTTACAGCGTAAAAATATTTATACCCTCATTTAGAACATATTAAATTACCATGAAATAGATACTTTTCTAAAAGTACCTCTTTAAACAAACGTACAATTAAATTATTCCTAACAATTCTATCTTAAAGTTTCAATTAGGACACACTTTATAATAAAAAAAAGAGCATTGTGGTTTAAATTCGTGTTTCATAGGACAATAGATGACATTTTGTTGAGTCCTTTAGTAACATTATCCGTAATTTTGTTTGTATACTAGGATTTTGTCAGAACAGCAGGGAATTTCATTTCAATTGTATAAAAGTATTGGATTACCCTCTCCACACGGGTCTATTCAAGATGTGGATGCTTCATTATCCAATTTTCTAGTCATGAAATACAGTTAAGAAAACATGCCTCAGGTCATTTCTTCATCTGGAAACGGTTGATTTTAAAAAGCATTAATATACGGGGTTATTTTTAAGCGTATACGAATAATCTCTTTTACTTTATTGTGAGCCGATTTTAATTAAATTTTTGTTAGATTTATTTAAATCAATATTTAATTAAAATTCGATACAAGGTAGCTTGCAAAAAGAGTTAATAAAGAATGACCAATCCCAAAGGACAACAGTTTTTTGAAAAGTAAATCGTGATTTACTTTGTCGAATACTTTGTACAAAAAATTTTACCAGAAGCATAAACAACCTTACTGCTAGCGATTAAAATTTTGTCATTACAGAAACTATAAAAAACAATTCTAATTTTTGGAAATTTGGAAATTTACGTTTTACTCTTTCATCCACATCAGTAATCTTAAAATTAATTTATAAAAAAAGTCCTTTGTTTTTATTATTATGTTGACCCGCTCTTATCGGAGGTCCTCCTAATGTAAAAAAAAGTAAGTATACTTAGTTCAAGTTGGTAAATCAACTATCTATTGAGAGGAAATAAGTAAAACAAATTATAAAAAAATAGGTTAGACTAATGGACAGAAGTCCCCGGTCATAAATCTCGAGGAAAAAAAAAGGATTTAAGTAAACAGTAACATTTTAATAAAGCAATGGTGCCAAAGTAATAAACAATAACATAAATATTTTATATTATAACAATTTATTAATAACTAAAACAAATAATCTTAAAACTATTAAGAGGGCAAGCCATTTGTTGCATGTGAAATTTATAAGTGCAAGTGCTTAATGATATGTATAGAATTGTTTCAATAATTCAGAAATGGGGGGGAGTTTAACTTGAAATATTAGTCCATCTTTTTTTGCATTATTTGAGAAAAAAATAAATTTCTTTTTATGAAAAAATCGTTTTTTCTGTTTTTTTCCTTAATTTAACATGAAAAAATTAATTACTGCATCTATGCAACTTATAGTGCACCTACGTCACTTATGTGCAATAGCTGCAGCATAATATTAACGTGGGCCAATTTCTCTAAATAAAATTGATGCTTTCAAAAATAGATGACGTTTGCTTATAAAGTGTCGTTTTCTGTATCTAACAGAGGAATCTAATATCTATTTATCTCTCTCGATTTTGAATGCGAATTCACAGTGGATAGGTCCAAGTTTTCATCTTTATCCAATTATCATATAATGGTTTTCTCCATCTTTGTCTGTATAAGTGAGATTTAACAGCTGTTATTCATTCGTATTCTCTTCTTTACACATTAGCCGTTAATGGCTTGACGGTACCTTCATTGCACATAAGTGACGTCACGATCGTAATGGCGGCATATTCAAATAATTTGAAATTTGAATTTTTAAATTAATTTATTCAAAAATCTAGCTCAGGTTATATTTTTGTTGAATTCCCCATTAGAGTGTATTAAGAAATTTTTGACTTTTTTTTTTTAGTGTGAAATATATTTTCATAATAATTAAACAACTTCACCCGTATAAAGCTAAAAATTATAAAAAATAAAATAACCTACGCACATAAAAATAATTGTTCCCAGAAAACACTTGTTTCCTGAATTAATTAATTTTAAAGAAAAATACAAATTTTTCAAAATAAATAATTTGTAATTATACTTTTTATAAACATAAAGCCTTTCGTTATGGTTTTTAACCACTTAGAAGTCATATTTATATTTGGTAACTTATTCCACCAAAAGGCTAATATATACATTTAGTATCAGAGATTGAATTTTCTATGTAATAACTGGTTAGATTTTAACATAAAAAATTCAATCTCTGATGTTTATTTAATTAAATTGTATATTAGTTATTAATTTTAACTTTAATCAAAAAATATGCTACTTACACTGTGCAGACTCTTATTGAATTATGTATATGTATATATTATTCGGTGCTAATAGTCAATTACAGACATTATTTAACGACTAGTGTCTTGCAGTAGGTACCTAAAATATTATTATAAATAATCAATAAATTTTAATGATGTTAAATATAAGCAAAAACTAAAAACAAAATAGTTAATGTAAGTGAATATCACATTATTGTGCACAACATCACAATATATTTCTAAAAAAATCTTATACTCTACATTTTGTCATGTCTGAAAAAATTTAATAAGTATTAAAAATAAAAAAATTAAAGTAGTAACTAAAAATGAAACAAAAATAACAGTTAAATCGACAATCATAGTAAAAAATATTTAATTTACTCTGTTACTAATTAGTAGCAAGAACGTTCCTTAAATCTAATAAATCTGTAAATCCCTGATAGGCCAATCAACAGCAAAGTTATTTTATGGTTTTATCTCGTTACGTATGACGTACTGAGTACAAAATCACAAAATGCGAACAAATTCCGGTTGTGCGTAAGTCGCCATTTTGAAAAAATGTAATGTGATTATATCTCGATAACTATGCACTTTAGGCCAAAAGTCAGAAAAACCATTATTGTAGATCGTATAATTTTGCATCTTTTTTGTTTTATAATTTTTTTCGTGAAACTCACTGTTTACGACTTATGGCTCTTTTAATCAACTTTTTTTCTATTTCAGCCGATAACCCTGATCATTGTTTGTCCCCAAAAATTGAAAAAACTGCGGAAAAATTGCATGAACAGTTTTTGCGCGCCCTCTGGTGGCGCAACTATTGTAAATTTTCGAAAAAGTTCGATACAAAAATTGTAGGAAATTTTATGTTCTAAAATATTGTACTAGTACGTTTTGCACTAAAGTGTATTGTTTGTCCTTAAAATTAAAAAAAAAGGCAAAAAATCTTTCATGTGTATTCAATCAATGTCGGTCTTGAGGACCTTCTACTGTACCAATTTAAACCAAAAACTAATGGTGGCATTCCAGGCACACACCGAACCTTCATACCAAATTTCAGCTTGATTGGTCAAACGGTTCGGCAGTTATCGTGGAAGATTACACACAGACACACAGACACGCGGACACACAGACAGATCATACGCTGAAAATGATTTCAATCTTCTTGGGGAACCTCAAAATGGATATTTCGAATTTTTTTTGCTCGTTCACTATACTTTCACTTTGATGGGACCGGGAAAGTAAAAATTAAAAATGTGTAATATTATTCCAAATGGTTCAAAACAAACAATAAGAAAATCATAAATTAAAACTTTTTGGAAAAATATTCTCATTTGACAATAGAAAATTTTCAAAATTTGCTAAATTTTTAAATACAGTCAAAATTTTTTCAAAAATAATAAAAAAAATAAAAAACCTTCATGAAATATTAGAATCTGCCCTAAATAATTAAAATAAATTCAAGAATAGGCAGAAACTGTCAATTTTTTTCAGAAACTTGTTATAAATTGTCATTAGAATCGTTATATATTTTTAATAAAAAAAGAAAATTCTTGTAATTAGCTAAAGATTTTTAAAAAGTGTCAAAAATTAACTAGAAACTCAAAAAGAAAAAAACTTCAATAAATGTTAAAATCTATTGTAATTTTTTAAAAATTTAAAGACTTCATTAATTGTCACTGAACTGCCGAAATTTCTCCTTATCAGAAACCTCCAAAAATTAAAAAAAATTTACACATATAATAAATTTTTTAAAAAATATCAGAAACTATCGAACTTTTTGCTCACATTTATTATTAACTGTCATAAGTTAAAATAGAAATCTTCAAGAATGACAGTATCGTCCTAACTTTTAAAAAAATCGGCTGTGTCACCCCAGAACTTTCCCAGCTCAGCTGTGGAGAATAGGATTATTTTAATTACAAAATACAAAATTCCTGGAAAAGTAAAATGCTGTAAAAATGCTGAAAAAATGGGTTGCAAAAATTAATTAAAATGAAAAACGATAAAAGTTACTAAAAATGGCAAAAAATAATTATAAATACCAACAAGGTAACGAAATATTTCAAAAAAGGGAAAAAAATTATTAAAAATGATAAAAAATTGTTAAATTTCAGCATAAATTAAAACTAAAAAATAAAGAGTGAAAATTGGCAAAAAAAGCAAAAAAAAGTAAAAAAAAAATCAACAAAAATCCAAAAAATAATCCAAATACGACAAAAAGCAAAAAAACGCCAAAAATGACAAAATAAGTTAAAAAAATCAAATAAGGCAAAATAGTGGCAAAATAAAGGCAAAAAAGACAAAATACTCCAAAAAAAGACCAAAAAAGTTGAAAAAAAAATAGAAAAAAGTTTAAAAACTAACGAAAGGACGAAAAAGGTAAAAAAGCAAAAAAAGTTGCAAATTAGAAGCAACTAAAGGCAAAAAAATTTCAAAAAAGTAATAAAAAAATATTCAAAAAAAAAACATAAAAAAAAAGTAAAAAGGCCAAAAAAAAGGTAACAAAAACAAGAAACCCAAAAAAGGGCATAATAAAGGCAAATTAAAGGTAGAAACATGTTAAAAAAGCAAAAGTGGTAAAAAGGCAAAATAGGGCAAAAACTCAAAAACTCAAAAAAGTCAAATAAAAAGTTTTAAAAAAAGAACAAAAAGACAAAAAAGGTAAAAAAAACCAAAATAGAAGCAAATAAAGAAAAAAAAATCGGTTCTGTCGCCATAAAAATTTCCCGATGAGTATCCACAAATACTTTTTCAAATATTTAATGTTAGTTTCAAATTTTGACATTTTTTATTTTTGACAGGTGACAGTTGGAGAAATAAAATTGACTGTTCTGAATAGAGATTTTCAAGTGCTTGTAAATGACATATTGCAAGTCCAATTCCGTGACATATTGCATCTGTCATTTTTTGATAGTGACACTTCCGCTTGACATATGTCGTATACAAAAACTTATGGGTTCTTCCGACTGGTAACCCAAACCCATATATCAAATTTTAGCACAATGTGGTCTCTATCGTGGAAGAATAAACACAGACAGACAGACAGACAGACAGACAGACAGACAGATAGACTTCCATCCGAAAATGGTCGTAATCATCTCAGGTGACCTCAAAATGGATATTTCCATATTTTCCATCTTTATCTTGAAATTTTTTTTAGTTCGTTTACAATACTTTCCCTTGTCAGAAGTGGGTCGGGAAAGTAAAATGAAGATAGTGTTTAAAATTAGCAAAAAATTGTTAAAAACTATCAAAGTTTATTAGAAACTGTCAAAGTTTATGTTAAACTGTCAAAAATTAAAAAATTTAACAAATATTAGAATCTGTCATAAATTATTAAAAAATAAATAAAATCTTTAAAAATTGGTAAAAGTGTTAGAAATTGCCATGTACATTTTGTGCAAGTTTTGAAGCCAAAAATTGCTAGCAGTGGCGTCTCTTTAAGTAAATTTCATCGGGTTACTGATTAAGTAACGTGCTTGCTACAGATAGTCTATTTTTTAGTTTTGTTTGTGTCATTAGCAATACTGTAAAAATAAAAAAACAACAAAATCTATACACAGTATCCCAAAAAAAATTAGGGAAACAAGAAAAAATAAAATCACTAAGGAATTAGTCAACAGTAAGTTTTTTGAAAGAACCTTCAACGCCAGTTCCAAGTTCTTCATTCATTTCTGATACTAGAGGACAATTTTTTTCATCAATCTCAATATACATGTCGTCCAATGCTAAAATGGATTCCCTTTTTTCCTTTAACGTATCCTTAAATTTTTCTAACATTTCCTTAAGAGGTACTTCTCCGCCGTATTCTTTTGGTAAGAGTTTTTTATCAACGTGATCGTATACTTCTTCGATAGTTTTATAAACCTGCAAATAATAATGTAATATTAGAGTTAAATTAATTTATTGGGGAAAATAATTTTTATTTCTGTAATAATATTTTCACAAGAATTTTAATCAAGTTATCTCTTTTCCATCATTCTTTGTCAAATTTAAATTAATATTTAAAGTATTTTTCTACCGGTAAACCATAAAAAGAACAATAACAGAAATTAATATAAATAAATACACAGACCGACATATGAATAGTTTCTGAGCATTGTTTTCATTTTAATAGCTATTTTTTTTTCACGTGTCCTGAATTCAGAAGTCTTTTTTTATATAAAATAATTTTTCACATTACACATATTTTAAATATTCTAATTTCTCTATATAAATTAGAGAAATATTGAATTTTTCAAGATTTGTAAAAAATTATTATACGTAAAAAAATATACGCAGTTTCCGTTACTATCGGTCCAATTTGTTTGGAAAAAAATTATTTGTATTTTTCAAGGATTGATTAGCAATTGTTCAAAGATTTTTTTAAGGATTATTCAAAGAGACTATTCCGGAATTTTTCAAGTTGTTTAAAATGAATTTTTAACGATTTTTTAAGGATGTTTCAAGAAATTTTTAAGGATTTTTTTCAAATTTAAAAAGCTGTTTCAAGTATTTATCAGGAATTGTTCCAAGAAACTAAACAGGAATTTTTCATATTGTTTAAAAAGATGTTTCAAGGATTTTTTTAAGGATTTTTCAAGGAAGGATGTATAAAGTTTTTTTTATTAATTTTAGGATGTCTCAAGAATTTTTTATGTAAATGATTGTTTAAAGATCTTACAAGGATTAATCAGGAATTCTTTAAACATTTTTAAGGATTATTCAAACAGACTCTTCAGGGATTTTTCAAGTTATAAAAAAGGATTTTTTAAAGCTGTTTCCAGAAATTTTCAAGGACTTTTTATAAATTTTAAAAGGATGTATCAAGATTTTGTTATGCGAATGATTTTTTAAAGATCTTAGAAGGATTTATCGGGAATTGATTAAAAGATTTTTTAAGGATTATTCAAAGAGACTATTCCGGTATTTTTCAAGTTGTTTAAAATGTATTTTTAACGATTTTTTAAGGATGTTTCAAGAAATTTTCAAGGATTTACAAAGATTTTTTTCAAATTTAAAAAGCTGTTTCAAGTATTTATCTTATCAGGAATTGATCAAAGAAACTAATCAGGAATTTTTCATATTGTTTAAAAAGATTTTTCAACGATTTTTTTAAGGATTATTCAAGAAAGGATTTACAAAGATTTTTTTTATGAATTTTAAAATGTTTCAAGATTTTTTATATGAATTGATTGTTTAAAAATCTTTCAATTGTTCAAAGATTTTTTAAAGGATTATTCAAAGAGACCATTCCGGGATTTTTCAAGTTGTTTAAAATGCATTTTTAACGATTCTTTAAGGATGTTTCAAGAAATTTTCAAGGATTTACACATATTTTTTTAAAATTTAAAAAGCTGTTTCAAGTATTTATCAGGAATTGTTCAAAGATTTTTTAGGGATTGTTCAAAGGAACTAATCAGGAATTTTTCATATCGTTTAAAAAGTTTTTTCAAAGATTTTTTAAGGATTATTCAAGATAGGATTTACAAAGATTTTTTTATAAATTTTAAAAGGATATTTCAAGATTTTTTATGTGAATGATTTTTTAAAGATCTTAGAAGGATTTATAGGGAATTAATTAAAAGATTTTTCAAGGATTATTCAGAGACTATTCCAGGATTTTTCAAGTTGTTTAAAATGCATTTTTAACGATTTTTTAAGGATATTTCAAGAAATTTTCAAGGATTTACAAAGATTTTTTTCAAATTTAAAAAGCTGTTTCAAGTATTTATCAGGAATTGTTCAAAGAAACTAATCAGGAATTTTTCAAGGATTTTTTTAAGGATTATTCAAGAAAGGATTTACAAAGATTTTTTTATGAATTTTAAAAGGATATTTCAAGATTTTTTATGTGAATGATTGTTTAAAGATCTTACAAGGATTAATCAGGAATTGTTCAAACATTTTTAAGGATTATTCAAACAGACTGTTCAGGGATTTTTCAAGTTATAAAAAAGGATTTTTTATAGGTGTTTCCAGAAATTTTGAAGGATTTTCAAGGACTTTTTATAAATTTTAAAAGGATGTATCAAGATTTTGTTATGCGAATGATTTTTTAAAGATCTTAGAAGGATTTATCGGGAATTATTAAAAGATTTTTTAAAGATTATTCAAAAAGATTATTCCGGGATTTTTCAAGTTGTATAAAAGGATTTTTTAAAGAAGTTTGCAAAAATGTATCGAATAAGTGCAAAGAATAAAATTTGCCTAAAAATTCATTTTAAACAAGATGTACTATATTTAAAGGATCATCCCACTGAAAAATGTTTTTAAGCAAAGCGCCATCTACATTTTATTATATTTCAAATCAGTTTGTATCCAAAATTAAAAATCTATCAGTGCTCTACAAACTGTCTTTTACAGAATTAAAATATCTATTGTTTTTAAAAATATCCATCCTGGAAAATTTTATTGGTATACAAATTTTAAGATTTTTACTAGCCCCAACGAACGCTAATATATTGTATATGATTTGATTATTTTTTCCAATTTTTATACTCCTGCATAAGCAGCTATTTCTTAAAGTAAATAAATGTTTTACTTACGTGCAATCTATTTCTTAATTTGTCACTAAGGAGTAGAGATGAGTATTCAAATAATTTTGCGGCACTGGCATTCATATTTAGGAAATGATTATCCTTGTGCCTCATTGGAGTTGTATTCTGTAAGTAAAACAAAATTTTATACTTTTCATAAAAATAAATAAACAATGAAAGAAATTAAGGTATAATTCTTTCCAGTCAGCATAGAAAAATTAGTATCAAAAATTCGTTTCATAGCCTTGAGCTTTTTAAAGATTGATGGAAAATAACTTCTTCTCGAGTGAATATCTTAAGATTTAAAATACCAACCTGAATACATCTTATTACGTTCCTAAGATCCGTAAGACCCCATATTGAAATATGAGCCATCGAGAATCCAGCTTCATCATTAATATAAGTATATCCATTAATTTGATTCATCTCATCATCCATAAGGCTTTCCGTTATCAAACTGTGTACTTGAACCATATGCGCCGATGTAAATTTATGTGGATCAAAGTTAGCTGCACAACTAAATAGAATCAAACGACCTTTGTCTCTTCCAAGAAGAGGAACCAAGTATCCGGCATTGATGATTTCTGATAATTGTGGATCATCACAATCCAGGTTACGGAACCACTGTGGATAGAGTTGGCGGATAGTGAGGTACCGTTCCAGCATTTCACAAGCTAAAGGTACACTGAATTTTTTCGTACGAAGGAATCGTAGCAAGAAACGGGCATCTGCAATAATAATTTCAATCAATAAATTGTTATTATTAATATATAACGTGATTTAAAATTTTAACACTACTTAACAAATTTAACTCCATTTATAATAGAGTAGAAACTTCCAAGCTGATCTTATATACTAGAATTTGCTCGTTCTTTAACCATATTAATGACACATGTTCAATCCCATATCTTTAAAAGTTGTTCAATATTTAAAGATAACAAGTAGAAAATATCAGATTATACACCAATTTCTGTAATTTCGATATTTGAGAAGCTGTTACAAGTTATATTTTTCTTAGCGAAACAATTGCTAGATTCCATTACATTACAGATTGTATTGATAAATGGGCTGAGTTTATACAGACTTCTCGTACGTCTAGACTAGATCGAAATATTTTGTTGCGCAAGCTGCTATTTATCGCCTAAAGCTTAGTTCATACAATGCAACATCGATATATATACTAACAGATCCATTAGAAGCCACTGTATTTGAATAAATGTTGTCAGAGATGTTGTGCGTCTACACCATTATCAGTCAAGTTCTAAATTATAGATGTCAACATGGCAGCTGCAGCTGGTGTTTATGCTTTCATTGTAATAGTTACCAATTACAAGAAAACAAAAAAATTCTATAGAGACAAATTAATGTCCCGCAGTATAACTCCTAAGATAGCAATAAAAGAAAATGTAGACATTTTTCTTCAATCACTTTTTAATTAATTTTTTTTTTTTGAATAAAAGGTACTCTTTCACCATACTCTGTTTTCTGTTTTCCTTTATGTTATCTTTATCAGTTGAATGATCCTCATCAATTTTCTTCTTATGACAGAGTAATAGCCCAGAACACCTTAACTACACAGAAGCTAAAGTTCGTCTTTCCGTCCAGATTTTATTTAAGAGCGCATGTGCAATGCTAAGTATTACAATTGTCAACGTCAAATTCAAACTTACCGCTGATTTTATTCATTTTTTTGTTTAGAAGTCCATTTTTATTTCGCTCTTTACAAGTGATTGTTAAATAAATCGAATTACTCCGTATGCTTTACTATTTTTGAACTTGTTACTATTCTTGTGTTGTATATTGATTTCCTTTGAGTTGTTTTGTAAAATCAATTATTACTTATTTTTGTTGAATAGATCAAAGAACTAACTGGGTGTGCCTGTCAGCGAATAACTAATAAGAATTTATCTTTTTTTAAGATTTCTAATAAATGTCGAAAGGTACTTTTTATTATTTTTCTGCTGTGCTTGGATTCTGAAGATTTGAATTCCGCAAAATTGTTTACTCATTTTAAAGTATTTGATGTGGGGGTGTTTTAAGGGGCGTATATTCCAAAAAAAGTATCAATTCTGCTCTAGCTCTTTTAGTTTCTTAGATAGTTCAGTTTTTTTTAAAAAATGGTGAAAGCACCACTTCTCAATAATTCGTTGAAAAAATGTTAAAAAAAACAAATTCGAATGAAACCAACAGCTATTCTCTATTCGAATCATCTTTCTCTATTTAGAAATAAAATTTCATTTAAATCAAAGTAAAAAAATATCTGACCCGAAAAAAACCTAACCTTCAAAAATCTGCAAATTTTTCAAAATTTAGATTTGAAAAATTCATTAAATAGGGGTAGTTAAAGGGTCGTTGATTTGAAAGAAATAAACCATTCTGCTCTGGCTCTTTTAGTTTCTGAGATAATTGAATTTAAATAGGAAAAAAAGTTGTGAGCGCAACTTCTATTTAATTCGATAAAAAATGGTAAAAAAAGAAATTTTGAAGGAAACCAATAGCAATTCTGAGTTCGAATCATCTTTGTTCATCTTTTAAAAAAAAATTCATTTAAATCGGATTTAAAAATTTCTGACCCGAAGAAAAGGGCAAGCGCTTTCAAAAATCTGCAAAATTTTTCAAAACTTGGAATCGAAAAAAAAATTGCACAGGGTGGTTTAAGGGTCGTGGATTCCAAAAAAAGCATCCAATCTGCTCTAGCTCTTTTAGTTTCTGATAATTCAGTTTTTAAAAAAATGGTGAAAGCGCCACTTCTCAATAATTCGTTGAAAAAATGTTAAAAAAAACAAATTCGAATGAAACCAACAGCTGTTCTCTATTCGAATCATCTTTCTCTATCTAGAAATAAAATTTCATTTAAATCCGGGTAAAAAAATATCTGACCCGAAAAAAATGGCAAAAATGGCAAAAATCTGCAAAATTTTTCAAAATTTCGATTTGAAAAATACATTATATAGGGGTAATTAGAAGGTCGTGAATTCCAAAAAAATAAACCATTCTGAGATAATTGAATTTTAATAGGAAAAAAAGTTGTGAGCGCAACTTCTACTTAATTCGACAAAAAATGGTAAAAAAAAGACAATTTGAAGGAAACCAATAGCAATTCTGAGTCCGAATCATCTTTGTTGAATCAATTATTTAATTAATTATTTACAATCTAGAATTTTTATTCTATTCCAGCTTCATGTGTTTAGATAAGAGAATATCCTATGGTCTTTTTGAAAAAATGTTCTCGATAAACTAAAAAATGCTGAAAATAGGTGCGCCCTTAATTTCATTTAATTCAAATTTGCCGCTCAAAAATGACAGTTGTAATACTTAGCAGAGATTGAAGGTCACAAAAATTCGCCATTTGAAGATCAAAGTACCGCCTTGTACTTTCGTTTCTGTGTAGGCCATTATAAAATACATCTAGTTAGTGTTATTACCTTGTTCTATATTATTTCTTATATATGGGGCAGATTATTATCTGCTATTTTTTTCTTTCTTTAATTATCTCCGCTATTATGCAATTATTGTCCTGACCCTCCTTTGTTTTGTCTATATCATTTTCCGTTATCTCATCAATTAGCACATCTTCAAAATGTTTTCTCCATCTACCTAATTTTCCTAGAGAAGGAGGGAAAATGAAGCAAAAATAAGACTGAGAAAAAAGTAAGGCAAAAAATGGAGCAAGAGTGAGAAGAAACAAAGGGAAACAAATAATTATGAAGGAAACTTCGGCTTTTCATACTTGGTTTCCCTCTAAAAAACGTAACTAAAAATTAATAACACTGTGTTACAATTTTCTATCCTCTTCAATTTTTTCTCTTTATTTATTTATACTTATCACTTAAAAATGATGTAAATGGGTCGGGTCATAGGTCACTCTTATAACTTTTAAATAAGTTCATATATTTATACCAAAATTTTGTCGATTATTTTTCAATTTGTTTTAAATAAAAATCCAATTTGACCGAAAATTACATGGAAATTAGAAATTCAAATGGTGCATTTCTACATATTTTTATTCTACGACTTTTAGTCCGGTCAATATAAATATTTCAAATACCAAAAATTTGCAGAGAACTAAAATTTGGTAAAGACCTTGGGTACATACCATTACAAATAAAATACCAAAAGTCCCCATCGATCCTATGTCTATTAAAAATGTTACTCAAGGTCAAAGTTCAAAATTTTCGGTTTTTTTAATTTTTCTCGTTATATCAAAAAAATAGATTAGACAAAAATTGTAGATCATAAAATTATCTACAAAAGTTGTCTTAATACTTTTTCTTCTAAGAAATCACCATTTCTGAGATATCGCGATTCTAAAAGTTACATTCTATATGCACACATTTCCACACCACCTGTGTCTTACAAGACAAAATTTTTGCTGCAAAACAAGACAAATTTTTAGCTGCAAAACAAGGCAAAATATCCTATAAGACAACATAAAACTCATACAAGGCAAAATTTCTTGCTATAAAATAAGACAAGGATCCTGCAAATTGAAATTTCTTATTACAAGATAAGATAAATGTCACATACGACAAGATTTCTTGCTATGTTATCTTTGGTTGCCTTGAAAAGGGTTTTTTCTTATTTTCAGTTTCTAAATAGAAGCTTCTTATTTAACCTTTCTTGAGTTTGTTGCAATTCTTTAGCAGTCTGTTCTGGTTTCCTACTTTTGCATTATTTTTATATAACTGCTGCTATCGTCCATATGTTTCAATATTTGGATTCTACGGTATTCAAATTTCTCCTCTCGATTGAGTTCCTACAGTCTTCATCAAATCAGTCTTTTCCCTTTCTTTTCGCATCTATTTCTATATAGTTATATGTCACTTTCTTTATTCTTCTTTCTCAACATCGTTCCATTTCCGGTTATAAAATATTCAAGGTCCAGATTGTCGTGATTTATAGTTTCACCAATATGATAAAGTTAAAATTTGCTTATTGTTATAAAAAGCTTTAATTGTGATGTAACAATTTAGTTTTAGTCATCAATGAAAATTAAATAATATAAATTATAACACAATTTACCTGTTCTGCATCGCTTAATATTTGGGTGTTTAGCAATCCACTCTCTCATTTGTTGTAAAGATTGTTCTCTAGTACTTTCATCTTCCCTTAATTCCTCAAGAGCGATCTTCTTTTCCCGTTCTGGTAACTGGAAAGTATATTCGTCTGTATCTTGTTTTCCTCCTAGACCCATGATTGTGTCTGAAAAAAATGAGTCATAAATATAAAATGAAAAGTAATTTTAGCAAATGATTTGAATTAGTACAATGAACGATAAAAAAATAATAATACTATAGCAGAAACTATTATTGTTACTTTCTTAATTAATAAATATCAATTTAAAGTTATTGAACTGTCGCTATTTTACTTTTTGAACCCACCTGTTGAACACATTCCAATATAAAAAAATTAAAACAAGATCGAACTGATTTAATCAGACTGGTTAGTGTATTAGTGGTACCTAGACAAGTCTATACTGAATACTTTCTACTATACAATTTATTATTATGGTTTGTGTACTTTGAAGAAGACCTTCGCATAATAATTCAGTACAAGACAAATAAACTTCTAGATAATAAGCACTTAGCTATTTGAATATTTTAAATATACCGACGAAATTAATTAACTTCCAAATAAGTACTAATTGTTGATTAAAAATAGAAGTCACGTAAATGCGATGTAGTCAATCGCTTTAACAATAATCTTGGTAGTGAAATTTAAACTTCACTTCTTGTAGGTCATGTACCTAGTTTTAATATAAATAATTAAAAATTGTTTGGTTAAAATTAATTTTTATCTTCAAAAATCACAAACCAAAAATCATTTGTTAAATGGTTTTTATTAAATATCATCCTGAACTGTACCTTATAAAAGGTAGTAAAGTAAATGTCATAATTGCAATGTAAAAACTGTAAAAATTTGATAAAACCTTAAACAATTTATTTATTAATCCAGATACGCTTTATAAAAATTTAATAAAAATTGTCCACAAAAATTTTAAATGATTTTAATAATATCCGACTTGAAGGACCATGGAATTCGTTTGCATTTGTATTTATTTTTGGGCACATATCTATCTAAAAAACTATTAGTACATTATTTTTGCCAATTTAACTATTAAATTAAAAACATGGTCCTTCGAGCAAGATTTAGTAGCCTAATGTTAATTTTTATCTCTCGCCCTTCAGATAAGAGAGGTATAGTAATCATGATAAAAATTGGGTAGTGAATTTTCAATGGATAAACACGTTTTAAGGTCCCTATAATACGATTTTGATATTTTTGCGAACGGTAATAAAGTTTTACACATAAGTATATTTTGTAAACACTATAGTTTATTTTTGTATCATTAAAATTTTCAAAACTTTTGCTAATGTTGCCAGATTTACAAAAAAAGTATTTTTTTTTCATACTTTTTGTGTAACGTGTACAATTTTGAATCAATAATTGCAGAGGTCATGTGGTGGCCACATCAGATTTTTTTTCCTGATTTTTATTTTTTTCTGTTTTTTTTTTTTAGATTTCTTTCTAATTTTTCCTTTTTTTTTCTTTTTCTTCGACTTTTTTGGCTATTAATTTTATTTTTTTACTATTTCTTTGCAATTTTTTGCATTTATTTTAACTGGCAATTTTTTGTCATTTTTTGTGGTTTTTTCACTTTCTGGCGATTTTTGAAATTTTTTATAATTTTTTTTATAATTTAATTTCGATCTTTTGCGATTCTTTTACATTTTTTTACGATTTATTTCAATTCATTCACTTTTTAAAACTTTTAAATAACATTGTTTCCGGTTTTTTGGTTGTTCTTTTATTTATTGCCATTTTTTACAATTTTTTTTGCGATTGTTTTTTGGGATTTTTTACGATTTTTAGGGATTTACGTTAATTTTCATTCTAATATTTTTAGATTTTTCGGATTTTTTGATTTCTTCCTCATTTTTCTGATGTTTTAGATTTTTTTCGAATTGTTCTAGGTTATTAGCCAACTTTTTCTCTTTTTTCTAATTTTTTCGGTTTTTGATCTGATTTTTTTATATTTTTCTTGTTTGTTTTTTCGGTTTTTGTCAATTTTTGTCGATTGTTGTCCATTTTTGTCGATTTTCATCTTTTTCTTTCAATTTTGAAAAAATAGCGCAAGGAAAAGGAAGTTCGTTCCATACGCTACCCCGACCACACAATTTTTTTTCATACTTTTTTCTGATTTTTATTTTTTCTGTTTTTTTTCACATTTTTTTTTTGTTTTTTCTAATTTTTCCTTTTTTTTCGATTTGTTTCAAAGGGTTTTTTCGTTTTTAAAAAATTTCAATTACAACACAAGTTTTTTTATGTCTACAGTTGTCGATTTTTATTGATTTTTGTCGATTGTTGTTCATTTTCCTCTTTTTCTTTCGTTTTTTTTTTCGATTTCTTTCGATTATGAAAAAATACCGTAAGGTTACTCCGACCGCACAAAATGTTTTTCATACTTTTTTGTGTTAACGTATTAATTTTTAATTTAAAAAATGGCAAGAGGTCATGTGTTGCCCACATCAGATTTTTTTCTTCATTTTTCAAAAATTTTAACTTTGAATTTTTTTATATATTTCCACAAGTATAAAAGAGGGGTGGTAAGGCCTCAGATTTCATCCTTACATTGTTTTAATGTGTTACCATCTTTCTAAATTTTTCTAAATTGTTATTTAATAATTTTTACCCTCACACATCGTTTTATTTTTATTTTTATGTTTTTACCAACCATGCATTAAACACTTACTCTTAAATTTGAATTTTTTTTTGGCCTGATGATGGCAGTGATGCCGAAACTAGTTGCCGTTACCTTCTTTTCATTTAAAATACAATTGGAATATAGTTATGTGGTACTTGATTTTGAATTTTATTACCTCATCATTCCACCACATTTTGAGATAATGGATAACCTTGGAATTAAATAAAAAATGAATACAGTGTCCAATTCTTATTTTGTGCGGAATAATTATCCATTATTGATAAAAAATAGGCAAAGAATATGTTAATAATATTTGCCGTTATTCGATTATGTTACACAGAACCTGATCAGTTAATTTGTTGAAAAATCAACATTGGAGAATAAAATATGTTACAGATAATGTCGACGCTTATTATTGGTCCTTTTGGTAATAGCCTGACTCAACTTTTAGACATTTCCCGTATATCCTTACGTCATTACGAGTCGTTTGATACCTCACACGTCCAAATCTGACATCTAAGGCCTGAGATATTCACTATTTTTATTTTTTCAAGTGGACATAAATCAGGATACTGTAGCGGCTGAGCTATAGCCCTATTGTATCACTACTAGTTTAAAGAAGTTAAATAAAAATGTCTAAAGGACTCAATGGAAATTAATATAGTATGAAAGCCAAATATCTATATTTTTAGTACCTTAAAATAATCAGATAATGATATCAATTTAATAGTTTAAATTATCCAGTCGTACAATCGGTAGGATTATTCCGTCAAATTGACACAAATATATAGATAGAAATATTTGGAACTCAGTATTTGTATCTGGGTTAATTTATACCCATCGGTATCTTTTCTTTGCTGGCAATTATTTTTTTGTTGCAAACGGAATGATTAACGAAGAAATTTATAAGTACAAAAAATAGGTTAACGTTCTGAAACTTACTTTCATATTTGTTGGCACTTTCACCGGTTATTTGAGTATCTGACATTGAAAACCAAAGGCGTTACAAAATGCGCTATTGTCTAATATTTAATTGATTTTTATTGATGTTAAAATTTATTTTTAATTAATTAAATTATTCATACGGAGAAAAATTTTTTGTAATATACAGGGTGGGCCAATTACCTTCCCGCGGTTTGTGGCGTCGAAACTAGTAAATTGTATTTTTTTTAAATGACATAGAAAGGAGTGGCTTTCATTCAAGAAAACATTTTTTTCATTTAACTAAAAGTTTTTTTTCAATCAAGAAAACATTTTTTTCAATCTAGAAAATATTTTTTTCTATCAAGAAAACATATTTTTCAATAGATAAAATATTTTTCTCATCCAACAAAACGTTTATTTCATTCAACAAAACATTACTTTTTATTCAAAAACATATTTTTTTCATTCAAAAAAATCATTTATTTGGATATTTAAATAAACAGTTTTGTTGAAACAAATAACACGTTTTGTTCGACCTATCCAAATAACATATTTATTTGGTTCAAATAAAATTTGGTTAATTCAAATAATCTTTTTTCTCTGTGTACCCTATATATTTTTACATTTTTAGATTACTACTTTAGTGGGCTTTATGAAAATATTTTATTTTTTTAAATCGGATACTGCGTTGCCAAGATATTCAAATTTTTATTAAATTTTCTGAAAAATCGTTACATTTCAAAATCATTCAAAAATTAATGTATTTTCCGAATTTCAAAATGAAACTTTGGTTAAAGTTAGTTTAGATATGGATGTACCTCGTCCATATTTTATAATTATTTTAATATGTACAGGGTGTTTATAATATAAGATTAAAATTTCAAAATTGTAATTACAGAAATCTTTGTTTTTTTAAATGAAACACCCTGTATATTATTTAATATTTAGGAAGCCTATTCTACAGTCTTTCTATACATACCACATACCAGGCTTTCTAAATATTAAATAATATACAGGGTGTTTCATTTAAAAAAACAAAGATATCTATAATTACAATTTTGAAATTTTAATCTTATATTATAAACGCCCTGTACATATTTAAATAATTATGAAATATGGTACATCCATATCTAAACTAACTTTAACCAAAGTTTCATTTTCAAATTCGGAAAATACATTAATTTTTGAATGATTTTGAAATGAAGCGATTTTTCAGAAAATTTACTAAAAATTTGAATATCTTGGCAACGCAGCATCCGATTTAAAAAATAAAATATTGTCATAAAGGCCACTAAAGTAGTAATCTAAAAATGTAAAAATATATAGGGTGTGTTATTTAAAAAAATTACAATTTTTTTTAGCCGCCCGTATATGGATCATTCTGTATAAATAAAAATATTTTCTAGTTGTAGGGATTTTTGAACCAAATAAAACAGTTTTTTTTTCATTTTGATAATTGGCCCACGCTGTATAAGTTTCTGTTTGAGTAGTAATTTGTTATATTAAAAATACTTTTCTAATCAATTTAATTGTTCATCGAGGAGAAAATATTGTTATATTTAATATTAAATTTATCCACTTATAGCTGTTCTATTTTTTTTATTTCTTTTTCTTTCGTTTTCTAATTTTTTATAATTTTATAGAAAGAGACTTTTTCTGATTTTATCTCATTTTTCTGATATTTTTTCGATGTTTTCTAATTTTTCCCCCTTTTTGTCATTGTTTCGTTTTTTTTTTTTTCAATTACTTTTTTTGCCATTTTTTGGAATTTTTTTGCAATTTATTTCAATTCTTCTCGATTTTTTCATTTATTTTTTTTTCTTTCTTTTGTTTTCAATTGTTCCGGTTTTTGATTGTTTTTTACGATATTTTCCAACTTTTCTCGGTTTTTTGTGCTATATTTCGATTTCTTGCATTTTTGCGTTTTTAGATTTTTTTTATTTTTCCCATATTTTACAATTTTATTCTTCATTGGATTCCAATATTTTCCAATCATTTTTGTTTCTTTTTCGATTAATCCCGATTTTTTTTCGCGTTTTTCACAAATTTTTTTGATTTTTTTTTTAATGTTTTATTCGCATTTTTTCAATATTTTCTAATTTTTTTTCTCAGTGTTCTATATCTGTCTTTCCTTTTCTAATTTTTTCCCATCCTCTGATATTTTTTGATTTTTTCGAATTTTTTTTTCTCAATCTAGAAAAATCTAAAAGAATCTAAAAAAATCTAAAAAAATCTAAAAAAAACTAAAAAAATCTTAAAAAATGTAAAAAAAAACAAAACAATCCAAACAATCCAAAAATATCAAAAAAAATTAAAAAAAAATAAAAAAAAAATCCAAAAATATCAAAAAAAAATCAAACAAAAACCAAAAAATTGAAAACAAAAAAACGAAAAAAATCCAAAAAACCCAAAAAAAACCAAAACAATCTAAATCTAAAATAATCGAAAAAATCGGATAGAACCCGAAAAAATCGGAAAAAAAATAAAAAAAAATTAAAAAAAAAACAGCGGTGTTTCAAAAAGTCCGGAGTTTCATTGTTTTTGGTGTTTTTTTTTAAGTAGTTTGTGTTAAATTTCATTTTAACGTTATGTTAATAAGTCACGGACTTTTTTATACAGGGTGTTTGAAAGATTATTAGATGTTTGTAACGTTTAATCCATTGCAATTTGTAGTAAGCTAAAATATCATGAATTAATACTGATTCCACAATATTTATTATTCTACGGAAACTCCGAAGGCACATCTTTAAATTCAATTTTTTGCGCTCTTTTTGAATATAAAATACAGGGTGTTGTTTTGGACATAACCAAATTTATACATTTTTTGTTTCAATCTGTAGCCCAAATATAAAAAAAGATCGTAAGTTATAGGCCATTAAAGTAATGGACAAAATACATAAAACACTCTGTATCTCGGTTATAAAGACCGATCATATCAAAGTTATTTAGAATCATATAGGTGCTCCCTTTCTGCAGATAACGTATGCCCTTTTTCCAATAAAACACCCTGTATTAGTGAATTTTTAATATATTTATATCTAAAAGGTTCTCCATTATTTTAAATGTGGTCCATTAATGAAGAAATAAAAGTCTAGTACCATAAAATTCTGAATTTTTGGAGTAGACTTTAATTTTTATTTCTTATTTGTTAATAATATTTACTAGAATTTAGTAACAATTTTTAAATCCCAAAACACTGCTCAAACATTTACTATAAAATATGTTCAAAATAAATCGATCAATGTACAAACACAAACAACTGTCTGTATCAGTATTGAAAAACCTTTCAAATGATGCAACATTTGATCCACATTTCTATTTTTTAAAATTAAAGGGATGGGGTTAATATTGTTAGTAGATTTATATATCCTTGAAAATAAAAATCGACGTATTGGAGTATTTCTTGATAATATTACTTAGTTGGTTTTATTTTAAAAAATAATTAACCCATAACTTCCAATAAACTAACAATATTAATAAAATTTAATGAAAAATAATATGTTAAAATAAACTTACTGTTTAATAAGAGGATTTTTTCACACGCACCACACACCACAGTGGTCAAAATATGACTAAATCCACACAATGTTTATAATAAAAAGCAAACTTTCTCCTAACCTACTTTTGGCGAGAAGAAATTTCTGCATTCGCCGATGACTATGAGTAATTCTGCTGCACGCTAAAGTCTCTTCAGTTTCTTCACTTCTTGCTTCTTATAGAAAGTGTATTGCTTAAATCCTGTTTCCAAATTTTTCAACAGTACTCTTTTGATGCTCCGTTTATTTCTGCACACTCTAATGTTAATTGTAACCGAGTAACGCATTGGCGTGGATATTATTTATGGTTCGTGATTTATTTGCATTCATTTATTATGAATTTGTTTTTAATAAGCCGTTAATACTTTTTTTTTATGGAACGTGAGATTAACTTTGGATTAATACAATCATTAAATTCTAACCCCGTAGTAGAAATGTATTGTGTAAGCATAATACTTTCTCTCTATTAATTTATAATTTTAATTCGATTTGAATTAGTCCTTTAACCTCGAATATCTCGATTTCTAGAATAAAATTTAAAATTCGGGCTTTCTCAATTTTTATCTGTACCAAAGTATTCAAAAGTCTGGCGTCACTTTTTACCATTTGAGTGCTGGTTCGCTGTGGATTCAATAAAAATGTACGATGACTTTTATCATCATTATTCTACGATTGGGTAATATAAAACAAGTGCCCTCGATTATAAATATTAGTGTAACAAAAATTCCTATAATCAATTAATTTATAAATCTAATAGATTATCCATTTCTCAAATGTGGTCAAATTCTTAATAGAAATAAAACTCCAAGTCATGTACCACATATATTCAAAAAAACAAAGATTTAGGGGGCAACTAGTTTCGGCTAACGAGCCATCTTCAGGCCATATAACATTTAATAATGATTAAATCAAATAAACAAACAAATCCATAAATATAAAATTATGTGGGAAAGTTGGGGTAGGGATATATGGGGATATATGAAAATAGTGTTTTAAACACTTCCCTATTCGTTCCATATTTTTTAAATTTAAGTTGAATTTTCATTTATCCCCATATATCCCTACCCCAACTTTCCCACATAATTTTATATTTATGGATTTGTTTGTTTATTTGATTTAATCATTATTAAATGTTATATGGCCTGAAGATGGCTCGTTAGCTGAAACTAGTTGCCCCCTAAATCTTTGTTTTTTTGAATATATGTGGTACATGACTTGGAGTTTTATTTCTATTATTATTTAAATTAATATATATTTGAAATAATAAGGTAATATTTGTTGGGATTTAAATTTAGCACTTGTTGTTCCGCCTCTGATAAAATAATTATACTTGTATGAAACTCGCATTAGGTCAATTCGGTTAATTACTATTTGAAACGGAAAAATGTATTTATGAATATATCTTTTTAATCTTTTTATATTTCTATTGTTATGTAATATTCGGTGTCATTATATAGATATCATTTGTCAATACCCGCTCTACTTACCTAATTGGACGAAACTAACTCATAAAATTTGATAACAAGAAATTAAGTATCAGCCTTCTATATAAAAACGTATAAAGTATTCTATGTGGCATATGGTAAATAAAGAATAATAAAAATATTTGGGAAATTAATAGAATTAAGAGAGTGTCTAGAGGTCCGTCTAGTCGGACCCGGTCAAAAACCCAATAGGTCTGTCTTGACGGATATCATGTCTAATTAAAAAAAGTCAGTCAATCGGATGCCGGGATTTAGTATGAAATAAATATCGGAAAACACAAAAAAATAAAACAATAGACTAGAGAACCAGCGTAATTAACCTGTTAATTTATTTTATTAAAAAGTCTTGACTATCTAAATCTAATCCGTGTATATTAATTTATTTTATTAAAAGAAGTCTTGACCATCTAAATCTAGTATGTGTATTAAAAAAAAGAAATAACTAAAAAAAAAGAAATCGAATAAGTTATCCTTATCTCAAATGTAGTCAAGTGTTAATCATAAATGAAAAGCCAAAATCATATTAACATTTATTAAAAATTTTTTCCAAAGGCAACTAATTTCGGTTAAATAACCATCTTCAGGCCTATAATAAATATACATCATGTTGGTGAAATTTATATAAAGTGAAAGAACAACTTACCAAAATAATAATAGAAGGAATTAAATGTTAAATAATTTTAGCATATTATTAAAAGTGCCGCTACTAAGTAATGGAGGGGGAAGGAATTATAAGGATAATTTTTATAAATGTGGACTAAGCGTCGTACAAAGAAAGGGGCAAATATTTTCGTCAGATACAACACACGCTATCCATCGGTCTGTCGATTTTTCTACCTACTTCAAAGAGATTTGCATCGAACGTTTGTTTGTATGTTGACAGAAGCCGATTTTGAAATTTTGCTTAATTTGGATGTGCTTAAAAAGTGAAGAGAATGGACACAAATTACTGTTCAAAAATCTACATAAAATACACACCAAATAATACAAACGTGGTTGTCCATGAAAAAATATTATAACAATAATACAGCACGGTGCACATATTTATGTGAAAAAAGCAAATTGCAATAAGACCAAAGTCATATTTAAAAATTTCATAAATAAAAAATAAGGAAAAAATAAACTAGATACAAATATATTTTTTTAGCATAAAACAACCAACCACTTGGTATAAATTATTTTCATACCATCAGTATGTCGAAATTAATAACAATATAGTGATCCAGTTTTGGCACTGTCACGTAACGTAATTCAAATCAACAAAAAAAATGCTGAATCAACAAAGGTTCGAAAAAACACGGCGCATCCTTTTTTTACACACAAAATAATTCTTCAGTCGGTAACTCCTGTTCCGGTGGTTAAGAACCAAAAAAGGGAGATTCGAAAAAAATCTGCCATCGTATCGGCGTGTGGCAGTTTTTTTTTTGAGAAAAAAAAAAGAGATAAAAGTTTCGGTTAGATTCTGCTGACGCAGAATTTATTTAAAATTTAAGAGTGGAATTTTCAAGATTCACCGCCAAGGGACTCCGACCGAGATTGTCGTCCATTTGTTTTTCTAACATTTTTCTAAACAGAAATTTTGGTTTTTTTTATAAATAATAAAAGGGAAAAGTCTCTAGTTTCGTAAATGTACGCAATAAGGAAGATTATTTTTTGGGTTAAATTATAGGGTTGAGTTTAACCAGAAACATATTGAGACTTTGGTCTTTTGAGTGCAATTATACAAATCTATATTTTATAATTGAAATTGAAACTTGGCTAAAGAAATAGTGAACTTTGTGTGTTAAGTTCCTTCTGAACAAATGTCTATGTTTTCATATAGTTTAGTAGGTATCAAAAACTCGAATGCTAATCAGTTTTTTTTATTCCTTATTAGACATGGTCAAATTATTTTTAATATAATTTTTTTTGTTAGAGTTAATTTCATTTTTCTAACTAAATTTTATTAGCGTATTTTAATTTCTTCCACCCAAGGAGGGAACAGAAAGGTGGAACGTAGAGTCTCTAAAGCCAGCTAAAAGAATCAATAATATTTTTGAATAAGTAACTAATATTCATGTATAAAGAGAAAACCTTCCTCATCTCCTAATCCTGTCTGTTACACCAAAGACTCTCTAACACCGCGAGAGCACGAACCACCCTTTCGTCTGAGGAGTGGCCGTTTCAGTCCAGAGAGTTCTGCAGTAGAGCGCGTTCATCTTTTCAGAGGACGTATTTTCTCTCCGAGGAGAATGATGACAGTAACGCTGCCGTTACATTTATTTGGGAATATATTGCGTATAGTTTGGTATCGCTCGGTATATTGCTTTACAAAAAATAACCTAACATTTACCGGTAATTACACTGGTGACACGGTGTTCGATACCGTTCCAAATAAATAGTTGTTCCTAACTCTAGACTCAAGTGACGTGCGTAACGTGGCTCGGGGAAGAACCGAGTGAGTGTGATCGAGAAAAGTCTCAACTCTGCTCCCGGCAACGTTGCCAACTGTATTGGAAGCTGTTATAGTACGGGCACTTAAATTATTATAGTACATTTGAGAAAAATATAGTACAATAGAGAAGAAATAAGAAATATGTAACGACACCAATAATAACATATAACTGCACTAAAAATAACAAATTCTAATTATCTCACTTAGGTATTTGGGTTCAATTAATTCTTTCTGGATAATAAATTTTACTTTTTCTGCTCTTGGTAAATAATAAATCATTAAAAACACTTACAAGCCATAAAAATCCATAAAAATCCTCAAAAATCCTTAAAAATCCATAAAAATATTTATGAATCTTAAAAATCCTTCAAAATCCTTAAAAATCTTTAAAAATCCCTTAAAATTCTTAAAACATAAAAATACTTTAAAATCCTTAAAAAATCCCTAAAAAATCCTTAAAAAATCTTAAAATATCCTTAAGAAATCCTTAAAATCCCTAAAAACCCCTAAAAATACTGAAAGACTTAAAATTACTTAAAAATCTTAAGCAATCCTTAAAGATCCTAAAATAATCCTTAAAAAACATTAAAATAACTAAAAATAGTTTCAATTTTTTTAAAATCCCTAAAAATACTTCAGAGTCCTTGAAAATCCATACGAATCCCAAAAATCCTTAAAAATCCTTTAAAATTCTTAAAATTCTTAAAAATCCTTGAATATTCTTAAAAAAATTAAAAATCCTTAAAAATCTTAAGGGTACCTTAAAAACAGTTTAAAATCCTTGAAAATTCACTAAAAATCTTTAAAAACGCTTAAAAATTCTTAAAGACTTAAAAATCTTCGGCAATTATTAAAGATCCTAAAATAATCCTTTTAAAACATTAAAATCCCTAAAAGTAGGTTAAAATTCTTAAAATTCCCTTAAAACACTTAAAAAATCCTTAAAAATTGTTTAAAAACCTTTAAAAACCCTTATAAATACTTAAAAACTTAAAATTACTAAAAATCTTAAGCAATTCTTAAAGATCCTAAAATAATCCTTAAAAACATTAAAATCCCTAGAGCTAGTTTAAGATTCTTAAAAATCCCTAAAAATACTAAAAAATCGTTAAAAATCCCTTAAAACCCTTAAAAATACTTAGATATAAAATTTCTTCAAAATCTTAAACAATTCTTAAAGATCATAAAATAATCCTTAAAAAACAATAAAATCCAGAAAAATAGTTTAAAATTCTTATAAATCCCTAAAAATCCTTAAGAGTCCTTGAAAATCCTTAAAAATCCCATAAATCCTTAAAAATGCATAAAAATTCATAAAAATCCTTAAAATCCTTAAAAATTCTTAAAAATCGTAGATCTTTCGCCTGCGACGAAATTATAGTTGGGACTGAAGAGTATCCTAACAGATGCCTTTGGATATATGATTTGTGAGTTGTTCCTAACTCTAGACTCAAGTGACGTGCGCGTGCGCAACGTTGCTCGGGGAAGAACCGAGTGAGTGTGACTGGGAGCAGAGTTCTTCCCCGAGCCACGTTGCGCACGTCTCTTGAGTTTAGAGTTAAGAACAACTATTTATTTGGAACGGTATTAAACACACGGGAAACATTTGCTTTTAGCGGGTTATTACAAAATTATCCATGCAAATATTTTCATAGAGTTCAAAATACAGCATTCAACACACATATTGATCTGGCTCCCTCTTTAGATTTAAAAATTTACTTTAAACATGTTTGGTCTTAATAAATTGTATTCATATAAATATTTACATACTGATTATAACTTGTGTCTTAATAAATTGTATGTATATATCAGTGCTGTATCTATTTAAAAAATATTAGTAGTTTTTTATCATGTTTATAATAATTTTAACAAGAATTTTTTTTAGAAGTCATATACTTTTGTCAAATGACTTAATCCATTATATTGGTTTTTTTATATTCAAAAACAAACTAATTTATTATTTATGTTATAAAGGTATATTTTAATAATTTTTTAATACAAATTAATTATATTAAATTACTTACATTCATATCATGATATGTCTAACTTTTATTCGATCACAGAGCTCGAATAATTTAAGATTTAAGAAATAGAAACATTTATCTAATAAATAAAAAACATAGAGTCAATTAAAATAAGATGGATCACTATTAAAACCTTCATGATAGGAATCTGGATAACTATTCAAATATTTTAAATGATGATCAAAATTTCCCTGATCATCTTGGTAATTTTTAAAATGTTGGTAATCCATTGATTGTTTTTCAGGCAGCAATAATAATACTTTGGAATAATCCTGTTCATCATTATATTTTTCGCTATTTTCTGTTTCTTCATTAATAATTTTAAATTTTAAAGTTTTGGTAGCCTGATGAGGTTTTTTATTTAATTTTGATTTTGATTTACTTTTAGAATAACTTTCATGTTTATTACTATCTTCTAAATCGAGAAGGTCTATTTGTTTTTCTTTTCTATATTTATTTAGTTTCTCATTGATACTGTTCGAGTAGTCTTTATCGTTAATGTATTCGTATTCTTCCCTAGAATCTTCATTATCTTCTACATTTTTTTTGAAACCTTTATAAATCTTTGCAGGAGCAAACCCAAAAAATTTCCTAATATCCCTAGTATTGATAAAAAAGGATTCCACATTAAAAATAAAACTTGTGTATAAAAATAAAATGAAAAGCTGAAAGATAAAAAAATTCAGTTATAAATTAGTTAAAATTTAACTATTTTGGTACTTACAATTCTCGACATCTTTTTGGGTTTGTAAAGTATTAACTGATTTATTGGAATATTGTGTTTAGATTATATACACTTTAAGGAACCTATTATTATCTTATTATTCAATAAGTTATAGAATAGAATTTTATATTTTTGGTTACTTCCTATATAATTTTTGTACTTTCATAAATATGCTACGACATACTATTACATTTAGTTAATGTATGGGAAATAATAAAATCTTAGAAATGTATATTATTAATTTTTTTGTCCACAATTATAAATTTTAATATACAGGATGTGTCTTAAGTAAAATGTATAAGTTATGAGCGATTCTAAAATTAACCTATATATAGGTTCAGACCCCTCATAAAAAAAATATTACCGTACTACATTTTACATAGGATATTAAGTTTTATTACTCTCTCATACATAAATATAAACTATACCAGGTGACAATGTTGTTACGGTACACTCAATTACTTCGTTAATTTTAAACGTAAAATATTGAAATTTGGGATAATTATATTAGATCTAGTTATCGACATTTCTACCATCTTAGATCGAAAATATCACTTCCGGTTTTTACGGAAGTGGTATCAACTTTCAATTTTCCAATGGTACCCTGTGTAATTGACTTTTTTTTTTAAGTTTTTTTTTCTGTTACATTATATGTATTGCAGTTTGCTAATTGAGATTTAAGAAGAAAAATTAATGAAATTTTCAAAATCTACAGTATTTTTTCTTATTAGTTTCCAAATTTGAAAACTGAGTCTTAATTGTTTATTTTTTTATGCAACTTTGAAAATGACTGTTGTTAGATTTTTGTGGCATTTTAAGACTTAGAAAATTTTCGAAAATTTTTTTTGACCAGTCGCATAAGTGGAATTTTCATGTATTTTTCAATCCTGGTCCTTTGAGTATGTTCAAAATGTTCAAAAGGTTTTTGGACAGCTAAAATTCCCAGTTTAGGTCCGGGAAAATAGCCCATTGGGGGGAAAATCATATTTCGGACATACCAGTCGCAACAGTGGTATTTTCGTGTGTTTTTCAATTCTGGACCTGAGGGACACGAACAGGGAATTTTACATGGCCATGAACCTGTCAAACACAGTCTAAGCTATAGGAATTAGTACATAAATATCGCACTGTTGCGATTGGTACGTCCGAAATATGATTTTCCCGCCCCAATGGGCCATTTTCCCGGACCCAAACTGGGAATTTCAGCTGACCAAACACTTTTCACACCCAGTCTCAGCTCCAGAATTGGAAAGTCCATGAAAATACCAGAGTCGCGACCGGGACGTCCAAAACAGGATTTTCCCGCCCCAAGGGGTCATTTTCCCGGACCCAAACCCGGAATTTCAGTTGGCCATAAACTTTTCGAGCAGAAATCCGGCTTTAGCTCCAAAATTCAGCGTCGACTTCGCCTTATCCCGGGAACCGCATTTCAGGCCATTTTCGGCCCCTGGGGCCAATTCCAGACGTGCAAGCCCAATTCTGAGCTCGGGATCGGATTCAGCGGTGAAAATACATGGAAATACATATGTCACTCTCTTGTGTATGAACTTTTTTTTTGTGGCGCTGTGTAATACAAGAATTTTGAAAAATTTGAGATTCCATTATTCCATTTTTTTCGGTCGACGGTTCAAAATTTTATGGATAACTCCTACTTGCTCAGTTTGTGCAGAAAAATTAATGAAATTTTCAGAATCTACAGTATTTTTTCTTATTAGTTTCCAAATTTGAAAACTGAGTCTTAATTGTTTATTTTTTTATACAACTTTAAAATGACTTTTGTTAGATTTTAGTGGAATTTTACAATTTGAAAATTTTCAAAAAATTTTTTTGACCACTTTCAATTTTTTTTCTCAAAATATACATCGTTATAATTACTACTGATGAAAAAAATAAAAAAATGATAACACAAGAATTTTGAAAAATGTCAAATTTGAGATTCGAATATTCCATTTTTGTAGTAGTGCCTCTTAATAAAAAATGGAAAATAAAAATTTTTCCACCGAGGATCTTTTCTAAAGCATTTAAAGAACAGCTCAAAAAACAAATTCTGGTTTCCGGTTTAAAAATTTTCGAAGGTATTTTGTTTATTTCAAACTTGGACAAAAATTGCTAATTAACAATAGAATAAGAAAATTGTGATAAACATTTTTTGTCGACGGATTATTTATTCAACTATTCAGCAAGTGCCTAATTATTTTCATTCCTAATATTCATATTTAATTAGTTTTTTTTTTAACCTCAACTGACAATTGACAATGACAGTGACAAAAGACACTGACAATTGACAATGACAAACCGGTGTAGTCAATTCTAATAAATTGGGTGTAAAAATAATTTTTTTATTGTTTTGCGGTTAATGTTAAATAATCCTACCCTCTAGTCTAATTTTTTCTGTGTAGAACGCCATAAAACATAATTATTCGTTTTTGGACGAGAACTCGCCTAATATAGCAACTAAAAATATGCGGTTTTTTTCATGATATTTAAAATATTTTTCAGAAGAGAGCAGTGCTACTTTTTTCAAATTTGTCTAGAGAATAAAGTTGATAGTCGTATCACTTTTACTAAAATTATTTTAAAAAAAGTGCTACAGACGCGCTCTAAAGAATTAACTACAGAATCGATTGATGAAAACCGCAGCTTCCTATCTTTAATATTAACGGAGCGGCCATCCAAAAACGATTTCAGGCAAGACAACAATTGAGCAAATAAATATCTACTAGTCGTATAAAAATTTTAATTATCAATAGAGTACAAATTTTATTATAAAAGTTAAGGCCGAATCAGCTCTATAAATTCGATGTTAAACAGATCTTCGCCACAAAATATAATCATCATCATATTTAACATATATATTTAGATATTTCCAAAACTGCTAAGCCGTTTCTTTATTTACTATAACTTATGTTTATTAACTATAAACATCGTCACACACACATTCAATTTATTGTTTTAAGTATTTGCTTCCGTGGACTTCACAGGGTACTTCAGTAAACCTAAAACCAAAAAAAAATACATAACTTTTTTCTAAATAATATAATTAATACAGTAACAAACCCAAATTCGTGACAGTAATATTTAAGCGAAAAATTAAAAAAATATAAATAACCAACATTAATTTAAAAATGAACTAGATAATGCTCCAATGGAGATCAAATTCAGAAAGAGTAACTTCTAGTATGAAGAAAGGAGATGCTACAACTGCAACAGAACAGGTCACAGAACCAGAGATCCTGCAAGACGAATAGGTCAATGAACCAAGAAAAAGACTGCTTCAAATGTCGAAGGCAAGGACATTGGACGAAAAAGTGTCGTACCAGTCCAAATTTTAATATATTGAAAGAATATTGCAAATGCGGAAAATAGACCATTAAACAAAGGATTGCTGGTCAAACCAAAAACAAATACCAAAAGAAGAGTGTTCCAATTGGGCAAAACAATGCAGGTCAGTACAAAAAGGAAAAAGTCAAAAACAGGACAAAAACATGGGTAATGAAAAACCCAAGAGGGAACAAAGTAGAAATAAATATGAAGACACAAGACAAAACAATAATGGTTACAATGGTGGAAACTACCAAGGAGCCAGATCAAAACAAAAACAGAAGAATAGACCCAGTTCACTAAAAAAGGGTTAATGGATACAGTGGGAACAAAAACAAATATTTAAATTAAATTGGGCCTACGAAAAACCCCGTTCAAAAGGCCTTCAGGAGAATAAAATAAGGAGAACCAACAATATTACTAGTTGCAAGCCATGTACCTTAACCCTCAGGATAAATGGGGCAAGGCGTACGTGCATGCTGGATACAGGAGGCTTATACTCTCTGATCAAGGAATCAGTGATCCCTAAAGATCATATTGACTCAGCCATCGTGGACACCTTAAGTCTAAGAGGCATAACAGGACATGGAATTAAAATATATAGAACAACCATAGTAAAAGTTCAAACAGAGAACAAGATACACAGTGCGAAAGCACATCTAACAGTATGCGAAGACCATATGTTAGTATCAATGCTATCAGGAAAAGATTTCCTAGCACACCAAAAGGTCATTATTTCCTGTGATGAAGAGAGTTCTGCGGTCAAAGAATACCAAGGAGAATAACAGGAGAAATTATGGAAGTAATGACAGTAATCGAGCACAAACCAAGACCCGAACAGCTACAAAAAGACTGCCAAATTGGTTACAAAAGGTACGAAAATTCATGGCAGAAGACGGTAAACAAGATCCAAAAAGAAACCAAAACAAAAGATAACCATAGACCACAAGGAACTCAAATAGTCAAAGAAATGGTTACAGGTAGCCAAAGACTTTATGACTCAAGCAATAAACAAGGAGTTTTGACTACTACTTAAACGAAAATTCGAACTAAAAAAAAGTTGGGCAAAATTTGGGCAAAATACAGACATGCACCAATTCGATAAAATTTTCATTTCATATCAAGATATTTATTAGCACAATTGAATCTTTTTTAATAATCGTCCAATAAGGACGAAGAATTAGTAACGATTAACTAGTGAGTAAAGAAACGCACAAAGTGCAGTACCACAGAAATATATTTGTTAAATTAGTTCAAATGTGAAGTTGGCAACTAGTTTCGGCTTCCACCATCATCAGGCAATAAACATCAAGTAGCAAACAGTAAAATAAAATGTATTTGGCTTAAGCGACATTTAAAATTTAATTAATAATGTTGCAGGGTACTGAATATAAAATAATGTTAAGGTTAAAAAAGTAAAAATTTTTGGAAAACAGATTTTGGTTGACCACATTTGAGACATGGATAACCTGATGAATTTATTTGATTAACTAGTGCCAAGACTTGACAAAAGATAAAAACTACTTTAATTCAAAATTTTGAAGACCAGAGAGATAAAATTTTCTTAAACCAGAAACATCATATTATAATAACAATAACCAAAACAATTTACATTTAATTTGATATTGTTTCTTACCTATAAAACTAAGTAAAACTGGAAGAAAAACAAGTCCATGAAACGCTCCTATTACCACTATCCCCATGTACATACGGAAATAGTATATCCTAAATACTTCCGAACTGGCGAAAGCAAGTACTACTATTCCACAAAATTTAGTTAATGTTATACCATTTATTACCTAAAAAAAAATGTTAATTAAAAAATAAAATATTTTTAATTTACTTATATAGCTTACATTTATTCCCGTATTAGCTAAAGCATCGGTTATTCGATCTATAGCATTATCTTTAGCTGAATTTTCAAATGAATGTATAATATGTCCACAGAATTCCACTGAAATACCAACGCTCTAAAATGAAAAAAACCAATATCGTTATTTTATTTTTTTGTATATTTTGGGATACACGAAAACTTACCATTACTAGATTTACTAGAGAAATAGCATTTAAAGAGATACTCCATAACCACATCAATCCAAGCATATGAACTACTATCATGAAAACTGTAAAAGTTAACACCAGCGCTGGTAAAAAGCTGAAACCTGTTAGTAAAAAACTGGTACACATTACGGTCAGCAACGAAAACGTCAGAGACTTTAAGGTATCAGCCCATATCGTCAAATATTGTTCAAAGAAAACGTAAAAAACACTAAAAAAAAATTTAAACATTTGTTAAAAAATATCATCTTCTATAATATAAATAAAGAAAAATAAACAGGAAAAAATAGAAAATATGGAAAAAATACAGAAAAATAGTAAAAAATTGCAAACAACATAGAAAAGAAAGGAAAAAATGATATAAAATAAGATAAAATAGGAAAAAAATATGGAAAAATAGGAGAATTAGAGAATAAATAGTGAAAAATGGTAAAAATAGTTAAAAATATGGAAACAGTAGGGAAAATAAGGAAATATGAGAAAAAAATTAGAAAAATAGGACAAAATAGGAAAAAGAATTAGGTACAAATAAGGATAAATACTGAAAAACAAGGAAAATAAAGAAAATACGAAAACTAATGCAAAACAAGAAAAATAGGGGAAAATATGGAAATAAATGGAGAAAAATAGGGAAAACTACGAACAAATATTTTTGGAAAAATAGAACGAAATAGGGAAAAATAGAGCAAAATTAGGAAAAGTATGGAAATATGGGAAAACTAGTGAGAAATGGGGATAAAAAGGAAAAATACGGAAAACGTTGGGGAAAATAAGAACAAATAGGAAATAAATATGGAAAAATGGAAAAATTATAGAATATCAGTAAATAATGGTGAAAAATAGGTAAAACATGGAAAATAGGGAAATATTTGGAAAAATAAGAAAAAACCTGTAAAAGGATAGATAAAATAGCAAAATTGGAGATAAATTTAGAAAAATCAGGAAAATAGGCAAATTTATGGTGAAAAATAGAAAAAATAGGAAAATATAGATAATAATAATGAATAATAAATAATATAAAAGCACATTTTCCTCCTTTTGCTTAGAAAGTAACGTCAAAAACTAAATATTTTTTCACATAATGACGAATAAAAAAAAGTTTCTAATAGGTTGACCCATTTTCGTATGGCAGACCAGAGAAAGTTATTTTTTTCAATATAATACAATATAGATATTTTTACATTTTTTAAATAAACTGATTCAAATATTGATAAGTAATAATAAACTTAATTACAAGACTAAAAATTGCTGTTTTAATAAGAGAAAAATATATAGAGAGCACAGACTATTCCGGAGCTGTATAGTTCCAGGAACTTTGTCATTTGTCGGATACGGTTGCGTTCTTTTCGCAAAAATAATCCTACCATGTTCTTAGTTCCAATTAGGTTTCACTTACCACAACCATTTTATAAATAGTATAAATAAAACATATTTTGGAGAAATGGAACTGTCACATTCGGTATTCCGTTCCGTTTAATCATAAAGGATTTCGTAAAATTAAAAGTTAGTACTGTATAAAATCCTTTAAATAATATAGAATTATCAGCAGGTACATCTGCAGCTCCTGTAACATCTAAAGTTTGGAAGGACTTTGACATGGAAATTGCCAGTTTAGTGCCAGAAAATACTACGGCAGCTGGAAAAATATAGAAATAAATCCATTATAAAAATATTTGTATACCCTTTACTCTGGTCACGCGGCACACTAGAAGATGCGTGTATCCTGTATTTTATAAATATAAATACTTTGAATTTTTTAGTTTTTTTTTCACTGTAGTGTTAATTGATGTTTTTTCTACATACCTTGTTGCATTTTTGTTAATAAACCTAACGTTTATTTATTGTTGTATATTCTAAATTAAATTAAATTGAAAATGAGTATGACGCTAGGTAGTTCCGCGAACATGTTACCTGGAACACAGAAGATAAAGTAATACAGAAGCGAACGTTCCTGTCGACCCTTTTGATATAGCGATGATCAAAATTTGACTAACAGTTGAAGTTTCTGCCGCTTAATACACTTGAAAAATGTTCAAAATTGGTAAGTCTAGGTAGACGTTTTTACGAATTTTGAACATTTTTCCCATTGTTCCAAGTGGCAGAAACTTCAACTATTACATCAGAAATCTTCGCTTCTGTATTAGTTTATCTTCTCTGTCTGGAACTAGTTCCATCTAACAAATGAATCATTCCATATTAAATCCAGCCACAATGCGGAACTACTTAATTCAACTGCTTGCTGGAGCTACTGCCAACCACTGGTTAGCAGCAGTTGGTAACCAGTCTAGTCTGATCCCTGCTTGATATAAATGGATCACATTTATAAGCATTTAACTATAAGTGGTCTATGTATTATGTGCACCCAACTCTAGTAAGCAGCAGCTGACAACCCGGTCACACTATCAATTGCTACTCGCCAGCAAGCATGTTGTCGTCTGTGAATTTTCGAAAAACACAATTAATTAAGTGGTTGTTAAAGAACTGTGCGAGGGAACTTTCTTTAGAAATATCTAACCAGCTTCAACATAAACAGAACCGATGGTGGGTTAGACCATGAATACAAAGAAGAGAAGAATTAGGAAAATCTTCAAGACTTCTCTTCGACGTCTCACGAACAAAGATAATTTTGAAATATGTTTAAAAACGAAATCGTTGTCCGATTGCGCTTGTTAAATTTGTGGTCTCTTTGGGAATTTGTGTCATCACTTCAATACCGAATATTAAGAGACAAATTTGGCCTTTTACATGATAAGTGTTTTACTTTCAATTACATTGGTGGAAGATCTACTGATAAATGAAAGCAGCTGTGGCAGTCACCTCTGCCCAGTATTTTTAATTAATCCAGCATTTCACGACATACACTTAGCTCTTTCCACATGTGACCTATTCGTTCGTTCGGCAAGACCATTTTGCTGGGGTATGTATGAAGTACTTATCAGTTTCATGCTTGCTAAGGTACTGATTGCGGTATTTTGTCCTATTATCAGAACTAATTTTTTTTTATTTTTCTCTCTAGTTCGTTTTCTATTTTATTTTTGAAAGTATCAAATACATTTGAAGTGTTAGTTTTGATATTTTCTTTTTTTTTTTGGTTATAGTAAAATGTTTTTAATATTATTTTCAGTATCAGAAAATCGCTAGATTAAGGGTTTAAACTTGTTTCCGAAGACTTAACTTAACACTTTCTTTACTTGAAATACTTGATTTTTTTCAAAAACGCACTGGTGTCACATCAAAAAAACGAAAGTGCAGCAAAAAAAAACAGCGTTCTCTTACAAATTCGCTGGTCGATGATAGTACTAAGACATATAATCTTCTCCCACACAACACTCTGGCGAATATCTTATAGTTAAAAGAGTACAGTACTAGTAAAAAGACAGTTATTTTACTATTAGTACATTACCAGTGCCAAGAGGAAAATCTACTTTTATAAAATAATTAAAATATTTTCATTACTTTTTAAGATATGAGTTATTAAAAAAAAAAACAGTATATAAATTTTATAATTACCAATTGATAAATTTTCAAAGAAAACCAACATTTTTTGTTATAATTACCTGTATGGAAATATTTCAACACCTGGTACATCTAAAGTTTTAGTTAAATTTTGAGCTACATGTCGGGCATATTTTAATGCCATTGTAAATTCACTAGAATTTTTAAGTACAGTGTGATATGACCTTACATTAGAAGCTATTATATTTGAGATACCCATAGAATCGGTAATATATGTAACTCCCTAAAACAATATAAGAAATAAATTTAAAAAAAAAAACAGTTAAAATTTTGACTTACTTCGGAATATGCCGGATGTCCGGCTTTAGCACAAGTTGGATCAGGATTATCGTTTAGAAAATGTGGCAAATATCTTTGATAATATTCGTGTTCGGTTATGTTTAATTCCTTATTTATTAAAGAGTAATAACAAGGATTACAATCAGCAGTACTGTATGTGTGAGGACAAAAATAACTTGTATTTTTAAAGTATTTACAGCAGTTATCACTAGTCGACCAATCTTTAAAATCATCTATCCACGAACTTGCTTGAGTTGATAAATATGTTCTAAAATAAACAACAATTTAATTATTCCTTAAATTTAAGAACTAAATGCTTATGTACTAGAGATCATTTAATGATATCCTTTATTCTGACTATAAAATTTACGCACAATATTCTATACAAAACGTAAGCTACATTAAATGTATAAAAGTTTTATATACTTACATATCTGGTTCAAGAGCTGCCAGGTATAGTTGTGTACTAATAGAATATGGAGAGCAATTACTTCCTCCACAAGTTCTATAATTAATATCTTGTTCAAAATAATCTAATGGTCCTTTAGTGACCCAATAAACTGGTGGTCCGACTCCTAATAACTCTGACATGAACTAAAAAAAATAATTACAGAGATACTTCTACAAGTTTTCTTTACACCATCGTTATAGTGGGAAAAAGTTCTTTTATGAAGGTTATAGTAAACAAATCAGAATATGCCATTATTTTGTCCTCTTAAATTTTAAACACGTCCCTGGAAAACATTAATTTCATCTCATCAAAATATCTTGATTAACTGTTAATTTTAGTTCATTGTGTACTTGAATTTGGTATGAATTAAGAAGACTCATACGTTAAGTAAGTGGCTTTAATTCTATTCATTAAAATATTAATCAAAATTAGTATTAGTAGCTAAGAAATGCATTTTATAATCAGGTGTCTAGAGAACCTGATTTTTTTATGTCACGCTTATATTTTTTTTTATATTTTGTTATAGAATTCCACTAGGTTTGGCATTAATTGTGAAAGATGTTTTTTTAAGATGTATGTAACCAATCAAGTGAAATGAACTACCCGGTAGACCAGATGACCTATCTAAGATTCTCAATCCGGACTGGGTTCATTCTATAATAAATTTATAAAATTTTAATGATTTTTTTGTCTCTTCACTTTCTTCGATATTGTTCTCTCTGTTATTAGTGTTTCTTCTATCACTCTTACGTCGTTTTTTTTTTGTCTGGATTTTTCAATTTTTCTCCATCTCACCTATTTGTCTCTTCTTTGTTGCTGCTTTCTACTCTTTTAATAAATTTAAATTAAAATTTGATTAATTTTAATGATTATTTTATCTCTTCACATTCTTCGATATTGACTCTTATGTCATTTTTTTTTATCTTACTATTTCAATTTTTCTCCCTCGCCTATTTGTCTTGTTAGTTGCTGATTTATTCTCTTTTTCTGGTTTCTTGCATCTCTATAGTTGCTCTTTACTTCTGTCTCTCTTTACCTCAACTAATTTTTTTCCTGTCTAGTCTTCTAATGAATAATATGCCTTCTCTGTTTCACCTTTTGGATATTCTTTATATTTCTTTTTTGATTAAATAATATGAGCTCACCCTTTTATATAAATTATTTTATTTACTTATTTTTCACATTAATCTATTTAATTAATTTTTTTAACATTTAATATTAAAATATCTAAGACTCTACAAAATTTCTTTACTCTGGCAATTTTCAATTTTTTAAATATTAAAAATCTCTCCAATTATTTTTTTCTGTCTTGCTTGATTAATTTTATTTCAAAATTCCGTACAAAAATTTAAGCAGGACTGATCATTTTAGACAAGTTGTCAATTCCCTTTAAATAAAATTTTTACTTAAATTAACAAGAAAATAATAATTCATTTTCCCCTTTTTAAAATTTACAAAAGGTAACAATAACTTTTGTCACCAGAATTTAAAAAAGCAGGAATGCATTTTTCCTTAGTAGAACTTGAAAATAATTAACAATGCATTTTTCGACACTCGAATTTGAAGAAAAAAACATGCTTTTTGCATTTTTCCTTAGTAAAACTTGGAAAAATAATTAACAATGCATGTTTCGACACTCGAATTTTGAAAATAAGAAAAATGCCTTGTACCAAACTTTTTAGATCCATTTCTAAAATTTTTTTTGGGTGCGTTCACAAGTTAACATAAAAGGGCGTGGTGTGATTTTGATTTAGGTCATGTTTTTAACCAATTTAGTCGATTATAAAAAGGTGAATTTCACCTCAGATGTTTTAATGTTCTTGATATTTTGATCAGTGGAAGATATACAAGACACCAGTACAATATAATTAGAATAAGTGCTCCCAATAAGTACCCTTTATATAAAAGTGTTCAGGATGTAAAAAAACTCTTCTCCAGATAATATCCAAGTCACAGAAACCTCAGTAAAATTGCTACTGCAGAATTTTCTACATCGTGCAATAGAAGATTACCATAAACAATCGAGAAAGTAGTGTATTTTTCCTGTTCAGCGATTCCAAAAATCCCCGACTAACCAAATTGGCTTCATTTTGTTAATTATTAGCTGTATTATGAATTTTTTAATTGTTTCAAGAAAATGTACTAAAAAATGCATATCACAAATTTTCTGTATGCTTCTCTGAATGAAATTAACAATGTTTCGGTTTTATTGCCGAAATTTTCGGTAACTTTTCCAAATTTTGTATAGCAGGGCAGATCTGACTCTTTTTACTCCACTATTGTACTCCAATGGTATGCTAAAATGTACCACTCTTATCATAAAAGAACATTTTTATCGGTGTAGGACGTTTCGGCGCGACCATTTCGGCGCGAGCTCTTTAGGCGCGAGTTGTTTCGGCGCGAGCTGTCTCAGCGCGAGCCCGTTTTGGCGAAAAATAATCTATTAATATCCATGGTGTAATATTTTCCGCTTATATAGTATAGAAAGTAAAGGAATGGAGGATAATCAATTGTAATTACAAATTGATAAATTGAATTTTTAACCATTTAATAATAATTATAAATTACTTCTCTGAATTTGTCGGATTTGCCATAACCCCATCATTATAAACCGTGTGCAAAAAAAAATAATAAGGGGAATATGACACTAAAAGATTAATTTTAATTTGTACTGTTTAAAGTATACAGAGCGTTGAACTCATTACGATTTTCATGAAAAAGTGGTCACAATTTTGAAATACCCTGAAAGACACTGTACCATTTTAAAAAAAATGTACCTTTGTCATTTTTAGATATGTTAAAATTTTGTTTTTATACCTTTAAGGATTTAGATTTAGAGATTATTTCGCGCCGAATCGGTCGCGCCCAAACGTCCCATTTCGCATTTTTATTTATTTGCCACATCACTAGTGATACATACACAATTATTTTTGGAAATTTAGAAATAGGTACCAATATACTTATTTCATAAAAGATTTATACAAATTTAGAAATACCCTGGAGTTATATAAGTTTCTATTATAGAACAAAAAACCCAAAAAATAAGATCTTTTAGGTATTATTTTAACAAATTTTATCACTTACTGTAAGATATTTAAGAACATGGCTTCCAGCAGGCATAGATAATTGTTGTTCCAATCCTACTTCAATTTGTGGTGCAGCTAAGATCGAAAGCGTTAAAGTAATAGTAAATAAAATTAAGACGAAACATCTTACTGGGAAACTAGAAAATAAAACAACAAAAAAAAACTTGTTAATCATAATATTAAGCGTGATTAGACGTTTTAGTAGTTTGAATTGAAAAAAACTTTAATTAACATCGTTAAATAGTTTAATATTGAAATATATGTATATATTAGAACAGATGATGTCAAAATAAGGATTAGCATGAAAATTAGTAATTTTTTTCTATATTTTTGAAAATTTCCAATAGTTTTTTAAATTAATTTGAAACTTTTTAAATATATTTATCTTGACGAATAATTTTATGTTTCTTAAAATTTTTGATATATTTTAGAAATTTTTGAATATTTTGACATTAACATTTTTTTTAATTGTATTTTAAATTTTTCTTTTTGACATTTTCGAAATGTTTGAAATAGTTGAAATTTTTAAAATATTTTTAACTAGACGAATAATTTTATGTTTTTTGATATTTTCCATATATTTCAGAAATTTTTGAATATTTATTTTTGAAATTTTCGAAAAAATGCAAAATTTCAAATTTTTCGAAATTATTTATATATTTTTGAAATTTTCGAATAGTTTTGAAATGTTTATTGAAACTTTTGACATTTTCGAACTGGTTAAAATTCTTGAAATTTTTGAAAAATTTTTACTTTTGGAAATTTTCGAAAAAAATTGCAAAATTTCATGTTTTTCGAAATTGTTGATATATTTTTGAAATTTTCGAATAATTTTTTGATGTTTTTTGAAACGTTCGACATTTTTGAAAGGATTAAAATTCTTGAAATTTTTTATTATATTTAAAAATATTTGAATATTTTAACATTTATACTTTTGAAATTTTCGGAAAAAAATACTATTAAAATTTTTTGAAATTTTTGATTTATTTTTGGTATATTTTTCTTGAAATTTTCGATACATTTTAAAAATGTTTCAATATTTTGACATTTTTACATTTTGAAAAAAATAAAATGCATATGAAATTTTTCGAACTTTTTGATACATTTTTGAAATTTTTTAATATTTTTTGAAAATGTTTGACATTTTTGAAATGCTTAAAATACTTGAAATTTTTGAAAATTTTTGAATGTATACGAAATTTTGTATATATTTTTGACTTATTTTTGAAATTTTCGATACTCTTAAAATTAACGAAATTTTTGCATTTCTAGACATTTTTATTCATTTATTTTTTGAAATTTTAAAATTTTTTGATATAGTTCCGAATTTTTTGATTTTCTTACAACTCAGTTTTGTTTTTACATTTTTGAAAATAATAACGGTCAAGTTTAATGATGTTTTATTTAAATTGACTCAAAATTCAATTAATATCAATATGTTTTAATTTTTCAATATTTTTGGCCCTATACTGCAAAATTTTACCCGCAATTAAAGGGTTAACGTTCTAACTGCAGACAGAACGCTTTACAGTTATTTATCCCCAAAATATATATTTACTTACAGCATTAGAAATGGAGTTATATGGTTTTTCCATAATTTGAAAAGAAAATCTGTAGATTCTTCTTTTTTTGCAGCTTTAATCTTCACACAGTATAACACATCTAAGCGGTTACTCTAAAACGTAAAAACTGTTGATAATTTTTAAGAATATAAGTTAAAAAATCTAGCTTGATAGTTGAAATCTGTTTAAAAAAATTATAGAAGTTCAGTAGTAAAGTTATAAAGTTTTGAGTGCTTAAGTAAATATAAATAACTAAAAATTATGTACCATAAATATATTTTTTAAAAGTTTAGTTTCGATTAAAACGCTATCTTTAGGCTTAGAAATTTTTTGGTCAATTTCAGGATACAGAATGATCCATCAGCAAGATTCTTTTGTAAATGGAAACGTAAAATCAAGAAGCCAGGAAAAACTGAAGATAGAAAAAAACAAGAGAAGATTCAATATCCTCATCAAAAAAAATAGTGCCATTCTGCCAACTATCTCTGGCGAACGAATGACAAAACGAACGATCCTAAAAAATCAATTTGATCAATTGTCAATCTTCATTAACAAACTATTAACTATTAACGTCATAAAATAATATTACAAAAACAATAAGGTTCGAAATGAGCCAACAAAAAAACAGGCGCTACAAATGTACCTGGAACAAAATTGAAATTTGCCAAAGTTCAAGATTAATATTTACAACTACAATACAATATTTTATGGAACTACAAGGTCGCTTTCACAACGTTTGTAAGTCGCTCATTTGTTTGGCGATACTTCTTCCATGGCAGGTGGACAGATACTCCAGTATCATTTTGACTAAGACTGATTTCCATCCATCAATGAACTTCCATATAGTAGGATGGTGATATCCAAGTCATCCAAAGAAGCCATTGTACCAAATTTCCAATGCATTGTTGGCACGTGGAAGGCCTTCCAGGACGACGCCATGTTAATTCCAAGTCTTACAAGGGAAAATGGGACCGATCCAATCACGTCGAGTTTCACGCCAAAACTATATCTTCTCGAAGTAGTCCAATAACATTTTGCATTGACCCTCATGAGATGACCAAAACCCAGAATCAGTGAGTGCCTTGTACGCAACCTCCAAATAAGTCGCAGAAAGGTGACATGCATTATCTGAGTTATCATTGTACATGTTAAGAACATCGGAGTAGGACTAAATTTTTTGTAAAATGGCTTGGGAAAGATGAAAAAAGCATAATTTTTTAAAAAAACCACTTGAAAAGCTTTAGATTTTGCCTTTTCGTAGTCCAGTACCAGCGAAATGGGATGGACAGAAATTTTTAAGCGAATTGTGAACCTCCAAGTATATGACTTCTTGCTTGGTTTGAAGGAGAGCGAAAACTAGACGCGTAACTAGACCAGAACTCGAGTGCTCGGAGAAATTATCATTTCGGTAAGATTTTTTTCGGTGAGTTTTGTTTAGGTGACTTTTTTCCGGTGACTTTTGGTGTACAATTTTTAACATATACAGTGCATTTCATAAGATGAAAATACTCTCTATTCTAAGAAAAAATTATTTAAAAAAGTCATGTAGAATTCAATTTAATTTCTACTTATCAAAAGAATTGGTCCTTCGAATTGTAAACTATTGTAATTCATAAAATCCGTTTATATATTTCTTATAAATAAAATGCAGTGATATAGATAAGCTATACTTATACTTACATTATATCGCTGCTCATCCAATGAAAGTAAAGCCACAAAAGCTGTAATTTGCAAACAAAAATCTAGTAGAACTGCTAACGTAGCATACAAAGCAAACGTATGTACTGCTGGCATATTGGAGAGAGTTCCTAAAATAATAATACAAATTAATAAATTGGAAACCATGTATAAGGCTCTTGCAAGTACATTTACACAAGAAATAAGCAGTAAAAATAAGAAATAAAAATAAGCAGTTTAAAAAATTTTCAGTATGATAATTTTCTTTATTTTACTCATTGAACACTGTCACTGAATCTTCGTCGTTTAAATAATATCTATAGTATAACTGTGAGGTGGAGACAAAAACTAACGATTGTGCGCATGCGTTATTAATGTTAAATTAGTTTTTTTCTGCTTATTAAAAAAAAAATAATTTTTATGGTGTATTTGTCTCCAAAATGCGAGTATTATATAAACCCAGAAAAATAGATAAATACCATAGCTCAATATCTATCAAATGGTCAAAGTTGTCAAGTACTATTTTTCATTGGTCAGAAATAAAACTTTACAAAAAATTTTCATCCTTACGGACAAAATTATTTAATATGTATTTTTTCTTAATTTTTTTTATTAACGTGCCTTGCTTGATAACTAACGGTGGAATGATCTGTCAAATTTTTTTTTTATTTTTAACTGCTTATTTCTTGTGTGCAAGGCCATTATAAAGATGAGTCTTACCTATACCAAAACAAAATATCTCGCAAGCACTTGTTAACAACATGCTTGGACCAACTTGACCCATAGTTTCACCAATATTTTCTGCTATTGTTAATTTTTCATTCCTCAAAAATAAATAAAAAGATTACATAATATAAAAAATAATTATTAATTTTTTAATTAATATATCTAAAAATATGAAAATATTGGTTTAATTATTTTATAATCTAGTTACCTAGCTTTTCTCTCATGAGTCTGTACAATAATAAATATATTATCGACTCCAACGGCTAGTACTAAAAATGGTACAACTTCAATGGTTAGCATTGTAGTTACTATTCCAAAGTAACCACATATTCCAATGGCTGAGCCCACCGAACTAAAAACAATTACAATGCCTCCTAGTCCCAAAGAAAATTTTGACTCATACTAAAAAAAACAAATAAATAAGTGGAAGTTTCTAAATATTTCATAATTAGGATAAGCGAATAAAATCAGTTGAAGAAACTGGTGTTAATACATACATTTTTTTTACCTACGGGAAACAGATTAATCTGCAGATTGGGAGGATTTTGAACACCCAAAAAATTTTAGATTTAAATAATATATCACAAGTTTTATGCAAAGCAAGCAAGAAATGCTATATCAAATTATTAAATTTAAATCAATTTTTAGACAAATATAAAAATGTACTTACCATAAAATGTTTAAAAGTAGTGAATTTTCCCAAAGTTAAAGTGATGTATACGAACATAACAAAATAACTGATAAGGACAGTTGATATAGTGGACTTGGAAAGTTCTTCGATTTCATCTTGTATGGATCTTTCTGCACTGAACGCAATATCCATGAATTCCGGTTTCTGTTGTTTATCATAGTTTTGTAGTAATTCAATAAATCTGTAAATGGAATAAATAAACTGATTATAGTTTTTGCAAGTGGAAAAGTTAAGACAATTAAAAAACTAAAATGGATAAGAGGTATAATAAGATAGATAGCATATTTTTGTATATTACACATACACCCATCCTTGTTCGATCTTAAATCTGGTAACTTTTTCCAAATTTTTTTTTAATTATTGGAAAAATTTTAATATTTACTTCAAATGAGTTTCAAATATGTAGTTGACCAATTGCTCAACAACTATAGAGCAGAAAATTATGTTATATGTTGTAAGGTCTTCGATGAGCTCAAAATTTCACTTTTTACATTCTCATCTAGAATCCTTAGTCCTTATCACAGAATTTGGAAGATTATAGCTAATAACAAGGAAACCGCTTTCATCAGTACATTAAAGAGATGGGGAGACGTTATCCAAGCCGTTGAAATGATCACATGATGACAGATTACTGCTGGTCATTGAAGGGGAAGAATATGACTGCAACACACAAAATAAATAGCAGTATAGATTGTAAATGTGACTCTTTTAGTGCTACAGACAGCTTGTTGACAGCAGTAATGCCCGAAATTCGTGAGTCAAGACAGCCCTATAAGCTCTAGGCAAAAAAATCTGATCGAAACTGGTCTGGAACTGTCTACAAGCCCTAATGGTTGTGGCAAACCAAAACAAGGTAACACTTAAATGGATTCCTGAACATAAGGGGATAACAGGCACTGAGGAAGATGACACTCTATTACGAAAAGCCTCAGCGACCAAATTTACGGGTCCGAGCCCGTGTTTGGCATTCCGAAATCCTCAGTATGACTAGGTGGGCTGCTAAAGAACATCAGGCAAGCTGAAATCTCGTACCGGATCAGAAAATCTGTAAACTGATGGTCAAAATGCCATCAAAAGTACTGACCAACGATATTCTGCAGCTAAGCAGAAATCAAACTGGACATTGGGGAACATCTACACAAAATGGGCATCTACCAAGACGAATCCATCTGTAGACTATGTAATGAAGAGGAGGAAAGTGGATCTCACATTATACTAGAGTGTCCAGCATTTATACGCTGGAGGTACAACCTCCTGGGGACAGAAAATACATAGGAGGCCTTCCCCAGAGAAAATCTTGTGAAGAGGTTGCGAAGCCTGATAAAGGTAACAAACCTTTTCACTTGATAACAACGATACAATTGGCATAGCACAATAAGTCTTAAGGCTGCAGTGTTGAGGCCTAAATCCTTAGCCAATAACATCGATTAAATCAATCAATCAATGGCAGCTGAACCTGAAATCATGAAAACTTCGGCAACTGTTGACAAGTTATTGACAGGTTATTTGATAGTTCATTGATAGCTGTCATGACGAACAATTTGGAGTCGAGATCTAATCTATGGTTAATAATCCGGAAACTGGAAAACTCGGGCCATTTCCTGGAATCTTGGCAGCTGCGTTTTGACAGTTTCACGACATTGCATAATAACAATATCTAGTACTAAAAAACGTCCAACCAGTACAAAATCCAAACGACAAAAAAATTTATTTTGGGAGATTCGCTTTCACAATCATGATTTAAATATCCAGCTCATAACTTTTTTGTTGTAAATGAATATTTATGTAGTCTTTCAAGTTTGTTCTAATCCTGGGGGAAAAGGGGGGGGAAGTAGAAAGAGAAAGTTTGAAACATACAGAAAAAAAAGTAGGGGAAAAAAGAGTGAGAGATAAGAAAAGTGTTGAAGAAAAAAGTCCTATTAAAAATTATAACTACTAAGAAAAGAGACAACGTCATTTGGTGCTTGTCAAATAAAGATGACACGTTCGGAGGCAGATTGGCACTTATCTACTCATTTTTTCGCCCAATTTGTAGGTTTTCTGTAGTGATTAAATTGCCTGTATAAGTAGACAAGCAACGAAGAAGGTTGTCCCAGCTTCTGTTTTTCTCCGATCCGAGTGAATTGACAGGTGTAAGCCGCTTTCCACTTTTTCCCTACTTTTTTTCCACTTTTTTCGCCACTCTTTTATTTCTCTACTTTTTTTCCAAAGTGTGATTGAAATATCTTTTGTGACTAAATATGAGCAAAAATCCTATATCCACCACAATTTATTGGCCCATTGTAAACATAGTCAATAATGAATATTTGGGCTATTTAAGAAAAAAAGTTGTGTAACAGAGAAGTTTATGCAAGGTAGGGAAGGCTACTAACAACTACAAATTAAAGAAATAGAATCTGATAAAATTTTAGGAACATAATTAAATAGTCTTGGTTAAGAGTCTAGATTGATTGGCTTTGATAATATTTCCCGTTATAACCATATTCTTGAGAATGGAGTATTTTATACAGAGTAATGAATAATAAAACTTACTTTTTTTCCCACTTTAAAGTATCAACTAGATCTGCTTTATCCACGCTGTTTTTTGTCAAAAATGTAAGAGAAACTCCGACTGCATCTAAATAGTTTTTATCTTTGGTTGCACCTCCTAAAGCCAAGCCTGGAAGTACTGGACCACCATATGGAGCTAGACAGTTGATACTATATGATGCCCTTGAAAATAAAAACCTGTTTTAACTGGTGTTTAATAATTTTAGGGATGAAAAATGGAATACTACTAATTGAATATATCGATTTTATAAGAATTTGGACTTTTTCAAAACTTGAATTTTTTCAAAATTTGTAGTTTATATTTTTTTAAATTTGGATATTTTTAAAGTTTTAATTTTTTAAAATTTGGTTTTTTTAAAATTTGGATTTTTTAAAATTTGGATTTTTTAAAATTTGGATTTTTTAAAATTTGGATTGTTTAATATTTGGATTTTTAAAATTTGGATTTTTTTAAATTTGTATTTTTTTAAGTTTATATTTTTTTAATTTATATTTTTTTAAATTTGGATATTTTTAAAATTTGGATTTTTTAAAATTTGGATTGTTTAATATTTGGATTTTTAAAATTTGGATTTTTTTAAAATTGAATTTTTTTAAGTTTATATTTTTTTAATTTATATTTTTTTAAATTTGGATACTTATTTTTAAAATTTGGAGTTTTTAAAATTTGGAGTTTTTAAAATTTGGATTGTTTAATATTTGGATTTTTTCAAATTTGGATTGTTTAATATTTGAATTTTTAAAATTTGGATTTTTTTAAATTTATATTTTTTTAAATTTGGATACTTATTTTTAAAATTTGGAATTTTTAAAATATGGATTGTTTAATATTTGAATTTTTAAAATTTGGATTTTTTTTAATTTGTATTTTTGAAGTTTATATTTGTTTAATTTATATTTTTATAATTTTGGATATTTTTTAATTTGGATTTTTTAAAGTTTGTATTTTTTTAAGTTTATATTTTTTTAATTTATGTTTTTTAATTTTGGATATTTTTTAAATTTTTGGATTTTTTTAAATTTGGATTGTTTAATATTTGGATTTTTAAAATTTGGATTGTTTAATATTTGAATTTTTAAAATTTGGATTTTGGACTATAAATTTCATTAACAAATTGGAGTTTTGATTTCGCTTAAAATCGCGTCTCTATTCCACAAAAAAATAAACACCTTAAATAATCTAAAATTAATATAGTGTTCTCTATCCTATTAAATAACATAATTTAAATAATATAAAAGCCTTTAAAATGTATTAAAAAAATGAAATTAAAAAAAAAAATCAATGATAAAAAAAACAACAAAAAAAAAACGATATTAAATGATAAAAAAAGATAATTAAAACTAAAAAAACTAAACAAAAAAAATATATGTGTATATAATAACTGGGCAAATATTAACAAAAAATGAGATCAGAATATTAAAATTTAAGTTTTAAGTATATATTTATTGAGAATTTAGAAAAAGAAACAGTAAAGATGTTGGCTGTTGGCTTTGCCATTCACATCGGTAAAAAAATAGTTAATTATGTACCAAGGGTATAAATAGATCTTTATGCCCTGAGAGCGACGATCTTACAAACTGGAAAGCCTCTGACAAGGGGGCATAATCATCTGTTTATAAATGCGGTGCATATAAACTTTTATGTCCCATAGTCCTTTTTGAGGAACTAATTTTATTTAATTTTTTTGAAATCCTTATAATGCTATGAAATATTAAATATTTTACATTCATTTTTTATTTTTTACATAATAAATTCATAATTTTATTAATAATAATTATTAATAAGTTAAATAAAAACTATATTTTGTCTTTATGCCCGAGCGGGCCATAAAATTTACTATATGCCCGCACGGGCATAAAGTACACCTTTATGTAGTTGATAACTAAGCAATAAAAACATAATATTAAACTAGTAAGTCATAAAAAAAAATTTAATTTAAAATTATTCCAAACCAATACACAATTAATATTTTCTTTTTTAATGAATAACAAATACTAATAAACCAAATATACTGCTACTTCTGTATAGACAAAAAAATAAAATTCTAAATATTTAATTCTTAAAGGGCATAATTTACAAATAACTGTACGATATATTGATAGAGACAAAAAAAAATTATAACTTACTGCAAACATCCAATAATTGTTTCGTAGCTACCATTTATATTACTTTGAAAATTGTCTATTTTATTGTTAAATAACCCCAGTAAAGAAATAACTGTACATTCATTAGTTTCCGGTTCACCAGAATAAATTGTTCTCATTGGTGCATAGCATATGCTCTCTAAGCCTTTTGTTACAGTATTACCATTGCCATCAGTCGATTCGTAATCAATCTATAAAAATTACTTTTATCAACTCAGTGTCAATAGTACTAACTAATCGCTAAAATAAGGATAGTACTATTTTTTTAAACATGTTTCTACTTACAGCTTCAATAAGTTTTTGAAGTTTAAAAACTTCCTCCAAAAAATTCTGGTTAAAAGCAGGTCCAAATGTTATATCCCCTCCATATTCAGAGCTAAAATTAAACTAAAAATATATATACATTAATGTAATACATTTAATTACATAAAAATAATCCTTAATTAAAGTTATTAGTAAAGGATATATTTTGTCAAGTTAACAAATAATTAATTACAAAAATTCCTTGAAGTTCCAAAATTTCGACATTTGTTCAATTTTGGCTACCAAATTTTGGTATTTATTGCGAAATTTTATTTTTTAATATAAAATGTACAAAAAATTGGATTTTTGTTATAAATGTCCGATTTTTGTTTAAAAATGTCTATCTGATTAGTTTTTCTGGAATTTTGGTTCTAAAAGTTTTATTTTGATTCTAAAAGTTCGATTTATATTTCAAAAGTTCGATATTTGTTCTAAAAATTCGATTTTTGTTCTAAAAGTTCGATATTTTTTCTAAAAGTTCGATATTTGTTCTAAAAGTTCGATTTTTGTTCTAAAAGTTCGATATTTATTCTAAAAGTTCGATATTTATTCTAAAAATTCAATTTTTGTTCTAAAAGTTCGATATTTATTCTAAAAATTCGATTTTTGTTCTAAAAGTTCGATTTTTGTTTTAAAAGTTCGATATTTGTTCTAAAAGTTCGATATTTTTTCTAAAAGTTCGATATTTGTTCTAAAAGTTCGATATTTGTTTTAAAAGTTCGATATTTGTTCTAAAAGTTCGATATTTATTCTAAAAATTCAATTTTTGTTCTAAAAGTTCGATATTTATTCTAAAAATTCGATTTTTATTCTAAAAGTTCGATTTTTGTTTCTAAGTATTTTCATATTTGCAGAAATTTTGATTTTTGTTTGATTTATTACAACAAAAATTTGATTTTTGTTCTGAAAAGTTTATTTCTGTTCAAAAATTAGGATTTTTGTTTCGATTACTGCAACAGAAATTTGTTTTTTGTTATAAACGTTCGATTTTTATTTAAAAATGTCTATTTCTGGCTGGGATTTCTGGAATTTAAGTTCTAAAAGTTTTATTTTGATTCTAAAAGTTTTATTTTCATTCTAAAAGTTCGATTTTTGTTATAAAGTTCGATATTTCTTCTAAAATTTCGATTTTCCTTTCAATGTATTTTCATCTGTGCAGAAATTTTGATTTTTGTTTGATTTATTTCTACAAAAATTTGATTTTTATTCTAAAATGTTTAACTGTGCTCAAAAATTATGATTTTTGTTTCGATTACTGCAACAGAAAATTGTTTTTTATATAAACGTTCAATTTTTGGTCGGGTTTTCTGGAATTTTGGTTTCTAAAAGTTCGATTTTGATTCTAGTTCGATTTTGATCCTAAAATTTCGATTTTTGTTTTAAAAGTTCGATATTTGTTCTAAACGTTCAATATTTATTTTAAAAGATTGATTTTTGTCCTAAAGTGTTTATTTCTGTGCAAAAATTTGGATTTTTTTTTTCGATTATCACAAAAGAAATTTAATTTTTGTTATACACGTTCGATTTTTGTTAAAAAATATCTATTTCTGATTGGGATATCTGGAGTTATGATTCTAAAACGTAAAATTTGGATTTCTGTTTGTATTGCTTGTACATCTAATATAAATATTATAATATGCCTCCTTACCGACTCTAAACCAACAGCTTTGAAAAATATCTGGTTAGTCCTATAAAATGGCCCAAAATATGAGTCGAAAAAATCCTTTTCAAGTCTACTAGTACTTTTAGGAGCCGCCCAGAGTTCGATAGGGTCTGTCGTTACTTTTAGAAATGTTGCTCCTGAAGTCAGCAATATTACTCCTATACAACTCATAACTAAAACTTTGATTCTACCTTCAGCAATAACTACAACAGAAAATATAATAATGAGTGTTCATTTTTTTTAAAAATTGGATTAAAAAAAATATCCAAATAATGTTTCGTCTATGTCTTGTTTTATAGAAAAAACACAATTTGGTCAAAAGCATATCATGCTAAATACGATCAAAGAAATGGTTTAGTATGAAGCAAACGATTTTGCGATATATAAATTATAAATCTTGAAGAAAAATACGCTGACGAAGATCTAATGGTCACTGATATTTAGAGAGACAAAGTTACTTATCGATAGAAGAAAAAATATAAAATGCAATTTTTATATTAGATGTCGTATTTTACCCCATTTACTTACTTATTCCTAATACATTAAAAGCATCTTCTAAAGCTTTTTGAATACTCTCAGTATTATGTTTCATTTTTTCAGCTACTGAGTCTGAAATAAAAAAATGTATTAGCTATAAATTAAAACTTTTATTAAATCCAAACGCTTTAATCAAAAAGGGTACTTTAAGAAAAATGTTTTATAATATAAATATGCAGAAGGGTTTATTTATGTATGGAAAATATTGATCTTTTGAACTTATTAAGTATATATTTATATTTTTTTAATATAAAGGTTGTTCGAATTTTATTTAATTTATGCTTTTCGGCTCTTACTACCCTAGTCACTAGGTGGACTATTTCAATTTTACACTTTAGTCATGTAAATTGTGGCTCTATTATGAACTATACTAAACTTGAAGGTCATGTGGTTCTTCCAGAATTCAAAAGGGTTCCTTGTAATTGAGAAAAAAATAAGTCTCGTTTCACTCTCGGTCTCGTCTCGTAACCGTTTGTCTCGTCCCGTCTCGTCAAATCTCGTTATTGCTAGAACTTATTTCTAAGATAGTACAAAACGAGGTTTTTATTAGAATTTATAAATGTGTGATTATTTATTTATTTTTGTTTTTATTTGGACGTAACTAAACCATTATCTATACAAATTATAATTATAAACATATTGTTACATAATAAAATAAAAAACTCGAAACACATTGAGAGTCATTTTATATAAAATAAAATATTTCACAGATGGTTACTAGATTTTAGATTTCGTAAATTTATCATAACCTACGCAGACCTTCTTTTTATTATAAAAAAAATTAAATTTTTATACTTGCTAGTTTGTCTCAAAAATTCAGAAAAAAATTCTGAAGAAATATGAACGAGGCTAGAAACGGGTCTCGCCTAAGTAATTTTCAAAAAGGTCTCGTCTCGCTCTCGTCTCGGTTTTACGAGACGAGACGAAACGAGACGAGAAAAGTATCGTTCTCGAGTGAAGCCGTAAATTTTTTAAATATTTTCCTGTTTCATTTTTAATAATTTCATATCCACCACAATTCCACTTTTATACTCTTCTTTTTTTCAGAAATTTTAAACATCTCACAATTCTGTTCTACTGAAATTACTATGTTTAATTGGAGTTTAAAATTACTTTTTATGGTCTGAAAATGGCTTATTTAACCGTTTCCTTATATTTTATTTAATACATTTTTTCCATTTATTATTTTGTAAGTTCGCCTAATTTTATTTTTTATAAATTTTCTTAAATACCCTTCAAACCTAAATATAGTAAATACTTACTTTGACACATTGTACCTGTGAAGGTTAAGATATGTTTCCTGAAAACGATCATCAAAATTGTAATATGTATTCCTAAAATAAGTACTATACATGCAATGATAAAAAAATAGGTATTAAATAGTCCAAACAGTAAATTCTTTTTGTCTATTTGATCGTATCCACTTCCAGTACAACTTGCTGGACAGTCGACACAACTACAGGCTTGTTCACCGGGCTAAAAAAAATATTTTTATAAGGTTATTAAAATTTTTTAAAAAATACTATTCAATTTTTAATTAAACTAAATTATCCATTCACAAATGTGGTATAGTATATAAAAGGAGATAAAAATTCATAACCACAAGTAATTTTTTTTAAGTAATTTCAATTAAAAGTATCAGTATCGCAACATGTTTCGGCTCTGAGGCCATCATCAGGCGAATGTTTGAGAATGAGAATATTTTAACATATCATGTTATATAATAATTTAGAATTTCGTTTCACGTGGTAGAAAACGGAGAAAAACCCAAGAACTAATCTGCTGCAACGGGCAGTCATAATGTGGTACATTATGAGTGAAAAATTTAGTCAAAAAATTCCCCATTGGGATCTGTGCTCATTTCTATATCTTTTTTTCTGATTTTCGGCGTTTACTTCTTTGATTTTCTGGAGTTTCCCGTGAATTTTCCTTGACTTTTTTCCGATCTATTCCAACAGTGATTCCATAATTATTGTACCTAAACTTTCATTTGCGAAAATGATTTTCTGATTGATTATTTTCTCCTAACCTTCGCGATGAAACAGGCTGTATACAAGGGCATAGATAACTTTTTCCTGGGGAAAGGGTAATTAAATTTTTAAACAAATATATGTTTGTACGGTTTCTACAATTCATATATTTTATTTCTTCTGTTCGTGCTATTTTTTGGTACCCTCCCCATATCTACGCCCTTGACGAGTTATATATTAATATACTATAAAATTAATTATTCTCTTTACTAAAATAAACATTAAAATTATAATACATACATATGCTTGTTCACAAGGCAAAGCATTACTGTCAAGAGCACCGGCTACAGAATCATTAGCAGGCAAAAAATGTATTAAAACAGGAGCCAGCGGATTCTGATTTGGGTCATTCATAAAATCAAACCACCTAAAAAAATTAGTAATTATTTATTTTACCACTTTACTTTAAATAATTGTTATTAATTATTTTTTAAGTTACTTAGTTTTCATTATAATTATATAATGGTGATGGTTATTAATATTTTCTTTGTCTGACTTACCTTTGCGGAGTACACCATACAGACCCATAACTTCCACAAGCATTTTCCAAAACAGTACCACCAGTAGATGGTAAAGAAACATATTTACAAGATTTATACGTTTTATTCATTACTGTTTCTCTAACATTTACAGTAATTTCATCAGCATACGCTACAAAAATCATTTGTTAACAAAATTTACAAAAATCGAAATACAATAGTGACAAAATGTATATAAAAGTGAGTAGAATAGCAATGACAGTTCTAGCCCATTTCTTATGGAAATTAACATGGGAAATTGCTAAGGTCCAGTGACCTTGAATTAGCCAAAAAATTACCAGAATGGACCTTAGCGATTTCCCATGTTAATTTCCATAAGAAATGGGCTAGAACTGTCATTGCTATTCTACTAAAGTGTATCACATGTAATAAAAAACATACCAAATTACCATTAAAAATAAGTTACCATAAAAAATGTAGGAGATATAACGATTTTTAATTTGTTAGGGCATTTTTTGCACGAAAACTAAAGTAAATCCGGCTATTCAGAACCAAAGTGTAATCTAAAGCAAAATTAGCTAATTTATTTAAGCTATATAAATCACAGAAATCTAAACGCTACTGGAACCGGTGAACTAAGAGAAAATCTTGCTACAGAAGAAAATCACAGTTGTCTTCATTCCAAAATAAAACCTATTAAAGATTTTAGTGGTTACTTAAAAAAAAATTCTGTAAGTAACCACTAAACTTTGTCCTGTTGCGTATCTTAATGTCAATTTTTTGTATTATAGGCCTGATGATGGATAGCGAATGGCTGAAAGATGTTGCCCCTCGTTGTTAAAAGATCTTAAATTATATTATTGTAGTATGACTACGAGTTTTATTATTCTTTGATCAATGTTTATGCTTCGATTTATTTTTTATTCTACTGAAAGTAACTAAATACGAATAAAAAGAAGAAATACTTATGATTGTTGTACAAATTAATAATTTTAAACTTTTATAGTGTACGAACTGCTTTAGATTTTAACTACACTTTTTCCTCCTAAACTGATATGTTTAAAAAAAAACAATGATAATTTCAACGATATTATCGTTGTAAAAATGACGCCTTGTTCGAAAAAAAAAAGAATGGCTTTTCTTATCATTCGATCCATGTTCAGATTTGAGTATGGTCAAAAGATGTTTCTCTAATAATTAAAATGTGTCTTTTGATTTTAAGGATATATTTTTATTACCATTTTTAGCAATGGTTTCATGGTACTTATTGAATTTTAATCAGAAACAAACATTGTTCTATTTTATTTTTTTAAAAAATACTAATGAGAAATACTTACGAACCCAATCAACAAATTTGATATTGTGACTCTTGATCATATCATGCTGATTAGGATCACATGTTAAAGTACAGTAAACATTTTCTATATTCGTCGTACAAGTCGAACATCTTTGAAAAGGTACGATGTTCACAAGTCCCTCAGCCATTCCAATAAGTTGATCTATGGCGCAACAAAGATCCATTGGACCTAAAAAAATTAAAAATGTATTAAGTTTTCGATATTTAGCCATTTTTTTTTGTTTATTAAATATAGGCTTCTTCCAAATAACATAATTTTAATCAGATAAACATTAAAAGTTATCTAAAACATATTGAACATACATTGACTGTATGTATAAATAATCAATAATTTTATTATTGTGTTAAAAACAAAATTTAAATTTCAAATTTATTTTTTCTAAAAATAGAAATAATCATTTATTTAACACTCAAGAATCCAAAAATAATATAATTAAGATTAACCATAAATACAAAAACCATAGTACTATTACTATTGTTTGTTATCGTTTTTATTATTTTTCATAATTTTTACTGTTATTACAGCATTTTTACTTTCCCGGACCCATCACAGGCAAAAAAAAAAAATTTGAGATATCGATGGAAATTACCATTTTGAGGTCCCCCGACAAGATTGAAACCATTTCCAAAGTATGGTCTGTCTGTGTGTCTGTGTAATCTTCCACGATAACTGCCGAACCGTTTGACCAATCAAGCTAAAATTTGGTATAACTCGAATGCGACCATTAGTTTTTGGTTCAAATTGGTACAATAGAAGGTCCTAAAGACTGACATTGATTGAATGCAGATGTAAGATTTTTTGCCTTTTTTTAATATTATGGACATACAATACACTTTGGTGCAAAATGTTGTAATGTAAAGTTTTGGAGGATTAAATTTCCTACAATTTTTATTTCACACTTTGTCCGAAGTTTCCAATAGTTGCGCCACTAGAGGGCGCGCAAAAAATATTTATGTAAGTTTTCCGTAGTTTTTCAAATTTTGAGGACAAACAATGCTCTTTAGTGCAAAATTTTCTGATGTAAAGTTGTAGATAGCCAAATTTCCTTTAACTTTTATTTTTAACATTTTTTTGAATTTCCCATAGTTTCGCCGCTAGAGGGCGTAAAATTTAGTCACATTTAGTCTTTTTGCTTTTTTTTAATTTTGAAAACAACCAATAGGCTTTAGTGCAAAATGTTCTAGTGCAAAGTTATAGAGCATTAAATTTTCTACAACTTTTATATTAAACTTTTTCCAGAATTTCCAATCATCCAATCCTAATCTCTACAGCTGGGATGGCACAGCCGATTTTTTTTATTAAGAAATACTTAATAAAGACAACATTTAATAAAAAAAAACAGAGTTTTCGAAAATTTAAAGTTACGAAATTAAATTTCTATCCAGGGTGTCCCTTACGCCCTTCGTTAACGAATTGTAGGGCTCCAAAGTTAAAAAGAAAAAATGGTTTATTTATAATTATTAAACTAGTTATTTGAATTAAATCAAAAATTAACCATTTATAAACACCATAAATGCGCACTTAATAGCGTTATAAGCAAATCTGCACCACCCTTGTGAAGGCAGGTACGGACTAAGTTCAATTGTTAATGAGGCATATTTTTTTTATCTATCATTTTTTTCATTTCTAAATATGACAACTGAATTTCACAAACATCTTTAAAAAAAACGTCCTCATGTGACAACTCGATACAATTAACGGTTTAAGAGATATGTGCAATTTTATGTGGCACTGCACATCAATGGCGCTTTCACCATTTTTTTAAAAATAGGATTAAATCAAACATAAAATTTATAAAAAGTGTAGAAATTTATTATTCTAAATGTAGACTGTCCTAATTTATTAATAATTTAATAGTAATACGAGATGTTTCCTTGATAAAGCTTGATTAATCATTGAAAAAAAAAATTTTTCATATTACTGTTGATTCGTTCTTTTATGATCAGAAGTCACATGAAAATGATTTTTAAAAATTTTCATTTCTTATTATTTACCAAAATTGTTATAAACAAATCTGCACTACCCTTGTGAAGTCAGGTACGGACTAAGTTGAATGGTTAATAAGGCACATTTTTTTTATCTATCATTTTTTTCACTTCTAAATATGACAGCTAAATTCCACAAACATCTTTAAAAGAAAAACATCCTCTTGTGACAACTCGATAAAATTAACGGTTTAAGAGATATGTGCAATTTTATGTAGCACTGCACGTCAATTGAGCTTTCACCATTTTTTTAAAAATGGGATTAAATCAAACATAAAATTTATAAAAAGTGTAGAAGTTTATTATTCTAAATGTAGACTGTCTTGATTTATTAATAATTTAATAGAAATACGAAATGTTTCCTTGATAAAGCTTGATTAATCATTGAAAAAAATTTTTTTTTTCATATTACTATTGATTCGTTTTTTTATTATCAGAAGTCACATGAAAATGATTTTTAAAAATTTCTTATTGTTTACAAAAATTGTTATAAACAAATGCGTTGTTTATAAGATAATTTAATTTTTTTTTTAGATTTGAGATATTTGCAAAAAAACCAAACCCCATTTTTTTCAGTTAATTGTTTATAATTTATGAAATTTTTGCAAGCGGCTCTTAAATTTTTTTAAAAATCATCTACGTCTATTCAGAATCGAATGACACCTCGTTCATATTTTTCGGAGGCGGAGAAAAAGTTTGACCCAAAAATCACTTGTTGACTAGACTAAAAACTCTAAAGTCAGCAATCACATAAAATTGAGAAAATGCAATTTCTATAACATCAAACCTATTTAGTTGTAATATAGGTGTAATAGGTTTTTAAAATTGGCTTCTCAGGACGAATCTAAAAATATAAAAAAATATAGGGTGTTCCATTTAAAAAAATATAACTTTGATATGCAAATTTTTTTTGAACCACCATCTATATTTATAAATATTTTTTAATTGCAGCTCTTATTGGCCCACGTATGTGCTGCCCCCCCATCCTTATATGGTTTTCCGTTGGATTTCTGCATTAGTTCTTCTGACTGTTATTTTTTACATCTGAATAGATTATGTCACGCCCCCCTACATATTTTTTGACTGTATTAAATTGATAATATTTTTTTTTCAATTTTAATCATAATTTGTACTTCATTATCCACTTACTCTCCTATATTTTATTTTATTTTCATTAATGCCTTGCACCTTGCACTTTTGTTCTTTGCTGTTGTAAATTGTTCTTCCTGCTTTTTTTACGATTTCTTGGAGTAAAAAGTACTGTAGGCAGGGATTCCCTTGCTTTAATCCGTTTATAGCTTTAAATTTTTCTGTGGAAAAGCACCGCAACTCTCTTTTCTGTTTTCTTTCTTCGGAACTTAGAGCCCGTTCAATGCTTGCTAGAATTTTTTTCTTAAATAAACATTTTCTATATCTAGATTTTTTATATTAGCAGCTTTAAGTACAGGTGCGTATCCCTAAGCATAATCTCAAGTATTGTGTTTGTTACATATTAGACAATTATTTTATCGATAAAAATCGCGAGAGTATAATCGCGAATTTTCTGGTTTAATGTTCATGTGACACCAAATTTTTTAATATAACGTACTTCAGAATCATAGAAGAAGTTTATATTTATTTTAAAGTGCGGTTATCATTTTTTACATCTGAACACTTTAGAATATATTTTTGGTAAATAAATAAGCGTAAAAAATAAAAACAAGCCGAAATATAGAAGTTTGAGCACTAGATGACGTCATGAGCAAACTTGAACGAGTTTGGGATAGAAAGTATAAGAATAGTGAATATGCGTAACAGTTATCAAGAATTTAGAAAAGAAAAATATATTCAGTAGAAATAAAACTACAATTTATTAATAAAACAATAGTTTTAAGGCGTTGGTTTCGGCAAAAGATTTTTTTCTGAAACTTTAAAGGAAAATAAAATACTACATATAAATGGGAAATGATATTTTGGCCCCAATCCATTTTTATTATTTCGAAATAGTATTAAAAAAATCTTTTGATAAATAAACTGCACAGTACAAATTATTGATTTCTTTATTTAAATATATTTATAGCTGAATACTTTTATGTATTTTGTTCTATTTCTCCCTATTTTTTCCTAAATTTAACTATTTTACCCTATTTTTTCATATTATTCCGAGTTTCTCATTATTTTTCCCATATTTTTCACTATTTTTCCCTTATTTTCTGTATTTTTCGCTATACTTTCACCATTTTTTCCATTTTTTCTATTTGTTCCTGTTTTCTATTGTTTTATCCTATTTTTTTTATTTTTCCTTATTTTCCCTATATTTCCCAAATTTTCAGTATTTATTCATCTTTTTCCTGTTTTTCGTTATTTTTTCCCCATTTATTCCTATTATTTTTTATTATTTACTATTTTTGCCTATTTTCTTTATTTTTCACTCTTACTTCTTATTTTTTCCTCTTTTTCCCAATTTCTTGCTATTAATCGCCATTTTACCTTATTTTTAGGTATTTTTTCATGCATTTCCATATTCTATCCTGCTTGTCTCTATTTTCTCATAGTTTTCCATATTTTTCTCTAATTTCTCTGTTTTTCCCAATTTCCCCAATTCTTGCTATTTTTCATTATTTTTTACTGCTTTGTCCCTGTTGTAATCTATTTTTTCCTATTTTACCTATTTTCAATATTTTCTCATTTTTCTCCATTTTTTGTATTTATCTCTAATTTCTCTATCTTTTTCAAATTTGTCGCAAATTTTACTATATTCCTCTATTATATTTAGTTTTCGCTATTTTACCGTTTTTTTTCATTTCTTCATATTCTACTGTTTTTCATTATTGTTTGCTGTTTTTCTATATTTATTCCTATTATTTTCTGTAATTTGATATATTCCATTTTTTCTAATTTTCCCGAATATGGCCCTATTTTTCACTATTTTCTCATGTTTCCATATTTATTGTCTAATTTCCCTATTTTTCTGTATTTTTTTTCCTATTTTTTATTATTTTTCCCAATTTCTCCCCATTTTTCTCTGTTTTTCCCAGTTGTTCCCTATTTTTTATTATTTTGTCCTAACTTTCCCATTTTTCCCAAATTTCCATATTTTGTTTAATTTTTCACAATTTTGCCCTATTTGTTCCTATTTTTCTGTGTTTTCTGGAATTTTTAACTATTTTGTCCTATTTTGCCCGATATTTATCTTTTTCCCATATATTCCTCTATTTTTTACTATTTTCTCTGTTTTTTTTCTATTTTTCCTATATCTTTCTATTGTTTCCTGTTTAACATTAATTTTTCCTGTTTTCTTTATTTTTGTTTATTTTTCCCTACTTGTCCTTATTTGTACTTATATTTCCCTATTTTGTCTTATTTTCTTCATTTTTTTAGCAATTTTCCCTACTGTTCCCTATTTTGAACTATTTTACCCATTTTTCCATATTTTAGTATTTTGCGCATTTTTTTATTTTTCCCAATTTTCCCCTCTTTTTCTCTATTTTTTCCCTATTTTGCACTCTTTTTTCCAAATTCCTCTAATTTTTTACTATTTTGTCCCATTTGTTCCTGTTTTTTCCGAATTTTTCGCTTTTCATTTCTGTTTTTCTCTATTTTATCCATATTCTATTTTTTCCATATTTTCCCTATTTTTTTCTATTTTCTCTTAATTTTCACAGTTTTTCCTATTTTTTCTTATGTTTAGCCGTTTTTACCCATTTTTTTCCTAAAAAATCAAATGAGAGAAAATTTGATAATATCGTAGACTTAAGAGGCCCGCGCACCACGTGACTTTTGTGTTTGCCGGTTAGAGAATTACCCCACATTCTAATAAATTGGGTGTAAAAAAAATTTTTTTAGTGGCTTCCAGTTAATTTTAAAAAATCCTACGCTCTAGTCCAATTTTTTCTGCGCAGAACAGGGTAGAGCGCCATAAAGCATAATTATTCGTTTTTGGACGAGAACTCGCCTAATACAGAAACTAGAAGTTTGCAGCTTATTCCTCATATTTAAAATATTTATCAGAAGAGCGCGTCTGTAATACATTTTTCAAATTTATATAAAGAAAAAAGTTGATAGTCGTATCACTTTTACTAAAAATATTTTTAAAAAAGTACCGCAGATGAGCTTAAAGAATTAACTACAGAATCGATTGGTGAAAATCGCAGCTTCCTATCTTTAATATTAACGGAGCGCCCGTCCAAAAACGATTTCAAGGAAGAGAACGTATGGTATTGGCGCCTCATAACAGTCTCTATACCTTTTTTCCATCGGGTATATGTAGATATACTTACTCTATGTAAGCCACTTTTTTTCGGTATTAAAAATCAAAATTTTGCAAAATCTTTTCTTAGGGAATGTCTATATTATGAATAAAATGTATCTCAAAATTTCAAGTTTGTGGATTCAGTAGATTTAGCTCTACGTTGATTCTATGTCAGTCAATCAATTAGCCAGGACTTTGCCGCTTAGTTTGTTTTTAATTTTTAATTTAATTTTTGGGCTTTAATAATAAAATGTATTGTCACTTACAAAAAAAAAATGTTACTTACTGCCATCTTCGTTAATATAAAAGGGACAATATTCCTTTAAAACTTCAACAGCCTTTTCGTAATTGTCATCAGTCGCATTGAGAGGTCGAGGCTCTATTCCATTATTTAATATATCAGCTATACAATATTTGCCATATCCATTATCATCATAATAACAATTTCCATAAAACGTACATTTTGCTGATGTTTTATTTAAAAACAGTAATAGAAAAATTATATTAATGTATTTCAATAATCCTGAAATAAAATAGCCTTATAATAATTTTTAAGTATACTAATAATATGAAAGAAATTAAAGACATCTGGCACCATTTTTTCACTTTTTATGCAAATTTATTATAAAAATTTGAGTCCAATATGACACATATAGAAATAAAGACGAAGTAAATTTCCGAACACTCCTAGTAAAGTAATTGTTTAATCGATAATTTTAGTTTTTCTGCATCAAAATACATTAATAAAATTTGTTTACAATAATTAAAAAAAATTTAATTTTTTCTAAAATTTTTTTTTAACTTTTTATAATTTTGTATAATTTCTACAAGTATTATTTTAAAATTATGAAATATTTCACACATAATGTACTTTTTGATCCCTTTCGGATGTACTATTTACTTTTTTCATTTATTGATAAAACGAAATTATAAAAAATTTAAAAAAAATTCTTTATTTAGGCTATAATAATTACAATTCTAAATTTTATGAAACTAAAATACATTTTAAATTTAGTTTTATATTAGGTATCTTTCGAATGGTGAAAATCCATTTTCAATAATTTCGTTTAAAATCCTAATATAATTTTAAATGTTTCTTGCCAATTTTTAAAAAATTCCAGAATTTTTGTAATAAAATTTTGAAAAATATTATAATTATAAAACTGATTATTTCAAATTTAAAGATATTTTTTTTAAATTTTTAATATTAAAATTTAACTAAAAAATAATAATTTAATAAAGATAAAAATGGCTTAAAAATTAAAATAAAAACTAGCGGCGAAACTATGGGGAACTCGAAAAAAAAGTAAAGACAAAATTTGTAGAAAATTTTATGTTCTACAATTTTGATTTTATGTAACTTTTCATACAAATCCATAATTTTGTCTCAAAATTTAGCGTTTTTTTCCATTTGTCCCTCACTCTTTTTTACCCTACTTTCTTTCCGCTACCTTTTTCCTCATGCTATTTGTCCCCTACTTTTTTATTATTTTCGTTATGGTTCAACCCTTTTCCAATTTTTGTTTTTTCACACTTTGTTTTCTTACTTTTTTACTAATTTATCTGTTTCAAATAATTTTTTTTATTTTTTTCGCACTTTGGTTAAAGAAATGGGGGGAGATAGTTGGGGGCAGTTATAATAAAAGTAGATGCACGGATTTTGATTGATTTGATTGTTCTGTGGATTGTTGTTTCTCACTTTTTTTAGTGATTTCTTTTATGTTTCCAAATTTTTTCTTTTTTCTATTTTTTTGCCATGTTTTTTTCCTCATTGTTTAATGTATTTTTTCCCATTTGTCCCTCACTCTTTTTTCCCCTACTTTCTTTCCGACTTTATCCTCATGCTATTTTTCCCCTACTTTTTTATTATTTTCTTTATGTTTCAACCATTTTTTCAACTTTTTGTTATTACACTCTTTTTTCCCTTACTTTTTTACTAATTTATTTGTTTCAAATTATTTTTCAAACTTTTTTCGCACTTTCGTTAAAGAAATGGGGGGAGATAGATGGGGGCAGTTATAATAAAAGTAGATGCACGGATTTTGATTGATTTGATTTATCTGTGGATTGTGGATTTTTTCAAATTTTTTTTTATCCTCCACTTTTTTTTCTTAACCTAATTTTTAGTGTTTTCTTTTATGTTTGAAACGTTTTTCTTTTTTCAATTTTTTTTACTATGTTTTTCCCCTAATTTTTTAATGTTTTTTCCTCATGCTATTTTTATTATTAGTTTCAACCTTTTTTTCTTGTTTTTTTCTTATGTATAAATTTACTTCTAAAGTATGATTTTTTTCCTTCTTCCAAATATCTTATTTTATATATCTTATAACTTTATTTCTCCCAGTAATACCTTTTGATCCAAATTTTTCTTCTTAAATTAAATTTTTATAATTTTTAATTTTAAGAAATAAAATTCGTCATTATTATAATTTATATATACTCTCCATTTTTATTTATATTTTTTTATTGTACAACTTTCAATAAAACCATATATATTGACAATACTTTGTTTATAAAAATTAATAATACTTTTTGCTATATCTAATATAAGTTTCTCTATTACTTGTTTTTACTTATAAAATTTCAAAATTTTCATAATTTAAGTTTAAAATTTTTATAATGATTTTCCTCAAAATTTATATTCTCTATATAATATTGAAAGAATTTTACTATTCCCATGCTGCTTTCTATAACATTTGAATTTTTATATAGGAATTGTTTTAAAATTTAACCATGAACTATTAAATTTGTTGTAAAAATTAATTTTATGATATACAGTATAGGTACACTCAATGTCAATAGTTTCATATCTTTCAAATAATTTTTGACGATAAAATTTAATTATTTTATTAGGTCAATTTTGAACAGTAGATAACAATAGCTTCAGTATTTATTCTTATTTCATTTTTATATAAAAGTTTAAAATCTCTGTCTGTATAAAACGGGGTTAAAATTATATTCTAGCATTATTTTTAATAAATCCAATAAGTTATCCATATCTCAAATGAAAACCCAAAATCATATACCACAATAACATTTATTAATTTTATTTTATTTTAATAAATGTTATTGTGGTACATGATTTTGGGTTTTTATTTATGATTATTATTTTTAATAACTAATTTTTTTTAAATATATTTACATTCTTTGAATAAAAACGAAAACCTATATTAATATTTGTATTGTAAAAATAGTTTTTTATTACAAGTATTTTACAAATATTTTTTTTGAATAAAGTTTAAAATTTGGTGAATTTATGCAAACTGAAAAACAAAAGTAGTTATTAAATAATTTATTTAGTAAAAGTGTTCGGAAAATTGGGTGGGATTTCATTTTATTAAAATTAGCAGTTTAAAACACACTGTAATTAATGTAGTTTTTTATCTTACCTTTAGATAACCTGAATTGCATATCCGTATTTTTATTGTTTTAACACATTCACAAAATTTTATCCAAATCACTTAACAATTTCTGTCGTATTCGTTATATATTGGACTAGCTTTTTAATAAATCACTCGTTTATATATCAATCAATTGTCAAAAAAAACATATATCTAAAATCTAACATCGATAAAAAAAACACTTGAATCTGCAGGTGTTCCTAATGCAAATTACTCAATGAATTATCAACTGATTACAAATTAGTCTAGTCTAGAGATAATATCACTAACCGAAATAATTTGTCATTATCAAAAGTATTTTTTAGAGATATATTTGACAATAAGATTTTTTATGTAAGTACTTAAGTTTCAAATAACGGAAGAAGTCGAAGTTTGCAAACCGAGGCGATAGCCTAGGTTTATATTTAACCTAATCCGTTATTCTTTATTGGTCCACAAAACACAATTACTAAGACATTGGACAAGTCCGATAAAAGTTACATATAACATACATTGCGAAAATAAAAAATTACATTGAGGAATAAGAAAGTACAACACAAATGATAATTACAAGAGAATCGTAGATTATGGTTTAAAATGGTCGTAAAACTCCTGCACCTCGTAAGGAGTTATTTCAAGTAAGATTAACTTCACTTTTTTTGAAAAAGTGTGTTTTTTAAAGCCGTGGGTAACACATTATATAGATGCTACCCAAGATTTCATAGAAAGTGGAAATTCTTACATTCGGAATATGACTGTCAGTTTTTTCTTTATATTATATTTATCGTAGTTTAGACCGTTTTATTATTATTTTAGTATGTTTTTGGACAATTTTAGACCATTTTAGATTATTTTGAACTATTCTTTGATCAATTTAGGCAACTTTAGGCCGTTTTATTACTAATTTAGATAATTTTTAGACCATTTTGGACAATTTTAGACCACTATAGATAATTTTGAACAATTATCTGATCAATTTAAGTAACTTCAGACCGTTTTTAGGCAATTTTTAGAAGATTTTGGACAATTTTAGATTATTTTGAACAACTCTGATCGATTTTAGGTAACTATACCGTTTTATTATTAATTTCGAAAATTTTTAGATTTTGGACAATTCTAGACAATTTTAGATTATTTTGAACAATTCTCCAATCAATTTACGTAACTTTAGAAGTTTTTATTATTAATTTAGAAAATTTTAGAGCATTTCAGATTATTTTGAACAATACAATTGATAAACAATTTGTAGAAGATTTTGGACAATTTCAGATTAGTTTGAACAATCCTCAGATCCATTTTAGGTAATTTTAGGTCGTTTTATTATTATGTCAGATGATTTTGAACAATTTTAGACCATTTTAGATTATTTTGAACAATTTAAGTAACTTTAAACCGTCTTATTATTAATTTAGACAATTTTTAGAAGATTTTAGACAATTTAAAATTATTGTGAGCACTGATAATTCACACGAAAATGCAAACGGATATGTTCACAGTGGTTTTTTGGTTTTATGTAAATCTAGCCTGTTTATTAAAAAAAAAGAAAATACAACTTCCATTTATTTCGTAAAAAAAAAATAAAAAATATATATCAGGAGTCGAACCTGGAACTTTCATTTGTAACATCTACACTCTAAAGTGATAAATAATCAAAGTTTCAAGTTAACGTACAATAAAAGCCGATTATTGCGAATACACAGGCTAGATTTAGATAGTCAAGACTTCTTTTAATAAAATAAATATAATGGTTTGCGTGCCGTCCTGGATTGACCGAGCCGGCCATTCAGTAACTGTATAAAAAGTGAAACAGCCCACGATCCTAAATTCGTGAATTTCCAGAAAATATACAGCGATCTCGGCTAGTTCAGTTGTTTTTTTTTATTCAGATCTTTTATGGTTAATACATAATAATTTAGAAATTTGCATTTTTTTGAATTAAATGAATTATAATTTAAGATTCTCAGTTACTGATGTTTTTTATTCTTTTCGCAACGATTAATATCAAACAAACAAAAACTGATTAGCAAAATTAAATGTATATATCTAAATAAAAATCACGAATTACTTAAATTAATTTAATTTACATACAAGTTATAAAAATATTTACAAAACATGTATAAACTTAAATAATTAAAATGTTTAATACATTTCACTTAAAATACTGTGACAAATTGGAATTGAAGCAAAATTGAGGGAAATCGTTCCAACTATCACCTGAAACAAATATACAATTTATAATATTTAAAGTAACTTTATTAATTAAATCACCGATAATAATTATTGTATCAAATCTAATAAAGATAATCAAAATTTGAATTTCGTAATCTTATAAAATAAAATTTTTATTTATTTATTAATATTATTTAGGGAAAATAAAGAGGAAGTAAAATCTGAGCAAAATATAACCAAAAACTATGAGTATGACTTTATTAGTTCTATATTTTCGGTTTAGATTTTTACTTCAGTCATGAAGTTGAATATAATTGTTATTGGAGGCTTAAATCAGCCCATTAGAGTTTTTTAAGGAGTATTAAGCGTTATTTTATTTGTTTGGTTTGATATCAGATCAAATAATAAAAAAACAACACATGTAAAGCTGGGGAATAACTAATAATAGTAAATTTTTATTGTATTTTTTTTTTCAAAATCGACTCAAATTTATACCTGATTGCTTATAACTTCCATGGATATTATAACTCCTCCAGGACCACACATGGTATCTACAAGAGATTTTGTCTCCAAGTTAAAAACGTAAATCTTTCCATTATGACAACTTGCAAATAGGCATTTTCCTACTACTTTCATGCACGCTACACCTTTAGCATTTGTCGCCTTAAAAGTATGTTCCAAGTTTCCATTCTACAAAAATAAAATAGGGATTTTCATATTACATTGTGGGGTGAACAATCTACTACGTAAAACTTTGTATAGCCTTGAAATTAAATCATGTATAAATGAATTTTAAATGTGCGTAATATTAAATTAAATAAGTACCAGTAAACAATATGAGACAAGAGAGAAGGAGGCAAAAAAAAGAATTTAGTCCAAGTACTTAAGAACTATTTAATTTAATCTAGATAAGTAACTATTTATTAGTCAATTACTGAAAAATTATAAAGTATATGGATAAAGACATCAAAATCGAACAGATGTATAAAGTGTAAGTCGTACTGGTAATTGGCTCATCTGCCGGATTTATACCGAAGACGCTTCAAGGCAGTCTCAGTAAAACGGGACTAATCTGAATATATCGAATCTAACCATTTTGGTAATTGTATCTGTGGGTAGAGTTGAAGGAGTGTGTACCCAAAATGTCGTGATAATAATAGTATACAGATTGTAAATCTTTGTACTGTGCATAGCGATGTCTCGATTAAGCAAATATTGCAACAGGCAGCCGTCGAAATTCGAGAAATCCAGTGGAAATCCCCTCAAACAATCATATTTAAGATAGCAGCGAACACGCAAAGATGCCATATTTCTACAAGACATGAATTTCCTGCTTAGAATAAACGCAGTTACAGTATTCTCGATAACTATGACACCATACTATAGAAAATTAATAATCAGGTGTCATAATTTTCAGAATGACATAGATTTCCCTATGTAAAGCAGAAATATTTACAAGCTGTAGATATTTTTATATATTATTCTTTTTAGCTTATTACGCTACTACCCTGTTTGAATGTTGAATTTTATTGCACACTTTCTTCTGATATAATAGGGCAGTGCTTTGTTGTAGGGGAAGGAGAGGAGAAAGAAGAAAAAATAATAATCTGGTCATTTATTTTGACGATTTTCAATCGGAATCTAAATTTTTGCAGATTTTGGTATGATTTATTATTAATCTAGATATCTTTTTCGTTATCTTCCTTCTATAATACCCCCACTATCGAGAAGATAGTCAAGGTAGTTATAAAACAGGCATAAAAGGGTACATCGTTGAATTGGTATTAATTAGTTTTATGAATTCAGAAAATAATCAAAATCTGTGTTTAAAAAAATAGATGGGGGTGGTCCTAACATGGCGAAACATACATAAACTATACAACAAAAATAATTTTATTATTTTAATAAATAATATCTTAAAATATTTTTTTAAAGATCAAAATTTTCCCCATCTAACCGAATTCGTATCTCCTATAATTTCCAAAACATCAATAGAGAGAATTAAATTTGGGACAAAATATATGTGATTAGTTTTAAAAAAAAAACGACGTATTTTGTTCTGAATCCGAGTAATGACCAGATATTTTAGGATCATTAAGGGGACTTTTAAAATGATTTATAACAGAAAGTAGACGACCAAACATTTTTTTTGCAAAATCGGGCCGCTAAATAGCATAAAAAATGTGCATTTTTGATGCATTTTAAGTGCATATCGCTAGATCGCTACACTATTTTTTTAATATCTCCGGTTCTATTGCTTTTATAAAAAAAAATGCAAAATGCTGGTTGAGATAGAGGTATCGAACTGTTCAGTTAAGAATAGTTTAAAGACGAATCCTCACCTTAAAAAACAAAATGTTTAATTTTTTTCTGTTTTTTACTAACAATTAAATAGACCTAGAAAATTATACAATTTTCATTTCATAAATATTAGAAGAAACATGAACTTTGATGACGTAAACTCGTGGTTAAAATTACAAAAGTTTTTGATTTATACGCTATAGACATTTTTGAAAATAAATTAAAATTTTATGAAAAATCATCGTAGGCAAATGTTCTTTATGTACTTTCTTATAAGCATAAGTAAGATCTTCATTTATTTAAACATTTTCGGATTCGTCATCTTCATAAGCAGTATTTTCTTGATATTTGCTTATTACTTCATTTGCCGCATTCGGCGTGCAATTCATAAATATTCATTTTTTTATCAAATATTTCTTTAAATTTCATTAAAAACTATGAAAATAATCTTTTTGAGAAAATTTAATCAAAAAGACGTTTTATTTATAAAAAAAATGAAAAAAGTGAAAAATGATTTTTTTGTTTTTTAAATGTAAGTACCTACTTAAGTACACAAATAAGTTACTGAATACTTCATACTTAAATTTACTGTTTTCAAGTAATACTTAAATGAAAAAATGGTACTGGTACTTAGATCCACTTTGAACAAGTACTTTTGTTGGTACTTACAACAGCTCTGTTAAGCAATAATTAAAACTAGTGTTTACTATATCTTCTGATTTTATTTTGAAATAACGTTTTGAGACTTACATGGAAATTAAAAACCAGGATATCATACAGTGTGGTACCACAAATGACATAACTTTTATGTACGATCATCGAATAAACTGTTGGGTACATAATTTCCAATTTCCTCAAATGAAGACCACTCATGGCGTCCCGTACGATTACGGGGTAGTTTCGAGACCCTATTAATAGCACCCTTCGAGCTCCTTCCTGTGTAGCTTTTAAAACAAGTATAGGATTAGAACTGAATTGCTCCTGGTATTCCAACAGTTTCTTCTAAAGTGGTAAAAATAATTGATTTAAAAAAACAAAACACTAACTAGCATCCAATACCCTAACAATATTATTAAGAGAGTTTGAATAATTTATTATTATTATAATTTTGTCTTTATTTAAAAACGATGTTAGATGAATGAAAAAATATATTGCTAGGGTATTATAAATTCTTTATTTTCTGACCAAATTTCTAATGTTTAGTACTTTATTGATACTAAAACCAAAAAATAGTTACCTTAATGGAATACCTTACAATAGTTCCTCTCAAGCAACCCAGAAAAAGATACCCCCAATTTTCATCCATGCATTGAACACTATCATCGAGAGGAAAACTTTGAACGAGACTAGTACTATAAAGATTGTATACTTTAAATGATGATTCGCGAGATCCCACAAATAAATAGGGTTTGTTGTCTGTTTCTTCTTTTTTAAACGATAGTGAAGATATTGGTACTGATGTCACCTCTAATACGCTTTCACAATTTCCACTTTTGAGGCTATAAAAATAAATTTTTCCACTTTCTGTTGCTGCTAAAAGTCTGTCTTCACAAACCTAAACATAATTAATTAGTTATGTACATATCTTTAATAATAAAATTGAAAAATTACCTTCAAAACTAGTATTTTTTCCGAAATATTGTTGAATTCTAAAAATTTCTGATCATCCTTATATGTTTCTGAATAATTCTGTACTTCCTCAGATTCGGTATCTATATGAATCGTGTTTTCTTCTTTTTCAACTATATTAGTTTTTACATCTACTGTAATATCTGGAAGTTGTGAATTGTCTTTTTCATTCTTGCTTATATCAATGAACAATTTTTGTCTATATTCAGTCATTATAGCAATGTATTTGTCTAAAGTAAGCATTTGTTCAATAGCTTCAGAATAACACTTAGGTGCTTGCTTGAAATTCCTTTGAAGAAAATCTTCCATTGTAATATTTTCTCCGCATGTACAGGGTGTAGAAAATGAAAAATTATTAGGTGATTTGGATTGTTCTGAAATTTCTTTAAATTCAACGATTTCATTTTCATCATTTTTTAGTATAATTTCACCATGTAAATCATTAGTTTTACTGTCACAATTTGATGTATTTACAAAGCTTAAACGTGAATCTATTAACCCAGAATTTTGATTTGAAGGATGTAATTCTATGTCTGCAGTATCTAAATTTACAACTGAGTATATAGGAGTTGGCCATGCACTGATATCTTTTTGAAACTCGCTTTTTAAATTGTCTTCTTCCACAGGTGAATTCCAAGGAGTCATATCCATTTGAATGTCACTTTTGAAAATTTCTACTACTTCCACAGGTGAATTACTGGTAGAATTTTGCTGTTCCGGAATGTTTTCTGATGGCTTTTCAATTGGAATGCTTCTTATAATGACAACATCTTGATTGCATGCATTTGGTACTATTTCAGCTTAAAATATTCAAATTTTATAACAGTCATATACCAATGTTAAATAGAAATAATTATATAATAAAAAGAGACTAATTTACGACGAAATTTTCTTTAAACTGTTACTTTTACTATTTTTTGTTTATATCGTTATTTATCTGTGTTAAAACATGCATTAAATTTTGTATTTTCTGGTTCTATAGACCCTGTAAAAATCATATCATCGCAGTATAATATAAACTGTGACATTACAATCCTTCCCGAAAAATTCTTCACTAGACAATCTATCCCGGAAAATTCTTACCCACCATCCTTTCCCGCGACAAACCTTTCCCAGATAATTATCAGAAGAAGAGACAAGAGAATCTGAATCTGAATTATGTAATAAACGCAGAAAGGAAGGTGCTTATGAGGTTTTAGTTTCTCATTTATTTAAAATTCAACTTCCAATGAAAATTGTCACCGCTACACATAACACCACTGTAAAAAAAAGTTGATAAACTAATTCGTACCGTCTCTTGGAAAATATTCCCCACCCACCGTACTTTGACGGACATAAGAAAACGGCACCGCTTCCGAGGAAACCAAAGCTTTACAGAAGTCCTTCTTGACGAAGATATTATAATAATTTTACACAAATAGTTTAAGTATTATAGGACTACATATTACAAGCATAGAGAGAGTATTTTTATCAATCAGTGATAGCTGTATTCAACTACTTTAGCAGTTTGAAAATAACTGAGCATATATTCAAAATTTGCAACCACGAATTCATAAATACCAAGTGGAAAAACCTATATAAGTAACAGAAAAAAAAGATCAATTTTGTTGTGGTGTGTAATTTTTGCAACATAAATAATAAAAGCATTCCTTTTATGAAAAATTTCTTTAATTATCTCTCTTGTGTGTTTGGATATAAATTTGTTCTGGTAATACTGAGATTTTAACAAAACTTTTGGAGAATACATAAGGGCATGTAGAAAAGTTTACTAGTAGATTGTTCTACTTTCCTGTTTCTCTAAATACCATATCAATAGTAAGAACAGTAAGAGATATTAAATATATTTAAACTCTCACCAGAATTATTTGTAACGGTGTCTTCAAAATTCTCCGTATTAAAAGTATTTTGTAATTCTTCTAAAACCTCTTGAGGTAAATCTTCAATTTTGATTCCAATGTCTGGGATAATAGAATTAATCCATTCAGTTGATTCTGTAACATCAGACGAGTTTAAACATACACGTCTAAGAGCCCTAGAGATTTCGAGTCGTTTTTGTTTAACAATTTGATTAATAGCATCATCATACACAGAGGTTTTATTACTAATGAGATTTTTCTTCCTGCCATCGTTTAGATTTGTTAAGTGAGTCATAATTTTGTTATGAATTTCTTCAACATTATAAGTTGAACATTTTTTTTTATTTTGAGAATCAGAGACTGATGATTCATTAGTACTTCCTGTTCTTTTACGCTTATTTTGTATGTCAGAAATAATTTCTGGTTTTTGTTTTACTTTGTTTTGTGATTCAGCATTACTTTTTAGTGTAATAATATTTTCTTCTGGACTTAATAAGTGGCGCATAATTATTGCACTAGTTTTCTGTATTTTTTTATTCATGTATTCCTCACTACCTTCATCAGGAGAGTTTGGCCTAGAAGGATTTTTTTTGTTTATTTTTACTTTATGCCTTAATTCGTCTCCTGGATAGCAGGGTTTTAGTTCTGAGATATACCTGTTTCGAACAAATCCTTGGCCTCTCCTGGAAAATAAATAAATAAAACTGCCGAATTAAAAAATCAATAAATTAAAACTTACCTGTATTTATTATTTTTATAATATTGATTATAAGAACTAAAACTTCCACGGGCATTGTGATGATACCCTCGTTTGTATGAAAACTTTTTATTTCTATTTAATTCATCCATTATCTTTAAAAATATACTTATTTTGAAAAATTAAATAGCCATCCTCTGCTTCTTTGTGAATCTACTAATGTTTACATATCGTGGCCGTGCCTCATTCTGTTACTAGCCACCTACTTCTGCGGTGCTGCTTATCGTAAGCCAACAAAGGCTGGTTAATATAAAACCATTTTCTTTATCGTAGACTCTTCTAAAGAAGCAACCAAAGAGAAAAGCCACTAGTCCCTGAGACACTTTATGTATTTCATTATATTAAAATTAGATGAGTGGCATTGACGGACTTGAAATATGATTTAGAACATGAAAGAATTAGCGAAATTATTTTATACATCGGGGGTATAGCTCAGTGGTAGAGCATTCGACTGCAGATCGAGAGGTCCCCGGTTCAAACCCGGGTGCCCCCTACTTTTTTTTTAAATTCGTCAAATGTTTTTTAATTATTTTTTTATCCAAATTATAAAGATTTTTTTAAAAATTACCCATAAATATAAATAGTCTAGTCCATATTGTAATATTTTTTTTATTTACCATATCCCTTTATACGAGTAAACCCTTTAAGAGTTCGGAAAAATTACAGTGTGAAGAAAAAGGAATTTTTCTACTAATATTTCATAATCCGCTAATTAAAAGATTAAAATCTGTTTCATAATTAGTTTTTTTATTATACAGATTTTCATTATGATACAGATTTTCAATATGATTCAAATTTTTCAGCCAATAGAATCGAATTATTTTTGAGAGTGTCTAGAGGTCCGTCGAGTCGGACCCGGTGAAAACCCATTACGTCCGTCCGACTGGATAGTTTTACGGTAACTTGAAAGTTTGATTATTCATTACTATGATACGGTGTGGTCTAATGGAAGCGAGTGTGCGTTACATATAGAAGTTCCTGGTTCCATTCCTGAGGATATCTTTTTTTTACGAAATAAGTTATTTCTTTTAATGTACACAGGCTAGATTTAGATAGTCGAGATTTCTTTTAATAAAATAAATGAAAATATCTTTTCTTATATTTATTTCAAACTAAATCCTAACAGCTGATTGACGGACTTGGTTATCTGACCTACAAAAATATTTATTTTAGTAAAAGAAGTCTTTAATTTCTAATTCTAGCCTGTGCATTGAAAAAAAAAATATTAAAAGAAGTCTTGACCATCTAAATCTAGCTTCTGTTTAAAAAGAAATTAAGGGCAATATGGGATTCGATCCCCGGGCCCACTGCACCACTAGCGGACACTATGTCATGCTGCTACCGGAGCTCATACTTTATTATTTTCAAACTTATTATTTAAGCGAATCACGTTTCACGTATGGGTGATTCCTAAAATTATCCACAGGTTAACGTGTAGCTAGTCACAGTGTTTTTAATTAGACCCGATATCCGTCAAGACGGACCTATTGGGCATTAACCGGGTCCGACTAGACGGACCTCTAGGCACTCTCATTATTGAGCCAGTTATTTTGACAATATAAATTTCTCGGCCAATAGAATCGAATTATTTTTTTTAGCGATGTTGACAATTATTTTGACAACTGTCAAAAATGCTGAAGGTTCTATCTGTGGCTGTAAATGTTCTTTACTGTTTAATTAGGAAAAGAAGAAGATAATTGTATAAATTGTTGACTGTTGACGTGTTGACTTATAATAAATTTGACAATTGACAACTTGGCAAAAGCGAAAGGTAAAAAGTATGGCCAGCTCATCGAAATTTCTTTAACGGTGTAGTTTAAAATTGTTAATAAATATATTCAACACATAATTAATAAACTTTTAATAATGGATCTCTCATACATCAGCTTCATAGTTTTAATTTTACTAGTGTCTGTGAATTGTTTAATGTGGAATTTGGAACCAAATGCGCGAAAATGTTTACGTGAAGAATTACAGCAAAATATACCTGTTATTGGAGAGTTCGAAGTTTCAGAAGCTCCTGGACAGTCCGTCGATTATATTGTAAGTCTCTGTTTATATTTGAGATTCTATTTTTTTTTAATAACCTCCAAAATTGATCAATCTGGAACATTTTGCTGCAATTCCCTAAAATGTTTTATATATTATTTATATTAGGCCTGCTTTTGCTGTTACAAATTGAAACATTCTAAAATTATTTTATTGCACCCGATTATATCAACTTCGATAAAAAAAAAGAATAGGAACACCGGTCGACAAAATATATTCTCTAACAAATGGTATAATATAATACAATATATGAACTGGTACCAAGCTTATTTACACCCACTCCATATCTCAGGGTACAGAATTTTCCCAGATATCTCATTTTTTGGGAGTATACGGGCCAAATTTCAAGAAAATCCCTTTAGCCGTTCTTGAGATTGCGTAGACAAAAATTGAACAAAACCGTATTAATATGAGTAGATTCTAATAGTATTTTCCATATATATTTCAAAAATGAAAATTATAGGTTTTTTTTCTTGTGAAACATTATCTTGAGGAGCCATCACTAATCGGCTAACATATTCAAACTACACTTGCCCTTGTACTGTTTTTTCAATCTTAAATCCTACTTAAGTTGCTCTATTTTCGTTATTCAGGGAAGAAATTCAAATACAAATGCAGAAATCTTTAAATTATTTTTATTGTTTTGTCTCCCTTAATTGAGGACCTACAAAAATTCCTTACACTATTTTAGGAATTTTTTGTTTCAATTTCACACATTATTTTAGGATTTTTTTATTGCAAGTATGAAAATACCTGTTTGAAGTTTTTCATAACTTATTTATATTTTACTTCCTGCATTCGGCATATTGTTTATAAATGTTTTTTTATTTGCTATCCCAATAGGAGAGAAAACAATATTTCGTGTGTTCCATCAATATTATTAACATTAGTTTTGTATTTTCATATAATTGTTTCGTACGCTATACATTTAAATTAAAATCATAGGACTCCTTGTGTTAGTATAAAGGCTCATTTAAATACTATTAGCTGAGATTAAAAGTAATTTTATTTAGGTTACAGATTCTAAAGGACATACACTAGCAAAAAGACAAGGAATTTCTAAAGGAAAATTTTCTTTCAATACTGAAAGTTTTGATACTTATGAGATTTGCTTTATTTCACAAGTACCCCAAAGTAAGTATACATATTTTACATATCATTTTTAGAGACTAAACATTAGTTATTTTTTTAATTTATCTTTATATGTACTTGTTTGTTTAAATTCATTTTTTGCCTAAACATGTTAAAATATATTGTTTACAGATTGTCTACAGATTATTAAGTATTAGAATGGCTTTTAAATACATATATGTATTTATAATATCTTACAGTACATATGCATTTTTTGAAATTATTTTTTTTTTAGATATTAAAGGTATTACTCAAGAAGTCTCATTAATCACTAAACATGGGGTTGAGACAAAAAATTATGATTCAGTGAGTATTTTTTTGTCTATTATTAAACTTATTATTTGAAGAATAATAAAAAAACTCATACCGCAATATTTTATATATATATAGTTGTAAAACGGAGATAAACAGGCCATCATTGGACAAAATAGAACAAACATTGAAGAATATGGAATAAAATAATCTAAAAAAAATTTAATTCCATATTCTTCAATGTTTGCTGTGTGAAGCATGTACAGTTTTAATTTACTAATTTCATACTATTTCGTTCAATGAAGGCCATTGTTTGGCCGAAAGATGTAGTTTTTTTATTATTAATTGAATAATTTGTCACATTTCAGTATGGATAACCAAAACATAATTTCATTTCAAGTTTTGTATGTTTCATGTATGTTTTATTATCTAGTATGGTGAAGCTGCACAATTGAAGCCTATCGAAAAGGAGTTAAAAAGACTAGAAGATTTGTCATATGCAATTGTTCAAGATTATGCTACCATGAGAAAACGTGAAGAAGAAATGAGAGATACGAATGGTAATAATTTTCATTTGCACAGCAAAAATAAATTTATTTTATCTTAATTATTTTTTTCAGAGTCTACTAATAGTCGTGTATTATATTTCTCAATATTTTCAATGTTCTGTCTGCTTGGATTGGCTACCTGGCAAGTTCTCTATTTAAGAACGTACTTCAAAGCAAAAAAACTGATTGAATAGAAAATGAGAAAATGACAATTGTATTTTTATTTTTGTACAAAGTACTGTCAAATTTTTTGGAAAATGATTTGGTGTTATTTATTTCTTCATATTGATCTGTTTTGTACGAAATAAGTTGTTAATAAAATTTTAAAATTATCATTATGTCATGAAACAGAAATTTTTATTTTGAACATTTACATTTAAACAATTAAATGCAAAATTGAGGTACTTAAAATATAATGAATTCAGTCCTTTTTACTTTAAATATTTGTATTTGTTACTTCCAATATCTTGCTGGATACTTTTTTTAAACAAGTTTTTCGAAAAAGTCACAAAAGTACATAAGCGATTACAGAAAAAGTCAAAACTGGTGTAAATACTATTAAAAAACTGGCTTGATTCTCATAAACTTTCTTTAAATATATCTAAAATCTCTTTTCTAGCATTTTCCTGTACCAAAGTAAATATGCCTTCTTTCAACATAGAAATATATGAAAACAAGTTCAAAATTATTCTGTTAGGGGGCCCGACAGGTGTTTTTCGTAGTTGCCACAGATTAATTGTTCATTCCAGAATGACGTCAGTGACAGGTCTGCTGTATTTGCTGGGTGGCAGACAAATTCATTTCATTACACGTTTGCGTATGTAGACATTGAGAGTGTTGCTTTTTAATTTCGTTGAAATTTATAGAAAATGCCAATTTACATCTAACAACTAGACGAAGGTGTATTTTCTGTTTCGACCATTTATACTACGTAGATATTGTTTGTGCCCGACATTATTTAGGCATGGAAGGGGAAGGACGACAATGTCATAGAAGTACCTTTCTGACGGGCCACGAAGATATTTTAAATGCTGCAATAAAACGTCTATTGAAAATATTATACATTTTTATTAGCTAAGTTTAAATATAAACGAAAAATATTTTATATTCAAATGTGGAAATACTGAATTTATTAGAACACACTACGCCTATGCCGACTTAAGCTCTAACCACCTTACGTTAAAAATCTTAGATGTGACATGTAGGTTTGGTATGTCCGGGGGGGGGGTCCAGAGTGCTGAGTCATTGATTGGTCGTTTTCAAATTTCAACATGGTTTGACCAATGAGAAATCAGTATCGACGTAGTTTGACCAATGACAAATCAATACCCGACGTACGCTGTCCGCATTACACCCCTCTAACTAACAAAATATTACATGATTCCGTATCTAGCGCAGCATAATTGATAGAGCTACCGCCTTATTCCATGATTTTTTATAAGCCACACATTTCCGAACCATATAAAGTCCATAAAAACAAATAAAGCGTAAAAAGTATCCAATAACAAAAATGAATATCCTTTACAATTACAACCTGAAATTGACAAACATTGTTGCCAAATTGCTAAATACCAGGCGATGTAAGCGGAATTAGTATTTCAAAAATTTATAAACAATATTAACATTACATGCAACCTGACAACATTGAAATGTCTGCAATAAAAATTAATATCGCTGTTGAATTGATAGAAAATATTTGGATATCAAATATGAATGTTTATAAGTGAATATTTATTAATTGCACGAATAAATACTATATTTTATGGTATATTTATTCATATTCAAGTTTACAACAAACTTATACTCTAGAAATTACCGATAGGTACAAGGCCCGATATTTTCTAAGAAAAAGAAGTGTCTAAATATCCAAGTCAAAGGGGGCCAATCAAAATATAATAGTAGAAATTTAAATATAAAGAAGTTAAACGGTCGTTTATTTACTTTATTTTCAGTCATAGACAAATTTATATACTGTTATATTTCAGTCTCTATTTTAACATTTTTAAGAATTAATAAGTGGATATAAACTGTGTCTTTATAATTCAGTTCCAGATTTAACATTTTTATAAGCATCATGTTAAAAAGATCTAGTAGCAGTAGTCACATTCCAATAAAAATGCTTGGTTATAATACTGGCAGTAAAGAACCGGCTAGAAGATCAAAATCTAATTCAAGGTACCATATTTATTTTATAATAACATATAAATATAATTAATAAATTGATTCAATATATCATCGGCTCAATGTGATAAACTGATACATGTTTTGTGATAATTTACAACAGACACAAAACAAGTATTTATAAACTCTTGAACGTCAACTGCAAAAAAGTTAAAAGTATGTAGTGGACAAAAAATATTGTTTTGATGGATTAGTGTGTTTTTTATTCTAAAGATATTCAAGTTTATAATATCTTTTAAATCGCAGTCTAAATATTGAAAATTGGTAGTAAAATAAGGAAATAAATTTTTATCCAACAACTTATTACACTTTGGGAAATTATTTACTAAATACTGTTTAACCAGTAACAGCAATCAAGCTTTATGTCGGTAAAGCCAACACTCACTTGATGGCAGAACTACATGAAATATTTACCAAAATTATCGGCTATTTAAATGCCTAAAAAATAATTTTTCTGCTCCACTATTTTTTTTTTATTTTTAAAGTTCTGCTAGCTTTACCGTAAAGCTAGCAGAACCGCAGAGAATTTTAAAAACAATTATACCAAAATTATCAGCTATTTAAATGCTCAAAAAATAATTTTTTCGCTTCAACATTTTTTTCTCCAGTATTTTTTTTATTTATAAGGTTCTGCTAGCTTTACTGCAGAACTGCAGAGAAATTTAATAACAATTATACCAAAATTATCCGCATCCTCGCCTGTATCTATATGACAGAATAACCCTGTACATTATAATTTTGTTTTAAAAATTCATTATTAAAAGTATATTTGGCAATACTGTAAGTTATATGAAATTAAGCGCAAATTCCTCAGCATTAACTCCTTCCGTATAAAACAAATACATGGTAATGCCTAAAAATAGGGTAAGCTGTTTAACACGTGAAGTTGACAATATATTGTATTAATATACATTGTACTTAGATTGAATGAGGCGAAGCAAGCCACAAAGAATCCGTCTTCAGAAAGAAAAAGAAATCCTTCCTTGGAAAGAAAAAGAAATCCTTCCTTGGAAAGAAAAAGAAATCCTTCCTTAGAAAGAATAAGAAATCCTTCCTTGGACAGAAAATCAAATCTCTTAAGTGTGGTTAAAATGACACCTTTACAAAGACCTTCAGGAAGTGGTTATGGCTTCAATAGACCAACGCCTTTATCAGCTGGATCTAGTAGCCGTAGTTCTAGAGCAAAGGTCATTAATGTTAGAATATTGTAGTTAAATGGTACTTTAAACTTTATTCAGCTGTGGGAAGTATACAGATAAAATAATACAATTAAAAGGGATTATACAGTGTGCTATAAAACTACAATATCCCAACAAATAAAAACAATTTAATTAAATTTTGAAATAATTAAAAAATGCCTAGTAATCTAGCGATACTTTATTTTTTAGTTGTCTCCGGGTATAGGACTTGGTAAAAAATTATTTTCTAAAAATTTTAATAATGCAAATTGGGTGGGCAAACAGCATACAAAGGTATTTTTATATATTTATAGGTTCTCACATAATAAGTACATATTGTTTTCTTTTAGGTACAAAATTTTGTAGCAACTCATAGCTCATTATTTGATCTCACTGTTGTTAATCCAAATAATATTAAACCACCAACAATGAAGGGTTTTGTTTGTCTAATCAATGTCATTCTACAACAAATATTTGAAAATGTAAATATTACCCAAGAAAATTATAAAGAAGAACTTGTTAAATGCCTAAAGTTGATACGTTATCCTGGATCAATAACTGTTTCAACTTTAAAATCAGGTAAGTTAAAATAGATGATATATTTGTGTAGTTTTTTTCTTTTCATTCGTTTTAGTCAATACAATGCACTGCTGGCCTCATGTCATAGCAATGTGTGGTTGGTTGATAGATAAACTTCAATTAACCGAAACGGGATATATAGATATTTCTCTTTTACCAGAAGAAGAAAGACGCAGACATTTATTACAGGAGGTAAAAATATTTAAAATGTGCTTCTTAGAAAAATGTACATACACAGTGTAAATTGGTGAATGGATATATTATTTATTTATTAACTCATTTAAAAATTATAGGGTTAGTTCATGACCCATTTAAACCTTGTATCTATAATAGATTTTGTAAATATTTCAATTTTACATTCAATTTAAAAAATCCAAATTTTGAAAGGATTTAATATATAAAGAATAAACATTAAAACTTAAACTCTATAAAAATTGTATTCTTCATTTTTTAATTTTTAATTATTACCGGAATATTGAAAGAATTTGCAATTTGATATCTGGATCAAAATAAATACATCTTCTAATGTCAGCACCCTAATCCCAGTTAAGTTTTGTATTAATTTATTGTATTTAAAATCAACAAATTCCACTAATTTTTCTCTTGTTCATATTGTTTCAGTTGTTTTTGAACAATGTTGAAGAATCTCACAGATTATATAATTTTAAAGAAGAAGCTACAGACGAAGAACATAGGAATAATTACGAGACTCAGTTTAAAGAGATATTGGGTATAGACGAGGACACGTATCATGCTGTTAAAGCTTCGTATGATCAAAAACTGAAGTACAAAAATAATCTTGAAATGGATGTTAAAAATTTATTAGAAGAAAATGAGGTTATATATAGTGTTAATTATATCTGATTATTGCTAATAGATTAATATCGATTTTTAGAATTTAAAAAAAACATTAAATGAATTAGAGGATAGTTTGCTAAATCAAAAAGAAGAAAATGCATCTCAGAAAGCAGAAATCGAAGTTGAAATGGTTCATTTCAAGGAAGTTTACCAAAAACTTCTAATAAAAGATAATGAATTGAAAATCAAAATAATGAGGTTGGAAGACAGTTTTAAAACCCAGCCATGCAGTTATCAAAAGAAAATGGAATTGATCAACAAAATTGAAGACTTAAAAAATGAAATTAAAGTAGTTAGAGGAAAATTTGATCATGCTTATAATATCAAACAAAAATTTGATGTTAAACTGAATGAAGAACGTGAAAAGGTATCTAGTAACATATTTGATATTTCAAATATTTCTATGTATTTTTTAGCTACAATCTAAAGTGATTGAGTGGAACAGAAACCTAATGGAAGTTTGTATAAAAAAACCTTCATTAAAAAAGTTATTGCTTGAAGAAAAAGGTTTTCATTCTGACAAATACCTAGAAAAATGCCGTAAAGTTTTTAATCTAACACAACAAGTTGAAAAAGAACTAACAAAATCTATAGAAGAGACAGAAGATGTAATTAAGCAGTTGAAAATTGAATTACAGCAACTTCAAATGGAATTGGAAACGGAGAATAATATAATGGATGAGATAATGGTGAAATGTGAGAAGTTATCTGGAGAAAAAGCTATTTTAGATACCAATATAAAACAGGTTGGTAATTTCCTATATGTAAAAGATTAATTTTGCTTCTAGCGATTATTGAAACTTGAAACAAGTATTTAAAATGTATGAGAAATATAAATTGAAAAATATTTATTAATGTATATTTAGTTTTGGTCCATCATATCTTTGATTTTTAGGCATTAACTGATTGGGATATTAAAAAGAATAGCTTATTGGCAAAGAAAAATTCATCAGATGATGACCTCATAAAGTCTTTCGATGAAGAAAATGCAACTTTAATGCAGGAAAATGAAAAATTAATTGTTAAAGTAAATGAGTTTGGTAGAAACGCCATTAAGTTTTTTGCTGAACTGAATATACTAATTGATAATACTGTTAAAGAAATGAATGTTATCATGATCGCAAAGCAGATGCAAATCGAAGATTATATTGAGAAGAAATTGAAAGAAAAGAAGGAACTTCTAGAGGTTTTGAAACATTTTGTTCAATAATGTTTTGTGTGTTATGTAAATAAAATTTTATTATTCTCTTTAATTTATTTGTGTACCATGTATTTCGACCCGTAAAGAAAAAATATGGACTTAAAAAAGTGGCTTGGATTATTTTTATCAGGAAATGGAAAAAATCTTTCGTTATACCTCAACTTTTGACTCTTACTAACAATTATTGTTTTATCAAAATTTTTAGCACCTTATAATGTAAGCTAAATATAATTTACATTTTTTTCTCTAGGTCAATAGAACTAGCTAGAAAAAAATGTTTGAGCAATTTGTACTTGAAAATCCAAGATCTATTTAAAAATTATAGATCTGATGAATATTGAGATTAGGCAAATCTGCCGAAACAATAATTGGTGAAATTTTTGTTCGAAAACGTTGGGCCTTTTACTATTTAAGTATTCAGATAAGAAAAAACGAGAACTTTTTACCCTATTTTTTAGGCAATCTTCAATAGAAAAAGAAGAAAAATGTCAATACCAACTTCAATTTTCATTGAATGAAACGAAGAAAAGGGTAAACCCAATTTTTGTCTTTTGGTTCAAACAACAATTTTAGATATTCTCCTTTATATATAGACATAGAGTATAGAAATCGTATAATCCTAAATAAAACAGTTAGTATCATGTCCGCTAACAAAAAAAATGAGGAAGGATTGGAACATATTAAAAACGCTGAAAAAAGGTAATTGTACAATAACTTGGATAAAAATATATTTACAATCTATTATTTTAGGTAAAATCTTGTACTAAATGATTATCTGACTTTAATAATAATTTCAAAAAATATATTTTCTATATTGTGTAGGTCAACCTACACAGATTTTAGCTTGCTTTAATTTTTGAAAAATTAATTTAACTATATCTACGATTTTTTTAGTTTAAAAACATCTTTGTTAAAGTGGAGACCTGATTATGAAAATGCTGCAGATGAGTACAATAAAGCAGGTATGACTAAAATTCAAGAATAGAAAACAATGATTTTTAAGGAACTTTATTGAAATAAAGCAGAAATGATTTTTTTCCATAACTTTCTTGTTTTAGCTACATGTTTTCGAAATGCTAAATCGTTCGAACAGTGTAAGGATTGTCTACTAAAGGCAGTGGAATGTTACAAACAAAATAGAGCGTATCCTTTTAAATATAACCAAAGAAAAATAACATTATGTGACTTTGGATTAAAGTATTTTCTTAATCTGTAAACTTCATGTAGCATATTTATCATTGTTTTTATTTTGCCAAGTCAAATAAGGTACACATGTGAATGTTGCTAAATGGGGAATAACAACAAAAGAATTAGTACATGACATCTTATAACTTGTATTTGTAGTATATACATTTAAAATTTATGTATGTTCTGCCGAATTAAAATATATTTACAACTATTTTTCTTAACAAAAAATTAGGTTGTTCTATGCAGCCAAAGCTCTTGATCAATGTATTTTAATATGTAAAGAGTTAGGTAGTTTAAAAGATATTAGTTCATATGCAGACAGAGCAGCTAATATGTATCAAACTCAAGGAAATGCTGAATCTGCAGCTTCTTCATTGGATAAAGCTGCAAAAATTTTAGAATCACAATATCCTGAAGAGGCTCTTAAGTTATATCAACATGCAACTGAAATTGTAATGGTAAGTACCTATGTATTCGGTAATTTCTTTGAATTCTTCTTAATTTAATTGACAGTGAAAAAATCTAGTTCCATCTCATTTTTGTGACTTGTTTAGATGAGCAAACTTTTTTTATTATTTATCTAAAACAATAAAAAGCTATATTGTATTTAATTTAAGATACAAGATAATACTAGGCAAGCAGCAGAGTATACTAGCAAGATTGCAAGACTACATGTAAAATTACAGCAGTAAGTAATATATTATATTTCAACCAATAATCAATATCATATCTGATAATATTTATTTTTATTATACTACTCTGCAATAACTCGGATATGTAAAAATCATTTTATTTCAACTCCTCTAATTGTTTAATAGGTACATGTATCAATTAATAAAGGTGCGCAAAGCAATAAACAAATTATTTGTCGTTTTAGATATGACTTAGCTGCAGATGCCATTCGAAGAGAGTTGGGCTTACATCAACAAACTGAATCTTATCGGGCAACAGGTCGCCTAACAGTTGCTTTAGTTTTAATTCAATTAGCAAGGGGAGACGTTGTGGCTGCTGAAAAGGCATTTAAAGAATGGGGTAAATATTATATTTAACATATTTGTATTTTTTAAACACTATCAGTAGTATAATCCAAATATATATTTTAATTTTACTTTTTTTATTGATAAAAAGTACTAATTGAGACCTTTACTTTTATGTATCATAAAGCAAGTGTTTGAAATTTTCTTACAGGTAATTATTGTGAAGCACCTGAACTACAAACTTTAGAAACACTTTTACAAGCTTACGATGAAGAAGATCCGGAAAATGCTAAAAGAGCATTAAACAGCCCTTTTATAAAACATATGGACGTGGAGTACGCCATTCTTGCTAGAGACATGCCGTTACCTGAATGTTCCGTTCCACAATCTCAAGCTGCGACAAGTGATACTTCCAAAGCATATGGTGATGAGGTAATATCACAATTTATTATTTAGTAGAAAGTTGTCCTCAAAAAATTACTGAACCAAAATTTATTTTTTTATGTTTGTTTTTTTATAGAACCTCACAGAAAATGCTGATGTATTTGAAAATGATTCAAACACGTCACCAAATGCAGAAACTAAAGATGAAGATGAATTTGCTGGAGGATTATGCTAAGTAACAAAATATGTGAAATATATTATCTACACGAAAATAGATCAGTGGAGACTTATTTTTAAGTGGACATCTCCTTTGTATTTTAGTTTAATTATATTGTGCAAAAATGTTAGAAAATACAAGGAATTTTAATATTAAATTTGCACCACTGCATTTAATATTAGTTATGAAAAACTTCCAGTTACAAGTAATTGTAAGTTATAATTTGTTACAATTGTCAAGTGCTGAGCTGTGATTATCATTTCTATGTCATAAACAATAACTAATAGTAGTCAGATTAAATTATGTTTTATTGAATATATGATCAACCGTAATATGTCACTAGTTGAAAATCACAATTCTTTGAAAATTAAAGATTTTAGCAATAATCGAATCGAATCACACAAATAAAAAAATGCTTTTTACATTTTAAACATTTAGAGTAAAGAGGGTGTTTCAATATCCGGCTGATAAAGGTTAACAAGAATTACTCATTCTTCTAGACACTAGATGCTAAAAGTTCAAATATAAATATTTTATCCTAGAAAGGCATCAAATTTTAGATAAACGGAAACATGAATCAGTTCTACCTTTTGCCTTCCATTTATTTCTAGGTCAGCTATATATAGTAGATAAAGAATAGGCCTGAAGACGTTACCTTTTGAGACTTTAGCCTAGCTAGAATGTCGAATTAGGAAGTGACTGATTTGTAGAATTATGAAGAATTATCATTTTGAAGAGGAAACCAGACTGCCAATCTCATCAAAGGCCTGTGTAATACCAAGGAACACTTAAGATTCTGGTTATTTTCTACGTGATAGATTTTATAGCTAGATTATTAAAATGTTGGGAGTAATATATTCTGTAAATCGATGTCAGTCGGATATTTTTGTCCAGAAACAACTCGTTTTCAAACAATTTTATAATTATAGATTGAATTGAGCCCATTTGATATACTAGATAAAATATGTAACTTTTCAAATATTTTAAGTGTTCTATTAGATAATTTAAGATACTATCACATTTCATTAAATTTTTCAGCTTGTACAGAAATTTTAAAGTTGTTGTATTTATATTAGTCTAATTATTTTAAATAAATGTGATATAATTTGTTAAAAATGGGAATACTATAAATATTTATTTATTGATGGATTAGTTAGTCATTGCACTGTAATTTTAAATTATTGTAATATTAACGATATTAATTCGATCGTTTGATAAATAAATAAAATGTATTGTGAATGAGAAAATAAACGAAACCAGTTTATGGTCAATTTGTATTAGTCACAACCAGTCAAATCTTTATATAATATTGTAGTAACCTTCTTCCAAGTACCTAAAAAAAGAATTGTTGGTTCTAAAGCAACTAACGAGTACTGGTAATTGCTTGTGTCTGTAAATGTCTTGATTATCAAATGAAAATTATTCTGTATGGAAATTTCTCTAGGCTAAATAATTTTTTATCTAATAACGTAAAATTGATATAGGTTTTGTGGCTTCACAGTGATTTTTTACTAAATTCTTTTTTGAAAATATTACATCAAATGTTTTGAGTTTGAACATTATTTTAATATTAAAGTTCTTCCCTATTTGAGCTCTGATTATGTGTTATTTCAATACAATACGAGTCAACTGTATTTTAACACCAAGTTTCAGAAGTTGCTTGTGAAATATAGTCTGATCCCGTTTTCGCCGCAAGATTCCGGAGCTGTTACTTAACCCTTTTTTTTAAACCACCATTGACGCCTGTCTTTCACCTTCATAATGAGCTATAAACCATCGAGATAGGAACTATTGATCAATCTCGATATTTTTACTTCTATTTACTTTTTCAGGCCCCTGAACAACTTTCTGAATATATAGTAAATATATATAAATGAAATGAAACTCAAAATCATGTACCACAATGAATGGTGCTCTCAGGCTCTCAATTTTTTTTATCCAAAACTCTAAATTTTGTCTTTCTTAAGTCAACCTTGTTGAATCGTGCTTAATTACCTATAATTTTTTCCGTATTAGTTCATGTATCCATAATGTTCCCTACCTTATAATTCCCTATAAAATTTTCACCATTTACTATTGATGTGCATCAACGTTATGCTTTTGTCTAATAATTTAAGTTATATATATATATATATATATATATATATATATATATATATATATATATATATATATATATATATATGGTAAGTTTATTTTTGAAAAAAAATTATATTGTAAATTTCGTACATTAATACTTTTAGGCCTGATGATGGCTAAGTAGCCGAAACTAGTCGCCGTTTACACCTGTAAAAATTTCATTGTGGTACATGATTTCGAGTTTCATTTCATTGAACACGACCACATTTGGGATATAGTAAATAGAATTTAACTCTCATATTAGACAATTACAATGAATTTTCCAGTTGATCTAGTTATATCTCATAATTTTACACTACCAGTATATTTCAATGGAACATTATTGAATTTGATAACTGGAGTAGCACATTTTTTTTGATACTAGTAAAATATTTTTAGTCTTGTTACTGTTAAAGCAGTAAGAATTCATAATAGACCACGAAGCTAGAGAATTAACAGGTAAAAGTGCAAGTATTGCCAATATGTTCTCCTATATTGTCATAAATAAGCACTATAGTGTCATCCGTACATCTAATTTTAGCTGTTATAAAGTTTATTGGCTTATGGTAAATGGAGAATAATTTGGTTAAAATAATTTAAAGCAATGACTTTACATTCTAAGCAGGATTTGATAAAATTTAGTGCAACCCAGCGAATTCAGGACACTCGCCGGCATCAGTGAAAGGTAAAAAGAAAATGTACTAACAAATATAACTTTCGTTAAAACAACACATTTTGAAATAAACTAAACGTACTTGGAAATGTATTCTATTATAGAAAAAACCAATATAATTGTTATTCTTACAACCATTTTTCATAAAAATGCAAAAGTAATTAAATTGCAATAAACGTATTTTTAGCAAAACAATTTGCTGAAAATACGCGCGTACGGGCTTTGTATCTTCATGACGCGTTGTCAGGACATACATTCTTAGTTTCGGATGAACTTTAATTAGTTCTTCCTTTATTTATGTTTGATAATAACTGGCATTGGAATGAATATTTATTTTTTCGCAATTAGTGTGAGGGACTTTCAAACTAAAACAAACTTTATATACCGGATGTCATATTATATTTTCCGGTATTTCAAGAGCTTTTAAACGAATAGAGCTTTCTTTGAAATACTTCACAATGATACAAGTTTTGTTTAGACTCATAAAAGTTTTCTCTCACTTCCGGTTAAGCAAAATGGTGTGTTTTAATCTGCTTTCAACAACAAATTTAGTTTCAGTGAAATAAAGGACAAGTTTCCTACTCTATCGGAAAATACCATTTTTATGCAAAAAATCTAGTGAAAAAACTAACGATAAAAAAATTGTGACATTCTCGTTAACAATATGTCTACTAAAAAATTATTGACAATTAATTGTTGACTGCTGATTTTGCAGGTGTATGCTTAAATATTAATTGAGCATTAATTCTGCACCGATTTAAAAAACCATATACTGGCAGCTAGCAGAAAATATACAGGGTGCCACATTAAAAAAAACACCATTTTGTTTTTTGGTTATCGGAAGCGAGAAAAAAACTTTTATGCGTCCAAACCAAACTTGTATCATTGTGATGTATTTCAATGACACTTTATTCGATTAAAAATTATAAGCTCTTGAAATAATGGAAAAATATAAAGGGACACCCGGTATATAAATTAATAAGAATTAACATTTCTTGTAACAGAATAGCTAAATTTTAACTAATTGTATATATTGTGATAATAATAACGTCCACTCCAATATCTGTACACTAATGTAACCCTAATTTGAAAGTAATTTTTATTATATTGTGTTTTTAATATATTTTTAAAAAGTAGTTTTTTTACAAGAATTTTTAAATACTTAAATCTCATTTTTATAATAAAAAATGCCTAATATCATAGACTGGAACCTTTAAAATAATAATTACTAGACATATTGTTTTACAACCAATCAAACTTAATAAACAAACTTATTAAAAATAAAAGAACTTGTAGTAAAAAAATGTCTACTAACTGTTATCCTCTTGTCCTAATACTATTTAGATATCAATACGCTATACGGAGACACCTTATAATAATTTGATAATATGATCCATATATTAACATTAAATAATTTCATATGATATATATACATAAAGTAAGTATTTAAATTCATTTGTTTAAACTTTCCCACAATTCATCATCTCCCCACTTTTCATTCCAATTCTTCTTAGTGTCCTTTGTTTTTATTTCTTCATTATTAATCCGACTTTGTTTTTCTCCTGTAAATTTATTAGTGGCGGCGCTATTGGAAGTATAGTTTTTTACATCGGTTTGATAGCTGTTACTTTCTTCATTTTGATATCCACTCCATTCACCATCCCAACTTTCATTTGGTGATTTTGAACTTGAAGCTCTGGAACAAATAAAGTAAAAATTTCATTCAATGCATTCTTAATTTCCTTATATATTTAAAATCAATATTACTTTATACTTTAAAATATACTTAAAAGCACTAGAAATATTATTCCCTATTGATTAATGATAAATGTAACATTATTTATTCATAACTTTTAGATTGTATCATTAATATTTAAAGAAAAACTTACTTGGATCCATGTTGGCTACTGTAACTCCAATCATCTCCTTTAACATACCCATTTCCTTGGCTATAAAGAGATGATTTTTCACTAGGAGAGTAGTTATCACCTGCTACCTCTCCATATCCTCCAGAATTATTAGGACTATTTAAGTTATTTACTTCTTTCCATCCTTTTCTACTTAACTCGCCCATCTGTTAACACATAAATAACACCAATCATTAATGTGGTACTTTTATCAATGACTAAAAACAAAAGTTTATAACAAGTAAAATTAGTGGGAGTTTTAAGGAAAGCCTTAAGAATAAAAAATGTGTGCTCTCCTCTGACCAGATTCTAAAACGTCCTAACAACAAAAATGTAAAAATTACAAAGGTATAACTTCATTAATACAAAATGAAATCAAATGTAATACAAAGAACACCACATAAAGCAGTAAAAAATTAAATATGATAATAACAACGTGAATTTATCAACAGCCGATAGTTAAGCAAATAATAAGAACCTGTTTAAGAAAACAATAATATTTAATAAATCGAAAGAAATTAATGGAAGTTTATTAATTTCATTAAAAATGGGGGATACCAGTAAAATTAAGGTTTCATTAAATGCCGAAAACTTACATCAGTATCAAAACTTAAAAAAGTAAATCCTGTGTATAAAATTAACAAAGAACCACTATCTGCATCTTTGTTTAACATAGCTTTAAAATGAGTTGGAGCAGATCAGCAGGAATACTATAAAAAAAATAAATGTTGAGAAAATGACAGTAGCAATCAGTCATTTTATGAAATGAACAAGTTTAAAAATATAAGAAACTACTGACAAGTAAGACAAAAAAAAAGAATATATGAAACTAATTAGATCGGTGATGATGTATATGAGACGAAGTGCAGCAAATGAAGAAAACTTAACGAGTAGTGGAGAGAAAAATATTATTCTTATTCAAAAATAAGCAAAAACCAGGGAATCAGGAAAGAATATTTCATTAAGTAGTAAAATAAATGGGAAGAAAAATGATACCATTATAGCAAATTTTGTATTAAATAAATTTTTTCCATAAAATAAGACACTCAGAATTTTACATTTTTAGACCCCTCCTTCTCCCATCACACTTTCAGCGACCCCCCTAACAAATATTATGTCACAAAAGCTAACTCACACCTGAACAAACGATTTCTTGTGATTAAAAATAGTAGAGAATGACTTTCTATCGTAATGAAAAAATGTTAAGAACTGTTGAGTTAAGAAAAAAATTTAAATAAAATTGATGAACTGGGAACATCACAGTTATTTGGATCCTCCAACCACTACCCTTATCATATCTCGTCACCCTAAACAATACCCCTCTCTCCCCCTTATTTGCGAAATTATTTTATGAACGCCCCTTTCTATTTTATGATAAAATTTCTTTGTGCAACAGTTTAGATTTTTTCAACCATTTTAATTTTGAAATGGAAGCCATCAAAAAGAAAATGCAAACTGGACCAAAAAAGTAAGAGATAATTAGTAATACCAGAGAGAAAGTTAAAAAAAATAGTTAATTTGTATTTAAATAGTATAATTAAAATGCTATTTAAAATCTCACTTTTTCTTGTATTATATTTGTTGGCGAGAAAGAAAAAATGAAAATATTGAAGAATTAAAATTGTACAATTTAAAAATTATGTAAAACTGAATGAAAAAAAACTAAAAATCGAAATAAAAAAAAATATTAAAAAATATTTTATTTAATTATGTTAACTTCTCCACTCCATTTTTTAGTAAATTTCTTTTCATAATTCCAGTTTTGCATAAAAAAATTGATTTTATCATATACATTACCTTATTTGCTAAAGTAGCAACTTGGCAACCAACTTCTTCTAACAGATTTCCCTCTTTAACCTAATAAATGCAACATAATAAAATCATAAATTAACAAAGCAAAATAAATTAAAGTGAATAAAAACAAAATAAATACATAAAAATAAAATCCACTATTCTGATTTAGCTAAATCAACATTCCTAATATACAAAGGCTACTACTTCTAGATTTATTTTTATTATTATTAAATTTAAAAAACTAATAGCAAATCAGCTTTAATATTACATTAATCAGCTGACGTCACAATTAGGAATTTGTCAAGTGACACGTATTCCCTAGATCTCATTTCGCATGAGCACAAACCTTGCTCAAGTACTGCTCGGATCAGGCTCATGTGTTTGCTTGAACATTGTCGCATGAGTACTGATCCAGATGCCATTTTAGTAATGGCTAATGCTTTATTCTGTGGTAAAATCTGAACAGACACAAACATCTTACTATACACGTCCATTAAGCACGAACGAATTATTGTTAACATGATGTTCCCCTTTGAAGTACCGACGAACAACGGATACGTATGAGCTTTTCGATTCAGCGACGTCATTTTCCACTAATTCGCTCGTTCTAGGCTCATTCGGTGTCTCAGTAATACAAAGACTCTAATGAATACGTACTTTAATGATTTTTATGTGGAGAGAAAATAATAAAAAACTTTTAAGCATGCTCATGAGGCTAGTTTAAAATGTAAGTTTATGACGTCAATATTCTAAAATGGAAACAGTCACTTACAATGTCACAAATAAATCTATTAGTTTCTATATTCAGATAGAACTCCAGGGTTATATATAGTGCTAGGCTACAGGAGAAATTTATACAATGAATCAAATATTACTGAACTAGTATTTCGTATTAAATAAACTTTTCCCTTTTTATTTTGCGATAAAATTTCTTTGGCAAAAATGTAAATGGAACCTGACTGCGTTTATATATTTTGGTATATTTCGAAGAAATATATTTACTTTTTATACCACAATGGAAAAATTAGCTAAAACGACAAAGCAAGAACAATGTAGTAAAAATATTAATACAGATTTCGTAATATTTTGAATTCAAATTGTAGGAAGTAGAGTAAACCAGATTAGAATGAAATTAAAACAAACCTTTTCTCCTACATGTGAACTAACTTCAACTACTTTCTGGGTTGCTAATCCTCCATATTTAACGGCATTTTCTGATGCTTTACTAGCAAGTTTTGTTGCCGACGATGACAAAAATGACCAACTCTGTAATATAATTTTGTTTTTAAATTATTATTAATTTTCACGAACAATTAGAAATATTGCTATAGTTGTAATGGCAGAAAATCTACAAAACTGATTATATAAGGATTAAAAAACACAGAACATTCTTATAGAAATTTCGTAATGTTTTAAATGTTTGTATAATACAACTTTCCTATGTTAAAAATAGAACTAAACGTTAGAATTTAATAAAAAGGTTTTTAAGTACAACTTACATTAGCTAATGATGACATAGCAGTATCTACAAATTCTTGGGATTGGCTACGAGGAGGAACTTCTTTTGAATACCCAAAGCCACTATATTTGCCTCCTTGACTAGGTGGAATGTGACTAAAAAACTTGATGTGTAGAGGAAGTTCATGACAAACTTAAATAACAGATTATTATATACCACGGGATTAAAATGCAAAATATAAAAAACAATTCAATGTCTACATTTTTCAGTGTTATCACACGTAACACGATTCATTAATGGAATATACAATATTTGGGGACCAATATACAATTGTAGTAAATAAATTAAAAAAAAAAACATACTTTGGCCTATTTGCATTTTCCATTTGCCTTTTAACAAAAAAGGCTTGAGTCTGATCCTTAAATTCTAGGGAATTAATATTTTGATAACCATCATAATTATCATAAGATGCTGACTGGTAAGAAGCAGGAGATGAATAATTATCTTTTGGTGTAGACTGCCGAGTTGAGCCAGCACCAATCAAAGAGCTTGTAAAATTTTGAGCTGGAGATTTTTTCTCGTCCCAGGGATCTCCTTGAGCCAAAGTTGCAATCTACAAAAAAAAAACAAATAGTGTTGGGATGCCTCTATCCAAAAACATGATTAGTTTTAATCAAAATTAAATCTTGAAAAAAGAATAATAAAATACTTTTAAACTAAAACAAAATAAATCAAAACAATGTTTATTGAGCTACAAAAGGCCATTGACTGAAGTACTTCAGTCTTATGGAAATCATTACTGATAATTAAAGCTTACATATATACAAAATTGAATTAAAAATGAGCGATGACAAAAATATTTAATCTCAACTGTACCACAGATATTTATTATAATTCATAATGTTAATTAAAGATAAATTAGATAGGTCAGTAGAAATAATTGATTTTTGTAGGGCAGTATCCCAAAATATAATGCTTAGATAGAATAAAGGGGACTTGTTGAAAATTAATTCAAGACAATAAATTGGGAGTCGAATGATTTTAACAATATTCTCTATTTGCAGACACATTTTCATTTGATTTAATGATATCTGTAAATTTAAGATGACTCTTTGTAAATTGTATCAAGTACAATTAGGGTATATAAAATAAATTGTAGAGAAAAGGTGACCCAATGTGGCAACTTTTGGATGAGAGTAAATCAGCTGGAAAGGATATAGTAGATTTTAATTATAATGAAGCATTTTTCTAAAAAGTCCTTTACTTTAGATCAGAGTAAATTAGGTGATATTAGTATAGGTAATTAAAAAATAGATAATACCTTATCTTTATACAGCGCCGCTGCTTTAGTATTGTACTTTTGTTGAATTGTCATACAGTCATCCCAATCTGACTGTTCTTCAAAAAATACTCTGGCATTTCTATTACCTCCAACTTTCATTTTTTCAAGTTCTATATCTTTCCACTTATCCATTGTAACAGAACGTACAAAAGATAAATGCACTCCTAAACCTCGATGTTTTCCTGAACATTCTAAGCAAATCCATATTCCATATGTGACAGATACCCATTGAGGATTTAAAGTGCCACATTCAAAACATTTCTGAAATCAAATTTACATAAATTTTAAAATAATTATTAATAAATTTTACTTACGTCGTTTTCATTTTTGGGCTTTAATTCTTGTAAAACTCTACGTGTTCTGGGACTTGCCATTACAATTTCCTTATTCGAATATTTCCCTTTTATAAATTCCCGTTGTGATTTATAAAACTAGAAGTACGCTCAACTTAAAGAATTAAACACATATTCTTTAAACTACCAAACCCACAGATAAATATACCTAAATTGCCTAAACCTAAAATTCATAAAAATATGTGTTCACGTCAGCCATCCACAGTCCACACACACACTTGACAGTTTTGACACTGTAAGTGTCACTGTCATTCCGTGACCACTGACAGTAGGTGTCACTGTTGCAGTGTTGCCAGTGACAAATCACAAAATATCCGCAACTCTGCCCCAAAATACCCGACTTTACACGGGTGGAATTCCAAAATACCCGCATTTTACCCACTTATAATTTGAATTGTTTGTCAGTTAGTTATAACGTTTCTTTTTAATGTATACAACAGATTACAATACAAATTGCAACATGCAAATGCAACACAAACAAGAGCTTCCTTCTTCCAACTTTCCATTTGAAAAAAGTGCTTAAATTGAGAATAATTAATCTTCTTCTTCTTTTTCCATCAGCTGCCAGGGTTATTTTCTATTGGACTTTGACATCTGACGAACGTGAATTATGTGGAAGTGTGTTTCTAAAAAATCCGTGAAACTACAAACTTTTTAAAACTTTATTTCCATTTGGACTAACCTTAAACACAGTAAAATTATTATGTATTATCATTTTACTGTGCTAAACAAATACGTAGCAATATTTTGTGACGGTACAGGAACAGATACTAACCGTGACTGAAAAATCACAGGTCATGAAATCACAACACATCTCTAGAGTGATGTTCATAATCAGATTAATGACATTCAATAATCGGATGATCATCCGAAATAAATATCACACAATATCCGACTCGGCTGAAAGCCGATTTCTATTCTATATCACCGTTGAGACAATGACATCACTCATACTCATCACTTTTATGATTGTTCGGTTATTTTAGTCGCGTGTACAGTGTACAAATCGGTTATTTTGATTCAGATACTTCAGTATGATATTCGATATTCCAATAATCAGATTATCGATTATTTTTCATTTGAATTATCACATCTCTAAGCACTACCTAGAAATTACAAAAAAGAAGTTCAAACAAACCATAATTTTGGTATATTTTAAAAATTAAATAAGACAATAAAAAATATCCAATAAACAAACACAATCTAAATACTCACGAATGATGTCATTTATGGAAATATGTTTATGGGATCTGCACCTGTTCTCAATTCTCTAAAAATAACAGTTCCGTTCTTAAAAATAACAGAAGTGATATCGTTATCAGCTATATTTGTCCAACAACTAAAACGACACCTTCAGCATCCCCACTTCTCTACTTTTCCCTTTATTCTATTGTTCCCCACTTCTCTAATTTTTAACGTAGAGGTCGTTTTCGTTTAGTTGTTGGACAAAGTTTAATAAAAATTTTAAAACATATATACATAATTTAAATTCTGGGTACCTAGTAAAACATTAAAAAAATAATTTACCTGTAGTTAAATAGGTTACAATGGCTTTAGCAATAATATTAAGAAAAACATTGAATGTCCAAGGTATACTAGATTTTTTAATTATTGGTTATGCAATATTATTCATTTTAATTTTTAGGTGCACAAAACATTTTGAAAAGTACCATAAAAATTGATTCTATCAGACCTTTTGCTCAAATTTTAAATGGAATCCAAAAAGAACCTAAGAAAATTTCCAATGCTGTGGTATTTAGTTGTCCAAAAAGGTCTATGTCGGGTGATCATGGCAAGTTATGGACAATTGAAAGGGTAGCATCACTAGCACTTCTGGGAATAGTTCCTCTAGCCATTATTACACCTAATACTTTACTTGATGATGTACTTGCGGCCACTATGGTTATACATTTTCACTGGTAATTATTATTTATATTAATTACACAGCACGCTCAGTTATTTATCTCACGATGTTAAACTTTCTATAGGAGAAAATCTAGATTTTTAGATGACTATATCAGTGGTTAACAAGATTAAATCTGAGAGATATTGTCAAAGCACAAATCATTTTTTCTTTACTTGTTAAAACGAATATTCTGAATAAAATTTATATGGTTTTCTGTTTGTCCAATAAATATGTCAACATTTTGTAAACAAACCAACTATCTTATGAAAATATTAATTTCTCAACAGTTCTACATTTGCTATGTCTGACGAAAAAACATTTTGGACAAAATTGAGCATCTACATACTTATCTTGATGTATACTATCCATGTTAAAAGTTTGTAACAACATATTATGAATTGATAAAGACAATTGTCCAAGCAACAAGACAACTATATAGAGTGATTGATATCGTGACAGTTTGCGAAAAAAAAACACTAAATGAGTAGTAGGAATTTTACCAGACATTTGATTTATTACCAAGAATGACATGTTTTGTTCGTATTCATTAAATCTTGACAGTATAATTGCGTTTGCTTGTTCAGAAATTACTTACGAGTAAAATACTTACAAATACATTTTTGAGTACTTGTAGATTGTACGAATATATATATTTTCTATTAGTGCACAGCTCTTCACTAAACCAACTCTGGTCATGACTTAAACTAATTTATTATTTTCAGGGGCTTAGAAGCTTGTGTGGTGGATTATGTAAGACCCATTATAGTTGGACCTGCTCTACCAAAAATTTCACTTGCACTTTTATACTTAATTTCAATATCGACTCTTGGAGGGCTTCTATATTACAATCACACATCCATTGGAATTGGTAATACAGTAAGAAAAGTTTGGAAGAATTAAAAGAATACACGTATATGTCTTTAAATTTGTTATTCAATATTAAATTATTTATAAGTTGCCGTTTTGTTTATTTATTTTAGGCTTTATGAATTAGATTTAATTAAAAAACCGGCAAAATTGAGTTAATTTATAGAAAAATTATTTACAATATATGTACACAGGCTTAAAAATAATAAATAAACATAAACAAATAAATTAAATCATATAAATAATGTGTTTTAATTACTTACATACCCTCGAAGTCTCAAATAAAATTTATAGTAAAAACAAAATATTATCCATACTCAAATGTGGCACAATATTCAATAAAGAATAATGAAAATCAAAGCCATATCACAAATATTTAATATAGAGACATATAATCAAGGCACTGGAAAGTTAAAGAAAAACAATTTTCTTTTATATAATAACAAAAATTTTTTTATTTTAATTTTATATTTGTTTTAAATATATAAATTATCCTTTTTTCACAATAACAACCTCCATAAAACTAATCTATAAACTTAATATTTTTTTTTCGAATTTTCTAATTATTATTTCCTATTTGTAATTTGACTATTAAAATATATATTAAAAAAAATTTTTACTAGTGTAAACTTCAATGTTTTTCCAAATTACAATTCAATTTGAATTTTTTGCAGCAAATTGCACAATTAAAAGATTCGTTCTAACAGATGTGAAATTTTAAATGATATTCTAAATTACATTTGTAAGTGAATTATTTAAGGCAAATTTCACATCAGCGTGAATTTTGAGGTGTCTTTTTAAATTACATTTAATAGTGAATTGTTTAAAACAAATTTCACATTTATAAGATTTCTCGTCGGTGTGGATTTTTAAATGGTTTTCCAAAGTATATTTCCGAGTAAATTGTTTTTGACAAATTTCACATTTAAAAGATTTCTCACCAGAGTGAATTTTTAAATGTTGTAACAAAATAGATTTGGAAGACAATTGTTTGAGGCAAATTTCACATGTAACATGTTTCACATCACTGTGCATTTTTAAGTGTCTTTTCAAACTACATTTAACAGTGAATTGCTTAAAACAAATTTCACACTTATAAGATTTCTCACCGGTGTGAATGTTTAAATGGGTTTCCAAAGTAATTTTCCGAGTAAATTGTTTTTGACAAATTTCACATTTAAAAGGTTTCTCACCAGTGTGAATTTTTAAATGATTTACCAAAGTAGGTTTGGAAGAGAATTGTTTGAGGCAAATTTCACATTTAAAAGATTTCTTACCAGTATGCACATTTAAGTGATAAGACAAGGTCGAATTATGTATGAACTCTTTTAAACAAATTTTACATTTAAAAGATTTCTCACCAGTGTGACTTTTTAAATGATATTTCAAATGACTTCTCCAAGTGAATTGTTTGAGGCAAATTTCACATTTAAAAGGTTTCTCAGCAGTGTGAATTTTGAAATGTGTTTCCAAAGTATTTTTTAGAATGAATTGTTTCAAACAAATTTCACATTTAAAAGGTCTTGCACCAATGTGAATTTTCAAATGTGTTTCCAAAGTACCTTTTAGAGTGAATTGTTTGAAACAAATTTCACATTTAAAATGTTTCTCGCCCTTGTGAATTTTTAAGTGATAATTCAAAGCAGATTTATATGTGAACTCTTTTAAACAAATATCACATTTAAAGGATTTCTCACTTGTGTGATTTTTTGAATGGTTTACCAAAGTATATTTCCGTGTAAATTGTTTGAAGCAAATTTTACAATTAAAATATTTCTCACCAGTATGAATTTTTAAATGATCTCCGTGAGTAAATTGTCTAAGGCAACTTTTAGATTTAAAAGTTTTCTTACCAGTGTGAATATTTAATTTTGAACTAACTGTAAATTGTTTTAAATAAATTTTAAATTTATCTGGTTTTCTATAACTGCAAATTTTTGCAGCAGATTTGTTTGGTTTAGTCATTCCTAAATCTTGATGTAACTTTTTCCGTTTATTGTTTACAGAATGAACCATAAAATGGTTCCAAAATTGAAGTTTTCCATTTAATTCTTTTCCACAAAAAGTGCAAGTTAAAGAGCGCTTTTTAAAGTGTCTATCAAAATGTTTTAATACCAATTTTGAAGATGAGAAATCTGGAAATCAAACAATTTTTAATTATTCTTCAAAAAATAAAAAACTTACATTTTTGGCAAACTAGACATTTAAACATCTTTTTCTTACAAATCTGCTTTGGATGTTTTTGAACACGGTTATCTTTCACACAAACCATATTTTCAGTTTTTAAATCGGATAAATATGTTTTGATATCTATAATTTCATTTTTAATATTACATTCATATTTTTTGCAATTATCTTCCTTTAGGATCAAACGATATGTTTCATGAACTTTCTGGATATCTACTTCAGAGTTTAATAAAGGTTCAGAAATAACGTCTATTAAATTTTTGGAAAAACATTCTTGTTTCACCTTATCTCTTAATTCGAGGTCTAGAATTTCACATTTAATATCACTTTCATTAAACTTCAATTCTTGTTTTTGGTAATTATCTTCCAGAGGAAATGAACGTGCTTCTTCAAATTCCTGGATTTCTACATCAGAAGGTGATAAAGGCTCAGGCTTAACTTCTATCAAATTTGTTTCAAAACATTCTGGTTTGATTTCCATTTCTTACGTTTTTGTACATAGAATTAGTCTAGAGAAATTGGGAACACAACAACAAAAACAAAATACAAACCCAAGTGAGATCACAAGTCCAATCCCAATTTATTTATTATTTCTTTTTTCTTAAAATGACAGACTTCAGGCAGGTTTACTAGTAATTTTGTGTTAAAATATATATGGTGGCTAATCTGTTTGGATGTGTCTACTCGGCCAGTACCAAGTTTAAAAAGTAGTGAATTATTTGAACATAATATGCGTAACAAATATAATTACACCGAATATAATTTAGCATATTCTAATCTATTAGTAAATATTTATTATTCTGAAGAAGGCAGAAAAACTGTTGAAAATTTAGAATATCTATATCCTTTATTCCAACTTTAAATAGTATCAATAGACATTACCATTTTTGACTGATTTTTAGTTAGTTTTTTTTTCGCCAACTCAGCTGGGGTTTGTCAAAAAGTTAAAAGAAATATTCTATACGCTCACTCTCCATAGCTGTGACTGTATACACAAGCGCCTGTTACGACGGGAGACAATTTTGATACTGGGATCGAGAAATATATTCAATAACAAAACGTGCTCGCTTTTATCTATTTTTCAATAGTATGTGTTCTGGCGCCACTTATGGTACAATTGTGCAATATTTGACAACACTGTGAAGTAGTATTCGCAAAATGGCGTCAAGGTTAAATTTCTGTGTCAAAAAAGATTCTCCTATAAGTGGCCATACTGACTATATATGTACTGTGGTGCAAATAACACGTTAGGGGGGTCGACAGATATTTAGCATCGTTGTCACATTAACTAGATAGGTGGCGTTATCGGGAGATAAATATTCCATATTACGGGCATTCGTCATTAGGTTTTTTCTGATTATTTGGTAAAATGAAAAAAAAAAACAAATATTCGAATTATGATTACTATCACTAATAGCCATTAGTTTTGTTTACCTCATTGTTTTATACAGCTATATCTAGATTTTGTGTTTAGGTTAATTTTAACAAAGTTGTATTGTTATATATTTTTTCAGAATTATTTTAAATTTAAGTTGCTTCAAACACTAGAACTCTTAGAACTAGGAAACTAAGCAAGTAGAAATCACTCTCTCTCTCTCTCGTAAATTGTTTGAATTGAATTTTTTCTCAACTATCAAACTTTATTAAAAAATCTGTCCCAAAAAATCATTTGAATTTTTTATAACTAGAAAATCACTTATTCCTACTCTCAAAAAATTGTTAGGATTTTCCTCAAAAACAAAATCAATGTCTCCTATCTAAAAATTGTGTGATTTTCTTTAAAAAAAGTAGAAGTCTCAAAAAATTGTTTGAATTTTTCACTAATAAAAAATCCCTGCATACTTTCAACAAATGTATTTGGATTTTTCTCAGCTAGAAAATCATTTCCTGCTCTCTAAAAGTTGTTTGGATTTTTTCCTAACTAGAAAAGTACTTCTTACTCTAAACAAATTGATATTTCTCAAAAGGAAAATCAATGCCTCTCATCAAAAAACTGTGGATTTTTCCCCATTTAAGAAATAGCACAATAAAAAAGGGGCAAAAAAATTATCGGAATTTACACATTTCATAGTTAAGCATTGTGATATTTTTAATACGAAATATACTGCACATACCATAAATTTCTGTTTCTTTCATTTTGAAATCTTGTAAGATAGAGAAAATGATGATAGTTCCCAATCTATATTAGTGATAAGGTGGTATAAGATATACAGAATTAATAGAAACCTTAATTTTATTATTAACTTACAAAAAATAACATTATGCTTCTGTGACTTAAATATTATTGAATTTTGACCAAAAGTGCTGCCCTCCTATCAGTATTTTGAAATAAAGCTCTTATAAGTGATTTTAATTCCGAAGGTTGAAATTGTATAGCTAAAGGCCCTTTACCATCAGCCCATCTATCATTAATGTCTACTAAGCTAGCCCCCAATACAAAGTTTAATTCATTTAATTTATACCATAATTTAACATATAAACTGATTTCTTTAGGATCGGTAAACAATTTTGGTCCTCTACTAATAACAATATTGATAATATCACCCAATTGTTCTGCAGATTTTGAAGAAATATCTTCAAAATTAATAACAGGAGTGATTAAATGAACACATAACCGATTTAGAATAATACCTAAAGATTCATTGTAGACTTTATATGACAAAACGTTATGCCAAACTGTTTTTAAGAGTTCTTGTTGTCTAAGACACTGTCTTACAGATTTTTCTGTTATTGGTTGTAGCTCTCCTTCTAACATAGCGCCATCTAGTCCACTATCTTTCATAATTTCACCAATTTGTTTGATCTGACCCTTTATGTAAGTGCTAAATATTTCTGTACTAACTTCTATTAACATGGCATTCTCTTCTTGAAATGCATTACTCTGCAAATTTAAAGTTGAATGCATTTTTGGTAGATAAGTTACAGTCCAATTTCTTAAATTATGGCTGATATACAAACAATTATTATGATATAGAGCAACTTGTTGAGGAATTGTTTTTAACAATTTACTATGGTATTCAGGCACAAATGTTGCATATTTTCTTAAGATATTTTTACAAGTTACTAGCAATCTTCCTGCAGACATATCTGAACCTCTAATGGCTTCTTGAAGAATGTTTTCACAATAAACAAGTAGTTCTCGTACTGATTTTGATATTGAACATTGTATGAATTCTTCCAAATTTGATCCCATTGGATTATAAGGTTTTCCTACTTCAATCATATTATGTAAATCTTTCTTCATTATTTGTTCCGATTTTAATAAATACTCTTCGCACTTTTTATTGATAAAATGAAAGTCTATGTTATTTGCATATTCTAAAAGAGAAGCTGTATCTGAGGAAAAAAAATGGGATTGTCTTAAAGTCACTTCTAACTTTTCTGTCTCTTTAATAACAACTTCGTATTGTTTAAGTTCCTCAACTGTAGAAGGTATTGTATCTACTAGACAATGTTTAATAATAAGTTCTGATAAATTGTCTCTTATATCTATGCCAATATATTCAATAGTAGTTAATGGAGTGGTTAAATCAGTCAAAGGGAAATTAAAATTCATCTTCAAGAAATCCAACACTGTTGTTATATGAGAAAAAATTAGCTTATAAGATGACTTTTTACTAGTATCTATTATGTCTAACTTCAATAAAGAAAAATTGGTGTCTGTTTCCACTTTTACGTCTACCACATTATCCACAATGGGTACCAAAAAGTTAACCCACAAAAATCTGGCAAAATCACTTAAAGTATAAATAACAGATTCATTATAAAACATTGCTAACAAAGCTTGGTCCAAGGGGTACGTGTCACAATATATTTTTAAAGTAGCTGAGTTTTCTTCTCTTGTTGTAACCACTTTATCCTGAAAGCAATGCTTTATTTTGTTCAAAAGCAAAGTATTTCTTTCTTGAACAATAGAATTCAGTTCATCAATAACATCTAAATTTTCACCAGATATTTCATCAATAATAACTTTTATGCCGTCAATTTGCTTTTTGCATATAAAAAATTCATTATTAAGCAAAAGCGACGAAAACTCTTCTAATTTTTCGTTGATTTTGCAAAGTGTAGACAGAACTTGCAATGTAAAGCATAGAGTATCCATTGTTCTTATATGTTCAGTAAGATTCTCGCTAGATTTTAATAGGTCTTTCTTTGTAGCTTGTTCCGCATTTCTCATCAGAATTTTCATTTCTTCTTCAAGTTTATGAGCCGTACTGAGTAGTTTTCGATTTTGTTGGGGGCGACCTAAATTGCTGTACTTAATATACACATTGTCGGTATACTGAATTAAATTGTTCTTCAAATCATCTACAGCCAACTTTAACTCAGGAACTTTCTGATTGATTTCATCAATTTCAATTTTCTCTGCCGAGGATAATACTTCAGCCAGGAAATTCATGTCGATATTTTTTAAATAATAAAATATAAAGCTATTTAAATTTCAACACGTCAAAGCGTAACTGACATCAAAGTGACTGACAACTAACTTGAAAGGTGACATATGACATATTATGTGAGTTCTTTTATTCAACAATGGATCCATCAGTCAACCAGCCAGTTGCGATCAAGAATTGTTTAGTAGAACCGTTGTCTGAATAAAGACAATATACAACCGTTGTCTGTTCTTTATTCAGACAACAGTACAACATTTTCAGCACAAGCTCCAACCGCGAAGTTAGTGCAATGGGGTAGTTCCCTCAATGTTGCCAACCTAGGAAAAGGTCTACCAACGGGGAAAGATTATTTTTGGTCAAAATCTACTTCACTATTTTCGCAATGATAAAATATGTGTACAAAATTCTATTGAGCTTTCCAGAATATATCGTTAGCGAAATATGATGATTTTAATAAAATCTTACTTCTGGTTGGTTGAAATTTCGTTGTCAAATGTCATTTCTCATAGGCTGCGTTCATGCCAAATTTAAGTTGGGAGCGCTACACCGTATCGCTACTTTATCGATCAGTGATCGTTCTTGGATTGTTTTGAACGATATATGATCACTAAGTAATGTCATAATTGTCATAACAATTTATAACCTACAAAATACTACTGTTTAGTTTCCTTTTCAATATATCTTGGAGTTATACCGATTATTAATTTAAAGAAAAATGAATGCACAAATTTTTGAACTGGTCGAAGATGGCATGGATTATAACGCGCTAATTGCAGGTGTGCTGGGTCTTGCCGAGCCATTACAATTTAATTTAATTGAGGGCGAACAAAGGCCAAGAAGACCAAGAAATGAAAATTTTTTTGAACAAACCATTCCAAGATTCAACAATGATTTATTTAAAGAACATTTTAGGATGTCTAGACGAAGTTTACAGGTGTGTTTTATCAAAATTTAGAGAAAACAGTCTTATATATTGATTTACAGGTTCTATGCAATATAATAGGAAATCAAATAGTGCACAATAGAGATTTAATAGATTTTAATAAAAAAATTCTTTTCACCATATGGACACTAGCAAAACCAGAGAGTTTTTTAGCTGTGGGTGATAGGTTTGGGATTGCTAAAAGTACAGCACATGGAATATTCAAAGAAATTACTACTGGACTAGCAAGACTCTTACCCCAATTTGTTCGTTTCCCAAATAGAGATCAATATAGACTATCAGCAAATGTAAGTATATTTTGTATAAGTAATATGAAATTAAATTTTTCAAATTGTTTTTAGCTTTTTCAAATGCGATCACATGGTTTTCCAGGCGTGATTGGTGCCATAGATGGATGTCATATACCGATAAAACAACCTGTAGAAAATCCTCATGACTATTACAACAGAAAAGGATTTCATTCTATTATTTTGCAAGGTACAATTGTAAATCTATTTTTTTATCGATCATCAAAGTTTTCTAAACTAATACATTCAAACTTTTTCTTTTAGGGACCTGTGATCACCTAGGAAATTTTATTGATTGCTTTATCGGTTTACCAGGGCGAATGCATGATGCCCGTGTGCTTAGGAATAGCCACTTGTATCATAGAATGACAAATCCAGCAAACCCTTTAATAAATGAGGGTTATCATTTGATAGGAGATTCAGCTTATCCTCTTTTAATCAATTTAATGTGCCCATATAGAGATAATCATCATTTGAATAATGCGCAAGTGAATTTTAACACCAAATTAAGTATGATTAGAAGCATTATTGAACGTGTCTTTGGCATTTTGAAAGGGAAGTTCCGTAGACTTAAATATTTAGATGTCTCGGATTTGGACTTGGCAAATAACATAATTGCTGCATGTTGTGTTCTGCATAATTTTATGATTCAAGAAAATGAAGTTAATATATTTGAAGATATAGAAATTGAAGGCGAATTGAATCAATTTGAGAATGGAGAAGAGAATGCTCTTCAAATAAATGTTGCAGTAATAAAAAGGAACAATATTGCTGAATTATTATAAATTAATATTTATTTTTAAAAATTAGATGAAGCACTATTTGTTAGTTGAATAAAATTACCAAAAACAAGCTTTTATGCATTTTTTGTAAGTCGTTCTTTTTTATATATATATATTTTATGTTTATTTAATGTAATGATAACACTGAATTGATGTAGCTGATTTAATGATCTTATATAAATAAAAAAATATTTTGCATCTTACATTAGATATTTAAAAACATTTGTACAATAAAAAAATATTTTTCAGAATAACATTTTATTTTTCACATATTTTTTTCAATATTTCGTTTCTTTCTTTTTGAATTTCATTATTCTGTTGGAGAGCTGTTCGTATAAGCTGTAGTTCTTTTACACGCTGTTCTTCAACATCCAATTGTCTTTTTCTTAAATGGTATAACTCTGACCTTTGCGATCTTTTTCTGGTCAGCGGCGTTTTTTGTTGACTACCCACTGGTGAGCGTTCTGGTAGTGCAGGAGGTTCTGCTGACATTGTGTCACGTTCTTCGGGAATTATCTTTGCTAAAGTATTGATGTCACGTTCTTCGGAAATTATCTTTGGTAAAGTATTGATGTCAAGTTCTGATAATGTTGATGTGAAAGGACAATTATTGGCTTCAGGTACAGAGGCTCCAGTTGAGGTTGAAGCAAGATTTGTGTCAGTTAGAGTAAAGGAAGACACTGTGTTTGGTAAATTTACCGTAGCATCATTAAAAAAAATTTTATCCAGTGCTTCATAAAATTCCCACGTAATTGCACCACATCCAGTTTTATTATTTTTATCTTTAATAACTTTAAAGGTTTTTTTTAAATTTCGAAATTTTCTATCTAACGTGTCAATTGTAACACCGTACCCATGTTTTTGGAATTCTTGCTGAATGTTCCCCCAGCAGTTTTTGTTTTTAATTTTTGGGTTTCTAAATTTTTCTTTCCTCTTATCATATTCTGAAATTAACAGCATAGTAGCAGATCTCGTCCATTTAAAATCGCTAGAGTCTGTAACAAAATATTTATTGTATCTTTATGTAAATACCCATATTTGTAGGTTCATGCACTGACAAATAATATTTAGCTGAAGAGAAATACATATACTTACGTATTATATTATCCTCATGATTCTCTGTGGATTTGCAATTGTTTTCCTCATTATGAAATCCAAAAAATTCAAGCAATTCATCATTAGGAGCCATAGAGAAGGGTTCTTGCGCTAAAATTAATTATACCTGTAAAATGTTACTATAGAGTGGGTTTGTTTAGGTAACACTCGAAAAAAAAAGTTTAGGTTTGAAAATATTTTGTTTCCTGAATAAATGAACTGCATTAACCTGTCTAAAAATAACATATTTTAATTTCCATAGGTTATATAGTATAGCTCTACTATAAATCTAAAGAAATGCCTACTTACTTTGAGTATTAATTATAATCCAGTTTCCTTCCGGATCTTGTTCTATAACACCTTGTTCGTTTTTTAGTAAACAATGTACCCCTTCAGTTAGGGTTATACAATTGTTTTCCATTTTATTTAAACAAAACACAATTTTATTAAATATTTTTAAAAAAATTAGGTTATTTATCCACGTGTATTGTGTACATAAAATTAATTACTTCCTGATCACTGACCACTGATCGGAAAAAAAATATGATATATAAAATGGCGTCCGATTACTGATCAAGAACGTAGCGATTACTACATAACTGTCTGTTCAAGAACACAATTTAGTAGCGCTCACTGATCGCTCAGTGATCGATGAACGGCATGAACGCAGCCATAGAGTAAGTATAATAGAGCGACATGTTTCATTCACCTAATGAATCGATTCATTAATCGATTGATTCGTTATTTTTTTGTCGATTTTGGCAAAACAAACTAGAGATTTTTCCACTTTTACCAAAATATTTCAAAAGTCGTTTACTTTTATACCAATATATTTTATTAGATCAATTAAACTGATATTTATTACCGATATGTTTCTTTGTTTTACCTTATTCTATGTGATTTAATTCCTTCATGATTTTCCTTCGAAAGTGCACTGAGAGTAAAAATAAGAAGTCTAAAGGTGTTGAAATGTATTTTTTATTAAAAAGAAATCAACTACTATTTGCACAGTTACTTCTTTAAAACATCTATAAACGTTTCTCGCGGAATAGAAATATTTGCGACCAGCCTCATTTTCTTTTTTCCAGCTGCTTGTTGTGCTAAAAGTTTCATTCTTCTAGTAATATCTCCACCATACTAAAAATTGCCGTAATAACTTAAAAAATATCAGAATTTACTCATTGAGAATATTGTCACAAAATATTCCCATACAGAATTATTATTAAAATTCAATATTTAAAGATCGCGTTGTGCAGTTCATTTTATACACTGAACGCGTTTGTTTAGTTAATTTAGAAACGTGTTGAAACTGCACAAGGCTAATACCTGAATCGCAGAATAACAATATTATACATAAATAAGAACAGGTATTATTCTAGAAGGGAGGTGAGTCAAGATAAGGTCTTTGGACTTTACTTTTGGCTGTCAGCACTCTGCCGACAGTTTGATTAACCGACCCTATAGTGTAGTGTTAAGTTAGTATGGTAAGGATATTTATTTGTAGGTATTTATTTGAGCGTTTGGTTGGTTTGTTATTTTATTGTTGTTATGTATTTTATTATTAATTAAATATTTATTGCTCTACCATCGATTTAATATAACCACCCCCATTAAATATATTGATTTTTCTTATAACTATGGATTTCACTCCTATTTGTTGTATTTCAATCAACCTTTAGCATAATGCTGGTACTTTTTAATCTGTTAAGATCTCTGCTGGTGGTGGTATCTTACTGACGAAGGCTTTGATAGCCGAAAGCGCTCAGCCGAATTTTTAATAAATTATTATATTTTACATACTGACGTACTCTTTCCACTCTTCATCTTACATTTAATGTGTACACCATCTTTTACTTATTCCAATGTAGGTTCAAACATTGCACTTATGTACAAAAACATCCATTGGCGAAAAATATATAAGTTTAATATAGCAGAATAAACAGCCAACATAAGTCATGTCTATAATTTTCAAATAGTATTATACTTACTAGTTTTGATGTAACATCTTTTCTATATGCTTTTATATTTTCTCTAGCCATTACTTTACTATTTACAGTAGCTTGAATTGCTATGTGCACCAACTGTCTGGGAATCATATCTTTTAATTTCAGTACCATCTGTCTACCAATAGTTTTTGCTTTTGTTATATGTACAATATTGCTCAGTTCATCTACTAAATTATTATTTAACAGTATTCCCAACTAAAAGAAATGTAATTGATAAATAATATGATCATTTAGTCATAATTTTGGTCACCTTAACAAGATTGCTGCTTTGATACCCATTGTCTTCATAATCAAAACTAGCATATCCGGAAGAAATAGTTTTTAATGCATCATGGAAATCTAAAACGACCTCACACAGAGGTAAATCATATTGTAAAATAACTCTTTCATTGTCTATATTATTCGCAGATCTTTGTACACCTCTACGTTCCATACACAAAGAGATTATAGGTCCAAGATATTTATCTGGAGTCACTATAGTACCTAAAAATTGCATTTTATTTTAAAAATTGTGGAACATAAATCCTAATTAGTAATATTACCTATAATCATAGGTTCAAACGTCTCTTCAATTTTTATCTGTTCTGGAAACTTCGCAGGATTGTTAATAAATATTATATTTGACCCATCTTTGATGTTTTGTTTTGTGGGTTTTAAAATAATTTTATAAGTAACAGATGGCGCAGTTATGATCGGTTCTGTATCATATTCTTGGGTTAACCTCTGGGTAAAAACTTCAAGATGTAATAGCCCCAAGAATCCCAATCTCCAACCTTGACCTAAAGCTGGACTTAAAAAATTAAATGAAAAGATTAAAGACATTATTTACAGTGAAAATTAATTTTATTACCTTGTATCCAATTCAACAGTTACAACAGAGTCATTTAAAGTCAACTTTTCAATAGCATTTCTTAAGTTAATGTGTTGAGATTGATCCATGGGGTATATCCCAGCAAATACCATAGGGCGAGATGGTTTAAACCCTGCCAGAGGTTCTATTGAAGAATTACAATGATAAATAGTGTCACCAATATGTGCTTCTTTAGGTGATCTCATATTACAGCCAAGAAGACCGATCTGTCCAGCAACCCTTAAGTAAATAAACAGAGAATAACAAAAATGTAAAATCATCATTAAAATTCTTTCACATTTGGGTAAACACATTCTTTTTATGAAACAAATATAAACACGATTCTGATAAATGTTGTTTAGATTAGGATCCTGATGAATAATCCAAATTTATTTTGTTTTTTCAGAATAATTACTTAACCGTAGATCATTTAACAAAAATTCTAATACAATCTTAAAGAAGGCAAAAATACCTTACATTTTTTATAAACATGTATTTTGTACATCTAAATCTGTAACAAGTAAGATGGAAAGATGAAACATTTTTCCAAAAACTAGTAAACTGCAATTTTGTTGGTAATTTTGATAAGAAAAATTACCATAAGAAGAGTGTATAGCGAAATCTATTTCAAAATGCATTGATTTTTCTTGTTGAATTCAGATATCAATCGAAAATCAATTCAATGTCGAACATACGAAAATTTTGAGTCCACTACATTCAAATGCAGAGACAAAGTATCATTGGTAGTAATCAACTGCAGCATAGAAGTAAGCGAAGAAACAATTTTCTATTAACCCAGAAATTGTGCTTTGAGAAAAAATCTGGAGAAGTTTCCATTGTCGGTTTTATTTCCACAAATGGGTGTTAAAGAAAAGAATGTTTATCTTGTAACTCCTTTATTGTGGTGGTGAGGATTGAGATGAACTGGCAGAAGTTGCAATAAAAACTCTTGGGGCATCTGTTGCCAATATCAACTGAACGGGCCGTCAAAAAGGAGATAAATGATTTTATACTCGCCATTCATCTAATATTGCGAAACTGGAGCATCGTTTATCATTTTTAAGATTGTATCAGACATTTTTGAGAAATTATTGTGAAGAACACCTTTTTTTCATCTGAAACAGCTTCGCTTTAGTTTTTTCTCGTCAGATTGAAAACTTGATTATTCTTCAAGATATTTTTATAAGTTTAACTTACAATTTTTGGACTGGAACTTCATCAGGTCGTAGGAGTGAAAGTGTCTTTACTTCATATTCTTTCTTGGTATAATATGTAGTGATGGAATCCCCTACAGATATGCAACCATCTTGAAGGTATATCAAATTTAAAGCACCCCTATATCTATCATAAGTGCAGTCAAATAACAAAGCTCTTAGTTTCGCTGATCTATCTACTTTTGGACAAGGTATTTTTGTAACAATTCTTTGTAATACATCATCTATTCCAATTCCTAATTTTGCTGAAATCTAATTTTATTTTAATATTGTATGGAAATACAAATATAAATAAATGTTAAAATACCTTAAGAATCGCATCTGGGTTGATATCAAAAAGAGAGTTTAGTTGATTAGAAACTCTTTCTGGATTAGCATTTTTCAAATCAATTTTATTAAGAACTGGTATAATAACTAAATCATTTACAAAAGCCAGGTAAAAATTTGCAACAGTCTGTGCTTGTACTCCATCATTGGAATCTACTAATAAAATAACACCTTGGCAAGCTGCTATAGATCTATGAACCTATAACAAATATGTTCCATTTATGCCAATTGAAGACCCTAATACATAAAAATGTTATTACAGTTTTGTGATTTAAGAAAACAGCAAGCAATTTTTTAGGAAATTTGATTGCATAAAGAATCTGTAACATAAGATTTTTGTTATGCATAATATAGCCTGTCCTAAAATACATTAAACTGATATATTTTTTATCTGTTAAAAAATTTGCTCAGTTTTAAATACCTCATTAGAAAAGTCTACATGACCTGGTGTATCTATTAAATTTAAAAGGTAGATCTCCCCATTATAATTATATAGCAGTGAAGCCGTTTGAGCTTTCACTGTAATTCCTCGTTCCCGTTCTACTTGTAATTTGTCCAATATTTGATTCTGACCACTTTTTATTGTACCCGTAAACTCCAATAATCTGTCTGCCAAAGTACTCTTTCCATGATCTACATGAGCTATTATACTAAAATTTCTAATTTTTTCTATCGGAATTTCGGCAAAATTTACATCTGTATTATTGGAACTACATTTTCGCCTAGCGGGGTGAAAAACTGGAATACTAAAATGGTACATTATAATTAAAGAAAAACTACGTTTAATTTGTTCTCACCGGTTAAATTTTGTATTAGAACATAAAGAATATTTAATAAACGATAATATTTTCATATAAGAACCCATTTAAATTTTTATTCAAAAACATTTTTTTAGGTTAATCTTCTTCTTTTTATTCCAAGCAGAGCAGACTCGTGCTATTTTTCATTCATAATACAGCCAAATAGCGCGGAAGAAAGTTATGATTCAATTATTTTTTTGGGCAGTTGGCGATATTCTAAACTTGACAAATTATAAATTACTATATAGATTTTTATTAAAATAAGGGTACCAGTCCCGACTAACAGATTTAATTCGATAGATAACTAGATTTGTTGCTGTGCAAAATGATTTCTACGTAAAAAGATATATCATAATGTATCAGTACTTTAATCAATGTTGTTCCTAGGGATTTTGAGATTGTACAAATTTCAATGTTTAGTTTATGATCTATATACATACGCAGCCGCCATATCTGTGGAGCTTTTACAAAGTGTCTTTTGTAGTGATGTGTTGCGATTTCACAGTAACAGGTTTTGTCACTGCTTTTTGTCTGTCTTTGGAACTAACTGCTCCAGCCAGACATAAAAACACAGTAATTTGACAAATGGCAACATTGATCTATTTTGCTGTGTCTCCTATTCCGGATACGTACAAACTAATAGAATTTAGATAAATCATTGCAAAAAAGTTTTTACAACTTTCATACTGTCAAGAATTTATTAGAACTATAATTTTCTGTATTGTTTGTATGAAATAGCAAATAAAGTCAAGTTGTCAAAAATAAAAACTAGCGAAAAGGGTATAATCTCGGATCAAATTCTGTTCATATATATTAATTAATTAGAACCATTGTGATATTTTTAAAATACAACCTATAAATAAATAAATAAAATAAATAAAAACGTCTTTATTCATCAATAAATAGACAAGAAAAGTCATAATTAACAAAAAAAAAGATATGGATGAATGGGCGAAGTGCCAGCATAAGCTGTTTTTCAACTTAATTTTATAAGTACAAAAAATACCAAAAAAAAAGTAATAAGATAAACAAAAAAATTACACATTTTATTATCATATTGTTTCACAGCAATATAGGAAAAAAATTCGCTTAAAAGGTGGTTTTGTGCCGAGGGGTTGATTTATTTCTCGAATTATCTATTTATAAGATATAAGTTTACCATTCATAATCAATTTCAGCAAATCGATCAAACAAAACAATATAAATAAATTCAATTGACTTACAATTTCCTGATTACTGAATTATGATGATGTTTACTTGATCACATTTTTCATTATTGAGAAGCGAAAATTATTTCGCATAGAGCATGCGCGCCCACGTAAAATTTGTTTTAGGTTGGCTAAATTGAATAAGAACTACAGGACAACATTGTCATAAAATGAAACATTTCTATTCTATGTATATGTAACTCCCCCGAGACAGATTCAGTAATTATTTTTTTTTATTCTCATGGCCGCAAACCAACGTGTTAAAAGATTTCTCTAACCGGCAAGACTTTTTAAATGTCTCTTCAACTTATCTCCCGTGGTGAATTATTAAGTGATAAACTAAAGCTGATTTATTTATGAATTCTTCTAAACAAATTTCACATGGTGTGAATTATTAATGTCTTTTCAAATTACCTCTATGAATAAATTGTTTGAGATAAATTTCACATTTAAGATATTTATCACTGATATGAGTTTTTAAATGGTTTTACAAATGATCTTTCTGAATAATTGTTTGTGGCAAATTTTACATTTAAAAAATTCCTCACTTCTCACCTATGTGAATTTTTAAACTGCCGCTCTGAGTGAATTGTTTGTAACAAATTTTACTTTTAAAGGATTATCAGTCGTGTGAGTTTTTAAATGAATTGTTTAAGGCAAATTTCACATTTAGACCCTTGGGACAAAGACATTTAAAGTTTCTCTCTGGTATGAGTTTTTAAATGTCTATTTAAACTACCTTTCTCAGTGAATTGTTTAAAACAAATTTCACATTTAAACGATTTCTCACCTGTGTGAGTTTTTAAATGTCTTTTCAAATTACTTTTCTCAATGAATTGTTTTTGACAAATTTCACATTCAAAAGATTTCTCACCTGTGTGAATTTTTAAATGAATTTTTAAACTACTGCTCTGAGTGAACTGTTTAAGACAAATTTCACATTTAAAAGGATTATCTCCAGTGTGAATTTTTAAATGGTTTTTCAATTGATATTTCTGAATAAATTGTTTGAGGCAAATTTCACATTTAAAAGATTTCTCACCAGTGTGAATTTTTAAATGGTTTTTTAAATGACCTTTCTCAGTAAACGGTTTAAAACAAATTTCACATTTAAAAGATTTCTCACCAGTGTGAATTTTTGAATGGTTTTTTAAAGTACCTTTCTCAGTAAATTGTTTAAAACAAATTTCACATTTAAAAGGTTTCTCACCAGTGTGAATTTTTAAATGGTTTTTTAAAGTACCATTCTCAGTAAATTGTTTAAAACAAATTTCACATTTAAAAGATTTCTCACCAGTGTGAATTTTTAAATGGTTTTTCAAATCACATTTCTGAATGAATTGTTTGGAGCATATTTCACATATAAAAGATTTCTCACCAGTGTGAATTTTTAAATGGGTTTTTAAAGTTCCTTTCACATTAAATTGTTTCATGCAAATTTCACATTTAAAAGGTTTTTCATCGTTGTGAGTATTTAAATGGTTTTTTAGATGAGCATTTTGAATGAATTGTTTCGGGCAAATTTCACATTTAAAAGATTTCTTATGAATGTTTTTATGACTTTTTAAAGTAAGTTTGTTAGTGAATTGTTTGAGGCAAATTTCACATTGAAAAGATTTCTCACAAGTGTGAATATTTAAATGAGATTCTAAAGTCTCTCTCCGAGTAAATTGTTTTAAGCAAAATTCACATTTAAAAGATTTCTCTCCAGTATGAATATTTAAATGAGTTTTAAAATTATCAATCCGAGTGAATTGCTTGAAACAAATTTCACATTTAAAAGATTTCTCACCAGTGTGAATTTTCAAATGTCGTTTCAAATGACTTCTCTCAATGAATTGTTTGAGGCAAATTTCACATTCAAAATCTCTCTCACCAGTGTGAATTTTCAAATGATATTTAAAATTACCTTTTTGATTGAACTGTTTAAAGCAAACTTCACATTTAAAAGTTTTTTCACACTTATGACTAATCAAATGACGTCTTAATTTAAATTTGTGAGTGAATTGTTTGAGGCAAACTGCACATTTAAAATGTTTCTCATGAGTCTGAATTTTTAAAAGTTTTTTTAAACTACCTCTCTGAGACAAACAAATTTTATTTTTAAAAGATTTTTTACATGCATGATTTTTTAAGTGCGTGCTATAGTCATATTTATGATAAAATTCTTTAAAACAATTATCACATTTGTAAAGTTTTTTGTTTAAATCATTTGTCAAATTAATCTTTTTGGAAACTTTATCTCCGATGTGAAGAACTTTTAAATGTTTATTTAATTTGGAACTAACTGTAAATTGTTTTAAACAAATTTTGCATTGAAATAGTTTTCCATTGGTGTAAATTCTTGCAGGTTTGGTGACTACATTTTTATATTTATTCTTTACAAAATGAACTATATAATGATTCCAAAATTGGACTTTTCCATTAGATTCTTTTCCACAAAATGTACAAGTTACAGAGCATTTTTTAAAGTGCTGATTAAAATGTTGTAATTTCAACTTTAAAGATGTGAAATCTAAAAATAAATACATTTTTTTTACAACCTTAAAAAAATTATTTTGCTATTTGAGTTACCCATGGCTAAACTTGTAACTCTATTTTACCTATTGAATCATGTATACGATACAAATAAAGGTATAAATTATTATTATTCATAACTAGAAATTAAAAAACTTACATTTTTGGCAAACTGGACATTCGTACTTTCTTGTATTTTCCTTTTTTGAATATTTTTTAATTTTACGTTCTCGTTTTTGGCAATTATCGTCTAGGAAAATTAAACTATAAGTTTCTTGAACTCTCTGGATTTCTAATTCAGAGAGAAATAACGGTTCATATTTAACTTCTATTCCATTTGTGGAAGAAAATTCTTGTTTTATCTCAAATTCTGTTTCATTAAATCTAAATTCATGCATGTGATAATTATCTTCCAGAAGTGTTGAAGGATATCCTTCTATTTTCGGAATTTCTGCACCACAAAATGATGGAGACTCCGTTTTAACCTCTATCAAATTTGAATCGGAATATTCTCGTTTTATTTCTATTTCTTTAGAGATTTCGACATTTTTTATTACTTCCATTTGAAAAGCTTTTAATTAATACGCTTATTTGTGCCTGTCAACAGTGTCAAAAAAACTTGTTGATAACCATAGAGATAGGAAAGCCTAGAGAGAGCATGAAAGAGGTAGACTTCAATCAGTGTTGCCAATGACAAATCACCAAAATACCCGCAACTTTGCCCCAAAATACCCGATTTTACACGCGTAGAATTCCAAAATACCCGCATTTTACCCACTTACAATTTGAAGTGATTGTCAGTTGTTTACGTGTTTGTATACAAACAAACTGACATGTGCTTAGATATTGACTTCAAGAGAAGGATGGAAAATTGATGTCTAATAGTAAATGGTCTAAGGGTTATTTGTTTTGTAAGTCCGGGTGGGGGGGGTCTAGTGTACTAAGTCAGTGATTGGTCATTTTCAAATTTCGACATGGTTTGACCAATGAGAAATCAGTATCGACGTAGTTTGACCAATGACAAATCAGTATCCGACTTATGGTACGCTGTAAACATTAATCCTCACCTACTCAACAAATACTACATGATGCCTTATCTAGAGCAGTATATATGATCTCAGAAAAATTCATGAGCGTCGTTGGTTCAGGGGGGCGTAGTAATAACTGACAAGTGACAACAAACAGTTCACTACAATAAGTACGTTCGATATAGTAAATCTACATGCGCAAACTTCTCGAAATCTGTTCGTAATTGCACTAATTTTATCACTCCAAAGTTAGATTCTGAGTGCGAATTTGTTGTTTTTTGGTTGTAGATAGATGTTAATCAATTTTCGTTGTTGGGTATTATTTTATAAAAAAAAAAAGAATTCTGTAAAAAAATGGTCGATGACAATAATTAAACTGTTGTTGTTTAACGACAACGAAAAAATTTACCAAATTGGAGATTTACACTATTTATTCAACAAGAATGGTAAACAAAGTACCTAAACCATTTCCAGAGTATTAGGTGTAAATTAGATTCACCCTGATATGTGGCAACGACGCCATACGTCCCTTGTTAGCCCTCTAACGGGATAACTTTGAACTTTTGTAACATTGTAAACAAATGTTGGCGGGAAAACCAGCACTCAGATATTCAAAAAATATATATACCGTTCTGTATATATGCCGTCTGTTAGTGAATGTCCAAACAAATATCAGTAGTTTCCGCCTTCTCAAATTATCATATACAAGCAGCCATATTTTATTTAGATTTATTTGTTTCAGCACAGAACTTGGATATTATTTTATTAAAGTCATACCACATAAAAACATTTTATGTGGTATGACTAAATTTATAATCAATCTTTGAATAATTTTACCACATTTGAGAATGGATGTTAAAGAAACAATTGCGTAAAAATTTTTATATGGTTTAAAAAAAATATTAAAAATGTGGTGACAGTTATAGTGACGGTTTGCACTGAGAAATAATATTTGTTTTTTTTCCTACTCATAAAATCAGTTTTGGTTTAAATTTTTAAATAAGTTTTTTTAATCTTATTTCCTATAGAATCAGTTAAGTATCGTGTCAAGTTTTGCATTGAGAATATACATTGAGAAAAATCAGGCAAGATATTAATCGTGGTTAAAACACCCACAATTTTTCAAAAAAAAAATTACTAAACCTTTGCATAATACAGAAATATCTGTTTATTAAACTAAACGAAATTACTAATAAACTAACATTTGACACTCATTTTAGTCTTTAAAAATATTAGACACATCTAAATTAAAGTTATCTTTACTTTGGTTTGATTTTGCTTCCAAAAAAGCACTACTCAGACTAATCGGTGCTTCGTCACCAGTTTCTTTTTTAACATCTCTATCTCTTTTTAAAATTTCAATAGCATCTTTATATAATTGTTCTTCATTATCATTACCTGAATTTTTGGATTCTAAATTTTGGTAAATATCTATAAATTTTTGTGTTAAAGATTTGTAGCTATTATTTAACATGTTAGTTGTTCCTAGCTGTTTATTGTTTCTGTGAAACATTCTGAAAAAGAATAAAAATTTATATATAAGAATAAGAGAAAAAGGTAATATACATACGCTCTAGTTTTGTCATCTTTGTAAAAAATCTTTTTTAATTTCATGTTAGGAACTGGTCTGTCATATCTAGGCTCTTCGTTTGGTGGGAACGCTTCATAAATATCATACCAAAGAGGTCTATCTTCCCAATTAATAGCACCTGAACGAATTAATCCCGATGTCCTGCAAAAAAACAGCAATAACATTGGATATTATTTATGATGGTAATATGTCTATAGACAAATGGTGCAATCAATCATTAGTAAAAATATATATTATAAAGTGACACGGAAAATAATAATAATAAAGTAGTCCATTCATGTAAGGGTGAAATATAAGATTATTATTAAATTTTTATTATTAAAGGGTTTACTTGTTAGTAAAATATGGTATGATTATTATTGTATTGATGGTATAAAAGAAACATATTGGACAACTCATTTTATAGTATTTTTGGAAGAGTTTAAAACATATTTTATTTTCATCAAATATTTAGTGTAAACTATAGTGTTAACAATATATTTTATTATTCAACTTTAACAAATTCAGATATATATGTCAAGAAGTAGACAATAAAATTGAAGCTGGATTTATAATCTCTGGAACATAAACTGCAAAGTTCAATTGTACGAAAACAGAATTCGCAATTATAAATATACGCAATTGTTTTTTCTAATACCTTGTGTATATTGTGCCTATTTTCTCTAACCGACTTCCAGCCATTCTTTATTAATTTTAAAAATTATATATAATATAAATATGTCTTTTACTTTAACCTCTCTAATAATAATTCTTCTGTTTCTTTTTGAGGCCTCAGCTAACTGGGATATTCAGCCATAAAAACCAAAAATTATTTACTCCATCAATGCTTCTTCTTTTCGTTACATCTAAACATGTACTGTGTTCTAGGTATATTAGAGATAGGAGAAAGCATGAAAGAACATCTCGACTCGAAAACCACTCTGTCATTTTAAGAAAAAATAGTAAATTTCATTTGACTGTAGTAACGTGCATTTTGTGTTCGACCCACAGACTTTAATTGCGCTTAATTTCAAAAAGTTCTGGGTTTCTTTAAAAAATAAAGTATTTTCAGTAGTGCGTGCTCTGGTGCCACATTTGGCACAACTATGCTACATTTGACAATAGTGTGAAATAGTATTCGCAAAATGGCGTCAAGCTTCGGGGCCCCTTGAGAGTGACCATACTGATATATGTATTGTGGTAAAAATAAATTATGTCAAGGTTACATATGTCAGTGTCACTCAACCATTATTAGGCCGGTATAAGGTATAAGTTTTTCTAAAAGAAATGATTATAAAATTAAATAATTTGTTTTATATCGTTATTATTCTTCTGTATTTTCCTACGGCGGAACTTACTTTATCAAGAAAATCTCCAAAAACTAAAGATAAAGAACCAAAACAGTTTACTAACATTGAAAATAAAATAAGGTTAGGACCGCAAAATTATAGTGTTTTAAACAAAAATTTGATTAATGAAAATCCTACATCACAAGAAATAATAACGAACCACCAGGGTTTTTTTAAGGAAGTAGATGATTATACTTTTTCGGGAATGGTGTTGGGATATGTAACTCCCTGGAATAATCATGGATATGATATAGCTAAAATATTTGGAAATAAATTTACTCACATTAGTCCAGTTTGGCTTCAGATTAGACGCAAAGGGACTGAAAAATACGAAATAACAGGTACGCATGACGTAGATAAAGAATGGATGGTAGCAGTACGAAATGCTGGAAGAGAGAGACATTTAAAAATTGTCCCTAGGATCTTATTTGAAGCTTGGACAGGACAGGATTACACTCACCTCTTATCCAGTAAAGACGAAATGAAAGCATTGATTAAAACATTTATTCAAACTGCAAAAAAACACAAATTTAATGGTTATGTGTTAGAACTTTGGACTCAATTAGTACAAGTACTTAAATTTGATGTTTTAGTTAATTACATTAAAGAATTATGTGATTCATTAAACATTGAAGGATTAGAAAGTATTCTAGTTATACCACCAAAGAGAGGAAAGGAAGAGTTATTTACTGATGAGCATTTTGATGCATTATACGAACATGTAACAGCTTTTTCTCTTATGACATATGATTTTTCAAATCCAAGAGCTCCAGGTCCTAATGCTCCACTACCATGGGTGGAAGATTGTATTAGTTCTTTGACTTCTGATAATACCAAACGATGGAAAATACTTACAGGTGTGAATTTTTATGGAAATGATTATCACCAAAACGGTGGAGGCCCTATTATTGCACATGAGTATATTGAAAAATTGAAGTTGTTTAATGGCAAATTACAATATGATCTTCAAATGGGTGAACACTTTTTTGAGTATAAAGATAAAAGTGAAAAAAAGCATTTAGTTTTTTATCCTACTCTACATTCAGTCAACCAGAGATTGGAGTTGTTTAAAAAATTAAACACTGGAGTATCTATTTGGGAGTTAGGCCAAGGGCTTGATTATTTTTATGATTTATTGTGATATTTGTAAGACTGCTAATAAAGTTTTTTTTATTTGTTAACCAGTTCTTTTCATTTATGGAAATTTCTTGTTCATAGTTTATCTTTAAATTGATAAAGGATATGTGAGATGATTGGGAGCTAGAAAACAAATAATTAAAGAAAATGGACTTATTCCTTAAGGCTGTGAGTGTCACAACTCATTAGTTTGTTGAAATATAATCGAAAAAACTTCAAAAATAAAAAAGTTGCAAAATCTTAATATTTAGTCAGAATAGAAAACTTTTAGACGTTCGCGTTTTACCTATATTTTCCTATAAGTTTCTAACGACGAGTCTGGAGTCAAAGAAGTATTTTCTGTTAGCATATAGATTTACAAATCATTTTCTACAGGTAAGGTCAATTATACATAATTTAAATTTCTGTTATTCAAATTATAATTTTTTTTATTTGAAATACTATAAAATTAAAAATTCCAGTAGCAGGCTGAGCAAGACATACAAGGAAAATGAGTACTATTTATTAATATTGGCTTATTTTATAGGTACAATCGATTTAAAATACAAATATTATTTCAAAAGTGTATTTTTCAAATATGAATTAAATGTGAAAAACTAATTTTTGGAAAAGTCTTTATATTAAAACAATACAATAAAGTTACTTTTTCCTACTATTAAAAACCTTACCCTTTTAATAAAAATGAAAATGATATTATGATGAAAAATAAAGACATTTATGTTACATTTTATAAGAAAAATTAGTTAAAATAATAAAATTGTGTATAAAGATTAAAATATTAACCAATAAAATCTAATAATTTAAAAATACATGAAAATAAAAATCTTACATATTTAATTACTTTAGTCTGATTGTGTTAACTTTTATTAGAGGTTGTTACATAAAATACAGCCTGTGTAAATTCATTTATAAGGAATACGTTACACCCGAATGCAGCTTCTCTTGATAACTAACATTTGTGAAAAAACTATCAATACAGATATTCTAGAGTAACCATTCCCTATATCTATTTTTTCATCACAATATCGTAGAAAACATTAAAATAATTTTACTAAAAAATGTGTCTTGGTTCTACACATAATAACTCGGAGGCACTGTGAGGTCGCTTAATAAACATAATTCTTCTTCCGTAAATTTAAGCTTATGAGTCTCCCAATTGTTGTGATGTGTTCGTTTAAAATCGCCTAAGGTTTTCCGTATTGTTGCCTAAAAATAACAAATATTTTATTTATGAATTTTATCTGAAGATATATAAAATTTTTAAAGTAAAAAGTAATTATGTCTTACAGGAATGGGCTGAGGATCACTGAGATGCGGTCTTAGGTGCTGAAATATTTCTGGTAAATAATCAGGTACATCATACGGGTGAGATTCAATAAAGGCACACAAACCCAGCACTGCGGCATGGTTTCCTTTTATTTTATTACCAGCTGCAGATGTTTCTCCTCTTTTTTTATGATTATATCTTGCTTTCTGTTTAAATTGAATCTAAATTTTTTTTGAATTAATATAATTTTATTCTTGTTCCTTTAAATAAACTTACTAGTAATTGATTTGGTTCTGGAATGAACTGACAGTGTAAAAGACCACTTAAATCTTTAGCAGCTTGAATTCTTACTTCATGTTGGGAATCCTCTAATAATTCTAATACTACTGATTGTATCTAAAATACAAATGAGAATGATAAGAGTATATTAGATTAACTCGGATTTTTTTATGTAAATTTGTAAAATGAGATTATTTTTAGTTAGACTAAAATATGAGTAAATTAAAAAATTAACATGAATATTAAACTATTATTTGAAACTAAAATAAAAATATCAAAATGTAGAATCCATGTTTTTGTATAAATGTAAGAAATATATGAAAGTTTAAATTAACAAATGTAACTTCATCAGACTAATATTATTTACAAGAAAATCAAGAAATTTATACTAAAACAACTAAGAATAAAATTACCTCTCTAACGTTGTTTTATTTATTTAAATTTAACAAATGTACTTGACATCGTTTTGTGTCTTGACCTCACTTGCAATTTAAGCATAAGTAAATAATACACTTACTTCTAGCACCCATTCTGGTCTAGAATGAATAGTTGCCATATTATAAAAAATATAAATAGGCAAAAATTCTGCTATAACCGCCCGCGCCGACCAAGATGGACATTTCGCTACCCTTTTTATAACACTTATAGCATCCGGAATGTATTTGGGAGAAGTACCGGTTTCTGAAAGTACTACCAGAAGATTCGTCGACAGAGTTGCTAATTCTTCGTCAACCTCATTATTTTGAAACAATGCCGCTAGAGGGATAAGTTCCAGGAATTCTTTTCTGGCTGAGTAGTTCATACGTACCATGTATGTCATGACGAATTTTAAAACTGAAACACAAATAATAATTATATACAAATAAAATATATTCAATTTTTTAAATAATAGGGAAAAGAAAACAATGACCGAAAGATAAATACCTATTTTAAATAATCTAACAAGAGATTCCTTTTCCTCATTTTTTATATCTGCTTCTAGGGGGTTTCCTGTTCTATCATCTTCCATTTTGATCAAAGATATTTCTAACAATTCTTGCATTTTTGGTGACACTATATCAAAAAACCTCCTAAAACCACAAAATATGTCATCAATCTAATGAAAGTATTTTAATAAATAAACAATTAAAAGGGCGTAGATAACTAATTTTCCTAGGGGATGGGGAATAATCAAAATTTTAGACAAATATGTTTGTCCGTTTCTACATTTCATATATTTTATTATCCCCTTTACCACCATATCTACGCCCTTGATTAAAATGCTTAAACTAAAAATAGATACCTTATCCTTTCACAGTCATCTCCGTTGCCCGCATCTACATCATGCCCAGCATTGCTGAATGTGATTGCTAACAAAGCCGAAATTCTTTCACGAATATTTTTGAAGGGATGTGCCAAATGTGGTTTAAGATATTCCAGGAGACGTCCAGAAATTTCCGTGTTTCTCCAAGACTGTTGACTAATCGCTACAAAGAGTAAATGTAGCCGAGTACAAGCTACAAGAATCGTAGGATCTTTCAAAGGATCCTAAAATAAAAGTGACAATAAGTATTCAAGGATTTGCTATACAAAGTTATTATATTGTGTCATATATATTTAGTACACTTCAGTTTCTATTAAAAAAAATAATAGATCTATCGACTCAATAAACAGTGCCAAACATTTTACAGGAAGTTGTAGATAATAGTGGACATAGTCACTATTTTTTTCATATGTTTCGATTAAATAATTCATTGACTTATTACTAGTTACTTAACACAAAAAGCATAGTTACTCCTTAAAGGGGTAACATAATAAAAATAACAACTTAAACAGGTGAAAAACACAATTTTACCTGAAGCAGATATTCTAACAGCCAATGATGTCGATTTGGATCCCTTGATTCTAACCCCATAGTAATGCAAAGTGCCCAATCGGTCTGTGTTTCTGTTGAAATATTAGTAATTGCCTTTTCCAAAAGTGGCAAAAGCGTTTTCCAAAGATTCTCGACTTTTTCATATTCCCAATGTTTCGAACCTCTAATTAAGCCACTAATAATTTCTGCAGCGCATCTTTGGCTTGATTCAACCTTGTCTCCCACTAATTTTTCTAAATGAGGCACGAACAACGGTAAAAGACGATCTTCAAATATTTTAAATAAATTCTAAAAATAATATTTACCATAAAAAACAAACGCATAAAGTATGTTAAATATTAGAAAGTAATTAATGATTTACATATTTCATTACTATAATGCCTCACCTTGAAAGCAAAGAACCTATAAGCATTGAATTGATCTCGGCCTTTTTTTTCTTCTAAAGACAGGTACTTTATTAATTTATCTACATTTTCTGTAGTGGTAAAAAAATCATAAATATCTTTTTCTATTTCCGTCAAATTATCTATCCTTTTTGCTGCTGTTTGTTGTTTAGATGGCGAATTATACAATTCTAATTTTTTCGGCCAAACGTAATAACCCGTAAACTGGTCATGAATATACCTATAATTGCAAAAATACTTAATTATTTGAGTCCTAAATTGTATTATGCGGAATTTTTTGAAAATAATTTCAATGGTCTAAAGAGCATAAAAATTGGCAAAAAGACTAATTTTTTTATGCATATATAAAATTGGAAATAAAGTTATTAAATGCACAAAGTAATAATAAAGTTACGTTATAAAATAACAATTGCTTACCTAAGTTCATCCCATTCTTTAGCATTTTTTGGAATGTTCTTGCTACTATAAATTAACCAATTATTGTCTTCTCGTATACCGGGTATTACTTCAGTTGAAATCACAGGTTGCTTCATAAATTTAAACGGGTCTACCTCCACTTTCTGATATTTAGCTTTATTCTGTAGAAGAATGTAAACTAGTATTTTTAAAGATGTTTTCCTAACTAGAAGCGAATCGTCTATAGAGCGTTTAAGGAAAAATTTAACTATTCTAGGACTGTATTTTACGTCGAAATGGACTAGATCTTTAAGAAAATTAATTGCCATTTGGTAATATCGCCAATGCCTAAAAATAAATAAAATGGAACCTTAAAAAAATTACTATAAATTCAGTAAATTTGTTACGAAGTCATTTTAATACCAGCATTCTTTTTATCACGTTTACTTAATATTTAATAATTAAAATATATATCACATTCATCAAAAAAATCTACATATAATTTAAATGAAGAATATGTAAACCTTTGGAAAAATGACAGTTTTACTTTAAATTTAATAGATGATGATACCACCATATATTTTAAAAGGATATTTTCAATCTTATTTTAAAATTTTCTAATTTTCCTGATATGTGGAAAACGGCCATTTGTAAATCAAATAATATAAATAATATCGAAAATTATAAATCGGTTTCTGTTATTTGTGTTCCCTCTAAACTATTCGGGCAAATGCATGGATTTGTAACTGGAAGATCAATTAATCCTAATTTAAATTCCAAAGGTTATCCATATCTCAAATATGGTCCAATGTTTGTGCTTTATTTCCTGTAATTCTAATTTATTTACAAATTATGCCAATGAGATATTAGAAATAAGACTTCAGCTGGATACAATTTTTAGATTATTTGAAAGATAGGTATTTTGTGGTAAGACATACTGGTAATGTTTCTAGCAGATTATGTACTGTTTCTGGAGTTCCCCAAGGTTCTAATCTAGGCCCATTATTGTTTCTGTTATTTGTCAATGATCTGCCAAAAGTAATTAAATACTCGAAATGTTTATTTTATGCTGGTTATTTTAAAATTTATATACAAATTCAAACAGTGTAAGACTGGATTTTTTACAAAAATATATAAATGCAATATACGAATGGAGCCAAAAATGCAAATGTGAATTTAACATCAGCAAATGTTGTTATATTACTATTACACGACAAAAGCAACTGATTGAATTTGACGATGAAATGAATACGGTATTAAAAAGGTGTTTTCCTTCAAAATGCTGAACAAGCATTGGAAAGCAAAGAAGGAAGCTTTGGCTCGGCCTTTTACAATTCAATACTAGAATATATGCATAAAAGTATTAACCTGATAGGATAGAAATTGTCAGAAGTAAAATAAACTTCGCGCTTCAATAGATAGATACATAATTATTATGTAACTGGGCTTAGTTTAAAAATAAAATACTTATTATTTATGAACTTACAAAGTTCCTGATTCTAAAGCATCCATAAGTGAATTTAACGTCGTATCATAAGCAGCTCGCCTTTCGTCGCTCTTTCTCTTTAAATAGGCTTGTCCATTTACTGCCAATAACTCGTAATTTTTTATATCTACAATTGGCTCGTTTTTAGCTAATCTGTAACCAGCTTCTATGACGCTTTCAGGAATTATCAAATTAATAGCTATAGTGGGAAAGTATTTATCAATGGCTTCGCCTAGCGCCATAATTAAGTTAATTATAGAAGGTTTTTCTGAAGGCATTGATTTTACCAAAAGGGGCCAAAGTTGTTCAATGAACTTCCAATCATGCCTTGCAATAATTGGAGCACTTTTTGGACCTAGTAAAAAATAAACAATATACAAAAATTTATGCATGATTTAAAGAAACTGTTGGTAAAATATTTACCCAAGAGGATGTAGAGGCATCCTTTAAATTTTTCGTGATTCTTTTCAGAGTCTATTTGCAAAATTTCCTTGATTTTTTCCGTTAGAACAGTATAAGAATAGGGAAAATATGATACAACTGAGAATAACTTGCTTTGAGCTGCTATTCTTACCTAAAATTAATAAAAAACATCAAATACTGTAATCATAAATTTAATATTTCTTTTACTTCACTGTATCTAGAAGTGCTCAATTCGAAGAGATCCAGCAATATCATCTTGTGACTCTCGGTAAAAGAACAATTTCTGCTTTCTATACGGAATTCCTGTTGCAGCATCACTCTATCTATTAATACGTGACGTAAATGGAGTTTTTTTTGATGAAGGCGGTCTTCGAGGAGTTTTTTTGTCATATGGAAACTCTTCCAGTGAAATTCAAAGTCCTGTCCTCTAGTTTTATTAAAAAGGATTATGTTATAGATCTAAAACAATATTTATTTAAATGCGAGAAAACTTAAAATCAAATTTTTAAATGTTCATAGTTTTTAGTCATTTCTAGAATAATTCTGCCATTTTTGTTACATGAAATCTGGACATGCATAAATATGGAGAAAAGAATGAAGCGAGAGGTGACATCAGGTCTAAACATTACAAATTGGCAACTCTATTACTAATAAAACCACACACTTACATTAATAATATTCTGGATACTTTGAGTGTTACCTTCATCAATTTCTAACATTTTGTTCTTAAGTTTATGCATAATATTGACTATAGCTTTTCTTACATTCGTACCATCTGGCATTGTTACAATTCCGCTACCATTGACTTTGAGATTAAAGGTCCACGGTTCCAAAACGGTTTCCACTCTAAAACGATTGAAATTTTTACACAAAATTAAAAAAAAAAACGGTATATTGTCCTAAAAATACACTATTATATGTCATTAAAGCAAAATGGCGGAGCACTAACCATGTATTGCAAATGATTAACCAGTTAAATTTCTGGTTTTCCTCATAATTTGCAAATATCGAAAATCAAATATTATGTTCATAGGGTACAGCAAGTGGAGCGCAAAAATGCTGATTGATATTTTTTATCCAGTTAAAATTTCTTGCCACATTTAATGAGTCAAATTTTCTTCAAGAAATGGAATGTAACAACAAAATAGTTACGAATTCGACAAATATTAGAAAATGTGATTGATTAAGAATAGTTTTTATTTTATGAGGCTTCAAAAACATGGATCAATATTTTTAAATAGGATTTTTCATAAAATTTTATATATTTATAACTTACAAAGGATAAACTTCTTCTTCCCATGTAGGCAGCAGAGGTTGACAAGATAAAAGCGAAATTATGATTTTTAGACATTGTTTTAACTCCTGTCTGGTCAAAGAATGTTCTCCTTCAGAATGTTTTTCTAATTTTTGAAGTTCAGGTAACAAATATCGTCCTAGAAGGTTCTGAACTGCTTTTACTTCATCTTTTCCTGGAACGTACCATGATATATTTAGATCTTTTATTTGTTCAGCTTTTCCCCATTCTCTAAAAGTAATAAATAAATTAAACTAGTATACTTTTTTTAGAAAATATCAATATCAAAATTGTGTTCAAGTAAATATTAGAGAATTGGCACTAAATATTCAAAATGTTCAAGGATTATTTAAGAAAACTGTATGAAATTTTTACTTCATTTACCTTAAAAGCACAACAAAATGTTAAAGGGTCAAAAATTCATATTTTGGGATTCTAGTGAAGAAGACAAAATTTTATTGTTCAAATTTAAGTGTTGGTGTGCTGACAGATCTTTTATATTGATTAATTAGATTTGATTTTATTCTTTAATTCTACACAATTCAAGTTTTCTATGCAAATAAGTCAATTCTAGGCAATAAGAAATATAATATAATATAAAAAAATGAAAGCATCTTAGATCCTGAATCTAAAATAAGAATGTTTTACTGTAAATAATTTTTAATTCTCTAATCGAACTATAATCAAGGTTTATCATTGGATGATGTTACAAAATATTTAATATCAATTAATTTAAATTTATCAATATAAACGTTAATTAATTTCTATTTTAAAATATCTCTCATTTAATATTGCTAATTTAAATGCACATTTTTTATATAACATACTTCAGAACATTTTCTTTATATAACTCTTATTGAAAATAAATTTTTCTTTCAGAGTGCTTTACTTACCTAACTGGCAAAAATTCTTGAACAGACTGGGAATAATCATTGGCACAGCTTTTAATTTCGGTAGGTTGAATATTTGTTAAAGATGACATTATAAGTTCCAACATTCTAGCTGATAGTTGACTGGCACTTAAGCAAGTCATGTGTAATGTCTTGTCTAGAATCTTTGTCAATCTATCCAAGTAGTTCAATAATTCTGATCTTCCATCTACTAACTAAAATCAATTAAATTATTATTAGAGAAAAGTTACTTCAATGTAAATTTTCTTAGGTGAACATATTAATTAAAGTGTGGAAAAAACCTCGAAAAGTGTAAATACTTCTGACTAATTATCCCCCAAGCTTACGAGGATTTTGAATACGCTGTCGATGGTTTAAACTCTGTCCGAGTTAATGGCATCCTCTAAAAAGGCAAAAAACCGCCCCCGAAAGGAGTAAAACAAAAAATAAACAATGTTTCATAAAAAAAAAACAAAAACATTGATTTATTGAATATAATTCGCCCAAAAAAATCTCACTCAAGCATAAGGCTAAGCCTAAGTTTAGTTGGTCTTTTTGAATAATATTTAATCTAAAAAAAAATCTCCCTTATTTTCTCATATTCAAAATGCTCAATAAATTTACCACAAATTTTATGCTATTTCGTGGATATGAAAAAATTCAGAATTATTAAATTAATTTCTAAAGCTAATATTTTAATCCAATATAAAAGTAAAATAACAATAGGAACTTGCAAGATATTAGAAATAGGAAACAATTGAAGATATATTTACAGGAAAATTTGCAGCAAATGAAGAAAAACATGGAATTGAAGAGAAGGAGTATGTCCAAAATAATATATTGGAGACGAAGAAGAATTGCGGGACAACAAAATAACGAATTAGAGATAGAAGGAAGAAAGGACCTAACAAAAATGAAAAATATATCAACGAACAACACAAAATATACACAGGAAAATAAATGCAAAAGAAGAATTATGGGTAAATTTCGCAAGATGTCTGAATTTCAAAGAAATTAATACAGTTACTCAACAATGAAACAACTAAAAATAAAAAAAATCATAAAAAGATGGAAATGAAAAAGTAATAACAGAAGAGAGTAAAACAATGGAAATATAAAGACAATACTTCAAAGAACTAACATAGTTTTCAGATCAAGAAGAAACAAAACACATGGAAGATAAGGAAGTGATTTTAAATGCAATTTCACATCAGACATGATGAAATATATGTGTCAAATGGCAGATAATAGACTAACATAAAAATTAACAAGCCCAAAGGGAAAAATTATCAAGGAAAAGCACGAAAAAAAATGGAGTGAATGAATAAAAGAAGAAGCTATGTAAAGGCAAACATTTCATCTATCGTCCAAAGGCGCTTTTTAAAAAAATGAATAATCACCACTTTTGCTACTCAAAAGAAATGTAGAAAATTCAAAAAGATTTTTGTTTCAATTTTTGATAAAAAAAATATTTCGAAACTTTAATGTTAACATTAAAAAATATGTATTCAAATTCGACTTCAATTGTTTTTATTTAATTTGGTCTTACGTTATTTTTTTAAGACATGAAAATTTGGATGTTTAGGATGACTAGAACAATTCAGTACAACAAAAAACTTAATAGATTTAATTGATTTTGAGTTTGAAATAATTTTTTTAAAAAAATGAAAATTTAGAACAATTTTAAAAACAACTAGAACAAAAATGGTTTTTTGAGTTTTTCGGCATTTTTCAATAGTTTTTTTTTTATAAATAATTGTTAACAAATAAGTTTAAGGCTGAATTAATAATTTCGAAGGTTAGAGAATAATTTTTTACGTCAAAAACTTACTAACGACTTTTGCTCTAAATGGCATAGTTTACGAGATATTAATTAATTAAGATTTTATGGAAATAGAAACATTTGTAGATTTTGATCTCCTAAAACTTCATAGGCTATTTGGAGTATATTAGAAGCAAAGAAATACTGGTAACATTCATTAAAATGTCAATATCTCATCTTTATCTCTAATGTTTAAACATTTTTTTAGATATAATTATTTTTCCACATATCTTTCTAATATAGTTACTCTACTCACCTCTGGATGGTTCTAACTTTTATACCTGAATTCATTCAAAAAGTTGTATACTAGTAATAAACTATAAAAATATAATCTTACTTCTGACAGCATCAACAAGTTATAGAGTAATTCATCGTCAATATGTTCTTCAGTCTCAATATTGGGATTTTCATTAAGAAGTTCTTCAATTCTGTCACATAGATAAGGCAAAAATTGCTTTAAAGTTTCTTTAGGGTTGACTTTTGCAAAGCAGTGACAACCAATAGCTAACATTTTACCAGAAACATGGACCTCCATAACTTTATTGGTTACGAAGTTGTATATTTTCTTTAAGGCACTCTAAAAAATAATATTTATTAAAGAAAAACTGATAACATTTGGTATGGAAATAATAGATATAAATCTTTAATAGACAAAATTATTTCTATTTTCAAGTTTTAAGTGCCCATTATTTTGCATATTATGATTTTATGATTCAAAATTGCTAAATTATTATTTTCTTAATACTATTTTTGTTTATCTAAGATCATATTAAACTGGAGAAGTAAAATGGTACATTGGCTTTGAAACACTATGTATAAAAAATATACCTTAAATATATTTGGTGAACATTGATTTAAAACCACAGCAATAACGGAACCCAAAGCACTCTCTGAAATGGTCTCAACTCTATTTTTTACATTATCATTGTTTGTCATTTGCTCTAACCTGATGAAATCTAAACTATTTGACTCCATCCAGATGCACAATTTATCAAAAAACTAAAACAGAAAGTTATTTTATTTATAAGTTCATTTTATATAAAAAAACAGCTTACTTGTAAGACGAAATCTTCAAAATTTGCAGTAGCTTCACAAACGACATGTTCTTCTTCTGAAAGTTCATGATAGACACTTGCATCGGAAGAATCTATTAAAGGAATCATGTTGACAAAGTGAACAATGAAATTGAAGGTGACATAGGATTTTCGAATGTCATTTGGATCTATACCAGGAAGAAGCTCAATTAGAAGCGGAATGACGTGAGTAGGACCTTCAGGGTAGTTATTACGATTTCCTTGAACCATATACCTAAAAAATTTAAAACCAAGTATTAGAAAATATAGACTAATTTAATTATGTATTTACCTTCCACAAGCAATCACGGCCATCATAGAAGAAGTTAATTTATGAGGTTCTGTCAAACTGTTCATGGATGAATACAATTTTTCTAAAGTCATTGGAATGATAATATTTGGTCTTAAGCACGACAAGTATTGCAAAGTCAGACTTGTATCTTGAAGACCCATCCTGTAAACATCTCTTAAGTACAAAAAAATTGATTAAGCATGAAAAAAAATAATAAAAATAAAGTCCAATCTGGAATTTAAACGTCGAAGCAAAATTACTGTTTTATATATAATTTGACAATCTGCTAAATATTTTCTTTTAAGAAATTAATTTTAAATGAAATTTTTTTAAACTTACCTATTATATAAAGCTTGTTCGATACATGGTTTCAGTATATTGACAAACCTATCAAGATCTGCATCAGTTAATTTAAAATGATCTGGTACTTGAAATTCCCAAGAAGGTGTTTTGTAACGCTCACAGTGAACCCTCTGTATAAAATAAAATGATAGAGTACGAAGCAGTTCCCTTAATTTTGAGGTCCATCTAAAAATAAAATCAATGTTTATTAATGTTTAATATAATATTTTTCAAATTATATAATACCTTCCAGTATTGGCAGGATAAAAATAAGATTCTAAGCTTTGCATGAATTTTTCGAAATGAAAGAAAGCCACATTTTTGTCACTATTTAACACACACACAATCCACATCGCCATAGCTGATATATCAATTTTGTGAGAACGGCCCATGTGTCTCTGTTTAAAGGCTACTGGTAGCTGAAAAGTTCTTTGAAATCTTACAAACATGCTTGGTATGTACGGTTGCCAATCTATATGTCCTATTTGGTATCTCGCTAGTCCTGTCATAATCCACATCATATTCTAAAATAATTAATCAAGAGAATTTTAATATAATGTTAAGATAGCAAACTTAAATATTATTAAAAATCTCAAATTTTTGATCTTTGCATTGCCTGGTCCAGTTTCGACTTTATTTAATAGAAAAGTGAAAACATAGGAGGAAGTATGTGTATTAATCAATAAGTGTCAAGAAAGTTTTTGGTTTGTAGTGACGATATTCTTCAACATTGTTGAAAACCAAAGGCTCCAAATTCCCAATTTAAATGAAAATAATAAACATGTAATTACAATACTATAAAAATTGAAGAGTCTTCAAATATATAGCTCACATATTTACTACAAAATTTAATTAGTTTTTTTTGTATAAATAAATTATTTCTTGTTTGTTCATTAAAATATCAAAAATATAGGTAATTTTAACTGTAAAAGTAAATATTTGTATATGCTAATCCTCAAGGTATAAAATTCTTGGTAGAATCCCGTTATTCATACTTTTTAAGATAATATAACATAAACAAACGTTTCCTGTGACACTTTAACTGATATATTTATTCCGTTTTTATACATATATACGAAATAATAGGTTAATTGTGAGGATGGCGAAAAAGGAAAATATCTAATTTTTATTTAAATTAGTTTAGAATGTGATGGTTCAGTAGCCACGTGATTTGGTTGGTTAGACCCAGGAAAACATGTGTTTATCCAAGAATAGGTAAGTCACTTTGTGGAAGTTAAAGTCTAACAAGTATAATAATTCCCTCAGATATGAAAAAAATTGATAAATAATAAAATCCTAAAATGATGTTTACTGCCTATATGTATAGTGTTTATTCCGAGCAACATAAGAATTTTAATTCAAGTGGTTAGTATTAGACCAGAGATTGATCAAAATTTCAATAAAAACCAAAGCAAAGGTAAACTCATATATTTAACTAACGCAATAACCACTGGAAAAATATTTTTTCGCCTACCTAAAAATTACAAGGACAGAAAATGACCTTTAGCAGCCTGTATCTATTAGCTGCACATCAGTGTAAATTAAAGTCTCAAATCAAGAGAACAAAACTGTAAAATATTTTTGTTATATTTTCTTATTTTTTGGTAGGCGAAAAACAGTTGTGTGTCACACATGCAGAAAATGCTTTAGCAGTCCTTATCTATTAGCTGCCTTCGCTCATGAAGCTAAAAGCTGCAGGCTGCCAAAGTTCATTTTCTGCCCTTGCCACACAAGCAGCCCAAGGGACGATAAACATTACTTTCGGTCACATTTTTAGGGTTTATATGATTCATTATCATATATTGTAGGCGAAAAAAGTCATAACAACACGATTTTGTAATTTTTTACTATCTAGGCATCTACCATTGACTATTTCTTGCATACTTTGACGTTTCACATATATTTTCATTAAAAGTCAGTGTAAATCAAAGTCTGGAATCAAGAGAACAAAGATTTTTGTTATCTAGGCGAAAGACATTTGTGTGCCACACATGCAGAAAAATTGTTAAGCTTTACACGCCCCAATAATTAATGAATAGCTTCAGTAATAATTAACAGGACAAATAAGTAAGCAGGATACATTCCTATAAACTAAACAGGAACAGTTAAGGTTTTTTTTTGGCAGCCGTAAGTGGATGCATTTGTAAAATGTTAACCTTAGATGATAAGGTAGTAACAGGTGCTTTAGCAGAGATAAACTCAACTCTGTGCTCCGGAAAAACGTGGGACAATGCGGGATGCGCTAAAAATTCCTATTTGTATACTTTAAAAGATGTTACCCTAGTTTCAAACCGTCCCGTCTTTTCATTCCAGGAGTTATGCTCAGAAATTTTTCGTTTGCTGAATATACATTCACAACACTTATAAAAATTGAAAAAACTTCGCCATGCTGCATCTTTGTAAAATATGAACAGGTGGATTAAGATAGTATTAAAGAAAAGTGGAAAAAATATAGTGAAATTCTCTACATAGCATCCACTTTTTTCCCACTTGTTTAATGGTAGTAATAGCATTAGTACAAAAGTTTATGTTTATTATATTTGTTTTATTTCAGTCTTAAAAATTTTCAATTAAAAAAATATCACTTTACTCATTACATTAAACAGTCTATCAAGTGATAATTATATAAAAGAATTAGTAATGTCAAATATACAGATTAATTGACGAATCAATCCTTATATGTCATGATTGTTATATAATCTTTAAAATGTACCAAGAAGTATGACTAAAGAGATACTAATACTGTAGGATAAGAAAAGACAAATAAGAAAAATTTTAAAACCGAAAATTCAAGACAAAATCCTTTTGTAATTAGTTTAAAATACTTGCATCATTGTACAACCTAATTACAGTGGGATACGATTTTTTTAAATTAATTAACATTGTATGTTTACGTTTTCCCATGTACTGTCATCTTGACAGGTATCCCATAAGTTCATTAGTTCTTCAAACCATAGTTTATAACTTTGATTTGCCTCGTTAGCTTTCATGCTATTGGGTAAAAATAATTCCAAATATCTTATAGTACTGGCCATTTCACTGTGGTTAAAAATACAAAGTCTAGGTCTAAATTCGTCTAAAATCTCTTGGGTAGCTGATGCAGGAAAATATCTGTAAAAAAATATAATTACCAAGAAATTTTCAGTGTGTTGAGCTATAAAGTTCATTACTTACACTTTACAAAATCTTATAAGATGAAATATTGTCATTTCAAAATTGGCAGCATATCTGTACATTCCTATACCAGTTTTATTTTTTTCCATCACTTTTACGCACAAATCATAAAGTGGTTTCCAATCTAACTGAAGATCATCTCTTGTAAGAAGATATTTTTTCCTAAAATAAAGGATAATAGTTTTGATTGTCCTAAATTTTATATATTAACTTAAACTTACTTTAGTAACTGGACTAAAGTTGTAGCACATTTGTTGATCCTTGTGGGTTCTAAATCTGGAATTATAACTAGTTCATAAAATAATTTTATCAAAGCAATGTGGTCTTCCTTAGAAAATTTCATCCCATAAATTTTTATATACCTGAAAAAAAGTATAAATACAAAACAGAGCATATTAAGATATTTCCCTTAATTTTCCCACATTTTTAATCACTTTCACAGAATTTCTTAAAGACCAAGAAGAATAAATAATTAAGCTACAAATTAAAAATCGTCACATTATTAATCTCTAAAAAAGATATTGTCCAAGTGCTGGAAAGTTTAAAATATTTGCACTGTCTCTCTATGAGAAATGAAAAAAACTAACAGCAAAACAATTTTTTTTAAAAAAGTTTTTAATAAAATTTGGCTGAGCGCTTTCGGTCGATAGCTGTCATAGAAACACATAATGACAAGTCATCACTATCTCAGAGCTGTTCTGAGTACAATAAAAAATTACTAGAGTACAAAGTAGAAGTACTCTTCCCAAAAAGTACTTGAATCCCATGTACATTGTAAGTTGCATTGACATAATTTTACAGTGCAGTCACTACAGTCATGATTTTGGGATATGGTTACCATATTAAATATCCACATAACTACAAGCTAAATAAACAAATTTTAGAATATAACTTACACCTCTTTACAAAACAATTTTATTGTCTTTTAATAATAGTTGCGCGCGCAAACAAAATGTACTCGAATATCGTTGAAAGTACTTGAAGAAAAAAAGTATTTGAGTACATTAAAAAGTACTTGAAATACTGAAATGTACTGGAGTACTTTCTTACAGGAAAAACGGTGAAATTACAAGTACAATTAGATATATTCTCAGTGTACTCTGAACCAAGTACCAAGTACACTAAATGTATGTTTATCTAGTACTTGTACTTGAGTACCTCACAGCTCTGCACTATCTGCACAGATTTCTCAAATGTATACATATCTAAAGCAAAGACTAATATGTAGAAGTAAATGGATCCAAATCAAAAATATTGGAATAAGTGGAGTAATATTTCACTTCTAGATGACTAATAAACAAATAGCAATGTTCTTAAATTTTCTTTAATAACAATTCAAATGTTTGATTATAAATTACAACATAGATATCTTAACTCGTGCAACAGTTTCAAAGACATTGTAACATTTTCCACAAAACTTTGGATTCAGTTTTGAAAATTTTAAAGCAATAAAATTACTATATTTCAAAATTACACATGCACTGTTTAAAATCTTTTCTATATGGTTAGTGATGTGGTTTGGGCAAATGCCCAGTGAGCACGAAATTTATAAATGGGCATTTGCCCAAAGCAATTTTAGGTGCCCAAACTGTGGACATTTATAAAAAAAGTAGTGTTTCTGAAAACCATAAAAAACATTAATCAAAGATATATTTCTTGGTCAACGACTATCATCAAAGCCATCGTCACAGGTGATATATCACATAAAAACACACAATGATGCACCAATGTCTTTATCATTGTGTTTTTATGGACAGTATCACCTGTGACCATGGCTTTGATGATGGTCTTTGACTCATCCAAATTTTATTAAAAACAATTTTCTTAAGAAATGTTTCAATTATACACATTGATGTACACTTTTATTTAATATGTTTATAATTTTTTAAGATATATATTAAATTTGATCTACTTATTCTGTTTGATAAAAATTTGTAGCTCTAGCAAAGGTCCACCTGTTTAATCGTTTAATTTAGAAGTGAAAATGATAAAGAATTGTTGTTCAATAATTATATATAATGAGATGTTCTGATTGAATTATTTTCTAAAAATATTTAGTATGCATATTTCAGACAGAACTCGTACTTCATACTTAATCATTCACAATAGTCAACTTATCTTCCAATATATATATAAACATGCTGCACAAATGAAAAATTGCAGAATTATAAATAAGTATATTGAGTTATAGGGTTTGAAAGTTACATTATATTATTTTTAAATAATAATTTCGTTCTGTATAATTAGTAGGTAATTATAATTTAAATGGCAACACTGAATACATCTACTGTGTATTATGTCAAATGTTAGGATGACACATTCAAAAATTAAAAAAACTTTTTTAATTATTGCAGATGATGTTAAAATTTTCAACTTCAAATATTAGAAAAGCATAATGTTCTTACTTCATTAACCTGGAGGTCCATAATGCACAGCCAGGTCTCATTTCCCTCGCTAGAATAGATTTCACTAAATTAGTTTTGATGTCGTCAAATAATTTAGATGATTCCTCTTCGAGTTCATCTGCATAGGGAAGTAATTTGTTGTAAACATTTTCTTTCTGAAATTTAATTCCTTTTGGCTTTGAATCAGAAGTATCTACTTCCATAGATTCCATTGCTTAAATAAAACACTTTCGTATGATTTTTAATACCAGACTGTCCATATGTTTCCCACTGCACAAACTTTATGTTAGATCTAACTAGTATTCGCCCTCACTTTTGAAAATGTAATGTTAATTAAAGATGTCTATTTTTATTTCAGAAAAAAATTTTGCTGTGGTCATCACAGTCAACACAATTACAACCGCTGTCATTGTCAATGTCTTATGTCAAAAATTAACAAATTCATTGTTGAAAAGCAGAATTTCAATTTATGCTGTGTTGTCAGATTTTCCGATTTACAATCTGATTTTGAAAATACATTACTATAATCATAATTTATAATATTTAATTTAAAATTATTATTAATGATAAAAAGTGTATTTATATCTTTACAGATTTTGTTAATGCTTGAAATACATGAAATAGTCTTGCTATGGTTAATTTGTTTTTAGTATAAATACCTAATCCTAATATAAATGAATTAAATTTGTGAATTTGGAAAAAGGCAACACTGGAATTCAATATGTATAATGTGTTGCATAACTAACATTTTGAATTACGGCTGCTGTTTAGGCGGGAAAACCAGCACTCAGATTTTCATATAAAATTCTGTATATAAAATCTGAATATATGCTGTATGTTTGTGAATGCCCAAACTAATATCAGTAGTTTCCGCCTTCTCAAGCAGCCATATTTTATTTTATTTAGATTCATTTGTTAATTTATAGTTAACTTCGCACAGAACTTTCATATTACTTTATTAATTGACAAGTTTGATAAGCCAAACTAAAGGAAAATTGATATTCTATACCTTGGCTATATCAAAATTTAAATTTTTTAGTTTATTTTAATAAAAATTAAGATGTTACACGACTTTTAAGATTTATTTGTGATTTTATTTGTGGAAGAATTTAATTATAAAAAACCAGCCGATGGCAAAGAATTAACATTTATAAACACATTTTTAATTTAATTTTCAATATATTTGCTCTAGTGGAGCACTAAAAGTTTCTGATATCTAAGTTTCTGTTTATAGAAAAAAAAGAGTTAAAATTACAAATATCTCCTCAACCAGTAATATAAGCATTGGCGCAGCCAGAATTACCTATTGGGGGGCGTTTTCAAAAAAATAGGAGAAGCATTGAGAATATATTATAGTAACATTGTTGACTATAAAATGTGTTATATAGTTGTAAAAAGTGCGCACTTTAAAAGTGTTTAGTTTTGGACCACCCTGTATATCAAGAATTAAAAAAAAAATACAAAAATTGGAGAACTATAATTTTAAACAATTTACTTTCATTTTTGGTAAATGTTTGTAATATAAATTGTGGAACTATGTATTATTTTTAAAATAAAAAAGGAAAATTTTAAATTCAATTAACAAGTGCCTAAAATAAGAATCGCGAAATCATCATTTTTAAAACCAAATAATTTTTTTTTCTGGATCATGTTGACGTTATTTGTTCATATTTCAATGTTGTCAGGTAGTTACTTAAAACATACTTTCAACATAAAAAAATCAAAGACTCGTTTTGAAAATTGCGAATTTTATATTAAAAAATATCGAAGATTACATTTTTCGGTATTTTTACTTGACTCACTGGGGCAATAGCTCTTAAATATCCTGAAACTCAAAATCGATTTTTTAGTAAAAAAATAAGACATGGATAAAATATATTTTTATTCTTTGTTTTCCATAAATACTAATACTAATAAATTCCACAGCAGTTAATTATCACTAAATTTAGTATAGCATCCAATCATAGTATCACAAAAAAATAAATTACATCTTCTCTCCTTTTGCAGTTACTACCCTACACTGATTGGTTGCCGCTTCTACAGCTCCCGTTACAGCAGCACGGAATCCTAGAAAAAAAACATTTTTTTTTGTTTTTAATTATTCTTTCAGAGGTAAACTACATAAACCACTCGTGTTGAAGAAGAAATAAAGACGGATCTTTATTTATTCAATTTGGATTACGAGACAACTGTCTCTGATTTTTTGAGTTATCTATCGGGAAATCGGAATAACTTATGGGAATCGTGGAGTTTTTTATCCAGTTATTTGTTAAAATTTTGATCAAATTCTCTGCTTTTCTGTTATTCAGTTACCACTTTTCATCTAACTACCCTTCTTATATTACAAAATAAATATATTGTAAAATAACAAACTCATTAAATATGTACTATATAATAATTATGAAAAATACCTTTTTGTTCTAAATAATGCAGACCGTAAGCAGTAGAACCTGCTGGTGATGAAACGTCGTCTTTAAGTTGTCCAGGATGAATTTGTGTATCTCTCACCATTTGTCCTGCTCCTAAAACTGTTTGGGAGGCTAACCTTAATGCTAAATCTCTAGGTAATCCCATCTTTACGCCACCATCCGCCAAAGCCTCTATCATTATAAATACCTGTAGAATTAAATGTAAAAATAAACAACCACAAACTAAGTTTAAACCTTCAAGTGGAATACCCTGATTTCTCTCACGAGGAACTTTAGAGATAAAAAACTTTTTAAAAGTTTCAAAGGTGGCAGAATGAAAACCACCCCATTAAAGACCTAATACCAAGAAGAGGTGTAGAAGAAGAAGAAAAAGCAAACATGAGGTCTTTGAATAGCAAATGTACCAGAGGTAAAATAGTTTCTCAGTCGGATCTCCTGGAGAAGGAGTGTACAAAGAAGAAGAGGTAGTAGGAAAATAAAATTATATTTGGAAGTTTGTTGAAGGCAGAAAAGTTAGAAAAGAAATGGTTAAGAACAGCGTGGATATATAAGTTAAGTGTGGTATGAAAGATTGGAAAAGGGGAAGAGAAATAAAAACAAGAAGAAGAAAATGATATGACTGTATTAAGGTAGTTTATGGAGGTTATGGAAAGATGAAAGAGTCGGCACAAGAATAAGAACATTGGAGAAAACACCAGGAACCTACGCAAGCAGAAAATCAATAATGATAATAACCTAACATGCTTTTTTAGACAATGTCTACCTATAAATAAATAAATACCATAATAAAAATTGCTATATTAGGCCAAGTATATTGTAGACTAGTATTCGTTAAATAATCTTGGCCATTAAACTTACGTAGGCAGGTCCTGACCCGCTCAAAGCGGTGATAGGGTCTAGGTAGCTTTCAGGTACTTCTTCGCAGGTTCCTATTGATTTTAATAATTTTTTCGTCATTCTAACATCGTTCGGTGTTGCATTTTTTCCGTTAACAAATACAGAAGCAGCGTTTTGAACTAGAGCAGCCGTATTGGGCATTACTCGAATAACTCTGGCTTCACGAGGCATTAACTGCAATAAGAAAAATATTATTTCATTATGATGAAAATAAATAAATGAAATGTTAACAAAAAATTAAATCGAAAGAGAAATAATCTAACAATTTTTTTATTCAGATAATTTTAGGTACTTGTAAAATGGAGAAGTAGATTATAGTTTGATTTCCAATTAGATAATAAATTTATCACCTGTTCTAATTGTTTTATTGTGACTCCCATAGCTATTGATAAAAATAATTTATCAGCATTGATTCCACTATTTTTAATATCGGCTGTAACTACAGAAACTATATTTGGTTTTGTTGCTATTACTACCACTTCAGAATTTTTAACCACTTCCACATTGTCAAACGTAGTTTTAGCACCAATGTCCTGAAAAAAAATTGTGTTAAATTAATAAATAAATTATATAAACGAATATACCTACCTTAAATGCTTTTTCTGAAAGAAGATCAGATGGATGACAACTTGAAATCATCGATTCCCCTTTTGTAAGACCTAGAAAAAAAAAGAAATAAATGAGATAATGTAGATTCATGTAGGTTAACACTTTACTTTTCCGCTACATATTATTTAATATAATATAAGAAGAAAATTTCCATTAGGTAAAAATTCGTCATCGAGATGTTGACTTTTCTTTACTAAGAAAAAATAAAAATAAATTATTACTTCAAAATGAATAGCTTAGAGTCTAAATTCATTTAGAAGACCGCCACTATAGGGAATTCAATGTATTAGAGTGAGAGGATGCAGAGGTTCAGCATATCAGAGCCGGTCTTCAGATACTTCAGCTGTGTCAGGTACGTCTGCTAATGGACCAGATGGAGTTGAAGACTAGACCAGACGGACCAGAAGTACATGAAGACCGGCTTTGATACTCAGAACCTCTACACCCTCTCACTCTAACACATTGAATTGAATTGAAACGTTAAACTCTGCAACCTATCAGCAAAAGAGTTGAACTAAAGCACAAAAACATATAAGGACAAAAAAATTACAATATCTGATTAAAAGTGACTATTTTATATACAGAAGCAGTTATTAGAAAATTTTGTGAGTCATGACCGAGGACGATAATTTACTGAACAGAAACTTTTGGATACTTTTACATAAATTAAATTTCATGTGTGATAAAGGTTAAAGGTTTAATCTTAGAGAAAAGGAAAGTATATTTTGATGCAGAAGATAATTTTTTCCGGAAATTCGGAGGAAAGAAAAAATTTTTCTATTTAGACGAAAAATGACATACTGTTAAAAAGGTATTACAAGACATAAATGTTAAACCAGTATAGTCCTTCACATAATGACGAAGAAAAGAATCGCCAAGAAAATCTATGAAGCCAGAAGCCAAGGAGGAAATGAAATAAGTAGACCAAGAATAATTTTACAAATTCAACAAGTTGTTGAAAAAGGAGAAAACAATGGACTTAAATATAAAGATTAGAGCTAGAACGGAACTCGTATGGAAAACGAAAATTAAAGAAAAGACAATTTGAGATGTTAAAAATTATTTATAATAAAACAGGGTGTTGGTATTTTTTTTCCAACATCTATAATCTACAAAACTTCCTTGAAGAACTCAAGAATGGAAAATCTTTAAAACAACCTTTAAAAATTCTTAAAAAAAATTATTAAAAAAATCTTGAAAAATCCTTTTAAAAATAATTGGTAAATCCTGCAACAATTCTGGAAAATCCTTAAAAAAATCATTAAAAAATTCTGAAAACTTCCTTGAAAAATCTTTTAAAAATAATTGAAAAATCTTGTAACAATCATAGGAAATTCCTTAAAAAATCCTTAAAAAAATCCTGTTAAATCTTAAAAAAAAATTTGTTTAAAAATCTTTGTATAAACTTTCTTGAACAACTCAAAAATCAAAAACCTTAAAAATCCTAGAAAAATCCTTAAAAAAAATCATTCAAAAATTTTAAAAAATCTCCTTGAAAATTGCTGTTAAACATAATTAAAAAATCCTGGAATAATCATAGGAAAATTCTTAAGAAATCGTTAAAAAATCTTGTTAAATCTTGGGTTAAAATTTGTTTAAAAATCCTTGTAAAATCTTTGAAAAATCTACTAAACTTCCTTGAAGAACTCTAGAATGAAATATCTTTAAAAAACATCCTTGAATAATTCTTAAAAAAATCATTAAAAAAAACCTTGAAAAATTATTTTAAAAATAATTGGTAAATCCTGCAACAATTCTCGAAAATCCTTAAAAACATCATTAAAAAATTCTAAAAACTTCCTTGAAAATACTTTTTAAAAATAATTAAAAAATCCTGGAACAATCATTGTTTAAAAATTTTTGTAAAATCCTAGAAAAATCTATAAAAGTTCCTTGAAGAACTCAAGAATGAAAAATATTTAAAAAACCTTAAAAACATCCTTGAAAAATCCTTAAAAAATCATTAAAAAAATCTTGAAAAATCCTTTTAAAAATAATTGTTAAATTATGCAACAATTCTGGAAAATCCTTAAAAAATCATTAAAAAATTTCAAAAACTTCTTTGAAAATTGCTTTTAAAAATAATTGAGAAATCCTGGAACAATCTAGGAAATTCCTTATGAATCCTTAAAAAAATGTTGTTAAATCTTAAAAAAAAATTATTTAAAAATCTTTATAAAATCCTAGAAAAATCTACAAAATTTCCATGAAGAACTCAAGAATGAAAAATCTTTAAAAAAACCTTAAAAATATCCTTGAAAAATCCTTAAAAATACCATTCAAAAATCTTTAAATAATGCTTGAAAATTCCTTTTAAAAATAATTGGTATATCCTGGAACAAATCTGAAAAATCCTAGAAAAATCATTAAAAAATTCTAAAAATTTAGTGTTAAAAATAATTGGAAAAATCCTGGAACAATCATAGGAAAATCCTTAAAAAATTGTTAAATCTTAAAAATAATCTTAAAAGGTTAAAATTTGTTTAAAAATCTTTATAAAATCTTGGAAAAAACTACAAAACTTCCTTAAAGAACTAAAGAATGAAAAATCTTTAAAAAAAACGTTAAAATTATCCTTGAAAAATCCTTTAAAAAATCATTTAAAAGAATCTTGAAAAATCCTAATAAAAATAATTATTATTAAATCCTGCAACAATTCTGGAAAATCCTTAAAAAAATCATTAAAAAATTCGAAAATCTTACTTGAAAATTCCTTTTAAAAATAATTGAAAAATCCTGGAACAATTAAAGGAAATTCCTTAAAAATCCTTAAAAAAATGTTGTTAAATCTTAAAAAAAATTATTTAAAAATCTTTGTAAAATCTTAAAAAAATCTACAAAATTTCCATGAAGAACTCAAGAATGAAAAATCTTTAAAAAAACCTTAAAAACATCCTTGAAAAATTCTTAAAAATATCATTCAAAAATCTTTAAAAAATGCTTGAAAATTCCTTTTAAAAATAATTGGTATATCCTGGAACAATTCTGGAAAATCCTTGAAAAAGCCTTAAAAAAACATTAAAAAATTCAAAACACTTCAATACGTCTTTTATAAAGCACATACCAACATTTTTATTTATTTTTTGGAAATACGGACGATTATGTAAAATTACAATAGGGCTAAAAAAGAAAAAAATATTATCATAACAAAATTTGTTATTTTTTACAATGACTTGTATCCGTACATAAATAATTAAGAGAATAAATAATAAAACTAAAAGGACTGGAAGTTAATTATGTAATATTGAATATGTATACGATCAATCAAAATCAAATCTTTGAAGTATAGAAGAACTAAAACATTTTTTACAGATAAGAACAAATTAATCAATGAAACGTCGATATTCATGTACTTCGAATTTGTTTTTTGTTATTATTTCTATAAAACTATTACGTACATGGCAAGAAATAGTTGATTAATAATGTTTATACAAACGAGCAAGTACTTAAACCTTTGACACATTAAATTTTTTAAAGACCTCATCATCGTAGCTAGGATGAGGTAAATTAGCGTTTATTTGTTTATTATATAATAAACTGTTTATCATCAACTCCTGATGATGCTAACATACTTAGCGAAACGTATGTAGAGTGATAAAAAAGTGTAGTTTTGGTTAATTAAGAAAAAAATTGAATAAACAATTATTATATTAGGAGTGTTTCGAAAGTTGGGTGGGATTACCACCTCTTCATTGTTTATTTATTTTCGGTACTCTAAATCTAACAAAAATAAACTGGTGCCCTTCATTTATCCTTAATAAGATAAACTACTAAATCCAGTTGAAAAAAAAAGTTATATTAAGGCTATAATTTATTCCTGACGAGTTTTAGTTTTCAATTTTTTAAATATCTCATTTTTTATTTATAATTAAAATAAAATCTAACGTTTTTTCGAAAATTATTTATTCATGTGCAGTGTAGGATAATTTTTCCCACGCCTTATCATACGGTATGAGAAAAGAAGAACTTTAATTGGAATTTATGTAGGTTGCGGGAAATATACTATTTTTCATAGTCATTGTAGATTAATTTATTTATATATTTACCTGTAGTTATAAATCCCTTTGCCATTGCTTGGGCCATTTTGCCACCACCGATAAACCCAATTTTAATCAAATTACTAGTCATATTTCTAACTTTTTGAAGTCACTATAAGAATATTGTATATTACATAAATGATAAAACTAAACTCGTAGTTCGCAGAATAACACATTGCATCTATATAGCTATTTTCAAAATTTTTGTATTAGTTATCAACAGATGAAATATTTTTAATCACAAAGAGAATGTAAATATTATGTGTATTATGATAATTTATCTTCTTGTGCGATAAACATTAAGTACCGTAATTAGACCTATTTTGAGGAAAATAATATCTCTATAATTTCGGAATATTTCAAAAATATTCCATTTTAAAATTTATTGATTTAAGATAAAAACGATTCATATTCGGTTTATTAATTAGATACTGAAATAAGTTCATACAAAATTCTACCAAATTTAATAATTAAAACAATAATTTAAGAGGTTATTATCCATTTTTTATATTTTCCACTCAATGATAAGTAATCCTACCCTCTAGTCCAATTTTTTCTGCGCAGAACAGGCTAGATCGCCACGAAAAATAATTATTCGTTTCTGGACGAGATCTCGCCTAATATAGCAACTAAAAGTAAGCGGTTTTTTCATGATATTTAAAATATTTATTAGAAGAGCGCGCCTGTACTACTTTTTCCAAATTTATCTGGAGAAAAAGTTAAAAGTCGTAACACTTTTACTAAAAATAATTTAAAAAACAGTCCATAGATGTACTCTATGTAATTAAGTACAGAATCAATAAGTGAAAATCGCAGCTTCCTATCTTTAATATTAAGGAAGCGCTTGTTCAAAAAACCATTTTAAGCAAGATTACAATTTTTACCTTTATAGAACTAGATCGGTCCTGTCTTTGATTAATAAATACAGAAATTTTTTTCAACTTTGGATAGTTTAATTTGATCCTATATAAATATTAGATCCATTAATTACTGATAATTATAAAAAAAATGTATTTTGGTACATAGTACATGAATGATAAAACAGAAAATATATTTTTAGATCATAAAAAATGTAACTGAAAGTATTTTTATATTTGTATTTATAAACTTAATTGTTTTTAATTAAACAATAAATGATTAAATATCTTTAAAAATAACTATTGTGAGCATTTCGATAACTTTTACAGAATATTTGAAGTATGTTCACCGTTGTTATAATAAAATACTGAAAATGGTTTTAACACCCTGTATATAATTTTATTTTTTTATTTTAGGTAAATAAAGAAGGCTTTATTCCTTTGCATTTTAGTCATTGACCTATTGTGCTCCGACTTGGGTTTATTATACTAAATCCTAAAGCTTGGGTAAACTTGAGGATTCTCTGAACTAGGTTTAGTCATCTTGTGCAATGCCTCTTCTGTTAATCGAATAATTGTAAAATAAAATACGCATTCGTCTAAGTAAGCATGCTACAGAATTAGGTTATACATTACTTACTTTTTTCTCCTAACTGCATTTATCCATTTCTTTCTTTTCTCTAATTTCCAACTAGCATTTATATTTAATTTTGACGAGTTTACTTATGACAAGAGCATGATTTAACGAAATTTTGACCACTACGAGCGCTGGTTTCGTTTCAGTTGTCCCCACCATGCACTCCTCACCCATTCTTAATTTACTCTATATTTGGTTGATTTAAATGACCGAATTGATGTATTGTATTGCCAACCTAGAAAAATGTCTACCAACGGGGAAGGATTATTTTTGGTCAATATCTACTTCATTATTTTCGCAATGATAAAATATGTGTACAAAATTCTATTGAGCTTTCCAGAATATATCGTTAGTGAAATATAATGATTTTAATAAAATCTTACTTCTGATTGGTTGAAATTTCGTTGTCAAATGTCATTCCTCATAGAGTAGAATATTCAAACTAGTAGCCAACTTCAGTTTAGTTCCACCAATCCTCCAAGGCTGTAGGTCAGTCGCTGAAAATGAAACATGTCGCTCTGTTATACTTACTCTATGACGAATGACATTTAACAATGAAATTTCAACCAATCAGAAGTAAGATTTTATTAAAATCATTATATTTCGCTAACGGAAATATTCTGGAAAGCTCAATAGAATTTTGTACACATATTTTATCATTGCGAATACAATGAAGTATATTTTGACGAAAAATAATCCTTCCCCGTTGGTAGACCTTTTTCTAGGTTGGCAACATTGAGGGAACTCCCCCATTCTCTTTTCACATGTAAATATACATAGACGTGTCTTATAAGTGAGTAACAGGAGAACTAATATAATAAATAAATAGATAAAAGAAAAGTAAGGGTACGTTATTAAATGATGAAATGTAAGTTCGTTGAAAATTTTTAAACATAAATTTGTCCAGATATAGTCGGTGATTAAACCAGAAAATTAAAACCGTTTGAAAACGGCACGCTACTGATTGAGTGACACGTGTATCTCATCTCACCTTATCCCGCACGAATCAAATAGCATGTACAGAATACTTAATTTAAAAATAATTTACTATTGAAAATTACTTATTGATCTTTAATTTAATGTAGCCACCGTAAATAAACAATTTTGTATATATATTGTTATTTCCCTATAAATTTTTACCAATTTTACAATTTTCGTAATTTTTTAAATTTTCGAATAATTTTTTTAATGTTTAATTTTTGACATTTTTGAAATATTTTCAATTAATCGGATTGATTTTTTGAAATTTTCTATATATTTTAGAAATTTTTGAATATTTGCTTTTTGAAATTTTCAAAAAAAATTGTGAAATTTCAAATTATTTTTTGATATTATTTCTGAAATTTTCGAATAATTTTTTAATGTTTTTCGAAACTTTTGACGTTTTGAAATATTGTAATTAGATAATAATAATTAATTAAATGAATAATTTTGTTTTTTGAAATTTTCGATATATTTTTAGAAATTTTTGAATATTTGCTTTTTGAAATTTTCAAAAAAAAATTGTGAAATTTCAAATTATTTTTTGATATTATTTCTGAAATTTTCTAATAATTTTTTAATAAAAATGTGAAATTTCAAATTATTTTTTGATATAAGTATTTCGGAAATTTTCAAATAATTTTTCGAAGTTTGAAATTTTGAAATATTTGTAATTAATCGAATAATTTTATATTGAAATTATCGAATTGTTTTTAATTTTTTTTTTTTTTTTTTTTTTTTTTTTTTTTTTTTTTTTTTTTTTTTTTTTTTTTTTTTTTTTGTACTGGTTTACAAATTATAGATTTTTTTTTACTGGTTTACAAATTATAGATTCATAAACTATATTTTTCAATCAGGTCAAAAAAATTTTGAAAAATCATATGATAAAATTACATTATAAACAAAATCCTGCGGTTGTTGAAGTCAAATTAAAAAAATTAAACGTAGATGTGGTACATGATTTAACAAAATTTACAAATTAATATTAGATTGAAAAAATTACTGCCAGTTACTAACATGTCGGAATTTAAATAAGGATTATTTAAATTAATAACAACAATTGTGTTACGCGGGAGTAAAAAAAAATTTCGTATCGAAAGTCCTTCAAGTTTTTGGAATTTCTTCTACTGTCAAAAATTATAAACTTTTTGTTTTATTTAGTGAAAAATAACACAGGAACATTTACTTAGGTTATTAATAATACACAATAAACATTTTTATTCATTATAAAAAAAATTAAGTAGTTAATTTATTTAAACTTCAAAACAGTAACAAGTTATTAATAAAATTTTAACGTATCTGGAAAGTAGGTTTCAATAAGTAACCTACTGTATATTGTATACTGTATACTGCCTTCTATAAAAAAAAGTGGAATACCTTTTTTTTAGACAAAAAAAATATTATAGTTTTTGTAATTGTCATAATTTAAAAGTTAGCTGTCTACCATCGTTTTATATCGGGAGGGCACAATTTAACAGAATTTAAAAGATCAAACAGATACTTTGTCAAAAGGTTATTATATCAAATTAATAAAAAATCAAACATCTATTACAGCAAAATTATATTTTATCAAAACCGTAAAAAATCGAATCGTATTAAAACAAATATGCAACTAAAATATTTACATTTTCGATCACAAGAGTTATCCCACTTTTTTTTATGTCCCGCAGTGTACAGATTCTTTTACTTTTACTTTAATACTTTACATCATAAAATTTTTTTAACATAAACGGTAGACGCTACATGTGGAGGTTCTGTTTTAAACACTATTTCACCATCCACTTTATAATCTTTATAGTCGAGTCTGTATATCTGTTCGAAGTTCAGCTTTTCTAGGGCTCTGGCTGTATAGTAACTTGAACATTCCACTGTCATAAAACCACATTTGTGATTTTTACCCAATTCCCTAAAAAATAGAATGTATTCATTATTACAAGGTTTATAATACCCAAATAAAATGCGATGATGGTAAAAAACAATAGAATTCTAAATATACATACACCAAGTAAGAACAAAGAAGATGAAATTAAAGAATATTATAATGAAATAGAAAACACGTTCAATATACCAAAAAGAGACATTAAAATAGTGTTAGGCTAATACAAAAATTGGTAAAGAGGATATGTATATACCAATAATCGGAAAACATCGAAAACATGAAGAAAAAAAATAATAATGGAAAGAGGTTGATCAATTCTGTACCGTATATGAGACTTGTTCTAGCTAGCATAAACTGAACATAATAAAATACATAAAAGAACCTGGTTAGCACCAAACGGGAAGTACACTAATCAAATAGGCCATTTCCTTATAAAACACCAATCAATGTGAGAAGCTATAGAGGACAAAATGCAGATAGGGGCCATTTTTTGTAATAGAGAAAATAAAACAAAATATACAATGAAGGGAGAAGCAAAAAAGTAGACCAAAACAAATTACAAGTGGGAAAGCTCATAGAAAATAAAACAATTAAATGAAAATATCTAGAAGAAATTAGAAGGAGCCTAGTAGAAGAACAGAACTAGAATGTAAATGAGGAATGGAAACAAATAGAAAAAACTATAAAGAAAGCAGCAAATAAATAGATGAAAAGAGACAAATGGTTCGATACAGAATATGAGGAAGAAATAACGTAGCCAAACGGAAAATGTTACAGGCAGGTACGGATGAAGACAAAAGACAGTACAAAGAGTTAAAATGAATAACAAAGAAGATATGCAGACCAAAAAAAAAAGACAGAATAAAATGAATCGAAGAAAGATTTGTAAATAAAGAAATGAAGAACTTCTACGAAACAAAATAAAGGGAAAGTAAAACAGAAAACCATATGTATAAAAGACATGAAACAAGGAAGATGAAAACGAAATGGTACAAAGATGAAACACGTGACCTTTTGCCATTTTTAAATTAAAAATCAACACGTTAAAACAAAAAAGTATAAAAAAAAATGTGCGGTTGGGGGATCCCCGTATAAATCGAAGTTCCTTACGTAATTTTTTCACTTCGAGAGAAATTGACAGAAATCAAAAAGATCAAAAGAAAAAGAAAAAAAATCGACAAAAATCGACAAAAACCGACAAAAATCGACAAAAATAGACTAAAACCGATAAAAACCGACGAAATCGACAAAAATCCACCAAAAATGAATAAATCCAAAAAAAAACGAGAAAAAGTCAGAAAAACCTAAAACAATTTGAGAAAATCAAAAATTATGCAACACAAAAATGAGAAAAAAATCTGAAAACCCGAAAATTCGAAAAAATCAGAAAATATTGGAAAAAAATGAAAAATAAAATTGTAAAATACGAAAAAAAAACAGGAAATCAGTAAAATTATAAAATAACGAAAAAAACACAAAAAAAATCGCAAAAAATTGTAAGTGCAACAAAAACAAGAACTACCAAAAAACCGGAATCAATTGTAATTGAAATAAATAGCAAAAAAATTGCAAAAAAACGCAAAAAATTGAAAACAATCGAAATTAAATTATAAAAAAAAGAATCGCAGATAATCACAAAAAATCCAAAAAACAAACGCAGAAAATTGTAAAAATTTCAAAAATTCAAACAAAAAGAGGGAAAAATCCCAAAAAATGGTAAAATTGCCAGTGCAAATAATTTCCAAAAATCTGAAAAAAATTGCAGATATCGTAAAAAAAATTGCAAAAAATCGAAACCAAATTATAAAAAAATCATAAAAATCTAAAAAACTAACTCAAAAAATTGCAGAAAATTGCAAAAATTACAAAAAAAGGAAAAAAATCACAAAACATGGCACAAAGTTGCAGTGCAAATAATTGCAAAAAATCTGAAAAAAATGCACACGTATCGTAAAAAAAAATCACAAAAAAAATTACAAAAAATCGAAACTAACTTATAAAAAAAAGAAAAAAAAACGAAGATAGTCGCAAAACATCTAAAAACAAATGCAAAAAATTGCAGAAAATTTCAATAAATCAAAAAAAAAAGGAAAAAATCACAAAAAAGGCACAATATTGTCAATACTGCAAAAAATTGCTAAAAATCGCAAAAAAATAGCAAAAAAATCACAGAAAATTGCAAAAGATCGCAAAAAAAACAGAGAAAAACCAAAGGAAACAAATGCGGACATAACAAAAAAACTTAGAGATAAAGTCGAAAGAATTGAAATAAATCGAAAAATTCGGAGGAATAAGAAAAAATAAGAAAAAATTGGAAAACTAAAGAAACCAAAAAAACCGGAAAAACTGTAGAGATAAAAAAAATTTAAAAAAATGGAAAACTTCGAAAGAATGGTAATAAATCGAAAAATTCGGACGAATAATAAAAAATTGGAAAACGAAAGAAACCAAAAAAACCGGAAACAACTGGAGACAAAAAAAAATTAAATAAATTAAAAAAAATCCAAAGAATTGAAATAAATCAAAAAATTCGGACGAATAAGAAAAAATAAGAAAAATTTGGAAAACGAAAGAAACCAAAAAAAACCGGAAAAACTGTAGAGATAAAAAAACTTAAAAAAAAAGAAAAAATTCGAAAGAATGGAAATAAATCGAAAAATTCGGAGGAATAAGAAAAAAATTAGAAAAAATCGGAAAACAAAAGAACGCAAAAAACCGGAAACAACTGTAGACATAAAAAAAATGAAAAAATTCGGAGAAATAAAAAAAAAGGGGAAACAAAAGAAATAATATAATATAATTATATAAGTACGTAATTACTAAATTAGAATCAAAAAAAATAAAACCTGCTCATGGAATATAATTAAGCAATAAAAAACCGAAATGTAATTAAGAAATACCAAACATTAATCAATAATGGGTTTAATTACATCAATTAATTCTTTGAAATAAAAAAAGACCGAGATGAAAGATTTGAAAATTATTTACAATAATATATTTTGAAAATAAAAACGTAGTTAATATATATTTTACAATTACTTAAAAAAAGTTCCATTTGCTAGAAACTAATTAAATTTTAGTTACTTTTGAAATATGTATAGAAAAAAACTAGTTATACCTACTGTAATGAATTTTTATTTACCATGTTTTGTCCATTAACTGACCAGCTATTCCCATACCTCTACAGATAGGATCAACAGCTAATATACCAGTCGTTATGGCTCTGTCGGACTCAGGAAACTTTGCGAACCAATTACAATGTTTATCTACATATAACAAAAAATTTACAATTGTGTTAAAATCTTTATTGTCAGTTTTAACACTATCAATAGTTTCTTGGTGATTTTTCTCTAAAATGGTGTTTATGCAAACGGCTATGATATTTCCATTTTGTATCGCTTTAAAGCATAAGCCGTTGTCAAAATCTTTTAAGAGAAAATTTTCTAACTCTTCGTTTACCGGTTTCTCTTCGGTAATAAGATTTATTGATCGATTAATAGGCTCATCTTTCATAAAATGTTTTCTTACGAAATCTACTAGGTCTTTCCAGTCTTCTTTTTTTATGGTTTGCAATTCGTATGTGATTTTCATTTTTTTTTAGCTAAGAATCCCTAAAAAAATTCGTTAATTATTCTGTTATTAATAAAAGTACATTTTTACCAAGAGTCACCAAATATTGTTACTTTCCCTTTCATACAATAATGCGAAAAACCCATTTTTAAAATATTTGCGAATATACAGGGTATTTTTTGTGCACGTACTATTTTTTAGATTTCTTACTAGAGAAAAATGACGTATCTTTTATTATTATTTAAAAAGTTTGATACAGCATCCAATTCATGATTTGCCTCTGTACAGCTTGTGCAACAAATATGGAAAAGCAACTAAAATAACAGAATGGAATAATATAAAATAAACCCAGCAAGCTAGCAGTAGCTGAGCTACAGACAGTTAGAGTTGATTTAGGTCACTGAAAATAGTAGATTGGCGATCTAAAATGATCAGCTATCGATAGTTGAAAACAGTTACCGCATGGAGAAACGGTGAGATGGACAGACCCAAGTAGCTGAGCTACGTAGATACCGTTGTAATTGATTTAGGTCATTGAAAATAGTAGGTGGGTGAGCTAAGGTAACTAGCTATCGATTGCTGAAAACAGAGTTCCAAAATTCGAAACCGTTCTCGAGTTATCGCATGGAGGGACGGTGAGATACACAGACCCAAGTAGCTGAGCTACGTACATACCCTTGTAATTGGTTTGAGTTATTGAAAATAGTAGGTGGGTGAGCTAAGGTAACTAGCTATCGATTGCTGAAAACAGAGTTCCAAAATTCGAAACCGTTCTCGAGTTATTGCTGGGAGAGACGGTGAGATGGACAGACCCAAGTAGCTCAGCTACGTACAGATCGTTGTAATTGATTTAAGTTATTAAAAATAGCAGGTGGGTGAGCTAAGCTAACTAGCTATCGATTGCTGAAAACAGAGTTCCAAAATTCGAAACCGTTCTCGAGTTATCGCTGGGAGAGACGGTGAGATGGACAGACCCAAGTAGCTCAGCTACGTACAGATCGTTATAATTGATTTAAGTGATTAAAAATAGCAGGTGGGTGAGATAAGCTAACTAGCTATCGATTTCTGAAAACAGAGTTACAAAATTCGAAACCGTTCTCGAGTTACCGCTGGGAGAGACGGTGAGATGGAGAGACCCAAGTAGCTCAGCTACGTACAGATCGTTGTAATTGATATTAAGTGATTAAAAATAGCAGGTGGATGAGCTAAGGTAACTAGCTATCGACTGCTGAAAACAGAGTTACCAAGTTCGAAACCGTTCTCGAGATATCGCTGGGAGAGACGGTGAGATGGACAGACCCAAGTAGCTGAGCTACGTACATACCGTTGTAATTGATTTAAGTCATTGAAAATAGTAGCTGGGTGAGCTGAGGTAACTAGCTATCGATTGCTGAAAACAGAGTTACAAAGTTCGAAACCGTTCTCGAGTTACCGCTGGGAGAGACGGTGAGATGGACAGACCCAAGTAGCTGAGCTACGTACATACCGTTGTAATTGATTTAACTCATTGAAAATAGTAGCTGGGTGAGCTGAGGTAACTAGCTATCGATTGCTGAAAACAGAGTTCCAAAATTCGAAACCCTTCTCGAGTTATTGCTGGGAGAGACGGTGAGATGGACAGACCCAAGTAGCTCAGTTATGTACAGATCGTTGTAATTGATTTAAGTGATTAAAAATAGCAGGTGGGTGAGCTAAGGTAACTAGCTGTCGACTGCTGAAAACAGAGTTACAAAGTTCGAAACCGTTCTCGAGATATCGCTGGGAGAGACGGTGAGATGGACAGACTCAAGTAGCTGAGCTACGTACATACAATTTTAATTGATTTAGGTCATTGAAAATAGTAGGTGGGTGAAACTTAATAAAATGGATTGAAGACAAATGGTAAACCCTTAGAAATGCTAAGAGTGACGGAGGAAAGCGTGGCTGTGGAGGAAGAAATGCAGCAAATCAGCAGATTGTACATAAAACAGGGAGTGGCTTTACGAGTTGGTACCAGCAGGACAAACTGGTTCAAGATTAGAAAAGGTATCAAGCAAGGATGTTGTTTATCTCTAACACGTTTTAATATTTATATGGACGAAATGGTGCATGAATGTTGGAAAGAAGATAAAGGATTGGTTATGGAATTCAAAAGTGAATAAGGACCAGAAGTAAAAAGGTGAAGACAAAAAAAAGTATTAGGAGAGCTGAAAATGTAGCAGAATGAAGAAAGAAAGATAGAAAAAGAGAAGATTATTAATTATGTTCAGTTTTTTTTTAATATTGTAATTTTTGATTATTTAGGCGCTGTTGAACCTAGCCCAGTGAGAAGGAGTTCTCCGGAGAAGAAATGTAACCCACCATTCATCCCTTGGATTTACTATATCATTATCACGTTTGCCCCAAAATATTGGGGTAAATATGATATACTTTGGCCGTTTAAAAAAAAATGCCAAAAATTTTCAAAAAAACGACCGAGAAGTCGGCAGGTTTGGGATCAAACACGAATTATATTTCAATCTTTGACGATTTTTAAAAAAAAAATTATTCCATTGAAAATATCAATTTTAGTCTTTTCTTCGTGAACTATTGAAAAATTATATATTCACCTTACAAATAAGAAAAAAAAATTACAAATTTTAAAATTTAAATTTTTTTCATTGGTAAGAGTTAAAAAATTTTTCACAACAGTTTCTATAGTTCTGTAGTTAAGTTGTAGAAACCGAATCTGAAATGAAAATTTAAGAAAATGATACATACAGACATATAGACAGACAGACAGGCATATGAAATTCAGTACAAGTTTTTAAGTAATATGTATTTAAAAGATAAAGCTGATAATATATTAAAAAAATGTTTCAAAAGTTTCATATTAAAGCATGCGGCCGATTTCAATGGATAAATGCCTCAATCGACTTTTGAATCGAATATTTTTTACTATTTTTTTATTTTGCACTTATTTAACTTCCATTTTGTCAAATAACAAATATAAAAATAGATCGATGGGAATTTGTGATTATCCACAATATTTAAAAAAAGAATTTTCAAGCACATTGTTGGAATTGTCAACAATTACTAAAGTTTTATAGATTAAGTACATTATTATTTAGATGATAAAATATAATGACCATTTATTTGTCAACTATTATTTTTTTAATTTAAAAATCAGTATTTTTATCGTATGTTTACTATTATTGTCAAGTGTTTATTAATTTACTGCACGTCTAATTATTTTATAGTATAATTACTTTATTCATTTATTTTTTAATTAAGTGTATCTTATCGTATCATATTTTTTTATCACATGTTCACATTCATCCCAGCCACCGACATATGGAGAGTCTAACGGAATGAATTTCCAGCATATTCTTACAATGAAGAAAAAAAATTCAAGCATATTATGTTGGATTTTTTAATGATTTCGATTGAGATATTTCCAAAAAAATATTTAGAACAGACAATGATTACGTAATAAATTTTTAAAAGGAGTTGATCTTACCGTCATATAGGCAATACAAGGTTATCCATATCTTAAATATGGTCAAATGTTACAACAATCATTAGAAAATAAATAATAATAATAATAATAAATTTCATATTGTAGGGTTTTGCTTAAATCTAAACTATTCGCCTTTGTTTCATTTGCTATTTATATAAAACAATAAATTATTCACCATATTGGACATTTACCAAAAAAAATATAATCACAATAATTTCTCTATACATATACATAAAAATTATTTGATTATTAAAACTCACCAGTTTGTGACGATCTGTGTACAACTATAAAATAACAATGAAACTAGGATCATTTTTATGATTTAAAAATAAATTATATTTACTTCAAAAGTACTTCAACATTACATCAAATATTAAATTTAATTACGTTATTAAGTTTATTTAAAATTAAATTCATCGCATTGCTGCCAGATCGTTTTTGATTTATTATAGATATATAATTTATAAATAAAAATGCAAACTTAAAGTGTTATTCATTTGGAAAGAATTACAAACATTTTACAAAAATACATTAATAATAAACACAAGAACTATACACAACACGAAATTTATGAACATAACGATTTTTTACGGTTTTTTAAGCTTTTCAACGATTTTTTACGATTTTTTGGGATATTTTACGATTCTTTATGATATGACCTGTTTCGATATTTTAAAAAATGGCAGATATAATTTTATTTGATATTTCAACCCCCTCCAGTTTCTTCCCCGTAGGTTGGATAAAAAAAAAGTTTTATACAAATTGTATTTGAAAAATGTTAATTCATAATGGTTTAACTTTGTTGTCATTAATTCTTGGGTATTTTTTATGATTTTTGTTGTTTTTCATTAATTAAAGTTATTTTTTTTTTGTAAATTTATTATTATTATTCGTTAATTAAAGATGAATGGTTTTTGTGGACTATTTATAGCAAATAATAAAAAAAATACTTAAAATATTAAAATTTTATCAATTTAGGTTAACTAGTCTTCATTAAAACTAAATCACATTAAAAAAAAACTGTGTCAATTTTGGGCTCTCACAATTCACAGCATTTCAGAATTCAAACTAAAAATTTTAGAAGAACAAACATTTTGTGCACTAAATTCATTTTTTCGTGCTCTTTGCAAATACAGAATCTATTTTAGAAAAACCTGATATACAGGGTGTTGTTTTTGGGTCGGAATATTTTATAATATTTTTTTTAATCAGGACCTTAATTTCCTTCATTTATTGATCGATTGGGCACTTTAAACACAATATCATGAAAATATACAGTGTGCTTAGAAAGTTATGAACCATGTAAGAAATTGGCAAAATAGATAAAACACCCTATATCTTGACACAATAAATCCTTTTAATAATCTGTTATAAAACTATTAAAAATACCCTTACCTACTAAATAAAAAATGAAAATTATACACATATAAACACTTTGATACACACATTTTTTTAAAATGTTTCTAAACAAATTTATAATTAAAAACAACGTACACTTTCCGACAAATCAATACAATTAGTGATTTTTTCTGACAAATCAACAATTGTCAAAATAAAATGTCAGAAAAAGGCTATTTCCTACTTTTATTTGTCACATTCAATTGATAAAATACAAAGCAAGTAAGTTTGTTCATAATTAAACATATCTTTTTTTAGTCATTAAGGTAAATGGGGACATAATATGAATTTAATATTATTCTTATGTAATTTTACAAGATGAATTTAATTAAATTCGTAATCGGAAGATTAAAAAAATGGATTGCATTTATAAATGTAACCCTTAACCCGTTAAATTATCACTCGTCGAAGGGTTAAACAAAAATAGTTATTTATGCAACAAGTGTGTAAAGTGATACTTTTTTCACGAATCTGAATTTTGTCGCACGAGCCAAAGACGAGTGCGACAATCACATGAATGAAGAAAGGCACTTTTTACACCGCGGGGAGTGAAACTAGTACTTTAGTCTCACATTTTCTGGACTAAAGTGCCACTTTTAGTCCATTGGGAGTGAAATTTTTAATCCCAAGGGACTAAAATTGTTTAGTCCCGCAAATAAAAAAAAACGACTGTGTCATCCCAAAACTTTTCCGGCTCTTCTGTAGAGAATAGGATTATTTTAATTAAAAAATACAAAATTTCTGAATGGGAAAGGAAAGTGCTGTAAAAAAATGGGTAAATATTGCAAAAATGCTCAAAATTAATTAAAATAAAAAACGGCACAGTTACTAAAAAAGGTAACAAGTTTATATAAGTACTAACAAGGTAACGAATTATTTCCAAAAAAAATTGTTAAAAATGATAAAGAATTGCTAAATTTCAGCAAAAAAATAAAAAAGCGTGAAAACAGGCAAAAATCAAATATACGATAAAATTTTTAATACAATTCGTAAAAATTGGAAAAAAAGAAGCAAAGATGCAAGAAAAAACACAGAACAAAAAAGATATCTAACAAAAGGAAAAAAACATAAAATAAAAGAAAAAAGAAAAAGAGGACTAATTTAGGCAAAAAAGGAAAACAAAAATCACCAAAAAGTTAAAAAAAAAAACCAAATAAGACAAAATAAAGTGAAAAAGCAAAAAACTACAAAAAAGCAAAAAAGGTCAGAAAAGAATAAAAAAAAGTCCAAAAAATTAAAAACTATTAAAAAAAGTTTAAAAAGGCAAAAAAGTGGTAAAAACGCCAATAAAAGGAAAGAAAAGCAAAATAGAGACAAATAAAGGTAAAACAGGCAAAAAACTCAAAAAAGTCTAAAAAAGACCAAAAGATTAAAAAAAAAGTATAAAAACAAGAAAAAGAGGAAAAAAGGAATAAAAAGACCAAAAAAAAGGAAAAAAAGGCAAAATAAACCAAAAATAAAGCCAAAAACATGGCAAAAAAAACAAAAATCATAAAATTATGGATGAAAACGATTTTGAGTTCTGGAAAAAGTTTCATACTAAAGTTGTAGGGAATTTTATGCTCTTCTACTTTGCACTAAAGCGTATTGTTTGCTTTCAAAATAAAAAAAGAGACGAAAAGCCTAAATGTGTATATACTAGCGGAGAAACTATGGAAAATTTGAAAAAAAATTAAATATAAAAGTTTAAGCAAATTTGGTGCTCTTCAACTTTGCACTAGAAAATTTTGCACCAAAGTGCATTGTTTGTAAAAAATAGCGTATATACCACAGGACTAAAGTGTCTTTTAATCCCTCAGGTAATTGTTTCACTCGCTACACTCGGGAAATAATCTTCACCATCGGGATTAAAAGATGCAGTTTAGTCAATTGGTATATAACATAACATTAATCCCAAGGGAGTTAAATGCATGTTTTAGTCCCTGAGGTGCAAAAAGTAATTTTTAGTTGAAACATTTCTGAAAATATTATGAAAATAAAAAATTTGGAAGTAATAAATAGATAAGATTTCCAAAATCGAAAAAATCTATTCTAATTAAAATTATTTTTCAAAAAAAAAAAAATAACAGTGAAATATAACTTTTTACAGTGAAAATAGAAAAAATTAAGTTAAGAATTATAATAAAAATTCTCAATAAACACTTTATCTAAATTAAAATAAAAATGACATTTCGTTATAATCTTCTAGGGAATTTAAATAATTAAAATACCACTTACCTATCACCTATATGTTTCAATTTAAATATCCATAAATTGGTGAATAATTGCGCGCAATTGGCAATGTTGCATTCAAAATTTCAACGAATATTACATAACATACTTTTTATATATATTTATATCTTTCTATTCACATACAGTTGTGTTTAGATCATGTTAAACACTTATTTAAATTAGGTACAAAAAATATGTTGATCATGATTATATACGGCGCAGTTTGTTACATAATGAAGCAAGTTTCGGTCGAATTAAAAAAATATGCTGTTTATATAATAAAAATTTTATAATTATCATTCTTCCCACGAAGATTGATAATTTAAAAATAAATTTGTAGTGTCCATATCATTTTTACTAATGGAATGTTTGTTTTTATTTTCGCGTTATTCATGTCAAATGTTAACGTTTTTTTATCACCCACAAAATAGAGAATTAAATATTATATTTATTAAATATTTTTTAATAAATATTTTGCCAGCTGAGTGAATCTCTTTTTGGGGTGTCGTTAATTATATTATATTAAATTTAACTAAAAGTTCTTTTATGTCCTTCCAATTTTATAACTTAATTTTAAAAACCTGATATCTATTTAAATTAAAAAATTTATTATAATAAATACAACTTGTATACATAAAAAAATAATTCTTGAATTTTTGCTACTAAGTTAATAATTCAAATCCTATATATCGGTATATAAATTATAATTAGCTAATCTAAAAACATTCAAGTATTATACACACCTTAAAATTAATAAACTTAATGATATATGTATAAATTTCCTACATTTAATATGCAAATTTAAAAATGTTAATAATGAAAATAATCTGTAATATAGGTAGTTATTGTTAAAAAATACAACAATATGAAAAATTAGATGGATCATACATAATACTATTTTTTCTACTCCTTTATTAGCAATGTGCTTGATTAGTAAATTCGTTATTACAAACACTGTTATGTAAAGTAACACGTAATTTTTTTAATTACGTTACAGCAATAGCAGAACGCTGCAGGGTTGCCAACTTTTGCCGATTTACTCTCAAAACTTTTCCAGATTACTCACAACTTCTAAATATCAATATACAGGCAGTTTTTTTGACAATCGTATTGTATAGTAAATTATGAATTTATTAATATCACAATTTCTTTGATAAATTTTATTTTTAAACTTTGTCTGTACTATGTTATCAAGCTTCAAAGATTGGTGTTGAAGTGTTACCGTGTATAACCATAAGAAAAAAGTGAAATTCCTGAAACGATACTTTATTTTGTTGATAATAAATAATTAATGTGAAAGAATATGAAATAAAAAAAAATTTGGACGCCAGTCAAATTGATTTTTTTTTTGTAAATAGAAACAATTGACAAAAAAACTATGATATATTTCAAAATCCGTCCTTTCTTTTTTTCGGGTTCAGGAAATTAAACTCAAATTAAACGTTATATTTGTTTATTTCATAAAATAGGGTTCCAGAGAATTTTTTCGTATCTCAAAAAAAAACTTGGTTTGTCTTGCGTGTTTTTTTTCTTATCTTCCTTCTCCAGAGGAAACTGTGGTCCAAGACTTGATCCAAAGGAGAAACTGAAGAAGCTGTAGTCCAGAGATAAAAACTTATTTCATGAAGAAATGTCAGCAAGCGACGCCAACAATATAAAGTCAGTTATTTTGACTCAGTAGGCAAAGAGAAGAACATTATTAGCATGGAAAAGACATTTTATAGGAATACCAAGAGAAGAGAAGGACATGACGCGAGGAAATAAGAAGGGGATATCAAGCGAGTATGAAACTAAAATATATTGAATAGAGGAATAATAAACATACAGGGTGGCACAAAAAAACGTAACATTCCCTAAGCTCAAAACGTTCAAAATCAAAACAGGTGTATCGTTTTCTCTGAGCTTTCGCCATATATTACATTAAAAAAAACAGGGGTCAAAATATTAAGGTGGATCCACATCAATAAAAATTTGCGTTGTGCGTTGTATTTTGAAATCCAACAAAAATATTTGCGGCACAAATATATATTTTACAACGTAAATATTTATCTTGTGCGTTGTACTACCGAATCCAGATGTACGTCAAAATATAGAGGACGTATGCTAGAAGAATACCTAACCTATAAAATATTAAACAACACGTGTCGAGAGTGGTGAAATACTTAAATATTAAAAGAAAATGGAATGGAGCAATGAGGATTCATGCGAAGAAAATTTTAAAATTGTCCCGTTGTCTCATCAATAGTTAAATTTCGTAGTATTTTTTCACCGCTATTTTATTTTGTATAGAAAGAGCTTCGTTGTCCAGTAACGCCTTTCTTCATTTCTCTTATTATTAATTCTCTTTGTGCGATGTAGATAATCTGATAAACCATGCACACTTCTTTTAAAAAAAATAAGACATGATGATCTCAAAAATAGCTATTTAAAAATACGGAGCAGATCAAGCGTGAATCAAAATTACAGATGCACTTAAAATCAAGTCCACATTAACACTACTGTGCGGCGCAATTTTTATTTGCAGGAAAAAATCGACATGACACATTTCACAGAATTGCAATCAGCGTCGAATGAGCCATCGCTCATATTTTTCTTACCCTTCTAACTATTTTTCGCAGAAAACTCACTTCTCGACTAGACTATTAGGAATATATTACCCACGACTCGAAAACATTTTTTGGTTTTTTTTTATTGATATAATAGAAAATCCTTTATGTTGTTTCAAGAGCGGAGGGTGCACGAAAATGGCGATTAATGTTGGATTTGAATCCTTGAAGATTGTACTCTATGGAAACATAGTTTCAGTAAGGTCATTCCAGACTTTCAGAGTGATGACGTTCCCCAGATAAACTAGTTCTTAAATAAGCTGTTTCTTAAATGTTCTAAACTTTCAATATTCCAATAGTCAGTTATCTGGGTCTCCAATAAGAAAAATTGCTCTCTTCTGGATAACATCGAGCAACCGGAAAGTATATGCTTATGGAAGCAGAGCTCCAGATGTGGGAACAGTATTTCAGTGATTGAGCCTTGTAAATATTGAAGAATATCATCACCACTAACCAAAACTATACTTTTTTAACACTCCACGTACGTTTCCCTAACATTTTAAAGTAATTTTACCCTATCTACACTAAATTTACGATTATGCTGAAAAGCATGTTCAGAAGATTTCTCTATACGACTGTACTTCAAATTGGCCAATGCTCTTTAAACCTAGTTTGTACAGATTCTCTAGTTTGTCCTATATATTTTTTGTCTCAATCAGAACCATGTATTTCGTAGATTTCACTTTTTCAAAATGACTTGTTTTATCCTTTGTATTAGATATCCACGAACTGTTATAAAAATTCATTGTCACTGAAAGTTTGGTAATTAAGTAAAAAAAATGATTTACAAATATTACAAATACAGTTTTATATTTCAATATCGAAATATTACTACGCCCCTGAACCAACGACGCTAATGCATTTTTATGAGTCCTAATCAAAACAAAAGTCGAGTCTGATAAGTCTGTCTGTTACATGCTCTCTCTAACACTAACCTATCTCTATGGCTTTTTCCCTTTAACTAAAATCGTCTTCTTTTTCGTCAATCAGCAATATTTTACCTACAACACGCCACCAAGGCCTCCAGCAAATGAGACGTGACATTTAAATAATAAATAAGAAGAATTTCAAAATATTGATTTTCGGCGTGTTTGGAAAGTTTTAATCAAAATATGGCATTTTCTCAAAAACACATTGGAAAGGTGTTTGTGCCCTGGTTTAATAGGTAAATAATTAAATTTTGCAATTTATGCCTTACATTAAATCTGATTTTTAGCGATGAATGGCAAACTGTTTACGACTACATAACCTCATTTTCCCACGAGAAGATGAAAAAAGCTCTTTTAATATTAAAAATTTGGAAAAATCGTACTTCTCTATTATCTGCAGGAGTTGAAGGTACTTTAATATTATTAGAAACAATAGTATCTGATTTAAGTAATATGTCAGAGTCTCAAATAGTTCAAATTTACTCTATTACTCTCTTGAGGTAAGTTTTCTTATCAACGACTTTTATAAATTTGCCATTAACATATTCTCTTTAAGGTTCTTAAATATATCTGCTGCTAATAACAATAAACAAGGTACTTTTAATAGAACTGTGTTAAAAAGTGATTTACCAAAATGGCTTATCGATATTCGTCATGACATAGCACATGATAACAAGTTGCCTTCACGATCGACGCTAGAACTAGCATTAACTCAGTCGTTGAAGTGGTTAATTGAAAAATATTGGAATATTGAAAATCCCACCATTTCTGACTATATAGAAGATGTAGAAGGTTCAAATGCTAAAATATTAGATAGTTTACAAGTTTATGTTAGATTGAAGTTAAATTTATACCGAGGGATTAATATGAATGAATATGATGAAGCCTTGATGGAAAAAATTAATTATTTGGCATCAAAAAGGTAATTATTTTGAAACATTTATTATTACAATCATTGACGAAAAGACTTTTGGGAAGAGAATAAATAGTTGTCTATATTTTTTAACAGATACAACAAATCAAAGACTGATGTACAAGGACAATTAATGATACTTGAGGAGATTTTAAGGCAGTCCTTGTCAGATGTTGCTAATAAAAATATTGTAAATAAAGTAGCAGAAATATTGGTTGATGAAAATACACTTTTATCAGCTAATTTAGAAATAAATGAGGAAGGTTTGTATAAATTAAGATAATTTTAGTCCCCAAATTTAATAAAAAACATGAAATGTTGATATAAAAATATATTTCAATTGTGGTAAAATCTTATTCTCTTTAAATTTTTGTTACTTTTATTTTTTTAATAAATAATAATGCCCTTTATTGAACTAAAAATTGATGATCCTAATAGCGTAAAATTGTGAATATTATTAGCTATGTTCATTGTTTCTGTATGAAATTTATATTGTACACTATATCTTTAAATATTCAACTTGAGAGTTTTCACAAAAGTCTGGCGTTAATTTGAAAAAATCGCATGATAATTAACAAAAAATTGTGCTAGCTTTATATGAAAGATAAAAAAACCTATTTCACCAAATTATAATGTTTGATTTCACACATAATTTGCACAAAAATTTCGCACAAAATTATGATGGTAATTTGAAAAAAATCACATGATAATCAACAAAAGTCGTAATAGCTTTATATGAAAAAAAAAAATTTGATCAAAATAATTTTGTATTTCACACATAATTTGCACAAAAATTATGATGGTAATTTGAAAAAAATCGCTTAATAATTAATAAAAGTTGTGCTAGCTTTATATGAAAGACAGCAAAAATTCTATTTGACCAAATTAATTTTTGATTTCACAAAATTATAGCATTAATTTGAAAAAAAATCATAAATTTGTTGATTTTTCCAGTTAATAATTATTTATTTTAGGAAATAAGTTTATTCCTTCTACTTTTAAAACATTGTGGTCAAATTTACTAAACATATTGTATGAAAATGAAGGGTTTATGGCTGCACTTCTGAATCGACTTTGGTCATTTATATCTAATGGTAGAAATGAAATAACTAATAAAATTGCTACTCTTTGGATTTGTGATTTGTTGAATGGTTTATTAAAGGTGCAATCTTTACGAGAACAATTACAGACTACTGTAGAGGTTGGTAAGACATTTGTTATAAATAATTAAGAAAATTATTATTATATATTTTATATTTTTAGCAAAATCGTGAACAAGAAAATTTGACGACAACTAAGTTAAGTTTGAAAAATAAGTTGGAGAAAAAGTTTCCGGAATATAAAGACTGCATAGAGTTTGAATCTTTGGATAGTTTATTCTTAGTCAATTTACAAGAGTTTGAAAAGAATATTCATAAAAATCCAAATATGCATGTACTCAAATTTATAGACAGGTAATTTTTTTATGTTCATGGAACCATACGAAATTCTTGAATATATGCAAATAAGACAGGATCAAATTTATGTTATATGTCTAAATATGTTTTTATTACTTCATACACCTTTAAAAAAAAATAGTCATTAAAATCAAATTTTGGATACACAATAATGGCTGGTGAGATTAAAAACAATCTTACTAGAGTTATCTCTTGTTTTAGCAAGTGCTATATTTTTCAGCATAAGATAAATAAAAGATACATCCCTATTACTTAAAACAACAAGCAATAACCTGCAATGTCCTTAGCATGACTTATAAAGTACTTAATTAGGTTGAAATCGTTTTACCTGTAAGAAAAAAAATAGTATTATTTTTGAATAGTATCGTGATTGAGTGTATGACAATAAATTTCAAGAATTATATCGATTTCGGGAAAATAATGTTAGGTAGTGACCTAATCACCGAAACAAGAGGTATATCTTTTTCTGTGTAATTTGTTAGTGGTCTTGTTATTTGCTTAAAACATAAGAACTCATAGAACAATCACAATAGTAATGAAGTGATGCTGTATTACAATTTTATACATAATTTTCATATACTTATTTAATTATCATATAAAATACAAATAAATACATTTTTTCCATTTTCTTTAACCATGATATCTTCCTTCTCTACTTTCTGGTTCATTACTTTCTTCTGAAACCATACCTAATTTTAGCTTCATACGTTTTCCTTTTTTAGATGGTTGGAGGTGATTTTATCCTTAATTATCTATAATTCTAATTTTTTAAATTAATTTTTTAATTACCGTTTTCATAAACATTCTTTAATTTTTTAGTTCATCTTTTGAGTTTTTAAGTAATATCATTTTCGTTTACATGTTTCATTATTTTATTTACTTCTCCTTTTTCAGAGTTTTTCTTTGTGGCTTGAGTATAAGGGGTTTATTCTTTTTTTTTTTTAGAATTTTGTGTTTTGTATTTCTTCAGTTCTTTCTATGTTTTCTTAAACCTCCAGGCATTTTTGACAGTTCGTTATATATTCAGTTCCATTCTTTTTTTGTTTTTTTTTTGATTCCAGGATCTCATAAAAAACTTTCGTTTTATGATTAAGATAAGTTTTTTCTTTAAGTTGGTAATTGTTTTTTTTCTTGTACATATAGTTTACTTTCTTCCTTGCGATTAATATTCCTTTTTGTCACTCTCCTGATTAAACCTTTATTATTTTTATTTCAAGTTTTCCATTGTAGCACCTCTTTTGTTATGTTTACTATCATTTCTTTCCATTTTTCCTCTTGGCTTTTTTGAACTTAAAATTTTTTGGATACTGTTTCTTCATGTCTTATTTCATTTGTTTTCCCCTATATCTTTTGATTAAGTCTAGATTTCGTAACTTTGCAAATATGTGATAATGATTTGTATCTCCGCTGAAGCCTCTGTATGATCTGGTATTGATTGTTTTTTTCATTATTTGCGTGTTAGCCGGTTTTTTTCATATGACTTTATATTTTTTTGGGTGCTCGAATTTGGTTTTATAACATTGCAAAATATCTTGACGATGAGTTAATAACAATAATAATTATATGATCACAATGATATTAAAGAATGTGTTGATGATGAGTTTAGTAGGAGGAACAAAAATGGTTGGGCCAATAAAACAGCATAAAGGAAACTTTTAATTTAAGATGGGACTTTAATTAACATAAATCTACCAATCTAATCCATGTCCTTGCCTTATAATAATAATAAACATTAATACTTAATTATATGGCATACAATATTGTTTATATAAAAATTTGCATAAACTTGCTCTATTCCTAAACAATGCACTGATACACTGCAAAACTTTTGTCTTCTACTCTATATTTTGAAAAACCCTAGAGAGCAGAGCTTAAAATGTTATATGCCTTTTATTGTCCTCTTAAAAATTATATTTTTGTTTATTTTATTTTATAGGCCAATGTTATCGAGTTCTATGTGAATTATTTCTTCTTTTTATTGAAATCTACTTTAAGAGAATATTTTTTCAGATTAATGAAATTCAATAAAAACCCCGAGGATTACATCGTTTTAACGAAAGGCATTCTGTTTCATATGTATGGAAAGGATTATACGTCTAATACAGGATTTGCTTCCATTTTAACTATTAATGATTTACCATTTGATGTAAATTCTTTAGAAAACGATGTTTCTAATTCTGAAGAAAATCGTTCTGAAATTGATGTTGATGTGTTAGTACAAAATACAACTCTAATTGATGTCAGAAAATGGAATTTAATACAAGGTAAGAAAATTGCTAGTTACAATAAATATAATAAAATATAGGTTGTGGCCAACATAACGCTTTCCCCCTATTTATGTGTAGTATTTTATTTTTTAAGAGAGATTTATTATATCTTATTTTTAACTCTATATTTGAATATACTTTCTCTATCATTTTTTGTTTTCTCCCTCAGACAGAATATTTGCTACTACTAACTATGTCACCTATCACTGTTGTTTTTTATTTTTATAAGAATTTAATACTCCACAGGGTGTTTTAATTTTGAAAGATTTTACTCCAGTAGTAAATCACTATTATTATTCTTTAATTAAATCTTTTTATTTATAAACGAATTATCCATGTAATTTCTGTATCCATTTAAAGTTTTTGTTTAATCGTTTTAACTTTACTAGCAATTTTTTTTAGATACTTTGGTGTATAAAAACTGCCCTTTAGGACTTCTACCTTATCAGACCAGGATGGAAAATCCACTTTTGATAAAAGATGGCTGAAAATAGATTACTTTAATTTAATAATAATAAATATTCAAAATATTTTCTGTTATATTTTTAAAATGCTAAATACCTGTTTTTAGTTTTTCGGCAATCCCCTTTGCGTTCGGCGCTCTATTTTTGGCGGCTGTTAGCATTTTTTTACATTTTGCCACTTTATGGTTTTATTTATTGATTTTTTGCTACCTGATATGGTTTTAGTGATTTTTACTATTTCACGAACTAAGAAGATTATTACTTTTTCTTGATTTTACATACTGACAATTTTTTAATTTATATTAATACCTACAATAAAAAAAAAGATTAGTGAAATTGGGAAAGAATCTTTGTAGAACAAGAAAGGATTACTTATTCGATTAATTTTCATTTATTATAGATCAACTTGCAAAAAACTAAAACGTCCAAACATTTCCAAGCATGTATAAACGCTCAACAAAAGTTAAGGAGGTTCACAAATCGTGAGATTTTTTGAAAATTTATCGATTTTTGTTCACCAAATTTCCAAAATATAATTTTTTGTGTTTTAGTACAAACTTCCTCCTCAAACTTCAATAACAGCCTGACAATAGGTTTGTTCCCAAAGCCAGTTCCTAATATTAGGAACATATTGAGTCTGCGCAGTATAAAATAATGGAACAGTTATTTTATACTGCGCAGACTCAATATGTTCATAACAAGTTAGGAACTCACTTCGGGAATTTCTCAAAAGTTGTGTTAAAACATTCTGAGTTCTTGCAGTGTAGGAGGATGGTTGTTGAGATTACAAGGTTCTTTGTAGCTGTTAACTTATGTAATGTTTGTTAAGAATAACTTCATATAAAAAAGAAACTCCCAATGGCAATATATTGTTTTTTTTTTTGTTTAATTCTTGTAATAGTGTAAAAAAGTCGCAGTAAAACGGTTTCTGTTGAAAAAATGTTTTTATAATTAATTATATAGTACACCATTAATGTTATATACTGTTGAGTTTTTATTGTAATACGTATAAATTATTATGTGCCAACTAGGAATGTAATGTATTTTATTTATTATTATTTTCTTATATTTATATGTATTTAAATATCTGATGTGTACTACTTTTTGGTGTAATAAATAATGCAAATACAAATTAGCTTTAAAAGTGTTAGTGAAAATAAAATGAGTCTTCCCTAGTCTGTATTTTTCAATATTTGAACCAGTATTTATATCTATAAATGGCACTATGTAAGGTGCGCCATATTTCCTTAAAAGTCAGGTAAAATATTATTTTAGGGATTAAACTCACCGGTAAAGAGCGCCACTAGATATTACTTTAAAACTCTTTAAAGCTATAAACAAGATTATAGGGATAATAGTTGTTAAATTATTATTAGATAGAAATAAAAACGCAGATTTGTACTTTTTTAAAGTGTGTAATAATTTTTTTTTATATGTCAAGCGCTTTCGCCAATTACCAGCCATCATCGGGACAAAAGTCAGAAAAAAATTGAAGTCCGAAAATGGATTGTTAAAACAAATGTGTTACATATTGTTTTAACATTTCATTTTCGCACTTCAATTTTGTTCTGACTTTTGTCCCGATGATGGCTGGTAATTGGCAAAAGCGCTTGACATAAAAAAAAATTATTACACACTTTAAAAAAGTACAAATCTGCGTTTTCATTTTTACATTACTAAATGCGTACACACCTAGTTACCTTCGATAGCCGACTAACATTAAAAATAGCTGGCAATATGAGAAAATAGAAAAACAATAGAAAAAATAGTAAAAAATTGAAAAAGCTAGGAAAAAATAATGAAAAATGGGAAAAATCAAAAAAATTGGAATAATATAAAAAAGATCGGGAAAATACATACAAATAGGGAGAAATAGAGATAATAGGTAAAAATTGAGAATTAACATGGGAAATATAGAAGGAAAAATTGGGATATATTAGAAAAATAGGGACAAATTAGAAATAATTGGGAAAATGGTGAAAAATAGATACAAATAGGGAAAATAGAAAAAATAAAGAAAAAATGGGGAACTATAGGAAGGGAATAGAAAAAATAGGAAAATAGAGACAAATAGAAGAAAAACAGAAATAAATAGTAAAAAAAAGGAAAAGAGATATTAAAACATGTTTAGAGTTGAAAAAATAACGTAAGGACCCGACCGCACAAACTTTTTTAAATGAAAACTTCTGTGGTGTTGCTGTAGGAGAAGATTTCTCCTATTCAGGGATAGAGTGGGTGTTTATTATTCTGAAAATAGAAAGATAGCTTAATATATTACATTGTAAATATGTTGTTTAATACTTTAGAGCCTCCCGTGAGGGAAGGCTCAGAGCGGTCTCCTATGGGCGTCGGTCGAGCTCATCTGATGCTGAGTGGAGCATCCTCAAATACATCAAGGAGCTCATCCGGGAGATCTCTTTATTAAGGATCCTGAGGTTAGGCTTGGTGAATTTCTTGATCTTCTATTGAGTGCTCGTCCTGTTCCTGTCAACTGTCCACTTGAACCTTAGAGTTTCTTCGGCGTGTGTGTTTGTGCTGTCCAACTAACAACAACTGAGACTAAAAGGTATTTCAATATGGCTTAAAATATTGTAAATAACATTCATTAGAGCTGTTAAAAGGATTACAAATTTTAGGAAAATGAGTTAAAAATAATTTAAGAGAGGTAATTAACATATCGAAAGATTTACAAGTATTAAAAAATGATTTAACAAATTAGAATGGTTTATGTCAAGCTGGTCAATTAATAATAAATCGGATTTTTTGTTTATTAATTTCTAATAATTCCAAGTAATTTAGACGGTTGCCTTTATTTTGATTATGTATAATTTCAAAATTATTAAAATTATAATTGTCATTGATTAAATGGTTAGAATAATTTGAATCTCTTTTATTTAGTCGAAAAGATATCTTTTATGTTCATTAATCCTTTTGGCAAATGTTAAAACGATATTTTTTTTTACTTTTTACATTATAAATCATAAAAATGAAAACCAGGCAACCAGTAATACCGCATCGTCCAGACTTCGTCGTACATTGTAACTAGCAACAGTTCCCAATACTTCCAGAGATGCCGCCACTTTCACTCCAAACGACAAAACATAATTCCTTTTAATATATACTGAGAACCGACCAAATAAAATCATACTTACCTGGCGTAGGGGTTACCGTGATCAACAAGGCGGTTCCCCCAGGGTGAGGCCTTTCCATTGCACATCGGTTGGGCTGACCCCTGCGATTATCCCTAATGCGGATAACTCGGGCGCGTAATTTTTGGTAGTCGGGACTGCGTACGCGCTGTCCCGGTGTTAAATAATACAAACAAAAGTTATTTTATCAGAAGGAATTGCAAGCATATGTTTGTGAATTAATTAATGCACTGGAACTGGAACAAACAAGCGTTTGATATTTTTTTTCTATTTATGGTAATTTATTTAAATTAATATATTACGGATCGGAATTTTGGCATAATGGCATATAAAACTCATTTAATGAAGAGCATATTCACTAATAATTATTCTCGATACTGCCAATTCAAAATTATGCATTTTTTTTTATTTCAAAATATATTAAAGATGCCGTCCTTGAATCACAAAGCGCAGCAGTGCCAAGTCGAATCATTCAAGTTACGTTCATTTGACTTTTTTTATAATTTAAAGATTAGAAATAGATTTTAGTAGTAAGATGAAAAATATGCAATATAGAATTACCTAATCAATAATTATAAGGTTCCAAAATAAATTTTCAAAATATAAAAGTTCTTTTACAAAATCAGCAAATAAACGAGAACTCACCTCTAACCAAATTTGATATAAATAAGTTATGTTACGTTTATTATATACTGTCATGTTTGTGTTACAATTCGAAAAATAAAATTTATTACTATCAAACAATTTTTATTCTATTCCCAAAAAACAATACAATTCGATTAATTCGATGGCTAAACTAAAACTAAAACTGAAATAGTTTATTCGAGAACCAGATATGCGGTGTGTTGATTCATCGGTTTCTTATATAATAATTCTATTTAATAGTCATTAAACAAGGTGGCTCTTCTATAACTTACTGATATTAAATATCAATGTATTAAACTATAATTTAAATATAAACGTAATATCCAACATTATGAACTATTATCAATAAACAACACCAATATTACTAACATTTGTCAAAGTTATTCTACTGTAGAAAAACGATAAAGATGTTCAAATATTTTCCAGTATAGAAAGAGAAACATAATTGGAGCAGTGTTGCCAATCCGCGGATAATTACCCGATTTTCGGGTATTTTGCTGCTTTGTGGGTATTTCAATTTGCGGGTAAAATTCGGGTATTTCTTTTCATCTTCATCTCATGTCAATTATTCACTGTTTTGACGTTTTGTAGGAGTGAGGCCACTACCACTAAACCTAAAAATTACCGCTACAGCCATCTTCTTAAAAAATACTGTATTGAACACACTTTGAAACACTTCTACGTAATTCACGTCAGTTGTCAAAATAAAATAGAAAATAGCCCTGACAGTTGAGGCCTCAAATAGGAAAAAGAAGAAGAGTATTATTTATTCTCCATTTAAGATTTAAGGTCTTGTTTTTCTTGAATTTGCATGTTGCAATTTGTGTTGTGATCTGTTGTATAAGTGGGTAAAATGCGGGTATTTTGGAATTCCACGCTGGTAAAATCGGGTATTTTGGGTCAAACTTGCGGGTGTTTTGTTGATTTGTCATTGGCAACACTGTATTAGATTACTACGGTAATAGACTGGTAATACTACAACATTGCAATAAATAAAGCAATCTTATTGGTGTTACGTCACTTATCATTTTAACCACATTTTTTCAAATTTCAATATTTTTTTATTTGGAACATTGAAAAAATTATTTTTTCACCAAAGTGTTTAATTTCTCGGATATTATATCCCTAAATTTTATCTCAGTTGATGGCTGAAGCCCATTTAGGTTTAGAAGATTTAAATATTAAAAAATGTTTCTGGCCATGAAAATAATAATAATATGTTCCTAAATAAGTTGGTATTTGATTATAGTTCTTGGATAAAATAATATCTCAAAAAGGTCTTGCAATGTCGTCATTTCCTTTTCAACTCAATAAAATTCTATACAATTTACACACCAGTATTGCCAACTGCTTTAAATAAAATCGCAAAATGATTATATATGCGGCTCCTGAATAAAAAATAATGCGATTTTGATTTTAACGGTGCGAAATTTTTGACACGTTTTTATGTTTAGTAAAGGTTTCACTCATAAGGCGGTGAAATATAAGGAGAGCATTATTATTATTATATATTTAATTAACTATAAATTGGCATGATAAGGCTACTTTTGTTCTTACCCAAAAAAAAGTCAATAGACCTAGCCCTAAGAAATAATTATAACACAGAAAAACCATTGATTCAATAAAACATTTAATTTTTTTGTAAAATGTACATATCAAATTATTAATTTTTTTTTGCTTTTTCAGCATAATTTAAAAAAATATTAATTATCAATATAAAACCCCCAACAAATATATATATTTATTTAATAAAAATAAATCAGTTTAAAACCAATCTGCTACGCCATTGGGTATGTAAACAAGCTCCAAAACGTCAGAGGTTTATTTATGTTGGTGTAAACAAACTCAATGTAAAAGATTGACAGTGATGCACTATTTATTAATCTGAGGGAATCACAGACAAAAAAGCAGTCGAAGAAATGTTAACAAATTAGTTACACATCTATCAACATAGAAATTAAAGTAAATGCTTGATTAAATAATTCTATTGTCAATGGCAATTAATTTTACATTATTGAAAGTTATATATTAAAATCTACTAAGGAAAATCTGCTTACCAAAATTTTCGGAAAAACTGAAAATATACCTAAAAGGTAGAAATCTACTAGATCTGGCAATGCTGTTGGTCTTATTTTTCATCACATCGATTTTTTAATAATCATGTAATTAAACGTTGAAAAATCGAGTACAATACTTCTACATTAAATTTTAAATCAAGATGATTTATTCAAACTAGTATAAAAATAAAAAATTATGGTTAGGTTTTGCCAAACACCGGGACCGCGCGCACGCTAGTCCCGACTACCAAAAATTAAACGCCCGAGTGTTCCACTTTAGGGAACATCGCAGGTGTCAAACCAACCTTGGTGCAATGGAGGGTCCTCGACCTGAGGGAACCGCCTTCGTGATCACGGTTTCCCCTGCGCCAAGTAAGTATGAATTTAACTTGCGAACGAATGCATACCTGCTTGTAAATTACATTTTTGGTGGTCATTTGCTTGTGGTGACATCTAACGAAAGCAGCCATAACTTGTAGCAACTGTAGAAATCCAATACTTCACATAATAGTATTGTGTGTTGTCCACATTTAGGTGAAGTATTTTGAAGGTTATTATTTTGAATACAAACTAAAACTGTAGATATAGATTAACTAGTCATTTCCTTTTTAAAATAATTAAACTGTTAAAAAAAATAAAAATGGTATCTATCAAGCAGTTTTTGTCATTTATAGATCTTGTTATTTACAGGAACAGGTAGATAATTAAAAACAAAATAATAAAAAATAAAATAATAAAAAAATGTAATACTTTTAAAGGTTGATCGACTTTCACCAGAGACGACAATGTTAAAATCAATCATCAATAACTAATCATTAGGTAGGTGTAGATTTTCATCGAGAACTGACCTTAAAATCAGTTAATACATAAATAGTTATTTGATGGTCACGTTAAAAAACCACGTGTAGCAAGTTTATGATCATAATTTAATTTATCGTTACGGTAACTTATCTTTTTCCAATTCTTTACTTCCTAGCAAAAAATACTTCCTAGTTTATCCACTACCTGTTTTCATTATAATTATACACCCACATTCATTAATATAGTTTTAATTACATTAATTATTAATCTTATTGTCCTTAAATGATTGAATATTAAACAATCCTATATTTAGAAAATACAAATATAAGTAATTTCCTGTTTTTATAACGCATATAACATTTTAACTAAATGTATACCAAAATACAATAGCAGAATTCCCTTTTATATTATGCAACCAATAATACACACGCCACTTGGTTCAATAATATACAAACTTACAACGACAGTTCGTAGATGTCTCCACTTCTGACTGTGCTTTGGTGTCATAATTGTTTACAACAAGATCTGGCTCGACATCGGAAACAAGCATACTTACCTGGCGTAGGGGCTACCGTGATCAATAAGGCGGTTCCCCCAGGGTGAGGCCTTTCCATTGCACTCTAGGTTGGGCTGACCCCTGCGATTATCCCTAATGCGGATAACTCGGGCGCGTAATTTTTGGTAGTCGGGACTGCGTACGCGCTGTCCCGGTGTTAATTAATTTAAACAAAATTTTTTGTCAAGTGTCCAAGAGATCAGATCCAGCGTTGCCACATGCACTTCTTTGGCCAATGTATTTGTTTTAGACAGGTTCTTTTTATCAGAGAAAATTTTAGTATTAATAATTGCTTTAATTTCTATATTGCTGGACATGTGTAACTAATTTGGTTTTGATTCGATTGCATTCCCCGATAACTGGCGGTCGAAATTATTTCTAAGTATAAAGGTAAGTTTTCCCAACATCGGACGACGTAATCTTATTTCTGCGGATATGATATGATTGGTTAAAAATATTCAAAATCTGAATGACGCGAAACTTTTGCTGATATTTTAACATTTTGTGATTGCTTATTTTGTATTACATATTTTTAGTTTTTTAGCGATTTTTAACGATTTGAGTTTTTGTGTCTAAAAATATGTTTCTAACCCATCAACGGTTTTTTTTTATTTTGGAAAATGCATAAGGTAATGCAATCAAACCAATTTTATGAACTGTATTCATTTCCGATATAGCAAAAATCTCAAAAAAATTTTAATGTTTCTAATTTTATTGGTACCTAATCGTATAAAATAAAATACTACTTTAATTCGGTTTTAAGAAATAACCATCTTTGTTCTTTGTTTAAAAATTAAAATAGGAGTTCAGTTCCGTTTTATTTGTTGTGGTTCTTTTACGATTTATTTATACAGATCCATTCACTGTACTACGAACACGGTAAACATGATGACGAATTGACGCTTGTCTCCAATTGTCATGCAAAACTTTTTCTATGATATTTTTAGTATAACTTTATAAATTTTCCAACATAATTGTTTGTCATACTAAATATTTTGTAAATAAATGCAAATAAAGAACGAAAATAACATATTTGGACCAAAAATAGTGTTTAAAAATATCTGTAGTTAATTTGTATATTTATTAATTAAATTTAGACAAATTTTGACAGATAGCGTCGTAGCGCATCGGTTAAGAACGCTTGCTTGCCAATGTGCATTCTCGGAGATTGTAGTTTCGGATCCTAGAGCAAACAAAATCTTTTTATTTAATTTTTTTAACTTAAGCCAATATTAGTGAGAAATGCCATATTTTAAAATACATTATTGAAATAGAAAGAACTTTTGATTTCAATAAAACAATAAAATTATAAAAACAATTATAAATAACTAATGAAAATAAATCCAGTCTCTAATATAGTAGGTGTTCAAAAAGACTTCCTTCTTGAGCAAGGCAGTACCCCAAGCGATCATAAAATGATCGCCTTACTTCATTTAACATATTGGGGCTAATAAGTTGGACAGCTTCTCTAATTTTTACTTGTAGCTCATCTAAGGTATTTGCTCTTTCTTGCGCAAATCTGTAAATTTGAGATTTTAAATATCCCCACAAAAAAATCACAAGGGGCGAGATCCGGTGATCTAGCTGGGCACAAAATTGTACCTCTTTCAGATAACAATCTGTTTGGAAAGGTTTCATTTAAATAATGTTGCACTGTCAATCGATTATGAACAGAACATCCGTCTTGCTGAAACCAAATGTTATTAAATCGATCTCCTGCCAATCGCTGTATCTCTGGGACAATTTCGTTTCGGAGTAAATGCAAATATTTTGCGCCGTCTAAATTACCCTCAATATAAAATGGTCCGATTACATGTTCACTTAGTATTCCCATCCAAACATTTAATTTTTGCGGGTATTGTGTACGAAGGGTTAAATATTTATGAAGATTTTCTCGAGACCAATACCGGACTTGGGATGGATTATGTCTGGCAAGTAATAGAAAAGTCGACTCATCCGTAAAAACAACATTATGCAGAAAATTGTTGTTATTGTTAACTTTTTCCACTAATGCCTCGCAAAATACCATTCGTCTGATATTATCAGTTTCGTAAATTTCTTGGCATTTTCTTACTTTGTAAAAACGATATCCATGTTTTTTTACAATTCTATTTACTGTGGCTTCACTGGACCCTACAACTTCCGAAACCTCCCTTTGAGATATCATCGGATTTTCTTCTACAGTTTCACAAACCATAATATCCCTATCTTCTTGTTCGTTATGGTTATGAACAACTCGCTTATGTAGATGAGGTTAAACACAACCATGCATTTCAAAATTTTGAACTATACGATGCACAGTTGAGAGTGATGGTCTTTGTCTATTAGGAAATGTTTCCTCAAACAAACATCTTATTTGGCGAATTGTATTGCCTTGAAAATACCATTTCACAATTTGTACCTTCTCAGGAATCTCATAAACATTCATTTTAAATTTAAATGAAATAATTTTCACGCGTAGGGAAACAGAACCGCAAAATTTAAATTTGACAGTTCCGGACAAACGTAAATTGGTCTTCATGACTACCGTGTTCGTAGTTGGGTGAATGGATCTGTATGTTTAGTCAATAATTAAAAATTTAATAATCCCCAACCTCGATTTTTTTCAATTTTTTCTAATTTTTTTCAAATTTTTGCCCATTTCCCCTACATTTCCCTATTTCTCGGAATTTTTTCATAATTTCTCCATTTTTCCAATTGTTTCCAAATTTTCCATTTTTTCCTATTTTTTTCAATTTTTTCCGGTTTGTTCAATTTTTTTTTAGACCATTTCATTTTTTTTAATATTTTTTCGATTTCACTTGATTTCATTAACTTTTTTTCGATTTTTCCAATTTGTCAATATTTGTTTTTTTTTTAATTTTTTCAGATTTTCCTGGGTTTATTCGATTTTTTTAAATCTCGCGATTTTTTCTAATTTTTTTTTAATCTTAGCACATTTCTCCTACATTTCCCCATTTTATTGTATTTTTTCATAATTTCTCTATTTTTCCAATTTTTTCCGATTTGTTCAAATTTTTTTAGATCTTTTCAATTTTTTTTAGATTCTTTCTGATATTTCCTGAATTTTTCAATTTCACTTGATTTCGTCAACTTTTTTTCGATTTTTCAAAGCCGAAAAAACGGGGCAAGGGTGGATCGTAGTTAAACTGCCATAAAGAAATATGGTCATATTTTCAAAAAAAATTATCTGACTCCAAAAGGTCATCTGGATATTCTAGTTTTTTAAATAGTTATTAGGTGTAAACAAACATTCAATTAAAAAAAAAATAAGATTTCAATTTTGGGACAGGTACGTTTTTTTAGCGCGACCTTTTTTTGTCACATGAAGTTAGTCAATTTTTTTTTTGTTAGCATATTTATTTATTACTTCTTGTTCTGGTGTATATGTGTATATTTTATGCTTTCTTTTGTATTTGTATTTTTTTATTTTTTATCATTTTTTTTTTAGTTTTGGTTTTTTTTTGCATTTCTATTTCTTTAATTTTTTACTTTCCCGGACCCATCAAAGGGAGAGTATAGTAAACGAGCAAAAAAAAATCGAGATATCGATGGAAATATCCATTTTGAGGTCCCCCAAGAAGATTGAAACCATTTCCAGCGCATGGTCTGTCTGTGTGTCTGTGTCTGTGTGTAATCTTCCACGATAACTGCCGAACCGTTTGACCAATCAAGCTGAAATTTGGTACGGAGGGTTGGTGTATGCCTCGAATGCGACCATTAGATTTTGGTTTAAATTGGTACAGTAGAAGGTCCTCAAGACATTGATTAAATGCACATGTAATAATTTTTTACTTTTTTTAAATTTTAAGGACAAACTATACACTTTAGTGCAAAATGTTGTAGTACAAAGTTTTATAGCATAAAATTCCCTACAACTTTTGTTTTAAACTTTTTTCAGAATTACCAATAGTTGCGCCACTAGAGGGCGCGTAAAAAATGTGCATGTAGGTTTTCTCTAGTTTTTCTTGATTTTGAGGACAAACAATACACCTTAGTGCAAAATATTCCAGTACAACGTTTTAGAGCATAAAATTCCCTACAACTTTTGTCTTAAGCTTTTGGCAGAAATTCCAATAGTTGCGCCACTAGAGGGCGCGTTAAAAATATGCATGTATGTTTTCTCTAGTTTTTCTTGATTTTGAGGACAAATAATACACTTTAGTGCAAAATGTTGTAGTACAAAGTTTTAGAGCATAAAATTCCCTACAACTTTTGTCTTAAGCTTTTTCCAGAATTAACAATAGTTGCGCCACTAGAGGGCGCGTAAAAAATGTGCGTGTATGTTTTCTCTAGTTTTTCTTGATTTTGAGGACAAATAATACATTTTAGTGCAAAATATTATAGAACAAAGTTTTAGAGCATAAAATTCCCTACAACTCTTGTATGAAAATTTGTCCCGAATTCCCAATAGTTTTCACACATGATTTTAGGAGATCATAATTGTATTTTGTAATTAAAATAATAATAATAAATAACATATTCTTTACGGTCGAGCCGGGAAAGTTCTGGGGTGACATAGCCGATTTTTTTTCATTGATCTGGTGTAAATATTTTACTTTAAAATAAATCCTAATTTCAAAAATCAAAGTGGATAATATTTTGTTTTTTTTACTAAAAATGCAATAAATAACATAAAAGCCATTTGGCATCGTTACCAGATTAACTAAAGGTAAAAAAATTATATATTTCTTAAATAAATATTTTTACTCAAAAAATTTCTAATCAAGATATTCAAATACATCACAAAATGGAAAATTTAGTGACTTTGTTTACTAAAAGTGTTAGAAAAGTAATTATTTTATTTTGCTCGCTTTGCCACAACAAGCAACATTTTTTTCTATCTCGAAAATAACACTATTTTTAATAGTTCCTCGAGCATTTTCTCCCACTTCTTCACTAGCTTTTATTTCTAATAAAAAAAAAATAGTTTATTGTTCTGCTGGTACTAATACGTACATAATAAAATTATTCAAATTTTTAGTACTTATACTTGTTGTGTAAAAAAAATCTTGACCTCCTCGTAGTATGCTCCGGTGCCAATGACTGATTATTTATCAGTAACGCATATTCTGCAATGCAGCATACAGCACGCTGCGCGGTGCTTCTAGAGGGGAATTCCTCATCCTCTCTCCACGCTCCACAGTACGACCCCCAACACCGTTCACCATCATTGTCTAGCCCCATCATCTTGACCTTAAACACTATTTGCGTATAAAAACACTGAAATCACTGACCGCGGTTTCAGTCAATTCGGTTCTCAATTTCATCCTAGATTAGGATTTACCTCCCGGTTAGCCTAATCAACAAACACAATGCCCCCAAATCAAGAATTAAAATCAACGGAAAGTGGCGCTTACAATAACGACGGTTATGTCAGTGAAAGCGAAAAAAGTAACGAAAAGCCGGAAACTAGTGTCACAACAAAGAATGAAAATTCTTTGGATTTTTTAAAAAAGGGCGTACTACCTAATACCGATGATAAATATAAAGATAACAACACGGGGTTGGATAAAGGAGAACCGTTTGAATTCGATGATTTGTTACCCCATATAGGCGAATTTGGATTGTATCAAAAAATTTTGTTTTTGCTTATGATTCCGTTCGCATTTTTTGTGGCTTGGGTATATTTCACTCAAATTTTCATTACTATTGTTCCTGAACATTACTGGTGTCGAATCCCAGAATTGGCAAATTTGACTGTTGAGGAAAGGTATGTAAATATTTTTATTTAATTTACTTATCTAATCGCCTTATTAAAAAAAATAATTTTGATAATATAAGAAAAAAATATGCTACAAAAAAATATAAATATTTTATTAATCATTAAGTTCAGGATAAATAGTTTAAAAAAATATTAAAAAAAATTCATATTGGATAGATTAAATGTATAATTTAATTAATAAATATTTACATAATTGTGATAAAAAACATAAAAATTGATAATAAAGATTTAATTTCAAAAATTACACTTCAGGATATGATGATAGAGTTAGTAATATAATTATCCTCCATAATTTAAAAAATATAAATATTTTATCTCTTTTATGCATATATCCAAAATAAACTAAAAGTGCATAAAAAAAACCAGTTTTTAAAAATACATAAAATAATAGATTCGTAAATAAGTACTTAACAGATAATATGAAAAATAAATAACTTTTTAACATAAATCTTGTAAATTTTTAAATAACAAAATCTTGTAAATTTTTAAATAACAAAATCTTGTAAATATTTAAATAACAAAATCTTGTAAATTTTTAAATAACAAAATTTACGGTTTAAAATTTGCATTTTTTTAAATGTAATATGTAACCAATTTTACTTATTTATTTCAAATTTAACGCGGTCAAATAAGTAGAAAATTGAAAAAAAAAAAAAATTCAATAAAAAATATAGATTTATTTTAGTTTAGGTAATACATTTACTATTATTTTTTGGATGTTGAGATATTGATGATTATAAATTTCATATTAATTAACCAAAAACATTATATAATTTAAATTTTATCATTGTTAAATATTTTCTCATTTAAAATTATGTAAGGAATTATTCCACATTATTAAAAATATATAAGAATAAATTTAAGAACTTCGTAATGGTAATTATTTAAAATAATTAAACTATATTTTTAATTTTACTGCCAACTTCACTCTTTTATATTAGAGTTTTCGAAAAAAATAAAACTCATATAAAATGGTTTTGTCGCTAAAAACTCCAGAAATGATAATAATTTTTGACCTATTTTTACTTTACCGCTACTTATACGTAAGGTATATAACTATATAGAAATTTATTTTCGTAACTTTGAAATTTCGTAAATTTGAAATGACGGCAAAAATATTTCTGTTTTTCACTTGTTTTATATATTAATTTTGGTTTTTCTTTTATTAAAAGAATTTTTTTTAAATCTCTGTTAGATTAATTTAGCGAACAATTAATTTAATTCCTCCCCAAGGCCATTTAATTTTTTTATGAAATACATTACTTTGAGTGAAATAAAGAATTTGAGAAATGTTGTCCTCCTTGTCGATAATCGATCTTTTTTTAAATTTTGAAAAAATTTTGAATTTGAAAATCACCTTTCTTCTAATACTAAAGGTATTTCGATCCAGAAAGATAAAAAAAAAATTGAATTTTGCGAAATAATATAAGTTTCAAATTTATTATAACCAAAAACTGTACAAGATATTAAACTGAATCCAACGCCATTCAAAGGACAATAACAAATACTATAAGTTATTTTTTTTTCAAATTATTGCAAATATAATTGTGGATTTTAGAGAGAAATAACGAAAATCAAGAAATATTGTCAATAATCGATCTTTTTTCAAATTTTGATACTTTTGGTTTTGGAAGTCATTTTTCTACTAAAATACAAAAGGTATTTCGATCCAGAAAGATAAAAAATGATTTATTTTCCATTAATAGAAATTTTTGTAATTTCAGAAAATTTTTAAACAGAAAATTTTGAAATTTCAGAAATAGTATAAATTTCAAATTTCTTAACTCTAATAACGAAAAAAACTATACAATACATTGAATTAAACCCAACCTCATTTGTACGACAATAAAAAATACTAAAACTGAGATTTTCTTCAAAATATTGGAAGTGTGCGTAGATTTTGGAAAAAAATAACGAAAATCGAATTTTGAAAAAAAAATTATTGAAATTCACTTTGTTACTAAACTACTAAAGATATATCGATCCAGAAAGATAAAAAATGATTTATTTTTCTCTGAGAGCAGTTTTTGAAGATTCAGAAATTTTTAACATTTCAAAAATAATAAAGCTTCAAATTTCTTTTAACTCTTACAAAAAAAACTATACAAGATATTAAAGTGAACCTATCGCTACTTAAGCGATAATAAAAATACTATAAGTGAGATTTTTTTCAAAATATTGGAAATATAATTTTGAATTTTAGAGAGAAATGACGATAATCGAAAAATATTGTCGATATTCAAATTTGTTTAAAATTTTGAAAAATTTTGAATTTGAAAATTACTTTTCTACTAAACTACTTAAGGTATTTTGGACCAGAAGGATAAAAATGACTTATTTTTGCTCTAAGAGAAATTTTTTAAGTTTCAGAAAATTTTGAAATTCCAGAATTTACATAAGTTTCAAATTTATTTTAACTATTATAACAAAAAAACTATGGAATATATTAAATTGAACCCTATTTATACGACAATAAAAAATACTATAAGTGAGATTTTTCCAAATTATTGCAAATATAATTGTGGATTTTGGAGAGAAATAACGAAAATCGAAAAATATTGTCGATTATTGATTTTTTTTTAAATTTTAAAAAAAATTTGAATTAGAAAATCACTTTTTTACTAAACTACTAAAGGTAGTTTGATCCAACATGATAAAAATGATCTATTTTGCTCCAAGAGCAATTTTTGAGGTTTCAGAAAATTTTGAAATTTCAGAAATAATAAATAAGTTTCAAATTTATTTGAACACTAATAACCAAAAAAAATTATACAAGATAATAAATTAAACCTAATGCCATTTAAACAATAACAAAAGTGAGATTTTTTAAATTTTAAAAAATTTTGTCTTTGAAAATTACTAAAGGAATTTTGATCGAGAAAGAAAATAAAAAAATGATCTATTTTTCTCTAAGAACAATTTCAGAAAATTTTTAAATTTTAGAAATAATATAAAATTCAAAGTACCCTACACGGTTCTTACGGGAAAAGTGTCCAAGTCGAATTGGCTGAAAATTTAGTATAATATAATTTATGATATCCTGATTAAATATCTCCATGAGCATAACGAGATCTAACAGACAGTTTTTGAGATACAGGGTGTTAAACATGCGGACGCAGGGTTGTTACTGACCTCAATGTGTTAGATTGTTACAAAAAGCTACAGAGAATAATTGTAATATTAATATTGTTGTAATAAAAAGTTTTAAGACTACGTATACAGGGTGATTCTACTAGCAAGTCAAGTTACAAAAACATTATTACTTTTAACACTCTGTAGAGATTAAACCAGTTATAGCAGAAAAATTAAACTACCATTATTTTACTATTTAGCAGTGAGCATATGGCATTCTTTGTGGATTTTCCCTCTCTAAATCCATACTGATTTTCAGAGATAATGTTATGTTTATTAAAAAAACTAATAATCTAATTTTTAAGATTTTTTCAAAAATTTTAATAATGCTTGAAATGAGAGTTATTGGAAATAGAGTAAAAAATGGACAATCACTAACTACTCAAATAACTTTTTATGAGTTTGTAAGTTAGTTCGAGCACACCGTAATATTTTAATTTACTTAATAATTTTTTTATGATTTACGGTATCAAAGGCTTTAGAGAGGTCCATGAAAATGTAAGCTGTAGGGATTTTTTAATACAAATAACATATAAAATTTTCAACTTTCACCGAAGTCAATTTTTTAAAATTATGTGCAGGGTTCTCTTTTACAAGATATTTAAACTACAACAAAAAATTTTATCAGTGAGATATTTTCAAAATATTGGAAATATAAATGTGAACTTTGAATTTTGAAAAAAAATGTTTTTGAAAATTATTTTTCTAGGGATACTAGAGGTATTTTGATCCAGAAACTTCAAAAATGATCTATTTTACAGTAAGAGCAATTTTTGAAATTTTTGAAACTTTCTGATTCAATTCAAATATTTGAACATACATAACTAATTCTCTATTTGTCGATTATTTTAAACAAATTGATATTGTAAGAATATATTAACAAGGCCTTAATAATTAGTACTATTTTTTTTACCTTTAAATTTCGATTATGTTTGGATAACAATTTGGTAAAACATAATTAGATCATTAATAATCTGATTTAGTTTTAGCTCAAGTGGTTTAACCTTTTGTTATTAATGACACAGTTATGTCCCAATGTAATAACACTAAAAATATACCCTAATTTATATTTAGGATGAATCTATAATTTTACTTATTACATATAAATGTACTAAAGTTTAATTAACAACTAACAATTGAAGATAAAAATATAATTTTGGGATTTTTACTTTCCCGTAACATATACCTAGATAATATCAAAAAATGGCAAATTTAATTTATATTTTAAAATAGAAATAAAGAACATTTTGTTATTATAAAGGATTAAAAAATAGTTGGCAAGTAGAATGTTGGTCACAACCCATATTTGATTAAAAATTATTTCTCGTGTAGCTGTTCCCTGTGGCCTCCAATATTTTAAAAAATTAAAAGTAAATAAGAAAAATATATACCTCTTGTTAATTGATTTCAAAATAATATTTTTAGATATGATAACAATATAAATTAAATAAAGTCTGATTCACTGATTATCAAATGCAGTATATCAATTATCGTATATTATGTAACCGATTAATTGTTAATGAATATTGGACACAACAACGAATTGTATTTATTTATTATTAGTTAATAAAAGAGTTTATAATTTTAAAGGGGTCGTGCGAGAAGCGGTCATTCCGAGATGCGGTTACTTTTTTTTCTTACAAGAAATGCGGTCACATTTCAGCAATAAAAATCAGATAAAATCAATGTTGTTATCAAGATGTTTATTTTTAAGAAAATTTTCAACATACATAATAATTTTTTTTTGTTCTTGAAATAAAGATCATTAATTAAATACCGAAAATTTTCCTATTTTCCTTATACATTTCGTCAGATCTTATGACATCTTCAGGGGAGGGTAACCAGTACATTTAAAAAAGAAATTGAAGATGGCCCTACAATAAAGAAACATTGGATTAAAGGTTCAATGATAGGAAAATTTATTTTAATTTTTTTGCAAATTAATATTTTGCAAAGGAAAAATAAAAATTATATTATTTTATTGCTATTAATTAAATCGGTTTTTATTTATATAGGAAATTATAAAAAAATTATTGTACTTTATTGAAATTTTGCCTTAATTTTCTAAACTGATTAAATCCAACGTTTCCTTTTTGTACGGCCATCCTTAATTTATTTATTTTTTAAAAACGAATTTCCGGAAATAAATTTAATTAATGTATAGCACTAGATTTATTCCCTAACTGCAAAACTTTTTTCTTATTTAACCTTCTAACTATTACGGTTTAGTTAACAAACAAAGATAGAACAATGCGAAGAATACAAATTATTTCAATTGCATTAAATTTAAAAAAAAATCTTTAAATTTTATAATAAATTCGTTATTACAAACATGCATTTCATTAAAAATGTTTTACTAAAATAAATTAATTAGTATGTAGAAAATGGGTCAGTAGTGAATGTGAAAATTAATTGTTGTCACTGAAGGGGGTTAAACGGTAGGCAAAAATATTGATATATTTAATCCTTAATGAAAACAACTCAAAATCATGTACCACAATAAATTTAATTATACAAAAATTGACTGTTTCGGTTAACAAACCATCTTCAGGTTTACTTTTACTTACATTTCATGTAACCCCATATTTTTTTATCCCTTACACTTTCCCCTACCCTTAGTACCATTAAGTTTAGTAATATGCTAATTTTAAGGTTTAATCATTTTATTTAGGTATTTTGGCCTGAAGATGGTTTGTTAACCGAAACTAGTTGCCTGTCAATTTTTGTATAATTAAATTTATTGTGGTACATGATTTTGAGTTGTTTTCATTTATGATTAACACATGATAACTTATTGGATTTATTAATATAATAATAGAAACAAATTGTACAGACTGACCCAAACCTTCTCATGAGAAAGTATAAACCACCCCCCCCCACCTTAGTTTTACCTATTTTAAGTGATTTATTTTTCATGTACCACTTTGTGCTTCAATTCTAATGTTTTAAATTTTTTAATTATTTTATCCATAATGGTTTTCACAATTTTGTGATAATTTTTCTCTCTGGTACTTAATAACGGCCTGATGATGGTTTCGTCGCCTACAAAACAAAATAACTTATTTTTTTTAAATTTTTGAATTTCTTTTAAATGCTTGATAAATAAGTAACATTTTAAAAATTTTTGAAATTTAATATATTTTGAAATTATCGACATATTTTTAATATTTTTAAATTTAACGTTTTTTTTTTATATTTTTTAATATTTTTTGAAATTTTTGATATATTTAAAATTTTTGAATTTTTTTTGAAATTTCCGATATATATTTTGTATTTTTAAATTTTTCATAAAGTTTCAAAATATTTGAATTTCTTTACATTTCATTTTTTTTTAAGTTTGATAAAAAAGTTCTTCACAGTTTTAAAATTTTTGAAGTTTGAGTTGAGAAAAATTCTCGGAATTTTTGAATTTAGAAAACTAATTATAATTTTTAATGTATTTTAGATATTTTTAAATTTTTTAAATTTTTTTTTTATCTTTAAAATAATTTTTGAAATTTTTGATACATTTTCGAAATTTTTGATACATTTTCGAAATTTTTGAATTTCTTAAATTTAATTTTTTTTAATTTTTGATTTTTTTTTAAATGTTTGCTTGATAAGTAACATTTTTAAAATTTTTGAAATTATTGAAATTTTTTACAATTATCAAAATTTTCGAAATTTTTAGTATATTTTGAAACTATGGATATATTTTTGATATTTTTAAACTTTTTAACTTTTTTTTACTGCAAAAATATTGTCGTTTTTCACTTGTTTCTATATGATAACTATATTACTGTGACAAAATGTCTCCTCTTTATTAGGCCGAGCGAACTTAAACGTGCGTGAATGACAATAAATTGATAATTATTGACATAATTATTTATCTAAGTTTATATTATCAACAATGAATGAAGTTGTATCATATCACGATGTCTATACAGTTTTACGTACCTTTATCGTTACAATTCTCGGAAGAGATTAAGTTTGATTAAAACAAGCACGACCTGGCAGTGAGTGATATGATTTCCGGCGAGGCATCATTGTTTATATCAGAAAACTGCCGAAAAACTGCCAAGCTCGTTGAGAACCAATATTCTCAAAATATATATCTTACATATGTTTTGCCTTATTAAACAGATTTTGTTTTTTGTTTGTATTTACCACCCATAAAAATGGCAACTGTCTAGTGTTATAGAAATTTTCATTAATTTACCAGTTATTGAAAAAACATTAATTATCCAGATTATTTTACATATTATGTGAATAATATTCTCAGTATTTAGAGAGTGGCTAAAAAATTAAAAGTAGAGGTTGAAAATAAAAGTCTAATTTCAATATAATCTTATTTTCTTACTTGTATACTGAGATGCAAATTATAATTTATAAATGAAAATATGTAGTACCTATATAAAGAAATATGATTTATTAGTTAAAGAATTTGCTCCCATTTTAGATAATGAGCTATAAATATTCCGTTAAAAAGTAAATACCTGTTGGCAAATTTATCACTCATAAACTACCTATGTTGATAATAGAAAATGTTAATATATTCAATCGGATTTGCACGACTTAAAAATTAATGTTAGTAAGAACTGAAAATGAATTACACACTGTGTGTGTGTGTTCTATTTTCCTATTTTATTTCTTTTAAATTTTAGAACGACAAGAGTGGGTTAGACAAGTTGATGAGTAAAAGTTATGGATTACAAATATTTTAAAATTGCTATGAAAATTGGGGTAAAAACATAAATTACAATTATGGAAAAGCAGGAAAAAACAAAGAAAAAGGAAGAAATAGGAAAAATTCCTGTCGGTATGGTGGACAAGGGGAGGATTAGATTTCTGTTGTCTAGATTTGGGAAAATAGCGGAGATATGAATTTTTTGAAATTTCAACCCCCTCCTAATGGGATGGAACTCATCCCATTAGGTCGGATGGAAAAAAGTTTCAGACAAATTAATTTTGTAATAATTAGAGCATAAAAAAAGTCTTACGAGCTGTTTCAATATTTTTGAAAATGGCGGAGATATAATTTCTTTGAAATTTCAACCCCTCTAGTTCCACCCCCGTGGGTCGGATGAAAGAAAGTTTTAGATAAAATAATTTTATAATAATCAGAGCATAAAAAAAGTCCTATGACCTTGTTTAATATTTTCAAAAATGGCGGAGATATGATTTTTTTCATTTCAACCCCTCCAATTCTTACCTCTTTAGAGGTAGAATACCCATTTTCAACTCGCAACGAATTACTGTCAGAAAGAATTTTAGATCCAAATTTGGTGTGGATTGGACCGATATATACCAATAATTACTGATTCTTATTCTCCAGGTTATAAACGGTGTAGCGCCTCTATTCCCGGGTCTGAGTCCCGTTATTGAATCTATTACAATAGGTAGATTCCATATATGGAAATTTACCTATAATAGGAAAATTTGAGAAAAATGAAGAAACTTTAAAAAAAATAGGGAAAAACAGTGAAAAATTTAATGGAAATAAATAGGGAATAATAAATACAAAATAGGAAAAAATAGGATAAAATAGAAAATAACAAACGATGTTACTATATAAATAAAATTTTGGGGTTTTTGCTGATTTTTCAATTTTCTGGTAAAACTCTGCATTAAATAAAAATGTAAAACAAGTGGATTTTAGATAATTAAATTCCCTACAACTTTAGTATTTACCTTTTTTTGATATTCGGTTTGTCACTTTTTGCTACACTTTCATAAAAAAATATAAAAAAATATTTATACGGATAACTAGGGAAAAAATAATAAAATTTGAGAAAAATGAAGAAAATTATAAAAAAATGGTTAAGAACAGGAAAAAATAGGGAAAAAGTGCGTAAAGTTGAACTTTACGCACGACAAAGTATGTGTAAAGTAAGTAATTTTTTTTATATTTTTTTTCCTCCTTATATATTTTACCTATTTTTTATCATTTCTTATAATTTTTCTCTATTCAATTTTTTCCCTATTTGTGTTCCTTAAATAGGGAAAAAATTGAATAGAGAAAAATTATAAGAAATGATAAAAAATAGTGAAAATATATACATATAAGTAGGAAAAAAAATAGGAAAAAAATTACTTACTTTACACATACTTTGTCGTGCGTAAAGTTCAACTTTACGCACTAGTGCGTAAAATGGAATATTAGTGCGTAAAATATATATCTACATATTTTTTGGTAGTAGAAAAAATATTGTATGCAACTAGTGTGTAAAGAGCTTTTTTTCACTCATGTGTAAAGTATCACTTTACACACTTGTTGCATAAATAACTATTTAGATACAAGGGTGACACTTAGGTATACGAAAATCAAAAAAAAAAAAATTTAATTTTTATAAAACGTTCTCAATTTTCTTTAATCCCTAAATAATAATTAAGGGACACCTCTCTAAAAGTGACACATTTTATAAACAAAAATCATATTTTTTAATAAAATATTTGACTGATTTGTAGATCCAACCCTGCAATAATCGCAAATTTAGTGTGTTAATAATTTTTGTAACCGCCAACGCCATGCAAATTACTGTTTTATTAATTAAAATAAATTCTGTAATTAATAATTATTAGTTTTAATTGTTAGTTATATGAATAAGATTTCATGGTGTACAGTAATAACCTTCAAATATATACAATGAATAAGGCTAATTATTATTAAAAGGTATTGTTGTTGTTAAATGGTAAAATAACTACCAAAGAAGATTATTCTTTTTTTACAATGCAGTAATTTAAAAAAAAATAGTCATTAATTTTTGATTTAAATAGGTTATAGATAACAATAATTTTCAGCAATCATATGTAATAGTTTTTTATCGTCCTATTCACCTCAAGAGATTTAAGATATCTGACGGTTTCAGATTTGGTTGATCTCTCTCTTCTATTTGATGTGCTTCCAGGTATTGGGCCCTTAGGTCTGAGAGTATGTGAATTGAGTTTTCAATCTCTAGTTCAATCTTTTTAAGATGTCTTCTCAGCCGGTAATGCCCTGTTAGGACTCCTGTTAGTATGCGAAGTTTGTTTTTACTTAGGTTGATATATTCTGTGGACCTCTTCTGGTTATATTTTCCCAGAAGAAGTTTCGCTAGTCTCATTCCTTGTAGATTACTTACTCCAGTGGTTGGATCTTTTTATTTCTACTCAATTTTTCAATTATTCAGTACCATGCTATTACTGATCCCACAAAAGAATTCGGGCCTCAGAAATGATGTTTCAGCCCCTTTTCTGGCAAGTTTATCTGCTATTTCGTTTCCCACTCTGGTATGTCCTGGAATCCACAGGAAGATAACTGTATTGTTCTTGATTATCTCATTTAGTTTTTCTAAGCATTCCTGATTACGTGGGACCTCAGCGCTTTATTGGCTGCTTGACTATCCGACAAAATGACAATTTCTTGACTGCAGAATATTTTTTGACGTCGAACTGGACACATTTTTCAATGATGTATATTTCCTCTTGAAAGATACTTGATGATTTGCTCTGGTATCCTATACCCATTAGGCATTTCTGTTGAGGCCAGAAATGGTATCCTCTTTCCATTTACTTTTACGATCCAGCCTTGTGCTGAAATCTTTCACAAAATCATATTTTTTTTGGTATTTCGTTCTGAGGCATGTGTCCATATTAAATGTAGAAGTTGGGTTTACTTTCGATGATTCCCTCTTGGACCATTCTGCATGTTGTCTTTTTTACCACATTCTCCACTTGTAAGAACCTTAGATTATTATTAGTAATCCTATTCTGTATTCAGTTTGTTGCCACTAAAATAAAGAGCTTTTTTTTGAACCAAAGTCAACTTCTTCTTAATTTTTTTGATATACCTTCCACTGAAATTATTTGGTTTGGTACTAGGTTGGCCACCTACAGGGTTGCCTACCTATAGTTCACCTGCCAGTCTCTACCACAAGTGTACGATGTCCTACCATCATACTCTCCTTACTCCGACTTCCTTAAGCTATGGCCACTGAGTCACACTATGGGGTTTGGACCTCGATTCTCTTCCCTAATTTACTCATTTTTAACCAAAATTGTACTTTTATAAGTTACCTTTGTTGCTAGTACCACGCAATCCTTTTATTCCCTCTTTTGTATTTGTACTCGTGCGCACTTATTTTAACTAAATTTATTCTTTGTTAACTGTTATGACTCATTCTCTTACCCCCTTTTATATTTAATTTTATAATTTCTTTAATTTATTGTAATGATCCCACCTATCTTAACACTATGTATTATAGGCCTGATGATGGCGTATCGTCGAAACTAGTCGCCTCCCCTAAATCATCTATATTGTAGCCAGGAAGATTTATAATTTCATGTATTAAAATTGTGGTATAATATTTCAAGTTTTACTACCACAATTTCTTAAATATTGGGGTTTACAATAAAAAAATAATTTACTCGTTCTTAAATTTGGATAAAATGTGACATTTTTTTATATTAATTTTTTTAATTACTTTTTCAAAACTTGTTTAAATATCATATTTTTATATAAGTAAAATTTTGTATTGTTTTCAAATATTTTTCATTTTTAATGAATTGTCCAATTAGACCTTTTTTTAAATATTTTATTAATTTTTCTTAAATTTCGGACTATCGGTCTTAAATTTTATCAAAAGAATTATTTTTCAATACTTAAATTTTTAAATCCATAATGTGGTTCAGTGTTCAATAAATGAAAAAAAATAACGAATAATAAAACTCAAAGTCATACCACATACATTTATTATACCAGGTTAAACTGGGGGCGACATGTTTCGGCCATAACGATGGCCATCATCAGGCCTACAATACAAATATAAAAAGGTTGGATTACAATTAGAGAATTAGTTAAAAAAAAGTGTACTTACAGTAAGAACGAAGAAAATATTCATTATGATGGTATGAGAAATAAAAAATCACATTATAACATATTATTAAAAATCAAACAGATTAATTAAAAAATTAAAATTGGTAGTTGAAAACTTTAACCATTAAATCTGCAATCTGGAGGATATTATTTGCAAAAAATCACATCAAAGTGCATCCTACGATGCACAAATAAAAGTTATTAAATTAAAATTATTAATTTTTTTGAAAAGCTACCATGCGGCGGTCAATAGTAAATGGCGAATGACAAATGACAAATTGAATTTGACGCAAAGGACAGAGACAAAAGGGGAAAAAGTAAGAGACCACTAGTTGAAAAACCATAACAATAATTAATCTGTTTGATTTGTTATAATGTGATTTTTTATTTCTCATACCATCATAATGAATATTTTCTTCGTTCTTACTGTAAGTAAACTTTTTTTTAACTAATTGTCTAATTGTAATCCAACCTTTTCATATTTGTATTATAGGCCTGATGATGGCCATCGTTATGGCCGAAACATGTCGCCCCCAGTTTAACCTGGTAGAATAAATGTATGTGGTATGACTTTGAGTTTTATTATTCGTTGAACAATTGACCACATTTGAGCTACGGATAATCTTTTGTTTTTGAAATGAAAAAAACTCGTAGTCTCTTACCACATAAATATAAGTAATATTTTTAGAAAACGGTGACTAGTTTCAGCTGACAAGCCTTCTTCAGGTCTAAAAGTTATAAAATATTGGATAAAGGTTTTTTTTTACAAAATTGAGGCGTTCTTACTGAAACGAAAAAAAGTAAAAGATATTTAAAGTGATTAAGCTCAAATTATATTATGGGTTCGTTCCACGAATAGAATTTGAAATATATCAGAAATAAAATATTAAATAAAAAATTTTTGGACTTTTTATTTTGGGATTAAGGAAATTAAACTGAAATGAAATGTTATCTTTAAGGTAGGTTGTCTTGTTTTCGTACGAAAGCTCTTTTGTCAGCTGTCCTCTTCTTAGTTATCCTATTCTTCAGAGAACAAGGAAAAAAAACTTGGACCCGGCACTTGACCACTGTCCAGGTAATTACAATTGATTAAAGTGGAACCAGCAATATATAACCCCAAATAAGAATCCCTATAAATAAAGGGAAGACAAGAAAGAAATCTTCAGTAGAAAACATTGGCGATATACAAAGTCTACTATTTGTATTAAATAGATAAAGAAAATGGAAAGTTCTTACCTTGGGTAGGCATTTTATAAGAATGCCAAGAGAAGAGGGGACATGACTCGAAGAAATAAAAAAGGGAACAACAAGCGAATATGAAACTATAAAATATACGGAGTAGAGGAAGAATGAAAATACAGGGTGGCACAAAAAAACGTAACATTACCATATAAAGATTAATTAAAATTAACAAATAATCATAGTAGATCCAATAGAAATTATGTAATGCTAGATGATATTTGTAATTAGGAAATAATATGAAATAAGAGGAGTATCCAAACGAATTTAAAGGTGTGGAACAAGAAAATTGATAAAAGAATTTTTTAAATTCAAACAGGAAAAAATGAAATAATGGAAAGATATAAGTTTCCAATCAAAGAATCAGTACTATGCAGTACACAAACTACCGAAAAAGGTCCCATATGGTTTTCAGTACACATCAAAAAAGTAACGTACAAACAATAACAAGATTAAAAATAAATCATGGAAGATTTCCAGATCACTTATTTAAAATCAAATTAACTGATATAGAAATTTGCCAAGAAGATGAAGAAATTGATGATATGAAGCACAATTTCTTTAATTGTAGAAAATATAACTAATATCAACCCTTCTCTGAACACTCCATTTCTTCGAGCAATCGACGAGAAAAAAGTTAATGATTTACTGGAACAATATTAAAATCTAGTGTACATAATAATATGCATTTGTGTAGATGTAGATGGATATATTATTAAATAGCTTACAAAATAACTATCGTGGCAAAAGAACTCTTGTTCAATGTCAAAAATCGACAAAAAAAAACAACATAAAAAAATTGTTGAAAAACGTAAATCTGTAAACATTAGTAAGGAAAGTTTATTCTACAAGGGAATCATAAAAAGATTAGCAGGAATACTTGTTGTAAGGGGAGGAACCTCATGGCTTCCGGGTTCGGTAAAATTTACAAAATAGTCACGTTTGCTGTGACAATGGAGTAGAATTCGTATTATTTCATAATTACTAATAACCCCTTGCATTATATAATTTGGATCTATTATGATTATTTGATCGAATATTGTATATCTTTTAGGTCTGAAGATGGTTTATCAGCCGAAACTAATCGCCATTTCCTAAAAATTTTACTTATGTGGTACGTGACTTTGAGTTTTATTTCATTTATTGACTAAATTTTTATTTTTTCAATAATTTTTGTTTCATTTGAATCCAGAATTTGATTTTATATTTTATTACTAATAGAAGTCAACTAATAAGTCAACTTACTTTAGCTAAAGTAGAATCATAAATTAATACATAAAAATGCAGTTATTTAATAAAATTTTATATTATCATTATTTATTATTCTTTTCATAATACATTTTCTCCATACATCATCAAGGTTCCATATTTGCACAAAGAAATTATTTAACCTATTTTACTTTGTTTATAAGTGACTTTTTGTATATAATATTTTGCAGTGGAAATTGAATTCCCAGAAATTTATCAATCTTTAGCTCCATATCTAGAAACTGTTAATTATCTATTTTAATTTTTTTCAATTTTATAAAAAAAAAATTCATATACATATGCAATAAAATTTCAATCCCACATGACAATTGTCACAAATAGTTTACCTAGTAGCTGTGTCAAATAATAATTATTAATCATGTCAATTTTATGTGCAATATTTATTTGTCCAATTGAGATGATGTAGCTGTTGCCATATTAACCAATAATATAAACTTTACTTTTGGAAATTTATAACAAAATGGCAATATCTACTTTCATAAGTTGATCACGTGGGATTGAAATTTTGTTGCAACTATAGTATATACAAATAGTGGGAAAGTAAAAGTATAATGATAATAATTAAGTCATATATTTCAGTTTGACATTTATATTCTGATTAATAAAAATCTTGTACTTGCTCTTTGAAAATATATTTTTTATCTCGATCTTAGTCATGCTCTAATTCTTTTGACATTAATTATAGCAAATAAATAATTTTAATTACTCGTTCTCATGGCTTTTCTTGTATACATCCTCCTTACCGTATTATAATTTTTCTTTATAAAAATTTTATTGGATTCGAAAATATGGGAAAATACAATCATATAATGACAGAAAAAAAACTCTTTTAGTTATGATTAAAATAAGCCTCATAGAAATTTGGTTAAGTATGTTTAATTTTCTTTTTTTTGAATCAAACAAAATCGAGTTAGACGTATAAAATGTTTAAAATTTGAAACATATTTTGTTGGTTTAAATAATGATTTATTTGATTTAAAAAAAAATATTTGTTATATTTAAACAAAAATTTATTTCACTCAAACAACGATTTGTTTCATTTAAATATCTATTTGTTTAATTTTATAAAGATTTGATTTATTTAAATAACGATTTGTTTTATTTAAAGAAACGAATTGGTTAATTCAAACAATGATTTATTTCAAATTCAAACGCCACTGTTTCTTCCTTAAAGGACTCTTCAGTACCAATATGCGAAAATGTACATTTCGATTCTTATTCTCGAAGTAGTCCTATAGAATATTAAGTTAAAAATATATATAGTTAGATAACGCCATCTATATACGTGCAGTAGTACTTTGAAACTGAGTTTTTATTGTTGCGAAATGTTTATTAGCTTGACAAAAAATAATCAAAAGAAGTAATATATTTTTATACATACACTAGAATTTTTTTTCTTATATTTTATGATGTATGTCCTTGAACCGGAAATTTGCAGTCCACAACTGACCGCCAGAAAAAAAATTTAATTAAATCAACTTGCATTTACTATGACCGTAGAGTATCGTTCATTTCCTAATACGGATCAATAGATATAAAAAATTGAAGTTAATTAGACTTTTTCTTTGCAGAATTAATTACCGATTTAATTTATACATAGAAATTAATTCTAATCCATTAAACAAATCACTAATTTGACCTTTCAGTTTTCAATAAGTAAACTCTTTCTAAATATCTGACTCAGTGGCTTACCCAAGGTAGGCACGTAGGCATGTAACTCTTATTTCCCTCATCAAACCCACACATTGTGTACCTAGATTTGTTTTAAGGTCGGTTACCAGTCAAGAGTAAAATTTATTTAGGAATTTATCAATAAGCAACACAATATTTTATAAAAATTATATATTTTTCGAATTTTTTGTAATTCTGAACTACACATTCATAATGAAAAATAAAAAAAATATATAGATGGCGTTAAAAGATATGGTAAAAGGCGTGTATGACGACCTATTAAAAAACATTTAAATGAAGAATGATCACAGAAAAGAGGGAAATGAATCAGACAGCTAAAGAAATAAAAAAATATGAGTCTAGACCCCCATATAGCCAACGACGTGCGAGGCATACGGCGTTTAAGTTAAAGGAAAAGAAGAAGTTAGAATTACACTACTTATATATGTTATTGTATATCCTGAAATATTTAAAAAAAAATAAAAAAAAATTGTCAAACTTACAAACTGATAAACGTACACACTGATAAACTTGATAAGCTGGTAAATTTACGAATTGATAAACTTACAAATTGACAAACTGATAAACTTACAAATTGACAATCTGATAAACTTACAAATTGATAAATCTACAAACTGAAATTCTTACAAATTGGCAAACCAAAAATCTTACAAATTGACAAACTGATAAACTTACAAATTGATAAATCTACAAACTGAAATTCTTACAAATTGGCAAACCAAAAATCTTACAAATTGACAAACTGATAAACTTACAAATTGACAATCTGATAAACTTACAAATTGACAATCTGATAAACTTACAAATTGATAAATCTACAAACTGAGATTCTTACAAATTGGCAAACCAAAAATCTTACAAATTGACAAACTGATAAATTTACAAATTGACAATCTGATAAACTTACAAATTGATAAATCTACAAACTGAAATTCTTACAAATTGGCAAATCAAAAATCTTACAAATTGACAAACTGATAAACTTACAAATTGACAATCTGATAAACTTACAAATTGATAAATCTAAAAACTGAAATTCTTACAAATTGACAAACTGACAAACTCGTATGGACAAATTGGAAAACTGATAAACTTACAAATTGACAAACTGATAAACTTACAAATTGACAAACTGATAAACTGAAAATATTTAAAAACTGGTTTTTGTTACATTTTCAGAGTTTTGTGTTTGCACTACATTCAGGCTATTTCCCAGTTTTTTTTTCATTATTTTTCAGATTCCGATTTGTGTCTAATATGATTTTCAATCCACTCGAGTAAAAGAGAATGTTCGTATGTAGATACGTCTTCGGATCAAAAGAATCTAGATTCATATTGAGGGTGGGCATTATAAACATATTGTTGAAGTTAACCTCAATTTTAACTTCAAGTTACACATAACCTCTCGCCATCTTTGGATCAAAAATTAACACTTTAACACAAAAAAGTATGAAAAAAATTTACTTTTTAGTAAATCTGGCAACAATGGCAAACACACACAGACATCATCGCGAAAATATCAAAATCGTATTCTAGGGACCTTAAAACGTGTTTATCTATTGAAAACTCACTACACAATTTTTAGCTTGATTACTATACCTCTCTTCTCTGAAGGTCGAGAGGTAAAAATATCAAAAAGAAGAAGAAGAAAGCAAAAAAGGTAACCTAGCATTTTTCGCTTGGTTTTTGTGCTGTGCGTTAGTGTTTAGAGTTAATAAAAAATATATGATGGAAACTTTTTAAATAAAAGACAGCTATGAAAATGGAATAGGGAAATTTTATTTGTTTTTATATGTTTGTTTTTTGATATATGAGAAAAAATTTAATTATTTTATAAATAAAACCCACGTACTAGTTTGCTTTTTTATATGTGCTGTTTTTGGTTTTCAATCGATTTTATCTATTTTTTGAAATCAGGTTAATTAAAAAAATGCTATTAAAAATAATTGGAATTAAATATATAAAAATATAAAATAATAACAAGTTCTCGTTCTACATAAATTATTTGTCTTATTTTTATATACTTATTTGAAGATCAATTAAAATTTAAAATGTTTATTATTTAATAATTGCAACTAATTTACGGTTGTTGTTCATTTTTTATGTGGCACATTTTCTAACTAAATAATAATGACGTTTTCCTTGGGATATATATAAAAACTCTTTTATTTTGCAACATATGGTAGATACCAACTAATAAGAACCATTTAATTGTCATATAAGTAGATGATATCAAAATTTATCGTTTCGAAATTACTTATAATTGTATATTTATTTAAACGGATTGCTCAAGGTTGAATTTTTCAAATATTACTGCGTTATGTTTTTTTATTTTTCTATTTATTAATTGTTTTTTAAAAACCGAAGTTTAACTATAGTTCATGATTATATTTGCTGCTTTTAGTAAATAAATTATCAATTCGAAGTATTCTCCAACTCGGCTGACGGAAAATTTCACGTCGTGTGCAATAAACACTTTTTTCACTAGTTGCATACAATATTTTTTTTACGTCATGATGACAAAACGCAATAGTACAATGGGATATAAGTGCAGTAAAATTTTTATTACACTAGTGCGGTAAAGAACCACTTTTTTCACTAAATATAGTTCAATAAAGTTTTGTTTTTTGCATGAACGTAGAAAAAAATTACAATATTGTTTATGCTCATGACAAGTTAAAATACATTGAGTCTCTGGTGATATTAACGTCCATTTTATTATCAAAGTTGCATGGAATCGTGAGATACAAATATCTATCTTAGAGATTTGCAATGCAAGTAAGTAGAAGAGCTATTTAAGATTGACTTATGCATCTTTTACGAGGATTTACAAGGATTCTACTGCTTTATAGGCTAAAAAATATATTTGCTAAAAAGTAATTCGTTCTAGAAAATTAAAATTACAGTTTTTTGTTGTAGATACCTTAACAGTTAATACAATATGATTTAAGTATAGATCAATACCTATTATTTTAAAAACAAAATTTGTAATACGGACCAGAGAACTGTCTAAGCTTTGTACTGAGGATGAAATTTATGGCCGTATTCATAAACCATTGTAAAATGTGGTTGAGGCTGGGTAGTTTATTACAGTCGACCTTTATAATGAGTCTCAAATAGCGCTTCTATCAACTATAATAGAGAGCAGTTTCAGAATTAGATCAATCGTTGGTCCAAAGCATTTGAAAAAATAATATATTATAGTTTAAGGTGTTATTTTTATTAAATTCTAATTTGAAATTCAAGTACAGGATAACTAAAGTAATAAAACTCCCGCTGGACCAATGACACAAATTTAAGTGAACTCTTGGGCACAAATAGAAAAATTTATACTAATGAGGATGATATAAAAAATTGTCCAAAACAATACAATATTTGACTTTAAATTAGGCATTTTTAAATACTTTTGATACCATTCAAAAAAGAGGATACCCTGGAAAATTTTCCGGGAGTTTTGAAAATTAATGATTCCAAATTTTTATTTTGACACCTTCTGTTTTTAGCCCCGACATATTGTAAAAATGGCGATTAAAAATAGTTTTTTGACAATATCTTCTTTCCGACTCTTTTTTATAAAAACAGTTATATGTATAATAAAACTTGAAATTTTTTTTTATATTTTATGTAATAAACTTTTTTTTATAAAATCAATAGTTTTAGCGTATGAGCGCCACAAAGTCCACATCAACATGCGTTTTGACGAAAAAACTCATTTCCACACCACCATAAAATAGAGTAAGTGGAGCGTTTTTTTTATCGTTGATTCCCAGTGACGCACCACTTACTCTACCTCATGGTGGTGTAGAAATGAGTTTTTTTTTTATCCAAAGCGCATATTGAAGTAGATTTTGCGGCACAAAACTATTCACTTCACGAAAAAAAATTATTACATAAAATATTGAAAAAAAATAGATCCTGGCTTCCAGGATTTTATTTCAATCTTCAAAGTCATCTTAGTTGAGAAAATATAGCACTCGAGTTTCAACTTTGGGATTTTTTTGTGCTATATTTCCTCTACTATTTATTTTTGTAAGCAAACTCATCATCAGTACTTTTTTTCACTGATGATAGCTTAAGAAAATTGTTTTTTCAAACCCTCATAAGAAGCAAAAGTTATTTTTTATATGCGAAACATTGTTGTGACATTGACAAATTTCAGCAAATTTTCGTAAATCTAGGAAATTATTTTACCCACCGCGATTTTTTAGAAAATTTAAGGAAAATATTTACAATGTTGCCATATGAATATATACATAATCTTAAACGAAAAAAATTGTTTTTCCAAAAACTGACAAAGAACAAAAAGTCATTTTTTCTGTGTACAAAAATTATTGCGACGTTGACAAATTTCAGAAAATGTCCGTAAATCTAGAACCTGCTTCAATTTTTTTAAAAAGTTTATGAAAATGTTTACAGTGTTGCCGTAAAAATATATAAATCATCTTGTATGAAGAAAATTATATTTTCAAACACTAACAAGAAGCAAAGGTTATTTTTTCTATCTGGAACATTGTTGCGACGTTGACAAATTTAAGCAAATTTTCGTAAATTACCTGCTGTAATTTTTTAGATAATTTAATGAAAATATTTACAGTGTTGCTATATGAATATATAAATAATCTTATATGAACACAATTGATTTTCAAAAAACTAAAAAGAAGTAAAAGTAATTTTTTTCTATGTAGAAAACTATTGCGACGTTGACAAATTTCAGAAATCGTTCGTAAATCTAATACCTGCTTCAATTTTTTTGAAAATATAATGAAAATATTTATAGTGTTGCCATATTATTATATAAATCAATTAGATGAAGAAAATTGTTTTTCCAAAAACTAACAAGAAGTAAATTATTTTTTTCTACGTAGAAAATTATTGCGACGTTAACAAATTTCAGAAAATTTCCGTAAATCTAATGAAGTATTTTACCTGGTTCAATTTTTTTGAAAATTAAAGGAAAATATTTACAGTGTTGCTATATGAATATATAAATAATCTCATATGAAGATAATTGTTTTTCCAAAAACTCGCAAAGAAGGAACAGTCACTTATTTCAAAAACTAACAAGAAGCAAAAGTTATTTCTTCTATGTAGAACATTATTGCGACGTTGACAAATTTCAGCAAATCTTAAATCTAGGGGATTATTGCTGCTGCCATTTTTTAGATAATTAAGGAAAATATTTACAGTGTTGCTATATGAATATATAAATAATCTTATATGAAGAAAATTGTTTTTCCAAAAACTGACAAAGAAGCAAAAGTCATTTTTTTCTATGTAGAAAATTATTGCGACGTTGACAAATTTCAGAAAATATGCGTAAATCTAGTACCTTGCTTCAATTTTTTTGAAAATTTAGGGAAATATTTACGGTGTTGCCATATAAATATATAAATAATCTTGTATGAAGAAAATTATTTTTTCAAACACTAACAAGATGCAAAGTTATTTTTTCTATGTCGAACATTATTGCACGTTGACAAATTTCAGAAATTTTTTCTAAATCTATGGAATTATTTTACTTTCTGCGATTTTTTAGAAAATGTATGGAAAACATTTACAGTGTTGCTATATAAATAATCTTATATGAAGAACATTGTTTTTTCAAAAACTAACAAGAAGCGAAAGTCATTTCTTACGTCGAACATTTTTGCAACGTTGACAAATTTCAGAAATTGTCCGTAAATCTAGTGAAATATTTTACTTGCTGCATTTTTTTTTGAAAATTTAAGAAAAATGTTTACAGGGGTTGCTAGATAAATATATAAATCATCTGATATGAAGAAAATTATTTTTTCAAAAATTAACAAGAAGCCAAAGTTATTTTTTCTATGTCGAACATTATTGCAACGTTGACAAATTTCAGAAAATTTACCTAAATCTAGGGAATTATTTTACTTGCCGCAATTTTTTAGAAAATTTGTGGAAAATATTTACAGTGTTGCTATATAAATAATCTTATATGAAGAAAATTGTTTTGAAAATCTAGTGAAATGTTTTACTTGCTGCAATTTCTTTGAAAATTTAAGAAAAATATTTACGGTGTTTGCCAGATAAATATATAAATAATCTGATATGAAGAAAATTGGTTTTTCAAAGTAATTTTTTTCTATGTAGAATAATAATATAATAACAAATAAATATTTTTTCACAACTCAGGAATATGGCACATTTCTCATTAAAAATAATATATAAGTGTTATTATATGGAAATAACAATTCTTACAATCTTACATTAAAATGTACTATAATTTTATGAAATTGCTTCTCATAAATAAATCATATGTCACGACAAATATAGATCTGCAATTGCAAACATACGAATCATCAATTTACTATCTACTGTATTCATTCTTCATTTGTAATTCAATAGTGATTAAATTGTTGCGTGACACATATTAAAAAAGGCTATAAAAAATCTTAATAATTTATATACCTTTATCTTTGATAGATATATAAGAATGATTTGAGTTGACATTCTTACAGATCTCGGAATGTCGCAACATAAATGATTAATGTGAATAATTGTTAATACAAAATTGCAATTAACTAATTCATTCAGTAGCGTATCTAGTATTTTCTCATCGAGGCAAAAGACACAGTTTTTATTGAAAATGTAAAAATTTGAAGATAAATAAATGTGCTTGTAAATTATAAATAGTTCATTTTTGAAAATGTTATAAGGGATAAAAAGTTCAAAAAAAAATTCATATAAATACATTAATTTGATTGCCTTTAAATAATGACAGTTTATAGAGAACGTCCAACTAAAAACATTTCTCGGATAGTTCATAGTGATTCTAAAAAAACCACAATAAAGCTATAACAAAAAAATTAATTTATTTTTTCACTAACTATGCGACTGTGGTAGAGTAAACGCTAACTAAGAAGATATAAAGCCGCGCATTATTGGCGGAGTACGACAAATTTTAGGATCTATGCAACCTCATCATCGTATCTAGGATGAGGTTTTCTATGATTACTAACTTTTTCGCCATTGTGAACAAAACAAAAACTATTGATTAACACCTAAAATGGTATAAGTAAGTCAACGAAAAATTTTGAGATACTTATTAAATAAATTTAAAAATTTAAGAAAATTATTACATTACTTTACATGATTTAAAAATAGTTTACTCTTGTGAAATCATGTTTGCAATAAGATATTCTGAGTAATGAAGGAATTCTACTCATATACATAAAAAAATATTACAAATAAAAATCTTAAAAATAATATATTCAAAGCCATTAACTTACACAATAATAAATAATTCATTCTCAGAATCTAGGATAATGACTATGAGAAAATTATTTACATACAATATTTTAAAATTTGGGATTAATAATAAAACAATGTTAACAAATTTTTGATCGAATTTTTTTTAATTTTTTGATTGAAATTTTTGAAAAATTATTGATTGCATTTTATGATTAAATTTTTGTGAAATTTTTGATTGTAATTTCATGATTGAAATTTTTGAAGCTTCTGACTGAAATGTTTGTAATTTTTGTTTGAAATTGTTTTTGATCAAAATTTTTTATTTTACATTTTTGTGAAATATTTGACTGAAATTTTTGACTAAACTTTTATTATTTTTGTAAATTCTTGAAATTTTTGATATAATTTTTAGTAACTTTCCACTGAAATTTTTGAAAAATTATTGATGGTATTTCTTGAAATATTTGACTAAATTTTATTATTTTCGTTTGAAATTTTTGATAGAATTTTTAGTAATTATCGAGTGAATTTTTGATTGATATTATTGAAATATTCGACTAAAATTTTTGAAAAATTATTGATTGAAGTTTATGATTAATTTTTTTAAAATTTTTGTCAAATTTTTGATTGAAATTTCATGATGAAATTTTTGGAGTTCCTGACTGAAATGTTTGTAATTTTTGTTTGAAATTACTTTTCATCAAAATTTTTGTTTGAAACTGTTTTTTGATCAAAATTTTTTAATTATTTTTTTTTTAATTTTTCATTGAAATTTCATACTTGAAATTTTGAAGCATCTGACTGAAATTTGAGTTTGAAATGATTGAAATTTTTGATTGAAATTTTTGAAAAATTCGACTGAAATTTTTAAAAAAATATTGATTATATTTTATGATTCATTTTTTTTAAATTTTTGTCAAATTTTTGATTGAAATTTCATGATTGGAGTTCTTGACTGAAATGTAATTTTTCTTTGAAACTGTTTTTGATCAAAATTTTTGTTTGAAACTTTTTTGATCAAAATTTTTTTTTAAATTTTTCATTGAAATTTTTTGATTGAAATTTTTGAAGCTTCTGACTGAAATTTCTTTTTGAAACTGTTTTTGTTTAAAATTTTTTAATAAATATTTTTTTAAATTTTTTTTCAAATTTTGGGAAATATATGACTAAAATTTTTGACTATTTTTTTTTTTAATTTTTGTTTGAAATTCTTGAAATTTTTGATAGAATTTTTAGTAATTTTCGAGTGAAACTTTTGGTTGAAATTTTTGAAATATTTGACTCAAATTTTTAAAAAATTATTGATTGCATTTTATGATTAAATTTTTGTGAAATTTTTGATTGAAATTACATGATTGAAATTTTTTAAGCTTCTCACTGAAATGTTTGTACTTTTTGTTTTAAACTGTTTTTGATCAAATTTTTTTTATTTTTACATTTTTAATTCAAATTTTTAAAAAATATTTTACTGAAACTTTTGATTAAACTTTTATTATTTTTGGAAATTTTTGATGGTATTTTTATTAATTTTGATTGAAATTTTTGATATATTTAACTGGAATTTTTGAAAAATTATTGATGGCTTTTTTATAAAATATTTGATTGAAATTTTTGACTATTTTTTTCATTGTTGTTTGAAATTTTTGAAAGATTTTTTAGTAATTTTTGACTGAAATTTTTGATTGAAATTATTGAAATATTTAACTGAAATTTTTGAAAAATTTGACCTAAATTTTTGAAAAATTATTGATTTTTTAAAATATTGTGAAATTTTTTATTGAAATTTCATGATTGAAATTTTTGAAGCTTCTGACTGAAATGTTTGTAATTTTTGTTTGAATCTGTTGAAATTTTTGATAAACATTTTTGAATTATTGGATTCATTTTTTTTTTATTTTTGAGAAATATTTGACTGAAATTTTGACTTTTAATTTTTGTTTGATATTTTTAAAAATTTTTAGTGAATTTTTAGTAATTTTTGATTGAAAATTTTAACTAAAATTTTTCACACAAATTTTTGAAAAATAATTGATTGCATTTTAAGATTTCGTTGAGAGATTAAAATCTATCTAGAATAAAATTAGGATGTTTAAATATGAGGCAAACGAGTAACCGCAAAGTCATAGGTGTATTTTATATACAAAAAGGGGGCGAAAACAGATCCTTGGGGACCACAGGTTGTGGAAAGAAGAAAACTTAAAACATTGACACGTATCGTCCTAATTTGGAGGTAGGATTCATAGGAAGTATCTAAAAGAGCTACTTTAAGACGGTACTAAGATAAAAGTTGGTTAGTGTGGGGTATTTTTTTGGTTGTGGGTTAAGGATGTTATTTACTTAGGGGGAAATAGGATATCTTAAGGAATGTGTTGATTACCAGTATAAGTATAAGGAATATAGTTTCTGGTAGTTTTATCAGTGGTTAGTTTTATTTTCTCAGGTGTAGATTTTTTTAATAAGAAATTAAGATAGTTAAGACAAGCAAATTATATTCAGTTTTGCCATTTTCGTCTTAAATTAATTTATTTAACTATAACCTTTATAGAATGTTACCCATTTGATTTAAATACATATTAACTTATTAACTTATTTTTATTCTTTTAATAAATGTAGATTCATATAAATGTAAGTAGATAAATATCTATCTAGCAGCAACAAAGAGATGAGTAAAATAAAAAAAAGTTAATTTGAAGGTACCATATAAATGATTTCATTGGTAATACCAAGATAATACCAAAAAAAAATCTCACAATATCATCTTCGAAAAAGTAGATATTTTTTTCTACATGTTTGATTGAACTTTGAGCAATGCACTTATAAAAAAAATATTATTATAATATTTTTTTTTGTTTAACTTCTTTTGATGACCTGTTCAAGGGCAATAAATAAACGTTGTATAAGAATATACAATACCAAGAAATTATTAATCCGCGTTAGGATCCACATTATTGTGTTTCAAATTTATACTGAAATGCTTTGTTATTTCATGTAATGATTTTTTTAAACATCTTCTTCATTATAGCTTTTATAAACATAGGTAATTGAGATAAATTGATTATTATAATTAGCTGTGAGTTTTTTTTACAAAGCTTAAGTAGTTACTCTTACTTAGATTGGCATATTATGTAAATTATAACCTCAGATTAATTGGTAGTTTTATAGAAAATTACAATAACTAGATAATTATAAACATTTTAAAACTATCAAGCCATTCACGTTGTAATGTGACATTTTCTTTATAATTTTTTTTTAAAATTCCTCTTCTTTACTATGAAAAATATGCGTGCAAATCATTACAATTTTATTTAAAGTATCAACGTTTGCTATGCTATGCTAATTTCTATAATGACGGTGAATTACGGTATTTGTCTCATGTTTATATCTTAGTAACCTTTTATCTAATAGGTTCATTGTTACTAAGTAGTCATTCAAAAAATATGTTACTCAAAATTTCATCTTATTAGGCCACCAAAAATGCTAGAATCCCTCATATATAAACGACTTTTCACAAATATTGTTTATGTTTTTTTATTGTGGTATCCCCAGGTCATGTGTGCCAAATGACAAAAAAATTTACAGGGTGGTTTAAATGTTATGAGCAAGGAAAGTAACGGATAAAAAAAATAAAGTCTGAGAATTTAATAGTTAGTTAAAATAATAAAACCATATAGGGTAGAAATGTCGAAATGACTGACTAAAATAATATAGTATATTCTTGAGTGTAATCGAAATAAGAAAGACAGACATGAATGAAAGCTGGATAGAATGAATAAATAGAAACGAAAAGTAAGAAAAAATGAAGGTATTGAAGTTAAGCATTAAAATAGTGAAAAAGAATGAATAATAGAATAAAAGTACGAATCTAAATTAGTAAAAATAATGATAATAGAACAAGTGAAGCATGGAACAATAAGGTCATAAGAGAAAAGTATGAAAGATGTGACAACGAATGCTTAGAAGATTAGTGAAGCTTAAACAAGTACCACTAGGGTATATGATGTAATTAAAATTGTATTTAAATTTTTAGTATTAAGGGACGATGTAAATCAATACATAAACTGACAGAAAAATAAAATGAGATAGATTCTTTATAGCTATTCACTATTTTCAAATGGAATATCCACAGGTGTAGTAAAGTAATCAAAAACTGTTATACGTATTATGTAATGATTTTTCATTAATAATGTTTAGCAATTAAGAAAAAAAAAACATTATAAGTGCGAGATTCCATGAGTGTATATAAAGAGCGCAATACCCATTTTATGGGGTTTTTTAGAATCACTTCGGTGATCCATATCCACAGTTAACGTATGTCCGTTTCCTAATGAATCACCCTGTATAATTAGATAAAAAATGTAGTAAAAAAAAGTGGATAAATGGTCCTAGGGAAGGATTGTTTGGGGATGGATTCTTTGGGGAAGGATTATCTGAGGATGGTTTATAATGGGAAGGAATTGTCGTAATCCTTAAAGCCCACGGATGTATTACGAATTTTTATTACACATCTCATATATTAACAATTAGTAAACAATAATGAACTAATAAGATATAAAATCAATTATATTATTTACTTTTAATATTAGGACCTACCTAATTTAACGTTGACAAAAATGTAATGACTGAAAACACCAATTAAATGGGTTTATTAAGCACAAGGCAATAATTAGCGTAGCTGTTAAAATTAATGACCAAGAGTATCAAATAGATTTATCGTAAAGACACAATGTGTAATTAAATTTTTACCAAGGATAACAGAGTAAGTTAACTACCCGGTGTCCCAATTTTTCTCATCAAATATCACGGATTTAATTAAAAAAAATGAAAATAGATCTTAAAATAGTAATTAAAACCATAAATTAAATTTGTTAATTTTTTAATTAAACGTTTTTATATTTTATGAAGGTATAAGTAAAATATAATCATTTCTATGTCTCATCATTATTTTATGTAATAATTTAATACCACTCTATTTTTGTTGCTGCGTTTTATGCAGAAACGTCGTGATGCAAGTAAATTCTTCGCAAGCCTGAAATAGTAAGTTTAAACTAAAAAAAAAAAGCTAAAAAATTCAATGATTCAGCTACACATGAGCAATAAATGCAATTAAGAATAAAAAAAAAACAAGAATTATATTTTTTAAAAGATATTTGTTTTTAAAAATGCAGAGAAACCGAAACTTAAAATATGAAAAATACAAACAAAACAAATCAAGAGATAATTTTATACTTGAACATTTTCTAGATGAGAAAATTAGAGATATATTTTTCGAATTGTTTTAAGGCTCTTCTTTTCTTCTTATAATATTAAAATCTACATCTACTTCCTTTTGAGTTTTTTACTTTCCCGACCTATCTCCGAGAAGGGAAAGTATTGTGAACGAGATAAAAAAATTTTTCGAGATAAAAATGGAATTATCCATTTTGAGGTCACCTGAGATGATTAAGACCATTTTCAGATGGAAGCCTGTCTGTCTGTCTGTCTGTCTGTCTGTGTGTATTCTTCCACGATAGAGGCCACATGTTTAATCTGATTGACCTGAAATTTGGTATACGGGTTTGGGTTACCAGACGGAAAAACCCATTTTTTTTTTCCTTTTTTTTAAACTTTTTTTGCCCCTTTTTTAAACTTTTTTTGAATTTTTTTGCCTTTTTTTGTTGCTTTCTTACACCTTTTTTGCCCTTTTTTTGCTTTTTCAAAACTTTTTACCATTTTTTGCCTTTTTTTATTTCTCTATTTTGGCTTTATTTTGTCTTTTTTTGATATTTTTTTACCTTTTTTCCTCTTTTTTTTTTGCCTTTTTACGCCTTTTCGCCCTGTTTAAAATTTATTTTTTGACCATTATGTTGTTTTTTTTACCTTTTTTTGTAGCTTTTTTATCCCTTTTATGCCTTTTTTTGATTTTTTTTTGCCATTTTTGCTTTTATTTTCATATTATTTTGCTTTTTTTACTATTTCGGCGTTTTTACCCCTATTTTGACTTATTTGGGCATTTTTGATTTTGTTTTTACCCTTTTTTCCTTTTTTTGACCTTTTTGCACTTTTTAAAACTTTTTTTGATTATATTTTTGAACTCTGTGCCTTTTTGTTGCTTTTTTACCGCTTTCTTGCCTTTTTTTGTCTTTTTAGGCCTTTTTGCCTGTATTTTCATACTATTTTGCTTCTTTTTTTTTACTTTTTTGGCGTATTTTGGGTTTTTGCCTTTATTTGCCATATTTTTTGGACTTTTTTTTTGTTCTTGTTTTGCCTTTATTTTCCTCTACTCTGCTTTTTTTTATCCCTTTTTGCCACTTTTTCTTTTTTAAAACTTGTCTTGTTTTTTTTTTGCTTTTTTTTACTTTTTTGGTGTATTTTGCATTTTTTCTCTTTACTTTGTCTTATTTGAGATTTTTTTTTGGACTTTTTGTTAATTTTTTCTCCTTTTTCCTGTTTTTTTATTATAGTTTTTTTGTACTTCTCTACTGATTGATAATTGTATAGGTATCAGACATTGTCTTTATCCCAGAGAAGGATTTTAAGTGACAATTTTTTTAGGGAAAAAGTGGAGTGTTTAATCCGAATGAAACGAGCTTCTAGTAACTGTTTTAAATATTAAGTTTTACTAACATTTTTTTTAGGTAGTAAGAGCAAAGTAATTATTGACTGGTTTGCACTGCTCAGTTTCGTCTTTTTTTTTAAATACATAAAAATAATGTTAGGTTTGCTTTGCCCGGTCTACTTCTTTTTACTAAAAAATACATTAAAACAGTGACTGGTTTGTTATTATATTTTTATTCGGTACAGGTACTCTATACATAATTAGTTATAAATCAATTTTTTTGCATGTATTAGAATTCTTGAAAGTAAAGGGAATTAATAAAATTCGAAAAAAAAAATCATTGACATTATATTCACGAATAAAAAGATCGTTTTGAACAACTCACTTATAGAGATTCTTAAATATTTTTATTTACATTCTATTATCAAAATTATCATAAGTATTGGCGTGTAGACATACCATTCAAAGTATTTCTATAGCTCATTATCACATTAAGAATTGATAAAAATTATCTAATATTATTAACGTTTAAGCGTTACAATATTTACATTTGAAAATATTTTCAAACTATTAGCGATATGGCCCTAATTATATATTTTTCTTTGGACCGAAATAAAATTTTATAGTAAGTATAAACATCTGGGAGAAACAGTTATTAAAAAAAAAACAACTTTTAAAGTTTTATAAAAAATTAATTTACAATTTTTTCCGGTAATGCTGAATTTTTTTTTGGTTATAAAGATTAATGCGTAAGGTTAGTACCCTCCTCTATAGAAATATCTATAGGATCACTATCCTAGGGGTTGATTGTGAAGAAGATGATGATGGCCAATAATAGAGGCTGACAGGGGATGGTATAGTCGGGGTTTAAATATATGTTCTTTAAAGCTGCAACTAGTGTAAAGTTCCATATTCTCCAGAGTTAGAGTGGGAGCAGGTTATTTCAATTTTCATTGATTAATACCCGAAACTATTGATAGTTTCCCATAACAGTTAGAAAAATATCTTCTTCTTCTTCAAGTGCCTCGAATATTGGCGACTATCCTAGTTATGACGACCTTGTTGACTGTTGCTCTAAACAGTTCTGTATTTGTTTTTGAATACCTTGTCCTTTTTTTGAGAAAGATGGAAATTTACATTTTAAGATCCCCTGAGACGATTAAGACCATTTAGTCTGTCTATCTGTGTATCTGTCTGTGTATTTGTCTGTATGCATGCTTCCACGATAGAGCCCACACGTTTAATCCGATTGAGCTGAAATTTGGTATATGGCTTTAGGTTATCCATCGGAAGAACACATTATTTTTTGTACGACATCTGTCAAATGAAAGTGTTACTGTCAAAAAATGACAGAAGCAATATTTCACGGAATTTGACTTGCAATATGTCTGTAAAAATATTCGTATACAAAATATATCTTGACATTTTAAAATCTGATTATCCCATTTATTTGTTATCTTTTTCATTTATTTTTTTCTCAAAATAAACTTTTTTTCTTATTTGATTATTTAAAAAAAATCTTTTATCAGGCCACCAGAATTAAGTAGGGTTGACTTAAGACCCTCTATTTTTTTGTTACATGGCGATAAATTAAAAATCGTTGACTCAGTTTTACCAGGGACGTTTAGTAAGAGCCCCTTAACTTCCCCTATATTATACAACATTGCTTAAATTTCATTTTTGTTCATATTTTTGAATTTGGTGTATAATATATTCTTCTTTAATTACTTAAAGTAATCTTACAAAATGGGGGAGTTAAAGGGACACATATTGCTATTCATACGCTCCTGGAAAAAGGGAGTCAACGATTTTTTTTGTAGTTTGTGGGTTTATTAAGCAAACCTTATTTATTTTAAATATTAGAAGTATTGCTTAACAGTTTTGGTCCACCTTGTATAAATAGCAACAACAAATATTTTTGAATTGATTTAAAAACAAATTTAATAATATAATTCTTAATATTAATGTGAAGAAAATTTATACTAATTTTTATATTATTTTCAAGGTTGTCATACACATAACTACTGAACTCATTTTAAATATTTTTCTTTATCTTAAAGTATCTATATAAAATATATAGTGTTCGTCTTGCATAAGTTTTTTAAGATAAATTTTCTTTTTATTAACTGAATTTATTAAATTTAACCTCAGGCATTATCCGTTGTTAAAATGATAACTGGTGTTAAAAATAATATAATTAAAGTACGAAATAATCTATAGAGATCAATAGGATTTCCAATATAAGGTGAAGTACTCAATGTGTGCCATTGTTAATATTTCGTAATCTGACCATGAAACAATTTTTCTTGAAATAATTGCATGGTTAGACAACAGTTCGTGAGTCTTATATGTAAGAAATTTTGTACAAAAATTCTATAGGAAACGTAAATAATAAGCAATTCCGTAAAAAAAAACACAAATTGACTACAAATTAACACATATCGATTGTATAATAAATATATAATTATATTTATATCGGGTGGTCAAAGTAATATTTTTAATTTTCTAACGTTAATGCTATATTTGATAACGAAAGGAGAATTTGAATTTCTACAAAGACTATCCGGTATATAAAATACATTCATTGTGCAAGTTCACGGATAATTTAGAACGTTTTTTGCTCGTTATCATTATATTAATAACCGGCTATTTAGTTTATCAAGGTACTTCTTAGCCCCGAGGAGTGTTCTTTGCTTTTCTTTCCTGCTGTTGTTATTTCACAGCAATTAACATTGAAAACATAATTTAAGCAATAGGGTCCTGTACAGAAGGTCAAAACATAACTAAATATCATAAATTGGTAATAAGATTGTGATTTTTTTTATATCACTTAAATTATATACCATTGTGATTAAAATTCTTAATTTAATAAAGAAATAAAAGTCCATCATGTAGCACACAAAAAAAATTATTAACAAAAGGACAGGCAACTAGTTTCGGTTTAGCATTAAAAAAATCAACTCAGGACTACTCCTTTGATTGAATTTTTAATCATTTACGTTTTCATTTACTTTTTCCTTCTCCATATACATTTATTAGAGTTTTTAATTTTTTAATGCTCAATGTTAATTGTATTACTAGTGTACTTTACCTGGACATTGCTATAAGCCGAAACTAGTTGCCTGCCCTTTAGTCAAAAATTTTTTATTATACTGTTGTACATGATTTGTAGTTTTATTTATTTATTTGAGATATGGATAAACTTTTGGTTATATTTTTTATTATATTAAAGTGTAAGAGCCTTATTAAAGAAAATTTGGCTACTAGCAGAAAGTTTTAAACTTGATCTATCAAGCTCTTCCGGTTATATGACTTTAATACGGTATTGGATGGTCTAATAAAATTTTTTTCGCCCACCTTATGTGAAAATGAATCATATCAACCCCGAAAGTAATGTTTATCGTTCCTTGGGATGCAAAAGTCATAACTACACGATTTTGTAGTTTTCCATTACATCTAGATACCTTTAAATGTCACTCGCATACTCTGACGATTCACATACATTTTCATTAAACGTCAGTTTAAATTATAGTCTGAAATCAAGACTACAGTACAAATCTGTAAAATTTTTGTGTTATAATTTAATTTTTTTTCATCCAATACCTGCGGACTGCTAAAGCTCATTTTCTGCCATTGTGACACAATATACTAGCTGTTCCTAGTATGTTTTATTTATTTCACAGAAAATTACTATTGTACTATTTTAACCTAATTATCCATTTTTCAGATTTTTCAATTTTACAACCTTTTTCGGTTTTTCCTTTTTTCAATTTTATCGATTTTTTCCTCTTTTCCAATTATTTCCGAAAATTTTCGTTTTTTTTCGATTTGTTTTCCGTTTTTTCCAATTTTTCGGATTAATGCCAAGTATGTTCGCAAAGCCCACGAAAAATGTGTAGTTCCTAAGTTTAAGGGAGTCTTTATTTTTAGTTGTTTTATCACTTCTAGAAGTATTGCTCACCAATTTTGGTCCACCTTATATATAATACTTGATTTTTAAAGTTATATAATTAAATTTTAACCTCTTGTATAAAATATATTAAATACTGTAAAAAATTTTTACATAACTTGTTTAATGAAAGTTACATTTTGGTTATGTCACAGTAACGTTGTCACTAGATATTTATTTTTTGTTGCACACATCCAGTTAGCTATTATCTTATAAACCATTTAAGCTGCTCCAAAATTAATTGCCAATGACAAAAGTACCACAAAATAATCTGTTCTCAGTAATGCCCGAAAAAAAAATTGTATCTGATTTTTTCTACAAATGTAGAGACATAAATACATTTAAAAAAATATTATCCATACTCAAATGTGGTAAAGTATTCAATAAAGAATAAAATAACTCATAGAGTCGATCCGTTTAGAGAAGAACCCATTACGTCACACTTTACGCATCGACAATGCCTCCCTTCTTGGCAGGAAGGGAGGTGATACCAGCAACCAGTGGCTTGTACGTTTTAGAATAAAATTAAAACCTGTATTAAAAAGTCAATTGAACATACTAAAATTTCGAATTTTGTCAGTAAGCATCATGACGTAATGGGTTCTTCTCTAAACGGGCCGGCTCTACCACAATGTCTCTTCATTAAGGCCTTTTTATTATCGGCCTGATGATGGTCGTATAGACTGAAACATGTCGCCTTTCCAGACTGTATGTCATATATTAAAATTTTTTTATTGTGGTACGACTTCGAGTTGTTTTATTCTTTAATAAATACATTTTTTTGAAAAAAGTTTTTTTGGAATAAAACCCTTAAAAAAATCTCTAAAAATATTACTTTGTTTAATATAGTTTGAAATAAGAAAATTTAATTACAAAAATGTCTGAATGTATGTTATAGATTACTCAGGGCTTGTGCAGAATAAAAAAATGATTTAAAATCAGTATGGAAGAAAACTAGAAAGGACGACATTAATTAACTTTAAAAAAAAATATCAGTTTAAAGATTATCGGGAAAAATTCCGTCGCGAATAACTGATTTATATTTTATTATTTTTTATGGCAGATTTTCTAAAAATCCTAAAAATGCTAGATGCAAAATTTGTGGTATCGTATTATTTTAATACGATTTTAATACTAGATTTTTTATGAATGAATGAAATTGTTGATTTTATATCATGCGATTTCATATATTGTGCAAAAAATAATTTTTTTTCTTGAAAAATGACAATTTTTTTAATTTACTAGTTGCAATTATTATCGTATTTCAATGTAGTAGGCTTTTTTTCTTAAAACGAATTAAATTCTATAAAAGTTACCAGATTAAAACCTGTGGTTTGCGGTCTGATAGATATAAGTACGATCTAAATAAAAACATTTAAATGTTTCGGTTTCGTTTTGTTCTTATAAATAGATAAACGAAAAAACTAATCAAATTATTATCATTTTATGTTAAAATATGTATTTTTGATCAAAATTTTACCCAATTTGACCATGTAATAATTTTTTAAAATATATAGAATTTGGTCAAGTTTATATGGTACATATATAAATAGTAGGTCAATCCAATGTTATTATTTTTTTAATATAACGAGAGCACCGCACCATATATTTAATGTTCATGCATAAAAATATATAGGACATTAAGCAATTAAAAAATAGATTTTTATTTAGTTTTTCAAATGCATAAAGGAGTGAGTCAAAAATATAAAGAAGGGTTATAAGTAACGGATGTTTATCATTGCTTTGACTTTTATTATATATGGTCTAGTTCATTGTTCTCTTTTTTATTTTCGATTTCCATCTCATTATCATTTACTGTGAACAGGCTATTAAAAAAATGGAACGAAGTTACTTAACGCGGCTTGTGGTAGTAGTTAACTGGCAGGAAGCGTTACGTAAGGAGGTAGCGTTTTGTCTCATCCAACCGACCTTCCCTCTCTTTCTCTTACTCTCTGTCTCTGTGTACAATAGGAATTTTTTCTTGATTAGAATTTTTTTATATCACTTATAATTATTTCGTACAGAGATTTTTTTCTCATTTTTATAATTCTTTCTTTTTTTTACGTTTTTTTCTGTTTTTTTTTCTATTTGTTCTATTTGTTTTTCTATTTTTTTTCGTTTTCTAATTTTTGTCATTTTTTCTTATTCCTCTGTTTTTTTTGGCATTTTTTTCTGATTTTGTTGCGATTTATTTCAATTCTTTTGAATTTTTTCCTTTATTTTTATGGGTACAATTGTGTCTGTTTATTTTTGTAGTTCTTTGTTTTTTTTTGCATTTTTTTTGCAATTTTTTGCGATATTTTTCTTGCGTTTTTTTGAGACTACTTTTGCGTTCCGATTTTTAAGTAATTCCTTCGTTTTTTTCGGTTTCTTACAATTTTTTTGATGTTTCGTTTTTTCCTTGGTTTACAATTTTATTTTTCCCTTGTTTTCAATGTTTTATGATTTTTCTTAATTTTTTCAATTTTTTGGTGATTTTTTCGATTCTTCTAGTTTTTTCTTATTTTTCTGATTTTTTGTTTTTTTTTGATGTTTCCAATTTTTTTCCTTTTTCTAATTATTCGGTTTTATTTTCTATTTCTTTTATTATGATCACAATTGTTTCCGGTTTTTTTGGTTGTTCTTTGTTTTTTGCGATTTTTTTGCGATATTTTTCTTGCGTTTTTTTAGACTACTTTTTCGTTCTGATTTTTACCTTTTTTCTGCGTTTTTTTCGGTTTCTTACAATTTTTTGATGTTTCGTTTTTTCCTTAATTTCCAATTTTATTTTTCATTTTTTTCAATCATTTATAATTTTTCTTTCAGCTATTTCCACTGTTTTTTCTTAATTTTTCCGATTTTTTTTCTGATTTTTTCGATTCTTCTAATATTTCTCTCATTTTTCTGATTTTTTTTCTCTGATTTTTTTCGATTTTTTCATCATTATTCTGATTTATTTCCTATTTTTTTTATTATGGTTACAATTGTTTCCAGTTTTTTGGTTGTACTTTGTTTTTTTTTTGCGGCTTTTTTGCAATTTTGTGATTTTTAAAAATCTTTTTCGATTTTTTGCGGATTTTTGTGACTTCTTTTTGGTTTTTTTGCGATTTTTAGCTTTTTTGCGGTTTTGTCGTTTTTTTTGCAATTTTTTTTATTTTGTCGTTTTTTACAATTTTATTCTTCATTTTTTCCAATATTTTTTGTTATTTCTTTTAGTTTTTTCCTATTTTTTCTGATTTTTTGATTCGTCTAAATTGTTCTCATTTTTTTTCTCATTTTTCTGATTTTTTTTTCTTTTTTCTGTCTTTTTTTCTGATTTTTTTCGATTTTTCCAATCTCTTTCTAATCTCTTTTAGATTTTGCGTTTTTTCGTTTTTTTTTTCTCATTTCTATAAATTTTTTCTGATGCTTCAGGTTTTTTCTAATTTTTTCTCATTTTTTCTCTTACTTACCTTATTCTACTGATTTTTTTTGGTTTTCGTCGATTTCCTTCGACTTCTTTTTTTCGATATATTTGGATTTCTTTCAATTTCTTTAGATTTCATTCGATTTTTTTTCTATTTAATTCGATTTTTTTCAATTTCTTTTGATTTCTTTCTATTTCTTTCATTTCCGATTTTTTCGAGTTTTCCGATTTGTTTGTAAAAAGTCAAAAGTTAACGTAACCGACCGCACAATTTTTTGTTTTTTAATAAATCATGCTTTTATTCTTTTTCATAATTTTCTTTACTGCTTTAACTTTCAAACTGCTTCTTTTCAGTTGTTTTACCCACATTTCCAATTCATCTACATAATAAGTTTTCCATGGCCTCGATTTTTCCATCTTCTTTTTTTGAGTTGTTTTCCCTCTTTTACCAACATTTTCCAACTCAATTTTATAATTAGGTGGTGGTCGCTCGCAAGATTTGTCCCTCTGTAGGATTCCACGTTTCTTGTTTGTTTGTATATTTTTATTCCCAATTAGCTGGTTTTCCCCAAGAATGAATTTTTCTAATATTTTAATTTAAATTAATTGCTTCTCTACTTTATAATTATCTAATATTGTTTGAAATTTCTCTTTCGCTTATTGCTTCATTTTCATCAGCTACACCTTGTACTTGTTCCTCTTCTTTTATTTTTCCATGATCACTTTTTTATTTTCAGATTTAAACAATATAGGCATAACCAAAGCATACGTCCATGTCCATTAAAATAAACTAAGATAACTGATTACAAGAAAAAATTTCCGTTCAATTGACTTTACAGAATTATTAAATCAAGTTCAATTGATGTAAAGTGATGCTTACATAAAAGGTTATAGATTGTTTAATTAATTAATTCAAATGTTTCGCTAATTGTTTAGACATTAATTCATCTACACGAGAATAACCTCTGAGCTTCAATAAGGTTTTAATAATAAGAAAAGTAATATAATGATTATTGCTTTTAATTATCTATATATTAAAAAAATATTCTCTACTGTGCTTCGTTCAAATCTATAAAAGAAAAAAATAGAATAAAAAAAATTATAATAAAAAAATCTCTGCTACACTTCTATCTCTGCTTTCTTATATTTTCTTTTCCTCTCACCTCCTGCATGATTCTATTTTCTTTTGGATTTTTCGAAAAAAAAACGGCTCTTTACGTCGCCGGTCCGTCAGCCCGTCCATCCGTTCGTCTGTTTGTCTGTCTGTGACAAGATTCAACTCGGATATAGTAATATATACCGACAAATTGACAACAACGATCAACTCAGCATCATTAAAAACCTTGAAAGTAATATTCATTTTTGATAGGTCAATTTAAATTTTTGAAAGTTCAAAAAATTATTGCCGTTTTTCACTTATTTACTTTTATTGACAATAAAATATTCCTCAATTTTATTGGAGAAATATGTCTCTATTTTTCATTTCACTTTTCACTTTCTCTATAAACTTTAAGTAAAATTACATTATAAATGTTTCCTCCAATTTTTTTAAATAATTAACTTTATCATGATTCATTTCTAGACAAAAAAAAATCTGATGTGAAAATGCGGTTTATTAAAAAAACTATTTTTTTACGGATAATATAATAAATAAAAAATTTCATTGATAAAATTTAATTCTTAATTTATGAACCAAAACGATAATAAACTAATTTGGTAATTAACTTTTGTTAAAGGTTAGCCTTGGCGATACCAAGAGGAAGTGATGGTTATAAGAAATGCCAAATGTATGACGTCAATTTTACGGAAGTATTGAAAAATGGAATAAACAAAGCGGATCCATCATGGAAAACTATTTCCTGTCAACATGGATGGGAGTACAATCATAGCGTTGTACCATATGCTTCTATTTCCACAGAGGTATGATATTTTTTTACCAAAATTTAACAACTTTTATTACAGTTGACTTAAAGTGTTATTTTATCTAACAAATGAAATATCTGCCAAATTTTGAAATTTAACAACATGGCATGTAGTTTAACAATTCCAATTAAAAAATGTACCTAATGGTAGATATAAATTCACGTGACACGACAATTCTTTCCGGAAAATTCCTTCCCTGACAATCCTTTCGGGACAATATTTCCTGTACAATCCTTTCCAGACGATACTACCCCACTATAATCCTTTCCAGCGACAATCCTTCTCAAAGACAATCCTTTCCTACGACAATCCTGTCCCACGAGAATCCTTCCCCAGACAATCCTTCCCTAAACAATCCTTCACTATATGAAAAATATTCGAATGTACTTTTTGAGTATTTTCCGATATTTATATTTCTACGAAGACAGTCAAGTCCTTTTTTATTAAATACATAAAAAATAGTGATAAATATATGTCACCGAGAAGATTTGTCATGGGGAAGGATTGTCGTGGGGAAGAATTGTCGCTGGGAAGAATTGTCCGGAAAGGATTGTCCATGGAAGGATTGTCATGGATTCAAAAATTCCTTTTTGGATATCCAATTCTTCTAAAAAAATTAAGATCTATTAGTTTAGTGGCTGGTATACTTACGAAGTGTTTTCATAGGCAAGACATTCCGAAATATGACCCTAAAATGATATTTTTTGTCCACGCATTATATAATAATCTGACAATGACTATTGCCAGGAAAAAAATATTTAATAACGTAATAAAGGAGGAGTCATACCCCTTATAGAAAATGGAACCCGGTCGATTTTTTTGAAACTTTGGGAAATTATTATACATGACATTCTGACAAAAAATGTCCATGGGCACAATCCAATCCGGGGTGTTGAAATTGTCAAAATTTAAATTTACCTTAAGCAATATCTCATTAAATTTTTTTGTAGTCTGTGCAATTCTTGTTAATTTTTAACACTCAAGAAGTATTCTGATCATTTTTGGATAATCTGGATCATTTTTTGTTAATTATAATTATTTTTAAGAGACAACAATTTTTTCTGATCATTTTTTGTTAATTTTGATTATTTTTAACAGTCAGGAATTATTTAATGATCGTTTTTGGACTTCAAGGATCATTTTTTGTGAATTTGTAACAGTCAAGAATTATTCTGATACTTTTTGAATCTTCAGGATCATTTTTTATGAATTCTAATTATTTTTAAGTGTCAACAATTATTTTCTGATCAATTCTGGATTTTCGGGATCATTTTTGTTAATTCTAATTATTTTTGATAGTCAATAATTATTTTCTTATCGTTTTTGGACTTCAAGGATGATTTTTTTTTAATTTTTAACACTTCAGAATTATTTTGATCATTTTTGGATCTTCTGGATCATTTTTTGTTAATTCTAATTATTTTTAAGAGTCAACAATTTTTTCTGATCATTTTTTGTTAATTTTGATTATTTTTAACAGTCAGGAATTATTTAATGATCGTTTTTGGACTTCAAGGATCATTTTTTGTGAATTTGTAACAGTCAAGAATTATTCTGATACTTTTTGAATCTTCAGGATCATTTTTTATGAATTCTAATTATTTTTAAGAGTCAACAATTATTTTCTGATCAATTCTGGGTTTTCGGGATCATTTTTTGTTAATTCTGATTATTTTCGATAGTCAATAATTATTTTCTTATCGTTTTTGGACTTCAAGGATGATTTTTTGTTAATTTTTACAACTCAAGAATTATTTTAATCATTTTTGGATCTTCTGGATCATTTTTTTGTTAATTCTAATTATTTTTAAGAGTCAACAATTTTTTCTGATCATTTTTTGTTAATTTTGATTATTTTTAACAGTCAGGAATTATGTAATGATCGTTTTTGGACTTCAAGGATCATTTTTTGTGAATTTGTAACAGTTAAGAATTATTCTGATACTTTTTGAATCTTCAGGATCATTTTTTATGAATTCTAATTATTTTTAAGAGTCAACAATTATTTTCTGATCAATTCTGGATTTTCGGGATCATTTTTTGTTAATTCTGATTATTTTCGATAGTCAATAATTATTTTCTTATCGTTTTTGGACTTCAAGGATGATTTTTTGTTAATTTTTACAACTCAAGAATTATTTTAATCATTTTTGGATCTTCTGGATCATTTTTTTGTTAATTCTAATTATTTTTAAGAGTCAACAATTTTTTCTGATCATTTTTTGTTAATTTTGATTATTTTTAACAGTCAGGAATTATTTAATGATCGTTTTTGGACTTCAAGGATCATTTTTTGTGAATTTGTAACAGTCAAGAATTATTCTGATACTTTTTGAATCTTCAGGATCATTTTTTATGAATTCTAATTATTTTTAAGAGTCAACAATTATTTTCTGATCAATTCTGGATTTTCGGGATCATTTTTTGTTAATTCTGATTATTTTTGATAGTCAATAATTAAATTATTTTCTTATTGTTTTTGGATTTCCAGGATCATTTTTTGTTAATTTTTAACACTCCAGAATTATTTTGATCATTTTTGGATCTTCTGGATCATTTTTTGTTAATTCTAATTATTTTTAAGAGTCAACAATTTTTTCTGATCATTTTTTGTTAATTTTGATTATTTTTAACAGTCAGGAATTATTTAATGATCGTTTTTGAATCTTCAGGATCATTTTTTATGAATTCTAATTATTTTTAAGAGTCAACAATTATTTACTGATCAATTCGGGATTTTCGGGATCATTTTTTGTTAATTCTGATTATTTTTGATTGTCAATAATTATTTTCTTATCGTTTTTGGACTTCAAGGATGATTTTTTGTCAATTTTTACAACTCAAGAATTATTTTAATCATTTTTGAATCTTCAGGATCATTTTTTGTTAATATTATTAGAGTATTATTATACTATTAATTAACGCAATTAACTAAAAATTGACAAAATAAGGCTACTTTTGTTCTTACATGAAAAAATTCAATAGACGAAGCCTTAAAAAATAATTCTAACGCAGAAAAACTATAGATTCATCAAAAAAAAAACAATTTTTCGTAAAATCTATATTCAACGTAATTTAAAAAAATTGTCTCTCCTCAATATAAAACCGCCAACAGATATCTATATTTATTTAATAAAAAGAAATCAGTTTAAAACCAATCTGATACGCCATTGTGTATGTAAACAAGCTCCAAAACGTCAGAGGTTTGTTTATGTTGGTTGTAAACAAAATACAATGTAAAAGATTGATAGTGATGCATCTATTTATATTTATTAATCTGAGATCAGTTCGAGTTGGAGTTCAGCCACCTTTAGAGATAGGTCGATCTGAAGGGAGCAAAACCAAACTCAGTCGACCGCAAGTCAGTGTATCAGAAAGAAAGGCCGCTACCTAAATTGGTCGATGCCATAAACACCCATAGAGTATGTTTTCTCCACTGACGCTGCCTGGTGCAAGTTGCCTTGACACTATAAACGGAAGGTGGCTGTTGAATGAGAAGACCTTCTCTCTTTTTTCTATTCCCGAATTTATTTAGCACTCTATAACAATTCTATAATAATGTCCTAAAATAAGATATTGAAATAAGCTACCGACTATCCTATAAACCGATAAATCAATTAATTCAGAAATAATCTGATATAATGTTTTTACTTCATTCTTCTATATTATTTTATTAAAATGTTTTAGCAAAACTGGGTGTGTGATAATTCAGCTCTACCATCTACTGCTCAATCAATATTTTTCTGTGGGGCCATCTTAGGAGGCCTTGTCTTTGGTTGGATGGCTGATAGATTCGGGCGAATTCCAGCAATTGTTGGCACGAACATTGTTGGATTTATAGGTGGTATTGCTACTGGATTTTGTCACTCTTTTTGGACATTTTGTTTATGCAGATTTTTTGTTGGAATGGCATTTGATAATTGCTTTACGATGATGTATATTTTAGGTAAGTCATTCAATAAACTATTTAATTATAATAGTTATCAATTTTAAGAAATATTTGGTATTAATTTCAGTTTTGGAATATGTTGGACCAAAATGGAGAACATTTGTAGCTAATATGTCGATAGCAATCTTTTTTACTTTTGCTGCTTCTATTCTTCCATGGATAGCGTATTATTTGGCAGATTGGAGATTACTTTGTTATGTAACATCAGCTCCTCTTGCATTAGCAATTTTAACACCATGGCTTGTTCCAGAATCTGCAAGGTACGTTCTCTAACATATAGCAAAAAATAGATATTGGTGAGAACAATTATAAAATATTTTTTAGATGGTTGGTTTCTCAAGGAAAAACAGAAAGAGCCATAGGTATACTTAGAAAATTTGAAAGAATCAATAAAACAAACGCTACTGAAAAAGTTTACGATCAATTTCGTGTAAGTCTTGCAGTGAAAATCTAAAAACACATTAATATTTTCTATTTTTTTATAGAGTTCTTGTGCAAAAGCTCAAAAAGAAGAAGATGCTAATAGAACTTATACAGTATTGGATCTCTTCAAAACACCAAGATTACGTAAAATAACTTTAATTTTAGTAACTCTCTGGATGGCCATTTCGTTAGTATTCGATGGACACGTACGAAATGTCGAAACATTGGGTTTGGATATATTTTTAACATTTACTGTTGCCACCGCTACTGAGTTTCCTGCTGACACTTTTCTAACCATGGTGTTAGATATTTGGGGAAGACGGTGGTTAGCAGCTGGTTCAATGATAGTCAGTGGAATATTTAGTTTATTAGCTACTACAGTACCTTTAGGTAATAATTTATTTATTCATTGTTAATATTTTTTATTATTATACAGATAGTTACTTGTATTTTAAAAATTTTGGCATTGGTAAATTATTCCATTTAGTAAAGTTTCTTTGGATTCCTTATGGGAAAATACATGCAAAAACACGAAGGTTTCTTCTGGTAAATGATTGTATAATTGAAAGTCACTCGTGACTTCATCAGTGAGGTTTGATATACCTGATCCAATTTTGATCAGATTCTGATCCACTTTTAATTAAGTCCTGATATGATTTTGATTAGCTTTGATAAAGAGCAGATCAGAACCTGATAAAAAGCGGATTAGATATTGCCAAATTTAATCCAGTACTGCCAAATCTTACTGATGACATTACCAGTGACCTTGGATTAGTCAAAAATTTACCAGAATATACTTTGGCGTTTTTGAACGTATTTTCCTAAAAGGAATTGCAGTTTTTAAATATAGCTAATTCTTTTTTTTGCTCCAAATAGCTATTACTCAGGTTTGGTATTCTTGTGCTTTTCATAATGGCTTTTCTTATATTAATCTAAAATTTAAATCTCAGTTTCTTAATCCAATTTTAAACAATTTTTTCAAAGCAAGTCTTATTATCCTTTAATTTCGTTTATATTAAATCAACTAGAGGAATTTTACTGTTATAACAACTATCAAAAATTAACGTTTCCAGTTGTTTAGCTACACTTTTACAATTCCACTTCCTACTAACTTTTTTATTTTTTCGCGTTACGTTTTTATTGGTCTGCTATTCAAAGTAATATGTCGTCTTAAAATTTTAATTAACGTTGGGGCAAATTTCATGAGTTTCTACAAACAAATGAATTATTTGATTCGGTCGCGAACTTTTCTCTTCTACTCATATTTTAGTATAATTATTAAATTTTAAATCAATTTCGGTTTGGCAAACTTCTAAAAATATTTTCTTTAATATTATAAAGAACCCCGCACAAACCTTATGGGAATTGGCTTCCGGTCAAATTGGCTGAAATTTGGATATGTTGTTCGTTTCGGCATCCTGAACAAAAGTCTCCATGGGCACAAAGCTCAATTTTGCTTATTTTGGTTCCTCTTATGTTTTTGAGGTCGCTGAATTCAAATCCAATGCCAATATAATAATACTGACAGTTGACAGCTGTCAACTAGGTGTCACACAACAAGGAATAATCAAAATTGATAAAATCCTCATGTAAATATTTGTTTTTGAGGTTCCTGAGTTCAAAACTGATGTCAAAAAGACGACATTGGCAATTGACAGCTGTCAATTAATTGTCAAACAACAAGTAATAATCTGACAGCTGTAAACTGTCAACATCAATTTTTTACCATGAGTTTTGAACTCAGCAACCTCAAAAACATGTATTTACATGAGGATTTTATCAATTTTGATGATCACATGTTGTTTGACAGTTAGTTGACAGCTGTTAACTGTCAATATCGTCTTTTTAACATCAGTTTTGAGCTCAATAACCTCAAAAACATATATTTACAAGTAGATTTTATCAATTTTGCTTACCCTTTTAAGCAGTAAATAATGGTGAATTCGAGGAGTTTTGGAGCTCCGTAGGAGTCAAAATAAGCCAAATTGAGCTTTGTGCCCATTGAGACATTTGTTCAAGTTGCCGAAACGAACAACATATCCAAATTTCAGCCAATTTGACCGGGAGCTAATTCCCATAAGGTTTGTTCTTCGTCTTTCTGGTTTAATCATGTCTGTAAATTATACTTTGTTCAGCTACGTTTGGTCTGATCTTCTGCTACGTCTAATTAGTCTTCCGCTACGTATGATAAGCTTCCTGCTATTTCTGATAAGTTTTCTGCTATGTCTGTCATTTCTAATCAGCTAATAAGTCTTCTGATAGATATGATAAGCTTTCTGCTATTTTTGACAAGTTTTCTGCTATGTATCATAAGTTTTCCTCTACGTCTGATAAATCTTCTGGTACGTCTGATAAGCTTCCTGCCATTTCTAATAAGCTTTATACTACGTCTGATAAATCCTGCTATGTCTGGTAAGTCCTCTGGTACGTATTATATAAGCTTTCTGCTGAATAAGTCTTCTTCTGCTACGTCTGATAAGTGTTCTGCTACGTCTGATAAGTCTTCTGATGCGTCTGATGAGCTCCCTGCCATTTCTGATAAGCTTTCTGTTACAAATGTTTTAATACGTCCGATAATTCTTCTGCTACGTTTGATAAGCTTCCTGCTATTTTGTATAAGCTTTATGCTACGTCTAATTAATCTTCTGCTATGTCTGATAAGTCTTTTGCTACGTCTGATAAGTCATCTGATACGTTTGATAACCTTCCTGCCATTTTTGATGTTTTCTGCTACGTCTGATAAGCGTCCTACTATTTATGTTATCTGCTACGTCTTTTGTGTACTATAAGTGGTCTTGAGACAACTTCTACTATTTTATTTAATATTATTTTTTAATTTAGGTCTTCCATCAGCAACTTTAGCGATAATGGGACGATTTGCAATAAATATTTCGTATAATATAGGATTGCAGTATGCCGCTGAAATCTTGCCAACTGTCGTAAGGGCCCAAGGTGTTGCATTAATTCATATTATGGGATATGTAGCAAGTATTATAGCTCCGTTTGTTGTTTATTTGGTAAGGATACATTTTTTTTAACCAACATAAATAATGCCGATAATTTGTTGTTTTTCTATATCGCCTTCGTAATTAAATTAAAAAACAACAAAAAATCCTGATAGTTATAGACAATTTGTTTACCCTACTTAAAAATATAAAACAAATCAAAAAGTTATTTAAAAATGTAATAATAAATACTTTTCTATAATGTCAAAAAACTAAACCTATTCAGATCCAACTTTGTCTCGAATCACGACTGCGTTAATTTTAAATCTTGTTTTATTAGTCAGTGCTATCAAGAACCTTAAAACGACATTTATTATTTATAGCGGTTTGTCCAAAATTGTAAATTTTCAGGAAAGGCATAAAATAAACCAAAATATATAATGCGATTTGAATGTCCATGATTTTATGAAATGATAGCCATTTAATGTAACGCCATCTTTAGTTGAAAAATTGTACAAACTGCATTTTACAAGTCTGCTCCTCATGATTTTTTATATATTTCATTTATAAACTTCTTCTTTCACTCAAGCACTAGTTGCTCCTTCACAACTTGTTTAAGAGTTATGGCTCCTATTTGAATCAGCTTAACTGGAAATGGCCTAATTTGTTCTGGCCTAATTTGACTCCGGCCTAACTCCCAAATAAGGGACGAAATTAAAGCTGATAATTTTTTTATCACAGTTATTTATTTCTGGAATAGGTAAAGGTAGAGGTGGGAGATAACAAATTAAAATAACCTTTAAAAAACCGCAGTCATAAACATAACATTTTGAACGGTTTAAAAGATTTTTCAAAAGACTTTAACAAGGTAGTAGTTTAAAAATTAGATTTAATTCACAGTATGTGAAACCTATTATAACATTACCCATTTTAGATAACTTGGCCCTTATTATTTAGACTAACTAGCTATAATAGCAGTTTTATATTGGTATATAATAAAATATTTTAGAAACTATATATTTTTTCTCTAGAAAAAAAGTATTTTCTAATGATTTATTTTAATTTATAGGCGAATATTTCGACATCGTTACCTCTGCTAATTTTAGGAGTTTTGGGTATTCTCGGTGGGTTATTAGCACTTTTTCTACCAGAAACTCTTGACCAAGAATTGCCACAGACATTACAAGACGGTGAAAATTTCGGGTTGGGTCAAACCATATGGGATTTCCCTTGTATAAAGTAAGTACCAATTTTTTTGTCAGCTCTATAGCTTTAAAAAAATTAAAAACATCAAAAAAATGAGGGGTATTCCCACCCAACTTTCCGAACACTCTTAGTAAATTAATTGTTTAATGGATTATTTTAATTTGTCTGCATCAACATATATTAATAAAATTGGTTCACAAAAATTAAAAAAAACTAAATTTTTTGTAAAAATTCTTTTAACTTTTTATAATTTTGTATTATTTTAAAACTATGAAATATTTCACACATAATGTACTTTTTGTTATACCATTTTCGATGACACAAACGGAGAAAAAAAAATTATTTTTTTTTATTTTGGTTATAATAATTACAATGTTAAATTCGAAGAGACTTAAATATTTTCTTAATTTAGAATTTTTTATTACCTATCGAATGGTATTAATCCAATTTTAATATATTTAATATTTTTAAAGTTAATAAATTTTTTTTATACTTATATTAAATTTCAAAAAAAAATTAATGAAATTTTTGAATAAAATTTAAAAAAAAATTATAGAGTTTTTTACTACAAATTTAATGGTATTTTTTTTTAAATTTTTAATATTAATATTAACCTTAAAAAAAATTAAACCTTTTTTAAAAAATTTTAAAATCAATAAATAATTAATATCTCATTCAATTTTATTCAAAATGGGAAACAGACCTTTTTTTTAGGGTTTCTGGATCAAAATGCATTAATAAAGTTAGTTTAAAAAACTAAAAAAAAATCAAATTTTCTGTCAAAAATTCATTGAATTGTTTTAACTTTTTACATTTTCTTCTATAACTTTTACAAATACTACGTTAAAATTATGAAATAATTTACACACATAGTACTTATGGATCCTTTTCGGATATGCCAATTACTTTTTTCATTTATTTTATACTTATTGATAAAACGAAATTACAAAAAATTTAAAAAAAATTCTTTATTTTGGTTCTAATAATTACAATTCTAAATTCTAAGAAACTAAAATACTAATTAATTATTACAAATTTAAAGATATTTTTTTTCAATTTTTAATATTAAAATTTAACTAAAAAATAATAATTTAATAAGGATAAAAATTGCTTAAAAATTAAAATAAAAACTAGCGGCGAAACTATGCGGAACTCGAAAAAAAGTAAAGACAAAATTTGTAGAAAATTTTATATTCTACAATTTTGTAAATTTTCATAAAAATCCATAATTTTGTCACAAAATCTAAAAAAAAGACGCAAATGTCTATATACATTATTTTCGCGCCTTCTAGCGACGAAACTATGAGGAATTCAAAAAAACGGTGATGACAAAATGTGTAGAAAATTTTATATTCTACAACTTTCATATGCATTCAGATTATAGAATATTCAAACAACTCGCCAAATTCAGTTTAGTTCCATCAATCCTCCAAGGCTGTATGTCAGTCGCTGAAAATGAAACATGTCGCTCTGTTATACTTACTCTATGGCGAATGACATTTGACAACGAAATTTCAACCAATCAGAAGTAAGATTTTATTAAAATCATTGTAAATCGCTAACGGAAATATTCTGGAATAATCCTTCCCCGTTGGTAGACCTTTTTCTAGGTTGGCAACATTAAGGGAACTCCCCCATTGGTGAAATGTCATCTTGGTCACATGAAAACAATCATTTATGACGGCACTGTATTATCCGTCTAACTTTTTTTCTTTTCCAATATTTTGTGACACGTTTTTCACTTTATTTTGATGCGGTTTATTTGGCCCCACATCTTAATTATTTCCAATGACAGTTTGGTTATAAAACCATCGCCATTTTATTTTTTATTTACCTATTGTTAATTCTTAGTTTAGTACATTCCATTACCACTTCAATGTTTCTTAAATTTTAATACTCATTCTATAATGGAATTCACATTTTTGTGATATATTATTTCAAATATATTTTTAACTCAGACAAGTTTAAAACTGGCGCGGAATTAAAAATAAAATTTGGAATATTAAAAAATAATAATAATGTTACTAATTTCTTCATATTAAATATGGTATTTCAACGAGGTGCAGTCTAAATAGTCTAATGAAAGCAATAATGATCAAACGTTGTTTTAGGACTTTAGTAATGACTGATACACGCCGTAAAAAAAGATCCGTACTTAAAAAAATCGAAGGTGGGCCTAGAGAGTCGAATTGTCATTTACAAAATCTAGCAATACCAAGTTGTAGCACTAATTAATTCAAGTAAAAAAAATTGAAATAATAAATTTTCTTTTAGAATAGAATATATACATGCACGAATCTGAAATTCAGCTTCGCTTGACTTTCAGCTAATGTATATAATTTGCATCCAAAAAATGCAGCTTTGTAATGCGTTTTTTATGCATGATTTTTTTTTTTAATAAAAGTGCTCATGTGATATGCGTATCCCTTTTACTAAAAATAATTTCGATCAATTTTAATAGATGTAATATTTTAGTTGTAGCTATTCCTTGAACAAAAGAAATTGCAAATTTATTAACCCAATATGTATTTTGCTCAATGTGATTTAACTTACTATATTTTGTTATTTTTTTAGGAAAAAAAAAGTAGAAACGTTTGAAGAATTCTACAGACCTGCCTCCATTAGAGCATCGAGTAGAGGGGCATCATTTAGAGGTCAAGTCAGATCTAGTATACTTAATAGAGCATCAATACGGTCAAAAAAATCCGGCGATGTTCCTGAAAATCCTATTTAATCACAAAGTAAAGTATTATTTTGTAAGTTTTGTTTTAGATAATAATTGTAAGGGATTTAAAAAATTTACAATAAGTATGTAAACTTTTATGCTATAATATCCTTAAAAAAATAAGTCAAAAGTAGGAGTAATATGTTCTATTATAAGTAAAATTTGATTAAGTAATTATTTAAATCGAATCTTAAAGGTTTATTATAAAGTTGCTTATTTATTATCGTTATCAGATTCCCTTACAGTTAATATTTTTGGATATCTAGTATTCTTGATCTGTGATGTGATAAAAAGTATTGTTGAATTTATTTAAAACGTTTTAATTATACTTTAACTACTAGGTTTATGTTAGTTATAAGACCAAAAAGTGATGGTCAATTTATTGAAATTTTATAGCCTTAATTGTAAATTTTATGAAAACAACTTTTATCTACTTAAATTTTGGATTTGGATTTGGAATTTAAGCAACCATGATATAAAAATAAACAGAAATTTTAAGTGACCACAACATGGAATTAATTAATTTTAAATAATTATTAATTTTACATTTTTAAAAATATTTTATCTATGCTTAGGTTATTCTTTTCACTTCAACTCTGTAATCGTTCCAATTTTGCAGTTTGGTAGTTGAAAATTTTAACATTTCATTTTTTTTTCTTTGCTATAAATCATATCTTATAAAATAAATTTATGGTCTTTAAATAAGTTATTACTTTATTTAGTTCTTCATTTTCTTTTTAAGTGAATTTTCAATTTGGGGAAGTCCGAGAAATTGCCTATATTGGCTGTAGAATGTGCAGGTGAATATGTGTTGAGTTGTCAGTGGGGATCTACACCTTTCACATATAGTTCTTGCTTTTCCAGGAAAAAGATAGAGATGCGTAAAATTTGTATGGCTTATCATTAACCTGTTTAGAACCATTTGTTCCCGCCTCGTAAAGGATTGAGAATAAAACCATTTTTGTACAGATTGTTTGATCCATCGTAATTGTCCATTGTATGTATTCCATTGGTTCTGCCATGCATCGTAAATTTTTCTTTTTATATCCATTTTTCTATCCAGGAAAAGTAACCGGTATGGCCTTGTCGATTAATCCGCATGTCGGTGTAACCAGGGATCCACATTATTGTGACAGATCGTTTATTGGTATAAAGATGCGTTAAATTAACAATGTTTACAGATGTAACTAAATAAGCCAGAAAAATATTATTTATTATATTATGGTCAGGCATAGTATAAAAAAATACATTTCCAAAACAGTAAGAACATCTTACCCTCTTTTTTAAATTTTTGTTGATGACGATTTTATCTGTCCATACATTTCATTTGAAATTTTAGCCACTTTAATCAATTTCTTTTAGGTTACTCATTGCTTCTAGAGGTAAATGTCCAGTTCTTTTTAAATATTTTCACGTAGATTTTTCTATTTCAAAAATAATTTAGCATCACAACATTTTTGCGATGTAGTGAATTCTAATAACAATGTTCGCGAACAAAAAACGTTGTTCGCCGATTGATGGATAAACTTCCAAGGGAACAAATGTTATTTCGATATTTTTAGATCCCTAATTGAACATGAAGTGGTACTTAGAAAAGTATGAAAAACGCGAATATACAAAGACCAGAATATAAAAATGTATAATGAAGAAACAAGACGCGCCAGTTAGAGCTTCGCACTCGTCAGAACAGATTTGGGAAAATCTCTGTTTTAAAATTCTAAAGAGATACATCAAGCTTTGAAAAGAGTCCCAGTGGCCAAAAAAACCCTATAGTTACAGCTGGTTTTTCTGTTACAGTAATATATTTTCTATAGTTGGTATCTTGGCGAGCAACTTTTGGACCAATCAAATTTATTAAGTATTCAAAATTAGTTGCCGACATTCTCGGAAAATTTTTAAAACTACTGTCGTCTTCTATTCTTAAATCAGTCAAATGAGAATCTTCTGATCTTTTCTGCAATAATGTCTTAACCGATCATCTTGGTTTTACCTTTTCGTTATTTGAAAGTTCAATACAACTGTTACGGCACTACATAAAATAAGGTCGTCCTCACTGCTATAAATATTAGACAATGTTGGGCTAACTTTCGAACTAGTCATAGCGGGCTGACTTTTTGAAATTATTATCCAAAGTTTGTTATTAAAGGCGCTGTGATTTTTTGAAAATAAAGGGCTAACTTGGCTCCAAAAGGGCGTAGTTGCGGTTTTTTTCAAAATGCGTGTTTTTTAACTATCATTCGAATCCAGCAAATTTTATTTCACTGACAAGAATAGTTTCCATTTGGAATTTATTTTACTAGTGTCTGATTAGCACATCAGACACATTATTTAACACATAAAATCGATTTTATTTATTTTTAAGCGTTGTTTTCTCACCCATTTACTGAATGAAAATATAAATTGCATTTACACTTTTTAACAACACAATGTGCAGAGCATGGCTCTAACTTTATTAAACTTATTAATACTTGTTACTAATTTTAAATCTCAGATTGTTCTCAATATTAGGGTACGGTCTTGACTCGCTTTTTAATGTGAAAAGCTCTCGCCGTGAGACAACTATTCCCATCAACAATCTAGAAGCTAATATTAATAATAATTTAAGTGAAAAGCTCTCGCCTGGAGACAACTATTCTCCTGAACGATCTAGAAGCTAATGGATATGTGGATAATAATTTGGTGCGATAGATGCATCTTTTTAAGAGGGGTTATAACGGATTTTAATTTGTAATGGACTATTACATATTCGGATGCAACTGCGCTCGTCGCTCTCTATGAGAATGATATATGGAAAAAGATGACTGTTAGTTTCAATGGGTTTTTCTAGAAATATTTGATGAGGACAAATTTTTGATTGGAATCTATTTTTAGATTTTAGAATGATAAATAAGATATATATTAATTTTAAAACAAATAGAAATTAGTTTGTAAATTCTTTATAAAATTTCAGTGAAATTTATCCACAAGTCTAAGTCAGTTCTACAAATTTTTCAATAATAACTTTACTCACAATAATATTTTAAAGTTGTTGCATAATTATTAAAACAGGACAAATAAATAGGATTTTGCAAAAATAATTTTTTGCATAGCGCTCATCTTTCGCACACCAGTTGGATACGTTAAGACTTTTGGTCATACTTATGGCATTTTAATTAACAATAACAATCTTATTATCAATTGGAAAAAAGCTAAAAAACCAAGTTTTTTTGCGGTTTTTTTTTCAATAACTTTTGAACGGATTGTCTGATTTTAATCTTTGGGAGATCATTTTATTAGTATATATATTTTGCCTGTGCAGCACTTTTCTTTAAGCTACACAGTTTTCAGAAAAAGCGAAAAAACCGATTTTGCACCATCTGACACGAGACGATGAGAGGCCTTTTCTATGGCCTTCCCCTACATAATTATACAGAAATTTAACGGATACAAGTTTGCTCCGTTTTACGATCATTTTTAAGTCAGCCCGCTCCGACTAAACATATTTCAACAATTGTTTAGCGAAAATGTTAGCTAAAAATGTGGACCCGGAGTTAGATTACCCATTATTGAACTATGATATATTATTTAACTAAATTATTTTAGTAATTTTGATCTTTTTACTGAATCATATGTAAGGGTTGTGTTTCCATGGATATTATTAATTATTATATAATGGTCGCTATATAGTTTTTAGCACAATTTTAAAATTAATCCAAAACTTAGGTTTTAATAGTAAATTTTGTTTATTTATTATAAAAAAAGTACCAATAATAGTACTTTTGAACCTGAAATTACAGGTATCAATTTGTCGCCAAAAAAAAATCCACTTGTGTAGACTTTGTAGTTATGTATTATCGTTACACATTATATTTTATTTACTAAATATAATGTGGGTATTGTAATGTCTGTGTGATATGTACATATTTAATAAAAATATATTTATTAAGGTGATGTTTTTATTTTTTACATTAACCTAAACACTTAAAAAAATTTACATTATTACCCTTACTTATCACAATATCTATAAAATCGTTTTGTTATTTCTGGACGTTTAAAGTATGCATAAAATAGTATATTATTCAACGAACATATAATGATAGCTATTATTCACGAGGGTGGTGTAAACCACCTATGAGAATAATAGCCTATATATGCGAGTAGAATAAATAATTTTGTCTAAAACTAATAGAAACCTTCATTTAAATCAGTGAATATGTAGAAATGAATAAAATCAGTTAATAATGAAATCATTATTCACTAGTGAATAATGGATATTATTATTATTTAGTAAACTCACGTATAATGAACAAAAAAAAAAACTAATTCAAATTAAAAAAAAAAATTATATATAAGTATATACAACAACTGGGCAAATATTAACATATGACTAGATAAGAATATTAAAATATAGGTTTTAAGTATATATTCATATTAATAATTGATAATTAAAACAGAGATTGGCTGCCAGTGCCATTAACGTGGTTAAAAAAAAAAAAAAAAAAGGAATTAAAAATCCTCAATATTAGTATATTGCGCCATCTATAAGGCAAAAGCTCAAACTCTTTTATGTGTGTACTAGATATCTGTAATTAGGAAATAATAAGTACAAATTCCAGATAATAGATAGAAGCATGTATATTTACCAAAATTTTTGATAATCTAAAATCTAACCAAAGATAATAGATTTACAAACAAATCGACGTGTAATTTTTTACAAGTGTGTATAAACAACGCTACAGCTACATTAATAAACCAATAAATTACGGTAAAACTAATAATAAACCGTTTCTAAGTAAAGTTAAAATGGCTGCTGTTGATGGTGGGAGCATTTCTATCAGAGATTTACCGGCAAATAATCGAACACAAGAGATAACGGATGTGTTTATCGACATCTATAAGAAAACATCCGATTTTTATGTCAGGGTCCCTGGCAGGTAAGTATTTATTATTAAACAAGTTGCTGTAGGACAGAATCGGACTAGGGACACAGATAAGAAATAAGCGGCTATTGGGAGACAAATATTCCATAAAAATAATTTTATTTTACGAAATAAATGCAATTTTTTTTATTAATAATTAACCCCGGTTTGAATGGAATACTAGTTTTTTTTTCATTTTTATTCTAAATAATTAGAAAAAAACAAATCTAACATTATTGTTTTTGAAATGTACTGAACAGAAGTAATAAAATATACTAGATTGTGCTAAAATTTACGATAAAATGAAATACACACGAAACAAAAAATATAAATATAAAAAACATAAAAAAATAAAATATATTATATACAAATAATATATATTTTATAATATCAAACAGAAAACTATTGTTTTTCTAATATTCTTATTATATATCATAAAATATATGACCTTGGTCTTATTTAAAAATGTACTAAAATTAGGTCTATTTATGATAAAATGTACTTTTGAACGTTGCTGTCGAAAATGTACTAAAAATAGTACAAATGTACTAAAACAGCAACACTGGACAGTGAATCAAACTATCAATTCGTAGGAGCGGCTATCGGGAGACAAATATTCCGTTTTGAGACAAATATTCCATAAAAATAATTTTGTTTTACGAAATAAATGTAAAAATAAATGCAATTATTATTAATAAACCCCGTTTTTATTCTAATCGTGGGTTTTTTCAATTTTATTTTAAATAATCAGAAAAAAACAAATCCAACCTTATTATTTCTGAAATGTACTAAACAGAAGCAATAAAATGTACTAGATTGTGCTAAAATTTACGATAAAGTGAAATATTGGCATTTCTCATAAAATATACTTGTTTTTTTTGCACTGATGAAATCAGACAATTATGCTTTGCAAAGTATTTTAATTTTTTTTTCATAAAATATACACGAAATAAAAAATATAGATAAAAAATCATAAATTTATTTATTTCATCAATAACTTTTACAGTTTTAATTAAAAACTATTATAAACCTTTATTTAAATCAGTGAATAATCATTATTATCTAGTGAATAATGGATATCTAGAAATCAGGAAAAGCATTGAATAATGAAATCATTCACTAGTGAATAATGGATATTATTATTGTTTAGTAAGCTCATGTATAAGTATAATGTACAAATAATAGATTATTCGTAGATAATAGTACATTATTCAACTAACGTATAATGATGGATATTATTCACGAGGGTGCGGCTTGTTTCTAAAACTATATCTTCAAAAACAAATTTTGCACTACGAGCGATTTCAATGTCTTATTGTTTCGAGAAATAAAATTTGAAATGGTTTTTGGACTGGCGCTCTCTCAATATTACAGATAGGAAGCTGAGGTTTTCAGCAATATTTAATTCTTGAAAGCGCGTTTGTAGCATTTTTTTTTAATTCTTTTAAGTATTATTTTTTCTTGATTTAAATATTTTATTGGATTAAGAAACTTTTATTAAAAATGAAATTTTCTGAGAAATTTAAAATACGGGGTGTGCTAATAAAAATGTATTTTTTTAATATTAATTTACGTATTTTCTGAATCCTATTAATATTTTTTTTCTTCATTTAAATATTTTATTGGATTTAGAAACTTTTATTAAAAATGAAATTTTACTAGAAATTTAAAATACAGTTTGTGCTAATAAAAATGTACTTTTTTAATATTAATTTACATATTTTTTGAATCGCCATGTATATTTTTAATATTTTTTTTATCTTGATTCAAATATTTTATTGGATTTAGAAACTTTTATTAAAAATGTAATTTTCTGAGAAATTTAAAATACAGGGTGTGCTAATAAAAATGTACTTTTTTGATATTAATTTACGTATTTTTTAAATCCTATTAATATTTTTTTTCTTGATTTAAATATTTTATTGGATTTAGAAACTTTTATTAAAAATGAAATTTTACGAGAAATTTAAAATACAGGGTGTGCTAATAAAAATGTACTTTTTTAATATTAATTTACGTATTTTTTGAATCACTATGTATATTTTTTAATATTTTTTTTCTGGGTTTAAATATTTTATTGGATTTAGAAACTTTTATTAAAAATGAAATTTTCTGAGAAATTTAAAATACAGGGAGTGCTAATAAAAATGTACTTTTTTAATATTAATTTACGTATTTTTTGAATCACTATGTATATTTTTGAATATTTTTTTTCTTGATTCAAATATTTTATTGGATGTAGAAACTTTTACTAAAAATGAAATTTTCTGAGAAATTTAAAATACAAGGTGTGCTAATAAAAATGTACTTTTTGTAAGTCACAAGATACCCCTTCCATAAATTCTTGTTTTTCACTTTTTATTGTTAAATTTTTGACAATGCAGGTCTATTTTTACAAAAAAAGGAAAATAAACCAACAGAGGTGCTATATATAAAATAGAATTTCTATTATTTGTTATCAAATATTTACTAAATAAACATTTAAAGATAACCGTTGATTGCATATGATAAAAACAATCAAATTCTAGAAAACAAATAGTAAATTAATATATAGAATTTAGCCATCCAGATACTTTATTGATAATATAAAAACAGTTTAATAAATTACTGTCTTGCTACAGCTATGTTTTTTTTCAATTTATATAAACATACAAAAACTCAAACTAAATAAAATTTTAATAACTTTATAAGAGTAAGTCACTCATGCGCTGGCGAAAGATAAATATACAAAGTGTAAACGTACATTTTATTTAACAATTATAGTAATTTATACCTTAAACAACGAACGTGATTCATTATTAATTTTAGATCATGAAAAAATGAATAAGAATCCTTTAATTCTTGTGTAATGTATGTTGCATAATATACATTAAAGCACAGAAACTTATTTGGTAGCGACATCTTAAGAGAATACCCGAAATCATGTGTAATATATGTTGCATAACGATAAATAATCTTGTTAAATTGTATCCCCACATAGAAGATGATAATTCAGATTTGGCAACATCCGTTTGATTTTTACGGTTTTGATGCTTTACTATTCTGTCTCTTTCTGGTTCTGACTCTTTAAATTCTGTATAATTATTTTATGACGTTCTACGGGTTTGTTCGATTGGCGTTTCGATAAATTTTGATTACGATAATAAAGCGTTCTGTTTTAATACTATTCTGAGTTTATAAGAGTTCGATCTATTGGTATTTTGATAAATTAGTGTTATTATATTTTACGTTTTTGATGTATTAACTATTTGAAGTTTTAACTTTCTGTTTTTTTAGATTATTGATATTTTATTATTTTGATAAAATATCTATCTGATTCTTTAATATTTGTTTTAATACGATTCGATTTTTTATGGTTTTGATAAAATTTCATTTTGCTATAATAGATGTTTGATTTTTTATTAATTTGATATAATAACTTTTAAAAAGGATTTGCTTGTTTTTAGCCAAAAATATTTAATAGTCGTGGATAAAGTATATTATTCTACTCGCATGTACAAGAGTTACTTACTGGGTGTTTTTTTTACATAAAAACTTTAAGTTATTGATGAAATAAAAATAGTTTAAAAACTTATTTACCTACTATCACAATGAATAAAATTGAATAAAGAATAAGTTCATAAATGTGAATCTAAATCAATATTTTATAATGTCTTTATTATTTTAGGGTTAACTTGATTGGCGAACATGTTGACTATTGCGGTTACTCTGTATGTCCTATGGCCCTGGACCAAGATGTTTTGCTAGCTATTTCTGTTGAAGAAGATCAAAAACTATATTTGCACAACGTAGATTCCAAATATAAGGCGTTTAACTGCGATATTCAAAATTTTGAGTAAGTTTAGCTTTATAATACCAATTTATTTTACATATGACGTTTATCCAAGACAGAGCGTTGAGAATTGTTTTCCACATCGAAATCTTTACCTGATTTTTTCCCACTCTATGTTTAGCTGCTTAATATCTAATATATTATCTCTATCTTATCATGTAAATTGGTCGTTTAAGAGTATGATTTACTTTACGATCAATAAGCTATAGTGTAAGCAGTAGTTTTAGAGTCCCCGATTTTTTTTTATTTTAATTTTTATGAATGTAACAAAAATGTACAGGCTTATTCATTATAAATGTCCCAGCCCTTACCATAGTTATTATTGCATAAACAAAAAAAAATTTGAAATAAAAGTTGTGTGGTTATAAACTAATTTTATTATAACGTTAACAAAACTACAGTGGCGTGCGTAGTTTAGGGGACACAAGAAAAATATTCGTTTTTTTAAATGAGACACTATGTATATTATTGAATTTTTGAAGAGATGTTTTTCTTCTGATTTCAAAAATATTCCATATCATAAGAAGAACAGTGTAAGACAGGGGTATGATATGGTATATTTTTAAAATCAGAAGAAAAACATTTTTTCAAAAATTCAATAATGTACATGGTGTCTCATTTAAAAAAACGAATATTTTTCTTGTAACCCCTAAACTACGCACGCCACTGTAGTTTTGTTATAATAAAATTAGTTTATAACCACACAACTTTTATTTAAAAATTTTTTTTGTTTATGCAATAATAACTATGGTAAGGGCTGGGACATTTATAATGAATAACTCTGTACATAAAGAGATAAATGTTACATCTAGCTTCCTACTCTCGAAAACTTTGAAAATCTGTTTGTTTTTTCTAAAAAATTATAAAAAAACCAAAAAAGTTTTACAAGTTTGCGATTTTTTTTTCAAAAAAATTAGATACATATTTAAGTAGAATAATAACACACTTAACTCCAGACTTAAGACAGATAGTTTAAATTAAAAAATGCCATTTTTCGCATTCATATTAGTGTGTTATTTTTGTGCATTTGATAGTAACTCTTGGTTGCTACTCATCAACTATCAAATTGACTGCGCCAATTTTTTAATTGTCAATAAAACAAATTGGTGATCCCCTGGTCTATCCTCTGTGATATAGTCGAACAGATAAAAGATGTTTAATGTGGACTGTATTTATGAACGTAGTAATTAACAGTGGAAATGAGACGTTGACCCGACTCGTATTTGATTCGTGCATCACAGTGCGCGTCCGGCACAAAAAAATCGGAAAAGATTCTGTTCTAGAACAACGGAAGATCACTTTAGATTGTCGTGAATCTTCTGTTCATCTGACGGGAATATAAGGAGTATGTGAAATTTCCCGGAGGATTGAGCATATAATACGTTAATAGTTCGGCCATGGTTATTTTGTTGTACTTGATAGACTATATTCTAAAACCCGAGGTTTTTTTGGTGTTATTCAAGGAAGAAGTACATATCCACAGATTACGCAATTTATACAGTTCATTATTTTTATCAGCAACTGAACTATTAAACAATAAGGAAAACTAACACAACTACCATCATACGTTTATTTGGTTATCTTCGTCAAACACATGTAATATGCTTATGAAGTCATACGTTTCTTTATTCTTTGGGTGTTATCTTTACCTAACGCTTAGGGGTGCCATAAAATTTTTCTAGTCAATATAATATAAATTACAATTCTGTGATTGTGACCCGACTGCTAGATTTTATTCACATTTTAGCCAAATTTCATTACATGGCAACATCGCCATTGACATATACTCATGGAGGTGCCCAACCCGTATATAGTTGTACTATTTTTTTCCTGAAAAGAGTAAGGAAGTTAACAATCACTGATCTATAATTAAAATAATTATCTATAATTAAAATAATTAAACATTACTCATTACATTACTGTTACTACTACAAATTGTGCCAAATTGAACTGTTTGATATCGCAAATGCGCATGTGCATATAATCCATTTTTGAAGTTGTCATAAGTCATCAAAAGTCATCGCGTCGGGTTCGATTTCAATTGAATAGGCGTAGGTGAAGGAAAGAAGCTTATTATTTATTAATCTTTTGTAGTGAATACAAACATTTAATATTTTATTTGAATGCATGTTCAAATATTATACGTAGAGTAAATTATAATTTTTCTACATTTTATCTTTGATGTTAACTTGTATTATGTTTTTTTTATTATATACTTGTTTTTTAACAGTTAATTTATGCTTTCCTAAAACTTCTTGATACGCCCATGTTTTCTTCAATCTTCATATATTCATAATGCGCATATGTAGATGACCCGTCTGTCAAAATTTAATTTTCAATTTGGCACAATTTCACTATATGGGATTGCTTATCCATTTTTATTATACATGCGTAAATGACAATTCTATGTTTTGAATGGTTTACACGGAATCAATTCGAAACGTCAAACGTGTCATAATTTTACTCTTGAACATAAAATAGTCAAAATTTAAAATTAAGAGAAGAAGTGTTAAATGTTGGTTGCGGAAATTTATTTTTCTTGGAAAGTGATATTTATAAAAGTCGGCGTATTTTGTAAGTGTTTAACGTTTTCCAAAAAGTTAAAATTCAAATTTTGCGAAATTCTTATAAACATGAACCGCTTTAAAGAATACGCCAAATAAGTTGTACTTTAATTGATTTAAATGTCAAACTATTTTAATCTGATATTTTAGTCTTCAGTAATGTTATAATCTTGTAGACACTTTGATCATTACTTGATGTTTAACTTCCATGTGACTTACAAACCTGAAGGTTTTTTTTATTTAATTTTGTGTTTCAGAATTGTCATAGCAGAAGGAGCACCACAGTGGTACCAATACTTTTTGTGTGGTGTTAAGGGTATTCTCGAAATTTTGCCCCAGAACGTTACACTTAAGGGAATGAAAATAGTAGTTAGTGGTAATGTGCCTCAAAGTGCTGGACTCTCAAGTAGTAGTGCTCTGGTTAGTGCAGCGGCTTTAGCTACTTCTCATGCTCATGGGGTAAGTGTTGATCATTATTAAAATTCGACATTAGTCTTGTTCTATACAGATTTTTAAATATTGTTCATAATAATAGTTATTTTAATAAAAAAATATTATAAATCATGTTTCTATTTCGAGTTTACTAGTTTTTAGATTTTAATTTTAACAAAAAATGGTACTGTACTTTCTTTTAAAAATTTTACTTTTACATAATTATTTATATTTAAATTAGTGCAGAAAATTTCCTTCAGATAGAAGTGTTAAAAATGAATAGTGACCGCGATTTAAATAATTCGTATGTGCAACTAATCAATATTTCACAAAAACAGCAACTATTTAAAAGTTCTAATTTTATCATTTCAGTTTACTCAATACCTGTTTTAAATTGCATTGTCTTAACTTTTTTTTTATTTAAATACTTGTTAAAGTAATGAGCACAAACTTAAAAACGTATTCAACAAACTAAGAGTTTTTGAGAATAATTCCTAGAGGAAAATACAGGACGGTTTGAAACAATTTTTAAATGGAGTCAACATATACACTGACCAATTTTCAACGCGTTCCGCATTTTCTATCGCTTTCCTTGAGCGCAAAGAGGAGTTTTCCGGCGACAACTCTCAGCAAAAAAACGGGTCGGAATTTAAAAAGTAGTCAATATACACACTGACCCATTCTTACAAATTTTTTCTTGTTGCGAAATTTAACAAAAATGCAATTATTTCTGCATCCGGAAATGCTTCATTGTATAACACCAGCAAAGCAATAGAAAATGCTCCATACCAGTGGTAGGCATTTAGCAAAAGCTAGAGCAAATGTAATAATGTTAAAATAAAAAAATCTCCTAGCAAATTCTGGGTATCTTTTTAAGGGTGAAAGTCAATGTATTTTTTTAAATTTTAATGGTGACTGAAAACTTATATTTTTTCGAGTACTAATAAATCGGTAAAAAAACTTTTTGAAATCGATCAATATTAAAGTTGTTGCATTTTTGCGTGGATTGTGGTGCATGTGACGTTACATCTCCTCCCTAGTACTTTATTCTATGCCACGACACGATTGACTTTTCTAATATGAGTCATTGTAATTTATTAACTGTCACACAACAAAATAAATGCAAGGAATAGCGAGAATAAAGAAGCGCGGTACGTCGTTATGTTTATAATCCCGTCTCGTAGTTAGGAGAGAAGACGTCAGGCCACTGAATTGGACAGATCAAAATTATTAACAAAAAGCGCAACTTTAAAATGTTATAACCTAGCATAAATTGACCCATGACCCACGACATATTATGACCCAGGACCCATGATACACAAGACCTATGACTCATGACCTAAACTTTACACATGTATCAGGTGTTCTATATGTAATACCGTTTGTCTCATCAAATTCCTAATATTAATAACAAAGTTAAACAATAATGACCTTTTGTCTTTGGTTCTGCGCATGATTTTTCTTCTAATAATAATAACAAAGTTAAACAATAATGGCCTTTTGTCTTTGGTTCTCCGCATGGTTTTTCTTCTACGACACATTTCAAATATATTCTAGTTTTTTATACACTATACATTAAGATGGTTTGTTCTTATGTATGGTTTTGGTGCTGTTTTTTATATCAAATGGTTGAATACGACAGGAATGAAACTAAGGTATAAAAAGAAAATATAAGGTGTGTATTCATGATGATATGGGTATAGATTTTATTTTGGTTAAAAAAGGCAAAGAGGGTGTAAAAACTTTGTTTTGTTTTGGTTGGTTGATTATTGATGGAAAAATATTTTTGACTTGGAATTAAAAAAAAAGAAACATAAAAAAAACATATTTAAAAAATTTAATAAGTAACAAAAAACTAAATATTGGAAGAAAATGTTATATTGAATGCATGGATAAAGTTACGATAAAAAATAATAATTTGGTTGAAAATTTTGGAATTTAATTTTGGAATGAAGAATACTAATATTAATGACAAAAGAATATATATATATAAAAATCAATTTGAGGATGAAATATTTATTAAAATTTAAGAAAATTGGAGTTCTGTATAAGTTAATTTTTTTATATTTTGGTTCATTATTTTATGTAAACAAAAAATTCCAAATGTAAAATTTTTAAAGTCAAAATTTTAACATAAAATTTTATAGTGTAATTATTTCCCTCTAGTAAATAAATTTGTTTATTATTGAATGTTACTAAAATAATGATAAAAATATTTAATTTTCTTTGGTTATTTACAGATTTTTAATTGAATTTACGATAAGAAATAGTGAATGTTAATAGTATAGATAATAAAATACTAATAATAAAAAAAAATTGATTGATTAAAATTTAACAGTACAGACCAATTAAAATGGGTTCGCAACGTCAGGATTTCTAAAATTAACGGCACCACATACCAATTTAATATACAGGGTGGGCCAATTATCTTCCCGCGGTTTGTGGCGTCGAAACTAGTAAAGATATCAAAATGAAATAAAACTGTTTTATTTGGTTCGAAAATCCCTACAACTAGAAAATATTTTCATTTATACAGAGTGGGGCGGCTAAAAAAATTGTAATTTTTTTAAATGACGCACCCTATATATTTTTACATTTTTCGATTACTACTTTAATGGCTTTTATGACAATATGTTATTTTTTTAAATCGGATGCTGCGTTGCCAACATATTCAAATTTTTATTAAATTTTCTGAAAAATCGCTACATTTCAAAATCATTCAAAAATTAATGTATTTTCCGAATTTGAAAATGAAACTTTGGTTAAAGTTAGTTTAGATATAGATGTACCTCGTCCATATTTCATAATTATTTAAATGTGTAAAATTGTAATTATAAAAATCTTTGTTTTTTTAAATGAAACACCCTGTATATTATTTAATATTTAGAAAACCTATTCTACAGGCTTTCTATACATACCACATACTAGGCTTTCTAAATATTAAATAATATACAGGGTGTTTCATTTAAAAAAAACAGAGATTTTTATAATTACAATTTTGAAATTTTAATCTTATATTATAAACATATATATTTAAATAATTATGAAATATGGACGAGGTACATCTATATCTAAACTAACTTTAACCAAAGTTTCATTTTAAAATTCGGAAAATACATTAATTTTTGAATGATTTTGAAATGTAGCGATTTTTCAGAAAATTTAATAAAAATTTGAATATCTTGGCAACGCAGCATCCGATTTAAAAAAATAAAATATTGTCATAAAGGCCACTAAACTAGTAATCGAAAAACGTACAAATATATAGGGTATGTCATTTAAAAAAATTACAATTTTGTTAGCCGCCCGTATATGGATCACTCTGTATAAATGAAAATATTTTCTAGTTGTAGGGATTTTCGAACCAAATAAAAAAGTTTTATTTCATTTTGATATCTTTACTAGTTTCGACGCCACAAACCGCGGGAAGGTAATTGGCCCACCCTGTACATAAAAGAATAACTTTTTTTTGATAAAACTATGAATAATTTATTTTTCCAAATGTAGCAAACTTGCGTAGACATACTGTATTAAGATACAATTCTTAACAAAAAATAAGCATAAAAGTAACGACTTCTTTTTTATGATAACCTGTATATTTGTTATCACAAAATTCAATTTTAATGCATTGTTTACTATATTTCATAATAATAATAAATATTGAAAGTAATTTTTTTGGACCACTTTGTATTCATGGTGTAATGAGCAAAAATGATCCATATGACTCAAGATACCAAATTTAAAAAAAAACGGCCCTGGACCCTAACCGCTATAAGAAAACTGCATGGTCCTTTGGTTATTATTATATATTATTAAATCTAATAATCCAATAAAAAGTAGTTCGTTACATATCATTATTACCAATTGTTTAATTTCTTTTTATCAAAACATTCTTAGAAAAGTTAAAAAGAGGTAAACATATATGTATTTCACAAAGTAATTCCCCTCGAACTTTTCGATATCTAAATGAGAAAAACAAGATATAAAAGCAAACGGTGTCTTCTTAGCACCATTAACACTCCAGTCAAGTCAAGATAATCATCAGCGTGAGTACGAAATATCACAAAACAATATGAAGTACATCATAATTGGACTTTTCCTTTGTTCCATTTTTGTTTCTACAATATGTACTCCAGTAAGTGGAGTTTCCGTAGCCGATGTGCAACGGTTTGTGGATAATCAAAAAGGTAAGTTCAATATTTTATTTTTGATTTTTATAACAAAAAATTGATATTGAAAGTTGTAAGACATGCCAAAATATTTGAAAATATACAGGGTGGCTCATTTTTGCCAACATATCTATATATTTAATTTAAAGGTATTAAAGTCTGTACATCCAACAAACGGAGTAATAAAAGTGCGTGATCAGCACATGTTCAACCTTTTTTAGTTTGGTTTCAGGGAAGTTTGACTTGACCGGGGTATTTTTAACACTTATTTGTTACTGTTCGTTGAAATCTCTGTGTTGAATTTTGTGTTTTATTTTGTATTTTACTTTTTCTGCGTTGTTTTGGAAATCTTCTACGCATCTGCAAATATATATTATTTATTGATATCATTTTTAACAGATTTTTTGACGGTTTATTTAATCGTTATTAACGTTTATAATCCAAGACAAGATATTATTTTCTAAATATATTATAAGAAACAGTAATTAAATGGTCTTTCAAAATGGTATATAAAAAATTAAGGCAATAGATAATATCCCTCAAATCATTCTTAATATAGTACTGAAAAGAGAAAGGCAAAATGTGGAAAACGGACAGACTGATGGAAAATATAGTCAAACCTCTCATTATCAATTTAAACTATGATTCTGGCAGCAGTGATAGCTCATAAATGTATATCAATGTATTAAAATTCACTCCATACAAACGAATAAAATTATATATTTTGTATCAATTAAGTAGTTTATTTTTATTTATTTTTAAATAACCAGAAAATCCCAAACTCGAAGTAGTTGATTCATATTTTTTTTACTTCTTAATTGGTTTATTTTATCAATACAGATTTAAAAAGATTAAATTTAATTTAAATATTATATTTCAATTTTTGAATTGATTTTTGTGTAACGCCACTGGTTTCGGACGATATTTTTCTTTATTTGGGTTATAACTTTTAGGGTAACTGGACATCGGGTCTATTCTTTAAAAACATACGGGGTTCACGTGATTACTCTGTTTGTTTAATGTACAAACTATAGTTTGGAAGGATTACTTTTGTATGCTTTTTTTATTTGCTGTTAAATTAATTAAAAATTGTATTTTTAGGACATAATCGAGTTAAAAGATTTACATGTGATGTATTAAGTGCCGAAGCTGAAGGAGTCAAATTAAATGATGCAGCTTGCGGAGCTCACTGTCTTTTCCTTGGAAAAACTGGAGGATGGTGTGATAGTAGACGTGTATGCAATTGTAGATAAAAATAAGTGGCAATTTAGTAATATATTAACGAATACCTCAATATTATTATAAAACTATTTTATTTTTATTTTTTAATAAATTTAGCATGAAATTGAACAATTGTTTTTATTAAAAATTTAATAATTTTGAAAATTAGTATAATAAACGATGCCGGAAAATGCTTGAACCCATTAATTTTTTGAATACGGGTTGATTTTTCTGAAAATTTCTTAAATTTATTTTCCACCAATTAGAAGGTTCCTTTTTGTTTACGTTGCTTAGTTACTAACAAATAAAATCAGCGGAGTTCCACATGTTTTCATACCCTCACAGTACGTATCCTACATTATTAGTCCTCTTTCTACAAGAGGACTAATAATGTAGGAACCTAACCATTACTTTTTACTTTTAATAAATTTAAAATGTTTTTATTATTATTATTATTATTATTTTTATCATTTTTAATTCAAAGTTTTTCATGTACCTTTTCCTCCCTTAAATCCCCACCGTTCCATTTTTAACAATGTTAAGTTTCAAGCGTTTGCTTCTTAAATTTTTATAGGTGGTAAGTAGTGTATTCAATTTTTAACATTATTTTCTGTTGAACTATGTATCTCCTTTTAGGCCTGAAGATGGCTTGTTAGCCGAAAGGAGTTACCCCCCCCTGCTACTTAATTTTGTTTTTGAGTATCATTTATTGATTAAAAAAATTAATGTGAGATTTCATAGTAAAAATGCACGTGTAGGATAATTTTCATTCAAACCAGGATTAGGCATATCCAGTTTTGTATTTTAAAAATTTTACTCTGACAATGTGTGAAATATTATTAGTTATACATTATACTATCGTATTTTGATGCGCAACCTTGAATGGACTATGCATAAACACTCTGTATTTACTCTTGAAGTGTATCATAAAATACTCTATATACTATACTATACATCTGTACTATAATGAAAACGTGGTATCTAACTTTGTGCGGATCTCCATTTATGTAATGAATTTACTTTGAAACAAACGCAGACATCGGGCTAGATACAAATTGAAGTGAACACACAATACATACTTCTATCTTTCTCTATAGGTTCAGAGTCGTCTATGTACAAAAAAGTAGAGTAGTGCGGTATAAACCCTATTAACGTCTAAACTAACGTTCTATATTTACTAAATAACAACATGGCTTTTAGTATTCGAGAAAGGGAAATTAAAATTTGGATGCAATTAGCAAGTTTCCAACCTCAAAAGATAAAGGGCGCGTTAATGGATTTTAACCTGATTTTATATAATTATCTAGCGAGTACTTTGGGTCTTCCAAAATTTCAGAACAAGAATGTCTGCATATTTTACTGAAGTGCCAAGAGCGTCTGGAAATTTAGACACCTTAGACGAAAACGTTACAAATTTATGTACTTTGAGAACAAATTGTTTAAGGGAATTATTCGCATACTACAATCCTATTTTGTATAAGTTATTCAGAGTTAATGCTCAGAGAATTTATTTAATTCTATTTAAAAGTCGAGTTGTTCTAAAATTTATTTAAAGTATAGTTCATTCTTACCTAACTACAATAAGAAGACAAACTATAAAATATTGAAATCGTAATAAGTTAAATTTTTCTACTAAACGGGTACCAGAATGGCTAGTGCGATCCTGACCAAACTTCTCATATACATGATTTAACGTGGAAAAAATTAAACAGGAATAAAGTTTTCTTATGCAAAACACCTAATTTGTATGGCGGGTACCGAAAAGACCAGTCCGATCCTGCTCAAATTAAATATGATTTTTCACTGAAAAAATTAAGTTGTAAAGTGAAAACCGAAACTCGATCGCAGCTTTCGTTTATATTTAGACAGTATTTATTTGGATTTTCGGACTGTGTTAGTTCAGAAATGTCGAGAAAAGTGAAAAAGAATGGGAGTAAGAAATTTTTTTCGCCACCACGAAATTAATACTAAGGCTTTTGTGCCTACTATAAATTACAATATAATTGGCAAAATTTCGAAATAAATCGGTAGGCTGATGATATTTTTATATTTTATTCAGGTGAAGTTAAACACAACCTCCTATGTCAACTTCAGTGGTGTATACGCCTGTTTTAACGTACATTTTCCAAATGTAAATACCTCTTTAATAACATGCTATTTTTTAAAAAAATATTTTTGCACTTTGCATTTATTTAGTTGCTTGGGTTGATTTTTTCCTAACGTGTTAATTTTACCTTAAGAATATAGAAATTTAAGATCTCCGAACTGATTTTTCCCACCTAAATATATCCAAAAGTTCACAATAATTTATTTTAGCAATAGATACGCCAATGGTAGTTTGTTCATTCACTGAAAAAAAAAATGGGGACTTCAAGTTCGATAAATACATTTTGACATTGGTATACTGAACTAGATTTTTATTAAAATTTCTAAAGGACCCAAAAAGTTACATTCAAATCACATCAATAGCCGAAAACAACAATTGAAAAATTGGCATCAGTTTCCCTTTGTTTACTTGTCCATTTAGATTTTTGTTATTTTTCATGATATAAAGTCTATCACACTTGACTTGAATGATATTTTTCACGCGCGTGCAGTGACATCGGCACAAGCTCGTGTTTGAAACCAATCAAGTTCCTGAAAATAAATTAGGCGGTCATAAATTCCCCAAAACAAAGCAAATCCGCTCCGAAAATCAAGAAGTTAGTATGTGTGATTTTATTTAAAAGATGTATATTTATTAATAATTAATTTCAAAATTTTAAGAACAGAGCAACTATTGCAGAAGTGACATTTTTGCTAAATCAGTTTTTTTTTCATATAGAATTGGATTCCTTCTATAATTTTGGCCAGCAAACAGGCTAAATTTAAAATTTTGCTCTCGAATAATTATTATTTTTATTTTTTTTTTCGACATTACTTAGATTTCAATTATTAGCGGTTAAATTAAGTCAAATTTAAAAATTTCAGCTTCGTCCCAACCCGGTTTATGTGGTCAGCTAACTGAAGTAAAATTTTCATTGTCATAGACTCACTCGAAGCACTTTAATAAAAAGTTTTCAATCCGAGTCAAGACAAATAAAGCTCACCTATACGGTTCGCTTTGATAAACAGGAACTTTATGGTCTACATAAAAATACAAGGTCTATGATACATGCAATATTTATAGCTATAGAGGTTTAATTAGCTCTCCCGAACATTGAGTGTCCAATCTGCCAACAGGATGATTAAAGCAGGGGTGGGCGATCAAAAATGATAATTTTATTAAAAAAAAAGATAAATTTCACGGATAAGAATTATATAAATATCAAGTGTTTGTTATTACAAAAGGAGGAAAATTATTGGCAGATGATTTCGTGCAACAAAGTGGCCTTAATAAATGTGACAAAAAAAGGATAAACCTCATGATTAAAAATTATTTAGTTGTTAACTAAGCTATGTGCTGAATGGCAGACAAAAAAAGAAGGCAACAAATAATATTTATGAAAGCAAAAGAAATACCGGTCCGCCTCGATGTTGTAATCCGTTTTTTCATCTGCCATTCAGCATACAGTTTAGTTAACAACTCAGTAATTATTTCCAATAATTTTTAATCATAAGGTTTATCCTTTTTTTGTGTCACATATATTAAGGCCGCTTTGTTGGAATCTGCCGGCCCTATCTCTTTCACGAAATCGTCTGCCAATAATTTTTCGCCTTTTGTAATAACAAATTTTTATCCGTGAGGTTTATCATTGTAATTTATCATTTTTCATCGGCCACTCCTGCTTTAATCTTCTTGAGCGTGTTGGCAGATTCGCTACTCAATGTTCGGGAGAGCTAATGAAAATTCTGTAGCTATAAAATATTGAATGTACCTTATACCTTGTATTTTTATGTAGCCCAGTTCTTCGTCTATTAACTAGATTATTGTCCTTTAATGACACGTGATATTTTCACAAAGACCAAACATTTGTAGCGGTATGTTTTTATAGTGAGATACGGCGTGCACCTGTAGCTTAAAAATTATGTGGAGTAAACAGGGAGTTATTTATTGTCATTCACAAAAATTCAAGTAAACGTCATCCAAACTGAGTTTGTATTTGTTGTTTTGGGGATAGGGATCGACAAGCTGTAAAACCATTTTATTATCTTTATAAGATTTTATGCTAAGTATTTTATACTCAGTACTTCGAATTTTTTTTACATTGAGGGTTTTATAAATGAATATTTCGTACCGGAGATTTGATTTTTTGCTGATCCGAGTTCAAAGATTATAGAAACGATCGACAAAAATCGGTGACTAATTAGACTGACTTGCATAAGTTGACAGAAAGCTGAATCCAAGTATATGTAACTTAGAAAACAGTGATAAAATAGTTCTAAATCTTTTTAAAAGCGAAGGGCTACAGAATACTAAATATTTTAATAATATTGGCTTATATCAATAAACTAAAACTTTAATCCCTAAGGGCCGCTTTAACAAAGCTTGGATAAACTATGGAATTACCTTATTCTAAGGTTAACGTAAAGAAACGGCTTTTAATAATACGGTACAAATATGAAAATAAATTCTACTTAAACCGGGAGACAACTTGCACCCAGTTGAGTATCTTTACCAGATATGATCTCTTAATATATAGCCGCCCGTATAGGATAAACGATCAGAAAAGTAAACAATAATTGATCATTAGAAATTCTCGAGCGTGTCAGATTAAAGTACAACTTTGTAAAAAAAAACGTCACCTTGAAATACTCAAGCGCGGTTAAATTTTTTTTCACAAGAAATAATTAAAGGATCACGAAAATAATATAATCTACCGTTTTCCTCAAGCCGGAGTACCTCAAATCATCAATAAAGTGTGGTGTGTGCAGCTGCAATTATGTATTTCCTACTCTGCGCCTCTATTCCCTTCTCACTCTTTTCTATCTCTCACTCTTTCGCACCGTCTCCACACCTTTCCGTACAGCCACCCCCATCGTCCAAACCGTCAGATTAAGCAACCTCCAGTATTAAAGATACGTTGGCCATACATAATATCAATGTCATATACAACGGGTATACATTATATAACATTTTTTTCTTTTTATCATCTAAGCTTCGAAATCTAATAGGTCTTCACGACGCTCGAGTAAATCCCCATTTAGCATCGTGGCCTCCCCTACTATATGTGTTCTCCAATATATTTTGAATGGTATCAATAGACTCTAACAGTTTTGACGGATTTTTGATAGAATTTGTGCAAATTTAGTGATTTTTATTTTTCGCCAACTTGGCTGTTGATTGTCAAACATTGGACAGAGTATACAGTTCACTTCAATTCATCTTTTTATTAATATTAACTTAATTGCTTGAAACGTAGTTTCATAATAATTTAACAGCGTTGCAGCTGTCTGGTCCTTCGATAATTAGTCCATGGTAACACGTCGACAGCCATAGTAAATTTTCCAAACATTTATCGATTCTTAATCAAATTTGTTTATTCCGGTTCTGTATTTTTCCCACATGATGATAATAATAATATTTTCTAACCATTTCTTTATTTCAGATAATTCATTAATAAAATTCGTTTTGTAAAAAGTATTTCTGACATCAGATATATTTGTCATCGTTCATGAAATATTTTTCGCTAAAAAGAATGTAGTGTATTAAATTTTTCAAAGAACGTTAATGTAGTGGTTGATGTGGTTTGTGATAGAAAATGGCAAATGTGAGTTTTCGCATTTTAGCTCTCTCATTGCAGATGGGAGGCTTTCTCTTCTGAGTAAATCTAATATATATTTGGATTGTGTTAAGATATACGTGACCTTTTTTTTTCTGAAGTGTAAAAACGTGTTCGAATAAATTCGTCCCGGCGAGGTAGAACAACGTTCATCTTTGAAAAGGATCATAGAAAAAAATTGTAAGGTCAAGTTTTTACCCTTGAATTAATATTTTATTAGTACCCAAATATCCAATTTAGGTAGTGAAAATAGAAAAAGCATTACATTTTATTAATTCACTATAACTTATACATTTTTAATTTTATTTGATTATTTGTCATTAGTAAATTATGTGTACTATTATTATTATTTTATTTGTTTTGAAAATTTTATATGATAATATTTTATAATAATAATTAAAATTAACAATCATACATTCATTAGTCTTGTATGGTTCTTCAACGAATAACATTCAATACGACTGTTCTTGTCATCAAGTAATTATTGTTCGTCCCTCATGCCGATACTCGATACTAATTTTGTCAAGATTAATTGTTTAATTGTCACTTACAGGGCTATTGTTTTGCTCGGGAGGGTGTTTCTCTGATGTTCTAAATTACTGGTTTGCGTATAATGTATAATGAACCGAATAACAATAAAATTCTAGGCATAAATGGCCCATAGAACAGATGATCGATAATTAAGGAACTATACATGTAGTTTAGGAAGTAGGAATTTATGTAATTTAATTTAAATTAAAAACGTCTGCAGTAGCCGCCTTAAAAAACTTTTTCTCATTTGTTACTGTTATTATGGAGAGTCAAATAGGGACTTTTGGGATTTACTCAAGCGCGGTAGATTAATATATGGGGGATACCTTGCACCCTGTTGAGTACCCCCACAAATCTAAGCCCTCTATATTCTGTTTTACGTAGAAGTTACACCCCTTCTAACTTTATTAATAATTAAGTTATCGAAGCAATTTTGTTACTGAGGCCCAAAAGCCTCAGTATTAGTTTCGTGATGATGAAAAAAAAATTCTTCCCCCCAATTTTTATCACTTTTCTCGAAATTTCCGAGTTCCCTGAGTTCGAAAATGCTAAAAAATCCTATCCGGACGTCCAGATGTCTGTCTGTCTGGATGTAAACACTTTAACGTTTGAACGAAAGCTCCGATCGTGTTCCGGTTTTCACTTTACCAAGTTAATTTTGTCCAAGGAAGAACTCTATTGAATTTAAGCAGGATCGGACCAGCCCTTCCGGTACCCATCATACAAATTAAAGTGGTTTGCATGGTAAAACTTTTTCCAATTCAAATTTTTCGAACAAAATGGATGGGGATGTTGCAGAAATTATTGATACATTGTTTGATTTTAGCGATTTTTTTTTGGCTTTTTTATAATTTTTTTGATTTTCGTTTTTCCGTATTCTTTTTTAATTATTTTTCTTTCACTTTTTTCCTGTTTTTTCATTATTCTGATGTTGTTTTTTCTGGTTTTTCTGTTGTTTTTTTTCGATTTTTTTTAATCTTTTCTCATTATTGTGTTTTTTTATTTCTGTTTGTTTCGTTTTCTAATTTTTTACAATTTGATAATTATTTTATAGAGACTGATTTTTTTTCATTTTTCTGATTTTTTGTTTTTTTCTGATTTTTTCGATTTTTTTTATTCCTTTGATTTTTTCCGAGTTTTTACGATTTTTTTTGAGATTTTGTTGCGATTAATTTCAATTGTTTTTTTATTTCTTTCTTTTGTTTACAATTGTTCCGGATTTTGGTTGTTCTCTACGATTTTTTCCAAGTTTTTCCGGTTTTTTTGCGATTTTTTAATTTTTTTTAAAATTTTTTCCATATTTTACAATTTTATTCCTCATTTGTTTCCAATATTTTCCAATAATTTTTGTTTTTTTTCGATTATTTCCGATTTTTTCTGATTTTTTTGATTCTAATTTTTTCTCGTTTTTCACGGTTTTTTTTTTCATTATTTATTCTGATTTTTTCAATATTTTCTAATATATTTGATTTTTTTCTCACAATTTTTTGCTATCTTCCGATATTATTTTGATTTTTCAGTTTTTTCGTATTTTTTCTCATTTACTGATTTTTTCGATTTTTGTCGATTTCGTTCGATTTTATTTATTAGTTTTTACTTCTTTTGATTTTTTTGATCTCTTTCGACTTTTTTTCATCTTTTTCGATTTTTGTCGTTTTTTTTTCGGTTCCTTTCGATTTTTTTAATATATTTTTTGATTTCTTTTGATTTTTTTCCATGTTTTTTATATAGTTTTTTATTTATTTTGGTTTTTTTCCATCTCTTTCGGTTTATTTTGGTTTTTTCGATTTTTGTCGGTTTTTTTCAATTTCTTTCGATTTTTTTCGATTTTTGTCGATTTTTGACGATTTTTATCGGTTTTTTGGTTTTTTCCTTTTTTATATTTGTTTTTTTATTTATTTCGGTTATTTTCCATCTCCTTCGATTTATTTTGATTTTTTCGATTATTGTCGTTTTTTTTCGATTTCTTTCAATTTTTGTTGATTTTTTTCGGTTTTTTTTCGATTTCTTTTCAGGTAGTCCATAAAACACACTTTTAATAGAAACAATTCAAAAATACATTTTGCAAATTGTTAATCTTTTATTAGTTTTTTTTAACCGTATGATGTTTAATTGTTCACAAAATTTGATACAAAAACTAAAAAACATTAAAAAGTGAAATCCAATCCCAAGAAACAAAAAATAACCTTACAAATAAAATATTTCGACGTATTTCTTTTTTTTTTTTATTCATTTTTTATTTTCAGTTTCCAATTTCCAAAGAAAAAATTGCAAATTTGTGTGCACAATGCGAAAGGTACATTGGAACACAAGGCGGGGGAATGGATCAAGCAATCGCATTTTTGGCAAAAGAAGGTAATGACATTTTTTAAATAACAGGAAAAAAAGTATATTGTACACCAAGGTCGAGAAAATATACTATTTTTTCCACTACTACAACATTTAATCATTTTTACAATGATAGTTTTTGGTTTTTTTTTTGTATTCGAAAAGAATTTAATTAAAAAGAAGCTGTTTGTGAAAATAATTGAATGAGAATAATCAATAAATTAAATTCATTATGTTAAATTCAATGAGGATTTAAAACTTTCATACATTATATTGCATAAATACCACTAATTTTCAAACGAGAATATATCTAATAAAGAATTATACTTACCTCTCTGTTTTATTTGACTAAGTCGAAACTTCACTTGAAATGATAGAAATTCAAAAGAAAGTGCTTATTTGCTGTCGAATTTTTTCTAATTAAAAAAAAATCTTTTGACAAACGCAATAACAGTAAAGATTTACTACCTCTGACATAACGCTTATATAGTAGTGGAAAAATATATTTATATTTTATTTCAGTGTTGAAATATGTTTTGTTGTCGAAAAGTATCAAAAATTGTCAAAAAACATCAAAAACTGCCAGAAATTAAAAAAAATTGTCAAAAATTATTAAAAATTGTTAAATGAAATGTCAAAAAAATGTCAAAAATCGTAAAAAAGTGTCTTAAATTATAAAACATAAAAGTTTCAAAAAATGTAATAAATGTCCAAAATAATGATAACGTGACGAAAGTTGTGAAAAAATTGCCAAAAAAATTTTAAATTATGAAAAAATTATTAGAAAAATGTTGAAAAATTGGTCAAAAAACTTGTCAAAAAAAATGTCGAAAATTTAAAAAAAAAACGTTAAAAAAACGTAAAAAATTAAGAAAAATAAGCAAAAATTTCCAAAAATTGTCAACGTTTATTAAAAATTATCAAAAATTGTCAAAAAACATCAAAATTGTCAAAAAACACCAAAATTGTCAGAAATTAAAAAAAATTGTCAAAAAACTTGTCAAAAAAATTGAACAAATATTAATTATGAACATGGTACTTAAAAAAGATTTTAAACATTTAAAATTAAAAAATAAAATTAAACAAGGTTGCTCCCTAGGGCTGGCAGTAATTAATATACCAATTGGGGAAATCATCACTCCTGATTTTTTAAGGAGCAATCTAGTTTAATTTTAGTTTTTAATTTTTAATGTTTAAAATCTTGTTTAAGTACTATCTTTATAATTAATATGTCTTACATTTTTTACTACCCTTAATAGGTATCATATATGTGTAATTGTTTCACCCTTTCTAAAGTACTTAATATTGGCCTGATGATGGTCAGTGACTGAAACTAGTTGCCTCCTGTTACTTTTACATTAAATTCTTGTGGTACCTGACTTTGTGCTTTATTTTCTTAAAATTTCGACCATATTTGAGATATGGATAACCTTTGGGATTTAAAATATAATTTAATGACAATTTTTAACCTTGGACATGAAACATTATAAATACATTTAAAATTCTATCCATTATCTCAAAAGTGGTCAACTGAATAGTAATGAAACTCCAAGTCGAGTACCATAATTTTTTTTTTATCAAAATTTGTGGTACTTGACTGGAGTTTTATTACCATTATAAATATATTTTTTTCAACTTCAAAACTCCCTCACGTCCTTAAATGGTAAAACAGCACCTTAAAATGTTTACTTATACCTCAAAGAATATTGTGTCACATTTTCAGAAAAATCGACCATTATTCAAAAAAAAATCTGGGATCAGGCTTTTTTCCCGCATCGTTTATTATACTAATTTTCAAAAGTATTAAATTTTTAATAAAATCAATTGTTCAATTACATACTAAATTTATTAAAAAATAAAAATAAAATAGTTTTATAATAATATTGAGGTATTCGTTAATATATTACTAAATCGCCACTCATTTTTATCTGCATCTGCATACACGTCTACTATCACACCATCCTCCAGTTTTTCCAAGGAAAAGACAGTGAACTCCACAAGCTGCATCATTTAATTTGACTCCTTTAGCTTCGGCACTTAATACATCACATGTAAATCTTTTAACTCGATTATGTGCTGAAAATATAATTTTTAATTAATTTAACAGCAAATAAAAAAAGTAATTAACTTCCAAACTATGAACTTTTAAATTGAGCCACACTGTATTTTCAAATATTTTGTTATTTCTTACAACTTTCAATATCAATTTTTTGTTATAAAAATCAAAAATAAAATATTGAACTTACCTTTTTGATTATCCACAAACCGTTGCACATCGGCTACGGAAACTCCACTTACTGGAGTACATATTGTAGAAACGAAAATGGAACAAAGGAAAAGTCCAATTATGATGTACTTCATATTGTTTTGTGATATTTCGTACTTACGCTGATGATTATCTTGAATTGACTGGAGTGTTAATGGTGCTAAGAAGACACCGTTTGCTTTTATATCTTGTTTTTCTCATTTAGATATCGAAAAGTTCGAGGGGAATTACTTTGTGATATACATATATGTTTATCTCTTTTTAACTTTTCTAAGAATGTTTATATGTAAAGAAATTAAACAATTGGTAATAATGATGTAGGGAACCACTTAGTTTTTTTATTGGATTATTACATTTAATAATATAGAATAATAAACAAATTTTATATTAAGGCCTCGTTGATAAATTTTACTAAATATGAGTCATATTATGGTATAAAATGATTCTTTCTGTATCCTTCACGAAAATCGAAATTACAATTTTACAGAAATGGTACCGATAATGAAACTTTCGGTATGATTTTACTTTCCCGACCTACTTCTGAGAAGGGAAAGTATTGTGAACAAGCTAAAAAAAAAAATTCGAGATAAAGTAGGAAATATCCATTTTGAGGTCACCTGAGATGATTAAGATCATTTCCAGGTGGAAGTCTGTCTGTCTGTCTGTGTATATTCTTCCACGATAAAGGCCATACGTTTAATTCGATTGAGCTGAAATTTGGTATATGGGTTTTGTTTATCCACGGAAAAAACCCATTAGTTTTTGTACGGCATCTGTCAAACAGACGTGTCACTATCAAAAAATGACAGATGATATATGTCACGGAATTTGACTTGAAATATGTCATTTGAATGCTCTTGAGGAAAAAAACAAAATTTTTATTTAGCTACTTTAAACAAGTGAAAAACGATAATATTTTTGCCGTAATTTCGAGTTTTCGAAAATTTAAAGTTACGAAAATAAATTTCTATATAGGGATATACCTATATATATTATATTATATATGGTATAAGTAGCGGGAAAGTAAAAATAGGTGAAAAATTAGTATCATTTTAGGGGTTTTTAACGATGCTGAATCGATTGCCGTTGTCCGTTTGTCTTTATGTCTTCTCGAGTTGAATCAGGCTAACAGACGGACGGACGGACCGACGGACTGACAAGACTCTAAAATGACAAAAAACGTACTAAAACTATATTTTGCAGATTATAATTTATTATGTGACATTATGACATTACAGGGTGTGCAAATTAATGTGCTTTTGTTAATTATAATCAATGACTTGTTGGCTTTATCCTGTATACTTTTAATAGTGGTTTTGCTAATTGTATAAAATTTTATCACAAGTGAAATTTTCAGCCAAATTAATATTACAGAGTGTGCAAACCAAAGAAGTATTTTTAATTATAATTTATGTATTGTTGCCACTTGATATTTTTTGTTTCAATTTAGAACATTTTTATAGGAATAACATTTCCTTTTAAATTGGTAATCTAGGGTATGTAAAATTAAGTTATGGCACATATAATCAATCAAACAAGTTAAAAAATTTTAAATGGGAATTATTTCGTTAAAATAGAAACTCGGATTTTTTTCATGCAAAAAAAATTATGGTGATACGCGGATTTGATCTAAATTGCATTTATTCCAAAAAAGTAACAAAATAAATATTTGACCAATGCAGTAGAATTTGGAAGAAAGAGTGCAAATTTTTTATCGATTCCTGTGCCGCTAAAAATTTTAGGTAGGGTCAAAGGTTGCGATTAATAGTTTTTCGGAAATATCTTCCCAACAAACACTTAAAAAATAAAAATAAAAACAATTTTGTAGGTTAGCAGAAATTGGATATTTTTTATTTGAAAATCAAAGTTACTAAATTTTTTAAACAGTAAAAATACAGGAATAACTTATACATTTTTTTTATTAAAAATCAAGTAAATACGCTTCTTTATTTAATCAAGATTTTTTTTCATTCAGCAAAACATTTTATTTTTTGGGCAATCAGACATTTTTTTTATCTAACAAAAAAATTTTTTTAGTCACTAAAACATTTTTTTCAGTCACTAAAACTTTTTTTTCATTCAAGAAATATTTCTTTCAATTAAACATATTTTAATATTCAAATAACCAGTTTTGTTAAAATAAATACAATGTGTTCCACTTTTTGTAAATAATGGAAAATAAAAATTTTTAAAAATCATTTTCATGTGACTAAAAAAAGCGATCAATAATAATGTGATTAATCAAGCTTTTTAATTTTTTATCTAAGTAAATTGTTAATAAAAAATAGCTACAAAAAAGGAAAAAAAAAATCAAATTTGTTATTTGACAATTATCACACTTAGAATGTTCATGTTCAAGTAGGAATAAATTAACTAATGCATAATTAATAGAAAAATCGCGATAAAAAATTTTTGACCGAGTTAATAAATCTATCCAGTAGATGCTTGAATTTTTTCAATTTTTAATTTTCATATTTAATAAGTTTAAATAATATTTATTCATTAAAGGTCCAAAGTGGGCAGCGCTTACGCAAGCCAGAGTCCCCGTTTTCGTCCGTATTTTCAACCCTCTGGGAAAATTATAAAAATTGGCCCTACAGTTCCGGAAGGTATAATTTTTTTTTGGGAAATTTCTTCCTGTTTTTGAATCTTTTTTCAAATTTGAAAAATGACAAATAGTTTTTGAAATATTTACAAAAAAACCAAACACCATTTTTTTAGTTAATTATTTATAACTACAATTTTTGCAAGCGGTTCTTGAATTTTTTCAAACATCATCTACCGATATTCCGAATCGAATGACACTTCGTTCATATTTTTTCGAAGGCGGAGAAAATGTCTGGCCCAAAAAGCACTTGCTGACTAGACTAATTAAGAATAAATAGATATTTGACTTCATCATGGATTTTTTTTTATCAGCTGACTACAAAGTAGTAAACTGTACCGAATTTTTTATATTCATCTGTTTGCAAAAATGTTATTTAATTTTAATTATTCTAATTAATTCTAAATAAATAACTAACATATAAAATATTGCTAATTTCATCTGACTTTTACCTCACTCAGCCTCTTTGTCACAACCCTCGTTATATTTCTTCCACCTTTAATAATTCATAATCTACTTAAATATTTAATTAGTGCTCTTAAAGAACCTTTTTCAGTTTATATTTTTTTGTCTTAATGGGTAGTAACGTTTCAAACGAATTTAATTAAGCGTTATAGCTTTGATGTAATATTCTACTCGTTTTTTTTTTTATAAAAAAAATTATTATGATAGTTATATTCAGTTTATACAATCTAATATTACTCCCATTATTTTTAAAAAAATTATTTTATAATTTATTCGACTTTGAATTAATAACTTAATATTTTTGTATATTTTGTTATTTACAGTTTTTTTTTTTACATATTTTACAAATTTTCTACAAATTTTACAAATTTTACAATTTTCGAAATATTTGAAATTTTCCAATAATTTTTTTAGGCTTTTGAAACTTTTGGCATTTTTGAAATGTTTATAATTCTTAAATTTTTTTTAATATTGTCAATTAAATTTTCCATACATTTTAGGATCTTTGAATGTTTTAATATTTTCATTTTCTTTTTAATTTTTTTTATTTTTTTAATAAAATTGGAAAATTTTGGAATCACACAACATTTTTGGCCCTTTTCAACGTTTCTCAGCTCTACCTAAGGAAATTTTGATTTTCCTTAAAATGAAATAAAGTTCGACACTACAGAACTGTAAAATCAAGTTGTAGATGTAAAATTTCTATCAAACTTTGCATTTTTAATAGTGTAACGAAGTTACTTTAATTTCCATAATAATTAAAATATATAAATTAAATCGCGCACGGCACAGGAATATAATTAACCTAAAATTATGAGAAAGGCTAGAAGCTTCAAACATAAAGTACTTATTATAACCACCGCCGAAAGATGGAGTCACTCGCGTACTTGCAAAATTTCAAATTTATCGAAATTTTTATAATATTTTTGAGATTTTCGAATAAATTTTATTGTTTTTTATAACTTTTGACATTTTTAAAATGTTTAAAAATCTTGAAATTTTTAAAAAGTTTTTAATTAGACAAATGTTTGGAAAATTTTTGAATATTTTGACATTTTTACTTTTTGAAATTTTTCGAAATTTTTGTTATATTTTTTTCAAATTTTCGAATAACTCTAATGTTTTTTGAAATATTGACATTTTTCATGTTTTTAATTAAATGAATAATTTTGTTTTAAAATTTTCGATATATTTAAGAAATTATTGAATATTTCGTCACTTTTACTTTTGAAAATCTCGAAAAAAAATTCAAAATTTAAATTTTTTTGAAATTTTACAATAATTTTTAATGTTTTTTTAAACTTTTGATATCTTTGAAACTTTTAAAAGTCTTGAAATATTTTTAATTAGATACATAATTTTGTTTTTTGAAATTTTCGATATATTTAAGAAATTTTTGAATATTTTGTCATTTTTACTTTTTGAAATTCTCGAAACAAATTTCAAAATTACAAATTTTTCGTATATTTTTCAAATTTTCGATATACTGTTGAAATTATGAAAATTTCTAGACATTATTATTTTTTTTCTGAAATTTTGGAATATTTTGATATATTTTCGAAATTTTTAAATCGTAAAACTCAGTTTTGTTCCAAATTTTTTGAAAATTATTACAATCAAGTTTATTGATATTTTATTGACTCAAAATTCCACTAATGCCAAAATATTTTTATGTATTTTTCAATATTTTTGTCCCTAGAACGTTCAATAAAGATTTTTCTACTGGTTACTTCTAATCAAAAACTGTCTTACTGCCCAAAATATACTGAGTAGAAAAAAATTATACAATGTAGAAAATAAATTTTCATAAATTTTGATTAGTAAATTTAAATTTTTCTATGTTTCGGCTTTCATTTAATTATTTATTAATATTTTTATTATTAAAATAGTCTAAAATTTCAATTAGACACATTTTAGTCAATTAAAGTTAGGTTGGCAATATTGAAAGTTTAAAAAAATTATATATTATCGGATTTTATTTTCTAATTTATAATCGTAATTTTTTTAATATGAATTTACTTTCTAATAAATCTTAGTGTCCAAATTAATAAATGAAACAAGGGTGCCAATTCATAAAAATAAAATTTAACCAAAAATCAGCTAAATCAAAAAGCGCGCGAAAATAATATTCCAATGCCGAATCAAGATTTTCACTATCATATTATTTACAAGGTCATTGTAGTTTGAATGTATATAAATAATTTGTTTAAATAAATCTTGCAATTGATATTATTTATATTTATTATACAGTATTTCCCCGTAAGATAATCGCAGGTCATGTATTTATCTATATTTAACTTAGATATTTTTAACATACTGGTTTCTGTAGTTCACCTACTTATTATCTCGATTAAATAAACTTGGGGAAAACCATTTTTGTGAAAGCTAAATAATAAAAATTATTAGTTAATAAACAAGAAATTTTTGCAATGCGACTAAACATTAAATTTGATAACAAAATATGGATGAAATAATTTTTTTAAAAAATTCCAAATTTCTTGGTAAATTCATAACTGTTTAATTTTTGGAAATAAACAGACACAAATTATTTAAAAATTATTAAAAAATGTCAATGTCAATAAATAATTTTATTATTTTGTTTCTTGTTCAATATAGATTAAGTGATACCTCATATGAAAAATTGGGGAAAAATGGGAAAAAACAAGGGAAATGAGAAAAAATTGTAAAAAATAAAGAAAAAACAGAAAACAATTGGGAAAAATTGGAAAAAATGGAAAAAAGGGGAATATAAAGTAAAATAGGAAAATAATAAAAATAATAAGGAAAAATTGGGAAAAATAGGAAAAAATGGGAAAATAGGAAACAATACTGAGAAATAGAGAAAAATAAAGAAAAATGGTGAAAAATTTTAAAAACTATGAAAAAATATTGATAAATAGGAAATAATCAGAAAAAATTGGGAAAAATAGGAAAAAATTGGGAACAATAGGAAAAAATTGGGAAAAATACAGAAAATTGGAAAAAATACATAGAAATTGGGATAAATATGGAAAATAGGAAATACTAGAAAAAAGTAATGAAAAACAAGGAAAATAGGAAAAAAAAGAGAAAATGGGAAGAAATATAGGGAAAAATATGGAAAATTGGAAAACATAGGAAAAACAGATAATCACTAAAAATAGGAAATAATAGGAAAAAGTAGAGAAAATAGGGAAACATGGTGAAAAATAAAGAAAAATAATGTAAAACAGGGAAAATTACAGTGAAATTGAAAATAAAGCAAAATAGGGAAGAATAAAGGAAATATGGAAAAAATATAAAAAAAATGGGAAAATAAGAAAAAAATTGTAAAAAATAAAGAAAAATATATTAAAAAATAGGGAAAAATTGAAGAAAACTGAGAAAAAGAGGAGAAAATAAATTAAATTTGGAAAATATAATAAAAATTATGAGGACAAAGTTGGGAAAAGGAAAAAATGGGAAAAATATGGGAAAAATTGGGAATAATAGGAAAACATTGGAAAAAACAATATATACAAATAATGATAAATAGTAAAAAATAATTAAAAACAAGGAAAAATATGAAAAACAGAGAAAATAGGCAGAAATATAGGGAAAAATGGAAAAATTGAGAAATATAGAAAATTAGGGACAAATGGCTAAAAATAGGGAATAATAAGAAAAAGTAGGGAAAATATGAAAAAATTTCGAAAAGTAAAGAAAATTAAAGTAAAACAGGGAAAAATAACGTGAAATTGAAAATAATGCAAAATAGGGACAAATTTTAAAGAATAATGAGGAAAAACTTAAAAATTAAGAAAAAATATTGAATAGGAAAAAATATTGAACAGGAAAAACGCGGAGAAAGAGGGGAAAATGAAGTAAAATAGAAAAAAATAATAAAAATAGGAAAAAGTAATAAAAACAATAAGGAAAAAGTGGGAAAAAGAAAATATGCTAAAAAATATGGGAAAATTATAATTTTATTTTTTTATTTATACCATAGTTTTCACATAAATCAAAGAGAAAACAAAATTTTGTAAAAAACATTTTAATTTTATAAAAAATATGTTAAAAAATAGGTGAGTTTTTTTTATTGCTTTAGAAAAAAGCAGAATTAAATTGTGTTGTGAGACCAAATATTTTAATACAAATAATAAAAATTTAAACTTATTAAAAAATTTTAATTATTGTTAATAAATTTTTATTTAAAAATGGTTACCAATGAAATATATCTTATGGGCGCTAAAGTAACACTTTAGTCTCGCAAAAATAGTTTACAGTTTGATTGAACGTAAAATACTTTTTTGTTAAACCTTTTTTTCTACGAATCATTTATAAGTTTGACAACACTGTAAAGTCACCAAAAACTAAATTTTGTTTAAAATAGTTTCAATAGTTTTTATCAGTCGTTGATGAAAAATTCATGGACAGACATTTGTGATGTTAATTTTCCCAATAAAAAAAATAATGGAGTTCGATTGAAACGATACTGAAACTTCCCTCGGGAATTTAACCACTGATTAACAACGAACTTGGATTTAAGGATTGTTCTTGATGTTCGGAATTCAAGATTTGGAAACTTTGGCAATAATTCCAATTCCCAAGTTTATACAATAGTTTTAATTGACTGGACACTATTAAATAGGTTTGTGAATGATATTTCTGAAAAAAAATTCATGTTCCAAAATATCTTTGATAAAATAAAAAAAATATTAAAAATCATAAATAGTATTATACACTGTGTATACGGATGGGGTGTCCTATAGGTGAAAAATTTAGGATCAAATTGACATAGAAATAACGATAGATTTTTTTCCTAGAACCAAAAAATATTGAAAAATAAACCCAGCAAACTGACAGTATCCAAGTAACTTAGGTACGGACAGACGGACAGACAGACGGTTTTAGTTCATTCAAGTCACTAAAAATATACACAAAAAACCGCTCTCGAGTTATCGCTGAGACAGACAGACAGACGGATATTGTATAGTCAATAAGTATTTTATTTTGCTTGGCTACTTAATAATAAATTAAATAAAAATTTAAACTTCATAATTTCGTTTGTAAAAATGCATTATTATGAAAAAATTCCAATCGTTACTTAAAAAAATGAAAATATTTAATTACTTATAGTCTGTACGAAATCAATTCGAACGGCATAAAAACTAAATATCTATTGACCATCGGCGACTTCTTTGTAAAGCATGGGCGGCGTGATATAATTTATTTTCTAAATTAATTTTATTTTTCATATATCTACACGGATATTTTTTTATTAGTTATGTCAAAAAAACACCAGTGTATCCAGCAATAATAATTTAATAAAATCTGATGTGGCCAGCACATGACCTCTCGCCATTTTTGAATCAAAAGTTTACACGTTAACACAAAAAAGTATGAAAAAAATTGACTTTTTTGTAAATTTGGAAACTATGGCAAATTTTAATGATACGAAAATAAACTATAGGGTATACAAAATATATGTGTAAAACTTGCCATTTTGTTTAGTAATGACGTCATCACTCATAGCAACTGTCACTTCCGGTTGTCAGATTGGCACCAAAATCTAATCAGATCTAATCTAGGATATCAGAATCCTGTATGTAAAATTTAAATTTTTTTATTTAGTAGTTTTTGAGTTATTGTTACTACAACATACATCCTAACACACTAACACACACACAGACATCATCGCGAAAATATCAAAATCGTATTCTAGGGACCTTAAAACGCGTTTATCCATTGAAAATTAACTACCCAATTTTTAGCATGATTACTATACCTCTCTTATCTGAAGGGCGGGAGGTAAAAAAGTTAATACTAATTATCTGAATTTTTAGAGCTTGATCCTGAATTTGGGATTATAATAATGGGGTCAAGGGAATGTAAAATACAATATTTATTCTTCTTTATTCAACATTGTCCGTTTCAATATCAGAAACATCAAGAAAAGGTCTCGACAATGCCATCTTGATTAAATATTAACAACAATAAACTAATTTTATAAATCCTAACCCAAGCTCCAGCACTGACAATTCATTCGAAAATGAAAACGCGGGTGTTCACAGTGGACTCGACATTTTTTTTGACCTTTATATTTAGTGATTAGAAATTCAGACGAGGTCTAATCATAAATTTTATATGGGATGTTTTATATGGGTTTTTTATTTAGCTCTTCGTATTGACTTTGTGTAGACCTGTAATTTATTTTTTTTTTTTTATTTCTAAAATTTTTATAAAATGTAATGCAAATTTTTTTTTCCACTAAATATTAGAATTTTTTATTTACCTCAGAACTTGATATAGTTTTTCTATTACAAAAATTTTAATACAAAATCATTACAGGGTTGCCATATTTACTAAAATAAATTTATTATTTTGATATTATTTGAGATATTTTAAAAAATAATTTTTTGTTTTTTTTTTAGGTTTTTTACCTATTTTTTCTTGGTTATCTTTTGCAATAATCATTTATTTGAGTCACATATTTAAGCTCGAGAGAATCGTTAATGAAAATCTTTTAATCCTTACTCTTTTTTAACTACCTAATTCGATGAATTTAAATCTCTTTATTCTGGAATTCCAAACGCTGGGGCTTTTAATAACTGGCTCTTGTCGTGAAAGTTTCGTTAAATTGTTTCCAAAAGACAATAGATTGTAAATACTATCAAAATTTTAATGAGTTTTCTGAGGACAGAATCACATTATTTTTTTTATCTAAATACTACTAAAAAATTTTGAAAACTGAATATTCTGACCATTATCTGATTTTAAAAAGTCCCAAATACTTTGATTGATAGAAAACGATTATAGTAAATAGTTTTACTTTTTCATCAAGATTTGCTATTTATTCTCGCTTATTTTAGTTCTTTTAAATTTTGAATTCCCGCCTCCACTATAGAGTAGCTGATTGGTAATAAATGTCAACTTTTCTTTTCGTTTACTTGTGCTATTTTTCTGTAAAGCGACTATAGCTATAAAATAAATTTATTTGTAATAGAATGCAGTTGCGTTCTTTAAGTAAATAAATTTTTCTCTCGTTAAATTGACTTTTCGTTGAATAACTTTGAAAAGTCTAATTTAAACCATTGCGCGATTTTTTAAACAGAACTTTTCCACAAAGGTGGATAGGAAGAAGGGGACCAGTGGAATATCCTGCTAAATCACCTGATCTGAGCCCATTAGACTTCTTTTTATGGGATTATTTAAAATCTAAAGTCTACTTCAACAGACCTGGAAATATCCCTCAACTACAAGACCGAATTAGACAAGAAATACAGAACATAACACCCGCTATGCTACAGAATGTTAGAGATGAAAGTAATGCCCGATTCAGTCATTGTATAATGGTCAATGGAGAACAATTTGAACATTTATTTTAAATTTTTGTTTGTTTGTTTTTGGTAGTGTATCACATTAATTGCATAACTACGTAATTCCATTTAATTTGTTTATTACATTCAGTAACGTATAACTTTCCATAAACAATTTTCATAATTTTTTTTTTGCATTTTTGCCCACACTGTACCAATTTGAAGCAACATATTATACATTTTTGGAATCAGCTCAGCAAGGGCAATCCGGAAATTGAAAAAATTGGGGTTCCATTTAAAAAAAAATGGTGATTACGTCATTACACGAAGGTGGTTCACTCTGTATATTAGATTATGATATGAAAAAGAGTAAATTGAAATCAAAAATCGACCTATTTCGGGAATTTCTAATTTAATCGTTCATTTAGCTAATAATGAATTTATGCGTTACTTTATGGACGCACTGTATATACAAATTTTAATTATAAACATTATTATATAATAAAATACAACTTTTTTTCATTCATACAGTCAACTTTTTTTTGATCTGATGTCACAGATTTTTAAATCGAAGTAGATGTGCCATAAACTTCTTCGTATTTCTTCGGATGAGCAGTTATTAAATGTCTTTTTATTCCTACATTGTCGTATTATTGTCTTTTCTGCTAATTATTTTTCTTATTCTAGATTTTTCACACACTAAACATATTGCTTTTTTCTCATCTTTAATTATTTAAAATTAATTTGTTTTCAAATTTTGATGTCACCGAAGAATTTTTTATTAAATACAGTTTATTAACTAGCTTAATTTCACTTAATGTATTATCGCTTTCATATAATCTCGGCCTTTTATTAGGAGTAACATTGCTAGTACCTGAATTATAAAATAAAATATTTCACAGATGGTTTTTAGATTTTAGATTTCGTATGTATCGTAACTTATGCAGACTTTTTTTTTATTATAAAAAAATTAAGTGTTTATACTGGTTGTTAGTTTATCTTTCTCAAAAATTCAGAAAACAATTCTGCAGAAATATGAACGAGATCAGAAACAAGACTCTCTGGTCTCGGTATCGCCTAAATAATTTTCAAAAAGGTCTCGTCGTGCTCTCGTCTCGATTTTACGAGACGAGAGGAGAAAAATATCGTTCTGGTGTAATTTCATTTACGGCATCATTGATTGCTCGTTTCAAATCTTCGATATTATGGTTTAAATTTTTTGCGTAAACTTTCTGTTTTAAGAAGCTCCATTAAAAAAAATCTAAAATTGTTAAATCAGGGGATCGGGACGGAAAAATTATTGGTCTATACAAAACTTTTTATCAAGAATGACATTTTTCGCTAATACTAAAATTTAAAAAATTTTCATGTTTCGGATACCCCATCCGTATTATAAAAACTATAACTATTAACCGATCCGTATGATATCTAATATCTAAGAAATTAATATACAATAAAGATGTAAGACAAAAATGAATTCCACATGAAAGAGCCAATTATTTCGAATTCCCAGGAAACTAATAAATGTCTGACACTTCACTATTAAATTCCTTACATTTCTATAACTGAAGGTATAGATCTAATAACTCATTTCTTGTATTGATTCCTATAATAGTAGAAATATCGTGGCGTAACAGAAGCGTTAATATCATCATCATTTATAGTAGAATCATTTTTTTGCTTGTTAATTTTTGGTAATTATTGTCTTGTGCTAAGACGGTTATCTAGATATTGGTTGGTTATTTTGGACAATTTAAATTTGGAATAGAATATATAACGTTTGATTTTTTGTTTTTTGGTGTTTTAGATTTTAGAGACGTAGATGGCATATTTAATGAGTTTTGTGCTTTGTCGCCAACCTATATTTAAGTTTTTCTGACAGTTCACGGCATAGCTACATATCTAGTATTAATAGTAGAGTTTAAATTACGTTTTTTTGTTGTTATAAAATTTGAACGTTTTTTTTATTACGGATCGTTTAATGTTTTTAATTGGATAATGATTATTTTTGAATGCATTTTGGACTTTTTTTAACATTTCAGGTCGGGACGATAAGGCAATGATTCTTTGGTAGTTAGGATAGTGGGAGTTATAATTTAGGTATCGGCCTGACCAGGTTATTTTTTTTTTTCAGGTTGTGCTAAACACATTGAATTTTCACCGTTGAGATCGACGGACGTTATTCTTCCATCTAATGCAGTTTTTGTGATTGCTCACAGTTTAACCAGCATGAATAAAGCAGCCACAGCAGATTTTAATTGCAGAGTTGTAGAATGCCGGCTTGCAGCTCAGGTAAAAAATTATTTTTGCTGAAATATTAAATTGCAATTGAATTAAAATAACCATCATATATGGGTTCTGCCATTTTATATCCACCATTTTGAATTACTCAAATTTTTGTCATAATGGTAAACAGCGACCCCAAAAGTCTCTATACACATTTTCGACTTTTGTCCAGGCTTTCAGGAGATCCGTTTGGTCTGAAAAAACTTTTTTCTATTATTCTAGTCGTCTTACAGTTTTACTTCAAAGTAGGAATGAATAATTTTTTAACAAATTAGTTTAAATATTTTGAAACAAATATAACGAATAATACGATTAAATTTGTCAGAAAATTATTACCCTGTATTAATCAATAGAAAGTTTTTCAATCAAACAATAATTAATTAAATTTATCAAAAGAGCACTTTAAATAGTTTAAATATCAAATTAGATCTAAAACTGACATATTAGCTGGATTGTCAAAGATTAGTCGTCGCAACCAGAGACTAAATGCTCTTGAGACTAAACTCAAAGTACTAACGTCTTAATTACTTACCGAGAATTAATCAGTTTCATGTATTATTAATCAATAAATGGGGTTGAATTTTAGATTACAAGTCGTTTTATTTATACTAGTTGTCGAAATTCGATCGCAATTCATTAAATTTTTTATTTATTCATTTTTTTAAAATTTTTGTAGATGGGTAGAAAAATCGGTTGTTGTTTAGATTTTTTACTATCTTTTGCGTTTATTTTTGAGAAGTTTTTTTTGCAATTTTTTCCCGATTATTCGCATTTGCAATTTTTTCCCGATTATTTGCATTTGCGATTTTTTTCCAGATTTTTTGAAATTGTTTTACTATTTTCTGTAGTTTTTTTTTGGGATTTTGTTTGGATTTTTAACGCTTGTTTTTAACCGGTTTTGTTTAAGATTTTTTTGTAATTATTTTCGATTTCAAATTTTAAAGAATTTTTATTTTTTTTGTTTTTACAATTTTTTTGATTTTTTCGTTTTTTTCTTCGTATTTTACAATTTTGTTTTTCTGGTTTTTTTTTCAATATTTTCTGATTTTTCAACTTTTTCTAATGTTTTCTTTTTTTCGATGTTTCCGGTTTTTTACCACTTTTCAATTTTTTTTTTGTTCTGATTTTTTGTTTTTTTTTCTTGTTGTTTTCTTTTTTCTTCCTAATTTTTGCTCATTTTTTCTTATTATTCTGTTTATTTTTTCTATTATTTTTGTCTTATTTTTTATTTTTCTTATTTTTTCTTATTCCACTATTTATTTATTTCAATTCTTTTGATTTATTTCATTTTTTTTTAATTTATTTTTTTGGTTTTTGATTGTTTTTTTTTCGATTTTTGCGGTTTTTAACGTTTTTTGCGTTTTTTTAAAATTTATTTTCTATTTATTTTGTCTGTTTTTACTCTTTTTTCCATTTTTCACGGGTTCTATTTTTTTTCCTTTTTCCCACTTTTTCTACTTTTCAATATATTTATTATTTTGACCTGTATTTTATTATTTTTTTCTATATCTTACTATTGTTCCCTATTTTTTCTTATTTTTCTCTTTTCTCCAATTTTTCCATAATTTTTCCTATTTTTTTCAATTCTTTTCAATTTTTTTGTTTTTGTTTCTATTTTTTCCCATTTTTCCTATTTTTTCCATTTTTTATTATTTTCTGATTTTTTTCGATTATTTCCAATAGTCCTCATTTTTTCTCATTCTGTTGTTTTTTCAATTTCTTTCTTTTGTTTTTTTTTCTCATTCCCCTGATTTTTTTCGACATATTTCAATTCTGTGGAATTTTTTCTTTTTTTTTAATATTTGTAGATGGGTACAAAAATCGGTTGTTTTTGCGATTTTTTACTATTTTTATTTTTTTTGTAATTTTTTTCCGATTATTTGCATTTGCAATTTTTTGTGATTTTTCTTCAGAATTTTTTGAAACTTTTGCTATTTTCTGCGTTTTTTTTTTGGGATTTTGTTTCAATTGTTAACGCTTCTTTTTTACCGTTTTTGTTTAAGATTTTTTCGATTTCAAATTTTTAAATTTTTTTAATTTCTTTTTCGATTTTTACAATTTTGTTTTTCGGTTTTTTCCAATATTTTTTGATTTTTCAACTTTTTCCAAAGGTTTTCTTTTTTTTCAATTTTCCCCCGCTTTTTTTTTCATTTTTCAATTTTTTTTACTGTTTTGTTCTGATTTTTGGTTTTTTTTCTGATTTTTTTTTGCTCATTTCTTCTCAGTATTCTGTTTCTTTTGTAATCTAGTTTTATTTTTCTTATTTTTTCTTATTCCCCTATTTTTTTTTAATTTATTACAATTCTTTGACTTTTTCCTTTTTTTGGTTTTTCGAGTTTTTTGACATTTTTTACGGTTTTTTTTTGCATTTTTTTCCGATTATTTGCATTTGCAATTTTTTGTGATTTTTTTTCGATTTTGTTTTCCTATTTTTTGAAATTTGTTTACGATATTTTGCGACTTTTTTCGATCATTGCGGTTTTTAACGTTTTTTTGCCTTTTTTTTTACTTTTTCTTTCTATTTTATACTCTTTTTTCCTATTTTCACTGTTTCTCTCTATTTTTTTAAATATTTCCTACTTTTTTTATTTTTCCATACATGTTTTATTTTTACCTGTATTTTACTATTTTTTTTTATATTTTATTATTTTTCCCAATTTTTTCTTATTTTTTCTCTTTTTTCCTATTTTTCCATATTTTTTCGTGTTTTTTTTTTATTTTTTAATATTTTTTTGTTTTTTTCTATTTTTCCTATTTTGCCTATATTTCCCAATTTTCCTATTTAAAAAATTTATTCCTGTTTTTCTATTTTGCCCCATTTTTTCATTTTTTCCTGTTTTTTCCTAATTTTCTTCCTCTTTCTGTTTTTTCTTCTTCTGTTTTACCGATTTTTTCGTATTTTCGAATTTTTTCCTATTTATAACTGTTTTTAATTGTTTTTTTATTATTCGTTATGTACTCTTATCTAATCAAAAACATTTTCAGAACATAACGAAAATCACAACTACCTCTCATCCCATTAACTTCCACTTTACAATTTCTTCCAAGATCGTGAACAGAAATTTCCGTTTTAATAAATTCGTTTTCGTAGCGCGATCCGGTAGTTACCACTTTAAAAAAGTACAGCTTAGAAAAACTGGAGCACTTTTCGCGCGTCGAAAGTCTATCGAAGTAGAGATAATACAATTTTACGAAAGTACGCTTGGACGATGCTTTTGTATCCATCCATCCGTAGATACCGCCGGGCTGTGACTTGAATCTTTTAACTTGTTTCAAAAGAAACTTTTTAAAAGGATTGACACTACTGGTCAGATTTAAAAAAAATATTTTATTAAAGCAGTCTTAGACGTATTTAGTTCGTCAGAAAATATGGTTTAATTTCGTTTTTTTTTACTATGAATATATTTGGATAACAAGAACAAAACGAAGTGATCAATATTTGCTTTAAACAACAGTTTTCAACAAAGAAAAAAAATTAAAGAAATGGGAGATCAAACCATTTTTGGAAACAATAAAACGGTAGACAAATAAAAAAATTCAGAAAATATGTCCCAGCCCTTACCATAATTATAATTGCATAAACAAAAAAATTTTTGAAATAAAATTTGTGTGGTTATAAACTAATTTTATTATAACTTTAACAAAACTACAGTGGCGTGCGTAGTTTACGGGACACAAGAAAAATATTCGTTTTTTAAATGAGACACCCTGTATATTATTGAATTTTTGAAAATATGTTTTTCTTCTGATTTCAAAAATATATCATATCATACCCCTGTCCTACACCGTTGCAAAAAAAACGTAAAAAAAACACAAGAAATCGAAAAATAAAAAAAAAATTGCAAAAAAACCTCAACAAAATCACAAAAAAATGACAAAAAACCACAAATTTTCACAAATAAGAAACAAAACAGAAAAAACAAAAAATCATAAAAATGAGAAAAAAAAACGAGAAAAAATAAGTATAGAAAAAATTAAAAAAAAAAACAAAAACTTTGGAAAAAATTGAGAGAGAAATTAGAAAATACTGGGAAAAAATGAAAAAATAAAATTGTGAAATGTAGAAAAAATGAAGAAATCAAAAAACCAAAAAAAAAAACGACAAAAAAAAACCAAGAAGCGGAAAAAAATCTCAACAAAATTACAAAAAAATTACAAAAAAAACGCAAATTATCACAAATAAGAAATAAAACAGAAAAAGAACCAAAAAACGAGAAGAAATTAGAAGAATCGAATAAATTTGAAAAGAAAAAACAGAAAAATGGAAAAAAAAATAAACAAAAAACTTTGGAAAAAATTGAGAGAGAAATAAGAAAATATTAGGAAAAAAATGAAAAATAAAATTGTAAAATACAGAAAAATTGAAGAAATCAAAAAACAAAAAAAACACTTAAATTGCAAAAAAAACGTAAAAAAAAAACGCAAAAAATACCAAAAAGAATCGCGAAAAAACCGCAACGAAAACACAAAAAAAATGACAAAAAAATCGCAAATTATCACAAATAAGAAACAAAACAGAAAAAAAAAACAAAAAATCATAAAAATGAGAAAAAAAAAAAACGAGAAAAAATTAGAATCGAAAAAATTTGAAACAAAAATAAAAAATAGGAACAAAATTAAAACAAAAACAAAAAACTTTGGAAAAAAATTGAGAGAAATAAGAAAATATTAAGAAACAAATGAAAAATAAAATTGTAAAATACAGAAAAAATGAAGAAATCAAAAACCAAAAGAAAAAAATTGCAACAAAAAAAAAGAAAAAAAACGCAAGAAATCGAAAAATATCACAAAATTTCGCAAAAAAACCGCAACAAAATCACAAAAAAAATCGAAAACTATCACAAAAAATAAATAAAATAAAAAAAAATGAGAAAAAATTAGAAAACAAAAAAGAATAAAAAACAGACATCGAGAAAAAATGAGGAAAGATTAGAAAAAGTTGAATAAAAATTAAAAAAAAACAAAAAAAACTGTAAAAATGAAAAAAAAAATGAAAAAATAGTATCAAATTGTAAAATACGGAAAAAATGCAAGAAATCGAAAAAAATCGTAAAACAATAACAAAAAAACCGCAACAAAATCAGAAAAAAATGACAAAGAAATCGCAAATTATCATAAAAAATCAAAGGAATAAGAAAAAATGACAAAAAAAAACAGAAAATCAGATAAAATGATGAAAAATTAAGAACAAATCCAAAAAAATCAGAAAACAGAAACAGAAAAAAATCAGAAAAATGAGAAAAAAGCGAGAAAAATCGAAAAACATCGCAAAAACCAAAAAACCAAAGTTTGGGTAAAAAATTTATTTACCCATGAACCATTAACACTCGGTATGTGGTATATATAATAACAATAATAATAAAATAATTTTTTTGCAAAACAAAATTATTAAAAATAGCGTCCCGAATTTCGAACTTTAAAATCCGTTCACCTAATTAAAATCACGAAAAATTGAAAAATTGGGAAAGTAATTAATTTTAAAACAAAATTTTAATTTTTTTTTGGATCTTTACATATTAACCCTTTTTGGAGATTGGTTCTGAAATAATCATTTCCTGATAAAATTTTTGTAACTAACAAATAATTTCCACAAAAGCAAAGACTTCTAGTACTGAAAAAAACCGAACTAAAGAAGGGAAATGCACTTTAACATATTCGTTCATGCCTTGTTGCCAAATCTATAATTATTTCTGTAGTTTAAGAATTAATCCTCAATCCTCCTGCTGAAATTTTAAGACAGAATGTATAATTTTATTAAATATTCTATTTTTAGGTCACTCCTATTGGTGATTTTTATAACAGGATATATGACTTAAATTGAATAAAATTAAAAAAAATATTTAAAATTTGTAACTCGGTTTATAATGCTTAAATGTCCAAGTGAATACCTCAAAATAATTGAAGAATTTTTGTCATCTAAATTTTTTGGACAGAAAACTTTTTTATTTAAAAATCGGTCCTAAGAAGTTGAAAATTTCATAGATAAATTCTAATATTTTTATCTGAGTTACACTTTACAAAAATTTAATGAACAAATGTTGGGAACTCACGTTCACATTTTTATTACCAATACCAAAATACCTCAAATTTCTGTTTTATCACACTACGAATAAATATGAACTATTTAATAAAAGTGGAACATTTCCATGTCCTACTTCAGGATTTTATGATTGGAACTGGGTTTTTAGAACCGATACGCCGAGCCGTTTATACTACAAAGGGATATCATCAGGGTAAAATTCTGAAAGGTTTGGCTGAAATTCGAGAAAATCTAATCGAAGAAATCTTTACGTCTGAAATCGATGGGAAGGAATTTTTTTATTAAACCGATATCATGATAACATATTTAAATGGCAATTTATATTTCACAATAAAGTGTAGTTAGGGTATATCAGCTTCAGTTGTCAAATAAAGTTAAGGGCATAAATAATTATTAATATTAAGGCAATAACTGCACTTATTGGAATTATGGTTTAATCCTTTAACTGCGTGTCGTATATAAATGATTCGTAAAACTATGCTCGTAAATAAACAATTTTGTATATTTTGTTTTCCCCGCTATTTGCAATTTTTTTACATATTTTACAAATTTTTTACAAGTTTTTTACAAATTTTTCACAATTTTTTTCAAATTGTACAAATTTTTCTAATTTTTCTAATTTTTACAATTTTCAAAATTTTTTAATGGTTTTTGAAACTTTTAGACATTTTTGAAATTTTTAATTAAATTTTTTGAAACATTTTCAATTAATCGAATAAATTTAATGTTTTTTTTTTTTTTAAATTTTCTATATATTAGAAATTTTTGAACATTTTGACATTTTGAAATTTTCGAAAAATTTTTCCAATTTTTCGAAATTTTTGATATATTTTTTAAATTTTCGAATAATTTTTTAATGTTATATGATTGATATTTTTGAAATGTTTAAAATTCTTGAAATTTTTGAAAAATTTTTAATTAGACGAAGAATTTTATGTTTTTTGAAGTTTGCGATATATTTTAATTTTTAAATATTTTGACAATTTTACTCTTTGAAAAAAATAAAATTTCAAATTTTTCGAAATTTTTGAAACATTTTTGAAATTTTATAATAATTTTTTAATGTTTTTTTTTAAACTTTTTAACATTTTTGAAATGTTTAAAATTCTTGAAATATTTTTAAGTGGACGAATAATTTTGAATTTTTAAATTTTCGATATATTTTAGAACTTTTTTAATATTTTGACATTTTCATTTTCGATATTTTTAAATTTTTTTGAAAAATTGCAAAATTTCCAATTATTCGATATTTTTGAAACATTTTTGAAATTTTAGAATAATTTTTTAATGTTTTTTTAAACTTTAACATTTTTGAAATGTTTAAAATTCTTGAAATATTTTTAATTAGACGAATAATTTTGTTTTTTCAAATTTTCGATATATTTTAGAAATTTTTTAATATCTTGACATTTTCTTTTTTGATATTTTTAAAATTTTTTAAAAAATTGCAAAATTTCAAATTATTCAATTTTTGAAACATTTTTGGAATTTTAGAATACCTTTTCAATGTTTTTTTAAACTTTTTAACATTTTTGAAATATTTTTAATTAGACGAATAATTTTGTTTTTTCATATTTTCGATATATTTTAGAAATTTTTTAATATTTTGACATTTTCATTTTTGTTATTTTTAAATTTTTTTAAAAAATTGCAAAATTTCAAATTACTCGAAATGTTTGAAACATATTTGAAATTTTAGAATAATTTTTTAATATTTTTGAAACTTTTTGACATTTTTGAAATTCTTTAAATATTTTTAATTAGACGATTAATTTTGTTTTTTGAAATTTTCGAAAAAAAAATGTAGAATTTAAAATTTTTCGAAACTTGATATATTTTTGAAGTTTTCGGTATACTTTTGAAATTATCGAAATTTCAAGACATTTTTTTTGTTTTCTGAAATTTTTTAATTTTTTTATTTAAATTGACTTAAAATTCAACAATATTTTTGTCCCTAGAGCGTTTACAGCGCTGCAAAATATTGCCCGTAGTTAAAGGGTTAACTTAATTGGTTGTGAATGTTATGAGGTCATCTATTATTGGATTCAGTATTTTAAAATGGTGAATTTGATGAAGGAGTACATCAAAAACAGGCAAGCATCCACCTTAATTGTGTGAAAAGAAAAAATTGTACCTTATTTCCAAGCATGTGGATATTTTCCATATATTCTAATAAATTTCAATTAGCAAACAAACCGATGGATACTTCATAAATTATTTACCCATCTTTCTTCAGTGAAACTGAAATAATAATAATAATAATACAAAAATACTAATATGGAAAAATAAGGCGAGGTTCGTAATAAGTTGATATAGCTAAACCACAAGGACAAAAAGTTTCGTAATTATACCAAAAATAAGATGTTGTGATTTTTGCCAGGATTGGTTTGGGTGAACCACCCCTAAAACCCGAGAAACAGGTTTTTGAGGTATTTTTTGGGTCGATTTACTAATTTTATTATTTTTTAAACCCTTTAGACTTCTAGCTAAGATTTGAGATTTGAACTGTTTTATTGTCAATGATTGAGGAACCTTCAGTCCAAATTTGGAGTGTATGCGATCATTTCTCCCTCTGGAATGGATACATATATACATTAACCTTTCTAAAAACACCCTCCGCCTCATTGACCTTATGTGCTATTTATAATATACGAGGAAAACCAGTTTTGTCTATAGTAAATCCTGAAATTCTTGTTCTAAAAATCATATAACAGCCTTCTTATATCTCCGAAAAGAAATGACATTACTTCAAGTCGACCTTTCTAATATTGCTGTCATCGTAACAGAAATATATTCATTATTTTTTTGACCGAATACTAAGTACCAATCTGTTACTGAAACAAAGACGAACACTTAAGACTATTCATTCAATACTCCTCTCGTGGCGAACAAAACAAATAACACATGTTTCCAAGTTTTGTGACCATAAGTGCCGAAATTATTTCATCCCGGTTTATCCACATCATTGGTTCGGGATTCGGAATAACACCGACAAACTCACCGTTCTCCCTCATTTTCTGTTTTCTTCATCTGATTGTCTCATCCTAATCTTTGGTCTAAGCTTTCAAACGATCTGCGATCTGCGCGTCACTCTCCTCAGTGGCCTCCGAGCTGTGGAACTTCTGTAGCGTCACCTCAGGTAAAAACGGAGCGATCTGTAGATCAACGTGCAACATTCAAGCTTAAAAAATCGTCGTTGGAAACTTTTCAGATACTTCAGTTTCTGGGAAGATTACCTCTCCCGATCCAAGTCGAACCGATGGCAAATGATATTCCTGGAGGGCTGGGTGGACGTCGCCGACGAAGCTCGCTCATGACGCCTATCGACGTCGCGACGCGAGGACTGTGTTAAACGTGTGCATAATTTATTGAACACAAGTCAGATTAAAACGTGGAATTCGTGGAAACTCCATCACGAAAATGTGCCGGCACACATCGCTTTCGTCATCACCTGCTGCCTGGCACACCGGCGCACTGGAACGTTGCCGCAGCCGCCGTACAGTCCTGACTTATCACCGCCAGACTTATTTTTGTTTCCCCGCTTCAAACAGGAGTTGAAAGGTGCTCATTTTGACATCAAGAATACCCAACCCGCCGATCATTTTCTGGGTGCTTTCCAGACTTGTCAGAACCGCTGGCAGAGGTGAAAGGAGATTATATTGAAGAATTTTAAGTTGTTTTAAAAATTTTTTCAAAAAAAATGTAAGGCATTACTTTTGGGACAAATCCTGTAGAGCGGAATTGTAGCTTAGTCGTTGCCGACTAGTAACCATAAATTATATAAAAAAAATTACTGAATTTAAATGTTACAAAATAAAATAGGAAGAACAAAACGCTCTAAAAATTTCTGTCAGTATATAAGATATAGATATATTTTCAGTAGGTTGGGTACAAAGTTAATTAAATGCATTATTCATTTTTATTTTTTCATAAATCTGGCAACAATGGCAAAATTTTTTGAAAATTTAAATCATCCGAAATTAAACTATAATGTATAAAAAATATATGTGTAAAATTTTATTACCATCTTGTTTAGAAATGACGTCATCACTTATATCAACAGTCACTTCCGGTTGTCCAATTAATACCAACATGTACACAGGTCGCCTCCTTGCTATCCTAAATATGTATATAAAATTTCATCTAAATCGGTTGAGTTGTTTAGACGCTATCGTGTACATATACACAGACACACACACAGACAGGCATCATGCTAAAAATGGTATAAATAAATGCAGGTGACCTCAAAACGTAAAGATCCGTTAAAATCTGGGTATGGCCAAAAAATCATGATCGCAATACTTTCCTTCTATACAACTTTGTTGGGTTCGGAAAGTAATCAGATCATTTTTCTCTCTCTTATAATATTATTGTATTGGTATAGGGTACTGTTGTCTCTTGTCTCCCTTCTAGTATTTTTATCACCCTAGTAGTGACTGGTACAGATATATTGCCCATCGTCACACTGACCGAAGGTACAAGGTCAAGAATCCTCACTCGGTCTGACATCCCTTTTCGCACAGCAATTGATATTAAACATTCATTAGCGCCTTAGTTCTCTGAGCGAACAGTCTATTACTAAATCAAAGCTCTTCGTTAAAATGGCGGCATGACCGCAACCTTATTTTATTAAATTAATAATCAGAATGTTCCAAGATTTCACAACATAATGTACTTATTTTATACAGTGAAAGTAAGTGACAACAATTGATCTGATAGTACTTTACAGTGTTGTAAAAATAATTTGGTTGGTTTTTCAAAAATTGCTTGATGTTAACACGTCAACTACCATAATTATCGATTCAAACATGTATCAATTCTTCATCATATCTGTTCATTTAGTATGACTTATAAGCATTTCAGGTAAAATTATTTTTTAAATCATTAACTATACGTTTAGCTGTATTACCAATACATCTAAGAACTTATTTTAGCAAATACGTATTTTATGAATAAATAAAAGTCAAATAAAATACTACAAATTCTTTTATTTAGAGCTATCAAAAATATTTAGAGTTAGTACTTGGATAGAAATTTTACTGCAGTGTTCAAAGGGTAATGGTATTGTTAAAGTTCGCTGTTTTCAGTTTACAACTCATTGACTATTCAGCACAAAGTTGTTTGAAAAGTTTAAAGGCCCATAACATTGAATTTTCGTTTAGTAAGATTACTTCAGCTATTCGGAAGGTACAGTTAATAGCTTTTGATTTTTTCAATTAGAAAATGAAAAAATATAATGGCTCATAAAAAATACATAGAATTTTGAAAGAAATATACAGTATTGCACGCTTAGATCTATTAACAAATTATAGGCAAATTTCATTATTTTTTTAAACCCTGTATATAACAAAACAATTTCGGGTAAATATGGAATTTTATGGTAATTTCAATGCCGCTTTCAGAATGTAAACTTGGCATCTAAAGCATATTTGTTTATAGGCAGGGTTAGTCGTCCCAATTCTTAGGAAAGTTAGATATGAGGTTAGATTAAACCCCTGTTGTTTCAGTTAATATCATGAGGAAAACTTTGGCAAATGTTGAAAAGTAATAACCGCGACTTGCAGTAATTTATCGTCGGATTTGTAATTCTATTGCCATTTATTGTGATATTTTGAAAATAATTTTTGCATTCAATACTGTTGTATTTACTAGAAAAATACACATATGTTTTTTTTTTGGACTAATTTAAAATCATTCAGAAGAAATATATACATTCTGGTAATAAAGCGGGTCTGATAGTTGGAAAATCATAAACAAAATGGAAAGAAATATCTTTAAACTAACGTATCATTCGACCCTATGCACATTTTTATTATTATTATTTCCTTAGCTAAGCCCTGTTTGTATGTATTACTAGACCGTAACGCTCTTTGCGTCGTCAAGCGGTCTTTTAGCGTCTTAGTCCAGGTTTCGGATTGCGTCAAGCGCCACCTTCCGTTTATAGTGTGAAGTCCACTTATTCGGGCAGCTTCAGTGAAGAAAGAAAATACTCCACGGGTTCATATGGCGTCGACAAGACCGTTAGGAGTCAGAAGGGCGGTCTTTACTTGCCCTACTAATGATAGCAAACCAAATCCGGCGAGGAAGAATGTGTAACGGTGATGTATTGGACGGTACTTGGAATTGGTTTCGCTCCCTTCAGCTTGAGCTGTCTCTAAAGGCCGAGAGACTGCCACTGGAACTCGGACTACCACTGCTACTCCAATTGTCCTCCTCGATAAGAACTTTGGCGTCCAAGAAGCATTCACATGTTGGGCGGAGTTCAACTGGTACGACTAGCTTTATATTTGAAGCTTGCCCCATAATTTTTTGTGAATTCTACTACAGTGCCGTGCGCGATTTAATATATATATTTTGTTATTTGATTTCATTTATCATTGTCGTTTTACGTTTAATAAATTTGATCCTCGACCATAAAAATATAAAAATTGCGTGACGTCGATATTTTATAAATCTAATAAATTATATTTCAAATCCTTCCATTAAGGATACTTTAATAGTTACGGCAGTAAAACCCCTTTTACGATACTTAATATTTTAGTAGCTATTATCTACTTTTTACAGCATGCCACATAAAATTTAAATTATTAAATTTAAACATAATGATCAACTAAAAGTTTTTACTATAGTATAATTTTAAATTTTTTAATATTCGATCTAAAAATTTTACACTATTAAATAGTGCATTGTTTTTAATATAAAAAAATAATTTAGCAAATTTTATTAATGTGAAAAATTATATGAATAATCAGGGTGGGTTAAAATAACACTAGTTTCAGCCGAAACTAGTTTCCCAATCATCAATAATTTGATTACACTTTGTGGTACTGACTTGGCGTTTTATTTCCTTTTAAAATATATTAAACTGTTTTAATTATAATTATCTTACCAATTGACGATGAAAACATCAGTTGTAGGGATCACCCTGTAGTTTATTTTCCATCTACGTTCGAAGTACTGATAATTTATTTTTAATTAATTTAACCATGTCATTTCTAAAAAGAAATCAGAGTGGCTATTTCGCGCCAAATTATATATTTCTTTCACCCCCCCCCTCCGCGAAACAACTCGGATTTTTTTCGGCACAAAAAAAGATTCCCAATTTTCTTTAATTTTTTTATCAGTACATGGCCTTTGATGATTATATAATTCTGTTAATTATACAATTTTTTATCGGGTATGCATTATATGCCCCGAGAGCATATTTTTTTTTGATTTATTTTTTTATATATGCCCTTTGATGATTATGTAATTCTGTTGATTATACAATTTTTTTATCGGGTATGCATTATGTACATGGTCTTTGATGATTATGCAATTCTGTTGATTAAACAATTTTTTTTTCGGGTATGAATTATATGCCCCAAGAGCATAATTTTTTTGATTTATTTTTTTTATATATGCCCTTTGATTATTATGCAATTCTGTTAATTATACAATTTTTTTATCGGGTATGCATTATGTGCCCCGAGAGCATCTATTTTTCTGTACATGGTCTTTGATGATTATGCAATTCTGTTGATTAAACAATTTTTTTTCGGGCATGCATCATATGCCCCGAGAGCAGCATTTTTTTATATATGTCCTTTGATTATTATGCAATTCTGTTGATTAAACAATTTTTTTTTCGGGTATGAATTATATGCCCCAAGAGCATCAATTTCTTTGATCTATTTTTTTATATATGCCTTTTGATGATTATGCAATTTTGTTGATTATACAATTTTTTTTATCGGGTATGCATTATGTGCCCCGAGTGCATGTTTTATTTTCTTATTCTTATTTCGCAACTATTTTACTTTGCTAAAAACGTGCGAAATTATGTTTCTACCAATGGATATTTACTTTCTGGTGGCCATGTGTCTATTGAAGATTATATTTGAATCTTGTGCTTTTTTCCCTCTTTATGCAATTTTTAATACGATTTTGTTATATCCGTTCTTTTATGACAAAAACACTTAATTAAAATACAATTCAAAGTCTACATAACAAAAATGAATTATATAAGATTATAAAACGGTAAAGATATTAAATGACTAAAAATAAAATATGAACCGAATAATAAATATAAATTTATTAAGAAAAGCGAACCTACAGCACATAAATATTTTAATACAATGAATGTGAGTTAATCCAGGTTTAATATCTTATATAAACAAGAAAAATTGATTGGTTTTTGTTTCTCTGTAAACAAGAAAGGACGACGAAAACATTTCATTACGAAGTTTGAGAAAAAAAAATAGCTATTTGGAATTAGCCATGATTCGAGACAGCTGAAAAAAATAGCTATTTAGAAATAGTCATGATTCTAAATGATGTTAAAATTTAGTTTCTTAATATTTTTCAAGTATTTTTGTAACTTTCCCGTTTTTTTTAAAACTTTCCAAAACATTTAGTCTGTTCGAAGAAGTCTTTCCAGATTTATTTAGAATTTTTGATGTTTTTGATACTTTCCAGAAATATTCAGCGATTTTTACATATTTTCAGATATATTTAGAACCGACAAAATATTTTTAGAATTCATTCGGTCTTTTTAAAAACTTTGTTTGAAGAAGTCTTTTGAGATTTAATTAGAAATATTTCTGGAAGGTATTCAAAACACTGGAAGAATTCTAAAACTATTTTGGCAGTTCTAAAAATATCTGAAAATATGTACTTAGACTGGAAATACAAATGGGTTAAATCTAACTATTAGAATAGTACCAGATATTTATTAAAGAATAATAAAACTATAAAAATTCTTACTCTAAAAATATAAAAAATCTCTGAAATATTAACCTTTTAGCGGGTGTTTCCACCAATCCTGATTTTTACTTCATTTCCCTTAAACTAGTAAAGTGGGGCCAAAGTGAGTTTTTTTAACATACCCCAAAACATCATTTAGAAAATTTCTAGGCAATGTTTTAGAGTGACCCTGTATATTCTATAAAACAAAACTGTCTTCTCTAATTTATTAAAGTCAAAATGTAACATGATTATTTCTGACCACATTTTTTTTGACAGTCCAATTTTTCCAGTAAAAATATTATATTCTCGCTCTAGTTACTTCTCTATCATCCTGAAAATGTCAGCAACAAAACTACACAAAATAATTATTTGGATTCACGCAACGCCTAGTTCCGGACCCAGGATAACGGGTAATAAAAAGAACATAAAAATTTACAACTTCCTACAGTTGTTTTTTTTTTGTTTTATTTAGAAACAAATCGCATAAAATGCAAGCGTGGGATTTTATAGCGCAAATTTGACGTGCCTCGAGAGTTGTTTTAAAAATGTTAATTTCCATTTTGCAGTTTTATATTAGTTAATAATAGCATTACAGATATTCATTAATAATAATAAATATGAAATCATTCAAGAATAATAATAATGAATATTATAATAGTTCGAAAAATATCTAAAAGTATTACTAAATATATCTGGAACGGATTATATACATGAAAAATTCCAAATATATCTAGAAACAAATTTTCAAATAAATAAAACATTTTTTTATGGATATAAAACCTCCAGAAGAATCCTAAAAATATTTGAAAAGTTTTAACAATATTTGGAAAATTAAAAAAATATCTGGAAATAAACAAATATAGCATTACAAAAACTTTTGAAAAGTTCTAACACAAGAAGAATTCTAAAAAACAATTCTAAAAATATTTTGGTAGTTCCAAAAATGTCTGAAAATATGTAAAAATCATTCTGAATATTTTTGCAAAGTTTTAAAAACATGAAAAATTCTAAATAAAGACTTCTTCAAACAAACAACAAAATTCTAAAAACACCGGAAGAATTCTAGAAATTTATAGAAAGTTCCAAAAATATCTGAAAAAGAATGAAAACAATTATAAACATTCTAAATTCTTCTGAAAAATATTTAAAACACCGGAAGAATTTTAAAACTATTTTTGTAGTTCTAAAAATATCTGAAAATAGGTAAAAATCATTCTGAATATTTCTGGAAATAGTTTTAGGAATCTCAGAGTTATTTTTAGAAGTTTCCAAAAGTTCTTGAAATACTATTTGATTTTTTCCAGATATTTTCGGAATTTTTCAAATACTGTTCAAACTTTCCAAATATTTTTAGGAATCTTCCGGATATTTTTAGAACTGCCAAAATAGTTTTAGAATTCTTCCGGTATTTTTAATACTTTCCAGAAATATTTAGAATGATTTTTAGATATTTTAAAATATTTTTAGAAGTTTCCAAAAGATCTTGGAATGCTATTTGTTTTTATTTTGATATTTTCGGAATTTTTCAAATACTGTTCAAACTTTCCAAATATTTTTAGGTATCTTCCGGATATTTTTAAAAGTGCAATATAGTTTTAGAATTCTTCCGGTATTTTTAATACTTTCCAGAAATATTCAGAATGATTTTTACATATTTTCAGATAATTTTAGAAGTTTCCAAAAGTTCCTATTTTTTTTTTAGATATTTTCAGAATTTTTCAAATATTTTTAAAACTTTTCCAAATATTTTTAGGAGTCTTCCGGATATTTTAAGAATTGCCAAAATAGTTTTAGAATTCTTCCGGTGTTTTTAAACTTTCCAGAAATGTTCAGAATGATTTTTACATATTTTCAGATATTTTTTGAAGTTTCCAAAAGTTCTAGTTTTTTTTCCAGATATTTTCGGAATTTTTCAAATACTGTTCAAACTTTCCGAATATTTTTAGGAGTCATCCGGATATTTTTAGAACTGCCAAAATAGTTTTAGAATTCTTCCGGTGTTTTTAATACATTCCAGAAAAATTCAGAATGATTTTTACATATTTTCAGAGATTTTTAGAAGTTTCCAAAAGTTCTAGTTTTTTTTCCAGATATTTTCGGAATTTTTCAAATACTGTTCAAACTTTCCAAATATTTTTACAAGTCTTTCGGATATTTTTAGAACTGCCAAAATAGTCTTAGAATTCTTCCGGTGTTTTTAAACTTTCCAGAAATATTCAGAATGATTTTTACATATTTTCAGAGATTTTTAGAAGTTTCCAAAAGTTCTAGTTTTTTTTCCAGATATTTTCGGAATTTTTCAAATACTGTTCAAACTTTCCAAATATTTTTAGGAATCTTCCGGATATTTTTAGAACTGCCAAAATAGTTTTAGAATTTTTCCAATATTTTTAATACTTTCCAGAAATATTCAGAATAATTTTTACATATTTTCAGATATTTTTAGAAGTTTCCAAAAGTTCTAGTTTTTTTCCAGATATTTACGGAATTTTTCAAATACTGTTCAAACTTTCCAAATATTTTTAGGTATCTTCCGGATATTTTTAGAACTGCTAAAATATTTTTAGTATTCTTCCGGTCTTTTTAATACTTTCCAGAAATATTCAGAATGATTTTTACATATTTTCAAATATTTTTAGAAGTTTCCAAAAGTTCTAGTTTTTTTTTCAGATATTTTCGGAATTTTTCAAATACTGTTCAAACTTTCCAAATATTTTTAGGTATCTTCCGGATATTTTTAGAACTGCTAAAATATTTTTAGTATTCTTCCGGTCTTTTTAATACTTTCCAGAAATATTCAGAATGATTTTTACATATTTTCAAATATTTTTAGAAGTTTCCAAAAGTTCTAGTTTTTTTTCAGATATTTTCGGAATTTTTCAAATACTGTTCAAACTTTCCAAATATTTTTAGGAATCTTCCGGATATTTTTAGAACTGCCAAAATAGTTTTAGAATTCTTCCGGTATTTTTAATACTTTCCAGAAATATTCAGAATGATTTTTACATATTTTCAGATATTTTTAGAAGTTTCCAAAAGTTCCTATTTTTTTTTTAGATATTTTCAGAATTTTTCAAATATTTTTAAGACTTTCCAAATATTTTTAGGAATTACCCGGATATTTTTAGAACTGCCAAAATAGTTTTAGAATCCTTCCGGTGTTTTTAATACTTTCCAGAAATATTCAGAATGATTTTTACATATTTTCAGATATTTTTAGAAGTTTCCAAAAGTTCTAGTTTTTTTTTCCAGATATTTTTGGAATATTTCAAATACTGTTCAAACTTTCCAAATATTTTTAGGAGTCTTCCGGATATTTTTAGATCTGCTAAAATAGTTGTGGAATTGTTCCGGTCTTTTTAATACTTTCCGGAAATATTCAGAATGATTTTTACATATTTTAAGATATTTTTAGAGGTTTCCAAATATTCTTGGAATACTTTCGGTTTTTTCCAGATATTTTCGGAATTTTTCAAATACCGTTCAAATTTTCCAAATATTTTAGGAGACTTCCGGATATTTTTAGAACTGCCAAAATAGTTTTAGAATTCTTCCGGTGTTTTTAATACATGCCAGAAATATTCAGAATTATTTTTATATATTTTCAGGTATTTTTAGAAGTTTCCAAAAATATTGTTGAAACTTTCCGAATATTTTTAGGATTCTTCCGGTGAGTTTATATCCATACAAAAATGTTTAGTTTATTTGAAAATTTTTTTCTATATAATATTTAGAATTTTTCATGTTTTCAATCCTTTCCAGATATATTTACGATGACTTTTAGATATTTTTCGAAATAAGAAATTTTAACCCTAGTAACTAGTAATTTTACTATCGCCTTTTGTGGGTTTTATTATTTTATTTTCATATTGTTAAAAACAGTTTATAGTTACTTTAAAAAATATCCACGTCTCATCAATAAAAATAAACTGATATAAATCTGTTTCCTTTCCGTTTATGTAATTTCTTAAAAATACAAGCTCGGTTCACAGCAATATCGGAAGGATACATCATCCCTTTTTCCTTTTAGAATTTTGTTTTTAAATTTTTTTTTATTACACGTGTATTTTTTTACCTTTTGCATAATTTTGTCTCTTCTATCTCTTTAATTAATTAAATTTTCTTGTTAATTTCCAGTCTCCAAAAAGATTTTTACATAATAGAATGTTTTAATTCATAGTTGAAGTAAATATTTCTACTCAAAGTTGCTTTTTAGGTATATTTTTTGGCTTATGAATTTTATAACAAATTTTAAATGAAGCAAATTTTATACCTTTTTATAGGTGCCGTTTTGCTTCTCAGTTTCTTTAAGGAAACAGTATGAATACATTTTTTGCACTCTTTCAAGGGTCTCTTCAAAAGCCATAAATCAAAGTGATCGTAAATGACTACATCATTTATCATATTTTTCAGACTAAAAAGATGAATTTAGTAGTAGGAAGCCAAGCAATTATAATGGCAATTTAAAGACTTTAACATGGCTACATTATGATTTTGAGAGGTGGGACATATGTGACATTTTATAAATCTTTAGGAAAAATTATACTTTCCATATTTGTTAGTATATTCTTTATAGAGTTTAATTTGGTTTTTTATAGTGTGTGTTATAAAAATGTGACATAATTAAGAAAAATATGAGCTTTCGCTGGTAGAGTCAAAATTTCATGTTCGGGATTGAGTCGTGTTAATTTCAAAATTGATACTCGACGTTTCCCTTTTATTATAGACAGCTTTTTCAGGTATAAATCAGTATATGAACAATACAAGTCATTTTAATTATCATTATAAATTGAAAATGTTTCAATTTTTGATTACTACTTGTAAATGATGTACTCAAAATGCCGCTTGAAAAAAAATGTATGAGTTATGGTACCGGTAAACTATATTACATTATTTAATTGGATATAAAATAAACTCAGAAAGCTAACAGTATCCAAGTAGGTCAGATACGGATAGACGGACAGACATGCGGTTGTAGAGTTGATTCATGTCACTGAATATAGTAGGTGGGCTAAAATTAATGATGGTACTTCATATAAAATTTGTCCCTTACGCCCTTCGTTAACGAATTATAGGGCTCCAAAGTTAAAAATTAAAAATGGTTTTTTATTTATAATTATTAAACTAGTTATTTAAAATAAATCAAAAATTAACCGTTTATAGACACCATAAATGCGCACTTAATAGCGTTATAAACAAATCTGCACTACCCTTGTGAAGTCAGGTACGGACTAAGTCAATGGTTAATGATGCACATTTTTTTTATCTATCATTTTTTCACTTCTAAATATGACAGCTAAATTCCACAAACATCTTTTAAAGAAAAACGTCCTCGTGTGACAACTCGATAAAATTAACGGTTTAAGAGATATGTGCAATTTTATGTGGCACTGCACATCAATGGCGCGTTCACCACTTTTTTAAAAATACTTGCGATTAAAGGAAACATCTCGTATTACTATTAAATTATTAATAAATCACGATATCCCAAAAAGAAAAACTTTCAAGAATTCTAATTGCAATGTTTAATAATTTCAAGAATTTTTATCACAAAGTTCAAAAAAGTCAAGAAAATTAAAAAAATCAGGAATTTTAATCATAAACCTGAAAAATTTCAATAACTTTGATCAAAAAGATAAAATATTTCAAGAATTTTGATCACAAAGTTCAAAAATTTCAAGAATTTTGATCACAAAACGCAAAACTTTCAAGAATTTGGATTAAAAAACGCAAAACATTCAAAAATTGTAATTAAAAAATTTAATGAATTTTTATCACAAAGTTCAAAAAATCCAAGAAAGTTCAAAAATTTTAAGAATTTTAATAACAAACCTGATAAATTTCAACAATTTTGATCAGAAAGTTAAAAAATTTCAAGATGTTTAATCGCAAAGTAAATTAAGAATTTTGATCAAAAATAAAAATTTTTTTTGGATTTTGATCAAAAAGTTAAAAAAATTCAAGATTATTGATCACACAGTAAAAAAAGCAGGAAGTTGATCACAAAGTTGAAAAAATTCAAGAATTTTGATCACAAAGTAAACAAATTAGAATTTTATCAAAAAGTTAAAAAATGCAAGATTTTTGATCTCAAAGTTAAAAAAATCAAGAAGTTTGATCACAAAGTTAAAAAAATTCAAGAATTTTGATAATAAAAGGTGAAAAATTTCAAGAATTTTAATAAAAAAGTTCAAACATTTAAATAAAATCAAAAATTGGTAGTTTTTTTTTTATTCATACTTTAAGAATTTTTCTAAATACAGTCTTGTTCATTTTATCAAAAATTTCAAGGATTGGTTACTGAAGAATGGGAGAAGGGTTGTGACTTGTGAAACTACCGATAGAGGTCAATTGCTCATAGGGGGTTGATAAGAGCGGAATTTAGTTTTTCAACACCGAATGCATTTGGAAATAACAGCGTTAATGGCACGCTTTGGAAACAAAATCTAAAAATTTTGAGATAACAAATAATAACTCGTGTCAAAGAGAGTTTCGTGAAAGTGATGAATTAATAAAGTAGTTAACTCACTAGAACCGGTAACAAAATTGGATGCTTCGAACAGGACCTCCTACTCGACGAATATTGACGTCATCAAGATCCATAAGTCGCTGGTTCAAATCCGGCTCGAAGGACCAAAAATGTGTCATTAAGAGTTGTAAACTCTGTACAAAACAATTCAAAAGTCCATGTGCACTTCACATATACTTAATGATCTCAATGCGAACTGGTATAAGGTAAACATGCGACTGTGTGTCCTTTCACACTTGAATATAGCCAATCTGAGCTGATTCGCGATAAAAGTATAAAATTAAAATTAACAGGCAATGCAATTCTCAATTGTTTTTAATTTATATTTATACATATTCGGTTTTTGAATTACTTTTAATATTCTTGTAGGTCTTGTAACAAAAATAAGATATCGAATGTATTTTTGAAATAATTCTACAAAGATAGTAAAGTGACTGGTTCAGTCCAGTCCTTTTTTTTATTCATAAAAATAGTGACTATTTGTTGTGGGGAAGGATTATCGTACTAAACGATTATCTGGGAAGGATTTTCTGGGAAGGATTGTCCGAACGGGATTATCCGAAAAATATTATCCGGGAAAGATTGTGTGGAGAATGATTGTCATGGATTCAACAGATTATCCTTGTTCAAATTGCAAATTTCATTTCCCCAAGCACTTATCACTCTATCGTAACCTTAATAACATTTTGCAACAAGTTTTTATATATCGAATTGTTGCTGGACTAAAGAAAATATCTACATTTTGACATACTAATCCACTGCGTCCCGACCTAAGTGCACTAAAGACTGAGTACATACTGTATCCAATCCTGTTTTTTTTAATTTACTTTAGTTGCAGAGATTTTAATGTTAGCCACTGGTTCATTTAAAACTTTTTAAATTAAATAAAAAAAGCAGCGAAAATCGTTTCCGCCAATAAAAAGTTTTAATTCAATAATATATCCTTTTCAGGTAATAGCGAAAAAACGAGGCGTTCAGTGGACAAAAATAAATAGGTTATCGGAAATTCAAGAAGCACTTTCGGCTAATCTAGTCGAGATGATTTCTCTAGTCGAGTCGACTTTACACGAAGAGCCTTATACGAAAGACGAGATCGTGAGTGAACTCGAAACGACATCCCAAGTGTTGGAAGAGACAACGTTTACACCAAACACGAAACACATCAAAAGTTTTAAACTCAGACAAAGAGCGATGCACGTCTTTCAGGGTAAGTACACTTTGAGTCTCCGCAAGCCAATGCAATAAGGAAAATTAGTTTTAAAGTAGTCACAAAATTGCACTTAAGATCTTTTGTTAGGTTTTTAGCGAAATAATACAATTTTGTTATCGTTAACCACAAAGTGGTTTTCAATATTGAACAAGGTTGGGTCAATGTAAGTGCTCTTAAATTATATTACCATCTCCATTAAAACTGATTAAATATAATACCCATTATATTTTGACCAACGAAACTATGTAACATATATTAATTTTTAATTAAATTAGTTGATCTATCTTTAAACACAGTTTTAAACTAATTAAATTTTAATTATATAAAAGTTTATAATTCTGTCTACAATTTTAATTCATTAATAATTTCTACACTTGACAGTCATATATTTATTTATTTATTTTTAAATTTCGTATATGCTGGTAAATCTGTAGTAAATTAAAGATTCCTTAACTCTTTAAAACTATTTATTCAGATCCAATACGTCACATCCGCCTTCTTACTCAGAGACAAAGTGTTCTAGATTTGCTGAAATAAGGTATATTTCTTTTATGTATTTGCATTTAAATTCTGTTTTATCTTTATATACCTAGCACAGATGCAGGCCCGAATTAGCATCTATTTACGCCCCAGTCCAAAGTTCTAAATTACTCCACCTTCCAGGAGGTCTGGGGAGTGTGGAAGTTTTTTAGCATATTTAACTGTAAACCCCCTAAGTTTTTTTGACTGTACTTGTTGTTTTGCAAACTAACTCATCTCATATGTTTTTTGGGTTAGTTTGCAAAATAACAAGTACAGTCGAAAAACACTCCAACTTAGGGGTGTTTTTTGCAATTTTAGGGGTGATTTTTTTCCGATATTTCCTGTTATCAGTGTTATCTAAACTAAATATTAGCAAGGCCGTTCGCTCGTTTCTCGTTCGCATAACAGAAGAGACCCATTGTCTTTTAATTAACGCCCTGGAACCTTATTTTATTATATTATTATAATGTCTTAAAACTTACCTTAGCTGCATGCTGTATACAAATATTTGGAAGCCAACAAGAAGAAAACACTCCTGAAAAAAAGTAAAATAATGACTAAAAAATGCTAAAAATGAAAAAAAAACGCCAAAAAATGCCAAAAAGTCAAAAAAAATTAAAACAATGTTAAATAATGGTAAAAGCTCAAAAATTGCCAAAAAATTTAAAAAAAAAATGCAAAAAGATGACAAAAAATCTAAAAAATTGTCAAAAAACGCTGAAAAAATTTAAATAATGCAAAAAAAATCCCATAAAGTAAAAAAATACAAACATATGCAAAAAATGCACAAAAATACATGAAAGGCAAAATGAGCTAAAAAATGATAACAATTCTAAAAAAAAAGCAAAAAAAGTTTAAAAAATGTTAAAAATATCTGAAAAAATATTCGTGGATACTCGTCGGGAAAGTTTTGGGGCGACACAACCGATTTTATTGTTTTTGACAGGTGACAGTTGGAGAAATATCTTTTATTGTTCTGAATAGAGTTGTTCAAGGGCTTTCAAATGACATACTGCAAGTCGAATTCTGTGACATATTTTATCTATCATTTGTTGATAGTGACACTTCCGTTTGACAGATATCGTACAGAAACTAATGGGTTCCGATGGCTAACCCAAACCTACGGACCAAATTTCAGTTCAATCGGAGTAATACTTTTTCAGATATTTAATGTTAAAGTTTAAAATTTTGACATTTTTTTATTTTTGACAGGTGACAGTTGAAGTAATAATTATGACTGTTCTGAATAGAGTTTTTCAAGGTCTTTCTGGTGACATATTGCATGAAAAATTCCGTGAGATAATGCATCTATCATTATTTGATAGTAAGACTTCCGTTTGACAGATGTCATACAAAAACTAATGGGTTTCTCCGATGTCTAACTCAAACCTACATACCAAATTTTAGCTCAATCGGATTAATACTTTTTCAGATATTTAATGTTAAATATTAAAATTTTGTACTAGAACATTTTGCACTAAAGTGTATTGTTTATCCTTAAAATTTAAAAAATTGGTACATGTGTATTTAATCAATGTCGGTCTTGAGGACCTTCTTCTGTACCAATTTAAACCAAAATAATGGTCGCATTCTAGGCACACACCGACCCTCCATACCAAATTTCAGCTTTATTGGTCAAACGGTTCGGGAGTTATCGTGGAAGATTACACACAGACACACAGACAGACCATACGCTGGAAACGGTTCCAATCTTCTTGGGATACCTCAAAATGGATATTTCCATTGATAACTCGATTTTTTTTTTGTTGCTTGTTCACCTTACTTTCTCTCCCACGTTCCAAGTTTCCCCTGGATTTCTAAAAGATTTAATCTCATTATGATTTTTCTCTTTTTAATGTCCTTCCTCTTGTTGTCAATGTCCTAACCTTAAAATTTCTTCTTTTTACCTTTTTCTATAGGCCTTTGACAACCTTGACAACCAAAATTTCAGCGCAAAATATTAATATTTACGTCTGCTGTAAGCATTTTAAAATGAAGGATCGGCGAGAGGCTGGATACACACACTACGTGAATACAGCGCAGCAGCGGATCAGGGGCGAAGTTCATGGCTACTGACGTCACACGGTCTAGTCTCGCGCACAGGTACGTTTTCCAGCCTCTGGCCGATCCTTGATGTTAAAATGCTTACAGCGGACGTAAACAATAATATTTTGGAATCAAATTTTTTTTGATCATTTTTAAATAACGAAATCTCTCGATTTCAGTTAAAAAAATATGTCGAACCTGCCTATTTGTATTTATTGTTAAGGCTTCACCACCAAAAATTTTTAATGTCAAAATTGTATCTTGTCAATGTCAATTGTCACTTGTCATTCCTCCATCTAATGCTCGTACTACGTTGCGGGAGATGGTACGTGAACGGCTTTCTTTATTTTCACTCATGGTGGTTTTCGAACTTATTGTTCTTAATCTAATGTTTGCTACTGTTTTTTATGGCCCTACCCTACCATGGGACCAATTTTTGAAAACGTATTAACTTCAAGTTGGTTCAGTTTATGTTAACTATTTGATTACTATTGAATGTAAATCTTTTAGGCCTGATGATGGCTTTTTAGCCTAAACTAGTAGCCTACTTCCAACCCATTTATTAATTTTTTATAATACACGTGGTAATATTGACTAGGCGTTTTATTTTTGATTAAATATTTCTTATTTAAATAAGTTGATTACATAACTATTAATTATTTACAAACATTTTTATAAATATTTTTATATTTATTTTCGACCCTTAAATATTGACAATATTATTTCAAAGTTATCTATTATTGATTATCTGAAGTCTAAGCTTTATAAATATCTCTTTCGTGAATTAGCCACATATATTTGCAAATAACGAGCAAAAGAATAAGGAGCTGCGACGTATTTACACTCCATTTAGTTCCGTTGCAGGATCGCAACCGAAAAGTTAAACTGGGAAACTATATCCTTCCTGTAACATTTGAACTTTAAAGACCCGACATTCTAAGCACGTCAGCCAAATACAGCGTGTAAAAGACTTTTATCAGACGAAAAGGTCAATATCCTATTCCAATCTTGAATTTTTTTTTGTTTAAATTGATACAAATTTAAAAATTACATGAATTATGAAAATAAATTGTTTATTTAAGTTTAAAGACGAATCCTAGCTATATTTAATTTATTATTCAAAGAAAAAAAAAGTTTTGTTTGAACAAGATTAATAGTCTACAGTGTCCAAAAACTTATTTTGAAATATCGTCTATAAAATTGAAAAACATCTGTTTATAGATAACTCATGTCGCCCTAAAAAAAACATATAGATCCAAAACTTTCCAAACATCGATCATGATACGATACGACGAACTTTCGTAAATACTTAATATCCCAATTATAAAGAGGACTTTTTCGTTTTTGCAGAGGCCCTTCGGGTAAAAACCTTTCACGAGGCGTGTTCTCATCCTCATGGGGACAAAACTTTGCCAATACTGGGTCGTCTGATGACCGAAAGCCATGAAAGTCTAAGGGACCTCTACGAGTGTAGCCATCCCCAACTGGATAGGTCAGTATGCAATTAATTTAGAACCTTTTACGACTTTAATTTAGTACGTTTACAGTTTCAGATATATTTTGATAATTAAATGTTATTTACTTTGGTTGTAAATGTTAGGAAGGTTATATTATAATTTCGTTATTTTAAAATTTTTTGTTCTTGCTATTCTCTTTATAAAATAAATACAAATTATAAAATCACACTTTAGTTACTAAAATTCGGTGGTAATATTCATACATGATTCGCGTTATAATATTCAAACTAGAAAGAAATGAATATTATTTTATATGTTTTATAAATTAGGTATCTCAAGATACAAATAAAAATATATAAAACAATAACTAGATTAAATTTGATATAAGAGAGAAAGGAAGTCCACAGCTGAATATCGTAGCTTAATACGGGTTTGAGTTTGTGTGAAGTTAGCCACACTTTTCCAGTTTATTTTTGAATCTCATTCGACAATTCTGGTATGCCATAAATGCGGAATTAAAATGCCATATAGGAAATCGAGGCTCTACTTTTGAACACCCTTCTACACAACAAGGTCAAAGTTTTAAATGATGATATGGCAACAACGCTTTTCCAGTTTAGTCAATGGACAGAATTGCTCTTTCCTTTATTAAGCATCAAATTTTTCTGCTTCCTGTCCAATGCATGCGCTTGTGGTTGACACTAAACATTAGTGTATCTTTTGTTTGAATAATTGTGGTTTTTAGAAAGATCCTAATAAGAAAAAATGAGTTAGACTTCTACAGCATCTTCTTCCACATTTTTAAAGCCTGAATAGTCACTACATTAATAATCAGCTAATAATTATCCTTATTATTTTATATAATAAATACTCTATTATTGATCAATATTAAGTTTGGAGGTGAAAACTACAACTACAGAAAGAACAATAAAAAACTACTTTGTGGCACGTCATATGCATCTCGAATGGATGTCGTATGCATGACCCATAGAAAAATGTAGTATACGAGATGGTCAAAAATACGTTATGTTGAAAGTTAATCGACATTTTCCCATGCGACATGATGTCGTACAATTCAAAAATAGACCCTATGATTTCTGACGTGTAGACTGTCGACCGCAGAATGGTTTGTTTTTACTCACAGTCTTGGCTGATTTATTCAACACTTTCTTCTTGATAATGTAGAATGCATCTTTTAAACTCTCCGTGGATATGTCTCATAACACCACCATTAAATCTGCTATGAACCAGTAACATAACGAAAAAAATTTTTCTAAGGGCATTCAAAGAGTAGTAATTCTAGTACAATAAAAAGTCAAGAAAGAGTAGCGATGTGACGAAAATAAAAATACCATTGGAAAGAGGGGATCAAAGACTATACAGTGAGCATCATAAAGTGGCCCATTCATTTACCGGCCCGCCTGTGTTGACAGTACTGGACTGAAGGCATAGACTGTCCAATCCAATCCAAAACGACAGTTAGTCTGCCGGTTGGACACACACTACAGTGTATTCCGGACGGCGAGCTGAATATGGCTACCAGGAACAAAAAATTGTGTTTATTGCAAGTGTTATTATTAACGAATACACTTAAAAAGTCTAAAAAGAGATATTGGGTAAAAGAGTGGTTGTTAAAAAGGAGTAAATATTCACATATTAATCTGGCTATAGACTTAAGTAGTTCTTCTGTGGGTTTAGCAAATTAAAAAAATTACCTACGAATGGACGCAAGATGTTTTCAAATGGTACTTACCCTTACCCAACCATTTATTACCAATCATGATACCAGATTGAGAGAAGCAATTACAGAGGTTTTTTTTTTCCTGAATCGGGCGTGGGAGATCCCAACTGCACTGAGGCTCTAGGCCTATTGTGCCCCGCCAGTTTTCACATCAGTCCCGTACTCTTAATAAAGTCAAGAATAGTCCTGATGTTAGCTTTCGCTACCTCTTCGGGTTCAGGATCCTGTACCCCAAAGTGCCATTCCCTTTCCCTCTTCAGGTCTCGGCAATATCATAATACATGAAGAGGAGTTTCGTCCTCTTCCTCACATTTCCTACATAGGGAATCTTCTGATACACCTATGGGGTTCAAGTGTCTTGTAAGCTCGCAGTGTCCTGTCAGGACACCTAGTGCGGTTTTGAGTTTCCGTCTTTTTAGGCATAGTAGCAGATTGTCTTTACTCTTGGATGGACCTTCTATAAGTGCTTTGGAATTATAGAGGTTAGTGACTTTAAGGTTTTTAGCCACAGGTCGAAGAGTTGAGGACTTAAAATTCAGTGCAATAATTTGACCTCAATTATTAGGAATAATTATAACCGAGAAATGTAAATACATTTACCAAGATTTAATTATTTATTTTATTTTTAACATTATCCAGTTTAACTGCTGCATTAACACTTTTGCTGTTTATATGTATTAATAAATTCGATAATAAATTCTCGGTTATCCATACTTTATAATAACAAACTCGCACGGCCTGAAGCAAAAATATCACTTCCATTTGAAGATCTGGGACGACAGTTCGCAACTGTAGGTAAAAATTGGCCGGCCGGCTCTAGCAAGGTTGTTCACGATGAACTTTTGATTGTGCTGAAGTTGGTCACAAAATAGTGGCCAATGGTGCCACTCAACTTGATCACGTTTTCATCGCTATCGTCATAAAATAGCAGATTCCATTCGATTGTAATAACTTGAATTTTTTGTTCGACCGACAGATGGCGCGATTTCCAATATTTTGTTACGTTTTTTGTACCACCCTGTATTTTTATTATTCCTTTGCTCGGAATATTTGATTTCAGCTCGCTTCATATCCCTTCTCTAGCCCTGCCTCTCTTTTAAGTATTACTATAAAATGTCTTTCCCATGTTACCAACTCTTTCTGTGCCTCTACAGTCAAAACAATTGACTTATTTATCGTCTGTGCTGCAAATTTAAAATTTTCTTTCTTCTGCTCCTTATATAGAGGTTTTTCTTGGACCAAGTTTTTTATTGGACTACGTTTTTTCTTGGACCACGTATTTTCCTGAACCACGTGTTTTTGGACCAAGCGTTTTCTCTTTGGAACAAGTTTTGTTTTTTCCTTTGGGCCACAATAGTTCTTTTTCTTTGGACCAAACTATTTTTTTTGGAGCAAATTTTCTGGCTACAAGTTTCCGTTGGAGAAGAAATAAAAGAAAAACATCGAGTTATAATTAAGAATAAATTAGTTTCTGGTCATAGTCGAATCAATAAATATATTTAATAACAAAACAAGAAATATTTTATAAAAAACATTGAACCCAAAAGAAATAAAACTTAGAATTCGAACATAAATAAAAGGATATTCAACACGGTACTACAGAAATTCTTTCACATCGTGCTGTCATCGATGAAGGTCAAAACTCATTGCAGGCCAAAAATGTCATAGAACGAAATAGTGCTCGTTTTTGTCTATTTTTCAATAGTGCGTGCTCTGGTGCCACTCCATAGATGAAAGTGCCACTTTTGGCACAATTGTGCTACATTGAACAACCCTGGGCTCTAGTACTGTCGACACAGGCTGGCCGGATTCCGGTAAGAGAATGGGCCCCTTTAGGAAAATCGTCGAGACACATCGACCTTTGATTTCTACAATGTATTTTTTTGTATGAATAGTTTACCCTTAATTTCATCTCTTACTGGAGGAGAACAACCCTTTCGAAAAATTTAAATAGCATTGGTTTTGCATTTTGAACTATTTTTCTGATAGGCAAATTCAAAAGACAATGTCCAAAAATGTGTTTTTATATACAAATTGTTACTGGTGTTTTATGCGTTCCGACTCTCTCACAGATAAAATGTCTTTTGTTCCTGCGCAAGGTGGATATTAAATGTATTCATGGTTCTTTTTTTAGATAAATACATCTAGGGTTTGAGGATTGTTTTATATATAAGGAACTTCTTGTCTAATTACAGTTTGCATCTGCAGACTATTACCCAGTATAGTTGTTTAAGTCTATACCTAATTGTTTTATTTTCGCGAAAATGTGTCTCCTCCACAAAAGCTTTACGATCTAAGGGGGGAGGGACAATTCGCCGCCGCCGATTGGCCGACGGTCGATTCGTCGCTAACCAGTTCGCCGCTAACCATTTCCCGCCAAAAAATATTAATGGAATTCAGTAAGGATTTATCCTAGGGTAAATAGGGTATACCTTATTGAATAAAGCATAAAATACTGAATCAACCTAAATAACTAAAATTTTTTTTTTTTTTGATTTTTTCCGAATACCCTAAAATTCATTTTCAAAAAAGTAAAGGCATTAACATCCAATTTATGATTTTTCAGATCTTTTAAAAGACACTTCAGTAATAAGAACGCTTATTTAGGATATCCTGTCATCTTTTAAATTACACTTAATAATTATCTGAGAACCGAAATCTAATTCTAATAGGCAGGTTCGACATTTTTTTATTTTAACTGAAATCGAGAGATTTTGTTATTTAAAAACGATCAAAAAAAATTTGAGCGCAAAATATTAATATTTACGTCCACTGTAAACATTTTAAAATCAAGGATCGGCGAGATGCTGGCAAACGTACCTATGCGCGAGACGATGTGTGTGTATCGTGAATACAGCGCAGCAGCGGGTCAGGGGCGAAGCGTTCATGGCTACTGACGTCACACGGTCTAGTCTCGCTCACAGGTACGTTTTACAGCCTCTCGCCGATCCTTTTGATCGTTTTTAAATAACAAATCCTCTCGATTTAAGTTAAAATAAAAAAAACTAAGAAAAATGTCGAACCTGCCTATTAGGGAATTAGTTTGAGGAACATTTTGGTTATAAATTGTAATATAGATTGAAATTTCATTTTAAATATAGATAGAAGTTATTTAGTTATTTTATTGATAATGGAAAGAAAAATACGCGGAATATTAAAAAAAAAAACAAAACTGATCTTTTTATAAGTTTATTATACCTTTATTAGTGTCCTTTATCGCCCAGTAAAATATCTCAGTTTTATCTTAAAATCTTGCTTAATTCATGATATTTTTCTTAAATTCTATATTATTTCATACTAATTTTATAAAATTTTATACAATATATTATAATGAATTATTTTGTGTCTTTTTTTACTAGGTTGGTAGAAATATCGAAAAACTACACTTTGGGCACAAGACTAACTGGAGCCGGTTGGGGTGGTTGTACAGTCTCGCTTTTGTCGCCTGAAAATATTGACAAATACTTGGAATTTCTGAAAGAAAACTATTATAAGGAACTTGGTTTTCTTGACAATTTGGATTCGGTTTTATTTGCGACTTCTCCTATGGGAGGAGCCTGCATTTACGTTTGAAAAAAAGAATTGGAAAAGGGATTTGGATACAAAATAATTTGTCATTAAACTTTTAGCAGCTACCAGTCATTTACAACAAACAGTATAAAATAATTTTACAAATAGTAAAAATTTTTTTTTTCTGTATTATTTATCAATTTTAATTCGTTCACTACCTGAAATATTTGTTGATTAAAATTTACAAAATCTTATGCAAATATTTATAATCGAAATAAAAGTTTGATTAATAAATGTTATTTAGTTATTTTTTTTGTTGGTGTTGGAAACAGTATTTTACTACTTTTATATTGATATATTTTTTTAACTTAATAAATGTCAACATAAATATTTGTTTTATTTAATCAGAATAAAATTAAAATAAAAAAAAAGATAAAAATTATATATATTCATTATTCAGATCGAGAAAAATAAATACCAATCTGACGATCAATATCGTATTTTTTTCCCAAATTTTGTCATATATCTTTATTTAAACAATTATACTTTAATCAGTTTTAAAATATTTATTTTATACGTCAAAGTGATACTACGATTTTTTTATAAATGAGTCTACGCAATAATGCAAGAAAAAATTTTTATTTTGATGAACATAGTCACAAAAAAATAACAAGTTATATATGATAAAATTCAAGGTTAAAATACAGTTTCTATAAAAATCAATTTTTATAAAAATATGCCATTTTAATCTCTTTGTAGACTTCCTCAATAGCAAACTGAAAAATTTACCTGTATTTTAAATTTAAATTGTGAGTACAAAATTAATTGTTTGGGTTCGTTTTGCTTCTATTGGTATTAGGAAGATTTAAATTTCATTTTCCTACTAAAAATTCAAATAAGGGGGTAATTGTTTTTTAACCAAGTTTTAAAAGTTTCAGATTATGGATTACTACTTCACCATAACTTAATTCAACTCCGGCGAAATTAAAATAAAAGTGTTGATAAATATATCCTTTAAATAAACTTTAGAAGGTTGTAATTTTCGCATAAATATATTTTCAAGCTATAAATGAATAACACTAAATCCTATATTCAATCATAAAAACAAGTATTTACATCTTACTGTTATTACTTACTCAACTCGGGATTTATTTCCATTATTGCTGACGATCCAGCTTTAAGAGAATCCTTAAAAAAAAAACTTATGAAGGAAAATCGCAGACGTTGCGAAAATTCTCACGAATTCAGTAGCAAAAGCCAAATGATCACCATCGACAAGTTTGGAGAGAAAAATCTTTTATCGTAAAAATGTAAGTATTACTCTGATCAGTTTATAAAAGGACATAACAATTATAATATTTATAAATTGTAAGCGTTTATTTTATTATGTATAATATTTTATTAATTAACAAACTTTAATACATCTCTAATTTATATGAAACACGACTAACAAAATATATTAATTTATATAACACAACATACATAATTCAACTAACTTTTGTCCGTCCTTTTGGATTATTTATATTCATTTTACTTGATCTGGAACGCTCACGTCGTTTCCAGAATAATCGATGGATTTCTCGCGCGCTACTTGTGAGTCACCAAGATTCGGTGTAAATTCCATCAGACACAGTGCAAGAAATCAGTAGTGATTTTTTTTCAATATATCTTTAACTATAAACCCAAAAAATATTTATCTTCCAGGAATTCAAAAAATCACTTATTTAGGTAAAAAATATTTAAATAATGTACAAATATCGTAAAATTCATACCTATCATACGCTACTGAAAGTAATTATTACTTTCCCGACCCACCTCCGAGAACGGAAAGTATTGTGAACGAGCTAAAAAAATTTTCGAGATAAAGATGAAAATATCCATTTTGAGGTCATCTGAGATCATTAAGACCATTTCCAAATGGAAGTCTGTCTGTCTGTCTGTGTGTATTCTTCCACACGTTTAATCCAATTGAGCTGAAATTTGGTATGTAGGTTTGAGTTAGCCGTCGGAAGAACCCATTATGTTTTGGACGACATCTGTCAAACGGAAGTGTCACTATCAACAAATGCCAGATACAATATGTCAGAAACAAAAAAAATCGGTTGTTTCGCCCCAAAACTTTCCCGACGAGTATCCACGAATACTTTTTCAGATATTTTTAACATTTTTTATAATTTCTTTTGACCCTTTTTTTGCTTTTTTTTAGAATTTTTATCATTTTTTGGCTCATTTTGCTTTTCATGTATTTTTGTGGATTTCTTTGTATTTTTTTGTATTCTTTTCATTTTTTTGTTTTTTTTGCATTTTTTTACTTTTTGGGATTTTTTAGATTTTCTGGCATCTTTTTGCATTTTTTTTTAATTTGTTGGCATTTTTTGCACTTTTAGCATTTTTAACATTATTATACTTTTTTTTAGATTTTTTGGCTTTTTTTGTATTTATTTTCATTTTTACCATTTTTTAGCATTAGTTTACTTTTTTCAGCATTTTTAAACGTTCTTTTAATTTTTTTTTGGCATTTTTTAACATTCTTTACAATTTCCTTTATCACTTTTTTAACTTTTCGGTTTTTTTAGCTGATTTTTTGCTCTTCATGTATTATTGTGCATTTCTTTGTATATGTTTGTATTTTTTTTTGCATTTTTTTGCTTTTTTTTGGATTTTCTTGCATTTTTAACGTTTTTTAGCGTTATTGAAATTTTTTTAGACTTATTAGCATCTTTTTGATTTTTTTTTGTATTTCTTGGAATTTTTGGCATTTTTTGCATTTTTTAACATTATTTTACTTTTTTTGACGTTTTTTAGATTTTTTGGCATTTTTTTTGATTTTTTTTCATTTTTACCATTTTTTAGCATTATTTTACTTTTTTTCACCATTTTTACCTTTTTTTACTTTCCCGACCCACCTCCGAGAAGGGAAAGTATTGTGAATGAGCTAAAAAAAATTTCGAGATAAAGATGGAAATATCCATTTTGAGGTTACCTGAGATGATTAAGACCATTTCCAAATGGAAGTCTGTCTGTCTGTCTGTCCGTCTGTGTGTATTCTTCCACGATAGAGGCCACACGTTAAGTCTGATTGAGCTGAAATTTGGTATATGGGTTTGGGTTTGAAACTTTAACATTAAAAATCTGAAAAAGTATTCATAGATACTCGTCGGGAAAGTTTTGGGGCGACACAACCGATTTTTTTTCTATACTTACACGACTTCTAAATCAGTAAGATGCTTGTCAATCATTTTTGAAATAAAGAAAATTCTTAGCAGATATATGTGGATGGTCGGAAAATTTAAGGTAAATTATAAGTAAATTAGGAAAAATCTAGACAACTGAGCAAAAGTTCCGCTAAGAGGGTTGAGGGTTGGATATTGCTATATGCAAAAAACGACTTTTTCATAATCGATTTTCAGTTAATCTTAAGAATTTTTTATTATTGCAAATATGCATTGAAATTGATGAAAAAGATTAATTTTCATGCATTAAATTAATGGTTTTGAAATTACCGAAAAATTTGTTTAAACCATAAAAAAAATACGTAAAAAATAAATGCCGTTTATTCAGATTTTTTCGTATTTTTTATACATAAACAATTCAGTCAAATATAGAAAAATAAATGTCAAAAAAGTTTCATTTTAACAACAATAGCCATCATCAGGCAAAAAAAGTGTACAACATAACCAAATAGTTCACAAAATTATTTTTGGTATGAAAATTAAATTACATTATTAACTATTTTTTAAATTGAAAATAACCAAAACCACATATAACTACAGTATATAACAATGGTACAACGAATATTAAGGTGCAATGGGTATTAAAGTAAAATTTTTACTAGACATGTTACAAAATTTTATTGTGATGATCCTAATAAAAGAAATAATATAAACGTATAAAAAAATAATATTCTTTAAGCAAACCTTATCCATAATTATTAAAATATTTTAATTACAAATTGATATACAAATTTTAAAATGAGCTTTTTAATTATTTTATTCCAAATTGAGTAAAACAATGAAAATATAAATTAAGTTATGAATGAAGGTAAATTGTATTATTTCTTTAATAAATATTCATAAACAAAGGAGTCTTAATAACTAGACTGTAATGTTTATTCAGGCTATGAAAACATTTACCCAACTAGACGAGTAGAATTATATAGTTTTACACTTATGTAAATATAAATTTTTCATTTACTAGAGACAGTATATATTAAAACAAACATTTTACACTCTAGTCGTTAATTAACAACAAACTGAATTATATAATAGGTATCTATGGATGGAGGTTTTTATTCTTAGTTTAAATAATCTTATGCAGTATCGCATAAAACGAGTCAATTCTCTAACCTTAGCTTTATCTTTCGAATTTCATATTTTCAGTTTTTTTTATAGCAGACATCACCCTTTCGAACCATTTTTTTCTCGGCCGCCTCTGTGTTTTTATGCTTGATGTTATGTTTGATTATCCATATAATATGCATATTTCTTCATTTGTTCTCCTCTATTCTTCAACTGTTTTTATTTTATTCCGCCGAAGATTGCTCTCAGTATTTTACGTACCCAACGCTCCAAATTTTCTTCCTGTTTTTTTTTTGTTCCATGATTCACTTTCGTGTGTTACAGTGGATTTTTTAATGGTATTATATATTCTTATCTTCATCTTTCTTGATTTCATCAGTTACTGGACCATTCTAATTTTTCTATTCCCTTTGGCAATTCTTGACTTTATTTCTTGTTCTTCGTGGGAACTGCTGGATATTAGTACTCCCAAATAAATATTACTCTTTGGAAACTGTAGTCCTTTTTCCTTGTCGTTTTTACTATCAGATTGTCTGCGATACTTCTAGTTTCTCCAAGGACCAAATATTTTCTTTTTTTTCGATTAATTTGCAGTCCTAGAATTTTTGCTTGTTTTGCGAGATTTTTTGTAATTTTCTTGAGCTCATTCTTTGATTTTTCCAATACAGTCAGTCATCTGCACACACAATGCGTTGATGTTCGTTATTAAAAATTGTACCATCTATTTTGACTTTCTGATAATGGTTTCTAGTGCTAAGTTGAATATAACAGTTGATAGCGGATCCCCTTGCCTTACCCCGTTTCAGACCCTGAAGACAGTTGATTTATACCCGTTCCAAGTTATTTTGTTTCCTATCAAAATAGTCATTTTTGTTAACCTGATCAATTTACCCGGTAAGCTTCAAAAAGTTGATCTCTGCTAACTGTATCATACGCCTGCTTAAAATCTAGTATTTTGTGCTCATAACAGGTCATTTTAATTTCCTTTAAAGTAAAAACCTGGTCCTAAATCCTGCTTGGTACTCTCCTAGTACTTATTTAATTGAGCTCTAATTAGTACATCGCAGCTTGATAATAAGTGGCCAAGTATAGTTACAATATTTGTTCGTTGTGTATAGTTTTTTTTTTGCTACTTAGTGCTCTTTTATAATGCCGCAATTTACCAATATTGAGCTGACGGATATGATTACTTGAAGTCATTGAAAAGAGGCCAAAGATGAGCAGTAGCATGTGTTAACAAGAACGGACGCCACTTTAGACAATTCCTTTAATGCACTATTTATTGTATTCTGTATTTTAATTATTTTCGAGAAAAATGTACTAGAATACGTCTGCTTCGCTTTGTTTTATTTTCCTATCACATACTATTTCATAATATGGAAATATTCGCCTTTAACCAAGGATTTAATGGAAAACGTGCCATCATTTCGATATCATAACTAAATATGTCTTATTTACACAATGCTTCAAAAGTGATTGATGGACAATCTACGTTGCTTTAAGTAGGGATTTAGGGTAACGGAAATGTGTGTCATGTTTCTAAATTTTTATTTTCCAAAACTTATTAAGGATAAGATTAATGACGTAACTTAACCAATTGAAAATTAATTGTCTTTCAGAGGGTGTAAGAGAATGACACGGGTTCGGCGCGGAGTGGTAATATTTTTAAAATTAAGTGTTTGTAATTAAATTTGATTGGCTTAGAATATATGTGCTATGATCAATGATTTGTTATTTAACAAATTTATTCAATGAAATAATTAAAATAAACATGATTTAGATAAACTTTCAGTAAATTCTCATTGATTACAGACGGTATTTAAGAGATTGAAAAACGTGAGCTGCAAAACGTTATTTATACAAACGTATAACCGTACGTTAATATGAGATAGTTGAAATAACCTCCTTTGTTCAACTAAAAAAAAATATGTTTAAATTTCAACGTATAACGTTAAAAAACATTTAAACATTTAAAAACGAGCAATTCACGTAGGTGTATTTATTGGGTATTTTAGGTGAACATATATAGTTCCTTATTTTGCTATTCTAGATTAAAGAATTGTTTGTAATTTAGCACATGATAAAAAAACCTTCTGACAAATTCATAATAAGTGAAAAACTAAAAAAATCGGGATGTGCCAGTATATTCTTGAATATTTTTTCTGTTAAATACAGTTTTTTGTGTGATAGGAAGATGGTATAGTTAAGATGATTAGTTCCTTTTATGAGGAATGAAATTTTCTAACAAATTAATAAAAACGGCTGTAGAAAGGAAAATAAATTTGGGTTCCTTTTACGAGAAATGAAATTTTCTAACAAATTAATAAAAAGGGCTGTAGAAAGGAAAATAAATTTTGGTTCCTTTTATTAGGAACGAAATTTTCTAACAAATTAGAAGGAAAATAAACGTTGGTTCCTTTTATGAGGAATAAAATTTTATAACAAATTAATAAAAACGGCTGTAGAAAGGAAAATAAATTTGGGTTCCTTTTACGAGAAATGAAATTTTCTAACAAATTAATAAAAAGGGCTGTAGAAAGAAAAATAACTTTTGGTTCCTTTTATTAGGAACGAAATTTTCTAACAAATTAGAAGGAAAATAAACGTTGGTTCCTTTTATGAGGAATAAAATTTTCTAACAAATTAATAAAAAGGGCTGTAGAAAGGAAAATAAACGTTGGTTCCTTTTACGAGGAATAAATTTTTTTAACAAATTAATAAAAAGGGCTGTAGAAAGGAAAATAAATTTTGGTTCCTTTTATGAGGAATAAAATTTTCTAACAAATTAATAAAAAGGGCTGTAGAAAGGAAAATAAATTTTGGTTCCTCTTATGAGGAATAAAATTTTCTAACAAATTAATAAAAAGGGCTGTAGAAAGGAAAATACATTTTGGTTCCTTTTATGAGGAATAAAATTTTCTAACAAATTAATAAAAAGGGCTGTAGAAAGGAAAATAAATTTTGGTTCCTCTTATGAGGAATAAAATTTTCTAACAAATTAATAAAAAGGGCTGTAGAAAGGAAAATACATTTTGGTTCCTTTTATGAGGAATGAAATTTTCAAACAAATTAATAAAAAGGGCTGTAGAAAGGATATTGATATTTTTTAAACGATCAAATATTTTAATGTAAATGATACTTTAGTTGATTAAGAAGCTTTTATAAAAGAATGATTTTTTTTGAAAAATTGATCATAGGACGAAAAAATAAAAAATTTCTGCGCCAGTATATTCTTGAATAATTTTTTTTCTGATATACTTTTGTTTTGGTGATAGGTTATTCTGATATATTAGGTAAATAGAAACTTTTATTAAAATGATTTTTTATGAAAAATTGATAATAATAATAAAGGTACCCAGAGTAAGATATTTTGGGGGTAAAATGCTACTTCTGCCTCTTATCTTACGCCCATGGTAATGGTAAAAAAATTAATTTTTCCATAATTATGTGACTCTTAAATCAATAAAAGTGCATTAAAAATTTTAGAACTGATTTTCAAACAAATTTTAATTTATATTTAAAACGCAAGGATTGTAGGTACTCTTGAATTAATCAAAATTAATTTGTTTTAAAACAAACAAGTGCATTTGGTTACTTTGCTGCATAATGTTAATTATAAACTAAATGTTGAGTGTTTATAGGAGCGAATTACATTAGATAAAGTATATTTTCCACAAAATAAACAGAAAAGTTATATTTTACTGTAATTTTCCTGTAAATTGCGAAACTATAATTTTCTATTTCATGAATGCTCAGCTTTACTTTGATTATAATCATATTATAAAAGTTCCTAAAAGGTCGTCGTCGGTTTTCAAGCCATTCATTTTGGTAGACACTTTCCTATTGGTTATCATCCTACCTTCGCTTTATAGACACGTGTGAATGTGAAGTCAATTAGTGTCTGCAGAGGCGTGCCGTGACAATTGGTCGCACGTTTGCGACTCGAAAAAATATTGTATTTTTTGTTTTTTTACTGCAGGTAAATTTTTTGTTTATTTGTTTTTTCTAAATCCAAATCTAAAATTAGAATTCTAAATTTTACAAACAAAAAGACCCCTATAACTTGTCTATTATAATAGGCACAAACTTGCCGCAATACAATTTTGTGTTTGTTTTTTATACCACAATTTTTTTAATTTCAGGTACTATAACTTTTTATTTTAATAAGCACACACTTTTTGTTTATTTTTGGTTTTTTTTATACCGAATATAAATTTGATATCAGACTTTTAAATAGGCACAAACTTTTTGTAATACAATTTTTTGTTAATTTTTTATGATGAATATAAATTTGAATTTAAACTTACTCAAATAAAAGAATAATTTTTACAAATTTAAAACTTAAGATAAAATATATACAAAGTCTATCCGAAGAGCTAAAAAAGAGACTCATGTACCGGGTGTGATAAATTTACTAGTTAATACAATACCCGGTAACACAGGGAAATGGACCACCCCTTTAACTTTTTTAGGTATAGGTCGTTCTTACTGAAATTATAAGTGAATATATTAGATGTAATTTCAGATTTTTTGACGACGTACACAATCAAAATAGCTGACTTCCGGTTTCGCCGGAAATGGGCCAAATTTTTTATTTTTAAATACAACACCATGTATATTTTGATAAATTCGGATTCTACGGGTCAAAATACATACCGTCCAATGGTCAAATGTCACTTTGACAGGAAATTAGATTTTTGCAAAAAAAAAATTTTTTTTCAGTGTACTTTGCTATAAATCTATAAAATCGTTTAAAAATGAAATAGGAGTGCACAAAAGTGTTACTTTTTTTAAAGATCCGCTGTGGTCTAGTTTATAACAATTTTACCAAAATAGAACCAGAATTTTCCACTAAATTCATTTTTTTTTTAAATGACACCCCCTTGGATCACCTGGACTTTTATGAAGCCCATTTTGATATAATATGCACTCACTTTCTGCTATACATAAATTTTTAAATTAAAAAAAACTCAAAAGTAAATTTTTTTTAATCTCTTTTCTCAGTGTAGGTACCTATGATTTACCAAGGGGTGTCATTTAAAAAAAAATGGTTATAATTAGGCCACAGCTGATCTTTAAAGAAAGTAACACTTTTTGTTAACTCCCTATTTCATTTTTAAATGATTTTACAGATTTATAGCAAAGTACACTGAAAACATTTTTTTTAAAATCTAATTTCCTGTCAAAGTAACATTTGACCATTGGATGGTATGTATTTTGAGCCGCACAATAAAAATTTATATCCATAAATAAAAAAGTTATAGGGTTGATCCATATCCCTGTGTCACCCGGTATAAACCTCCCATATAAAATTGCTGATTAGACCTTGTATGAATTTCCACTCATACAAAGTCGGTCCTCTGTATGCTGTATTACGTACACACAAACAACATATGCAATAAAGGTCAAAAAATGTCGGGACCACTGTAAACACCTACGTTTGAATTTTCGAGTGAATTGTCAGTGCCGCGGCCTGAGGGCTTGGGTTAAGATTTATAAAATTAGTTTTTTCTGCTTTCTTGCAAATTTTAACCTGTGTTTTTCTAAATTGTGTTTATTATTTAATCAAGATGACGTTGTGGATACCTCTTCTTGGGTTTTCTGATAATGAAACGGACGGAAGCTATAAAAAAGAAAACTTTAAAAAATATAATCAATTTCTAACTAACCGTACTATAGCAAATATACGAACGGTTATTAATGAAGTATATGACAGTGGTAAATGGATGAAATGTGTCCAGAATGTCATAGAAAAGGAGAATAAATATTGTATTTTACCTTCTATTGACCCCAATACTATAACCCCAAATTCAGATTCAAGCTCTGAAAATTCAGATAATTAATCTTTTTGATAAATTATCATGGTGTTTTTTGGTAGTACTCTATATTATTAATAAAAAAAATACTAGTGTAGGTATATGAAAAATCAAATTAATTTTGAAAATAAATTATATCACGCCACCCATTCTTTACAAAAAATTTGCCAACGGTCGGTAGATATTTAGTTTTTATGCCCTTTCAACTGACTTCGTATAAACTATACCTGCTACATTTTTTTTGTTTTAATAGGTGTACACTTTTCTTAATACAATTATTTGTTGATTTTTTTGCTCAATCAAAATTTGAAATTAGACTTCATAAATGTTTAAATTTCTATAATTTTTTTGTCTCATACAGGGTGAGTCATAACTATTGGGACATATTCTAAGGGTAGGTTATTTGGACCAAAATATGTCCGTTGAACCAAATATGCCTCAATAAAATGTTGCCGTGGAAAAATATACATAAGGTTTTTATTATCTTAGATTTTCTAATAGTGGTCGCCACGTGGGTGATTCCTGATGATGAAATTGAATTGAAAATTATTTTTACGAAACTTTTTAATGATCTTCATTAGAAAATATGACTTAAACATCATTTTGACGTACTCTTGTTTAAATACGATATTTTCAACCGTTTTTGAGAAAAACCACAATGAATTTGTTTATTTTATGATTTAAAATTCCACTAATGAAAATTAGTAGAAAGTTTCGTCAAAAAATTTTCGGCTCAATTTCATCATCAGGAATCGTCCACGTAGCGTCCCATATAACAAAATGTAAAATAAATAGAATAAAATTCCTTGTCTAAAGTTATGCATCTGTGTCGATTTTGTTTTAAGAATTTTTAAATATACAGCAAAATTATTGGCAAAAAAAACGGAAAAAATTTTCAACTTTGACACCCTGTATATTTTTCTATAGCAACATTTTATTAAGGCACATTTAGTCCAATCGCCATATTTTGGTCCGTGGTATATGTACCAATAGTTACGTCTCACCCTGTATAGGTACACATTTTTCGTAATACAATTTTTTACTTTCCCTTTCTCATGAAAGGGAAAGTATAGAGAACGAGCAAAAAAATCGGGATATCGATGGGAATATCCATTTTGAGGTCCCCGAGAAGACTGAAACCATTTCCAGACTAAGGTCTGTCTGTGTGTCTGTGTGTAATCTTCCACGATAACTGCCGAACCGTTTGACCAATCGAGCTGAAACTTGGAATTAGTTTTAGAACATAAAATTTCCGACAACTTTTGTCATAAAGTTTTTCCAAATTTCCAATAGTTGTACCAGTAGAGGGCGCACAAAAAATGTGCATGTAGATTTTCCTTAGTTTTTCTTGATTTTGGGGACAAACATTGCATTTTAGTGAAAAATGTTCTGATGAAAAGTTGTAAAGCACCAAATTTTTTTTAACTTTTGTGTTTAACTTTTTTTTGTAATTTCCCATAGTTTCGCCGCTAGAGGGTGATAAAAATACACTTTTAGGATTTTCACCTTTTTTTTAATTTTCAAGACAAATTATGCACTTTAGTGCAAAATGTTTCAATACAAAGTTTTAGAGCATAAAATTCCCTAATACTTTTGCTCCAAAGTTTTTCCGGAATTTCCAATAGTTGCGCCACTAGAGGGCGCGCAAAAAATGTACATGTAGGTTTTCCTTAGTTTTCTTGATTTTGGGGACAAACAATAGATTTTATTGAAAAATGTTATAATGAAAAGTTGTAAATCACCGAATTTTCTTTAACATTTGTATTTAACTTTTTTTCGAATTCCTCATCATTTCGCCGCTAGAGGGCGAGACAAATACATATTTAGGATTTTCACCTCTTTTTTTAATTTTGAAAATAAATTATGCACTTTTGTGCAAAATGTTTCAGTGCAAAGTCTTAGAGCATAAAATTTCCTACATCTTTTGTTTTAAACTTTTTCCAGAATTTCCAATAGTCGTGCCACTAGAGGGCGTGCAAAAAATGTGCATGTAGGTTTTCCTTAGTTTTTCTTGATTTTGAGGATAAACAATGCATTTTGTTGAAAAATGTTCTGATGAAAAGTTGTAAAGCACCAAATTTTCTTTAACTTTTGTGTTTAACTTTTTTTCGAATTCCTCATAGATTCGCCGCTAAAGGGCGAAAAAATAGACATCTAGGATTTTCACCTCTTTTTTAAATTTGAAGACAAATTATGCACTTTCGTGCAAAATGTTTCAGTGCAAAGTTTCAGAGCATAAAATTCCCTACAACTTTTGTCTCAAACTTTTTCCAGAATTTGAAATAGTTGTGCCACTAGAGGGCGCGCAAAAAATGTGCATGTAGGTTGTCCTTAGTTTTTCCTGATTTTGAGGACAAAAAATGCATTTTAGTGAAAAATGTGCTGATGAAAACTTGTAAAGCACCAAATTTTTTTTAACTTTTGTATTTAACTTTTTTTCAAATTACTCCGCTAGAGGGTGAGAAAAATACACATTTAGGATTTTCCCCCGCTTATGTCATTGTCAATATTAAAATTACAATTTAGTAGACGTATTTATCATCGGCTCGCTATTTTTAATGTGTTCCATAAATTAATGTAATGCTTATTATTTTGTAATTAAAATAATTCTATTCTCTACAGTCGAGCCGGGAAAGTTCTGGTTTGACGTATCCGATTTGTTTTGCTGAATCCAAATTTAATTTTACACATACAATAAAAAATTTTCACGTTTTAAAGTTTTATACCGTTATAACTTTCTTGTCTAAATAGGTACAAATTTTTTAATAACAATAATTTTTTATTTACTAAATCAAAATATAAAATCAGAATTTCAAAATTTCATGAGATACAGAAATTTATAACTAAATTTTGGCAAAATATAGTTTGCACGTCTCTGAACCTTATCATAAAATCAGTATTTTTCTCATTTTTCAGGTGAAATATTAAGTTACTTTTTCATAATGAAAATATCATAAATTTTTTACGGTAATCTGCAATTAGAAAGTTTATAAAATTATGACCCCATTTATCTTGATATAAACTGGATTTAATTATGTAGATATTTAATAATGCTCTCGGCAGTCAATAATTTAATAATCATTTGGATTGTCGCACTTTTATTAATATAAATACGTATTATATTAAGTTATTTTGTAGATGTAAACGTATCTTAAATGACATATAGTAGTTAGTACAATGTGAAAATCACTAATTTCTTTGGTATGGTTAAAAAAGGAAATAACCAGCACATTACATATTAGCCACCTGAAGCGCACATCTGCGCGCTAGGGTTCCTTCCTCTGTACGATTTTCCGAGCTTTCTGTTTTCAGTTGGTTATCTGATTGTCCGCTGAAAGCTTTACGGACTCAAAAGGCTGCGAAGTCACACGTGTGTCTAGATATATCGCTTTTCATTTTTTTTTTTCTGGGATTTTTCGGCGCGTGATTTTTTCTTTGAATTATTACGATCATCATGTGGGAATAAATCATGTAAGAATTATAATTGTTGTTCTTATAGATATTTATTGTAGTAGACATTTTGAAATTTATTATATTCTGTAATTATGAAAATTAGAAAACTATATTCTAATATTTAACTATAAATAAATTAAAGGTGATCGTAAATAATTAACGTATTTAACAAATATGTCTTTTGAATAACAAATAAAGAATGTTATGTATAATTCCTGAATAATACTAGTGAAAATAATAATTAAATTTACTTAATAAATATCTAATACATATAAACTTTTAAATATTTTTTTATCTTCCAATTGCCTCTTTATTCTTATTTATTATGATTTAGAGAAAAATATTTAGGCAATAATAAAAATATGGCTTTGATAATACTTAAATAATACTGTTAACTATATTTGTGGACTGAAGATGGCTATAAGCCGAAACTAGTCCCTGTTAAGAATTTAATTTATTTTTGATAATTTGACTACATGGTTTTAATAATAAAAATAATTAAAAGTGAAATTTTGAAGCATGGGTAATGCCGGAAAAAATATATGGAAAATATGTCTCATATTGGAAAAGCACGAAAAAAAAAATCATAAATTTCAATTCAATCTATTTTTTACATAGATAACAGTTTTTTTAAAATATTTTATAATGGGCCCGAGAAAAACGTATCGACCTATGCGTAGGGCCTGTTTAATTTTTTCAGCTTTTCCCGGTTAGTTTGTCAATTAATGTATTTTAGTTATATAACAATTTATCAAATGGTTGAAATTACTTATGGTATACCACAAAGAACCGTTCTGGGTCCACTTCTGTTGCTTCTATATATTAATAGTATGCTTTCCTTAAATATTCCGGATGAGCTCATTAGTTTTGCAGTATTGCAGATTTTATCGTTTCTTCACTTGGCAAGAGTTGAAAGTATAATAGAAAATGATTTTCTTATTATAAGTAAATAGTTGAAGCTTAATAAATTGACCTTCAACTCCAGTAAAATAAATTACTTACCCGACATAGTTAATAATTATTTAGTAATTTTAAAATCACTCTGGATTCAACAGTTTTAATAATTTATTATTAAAAGTTAATAATAACCACTTTTTAGTGTCTTAGTTCTTAAAAACTTCACTTTAAGTTCAAAATTTAAGTAGTTAAATTGTCTGCGCAAAAAATTAAAGCACACTTTTTAATTTAATTTTTTGCGCTCTTTTCAAATATGCAAATAGGTTTTGAAAATTTCAATATACAGTGTGTTGTCTCAAGGTCACAATTGCTTTTTATTTTTTTGTTAATCCGGACCTGGATTTTTCTTGTGATTAGTAACTGGCTCATTTGGTCTCTGAATAAGAAACATGTGTACCAAATATCAAAGAAATGTTCGGGTTGGTTCGAAAGTTATGGCCCCAGGAAGAAATTAGCAAAATCGATAAAACACCCTGTATCTCGGTTACAAAGACCGCCAGAGCACATAAATGTGGTATATCTAGAACCGCCTCGGTGACCTCTATTAGCGTTTTAAGTATTTCCGTTTCCCAATGAAACACCCTGTATAATCAGTATATTATTGGGTGTCCTTAATTTAAGTTTTCGTTTTATTATATAGTATTTTCTTTATTAAGGATTGACAATTGAATTTTGAACTTACACCAATCAGTCAGTTATTAACCAATCTAACCAATTATTCTTTAAACAAGAAAAATGTTGCTACTTTTTATAAGTCTAAAATCTTAGCCACTAAACGGCGACAAAATTTTTTTTGCAAAAATTGTTGTCAGATTTGGAGTGCGATAAAATAATTACACTCTATTTTGTTAAAGTAGGGTCAAATGTATACCGGGTATAGGGTCATATAAATGCGTCAAATAAAGGAGAAATGCTAATTTTTTTTCTATTTCGATACAGAATTCTCCTGAAACATTTTCGACCGATTAAAAGTCTGTATCGTTACCATAGCAAGTAAAAAAAAAATCAGGACATTTTTCTCCTCCTTGGAGTAAAGGAGCATGAAATTACACTGGAATTTTTTTGACGTTTATAGTAAAATGGCATTTAGATTTAAACAAAAAAGGTAACTTTTGGTGTACATCGCAAAATTTTAGAAACTGCTTCCAAATGCTTATCTTTGATTTTTTAGTATTATCTAGGATCAGATGTTGAACTTCTTTTCTAATTACGTCCTGGTTTTCTCTTCCAAAACTAGACATTTTGATAAAAACACTATAATATACTTTTCACTTTTACACACATGAAAAATGAAAAATAAAAAAAAAATATTATCCTTTTGAATTAACATACACAGTCTACTATTTAAATTTAAAATCCATCAAAAACCGTTATTATCCTAGTATTTTTACTTTCCCGGACCCATCAAAGGGAAAGTAAGGTGAACGAGCAAAAAAAAAAAATTTGAGATATCGATGAAAATATCTATTTTGAGGTCCCCCAAGAAGATTGAGACCATTTCCAACGTCTGTGTGCCTGTGTGTCTGTGTGTAATCTTCCACGATAACTGCCGAACCGTTTGACCAATGAAGCTGAAATTTGGTATGGAGGGTCGGTGTGTGCCTAGAATGCGACCATTAGTTTTGGTTTAAATTGGGACAGTGAAGGGTCCTCAAGACCGACATTGGTTAAATATACATGTAACAATTTTTTGCTTTATTTAAATTTTAAGGACAAACAATACATTTTAGTGCAAAATGTTGTAGTACAAAGTTTTAGAGCATAAAATTCTCTATAACTTTTGTTTCAAACTTTTTCCAGAATTACCAATAGTTTCGCCACTAGAGGGCGCGTAAAAAATGTGCATGTAGGTTTTCTCTAGTTTTTCTTGATTTTGAGGACAAACAATGTATTTAGTGCAAAATTTTCTTGTGCAAAGTTGTAAAGTATCAAATTTTTTTTAACTTTTATCAAATTCCTCATAGTTTCGCCGCTAGATGGCGAGAAAAATACTCATTTAAAATTCCCTACAACTCTTGTATGAAAATTTGTCCCGAATTCCCAATAGTTTTCACACATGATTTTAGGAGATCATAATTGTAGCAGTATGATATATAACGTGCGCATGCGCAGCTTATGTCATTATCAACATTAAAATATTAATTCACCATCGGCTCGCTATTTTTAATGTGTTCCATAAATTAATGTAATGCTTAGTATTTTGTAATTAAAATAATAATAATAAATAACATATTCTCTACGGTCGTTTTTAATAATAGTTTGGTGTAAATTTTCTCATCAAATACCACTCTAGCTTTAATTAAAAACAGAATTTTTTTTTTCGAATACGAATATTTAGAAAAAATTTCCAGTAATTGAAGTTCTAGTGGTATTACTAGTGAAAACATCCCTATTAAAAAAAATTAAAGGATATTACAACATTAATATATGTAATTTTGTATTTAAAAAAAACTATATGTTCTCATTTTTATAGATATACACAAAATTATTTATTATATATCTTTATTCACTTACATTAAATAAACAAAATGTATTTTGGATCGACCTCTATAATTGCTAATTAAACTTTCACTAGATGTTAATTAGCATGTGTAAAAATTAAAGTGTATAAATTATATAGATTTAATAGACATAAAAGATATAAAATATATAAGATAATGATGTTTTAATAAACATCTAGTCCAATAAACGTATTTTTTATTGGACTGTTAAAGACATGTTTGTAACCAAAAAAATATACGGTTACCTGTAACTTTTCAATTTTTGTTTATTTAAATATTGTAGCATTTATTTACTTAAATTTAAATAAACAATATATTTATTATGATTAAAATTAGAAATTAATTTATGCAATTAGAACAAAAATAAATTGGCCATTGGTTTCTGATTAAACTTCATTCACATCTGTTTAAACTAAACAAGACAGACCAGTCAATTTTCCTCATTACCCTGTCAAAATGATTCGCAATTTATTTGATGCTATAGCAGCAAATTACAAATTTTATTCGTTAGTTCACAGTTGATTTAAAGAAGATGAATTTTCCACGAGGCTGACCTAAAAATATGAAAAACATGTTATGTTCTCTTTCGAGATGTTTTTATTAAATTTATTCCTTGTTTTGTAAAGGGATATATAATTTTATTCTCTCGCTATATGGATGTTTATAGCCTTTAGTATAACGTATTTTAAATTTTTTGTTATGAATAAATCGGATGGTTCACGACGATTTAGAAAAAAAAACCGTTGAAAACGTATAGAACGACCAGTAGAAAATTTATAATAGCTTTCCAGGACACTTTTATATTGAATGTAAAAAAATGAAAGGTCATAATTTTTTTTTGTCTAGTAAAATTTAGTTGATATCGGTCTGACTCTACAGGGTGGTTCAAATTTAATCGGGATTTCGTCAAGTCAAAATTGATTATTCAAGAATATTTTAAGAATATTTTTAGAGTTTTTCAAGGTTTTTTCATGAATTGTTCAAAAATGTTTCAGGGATCTTTCAAGGATTTTTTACGATATTAATTTTTAGGGATTTTTCAAAAAACAGGCAACAATTGTTTTTAAACAGTATTCAATAATTTTTTAAAAATACTTTTTTTCTGTTTTTCCTATTTTTTCTTGTTTTTCTGTATTTTTCCCTACTTTTCTTTAATTATTCCTACTTTTTTCACCATTTTATTCATTATTTTTTACTGTTTTTTTCCGATTTTTCAATTTTTTCCCATTTTCCCTATTTTTTCCTATTTATACTATTTTTTCTATTTCTCCCAATTTTTTTACGTTTTCCTACTTTTTTATTTTTCCCATTTTCCTATTTTTCTTACTACTTCTGATTTTACTATTTTTTCTTGTTTTTTCTATTCTTCTCTAATTTTTTCAGCTATCGTGGAAGATTACACACAGACACACAGACTCACAGACAGACCTTACTCTGGAAATGGGTTTAATCCTCTTAGGGAATTACAAATTAGATATTTTCATATATATATCTCGAATTTGTTTTTTGCAATGGCACCGGTAAAGCAAAAATGAGAAAAAATTAGAATAATTAAAAAAAAATCATAAAAAAAAATTAAAAAAATACAAAAAACCATAAAAATAATGAAATAAAAGAAAAAAATTGAAAAAACAACTACAAAAAATCACAAAAATAAGAAAAAATTCTGAAGAAATAAAAAAAAGGCTAGAAAAAACATTGGAAAATCATAGAAATACGGAAAAACAGAAAATATTTGAAAAATCGGAAAATGTTTTAAAAAACTGGAAAACTAGAAAAAAATAGAAGAAATTTGGAAAAGACAAAAAAATTCAAAAAAAATCTAAAAAAAATCATAAAAATAAGAAAAAAACAGAAAATTTTAGACAAATCAGAAAAAAACTTGAAAAAACTTGAAAAAATTTGAAGATTGAAATCAACTAAAATATTATCGAAAAACTTGAAAACATATTGAAAACATCATAAAAATAAGAAAAAATAGAAAAAGTTGGAAAACCAGAAAAAACTAAAAAAACTAGAAAAAATATTGAAAAATTCATAGGATTTTAAGGATTTGTTAAGAATATGTCAAAGGAATTATTTAGGATAAATCAAAAAATTTTTAAGGATTTTTTAAGGACTCTTTAAGAACTTTGCAAGGACTTTCCATGGACTTTTCAAGGATCATTCAATTATTTTTCGATCATTTTTAAAGGAGTTTTTAAGGATTTTTTGAGGCCCTTCCTTGAATTTTTGATGACTTTAATTTTTAGGGATTTTTAGGAATAATTTAAGAAGTTTTCAAGAATTTGTTAGACATTTTAAGAATTTTTCAAAATTTTTTCAGGAATCTTTCAAAGATTTTTTATAACTTTAATTTTTAGAGATTAGTCAAAAAATTTCAACAATTGATTTTTAAAAAGTATTCAAGAAGTTTTTAGGAATAATTTAAGGATATTTTAAGGACTTGTTAAGAATTTTCAAGAACGTTTCAGGGACGTTTCAAGGATTTTTCAAGAACAAACCTGTGGCAAATTATGTGTTTTAACACGTATTTTGCTGAAAAAATACATTCAGAAATGGAGTATTCACAGATTAAAAATTTTGATTTTTTTATATGACGAATGCGCAAGTTTTACATGTTTTACAAATTAAAATGTTTATAACATTTAAATTTTTCTCGAGCACATTCTACTGCAACCAGCTAGTGGGCCCAATACTCTAAAAAATGGCCAAAAATACATTTTTGGCATGGAGATTCCGTTAGTAATCAGAGAGATTATCAGTGAACCTTTTGCTATAATTTTGAAGGCCTTGAAAGAAATTTCCACTTGCTAGATCAGTGTAAACTTTTCGATTCACCTAGTTTTCATTTGATTCAATTAATCGAATGGTGTGAAAATGAAATAATTGTTTCATTTTTGGCCACTTTTTGTTGCTTCCGGTCCACATTTCAGCAGCGAAATTCTTGAAGTCGACCTTTCGACAAACAAATACTTAATGAGAATATTAGAGAACTTTTCCAAGAATTTTTGTAAATTTTTTCGTTTTATTTTCATTTCGCGATTCGTATAAATAAGAAGAAATGCTCGCATTGTACACAACTATTTTAATTTTTAAAAAGATAAAGGAAAACATTTGAAATTTTATAAAAAGCCGAAATTAAAATCATATGTACCTAAGTTATGTTATTAAATCAGTATTTGTAAAAATAAGAAAAAAATTTTACCGTAACAATATTAAAATTTAGTGGGCTTTATATTTTTTTATAATTAATCCGTCGAACCGAAAATGCTATAAAATGGGATTAATTTTTTAACTTTGATCTTCAACTAATTGCTTTACGAATTAATTGAATATAATAAACTCTACCTTTTTCGTTTATCGTGGCTGACGTTAACATTCTAAACATACAAAGTTCATTAAAAATGAAAAATTAATTAATATTTAAAATTAAAATACAGAACTTTGTATAAGAAAAAATGACGATAAAAAATGGTAATATTTGTAATATTAAATTATTAAAATTAAATCGCAATAATAAAATTTGAGTTTATATGATTAGCTAATATATATTGAAATAATAATCCATATACTACAAGCATAAAATAAAAAATTTTACATTTACAAAAAAATTATTCCTCGGCTGCTTTACTGTCCACTATCAAAATTCATTTATATCTTCGGTTTTTTTATTTTTTTAATATTTTTTCTTATTCTTCTATTATCTTCTTTTCTATGGTTTTGTATTTTTTTCATCAAATTTGCCAACATTTTAAACATTATCTGTGGTGTTTCTACTTTCATCTGATCTACATCATGTATTTGAATATTTTCTCCATCTTCTTCCCTCAATTACATTTTGTTATATTTTGTTTTAAATTTCCTCTACCAATTAAAATTACCAGTTTCTCCTTTATAAAGAAAAATATAAATAAAAAAATTCTTACCACTCCTGGTCTTAAAATTTTATAAATTTTGTTACTTCCAACGATGTTAAAGTGCCCCACGTTGGGCGCCATTTATAAAATTCCTTGAGTGACATTTTTCATCAGGTGGATTGTTTGTCATTTTGGGTGGTATCAATAAAAGTTAAACTTGTTTTATATTAAAAAAAATTAGTATGTGTGTGTTAAATTTTGTTAGAAAAAAAAATGATGATGATGAAGGTTTGTCAATGAATTTTGATTGAAACAGGGGAAAGAATTTTGTTAGAGGATATTAAGATTGATTGGAATGGATTCATAAATAAAAATTATAGACAAGCTGTTATGGAAAATAAATTAAAAGTAATACAAAAAAATCGGTTGTGTCACCCTAAAATTTTCCAGACGAGTATCCAGAGACGAATGTTTTACAGACATATTGCAAGTCAAATTCCGTGAAATATTGCTTTTGTCATTTTTTGACAGTGACACTTTCGTTTGACAGATGATGTACAAAAACTAATGGGTTCTTGGATAACCCAAATCCATATACCAAATTTCAGCTCAATCGTATTAAACATATTAGCTCTATCGTGGAAGCATACACGCAGACAAATACACAGACAGACAGACATACAGATAGACAGACTAAATGGTCTCCGGGGATCTTAAAATGTATATTTCCATCTTTCTCGAAAAACTTTTTTAGCTCGTTCACAATACATTTTTTCCACGAGCGAATTTGAAAAAAACATCAAGACTGCATTTTTTTTCACAAAAATTTAAAAAAACAACAGAAGCAAGAATGCGTTTTCTTGCGCACGAATTTGAAAAAATAGAAACAAAAAACACATTTTTCCACAATAAAACTATAAAAAAATTCAAAAGTATTTTTTCACAGACGAATGTGGAAAAAAGCGAAAATGCATAAAAAAATTAAAAAAAAAAACTGCGTTTTTTTTTCAGATATACATTGGGAAAAAAAATAAGAATGGATTTTCCACCTAAAAATTAGAAAAAAGGCATACTTTATTTTACACAAATTTGAAAAAAAAAACAAAAGCAAGAATACATTTTTCCTTATTCAAATTTGAAAAAATGCAAAGTGCATTTTATCTCACACAAATTCAAAAAGAAACAAGCAACAATGCATTTTTCTACACGAATAACTAGAAAAAACAGCAAAAACGTATTTTTCACACATAAAATGGGAAAAAAGCAAGAATGTATTTTTCCACACAAAACGCATTTTTTGTTAACAAATTCGAAAAAAAAACAGAAGCACGAATGCACACTCGAATTTGGAGAAAAACGCAAAAATGTATTTTTCCACAAAAAAATTAGAAAATATATCAAAAACCCATTTTTTTACATATAAATTGGTAAAAAAATAAGATTGCATTTTTTCACATAAAATGTCAAATGACCTTGGTATAAGTACGAATTTATATTGATCATCATAATATTGATTAAATCGACTTGACTGACATCTTGAGTTCATATTTTTACTTAGTATACAAAAAACGAGATTAAGTTCAATTTTAGTCAAATATAGAAACGTAAAATTTTTTCTATAAATCTTAAAAAAATTGTTTAAATTGTTTTTTTGCATTTTCAGAAAATTGTTCATATTTTGCAGGAATTTATAAAAAACAGAAGATTATCCATAACTGTTATGTTTTAGAATTTGCAGTAATTCTTGATTTGCCGATTTTGCAAAAAAATTTTCACCAGGATTTCCTACAATTTTTAAAATTTTCAAAAATTTCAATAAAACAAATATCAAATCAAACACAAAAAAAACAATATGTGATAATTTCGTTGAAAGTGTCATTGTTTTTTTTAATACATTTTTTATGAAGAAAAAATAGTGTATGGTCAACTTTAGTAACAAAAATCTAATCACACAATAAAAATAAAAAATTGTTGAAATTGTCGTTTTTTACTTTCCCGACCCACCTCTGAGAAGGGAAAGTATTGTGAACAAGATAAAAAAAAAAATTCAAGATAAAGATGGAAATATCCATTTTGAAGTCACCTGAGATGATTAAGACCATTTCCAGATTGAGGTCTGTTTGTTTGTCTGTCTGTCTGTCTGTCTGTGTATATTCTTCCCCGGTAGAGGCCACACGTTTAATCCGATTGAGCTGAAATTTGGCATGTGGGTTTGGGTTACGGAAGTGTCACTATCAAAAAATGACAGATGCAATATGTCACGGAATTTGACTTGCAATATCTCATTTAAAAGTACTTGAAAATTTCTATTCAGAACAGTCACTATTATTTATCCAACTGTCACCTGTCAAAAAAAAATGTCAAAATTTGTAACTTAACATAAATATCTGAAAAAGCATTTGTGGATACCCGTCGAGAAATTTTTATGACGACACAACCGATTTTTTTTCCTTTATTTGCTTCTAATTTGCCTTTTTTTGCTTTTTTTTACCTTTTTCTATCATTTATTCGTTTTTAAACCTTTTTTTATTTTTTTTAACTTTTTTCGACTTTTTGTCTTTTTTGCCTTTATTTTGAAACTATTTTGCCTTGTTTGCTTTTTTAAACTTATTTTGACATTTTTGGCGTTTTTTCTTTTTTCCCTTTATTTAGTCGTATATGGATCATTTTTTGGACTTTTGTTGATTTTTTTGTTACTTTTTTTGCTTTTTTTGCCAATTTTCACTCTTTAATTTTCAAGTTTTAATTTGTGCTGTAATTTAATAGTCCAGTCCGTTAACTATAACTTTTAAAATAAAATTTATTATTTTTATTTGCACTAAAAACAATCAAACTATAAGTTTTATAATATGTTTAAACAAATAATAATTTTTACTTTCCCGGTCCCATCAAAGGGAAAATATAGTGAACGAGCAAAAAAAAACGAGATATCGATGAAACTGTCTAAAGGTCTTAAAATAGATCCTTGCAGAATACCATTAGAGTTCGTGAAAATTTTATAATCATTGGATTTATTTTTTAATACAATTCGATCAATATTTATCAATATTAGAATAGACGATCTTATATAATTAAAATAAATACAGAATTAATAAATTTTTAAATAAAGATAACACACTAATAAAAACATTTTTTTTTATTTCAGTTAATCCTCTCCAAAGTCTACCTAACATAACTTATATTTTTCTAACCCGATATTGTGAAGTGAAAACTTTTGTTTCTATAATATGAAGATAGTTTTAATATTTGTTTCCAAAAAGTGTTTTCGGTTATGAGGTTAAAATACGATTTTCTCATTGTTGAAGAATAAACTAAGAGACTGCAAAATGACGATTCTGCACTCATGCTGTTGCTGGAGATCAGTTAGAAAAGGAAGTTATGCTTGTGGGATTTATACAGCGGTAAGTTTTTTGCTATTTTTTTTTTGTTTTAGTTGAAAATCTTTATAAAAACTATTTCGGTAATATGAGAATAAACAAATTTTCGCATATGTTCAGAAAAATGGCTGCTGGAGCCTATTTAAAAAAACTAGTGATGCTTGTTATCACATAGGATAGATACATGTATAAAAAATAAATATAAAACAAGTTATCTCTAAAACCTGTAGAATGGGATAAAATAATACTAATAGTAATAATAGTAGTTTTCTTAGTGTATAGCAAAATTCGTTAATAAAAAAAATTTAAATAAAAAATCTTTAAAACAAAATCACCCAGTACAGTAAATCCTATAGTTAAATTGAAAATAGACACTGTCAATGATTAGTCAAGCTTTTTAATTTTTAACGTAAATAAATTGTTAATAACAAAGTTAAAAAATAACAATTTTTTAATTTTTATAACGGGAATCGCTTCTGAGACCTTTCAAAAATAGCTCCAAAAAAGGAAAAAAAAATCAGATTTGTTATTTAATAATTATCGCACTTACAATGTTCATGTTCAAGTATAAAAAAATTGTTAATTAACTTATGCATAATTAATAGAAAAATCGCTATAAAAATTTTTTGACCACGGATTATTGTTCAAAAATCTTTCCAGTAGGTGCTAGAATTTTTTCAATTTTTAATTTTTATATTTAATAAGTTTAAATAATATTTATTTATTAAAGGTCCAAAGTGGGCAGCGCTTATGCAAGCCGGAGTCCCCGTTTTCCGCCGTATTTTCAACACTCTAGGAAAATTGATCCTACAGTTCCGGGACGGTACAGTGTTTTTTAGTAAATTTCCTCTTTTTGAATCTTCTTCAAATTTGGAAAACGTCAAATGGTTTTTGAGATATTTGCAAAAAACCAAACACCATTTTTTTCAGTTAATTCTTTATAACGTTTGCCATTTTTGCAAGCGGTTCTTAATTTTTTTCAAAAATTATCTACACGCCATTACAAATCGTTCATATTTTTCGGAGGCGGAGAAAAGAGTTTGACCCAAAAAGCACTTGTTAACTAGACTATAAATACTTAATAAAAATAAGAACTCTAAGTTTTAAAATTATTTTTTTTTTGCGGAAATAGTGATAATAATTTTCCTAAAATCCGCAATTTTATATATTGTTATTTGTCCAATCAAAATTTAGTTTTCTACCATTAAAATTTCTGATTGCTGAAATTTGATATTGTGTCTTGAAAATTAAGATCCAATAAAGAAACATAAGACATCAGTTTTTATCAACAAAGGAATTTTTTTTAATCTAAATCTTCCAAAAAAAGTGATGAAAATTATATACATGAAAATAACTAGCGATTTTTTTTTAAATAACGAAAAATATAAAGAAGAGATAATAGCGTACCTTATTAGGCGAAATATGAACCTATAAATGTCCTTTGTAAAGAGAATTAATTGTCAATATGCGAACATCGGCTTGGATCTTTAAAAAAAATATATAATAAGTTAGAAAGAGTAAGCTGAGAATTTAAAAGGTAGGTACGAATAAAGGAATTTTCATACAGAGTGATCTGGAATTTGATGAGTAATTTTTTGGCGAAGCCGCTTTACTTCTTGGTGGTACCTACTTTAGGTGGAATTTTGTGAAAAAAATTAATACTGCAGTCATTAACTTAAATCTAACAATTAAGAGCGTGATGGATTTTCTCATTTTTTCAAAAGTTTACTGAAATATGTAAAAAATTACTACATACATACAAAAACTGCGATAATTAAAACTATCAACTTTCTCAAAATTTTTATCAAACTCCTATATTTATAAACATGTTCTAATATGCTTCATATTCATAATTATCTATTAGATTAATTAATTGCAAGGAATATATTTTTACCCCTTCTATTTATTCATATTTTTTATCATAATTTGTTCCTGGATTTACTTGTTCCATACCTCGTATCTTTTATATGAATATATGTTACATAAATATGTAAAAGTGCTTTGAAACGCAGATGGTGTATATAAATTTTATGGATTAAGATGAAATTTCACATGAGAATGTGTTTTCCTATTTCTATTTAACTGGCAGTATTTAAATTTAAGCCTTCCCCAGATGTAAAGCATTTATCTTAATTGACAATTCATAATAAAAAAATCTCGTATACAGAATATTTTACTCTGATGTGGATTAATGGAAATTTTAATTTGCACAATACATATCATTATTCATATGTTTGTGAAAATCCTCATGTTACAAAAACGATTAGCAAATGTTTAGCATGTAATAGATATAATAATTATTCATGACGGTTCAAAAACGAACGAAAATTGATGAGGCTTTTAAACAATCTTATAAAAGATAGGGAGAAGTGAAATGGGTCTATAATTATACAAGTCTTTTTTCATGCCATTTATAAAATTTTCATTTTTGTGGAATAAAATTCACTATAGTTTGTAGGCTCAATTTACAAATAAGATATCGTTCACAATAATTTTCTGATCCGACTAAATTTAGCTCCAACCGGTATATCAATATCAATATTGAATGCGATCCATTAGGACAAATGTTATGAATGCGCCCATACAACTGCCACTAAAACAGTTCGCATACACGTTATTAATGAGTTCAAGGTAAAGTGAGTCCTTCAGAGTTGACATAAAGTTTGCCGACCCGAATAATACATAGATGTTGAGTTATCAGAGGTTAAACAAAAATTCCTCTTAGGATGATGTAAAAATAGCTTTAAAAACATATATTTAATAATTTATTTGTTTCAAGTTGGTTTATTTTATTATTAATTTATCTCTAATTATTGTTAAAACCACCAATAATTGACATTAGGCCGAGCGAGGCACACATGAATTCTATCAAATGAGATTGTGAGATAAAGATAATTCCACGTCGTGGACACTGAACGAATTATGAATATTACTATTCATAATTGTTGAAAGAATACTAGGCTGCGAACGTTGTGTGGACTTGTTGTAATAGAAGTTTGGTTCAAAAATCACATATACGCTATTGCGTGGTCGAATAAAAGAATTCGAAGGACCACCCTATAATTATTACACGTTTATTGGAGGTGGGAGAATAAAATATATCGTCCTGTTTTCTGTCCTGTTTTCTGATACTAATTTAATGTTTGATACAGTGCATTTAAATCAAAGGAAGTACAAGACATAAATAGTTCCGAATATAGCACAATACATTTAACAACACATATAAAAAGAGACATAATTACAAAAAAAAGGTTGTCCATATGAGTATATCCTGGATCGTGTCCTAAGGAAATCTAAATTGTTCTAGTAGTTTTGGCAAAAACGCTCTCATGCACGATGATCCATATGATTGATTAATTATAAGATAGACCCGCGATCTTAGCATATTTGTAATAAATGGGAAAAGATCTGTTATCTTAAATTCCACACATTAGATATTCCATTTAAGGTTTAAAACCATACACAGGTAGATTATGAAGCACTATATTAATTTACATGTTAACGGCACAACGGTTGACCACACCACACACAAGAGCCGTTGTTGAGAAAAAATTAAACTAAACAGTGGCGTAGCAGAATTTCAAAAGTTAAAAGTGATTTTAACAAATGTGTTAAAATAATTCCAGGATTTCGAAGGACCAAACTTCTTGGGTAGAAGTTAAACCAATATGAATGTTAAAATAAAAATAGTATTTGAAATTTTAACGTAATTTTTTATTCCAGTATGAAACATGAACAGAAAAAACATAAAGCGGCACACGAAGTTAAATTATGAAACCGAAACATGAATATTTAAATTGAACGCAATCACTTCACAATATTCCAGTGAAATTTATCCAGGCACAACGAATTTATATATCTGGAATCCGAGATTTTTCCCCTACCTTATTTTGTCGATTAATCCTCAACTGGTAGTCATGGTGAAGAAGGTCGTAGCCACTATTTTAGGTTATCATTATTTTTATTGATTAAAACACACGAGATAGATACTAATTAATTTATTGGCGAGAGATATTTATATATAACCCTAAGTTGGTCCAAAACATTAAAAAGAATAATTAAAAATAGTACTTTATAAGTTATTCAAAAATTTTGTTAATTGATTGATAAAGGAGCAACAATTACTCAGTTCCCAATTAAGCAGACTCTCATTAATAGCTAAATAAACAACCCCCTAAACGTGAAGCCCGAATTTGAGCGAAGTTGTAAATTAACTGTCGTAATTTTGGAAAATGATTTTTAAAGTTACAGACGGAATTATTGTCAAACAGCAAAATGCTTCCTGATTGGTTTAACCCCCATGAGCTTCCCGGTATCACCTTTAATCTTACTAGACTCTAATAAATAGGAAATGAGAGTGTTTTACTATGCGTATCCCCACTAAGTGCTGCCCTCTAATACGACTAGCTATGTAATTAGAATCCGCGCCATATAATTTAAATCTAATCTATCGATTACAATCATGAACTTTGGATTTTATAGGGATGGAAAAAGCCGCCAAAAAACCATTATCCAAAGCCATGTCCTGTCTTCCAATTATTCTTACTAATTTAATTACACAGCCCCACAAAAAAAAATAAAAGTTCATACACAAGAGAGTGACATATGTATTCCCATGTATTTTTCGACGCTGAATCCGATCCCGAGCTCAGAATTGGGCCTACACGTCTGGAATTGGCCCCAGAAGCCGAAAATGGCCTGAAATGCGGTTCCCGAGATTAGGCGAACTCGATGCTGAATTTTGGAGCTAAAGCCGAATTTGGGCTATAAAAGTTTATAGCCAACTGAAATTCCGGGTTTGGGTCCGGGAAAATGACCCATTGGGGCGTGAAACTGGCCCCTTGGGGCAGGAAAATCCTGTTTTGGACGTCCCGGTCGCAACCGTGGTATTTTCATGGACTTTCCAATTCTGGAGCTGAGACTGGGTGTGAAAAGTATTTGGTCAGCTGAAATTCCCAGTTTGGGTCCGGGAAAATAGCCCATTGGGGCCGGAAAATCATATTTCGGACATACCATTCGCAACAGTGGTATTTTCCGAACAGGGAGTTTCACATGGCCATAAACCTGTCAAGCACAGTCTAATCTACAGGAATTAGTACATAAAAATCCCACTGTTGCGATTGGTACGTCTGAAATATGATTTTCCGGCCCAGTCTCAGCTCCAGAATTGGAAAGTCCATGAAAATACCACAGTCGCGACCGGGACATCCAAAGCAAGATTTTCCCGCCCGAAGGGGTCATTTTCCCGGACCCAAACCCGGAATTTCAGTTGGCCATAAACTTTTCGAGCACAAATCCGGCTTTAGCTCCAAAATTCAGAGTCGACTTCGCCTTATCCCGGGAACCACATTTTAGGCCATTTTCGACCCCTGGGGCCAATTCCAGACATGTAGGCTCAATTCTGAGCTCGGAATCGGATTCAGCGTCGAAAAATACATGGGAATACATATGTCACTTTCTTGTGTATTTTTGTGGGGCTGTGTTATCTGACCAACATTGGATCCAAAGCCATGTCCTGGCTTCCAATTATTCTTACTAATTTAATTATCTGACCAACTTTTAAAAATGTCAAATATAATTTACTAATACCACCCTGAATATAATTCTGTTATATATTTTTAATGTTCTGATAATTTTTATATCAATAATAAAATAAAACAGATAAACTTTCTGTTAGATCCTCTTTTTATTTTCTTTCTACCTGAATCTGTTCCTAATTTTATCCATTTTAGGTGCGCATTAATTATTTTATCCATTAGCATATGCATAATTTAATATCGTTAATTGTATTCTGGATATGAGACCTTTATAAAGTATTTAGCGATGATTAAAACAGATTGGAAATGGGTTCTCGAGGGTCTAAACTTTATGTTGTTTACTGAAATGTTTTCGGGAAATTCTTACCTAAAATATGAATATTGTATGTTTAACACATTTTATAATAATGTTGGATTATGTTTAAAAGTACTTTGTATTTTAATCCTACATTTTGTTGTGAAAGAATGTCCTAAATAATTACATGATAAACCTATAAATATTCAGTATATTTGATATCAAATTATTAATTATTGGGTTATGAAATTTCATAACAAATTAAATTAACTGTTGGTCGAATTACTTAATGGCAATGCATGTATGATACAAACTAGAATAAATCAGGATGGTCTGTACTAAATTTTAATTTGAGTAAAATTTGATAGTAAAATGTATTGATTATATCTAATGACCCTTCCGGTATAAATTGATTTTTAAAAAATTTTACATTTTGAAAACAAATTCTTTCACTGACCTATAAAAATAAAATACGAAAAACATCAAAACACAAAGAAAGATCTGACAGATGATTTCTCAGACGTGCCATCGTCTATTATTTACTTTCAAAGTGTGTCATATTTCTTTGTGACAGATGGTCCACTTAACGAGATTAATATAGAGTATTAATTTTCTTTTGTTATTTGCTTTGCAAGATAAACTATCATTGATATTGATAAATCGAAGATATGCACCGGATAAAAGTTGATAGATTTTATTCGTAATATGATAAATTTTAAACATTAATGGATCAATTTAAATCATCGTCAATAATATTAATTCGGTCAGCACTGGAAGTATTAAAATCCTGAAACAATTTGTAAATATTGTTTTACTTAAAATTACTTTTCTCGACATTTTAAATCACCCACAACAAGATTAAGTTGAAAAAACTTTCATGTACGTGGTCTGGATGGATCGATGGAAAGATTGATGGATGGATGGATGGAAGCATGTGTAGACGATAACTCAAGAACAAGACGTCCATTTTTTAAAAATTTTTCGCCAATCGTCATGTCGGGTCAAGTAGAAGGGCATTTTTCCTGTAAGGGGTGGAAACTAAAGGGGTTAAAATTTCAAAAAATTCATATCTTTGCCATTTTTAAAAATATTGAAACAAGTCATTAGATCCTTTTCATATGATAAATATTATAAAATTAATTCACTTCAAACTTTTTTCGATTTAACGGTCATGGGTGGAACTGGAGTTTGTTGAAATTTCAAACAAAAATCATACCTCCGCCATTTTTAAAAATATTGCAACATATTATTAGACCTTTTTTATATGCCAAACATTATGAAACTAATTCACTTGACACTTTGTTCGACTTAGCCTTCATGTGTGGAACTGAAGAAGGGGATTGAAATTTCAAAACATTTATATCTCCGCCATTTTTTAAAATATTGAAACATGTCGTCAAACTTTTTTCATATACTAATTATTATAAAATTAATTCACTTGAAATATTTTTCGATTTAACCTTCATGGTTGGAACTGAAGGGGGTTGAAAGGACCAGGCACTTTTCTTATGGCGGTTGGGTCCCGGGCCGTTTTTTTTTAAATTTAGTACACATATTTCTCTAGTCATATGCATTATTTCTGCTCGTTGCACCGTAACTCTAAAAATACAGGGTGGCTCAAAAAATTGGCATTCAGAACATTGTGGTTTACTCTACTAATTAAGTTAGTAATTTTAAAACATGAAATATTGTCAACAAATGCGTTTAAATTGAATTTTGTGGAGAGCAATGAAAACTTTCTTCCTAAACTAACTACCAGCATACATGGTATCTGATAAATCTGTGATTTATCCAATTCATGTATTTTTCATTGAAACTCCCTCTATTTTTTACGTTCTTGAATTCGCACTGATTACAAAAAAATAACCTACGCTAACTTAGAACAAATTGACACTTGAACTATTAAGACCTATGACCTACGACCTATGATACACATGACCCATGACTTATGACCTAAACTTTACACATGTATGAAGTGTTCTATACATAATACCAGTTGTCCCATAAAAATCCGAATATTAATAACAAAGTTAGTCCCTAATGCCATTTTTGTCTTTGATTCTGCGCATGATTTTTCTTCTATGCCACATTTGAAATATACACACTAGAGTCAATTTTTTAATTATTTGTTTTTCTAGTTTTTTTATACACTTGATATATATTAAGATATTAAGATTCTTATAAAAAGTGACTCTAGTATCGGCTAAAGGAAAGCAAGTTTAAATAAAATCGATTAAAATAAAATACGCATAATCATAAGAGTAACGACCTATTTTTTATTTTCATTATTCATTATTCATAATTATAAAATAATAATAAGTATGTATCATCCTGTACGTTAATAAAAAATCAATATAATAAAAAATATTTATCAAAATGTTTAAAATAAACGAAATCTTGAATGTCTTATAGTTAATAGTTTTAAGCTATTTTTAGCCCGATTTTTGGACTTCTAATACTCATTATCATTTCTTTAGTCATTTTTTGTTATGTTTTAGTCATTTTTAGCCATTTTTAGCCACTATCATAGTTCTAAATTACACAGTTTTGGAAAAATTTAGGATTTTTGAATTTTTTTTTGAAAAACGCGAGTTTACAATTAAAATATTTCAAAAACGGTGTAATTCAGAGCTATGATATGTTATTAGTTATTTATGTAACATTTTATGCTGAATCCAGAAATTGAAAAAAACATGGTTCTTTCCATTTAAAAAAACGAAGTTGACATCTACTTTCGGTTCAACCGGAAATCATCGAAGGTTAAAAATATTTTCATTAAATAGAGAGTATTACATGAGCAGTCGACGTGACACATCCTGTATATGAATTACTAGTAATATTTTATATTAAAATTCTTATTTTTGTTCTCCCCTGTATATAGTTTAATAATTTATAAATTTGGTAATTCTACTTTAAGATTTAAGCAATGAATCAACTTTTATCAAAAATACAATTATCTGACAAACTTTTTGAAACTCACTGTATACCGGGTCAGGTGAAACTTATATAATTTTTAACCGGGTTAATTGATTTATACCAAATTTTGGTCGATTATAATAGAGCTATTTTTGGGTTATTTGACATAAAAATTAAATATGGCCGACATCCGGTTTGACCCTAAATGACATGAAAATTGGAAATTCAAATGAAACACTCGGTATATTTCTACATATTTTACATATTTCTACACTTTCTGTTTTTTTTTTGATTTTTTTTATCCATCCTAGGTGCTAATGTTTTGGTCTAATTTCGTTATAAGTAATCCAAGTAAAATTATCTAAAATTTCTAAATTTTGTCAATGATTTATTTTTAATTATTAATAATTATTTATATTTGAAATACGATATTGTAAATATCCTTTATTTTTATTAACAGGGATGTCTTCAGTCAAAAAATAAAATTTCTTCTTAATTTGAGAGAAAAAAGAATTGTTATGTACATCATTTTTTTAATGGAAGTTAAATGAACAATTTTAATACCCATCTATAAAAACTGGATTTGCTGAACTAAATGTTTAATAAAAGTGGCAAAAATAAATAATTGACAAAATCCTGACTACCTAAAATGGATAAAAAAAAATTCAGAAATAAAATAAAAATGGCGTCTTAAGTGACATTTGACAGTTGATATGTACCTACGTGCTTGAAGTCGTAGAATCCGAATATGTAGAAATGTACCGAGTGTTCCATTTAGATTTCCAATTTTCATGTCATTTCTGGTCAAACGGGATATCGGATTTTTATGTACAAAAATCCAAAAATACATGTATTATAATCGACACAAGTTTCGTATCAATCTATTTGCCCGTTTAAAAGTCGTAGGGTGGCCCATGACCCATTTACACCCGGTATATAAATATTTGTGTTTATGTCTGAATAAACTTAATTCCGGTCCATTTGGTTCTGACATTCGAACAACTTTTTATTATGTTAGCTTGGTAAAATGAATTCAATTTAAAGTTTGCAAAAAAAAATATTCAAATAAATGGAGTTGGTGTGTATAGAAAACCTGTAAATACCCATAAAAGTTTAAATAACATGAATTAGGTATTAAATAAATTCTGAATTTTATTTTTGTATCGATTTAAGGTCAAACCTTATTGTTTATCAGTTTGTTTTATTTTTACTGATTCCTGTAAAAATATCACAATCGTTTTATTTTTTAATCTATATAATAGTAAATTTTAGAAACAGTCTAGGTACATAAAATATACAAAATATTCATCGCTGTCATCGGGTTAGAAAAAGTGAAGCCTAAAAGAATATTCAAAGAAAAAGAAAACATATTTTTATTTTTTTAGTAGTTAAATAATATTACGAAAAAAACCTAACATACTTTTTTATGTAAGACGCAACTTTTATAGTACTTGAAAAATATTTCCGAAAATACAAATGCGATTTGCTTATAAAATTTACCTTGACAGAAACGTCAATCATTTTCCTTTTACTTTATTCCTTGCTGCTTTTCCACCAAGAGCCGTATTTCTAAAATGGGGAGAGGTGTTCACGCTAGAAGCCAAAAACTCTTTCAATTTATATCATGACAAATGTGTATACAAGAGACATCATTACCATATTTGACTTATAACAGCAAAGCAAATATATTTGGTTCTAAATAAAATATTTAGTTTTATAATCACACATATTTAATTTTTATCCTCTTTAATATAAATCCCTTATTTAACCCTATACAACGCTCCATGCTGATTTTCCATTATTTAAAACAATATTGAAAGGCTTCTTCTTAGAGCTCGTTTATTATGGCTTTATTTTCTCATATTTTTAACGGGCCTAATTAGTGTTTCTTTTAAAGCAGATTTGACCTTGGAGAATAGATAAAAGTCACATGGTGCCAAATCAGGCGAATAAGGGGGATGTTATACTTGGTTAGAAACGTTTTGAAAGCTGGTGCATTGTTCTGGTGAAGAACAACAATTATAGTTGTTGTTTATTATTTTTAATGGCAACATTGCTCTTCAATTGCTTGAACGACTAATTGATACTTTCTTTTTGTTTTTGCTGAAAAAAAAAGGTGCATGGTCTTCTATTATATCTTTTTATTTCAACATTTTTTATCTATTTGTTAATAATAAATGGTTTCAATAAAGTGTTTTGGGTACGAATGGTAATATAAGTACATAAAAAAGTACCCCAAAAGCGGTTAATTATTATAACGAACTTACTTAATTACCGTGATAATTAAAATATATTACTTACATCGCGCTAGATACTGGATTAGACAGAACATAAAATTATGATAAAGATAAACTATTTTCGAATATAAGATCAGTCGTAACAGTTAAACCTCTGCCCGATAGATGGAAACAGTCGCAGATGCAGAAATCCTTATCGTATATCACGATTTAATCCGTTGTGATCAGTTCCAGTTGCAGTCCCAGTTCAAGTCGGAGGTCAACCAGATCCAGCTGCTTGTACCACTGCAGCGACATTTAGAGATTGGTCAAGCTGAAGGAGCAAAGCCAAGTTCAATTGTGCCGGAACCGTTATCCGACCGACAGGTCAGCCCGGAATACGACACATCAACCGTGTTGCACACTTTTTCTATATAGATCGAATTTGGTATAGACAAAATTGGCTTATGTAAATTTAATGATTTTTATTTTTGTTTTCGAACTTTTAAAATTGTAGCAGGCTTACATAACATTGGTGGAGATTATAACGACCTCTGGAGTATTTTTTTTCCACCGACGCTGCCCGATGCAAGTGGCCTTCACACTATAAACGTAAGGTGGCGCCCGAGGTAATACGAAATCTGGATTAAGATGCCAAAAGACCGTTTGACAATGCAAACAGCTTTACATAATGAAACGTACTGGCAGTTTCTACGAAATTACATTGAAACACCGTATAAAGCTGTGTTGCCAAAATGTCTATTTTATCATATTTTGCCTTTAAAAACTCTGCTGTAAAAAAACTTATGTGAAGAGTTATTAGTCTTACATGAAGTTGGTCCTGAAATCTAACCTAAAAAAATATTTATTTTATTAAAAGAAGTCGTGACTGTCTAAATCCAGCCTGTGTTTAAAAAAAATTCAATCCCCGAACCCACTGCACCACTACCGGACACAATGTTACGCTGCTACTAGAGCTCATGCTTAAATATGTTAATGTGGCATGAAAGCTTATTTTAGGTACTTTTATAGAATTTTTAAAGTGACTTGACTACTAGAAATTGTAATTACATATTTTCTACGATAGGTATTGTGTATTATTAGTTTGACCTGTATTATTATTAACCTTAGTTAATATTAAATTTGTAATCAATAATTTTTATTTACTTTGAGTCTATAGGTAGAAAAACACTTTTCGAGATTACAAATAATGGCTTTAATGCTAATAGTAACAAAAATACCGTGACGTGACAAAATAATACATAAAAAAACACTTTTAACACAATAATGTAGACATAGGTTATATTTTTTTGCGTCTTGATTTATTTATTTCGATTCCAGGCTTTTCATCACTTCAGTATTTCAAGAGAGGTCCCGTATTTAAACAAAGTGTCCGGTGTCTCGAAGAAAAATAGTATTGATTCGTATTTTACGACATATCCTAAATCTATCGAAAATAAAATACCTTATCTACTATACGGTGACAAAGATATAGGTTCTCTACTTCTATTTCTAGTATATAGATGAGAGAATTCAGAAATTCCACCTTTGTTCCGAACGTCGTTTTTCATCAAAAAATACTCTTTTATTCTTGACTCCATTGGTATTAGATTTTTACTAACTCTATATTTAAAAGCCTTCGTACTCGTACTTGTATATTTAAATGATTCTTTCTGTGACGTTCCTACCCCAGGTCGAGTCAATTTTAGAAAAAAAAAAATTTCTGTCGGTAGGGTCGACAGGGGAGGTAGATTTCTATTGTCTAAATTTGAGCATCCTTCCCCACTTCACGATATGGTCAGATCGAAAAAGTTTCAAACAAATAAATTTCATAATAATTAGGACATGAAAGAAGTCTAATGACCTGTTTCAATATTTTTAAAAATAGCGGAGATATGATTTTTTTGAAATTTCAACCCCCTCCAGTTCCATCCTCTTAGGTCCGATTAAAAAAAGTTTCAGACAAATTCATTTTATAATAATTAGAATAAAAAAAGTTTTATGAACTGTTTCAATATTTTTAAAAATAGCGGAGATATTAATTTTTTTTGCAAATTTCATCCCCCTTCAGTTCCATCCCCGTGGGTCGGATGAAAAAAAGTTTCATAAGTTTGAATCACCCTGTACACCATTAAATTCATCGAAATTAAATGTATAGTATAAAATTTACTTTTTATTAGCAAGATTGTCAAACATGAAATTTAAGTCAAAGTTAGTAAACAGGTAATAAAGGGTTAATAAAAAAACTTAAGCTTGCGATATTAAAAAAAAATCTAGTGGTAAAAAAAATTTGATAAAAAAAAATAAACAAGTCAATTTTTGATTAATTTTTAAAAAAAAAAGATTTGTCAATTTTTGATAATTTTTAATTTGAAAAATGTAAGATAGTATAGAAAGGTTTTATTCAATGTTGTGAAAAGATGTAAAAGGGATATAAAATAAATGAATAATTAAATGGATTTCATTTCTTTTCAATAAAAATTAGAAAATTGAAGATACTGGTGAAAAGAAATTTTGATTAAGATGGTTATTGGAAGAAATTGGTTATATGAGAATATTTGAGAAATTTAGATCTGGGTTAAGGAGAAAAGAAATGGGAACAAGAGGCAAATAGCAAGATAAATAAGCAAGGTTGAGAAGCAAAGAAAAGGAAACAAGCAGCAAATAGCGGGATAAACAAAATTTATATATGTTATTGTAATTTTTGTAATGCTTATTATTTTTTTTTGACTAGAACCCAGCCAAAAATCTGAGGTAAATTGTAAATATCATTACAATATGTATAATAATTTGTGATAACTTAAAGGTGATGAAATTGAGAAAATTATTAAAATCGCGAAAGAAAAAAAAAATTATCGGAAATAAAATTGGAATTTAGAAGTTTGTTGTGTGGGTAATATGTCAGATATGCTTAATATTAGATTAGGGACCCTGAAGTTTATAATGAAATTGATACCATCCTTTCTGACTGAGCGACAGAAGATTGACGAGAAGCTTAACAAAGTTTTGCTCCTCTGGAAAGTTATGTAACATAAATATAAACGTACCCTACCTATTTATCATAAACAAACTTATACTTCGCGATTATTATTGGATTATGTTCTATTAAAATCAAGTGCCAATTTTACATCTATATATAAGTAGTTATTATTAGAGTTATAAATTTTATATGAGATAAGTTTTTTCTTTGCAGAAGATGAATAATTAAAGTAAAATAGGATGAATTAAGTACACAATGTCAACTTCCATTTTATACTCTCCTACAATATAATTAATTGATCGTACCTTTGAAAAAATTATAATCTAAGGTCAAAATAAATGCGAGACCAAGTTGAAATATTTTTTTGGGATTTAGTCTATAACTTCCACACTCTGTATAAGAATCTTACCGGCTTAATACAATAAAATACAATAACTTGAAGCTATCAACAAATTTATAAATATTAGAAAAATGTATAATACAGGGTGTCCAGGGACTAATATAAAAAAGTCAGGAGGGTTTAAACTTGAACTAAAATAATGTACTTTATATAAACTTTTTTTAACACCGGTCCTCCTTTTCGAATTATGGGCCTCCAAAATTGGATTTTTAAATTAGTTTTTAATTTTTTATTGTCGTACTGTTTATTTGATCGTTATAAAATTTTCTGTGTGATTATAATGTACGTGTATGTTTATTTTAGATTCCCTTAAAGACAAGGACGTACTAGTCGTGATAGTTAAGGATCCAAAATTTTTGTATCGATGACACACCCTGTATAAAAATTTTAAAAATGGCTTCTTCATACCTTAAGCTAACGAAAAGATACTCTTGTTGGAATTCGATAATATTCACCGTTTGGCTGATATTTGCGTTTTATTAATGCACTGCATACCAATTAGCTCATCCGCCATTTTTTGTAAGGATAATCCTAGATAACGAAATAAAACTAATTTAACCCTTTAACTGCTGGTAAAATTTTACAGCGCAAAAATATTGAAAAGGATTTTAAAACATTTTGTCACTGTTTGAATTTTGAGTCAATTTAAATAAAACATACAAAAACTTGATTGTAATAATTTTCAAAAATTCAAAAACAAAACTGAGTAGGTATAAAGAAATTCAAAAACTTCGAAAATATATTAAAAAATTCAAAATTTCAGAAAAAAAATAAAAATTACTAAAAATTCAAAAATTTCCATAAGTTTAAAAGCATATCGAAAATTTAAAAAATTTTAAAAAGCAAAAATGTCAAAATATTCAAAAATTTCTAAAACATATCGAAAAATTCAAAAAACTTAAAATTATTAGATTAACCAAAAATATTTCAAAAATGTCAGAAGTTTAAAAAACATAAATTGCATTTTTTTCGAAAAATTCAAAAATTTTAAAAAGTAAAATGTCTAAAAATTCAAAAATTTCTAAAACATATCGAAAAATTAAAAAAAAAACGTAAAATTAAGCGATTAATTAAAAATATTTGAAAAATTCCCAGAATTTTAAATATTTAAAAAATGTCAGAATTTACCATACAGAAAATTTTATAAAGATTGAATAAACAGTATGACAATAAAAAATAAAAAACGAATTTAAAAATCCAATTTTGAAGGCCCATCATTCGAAAACGAGGATCCGTGTTAAAAAAATTTATATGAAGTACTAACATTATTTTAGCTCAAGTTATACCCTCCCGACTTTTTTTTCCATTAGTTCCGGGATATTAACCATAAACAGAATTTTAGTTAAAACAAAAGTTTGTTCCAACTTACCCCGCCAACTTCATATATTTTTTTATTTTCTTAAACCATTGTAACAATATATTTTTTTTGTAACTCTATCTTGGATTTTTTAGGTTTATTATTTGACACGAATAACAAATCATATTAAATTAATAAATCAAAATTTTGCTACATATTATGTTCATTCATCCATCACATCGATAATTATTCAGAATTTCAACCATATGCTGAAAAATTAATTCACACAAATGGACCACGTAATTGACCCTCTCTTATTGCTCCCTAGTTACTGAAGCCTAAAAGCCTCAGAATTACTTTCGTGATGGCGAAAAAAAATTCTTACCCCTACTTTCATCACTTTTCTCGACTTTTCAGAACTTCCAGAGTCCGAAAATGCAAAACCGTTCATTCCGGACGTCTGTCTAGATGTAAACACTATACTCTTGAAAAAAAGTTCCGATCGAGTTCCGGTTTTAACTAGAATTTGATCTCTATCGGACCGTTCCTTTCGGTATCCTCATATAAATTTTTTCACGTCACATCATGTATGCTATCCGATGGGCCGAAGTCTCAAGTGCTGGAATTTTATTTATTTTTATTAAAAATGTCGTTTAAAAAGTGTAAATAAGTTGATTATAGTTTGCATATTTTTGACCTACAATTTATTATCAATTTATGCACATTGTTTTGGATATTTATTTTTTCTTTTCGGTTCTTTAATCTCGCTGGTTCTTTACCGGCTCTGAAGTTGGATTTATCTCTGTTGTCAAGTTCAATAGGTCTTTTGGCATTTTTTATGAAATACGTCCATAATCCCAATCTCTTAAGAATTCCATTAGAAATAGATCGAATGGCATTTTTTTACTATAGAAAAATAGCCTAAATATATATTTTTCTTTGAGCATCAATTTCGTGAATGACCCTTTAGAATCCCTGAGCTTTATTGGAGGAATTATTAAAGAAGAAGGAAGGTTCTTTAAGAAAAATATTGCATTTAAAAAAATATGATAAAATAAAAAGAGAAAATAATTTTCCTAAGTTAAATTATAATTTTTTTTAAGTTCGTGTCATTTTTTAGTGAAAATTTCGTCTTTATTAAAACAAAATTAACCACATTAATCACTACCTCTATAGCTTAATTAATTTATTGGATGTTCTTCTAGATAGCCTCATATTAAATTGCTTAACTCAATATTTAGTAATTTATAAGGTGTAATAAGTTATAAAGTCAAATTAAAATTTTAGAAAAAAAAATTTGAAAAAAAAACAAGAGACAAATATACCATTTTTGTACCATCAGTATACATAAAAAAGTATTTCGTTGGAAATAAACTTAATTTTACACATTTCGCTCACAAGACGTGCATGTTGAAATAAAAATAATATAACAATTTTTTTGCTCTGGTCACATAATGCATATTCAACAGAAAAATTGTAGAATCGACAGAACAAGTCCAAAGGCCGTAGATGTACGGGGAAATGGGAAACCCGAGAAAAGTTGAAATCTTTTTTATTTGACACGAAACAAAGCAGTTTCTTTTAACATTCAATCGCGAAATCTTTTACAATAAGTGATTTAGGATTATTGAATATAATTTAAAAGTGATTAAATATAAGAGAAAAGAAAATAAGTTCAAAGTGATTAAAAATATTTTAACGATTGTGGTTTTTTTGTGCCACCCTGTATTTTCATTATTTTTTTATTCAATATATTTTAGTTTCATACTCGCTTGATATCCCCTTCTTATTTTCTCGCCTCATGTCCCTCTCTTCTCTTGGTATTCCTATAAAATGTCTTTCCCATGTTAATAATCTTCTTCTCTTTGCCTAGTCAGTCTAAATAACTGACTTTATATCGTTCGTGTCGCTTACTGAAGATCTTTTTTCTCCCACTCATCTCATAGGGTATTTTTCCTGGGCCAAGAAGTTTTTTTTCCTGGGCCAAAAATTTTTTTTCCCGTGATAAGAAGTTTTTTTTTTCCTGGGACAAGAAGTTCTTTTTCCTGGGAATTAGTTTTTTCTCTGGACATCAATTAGTCCTTTGGACTTCGTTTTCTTTCTTGGACTACAGTTTCTTCAGTTTCTCCTTTGGACCAAGTTTTTTGGACTACAGTTTTTTGAAAAAGCAAGATTAAAGGAACCCCAAGAAAAGCAGCTAAGTTTTTTTAAGAAAAAAACGAAAAAATCTCTGGAATTATGAAATAAACAAATATAAGGTTTAATTTCTTTAACCTGAAAAAAAAAGAAAGGACGGATTTTGAAATATATCATAGTTTTTTTGTCAATTGTTTCTAATTACATAAAACAATCAATTTGACTGGCGTCCAAAATTTTATAATATGAAAATTTTAGCTTAATCACATTAATTAGTTATTATTTATTATCAACAAAATTAAGTATCGTTTCACGATTTTCCATTGTCCGAAACATTATAATATTAAACTCGTTTTGGGGAAAGTTTGGTCAAAGAAAAATAAAATTATAGATTATTCGTAAAAATTGTATGTCTTTCTAACTAACCCATCTAGATATGTTAATTCGTGCTTTCCCATCAATGAAAATGTACTTATTGTAAATTATGAATATATACAGAAGAAACTTTTCATAACTTATCTACGGTAAACGTAGTAATAATGTGACAGCTCAAGCCAGAATAATGCTGAATAATTTCATGGACCAAGAAAAAGAAAGCTTACTGTATTATGATACTGATTATGTCCCTAACTATGCGTATAAGGTGTGGATCACAAAACTATAAATTTAAGTGTAAGGTAAAAGGAAAAATATGGTTCAAGATTAAAATATAAAACCCATCCCTATTATTTCGAAGGAACTAAGAATGAAATTTTGAAAGAAGAATCTAAATTATGCAAGACAATTCCATTAAAAAGGAATTTTTTTGTAGATGGTTCATCCCTTCCCTACGGATTTAAAAAGATACGATTAAAATAAATTTGTACTTATACTAACTTGTTACTTAACTTAAAATTTTTAAAAGTTATAATTTAGATTAATATATTAATATTTTTCCGTTATTTTAATACAAATACTAAAAGTGAAATATAATATAAGATAGCCCGGAAATAATCTCTAGAACTAAGGTTTTCACCAAGAGAAATTGTGGAGTCGTAATTTTTCTTGACTTTTGATTTTTGGGAAATATAAAGTCTGAATTTTTTTTTAATAGTAGGTCAAATTGATTTCAAGGCATGTGCCTGACCCAAGTAGGGTAATTGGCATTCTCAGTGCTCGTGCCCATATAAATTTACTAAGAAATGCACTGGTTTAATCGTTTCATGACTAATTTCATTTTTACAAAATTTTTGAAAAAGCTAAAAAATCGGTTGTGTCGCCCCAAAACTTTCCCGACAAGTCAAATTTCGTGACATTTCGTGACATTGCATCTATCATTTTTTGATAGTGACACTTCCGTTTGACAGATGTCGTACAAAAATTAATGAGTTCTTCCGACGGGTAACTCAAACCCATTTACCAAATTTCAGCTCAATCGGTTTAAACCTGTGGCCTCTATCGTGTAAGAATACACACAGACAGACAGACAGACAGACTTTCATCTGGAAATGGTCTTAAACATTTGAGGGCACCTCAAAATGGATATTTCCATCTTTATCTCGAATTTTTTTTAGCTCGTTCACAATACTTTGCCTTCTCGGAGGTGGATCGGGAAAGTAAAAACTCAAAAAATCTCAAATGTCAAAAAATCTCAAATCGCAAAAAAATTCAAAAATAAAAAAATCTCAAAATAGGTAAAATACCTCAAAACCACAAAAAATTTCAAAAATCAAAAAATCTTCAAAATATTTTCAAAAAAAATTTCAAAAATTTTTTAGACGGTTCAAAAACATCTCAAAAATCTCCAAAAATTCTAAAACCTAAAAATTTATAAAGAATCTCAAAAAATTTAAAACGTCAATTCTCAAAAAAATGAAAATAGTAAATGTCTCAGAAACTCAAAAATTTGATTTAAAAATCTCTAAGAATTGAAAGGAGTCAAAAAATCTCAAAAGCTCAAAAAACCTTGAAAAATTTCAACAATAAAATCTGAAAAATCTTAAAAAACCTCAAAAAATCAAAAAAATATAAAAAAATTTCAAAAAACCTAAAAACACAAACTCAACAAATCTCAAAGTCTTTAAAAATCTCATAAAATCTCTAAAAAATCTCAAAAGATTTAAAGAGTCTTAAAAAACTTGAATGAATTTCAAAAAAATTTCAAAGAACCTTAAAAAATATTAAAAAATCTGAAAAACCAAAAAATCTCAAAAAATCTTAAAACACTTCAAAACATTCTCAAAAAAATCTATAATTTTTTAAAAAATCTAAAAAGTCCCAAAGAATCTCAAACAACCTCTAAAAATCTCAAAAATTTCAAAAAAACTCGAAAATATCAAAAAACTTGAAAAAAACAAAAAATCTCAATGACAAATTGAAAAAAAAAATTTGACAAAATTGGAAAAGATTGTAAAAAAATTGCAAAAATTGAAAAAAATCCACGAATTCTTTTTCAGATATTTAATGTTAAAGTTTCAAATTTTGACATTTTTTATTTTTGACAGGTGACAGTTGGAGACATAATTTTGACTGTCCTGTATAGAGTTTTTATGGGCTTTCAAATGACATATTGCAAGTCGAATTCCGTGACATATTGCATCTGTCGTTTTTTGATAGTGACACGTACGTTTGACATATGTCATACAAAAACTGATTTCTTCCAACGGGTAACCTAAAACTCTGTACCAAATTTCAGTCGAATCGGATTAATACTTTTTAAGATATTTAATGCTAAAATTTCAAATTTTGACACTTTTTTATTTTTGACAAGTGACAGTTGGAGAAATAATTTTAACTGTTCTAAATAGAGTTTTTTAAGTGCTTTCAAATGACATATTGCATGTCCAATTCCGTGACATATTTGATCTGTCATTTTTTAGTAGTTATACTTCTGTTTGACAGATGTCGTACAAAAACTAATGAGTTCTTCTGATTGGTAACCCAAACCCCTATACCAAATTTCAGCTCAATTGGATTAAACGTGTGGCCTCTATCGTGGAAGAATACACACACACACCTACACACACACAGACCGACAGACAGACTTCCATCTGGAAATGGTCTTAATCGTCTCAGGGCACCCGAAAATGGATACTTCCGGTTTTATCTCGAAATTTTTTTTACCTCGTTCACAATACTTTCCCTTCTAGGAGGTGGGTCGGGAAAGTAAAATTAATACAAACCAATGAAATTTTGGCAATGGTTCCTCTTAAAACAATTTCTTCGTTCAAATTGAACCCTTGCGAATTTAAAGTAATAATATAAAAACCATTTATAGTTAATTTTTGTAGTAACAGTAACAAATACAGCTTTTTATTAAAAAAAATTAAGACAACGAATTCCATGACGTTAAAGGCTTAGATATTATATGATACCAAAATCTTAAAAAATAAAGAATAGATTTTACAGAAACATATTTTAATATTTTATTAGTTTCCAATATGGTCAAATTGACTTGCATAAATTTTCTGCTTCATTAGAATTCAATGCACGATGTTACTATTTTATGTTAAATATTACTGAATTGCAAATCCGAATATTAAACATTTTCTTGTTATATTATCGATGATGTGCAGAAGCTAAAATTAATTAGTTTTTGTTCTCATTAAATCAAGTTAAACAATAAATTTTTAATTTGGTATTCTACTTTCTTGGGTTTTTTAGGTATATTATTTGACTTAAAATAAATTTATACAATTCATTTGACGTTTCGCCTGTACATGGGCGGTTTTATCAAGTTTATTTCTGCAATTAAAACATTGAAAGTTAAAAACATGATCATTTAATTACACCAATTACAAATATTGGACAAAATGTACAATTAAAAAATTAAAACAAACTGCACAGCACAGGTGAAACGTCGAATTAATTGTGTAAATTTTTTTTAAGTCAAATAATAAACCTAAAAAACTCAAGATAAAGTTAGAAAAAAATATATATAGTTTAGGTCTATATTATAAATAACACCCTGTATATAATTTTTTTTAAAAACGATTAAAAACATCTAAAAGCTCATGAAAAACTGAGTCTTCTCCCAAATTTTCAAGAATGCGACACTCACAGTGTTCTTACAGCATAATTTTGATTGGTGTTGTTTGATCCAAATAAAATTGAATGATTTTTTTGAGTACGGACCTGGAATTAATTCATATAATATATGTTTGTTGTTTCCAGTAAAATTTGTAAAACATAAGTGCCAAATATAAATAAAATATAAAAGGTGGTTTCAAAAACATGGGCGAATGAAGTTTTGGCCAAAATTCATTACACACCTTGTATCTCTGTAAATAATGGATTTTTAGATTCGCTTTTGTGCCCCCTATCTGCTTATAACGTATGTACATTTTATGTTGGAACAACCTGTATAATTTATTATCTTTATTCTAGTCATGGTCATTAAAGAAAATGCGTTTAAGTACAAATACGTTAAAGAGAAAAACGAGTAAAAACACTTAGCAATTACGATTTTATCTTCAAAAAAAAGGTTTTTATTTTCACATAAAAAAATCCAATATGTTCTCGAACCACTTGCCAACTAGATATAAAAACGAAAACACAATATCCTTAAGAATATCTCACCTTCCTTAATTTATATATAACAACGTATCTTTCGATACTGTTTAGGTGTCAGTATATCCCTTCGTGCAAATATATACTATCCATTCGAATATTTTACGACCGAACGCTCTTGAATCAATATAGTGACATTGCATTGGCGTAGTAAATAATTTGATAAAAGTGGCATAATATTTTTTTTTAATACATGATCATTGCATACAATATTTTTTCTACGGCCACTTACATAATTGTACTGCCGTGTAATCTGGAATACAATTGAAAAACAAATTATCTGTTTGTGTGCATTAAAAGTGAAAAATGTCATTTTTCCAGATTTTTAATCATGATAAAAATAATAACTTTTATCTCAAGATAATCCTACTCCAAACAATCCTCCCCTAAGACAATTTACCCACAATTTTTCTTTACTACAATTATTCACATATTATGATTGATACACTTCACAAGATGTCTTGATTTTCAAGATTTTTTACTTAATCATGATAAAAAAGCAGAATATATTCAGATTAATTGTCAATTGTATTTCTAATTTAAGAAAAAGTGGTACAAGGAACTATTTTATTAAAATTAAACTAAGTACACTTCTGTGAGGTAATGTATCATTTCATTTAATGCAAAATTGGTATAAGCGAAAATCTTACTTATAGTAGATTTACCTCTATAGTAAAACCGTAGTTTCCTGAGGGACGCTTTCCCCAACTTGGTTAAACTGATATTTTCGTTTAAACCATAGGTTAAACTCAAAATGGCTTTCTCCAAGGTGCCTGCTTGGTTTAATCCAACGGTTAGATTAAACCAACCTAGCTGGACAGTTTAACTGCATAAAACCGTTTAAACGAAAATTTCTTTTACTTGTGTACTAAAATCATACATAACCTAAAAGCAAAACAAAGTAACGTTGTGTTTGTTACTACAGTATGATCTTTTATTTCCAAGCTATAGTACTGATAAATGGTAATAATTGCATTAGAGGATATATTAGATGTATTAAATGGAGTAGAGGATAAAGATTTTTTTTTAGAATTGCCAAGGACAAGAGGGCCTACCAAAATAAGAACCAGGATTGATCACTATGAGAGGTTTGATGAAATTGAGGTCTTTGATAGATTTAGAATGCATAAGAGAACAGCAAATATTGTGTTACAAGCAATAGAAGAGAGAATTACGCCAAGAACTTTAAAAAATAGAGCTATTCCACCTGCAGTCAAGCTATGAAAAATGTATTTTTTAAAGTTTACAACTCATACATGAAAGCGAAATAAAATTTGAAATCCAAAAATAAGTTACAAAAAGTTTACAGTAGCTTAACTTTTTTCCATTAGGCCTCCCATACAAAATTAACCAAGTACATGACAATAAAGAAAAATAATAATTAGATTACCAAATAAAGAAAAACATTAAAATTAAATAGCCTTGCACTTAACCTAGTCTAATCCTAATTTTCTCCATTTTAACTGAATGTCTAGGTCTTCTTTTGTTATTTGAAGCTGTAATAGCTGCATTTTCTTCTTTCATAAATAGCATCTTCGCTTCGTACTTTTTATCTTGTATTTGAAGCTGCCTCTCACTGATTGCTTTTTGTATGCAGAGAACTTCTTCTTTAGCTGTAGACAAAGTTTGTATTTTTTTCCACCTACTGTTTTATCTATTTCTGAAGTTTTTTTCATCCTCCTTTTCAAGGGTGAAGAAGCATTAGTGCGCAGATTTTTTGGCACTAAACTTTTCTCCAAAGCCATAGGCCTACTTCTTTTCGTCGATGATCCATCCGCAATCTCCTTGAATACTACTGGAAGATTCATTATGCCCTACGTACCATTAGTAGGAAGGTCATTTTCTGCCATTTCTATTGCTCTTGCGGGAAAACGAACTCCCAGACTCAACATGTCAGCTTGTTTGTGCATCAGAATCATATTGTGTACCATGAGCCCGCAAATCATCAATTAATTCCTTAACTTTCATGTCTGTTTGGGAAAAGTCCAAACATTTGTTGGGTCCACCACCCATTCCAGAAACATATTTTTTCTCGTTTGGAAGTCTTTTTTAAGTTCTCATATTTACTTCTTAACATTTTCCAATCCCTAAAGTAAACTCCACTGTCACTATTAAACTGTTCTTCTATAGTTCCCCACACCTTTTCTTTGTCTTTCAATGTAACCTGGTCAGATTTTTTGCACTCTAACACTCTTTTATGAGATGCAACTAAATCTAAGAGTAGATTAATCTCAGAATCTTTAAAGTTTTTGGTTCTCTTTTCTATTTTAGTCAATTCGGCTCCAACCTTAACGTATTCCATGTTTAAAATTCAAAAAGAATAAAAAGAAAAACTTGATTTGAAAATTGTGGAAAGAAAAAACACTTGAAAATACAAAATATTCACTTAATATAGACTACTTCACTTCAGCTTAACACTTGTCAATTACCATAACCTCTAATCATAACATAACAACAGACGAAAAACAATCAAACAGAACTACCAACCACCTGGTTTCAAGGATAAAAACAGTTTAAACTAATCATTGCTAATTATTACGTGGGGAAAGTGACTATTGGTTTAAACCAAAGAAATAACTTAAACTGGTTTAAGATAAACAAGTTTATTTACGTTTTGGGGAAAGCGGCCCTTTTAGTGGATAAGTGGGACAAATGCCATTGTACCACTTTTTCATTTTTGATCTTCAAATAACTTTTACACCTTCCTTGACCACAAACAAAGTTTATTAAGTAAGATCTCGTTGAACTTATTACTTTCCAATACTTAACTTGGGCAACAAAAAAGCTAACATGTATACGGATATCACAAAAATAGTTGCCTTCGATTGCAGCGATTTATGTGGAGGCCAAAATAAAAATTATAAGATATTGCAATGTTGGATATATATTGTGGTCACCATAAAATAGATCAAACCATACCACATCAAAAGGTAATCGACTTATTGTCCAAAAAGGCAGCCAACCTGGTTCCTTCATTGGACAAACGACATCGGTCATGACGAACCTAATTAAGGATCACTCCTTTAAAAAATTCAAGGAAAGATGGGATGAAACAAGAAGCTGTAGAGTTGCTAGGGACTTCGTAATTTACCCTAATAACACAGCAGCCAACAAATACTTGTCTTTGACTAGGCTGAATCTGCGACTTTTAAATGGATAAGCATAGAGAATTTTTTGAACATATAAGACGGACTTTCCAGGCAATAAATATATGCGGATTTGCTTTTATAATGTTCTAATAGTATTAAATTAGTTCCTGAATATATTGAAAAGTGAAAAATAATTAAGAAAATGGAAAAAACAATGAAATTGTGAAAATTTATCCTAAAAAAAAGTCATCAAAAATCGATATAAAAACTATTTCAGGAACTAGATTATATTCCCATTAGACACGGTACATAAGAGATATTTCATTTTTTGCTTCCATTTACGAGTCTTATATGTTTAAAAATTTATAATTGGAACCATAGAACATCACCAAAAATACATCAGAGACCTGTTATTCTGTCAATTTTATAGTTCACTTAATTTTTTATAGATGACGCCACCTGCAAAATAATTATTTTCGGGTATATAATTCATGTCTACGTAACGCAATGTTACCGTCATATTTTTAAGTAGTAGAAAAAAGGAAATTCGTAATTTTAATAGAAAATTTATATCTTTATTCCAATATTTTTAAAATGCTGCTAAAATTACTATTTTAGTATAATACCTAATGAATTTAAATTATGGTGACTAGATTTCAAAGTTCGAAATTCGGGACACCATTTTTAATATTATTTTGCAAATTAGAAACAAAATAAAAAAAAATCGAATAATTAAATTAAAAAAACAAAAAACTTTGGAAGAAATTAGAAAATATTGGGAAAAAAATGAAAAATAAAATACGGAAAAAATAAGGAATCAAAAACAAAAAAAGAATAGAAAACCAGATCAATGAGAAAAAAATGAGGAAAGATTAGAAAAAAATTGGAAAAAAAAAACAGAAAAAAAAACAAAAACATAATAATCAAAAAAAAAACGAGAAAAAATTAAAGGAATCCAAAAAATTTGAAAAAATCAAAAAAAAATCGGAAAAAATAAAAAAAACAAAGAATTTCGAAGAAACTGAGAGATAAATTAGAAAATATTGGAACTATGGTATAAAAAAAACTGAAAATACGAAATTGGAAAGCTAAATCTAAGAATAGAAACATTTGTAGGAAAATAATTGCACTTTAGAAAAGGTTTTCAGTATATTTTTAAATATTAAATTAACATATTATTTGCTAAAAGTCAGTAAATAAAAAAACTTCCATGATTGTTTATTTTTATAAAATTAAAAAAAAATCAAAAATAAACTGGCGCCAAATACCTTTATTAATGATATTTTCATTTTGTACCTATAATTAGAAAAAAAATTAATAATGGCGCTAAAAGCACACCCTAAAGAGTATATCAACGTATATTGATATTTAAATTTTCTTTTGATGTATTGTTTTTTTTTGTAGAATTTCATCTGATATAAAAATATAAAATATATTTCACCTATCCTACAAATTTATAAATAGAAAGATAAGTGGTAAGCAAATACAATGAAACATCATATTTAACGAATGCAAAGTAAACAATCGGAAAAGCTCTAATCTTTGTTTTAGTTCACGTTGGAAGAATTATCTTGGCATTTCCAAACCGTAGTAAACAGGAAAAATAAACGGAAATGTGCCGGAAAAAACTCACTAAGGACAGCTTGGAATTTATTAGATGGAAACGCATAAAAAATTTATTGGAGAGAGATTTGTCCGCAAAGACCGAAGCTAGTTGAAAAAGAGATAAATGCGAACATTGACCCGTGACCTGTAAAATTGATGTTATTGTTTCCTAAACAAATATGTTTTTTTAAATATGCTCTTTTATGAAAAAAATTTACTAAAAGAATCACTACCCAATAAAAAACAAACTGTAAAAAAATTTGTCGTCACATTAAAGAATATGTAAAAAGTGTGTTTTTTAATCATTATATAAATAAAAATTTATAGAACAGCTTTAATTTATTAAACTTCAATTTGTAGAGCATAAAGAGGGCTTCAATTCTCCATATAAAGCGTTTTTTGAATATATCAACATATAGATGGTCTAAACAAATTTTTCGGTGGTAGGAACTTTGAAATGTAGTGTATGTAAAATAGAACAAATTTCATGTAGATTTTATTCTATAAAAAAATCGATAACCGTTTTTAAGTTATTTGACTCCTCCTGGTTTGATAAATACCGTACAACCCTGTTTTATAGCGAATTTAGCAAATCCCTGTAACGTCAATAGGGTTTGCTTATCTTGAGATGTGTAATACATGATAGGGAAAACAGCTAACAAGAAAGATGTAGGAAAACAGACGGAAAGCATTAGCTTTAATATTTTTTGTCATCTGTGATGAATTGTTGCTGTCATTGCTTTTAAATATCAAATAATCAATCCATTTTTAATTAAATAAATTAAAATATAAAATAAATTTTAAATATCTTTATTTTTGAGACTTCTAAAATATAGTTTGTCGTTTTAATTAGAAGTTGTAGAGAATATATTAAAAATAAGGGTGAAATCTAGGCGCCAGTCTATTCTTGATGTTATTTAGAGTCCCGATGAATAAACAACATAAAATTAAAGTATAAAAAAACTAAAAACACATGCATTGTAAAAACTCAAAAAATCTCAAATGTCAAGAAATCTCAAAAAATTTTTAGACGGTTCAAAAAATTCAAAATAGTAAATGTCTCAGAAACTCAAAAATTTGATCAAAAAATCTCTAAGAATTCAAAGAAGTCAAAAAATGTCAAAAGCTCAAAAAACCTTAAAAAACTTCAACAAAAAAATCTGAAAAATCTTAAAAAACCTCAAAAAATAAAAAAATTTCAAAAAATCTAAAAACACAAATTCAACAAATCTCAAAAACTCTTTAAAAATCTCATAAAATCTCTAAAAAATCTCAAAAGATTCAAAGAGTCTTAAAAAACTCGAATGAATTTCAAAAAAATTTCAAAAAATCTTAAAAAATATTAAAAAATCTGAAAAAACCAAAAAATCTCAAAAAATCTTAAAACATTCTCAAAAAAATCTATAATTTTTTAAAAAATGTAAAAAGTCCCAAAGAATCTCAAAAAAGCTCAAAAAAACTCAAAAAACCTATAAAAATCTCAAAAATATCAAAAAACTTAAAAAATCTCAAAAACAAATTGAAAAAAAAATTTGACAAAATTGGAAAAGATTGTAAAAAAATTGAAAAACATCCACGAATTCCTTTTCAGATATTTAATGTTAAAGTTTCAAATTTTGACATTTTTTTATTTTTGACAGGTGACAGTTGGAGAAATAATTTTGACTGTTCTGTATAGAGTTTTTTATGAGCTTTCCAATGACATATTGCATGTCCAATTCCGTGATATGTTTGATCTGTCATTTTTTGATAGTGATACTTCTGTTTGACAGATGTCGTACAAAAACTAATGAGTTCTTCTGAGGGGTAACCCAAACCCCTGTACCAAATTTCAGCTCAATCGGATTAAACGTGTGGCCTCTATCGAAGAATACACACACACATACACACACAGACCGACAGACAGACTTGCATCTGGAAATGGTCTTAATCTTCTCAGGGCGCCCGAAAAATGGATATTTCCGTTATGATCTCGAAATTTTTTTTCAGCTCGTTCACAATACTTTCCCTTCTAGGAGGTGTGTCGGGAAAGTAAAAGTAAGGATTATTTAAGATTATATCACTCATAATGGAATAATCGATAATCATCCACCTCATGTAATTGACTAATAACTGATAATCACACTTGATACATTTAATGCTAAAAACCTAGTAGGTATGCTGTCATCTTTGTCATTGCTTTTGTACTCTAAATGTAAATTATTGAGCTGTCAAATTTTTAAAATGTCTAATGAATACAACTCTTGGTATAAGGTCTATCGATAATCCCATAAATTAATGCACTCAACGTGTTGTCAAATTATAATATTTGACAACATGTTTCGTGAAATAACTTATGCGATTATCGATAGTCACGATACCATTCGTTGTATTATATATGAATATTTTAACAATTTTTCAAGAAAATATCAAGTTTTAAGGATCTTTAAGCAAGTTTAAAAAATTCCATAAGAGATTTTCAAGAATTTTCCATAGATTTTTAATATAAATTAACACCAAATTTTTACTATAAAAATTCAATTTTAAAAACCTATAAAAAAATCATGGGAAGAATCAAGTTTTGGCATTTCATATGTGACAAAAAATGATTTTTTTTTCGGCAACCGTCCGGGATGAACCCACTTCCCGAATGCTTTTCCTTTGAGACAGTAGCATTTTTCCGGCCTAGTCCGGGAAGTAGGTATTTCCCGGACTAGGCCGGGAAGAATCACATCGTTGATGTTACTGTAAATATGAAAATCTTAGTAGGTATGGTTTTGATAAATGGAATTGAGCGAAATAACTACTGATAGCTGTTTGACTTGAAATTAGTTGACATATTGATTTTTGAAAGTTTGCATGTTTTTTGGTCACAGTTATCCAAATAAACTTATATAATAAAGAAATGCTTCACATTGATTTGTTATTTTACACAATTGCTGAAAAAATAGTGTACGCAATACGTCCGAAAACAGTTCTTTTTGAACACGCAGACTTCCAGGACTTGCGTATGGCTCATTGTAGAATTTTCGAGAAAAACAATATTTTCCGGACTTGTTACGTAAATTACGATACTCCGGTTTTTTTTTTTGATATTTTTACATTGTACTATTATCAGTTCCTAATATGTGTGCCAATTTTCAAATTACTCAGACTTCTGTAAGTAAGTGAAAATTAAATTTAAAGATTCAGTTACATACATGACAAGCCTATTATAGTCTAGTCGAGAAGTGAGTTTTCTGCGAAAAATAGTTAGAAGGGTAGGAAAAATATGAGCGATGAGGGTTCCGTGCGACCGTTTCCCAATAAGTACGCCGCCATTATGCTAAATACCGCATCTAAAATAATTTTTTTAAAGCACTAAATATTGATTTAAAAATTTGAAAAAATTATGGTGTCCTTACAACATTTAAAGAAAGAAAGTCCCGTCGGAAAGAAATTTTTAAATGAATTTTTCAAAAAGCTTGTCTATTGTTAGTTAACTATTTTTTTTTCATACCTTTGTCTTCATTGAAGGCTGGATAATTGTTTAAATAATCACCTTAAAAAAATTTTCGCCTTTTAGGATTTTCTATGAGTGTACCCAATAAGATGACGCTATAAAGTTATTTCTCGACTAGACTAATTATAATTAAAAAACCATTTAATTTCAAATTATTAAAATTATATAAAAACAATTAAAAATTAAATTTTATATTTATTTAACGTTAACTGCATTTCTAAGATGATTAACTTAATTAATTTTTTTGTCCTTAAGGATGTCTTTTGAAAAACTGAATTCCTGATCTTAATTTTCTCCATCACCTTTGTACCGATTCATGACAGAATTTCCTACGTGAATTTACTAACGTTGGTCCTCCAAAAGTCGTTAAATGTCAAAATGGTGACTCCTTTTTAAATTCGCTTTTATAGCATTGAATCCCATCTCAAAACTAAAGTCTGAGAAAAAATAGGATGAACTTGAAATTGGAATTTGTTAGCGAATATCTGGGTCACAAAATATCTTTCGGAATATTATTTTCTTTTCAGCTAGAACTTTTGCACATCCTTTTAGCTTCAATTTTTATTTAGCTTCTACTTGCCACTGCGTTTGTGTTAATTTTGTTTAAAGTTTGAGATGTACAGCCGCTGTCTAGATTACCTTGAACTTTTAAAAAATTTTCTTGTATTTCTGTGGCAATTAGTTCAACTTTTGCTTTATTACATACTATTTTCTTTTAATAATCTTTGGATTTACATTCGGAATCTTTGATTGATGTTAATAATTTTTTGATACTAACGAGCTTTCTAAGAGGGGATGCTCTCAGAGAGTGGAGTTTATGGGCGTTAGCAGGCGACAAGATCTACTGATACATATGGGTGAATCCTCAAGGCGATCTAGAAGCTCGTCCGGAAGATCTTTTGCTTCATGTAGAATCTTCACATTCGGTTGAAGGAATATCTTTAGTGGAAGGAGTCATTCCTGAAGGTCCTCCTCTTGGTTGCTGTGACGGCGTGTAAGAGAGGAGGAGGGAGGGTGGAAAAATTTAGAACTCTATAGAGCTTGATTGGATGAATGTAGGGGGGTTACATCTCTCAAATTTACCACCAAGAGCTACCATGAGGGAGGTTCGATTCCTAACTCTGTCAAGAGTTGTTTGGACTTAAGTCGTCCAGTTTGCGTGAAGCAAATAGGAAACTTCGGTCAATATGACGAGTCTCAGGTTGATGTCATTGAGAGATTGATTTGCTTTTAGGGTGTAGTCAGGATCTTTGAACATGATAAGTTGGGTTTTTGGGGGTTTTCCATTTACTACACCATTGAGATCAGTGGTTTAGAACTTTTGGTGTTTAGAGCTCTAGTGGATGTGGATGTTGCAGATATCATAGAATCATCAGCATATAGCTGAATATATTGGCTAGGTGAGGGGCAATTTGAGTTGTCGTACGTATATATGAGGTATAACACGGGGCTATCACTGACCCTTGGGGGGCTCCAACTTTGACACGAGTGATTCTGTTAGATCAACATTCATTTCACCAATCTCATATACTGCATCAAAAAATGTATCAAAACGAACTTTTACATCATCAATTTCTTCCACGAAATGTATAATAGAATGTATGTATTGTTTTCTAGGAGAATAATTGTCACATGTTAATCTGATAACCAATTATATTACAACATCAAATCTAAAACAACAATGACTATATAATATCAAAACAAAAAATAGTTTGTAAAAATCCCAAAAATCTAACTTACTATAGGCAAAATAGACTTTCTAATTGAACACTCAAAAATTTAGTGCCTAGTCTACCAATATTTGGATGAAATATTTTTACATAAAAAAACAAAAATAATCAATAACCTCTAAGCCAATTATTAGCAACATAAACCTTATCGAACACAAGACTAATGTAACTTCCTTTATTTCGAAATCGTTTTTTGCACTTTCGCACCGATAAACTTAACGAGGCAAACGACGTTTTCTGTTCCCTTTCTTTCTGCTTTTTACGGCAATTACAGGGCAACAAAGCTACCATTAGTTTCCCTGTTCTTTTATTTTAAGGAAAAAATTGTTTCCAATAACAGCTAGCAGTCTTATTTCGAAATGGTATCGATAAAAATAATGACACTGAGTATCGATAATAACAGTATATAAAGGTCAAGAAGATTAATATTAAAGCTGAGTCACTGTATTTTTTTTAATAGGTAAATAGTTTCGTTTTGCTAACAATCTTTAATGAATTTCAATAAGAATACAAAAATTTGATTAATATATAGTATGTCTCAAAAAGTTTGCATGTAGTAATTTTTTGTCATTGGTTTGGGTAGTTCAGTATTAGTGCAGTTAAAAAGGCATTATCTGACTACATACAATTTTAAGATTCTAAAAGTATAAATAAATGCACGCAAGTCCCACTCAAAATATGGCGTGCTATATAAAAATGTAATATTTCTGTTCTTGTTTTTTTTTTAAGTTTTTGAATCTATAAAAAATAATAATATTAATAAAATTGGTTGTAAATGGTAACTTTACAAATTGGATAATTTTTTAAAATAAAAAACGATAATATATCGCACCTGGTCATTATCATCATCACTAGAAATACTGTTGTTATTTACAGTAATCACAATTGGTTAAACTTTTTTTCAATTTTCACAATGGGTAGTTCAACTTAAAATATTAGTATTTACATTATTTGAGAAAAGAATGAATTTCTTTTTATGAAGAAATCGTTTTTTATGCATTTTTCTTTAATTTAACATGAAAAAATTGATATTTAAAAATTACTGCATCTATGCAACTTGTAGTGGACCTACGTCACTTATGTGCAATAGCTGCGAATATTTTTAGGATTTTTAGTTAGCACATGGAACAAATAAAATGTTCTGTCCAAGAAACTTGATCCTAAAAATACTTGTAAAAAAAAATAAAACAACAGACAATCTGTAAAAACAAATTAAAAATAGATTCTCTTTTTGTAATTGAGACTGAAAGAGCACCACAAACATCAGATAATTTTAATTATTACAAAAGATAAGATATGAACTTTTAAGTAAATATAACAAAAAAATATACCGGTATAAAAAATAATTAAAAATAACAGTAAATAAAAGTTAATGCGTCGAAATAATTAATAATGATAACGGGGGACCTAAGTTGAAATATAATATAATATAATAAAAATTTACCCTATATAACGAGGGGAAGAGAAGAAGTTTTCAATAAGCGACACAGATGATATAGTAGTCAATTGTTTTTAAAGAGACAAAGAGAGAGAATCGTTAACATGGGAAAGACATGTTATAGTAATACCAAGAAGAGAGGAAGAAATTAAATATTGATATCAAACCAGTCTGAAATTAAAATATACTGAGTAGAGAAATAATGAAAAAAAAACGTAATAATATACAAAATCGCATAACCGTTCGAAATAGCATATAACGTAATATATTCGCTATTCAATACTAGAATACTAATGCTATTGAACATTACCAATGAATACGCGAACAAATAACGTTTCAAAAAAAATGACACATCTCTACAGGATGTCGGTGACGCGAACCCATAATATTTTCCCCTACCAAAAATCGCTCAACGCATCTAAAGAAGGCAGCGAACGTGTTAAAACAAACTCACTATTATTGATAATTAAACATATTGTATATTCAGTATATGTATTTATCATTCCATAAATCCACTTTGTACTTGTAAAATAAAATGCATAAATATTAATTTATTTTCCATTTATAACAAAATATTATAAATTTTTTCATTGTTAACCAGTTTCATTTATTTTTGAAATCAAATCCGATTGTAAACAGTGTAAATTTGACCCAGCGAAAGCTCCACCGACGGCTTCATAATGGAGGCCTCGTAGTGATATTTTAATTAAACTTGAAGGATAGAGAGGTACGAAACCAAAATCAATTAAGGGAACGTTCATTACTCGCCGAATTTCACCCTTACTAACTCAGGGTACCGTATTTACCTATTTAATGTTTTTGAACATTGCAATTTGGGCGTTAAATGGAACACCTAGTAATTAAATAGAAAGGTAATTAAATTGGATAAAGATTGTTTACTTGGGCAGCAGAGCAATAAGTGCTATCAAGAGTGAATTTTAATAAAATTTTTAACAACATGATATTCGCTTATGGACGAAATGCGTTGTACCATTTTATTCCCGTTCAGTGTGTTATTCATTAAAACGTTTAAACTCTTATTTGTTGTTACAAGTTTCTTTTTACCTCTCGCACTTCAGATAAGAGAGGTATAGTAATCATGCTAAAAATTGGGTAGTGAGTTTTTGATGGATAAACACGTTTTAGGGTCCCTAGAATACGATTTTTATATTTTCGCGATGATGTCTGTGTGTGTGTTAGTGTGTTAGGATGGATTTTGTAGTAACGATAAGTCAAAAACTACTGAATTAAAAAAATTGAAATTTTGCACACAAAATTCTGATACCCTAGATTAGATCTGATTAGATTTTGGTGTCAATGAGACAGTGGCAGTTACCATATGAGTGATGACGTCAATACTAAAAAGGGCACTAAAATTTTACACAATAATTTTGTATACACTATAGTTTATTTTTGTATAATTAAAATATTCAAAAATTTTGCCGTTGTTGCCAGATTTACAAAAAAGTCAATTTTTTTCATAATTATTTGTGTTACAGTGTAAATTTTTGATTAAAAAATGATTGGAGATCATGTGTTGGCCACATCAGATCTTTTGTATTCTCTATTTGTCCTATATTTCCCCATTTTCCCCTTTTTCTGCATTTTGTCTCCATTTTTTTCTGTTTTTTTCCACATATTCACCACCATTTTTCCCTATTTGTATCTATTTTTCTCTATTATTCCTTGGTTTTCCCTATTTGCCCTTTTTTTCCTATATTTCCGTGTTTTTTATTATTTTTTCCTAGTTTTCGCTACTTTTCTATTTGTCCCACTTTGTATGTATTGTTCCTTATTTTCTGTATTTTTTCCAATTTTTCTGATTTTTTCTATTTTTTTCCTATTTTCCTCAATTCTTCATTATTTTTTCCCATTTTACTTTATTTTCCCCTCTTTTTTCCCGTTTTTTTCCAATTTTTTCTTATTCTTCTCTATTTTCTCCCTGTTTTTCCTTTTTTGCTCCTATTTTTTGTTTATATTTTCCTATTTTACCGCATTTTTTTATATTTTTTTCTTATTTTCACTGATTTTTATTATGTTTTTCTATTTTTTCCCATTTCCTTTATTTTTCCCATTTTTTTATTTTTCTCTATTTTATGCCATTTGTCCTTATTTCATTTTATTCTTTGCCCATTTAACTTTATTTTCCCTATTTTACTTTATTTCTCCAAATTTTTTTACTACTTTCTCTATTTTCAATACATTTCCTAATTTTTCCCTATTTTTCGCAATGTTCTCTATTTTATCCTATTTTTCCCTATTTTTTCTTATTTTTCCGTTATAAAATCGCAATAATTTCGTTGTGTCCATCCAATCCTACAGTTGTTTCCGATTTTTTGGTTGTTGTCTGTTTTTTGCAATTTGTATTTATTTCCTGGTTTTTTCCGTATTTTACATTTTTTTTCTTTATTCTTTTTCCATTTTTTCTGATTTTTTTCAATTTTTCGGCTTTTTCGATTTTTTTCTGTTGTTTTTTCATTTTTTCAAGTTGTTTTAAGTTTCTTACTCTTTCTCGTTTTGTTTCTGATTTTTTTGGTTTTTGCGATTTTTTTCTTTATCTTTTAATTTTGATTTCTGTCTGTGGAAAAATAACGTAAAGAACTTCATCCCCGACCTCACAATTTTTTTTTCATACTTTTTTGTGTTAACGGGTTATTTTTTAATTTAGAAATGGCGAGAGGTCATGTGTTGATCACATCAGATTTTTTAAAAATAAAATTTTTTAAACCTAAACTGTATTTTCCATTGTTTCTTATACAGTGCGACTCAATAAGTCTGCACCATATGGAAAAAATTTTTATTATTCATTTGACAGAAAATTTTATTCCTGATAAAAGTTGGTGCATTGCGTAGAACTACTATTTTAAGTGTCAAAATTTCAAATTTCTCAATGGTATACAGGGGCGGGCAAAAATAGGAATTTTGACCAAGAGTGAAGTACCCTTATTTTTGACAATATCAACAAAATGTATTTACAAAAGTTGTTTAGAATTAAAAATTACACTCAGATTTAAAATCACAGGCTCCTATGCAAAAAATCCATTTTTTTATGATTTTAGCCTAGCTCAAAATAATATCATTTCGGATGCACTTTAGGGGCCTTAGTTCAATCACTTTAATACATTTTGGTTAAAAAAAATTGGTTTTCGTCGTTATTTTTACACCTTTCTCGGCCTTATAAATTTTTAATGATTTTTGGTTTTTTCTTGGTGCAAAGTTGAAATTTCACCCTGTAGATATGTACATAAAAACTACCATTATGATTTAATTGAAGAAAATTGTTAAACAAAACGATACCCAAACGTTTTTAGTACCAAAATGTAAATAACATTCACTTATTTACGTCAAACAAATATTTTTAAATTTAAGGGTATAAAACAAAGCCTAACCTAAAATTAACTAAACAAAATGAAGCTAAAAAAAAAAAAATAAAAATTACAAAATAATGGTTATTAATCTTAAAAGTGTAAAATCAAACCTAAACTGAACAAGATTTTTAAAATTGAAATAAAAACAAAGAATATAATAATTCCAAAAATTATGGTACTTTACTCTTAATCAAAATTCCTATTTTTTGCCCGGCCCTGTATACTATTTAGAAATTTAAAAGTTGACACTTGAAATAGCAGTTTTAAGCAATGCACCAACTTTTATTAAGAATAAAATTTTCTGTCAGATGAATAATAAAAATTTTTCCCATATGGTGCAGACTTTTTGAGTCGCACTGTATATGACATATTTTAATTAAATAAAAAATATACGTGTATCGCCAGGAATTTAATAAGGGTTGTAAAAAATTATATTTAATCAGAATTTAAATTAATATTTAAAGCATCATCTATACATGGTAATTTGTAACAAGCATCTGTACGTGGGTACTAAAAAGGGATCGAGCCGAAAAAAATAGGAAAAAATGGGAAAACAAATATATTTTGCCATTTTTTTTTTCTATTTTTTCTGCTATTTTCTATTTTTGTGAAATTTTTGTATTAAGTTAAATTTGTTTACGACGGTGGTCTGCTCATATTGTTGATATAATGATTATTCTATTATTATTTAAAATTCAACGTTAAATATAATAGTACAAAATATTTTTTCTATAATCGCATTTATTGCAAAAAAATTAATTATAAATCTCTGTTTTAACACTAATTCAAAATTGACAAATTAAACATGGAGATAAAACACGACGTCTCAGCATCATATCCACTTGATATAATTTTAAGCGAGAGAAAAGAAATTACTTTTCGCTTTACGAAAAACTGTTGACATTTTTTTTATTAAATAATCCAAGTGCTTTCACTCGTCATTCAAGCATCCTTAGGGATGTCGTCAAAAATTACCTTCCAGTAAAATATAGATAAAAATATTTTTAATGTTATATTGTGGTACAAATAGGAACATTTATTAATATAAAATATATATAAAAATTATGCTCGTTATTATTGTTTTAGAAAAAAAATAGTAATATTTTGATATGAAATAAAAAAGAATTAATTTTTTTTAATATAAAATTTAAAAATAATATAATCACAAAAATAAAATTTTTGTTAACAGTAAAGAAAATAACACCCTGTACACAAATTACCCTACCTTAATAATAAACTGCCACCTTAATAATTATATTAATATTTCTAAACTACTTTGGAAATTTTAAAATAATTCCAATAAGTAAATTCAATACAAAATCTTAATAAACTCATCCCAATAAATTCAATTTAATGTTTAAAAATCGAAATATTCAGACATTTTAAAATAAATCATTTTAATTGGTACATTGAAATACTTTTGCTTTGCTTTTCTCTGTTGCTAAGGGGTAACTAAGGAGGTATTGATTTTGGGAATTTAAAAAAGAATGAAATTTCCTCCTAAAATAGATACATTTTTCATTAAAATAAATTTTAATAAAATATTCATTAAAATAAATTGTTGCGTATTGACGCAATTATTTTTAATTTTTATCATTTAATTTAACTTTTAAAGCGAGTTTCACCCAGTATAAGTCGATATGTGCTTATTGTGTTTTAATTTTTTAAAATATCTTTAAGCCGTACGAATTTCACTTTTTGTACCTGTTTTTTGGTATCAGAACACGATAGCATTTTTTGTCTGTCTGTCTGTCTGTCTGCTGTCTGTGTGTATTCTTCCACGATAGAGGCCACACGCTTAATCGGATTGAGCTGAAATTTGGTTAGGGGTTTGGGTTGCCCCTGGGAAGAATCCATTAGTTTTTGTACGACATCTATCGAACGCAAGTGTCAATATCAAAAAATGACAGATGCAATATGTCACGGAATTTGACTTGCAATATGTCATTTGAAAGTACTTGAAAATCTCCATTCAGAACAGTCAAGATTATGTATCCAACTGTCACCTGTCAAAAATAAAAAAAAATCAAAATTTGAAACTTTTACATTAAACATCTGATTTTTTTTCTTATTTTTATGATATTTTCTGATTTTCTTTTGATTTCTTTCAGGTTGTTTTTCTGATTTTTCAATTTTTTCAATTTATATTCTGAATTTTTTAAAAACTTTTTTTGGATTTTTTTGATTTTTTATTTTCATTTTATTGTTTTTCTTTTTACTTTTTCTTATATATTATTTTTTGTGATTTTTTTCTGATTCTCCTGTCGGATTTTTTCTGTGCTTTCTGATTCTTTACAGATTTATGTCATAAGTATAACCTGTTAAATTAAGGATTTTTGAATCCTAATAATCCTGGAAAAGAAATTTCTTCTTTTATTTTTGATTTTTTCTGTGTTTTCTGATTTTTCCTGATGTTTTCTGATTTTTTGTATTATTTTTTCTGATTTTCCGACTTTTTGTTTTTTTTTGGTTTTTTTCGATTTTTTAAAAATTTTTCTTCATTTTTTTCTTTTTCCATTTTTTTATTTGTTTTCAAATTTTTTCTTATTCCTCTGATTTTTTGTTATTATTTACAATTTTTTTTTTGGATTTTGTTGCGATTTTTTGCGATTTATTTAAAATCTTTTGAATTTTTTTCCTGTTTTTATTTTTTTATGGTTACAATGGTTTCCGGTTTTTTGGTTGTTTTTTGTTTTTGCGGTTTTTTGCGATTATTGCTATTTTTTGTGATATATTTAGATTTTTGTTAATTCTTTTTCGTTTTGTTTTTTGCTATCTTAAGAGTTCTATTTTCGGTTTTTTTTTCCGAATTTCATATTTTTTTTTTCGATATTTCTTTAATTTGTTCAAATGTTTTCTGTTTTTTTCTTATTTTTTCTGAATTTATTTGATTTCTTCTGATTTCTCTGATTTTTACTCACCGTTCGAGAAGGAAAAGTATTGTGAAGGAGCTAAAGAAATTTCAAAATAAAGATGGAAATATCCATTTTAAATTTTGAGGTCCCCTGAGATGTTTAAGACCCTTTTCAGGTCTATCTGCCTGTGTGTCTGTCTGTGTGTATTCTTCCATTATAGAAGCCATACGCATAATCTAATTAAGCTGAATTTGGTACATTGGTTTCTGTTATATATTGGAGGAACCCGTTAATTTTTGTACGACATCTGTCAAACGGAAGTGTCACTGTCAAAAAATGACAGAAGCAATATGTCACGGAATTTGACTTGCAATATGTCATTTGAAAGCCCTTGAAAATCTATATTCAGAACAGTCAAAATTATTTCTCCAACTCTCACTTGTCAAAAATAAAAAAAATAACAAGTCCAAAATGTTATCCATAATCTCAAATATGGTCTAATGGTGAGGTAGTAGAACTCAAAAGTCTGTACCACAAAATTTAATATAATTTTTGATAGAAATAGGGGGAAATGTTTTAATTACAAATGGGCGGCGACTAGTTTCGGCATTGTGCCGTCATCAAGCCTATAATACAGAGTGTAAAAAATATAATATTTGACTAATTTTCTTACACTCTGTATTATAGGCTTGATGATGGCACAATGCCGAAACTAGTCGCCGCCCATTTGTAATTGAAGCCTCTCCCCCTATTTCTATCATAAATTATATTAAATTTTGTGGTACAGGATTTTAGTTTTACTACCTCAAAAAAAAATAACATTAAATATCTGAAAAAGTATTTCTGGATACTCGTCGGGAAAGATTTTAGGCGACACAACCGATTTTTTTTTGTTTATATCTATGTAGAAATTTTTATTTAATGAAGATTAAAAAAGTAGTTAAATAAATAAATAAAAAAAATTTAACAATTTCAAATAAAAAAAAATTAAAATCATATTAATTAAATGACCACCAAAATTTCAATACATATCAATACACAACTTTTCTGTATTTAATTAAAAAAATTCCTGGGTTGAAAATTTTCATACTGATATTTTATATGATTTCACAACTTTCCAAATTATTAACAGAATATTTTTAGACATAAAAACAATTTATGAATGCAATTTACGCCAACACTCTTTTCCGATAAATAAAACTTGAACGAAACATTTATCTTTTATGTATTCTCAAAGTGCCCATATATTTATATAATGTTTCCCAAAAAGCACATTAATTCTTTAGAGTTCCTTAACCAAAGTTTCTAGAGAACAGAGCCGAGATACGATAACAAAAAACGTTTTCTCTCTCGTCAGTTTAAGATACATATCAAAAACATAGCAGGATTTCCATCATTCTTTACAAAAAAATATAAAACTGACTTTGTTTATCTGATTTATATTCAATTCATTCATAGCATTGTCAAAATAAACTTTTAATATATAAATGTTGTTATTAACAATTAAGTTTGTTATAAAAATTAATTATTGCACAAATATGACAACAAATTCAGAAATTATAAAATTTTGAGCTACTCTGTAACTATTTTGTTAAACAATTTATATTTAAATAAACAGAAGATTATCCATACTGAATGAATAATAAAAAAAACTCCAAGTCATACTACAATAATTATAATTGATGAAGATAACAAATGAGGCTACATGTTTCGGCCATTCAATGGCCATCATCAGGCTTATAATGCAAAATATAAAGATTAGATACGCACTAATTTAAATCAAAATAATTTTTTTTTAAAATTTTCCATGTATTTTATTTCAAATATTTCAATTTGTATTTACATTTTTTTTTATACCATTTTCATGGTACACTTTTTGTCTTATTGCGTATCTAATCTTTGTATTTTGTCTTATTAGCCTGATGATGGGCATTTAATGGCCGAAACATGTAGCCTCATTTGTTATCTTCACTAATTATAATTATTGTGGTATAACTTCGAGTTTATATTATTCACTGAATTTATATTTACTTTTTTGATTTTAAATTTGAAATTAAAAATTTTAATTTTGCACAAATAGGAAAAGTCACAAATTTTAAAATTTTACACTCTATAACTTTTCTGTCTCAATAGGCACAAACAATTGTTGCTTAATATTTTTGTGCTGAATCTAAATCTAAAATTAAAATTTTAAATTTTATACATATAAGAAAAAAATTTACATTTTTTAAAAGTAGGTACTAAAATTTTTTTGTTTTAATAGGCGCAAACTTTTAGTAATTTTTGTAATGTTTATTTTTTATGGTAAATCCAAATCTGAAATCAAAATTTTAAATGTTATCCAAATAAGACAAAAAAAATTTAAATTTTAAACCTCGGAAGTATTTGGTATTAATAGGCACAAACTTGTCATAAAACAATTTTTATGTATTTCATTTTAGCTAAAATTAAATCTGAAATCAAAAATTTTAATTTCACACAAATAGAAAAAACAATACGAAGGACCAAGTAAGTTTACTAATCACGAGACTCGTATTCTGAAAAATAAACGAAATTCATGACCATAGCTGAATCTAGTCAAACTAAAGAGTTAGGCCAATAAAGACTTTTACTTGCGATGACTTCAGCTAAAATATTAGTTATTTTGACCGAAAGAATTTATTCCATGAGGCGTGTGCCAGATCCTTTGAGAACTTGAACTATTTTGTTATAATAAGCACAAACTTTTCATAAAACAATTTTTGTGTATTTCATTTTCGCTAAATTTAAATCTGAAATCAAAAATTTTAATTTCACACAAATAGGAAAAAATATACGAAGGACCAAGTAAGTTTACTAATGGGATGAATACAAATCACGAGACTCGTATTCTGAAAAATACACGAAATTCATACTGAATCTAGTCATACGATAGAGTTGGGCCAATAAAGACTTTTACTTCCATGAGACCTGTGCCAGATCCTTTGAGAACCTGAACTATTTGGTTATAATAGGCACCAACTTTTTGTAAAATAATTTTTTAATCACGAACAGAGGGAAATGGCGAATATATCAATAATATTCTGCTAACGACAGTTTAAAAAAGCATTATTACGAAGTGGGTACGAGGACACGAAAAAAAAGCCGTTAAAACTGCCGCATATTTCAACGTTTTTATTTCTGAGCCGTATAATCTAACATATCATAATAATCCAAATTTATTTTTATTTAAATATCAACCTGTATACTTTATTATTATGCGACTACCCCATAGGGAGTTGATACTTCCAGCTATATGAAATAGTATGTATCTGTAAGAGAATAGTATATTCTGTAACAAGGTTAGAATAAAAAAAATCGATACGAGTGGAAAATTTCGAATGCGAGCTTAATGAACGAATTTTTCATTCTAACCGAGTAACAGACTATATTTTCTCCAGGATCAGAAAATATAAATCAAAATTAAATTAAATCTGAACACAGCAAGTAATTTATAATTTTGGAATACGATTACGGAATATTCATTTTACAACTTGATATAGAATGAAAACGCGTGCAAAACATATAAGATATGTCCGAATAAATGTTCTTACTCTAGAGCGAGAATGTTTAGTGTCTCTATCTGTCTGATGCATTAGAAAAATTCTAACCCTACTAGAAGCAAACAAAGTCAATTAATTTTATTATTCAACATATTTTCATCTTAATTTAATACATTTATTACACCGATCCTACAACGCCTTTAGGCCTTAAAAAAAGTTTTATCTTGCAATGCAAACCAGGCCTCCACAGCTACTATAACTTTTGCATTAGAACAAAACTTACGACATTTTAAACTTATTTAATTTGAGGAAAAATTTGATAATGGGACGGAGTCATATCTAGTAAATAAGGAGGATGTTCCAGTAATTCAAACCCCAAATCACTAATTGTTTGCATGGCAACATACGATTTGTGCGCAGATGTATTGTACTGCAAAAACAAAACACCTGTGGATAAATTTTAGCGTTTTTTTTTTCCTTAATTATTTCTCGCAGAGTGGTCAGTAATGTCCAATAATAATCCCCCGTTATTGTTCTACCCTTTTCCAGATAATCAATCATTGGCGAACCCAAAAAACTAAAGCAAGAACATTTCCAGTAGATCTCTGAACACGAAATTTCTTAGACTTTGAAGATCTAATATGCCTCCACTCCATCGATTGCTGCTTTGCTTCTGGGTCGTACAAATGTACCCAAGTTTCATCCATAGAAGCAACACAGTTGATCTTTGAACATGAAACTTTTAGGCTTTGAAGATCTAGTATGCCTTCACTCCATCGATTACTGCTTTGTTTCTGGGTCGTATAAATGTACTCAAGTTTCACCCATAGAAGCAACATAGTAGATCTTTGAACACGAATCTTCTTAGGCTTCGAAGATCTATGGTGCCTCCACTCCATCGATTGCTGCTTTGTTTCTGGGTCGTTCAAATGTACCCATGTTTCATCCATAGAAGCAACGCGGATTAAAAAGTCTGCATCTTTTTCCAACCAAACACAGATCGAACGCAATGCTTCTACCATTGGAAACTTGTGGTGAACATTCAGACATTTAGGGATCCCTTTCCCAGAAATTTTTCTCTTATGCAAATCGACGTGACCCCTATGATTAAACTGGCCTTTCCTCTTCATCTTCAACGGCTTTAATCCCTCCTCCGGAGCTAGCTGCATTGCTATTTTTCCATGGAAGGGCACACAAAAATTCAAATGAGATTTTCCTCCACTTTCGTGCCACTTGGGTATAGGCGCCATGATACCAGATTCTATTATATTATATTAATTTAACTCACCATTATTTGTTTAGAACTGAAGATGGTTTTAATAAGCCGAAACTAGTTATACTTTCTTCATATATTTTAATGAGTGATTTAACGTTAATTGTACCGATATATGGTTATTAAATTATGAATGCTAAAAATAATATATTATTTTAATATAGAAAATATACTTATTCGATATTAGTATATAGAAAAATAATAAAAATTTATGCGATAGAAATGCAATAAAGTTTTAAAGACTCGTCATAAAGTTTGGAAGCTTCATATCGAGAAAAGCAAATCGAAATAAAAAAACGATCATTCTTTGTGATAAAATACAATTATCATCACTACATTTGTTTTCATTTCGCTCCAGATAAAATCGCATTATTACTCGACTAGTTCCCAATAAAAACATAACTAACTATTCCAAAAGTTTCATGACCTCTTTGTGTTCTATTGAGGTTAATAGTTGAGCACAATCGAAATTTATAATAAAGTATTTGTTTCATGATGAAATTTAATTGTATATTTTCCTTTTTGTGTCTGTGTAAATTATATTATTACTTCCTCAAATACAAACACAAGTTAAAACTGTCTATTTTTAAATCGGAATCAAAATTTATTATTTTGTTTTATAATAAAAATAAACCTCAATAAATAAATAGAGATATTAGGATAATAATAACGATATAAACATGATTGAAATTTATGACATGTTTTTCCATATACCAAGAATTACATGGATACCGATAACGGTATCGTTGGAAATATTAGGTCCCCAATCGCATAATTGGGATAAAGAAAGGACGACTGAAAAAATTTAAATTTTTTAAGAAAATTATGGTAAAAAATTATTTAGCTGTTTAATATTTGTGCATTTTCAATTCTCTAATTTCTCCTATTTCCACAAAAAACCAATCAACATGCAACCTATTTTTGAACAAAGTATGCAGTATGTAGAGTTTAAGCACCCTAGACTGAAAAAATCCCCCCCTCGCAATCATCTTCCGCTCATAATTCCGATCGCCACCATTAATGCATCAACCCATGGTTTATTAAAGGCACTGTTAGAGAAGGTTTAAGGAATCTGCCAAATTTAATTTTGATGTTTCCCTAGACTTTCAAAAACTTCCCAAATCTAGAATCAGATAAACAGACACAATGTTGTTTTTGCAATTTTTTCTTTTGTGCTTGACCTCTTGTTGCAACTTCAAGATTATGGTGTTTTAAATCAACCAAAGAATAGAAACCCTGCAAGAAAGTATCTTCAGGTGACAATTTAAGATAATCATGATCTCTACTGACCGCAATTAAATTAGCTACTGGATATATTTGTAAAATTGGTATTTTTCATTAGTATTGCAGCATATGCAGTGCAAAGATTTCTAGCATTTCTACAGATTTCCACTCTATATGCAGTATTTGATCAAAATATAGTAGCCTTTATAAGTCATTTTTTGCCTTAGAATTAAATTCTTTGCCTTCACAGGTGACCCATTATATTTTTTTGGATTTTGAAATGTCTGTAAACGGTCAGTACATGTTTCTTGCACATTTGGCGCCATAATCTAGAAGGCTATAAATAACGATAAACACATGCTTGCAAAGGGCAGTAGGGCCCCTACCTGCAGTACATTCACACTGTACTTCTAAAATGGAATTTCTGCTTGATTATATATGAACTGGATACAAAATTCGTTTACTGAATTTACTGGCAACACGACCATATATGTCATCGGATAATGTATTACAAACATTTGCATATGTCTAGGTAGAAGAGAATCCACATTGACATCCTGAAATAGTATATGTATTTTTATCCACAGATCCTGTAGGTATATGATACAAGTTGTCATATTCCTCCAATCTAAAGTAAATTATAAACGTGGCAGTTTAATTAACTCAAAACAAGATCAGCTTTTTTCCTATGGATTTTCGCATTTCTTCTCCGTAATTCATTTTCAAAAAGTTTGATGAAAAAAAAAATTTTACATAAAATAAAGAAGCAATTAATTTCGTTACCAATTTGTAATGAAAACAATAAATAATAATATGATTCATAAGTTTGGTTATCTTTTCTGGACCGCATTTGGCACTGCTGTCGCCTAGTGGCAAAATTTTGAAGTTACCTTCTTTTAAACTTAAAGTTTTTCCATCAGTAATTTTGGTCGAAAAACTGACATTTGGCAAAATCGCTCGACTTTCGCTTTCGCGATTTTTCCATGTCAGTTTTTCTCGTAAAATTACTGATTGGCAAAAGTTTTCGTTATAAAGAGAAATTTATACGATAAAAAAAAGGTCTTGTGTTTTTACTATTGATAAAATCCAACATAAATCGATAAAAATAGACAAAAAACAAATACGAAGAAAAAAAAAGCAAAAAAAACTGAAAAAATATACAAAAAAATTCGGACCAAATTGAGAAAGCAATATAATCGAAAACAATCGAATGAAATTGACAAAAATTTTAATAAGCCAAATAATAGAGACAGAAATTGTAAAAAACCGAATAAAATCGATCAAAATCTAAAAAATCGACAAAAAACAAATACGAAAAAAAAACCGAAAAAAAAACTGAAAAAAGTCAAATACAATACAAAAAAATCGAATAAAATTGACAAAAAACTTAAAAACCCAAATAAAAGCGACAAAATTGATAAAAATCAAATAAAATCATATAAAATCGGAAATTAAAATCCAATCGATCAAAATCGTAAAAAACCAAACAAAATCGAGAAAAATCGAAAAAATCAAATATAATTCAGTGGGATCGAACAAGCTTAAAAACCCAAAGAAATTCTGACAAAATCGATAAAAATCACATACGATGGAAAAAACCAAATAAAATTGTCAAAAATAGATAAAGTTTGAAAAAATCGCAAGAGGTTAAAAAAAAATCGGAACAAATTGAGAAAAATGGATAAAATTAAAAAACATCGAAAAAACTAAAAAAAGAATGAAATGAATGAAAAAAATAATCAAAAATATCGAATAAATTCGAAAAAAATTGGATAAAATTGAAAAAAAAACGCGATAAAATTAAAAAACATCGAAAAAACAGATTAAAATCAATTACAATCCCAAAAAATCTGATAAAATCGAAAAAAAAAGAAACAAATCGAAAAAATCTACAAAAATTGAAAAAAACGGTTATAAAATCGAAAAACAACGAAAAAATCAAATATAATCGAAACGACATAAATCGAAAGAATAAAAAACAAATTTGAAAAAACCGAAAAGAAAACTGAAAAAATCGAAAAAAGTCAAATACAATAGAAAAAAATCGGATAAAGTCGAAAAAAAATCGGAGTACTTTTTCAGATATTTAATGTTAAAAGTTTCAAATTTTGACATTTTTTTATTTTTGACTATTCCGAATAGAGTTTTTCAAGGGCTTTCAAATGACATATTGCAAGCCAAATTCCGTGACATATTGCATCTGTCATTTTTTGATAGTGACACTTATGTTTGACAGATGCCGAATAAAAACTAACGGGTTCTTTCGACGGATAACTCAAACCCATATACCAAATTTCAGCTCAATCGGATTTAAGGCGTGGCCTCTATCGTGGAAGAATACACACAGACAAACTTCACAATACTTTCCCTTCTCGGAGGTGGGTCGGGAAAGTAAAATTGTTTACATTTTACAATTTGAGGCTGCATATGTAGAAATAGAAAATTAAAAACTTTGTCGTTCAACTTTTGCAAAAGTATGTACCAAATCAAAGGAACAAATAACAAATTTTTTAAAACTTTTTTGAAAATTTTGGACAGAATTTGCTATTTTACAACTATGTTTAAAAGTATACCATAAAATTTAAAAAAAATATATAGATTATTCGTTAAAACAAATCAACGGCCGAACATTTTTCACATTTTCGATATAATTCTCGATTTTGATTGGGATAAAATTAATCTCATTTTTAGATTTAGCATTAGAAATTATCTGGTCACTACCATATTATTTGAGCGGTCATTGCCACTCGTAGACTGTTACTATGATTAAAAATAGATTATACTAATTTAGACTAAAATATTTTAGCATAAACATTTTGAAAATAAAATTTTTTTTTGTGATATATTTAGAATATGCATAAAAATAGAAATAAATTTCAGTAAAAAAATAAATTTAATTTGTATCATAAATAAATGTGTTTATTTAATCTCTAGTCATCATTCCAGACTACTAAGATAATTATCATTTAATGTATTTTTGTAAAATTTTTTGAAGGTTTAAGAATGTTCAGTCATTTGTTAACACGTTCAATGCTGATTCTTATCGTATTTGTAATAATGATAAATAGAAAATAAATATTTTTTCAATAAATTATTAATTTCACCTTTCACGATTTTTTAGGATTTTCAAGAATTTTTTAAGAGTTTTTAAGGATTTTTAAGGGGTTTTACGATTTTAAAGGGTTTCTAATGATTTTCAAAGATTTTTGGTATTTTTAAGGATTTTCAAGGACGATTTTTAACGATTTTTAAGTTTATACTATTTTTAGGGATTTTAATGTTTTTTAAGGATTATTTTAGGATCTTTAAGAATTGCTAAAGATTTTTAAGTAATTTTAACTATTTTTAAGGGTTTTTGGGGATTTTAAGTATTTTTTTAAAGATTTTTAAGGGTTTTTCACAAGGATTTTTTTAGGATTTTTTAAGGATTTTAAAGTATTTTTTAGATTTTCGTAAGATTTTAAGGATTTTTAAAAAATTTTAGTGATTTTTAAGGATTTTTTGAGATTTTTAAGGACTTTTACGATTTTAAAGGGTTTTGAACGGTTTTTAAAGATTTTTGGGATTTTTATGAATTTTCAAGGACTTTTAAGGATTTTTAATGATTTTTTGGGATTTTTAAGAATTTTAAACTATTTTTAGAGATTTCAATGTTTTATAAGCATTATTTTAACATCTTTAAGAATTGCTTAAGATTTTTAAGTAATTTTAAGTCTTTTTAAGTATTTTCAAGGGTTTTTAGGGATTTTAAAGTATTTTATCTACTACCATGCGTAAAGTACTAAGATTTTTTAGGATTTTTTAACGGTTTATAGTATTTTTTAGATTTTTGTAAGATTTTTAAGGATTTTTAGGAATTTTTAGGGAATTTAAGGGATTTTTAAGGATTTTTAAGAATTTTTAAGGATTTTTAAGAAATTTATACTATTTTTAGGTATTTTAATATTTTTTTAAGGATTATTTTATGATCTTTAAGAATTGCTATAAATGTTTAATTATTTTTAAGTGTTTTTGTGGGTTTAAGGGTTTTTAAAGGATTTTTAAGGGGTTTTCAAGGTTTTTTTAAGGATTTTAAAGAATTTTTTGTGATTTTCAAGGACTTTTAAGGATTTTCCGGATTTTTAATGTTTTTTTAAGGACTTCCTATTTTAAAGGGTTTTTAATGATTTTTAAAGATTTTTGGGATTTTTAAGATTTTTAAGGATTTTTAAGGATTTTTAAGGATTTTTAAGGATTTTTAAGGATTTTTAAGGATTTTTAAGGATTTTTAAGGATTTTTAAGGACTTTTAAGGATTTTTAACGATTTTTAGGGATTTTAATGTCTTTTAAGGATTATTTTAAGAATTGCTTAAGATTTTAAAGTAATTTTAAGTCTTTTTAAATATTTTCAAGGCTTTTTAGGGATTTTAAAGTATTTTTTTTTTTGATTTTTGAAAGGTTTTTCAAGTACTTTTTTAACAATTTTTTAGGATTTTTCAACGGTTTATAGTATTTTTTAGATTTTTAAGGATTTTTAGGGATTTTTAGTAATTTTTAGGGGTTTTTAAGAATTTTTAAGGATTTTTAAGGATTTTTAAGAATTTTCATGGATTTTTAAGAATTTTTAAGGATTTTTAAGAAGTTTTAAGGATTTTTAAGGATTTATTATTAACCGAGAACAGAGGGAGTATAATTTATAATACAGAAAGAGTTGACTGAACTCTGATACCTAATTGATATAATTAGTATTTGTTATTTTTGGTGCAGTGATATGTTTTTGTTGGTGTCGTTACATATTTCTTGTTTCTTCTTTATTGTACTATATTTTTCACCAATTTACTATAATAATTTAAGTGCCAGTACTATAACAGCTTCCAATACAGTTGGCAACGCTGCTGGGCAGTGAGAATCGAGTACCACTTCGCAGCGGTCGAAATAGGTACCGTCGAGGCGTAAAATCTCATTCGGACCAACCATGGCCGCACTCTCCCGTTTTCCCATTGGCCATGGATCTGACGCAGTACCACGCGTTGAGGGCGTCAATTGTAATGCTTTACACAAATGTCTTTCGCTGTTTCAATGGTTTTTCTATCTATTGGCAGTTTGTTTTGCAAATTCCGACATGATGTGACTTTGTTTAAAATAAAGAATTTTGTTATATCCTGTGGATTAAATATCATACCTTCGGGTTCTCTGACCTGACCTTGTTAATTTCTACCTATTTTGACATCGAAATCTTTAGGAAACGGACTCCCTGATCAACTTCCACTCTAACCATCCTGTGTCACACAAGTTCGCCTCCTATAACAATTTTATTTTTAGAGCCTTTTCTATTCCACTCTTTGAATCTGCATTAATTTCCGAAGAAAATATTACTAAACAACTTTAAACAAAATAAATGTGAAATTTGTTTATGGTTCCAGAACCACAGGAACCCAAAAAGAAAATATTTATAACACTTTTCAGATTAATAACAATTAATCAAAAAACATGATTGCTTGAGCATCCCTATATTTCTTTTCTAAAACAACGGTGGTCATAATACTTGTATAAGAAATCGTGAAAATAGTTCATCAAAAATATATTGACAGTAACTTTTATGGCTAAACCTGTAAATCACTAAATTGCCTCAGAAATAAAAAAATGTCAAAATTTAAAACTTTAACATTAAATATCTGAAAAAGTATTCGTGGATTTTTTTCAATTTTTGCTATTTTAGGTGAGTTATAAATAAAAATATTACTCGTGTATCTTTGAATAATGTTTAAAATAAATAACGTCATACTACTGAAAAAATATAATTTAAAAAAACTATCAGAAAAGTTAAAAAAGTGGCTCACTGTAATGCATCATTGAAATAAAAATTAAACCAAAATTGAGATTTTTTTAGTCCGCAAAATGTAAAAGAAAAATATTTAGCCCTTATTAATATTTAATTTTTCACTACTTAAAGCATTTGTCCGTTTAATTCAGAATCACCCTGATTATAAATAGAAGAAAAGTAAAGTCTATTTTCAGTGTTTAAACTTGCGCAGTTCGAAGAACAATTTACTAAATATAACCCGTGTTTTGGAGTTAAAAATATACTACAATTTTTACATTTCTTAGTGAAAGTTTGAGGTGAAGAGTTAAACTGGTTTTACCCATACCATAATTTATATAAGGTAAGTTTAAAATTAATTATTTATCATCAAATTGAATACAATTTAATAAAAATAAATCATGTTTTAAATTTATTAAATTAATTTTTTTACTTTTATTCGAGATGATAAAAAAAAATTAAATAAAATTTTGTTGAATTTTATACTAGGTTACAACGCTGAAATATTTATAAATTTCTTTAAATATTTTTGGTGCTTTTATTTTTTTCATAAAAAAATTTATTTTTAATAAAATTTAATAAAATTGCTATTTTACTGGTAATTTTGAATATACTTTTTGTCTAAACTGTTAAATTTTAATATTTAATAAGTTTAATGAGGTATTAATATTTTTCTGTTAATATTCAAAAAATGTTTTGCTAGTAACATTTTTACATAGAAAAAATATTTAAAAGAATTAATTATTATTAAAATATATTGATAAATTAATTGCATTTTTTTAATAATCTTATTTTAATCAAAACTGTTTAATTGGATCAAGAAATTAAAAAAAAACGAAACTTAAATTTACAAAAACTCACTTTAAATAAGTTAATAACTGGAAATTTTAAATTATTAAATAATTTGTTAACAATACAACAATTAAATTAATTAAAAAGAGAAGATAATATATTCCGAACCAGATTTTAGGCTAGGGTTTAATTAAAAATAACTTTTTTTTTAAATTTTTGTTTTTTTTTTTTATTTTTATAAATGATATTCATGTTGCGTTAGGTTCAAGATTTGACATTGAACTGCAAACTATATTACACGTCACATTCTATTTTCTATACGATGCATTAATATTTTATGGAATTCTGCCAAAATAGTGCACTAATCATTTCGGTTTGGGTTAGGTTAGGGTTTTATATTTTTGTTGGCTAACCAACATATATTAATGTTGGTTAGTTTTAATGGGAAAAATGAAATTGTATTGATGAAACATTTATTTATTTCTGGATAATTTTGTATCAATGATATTTTATCCTTGTAACAGGAATTTTGTACGTTTTATTCGTTTAACTCCAACACCTGTAGACTGAAATGTAAAACTTTGTCCCATACAATCAAAATCAAATGCAAGCATTTGGATATTTAAAAGATGAATATAATATTAACTAGTTTTGAGGTAATAACGCATGATATAAAATTCAAATAAAATACCCTAAAGAACGGTGAAAAACTAGCATTTCATTACATATAGTCGGTGGAGGAGAAAATTCAACAGAAAATAAAAATAATAACTGCGAAATGCGTATGAACAACGGCGCAGTAAAGATTATATTTTTTTAAAGGTTCCATGGCTATGCGGTTTAAGCTACAGATTTGAAAGCGAAGGGTCATCGGTTCGAATCCACAAGCTTGTTATTTTTTTTTCAACAAAGAACTTTTTATTTTTTTTTATTATAATTTTCGGTAAATTTTTATTCATTTTGAATGAAATATTAATCAATGCGAAGCGTAGGTAAAAACTTTGTTTGCCTGCTGCCAAAATGAATTGCTTCGAGTGATGCTAGTTTAATTTTGCTTTAAAATCCGTGTCTTAAACCGCATAACCATCGAACAAACGCAAAAATGTAGTCTTAAGTTTAATATAACTTACGTATCGATATATTGATAATAATTTTAATTTTTAGCGGTTAAACTAAGTTAAATTCTAAAATGTTGGCTTCGTCACAACTCGGCTTATGTGGTCAGCTAACCGTAGTAAAATTTTTATGATCATAAAATTACTGGAAGGAGTTTAATTTCGCGGACAAAGTTTTCAATCCAAGTAACGACAAAGCACATATCTACGGTTCGCTTTTTCTTTGTTCAAATTTGTATGGACTTAAGGAAACCGATAAAATTTTTTATTGGGACTGTTTAAACTATTATTCTCATAGCCCACGACACAATATATTTCTGCTGGACTTCGGTGAGCTTTCCGTATTGTTCTAGACATTTTGGGGCGTCGAAAAATGTTCGGGACAAAAGTTCAGGTGCTGATCACGGCAAGCGCTAGTATCGGCTGTCAAAATGCTCCGCCTTCTCACACAGAGCGAATAGAGTTCACAGCTACTGTCACTTTGTGTGATACTAAAATCGTCCAAAATACCAAAAATATCGAACAAAGTATAGTACAAGTAAACAATAATCGACCAGGGGGTACGGAGTCAAGAGAAACGGATTTAGTACGAGCGCTTATAAATTATTTAATTTAAGTACTTATGTTTTAATTCATTGTATAAATACTCATTGCGGAAACTATATAATTTTTAGTTGCTTAAAATTTTCCAACCATCTTTTTCCACTTGTTTCTACCCATAGCAGTTTCTTTCCAATTAAGTCCCCTTTACATGCCTCTATCTACTTTTTACGAGACACTCTTCTGACCGTCACTGATCTGGCATTGTCTCCACATGTCCTAACAGTGTAACATTTTTACTTTGGCTATTTGGTTAATCTCAATTTGACCATATAGCACTTTGAGTTTAGCATTTGTTCTCCTTCTACTATCACTCCTCCAAAAATTTTGGAAATTATATTACTGTTTAATATAATCTTAGTTTTGCTGCCCTTGAGATCTTTTTCAACCTTAGTATCTTTTGAAGAGTTCCAACTGCTCTGAATTCTCTCATTATTTTCTTATCAATTTCTTCTTCTTCCTCACACTAGTAACTTTTACTTCCAGATATTTAAAACCATTTATTTTTTTAAAATGATACTCCACTTTTTGCTTATAATTAGGTATTGTAAAATATAAATATGCGATAGATCTAAGCAAATATTGATATATCATTTTCTTTTGGATTTGGATACGCATTCAGTAGAAGTTTGTATATGCATATATATCTTTTCCAATTTTTTTATTTGTTCTACTTTTTATTCATCCGTCATATTTGGTTCCGGATATATAACTCATTTTCCCTACCAGACAAAAGCGATGCGCAAACTAGAGTGATGACGGACGCGGTGGCGATACGGTCAACCGTTGTGAACGTTACTAAATGAAAAAGCGCAGAGATAAAGTAAATCAAAAAAAAGTTTCGGAAATTTAAGAAATATTGCAAAATTATAAGTTTCAAATTTCTTTTAACTCTTATATTAAATTATCATTGTGGACTTTAGAAAGAAATATTGTAAGGTACCTCTTTTTGATTTTGTTTTAATTTAAAAAAAAATTGTCTCTGTAAATCACTTTTCCTCGATCTAGTTTAAAATAAGAGCAAATTTGTAATTTCATAGATAAGCTGAATTATAATTTTTACTCCTTAACTTATTACTAGGAATTGTATAAACTAATAAAATACGGTTAATGCACTTAACGTTACCTGATTTTAAAATTTATAAAAAAATATCTTTGTGCCTTTTAAAAATAGTTTAATTCCTTCCGTTGTCTCTTTTTTGCTTGATTCTTCTCCTTGGCCTTGGTTTGACAAAGTTATTGTATTCCACCAGTTACAGCCATATAAAGGTAGATAAAAAACACAATAATGCGAAAATTCATTATTACGTTTTTTATGTTTCAGAAAAAATGTCTTTAAAAATTGACTGTAGAGCAGATGATAAGGATAAACATGAATTTGATATTAATTTTTTGCTTTATCACAAAGGCAAACTTTACAGTGGAGCAGATGATGGCAAAGTAATAGTGAGTATTTTTTTTTCTACTTTATTTAATGTTATAAATTATATTTGATTATCGTTATATAAATGCCATTAATTGTGAATATATAAAAGACCGCAAATTTTTTAGAAATTTTAATTAAGTGAAATACTAGTACTAGGTTTAATAAAAAGCTAACACACCACGTGATTTTCGCGAATACCGTGTAACTGGAACTCGGACTGCCACTGCAACTGATGACAATGGATTGAATCGTTGTACCCTTACAAGCACCTGTTTGTACCATTTTTTAAATTTCTATTTTATTTATTTTTTTGCCGTTATGGCATTTTATATTAAAAGCTTATATACAGTCCGCTTAGTATTTTATTTAATTAACTACCACAAAGTAGTGGCCTACCACACATCAACAGAGAATATTTTACACTAAAGCCCATTATTTGCCTTCAATATAAAAAAAAATGGAAAAAGCCCAAATATATATATATATATATTTCGCCCTCTAGCGGCGAAACTATGGAGAATCAGAAAAAAAATTAAATATAACAGTTAAAGGACAACTTTTCATTAGAAAATTTTCCACTAAAGTGCATTATTTGTTCTCGAACTTTTGGAAAAATGCAGAAAACGTACATGCATATTTTTGCGCGCCCTCTAGTTTCGCAATTATTGGAAATTCTGGAAAATGTTTAATAGAAAAATTGTAGGAAATTTTATGATCTAAAACTTTGCACTAAAACATTTAGCACTAAAGTGTATTGTTTGTCCTTAAAATAAAAAAAAGACAAAAAATCTTTCATGTGTCTTCAATCAATGTCGGTCTAGAGGACCTTCTACTGTACCAATTTAAACCAAATGGTCGCATTCCAGGCACACACCGACCCTTCATACCAAATTTCAGCTAGATTGGTCAAATGGTTCGGCAGTTATCGTGGAAGATTACACACAGACACAGAGACACGCAGACACACAGACATACCATACGCTGGAATTGGTTTTAATCTTCTTGGGGGACCTCAAAATGGATATTTCCATCGATATCTCAAATTTTTTTTTTGCTCGATCACTATACTTTCCCTTTGATGGGACCAGGAGAGTAAAAAAAGGAAGAAACCAATGAAAACCAGGATAAAAATGGAAGAAATAGGAAAAAATAGCAAAAAAAAAAGTAGGGAAAGATACAAAAAAACGGAAAAAATGGAGAAAAACGTAGAAAAATGGAGAAATATTAAATGAGAAAAAATAGTGAAACATGGAAAAAAATATTGAAACATAATGAAACATGAAGAAAAATAATAAAAAATAGTTAAAAATAAGTAGAAACATGGAAAAATTGAGAAAAATAGATAAGGAAATATGTGAAAATTTGGTGAAAATAGGAAAAAATAGGGCAAAAATCAGGGAAAAATGGGGAAATTTGGTAAAAATAATAAAAAATAGGAACAATACTGAAAAAGTAGGAACAAATAAAAGAAGTAGGAATAAATAAAAAAAAATAAGTACAAATAGTAAAAAATAGGGGAAAATTATGGAAAAATATCGGAGAATATTGGAAAAGGGGAAAACAGAAAATAATGGGGATACATAAGAAAAAACAGGAAAAATAATGGAAAACAGGAAAATTACGAATAGAAAAAATAAAAATATTGCAAAATAGCGAAAAATGGCAAAAATAGGAAATAATCAGCAAAAGAAAATAGGGAAATCAGAGATAAATAGAGAAAAATCTAAAAAAATATATAAACATGGGAAAACAGTGAATAAAAGGGGAAAATAATAAAAAATAGTAAAAATAGGCGAAAATAGTTAAAAATAGAGACAAATACGGACAAATAGGGAAGAAAAAAAAAATTGTGGAAACCGAGAAAAACAGGAAGAAATAGGAAACTGGAGAAATTAGAGAAAAATAGAGAAGAATACAGAAATTTATTAAAAAAATGATGAAAATAGAGAGAATAGAGCAAAAAAGAGAAAAATAAGTACGAATAGTAAAAAATAGGTAAAAATATAGGGAAGAAAAGGAAAAATATCGGAGAATATTCTAAAACGTGAAAACAGAAATTAATGGGGATAAAAAGGGAAAACAGGAAAAATAATGAAAAACAGGAAAATTACAAAAAAATAATAATAATAATAATAATAATCTTTATTAATCCTTTTTGACATTTTATAATGTATAGGACAGGTCATAAAATAAAAAAAATGCTTCATAAATGGATAGAAAGAAAGAAAGACTAACCTAATTAAAAGTACATAAGTTGCATAAAATACAGAAAATACAGAAAATAGGAAAAATAAAAAAATATTTCAAAATGTGGAAAATGGCAAAAATTGGAAAATTTGGATAAAAATGGAAACAAATACGGACAAATGGGGAACAAAAAAAAATTGTGGTAACTGAGAAAAATAGGAAGAAATAGAAAAATAGAGAAATTAGAGAAGAATACAGAAAATTATAAAAAAAAATGAGGAAAAATGGGGAAAATAGGAATACTGAAATATAAGGAGAAATGGTGTAAAATATTAAAAAATAGGGGAAAATACAAAAAACAATCTTTGTTTTTGGAAAAAACAGATATAAATTGTTTGCCGGCAGTTTACAATTAACTAGGAAAATACATTTTACCACATTAAAGGAAACGAATTATGAAAGTGAAGCAAATAAAAGACTGAGAGAAATGTTTGTTTTCTAGACAAACTTCCATTACTGAAAATCCGATATTTATAGGACGCATAGTCAGTAAAAATGGAGTTTCAATGTATAGGGCGGAATAATCCGGGAACGTATAATTCGATCATATTTCTTTGATGAGAATTTAAACGATTCGAGTTTTTGCCAAAATAATGCATTTTTGTTTTTAGAATAGACTCATTAAAACACTCATTTTATTTTCTCTACTCTATTAGCATTAGATTTTTTAAATCTTTGTAGAAATATACTATTTTGTCGGACCCTGTATATATTTATGACGCAACCGTTAGCAGGGAAACTTTAATTTTAGAATGTTTGCATTGGCCAGTAATTGCACTTGTAGTTTGGTTTTGCTGTCAAATATATCAAAGTTTATTCAAATATTTACTCATTTGGTGGTCTTTTTTATTTAAAAAATTTAAATATGTCTCAAAATATGAAACATGAAAATTTAATTGTTACAAAAATAGATGTCTAGAAAAAACAAAATAATTATTTCAGTAATAAAATAAAGGTGACCTTTTGAATTAATGCCAATAAACTTTTTATGAATGAAATTATCCAGATATTTCTCTGCGTTTCGATTTATGTCTATATACCTTTTTAACTATTTTTAAAATGTTTTGAATAGATTCGGTAACTGTTGAATATATGTTTACAATACATTAGCAAGATTTACGACTTCAGATTTTTTTTTAGATATAATGTAAATTAACAGTAGTATATTCTATGTTGTTTACATACGCACTTAAAAAAAAAGTGTATATTAAATTATCCCACTCAATTTGAGTCATAGTAAAACTTAATCAACTTCCTAATCAGATTATTCAGATTTAATTTCATTAGCCTAAGATATAAAATCCACCATTTAGAGTTCACATTTAGTAACCCACCCCGTATTTTTTTTATTACTAGATAAAAAATTAAAAAATAGAAGATATTTATTAATATTATATGATTTTATAAGAAATCCGTGATAGCCCAGTGCTAACGATCTCACATTCGGATACGAAGGTCGTCGGTTCAAAGTTATCGTATGACCAGCACAATCTCCGGATTTGACACCTCTAGATAATTTTTGTAGGGTTATTTAAAAAGAAAAGTGTATGTGAATTTTCATTCAGAATGGATTTCTGTTTTCAAAGACAATAAGGAGGCCATATTGAACATCTCCTTTAATTTTTTTCAGCAACTGTACATGTGGCAACGTCGAAAATCTAAAATTTAAATACCCATATTTTAACGGATCTTTACGTTTTGAGGTCACCTGAATCCATTTATACCATTTTTAGCATGATGCCTGTCTGTGTGTGTGTCTGTGTGTGAACACGATAGTGTCTAAGCGGCTGAACCGATTTAGATGAAATTTCATATAAATATTTAGGGTAGCAAGAAGACGACCTGTATAGATTTTGGAGTTAATCTGACAACCGGAAGTGACAGTTGATATAAGTGATGACGTCATTACTAACCAAGATGGCAATAAAGTTTTACACATATATTTTTTATACATTATAGTTTAATTTCCAATGATTAAAATTTTCAAAAACTTTTGCCATTGTTGCCAGATTTATCAAAAAGTAATTTTTTTTCATATTTTTCTTAAATAACCAAAATAATGCATTTTTATGAAGAATTACAGGATATGAAAGTTGTAGAACATAAAATTTTCTACACATTTTGTCATTACCGTTTTTTTTAATTCCTCATAGTTTCGTCGCTAGAGGGCGTGAAAAATAATGTATATAGACATTTGTGACTTTTTTTAGATTTTGAGACAAAATTATGGATTTTTATGAAAAATTACATATGATCAAAATTGTAGAACATAAAATTTTCTACAAATTCTATCTTTAATTTTTTTTCGTGTTCCGCATAGTTTCGCCCCTAGTTTTATTTTAATTTTTAAGCAATTTTTATCTTTATTAAATTATTATTTTTTAGTTAAATTGTAATGTTAAAAATTTTAAAAAATAATCTTTAAATTTGAAATAATTAATTTTATAATTATAATTTTTTTCAAAATTTTATTATAAAAATTGTGGAATTTTTTAAAAATTGTCTAAGAAACATTTAAAATTATATTACGACTTTAAACTAAATTGAATAACTTCTAAAATATTAAAGTTACTGAAATGGGATTTTCACCATTCGAAAGATACTATAAAACTCTAAATTAAAAATGCATTTTAGTTTCTTAAAATTTAGAATTGTAATTATTATGGCCAAAATAAAGAATATTTTTAAATTTTTTTGTAATTTCGCTATATCAATAACTATAAAATAAATGAAAATAGTAAATAACATATCCGAAAAGGATCCAAAAGTACTATGTGTGTAAATTATTTCATAATTTTAACACAATATTTGTAAAAGTTATTGCAGAAAATGAAAAATTTGATTTTTTTTAGTTTTTTAAACTAACTTTATTAATGCATTTTGATCCAGAAAACTTAAAAAAAGGGCTGTTTCCCATTTTGAATAAAATTGAATAAGATAATAATTATTTACTGATTTTAAAATTATTCAAAAATAGGTTTTATTCTTTTTAAAGTTAAAATTAATATTAAAAAATTTAAAAAAATTACCCTTAAATTTGTAGTAAAAAACTATAATTGTGATTTTTTTCAAAATTTTATTCAAAAAATTGTAGAATTCCTAATCTTATTATATAAAATTCTATATTTCTTCAATTATATAATATTGAATTCATATAAATCGTTATATTCTTTTTCTTTGACTGAATTTTTTAAAAAATTTCTTTGTCAAAGGAAAATTACAATTTACCCAATAATATTAAAACCCTTATTACTTACATGATTCAATATTTAAACTGTCAATTTTGTTATGTCCATATAAAATATTGTATTCAGTACTTACTATATCTATTACAACTATAACAATTCAACACAAACTATAACTATTACTAATTCTCATATTTTTTTATTTTAATATAGGGTGTACCTACATAACATGACAATACATAACCAAAATTTTGTTATGGTGTCAAAGATATCTTCATATTTCCATACTTTATGCGTACACTGTATGTTATAATTATTTCGGTATTAATATTCATTTTCTGTAATAAAATAAACTAATATTTTACAGTGATATTCAAAAGTAAATATATAAAGTATCGCACGTCCCAACTTTTTTATTAGGTTTGCAGAGATAATGAGGGTTTATGTTGATTTATTACTCTCAAGCGATCCCGAATGGATCCGTCACTGAATAAGTTATGAGTACAAAGACCTTTTAATCAGTACGCGTATATTCTTCATAATGTCTAAGTTCAAAAATAAAGTAACGTTTGGCAGGGGTTCAAACGTGACATATTTGCCATTATTTCTATATTCATCATCGACATTACTTGAACGAACAATTCTCTAAGTTTAACATTTCACTTCAATGTTTCAGTTATATTTCAACTTAAAATTAATGTTCGATGTCCGCTTTAAAGATATAAAGCAATACACCACAAGGTGATCTAAAATAAGACTCAACACGTGTTTGTCATAACTGTAGTGGAATTATATACTGATCGACACGTATTAGAACATTGACCTAATACTTTCTACTAATTTGCAAAAATTGGGTTTTCAACTAATAATTAGTCTGTATATTTCTCATAAAAAAAATCCCAATGTAAATTAGATTAAGTATACATTTTAACTACTTATTAAATATCTTTAATTTATATAGTGTCATATCTCTTTACCATTAACATTAACTTTGTATTTTTACGGTAATAGATATAATTTATTAGCGTCCTGAGATTTTTTTAAATTTTTAGTCATGGGCTTCCGATCTTAGTAAACTTGGCGAAGTCCAATCCAATCCTTGTTCAGTATTTTGTTTAGCAGGTAGCGATAATACGATATATTCCTGTTCAAATGAAGGAACCGTCAAAGCATTTGAATTAGAATCTCTTAAAGAAAAAGGAATAATAACAAAAGATGACCAAACTGAATTTTGGAGAATAATTTGGGATAATGGATGTTTGTATACAGGAGATCATCAAGGAACTGTAAGTATAATGTATTATTTTTATGTGATCTATATACCATTAGCAATAATATATAAGTTCATTCTTAATGTTTTTGTTAGGTGTAAAATTGCACTTTGAAACATAATTTTTAGAAAGTAGCAGATTTGAACCTACTTAAAAAGCTGCAAATTGTTCAGTACTCAAATTTATTTTTGATGGTGAATTCTGAAAGAAAATTATTTTTCATCATTTGGTAACTTTCCTTGATTATCGTTACCGGATAATTCTTCATGGATAATACTTCCCGGATAATCCTTCCGCATAATCCTTATCATATAATCCTTCCCGAACAATCCATCCTGGATAATAATTCCTTACGACAATTCTCCCCTGCGACAATCCTTCCTCATGACAAACCTTTTTCCATGCCAATTCTTTCCAAAACAATCAAATCCTTTAATCTTCAGTTATTAGTATGTTGGTACTTAAAAAAATACATAAAAATAGGTTTTTATTGCATTGCTCCAGCGAGAAATAAATATCATAAGGAAGATTTATCTTGAGAAAAGATTAACGTAGGCAAGGATTGTTGTGGGAAAGAATTGTCGCTGAGAAAAATTGTCAAAGGAAATAATTGTCCATCAGGAAAGATTATACAGGGAAGGATTTTCATAGATTCTTAATAATAATAATAATTCTTAATGTCAGATCTTCAGTTCTTAGTCTGTTTATCAGGTATACAAGTTAATTATAGATATTTTGTCAAACCCTTAAAGTGACTAGTTTCGTATCTATTTTCTTGTTTTTAGAAATACAGAAAGTATTTTAATACCTTCATTTTTTTTGCCTGAATTTTTTTTTTTAAGATTTCAATAACATGGATTATAATCTCCAGTATTCGGATTAAATGTCTTTAGATGTTTTCGATAACTAGATGCTTTATGAAAGTTGATCCGTACCCAAATTTATTTTTGCTGGTGGAGTCTGAAACATAATTAGTTTTAATCAATTTGGCATCTTTCCACGGTCAATAACCCGTGATACGCCTAAAAATTCTTCCTTAGACAATTCTACCCGGATAATCATTCCCGGATAATTATTTCGGGATAATCATTCCCAAATAATGCTTCTCGGATAATCCTTTCAAGGTAATCATTCCCAGATAATTTTTCCCGAATAATAATTACCGGATAATCCTTCCCAGATAATCGTTCCTGGATAATCCTTCCCGGAAAATCCTTCCCGAAAATCTTTCCCGGATAAACCTAACCGAATAATCCTTCCCGGATAATCCTTCCTCACGACAATCCTTTCCCGCGACACTTATTCTCCATGACAAATGATTTTCCACGACAATTCATCCCTACGACAATTCTTCCCAAGAGAGTCAAGTCCTTTAAAAAAAAAATCTTAAAAAATGGGTTTTCTTTCCCAGGTAATCCTTCGTTTCCAGGTAATCATTCCCGGATAATCATTCCCTGATAATGCTTCCCGGATAATTCTTCCCAAGTAATCTTTCCCAGATATTTATTTCCAGTTTATCCTTCTCGGATAATCCTTCCCAGATAATCCATACCCAAATAAAACTTACCGGATAATTCTTCTAAAATAATCCTTCCCGGATAAAAATTCCCGGGTAATACTTTCCAGATAATTTTTCCCGGATATTTATTTTCAGATAATTCTTCCCACATAATCCTTCCCGGGTAATCCTTCCCAAATAATTCATCCCCAATAATCATTTCCGGATAATCATTCCCAGATAATATTTAGTGGATATAATCCTTCCAAAGTAATTCTACCCGGGTAACTTTTCCATACTAATCCTTCCCGGATAATTCTTCCCGGATAATCCTTCCCAGATAATCATTCCCGGATAATTCTTCCAAAATAATCGTTCCCGGATAATATTTCCCGGGTAATCCTTTCCAAATAATTTTTGCCGGATATTCTTTCCCTTAACAAATTTTATAAATTCAATTGGTTATATGCTATTAAATTTTTTACGATTAGTCGTGTCTTAATAAATCTATTTTGTCTGGTCTCATGGTGTAAAATTGATGAATTAAAAAAAAAAAAAAATTTGGAACAAATCAATAACTTTACTTTATATTTTCATTATATTTTCTGAACTTTAAAATGTGTTTTCATTTAGTCGTTTAGATTAAAATCTGAGAACAATTTATAATGTCACAGTTTTAAGATTCGAAGTAAACTTAATTGTCTTTGCTTTCAATCTAAATATATCTTTTCGTAAATGGGTTTTCTCATCTTGAAAATTGCATTTTAATGTATTAATGTCGTAAACCCTATTTTGTAGGTAAATTTCTAAACAAATTTAAATATTTTTTCTCATTAATGTTTTTTTCTTTTGTAGGTTCAAGTATTTAAAAATGATAAATTTTATGGAAAACTATGTACTACCGATCCCATTAAAGATATGGTAGTTTATAAAAATATTTTAATTACTGCCAATCAGGATGTTGTTATTACCGATATGAAACTAGAACGTAAGTTTTTTATAAACCAATAAAAACAATAAAAATTGATTTCTTATTATGTTTAGACGAAAATCTTCAATATGGAACTAAGGCGACTTTTACTGGACGACCGCCGCTAGCATTATTAGGCGATAAATATTTTGCGTTTACTAGTAAAGAAGGAATGGATATCATCATTCATGAAAATAATGATCCTGATCATTTTAAAGCCATTACAAAAGTTGAGGTAAGTGATGTTTTAAAAGTAATCAATAAAGAAAATAAAATAAAGAAAATTAAATTAGTTATTAAAATAAAGAAACGTCGAAAACTTTAAAAGTATATCAAAAATTTGAAATATTTTAATAACATAATTTTTCCGACTATTTAAAATAAAAAACGTCAAAATATTCAAAAATTTTGAAAATATATCGAAAATTTCAAAAATAACTCAAAAATTTTAATTGCATTTTTTTTCGAAAATTTCAAAAAGAGAAAATGTTAAAATATTCAACCATTTTTTAAATAAATCGAAAATTTCAAGAAACAAAATTATTCATCCAGTAAAAAATATTTTAAGAATTTTAAACGTTTCATAAATGTGGAACGTTTCGAAAAACATTAAAAAATTATTCGAAAATTTCAAAAATATATCAAAAATTTCGAAAAATTTGAAATTCTGCATTTTATTTCAAAAATTTCAAAAAGGAAATATTTTTAAAAAATTTGAAGCATTTTATCCAGTTCGAAAATGTCAAAAGTTTCAAAAAATATTAAAAAACACCATTCGAAAATTTCAAAAATGTAAAAAAAATTTTGAAAAATTTGAAATTTTGTATTTTTTCGAAAATTTCAAAAATTTCAAACAGTAAAAATGTCAAATTTTTTAAAAATTTCTGAAATATTTTGAAAATATCAAAAAAATATAAAATTATTTGTCTAAAAAATATTTTAAAAATTTCAAGTATTTCAAACATTTCGAAAAGTTTTATGAAACATTAAAAAATTTTTCGAAAATTTCAAAAATATATAAAAGATTTCGTAAAATTTGAAAAAATTTAAAAAAGAAAATATTTTTAAAAATTTCAAGCATATTATCCAGTTCTAAAATGTAAAAAGTTTCAAAAAACATTAAAAAACACTATTAGAAAATTTCAAAAATTTAAAAAAAATTTCGAAAAATTTGAAATTTTGTATTTTTTCAAAAATTTCAAAAATTTCAAACAGTAAAAATGTCAAATTATTCAAAAATTTCGGAAATATTTTGAAAATATCAAAAAAAATTAAAATTATTCGTCTAGTTAAAAATATTTTAAAAATTTCAAGTATTTCAAACATTTCGAAAATTTCAAAAATATATAAAAGATTTCGAAAAATTTGAAATTTTGCTTTTTTTTTCGAAATTTTAAAAATTTTAGAAAGTAAAACTTTTTACAGAATTTTACAATTTCAAAAACGTCAAAAAATTCAAAAATCATTAAAAAATTATGCGAAAATTTTAAAAATATATCAAAAATTTGAAAAAAATTGCATTTCAATAATTTCTAAAATGTATCGAAAATTTCAAGAAACATAAAACTATTCGTCTGTACAATATATTTAAAAAAATCAAAAGTTTCAAATAACTTTAAAAAATTATTGGAATTTTTTAAATTTATATAAAAAAATTCGAAAAATCTGAAATTTCACGAATATTAAACATTTCCAAAATGTCAAAAGTTTCAAAAAACATTAATTTCAAAAATTGTAAAATTAGTAAAAATTTGTAAAATTTATAGAAAATTTTTTTACGAATCATGTATATGCGACAGCCGCAGTTAAAAGGTTAAAAATTGGTAAAATTTATATAAAATTTTACAAAAAAAATACTGACAATAATATCTAGTATATTTTGATGTGGTCTAAAAAAAATTACCACCCAGTATATGAAAACTATAAAATGGGTGTCAAAAATGAAAATAAAACAAGTTGTTGATTTTGAAACAAAATATTTAAACAGATTTTGTTTAACCAATAATTAAGATAAAAAAAAGTAATGTCAAGTAACTAATATACAGTGTGTCCCAACTAAAATTTGCACCCCCAAATATTTCAAGTTTGGTTAAAATTTTGAAAAAACGGCAAAACAGGTCAATTTAACTTAAAGGGGGCTGAATTTGTATCGTAGTTTTAAACTTCTTTTTTAATCCCTCTAGCGCCCAGAACCACCCCTTGAAAAACCTTAAATGGCAAGGGGTGTCTAGTAATATATAATTTTGAAGCTGCTTTTATGATCTATGCAACTACGTTTTTTTTAATGAAAACAAGAGTAGTTCTAATATGATTCGAATCCTACCCAGCTCTGTGGTATAGTTTGTTTTTCGCTTACTAAAAAAAAAACGGAAAAAAGGAAAATATAACACAAATATTTTACAGAATTGTTGTCTTGATTTCAGATTTTCATACACTGGCATTTTATGAAAATTTGTGTGAAACGTTAAAGTATGCGAATGACAGTTAAAGGCGAAAAACTACAAAATCGTGCTGTTGTTTTGCATCCCAATAAGGGACGATAAACATTACTTTCGGCTGTATTTTTGGGGTCGATATGCATTTTTACATAAGGGAGGAGAAAAATAATATTACTACATTGAAGCTAACAGAAAAAGCTGTACCATATACCAACGTAGAAAGAATTATAAAAAAATCTATGTAAAAGAATAATAAAAGTCCTGTATAATATTGATATTAATAAAAAATTCAGATATTGTACTAATATTCTGATTTATTCATAAATTATTGGAATGAAGATGGCTTTATAGCTGAAACTTGTAGTTTCCATTATAACAGAAATTATTAAATAGTTATCAATTTTTTTATATAGATTGTAAATATAGAAGCACATATAATAAAACTTGGCTTTGTTTGAATGAGTGTTTTACATTTTTCAAATATGGCGTCGAGTCTAATTTAATCATCGTTACTATTATTTTATGGTCACCATAAAATTTTTCGCAAAAATTATTAAATTATCTAATTTTATGAGTGTCTGGTCGACGTTAATCCAGTAAATTTAATGTTTCATTAAATTCTTCTTAAAATTCAACATCGAGGTACATTAGGCTGTTAAATTAATTTTAAAGTGTTATTAAAATAATTTAAAAAATTATGGTAATTATATAAGGTCGATTTCCTGTTAAATTTTTATTACATTTCTTATAATCTATGTACACAGCATTTCTATAAATTTAGTTCTACTTAAGATGAAATTAATTAGAATTTTTGATTCACTACATATAAAATCAGACTTATCTAAATACACTATATTATACATTGTGCTTTTTAAATGTTAATCCTAAAGGATGATTATCCTTGGATGATTTTTATTTCTTAAATACAGTGTATTGTTATTTATCAAAAAAAAATCACCAATATCTCTAAACCGTTGTATTTTTTTCGATTTTAATAAATGTACGATTAAAAATATACAGAATTTTTCTTAAAATCGCCCAAGGATTTAAGATCTGCATTAAATTATGAAATACCCTGTACAATACAAGATTTAATCCTTTTTGGTATTTCTGGATAACAAAAATGATACGTGACACAAAAATATAGGAAAATTCAATTTTCATGTCAATTTTAACGGAACGGGATGTCCGCCATTTTGGATTCATTTGTCGCTTCAATAGGCAGGTTCGACATTTTTGTTTTTTAACTTAAATCGAGAAATTTTGTTATTTAAAAACGATCAAAAAAAAATTTGAGCGTATAATATTAATATTTACGTCCGCTGTAAGCATTTTAAAATCAACGATCGGCGAGAGGCTGGAAAACGGTACCTGTGCGCGAGACTAGACCGTGTGACGTTAGTAGCCATGAATAGTTCGCCCTTAGCCCGCTGCTGCGCTGTCTTCACACACATTTTACAGGATTACCGTTTTTAGTAAATTTCCTACTTAATTAGTAGATTTTTAAGAAAAATCAGGGTTTTTGGTAGAATTTAAGTAGAATTGATAATAGGCAGGTTCGACATATTTTTTTTAACTGAAATCGATAATTTTTTTATTAAAAAACGATCAAAAAAAAATTGAGCGCAAAATATTAATATTTACGTCCGCTGTAAAATTCAGTAGAGTTTTCAGATTCGAATTTAAAACTATATTTTATCGCTATCTGTCTATGGTATATTTAAGACGAACATCTCATCGCAGAAAAAATATTTTGTTTCATCCAAACGTGATTCGCTTAAATAATAAGTTTGAACAAATGTAAGTATGAGCTCTAGTAGCAGCGTGGAATAATGCTGGTTAGTGGTGCGATAGGCCCGGGTATCGAATCCCGCAAACAGCGTATCTTTTCTTTTGCTTTTTATTGTTATATTTTACTTTTCAATCTTATTAAATATTTTTCAATAAACCGTATTCTAATTCTACCAACATTTTAATAATAAACTACTAAAATCACGAGTGTCTCATCGCAGTAAAAATATTTTGTACATACTTTTTACCTGCCCGGGATATGTATTTTTTGATTAAAAGAAGTCTTGACTATCTAAACTAGCCTGTGTATTAAAAAAATATATTTAATAAAGTTTAAAATTAAAATATAACGATAAAAAGCAAAAAAAAGATATTCTACTAAACACCCTCATTTTTCTTAAAAATCTACTAATTTAGTAGGAAATTTATTAAAAACGGTAACTCTGTAAAATGTATGTGTATCGTGAATACAGCGCAGCAGCGGGCTAGGGGCGAACCGTTCATGGCTACTGACGTCACACGGTCTAGTCTAGCTCACAGGTACCGTTTTCCAGTCTCTCGCCGATCGTTGAATATTAATACTTTGCGCTCAAATTTTTGTGATCGTTTTTAAATAACAAAGTCTCTCAATTTAAGTTAAAATAAAAAAATAAGAAAAATGTCGAACCTACCTACTAAAAAAAAGTTTTATAGGAGAAACATAAATTTCAAAATAATCTCTGCAAGCTTGCTAAAATTTTTAAAATTATGGATTTCTTAAACTAGAGTAAAATTTTGGAAACTAAATGTTGCAGCCATTACCATACAGCCTATTTGTCCTTATAAGACTCATCAATGGGAATGCATAGTTTTAAAAATTCTTTATACACTAAATATGTTTACAACATCGAAAAATGTTAAACTCCATCTATCGTAGGATGATGGAAATTCTAAGCTTGAAGAATGTACCATTATCCATTGATTTAAAAATATTTATTTTAAATTTTAGGGAGCTCATGAGAAACTAATCAACGCACTGGCAGGAGGATACTGGAAGAACCAAGAAATACTTTTCAGTGGTGGTTGGGACAAAATTGTCAAAAAATGGAAAGTCGTAAATGGTAAACTCGAATTGGTCTCTTCATGTGAACTAGATATAGTAATAAATGCCATAGCACTAGGAGAAGAGGGAGAAATATACGTTGGTGGTAGTGATGGACACATCGTTCGCATTCATATCAAATAAAAGTAAAATCATTCAAAATACTTTACTTTTAGCTTTATATTTTACTGATTTTATGTGCAATTAGTGTGTTTTTTTAAAAATAATTTTTATAAGTAATTATATGTAATTTATTTACTTATTTTATAGATTGCTAATATAAGCTTGTAATTTAATAAAATAAATACATTCTTTTATTTAATGTGTTAATTTAATCGGAATTTTAGAAATTAGGTATTTAGTCGACTTTTGTTATTGGTTAACAGAATAGAAGTTTATTAACCTAGGAACATAGTGGACTAATAGATTCTGTGAGATTTGCGGTGCCCAAATTCTTACAAACCGCAGCTTAAGGTAAAGTCGCGTATATATATATGTAAAATAAAACATCGTGATAAAGAGAAAAAATTGCCTGTCCAATTCACATATAAGTTTCAAATCGAAGCGTGGGTGACAGTTTGTGCTAAATGAGTAAAAATCTAACTTACCACTTTCTTCAATTTTTTTCCGATATCGTTCCAGATGTTGTCCTTTTTCAATTTGTTATTATAATTTTTGTTACCCATATCATAAAGCGTATTCACGGATTAATAAAATTAACCATTCAATTTTTCTGTTATCCATACGCACCATTGTTAAAATTACTAATTCCGCACCATCAAATATTTTAAAATAATAAAAATATCCGGTTAAGTGAGAACCGCTACATAAGAAACCACGTAAACTGATTCAATCGACATTTTAACGGTCGATGAAATCAAGCGGAGTAAAGTTAGCCGAAACTTAAGTGAGAACCTGCCTTAAATCTGTAACATTACGACGTCCCGTCAGTTGTCGGTTTTTTAGCGTCACTTCGGGCTGCCGTTTCAACATCAGTTTCCAAGTCTAGACAAAAATGCGCAACAAGAACGCGCCTCATTTATTTTTCTTTCATTTACGTGTTAGATCGATCTGGAGTGTCTGGAAGAAAAAATATGTAAACGGCCGAATGTTTTGCTTTTAAGTTGCATTACGGTGTTTTGTTATACAATATTTCTGAACATCCAATGTGTAACAAAAAAACGTCGCGCGACGAAGTACGTGGCTTAATGATCAAGCGTAACAATTATTAAATTTTTTTTTTGTGGTTACATTTGTTTCCGGTTTTCTGGTTGTTCTTCGGTTTTTTGCGATGTTTTTCGATTTTTCTTGCTTTTTATCTGATTTTTCTTGTTTTTTATCTGATTTTGTTTTTTTTCTGTTTTTTCTAATTTTTTCTCATTTTTTTTTGTTCTGTTTTTTTCTATTTTTTCTTATTCTTTGATTTTTTGTGATAGTTTTCGATTTTTTCGTATTTTTTTTGTGATTTTGTTGTAGTTTTTTAGGGTTTTTTTTTCGGTTATTCGATTTTTTCTTTTTTTTTTTGTATTTTAGAATTGTATTTTTTATTTTTCTCAATATTTTTCCCTCAATTTTTTTCTTTTTTTCAAAGGTTTTTGTCCTTTTTATTATTTTTTCAGATTTTTTTCCAAATCTATGAGTTTTTGTTTTTTTTTTCTGTTTTTTTTTATCTTTTTGAATTATTTCTATTTTTTCCTTGTTTTCTCTCGTTGTTCTGTTTTTCTATTTTTTTGTTTTGTTTCTTCTCATTTTTTCTTATTCCGTTGATTTTTTGTGATAATTATTTTGCGATTTTTTGTTATATTTTTCAATTTCTTGCGTTTTTGAGCCTTATTTTTCGGTTTTTTTTTTCAATTTTCAGCGATTTTTTTCCAGTTTTTTGATGTCTTCATTTTTTCCGTATTTTACAATTTTATTTATCATTTTCTCCCAATGTTTTCTAATTTCTCTCTCAATCTTTTCCAAATTTTTTTTTTACGGTTTTTTTGAATTTTTTCGCATCTTCTAATATTTTCTCGTTTTTTTTCTCATTGTCATGATTTTTTTTCTATTATTTTTTCTTAATTTTTCAATTTTTTCTAATCTTTCCTCATTTTTCTCATTGTTCTGGTTTTTCTATCCTTTCTTTTGTTTTCTAATTTTCTCTCATTTTCTAATTTTTTCTGTTTTTTATTTTGTTCTGTTTTTTTTCTTAATTCTTCAATTTTTTCTAATCTTTCCTCATTTTTCTCATTATTCTGTTTTTTCTATTCCTTCTTTTGTTTTCTAATTTTTTCTCATTTTCTGATTTTTTTTACAATTTATTTAGGTTTTTTCATTTTCTCTCATTCTTCTTATTATTCCGTTTTTTTTATTTTTGTTTTTTTTTATTTCCCTCGATTTTATGTCGTTTGGCCGGAGCATTCACTTGAAATTGAAAAAAATGCGATTTTCAATGATCTATAACTTAAAAACTATTTAATTTACATAAAAGGTGTAATAGGTTTTTGAAATTATCTTTTTAGGAAGAACCTGAAAATGCAAAAAATACACAGTGTTCAATTCAAAATAACATATCTATGGTGTAGACCAACGCAACGCATTTATGTTATTCCACCCCGTATATTTGTGTATTTATATCGATAGTTGAAGGTCAAAAGTAATGGTTTTTCCATATAAATGAGATATCCTGTATAATCGTACTAAAATGTTTTTTTTTAGTTTCACTTATTTTATAGATTGGGTTTATTCATTTTTTATTAGTTTTTTATTGTTGTTTTAGTGCATAAATACAAATAAGTTAAAAATACAATGTTACTACTTACCACCTCCACTATGCCAATAATAATTTATTTGTAATAAAAAAATTAAAAATAGTGTCCCGAATTTCAACCTTATTAATATTATACTAAAATAGTAATTTTAGCAGCATTTTAAAAAATTGTAACAAAGACTTACATTTTCTTTTAAAATATCGAATTTCCTTTTTCTGCTCCTTAAAAAATGACGGCAACATTGCGAAAATATTTATTTTGCAGGTGGCACCATCTATAAAAACTTTTCAATATATTCAGGAACTAATTTAATACCATTAGAACATTATAAAAGCAAATCCGTATATATTTATTGCCTGGATAGTCCGTCTTATATGTTGTTCAAAAATTTCCCTATGCTTATTCATTTGTAAACGCCGCCTTAAATACAGTAAGAAGAAAGTCAGTTTTATCCACATTGATCCTATATAAAGAGGGGAAGAAAAAAAACTTCAATAAGCGACACAAGAGATATAAAAGTCAATTATTCTGACTGAAGAGGCAAAGAGAGAGAATTGTTATCATGGGAAAGATATTTTATAGTCATACCAAGAGAAGAGGGACAAATTAAATTAAGAAGGGATATCAAGCGAGTCTGAAATTAAAATATACTAAGCAGAGGAATAATGAAAATACAGGGTGGCACAGGAAAAAAACGTAACACAATGTCAAAAATTGACTCCCAGATAAACATTTTTACTGCCGTATTTTTGTAAAAAAAGACGAAACGTATATCAATCATTTATCTTTATATAGAGGTGAGAACTCATAATATAAAAAAAGAATTAGTTTAGGATTTTTTTTATTATTATTAATTGTGTTTATAAATTTTTTTGTTACTTTCCTGCAAATTATGAAATTAAAAAAAAAAACGTTGTTTTAATTTGACTAAAAGTCTGATACCCGTAACCTATTCAATTATAACAAATGAATACCGGTTCATTTCATCAAAGGAAACATGCCTGAAAGTGAAAAGAGATCAAAGCAAAAGTCGGCAATACGATATTAAGAGCTCAAGCGAAAGTACGAACATTGTTGCCGAACTATGATAATTTAATAAAGAATCATTATGGATTCGACTTTGAGTTGAGCTAAAAGTTGAAAAATTAATTATTATCTCATCACTTGGTAAATATAGTTTCGGAAATCAGAGCTTTAATAGATTTTTTAATTATAAGAAAAAAATTCTTTGGATATTAATGAGACTACAACAATTTTTAGGTAAAATTTATTATCCAATCCCAATATTTTTTGCTTTTATTGCGTTAGCGTAAAAGTAGAAAAAGGGTGCCAAAACCAGATACATGCTATTTGTATAAATTTTGTTTTACTAAGTAATAAACCCCAATATCATTTAGTGTATATATACTCTACGTCACATTTATATTAGAGTAACGTTTCGGCATTTCATTTGGGACCAATAATAACGAAGTTAGATCTTAATGCCCTTTTCTATTTAGTTCTGCTCATGATTCTTGCTGAAGTATCTATTTTACGTCACATTTATAATACGCCGTTCGCCCCGGTGCAATCTGAATAATAATAACAACTAAGTCAGACCCTAATGCCCTTTTGTTTTTGATTCTGTGCATGATTTTAATTTACCTACTGTCGTATAGGACGCTGCCACTAAGACGCAACTAGGACGCTCCGGAAAAAAATCTAGCGGTAAAAAAATTAAACAAATCAATCAATCAATTTTTGAATAGAACTTTGTTAGAGTGTCAACTTTATAAAAATTTTGCAAGATATGATTTATGTAAAGAAAGTAATTATGAAATATATCGAAGGAAATCAATAAAATTATATAATAATCCTTGAAATATAGAAAATTTTATTAAAAAAATAAGTAATAAGCATATAGAAAGACAATAAAAAAAACAATAAGAGCATGGAAAGAAGAGTATAGAGTTACAAAAATTAAGAAGCGGAGAACAGGAAATCAAGTTAAGAGGAGGTATTAAGAAGAAATAGAAGGCCAAAGTAGAGAAGTGAAAATTGTACAGGAGATAAAAGAAATGAATTAAATAGGAATATACAATTTTTTTTATGTTTTGTAATGTTTATTATTTTTTTATTTTTTTGACTAGAACCCAACCCAAATAAGTGAGAGATAAAGTTGTAAATAACATTACAAAATATAAAGGGTAAAGGGTTATTCATTATATCTTACCCACACTCATCATTGTTTTTTCTCTATATAGAAAATATTATTTGGAAAACTGGTTGATTTTTTTATGGTAATTTTTATAACATGCGAAACACAGTGTCGTGCATATTCCAGCTGGTACAGAAACATATTTTGAGATGGAATGCACCGTATATTATTCATTTTTAGTAGTAAGCTTTTTTCTGATTTCAAAAATATATCATATAATACCCGATCTTAAAATATTAATTTATTACTTAAATAACGTGAAAATTAAATTTATTAAAATTTTTATTTCAAATTAAATTGAATAATAAAATTTACTTTCGTAAATAATTAAATCAGAGAAAAAATGTAGTTAAAAATTTTAGAATTTAAGGAAAAGTAGGTAGTCAAAATAAAATTTATTCACCTTAATTTGCAAATATTTCGAAAAATAACTAATTTACAAGTTTCTAAAAAGAATACGTAAAATGGATTAGAACAGTAGTGTAAAAGTTTGAGGGATAAAGTTAATTAAATCGTTTTTCTACAATCCGGTGTAGGACAGTAAAAGTTGTTTCCGTTAAAAAAATGCATTTTTAATAATTTTAATATTTCCAAGTACACAAGATTTACCTTTAGCAAGTACATCGTTTTATAGGTGATTGTAAAACTAATTTTGGTAGAATTAAAAAACATGAAACCATCATTACATAAATTGAGATAATTTGATATTTATTTTTATATTATATTTTTTATCAATAAAAGAAATAAAAATATTTTTATTATTTTTCTATTTACGATATTTTTAAAAAAGTATATAATTTTTAGTCTGTAATAAAGATAATTATTTTGTAATTAGATGTATTATTTCCATTTAGATGTATTTTGTGGAATTTAAATCAATCAACTGATAGGTATATACTTTCGCGTCTTAGTGTCCCCGCGTCCTAGTGTCCCCGCGCCCTAGTGTCCCCGCGTCCTAGTTTCCGCGTCCTAGTGTCCCCGCTTCCTAGTGGCCGCGTCCTAGTGTCCCGTTCCGATTCTTGTTTTATCCAACGATTCTAAAATAGCAGCCATAATATATTTCCCGCACATATAAATTATAATCTGTAATTTTTAAAGTGGCGATAAATCATCAATAAGCATCAACTTTAACGGTCGTTTGCCAACAATTTCTTGTTTCATCAATTGTCATAAAGAATATTCTTTTGACAGGGTTTGCAGCAACTTTTGAAAAACTAAACTTGGTGTGACTGTAAATGGATGAAAGTCTTACCGAATAACGGACATTAATTTCAAGAAGTGACAGGTGACAACGGATGGATGGTTATGTGTTGTCTCAAGTAAAAGTGGCTTTCGATGTCTTATTACTGTTTGTCTCACTTTGTTTTTGCAGGTTATTAACGATATTTTATTGTGGATTAAAAATGTATGATATATTCTTTAAGTTGATGATTTTAGTTATCTATTATTTTAACTCAAACCCATTAAAAAGGCTTTAAATAAAATTTGAAAACTTCGAAATTTGCTATAAGAAAAAAAAAATATAAAATATATTGCTTCAAAATGTTTCTATATTTTTTAAAATAAGGGTACATTATTCTTCATATTTTCTGACTTCCCATGGAATAGCAAATTTTTTTATCAATGATATTCTTTTCACAAAAATCAATAATAAAAATTTTGAATTACAAATCGTATTTTTTCAATTTTAAATAATTACTAGCTCAATCTTTTAACTTGTTTAACAGTTTAAAATTTAATAAACGCAGCAAGCTAACAGTATTCAAGTAGCTGAGCTACGGACAGATCGACAGACAGACGGTTTTAGTTGACTTATATTACTGAAAAATAATACAAATTCGAAACCGTTCTATCGATTGCTGAAAAACAAAAATCCAAAATTCAAAACCGTTCTTGATTTATTGCTGATACAGACAGAAAGACGGACAAACGGACAGACAGACGGTTGCACTTGACTTAGGTCATTGAAAACAATAGGCGGACGAGCTAAGGTAACCAGCTATTAATTGCTGAAAACAGAAATCCAAAATTCAAAACTGTTCTCGATTTATAGCTAAGTTAGACGGACAGACAGATAGATACCGACAGACGGACATTTTAAAGTTAATGAGTACCTTCACTTTGCTTCGTTACTTAATAATATATTTCTAATATTAATAATATCTAGATATTAAATAAAATACAAAATCTTTAAGATGAATCATGATCTGTTGATTTGAGACAGATTAAAACTTATAGATAACTTAGTTGAAAGTTTTCATCTTAGTACAAAGAAAAATTTTGGTAAACTTTATGAAAAATTTACTCGCTTATGATTTCACTATTCAATTAAAGTTGGAACTAGAAATCTTCGACGTGAGATTAAAATAAGTAAAAAGTTCATTCAAACAAGCGATTTTTAATTAAAGTTACTTTATTAAATTTCAAATGTTTTCACAAGTAAAATGAACTTATAATAACAAAATAAAAGTGAAGAAAAATCGATTAATGTTGGTTTCGATATTAAGTTTTAACATAAAAAAAATCGGTTATGTCGCCAAAAAACTTTCCCGACGTGTATCCACGAATATTTTTTCAGTTTCAAATTTTGACATTTTTTTATTTTGACAAGTGACAGTTGGAAACATTATTTTGACTGCTCTGAATAAAGTTTTTCAAGGGCTTTCAAAATGAAATATTGCAAGTCAAATTTACTGACATAGCGCATCTGTCATTATTTGATAGTCACACTTCCGTTGGACAGATGTCGTCATTAGTTTAATGGGTTCTTTCGACGGATAATCCAAACCCATATACCAAATTTCAGCTCAATCGGTTAAACCGTGTGGCCTCTATAGCGGAAGATTACACACAGACAGACAGACAGACACACTTCCATCTGGAAATGGTCTTAATCATCTCAGGTGACCTCAACATGTATATTTCCATCTTTATCTCGAAATTTGTTTTTAGCTCGTTCACAATACTTTCCCTTCTGGGTGGTGCGTCGGCAAACTAAAAACTCAAATGTCAAAAAACCTGAAATCTTAAAAAATTTCAAAAAATCTCAAAAATCAAAAACTTTAAAAAGGTAAAATACCTCTAAACCATAAAAAATCTCAAAAATCAAAAAAATCATCAAAAACTTCTCAAAAATCTCCAAAAATTCTTAAAAAATCTAAAAATTCATAAAAAATCTCAAAAAATTTAAAAAGTCAAATCTTAAAAAAATCTAAATAGTAAATATATCAAAAACTCAATAATTTGATCAAAAAATCTCTAAAAATTCTAAGAAGCCAAAAAATCTCAAAAACTCAAATATCCTTAAAAAAATTCAAAAATAAAATCTGAAAAAAACCTCAAAAAATAAAAAAATACCAAAAAATCTCAAAAAACCTCAAAAAAATTCAATAAATCTTAAAATTTTTTTTAAAAATCTCATAAAATCTCTAAAAATTCTCAAAGAATCTCAAACGATTCAAAGAGTATCAAAAAACTAAAATGAATTTCAAAAAAATTTCAAAAAAGCTAAAAAAATATTAAAAAATCTCAAATAAATCTCAAATAATCTTAAAACACTTCAAAAAATTCTCACAAAATCTATAAATTCTTAAAAAATCTAAAAAGTCCCAACTAATCTCAAAAATCTCAAATATCTCAAGAAATCTCTCAAAATCTCAAAAAATAAGAAAAAGTCTCAAAAAATCTCAAAAAATGTCAAAAAATCTCAAAAAATCTCAAAAAATCTCAAAAATCTCAAAGAATCTCAAAAAATCTCAAAAAATCTCAAAAAGTCTCAAAAAATCTCAAAAAATCTCAAAAAATCTCAAAAAATCTCAAAAAATCTCAAAAAATCGCAAAAAATCTCAAAAAATCTCACAAAATCTGAAAAAACCTCAAAAAATCTCAAAAAATCTCAAAAAATCTCAAAAAATCTCAAAAAATCTCAAAAAATCTAAAAAATCTTAAAAATAACAAAAGATTAAAAAAAAACTCAAAAAACCTCAAAAACCATTAAAAAGTCAAAGAAAAAAAAAATTGGACTAAATTGGAAAAGATAGTAAAAAAATTGTAAAAAATTGAAAAAAATCCACGAAAACTTTTTCAGATATTTCAAATTTTGACATTTTTTTATTTTTGACAGGTGACACTTGGAGAAATAATTTTAACTGTTCTGAATAGGGTTTTTCAAGGACTTTCAAATTACATATTGCAAGTCAAATTCCGTGACATATATCATCTGTCATTTTTTGATAGTGACACTTCCGTTTGACAGATGTCGTACAAAAGCTAATGGATTCTTCCGATGGGTAACGCAAGCCCATATACTAAATTTCCTCAAAATGGATATTTTCATTATTATCTCGAAAATTTTTTTAGCTCGTTCACAATACTTTCCCTTCTCGGAGGTGGGCCGGGAAAGTAAAATTATAAAAATTTTTTTTATTATTTTTCTGAATTTATGACATTTTCCTGATTTTGCAGGACAACATTAAAATTTTGCACCAGTTTATAAAAAGTTTTGCAATTTTATCTTTATCTTTCAACTATTGCAGTAACTCTTCAGATTTTGTTAAAATATCTACAATATTTTAAACGTTTTTTTTAATTGTCTAAAAAAAAAGTTTTAAACATTTTATCCTTATTCAAAACTTAAAATTATTCATTTGTTGAGTGTGTTCATTTTTATTTACTTTTGCAGAAATTATAGAAATTTATAAAATTTTTCAAAATTTGGCAATTGTTTGCTATATTATTTTTTGAATTGTGCAAGAATTTATAAAATTTAACAAAGAAATTATAAAATTTTATGCACATTTTTCAGCACAGGGAGAAATTTTATAAAGTTCTAAGGGAATTTTTTAAAATTTAAACTGCTGTTTTTTTAATACGGACAGTTATTTTTACTTGGTGATTTTATTTGTAGCCTTTGTGGCCGATAAGGGTTTTGTCCATACCATAATGACCCATAAAGTATTTTTCTTCACTGACGCTGACCGGTGTAAGTGGCTTTCACACTATAAACGGAAGGTGGCGCTCAAGGCAACTCGTAAATAATGCAATGACAGTGACAAACACTCGACTTTTATTATGTATTAAAAAAAATATAATATTTAAAAATTAATTATAATTAATTTTTAATTATTACTAATATTTATAAAATCATAATTTTTTATTTTAACTCTGAATTTGATATATATAATTTATTGCAAGTCATCATTCATATTTTTATAATAATTTTGCATCCATGATAATCGATATAAAAATGACAGCCGTAGCGTAATCAATACATATTATCAAATAAATTAGATACTCTGCATATAATAACCATACAAAATTTACATATAAAGTGATTGTTCAAACTTTTTTGGAAGTGAGATGCATGCAAAACCAGAGAATAATAAATGGCTTTTTGATAAGCTTTTACGAATATATTTTAGTCTTGGTTGAAAATAAAATAAAATTTAACATTTTTCTTTCAAATATTTGGTTTTTAGTCTGTTTATCACTTATAAATTGTTTTTAATTTATAATTGTTCGTATTTGATTAAGCCAAAATTAAATTTAAAAAAAGCATCTGTCAAATAATTAATTTTAAATAATAAAAAAATAATTAATCAATCTAGTTAAATTATTCTAACCAAAACATTTAGTATTAAATAAATTAGAAAGTTTGTAAAATTTTGTTAACCGTTTCAAGAATGATCGATCACGTACATCTGTTAACTTCCCATAAAAGTATTTAGTTTACTATTCAGCAAAACTTCTGAAGCAAAATTAACTTTTAACTTTTAAAAACTGGATAAAAATAAAAACTTTGTTCCAGATTGCAAATCTTGATTTAATTTTCGGAATACTTTTTAAGTATGTATGTAGGATGAAGCGGAATTCAAATAGCAATGAAATTATTAAAATTAAATAAGGTCTTTCTGGAAAATTTCATGCCAATTCTGGAGTTCCTCAGGGATCTAATTTGGAACCTCTTTTGTTTATTAATGACCTGCATCGGTGTTAAATAATTCAGATGATCTAAAAATTTTCATGAATATACAGACAGTAGGAAATTGTGTTTCTTAGCAAAGAGATATTATTAATATTGTTAAATAAAGCAATAATAATAAGTTGTTTTTTAATATCTTTCCTTATTTTATTTATTTTTCAATATTTTTTACCATTTCTTCATATTTTTTCTTATTTTTACCATTTTTTTTACCTTATTTACCTGCATTTCCATATTTTATCCTGTTTTCCCTATTTATTTATATTTGTCCTTACTTTTCTCTAATTACCCTAGTTTTCCCATTTACCCCAATTTTTTCTGTTTTTCATTGTTTTTTCTGGTTTTCCTTACTTGTCCGTATTTGTACTTATTATTATCTGTATTTTCCTGTTTTTACTATTTTTTCCATATTTTCCCTAGTTTTCGCTATTTTTCAAAAATTTTATCTATTTTTCCGAAATTTTCGCTATTATTCCCTACTTTTTCTATTTCTTCATATTCTCCTCTTTCCTATTTCCTGTTTCTTCATATTTATCCCTATTATATTCTATAATTTTATTATTCCATTTTTTTTTCTATTTTCCCTAATATTGCCCTATTTCTTACTATTTTCCCATGTTTCCATATTTATTTTCTGATTTCCGTTTTTCCATATTTTTTCCCTATTTTCATCACTTTCTATATTTTCCCCACTTTCCACCATTTTTCCCAAATTTTCCTATTTTGCTCAATTTTGCCCAATTTTTACCTATACTTCTCTATTTTTTCGCTAATTTTCACAATTTTTAGCAAATTTCTCTATTTTCACTATTTTTCTCTTTTTTCCCATTTTTACCCTTTTTCCCACAGTCTTTTCCCTTTCTTTTCCCTCTATTTCTTTGCTAATTTCTTCATGTTTCTAACTTTTCTTCCCAATTTATTTTTCAGTTTTTTCTTCCATTCTTCCACTTTTTTACTAATTTCTTTATGTTTCAATTTTCCCCCACTTTTTTCCCTGGCTATTTTTTGTCCTAGTTTTTTACTCTTTTTTTTTAAGTTTGAAACTTTTTTGTTCTAATTTTTTTTCCACCTTTCCCATTACTTTTACTTTCCCGACCCACCTCCGAGTAGGGAAAGTATTGTGTACGAGCTAAAAAAAATTTCGAGATAATAATGAAAATATCCATTTTGAGATGATTAAGACCATTTTCAGATGGAAGTCTGTCTGTCTGTCTGTCTGTCTGTCTGTCTGTCTGTCTGTCTGTCTGTCTGTCTGTCTGTCTGTCTGTCTGTCTGTCTGTCTGTCTGTCTGTCTGTCTGTCTGTCTGTCTGTCTGTGTGTATTCTTCCACGATAGAGGCCACACGTTTAATCAGATTGAGCTGAAATTTGGTATATGGTTTCGAATTACCCGTCGGAAGAATCGTTTAATTTTTGTACGAAGCCTGTCAAACGGAAGTGTCACTATCAAAAAATGACAGATGCAATATGTCACGGAATTTAACTTGCAATATCTCATTTAAAAGCCCTTGAAAAACTCTCTTCAAAACAGTCAATATTATTTTTCCAACTGTCACCTGTCAAAAATAAAAAAATGTCAAAATTTGAAACTTTAACTTTAAAAATCAGAAAAAGTATTCGTGGATTTTTTTCAATTTTTACAACTCTTTTAAAATCTTTTCCAATTTTGTCCAATTTTTTTGTCAATTTGTTTTTGAGATTTTTTGTGTTTTTTTGATAGGTTTTTTGTGATTTCTTGAGATTATTTGAGATTTTTTGAGATTTTTAGAGGTTTTTTGAGATTATTAGAGGTTTTTTGAGATTTTTTGAGATTGTTGAGATTCTTTGGGACGTTTTAGATTTTTTAAGAATTTATAGATTTTTTTGAGAAATTTTTTAAGTGTTTTCGAATTTTTTGAGATTTATTTGAGATGTCTTGAGTTTTTTTAATATTTTTTAAGATTTTTTAAAATTTTTTTGAAATTCATTTGAGTTTTTTAAGACTGAATCTTTTGAGAATTTTAAGAGATTTAGTGAGATTTTCAATTTTTTTTGAGATATTTTGAGGGTTTTAAAGAATTTTTGAGTTTTTTTTATATTTTTTGAGGTTTTTTAAGATTTTTTTCAGATTTTATTTTTGAACTTTTTTAAGGTTTTTTGAGTTTTTGATATTTTTTGACCTCTTTGAATTTTTAGAGATTTTTTGATCAAATTTTTGAGTTTTTGAGACATTTACTATTTTGAATGTTTTGAGATTTGATCTTTTAAATTTTTTGAGATTCTTTGTGAATTTTTAGATTTTTTAATAGTTTTTGTTTTAAGATTATTTATGGTTTCGAGGTATTTTACATTTTTTCAGATTTTTGATTTTTAAGTTTTTTGAAATTTCTGAGGTTTGAGATTTTTTTGACATTTGAGTTTTTTGAGTTTTTACTTTCCCGACCCTTAACAAAGCACCAATACTGTTAAATATATTGACAGATTTTCATTGCTTAGTTAATCTTTTTTTGCACTTATCTTAAATTAAACTGATTCTATTAGAAAATGAATCTACTCTGTTCTTCAAACGCTTAACAAAAGGCACTTTAATTTATTTAATTAAACATTACACAAATCCTACGTTTACTAAATCTAACGATTTAATTTAAGATAACGGATAAGGTTTCCTTATGCTAAATTCGTGCTTTTCACCTGAGGAATACTGCTTTTCTAAAATTTATAAAACTTTAACTTAAAAAGTGACAAAACTGTGAAATAAAAATTAGAGAAAAAAGTACTAAAGTGAGAAAAAGAAACAAATCAGGAGTAATTTCGAAGAGAAAAAATTCTTGACAAATAAAGAGAAAAAAAAATCGGTTGTATCTCCCCAAAACTTTCTTAACCAATATTTAATGTTAAGGTTTCAAATTTTTTTTTATTTTTGACAGGTGACAGTTGGATACATAATTTTGACTGTTTTGAATAGAGATTTTCAATAGCTTTCAAATGACATATTACAAGTCAAATTCCGTGAAAAATTGCTTCTGTCATTTTTTGACAGTGACACTTCCGTTTGACAGATGTCGGACAAAAACTAATGGGTTCTTCCCAAACCCAAATCTATACACCAAATTTCAGCTCAATCGGATTAAACGTGCGGTCTCTATCGTAGAAGAATTTACACAGACAGACAGGCAGACAGACAGACTTTTATCTAGAAATGGTCTTAATCGTCTCAGGGGACCTCAAAATAGATATTTCCATCTTTATCTCGAAATTATTTTCCCGTTCACATTATTTTCCATTCTTGGATGGTGGGTCAAGAAGGTACAAGAGGGAAAATTTTGGAGACAAAATATTTGATACAAAAGAAATGGGGCGAAAAGGTTAAAAAAAATGACAAATTAAGAGAGAAAAGAGGGGAAATTTTCTAGAGAAAAAAAAAGTACAAAAAAAGTAACAAAAAGTGAAAAGAGGGGAAATTTTTGAGTGAAAAGAGGGGAGAAAGTATTTAAAAAGTGTCTTAATTTAGAAAAAAAGAGAAAAAAAGCACTTAAATTGTGACAAAATTGAGAAAGAAAACAGGGGAAATTTTGGAAAGAAAAGAAGTACAAATCGTGATAAAATAGGGGAAATTTTGGATCAACCATAATTATAGAAAAAAGTGGCATCATAACAGAGGGGAAAAAACTAAGAAAAAATACAAAAAGTTGTTTTTTAAAATTATGGAAATTTTTTTTTTTATGAAAAATAGTTGTTTTGTTCTAAAATGATAAAAACGCGACCCCTCCATTTCTTCTTCATTTTAATATTAAACATAAAATTTCATAATAATCACAAAATATAACTATTTTTATTTCATCTAAGTTCATCTTATGTTTTATAATTTATTTAATTCTAAAATATGAAACAAAATTTTGTTGTTGTGCTATTTTTAAAAACATAAATAAAAGTTGATATATCCTTAAATACTTTCTAGAATGTTTTTTACTTCCATTTTATTATGTTTTAAACATGCGAGTCCAAAGACTAATTTGGGTAAAGAAAAATAACAAGATTTTTATCTTTTACAACATCATCCTAAATTAGATCCTGCGGCGTTTCTACGTGGGGAATTTAAGGGGATAAATTTAAAGTAAAATGTTAAAGAGGAGAGATTCGAATTTAAAAAAAATACAATATTTTTACACGGCTCAAGTTTTCATAATATTTGTTAGATTTATACAATTAGCGATTACTACAGAAAGTTAAAATAGAAAATTATGATACACATTTTTATTTTTGGTATAAGCATTATTATTTTCTTCCTTTTTTAAAAATACTGGTAAATTAAAAATGAAAAAAAAACAAAAAAAAATGAAAAGTATGAAAGAAATTAAAAAAATTAATCGAAAATGTCGGACAAAATCGAAAAGAATTTGAACAAATTGAAAAAAAATGGGATAGAATTAAAAAACATCGAGAAAATAGTTGAAAATCAAATACGACCCCAAAAAATCGTATAAAATCGAAAAAAAAAAGTAAAAAACCAGATAAATCGACAAAATTATAAAAAAAAACGTTTATAAAATCGAAAAAATCAAATATAATCGAAACGACATTAATCCAAAAAAAAATTGAAAAAAACCGAAAAATAACCTGAAAAAAAGTCAAATAAAATAGATTAAAATCGGATAAAGTCGATAAAAAATCGAAATATTTTTTCAGATATTTATTATTAAAGTTTCAAATTTTGACATTTTTTTACTTTTGACAAGTGACAGTTGGAGAAATAATTTTGACTGTTCTGAATAGAGTTTTTCAAGGGCTTTCAAATGACATATTGAAAGTCAAATTCCGTTACATATTGCATCTGTCATTTTTTGATAGTGGTACTAAACGTGTGGCCTCTATCCATATTTGTGTCGAATTTTTTTTTTTAAGTCGTTTACAATACTTTACCTTCTCGGAGGTGGGTCGGGAAAGTAATGCGTTGTTTATAAGATAATTTAGAATTTTATCTTTGGAAACATAATTTTTGATTTTTTTTTAGAATCGTTCCTTAATTTTTTTATTCCTTAAAAACGTATTTGTTAATTAACAATTTTTTTCTATCACCTGTAATTATTATTATGAAACCATTTTTTTTAAACATAATTTTTGATAACAAAAAAATTGTTTTTATTTAAATTTTCATTGTTTATTTTATAAACAATTTTTTCTTTTTCTACATAACAAAACAAAAACACGTGTTATTTTTTGAGAAAAATCATTTATATGGTAGAAAAGAAAGGATTTTTTAAAAAAATCATAATTTGTATCAAAGATGTTACCAAAAAAAATTTTTAAATTATCTTATAAACAACGCATTATAACGATTTTGTAAAATATAGAAGAAAATAAAATTTTTTTTTCAATGATTAATCAAGCTTTTTAATTTCCAACCTAAGTAATTTATTAATAACAAATTGAAAAATAGCACTTTTTTAATTTTTCCAACGAGAATCTCTTCTGAAACTTTTTAAAAAAAAAGTGCCAAAAAAGAAAAAAAAATCAGATTTGTTATTTAATAATTATCGCAATTACAATGTTCATGTTCAAGTAGGAAATAAATTGTTAATTAACTAATGCATTACTAATGGAAAAATCGTGATAAAAACTTTTTGACCGCGGATTATTGTTCATAAGTCTATTAAATAGTTGCCTTAATTTTGTTAATTTTTAATTTTCATATTTAATACGTTTAAATAATATTTATTTATTAAATGTCCAAAGTGGGCAGCGCTTATGCAAGCCGAAGTCCCCGTTTTCGGCCGTATTTTAACTCTCTGGGAAAATTATAAATATTGGTCCTACAGTTTTTTTTTGTTGAATTTCAATTCAAGGACTACTCAACCGAAAACTACAATTAAATTAAATATTTCCAGAACGATTAAACCAAATATTACGAATAGATCTTTATGCCAAGATATTTTAAGAACTAGTAAACTGAACATTACGAATAGATCTTTAAGCCAGAGCATTTTAAGAACAGAATATCATGAATAGATTTTTGAACTAGAACATTTTACGAACTACTTAACTGAACAGTTCAAACAGATCCTTAAACTAGTATATTTCAAAAATTACTAAATCAAGCACTATGCATAGATCTTCAAGGACATTTTAAGTACTATTATTATTAGTATAAAAACATTAAAGCCAAGACATTTATAGACCCTGATGCTGAAAAATAAATAAATAATTATCCTTTGGTTTATTTGTAAAAATTTAGCAACTTTTGTAATATCCAGTTCTTTATTTTTGCTCTAAAATTCGTTTAATTTTGGATTATGGAAACACATTCTAAGAGCCAGCAAGCTGCTCTATACTATAGCTGGAAAACTTAGTGTTACGTGTTTGTCTTTCTGATGTGAAATTTACTTTTGTCTTTCATCCTTCTTATTTGCATAATTGGTATAAATTTTAATTAAGCTAATAGCAAAAAAAGTAACGATTTGTTTTTATTGAATCTTTAACATAATACACGTTCGTATATTAAATAATGCAAAAATTAACTACATATTTCATTATAATTCAAAGAGCACATAAAAATCATTAAAGATTAAGCACTTTAACCCGTGCACTTCTGAATCCAAGATATCCAGTGGGAATAGGAAAAATAAATTTGCATTCCAATTAGAATTTCCAATTTAACGGAAATGTGGTTTGTAGAATTTCAAGGTAAATTAAAATAAAACCTCGATATAGAGATAAAATAAAAATTTAACAATAAAATTCTCTTTTAGATTTAAAGTATGATTGGAAACATTATTTTATTTTAGGATCAAATTCAGTAAGTAAAACTTTCGTTAACCGTTTGTTTGCATTGTTCTATTTCCACTAGCTCAGTGTAATTGTAACGGTATTGCCAGTTTTCCAACTTCGAGACTATTAAACTAGACGACTTGATTTAGAGCTTTCCAAACTTTTAGCAACGAGGAAAATCAGCTTTCTCGCATGTCAAAGGGCAAATTTAATTCAATTATTCAACTCCTCTTAGCTCTTTCGATGGGTATGTTGAAACCGTCTCAGAAGTTTAATTGTAAACTGTTTCCCTAATAATTTTATCTAGAAAATAAATTACTATAAAACGTAATATATTAGTTATTATGGTTGTAACTATTTTACGTTTTCGGAACTGATATCTTTGCTTTTTTTTAATAATAACAAAAACATTTAATTTTAAATTACTCGCTTTGGCAACAATGCTGTCTTTTATGGTTTAATTACATGTACACTCAAAATTACAACCCACTGGCTAAATAAAACCTTGATTGAATAAGTGAATTTTCCGTTCGAAATTTACAGCTCATTGGGTAAATAAAATAATAATTAACTGAAATACGTATTCGGTAGAGCTTCAGGGCTAGGAAAATTGTCCAGTTAATTCTTTTGAACGTAACGAAAACATTTTAAAATTTGAAAACCAAAAATTGCTCTGATATTTTGTTAGACAAAAAAAAATCACCAAAGGCGAGTAGATATTATTTCAGCGATTTTATTTCAGACAGAAAAATAAACGGAATATTGATTATCAATTTCTTTAAATATTTTTCTTTCTCGAATCACTTGTATTCAAGATTGTATAAAAGTTATTTCAGTTATTTGAATATTTTTAAAAAGTGAATTTACACTGAGAAGAGAATTAGATTTAGAGAACATAAAATCGGATTGATACATATTCATACACTGCATTTTTTTAAAATTTTGAATTGTTAAGCACTGTATCATCATTAAATTTGAGGACCCAATTCTTTTTATTATTGGTTCGTTCCACGATTAAAATTTGAAATATATTAAAAAGTAAAATATTAAATAAAAAAAATTTTTTGGACGCCAGTCTAATTGATTTTTTGATGTATTTAGAAATAATTGACAAAAAACTATGATATATTTCAAAATCTTTCTATTTGTAGGTTTAAGGAAATTAAACTTAAATTAAACGTTATATTTTTTTTATTTTATAAGAAAAAATTTTACAATTCTTCAGTCTTTTTCTTTTTAATTTCTTTGGAAAATTTAACTTAGCTTGGTTTTGTTGTGGTCTTGTAAAAGATGTCAAGCTAACAGCAGGTTCTGATCAAGTAAGAAAAGGATACTCGTTTCAAAAGACAAAAAAAATTCAGTCAAAAAAAAACTCACTCCAGAAAAGAAAAACGATCGGTCCAAAAAACATTAAAGGTTCATATAAAGACAAAAATCTTATAAATTACCAGATTTCGTGGTCTCTGTTTAAAAAAATCTGATGTGGCCAGCACATGACCTCTCGCCATTTTTGAATCAAAAATTTACAGGTTGACACAAAAAAGTATGAAAAAAAATTATATTTTTGTAAATCTGGCAACAATGGCAAAAGTTTAGAAAATTTTAATGAGATGAAAATAAACTATAGGGTATACAAAATATATGTGTAAAACTTAATTGCCGTTTTGAATAATAATGGCGTCATCACCCATAGCAACTGCCACTTACGGTTGTGCGATTGGCACCAAAATCTAATCAGATCTAATCTAGGGTATCAGAATCCTGTATGCAAAATTTCAAATTTTTTTATTCAGTAGTTTTTGAGTTATCGTTACTACACCATCCATCCAAACACACACACACACTAACACACTAACACACACACACACTAACACACACACACACTAACACACACACACACACACACACAGACATCATCGCGAAAATATTAAAATCGTATTCTAGGGACCCCAAAACGTGTTTATCAATTGAAAACTCACTACCCAATTTTTAGCATGATTCCTATACCTCTCTTATCTGAAGGGCGAGAGGTAAAAATATATAAGACAAGAATAATATTAATATGAAATACATGAATATTTAGATCAAAATATGATATATAAAATAATCAAAGTGAATTAAATTCTAAGACAATCTGTAAAAACAAATGAAAAATAGATTATCTTCTTGTAATCAAGGCTGAAAGAGCACCACAAACATCAGATAATTTATACTGTTATAAAAGATAAAATAATTCAAAATAACAGTAAATAAAAGTTAAAGCATTGAAATAACTAATAACGATAACAGGGGACATAACTAATAATATAGTAAAAACTTACCCTATAAAATAAAGGGAAGAAAAGAAATCTTTAATAAGCGATACAAACGACATAAAAGTCAATTAATCTGATTGAATAGGCAAAAATAGAGAATTGTTAACATGGAAAAAAAATTTTATAGTAATACCAAGAAGAGAGGGAAATAAAGATAAGTTGAGAAAGGGACATGTAGCGAGGAAATTAAGAATGGAGTCTGAAATTAACATATACTGAGCAGAGAAATAATGAAAATACAGGGTGGCACAGAAAAAAAAACGTAACATAATAAAGTAAATATATAGTCTTAAATCTAGATGATAGAGACATTTAAAATATCCATCTTCCGGATTAACTAAAATTTGTATAAAAAATCCATTTTTGGGCATGGGAATTTACGTGTAAACTGTATAAAATTTTAGTTTACTTTAAAATATTTATTTTTATTCGTTAGTTTTAAAGATTTTTACTAATAATAATAAATAAACTTGAAAAATTTGGTTTCAGCTAACGACTAATGATTGTCGATAAATTAAACGACTTCAAGTCTCTTTGGTATGATTTAGGAATTTGGAACCTTTAGATTTTAACAATGGTAAATAATATCTTCACCAATAACCGAAGCTAGACTTGAAAAAAAAATGTCGACAATCCTTTCGCTGAATACATGACAGTCCTACCCCGGATAATCCTTCCCAGACAAATGCTAAACAGTTAATATATTTATGTATTTTTTTAAAATTAATTAAATTACCTTAAAGAACTATTGTTTGAAGAAGGATTGATTGAAGAAGGATTTTCTGGGAAGGTTTCTCTGGGAAAGGATTGTGGTAGGGAATGTTGTCGCGGATAATAATTTTCCGGGAAGAATTGTCGTATCACGCGTTATGTTAGCGTTATTAGGAGTTTCCTTGTTAATAGATGCGTATGTAGTTTTGATAAGTGGTGATAAAAGTAAATTAAATTTACCTAGGGAAGGATTTTTTAACCCTTAGTTTCAATTTTTGGTCCTCTTCAGTGTGTGCACAAATTTAGGCGCTGCGTGTTTATACGTCTCGACCAGCGTAGTTTCATAACGTATATATACGTCCGGAGCAGTTAATCATATTAATTTTAGTTGGTAAGTCTCAATTCGTACTCTAAATATTCTCTGTTTAATCTGCAACGTTTGTCTTAAAAGCCTGATGATGGCACTTGTGTGCAGAAACTAGTTGCCAGTTTCTATTAAATCTACTATTAAATTATTCTGTGGTACTAGACTTTGGTGGTTTAATTCTTATATTTAGGGGCGCATTTATTTATTTCTCGCAAATGTAAAATAACATAATCAGTGGTTATTTGTTTATTTTTAGCACACACAATAGTGCTTTTGGGCTTCTTTTTTGGCTGGTGGAACTTGGCATATGTCGAGCTGTCAAACGTAGGGCATTGTCTTGGTTTAAACCATTTTTCCTGTTTTATAGACGTCTAAACATGTGTGTGGTATTTTTCCAGGATTTGGACTACAACCTTCTGTTGAACTATCTGTAAATATTGGCATTATTATATTCCTACGTTTTTTACTTTCTATGATTAAAAAAAGTAAAAGATTTTCCTCTTTAACCTGATACCTACTCGAATTTATTTCAATGGGAAATACAAAAATTTCCTATAAGAATTTACGATTTGCATTCTTGAGGGATATTTTCCAACGAAACTTGTGGGAAAATATTAGTCTACTCGTTGGCATGGGAATTTAAGTTTCCAATAGTTTTAGAAGGTATTTTGTAATGAAAGTCTATCAAACTAATTTCAACATAACCTAAAATTCGCAGTTTCTGTTTTACGGATTGAATTATTATATCCTTTTTTATTTTTACCCTCAATTCTGTGTAGCTGGTTGGTGTTTTTCATATTGTTTAGAAATATTAGAAGCTGCTGAGATACTGGCCTCTAATCCAGAATAAGACTTTTGAAGCAAACGAAGTGATGACAATGATCCGTTTAAAAACTTGTCAGATAGACTATTCCTAAAGTTGTTTCGTAATTAAGCTAAATAATCAATTAGATGAGTTTTTAACTGAATCGATTCCAAAACATTCCAAAGTAAGAAACGTTTTTTTTTATTAATTATTGTTGATTTAACGAAATTAAGATTACATTTTTGTTTAGTTTTTAGCTTTTAATTGCCTTAATTTTTTATACCCCTGGGAGCTATCAGTCAAGTGTTGGCTTCAATAAATATATTGCAGTTGGCCAATCTAATGTCTCTTTTCTTTTTTAATTCAGAAATTAATGAATTTAACCTTACAACAATTGTTTTCAAATTCTGTCTTAATCTTCTTCTAATACAAATATAATGACAACTGTATTTGAGGTTAAATTTGTTTTCTTAAATGCAGTGTTCTCACCATTAAACGATTAAAAATCTCTTGAGTGTTATTGGTCAATTTATAAAATATATGTAAATAATAACATACATACGTACAATCACACTTCCTATGGGAAAATGAATATCTAGATTGATGGAGAATAGTAAACATTAATGTCATGGGAGAAGTGCGTGGGAATATTTTCCTATGGGAAATAATTTCCAGCAATCATTTCCAATGCATTTTAGTTGCTACTGTTTTCCAAGCTGCTGCTGAATCGTTACTAAGCTACCGGTCGCCGTTCGGTTAGTCGCCGGTCGCTTAACCGCTCTGGGAGCTGATAATTTGCCGTTCCCTACGAATTTCGACACTGAAACATTTATTTTTCCGCTGTGATAAGTATCTTATTGTCTTTTAAGTAGATCTCAATTAGATTTGCTTGAAACCCCTCCATTTCTCTCAGCCGAAACATATCATCAAATTTTGCCATTTTTATATAATGATATGATAATAAGAGTAGAAAATTCTCTTTTTCAGCTTAATAATTTAGTAATATTAGAAGAACCGACATTTTAAAAATATTCATAGTGATTAATGGGAATAAGCAAAAAGCAGTTATTTCTAAAATTATCAGCTTAAAAAAACTGCGACTTGCGAGGCTGAGGAAAACAGGTATAGTGACGACCTGCTATATTTTCACAATGTACTATGTTAAATAAAAATTAGATTAATTCTCCTACTTACCGGAAAAATAATGGAGTAAATGTAAGTTTGAATTTCAACTGTTTCTAGTGGTGGCTCACTAGAACAACATATTTTACACTTATTTTAATAGGTAGTGCAAGAATATTTAGGTAAGTAGCCATTTTTAAACCGACTATCACAATTTCACCATAATAATCACATATACCCCACTTCACCTTATGTAGTTTTGGATAGTGGTAAAAATATATCTTGGTTATAAGTTGCAAAACTTGCTTACAAATATCAGGAGTCCTTCAAGGATATATTCTTGGTCCAATATTGAATCATGTTTAAGCCAATGAGTTAAAACTGGTTGTGTAAACTAATAAAATAAGTTGTAAGAGTAATATTCTATTACTTCATAATGAGGTGTTATAATAATGCTTTTTTAATTTATTATCTCATCGTATTTTAAACAAATATGACTATTTTATTGACCATAGTAATGATATATTTAACAAATATAGAAAATATGGCAAACATTTTTATTTTTAATTATTCTTGTTTAAGTTCTGGTTCATATTTTTTATATAAATTTATACATACTAATATATGTATTATTTATTTTTTTAATTACCATTGTTGTAACTCGAAATTAGTAATAAATACAATATTTAATGAAAAAAATTTATCTAGGTATATCATAACATTGACTGCATGTAACAAGAACCCCTGTATTATCTTTATTAACCTTTAAATCACATCTTCTACATTGGGTCACTGGTAATACATGTTTATTAGAACTGTAAATAAGTACGTCAGGTGGAGGTATTACGGGATATCCAGGACAATCTATGTAGGGCTCCATATTGAAAGCTTTATCTATAGGACACTCTTCATCTTCTTGTTGTTGTTGCTCTTGGTTTAACACGCAATGATCCAATCCTTCACAAGTGTCTGTACCCGTGGCAATATAATAATGAAAGATTACTAGTAAATATAATATTAAAAACAATTTGTTCATTGTAAAATTACTAAAAATTTTGACAATTTTGACCCAAATGAAACAAATTTACTGACAATGAGCTGTCTAAAATGTCAGAGAATCAATGGATTCAAGAACTGTATCTCAATAAGTGATAAAATCAATCAAATTAAAACTATAGTAATAGTAATTAATTAAGTTAAAATAGTTAGGTAACATGATGACTATTGAATTGTCCTGGCCAAAGACAATTCAATATTTAAATTAACCTTCAACAAAATTATAAATTTTTTAGCAAAAGAGAAAAAGCAATAATAAATTTTAAAGTAAAAATATTTTTTATTTGACAGAGAAAATGAATGTTAAGCAAAATTGCGCGATGAAGCGATTAAGTAATTTAATGAAATTTGACTTCAATTTTAAACATCTTTGATGATGAAATGTAGAATGGTAAATTGATTTATATTGAACTATGATATAAAAAAATAAGAAATGGCGTTCAAAAGAAATCAAACGTACTAACAAATTAGTGAATATTAAGGAAAAAAAGAACTAGAGAGAAACTGATCATTTTTTTATAATCTACGCCCCTATAACTACCCCTCTCCCTCTTATTTTAAAAATTCGAGGTATGAAAATTTTTTTTGAAGATTTTTGAAGTCTATTTGCCTTTTTTTGGACCAAATAGCGCTTTCACCATTTTTTAAAAAACTTAATTTCCTCTAAAACTAAAAGAGCTAGAAAAAAACTGATAATTTTTTTATAATCCACGCCCATTCAACTACCCCTCTAACTCTTATTTTGAAAATTCGAGTGATGAAAATTTTTGAAGATTTTTGAAGTCTCTAGTCATGCCTTTTTTTTCAGGCCAAATAGCGCTTTCACCATTTTTAAAAAACTTAATTTCCTCTAAAACTAAAAGAGTTAGAGAGAAATTGATCATTTTTTTATAATCAACCCCGTATTAACCATCCCTCTCCCTCTTATTTTAAAAATTCGAGGGATGAAAATTTTTGAAGATTTTTGAAGTCTATTTGCCTTTTTTTCGGGCCAAATAGCGCTTTCACCATTTTTTTAAAAAACTTAATTTCCTCTAAAACTAAAAGAGCTAGAAAAAAACTGATAATTTTTTTATAATCCACGCCCATTCAACTACCCCTCTAACTCTTATTTTGAAAATTCGAGTGATGAAAATTTTTGAAGATTTTTGAAGTCTATCTAGTTTTGCCTTTTTTTCGGGTCAAATAGCGCTTTCACCATTTTTTAAAACACTCAATATCATAGAACGTCAGAAAAAATCAATTGCAAAAATTGTTCATATTCAATTATCGAAGAAAACACGAATGTAAAAATTATTGGATTGGAATATAATTATAATTATTAAAGCATGTTCGAAATTAAACCAAAAATAATATTAAAAACTATATAAAAGAAATTAATATTTAAAAAAAAAAAACGAAATTTAGTGAAATTTTTAGAATTGCTGGTACCAAACTTGTAGCAAATTAAGACTTTATGTTAAATAGCGAAATTAATATAATTGGATTATTATTTTAACTTTTTTCTAAAAATCACATTACCCTTAAAAGCTTTTTTTTATAATTTAATATTATCTGAACTTATGGTTACTAGTTCAATTCTGTATTTCTTTTTAAATATGAAGTTTCAGTTTTGTCATACATTTTTCCTTTCCCTTCACTACCCTGGATATTTAAGAATAATATAATTTTATCAATGCCGGTGCTCTGCTAAAATATCTACTTTTGCATTAAAATTTTCTAGTAGCAAAATATAGCTGTGGTCGTCGACAGCGTAATGGAGGAATGCTTACTGACCCATTTTAAACACCATCTATTGATTTTAAATCAATTTAAAATATTTATTTTAGGCAAGTTTATTGGAAAAATATAATTCTTTGGGAGTATTATGATTTATTTTATTTTGTTAAAAAGTAAATGTGTTGATAAAATATTTTTAAATACCATGAAATTCATCTATCAATTTTAGATATGAATGCAAATAATTTAATAGTATTTGTTAACGTTTATATATACTAATATTTTTTTGTTGAACTTAAAAATTGTAATTTTAATCAAATTTTATAAATTAAAGATTTTTCAACAAATTTTAACTTTTTAAGAATTTTTTTATAAATGATTTTTTAAGTTTTTTTGTATTTTAAGTATTTTTCAGGTATTTTTTAATGATTTTAATGATACATGGATTTTTAAAGATTTAGTGGTATTTCTACTATTTTTTAACAAATTTTTTTTAGATTTCTATTAATAATTGTTCAAAAAATTTTCATCGATTTTTTAAGATTTTTTAAGGATTTTTCATTCTTCAGTTTTTCAAGAAGTTTTGTGGATTTTGAAAAGATTTTTTAAAGTTTTTGCAACTAATTTTAACTCTTTAAGAATTTTTTTATAAATGATTTTTTAAGTTTTTTTGTATTTTAAGTATTTTTCAGGTATTTTTTAATGATTTTAATGATACATGGATTTTTAAAGATTTAGTGGTATTTCTACTATTTTTTAACAAATTTTTTTTAGATTTCTATTAATAATTGTTCAAAAAATTTTCATCGATTTTTTAAGATTTTTTAAGGATTTTTCATTCTTCAGTTTTTCAAGAAAGTTTTGTGGATTTTGAAAAGATTTTTTAAAGTTTTTGCAACTAATTTTAACTTTTTAAGGATTTTTTGGAGTTTTAATAAAATTTTTCAACAATTTAAAATGATTTCAAGAAATTTTCAAGGACTTTACAACGATTTTTAGATTTAGTAGTATTGTTAGTCTTTTTTTACATTTTTTAATAAGAAGTCTTATCGATTTTTTAGAATTTTTTTAAGGATTTTACATGCTCTTCAATTTTTGAAAGAAATTTTATGGATTTTCAACAAATAACTGTTTAAGAATTTTTTCAAGTTCTAACAAGATGTTATAAGTATTTTTCAAGTATCTTTTAAAATTATATTAAGAATTTTTAATGATTTTCAAAAAATTTTCAAGGACTTTACAAGGATTTTTAAGTAGTAATATTATTACTCGTTTTTCACATTTATTTTTTAGATTTTTAGTCAGAATTATTCAAGGAATTTTCAACGATTTTTTAGAATTTTAAGGATTTTTTATTCTTCAGTTTTCAAGGACGTTTTGTGGATTTTTCCAGGATTTCTTAAAGATTTTCCAAAAATGTTTAACAAGAAAAAGGGTTTTTTTTAACAAGAATAAGATTTTTTTTATGTTTTAATTATTTTTCAATTAATTAAGTTTTTTAAAAATTTTTTAATTATTTTTTATTGATTTTCTAGGAATTTTCAAGGACATGGCAAGGATTTTTCAAGGTTTAGTATTCCTACTCCTTTTTTTAATTTTTTTTTTTAGATTTTGGAGGAATTTTGACCGATATTTTAAGATTTTTTAAGGATTATGTATTTCTCAGTTTTTCAAACAAGTTTTGTTAATTTTTTAAGTGATTTTCAAGGACTTTAAATAAATTCTTCAATGTTTAGTGGTATTCCTGATCTTTTTTTAACTATTTTTAATAAGAATTCTTGCAGTAATTTTTTTTAAAGATTTTTCATTATTCAGTTTTTCAAGGAAGTTTTGTTGATTTTGTAAGGATTTTTCGATAAATTTTAACTTTTTAAAGATTTTTTTTAACTGGACTTTGCATGTATTATTTAAGTATTTTTTAAGACTTAATTTTTCAAATATTTTTTAATGATTTTCTTGGACTTGACAAGGATTTTTCAAGGTTCCCACTTCAAAAAAGAACTGGGAATATTATTCTCACTTCTTTTTTTGTATTTTAGATTTTTAATAAGAATTCTTAAAGGAATTTTCAATTTTAAGATTTTTTTAAGGGCTTTTTATTCTTTAGTTTTTCAAAGAACTTTTGTTGATTTTAAGATTTTTTGGTCAGATTTCTTGAAGGAATTTTCAATGGTTTTTTAAGGATGTTTTAAAGATTTTTCAAATTTAGCATTTTAAGGTTTTCTTTAGTTTTAACAACAATATGGTGATTTTTTCAAGTTTTAATAAGAATTTTTAAGTAATTTTCAATGACTTGACAAGGATTTATCAAGGTTTGGTAGTAATCCTGCTTCTTTTTTTGAATTTTTGATTTGTAATAAGAATTCTGAAAGGAATTTTCAATTTTACGAATTTTTTAAGGTTTTTCATTCTTTGGTTTTTCAAAGAACTTTTGTAGATTTTGTAAGGATTTTTCATAGATTCTTTAACAAACTTCCTCTTTAAAGATTTTTTTTTAAATTTTACCATGTATATTTTAAGTAGTTTTTAATTCTATTCAAGGAATTTTCAAGAACTTTTTAAGCTTTTATCGTACTCTTTTTTCTATTTTTTCAGATTTTTTGGTCAGAATTATTGAAGAAAATTTCAATAATTTTTTAAGTATTTTTTTTCATACAATTTTCAAGAAAGCTTTGTGGATTTTTATGGGTTTTTTAAAGATTTTTAAAAAAAATTGGCATTTTAAGGTTTTTTAAGTTTTAACTACAATATAGTTTTTTTTAAGTTTTAAAAAGAATTTTAAAGTAATTTTCAAGTATTATTTTTATGTATTTTTCAAGTAATTTTTTTAACGATTTTCAAGGACTTTAAATGGATTTTTCAATATTTACCAGTATTCTTATTCTTTTTTTGAAATTTTTTTAGATTTTTAATAAAAATTCTTCGAGATTTTTTTAAGGATTTTTCATTTTTCAGTTTTTTAAGGAAGTTTCGTGCATTTTGTAAGGATTCTTAAGGATTTTTTAACATATTTTGTTAGGATTTTTTAGGTTTTAACAAGAATTTTTATTTATTTTATGTTTTAATTATTTTCAAGGAATTTTTAAGGACTTTACAAGGATTTTTCTAGGCTTAGCACTATTCCTACTCCTTTTTATTTTCCGAACCCAGAAAACTGTATAGGTAGAAAATATTGCAATCATGATTTTTTTGGCCATACCCAGATTTTAACACATATTTATGTTTTGAGGTCACCTGAATCCATTTGTACCATTTTTAGTCCGATGTCTGTCTGTCTGTGTGAACAAACAGCTAAACCAATTTAGATGAAATTTTATATACATATTTAGAGTAGCAATGAGACAACCTGTATAGATTTTGGTATTAATCATATAACCAGAAGTGACAGTTGCTGTAAGTGATGATTTCATTACTAAATAAGAGGTCAATAAAGTTTTACGCATATATTTTGTAGGCATTATAGTTAAATTTCGCATGATTAAAAGATTCATCAAAAAGTTGTTGATTTTTTCATATGTTTTTAAAGGTTAATAAAAATGAATAGTCCTGGTTAACAAAAATAAGTTTTCTCGCTTTTTTGGCAAGTTCAAATTAAATCTCATCAAGCTGACAACAACATAAACAAAAATATTTACCCGTGGTTTTCTCTAACAGCGAAAAATAAAAGAAAGTAATCACATATAGCGACACGTTTAATTAAAATTTATCACGGGAAAGAGAACAGTTTGTGTCTTCAAGAAGAAAATGTGAGTAAATAAGAGGGACGAAAAGCGACTGATATTAAATTTCAGATGGATATATAATAGGAAAAGGTCACAATGAACACACTTTAGAAAAGTGTTTAATTACATTTTTAGATTGTATATATAGTGTTATAAAAATCAATAACTTCTTGTTCCTATTGTCACTTAAGAATATTTTAACTTAAATAAATTATACACAGTAGCGTATCATATACTAATACCTACCTTATATTTAAAATTTATGAAATAATTCATTATAACTTTTAATTTGAATTCAAATTCTATATTTCTTACATTTATTATATAAGTTCAGTTCTGTACACTATAAATTTCAAGTCATTTCTATTAGTTATAAAATATAACACAGATGGTGTAAAAGTTATGCAAGTTATAAAAGTAAATAGAAACTCTTCGTATGGTCTAATTTAACTTTGAGAAGTTTCAGTTGATTGGCCTGAGGAGAATTCGTCGACGCGTGGAAAATGTTGATCAGGTTTCTCATCAGTTTTCCCAAGGTTACAAAACTTTTTCCTTTTCCACTTGTTATATTTAACTAAAGTAATTGTTTCGCTTCTTGGCGGTAATGTAAGAAAGTTTGCTAAATACGAATGGTAATCTGAAGAGCAAACGATTGTGTGAATAAGTTAATCACGCAACTTCAATAATAAGGAAACAAAGTCTATATGATTATGTTATTAAAAAGTGTACTGATTATCTTGCTACAAAATGTATTATTACAGCATTAGACTAGGAAGAAAGGAAGCCAATGTTATGTTTTTTTCCTGTACCACCCTGTATTTTTATTATTCCTCTGTTCAGTATATTTTAATTTTAGACTGGCTTGATATCCCTTCTCAAGATCTCCCTTTCTTCTAGGTATAACTATAAAATTGTCATTCCCATGATAACAATTCTCTCTTTGCCTCTTCGGTCAAAACAATTGAGTTCTCTATATATATTTTCTGTGTAGTTTATTAAAATTTTCTTTTCTTCCCCTAGTTATATAGGGTATTTTGGTACAAGTTTTTTTGGAACAATTTTGGACAGAACATTTTTTTTTGACCAAACGTTTTTTTTTGGAACGAGCAAGTTTTTTTTCCTACTTTGGGACCTAATGTCTCTACTTCCGGAACCAGGAAAATTTTGAAGAAACTCGAAGACAAGCTAAAAACCAAGCTAAGTCGCAGTTCCAGAAAAAAAGAAAAAGTCTCTGAAAGTTTTAAATTTTTCTTATAAAATAAAACAAATGTAACGTTTAATTTGAGTTTAATTTCCTTAAACCCACCAAAAGAAAGAAAGGAGGAATTGTAGAGCATATTATAGTTTTTTTTGTCAATTGTTTCTAAATACATCAAAAAATCAATTAGACTGGCGTCTAAATTTTTTTATTTATTATTTTACTTTTTGATATATTTCAAATTCTATTTGTTTAACGAACCCATTGATAAAAAGAATTGAGCTTAAATCACATTTATTACTAATTATCAATAAATTAAAATCCCTAAAAATAGTTCAAAAATCCACAAACATCGTTAAAAATTCTTAAAAGTCGTTGAAATTCCAAAAATCCTTAAAATCTTTAAAAATCCCGTCAAATTCTGAAAAAAAATTAAAAATCCTTAAAAATTTTGGAAATTTTTTTAAAATACTTTAAAATCCTTTAAAAGTTCTTGAAAATCTTTAAAAATTTGAAAAATCCTTGAAAATCTTTAAAAATTCCAAAAATCCTTAAAAATGTTTAAAAATCCCTTAAAATTTTGATAAATTTTTAAAAATCCAAGGAAAATCTTGGAAATTTTTAAAAATACTTTACAATCCTTAAAAATCTTAAGCAATTCTTAAAGTTCCTAAAATAATCCTTAAAAAAACATTAAAATCCCTAAAAATTGTTTAAAAGTCCCAAAAAATCCTTAAAAGTCCTTGAAATTCCAAAAATCCTTAAAAATCTTTAAAAATCCCGTCAAATTCTGAAAAAAAATTGAAGATCCTTAAAAATTTTGAAATTGTTTTTTAAAATACTTTAAAATCCTTTAAAAGTTCTTGAAAATCCTTAAAAATTCGAAAAATCCTTGAAAATCCATAAAATTCCAAAAATCTTTAAAAATCCCTTAAAATTCTGAAAAAAATTTAAAAATCCAAGGAAAATCTTGGAAATTTTTAAAAATGCTTTACAATTCTTAAAAACCTTAAGCAATTGTTAAAGATCCTAAAATAATCCTTAAAAAAACATTAAAATCCCTAAAAATTGTTTAAAAGTCCTTGAAATTCCAAAAATACTTAAAAATCTCTTAAAATTCTGACAAAAATTAAAAATCTTTAACAATCTTAGAAAATTTTTAAAAATACTTTAAAATCGTTTAAAAGTCCTTGAAAACCCTTAAAAATCATTAGAAATCCCTTAAAATTCTGAAAAAAATTTAAAAATCCGAGGAAAATCTTGGAAATTTTTAAATAATCCTTAAAAATCCCTAAAAACCTTTACAAACACTTAAAATTACTTAAAAGTCTTAAAATAATCCTTAAAAAACATTAAAATCCCTAAAAGTAGTTCAAAATTCTTGAAAATCCTTAAAAATCCCAAAAGTCCTTGAAAATCCCAAGAGTCCTTAAAAGCCTTAAAAATCTTTAAAAATCCCGAAACACGCTGAAAAAAATTTAAAAATAGTTAAAATCGTTACTTAAAAATCTTAAGCAGTTCTTAAAGATCCTAAAATAAGCCTTAAAAAAACATTAAAATCCCTAAAAGTAGTTTAAAAATCTCCAAAAATCGTTAAAAATTTTTAAAAGTCTTTGAAATTCCAAAAATCCTTAAAAATCCGTTAAAATTCTGAAAAAATTTAAATATTCTTAAAAATCTTGAAAATTATTAAAAATACTTGAAAATCCTTAAAAAATCGAAAAATCCTTAAAAATCCTTAAAATTCTGAAAAAAAAATTAAAAATCCGTAGAAAATCTGGGAAACTCTTAAATAATCCTTAAAAATCCCTAAAAATCATTAAAAACACTTAAAATTACTTAAAAATCTTAAAATAATCCTTAAAAAACATTAAAATCCCTAAAAGTAGTTCAAAATTCATGAAAATCCTTAAAAATCCCAAAAGTCCTTGAAAATCCCAAGAGTCTTTAAAATCCTTAAAAATCTTTAAAAATCCCGAAACACACTAAAAAAAATTTAAAAATCCTTAAAAATCTTCAAAATACTTTAAAATCCTTAAAATCCTTACTTAAAAATCTTAAAGATCCTAAAATAATCCTTAAAAAAACATTAAAATCCCTAAAAATAGTTTAAAAATCCTTAAAAATTTTTAAAGTCTTTGAAATTTCACAAATCCTTAAAAACCCGTTAAAATTCAGAAAAAAAAATTAAAAATACTTAAAAATCTTGAATATTTTTAAAAATACTTTAAAATCTTTAAAAAATCTTTTAAGTGCTTGAAAATCCTTAAAAATTCAAAAAATCCTTAAAAGTCTTTGAAAATCCTTAAAAATCTTTAAAAATCCTTAGAATTCTGAAAAAATTTTAAAAATCCGAAGAAAATCTGGAAAATTCTTAAATAATCCTTAAAAATTCCTAAAAACCGTTAAAAACACTTAAAAATCTAAAGCGATTCTTAATGACCCTAAAATAATCCTTAAAAAACATTAAATTCCCTAAAAGTAGTTTAAAATTCTTGAAAATCGTTAAAAATCCCAAAAGTGCTTGAAAATCCCAAGAGTCCTTAAAAATTTTTAAAAATCCCGCAACATTCTGAAAAAATTTTAAAAATCCTAAAAAACCCTTAAAATTAATTAAAAATTTTAAGCAATTCTTAAAGATCCTAAAATAATCCTTATGAATGAATATATTACACGATTTACAGATATTGAAAAAACCTTTGGTATATATAGTAAGGATTTGTGAAAATATAAAATTATAGTATAAAGTATGTACTATATTTACTTTGAAATTTTATAGTACATGAAGTTGTAATTATCGTACAAATACTATAATTATAGTACGATTGACAACGCTTTCCTAAAAAAATATTTAGATTTTATTTTTTGGCTTATAAAGGTAAAAGTCCCAATTATCGACACTGTCCCAATCATCGACATTTGTGCAGTAAAAATCAAGGTTTTTCCAACTTTACTTAAAAGCAAAAAATGTTAATTCTACAAATATTTCAATGCAGTCTACAATGTTTGAGTACACCCCAAAAATATAATCGTATAAAATACATTTTTAATATATATTATATAATTCGCCATTTAATCACGATTCTATCGTCCGAATTTTTTTTAATTTAGTCAAAAATCATGCTAAGAGACATTAAACATCCCCAAGATAGAAATTTAGTTTTTATTTTACTATTTTTAATAGAACTATTGGTTGAAAAAAAGAAGGTAGTTGGTACGAAAATTCTTATACTCAAAAGAGAAAACATCATTTTTGAAATTTAGATTTCAGCTGTTAAATAATCATCTTAAAATGATGAAAAAATTTCCAGAAGAGTTTCGTAAATTTTATTGAATTTGTTAGGTTAATTTTTAATAATTTTGAAATATTCTCCTGTATTAACATTCATATATTATTGTATGAAAGCTTAGATCCGTTTAAGTCGTATTAATCCCTCAGGAATGTGTAAACTTAAATATGGAATGACGTCGAAAGAGAAAATTACTACTCGAAAGCCGAATAGTTCGGCTTATTCATGAATATTAATTTAAAATGTTTTCCCTATAACTGATAAAGTGAATCAAGCCACAAGATTACCATTTCTGAATGGCTGACCTTTTTGGATGATATGCTAAATATGGTAATGAAGTCTAGAGGTAAAGTAATAGTGCAAGATTGCCAACCATGTCACAAATATACAAGGTTGCTTTTCTATTATCGCTTCCTAACTTTTAAAGAAAATTTAACCATTTTTTTATATCAATTTTGCCTTATATTCAACAATTTTTTAGTTCGAGAAAAAATATTTTTGGAAAATTACATAATTCTAAGGATATAAAACTGACTTTAATTAACATTTATAAAACAGAATAATTTGTTACTTCTTTCCATAACACTTGTGGATTAAATGTAGCAAACCTCTATTCTATTTGCTAACATATGAAAATTGCTACATTGTATATTATGAATGCTTTATTAAAGTTATACTTCCAAATATTCACTTGGATATGAGCTTAGTTGAATATGAAGTTTTGCTAAAATATATAGAAACTTTATTATGAAATAAGTGAATTTATAAAAGTTTTGGTTAGAGATGCAGGAATTGCAATGCTCTGTATTACTTACATTCAAATAAAAATCTTAAAATAAAGTAAAATCAGGTCTTTACAATACAGGTCGTTTTTTTAATTTTTTTTCTATAACGATTAAGTAATAATGCTAGGTATTTCTTTTTACATAATTATCTTATGAATTTCGTTTAGTTTTAGTCCCTGTTCAGGTCTATATGGGCAATGATATTCGTATTTTAAACCATTTTGAAAACTATTATAGTTTTATTTTCCTACCTACAATTCCATAAACTTTTAAAATATCTGCAAAATAAATGCGCCTAGAAGAAAAAAGAGAAATTATTTTAATGCTTGGATTCGGATTTCAGTTTTTGGAATTTTTCTTTAATGTCTTGACGTTTGATAAATTTACAAGTTAACACAATATAAAACCTCCCATATAAAATTGATGATTGGATCTCGTTTAAATTTCTTATCACTCCACCCAAAGTTGGCCCGCTGTATGCCAGCTGTATCTAGTCGAACAAATAATACTGCATGGACACACAAGCAAAATATGAAGGTCAAAAAATGTCGGGTCGACTATATGCTCAAAATAATCTTAAATTATCCTAAATCTAATTGTCTAAATTAATAATAAAACGGTCTAAAGTTACTAAAATTATTCAAAATAATCTAAAATTGTGAAAAATGGTCTAAAATAATAATTAAACGGTCTAAAGTTACCTAAAATGGACCTGAGAATTGTTCAAATTAATCTAAAATTGTCCAAAATCTTCTACAAATTGTATAAAAATAGTCTGAAGTTACTCAAACTGAAACGGTCTAAAGTTCCTTCAATTGATTAAAGAATTTTTCAAAATAATCTAAAATGCTCTAAAATTGTCCAAAATCTTATAAAAATTGTATAGAATAATAAAAAAACACTCTAAAGTTACGCAAATTGATCTAAATAACCTTAAACTGTCTAAAATTGTCCAAAATCTAAAAATTGTCTAAATTAATAATAAAACTGTCTAAAGTGACTCAAATTGAAATTGATCAATTGTATGGTTCAAAATAATCCAAAATTGTCTAAAATTTTCCAAAACCGTTAAAAATTAACTAAAATAATAATAAAACAGTCGGAAGGTATTAAATTGATCAGAGAGTTGTGCAAAATAATCTACAATGGGCTAAAATTGTTCAAAATAGTCTAAAAATTGTCTAAAATAGTAATCAAACGGCCTAAAGTAACCTAAATTGATCCGAGAATTGTTCTAAATAATCTAAAATGGTCTAGAATTGGTCAAAATCTTCTCAAAAAATAAAACCTTCTGAAGGTACTTAAATTGATCAGAGAATTATTCATAATAACCTTCAATGGTCTAGAATTATCCAAAATCTTCTCAAAATTGTCTAAAATAATAATAAAACGGCCTAAAGTTACCTAAATTGATCAAAGAATAGTTCAAAATAATCTAAAATGGTCTAAAGTTGTCCAAAAACAGTCTAAAATAATAATAAAACGGTCTAAAATTACTTAAATTGGTCAAATAATTATTGAATTATTGAAAATAATCTAAAATAGTCTAAAATGGTGAAAAATTGTCTAAAGTGCTAAATTATCTAAAATTGTCCAACAATGGTTTAAAATGATAATGGTCTAAAGTTGCCTAAATTGATCAAAGAATTGTTCAAGATAATCTAAAATGGCCTAAATTGTCCAAAATGGTTTAAAATTCCCCAAAAACGATCTAAAGTTACCTAAATTGATCACAGAATTTTTTTAAATAACCTAAAATTTTCCAAAATGGTCTAAAATTGTCAAAAAATGGATTACAATAACAATAAAATAGTCCAAAGTTAACTAAATTGATTATAAAATTGTTCAGAATAATCTAAAAAGGTCTCAAATTGTTCAAAATAGTCTCAAAATTGTCCAAAATTGTCTAAAATATTAGTAGAACGGTCTATATTTACCTAAATTGATCAGGCAATGGTTGAAATTAATCGAAATTGGCCTGAAGTTTCCAAAATGTTCTAAAATTCTCCAAAAACGAATTTTAACGGGTGACATGCTTGCATTAGTAGCGCGTTTTTCTAAATTTCTAATTGTTGAGTAAAGGAGAATAAATCTTGTGTTTTACCTTTCATTGACCCCATTAGTATAACCCCAAATTCAGATTCAAGCTCTGAAAATTCAGATAATGAATCTGAACTTTTTATTAAAATCTGATTGACATTACTCTATATTACTAATATTCGTGTAGGTATATGAAAAATAAAATTAATTCTAAAAATAAATTATATCACGCCGCCCATGCCTTACAAAGAAGCCGTCTACGCTCGGTAGATCTTAAGTTTCTATGTCGTTAAAATTGACTTCGTATAGACTATAAGTATTGATTTATTAATATAGTGATTGTAAAAAATAATTAAAAAAGTATTTAAGTAAATTCAGCTTTATACAGGGTGTTTCCAAATGACGCTCACAATGTTTGTCTGTAGATGAAATTACACAAAATGATATCAGGAATGACGGGTCCAACACATTTACTTTTTGAAATACAGGGTGTTAAAATTATAAAAAATTAAATGATTTTATTTGATAACTTTAAAATGAATGAATATATTGAATTGAAAATTTGCAGGTTTGTTTTAATGTTTAATGTTTTAATGAAAAAAACATGTTTCAATTCTTGATCCAGCGGTGTGCATTTCGAAGAATATGTCACTTTTCTCCTTCTATTTTTTACGCCCCTGACTTTTAAAGCTATTTTAATTTTTTTTGTATTGCTCAATAATTTTCACTTAAAATCCGCATAATTTGAACTGTGTGAGATTGGGTGGTAATTTTAGCTTAATACATATAAAGGCACCTATAAATATTTCACACGACAGTACTTGGCGCGTCCCTGTCCCTGTTTTGCAAAAATAGCGTATGTATCACGAGACTCCATTTGAATCCGTTGAGTGCTCTTCACTCTCGGGATTAAAAGTGGCACTTTATTCCCTTGGTACATAATATACCATTTTTGAATTATTTATCTCCTTCAGATGTATCGGAATGTTTTATTTTTGATTTAATGAATTGAGGTTTGTCTAAAAGAAAACTAAGATCATTTTTTATTTTAACATGATAATCCTTGCAGATTTACGAAAATACGATTTATTAAAAGTTATGTTGTATAAATAAATTGATGCCAATATTAAATCAAGATATAATAGATTAAGTTTTTTTGTAAGTCATTTGACAAAGTTCCAAATAATCGCATCTAAAATTGAATATTTTGGAGTGCAAGACGTTGCTTTGACGGATTTATTTTTAATTAAAAAAAAATGGAAATAACTAATTAAGTCCCCCCTATGTTATATCCTTGATCGCATGCTTTTTAATTTATGACTTGTTTCTTTTAATATTGTCTAATTTTTAAATTAGTAAACTTTTAAAGACATTCTCGTTACACCACTGGCCAATTCCTACCTCACAAATCAATTGGGAAAAATTTTTTCAATAAAAAATAACGTTAAGAAAATAAATTTCACAAATCCAATATCATATCAAGGCCTGGCAGAAAATATATTAGAAGGGACTGAGGTTATAATCAATTCAGTAGAAAAAAAATTTGAAAATATGTATTCGCATATTTGGTCAAAAAGTAGAATAATAAACAATTTAGGAAAAGTTAACACATGGCTCTTCGAAAATCTCTATTCCGAGATACCGGAATTCAATATGATAATATTATTTAAAATAGACAAGAAACAAATTTTTTATTTTTAAAAATTTTTAAATAAATTACCAATCTAGAAAACTATCACAAATCAATATTAATAACATTTAAAGATAACACTAAAAATATAATTATATTCTTAAGAGTATTCTATCGACTTAGAGATACTAAATTCCTAATAACTTTTTTAAGAAGTTACAAAGTTAATTGTGGTTTTCACCAAAATATGGAGAAAACAATCTATTATTGTGGCTACCAATTAGATGTTTTTTTATACAAACTTACTTTTTTTTCTAGCAGTTTAATTTTTTTTTCTAAAAATTTTTAGCTTTCCAGAATTCGCCATAATATTTTAAGATATTTAGTGAAAGAAATTGTCTGAAATCGACAAGTTTTATTTCTAAAATTTTTTCTCTAAAAACTACGTCAATTTTTTAATCTCGTTAAATAAGCGACTTTATATAAAATAATTTCGCTCTACTAATATTAAAAATGTTCTATACGGTTATGGTTTTTACCCAGAGATAAAGATTAATAAATATATGATTTAGAAAAGACATACGTAATAACAATGGAACAGAACAAGTTGGTACTATATCAGACAAAATTATATCGTAGATAGAGTCAGTAGTACTCTCTAGTACCCGCCCACCCTTTCGATGAGAAATTAGAGGGGAAATGCAACTATAATTTAGTTTGTAGCGATAGAACACTCTTAAAATAAAATAAAATTTTACTTTTTTAGTTATACAAAAAATAGATCACAATTTTTGTACAAAAATAATAATTTTAATAAAAATCCTGTAGATGAGCACCTTAAAGAGGTCGCCCTGGTCACCAGGAACATTGTTGAAGTAATCACTATAGTGAAAATTATCTAAGGGCCTATCCTCTTTAGTTGTAGAACAGAGACTTACCAACATAAAAAAAATCCCCATAGAATAAGTACTTATTTTCCACTATTATGCTCAATAAACATTCCAGTTAGGAACTAAACAACTGACCATTTTATGACCTACTTTAAACTGATAAAAACATGAATCTAGGTAGACGCATTATTGAATAGATTTCTGTACTAAATAACGTGTCCACACTTTAATCTATCTCTTTAACTGAACTAACGATTCTAGCCAATATATAGAAATAAGACTTGTAAGATTACTTTAAGATTCATTATAAATATTATATTTCTGCTATACCTCCAGATAATTTTTCGATATCATATTCGTGTTCAGTGACCCCAAGTAACTCCCGAATCCAATAGAGCTTTATTTTATTTAATTATTAGTCGAACAATGAATTCTTTTCCTCCAGGTAATTTTTCGACATCATATTTGTGTTCAGTGACCCTAAATAACTACCGAATCCAATTTGGCTTCATTTTGTTTAATTATTAACAATGATTTTTTTTAATAGTCCCAAGAAAATGCAATCAAAAAATTCAGTTTTTCAATGCAACATGCTTAATTAAAATCGATCTTACTGATGAAATTTTCGCTAACTTTTCCTAATTTAGTGTTAAATTTCCTCTACTAATTACAATAATAACAAAATTAAAAAATTAGAATAGTTGTTTAAATTGTTTTCTCCTTACCCCATTAAGTGTGACCTAAATTAAACATTTTTTTGTTTTTACATGAAAGTGGAAAAATATTAGAGTTTTAGCATCTCACCCGTTAATGGTAATGTTAACGGTAAATTTGGTTAAGGTATAGAATAACGGAATGTAAAAAATTGAGTTTTAGCAAAGGAAATGGGTTTTTTCTGCATTTAAGGTCATGTCATGTACCAATTGTTGACAACTTTTTAATTAACAAAAAATGATTTTGAACAAAAAAAAATGAATGTCTCAAAAAACCTTTTAATGTTTTTATCTCAATTATTTTTGTTTATAAGGGATATAAAATGTTACTTTCACAAAGAATCATCAAAATCGGATGATTTTAGCGAAAATAAAAAATAAAAAACGAATAAACAAAATTTACTTTGAATTTTCTCATTTTCCTCGGAAATTATGAGGTTACGGTCAAAAGTTGTTTTTACAAAAGCTGTAGGTTTTTTTATAAGCTGCAACTTTTCTCTTAAACGTTTTTTGATAAGATATCAAGCTTCGCTGGAAATCGTAAAAAATAGCTAAAAACCATTTTTCCTTATAAATTAGACCAACACTTTAATTTTTAAAGATAGAAAAAAGGTTAAAACAACGTTACGTTTTTGAAGGGTTGCCCTCAACCATTTTACGTTTCTGACCCACCTCCAAGAAGGGAAAGTATATATTGTGAACGAGCCAAAAAAAAATCGAGATAAAGATGAGATCATCATTTCCAGATAAAAGTCTGTCTGTCTGTCAAACTGTCACTGAATTTAACTTGCAATATGTCATTTGAAAGCCCTTGAAAAACTCTATTCTGAACAGTTAAAATTATTGCTCCAACAGTCTCGTGTCAAAAATCAAAAATAATAAATATCTGAAAAAGTATACATAGATACTCGTCGGGAAAGCTTTGGGGCGACATAACTGGTTTTTTTAAATTTAATAGATTTTTTATTAAAACTTTTGAAATTTTTACAAAGTCTTGAAATTTATACATTTTTAAAATTTTTGAAAAAATTTACACATTTTTCATAGAAATTTTTAAATATTTCTCAAAGTTCCTGAAATTTTTGATCAAAGTTCTTGAAATTTTTGAAATCTTTACAAAATCTGGAAATATTTACACGCTTTTAAAATTTTTAAGGTTTTTTTATTGAAGCTTTTGAAATTATTACAAAATCTTGAAATTTTTACATATTTTTAAAATTTTTGAAAAATTTGGATTTTTTATTGAAAATTTTTATATTTTTATCAAATTTCCTGAAATTATTGATCTCAGTTCTTTAAATTTTTGAAAACTACAAAAACTGGAACTTTTTAAATGTTTTTAAAATATTTTTTGAATTTTTATTGAAACCATTGACATTTTTACAAAATTTTGAAATTTTTACATATTTTTAAAATTTTTAAAATTTTGACATATTTTTGATTGAGATTTTTTAAATTTTTGTCAAAATTCCAGAAAGTTTTTAACAAAGTTCTTGAAATTTTTGAAATCTAGATTTTTTATTGAAATTTTTAAAACATTTAGAGATTTTTGATTGAAATTTTTTAAATTAGCTCCTGAAATTTTTGATCACAGTTCTTCAAATTTGGATCTTTTTGGAAAGTATTGTGAACGAGCTAAAAGAAATTTTCGAAATAAAGATGGAAATATCCATTTTAAGGTCACCTGAGATAATTAAGACCATTTCCAGATGAAAGTCTGTCTGTCTGTCTATCTGTATTCTTCCACGATAGAGGCAACACGTTTAATCCGATTGAGCTGAAATTTGGAATATGGGTTTGTGTTATCCGTCGGAAGAACTCACTAGTTTTTGTACGACATATATCAAACGGAAATATTACTATCAAAAATGACCAAGCAATATATCACGGAATTTGACATCTAATATGTCATTTGAAAACCCTTGAAAACCTCTATTCAGAACAGTTAAAATAATTTTTCCACCTGTCACCTGTCAAAAATAAAAAAAGTCAAAATTTAAAACTTTAACATTAAATATATGAAAAAGTGTTCGTGGATACTCGTCGGGAAAGTTTTGGGGCGATATAACTGATTTTTTTTTAATACGAACTTATACTTTTTTTTATCTTAATCACTGGATAAAAAAACTGAATATACAGTGTAAATAAAACCATATAAATCCAGAATATTTCTTAACAACCTACATTATACAGGGTGTCCCAGGAGTTCGTACCCAAATCTTGGGAAATGATAGAGAAGCTAAAATTAATGATGGTACATTATATAAAATTTGTCCCTTACGCCCTTCGTTAATGAATTATAGGGCTCCAAAGTTAAAAATTAAAAATGGTTTTTTATTTATAATTATTAATCTGCTTATTTGAAATAAATCAAAAATTAACTATTTATAAAAACCATAAATGCGCACTTAATGGCATTATAAACAAATCTGCCCTACCTTGTGAAGTCAGGTACGGACTAAGTTCAATGGTTAATGAGGTTCATTTTTTTTATCTATTATTTTTTTTACTTTTAAATATGACAGCTAAATTCCACAAACATCTTTAAAAGAAAACCGTCCTCTTGTGACAACTCGATAAAATTAACGATTTAAGAGATATGTGCAATTTTATGTAGCACTGCACATCAATAGCGCGTTCACCATTTTTTTAAAAAATACTTAGGATTAAAGGAAACATCTCGTATTACTATTAAATTATTAATAAATCAGGACAGTCTACAGTTAGAATACAAAACTTCTTCACTTTTTATAAATTTTATTTATTTTTTATTTTTATTTACAATAGTGATGTAAGAAAAATTGAATGAAAACGAATAGAAGTATTTTTAAAAAAATGGTGAACGCTCCATTAATGTGCAGTGCCACATAAAATTGCGCATATCTCTTAAACCGTTAATTTTATCGAGTTGTCACAAGAGGATGCTTTTCTTTTAAAGATGTTTGTAGAATTTGGCTGTCATATTTAGAAGTGAAAAAAATGATAGATAAAAAAAATGTGTCTCATTAACCATTGAACTTAGTCCATACCAGACTTCACAAGCGTAGCGCAGATTTGTTTATAACGCTATTAAGTGCTCATTTATGGTGTTTAATTTTTGATTAATTTCAAATAGGCAGTTTATTAATTATAAATAAAAAACTATTTTTAATTTTTAAATTTGGATCCCTATAATTCATTAACGAAGGGCGTAAGGGACAAATCTTATATGAAGTACCATCATTAATTTTAGCCTCTCTATTATATCCCAAGTTTTGGGTATGAACTCCTGGGACACCCGGTATAGACAAATATACCACACATGCTATTTATTTAATTACCTTAACACCATCTTGATATTGACTTGTCTCAGTTTTGGATCAAGTTAATTTATAATTGGCTCGTGATTGTCCAGAAGCGAGTACGAACATTTTAATCAAAGCCACGTAACAAGCCCCCAATATCCACAGTCCTTACTAATAAGGAAACACCAGTGGTTCGTTAGTGTAGATATAAACAGATGTAGATCGTAATTGAGCTCGAGAGACTGAGTTTGTGCTTCAGAGAATGTCATCGAAGCGAAATAGCTTTTGATTTATTTATTTGTATATCGGTTCTAAAATTCAATATATCCTTTAACAAATATAATATAGTTGGGAAAATATTGCTACTGTCAGATATACAATTTTTTTTTGACTTTGTAATCTGTGGTGAATTTGATGCTCTACAACTTTGCACAAGAACATGTTGCACTTTAGTATATTGTTTAACGAGCAAGGAATGATAGTTATTTCCCACGAGTATGAAGTTTGCAGCATGAGCCGCAGGCGAATGCTGCAAATCATACGAGTGGGAAATTAGCATTCCATGCGAGTTAAACACTATACTTTTTCTACAGCTGTAATAGATAATAGCGAAATGATTTAACAAATAAGATGAATTTCAAATTTAACGTCATTCAAAATTTCTATTTAGGTACAATTAAAATATCAATTACACTTAGTATAAATGAGAAGTTTTGAAAAATGATTTGTAGGACTTTTCATATTTTTCCTTAGATAATTCTGGAATTAAACTTAAACATGCCTGATTTGCGGCACAGCTATATAAATATACGAAAATAGAACTGTTATTACTTGAAATTGACATTCCATGAAAGACCTGATTTATTGAAATAATTACACAATAAATTATTGTGTTATCAGATACGGAAATGAAATTGGAGACATACAATGTACCTCATTGATCTATCAAGAACAGTTAAGAAAGAGCAGTTTTGTATTATAGCCGTAGAAAAAAGTATATTGTTTGTCATCAAGATTTAAAAATCTGATGTGGCCAGCACATGACCTCTCGCCATTTTTGAATCAAAAATTTACAGGTTGACACAAAAAAGTATGAAAAAAAATTATATTTTTGTAAATCTGGCAACAATGGCAAAAGTTTAGAAAATTTTAATGAGATGAAAATAAACTGTAGGGTATACAAAATATATGTGTAAAACTTTATTGCCGTTTTGTATAATAATGGCGTCATCACCCATAGCAACTGCCACTTCCGGTTGTGCGATTGGCACCAAAATCTAATCAGATCTAATCTAGGGTATCAGAATCCTGTATGCAAAATTTCAAATTTTTTCATTCAGTAGTTTTTGAGTTATCGTTACTACAACATCCATCCAAACACACACACACACTAACACACTAACACACACACACACACACTAACACACACACACACAGACATCATCGCGAAAATATTAAAATCGTATTCTAGAGACCCTAAAACGTGTTTATCCATTGAAAACTCACTACCCAATTTTTAGCATGATTCCTATACCTCTCTTATCTGAAGGTCGAGAGGTAAAAAATGAAAAAAATATTACAAGCGTATTTTTTACCCTCTAGCGGCCAAACTATATGGCGAATTCGAAATAAAGTTAAATACAAAAGTCGTAGGGAATTTTTTGCCCTACAAATTTGCACTGGAATATTTTGCATTACAGTGAATTGTATGTCGTTAAAATCTGGAAAAAGTCATCAAAAAATTATTTTACACTAATCTATCATGCCCAATTTATCATTGTTTCTAATAAAAATTACTTGCATGAATTTACTCCACCAATTAAAAAGTAGTGATAAATAAATACAACAATTTTGTTAATTTTATCTCGTCATTTTATAAATAAAAAAGTATTTATTATTATTTTAGTTATATTTTATATATAATTTAGGACAGATATTTCACTTGAAAACAAATAGTCGCAATTTTTTATTTCCACCCCATATTGTTAAAACGTGCTCATATTTTTTATTACACCAAAATTTAATCATTGGTCCTTAAAGCCCGGAGCAGAGATGGGTAAACGTATAAAAAATGGACCCCCATAATTCAAGCGAAACTAAAACATGTTAGCGAACGTTATGTTCAAAGTCAACTACAGACGTGCTAAATTGTGTGTTATAAATGTGTACGCCCTATGTTTATATAATCAAAGAACCACTGGAATTGTAAAATACATCGAAAAAAAATTAATTGGAAAAACATTCTCAATAAAAAAATATATCGGGGACATAATATGTAATAACAATCTATATATTAATATGCAAAGAGAAAACTTTGGACCATTTTTTGAGCGAATTGCGCGAAAGGAGGAGTGTGAAATTTTGAATAATGGAAAAAAAAATGGGGAAAGTACAAAAAACAGGAAATATAGGGAAAAATAGGAAAAAAATAAAAAATCGAAAAAACAGAAAGAAAAGAGGAAGAAAAGGAAAACAAAATAGGAAATGGAAAAATAGGGAAATAAGGAAACAACCAGGAAATAATAGGAAAAGTAGGGAAAAAATGGGAAACAATAGAATAAATAGAGAAATGGGTAGAAATAGGCAAAAGGAGAAATAAATAATTTCTGAAAATATGAAAATATAAAAAAAATGAGAAAAAATAAAAATATAGGAAAACGAAAAAATCAAACAGATATGTGGAAAAATAGAAATAAATAAGCAAAAAAAAAAAAATAAAACGGGAAAAATTTGAAAAATCGGAAAATCGGAAAAAATAGTAAAAATAGCAAAACTAGAAAAAAATAGGAAATAATATGGGAAAATGGGAAAAAATAGGAATATTAGGAAAACGTAAAAAAAAGCGACAAAATTCAGAAACATAAAATAAAGGATAAAAAAAAGAAAAATGGGGAAAAATAGAAAAATACTAAAAATGGAAAAGATACGACAAAACAGAAAAAAGTGAAAAAAATGGGAAAAAATAGTGAAAAACAGGAAACAATACAAGAAACTGAAAATATAGACAAAATTGAAAAATGGAAAAAAATTACGAAAAATTAGGAAGAAACAGAGAAAAAGTGGGAAAAAATGTTCTAATATAGAAAAAATGGCAAGAAATAGAAGAAAAAAACATGAAAAAACAGTAAAAAAGTAAAAAGAAGTAAAAAAATAGGGATAACAGGAAAAAATGGAAAAAAATAATTAGGAAAAATACGCGTAAAAAAAAAAGAAAATGGAGAGAAATAAAAAACAATAAAAAATAGTAAAAATAGGAAAACAGTTAAAAATTCATAGAAATAAAAAAAAATGGCAAAAAAAGCAAAAATTGAAGAAAACAGAAAAAATTAGGGAAAATAGGCAATATGGGAAAAAATTAGTGAAAAGTAGAAAAAAATAGGGAAAAAGAGGGAAGAATTCGAAAAATAGAAAAAATGGGATAAAATATGAAAAACCTGAAAACCGGAAAAAACATAGTGAAAAGAGAAAAAAAAATAGGAAAAAAGAGTAAAAAAATAGGAAACAATAAGAAAATGGGAAAATGGTAAAATAGAGAAAAATATCCTAATTGCGCAAAAATAGGCAAAAGTAGAAAAAGAATGGGAAATAATAGGGGAATAAAGGAAAAAATAGGAAAAATAGAAAACGTATAAAAATACGGCAAAATATAGAAAAATATGAAAAAAAAGTAGAAAACAAAGAAAATAGGGAAGAATTGAAAAAAAATACAATTATGGAAAAAATACGACAAAACAGAAAAGAGCGAAAAAAATAGGAAAAAATAGAGAAAAATAGGAAACAAAAGTAAAAAACATGAAAATATAGGCAAAAATAGAAAAATGGAAAAAAAAAATGAAAAAAACACGAAAAATGAGAAATGGTAGAAAAAAATAAGCAAAAGTATTAAAAACTGAAAAAAAAGGAAAAAATGTGCAAAAATAGAAAAAATGGAAAAAAAAGAAAAAAAAACATGAAAAAAATAGTGACAACCGGAAAAATGGAAAAAAAATAGCTTACAAATAATTAGGAAAAGTATGTGTAAAAAAAGGAAAACTGGGAGAAATAAAAAAAACAATAAAAAATAATAAAAATAGGAAAAAAACAGGATAACATATTAAAAACTTCATAAAAATAAAAAAAATAGGAAAAAATTAATAAAAACATGAAAAAATAGATAAAATTAAAAAAATTTATATGAAAATATAGGTGGACATAAACTTTAAATTTTAATGAATTACGGTCGAATTTCCACAACTGGGCGACCACTAGGATACAATAATTAATTAAAAATGAATAGCGATCAAGAAATCGAATCAGGTATGTAGTCGTATTAATTGGAAAGTTATTAATAATTATTTTTGCAAAAAACATTAATAATTAAAATAACTACAAAAAATTAAAAAAAAATCAGTTTTGAAAAACATAAGTTTATGTGTAAAGATTTCTTATCATTAGATTTTGTAATTGTATCTACTAAAATTTTTAGCAATACACAATTCCTTAAAGGAAATTCAGTTTAATGGAATAAATTTAGGTATAATCCTTTACGGAATGAAGTTACTCAGATAAGCTATCAGATGGATGATTTCGATGAATAATAATCCTATCTACGGCAATTCCATCAATATCTTGCATACATATAGTTGTTAATAGACATAATGAATCAAGTTTGATATGTAATCAACTTCAGTACATCATGTCAGGTAAAGATAATTATTCGATCACCTTTAACTAATTACATAGTACAAAGGATAATAATTTCGCTCATAAGAAATTGATTAGGCTTTTGGATTAATTAAACTTGCTAAATTTGTAACGAAGTTACTTTAATTACTGTGATAATTAAAATATTCTAATTATATCAAGCACGGCACTGGACTAGAATTAACTTAAAATTATAGGAAAAAACAATCGTACAAAATAGGCAAATATTAAAAGTTACACTAATCTCGAAATAAATGATCTTTTTTGTCTAATTTAGGCATGATATGACATATATTTACTTTTAAAAACTTAATTACTCATTTAATTACAGGTTTTTTACATAAAATGTTTGCATATTTTAGGAAAATCTATAGAATAACCTGTTGTAATATATACATGTATTTTAATAACCAATATTTGTTTCAACTCGAGTTGTTACGTATTTTACAATTACACATTTCCAACAAATTATCAATTTAATTAAATTTATTCAACCAAAGTTGTTTTCAATAAAATTGTAAAGATCATATTCCCACAAAGTGATGTAATATATATGGAAAGCCAAACAATAAATTTAATATGTAACTATAATTTTCTTCACACATTTGGTGGTTAAAGATTCAATTTAACCTGAAATAATCTTAAAATATTATTTAATTGCATATTTCCCACGCCACTGGAATGCTTTTTATAAACAATCGAATATTTAATTTCACAGATATTTTATCTCTTTCGCGTTCAAAGCCCCAATAAATATTTTCTAAATTCATGCAACACAAACTCAAATGCGGCCTCTCAAAAGTGATACCACGATTTGTCAACCAATCAAATAAAGTTACGTATCTCGTGACGAAATAAACCGAAAAAAAAAGAAAACATTGGAAAAAATGGAAAAAATAATAAAATTTGGAAAAAAAATGGAAAACACAATTGTAAAATTTGAGGAAAAAAACGAGGGAATCAAAAAAACAGCAAAAAAACGTTAAAATTGTTAAAAACCGAAAAAAAGGTCGCTGAAAAAGCAAGAAAACGAAAAATATCACAAAAAATTGTAAAAAAACGTAAAAAATTGCAAAAAACCGCAAAAACAGGAAAAAATTTAAAAAAATGTTGAAAGATTTGAAATAAATCGCAAATAATGATAAAAAAATCTCAAACAAAACCGATAAAAAATCGAAAAAAAAACTGCAGAAAGAGCAACTTTTTTAAAAATCGAAAAAAAAAATCACAAAATACACGAATTTGCAAAAAATTGGAAAAAGTACAAAAAAAAATCTCAAAAACCGGATCAAAAAATTGAAAAAAAAATGGTAAAAATCGCAAAAAACACCAAGAAACCGAAAACAAAAAAAATCGAAAAAAATCAGAGGAATAAGAAAATAAATCAGAAAACAAAAGAAAGAAATAAAAAAAACGGAATGAGAAAGAATGACAAAAATTAAAAACAATCGAGAAAAATCAGAAAAAAAAAACAAAAAAATAAAATATAGGCAAAAATAGGAAAATTTGGAAAATTAAAAAAAAACGATAAAAAAGAGGAAACTTTGGAAGGAAAAAGTAGAAAAAATCAGAAAATATTGATAAAAAGGAAAAGAAAAAATTGTAAAGTACGAGCAAAAAAAACAAGATAATCAAAAAATTTGTTAAAAATCCACAAAAAAAACGCAAAAATGGCAAAAAAAACCGCTAAAATGGTAAAAAGAAACGAAAAAGAAGTAACTAAAAAACAAGAAATCGAATAATTTCACAAAAAATTGCAAAAAAAATAGTAAAAAATTGCAAAAACAGCAAAAAACCGGAAAATTTTTTAAAAAAATGAAAAAATTTGAAAGATTTGAAAATAAATCGCAAATAATAAAAAACTCTCAAACAAAACCGGTAAAAAATCTAAACAAAGAAAAACAAAATTGTAAAGTACGAGCAAAAAACGAGAAAATAAAAAAATTTGTAAAAAGACACAAAAAAACGCAAAAATGGCAAAAACCGCTAAAATGGTAAAAATAAAAGAAAAGGAAGTAACTAAAAAAGCAATAAATGGAATATCACAAAAAATTGCAAAAAATAGTAAAAACCGCAAAAGAAAACCGGAAAAATATTAAAAAAATGAAAAAAAGTTGAAAGATTTGAAATAAATTGCAAATAATAACAAAAACTCTCAAACAAAACCGGTAAAAAATCGAAACAAAATCACAAAAAAATCGTAAAAAAAACAGCAAAAATGGCAACTTTTAAAAAATCGGAAAAAATTACAAACGCGAATTTGCAAAAAAAATATAAAAATAAACGCAAAAAATGATAAAAAATGATAAAAAATCCCTAAAAACAACCAAAAAAACCGAAAAAAAAAAAAACCGAAACAACTGTAATAAATCTAAAAAAATCATAGGAATAAGAAAAAAATCAGAAAAAAAAGAAAAAAATTGAAAAAAACGGAATGAGAAGAAATGACGAAAGATTAGAAACAATCGAGAAAATCAGAAAAAATGAAAAAATAGGGAAAGTAAACAAAAATACGAAAATTTGGAAAATAAAAAAAAAATCGATAAAAAAGAGGAAATTTTTATAAAAATATGTAAAACTGGATACATACAAATATGTAAGTCTTTAAATGTAAAAATAAAAGTTTTGATACGAATAAATGAGCATAGAAAAAGCTCTCCAGAATCAAAATAATAGTTTATTCCTATATTAATGAGGCCAGAGTATTGCAAAACAACTGAGTGGTTCTTCGACATGAAATGTGTTCAAATCCAATTTAATATTAACAAACTATAATTCTTGGATGTTAACCCACAACGAATTACATTTGGTTTGTTTTTGATATTTTTTTTTAATAAATCAATCTTACGATCATACGTTTTTCTATACTATTTTCTTTAATATTTAATAAAAAAAAACATGAAAAAAAAATACGAACATAACTTAGATGTCGACAAGATGGTCGAAAAGTATGCAATAGTCTGCCGATGCAATTATCTTTAATAATGAATAAATCATTTAGTAATTAGTATCTTTTTTTTAGAAATTAGCATCTGTTACCCCAATTATCAAAAAAAAGCTCTAGACTAAAAATAACAAGCATTTAAACAAAATTAACTCCAAAACTTTTTAGATGTACCCAAACGTTTATTTTTTCATCTTGAAGACTATCTCAATTGAGGAAATTTCGTATATAACTCATTTTTGAAAGAAAATTGTACTCCACATGGTTTCCTATGCTCTGCCTCGACACTAAATGTAATATCTGTTAACATAATAGCACATACTTGGATTTTACCTGAACATCTCTATTGTGTTTTGTAAAAATCTTGCAGAAAATACATACTAAATTAATTATGAGTTTCATAGCGAAATATTACTGTTGATTTTTCGAAATTGGCAAAATGTAAATATCAATGAACCTTAAGCAACTTTTTTTTACCATCAGAGTAAATCAAGGATATCTGAATATTTGGTAAACAGGAAGCAGTAAATTGTCAGTTTATATGGACAAAAATTCATAGGTGTGTATGAACATACATACAGGCTTTCATAAAAACGTCGAGATTAATTTTCATCACACACGTAACTGGTTAAAGTATATTGGTATTGGCGTTGGTGAGAAATTGTTGTTTATGAGAGCTACACACTTCGTTACCGTTTAGGGTTAAGTGTAATGTGTAATGAAGTTAAGCAATAATGTACAATCAAGTAGTTTTACTGTAACCGAGTTTGTGTTTAAAAATGTATAAATCTCCGATAATTAATCATTTAAATCAGTTACAAATTATTATTTTTTTAATATATAATAGTAACAAAAATTGTAACCAAACCATCCCAGAAAAAGTAGGTAGACCAGTAACCAAGAGGTTACTATTTTTCACTCACAATCAGCAACAGTAATTGTGAATACAATTACTGAAGAATTTCTACAAAGTATACAGGATGTTTTATAATTACACGTTTACCAACCAATCCAAGACTTATCATATAAATTCTATACAACATGTATGTAAAATATAGTCCAGGGAAGTTAGTAAAAATAGCCCAAATTTTTAGTAGATTTCGAGATGAGGTTTTCTGCATTGTGTTCAGGACGGTCCCAGGAAAAAAGTCTATATCGTCTGGTTTAGCAATTTTTTGAAAAATGCCTTCTTCGGAAATCGTTATTCGGGGGTTTTAGAGGCTGCCGAACTCGATTCTGGCATTAGAATTACCCGGGGGTGCACGAGGGTGACTCTGTAGTGGGCGCGGGGGGGTGAATTGGGGGATAAATGGAAGCGTACATGAAAATCACTCCAAACTCGTTACTCGGGGGTTTTCGGGAATCCGAATTCAATTCTGTCATTTGAATTACCAACAAATAGGAGTTTTTATTAATGTTGAATTATTCATTATAAACTTAAATTTTTAACTTAAATACTAAACATCTTGTTGAAAATCTTCTTCTTCTTCCCCTTCTTCATCTTATTCCCCTTCTTCATCGTCTTCCTCGTCACTATTCTCAGCCCGGTTGGAAGTGCCTTTTTCGTTTGAGCAATTACTATCGCAATGCATGCATGCAAGTGAGCACTCCAACCCACTTCGGCGGCACCCGCACCTCGTGCCATAGTCGTTTTAACAAGAAGAAGAAATTTTGCTTAAAATTTCCTCGGGACCGGCATCCTGGATCATGGTGACAGGACTGAGCTCTCCATCCACCAATTTCGATCCCCATTCCAACGGATCTAAGGTCTCGTCATGACCTTGTGAACCATACCAAGCCTGTACTTGGAAATAGACATGCTTGATATGCTCGACTTTTTTAGAATTAGTTGCCACAGAGCCACCTCCGTGCACACCCGGGTAATTCAAATACCAGAATCGAGTTCGGCAGACCCGAAAACCTCTGAGTAACGATTTCCGAACGATTTTTCAGGTTTTCCAGTCGTTCCTATAATGGTGCAAGTAATGATGCAATTAAAAAATGCGTTTTCTGACCCAGAAGGCATTGTTCAAAAATGGCTAAACCAGACCTTATAGACTTTTTTCCTGGGACCTTCCTGAACACAATGCAGAAAACCGCATCTCGATATCTGTTGTCCCTAAAAATTTCTGCTATTCCCTCGATTTCGTTCTAAATACCCTGGACTAATAAATCAATATTCTGCAAGCAATTTAACTGTATTAAATCATTCAGATTTATAAAAAAGTTGGGGTTCTAGTCCAATTATACCATATTTAGACTTTTAATAATACAGTCAAAGACAAAAAATTTGTGTAAAAACTTTTTAAACCAATTCAATGAAACGCTATTTTAAATTGTTGATAATTTAAGCTCAAATTTTTTATTATGGGTTCGTTCCACGAATAGAATTTGAAATATATCAAAAAGTAAAATATTAAACAAAAAAAATTTGGACGCCAGTACAATTGATTTTTTGATGCAATTAGAAACAATTGACAAAAAAACTATGATATTTCTTTTTGTAGGTTTTAGTGTATAAGAGAAATTTAAATGTTTCTGAGATTTTTTCTTTTTTTTTCTCGAAATGTGATTTCGTAGTATCTGTTTCTGAAAACAAAAATTATTAAAATATTTATTATACTAATTTTTTCAGTACCAGAAGTCTTTACTTTTGTGGAAATTATTTGATAGTTATAAAAATTTTTTCAGGAAATGATTATTTCAGATCTAATCTCCCAAAAAGGGTTAAAATGTAAATATCCAAAAAATAAAATTATTATTATTGTTATTATGGTGGTATACCAAGTATAAATCGTTTATGGGTATACCTAATTAGATCTTTACCCAACTTTGGTTTTTTTGGTTGTTCATTGGCTTCTGTGATGTGTTTCAATTTTTTCTCATTTTCCGGTTTTTTTCTTTTTTTTTCTGATTTTTTTCGTTTTTTCTAGTTTTTCCTCATTTTTCTTATTTTCCGTTTTTTTTTTTCAATTTTTTCTAATTTTTTCTTATTTCTTTGATTTTTTATGATAATTTGGGATTTTCTAATTTATTTCCAATTTTTTTTATTTTTCCCTTTTTTTCTGATTTTCTTTTCAGATTTTTTGAATTTCTTAATTTTTTCCTCGTTTTTGTTTATTTTTATGGTTTTTTGTTTTTTTTCTTATTTTTTTTTAATTTTTTCCAATCTTTCTTTAATTTTGGTTCTGTTTCTCTATTCTTTTTTTTGTTTTTTTAATTTTTTTTTATTTTTCTTATTTTTTTTTTCATTGATTTTTTGTGATAATTTGCGATTTTTTTATGATTTTTTTTGCGGTTTTTATTTGCAATTGTTTTGAGATTTCCCAATATTTTCTAATTTCTCTTTCAAGTTCTTTTTCCGATATTTCTCTTTTATTTACAATTTTTTTCGATTCTTCTAATTTTTTCTTGTTTTTTTATCTCATTTTTACGGTTTTTTATTTTTTTTTCTGTTTTGTTTCTTATTTGAAAAAAAAGTATTATAAATAACGTCCCAAATTTAGAACTTTGAAATCAAGTCAACATAATTTTAATTCTGAAAGAAACTAAAAGAAACTTAGTTTTCATTAGGTATTATACTAAAATTTCCCAATATTTTCCAATTTATCTCTCAGTTTTTTTGCTTTTTTTAGAAATTTTTTGTTTTTTTTTTATTTTTTCCCATTTTTTTCAGATTTTTTCGAATCGTTTAATTTTTTCTCCTTTTTTTTTAAACTTTTATGGTTTTTTATTTTTTTTTGGGTTTTTTTATTTTTTTTTTCATTTTTTGTGTCCCTAATTTTTTTCTCATTGTACTGTTTTTCTATTATTTTTTGTGTTTCCTATTTTTTTCTCATTGTTTTTTATTTCATTGATTTTTTGTGATAATTTGCGATTTCTTTGTGATTTTATTGCGTTTTTTTTGCGATTATTTTGCGATTGTTTGTGACATTTTTCGATTTTTTGCGATTTTTTTTTCGTTATTTTTTGCGATTTTTAGCGTTTTTTTTCGATTTTTCGACTTCTTTTCTTTTATAATTATTTTTGGAATCAGAACACGAAACAAACAACACAGGAATTAACTAAAATTATTAAAAAAGTTTTTTCATCATTTGTCTGTGTAATTCATCTCGCTCCTGAAAAGTTAAATATTTGGTTGTTTCACTTAAATTTCAAGGCATGCCGACAAAATTCTCATATAAATAAACCATTCCTGAATACAGTAAAATTTATACTTTTCGTATATTATATGACAGCTTGAAATTCCTTTTCGTTTGAAATAAAATCTGAACAAGAGTTGTTGAAATTTTCAGTGAAAGTAATATTTCTTTCCCCGAAATCTTGTTTGCGGTGCTGATTATATATCTTTTTGTTTCGAAAATTCGTTGAATATGATATTAGGTAGTATATCCTCTTTGTTTATAATGAAAATAACAATTCGGTTTAAAATGAGAAAAAATTTTTATATTATCGTTCTCAACAATATAAGAATTTATGAGAAAAGAACCAGACTCACAATTCATTTTATTTTCCCGACCCCCATCCAAGAAGGGAAAGTATTGTGAATGAGCCCAAAAAATTTTTGAGATAAAGATGGAAATATCCATTTTGAGGTCACCTGAGATGATTAAAACCATTTCCAGATGGAAGTCTTTCTTTCTGTCTGTCTGCCTGTCTGTCTGTCTGTCTGTCTGTCTGTCTGTCTGTCTGTCTGTCTGTCTGTCTGTCTATCTGTCTGTCTGTCTGTCTGTCTGTCTGTCTGTGTGCATTCTTCCACGATAGAGGCCATTAGTTTTTGTACGACATCTGTCAAACGGAAGTGTCACTATCAAAAAATGACAGATGCAATATGTCACGGAATTTGACTTGCAATATGTCACTTGAAAGCCCTTGAAAAACTCTATTCAGAAAACAGTCCAAATTATTTCTCCAACTGTCACCTGTCAAAAAATTTTAATTATCTGAAAAAGTATAAGTGGATACTCCTCGGGAAAGTTTTGGGGCGACAAAACCGGTTTTTTAAAATTCTTATGGATTTTTTATTAAAACTTTTGAAATTTTTTCAAATCTTGAAATTTTTACATTTTTGAAAAAATTTACGCATTTTTCATTGAAATTTTTAAATATTTATCAAAATTCCTGAAATTTTTGATCAAAGTTCTTGAAATTTTTTCAATAATTAGACATTTTTGTTTAAAACTTTTTAAATTTTTATCAAATTTCCTGAAATTTTTGATCACAGGTGTTGATATTTTTGAAATCTTTACAACATCTGGAAATTTTTACACGATTATAAATTTCTTATAGTTTTTTTTATTGAAACTTTTGAAATTATTACAAAATCTTGAAATTTTTACACGTTTTTAATATTTTTGAAATATTTGGATTTTTTATTGAAATTTTTTAAATTTTTATCAAATTTTCTGAAATTTTTAATCACAGTTGTTGATATTTTTGAAATCTTTACAAAATCTGGAAATTTTTACACGATTATAAAATTTTTATAGTTTTTTTTTTAAACTTTTGAAATTATTACAAAATCTTGAAATTTTTACGTTTTTAAAATTTTTGAAAAATTTGGATTTTTTATTGAATATTTTTAAATTTTTATCATAGTTCCTGAAATTTTTTATGAAAGTTCTTGAAATTTTTGAAATCTCGATTTTTTTATTGAAATTTTTGAAGAAACATTTAGAGATTTTTTATTGAATTTTTTTAAATTTTTATCAAATTTCCTGAAATTTTTAATCACACTTCTTGAAATTTTTGAAATCTTTATAAAATCTGAAAATTTTTTCACGATTATAAAATTTTTATAGTTTTTTTTATTGAAATTATTACAAAATCTTGAAATTTTTACGTTTTTAAAATTTTTGAAATATTTGGATTTTTTATTGAATATTTTTAAATTTTTATCATAGTTCCTGAAATTTTTTATGGAAGTTCTTGAAATTTTTGAAATCTAAAAAATTTTTCATTGAAATTTTTGAAACATTTAGAGATTTTTTATTGAATTTTTTTAAATTTTTATCATAGTTCCTGAAATTTTTGATCACAGTTCTTGAAATTTTTGAAATCTTTACAAAATCTGAAAATTTTTACACGTTAATAAAATTTTTATAGTTTTTTTTTTATTGAAACTTGAAATTATTACAAAATCTTGAAATTTTTAGGTTTTTAAAATTTTTGAAATATTTGGATTTTTTATTGAATTTTTTTAAATTTTTATCATAGTTCCTGAAATTTTTTATAAAAGTTTTTGAAATTTTTGAAATATAGATTTTTTTATTAAAATTTTTGAAACATTTAGAGATTTTTTAAAAATTTTTATCATAGTTCCTGAAATTTTTGATCTCAGTTCTTGAAATTTTTGAAAACTTTAGAAAATATTTATATTACATTTCAATTAACATGTTTATTTAAATTAATGTTTATTATTATTACTATAACAGTGCAGATTTAATTTTAAAATGATGCGCTCTTTTTTGTATCTGACCGGAAAGCTAATTTAGTTAATATACATAAAAAAAGATCTAGAGAGTGTATCTGCATAGAATTAAAATGCCATTACTTTAAGGGTGGAAGCCCTAAATCGTTTTCGTAACCCTACTAAATACAGGATGTTATTGAAATAAATGTACATATTAAAAAAAAATCTGGTATGAGTTAAATCAGGTTTACCCTATTGAAGTTGACATACGTCATGTTGAACTTGACCTGAATTAAATATCTTTTATATTTCATATATTGTTTATTGTTTAATATTTATCTTGATTTGTTTATTTTAATTATCCTCTATTTATAATTTTCCCCTTTTATTTTCCATTTTACGTATATATCAAATTTTAATTTACCATCTGATTATTATCGAACGGGTATATAAAATTAATTAAAACAATCCTGACAGTTTTTTTATTTACGTTTCCATAACTTGGTGATGAATCGTCGCTTTTAAACAGTCAGTATATATCCTATTAAAAGTTAATGCAATTGAAATTTTGATTGGTATCGAATTGCGAAATTTGATTTGTATTTAAATTGATATTAAAATAGAGGACTGAATAGAACAATTAAAAATATGTCCAATATATGTTTAAACCACAGTTTAATAATAATAATAAAAATAATTGTTTAATGGTGTCGCCTTCTATTTGATTTATTAAATTATTTATCTATATATTATTAATACGCAAAGAGAAAACTTCGGAACACTTTTTATGATAGTGAGATTTTGCATGGTTAAAGTTTTTATACAGGAAGAGTCCAGAAAGTTAAAATTAATATATAATATGTGTTATAAATAAATTAAATTAGATATAATGTAACATTCATTGTTTATCTCTAACATTCGACTATTTTTAATTATCGGTAGGAAAGCCGAGTAGGCTGATATTAAAATGCTGATCTCTCTATTATTATTTTATTTTTTTTTAGACACAAGTTTTTACTTTTCTTTATTGTAATTTTATTTTTGAAGTGAAATCTTCTTTGAAAAAACAGAAAAAATAGAACAAATATAGAAAAATTGGCAATTTTTTTTTGGAAACAAGTTTTCACTTTTTTTATTTTAATTTTGTTTCTGACGTGATAACTTCTTCAGGCTCGTTGAACGATTTTTGAGTAGGTACAAAATAAGCAAAATGGGGAAAATAGAATAGAAAAAGTAAGAAAAATTTGAAAATACAGAAAAAAATTGGAAATATTAGGAAATTGGAAAAATAGGGAAAAATAGAAAAAATAAGAAAAAATGGGAAAAAATTGAAAAAAGAAAAAATAGAAACGTAAAGAAAGGATAAAAATCGCAAAAAGCAAAAAAATGTCTCTAAACACACAAGACATTGAAAAATATCGCAAAAAAATCTCATAAAATCTCAAAAAATCACCAAAAATCTCAAGAAATCGCAAAAAATTTTAAATTTCAAACTCGTAAAAAAGCCCCAAAAACAGAAACAAAAACCACAACAAAAATAGTAAAAGATTTCAAAAATATGCAAGAAATCGCATGAAAAAGAAAAAAAAAATCGAAAAATATTTTTTTTCCGGAACCGTTCTTTACAACCGGATTTTTTGCATTCGAAAAATATTAAAAAAAATTGGAAAAAATCGAAAAAAAAAATCACAACAAATTGCAAAAAATTCAAAAAATTCTGAAAATAAAAAAATAGGAAAATAACAGGTAAAAGTCACTTTTTTCTGGGACTTGCCGTATCAAATTTTGGTTATTATTTCAAACTCGTAAAAAAGCCCCAAAAACAGAAACAAAAACCACAACAAAAATAGCAAAAGATCTCAAAAATATGCAAGAAATCGCATGAAAAAGAAAAAAAAATCAAAAAAATGGGGTAAAAAAAATCGAAAACAAATGTACCCATATAAAAAATTAAAAAAAAATTAAAATATTCGAAAAAAATCAGAGGAACAAAAGATATTGAAAAAAAAACAGAATAAGAAAAAAATGAGGAAAAATTGGAAAAAACTTGAAAAAAATCAGAAAAAGACAAAAACTCAGAAAATAATGAGAAATGAGAAAAAATGGAAAAAATCAAAATTGAAAAAAACAGCAAATACAAATTAAGTTAAAATCGGAGTAAACGAATAAAAAAGCAAGAAATCGAAAAATATTTTTTTTCCGGAACCGTTCTTTACAACCGGATTTTTTGCATTCGAAAAATATTTAAAAAAATTGGAAAAAATCGAAAAAAAAATCACAAAAAACTGCAAAAAATACAAAAAATTCTGAAAATAAAAAAATAGGAAAATAACAGGAAAAATACTGAAAAAACAGGAAAAAATAGATCAAATAGAGAAAAATAGACAATTCATTTTGGAAACAAGTTTTCAGTTGTCTTTATTGTAATTTTATTTCTGAAGTGAAAACTTCTTCAGGCGCGTAGAACGATTTTTGAATAGGTACAAAATAATAAAAAACAGGGAAAAATAAGCAAAATGTGGAAAATATAATAAATGGAGAAAAATAGAAAAGTCAGAAAAATATGAAAATACAGAAAAAAATGGAAATAATAGGAAATTTGAAAAATAGTAAAAAAAATCACACAATAATAGGAAAAAATAAGTAAAATACAAAAAAGCAGAAATATAGAAAAAAGTTAAAAAAAACCATAAAAATCGCAAAAAAACAGAAAAATGTCTCTAAACACACAAGGCATTGAAAAATATCGCAAAAAATCGCAAACAATCACAAAAAATTGCAAAAAATAAAATGCTATAAAAAAATAGCAAAAGATCTCAAAAAAATGCAAGAAATCGAAGAATCTAGAAAAAAAATTCAAAAAAAAATTGGAATAAAAAATACAAAAAATTGCAAATGCAAATAATCGTCAAAAAATCGCAAAAATCAACCAAAAAAAACGAATCCATATAAAAAATTGAAAAAGAAATGAAAAAATTCGAAAAAAAATCAGAGGAACAAAAGAAGTAAAAAAAAAACAGAGCAATAGGCAAAAATGAGGCAAAATAAGAAAAAATTGGAAAACATTCATAAAAAGATTAAAAATCAAAACAAAACAGAAAAAAAAACTTAAAAAATGAGAAAAATCCAAGAAAAAAATTGGAAAAAAATCGAAAAAAAAATGAAAACATTGATCACCTTTGAAAAAATCTAAAAATATTGATAAAAAAATGAAAAACAAAATGTTACAAGAAAAAAAAAGGGTCTAATCGGAAGTAAACGAGAAAAAAACTGCTAAAAAAGAAATCAAAAAATATCGCAACAAAATCATAAAAAAATGCCAAATATCGCAAAATATCGGAAAGAATTTAAAAAAAAGTTGTAAGATTTGAAATAAATCACAAATTATTACAAAAAATCACAAAAAATTAAAAAAGCGTAAAAAATCGAAACAAAATCGCAAAACACCGGAAAAAATACTTCAAAAAATAGCAAAAAAATGGAAAAAAATCACAAAAAATTGCAAACGCAAATTCGCAAAAATCACAAAAAATCCAGAAAAATCGCAAAAATAAACGCAAAAAATGGTAAAAAACAACCAAAAAACTGGAAACTATCCTGCTATCTAAAAAAAATGAAAAAATTTGAAAGCATTGAAATAAATCGAAAAAAAAACAGAATAATAAGAAAAAATCAGCAAAGAAATAGAAAAAAACGGAATGAGAATAAATGAGGGAAGATTAGAAACAATCGAGAAAAATCTGAAAAAAAACAAAAAAATAGGGAAAAGGTGAAAATTGGAAAAATTGGAAAAATAGAAAAAACATGAAAAATAATGAAAAAAAAAAGTAAGGAAAAATAAGAAATATGGGCAAAAATAGAAAAAATTGGGAAAAAAGAAGAATATGAAAAAATAGGTACATAAAATTTATATCTCAATGAATTACGGTCGAATTCCGACCACTGGACGACAACGAGTATAAATAAAAAAACGTTTTATAATTTTCACAAAAAATATAACAAAAATTATTTAATCATTAGTAACATGTTATACTCTATTACAATATAATTTTGGACTATTCCTAATAGATGGGTAAAATTCACTTTTTCTGGGACTTACCGTATCAAATTTTGGTTATTATTTATATAACAGTACAAAGCATTGTTTTTCGGAAACTACACCACTGGTATTTAGCACGTTTGTAGACTCACACCGATTACATAAAGTCCATTATTGAACGATTAAAACGTCAATGCCAGGACAGATATCCAATACAGTTTATAAATTGATTTGCAAAATTTCGTTTTTATAACGTGAGTTAATTTCTGTTTTAGATAGAAACGCCGAAACCGTTAATAACATCGAGGACCCACATCACCACTGACTATAAAAATATAACCAACATACCCCATTTTATAAAATATAACCCTTTATACCTGTTCTAAACTGAAGTCAAATTTGTGTGAAAATTTCATACAATTCTGGAATGTTTGTTTTTTGTTATAATTTACATTCCGGTATTTTATAATATAACCCTTGTCTGTAATATATAAAGATACAAACCCTCGACTTTTCAGAGCCCCAGCATTTTTATATTTAATGGATACGGGATAAATAATTATTGTCGTTTAACCCTAAAAAGGCATGAAAAAGTATTTACTTATTTATACCAACATTGATCTAGGACACTATAAAATATAAAGTGTGTCCCTAATTTTATTACATAATCAATGTCTTCGGTGTTTGATTAAATTTGATTCCAAAATTTTAAAATTTCAGATTCATATAACTTTTGTGTCTTAATAGGTACAATATTTTCAAAAATACATTTTTTGTTAAGTTTTTTTATGCTGAATCAAACTCTAAAATTAGAATATTAATTTTTACATACAAAAAAAAAACCAGAAATTTTAAAATTTTAGACCTCCAGAACTTAGTTTGTCTTAATAGACATAAACTTTTTAACAATTAAAAAAAAATACTGTCTGTAGGGTTGACAGGTGCAGGTAGATTTTTGCAAGGGCGTAGATAACTTTTTTTCTGTGGGGGTAATCAAACTTTTAGACAAATATGTTTGTCAGTTTCTACATTTCATATATTTTATTTTTTTTTCGTGCCATTTTTTGGTATACTGGGCGGTAATTACCGTCTTTACCCCCATATATGCGCACTTGAATTTATTTAGTCTAAATTTGGTACTTTTCCATCCTTCCCCATCCCACGATATGGTCGGATCGAAAAAAGTTTCAAACAAATAAATTTTATAATAATTAGGACATGAAAAAAAAGGAACTGTTTCAATATTATCAAAAATGGCGGAGATATGAATTTTTTGAAATTTCAACGCCCTCTAGTTCCACTCCCCTAGGTCAAATGAAAAAAGTTCCAGACAAATTAATTTTATAATAATTAGTACATGAAAAAAGTCTCATGAATGGCAGAGATATAATTTTTTTGAAGATTAGATCAAGAAAAGTTTTAGGTTAGTTTAAGTTAATTTTGTAGTAATTCCTTTGCTCGTCTTATTCTATTTCTTCCAATTTTCCTATTTTTCCTATTCTTCATTATTTATGATCGTTTTTTTCTAGTTGTCCCTGTTTTATGTATTTTGTTCTATTTTTTTCTATTTTTCGCTATTTTTAACTATTTGTCCCAAATTTCCCTATTTCCCTAGTTTACCATATTTCGTCCTATTTTCCCCAAGTTTCCACTATTTTTTCCATATTTTTCATCTATTTTCGTTATTTTTCGCTACGTTCCCCATTCTTTCCATTTTTCCTATTTCTTTCTTTTTGTTCCTGTTTTCTATTGTTTTATTCTATTTTATTTTTTTTTCCTTATTTTTTTCTATATTTTTCTATTTGGCCTTTATTTTCCTTATTTATTAAAAACATTCCCAATTTTTCCTATTTATTTATATTTTTGCAGTTTTTCATTATTTTTTACCAAATTTATTCCTATTATTTTTTATTAGTTCCTTCTTTTGCCTGGTTTTCCTATTTTTTCTCATTTCTTTCTGTTTTTAACTATTTTCTTTTTTTTCCAATTTTTTACCCTTTCTTCTTATTTTTCCTATTTTTCCCAATTTTTCTCTATTAATCGATATTTTATCTTATTTTTCGGTATTTTTCTCTTGCTTTTCCATATTCTATCCTGTTTTTACCTACTTTTTTTTATATTTTTCTCTAATTTCCCTGTTTCTACCATTTCTCCAATTCTTGTTGTTTTTCATGATTTTTTACTATTTTGTCAATATTGTTATCTATTTTTTCCTATTTTTACTTTTTTTCCTTATTTTCTCCTATTTTTCAATATTTTCCCATATATTTTCTTATTTTTCTCGATTTCTCTGCATTTATCTCTAATTTCCTTATATCGTCTATCTTTTTCTAGTTTTCCCAATTATTCGCAAATTTTACTATTTTTCCTCTATTTTCTCTAATTTCGCTATTTTAACGTATTTTTTTCATTTTCCCCTATTTTTTACCATTTTTTCTATTTTTCCTATATCTTTATATTTTTTCTTGTTTACCATTAGTTTTTCCTGTTTTTTTGGTTTTGATAATTTTTGGTTATTTTTCCCTATTTTGTTGTATTTTCCTCATTTTTTCCCAATTTTCTCATCTGGAAATGGTCTTAATCATCTCAGGTGGCCTCAAAAAATTTTTTAGCGCTTTCACAATACTTTCAAAAAAGTTCCAGATTTTGTAAAGATTTCAAATATTTCAAGAACTGTGATCAAATATTTCAGGAACTATGATAAAAATTTAAAAAATTTCAATCAAAAATCCAAATATTTCAGAAATTTTAAAAATGTTTAAAAATTTCAAGATTTTGTAATTTCAATCAAAAATCTGTAAATGTTTTAAAAATTTCAATAAAAAAATTTAGATTTTAAAAATTTAAAGAACTTTGCTAAAAACTTTCATGAATTTTGACAAAATTTTAAAAAATATCAATCAAAAATGTGTAAACATTTCAAAAATTTTAAAAATGTGTAAAAATTTCCAGATTTTGTAGATTTCAAAAATTTCAAGAAAGGTGATCAAAAATTTCAGGAACTATGATAAAAATTTAAAACGACTCAATCAAAAATGTCTAAATATTGAAAAAAAAATCAAGAACTTTGATCAAAAATTTCAGGAATTTTGATAAATATTTAAAAATTTCAATGAAAAATGTGTAAATTTTTTAAAAAATTTTAAAAATGTAAAAATTTCAAGGTTTGAAAAAATTTCAAATGTTTTAATAAAAAATCTATAAAAATTTAAAAAAACCGGTTGTGTCGACCCAAAACTTTCCCGACGAGTATCCACGTATACTATTTCAGATATTTACTATTTTTTTTATTTTTGACAGGTGATAGTTGGAGAAATAATTTTGACTGTTCTGAATATAGTTTTTCAACGGCTTTTAAATGACATATTGCAAGTCAAATTCCGTGACAATTTGCATCTGTCATTTTTTGATAGTGACAATTCCGTTTGACAGAAATCATACAAAAACTAATGGTTTCTTCCGACGGGTAACCCAAATCGAAAAACAAAATTTCAGCTCAATCGGATTAAACGTGTGGCCTCTATCGTCGAAGTATTTATTATTATTTATCGTTTCTAGATTTAAATTGACGAAACGTTGTTAAAAGATAAATCCTTTCAATGCAGTAAACATGTTGTTATATCGGATTTAAAGGGACTCAATTGTTAAAAAAATGTCTAACACAGATATTCTCGCGAATAATAGGAACCCCCATTATATCTAAAATCGAAGAGAAAAATGTTAAAAAATTTGTTTTCCAGGATTTTAAAACTTCGATTTGTAACGTCAAGATTAATCTCATCGGGATACAGCTGCAAGTCAATATAATTTAAATTTAAAATGACCAAGAATTTGATGGAATATTTGAGTATTCTTAAAGCGACTCCGTATAACAAATCGTCCAAACGTTAACCATGCGTGAAGTTTGCCGAACTCCTTTGAACTTTGGCCTTTGTCGAAATTTAAATGAAAGTTTATAAATAGGATCCTAATTCAACAAAGATAGTATATAAAAGACAGATGGTATTTCTAATAAATAAGAAAATGTTGTTTAAATAGTATTTTATTATTAACATTGCACATAGAAAATACGTATTTTCGAATATTTTGATTATTTAATAAATCTAGTATTTTAGCTGATTTAAACTTTTCTACAAAAATGGAAAATTTATTGTTTTTACTGTTATTCCATATTTGGACGTAAATATTGTTTATAAACAATTTTTTTTGGATATTTTTTTCTATTTATATTTTTTTTACTTTCCCCGTTTAATTTTTTGTAGTAATAAAAAGATTGGCGAAATGAGTAGCAGTCTAATATTTGATAGAAAATTATTTGTATTGAAATTAAAAAAATGGCGGGAGCGTCACCTTTAATAGCCATAAGGAGGTTCAGGATATTTTACTCTAATATTATATAGAAACAATTTTTAATACATTGCGACTGCAAAAAATAGGGAAAACAGGAAAAAATAGAGCAAAATATGAAAAATGTGAAAAAATAGTAAAAAAACAATGAAAACCAGCATAAAAATGGAAGAAATATAAAAAAATGGGATAAATAAAAAAAATAGGTAAAATAGACAAAAACGGAAAAAATAGAAACATAAGGTAAAAATAGGAAAAAATAGTAAAAAATGGGAAATTATAGGAAAAAAATAATAACAAAATAGTAAAAATAGGAAAAAAAGAGGAAAAAATAGAAAATTGAGAAACGGAGAAACATTAGGGGAAATAGGAAAAGACAGCGAAAAATATGGAAATTTGAAAACAATAAGGAAAAAAAAGAGAAAATATTAAAAATAAAAAAAAAATGGCAAAATAATGAAAAATAATAAAAAATAGGGAAAAACAGGGAAAAATAATTAGAAACATGGAAAAATAGAGAAAAATAGGATAATAATAATAAGAATAATTTATTTATTTTCCATAAGACAAATTACATTTATATAGGATTCGTCAATAAATAAAAATAAATATAAAGTATAGGAAAACCAAGGAAAATAGAAAAACTAGTAAAATAGTGGAAATTAGATAAAAATAGGGGAAAATATGGAAAATAATATAGAAATTTTGGAGAAAATAGTTAAAATTGGGAATAATAAGAACAAACAGTGCAAAATAAGTAATTTTGGAAAAAATAGGGAAAATAGAGAAATTTTGAATAATAGGGACAAACACCGATAAAGAGGGAAATTTGGGAAAAATAGGGTACAGTAAGAAAACGTATAAAAAAGATGGAATAATAGCGAAATTAGTGAAAAATATGGAAACATATGGGAAAATAGTAAAAAAAAGAAAAATAGGAAGTTGTGGAAAATAATAGAGATAAATGGGAAGAAATAGAAAAAATGGGGAAAAATAAGTACAAATAAGGACAAATAGAAAACATGAGGGAAATAGGATAGAATAATGGAAAACAGTAAAAAATAGAAAGTATTCCTATCTCTTGTTTATGTAAATCGCCTCATTTTATCCATTTTCCCCTATTTTTTTCTATTTTTGCTTATTTTATCCCAGTTTTTCTATTGTATTCATTTTCACTATTTCTTGCTGTTTTCTTATTTTGTCTATTTTTTCGTATTGTTTTCCTATTGTTTCTTATTTTTTCCTGTTGTTTCTTATTTTTCACTATTTTTCCATTTTTTTTCTCATTTTTCCCATTTTTGAACCTATTTCCACATTTTTCCATTTTTTATCTGTTTTTTAATATTTTTCCCATTTTGTCTATTTTTTTTTTCTATATTTTCTTTTCTTTTTTGTTGGTTTTCCTATATTTGTCTATGTTTCACATTTTTCCTATTTTTCCTATTTTTTCTATTTTTCTCTATTTTTCCTACCTTTATCTATTTTTTCCATTTTTCTTAATTTTCCATATTGTTTCCTGTATTCTTATTTTTTTTTCTATTTGTTTTATTCTTCCATTTAATATTTTTTTCGTCATTGTCCTTATTTCTTCCTATTGTTCCCATTTATCTATTCTTTTCTTTTTTCTATTTTTCTCCGTTTTTCTATTTTTTCCTATTTTTTACCTATCCAAAAATCGTCCTTAGTCCATTCGGCTATTGTACCGATAATAAAAAATAGTTTAATATAATGATATTATATAATAATTTTAGCTTTCTACACTCCTAGTATATATAAACTTTAACTATGCAAAATCTAACACTTCTCCATTCTCGCATAATGTTTTACAAGGGATGCGTATTAATATTTGAAGAATTATACGGCTTTTGGAAATTTAAAAAAAAAAGTTAAAGATTTTTTTCTCTAATGACGAATATTTTCCAAAAGTTTTTTTTTAATCTATATTTGAAGACGATTTCTCAAAATTATTGCACCGATTTTATTGAAATTTTGCACACTTCTTCTAGATGTAATTAGATTTTTTGATTTGATCATAACTTATTTTATAAAGTAATTCGATTTGTAGATTTTACCGAAAATTATATTTTTTTGCAAAACTGCTAAATTTTCAAGATTTTGTATTGAAAATTTTATAAAAAAAATGTTGCACTTTTGTATGCTTAAAAGTTTAAATAAAATAATTCCTTTATTATATTTTAAAAAATATATCATTTTTGACCTTAGCATATTAGTACTGATGATTCACTAAAGGACGAAACAGCCGTCTACAAATATATTCTATTTTATGATTTTTTGTTAATATTATACAAAATAATCCTATTAACGTAGGTTTATTTTTGTGTGTTGGTATTAATCGGTCCATATGACTAGATAAACTCCCTCAGAGGCAATAATAAATTTTTCACTGGTACATATTAGTTTAATTTTCACTCTAGGGCAGTAAAAATGATTAACTGACTGTTTTACTCTTACATATAATAAATATAAATCAGTATATTGTACATAAATGGGGCTGTAATAAAAAGATTGGCAGAAAGAGTAGCAGTATAATATTTTAAAGTAAATTATTTCAGTGATGAACTTTTAAAAAAATGGCGAAAGCGCAACCTATCCGGAAATTTTACAGATTAAAACAGCTTCGTTTTTACCACCAAAAAATAATTTTACAAACTTAGCATTAAGAGCACATTTAATTTGTGTAATGTTTACTTTTTAAAGTGGGTATTTGTAAATCATTTTTGTCCAGTTTTACCTCTTTAAAATCACCCTAATAAAAAATGTAGTAAATGTTATTTTTATTTTCAGTTTTACTACACCTTGAATGCAGCACACACATCATTTTTGTTAAACGAAGAGCTAAATTATTTTCAAAATCTTTCATCTCCGGAAGTATCATTCATTGATCATGATACTACATCAGAAAGTAAGTAGGCATCTATTTTAGTTTAGTAATTAAAAAAATTCATATTGAATTTTATTATACGATACGATTAGTTAGTTATAAACTAATGATAAACATTTTTTTGGTAATTTTACTGAGTAATTTAGAAAAAAAAAACATAAGGCTCATATAAATTTCATAAATACATATTGCGCTTAGTTCAAATTTTGTCTGTTATACAATTTTGTTTTTAAATTGGTATAATTTTATATTGAAAGACAGAAACGTGTCAAAACACAAGAAAATTTTTAAAAAAATGTTAAAAAGACAGGAATATTTGTAATTTTCATAAAACCAGGGAAATTAAGTACCCAAAATAATCGAAAATTACAAAAAATTTTCAGAAATTATCATAAAAACCAGAAAAACTACCAAAAATTGTCAAAAATTTGGAAAAATTAAAAAATTGTCATAAAAAACAGAAATTTTTTAAAAAATTGAAAAAGAAAAGAGTAATATTTTAAAAAGAATGTAAAACCAAGATAATTACCAAAATATCAAGAAGACAGGAATATTTGGAATTGTTATAAAAGCAGGAAAATTGAGTACCAAAAATAATCGAAAATTACAAAAAATTAAAAAAAAAAACAAGAAAATTTTGGACATGTTACAACATCAAGAAAATTACAAAAAATTGACAAAAAATAAGAAAATTGGCAAAAATTACCATAAAAAACAGAAAAATTACCAAAAATTGTCAAAAATCAGGAAAAATTATAAAAATTGTCAAAAAAAAACCGAAATTTTTTGAAAAATTGACTTAAACAGGAAAATTTTTAAAAAATATGAAACCTAAAAAATTACCAAACATATTCAAAACGTACAAAAAATTGGCAAAAAAACAGAAAAGTGTCAAAAAACATTTGTTATAAAACCATGAAAATTAAGTACCAAAAATAATCGAATATAACAAAAAATTGCCAAAAATCAGGAAAATTTAAAAAAATTGTCAAAAAAAAAAACAGAAATTTTTTGAAAATTTGACAGAAACTGGAAAATTTTTAAAAAAAATATGAAACCAAGAAAACTACCAAGATTACAAAAAATTGGCAAAAAAACAGAAAAGTGTCAAAAATCAAGAAAATTCTAGAAAAAATGTAGAAAAGTCAGTAATATTTGGAATTGTTATAAAACCAGGGAAATAAACCAAAAATAATCGAAAAATACAAAAAATTTAATAAAAAAACAAGAAAATTTTGGAAATGTCACACAATCAAGAAAATTGCAAAAAATTGTCAAAAATGAAGAAAATTGGCAAAAATTATCATAAAAACCTGAAAAATTACCAAAAGTTGTCAACAATCTGGAAAATTTAAAAAAATTGTCAAAAAAGAAACAGAAATTTTTTGAAAAATTGACAAAAACAGTTAAATTTTAAAAAAAATATAAAACCAACAAAATTACTGAAAATAATCAAAGATTACAAAAAATGTCAAGAAGACAGGAATATTATAAAATCACCAAAATTAAGTACCAAAAATATGAAACCAAGAAAATTACCAAACATAATCTGATATTACAAAAAATTGGCAAAAAACAGAAAAGTGTCAAAAAACAAGAAAATTTTGAAAAAAATGTCAAAAAGACAGGAATATTTGGAATTGTCATAAAACCAGCGAAATTCAGTACCAAAAATAATCGAATATTACAAAAAATTGTCAAAAAAATAAGAAAATTGGCAAAAATTATCATAAAAACCAGAAAAATTACCAAAAATCAGGATTATTTTTCAAAAAAAAACAGAAATTTTTGAAAAATTGACAAAAACAGGATTTTTAAAAAAATATAAAACCAAGAAAATTACCAAACATAATCAAATATTACAAAAAATTGCTATAAAACAGACAAGTGTCAAAAAACAGGACAATTAAAAAAAATGACAAAAAGACAGGAATATTTGAAATTGTCTAAAACCAGGAATATTAAGTGCCAAAAATAATCGAAAATTACAAAAAATTGTGAAAAAAAACAACAAAATTTGGAAGGTCACAAAATCAAGAAAGTAAAAATAAATTGTCAAAAAAATTAGAAAATTGGCAAAACATTGTTAAAAAAATAAGAAAATTGGCAAAAGTTATTATAAAAATCAGAAAAATTACCAAAAATTGTCAAAAATCAGAAAAATTTAAAAAAATCGTCAAAAAAACAGAAATTTTTGAAAAATTGACAAAAACAGGATTTTTAAAAAAAAAATATAAAACCAAGAAAATTACCAAACATAATCAAATATTACCAAAAATTGGCACAAAACAGAAAAGTGTCAAAAAATAGGAAATTTTTTAAAAAAATGTCAAAAAGCCAGGAATATTTGGAATTGTCATAAAACCAGAAAAATTCAGTACCAAAAATAATCAAAAAAATAAAAAGTAGAATTTCAGTAACTTAAAAAAAATCTAATTATGGTGGTCTGTAAAAAAATAGATTCTATTTTCCAAGTTACAAAATCGTCTTTTACAAATTAATTAGTTAGACAATAAAAGGAATCCACCTTTTTGGACAAGACTCTTGATTATTTAATATTTTTTTCCAGCGACGCTACTGAGTAAATATAATTTTTATAGAGTTAGTGTAACCCTGGTTGTTAATTTTATTAATCTGTTTATTTCTGATTAACTATTGCATTTTTTTGGTAATAAATGATTGTAACATAAGATAATTTATTCTAAATTAAAAAAATGTACATTACTCATTTCAAATTATTTAAAAGAATTTAATTCCGCCCAAATTTTCCTATCAAAAGCATTACATCTTTTAGTTATATTTAAATGTTTTATTCGAAAGAAATAAATAAAAAATCACTATCTTCTAAAAATAGGAGACAACGTTGTAATTACTAGTAAAACATAAAATAATAGCACCGTCTATTACACTCAAAATAAAGAAGCGAATCGCTTTACTTTTAACTAGTCTTAACTTGTCGACTATAAAAATTGTTTCGTTTAAGCACAAAGCTTAGAAAATTTCCAGCGAAAATTCCGATAAAATCTGCTGTTGAAAATATTATAATTATAAAAAAACTGTGCGCCGTAGATCTCACCAACATTAATAAAAGTACAAAAGGATCTAGCTTAATCTCAGAACAAAAAAAACTTATTAGAACTAGATTTTACATACACAAAAAAATCATACCATGAACTTTCGGTTTTAACAATAAAAAATGTCGATTTCTGTCAATATCAATTTTACACTGGAGGTTGTGTTTTTTTTTTCATATTTATGAGTCAAAATGAGTTGTTTTTGTTTTTGCGTCCCGTACATTTCTTTTTTTCGATTTGTGTATTTTTTTTAAACTGTATTACCTATGAACGAATTATTTAAATATATCGAGACCCTCTTATTCCCAAAAATATTAAATTGCTTAAGTATATTATGACAAGATCAGCTTACCGATGTCGAATTTCTCGATAAACTTCCTAGTGGAAATCACAAAATATCACTTCCACATTTCTATTAACTCTGTACTTCGAACAGAGAATAAACGGTTTATTATTATTAATTAATTCTAATTTTATTTTTTTTGTTTTAATAACTATTGCGGTCAAAATGATCGACGCCGACTCCCGCAACACGAATAATATTTTATTTTTGTTTATTTTTTGTTAGAAGTTGTCGCGATTTCCCCACTTTTTCAGTACTACCTCAGCTCGTGTCATTGGTGGCCACTTTGGAAGCCAGATAAGCAGGGTTGCCAATTTCACTTGTTTCTGAGTAATTTTGTGAGTGAAGGGCAATTATGAGTTAAATGTGAATAATCGGAAAGTCAGCGTATATTTTTGGTAATGGTAGTTAGAAAAAATATCAAAGATCTTAGTTTAGACATAATTTTACGCGCTCTATTAGTCATTAGGTAGATAATTGTCATAAAACCAGAAAAATTAAGTCACAAAAATAATCGAAAAATACAAAAAATTGTGAAAAAAAAAACAAGATAATTTGGAAATGTCACAAAATCAAGAAAGTTACAAAAAATTGTTAAAAAAATAAGAAAATTGGCAAAAGTTATTATAAAAATCAGAAAAATTACCAAAAATGGTCAAAAATCAGAAGAATTTAAAAAAATTGTCAAAAAAACAGAAATTTTTGAAAAATTGACAAAAACAGGAATTTTTAAAAAAAATATAAAACCAAGAAAATTAATAAACATAATCAAATATTACAAAAAATTGCTATAAAACAGACAAGTGTCAAAAAACAGGAAAATTAAAAAAAAATGACAAAAAGACAGGAATATTTGAAATTGTCATAAAACCAGGAATATTAAGTGCCAAAAATAATCGAAAATTATAAAAAATTGTGAAAAAAAAAACAACAAAATTTGGAAGGTCACAAAATCAAGAAAATAAAAATAAATTGTCAAAAAAATTAGAAAATTGGCAAAAAATTGTTAAAAAAATTATGAAAATTGGCAAAAGTTATTATAAAAATCAGAAAAATTACCAAATATGGTCAAAAATCAGAAAAATTTAAAAAAATCGTCAAAAAACGGAAATTTTTGAATAATTGACAAAAACAGGATTTTTTTAAAAAAATATAAAACCAAGAAAATTACCAAACATAATCAAATATTACCAAAAATTGGCACAAAACAGAAAAGTGTCAAAAAATAGGAAAATTTTTAAAAAAATGTCAAAAAGACAGGAATATTTGGAATTGTCATAAAACCAGAAAAGTTCAGTACCAAAAATAATCAAAAATTGCAAAAAAATTGTGAAAAAAAAAACAAGAAAATTTGGAAATGTCACAAAATCTAAGCATATTACAAAAAATTGTCAAAAAAATAAGAAAATTGGCAAAAATTATCATAAAAACCAGAGAAGTTAGTAAAAATTGTCAGATAGCAGGAAAATTTAAAAAAATCGTCAAAAAAAAAACAGAAATTTTTTGAAAAATTTTTAAAAATAGGAAAATTTAATAAAAATACAAAACCAAGAAAATTACCAAAAATAATCAAAGATTACAAAAAATTGGCAAAAAATAGAAAAGTGTCATAAAACAGGAAAATTAAAAAAAATGTCAAAAAGACAGGAATGTTTGAAATTGTCATAAAACCAGGAAAATTAAGTACCAAAAATTACAAAAAATTGTGAAAAAAAAAACAACAAAAATTTGGAAGGTCACACAATCAAGAAAATAAAAATAAATTGTCAAAAAAATTAGAAAATTGGCAAAAAATTGTTAAAAAAATTATGAAAATTGGCAAAAGTTATTATAAAAATCAGAAAAATTACCAAATATGGTCAAAAATCAGAAAAATTTAAAAAAATCGTCAAAAAAACAGAAATTTTTGAAAAATTGATAAAAACAGGATTTTTTTTAAAAAATATAGAACAAAGAAAATTACCAAACATAATCAAATATTACCGAAAATTGGCAAAAAACAGAAAAGTGTCATAAAACAGGAAAATTAAAAAAAATGGCAAAAAGACAGGAATGTTTGAAATTGTCATAAAACCAGGAAAATTAAGTACTAAAAATTACAAAAAATTGTGAAAAATAAACAACAAAATTTGGAAAGGTCACAAAATCAAGAAAATAAAAAAAAATGTCAAAAAAATCAGAAAATTGGCAAGAATTATCATAAAAACCGGAAAAATTACCAAAAATTGTCAAAATTCAGGAAATTTTGTAAAAATTGTCAAAAAAAATCAGAAATTTTTTGAATAATTGACAAAAACAGAAAAATTTAAAAAATAATACATAAAACCAAGAAAATTACCAAAATTAATCAAAGGTTACAAAAAATTGGCAAAAAAAACAGAAAAGTGTCAAAAAACAGGAAAATTTAAAAAAAAAATTGTCAAAAGACAGGAATATTTGAAATTGTAATAAAACCAGGAAAATTAATTACCAAAAATAAACGAAAATTACAAAAAATTGTGAAAACAAAAACAAGAAAATAGTAAAATGTCACAAAATTAAGAAAATTACAAAAAATCAGGAAATTTATAAATATTGTAAAAAAAACTGACAAAAACAGGAAAATTTTTAAGAAAACATAAAACCAAAAAAATTACCAAAAATAATCACAGATTACAAAAAATTTCTAAGAAACAGAGAGTGGGGAACGTTTTTACTAATTTATTTGCTTTTTTTAAAAAAAATTTTCAGATTTATTTTTCGGTATTTATTAGGTTTCAATTTAGTTATTAAAAATTTTTTTGGCTTCATCACAACCCGGTTTATGGACACCTAACTGCAGTAAAATTTTCATTGTTATAGAATAACTAGAAGCAGATTAATTTCGCGGACAAAGTTTTAAATCCTAGTCACGACAAAGAAAGCTCACCTATAATTCGCTTTGATAAATTTAAATTAAACAAAAATTAATCTATACATAATTTGATTGTATATCTATAAAAGTTCCAACTTGATTTTTGATTCTATATTTTTTATAACTATAAGTTAAGAAACAATGATTTTCCATTCAAACTTTTTCAATTTTACTTTGTGTTGTTTTGGAATGTTTTCCTCTATAGGAGGTTTTAAATAAAATTCTTTTATTTGTTCTACCTTTTCGTACATTATTTGTAGAAAAAAAATATGAGTGCAATTTTTTCAATAATTGTAAAAGCAGCACAATTTTTAAGTGTCTGCTTGTTTCTATATTTATGGTTTATCTTTAAATAAATAAATTACAATTATTAATATTTTATTTATTAATATTATTTTTAGGAATTTATTTCACGATAGCCTTATTATTAAATTATTATATTAATATTTAATTTAATTAATTTTCCATTGAACTAACGGTTGATTATCGCTTAGTTGCTAAAAATCATTTTTTTATATGAAAGCAACAAAATAAGAACTTTACCCGTATTTCCATAACTGTTCAAATAATTTTTTACTTTTAAATTTATTATCAGTAAATATGAGCCTTTTAAGAACAAAATGAAAACTCAAATAATTCCAAAACACTTATTAATTACGATTCCAAAACAATAAATAAATATTCAATTAAATTAAGGAATCAAACAAACAGTCTCTCCTGCTAAACAATAGCCAACTCTTTCCTGCTGTTTCAATTTCTAAATATTTCAAAACAAATATTTATTTTAATTAAACGTTTACACTATGGCTGAATGGACTAGAATAAATAAGAAACATAAAACAATAATTACGATGCCGAAAAGTAACGAAGAGCTTTGATGATAATAATAATAATAATAATAAATGAAAACAAAAATCATGTACCACAATAACATTTATTTAAAATTTTTTTTGAAAATCAACTAGTTTCGGTTAAAAAAACATCTTCAGGCCTATAATAAATATACAACATGTAGGTGAAAATTTTTTACAAAGTAAAAGAAAAACTTCCCAAAATAACAATTATAAGGAAATGAAGGAAAGAAAGTATGGAATTGTTATTTTGGTAAGATTTTCTTTTGCTTCGTAAAAAATTTTCACCTACATGTTGTATATTTATTATAGGACTGAAGATGTTTTTTTAACCGAAACTAGTTGCATTTAAAAAAAAAATTAATAAATGTTATTGTGGTATATAATTTTGGGTATGGATAACTTATTGGATTTAATAATAATAATAATACTCTCCCTTTGTTTCACCCTTTTTGATAGAATCTCAGAAGCCAAAAGCTTGTACAGTGAAGGGACGATAGGAACCGATATTATACATTCCTAGATCTAGAAGAAACCCAAATGAAAATAAAAAAACCATAGACTAATTTATAACTTACACTTAAAGCCCAATATTTCCAATTGCAGGATAAAAACCAATTAGTAATTTTTTAAAAATTAAAAAAAGTTAATTGATAATTTTAAAAATAATTTAACAAAATAATAGTATTCATCATTAAATGAAATTCAAAATCTTGTACTACTATAATATAATTCAAAAAAAGATGATGCAACTAGTTTCGGCTAACAAGCCATCCTCAGGTCAAATATACTAATATCATAAATATATTTAAGCATAACTCTTGATTATATTAAAACTGTTAAGAGAGAAAATAGGGGGGCTAGAAAAATACAGGTACATGACAAATTAAAAATATATAAAAAATGAGGTTAGTTCTCCAAGAGATCTAACATAAAGGAGAAATTATTATTAGGAACTATAACCTCATTTACTGTTTTTCTCTATATTTCTTCCTTCAGTTATTAATTTATTATATATTTTAAATTTTTCATATATCTATATATATTTTATTTGTTTCTCTCCACCTTTCTCTTTTAGCAGTTTTACTTTAATCAAGGGTTATGTTTATGTTAATTATATTTATGTTGTTATTAGTATATTTTGTCTGAAGGTGACTTGTTATTCGAAACTAGTTGGCTCAACCTTTTTCTAAAATATATAGTATTGTGGTAAGTACATGATTTTGACTTTGTTTTAATGATTAAAAATGTCGAAATAACAGTTAAGTTATATAAAAAAATTATTCGTAACAAAAATTAAGCTTATGGCAAAGGAAAGAAATTTGTTCTTTTTCTCCATTATTTTAGACGCAATAGTAAGGCTCCTTGAGAGCAATTTTTTGATTGCCGTATATTTTCAAAAATTTAAACGTTTAATAACGGATAACACGAATTTCTTTCTGGAAATCCATAGAATCTTTTTTAAAGTGCTCAAAGAGACCTTTAAATGGATTAGTGGTAAAAGTCTGTAGTACAAAAATTGAGAGAGTTATGATCAATATAAGATGGGTCACTAGAATTTATGAAGAAAAATTGAGCAATAAAACTGACGCTATCATCAGTAGAATTAAAATGTATCGTATCTCATAAATAATTCACTTTATATATGCCTCAATAATATGTTCCAGAAGTTTTAGTGGGAAAAGTATTCGATTCTTTAAAGTTCTCGGTTCTCGAGAATCGATGCCGGTGCTAAGTTAAGAGTTTTCGACTTATATCTGTTCTTGTTCTCAATTTTTGTTTATAGCTCGGGTTATTTAGGAAAAAACGAAATGCGCAATATACAACTTAAACTTAAGAATCCCAAGTGTCGATAATAAGAAGATCCGAGGACTGACACATACTTATCAAATTAATCCGAATATTGAGTTGAATATAGTCGGTATTCGGTTCTCGGTCGTGTTATCGATTTTTATCAGTATTCGGGAACTGAGTTCACGATTCTTTTAAGTATTCGATTCTTCCCATCACTTGTGTATAGATTCAGCGAAATTTGATCTTAAACGGCATCACAGTGTGAATCGAGCTTAAGTCATTTTAAATCTCACCAGTAATTGAGTTAATAGTAAAAAAAATTAATATATCAAGTATATTCTTTATTAAAAGTTATTATAATATTGAATAAACCATAATATGATCGAAAGTTTCCGAATCTATTAGTTTTATTTTTTTAATTTTTGCAAATACAACGTTTTTCTTTGTCGCAATATCCACCTTTCTTTCCTTTAATGTAACACTTGGTGGCGCATGCAGCATCATTTAATTGTATTGGTCCAGCTCCAATCGAACCAATAATGTCGCAGGTAAATCTTTTGACGCGAACGAGTCCTAAAAAATTATTATGAAGAAGCATTATTTTAGAAAGAGGGAATTAATGGTAAATACTGTAAAGTGAAATATAACATAAGGATCTAATAAAGGATTAAATATGATTCAATTCGACATCCCTAAAATGCAACCATATTTAAATAAAAAGCACCTAAACCTCTTACGGGCAGGCAGATTATGTCTAATGATAATTATCTGTTATTAATGTATCTTACTTTGGTTTTAAATTAAAAATTCTCATTAGGACAGGAAACATTCTAAAACATTCCAAAATGTTGACAATATTTATTAGCAATAGATAATATTAAATGCAATTATATTTATCAGCAAAGAATATAACTTAACAAGGATAATAAGAACATAAGAATGCATAATTCAAAATTTTCCTGATTTAATGTATTAATATTTAAAAAATTATATTAAAATTCGCTAGTTTAGTACATTTGATTCAATAAAATTTGTAAATTTAAAAAATTATTTACCTTCAGCAACGTGTACTTCATCTACTGGACTCCCTACAGCATTGAGAATAACAATGACTAAAATAAAACTGAAAATTAAGATCTTCATGTTAAGCTCTGTTGATTGTACAACTATACTGAATGTCCAAACTATGAAAGGCTTTTTATATACATATGCTTATCGTTTAAAATGATTAAATTTAAATTATAAAATATATATATTTTAAACAATTCAGCATAATTTTTTTACTTTATCGATACATTAATTTTGATGAACTTAAAATATGCTTGGAAATATCTTTATAATGAATTTTTAACTTGGTTGTTTTTTCTTTATAATTTTAACAACTGTAACATTAGGAAAACTGATGATTCTGTAAATTAATTAATTAAGTTTGATTATATCAGACCATTCATTATTATACCTGTTCCACTATCAACAAAGCGGGGGTTCATAAGGGATAAAGGGATAAGAAAATCTTAGAACTTAAAAATTATATCTTAAATAACTTATTGAAAAAAAAAGAAAGTGTAACAATAAAACAGAATAAGGTAAAGCGGCAATTATTTGAGCTGGAGCCGGACAAAAATGTTAAGAAACCAAAAAAAAACTAAATCCAGATTGGAACAATTTTCGTAACCGTCTTTTGATATAACATATGTAAATCTAATAAATTTTCAATAATTTAAGTGTTTTCCTGCCTTTTTTCAGAATAATAAATATTAGGGTTTCCGATCTCGATTCGATCTTATCGAGAATCGATCTTTTGTGACTCGATATTCAATTTTTTTTTATCGATTTTTTTAAGTTGAAATCCATCTAAGAATCGGACTAAATAGTGCCATCTATTAACACTATGTCTAAGTTTAATTTTAATTGTGATTCATCTCGTGTTTTGAAGATTTATCACCTGATCAAAATTTAATCAATCAGTATCACTAACTCCCTCAATTTTTTACTCTCAAATTGACTTTCTTAATTTAGTATGTACCATGTTAAGCTTTTTCAATTTATGTTATTTTTAATTTTTTAAATTTTCCTACAGTTGTCCTCATGATGGCTTTGTGTTTCCCAACGCGATCGACTTAACTTTTTTACAAAGAAAATTAAATTTTTTTTCTACTAGATTACTATTACAATAAGGGAAAGTAAAGATTAAATTATTATTAATACTTATATTTATAAACCGTGGCGTTAGTGTAAAATGGGGTTATCAACTAATTATAAAATATGATCTCTCATTGACATTTCAAATCTGAAATCATTTTTCTCATTTTATATTTAGACTTTTTAAAATTCTAAAGATAAAACAACCAGGTTTAACATATTTTCAAAAATGTTGGACACAAAAATCTGTATTAAGAATGATCAATACCTAATAAATTTGAAATCTTTAATACTAAGTTTATTTAAATTTTTGATAAATCAAAAAATTTTTAAATTAATCGGAAAAATTTTAAAAAATTGGAAAAAATAGGAGAAAATAGAAAAGAATAGTAAATAATCGAAAAAAATAGGAACAAAAGGTAAAAATAGGAAAAAATAATAAAAAATAGGAAGTTATAAGAAAAAATAGGAACAAAATAGTAAAAAAATGTAAAAAAAAATGGCTGGTGCGATCCTGGCCAAACTTCTCACATACATATAGGATAATATTATACATTATTTGACGTGAAAAAAGTTAAAATAATACTTTATCAAAATTAATATACTAATAAAGTAAAAGAATTATGCAGAATTGGTTATTCTTTTTTAAAATATTAATATATTTAAAATTTAATCATATACGATAAGTAGGTATATAAAAAGCCTTCAATATTTTCAACATTCATTCCAGTTCCAAACTATAGAGTAACATGAAGATCTTAATATTTAGTTTTATTTTATTTATTGTTATTCTCAATGCCGTAGGCAGTCCAGTAGATGAGGTGCACGTTGCTAAAGGTAAGTAATTCGCTTAAATTACAATTTTTAACAAATCATGAATAAATAATAATAATAAATATATTTTTTGAGAATCATACAAGTTAATAAAGCATAATTATAATTTCTTCTTAAATTTTCAAAAAAATTGTCTTTTTTTCATTTAATAGCATTGTAAACTATATCGATTCCTATTAGAAGTTATATTTTGATTTATTTAGTTTACCAATAATTTCGACTTTATTTTTTAAACTAATAGTTATAAATTATATTTTAGGACTGGTTCGCGTCAAACGATTCACCTGCGACATTATTGGTTCGATTGGAGCTGGACCAATACAATTAAATGATGCTGCATGCGCTACCAAGTGTTACATTAAAGGAAAGAAAGGTGGATATTGCGATAAAGAAAAACGTTGTATTTGCAAAAATTAAAAACAAAACTTACAATCATAATATGTTTATTTAAATAATATAATTGCTTGTAATAAAGAATATACTTAATTTATTCGTATTTATTAAGTAGCGAATCAAAGCGACTTTACAATATCCGTTCGTCCGTCTATCCGTCTGTCACAGTTTCGAATTTTGGATTTTTGTTTTCCGAAATCGATAGCTGTGGTGTTATCAACATGCTGTCTATCTAGCATTTACAAAACGATACGAAGATCTCCGTTTTATCATTCGGAGTTACATATGTATAGTCCTTAATTTTTTTGATATTACCTCAATAGGTTCTATAGCGGGGTCTAAGACCAACTTTTTCTAAAGCATAACAATTAAAAAGGCCGGAAGCTTTGATTACATTTTTTTGTGGTTTCTAAACAAATTTTAACCCTTAAATGCATCTTTTTGCAAAAATGCAACATTGGCTAATATATTATGGAACGTGTTGTAATTGAGGTGGTGCTAGCCGTTGATTATTTATCTAATTATTTAGTATCGTTCTATCTTTCTAATGCCATATTTGTAACCTAAAATTGTGCTACATGTTGTAGCGGTATTTTTACGAGAACAGTTAAAAAAATATTTTGAAGTTAAGAAAAGAGTCTATTATTTATTTCTACGAGCAGATTTTTGGTTCAGAACCTATAAAAAATCGCCAACAGTCCAGCAACTATTTAAAATTTTGAAAAATTATTCAAGTAGTAAAGATTGTCCTGATTTTTCTGATGACTGATAAAAATCACGAATATAAAAGTAGTAATTCAGATGAAGAAAAACAGGTCATGAGTGACGATAATTTAGTAGGAGGTGGTGAAGCTGCGATTTTAAAAAAGAAATCAGGAGTGTGGAAAAATAGAAGCGATCAGTTTGATTAAATGCAGATGAACGAGAAGTTCAGAAGACTAAAATACAAAAACAGATGCCAAACCAAAGAAAAAAGATGTATCAGCAGTTAAATTCATTACATCAAGTTTTAGTAAAAAAAATGTTCTGGGAATGAGCTACAAGCATAGAAACATAGAGAAAATGTTCAGTACATTCCCCCTCATGAAGTCAGGATCGATAATGTAGAACTAATTGTTTTTTGCTGAGAAGTGAACATTTTCTAAATGTACGGAATTCAGAAATATTATGTGTAACAATTGTGGTATAACAAAAATTAATTGTTTTAAACATTTTCATATAATAGTTGTTGTATTTTTGTAACACAAATTACATTGGTTCGTCGAGCTGTATATTTTCTGCATACAGCTTTTTTTAGTGCAGTTTTTTTTATTTTTCTTATGTGCATTTATATTCAAAAAAATATTTTCACTGGAAATAAAAAATCATGCATTTAAGGGTTAAATGTTATGGACCATTTAATAACCGATAAATAACGATACAATAATATGCCGTTAGGCAATATATTAATCACCAAGAAAAATGTATTTTAAATAACGAAATATAAAAAGATCGATTGTCTTCAGTGTTCATAGGTTTTTGTAAACAAAAACTTTTTGGCGTCGAATGTCGCTATGGATCGAGCGCCTACAGATATAAAGACTGCACGATTAATAATTTGCGTTATTAAAGAAACAATAATATTTTGAAAGGTGGAAGCAATATGTATGGGAAAAATGCAGATGATTTGAGAAATATGCTAACCTCTCACTTTTTGTTTGATGGTGCAATTTCTTATCAATGAAATAAATAATTATTATACAAAATAATTATAAACTAAATAAAAAAGTAAATTTTATTTGAAATTATTAATTATACCTAATATTATACAAAATAGAAAACATTATAAACTAAATAAAAAAATCGGTTGTATCGTTCCAAAACTTTCCCGACGTGTTACCACGAATACTTTATCAGATATTTAATGTTAAAAGTTTCAAAATTTGCCATTTTTTTATTTTTGGCAGGTGACAGCTGGAGAAATAATTTTGATTGTTCTGAATACTGTCAGTTGTCATTAAAGTTACTAAAATTTAAATGAAATGTAACTATATTTAGCACTAAAACGCACGAACTTTATTACGAATTTCGGATATGTGGAGAATATAGATAACGGTTCTATAGAAAATGCCCCATTACGATCCGAATAATGAGACGAGAGATCATGGTACCGTTTTGTAAATTCTCGATAGACAGCGTCGGGTGGTTGTGGTAGCATCACAACTATTGACTTCTGAAAACAGAAATCCAAATTTTGAAACCGTTTTCAAGTTACCGCTGTGACAGATGGACAGCCAGACAGATGGACGGACGGACATTGTAAAGTAAATAAGTAACTTCGCTATGCTTCCCAACTTAAAATAAATACGAATAAATTAAGTATATTCTTTATTACAAGCAATTATATTATTTAAATAAACATATTATAATTGTAAGTTCAACATTTATCGATTTTGTTTTTAATTTTTGCAAATACAACGTTTTTCTTTATCGCAATATCCACCTTTCTTTCCTTTAATGTAACACTTGGTAGCACATGCAGCATCATTTAATTGAATTGGTCCAGCTCCAATCGAACCAATAATGTCGCAGGTGAATCGTTTGACACGAACCAGTCCTAAAATTTAATTTATAACTATTAATTTAAAAAATAAAGTAGAAATTATTAGTAAATTAAATAAATTAAAATATAACAACAAGAGATAGTTTACAATCCTATTATACGAAAACAGGCAATTTTTTCAAAATTTAAGAAGAAATTAAAAATGTTTTATAATCATGCTTGATTGACCTAGTATAATTCTTAAAACATATATTTACTACTATTTATTTATGATTTATTAAAAATTGTAATTTTAGAAAATTATTTACCTTCAGCAACGGGCACCTCATCTACTGGACTGCCCATGGCATTGATAATAACAATGAATAAAATTAAACCAGTTATTAAGATCTTCATGTTGAGCTTTGTTAAGTTTGCAACTTGAATGACTATCTAAAATTTTGTAAGCTTTTTATATGCATGCTTATCGTATAAAACCTTGTATAAATATGATTAAATTTACATTTACAAATATTTTAAGTATGAAAGACATAATAAAAAATTCTGTTAATATCTTTTACCTTATCGAGTTTCATAAAGTTTTTAGCAATATTCTCCAAGTGGTTAACATAATAATATCTTACTTTTGGTGTCTAAACCTGGTTGTTTTCTCTATATAATTCAAAACTGGTTAAACATAAAAAAGTGATCATTCTGTAAATGAATAAATTATTATCAAAGGACTATCAGAAAGATTTATTTTGTTTTTGAGTTATGAATGCGGATAGACGGACAGACGGACAGACAGACAGAGCCTTATTATAAGACTTCTCCTTTAGGGTTTAGAAGTCTAAAAGGAAGTTACTGTCATTCAACCTTCGATTATAATATATACTACGTAGACACGCTTTGTTCATATTATGGCTACTCAATAGACTTCAAAAATGTATAAATAGAAAATAATGATTTTAAAAATTAATTCATTATGGTTTTATATAATAAAAACAGTCTATTCGTTATTTCAGTTAAAAGAGATCGTATTTAAAAAAACAGAAATATTTTCGTTTTCAACTTATAAACTCAACTCTTTATAAACTTATTAATTACAGATAAGGGTCGATTATTTTTTAAAAAAAAAGTTCTTATCACTATGTCGATGGCCGAAAAATTTAGGTTAAATTATTAGTAAATTAAGAAAAATTAAGAAACCTGAGAAAAATTTAAAAAGGGGGATGAGGGTAGTTCAATATACGTTTTGAGGGTTGGATATTGTTTTTTTCGATTTGGGGCTGAAACATGGATCCCCACGAAAAAAGTTGTATATAATTCAAAAATATAAATCTTTTGTTTTAGTTATTTTCAACATAACCTCAAAATTATTGATAAAAACGCGACAAACCATTTTTACGGTTTTTAATTTTTATCTCCAGCAAAAATTATTCTTTTCTCCAGCTAAAATAATTTTTTTTTATGAAAAATGGTGAAAGCGTTATTTTTATTTTTCAAATAAGCCATAATTTTTTTAAAGCAAAATATTAATTTTTGTGTTCTATGTCTAATTTTCAATCGAAAAATTTACTTTACAAATTTTCAGTTTTTTAACTTCAGCGATGCTCATTTTCTTTGTTGAAATCTCGACTTTAAGATGATATGAAAGAAATATATTGTCCACACATCCACTCAGAAAGACTTATTTTTTTCGCGTAAAATCAATTTTTTCCATGTTTCATTCATGACATTTTAAGTCATTTGGAGCAAATAAAAATTTTGAGATTTTTGCACGATTTCAATACTACGGTTTCCCATACTTAACCAAAGGTGAAGTATTGGCTGGCCGTAGTAATTGTTTTATTACAATCAAATATAGAAAAATTAATGTCGAAATAGTTTTATTTTAATTTTCTTTATAGTTGCTCTTCATCATCAGAACTAACTCTTCGATTTTTTTTGGCTCTTGAGATTCCAATTCAGTATTACTTTAATTTAAATTTATTGAACAGTGTGCACTATCTTCGTCTTCAGTGTTCTCGTAATTAAAAATTTTCTCGACGGTTTTTTTCAGAATTTTAACAGATTTCAGAACCATGAAAATTGGAGCACAAATTTGTGCATCTCAACCCATACTTACGACAGCCACATCTATTACTATCGTATCCTGTTTCGCAGCTACAACAGATAATTTTCAACAATTTTTCAGAAATTAATAATGTCTCTACGAATGTAGGAATGGTACCGTTAACATGATGTTTTCATCTCCAATCCGTAGCTATTGATTGATTACCGGTGTTGTTTAACTGCTCCTTCAGTTGGAATAAAATGAGGATTGAAAAATAGAACAAGATCTGTATATTAAAAGTACAAAATAAATCTAACTTAACAGTACTAAAAAAACTCATTCCAAAAATGTTTATTTCTTTACTTATAACAGTCTCAAACATAAAAATTATAAATATATTATACAGTTAATAAAATAGTATTTAAAATTAAACATGTATTCTAGATTTATCACATGGTAAATAATAATCAAGGAATTTATTGTGCTCATTTTGAAAAAAACGTTTAATAAAATCAGATTTATCCATTCGACGACATTTACATATCAAAAATTTACAAATTTTAAATTTCTTGGATATATCAAAAACCGTGATGATTACAAGGTTATTATAAACTACAAATATCAGTAAATAATCCATATTTTTTTATACAGGGCGTTTCTAAATTTAGGGCATAGAACATAAATACAGATAGATTTCAGTTTGGCTAAATTCGCTTATTCTGCTTATTTGTAACCAATGTAACAGACATAAGTCTAAAATCAATTTTATACTGTTGCATCAATTAAAAATTGGATGTGGCCAGCACATGACCTCTCGCCATTTTTTGAATCAAAAATTTACAGGTTAACACAAAAAAGTATGAAAAAATATTACTTTTTTGTAAATCTGGCAACAATGGCAAAAGTTTTGAAAATTGTAATGATTCGAAAATAAACTATAGTGTATACAAAATATATATGTAAAACTTTATTACTGTTTTGTACAGTAATAGCACCACCAGTCATAGGATCTGCCACTTCCAGTTGTTCGATTGGCACCAAAATCTAATCAGATCTAATCTAAGGTATCAGAATCTTGTATGCAAAATTTAAAATTTTTTATTTCAGTTGTTTTTAAGTTATCGTTACTACAACATCCATCCTATTCTAGGGACCCTTAAACGTGTTTATCCATTGAAAACTTACTACCCAATTTTTAGCATGATTACTATACCTCTCTTATCTGAAGGGCGAGAGGTAAAAGACTTACCTGTGAGAAGGTGTGGATTGTATGCAACGTTGCCAATTCGAGAAAAAATGCTCACATTGTGAGGATTAAGGTACTAGCTGAAGAGAAATGCGAGCAAAATACAAGTGCCAGAATTTTGGGAGGATTTCGATGTATTTTGTGGTGAATTACATTTTATTTAATAACTTATTAATTTTCACATTCTCACGGTTTATTAAATATTAACTTCTACTAAATTAAATTTATTATAGCCCTATTTATTTTTTTTGAAAAGTTGTCAACGACACCTATTCTCAATCAAGATCTTCTTTGCGGATTTCCTGAAATTCGCGGTAACGTCGGTATGTATTTTTTCTCACTCACTTCATTTTAGTGAGACAGAAACAGTGAATGCGTATGTGATATGATTTTATGAGGAATTTTGTGTTTAGCAAAAGGGGAACATTTTAAACACAACAGTGGAGCTTTTTATAATTATTATGTTGGGAACGCTGATTATATGGTAAATTGTAGCCCATAGAGATGAGCCACAATGGCCACTGTAGGGGGCGAGCTAATGCCCCACTCACATTAAATCTAACCGTAACACTACCTGATTATTGATTTATTTTGTTAATTAAATTAACCAGAACTGGTGCAATTCTATCAACATCCATTTTATTGTTTATTATAAATTACTTTTCCAGTAATTTTTAATACGGTATGAAGAATTTGGTTTGTCGATATTGTTAAATTCGATAAATAAAATATATATGCAGAATATTTTTTTTTTTGTTTAAAATGTTAATTTATTTCTAAATGTAAATTTAATCATATTTATACAAGGGTTTATACGATAAGCATGTATATAAAAAGCTTACAAAATTTTAGATATTCATTCAAGTTGCAAACTCAACAAAGTTCAACATGAAGATCTTAATAACTGGTTTAATTTTATTCATTGTTATTATCAATGCCATGGGCAGTCCAGTAGATGAGGTGCCCGTTGCTGAAGGTAAATAATTCTCTAAAATTAATAATTTTCACAAATGGAAATTAATAAATCATAAGTTATTAATAGGAAATATAATTTTTACACATATAGCTAGAATATTTTAATTTTTGAAATTTTGTAGTTTGGTCTGTTTTTCTAAATTCCTATTAGTTGTCGATTTATTTAATTTTTTATTTTTTAAATTAATAGTTATAAATTAAATTTTAGGACTTGTTCGCGTCAAACGATTCACCTGCGACATTATTGGTTCGATTGGAGCTGGACCAATAAAATTAAACGATGCTGCATGCGCCACCAAGTGTTACATAAAAGGAAAGAAAGGTGGATATTGCGACGGTGAAAAACGTTGTATTTGCAAAAATTAAAAAAACAAGCAGTAAATATGAAAAGTTACAATTATAATTTGTTTATTTAATGACTTGTAATAAAGAATATACCTAATTTATTCGTATTTATTTTATATGGCTTGAGGCACACCATACTCGACAGTTTTTATAGATATACACATAGTTTATAAGTAAAGTCTATAAATAAACAATATTTCATAAATTTTATGGAAGGGTATACAAATGGAGAAAATAAATAAACCTAAAGATAATGAAACGATTATTATATTAGTTAGACTGGTCTCTACAAAAATGTGCAAAAGTTTCGATAGGGCATATAAACACTTGCAAAATGTATTAACAATTAAGATGAAAAAATCGATTTATTTTTTTTGCAAATAATTAGAAAACTATTAATAATTAATAAATCAATAAAAAAGTATCAAGCTATATGGCTGTTTTTATATTTTTCTTTCCCCCATCTCCAAGAAGGGAAAGTATTGTAAACGAGCTAAAAAAAAATTTTGAGGTAAAGATGGAAATATCCATTTTGAGGTCACCTGAGATGATTAAGACTATTTCCAGATAGAAGTCTGTCTGTCTGTCTGTCTGTGTGTATTCTTCCACGATAGAGGACACACGTTTAATCCAATTGATCTGAAATTAGGTAAACAGGTTTGGGTTACCCGTCGGAAGATCCCATTAGTTTTTGTATGACATCTGGCAAACGAAAGTGTCGCCATCACAGAATAACAGATGCAATATTTCATTTGAAAGCCCTTGAAAAACTCCATTTAGAACAGTCAAAATTATTTCTCCAACTGTCATATGTCAAAAATAAACTAATATTAAATATCTGAAAAAGTATACGTGGATACTAGTCGGGAAAGTTTTACACCCGGTTTTTTAAAGTTTTTCTGGGTTTTTTATTGGAACTTTTGAAATTTTTACACAATCTTGAAATTTTTGAATTTTTAAATTATTTTTTAAAAAATTACACATTTTTCATTGAAATTTTTAAATATTTATCAAAATTCCTGAAATTTTTAATCACAGTTGTTGAAATTTTTTAAATCTTTACAAAATCTGGAAATTTTTACACACTTTTAAAATTTCCATAGTTTTTTTTTGAAACTTTTGAAATTATTAGAAAATCTTGAAATTTTTACACATTTTTAAAATTTTTGTAATATTTGGATTTTTTATTGAAATTTTTTAAATTTTTATCATAATTCCTGAAATTTTTTATAAAAGTTCTTAAAATTATTAAAATCTAGATTTTTTTATTAAAATTTTTGATACATTTAGAGATTTTTTATTATAATTTTTTAAATTTTTATCAAATTTCCTTCGAGATATTCGGATGGGACTAAATTAACAAAAGTGGGCGTGTCGAGTTTACTATGGGATCTATGGCGAATGATTACTTAATCTTACGCGTTTTTTTGAGTACTTAGGTGTTTTTTTAGTGCTTAGGTACCATATGGTCAGATTTATTGGAGTACCCTATAGTTAAAATAAAATATTGTGCTCATATAGGTATATGGGTACTGGAGCCCAAACGATTAACACTATGGTAACGAGCCGTGGTAATATCAAGGGTGATGTGGAAATCTAACAACAATTACTGATGTCACTTCAATAAATAATTTAAAACTAATTTTTGGATTAAATTAAAATATATTTAGAATTGCCCCCGCCACTGGAAAATTTTCTCTTTCCCCTTAACCGTCGAAAATCAGTACTTTGGAGCAATGACAGATGTCAACATTCCTTTTACATTCCTTAAGACATTCTATTACTAGAGTTTGTTTAATCAACCTCTTCCGTTACGTCATACATTGTCCAATTAGACCTCTCAATCATGAAATGGATGAGACGGATTTATGACGTATTTCTTAACTAATGTTGACGTAAATTTTATTTATTATTTTTGACAGTTCCATTAATTTTTCATTGTCAAAATGCTTTCTCGGTACAATGAGAAAGAGCAAAGTGTAATTATGAAGTTGATTAATTACTTTTCAAGAGAAAGAGATGCTGGAATACCATTGAATGTAGTCTACAACGTTTGGGTACACCCCAAAAATATAATCATATAATACATTTTTTTCACCATTTGATCACGATTTGATCATCCGTAATTTTTTTAATTTAGTTAAAAATCATGCTTAGAGACTTTAAACATGTCCAAGCTAGAAATTTAAAACAAATCAGTTAAAAAAACGAAGTTTTCAAGGTAAAAAATTTACTAAATTATATAAAAAGGTGCGCAATACAAAGCAAAATACAATTTTTGGCATTACCAATTTATTCATACAAACACACCTTAACATGGGTCATTGAAAACAATCCTTAACATATGTCATTGATTATATTTTAATTTTGAGGTTATGTGTAAAATAATATTCAAATAAGATATGTCGAACTTAAAACAGCAGAATACGTCACCGATTATGACGTAACGGTAGAGGACTTATAAACAAACTCTATCAGCTTGATATGCGTATAGGTAAATCGCATCGGTACTTTAAAATTTCTGGTGAGGGTCTCAGAGGAGAAATTTCCCCTTACAAGACAAAATTTCCTTTAGGATTTTGCAGAATTAGTCGTTTAGATAAATGGTATTTTTAATTGTTTACTAAATTGAAATTTATCAATTTGCAGAAGTATTTTGAAATAAACTTCTCAGGAAAAAATTTAAAAATTGAAAAATTTGAACAATAATTTTTTTAGTAATTAAAAATATTTATGCAGATTTTTTGGGACACCTGTTTACAAAATTTGACACTTTTTTCATATAAAAAAACAATTATTATGTTGTGACCCACTCTATATAAAAAATACGAATAAATTGACCACATTCTTTATTACCAGTCATTACATTATTAAAATTAACATATTATGACGTTCACATTTATTGGTTTTGTTTTATTTTAATTTTTGCAAATACAACGTTTTTCTTTATCGCAATATCCACCTTTCTTTCCTTTAATGTAACACTTGGTGGCGCATGCAGCATCATTTAATTGTATTGGTCCAGCTCCAATCGAACCAATAATGTCACAGGTGAATCTTTTGACGCGAACCAGTCCTAAAATTTAATTTATAAATATTAATTTAAAAAATAAAGTAGAAATTATTGGTAAACCAAATAAATCAAAATGTAACAAGAACTTCTAATAGGAATCGAGAAAAAATTCAAAATTTAAGAAGACATTAAATTTTTTTTATAATAATGCTTTATTGACCTACTATAATTCTTAAAAAATGTATTTACTATTATTCATTCATGATTTGTTAAAAATTGTAATTTAAGCTAATTATTTACCTTCAGCAACGGGCACCTCATCTACTGGACTCCCTAGGGCATTGAGAATAACAATGAATAAAATTAAACCAGTTATTAAGATCTTCATGTTGAACTTAGTGTTAAGTTTTCAACTTGAATGAATATTTAAAATATTATAAGGTTTTTATATACAAGCTTATCGTATAAACCCTTGAATATGATTAAATTTATATTTAAAATATTAACATTTTAAGTAAGAAAAAACGTCATAAATAATAATTCTGCATATAAGTTTTACCTTATCGAGTTTTATCAACAATTACAATCACAATCATTTTAACTAACAAGTGGTTAACCTAAAATATGTTTTATAAATAATTTCTTAGTAGTTTGAGTAATTTTTGAAATAATAAAAATAATTATTAACCTGATTGTTTTTTATATATAATTTAAAAATGATTAAATATAAATAAAAAAATTGATGATTCGGTAAATTAATAAATTATCAAAGTACTATCATCTTAAAATCTACTAAATCTTAAATGCAAGGGTACATTGCCTTTTTATTTTAATAAAATAAAAAAATATTGATAATTATTGATTCTACGTTTCTACCAAGTCATTTAGTTAGAAAAATTGCAAAAATCAGTAGTTTTGCTATTTACCTAGTTTTGTTTTTTATTAAAAACAAGTGAAAAACGGCATAATTTTTGCCGTAATTTCGAAGTTTTGAAAATTTAATTTTATTAAAAAATATTAATAATTAAAAGAGCTTAGTATATAAATTGGATTGTTCCGTTGTTCACAATAAGTTTTAATATTTAAAAAAAACTGCCTTGAGAACTAGATTTTTAAGAAGCTATTAGAGACAATTTGTTAGAAAAAGAAAGACTACGAGAATGATTATGTAAGAGAGTAAACAATATCATTATTTTTGAAATGTTAAATACATTAAATATCATAAAAGGAACACTAACGTCTATATCCATTATTAAGTTATTTTTAGTAGTTTTATACATAGACGAATACGTACCTATCAAAATACGTTCATGGCTATCCTTAATTAAAAAAATATTTAATTTTTTTGCCATGTTTCACCCACTTGTTTATCAAAAAAATCGGTTGTGCCGCCCCAAAACTTTCCCGACCAGTATCCACGAATACGTTTTCAGATATTTAATGATAAAGTTTCAAATTTTGACATTTTTGTTTTTGACAGGTGAGAGTTGGAGAACTAATTTTGACTGTTTAAAATAGAGTTTTTTAAGGGCTTTCACATGACATATTGTATGTCCAAGCCCTTGAAAACTCTATTCAGAACATACAAAATTATTTCTCCAACTGTCACCTGTCAAAAATAAAAAAATGTCAAATTTTAAATTTTAGCATTAAATATCTGAAAAAGTATTAATCCGATTGAGCTGAAATTTGGTATATGGATTTGGGTTATCCGTCGAAAGAAGTTTTTGTATGACATCTGTCAAACGCAAGTGTCACTATCAAAAAATGGCAGATGCAATATGTCACGGAATTTGACTTGAAATATGTCATTTGAAAGCCCTCGAAAACTCCATTCAGAACAGTCAAAATTATTTCTCCAACTGTCACATGTCAAAATAAATAATTGTTAAAATTTGAAATTTTCCCAAAAATAATCAAATAAAATGAAATTTTCGAAACTTAAAATTATTTGTTAAATTTTTGATTTTTCAGTTTCTTTAACATTTTTAAATTTATGAAATTTGAAATGTGTGTTAAATTTTTAAAATTGGAACTGAACTTTTTTCTAGATTTCTTAAAGTTTGTTAAATTGTTGCTTTAAGTGGAAAAAATCACGAAAAATGGACAAACATCGCAAAAAACTAAAAAAATAAAGAAATGACAACACAATACTAAAACTAAGAAAAATTACTGAAATTAAGTAAATTATTAAAAACAGACAAAATTACACAAATTTGATAGTAATAGTCAAAACGACAAACTTTCTGAAAAATATGTAAATAAAATGAAATTTTGGAAACATAAAATTGTTGGTTGAATTTTTCATTTTTCAGTTTTTGCATTTTTTTTTTAATTTATGAAATTTGAAATTTTTGTGACATTTTTAAAATTGAAACTCAGCTTTTTTATAAATTTCTTAAGGTTTAAGAAATTATTAATCAAAGTGGAAAAAAATTCCGAAAAATTGACAAACTTCGTAAAAATCCGAAAAAAAAAATCTAAAAAAGTATTCGTGGTTAGGAAAGTTTTGGGGCGACATAACGGATTTTTTTTTGTAATAAAAACACTCTTTAATTTATTACATAGGTTATTACAAACGCTGTAATTTGTATCAAAGTAACCCACTGTATGTATCAATTGAACCCAATAATGAGGTAGTTTGATACGAAAAACAGGGTTTCCAAAAACGTTTGTATAATTTTTCCTTGATAGATTTTTGAAAGATTCGGTTAAAAGATAATGAAATAAGTTAATAATAAACACGATCCAAATAATGAAGTTTGAATGGACCTCACTTTCCCCTACTGATAATTCTATTGGGATTGGTAAAAAGAAAACGAAATATCTAGAAACTGACTCAACCAGATTTGTTTTTGTACTAAAATCAAATATTTACCTTTAAAATATTGTACTCGAATCCCCGGCGCTTTCATTAGGGCTTTTAGACCTAATTATTTATAAATGAAAATAAAATCGAGTTCCTTTTTCCTTATAAAGGATAAGCAATATAAAAACCATTATCAATATTTTATTATTTTATTAAAACTAAAAAGCAAGTTTTGAATTATATAGAATAAACAACCAAATAGACCAAAAAGTAAGAAATTATTATATTAACTAATTATAGAATATGAATATTGCTAAAAACTTTATGAAACTCGATAAGGTAAAAGATATATGCAGAAATGTTTATTACATTTTTTCTTACTTAAAATAATTTTAAATGTAAATTTGATCATAATTATACAAGGTATTATACGATAAGCATGTATATAAAAAGCTTACAAAATTTTAGATATTCATTCAAGTTGCAAACTTAACAAAGCTCAACATGAAGATCTTAATAAGTGGTTTAATTTTATTTATTGTTATTCTCAATGCCGTAGGCAGTCCAGTAGATGAGGTGCCAGTTGCTGAAGGTAAGTAATTTGCTTGAATTACAATTTTTAATGAATAATAGTAAATATATTATACTTCGGTTAATAAAGCGTAATTAATTTCTTCTTAAATTTTGCCTGTTTTTCGTTTGATAGCATTGTTGATTACTATTAGAAGTTGTTGCTATATTTTGATTTATTTAATTTACCAATAATTTCTACTTTATTTTTTAAATTAACAGTTATAAATTATATTTTAGGACTCGTTCGTGTCAAACGATTCACCTGCGACATTATTGGTTCGATTGGAGCTGGACCAATACAATTAAATGATGCTGCATGTGCTACCAAGTGTTACATTAAAGGAAAGAAAGGTGGATATTGCGATAAAGAAAAACGTTGTATTTGCAAAAATTAAAAACAAAACCATTAAATGTTGAACTTACAATCATAATATGTTTATTTAAATAATATAATTGCTTGTAATAAAGAATATACTTAATTTATTTGTATTTTTTAAGTGGGAAGCAAAGCGACTTTACAATAACCGTTCGCCCGTCTGTATGTTTGTCTGTTCATCTGTCACAGCAACAACTAGGGAACGGTTTCGAAAATTTACAAAACGGTACCACAGTCTTTCGTTTCACTATTCGTATCGTAACTTGTCATACGAAACTTGTCGGCAGTGATGCCAGGTCTACCGTTTTTACGGTAGATCTACCGTGTTTATATTATATCTACCGTTCTATCGCAAAATTACAAAATTAAAAACAGAAGGTTACTAGAACTAGAATTTAGTATCTAATATTAAAAGTATAATAAAAAAAATCAAAACTCTGAAAAATGTAAACAGATCAAATAATATGAAATAATTGAAAAAATCGGTAATAAATCAGAAAAATCCAATAAAATTAAAAATAATAAAAAACTGAAATATTTTAAAAAAATTAAAATTAATAAAAATAATAATTAAAAATCCAGAAGAAATCTGCAGAACTTTAAAAATCGAATTAAAATAGAAAATTTAAAAATTTTATAGATTAGCTAAGTAAAAAATGTAAAAAAAATTACACATCAAAAGAATATGGGAAAAAAATAAGAAAAAGTAAAAAAATAATAGGATATTCAAAAATCAGAAAACATGTGGAAAAATCAGTAAAGACCAGAATACATTAAAAAATCTTAAAACAAAAATTTTTAAAAAAACAGATAAGTGTAAACGAAGATAAATAAAATATAGAAAATTTTCAAAGGTTATAAAAATTTCCAAAATCAGCAAAAAAAATATTTGCGGTCGGGAGACCCAAGTCAGGAACTAAGTTCCTTGAGTGATTTAATATTTCCGTCTCTCTCTATCTCTCTCTTCCCCTATTTTTTATAATTTTCCCAGATTTTTCCTGTTTCTCCCTATTTTTTCATAATTTCTCTGTTTTTCATATTTTTTTCTATTTTTGCTTATTTTCCCTATTTTTCATTATTTTTTCTTATTTCTCCTATTTTTCAGTATTTGTTCATATTTTGCACGATTTTTCCAAATTTTCCATATTCTTTTCTATTTTTTCATTATTTTTTAATATATTTGACTGTTTTTCCCATTTTTCTCTGTTTTACTTTTGTCCCTATTTTTCCCCTATTTATATGTATTGTTTTTATTTTTCCACATTATTTCTTTTTTTACCTATTTTGCATCATTTCTCAATAAATTTTTTCCATTTTCTCCTATTTTTTCTCTATTTCCTTTTTTTCTTGTTTTTCTTTATTTTTCTATTTTTCCCTATTTTGCTTGATTTTCCCTATTTCACTTTATTCTTCCCTATTTTCCCTACTTTTCTCCATTTTCGCCTAGTTTTTCCTATTTTCTCTAATTTTTCCAATTTTTTTATCTTTCCATTATAAAATTGGAATAATTTCAAATATACCTGTCAGCGTTTTATTCAATATTCATCCAGTCTATCCAATCTACTTTTTCTACCGACCATGTAAAACTGTGCATCGGCAGATATTGTTCTGGTATTCAAGAAAAAGGAGATAAGTAGCTCTTTTAAAACAAAACTTTTAAAATTCTGGTTAAATTGTTAGCGATTAAATCAGACCCAGAACACATTAAAAGTCTGCATAAAACCAGCCAACTCTGGTCGATGATGATAGGAGCAAATGGATGAAACGCCTGAATTGTTCTTCTTACAAATACCATTATGATGCCCATCAATGGAATGTTTTACATATTTCTCCACATCAAATTTATATTGCGGCTCATCAATAGTCCAGTGTATATTAATGTTCACACTGTATAATCCGGTGTACACTGAGAGTAATATTTCCAGTAACGATTGTCAATTTTTTTTGAGTTTGTGATATTACGTTCCTGTTTACTAGCGTCTAGATCCCAATTGTAACTCAAGTGCCCACCGCCGTTGCCAGGTTTAAGTGTTTTATTGACGTAAAAAAAATATTAATTTTATTAAATCTAACCTGTGTATTAAAAAAAATAAATAAACAAAAAATTCCTCGGGATTCGAACCAAGGAAGTTTTATGTGTAAAGCATACACTCTAGCACTAGACCACTTCGTATCACAACAGCGGTGGGCACTCGAGTTGCAATTGGGATCTAGACGCTTCTTTCCTATTTTGTTTTCGTATATAATGCCAAATTGAAAGAATTATTTTCCTTAATGCTGTTTAGATAATAACAGTTTCCAGTTTGAAATTCAAGTTTGTTGTCAAAAGTCTGTAATTAATGTTAAAAATAGCTATTTGTGTATTAAGAGCGGAAAGTGATACTTTGCTGCTTGAGGCAGAGAGTTGCCCGCGCGACGCGTAGCGGAGCGCGGGCAATCTGCCGAAAGCGGCAAAGCACTTTCTGCTCGAATTGCACACAAGATTTTTTCTACGATCACATTATTTTTAGACAAATAATTAAAAAAAAAACATGAAAATACACTTCATAACCTAAAAATGAAATAATGACGTTTCATTAATTTCATAGTCTACTATTTGCACAAAATAGTAAGTAGGTACTGAAATATGCAATCACTTTTGCATATAGGTGTACCTAGGTGTATCTAGGTGTACCTTCTGACTGTTATATTTTTACTAGATAAATTTTATAAAATAAAGTTTAATTTCGTTCGAAATATCTTCAAATATTAATATTTCAACTAAAATATTCAGACTGCCCTACATTTTGTTTTAATATACCTATTATTTACTACCTTTCTTTAGTTTATTGTAAATGAAAACAGGCGAGCGGAAAAGTACGCGCTAGAGCGACAATAATGTCAAATTATTACAGATCACGGAAAACGTCAACTTTGCGGTTAGATTTGAGTGTGCAAAAGCCTACTTTGGGTAGTGATCGTAGGAAAATAATTATTTATTATACTCAAAAATCCAGAAAAAGTTGATAGCGCATATCTGTTTTTAGCAATTAATATATTTTTAAATGTAAATTTAATCATATATAATAAAAGTTTAATACGATAAGCATGTATATAAAATTCCTTATGATTTTAGATATTCAGTCAAGTTGCAAAACTATCAGTACTTAACATGAAGACTGTAATAAGTTTTATTTTATTAATTATTATTATCAGCGCCATAGGCAGTCCTGTAGATGAGGTGAATGTTTCTAAAGGTAAATAATATTTTTCAATTACATATTTTAACAAAATAAATAAAATAATTCATATAAAAAAAATATTGAATCAATTTTATCTATTTTATAATAAAAACGAAATGTAGTTCGTTGGTAAGTTCCAAAAAAATCAGAAAAAAATCGGAAATAATCGAAAAATTAACAAAGATTATTAGAAAATATTGGAAACAAATGAAGAATAACATAGTAAAATATGAAATGAATAAAAAAAAATCAAAAAAATTGTAAAAAAATCGGAAAAAATGCAAAAATGCAAGAAATCGAAATTTATCTCAAAAAACCGCGAAAAGTTGGAATAAATAAAAAATAAATCAAAAAAATCGAAAAGAATTGAAATAAATCGCAACAAAATCCCAAGAAAATGGAAAAAAAATCGTAAAAAAATCAGATGAGTAAGAAAAAATGAGAAAAATATTATAAACCAAAAAAAAATTGAAAAAAAAGTAATTAAAAAAAAATGGCAAAAAAATGAAACAATGACAAAAAAGACGAAAAAATAGAAAAAAAAAACGAAAATATCACAAAAATGAGAAAAAATCAGAAAGAGTCACTTTCAATAAAATAGTTATAAAATTATAAAAAATTAGAAAACTAAAGAAAAAGAAATAAAAAACAACAATGAGAAAAAATGAGAAAAGATTAGAAAAAGTCGAAAAAAAAACAGAAAAACCAAAAAAATAATAGAATAAAATTGAAAAATAATACGGAAAAAACGGAAATAATCAAAAAACTTGTAAAAAAACCAAAAAAAAATCGCTAAAATCAAAAAATGTGTCAATAATTTCTACAACATCTCCATATCGTAAACTCCGTTTGACATTTTGTTCTAAAAATTTGAATTGGAAAAAGTTTCCCCATGAAAACCACTTTAATTTGTATCATGCATGGGTACTGGAACGGCCGGTCCGATCCTGCTTAAATTCAATAGGGTTATTCCCTGGACAAAACTAATTAGACAGACAGACAGACAGACAGACATCCAGATGTCCAGGCAGGATTTTTTTTGCATTTTCGGACTCTTGGAGTTCGGAAACGTCGAGAAAAGTGATAAAAACTGGGGGTAAGAAATTTTTTTCGCCATCATCAAACTCATACTTAGGCTTTTGGGCCACAGTTATTTGGACAAACTGTAAAAATTTTAATATCACAAAATCACAAAACGATCACAAGCAAATTTATTGAAATTTTAATAGAACAGCATCTGACATATATATTTATTTTTATATAAAATATAATTGCTCATAAACACAGGATAGGTACACATTTTTATATTGTTGCACTATATAATTTTATCCTTAAAAATAGTTTTTAATTATGTTTTAGGGCAGATTCGAGTTAAACGATTCACCTGCAACGTCCTTGGTTTGATTAAGGGAGTAGATGATGCTGCATGCGCTTCTAAGTGTTATATCGAGGGAAAGAAAGGTGGATGGTGTGACGAACAGAAACGTTGTCAGTGCAGAGATAACAAAACCAAATAAAACCAATAAATTAAAAACAACTTGCCATAAAATATGTCTATTTGATTATTTTCATGCTTTATAATAAAGTATATCTGTTAATTCACAAAATTGTTATTAGTAGTTTATTTAACGAATAATAAAACTCCAAGTCATAACACAATTAATTATCTAAAGTTAATGATTAACAATGAGCGACAGCATGTTTCGGTCAAACAATGACCATCATCAGACCTATAATACAAATATAAATAGTTAAATTACAAGAAAATAATAATTAAATGAGTACTTACTGAAAGGTAGTTAGTCAAGTACGGCAATTACAAGAAATTAAAATGGTTTGAAATTTATCATTATAAATAGTTGAAAACGGATGAATGACAGCTTAAAACCATAAAATTACAAATTAAATTTTTAAAAAATTATAATGGAGGATCTAACGGGTGGTCACGGATCAATGTACGCCCTCAAAATTTTGGTTATTTTTGAATTTAAAAATTAGGATTTTGGCACACGTAAATTAGACAATAATGGGCTACTTTTAGACTAAAAGAATTGAAAATATCACTTCCGGTTAAACCGGAAGTGACATCAACTTTTTTTTTCTCAAATGGAATGACTATATTTTTATCATGGTTTCTCATTAAGTAAAATTCTAAATGTAACAATTTCTTCGGATTAAAAAAATTCCAAAAAATAAATGAGATACGAACAATTTTTGAATTTATTCAAAATGGCTGCGATGTAAGAAAATTACTAAGTAGGCTATGGAAATTATTAATAAGGTTGTAGACTTGTCTGTAGAGAAGAAAATAGTTGTTTTAAATTAGTGATCGGTAGCAGTTTTTCATGGCTGTAATGTTTTATTTAAATTAATTTTGTTTAATTTGCGTTTACTTTTATTATTACGAAGGATTATTACCGTTAAAAAATGATTTATGGCGAAAAAATTATATCTAATTTATGGATCATTATTTCTGATTAATAAAAAAAAGTTCCATTTAAAAAAATTCGATACGACCCCTACGGAAATGAAAATGAAAATTAATTTCCGTTTTTTGAAAAAAACCTAAAAATACTGGTACCTATCAGTAATTCAATCAACTATTTTCTTCTCTACAGACAAGCCTACAATCTTATTAATAATTTCCATAGCCTACTTAGTAATTTTCTTACATCTGATTATTCCAAAATTGTTCGTATCTCACTTATTTTTTGGAATTTTTTAAATCCAAAAAAACTGGTGCATTTAGAATTTTATGCTTAATTAAAAACCATGAAAAAAATATAGTCATTCCATTTGAGAAAAAAGTTTATGTCACGTCCGGTTCAACTGGAAGTGATATTTTCATTCCTGTTAGTCTAAAAGTAGCCCATTATAGTCTAATTTATATGTGCCGAAAACCTCATTTTTAAATTCAAAGGCAACCAAAATTTTGGGAGCGTACATTAACCCGTGGCCACCCGGTAGTGTTTTTTTGTTGAACGATGAACTTAAAAAAAAACAAAATATAAAAGTTTGAAAATACTAACTGCGTAATTTCGACCTCATGCGGCATGTGAAAAAATGACAAATGTATAATTGACAGTTGACAACATGTACCTGACAGTTTATACCGATACTAAAAGAGCAATTACTCTAACACAAGAAAATTTATTGTGTTTCAACTCATTGAATGTGAAATAAATGCTTATGAAGTTAATATCAAGAAAGCTCAATCAAAATATCTATTTATATAAATCGATTTATCAAATCAATATGTTTAAGCCAACTCATATTCCCTATGAACGAAGAGCTGGCTACATAAAAATACAAGATATAAGGTACATGCAATATTTATAGCTAGAGAGGTTTCATTAGCTATCCCGAGTGGCCAATCTGCCATAGCGCTCAGGAACATTAAAGCATGGGCGGGCGATCAAAAATGATAAATTTAATAATAATAAAAAAAATATAAACCTCCCGGATAAAAATTATCTAAATATCAAGTATTTGTTATTACAAAAAGCGGAAAATTATTGACAGATGATTTCGGAAGAGAGAAAGGGCCGGCAGACTGCAACAAAGTGGCATTAATATATGTGACGAAAATCAGATAAATCTCATGAATAAAAAATATTGGAAATAATTACTTAGTTGTCAACTAAACCATATGCTGAATGGCAGACAGAAAAACGGAAGATCCTATAGTAAAGGGTCCAGGCTCATTTTTGTGAATTCACTCCCACTTGCAATATATCGAAAACTACCAATCGGATCAAAGTGTTTAATAGCTCATTTAAAAGGTTTTGATAAATAAAAAAAATTTTAAACAATAAAAAATTTAAAAAAATGGACTCCTTCATAGCGAAAATTGCGTCAGAATATTTTTATCAGTGTAACTACAAAGTAGTCAATTGTACCGGATTTTTATAATTATAATTGGGTTAAGAATTATTTGTAATATGTATGAAAATTATCTATTCAACAAAAAAAAGCGAGGAAGTACTATAGTAGTTATAAATCATATTTTCAGTTATTTAGTTAGAATTAAAGTGATTGATGGTAAGGAATTTATGTAAAACAGTGTAGCGATAATGTGAAAAACTTGTGCGTACTTGTTCAAATCATTTTCCCTTAGTTAATCATGTATATAAAGATCGTTTAACATTTTGGATATTTATTTAAGTAACAAAACTTAACATGAAGAGCATAACTGTCCTTATTATATTTATTGTTATCCAACATGCCGTAGGCAGTCCAGTAGATGCTAAAGGTAACTAATTTTCCTAATTTGTAAATTTTAATAAGTTATAAATGATGAATTTAAACGCTTCCACTATTTTTTTGATCTGGAAAAATATCTGTACAAAGAGAATTTCAAAATATAAAATGTCTCATATTCTGTCTAAGATGTAACTTAAAATTTTTTATCAAAATTATGTATACTTTAAAATTTATATTTAAACAAAAATTATCAGAATGCTTTAATACTCTGTTATTCAAAAAAAAATAATTTATTTAATCGAGAAAAGTATTTTTTTAATAAGACAGTTCATAAATATTTTAATTGGTATATCTCTTAAAAAATAAATAAATATATGTTGTATTTTAAATAAGGTGATAAATAAGTCAATCTTACACCATAATCATTGTAACAAAAATTTGGGTCTTACAGTAAAGAAAAAAATAACCCTAAAAAATTAAAGAAGAAATTTAAATAAAAAATTTAAACTTAACGCCTTTTAATATATTTTTAAGAATTAGAAAATTAAAAATAACCTGTTTGAAACAAAACAAAATTGTAGCTTCAAATGAATTAAAAAAAAAATGTTTTTATTAAAAACGTGTCTGAATTTTTTTTAAACAACGTTTGAAAAAAATGTCTTAAAAAAACATTTGAAAATTTAAATTTTATTAAAAATCATGTTGAAAATCAATTTTTGTCTAAATAAAAGGGATTTGACAAAAATTTTGTGATTCAAATAAAAATCAATTTGAAAAAAACTGTTCCCAGGCAAAATTAAAAATACCCTCTTAAAATAATAAAAATGTGCTTTTAGAAAAACCCGGTAAATATTTTTTAAAGGAAAATTTATTTTTATTAATATTCCGACAAAAAAAATTTATGTAATACAAAATTAAAGAAACCCCCATTAAAAATAAAAAGAAAACCCATTACAAAAATGTTAATTAAAATTATTGTAACTAGGCACAGGATCTTGCTTACGAATACCGCACGAGAAATCCATCGACTATGTTGATTTTATTAATCGCGATTGATATAAATTAGAAGTTGTATATGTATTGCTTAAATTAAATAGTTACAATTCGACAAAAATGTTCCAGTGGTGTTAAGTGTGGGGTTTTATTTTTGTAAACTTTAAACTTGAAAAATAAATAAACTAAAAATGTCAAAAACGCTGTGCTTAGATAATTTGTAGGTGGTAGGTTTAACTCTTTAACTGCGGGCAAAATTTTGCAGCGCTGAAGGCTCTAGGGGCAAAAATAATAAAATATTTATTGAAACATTTTGGCATAAGTTGAATATTGAGTAAATTTAAATAAAAGATCAATAAATATGATTGTAATAAATTTAAAAAATTTAAAAGCAAAACTGATTTTTAAGAAATTCAAAAATTGAAAATATATCAAAAAATTCAAAAATTAAAAAAATAAATAAATGAAAATGTCTATAAATTCGATAATTTCAAAGTATATCGAAAATTTCAATAACATTTGAAAATTTCAAAAAGCAAAAATGTCAAAATATTCAAAATTTCTAAAATATATCAAAAAACGTAAAATTATTCGATTAATTAAAAATATTTCAAAAATTACAACGATTTTACCCATTTCAAAAAATTTTTTAAAAAACATTAGTTATTCGAAAATTTCAAAAATATACACTTAAAATTTTGCATTTCGAAAATTTCAAAAAGTAAAAATGTCAAATATTTAAAAATTTCTAAACTATAAATTTCAAAAAACATAAAATTATTCGATTGATTAAAAATGTTTCAAAAATTTTAAGAATTTTAACCATTTCAAAAATGTTTAAAAAAACATTAAAAACTTATTTAAAAGTTCCAAAAATATATCAAAAAATGCCAAAATTTCAAAAAAATAAATAAATAAAAATGTCTAGAATATCGATAATTTCAAAATTTCAAATATCGAAAATTTTAAAAATGTATCAAGAACTTCAAATTTTGCAATTTCTTTCGAAAATTTTAAAAAGTAAAATGTCAAAATATTCAAAATTTATAAAATGTATCGAAAATTTTAAAAAAACGTAAATTTATTCGATTAATTAAAAATATTTCAAAAATTACAAGAATTTTAACCATTTCCAAAAATTATTCGAAAATTTTAAAAATGTATCATAAAATTCCAAAAATTTAAAAAAAGTAAATGAAAATGTCTAGAAATTCGATAATTTCAAAGTATATCGGAAATTTCTAAAATATATCCAACATTTGAAATTTGCAATATCTTTCAAAAATTTCAAAAAAAGAAAATGTCAAATTATTCAAAATTTCTAAAATATAATCGATTCATTAAAAATATTTCAAAAATAAATGAAAACCCTAAATCATGTACCACAATAACATTTATTAAAAAATTTTGAAAGGCAACTAGGTTCGGTTAAAAAAAACCATCTTCAGGCCAAAATAACAATCTAAAACAATCTTAAATAATTTTAGCATTTAGCGGCACTTTAGCAATTTGCTTAAATTATTTAAGGTTTAATTCTATTCGATTGTTATTTTGGCCTGAAAATAGTTTTTTAACCGAAACTAGTCGCCTTTCGAAAATTTTGTAATAAATGTTATTATGGTACATGATTTTGGGTTTTCATTTATGATTATAATTTTGAAAGTTAATTGAGTGGCGTAGAAAGTTGGGGCCAAAATATTCAACTATACCCAACTGGAACGCCACTGGTAAGAGGTTTAGAAAAAAATATATCGTCACAATGAGGGTCGTTAGTCCAGTACTTGAGCTAAAATTATTTTTTTTTTTTACTTGTCGAAAACTAAGAATTTTTGAATGTTGAGTTCTGACCTAGATATTTATTATTGTATGAGAAAAATCTATCATAACCGTTTGAACGTCGAATTTTGTATAAAATAAACACTAATAAATTAAGTATATATTTATTATAAGGAATTATAATAATATAATGAACATATTCCATTTTTAAACTTTTTTAAGTTTTTACATAGTCAGCTTTGACCACTGTTGCAGAATCCACATGTTTTTCTCTTGTACTTAAACTACTAGTGCATGCAACACTGTTTATTTGAATTGGTCGACCTCCAATCCAAGCAACAATATCGCAGTTGAATCTCTTGACTCGAATTTTTCCTGCAACATCTAAAATATAAAAATGAAAGTATGTTGACAAAGTTTTATCGCAATCGGATGAACAATACGGCAGCGCATAAAATACGAACAAACAATATTTTTAATATAATGTTTTTGCGAAAGCAATTTAATTTTCGAATTTTGTGATGTCAAAATCTCAATGTTGTATCTTTGACCAATTTTGGGAAGGATTTTTTTGAGTTCGTCCTGATTGGAAAATTTATTATGGATAAGAATCTAGGAAGGTGGATACAAACAACAGAATAAAAGAGATATCAACAACAACAAAAAACAATTAAATATATACTTTTGCCTGCACTGATTATATATGTTCATTTTTATTAAATTTATATAATTTATAAATTTTAATTTCACTTAGTTTTAAAATGTAATTTATTTTGCCCTAAAATACAGTTCATTGGCGCCTGAGCTGAAGAAATTTGAAACCATTAAAGAAACTGAAGAAATTTAAAAACATTAAAGAAATTGAAGAAATTTTCACTTTCTGCTGCCAGTTTAATCTCTTTATTCAATCAGGATTGTCCAGAAGAGCTTATTCTGGAAATTAGCCAAAGCTCAATTGGGACAGGTGAGGCCCCTTATTTTTGTAGATTTTTGCAGCTAATCTGTCAGTTAATAGTCATTTTCTTTTAAATAAATTTAACTATTATGTCGGACAATGAATATCAACAAATTGAACTGGAAGATGGAAGGGTTATTGAAAATATCTATAAAGTTCGTTTACCACCTTTTTGGACATCAAAACCGAACTTATGATTTAAACAAATCGAAAGTGAATTTTATATAAATAAAATTGTTTCATACAATCTAAATATCAGATTACAATTTCTAGTTTGGCTGTAGATATTATGTCCGAAATACTAGATATTATAACAGTAAATTTATATGAATCTCTTAAAAAAACAATTATTGATAGACTCTCACTTTCTGAAGTAACCAGATTAAAACAATTAATTTCAAATCTTGATATTACAGACAAAAAAACAAGCGGTTTTTATAGGGATTTATTACAACTAGCAGAAAACAATAATAATAGTAACGAAAAATATTAAATCAAGATTCTAATACAGAATATGAAACATTATTGTTAGAGAACTGCAACTTAAAAAAAATCCATCTGTTTAATTACTGTTTAACTTTTATATTTGTTTCGTTAAAATGTATAACTTAACAGTTATTTTTACCTAACAAGATCCATTTTACGGGACAAGTAGGCATATTCCAGTACGAGCCATAGGCGAGTCCTGAAAGCCTCCGAGTCCTGTAAAATCACTTACAGAACGTGTTATTTACAATATTGACAAAATAAAAATCTAGTGAAATTTATTATCAAAATTGTCTTGCAAGTATAAAAAATCGTTCAAAAATTAAAACAAAAAACAAATCGTATCGAAAGTTTTACTTTCAGTACGATGTGTGTAAAGTACTTTCGCCCTAATAAATCATAGCGAAAGTTTGATTTTAGTGACAACTGGGGAAAAAATATTACTTACCTTCTGCAAGATGCACCGTATATACTGGAGTGCCCATAACATTGAGAATAACAATGAATAAAATAAAACCAGTTATTATACTCTTCATGTTTATTTCTGTTGATTTTACGAATTTAACTCAGAACTAAATTTTACATCTCTTTTATATATATTCTTATCATACATATAATTGCTTGTTTATTAATAATTAATTAAAATATTAATCAAGAAACAGCAGAAATGCATATGTCTACATAATTCGTTTAATATAAGCGAGGCGCAATATGTATAATCGCTGTGAATATAATTAAATGAAAGAGCGCAAAAATGCACGATCTGGCAAACGCGCCTGCCTTCCTTGCAGCGAACTATCGCTTACCCAGGAGTCCAGTGTTGCCAATATTGAAGAGATAAATAGTTATTTTCTTGCCCATTTATTATGAACAAAAAGAAATTATAAAAGGTACATTCTTTTATAACACTGTAAAAACTATCAACTCACTTGTTGTCAATTACTTTCACTTTATAAAATAATTACATTCAGTTCTGAAATCTCAGAATATTATGATTAATACTTTACTAAAATAAATGGGCGGCCATGTCGCCATTTTAATGAAGAGCCCTCATTCCGTAATCGACTGTTCAATCCGAGAACTAAGAAGCTAATGAACAGTGTTGCTGATGTGGAAAATAGCAAAATACAACCAATATAAAAGCACAATATTCGATTAAAATGCGCAAAATATAAATAACTCAGAAGTCAATTTACGCTACTGACATATGATAATAGTATATAAACTAATAGAGTTCTGACCCACTTATTGATCTCAACATGGCATTTGACTCTCTATCTCCGTTATTAGTAGTCGGATTTAAACAGGACAAACGGCATTGTATTATAAATGTGAAGTAGAATAAATATGTAAACAAAAATCATGCGCAGAAGTAAAGACTAAAGGGCCTTAAGGTCAAACTTCGTTATTATTAGTCCAAATTTACCGCGGAAAAAGGTGGTATATTTGAACTGTGACGCAGAATATATATATGCAGATGTTATACAAAATATAAATGTAATAGAATAAAGAATAATAAAAAAAAACAAACAAAGAGGATAGATGAAAATATGGAAAAAGTCAAAAAATTAATATAGGTAATTTATGGAAAAAAAAATAAAACTATAATATAAATCAATAAAGATTATAGGCACAAAATTTTTTCCCGCGTTAAATTTGGACTGATAATAACGAAGTTTGACCTTAAGGCTCTTAAGTCTTTACTTTTGCGCATGATTTTTGTTTACGTATTTATTCTACCCCACATTTATAATACAATGCCGTTTGTCCTGTTTAAATCTGGCTACTAATAAAGGAGATAGAGAGTCAATTCAGTCAAATGCCATGTTGAGATCAATAAGTGGGCCAGAACTCTTTTAGTTTATCTACTGACAATGACTGACACGGTGTATATTTGCGCTACGGTAATCCTGCCGTTTCTCCTTCTAATATTCTTTGGTTTTCAAAATTATGGATTGAAGCATATTTTTGAGGTTTGAGGTTATCTAGAAGAAGTAAAAAGGCGCGATTATTGCTCTTTTTGCACCTTATTGGCAACACTGCAAGGACCCCTATTCTCTAACTTGCGTAAGCAGTCGTGTAGGAGTACTCTCTCACTTGCGCTTGGTAAGAGAATACACGTACTCATAACCACAAATCTGATTTAAAAACAACTTTCCATCAATACCAATATACCAATTAGAAGCAAAAAAGTTGGTCAAAGAAGCAATTTTTAGGACCAAAACATTTAAATATCTCCCGGAAACTGTAAAAGAAGCTTCCACACTGACTTTCTTTAAACGAAGATTAAAAGTTTTATGGACGCTACAACTAGGACAGAAATACTTCAATATACAGGGTGTAAAGGTACAAACGCTAACTGTAGATAAAGGACACTTAGATGAATCCAAAAAACTTAGGGTCTGGCTCGCTTCATTACAAAGTTACAGGGTCTTTTGTCAATTTTGCTCATTTTTTTCACCCCCCGAATATAGAATCAACCCTTATGTTTTACTAATATTTGGCAAGCTTGTTCTACTCTATTAGGATAATCAACAGATAAGTAACTAAATTTAAAATCTAGGTCCGGCTTCCATAGAAATTATCGAAATCATTTTGCATCTAAGTGTCCTTTATCCACAGCTAGAGTTTGTACCATTACCTATAAAACACCCTGTATATTGATGTATTTTTGTCTTAAGTGTAACGACTTAATCTACGTTTAAAGGAAATCAGTGTTAGAGCTTCTTTTACCGTTTCTGGGAGAGAGTTCAATGTTTTTGGTCCTTCTTTAACCAACTTTTTTGCTTCTTAATGGTAGTATAAATTGATTATTTTTTCTGGTTTAATTTTGATGGAAAGTTGTTTTTAACCCCGTATATAAAAATTTAAAAAATCGAATTGTAAATTCGAAAAGAGCGGACAAATTGAGTGGGAATACATATCTCTTGAGACTGCACATTTCATTCTACTAGTAAAATTTTAAAAGCATAAACTTAGTTTTTTTGTGATAATGTTCATAGTTTTTAAAATAATTCTTTTACCAAAAAGTTGTTAAGATAACAATATTTTTAATTCCTTAATCTCCGATCTTACTACTTTTATTTATTAATAATAGCTCCATTAATAGAAATTATCAACGTAGGTGAAGTTTCCGACACGAGCGAGTGCAGCGAGCGAGTGTTAAAATAAAAATTTCAGAATTACAACTGGTGTAACTAACAAAAAATCACTGTACCAAAATAGAACGTTCTGTGAATGTCCATAGTGATATCTGGAGTCAATAAAATGTATATTTAAAAAAATTGATGTGGTACACTTAAGATTTATTTAAAAATGAACATAGGGTAAAAAATCCAGCCGGCCGTAACCAGAAGTCACCAACATGCCAGTGATTATAAGCGGTTTAGTTAAAAAAATAAATGGACTCAATAATCTCCAAAATTGGCACGAATTTAAAAAACCCTCGGAATGGTCCTTAATTTACATTACGTAGGGATTTAACATTAATTAAAAAAAATGAACAACCAAATATACCATCATCAAATACGATAAAATGGAAATGTTGACAAATGACATAGTAAAGTAAAAAATAATAAAACCATTTTTGGAAGTGAAGCGTTAACAATATAAGCAAATTATTAAATTTTAAAAAACATAAAAAGGAATAATAAAATTTTTAACTAAATAGCAATTTAAATAGAATACAAGCTGGATAAAATAATGTGGCTGTGACATAAAAACCGTTAAAATAAAAAGAAGAAGAAAAAAAAACTTAGAAGAAATAGGAGATGTAGTGTAATGTAAAATGACGTTGACAGTGAAAGCCAAAGTGAGGTTTAGAATTTCAGATTTTTGTCAAAAAGATCAATTCTTAAGATCGATTCAAAATTTGAGTCAAAGATCGATCTAGGAAATATAGGATGGTCAAAAAATAGATCTCATGAAAATCAATTCAATTTACAATCTGAAATGAAATTAGCCAAAAAATGTGAAACTTGAATTTAATTTTTATTAAAACGAGCAAATTTTGTTCAATTTTTATTTTGATAGTTTTGTAAGGACAATATTTTGATTGAACCTATTTTAATAATACAAACATTATTATTTATCAAGTATGTATTCAATGACTCATTACTTGACTGGGTTGGGGTAAATTAGGTAGCTTAAAAGTTAATTATTTTATATAGAATCAATAATCATGTATTAGGTTTTTAGTCAGGTTTAGAAATACCTACACATCTATTTTCTCCAATTCTTAGATCGATTTCAACTTAAAAAAATCGATCACAAAAATCGAATATGGAGAAACAAAAGATCGATTTTCGATAAGATCGAATCGATATCGGAAACACTAGTAAGGTTAGGACCATAGTAAACTAGCAAAAGTTATTTATAAAACTGAAAAATAGGGATAGAAAATTAAAAAGTCTGGATTGGTTAAACGTGAAAGACAGAAAAATTAAAGTCAAAATAAACAGGGGAGGTAATAGAAAAACAAACTGTAGGGTTAGATGATGTTTTTAAAGTTATCCGATAAAAAGTTGTAATTTTCTTTTGGTCTCTGTTGTTCCTTAAGGAAGGAAATTTAATCTATGACCTTTAGCGCATTGATGACATAATGAGGACTTGGAGATAGAAAAGGAATAATTAGTATATAAAATATGGTTGTCAAATGGTTGGTAATATCAAAGTTTCTACATTTGTCCATATGTCGATATGATGGTGGTGAGGTTTTCCGGGTTTTCCTACACCTATAGCCAAATGGCGCCATCAATCCTCAGTAAGTCGCCCGGAGCGCTACGGCTTCTGGGGCTCACTCGTAAGGGGATGAAATATGGGGGGAGTATTATTATTATCTAATGTGTTCGTTAATTCTAGTTTCAAGTCTTCTATCAGATTGACCAATGTACAATTTTCATAAATGTTTCTCGTTATTGTTGTACTAGTACAATAATGAAAACTCATTGTTGTGCTAGTAAAATAATAGGATATTTCTACGATCTCTATTGCCGAAAGTAATATAGTTAGTAGACTATTATATGCTTGAAGGAAAAGGTTTTTTGTGTCTGGCTATATAATTAATGATGGATGTTGGTGCCTTTGTAGGACATATTGAGTTAATCAAATAGTCCAATCCGTCCCTTAATAAAGTTGTGCGGATAACCTATTAAAAGAATACAAAGAAAGAGCCCCATGTATGGATCTAAACTACATTGTTTTATGTCCCATTTTTCTCCCTGATAGATATCCCCTCCCCTATAGCATTTTGTTCATGGCCTTCTTTACGTACCCAGACAGGGTCTGTTTAAACTAACGATATATATATAAAATAAACACTAATTAATTAAGTATATTTTTATTATAAGGAATTATAATAATGAAATAACCATATTATTCGTGTAAATCTCGATTTGGTTTAGATTCGTTTCCGTTTCTAATTTTTTTAATTTTTGCAAATACAACGTTTTTCACCGTCGCAATATCCACCTTTCTTTCCTTTAATGTAACACTTGGTAGCACATGCAGCATCGTTTAATTGAATTGGTCCAGCTCCAATCGAACCAATAATGTCACAGGTAAATCTTTTGACGCGAACGAGTCCTAAAACATAATTTATAACTATTAATCAAAAACGAAAATAATTGTTGATAAATTCCAGCAGTAAACAATAACTATAATACCGTTAAGGCTAGAAATAGGCAGGTTTGACATTTTTTTTTAATGAAATCGAGAGATTTTTTATTTAAAAACGATCGGAAAAAAATTGAGCGCAAAATATTAATATTTACGTCCGCTGTAAGCATTTTAAAATCAAGGATCGGCGAGAGGCTGGAAAACGTACCTGTGCGCGAGACTAGACCGTGTGACGTCACTAGCCATAAACGCTCCGTCCCTGGCTCGCTGCTGCGCTGTATTCACGATACACACACATCGTGAATGCAGCGCAGCAGCGGGCCAGGGGCGAAGCGTTCATGACTACTGACGTCACACAAAAAGCTTACAGCGGACGTAAATATTAATATTTTGCGATCAAATTTTTTTTGATCGTTTTTAAGTAACAATATCTCTCGATTTAAGTTAAAATAAAAAAAATAAGAAAAATGCTGAAACTGCTTATTAGATGAATAAAAATATTTCTACAGCATAGCTTGAAGTCTTAATAATTTTTTTTAAATGAAATTAAGATTCTAATGAAACATATGAGACATTATTTTAAAAGAAATCTATCTGTTGACATACATTAAAAATAATGTATTTTTATTTATACTTTATAAACTTTTATATTTGCATTTTTAAAATGTGTAACTTAAAAATATTATTTACCTTCAGCAACTTGCACCTCATCGACTGGACTGCTCATGACATTGAAAATAACAATGAATAAAATAAATCCAGTTATTACGCTCTTCATGTTTAGTCCTGTTGATTATACAACTTGAATGCATTTTTAAAATTTAAAACCCCTTTTATATAAGTTCTTATCATATAAACGCTTATTTATGCTTAATTTTACATTAAATTAAAATTTTAATGAAATGCGTATATCTATACATAATTCATCTAGTTCGTTAAGCTTAAGTGTAAGTATTAATGTATTTTAAGAAAACACGCTTTTTCTAAAACTGGCTAAATATACTGCATAAATTTTAAATTGGGAATTTGGAACCTTTGGTTTTCATCGTCATCATAATTACCACTGTACGTTTTGATTTCTATGTTAGCATCATCAAGACTTGACGATAAACTGTTTATCATCAACTACTGATTATGCTAACATAATTAGCGAAATGGTACGTATAGAGTAGTAAAAAGTGTAGTTTTGTTTATTGGTGACGATATCCTTCAATATACATAAATTTTAATATCTTTTTTAGCTTAAATCAATTTAGTTTTAACTAAAAACTGGTTATCTTAACCCACATCTAATACAAAGTTTGTTAGACTTCGCACGTCATTCAATTTGATATGTCTCTATAAATAAACGCAATACAAATTCTTTAATACTCACTTTGAGTTCCCAAAGCTTATAAGAACAGTTGAATATTTCCGTAGGACACTTAGAGGCTTTGTGTCACGATTCTAGTTAACTCAAAAGAAAATACAACATATCAAGATTTCTCAAGAATGTTGAATTGCTCCTTTGTTTGAGAAAAAAAGGAATTATTATGTTTAATAAAAAAAACAAAAATAAATAATTGAAAAAAATTAATAATTTTTGGTTAATTTTAGTTTGATTATAAGTAATTTAGACCAAATGATGACCACTCAGGATAGATAAAAAAATATCAAAAAAAAAGTATGATAGCGACCCATGTGATATTTGGAAAAAATAAAAAAAAACTCTAAAAATCACAAAAAACAAAACGAAAAAGAATTCGCAGAAAACGAAAGAAATCGAAATACATCACAAAAAATTGCAAAAATCGCAAATGCAAAAAACTACCATAAAACCAAAAACTATTGTAACAGGAAAAGGAAAAATTTAAAAGATTTAAAATAAATCACCAGAAATCTTAAAAAATCGCAAAAAAACGCAACAAAATCCCAAAAACAAATTGCAAAAAAATCGCAAAAAGTTACAAAAAATCAGAGGAATCAAAAAAAAATAGAAAACAAATAAAAATAAAATTATATAAGAAAAAATGAAGAAAATATTAAAACAAATCGAAACCAGAAAAAAAAACAAAAATCAGAAAAAAACAGAAAATCAGAAAAAACAATACAAAAAATCAGAAAAAATCAGGAAATATTATAAAAAACAGAAAAAATCAAAAATAACAGAAAAAATCAGAAAAAATATCTTTTCCAGGATTATTAGTATTCAAAAATCCTTAATTTTACATGTTATACATATGACATAAATCTGTAAAGAATCGGAAAGAACAAAAAAAATCCGATAGGAGAGTCAGAAAAAAATCACAAAAAATAATATATAAGAAAACGTAAAAAGGAAAACAATAAAATAAAAATAAAAAAACAAAAGAATTAGAAAAAAACCAATTATAAAATTTTTTTAAAAATTCGGGAAATAAATTGAAAAAAATTATAAAAAAAAAATTTGAAAAAATCTGAAAAAAATCAAAAGAAAATCAGAAAATACCATAAAAGTAAGAAAAAATATCATAAAAATAAGAAAAAAAATTTCAAATATATAATGACTTTTTTTTTATGTTTGACAGGTAAGAGTTGGAGACATAATTTTGACTGTTCTGAATAGAGATTTTCAAGTACTTTCAAATGACACATCGTAAGTCAAACTCCGTGACATATTGCATCTCCCATTTTTTGATAGTGACACTTCCGTTTGACAGATGTCATACATAAACTAATGGGTTCTTCCGACAGGTAACCCAAACCCGTATACCAAATTTTAGCTCAATCGGATTAAACGTGTGGCCTCTATCATGGAAGAATACAAACACACATACACAGACAGACAGACAGACAGACTTCCATCCGGAAATGGTCTTAACCATCTCAGGTGACCCCAAAATGGATATTTCCATCATAATCTCGAATATTTTTTTTAGCTCGTTCACAATACTTTCCCTTCTCAGAGGAGGGTCGGGAAAGAAAAATTTATGCCCATTTATCGGGTGTTGTTCACTTGGTCCCAGCGGTCAATTTTGTCAACGGGGTACCATAATCCTACCGGTCTTTTGGCCTCATGTTTTAAAATTAGGTGGGCCTCTTGGGCACAGTGGTTACCAATCATAAAGTAACTAATCCGATTGATTATATTTTTTTTTCTCCAAATATATATTTTTGATATGTATGGTAAAGATTTTTTTCTCCAACTAAAATCAATCATTTGAGAATAATTTTATTTAATCTGTATCTAACACAAATTAAAAAAAAACTCATAATAGAAAACAATATGAAAAATCACAAAAAATATACTATTACGAAAACACAACACCAAGAAAAATACATTAATAAATAGAATGTTTTCAGGGAGAGTGCAGAAAATCTAATTAAAACTAGTTCCATTTTTATTATGGTTTACCTAATTATTTAAGAAATACACAGAGAGAAATGAACCAATAAGATTTGGACTGAAAAATATTAAACTAAATATATTATTATTTGACCGAACAAAATTTAAACGGTACTTCTCACATGACTTGTAATCTTTTTTCTCTGTCTAGAATTTCCGGTCCTACTCTCATCATAAACCGATTAAGAATATTAGAGAAGTAAAATAATACAACATAAAACCAATCATTTGACAATAATTTTATTTAAACTGTATCTAGGAATAACCCAAAATTCAAGAGATTTCATTTTCCTAAAATCTTTAATCCAGCTTTTGCGCCCAAAAAGGCTACACCTTTAGAAGCGAAAAAGGATTATTTTCCGGTATAACAGACCGCTGTGACGAAATGGACTCCACCACATTTATTTGTAGGTACATTTCCTCCCAACCAGAGTTTACGAATCTGAGGTGCTTAATCTCTTAGAAAGAAGTAATTAATTAATGGTCATGGACTTTCCCGAAACTAGTAGTAATGAATAAATGAATAATATTTATTTTTCCCAGTTTACATATTAATCGATTCAAGTATTCTCTGAACCCTGCAATATGGATCTTACTGTTATTTTGAGTGAAAAAGGAAAGCCCATAGTGGTTATAAATATTTGCTTAGTGTAGGTGAAGTTGACAATGTAACTGTTACAAGGCATGTAAAGGAAAATTGCGTTAATTAAAATGTGGAACATTTGAACTGCATAATTGTAAGCACTTCTTACAAAAGAAAGACTATTGATGCTGTATCGGAAAAGCCTTCAAAAATCATACGCCGAGAGCTCCAAAACTGGATAAATTTCACTGGAATTTTATCCAGAATTCACAAAACGAACCTATATTTCCTTTAAATTTAATAATATTCATTTTTAATCTATACTTTTGTCCAGTACTCTATTTGTTCCATTCCATAATCTAAAAATAGATTTAATTATTCTTTTAGTGCGTCATTGGCTTTCAGCCGTGTGCAAAAATCTCCGTTTATATAATATTAATAAGAGCAACAAGAGCAGAAATACCTCTGATCACCGAACAGATCGATTTTCATAATATAAAGAAGAAAACCGTTACAACTCCCCACTTATAAATCTTTTAGCACTATAAATAGAGAAATAGCTTCAAAACTATTCTAATGTTTCTGATGTTTCTTAATGTACAAAAATTGTAAATATGTTTTGTATAACTGAGAGCAGTTGCTTTATAATAATAATAATAAATTTTAATACAAATATAAAATTAATAATTTCGGTTTGCTAATAAATGGGTGAGTAAATAGCCCTTACAGTTCACTTAAAATAATTTATTTGATTATTTGTATTAATATACTAAATCCTTGATACTCTGTATTAAGGTTGGTCCTTCGAACTGACACAGTTATATAGTGTTCAACAAACTTTCATCGTTCTGGTGAAGATCAAAAATCTAGATGTAAAATTTTTAAATTTTTTAAAAATGTAGAATAAAATGGTTGTATTTTTTTGTAAAACAAATATTCAATTTATTCCTAGTTCAAATATATTAAGCTATTTAAAAGTTATAGGGTATGTATAAAAATTTTATATTAGACAAAAAAGAACGATGATAAATCAGAATTTTAGTTATTTGCTTAATATTATAATTGATAAGAATTGTATACTATAACGGTAATATTAAGTAATTATAAGTATATCAGTAGGTTTTCCCTTATTTAAAATGGTAATATATTTTCGAGTTTAAATTTAATTATAATTAAACATGGTTTTATACGATAACGATGTATATAAAGACCATTTAACATTTTGGATGTACATTCAAGTTGCAAAATCAACAGGAATAAACATGAAGAGCATAATAACTGGTTTTATTTTATTCATTGTTATTCTCAATGCCGTAGGTAGTCCAGTAGATGAGGTGCAAGTTGCTGAAGGTAAATAATTTTCTTCATTTACAAATTTTAACAAATTATGACACAAAACAAAATAAATTTGTTTGATTTTGGTTCAATTTAAAATCATGGTTATCTTTCAGGACTGGTTCGCATCAAACGATTCACCTGTGACATTATTGGTTCGATTGGAGCTGGACCAATTCAATTAAACGATGCTGCATGTGCTACCAAGTGTTACATTAAAGGAAAGAAAGGTGGATATTGCGACGGTGAAAAACGTTGTATTTGCAAAAATTAAAAAAATTAGAAACGGAAACAAATCTAAACCAAATGGAGCTTTACACCAATAATATGGTTATTTCATTATTATAATTCCTTATAATAAAAATATACTTAATTAATTCGTGTTTATTATATATATTTTGAGTGAGAAGGGTAGTCTTGACGGATTAGTTAAACAACAAAACGAAAAATCTTGGGGATTCCGTCAGGTCAAAAAAGGGCAGAATTAGGTAAAACTCTTTTCTACTATGCCAACGTATCGGGAATTTATTGTTTGCATTATCAATGCTACAATTTGACAAGAAAATTTTTTTTTGAAAAGTCATTTTTGCAAAATAATTTAAAATACTTACAGTGCAAAGTGAGTATAAAATAAATAAAAAACTAACATGTTAAAATAATCGTAACATTTTTTTTTAACTTTTTTAAAAAGCACAATTTTAATTTGCTTGTTTACTTAACTAAATTTTTCAATTGAATGATCAAAAATTATTATTTAAATTAAAATTTAGTTCACCAATTAGTCACAGAAATAGTTAATCAATCAAATAATAACAATGAATCAATAATAAATATCCCTCCCATCCCTTATAAAACTATACATTAAGGATGTTTCTAGTAAAATAATAAATGTTTTAAAGGATAAAGAAACGTTCAAACTAACACAAAAATATACGAAAACAATTGGAAATATTTTCACACGACTAAAAGATAAAGATGACACCCTCCTTTGCCAAAAATTGTGACAAAAAATACATAGGTCAAACATCTCGAGTTTTAGAAGAACGAGTCACTCAACATAAAAGTGATATTAGAAGAGGGTTGAGAACATGTGCGTTAGCCCAACACAGTCTTGACGACGAACATAGTATTAATTTCGAGAATATACAGGTTGTCCACTCGGAAAAAAAATAACAAAGAGACTGATGTTGGAAAGTTTCGAAACAACTTTCCATATCGGCACAATAAATAAAAGGAAAGACACACAACAACTTATCAATACTTATTCATATATTTTACAACTGGGTAATAGACACTTAAACAATAACAACAATGCATCAGACATTTTATAATTAAAAAAGTTTTGAAAAACATTATCAATTTAATAATAAACATATCTTTTTCATAAATTTAATTTATTGTTAAAAATTGATCTATCATAAATATTTTAATATTTTGTACTAACCACATAGATCTACTAAAAGACGCAAAAACCAGTCTCTTATCTACTTTCGATCTCTATCGGTGAACGAAATTTTTATTTAAAATAATAATTTTTGACCATTCAATTGAAAAATGTAGTTAAGTAAACAAGCAAATTAAAAATTGTGCTTTTTAAAAAGTTTAAAAAAAAAAAATTTTACGATTCTGTTAGTTTTTTATTTATTTTAAAGTCACTTTGCACTGTCAGTATTTTAAATAATTTTACAAAAATGAATTTAAAAAAAAAAAATTCTTGTTCAAATTGTAGCCTTGATAATGGAAACAATAAATTTCCGAAACGTTGGCGTAGTAGAAAGAGTTTTACTTAATTCTGCCCTTTTTTGACCTGACGGAATCCCAAAGATTTTTCGTATGTAATCTTGCTTTTTTACCAATTTATATGTGAAAAAATACATTTTTGTTGTATTTTTCAAATTTTTTTTGTGGATAAATACATTTTTGCATTTTTTTCAAATTCGAGTGTGCATTCCTGCTTCTGTTTATTTTTTCGAATTTGTTGAAAAAAAAAATGCGTTTTTGATGTTATTTTCAATTTTTTATCTGGAAAAATGCAGTTTTGCCTTTTTTCCCAATTCATGTATGAATTTTTCTAGTTTTTCGTATAGAAATATGCATTATTGCTTCTTTGTGTTTTTTTTTTCAAATTTGTGTAAAAAAATGATGCTGTTTTTTGCAATTTTTATGTAGAAATCCTTCTTTTTCTTTTCCCAATGTATGCGTGAAAAAATGTATTTTTGCTGTTTTTTATGTGTTCTTGCTTTTATATCAATTTTTATGCAAAAAAATTCATTTTCACTTTTGTCCACATTCGTCTGTGAAAAAACACTTTTTTTTTTCTAATATTTTTTTGGAAAAATGTGTTTTATTTTTCTATTTATCAAATTCGTATGCAAGAAAACTTATTCTTGCTTCTGTAATTTTTTGAAATTTTTGTGAAAATAATGCAGTCTTGATGTTTTTTTTTTCAAATTCGAATGTGGCAAAAATGTATTGTAAACGAGCTAAAAAAGTTTTTCGAGAAAGATGGAAATATACATTTTAATTTAAGATCCCCTGAGACGATTAAGATCATTTAGTTTGTCTGCCTGTCTGTCTGTGTATTTGTCTGTGTGTATTCTTCCACGATAGTGGGCTCTATCGTTTAATCCGATTGAGCTGAAATTTGGTATATGGATCTGAATTACCCGTCGGAGAACCTACTAGTTTTTGTAGTTTTTTTTCAGGGCAATAAATAAATTAAAAGATTTGTCTATTTTTTTCCGATTTTTGCTGGATTTTTCCAATTTTTGTTGGAATTTCTATATTTTTCCAATTTCGTTCCGATCTTTTCGTTTTTCCATTTTTTTCGAATTTCTCAATTTTTTTTTGATTTTTTTCGATTTTCCTGATTTTTCATTTTTTTTAATATCTCGGTTTTACTCGATTTCATAGTTTCTTTTTTTCGATTTTTCCAACTTTTTCGTTTTTTTTTCGAGTTTAGTCCTATTTTTCTAATTTTCCAATTTTTTCCAGTTTTTTCCGATTTTTCTCCTACATTTCCCTATTTTTTTCTATTTTTTCCTAATTTAACTATTTATCCCAATTTTTTCAATTTTTTTCGATTCTTTCTAGATACTTTAGATTTTTTTTAAAATCTTGATTTTCCAATTTTTTCTGATCTTTTCGTTTTTTCAGAATTTCTCAATTTTTTTTTCGATTTGGTTCCGATTCTTCCTGGATTTATTCGATTTTTTCTTGAAAAGCTTGGATTTTTTCGATTTCCTCGAATTTTCTAATTTTTCAATTATTTTTAAAATGTTTCCTTAGTGTCCCATCTAGTTCCCAATTTTCCTCTAATTTTTCCTTATTTCACTATTTTTCCAATTATTTTTTTTCGATTTTTTCTAGAATTTTCAGATTTATTTTTTTAATTTCTCGATTTTTTTCAATTTTTTTTTATTTTTTTTGGGATCTCGATTTTACACGAATTTCTCCAATTTCTTTTCTTTCGTTCTTTTCCCATTTTTCTCGTATTTATTCGATTTTTTTTTTGAAATGAGGATATTTTTAATTTCGGTATTTTCAATTTTTTCCAAAATTTTTCAAATTTTTTCCATTTTTTGCAATTTTTGTCTTTTAAAATTATATTAATTTTAACGGCAATTTAAAATACGTGCAATTAGATTAACACTTTCAATATTATTATTTAAAAGCCCTTTAAAATATACGTTTTTAATGGCCTTTACACATTAAAGTGATAAATACAGAATAGATCTATTTGTCTTATAGTTTTTTCACTTATTTTTAATCAGTTTTTCACAATTAATTTTACTTTGTGACAATTTTTTCTCCTTTTGTACCTACATTTAATAAAGGGAAGTTTAACTTAAAATGTTTATTCTAATTTTTATTTATGTACCTAAACGTATGTTAAAATTTATTATCGTCTGCAATTTTTTTTTTTTAATTCTTCGTTAGTGTATATAAATAAATATTAATAATTTAGATATATTCTTTATTACAATCAATTATATTAATGAAATAAACAGAATATTATTACCAAATTTCATGGTTTAATTTTGTTTTAATTTATACGCAAATACAACGTAGTTTTTCGTCGCAATAACCACCTTTCTTTTCTATAGATTTACAGTACTTAACGCATGCAGCATTATTCATTTCCAATAGTCCAGGTCTAATAATATCAATAAAGTGGCAGGTGAATCGTTTAACGCGAATGTGTCCTAAAACATTTAAAAACAGTTTTTATTAGTTAACACTTAAAGAAATATATAACGACAACTAATGACAATTATAACAAACTTAACAATAACTTAAACATTCACAGTATTTTGGTTAAAAGTTATTAAACTGACAGACTCCCAGTAGTAAAAATTTTAATGCAATAATAATAATAATAATATTAATAATAATACTTTATTCATCCCTTTAGATCATAATACATGATATAGGGCAGGTTAAACAGAAAACTACATTTCAAATTTGAACAGCTTAAATATAAAATGTTACATACATATACAAGGTAATTCTTTTAGAGGGCTAATTAGAGGTTTCAGGAGATGTAAGCGTAATTAAAATCTGAATTTTTTTTTAGGTTTTCGGTTTTTCTTAATCGATCTAATATATATATATACAAAACTTGTTCTGAAGTAAAACATTTCAGTGAAAACCGCATGTTTCTATCCTGAACGGTTTTGGAGTAATGGGCAATTAAAATATGGGAAAATATAAGTGGACACCTGGTATATTATTATTATATGCATTAATAATTTATTATTATTATTTATTAATTTCTGTATTGTATTTATTAAAAATTATATTATTTACCTTCGGCAATTTGCACTTTATCTACTGGACTACCTATGGCATTAAAAATAACAATGCATAAAACAAGACAAGTTATTACCTTCTCCATATTAAACTGTGCTAATTTTACAACTTAAATGAATATCAAAAATATTATACGCTTACTATATACATGCTTATCGTAGAAAGCCTTGTTTCAGTATAATGAAATTTATATAAAAAAATAAATTACCATTTTAATTAATGAAAAATAAAATAAACATAATTCTTTTCATTTATCGCTACATGGATTTTGGTAAAATTCTTACCAATAATTATATTTAATTTTAACTAATAAATGAACCGAACAAAAGATAGTATCTTGAAAAACTGCTAAAAGAAATAGAAAACTTTTACCAATAGATAAAAAAATCGAAACAAACAGCGAATAGGACAGTCTACTGTAAAAAAATGATTGATTACTCCTTGGGGAAATATCAGATAAATTAAACAGATGGTCGCAATACAGTAAAGGGCTGCTAAATGAGAGAACACACCATGAACAACTAGAGGAGAAAGAAATAATATATCAGCAAAAAAACAAGTTACAGAGCCAATCTATGAAGATGTCATAAAAATAGTAAAACAAATAATAACAGCCCTGGCGAAAATAGTATCAAAGTACAAATTTGGAAAGTAGGAGAAGAAAAACTTCAAACAAAATTATGCCATTTGATATCACAAGTGTAGAGATAAAATAAAATACCTAGCTAATGGAACACTGCAATAATATGCCCCATATATAAGAAAGGCAATAGAACACTTTGCTAGATGTAGCATATAAAATCTTAGCTAAAGTTATACCTAACAGAATAAAAGCATATGACAGTGAAATTATCGGAGACTGGCAAGGAGGATTTAGGACTGGAAGATAATTAATTGACCAGATTTCCACATTCAAAATAAGAGCTATGAACAGAATTTAGGGTTACACTTGATATTTATAGATTTTAAGCAGGTCTATGACACTATTATTCAAGAAAAACTATACGAAGCATTAATGGAATTAGGAATTCCAATGAAATTTATTAATCCAATCAAAATTACACTTTTGGAAACAAAAAATTGAATTTTATTAGAAGCAAGTATATGGAATCAATTCCTAATAAAAAGAGGTCTAAGATAATGAGATCCAACAGCCACAGACTTATTCAATCTGGTACTGGATAAAATAATCAGAAAAAGCAAAATACACTTTTCTTTAATTGAACCTCCACTTTGGCAGAAGCAGAGACAAATTGGGAACAGAGATATTACCAAAACAGGGAACAGCGCCATTAGTGGAACAGGAAACAATTTCATCACTGGAACAGAGAGTATTTTAGGACATAAGAAGTATAACATAAATTTTAAAATAAATAAAATTGGACATTGGGCCTTTCTCTCATATATTGTTAAATTTTATTCGTTTTAAATTGTAAATAAATCCAGTTAATAAAGGTTCCAAGAATAAAGAAAACTTTCAACTTATGTTATTTAAATTTTCTTAATCTTTGATAAATAGCTATAGACTTTTCTTTTTATCGTCGTGTATATCTTAACATTATTTCAAAAAATGGTGAATGCTCCTATCGATTTGACTATTATCTTTAAATCAACCTTTTTTGATTCTTCAATAATTTGATAGCAAAAAAATTTCTTATCTATTCGGAAAATGGATATTTTTTGCGTTTATAAATGTTCGTTATCTAAAAACCAGATTTTTCTGATTCTGTAATAATTTGATAGCAATAAGATACTTTTTTAATTATATATATTTTTATTTATTTTTTTAAAAATGGTGAATGCTCCAATGGATTTGATTATTATCTTAAAATCAAACTTTTTTGATTCTTTAATAATTTAATAGCAAAAAGACTTCTTATCTATTCGGAAAATGGACAATTTTCGAATTTATAAATGTTTGTTATCTAAAAACCAGAGATTTCTGATTCTGTAATAATTGCAATAAGATAATTTTGTAATCATGTATTTTTATTTTCAAAAAATGGTGAATGCACCAATTGATATATTTCACAATTCTATCTTTATACAATTTTGTTATAAAATGTTTCAGTAATTAATAGCGCAGGACCAAAGCTTTTTTGAAAAAAGAAAATTCTCTACCGTAAAAATTTGCTACAAAAAGAAGAAAAAATTGCAACCTTTCAATTGAAAATATTTAATTTTTTTCGACAACTGTTAATATTTCATGATCTATTCAATTTTGAAATTCCGGTGAAATTGGTAAACTTAAAAGACTTTAAAACGTTTTGTTTGATCAAAATTTCAAGTCCGTTAAAATTTTTTTCGACTTAAAAAATCCAAAACTTAAAAAACGGTTTTTCGCCATTATCTTGAAAATATGAGATTTTGTTAATAATTGGCCTCAAACAAAATTGTAGAATTATTTAATACCTACAACTTTGCAGCAGACAAAAAATATCCTGTGGCTATCTGAAATTTCTATACTTTTAAATTGAATATTTAAAGAGTGTAAAATTAAATAAGCCATATTATTTAGTTGGATCTTTAACTTTGTCAGATGCTTGCAAAACTATTTTTCAAAAAAATATTTGAGGTAAGTTGAAATTTTAACGGGATACTATTTATAATAAAAAAATAAACTAAAAGAGACAGATCATTTTGATGGGATCTTTTATCTGCCAGGTGATCGTGAAAGTTAAGTATGCGTATGAGTGAGAAGTGCTATACCGGGTGGCTCAGGAGGTCGGCCCAAGTTTATATCTTCAATCAATTATTTTAAAATTTGCGATGGTCATTCTAGACCTAATTTTAAGTTAAGTAAACTAAAAATTTAAAAAGGCGGACTTCTGGTTTCTTTGAAATTGGCTTAAAAACTGACTTTTCAATTGATACACCCAGAATATTTTTATATATTTGGATTCTACAAGTCAAATTATGTATAATTTATATCTCAAAAATGATTTTGGCTGTCAAAAATAAAAATTATTTTTAAGTGATTTTTTTTTTAATTTCACAATGTATTTAAAAAACCATTTCTACATTTGATTTATAATGAAACCGCCAATTTAATGACTAAATGACCAACCACATTTTTCATTTAAAAAAATTTAGTTTTTTATTAAAAAACGGTTGTGGACTAATAAAAATACTAATCAAATGAAAAATATTTAAATTTATGCAAAAGTAATATTTTTTAGAAATATCCGATCACCTTTTTAGAGGTTTAGACTAACTCGCAGCTACCCCGATTAGAAATAATTTTAATTTTTGGCAGCCAAAATCATTTTTGACGTATGAATTACACGTAATTTGACTTACAGAATCCAAATTTTGCAAAATATACTGAGTATTCCATTTGAAATTTCAGGTTTTATGCCAGAGAGAGAGAGAAAGAGAGAGAGTTTATTGACAGCGGTTTGCGTGATGAAATTTTTTTAATATATTTGAAAAATAATTGTGGCTTTTGGAAAAAAAAAAATAACAAAAATTGATTAATAGTGTAAAGTTGTATTTTTCGAAGTTCTCTTTTTGGGTTTAAAAAAAATTGTCATTACAAATTACTATCTATGAATACTAGATGTACTTTGAACCAGAAATGATTAATTTTCCTTTAAGAGCAAATTTTTGAAATTTTAGAAATTATGCTGAATTAAAAATTTCAAATTTCTTTTAAACAAAAAAAGTATACAATATAATAAATTGTACACTATTAAAATGACAATAAAAATACTATAAGTGATAATTTTATGAATATATAAAAAAATAGTGGCTCTCAGAAAAAATAAAAAAAATTGAAAAATAGTGTAAAGTTTTTTTTAAATTTCAAAATTAATATTAAATTATAAGTTTAAAATTTCTTTAAACTTCCATAACAAAAAAACTATACAAGATATTAAACTAATATATAAAAATATTATAAATAAAATGTTTTTCTAAATACTCGAAATATAATTATGTTTTTTAGAAAGAATTGACGAAATTTATTGTAAAGTCGATATTTTTTTTATAATTAAAATTCTTCTTAAAAAATCTCTGATTCAGAAAGATCAAAAAAAAATAAATCATTTAGCTCAAAAACAAATTTTGAAAGACCAATTAAGAAAAAAATTCTATGACAGCAATATAAAATTAATTTTATTATGATCAAAGAAGCCAGAATGAATAATATAGGTTCATTTAATAAAAAATAAGTCTCTATTACTATTAAATAGCGGGAAAGTATTATATTTGCTACTTCTCATATTTTAGTTCAGTTTACACTTAATTAAAAAATCGTGAATATTAATTTACGATAATTATAAAATTATTAATGTATGTATCGAAAAGATTAAGTTCTGCATTATTTGCAGTATACATTTAATATTACGATAATTTCATGATATATAAAGGATGAATACCTACATATTAGTACTCATTCTGAAAACTAAAATTAAGAGCTCAAAATGAAAATTGTTATTGGATATATGTTCCTTATTTTTGTACTAAATGTACTAAATAATGTAGAAGGTAAGTAAAAATATTAATAAAAATTATATTATTCCACCTTTAAAATGATTTTTTTATTTATTTAATTTGAAACTTCGTCAGATGATGACGAAAATTAAAATAAATAATGTATGTCTTTTCTATATTAATATATTTTTTTGCCAATTGCAACTAGAAGACTAAAATATTAATCAGTTACCAGCTTTATTTTACTAATGTTGGGAATTATTAGTATAATTTTAAGCATAAATCAATTAGTAATTATTTCCTGTAGAATATAATAGACTCTATAGAGTGTAGCAAATTTTTGAACTTGTAGTTTTCATTTTAAAAATTTGTAAAAATTAATTATTTTTGTCAACAAACCCAAGAATTTAATATTTTATTTTTAATTAAAATATTTTAATGTTTAAAAAGTGCTACTAAAAAAATATTTTTGCTACTTATATATCCAGTTCAATTTTACTTATTTTATTTAATTATTCTTTTATTTAAAAATATAAAAAATTAATTACTTCTGGTACCAAACAGAAAAATAAAATGATGTATTAAATAAGAAAGTACCTAAAAAAAAGTTTCTGAAGTTTTTAAAATAAATTTTGCAAATAACAAATTATTGAGGTTCTGATTAAATGGAATTAAAATTTATTAAAAATATTGGATGATAAAATATATTTTTCTATTACCGTGTGTAAATTACTTTACACATACTTTGTCGCAAAGTTCAACTTTACGCACTAGTGCATAAAATGAAATACTACTGCTTAAAATAAAGTATTTTACGCACTAGTACGTAAAGTAGATTGCTTATTTTTTAGTTATTACCTACATATTTTTTGGTAGCAGAAAAATATAGGTTGGAGCTATAAATAACTATAATTTGATAAATATTTTTTTAGCTGAGAAGGTTACTTGCATCATAGGTAAAATTCCATTCGGACCGGTCAAGCTTAATGATGCTGCATGTGCCGCTGAGTGCTATGCCAGGGGAAAGAAAGGAGGATATTGCGATGGACTCACTTGTCGTTGCAAAAATTAATTAATCCAGGAGCTCTTTAAAAAAGTTTGCAATAAATGATTATTAAGCATATTATTTTTTTTTCTTTTACAATTCTACTATACCTAGTTGAGTGAGATGCTTGTGGACAAAACAGCATAACCAAAAACCAAATTAACTATTATAGGTGTTTTTCCGTTTATATAGGCAATAATCTCAACATCCCATAAACTGTTTTTCTTATTATTTTGAAAGGTTTAAGTGCTTGTAAAAAATATTTTCCGTTGGAGTCTATTTGTTGGTAATAACTCCAAGTTATTGATTTAATTGTTTAAGTACAGAAACTAATCCAAGGAATAAAAAATACAAACAATAATAAACCTATACGATACTACTAAATATTTTTAAGAAAAATATTAACAAATATAAGGGATCCTTTTGTCAGATTTTGTTAAACCAATACATTCATTATGACGGTAGGAATTGCAAGCACTGCAAAATCAACTTTTTTTAGATTTGAAGGTTTGTTGTTTTGTAGTGGGTTAAAAGATCTTTCTTAAGAACTTGCGCTTTGCTTTTAATTGCTGGATTCCTTCTAAGTTTAGTACATTTTTCTGAGAAACCTTATGTCGGTAGCATCTCACAAAAGGAGGTTGTGTAGAATTTGTTTGTAACTGCCTTTGTTATCACTCTCTTCAGATGAGTCAAAGTTACTTAAATTGATATGACCTGAATCATCACAACTTTCGGTTAGCTCCCTTATAGTACGCTTATTTTTCATTTTATTTAATATTATCATTGTTTTATATTCTTATTCAAAAATAGAGACCACGAAGTTTGGTAATTTATAAAATGTTTGTATTATATTTACTTTATGTTAACTTTTAGGGTTTTTCTTTGGACCAAACCTTTTTGGAGCAAGTTGTTTCTCTTTGGATTTCGGAGTAAGTTTTCTTTAGGACTACAAGTTTTTTGAAGCAAGTTAACGTGTCTACTGATCCTACAAGCTTGAAAAAAAAACCCTTCAAGAACCAAGATAAGTTGAATTTTAAGGAAAAAAGAAAATGTTTTTTTGTTCCTCTATTTAGAATAAAACAAATATAACGTTTAATTTGAGTTTAATTTCTTTAAACCCACAAAAAGAAAGAAAGGAGGGATTTTGAAATATATCATAGTTTTTTTTGTCAATCGTTTCTAATTACATCAAAAAATCAATTATACTGGCGTCCAAAAATTTTTTGTTTAGTATCTTACTTTGCATATATTTCAAATTCTATTTGTGGAACGAAATCATAATAAAAAGAACTGAAATTAACTAAAATAAAGTATCATTTCGGCTCTTTACCCCTTGAGCCTGCTTTTTCAATAAATTATTTGAGCCCCTCGCATTTGTAATCCTAATCGCTATCCTTAGTTTTAAAAATTATATATATTAAAGAATAATGAAATAATTTTTTTAAATATTTTTACTTTCCTTAATAAAGTTGGCATCGCCCAATATTTGAAGGTGGAGGTTAAAATTTTTCATGAGAGTCTAATTAATAATAAATAATAATAATAGTAGCAGCAAAAGATTGCAGAGATCCGCTCACATCGGCAGCAGTCTATATAGAATTCCATGCAGTTATGTAAGATCCTTCTAGAAAACACCGACCGACAATAGAAATACACAAACATAAAGAAAACTTTAATAGAAAGGAAGAAACAGTAACATTATTTAGGATCTGCTACACAGCGCTAAAGAGCAGGAAACTTAAACCGCAGATACGCATATAAATAGCACATTCAAAGAAAAGTTAATACATTGCCACTGAAGATAGCTGCCGTAGTTGCAGTTGAAACGTTTAGAAGTAGTAACAAAAAAACTATTCCACTCTGGTCAAACTAATTTAAAAATAATAAATTTTGACGATATGAATTTTAAAAAATCCACAGTTACCAATGTGTCTAAAAAAAATATTTCCACTGTTGTCAAATTAATTTTAAACTAATAAATTTTGACGTATGGGATCATAAAATAAAATTACATTTATAAAATATAGAAAATAACATAAAAATTAAAATCTTTATAACAAATTAACATAATTTTTACAGGATTTCAAACATTCTCATAAAATATTTTACAAAGCTAAAAATATTAGGAAAACCAAATATAAAAGAGTTGGTTACAAAAAATTGAAAAATAAAATTCAAACTACTCAAAGTTCTAGGAAATTTTACATCTGTATTTTGGGACTTTCACTAATTTATTATAATAAATAAAGGTGAAGAGTCCTAAAGTAGGGATGTAAAATTCGAAAGAATATAATAAATAAGGGTGAAGAGTTCTAAAGTAGGGATGTAAAATTCGAACGAACCCTTAGAGGTAACCATGTTTTATTAGTGACTTAATTTCTTTTTGTACCCAGTGTCTTCCTTGCACTTGTAGGTTAAACAATAATGTAAAAAAGATAATAATTGATAATAAACAGACATGTGTGTATCTAATCCTATAATGGAGTAGTTTACCATTTTTTTATGAATGAGACTGAAAATTTAACCAAAACTGAACAAAAGTGTGATAGTGAAAGATATCTCAAAAACTAACAAAGTTATAACATTTTTAAGTTTCGCTTGGCATTTTGTCCGATTCAGTGGCCTGACGTCATTTCTCCTAACTAGTGTACAAGACAGGATTGTAAACAAAGCGACATACCGTACTTCTTTATTCTCGTTATTCCTCGCGTAGGATATTAGTTAAAGATCCAGAGCAGAAAAGGTATAAGTTCAACTATTTTTCTCGTACGTTGCACGGTTGACGAGATAAACAATAAAATCTCTTCTATAGAAGATTATAGAAATTTAAAATATTCATTAGAAGAGCGCGTTTGTGCTACTTTTTTATCAAAAAAATTTATATCTTCACCATTTTGAAAATATTGAAACAATTCATGACACTTTTTTCATGTCTTAATTATTATAAAATTAATTCGCTTGAAACTTTTTTCGATGTGACCTTCATGGGTGGAACTGGACGTGGTTGAAATTTCAAAATTATCATATCTCCGTCATTTTTTAAAATAGAAATTTTGTTTTGCTTAAAATGACTTCTCTCTACATTTTAAGCCACCGATAATACGATTAAGTGAAAAAATTGTCATGTCCGTCGGTCTGGATGTATGTGGAGGCATACTCAAGAACCAGAGGTATAAATATATTTTTTCTTTACCTGCTTATTTCTAAGATATATTATTTTTTACTTTCTCTGTTTTTTTTATGCTTCGTTTATTTAATAGTCTTAATTGTCAAGGTCTAGTTACTTTTAAATGTTTCTATAGCATCTGTCCTGGACCAATTTTTACTTTAAAAAAATACTTTTAATTACTAATAGGTCAAAATGTAGCACCAACAAACTTAACCCATACACTTTCCTCATTTATTCAATAAACAATAATTAATAATAAAAATAATTTGTTATTCTAAAATATTTTGCTATACATTTAAAAAGATACTTGATACTGTATTAGAAAAGTATAAAAAAAATAGATTATAATATGTTTAATAATATTTATTTATTGACAACTTTTTTTATAAGGAGCTACTGGATTAATTAATTTTTGCAACGACAAGTGAGTCCATCACAATATCCTCCTTTCTTTCCCCTGGCATAGCACTCAGCTGCACATGCAGCATCATTAAGCTTGACCGGTCCGAATGGAATTTTACCTATAATGCAAGTAACCTTCTCCCCTAAAACAAAATATTTATAATTTAGTATAATCATTATTTATTTATTTATTCACTGATGAGAAATGGTATAATAGGACATATTTAAATTTTTATTTAAAGGAAAGAAATTGTATAAACGATAATTCTTCCTCAGAGAATCCTTCTAAATGGATTGTCCGGGAAAAACTATCCGGAAAGGATTATCCGGGAAGAATTGTCCGGAGAAAGATTGCCATGGATTTTACATAAACGATTAAGAATTTAGTACGATTAGTAGAAATGATGTTAACTGTTTTACATTACAGGATATTATCATTTGTACCAATAGAAGTTCTGTAATATAAGAGTTTATATTTTTAAGGCTTTTAATTAAAGCTTTAGTGTTACTTTGATTCTATATGATAATCAGGTAGATCATGGCATGGAGTAAAAAAGTAGAGGTTCCAGCACAGACCCTTGAGGGACATCTATGTTCATTTCAATCATATTAGATTTAACATATATAAATTTTAGAGATATTTTCGTGTTTATAAAAAGTTTATCAGCAATTCCAAAATACACCAAGCCGAGATTATAAAATTTTCGTTCAAGGAATTTAAAGTTCAAAGGATCAAAAGTACAAGTGAAAAAATATATCTGCAATAAATTTTCCTTTGAAAGGCTGCTAATTAAAAATTGAAAATTTGCAAAAATCTTGCTGAAATTTAGTTAATAATGCTAAAATGATTTAGAAAATCATCCGTTTTGTTTTATTTAAACGGTTTAGGAAAAACATTCATTATTTTTTAATCTGGATCAGATATAGCCAGTTTTTATACTAGATCAATTTAATAGATGTGCAAAATGAACTATAATAGATTTCTTAGTGTCCTGTAAAGTTTTTATTCCACACTTTTTGGTATTTTTAAAAAAAGTTAATGATGATTAATATTACTTTTTTTAGGAACTGAATTGAAAAAAAAGTTTCTAGGTTCAACTGATTTCTACTATAAAATATTAGTAAAATATTCAATAAAAATTTACCTCATTTTTTTGTATTAACCAAATGCTATACTGTTTTTATCCAATTATTGGATAATTATTCTTAATTTATTAATTCTGTATCTGTTTCTGGCTTACTGACGTAGTGTTTTCAGATCAAATAAATAAAAAAATTAACCGCATAAAAATAATAATGTAGCTTATTTTTTTGGTACCAAAATTAATGAAAATTGTATATTTAGCGTAAAATTAAATATATTGTTTAAAATTTTACGTACCTTCTACACCTGTGTTGACATTAAGTACATTTAGTACAAAAAGGAGAAATATATATCCAATAACGAATTTCATATTGAACTCTTAACTTTGTGTTCAGAATGAGTAAAAGTATGTAGACATTTAGTGTTTATATATTATAAAATTATCTTGTTAATAAATGTTTATTACAAATAAAACAGCATATAATCAAAATACAGATACATAAATTAATAATTTTAAGTAAATTAGTGACGTTAATGAATATATTTTATTTAGACTTAAACTGAATCTAAAAAAATATAAATAATACTTTCTAGCTATTTAAGAATAATAAACCTAATTTTTTGGCAAAAAAAGTAGCAAATAACTAAACAAAAAAAAATGGAATAATTGTCAAAAAAATAAATATACTTATATAAAAAGTTAAGAATAAGAAAAATAGCTGTCATAAACAATCAATTAAAGATTTCAGGATATCTTACAAAAAATATTAAATCGGTATAATTATTTATTTATTTTTGTCGTCAGCTTCGCTATAGGTTGGAAATTAAAAAGAACAATTATGACTTCTGTTCTACTGATGCTATTATCTTCATATTTAGTTTGTATATACCTTAGATCACTATATCTCTTTTGATTAAATTTAAATTCTGCGGTTTAAAAGCAATCAGAGATATGAGAATCACAGTGTCGCATATATTTCGATTAACTTTTTTTGTTGCCAAACATTATTCGCATAGTATACAATGTTTTCAAAATAAATTTTCATTTCAAGGATGTGACACTTAATATTGTACCTGTGACATGAATTCGGCAAAGGTGACAGGATAATCCTTCCCGGAAAGTTCTTTCTCAGACAATACTTCCCGGACAATTATTTCTTATGATAATCTTTTTCGGCAACAATCCTTTTTCCGCGACAATCCTTCCCAGACAATTCTTCCCAAAACAATTCTTACCTATAACAATTTACCCACAATTATTTTTAGAATTAATCAAGACAACAAACCATTAGTTTTCTAGAGATTTCATTTCTGATCCTTTACAAAATTTATCATATAAAAAATATTCAAATGTATTTTTTAGGTATTTCATAAATATTATAATTCAGTCAAGTAATTTATTTTTAAATACCTACATAAAAATAATAACCGGTTTGCATTGCTCAATCTAATCTTTTTTTAGAAAAAATATTGATTGTTAAATAGTGAAGAATTATCGTGAAGAAGAATTATCGCTGAGAATTGTCATGGGAAATAAATGTTATGGAGAAGAACGGTCCGGGAAGGATTATCAGGAAAATATTATCCGAAACAGATTATCCTGGAAGGATTATTCGGAAACGATTGTCCTATGAAGAATTGTCCGGGAAGGATTTTCCGGAAAGGACCATCCGGGAAGGATTATCGGGAAAGTATTATCCAGGAAGGATTATCCGTAAAGGACTGTCATGGAAAGAACTGTCCGGCAAAGATTATCCGTAAAGATTAATCTGGAAAATATTATCCAGAAAGAATTATCCTGAATTATTACCTGGAAAGGACTGTCCTGGGAAGGATTATCCGGAAACGATTTTCCGGAAAGTATTATTCGGAAAATATTTTCCTGAAACTATTATGTGGAAAGGATTATCCGGGAAGGATTGTCCGGGAAGGATTTTTCGGATAGGATTGTCCTGAGATGGATTTTGTAGCCATAATTTTTATTCTACTTTGATATTAATTAGTTTTTATAGTTTAAGAAGGAAGGATTATCCCAAAAATATTATCCGAAAAGAATTATCCTGAAAGGATTATCCGGAAGGGATTATCCTGGGAAGGATTGTTCATAAAAGATTATCTGAAAAGGAAAATATTTTCCAGCAAGGATTATCTGAAAAGGATTGTCCTAGGAAGGATGGTCCGGCAACCATTATCCGGAATGGATTGACCTTTCAAAAATTCTTTTAATATAAAAAAATGACTTTTCTATTTATTATTTTTCACCTTTCATCTGTTTTTTCCTAAAAAAAATTGTTTCTTACTTGATTAATTTACGAAAAAATTATCTTTTAACCAATAAATTATAAAGTTCAATAATTTATACAAATAATTTTATTAGAATTTATATTTATTAAATACAATGGTAATTCAAAAAAAATGTTCATAATAAAGAATTGTCATGGGAAAGAATTTTTATGAGGAAGAATGTTCCGGAAAGGATTATCCGGGAACGATTATCATCAAAATATTATCAGGAAAGGATTATCCTGAAATGATTATCCGGAAACGATTGTACTGCGAAGTATTGTCAGGGAAGAATTATCCGGGAACGATTATCCTGAAAATATTATCCTGAAAGGATTATCCGGAATGGGAAGTTTTGTCCTGGAAAGCATTGTCCTGGGAGGGATTGTTCGGTATGGATTTTCTGGAGAAGATTTCCCGGGAACGAATGTCCTGGGAAGCATAATCCGGAAACGATTTACCTGGAAGGGTTATCCGGAAAGGATTATACTGAAAGTATTATCCGGAAAGAATTGTTCTGGGAAGGATTGTCCTGTAAGAATTATCTGGAGAGAATTTTCCGTGAAGGATTGTCCGTGGGAAGGATTATCCGCGAAAGATTATCCGGAAAATATTATCCGGAAAATATTATCCGGAAAATATTATCCGGAAAATATTATCCGGAAAATATTATCCGGAAAATATTATCCGGAAAATATTATCCGGAAAGGAATGTCCTGCGATGGATTGTCCGGTAAGGATTTTCTGGAGAGGATTGCCGGGGACGGATTGTCCTGGGAAGGATTATCCGGGAACGATTATCCGGAAAGCATTATCCTGAAAGGATTGTCCTGCGAAAGATTGTCCGGTAAAGATTTTCTGGAATGGATTGTCCGGGAAGGATTGTCCTGTGAATAATATTAAATGATATAAATATAATAATTAGACATAATTTTTTTTCTATTTTCATTAATTTTTATCCAGTTTAAGACACTCTGTATAGAACAGAACAATAGTAAATGCGTTATAAACAGAATTGCGGTTTATTAATTACCAAATGTAATCCGTCGGTCAACATAGGATAATTGAATTGTTAATTAACGAATAAATAATAGTTACATACAATCATTATTCAAAAAAATTATTGATAATTGGTTAGTCTACAGAGAGAAATAATATTAATACTAAACTCGTTTATCATTAACATGCGCTTTGTGTACTTTGAACAATAAAATCATCGATTTTTTTATTTTTAAGCACATTTTGTTTTAATATTTCAATTTTTGTTTTTAGACATCAATTCTTTTTTTGAAGCGGTATTTAATAATTTTATTTTTTCAACGGGATTATTTAATATTTATTGTTTTAAATGTATGCTTTAGGGAGTTACTAACTTGTAATACTTATACTATATTTTAATAATACAATTTAGCTTGAGCAAAGTAATGACCGGTTCTATTATTGATTTACAATAAATTTAAACCCACGTGTTTGTGAATTGTTGAAGTGGATAATTGTTGATGTATGCATTTGTTTACAGTTTGAATAATATAAATTCACGGTTACGGAAATTTGAATGCATTACATTAATTTTAATTAATTAGAATCAATAAAATATAAACGGTTATAGGTTAACAAGGAATAAGTTCCTTAAGTGAGTTAATCTCTCTTTCTCTTTCGCTCTGCTCCCTATTTTTTGTTCATAATTTGTCCCTATATTTTCCCATTTTTTATATTTTTTCCTAATTTCTCTATTTTTCTCATTTTCTTCTATATTTTTCTTATTTTTTTTCTACATTTTTCCGTATTTCTTCCTATTTGTCCCTATTTATAGCTATTTTTCCATATTTTTACATGTTTTCTATATTTTTCCCCATTTTTTTTTCATTTCATTATTTTTTACTAGTTTTTACATTTTCTATATTTTTTCTTATATTTATTTCTTTTTCAGTATTTCCCTCCTATTTTATCTATTTGTCCCATTTGTATCTTTCCATATTTTCCCTAATTTGCAATATTTTTTAATAAAGGCTCTGATAAAAACATTTTGTATCAATAAACAGAGCTGAAATACTCGCCTGTTTTATTATAGTTTATTAAAAACTTACTTCTTTATTAGAGAAGAAAATATTAACATAAAGGTAATCGAGTGCTTTGTGTTTCTGAAAATGACGTAAACATCAAACTGTTTTTAATCGCTCCATTAAATTCTAAGAAAACTGAAGTTCCGCATTTTATTTTCCCGGCCCCAAGGGAAATTATAGTGATAGAAATATCCATTCTGAGGTCCCCCAAGAAGATTGAAACCATTCACAGAGAATGGTCTGTCTGTGTGTCTGATAACTGCCGAACCGTTTGACCAATCAGGCTGAAATTTGGTATAAATGGTTGGTGGGTGCCTTAAATACGACAATTAGGTTTTGGTATAAATTAGAAGAGTAAAAGGTACTCAAGACAAACATTGGTTGCGTACACATGTAAGATTTTTTGTTCTTTTTAAATTTTAAGGACAAACAATACACTTTAGTGCAGAATGTTTTATTGAAAAGATTTAGAGCATTTGTATCATACTTTTTCCAGAATGTCCAATAGAAAAAATGTGCATTTAGGTTTTCCGCAGCTTTTCTAAATTTTTAGGACAAACAATGCATAGTTTAAGGGCAAAAAATATACACATTTGGTTCTCGGGCCTTTTTTAAATTTGAAGTCAAACAATGCACTTTAGTGCAATATGTTCTATAGTACAAAGTTGTAAAGCATAAAATTTGTGGTTGTAGAAAAAGAATAGTGTGTAATGCGTGCAGAAAGACAATTTTTCACTTCTTTGATATGCGGCACTGGCTTCGGCTCGTGCCGCAACATTTTCAAACTCGTGAGAAATTAAAACCTTTCTGCACTTGTTGCATAATATACTTTTTTACATTTAATTGTTTTAAAAAACAAATTTCCTGGAATAAAAAGAGTCAGTATTTAAAATTTTAAACCATGTTCTCTTTTGTTTCAGCTTCAATGGTTTTCACTATGGTGCTCTTAGCTCTTTCTTCACTTGGAATACTTACAACATGTCTTTTACTTTTTGGTTTATATAGGGTGAGTTAAAGTATATTTTTTTTTTATAAAAAAAATGTAAAATTTATAAAAATTGATATAAAATAATAAATTGATAATAAAAAAATATCAGCCTTTAAACTGGTCCGTTTTTAGGCGCCATTTTTCCAATCACCTATTTTCAAAACTCCCGGAAAACTTTCTAGTTAACCTCTTTATTGAACATCAAATGACTGTGTTACTAAATTTTAAATAAATCAAAATGTTACTTTAGAAACCAAACTTGTCCCCATTAAATATTATTTATTTTAAAAGTCTAATTTTTTGTAGTAGAATACAGGTTTGAATTTAATTAAAAAAAAAAAACTATTTCTGGGGCTCAAGCGAATGTATTATTTTCTCGATACCGAAAAAAATTTCTTATTGCCACTTTTTATCACTTTTCTCTAAGTTTCTGAGTTCCCAGAGTACGAAAAAGCAAAAAAAAATCCTCTCCGGACTTCTTTCTGTCTGTCTCTATCTATCTGTATAGATGTAAACAATATAACTGTCTAACAAAAGTTCCGATCGAGTTCCGGTTTTCACTCTACTAATTAGTTTTCTCACTGGAAAAACAGGAAATATATATATGAGAAGCTTGGCCAGGATCGCACTAGCCATTCTGGTACCCCATGAGCTGAAATCCCGAAAGTCTGCACCGCACCGTTTGAGCGCCCATATAGAAATCTATAGATATTGTTAGAAGCCAAAACTGTGTTTTTTTAGGTTTCGTCACTATTAACATCAATTTCATCAGGTTAATATTATTATTTTACTCATGACCCATATTGGTATCTGATGGGATTAGTTGTTAAATAATTTTATTATTAATCATATTCGAAATTTTTATAATAAAATTAATATAGTTCTTTCTTTATTTTGCAGGATTCCAAATACATGTTGATTCCATGGATATGTAACATAATAGTTTTTATTTTAGCAGATTTTACCTACGTTATTTATAGTTTGGTAGTCCATGCGGTAAGTTATTTTTTTATTTCTATAAGATAGGATTATTTATAATTATTTATAATAAGGGTTAAATGGGATTAAAAAAAAAAACATTTATTGGAAATTAAAAGTTTTTTTTTTAATGTTGCTACTACTACTACTAAGTAACGGTATTTACATATCGCTATAAAAAGTAGCAAAAAGTAAAATTTGTAACCATAATTATTTTTATTTACTAATTTATTAATAATTAATAAATTAAATAAAAAAAAATTGTATTCTTACTTTTTTGAGACTCTTTAGGTGTGGTTTCAGAAATAAATATAGTTGTCAAGTATTTATCAATCATAAGAGTTTATGGACGCCTGTTTATTCTTGAAATTATTTTAGATCCTAAAGAAAAAACAAAAAAGGACTATTGATATTAAATCTATTGATTATTAACCATAAACAATTTAGTATAGTAAATAAAATAAAAAATGTTTACAATGTAGCACATTTATTTTATTTAATTAAGTCTATTGAAGATTCTTACTAACACGTAAAATTATCACAAAACTAACAGACAATTGGCATTATATCAAATAATATAGAAGTTTTACGGTTACATGCATAAAAACTCTTTAGCAGAAACATCTTTCTTTTATTATCAACATAAATGAGCCACTTTTATGTTTCGGTTTTATTAGAAAAAGTATCGTTTTTGTTTACGAGTAATTTTAAGAATGACATTCGCGTTTTATGCTGCAATGCAATTAAAACTACTTCAAGCAGAATTACAAATTTAATATGAATATATACATTAAAACAATGTTAAACTTATATACTATAGTTAATTTTTATGTATGAGGGATTAATAAATCCTAATATGTATTGTTAAATATACTACGATAATTTTCAAATATTTTTTTAATACTACTTAAAATTTACTCACAATGATAAAAGTAGATTATTATTAATTTTTCCATCAAATGTAATGTAATTCTTGGTAGGTTAACAGCCAAGAATTATAGCTTTTTACTATTAAAGCCGACTTGGAAGAACCACTCAGTTGTTTTGCAGAACTGAGACCGCACGAATAAATGAATAAACTATTTTTTTGAATATGAAGATCTTTTCTATGCTTATTTATTTGTTCAAAACTGGATAATTTTTATCGAAGAACCACTCAGTTGCTTTGCATAACTGAGACCGCACGAATAAATGAATAAAATATTTTTTTGATTTTAAAGATATTTTCTGTGCTTATTTATTCGTTCAAAACTAGATAATTTTTGTCAAAGAACCACTCAGTTGTTTTAGAAAAATTACATATTAGTTGGCGCATTCAGCACTCTTGCATTTAATTTTAACTTAAAATCAAAAATATTTTATCGAGAAAGTATAATGAACTGTTTGTACCACTACTGAAGAAATCATTAATTCGTCACGAGATCCTTAAATTAATTTGATTGGTTAAATCAGAGTGATGTGTTGGTTTTGAGAGGCCGCATTTGGGTAAAATTCTGTATATTTCAGCTATATTGTTAATCGTAACAATATGTTTTTTGTTACGTATTGTTTGGTTTCGGCTATGCCTGTTATCGCAGTTATCATTTTGTTGTAATCTATGACACCATGTATAAATATTGGTGTTGGTTTTAGATTTTCATCTCCTTTTTTATCCTTGTTATTGGTTCCACTTTCAATGTTTTTCTAGTACTGAAAATTTGTTACTTGTTATTATTTTCTGGTTGGTTGTAGGTTGTTTAATGTAAGGTTGTTTCCTTTTCTTAGGTTGTACTTGCTGCCATTAATTGGTAGCTGATGCTGTTTCTTTTTCATAAAACGTTATTTTAATTTGTTGATAATAGTTATTTAGTAATAATTGTGATATTCTACGAATAGAATTTGAAATATATTAAAAAGTAAAATATTAAATAAAAAAAAATTTTGGACGCCTGTCTAATTGATATTTAGATGTATTTGGAATCAATTGACAAAAAAAAACTATGTAATATTTCAAAATCCGTCTTTTCTTTCTTTTTGTGGGTTTAAGGAAATTAAGCTCAAATGAAACGTTATATTTGTTTTATTTTATAAGAAAAATTTTACAATTCATAACAGACTTTTTCTTTTTATTTATTTGGAAAATTTAGCTTGGTTGTGTTCTTGTTTTCGAGTTTCTTTCAAAAATTTCCTTAATCCAGCAGTAAGCCAATAGCAGATTCTGATCCCGTGAGAAAAGAAAACTCGTTCCACAAGATTCGCTCCAAGGAAAAAGCTTGTATCAAAGAGGAATCGTTCCATAAAAAAACAAATGTTAAGTCCAAAAACCCTACGATCCCAGACAACGATCGAGAAATTCCCTCCAACAATTAGATATAATCGACTTCACAAGGATGCCATATTGCTATAAGGCAAATCTTCCCTGCTTGCTGTTACTATTATCGATAAATATGACACCACACCATAGAAAAACAATATTCACCTGTCAGAATGACTTGCAGCGTTTATTCTTTGCCGACAGTAAAAGCTGTATTATAAACTTTGTAATTGATAAGCTATCATTTATTAATAATGCTTTTGAAATAATAATTTCCTTGTGTTAAAAAACGAGTAAAAAACTTCAAACCGAACCATGCGTTAAAAAAATACAATCTTCTGTCGCCAAACACGTCTCCGGTACACAGTAATTTATTTTTAGCTTTGTAGACGCAAATTTATAAAAATAAACACTCACAATGTATATAAAGAGAACGTAAAATCCGTTGCTCATTATTTTACATTGAATTAAAATTCATAACCACATTTCATTCAGTTTCTACCTGCTATGCAGAATTTAAAAAAAAAAAGGAGCATAAATCATAACTGTGTAAACAGCTAGAAGTACGAGCACCATATTCACTTAAAATATACTCAATTTACTGGGCACTGCACAAAGGGTAAACTTTGTAACTCGAGATAACCGCAGTCAAAAGCGTATGAATAATTTTATATGATAAGTACACTATTAAATTATTAAATAAAAAATCTTCATAAAACAAAAATTATTTCTTCTAAATCAACTTTAAAAAAAATTATGACGTGTCAAGGGCTTTTGGACCAGAACACTTTAATGGTGTCATAAATCAATAGATATTGAATATATGAGACACCATTGAGAGGCAAGAGGGAAGCAGGTAGAGACATTCAGATATAAGACACTTTTATAATAATGTATAAAAATATACATAAAAAAACTACAAACTACAAAATAATAAATATAACCCTTTTTATAAGTACGCTTATGGAGATTTAGCGGTTTATAAATTTAAAAATTTTCATCGCAGCTCATGCACATGTAGGTCAATAAATTTGTTTCTGGTTTTAACCAAATCGCACAGATGGAGTTTTGGTTTAATCGAAAATAAAAGAGTTTTTAACCAAATTTAAACGTTTGCTTAATCATTCTTAATACAGGGTAATTATCCATTCTAAATTTTTAAAAACATGAACAAGCAATTATCTGAAATTTTTTTTACTCAAAGGAAATAGGTCATCCTTGAATTAAACCATAAAAATTTAAATTGTACTGTCAATCTAAAATTAATTTCAAACAGAAAACTGAAAAAAAGGAAAAATTATTAAATTGAAAAAAATAAAAACAATTAGTAAAAAACAAAAAAAAATAGAAAAGAAAAGGAAATAATAGTGAAAAACAGGGAAAAATTTAAAAAAAATTGGGAAAAATAGGCAAAATGGGAAAAAATAGGGAATATGGGGAAAAACATGATAAAAAGAAGATAAAAGTAGGATAAAAAATGGAATAATGGAAAAAATAGGAAAAAATGGAAAGAAATACGAAAATAGGTAAACATAGGCAAAAATAGGAAAAATCCGGAAAAAAAGTAAAAAGTAAAAAAAAATAAAAACAGGGAACAAAATGAAAAATAAGGAAAAATAGAAAAAAAGGCATAAACATAAACATTAAAATTTAATAAATTACGGTCGAATTTCGACCACTAGTTATATTAATTTTTTACATTTGTTTTACCTAAAGATCCCAAATATTATACAGACTGATCAACTTATACTCTGGAGTTTAATATCTCCGTTATTTTGAGGGATGCGAAAAAAATTTTAAACAAAAATTATAGACAGAGTCAAGCTCCGTAGTATAAAATAATTTCGCAATATACACGGTGTTTCATAAAGTCGCAGCATACCAAAGTTTTTTTTTTTTTAATTGAATACCCCATATATTATCTCGAATTTTAATTTTGCGGTAATATATAGGGTTTTATCAGGTTCTACAGGATACTAAATTTTATGCGAAAATCTTAATGAAATCGTCACCCTGTGTTATTTCAAATCAACAAATAAGGGTTAATATCTTAAGACCAGAATAATTTCATAGTAGTCTAGTTTTGTTGCAACTCATCATGGTTTTGACATCTTTAACGAAGTTACTTAACTACTGTGATAATTAACTTCGAATATAAGGTCAGTCATAAGATTTGTAATACCCGTCGAAGTCTGGACTTACTCACGTACGGGTTTTTTCATACCCAGCCAACCTTATGGTATACCGCAGCCGAAGTCGATTTGGCCAGTTCCAGTAGCAGTTACAGTCCCAGTTCGAGTAAAAGCTCCATATCCAGCGACCTTTAGAGATAGGTCAAGCTGAAGGGAGCAAAACCAAGTTTAATTATTCCGGATCCATTAGCCTGGAAGACGTACCTTTACCATCTATCACATCACCTCTTATGGAATCGTGTTGCACATCTTTTTTTCGTCTACTGGATTTGGAATAAATAAAATTTATTTATATACTTTTAAGATTCTACCAGCAAATAATCTGGTCCGCAGCCCAGGGGGCAAGTAAAGTCTATCCAACCGGCCGACACAAAATTGGTCGGGGTCATAACGACCGCTGAAGTATTTTTTGTTTCAACTGACGCTGCCAGTGCAATTGGCCTAAACACTATAAAGGGAAGGTGGTACCCGATGTAATTCGAAACCTGGACTAAGGCGAAAAAAGACCGTTTGACGGCCCAAAGAGAGTTACACATCATTCATTTTCTGAGGAAGGATTATAGTGTTACGAAAAAAACTTATGGATACTGTTTCTAAACATCCTGTATCCTCTACTAATTCTAACCGTACTTTAATAAAAATTATCTTGATATCCCACAAATTAATTTATACGCTTTTTTTACAGATACAATGGAATCCTCCTGCAGCGATTATTATAACGTTAGATTTTTTTCTTAATTCGTTACATGTAAGTTTTAATTTTTTCTTACTCGTGAAAAAGAAGAAGTAGTTTTAACACTGTATTATATGAATATTTCTATTTGTTGCAGATATACAGTCTTCTTTGTGTGATATCTCAATACCAAGAATTAAAAGCAGGCCGAGGAAGAGCCTTAGATGATCAATTGTACAGGGTAAGTAATAATGAATTTAGTAAATTTATACTACAATAAGAAATACTAAATAAATTTAAAAAAAAAAGTTGGTTATACCTAAAACAAACAATCATAAGTGAGTGTAAAAGTTTTGGACATATGTTCAGGAAAAATGAATATTTTACATAACAGATGCTCAAATGTTGCTAATTGGTGGTTCATTAAAAAATAAATTCTAAATGCAAGTAAGGAAAAAATATAAATATTTAGATACTGATAAAATTAAGGAATAAAAGAATAAATAAGGAATATTTTGATACAGTACGATGCATGGAAAAATTGTATAAAATGCACAACAGAGATTGGAAATACAGATAAAAATAAAAGAGAAGAACGAGAATAAGTCATGACTTTTAAAGAAAAGGACCAGAACTGAGATGATAAAACAAACTGAAGAAAACCTAAGTATGAAATTTTAGAAAAAAAAAATAGTACAGGAATTTGAAACATGTGAAGCAAGTAGTGTGGGGGCAAAAGGAAAGGATGAAGCAAACTAAAAAGAAGATTTAGGACTAAAGTATAGATGAGCAGTAGAATTGAGTGATGAGCAGAAAGAATTTGAAACAAAAATAAGAATCAGAACGATCTAAAAGAAGAATGTGGGGTATATTAAATAGGATAACTAATATACAGCGGAAGGATCAGGAAGTTGTACAAAAGTTTAAAATAAAAATATAAGGAAATTTAGAAGTTTATAGAAGAAAAATTTAAGAAATAATATAAATTAAAATAAACTGATAATAAATTATGATAATTTATGTCCTAGAAGTGACAAGAAGAGAATTTAAGTAATGGAGAAAAAATAAAAAAAAATCAAATGGAAGTATAACGAATTTATCAGCCGGACTAGCAAATAAATAAATAAAGATTTCGTTGCAAGATGTAATAAAAAAGTTGCTTCAACCATGAATTATGGTCGCTCCTCTTAACCACAAAAACATCTGTTTTACAATGGTTATACATTCTCCTGACTAATTTCTCTATCAATAGATGGCAGTAAAGTAATATGTCCGATAATTCTACTTCTAGAAAATAATAAAGAAGCTTATACCTATTTTCAAATATAATAGCTGCGAAAAAAATTATAAAGGTAATAGAATATATGTTTTGTCTACTTTCTATAAAATAAATCCTTTGAAGCACAATGCCGCTAGAGAATCCAATCCCGCTCTTTTATAATCCTGGGATAACTGGATTTTTCAGAGTGATTTTCCGGGAATTTAGTATGAAAAAAACATAAAAGTAATATGTAAAAGATAATGCATTTATGTGTTATATATAGTTTTTTTTATTATTTTTGACAATACAATTTTTTGAAAGCATATCCTTATATTATGTTAAATAATATAATAATTAAATAAATGAAAATCAAAGTCTAGTACCACAAGTATTTATTAAAAGTTGGAAGAGGCAACTAATGTTGACAATGTGGTTTTTTCTATCATATTATAAAAAATATTTTTTGGTAAGTTTCAACCACATTGTCAACATTATTTTGTCTTTTACACCGAACTTTTGTATTATAGGCCTGATGATGGCATTAGTATGTCGAAACTAGTAGCCTCTTCCAACTTGTAATAAATACTTGTGGTACTAGACTTTGATTTTTATTTATTCATCGGTGGACCACTTTTGAGATTATGAAAAACATATTGGATTTAATATAATAATTATTTTGTATGGCTTAAAATTTCACAAATTAAAATATTCTTTTTTGCTTAATAAATATGTTTTTAAAAAATCATTGTAAAAAAAATGCTTTATATTTTTCGACAATATACAAACAAAATAACTTATTTTTAGTTTATAACGATAATTAATATTCTCAAGATAATTCTTCTGATAATGTAAATTGATAAAAAGTGCATTTATTTTACTATGGCACATTTTTCGAAAAATCAATAAATAAATTTTTTTTTAACACAATTTTTTTTTCAGTAATAAAACTCAAAGTCGACTACCACAAATTTTATGAAAGTTGATAACGGGAAGTTGGCAACTAGTTTCGGCAAATTGCCATCATCAGGCCTGGAATAAAACTGTACCTCACATTTAACTGTAAACATGCCCTACCCTAATTAATTTTATCATCCCTACATGTTTCCTTTTGCCTGTACCACAACTTTTCTTCCCTTTATTATCAACCCCCTTTTTGTACCGGTAGGAGTACATCTATTAAAAAACCCTGTTTCTTTCAATAAATATATTAATTTTCTAAATTTACAATTAGAATTTTCACTAACCAATTTCAATACATTATATTTTAACTTTTGGTAAGTTTAACCTTGTGTTTTCTCTTCCTCAATTCCTAAAAATGTTGTATTCCACGCCTGATGATGGCAATTTACCGAAACTAGTTGCCAGCCTCCCTTTATCAACTTTAATTGAATTTGTGGTACTCGACATTGAGTTTTATTACTGCATCACATTTGAGATAATGGATAACCTTTTGCATTTTTTTTTCATGAACGGTCTAATATAACAATTTTTTTCAAATTTTTGAATTAATAAAAAGTGTTTACGAGCGTGAAATTAAATGTATTAACAATTAAGATTGAGTTCCAGTATGAAATTTTTTATCGTGAATTTTTTTCCCTTTCACAATTTTTTTTAAAATTCTAACGCTTATGAGTTATTTACCAAAACTGGATATATCATTTTTAAAGATTTATTTATTTATACAGTTATAAATTATGAGCCTTCGTATATATTTTATTTCACATGCTACCGATTTTCTTATTTCTATTATCCCGGACGAATGAAAACATTTAAATTGGGATATTTAACTTAAGTTTTAATAAAAACACACCCTGTTATCCTAGTAGAAGAGAAAATTTGACAAACAACTTTTTAGCCTATTCTGTTGAATCGGGCGTGGGAGATCCCACCTGCACTGAGGGTCTATGCCTATTGTATGCCGCTAGTTTTCACATAGAACCAGTACTCTTGACAAAGTCAAGAATATCTCTTCGGGTTCAGGATAATACTATTCCCTTTCCCTGTTTGGGTCCTCTTCCTTGTTCCTCACATTTCCTGAATTGGGAATTTTGCGATATGCCTATGAGATTCTGATGTCTTCTGACCTCACGGCGTCCTCTAAGGGTACCTAGTGCCGTTTTAAGCTCCCATGTATTTAGGCATAACAGATTGTCTCTGTTCTTAGGTCAACCTTCTATGAGTACTTTGGACTGTCTTAGCCCCGGAAGTTCCATCCAGTAAAACCTATTTTTGTCCTTTAATTGCTTCTCATAGCTCCTCTTGTCCAGCTGTCTTATATGTAGTGCCGTTTCAAGCTCTTGTCAATAGACATAACAAATTGTCTTTGCTCTTGGGCAAACCTATAAGTACTTTGGACTCTCTTAGTCCAGAAAGTTCCATCCATTATTCCCTGTATCTGTACTTTAATTGCTTCTTATAGCGGGCCTTCTATCTCCTCTTGGCCAGCTGTCTTGTATGGCTGAAAAATTCTCAGATCCCATTCAAGTTGGGTTCTGTTTACAACTTTGTTTGCCATAGTCCAGTACTGCTTTGTACCGTCCTCTTGACTTTGGTTAAGTAAGCAACCTGAGAAGTGTGAGTTTAGTAACAAATCTACTCAGTGCTCGCATACTCTCCATTTTTCAAAATCCTAATATATCGTTGTTTTTCCTTTTGCAGTATTTTACCGATTTTACATAATCTTCCTGATTTCTGTGATCCTGGTAGTAGAAAAAGTTAATTTTTAACCTTGATCCTGTTATACTGGTACAAAGAAAAATTTAAAAACTGAATTTTTAGACTGAGTTTTAATGACATTAATTGAAAATAGACCCTTCCTCATTTAGATTAGCCTGTTAGAAGAAAATTTATGAAAAATGGTTAACCAGGGTTTTATTGAAATTAATCCATAACACACCCTTCATCATTCCTGGTATCCTGGTAATAGTAAAAATTTAAAAAATTGAATTTTGACCAAAGTTTTAATAAAATTAATTGGAAACACGCCTTTGCTTATTCCTGTTATCCTGGTAGGAGGAAATAGTTAGTAATCGATAAAAAAGTATTTTGACCCACCTTGTATTAATAAAAAAATAACTATACAAATTAAACATTAATAATTTGTTTTTTAGGTACCAAATGTGCATTATAGTTCTCAACCAACTGCGACCAGTTATTTAAGTTCAAGAAAACAAGTGACATACTACGAAACTAAACCCACCCCTACTCAAAGCCCAACAGGAAGAGGTAGTAAGTTTTTTGGAAATAAGTATATTTTTACGTCTAATTGATCAATAGTTCTTAATAGGAATAAGAGGTAATCATGTCTTTAATGTCTATCTGGAAACTTTTTCCAGGCAGTCTTTTTGTCAACAAGTCTTGGAGGAGTGTATCGATAATTGAAGAGTATTCTGACTTCTTCAAAATTCAACAACAAATGTAGTTTCTAGGTACCCTTTGGGTACCTAAGACTTAACTGGGTCATAAAGAGTTCTTGTCCAATGCATCTTCTATCTCTATGTAATTTGCTAAAATTTTCCTGATCACAAAGAAATCGATGATGTCCAAAAACTCAGTTGTGTCAGTAGGCCAATATGTTGGTTTTCCTGTTGCTTCATTGCTCCAAAATTCGCGACTCCTATTGGGTATTTTTTTAATTTGCGTTTTTTTTTCAATCTATGATTTTCTTTCATATTTGTGTAAAATTTAAAATTCTAATTTCAGATTTGGATTAAGCATACAAAAATAAACAAAAAACTTGTACAAAAAATTCCTGCTGATTAGGTCTTAAGTTTTTATGCCTATTCGTGAAATTTTATAAATTTAGACAATTATTAAATTATAAAACAGGCTTTAATATTATTAGTAGCACTTATATATTCAAAGAATATGAGATGATAACTGAACGTCTAACCAGACACTGTTTTAAAAAAATTATAATTGTCGAATGTGCACCGAAGAGCATGTTAATGTTGATTTCGTTACTACTATTTTCAATAGAATTGAAAATTTTATATTTTATTCTGTACACATACCTTCAAACTTCAACAACAAATGTAATTTCTAGGTCATAAAATGTTATTACTCTCAAACTGTTTGGAAGTCCTAAAAAAATCGAAACGCATTGAGAATGTCATTTTATATAAAATAAAATATTTCACAGATGGTTACCATATTTAAATTTCGTAATCTATGCAGACCTTTAATTTATTAAAAAAAAATTTAATAGTTATACTGCTTGCTAGTTTATTTTTCTCAGAAATTCAGAATCAAATTGTGAAGAAATATGAACGAGACTCTCGTTTCTCGCCGCATGTGGTCTCGGTATCGGTTTTACCAGACGAGACGAGAAAAGTATTGTTCTCGTGTGAAGCCCTAGTAAAGATTATTCTTATTTTTTTAATTTTTTATTTTCAGTAAAATATGTTCTTATTTTTTAGCACCATCTCCTTCTATGATACCTGATATTCTATCGCCAAATATAAGCAGTACCAGAAGAGGATCTAAAAAATCCGTCAAATTTCCAGACAGCAATCTCGCCCAACACAACGGCTCCCAATTATTAGACCCATGGTCGACTGAAATGCGATCGCCTGTGATGGTAACGAAAGGATTCGATAAAGCACCTCTACTAGAACCTACAAGTCCTCCAGTACCACAATCGGATGCATAGTATCAGCTTAAAATATTATAGAAAGAAGTTTTTATTTAATATCTAAGTTAGAAACTTTAACTAACAAGTAATCTGCAACATGCACTTCTATAAATACACAAGTGCTAAATTTTTTCCATTATTTCATAACTATAGAGACCATTCTACAAAATTGTTAAAAATCTTTAAAGATTTTAAGATTTTTTCCTAAAACACATTTTAGTGCCATTTAATAAAAATTCCATATTTGTTTTTATATTTTGGTATATAGAATTTTCTACATTAATGTTCGACTCTGTATGAATTTAATATCCATCAAAAGTTATACCTAACGATGTTATTTAGTATTCTATTACAAAAGTTTTACAGAATCCGACGCTGATCTACTAAAAATCATTTTACTCAAAGTTCATTGTATTACCAAGGAACGTTTAATGTGTGAAAGGAAGAAGGCAGCGAATTTACTACGATACGCTTTTGTTGTGATTTTCTTAATAAAATGGAGTCTTTGTGTTTGACTGGTAATTATTTTGATACGCATATAATTAAAACGTTTGTGTTAGAAAACCAAGAATCTCCATTAATTCAAATAATTCAACTGTAAAGAAAAATAGTTCACTTTCTACGTAGTATCAAAATATACAGGGTGTTTCATTAAAAAAATGGGCAATAAAAAATAGTGTTCTTTTAACACCCTATATATAAGAAGTCAATCAATAAATATTTATATCAGAAAAATACTTTGTGTAAATATAATTTTTTTTTGTGAAAACTGATTTTTTTATCACTTCTATGTAACATGTTGAAATTGGTAAGGAAATTTTGTGACCTACTAAGTGTAGGAGATGGAGAACAAATGATTTCGATATATGTTATTAAAAGGTCGGAATCCTGAAGAAAAATCCAAGTTTCAGACATTATTTTTCTACTTCACTTTCCTGTTTATTTACCAAATAATTCATAACAAATCTTACATCTCTTGACTTAATTATTTTTTCTTTATCTGATAGCCATAGTCTTTTACAATCTCTACGGTATACAATCATGACTGCACTTTGGCCCTTGGCCCTTTAGTTACATTAGTGACCCATGCACGACAACCAAAAACTCTTAATTTTGAAATATCATTAACACCTTAACTGCGGAGACGGAAGTAATTTTTTCTTATTGCGCAGTGTCATTTTTTATTTTCAAAATAATTTTTTCTGAACTCTAAGTATTTATTTTTCATTTCGATTAAAAATTAATACATTGTAAATCTCATAATAAGAAAAATAAATAGTCTATTAAAATTAACTTAATACTATTGAAAAGAGAAAGAAATATACAATAAGTGGGAATTTTTTCAAAAATTTTAAGGGAAAATTGTGAACTTGAGAAAAGGGAGAGACCAAAGTGTGTAAAATAAAAAAATCATTATTTGTGGTCTCTCCCTTCTCTCACAATTTCAATTATTTATCTAAAATTTCGAAAATATTGGTATATATAGTATATTTTTTCTCTTTCTATTTCCAGCCAAAAATTTTCAATTATAGGGCTTAAACGATATTATGTGAACTACAAATTTCGATCCAAATGTTCTTAAGACTACAAAAACGAATTATTCGCAAAATTACAATAATAACGATTAAAAAGAGAATAAAACATACTATAAGTGGGAATTTTTTCGATATTTTTAAGAAAGATTTGTGAACTTGAGTAAAGGGAGCGATGAAAATTTAGAAAATTAACAAAATCCTTATAGCTGCGGTCTCTCCCTTTTCTCACAATCACAATTTTTTATGTAAAATTTTGAAAATATTCGTATATATAGTACATTCTTTTCTCTTTCGATTTGCAGTTAGTACATTTTAATAGCGTCAACAGTTTTTTTATTACAGGGTCTAAACAATATGTAAATTAGAAATTATTATTAAAATTTTGTTTTTAAAGCTACAAAAAACGTAAAATTATAAAATTAACTTAATGCCATTAAAAAAAGAATAAAACGTACTATTAGTGGGAATTTTTTCAAAATTTTTAAGCAAGAATTGTGAATTTGAGAAAAGGGAGAGGCCAAAATCTGGAAAATTAAAAAAATCCTTATAGTTGCGGTCTCTCCCTTTTCTCATAATCACAATTTTTTATGTAAAATTTTGATAATAATCATGTATATAGTATATTCTTTTCTCCTTTTATCTACAGTGAGTACGTTTTAATAGAATCAACCGTTTTTTTGTTACAGGGGCCAAACAATATGTAAATTAGAAATTATAATTCAAATTTTGTTTTTAAAGCTGCAAAAAACGTAAAATTATTAAATGAACTTAATACCACTGAAAAAAGATTAAAACGTACTATTAGTGGGAATTTTTTCAAAATTTTTCATCAAGTATTGTGAACTTGAGAAAAAGGAGATCATATATTACATATCGTGGGGGTATGTATAGCAGTTAAGGTGTTAAAAATCAATGAAGGTGTTTGACCTACACCTAATACAAAAGTGGGAGTTTTATTATGTTCATAGGTACTTACATATTTTTGAATGCCTGACACTACTATTTTTGCTCTAAGCATGCTTAACAGTGTACGATTTATGCGTTCAGATTTTCCGTTCAATTAAGGACTGTACGGTAATATATATTCTAACCTTATACTGTACTCTCTACAAAAATTTTTAAAAATGTTTGAGCTAAATTCTGCCCCATTATCTAGCTCAAGCTCTATAATAAAATCTATAAGTTCCTGTCTGCCTCATTTTTATTTTTTATTAGTTTTATTATAATAAAATGTAAACCATATGGGAAATTTTTTTATTATTGGTTTATTAAAAGAAGTTATTCTTGATAAAAAGTTGTGCATGGTCTCAAACCTAAAATATAATCATATTAGATATCAAATTGTTTTATACGAACTAAATTACAAAAAAAAATACTATAATCATCCAGCTCGATTATTTATATATTTTTATTTATATATTTGCAGATTACAATAAATTATACGTAATGTTTCTAATTTCGATATTATAATTCTAGCAATGTGTAAATAAATAAATTTAATATTATAAACAGGGACAGCTCATCCAATTGTATAAATGTTAACATACATTTTTGACCAAAAATGAATAGATAAAATATAATTCGTTTGAAAGTGACCAGCTTAGTTTTATGAAATCTGAAATCAAGTTTGATTGTTTTTTTAAATACATTTATAGTGTTTTTGTAACCATTATGTTTTTATATATTATTTAAATTTTAACTATAAGAATATTTCATTATAATATAAAAAATTGGCAAAAAGTTACGGCTTGGTTATTAGTTATTTGAATTCATAAAACTATAAGTATAGAGTAATATTTTCTGCGTTTCAAGAAAAAAGTGGGACAGCCCTTGTGATAGAATATATTTAAAATTGTATCTCGTTTTATATGCTCAGTTGTCAATATGACAAATCCTTAATTAATATTTTCATTTACATTTTGAAATTCAGTTAGTTTTCAGTCCTTTGTAAAAATGTCTAACAGATGTAATAAAACTTACAATTAGTGACGTGCGCTACAATTCATAGAAATGTTTTTTTTTAACAAAATTACATTGTAACGTCATCAAGCGGTATTTTAGCGCATTAGAACAGGTTTCGGATTGCCTCGAGAGCCACCTTACGTTTATAGTGCGAAGGCCACTTGCACTGGTAGCTTCAGTGGAGAAAAAAAAATACTCCAGCTGTCGTATGGCATCGACAAGACCCTTACCGGTCAGAAGGGCGGGCTTTACTTGCTGCTAAATAAAATTTATAAAGTAAATAAAAACCTTTTATTAAATTACCTAAATCCGACGACGGTGAAGAAGAAAAGGTGTACAGGCACGTATTCCGGACTGGAGTGGCCATTTCAAAATATTTTACCTATATACTCTACCTTGGCTTAACTCTAACTATACTTTTTTTTTCTTGTATGGTAAAACAACAGATGAACATTTTCTCAATTTACTGAAATATTAAAATTCTAAAAGATCAGAACGTTATAACTTCAAATCTTTAATTTAACAAGAACGTAAAGGACCAAAATCTAAAACAAAACAAAAGATTAACCGATCAGAACGGTAATTTATCAAACCGATGTTACCAAATCTAACTTATCACGTTATATATGGAGATTATTTAATTATTGTTATGCAACATACATGATTCTTGTGAATTCTTTTATATGTCTTAGTGATACCAGATTATGTGCTTAAAATAACCTATAAGCTAATTTCCTACTCGCATTCAATATTACGTCTGATAAAAAATCGCATTGGAAATTTTTTTATTTATATTTTGTTGGATTGATTTCCGATAACTTGCTATGTTAAAATTACAAATTATTAAATATTGTAACTAAAATAATTTTAATACATAAGACACTTCATTGTTTAATTTTTTATGAATAATAATTAAAAAATCAGCAATAAAAAAAATTACAATTTAGCATTTTTTAGAAAGAAAAAAAAATACTGGGTTTCACCTTTCATAGTCTAGTCACTTTCTATACAGGGTGACTCATTAAAGCGTTTTTCTGCAATTTACTAAATTATCAAACTAATGACTCACTCTGGTAAAGATTTAAATATTGTATATTAAAATTTAGATTAAGAGTTTAATAAAATATAATACACCACTTTTTTATGTAGATGCCTCCACTACAATAATACGTTTATGTTTGTAGGTTAATAACTAAATTAAAATAAGTTTTATAGAGTTCCCTCTCCTAAACCAAATAATGTACCTTACTAAAAATATTAACGAAAATAATATGTAAGTATTAACTAGGAAAATGTCAATTAATAATAAAATGTTAGTGATATATCACATGTTTTTATTTAAATAATAGCAATTTGATTAACATTTTTTAATAATATAAGTATTATATTTAGTGAACTTTTGTGATAATATTAGTGTTATATTGATACTCAAATTGCTATTTCTATATTGAGCCCAATAATAAAAACATGTACAGGTATACAAATATAATTGTAAATAACAAATTTATCAATAAATTATTTTATAAATAACTTTTTTTCTTCTATATAAGTATTAGTCAAAATCGTAGTCTTCTCCCCAATCCAAATTTTCATCTCCTTCATCTGGAGTAGGCAATTCTGTTGTTGATGATGTATCAGTACCATTTGAACAATATTTGCACCTGAAAAATATTTTAATTAAACATATTATTTTATAGATAATAAAATAACGATAAAAATCGAAAATGGCGCTTTTAATTCATGTACCTGTAAATCCCTTAACCAAATTATTTTGAATGAGTTCAATTAAATGTTTAAAGATAATTCTATATCATCTTCAATAATTGGTCCAAAAAGCATCAGTGTGTCTTCACATAAGTAGAAGGTTGAGTCTCAAAAATTAAGGGCAACAACCAAGATGATGGTATGGATGTACACTAGGGTAATAAGACTCATGTTAGCCTACAGATCGGTGACATATTAGGTTGGACATTATAAAAGACGTCGTTTTGAAGAACTACAAGACCATTAGAAGTCATCAGTTAAATGACCAATAAATGACGTCACAACTTACACAGTCCTTAGCCCCATAAGAAATTGATAGTTTTAGGGAAGTAACATAAAATAAACTGGAAAACGTTATCAAATTTATTATTTAACTACACACAAAAGCTGACATATAAAAAATATTTTTGGATGGATGCCTGTAGATGCAATTGAAATATTGTTTTCCCTATAAAACCATCCGATCTTCTTTAGCCTCTACATCAGTAATTATATTTGTCAAAAGTTATTTGGTCCCTTTGGAGGGACTTCACAGGGACGTCATTATGACTTCCACTGAAAAACGTCAATTTGTCATCAGGAAATATGACGTCATTTTTAGGTCTTATTGTAGGCGAGGACTTAACGGACCAATAATGACTTAAATAAGAGGTCATTAGGACGTCATTTCACTAACCTGTGCTACTTGGGAGGATGACGTTAGAAGTTTTGCTTTATTTGAATTAATGTCTTAGCAAGAAAGTTGTTTTTTGGCAGCAATCCATCTTTTTATTGGCAAACAATTAATTTATACTTACGCAATTTTACTGCGTCCGTAATTAATGCATGTGTCTCCTATACATTCGCAACATCCGTTATGGAACCATCTAGTACTAGAAGCGCCCAAAGATATACATTGATTATTACATTTTTCGAAAGGTGTACATTCATCCCACCAGATTATATTACAGCTGTTATCTAAGTTACCTAGAAAAAATAAATTTGCGATTATTTACACAATCTATTTTTTTCCGAAGTAAATTGACTTCATTAGAATTTAGTACTTGAGAAAAACTGACTGAGTTTTATAATTAATTTTTTTAATTTTAAAATCGTACTGGAAAAATTCTTTATTGAATCTAATAATTTTATTATTGAATTCTTACTAGATGAAGTGGTATAGTTATTTTCGTAAGTTTCTGCAGTCCATTGCATTAGTTCATCCCCAATTTCTACCATAGCATTGAACAATCCAGGAATTGAGTCCAAATGATCTACCACAGTGGATTGCTTATCAGGTAGTTGCTCTATACTTTTTGTTGGACACATATCTATAAAAAATAGAAAAAATCTTACATTTATAACAATTATTTATTAGTAGAAATAAGTCATGTACCACAATATATTAAAGAATATAAATTTTAAAGGCCAACTAATAGATTATGAGCAATCTTTAGGCCATAACAGTAAATTTCAATCAATAATAATAAATTAGGGCTAGGGAAAGGAGATATATGATAATTATAAGTAAATAAATTCCCTCTTCGTATCTTTTCCAACCCTGGATGTCCTGATCAAGGTTAAGATTTTTTGGTTTCTTACAGCTACTTGTCTTTTGGATAATGATTTATATGATTCAAGTTTACTGAAGATGGCTCACAAGCCGAAACTAGCTGTTATTTAAAATTTTAATATATTACGGTACATCGAGTTTTATTTCTACTGAATAATTTGAGATATGGAGTCTTGGATTTAATTATTAATTACTCTCAAATTTCATGTTTTATTTTTTGTTTCATCATTTTCGTATACAGTTCGAGACTAATTTAGAATTTAATTTATAATACATAATTGATAAATTACTTATCATAAATTAGCTTTTAAGCTTTTTATACCATTTACGTATATTCGAAATTAGCATTTATAATGGTTTTTATCGTCCTTTACGTATAAAAGATTATTATTCAATAAAGTTGATGTTGAAAACATAAAGAAAATAATAAAAATATAGAGAAAATGGAGGGGGGAAGTACAAAAGAATTTTTGAAACAGTAAAAAGTAGATAGTAAAATAGGAAAACCAAAACAAGTGGCAGTAGGAATAAATAATCAAAAAAAAAAAGTTAGAAAAAATCTATTTTAAAACATAAAGAAATTAGTGAAGTAGGCGAAAAAAAGGGGGAGAATGAGAAAAAATTGAAACATTAGGAAATTAGTAAAATAGTAAGGGGAAAAAGTAGAGGGGTAAAAGTTGAAAAACAAAATTTTTAAAACATAAAGAAATTAGTAAAAAGCAGAGGAACAATGTTAGTTAAAGTTGGAAAAAAAAGTTAGAAATTTAAATCCTCCTTCCTGTCACCACCTACTTAATTATGTTATATTTTATCCACATGGATTGATTTTACTAAATATTATTGCTTATATATAATGTTTTTTCGCATTATCGAATATTGTATTTCTAGACCTGAAGATGGCTTTTTAGCCGAAACCAGTCGCCGCTTCCCCCCTTTTGTAAGAAATATATTTGTGTGGTACATGACTTGGAGTTTCATTTTATTTATTGAAAATTGGACTATATATGAGATATGGATAACTTTCTGGATTCTTACTGTTTTAGTTGGTCAAAAATTATTGGAAAAAGAGGAAGTACTGAAGTTGGCTCCATTTTATATCACTATTTAAGCAAATACGTTATTGCTCATATTAGAGAAGTTTCTTTATTTTTAGATACCTGTTGAGGTCCATAAAGCAACCAATTTGTTACAGCTTTGCTACTGTGGGTTATACATACCGTATATTATCTGGACATTATTGACCAAATGTTCCTGGAATCAGGACACTCGAATATGGAAGACAATTCAATGTATTGAAGCAGAAAAAAAATGTCCCTGTCTACTGTATGATGGAATATATTAATATTACTTTTCCTGTCCCTTGAAAGGGAAAGTATAGTGAACGAGCACAAAAAAAATCGAGTTATCAATGGAAATGTCCATTTTAAGGTCCCCCAAGAAGAAAACCATTTCCAGAGTAAGGTCTGTCTGTGTGTAATCTTCCGCTGTAACTGCAGAACCATTTGACCAATCAAGCTGAAATTTTGTATGAAGGGTTGGTGTATCTCTCGAATGCGACCATAAGTTTGTGGTTTAAATTAGTACAGTAGAAGGTCCACAAGACCGACATTGATTGAATAAACATGTTAGATTTTTTGCCCTTTTTTAAATTTTAGGACAAACAATAAAATTTAGTTCAAAACATTGTAGTGCAAAGTTTTAGAGCATACAATTTTCTACAATTTTTGTATTAAATTTTTTTGCGAATTTCCAATAGTTGCGCCATAGTCTATTTTTTCATAATTTACAGCTAACTATTAACCAGAAACAAATCCAATGGATTTGATTGTTTATTTCTTACCTACTAATAACATTTTTCTAATAGATAAAAACCTTTAATTGCTTATACATTTGTGCAACTGTGACATGATACAGATACAGATTTTTTGTAGCTCTACATTTTATTATCTGGACACATATATCTAAATCCAGGTACTAGTAACCTACAGCAGTATAAGACTTATATGTAGAAAATTTTTATTTTACAGGTAAACACAACTAAAAGCAACAATATTTACTGGTAAGAATGTAAAAATAATGATAATTTTTTCTTCCTTATTCCATAATTTTTAACGCAAAATCTAAAAATTTGAAATTAGTCGGAATTTGCAGTATACGGACGATATAAGCAATCTATTAATTTGTAATTATTTTTCATTTGGATTTACTAATTTAAAACCTATTTTTATTAATTTTTGTTTATTTTTACATATTTTAGAATATCAACAAGTCAAACATTATTTAATTATTTCTCTTATAGAAAAATACAATATTAAAATTAATTTTCAATATAAATATAAATATAGTACCACTTAACTTCAACTTAATAAATTTATTTAAATTCTAAATGATTAATAAATAAAAAGAGAATGGATGTTTGACCTACCAACACATGAACAACACTCGGTCGATAATTTTCCCAAACAGGTATGACACAAAGCGGAACAGGTGTGATTTTGTGTATCACAATTACAAGATTTTATTAACAGGCATTTGCTGACCACTGGGGCACAAACACTCTCATTGCAATTTTCTACTAAGAGAAAACTGTTCACTAACACCAAACTTACAATTATAATTTCTTTCATTGCGAACTCCGAATAGGAATTATAATGTTGCAGTAAATTTTATTTAATTTACATCAGAATAATATGAAACTCACCGCTAAGTATAGATAGATACAGGGTGATTACTGATATATAAATAAAAATTAATTTTTTACTCAATATAATTTAATAAAAACTGGTTTTAGATATTTGTTAATTTTTTGAAATATACTACATATTTGGGAACAAATTTTTGTACCAAATAAGAAACTTTGCCTACTAAATTTTGTCTATGTTTACATGTTTCCATGGCCTCTAAAATATAGCTAGAAATATACTGTTTACCAGTGCTTATTATGGACGACACTGGTACTGGACGACAGCAGATCATGTGGAATAAACAAAAAAGTTAACTAGTGAGAAAAAAATAAAGACAGGGATAATCCAAATGGATAATTTCACTAAAAATGTTTTTTAACAAATTATAAGTATCAGTTGCTATCAGGGACTTAGGCCTTATAGGCGCATTTACATAAAACCAAAAAATTATCTAACCAATACTGACGGTGAAATTTTTTTTATATAAAAATTAGGAACGATATCATGAAACCCGTATTTTAAATCATCTCCAAAAATAGACAAGAACAAGATCAAAAATGTCGGTTCCACTGTGAACATATGCGTTTGCATTTCCGTGTGAATTAGCAGTGCTCAAAATAATCTTAAATTGTCCAAAATCTTCTAAAAATTGTCTAAATTAACGATAAAATGGTTAAAAGTTACTTAAATTGTTCAAAATAATCTAAAATGGTCTAAAATTGTTCAAAATCGTCTAAAATAATAATAAAACGGTCTAAAGTTACCTAAAATGGATCTGAGGATTGTTCAAACTAATTTGAAATTGTCCAAAATCTTCTCCAAATTGTCTATCAATTGTATTGTACAAAATAATCTGAAATGCTCTTAAATTTTCTAAATTAATTGAATTAATCAATATTAATCAATATACACTGAGGGGCAGAATCACGCAACAGTGTTTTGCATTATTTAAATTTATTAATATTAATCAATATACACTGAGGGGCATCATGCAACAGTGTTTTTCATTATTTCAATACCAAGGACATTAGGGGCAGAATCACACAAAATATCCTTCTACCAGCACTAGGGGATGAATCACGCAAAGTGCTTAACAAATGGAACATCTACTGAGTACTAAGGGAGAATCACGCAGAGTACTCCGTTCCAACAATATTTAAACAATAAATATTAATCTATCCACACTGAGGGGCAGAGTCACACAACAGTGCTTCAATAAACAATTAAATATTAAATAATTCACATAACTGTATCAATGGCATAGGTACTAGAATATTAACATTATTTTTATCGTTATATCAAAGTTAAGATCTATCATTTCTTTATATCAGTAATACTTAGGAATTCGTGTGTGTGTTTTAACTATAATAATTAAGGGAAAATACACAATTATAGTAATAAGAAAAATGCATTCTTACAAGTAGAAAATCATCACAAAAATCGATTAGCTTCAAAATTAATTAATGAGTTACTTAAGTAATTCAACAAAGGTTTTTAGACAATTCGGATTGTTTACATATCTAGTACTTATACCATATATTAACTTGAAAATTGGGATTTTAAAAAATTTAATACATTTAAAATTATTAATAGTATCACCTTATATACCTGGCGGTATTAGAATTATTTAGAAAACGTGTTTCGATCAAAGTAATAATTAGCATTTTTTATGAACTACGCAGTTCTAGTATTTACAAGGCAAGTATTGTTGATGGCAGACATGTCGTCTCCTATAATTATTTATACAGGGATAATGAAAATATATAGTATTTTTTACTTTTGATTATTTTTTTATTTTAAGTATTTGTATTCAATCAATAATTTTTGTCGTTTTTTCCTTCATAGGTTACAGTTGAGAAAGCAATACTTTGGCGGTATGATACTGATGAGATCCTAAAGATCGAAACAGCTGTCTATCATTGTCGAGGTGCATAAATCTTTGCAAATTCCTCTTTCTGTTTATTTATTTTTACATCCCACTCGGAAATATTTATTAATAAAATAATAAAATCAGCGCTAATAAAATAATAAAATCAGCGCCTACCCAAAATGCATAGTTAGCCTATTTCTAACGCCGTATTAACTATACAAAAATATTATAATTTGTTTTTTAAATTGTACCAAACATTTATTTTCTGAAATTAGAAATTGCAATAACACACAAGTGACCTTTAGCGAAGGACCTGAAAAAGTGGACGTGTTCCCTCGCTGAACTCTCTGGGAACGTAACACCAGTCTTTAGATGAAAGGGCAGTTCGTGCTCTCGCGGTGTTAGAGAGTCTTCACCTTACAGACGGGATTAGGAGATGAGGAAGATTTTCTTTTATAACGTGAATATCAGTTACTTATTAAAGAATATTATTGATTCTCTTAGCTGGCGTATGAGCCCTTACGTTCACTCTTTTTATTCTCCCCTTGGGTGGAAGAAATTAAAATACTCTAATGAAAGTTTAAGCTTAATTTATTTAAAAAAAATAAAATATTGGAAGGAAAAAAAATTCTATTTCTTATTACAAAGATTTACGATCAAGAAACTAGAGACTTTTCTCTCTTATTATTTATACAAAAAAAATCCATATTCCAAAATGCAGCTCAATCGGATTAAACATGTGGCCTCTATCGTGGAAGAATACACACAGACAGACAGACAGACTTTCATTTGGAAATGGTCTTAATCATCTCAGGTGACCTCAAAATTGATATTTCTATCTTTATCTTGAAATTTTTTTTAGCTATTCACAATACTTTCCCTTCTCGGAGGTGGGTCAGGAAAGTAAAACCAAATAAAACCGACAAAAATGGATGAAGTTTGAAAAAATGTAAAAAAGTTGAAAAAAATTGTGAAAAGTTAAAAAAAACCGGAAAAAAAATCAAAAAAAAACCATGGGAAAACATTAAAAACATTGATAAAATCCAACATAAATCGATAAAAATAGACAAAAAACAAATTCGAACAACAAAAAACCGAAAAACAAAGAAACTGGAAAAATATAATAAAAAATTCAAAACAAATTGACAAAGTAATATAATCGAAAACAATCGAATAAAATTGAAACAAATTTTAAAACCCCAAATAATAGCGACAAAATCGATAAAAATCGATAAGAATCTAAAAAATCGACAAAATATACATACAAAAAAAACCGAAAAAAAAACTGAAAAAAGTCAAATACCGTAAAAAAAATTTGACAAAATTGACAAAAATCTTAAAAACCCAAAGAAGGGCGACAAAATTAATAAAAATCGAATAAAATCATATAAAATCGAAAAAAAAATCTAAACAAAATACAATCGATCAAAATCGTAAAAAAAATCAAATAAAATCGAGAAAAATTGAAAAAACAAATATAATTCAGTGAGACCGAACAAGCGTAAAAACCCAAATAAATTCTGATAAAATCGATAAAAACCAAAAACGATGGAAAAAATAAAATAAAATCGACAAAAATGGATGAAGTATGAAAAAATCGAAAAATGTTGAAAAAAAAACGGAGCAAATTGAAAAAAAAAATAAATAAAAATAAAATTAAAAAACGGAAAAAAATGTTAAGAAATGAAGAAAATGAAAAAAATTTAAAAAATTTATCGAAAATATTGGAAAAAATTGGAACAAATTGCAAAAAAAAATTGAATACAATTAAAAAACAGAAAAAATAGCGGAAAATCAAATTCGTTCCCAAAAAATCTAATAAAATCAAAAAAAAAAGGAAAAAATCTGAAATATCGACAAAAATTTAAAAAAAAAGGTTATAAAATCGAAAAAATCAAATATAATCGAAACGACATAAATCGAAAGAATAAAAAAAAAACCGAAAAAAGAACTGAAAAATTCGAAAAAAGTCAAATACAATAGAAAAAAGTAGGATAAAGTTTATTTTTACCAGGTGACAGTTCGAGAAATAATTTTGACTGTTCTGAATAGGGTTTTTCAAGGGTTTTCAAATGACATATTGAATGTCCAATTCCGTGACATATTGCATCTGTCATTTTTTAATAGTGACACTTTCGTTTGACAGATTTCGTACAAACACTAATGGGTTCTTCCGACGTATAACCCAAACTCATGTACCAAATATCAGCTCAATCGGATTAAATGTGTGACCTCTGTCATGGAAGAATATACACAGATAGACAGACTTCCATCTGGAAATGGTTTTAATCATCTCTGGTGACCTCAACCATTAGACTATATATAAACAAGGATACCGACTTCGACATTTGTTCAAAAGAAACTTAACACACAAAGTTGGCTATTTCTTTAGAGCCACGAAATTTTAATTTCGCCTATATAATATACATTCGCATAATGGCACCCAAAAGATTAAAGTCTCAATTTAACTCAGCCCTATAATTTAACCCAAAAATTATATTTTTTATTAAACAAATTTACGGTAAAGAAACTCGAGACTATTCCCTTTTATTATCTATACAAAAAAAAAACAAAATTTCTATCTAGTAAAATGTAAGTATAACAAATGGATTTACCACGCGACAATCTGTATATTGTTATTAATTTCGACACCTTTATGATTGCAAAAAAATGTGTTAATAGAATAGTTATTTATAGAGTTGTATGCAAACTATTTTTTTTGTATACTGATGGAACGAAAATAATTTTTACCGGGTGGTTGGTAATAATAATATGACATCATGTATTATACTTTTATTGTGATATAGAAGAAAAAACATACAAATTGTTATATTTAACAAAATTTGATTAAAAAATATATAAATTTCAAACAGGTTGCATCATGTCTTTAAATATTTTTGCTCCAGTTAAATTGAGTTCAGCGTAAGGAAGATTATTCATAATTTTTTTCCAAGCGATTACATTGGGATATTTCTGTTCATCAAGTGTTATCCAGATCTGAGCATTCGATAGGGATGTCCATAGACTAAAATCAGCAATTGTTATCTCATCTCCAGCAACATATTTTGAATTTTGGAGAAACACATTTAAGTGCCCAATAGCGGTTTCTAAATTTTTAATATCTGGTTCAGGGATTTTTTTTCTTCCATAATCTCCATTTCGCTAAAAAAAAAAAACAAAATAGAAATATCAAAATACTTTCCTCGTTATTTTGGATCAAAAAAGTGAAATATTCCAAACGTAATTGACTTAATTATAAAACTAGTTAAACCGTATTTTCAAGACGAATTGATTAGTTTTTTAAAATTAAAATATCAGGTCCGGTTTCAGAAATATTTAGGAAAAAACCGAAATGAACAAATTTTTGTTTTATTTAAATACCCATTTAACCAACTTTGTTTACGAATTCCCAATATTGTTCAATTAAATTTGAGCCTTTCTGTATATTTATTGTAAAGGTTTAACCACTTTTGGAATACTTTTGACTCTTGTCTTAAGTAGAGCAGTGATTAAATTTGTCATACTTCCACTTAATTTTCCTTCCAGCTTTTTTTCTATTTTTTTTATTTTTCCATATTTTTTTTTATTTTTTTCTGTATATTTCATCTATATTTTTCCTTATTTTTCTCTATTTTTTCTCTAATTTCTCTATTTTTCCAATTTGCTGTTTTTTCCGTTTTGCTTTATTTTTTCCTGTTTTTCCCTAGTTATCTGGATTTGTCTCTATTTTATCAATTTTTGCCTATTTTTAATATATTTCCTTATTTTCCCCTATTCTTCACTATTTTGCTGTATGTTCCGTTTTTTTTCCAGATTTTTCTCTATTTTTGTCTCTAATTTCCATATTTTCTCTATATTTTTCTGCTTTTCTTTCATATTTTTGCCGTTTTTTCACTATTTTGGTCTATTTTTCTATTTTTTCAGTTTTTCATATTTTTCCTGCTTTTCAATATTATTTCCTGTATATCCCTATTTTTTTCTATTATTTTCTATTTTTCCATATTTTCTCTTTTTCTATTATTTCTGCTGTTTTTCCCTATTTCCCACTATTTTTTCTAACTTTTCTATTTTTAATTATTTTCTCAATGTTTACCTATTTTTCCCAATTTTTCCTATTTTCCCCATTTTTCCCATTTCTTTATATTTTCCTCCTTTTTATTATTTTTTCCTGATTTTCTCCATTATGCCCTGTTTTCTCAATTTTTTTCCCTGTTTCCTGTTTCTATTTTTAACTATTTTTCCCATTTTTCTCTGTTTCCCTATTTTCCCCAATTTTTCCCATTTCTTTATATTTTTCCTGTTTATCATTATTTTCTTCTGTTTATCATTATTATTTGGAATCTACCTATTGTACTCGATTCAATGACGGGGCCCAGACTCGGGAATAGGGGCGCTATTGGGCGAAAATGGTTATTCTACCTCTAAGGGGGGTGAGAATTTTAGGGGGTTAAACTGTCAAAAAAATCATATCTCCGCTATTTTTGAAAATATAAAGAAAGGTCATTAGACCTTTTTTATGCTCTGATTATTATAAAATTAATTTGTCTGAAACATTTTTTCATCCGAGCCACGGTGTGGAACTGGAGGGGGTTCAAAATTCAAAGAAATTATATCTCCGGCATTTTCCAAAATATTGAAACAGGTTGTTAGACTTTTTTATGTTCTACTTATTATAAAATTAATTTATCTAACACTTCTTCCCATCCGACATAAGGGGATGGAACTGGAGGGGGTTGAAATTTCAAAAAAATCTTAACTACGCTATTTTTGAAAATATTGAAAAGGGTTATTAGACTTCTTTCATGAACTAATTACTATAAAATTTATTTGTTTGAAACTTTTTTCTCGATCTGACCATATCGTGGAGTGGGGAAGGATGCTCAAATTTAGACAATAGAAATCTACCTCCTCCTGTCGACCCTATCGACAGGAATTTTTTAAATTATTATCTAAATAATATCAATAAACAAAAAAAATTGTTTTTTACTTACACAGCATTGTACGTGGGCAGCAAATAAGTCTCCACTATCGAAAAACAATAATCGATTAACTTTGGCTCGTTTTGCTAAATCTTTGGGATATAAAGTGCTGTCTTTTCCATATTTGTCTACAAGGTAAATCATAATCGTATGACTGTCCCATAAAATAACTCCATTATCATCCAATGTTGGTACTGTATGTTGAGGATTTATCTAAAACAAAAATCCATTCCGGAAAATTATTTCCGGACAATTCCTCCCTATGGCAATTTTTCCCAGTGACAATTCTTTCCCAAGACAAATTTTCCCCCTGACATATATTTCTCAAATATGCTCATTTGAGCTGCACTATTTTTATATATATATATATATATATAAAAAAGGATAAGACTAAAACAGTCATTATTTTTATGTATTTAAAAAAAGGACTTGACTGCCGAAAATAAACAAAAATGAGAACAAATGATAACAAATGAAAACAACCGAAAACAAATGAAAACATACGAAAATAAACGAAAATAAATCAAAACAAAGGAAAACTAATGAAAATAAACGAAAACAAATGAAAACAAACAAAAACAAACGAAAACAAATCAAAACAAATGAAAACAAACGAAAACAACTGAAAACAAATGAACTGTAAATATTTGGCAATACCCAAAAAGTACATTCAAATGTTTTCTAAAAAATGATTGTGGATAAATTATCTTGGGAAAGGATTATCATGGGGTAACATTGTCGCCGACAATATTGTCGAAGGAAAGAATAATTGTAGGGAAAAATTATCATGAGGAGGGATTATCGCGAGGATGGATTGAAGCTGGGAAAGATTGTCGTAGGGAAAGATTTTTAAATGTCAATTTCCCCCTTATGTCATTACGGACTATAGTTCTCATAAAATAATATAAATTGAAATTTGCCAAACGATTAATGCTTGGCAATAATGTAAAAAATAAATAAAATATATTTAAATTAAAGTTGCAAAAAAATATAACAAACAATTTAATACTAAAGCTAAGAAAAACCTAAAGGAAGAATGGAAAAAAACTACTAAATAAATGGAAATTATTAAATCGTATCTTTACCAAACTATCGATATTTGAAATTAAAATTAGGTTAATAAGTCTTTCCAGAACATTTAGAGCATCAAGATATATAAAAAAAAAAAAAAAAAAAAAAAAAAAAAATTATATATATATATATATTTAAGTATACAGAACAACTGGGCAGTAATTAACTTACTACTAGATAAGTATATTATATAAGAATATTATAATACAGGATTTAAGCATAGATTGAAATTAATAATTGATAATTAAAACAGAGATTGGCCTGTTGGCTCTGCCAGTGCCATTAACATAGTTAAAAAAAAAACACCAAGATATGTCAATAATTTTTCTTTGCTCATTTTTATAGTTTTATTGACTTATGCCCATAGCTACATTTTTCTTCAGATTTATTTTAATTTTATTAAATTTCTTGGTAGCTTCATAAAAAGTAGTATTAGTACAGAACTCGTAAAATCTAATTTTCTTCTACAAGATATTTAAACTAGCAAAAGCTTGAACCAATTTAATCAAAAAATATTATCCCATAAAAATTATTGTCATGTCTACTCTAACAAAATATTTTTTATTTTTGTTATAAATGGATTTTACATAAAATAAATATTTTTATATTAAATATCTACAATTTACGTATTACTTACATTTATAAATTCTGGTTCCAATTGTTCTTTTTTAAACACATCAATATTAATATTTTCTAACTCTAAATTAAGGGCCTTAGCAGTTAACCACACTGCCCTAGTAGAAGGACTAACGTTGAATCCATATAATTTAGGTGCCATCTTTACTGTTCTATTGTCACAAGTACTCTACAAACAAAATGAAAAACAAAATAATTTATACGAAATGTTGATTGCTTATCAGTGTGATAAGCTAGCTAGCACACGCCGAGTATTCAATGGTAATCATGTATAAGGCAGGTCAAATATATGAATTTTAAACTCTGTTGATGTTTTATTTACTATACAGGAAAAATAGAAATTTTTGTAGTAAAAAAAAACAGTCAAAATGTTACCTAACCTAAGATGGCTTAATCAAATCTTCAGTATCTGTCGTTTTCGAGATTCAAAGCAATTTTTAAAAAGTGTCGAAAACTACAAGATTCCATATATTCTTTATTAAAAAATATATCAAAAAACTTTTATTTTATCCCATTACAAATAAATTCTAGAAGCCGAAACTCGTGTGGATAAATGACATTAAGGAAAACAGTTGAGCTCTTTTAATAAATATTTTAATCATGAAATAACCCGCATATTTTTAGTTGCTATATCAAAAAATTTACACATCTATCATTGAAATTTTTAAATATTTATCAAAATTTCTGAAATTTTTGATCAAAGTTCTTGAAATTTTTGAAATCTTTATAAAATCTGGAAGTTTTTACAGGTTTTTAAAATTTTTATAGTTTTTTTATTGATACTTTTGAAATTATTATAAAATCTTGAAATTTTTAAGCATTTTTAAAGTTTTTGAAATATTTGGATTTTTTTTAAAAATCTTTAAATTTTCGTCATAACTCCTGAAATTTTTTATCAAAGTTTTTGAAATATAGATTTTGTTTTGAAATTTTTGAAACGTTTAGGAATTTTTTATTGAAATTTTTTATTTTTATCAAATTTCCTGAAATTCTTTCTTGATCTCAGTTCTTGAAATTTTTGAAAACTTTACAAAATCTGGAACTTTTTACACGTTTTTAAAATCTTTACAGAATTTTTATTGAAACCATTGACATTTTTACAAAATTTTTAAATTTTTTCACATTTTTTATTGAAATATTAAATTTTTGTCAAAATTCCTGAAAGTTTTTATCAAAGTTCTTGAAATTTTTAAAATCTTGATTTTTTATTGAAATTTTTAAAATAATTAGACATTTTTGATTGAAAATTTTTAAATTTTTATCATGGTTCCTAAAATTTTTGATCACATAGTTCCTGAAATTTTTACAAAATCTGGAACATTTGAAAAGTATTGTGAACGAGCTAAAAGAAATTTCCATAAAGATGGAAATATCCATTTTGAGGTCACCTGAGATGATTTCCAGATGAAAGTCTGTCTGTATATCTGTCTGTCTGTCTGTATTCTTCCACGATACAAAAACTAATGAGTTCTTTCGGCGGGTAACCTAAACCCATATACCAAATTTCAGGTCAATCGGATTAATACTTTTTCAGATATTTAATGCTAATTTAAAAATTTGATATTTTTTTATTTTTGACAGGTGATAGTTGGAGTAATAATTTTGACTGTTCTGAATAGAGTTATTCAAGTGCTTTCAAATGACATATTGCATGTCCAATTCTGTGACATATTTCAGCTGTCATTTTTTGATAGTGTCACTTCCGTTTGATAGATGTCGTACAAAAATTAATAAAGTCTTACGACAAGTAACCCAAACCCCTAAACCAAATTTCAGCTCAATCGGATTAAACGTGTGGCCTCTATCGTGGAAGAATACCCACACACACACACACACACGGACAGACAGACAGACAGACAGACAGACAGACGTCCATCTGGAAATGGTCTTAATCGTCTCAAGGGACCCGAAAATGAATATTTCCGTTTTTATCTCGAAATGTTTTTTAGCTCGTTCACAATACTTTCCCCTCTCGGAGGTGGGTCGAGAAAGTAAAAATCATTATTTTTTCCAATACATCATTTCTCAAATATTCCTATATATTTTGTAAAACGAAACGAAGAATTTAAATAAATAATATTCGGCAGGTGATGCCCTCTTCGATTTTACCAAAGATGGTAGAAAAAGTTTGTAACTTTGGCAACATCGGATCGATTATATTGTCTTGACAGCCACGCCACTTGAGCTGAATAGCATAATAACAGCTGATTTTAGTGATTTTGGTGTGGAAATAGAAAAAATGGACAAACTATTTAACAAAAAATGAGCAAAATAGAGAAAAATAGGAAAACGTAAAAAAAAATTGGGAAATTGAGAGAAATAGAGAAAATGGAAAAATTGGTCAAAAATAGGCAAAATAGAAGAAAACAGGAAAAAAAAGAAACAGGGAAATATCGAAAAAAATAGAAAATTGGTAAGAAATTGTAAAAAAATAGAAAAAAATTAGGAAAAAACCAGAGAAAACCGGAAAACAATATGAAAAAGTAAGAAATAGGAAAAAAAATTAATAAGAGGGAAATATAGAAAAAAATTGAGAAATTAGTTAAGAAAATTGGCAAAATAGAAAAATGTAAAAAAATTTGGGAGAATTAGAGAAAATAGGGAAAAATAGGCAAAATATAATAAAACAATAAAAAAAACAGGAAGAAATAGTATAAACTAGGATAAAGTAGTAAAAATAAAAAAATGGGAAAAATAGAAAAATGGAGAAAATAGTTAAAAAAAATTGGCAAAATGGAAAAACGTAAAAAAATTTTTGAGAAAAAGAGAAAATGGAGAAAAATAGGCAAAATAGAATAAAATAATAAAAAAAGAAACAGGCAAATATAGAAAAACATAGAAAATTAGCAAAAAATTACAAAAAAAGGAAGAAATAGTATAAAATAGGATAAAGTAGTAAAAAATAAAAATATGGGAAAAATAGAAAAAATAGATAAAATAGTTAAAAATAATTTTCAAAACAGAAAAACGTAAAAAAAATTTGAAGAAACAGAGAAAATAGGGAAAAATAGGCAAAATAGAATAAAACAATAAAAAAAGAAACAGGCAATTATAAAAAAAATAGAAAATTAGTAAAAAATAAAACAAATAGCAAGAAATAGGATAAAGTAGTAAAAAATAAAAAAATGGGCAAAATAGAAAAAGTAGAGAAAATAGTTAAAAAAAATTGGCAAAATAGAAAAACGTAAAAAAAATTTTAAGAAATAGAGAAAATGGGGAAAAATAGGCAAAATAGGATAAAACAATAAAAAAAACAGGCAATTATAAAAAAAAAAGAAAATTAGAAAAAAATAAAAAAAAATAGCAAGAAATAGTATAAACTAGGATAAAGTAGTAAAAAATAAAAAAATTGGGAAAAATAGAAAAAATAGTTAAAAAAAATTGGTAAAATATAAAAACGTAAAAAAATTTGGAAGAAATAGAGAAAATGGAAAAAATAGGCAAAATAGAATAAAACAATAAAAAAGAAACAGGCAAATACAGAAAAACATAGAAAATTAGTAAAAAATTTAAAAAAAAGGAAGAAATAGTATAAAATAGGATAAAGTAGTAAAAAATAAAAAAATTGGGAAAAATAGAAAAAATAGTTAAAAAAAATTGGTAAAATATAAAAACGTAAAAAAATTTGGAAGAAATAGAGAAAATGGAAAAAATAGGCAAAATAGAATATAACAATAAAAAAGAAACATACAAATACAGAAAAACATAGAAAATTAGTAAAAAATTAAAAAAAAAGGAAGAAATAGTATAAAATAGGATAAAGTAGTAAAAAATAAAAAAATTGGGAAAAATAGAAAAAAATAGTAAAAAAAAAATTGGCAAAATAGAAAAACGTAAAAAAATTTGGGAGAAATAGAGAAAACGGAGAAAAATAGGCAAAATAGAATAAAACAATAAAAAAAGAAACAGACAAATATAGAAAAAAATTGAAAATTAGTAAAAAATAAAAAAAGGAAGAAATAGTATAAAATAGGATAAGTAGTAAAAATTAAAAAATGGGGAAAAATAGTAAAATGTAAAAAAAACAAATTTCGATTTTTGATCCAGTGGTATGCTTTTGGAAAAATGCCGTAAGGGATTGGGGGGTAATTTTGGCTCAATACATATAGGGTAGAGGCGACTATCAATATTTCGCAAGACAACGCCGAAATATGAGAAATTATTTCCATAATGGCAAAGGGTTTAGACTTTTAATTAATCATCTCTTTTATATGAAATTATAATAGAAAGATCATTAGCATACTCAACATATTGACTGGAATCAATTAAAGAATCTTTACTATTGATATATAAAATTAATAGTATAGGTCCTAAGATGGATCCTTGAGGCACCAACTAAATATTCAATTAGTTTTCTCTGATTTCATAAGTTTCCAACTTAATTAATAACAGATCCTAATTGATACAATCAAATGCCCTGCTTAGGTCACAAAAGATCACTACAGAATACCCAGCTCACTTGATATGTTCAATAATTTGATTATAAAAATGAAAGCATGGTTGTCACTGTTGGTCTTTCTGGACCAAGTCCATGATGATTTTTTTTTTTGAAAATCCACATGGTATTGGCACAGGCCTATAATTTTCCATTGACGTCGAATCGATTTTTTATACAAGGTAAATAATGTAGAGGGAAACGTATCACATATAAATTACAAATTTCATCTCACTTTAATTGTTTATTACTTAAAGGTTTTAATTTCTTAATTTATCAAAGCAATATTGTTATTAAAATTATATAATATTCGTTCCTAGTTTAACATTAAATTAAAAATTGGAAAATTTAATTATCTTAAATAAATATTATTTAATAATTAAAAAAATATATATAAATAAAAAATATCTGGTAATATAAACTACATGAAATAAATTATTACAGTATTAATCAGTCTTATCTTTTCCTCCCAAGTTTAGTATCAATTAGTTCTTTAAATAATTTTGCTCCTTTAAGATTTATATTAGCGTACGGAAGACCACTCATGACTTTTTTCCAAGCAAATATTTTGGAATATTTTGTTTCTTCAAAGTCAAATGCTAACCAATTCTCTGCGTTTGATAAAGTGGTCCATATACTAAAGTCTGCAATTGTTAAATCATCACCAGCAACGTATTTTGATTTTTGAAGAAAAAGTTCTAATACTCTAACAGCCATTTTTACAGTATCAAGAGATCCTTTGGGAATTTCTTTCATTCCATACAAGACGCCTTTCTGGAAAAAACCAAAATATGTAAAAATGTGGTAAAAAGAAAATAGCTACAAAAAAAGTAGAGTAAGAAAAAAGTGGGACAAAAACAATAGTTATTAAAAAATGGGGTAAGAAAAGTTGGACAAAAAACATAATCATAAAAAACTAGGTGGAAATATAGGACAAAACGCAATAATTGTAGAAACATGGGGGGAATATGGCAAATAACAAGAGTGATTAAAAAAAGAGAGAAGAAAAAGTGGGACAAATACAATAACTATAAAAAACTCGGATGGAAAAATGGTCGAAAAATGGAGTAAAAAACAATAGCAGGCAAAAAGGGGAAGAAGAAGGTGGGACAAAAAAGCAATAGTCATAAAAAATTAGGGTGAAAAAATGAGGGAAAAATGAGACAAATACAATGATAGTAAAAAAGGTGTAAAAATAGGGCAAAAAACAATAACCATAAAAAAATTGGATTGAAAAATGGTCAAAAAATGGAGTAAAGAAAAATAGCAGTTAATAAGAGGAAGAAGAAAGTGGCACAAAAAATCATTAGTCCTAAAAAATTAGGTAAAAAAAAATGGGACAAAACAAAATAATTGGAAAAATATGGGGAGAATAGGGCAAAAAATAAGAGTTATTAAAAAAAAAGGAAGAAAAAGTGGGACAAAAAACAATAACCATAAAAAATTTGGATTAAAAATGGTCGAAAAATAGAGTAAAAACAATTGCAGTTAAAAAGAGGAAGAAGAAAGTGAGTTAAAAATCATTAGTCATAAAAATTAGGTAAAAAAATGGGACAAAACACAATAATTGGAAAAATATGGGGAGAATAGGGCAAAAAATAAGAGTTATTTAAAAAAGAGGGAAACAAATTGGGACAAAAAGCAATAACCATAAAAAATTTGGATGGAAAAATGATCGAAAAATGTAGTAAAAAAAGTTAAAAAGAGGAAGAAGGAAGTGAGACAACAAATCAATAGTCACAAAAAATTAGATGGTAAAAATAGGGTAATAAAACAATAGTCGTTAAAAAAAGGGGATGACAATGTGGAACAAAAAAAATAATACTCATAAAAAATTAAGGGAGAAATGGGGCCAAAAAACAATGGTTGTTTAGACAAAATCGATAGTCAAAAAAAATTAGGTGGGAAAAATGGGACAAAATACAAAAAAATGTGGAGGAATTGTGCAAAACATAAGAGTAATTAAAAAAAGATTAAAGAAAAAGTGGGACACAAATCAATAGACATAAAAAATTGGGGCGGAAAAATGGGGCAAAAAAACAATAATCATAGAAATAAGGAAAAAATGAGACAAAAAGAATATTTGTTAAAAAAAGGGGATGACAATGTGGAACAAAAAAAAAACAATACTCATAAAAAATTAAGGAGGAAAATGGGGAAAAACAATAGTTGTTAAAAAATGTGGGACAAAAATCGATAGTCATAAAAAATTAGGTAGGAAAAATGGGGCAAAACACAATAGATGTAAAAAATGGTGGAGGAATGATGCAAAATATAAGAGAAATTAAAAAAGAAGAAAGAGGTACAAAAAACAATAGGTATAAAAAATTGGGGAGGAAAAATGAGGGAAAAAACAGTAATCGTAAAAATAAGGAAAAAATGAGATAACATACAATAGTCGTTAAAAAAGGGGATGTCAAAATGGGACAAAAAAAATTAGGGTGAAAAAAATGGGGAAAAAAACAATAGTTGTTAAAAAAGAGTGCATAAGAAAAAGTGGGTCAATATTCAATAGTCATAAAAATGGGGCCAAAAAAGGAGGAAACAATGGGGTAAAAAACCAATCTTGTAAAAAATTATTGGGGAAACGGGATAAAGAAATATAATTATTAAAAAACAGTTGGAAAGAAGTAAGATAAAAACTATAATTATCCAAGGGTGGAAAAAAATGGGTGAAATAAATAATTAATCACTAACAAAATGGTCGCCATTTTGTTACTTACTTTAAAATTAATGATTACTACTTCAAATTTCAAAATAATTTAGTCAGAAAATATGAACCCGATAAAAATAATTTGTTTACCCTATCACAGTGCATTCCTCCATATCTATGGTAAATATAGTATAGGTAGCGGGAAAGTAATAAATTGATAGTATCATTAAAAATTGCATAAAAATCTACAGTAATTTTTATCCAAATAGACCCATGATGGGACTTTTTTATTGACATAATAGAGGAAATTAAAAAAAAATGTATTAAATTTTATTTCGTGTTTTGTTTTTTTTTTATTTGTTTAATATAGTTTGTTTATTATAATTTAATTATAAATGAAGTATATAACTTATTTATTGTTAATAAATAAAATTACTTACACAAATTTTTAAATGTGGTGCAAAAAGATTACCACTATCAAAAAATAACAATCGATTAACAATAGCTCGTTTTGCTAAATCTGAAGGATACAACGTGCTGTTTTTTCCATATTTTTCTACCAGATAGATCATAATTGCATGACTGTCCCATATAATAATTCCATTATCGTCCAATGTTGGTACTGTATGTTGAGGATTGATCTAAAAAAAACAGCAAATAAATAGAAATTAGAACCGTAATTTATTCTATCTAATTTAAGGTTTCTAATATTGATTAATAAAATAGATACCTATTATCCATTATTTATTTTTTTTAACTTTTGTATTTTATTGTGTTGTTATTTTTTATGTCTCTCTTTCGACTTTAAAAATATTTTATTGATTTCTAATATAGTGTGTTTTTTGTATAATTTAATTACTGGTTGCATTCCTCAATATTTATATGATATTTTTGTTTAAATCTAATAGTTGATTTTTATTTATTTAAAACATTTTAATATTATTTTTATAAATTATTTCTTTGATATGGTTAAACGTGTTGGAATTTTACAGTTATGAATCTTTTGATAAATTATCTTAATTATTGGCTCAATTAATTATTATTATTATTATAGCTTATTTCTATTGGCTTCTAATAATTTGAGATTATCTAATCCAATTAAAACATAAGGTACATTGTGGAATTTAAATAAATATAATTTAAATTCTTGTTTATAATAACATTAAAAATTTCAAAACATTTTATATCAATAAAATTATCTGGAAAATATTCGATACGACACGTGCAGTTATTTTTTTATTATATTTAGAAATATTTTATGAGAAAATAAAACATATTGTCAATTAAAAATTCAAGAATAAGACAATTTTTCCATAATACAATTATTTCCCATGACAATTCTTCCCCATGACAATCCTTCCCTTCCCTTTCTAACGACAAATTAATTTTCCCGACGACAAATTTTCCCCGTGACATATTTCTCAGTCGAGCAATGCAATGCGAACTATTTTTTGTATGTTTGTATGTATTTTTATGTATTTTTATGTATTTTTATGTATTTTTATGTATTTTTATGTATTTTTATGTATTTTTATGTATTTTTATGTATTTTTATGTATTTTTATGTATTTTTATGTATTTTTATGTATTTTTATGTATTTTTATGTATTTTTATGTATTTTTATGTATTTTTATGTATTTTTATGTATTTTTATGTATTTTTATGTATTTTTATGTATTTTTATGTATTTTTATGTATTTTTATGTATTTTTATGTATTTTTATGTATTTTTATGTATTTTTATGTATTTTTATGTATTTTTATGTATTTTTATGTATTTTTATGTATTTTTATGTATTTTTATGTATTTTTATGTATTTTTATGTATTTTTATGTATTTTTATGTATTTTTATGTATTTTTATGTATTTTTATGTATTTTTATGTATTTTTATGTATTTTTATGTATTTTTATGTATTTTTATGTATTTTTATGTATTTTTATGTATTTTTATGTGTTTTTATGTATTTTTATGTATTTGGAGGAAAATATAGAAAAATAAATGAAATGGGAAAAAATAGAAAAAATAGGAAATATAGAGAAAATAAGCAAAAAATAGTGAAAAATTGAGAACATTAGATTCAAAATGGGAAAAATTAAAGGAGAGTAAGAAAAATAGGAAAGCCAGTAGAAGCAAGGAAAATAGGAAAAATAGTACAAAATGGGGAAAATCTGAAAAATTTTGAAAAAAGGAGAAAAAAATGGGACAAAGTATAAAAAATAGGGAAGATAGAGATAGGGAAAATTGGGTAAGAGAGGAAGAATTTGGAAAAGTAAGGAAAAATAAAATCAAATAGGAAAAAATAAAGTAAAATAGCGAGAAATAGTAAAAATATGGAAAATATAGACAAATAGGTACAAGCAGCAAAAAATAGGAAAAAACAATGAAAAACACGAAAACATAGGAAAAGTAGCGAAAAATAAGAAAAAGTAGAAAAAATTGAGAAAAAAAGGAGGAACACAGGGAAAGACAGTAAAAAACAGGAAAAAATAAGAAAAAATAGGTTGAACAAATTATAAATTAATATTTGTAATTTTAATAAATTTAATATAAAAATTACTATAATTTATTGAGTGAAAAAAATATAGATTAGAATTAATTAGATACTCTATTATTATTAATGTAATTATAATACTTGAATTAGTATTCGTTAATTAAAAAATTTGGCGGTATTTTATTTTCTTAATAATATATTTTATTTGGTTATTTTTGTTAAAAAAATGCTAAATTGTTTTATTGAGGAATTATTAAAATTTTGATTTAGAGAGAGTAAAATTTAAAAAAATATATATTCTGCTTTTTCCATAGTCTGTTTGATTCTTAGAGAAATTATCATTACCACTGTGTCGAAATTCATAATTTCAAAAACAGAGTGTGCATAAATATCTGTTAGTTTAAAAAATAACGAAAAATTGAACTAAAAGTACTTGTACAATTTTAAATTTTCCCTCCTTAAATGTTTTTAAACAAAAATAATTTTAATGGGTTTAAAAAATTCAGCATTGTTCCAGTTCATGTCAAAATCCAGGGATGGATCACAGAAAAAATACTTCATATTGAAGCAATATGTAAAGAAAAAAAATTTCAAAATTAAATTAAATGGGAACTTTTAGACCAGTCAAATTTTTCGATCCAGAATATTCTGGGACACCTTGTATATACAATGAGAATACATAAACCCGGTTGGAATCTAAATTAACTTATTATTATTACAACCATTATTTATTTAAATTATTTTTAACTTACACTATACTATATAGAAAAAAAACTAGATTTACTTTCTATTGACCGCAGAATCTGAATTTTTATTTACAATTTATCACAACTTTATTATTTATTCAGATAGACACAATAAATTATGAAATATATTTTTCTAAAGTTAGCCAACATAATTTCTTAGTTATTTTTAAAAATAATAAATATCTATTGATAATATTTATTGATTTGTTTTGGTTACTAATCTTACCTTAATTGCTAATTAATTTTATATATTAATAATCAATTGTTTTGTAATACATTTATTTACATATAATTCAAATTAAAAAACAATTGTGTGCAAATTTATTTAAAAAATAAAATATTTCAATTCTAACCACATAAACAACACTTCAAATTTAAATAATGTATCATTTTAAATAAAAAAAATATATCAATTGAAATAATTAAATTTTAAGTAACTGTACCTTTACATATTCTGGAGATAATTGATCGCCTTTGCACAGATCTAAATTAACAAATTTTAGTTCCATATCAATAGCCTTAACTGTTAATAAAATAGCCCTTACGCAAGGGCTACGTTCATCTCCATATAGTGTAGGTGTCATTATTTCTAAAAACTACACTTCTTAATAGATTAAGAATTAAATAAGAATATACTTTTTACTAAGTGTGGTACTCATATATGGTTTAAAGTCAAACAGAAATGTAGAGGGGGCAAAAAGATTTGCATTGGGTGATAAACTGAGCAAGTGATCTTAGTATAAGATATAATTAAAATAAATCTGAATTTTAATAATTAAATTTGATTAACAAAATTTTTTGCCAGAAGTTAAATTATTATTATCTTGAAATTAGGTTAGGTTAGGTTAGGGTTACCGAAATAGATATTTATTGAAAATTATGGAGAGTGAGGCTCGACTTTTTAAAATTATTTTGTAAAATGTAAGATTGTATAAGATTAAACACAAGAACTATACGCAACACGAAATTTATTTAAACAGACGTAAACAGACGACATTAGCTACTAAAGAAGTATTGTGAAGTTAGTGAAGTATAACAAAAGTTACCTGCAAAAAAATAAAAAGGGAAATATTAGATATCATCTACTTGATTTTGTTATATATTTTTTTAAATTAAATTTTTTAGGGTTTTTCTTCCCATTTTTTTTTAACTTTTCCTATCTAGCCCCATTTTTCCTACTTTTTTTATTTTTGTCGATTTTTTCTAAGTTTGCTCCGGATTCTTCCAGTTTTTTTCGGTTGTTTACGGTTTTTTACGATTTTTCTCGATTTTTATGATTATTTAGCATTATTTAGAAAATGTTGGGACTTTTTACCGGTTCTTTACATATTTTTTACGATTTTTTCGTTTTTTTACATTTTTATTAATTTTGCTACTTTTTTTCGTTTTTTCTTACTTTTTCCGGTTTTTTATATTTTTTTTATTTTATTTTAGTTTTTTTTATTTTTGTCGATTTTTTCCAAGTTACTCGCGTTTTTCAATCTTTTCCGATATTACCTCTTTTTTCCATTTGCTCCAGATTTTTCCAGTTTTTTTCGGTTGTTTACGGTTTATTATGGTTTTTTTACGATTTTTCTCGATTTTTTATGATGTTTTACGATTATTTAGCATTATTGACGGAATTTTACGACTTTTTACCAGTTTATAATTATTTTTTACGGTTTTTTCGATTTTACATTTTTATTAATTTTCAGGATTTTTTTACGATTTTGACTATTTTTTTAACAATTTTGTATGATGTTTTACGATTATTGAGCATTATTTACGGAATGTTACGACTTTTTAACAGTTTTTAACAATTTTTTACGGTTTTTTCGATTTTACATTTTTATTAATTTTCAGGATTTTTTTACGATTTTGACTATTTTTTTAACAATTTTGTATGATGTTTTACGATTATTGAGCATTATTTACGGAATGTTACGACTTTTTAACAGTTTTTAACAATTTTTTACGATTTTTTCGATTTTTTACAGTTTTATTAATTTTCAGGATTTTTTTACGATTTTGACTATTTTTTTAACAATTTTGTATGATGTTTTACGATTAGTTTGCATTATTTACGAAATGTTACGACTTCTTACCACTTTTTTCACAATATTTTACGATTTTTCATGATTTTTTACGATTTTATACGATTTCTTATGCTTTTTTTAGTTTTTTTTTTCGGTTGTTTACTGTTTATTTCTGTTTTTTTACCTATTTCTCATAGTTTTGTGTGATGTTCTACGATTATTTAGCATTATTTACGAAATGTTACGACTTTTTAACAATTTTTAACAATTTTTTACGGTTTTTTCGATTTTATACGATTTTTTACAGTTTTATTAATTTTCAGGATTTGTTTAAGATTTTGACTATTTTTTAACAATTTTGTATGATGTTTTACGATTAGTTTCCATTATTTACGAAATTTTACGATTTTTTACCAGGTTTTTAACAATTTTTTACGATATTTCATGACTTTGTCCGATTTCTTACGATTTTCTTACGGTTTTTGCGAATTTTTACAATTTTTCACGATTTTTCACAATTTTTTAGATTTTTTCCTTTCTTAATTTTTTAAAAATTCGTAAAAAATCGTAAAAACCCGTAAACAGATAATGAAATCTTCATATACTTTTTTCGCATTAACGCAAACTTTATATACAAAGGATTCGAAAAATAATATATAAATTGAAGAAGAATCAAGAAAAAGAAAATAAAAAGCACAATTAAATATTTTAGTTAATTACACTGCTTTTGCATAATTAGAGAAATTTTTGTTTCATGTTATTATGTAATTTTTTAGATGATAAATATTAAAATTAAATTTCATTTAATTTCATTTAATTTTATTTTTATTCAATTTCAGTTTTAATCTGTAAGACCTTAAAAAATACTGTAACAGGTGTTTACACTTTTCTCATATCCTAATTATTATAAAATTAATCAGCTAATTTTTACGATTTTTTACGTTTTTTTTTTGGATTTTTTACGGATTTCTAAAGAATTAAAAAAGATAGGAAACAAATAGAAAAAATTCTAGCCAATCGTGAAAAAACGAAAAAAAAAAAACGTAAATTAATCGTAAGAAATCGTAAGAAATCGTAAGAAATCGTAAGAAATCGTAAGAAATCGTAAGAAATCGTAAGAAATCGTAAGAAATCGTAAGAAATCGTAAGATATCTTAAGAAATAAGAAAAATTGTAAAAAAACGTAGAAATTCGTAAAACACCGTTAAAAATCGTAAAAAATTCTAAAAAAACGTAAAACACTGTAAAAATATTGAAATAATTTTTAATTAGAATTAGAGACAAAAAAACTAACTAGAATATATTTCTTAATTATTGAATTTTTTGAAATATTTGGAAATTTTTTACATTTTTTGAAGTTTTGACCATTCAACTTTTTTTAATTTTTTGAATATTTTGAACTTTTTGGTTTTGAAATTTTTGATTTTTTTAAAATTTTTGGAATTTTTTAAAATCTTGTCCCTTAAACCTGTTAATGTGAAAATATTTGTTCATCATTTCAGCTTTATTTAATCTTTGAATTTTTTTTAATTGTATTTTTCATTTTCCCAATGATTTCTAATTTCTCTCTCAATTTTTTTCTTTTTTCCAAAATTTTTTTATTTTATTTTTTATTATTTTTTCGATTCTTATCATTGAATACTGAATGATTTTTCATTTACATAGTTAAATTTAAATTATTATTTTTCCAAATATAAAACAAATTTTATTTCTATTAAAATTTCATAAGGCCTTCTTTAGATATTCAGTATTGTTGATTACAAAAAATATTTACTTATATACCCAATTATTTTAAATTAACTCATATTCAACTATAAAAATCTTTGGAATAAAATATTTAGTATACAACATTTATTTATAATAATAATAATAATAAATTAAATTCTATAAATCATACAAAATGATTTCATTATAATATATTTTTTTAAATCAAACACTTTTAATAAAGGAGTAGAAAAAATTTATTTATATTTTAACAAAATATATCTTTAGGAGACGCTGGTTAATAACCAATTCAAATAACTTGTTATTCTTGTAAAAACACCAGGAAAACCAACGGCACAACCATAAATACTTCCATAAGAGGCAATTCCAATCTAAAATATAATTTTAACTTTTAAAACCTACTTCGTATTTTTTTATAATTTTAAATAATATAATTATGGAAGAAATTGAAAAGTCAAATAAATACTAGAAATAAATATAGAAGAAATTTCGGAGCAAAAGGAATAAACTGAGAAAATGGAGATAATTAAAATGGAAATAAAAAATATATAGAAATAATTAAAATAACTAAAAATATAATACAGAATAATATTAGAAGAATATTAAATCAAAAATACAAATGAAACTGGAAGAAAAAATAGAAGGATTAGTATAAGATTAACAACAAAAGAAATAAACTGGTATTTGGTAAAATTGTATAAAAAATGGAAATAGAAATGAAATTGTAAATAATATTAAAAATAAAATTGTCAATAACATACAATGAAAATAAAGAAAGAATAGAAGAGCTAGGAAATTGTAGTATAAGGATAATACCATAAAATAGTAACGAATGAAGTAGAAAAAAAATAGTATAAATAGTTTGAAAATTAGTATCTATATATTAAAACGACTGTTCCGATTATTCTTTTAATTTTTTATAAAATTTTTAAAACATTACTTACTTGTACTCCATCTATAACTAAAGGACTGCCACTATCTCCACGACAAATATTTTTCTTTGAAACACCCGATGTACATATTTGGCTCCCTTTAATATTTAACAAATATGGTAATTCACATATAATTACAGGAATTATAGTTAGGTTTTGTGCTCTCAAAACGCTGCTAGTTTCGGTGGTAGTATCGGTAGTTTTTCCCCAACCTGCAACTGTAGCTTCCATTTCATCATATGTATTAAATACATCTGTGACATCAGGTAACTTTATCGTAGCAATATTATCTAAAAAAAATTAAAATAAAGTAACAACTTATTAACAAAACTTGTTTTAGATTAATATTTAATGAAACAACTCGAAAGTCATACCACAAAAATATTTAATAATGGCGAACAGTCTAAAAGGCGACATGTTTCGGTCTACATGACCATCATCAGGCCTGTAATAAAAATGACATTGTGGAAAGACATTAAAAAAGATTATTATTATAATGTTATACATAATATAATATAATATACAATGTCTCCTCATAATGTCATTTTTTTTATAAGTCTGATGATGGTCGTGTAGACCGAAACATATCGCCTTTTTAGACTGTTCGTTATTATTAAATATTTTTGTGGTATGACTTCGAGTTGTTTCATTTATTGAATACTTTACCACATTTGATTATGGATAATATTTTGTTTTTATTTATATTTAAGTTTAAAACCAATTTCATAAAACAAACTTCAAAAATATTTTTAAGAAATTCAACTTATCCATAAAAAAATTCAACCTGATTTAAATTTTTAAATTTGTAAAACTATATTTCTAAGCAAACTTAATATTGGAAATGGTATTAAATTAGTTCTAATCCATTATTTCGAATATGGTTGAAAGATGAGGTAATAAAATTCAAAATCAAATACCACAAAATATATTAAAAAATCAGTTGTCGCCCCAAAACTTTCCCGACGAATATCCACGCATACTTTTTCAGATATTCAATGTTAAAGTTTTAAAATTTGACATTTTATTATTTTTGACAGGTGACAGGTGAAGACATTATTTTGACTGTTCTGAATAGAGTTTTTCAAGGGCTTTCAAATGACATATTGGAAGTCTAATTCCGTGACATATTGCTTGGGTCATTTTTGACAGTGATACTTCCGTTTGACAGATGTCGTACAAAAACTAATGGGTTTTTCCGATGGGTAACCCAAACCCATATTCCAAATTTTAGCTCAATCGGATGGAACGTGTGGCCTCTATCGTGGAAGAATACAAGCAGACAGACAGACAGACAGACTTTCCATCTTTATCTCGAAAAATTTTTTTAGCTCGTTCACAATAGTTTCCAAAAAGTTCCAGATTTTGTAAAGATTTCAAAAATTTCAAGAACTGTGATCAAAAATTTCAGGAACTATGATAAAAATTTAAAAATTTTCAATTAAAAATCTTAAAATGTTTTAAAAATTTCAATAAAAAATCTAGATTTCAGAAATTTCAAGAACTTTGATAAGAACTTTCAGGAATTTTGACAAAAATTTAAAAAATTGTGTAAATATTTCAAAAAATTTAAAAATGTGTAAATATTTCAAAATTTTGTAAAAATGTCAATGGTTTCAATAAAATTTCTATAAAGACTTTAAAAACGTGTAAAAAGTTCCAAATTTTGTAAAGATTTTAAAAATTTCAAGAACTTTGATAAAAATTTCAGGAACTATGATAAAAATTTTCAATAAAAAATCCAAATATTTCAAAAATTTTAAAAACGTGTGAACATTTCAAGATTTTGTAAAGGTTTCAAAAATTTCAAGAACTGTGATCCAAAATTTCAGGAAATTTGATAAAAATTTAAAAAATTTCAATAAAAAATCCCTAAATTGTTCAAAAATGTCAATAAAAAAATCTAGATTTCTAAAATTCAAGAACTGTGATAAAAAATTTCAGGAACTATAATAAAAATTTAAAAATTTTCAGTAAAAAATCCAAATTTTTCAAAAATTTTAATAATGTGTAAAAATTTCTAGATTTTGTAATAATTTCAAAAGTTTCTATAAAAAAACTATAAAAATTTTAAAAACGTGTAAAAATATTCAGATTTGGTAGAGATTTCAAAAATTTCAAGAACTGTGACAAAAAATTTCAGAAACTATAATAAAAATTTAAAAATTTTCAGTAAATAATCCAAAAATTTTAAAAATGTGTAAAAATTTCTAGATTTTGTAATAATTTCAAAAGTTTCAATAAAAAAAACTATTATTTTAAAAACGTGTAAAAATTTTCAGATATTGTAAAGATTTCAAAAATTTCAAGAACTATGATCAAATATTTTAGGACATTTAATAAAAATTTAAAAAGTATTAATCAAAAATCTCTAAATAATTCAAAATTTTCAAGAATTTCAGGAATTTTGATAAATATTTAAAAATGTCTATGAAAAATGTGTGAATTTCTTCAAAAATTTTAAAAAATGTAAAAATTTCAAAATTTTGTAAAAATTTCAAAAATCTATAAAAATTTTAAAAAACCTTCCTGACGAGTATTCACGTATAATTTGTCAGATATTTATTATTTGTTTATTTTTGACAGGCGACTGTTGGAGACATAATTTTAACTGTTCCGAATAGAGTTTTTCAAGGGCTTTCAAGTGACATATTGCAAGTTAAATTCATTTTTTGGTATTCCAAAATGGTACCCATTCCTGCAATTTTCTAGTTATGACCGTGCACATTAGAAATCCTTCCGTTTACTTGTCCTATTTGGGTTGGATCTGTTCCGATCACCTATAAACGTTTCGTAGTACCCATATGTTGTTGGTACCATTATTTTTCCCTATTAATCACTACTGTTACCTTTTTATAAACCTTTTTACCACTATGTTTTGTTCTCCTAGTCTTTAATTTTTAATTTTACTTCTTGTAATTCAAATTCGTTATGTTAAAACAGATGTATCTTAAATAAACGATATACTTACCACCCAGTGTAACTGCTTTTGGTAAAACAATAAGAGCAATATCGTGTTCCATTGTTTCAGGATTATATTCTTCATGAGTGATCAATTGTGTAGCTGTTATTGATTCCTGACCATCTTCTTCTGCGTTATTTATATCGTGAGCACCTAAAATTATTTCAGCTTCAGTCGCTCTGTAAACAAATAAAATTCACTTATACTAAGAATGTGTAACAAAGTTGCTTGTTTCAGTATAATTAAAATATATAAATTAAATCGAACACCGCACTGGAGTAGAATCAACTTAAAATTATGAGAGAAGCTTCGAATAAAAGGCCAGTCGTGCCAGTTGAACCTTCGCCAGACAAATGAAGACACTCTCGTCTCTGCTTCTTAGACGCCGAAGTTCATATCGAGTAGGGCAATTCAAACCGTTGTCGGCAGCTGCAGTGGAAACCCGAACTTTGACTTGCTGTGGCCGTTCTAATTGGAGCAGCAGTGCAGTCCGTCGACCTTTAGAGAAAGGTCAAGCTGAAGGAAGCGAAGCCAATTCCTATTGTACCGGAATCAGAACCGTCATCCAACCACATCACGTCAGCCCGGAATACGTGCCTGTACCGTCCAAGAGAACCATATTACACACCTTTCTCTCTTCCGGATTTTGGTTAAGTGATAAATTGTTTTATTTACTTAGGAGTTTTATTTAGCAGCTAATACCCAGGTTATTCAACCAAGAAGGGCAAGTAAAGACCGCCCTTCTGGCCGCCAGTGCTATTGGTCGATACCATAACGACCCCTGGAGTATTTTCTTTCTGCACTGACGCTGCCCGTGCAGTGGCCTTCACACTCTAAACGGAAAGTGGCGCCCGAGGCAATCCGAAACCTGGACTTAGTCACCAAAGTCACTCGTAACGACCGAAGTGCCGTTACAAATGCATATCATAAAACGGTTGTTTTTATAAATATCTGCATGGGATTAAATGAATGAATGGAATTTAGTTTGGCTTGTGCCATTCTTTTTTCTTGTCTTTCGTCTTTTCACCTATTACTTTTTCCTCTGCTTTTTGTATGTCATTTTTTATATTGTCCCATTCTTCTGTTGCATCATTACGTTCTCACCTCTCATAGGTGATGGTATTCTTGAAAATTGGCAATGGTCTATTACTCCATTCATGTTATACTCTTATATCTAATTTACTTATTAATCTGCACTTTCTACAAGTAGATTGTAAGTGCGCAATTATATAATAAAAAATATATAAATAATAGAATATTTTTGTTATGATATATTCATCACTTACCCGTATAAACATTTTGCCGACGTTAAAACTATTGAGTCAGTAAGTAAAGATCCACCGCATAGTACATCTATTTCATCAATTACGGTTCGGATTGCTACCTATACATAGGAAAAAAATGACAAAGATTAGTAAAATATTCCACAACAAATATTTTTTAATTTATTAAAAGCATTTTTTTGAACAACTGTTTTGACAATTTTAAAACACTTCATTTTCTTGAATCATTAATGATGTCACAGTTGATTCTGGTTTGAAACGTTTTGAAAGCGTCTCAAAGACCGTTTCATTTCGGTAAAATGTCAAAAAATCTTATCTCTTAACCTCACTTTACTTTCAATGTGGTTTTTTTGTGTTGTGATATATTTATTTTTTTCTGATAAATTTTACTGGAATATTATCCAGAAAATACAAAATAATTCATATATTTTATTAAATTAATAATATTAATCTGTTAGTTCATACTAATGTCTATTATTGTATATTTTAAAATCTAAAAATAGATTAATACCGTTAACAAAAACAAAATACATAAGCGACTGTTGCTATGCAAGCTTATCTTTCACTCATATTATCCCATCATTATAAGAGACAACAAATATAGATATATTTTTTCCCGCTAAGATTCTGAATTCAAGGCTAGTTACATACCACATCATATGTCTCTGACCAATAAAAAACCAGAAACCGTCCTCTCCGCTAAAATTTAGAGCACAATCATCCTCTCGCATACCGACTGTGAATAGATGCAGTCACATTCAATAGAACAAAAAAGTTTCTTCAACTAAGTAAAATGGTGCTTAATTACCCGCACCTAAAAAGTTTTCTAAGTTTTCATAACAAAACCATGTAAATAGTTTTTACAGTGAGTGAAGTGATGAGTACTATTTAAATATTTATGTTTCGGTTTCATAATTTAAATTAATGTGAGGGTTTATGATTTTTCTGTTCATGTTCGTACTTGGAAAAAGTGGAATAAAAATTACATTCCTATTTCAAATACTGTTTTCATTTTAACATTCATATTGGTTTAACTTCTACCTAAAAAGGTTGGTCCTTCGAGAAAATCTAAGAATTTAAAAATAACGCTCGCAGTCTAGTGTTCTTTCAACAGTTATGAATACTAATATTCATAAATCGTTCATTTTTATTTTAAAAAGTTCAGAATAATGGAAGAAGAGATGGTGAAACTAATTTTCAATTTCAAACCATTCAAAATTGTTCATTTTGACTCACGTGTATCAGAATATCCAATCAACGCCGGATTATACTGAAAAATTTTGACTTTAATATCAAACCAATTAAAATCGTTCATTTTGAGTCACGTGTATCAGAATGTCCAATCAAAGCTGGTTTTTTAAAAATTTTTGACTTCAATATCAAACCAATCAAAATCATTCATTTTGAGTCACGTGTATCCTAATATCCAATCAACGCTGGATTATACTGAAAAATTTTGACTTTAATATCAAACCAATTAAAATCGTTCATTTTGAGTCACGTGTATCAGAATGTCCAATCAAAGCTAGTTTTTTAAAAATTTTTGACTTCAATATCAAACCAATCAAAATCATTCATTTTGAGTCACGTGTATCCTAATATCCAATCAACGCTGGATTATACTGAAAAATTTTGACTTCAATATTAAACCAATCAAAATCGTTCATTTTGAGTCACGTGTATCAGAAAATCCAATTAACACTGGATTAGGTTAATAACTACCCATGGGATTTTATCACCTAAGTAGGATTTCTGCTAAGCAAACCATATTTTGAGAATTGTCGGGTCCGGGACCGGTGAGTTGCGTCCCATTTGAGCAGGCCAAACTTTTGACCGCTGACTTGCATCCGTCCAAGCGCTGAGTTGCATTCCGTTAACAAATTTAATATTGTATCTAAAACTGGTGGATAATTACATAAAAGCGGGCATTGTTGTCATGTTTATTCTGATTTCGTAATTGATACTAAATTTTATTTTCGAAACTGCGACTTATACAGTTTTATAACAATATAGTGAATAATATAATAATTTAATTTAAACATTATTCAATTATGCAATTATTATTTGTCTATTTTAATTTTTTTTGTTCATTAATATTATTATTTCCCTTAACTTTATTTTCAAATCTCATACAGATATATATTTTAATTTTTATAAAAATATTTACGATTCAAATAATATATCGGCAACATTGCTGTAAAATTTAACCATCCTTTGACCATGATAGGCGATTATTAATGAACAGACCTTTTTGGATTACGGATGCAATTCGACGGTTACCTCTTTTCGTTCGGGTAAAAATGTACATTTTGGTATGCAACTCGCCGGTCGCCGTCGCGTCTTATTTTTGATTGGCCAAATAAGATTAAAAGTGTATAAAGCAAAAATGAATTAAAATCAGTATTTTAAGATAAAACTTAGAGAGTCTCTTATATTTTATATAAATGTGATAATCTACAATTTGTTTTATCGTTTTTTTTTAACCTGATTTGGATTTTAAAATTAGAAAAAAAATTACCATATACGGCATTGAATGTGCAGCAACTTCTTCTCCATCTATAATTCCCAAATTAGTTTTTAGTTCTTCCTTGGATTCTACTATAGTTTTTGACAACGACTGAAATTTAAAAAAAAAATATTTTAATGTATTTAATACATACTTTGCTTATAATTAATAATAATAATAATAATAATACTCGCCCTACATTTTACCCCCTTACGAGTGAACCCCAGAAGCCAATGGCTTGTGCGGGGAAGGGACGGCTATTATTATTATTTGCCGTGGCGCTCCGGGGCGACTTACTGAGGATTGATGGCGCCATTTGGTTATAGGCGTAGGAAAACCTCGAAAACCTACACCACTAATTAATACTCTTAAAACTAAACCTAAGGGGTGGAAAGAAAGCCCTGACCTATTATAATTTCATCATATTAGTATAAATAAAAAAAAATATGTACTTACTAATTTAATTAACCCAATTAGTACAATTATTAATAATTCTTTGTAAATTTTCATTTTTTATAAGTTTTATAGAAAAACCACTGAAATTATAACTGCTGCTCAATTTCATATAACCCAATTTAGTAAGTTTTTTTTTATAATCTTTAAATATATTTTTATCTTATCGTATAAGTATGTACCAGGTAAATAATTTAATATGATTTTCCGATGATTACTTTATTGATACAGATTAATCTATAATTACATTATTTCTTAAAAGTTTTATAAATAGTTTTATAAATATATCTAATACATTTGATAGTTAAAATCTCAACAAATATCGATACAAATATATTTATTTAAAAAAATATATTTATACTAAAATAAAATTTGGTATATGGAAAATAAAATAAAGAAGGGATGATCCGACCCTTTCCGGACAGTTCTATGCATTTTCCGATCATTTTTCGCATACTTTCAAGGATGTGGGATTCTTTTCAAAAGATCGATCTTCTGAATCGATTCAGATCGTTTGGTATTTAATGGACGCACTTAAAGATCGAATCGAAAAAATCGATTTTCTTAAAAATCGATCTAATAATTTAATTTTTATAAAAACAATTTTATTTTAGTTAACGAAACAAAAATACTAAACACTTGGTAGTTTTTTATTCCTTCCTGTTTCTGTCTGAATTTAAATTTACTAAATGTACGAAGTAAGAATATAATTTGGCAACATCCGATCTTTGTTGGGGATTTTTGTAATAAAAGAATCGATACACCGATTAATCTGACTTAAAAAAAAATCCCAATTTTTTACTATCCTTTTTTGTGTTTTTCTATTTTTTCGTAGTTTTCTCAGTTTTTCTGATTTTTCCAATTTTTTTTCACAACTTTTTTCTATTTTCTCGATTTTTTTATTTCTCCGATTTTTTCTTAGTTTTCTAATTTTTGCCAATATTTTCCGATTTTATTCAATGATTTCGAAATTTCATCTGGATTTTCCATTTCTTCTATTTTTTTCCGTTTTTAGCCATTTTTTTTTGTATTTTTGTATTTTTTCTTAGTTTTCTCAGTTTTTCTGATCTCTTTCATTTTTTTCAATTTTCTACAGATTGTTCCTATCTTTTCCGGTTTCTTTGTTATTTTTCCCAATAATATTGTTTTTTCCTACTTTTTCTGAGTTTCGCCGATTTTTTCATAGCTGTCACAGTTTTTTTGATTTTTTTCCAATTTAGATTTTTTCACAACTTTTTCCGATTTTCTCGACTTTTTTTAATCCGTCCGATTTTTTCTTAATTTTCTCATTTTTGCAAATATTTTCCGACATTATTCAATTTTTTCTGGATTTTCCATTTCTTTTGTTTTTTTTTCTGTTTTTTTCGAGTTTTCCTTTTTTTTTAATCATCTCCATTTTTTTCATTTTGCTCAATTTTTGATTTTTTGACAATTTTCCATTTTACATTCATATTTTTACCGATTTTATTTCATTTTTTCTGAATTTTTTCGATTTTTTGTTGTTTGAGTAGTTTTAATTTATTCCAATTTTTCGATTTTTACCAATTTTTTCCGTTTCGTTGTTGTTTTTTCCAATTTTTTCTGTTTCCCGATTTTGTCTCAGCTTTTCTGATTTTTTCCATTTTTTTCGTAATTTTTTTGATTCCTACCAATTTTTTTCGATTTTATTCAATTAGTTCCCATTTTTTCTGAATTGCTCTCATTTTTCTTAGTTTTCTGAGTTTTCTATTTTTACCAATTTATCCGATTTATTTCAATTATTTCCTACAATTTGCCTAGGTTTGCATTTTCTGATTTTTTGATTCTTTTTTTTCAATTTTTTCCGCGATTCTCCGATATTTTCTTAGTTTTCTGATATTTTCCAAGTATTTCTGATTATTTGCCAGTATTTTCATTTTTCCGATTTTATTTTATTTTTTCAACTTTAACCAATTTCTTCGATTTTTGTCATTTTTTTTCGATTTTCCCTGATTTTTTTCCGAGTTTTCGGATTTTTACCAATTTTCTTCGTTTTTTGGATTTTTTCTATATTTCCATTTTTCTGTTTTTTTCATATTTTTTCTCTTTCCATTTTAAAAATTTTTTTCATCTATTTCTAGTTATTTCCAAATTTACTTTGATTGTTCCTTTTAGTTTGGTTTTAGTTTTTATTATTTTTATGTATTTTTCGATTTTCTCTGAGTTTCTCCAATTTTTTGAGTTTTTCTGATTTTTCTCCATTTCTTTTTTCGATTTTTCTCCAATTTTTTAATAGCTGTCTCAGTTTTTCCTATTTATTTTCTCAACTTTTTCTATTTTTTTTTTAACCTATTTTTCCCAATTCATTCAATTATTTCCCAATATTTTCCGATTATTTCTGGATTTTCAATTTTTTCTGTTTTTTCCATATTTTTTTTTTCGGGTTTTTCGAAACTGATTTTTTCCAAATATTATTAATTTTTTGTCAAATTTTCCATTTCATTTAAATATTTTCAAATTTTTCCATATTTCTCCGATTTTATTTTATTTCCTTGATTTTTTCTTGTCTGCTTTTATCTACTTTTTCCAATTTTTAGGAATTTTTCCATTTTTTCCGATTTTCTACGAATTTGTCCAAATTTTCTGATTTTTACCATTTTTTCTGAATTTCCATTTTTGTCCTATTTCTTCAAATTTTTAAATTGTTTTTGGTTTCAATTCTCTCCAATTTTGTTTTGATTTTTTTATTTCTTTTCGTTGTTTTTTTGTTTATTTTACCGGTTTTCTGCTTTTTTTTTATTTGATTTTACCCCGATTTTTTCTCAGTTATCTGATATTTTTTTAAGATTTTTCAAGTTTTTTTAAATTATTTTGATGGTCGCCTATTTTTTCAATTTCCATTTTTTTTAAAGCAGTAGAAAAAACTTGGTTAAGGATTTTGGGAATACGCAGGTATTACAGGTTGGCATGGTCTTTAAATATAATTTTTGCTAATTTTTAAGAAAATTAGAAAAAACTTAATTAGCACATACAACAAAAAACAGAAGAATCTCTTCAGGAATATTTGCTAAAGCCCGAGTTACAGGCTGATTGTCAATCTACTACCTCTAAAGAGATTGTTAAATGCTTCGTCTAAAAACAAAAAGATTTTGGAACATTATATAAAGCAAAACAAGATTAGTTTAAAATATTTTTATTTTTATTATCAATATTATTTTATTAATAGAGTAAATAAAATCAGTAAATTTCTATTTTATACTTGGTTTCTTCTAATAAAGTCAGCGTATGATGTGACGCGAGCATATACTGATGGCCATCCAACTTCACATCCCAAAGCTATTCCAAATGAGACAACACCAATCTAAAAAAAAAGTTATTGTTATAATAAATCTAACAGGTTATCTATAATCTCAAATGTGGCCAACCAATGAAGAAATAAAAATCAAAGTGCCACAAAATTTAAAGTTGGAAGGGAAACTGTCAACTAGTTTCGGTATACAATAATATAAATGTTGCAATAAATTAAAAAAATGAGGGGTAATCCCATCCAACTTTCCGAACACTCCTAGTAAAGTAATTGTTTAATCGATTATTTTAGTTTTTCTGCATCAAAATACATTAATAAAATTAGCTTACAAAAATTAAAAAAAAAAATTAATTTTTTCTAAATGTTTTTTTTCAACTTTTTATAACTTTTTATAGTATTATTTTAAAATTATGAAATATTTCACACATAATGTACTTTTTAATCCCTTTCGGATGTACTATTTACTTTTTTCATTTGTTTTACCATTTTCGATAAAACAAAAGACAAAAAAATAATTTTTTTTTTAAATTTTGTTTATAACAATTACAACGTTAAGTACTAAAATACCTTCTAAATTTAGAGTTTTTTAATACCTATCGAATGGTATAAATCCCATTTTAATATCTTTAATATTTTTAAAGTTATTCAATTTTTTTTTAAACTTATATTAAAATTCAAAAAAATTTACGAATTCTACAATTTTTTCAATAAAATTTTGAAAAAAATGAACAATTATAGAGTTTTTTACTACAAATTTAAGGGTATTTTTTTAAATTTTTAATATTAATATTAACCATAAAAAAAATAAAACCTATTTTAAATAATTAATATCTCATTTAATTATATCCAAAATGGGAAACAGACCTTTTTTAAGGTTTTCTGAATCAAAATTCATTAATAAAGTTAGTTTATAAAACTAAAAAAAAATCATATTTTTTGTCGAAAATTCATGGATAAATCCATTGAATTGTTTTAACATTTTTTGCTACAACTTTTACAAATTCTATATTAAAATTATGACATAATTTACACACATAGTACTTTTTGAACTTTTTCGAATATGCTATTTCCTTTTATCATTTATTTTATAGTTATTGATAAAACGAAATAACAAAAATTTTAAAAAAATTCTTAATTTTGGCTATAATAATTACAATTCTAAATTTTAAGAAACTAAAATACATTTTAAATTTAGAGTTTTATATTATCTTTCGAATGGTGAAAATCACATTTCAATAACTCTAATATTTTAGAAATTATACAATTTAGTTTAAAATCGTAATATTATCTTAAATTTCTTAGCCAATTTTTTAAAAATTCCACAATTTTTGTAATAAAACTTTGAAAAAAATTATAATTATAAAATTAATTATTACAAATTTAAAGATATTTTTTTTAAATTTTTAATATAAAAATTTAACTAAAAAATAATAATTTAATAAAGATAAAAATTAAAATAAAAACTAGCGGCGAAACTATGCTCAACTCAAAAAATAGTTGCGACAAAATGTATAGAAAATTTTATGCTCTACAATTTTGACACCATGTAATTTTTCATAAAAATCCATAATTTAGTCTCAAAATCTAAAAAAGTCACAAAAATGTCTATATAAAGTTTTTTCACGCCCTCTAGCGGCGAAACTAGGAGGAATTCAAAAAACCGGTAATGATAAAATGTGTACAAAATTTTATGTTCTACAACTTTAGTATCTTGTAACCTTTTACAAAAATTCATTATTTTGGTTATTTAAGAAAAACATGAAAAAAAATTACTTTTTGATAAATCTGGCAACAACGGCAAAAATTTTTGAAAATTTTAATCATCCGAAATTAAAATATAACGTAAAAAAAATATATGTGTAAAACTTTATTGCCATTTTGTTTAGTAATGACGTCATCACTTATAGCAACTGGCACTTCCGGTTGTCCGATTAACAATAAAATCTATACAGGGCCTTTCCTAGCTACCCTAAATATGTATATACAATTTCATTTAAATCGGTTCAACCGTTTAGACGCTATGGTGTTCACACACATAGACACACAGACACACAGACACACACACACAGACAGACATCATGCTAAAAATGGTATAAATGGATTCAGGTGACCTCAAAACGTAAAGATTCGTTAAAATCTGGGTATGGTCAAAATATCATGATCGCAATACTTTCCTTCTATACAACTCTGTTGGGGGGAAATACTAAGTAAAATTAAACAATAGGAGGTAAAGAAAAAACATGTTGGTGTGAACTCAATATGGATAAATCCCTTTTAGGATGGGAGCATTTGTGAATTATGATCTTAGTGATCCGATCGTAGAAACTCCGAGTATACGCCGGGATCAGGTTGAAATTTTTTAGGGTGGGGTGGAAGTACTCCCCACCGGAAACATCTTATTTGGGCAACTCTATTGGTGGTCACAAATCAAAATAAAAATTAATAATTATAAAGCAGATTAATAAAGAAAAACTCACGAGCGAGTGCTGCAGTTAGCTCTTATAATGCAGTTCAGGCTAAAGCTGTAAATGAATGTTAACCTCATGATATTATTAACTTGTTAAATTGTTGTTTTAAAACTAATAATTAAAAAATAATAGTTTGGGGAAATAATAATATCTTCTACTAAAAATATTATTAAATTAATTGTTCATTTTAAATTGATATTAATACTCTACACTTACTTGCACTCCATTAAAAACAAGAGGACCACCAGAGTCTCCATTACAACTGGATTTTCCACCTGTTCCGGCGGCGCAGATATGACTTTGGACGATGGATCCCAAAAATCTAATATTACATGCTGTATTTGTAATTATTGGAACTTTAACTTCTCTGAGAACTGGAGAAATTGAATTGGAGCTATCAGAGTTTCTACCCCATCCACTAACTATAGCTTCTACACCTTCGTAACTTGCACTAGATCCTTGTTCGGGAATATTTATCGTTTGGATGACAGCTTTAAAAAATTAGAAATACATTTATAATTCATTACAAAGATACGATACAAAATGTCGCAAATTGTAATACACATCTTTTTTTCCATTTAACCAACTTTGTATCTATAATGGTTTACGAAATCCCAATAAGGATAAATTGAATTTACGCAACCCTGTATAAAAATCATCAATCTCTGTGCGACTCTGTATATATTTTGTTAATGAACTAAACCAAAACGTACCGTTTAAAGCTACTTCTCGTGGTAAAATAATTAGAGCAATATCATTTTGAATTTTATCTGGATTCCATTGAGGATGAATGATGATTTGGTTAGTGTTAAGTCTAACTTGAGATGGTTCGTTTTGTTGAACATTGTGTGCTCCAAGGATAACTGTCACTGGACCTACAAGCCTAAAATGATTAAGAAAATAAAGTTTGTTATTATACTTATATGGTTCAAAGTATACTACATTTAGACATCAGGAAATTCTATTTAATTATTTATTTATTTTTGTCTACCGTAAAACCACGTATGTCATGTATTGTTCACTTCTTGATGGGGCAAAACGTCACTAGACCAGGGCTGAAGTCTTTGAAAATGGTAAAAAGTGAAAAAAAATAATAATAGTAGGATGAAACCCATTGGAAAAGAGAATATAACAAAAATGAAAGGAAAAATAATTTATGGGCGATCTGTGGTCGGGAAGTGGAAGGGGGTGAGTTTTTAAGGTAAATAGCAAAGTTGTAGCTAATAAAAAGATCTACAACTTTTATATTTACACTTTTTTCACATAACCTCAAAATGTATGTTAAAATTCAAATAATCAAGTTTTTGGTTTTTTATTTTTATCTTTTATAAAAAAAAAATACGAAATTTTATGTCCAAAACACACTGTAATTTTTCTGATTTAAAATATTTATTTTTTCACCTTACTTTCACTTAATATCAAAAAAGCACACTAATTTTGAATCGAAAATTCTAGCGTCAAAAAAACTCGGTGAGCTTTTTGTTAGTTGAAGTCTCTACTTTTTGATGTTGTAAAAAAATACATTGCTATGGTAAATATTCTCAAAAAATGCAAATAAACGAAAAAAACCCGAATCCGAAATTTTTTTTAATAATTATGTAAAATTTTGAGCTATTTATTAAAATTCCTGACCTCAGATAGGCCGTAAATTATTTTTCCTTTCATTCCTTTTCCAATGGGTTTCAACCTACTATTATTTTTTTTGGTTTCAAAAATTATCGATAAAGATAAAGTTGATGGTGGCCCCGAAGGGACAAAACGTGAGATTTAAAATTTAACTATGGCGTTTTCTAACGATGTTACAATACAACAAAAACTATTAAAAAAGTTATCCAAATTTTGGTATAATAACAGAACTTTAGCAAAAAAAACGATTTTCTACAAATTCTGATTTTGTCGTTTAACTCCGGAACCAATAGGAATATTTAAGATTTCAAAAAATCGATTCGTCTATTTTTATATTTCGCACATTTTTCTCCATTTAACCGTCTTTCTAGCGTCTACCGTTAACGAGATAGCAATAGTGTCCCTATTAAAAGGTAGCCACCCTGTATAGTACATAAACAACTCCATACTAAAAATAAAATAATAATAATAGTTTTCTCTATTAAAAATCATTTTAAATCAGTAATTGATATGCCACACATGATAACTTTTTTACTGAAAGCAATATTATGGTTCTAAAGATCATTTTGCTTGTCAGCTTTATTAACATCTTTAAAAAGCTCTCTAGTAATCGCAAAATTAATTATTATAATTAAACAATGATTGAAAGTTTCCAAAATACTAATACAAGTAACATAAAAATACTAACTGATCAACACAATGGGCTGCAGTCAAAACCGTCCGTCTAGTGATGAGAGAACCTCCACAAAATGATTGTCCACCATTAACTGGTAGAAGTAGTCCAACCTAAAATATTAATTGAAATGTATTTTTGTAATACAAAATTCTAACAATAATAATAATAATACCAATAGAGCAACGTAAATATCTTAATATGTTGGTTGTATATAGATTATTGCTAAAGTGAATCAATAAAGTATCCAAATATTGATTACAGTTTAAAGAGATCTATTTTTTTGTTTTTAAATGTGACGTTATGAGAGATATCAGTTGCTCTTTGTTTCTCGGATTTTCTAGGAATTCACTTTTTCCTTCACTTTTATTAATTGTATTCTTGATAGAAAAATTGTTTTTATCATATAAAACTACGTACGAAAAGTCATATCGCGTCATTGAATACTGACGAATAGATTTATGATAATTTATAGAAGAAAATGAATCGATCCTCTTTAACGGATCCTAGCGGCCAAACTGTTAAATGAACAATTCTGTACAAGTAGTTAAACGATTCAGGAGAAAATTTATTAGAATAAGAAAAGAAACCGTTTCGGTCACTATTAACGTCTCGAGAAAATTCCAAAGTTGACCGATGTCAAAAAATCGTTAGCGAACACGTAATTTCAAGTGATTTTGAGGGAATCGGGAACGTCTGAGAGAAAAACCGATGGCGTATTCGTTTTTTGCGTATCCAAATTAGTAGATAACGTGATTATCAGGATAATCCATTTTCTGGCAATTTTTTCCATGGATATGTATGGAAAAAATGTCAAAAATCGCCAGTTTTGATGATTTCTCTTTGGAGCGACGCCAAATTTTCTTCCGACCGGCTATGAACCTGAAATTTTTAACACACATATCTACATCAATTCTGAATCGACAGATATCTTAAAAAAAAATCTAGGCCTTGGCATTCCGGAGTGACGACGTTTTTTCTCGATCGATATCGTTTGGTTAATAACCAATTATTAATTAAAACGGATTTGATGATGATGATGATAACTTGCTATTAGCCGTTGCCGTGTCTTGAAGAAAATATGAATAAAATATTGTGTCCATCCAATTATTTCCACAAGATTCACATGTGAACAATTTGACGTAGGAAGCTATGGAAAATCATCACATTTGTATGTTTTTAGAAAATCTGCCTTAAATACAAAATTAATTGCCAGTTTTAAAATTTACCGCCAAAAAACCGTTAACTAACTTTGAAGAAAACATTTATTTTTGTATATGACGAATCTTTTGCTATGACTGAAAAAGTTATAAGGCTGTATACCAGAAAGTATCTAGATAATAGGACCTGAAATTTTTATCACACATATCTGCATTCATCCTGAATAGTCTATTATCGTTAAAAAAATCTAAACCTCGGCTTTCCGGAGTGACTATGTTTTTTCTAGATCGATGTCATTTGGTTAATAACCAATTATTAATTTAAACGGATTTACAATCATATCTAAAGAAATATTTCACTATATCTCAAAAACTGAACTTCTAAAACTAGTATTTCTAGGAGCACCTTGATTTTCCAATTAACTACAAAGGATGTTAATTTTACTGGTAAGGTGAAAGACCATTTCTAAAATAAGATATATACTGGACGAGTCGCCTGTTTTTGAAAGATACAACGAAATATTAATTAATTGGGCCATCAAGATGAAGATTTGGACTATAAAGCCTAAGACTAGATTCGGGAAACCGAAAGACTCATGGAATCCAAGTCTTATAGAATCCTAGATATGAAATACCAACCACAGAATAAGCTGAAAATCACTGGAAAAAACCGCAGAAACAACTAAGACCGACCATAAAAAAACCGAGAAATTAGAGTGATCAACCGAAGAACAGCCTGGAAATGCCTCGGCAAGTCTGAAACCTCAATCTTCGATAAAATCCACAAGTCCGTGATTTCGACCTTCTAGATATCGCTGGACCTGAATAAACCTAGATCCGAGTACAAATACGTCCCCCTCTTTGCTACTCCAGACAATGGGGACGTATTATGTAATCAAATTTTTTGTCAAAAATTCATTTTAAAAGAAAATTCATGTACTCAAAACATTTTCATGGTCTAGGCAGATTATAAGTGAAAGTTTTAGTGACGTAATCTAAATTCCATTGCTAACTAAAATTGTAATTATTGTAAAGAATCTTTCATAAAATAATAAACATAACATTTATGTCGCCTCTGAAATTTTTTCCAGACAGAAAACATGATAATTATTTTATATATTATTTACCTGGTATGGTCTTGAATGAGGAACAGATTCGTCTCCTCCAACAATCCTTAAACCTCCATTTCTTGTAAGATTTACATCAGGTCCTATATCAATTGGTGTTACTTTGCTCCAATCAACTTCAGCCTGTAGATTCAAAAATTATAAAAAAATATGTAAAAGAAAGACGTTGAAAAAGATGGAGAGAAATGAATATAAATAAATATAAATATAAATATAAATATAAATAAATTTCAAAGAGTGATAACTGAAGATGTAATAAAGGATTAAAAAAACGAAAAAAAAATAGAAAAGATTTCCAATTAATAAGTAGGCGCATGCGCACATTGTATATCACACTGCTAATCTCATAAAATCATGTGTGAAAAATATTGGGAATTCGGGAAAAATTTTCATACAAAAGTTATAGGGAATTTTATGCTCTACAACTTTGCAGTAAAACATTTTACACTAAAGTGCATAATTTGTCTTCAAAATTTGAAAAAATGGTCAAAATTCTACTGGAGCAAATATTAAAAATTATGGAAAAATTATGTTACACTGGAAATGGTTTCAATCTTCTCGGGGGACCTCAAAATGGATATTTCCATCGATATCTCAATTTTTTTTTGCTCTTAAAATATGGACGCCAGTCTAATTGATTTTATGACGTATTTAGAAAAAATTGACAAAAAACTATGATATATTTCAAAATCCGTCCTTTCTTTTTTTATGGATTTAATGAAATTAAAGTCAAATTAAACTTTATTTGTTTTATTAAATATAAAGAATAAAATATTTTATCACTAATATTTGACTTTTTCTTTCGAAAAACAATGTATCTTGATTTTCTTTAGCAGCCAGTTCCTTCCAGTTGTGTGCTTCTTAGCAAACTCTTAGATCCGGAAAGAAAAAATATTACTAATCCAAAAAGAAGGTTCTGAACCGAGAGGAAAAAACGTTCCTAATCAAAAAAGTAGGTTCTGGATCCGGGAAGAAAAAAATCCCTAAATGTTGAGGAGAGGAAAAGGAATTTTCAATATACAATGTAGACTATTAGAAGTTGATTGTTCTGAAAGAAAATTTTTAGCATGGGAAAGGCATTTTATAGTCAGTATCAAAAAGAGAGGGAAATCAAGAGAAGTTGAGAAGGGACATGACACGAGGAAATTAAGAAGGGATATCAAGCGAGTCTGAAGTTAAATTATAATGCACAGAAGGAGAATGAAAATATAGGCTGGCACAAAAAAACGTAACAAGTTATACTAAAATATACAAAGTTTGTGGATTATGGTGGAAAATGTGAAAAAATGGCATTTTTTCTTACTTTCTGTACTAAAAATACCCCGAAAGATTGAAAATCTGGCCTAAAAAAAGTTGTGTAATTGAAAATTGCATTGAGAAATTCCCAATAATTTACGAAATGTAAGCTTAATCATTTTTATTCATTTATTTTGTCAGATTACTACAAACTAATAAACATTTTTTTGATATCGATATAAAATTAATGGTAAAAAATTACCTTAGCCAAAGCGATGATCACAAGAAAAAAACTCAAACTTGCCTTCATTTTTAGATTCAAACTAATTTCTGATCGAAACTAGCTTCTTTTATACTATTTTCCTCTATTATTATCAATAAAATTTGTAAAAAATTTATTATCAAGTTGTATAAAGGAATTTATTTGAAAAGATTGATATGCACCTGTCAATCAAGTTTTTTTACAATAATTGTATTTGATACATTGTTTTACTATTTTAGTCATTCATGTAATATATCATATTTTGTCTAGAGATATATCGTAAAAAAAAATAATAAAATAAAAACTAAAATAATGATCAATCAAAAATGTATTTATTCTTTCAAGTATATAATATAATTAAAAATTACAATTTTTATTAAATTTTTGTTAGTAATTATATTTTTTTATAATTTTGTGTTTTTTTTAACAAATCTTTAGTATTAGGGTTGAGATCTAATGAAACATTATTATAAGTTTAGTTAATGAGATACTAAAAATAAGTATAACTTTTTTTTATCTGATTTTTTTTTTCAATTAAATATTACTTTGAATAAAACAAAAATAACTAGTTATTATTTAAATTTAAATTCACGCACACATAATTCATGCTATCTAATGGGAATAAAAAAAATGAAGGGGTAATCCCACCCAACTTTCCGAATTATTTTGTTTAATAAAATGAAGGAAAAAAAATTTTTGGTCAAAATTTTTTTTAACTTTTTATAATTTTGGATAACTTCTACAAATATTATTTTAAAATTATGAAATATTTCACACATAATGTACTTGTTAATCACTTTCGGATGTAGTATTTATTTTTTCATTTGTTTTCTCATTTTCAATAAAACAAAAGTACAAAAAAATCAAAAAACGTCTTTATTTTGGTTATAACAAGTACAATTTTAAATTCGAAGAAACTAAAATATATTCTAAATTTAGAATTTTATATTACCTTCCGAATGGTATAAATTTCAAAAAAAATTTTTACGAATTCTACAATTTTTTGAATAAAATTTAAAAAAAAATCACAATTATAGAATTTTTAACTACAAATTTAATAGTATTTTATTACCTACTTACCTGTAGACCACATTGGAGATAATGGATAACCTTTTGGATATAGTTTTTTTTTAATTTTTATTATAATTACTAACCTTAAAAAAAATTAATTTTTTTTTTAAATAATTTCAAAATTAATAAATAATTATTATCTCATTCAATCTTATTCAAAATGGGAAACAGACCTTTTTTTAGTTTTTCTGGCTCAAAATACATTAATAAAATTACTTAAAAAACTAAAAAAAAATCAAATTTTTTATCAAAAATTCATGGTAAATTTTTTATTCTGAGTTTTATGAAAAAGTTGTGCAAAATCTACAACCTAAAATGCAACCATCAGATAATACATTTATTTATCCGTATACGAGGAGCGTCAAAAAATGTAAATTTTTCTCAAGTGTACCCTTATTTAAAAAAATATAGAAAAATATTATTTGGAAAACTTGTTTAGAAATAATATGTACGAAAAAATATGAAATCACAGCCTCCTATCTCAAAACAATATTTTTTATAATTTTTTTCTTGAAATATGTTCAAAGTGAACTATTACATAAAAAATTAGTTTCTACAATTTTTTTTAAGCCTAGTTTATGGTTTTTCCTTAAAATAATGTGTGGAAACTAATTGGAAAAAATATTTTTTTTGAGATAGAAGGCTGTGATTTCATATTTGTTCGTACATATTGTTTTCCATATAACATTTTTCTATATTTTTTAATATTAGGGTATTTGAGCATAATTTATATTTTTTGACGCCCCTCTTATACCGGTTAAAAAAATGTATTATCTGATGGTTGCATTTCAGATTGTAGACCATGCACAACTTTTTATAAACAATAACTTTTTTTCATAAAACTAAGAAAAAAATTTCCCATATGGTTCCGACTTAATTGGACACATTGTATTTACTTTTTGACAATTTGTTGTTTACTTTAGATCAATATATAAAAAAATAGAATTTTTTATTAAACTAATATTAAAAATGTTTTCCATAAGTAAATCTACTTATAAGAGAAAAATTTTCAAAAAGAGAAGAAAAAAGTTTAAATTCAGTTCGTGAATTTTAATAGATATTTTTGGCATATCTTTAATAACAAGATTAAGATTAAATATTTGTAAAACTAAAAATTTTTATCTTCTTGAGTGTTTTAAGATAAACTTACAGTATATTATATTTTATTTAAACGTGATAATATCTATTTTTTTAAATATTTTTCTTAACCAAATTAAGATTTCAAAATCGAAACTCAATACATGCCTAAATCTTATGTCTCTAAATGCTGTTTTTTACCACTTTGAATTATCCCATACTTTTTGGAAACCAATTTTTATTAAAAAAAAACAATTTTTTTATAAAGGTTTCAGAGGAAGATAACAAAGATAAATTAGTAGAATAAATATACGAGATATATTAAGATTGGGGAATAAATACAGAAAAAAATGTCGACTAAAAATAAAATAAACATCATCAATAAAAATATGCTTTGAAGAAATAATTTATTTGTTCTAATTTTGCGAGCTAAATCGTTTTAGTGGAAAAAAAATACTGGTTTGATTAAAATAAACTAGAAGTAAAATCTGAGAAAAATCTCTGTTGAAGTAGTGTGAGAATATGGTTGAGGGTGGCCCTTCAAAGATGAAACGTTGTTTTAAGAAATTGGATACTCTATGTTAAGCGGTATTTGACCTTCAATAAAAAACCTTATAAAGTTTTAAAAATTAAGGTTTTAATTAAATAAAACGAAACTCGTCAATTTCGGTTTTCCTCAAATATCTCGAAAACCAATCCTGATATTTTAATTTTGAAAACACCATTCAATTCGTCCAACTTTGTATCTATACCAGTTTATGAATTCTCAATAGTATTCAATTAAATTTTCGTCACCCTGTATCTTTAGTCGGGGGTGAGCCATTAATACCATCATTTGGCTTGACCTGAGCTGTCTGTATACCAGCTTTTTGAGTCAATTTTAATAGCAAAGTGAAAAATAACAATTTTGTAATTTTTTTAACGGGAGACCTTTCAAAAATAGGTCCAAAAAAGGAAAAAAAATCAGATTCGTTATTTAAAAATTATCGCACTTACAGTGTTCATGTTCAAATAGAAGAAAATTGTTAATTAACTAATGCATAATTAATAGAAAAATCGCGATAAAATTTTTTTGACCGCGGAGTCTTGTTTGTAAATCTATCCAGTAGATGCCTAAATTTTTTCAATTCTTAATTTTAATATTTAAATAATATTTAATCATTAAAGGTTCAAAGTGGGCGGCGCTGACCCAAGCTAGAATCCCCGTTTTCGGCCGTATTTTCAACCCGCTGAGAAAATTATAAATATTCCTTCTACAGTTCTGGGACGTAGTTGTTTTTTTGTAAATTTCCTCCTCTTTTTGAATCTTTTTTGAAATTTGAAAAATGTCAAACAGTTTTTGCGATATTTGCGAAAAACCAAACCCCATTTTTTTCAGTTAATTGTTTATAACTTTTGCAATTTTTTCAAGCAGTATTTGAATTTTTTCCAAAATTATCTATTCCGAATCGAATGACACCATGTTCATATTTTTCGGAGGCGGAGAAAAAAGTTTGATCCAAAAAGCACTTCTTGACTATAGTTAATATAAAGCAAAACAAGAATTAGTTTAAAACACTTTTATTTTTATTATCAATACTTTTTCGTTAATACAGTAAGCAAATTCTTCTTTTATACTTGATTGCTTCTAATAAAATCAGCAAATGATGTGACGCGAGAATATACTGAGGGCCATCCAATTTCACATCCGAAAGATATTCCAAATGAGACAACACCAATCTAAAAAAAACAGTTATTTCTGAAAATAGATTATCAAGCTTAATATTAGATAGGATTGACCAGTGCTTCAATAAACAAATAAATATAAAATAATCTACACTGAGAGGCAGAATTTCGCAACAGTGTATCAAGAAAAAATTAAATATAAAATAATTTACACTAAGAGGCAGAATCTCGCAATAGTGCTTTAATAAATAAATTACTCTATGAATAACTCACCACAACCAACCAGGATCTCATAACAGTGATGGTACTTATATTATGTAAAAAAATTAGTTACTATTTTAGAACTTTCAACCAATAATTCCAGATTTCTAGTTAAAGTTATATTTATATAATATTTACAATTTTATTTAATTATTTGTTTCTTATGTTAATTTAATCTATTCAATAATTAGAACTGCATTAGTCCGGTTCTGCTTCTCTATTTTGTATACAGAAGCTCGGTAGATTTGTTAGGTACGGTAATGATTTTATTTAAAGTCCATTGTTCTTGCGAGACAATGGCACATGTAAAAAATGCAATAAGCACTCAATAGGCTTCTTGTTCCTTTTATTATGCAAGTTAGACACTGAAATTCTGTTTCTGTTTGTTTACCAAAAATAATATAAATTGAGGTATGACCACAGAAGATAAAATAATAAAACACATAAAAAAATAAATAATATCCAAAGTTATTAGGTTTATGAACAATCAGACAAAAAATGACATTTAAATTCCTTTACAACGTCACAGATTAAGAGTACTAGCGGCACCGGGAATAAAAAAGAACACTTTTCAAAAAAGAGACAGAAAAATTGATAACGGAAGATGAATATGGGATAAAACATTTGCTAAAATGAGCAAAAATCCTTAAATTATAATTATCTACTCCTATGTTAAAAACGCATTCATCTGTTTAAATCAACTTCTTTGTTTAAAGTTAGATATATTGATTTTAATGCTTATATACATCTTAAAATATTCAGATATTTTAAATTTGCCGCCAAAGCAAACAATGCAGGAAGCAGATCAAAGTTGACGCCGCCACTGTTTACCTACCGATGGTAGGAAACCGGAAGGAATATAATTTTGGTGGGGACGTTGTAGGTGTCTGTTTAGTAGTTGGAAAATCTATAGTTTATCTTCTGTGGTATGACTAAAGTTGTCGCCAAAAGCTACTATCAATTTTGATCTAGTAGTTTCCATTGTACTCTGATATATTCCAAACTAAGCGTGGCTGCTAAGCCTTAACAAGTGTCTTTTGTTATAATTGGTAATAAACTAGGACATAATTTCATACCAGTATTCGAAGTAATTTACCTTTTGTCGTATTCCTATGGATTCTACATTTTAAAATTACTAAAATATATTCTAACAGTTTGCACTAGCGTCTAAAGCCTTCTATTTCCATACAATGTTCTTTTATTTACTTGTTTTTTATATTTTTTTTTGCTTTATTTTAAATGTTAGTGAAGTAAAGTAACTTTGATTTTAAGCATCAGATTTTGTTAAAGGTTCTCTAGTTAGATCCCAAAATGCAATTCTGTATTTATTTTAAGTTGATATTAACACTTCATACTTACTTGTACTCCATTATAAACAAGAGGACCACCAGAATCTCCATTGCAACTGGATTTTCCACCTGTTCCGGCGGCGCAGATATGACTATGAATGATAGATCCAAAAAAGAAAGTGTTACATATGTTGTTTTTAATTGTTGGAATCTTTACTTCTCTAAGAACTGGAGAAATTTGAGTGGATCTATCAGAGTCTTTACCCCATCCACTAACGAGGGCTTCTACATCTTCGTAACTTGCACCAGATCCTTCTTCAGGAATATTTATTATTCCGATGTAACCTTTAAAAATATAAATAAATTTATAAATCATTACAATGATACTATTAATTTCTTGTAAAATTATTCATTAATAAACCTTGTAAAAGTTATATTATAGTTTTAGTTCCTAAAATATGAGACAATTGTCTTCTTCAGCTTTAACCAACTTTCGTAAGAAAATGGCATTTTTGGTAATTACTGGAAAACATTTAATCCGTGTCTAATTAAAAATAACTATTAGATATACAGTTCTGATTTCTATTTTCCATTAGCTTTTATTCATCCTTGCAAGGAAAATCGTTAGTTAATCTCAAAGTGGACTTGTAAATTTGTTTTAAATAATGACACGAATCATTTTATTTAAACATTAAAATATTTCCTAAATAGTGGTTTTTGTAATACATATTACAAGCACAAAATACTAGAACATATGAAAGAAATCATTTTAGTTTAAGAGTAGATAGTCTAAATTACTGTTACCATAGGTATAGGGAATTCAATATGTTAGAGTGAGAGGTATAGGAAATTCAGCGTGTCAGAAAGAGAGAGCGCTATTACGTCACACTCACCAGTTGAAAACGTTGTAAAATGTGACGTTTCGAACGTTTTTTCACGTTCTGTTTCTTGATTCGAAAAAAAGCGTTGAAAACGTTGTAAAATTGTGAACATGTTTTAACGCTTCAAAATTTTAAGCGTTAAAAAAAGTTGAAAACGTAGTAAAATGTGACGTTTGGAACATTTTTTCACGTTCTATTTTTTTATTAGAAAAAAACGTTGTAAATGTGACGTTTGGAACGTTTTTTAACGCTTCAAAATACTGAAAGTTAAAAAACGTTCGAAACGTCACATTTTACGATGTTTTTAACGTTTTATTTTTGTTGTGAAAAAACTTTCACTTTTTTGCATCAAATACATGTAAGGAAACATGTAAAAATAACGTCAAAATCGATGACATATGCCATTGTTTGACGTATTTTTTCGAATCAAAATTTTAATCTGTAAAAAACGTTGAAAACGTAGTAAAATGTGACATTTCGAACATTTTTTCACGTTTAATTTTTTGATTAGAAAAAAACGACGTTGAAAACGTTGTAAAATGTGACGTTTGGATCGTTTTTTACCGCTTCAAAAATACTGTTAGGTAAAAAACGTTTGAAACATCACATTTTACAACGTTTTTAACGTCTACTTTTTGTTGTGAAAAAACTCTCACTTTTTTGCATTAAATACTTGTAAGGAAACATATTAAATAACATCGATGAAATATGGTATTGTTTGACATATTTTTTCGAAAAAAAAAATCTAACCGTTAACGTTGAAAACGTCGTAAAATGTGACGTTTTGGCCGTTTTTCATGTTTTTATTTTTGATTCGAACAAAAGCATTGAAAACGTTGTAAAACTTGACGTTTTGAACGTTTTTTAACGCTTTAAAATACTGAAAGTAAAAAAAGCATCGTGCTCTCTCTTTTTGAGACGCTTAATTTCCTATACATCTCACTCTAACACGTTGAATTCCCTATACCTAAGGTCGGAGTGGTCTTTTAAGTTATTTCTAACTGGTACTCGATGTGTTAAATTTTCAGTATACCTTTATTAAACAAATAAATATAAAACTTAAATTAATACAACTGATTTTATAATGTTGATCTGAAAAAATTATCATATTTTATTTATTTGATGATTACAGAAAAACTAATTTTATGACGCGTATTATATCTCATAAACAGACAACCTACCCATTCAAAATGTACTAGTAAACTGATGAGTATTTCACTGTTGAGTTGGAAAAAACCGTTAAATATCTTGTGACGTTAACTAGAAACAAAATGGGGTGATTTGTTACAAGTACATGTAAATGTTAAACGTCTTAGAATGCATGAATATGAGAAAATATTTGTTGTGGCTTACAAGAAGAAGAGATCTAGCTGAGATAGCGATAACAGATATTGAGGACTGTTTGTTATATTATTTAAATTGACGTAGTAGAAAATACAGGTCAAGATAATAAAGTTTAAATATATTAGTATGATTTTATGTCAAGTTATATGAAACCAACACATGGAAAAACAAAGAATAAATTTAATTTACTAATCTCGCTTTATAATTTTATTCTAGAAATCACTTGTAAACTAGCTTTCATAAATTCTAGTCATATTTTTAATTATTTTTTTGTTCAAATTTGTAGTTTTCAAAATAAAGTTTTTTTAAAAAGTACTTCGAAATCCTTCATTCATTAACTGTCAAATTTATCCATTTATCGACCAAAACTCAAAGTTTATCTCTTTTTTTTTTCTCTTAAATGAAAAAAATTATTTGAAATCACGTGTGCTGTACTCATAAAAAAAGTAACATGGCCAAAAATCTGTTTGATTCGGTATCTACATCCTAGTGTCTATTTTATTGAATTAAACTTAAACGTACCATTTAAAGGTGCATCTTCTTGCAAAATAATAAGAGCAATATCATTTTGAAGGTTATCTCGATCCCATTCAGGATGAACGATGATTGTGCTAGAGTTAAGTTTAACTTGGGATGGTTCGTTTTGTTGAATATTGTGTGCTCCAAGGATAACTGTAACTGGACCTAAAAGCCTAAAATAATTAATAAAATAAAGTTTATTATTAATTTAAAATACTTCCGTAGTATATAAAATAATTCCATGAATATTGTATCTATTTAAAATTATTGTAAAAGCATCTATCAATTTATGTATACAAATAATTTGTTTTAGTCGTATTAGGTATAATTTCAAATTCATTTTAGTCTAATTAGTCCAATGATTCAAATGCTACTTCTTGATCGCAAAATTACAAGAAGTTTCTTAAATACTAATACATTTAAGATAAAAATACTAACTGATCAACACAATGGGCTGCAGTCAAAACCGTTCGTTTACTTAAAAGAGATCCTCCACAGAATGCTTGTCCTCCTTCAACTGGAAGCAGAAGTCCAACCTAAAATATTAATTAATTTATACTTATATAATACAAAGTTTCTAACAATAAATATAATACTCAGATAGTGAATTATCTAAAATAAATGTTTTTGAATGTTTTTTACACAACAATCGACTACTAACTGCACGGACTTTGGTACAACATTGTATAGATTTAGACCCAAAAATAAATATGACACTCTGACCAATCGCTTTTGTAACTGTAAAATAATTATCGTTTGATGTGGGTTTCTTTTTCAGATATTTAATGTTAAAGTTTCAAATTTTGACATTTTTTATTTTTGACAGGTGACAGTTAGAGAAATAATTTTGACTGTTCTGAATTTATAATTCCAAATATTTTACAAATCTCACAAATGGCGTCTTCAAGAATTTAAAAAATTTCAAATGTTAAAAATGTTTCAAAAATTTCTAAACATTGTAAAAACGAATTTCAAATATTTTAAAATTTTGAAGATTTCAAAAAAAATTCCTGAGCTTCCAAAATTTCGAAAATTTAAATTTTATAATTTCAAAATCGCAAAATTTCAAAAATTTTATTATTTTCAAATTTCAAATATTTTACAACTTTCAAAAATGCCATCTTAAAAATTTCAATTATTATAAATAGGTATTTTGAAAATTTTTAAATAATGTCAAAACGGATTTTGAAAATTTTAAAATTTGCAAAGTTTAAAAAAATCCCAAGGTTTTCAAATTTTAAAAATGTGAAAATTTGTATTTTCAAAAACACGAAACTTCATAATTTCAAAAATTTTCAAAATTTTACAAATTTCAAAAATGTTGTCTTAAAAAATCTTAAAAAATTTCAAATGTTAAAAATGTTTCAAAAATTTCTAAACAATGTTAAACCTAATTTAAAAAATTTTAAAATTTGGAAGATTTTAAAAAATAATTCCCGATCTATTAAAATTTTGAAAATTTGAATAATTTCCAATTTCAAAAACACGAAACTTCACAATTTCAAAAATTTCAATATTTTACAAATTTTAAAAATGTCTTAAAATTTTCAAGAATTTAAAAAATTTCAATTACTATAATTATTTAGAAAATTTTAAAATCTCGAAGATTTCAAAAAACAATTCCCGATCTATAAAAATTTCTAAAATTTAAAGAATTTCTAATTTCAAATATTTTACTGATTTCAAAAATGTTTTTGAAAATTTCAAGAATTTACAAATATTTTGAAAATTAAAATATTTCGACAATTTAAAGAAAATTCAAAATTTAATAATTTCAGAAAATAAAATCAAGGAATAGAAAATAAACTAAAATTATTATCCACAAACTTCAACATGATCTATGTCAACGTCAGTGGCGTACGCCTGTTTTAACACATATTTTCCGAATTTAATGATTATTATTTTCGAAAGTAAAATTTTTGTTTATTCTAGGAGAATTTTGACTGTTTTAATTTCAACTCAATCGGATTAATACTTTTTCAGATATTTAATGTTAGTTTTAAATTTTGAATTTTTTTTATTTTTGACAGGTGATAGTTAGAGAAATAATTTTGATTGTTCTGAATAGATTTATTCAAGTGCTTTCAAATGACATATTGCATGTCTAATTCCGTGACATATTGCATCTGTTATTTTTGTTGATGACACTCACGTTTGACAGATGTCATACAAAAATTAATGAGTTCTTGCGACGGGTAACCCAAACCTACGTAGCAAATTTCAGCTCAATCGGATTAATACTTTCCCAGATATTTAATGCTAAAGTTTAAAATTTTGATATTTTTTTATTTTTGACATATGATAGTTGGAGAAATAATTTTGACTGTTCTGAATAGAGTTTTTCAAGGGCTTTCAAATGACATATTGCATGTCCAATTCCATAACATATTGCATCTGTCATTTTTTGATAGTGATACTTCCGTTTGACATATTTGGTACAAAAACTAAAGGGTTCTTCCGACGGGTAACCCAAACCCATATTCCAAATTTCAGTTCAATCGGATTAAATGTGTGGCCTCTATCTTGGAATAATACAGACAAACAAACAGACAGACTTTCATCTGGAAATGGTTTTAATCACCTCAGGTGACCTCAAAAAGGATATTTCCGTCTTTATCTCAAAAAATTTTTTTTAGCTCGTTCACAATAGTTTCCAAAAAGTTCTCGATTTTGTAAAGATTACAAAAATTACAAGAACTGTGATCAAATATTTCAGGAACTGATAAAAATTTAAAAAATTTCAATCAAAAATGTCTAATTGTTTTAAAAAATTTAATAAAAAAATCTAGATTTCAAAAATTTCAAGAACTTTGATATAAAAACTTTCAGGAACTATGATAAAAATTTAAAAATTTTCAACAAGAAATCCAAATTTTTCAAAAATTTTAAAAACGTAAAAATTTCCAAATTTTGTAGATTTCAAAAATTTCAAAAACTGTGATCAAAAATTTCCGCAATATTTAAAAATTTCAATGAAAAATGTGTAAATTTTTTCAAAAATTTTAAAAATGTAAAAATTTTTAGATTTAGTAAAGATTTCAAAAGTTTTAATAAAAAAATTATAAAAATTTAAAAAAATCGGTTGTGTCGCCCAAAACTTTCCTGACGAGTGTCCACGTATACTTTTTCAGATATTTAATATTTTTTAATTTTTGACAGGTGACAGCTGGAGAGATAATTTTGACTGTTCTAATGACATATTGCAAGTCAAATTCCGTGAAATATTACATCTGTACATACACAGAGACAGACAGACAGACTTCCATCTGGAAATGATCTTAATAATCTCAGATGACCTGAAAATGGATATTTCCATCTTTATCTTGAAACTATTTTTTAGCTCGTTCACAATACTTTCCCTTCTCGGAGGTGGGTCGGGAAAGTAAAAGTTTATTCAGAATTTAAAGAATTTAATTAGAGTAGGTAAAAACTTTAATACGTCTTAGGACTCAACAAATGTTTACTGATGACATTAAAATGGGCTTTAATTATAATCATTAAGGTTAGTTAACTTAAAGTAATTAAACACTTTAATAACAAATAGAAAGCAATAACTGTTATTAACCAAAAATGAATCACCTTAGAAATGCAAATTATTGGAAGTATTAAATATTTTACTTAAAACAATTAAACAAATTATTAACTGTACTTAAAAAAAGTTTTATAGTGACTGGTGACAAGTTTTATTAGTTTTGGGGAATGGGAACTCGGGAAATTCCTGGACCGCCTTAGAGGTAAGTTTTACAAATTAATCATATTACAATAATCTCTAATTATTTTCGTCTTTCAGAAAGAGACCTTCAGAAAACAAAATATTTTTGCAGTAATTCTACAAATTTAATTGGGGTTAGCGAGGATTTCTTAATTAAACCAGTTTTCTTGGCCTATTTTTCTCGGTGGAATAATTTTAATTTCAGAAATCAATTCTGCGTAACTTATAGAACATTGAAATTACTCCATAAGGCATTATCCCAGACTATAATTCCATATCCCAAGTGACTTTCAACTCATCTAGAGCAGAGGAGCTCGATTATTGCTAATGGCTCTCAAGTTTGGGGGTTTGTGCTTACCTGGTATGGTCTTGAATGAGGAACAGATTCGTCTCCTCCAACAATCCTTAAACCTCCATTTCTTGTAACATTTACATCAGGTCCTACATGAATTGGTGTTACTTTGCTCCAATCAACATCAGCCTGTAATTTAAATATAATCAAAATAAGTTTATAATTTATTTAAAACTAATAACGCAGACAGTGGCGCAGCCAGTGCGGGATTAGGGGTTAAAAACCACCCGACACCCACACACATAAGATAGTGGCACAGACAGGGGAGGGGTTTAGGGGATAAAACCCTCCCGACACTCACACACATGATGTGTTAAAATATTCTCATTCTACATTTAAAGTTTGTTCAAACATTCTCCTGATGATGGCCTGAGTGCCGAAACATGTCGAGATACTGATACATTTAATTAAACTTAAATTTAATTAAATTTCATGTGACTTTGAGATTTATTTGAAATAACATTAAAATATGAAATAATAAATTACCTGAGCAAAAGCGATGATCACTATAAGAAAACTCAAACTGAACTTCATTTTTAGATTCAAAATAATTTATGTTCGAAACTTGGTTCTTTTATACTATTTACCTGTAGTATTGCCAATGACATTTTTATTTTTTTTTATTACCTGCTTGTATAAAGGGATTTATTTAAAAAAAAATGATACGCACCTGTCAATCATGTTTTAATACAATAATTGTATTTGATACTTTAATTTATTTATCCTCTCAAGTACGTATACAATGTGTTTCATATTGAATTTTTTTTTTGTTATTGATTTTTGAGAAAAAAATATTGATAAAAATTAGTAATCAGAAAATACGAACTTAATTCAAGAGTAAAGTAACTTCTTATTTTAACTAAAAACTTTGACATTAAGGCTTAGAAAGAATCTTTAAAAACTGATTTTATATATAACAGTTCTTTTCGAAATTACAAAAAAAAAATTACTATTGAGTAATATAGGACCCCGTTCCCCCTAAGGCATTATGATTTCTGATGAATTCTATCATCTACCGGCACTAAGTTGTACTTGGTTAGATGATTTTATCCTATTAAGTGACTATTCCGATTGGTACTCGTCAACCTACGATAGATGTCGTGATTATCCATCATTTTTGTATTACATAGAACTACTTGGGGTATACAGAGTAGGTTTTTCAAACTATGCATTCCGACAAAGTACCACTATAAGGATGAAACATGTATGGTAATGGTTGGAGTGTATATTTTCAAAAACTTACTCTCTATGTTTTTGTAAAATTTTTTCTTAAAAATTAATTATCCATATGGTGCAAAATGTTGAGACACGCTGTTTATATATTGTTGCGTTATTTATATTTTAAGATCAGAATCTTTTATCTACTGATAATTTATTTTTTTATAATTTAATATTTATGATTGCCTCACGTTGTTGGAAATAAATATTATTTATACTGGGTTTAAATGGGTCATAGGCCGGAAAAAAAACAGAAAAAATAAGAAAATAGGAAAATAGGGAAAAATGGGAAATAATATGGATAAAATGAGGGGGTAATCCCACCCAACTTTTCGAACACTCCTAGTAACGTAATTATTTAATCAATGATTTTAGTTTTTCTGCATCAAAATATATCACTAAAGTTTGTTTAAAAAAATTAAAAAAAAAAATTCTTGGTCAAAATTTTTTTTTACTTTTTATTATTTTGGATAACTTCTATTATTTTAAAATTATGAAATATTTCACATATAATATACTTTTTGATCCCTTTCGGATGTACTATTTACTTTTTCATTTATGTTCTCATTTTTGATAAAACAAAAAAACAAAAAATTCAAAAAAATTTCTTTATTTTGATTATACAAATACAATTTTAAATTCGAAGAAACTAAAATATATTCTAAATTTAGAATTTTATATTAACTTTCGAATGGTATAGATTTCAAATATTTTTCTGTTTTTTTTTTACGAATTTTACAATTTATTGAATAAAATTTTTGAAAAAAAATCACAATTATAGTTTTTTACTACAAATTTAATGGTTTTTTTTCTTAATTTTTAGTATTATTATTTAAATTTCAATAATTTCAAAATCAATAAATAATTAATGTCTCATTCAATTTTATTTAAAATGGGAAACATACCTTTTTTTAGGTTTTCTAGATCTAAATATGTTAATAAAGTTGGTTTAACAAAACAAAAAAAATTTTTTGTCAAAACTTGAAACACACAAAAAATGGGAAAAATGGGAAAAAATAGAAAAAAAAACAAAAAAAAATATAAAAAATAGGAAAAACAGGAAAAAAATAGGAAAAAACAGGAATAAAGTAGAAAAAAACAAAGGAAAATAGGAAAATTGGGAAAATACAAAAATAAGGGAAAACAGAAAAAAATAGGAATAATCAGGAAAAATGGCAATAAATTTGAATAATAGGAAAAAATAGTGAAAAATAAAAAAATAGAAAATACATAAAAACAGGAAAACTGAAAAAAAAACAGTAAAAAACAAAGCATAACAGTAAAAATAAGAAAAAAGATAAAAAATGGAGAAAACAAAAAAATTTAAAAAGCGATAAAAAATAGAAAAAAAAAATTTTTACTACAAATTTAATGGTTTTTTCTTAATTTTTAGAATTATTATAAGCCTTAAAAAAATTAAAATCTATTTTTTAATAATTTCAAAATCAATAAATAATTATATCTTTCTCAATTTTCTGCAAAATGGGAAGCACCATTTTTTAGGTTTTCTGGATCAAAATGTATTAATAAAATTTATTAAAAAAAAAAAAACAAAAATAGAAAAAATGGGAAAAAAATAGCAAAAAAAAACAAAAAAAAATTGTAGAAAATAGGAAAAACAGGAAAAGACTAGGAAAAGACAGAAGAAAATATAAAAACAAAGAAAACAATTAAAAATAGGAATAATCAGGAAAAAATGGGAATAAATATGAATTATAGTGAAAAATTGAGAAAAATAAAAAAAAATAGAGAAAGATAGAAAAAACATAAAACAGGAAAAATGGAAAAAAATAGTAAAAAAACAAAAAGAAAAACAGTAAAAAATAAGAACAAAGAAATAAAATGGACAAAAACAAGAAAAAATTGTGAAATATAGGCAAAAATAGGAAAAATGGGAGAAATAGAAAAATAACAACAAAAGTAGTAAAAACAGGAAGAAACTAGGAAAAACAAAGGAAACTAGGGAAATACAGAAAAAACAGGGAAAACACTAAAATTAGAAATAATCAGGAAAAAATGGGAATAAATATGAATAATAGGAAAAAATAGAAAAATTAAGAAAAATAAAAAAAAAATTGAGATAAATAGAAAAACCATAAAAAACAGGAAAAATGAAAAAAATAGTAAAAAACAAAAAAAAACAATAAGAAATGAGAAAAAAGAGAAAAAACAGTGAAATATAGGTAAAAATAGGAAAAATGGGAAGAATTAAAAAATCGGTAAAAAATAGTAAAAAATTGGAAAACCAAGAAAAAACATGAAAAAAAATATGAAAAAAATGTGCAAAAAAATGCAAAATAGGAAAAAATAGCCATAGACATAAACTTTTTACATTTTAATGAAGTACGGTCTGGGCGACCTCTAACTAGTATTAATAAAACTACGATATTATATTTAATAAATTTTATTATGACTAAACCAAAATAAATACCTAAAATATATTAAAATACAATATTATAAATCCTAACGCCATATTCTTTTTGTTAGTTTCGTAGCATTTTCTTCTTTTTTAATCATTTTTTGAATTCTTTTTATATCTCTTTTAACATCACCTTGTCCCATTTTTTTCTCATTTTTCTTTGGTTTCTCCATGAAATCTCTTGGATTATACTGACTCTGACAATGCTTTTTCAATTTATGTTGGGAATTATTATTTAGTTCATTATTAGAGTTGATTGAGTTTGGTTTACCATTAGATGTACATATCGAATCCGTTTCTATTAAAAATAAAATAGTTTTATTTATATAATTAATAATATAAAGCCGTAATCAATATATGAATTTTTAAAAAACAGATTATCCATAATCAAATGTATTAAAATTATTCAACGAATAATAAAACTCATAGTACAATAATTTTATGAAGAAATGTAGAAAATTTTTTAACGGCAACATGTTTCGGCCAAATGATGGCCATCATCAAGCAATTAAGATATTTCTCAGACACAATAAACTGGATACTTATAAAATTGGAAAATTGTTAAATTTTGTTAAATAACGGAAAAAAATTTCCTGTTTTCCTTTTTTTGCCTTTTTACCACTTTTTCCCCTTTTTATTTTTTTTTTGTTTTTGACCTTTTTTGCCTTTTTTGTTGCTTTTTTAACTTTTTTGTTACTTTTTAGTTAAAATTATTCATCGAATAATGAATCTCAAAGTCATACCACAATAATTTTATGAAGAAATGTAAAAAAAATTTTAACAAGGGGCGCGGCAACATGTTTCGGCCAAACAATGGCCATCATCATTCAATTAATATATTTCTTAGACACTGGATACTTATAAAATGGTATAAAATTGGAAAATTGTTAAATAACGGAAAAACTTTTTTACCTGCTTTTCTTTTTTTTGCCTTTTTACCATTTTCTCCCTTTTTTTAATTTTTTTTTGTTTTTGAGCTTTTTTGACCTTTTCTTGTTTTTATTTGCTTCTATTTTGTCTTTTTGGGTGGTTTTTTACCTTTTTTGTTGCTTTTTAGGTAAAATTATTCAACGAATAATAAATCTCCACAAAAATTTTATGAAGAAATGTAGAAAATTTTTTAACGGCAACATGTTTCGGCCAAACGATGGCCATCATCAGGCAATTAGGATATTTCTCAGACACAATAAACTGGATATACTTATAAAATTGTATAAAATTGGAAAATTGTTAAATTTTGTTAAATAACGGAAAAAAAAATTTTCCTGTTTTTCATTTTTTTTGCCTTTTTATCCCTTTTCCCCTTTTTTTTATTTTTTTTTATTTTTTACCTTTTTTGCCTTTTTTGTTGCTTTTTTACCATTTTTGTTGCTTTTTATGTAAAATTATTCAACGAATAATAAAACTCAACAAAAATTTGATGAAGAAATATAGAAATTTTTTTAACAAGGGGCAGCAACATGTTTCGGAAAAACGATGGCCATCATCAGGCAATTAGGATATTTCTCAGACACAATAAACTGGATACTTATAAAATTGGAAAATTGTTAAATTTTGTTAAATAGCGGAAAAACTTTTTTACCTACTTTTTTTTTGCCTTTTTACCCCTTTTTTTTAATTTTTTTTTGTTTTTGAGCTTTTTTGACCTTTTTTTTGTTTTTATTTGCTTTTTTTTGTCTTTTTTGGTGGTTTTTTACCTTTTTTGTTGCTTTTTAGGTAAAATTATTCAACGAATAATAAAACTCAACAAAAACTTTATGAAGAAATGTAGAAAATTTTTTAACAAGGGGCAGCAACATGTTTCGGCCAAACGATGGCCATCATCAGGCAATTAGGATATTTCTCAGACACAATAAACTGGATACTTATAAAATGGTATGAAATTGGAAAATTATTAAATTTTGTTAAATAAACATTACGGAAATTTTTTTTTTGAAAAAAAAAAACAATAAAAATGTTATAAAATTATTAAAAGAAAAATGAATGATACTACATTTTTTATCGGTTTTTTCAAAAAGAAATCCTTCATAATGTTTATTTAACAATTTTCAATTTCATACCATTTTATAAGTATCCAGTTTATTGTGTCTGAGAAATATCCTAATTGCCTGATGATGGCCATCGTTTGACCGAAACATGTTGCTGCCCCTTGTTAAAAAATTTTCTACATTTCTTCATAAAATTATTGTGGTATAATTTTGTGTTTAATTATTCGTTATTTAATATTGTTAAAAAACTACAAACTATTTGCAAATATTACACCTAGAAATTTTTGAAAAAAATGTCAACATATTTAGACCAATTAAATCAAGATCTATCGATTGATACCAAATTTGGCCAATTTAAAGTGGGGGCAAATACTATACTCCAGCCCAAATCCCATATAAATTATATAATTTACCAACCTGGATTTTTGTTTTCATTTTCTAATAGGGTAGGTGGATCTTTAAATGGAGTCATATTAAAAACATAAATTCCGTTTTTCTTTTCGATACGTAACCGTGGCTTAGAAATTTTTGTATCTGAAGCTTTATGTCTATTATATCCCAAGTTTGATGTAAATTGCATTTTATTTTCTTTAGCTTCTCTTAAAAGTTGATAGCGTTGTTTTGGTCGTTCTTGGGTGCCAATCTCTCTCGTTATGCCAACCTCCATTATTATTTTTAAAATGTTTCAGCGAGCGCAATAGGAAAATATAATGGTAGGAATTGATGAACTTAAAATTTAGTTTTGTGACTGGAATTTTTTTTTAAATGTCATGTCAGAGTCAGCGTACTGTCTAGACAAAGGTGAAAGAGTTTTGACATGTACAACCTCTCATTTTACTTTCCCGACCCAGCTCCGAGAAGGGAAAGTCTGTCTATCTGTGTGTATTCTTCCACGATAAAAGCTTAAGACGATTGAGCTGAAATTTGGTATATGGATTTGGGTTACCCGTCGGAAGAACCGGAAGTGTCACTATCAGAAAATCACAGATGCAATATGTAACGGAATTTGACTTGCAATATGTCATTTGAAAGCCCTTGAAAAACTCTATTCAGAACAGTCAAAATTATTTCTCCAACTGCCACCTGTCAAAAATAAAAAAATGTTAAAATTTGAAAATTTAACATTAAATATCTGAAAAAGTCGGGAAAATTTTAGGGCGACACAACTGATTTTTTCAAAATTTTTCCAAATTTTCACCTTTTTTCATTGTCTTTTCCAACTTTTAAGTATTTTTCCCAATTTTTCCTGTTTTTTAATATCTATCCCAATTTTTCACTATTTATCCAGAATTTCCCCAATTTTTCAATATTTTTGTAGTTTTTTCCCTATTTTCCCCAATTTTCATGTTTAGTTAAATTTTTTCACCAATTTTTCCTATTTCCCACATATTTTTTCCGAAATTCTCCTATTTTTCACCATTTTTCCAGATGTTCCCAATTTTACCCTATATATCCTATTTTTTTTTAATTTATCCCAACTTTTCATTGGTTTTAAAAATATCCCCCAATTTTTCATTGTTTTTCCAGATTTTCCCCTATTTATCTTATTTTTTTATATTTATTCAAATTTTTCACTATTTTTAAAGATTTTCGTCTTTCCCAATTATTTCTCCAACTGTCACTTGTCAAAAATAAAAAATATCAAATTTTGAAACTTTAACATTAAATATCTGCAAAAATATTTGTGAAAAGTTTTGGGGCGACACAACCGATTGTTTTGTTTTCGTTTTGACCCTTTTTTCCTTGATTTAACTTTTTTGCCCCGTTTTTAAAGCTTTTTTGAACTTTTTTTAACCTTTTTTGACTTTTTTGTTGCTTTTTTACACCTTTTTCCCCTGTTTTTTTGATTTTTTATAACTTTTTTGCATTTTTTACCATTTTTGCTTTTATTGCCTCTATTTATTTTGGCTTTTTGTTGGTTTTTTTTTTCTTTTTTCTCCTTTTTTTTGCCTTTTTACCCCTTTTCGCCTTGTTTTAAATTATTTTTTACTTTTTTGAAGATTTTGCCTTTTTCTATTTATTTTCATATTATTTTGCTTTTTTGAACTATTTTGGCGTTTTTTGCCCTTTTACCATTATTTTGGTTTTTTGTGGATTTTTGATTTTATCTTGCCTCTATTTTGGCTTTATTTTAGCTTTATTTTGTCTTTTTTTGGTTTTTTTTACCTTTTTTTCCTTTTTCTTGCCTTTTTACTCCTTTTTGCCTTGTTTTAAGATTTTGTTAACTTTTTTGACCTTTTGCCTTTTTTGTTGATTTTTTTTACCTTTTTTTGTTTTTTTTTAGCCTTTTTTGCCCTTTTTTTGAATATTTTTGCCTTTTTGCTTTTATTTTCATATTCTTTTGCTTTTTTTTTGACTTTTTTGTAGATTTTTGATTTTGTTTTTACCCTTTTTTTCTTTTTTGACCTTTTTGCCCTTTTTTAATAACTTTTTTGATTATTTTTTTCCCTTTATGTTGCTTATTTATCTTTTTTTGTTGCTTTTTTCATACTAATTTGCTTCTTTTTTTAATTTTTTGGCTTATTTTAGTTTTTCCCTCTATTTGCCATATTTTTGGACTTTTTTAAAACTTTATTTTTGTTTTTTTTCGTGCCTTTATTTTTGCTCTATTTATCTTTTTTTGCCTTTATTTTTCCTCAATTTTGCTTTTTTTTTTACTTATTTCTATGTTTTTTTTACTTTTTTGGCGTATTTTCCTTTTTCCATTTACTTTGTCTTATTTGGCCTTTTTTGAACGTTTTGTTGATTTTTTGTCCTTTTTCCTTTTTTTTGCCATTTTTGCTTTTATTTTTTTATCTATTTTGCCTTTTTTAATTTTATTTGTAACTTTTTTTGGCGTATTTTACTTTCTTCCCTTTTACTTTGTCATTTTTTGGACTTGTTTTTAGTTTTTTACCATATTTTTCTATTTTTTGTCTATTTTTTGCTTTTTTTGACTTTATTAAGCATTTTTCCTTTTTTGGCTGTTTTTCCTTTTTATCCTCTTTTCCCCTTTTTGATATTTTTTTTAGTTTTTGAGCTTTTTTGACCTTTTTTGCCTTTACTTGCTTCTATTTTACCTTTTTTTGTTATTTGTTTGCCTTTTTTGTTCCTTTTAATTTCTTTTTTTTCCCTCTTTTTGCTTTTTTACCACTTGTCTTGTTTTTTTTTGCTTTTTTCAACTTATTTGGCGTATTTATCTCTTTACTTTGTCTTATTTGACATTTTTTTTTTGACTTTTTGTTCATTTCTTTCCCCTTTTTCCTTTTTTTCTCTAGTTTTTTTTGCGGTTTTTGCTTTTTTCCTTTTTTTTGCTTTATTTTACCTTTTCATTATTGTTACTTTTTTGCTTCTTTACCTTTTTTGCCAATTTTTACAAATTGTATTATGATTCTTATTCTATTTTTGAATTTGCCTATTTTCACTTTTTTTTTATTATAGTTTTAATTTATGCTGAAAATTAGAATTTTTTTTGCCATTTTTTGAAATAATTCATTATCTTGTTGGTATTTTTAAGTAATTTTTGTCGTTTGTCATTTTAATTAATTTTTGTGTATTTTTGCAATGTTTACCAATTTTTTTTTTCAGCAATTTATTTCATTTTTACAGTATTTTACTTTTCCATTCAGAAATTTTGTAAGTAAAATAATCTCATTCTCCACAACCGAGCCGGGAAAGTTCTGGGATGACACAGCCGATTTATTTATATTGAGGGCCATGGTATAAATTTCTAAATTTATTATTAATTTGTCAATCTGCATACTCGGCAACATTTAGGAGCAACAAATTAATTTGAAAATAAGGCAACAATACCAAATATCTTTGTAAATAATAAATATATTCGTAAAATAATCTAAAGAGTTAAAATTTCCTAGAAATATGAATCAATATTTACTCTAGTACAATGTTATCCTGAACGCAATACTTCTAATTTTAGTAACATTTATATTGACAATATTTTTAGCAAGTAGCATATTGTTTGTTTTTAATATCAATTATCACATTTCAACACACGTCAAGAAATTTTCTATAATTACCTTGTGACACTAACCAATACCTATAAATACCAAGGAGAAAATTCCAAATTGTTGATTCGTTAAAATGTGCAAGTTATTTATCGTAGTTGTGTATTTCGTAGTGGTCGATACAAAAAACATTAATAAAATAAGTGATGTAGTTGTTTCCGATTTGAAAAAAAGATCATTAGATGATCCATCAATTGATAAACCCAACGAAGACTTACTCCATGTTCCAGTTGATTCTAATAAAATTGTAAAACGAGAAATTTTAAAACCGGAAGGGATATATGGCACAGAAGAATCTGAATCAATTTTTAAAAGATCTATTAGAAGTCCAATTATTAAAATGAGGACGGTGATATCGCCTGGTAGTGAAAGGATTTCAAAACGCTCTTTAACAGAAAAATATGAAACTGTGCCCAATATAATTATTTTGAAAAAAAGAAGAGAGGTACCAAAACAAAGAATATATCGTAGATTTGCACAAGATCGTTATACTGGAGGAATTATCATTGAACCCTGGATGGGACGTTTGTAAATTAATTCCAAATATATTTAGTTTGTGATGCAAATGGTTGTGATATCAATAATTTATTATTTCGTCATTGGTATTTCTATGAAGCAATGAAATATTGGTAATTTAATTAGTAAATTATTTATTGTTTTATATTTTTTTTGTAATAAATATTATATTTAATTATTTATTTGTTTTATACATTCTCAGACTGAAATCTAATTAAAAAATAGAAAAGATAGAATAAAGAAAATAGTATACAAATATTAGTATTGAAATGAAATAATATATAAAAGGTAACTTACCTAAATTGGTCGGGGGTATATTTTTCACCCTCTAGTGGCAAAACTATGGGAAATTAGAAAAAACGTTAAAAATAAAAGATAAAGGAAATTTTGTTCTCTATAACTTTGCATCAGAAAATTTTGCACTAAAGAGCATAGCTTATCCTCAAAATTTAAAAAAATATGGAAAACTTACAAAAACATTTTTTGCGCACCCTCTAGTAGCGCAACTTTTGGAAATCCCGGAAATAGTGTAAGATAAAAATTGTAGGAAATTTTATGCTCTAAAATTTTGCGCTACAACATTTTGCACTCAAATGTATTGTTTGTCCCTAAAATTTAAAAAAAGGCAAAAACTCTTACATCTGCATTCATTTAATGTCGGTCTTGAGGAGCTTCTACTGTACCAATTTAAACCAAAATCTAATGGTAGCATTCTAGGTACACATCGACTCTTCATACCAAATTTCAGCTTGATTGATCAAACGGTTCGGCAGTTATCGTGGAAGATTACACACAGACACACAGACACACAGACACACAGACACACAGACACACAGACACACAGACACACAGACACACAGACACACAGACACACAGACACACAGACACACAGACGCACAGACAGACCATACTCTGGAAATGGTTTCAGTCTGCTCGGGGGACCTCAAAATGTATATTTTCATCGATATCTCAAATTTTTTTTTGTTCGTTCACTATACTTTTCCTTTGATGGGCCCGGGAAAGTAAAAGTTGCATTTCGTTTAAATAATGTCAACCGTTGCTTTATTTATTGTAATCTTGTTAATTTTTTGAGTATAATATACAATTAAAAGAATAACAAATTTAATAAATACCAAATCTTTATTAAGTTTCACATTATTTTTTAGACAAACAATCCAATAATACAATAAAAATCAATTGATTACACAGTATGTATACAGGGTGATTCAAATTTGTGTACTTTTGATCACCCTGTACCCATTTTTTTGTTATGCCACCGAGTAGAACTGAAAAAGTTAAGAAATCATTTATTTTATAATATAGGTTTAGAACGAATCTAAAAATGTAAAAAAATACAAGGTGTTCCATTTAAAATAAGTAAGTTGATACCAACTTCCAGTATAACCGGAAGTAGCTGGTTGTTCTAAATATTTTAGATCGTTTGGGCGTCCCCGAAAACATTATATCCCAAATTTTAATATTTTAATTCCGTCTACTTCTCCTGATACCCATAATTGCCCCTCTAAAAGAATCACCCTATATAAAGCTGTCCGGATGAATCTTCGAGAAGGAATTTCCATGTTCTACTGCAAACCGAATAGAATATCAAGAAGTAAAATAGTATTTTTTGGCAGTTTTTGGAATATTTAAACAGTTTTCCAATTTTTCGATTTTTTTTTTTATTCATTTTGAGAAATGTTGGACTGTTTTTGATTTTGATATATTTAAACAATTTTTGATTATTTTTGACAGTTTTTTGAATATACAAACAGTTTTTCAATTTTTCGCTCTTTTTTTAATTACTTTTGAGAAATGTAGGACTATTTTTGATTATTTTTGACAGTTTTTGATATATTTAAATAGTTTTTGAATATTTTTGACTGTTTTTTGAATATTTAAACAATTTTCAATTTTTCAATTTTTTTTATTCATTTTGGGACTGTTTTTGATTAATTTTGACAGTTTTTGATATATTTAAACAATTTTTAATTATTTTTGATAGTTTTTTGAATATATAAACAGTTTTTCAATTTTTCGCTTTTTTTTTTATTCCATTTGAGAAATGTTGGACTGTTTTTGATTTTTTTTCATAGTTTTTGATATATTTAAACAATTTTTGATTATTTTTGGCAGTTTGTTGAATACATAAACAGTTTTCAATTTTTCGCTTTTTTTTAATTAATTTTGAGAAATGTAGGACTATTTTTGATTATTTTTGACCGTTTTTGATGTTTAAACAGTTTTTGAATATTTTGACAGTTTTTGGAATATTCAAACAGTTTTTCAATTTTTCGATTTTTTTTTTGATTCATTCTGAGAAATGTGGGACTGTTTTTGATTATTTTTGATAGTTTTTGATATATTCAAACAGTTTTTGATTATTTTTGACACTTCTTCATATATTTGAATATTTTTGACAGTTATCGAATATTTAAATAGTTTTCAATTCGACGCCAAAAAGTTTTTGTTTACAAAAACCTATGAACACTGAAGGACGATCGATCCTTTTAAACTTCGGTATAAAAAATCTTTCTTGGTGTTTAGAGAAAAAGGTCTGATTAGATTGTGCTATAATGGTTGTTACTTTATGTAACTCAATAATTTATGCTATATATAATAGGAATATTTGAAAAATAATAATTTTCTGTTTGAAGTTTTAGCATAGCTATATTTTAGAATATATTGTATTATTTGTATATAATATTTGTTTTTGTTTTTATATTTTATGTTAAAAAAATCATTGTAAAACATAATTGCTTGATTTTATCAATGCAACAAAAATAGGTAATATTTCAGTTTATCCGTAAATTTTAGTACAATCTAGTACACTTTATTGCTTCTGTTCAGTACATATCAGAAATTCAGCGCGGCAACAGTGGATAGACCTAAAAGAAAAGAAGTAGAGTTTTGACTAACTTTTCTATAAACCCGTCAATTAAAATGTCTGTCAAACAATTTCTTTATTTAACACTTACATAAATAATTTCACACTCCACGTAAAATTCGAAAAATAATTTGAATTTTGAAAGGCCACTTTAGTAGGTTCTGCAGGAATGTAAGTAAGAGGCCACATACATACAGAAGAAAATAGAAAAAATTATTACTTGTGATAGAAAAAGGTGACGTTTTTGTCGTTTTTACACTCATAATTTAGTTTAATTACGTTTTATAATTAAATATTTATTCGATGTCTATTCTCCTAAAAGAAAAATGATAGAATCATGCCCCAAAAAACGTATGGTCTTGGGAATAACTATCTTAGGAATGTAAGTAAATAACATAATTATATTTCTTAACCTATAAAACACTTTTTCAGATTAACGATTTTGGTATTATTTATTGAATCCCATTGGACAGAATCAAATAGACGAGGTAGAAAATCAAATTTTATTGTCGAACAAAATTCTACATGTTGGGAATCTGGAAACTATCAAGTAATTAGAGACTGTGAACCATGTTCAGGTAAGATTATTCATATTTTCATTATTAAGCAATGACTAATTATCTTCTTCAATTCAAGAAAAACAAGATATTATTTAAGTATGTTCGTTTTTATTTTATTTTTGAAGGTTTTGAATAATGTAGGGTAAATTGCTTAAAAAATAAAATAGTTTATTATCAATAAATTTCATGCAATCGATAGTAATGAAACTTTAGGAGGATTATGAGGTTGGTAAATTACTGGTTTTCCAGAAGGGTCCAGTAGGGATCAAGCATCCTTTTGCCACTCCTTGCCACTGGTTAAACTGATTTTTTAATTCTATCAACTTTCCTTGGACAAAAAGTAACATTTTACTATTAACCGTTTTCGAGAAAACCGTCCTTTTCTTAAGAACAATCATTTAGTTAAGTATTTAGTAAAAATTCAAAACAGTTTTATTTCTATTTTGTCTCAAAAACAGTCAATAATTCAATAATTAAAAAATTTCAACATTTCAACCAGTGGCGTAAAATTCAGGGGTAAAAAAAAGATTCCTTGACCCCCTACTTGCAGCCCTTTGGAAAAATCTGGAAATTATGTATGTTAAAACAAGTCGTTTACCAACCTGATGATCCTCCTAAAGGTTCATTACAATTGATCGCCTAATTTGAAAGTTATTGATAATACACTTGAATACCCTGTAGTTTTGAAGTGGTACATTTACGGACATAAGTTCCCTTCATCAATGGGCATATTTTGGCACAAGGAAATTTGGCAGTCGAATTTAGGTGAATATAAAAAAGAAATAGAATAACGCACCAATAATAAAAATACACTTTTAAAAAACAAAAATATTTAAAAAGCTATGTATTAAATAAACAATGAATTGATTCAAATATAGTTTCAAAGCCAAGTTGCTTTTAGATTTTTTATAAATATATAAAGTAAAAATTAAGAATAAAAATATATGTTTCACCGTTTGATGTTTTTTCCATGCTTTATATCTTTTGGCTTTCTAACTGGGCACTCTGGGTAAGTACCCAGGGCCCGGCGATCAATGGGGCCCCCTAGTTTCTTCCTGATAACCGATATTCATAAATGATAACTATATATCCCATATTTTCCCAAAACTATAAATTCTTATCCAATTTTTTTTATTTTAAATATGATTATGCTATTGGGCAAGGTAACATGTAGATACAATAAAAAAAATCGGTCGTTAATCTTTTCAATTACAGACAACTAATTCAGTGTTACCAGTATGCAAAAAAAATACTGATTTGCTTATCTACTCTTTAAGCCTGTTTTAAAAAAATAGTCTTCTATGAAAGTCATAAGGGTACCATTATCCTAATGTGTTCAGGACCTCCAATACGTTAAAGATGGTCCTGTTGGCCAGTGGAGATATATACATATTCTGGGTGTATTTTTTTAAGTTATGATTTTATTTCATATTTTAATTTGATTTCTAAATGCTCTTTTTTGTAAAATAAGGGTATGTTCAGCCCTTCGACCATATATTGTAATGAAATAATTTTTATGAATTTTGAATTTTATAAACAAAGTGTGTTGTTAAAAAAAGATTTGATTTTAAAGAATTTATTAACCCAAAAATATTGAAAAATACATTAAAACATTTTAACATTAGTTGAATTTTGCAATTTAAAAACAAAACTGAGTTCCAAGAAATTCAAAAATTTCGAAAATATATCAAATAATTCCAAAATTTCAAAAAAAAATAAAATAAATAAAAACGTCTAGAAATTAAAAAATTTCGATAATCTAAAAAGTACTTTTCTAATTATATCGAAAATTTTAGAAATCATCAAATTAATCGATTAATTAAAAATATTTCAAAATTTCAAACTTCAAAAAATTATTCGAAAATTTCAGAAATACTTATATCAAAAATAATTTGAAATTTCGATTAATTGAAAATATTGTAAAATTGGTAAAAATTTATAAAAAAATTATAAAATATGTAAAAATTTGCAAGGAAATAACAAAATATACAAAATTGTTTATTTACGGTGGCTACATCAATAGTTTTTAAACTATGTCCAACTACTAAACCGACCGCTTGGTTAAAAATTAGAGAAGTGGGGAACTAAAGACCAAAGGAAAAATTAGAGAAGTGGGGACGCTGGAGGTGTCGTTTTAGTTGTTGGACAATCTATACGAAACATTTACATACGACAGCCGCAGTTAAAGGGCTAATGGTAATTATAAATAAAATAAAAAATTTCCGGTAAACCCATGAAAACAATACTAAATTAATCTGGTCATTTTTCATATTTTTAAATATTCGTTTTAAGGGTCACCCTTTTTTTTTAATACGGACCTAATCATTTAATTTCACCTTTGAAATATCCAACCATGTAATAATTTAATGGATTTTCAAAATTCTGCTTTTTTTTTTGCTTTACTGGTGAATGTTGTTAATTTTTTTATCAAGTTGTAGATCTACTTATATTCTTTGTGTCCAAACAAAAATATAAACATTAAAACTAAAATGTTATTCTTAATTTATTTACTTCAATGAAAAAAAAAAGGATGAGGGATGATATTTTCAAAAATCTAAAAAGGTTTATGAGTAGAAAAAACAGTGTTTTTTCATTATTTGTGATTTTTTATTCCATTTTTGGACTCATTATGTACTCACCTACAAAATGTGTTTTTTATTAACATTGAACGGTATATTCGGAGTTCTAAGCTGACTTAGTTGTAAAGGACCTAAATATAATATAATTTTTTCCTTATTTAATAATATAAGAAAAAATGTTGTGCCTTTCCCCATTTTTGTCAGTTAAAAATAAAGATTTTAAATAAGAGAGCTTGATTTTTCTGATATTATATTTATTAACAAGTTTTTCATTGCTATGTTTATATATCGGATACAAAAATTTAATTTTCACCTGAATATTATTGTTTTAGCATTTGAAATTCGAAGTAAAAACATAGGTGTCTGCATTCATACCAAATATAAAGAAGTTTTGAAATGTGCCAATGGTGAAACAGTAACTAGAAGTTGTGATAGAGTTGCTTACATCGATGAACAACAGTTCTGGAGATTTGAAGGGTTTATGATTGCAATTAGCCTTGTTTCTACAGTTTGTGTGATTTTTAGAAGACGAGTTTTAAACAAGAGAATACTCCAGAGAGTCCAGAGACAACTTGCCAACTGTGTTTAAAAAAGTAAGTACAATAATAATTTGGAATAACTACTCCGAAATTGTCTAAAAACGTAAAATGCGCGAAACAAGTTAAGTCAGTTGAAATTTAAGATTTATTTATACAACGCTATATTTAGTCTAAAATGAATATAATATCCATTTTTGACCCAACCCATACCCTTCCTACATTTTTCCCGGTTCACCCTGTATAAAGTCCAGTAAGTTATGGAAAAAAATAAGAATTTAATAGAATTTTATTAGTCTATAAAATATATACAAAATTATAACGCAAACAAAGGTACACAGTTCAATGTATTATCTTTGTACGTAAAAATTATCACCTAACATAATGAAGTTGATTAATTAAAATCAAACACTTCATTAACATCATAAAAAGTCTGGACACAAGCGTTTATTTTATCATAACGTTCAATTTACTAAGTGTAAAGTTTGTTAATGACAGAGGTAGAGTATTATATAACACTCAATATTTGAATTGTATTTTATTGTAGTTTCCTGTTGGATACTTGTTGATATTAATAATTTCTTGCTTTTAGTACTGTAATTGTTATTGATTTTGTGTTAATATTTCTTATTCATTCAAGAACTACTAAGAACTCTATAATAATATACATTCCAAAATTTTAAGAATTTCTGTTTATACCTCAAAGCAAAACTCATTTGGTAAAGTAACATACAGCCATACCATAGTGGGTCGAAAATCTCAAAAAGTGACCAAAAATCTGGAACTTCTGGGTTGATTTGCGACTAAATGTCAACCCCAATGATTCCATCTTGAAGCTTACTTATATCTGGTCAAATTTGCATCAATAGTATTGTAAGAATACATCATCTACCACTCTGAACGACTCTACTCATAATCTTCGTTAGAGCATACAGCCATATCGTAGTGGGTCGAAAATCCAAAACTTCTGGGTAGATTTGCGGAAACGTGTCAACTCCATCTTGAAGCTTATAACTTGTCAAATTTTAATCAATAATATTCTTAGAATAAATCATATACCACTCTGAACGACTGTACTCATATCCTTCGTTAAAACATACAGCTATAGCATAGTGGGTCGAAAATCTCAAATAATGACCAAAAATCTGGAACTTTTGGGTTGATTTGCGGCCATGTACCATCTCCTTCGGTTTCATCTTAAAGCTTATATCTTGTCAAATTTTCATCAATCATATTCTTAGAATACATTATCCACCACTCTGAACGACTGTACTCATATCCAATTAAGTTTATCAATATTGGAATATTTCCTTGATTTATCATGTCATTGAGCCTATTTTTAGTTTTATGGCCTATTACAAATGAATCATAATCTGCATAAATAAATCTAAGAAGGATCAGTATAACTATACTGAAACTATACATATGCTTGCAATATAAAATCGATAAAGAACTTAAACTAAAATTAGAAATAAAAAAACTGATATAAGATTAAAACCAATTAATAATAATGTATTTCAAAAATAAACAGATTTTTAAGAATTTTATTCTTATTTCTTGTTAAATGAATCTGTATCTGAATATCCACTATTAACTATAAATATTATCGGTTCCATCCAACCTACAATAATTTTTTCTGTGGTCTTTTGTTTCTACAATATGTTTATCATAATAATCCTTGGAATCTGCCATATTATTTCAATTGCATAAATCGTTATATTACTACTCTACGGGAAATTTTAATCTCTCATCAAAACTACAAAGAAATGTTAGTATTAAAATGTTCTGTCTAATCGATCAATTTGGTTACAGAACTTGAAGCTGTTAAAACATATATAATAATAATTGTGGTCAAAAAAACATCTTTTGCTGTCTGTTGTTTAAAATGTGATTGTGATTTTTAGAAAACGTTGCCTGTAATACAATAAATTTTTAATAGTGACATAATAGTATATTATATACCAAGAGACTAAAGTGCATTTTTTAATCCCAAGCGTGAAGATTGTTTCCCGAGCGTAGCGTTGCTCATCACATATTAATATTTTGAATATTAAAAACCTTCATGAAACCTCACAATCCTCTACAAATTTAAAGATAACTTTTATGTGTGTAAATAGATAATTTTCATTTGGAGGGGAAGCTAGAACTTGCAAAAATTAAATTAAAAATATCTAATAGTGCCTAGTTCACCAATTTATAACAAACTGTTAAAATATAATATAAAAATCCATCAATTCACTGATTTTTAATAGCTTATTCAAATATATATTTCCAATTCCTATCTGACTTCTGTTCATCTTTTTCTTATTCTTTCCTGCTTTCTCTCTTTATTTGCTCCAATCTCTGCTAGATCATCTGATTTTCTTCTATGCTGTTGAATTTCCATTTCCTATCTGACTTCTATTCACTTTTTCTTAGTCTCCCCTTCCTTCTCTCTTTATTTGCTCCAGTCTGCTAGATCCTCTGATTTTTTCTATACTGTTTTTAGCGATTTTCTTATATCCTTGTTTCTGCGTCTTTTATTAAATTTTCCTGAATTATATTATTTGTTGCGGTTTATGTTTATGAGCTGTTTGTTTTTATTTTAGTTTAGTGTATATATTTTTTATGAAATAAAACAACCTCATACCATTGTGTTGGTCTTTCTGTTATTCCTTCATCTCTCTTTTATGATCATATAAATAAGTATTTAAATTTTCCACTTCTAGGTTGTCTTACTTAAGAGGCATGGGAAGCGCGTCATTAACTTCGAATTCCCTCGCGCTTCCTACCACTTCAGGTCTAACCGAGTGTGTATCTAAAATTTTCTAGTAGGGCAGTCGTTTACACATGACAACACCGCTTAAATTTTATTAAATTTACAATTACCTAACCAGAAGTTGTTATTTTTAACCCAGTGGTCGAAATTCGACCGTAATTCATTAAAATTTAAAGTTTACGTCTATACCTATTTTTTCCTATTTTTCTCGTTTTCCCTGTTTTTTACTATTTTTTTTTATTTTTCCCATTTTTTCCTATTCTTTTCTATTTATCATGATTTTTTTTTATTTTTCCACATTTTTTGTATTTTTGCATATGCTTTTCAATTTTTCTCAATCTTTTTCTTCATTTTTCCTATTTCATCTGTTATTTTCCATTTTTCTGTAATTTCATATTTTACCTAGTTTTATCTGTTTTTTTCTATTTTTTCCTATTATTTATTTTTTTTTCATTTGGCCTATTTTTCTCTATACTTCCCTGTTTTTCTACTTTTTGTCTATTTCTCCCATTTTCTCTATTTTTACCTATTTTTTTACGTTGTCTTATTTTTTGTCAATTTTTTACGTTTTCCTATTTTTTTAATTTTTACGATTTTTTCGTATACAATTTTTTCATCAATTTTTTTACTAATTTTGTAGTTTTTCTATATTTCCCAGTTTTTTTTTCCTGGTTTTTTTCTATTTTGCCTATTTTTTCTCATTTTCCCCATTTTCTCAATTTTTTACGTTTTCCAATTTTTCTCTATTTGACCTATTTTGTTTTAAATATTTTTCCTATGTTTCCCTCTTATTTAATTTTTTTCTACTTTTGCATATTTTTTCCAATTTTTCCCATTTTTCTCTATATTTTTTACTTTTTCCAATTATTTTCTAAATTTTCCCTATTTTTTCCCATTTTTCTCTATATTTTTTACTTTTTCCAATTATTTTCTATTTTTTCCGTATTTCCCCTATTTTTTTCCCATTTTCTTATTGTTCCCAAGGCTCCCGCGGTTTTCAAAATTTCAAAAAGAATAAAATTGTCTACAAAATGTTTTTAAATTTAAATTAAAAATATTGCATTTTTTAAGAATTACTTTTTTTAGATGACGATTGATGACCTGTTCGTCCAGGCCCACCGGATTTCTCCAAATTCGTTTTGGGTCAGCATCGAGACATTAGTGGTACTTTTTATTTATAAACTAATAAAAACAGATAGAGTCAAACTACTTGTGAACTTGGTCTCTGAAAAATCTTCCGATCCTCTGATCGAGATCTTGTTGAACGAAGAAGAATATACAATTTCTTCAGCAAAATCAGAATTATCAACGTTAGCTAGCGGACCTGTTATTGTATCAGGAAATCAAGTAACAGCGGGTATATGTTCAGTATCGAGAAGCTTAATTAAAACTAGTTCTGAGAAGACAATAAGAGATTTACTTGGTTTTAGAGAGGCTTGTCTACTATCTTGCTCGGAAAATTCGATATGGACTCGTTTTTGCGAAGTCGATGTTATACAAACTGTGAAAAATACTCTCAACAAAAAATACTACGTTAACGAGGAATTTCAATTACCAATTGATGTAGCTAGATTTGAATACCATATGTCTACACCTGTCCGAATGCATAACGTTTACAAGGAAGCTAGAATTAGGAACAATGATATGGGTATTAAATCTGGAATTCCTATGAATGAATTAAAATTGAATCACACTTTTAGTGAAGGACAATCAATGACATTGGCTGATGTGATTTTATATCAGTGTTTTGAAGTTATATTAAAAAATAGCCCGTTTGATTTACTAAAAGATAAAATTCCTTTAACATTGAAATGGTTTAATACAATGGAAGAATCGTTATTTTCCTCATTTAAATTTACTGTAGCAAATAAAATTGTTGAAACTGTGAATATTATAGATCCCAATTTTATTAAACAGAGTTTATACACAGCAGATCCTACAAGATATAAACCGGAAAAACGGATATTTACGAAGCAACATAACATTGATGACGCTTTTGAGCAATTGGATGAAATTAATAACGAAATAATAAACGAAGGAGTGCCTTTTGGAGCAGATGTCGCTTTCACATGGTCAGATGTTCCATTGGATGCAAATCCAAATGGAGGAGCTTTGCCAAAAAAGAGAGCTGACCGAAAAAGTGAACAGTTGGAAAATTTAGCTAAGGCAGTTATAAAGATAACTAAAACTCATAGCTACACAATCGTAGACTTTTGTAGTGGTAGTGGACACTTGGGTATTTTATTAGCGACAATGTTACCAAATTGTAAAATTATTCTAGTAGAAAACAAAGAAAGATCCCTGATTCGAGCAAAAGAGAGAATAGAAAAATTGGGTTTAGTTAATGTGGTAGTAGTACAATCAAATTTAGATTACTTTAAAGGGTATTTTGATATCGGTGTGGCTCTGCATGCTTGTGGCGTTGCTACTGATCTAGTTATTCAAAATTGTATAGAAAAAAAAGCTCATTTGGTTGTATGCCCATGTTGTTATGGGGGAGTTCGAAATTGCCATCATTTGACATATCCTCGTAGTAACAAATTCAAAAAAATCGCATTAGATTTTAAAAATTATTTAAATCTTGCTCATGCTGCTGATCAGACTCACGATGAAGAAAATATTAAGACTAAACAGGGTTATTTTTGTATGGATGTTATAGATACAGACAGAAAATGGTATATTGAAAGTTTCGGTTATAAAGTATATTTGGGAAAATTGTATCCTGCTACTTGTACAAACAAAAATAACTTATTAGTTGGTATTGTAGAAGAAAGGTAAAATACTTTGATTTTTATTAAAAATATTATATTTTTGTAAACGTTTAGTTTTATTTAATACATGCAAATACCACAACTGACTTTCTGGCATTTGTTATTTAATTATGGAAGAAATACTTGGATATAAGCAAATAATTCAACCAGGTCAGTCATTGTATTTTATTAAACACTGCGTAAGATGCATTTACTATTTTTATGATTGACTTAGATATTGCAAACAATGAATTGCATTTTGTCAAACGAATCTTTCAGTCTTATTATAGTTTTAGTTACTGAGGCACATTTTTAAGGGTTACATTCAGCAGTTCATCAAAATTCGGCTAGTAAACTATTAAATAAAGTCTTAGAATGGCAGTAGAATAAATAAAGCAACCCAAAAATATTTCCAACGTGAAAAACAGTGATTGCGCGACAGAAATGAAGATTACATACCAGAAATTTATATAACTCGTAAAAAATGTATAATGAACGACTATATGATATGAACAGTAGAAAACAATAAATTAGAAAAAATAAAACGCCTTAAAGATCTAATTAACAGAAGACAGTATCAGAAAGGAATAATTTTAATGGACGAAAAGAACTAATAAAATAAGTATATTATGGAGAATAAACATTACAAAAACAGGCATAAATTAATCTTCATGCATACCTAAAAGATATTTACAATTCAACTATTTTAGATCATTGTATACAGTCCAAGGACAAGATATTTGAGAAAACATTTGAAGCCTCTTTATCAGAAAATAATCTATAATCAGTTGCAATCATAAATAAATAGTGCAGGGTTGGCTCCGTTATAGTTTGTGTTGAACAAGTGGGTGACAAATAAAAAAGTCTTACGAAATATTCGTTTTTTGTATTTACAGTTACAAATTGATAGGTCAAATAAGAACAGGTAAAATTCTATTAGGATCAACTGTATAAACAAAAACATTACCTGACTGTTGTTCTTTTTGTTCTTATCTTCCAAAATACTATAATAATAATTTGTAGAAATCCATTTATTTTATTTTACTTAATGAATTATTAATAGTCAGGCGAAGCTTGCCCTGTTATACATCCAGCGCGGTGTCATAATCCATTGACAACTGATTATTTTCACTTACAGAACCTTCAATTTTTGTCTCAAATATCTTGTCCCTTATTATTGAAAGTTTCCAATTTTCCTTGATTTTTCATGTTTGAAAGTAATTTAGTGGTTATTGTTTCGTTATATGTATTGCAGAATATTTAACTGAAAAACATTTGTCCGTTGTCGAATATTTTTTTGAAATTAGTTGATTAAGGACCTCTAATTTTTGATTGATTTCAGTAATACATTAAGACAAATATTTAAAAATTGGCCAACTGAAAGTCTTTCTCTCTTTGTATGTTCTTTTCTAATAATTACGTTGGTTGCTTCCATATTATTCTAGGGTAGCCATGTTATTTCGTCTTTACATAGAATTACAACACAAATATCTTTTTTCAAATGATCAGATTGGGTGGTTTCAAATATTTTTCAACATGTTTCAGGACGTGGAAGAAACATTTTAGACACACCAAGACATCAAAAACTTTTTGATTATCTAAATTGACGTTTAAATCTTAATTTTTCGATAAAAATCTTGCAAATTATAACTGTCAAAATTACTTGTAATTGTTACATTTTTTACATTGAAGTTACAAATGGTTTGATCCTAATATAATTTTTTCCTTTTCTAACAGTTGTCAATTGTCCATTCTTCTTTTTTATTCTCTACGAGATGTCACCTGCTCATTCTTAATTATTCCTCTTTTAAAAAATATCTTCTGTTCGTTCTTTTTAATTCTCTACATATCTCTCGTCGTTGGATTTTCTAAAATAAATTTTGTGCCACAAAAATGTAAATATTGAAAGTAGATTAAAATTTGTACATTATTAAAAAAAATAGCAGTAGGACAGCTAACAAGTTATATACATGGAGATTCCTCCCCTATATTTTTTAGATAGCATGTGTTTAATACCGACCTAAGCGACAGCGAGAAGTGAGATAACAAGCTACGATATTTGTGTATAAAGGTAAGGATCATTTGATTTTGTCGATTTTCACATAAATATTTCGCCACCTGTAGTAAGAACAAATGTAGTAAAAGAATATATAATGATTAAAATGAAAAGGACAGTAATAAAAAGTAAATAAGGTAAATAATATAATTCTTAATACATTTTAAGTAATAATATTGCAAAATTAGACAATAACATTAAAAAAATAACTGTTGCTTAAATATAGAAGAAAGCTAAAAATATAATGGACAAAAGAAACATAAAAAGCATTAAAATCTTTTGTTTTTTTTTTAATTTAATCTTGCATTAACGAGACCGTTTTATAAATGTACAGACTAATATTAATACCATGTCAGAAACCACTTTACTCATCGCAAAATTTTTAATAGTCAATTTGAAGACAGCTATTATAGGTACTCTACATTTTTACCATTCCTAACGTTACTTATTACGTATGATCAGGAGATAAAATTTTATTATTATTTATTCTAATTTCGTCCATATTTGTAATAAACTTTTACAACATATTTGTGGTTTCCCAAAAAGCAAAATTTTATTTTTATTAAAATAAGCATGGTAGTAAAACTAAATCCAGTACCATATTTAATATAATTCTTTTTAAAAGGGGGCTTCTAGTTACATAAGGAGGCGGCGAGTAGTTTCGGCAACATGCCATCATCAGGCCTATAATACATAGTGTTAAGAAAGTGTGGAAATTTATACAACACTCTTTTCTAACACTATGTATTAAAGACCTGATGATGGCATCTTGCCGAAACTAGTCGCCGCGTCCTTATTTTCATTCAATGTAACTAGAAGCCCCCCTTTTAAAAAGAATTTATTAAATGTGGTACTGAATTTAGAGTTTTACTACCTCATCATTTGACCACATTCGAGAATATGGATAATATTTTGGAATTATATATAGTGAGAAGAGCAGATATTTGGGATTGACTTATGCAGGACTCTTGAGGGTTCTACTGCTTTAAAGGCAACTAACAAATCACTTAAAGTACCCTGTATCGCTTTTAAGATTTAAACATGGACCGTATTTCAGAAAAAAATTCTGTTGGTTCATTAATTCTTTTTTACGGTATGCGCAGAACAATAAAATCGAACTTATGCGCAGAACCCTAAAATCGAACTTGATTTTAGTGGGCCGCCTACTTAAGTTTTAAATTATATGCGCAGTAGTGCAATAAATTTTATTTTTAAACATTTTATTGCAAAATTTTGCAGCGCTCAACGCTCTACGGACAAAAATATTGAAAAATACATTAAAATATTTACGCATTAGTTAAATTTTGAGTCAATGTAAATAAAACACCCATAAACTTGATTGTAAATAATTTTCTAAAATTTAAAAACGAAACTGAATTTTAAGAAATTCAAAAATTTCGAAAATCTATCATATACGTCCAAAATTAAAAAAGAATAAACAAGAATGTGAAGAAATTCAAAAATTTCGATAATTATATATCGAAAATTTCAAAAATATATCCAAAAGTTTAAAATTTTGCAGTTTTTTTTCCGAAAATTTCAAAAAGTAAAATTGTCAAAATATTCAAAAGTTTTGAAAATATATCGAAAATCCCAAAAAATACAATTAATCATCTAATTAAAAATATTTCAAGAATTTTTAACATTTCAAAAATGTAATGTTTCAAAAAACATTTAAAAAATATTCGAAAATTGTAAAAGTAAAAAAATTGTCAAATGTGTAAAAAAATTTGTAAAATTTGTGAAATTTATAAAAAATTTGTAAAACATGTAAAAGTTTGTATAAAGTTGATCGGAAATTACAAAATATAGAATTATTTTTATTCGTTTTTATGATAATCGAAATATTATAGGTGCCCATTATCTAATTTTCTAGAAAACCGGTGAACCAAATTAAAATCAAAGTTGTTTGTTGGAAATTAATAGTGAGTACAATATGATTTGATTGTATCTAAGTCAAAATTATTAAAAACAAAAACAAAAACTCCAGTATGGACGGTCGATATTGACAATTGCATAATTTATGACCATAACCATAAAATATTGTTAAATGTGCTAAGGGCAGTTAGTTTATTACAATCGATTTTTATGAGTTCCAAATATCTATTCTCCTTACTATAATAGTTAATATAATATGATTTAAATCTATTATTTTAACAACAAAACTCGTAATACGGTCCATAGAGCTGTCCAAGCTTTGGACCGAGGTTGAATTTATGGAGGTACCAATAAAGTATTGTTAAATGCGGTAAGGGTCATTTATTACAATCGACCTTTATAATGAGTTTCAAATATCTCTTCTACCGACTATAACTTTATATACAACATCTATTGTTAACTTATTTTTACCTTCATGCTATATAATACTACATTATTTATTTATTAGAGGAATGTTTTTTAATCCAATCTCGAGATTAGTATTAATTATAGCGTTAAGATTACTAGGTTAAAAACAGAAACTAATAAAAATAAAAATATTTATAAATAGCGGGAAAATAGCTATACGTAATTATATTTTTAAGAAAAATTAGATATTTTAATAAATAATTATAAATATTTCAAACTTTTGAACTTTTGCGAAATATATGTAATTTTTTTTGCATTTTTTTTAAACATTTATAGGTATAGTTCCCAGTATTATTTGATAAATCTGTTGTTATATGTTAATCACCTGGCTTAGTTAAGTAAATGAAGAGACATGCGACTATATAAAACTCAAATATTAGCTTTGTACCAGCATAAAAATATTCATTTTATATTTTTATTACTTTTATCTTAAACGTTCCAATTAACTTTGATTTTATTATGACTTTACAAACGAGAATTTAACCAAAACAATATATAAAAATTTTCAATATTTTCATTAAACGATTCTGCAAAAATCAGCTGCGAGGTACTTAATTTTATGACGTTATAACTATGACATGTTTGGGGTGTCGGACGCGCCAAAATCCCAAATTATTTTGAAAGAAAAACTATATGTAGGCCATTAATTTCCCTCGTGCATTAAAGCAATGAATTTGCAAGGGACCACCAAAAAAACGCCCCTCTACCCTGAATTTTCCAAATAAGGTTATCACAAACTTTTATAGGCGTGGGCCCCAGGCTTATTATTTAAGAGTTTTAGTACTTAAGTTATTGTAGGTTTTATTTTATTAAAAAAATTTGAAAAAATTTAAATTTTTTGTATGCAAAAAAGTACAATTTCTTTGAATCACTTGACAGCTAGAAGAAGTGTGTAGATTTTCGGGGGTAATATAACAAGACCTCGTTTATAGGCGAATAAATGTTCGGTTTTATTTTTTCTTTTAACATCAATCTTCGAATTTTCTAAAACAAAACTATTTAAGGAAAAAATCGAAAAATTTATTAGTTTATAAACGACGGTCGACTTATATTTGATCAGATTGTTTTTCAAATATTAATAGTTTCTTTATTTTTATTTAGAAATCTATCCATTTCTATAACATTACTAAACGATTTTTATAAAACGTCAAAAATGCACGTGTACTGTTTATTCGCAAAGGGAAGAGGGAGTATTGGTTTTAGAAAAAACCTCTTCAAAAATAGAGTTTTAAGAAAAAGCGATTAAAATTGCTCGTGTATTAATTTTGGAGAAACCGTCTTTCAAAATTTAATTTCTGACAAAAAAGCGATTAAAATCGCATAAACGACAATTGAAATTCTTAAAAAAACCAAACAAAGCAGATATTAAAGATTTAGCCTTTATTAAGTTTATTAAACCTTAACATAGGGTACAGCCTGACCTTAAAGGTCATTAAAGTATATTTATGAAAGAATAGCGGCAATAAATTTGGTTTTTCGATGGATCGTCGATAGACGATCGGTGACAGTAAATACACCTTTCATTATGTTTAGATGAGAGTTACATGGTACGTGATTTTCATGTGTATTCAGTTCGAAAATTGGCGTCGCTCTAGAGAAGATTAATGTGATGGTATTTTTAGAAAACTTCCCGCACCATTCAAATCAGTCTTCAACAAATACATCCAATTTTAACACTTTGAATAGATAATGGGAGGTCTATAGCGCTACCATTTTGATAGTGTAGTTAAATTATTGGGTCTCATTCGACACCCTATAATTCATATTAATAAGCAAGCTTTAAGGTATGATATATATTCCATAGGTGTTAGATCCATCGAAACTGCTTAGAAAGACAAATAACGACGTTTGGTGTTAATATGTAATTAAATTTTTTTAAAACCATAACGAAAATTTTGGGAATTGGATAAAAAATTATTCAATAATATTCTCAAAAATAATTACAACAATTAATAAATATATAAAAAGAGTTAGCGACGGACAAGGAAAATATTTTATTATAATTTTATTGATTAGCACAATGTTACATTTCTAATAAACCGAATGAGAAAGAAACTCGAAGTCGATACCACATGAATTTAATAAAGAAAATATTTATTTGGCAATTTCAATAAAACTTGTTAATTTGATAAATACTTCGCGACATGTTTCGGATCTTTGGCGATCTTCAGGCGAATGTTCGAACAACGTGGAAAAATTAAGTAACCAATGAGTGATATATCTTGTAACATGTATGTTGAAAACTTTTTTCTTTAACGGAACTAACAATAAAAATAAACTTTGGTATTCAAAAAAAGGAAAATTAGTACTTTAGAGGTGAAAAATTATTATAAAAAAAAACACGAGAGCCTAAAATTGGAAATACTTCAGATGCTTCTAAGGAATTTAAAATGGCATTTTAATGTTTGTACATTTAGTAGACTAATGGATTAAAAATGTTTGCCACTTTTACTCCCTTGGGATCAATTGGATTAAACGTGTGGCCTCTATCGTGGAAGAATACACACACACACACTTACACACAGACAGACTTCCATCTGGAAATGGTCTTAATCGTCTCAAGGCACCCGAAAATGAATATTTCCATTTTTATCTCGAAATTTTTTTTTAGCTCGTTCACAATACTTTCCCTTCTAGGAGGTGGGTCGTGAAAGTAAAATGAATCTTTTATAAATAAAAAGCGGTAGTTATAGGTTTTTAAGTTATAATCGACCAATTATTGGTGTTAATATATCACGACTTTAAAAAAATTAAATTGTGACAGCTACATAAATATTTAAACTAAATATTAACCACTTTTTAACTATTTACAGTAAAAGCTATTTGTTTAATATTTACATATTAATTTATACGTTATCACATCTACACTTTGCGAATATTACGTCCGGATAACTCAAGGCGCACTTTAATTGTTATTATTCCTAGACAATATTGATTATATATTGTTCCTGTTAAATCAAAATATGTAATGGACAAACGAGAACGTCGTAATCAAAGACTTCTGCCTATACACGAGTTAGTCTCTTCCCGCTCTTCGAACGGCTAATACGAATGAGCGCACGCTTCGTTCTACAAAACGCACATGGAACATGTGACGGCAATATTTTTTCGTATTTGACAATTATCGGGACGATTTTTTTTATAGACTAGATAACAATGTTTTTTTTTTGTGAAAATGACTTTTTTGTTGTGGGTACTTGAATGGTGATTTTTTATTTAGCGGGTGGTTTGCACAATTTGGAAATATGTTTTTCGGAAATGCTATCCTGTGGTAAGTAAGTTTATTGTTATAACCTTTTTTCATATATTTAAATGTTTTTACACAATTTTGGTTTATACAAAAAAATCAATTAATGTTTCGTTACCACAGACCATCTTCAATTATATTTAGTTTTATATATTTTTTACATGCAAATAAATGTGTGTATTAATTAAAATTTTTATACTTTTTGGACTTAATTTTGGCGAATGTAAGAAAAAATTTGATTTGGAAATTAAAAAAATTGCAATTTTTATTGTAAACCTCACGCTTATGTAAAGTTTTGTTATTATTAGTTTTAGCTAATACCATTTTTTTTTAATGAAAAATTGAAGTTAAAATTCAACCTTGGGCTTTTTATTATTAAAAAAATATGTTCGTCAGTTTATGTTGTCTTTTGGAGATTAAATAATTATGTATGGAGTTTAATGTATTTTTCATACCACAATAATGTAATTTAAGATCTTTTTAACAAGGGGCAACATGTTTCGGCAATTCGATGGCCATCATCAGGCCTATAATACAAAATTAACATTTAGAAACTCAATAAGACAAAGTTCAGTGGTTACTTACAGATTTTTTTCTGGAAGTAACCACTGAATTTTGTCTTATTGTGTTTCGAAATGTTAATTTTATATTATAGACCTGATGATGGCCATCGAATTGCCGAAACATGTTGCCCCTTGTTAAAAAGATCTTAAATTACATTATTGTGATATAAATTTGAGTTTCATTATTCTTTGAATAATTTTCACCACATTTGAGTATGAATAATCTCCTGTTTTTTTTTTAAATTTTTTATTTTGCTTGACAAATTTTTGGTAAATTACCCCTAAGTAAAAGTACCTGAATAATAATTAATTTCAAAAGCTTTATTAAACCATATAATACATTCTTGGAAATAATACAATACGGCAACACCAAATTTACAATAATAATTAGCATGTGCATGAACAACGTAAATGACACAACAATTAACAACATGAAGCGTATTTACACAGATACGCTATTTAAGTTTAGTAAATATAAATCAAAAAATTCCCTCTAAAACACGTAAGATAATGTTGGATTTTCCTCAGATACGCCATTTATGTTTGGTATTTTTACTTTCTCGCTACATAATTTTGCAGGTAATTAATCATTTTAAGTCAAACATTAATTTTTGACTGGTAGTCGCCCAGTGGTCGGTAATTTATCTAAATTTAAAGTTTACATATTTTTTCCTATATTTTTCTTTATTTTTTTCTATTTTTTCATATTTTTCTCTATTTTTTTTCTCTTTTGTCCTGTGATTCCTATTTTTTAGTATTTTTTCCCTTTTATTTCTATTTTTTCCTCGTTTGTCCCTATTTTCCTCATTTTTCCTATTTTTGCCTATATTTCGCTATTTTTATTTATTTTCTTCTATTTTTTCATATATCTCTCTATTTTTTACCCTTTTGTCCTGTTGATTCCTATTTTAGTATTTGTTCTCTTTTATATCTAATTTTCCCTGTTTTTCCCTATCTTTCCTATTTTTGCCTATATTTCCCTATTTTTCCCGTTTTTTTCCTACTTTCCATTTTTTCCTATTTTTCTCCCTTTTTTTCTATTTTTCCTATAATATCCTATTTTTTGTCTACTTTTTCATATTTTTCCCACTTTCCTGTTTTTATCTATTTTTTCCAATTTCCGTATTTTTCCCTTTTTTTTCTTTTTTTTTTCCCTATTTATTCCCCATTTTTTATATTTTTAGTTTTCTCTATTTTTTCTATTTTCCAATTCTATCCAATTTTTCCCAATTTTTCTCTATTTTTTTCTATTTTTCCAATTTTTTAATTATCCAAAAATCGTCCATTTTTACATTTTTACTTCAAAAATAAAATTACAATAAACAAAAATAAAAAAAGTTAAGTTGACTGGGTCAGGATCGTACCCAGTTTCAAAAATTAAATTTCATGCCTTTCACTTATTTTAAAGGTGGTCTCAAAAATTTTAAAATTAAAGATTTTAAAAATTTCAAAAATTTTAATATTAAAAATTTCAACAAATTTCAACAAAGTTTAAAAGTAAGATATTATTCTTTCCCATTTTTCCTCTTTTTCTCTATGTTTTTCTAATCCAAAAATAAAATTACAATAAAGAAAAGTAAAAAAAGTTGACTAGGTTAGGATTAGAACCCAATTTCAAAATCAATTAAAAATATTTCAAAAATTTTAAAAAATTTCAAAAATTTCAAAATTTTCGAAAATTGAATTTCATGTCTATCTATTTGAAAGAAGTTTACAAAGCTTTTAAAAATTTTAAAGATTTCAAAAATTTTAACAAATTTCAAAATCTTGAATGTCATACCTATACCCTTATTTGAAAATGGTTTTCAAAAATTTTAAAATCAAAAATATTAAAAATTCCAATAATTTCAACAAATTTCAAAAATAAAATTGAGTGAAAAATTTATTTTTTCATTCAATCGGAGTATTCTTTCCCATTTTTCCTCTTTTTTTTATATTTTTCCCCATTTTTTCTATTATTTCCTAGTATTTCCCCTCATCTAAAAATCGTCCAACATTTCAAAAATAAAATTACAATAAAAAAAGTTGACTGGCTTAGGATTCGAACACAATTTTAAAAATTTCAAAAATTTCGAAAATTTCAAAATTGAATTTCATGACCATCTATTTAAAAAAGGTTTACAAACATTTTAAAAAATTCAAAGATATCAAAATTTTTAACAAATATCAAAAAACTTGATTGTCATACCTATACCCTTATTTGAAAGGGGTTTTCAAAAAATTTAAAAATTCCAGTATATTTCAACAAATTTCAAAAATAAAATTATTGTCTTATAGTTAACAAAATGAGTGAAAAATTTATTGTTTCGTTCAATCGGAGTATTTTTTCCCATTTTTCAGTTTCAAACTTTGACATTTTTTATTTTTGACAGGTGACAGTTTGAGAAATAATTTTAACTGTTCTGAATAGTTTTTCAAGAGCTTTCAAATGACTTATTGAAAGTGAAATTCCGTGACATATTGCATCTGTCATTTTTTGATAGTGACACTTCCGTTCGACAAATATCGTAAAAAAACTAATGGGTTCTTTTGATGGGAAACTCAAAGCCATATACCAAATTTCAGCGTAATCGGATTTAACGTGTGGCCTCCATCGTGGAAGAAGACAGACACAAAGACACGCCGAGAGACAGACAGACAGACAGACAGACTTCAATCTGGAAATGGTCTTAATCATTTCAGGGGACCTTAAAATGGATATTTCTATCTTTATCTCGAAAACTTTTAAATAGGCTGTAATACGATTAGATAAAAAAATGTTAAATTTTAAAGTGCTTTCTACTCTTTACATTTAAATTATAATTAAACATTTTAAATAACAGATACTTTTCTTTTCTTGTAAAGATAATTTATCCAAGAAATAAAAACGGTATATCCCATAAAATAATATAACGGAACGAGTAATGTAAACTTTAATTAATATTTTATTATTTTTTAATTTTTGTTAAATACCTAAAATTAATTAATTAAAAATTATGTCACTGATAAAATTAAACAAAACTAATTTAAGAACAACTAATATTTGTTTTAAAATTATCATTATTTCAAAAATAAATAAATCTAAAGAGTACACCTAAAATTTTGCATGTTTACAGTTACATTTTATATATTTTTTTTTAAAATTCCAAAAAGATAAGATTTTCTTAAATCAATATTTTAGCTGACATTAGTTTAAAATCTAAGTTAAACAAAAATATTTAGTCTTCTTATGAAATGTGACAATTAGTAAAATGGGGTTAAAAGAGAGAAGAAGGGGTTACTTTAATATAAGAAACAATAAATAAATAAACGTTTCGAATTTAATTTGAAGGTTCTTCAAGCAATTAACCAATAAAGGAGGCTGTTTCTTCTTGAAAGTTGTAATTTTTTTATTATTTTTTTAAACTTTTTTTTTTTAAGAAAGTGAGGAAAAGATTTATTTTATTGCTCCGTATCTCGCTGCGCTCGGCACAGAGTGAGTGATGGGTCAAATATTAATGTATTTCTCATAAAACCCATTTTTAATGTTTTAATCTTTTTCCCTACTTTTGTATTAATTTCTTTGTTTCAAATTTTTTCCCCACTCTTTCTTCCCCTACTTTTTTTATGGATTTCTTTATGTATGAGCTTGATTAATTTCTTTCATCGGGAAACTGCATTACTAGATATTATTGTATACATTTTATTTTACATAAAAGTCAAAATGCACCAATATTTTTCTTTATTCGACAGTTATTAGATAATAATATACAGATAAGAATGTATTGTATATAAATTTAAAATCCAAATATTTCTATTATAAACATTGACTAAATCAAATTTTTAAAACGGATTTTCTTTTATCATAGGCGTACTTATTACTCTCAGGGTTGCATTTTTTCTATTGAATAAATATTTATCTAGAGGTACATATAAAAAGTGCTCCTCAATTCGATGATAAAAAAATAAAAACAAAAAAAAATTGTCTATATTTTTGATTATTTTCAATTTTAAGTTACTGGATTTAGTTATGTTTGTCAATAAATAAATTTTCCAATAAATTATTAATACACAGTATCCCAATATTAAAATAATTTTGGTATTTTTTGAACCACCCTTTTTGATTTTAATCTTTATTTTTAATTTAATGAATATTATTAAATTAAAAATTTGTTACTAATACACGAACTGCAAAAACATTAGTACTATCAGGTAATCCCAGGCGCGAAATGCAGCAAATTTTTTCAGCAAAAATTGTGACCTTGAGAAAAGGGAGAAGCCAGTGGAGGCGAAAATAAAAAATCGTTATAGTTGTGATCTCTCCCTATTCTCACAATAACAATTTTTTATCTAAAATTATGAAAAAATTCTTAAATATAGAATACGGTTTTCTCTTTCTATTAATAGTCGGCAAGTTTTAATAACGTTGATAGTTTTTATGTTACAGGGGTTAAACGATATGAAAACTAAAAATTTAAAGACAAAAATGCATTTTATATCCCATAACAAAATAAATAAATAACATATTAAAATGAAATTAATATAACTGAAAAGGGAATAAAAAATACTATAAATGAGAATTTTTTCAAAAATTTTGAGCAAGAATTGTGACCTTGAGAAAAGGGAGAGACCAAAGGAGGGGAAATTAAAATATCCTTGGAGTTATGGTCTCCCCGTATTTTCACGGCCACAATTTTTGATCTCACATTTTGAAAAATTTTGTAAATATAGAATATTGTTTTCTCTTTCTACTAACAATCAGAAAACTTTAATAACGTTGATAGTTTTTATGTCACAGGGGTTAAACGATTTCATAACTAAAAATTTCAAGAAAAAAAAATGCATTTTATATCTCATACCAAAATAAATAAATAATATATTAAATTGAAATTCATACCATTGAAAGGGGAATAAAAATTAATATAAATAAGAATTTTTTCAAAAGTTTTTAGCCTGAATTGTGACCTTGAGAAACGGGAGAGACCAAAGGAGGGAAAATTAAAAAAGCCTTGGAGTTATGGTCTCGCCCGATTTTCACGGCCACAATTTTTTATCTAAAATTTTGAAAAAATTCTTAAAAATAGAATATGGTTTTATCTCTCTATCCACAGTCAGCAAATTTTAATAACGTTGATAGTTTTTATGTTACAGGGGTTAAATGATATGAAAACTAAAAATTTAAGCAGGTCGTCATTAAGCAGTAGGACTAAAGTATTAATAATTGTAATTTACATATTTTTTTTAATCACAAAGTGTCTCAAGTATCCAAAATAAAAGTACTATTTCGAGGAAATTTATATATTTTTCGATTCGCCCTATAAATTTTTGATTTTTTTTTCGGATTTAGAAAGTTTTTTCAGGAATAAAATTTTCTTTAAATCAATCTTTTTAATTTATCTATGAGAACGCTCTTACAGCGTTTTTAAAATGCTTATAAAATTTTCACACCTTATAAAGCCGTTTTATAAATACTATTAGCTTTATAATAATTTTATAAGTGCTTTTGGTGATCTTAACAAAGTTATTATAAAACTTTTATAAAGTATAACGTAGAACATATATGCTGCAGACAAAACGTTTATAAAGTTACTTTATAAGCATTTTTTAAGAGCTGTAAAAGAACTCTTATAGAAGCTACTATAAAACTATACAGTTTTTTTGTGAAAACTATTGATAGTAAAAACTATCAATATTTTTCTACCTTTACTTTCGAGATAAATTTTCAAGAGAGGCAACGTTGCTGTTTCTATGTAATACGGAGCTTAAATAATTTTATAACTACTTTATTACAGCTCTTAAAAGTTATAATACAGGTCATATAAAACTTATAACAACAAAAGCTATTATGCTTTATAGTAATAGCTGTAAGAACGTTCTTAGCAGCTTTTTATAAAACAGTTTTGCTACGGAGTCTAAACCATTTTATAAAAACACAAGCTATTATGCTTTATAGTAGCTTTTTTATGAAACAGTATAGCTCAATGAGCTGCAGAAATGTTCGTATCAACTTTTAAAATTGTAAATAAAATGATTATAAATTATTTTGGCTCCGAGAGCAGCTTATAATGTTATTTTTGAATCACCCTATATATTTGATGTGTTTTGTTCTATTTTTATAAAATATATTGTTTTTTTTTTATTTTTTAACATATAACTATTTTTTGTCCTTCCCTTTTCTTTATGATATTTTTACTACGACTATGGGCTTGTGTAAGGCCTACATTTAGAATTTATTATTGTGAGACATAGAGGTAAGACTAATATATGGAATAATAAATAATGCATTTAAAAAAAAATGTCAACACATGTTTACTTTCACAGATAACCGAACTTTAGCATGAATTAGGCATTGTTAACAACATTTTTAACAATACAAACGGATTAAGGAAGATTATTTTTTGAATGGGTAAAATAAGAAATGGTATTCATGTTCGTTTATCATTCTTTGGGTTTATTTTGTAATTTTTTTGTTATTAAAAAATTTAATAATTTTTTTTTGTTTTTAAAATTGTGAAACTTACAATAGCTTTTCCTTATATCCAAAATAAAGTCTTTTATTATAAATGGGTATTTTGGTTTTTTAGTCTTAATAGTCTAATCAACAAGTGCTTTTTGGTCCAATCTCTTTCTCCGCCTCCGAAAAATATGAACGAGGTGTCATTCGATTCGGGATAGCGTGTAGATGATATTTGAAAAAATTCAAGAGTCGCTTGCAAAAATTGCAAAAGTTATGAACAATTAACTGAAAAATAAAAATGGGGTCAAAAACTATTAGACATTTTTCAAATTTGAAAAAAGATTCAAAAAGAGGAGAAATTTTCCCAAAAAAAAACACTGCCTCTCGGAACTGTAGGACCTATATTTATAATTTTCCCAGAGGGTTGAAAATACGGCCGAAAACGGGGATTCTGTCTTGCGTAAGCGCCGCCCACTTTGGACCTTTAATGAATAAATATTATTTAAACTTATATTAAATATGAAAATTAAAAATTGAAAAAATTCAGGCAAATTCTCTGCAAATTTTTACAAATTTTTACAATTTTAACAAATTTTTACAAATTTTTACAAGTTTTTACAAATTTTTACACATTTTTACAAGTTTTTACAAAGTTTTACAAATTTTTACAAATTTTTACAAATTTTTACAAATTTTTACAAATTTTTACAAATTTTTACAAATTTTTACAAATTTTTACAAATTTTTACAAATTTTTACAAATTTTTACAAATTTTAACAAATTTTTACAAATTTTTACAAATTTTTACAAATTTTTACAAATTTTTACAAATGTTTACAAATTTTTACATATTTTACAAATTTTAAAATTTTCGAAATTTTTGAAATTTTCGAATAATTTATTTGAACCATTTGATACTTTTTCAAAATAATTTTGTTTTTGATGTATTTTAGAAATTTTTTAATATTTTGACATTTTTACTTTTTGATATTTATGAAAAAAATAGTAGTTTCAATTTTTTCGAATTTTTTTTGAAATTTTAGAATAATTTTGACATTTAAATTTTTTGCAATTTTTGAAATTTTCGGAAAAAGTTGCAAAATTTCAATTTTGTCGAAATTTTTGATGTATTTTTGAAATTTTAGTATAATTTCTTAAAGTTTTTTGCAACTTTGACATTTTTGAAATGGTTAAAATTCTTGAAATATTTTTAATTAAGCGAATAATTTATTAATTGAAATTTTCGATATATTTTAGAAATTTTTGATATTTTTAGTTTTTGCAAATTTTTGAAATTTTCAAAACAAATTACAAAATTTAAAATTTTTCGAAATTTTTTTTAATATCAGAAAGTTTTAAACATTTTAACGTTTTTACTTTTTGAAAAAAATTGCGAAATTTCAATTTTTTCGAAATTTTTGATTTATTTTTGAAATTTTAGAATAATTTTTTAATGATTTTTGCAACTTTGACATTTTTGAAATGGTTAAAATTCTTGAAAGTTTTTAAATATTTAATTACTATTTTTTGCGATTTTTGAAATTTTCGAAAAAAAATTGTATAATATTCAAATTGTTTGAAATTTTTCATATATTTCTGAAATTTTGGATATAATTTTCAAATTATCGAAATTTTTGAATTACTAGACATTTTTATTTATTTCATTGTTTTGGAATTTTTCCAATTTTTGAATTTCTTGAAACTCAGTTTTGTTTTTAATTTTTTGAAAATTATTACATTCAATTTTATTGATATTATATATAAATTTAATTTTTTTTTAACTAGAGCATTCAGCGCAGTAAAATTTTACACGCAGTTAAAGGGTTAACATATCACGTAATAAATGTCGCCTTTTTTGACTCTGCTCTCCTATAACCACAAGAAATACATTTTTTGATTGGTACTTCAATTTTGATAGGAAGAAATGATGACAGGTCCGTAATAAGGAAGAAAGAGTAATTTACCAGACTAAAAGACACTGATAGACATGTCACGTTTAATAGTGCTACTCTAAAAACACGTTCGCTGGCCAAAAACAATATCATCTGTTATTTATTTATTAATATTGTTTTTATAATGTTTTGCATAGTGGTTGTAGAAAAAAATATTTCCATTTTTAACATAAAAAAAATCACTTTCTTTCTTCTATAAAAGGAATATAATCTTCATACTAACACCAAATTTTATTTGTTTACAACATATCCTATTATCTAATGTAAATAAAAAATTGAAAGCGTTTCTTTCTAAATCAGTTTAATTAGTACTTACAGCTTAAAACAAGCAGTAAATTCCTAGATATCATCAGCTATAATCGTATCGAACCAAATTTTACTCATTAAGTCTTTTATAGCACCAGTTCATTTTAGAATGTGATCTAAATCCTGAAGGTATGTAATTAATACTTGTGTAGAATTCGTGTAGGTTTGTAACCTTATAGATATCTGCATCCATTCAGATTATTTAAATGTACAGGGAACGTTACGTAAATATTTGTGTATCTATTTTGAAATTTAAATCACATAAAGTATACGAAAAAAAATGTAAATGTAATATTGAACAGAAGACAAAATGGAAGCAGGATTGTGTACTGATATTAAAATTATTATCTTATATTTGGCATTTGATTTTATATAAGGTCACCCCTTGGGTAGAAATATTCGTCTTACTTCCCTGGAAATCTCAGTATTTTTTATTCAAATACATAATTTATTTATTAGTATTTATATATTTAACATATTTTTTTTAATTCTTTTTCTCCAAAAAAAATATTTTGTAATCTAAAGCATTATTATAAAATTATATATTATAAAATTTGAATAATTTTAAATAATGTCTAAATATAGGTTATGGCCAAAATAATACGGCTTAATAAAATATTTTTTTTCATTATAAATACTTTTTAAACCTGCCATATGTAGGTAATATTGTCTTTAAATATTTAAAATAAAATGCCATGCCAAATGATAATTAATCAATGTGATAATCATTTTTCTATTTAATTATCTATTTAAAGAATAAACTTTATTATACGAAAAATAAAAACCCTAAAATATATTAATTGTTTAAAACGTAATTAACTTGGCGACATGTTTCGGCCATAACGATGGCCATCATCAGGCCTACAATACAAAATATAAACAATTTGATTATAATATAAATATACGCAAAAAAGGTTACTTACAAGCATAACGAAGAAATTATACATGCGGTCTTAAAATTTGGTATGACATAGTAAAATTCTAAAAGTTTTTTTGTAAAAAACTCACTTTGTTGAAAACCCAACCAATATCGATGCACTCAGAAAAAGAATTTAAAGTTTTAAATTTAACGGTAACAACGTAATACCATGCGGCAGCTAATGAGAGTGGATGACAATTGACAGAAAGACAAAATTGAAATTTTTTGATGTAAAGAAATAGAAACCAGAAGGGAAAAAGTAATATACAAGTTGAAAAACCGCAAAGTAAGAGGTCAAAGTTGAAGATTACATAAAAAGAAGAAAAATAACCTATAAAATGAATAAAAATGAGATAAATGGAATAATTAGAAACGTAAGAGTAGGATGGAGACAAATAATATCAGTATTGGAAACAGCTTTTTTGATTTCAACATCTTTATAAATTCAAGTTGGTTAGATTTTCAACCAAGCGTGTTTTTTACAAAAAATTTTTTAAATATTTACTATGTTACCGTTTTCATAACAAATTTTAGCACCATGTACAATTTCTTCGTTATATTTGTAAGTAACTCCTTTTTGTGTATGTTTGTATTGTAATCCAATTTTTTATATTTTCTATTGTAGGCCTGATGATGGCCATCGTTGTGACCGAAACATATCACCAAGTTAATCACGTTTTAACCAATTAATAAATTTTCTGGTATGAATAATTTACCACATTTGAGTTATGATAGATAATCTTCTGTTTTTGAAACTTTATTATTTTGAACTAGCTCGAACGAAAAATTCAAAATTGGTTGCACAATTTTTTTTTTGATAACAAATTTTTTCAACAAAAATACAAAACGCTAAAACCGTAACAAATCAAAATGCAAATTCAAGAAAAAGTTATATTAAGGATAAAAAGGACACACAAATGGATAATTAGACATAAATTTTTCGATCGATTAAAAATCATTTTGCCCATTTAAAAATCGCGAAGTATTGTTGATAAACTGAATTTTGGTGAGTTTTTTAGTTTTCATTATTATTTATTGAAAGAAATGATTTTAAATTTAGGGTAAAGATAAAAATATTAATTCGATATTCTTTATTGTCCGATAAATAATTAGTCGATAGTTATTCGATAAAACGCATAGTTAGAAAAAAATATATAACTAGCAAAAATTTTAATGAAATTCTATTGTATTTTTTTCGATAATTCATTAGTCGACATTTTTTAATAATTCACATTTTTACCTCACGAGCAAAAATTTTGAGGGAATTCTAGTTTTTTCTTTAAAAATTCACTAGTCGATATTCTTTCAATAATTCACACTTACTTCATGAGCAAAAAATTTGAGGGAATTCCACAGTTCTTAAAATTAAGTATTCGACATTTTATCAATAAAATGCACTTTATCTCACGAGCAAAAAATTTTAATGAAATTCTATTTTTTTTCGAAAATTCACTAGTCGACACATAATCCTGTTCTCCACAGCCGAGCCGGGAAAGTAGTGGGGTGACATGGGCGATTTTTTTGATTTTTTTAATTGTTTTCTTTTTGGATGTTAGTAATTATAAAATAGTCCTGGTATTTCACATAAGTGTAACGTGCTTCCTTTTACTAATGTTTTCGTTAAGTTAAATATGAATGAATCTACCCACCTTGCCTGCATATTAATGTTCGGTATATTAATAATAATTATTGTGAAGAAAACTATGTCGAGCACTGAACTTGACCGGGACGACATTTATTTTGCTATTGATTATAAATTCAAAAGTAAAAAAGCAAAGTGGTTTTTTATTATTCACATATATAGGGTGTTTCATAATTAGTAGTATATGTGCCAGTGATATTATTATTCTGTCCATTTGATAGTTTAAAGGGATAAACCTGGCTTTCATCCACAAGATTTCAGGTTCAAACTCCGTTGTTTTTTCTACGAAATAAATGCAAAAAATCATTGCAAAAAAAATTTCAATTAAAACATCATCAATATAGATAATCCTTTAACTGCGTTAAAAGTTCAAAAATTTCGTTGTTTTCTAAAGTATATCGAAAATTTTAAAAATATATCAGATTTCGAAAAATTTGAAATTTTGCATTTTTTTTACATAATTTCAAAAAAATAAAAATGTAAAATATTCAAAAATTTCTTAAATATATCGAAAATTTCATAAAACATAAATTATTGGTCTAATCAAAAATGTTTCAAAAATTTCTAGAATTTTAAACGTTTCAAAAAGATCAGAAAAAAATATTTAAAAAATTCTAAAATGTATCGAAAATTTCAAAAATCAATTATTCATCTGATTAAAAAAATTTCAAATAGTAAAAATGTCAAGATATTTAAAAATTTCTAAAATATATCAAAAATTTCAAAAACAACATTATTTGTCTAATAAAAATATTTCAAAAATCTCAAGAGTTTGAAACATTTCAAAAATGTCAAAAATTTCAAAAAACATTAAAATATTATTCGAAAATTTTAAAAATGTATTTAAAATTTCGAAAAAATTGAAATTTTTGGAATTTTCAAAAAGTAAAAATGTCAAAATATTTAATAATTGCAAAAAAAATCGAAAATTTCAAAAAAAACAATATTATTCATCTGATTAAAAAAATTTCAATAATTTTAAACGTTTCAAAAATGTCAAAAGTATTAAAAAATTATTTGAAAAGTTCAAAATATCAAAAATTTCGAAAAATTTGATATTTTGCTCATTTTTTCGAAATCTTCAAAATCAAAAAGTAATAAGGTCAAAATATTCAAAAATTTCTAAAATATATCGAACTTTTGTTTGAAATTTCAAAGAATATAAAATTATTCATCTAATTAAAAACTTTTCATTAATTTTAGACATTTCAAAAGTCAAATGTTTCAAAAAACAATAAAAATTTATTCCAAAATTTCAAAAACTAAAAGTGTCAAAATATTTAAAAATTTTTAAAACATATATCGAAAATTTCAGAAAACAACATTCGTCTGATTAAAAATATTAAAAAAATTTCAAAAATTTTAAACATTTCAAAAATGTCAAAAAATTTGAAATTTTGAAATTTTTTTTTCCAAAATTTCACAAAGTAAAAATGTCAAAATATTTAAAAAATTATAAAACATAGTATATCGAAAATTTCAGAAAAAAACATTATTCGTCTAATTAAAAAAATTTAAAAATTTCAAGAATTTGAAAAATTTCAAAAATTTCAAAAAACATTAAAACTTTATTTGAAAATTTCAAAATTATATTAAAAATTTTCATAATGTCAATATTTAAAAATTTCCAAAATATATCGAAAATTTCAAAATGTATGATTAAAAAAATTTCAAAAATTTTAAACAGTTCAAAAATGTCAAAAGTTTCGAAAAACATTAAAAATTTATTCGAAAATTTCAAAAATATACCAAAAATTTCAAAAAATTTGAAATTTTGCAATTTTTTTCGAAAATTTAATAAAGATCAAAAAGTAAAAATGTCACTTAGTTAAAAATTTCTAAAATATATCGACAATTTAAAAAAACAACATTATTCGTCTAAAAAATATTTAAAAAAATTTCAAGAATTTGAAACATTTCAAAAATATATAAAAATTTTCGAAAAATTTGAAATTGTAATAATGTCAAAAAGTAAAATTGTCAAAATATTCAAAAATTTCTAAAATATATCGAATATTTCATTCATCTCATGCAATTTTTTTCGAAATGTTCAAAAAGTAAATATGTAACAATATTTGAAAATTTTTAAAATATATCGAAAATTTCAAAAAACAAAAATTATTCACCCAATTAAAAAAATTTCAAGAATTTTAATCATTTCAAGTTTCAAAAAACATTAAAAAATTATTCGAAAATTTCAAAAATATATCAAAAATTTCGAAACATTTTAAACTTTATGCAATTTATTTTGAAATTTCAAATAGTAAAAATGTCTCAATATTCAAAAATTTCTAAAATATAGCGAAAATTTCAAAAATCAAAAAACAAATGTATTCGATTAATTAAAAATATTTTAAAAATTTCAAGAATTTTAAACATTTCAAAAATGTCAAAATTTTAAAAAAATTGTTCGAAAATTGTAAAATTTGTAAAAATTTGGAAAATATATAAAATATCTTATAGGTATATTTATTTTGATTTATTTATTTTTATATGAATAGAGTTTACCATTACAAATATTATTATTATTATTATGCTAGATATAAGAAAAAACTAATTTCTCATATAGCACTTCTTTGTACTCTCACATAAAATTCTATACCCTACACCTTTTTTGATCCCATTACAAATAAATTCTAGCTACAAAATATTGGGGGTTTATTTTTTTTGTATGAACCATCTGGAATCTGTCACAAAGGAAAAACGTCATTTAAAAGGTTTGCAATTTTAGAAAGAAATGAAGCAAATAATCCTTATTTGTGATTAGTACAAGCGGTACACGAAAGAAAATATTCCGATTGACAAGCCCAAGTAGACGTTAATACCCCAGGGGAGAATGTTGACATTTTTCTATTCTTATTATTTTTATTCTCTTCCTTCGGTTTTTCTTAAAATGGGACAATATAATCATGATCAACTTACTTTTTTTTAATATATTTTCTTTTTTTATTTTTTTATTTTTTTATTTTTTTATTTTTTTAATATTTTGGACTTTAAATTGTTTTTCTGTTTTGTTTAGTCATCATACATTGTAGTTTTTATTTTTCTTTTTTCCATATTTTGTAAAATTGTTTGTAGATTATTAGGGTTGCTTATTCCAATAAATAAATTATTATACTATTATTTGGGAAAAACGGAAAAAGGGAAAGAAATAGGACAAAATTGTGAAAAATAGAGCAATTCGCAAAAAATAGGGAAAAAATAGAGAAAAATAGGGCAAAATCGGGAAAATTGAGCAAAACACTGAAATTTGGGAAAAATAGTATGAAATTGGGCAATATTGGGGAAAATAATAATCTACCGCAATTTGTGCTAGATTTTTGAATAAATTTAAGAATTCAAATTTCCAATTATTTGAATATGCCGCCATTACGATCGTGACGTCACTTATGTGCGATGAAGTTACCGCCAAGCCACTAACTGCAAATGTGTAAAGAAGAGAATACGAATGAATAACAGCTGTTAAATCTCACTTATACAGACAAAGATGGAAAAACCCATTATATGATAATTGGATAAAGATGAAAACTTGGACCTATCCACTGTAAATTTGCATTCAAAATCGAGAGAGATAAATAGATATTAGATTCCGCTGTTAGATAAAGAAAACGACTATTTTAACGAGATCAGGTGATAATTTGCTGTTTGGTACATAAGTGCTGGGCATAAGCGTTCCTGATTAAGTGAAAGGTCGCGTCTGCGTCTGCTTACTGCATAGTTTACTGTCACTGTTGTAGTTTGTACTCTGTAGAGCTGGTTGATGTTGATAATTTTCCGTGTTTATTTGTATTTGTAAAGATACGTAAATAAAGGTAAAAGTAATCACAATTAAAAACATATTGACCAAACGACACTTTATAAGCAAACGTCATTTATATTTGAAAGCGTCAATTTTATTTAGAGAAACTGACACACGTTAATATTATGCTGCAGCTATTGCACATACGTGACTTAGGTGCACTACAAGTTGCATAGATGCAGTAATTTTTAAATATCAATTTTTTCATGTTAAATTAAAGAAAAAAACCGTTTTTTCATTAAAAGAAATTCATTTTTTTCTCAAATAATGCAAAAAAAGCTCGACTAATATTTCAAGTTCAACTCCCAATTGTAAAAAACATGAGATGCTATTTTCACCATGTTTCTGCTTTTCAACAAGAAATCTGAATAGCAGGATTTTCAAATTCCATATGCAATTTTTTTCCCGTGATAAACAGAATTTTCAAATTCATATAAATTTTTTTTTAAAAAATTGTCGGAAATTGCGTCTCTACTGATCATCAAGAGTAAAACGTGAAATGATATGGAGTAGAAAGATTCTATCTTAAAAAACATGATATTTCCATCACTATGTATAATTTTGACAATTCATTCTTTTGTCATTTTGTTTTCAAAATTTTCGTAAAAAAAAATGAACATGAACACGAAAACACACATTATTAGCCAAAATCAAAAAGAATGTCTCATTAGTTTTTTGGAACAGCATGATTTTCTCTTTGAGACGCAAAAAAAAGAACGTGATATAGAAAAACATAACAATACATGGAAAGAATTAATGCTCTTACTAAATTCCAAAGCGGGGCCGAAGAAGACAGTACATCAATGGAAGGAAGTAAGTATTAAAATATATTTTTTAACCCCATTAAATTTAAAACTTACCTCTAAAATACATGAAGCAAAAATATATTTTATTAACTTTAACTTAAAAAGAACTTGACAATATTTGACGTACATAATTAGAATGTCATTTTGATTTGTACGGCAAAATTTTTTCATAATCAATTTTTAACGATTAGTACTATTTTTATATATTAATGATAAAAATGTATTATAGGAGAAATATTTATATTATGTTTCCATTTTTTGCAGACTTTAAATGAACTAAAAGCTCACGCCAGAAAAAGAGCAAAAATAATTCAAATCCAAAATACTGGCTCCAGTGACAAGCAAACTGAAAAGGATTTAACACCTCTAGAACACAGATTATTATTACTTACCTCCGATAAAATTCTTCATAAATATTTAATGTAATTTTTTTATACTAATAACCGTTTTTTTAATGACTATCTATATACAAAATAACAGTACCTATTAATATTGTTAAACAATAGAAATTGTAGTTTTTTGAATATATTCAAATAAAATTCTTGTAATATACCCTCATAGTAGTTTCTATCTTTTATATAATTTCTGAAACTTTATTTTATATTTATAAAAAGGGTTTTTAATACAATAAAAGATATTTTTTTTAAACGACAGGCCTTAAAGCGCCATCAATATTGGGTGGAACGACGTGGCGTCGTGACGATCATCGAGACGCGCGTATCGGTGTCTTATTTGGTTGTTCAAGACGCGATTTTTGAAATTGTTTTGGATTTTTCTTTTAATAATATTATACGAACAATGTAACTTTTCTTAAAATGACCTAAACATAGACGAATGTATGAAAAATTTGCCATAAAATAATATTTCAAATTAACTTTTTTTAACTCTTAATACTTTTTAAACACAACGAAGTTGTATAAAAAAGAAGAACTTTTTCGTTTCGAGGTCTATTTAATCCCACCCAACTTTCTGAATAATTCTAGTAAAGTAATTCTATTGTTCTTTTAATAAAAGAACTTTTTTAATTAAGAATATAAATTTTCGATTTTCACAGTTACTAAATGCACTGAAGTTTTTTAAGTTAAATTATTAAAAAATTAATAATTAAAGTTTCTGCTTTTAATAAATTTGCCAACGGTGGTAGAGCTATAGGGAAAAAATGGGGAAAATTGTAAAGATTTGGGAAAATAGGAATAATAGAAAATGATAGGGATAATATTGAAAAATAGAACAAAATAATGAAAAAAAGAAAAAATATGAAGAAATAGGAAGAATAGAGAAAAAGTTTAGAAAAACCGAAAAAATAATAAAAATTGAGCAAATAGGGAAACAGAGAAAAGTTGGGAAAATAGTTTAAAAAAGGAAAAAAGTAGGGGAAAATAGGAAAAAATGGGGTAAAATGGAGAAAATAGGGCAAAATAGAGAAAAATTAGTACAAATAGGGACAAATAGTTAAAAATTCAAAAAAACAGGGAAAATAGGGAAAAAAATGGGGAAAAATAATGGAAAAAGAGAAAACAAAAAACAATAGGGAAAAACAGTATAAATGAACAACAACAAAATTACGAATAATTGGGATAAATAGGAATAAATAGGGCAACATGGAGAAAAATAGGAAAGAAAATAGAGAAATTAAAGATAAATAGATAAAAATCTGGAAAAATAGGGAAACATATACGAGAAAATAGTGAGAAATTGAGGAAAATAAGAAAAAATAGTGAAAATAATCAAAAAAAAAATGAGAAATTATAAAAAAATTAGGAAAATATTGATAAATTGGGAAAAATAAGGAGAAATGGTGAAAAATAGGAAAAAAATAGGAGAACATAAAAAAATTACGAAAAAATAGGTAAACATAGGAAAAAATAGGAAAATACAAGGAATGATTGGTCGTCCAGGTACTATAATAATAATAACAATATATTTTATAATATATGTTAAAACATCAAAAAAAACTATTATTTTTTTAATATTTTATTATAAAGCATAAAATATGTGACCTTGGTCTTATTTAAAAATGTACTAGAATTAGGCCTATTAATGATAAAATGTAATTTTGTACTTTGCTGTCAAAAATGTACTAGAAATAGTACTAATGTACTAAAACGGCAACACTGATTCTTAGCTACAAATTTATATAAAGAAATCATTAGTTTTTGTATGACATATGTCAAACGGAAGTGTCACTATCAAAAAACGACAGATGCAATATGTCACGGAATTTGACTTGCAATATGTCATTTGAAAGCCCATAAAAAACTCTATACAGGACAGTCAAAATTATTTCTCCAACTGTCACCTGTCAAAAATAAAAAAATATCAAAATTTGAAACTTTAACATTAAATATCTGAAAAAGAATTCGTGGATTTTTTTCAATTTTTTCAATTTGTTTACAATCTTTTCCAATTTTGTCAAATTTTCTTTCAATTTGTCTGAGATTTTTTGATTTTTTTTCAAGTTTTTTGATATTTTTGAGTTTTTTTGAGATTTTTGAGATTTTTAGAGATTTTTTGAGATTTTTTGAGATTTTTTGAGATTTTTTGAGATTTTTTGAGATTTTTTGAGATTTTTTGAGATTTTTTGAGATTTTTTGAGATTTTTTGAGATTTTTTGAGATTTTTTGAGATTTTTTGAGATTTTTTGAGATTTTTTGAGATTTTTTGAGATTTTTTGAGATTTTTTGAGATTTTTTGAGATTTTTTGAAATTTTTTGAGATTTTTTGAGATTTTTTGAGATTTTTTGAGATTTTTTGAGATTTTTTGAGATTTTTTGAGATTTTTTGAGATTTTTTGAGATTTTTTGAGATTTTTTGAGATTTTTTGAGATTTTTTGAAATTTTTTGAGATTGTTTGAGATTCTTTGGGACTTTTCAGATTTTTTAAAAAATTATAGATTTTTTTGAGAATGTTTTGAAGTGTTTTAAGATTTTTTGAGATTTTTTTATTTTTCAGATTTTTTAATATTTTTTATGATTCTTTGAAATTTTGTTGAAATTCATTAGAGTTTTTTAAGATTCTTTGAATCTTTTGAGATTTTTTAGAGATTTTATGAGATTTTTAAAGAGTTTTTGAGATTTGTTGAGTTTGTGTTTTTAGGTTTTTTGAATTTTTTTTATATTTTTTGATTTTTTGAGGTTTTTTAAGATTTTTCAGATTTTTTTATTGAAATTTTTTAAGGGTTTTTGAGCTTTTGCAAATATATGTATTGTAGTTGTAGAGTATATTATGAGGATTACATCTCCCAATTCGACCATATAAAGATCCAATTATAGAGGCACTCTTACTAAATTTAGAGTTTAAAAAATAACTGTAAATATTAACTTATATGGTAATTTTAATGCTTTATATATAATATTTATATAAGCTTTACTTATTAATATTTATTCCATCTTTCAACAAAAAAGAAAATAATTATTTCAATAATTTTTAAAAAATTCTTTATTCCAATGAAATATTAATTTTGAAGTTGAGGATGAAATTCAACTGCAAAGATTAATATCAAGCGTGTTAAAGGTATTAAAAGCCGGTATTCACCATTATCTGAACTGTTTGATGACTGTTTTTAAAATTCTCCTGCACTGGAGGCATTTCATTTGATCTTATCAATAGCTTTACGTATAAAACTTTATAACAAGTATAATTATTATGATTTGAAATATTAACACCCACAAAATTGTTCTATTCAAATGCAACCAGGAATATAGTAAGGTGTGTATCTAATCAACTTTAATAGCGAACATTTTGGTTCATTTAAACAGGTTCATGGTTGATTAGTTTTATCTACTCAATCTTATTCTTATAGTTGCTTAATTTTGTCTCGATGAAAAATGTATAAATACATAGTTAATATTTTTAATAATAATAATTACTATTTTTATATAATGAAATTAACATTAAAAAGGAAATATAATAACCTAAAAATTTCAAAATAGTCTAAAAATTTATTATTGAAAACTTTTTCATTCAAAAATAACAATACTAAACCAGAATAAAAAAATCGGTTGTGTCGCCCCAAAACTTTCCCGACGAGCATCCACGAATACTTTTTCAGATATTTTATATTAATGTTTCAAATTTTGACATTTTTTATTTTTGACAGGTGACTGTTGGAGAAATAATTTTGACTGTTCTGTATAGAGTTTTTCAAGGGCTTTCAAACGATATATTTTAAGTCGAATTCTGTGACATATTGCATCTGTCATTTTTTGCTAGTGATACTACCGTTTGACAGATGTCGTACAAAAACTAATGGGTTCTTCCGACGGGTAACCCAAACCCCTATATCAAATTTCAGCTCCATCGGATTAAACGTGTGGCATCTGTCGTGGAAGAATACACACACATACATACACACACAGACAGACAGACAGACTTCCGTCTGGAAATGACCTTATTCTTCTCAGGGGACCCGAAAATGGATTTTTTCCCTTCTAGGAGGTGGGTCGGGAAAGTAAAAATAGAGACCAACAGAAATTTATTGTTTGTTTATTTAGCTAAATTTTAACCCAACCTACTAATGTCATATTCTTGATTTCTAGAAAATTCTAACCAATTTTGATCGCAAATAACTTTTTACTGTGAAAATTATGGGGGTTTTACCAGCCTATTAAATATATTTAATTTTTTCTGAGGAGATTTGTATAGAAAGTATTAGGTCCTCATATTTGAACACCCTGTATATATTGAATGCATGAACTAGCCAATTTCCTAAAAATTATCATTTGTTACAGTTTACTATCAGACCAAGTGAGTAATTTAGTTTTCAGCGATTTTAACCTTTTATTTAAACTTTAAAAATATATAAATCAGAATTATAATTATTTTGTTCTGTTTAATTACATTTATTTTAAAATTTTTTAATATAATTTTTGTTTAGCAAAAAGAATTAAATTATTAGAGAAATTTTTAGCAGACTATATTTTTTGGAAAATAAAAGAATGAGACTTAGTGGATTTTATTGTCCAACAGTAAATTAAAGAAACTACTTAAATTATTTCAAATATGTTTATTTATATTCTCTATAATGATTTTATTGGTCTAAAATATTTTTTTGTATTTTCCACCTATTTCGGAGAAAAACAATTTTTTTCGGTAAACATTTTTTCATACCCCATTTTAAAAAAATCGCCACTGGTTCAGTATAAATGCTAAAATTTATAGGAACCTTTAAATTTATAATGTAAAATAACTAAAGATATTTAAGACCAAGTTTTGATTTTTTATATTGTACAGGATGACCAGAAATTAATTTTTAATTAAAAAAAAATTTTGGAACACCAATGAACTTTTCTGTTTATCTTTCGTTATTCACGAGTAAATTTTAATAATTATTTTTTTTAATACGTTCTAAAAACGTTCAGTTTACAGAGAAAACAATACTAAATATATTTTTAATTTTTAACTGGGAAATGAACAATGAAAAGTTTTGGAAACTTTTTTTTAATATTTTTATTCAGACGAATGTTGTTTTCTTAAATTTTCGATATATGTTTTATAAATGTATTTTAAATATTTTGACACTTAGTTTTAGCAAAATTTCAAATTTTTCATAAATTTTCGAAATTTTCGAATACATTTTTATTGTGTTTTGAAACTTTTGACATTTGAAATGTCTAAAATTCATGAAATTTTTTTAATTAAATGAATAATTTTATATTTTTTGAAATTTTTAATATATTTTAGAAAGTTTTAAATATTTTGACATTTTTATATTTTGAAAAAATTTCAAATTTTTTGAAATTTTTAAAAAACATTTTTAGATTAATTTTTTAAGGTTTTTTTTAAACTTTTTAACATTTTTGAAATATTTAAAATTCTTGAAATATTTTTAATTATACGAATAATTTTGTTTTTTGAAATTTTCGAAATTTTTAAATATTTTAACATTTTTATTTTTAATATTTTTAAATTTTATTAAAAAATTGTAAAATTTCAAATTTTTCGAAATTTTTGATATATATTTGAAATATTTGAATAATTTTGTTTTTTGAAACTTTTGACATTTTTGAATTGTTTTAAATTCTTTAATTTTTTTGAAATATTTTTAATTAGACGAACAATTTTATGTTTTCGATATATTTTAGAAATTTTTAAATATTTTGAAATTTTTACTTTTTTAAAAAAATTACAAATATTTCAAATCATTCAAAATTTTTAAAATATTTTGTAAATTTTCGAATATATTTTGAAACTTTTTGACATTTTTGAAATGTTTTAAATTCTAGAAATTTTTGAAATATTTTTAACTAGACGAATAATTTTATGTTTTTTGAAGTTTTCGAAATATTTTAGAAATTTTTAAAAATAGTTTGACATTTTTACTCTTTGAAAAAAATTGCAAAATTTCAAATTTTTTAAAATTTTTGAAACATTTTTGTAATTTTAGAATATTTTTTAATGTTTTTTTTTTAACTTTTTAAATGTTTAAAATTCTTGAAATATTTTTAATTAGACGAATAATTTTGTTTTTTAAAATTGTCCAAATATTTTAGAAATTTTTTAATATTTTGACATTTTCATTTTTGATATTTTTAATTTTTTTTTAAAGAAATTGCAAAATTTCAAATTATTCGAAATTTTTGAAACATATTTGAAATTTTAGAATAATTTTTTAATGTTTTTTGAAACTTTATGACATTTTTGAAATTCTTGAAATATTTTTAATTAGACGAATAATTTTGTTTTTTGAAATTTAAAATTTTTCGAAATTTTTGATATATTTTTGAAATTTTCGATATACTTTTGAAATTATTGAAATTTCAAGACATTTTTTTTCTAATTGAAAATGTTTGATTATAGGATGTGAATTTACTATATATTGGGATCATTGGGTACATAATATTCTCTAAAGAAAAAATCAATTAAAGTATAAAATAAAACGTTATAAATATGTCATGAGTTTATGATTATAAATCACACTTACAATAGCCAGATCACATTAAGAATATTGACAGAAATGCATAAATCAAAACAAAAACGTTGCGAGTTAAAGTATTAATTAATATACTTTATAATACAGGGTATTTCAGATATTCATTATTAAGCATTATTTAAAAAATAAACTAAAATTAATATTTTTATTTATTTTGTCTATATTATTGTGGTTACTACAAACTCTAAATTTGTATATAATTTTACGAATATTTAACAAGATCAAAGTTGAATCCGTTAACGAAACGGGATGCCACGATTTCACTAATTGAAAATGCTTGTTCATTAATTACAGAAATATGCTCGTTCCTCAAAGCTATAATTATCATTGAAAACAATTACACGCTTCTTGTTCCTCACTCTAGTATGAAATTTGCTGATCCCCTCTGATAAAATAGAATAGGAAGTTTTAATTTATAGGTAAGTATAAGGCTCGTTACAGCATCATCTATTGGTTTTATTTTCACTTCTGTGTGATTTCATTCGTTAAGTTAAACCTTCATCTAACAAGGTATATTCTTCAGGTCAAGCATGTTAAAACATATAAAGAATGAAATATAGTAACAGAAAATTTTAATATAAAACGTTAAAAGCTGGTTTTTTTAGGTGTTTGTAAGTAATAAAAATGCATAGATACGCCACTGGTGCAGTAATATATTTTAAGGTAATACTTTCCCCTAAATAGGAGTTAATAGTACCATTAATAAAAATAATATTATCTTTAATTTTAATTTTTAATACACGATTCTTATCCAAAAATGTCCCAAATATTCAATAAAAATTGAGTAGTTCATTTAAATGACTCACCCTGTATTTATTTTTGCCTATAGTTCATTTTTATATACAAAATACAAAACAAATTAATAGAAAAAATTGGCAAATTTAATTAGCACTCAATAATAAATCACCAATTAATTGATTTTTTTAATACAAACAATATTTTGAGAATATTGAGGAGTTTGACGTTCCTACATATATTACCAAATGCTTCCATTAATCATCAGTTAGCCTTTTTACACAAGAGGGTAAAATATAGGAAGAGTATTATTATTATTACTTTAATGTATTACATTTTCTAAACATCTCTTAAAATTTTGTTATTTACTAATACTGAGCTTATACAAGTTTCGGATTTTTCTGTCCAAAAAAAAATAGAGGAAAAAATGGTTGCAAAAACCAATCACCTACCAAAAAATTACAAATTATATAGAATTATTGTTTTCAATTTTTTTAAGTACTTATTGTAAAATAAATGTTTGTGTATATTTTTTTATCATTCATAAAATTTCTATTAAGCCTCATCTCCGACAAAATCTGACCTAACTTTTTCCGAATGAAGCGAGTTATTTTTTTTTTAATTTTTAAGAATTGAAAGTGAAGGGTGGGGGGAAGATTTGCCTACATTAATTTGCAAGTTTAATACATTAATTAAGAATTTTTACTCGGGAAAATGGAAGGAAAAACCGAACAAAGCAACGTTCTTAGTTATTGTTTCAATTAAAGAATGATTTTTTTCACTTTTGTTTTTGCCGCCTCATTTTTGTTCTTCCTTCTTTTTTTACCCACTTGTATTTTTTTCCCACTTTTCCCCCTTTTTTTCCCACTCTCGTTTTTTGTTCAATTTTCTAACCTTTTACTATTGTTTTTGCTTTACCTTTTTTCACACTCTTGTTATTTGATCCATTTTTCCCACCTTTTTGCAACTATTATTTTTAACTGGTTTTTCCCTTCGGTTTTTTCTCTCTCTAGTTTGTTGCCCCATTTCACTCCCTTTTTGTACAGCTATTATTTTTTGCATTTTCTTCCCCTTCGTTTTTTCCAGCACTCTAGTTTTTTGCCCATTTGTGTTTTACCTTTATTGTTTTTTGTCCCTTTTTTCCCCTCTATTTATCTAAAATTTGTTTTTTTGCCCTATTTTATTCCAGTTTTGTTTTTTGCCAATTTGTTTTTACCATTGTTTTTTGCTCATCTTTTTTCCCTCTTTTTCCACTCTTGATTTTTGTCCCATTTTTGCCACAGTTTTTTTTACAACTATTGCTTTGTCCCTTTATGTCCCTATTTTTTTGTCACACTTATTTTTTGGTCCAATTTTCCTTACTGTTTTTCCACTTGTGTTTTTTTCCAATTTTCTCCCCATTCTTTTACTATTATTCTTTGCTCCTCTTTTCCCCCATTTTTCTTCACTCGTGGTTTTATCCCCAATTTTCCCCGTTTATTTTCTCCCCATTTTTTTTTGCAACTATTATTTTGTAACTGTTTTTTTCCCTTCGTTTTTTTCTCTCTCTAGTTTGTTGCCCCATTTCACCCCCTTTTTTACAACTATTGTTTTTTGCCTTTCTTTCCTTCGTTTTTTCCCGTACCCAATTTTTGTGCTGTGTTTTCCTTTTATTGTTTTTTTGTCCCTTTTTTCCCCTTTAATTTTTCTCACATTTGTTTTTTGCCTCATTTTATTCCAGTTGTATTTTTGGCAATTTCTTTTTACTATTGTTTTTTGCTCCTCTTTTTCTTCCTTTTTTTCCAGTAATGATTTTTGTATCAGTTTTCCCACACTTGGTTTTTTTTTACAATTATTGTTTTTTGTCCCTTTATCTCCATATTTTTCTCTCGCACTTATTTTTTGGTCCAATTTTGCTCACTTTTTTTCCACTTGGGTTTTTTGCCAATTTTCTCCCCTCTTTTTACAACCATTATTTTTTGCTCTATTTTTGGCCACATTTTCCCCACTCTTGGTTTTTGTCCCATTTTTCCCACACTGGTTTTTTTTTAACAACTGTTGTTTTTATGTCCATTTTTTTTCCCATTTGTTTTTTTTGTCCTATTTCCTCCCATTTTTACATTTTTGTTTATTGCCAATTTTATATCCGTCTTTCTTTCACCACTCTTGTTTTTTGTCCCATTTTTTTATTTCACCTTTTTTTAGTTGTTCCTCATATTTTTTTTGACCCCCCATTTTTGTAACAATTTTTTCCACTTTTTAAATTTTTCTTTTTATACCACACTGTTTTTCTTTTTCAACCTCTTTTTTGCTTTACTTTTTCCCACTTTTTTTTGTTTTATCTCACTTTTTTGTCCCACTTATATAGGTTAGTTTATATTTTTTTAAAAATGTGTTAATTAAAGTTAAAAACAATTAAAATAAGGTTGGATTCAGAATGAGTTCTAGAAAAATAAGCGAAATTTTCACACTTGCCCATAATTTGCAAAATTTAAAAACAAATATAAATTTAAATTTTTTTTTGCAAGTATATGAAAATTAAAAAAATAATGAAAAATTCAACAAAAGGAAGAAAACTTCATAAAATAGACTTGACTTCAAAAATCTCAACAAAAATGACTTATAGAGCCCCAAATAATAAGTTTGGCTCAAGCCCGTCATATCTTTGAGCTAAATAAGGACGCTAGATTTTATTACCAAAAAAACAATTATGACTTTTATAAATTGACTTTGTTATTTTTTTGTTAAATATAATGCTTAATCTCAAATAACATTTAAGGTGTGAATGTAATCAAAAAATATATTTAAACGCACTCTGGAATTTATTGGTAGATGCAATAATTATGTCATTAACAAAATAGGTCTTTATTTAATTCTTTTTTTTTTGTAACGCCCTATATATTAACCTTCAAAATTTACGCACTTTTTTGTAATTTGCTACTTTTAGCAGTCATACGGGCTAGAATTATCAACAACATTCGTTATGGTCATTATGTCACTTTTAATTAAGATTTGTTCATTGACCTCAAAAATTTCCTATAAATTAATTAGAGGCTATTATCTCCTATGCTGCATTTTGGAATTTCTAACTGCAATTTAATTTTTATTGTTGTTTAACTCCATCAAAAAACCATTGATAGTAACAAATAGTCTTTCTTCTCGTAATGATGACTTCATCATTGCCCTGGTAGTCTAAAAAATTAGCTAGGTATCAATATTAAGACTGTTCATTTATTGTAACTAAGATATCAAAGAATATTTTTTCAAGATACATTTTATCATTGCAGAATATGCATTTTAATAAATAAATCATTGATAGAACAACAACAATACAACTATTATGTAGAATATGTTGATTAAAATAATCGCTATATATACAGGGTGCATCACAGGTATAAATCAATATTGAAAAATTTTAATATATGGCATATATTGTGAAAATATTTTCTATGCTCATATTTAGCAAAAATATGATAGGTACTTAAATAATTAAAGAATATTAGCCAGTAATAAAAACACTCTTATTAAATAGACCACGTTATGACCTATCTTATGTGAAAATGAATCACATCAACTCTAAAAATGTGACCAAAAGTCATAACAACACCATTTTGTAGTTTTTCACTATACTAGACACTCGCGTACTTTGACGTTTCACTTATATGTTCATTAAACTTCAGTGTAAATTAAAGTCTGAAATCAATACAACAAATTTGTAAAATATTTGTTCTTGTATTTTTCGTTTTTTTAGTAGGCGAAAAGATTTGTGTGTCGCATATGCAGAAAACGCTTTAGCAGCCCTTAGCTATTATCTGCCCTCGCGTCGCTACGCTCGCTCGTGCATCTAATAACTGCTAAAGCTCATGTGACACAATTTACTATTAACCCTTGAGTAATCGGGTGCCTGCAAATTACATGAAGAGTCGGGTGGGGTCTGTGACACCCAGTTTTTATTTTACACATTACATTATAAAAAAAATAAAATAAAACTATTTGATACATGAAAAATCTTTTTTAATTTTATTTTTAATACATCTTAACCAACATAAACCAAATACTAAAATAAAAAAATGTTTGGAAGAAAATACGAGAAAAGTCGACAAAAATGTGTTTCCCTCACATTCAGTAAAAAAACACCCTATCCTATAAACACTGTATTTTTTTATTGGAACGAAGTTCCTTAACGCGGCTTGCGGTAGCAGTTAATTGGCAGAAATCATCACGTAACGAAAAAGCGTTATGCCCCCTTAAGGCAACCTTCTCTCTGTTTCTTTTACTCTCTGTCTTTTTCTACAATATGAATTTTTTCTGCTGTTTTGTTTGGATTTCGTTCCGATTTTTTGCGATTTACTTTATTTTATTTTATTTTATCATTTTTTATGGTTACAGTAGTTATTTTCGGTTTTTTTGGTTATTCTTTGATTTTTTGCATAATTTTTCGATTTTTCTCGCTTTGTTCTCATTGTTCTGTTCTTTTTCTATTTATTTTGTATTTTTTTCTTATTTCTCTGTCGTTTTTGTGATTATTTGCGATTTTTTGGGATTCTGTTGCGCTTTTTTTTGCAATTTTTTGCCATTTTTTGTGATATTTTTCAATTTCTTGGGTTTTTTGCGACATTTTTCGTTTTTTTTACGATTTTTAGTTTTTTAAAATTTCTTTATTTTTTCGTTTATTCCGTATTTTACAATTTTATTTTTCATTTTTCTCCCAATATTTTCTGATTTCTCTTTTAATTTTTTCCAATGTTTTTTGCTTTTTTTCCGATTTTTTCTGATTTTATCGATTCGTCTAATTTTTTCTCGTTTTTTTTCTTCTCATTTTTATGACTATTTGTTTTTTTCTGTTTTTGTTTTTTTTTCTTATTTTTTCAATTTTTTTTAATTTCTTCTAATCTTTCCTCATTTTTTTTCATTGTTTTGTTTTTTCTTCTAATTCTGTCTTTTGGTTTCTCAATTTTTCCTATTCCTCTGATTTTTTTTTGAATTTTTTTCGATTTTTGGTTTTTTTTCTCATTTTCTCTTGTCATTTACTTTTTGATTTTTTCAAATTCTTCTATTACTTTTAAGACTCTTTAGAGGCTTTACAGAAAATTTAAAATTTACCATTTTTTTTACTTCCAGTAACACAAACGATATATAAAATTTTCATTAACTTCCACCGATGATCAATTTATTAACATTTTGTGCGGGGTTCTTTTATAACTTCATCTCATTATCTATTGAAAAATAGTACATGCCAAAGGATTAATATATAATAAAAATAGTAAAAAATAAATACACAACATACTTCCGTTCTATATAAGTATTAAGAGCAAGTTTTAATTAATACGAAAAAAGTAAGTATTCAATGCAAAAATAGTTTGTTACATAATCATCTACAATTAACTATTATAAATACAGCTGGTTTTATACTCAATTATCTTTCTATACCGAGTTCATTAACAACTATTACATTTTTCAATGTCAATTTTTATCTTTATGCATCACACTTTTTATACAAACAATTTTGTTCTCAATCATTTGCGAAAATAGACCAATTTTAAAATTAAAATAGATTAATGTAAAATAAATTTTTAATGGTTCAAAAAACACAGTCTGTATATTTTAATTAGTTATGTACACTGTATCCACATTAAATTTTATTAACAGTCTCGGTTTCACTAAAAAGTGAAACTTTAAATATTAATTTTTAAATAAATAATTTAATCTGGGATTTTTTAATATACAAGGTGTCCCAAATAATAGTGATCGATTTTAAATGCAAATGCACACTTATTCGGATTTTCACAAATTGATTTTGTTTACCCAAAAGTTTTTTATGAAGTTTGTTAACATTTTATCCCGTCAATACAGGGTGATCTACTAATGTTGGTCAAAATAAATGGAAAAAATATGTATCATTTTAAATGGAACACCCTGTATATTTTGATGGCGTTTAAAAGAGCGATTCATCTTCTTTTAAAAAATGTATAGTTTGATATCTTTTGCTTTCCTAATAACAAAGATATTCGAGATTTCAGGAACCACCGCATTTTTCCTTATGGAAAAACTAACAGTCAATAAAAATTAAGAAATCTGACAAAAAATTTAATAAAACTAATAATGCAATTAATAGTAATAAAGAATGTAAAAGTTACAATAAATGCTGTATATGCCTCGTTCTTCTTCAATGCACAAATGCATGCGAAATTTTAAATTTTCAAACGATTTTTCTAATATGGCTGTCGATAATATCTCTAATGTTATTTTTTATTTCTTGTGTTATGTTTTGTTGCTGAATAATTTTTTTTGTCAAATTTGTTAATTTTTATTTATTGTCCTTTTTCCATAAGGAAAAATGTAGTATTTCTTGAAATCTCTAATATCTTTGTTCACCGGAAAGCAAAAGATATCAAACTATACATTTTTTAAAAGAAGATGATTCGCTTTTTTCAATGCAATCAAAATATACAGGGTGTTCCATTTAAAATAATACATATTTTTGCCATTTATTTTGACCAACATTAGTAGATCACCCTGTATTGACGCGATAAAATGTTAACAAACTTCAAAAAAAACTTTTCGGTAAACGAAAACAATTAGTGAAAACCCCATATATTTAGAGCAATCGATACGGTGTGCATTTACATTTAAAATCGATCACTCTTATTTGGGACACCCTGTATATATAAAAATTTAGTGACGTTAAGAAAATCGAAATTATTGTGTTAGAAGAAATAAGTCTTTCTTAATTAAAAAGAGGTTTTTTTTTAAGAAGATAATTAAAAAATTCCTTAATTACAAGTGTTCGAAATTTCAAAAATAGTTATTTATGAACTAATAGATTTTTTTACACCGCGGGGAGTGAAACTAGTACTTTAGTCCCGCATTTGCTCGAAGATTCTTACGTTATTTTTTCAATTTTGTCCTGTTTTTCCCTATTTGTCACTGTTTTTCCCTATTTGTCCTTGTTTTTTCCCTACATTTTCCTATCTTTTTCTATTACTCCCTATTTGTCCCTATTTTTTCTATTATTCCCTATTTGTCCCCATTTTTCCTATATTGCCCCATTTTGCTTTTTATCTATTTTTTCTGGTTTTCATAATTTTATCCTCCTTTTCTCATTTTTCCCTATGTGTCCCTACTTTTCCTACTTTTGTTTCTATTATTCTCTATTTGTCCCTATTTTTTCCAATTTTTTCTATTTTTCTCTATATTTGTTTCTGTTTTTCGTACATTTCCTCTTTTCTCTAATTTTCCCATTTTTCCCGTGTTTTCATTATTTTCTTTTATTTTCTTTATTTGTCTCTACTTGTATCTATTTTTCACTAATTTACTATTTTTCCCAACTTTATATCCTATTCCTTATTTTTCCCTATTTACCCAATTTTTTCCTATATTGCCCAAATTTTTCATAGTTTTCTTAACATTCCCCTTGGTTTCACTATTTTTTTCTATTTTTCTGTTTTTTCCCATTTTTTCCTTTATTTACTATTTTCGGAATTTTTTCCTGTTTTGAATCATTTTTTCGGCTTTACTTTATTTTTCCCTCTTTCTCGAAGTTTTTCCAATTTCCCCTATTTTTCCTATTTTTTTCCATACGTTTCACTATTTATTTTTCACTATTTTTTAGCATTTTTCCAATTTTTTCCTGTTTTGAATCATTTTCCGGCTCTACTTTATTTTTCCCAGTTTCTCGCCGTTTTTTCCCCTATTTTTCCTATTTCCCCTATTTTCCCCGTTTTTCTTATTGTTCCATATGTTCCACTATTTCTGTTTTTTTCCATATTTTACCTGTTTTTCATTATTTTTTCTATTTTTTTCCCTATTCTATTTAATTTTTTTCTTTTTTTCACTATTTTTTTCTATTTTCCATACTTCACCTTATGTTTCCCTATTTTCTCTTTTTTCCTGTTTTTACCTATTTTTTCTTATTTTGTTCACAAATATTTTAAATACTTAAGGACCTTTTACAAATTTTCTAATAAAATATTACACAGTGACAAAATCAATTCACTACATCTCAGTTATTAACATTTTATCTATGATTTATTATTAACAAAACACTCTGTATAATTTCACGTAACAATAATGTTTTGGTACAAAAGTACTATTCGATCATCGATCACCAGTAGTTAGTAGTCAAAATTGATAGTGTCACGGGTCAATACTGATTATTAATAGCATCGTACTCTTGCAATGTACATCAGAAGTGATTCAAACAATTGCAGTATCGGATCAAACAAATTTTATTACTGAAAATATTTTATAATAAAAACAGAAGATATTAAGAGCTGAATCAAAGTGCATTTGTTTTAAATCTTTTATCAAAAAATTGTTTTAAACAGATTCATTATCTCTTATCACAATTGTATAAAAAATGCGCAAAGCGATACATACCACACGAGTGCAGGAATTTGTGGCATGAGCCATTAAGTGAGTGCCGCAAATCAAGTTACTGGGAAAATGCTTATATACTTGGTAATAAATAAATCTAGGACTAGATCCTAAGATCCGTCTCTGAATAATCCTCATTAAACAAATTCGATTTGTGTGTTCCATAAATGTCCGTCAGCGTAATATAGCAGATGTCGCAAAATCTAAACAATTTGATTGTGACTAATTCTTTTCCTTTTCATGGTAATCGAGATCACATAAATAATTAAAAATTAATGTAACATGCCATATAAATTAATTTAATCCACTTGTGTGTTCCTGTGACTTAATAAGGACACGTGTTATATATTCTACATGAACATACAAAGGTTATATCAAACGTTTTTGTTTTGAATCTTATTTTTTTATTATTACCTTTCACCTTATTTACTCTAATAATCAAAGGTACCCGCACCAAATACATTGATTTTGGGCTTCTGTCGATTTTCTTTAAATTTTAATATGTTATTATACATATAGGTCAAAAGAAGCAACTTTCTTATGGACCACAACTTTGCAGCTATACAGGGTGAGTTATTATATTTCGATCATGTTAATCAAATAAAATCAATAATTCAACATTTTTAGTGTTAGAAATCAGTCAGTATGTATCACTGACTTCAAATATGATACTGTGGACTAGTAGGTATTTATTTTTTCAGAAAATTGTTTATTTAAATGAACACAATTACATGGTTTTAATTTTCATTTACTTCAGCGTATATATCGAAAGAAACAACTTCCTTTGGGACACCCATTTTATAGGTATATAGATATATAAAAAGTATTTATTTATACTATTTCAGTAATCAAAGAAACTAAGATTAATTAAAGTGTTGATATTAATCAAACTATTTTCCAGCTTAACAAAAAATTAATGAATAATTGTTAACTGTAACATGAAATAAATGTTACATAAATCATAATATTAAGTCACTACACATAACAAAAAGTAGGCTATACGAAATTGAACGATAAAGTAATAAATCTAAAGCAAAACTGAATTAGTTTCTCATACTATAACGCGACACTACTAGTATGGAACAATAACTGGTTTGCACTTTTTTAAATGACTTAAGGCAAATCTCTGTTTGCTGCATCAGAAACATTACATAAAAGAGCATCCGAAGGATACTTTATATTTTCTTCATGTCGTGCCTAACCAAGATACCATAATAGACTGTCCACATGAGCACATGTACCTATTGTTCGTGCTCTACTTTTACACGTACAATAGTAGCTGACTATAGGATCTTCTGGTATTTGATTAAATTCAATAAAAATTGTATGCTTAGTAATCAACATAAATCTTGAGTATATCTTAGCCCTAGTAAGAGTTTGTTCTAAAAGTTGATACTTGATTATGAATTCATTATTCGCTTCGCGATTAGAAGTATCTTGGATATAAGCTGGAGGTAACTTTACTTGGTAAATACCAGAAGTTTTATACCTCAAATATTCCAAAGATAATCTGGGAAAACCCTGAATTTCTTCTGCGGTCATCCATGGGCCGCCTCCTCTTCTTCTTATGATATTTTCTTTAACCTAATATGCATTATATTTTGATTTTCTCTAACTATATTTAACATTCTCCTTGCTACTTTATTATTTGCTTCATTCATCTGAATTGGTTCATGAAACTTGTTTATAAAGGCACATAGAATTTTTAAGAAATCCTGAAGATTAATACAATGTTCTAATGGGACCATATTTTTAAACATCTTGAATATTCCTTTTAAATGAGAATTTCGTGATTTTACGATCCATCTAGTTTTCGTTATCAATCTGGATTTATTTGCCTCTTCGGTCGTAAATTGATTTCTTCCTCTAGGAAGAGTGGGTGGCATTTCACACTGAATATTTAATCTTTCTAAGAAGCATCCCTATAACCCCGATCCACAATGAATATGTCGTCATCTCTTATCCAACCTCGTATATTATCTCCGTCTTCCCGCATATTATGTGATAATATAGCTGCATCGTTATTTCTTGCGTTTCAAAAGTATGAACCATGTATATCTACAATGTAGCCATCAGGTGCGACAATAAGACCGGTTTTTATTAAAGTATATTTTTTGTGGTTACAATACGATTGTCTTTGAATCCTAGAATGCGAACTCTTTGGGGCTTTTATGTAGGTGCAGTCAGCACATAAAAGTAACTTTGGATTATCGGGTTCAGGGTTGTACAGCCTATTAGCAAATGGGGAAATATATCTTGGAATAAATTCATTCCTATTTAAAACTTCAGGACACTGAAAGCCTATGTTATTAGGAACAAATTGCTGCATTAAGCTTAGTCTAAAAGTTTTTAACTTGAGATTAACGCACTGTCTCGAGGAATATTTCATAATCACTTTTAGAAAGTCGTCAGATAAACCTTGGCGAATTTTAATTAAGAACGTCATTAAATCTTTTTTGAGATGGATCGCTGACGGCCATATACAATAATTGCAGGACATGATGCATACACATCGCGAAAATTAACTTTTGTTAGTGATGTTAAACTTTTTAATTCAGCATCATCAAAATTGTCCTCACTGTCAAATTGAAAATTGTTAAAGGAATATTCCCTCAATTTAATAAACCACGATATTATTTCTGCTCCCTCCATAATAACTCTACTTGGAATATAAAGATTATTTTCTAAAAAACGTAATTGAATTAAATCCTTTTCATTCAAATGATTATTGCAGCATCTGATATCACTAGGTATAAAAATATTAGTTTTCATAAAAAAGTCTACCCGTGCATTCAGTGATAACCGACTGTGAGCAATTTCTATTACAAATAAAACATTTCTCACGGGTACCTTTCTGAACAATAATTTCCATTGGTATTGCATTTGGATTATTTTCTAATTCAAAAACATTAGATAGACTTCTATAACAATTTACACAAAGCTTAGAATCAGGTTGAAACGGAATGTCAGGAAGAGAAAATCTTGTTCTGTGTAATTTTCCATTTCCATATCCAACATTATACAAGGCACAGGATTATTTCTATTACAAATATAACAAAACACCATAACAAATAATTAAATATATAAATGTACAAACATTACCAATCAACAATGCAGCATAAATCTGACAAATATGGCTACTTTGACATCAGCCTACTATGCATTAGATTTTCTTTGAAAAATGGGATAGTAGTGAATACCATTCCACCCTCATAAATGTTTGAAGTACATAATGGCTAATTGCTATCTATTAAAAAGATTAAATAAGTTAATTTTGTGTCAATGCTGCTGTCTTTATGGTATAAAAGTCAGAACAAATGTAGATTTAGTGATTTTATTTGATTAACTTTATCAAAATTTAATGACTCACCCTGTATATGTGTAAAGTTGTAGTCCATAAGAAAGTTGCTTCTTTTGACCTATATAATAAGATATTAAAATTTAAAGAAAATCGACAGAGGCCCAAAATCAATGTATTTGGTGCGGGTACTTTTTTTTTAATAAATATAAATAATACGATTTGTTCATTTTATTGATTATCCATAAATGAAGTTTAATCTGGAACAAAAAAATTTACGTCTGCCTTGTTGATAATTTCTCAATTCCATATCTTAATTGTTACGAATTTTCATTTATTTTGAAAGAAGCCGCTTCTCAATGAATGGAATTGCATTAATTACTGATTAAAAATAAGTTAAATTATTAAGATGTAATAATCATGCCTGACATTAGTTGATAGCCTAAATTAAGCTTATCACTATAATTAATTTTCGGATAATTTAAATAAATATTTCCTATTTATACAGTGTGTACCAAAAAGTAAGTACCGTATAGAAAACATTTTTATTATTGATTTATTATACTGAAAGAAATTTTTTGCTGTTGTAGTTAAAAATGCATTAACCCTTAAAAAGAACTAGGCGACAGCCAAAGTATTTTGCTACGGTTAAAAAGTTCACTTTTTTGGAATTGCTTTTTAGGTATTAAAAACTTATTTTTTAGTTTTTGAAAAGCACGTGACTTTTTGTTAATTTTAGTGATTACAAAATAAAATTTTACTCAATAAAAAATAGTTTTTTTGTGCTTTAAAAGAAAGTGGTTAAAAAGTATTTTTCTCACAGTTAAAAAGTATTTTTTTCGCCTTTAAGAGTTAGTTTTAATTGATAAAGAATTATTTTTTATTTTTAAAAAATAGTTTTTAGTAATTAAATGTAGGTTACCGGTTAAAACACTATTTTTTTCCCGTTAAAAAATATTTTTTTACCTTGAAAAGGTAATTTCAATTGTTAAGGAATTAATTTGTACCTTTAAAAAATAGTTTTTAGTGATAAAAAAAATAGTGTATAATGTGTTTAGATGATTATTTTTTTTTTGATGTTATAATGAATTAATTAATAATTTACAACAATAGTGGTACATGTAAAAGAAAAAAAAATCTTAGTCTCATTATTCAATAAATTTACAAAAATCTAGTTGGAAAAGAAAAAAAACAAAAGAAAAAAATAATAAACAGTTTTGGTTTTTTTTTAATAGCTTTCAAAAATATGTCCAAAAAAGAAAAAGAAAATCAGATTTGTTATTTAACAATTATCGCACTTACAATATTCATGTTCAAGAAGGAAAAAATTGTTAATTAACTAATGCACAATTAATTGAAAAATCGCGATAAAATTTTTTGACCGCGGATTATTGTTTATAAATCTATTCAGTAGATGCCTGAATTTTTTCAATTTTTAATTTTCATATTTAATAACTTTAAATAATATTTATTCATTAAAGGTCCAAAGTGGGCAGCGCTTATGCAAACCGGAGTCACAGTTTTCGGCCGTATTTTAAATACTCTGGGAAAATTATAAATATTGGTCCTATACACTTGCGGAAGGTACAGTTTTTTTTTTTGGTAAATTTCCTCCTCTTTTTACTTTCCGAGCAACAGAGTTGTATAGAAGGAAAGTATTGCGATCATGATATTTTGACCATACCCAGATTTTAACGAATCTTTACGTTTTGAGGTCCCCTGAATCCATTTATACCATTTTTAGAATGATGTCTGTCTGTGTGTCTGTGTGTGTGTGTGAACACGATAGCGTCTAAACGGCTGAACCGATTTAAATGAAATTTTAATACATATTTAGGGTAGCAAGGAAACGACCCGTATAGATTTTGGAGTTAATCGGACAACCGGAAGTGGCAGTTGCTATAAGTGATGACGTCATTACTAAACAAGATAACAATAAAGTTTTACACATATATTTTTTATATGTTATAGTTTAATTTCGGATTATTAAAATTTTCAAAAACGTTTGCCATTGTTGCCAGATTTATCAAAAAGTATTTTTTATTCATATTTTTCTTAAATAACCAAAATAATGCATTTTTATGAAAAATTACAAGATATGAAAGTTGTAGAACATAAAATTTTCTACACATTTTGTCATTACCGTTTTTTTGAATTCCTCATAGTTTCGCCGCTAGACGGCGTTAAAAAAATTTATATAGACATTTTTGTGACTTTTTTAGATTTTGAGACAAAATTATGGATTTTTATGAAAAATTACATGGTATCAAAATTGTAGAGCATAAAATTTTCTATAAATTTTGTCTTAACTATTTTTTCAAGTTGCGCATAGTTTCGCCGCTAGTTTTTATTTTAATTTTTATCTTTATTAAATTATTATTTTTTAGTTAAATTTTTATATTAAAAATTTAAAAAAAAATCTTTAAGTTTGTAATAATTAATATTATAATTATAATTTTTTTCAAAATTTTATTACAAAAATTTTGGAATTTTTAAAAAATTGGCTAAGAAATTTAAGATTATATTACGATTTTAAACTAAATTGAATAACTTCTAAAATATTAAAGTTATTGAAATGTGATTTTCACCATTCGAAATATAATATAAAACTCTAAATTTTAAATGTATTTTAGTTTCTTAAAATTTAGAATTGTAATTATTATAGCCAAAATTAAGAATTTTTTAAAAATTTTTTGTAATTTCGTTTTATCAAGTATAAAATAAATGAAAAAAGTAAATAGCATATCCGAAAAGAATCCAAAAGTACTTTGTGTATAAATTATTTCATAATTTTAACATAGTATTTGTAAAAGTTATAGCAAAAAATGAAAAAAGTTTAAAGAATTCAATGGATTTATCTATGAATTTTTTTTTAGTTTTCTTAACTAACTTTATTAATGAATTTTGATCCAGAAAACCTTAAAAAAAGGTCTGTTTCCCATTTTGAATAAAATTGAACGAAATATTAATTATTTATTGAATTTAAAATTATTCAAAAATAGGTTTTATTTTTTTTAAGGTTAATATTAATATTAAAAATAAAAAAAAATACCGTTAAATTTGCAGTAAAAAACTATAATTGTGATTTTTTTCAAAATTTTATTCAAAAAATGGAATTCATAATTTTTTTTTGAAATTTAATATAAGTTAAAAACAAATTGAATAACTTTAAAATATTAAAGATATTAAACTAATTTTATTAATGTATTTTGATGCAGTAAAACTAAAATAATCGATTAAACAATTACTTTATTAGGATTGTTCGGAAAGTTGGGTGGGATTACCCCCTCATTTTTGAATCTTTTTTCAAATTTGAAAAATGTCAAACAGTTTTTGACCGAATGTGTGTGTTTTTGAACCGAATGCGGATGCGGAGACGGAGAAAAAAGTTTGACCCAAAGAATATTGCCTATCAATACTTTGACAGTCAAGTTATCTCAGATGTTTGTGATTCCCCCACTTTACCCTACATGTACTTTATTTGGTTTGTTATTGAAACATAAACTAGTATTAGTACTAAATAGTTATTTCTGATATAAATGTTAAAAGTACATTTTTAAGGCACGCATGTGGAAATTTATAGAATCAGCGAAGCGAATTCCGTAAACCACATGAGTGCCTTAAAAATACTTTTAACACAAATATCATACAATATTTTTTCTACAAACGGCAATAAAAAGCATACCAGAGTTAAAATTTGAAAGGTTCTGTCAGTTTTATTAAAACGCTAGTACTGGCTATTGTGATTGGCCAAAAAATGCAAGACATTTTACTTGACACTTTACTTTTAACACTAGTGCCTTAAAGTAATGTTTTTAATGTTAGTGAACAGTGTTAAAAGTTCCTTTTTTAACACGTTTGTAAAAAAAAATTTTATTATTATTTAATTCAAAATCTACTACTATTTTACAGTGAATCATATATTTTTTATACTCATTTTCTAATTCTCAATTCTATTACATTTATTATCTGTTAAAATCAACCGTACAAAAGATCTAATCTTCATGTTCAGCTCATTAGTATAATAAAATAGGTCAAAAATTTCGAATCACATTCAGCCCTAAAAAGGCAGTCATCAACCAGTGTTATTCGAGTAGTCATCTAACACTCGAAACATGTATATAATATATTTACTAGCATCTGTCAAGATAATGTAACATTATATGTCCGACATGCATTTGAGGGACCATTTTGGGATAGTTACTAGTATTAAACTGATAACAAATGTAAATGGCTATTTGACGGTTAAATTAAAATTGTATTTTGGTCTTCTTTTCTCTTGCTACAATAAAGCTCTTTATCTTTGTCTGATCGTTTTTTTTTGTTAGTGCATTCTATTACTGTTTACGTTCATTAACAGAAAAAAAATAGTTACAGTTTTAAATGTTGAAGAGGATGTTTGTTATTTGTGATAACTGATGCTTTGATGTAGAAACACACGTGTACTTAAAAGTTTATAAAATTATTTTAAATTTTTGATTTTTGTTCTATGCTTCGGTTCTTTTCAAATAAAATATTAACTTAATTAGTCCAAATATCGATTATTTATTTTGTAAATAATAACGATATGGTTATTGGTCAAAGTGTATCTTTTTTCTAAAATAAATCGATGGAAGTAAAATTTTGTTAAAATCGACTACGAAATTCAATTTTTGAATACATATTTATATAACCAGTTGGATATACAGTCTAGTACAATTTTTCTAGCTAAACAGGTTTAACCTGTCATTTTCCCTCGCCTCTCTCTCTCTATTCTAATATTGTTTACTGGCACCATACTCACTTTATAATACAATTAAATTGAATGTCAACTGGTGCAATGAAAATAATATAAATATATCAAACCATAAATTAGTTCCTCTTATCTTAATAAACAGTTTTTTACTAACACTTGGGGTATGCAGAGTAGGTTTTTGAAACTATATGCATTTCGACAAAGACCCACTGATGATTCCTATAAGGATGAAACATGTATGGTAATAATCGGAGTGTATAGTTTCAAAAACTTACTCTCTCTGTTTTTGATATTAGTTTTACATACATACTATATTAATAATAAACATATACATCGGCCTAGTTAGATGGGTATAACATTGTAAACAAAATAATTTTTTTATTGGATACTAAATAAAAATGTAATTACTCATAATATAGATATAATAATTTTAAGGTATAAAACCGAAACTCTATAAAGTGATAAAAATAATTTAATTATAACTGGTACGATAATTGCTTGGTAAATATTAAATCAAAAGTTATATTGCTTAACAATAAATGTTACAAAGAACCCCGCACATAATGTTAAAAAAATAGCACTGGGTGGATTTTATATGTTGTTTGTGTTAATAAAAGTAAAAAATTGGTTAAGTTAAAATTTTCTGCTATGACTATTTTAGCCTCTACAGAGTGTTAAAATCAATACTGTTTTGGTAACTCGAATCATACTAAGTTTAATATAAAATTTGAGTACAATTTAAAATTATTTTCATTTATATAGGGTGCTTCAATAAAAAGATCTGAACCATAGTTATGTTATTTTTAATGGAACACAATATTTTTTTTATTGAAATGAAGGAACAAACCTAACGCGTCTTGCGATAGTGGTTAATTGACAGAAATCGTCACGTAACGAAACAGCGTTATGCCTCCTCTAGGCGACCCTTCCTCTCTTTCAGTTACTCTATATCTTTCTATAATATGAATTTTTTCCTACTTAGAATTTTTTTTTATATATCATTTGTAATTATTTCATAGAGAGAGAGAGATTGTTTTTTTTTATTTTTATGATTTTTTTCTAATTTTTCCTTCTTGTTCTATTTTTTTCCATTTATTGCTGTTGTTGTCTAATTTTTCTCATTTTTTCTTATTCCTTTGATTACTTGCGATATTTTTGCCATTTTTTGGTTGTTCTATGTTTTTGTTGCGATAATTCTTGATTTATCTCGTTATTTTCTCCTTTTCTGATTTTTGTTTTTTTTTTCTCATTTCTTTTTCTCATTATTTTGTTTTTTTATTCTTTCATTTTCTCATTTTTCCTTACTCCTCTATTTTTCTGTGATTATTTGCGATGTTTTTGGAATTTTGTTGCGGTTTTTTTGAATTTTTTTACTATAGTCTTATGATTTTTACGACTTCTTTTTCGTTATAATTATTTTTTTTATTCGTTTTTTCCTTATTTTACAATTTTATTTTCCATTATTATTATTTTTTTTACATTATTATCTGTTTTTTTGCGATTATTTGCGACATTTATGTCATTTTTTTGGGATTTCGTTGCGATTTTTTTGCGATTTATTTTAATTTTTTTTTTATTTGTTCATTTTTTTACGGTCACAATTGTTTCCAATTTTTTGGTTGCTCTATGTTTTTTTTTCGGAATTGCGACATTTTTCGTTTTCTGATTTTTGGTTTTTTTTTTCTTTTTTTTTCAGTTTTTCCTCATTTTTTTTCTCATTCTTCTGTGTTTTTTTATTCTTTCATTTTATACTTTTTTTCTCATTTGTTCTTATTCCTCTCATTTTTTGTAATTATTTGCGATTTTTTGGAATTTTGTTGCGGTTTAATTAAAATTTTTTGCGATAGTTTTGCAATTTTGTGCGACTTGTTTTTCGTTACAATTTTTTTTTAATTTTTCGCTTTTTACAATTTTATTTTTCATTTTTTTACAGTATTTTCTGATTTTTTTTTCAATTTTTTCCCAAGTTTTTTTTCCTTATTTATCTGATTTTTTCGATTTTTTCTAAATTTTCCTCTTTGTTTTGATTTTTTTTTATTTATTGCTTTTGGTTTCTCATTTCTTCTTATTCCCCTGATTTTTTGTGATAGTTATGCCACTTTTTGGGATTTCGTTGCGATTTATTTTAATTTTTTCATTTTTTTTATGGTTTCCAATTTTTTGGTTGTTCTGTTTTTTTCGCAATTTTTCGATTTTTTTTCTCGTTTTCTAATTTTTGTTTTTTTTTTGTTTCTTTTTCAATTTGTTCTAATTTTTCTTCATTTTTTTCTCATACTTCTGGTTTTTTTTCTTTCATTTTCTAATTTTTTCTTATTCCTCTCATTTTTTGTGATTATTTTTGGAATTTTGTTGCGGTTTTTTTGCAATTTTTTTGATTTTTTCGTTTTTTCTCCATTTTATTTTTCATTTTTTTAAAACAAAATTTTCTGTTTTTTTTTTCTTATTTTTTCCGATATTTTCTGATTTTTTCGAATCATTTAATTTTTTCTCTATTTTTTCTCTCATTTTTCTAGTTTTTAGTTTTTTTTTCTTTTTTAATATTTTTTTTTAATTGTTCCTCATTTTTTTTTCATTATTCGGTTTTTTTTTTCTAATTATTTCTTTTGTTTTCTAATTTTTTTCTCATTTTTTTTTAATCCCCTGATTTTTTCGATTTTTCCTCTGTTTTTCTTATGATTTTTACCTGTGTTTTTTGATATTGTTTCTTTTTAAATTTTTCAAATTCTTTCAGGTTAAGTTAGGTTTTTTTTTATTAATTTTGATTTTTGGATATTTTCTAATTTTTACTATTGTTTTTTGATTATTTCTTTGTTGTTTTTTAATATTATCAAATTGTCTCATTATTTAATTTTTTATTATTCAGTTTATTCTTCTGTTCTTTCGTTTTTTGTCTATTTTTCCGGATTTTTGTCGCTTTCTTTCGCTTTTTTTCCGATTTCTTCTGTTTCTCCGATTTTTCAAATTCCAATTTTTTTCTCTCATTTTAAAATATCAAAAACCAAAAAAAATAGCGCAATTCAGATAATTATTATTTAATCTAACTTTATTTATCTATAAATTATATATTAAACAAACGTAATAGTGTTTCGTATAACGTTTCTTTTTATTCATAAAAATAACTTGATTTCTATTTGTCAATTATAGGCCATCAAAATATCTATTTAATTTTATTATTATTTACTAGAAAGAATGTTAATCACACAGAACTAATTTGATTGTGTTATTGCATAATGCAATATTTTTTCATTATTATGATAACCCTTCTGTTACGACTCATTACAAGAATATAATGCAGCTGGATTTTAACAGTAGCTGTACGCACCGATTTTTTTTGTAGGATCAAAGTAAATACACTTTTATAACGTTTTGTATATATGTAAGAGATTAGAGAATTGTCTAGTTAGTATTGAAAACTAATAGTTAATAATTTAGGGATAAAAGATAAACTTACACTTTGCAACGTTGAACCACAAAAATATTTTTTACACCGCGGGGAGTGAAACTAGTACTTTATTCCCGCATTTGCTAGACTAAAGTGCCACTTTTACTTCCTTGGGATTAAAATTTTTTAGTCCCGCAAATAAAAAACAATTGAAACCAGCTATTCTAATTTAATTCAATTTTTCAATTTTCTTTTCTCCAACACCATTTTATGAGATCGTCGTAAGCTTTTTTTACGATTTTTTTCTAAAATATCTTAAATGCGACAAGTCACAATCTTCTGACATTATTGATTTGAATGCTGATCGAAATTGGTCCTGAGTTCGAGCCCCATCGGGAACCCCGTTTTTTTTATAACTTTTTTAAGAGCCGGTATTTTATAAAAAAAATACATAATTTAATATCAAACATGATTACCTAATCAAAAGTAAGAAACTTAAAAATACTTGAATTAATTGTTAAATAATTAATTATTAAATAATTATTTTTAAATTATCCTTTTCTTTCGCATTTTTATGAAATTTTTCTAAAATTTTCCTTTTTTCTCATTTTTACTACTTTTCCGATTTAAATTTTCTCTTTTCCTCAAAAACTTCCCCTCGTTTCTCTAAAGTTTTGCCATTTTTTGGTCTCAAATTTCCTATCTTTATCACTTTTTTGATTTAAAATTTCCCTCCAAATTTTCCTTCCGTTTTTCCTAGGTTTTTTGACTTTTTTGTCTCAAATTTTGTTACTTTTGTCCTGAAATTTTCTCTCTCCAACTTATTTACCCCTTTTTTTTATAAAATTATCTCTTTTTTCTTATTTTTGTCGAATTTCCCTTCTTTTCTTTTAAAAATTCTTACTTTTTTTGCAGAAATACATGTTTTTTAAAAAACTACCTATTTTTTTCTAAAATTCCCCCTTTTTTCTCATTTTTGTCACTTTTTGACCTTAAATTTTCCCTCTTCCCATAAAATTTCCTTTTGTTTCTCTCAACTGTTGTCACTTTTTTGCTTCAAATTTCCTTTCTTTTTTCCCTAAAATTACTTTTTTCTCTCAGTAAAAGTACCCCTTTTTTTCATTTTTGTCGAATTTCCCTTCTTTTCTCTCAAATTTTGTTACTTTTTTGAGTAAATTACACGTTTTTTTAAAAATTACCTCTGTTTTCGAAAATTACACATTTTTGCCTTAAATTTTCGCTCTTCCTCCAAAATTTACTCTTGTTTCTCTCAACTTTTTCAATATTTAATCTGAAATTTCTTCTTTTTCCCTAAAATTACCTCTTTTTTCTCATTGAAAATACCCCTTTTTAAATTAAACCTTTTTTTTTTCATTTTTGTCAAATTTCCCTTCTTTTGTTTCAAATTTTATGACTTTTTTCTGAAATTACCCCTTTTTTAGATTACCTCTTTATACTTATTTTTGTCTCAAATTTCCTCTCTTTCTTCAAAATTTCCCCTCGTTTCTTCCCAATTTTGTGTTCCCCTCAAGAGCATACTTTATATATCAAATTAAAAATTTTTTAAATTGTGCAAAAACATATTTTAACCCACTTAAATTTTTTAAAAGAAGTTTTACAACAAATTTATATTAAAAAAAAATTTATATTTAAAAAAAAATTGTATTTAAATAATTATTTGAAATTTAAGGGTCCTTGTCACAGGCGGTGTAAAAAATAGTGTATATACCACAGGACTAAAGTGTCTTTTAATCCCTCAGGTTATTCATTCTCGGGATTAAAAGATGCACTTTAGTCCCTTGGTATAAATATAATAATTGTATTGACTGAAATTTATGAATCAATAATTTTTATATTTATACTTTTTCTTAAGTAGGTACTGGATGTTGGTAATAAATTTAGTTCATACGATTTAAAAAAAAAATACTTCCCTTCAACATATTTCTAAGCACGACCTTGTAAGAAAATAATTCCGGCAGTTTTATTTTTATTTTGAAATGGATTTGGAATTACTGTTTACAAAACTGTGATATCATTTCCAATAGGAATTTTAATTACATTTACAAACTAATATAATGTTGAGATTGTTGAGTAATGCGTTTATTTCAGTAACCTAAAAATATTTTCTCGGATTCGTATTTGTATTATTTTAATTTCCGAACAAGTGAATGAAATTCCTTTCATCGTTTGATAATTATTACAAGCAGAAATATCTGAGACATGACGGTCTATTATTAGAATTTATAATAATTGTTGGAGTCTTTATTTAAATGTAACAGTGAGAGGGAGAGGGAAAGAGAATTCATTTTGTTGAATGGATTTTCTGATGCCGAACAAAAAAATACCATTTTAATAAAAATCAATTAAAAAATGTTACAATTTCTTACGCCAAAAGCCTTTTAGAAACTTTTAAAATTTCAATCAAAAATATTAAGAATCTTGATAAAGACTTTCATTAAATTTGATTTATAATAATCTTACAATTAATGTTACAATTTCTTATTCTAAAAGCCTTTTAGACAAAAAAGTCAAAAAAATTCAATTAAAAATTTAAAAAATTTTACAATTTACAATTATTTTTTTTTCGTTTTTTCCCTATTTTACAATTTTATTTTCATTTTTTTTTACATTATTATCCGATTTTTTTTTATTTCTTATTTTTTCGATTTTTTCTAATTTTTCCTCTTTACTCTGTTTTTTTTTCTATTCATTGCTTTTGGTTTCTCATTTTTTCATATTTCTTTGATTTTTTGCGATTATTTGCGACATTTATGTCATTTTTTTGGGATTTCGTTGCGATTTTTTTGCGATTTATTTTAATTTTTTTTTAATTTGTTCATTTTTTTATGGTCACAATTGCTTCCAATTTTTTGGTTGCTCTATGTTTTTTTTCGTTCTTTTTTCTCGTTTTCTAATTTTTGGTTTTTTTTCTTTTGTTTCAATTTTTCCTCATTTTTTTTTCTCATTCTTCTGTTTTTTTTTTATCTTTCATTTTCTAATTTTCTAAAGTCAAAAAATTTCAAGAATTTTAAGGATCTTGGTAAAGTCTTTCATAGATTTTGATCAATAATTTTAATGATCTTACAATTAATGTTACATTTTTTTATGCTAAAAGCCTTTTAGAAAACTTAAGTCACAAAAAAGTCAAAAAATTTCAATAAAAAATTTTAAGAATCCTGATAGTCTTTCATAAATTTTGATCAATAATTTTAATGATCTTACAATTAATGTTACAATTTCTTATGCTAAAAGCCTTTTAGAAAACTTAAGTCACAAAAAAATCAAAAAGTTTCAATCAAACATTTCAAAAATTTTAAGAATCCTGATAAAGATTTTGATGAATTTTGATCAAATATTTTAATACTCTTCGATTGAAAATTTTAATATTATTGATGAAAAATTTTAATTTTATTGATGAACATTTTAAATGTTGTTGATGAAAAATATTCAAAAAATTTTGATCAATAATATTCAATCAAAAAAGTTTAAAAATTTTAAGAACAAATACTTCCAAGATATTTGAAGAAAAATTTCAATAATTTTCATCACAAATTTCTATAAAAAAAATCTGCTGTGTAACCCCAGAACTTTCCCGCCTCGGCTGTGAAGAATGTCAATAATTATTAAGTTATGAATGACTTTTCAGAATTCCAATTTTCGATAATAAAGAGGGAAAAAATGATTATTGAATCCATTCATCAATCATTCCTCAATTTTTTCGTTTTCGTTTCGTTTTCCTGAATATCTAACACAAAATTCCTGAATGGGTTTTACGGCGAAAGGGTCATCTGTATACCATAATTCAAAAATGTTATTTTTACCATTTGATAACAAACTAATTAAGCTTCATTTTCAATAAATCTAAAAATTTTAAATCACCAAATGAAGTGGTGATGAATTCTCAAATATGAAATTTTCAACATATTTGACATCCTGTCTCATAATTTTTATTTTTGAGAAACCTAAAAAAATGTAGAAGAATGTCAAAAAAATTTAATTTCAACTAAATCTAACATTTTGTATATCACCAAATGGGTGGATGGGTCAAAGTTGAAATTTTCAGCATTTTTGACTGCCATCACATAATTTTCAATTCTGAGAAAACTAAAAAAGACGAACAAAAATATTATGTTTAAAATACCCAATCATATTTTTAAGTTAAATTTTTTCAAAAATATTAATTTTCTCAATTTTTATCTTTTAAATATATCAATATTTTTAACAATTTGACTAACATCGTGAGTATAGAAGGGAAAATCGAGTAAAATATAGGTTACGGATTTTAGCTTCATATCCCTGATATATTATTAAAGTAACAAAATGAAAATTCTGATTTTTTATGGGATCAAATATTTTAAATTTTTTATACCAACGTATAAATTTTTCCTTCCATTTTTAATAATTACTTTCCAAGAATTTGACACCAATTATAAATTTTAACTATCTAATAAAATCTTATAGTAAAAATCTTTACGAAGACTTTTCCAATATAGTTTTCTTATGCACCAAACGTCACAACTATTAATCTCCCTATACTTGTATATATAGCGATTATATCTGGAAAAACAACAATTTTCTTTCTAAATGCTTGTCCCTATCGTTTTATTTATTACAACTCAAACACATTCATCAAGAAGACGACTTACCGCAGCTCCTTAATGGTGTTAGGTTCTGTGAGAATATAAAAGCACTTGATCGTTTACACACATACTTCATCAGAGGTTTCGTTATTGCTAGTTAATCTTTATTTTTAGGTAAGCTTTTAATAGCTACATTTTATGATATACCAATAATGAAATATTTGTGTTATATGCAAATAAACTATAGAAATTTGTTATTTTTACACCTACATTTAACAATATATAAAATATTTAAGGTGGTTTAGTTAAAAAGTATGAAAGAATGAATAAGTGATTTTCTTTACATCAGATTACAAGATTTTAAGTTTCGGGAACAGATAATAGACCGGAAAAGCTAAATCAGGTGGATAACATGAACATATTTGATAAGCAAAATTTCTTTGGCATCCAAAACCAACTAAATTTTTTCCAGCGTCGCAAAACTTGATTGCTGCTCATTCAGCCATGAGAAAAACCAACCAACAATCCAAATGAAACTAAAGCTGAGCCATCCTCAGAACCCAGATATCTTCTAGATCCTCTTTAGAAGCAAGGCGATCTTCAAGATTTGGATTATCGTTAGTAACTAGACTATCTTTAGATGTGTTTTGTATCTTACATCCTCTTTTATTACACAATCTCAATCTGAACTAATAAAATGGTGATATATCTTTGACTTACTCTTAACCATTATCAATTTAAGTCAAGGTATTATCTTTGCCACAACCAACTACACCCGTAAATGTTTTGGAGAAAATCTAACCTCTTCCAGGTCAGTCTTCAAATGTAAGAAAAAAAAATGAAGTTCTAACTTTAATGTCTCATAAAGAGCAACTGAAGGAAAAACAAAGACTTGCAAAAGGGGAAAACACGGTCAAATTTCAATTAAGAATATATCAACAGGATAAAATGTAAAAAAAAGGACACCGAAGAAAAACGAATAAAATTGAAAGCGCGTTCAAAATTAGATTTTTTAATGGTTAGTGAGAGGACAAAACTGCATTATGGAGGAAGTTTGGATCCAATGCAAATTTTCTAAGGAATGGATCTACAAAAACTGCTTTTCATTTAAATCAAAAATTAAAAATGTTTTTTTAGCTCATAATACAAAATTTGAAAAATAAGCCAATGTGGCTGATACCAGTAGATTTTCCCATATGGAGGAAAAGTGAAACGTTATTTTTTATTTGATGATAAAAGTGATTTAGTCCCAGAAAAACCCTAACAGTTCACGTAAAGTAAATATAAGACAAAAATCTTATAAATTACAAGATTTCGTGATCTCTGAAAAAAAAAACAATGATAATATTAATATATATTAAAATATGAAATATAAAATAATCAAAGTTAATTAAATTTTAAGACAATCTGTAAAAACAAATTAAAAATAGATTATCTTTTTGTAATTGAGACTGAAAGAGCATCACAAACATCAGATAATTTGTATTGTTATAAAATATGAACTTTTAAGTAAATATAACAAAAAATATACCGGCATAATAAAAATGAATTAAAAACAACAGTAAATAAAAACTAAAGCGTCGAAATAATTAAAAATGATAACAGAAGACATAAGTGAATATATAATAAAAACTTACCTATATAACAAGGGGAAGAAAAGAAAACTTCAATAAGCGACAAAAACGATATAAAAGTCAATTATTCTGACTGAAGAGGCAAAGAGATAGAATTGTTAACATGGGAAAGACATTTTATAGTAATACCAAGAGAAAAAGGGACGCGACTCGAGGATATTAAGAAGGGATATCAAGGGAGTCTAAAATTAAGATATACTGAGCAGAGGCATAATGAAAATACAGGTTGGCAGAGAAAAAAAACGTAACAAAAATGGTGATAAATGTACTAAATGGTTACAGAAAAATACTACGATTACTAGTAAAATTCTTTTGAATTTTAAGCTTTAAAAAAGATAATTGCAAATACTTGGTCGAATAATTTTAATTCAGAAAGGTTTTGAAGGACGGAAGAAAATCATTAGGAGTCAAATCAGGAAATGTAGAAAGCTATTCAATACTTCCTATTAATTAATTAGGGAATTTAATACGAATGATGTATAGGTAAATTAAAAAGAGTTGGAGCACTATTCTGATAAAAATAAACTGATTTATTATCTATCTAAATTCAGAGTTACATTATCATCGTTAATTAAAAATAAAAGGTTTAATTTGTTTTCTCCAAACAGAATCAGTTCACATTACTTTTAGTTAGTTTTTAGTTTTTAAGTCATTTGTTAGGTAAGTCGGACACCCTTATTTAGTTTTTTATTGTTTATTATTTGTTTGATAATCTAATTTGTTAAGGTAATAATGCAATTTAAGTAAAAATCTATTTCATATTTAGATTATCATATTACCATAATATAAATCAAGATATTTGGTTTAAATCCAATATTGTGTCGGCTATAAAATTGTCGTAAATGTCGATTTAAAATTATAGTCTATGTAAATATCATTCAATTTTATTGAGATTATTGTAATTGAACAAATATAGTGGTTAAAATTAAGAAAAAATATTTGAGTTTATGTTCAACATGTAGTTTGATTTTGATTTACAAAATAATTGTATTGGTTCTTTTGAATTTCAGGTAATTAAAAACTTAAGAATTGTGAACCATGTTAAGATGAGAGATTAGATATCTCGAAATAGTTTGGATATTTGAGTGTTCACTTCAAGATATAGATTTTAAAAAATATATATCATGTGGAAAATGAATTGCAAAAAAGAATAAAAAAATATTTTCCTATTATTTTGTATTATCGTAAAAAAACTATTTTTTGTGTTTATTTTTTAATATTTTTTCAAAATTCTTGCATCATTCGTAAACCTGATCATTGTAGATTTAATAAAGTTGTGCAAAAAAATTATTTTTTTTAAATATAATTTGTCAGATTATTTTAAAGGTGAGGCGGTACTAAACTAAAACTTGGTTGAAAATTTCAGCATAGAGAATTGAGATTAATCGGCGAAAAATGTGCACAAAATGAGTGGGAAAGTTTTTGGTATAAAGAAATTTTCACTTGTGGTAAAACTTTCCTATATACGATTTTTAACTTTATTTTAATTGGCGGTATTTTATGATAGCTGTTTTTTCTGCCATTTTTAGAATATCTAAGCCAATATTTTTTGCATTACTCAATTCAGTGGAGATACATTTGTGGTCCCGAATTATTTTTTTCTATAAGACAAGGTTAAAAGTGTTTCGCTACATTGATATATCAATATTCTAAAAAAGGAATTTGATGCTCTATAACTTTTTTCTACACCCACATGGATATTGTCTATTCTACGCACACTTTACAGAATGTATATGTAGGCAATATCAGTCTACTGAACGGATTTAATTTCATTAGCATGAGATATGAACTTCCACCAATCATAGTTCATCATCAGCGTTAGATATGAAAGCGACCAATCAGAGTTCATCATTAACATATATAAAATCCACCAATCAGAGTTCACGTTTAGTAACCTGGCGCCTATTTTTTTTTTAGTTTTAAATAATTTGTCAAAAAAACTGTCAAAAGAACTGTCAAATTTATTTTGTAATGGTATAGAAATATTTGTAAAAATGACCGATTCTAGTGAAGAATCATTAAACGGTACTCCACCAGAAATTCGATTGGTCGCAAAAGAAACGTACAACACACTATTGCCGGAAAAATCGAAGAGTAAATATAAATTTTGTTATAAAAAGTTCATAGATTGGACATTGGTAAACGGAATAAAAAACATAACAGAAAATGTCGTAAATTAGTACAATTTAATATACAATATATACGGCGTCGTGCTCAAACTTCGTCCGCGTGCGATATGGCCATCATATCCACACATGTTGCACAAACTACTATTAAATAGAACATTTTCATGTGTATTTTGTGTTTATTCCCTAGCGGCGAAACTATAGGGAATTTGAAAGAAGGTGTAGAAAATTTTATGCCCTAAAACTTTGCCCAAAAATATTTTCATCTAAAATTTATTACTTGTAGTGAAAATTTACAAAATATACCGATTATTCTACATGTATATTCCTTTGGGGCCCTCTAGCGGCTAAAATATGCATATGTCAAAGTTTGAAACTTTACCATTAAATATCTGAAAAAGTATTTGTCGGGAAAGTTTTGGGGCGACACAACTGATTTATTTTTATATAATTCCAGATTAAAAAAGTTATTGCAACAAATTTTGTCGTTCTGTGTTATTTCGAAAAATGTATAAAAAACTTTGATAAGCCTCGACATTACTTTGTATTTATTATAGATTAAAAAATATCAATACAGTTTCGTTAAGACCTGGACATTCTTTAAATCATCGATATTTTATTAATGACAGCTAGTGATCAATAATTGGGACAAAACCTACATTTTTAATTTTAATTAATTTATATATTAACGATTGGAACAAAAGAAAAATATTTGTCAGATGTGGGGTTCGAACCCACGCTCACTTTCGTGAACCAGAGCTTAAATCTGGCGCCTTAGACCGCTCGGCCAATCTGACTTATACCAATTTATCACAAATATACACATATAAATAAACTTGATTACACAAAATTACATCTTATGGTGCAATATGATGAAAATAGTTAATATGAGCAAAATTATCCTAAATTATTTTGAAAACTGGACCTGATATTATTTTGGGCATATATGACTAGACTGGTACTGGACATATTCAACTTTTTCCCTTCTTAACCGACCTGGCATTATATTATAATAATGTTGTTAGTTACATACTGACAATAAATATTCGAATAAACATCCATTATAGATTTTTATTTACACATGATCTACAGATATCAATAAAAATGAATGTCATCAATTATTAATAGTTTTTCAACAAACTTTATTTTTAATAATATTTAATAAATTGAAAAAAAACACAAAATCATGTACTGTACTGTAATTAATCGAAAATTTGAAAATCGACAACTAGTTTCGGCTAAATAGCCAACTTCAGATAAATTAGTTTAAAGTTGAAATTTTATATAATAGCATAACCATGACAATTCTTTCCCATTACAATCCTTCCTTATGACAAATCTTTACCATGATATTTCTTACAAACCCTCACTCGAGCAATGCATTCACTATTTTTATGGTTTAAAAAAAAAAGACGTGACGGTCTTCGTAGAATTATAAATATTGAAAAATATCAAAAAATTACATTCAGAAAAAATTGGGGGAACGTTTATGATGGGGAAGAATTTTCCGGGTAGGATTGTCGTTGTAAACCACAAATGATGGGATTTTACTGTTTTAATTTACAAGTTTACTGGTGTGTTTCTCGAATATTTGATTAACTGGAATAATTTCCATTTCCAGTCGTTATATAATATATTTGTGGTAGATAAACTACTCGTTCAGATTTTAAATTATCTCTTAAAACGGCTCTGTGGAATTCTATCACAATAACTTAACGTTAATGAAACATCCTACGATATTGCACGGTAATAAACTTCAAAAGTAATCGACTTTTCTCTAACTTTATATATGCCGAGCTGGGATGCGACACTTAATATCTTTATATCAAATGGTTTTTGATAGAGAAAATAGTTCAGTTAGACGCCATAAAATATTAATTAGACCATATCTAAATAGATGAAGCGTTTAAGTTTTTAGTTAATAGTATTCTTAGAATTTTTTTTTTATTAAGATTAAAGGAAATAATTAAGGCTTGTTAAATTAAAATACCATTATTAACATTTTTACGCCCACTGGAGTGAATGATCAATACCGTATAATCCATAATCTAAAAAAACTGATTTTTACTTACGCCTATGCTAATAAAAAAACAGATAGAGTTTCATGATTTAATAAAATTTTATTGCTTTTCTTCTTGGGTATAGCCTTTATAATAAATATAACAGATAACAAATTAGACCATGTGTCTTGTATAGATTAGTGATTAAATTGTTTCAAGTAGATCCAAACTTTTATTAACGCCAAACATATTGAAATAATATCGCAACTAATAAAAATTATTATAAATTTCATTTAGATGACAATTAAAAACAAATGTTTTGCCAACTTCCTTGTTTTTCATTATCTCTCTATTTTCTTTATCTTTCTTTATTTTCAAATTTTCTATTAATTTCTGTTTTTTTATTCTGGTCGAATTAACTGACATATAATTTTAATATATTTTTCCCTGCATAAAATTCATACTATTAAATTTTTTTTTAATTCGTAAAAATGACCAACGTAATCAAAATTAGTGATAACATCCCAAAAAAAAAAATACGAAACTAAAACAAGGAGAAATAGAAAAAAATTATAATTTACTGACCCGAATACTTAATAAATAAAATTACCATACATTCTGTTTTTTGTCTGCCATTCAGCATACAGATTAGTTAAGAACTCAGTAGTTATTTCCAATAGTTTTTAATCATGAGGTTTATCCTTTTTTGTCATATATATTAAAGCCACTTTGTTGCAATCTGCCCTTTCTCTTTCGCGAAATCGTCTGCTAATAATTTTCCGCCTTTTGTAATAACAAATACTTGATATTTATATAATTTTTATCCTTGAAGTTTATCATTTTTTTTTATTAAATTTATCATTTTTGTTCGCCTGCTCCTGCTTTAATCTTCCTGAGCGCGTGGGCATATACTTGGGTCATTTAACAATTATATAGACGATCAATTATATTTTATGATGAATTTTGGGTGCTTATACATCAGGTTGTAACTTTGTACAGGCCAGGGAGGTGAGAGATTACAAACTTAATTAATTTATTTTGTATGGAATTTAGCATGTATATTTGTAACTTAAAAAAAAATAAATATTTATTAAAAAAATGGAACTAATGAAATAAATACATTTTTAATATTCTCAGGAATGATGATGAATTAATAAATAATAATGACATTTAGAATACATTCATTTTAACTTACAATTTTTTAGATGTTTGTATAAACAACCACACCTTGAAATATCTAATAACTCATGTATATATCAACATATCAATCTTTCAATAAATTCCTTAAAGTAACCGTACCAGATTAAAATTTTTCTTGCATAAACATGACAACAGAATATATTTTAATATAATTGACTGGAGGTAGCCAGATTTAAGCAGAATAACATTTTAATCGATTATTATAAGAATATATACGATGGCATAAAAGTTAATTAAATACCAAAGAACCCCTCACAGAATGTTAAGAAATTGAACCTGGATGGAATTTAATAAATATTTTATATGTTGTTACTAAAAGTAAAAAAATGGTGAAATTTAAATTTCCTGCTATGATTGGTTTAGCCTCTACATAGTGTTAAAAGTAATACTATTTTAGTAACTCGAATGAAGTTTATTTATTTGTATCTGAAACAAGAAAAAATAATTAAAAAAATCGGTCAAGTGCATGTCGGCCTAAAAATGCGAAAATTATAATGAAAAAATCATATTTATTAATATATTATCAGTAAATTTCAAGTTCATAGATCAATGGAAAGTTAAAAATACTTCGGAACAAAATTTTGTAAAAATGCTGATTTTGGTGGCTTCTCATGCCTACATTGTGCTATTTTTTTTTATACAGAAAATACAACTTTTATCTACTCAATGTTCTCTAAACAGATACCTCACTCGATGAGGTGGGCCAATTTTTTTTCCAGCGCCCTCCATTAGCTGTACGGGAGCTCCCCCCCCTTGAAAACATTTAAAAATAGTTTTTACAATGTATGCTAGACCGGTGTGACAGACAGATGGACGCGCGGACACGTGAGTGTGAGTAATAGGGCTCCGTTTGGACATTTTGGGGTACGGAACCCTAAAAATGAATAAACCCATTCTAGGAAATCAACTAATAAAAATAGTTTAGTACCATTATACAGGATGTAACGAAAATGCGTTATGCCCCTTTCAGGCGACCTTACCTCTTTTTTCTTAGATTCTGTCTCTTTCTACAATATGAATTTTTTCTTATTTAGAATTTTTTTATATATCATTTGTAATTATTTAATAGAGTGGTTTTTTTGATTTTTTCTCGTTCTTTTTTCATTTTTCCGATTTTTTGTTTTTTCTTTATTTTTCCTGATTTTTTCGATTTTTCTAAGTTTTCCTCATTATTCTGTTTTGGTTTTTCTTTTTCTATGTTTTTCTTTTGTTTTTTAATTTTTTTCTCATTTTATTCTTATTCCTCTGATTTTTTGCGATTATTAGCAATTTTTTTGGGATTATGTTGCGATTTTTTGGGATCTAATTAAGTTTTTTTTTGACTTTTTCCATTTTTTTATAGTTGTTTCCCGTTTTTTTTGTTGTTCTTTGGTTTTTAGCGAAATTTTTCGATTTTTCTCGCTTTTTTACATTTTTCTGATATTTCTGTTTTCTTTTTTGATTTTTTTCGATTTTTATTTCTTTCGTTTTCTATTTTTTTTTTCATTTTTTCTTATTCATCTGAATTTTTATGATTATCTGGGATTTTTTTGCCATTTTTTTTCAATTTTATTGCTTTATTGCAATGTTTATTTTTTTTTTATTTTTGCGTTTATTATGACTTTTTTTTCGCTTTTTTTGCGATTTTTAGAGTTTCTGTCGGATTTGTTACAATTTTTCTGTTTTTTTTTACAATTGTGTTTCACAATTTCATTTTTTATTTTTCCCAAATATTTTCTGATTTCATTTATGGTTTTTGTTTTTTTTTTATTTTTTCCGTTTTTTTCTGACATTTTCTTATTTTATTCAATTTTTTCTAATCTTTACTCATTTTCTGTTTGTTTTTTTAATTTTTTTTTTTCTTAATTTTTTCTTATTTCTTCTTATTCCTCTAATTTTGTATTGAGTTTTCGGTTCTTTCGTTTCTTTTTTCACATTTTTCTGATTTTTCTATGGTTTTTTGATTTTTTTTTGTTTTTTATTTTCTATATAAAGGGGATGCAATTGGGATAGAACCTTTTCTTTGTCATATAAAAATTAAATGTTTGGGATGCAACTCGGATGTCGCAATTTTCCCAAGGTTTGCTCTGATTGATCCACAAGACACCGGCGTTGTTAAATAGCACGTGGTCTTTATTCTTGAAACTGGCGATATAGTTAAAAACCGCCAAATTTGGTGTTTTCGCCGCGAGACCCCAAAATGTTCCAGTTAAAACCTGAAATTCAAAATTGTGATTTTGCCATAAACCCCAAAATTTTGAGGCGAAAATAACCGATATAACATTGTGTCAACAGCAGATAATTATAGATGATTATTAAGAGAATAAAATAGAAAGAGGAAGAAATGAAGTCGGATAACCAGAAATAAAAGTGAATTTGGGCTTTAAAATATACAAGTCGAGATGAAAAATGAATTATAGTGTGGCCCAAGAAAAAAGAAACGTAACAAAAAAAACTAAAGATCTTCACTTATTTTAGTAAGTTTTAACTACAGTAACAAATATACTAAATAATTTAATGTGCTATAAAATGAATTTTTATGACTGATGACTAAAATTTTATTCGTTAAATTTTAAAATGCAATATCAACCAATTAGTTTAATCAACTTTAATAAATTTGATCTTACACTATTGCATACATGATATAAATAAATTACAAGTATCAAAAATAAAAATTATTATTATCCTTATTTTCTTCCCACAAAAAAAATAAAAAATAGTCTAGTCAGCAAGTGCTTTTTGGCCCCAAACTTTTTCTCCACTTCCGAAAAATATGAACAGGGTGTCATTCCATTCGGAATAGCGTGTAGATGATTTTTGAAAAAATTCAAGAGCCACTTGGAAAAATTGTAAAAGTTATAAACAATTAACTGAAAAAAAATGGGGTTTGGTTTTTACAAATATCTCAAAAAGTATTTGACATTTTTCAAATTTGAAAAAAGATTCAAAAAGAGGAGGAAATTTCCCAAAAAAAATTGTACTTACCAGAACTGTAGGACCTTTAATGAATAAATATTATTTAATCTTATTAAATATGAAAATTAAGAATTTAAAAAACATTATTTTTTGAGAAAAATGTATATGGTAGGAAAAAAATGTTAATTAACAAATACGTTTTTAAACAGTAAAAAAATTTTTAGAAACGATTTTTTTTAACAAATCATAATTTGCATCAAAGATTATGTTCCCAAGAAAGAAATTTTCTGTTTTTTGTTTTCTATTTTTTTCTCATTTCTTTTTATTTCTCTGATTTTTTGCCATTTTTTTGGTTTTGTTGCGATTTAGTTGCATCTTTTACGATTTATAATTCAATCACGTTTTTTTATAATTTTAAATCTTTTTGTGGTTACAATTGTGTCCAGTTTTTTGTTTTTTAGCGGTTTTTTGCATTTGTTGCGTTTTTTTGTCCAATATTTATTTTCTGATTTTTCACTAAATTTTTTCTTTTTTTTTCCGATTTTTCTGATATTTTCGATTGTCCTATTTTTTTTCTCGTTGTTTTCTCATTTTCTGACTTTTTTGTTTATTTCTGTTTTTTTCGGTGTTTTTTTTAATTTTTCCTCATTTTTTCCCGTTTTGAATTGTTGAATTTTTTTACGATTTATAATTCAATCAAATTTTTTTATTCTTTAAAATTTTTTATGATTACAATTATGTCCAGTTTTTTGTTTTTTAAGGATTTTTTGTATTTGTTGCGTTTTTTTTCTTTCATTTTTACAATTTTTTTGATTTTTTTTCCAATTTTTCTGATCTTTTACTCAATTTTTTCCAATGTTTCTATTTTTTCTTATTTTTTCCGGCTTTTCTGATTTTTTGATTGTTCTATTTTTTTCTCGTTGTTTTCTCAGTTTTTTGTTTTTTTTTCAGTTTTTTCAAGTTTTTTTTCGATTTTTTTTTCAAAAATTTTTCAGAACAGTCAAAATTATTTCTCCAATTGTCACCTGTCAAAAATAAAAAAAAGATAATTTTTCCAACGGGAATCTCTTCTAAGACCTTTCAAAAATAGGTCCAAAAAAGGAAAAAAAAATCAGATTTGTTATTTAACAATTATCGCACTTACAATGTTCATGTTCAAGTAGGAAAAAATTGTTAATTAACTAATGTATAATTAATAGAAAAAAGGCGATAAAAATTTTTTGACCGCAGATTATTGTTCATAAATCTATTCAGTAGATGCCTGAATTTTTTCAATTCTTAATTTTCATATTTAATAAGTTTAAATAATATTTATTCACTAAATGTACGCAAGTCAGAGTTCCCGTTTTCGGAGGTATTTTCAACCCTCTGGAAAAATTATAAATATTTCACCTACAGTTCCGGGAGGCACAATTTTTTTTGGGAGATTTCTTAGTCTTTTTGAATCTTTTTCAAATTTGAAAAATGTCATATAATTTTTGAGATATTTGCAAAAAACCAAATCCCATTTTAGTTCAGTTAATTGTTTATAACTTTTACAATTTTTGCAAGCGGCTCTTAAATTATTTCAAAAATCATCTACACGCTATTCCGAATATTTTTCGGAGGCAGAGAAAAAGTTTGACCCAAAATGCACTTGTTGACTAGACTATAAGGTTATTTTTGTATGCGAATATTTTAATATAGACAAGAGATAAATCAACATACATCAAATTTTACTAAAAAACTTTTAAAAAAGTATTTTGGCGCTCACTAAATTAAACGATTAAAATCCGCCGTATAAAATTTATTAACATATTTTACACTCAATCCTACTGTCACATTAACATCAACTTTTTATAGGTCGAAATTATTCTTACAACCACTCCAACGTAGCTATAACATTTCAAATAAATTATGAGGACTATTGCATGTTTATATTAAGAATTAAATTTAGACCGGCACTAAAGTAATAGAATTCGGTTTGATTTCGATTCGAAAAACAGAAATAGTATAAATCAAAAGCAAAGGCGTACATTCCTAACTTCATTATAGAGGTACATGAATATTTATTATTAATATTAAATTTTTTATACACAGTATAAGGTGTCCGCGAAAATAGTGCATAGAAGACATTAGTTGAAACAAAAAATTATTGAAAATAAAATTGATTTACTGATTATTTACATTGTGTCCAGTATGTTTAACATTTTTATTGCAATGGTTTACTTTTCAGTCGAAAATACTATAATATGTTGATGGTTTATTGCGAAATCGCGGTAATAGTAATTCTGTAAGACTATATCGTGAACGATATTTAGAACGGCGATTTTCGTTTCGTCAATTTTATATGATAAATGTAGGTAACACTTTTTTTGCTCGATATTTATATCGCGGAACTTAGATATTAAACTTTTATCTCGTTTTCTCAACTATGTAGTGTAGTCTAGCCAACAAGGGCTTTTTGGGTCAAACTTTTTTCTCCGCATCCGAAAAATATTCGAAATAGTGTGTAGTTAATTTTTGAAAAAATTCAAGAGCCGATTGCAAAATTTATAAACAATTAACTGAAAAATAAAAATGGGGTTTGGTTTTTTACAAATATCTCAGAAACTATTTGACATTTTTCAAATTTGAAAACAGATTCAAAAAGAGGAGGAAATTTCCAAAAAAAAATTGTACCTACCAGAACTGTAATACCAATATTTATAATTTTCTCAACAAGTTGAACCCCCCCTCTGGGTTCGGGGCCCTCTAAAGTAGAATAGACCCAGGGTATCTCCTACCTGTCGTAAAAAGCGACTAACTGGAGCAGCTGCCCGCTGTCCTACCTTCATACCTTTTCCTTTTCCCACGGAATCCTACAGTGTAAGCAAACGTGCCTAGGGGATGAATGGCTCACCGAATTGAGTTGCGAACGTTGCCCTCTGGACACCAGGTCGAATCCAGTTGTATTATAGACCTTGCCGTAGTATGGAGCACTGCTGCGGTCGACTTCTTTTCTGCCAATTACGTGGGAACTATATGGACACAAAAAACAAAAAAAATCCGGAGCCTGTTACAGATTTGGGTGCTGAATCCGTATCGGCTTATAACGTCATGCACCAACAGAATATTGCGAATCAGAAGACGGCCGAACCCCGGTTTCTGATCGTTAAGAGAAAAGAAGGTGATTTTAATAATGTAAATCCCTTCTTAATACAAAAATATATGTATGGTAAAGTAGGACAAGTAAAAAATTTGAAAAAGGTTAGAGAAGGTTTATTAATTGAAACAACATCGGCAAATCAATCTAGGCAAATATCACAGTTGACAAAGTTTTTAGAATTTGAGGTGGAAGTTTTACCACACTCTAGACTTAATTATTCCAAAGGTGTCATTAATTGTAGAGATCTATTAAATTGCACAGAGCAAGAAATTCTTGATGAAGTTAAATCCCAGGGTATTATATCTGTAAAGAGAATTAAAAGTAAACGGGAAGGTACAATCGTGGATACTGCAAACCATATTTTGACGTTTAATACCCCTAAATGCCCCTCTGAAATTAAGGTTGCATTCTACAACCTTAAAGTCCGCCCTTTTATACCATCCCCATTACGATGCTTTCGTTGCCAACTATTTGGTCACACAGCAATAAGATGCACTAAAGAACAGGTCTGTATTTGTGGAAAATCTATACACACAGGATTCCCCTGTGAAATTCCTGTCAAGTGTGTTAATTGTGAAGGAGAACATTCTGCCATATCAAAAGAATGTCCGATATATAAACAAGAAGCTGCTATTCAGGAAATTAAAGTTAGAGAAAACTTGAGTTATATTGAAGCAAAAAAAAGAATAGTAGTAACCACTCCTAGGAAAAATTATTCATACGCACAGGCAAGTCTACCGCGAAGCCCTGGAGCTACTCCTCAGATAAATACTAATGATCTTATTAAAGAACTGATACCTGCTCTTGTAATAGCCTTAAAAGATATGCTATTACCCTTCCCTCCAACTCCCTTCACCCAATTCCCACAACCTTCGACCATCCCCCCGCCATCACACACGATTCCTAAGCGTACCAGAACTGATAGTTCGGATTTAGAGTCAATAACCAGCGAAACTAATTCTCAAACTAGCAGTGGGATCCGAAAAAAAACGCGAGGTGTGGCCAGGGGTAGACCCCGTAAACCTAATACTGGCGCATCATCATCTAAAGATGATGCGTGATAATCTGTGATATTTTAAAATTTTCACATTATTATATTTACTATGTTCTAAAATTTATTTATTTTAATTGTTCCGTCTGACATGTATATATTTTATATTTTATTTACATTTTTTCAAATACTACTTATACTTTATATTTAATAATTTATTTTTATATATATAAACACATACATTCTACAAATATGAATCTACACACCAATATCATTCAATGGAACTGTAATGGTCTTATTTTACACCTCTCTGAACTACAAATTATTAAAAGTAATTTGAATCCAATAATCTTCGCACTGCAGGAAACCCATTTTAAGCCAGGACAGCCTTTTAAACTCCGTGGTTTTCGCTCTTTCCGTAAGGATACCCAACCTGATCCTAGAGCATGTGGAGGAGTAGCCATCTTTATCAAAGACTGCTACCCTGCAAAAGAAATTCCGTTGAATACGAGGCTACAATCCATCGCAATTCAAATAGAAACGCCAATAAACCTTACCATCTGTAATATATACCTGCCGAATTACTACTGGAATGTGTATGAAATCGAAAATATAGTGCATCAACTTCCAACACCATTTTTAATCGTGGGAGATTTCAATGCCCACTCTCCATTGTGGGGTTCCCTATTAAGAGACACCAGAGGAAGGCGTATGGAATGTATAATTGAAAATGAAAATGTTTGCATCCTAAATACGGGCAAGCCCACCCATTTCAACGCTGGAACTAACTCATTTTCTGCTATAGACCTAACCTTATGCTCTCCGAATAGTGCTCCACTTTTCACGTGGAATCCGTTAGATGACTTACACTCAAGCGACCACTTCCCAATTAACATAACAATTAATTCCCACCGGCAACACTGTTATCTAACTGAAAGATGGCTTATCAAAAAGGCAAACTGGGAATTGTTTACACAGTCGGCTACAATCCCCGACCCAGAACCTTTTAACGAAATAGACGATGCAGTGGATGCAGTATCTAACTCTATTATCGCGGCTGCACTTACATCTATACCCCAGTCTAAAAGCAGAAAATCAAGTAAATCGGTCCCTTGGTGGAACGAAAATATTCAGATAGCTATACGTGATAGAAAAAAAGCTCTTAGAGTATTCCGAAGAAATCCCACGACCCGCAATCTTATAGAATTTAAGAAACTCAAAGCCTGTGCCCGAAAATTAATCATCGAAGCCAAACGAAAATCATGGGAGGATTATGTAAATTCCATAACCTCGGATACTAATGTAAGCGATTTATGGAAAAAAATCAAAAATATTGCAGGAAAAACTCAATATTATACTCCAGTGGCTTTAAAAACTAATAATCAGTTGGTAACAAATACTCAAGATATCTGTGACGTTTTTGCTGAACACTTTGAATCTATTAGCAGTTCAAGAAACTACAAACCAATTTTTCAAGAAAGAAAACTCAGACAAGAAGCCGAAATATTGGATTTTAGTACAAATAATGAGGTACACTATAACAAACTCTTTGTTATAACGGAACTTAATAATGTTGTAAACTCCTGCAAGGAAAGCGCCCCAGGTCATGACACAATTATGTACGGAATGCTTCAACACCTATCAGTAGAGAGCAAAACTAATTTACTAAAACTCTACAACAGAATTTGGTTGTCAGGTAAATTTCCAAAGTCTTGGAAAAAGGCCACTATTATTCCGATACCAAAAACCTCCGGAGCCGAAACTGATCCAAAAAATTTTCGACCTATTTCCCTTACTTCCTGTCTAGGAAAAATTTTCGAAAAATTAATCAATATCAGACTTACCTGGACACTTGAATCATTGTCTCTACTCTCAAAACACCAAGTTGGTTGCCGTAGATATCTATCAACAATTGATGCCTTAGTTGCTCTGGAAGCAGAGATTCAAAACGCTTTCTTCTACCGCCAACATCTAGTAGCAGTCATGCTAGATATGCAAAAAGCATATGATTTGACATGGAAATATGCAGTTTTAAAACAACTTCACGAATGGGGATTTCGTGGTAGACTTCCTACCATCCTAACCAGTTTCCTACATGACAGAGTCTTCCGCGTCAAAGTTGGAACACAGGAATCTACATACAGACCTTTAGAAAATGGCATACCGCAAGGATCTGTCCTTAGCGTCACCCTCTTCTCTATTGCGATCAACTGCCTCATTAGCAATATATCTGAAAATATTGAATCAGTTTTGTATGTAGATGACCTTACAATATTCAGCCGTCACCATTCGATACTTTACTTGACAAACTCCCTGCAAGAGGAAATAGATAGGTTAGAAAAATTAGCAGAATCCAGAGGTTTCTCATTCTCTACATCAAAGTCCCACGTAGTACATTTTTGTAGACTTAGATCACCACATCCCGAACCTCAGCTATATTTGCAACGACAGGAAATGGTTATTAAAAGTTCATCAAAGTTATTAGGGATGGTTCTTGATAAAAAATTAAACTGGGGAGAACATATAGAGTTTTTAATAACAAAATGCCGTAAAATACTAAATGTTATAAAGTGTATGTCAAATATTAATTGGGGTTCAGATAGGGAAATTCTTTTAAAGATGTATGAAACTTTAATCCAATCAAGAATTGACTATGGAAGTGTAATCTATGGTTCAGCTAGACCGACTAAATTAAAATTACTTGAAAAAGTCCAAAATGCTGCACTTCGATTAGCAACAGGTGCCTTTAGAACGAGCCCTATCGAAGCTCTCCTATCTGATTCTTCTTCCTTACCACTTAAATTGCGCAGAGAAATGCAAACAATAACCTATGCTGCTAAAATTCAGTCCCTACCGAACCACCTTAATCACGGTATTTTTACCAATATGACAAACCAATATACAACTAGACCAACAGTTACAAGACCAACACATATTCGTCATTTAGAGCTATGCGAAAGATACTTAATATCCAAAACTAGTAATATATTACCACAAACAAATAATATTCCTCCATGGATGCGAAGATCACCGCATACTGATAAAACCCTCAGCTATTGGAAAAAAGAAAACACTCCGCAAACAACGTACCAACAACTATTTCTCAATCAAATAAGTCAATACCACCAATACTTAAAAATTTTTACTGATGGATCCAAAACAGCTGAAGGTATAGGAGCTGCCATTACAATTAACAAGCAGTCTTACTCGTGGACCTTAAATACGGAGTACAGTATATTCAACGCAGAACTATATGCAATTTGGCAGGCTCTGCTATATTTCTCATTTTCTCAAGACCACAATTGTCTAGTTTGTACTGATTCTTTGAGTGCTGTTGTGAGCTTAGAAGATATTTTTACACAAAATGAATGGGTAGTAAGAATTCTGGAACTTGTCACATATTTAACAAATCAAGGAAGAAATATAACTATTATGTGGATACCTGGTCACTCCAATATTCCTCAAAATGAACTGGCAGATGCCGCTGCAAAAAACGCAACAAAAAGAACTGTAGACAAAGGAATACCTATTACTTACAATGATTTAAAATTTTTTATTAAACAACGTTTTCGCACCTTTTGGCAAAACGAGTGGGAAAATTACGAGGGACAACTTAAAATTATTAAACCGAGTATAAAAAAATGGTTATACCCCAAACAACTCGACCGCAGAGAACAAGTAACCTTATGCCGAATCCGAATAGGTCACACAAAAATTACGCATCTACACTATATTACCGGTGAACCCCCACCTAGGTGTGAGTCATGCATGTGCCGTTTGACAATCAAACACATTTTAGCCTGTAACATTTTTGAACCCGTAAGACATATTCTTGGACTACAACCCCAAATAGTAACAGCATTAGCAAACAACAAAAATGACGTTACGAAAGTACTTACTTACCTGAAACGAATAAATGTATATATAAATATTTAGAACAAGTTGGAATAGCAACAAAGAGCTATGACCTCTGCAGTTAAAGCTCTTAACTCAAAAAAAAAAAAAAAAAACAAGTTGAAAAAAAAAATTTGATAAAATTGGAAAAGATTGTAAAAAAAATTGCAAAAAGTGAAAAAAATCCACGAATTCTTTTTCAGATATTTAATGTTAAAGTTTCAAATTTTGACATTTTTTTATTTTTGACAGGCGACAGTTGGAGAAATAATTTTGACTGTCCTGTATAGAGTTTTTATATGGGCTTTCAAATGATATATTGCAAGTCGAATTCCGTGACATATTGCATCTGTCGTTTTTTGATAGTGACACTTCCGTTTGACATATGTCATACAAAAACTAATGATTTCTTCCAACAGGTAACCCAAAACTCTGTACCAAATTTGAGTCCAATCGAATTAATACTTTTTAAGATATTTAATGCTAAAATTTCAAATTTTGACATTTTTTTATTCTTGACAAGTGACAGTTGAAGAAATAATTTTAACTGTTCTGAATAGAGTTTTTTAAGTGCTTTCAAATGACATATTGCATGTCCAATTCCGTGACATATTTGATCTGTCATTTTTTGATAGTCATACTTCCGTTTGACAGATGTCGTACAAAAACTAATCGGTTCATCTGAGGGGTAACCCAAACTCATATACCAAATTTCAGCTCAATCGGATTAAACGTGTAGCCTCTATCGTGGAAGAATATACACACACACAGACCGACAGACAGACGTCCATCTGGAAATGATCTTAATCGTCTCAGGCGACCCGAAAATGGATATTTCCGTTTTTGTTTCGAAATTTTTTTTTAGCTCGTTCACAATACTTTCCCTTCTAGGAGGTGGGTCGGGAAAGTAAAATCAGATGCAGTTATTTTATTGAATTTATATCATGATTTTTTTCAGCATTATTTTTACTATGAAATCAAAGTTTTTCTCATTAACAGTTCCCCTTTTATTTAGGTACCGTACGTTCTTATATATTAAAACAGGAATGTAAAACTTTTCATTAAATAAACACTGAGCAAGTTTTAGGTTCGAATGGGAGCAATTTGCAAAAACAAACAATAATTTATGAGGTTTTTGCATAGTTAAGGCGGTCAGTAATTCAGGTATAAAGAAACGATAAATTACTAGTTAAATTTTAGTTGTAAAACTCAATTTATTTAATATTTCCGGGCCAGAAATCAATTTTCACAGATAAGTTTAGGCCAACATAAATAAATTTACGATCGTATTTTTACGCTATGTGGGTTAATGTTTTGTTGATTAATATTGTAATTAACGGCTTTTTTATAATTCAACTCACTGACAATGTTTTTAGTCATCAGGACATGGTCTCCTTATAAGGAATCAGTATTCTTGTGACCCCAGTACAATATTAAATCTCGAAGTTGAATTCTTATAACCTCTCAATCCACCTTGCTAATTGTCCTTAAGGAACCACTTTAGCGTTGCGTGATCAATACTCAAGAGAAATTTGAAATTTTAGTATTAAATATCTTAATAAGTATTAATCCGATTAGACTGAAATTTGGTACAGAGTTTTGGGTTACCCATTGGAAGAAATCATTAGTTTTTGTATGACATATGTCAAACGGAAGTGTCACTATCAAAAAACGACAGATGCAATATGTCACGGAATTCGACTTGCAATTTGTCATTTGAAAGCCCATAAAAAACTATACAGGACAGTCAAAATTATTTCTCCAACTGTAACCTGTCAAAAATAAAAAAATGTCAAAATTTGAAACTTTAACATTAAATATCTGAATATTTTTGCAATTTTTTTACAATCTTTTCCAATTTATTCAAAATTTTTTTTTCAGTTTGTCTCTGAGATTTTTTAAGTTTTTTTCAAGTTTTTTGATATTTTTGAGTTTTTTTGAGATTTTTGAGATTTTTGAGATTTTTGAGATTTTTAGAGGTTTTTTGAGGTTTTTTGAGATTTTTTGAGATTGTTTGAGATTCTTTGGGACTTTTTAGATTTTTTAAAAAAATATAGATTTTTTTGAGAATGTTTTGAAGTGTTTTAAGATTTTTGAGATTTTTTGGTTTTTTCAGATTTTTTAATATTTTTTAAAATTCTTTGAAATTTTTTTGAAATTCATTAGAATTTTTTAAGACTCTTTGAATTATTTGAGATTTTTTAGAGATTTTATGAGATTTTTAAAGAGTTTTTGAGATTTGTTGAGTTTGTGTTTTTAGGTTTTTTGAAATTTTTTTATATTTTTTGATTTTTTGAGGTTTTTTAAGATTTTTCAGATTTTCTTGTTGAAATTTTTTAAGGTTTTTTGAGCTTTTGAGATTTTTTGACTTCTTTGAATTCTTGGAGATTTTTTGATCAAATTTTTGAGTTTCTGAGACATTTTCTATTTTGAATTTTTTTGAGATTTGACGTTTTAAATTTTTTGAGATTCTTTAGTATTTAAAGAATTTTTGGAGATTTTTGAGATGTCTAAAAATTTTTTGAGATTTTTTTTGAAAATATTTTGAAGATTTTTTGATTTTTGAAATTTTTTGTGGTTTTGCGGTATTTTACCTATTTTGAGATTTTTTTATTTTTGAGATTTTTGAAATTTTTTGCGATTTGAGGTTTTTTGACATTTGAGATTTTTTGAGTTTTTACTTTCCCGATCCACCTCCGAGAAGGCAAAGTATTGTGAACAAGCTAAAAAAAAATTCGAGATAAAGATGGAAATATCCATTTTGAGGTCCCCTCAAATGTTTAAGACCATTTCCAGATGAAAGTCTGTCTCTCTGTCTGTCTGTGTGTATTCTTACACGATAGAGGTCACAGGTTTAAACCGATTGAGCTTAAATTTGGTAAATGGGTTTGAGTTACCCCTCGGAAGAACTCATTAATTTTTGTACGACATCTATCAAACGGAAGTGTCACTATCAAAAAATGATAGATTCAATATCACGAAATGTCACGAAATTTGACTTGTCGGGAAAGTTTTGGGGCGACACAACCAATTTTTTTATCTCGCATTTAAGACGGAAAATAAAAAATAATAAAAGCCCAGCAAGATAACCGTACCCAACCGTTTTCGAGTTATCGCTGGGGCAGACGGATAGACAGACAGACCTTCGCTTTTTTGGTAAATTTTTGATAATTTTTCATTTATCTCAAAATTATCGAATTTGCAATCATTAATTTTTAATTATAATTTTTTTAATCAAAATTGTATATCAAGGAATACGATTATAATAATTGGATCGAGTTATATAAAAGGAGTAAATTGAATGTGAATATGATTAAACATAATTTTTGCGAACAACATTAAAGCATCTATAAAAAATCAAAATGAACAAAGTTATATTTATTTGTTTGGTCCTCTTTGTGACTTTCAACGTTTCTACGGGATTTTGGCGTCAATACGTTCCACATACTGAAGAACTAAAATCACAACCAAAACAAGTAGATGTAGGCTATAAGTCACACCTGGCGAGTCATAATAGGCTACATTCACCGACTGGCGAAAGAAAGCGACGTCAAGAAGATGAAATTATTATTCATACATATTAGGATTTGGATGATGTGAACAAAGACAGGAACGACATTCAAAGACAAAATTATCAATTTGTTAATTGAAGCCTAATTGTAAGCATATTATTAGTTTATTATTATCAATTTATTTAAAGTTTTTAATCTGAATCAATTCTAGTTTTATTTTTCTTCAGGATCCATTTTGTTATTTGGGCGATTTTTAACTAGAAATAATGTTTTAGATCCATCACTTTTGTTTTTTTTTATCCAAAATTGTATTTTTATGCTTATTAAAATTTATAAATTGAAAATATATTAATTAATAATCATAATTATTTATTCTTTTATTTCAAATTTTATTATGTACATTATCGTTACCTTCACCCATTAATGTTAATATTTACGTATAAAAGTTGTCGAACCGTTTGACCAATCAAACTAAAATTAAATGGTTTGCAAGAGAAAAATTTCAAGTACGATATCGATTTTTCTTTTTTTGCGTATAATAAAAATGTAAATTTTGTCCAGGCGTAAAGTATTTTTATTTTTGATGATATCAAAAACTAATTATATCTAAGTAACATTTAACCATTAAATCTTAGAAATATTGAATGGAAATGGATTTTACTTGATGAAAATCCATGTTAAATATTCACTTTATTTCACGAACTTACATAACATGTGTTTCTTTAGATGTAAAATCATTACTAACCTAATATTTTACATCTGAAGAAGATATTGTATATCGAAACATATGTTATGGAAATTTATGAAATAAAGTGAATATCGAAAAGTATTCGTGTTATTTAATCATCAAATAAGACTCAAAAATGAAACTGAAATGTGAAATTTCAAAAAAAAAAATCTTAAATATTACGGTCTACAAGACCATCCATCAGGCCTATAAAAAAATTGACATTGTGAAGAGACATTAACAAAAGGCCTGATGATGGTCGTGTAGACCGAAACATGTCGCTATTTGCCTTTTAGACGTTTCGTCACTATTAAATTATTTGTGATATGACTTCGAGTTGTTTTATTCTTTATTGAATACTTTATCACATTTGAGTAATTTGGATAATATTTTATTTTTAATTTTATAATTATTAGGATATAAAAAAGTTTGATGATCTGTTTTAATATTTTCAAAAATGATATATGATTTTATTGAAAATTCAGCCCACTCCAGTTTCACCCATGAAGGTCAAATCGAAAAAAGTTTGAAGCAAATTAATTTTATAATAATTAGGATATGAAAAAAGTCTAATAACCTGTATCAATATAAATTTTTTGAAATTTTAAACCCCTCCAGTGTCCACCGCCTTGTAGGTAGAATGCCAAAAAAGAATAAGGTTTTCCTCCTAGACATAAGAAAAAAAAACAGAACAAAAATCAAGTAACAATGAGACATAACATGACAAAATTAAAAAAATAGAAAACTCATAAAAATGATATCAAAAAATTAAAACAAATCAGAGAAAATCATAAAGAAAAAAAACAAAAGAAAACAGTCAGAAAAATCAGAACACAAATCAAGTAACAATGAGACATTATATGAAAAAATAGAAAAATTTGAACAGAAAATTAAACAAAAATCAAAAAAAAAACGGAAGAAAAGAGCCAGAAACATCAAAACAACAAAAGAAAAAAATCACAAAATTGAGTCAAAGTATGGAAAAATCAGGAACAGTCAGAAAAAATCGGAAAAATCAGAAAATTTAGGCAAAATATCAAAACATTAAATATGAAATAAAATCTGAAAAAAGATAACAAAAAATAGAATAAAATCGAGAAAAATCAGAAAAATCTGAAAAAGTTATAAAAAAAGGCAACAAATAATAATCTGAAAAGATCAGGAAAAAAGAAAACAAAATAAAGACAGAAAAAAAGAGAGAAAACATTAAGAAAAATCAACACAAAATAAGAAAAAAAATAAAAAAATTGTGATAAAATATAAAAAAATCAGAAAAATGTGTAATAAATAAAAAAAAAAAAAGAAAAAATCAAAAAATGACAAACAACAAAAAAAAATCAAAAAAAATCAGAAAAATCTGAAAATATCAGGAAAAAAGGATAGAGAAAAAATTAGAAAAAAAAATTGGAGAAAAATCAAAACAAAGTAAGAAATCAGAAAGTCAAAATATGACGAAATTAAAAAAATTAGAAAAAGTTATAAGGAAAGGAAACAAAAAAAAAATCTGAAAAGATCAGGAAAAAAGGAATCAAAAAAGACAAAAAAAAGGGATAAAACATTCAGACAAATCAACACAAAATAAGAAAAAAATTAAAAGATTAAGACAAAATATGAAAAAATCAGAAAAATGTGTAATAAATAAAAAAAAAAAAAAAAATACTTGAAATCTCAAACAAATAAGAAAAAACTAAAAGTTAACGAGAAAAAATCAGAAAAAATCTGGAAATATCAGAAAAAAAGGATAGACAAAAAATAGAAAAAAAAAATGGAGAAAAATCAAAATAAAATAGAAAATCAGAAAAATATGACAAAATTAAAAAAATTGGCACCTTTTAATCAATTTTTTAATTATTCTCCTTTAATCTTTTTTCGTTATTAGTTTTTCATGTAAATTTAAATTGTCCCTCCCCTATTTTTCCTTCAAATATTCCACTACTCATTTTTGATGCGCATCAAAGTTATGCCTTTAATCTTTACTTATATGGCCTCATGATGTCTAAGTAACCGAAACTAGTTTCCGTTACAATTTCATTAAATTCATTGTCGTACATGACATTGGGTTTCATTACATACCTCTATTTTATTTAATTAGGTCGAAAATTCATTTGAAATGATAGGAATTCAATAGAAAGTGCTTATTTGCTGTCGAATTTTTTATAAAAATTTTTAAAAAAACTCTTTTGACAAACGCAATGACATCACTTTTAGTCTTCAACTGTTTTTATTATCTACTACTAGTAAATAATCAATAATTATCTACTTGTAAGAGAAAACATCTAATACTAGTACTTAGTGGAAAAAATAAAATACTTTTAATTCTTCGATTATATGCTACTGATGGGCATTTGATAGGTATCGGATATTTTATACAGACTGGCTACAAAGTAATAAGGATGACAAATGACAAGTGACCATACACACACTATTCTTTTACCATCCAATCAAATACATTCATTCCAATTATAGCCGAAAACCAGTCAAAGTGGCAAATGTTACAAAACAAAATGTTGAGCGGACGATTAAATAGTGCCGGTGTTGCCAAGTTTATAGAACTTAATTTTGATCTTATCTAATACTTCCAATTTTTTTTTTCACACAAAATTCCTCCGAATATTTATCATCATAATTTAATAATTTCACCGCTAATAACCTATCGGTTGATACGGTTAATAATAATAATAATAAATATATTTTTTCAAGCTACTTTAAATTTTTTGTTTTTCTTTTTATTTACCATTTGAAACGGAAAATGAAAAATAATATAATCAATTTTTGATACTTTTTCATTTATCTCACAATTATCGAATTTTTAATCTATATTTATTGATCAAAATCTTTTATCAAGGAATACGATTATAATAATCATAATATATAAAAGGAATAAATTTAACGTGAATATGTTTAAAAATAATTTTACAAACAACATTAAAACATCTACAAGAAATCAAAATGGAGAAATTTTTATTTATTTGTGTAGTTGTTATTGTGTCTTCTAATCTATGGGACTTCAGTGTCAATACGTTGGACATGTTGACTAAACAGAAAGGTATTAAAACTAAATAAGTCAGACAACATCAGTTACAACCACAAACTGGCCAAAGAAAACGACGTGATGTTTATTATGTGATGTTATATTAAGAATTTGATGATGTTCACAAAGGCAGCAACGACATTTAAGAAAAAACTGAAGTTAATATTGATGAACTGTTTGAAACCTGATTGTAAGCGTTTTATTAGTGTTTCATTATGAATTTGTTTGTTATTAAAAAAAAGTTTAAGTATGATCTGAATCAACATTTTTCTTCAAGATCCATAGCTTTTGGTATTTGGATGATTTTTAACTAGAATTAATATTTCAGATCAATCACTAGTATTTTTTTTATTTAAAACTATATTTTTTTGCTTATTAAAATTTGTAAATGGAAAATATATTAATCAATAATCAGAATTATTACACTATTAATACAGGTAATATCTGCGTATAATATAAATCTTGATTTATAAAGAAAAAAATATAATCTAAATCGGACATGTCTTAATGTAATGGTGTTAATATATAATAAATATCTTTTGTTTTCTTCCACTTTTCTTGTTTTTCTTTATTTCTTTTTTTTTATTCCCCATCAGGTCTTCGGCTTACATATAGAACAGTATACATACAGTCTAGAAAAAGGTTTACCAACGAAGAAGGATTATTTTTAACCAAAATCTACTTCATTATTTTTGATATGATAATAGTATATTAAAAGCAGAAAATCATGCAAAAGTGGCAAAAGTACATTTTAGCTCAAAATTCGAATTATATATATTTTTTCGATAACTGCGCCTATGTTACAACATTTAATATTATTCAATGAAATAAAACTCGAAGTCATATACCACATAAATATAATTTTTTAGTATCGGCTTACAAGCAATGTTCAGGTCTAAAAGTTATACAAATTCGATATAGGGGACGGTTTTACAATAATCAAGGTGCACTTACCATAGTATGGTTAATCAAAATTAACATTTAACAAATATTCATTATAGATACAAGTAGTAAAATCATGCTAAGAGAGGTTTTTGTACTATGGGGAGACTATAAGAAGGAGAGGAGTACGGCATGGAATTAAATAAGGTGTTGAACATGAAATTTAAAAATTTAGGATTTTAAATAAAATCCAATAAGAAAGAATTTGAAAACGTTAAATTTGAAGACAGGATTATTCCCCCCCCCTGACTGAAACGACACGTTAAGTTGTTGAAAAAAAATTGTGATTAAGCTCAAATTATATTATGGGTTCGTTCCACGAATAGAATTTGAAATATATCAGAAATAAAATATTAAATAAAAACAATTTTTTTTGGACGCCAGTCAGTTGATTTTTTGATGTGATTAGAAACAATTGACAAAAAAACTATGATATATTTCAAAATCCGTAATTTCTTTTTTTTTTGTTTAAGGAAATTAAACTCAAAAGAAACGTTATATTTGTATATTTTACGATAGTACTATTCAGAGATTATTTTTCCTTTTTTCATAAATAAAAGACTTAGCTTCACAAAGTTTGAGGCTCTTCCGCGGTTGTAGACAAAAAAACTTCCTGTTGTCAGCTGTCCTGTTCTAAGCTGTCCTAACTACAAAAAAAATAATTTAATAAAATAAAAATTATTTCCAAATTAAAATAAAGGCTGGTGTCAAAACTATGAGGAATTCAAAAAAAAAGGAAAAACAGAATTTGTAGCAAGTTTTATGGTTTACAATTTTGATTTCTTGTAATTTTTCAGAAAAGTCCATAATTTTGGCTCAAAACCTAATAAACGCAAAAGTCTATAGATATTTCTTTCACGTCCTCTAGCGGCCAAACTATGCAGAATTTGAATAAATAGTAACGACAAAATCTTTAGAAAATTTTATGTTATACTATTTTGATCTCTTGTAATTTTTCAGAAAAATCCATAATTTTGGCTATAAATCTAAAAATAAGCAGCAAAAGTCTATATAAATATATTTCTTTCACGCCCTCTAACGGCGAAACTATACGGAATTGTATGTTCTACATCATTGAAAATTCGTAATTTTTCATAAAAATGTATAATTTTGGCAATTTAAAAAAATATGAATAAAATGAACTTTTTGATAAATCTGGCAAATTAGGTTTACTTTTTTATACAAGACAATTTAGAAAGCGACCTCTTTAACTCACAATAATAAGCAACTGAAGTGGATAAATATATTTTTAATATAATATGCAATATATAGACATAACTACTAACTGTTAGTTACTGGATTCTAAAGCATATTTTTAATCTTTAAATATCTCATTTGTCACCTACATTTCATAATATACTATGTAAAAGAATTTGTCCATTTAGCAAATTGTCCACGTTCGGCGATTTGCCCAAAGACTTATTTTCGGTATTTTGACCACTTTCGGCGCTTTGTCCAAAGACTACTTTCGGCGTTTTGACCAGCCTTTCGGCGATTTGTCCATTCGGCGTTTTGTCCATTCGGCGATTTGTCCGGATCCCAATTATTTCAGAATAGTTACCGAATCGTACAAATAGTAGTTGGTCGAGAGTGAGAATATTTTTAGTATTTTTAGTTGGCGCATATGTATTGCAATTATTATGATTTTGAAATGAAATACAAAGCGGTTATATTAGGTTATACAGCCAAAAATCTATTTTTTCTTAAGAAAAAAAAAATTAGGAGACTTTTGTGGTTTGTTATAAAATTGCCTAGAAATATATACAGGTATGGTTCGATAATATATGGTAGATCAGTTATATTTTTTTTAATAGAACATAATTTATACCCAATTAATAAAAGAAAGAAATGACTAGTAGCGAAGTGAACAGGGAAATAATAAAAATATATATATATATATAAGCGTTTTCGTTTTCACTCAATAGAATCAATTCAGAGTCGGCAACTTGTTCTGAACACATCTAAAATTATCGCATTTAGATTAAAAAAAAATTGAACGTAAACTTTTTTGTTGCTTTGCTATAATAATATATAACATTTAAAATAATATTTATTAAACAGATTTATATAATAACACGCTTACAGTTAGGTCTCAGACAATTCATCATTATTAACAAATTGAGCTTTGTCTTGAATGTCATTGCTACTCTCTTAACAAGGCATCAAAAACTCCAAGTCGGTTTCCTTCTTCGCCAGTTTGTGATTGTAACTCATGTTGTCTCGCCGATTCTGACTCATGTAGTTCTACTTCTAATGATTCTGGTTGTGATTTTGGTTCTTCAGCATGTATTTCGAATTGACGCCGACGTCCCATAGAAACGTTAGTCACAAACAAGACCAAACAAATGAATATAACTTTATTCATTTTGATTTCCTGGTGATATTTTAATATTATTTGCAATAATTATTAACGTTTTTTTGTCTTTTATATAACTTGTTCCAATTATTATAATCATGTTCCTTGATAAAAGATTTTGATTAAAAAAAGTTCAAGATTGCAAATCCGATAATTTTGCTAGCGATAATTCGAGAACGATTTGACACAAATAAGGAAAACAAGAAAAATTCGATCGTCCAGGTACTAAAGAGACTCCGTAGCAAAGCTAGTAATATACATGCACCAAAAAGATATTTAACTAATAAATTTTGATCAATATCTTGAAAGTTCTAAAATATTAACTCCCATTTGTGTAGCCGGCGCTTCAAAAGATACCATCAATTTGTTCTCTAAATATGGTAAATTAATTAAGTGTTTACCAGTCATCGTTTTTTTACCTGCTTGTGATAACAGTTTTTAATCACATAAACACAAATATGGTAGGATTTGAATTAACCTATTAAGATATTTAAATAGGAAACCTTATTCATTAAATAACATTGATATAATGTTTATGTTTTGAACTATAGTGATGAAATACTTTTAATGGACGTTAAGTCTAGTTGTGGAATAAGGAATTCATAGAATTAGAAGATGACGCAATTATAATTGTATTTCCTTTAATTTTATTCAAGTGGCAATAAATCTAATTGAAAATACTTTTTATTTATTTTATGACTATAGAGGAAGATGCTTACACCTACAAACAAATAACGATTAAATTAAATTGATACTTATCGTAAAAAAGAAGATTTAGTAATATTACATTTTCAGTAACCAACATAACCTTACCTATTCTTCCCCACTGACATTCCCTACCTGTCATTTGTCAACCATCTTCTTCTTATTGTTCTTTTATCCATTCTCCATTTAGATTTTTTAATACTGTTTTCATTATCTTTGTACAATCGATTATTTTCAAAATTGTTTTAAATATTATTAATTTAACTAATCATTATGTATACCATTATTAGATTTTTATAATATAAAATCCACCCTTTTTGTAAGGAAACTGTCACTTGTCAATTTCCTCCATGTCAGTTAATTTTTACGATACACATGGTAGTTTTACTTAACACACTAAATAGTATATTATGTACCAAGGGACTAAAGTGCCACTTTTAATCCCGAGATTAAAGATCGTGCAATAGTCCTGTGGTACATACGCTATTTTTTTGCATTGCAGAGATTAAAAATTCATACGATTAGAAGAAACATTCAACATTATTACTTAATTGTTAAAAATAGTTACTGAAAAAAAATTTTTTTTTAAATACCTACCGGCGGTTTATACTAGGCTTACTCAAAATTTTAGTTCCAAGGTAGTAAAAATTGCACTTTGGTCCCTAAATTGTGGGAGTAAAATTCATGTTTTAGACCCTTCGGTGCAAACAATTTTTTTACTTTCCCGACCCACCTACGAGAAGGGAAAGTATTGTGAAATTTCGAGATAATGATGAAAATATCCATTTTGAGGTCACCTGAGATGATTAAGACCATTTTCAGATGGAAGTCTGTCTGTCTGTTTGTCCGTCTGTGTGTATTCTTCCACGATAGAGACCACACATTTAATCCGATTTAGCTGAAATTTAGTATATCGAATTGAGTTACCCGTCGGAAGAACCCTTTAGTTTTTGTACGACATATGTCAAACGGAAGTGTCATTATCAAAATTGACAGAAGCAATATGTCACGGAATTTGACTTGCAATATGTCATTTGAAAGCCCTTCAAAAACTCTATTCAGAACAGTCAAAATTATTTCTCTATCTGTCACCTGTCTATAATAAAAAAATATTAAATATCGGAAAAAATATACGTGGATAATCATCGAGAAAGTTTTTGGGGCGACACAACCAGTTTTTTAAATTTTTTATAGATTTTTTATTAAAACTTTTGAAATTTTTACAAAATCTTGAAATTTTCACTTTTTTAAATTTTCGAAAAAAATTACACATTTTTCATTGAATTCCTAAAAAGTTCTTGAAATTGTTGAAATATTTAGAGATTTTTGATTAAGAGTTTTTAAATTTTTATCAAATATCCTGAAATTTTTGATCACAGTTCTTGAAATTTTTTGAAATCTTTACAAAATTTGGAAATTTTTACACGTTTTTAAAATTTTTAAAGTTTTTTTATTAATATTTTTGAAATTATTGCAAAATCTTGAAATTTTTACATATTTTTAAAATTTTTAGATTTTTTATTGAAATTTTTTAAATTTTTATCAAATTTCCTGAAATTTTTGATCTCAGTTGAAAACTACAAAATTTGGAACTTTTTACACGTTTTTAAAATCTTTATAGAATTTTTATTGAACATTGACATTTTTTTAAAATTTTGAATTTTTTACATATTTATAAAATGTTTGAAATATTTACACATTTTTGATTGAAATTTTTACAATTTTTGTCAAAATTCCTGAAAGTTTTTATCAAAGTTCTTCAAATTTTTGAAATCCAGATTTTTTTATTGAAATTTTTAAAACATTAAGAGATTTTTATTTGAAATTTTTTATCATAGTTCCTGAAATATCCATTTTGAGGTCACCTGGGATCATTAAGACCAATTTCAGATGCAAGTCTGTCCGTCTGTCTGTCTGTCTGTCTGTCTGTCTGTCTGTCTGTCTGTCTGTCTGTGTCTGTGTGTATTCTTCCACAATAGAAGCACTTGAATCAGTCTTGAAAAATGCTCCAAAATTCAGCTTGCAGGAATTCGGCAAAAATCATTTTTTAGGGTCTAATTTTAGGTAAATCTTAACAATTTTTTTTATTAACAAAGGCAACTGTATAAATGAGGCATCTTTTAGAATAATTTTTTGAAATAAACTTTTTTGTGTGAGATAAAACATAATGAATCTTTCCCATTTTGTCAATTTTTTTCTTCAATTTTTTCTCAAAAATTAAAAAAAAAGTACTGCGGGAGATGCCTAGATCCAACGTTTCTTAATCAAAAAATAAAAAAATATCTTGAAGTTTTTAACCAGAATCAGAGTAGTTTGATTTTTGCCGCACCTTATTTTACTAACAATCACATTAAGGTTAAACCCCTCTTGAATATTTTTCCATACTACGTCCATGTTGGCTACTTCTGTGGCCCCAGTTATTTTGTACTTTTGATATGTCGTGCAACTATTTGGATCACGAATATGTGGTGCATTGTTGTACATTTTATACGTCAACAGGCTTTAGTCTCTACCCTTGTTGTCATAATAGTAAAATATTACCTCTTTTAAAACAGACAGTGATGACATTATAACGAATGATGGTTTTATTTTTCCGGATATTTTGTTATAATATACGCTTAGTGGATTTATTTTTTGTTCAATTAAATCAACTTGTTTCAGTTTTTATTTAATTTAACTGAAATTACTTTGTGACGATTAAAAAAATTACAAATCACCAAAATAAAATTTCAGATTATTTTTACTATTTAGATCGAAAGATCTGCAACGACAAAATAACGAGTTATTTTTTTTGTAAATGAAGTGTTTAAACTCATTTTTTTAGCGAATAAAAAAAAACTCAAAATCATACCACAGACATTTACGTTATGGCCGAAACATGTCGACCCCAGTTTTAAACTGGTTAATAAATGTATGTGGTATGACTTTCTTGAGTTTTTTTTTTTTTTTTTTTTTTTTTTTTTTTTTTTTTTTTTTTTTTTTTTTTTTTTTTTTTTTTTTTTTTTTTTATTCGTTATATAATTGACCACATTTGAGCGATGGATAATCTTTTGTTTATTTTTTTAGGTTGGGGTTCGTTTACCACAACGACACTTGAATTTAATAATTATAATAAATTTAATAGTTAATTAAATGAACAGAATGGGGCGCAAGTTATTTTTTTAATTATACCAAAATAAACTCTGTTGGTATTTAGATACCAATTTTTCCTATAATGAAGTAATAAAAAACCAAATTTAACAATTTAATTAATTAAGTTGTCTTGAATGACTTTACTAACAAAATTTTCAGTAATAGAAATATAAATGTAAAAAAAGTCAGATTGGCAAATAAGAATGGCCGTCGGCCATATCTTCGGATCGGATTAACCTGGAAATTATTTGTAGACTTGTAGGTCTACCGCTAGAGGGCGTTATTGAATAAAAAATATGAAGCATAACAAAAACGATTACCGTACATTATTCAAAATGCGTATATTTGATAATACAAGTTTTGGTCTAACTATCCAAATAACTGGTAGGGGAGAGTAGGAACCTTCTTATGAAAAAACTATCATTATTTCAATAAAATTAGTCTCTGGTATGATTGACTGAGCTTGTCCCGATTCCTGCAAAAGTTGCTTATAATGGAAGCGAAACGTCAAGTATCTATATCGAAATTAACACAGTTTAATCCCGGAAAATGAAATTTTCCATATAAGAAAATTGTTAGATTTTGTTAAACTGGAAATTACATCGAGGTATATGTGTGGCAACAAAGTGAGATTCAACAATAGATTTTTACTAACACCACATAATTTGCAGAAATTATTAATACTTAATTAATAGAAAATTATCTTAATAATAATAATAAATTACGCATATCTCTTTATTATTACTTAATCACGGATTTCTTTTCGACTAAACGAAGCTTTTCTTACGAATAATTTATCCCAAGTATTTTTAAAACTACTTTATCAAAGTTTCTTTTAGTTGCAAAATGTTTACATATATTGTCCTTGAATTGAATTATCCAAACTGTACGTCTGTCCAAAGACAATAGCTATAACAATCATCGCAATTAAATAATACGGAAATCGGCATATTATGTGACATAACTACGTTTTTAAAGTTGAATGACCCTCCAAATTGATTCAATCGGCTGGCTGGCTGAAACCAACCTAGAAAATGTTAGATCAGCGGACATGGGGATGGGCTTCCGGTTGACATTTTGTTGTTTCATTCACTTGGAGGGTTATAGAAATCGCGACCTTTAGCTGCGGAAAGCCCTCAGCCGTGTAGTTGGAGACATGTGGCGCCTGATGGTGATAGCTGCAGATTTTTCGGTAATTAATCTTTTTTGTTGTTTAATTTGATTAATGCCTATAATTATCGTAAAACAAACATTTCTGTAACAACCCTATTTCTCATTTTTATTACTTTTTCTTAATAATAATAACTCCGTTTTATATTTAAATTTTAAAATAATTATTATAATTAGCTTTCCTCTGTAATCCGTCATTAAAAATAATTGTTATTAAAAATATCGCGATCGGCAATTGATCGTAAACAGGTACAATCAAAATGCACCATGAATATGAAAAATAGAATAAACACCGCTACCTTCCTAGAAATATAGGTACTCTTTCTCTACTGACGCTGCCCGTGCAAGTGGCCTTAACACTATAATCAGAAGGTGGCGCCCGAGGAAACCTGAAACCTGAACGAAGGCGCCAAAACACTGCTTGGATGCTAAGGGCGTTATAGCTCCAAGTGTAAAAAATCTGGTTATAAAGTCCGTACAAGATCTCTTTTTATATACTAATTTTGGTCCGAATTGAATATTTTACAGACGTATATTTTTATTTTCAAATACCTTTTAAGGGCACAGACACAAATATATATGACGAATTCAGAGATAAATTCCTGTTTGCTAAAAATATTTTCTAAAAATATCAAAAGTCGGGATTGTTGGTCAAGAATTTTTTTCAAAACAAAAGATTATCCATACTCAAATGTGGCACATTATTCAATGAATAATAAGACTCTAAGTCATACCACAATATTATTAATCTCAGGTTGTAAACGACAATCACAATTATTATTTGATCTTGTACTATTATTAAATTCTACTAGTGGTCTGTTAAATTTTCCTTTTTCGTCATGTTTTCTTATGTCTTATTGTCTGTCACTTCAAATTCAATTGTCAAGTGTCAGTTAGTTGACGCATGGTCTTTTATCGAAATTTAATTTAACTTTTTCAATTTCAATTATCTTTATGCATTTATACTAGTCTTTCCTCCAATATGGAGTGATTTTGACGGTTTTGATATTTTTAAATTTTCAAAAAAAAATTTTTATAAAAGTTATTTAATTGGAGGTAATTTTCATACAAGTGTTTTTTGAATCTTTAGGTTACGTCGTAATTGCGAATTCGGAGAAAAAAGTTTGACCCAAAAACCACTTGCTGACTAGACTAATATTCCAAAAAGAGAATGAAAATCAAAAGCACTGAAAAATATTTATTTTAACTCAATGGACCTGAAAACGTATAAAAAATCAAAATATTCCGAAATCAGTTTTTTACTCGATCACAATAAATATGTATGGTATATATTTACCAATTAATAAAATGTGGTTAAATTTTTGATATTTAAAATTTATCAAAGGTTAAGATTAAAAAAGTATTTAAATATACTTCCTAAATTTTTTCTCCTTTAAGAGATTTCGATATGAAATATTGATTAAGATAACCTTAACCTGATTAAAATTGGTCTAACCGTTTTGACTGGGCGGGTCATTTATGTACTTATAGTGGCCCAATTTTTTTATTATTTAATTTTTGTCGGTCGCACCCAATAGTTCTAAATAATGATTTGAAAAGCATAATTTTTTGCGTTAATCAAAAATCAATTACTTAGTTACTAAACTAAATTATTATATTGAAATAAAAAAAATGGGTTGTAGCAAACATAACAGTTTCGAACTAATTATATATATTTAATTTAAAATAATAATTAGATATTATTATTAATTTTTAATTTTGGAATAATATACACTAAAAGACAGAATCTCACAACAGTGCCTTAATAAACCATTAAATATAAAAAAAATCTACATTGTGCGTTAATGAATTAATAACAATTATGTATATTTAATTTAAAATAATAATTAAATATTATTATTAATTTTTAATTTTGGAATATTATTTTTATAAAATTCAAGAAATGTGAGCTCGATTAAAAAAAAATAATAAACATTATTTATACTGGAATTTGTGTACACCAAAAATTCAACTAGAAAACAGATGATTGATTTGTACTTAACTAAAAATTATTTAATCAAAACACATATTTTGTTATAAAAAAAAGTTTGTTTTCGCAAAAATCAACATTCCGAAAAATTTATTTTTTAAATAATTTGTTTCATAAATAGAATTTTATTTTTACAAACAAAATTGAAAAAATTTAAATCAAAAAATGAAATAATAAAGAATTTAATCTATATTAATTTTAATCAATAAGTTTTAGTCAAAAATCTAAAAATTTTAAATAAAAAGTTTATTTTTTTGGACTATCTTTATTTCTAAATATTTAAATTAGTTATTTCATGTTAAGATACAAATAAAATAGATTACCTATATAATATGTAATTATTCATAAATAGAGATAAATAATTTATATCCAATTATATTTTATATACAGAACTAGGATGATACAATGTGTCCAATTATGGACAATTTTTTTTGGCCTTTCTGTATTAAAATACCCCCACAAAAGTATTTTTCAAAAATATAAATTTTCCAAAATTTTTAATAAAAATCGTCAAGGGGGCCTTGCTATATTTGAAACTATTAATTTTGCATTATTTCAATGATTATGGATCTTGGAACAAAATGGAGAATTTTTTTGGACTTTCTGTATTAAAATAACCCCAGAAAAGTATTTTTCAATAATATAAATTTTTTCAAATTTTTCAATAAAAATCGTCAAGGGGGGGCTTTGCTATATTTGAAACTATTAATTTTGCATTATTTCATTGATTGTGGCTCTTAGAGCAAAATGGACAATTTTTTTTGACTTTCTGTATTAAAATATCCCCAGAAAAGTATTTTTCAAAAATATAAATTTTTCAATAAAAATCGTCAAGGTTGGCTTTCCTAAATTTAAAACTATTAATTTTGCATTATTTCATTGATTATGGCTCTTATAGGATAATGGACAATTTTTTTGGACTTTCTGTATTAAAATACCCCTAGAAAAATATTTTTCAAAAATATAAATTTTCCAAAATTTTTAATAAAAATCGTCAAGGGGGCGTTGCTATATTTGAAACTATTAATTTTGCATTATTCGATTAATTATGGCTCTTAAAGCAAAATGGAGAATTTTTTTGGACTTTCTGTATTAAAGTAACCCCAGAAAAGTATTTTTCAAAAATATAATTTTACCAAAATTCTCAATAAAAATCGTCAAGGGGGGCTTGCTATATTTGAAACTTATAATTTTGCATTATTTCATTGATTATGGCTCTTGGAGGAAAATGGACAATTTTTTTGGACTTTCTATATTAAAATACCCCCAGAAAAGTATTTTCCAAAAACATAAATTTACCAAAATTTTCAATAAGTTCTCAACATTAGGGAAACTTTTTTATTATTAATTTTACGAAAAAAAGTTATTCCTCATAAAAATTTCTGTATGGTCTAAAACCTAAAATGCAACCATTAGATAATACATTTTTTGAGCTGTATACGAGGTGCGTCAAAAAATATAAATTTTTGCCCAAAAGTACGTTATTTTAAAAAATATAGAAAAATATTATTAGGAAAACTTATTTAGAAACAATATTTACCTTCAAATATAAAATCACAGCTTTCTGTCTCAAAACAATATTTTTTCTAATTTATATTTTTGTCGCGTCTCGTATAAAATTATTTATCTGATTGTCGCATTATAAGGTTTTAGACCATACACAACTTTATATGAAGAATATTTTTTTTTTCGTAAAATTAATAAGTTTTCCATATGCATTTTATATTTATAAAAATAATAAAAAAATGTCAGATGTGGGGTTCGAACCCACGCTCACTTTCGTGAACCAGAGCTTAAATCTGGCGCCTTAGACCGCTCGGCCAATCTGACTTATACCAATTTATTACAAATATACACATTAAAATAAAATTGATTAAACAAAGTTGTGACATATTTGGCAAAAATATGAAAACAATCCAAAATGACTCCGTAAGTAATATGTTAAATTATTAAATAATTAAATAATTAACATAGAAAAATTGATAATATACAGAATTAATTAAACATAGATTAACTTTAACATTTTTATCATACATTTACGCAAAACAAAATATTACAGCGTTGCCTTATTTTAAACTATTTTTTTTGGTTTTGAGAAAAATTTAATACTGAAAATTAAATAACAAAGTGTGTCATAACATTATTCAAAATTCAATATCTTTAATAAATAATAATAATTACCAATTTTCACCAATTCATGTACGCAGGCAGCCATTCTAATATCTTTCATCAAAAATGGAAAAACAATAAAATATCTAAAAAGAAATAAAAATTCAAAGTCTTGGATATTGGCAACTAGTTTCGGCATACTAATGCCATCATCAGACCTATAATACAAATGTTCAAATTGAGATAAATAATTTTTTTTTTGAAATTCGAATAAAGTTCGGGATCCAAAATGGAGTGTGAAGGATCAAATTTAGTGAATGATCAAATTTAGTGGAGGAAAAGTAGGAATACCATTCACAATAATTGGGTGGCCAAAAAAAAATAATCGCTATTAAAATTAAATTGCCAGCGAGCATAGTGGGGCAGCAAAACGTACTAAAACTACTATAAAATGGTAGATGACACTTGACAGTTAACATTGACAGATAAAGTTTATATAGTGACGCATCGTAAGTTAAAAATTTTTAAGGGGTCTAAAGAGCAAATAACAACATAAATATATTAACAATTAAATATAAGTAAAATATGTGTGATATTATTAGTACATAGAAAAAGAAAAGGGAACTGAGTCACTAAGTAACAGATTACAGGAGGAGGTAAAGAAGAATATATATAAAATTGACAACGAAGAAGAGGAAAAAGAAGAAGCGGAAAGAAGAAGACGAAAAAAAAGAAGAACTACAAAAAGAAAGAAGAAGAGAAATGACATGAGATTATGGATAACCTTTTGGATCTAATAATATATCTATTAATTATCTGGTTTTCCACAGATTTCTATATTATGTAATAAGTCAAATTTAAAATCATTTTTACATTTGAGCTACCTACACCATTTACAAAGTGTTTAAAAAAAACGTGACATAAATAATGGAATTCGGGAAAATAAATAGGATTAATAAAGTAACTTTGGTCCTAAAATAATCCATATTTAATGAATCTTGATAACGAAGATACAGGGCGTTTTATCAATTTTACCTATTTATTTAATGAACCACCCGGTATAATTTTTATATTCGACACATGCTTTAAGCTATAATTGACATATTAATCTTTGTAGAAATTCAGGTTCGGCTTCGAAAAAATAACAATTTCTTGGACTCACAAAATAACAAACTGTATATTTAAAATACGTTTGAAAAATTAATAAAAAACAAAAGGATGAGTCGATTTGTATACATTTTTAGTTCCGCGTTTAATATTAGAAAATTAGAAAATTTTTAACTGAAATTTAATTTTTTAGTATGCATTTTTAATAAAATACGTTTTTCTTAATAAATTAAGCTTCAATTAATTTAAATTATTTTAGCTTTAAAAATGTTCATATTTTGTTATTTTCTTCTGAATAAAAGAATAAAGTACAATTACATATTGTGAATAAGCAGGGGTGGAACTCACAGGTGGCCACCAAGGTCACCAGATTTTATTTCCTGCGATTACCACAATTGGGAATATTTAACAATTAAAATATAATCAAGTGAAAAACATACTAAAAAAGAACTTTTTCAAAAAATTGATGCTATCTGCAAAAAAGTTAGAAATATTCCTGATATGTTAAAAAAAAATCAATAAAAGTCATTATTAACCGAGCAAAATAATGCATCGAAAAAATGGGGCCCATTTTTCTATAACAGGATGTTGAAAATATAATTCAGGAAAGCATTCTTCTGTTCTAACTACGACTCTGCAATTATACTTCTAATATGAAAATTTTTGAGGTTAAAAATTTTCCCAGTAGAATTAAATGCAGAACTAACAAAAGTATAAAAATCGAATCATATTTTTTCTCTTTTTAAATTTTCTCAAATGGATTTAAAAAAAAAATTATATACAGGGTGTTGTTTTGTAAGTACAAGTAATTGTTAATTTTCCGTGAAGCCGGATCTGGATTTCTCCACATATTAATACGTCAATCAATTTGGTTGGTAAATTATGGCTCATTAAATAAATAGGCAAAATTAATAAAACACCATTAAATATGAAACACCTTGTATATTATTTTTGACAGAGAGTTGAATTGATTTATTAATCCAATGAATATCAGTTTTATATTGAAACACATCGTATATTTTCACTTATATTTGTAGGGAGGGCACAATTTAGCAGAATTTAAAAAATCAAACAGATACTTTTTCAAAAGGTTATTATATCAAATTAATAAAAAATCAAGCATCTATTATAGCAAAATGATAATTTATCAAAACCGTAAAAAATCGAATCGTATTAAAACAAATATTAAAGAATCAGGTAGATATTTTATCAAATTAATGAAATATCAATAAACTAAAAAACCGGAACGTTAAAACTTCAAATAGTTAATACATCAAAAACGTAAAATAATTCAAATCGTCATTCATTTTCTACCTTAAACCTTATTTTTTTAAATCAAATTTTAATATAGACTGTGAGATGGTCACTATAAAATAGTTTCATCACTTCTACTTTTGTGCGTTTTTTCTAGTCATAAAATTGTCTTTTAATAGTTACCCAAATTAAATTTAGCATCTATTTAAAAAATAATTTTTTCATATATCATTGTAATTGTAACGCTAATAAATATAAAAACCTGTTACATCATTATTTTAAACTTTTGAGTGGGTAGACCAGTTATTTATGGAAGTTATCGTATTTCGGACTTAAATTGAGTTTTGACATATTTTATTAGTTGTTAACCGATTTTAACTTCAACATGATTAATGAAGGAAATAAGAGACAAATATTCGCTACCTAGAGTCAGACATTCAGTGTTACTCAATTCATTTGATAAAATATGACTTCGTAATTGTATACTGGGTGGCCTATAAATTAAAATAGGTATTGGTTTCTGTCTGTTTAAACAACAGAATTTAAACAGTACAATGAAGGGATAATGCGTAAAACTGTAACAGACCTAGATATTATATTATATTACTGATGGTGGCATTTTTGCCGAAACTAGTTGCCGTTCTCTGCTCTTCTGAATTACATCATTGTAAACTAATACTATATTTTAGACAACTAGTTTCATCAGGCCATTATTAAAAATTACAGGAGCTAAAAAATTTAATCACATGGTGAAAACCATTATGAGGATCAGAAAAATTAAAAATTGGTTAAGTGGTACTAGAAAAATTAAAATTTAAAATAAAGAAATAAATACGAAGATAAATATTAATACGTTTTATATAGTCAATTATTTTTGAGAGTTAGAATAATTTTATTGTTTTCGGTATAATTTATAATCTATTTCATTATTTTATTCATATTTTTTCTTTGTAATTATTTTACAGTAGGTACAGGATACGATCAAATTACTGATGATGGTCAAAGTACTTATAAAATAATTCATTAATTTTTTTATATTGTTATTTAATTTATTTTAGAAAATATGTAAGATGTAAAAATAAACACACCATAGTAATTGTTTTAAAAATTTTTAAAACTTTTCCATTTTAATTAAACGAATTTGTACATTTTTGTAATCCTAATGGTTATAATTGAATCTGGGACACTATATAAAGGAATAATGATGAAATGTAATGTACTTACTAATTGATAAACAATGAAAACAACCATTTCTGATTTTCGTAATTTTACTGCTTTCATTGTATGGTAATCGTAGATTTTCGTGCAATAACATTCAATATTTTTACTAATACCTTACGCACCTCAAGATTATCGTACCAAAAAAAACCAATAAAAATGAAAATGTAATTATCAAAACGGTTGAGAATACTTTGGTAGTTTCACCTGTCTTAGATCCTTAGAGCTATAATACTATAATAGCCTTATTTTTTATTTGTTTTTATTGACATATATAACTATAGTGTAGACATCGAACAAATGGTATAAAAAAACTGCGCGATTAGCACATGTTCAACCTTAGAAGATAATCTATGATAGTTCTATCCCACTTCTTATAGAAATTAACATGGGAAATCGCTAAGGTCAAATCTAGTACATTTTTCGCTAATTCAAAGTCACTCGTGACGTCATCAGACCTCACTGCGCACTTTATTGCGCATTATTAGCCACGTGACCTTTGACCATGGTGAAATAAAAATTGATCTGCTTTTGATCTGCTTTTGATCCGCTTTTGATCAGATCTCGAACAGATTTAAACAGCTCTATAACAGTTTTTGATTAGAAGTTAACAGAACACGTAGTGATGATGATTATGTGGATAGGACTAATGGGGCATTGGAAGTGATTGAGAATAAAGCTGGTCGAGAGCTGTCTAAAGCTATTCAAGAGTTGTTTAAAGTTGTTCGAGAGCTGTTCGAGACCTGTTCGAAAGCTGTTGCAGAGACATGATCAAACGCTGATTAAAAGCAGATCAATTTTTATTTCACAAATGATTTCGCAAAGGTCAAAGGTCATGTGGTTAATAATGAGTAGTAATGTGGGCTGTGAAAAAGTGGGCTAGAACTGTCATAGCTTATCTACTAACCTTTTTTGGTTTGAATTCTGGGAAGTTTTATTTCAACCGTGGCATTTTTAACACTTTAACATCGGTTGTACTCTTCAAAAACTGATAGTGTTCACGTGATCACTCCATTTGTTCGCTGTACAAACTATAACATACATGGTACACCGCACGTACAATATAGTAGTTCTATCCATGGTAACATATGTATCTCTGGTCGATAAGGGCCAAAGATGAAACAACGAACTTATATTCAAATTGGACAAAACACAAAGACTCCTCGGTGGTTTGGGAATAACGGGAAATATAAAAACAACTACAGCTGTCACGGATACCAAGTTTGACCTTTCGCCATTACAATACGTTATAATGGGGGAGGCTGGAATGGCTCTACAATGGCTACAGGACTCACCACTCTATGAAGAACATCATAAACTGGGATTGGAACATATGGGAGGTAACATGGTTGACACGAGAACAGACCACATGACTGCCAAATATAGTTTCAACAAAGATCTGAGGATAATAATTAAGAACCGGAATAAGTTAAATATAAGTACATAAGTAGACAGTCAAAAACCGAAGGCGGAACTAGAGCTGGTATATACAGAAAAAGTACCATGAAAGGAAGGAATACTTCTATATTCCAGGCAAAAATCTATGCAATATTCGAATGTGCGAGAAATAACAATATGGAAAATAATCATAATATAATCAGGCAGTCAAGGAGCCCTTAAGGCTCTAAGGAGCCCAAAGGTGACATCTAGACTGGTATGGGAATGCAGCGAAGAACTTAAAAAGTTCGCGACTTACAATAATGTAACCTTATCGTGGGTACCACAAAGGCATCTCTAGAAACGAAAAATCTGACGAGCTTGCATGAAGTAGATCGTCAATCTCACTAATCCGTCCAGAACGAGCGATAGAAGTACCAAAACGTACGTTCAAGAACCATACAAAAGACACAAATTACACCGGGAAAAAATTCCTGGACTACTACATGGTAAAAAGTTGAAGTTTAATGAGCAGGAATCAATTAGGAATTAGCACAGAGCTCCTCACGTGACACATTCCCACCAAAGAGCACCTAAAAAAATAAGGTTACTACAAAAACGAGCACCTAAACAAAATGAGGTTACCACAATGGTGAAATTAAATGCAGACAATGCAATAAAGGGACCGAGAATGCATTTCACAATACTGTGGGGCACGGAAGGCAAATAATATATGGAAAACGTAAACTGAAAGCAGAAGACTAATGTAAAGAGGCATTAAATAACCTATACAAACTAGTACAGGAAAAATTAACTGACTCAGTGCAGTAGACAATGAGATGAGAGATAACGCAATAAGCCCACGAGGCTGCAGTATAAATCCGGTTGATAAACTACGGCCCCGGAAAAAAAAACACATACATGAATGTTAATAAATATTCCCAAATACAAGATAAATGAAGAACAAACCTCCTATATCACGGAAACGTAGTGCAGTTCAAGAATATTGTAATTAGTTACTTGTCTTTCGCATGGTGTTCATAGTTAGATTACTATTTACTGTAACTTAGGCGCCACAACATCTATTCAAGCGTGAGAGTATGTTAATTATTATGATGACTTCCATTTTCACTATATGGCACGGGCATGACGCATTCATTCGACGTGTAAAGTTTTTTTATAACGGAGCTATGTGTAAGAATGGACCTAAAAGTAAGCATACAGAACGACTAGCAATAAATTATTTATTTTTTTAAATCTTCAAAGGTATGAATCAATGAAAATTATGTTTATTTTTATAGATTATTAGACCTTGAAAGATTTTTTTAAATGTTGGTCTCTAATGTTTTTGTATATTACATTTTATTGACTTACCTGGGAAATTTTGTAATTTCTAATAAATCAATTCAAATATTATTTATACCAATTAAATTAATAACAAATCGCACAATGATTGACAATATTATAAGCTTCTTCCTTATTGTTTACATTTATAGGTCAGCTAGTACTGAGTGTAACAAAAACTAAATAATTTTCAAACCATATGTTCCTTTATTCGGTTACAGGTTATTTCGAAATATAAATTATTGACATGAATACAGACATTGAAATTCAATATCGTCGTAAGGAGTGTTGCCTCATTTTTGTTAAGTAAGAAAAAAATATATAAATAACGAAAACTAAATATACATATATATTTTGACTTAAAAATAATATATCAGTGTAAATTAAATACCCTGTGGTAGTTTTTATACTATTTCCAAAATAATTAAATTCTAGTTAGAAACCCTCGTCTACAATTCAAACGTTGTCGAGCTACAGTGAGCAATTAAAAAAAAAAAACTGTTCCATTCAACTGTGCAGTTTAACCTTATTTTTTTAATTTTATTGTATCTTATAGAAACTATATTATCTATCGCAATCACATAAAATATGTATTTTTTCTTAATAAAATCTGAAATAATAATTTTTATATAAATCACATTTGTTTAATACCTACACTGAACAGGTATTTTACTTTTTAGCAAAAAACTAAAGATTCAGATTTATAAATATTTTATTTGGAAAACACCTAATTTTTAATTTCTTTTAAAGCGGCTATTTTAGTGTGTTGTTTAAAAATAACAATAACGTCTACAATAAAATCATCTACAATAAAAACATCTGCAATAAAATGGTCTACAATAAAACCGCCTATAATGAAATCATTTATAATAAAATTGTCTACAATAAAAAATGTTACAGTGAAATCGACTACAATCAAATCATCTACAATAGAATCGTCTACAATAACATTGTCTACAATATCATTGTCTACAATAAAATCGTCTCTAATCAAATTGTCTACAATAAAATCTTTTACAATGAAATCGTCCACAATAAAATAATCTACAATAAAATCGTCTAAAATAACATTGTCTAGAATAAAATCGTTTCTAATGAAATTGTCTACAATAAAATCTTTTACAATGAAATCGTCCACAATAAAATAGTCTACAATAAAATAGTCTCTAATGAAATTGTCTACAATGAAATCGTTTACATAAACAATTATCTTCAATAAAATCTTTTACAATAAAATTATCTTCAATAAAATCGTCTATAATAAAATTATCTACGATAAAATCGTTTACAATAAAAATTTTTATAATAAAATCGTCTACAACAAAAGTGTCTACAATAAAATCGTCTACAATAAAATCGTCTACAATAAAATTATCTACAATAAAATCGTCTACAGAAAATTATCTATAATAAAATCATATACGACAGAATTATCTACAAAAATCGTCTCTAATGAAATTGTCTACAATAATATCGTCTACAATAAAATTGTATACCGGGTGACACAGGGACATGGATCACCCTATAACTTTTTTAGTTATGGGTCGATCTTACTGAAATTTTACGTGAATATATTAGATGTAATTTCAGATTTTTTGACGTACACAAACAATATGGCCGACTTGCAGTTTCGCCGGAAATGGGACCAAAATTTTTCCAATGGTCAAAAATCACTTTGACAGGAAATTATAATTCTCAAAAAAAATTTATTTTCGGTGTACTTTGCTATAAATCTGTAAAATCTTTTAAAAATGAAATAGGAGTCCACAAAAAGTGTTACTTTTTTTAAAGATCTGCTGTGGTCTAATTTATAACAATTTTACCAAAATAGCAACACAATTTTGGACCAAACTCATTTTTTTTTAAATGACCAGGACTTTTTTAAAGCCCATTTTGATACGAATAAATTGATATACCATGCACCCACGTTCTGCTATACATAAATTTTTAAATAAAACAAAAAAGTCAAAATTCAAATTTTTGTTATTCTTTTTTCTCAGTGTAGGTAAAATTGTTATAAATTAGGCCACAGCTAATCTTTAAAGAAAAAAAAACTTTTTGTGGATTCCTATTTCATTTTTAAACGATTTTACAGATTTATAGGAAAGTACACTGAAAACATTTTTTTAATTCTAATTTCCTGTCAAAGTAACATTTGACTATTGGATGGTATGCATTTTGACCCGTACAATCCGAATTTATCAAAATATACAGGGTGTTGCATTTAAAAATAAAAATTTTGACCCAAAAAATCTGAAATTACATCTAATACATTCGCTTAAAATTTCATTAAGATCGACCTATAAATAAAAAAGTGATCCATGTCCTTGTGTCACCCGGTATAGTGAAATTGTCTATAATGTAATCATGTACAATAAAATTATCTAGAATAAAATCTCCTATAATAAAATCGTCCACAATAAAATAGTCTACAATAAAATCGTCTACAATAAAATTGTCTACAATAAAATTGTCTACAATAAAATCGTCTGCAATAAAATTATCTACATAAAATCGTTTACAATAAAATTGCCTATAATGAAATTGTCTCCAATCAAATCGTTTACTTGAAAAATTCTGTACAATAATAAATGTTACAATAAAATAATCCACAATAAAATCGTCTGCAATAAAATTATCTATAATAAAATCGTCTATAATGAAATTGTCTATTATGTAATCATTTACAATAAAATTGTCTAGAATAAAATCTTGTGCAATGAAATTGTTCACAATAAAATAGTCTACAATAAAATCGTTTACAATAAAATTGTCTATTATCATGAAATTGTCTAAAATCAAATCGTTTACTTGAAAAATTCTGTACAATAATATGTTTTACAATAAAATCATTTACAATAAAATCGTCTATAATGAAATTGTCTATAATGTAATCATTTACAATAAAATCGTCTAGAATAAAATCGTTTACATTAAAATCGACTACAATAACATTGTCTACAATAAAATCGTCTTTAATGAAATTGTCTATAATGAAATCGTTTACATAAAAAATAGTCTACAATAAAATTTTTTACAATGAAATTATCTACAATAAAATTATCTATAATAAAATCGTCTACAACAAAATTGTCTACAATAAAATCGTCTACAATAAAATTATCTATAATAAAATCGATTATTCTCTTAAGAATTTATACTTGTTTCGTTTATTTCGTCTTCATTAATTAGGGTGTTTTTTAAAGTATCATTAGTTTGACGATTTTAATCATATATTTGATGCCGTTAGGATAAAAAAAGCTTCCATTATTATTAAAATTTAATAAACCTTATTTTGATGGTTTACTTTTTATAATACAGTGTTTATAAAAAATTAAAAGGTTCATTTAGTAAATAAATATATACAACCGTTGGTAGGCATGTTCTAATATAATTTCACGGCAATTTAAGGTTAATTGCTGGTCAAAGAAAAGCTTGAAGAATACCATTAAGTTATTAGACTCTATTACTTATTTTCCTATTTTTAATATGCAAGTATATAATTTTACGTGTCAGAGATACCGGCTGTAATTTGACGTAACAACTGATGTCGACTATGCAAATGGAAATAATTTGTTTCCTTTTGAAATGTGACAAGAAATATACGTAGTAATAATAGCAGACTAACTTCATGCTATTAATAAAATTTTACGGGACCTTTCTAAACAATTCATACAAATGTATTTTTTCTATAAGCGTGCGGAAAGTTACAACTTTCCGCACTTGTTAGGAAAATAATTATTTTAGATGTTAATAGTTTGTTTAGTTTAATGGAACACTGTATATCTGTAAAAACTAAAAAAAGATGATTTTAAACTTTACAAGATATTTTCGAAATTATTTTACGATGCATATTTTAAAAGTATGAAAATAGAATTTGATAAAGATTTTTGATAATTATTATATAGAGTGGCGCTAATTTAAATGAACACTATTGGGACTTCGAAAATACAAAATTGGTTAAATGGGAAATGCATATTTTCAGACGACTTTAATGTTTTTTTTCAAAATGAAAATATCAGGACCCATTTCCGAGATATTTGGAGAAAACTAAAATTGACGATTTTCGTTTTGTTTAATATTTGTTTTTTTTCTATTTTTAAAAATTAAGGTGTTAATAAAATAAAAACAAAAATCGTCAATTTCGGTTTTTACCAAATATCTTGGAAACCAGACCTGATATTTTAATTTTGAAAAATTCCCAATTTTTAAATAAAAAAAGTGGAAAAAATTGTTGGAAAAACGTTTCAAACAAAGGAAACAGTAAAAAATTACAGCAAAAACAAGTGGGGGAAAAAGTGGGAAAAAAGTTGGAATAAAGGGAAAAAAGTTTAAAACAAAGGAAAGTGTAGGGAAAAATTGGGAAAAAAATGGTAAAAAATGTAAAAAAAGTTGGAAAATTTTTTTTTAAACAAAAATAAACAAGTAAATAAGTGAAGGAAAACTAAGATCAGGACAAAAAAGTGGGAAAAACAATTAGTCTTAGCTTTGTTTGGGTAGTTCAGGTCAGGGGAGTAGAAGAAAAAAAGTTGGGAGAAAAAATGAAGAAAAATTTTTAAATATAAATAAATTGGTAAAAAAGTAGGGAAAAAAGTAAGATAAACATTAAAAAAAAAACAGGAATAAGAAATTATTTTTTATTTTTCAAGTAAACCTTCCATTTTTAATTTTTTCTAAAATATACATTTTCTGTACGGGAAAAATTGGGAAAAAAAAATAAGAAAAAAATTAAAAAAAAGTTAAACATAAATAAACTGGTAAACAAGTGTAGAAAAAAAGATCAGGACAAAAAGTAAAAAAAGAATTTAGTCTTAGTTTAGCGTAAAAGGGTAAGAAAAGGAATTGGATAAAATGTTTAAAAAAAACAATAATAAATAATTATTTTTTATTTTTCAAATAACACTTCCGTTTTTAATTTTTTCTAAAATATGCATTTTCTGTACTGGAACAATTGGTCAAAAAACATGAAAAAAAAAGTGAGAAAAAAATTTTTAAACAAAAATAAACTAGTAAAAAAGTGGAGAAAAAAAGATTAGAACAAAAATGTGGGAATAAAATAGTCTTAGCTTAGGGTAGTTCAGGTTAGGGGAGTTATAGTTGTGGTCTCTCCCTATTCTCACAATCACAATTTTATATCTAAAATTTTGAAAAAATTCTTAAATATAAAATATTGTTTTCTCTTTCTATCAACATTCGGCAAGTTTTAATAACGTTGATAATTTTTATGTTACAGGGGTTAAACGAAATGAAAACTAAAATTTTAAAGAAAAAAATGTACTTTATATCTCATACCAAAATAAATAAATAATATATTAAAATGAAATTTATACCATTGAAAGGGGAATAAAAATTAATATAAATAAGAATTTTTTCAAAAGTTTTTAGCCTGAATTGTGACCTTGAGAAAAGGGAGAGACCAAAGGAGGGAAAATTAAAAAATCCTTGTAGTTATGGTCTCGCCGGATTTTCACGGCCACAATTTTTGATATAAAATTTTGAAAAAATTCATAAATATAAAATATTGTTTTTTCTTTCTATCAACAGTCAGTAAGTTTTAATAATGTTGATAGTTTTTATGTTACAGGGGTTAAACGATATGAAAACTAAAAATTTAAAGACAAAAATGCATTTTAAATCCCATAAAAAAAATAAATAAATAATATATTCATAGAAAATATCGATACTTTTTGCAGTTCCGAGTCCGGCATTAGCCGGTCATCATGAAGCAATAGGATTAAATTATTAGTATTTTCGTGTGCACCGCAAAAAGGTAGGAGAAAAAAATTGAACAAAAATTTTGAAATATAAAGAAATTGGCAAAAAAGTAGGGAAAAAAGTGAAGTAAAAGGTTTAAAAAACAGGAATAATTAATTAGTTTTTATTTTTCAAATAAAACTTCCCTTTTTAAATTTTTCTAAAATATACATTTTCTGTGCGGGAAAAAATGAGAAACAAAAATTTGTTAAACAAAAATAAACTAGTAAACAAATTTGGGAAAAAAGTAGGAAGAAAAATTTACTCTTAGCTTAGGGTAATTCAGGTTTATTATAGGAAGAGTATTATTATTATATGATTATTATTTGCCTTTGAAAAGATTTTTACTTGTCTCTTTTAATTTAAAAAAATACAAAGGTAGTATCCATAAAAATTCTTCACGTAATATTGAATATCCTACATGGGCATCGGCAATAAATAATTGGCTTTAAATTAAATTAAAGGACGCATGTAGATGTCTTTCGAAGTGGAGGGCAGGTCTCGAACGACTAATAGAGACATATAAATTTGGTTGATTTATCGAAGCCACCCACGAAACTGATTAACTGTACAACAAGAATATCAATTGAATAATTAATGGGTGGATTGTTAATTTAATATTGTTTTATCATAGGTTTAGCGAGATAATTAATAAAATGATGAATAAGTATATGAAATCTTTTATATTTTTTATAAGAAATAACGAGATTTGTACCCACCCATTTATTCTAAGTATACAGAGTGGCGAACAAAATTTCTAAGATAATATACACAATTTTTTAGAAATTACCTGTAGATTTGTTTTTTAAACTGAAACTTCACATATTTTTTTAGTTAGATTTAAAGTTACTTTTATTTTGAATTTTGAATTGAAATTATTATTATTTAATTAAGTTAATTTTTACGTTGGAATTAAAATCAAGTTGGGCGCCAGACTCTTTGTTTCAAAATAATTAATCGTTGACTTTTGACATGATATTTATTAATGTCGTATTAGACTATAAAAAAATTTTGATGTCTAATTTATGAGTTTTTTATATCTTTATCATAAACATATTCGAATTTAATTTACCTTTTTTTCAATTTTCGTAGTCAATAATATTTTTGTTTACCATTTGAATTATCTTTCTTTATTTATAAAATTTTATACAATTGTCATGAATTGAAAAATATTGTTTGAAGAATTTCCGCGTGGTATATTCAACCTTTTACGGACTATAAGCAAATCTAAAACACCAATAACGTTTTATTTGCAAAGTGTTTGCTGAAATTGAATTTTCGTTTAAAATTTACATAGTTTCGTTCGGCTTTAAGGCACGAAGTCTGGTCATAGGGCACAGACAGAAATCAATAAAATTTAATAGTAATAGAATTCAAGGGGAATAGTTATTAACTTATTTTAGCGCAATACATTCCAACAAATTAAATTTATCACATTCCATCTGCTAGTAAATGTCTGATTCTGATTTTGGCTAATGATTTAATAGACGAACTATTTCGACTTATGTCTAGAACTAAATTAGAGGTCAATGTACAAGGCTAATTTAAAATTATTTTGTCGATTTGTATATAGTCATAAAATAATTTACTTTCTCGCTATTTATGTCTAGTATTTTTTTCTTCAATCCAAAATTTATTCAAACATTTTCTCATGGACCATACAATTTTCGCGTCCCGATAAGTATCAGAACAGAGTATGTAATTGGAAGCTTTTATTTATTTAAATAGAAAACAATAGAAAACAAGAAAAAACAAAGAACAAAGTTTAAAAAAAAACCGAAAAACGCTAAAACTCGTTAGTAAAAACATCGAAAACTATCCCAAAAAAAGAAAAGCTCAAAAAACTGCAAAAAATAGTACAAAAATTAAAAAAATAATTGCAAAAATCAAAAAATAAAAAATCTCAAAAAATAGCAAAATAAAAATAAAAAAATGTGAAAAAATCTAAAAAAAAATTTAAAACAATTGCAACTGCAAATAATCGGAAAGAAATTGATAAAAAATCACCAAAAAAAACGAAAACAGTTGTAACCATCTAAAAAAATTTAAAAAAATTGAAATCATTCGACATAACTGAAATAAATCAGAGGAATAAGAAAAAATCAGAAAACAAAAAAAAATGGAAAATATCGAGAAAAAAAAGAAATCATTGGAAAAAGGTGAAAAAATCTGAAATTATTGGGAAAAGATTAAAAAAAAATTGTAAAATAGGAAAATATCCAGAAAATCAAAAAATTTAAAAAACCGAAAAAAAAACGCAAAAAGTCAAAAAAAAGCAAAAAACACTAATGATAACGAAAAATTGCAAAAAAATGGTAAAAAAGTGCAAAAAATCGGAAAGAATTAAAAAAAAATTAAAAATATGAAAGATCTGAACTTAATCGCAAATAATTACAAAAGAATCTCAAACAAAAACGTTAAAAAAAGCGTAAAAAATCGAAACAAAATAATAATAATAAAATTTTCTCCACGAGTATCCACGAATACTTTTTCAGATATTTAATGTTAAAATTTAAAATTTTGACATTTTGTTATTTTTGGCAGTGGGCAGTTGGAGAAATAATTTTGACTGTTCTGAATAGAATTTTTTAATGGCTTTCAAATGACATATTGCAAGTCATATTCCGTGACATATTGCATCTGTCATTTTTTTTACGTTTATTTACAATTTTTTAGGATTGTTCACGATTTTTCATGATTTTTTACGTTTTTATCCATTTTTTTCTATCTGTCTCAATTTTTGAAATTATTTACGAAATTCTATGATTTTTTGAGTGTTTTTTACGGTTTTTTTACTGTTTTTTACAATTTTTTACGATTTTTCACGATTTTAAATTTTTAAAAATTATTTACGAAATTTTACGAATTTTTGCGTTTTTTACGATTTTTTTTTACATTTTTTACAATTTATTAAGGTTTTTTAGGATTTGTCACGTTTTTCTCTGATTTTTTCCACTTTTTCTATCTTTCTCAAATTATTTACGAAATTTTACGACTTTTTGCTTATTTTTACGATTTTTTTACGTTTTTTTTACGATTTTTTACGTTATTTCACGATTTTTCAATGTTTTTCATGATTTTTTACGAATTTTTCCATTTTTTTTCTATCGTAAAATATCATGAAAAATATTGAAAAATCGTGAAATAACGTAAAAAATCGTAAAAAAGTGTAAAAATGCGTAAAAAAAGGAAAAACCCGTAAAAACGTCGTAAAAACCAAGCAACCATTTTTTTCTCTTTCTCATTTTTTAAATTATTTACGAAATTTTACGACTTTTTGCCTGTTTTTTACGATTTTTTTGTTTTTTTAAAATTTTTTACGATTTTTCATATTTTCCATTTTTTTCTTAATTTTTTAAGTTATTTACAAAATTCTACCACCTTTTGCCTGTTTTTTACGATTTTTTTACGTTTCTTTACAATTTTTTACGAACATGAAAAAAAAATCTAATGACCTGTTTCGATATTTTTAAAAATGGCGGAAATATAATTTTTTTTTGATATTTCACCTCCGTAGCTCGGATAAAAAAGTTTTATACAAATTAATTTTATAATAATAACTAGATTATGAAAAAAGTGTAAAGACCTGTTACAATATTTTCAGAAATTGTGGATATGAATTTTTTGAAATTTCAACCCCCTCCAGTTCCACCCATGAAGGTCAAATCGAAAAAAGTTTTAAGCGAAATAATTTTATTATAATTAGGACATGAAAAAAGTCTTGTGACCTTTTTCGATAATTTTAAAAATGGCGGAGATTTTTTTTAAATTTCAACCCCCTTACAGTTAGAATGCCCAAAAACAATAGGGTTCCTCACGTAGATTCGAGAAAGCGATTCTCAATGGAATTTTTGAAATCGGACGAGTTTCTTGAGTTACATCCATCCATCCAGACCGACGGACATGAAAATTTTTTTCACCTAATCGTGTTGTGGGTGGCTCAAAACATCGAGAAAAGTCATTTTAAGCAAAAAAATTTTCAAATTTTTTTATGATTTTAATACTTCCGGTGGGGACCGAAGTAATTTGTTTTTTTTACATATTTTAATTTGATTTTTAAATTACCGGTCAGTGAGATCCGATAGTAGTACCAATGTATTATCAATTACGGGTTAATAAAACATGGATATACATGTTCCTTCTTGTGAAAAGGTACCGTCATAAACTAAACTATTAGTTTTTTTATTACAAAGTGGCTTATCTCTACTAATATAATAAAATATCCAGTTTAATGTGCTAATCATTTAATTACTGCTTTAAAGAATTGAATTAAAGTATAAGATAATAAATTTATCTTCCTGTTGCTCCAGTTGGATTTGTAATTATAGTTGCGTTTTCCATTGCAGCTCGTCTTGCAGCAATTGCAGCATTTCTCATTAAAGACAATCGAAATTGCATTAACATTACTAGGTACGTTGCCATTGAAGTGATAGACTAAAATAATAATACTTATTAGACGCTTAAAAACACAAAAACGGTTAATATAAGTTTAACCATTTATCCAGATTATTCTAGCTGTTCGCTTCATAAGAATTTAGTGCGGTGTTGTCAACATGAAAATCGGAATTTTGCAATACCATGTGATTTTTTTTTATGTTGTTAGAGAGCAAATATTTTATGATTTCTAGAGAATTTTATTTATTATAATAATGATGATGGTACTTATACATACCGATGAAATCAGTTTTCTATTTATATTAGCATAACCATTTAAGTTCATTATGGGAGGATTCTTATCAATAGCTGTTAAAAACATATTAACTTCTCTCCTTGTTCTTAGATCTACAGCTCCTTAAATATTAAAATTATATTTCAATTTTTTTATATTTTTTGAAAATTATATAGTTGTTTTTTACCTAAATTGACACTTAATAGTCTTTCTCGAAACTCTGCTCCCATTTTGTGTGTCGTTTGATGTGCTACGTTGCAGATAATAAACAGCAATGTTAAACAGTAAAAGGATATAATAAATAAGCCTGCCTCTTTGAATGATAGACCATGGTCTAAGATCTCTGTTAGGCATCCATAACTGGCTACTACTGTTGTAAGTAAGACAAGGACGCAGTACATAGCGTACATTCCACTATAAGCTTTTCCTAAAAAAGATACAAATACAAGAATATATTTATGCAAAAGTAATTAATAAAAAAAATATATTTTCTACGCCTATGTAAGTAAACGTCAAAAATTGCACTGTCAACATTCCTTGTAAGTGACATTTAACAATAACATGCACATTTTTATTGAAAAAAAAAAATTTAATTGAAAGCATGTTGCCCCTAAATGTAGGCAATACTTTTTACGATATCTAATTTGAATGTATTAGGTTGCCCCTAAATGTAGGCAATACTTTTTACGCGAATAATAAAATGTAAGTAGGCTACTTAGTTCCAATTTTTAGCAGCGTAGAAAAAGTACGGTACGTAACTCGAGTTGTAAGTCCATTACGCACTCGTGAAAAACGGTCTACTTACAACTCTTGTTGCGTAATATACTATATCAACAACAATTTCAGGCGTAGATATAAAGTTGTGTTTCAGTCACGTGATTTTGCATAAAAAAGTTGTTTTAATATTAAATAATTATTATTATTTGTTATAAACAATATTTGAGTGTCACAATAATTTTTTTCTAATACAACTAAAAATTACAAAAATGCAACAGAGTGGGGAAAAAATTTTTTGTAGTTTTTTTTTGAAAATTCAATAAAAAATGCAGAATTTTTTTTTTCTCCACTTTGTCGCATTTGTAATTTTTAGTAGTATTAGAAAAAAAATATTGTGACACTCAAATATTGTTTGTAACAAATAATAATGATTGTTTATTATTTTAAATCCAAATATAGTTTTTAGCTTAATTACATAAATAGTCATATATAATGTAAAATATTTAAATGTAAATAAGCACTAAAGGAACAAAAAATATTTTAAAAAAAAACGACAGGTAATTAAAATTATTATAGTGAAGTTCAAATTCTGTGAAAAATGTATATGGGTAAAATTAAACAATATAATAATATTTTGTTATCTAATAGGTGTCAAAAACCATAAATTGTTGTTGTAAAAACTGTTACTAAAATATCAAGTTTCGGAAAAAAAATTATTAGACCAAAAATTCAAGATACGGTTTAAAAACCATCTTTTTTAATTCGTTAAAAATTTTTTTTCAAAAATTAAATAAATTTCCAAAATGAGAAAAAAAAATGCCACTTTGTCAAATTCTTTATTTTTTGCGGCGTTGCTAAATTGTTAAATTTGTAAAAACTAAATAAAATTTATTAAAATAATAAAAAAATTGCGAAATGTTTAACAAAAATCAAAAAAATGTTTAGAAAACTTTTTGAAGGGTTGCAAATTTTAAATTAAACGGTTACTATTTTTCGAAAAATTATTTGCCATGTGACCAAGTTTTTAAAAACATTGTCACTGAATTTTGAAAAAACTATTAAATATAAGACAACATTTATGATATTGACATTTTTTTATCCTAAATCTCCTAAAATTTCTAGACAAATCGCTATATCTTACGGAAATTTTTAGCACTACTGCAATTTTTTGAAAAATAATTTTAAAATTATTTGCGATGTGACCAAATTTTTAAAAACATTGTCACGTAATTTCTAATTAAATAAGAAAATATTTGTGACATTGCCATTTTTTTTTATCTTAAATCTCCTATTTTTTTGACCTTTTCAAAAATTTACGTTTTGGAGATATTTTATAATATCTCATAAATTTTTGAAATTAACCAACATTCTGCATAGGTTAATTTTTGAGAACATCCTTCAACTCGAAAAACATTTTTGAGCATTGCTAAAGTTTAGAAAAATTATCGCAATATAATCAAAATCTATTTGTTTTGGGGTGTTGCCAATTTTTCGAAAATTTCCCTAAACTCGGGGATGTATTGTGATGTCACTAAATTTTCGACAATAGGAACTAACGTTGTGCAATGTGAGCAATTTTTAAAAAAAAATTCATAAACATTTTTTTTTGTTTCTAAAGATTAGAAACTTTTTTTAAAATAGTGAAAAATTAAATTTTTTAAAAAATTCACTAAATTAAGATAAAAGGATAATATAAGGATATGAGGATTTTATAGCGTCATTGTCAAAGATCTTGAACTTAAATTTATTTTCACATGTTTGTCAATTTTTCGAAAATTTTCCCAAATTTGGTGATAATTTGTATCACTAAATTTTCAAAAACACTGAACCAGCGGTCTACGATATTTTTAAAAAACTTAATTCAATAACAGTTTTTATTTGTTGCTAAAGTTTAGTGAAAAATCAGTGAAATGTGTTTAAATTTTCAAAAAAATTCCAGCATTCAGAGGATCTTCTAGTGATTTTGTCAAAATTTCCCTAAAATCTTGAAAATCGTTTACAGAGATATTTTTGCGATCTTTATAACTTTTCCAAAATTTTCCCAAATCTGGTTGTATTTAGTTTTATCACTAAATTTTGGAAAACATTAATCAATTGAAATGTGGTTAAATTTTCAAAAAAATCCTTGATTCTGAGGACATTCTAGTGACGTTGTCAAAACTTTGCTTAAAATCTATTAAATTTATTTTGCGATGTTGCCAAGTCTGGTGATATATTGTTCGAAATTTTGGAACAATTAAACTAACGTTCTGCGATGTTACCAAGTTTTTTAAAAACTCTAATTTAAGAATAATTTATATTTATTGTCAAAGTTAGTGAAAAATCATTGAAATCTGGTTAATTTTTCAAAAAAAATTTTTGATTCTTAGGATATTCTAGTGACCTTGTTAAAACTTCCCTAAAATCCTGAAAATAGTTTAAATTTATTTTGCGACGTTCCCTATTTTTCGAAAATTTCCCTAAATCTGTTGGTTTCTTGTATAACTAAATTTTCGAAATCATTGAACCAACGTTCTGCGACGTTACCAAATTTTTTAAAAACTCGAATTTATTAACAATTTATATTTATTGCCAAAGTTAGTGAAAAATTATTAAAATCTGGTTATATTTCCAAAAAGAAAAAATCTTAATTCTAAGGATATTCTAGTGACCTTGTTAAAACTTTCCTAAAATCCTGAAAATTGTTTAAGTTTATTTTGCGATGTTGCCTATTTTTCGAAAATTTCCCTAAATCTGTTGATTTGTTTTATAAATTTTCGAAACCAATGAAAAAATTTCCTTGTTTCTACGGATATTCTAGCGACATTATCAAAACTTTCTTAAATCTCTGGAAATCATTTAAATTTATTTTGCTATGCTGCCCATTTTTCGAAATGTACCCTAAATCTAATGATACTGGGATGTTACGAAATTTAGTGAAAAATAATAATTGACATGTGGTTAAATTTTCAAAAAACGTCAAAACTTCCCTAGAATCCTAAAAATTGTCCATTTTTCGAAAAATTTCCTAAATCTAGGGATATTTCATAACTTAATTAAATTTTCGAAAACTTTTGGTTTGTTGCTTAAGTTTAGAAATCCTTTATAAAATTATTTAAATGGAGTAAAATTTTTAGAAAAAACGTAGATCAGCTTCTTAACATTACTTTCTACAAATACATAATGATAACTGACATGCAATAACTTATTTACTTCCTGTCAAATTTATTAAGTTACAAAATATGCATTTCCTTTTTCCAAATCTAAACACTGCATAGGAAACGCAGCAAAAAAAACCGGAAACAGTATTTTGTATGATTAACATAATAAAACGTTTCGACGAACAGTTCTGGACTAGCACAATTGACCAGAACTCATATTACAGTTAGAAAATATATAAATATATAGGGTGTTTTATGTATCTTTATTATGGAAAATATATATAATCATTTTTTTCTGTTTTTTTTTGTTTTTTTTTTATTTTTTCTTAAAAAGAACCACCCATATACTGAATTTTAGTAGAGTAGAATGTTTTTACTATTTTATTAAGAAAGGTTGGTTAAAATTAAGAATTTAAAAATATTTATATTTAATCTAGTGTCTACAAAATTAGGGGTGGAAAATGGATCCTTGGTCACTACTGAACCCCAGTGGCGCAACCAGAATTACCTATTAGGAGAAGTATTACGAGGATATATTACAGAAAACTTTGTAAAACAAAACATATGTAAGGGTGTGGAGGGGGTTTAATCCTTAAATCCTCCTGGCTGCGCCACTGTTGTAGCCCACTAGAAGAAACTGGAGAATAACTATTTATTTTAAAATTAGTAGTTTTACTAACATCACTTGAAATGTATTCATTTCTTTCAATCCAATTTTAAACTCTAACACCCTGTATTTTAAATATAATTTACCTGCATGATTTGGCACAAGGAATTTTCCATATGCCAATCGAATTTTAAGCCGTATAAAAAATGTCTTTTAACGACTTCTAGTAATACATTTAATTCAATATGCAATGAAGATAAATAAATAATAAATGTAGACAATAAAGTGATTAGTCCGATACTGTACGAGCGCCAGGTACTTATATGTAAATCTTGTCACTTTCTATTCAAAAAGCAACATTAAAATCCTACACACGATTAAACGACCTGCAAAACTGCCTATTGAACTCATTCTATTAAAACACCTGTTTGCCACACGAACGATGAAGCATTCCTAATGTTACAACTTCTAGTTTATTCATTTTCTATGGTATTAAATTTGCACGTTTAAACAACTTAAATTAGTGGTTGTTCATTTTAAAATCTACAAATGAAGAAAAATCTAAAAAAATTGCACTTTGGACTTTGTCAAAAATAGCGCTGGGTATTGTATCGTAGATTGTTAAATATTATTATTAGTTGTTGGTAAAATACCGTAAAAATTAAATTTGGAACTTTTTTATAATTTTTTTATGATTATGAAAAGCATCAAAGATAGTTTTTTATATAATAAGTTGATTTTAAATTTCTAACAAAATTCGACTCAATAAAATAAAAATAATAAAAGATATTGGAATCTGTGTAACATTATTTGAAGGCCAATAGAAAATATTATAAGTATGAATTTTTTCCAAATTTTTGAAAAATAATTGTAAATTTGAGAAAAGGAAGAGACTGAAAAAAATCTTAAGCGTTGAAGTATCTCCCTTCTCTCTTATTTACAGTTTTTTTTTTTCAAAAATTTTTAAAAAATCTCGCTTATAGCAAACTGTACCATCCTTTGTCTTTTAATACATTTAATATTTTTTTCTGGTTTTTGTAATAAGATTGTAATAACAAGACTTTAAAATTCTTTTAACTTGATAACATGAAAACTATAACAGATATTAAAATGTGCCTAACGGTATGTAAAAGAGTAAAAAATATTATAAGTGTAAATTTTTTCGAATTTTTTAAAAAATAATTAGAGATTTGAGAAAAGGAAGAGACTGAAATAAAAATAAAAAAAATCTTTATCGTTGAAGTCTCTACCTTCTCTCATATTTACAGTTTTTGTTTAAAAATTTTGAAAAAAATCTCGCTTATAGCAGTCTTTTTTGTCTTTTAAACAACGTTTAATTCATTTTAATAAATCGTTTAATTCATTTTGATAAATTTTATAGTTTTTAGAATAATAGTGTAATAAGAAAATTTTAAATTTCGACTCTAAAAAATGAAAAAAAAAAAAATCGGTTGTGTCGCCCCAAAAGTTTTTAAGGGCTTTCAAATGACATATTGCAAGTCAAATTCCGTGACATATTGCATCTGTCATTTTTTGATAGTGACACTTCCGTTTGACAGATGTCGTACAAAAACTAATGGGTTCTTTCGACGGGTAACCCATATACCAAATTTCAGCACAATCCGATTAAACGTGTGGTCTCGATTGTGGAACAATACACACAGACAGACAGACTTCCATCTGGAAATGGTCTTAATCATCACAGGTGACCTCAAAATGGATATTTCCATATTTATCTCGAAAATTGTTTTTAGCGCGTTCACAATATTTTCCCTTCTCAGTGGTGGGTCGGGAAAGTAAAAGGGAGAATTATAAAAAACATTAAATAATGTAGAAAAATAAAGTAAAACATGGACAAATAGGGACAAATATAGAAAAATGAGGAAAATAGCAAAAAATAGGGGAAGGTAGGAAAAATAGGGAAATATAGACGAAAATAGAAAAAAACAACAAAAAAATAGCGATTGTGAAAAATAGGGAAAAACAAAAAAAAAAGAGCAAAATAGGAAAATATGAGTAAACATGAAAAAATAGAAAAAACAATGAAACAAAAAAGGAAAAAAACAATGAAAACCAGGATAAAAATGGAACAAATATGAAAAATAAAAAAAGGGAAAAATAGAAACAAACGGCAAATGGGGAAACTTAGAGAAATGGAGAAATAAGACGAAATAGTGAAAAATGGAAAAAAATATTGAGTAATAAGGAAAAATAATAAAAAATTATGACAAATAGTGAAAAATAATTAGAAACATGGAAAAATAGAGAAAAAATAATGAAAAATAGGGAACATTGTGAAAAAATTTGAAAAATAGAAAAAATTAGAAACAAATATGGCAAATCAGGGAAAAATGGCGAAATTTGGTAAAATTAGTTAAAAATAAAAAATAATAAGGATAAATGGGGAAAACCAGAACAAAATAATGAAAAACAGGAAGAATATGAAGAAATATTGAAAACTGGGAAAATAGGAAAAATTGGTAAATTAGGGAAACAGAGAAAATGTGGAAAATAGTTAATAATAGCAAAAAATTAACGGAAAATAACAAAAAATGGAAAAAAAACAGAGAAAATAGGGCAAAATCGAGATAATTAAGTGCAAATAGGGACAAACAGTAAAAAATAGGAAAATAGCGGAAAATAATGGAAAAAGCGAAAACTGAAAATAATAGGGAGAAACAGGAAAATTACGAAAAACTGGGAAAAATAGGGCAAAATAGGGAAAAACGGCAAAAATAGAAAACAATCAGAATAAGAAAATAGGGAAATTAGAGAGAGAAAAATATTGAAAAGAATAGTGAAACATATGGGAAAATGGTGAAAAATAGAAAAATATTAGAAAAAATAGTCGAAATAGGCAAAATTAGATAAAACTTTCCCGACGACTATCCACGAATATTTTTTCAGATATTTAATGTTAAAGTTTCAAATTTTGACATTTTTTATTTTTGACAGGTGACAGTTGGAGAAATAATTTTGACTGTTCTGAATAGAGTTTTTCAAGGGCTTTCAAATGACATATTGCAAGTCAAATTACGTGATATATTGCATCTGTCATTTTTTGATAGTGACACTTCCGTTTGACAAATGTCGTACAAAAACTAATGGGTTCTTCCGAGGGATAATAAAAACCCATACACCGAATTTCAGTTCAATCGGATTAAATGTGTGACCTTTATCGTAGAAAAATACAAACAGAGACAGACAGACGGACAGACGTTTATCTGGAAATTGTCTTAATCATCTCAAAATGGATATTTCCATCATTATCTCGATCGTTACCTTACGATATCAAAGTTACCGGATGACATAATAACATCACATTTTAACATTTATATTTTTTAATAAACTATAATATTTTATTATTTAAAAGGTTATTCTGTACGTAGCCCAAAAGGGATCAATTTTTATAGCTTCGAATAGCTAGAAAAACAGGAAAATTTTTTTTTTAAATAATGTCTGCCATTGAAAATTCAAAATATTTTTTTGTGTCATGTGAAGTGGATAGAAACTCGGCTCTTATTTTACATAGTCACGCCTGTGGAAAACGTTTTAGTTTTAAATTGGATTCTTAAAGTCTAATAATGTACAAATTATACAAAAAAAATGTTACCTGAATATCTCTTTTGATTCCTTCAGAATTAATTCTTGGAAATAAAGTCATTTTGATATTTACCAAGAATAAAAATTGCACTTACCTAGTTGTTGCATTATATGAGACAAATCCACCCACAAATCTCTATATTCACCCAATCGACTAGCCGGATCTGAACTTTGTAGAGCATGATGAAGATTTTCTGAAATCCAATCAGCTACTTTTCCTTTCGCTGTACAATTGACAAACCAGAGGGAACAGAGACAATTCAGCATTGCTAAGATGTGATAATAAGCGAAAGTATGCCAAAGTAATAAATCAGGCTGAAGATAGAACTGTGCTAACATTATTAAAATTCCTACTAACCAGGAAAGTATGCAACATGTGTAGGTAATAGTTTTGATAGTTTTGAAGATCACCGGTGTGCCAGTAACGCAGTAGTATTTGTACTAAAAATGTAAAAGTATTAAATAAAATAATATCTTTAAAAAATTTGCCAAATAAGTGTAATTTAGTTATTAAATCATCAATAAATCTTTCTTCGGATAATCCTTCCTAGAAAATTGTTTCCCATGGTAATTATTTTCAGGGACTCTTCACCACGACAATCCTTCCCTACATCAAACCTTCCCTGCAACAATTCTTCCCTACGACAGGATTCTCGTGGATAAGGATTGTCGCCAGGAAGGATTGTCGTGTCACGCAAAATAAATAAATTGCAGAAAACCAATAAAATATAGATGCTTGTAATATGTATTTTATTATTGTTATTTTTAATTGACATTTTAGTTTTTTCACAATAATTTAAAACGATTCGGAATTACGAAAAGTTTGTTTATTGTTATAAAATCTGATTGTAATTGTTAAACAAGTTTTAAAATAATTAGAAATTATTTTTCAAAATATGATTTATTTGTGAAATACCGGAGTAATCTTTAAAATTGTTTTTACATGGCTTTACTTCAATAATAAAATCCCATTTACTTCTTCCTTAATCTTTTAGGCCTTCATTCTTACCTTTTTTATGGAACACCGTTTTACTTTTTATTCTTGAATTTTTATTCATTCATTTTTAAACATAGAACCATTTTATTCAACTCAATTTTATAATTGTGTACTTATTTCAGTACAATTAAATTGTTTCTTTTAAAAACTTTGACTATTTAAAATGTTTGATGAATAAAATTGTATCTTGATAAAATTGCGTGAGTCAAATATATTTGATAGACATATTTAAAGCTTATAATTTTTATGATGCACTTGAAATTATGAACAGTCATTTTAATTCATGTAACATTTTTTTTTTCGTTTTTTTGTGATTTTTAGCGGTTTTTTTCGGTTTTGTGATTTCTTCATTTTTTCTGTATTTTACAATTTTATTTTTCATTTTTTCCCAATGTTTTCTAATTTTTTACAAAGTTTTTTTTTTTCCAATTTTTTCTGTTTTTCGGTTGTTTTTGCGATGTTTTTCTATTTTTTTCCCGTTTTTTTTCATTTTTATGATTTTTTTTCTGTTTTTTTTTCGATTATTTCTAATCTTTCCTCATTGTTTCTCATTGGTCTGGTTTTCTATTATTTTTTGTTTTTTTTTTTCTCGTTATTTTATTTCTTTGATTTTTTGCGATATTTTTGTCATTTTTTTCGTGATTTTGTTGCGTTTTTTTGCGGTTGTTTTACAATTTTATTTATCATTTTTTCCCAATATTTTTTAATATCTCTCTTAATTTTTTTGAAAGTTTTTGTTTTGTTTTTTTAAACTTTTTCCGATTTTTTCTTTTTTTTTTTAATTTTTTCGATTTTTCTAATTTTTGTCCCGAATTTCGTACATTGAAATCTAGTCACCATAATTTTAATTCTAAAAGAAACATAGTTTTCTTTAGGTATTAAACTAAAAGAGTAATTTTAGCGTCATTTTAAAAATATTGGAACAAAGACATAAATTTTCTATTAAAAAATCGAATTTCCTTTTTTATGCTACTTACAAATATGACGGCAACATTGTGTTACGAAGACATGAATTATATACCCCAACATAGTAAATAAATAACGTCGATTGTAGCGCCATCTTCAGAGAAAAAGAGAATTCATGGATTTAAAAGTAAATACAGGATAGTGTTTTCTCAGCTCCCTTAAGACGTCACACATATATTTAATATTCAAAATTAAGGGGAAAAAATTTCTAAATTCTGGTCTATGCTCGTCAACAGGGGTAATAAACATATTAAAGTAAAATAATCAAAAAAAAAATGCAAGCACTCCATTGCCTAACTTAAATAAAAGAATGATCATACAGACTCCACCAATCAGACAAAAAATTCAAAATAGGCTGAAAATAATGCCAAAAATAATAGAAAAAATGTCAAAAATATTGCTAAATAATGCCAAAAATAGTGCCTAAAAATTGGCAAAACATAAAAAGACAAGAAGATATCAAAAATAATACACAAAAATTTTCAGTACATAAAAAAAAACATCAATAAACAATTTACAAATGCCACAAACGTTTGAAAATTTGTGCTTACTTGAAATTTCGTCCACATATTTTTGTACTTTGCTACTTCAGATCCATTGGTCCAAGCTCCAATCGGCAAAAGAAAATGAGGTACGAGTATACTAATAAATATTATAGCGTAAATATATTCATCAAATCGTTTTCCAGGCAATAAAACCAATTTAAGTCTTTCTTGAAAAACAACAGTGACATATATAGTCTCCACTGTAAATATGAAGTAAGCCCAAACATTTGTTGCAGACGTCCATCTAAAATAGCAAAATAATGAGTAGCATATACTATAGATATAACTGAAAACAAAGAATACCTATCGATAAAGAAGCGAAGGCTGCGGTATTTGCATAGACCGAAATTTGTACGCGCATGCGCGAGTTAAATTAGTTATACGTCAATGTCAATTCTGTCTAAAAGTGATACAATTCTGTCTAAAAGTGCTATATTTTTGAATAAAGTGCGGATTGTTTGTTCATTTTCTTTATTTTATATTATTTTATTATATATATTACTTTGTTTTCTAAAGAAATATATAAAATTAATTTAAACGAATTTTTGTCAGTTACCGAACGGATAGATCTAGAGCGGGGTAAAACGAGTGAAAAGAGTAACAAAGCCGAACTCAGATGTTATATTAGTTATCTGTCTCCGGTAACAAAAATTTTTGCCCTTCCAACATCAAAGAAAATTCGCCAGCCTTCGGTTCTTGACAATATGTATTCTTTGCTGAAAGTAACAGAGGAAAACGCACACGTCATCAAACATCTAGATAATTCATGGTCAATTAAAGAAAAACTCTACTCTGTCTTTTTTTATTGATTTTGTGCATTCAGGAGAAGCCAGAAACTAAAAAATATGGTGAATTATTAGCCTTGGTAGATGAATATCTTAAAATAGTTTAGGGTAGTATCAGTTTTTGCCAATCAAGAAAAATTGTTCGTAGCTCGAAAATTACCACATGAAAGTGCTAAGGATTGGGCGGCAAGATTACGCAGTTTGTGTCAGTTTGTGAATTTAAAGGTGCTACAGAAATTGATAAAGTCCTGAAGGAAGAAGAGGTTAACTTTTTTAAGTTCGTATATTTTTAGAGTTTGTAATTTTATGGTTTTCTTCACTTTATTGTTTTTAGGTTAAGGAGCAAAGTTCGAAGGACCAGTTGCATAGGCAACAAATATTATTGTCTGTGAAAAATAGTTAGAAGGGTACGAAAAATATGAGTGATTGCTCATTCGACGCGGATTGCATTTCTGAGAAATGTGTCATGTCGATTTTTTTCTCCAAATAAAAATTGTAATTATATTATTAACAAAAAACTAAAAAAAAGCCATTTTATTTTTTGATGATAACTCAAAAACTATACAAGACAGAGTTACAAAAAATATCCTTAAAGGGAAGGAAATTTCCAGAAAAAACTTCTGACTCCCGGATCTCTAGCTCTAATATTTATTATTTTAATTTGCTGCTGAAAATAGCATCTAAAATATTTTTTTTAAGCACTAAATATCGATTTAAAAATTTAAAAAAATTATTGTATCATTAAAAAGTCCCGTTGAAAATTAAATTTAAATGCATTTTTCAAAAAGTTAGTCTTAACTTTTTTCTTTTATACCTGTTGTAGTTTGTAGAAGTATTAGAAAAAAATTATTATGACACTCAAATCTTGTTTATAACAAATTCTGAACTAAATAAACAATGAAATTATTGATTCATTTTTTGTATTATGAGCCATCAATAATGATTTTTAAAGACAAAATTATTTCTTAACTAATTATTTAAATAATGGAAATATGAAAAAAACGATTATAAACCATAAAAAAATTGCTTTAATTAAAATTGTTTTTTTTAATCATCATTGACACTAAACAATACAATGGTAAAAGAAATTAAAAAATATTAAAGTAAAGCATTTTTTTTTAAACAATTTATAAACAAATAGCGTTAAACAATTATCCAGCTTTCAATGAAGACAGATGTATGAAAGAAAATAGTTAATTAATAATAAACTAACTTTTTGAAAAATGGTTTTAAATTTTTTTTCCAACGGGACTTTCTTTCTTCAAGTGTTAACATGACACCATAATTATTTCAAACTTTTAAATCAATATTTAGTGCTTTAAAAAAATTATTTTAGATGCGGTACTTACTATAGAGGCGGCGTAATCATCCAGAAACAGTCGCGCGGAGCACTATTTTCAGCAACAAATTAAAATTATAAATATTAGAGCTAGATATCAGGGAGTTAGAAATTTCCTCGACTTTTAGGATCTTTTTTGCAATTCTCGCTATCTTGTTTAGTTTTTGAGTTATCATAAAAAAATAAAATTGCTTTTTTTTGTATTTTGTTAATAACAATTGCAATTTTAATTTGCAGAAAAAAAGTGACATGACACATTTCTCAGAATTTCAACCGCGTCGAATGAGCCTTCGCTCATATTTTTCGTACCCTTCTAACTATTTTTCTCAGAAAACTCGCTTCTCGACTAGACTAGTAGCGATAATTTATTTAGTAGTAGATCTAAACCAATGAAGTAGAATAATTTTTTTTTTTGGTTAATGACAATTTTTTTAAGGGGGAGATGTAAAATATTTTATTATATTACCTTTCCTAAATCGGTTTTGTACGCTCATATATACTCTTTATATTGTCCCCATAGGGGATTGTTGTATCAGTATAAAATATAAAGTTTGTAAATTTAACCAATATTTTCAATTACCAAAATTAAGTTATAATTTTATTTGAAATAATCCCTCATTAGAGCCAAATATATTGCAATTATGTAATTCCAAAAAAAATTATTTATCAATGACGAACATTAAGAAAAATATTCAGAAACAAAATATTTTTTCATAGCATATTATTTATTAAATTATTTTTTTACCTGTATGTAGTTCTGCCGATTTCCCTTTCAATTGGCATTATTCCCATTATCTGAAATAACACCAACAAACTTTTTGTTGTTTGATAAAAATTATCATACTGGTGCAAAGTTTCAGCTTCTGTTGAATCCATTACAGATTGTCCCGGGGTTGCAACGACTTCAATGAATTTAGGTTTTAAGTAATCTTTTGTACTTTGCTGATTCGGATTTCTTCGATGAAGATTAGCATTTTGTTGTAATTCTTGTTGAGATTCACGATCATAATCCTCCATTTTTGTATCTTGAATTAAAAATTTTATATACTTAATAAATGCGCCAATAAAAATAAATAAAAAGTATTTTTAATAACACAAAAAATACATAAAAATAATTTTTCCTACGATCACTATCCAAAGTAGGCTTTTGCACACTCAAATCTAACCGCAAAGTTGATGTTTTCCGTGATCTGTAATAATTTGACATTATTGTCGCTCTAGCGCGTACTTTTCCGCTCGCCTGTTTTTATTTACAATAAACTAAAGAAAGGTAGTAAATAATAGGTATATTAAAACAAAATGTAGAGCAGTCTGAATATTTTAGTTGAAATATTAATATTTAAAGATATTTCGAACGAAATTAAACTTTATTTTATAAAATTTATCTAGTATAAATATAACAGTCAGAAGGTACACCTAGATACACCTAGGTACACCGATATGCAATAGTGATTGCATATTTAAGTGCCTACTTACTATTTTGTGCAAATAGTAGACTATGAAATTAATGAAACGTCAATATTGCATTTTTAGTTTATGAAAAAGCTATTTGAAAAATGGAGAGTGAGAGTGAATGTGAATTTTCAAGTACACCTCCAGATGTAGCAGATTTTGCTAAAAATATTTCTCTGAATCTTCTGCCGACTAAATCCAGAGATAAATATGAAAAACAATACAATATTTTTTCATGTTTTTTTTTTTAAATTATTTGTCTAAAAATAATGTGATCGTAGAAAAAATCTTGTGTGCAATTCGAGCAGAAAGTGCTTTGCCGCTTTCGGCAGATTGCCCGCGCTCCGCTACGCGTCGCGCGGACAACTCTCTGCCTCAAGCGGCAAAGTATCACTTTCCGCTCTTAATACACAAATAGCTATTTTATGTTATTGTTTCCTGTTTTAAACTGAATAAATATTCATTATTTTAACTCCAAAATGCAATTAACAAGACATTTTATGATGCATAAATTAATATTTATAGACGACGAAGTACATAAGTCATGGTTGTTGGAGTTCCTCTTAATAGCATATAAAATGGATTTTATTTAATACTAAGTGTTTCTTGACAATTTTTTTAATTTTTTTTTTGTAATTTTTGAACCGCTCAAAAAAGTGTGTCTATTTCCGAATTGTGATGTTTTGAAAATTGTTCCAAATTATTCTAGGGTTGTAGCAAATTGTTCCAGAAAATTATTCCTTAAACATAAATACAAAGGTTTAGAGCTATCCCCCCACCCCAGTATTATTTTTTTCGATTTTACTTTGTTGCACCAGATTGTTCTAGTTATTCTGAACAGTGTTCGAAATTTTCATGTCTTTCAATAAAAACCATTTGAGTCCAGCCCCCCTTTAATTTTTTCCATGTTTTACTTTCCCGACCCACTTCCTAGAAGGGAAAGTATTGTGAACGAGATAAAAAAAAATTTCGAGATAAAAACGGAAATATCCATTTTCGAGTGCCCTGAGACGATTAAGACCATTTCCAGATGGAAGTCTGTCTGTCGGTCTGTGTGTGTGTGTATTCTTCCACGATAGAGGCCACACGTTTAATCCAATTGAGCTGAAATTTGGTATAGGGGTTTGGGTTACCCCTCAGAAGAACCCATTAGTTTTTGTACGACATCTGTCAAACGGAAGTATCACTATCAAAAAATGACAGATCAAATATGTTACGGAATTGGACATGCAATATGTCATTTGAAAGCACTTAAAAAACTCTATTCAGAACAGTTAAAATTATTTCTCCAACTGTCACTTGTCAAAAATAAAAAAATGTCAAAATTTGAAATTTTAACATTAAATATCTTAAAAAGTATTAATCGGATTGACTGGAATTTGGTACAGGGTTTTGGGGTTACCCGTTGGAAGTAATCATTAGTTTTTGTATGACATGTGTCAAACGGAAGTGTCACTATCAAAAAACGACAGATGCAATATGTCACGGAATTCGACTTGTAATATGTCATTTGAAAGCCCATAAAAAACTCTATACAGGACAGTCAAAATTATTTCTCCAACTGTCACCTGTCAAAAATTAAAAAATGTCAAAATTTTAAACTTTAACATTAAATATCTGAAAAAGAATTCGTGGATTTTTTTCAATTTTTGAGATGTTTTTACAATCTTTTCCAATTTTGTCAATTTTTTTTTTCAATTTGTCTGAGATTTTTTAATATTTTTGAGTTTTTTTGAGATTTTTGAGATTTTTAGAGGTTTTATGAGATGTTTTGAGATTGTTTGAGATTCTTTGGGACTTTTTAGATTTTTTAAAAAAGTATAGATTTTTTTGAGAATGTTTTGAAGTGTTTTAAGATTTTTTGAGATTTTTTGGGTTTTTTCAGATTTTTTAATATTTTTTAAGATTTTTTGAAATTTTGAGATTTTTTGACTACTTTGAATTCTTGGAGATTTTTTGATAAAATTTTTGAGTTTCTGAGACATTTACTATTTTGATGTTTTTGAGATTTGACGTTTTCAATTTTTTGAGATTCATTATGAATTTTTAGGTTTTAAAGAATTTTTGGAGATTTTTGAGATGTTTTTGAACCGTCTAAAATTTTTTGGATTTTTTTTTGAATATTTTGTGGTTTTGAGGTATTTTACCTATTTTGAGATTTTTTTATTTTTGAGATTTTTGAAATTTTTTGCGATTTGAGATTTTTTGACATTTGAGATTTTTTGAGTTTTTACTTTCCCGATCCACCTCCGAGAAGGCAAAGTATTGTGAACGGGCTAAAAAAAAATTCGAGATAAAGATGGAAATATCCATTTTGAGGTCCCCTCAAATGTTTAAGACCATTTCCAGATGAAAGTCTGTCTGTCTGTCTGTGTGTATTCTTACATGATAGAGGTCACAGGTTTAAACCGATTGAGCTGAAATTTGGTAAATGGGTTTGAGTTACCCGTCGGAAGAACTCATTAATTTTTGTACGACATCTGTCAAACGGAAGTGTCACTATCAAAAAATGATAGATGCAATGTCACGAAATGTCACGAAATTTGACTTGTCGGGAAAATTTTGGGGCGACACAACCGATTTTTTTTGTTGTATTAGATTTTTCTAGTTATTCTTAACATTGTTCCAATTTTTACGTTTAAAAAAAATATTTCAAGCTCAAAATTATTTAAAACCAATTAGAGCTAGCCCCATTATTTTTTTTCCAAACTTTTTTTGCTGTACTAGTTTGTTGTTGTTCCAAATTTCCATTTTTTAAAAAAAATTTTTCAAGCTCTAAAAAAAGTAAGGAAAATACAAGTGAAATTCTTTATGTTTTAAAAATTATTCCAATTTTAATGTTTTAAAAGTCCTTTAATAAAAACTTATTATCTATATTCCTATATTACTTTTTTCAATTTTTTTGATTCTACCAGATTATTTTGAATATTGTTCCTTATATTTTTAATCTTAAGAAAAATATTATGGCAGGTTTTAATTAATTTTAATAATTTAGTTTGATTAATTTTTTGTGATTTTTACCGATTTTTAACTATTTTTTGAATTTTTCGCTGTTTTTTTTATTTTTTTGCATTTTTTAGCAATTCCATATTCCAATTCATTTAATTTTTTTCATTGGTTGATCTTATTTTTCGCGTTTTTTTGAGATTATTTCGTTTATTTCGCGATTTTCATAGATTTTTCGTTTTTTTCGTTTTTTTTACAATTTTATTGATTTTCTGGGTTCTCCGTATTTTACAATTTCATTTTTTATTTTTTTTTCTGTTTTTTCTTTCAACTTTTTCCAGTGTTTTCTATTTTGTCTAATTCTTTTAGATTCTTTTAATTTTTTTGTTTTTAGAGATTTCGAAGAAAAAAAAACGGTTGTGTCCGTCCATCCGTCTGTCCGTTAGTCTGATTCAACTCGTGAACGGTGAGAGATAGAGACAAACTGACAACGGCAATCGATTCAGCATCGTTAAAAACCCCAAAAATAATACTAATCTTTCAACTATTTTTACTTTCTCGCTATTTATACCATACATACTGTAGTATATAAAGAAATTTATTTTCGTAACTTTAAGTTTTATAAAACTCGAAATTACGGGTGTTTTTCACTTGTTTATTATTAGAAAAAAAAACAAGTAGGTACTTACCGTTATTATACTTTTTTGAACTTAATAATAGCACAATATTTGTATTAATTTTTTTTAACAGCTCTATATAGAAAAGCTCTAATGGTTAAAAAGTGTTCTTAATTTCGTGCCATTGTTAGTGGCCGATCAAAAGAACTGAGTTGGCTCCATATCGAATGTTGCGTGCTTAAGGCCATTATGAGGTGTTATATAAAAAATGTCTTCAATAATTTCTATAACCTGTAATGACTTGGCGATTAATCATTTTTGTAATTAATCTAGCACACCTACTTGAAGCTTCATAAAAATTGCAGTGTGATTAATAAGTATCGCATAAGAGGATCGTTTCATCTTTTTCTTCGGTTTTTTTTTTTTTTTAGTTTTAATGTGTTGTGTTTTAAATTAGTGATTTTTTTATCTTTACCACCTGCTGATCTATTCAATATTTAAGTGAAAGCTAAGCTCTAATAATACAATTTATATTACTAAAAAAATTATCATTAATTATAAACGAAATTCCATTTTTAACAAACTATACTCATTATTACTATAATACTGGATGTCCTAAAAGTTTGTATCCCATTTTAACTGCAAATATCTCGGAACCCAGAAACGATAGGGAGATGCAGTTTTCATTGAACAATTTCTTTTTATATCCATTTTTTTTTCAGTATAAATGTTTATTTGGTAATAACTTTTGTAGGGTGTTTTAAAAAAAAAGTTGTTTTTTAAATGCAAATACCTGTAAAACAAGAATAATATGAATATGAAATATAAAAATAATCAAAGTGAATTAAATTTTAAGAATATCTGTAAAAACAAATTAAAAATAGATTCTCTTTTTGTAATCGAGCACCACAAACATCAAATATTTATTTTGTTATAAAAGATAAGATATGAACTTTTAAGTAAATATAACAAAAAAATATACCGGCGTAAAAAAGAATTAAAAATAACAGTAAATAAAAGTTGAAGCGTCGAAATAATTAATAATGATAACAGGGGACTTTGGTGAAAATATATTATAATATAATAAAAACTTACCCTATATAACGAGGGGAAGAAAATTTTCAATTAGCTACACAGACGGTATAGTAGTCAATTGATTTGACTGAAGAGACAAAGAAAGAGAAGGGATATCAAGCGAGTCTGAAATTAAAATATACTGAGCAAAAGAATAATAAAAATACAGGGTGGCACAGAAAAAAAAGCGTAAAAATGTCACAGAATTTGACTTGCAGTATGTCATTTGAGAGCCTTTGAAAAATTCAATTCGGAACAGTCAAAATTATTTCTCCAACTGTCACCTGTCAAAAATAAAAATATGTCAAAATTTGAAACTTCAACATTAAATATCTGAAAAAGTATTAATGGATACTCGTTGGGAAAGATTTATTCGCAATAAACGATTTTTTCTCTATTTTACCTATTCTTCCATTTTTTTCCTATTTTTATATTTTTCTCTATTTTTCCGAGTTTTCCCAATGTTCCTCTAATTTCCTCATTGTTCCAATTTCTTCATGTTTTTTACTTTTTTTATTATTTTTTATTCGTATTTGTCCCTATTTTTATCTATGTTTTCATATTTCCTTATTTTACTTTATTTTCTCTTGTTTTTGCCAATTTCCTCATATGTTTTTCTATTTTTTTCTAATTTCCCTATTTCCTCTAATTTTCCTGTTTTCTTGATCTTTTTAAAATCTTTCGAAAATTTCCCTATTTTACCCTATTTTGCTTTTCCACAAAATTCTATTTTTCCCACTTAAAATAATGGAAAACATAAAAAAACAGTCATGTTTTCCATTATTTTTTCCTATTTTCCTTATTTTTACTTATTTTTCTTAATTGTCCCTATTATACTTATTTTTCCCCATGTTGCCTTATTTTGTATATTTATCCCTATGTGTCACCTTTTCTTCCTATTTTTCGTATTTCTTCATATTTGTCCTGTTTTTTATTATTTTTTCTTGTTTTCCCCTAATTATTAATGTTATTTTCTAATTTTTCGTATTTATCCTTTGTTTCTTATTTTCCCCCATTTTTGCATATTTTCACTCCCATATGTTTCCCTATTTTTCGATTATTTTCCCATTTTCCCTTTTTTACTATTGTTTTTCAAACGTTTCCCTATTATTTCATATATATTTCCAGTTTTCACTATTTTTTCTTATTTTTCCCTATTGTGTTTCAATTTCCTTATTTTTATCTGTTTTTTTCATATTTTCCTTAATGTTTGTCCACTTTTCTACGTTTTTCTCAATTTGTTCAATTTTATTCTATTTTTTACCTTTTTTCCTATTTTTCATATTTCTTTCATTTTTATCCTGGTTTTCATTGTTTTTTTTCCCTAAATTTTCAGGTTTTTTCATATTTTTCCTTATTTTGCTCTATTTTCCATATTTTCACAATCTCCATTAGTTTTCCCTATTTTCCTATTTTCGTTTATTTTTTATGTTTTGCCCTATTTTCCCTACATTTTCCTATTTTTTTCCAATTTTTTGCTTTTTCCCCATTTTTCTATATTCGTCTCTATTTATCAATGGTTTTCTTTATTTTTTCTACATTATTTCCTGTTTTTTAAAACTATCCGTTTTTTCCTTGTTTTTCCCATTTTTCCTTGTTTTTCTCAATTTCCCTTCATTTTATATGTTTTCATATTTTTTCCTATTTTTACACATTTTTTCCTACTTTCCCCATTTTTTTCTATTTTCCCTATTTTACTTTATTTTTTGATTCCTCGCAAAAAAATTTTTACATTGGTACTTTAACTCTAATTATTATTAAACTAATTGTAAAATGTTTTATTATTCTTAAAACTGATTGTCTAATTTTTTTCAGGTTTATAACTATTATGGTTTTTATAAATGGTTGCAGCACCCAGAAATTAGGTCCAGACCCAAAAAAAGAAAGAAGATCTCAAAAATATCCTCTGCAGGTAAGATGATTTAATTTAAAAAAAAAAAATAGGTACAAGACTTTCAAATAAAAAATATTTATTCCTAGAAACTAATAAAATATTCACAGTATGGTTAATATTTGATGGTACATATATTTATTGCAATGGTATCTTTTCAGTTCGCGAATACCATGATATGTTGATGGTTTATGGTGAAACACGCGGTAATAGTAAAGGGACTGTGATACAGCTAAATGCTCACAGTTTTGGTAATTTGTCCCAAAGATTATTGGGCACAAATTATAATACAAATGTGATAAATGTACGTAACACTTTTTTTGCTGGACATTTATATCGCAGAACGTAAATATTAAACCTTTATATAACATATACGGTATTGGCAAGTTTATAAAATGACCTAGATTTTAAATGCAACTTCTAAAATTCAATTAAGATTTTTTTTTTAAATTACATAAGAAAAAAAAGTTATCGTAAAACTTTTAAAGATATATTATAATTTATTATTTTCAAACATGTACAATCGTATACAAAAGCTCATTACCTTTCGAAATATTTGACTACAGTTTAATTAACCCATAAACTAAAGGGCACATACCCATCCCAACGTCGTTACCTTACCCAATTAACATATTGCCCAATAGTCTGCCCACAAAAAAAAACAAAACAAAAGGTAGCTGCTCACCAGGGGTTGCTTGTTGATGATAACTGGTATTATTTACATAACATGATCTTAGCATTATTTCGTGATACAATTCGATAGGGCGTCAGATTTTCAAGAATATACGAGGCGGACACGCTGTCCGTACACATATAGACGATTATAAATGAATCCGTAAGGTTATCGTACACAGTGCCGTGGGATAGGGAGTGTCTCTACTGGGTGTTCCGGAAATAAGTACAGTTACTTACTTACTTACTTACCTAGTATTAATATCTACCTTTAGGTATTGCAATTTATTTTGCATTTCAATTTGCTGATGCCTTAGACTAGTTTTTTTTTTAATTTTTCGTCTAACCGGAATAATATTGAGGAAAATTTTTTTTCGCTTTCTGTTCGTGTAAAAATATAGCGTAATTATCTGTACAAAAAGGAATCACTGAATATAATTTAGTTATTTAGAACTATTTTGGATTGATACTTCAATAAGATAATTTCCTTATTTTTTCTATTTCTTCCTATGTTTCCCGTTTTTCATTATTTTATCTTGTTTTTCCCATTTGTCTGTATTTGTTAATATTTTTATCAATTTTTGCCAAATGTTTAATCGATATTTGCCGCCCTTTTTCTTATTTTCCACTCTTTTTTGTCAAATACTTTTCCTATTTTACTCTAATTTTCCTATTTTTCTCTATTTTTTCTATTTTTTTTATTTTCTTCCATTTATTCCTATTTTTCACCATTTTCTCCTTATTTTTTTTATTTTTCCGCAATTTTCTGTAATTTTCCAATTTTTTTCATTTCTTCCGATTTTTCGCTTTTTTTTTCCTGTTTTTCCTCATTTGTTCGTATTTGTAACTATTTTTATCAATTTTTGCCTATTTTTACTACATATTTTCCGCTATTTTTCCATACGTTTCCTATTACTCTAAGTTTCCTATTTTTCCTATTTTTTCTGATTTTTTACCATTTGTCACTATTTGTACTTATTTTTTTCTGTTTTGCTCTATTTTCTCTATTTTGTCTCTATTTTTTTCCTATTTTCCTCTACTTTTTTCCTATTTTTAACTTTATTAACTACTTTCCCCATTTTTCTGTATTTTCCTATTTTGAGAAATTTTTCCTCTTTTTCCTTATTTTATATGTTTCTTTATATTTTTCCTGTTTTCATAATTTTTTATTATTCCATTTATTCCTATTATTTTTATTTTTTTATGTTTCCCCCTTTTTTCTCCATTGTCCTTATTTTCCCTATTTTCTTCCTATTTGTTCCTATTTTTACTTTACCGACCCAAGGGAAAGTATTGTGAACGAGCTTAAATAAATTTTCGAGATAAAGGTGGAAATATTCATTTTGAGGTCACCTGAGATCATTAAGATTCATTTCTAGATGGAAATCTGTCTGTCTGTCTGTCTATGTGTATTCTTCCACGACAGAGACCACATGTTTAATCCGATTGTGCTGAATTTGGTATATGCGTTTGGGTTACCCGTCAGAAGAACCCATTATTTTTTAAACGACATCTGTCAAACGGAAGTGTCACAATCAAAAAATGACAGATGCAATATCAAGTGACAGATTTTGACTTCCAATATGTCATTTGAAAGCCCTTGAAAAACTCTATTCAGAACAGTCAAAATTATTTCTCCAACTCTCACCTGTCAAAAATAAAAAAATGTCAAAATTTCTAACTGTAACATTAAATATCTGAAAAAGTATTCGTGGATACTCGTCGGGTCGACACAATAGCTTTTTCCTAATTTGTTCCTATTTTTACTAACTTTGCCAAATTTCCCAATTTTTCCCTGATCTACAATAATTTTTTCCAGCGTTTCTTATTTTTCCAAAATTCTCATTTTTTTCCCCATTTTCCCAAAATTTCCCCCCCCCCCGTGTTTCTCTATTTTTTCATGTTTTTTCCTATTTTTCAAAATTTTTCACCATTTTTCCGAAATTTTCTTATTTTTCACTGTTCTAGAATATTTTCCCAATTTTCTTTATTTTTCGCTATTTTTTCCTATATTAGTATTTTTCCCAAAGTTTCCCATTTATTACTATTTTCCGCATTTTTCTCTGTTTTTTCCTATTTTCCCCTATTTTCACTATTTTGTCCTGTTTTTTCCCAATTTGTTCTAATTTTTTACTATTTTTCCTAGTTTTCTTCATTTTACCCTATTTTATTCCTATTTTCTGTTATTTTTTCAATCTTTCCTTTTTTTTCCCAATGTTTTATATTTCTTTCCTGTTTTCCATTATTTTTCCAGTTTTATTTATTTTTTCTTAAATTTCCCTATTTTTCCATTTCCACTATTTTCTCATATGTTTCCCCATTTTTACATACAAGTTTTTTAAATTTTATTTTTTCTATTTCGAGACAGTTATGTTTTCTTCTATTCCTTGCGGCATTTGTTGCTTTATCTGCAAAATACAGCAACTTTTTGTGTCTTCCACTTGTGGAGAGACTAATCTTCCACTTAATTTTGGTTTTCCGTAGAGTGTCGGTAAATATCAAAGAAAATTGACAACCAGAAGTGCGCAAGCAATTTCTAGGAAACTAGTGGAGAACTTTTCCCTCTCCACGCGTCCCGGACGTGACGTCGGTCGCTAATATCCCCCTGTCAGTTCACGTATGTACTTCAGCTGTAGGTGTTTTCTGTGATTTCGTGTGTTTTCGTTGTGATTTCTACAAAAAATCTTTCACTTTTTGCTCTAATTTGAAAAGAGTAACTTTTACAATCTTTTGTCAACTATTAGTTGTCAACTTTGGTGTAAACGTGCCTTTAGTGCTTCAACTAAATGAGTTTTCACAAGCGCTTCATATTTTACATTCTGTGCCGCGATGTGCCATATTGTTTGGCAAAAATACGGAAAATAATAATAGCTACGATAATTTTCAAAATAATTCTGTGTTCTATGAATACAATAATGTTGAAATAAGGACAGAATGAAATTTGGCACAGGGGAACCACATTTTTCTTTCAAATGGAGGCAGTCAACGTGTTAATAAAAAATAATAATTCTTTCAACAAATCTGTTTGGGGGCTATTCAAGATACGTTGAATTTATTACAGTTGACCGTTTCTCTCTATCTCTTTTCGTTTTTTGAGTTATAAATGCGGACAGACAGACAGACAGACGGACAGACAGACTGACAGATCCGTATTATAAAGCTTCTCTACACTTTGGGGTTTAGAAGTCTAAAATTAACGCAACAACCTCAGTATAAATGACAAATAATAAATATTGCATTAAATGTACGTGTAAATTTTTTTTGGCTCAATTAACTTTTACATAGTATTACACTTATAAACGGGTCAATTCGTTTTTTTTTTATTGTTGCTTGTTACTTTTGTAAAACTTTCTTTTCTTCAAGAATCCCTACTTACAATTACCAAGCTACGCCACTGGTACTGAAGATGATTCCTGCTAAACTAGCAGGGATACAAATGCTATTTAACATGCGTGTTACACGTCTTTTTTGTCGGCACTTAACTTTGATGTCATGATTTATTTACCTGAGATCAGTTACAATTTCCTTACATCATGCTTCATCGATTACTTTTCAATGTTAACCAAATCGAGATTACCTTGAATATTTTTTACATTTATTATATTAAATATGGGTCAGAAATTGATTAATATATGAAAGTGGATTAATTTATTATGTTTTATGAAATTTTGTTTTCGACTATTTTTAGTCAAATTATGCCTTTTCCTAATATGAATGTATGAATCTAATCCGATTGCATCTGGACTAATTTTGATAAAATTTGTGATTGGAAAAAAAAAAGAGCTAAAAAAAGAGTCATGTACCAGGTCTGATAAATTTACGAGTTAATATCATATAAAACCTCCCATATAAAATTGATGATTAGACCTCGTATAAATTTCTTATCACTCACTCAAAGTCGGCCAGTTGTATCCATTGAAAAATTGTGAAAAACCAAAAAATCAGGAAAAATAAAAAAATCTAAAAGAATCCAAACAAAATTAGAAAGAACCAGAAAAAAACAGAAACATAATAAAAAATCAGAAAAAATCAGAAAAATGTCTGTCTCAGGATCATAAGGAAAAAAAAATCCTTAATTTTGCAGCTTTTCCTAAATTTGTAAATTTTTAATCCATTAAAAAAATAAAAAAATCTAAATAAAAATAAATGTAAATCAGAAAGAATTAGGAAAAAATGAGAAAAAATGTCTTTTTCAAGATCATAAGGATATAAAAATATCTTTAATTTTAGCTTCCAGTAATTTTTTTAAATTTTTAATCCATTAAAAAAGTGGAAAAAGTCTAAAAAGAAAAAAATGTAAATCAAAATTACTATAAAAAATTTAATATAAGAAAACAATAAGTATTTTTAATTTCAAAAGAAAAAATCAAAAGATAAAAAACCGAGAAATGGAGAAAATCCAGAAAATCAGGAAACAATCTAAAAGAATCCAAACAAAATTAGAAAGAATCGGAAAAATGAGAAAAATCATAAAAAATCAGTAAAAATTAGAAAAAATCAGAAAAAATTAAAAAAAATCAGAAAAAATTTAAAAAAATCAGAAAAAATGTCTTTCTCAAGATCATAAGGATCAAAAAAATCCTTAATTTTACACGTTACATTCTACGCTCGTTGCAGAATGTACTATTTATATATAAATAGCAAATTCTCTTTAATTACTAAAATTACTGAGACTTCTAATAAGTATGTATAGACTTAAAAAAATTACTGAGACTTCTAAAAAGTATATATAGACTTCCAAAAAATTACTAAGACTTCTAAAAAGTATGTACAGACATAAAAAAATTACTGAGACTTCTAAAAAGTCTATATAGACTTCCAAAAAATTACTGAGACTTCTAATAAGTATGTATAGACTTAAAAAAATTACTAAGACTTCTAAAAAGTTTATATAGACTTCCAAAAAATTACTAAGACTTTTAAAAAGTATATAGACTACCAAAAAATTACTGAGACTTCTAAAAAGTATGTACAGATATAAAAAAATTACTAAGACTTCTAAAAAGTATATATAGACTTCCAAAAAATTACTGAGAATCCCAATAAGTTTGTTCAGACTTAAAAAAATTACTGAGACTTATAAAAAGTATATATAGACTTCCAAAAAATTACTGAGACTTCTAATAAATTAGTTTTTCTATTCGATATTTTGATCATAATAAATGGGTAAATATTTAAATTCTCCAAAAATTTTCAGAAATGGTCTGTAATGCTAAAAAATACTTAAAAATTGTCTTGTATCTAAAAATCGTCTAATTTTTTTTAGAATTATTCAAAAAATATCTAAATTTTATAAAATCATATATAACTTGATCTAAAAATTATCTAGACCTATAGACATTCTTTGAAAAAATTTGTAGCTTCTAAAAATGCTCTAGAATTTTTTTAAACTTTTTTTAATGTTCTATAGTCATGTAATTTTACCTTAAAGTTAATATATTCTTCTAAAATTGTTTAGACTTGTAAGTATTGTTTAATAACCTGTATCTGCCTGCGTATTAAAAAAAAATGACTTAGAATCACTAACTAGCTTTCCAAAAAAATTTCTAACATGGTCCTTAATCGTAGATTTTTTTTAAAAATTGTCTAGTTTCCAAATATAGTCTAAATTTTTCAATAATTTGTCAAAAATTATATAACTGTTCAAATTTTTTCTTAAAACTGATAGTCTTCTAAAAATTATCTAGACTTATGAAAATTTTTTTTATTATAGAATTTTTCAAAAAAATTATCCATCATTATAACATAATTTCTCCTTATAGTTTTCTAAAAATTTACATGTGACCAGTTTTTCATAATTAACAAAGTTAAAATCTGGTACACTCGGTATATCCCATAATCTGTCTTCTGCTAACAAAATATTAAGTTATTTTTGTAAGATCATTACGCAAAAGTTATATGCGTAAAAAACAATTTCCTGTATTAACTATCTGAATCGATAAAATATTCAATCATCATATACCTAACAATTGAAATACTATTCCATGAATAAAGCTGTCGTTATCACGTTATCCGTGTCTAATGAATCCACAATAGTCAATCGCGGTGTGCCTTTGAATTCAGTATTAAGATAAATGCCACGTTTATACGCAATGACTTCTATAGAATATAGATTAATTGTTTTGCTAATATTTATTACTTTCCACAATTATAATTAAAAAATGAATTAATACTAAATTAGTTACGGCTTAAAAGCCATCTTCATGCCTAAAAGTTAAACAATCCGATACAAGGGGTTTACAATAAATTCAAACACTTACGGTTAATTAAATTTTAACATTAACAATTCTATATTCTAGATCGAAGTAATGAGGTAATGCTAAGGGAGAGGGGGTTTGTAATAGGGGAGGAGTATCGTATGGGAAATAAAAATGGGGTTTGTTGTCGAACATGACATTTAAAACTAAAATAAATTTAATATAGGATTTTTAACTATAACTCAAAAAGGAACTATCTAAAATCTCCACACAGTAGGGTGGGATAATTCCATGAGAAAATAAAAAGGACCCTAAAAAGGAAAGGATCCTTTTAACATCAGGAGGGACTACATGACCTTCGCGTTCTGTCAATTTTCGTTTCTTCAAATAGTCAAGACTGCTGTGACCATTAATACAAAAATTGTTAATGGTCCACCCTGGGACTTGTAAGGAGAGGATAACCGTATGCCAAAACATGAAATTAAAACTAAAATAGGTGCAATAAGCACAGAAAAAACTTAAACAGCACTAGCAAAAGCTGAAATATCACCGCTAAATGGTGGAATGACATATCTGACATTTGACACTTTGACGTAAAAGGAAAGTGACTTGGGGAAGGATAAGGGTACATGACAACAAATCTGTTCTATGAAGGGAAGGAAAAATGCCTTTAATTTTAACCAAAAAGGAATGGATATTGTTATTGGTCTTGAAAGCAACTTTGATATTATATTTACGACAGGTTTTTTAAAAGGTAAAAGTTTGGTTTTCTTGTGAAGCAATAGAAATGTGTGATTTTAGTCTAAATTTGGTGTAATACCTGATGTAAAACTTATTAATATAATCTAGGAGGCAAATTAATAGCAACTTTTTTAATGATGTTTAATTCTAAAGAGAAATCAGATTGTAACATGTGCATTGAAAACAATCTAAGTAGGAAACTATTAAATGAGAGAGATATGGTGATTTGAATGAAAGTTAATTAAGGTGTCCATTGTAATGGGTTTTCTGTAAATTTCAAATATTAAATAAGATGATAATGGGTTCCTGATAATCAATAAATCTAAGAAGGGCAATTTAGGAAGAAGGATGGACAAGTAGTCAGAGGCTTCTTGCGGTGAACCTTGAAACAAACTAAAGCAGTCATTCACATAACGGGTATAGAAAATATTTTTTGTTATAAAGTGGGATGGTTCAAATAAGTATGTTCTAGGTTATTTATAAAAATTTCTGCCGGGAGAAGTGAGAGGTTAGAATCCATTGACAAACCTGAGATTTACCTGTAAAATTACTGATGCCCAAAAGTCTCAGACTTGGTTCCGTGATGGTGTGAAGTCCGAAAATGCAACAAAAAAATCCTGTCCGGAAGTCTGGATGTCTGTCTGTCTGGATGTCTGTCTGTCTGGATGTAAATACTGTAACTTTTGAACCAAAGCTCCGATCGAGTTGAAGTTTTCACTGTACCTAGTTAGTTTTGTCCAAGGAAAAACCCTATTGCATTTGAGCACGATCGGACCGGTCCTTCCCGTACCCATCATACAAATTAAAGTGGTTTGCATGCTAAAACTTTTTCCAGGTCAAATTTTTAGAACAAAAAATTCCTGTCTGTAGGGTCGATAGGGGAGTTAGATTTCTATTGTCTGAATTTGAGACTTTCATCCTTTTCCACTTCACGATATGGTCAGATCGGAAACAGTTTCAAACAAATAAATTTTATAATAATTAGGACATGAAAGAAGTCTGATGACCTGTTTCATTATTTTTAAAAATAGCGGAGATATGAATTTTTTGAAATTTCAACCCCCTCGAGTTCCATCCCCTTAGGTCTGATTAAAAAAAAATTCAGATAAATTAATTTTATAATAGTTAGAACATAAAAAAAGTTTTATGACCTGTATCAATATTTTTGACAATGGCGGGATATAATTTTTTTGAAATTTCAACCCCATCTAGGTCCACCCCGTGGGTCGGATGAAAAAAAGTTTCAGATAAATTAATTTTAAAATAATCAGATCATAAAAAAAGTCTAATGGTCTTTTTTAATATTTTTAAAAATGGCGGAGATCTGAATTTTTTGAGATTTTAACCCCATGCAATTCTCATCCCCAAAGAATTTTTGTTCCAAATTTGGTGTCGGTTGGACAAAAATTTCGACCTGTATCGTGCCGGAACGGAATGTCTACACATATATATAGGTATATACCGATAATTTTTTTTTTATTGATTCTTATTCAGAATGTCATAAACGGCGTAGCGCCCCTATTCCCGGTTCTGGGTCCCGTCATTGAATCGATTACAATAGGTAGATTCCATATATGGAAATCTAACCAAAAGGTTAAACGGAGTTTACGAAATGTTACAGAAATTATTGACACATTGTTTGATTTTTTTTTCATTATTTTTCTTTCACTGTCTTCCTGTTTTCTCATTTTTCTGATGTTTTGTTTTTTTTTTCTGGTTTTTTTTTTCGGTTTTTTTTTAATCTTTTCTCATTGTTTCGTTTTTTTTATTTTTTTTTCGTTCGTTTTCTAATTTTTTTATAACTTAATAATTATTTTATAAAAAGAGACTTCTGATTTTTTCTCATTTTTCTGATTTTTTGTTTTTTTTTCTGATTTTTTCGATGTTTTCGAATTTTTCCTCTATTTTGTCATTGTTTCGTTTTTTTTTGTATTTCTTTTTTTTTTCAATTACTTTTTTTCTATTTTTTGTTTGTTTTCTAATTGTTTCTCATTTTTTCTTATTCCTTTGATTTTTTCAGATTTTTTGACAATTCTATTGCCATTTTTTTGGGATTTGTTGCGATTTATTTCAATTCTTTCGATTATTTTATTTTTTTATTTCTTTTTTTGTTTACAATTGTTCCGGTTTAGGTTGTCTTTTACGATTTTTTCCAACTATTTCCGGATTTTTGCGATTTTTTTTATTTTTATTATTATTCTTTTCCATATTTTACAATTTTATTCTTCAATTGTTTCCAATATTTTCTAATAATTTTTCTTTATTTTTCGATTAGCTCTGATTTTTTCGATTCTTTCAATTTTTTCTCATTTTTCACTGATTTTTTTTTCATTTTTAATTCTGATTTTTTCAATATTTTCTAATGTTTTTATTTTTTATCTCATTGTTCAATTTTTTTCTAATTCTTTCTTTTTTTAGTTCGAGGTTTTCATTTTAACTAGTTAGTTTTCTGCAAGGAAGAACCATATTGAATTTGAGCAGGATCGGACAGGCCCTTCCGGTACCCGCCATACAAATTAAAGTGGCTTGGCATAAATATTGTCGTTTTTCACTTGTTATAGACTTAGAATGAAAATCTTCATTAATAAACATTTAAATATTTTAATAAAAACAAGCAATAATAAATCAGACCTGAAATAATTTTAAAATTAAAAATAATCAAAATCAAATATTTCTGTCAAAAGTTATAAATGATTTTAAAAAAATATAAAAAACAAACAGCATTCTTTATGGAGTATTTTTCGCAATATTTTTATTCAGTTATAAGTTGTTTACACATGTTGATCATATATTTTAGTATCGTATCGTAAAAGAAAACTTGAAAGATGTGCGCTATATATCATTCTCTGTCGAATGTCGGAAACAGAAAAATCTTTATACGAAAATAAACTTGAATTCTTCAAAGAAATATCTTGTAGAGTAATAAAAACTTCTTTGTTTGTTGAATTTTTACATGCTGTCGTAAATTATGTCTTTTAAATGGGTAAAAAAAAAATTAATCGCTTTATAAGGTAATTTTAAAATACATTTTTATATTTTTATTTTTATCCCTTGACACAATAACACTCCCCTAAATGTTAGCTTCAGTCGCAGGTCTATTATTCTTTTAATGTGTTTCACCAGTTATCAATATGAACTAAGTAAAACATCCCAATTTTTTCTACTTTTCGGTATTTTCTTTATTTTTCATTATTTTTTCCTATTATTTCCCATTTTTCCCTATTTGTCCCTAGTTTTCCTAATTTTTTATTATTTTTTTCTATGTGTTCCTATCTTTTTTTGCTCCACTTCTCTAATTTCTTTTATTTTTTTTTCATTATTCTCTATTTTCGCAATTTCCTTCCTATTTTGCTTTAATTTTCTCAATTTTTGCCTATTTTTTCTTACTTATTCTCATTTTTTCCCACTTTCCTATTTTTTCTATTTTTCCTTGTTTTGATCATTTTCTTCCATTCTCCCCTATTTATATTTGGTTTTTCCTATTTTTCATTATTCACATTTTTTCCCAACTTTTCCTGTTTTTCACTATTTTTCATTGTTTTTCCCTATTTTTCATTATTTTCCCTATTTTTCATTATTTTTCCCTATTTTACATTTTTTCCCTATTTTTCCCAATTTTTCAGTATTTTTTTTTATTTTTCATTATTTTTTCCCATTCTTCCCTATTTTTCAATATGTGTCTCCAGTTTTCCCTATTTTTCACTTTTTTTTCTATTTTTCCCCATCTTTTTAGTTTTTCTTTATTTTTCTCTATTTTGCCATTTTTTTCCTATTTTGCTTTATTTTCCCCTATTTTACTTTATTTTTCTATATTTTTCACAATTTTTTTTGAATAGTAAAAATTTAAATTTCCGGATAAAAATGTTAAATCCGTTCCTGTACAAATATTTATTGTGCTTGAAAAAAAATTTTTATTGAGAAAAAATTTTTGTAGATTTTTCAAAAAAGTGAGCTACAAATATATTTATAATTTTTTTCTGAAATGTAAATATTTAAATTTTTAGAAAAAAATAATCCATCTTGAAATTTAGGTTATCTGAATTAATTTTTTTTCAAAAAACTGCATTAAAAAATCTTTTACTACAATATTAAAAATACGAAGACAAAAAGTCTCTTTACTTAAACCAAATAATTTTACTAGATAAAAAAAAAGCTACAAATGGGTTAGTTTTTATTTTAAATGTAAATTTTTAAATTTCAGAAAAAAATGTTAGATCCGCTCCTGTGCTTTTGTTTATTATTTTCATTATTAAAAATATATCTTAAAATTTAAGTTTTGTATGAATTATTTTTTTTTTCAAAAATCTGCGTGAAAAAAATTATTTTGTATTACGATATGTAAAATAAGAAAAAAATTCTGTAGATTTTTAAAAAAAAATGAGTTACAGATATATTTATAATTTTTTTGTGAAATGTACGAATTTAAATTTCCAGAAAAAATGTTAGATTCGTTTCTGTGGAATTGTTTATTATTTTTATTATTAAAAACATATCTTAAAATTTACATTATCTGAATTAATTTTTTTTTTCAAAAAATCTGCATTCATAAAAATCTTTTAATACAATATTAAAAATAAGAAAAAAATTCTGTTTACTAAATATTATAATAGATTTTTCAAAAAAATCTGGGAAAAGAATCTGTAGATTTTTAAAAAAATGAGCTACAGATATATTTATAATTTTTTTTAAATGTAAAAATTTATTTTTCCAGAAAAAAATGTTATACTCGTTTCTGTGAAATTGTTTATTATTTTTATTATTAAAAATCTATCTTGAAATTTAGTATGTCTCAATTCACTTTTTTTTTCAAAAAATCTGCATTAAAAAAATCTTATATTATAATATTAAAAATAAGAAAAATGAGCCATTTAATTTTTCAAAAAAAAAAATGTTAGATCCGTTCCTGTGCAATTGTTTATTATTTTTATTATTAAAAATATATCTTAAAGTTTAAGTTTTGTATGAATTATTTTTATTCAAAAATCTGCGTGAAAAAACTTATATTTTATTACGATATGTAAAATAAGAAAAAAAACTGTACATTTTTAAAGAAATGAGCTACAGATATATTTTTTTTTTTTTGAAATGTAAAAATTTAAATTTCGAGAAAAAAATGTTAAATTCGTTAAAAAATATTTTTATTGCAATATTTAAATTAAAATAAGACAAAAAAATGCTATTTGACAAGATTTTCCAAAAAATGAGCTACTTTATACATATTTTTTTTTAAATGTAAATATTTAATTTTCCAGTCAAAATTAAATTTTATACATAATTAAGTAAGATCCACGAATAAAATATTATCAATAATAATTTTTTATCAATAAATACGACTTACATAAAATAAACTATTATTTTTTTTTATAGAAAAATAACCAATCAAGTTAAAATTTAATTCTCAGAGTAAGCGTTAAAAATTACAAAAATTTTATAATGGTTAACTAATTTTTTTATTGTTTTATTGCAAGTCACCATCATATGTGTAAGTGTAATTTAAAGATCAATTGCTAATTATTTACAGTTTAAATTAGAGGAAAACAAATGTGCTCCCAATTATTTATAAAATGAAAATTCTGCAAATAAAAAAAGTTGCCTAATGTTCATTTATATAAATAGTTCATTTTGCTAAATTATTTTTATTTGTCGTATATATAAAGACAAATTACTAAATTTGTTATTTAAAATAATTCTTAGACAAACGTTCCTTCACTTTTTAATTGTAATACAATAATTAAGTAGGTTGTGATGGTAGATAGAAGAGAAGATAGAAAATGTTGATTCACTTGAAAAAATCCACAAGCTGAAATATTCGGTGCTAATTCTTTAACTACATTTGATAAAATTGTTAGATCTTCTCTGATTGGTGTTTGAAATAAGTCTGCTTGAAGCTTATAACATGTTTTTAAAATATTGTTGCTTTCTTTATGAATTCTATCACAAATCATTGTTATTCCAATAATATATACCTAAAATTTAAAATTAAGAAAGTCTAAATTTAACCTAATTAAAAACTGTTTGTCACGTGATATTACGTTAAATAAATTAATATAGTCGTAGTTGTCACATCGATATTAAATATCGCTAGAAAAACAAAGATTTGTTGACCTTACAAAGTCGAAATGGGACAAAATTGTTTTACTTTTAAAGGCGTAAACAATTTAAAAAAAAAAACTATTTTCGGTTTTCAATAATTGTCGCTAACCGGAAAAAATGTCCTTCAAAAATTGTCGTTAACCGGAAAAATCTTCTCTAAAACAAAAATTGTTCTTTATTAAAAAAATATACTTTGCTGGAAAAAAATTGACATTTTTCAAAAACTGTCACTAATCGAAAAAACTACTCGTGTTTAAAAATTGTCGATAGCTGGAAAAAATTATTTTTTTCACAAATTGCCGTTAACCGGAAAAAATGTTCTACAAAAATTGTCTGTATCCGTAAAAAAATGATCTCCAAAAATCGTCTTGAACCGGAAAAAATGTTCTCCAAAATAAAAATTGTTGAAAATTGGAAATAATGTTCTTTTTAAAAAAATATTGGCCATTTTTAAAAATTGTTGCTAACTGGAAAAATTGTTCGTCTTTAAAAATTATCGGTAGACGGAAAAATAACTTTTTTCACAAATTGTCGCTAACCGGAAAAATTATTCTCCAAAAATTGTCTGTATCCGTAAAAAAATGTTTTCCAAAAATTGTCGTTAGCCGGAAAAAAATTGTCTCCAAAACAAAAATTATCGGCAACTGAAAACAATGTATTTTTTCAAATATCTTTTGCTAGAAAAATATTGACCTTTTTCAGAAATTGTCGCTAACCGGAAAAACTGCTTGTCTTTAAAAATTGTTGGTAGCCGGGAATAATGATTTTTTCCAGAAATTGGCGCTAACCGGAAAAAATGTTATTCTCCAAAAATTGTCTGTATCCGTAAAAATATGTTTTCCAAAAATTGTCGTTAGCCGGAAAAAATTGTCTTCAAAACAAAAATTGTCGGTAACTGAAAACAATGTTTTTTTTTAAATATCCTTTGCTAGAAAATATTGTCCTTTTTCAAAAATTGTCGCTAACCGGAAAAACTGCTTATCATTAAAAATTGTCGGTAGCCCGGAAAAATGATTTTTCCTCAAATTGGCGCTAACCGGAAAAACTGCTTGTCTTTAAACATTGTGGGTAGCCGGAAAAAATGATTTTTTTCACAAATTGGCGCTAACCGGAAAAAATGTTCTTCAAAAATTGTCTGTATCCGTAAAAAAATGTTCTCCAAAAAATTTCGTTAGGTGGAAAAAATGTTCCCCAAAACAAAACTTGTCGGTAATCTGTATAAATATTCTTTTCTTAAAATTCTTGATAATTGGGAAAAAATATCCTTCAAAACTTGTCAGTAACACGAAAAAACTGTTCATTAAATGTCTGTAGCCAAAAAGAAATGTTCTCTAAAAATTGTCAGTAGCCAGCAAAAAATTTTCCCCAAAAATTACCGCCATTGGAAATAATGTTCTTCTTCAAAAATTGTCGCTAGCTGAAAAAAAATGACCTTCAAAAATTGTCGGTATAACCGAAAAAAATGTTCTTTTTTAAAAATTTTCGGTTAAACCGGATAAAATGTCCTTTTCTAGAAATTGTCGGTAACCGGAAAAAAGTTGTACTTCAAAAATTGGCGTCGGAAAAAAATGTTCCTTAGAAAAATGTCAGTATCTAGAGAAAAATATTCTCCAAAAGTTATCGGTAGCTCAAAATAAAGTTCTTCTAAAATTGTCGGTAACCGGAAAAAAATGGCCTTCAAAAATTGTCGGTAATCGGAAAAAATGCCCTTTTCTAAAAATTGTCGCTAGCTGAGAAAAAATGACCTTCAAAAATTTTCTGCTTCTTAAATTGTCGTAGGAAAAAATGGTCCTTTGAAAATTGTCGCCGGAAAAAATTTCTGTAGCCAGAGAAAAATATTCTCCAAAAATTGTAGGTAACCGAAATAAATGTGCTTTTCTAAAAATTATCTGTAACCGAGAAAAATGTTCCGCTTCAAAAATTGTCGCCGGAAAAAAAATGTTCATTAGAAAAATGTCTATAGCGAGATAAAAAATATTCTTTAAAAATTATCGGTAGTCTGAAAAAAAATGTTCTCCAAAAATTGTCGGTAGCTGAAAATAAAGTTTTTCTAAAATTTTCGGTAACCGGAAAAAATGTTCTGCTTCAAAAGCTGTCGCCGGAAAAAAATGTTCTTTAAAAAAATGTCTGTAGCCAGAGAAAAATAATCTCTAAAAATTGTCGGTAGCCAGGAAAAAAGGTTTTTAAAAATTGAGGGCAACCGAAAAAATGTTCATTTCTAAAAATCATCTGCAACTGAGAAAATTTGTTTTGCTTCAAAAATTGTGGCCTGAAAAAAGTGTTCTTTAAAAAAATGTCTGTAGTCAGAGAAAAATATTCTCTAAAAATGGTCGGTAGCCGGAAAAAAATGGTATTTAAAAATTGTAGGTAACCGGAAAAATGTTTTTTTCTAAAAATTGTCTGTAACCGAGAAAAATATTCTGCTTCAAAAATTGTCGACGGAAAAAAAGTTCATTAGAAAAATGTCTATAGCCAGAGGAAAATATTCTTTAAAAAATTGTCGGTGACCAGAAAAATGTTCTTTTCTAAAAATTGTCTGAACCGAGAAAAATATTCTGCTTCGAAAATTGTTGCAAAAAAAAAGTTCATTAGAAAAACGTCTGTAGCCGGAGGAAAATATTCTTTAAAAATTGTCAGTGGACAAAAAAAAATGGCCATCAAAAATTGTTGGATTCCGGAAAAATGTTCTTTTCTAAAAATTGTCTGAACCGAGAAAAATATTCTGCTTCGAAAATTGTTGCAAAAAAAAAGTTCATTAGAAAAACGTCTGTAGCCGGAGGAAAATATTCTTTAAAAATTGTCAGTGGACAAAAAAAAATGGCCTTCAAAAATTGTTGGATACCGAAAAAATGTTCTTTTCTAAAAATTGTCTAAACCGAGAAAAATATTTTGCTTTAAAAATTGTCGCCGGAAAAATATGTTCATTAGAAAAATGTCTGTAGCCGGAGGAAAATATTCTTTAAAAATTGTCGGTGGACAGAAAAAAATGGCCTTCAAAAATTGTTGGATACCGAAAAAATGCTCTTTTCTAAAAATTGTCTAAACCGAGAAAAATATTCTGTATCAAAAAATGTTGCTGGAAAAAAAGTTCATTAGAAAAATGTCAATATTCAGAGGAAAATATTGTTTAAAAATTATCGGTGGCCAGAGAAAAATATCCTTCAAAAATTGTCGGTAACCGGAAAAAATGTTCTTTTCTAAAAAATGTCGCATTTTGGTATTTTTTGCATTTTTTCCATCCTATAGGAAGAATTCTAAATTATTCTTAAATATCGTTCATCACGAATAACAGTTTAAAAAAATATACTTACAATATATATAAATATTCCTGGAAGAAAAATAACAAATTTCATTGAACCACCATGTAAGTATGTATATAATAATCCATTCCAGATGGCGATAATATGTATGAACATAAGAAAAACTAACGAAAAAATCGGTGGTCCATATAATATTTTATATATTTCCATTGTTTCATACAAATATTTATAAACTTTTGCCACATGTGCAAGTGTTTTCTGAACTTTACGAATATCTTGAAATGAACCTTTAAATGCGTCATTGATCTCTATATGTAGACATTGGTACCTTCTTATTAAAGCCAGTGATACTCCTATTAAACAAAATGCATATATTGCTTGTTGGTAAAGAGCTAATACAATCTTTACTACAAAAAGTATGCTTGAATGATATGGTAATTGGAAGGACTGAACAAAAATTATTGCAGAACACATAATAATAATTCCAGTTCCAATGCTCATAGTTAATATTATTAATATTCCTAAAACAAATTTCTAAATTACAATTTTTTATAAAAGGGACTGAAGATTTCGTGTCAATATTTATTTTAAATAATATAAAGAATGTTTAAATAAGTTGACGTATTTAGAAAGTAAAAAGTTTTAACTGCACTTTTTTTTTATTTTCAAAAGCAAATTTTCTTACTTATTAATTTTTTATTGTTCCATTTTTTTGGATAACAGAAACTAATTTTTAATCATTGGATTTTTCCATGTCATTTGACACAGTTATTATTGCAAAAATTATACAATTTTGGTATGGTGACAAAATTTATAAGATGCAAGAAAAAATATGGAGTGTCACAGGGCTCTATTTTAGGACTACTTTTTTTGATTATCTACTATAAACGTTACTGTAATCTTTAAGGATTATTTTTATTTGTATGGTGTGATTTTTTTATTAAAAAATTCAGGAGTTTAATATATTTTATAGATTTTTTGTCCAATTTTTAATTCTTTTGTTCACTTACCTCCTAAAAAAAAATGTATTAACATCCATATATGTAAAACAGTAATAAAAGATAATCATAAAATTTTAGAATTCTTTATATGTATACTAAATTTATTTTTTATCCTTAAGGGTAATATTTTATTTTGAATTTATATTTTTTTACCCCCCATTACAGCTAAACTATAGGATTAATCAGAACGCACTCAATGTAAGTGAATAAAATGATTTACGATCGCGATTTTTCTTCAAAAGTATACAGTTTTTTTTTATTTTCATCATTTTAGTCTTTCCCTTGCCGCCACAATTATTTTTTAAAAATATGAGATAAATCACACTTATGGCATTATTTGTTTTGTTATTGTTATTTTGTTTATGGACTATTTTTATTTTGCAGTGCTGAACGCTTTAGGGACAAAAATATTGAAAAATACATTAAAGAATTTTGGCATTAGTTGAATTTTAAGTCAATTTAAATAAAGTCATTTCGAAGATTTATAAAAAAAATCCTAAATTTCAAAACATAATAAATAAATACAATTTCAAAAATATATCAAAAAAAATTTGAAATTTTACAATTTTTTTCAAGAAATTTAAATATTTCAAAAATGAAAATATCAACAAATTTAAAAATTTCTAAAATATATCGAAAATTTCAAAAAACAATATTAGTCTGATTAAAAATATTTCAAGAATTTTAAACATTTTAAAAATGTCAAAAAAGTTCAAAACATTAAAAAAATTTTCAAAAATTTCGAAAATATATCAAAACTTTCGAAAAATTTGAAATTTTACCATTTTTATAAAAAATTATAAAAATATAAAACATGAAAAATATCGGAAATTTCAAAAAACAAAATTATTCCTCTAATTAAAAATATTTCAAGAATTTTAAACATTTCAAAAATGTCAAAAAGTTTCAAAAAACATTAAAAAATTAATCGAAAATTTCAAAAATATATCAAAAGTTTCGAAAAATTTGAAATTTTACAATTTTTTAATTTTTTTTTAAAATATCAAAAATGAAAATATTTAAAAATTTCTAAAAATATCGAAAATTTCAAAAAACAAAATTATTCGTAATTAAAAATATTTCAAGAATTTTACACATTTCAAAAATGTCAAAAGTCTTAAAAAACGTTAAAAAAAATTTCAAAAATTATTTGATAACTTCAAAATATTTTTTTAACAATTTTTATTCACTTTTAACAATATTTGTTCACTTTTAACTCTTTTTGTTGACTTTTTAGAATATTTGTTTACTTTTGGTACATTTTTAACAATTTATGTCAATTTTTATGCTTTTTGTCAATTCTTCCCTAAAATTTTTTTATTTATGTTTGTTATTTTCTTGGTTTTACATGCATATTACAATTTAAATTTTATTTTTTGTGAATTTACCTAATTTTTTTTAAATTGTTTTTTTTTATTAGTTTTTATTATTTCTATTTTTTTAAAATTTTGATAATTTTTTCTTTTACTTTTTCGTTTTTCTGATCTTTTTCATATATATTTTGATTTTTCTCAATATTTTTCCGATATTTCTTTTATTCTTATTAATCCAATTTCTGATTTTTTTTGAAATTTTTCTATTTTCTTAGTTTTTTTATTTTACTTTAATTTTTTTATTTTTCTTATTTTTTATAAACTTTTTACATTTATATTATTTTTTTCTTATAATTTTTATTTTCTTATATTATATATTAATTTTATTTATTTTTTTGTATTTTTTCTCAATATTTTTCCGATATTTTTTTTAATAATCTAATTTCTGTTTTTTTTTTTTAATTTTTCTATTTCATTTAATTTCTTTTTAATTTATTTTTTTTTAATATTACATAGTTAATATTATTATTACTCACTTACCTATAACAGAAACTTTTTGTGGACTACATATTATAGAATTTCTTTGTAAAAATAATTTCCACATATCTCCATTCTTTAAAACTCCGAAATATAATACAAAATGAATAAGTAAAAAACCAAAATGGTTAAGTACAACGAATGTTAAGTCGCTTTCATTAAAATTATAATATAAATAAATCTCAATTACTCCATAACTACCTGAAACAATAATAAATATTGTAAATACAAATGAAACAATTTTCGAAATTTTTCTATATTTTACTGATAAAGCTGGAAATACAACTAGAATTATTCCTAATTGATAAATTCGTTTAATAACAGTAAGGTCTTCCATTATTACTGAAACTTACTATAATAATGTATAATTGTTTCCTTCAATGTTTGTATCTTAAAATAATACATTACGTATTGTAATAATCAATTTGATTATAGAAAATTATACATGATAATGATCTTTATGTCACGGGGTTAGTCAAGAATAAATGAACCCTTAGTATTAAGTTCGTGAACAATATGGAAAATAACTATTATAGCCACAAAAAACAACCTATTTATATATTGACTAATAATTTTCAGTAATTCTTTCATGTGGTGCTTTTGCGCTCTTAAATTAATTATGTACTTTGGTAAAGAGACTTCTTTTGGCCTACTTTTGAACATATTTAAATATATTTTTTTTGAAACTATTTAATTTTTACTCCTAACAAAAGAAAACGAATCATAGACCGAGAGCCACTGTATAAGAACTCGTAATCAGAAGAAGATGCCGCAAACCGGATAGAACGGTAGAGGGCAGTATATATAATAAAATCTGGCATCAGGACGCCTATACGGAAGTGGGGTAAAATCTTATTTCAATTGTTTTCGGCCCTTTCATAGAAAGAAGCAATGCAGCAAGCCCCAGAGGGGAGTTTAAGATGTCTAAAAGGCCCTATATATCCCCATATGCTGTATTGAAGATGGCATGCAACCAGAAGTGCCCAAACCCATTAGGAAAGAAGATACAAGTATAGAAATAAGGAAATAAAGCACAAAGTCAAGTACTACAAACTTACCTACAAAAAAGTACTAGCAAGCAACTAGTTTCGGTCACTGACCATCATCAGACCTAAAGATACAAACGTTTACAATCAGTTATGTCATACATAAAATTAAAAATCAAACTTACCAATATGAAGTAATAACAAAAAAAGAAAGATCCATAAAAGGTAGAAGGTAAATTTAAATAAAAATAAACATGATGGTACTTGAAAAGTATTAAAATAATTTAAAAAAAAATGAAACATATTTATCATAAACGAAATATAAATTTATACAAAATACAGGTTGTTCCCTAGGAGGTAGCACCTAGGGAGAGCATTAAAATCCTGGAAAAGGAGAAATGTGAAGGAAAATCTCCACCATGCGTGGGGGATCGAAGAAACCGACCACTAGTAGGTCATTACAGTTAAAAACTGCGAAAAATATACAAAAATTTTTTAGAGAAAGTCAGCACAAGCCAGAACACACTTTCACAGGCGAAAGGAGAAAGTGACATGACATGTGACAGATGACAGTAACTAGAAAGTATCACTCTACACGTTGACATGTATGTGGAGGGTAATAACAAATTAATAAAAAATCTAAGGTAGTACTAAATTATGACAATAATGATTCCGAAACAAATTTACAGAAAAGGTTATATAAAAATAGAATTTAGAAAAAGCGTCAAGAAGTTAATTACAATTTAAACGCTTCGGTACTAATTCGGTACAGACAAGGTAAGGAAAAAGAAGAATTAAAAAATATATGAAAAGGAAAAAGAAGAAAAGGTTGACAGGTGACAGGTGACAAGTGATTGGTGGGAAGATAAAGGAAGGTTTAACATCAAATATGATAAAATAACATCAATAACAAGGGAAGCCTGTTTGTATCTTTAGACCTAATAATGGTCAGTGACCGAAACTAGTTGCATGCTATTACTTTTTTTTATTTAATTCTATGGTACATGACTTTGTGCCTTATTTCCTTATAATTTTGACCATATTTGAGATATGAATTACCTTTGGTAATTAAGAGCACTAAGAATCACAAAAATATGTCTTGCTGCACACTTGAAAAAAAATGAAAATTTTCTCCACAACAAGACGACCGACTGACGGAAGGGTGAAGACTCTAAAATTGGTGCGATCGATCAAGGGTGACCAAAAATGCGATTTTCTGCATTGTAATGATGCACAGGTTAGGGAGGGGGCAAAAGCTGTCGGCGAAATTTTTTCAAAACTTGGACCGTTGCTTGAAAATGAAGGATTTACAATTTGGCCATTTTTGTACACATATCTTGTTAATTGGGTTATAAATTAACAAAAATCTCTTTTGCTACATGAATGAACCTGAGAACAAGAGTCTCGAGAGAGGAGTGATTTGGCTGACAACGTTGCCAACTTTTCATTTATAAATATTCATTCGAGTATAGGTGGTTGCCAAACTCTGTGCAGTGTCAAGTCTCAGTGTTCTGCTGTCATAATCATAGGTGTCATTTTTTTGTCAGATTTGTTATATCCTTCAATCTGGTTCAGTTTTAGATAAAGCGTCGGGTTAAGTTTATTAAGTTGTATTTTATTAGTTATCTAGAGATATTTGTCATCAACTCTACCAAGTCAAATTGCAGATCTTCCCGGTCTAAAACCAAATTGTTGAACATTTAAAACGTTATTTTTTTCGAAATCATTGAGTAATCTAGATTTTAACGTTTTTTCAATTAATGTAGAGATAAGTGGTAACACAGAGATGGGTCTGTAGATTTCAGTGGCTTTTTTATCACGCTTTTTAAAGATGGAAGTTACTCTAGCAAATTTTTAGGTTATGGTTATCTGGAAAGATATCAGTATCGAAACAAGAGTTTTTGTGGTGCACAATTTGCTAAGATATTTCCTCAGTAGCAAATTTAAATGTTTCACTGTTAAACCCATAGAAATCTCTGGCTCTTGATGTATTAAGACCACGGATCACCTCACTTATTTCTGTATCTGATACCGGTTCCAGGGAAAATGAAGAGGTGATACGATTATTTTTAAGCATAGTTATGTAGTCTGCTATATTTGTAAAGAAATCATTTAGTTTAGGGGAGTGTCTCACTCTAATAATAACATTATCTTAAAGTAGTGGACAGATAATCAAAAATTAAAACTACAATCACTTCGACAATCATTACGTAGCAAAACACAAAATAAAATTACTAAAGAATGGTGCAAACTATTTACACGCACACAATCAAGAGGATAAAAATAAAAGAAATTAAATTATTAAATTTTAATACATATAAGTATACTTTTTGGTAAAATTAAATTTAAGTTTTTTCAATTAAGAATTTCTGTATTAGTTTTTAAATGCTACCTTATTTATATTCACCCTCACATTTTGTCTTAAACCCGTTTAGGTATGAGGTCGTGAAAAATACGCCGGCGTTTTATAACAATTTTAACTTATAAAATACGACATATTTATTAATATATAGAAAAAGATATTTACGTCATTTACTTCTATACTTCAAAATTATAGATAAATAATTTATGTATAAAAAATAGTTACAGTTTAAATAAAAATAATCAAAGTGTAGACTCGAAGCAATATATTTGTACGAACTTTCAATTTCCCGCCTGCCGTGTTGCGGTAGATTTGGCAACGTTGTCAGCCAAGTCTCTCCTCTCCTGAGACTCTTGTCCAGAGAATCCATTTCTATTACTTGCTGCATTTTCTCCACTAACAGGTTTACCAACTTTCGGTTGCGCGCCAACTATGATGCAGCAACTTCGTGTATAGGATTTATTATAAGACATCCCTACCCTTACTAGCTGCATTTCTTTTTTCCATGGAAGAGCCAGATTCTATAATTTGCTTCCCTTTACCGTTCTATCCGGTTTGATTATTGGATTTTTTATAATGGGCTCTCTGTCTATCATAAACCTTATAGGGCTCTAGTTTTTTTTGGTTTTTGATGTAATAATCGTAATAATATTTTTAATTAAAAAGTGATTATGTATGTTTATTTCAGTTGCACCAAATGTACAAAGACAAAATTCAGAAAAAAATACCAAAGACTGTTGGTGAATGGTCCGAATGGTCTTCTTGGAGTCAGTGTTCAAGATCATGCGGTGGAGGAATCACCCAACAGACAAGACATTGTATTCACCGACCATCTGATTCAAGGTAGATAATTTTTCTATGCTTATAAATTACATCATAGATTGCGGCCATATTCTATACGTTACGAAATAAAAGAAAACAACATATAACTTATTATTAATATTGTAATTTTATTTCTACTATGACATCATCATATATTAGTTATTTTATTTAGATTTCCTACATTTTCTAGTATACTGGTCATAATGGTATCATCTTTTTTTTCACTGCCTTTATGGCTTCATCTAATACAATTAAAAATGAAAGTGGGCTTAGAACACACCCTTGTTGGTGACAAATTTCTCTGACTAGTCGTTATTTGTTCTTCCAACATTTTTTATTATCTTTATACATTGTTTTAATTTCTTTTATTGTCTCATGTCTACTGACTAGTTTCTAGTTGTTTTCTAATGTTTGATCAAATGCTATTTTAGACTTTGGTTAAAAACATTTCGACCGATATCGACGTTTGTATAAAATGTAATTCAGAATCGATTTGTTATATAGCCAAAAATTCAGTCACTAAAGACCATACTTAGGTTAAATGCATTTTTTGTAAAAATGTCCAAGTTCGATAAGAATCCGTTCGTAAGTTTTTTTTTTTTTTTTTTTTTTTTTTTTTTTTTTTTTTTTTTTTTTTTTTTTTTTTTTTTTTTTTTTTTTTTTTTTTGACACTATCGGAGAAGAAAAAACAGCTTTCCTAAATTTGGATTAAGCCAATCGTTTTTTGGAAAATTTGACCGTATAGGAGAAAAAAATTCAGTATTACTATTTATACAATGCTATAATGCCCCTAACCACCTCAAGGTGCGGCAATGTATCTCGCTCGACAGCCAAATCAATAGAAGTTTGAAATTAATCTAAAGAATACGTTATGAACTGTTTTTTAGCAAGAATGAATTTCAAGAAGTCATAAAAAATAGTATTTGTGATCGATTTAAATTGAGAAAATAACCCGCACACTCTTTAACTCTTTAAGTGTGTAGTTAATCAAGATTTAAAATAAATTGCTCATTAAAATTCTGAATCAATAAAAATGCTAATATTAGTTTTATATTTGTAATCGTTTTAAATTGTCATTTGGATTATATTATACAGTTTGATACATTAGATATAAATTTGGCATTTTTAACTTTCATAGTCATTGTGAAATATTCAGTGGACACCAATGTCTATACAAAATAAAAATGTAGTTATTCTAACATCATTATCAGGCAATATAAAAACTCGCACTTTTATAGACAACTAAAGTACCTACGGCTAATTATGTTCAAATAGTTTCTTGCAATAAAAGAAAGGTATGTGCACAATCGGGCGTGCAGAATGGAGGAAGTGACGTTATCTCACGCCCTGACCACTTCACTGCCCTCAAACAATAAGCCATTAAATCAATGCCCTGTCAAACATGTACTGTTTGCCTTTCGGACTGCTGCACGATGTCATCTTTTTCAAAGATGAAAATTGGTGCTTTCTGTCATTATATGCAAAACAGTTAACTAAAATGAAGCTAATGAACTATAAAGAGAATTTTTAACTTTACAAGGTTGATACAATAAAATAATATAAATTAAATTTTAATAAAATGTATTTAGGTAAACGGAATTGTTCCACAGAAAATTTTAGTGTCGAGAAGAAAAATCTTTTTAGTAAGAATAATGATATACCGGGCGACATAGGGGCATGAATCACCTCTTTAACTTTTTTATTTATTAACCGATTTTGATAAAATTTTAACCGGATATAGCAAGAGTAATTCCTTATTTTCTGACGTTTACATTCAAGATGACCGATTTCCAGTTTCGCCGGAAATAGGCCCAAATTTTGATTTGTAAATGGACCACCCTGTATATTTTGATTAATTGGATTTTACGGATCAAAATGTATACAATTTACTATTTTGGGACTTTGAGTTTCTTTTAACAATAAAAAATATAATAACAGAAAGTGGGTGTACAGTACATCATTTTATTAGTACTGAAATGGGCTTCAAAAAAATTCCAGATAATCCAAGTAAGTTACATTTAAAAAAAAATAAGTTTAGGTAAAAAAACGGTTGCTAGTTTACTAAAATTGTAATAAATTATACAAAAACTTTTTTTTTAAGGAATTAATATATTTTATGTACTTATTACTTTCCCGACCCACCTCCTAGAAGAGAAAGTATTGTGAACGAGCTAAAAAAAAATTTAGAGATAAAAACGGAAATATCTATTTTCGGGTCCCCTGAGACGATTAAGACAATTTCCAGATGAAAGTCTGTCTGTCGGTCTGTGTGTATGTGTGTGTGTGTATTCTTCCACGATGGAGGCCACACGTTTAATCCGATTGAGCTGAAATTTGGTACAGAGGTTTGGATTAGTCTATTCAGAACAGTCAACATTATTTCTTCAACTGTCACCTATCAAAAATAAAAAAAATGTCAAAAGTTGAAACTTTATCATTAAATATCTGAAAAAGTATTAATCCAATTGGGCTAAAATTTGATACAGGGGCTTAAATTACCCGTCGGAAGAACTCATTTGTTTTTGTATGACATGTGTCAAACGGAAGTGTCATTATCAAAAAACGACAGATGCAATATGTCATGGAATTCGACTTGCAATATGTCATTTGAAAACCCTTGAAAAACTCAATACAGAACAGTCAAAATTATTTCTCAAACTCTTACCTGTCAAAAATAAAACCTGTCAAAAGTTGAAACTTTAACATTAAATATCTGAAAAAGTATTCGTGGATACTTGTCAGGAAAATTTTAGGGCGACACAACCGATTTTTTTTACTTTCCGAACAACAGATTTGTATAGAAGGAAAGTATTGCGATCATGATATTTTGACCATACCCAGATTTTAACGAATCTTTACGTTTTGAGGTCACCTGAATCCATTTATACCATTTTTAGCATGATGTCTGTGTGTGTGTGAACACGATAGCGTCTAAACGTCTGAACCGATTTAAATGAAATTTTATATACATATTTAGGGTAGCAAGGAGACGACCTGTATAGATTTTGGAGTTAATCGGACAACCGGAAGTGACAGTTGCTATAAGTGATGACGTCATTACTAAACAAGATGGCAATACAGTTTTACACATATATTTTTTATACGTAATAGTTTAATTTCGAATGATTAAAATTTTTAAAAACTTTTGCCATTGTTTCCACATTTATCAAAAAGTATTTATTTTTCATATTTTTCTTAAATGACCAAAATAATACATTTTTTATGAAAAATTACAGGATATGAAAGATATAGAACAAAAAATTTTCTTCACATTTTATTATTACCGTTTTTTTAAATTCCTTATAGTTTCGCCGCTAGAGGGCGTGAAAAAAATTTATATAGACATTGCGACTTTTTTAGATTTTGAGACAAAATTATGGATTTTTATGAAAAATTACATATAATCAAAATTGTAGAACATAAAATTTTCTACAAATTTTGTCTTTACTTTTTTTTCGAATTCCGCATAATTTCGTTTAGGGATTTTCACCATTCAAAAGATACTATAAAACTCTAAATTAAAAATGCATTTTAGTTTCTTAAAATTTAGAATTGTAATTATTATAGCCAAGATAAAGAATATTTTTAAATTATTTGTAATTTCGCTTTATCAATAACTATAAAATAAATGAAAATAGTAAATAACATATTCGAAAAGGATCCAAACGTACTATATGTGTAAATTATTTCATAATTTTTGTTTGTAAAAGTTATAGCAAAAAATGAAAAAAGTTTAAACAATTCGATGGATATTTACCTTATGAATTTTTGAAAAAAAATTTGATTTTTTTTTAGTTTTTTAAACTAACTTTATTAATGCATTTTGATCCAAAACCCTAAAAAAAAGATCTGTTTCCCATTTTGAATAAAATTGAATGAGATATTAATTATTTATTGATTTTAAAATTATTCAAAAATAGGTTTGATTTGTTTTAAGGTTAAAATTAATATTAAAAATTTAAAAAAAATTACCCTTAAATTTATAGTAAAAAACTCTATAATTGCGATTTTTTTCAAAATTTTATTCCAAAAATTGTAGAATTCCTAATTTTTTTTTTGAAATTTAATCTAACTTCAAAAGAAATTGAATAACTTTAAAAATATTAAAGATATTAAAATGGGATTTATACCATTCGATATGTAATATAATTAATGTATTTTAATGCAGAAAAACTAAAATAATCGATTAAACAATTACTTTACTAGGAGTGTTCGGAAAGTTGGGTGGGATTACCCCCTCATTTTTAATCTAGCATTTGAGAACGAAAATAAAAAATAATATAAGCCCAGCAAGATAACCGTACCCAACCGTTTTCGAGTTATCGCTGGGTCAGACAGATAGACAGACAGACCTTCGCTTTTTTGGTAAATTTTTGATAATTTTTCATTTATCTAAAAATTATCGAATTTGCAATCATTAATTTTTAATTATAATTTTTTTAATCAAAATTTTATATCAAGGAATACGATTATAATAATTGGAACGAGTTATATAAAAGGAGTAAATTGAATGTGAATATGTTTAAAAATAATTTTTGCGAACAACATAAAAGCATCTATAAAAAATCAAAATGAACAAAGTTATATTTATTTGTTTGGTCCTCTTGGCGACTGTCAACGTTTCTATGGGTCGGTATCAAAATGTACATACTGAAGTACTAAAATCACTACCAAAAGAAGTAGATGCAAGCTTTATGTCACAAATGTCGTCGAGTCAATATAGTAGGCCACATTCACCGACTGGCGAAAGAAACCGACGTCAAGATGATGAAATTATTATTCATACATATTAGGATTTGGATGATGTGACCAATGACAGCAACGACATTCAAGACAAAACTCAATTTGTTAATTGAAGCCTAATTGTAAGCGAATTATTAGTTTATTATTATCAATTTATTTAAAGGTTATGTTCATTTCTTTTTAATCTGAATCAATTCTATTTTCATTTTTCTTCAGGATCCATTTTGTTATTTGGGTGATTTTTAACTAGAAATAATGTTTGAGATCCATCACTTTTGTTTGATTTATCCAAAACTGTATTTTTTGCTTATTAAAATTTATAAATTGAAAATATATTAATTAATAATCAGAATTATTTATTCTTTTATTTCAAATTTTATTATGTACATTATCGTTACCTTCACCCATTAATGTTAATATTTACGTATAAAAGTTGTCGAACCGTTTGACCAATCAAACTAAAATTATATTTTGTGTGACTCGAATGTGAACATTGGTTTTTGGTTTAAATGGGTGCAAGAGGAGAATCTCAAGTACCTACAATATTGATTTTTCTTTTTTTGCGTATAATAAAAATGTAAATTTTGTCCAGGCCTAAAGTATCTTTATTTTTGATGATATCAAAAACTAATTATATCTAAGTAACATTTAACCATCAAATCATAGACATATTGAATGGAAATGGATTTTACTCGATGAAAATCAATGTTAATTATTCACTTTATTTCACGAACTTAGGTCCGCTTGCCATTATGCTAATTTCAGAACTGATTTTAGTACTAAAAATATTGGGTTTATGAATTAGGTGAGCGCGACGATTTAGTACTGAAAATTAGAGCATGTTCTAATTTCTTGTACTAAAAACCATAAAATGTCAACTAAAAGTGAGGTTATGCGTATGTTCTGTACTTACGTTTTAACACTCTTCCGATTTTTCACTTATTGATTTGATAAAAATAAAAAATTGAAATTTTAATAAAATAAAAATGGTAAGTGTAAAAAATCTACATAAAAATAAAATTTACTTTAAAGAATTTCTCTTTTAATAAAATATCATTTAAAATAAAAATTAATCAAAACTAAATAAAATTTCTGTTTTTAATAATTTAAGTCCGATTATGTTAAATTAACGTACATACATTCAGTCACTTCAAATTGGTCCTAACAGTCTCAAATATTGAGCATATACGGTTCTGCACAAGGCGTATAGTCCGTTCAGAATTATAAAAGCCTGCATAAATTAACCTTCTTATATTTCTGAATGGACTTTACAAAAGTGGACTCAACATTTTCTTCTTTAATTTACTAACAAACTATACGGCTTCCTCCTAAAAATTTAAAATTAGAGAGGAAAATGAAAACGGAACAGTCGAAACATAAATAAAATTAAAGAACTGAAATTTTGTAATAAAAAAAATCCAAAAAGTACTTTTGAAAGACTTATTTACGAACAATATTTTTATTCGTTTTAAAAAGTTGTCAGTAACAAAAAATACATTTTTTAATGCTTTTAGTTTCTCAGTGGTGGTATTTTAAAAATATTTTAATCAATGATAAGTAACTAGATATTAATTCAATCAAAAACATCATATTTTTTTTAAAATTAAACCTAAATTACAATTTTCTAAATATTTTGGATTTTGATGACATTTTTACCCTATTTTTATTCAATTAATATTCAGACTATTTTATTTTTTAAATTTATAATAATTCAAAAATTTTCAAAACAAATTTGGACTGTTGAAAAAAAAAATTTACAGTGGCGTAAAATTGAAATAGAAAAATCTGCTCCTTCGACTTAATTATTAAAAAAGTAATTATAGTTTATTTGATCTGCATCTCGAGACAACTGTTTCTGTCTATTGGCGTTATCAGTAGAGTTTTCATATCAAAAATGGGATTTTTAAATATAAGAAATATAAAATTCGTTCTCATAAGCTAATTTGGCCCAAAAACCAGATTGAGTTAGTCCAAATTTACAAAAACTATTTTTTTCTCTAAACTGTTAATCGATTTCAGCCTCTATTGATGTCCATGGTCAGCTAGATCGAAAATTCCTTAACCGGAATATCGAAACCAAAATTAATAAAGCAAATTTAAAATTACTTAAACCGTTAAATAAATGATTAAAAACCCTTTCAAATCAGTTGCAACATTTTCAAGGGGGAAGCTACCCTGAGCAATTAGGGTAATTTTTTTATTGTAAAAATATGTTTCATCAGAAATGAAAATCGTCTTGTCCGAGTTTTCTGTCGAATTTTTTACTGTACAGGAGTTAGAAGGGGTGGGGTGTAATTTCGCACTGTATTTCTAAATAACTACAAAGTACTAATTTGCAAACAAAATTAAATAGGAAAAATTTTGTTATAAGTGAAATTGTTCAAAAAACTATTTTTGACATGCACCAACACTTAATCTTAGAGATTATAATATACCGCTTCGATTTCCTACTTGTACGATAATTACTCCCAAAAAATTAGTTTGTTCTATTGTTTGTAATAAATTATAATGTTCATTTATTAGTAATTAGTGATCACACACAAGTAATCCTTACTAAAATGACAACAAAAATCGTTCATAAGAAACATTTTTCATGAATTATTTATTATAATAATTATTTATGTACCAAGGGTATAAATAGATCTTTATGCCCTGAGGGCGACGATCTTATACAAACTCTACGGCCTTTGGCCCGAGGGTCTGTAAGTCGCTCGAGGACATAATCATCTGTTTATACCCGCGGTGCATACAAACTTTTATGTCCCATAGTCCTTTTTGAGGAACTAATTTTATTTAATTTTTTTGAAATTCCATCACATATTAAATATTTTACAATCATTTTTTATTTTTTACATAATAATTTCATAATTTGTAATTTTATTAATAATAATTATTAATAATTTAAACAAAAACTATTTTTTGTCTTTATGCCCGAGCGGGCTATAAAATGCACTACGCGAGCCATAATGTGCACTTTATGCCCGCGCGTGCCATAAAATTTACTATATACCCGCACGGGCATAAAGTACACCTTTATATAGTTGGTAACTAAGCAATAAAAACATAATATTCAACTAGTATGGCATAAAAATTGTTTATAACAAACAATTTAATGTGTTAATACAGTGCGACTCAAAAAGTCTGCACCATATGGGAAAATTTTTATTATTCATTTCACAGAAAATTTTATGCGTGATAAAAGTTTGTGCATTGCGCAAAACTGCTATTGTAAGCGTCAAACTTATAAATTTCTAAATGGTATACAGGGGCGGGCAAAAAATAGGAATTTTGACCAAGAGTAAAGTACCCTTATTTTTGACACTATCAAAAAAAATATTGTTGTTTTGAATTAAAAATTACACTCAGATTTAAAATCACAGCTTAATACACAAAAAATCCATTTTTTTCATGTTTTAGTATTTAGAGACTTTTGTCATTCAGAAAAAAAAGTACACCAACTCGATTTTATTCATTTGAAGTAATTGTTTAAGAAAAGTGGAAAATTTTTTATAAACATTAATTACATATTTAGATTCAGCTTATCAAATTTATTGAATTGAAATTTATATTTCCATGTTTTTTTTTACCGGAATCTTAGCCAGTTAAAGACCTATTTCTAAATTTTTTTAAAATCTGATATTTTACTCTTGACAAATTCATATTTTTTGACTTCCCTCATACATGGTAAATTTTTGTTTTATCAGTACCTGATAATTTTTTTCTCAAAAATCAATAATAAAAGTTTTCCATATGGTGCAAACTTTTTCTCATTTAGGTACTCGTTAATCAGTTAAATTGCACTGGACTTTATTTAAAATATTTGCAAGAATAATATTATTTTAGTGTAAATTTTGGTAATTTTTTACTTTAATCGACCATAATTGCTCTTATACTATTTTTTATTTATAGGTTTATTCGAAGACAAAGACGGAGGCGTCAAAATAGTAAACAGCTTAGCGGCTGCGTGGGACTTTATAAGAGGATTCACCTATGCAACAGTCATGTAAGTTTTGATTTATCCTTGTTTTGTTTGTTCACATTGTTAAACAAGATATAAATTAGATAATCTGGAAGTTTATACAAACACTAGTCATAAGGAGCGAACTACTTTCGTTTTATAAAACCATAACGATCGAACTAAATTAGGTTAACTAGATATATGAGATATATTATAAATGAAGAAAAAACAGCGGGCGACTATTTAAATTAGGATATAAAATTATTACTTAAAGGAGGTATTTTAAATGTTGTTGTTTTTAATAAATTAACTTATACATAAAAATATAGTAAATATTTTACAACAAAATTCCGCATATTTCTAAAAAAAAATATTGTACAACAAATTTAGTATTAATTTGGTAGGAAGTATATTTTCAATTTTTTGATCAAACTTTTGAAATTTTTTATCAAAATTCTTGAAATTTTTCTTGATTTTTTAATTTTTTCACCTAATTCTTGAATTATTTCAATAAAATACGTGAAATTTTTGAATTTTCCACGATAGAGTCCACACGTTTAATCCGATTGAGCTGAAATTTGAAATATTGGTTTGGGTTACCCATCGGAAGAACCCATTAATTTTTGTACGTCATCTGTCAAACGGAAGTGTCACTGTCAAAAATGACCGAAGGAATATGTCACGGAATTTGACTTCCAATATGTCATTTGAAAGCCCTTGAAACAGAACAGTCAAAATTCTTTTTCCAACTGTCACCTGTCAAAAATAAAAAAATGTCAAAATTTAAAACTTGAACATGAAATATCTAAAAAAGTATTCGTGGATTCTTATCGGGAAATTTTTGGGGCGACACAACCGATTTTTTTTCATTAATCTTAAATTTTTGTTTTGGACTTTTTGGCCAATTTTGGACAGTTTTTACCACTTTTGTTTCGGGTCCTGGTAAAAATTAAATAACTGTTTTTTTTGACAATCTTAAATTTGACATATAATTAATTTGGTCTTAACTTTTAAATAAGGTTTTGTTTTAATTTAAAGGAGGTATTTTAAATGTTGTTGTTTTTAATAAATTAACTTTGTGGTATTTGAAGATATTTTTCGTAAGTCATAAAAATATAGTAAATATTTTACAACAAAATTCAGCATATTTCTAATAAAAAATATTGTGTAAAAACTTTATTATTAACATGGTAGCAAGTATATCGAAAAATTTTGATTAAACTTTTGAAATTTTTTCAACAAAATGCTTGAAATTTGAAAGATTTTGCATTATTAACCTCAAATTTTTGTTTTAGATTTTTTAACCAATTTTGGACGGTTTTTACAACTTTTATTTCGAGTCAAAGTTCAAAACCATCTTCTACAGCATCTTCCGCTAATTCCATTTTTTTTAAGTACTTTTAACATTACTTTCAATAGGGAAATCAAAGTGTTTGACCCCCTCCATAGTGCTGCCTCTAGTGGATTTTTTTTTAATCTTTAGAGGAAACATTTAAATAAAACGAAAAGCATCTAAATTCGTTATAATTTTTTTTTCAACTAACAATACTCTGATCAAGAGATTAAAAATAACAAAAACCAATAACCAAAACAGATATTAAGTTAATGAATTTATACTTATAGGATATCACAGACCACCGTGATCTTTCTAGTATAACCATTCTTTATTTCATTACATACCGCTAATAAAGCGAACAAATACACATTTTTATGATGTTGATAGAAGTCATTATTTTAAATTTTATTTCAGAATTGTCAATCTGGACAAGACTTTCGGTCTGAACAATGTGCATCATTCAATAATCGACTATTCAGAGGAACCCGATACCAGTGGGAGCCGTACTTCAAAGGTGAGTACAGTTATCACAATATCATTGTTTCACTTGTGCGCTTTAAAGATACTGGGTGTTCAAATTAAAAAAAAAACAACTATTCATCGTGCAGTTCTAAGAGAAAAAGCATAAGTTGACATAAAATTTTTTTAATAAAAGAAGGGATTAAACCAAAATTTTGCCTCTTGGTTTTGCAAAATTCAAAAGGCAAAAAAAAATAACCCCAAATGTAGGTTTAATTTTGGGCTGATTATAAACTCTAATATATTTTATATAATATAGTAATGGGGTCATAAATTAAAATTTTTTTAATGTTTTCATTTAATTTTACTTTCCCGACCCACCTCCGAGAAGGGAAAGTATTGTGAACGAGTTAAAAAAATTTTCGAGACCAAGATCAAAATATCCATTTTTAGGTCACCAGAGATGATTAAGACCATTTCCACATGGAAATCTGTCTGTCTGTCTGTCTGTTTGTCTGTCTGTGTGTATTCTTCCACGATAGAGGCCACACGTTTAATCCGATTGAGCTGAAATTTGGTATATGGATTTCAGTTACAAATTGGAAGAACCCATTAGTTTTTGTACGACATCTATTAAACGGAAGTGTCACTATCAAAAAATGACAGATGCAATATGTCACGGAACTTGTTTTGCAATATTTCATTTGAAATTCCTTGAAAAACTCTATTCAGAATAGTCAAAATTATTTCTCCAACTGTCACCTGTCAAAAATAAAAACGTCAAAATTTGAAACTTCACCATTGAATATCTGAAAAAGTATTCGTGGGATTTTTTAAATTTTGTCCAATTTTTGTTTTCATTTTTTATTTGACTTTTTAATAGCTTTTGATATTTTTGAGATTTCTTGAGATTGTTTCGGATTTTTTGAGATTTTTTGAGGTTTTTTGAAATTTTTTGAGATTTTTTGAAATTTTTTGAGATTTTTAGAAGTTTTTTGAGATTTTTAGGGGTTTTTTGAGATTCTTGGTGACTTTTTAGATTCTTTAAGAATTCATAGATTTTTGAGAATTTTCTGAAGTGTTTTAAGATTTTTTGAGCTTTATTTGAGATTTTTTAATATTTTTTAATCTTTTTTGAAATTCATTTTAGTTTTTTGAGACTCTAAGATTCTTTGAATCTTTTGAGATTCTTTGAGAATTTTTCGAGATTTTATGATATATTTAAATTTTTTTTAAGGTTTTTAAAGAATTTTTTAGATTTTTTGAGGCTTTCTGAGGTTTTTTGAGTATTTGAGATTCTTTGAGGTTTTTTGAGATTTTTTGCTAGTTTTTGTTATTTTGAGTTTTTCTCATATTTTATTTTTAAAGTTTTTTTGAGTTTTTGAGACATTTTTACTTCTTTGAATTTTTAGAGATTTTTTGATCAAATGACAGATGCAATATGTCACGGAATTTGACTTGCAATATGTCATTTGAAAGCCCTTGAAAAACTCTATTCAGAACAGTCAAAATTATTTATCCAACTGTCACCTGTCAAAAATAAAACAATGTCAAAATTTTAAACTTTAACATTAAATATCTGAAAACTTTTTTTTCCAATTTTTATGATATTTTCTGAATTTATTTCGATTTCTTTAAAATTTTTTGCTAATTTTTAATGATTTTTTTTCTGATTTTTTTCAAATTTTCTATTAGTTGTTTTCTGGTTTTTTTGATTTTTTCTTTAAATTTTATTGTTTTTCTTTTTACTTTTCTTATATATTATTTTTTGTGATTTTTTTCTGATTCTTTCTGATTCTTTACAGTTTTATGTCATATGTATAATTTGTAAAATTAGGAATTTTTGAATCATAATAATCCTAGAAAAGATATTTTTTCTGTTATTTTTAATTTTTTCCAATTTTTCCTGTTATTTTCTGATTTTTTGTATTATTTTTTCTGATTTTCCGATTTTTTTTAATTTTTTTTCTGGTTTTTTCAATTTTTTTAAAATTTTTCTTCATTTATTTCTTATATTATTTTGTTTTTTTTCAATGCTTTTATTTGTTTTCTAATTTTTTCTTATTCCTCTGATATTTTGTAATTATTTGCGATTTTTTTTGCAATTTTTTTTTTTGGTGTTTTGTTGCGATTTTTAGAGATTTTCTGCGATTTTTTAAGACTGCGATTTATTTCAAATCTTTTGAAATTATTCTTTTCCTATTATTATTTTTTTCTCTTTACATTAGTTACCGGTTTTTTTGTTGTTTTTTGTTTTTGCGGTTTTTTGCGATATTTGCCATTTTTTGTGATATATTTCGATTTGTTTCGTTTTTTGCGAATTCTTTTTCGTTTTGTTTTCGATTTTTTTTTTAAATTTTTTTCCGTTTTTCACAATTTTATTTTTCATTTTTTTTTTTTAATATTTTCCGATAGGTAGGAATATGATTTGGTTCTTTGTTGAGCGATTTTGTAATAAAATGATCGACACCTAAAAATCAATTTAAGGTAAAAAGATCGATCTTGTGAATAATCGATTTAAATAGATCATCCCAGTAGAGTACAAAAGTTTTATTTTGAAATCATAAAGAATAATGCATGACAAACATTAAGAATGTATATTAATTATTATGCAAAACAATTCAGCGACAAATAACGATGGGACTTTTTCACTGGGTTAAAAATTTTACTGTAACTAATTACTAAAACGCAATTTTTAAATAAAATAAGAATATTAGACTTCTAAATATATATGCTAAGTAATTAAAAATTGCCCAACACTAAATTATATATTTAGCACTAGTTCTGTCGATCTTACGCAACACAACAAATCTTATTGATGCTGGTGGACATTAAATTCACAGCAATCGTTGAATGATATATCAATGATTGGATAAAAATAAGCTCGACTAAGCTAATAAAAATTGGAATGCTATAAAATACATTCCAGATAAAATAAATCATTGATTGGATATTGGAAATCGTCAAAGGGCGTTTACAACGATTAATTTGTAATTGCTAATTTTAATAAAATTTAAGTATTCCAACTATTTACAAGTTCTACAAAAATGATTTTCTATCCTTAATTGATGAATTACACATTCGTGAGTAATAACCAACTTTATACGCTTATTAAATAATATACTTTTAATTAATAGAAATGTTTACAAATCGAATTCTTCATTATAAAAAAAATACTGCTTATAAAATATCAGAAGAAATTCAATCAGCACATTTTTCAAGTTATTTTTAAATGGCAAAATTTCAAGCTTAAATCTTCATGTCCAATATAAAATTTTAATATAGTCATACAGATGAGGATGACGAAGAAATGAACAATTTTTTTTCTTTAATGTGTGTATAAAATGAAATTCTCATTCATTTTACTTTCCCGACCCACCTCCTAGAAGGGAAAGTATTGTGAACGAGCTAAAAAAAAAATTCGAGATAAAAACGGAAATATCCATTTTCGGGTGGCCTGAGACGATTAAGACCATTTCCAGATGGAAGTCTGTCTGTCTGTCTGTCTGTGTGTGTATTCTTCCACGAAAGAGGCCACACGTTTAATCCAATTTAGCTGAAATTTGGTATAGGTTACCCCTCAGAAGAACCCATTAGTTTTTGTACGACATCTATCAAACGGAAATATCACTATCAAAAAATGACAGATAAAATATGTCACGGAATTGGACATGCAATATGTCATTTGAAAGCCCATAAAAAACTCTATTCAGAACAGTTAAAATTATTTTTCCAACTGTCACTTGTCAAAAATAAAAAAATGTCAAAATTTTGTTTAATTATCTCAATATTTCGGTTTAAATATTTTTTTTTATTTTAAAACTCTCCAATTTTTAATTTCTTTTCCTTTAAAATGTCAAAATAAATTTCAATCATTTTTTGAACTGAAAATTGTCCAATTATCTAATTTTACCTCCAACCTGTTCAAAAATAATTTTTGTAATTTAAAATTGTTTAATAGTTACTAAAATTGTTCAAACAGTATTTTTAAACATTTTTAAAACTTAAAACATATTTTTTTTTAAATTCTAGACAGAGGCCCTTGATATTTTTTTTAGGAAAAAAACTGAAACTAAAATTTATAAAAAAAAAAATATTTTTTTTAATTTAGACCCTAAAACTCTAATTATGAAAATTTTAAATCTCTCGTCAAAAAATGGACAGAGGTCCTTGATCTTTTTAGTTTGTACACCCGGTAGAAATGCGTATTGGTTTAAAATATTTGCTCGGATAACATATTTGTGCAGCACTTTAAATAATGTGAAATTAAACTAAATTATATTTTACATCATGTCTTTTTAAGTGACCGAAAGGTATATGTTTTTTTTTTAACTTTTTTCCCCAACTAAGTTTATTAAATATAGAATTTCCTAAATTGTTTCTTTTTTAATAGCAGTTTTATACTTCAGATAGGAAAAAGAAAAAAATAGGGAAAAAGTTGGGGGAAATAGCGAAAAATAAGGGAAAATGGGAAAAATGGGGGAAAATAGCGAAATATAGATGAAAATGGTAAAAAATGGGGATAATTGAGAATAAGGAGAAAAAGAGAAATTAGAGAAAAATAGAGCAAAATAGAGAAACAAATGGGAAAATGGGTAAAGAAAATTTAGAAAATGGAGAAAAAGGAAAAACTATGGAAAAAGTAGGGAAAGAAACGAAAAAATAGGGGAAACATTGGAACAAATAGGGAATAATAGGAAAAAAATAGGGACTTTAAGGGACATTGGGAAAAAATAAAGACAAATAAGGAAAATAGGAAAAAATAATGAAAATCAGGAATAAATGGAAAAAAATAAGAAAAAATAGAAAAAATGGGAAAAATAGCGAAATATAGGGACAGATTATTAAGAAATGGGAAAAAGAGGAAAAGATAGTTCAAAATAGGGAAATTAGAGAAAAATAAGGAAAATGGAATAATAGTGATAAATAGGGAAAAATAAGGACAAATAGGGAAAAAAATAGGAAATAAGAAAAAAAAGCGAATAATACAGACAAATATAATAACAAATTATGAAAAACAGGAAAAATATGGAAGAAATAGGCAAAATAGAGGAAAATATTAAAAAATTGGAAAAAACAGGAAAAAGTGGGGCCAAATAGGAATTAGGGAAAAATAAGAATAAAAAAGTTAGAAATATGGAAAGGTAATAATAAATCCAGAAACAGTTGGAAAAAAGGGAAAAATTGCGAAAATATGGAAAAAATAGGAAAAAATAGAAAAAAATAGGAAAAAACAAACAAAGCTCGGGTCGAGGTACTAATCTTAAAGACACTCCGTAGCAAAGCAAGGGAATTCAGCTAGTATAATGTATAATATAGTAGAATAGTCCTAATTTTGAGTACTTCGTAAATTAATTGGGTGTTAAATTTAGTTACCAAGCATTAAAATTTGTCACACTTTTATTTAGGTAGCGCACTCTATAGTGCAAATATACAACCTATGGAGTTTCTGAATAAATATTTAAACTATAATCTTTGAACAGAAATTTTTAATTAATGCCCTCCCTTAATGAAGTTGTACGGATAAGCTAATAAAATAAAACACAAAGTAGAGCCTTATATTTGCGTAAAATGCATTGTTTTTCAAAAAAATCCTCTTTAGCGCCCCCTAGTACAAATCTCCTGAAGATAGACCCACGACTGTCCAAAAATGAGGCCATTTTGGACGTCTAGACTAGATCCGTTCAAAAATATACTTTCTTGGTGCTATATTATGGGACTATCGATCATGAATTTCAGCAATAGTTATTATTATGTTTAATTTCGGAAAAATATATTCAATATTATGTAAACATATTTGTCATCGAATTTATTAACAACACTAATAAATATCTTCTTACAATCTTACTCTATTTAACTGAAATAAAGTTAACTGTTCCAAGTCGATTATTGACTTTAATCATATGCAACACAACATACACTGAACTGTTTAAAGGAAAGACTATCTAACTGAATTAAGCTACCGCGCACCGCTTTTTAAAAATAAACTCTTCTAATTGAAAGAGAGACGAAGATTGAGTATTTATTCATGTATGTATTCGCAATCATCAATAATAAAGTAATACTTACTGAGAATTAAACAGTTACAAAGTAAGTTTTTATTATTCTATTTTTTACTTTTAATCCGACGTTTCGTATTCAGAGGGCCACCTTCAATTTGAATTGTTCAAATAAACATCTAGAATTTTTGAATTATATTGTCATCTCGGTTCAATTTTGATTATTACATTTTATTTTACTGACATAAATAATATTTTGAGTGTATTTAGTTAAAAGTATTTTAAATTTTATAAATATATGAAAAAATAAAATAAAAGAATGAATGAGGATTTTTTTCTAAATCTAGTTTGCTCTTATCTATTCCAAATAAGAAAGCCATTAAAATTTTATTTACAGGTAGGCACATATTTTCTTTTTGTAACCTTAAAAGTCTGATTCACTGAAAAGTAGAAAAATTAAATACACAATTTAACTTAAAAACCTGAGATTTTATAATATTTTTATAGTATTTCATTTTACGCACTAGTGCGTAAAGTTGAACTTTATGCACGACAAGGTATGTGTAAAGTTGGTAATTTTCACACGGTAGTAGAAAAAGTTATTTTTTGAAAAATAATTACTTTACCGGAAGTGTTCAGAAAATTGGATCTTTATTCTATATTACCGTGGAAATAGCTAAACATCAATCAATGATTAAAAAACTATTTTCCATTCATTTTATCTGTATAATTAAAGAAAATCGGCTGTGTCACCCCAGAACTTTCCTGGCTCATCTGTGGAGAATAGGATTATTTTAATTAAAAAATACAAATTCCTTAATAGCTAAGTAAAATCCTGCAAAAATAAAGTAAATTGCTGAAAAAATGGGTAAATATTGCAAAAATGAGCAAAAATTAATCAAAATGAAAGACGACAAAATGGTAACAAGTTATTATAAACACTAACAAGGTACCAAATTATTTGCAAAAAATTGTTAAAAATGATAAAAAATTACTAAATTTCAGAAAATTTAAAACTGTACTAAAAAAGGAGTGAAAATGGACAAAAAAATCTAAAATACGATAAGAATCTCAATACAATTTGTAAAAATTAGAAAAAGAGACAAAGATGCAGAAAAAGACAAAAAAAAAGTACCTAACAAAAGGACAAAAACGTAAAATAAAGCAAGAAAGAAAAAGAGGCGTAATAAAGGCAAAAAAAAGGAAAAAAAGGTAAAACAAAAATCAGCATAAAGTCCAAAAACAAGCCAAATTAGATAAAGTAAAGGGAAAAAATCACAAAACGCCAAAAGAGGCAAAAAAGGTTAGAAAATGACAAAAAAGGTCAAAAACAATTAAAAACTATTAGGAAAAGTTTAAAGAAGTAAAAAAAGACAAATAAGTGATAAAAATGAGAAAAAAAGAAAAGAAAAGCAAAAGAGGCAAAATAGAAACAAATAAAGGCGAAAGGGACAAAAAGCTCCAAAAAGAGAAAGAAATTAAAAAAAAATTAAAAAAGCACGAAGGGCAAAAAAGAGGTGAAACCAAGAAAAAACGGGTAAAAAATCCCCAAAAAAGGCAAAATAAAGCCAAAAACATAGCAAAAAAAATGGCACAAGAAAAAACACATTATATAGCTACAATTAGGATATTTAAAACATTATGGGTGAAAACTATTAGAAATTCTGGAAAAAGTTTAGTACAAAAAATTGTAGGAAATTTTATGCTTTATTACGACATTTTCCACTAAAGTGTATTTTTTGTCCTTAAAAATTAAAAAAGCAAAAAATCTTAAATGTCTGTTTTCAGAACCTTCTACTGTACCAATTTGAACCAAAAACTATTGGTCGCATTCAAGGCACACACCAACCCATCATACCAAATTTCAGCTTGATTGGTGAAACGGTTCGGCAGTTATCTTACAGAATACACACAGACAGACCTTACTCTAAAAAATGGTTTCTTGGGGGACCTCAAACTGGATATTTCCACCGATACCTCGAATTTTTTTTTACTCGTTCACTATATTTTCCCTTTAATGGGACCGTGAAAGTGATAAATATTTTCTTTGTTTCAGCGAAAGATGAATGTGCTCTAAACTGTAGAGCCATTGGAATGAATTTTTTTGCCACGCTTAATAAGACTGTTATCGACGGAACACCCTGTTTATATCCAATTACTCACACCGGAAAGGCAGCTCCTAAAGGAACAAGAGGTGTTTGTATCGATGGATATTGTAAGGTTAGTACATTTATTTTTATTTTAAATACAAAATTTCTAGTATATTTATTTTTTTATGACCCATATGAATTATTGTCAAATATGAGTATAGGTATCTATTTTTTAATATTTAATCCTTCCCGTATAATCCTTACCGAATAATCCTTCCCGTATAATCCTTACCGAATAATCCTTCCCGGATATTCCTTTCCGTATAATCCTTAACGGATAATCCTTCGCGGATAATCCTTGCCTTTCCGGATAATCCTTGCCTTTCCAGATAATCCTTCCCGGAATATCCTTCCCGGATAATCCTTCACCACGAAAATCCTTTCCCACGAAAATCCTTTCCCGTGACAATTCTTTCCCATAAAAATTCTTCTCCGGACAATTTTTCCACCCGAACAATCCTTCTCATAATATGATTGCCAATTGATTGAAGGTTTTGATTCTTTACAAAATTTAATGGTTACTGGTTTGCATTTTTTTTAAATGCATAAAAATAGTGACTGGTATTGCTCGAGTGAGCACATCTGAAAAATATATCTATGTCAGGGGGAAGATTATTGCTGGGAAAAATTGTCCGAGAAGGATTGCCATAATGGTATATTTTTGGGTAAAATAAATGTTTTATAAATGATCGACTTGGAGTTTTGAGTTAATTATACAATCAATGGAAGCAAAAAAGTTTTCTTGTATTAACCACGAGTGGGAGTTCCAATTATGAAGTTCGTTTAGCAAGTTTACATGTTTAAAAATGTGTTAATTATATCCGTAAATTAAAATATGGTTGAAGACTCATTGCATTAGAAATATCTAAAAGATATAGATATAGAAAAAAATCAGCTGTGTCACCCCAGAACTTTCCATGCTTGGCTGTGAAGAATATGATTATTTTATTTACAAAATACAAAATTCATGGAAAATAAAACGCTGAAAAAAAATGGGTTGCAAAAATTAATTAAAATGAAAAACGACAAAAATTACTAAAAATGGCAACAAAGTAACGAAATATTTCAAAAAAGGGAAAAAAATTATTAAAATTATAAATAATTGTTAAATTTCAGCGCAAATTTAAAACTAATAAATAAATTTATCAAAAAAAAGCAAAAAAAAGTAACAAACAAATCAACAAGAGTCCACAAAATAATCCAAATACGACAAAGTAAAGGGAAAAAAGAAAAAAACGCCAAAAATGTTAAAATAAGTTAAAAAAAGCAAATAAGGCAAAATAGTGGCAAAATAAAGGCAAAATAGTGGCAAAATAAAGGCAAAAAAGACAAAATTGGCCAAAAAAGTCCAAAAAAGTTAAAAAAAAAATTAAAAAAAGTTTAAAAACGAGCAAATGGTCGAAAAAGGCAAAAAAGCAAAAAAAAGGTCAAATTAGAAGCAAATAAAAGCAAAAAAGTTCAAAAAAGTAAAAAAAAAAAATATTAAAAAAAGAACAAAAAAGGCCAAAAAATATAATCCTTATTTCTAATATAAAAACAACTATACCAAAGTACATGAGAAAAAAAAATTTGACAACTATTTTTCCATTTTTCATTTTTTGTTAACTTAGAAAACTCGTTATAAACAATATAAACAAATTTTAAATAATTTTATATCGTCATCTTATTGAGTACACTCATAGATAACACTTTAAGAAGCGAAAAATTTTTTAGGGTGATTATTTAAAAAATTATCCAGCTTTCAATGAAGACACAGGTATGAAAAAAAATAAGTGTATTAACAATCGACTAGCTTTTTGAAAAATGCATTAAAATTTTTTTTCTAACAGGACTTTCTTTCTTCAAGTGTTGAAATGACACCATAATTTTTTCAAATTTTTAAATCAATACTTAGTGCTTTAAAAAATTATTTTAGATGTGGTAGTCACTATGGAGGCGGCGTAAATATTAGAGCTAGAGATTCGGGAATTGGAAGTTTTTTTTTTTTGGAAATTTCCTCCTCTTTAAGGATATTTTTTGCAAATCCCGCTATCTTGTACAGTTTTTAAGTTATCATCAAAAACTAAAAAGGCTTTTTCTGTCTTTCGTTTTTTGTTAATAACAATTACAATTTTAATTTGCAGGAAAAAATCGACATGACACATTTCTAAGAATTGTAATCCACCTCAAATGAGCCATCGCTCATATTTTTCCTACCCTTTTAGAAAACTTTCTTCTCGACTAGATTAAAAGTGTTCTTTTATTCTTACAGATCTAGAGTTATAATGTTCTATTCTAATTGTAACCTCTTTAGATCTATAATTATGTATTATTAGTATTTATTTTTATTTATGATATTAATTAAAAGTGCATGTGTTGCAAAACAAAGCGATTATTGTTATTATTAATATTTCTAGAATATGGTTATTATTCATAAGCATTTAATAATAATTGGTACCGATAGAACTAGTAAAAACAATATTATATATCATTAAAGCTCATTTCATTTCGTCGTTTATTCTTTAATAAAGAATAAAACCATGTAATCTATTACGGAAGATCGTTTTGCGGTAGGTTTACTACTTGCTTGATCGATATAGTAAACAACCAATTAGTTGCATGGACATTATAAATTAATGAAATGACTTTCCGTTTATGTACATTCACGACCGATGCGTTGAATGCACCGCGAAAGATAAAAGAAGTTTATAGGCATATTTGCACCCAGCTCATAATATCGCATTCACTACAAATGTTCTTACCTACCAACATAAATAATTCAAAAGTTTAGAGATTGTAATGCATTTATTACGATAAATAGAAGAATGCGTTCTCACAGGTTTGTACTAAACTATTTTATTTAAAATTGAATATTGCACAATATTTTTTCTAACGCCCCAATCAGAGTACTCGAGTAAATTGTACTCAAAATTATACTCAAAGTACTCAGTAGTAGGTACCCGTGAGTACTTTTATTTTGACGATATTCAGTACTCGAAAATTTAGAGTACTGAGTACTTCTGATTTCTAGAGTAACGAGTACGAGTACCGAGGTGCGTCTATACAAATCTTAGCTCTGTTAGGGGGGATATTAGTTTTTTACGATTTGTAGCTCAAATATGCATCCTATCGAAAAAAGTTTCAAGTTAAAAGTTCTAGTTAATTAAAAAATCTAAAATATTTTTCTCAATCGTTTTTCAACATTACGTCAAAATTAGCTAGAAAAACCGCACAAACTTTTTTTCGTTCTTAATTTTTATCTCCCGCAAAAATATTTTTTTACGAAACAGTGAAAACGTCGATTTTTGTGTTTTACATAATAATTTTTTCATAGCAAAATATTAGTTTCCGATGTGAAAAAAAAATGAAGAAATAGAGAAATATGGGGAAAATTAGATAAAAAAGGGGAAAATTATATAAAAAAGAGGAAAATAGTTAAAGAAATATGGAAAAAGTATAGGTAATAATGGAGGAAAATGAGGAGAATAGGCAAAATAGTGAAAAATAAGTACAAATATGGACAAATAAGGAAAAATAAAGAAAATAGGAAAAAAATAATGGAAAACAGGAAAAAATAGAAAATAGGAAAAATAAGAAAAAAGGTAAAATAGGTGAAAATGGGAAAAACTGGGAAAAATCAGTACAAATAGGGAAAAATAAAAAAAATAGGAAAAAATGGAAAACAGGAAAAAATAGAAAATAGGAAAAATAAGAAAAAAGGTAAAATAGGTGAAAATAGGAAAAACAGTGAAAAATAAGTACAAATATTGACAAATAGGAAAAAAAGAAGAAAAGTAGGGCAAAGAGAAAAGTAGGGAAACATGAAAAATGAGAAGAATAGGGCAAAATAGGGAAAAATAAATACAAATTTGAACAAATAAGGAAAAATAAAAAAATATGAAAAAATACTGAAAAAGAGAAAAAAATTAAAATAGGAAATATAATAAAAAAGGAAAAAAGGAAAAAAGGGAAAAAGGGAAAAATGGGAAAAACAGGGAAAAATCAGTACAAATAGGGACAAATGGGAAAAAAGGGGAAAAATCAGGGCAAAGAGAAAAATAGGGAAACATATGAAAAAATAGTGAAAAATAGGGGAAATTAAGGAAAAAAGGGAAATTATCAAAAAAAAAAAATACTAGGGATAAATATTGGGAAAATAAGAAAAAGTATGGCAAAATAGGTAAATTTGTGAAAATACTGAAAAAATAGGAATCAAATAAGGAAAAATAGAGAAATTAGAGAAAAGTAAAGAAGCATATTGAAAAATTGTGGAAAACTTAAAAAAATATTACGAAATAGTGAAAAACAGAAAAATTTTGGAAAAATAGCAAAATAGTATTGAAATATACGGCAAAATAGCGAAAAATAAGGAAATTTGGGCAAAACAGTGAACAATAGGGAAAAATAGAAAAATCAGGAAAAAAAAAATACAGACAAACTGAGAAGTTAGAGAAAAATAGGGAAGTATATGGGAAATGGTGAAAAATAGGAAAATATAGAAAATAATAGGGAGAAATGGGGAAAAACGAGAAAAAACTAGAAAAATATGAAGAAATAAGAAAAATATAGAAAAAATAGAAAAAACAGGAAAAAGCAGAAACAAATATAAAAAATAGGGAAATTAGAGAAAACAGCAAAACATATGACAAAATATTTAAAAATAGGCGAACATAAAAAAAACAGTAAAAATAGGCAACAAAGAGTAAAAATAGGCAAAAACAGTAAAAACAGTCAAAAATAGATAATAATAGGGACGAATAGGGAAAAACATAACAAAATAAAGAAAAACAGGAAAAATAGAAAAAAATAAGAAAAAATAGGAAAAACAAAGCTCAGTCGTCCAGACTCATATAATCATAATCACGTAATCAATTGCTCGACTAAAAGATCCTGTGAGTCCAAAAATTTAATTTTTTGCTATTACTTTAATTAAAAGCAAATACAGATAAAATTGTAATAAAATAATATTAATTCCAGTCCTGCTCTACTTTATCAAAGTTTAATTAATACGGTAAGAAATCCTCAAGTAAAATAATAATTTACGTTCTTGTAAAATTCTATTTGCTCTAATCAAAACGCCATTATATGATTCATTTGAAAGGATTGTTTGTCATCGTAGCATTTGCTATTGAGGCTCACGGTAGGATATATCATTATTTATATAATTTGCTTGGAAACTTAATTACTTCGTTTCATTTGAGAACCAATAATTCAGTTCGAAAAAATATTTACCATCGGATGTAATTCAATAGACACGTGCATGATTGCTATAAATATATGGGGTAGTTTTCTTTCTTGCAGTTATTTTACTTATACATAAATACTTGGGGTGCATCTCTTATTTTTATGGTTTGATTAATTTCAGACACTATTGATAGAGGGGGTATAATTTTTTTAACTTTAGGAGTTTCCAAATATATATATATAAAATGCTATAACGGTACAAAATTTCAACTTACATAGTTTATAAAAATAAATCATGAATGTGATACTTTCAATATATGACAGAATAACATAATAAAAACACATTTTTATTGAAACTTCCTATTCTTTTTTTAGAACTTTTTTAAAACTTCTATTAGATTGCCAGTAAAAACTAATCAGTTCGGACCAAAATAATTTTTGGTGAAAATGTGATTTTCACATTTTTGACATTTTTCATTTTTGACAGGTGACAGTTGGAGAAATAATTTTAACTGTTCTAAATAGAGTTTTTCAAGGGCTTTTAAATGAGATATTGCAAGTCAAATTCCATGACATATTGCATCTGTCATTTTTTGATAGTGACACTTCCGTTTGACAGATGTCGTATAAAAACCAATGGGTTCTTCCGACGGGTAATCTAAAACCATATACCAAATTTCAGCTCCGGTTTAACCGTGTGGCTTCTATAGTAGAATAATACACACAGACAGACACACTTCCATCTGGAAATCATCTTAATCATCTCAGGTGACCTTAAAATGTAAATTTTCATCTTTGTCTCGAATTTTTTTTAGCGCTCATTCAGAATACTTTGGGTCGAAAAAGTAAAAACTCAAAAAATCTCAAATGTCAAAAAATTTCAAATCTCAAAAAATTCCAAAAAATCTAAGAAATCAAAAATTTCAAAAATCTCTAAAAAGGTAAAATACCTCAAAAATCATCAAAAAATCTCAAAATATTTTTAGACTCTTCAAAAACATCTAAAAAATCTCTAAAATTCTTAAAAAATCTAAAAATTTACAAAGAATCTCAAAAAATTTAAAACATCAAATCTCAAAAAATTCTAAACAGTAAATATCTCAAAATCTCAAAAATTTGATCAAAAAATCTCTAAAAATTCAAAGAAAAAAAATCTCAAAAACTCAAAAAAATTTCAAAAATAAAATCTGAGAAAACTTCAAAAAATCTCAAAAAAGCTCAAAAAACCTCAAAAATCTCAAAAAACCTCAAAAAATCTCAGAAAGCCTCAAAAAATCTCAAAAAGTCTTTAAAAACCTCAAAAAATCTTAAAAAAATAAAAAATCTCGAAAAGTTCTTAAAGAATCTCAAAAGATTCAAAAAGTCTCAGAGTCTCAAAAAAGTAAAATGAATTTCAAAAAAATTTCAAAAATGCTTAAAAACTATTAAAAAATCTCAAATAAATCTCAAAAAATCATAAAACACTTCAGAAAATTCTCAAAAAATCTATATATTTTTAAAGAATCTAAAAAGTCACAAAGAATCTGAAAAAATCTCAAAAAACCTCAAATAATCTCAAAAAATCTCAAAAAATTTCAAAAAAACTCAAAAAATCTCAAAGGATTTCAAAAAAACCAAAAAAATCTGAAAAAATCTTAAAAAGACTCAAAAAATCTCAAAAAATCTCAAAAAATCTCAAAAAATCTCAAAAAATCTCAAAAAATCTCAAAAAATCTCAAAAAATCTCAAAAAACCTCAAAAAATCTCAAATAATCTCAAAAAATCTCAAAAATTTCAGAAACACTCTAAAAACTATTAAAAAGTCAAAGAAAAATTGAAAACAAAAATAGGCCAAAATTGAAAAAAATACCACGAATACTTTTTCAGATATTCAATGTTAAAGTTTCAAATTTTGACATGTTTGTATTTTTGACAGGTGACAGTATAAGTTTGACCGTTCTGAATAGAGTTTTTCAAGTGTTTTCAAATGACGTATTGCAAGTCAAATTCCGTGACATATTGCATCTGTCATTTTTTGATAGTGGCACTTTCGTTTGACAGATGTCGTACAAAAACTAATAGGTCCTTTCGACGGGTAACCCAAACCCATAAACCAAATTTCAGCTCAATCGGATTAAACGTGTGGCCTCTATTGTGGAAGTATACACACAGACAGACAGACTTCCATCTGGAAATGGTCTTATTCATATCAGGTGACCTCAAAATGGATATTTCCATCTTTGTTTCGAAATTTGTTTTTAGCTTGTTCGCAATACTTTCCCTTCTGTTAATACTATCAATATATTTACGTAAAAGTTAATCACCTTTAGATCGAAGCGGAAAATTAAATAAAAAAATAAAAATGATCCCACAAGATTTTCGTTAAAATGGTTCGTTTCTATTTTTCAATATGACAAAGGTTTTTGCTCTGAGTTAATAAAGATTGATTTATTAATTCCAACATAAGATCAAATGAAATTAAATTGACACTTAGTTTATATTATATCCTCAAAATCAATTGTTTAAAATTCATAAATAAAGATTGTTTTATTTACCAAATGTATTTTAAAGAAGTATATTTCACATGTTGCAGCCAAAAGTGCGCAGTCTTGTAAACCGAGATTGCTTATACAGAAAATGTCAAAAATATGAATGATGGAATATGCAGTGGAAATCTTGGTTAAATTTAAAGTGCTTTTGTGTGAAAATTATTTTAAACTTCACAATAACAAAAGGTTTTCCTGAAGATGAATGGATATTTTCTAACTGTAATTTTATACAATTCACTATAAACTTTTAAACAAATCATTTATCACAAAAAAAAGTTATAATTTCTGATTAGCAGAGTATGTCTTTGTTTTTATGTGATATTTAAATACTTAACTAGCTTTTGCACAAAAAATAAAAAAAAAATGCAAATAAACGAACAAAAAAAAATGGAAAAAATGCAAAAAAAAATACAAACATACAAAGAAATGCAAAATAATACATGAAAAGCAAAAAATGAGCTAAAAAATGTTAAAGGTTCTAAAACTGAAAAGTTAAAAAAGTGATAAAGGAAATTATAAATAATGTTAAAAATGCCAAAAAAAATCTAAAAAAAGTTTAAAAAATGCTGAAAAAAAGTAAAATAATGCTAAAAAGGCTAAAAATGAAAAATAAATGCAAAAAATCTAAAAAAAGTAAAATAATGTTAAAAAACGCCAAAAGTGTAAAAAATGCCAAAAAAAAATGCAAAAAGATGCCAAAAAATTTAAAAAAAGTAAAATAATGTTAAAAAATGCTAAAAGTGTAAAAAATGCCAAACAATAAAAAAAAATGCAAAAAGATGCCAAAAAAGTAGAATAATATTAAAAAATGCTAAAACTGTAAAAAAAATAAAAAATAAAATGCAAAAAGATGACAAAAAATCTAAAAAAGGTCAAAAAAGAGTAAAAACATGTTAAAAAACGCCAAAACATAAAAAAAAATGCAAAAAGATGGCCAAAAAATCTAAAAAAAGTAAAATAATGTTAAAAAATTCCAAAAGTGTAAAAAATCCAAAAAATAAAAAAAAAACGCAAAAAGATGCCAAAAAGTCTAAAAAAAAGTAAAATAATGTTAAAAAATGCTGAAAGTGTGAAAAATGCCAAAAAATAAAAAAAAATGCAAAAAGATGCCAAGAAAATCAAAAAAAAGTTAAATAATGTTAAAAAATGCCAAAAGTGTAAAAAATGTCAAAAAATAAAAAAAAACGCAAAAAGATGCCAAAAAAATCTAAAAAAAGTCAAAAAAAGTAAAATAATGTTAAAAAATGTCAAAAAAAGCAAATATATGCCAAAAAACCTGAAAAAAAGTAAAAAAATTCTGAACAAATTAAAATAATTCAAAAAAACGTTAAAAATGCAAAAAAATCCCAAAAAGTAAAAATAATACAAAAAAAGCAAGAAATCCCAAAGAGTAAAAAAAAAGCAAAAAAAATGCAAAAAAAAATCCAAACATATGCAAAGAAATGCACAAAAATACATGAAAAGCAAAATGAGCTAAAAAGTGAAAAAAATTCTAAAAAAAGCAAAAAAAATTTTAAGGCTTTAAAAATTGTAAAAAATGTTAAAAATACCAATTAAAATTTTTTTACAAAGTTGCGATACGAAACAACTTTGAATGGATAATCCAACTAAATCATAAATCATCCTAACTTTTCGGTCGTAAATATTGGCCTTCGTTATGGCTTATTTGAATCAGTAGAAAAGTTTAAATTGTGTGTGGTCCACCAATTTTTTTTTAATATCAAATTAGTTTTGAAAATTTTTAATTAACACTTTTCTTGATATCCAACTTTGTTTAATCCATAATTAAATTAAAATTAATAAAAATTATATCAAATAAAAGTGATTGCTGAAAATAATTTATTATTTATCAATAAGTCTAAACAACATGCCAATCACATATTAAAATATTTTTAAATTTTTTAGTTTTACTTTTAATTGGTATTTCCATAACTGATTGATTGATTGTATCCATACGAGGAATACTATAAATTATATATACGATAATCGAATTATTTCTGTTTTAGACTTATATGGTATCAATGATATTAAAGTAGAAATATTTTTTTTTAATAGTAAAAATGAAAATATTCAATTAGTATTTTTATTTTTACTTGTTTCTAAATAGTAAGTTTTCTAGGTATTTATGATATAAAAACTGAAACGTTTTTACTCACTTCAAGACGTTTTTACCAATAATACAGTTCTGCAAAAAATAATAATAAGTTGTTTGTACTTTGATAACTGATAACAAATGAAATAAATTTTTTTCTATCACGTCAGGTTATCTCACAAAATAGGTGTGTATTTTTGATGATAAACGCATTTTGTACATTAAGTTCTAAATTTTAATAAAAAGATAAAAGATGTACTGGTTTGCATTTACACAACATATTACTAAAAAAGTGCATAACTATAGAGTCAAAAGTCCTTGTGCTTTCGCTTCACATTAAAACTTCTGCTCTTCCTGCTGTGAACGTTCCCATCTTCTTTGGTACCTTTTTCCATTTCCTTTCGCCCCACTCTTTTATGATATCACCAAGATGTGCTGGAAAGAAAGTGTGAGAGGAGAAAATTAACTTTTACGCTCATAGTAGTCAGCGACGATTGTCTTGAAGTTTGAGTACTTTTTGTTTCCCAGAAAAACTGGTTACAAGTAGTTTAAGAGATACCCTTTAGTTTCCATTTTTTCGCAAAGTTTTCATCTCACATTAGTTTTTTATCTAAAGTCCGTCAATATTTACTCCTTCTTTTATCTTTGTCTCGAATAACCCAGGAAACTACTTACATTTCTTTTGGCACTCACTTTCAACATTTTAAACTTCAATCTGCAAGATTTTTCTGAACAGCCATTCTTTGTTTATTAAATGTTCCTTCCTGTAACGACTACTCCATTCGCAGATATAAGTAAGGAAACTTTCTGTAGTCACTCTGTTGATCAATCAATATTAAAACACTTAAATCATCACAAATCATCCATTTATGATCTAGATAACAAATTTTGCTTAAAACCAGCTCAAGATTCTTGCTGTTAGGTTTATTTTCATCGAAAAAAAACATTCTATTCCAACATTTCGTCTAAAAAGCCAGCAAATTTTTCTGTATTTAATTCCAAGTTTCTCCCTTTTTTCTTAAGTATTTTGCTAATGTTATTCAGTTTCCGTTTATATTTATGGGTATGTGTTGGTATGCTCTGTTTATCAACTTTACGTCTGTAGACTTTGAATCGTTTAATTTGATCCTTTTTGTCCAGACATTCATTTTGTCAATTGATGTCTGTAATTTTTGTACCATTTCTTCGTCATTATCACCTACTGCTACATTACCAGTATCATCATAGGTAAATAGTGTGTTTTAATCCTTTATACCAAACTTTATCAAATGCTTGTACTACATGAAAAAAGACTGCCGAACAAACTTTGGTTTTTTCTATTATATTTGTAACTCTAAGAACCTTTTCTATAATATAGTAAGATTCCCTAACTCTAAATTGGTGGGACGGGATCAGATGATTTTTCCCCATTATAGGGTTTAGTCATTTCAACAATAGTTTTTCAAGCAGTTTCGATAGTACAATGAGAGGAAACTTCATATTGTGGTTTACCAGGTTTAGGAATCATTATGATCTACGATACCTTCTACATCAGTGGTACATACTATCGCTTCTCTAAGGAGTTGCTTGATGATTTCTTCGGTGACGAGATCAAACCCTAGATTTATATTTTCTTTAATCTCTTGTATAATTTCTTTAGAAGATATGAGTTTAATCTCAGCATCTTGTTCTGTTATTTTTTGTTTAATGATAATGTCTCCCTTATTTGATGAAAGGTGTCCTGTACATATTTTACAAATGTATCTGCCTTTTGGTGATTATTCCTTGTTCATTTATCATTTTCCATCCTCATTGGTGATATTTGCGTGGATGATCCTTATAGGCCTTTAGTAGCTTTCTAAAGCGAATAGTCACTATTGGAATCATTTGTCAATTGACTGAGAATAGAACGAATTCATTCATTTTTAATATTTTGAATCTTAAGCAGCATTGTTTAAGTTAGTCGTATCCACAGGTGCTCTAGATTATTGCCATTTCTGTATTAGTTTTCTTTTTTCTCTAATTAAGTCTTTACTTTCATTTGGGTAAATATTCCCTGCAGTTTTTCGACTTCTTGATCTAGTTGTTCTTTATTTTGTAGTGATTTCTTCTCTAATTTTAAAATTTTACCAGTCTGTTTATTCTCTTTTTTATAATATCCTTCTTTTACCTCCAAATAGTATACATATAAGTGTTTTAACCAAAGAAGTCTATTATATCTGGAACTTTTTGTGGATCTGTAGGCCAGTTAGTCGAAAAGCGAATTCAGAAACCTCGTATTATCTAGCTCCGAGTGATTTATCTCATCTACTGATGCTAATGATTCTAACTCAAAATTCTTGAGTATGATAAATTCGTTTCAAATGTCTCTGAGTTCGCTCATGAGTCTGTGATTTCAAATTGATCTGGTTTAAAAAAAATAGGTGATTCTTAATTGAATCGGTGCTCGTTTTCTATGTCACCAGATAATCTTACAACTAATCTCAAAATTGTCAGGAACATTTATCAATGATATTATGTTAGATGGTCAGAAATGGTTAATGTTTTACTGTGTTTTTAAATTTTCAAATTTGTTTTTACAAATGAGGATTAACCTAGATGAACCAATTCTTCCGGAAAATTCTTTCCCAGGCAATCCTTCCCGGACAATCCTTTTCCATGACAATATTTCCCGGATAATTCTTCCACAAAAAATCCTTCATCATCACAGAGAAGATTTGTCATCGGGAAGATATGTCATGGGATGGGATTGCCATGGGGAAAAATTATCCAGGAAGTACCATTTATAATTGCTTAAATATTTAATCTAGTTAGTGTTAAAGCCACAATTACAATGCAAAAGATTTGTTTTTCGAAAATTTACAGTGACGAGAAATTGGCCCCAGGTAAATTTTCTAAAAAATATATTTTCTCTTAAGATCTTAAGATTCCTTATAACGTGATAAAAGAATATACAAAAAAACAAAATGGAACATTCAACAGAATGACAAATATTCAGCTAATTCAGTGGAAACTGGCACTGCAAAGTGCGATCTTCTGCTCTACTGGCCAAAATTTACAACAGACCTCCAATAAGGTTTCTTGTGTTACTCAAAAAAGTCGTTCAGCAAATTGTATTGGTTTGCTTAAAGACGCATTTGTCTCGATTTATCACTAACAGGAAAAGTTGTAATTAAGAAAAATTGTTTCACTACAACATATGTATATTCATTTTAGCTCTTCCAAAAAACCAAAAAATGGACTAAATTCATAAAATTATTTAGTGTCTTAGATCTATTAATCAAAGTTATTTAAAATCCCCAAGTGACCCAAACCATATTTGGATTTAACGTATGTATATTAATTAATAAAACATACCGTACAAATGGTTATTTTAACGGGTATATAGTCACTATTTTTGAAATTTTAGAAGTTTAGATTATCCTATTTTAGATTTTTAATAGTATTTTCTACTGTCGTAATTTTCATGACTATTATTTGGCTTAGGATTTCTTAAATTAATGTTAGTAAGTATTCTTTTCTAAGAATTTACTTTGAAGAAAAACACAATTTTTCTTAGTATTTGTTTTATTTTATCCCATTATCTCTATGTTCCGCACTAATTGAGTGTTCTGACAATGCGGAAAATTTAATAATTGGCATTTTGTCCAATTATTGACTGGTATAATTGCTATCCAAGATCTTCTATATTAAACGGTTTTTATACGTTAAAACTCCAAAAAAACATTGTACATTATGTCCTATTTTGTTTACTAGGGAACAAGACATATTTTAAAAAATTAATAATACAAATCAGATTTAGATTCTCAAATTAAAACTTATTTCACTATAAATCATTTCTTTAAATAGAAACATAATTATAAAAAGATCACTCTGAAGCCGACTAGAAAAAAAAATTGGATCTGTGTCACTGCAAATTAATTGAAACACGGATGCTTTCGACATTCCGCTGGATAACGATTTAATTGTAGTAGCGACATAGAATGGGCATTTACAAGTTAATTTCTTAGACAAGTTTAGATTCAGGACGTCGGCAATTGTCCGTTAAAGACGCTTCCTATGTACCTACCACGAAGTTTGATTGAAACTAGATTATTTAAATCGGGTTTAGTTTACCAGAAATTTAGTAATATTTGAAGAAGTTTATATCAATTTAAAATTTAGTTCCAGAATCTAAATTACTTTTTTACATAATTATGTTGTCTCTTTCTTTCATAAATAAATCATAGGAAGAACTTAATAAAAATGAAAAAAAAATGTATAAGATTGATATTATCATAAATTAAACAAATACGTTTATTTTAAACTAGAACCCTCTAACCCACCCTTAGAGTACGACTTTGACAAGTCAAGTTCTTTATCCTATAGCTAACTAAAATTGCAGATAGTACGAACGTATTGAAAACAATAGCCGACGGTTTACTTATCTATTCTTGTATCAATAAGAAAGCTACTGTAAGTCATACCAACCTTAAGAGATTGAAGATATGGATAAATTTTAAATAGAATGAATGTAATCTTGATTAGCCTTATGTTATGACACTTTTAAATTTTCTTATCATTTATCAAGAAATATAAATTACTATAGGGCTATAATAGTTTACACTATAATGACAATAATATAAAAATAAAATAGTTCAGTTTTTTTTACAGGGAGGTACTGCTTAAAAAATTGCATTAAATTTAATAAAAAATTTCTAAAATTTAAAGACAGAAGTCACACTAAATTGAACAAAATATATTTTCAAAATGGCACCACAAATTATCAGTTATTAATTACAATTTTCATTATTTTTCTTAAACATTTTATATATCTATTAATCAGATTTTTTTTAACCATTCTGTATATATAGAATTATTATTGATCTATAAAATGTATTAGAGTGGTTTTAAATCACTCTGTACACGTAGAATTATTTTTAATCTACTATATATTTTAAATTAACCCACATACTTTTTATTTGTAACATTTATAATAATTAGAGATATTTATATTGTTACGCTTTCCTGTTCTTAGAATTATTATATACCATATTTTTTAGAGTAAATATTAAAATTATTATTTAGAGAAAAATTTAATACAAGTTATTAGACTAAAAAATATACAAGATATTAAATTATAATATATTATATGAAAATTAAGCCAATAGGCAGCTTCGACATATTTTTTTTAACTGAAATCGAGAGATTTTATTATTTAAAATTTGAGCGCAAAATATTAATATTTACGTCCGGTGTAAGCATTTTAACATCAAGGAACTGCGAGAGGTTGGAAAACGTACCTGTGCGCGAGACTAGACCGTGTGACGTCAGTAGCCATTAACACTTCGCCCCTAGCCCGCTGCTGCGCTGTATTCACGATACAAATACATCGTTACCGGCATAAAACTGATTATAAGTCAGCATTTGTTTTGCCAGGTCTTTTAGTTTAAAAATTGAAGGATGAGGGGCAATAACATGAGAGGGGCACCATGCTTTGACGGGACTCCAAGCTTTACTCTACAGCGAGATCGAGATCATCTGGTCAGGTTCTCTTGAGTCTTTTGTTCTCTAGAGGAGCATTGTACAAATTGGTGATTAGTATGCTTTATGCTTCGCTCCTTACTCTTTATTGCTGATTCCTTAATTATTTCATTTACGAATGGAATATTGAGGTCGTTATGTAGTGTCAGGTTACTGATATACCATTAAGCATTAGCTATCAACCGTAATGTTTTGGATTGGAAGGTCTGCAGGATTTTAATTTTTGATGGTTTCCTCATAGTTGAATTCCATAGGTTCAGATTGGCTTTAGTATGACCTTGTATATCAACAATTTATTTTCTAGTGATAATTGTAAGTTGAGCCCAATAAGTCTGACTTTCAGGTTGAGTTATTGTTTTTTGCCCTTAATATGAGGTTTCTGAACAAATATGATTAAGAATCGATATAAGTTTGGAATACTTTACTACGGCATGCAACTTGTTGAAAGCTGCATAATTATCGAAGGACCAACCTTAATACAGAGTATTAGGATTTAGTATATTAACACAAATACATCATTTATTAGCAAACCAAAATTATTAATCTTCATTTTTATTACAAGTTATTATTATTTTTCTAGAATAGCTGCGCTCACTTATACAAAACATATTTACAATTTATGTATATTTTAAAAACCTCAAAAAATAGCGTTATAATTTTAGGGTGCGGTCAACCGCTTTTTATAATGCCGATACATGATATGTCAACTGAACTGAAAGATCTAATGAGATAATTAATTTGTTCTGAAGCTTCTTCCCTATTTATAGTACCAAAAGATTTATAAGTGGGGAGTTGTAACGGTTTTCTTCTTTTTAGTATGAAAATCGACCTGTCCGGTGATCAGAGGTATCTCTGCGCTTGTCGCTCTTATTAATATTATAGAGCTTAGAGGGAAACGAGGATGGGGAGAATTATTTTTTACGAACTGTAGTTTTTGCACACGGCTCAAACCCAATGACGCATGAAAGAAATAATTAAATCTATTTTTAGGTTATGGAATGGTAAACTATATAGTACTGGCCAAAAGTATAAAATAAAAATGAATCTTATCAAATTTAAAGGAAAGTTTGTTTTGTGAATTCTGGATAATATTTCAGTGAAATTTATTCAGTTCCCAAGTGGGTTTTTTTATCAAAATGAAGTCCTAAATATTTAACTTCATTTTTTAATGATATTATCGTATTATTAGATGTTAACTTGGGGAAAGGTGATGTGTCTTGCGGTAAACGTTATTTGGCAGATTTAAGGCGGAATTCAATTGACTTCAAATCTGATAATTCCTAATAAAAGGAAAAAAAAAAAAATAAAAATAAAAATTTAAGCTCAGTGTTATAGACGCACTTAGTATTACATATTTACTGTAAAAAAACTGGATTAATTTTTATTGCATACTGAATTATGAAATGGAAAAAAAGTAGTTCTAAAAATAAAACTTTTATTGAAAACCAGTTTTAATTTTGATGATTGCAAAAAATTCTACGATGCATTTGAAACTTTCACTTCAAAAAAATAGTTGACATGCATTAGTCATGTAAAAGAAAAAGTGTAAACGAAGATGTGACAACTTAACAACCTTATTTAAATCACCGTTGAACCATTAGTAATAAATTTGAATATTAATCAAAGAAGTTTTTAATTATCATATTAATTTTATTTTTTCGGAGGTTGTTAAAACTGTCACACAGTTTCATTTTTGTATTTATTTCTAGTGTATGTAAAAATTTATACATATAGTTTAAAAGTTTAATGTTTAAAGTGGATATTATTGAACCATACCTCCTGATGAACGTTTATGTCTATTGCAAATTACCGCACCACACAGAGATCTATTTACGCTTCACTTGTACTAAATCCAGGATCCTAATCTTGAAATATGTCAAATCATAATATTACACCATATATTACAGAGCATTAAGAGCTCCATTTTAATGTCGCTCAATATGTCAATTAGATGCAGTGGCAGAGTGCTATATTGTATATAAAATGTTATCGACTAACGAAGTATAAGATAATAGAACAGAAATAAATAAACTTTTGGTTTTAATACCTACATAATATTTTTTTTAAGGGCGTCTGTGGCTAGCCAACAGCTGAAGATATTTAATCACGTCATCAAACTGGATGGTGCTCTTTACTAAAAGACATTGTAAACGTTAAAGTTGGGGAATCAGGTATCTGGTCGGACGGAAAACTGAACATTAGTTAGACACACCTATTAAACATATTGTCACGATTCTTCTGGATTTGAGTAAAAAATTATCCTGTTCAGAATTTTGGATGCTTTTTTAATATATTGCTTATTTATCATTGAAATTGAAACTTTTTAAAAATTTTATCTATTTTTTTTAATCTACGGTGTCATCCCCAAAGTATGCACTATAGTCCCATATTTATTAAGGGTCAAAAAGTTATTTTTGTGCTTCCCCTAAAAATAAATATGCACTAACAAATAGTAAAACACACATAAAATACGAGGAGCCTTCAAACATTTGTTTTTTTTTTAATTTCTCTCAATTTAAGTTTTAAAATTTTAATTATCATAACTTTTTTTTTATTAATTTATTATTATTTTTATAATTTAATTTTTGTCATAAATTGTATTTTTTGAATGTTTGGCTTTCAAAATTGCAAAACTGGCTAAAATTTAATTTTAAAATTCCATTTTTTAAAATTGTACACAATTTTTAATTTTAGATTTTTTTTTAAAACTTGGTCAATTTGAATTTTAATGAATAATTAAAAAATGTCATGATTTAATTTTGTTTTGAATTAAATTCATTTAAATATTATACACTATATTATATTATTATGCTTACATACATTATAAACGAAATTCATATATCTTTTAAGAATTTTTTTTTTTTTTTTTTTTTTTTTTTTAACGTGTCTCAACAGCTTGGTTATTATTATTATACAGACACTATTTTTATTATATACAAATTATAAAATGGGAGTAGAATAATACATTTTTTTATTTAAAATTTTATAGTATATTCTTATTATGCTCAATTTGGTTATTTTTAATTGTTGAATTTTTGCCAGAATTTTTTTACAAAAAATCAATATTTTTTTCAAATTCATTTTCAAATGATATTTTTTTTCTTTCAAATTCGTAGTTTTATAAATTTCTTTTTTAATTTTATTAAAATTTTCCAAAATATATTTCTTTCTTGTAATATTCAAATAAAGCTAAAAAAACATTAAAAAAAATATTTCTCAATTTACTAATTTTTCCTTTTTTTCTTCTAAAACTCAATCTATAATAATAGATATTATATTATTTGTTTTTTCAAACTCTTCTCAATTTTTAAATCTTTCTATAAGTGGAATTTACATCTAAAAAGTCTCTTTTTGAAATTATAAAATTGAATTTTATTACTTTAAAATTTTAGTCCTTTTTAATCTAAGACTGAATAAATTTGGGTTTGTTTTAATTCTAGATTCAATTATTTTGTCAGAATTTTAAAAATCTATAATCTGTTTCAATTTATGTTTCAAAATTAACTTTTTTTTTCAATTTTTATAATTTGATTTTTCACCTAAAAATGTATTTTTTTATTGCAAACTTTTCCTAAAATTTAATTTTATAACTACTAAATTTGGATTTTAGGTTATTAAATTTAAATTTCTGTTATTTAATTTTTTGTAAGCATGAAATTTATTTCAATATTAAAAAAAATGTTTTGGATTTTTATGAAATATGTTTCTTTTTTTTTAATCTTATAATTGGTATTTCTTTAAATAGTAATATTTTGCAAGAATTTTAATAAAAAACGATCTTTTTTAAAGTAAATTCTAAAATAACTAATTTATTATCTCTTTAAAATTCTAATTTTACAATTTTGTTTTTCTTTTTTAAGATGATTTTCTATCTGCAATTTTAATTTTTTAATTTTTCTGGAGCTTTACTTGTTATTAGAAATTCACCTCATTTTTCTTGATTGATAATATTGTAACGAGGCCGGCCCTGTGTCTAATGGAATATACGTACAATTGGTGACGCAGCGCGCGAGAAATCCATCGACTATTCGGGAAACGCCAAATTAAGCTTAATGGGTATAAATAAGATTATCAATACTAATACTACTAACCATTAAATATTAATGCTCATTATAATAACCGAATTGTTAAACAAAATAAATAACGTTAAAAAAATCCATTATTTATAATGCTTCTTTAAATATTGCTCATATATTTTTAAACTGATATAATGGTCTAAAAACATAATGAAATATGTTGATTGTCACCACAAAACCATCAGACCGTCTTAAAAAAATACATTTGCAAAACTTGTCTCCTAAATCTCTTAACTCAGGTAGCACGGGGACAACATTAAACGACAATATGACTTAAAGTGTTTTTAATACTACCATATATCTTGTGGTAATGCAATTTTTGTGTCACACTAATCAGAGCTGAGAGTCTTTTGTGTTTCGTGCACAAGTAAGAGTCTCTCTGATTTACCTGTTCATGCAAATCAAATGCAAATTAGTTGCGACCATAATGGAAGCAATGAATAATATTAGTCTTTCAATTTTTTTTCTTAATTTGTATATTTATTCTTGTGTCTCTATAAGGAAGGAATAAGATTGGTTCAAATATTATGCGGTTTTAAGAAATATAAAAATAATGAAAAGTGTTTAGAAAATGACGTATATGGGAATAAAACAACTATTGTATATAAATGTTGTTTTTATCATAAATCAATAAGTCTAAATTTAAATATAAACATATAAGGTGGCGCAAATTTAATTCGAAACCGTTATAGATACAAAGTTGGTTATATTGGAAAAAAATGCCTTTCTCAACTATTTTTTTTAAATACTGACCTGTAGTTTTTATTTCATCGTTGAAATCAACATTTTGACCTCTATCTAACCATGTAGAAAATATAATTTTTTTATGAACTGTACTTTAGGAATTAAGATATCTCAAAAAATAACAAAGTTATAACATTTTAAAGTTGCGCTTGGCAATTCGTCCAATTCAGTGGCCTGACGTCATTTCTCCTAATAGGTGTACGAGATGTAAACAAAGTGACCTATCGCGCCTCTTTTATACTCAAACAAATTAAAACTTTTTTCGTAAACTAAAGACCGTAGAATTCCCTTATTATATAAAAAAAGTTAATGAAAAAAAAAACAAAATATGAAAAATTCCAAAAAAAAAAAAATATTGAAAATCCAAAAAAAAAATTAAAAACAAAAATAATATTTTGGCGAGGGAAACTGTACACCTCCCTTAATTTATAAATAAAGTTAATAAAAAAAAACAAAATATGAAAAATTACAAAAAAACATATTAAAAATCCAAAAAAAAAATTAATAACAAAAAAAATATTTTGGCGAGGGAAACTTTACACCTCGCTTAATTTATAAAAAAAGTTAATAAAAAAAACTTAATATGAAAAATTCCAATAAAAAATATTAAAAATCCAAAAAAAAATTAAAAACCAAAAAAAATATTTTGGCGAGGGAATCTTTACACCTCCCTTAATTTATAAAAAAAGTTAATAAAAAAAAAATAAAATATGATAAATTCTAAAAAAAAAGAAAAAATTTTAATAATACAAAAAAAATTTTTATTGGCAAGGAAAACTCTATACCTCCACGTTGGTTCTTGCTGGGCAACAATTAATTTTGTCACTGAATTGTCTGAAAAGTATATTTTTACAAAAACGTTTTATGTTCAGCCTCCTCTATAAAAAAGTTCACGAGCCGCCACTGTCTTTTTCATCCGATTTTGACGATTTTCTTTTAATGTAGCTCACATTTTACTACAGCCTGCTATGAAAAATAAAATGCTGTATCACTACGTCCAACTTCAATCTCAGATATAGTCTAAACGTATTTACGAACCATATGTGGTACGCGGACGTAGTAAAGAACATCAGTACGAACCACATGTGGGTCATTCGTCTATGGACGTGTTAAGAATAATATACAGGATGTCTGGAATTGGAAGGGATAACATTGCTTTATCAGAAACTGTAAGAGATACAGAGGCGGTTAAAAGGGAAAAAAGTTAACTATTTTGGTGAGTACATTAGTCAAAAAATATCTACAGGGACTTTTCGAGTTATACATGGAAAACTAAAAATACTACTTTTGGTTTTTTAGGGATAGAATTCTTATTAGAAAAAATATCAAAAAATGGAAAAGGAAAGTTTAATTGCATATCAAATTTACTACAAAACTGTACTAATAAATTTTCGTTGCGAACGCCCACCATCAAGTTATTTTTTTTTAAACGGACCTGTCTTTTTTATTACAAATATTGATAAACTGTTAAAATTGAAATTCAGAGATATATTACACTTGTTATTTTAACGACGTTTTATCTGAAATAACTAACATCATCAGGGACAATAATTTTTAATTACGGTCCTGTCGTCGTTTTTTTGTAAATTCGTTTTAATTTCTTCAAAACAAATATACCATTACAAATTGGTAAAAAAGATGCATTATTAGTCAAAAAAAATCAAAATAGTAGAAATTAAACACGATAAATTTTTTTTACCTATGTAAGTTAGAAAAAAATAAAATCAAGTAATTAACGATAATTGTTTTAGACACCCAAAGAAAAAGTAATTATTAGGTCAAAGAAATCCTGAAGCAACTAATACTTATTAGTATCATGAGAAAATTAAAATATAATTTATTTATATTATTCAACTTTTTGCAATATGCGTTTTTGTAAATTTTTTTTATTCTTTTAGACAGATATAAAATAACCTAATAATTTGAGTAAATTTACATGCAAATTTGTGAATAATAAAAATCAAAATGGAAGTACGTGTCTGTACATTTTAATTGAGTAATATTGACACTATTGATATTCTCACGTTATTAAAATTATATTAAATATTATTATTAACTTGCGATGTCTTATTAAAATGTCGATAACGATTAAGTCCTATGTTTATACTCATTTTGAATTTTAATTCCAGTTATATTCAATTATTTACTATAGGTTAATTATTAATTAATATAAATTGATTTACAGTAAAATTATTCTATAATAAATAAATGGTTTTTCTTTATCATATTATCATATATCCTTGGGACCAATTAAATAAAAATGTCTAAATCAGCTCTAGGACAAAACTGACTTCTGATCATAAGTAAAACGGATTAATAGTAATATGAAAAAAAAATTTCAATGATTATTCAAGCTTTTTAATTTTTAACCGAAGTAAATTGTTAATAAAAAAGTGAAAAATAACAATTTTTTAATTTTTCCAACGGGAATCTCTTCTGAGACCTTTCAAAAATAGGTCAAAAAAAGGAAAAAAATTTCAGATTTGTTATTTAACAATTATTGCACTTACAATGTTCATGTTCAAGTCAGGATTCGGAGGATATATATATCAAGTGATATATATCATGATATCTATCATGATATATATCCGATATTTATATCCTGATATATATCCGATATAATCGATAATTTTATTTATTAAATTAAAAATGTTTACCACCATTTTAAAAATCCGAAAATGTCTCAATATGCTCTTGTATAAAAGTATAATATATCAGTAGCGATTTATTCGGCTGTTGCGCAAGCATCCCCGCGCCGATTTTGGGATTCCCAGCCCAGCTTCGACACGATTTATTTTGTTATTGCTTTTACTTATCCTCCCCAAAAAATCAGGGTTGCCGTTTTCAGTAGATTTCCTACTAAATTAGTAGATTTTTAAGAAAAATGAGGGTGTTTATTTTTTTGTCTCATCTTCCTTCAAAATTTCCCCTCTTTTCTCTTAAATAATGTAACTTTTTGTCTCAAATTTCCCCTCTTTTCTCTCAATTTTTGTCATTTTTTCCTGAAATTACCACGTTTTTTCTTAAATTACCCCATTTTTTCTTAAAATTACCTCTTATTTTTTCATTTTTGTTATTTTTCCTCAAATTTCCCCTCTTCCTCCAAAATTTCCCCTCTTTTCTTTCAAATTTTCGAACTTATTTGTCTTAAATTTCCTCTCTGTTCTTTCAAATTTTTTCACTTTTTTTCTTGAAATTACCCCGTTGTCCCCATTTTTTCTAAAACTACCCATTTTTTCTCATTATTTTCAGTTTCTGTCAAATTGCCACTTTTTTACGAAAAAATCACTTTTTTGAGTAATTACTTTCCCCCTATCTTTCCCCCTTACCACTCCATTGGTACTGATAGAAAGGGATAGGGAGAAAATTGGAAATAAAAAACAAAGATTATATATAAAAAAATTGGGAAAAAGTTTGAAACTAAAAAGTAGGGGAAAAAAGGCTGGGGCGAAAAGTGGAAAAAAAAGTAGGGAAAAAAGGTAGGTGTAAAAAGTGGAAAAAAAAGTTGGTGAAAAATTGGTAAAAAAAGTTTCAAATTTTAAATTATAAAAAAATTAGTAAAAAATGTCGAAGAAAAGCGAAAAAAAGCAGGGGAAAGGATGGAATAAAAAAGTATGGAAAAATCGAAGAAAATAGGAGAAAAGTGAAAGAAAATAGGAAAAGAAGTGAAAAAACAGATTTAAGGAGAAAAAGTGGAAGAAAAAAAACTTTACAACAAAAAAATTAGTCAAAAATTTATGAGAAGAAGTGGAAAAAAGTAGGAAAAGGACAGAATAAAAAAGTAGGGGAAAGAATAAAATAAAAAAGTAGGGGAAACGTGACAAAATAGGGGAGGAAATGGAAAAAAGTTTTAAGGGAAAAAGTGGAACAAAAAACGTTTGACACAAAGAAATTAGTAAAAAAAATGTGTGAGAAAAAGTGGAAAACAGTAGAGGAAAGGGTGGAATAAAAAAGCATGGAAAAAATTAGGGGAAAAGTGAAAAAAATAGGGAAAGATGTGGAAAAAGTTTTTGAGGAGAAAAAGTGGAACACAAAGAAATTATTAAAAAAGTAGGGGAAAGAGGGTAGGGGAATAATGGGATAAAAGTTGGAAACAAAAAAATTACTAAAAAAAACAGGAGAAAAAATAAGTTAGGAAAAAAGGGGAAAAAAAGGGGAAAAAATGAAAAAAAATATCTAAAACAAAAAAATAGGAGGAAAAAATTGGAAGAAAAATGAAATATAAAAAAATTGGTAAAAAAGTAGAGGAAAAAAGGATGATGGAAAAATTGCAGAAAAAATGAAAATAATAAAAATAAAGGAGAAAAAATGAGTCGGGGAAAAAGTGGAAAAAAGTTTGAAAAATAAAAAAAATTGTGAAAAAGTAGGGGAAAAAGTGGAGAAAAGTGAAAAAAATTGGGAAAGAAGTAGAAAAAAATGTTTTAACGGGAAAAAGTGAAACAAAAAAGTATGACACAAAGAAATTAGTAAAAAATATAGAAGAAAATGTAGAAAAAAAAGTTGAAAAAAAGAAGTGGAAAGAGTGGAATAAAAAAATTAGGGGAAAGTGGAAAACAATAGGGAACGTAGTGGAGAATAATTTTTAAGTGGAAAGAGAAAGCTATATTTTCTTCTTTTTTTTTAATAGACAGGTTAGATTTAGATAGTCAAGACTTTTTTTAATAAAATAAATATAAATAGTGTTATATTTTCTTCTTTTTTTAATACACAGGTTTGGCAATATTTTGACTGTATTTTAACACACCAAAAAAATATGCCCAGTGATATTTGTTTATTTTTAATTATTTTTGTTTTTTATTTTTAATTTGAGTTAGAATAAACGGTTTTGTTAATGTTAATTAAATAATGCATAATTAATAGAAAAATCGCGATAAAAAATTTTTAACCACGGATTTTTGTTCATAAATCTATCCACTAGATGCCTGAATTTTTTCAATTTTCATATTTACTAACTTTAAATAATATTTATTTATTAAAGGTCCAAAGTGGGCGGCGCTTACGCAAGCGAGAGTCTCCGTTTTCGGCCGTACTTTCAACCCTCTGGGTAAATTATAAATATTGGACCTACAATTTTTTTGAAAAATTTCCTCCTCTTTTAAAACCTTTGTTCAAATTTGAAAAATGTCAAATAGTTTTTTTTTCAGTTAATTGTTTATCAGTTTTGCAATTTTTCCAAGCGGCTCTTGAATTTTTTCAAAAATAATCTATTCGCTATTCTGAATCGACACCTCATTCATATTTTGCAGAGGCGGAGAAAAATGTTTGAGCCAAAAATCACTTGCTAACTAGACTTTAAAAATGTGAATTTTATTCTGATAGTATCTAACAAAATTTTGTTCTCTATTTTTTTTACCGGTATTATTTTCCTTTAATACCTTTCTCCCATGCTTAACTGTTTATCCCTTAACGTTAAATTATTTAATCTAAATTTTAAATGGTCTCAAGATTAAAATAACAATTTGGAATCAAAATTAAGGAAAATACTTGAAACGAAAATGCATATCATTGTAATATTGAACGTGAAATTGCATGTCATTGAAACAGATATTTGAATAAATAAAACTGCAAATTCTATACATTCTAACGTATGATGTAAAAATTCAGTCATCAAGATCAGTCATTCGTTATTGATGGACAGCCTCATGACCTACTTAAAATAAACTAATGCAATATGCTGAAATCAATGCGAGTCGCGTTCTTCCTGTTGCAATGTATTAGAAGAAGAAAAAAATGAAGCGAAACTGACTCTAAGAAAAATTCTATTAATATGTTGAAAGAAATATATCTCAGAGAAATGTAATCCTCGTACATAAATATCAGATTTTAAATAGAGTGTCATAGACGTGCAAAAGATTTTAAATCCTTCACAAAATATATAGTTTGTCTTTTTGGATAGTTTTTCCCTTAAGGAAATAAAACATTAATGATATGGCTCTATCCATCTGTCCGTCCGTCTGTAGACATCTATTTTTTAGGAACTATATCCGATAGCGACAAACGGTCAACGGCTATAATTTCTGCACATCTTGAATGTGTGCATTGGCTAGTTTTAACATTTCCAAACCGGTTTTACAAAACTATACCGTTTTAAAAAAATCTAGGTCTAGACTTTGTGCCTTTGAGCATACTTGGCCCTGAGGTATAGCGAAAGAAAAATCGCTGAAAAAAAATTAATCCTAACTTCAATTTACGCCTCAGGGTCACGCCCAAAAATTTTTTTGTGTTAGTAGTAGGTGGGTACCCTGGGACTAAAATTTTTTAGATCAATTTTTTTAATGGTTTTTTTTTAAGCTTTATTACCTCGATTTCTAATTTAAACAGAAACTACACTTCAAAATATTTTTTTCATATTTGTTTTATTTTTAATTATTAATACAACACTTACTACTTTTTGGTCATGAAACCAAAAAAAGTAAGTTTATGTTTTTTGAGGTGACCCGAATGAACCACTTTCTGTGTTTATTTCCAAAATCAGCTAATCTGAATATCTTTTTTCTATCTATTGGACTAGTAAACAAGTGCTCTTCGGGTCAAACGTTTTTCTCCAAATCCGAAATATATGATCGAGGTGTCATTCGATTTGGAATAGCGGGTAGATGATTTTTGGAAAAAATCAAGAGCCGCTTGCAAAAATTGTAAAAGTTATAAACAATTAACTGAAAAAATAATGGGGTTTGGTTTTTTCCAAATATCTTAAAAACTATTTGACATTTTTCAAATTTGAAAAAAGATTCAAAAAGAGGAGGAAATTTCTCAAAACAAAATTATACCTCCCGGAACTGTGTAGGACAAATATTTAAAATATTCTCAGAGGTTGAAAATACGGCCGAAAACGGAGACTCTGACTTGCGTAACCGCCGCCCATTTTAGACCTTTAATGAATAAATATTGTTTAAACTTATTAAATATGAAAATTAAGAATTGAAAAAATTGAGGCATCTACTGAATAGATTTATGAACAATAATCCGTGGTGAAAAAATTTTTATCGCCTTTTTTCTATTAATTATACATTAGTTAATTAACAATTTTTTCCTACTTGAACATGATCATTGTAAGTGCGATAATTGTTAAATAACAAATCTGATTTTTTTTTCCTTTTTTGGACCTACCTCTGAAAGATCTCAGAAGAATTATTATTTTTCACTTTGGTATTAACAATTTACTTAGGTTAAAAATTAAAATGCTTGATTAATCAGTAAAAAAAAATTTTTTTTCTTAATATTGATCCGTTTTTTTATGATCCTGAAATCACATGAAAATGATTTTTTAAATTTTTTATTTCTCATTGTTTACAAAAATTGTTATAAACAAATGCGTTGTTGATAAGATAATTTAAAATTGAATTTTTGGAAACAAATTCTATGATGAAAATATGATTTTTTTTTTAAATTGTTCCTTAAAAATGTTTTTATTGCTTAACAACGTATTTGTTAATTAACTTTTTTTTTCACCTGTAATTATAATTAAGGAACCATTTTTTTAATCCTATTTTATCTTGCTCCTTGATAACAAAAAAACATTGTTTTTATTTAAATTTTATTTTTTATTTAATAAAAATTTGTTATCAACAATTAAATTTGTTCTATATATTTTTTTACATAATGAAATAAAAACAACCATTTGTTAGTTTTTGGGAAAAATAATTTGTTTATAATAATTTTGTAAACAATAGAAAATAAAAATTTTTAAAAATCATTTTCATGTGATACAATAAAAAATCGGATCAATTGTAATATGAAAAAAAAAATTGTTTTTCAATTATTAATCAAGCTTTTTAATTGTTAACCTAAGTAAATTGTTAATAACAAAGTGAAAAATAACATTTTTTTTTAACGGGAATCTCTTCTGAGACCTTTCAAAAATAGGTCCAAAAAAAAGAAAAAAAAATCATTTTTTTACCATTTTATTTTTGTTATAAAATTAGTATAAACAATATAAAATATTAACAACTTACAGAGAAAGATAAATTTATAGGCATTACCCATCTCGTCTTATCCAATCAGGTAGGCAAAGTATAGCCCGGCTGGGCCCCGACCCAAACAGGTAACAAATCTTCATATATTTATTATAAAGTAACAATCACCTTAAAATAAAAAATATTCCATGGATTTCAAATTAATATTGATTAAAAAAATATTACATATTATTATATGCATAATAATATGAAACAATTTTAACAAAATCAAGTTTGATAATTTTATGAATGTTATGCTCAATTATTTTATTTGCAATAAAATCTTGTTTCTTTTTTGTTGTCATATTAAACATTCGAGTAGTACTTATACTGTTTTTTTTATGTAAATCGTCCAAATTTATATAGTCCACGATTATAAAAAATATCAAATTATAATATTTATTTTTATTTTTAATCAATATATCGATCTTTAATTTAAGAACCAACTATTTAATTTCTAACTTAAATGTCAAACTTTTCAGATTAAATATCTCATGAGATAAAACTATTCCCAAGTAAATTTTATTTATTTTCTATAATAAAACTTTGTATTTCTTTTACACATTATATAATTGGACCACTTTTAAAGAAAATATGGAGGATAATATTATTAAAAAAAATAATAATTATTTATGATTAAAAGTCTCCTGATGGGACGCTTTAGATTTATTTGCAACAGTCGCCGCAATATCAATTACAATCGTCAGAATGCGCGTTGTACTGAAAACAGATGTGATCTATTTTTTATTAGCGAAATACACACGCAAGAATTCTCTTCAACGTCAAGAAGAATAATGTTACGGACTTTAAACAAGGATAGTGAAACAAAAGATGTAGAAAATAAAATTGGAACTGATTTACAAATAAAACTATTTTCCACAAAATGAAAAAAGTTACTTTATAATGTTAAAAATTTAAAAATTGCTTAACTTTCTGATTGGAACCAAAAAAATAATTTGACTACCATAGTTAGATTAAACATATTTTTTATTAACATTTTAACAAAAGTCGGTACTTCTTTATATCTTATACATTAAATTCACTTACTTTAGGACGAGCGAGGCACATGTGAGTTGTGGTAAAATGACAAATCCGAGTAAAATAGACTGAAGTTCCATATCGTTGTAAAACAAAATTTACCTACCTTCGATTGATGTTAATCATGGGACAAGAAAAAAGTTTGAAACATAAAAAAATTAGTAACAAAATACGGGAAAAGTGAGGGAAAAATAATTAAAAAAAATTGGCAAAAAAGTTTTAAACAAAAGAAAGTTTAAAATTAGGGGGAAAATTGAAGTTGGAAAATAATTAAAAGTAGTAAGGAGGAAGTGGAAATATTAAAGTTAAATAATAAAATTGAACGTTAAAATAAAGAAATTAGTAAACCAGTAGAAGAAAAAATGAGGAGGAGAGAAAAAGATGGAAAAAGAAGCCTAAAACATAAAGAAATCAGGAAAAAAGTCGGGAATTAATTAGAAAAGAAGTGGCGAAAAAAGTGGAAAAGAGGGAAAAAAGATGTTTGAAACATAAAAAAGTAGTTAAAAATAGCAGGAAGTGAGAAGAAGTGTGGGTAAAAAAATAAAGCACAAAAAAGGGAAAAAAATGGAATTATTATTTCTACCACCATCCGGAGAAATCAACTCAATCAAAATAGTAAAAAAGTAGGGGAACAAAAATGGGAAGCGAAGTGGGTAAAAAAAAATTGAAGAACAAAATTTTTGATTCTTGAAGAAATCAGTAAAAGAGTAAGGGAAAAAAGTTTCTTATCAATCAAGCTAGTAAAAAAGTACCGGAATAAAAAGTAGAGCGAATTCGGTAAGAAAAAATTGGAAAATAAAAAATTTAAAACAAAGAAATTAGTAAAAAAATAAGGAAAAAAAATGAGAGAAAAGGGGGTAAAAATAATTGAAAAATAAAAAGTTTGACAGATAAAAGTAGAAAGGTAGTTTGAACAAATTTTAAAAATTGAAAAATTTGAGATTAAAAATTTTTAACGTTGAAAATGTCTTTCTTTAAATTTCTTTTCGTCGGATTATGGACTTTTTCTATCTTTTATTTTTTAGCAAATTTCAATTTTTTCTCAACTAATTTATTTCGTTTCCAAAATTCAAAAAGTATAAAAAAATAAAAATTATACAATTTTGAAAAGTCAAAAATTTGAGGATAGAAATTTGTTAAAAAATAAAATATCGAAATTTCTTTTATCAAATTTCATTTTTTTTTCCTTCAAAGTTGGAAAATTTGAATCTCAAATTTTTCTTTTCAAAATTGTATAATTTTTATTTTTTTTTTATATATATATATATATATACTTTTTTAATTTTGGGAATGCTAACGATAAATTATTCGAGGAAAATAAAAAAGAAGTTAGAAAAAAGGTTAAAATTAAGAAATTAGTGAAAAAGTAGTGGAAAAAGGGGGAATTGGAAAATATTTCAAAAAATATTTTTAAAGAAATTAATTAGAAAAAAGTAGAGGAAAAAGAGGGAAAGTGGGAGAAAAAAAGGTTAAAACATAAAGAAATAAATAAAAAAATAATTGGAAAAAAATGAGAGGATATAGGAAAAAAAGGGAGGATAAAATAGTTTGACGCATAAAGAAAACGGAGGGAAAAAGTTGGAATTATTATTTCTCCCACCATCCACTCCGGACCAATCAAATTAATAAAGTTAGTAAAAAAGTAGCGAAACAGAAAAGGAGATATAAGTGGTTAAGAAAAAATTGGAAAATAAAAAAATCGAAAATACAGAAATTATCAAAAAAGTAGGGGAAACAGGGAAGGGATTGGGAAAAAAATGGAAAAGCCAAGTTGAAAACAAAAACAGAAAGAGAAAGTTTAAATTAAAGAAATTAGTAAAAAAGTAAGGGATAATGGGGAGTGGGAGAAAACGGAGTCCAAAACATAAAAAAATCAGGAAGAAAGTGGGGAAAAAGTTCGAAAAAAATTATTTAAAACAAAGTAATTAGAGAAGAAGTGGAGAGAAAAGAGGGGAAAGAGCGAAAAAAGATGTTTGAAAAATAAAAAAAAATAGTAAAAAAATTGTTAAAAAAAGCAGAGGAAGTGAGAAAAAGTGTGGGTAAGTGCCTGATGATGGCTTTTCGGATGAAACTTATTGCCTAACCCATACCTCTTTTTTTTACATGTTATGGTACATAACTTGTTTTATTACTTGCTAAAATAAATAAATATATTATTAAAAAAGTAACTTAAAAAAGGGCGGAAGTGAGAAAAGTAAGATTGAAACAAAGAAATTAGTAAAAAAGTAGGGGAAACTATAGGGAAGTGCAAAATATAATTCGTATTTAAATACTATATTCGTTTTCAAAATATTGTTATTTTATATTGACACAATCTGTGGACTAATTAAACTTCTGCATCTAAGTTGCAATCTTCTTAAAACTTGTGCATACTAACTACAAAGTGTGCTCGACGTTCAAATAAATTACGGTCTTCCGCTAGAAAGAAAAATTACCCCCATAAATAAGGAAGGAGTATTTAAAACGGTGTTTATCGGATAATGGCAATTAAATGGGTAAATCGACTCTTACATTTAAAAAATAATTTATGATCGGACAGGGCCATCTATTACCACTTGAACCAAATTCCATTTAAAAAAAATCTTCTTTATCATTCTGAATAAAAATTTATTCTTATTAGATCCTAATTTTTAATTATCAAAACACATAAAGTTGCAGTAATCAGAAATTACTATTTTACTTTCCCGACCCACCATCCAACAAGACAGGAAAGTGTTGTGAACGAGCTAAAAAATTTTTTTGAGATAAAAACGGAAATATTCATTTTGAGACAATAAGACCATTTGGAAATGGAAGGCCGTCTGTCTGTCTGTCTGTGTGTGTCTATGTGTATTCTTCCACGATAGAAGCCACATCTGTCAAACGGAAATGTCACTGTCAAAAAAATGACAGAAGCAATATATCATTATTCATTACTTTTTCAGTATTTGTTTCTGTTTTTATCTATTTTCTCAATTTTTTCCTATTTTTCTCATTTTTCCCTATTTTACCCTAATTGTTCCTATTTTTCCCAATTTTTCACTATTTTCCTTATTTTTCGCTATTTTCCTGTTTTTTCTATTTCTTTCTTTCGATTCCTTTTTTTTTCTATAATTTGATCCTAATTTCTTTATTTTTCCTTATTTTTACTTTCCCGACCCAACTCCTATAGAAGGGAACGAGCTAAAAAAAAATTTCGAGATAAAAACGGAAATTTCCATTTTCGGGTCCCCTGAGACGATTAAGACCATTTCCAGATGGTAGTCTGTCTGTCTGTCTGTCTGTCTGTCTGTGTGTGTATTCTTCCACGATAAGGGCCACACTTTTAATCCGATTGAGCTGAAATTTGGTATGCGGGTTTGGATTACCCGTCGGAAGAACCCATTAGTTTTTGTACGACATCTGTCAAACGGAAGTATCACTATCAAAAAATGACAGATGCAATATCTCATGGAATCTGACATGCAATATGTCATTTGAAAGCCATTGGACAACTCTATACAGAACAGTCAAAATTATTTCTCTAATTATCACCTGTCAAAAATAAAAAAATGTCAAAATTTGAAATTTTAGCATTAAATATCTGAAAAAGTATTAATCCGATTGAACTGTTATTTGGTATTTTGGTTTGGGTTCCCGTCGGAAGAACTCATTAGTTTGTGTATGACATCTGTCAAACGTGAGTGTCCCTATCAAAAAATGACAGATGCAATATGTCACGGAATTGGACATGCAATATGTTATTTGAAAGCCCTTGAAAAATTCTATTCAGAACAGTCAAAATTATTTCTATAACTGTCACCTGTCAAAAATAAAAAATGTCGGGAAAGTTTTGGGGCGACACAACCCATTTTTCCTATATTTGTATTTGGGCCTTTTTTCCCTATTTGTTCCTATTATTTTTTATTATTGAATATATTGACTTTTTTTTCTATTTTTTCCTATTTTCTTTATTTTTCCATTTTTTCACAATTTCTTCTTATTTTTTCCTATTTTTCCCGGTTTTTTTAGCTTCTTTTTCCGTGCTTTTCATATTTTATCCTGTTTTAACTATTTTTTTATATTCTTCCCTATTTTTTCTGTTTTTCATTATTTTTTCTATTTTTTCCTACTTGTTCATATTTGTCCCTATTATTATCTATTTTTTCCTATTTTTACTATTTTTTCTTATTTGTTCCTATTTTTTCATGTTTTTTTCCTGTTCCCTATTTTTCGCAAATTTTACTATCCTTTCAGCTATTTTCTCTAGTTTTTGCTATTTTTTCCCATTTTTCCCTAATATTTGCTATTATTCCCTGTTCTTCTGTTTTTCATCGTAGTTTCCTATTTTTCCGTATTTATTCGTATTATTTTATATTATTTCATTATTTCATATTTTTCTTATTTTTCAGAATATTTTACTATTTTCACATGTTTCCATATTTATTGTCTAATTTCCCTATTTTTCCATATTTTTTATTAATTTTTCCGATTTTTACCCACTTTTCACTATTTTTTCCAAATTACCCTATTTTGTTCAATTTTGCCATATGTTTCCTTATTTTTCTCAATTTTTTTCTTACTTTTCTATATTTTGAAAATTTATCTATTGTTCACAATTTTGCCCTATTCTTCCTCTTTTTCCGATTTTCCCAATTTTTACCATTTTTCTCTTTTTTTCCATATTTTCCCCTGTTTTTTACTATTTTCTTAATTTTTCCTGTTTTTCCATATTTATCCCCATTATTTTGTATTATTTCATTATGTTATCTTTTTCTTCTTTTTCAGAATATTGCCCTATTTTTTACTATTTTGCCATATTGTCATATTTATTCCCTAATTTCCCTATTTTTCCACATTTTATGCTATTTTCTATTACTTTTGAAGATTTTTCCCACTTGTCACTATTTTCCCTTTCTCTATTTTTCTCAATTTTTTTCCCTAATTTTCACTATATTTTGAAAATTTCTCTATTTTTTATAATTTTGCCATATTTCTTCCTCTTTTTCGGTTTTATTCAATTGTTACTATTTTTCTCTTGTTTTTTCATATATTCTTATGTTTTTCACTATATTCTCTATTTTTTCTATATCTTTATATATTTACCTGTTTTCCATTTTATTTATTTTTGCTTATTTTTCATTACTTATTATTTTTCCCTATTTTGTCCTATTTACCTCATTTTTTCCCTATTTCCCTACTGTTTTCCTATTTCCTATGTTAAACTTTTTTTCCCAAATTTCCCAATCTTTCAATATTTTTCCTAAATTTTGCACAATTTTTTTTATTTTTTCCCTATTTTTCTCTTTTTTTGCCCATTTTGCAATCTCTTTACCAAATTTCTTTATTTTTCACTATTTTGCCCTATTTGCTCCTGTTTTCCCATATTTGTTCCTGGTTTTCTCTATTTTTTCCATATTGTCCTCATTTTTCATATTTTTCTTATTTGTCCTTACTTTTTCCCGTTTTCGCAATTTTACCCTATTTTTATTCTTATCTATTTTTCTCTAATTATTTTATTACACATATATTTTTATTTTTCTATAAAAATTAAATATCACTATAATTATATTATTGTGAGCAAAAAAAATTGTAATTTGAAATAAACGAATATTTTTTTGGACACCCTGTATATGCCACCACTTTTGCTGCATACAATCTCAAAACTTTTAATTGTTTAAGAGATATTACCTGGCTGGTATAAATAATTAAGGTAGTAAAAAAAAACAGTATTTTATCAAAAATTTCCTACTATATAAAAAAATCTTTTCTACATTTAAAAGTAAAAGAAATTAAATTGGGGTAATAACTTTATCTGAGAGCCATTTAATTGCTTTGATTCGGATAAAATTATCGAAAGCACCGAGGTAGGTATTTTCAATTTTCTGACTCTTCGGATGATCAAAGGACCTACGAACATTTTGTTAGGATTTAGTTGCAATTGAAACTAGTTTCTAACTTAATTAAAATCCTCCCTTTCTGTAAATAATGATAAGAGCTTTAAACGGAGTTTCGTTGTTTATATAATTATTATTCCGGGACTATAATTTCCAGTTGCCGGAATGTAATCGAGTACAAAGAAAAAATTATTGTGGGAATGTGGACAATATAAATCAACCTAAAATAAATACAAGATTTTTTGTGGAAATTAAATTTAGTTCGTACAATTTTTTTTTCCACTACATACAATTTTTTTTACTGTATCTAATAATGTTATTATTTAATTTCTTTCAATAATTAAACAAATACAATATTTTGGAATTCAAAATTTTGATTCATAAAATTTCTTTTGACTTAAAATCTTATGACAATTCTCATTTTTTATAAGAAAAATTCCCCCATTACAACTAAAAATTTCATATTTTTTTTTTCAGAAATCAGCTAAAGGAAACAATTCGTAGTGTATTTTCTGTACGTGATATTTACTTTACGATAAGTAGTGTAAACGTAGTTTCGTAGCCCTTCGATTTTTTTTTGTTAATTTTAATTATTTAGAAAGCAAAAAAATATACATTAAGGTTAAATCTAGGTTAATACTTTTGAAAATAAGTTTTAGTTTTTTTCTAAAAAAAAAATCGTGAAAATCGTGACAAATCTAAAAATGTTCAACAAGTTTGCGATTTTTTTTCAAAAAAAAGCAGATAAAATTTTTCAAATTGAGGATAATAGAAGCATAGATTTAACCTTTATCTACACATAAATATTTTTTTTTTATTAAAAATAAAAAAAAATTGGGATACTACGAAACTCTTACTTTTTCTAGAATGAGTCTCGTTTCTGTTTAGGAAGTGGCTCCCTTAGGGAATATTAACAAAATCGAGTTTTATCAGTAAAAATAAAATACCATCTGTTTTACTTCTAATTTACGAGGGACATGCAAAATGTACTTAAAAAAATCGCATCAGGTCTTAAAATTTATTTTTCACTCATGTCTTATAAAATTATTTTTATCAGAAATAACGCCATCTACGGCGGTTAGTTTTGTGCTGCATTATTTTTGTATTGAATTATTAAACTTCTTATATTATTTTATTTTTTGTTTTCAATTTTAGGTCATAAGTTTTGGTGGAATAATTATAATTAAAATTTGACTTTTTTTTTAATAGATATAAACTTTCAAAATATCTAAAATCACTTTGTAACTACTTAAATTAAAATACAACTTCAAACTTTGATTTTATCTAATTGCAATAAATTGTAAGAGTTTGAACCATCTTGAACCCTAACAAACACTTATGGCAATAGCGCCATTTGGCTTGAACGATTTTATTTCAATGATGATCTTTAAGTGTAATTATTTCAATTAACGTAATAACATGATTTACAAATCGAGTACCCATTACATCAACACCTGCCGAGAATATATGCGAATGATAATAGCACTATTATATCGCTATTTACGACTTTATTTGGATGTATCTTCGTTATAAAAATAAGCACACCTAAAGTGACTCATTTTTATTATTTTTAAAGAAAAAATAAACGTAATCCATGTCAAAAAGTTAATAGAGACCGAAAGAATTTATTTACGGACTAAAAACAGAATGTTAAGTTACACACATGTAAATATCAAACATTTTATCACTCGAGCAACTGTCGATAATTTTTAGTACATGAGAAAATGTCGATTATTTTTATACATAAGCAAAAATCAATATTTTTAATATTCGAATAACTGTTGATAATTTTTATCACTCGAGCAACTGTCAATATTTTTTACACATAAGTAAATATTAACCATTTTATCACTCGAGCAACTGTCGATAATTTTTGGTACATGAGAAAATGTCGATTATTTTTATACATAAGCAAATATCAATATTTTTAATATTCGAATAAATGTTGATAATTTTTATCACTCGAGCAACTGTCAATAAATTTTACACATAAGTAAATATTAACCAATTTATCACTCGAGCAACGGTCGATAATTTTTAGTCCATGAGAAAATGTCAGATTATTTTTATATATAAGCAAATATCAATATTTTTAGTATTCGAATAATTGTTGATAATTTTGAAGTTTGGAAATAATTTTTTTTCTCCAAGTTTTGTTTAGAACAATTACAATGTTAAATACTAAAATACTTTCTTAATTTAGAGTTTTATATTACCTATCGAATGGTATAAATCCTATTTTAATATCTTTAATATTTTTAAAGTTATTCAATTTATTTTAAACTTTTATTAAATTTCAAAAAAAAATTATGAATTCTACAATTTTTTTAATAAAATTTTGAAAAAAATCGCAATTATAGAGTTTTTTACTACAAATTTAACGGATTTTTTTTTTAATTTTTAATATTAATATTAACCTTAAAAAAAATACAACCTATTTTTAAATAATTTTAAAGTCAATAAATAATTAATGTCTTATTCAATTATATTCAAAATGGGAAACAGACCTTTTTTAAGGTTTTCTGGATCAAAATTCATTAATAAATTTAGTTTAGAAAACAAAAAAAAAATCAATTTTATCTCAAAAATTCATGGATTGAATTGTTTAAACTTTTTTCATTTTTTGCTATAACTTTTATAAATACTACGTTAAAATTATGAAATAATTTACACAAATAGTACTTTTCTATCCTTTTCGAATATGCTATTTACTTTTTTCATTTATTTTATACTTACTGATAAAACGAAATGATAAAAAATTCTTAATTTAGGCCATAATAATTACAATTCTCAATTTTAAGAAACTAAAATACGTATTAAATTTAGAGTTTTATATTATCTTTCGAATGGTGAAAATCCCATTTCAATAACTTTCATATTTTAGAAGTTATTCAATTTAGTTTAAAATCGTAATATAATCTTAAATTTCTTAGCCAATTTTTAAAAAATTCCACAATTTTTGTAATAAATTTTGAAAAAAATTATAATTATAAAATTAATTATTACAAATTTAAAGATATTTTTTTTAAATTTTTAATATAAAAATTTAACTAAAAAATAATAATTTAATAAAAATAAAAATTAAAATAAAAACTATCGGCGAAACTATGCCTAACTTGAAAATATAGTTAAGATAAAATTTATAGAAAATTTTATGCTCTACAATTTTGATACCATGTAATTTTTTTTAAAAATCCATAATTTTGTCTCAAAATCTAAAAAACATGAAAAAAAAATTACTTTTTATTAAATCTGGCAACAATGGCAAAAGTTTTTGAAAATTTTAATCTTATGAAATTAAACAACAACGTATAAAAAATATATGTGTAAAACTTTATTGCCATCTTGTTTAGTACTGACGTCATCACTTATAGCAACTGTCACTTTCGGTTGTCCGATTAACACCAAAATATATACAGGTCGTCTCCTTGCTACCCTAAATATTTGTATAAAATTTCATCTAAATCGGCTCAGGCGTTTAGACGCTATCGTGTTGACACACACAGACACACAGACAGACATCATGCTAAAAATGGTATAAATGGATTCAGGTGACCTCAAAACGTAAAGATCCGTTAAAATCTGGGTATGGTCAAAATATCATGATCGCAATACTTTCCTTCTATACAACTCTGTTGTTCAGAAAGTAAAAAGTGCCACAAACGCGCTTCCAATCTGTAATAGTAACGGAGAGCTCGTCGCAAAAACCATTTTAGGCAAGATAACATATGATATTGGCGCCTCAAAAAACATCTGAAAATTTTCCAGTTCGTTAATATTCTGTTAAATGTATAGATTGATGCGAAAATTAAAAATTGCAATAATTAAACATTTAAAATTCCAGAAAAAAATTAAACAAAATATAATTTATTAATAAACTGAGACTAAAATACGAATCCAAAAATATTCCACTATTTTCATTTGTTAAATGGGTATATTTAAATTTATTCCTTAAATTTTTTTATATATTTAAGATTGAATTTAAAGCATAAAAAATATAAGTATATTTGTATCATAATTTATTTATTAAAAATAAACGTTAAATTAACATTTTTTTGGCAGAAATATCCTCTAAATCAAGTATGGTACTTATTTTTTTGGTAATCTTCTCTAATCTCTTAATCCTCAAACCGAAAATAGGTGGCGCACTTTACATACCCTTTTCGGACCACCCCAGACACGTGGCGCATCTTACATACAGGTCAGAAAAGTAAAATGTAAACAATGACCTACTTAGACAGATGAATTAAATATTCGAAAAGCATCCCTTGGGTTTGTTAAGAACTCTAATAAACCAAGATGGTATCTTTATAGTTTGGAAGTCAATGCTATGGCGGTAAATTTCTTTAAACTCTTAATAATTACGTATTAAGTGATGAAGATTATAAAATTGGCTTAATTAGGAATTAAGGAAGTGCAATACAGTACTCGAGACGCGGCTCTTAAGTTTCTTTATCATTGACTCATTATAAAACTCCATTAGTAAATAAATGTTTCTCTTTTAAAGCATATTTTATTGATTGTTTAATTATGATGATAATATAAAGAAATACAATCAATATGAATAAATCTCGTGTTAATTCACCAAGAAATAATTTAATTAAATAAGACATTTATTAATTTAATATTTAAAAATATATTTTTCCTATTTATTCTATCATGGATTGTATAATTTTTGCGTCCTGACAGAATTAAAATAATTTTATTCCCAGACTGTCAATATGCCTTTCTTATTTTACTTGCTCAATTACAGGGCGAGAAATAAGTTAATTTTTTAACAATTTCGTAACACCAGTTCTAACCTTTAAAAATCACTATATTAGACAATAATTATTAATTATCAATCACTCTCCCTCTCTCTCTTTCCTGAATACAAATAAGTCGCTGAAATCACCTGATTCAATTCGTTCCTAACATGTATTATAAGACATTCATTCCTTGCGGTATTTTTACCGGCATTTTTCAATAACTAATAAAGATAATTAAAGTTAAACCATAAGGAATTTTCTATACTTTCAATTGTCATAGTGTTTAATGTGAATATGAATATTTAGTTATCAATAAATGGGTATTGAACGACTCTTAACATTTTTTTAATTATTGGACATAATTCTCTACGTATAGAACTTTACCATAAGAATGATATATTACAAAAAGAAGCTATTATCTAAAGTATGAGAGTATGAGATTTTGCATAGTTAAAGTTTATATACAGGAGGAGTACAGAAAGCTGAAATTGATATATAATATGGGTTACAAATAAATTAAATATAATATAACAACTATTTTACTGGTTTAAAACATGTGTTTACATTATTTTATTGGAACTTTATTTTTTATAAAGAGGTATAAAAATTTTTCGCTGGAAAAAAATGCGAAAATATAAAAAAAAATCTAGGGATAAATATGAAATAATAGGAAAAATGGGGAAAAATACGAAGAAAGGGAAATGAGAAAAAATGTTTTCCCTGTAAAAATGCCAATATACGAAAAAATAGAGAACCTAGGGATAAATAGGAAAAAATACGGAAAAATCGAAAAATTCTTTTTCTGGAAAAATGTGAAAATAGGCCCAAAATAAGCTAAAATGGGAAAAATAATTTTCTGGCAAAATGCGAAAATAGGAAAAAATAAGGGAAAATAAAGAAATTTTGAAAAAATAGAAGAAAAGACCAAAAAAAATGAATAAACAGGAAAGAGTAGGAAAAAATAAGAAAAATAATAAAAAACTAGAAGAAAAAATAGAAAACAATAGTAAAAAATGGTAAAAAATAGGAGAAAATAGGAAAAATAAAAAAATATAGGAAAAAATATGAAAAAATAGCAAAAAATAAGAAAAATAGGAAATAATTGAAAAAACAGGAAATAATGGGAGAAAATGAAAAAATAAGACAAAATAGGAAAAAATAGGACAAAAATAGAAAAAAACGGAAATAATAGAGAAAATAGGAAAAAATAAAAAAAAATAGAAGAAACAGGAAAATATAGACAAAATAAAAAATGGGGAAAACAGAAAGGAAAATAAAAAACAGGAAAAAAACAAGTTAAAATCGGGAAAAAATAGAGAGAAATAAGAAAAAATATAAAATATAAAAGATTCTCAAATATAGAGAAATCGGGAAAACAGAAAAACATCAAAACGTGTAAGAAATAGGAAAAAAATAAGCGGGTTCCAATCCTAATGCTGTCAACTTTTTTTAATTTTTTTTAGAAACACATGTTTTTACATTTTTTTTGAACTGAATTTGTTCTAAAAAGTTATAACAATTTTTCCCTGGAAAAAAATGTAAAAATAGGAAAAAATAGGGAAAACTATAGAATACTAGGAAAATAGGAAAAAATTGGAAAAAGGAGAAATAAGAAAAAATAGAGAAACTAGGGATAAATAGGAAAAAATTCGAAAAATTGAAAAATTCATTTTTCTGGAAAAATGTGAAAATAGGAACAAAATAAGCTAAACCAGGAAAAATAATTTCAGTGGGAAAATGCGAAAATAGGAAAAAATGGGTAAAAAATAGGAAAAATAGAGATAATTTGATAAAATTGAAGAAAAGACAAAAAAAAATTAAAAAATAGGAAAGAGTAGGAAAAAATGGGAAAAAAACTAAAAAGCTAGAAAAAAATAGAAGAAAAAGGTAAAAAATGGTAAATAGGAGAAAATAGGAAAAATAGAAAGAAAACAAAAAAAAATAGGAAACAATAAAAAAAGATAGGAAAGATATGAAAAAATTGAAAAAACAATAAGAAAAAATAGGAAAAACGGGAAAAATAGGAGAAAATGAAAAAAATAGGAAAAAATATGAAAAATAGGAAAAAATTGGACAAAATAGAAAACAATAAGATAGAAATAGGAAAACAGGGAAGAAATAGAGCAAAATTGGAACAAAACAAACAAAACCAGAAAAAATAGAGGAAAATATAGACAAAAATAAAAAAATAGGGAAAATAAAAAATAGGAAAAAAACAGGTTAAAATCGGAAAAAAATAGAACAAATAGAGAAAAAAGATAAAGAAAAATAAACAAAATAAGAGAAATAGGAAAATATAGGTAAATAGAGAAAAATGGGGAAGAACAGAAAAAACATCAAAACTGATAATAAGAAAAAAAATACATTAAAATACTTAAGTACAAATAAAAAAAATATATAAATAAATGGCAACGATATAAAAAATAGGAAAAGATGGGCAAAAATAAGAAAATAGGAAAAATGGGAAAAATAGAAAACCAAAAATGAAAAAATATTAAAAAAATCGGTCGTGTCGCCCCAAAACTTTCCCGAGCATCGAGAGACGAATAGTTTTTCACATATTTACTGTTTGAAACTTTGACATTTTTTTATTTTTGACAGGTGAGAGTTGAAAAAATAATGTTGACTGTTCTGAATAGGGTTTTTCAAGGACATATTAGAAGTCAAGTTCCGTGCCATATTGCATCTGTCATTTTTTGACAGTGACACTTCCATTTGACAGATCTCGTACAATAACTAATGCGTTCTTCCGATATACCAAATTTCAGCTTAATCGGAGTAAGCGTGGTGCTTCTATCATGGAAGAATACACACAGACAGGCAGACACACAGACAGACAGACAGACTTCTATCTGGAAATGGTCTTAGGGGTCAAAATGGATATTTTCATCTTTGTCTCAAAATTTTTTTTAGCTTGTTCACAATACTTCCCCTTCTCGGATGGTGGGTCGGGAAAGTATAAAATAGGAAAACACAGGAAAATATATAAAAAAATACAGAAAAATATGTATCGACAAAAATTTTAAATGTTAATTAATTACCGTCGAATTTCGACTACAGGACGATCACTAGTATTTATTAATATAAAAGAGTCCTTAACTTAATAGGCAAAAAGTTACTTTTAAAGTATCTGGATGATACCACTAAGAATATATACGCATTTATTATTCGCTAATTGAGTGTAACGCAAATACAGTATCGCGAAACTTTTATCAAAAAATGTATCATTCATAAAGTCATAATAAATCATTAGCTAAGTACGTGCATTTGATGTGCATCCGCAAATATCAAAAATATAATTGCAATTATAAATCCATTTAAACTCATGGTCAAATTACAGATGAACTAATAATTCATTATTAAAAAACGATAAGAGACAATATTTTGTATTAAAGCAACAGATTCAAGTGCAAAATAAATGAAAGGTTAATTGAAAGAGATTGATATAAAAATTAGTAGAATAATCAGATACTTGATTTATAAGGTTTTCCGTATTCAATAAAAAACTAACATAAATAATCGGTTGCCACCAAATTTATTTTAAAATATCTTGTATTTTCCTTTCTCGGTTTAGAGTAAGGTCTATCTGTGTGTCTGTATGTCTGCGTATAATCTTCCACGATAACTGCTGAACCGTTTGACCAATCAAGATGTTTTTTTGGAGCATAAAATTCCCTACAATTTTTGTATCAAATTTTTTCCAGAATTTCCGATAGTTGCGCCACTAGAAGGCGTGCAAAAAATGTGCATGTAGGTGTTTCCTAGTTTTTCCAGATTTTGAGGACAAACAATGCTTTTTAGTACAAAATGTTCAAGTGAAAAGTTGTAGAGTACCAAATTTTCTTTAACTTTTTAGAATTCCCCATAGTTACGCAGCCAGAGGGCTTCCTATTTTAAATGTGGTTCATAAATTAATGTAATGTATAGTATTTTATAATCCTATTCTCTACAGCCGGGTCGTGAAAGTTCAGGAGTAACACATACGACTTTTTTTCTGTTTGTAATATTTTATAACCAAATCGTATATATGTATAAAAAATAGGGAGAAAGAGGAAATTATAGACAAAAATAGGAAAAACAATTAAAATGAAAAAAAATGTAAACAAATAGCAAAATACAGAAAATAGAAAAGAAAAAAGGAAAAATTAGGAAAAAATAGAGAAAATTATTCAAAATTAGTAAAAAATGGCAAAAAACATCAAAAAAATAGAAAAAAATGGGAAAATTAGAAGAGAATAGGAACAAATAGGGAAAAACAGTAAAATATAGTTAGAAATAGTAAAATATAGATCAAACTAAGAAATATAGGGAAAAATACGAAGATGGGAAAAAAATATTGAAGGTAGGAAAAACAGGAAAATATAGAGAAAATTAGAAAAAAATAGAGAAAATTATGAAAAAATAGGGAAACATAGGAAATATTAGGCAAAAGAGTAAAATGAAAAAAACATAAACAATTAAGAAAAAACAGGGATCAATAGGGAAAAAAAGAAAAAACAGAAAAATAGGAAAGAAGAAAGAAAAAATTGAAAAAAAAATTACAAATGTAACTGGAAAAATCGCAAAAAATGGCAAAAAATTGGAAAAAAAATCGCAAAAACAACCAAAAAACCGAAGACATCTAATTTTTTTTTTAATATGAAAAAATTCGAAGGAATTCAAATAAATCGAAAAAAAACCAGAAGAATGAGAAGAAAAATAAAAAAACAACAGAATAATAAGAACAAAATTAAAAAAAATTAAAAGATTTGAAATAAATCGCAAACAATTACAAAAAAATCTCAAATCAAAACAGTAAAAAAGCGTATAGAATTGAAACAAAATCATAAAAAAATCGCAAAAAACAGAAAAATAGGAAATATGAGAGAAAAAAGTAAAAAAAAAAACGATAAAAATCGCAAAAATGAAAAAAAAAAAAAAATAAATCGCAAAAAACAACCAAAAAACCGAAAACAATTATAACATCTAAATTTTTTTTGAAAGTATGAAAAAATTCAAAGGAATTCAAATAAATGGAAAAATATCAGAAGAATGAGAAGAAAAACAAGAAAACAACAACAGATTAATAAGAAAAAAATTGAAAAAACCAGAAAAAACAAAAAATTGGAGAACATGAGAAAAGAAATTTAAAAAAAATCGAAAAAAAAAGAATGCATTGGAAAAAGTTGAAAAAATCAGAAAATATTCAAAAAGAAAATGAAAAACAAAATTGTAAAATACTAAAAAAATTGGAAAAAAATCGCAAAAATAACCAAAAAACCGAAGACATCTAAATTATTTATTTCATTCTAAAAATTTTTTTGACTATTTTTTTTAATTTTTTTAGAATCAATAATCTTCATTTTTTTAAAATTTAGTTTTATATTAATTTTAATATCATTCACTAAAATTTCTTTTGTATTTGTATTACAAAAAAGAAAAACTTAATTTTTCTTTTAAATCTTTATTACCATAATGAATTTCATTACAATATATAGGAATTCTCTGTTGACTGTTGGAAATCAAATTTAAACTCCCCTGTATAAGTAGCTTTTGTACAAAAATTCAAAAGCTCGTGATTTTGCTATTTTCAAATTTGCATATCGTATATGTTAGGTAGCAGAAAAAATTCTAATACAGTTATGAACACTTTAGTGTAACAATGGGGCCGTTCCACAGTTAAATCTAGGTGAAGTATATTACGGTTGGCTGGAATCATTAGAATTGTAGTCCTTGAATAACAGTATGTTTAAATGCAAGAAAATATGTTAAAATTTAGTGATATTATCGCCTGCCAATAAATTATTTTATTATAAACTGTTTTAGCAGACAAATGGATAAATTATAACCTAACTTTGCATCGTTTAAATCGATTCTTCATCAAACTAAGTAGAGAAATTAAATTGAAAAATAATGAATAAATGAACACCTTCTTAAAGTTATAGATTTATTCCAGATATTATAATTTTTCTTGTAGAAAATAAGTTGTCCAAGGCCAGATTTTAGATAATTTATTCAAGAAATTATAATTTTTCTTATAGGAAATAAGTTGTCCAAAACAATCTGAAAGACCAGATTTTAGATAATTTATTCCAGATATTATAATTTTTCTTCTAGAAAATAAGTTGTTCAAAACAATCTGAAAGACCAGATTTTAGATAATTTATTCCAGATATTATAATTTTTCTTCTAGAAAATAAGTTGTCCAAAACAATCTGAAAGACCAGATTTTAGATAATTTATTCCAGATATTATAATTTTTCTTCTAGAAAATAAGTTGTTCAAAACAATCTGAAAGACCAGATTTTAGAGAATTTATTCAAGATATTATAATTTTTCTTATAGGAAATAAGTTGTCCAAAACAGTCTACAAGACCAGATTTTAGATAATTTAATCCAGATATTATAATTTTTCTTGTAGAAAATAAGTTGTCCAAAACAATCTGAAAGACCAGATTTTAGATAATTTATTCAAGAAATTATAATTTTTCTTCTAGAAAATAAGTTGTCCAAAACAATCTGAAAGACCAGATTTTAGATAATTTATTCCAGATATTATAATTTTTCTTCTAGAAAATAAGTTGTTCAAAACAATCTGAAAGACCAGATTTTAGATAATTTATTCCAGATATTATAATTTTTCTTGTAGAAAATAAGTTGTTCAAAACAATCTGAAAGACCAGATTTTAGATAATTTATTCCAGATATTATAATTTTTCTTCTAGAAAATAAGTTGTTCAAAACAATCTGAAAGACCAGATTTTAGAGAATTTATTCAAGATATTATAATTTTTCTTATAGGAAATAAGTTGTCCAAAACAGTCTACAAGACCAGATTTTAGATAATTTAATCCAGATATTATAATTTTTCTTGTAGAAAATAAGTTGTCCAAAACAATCTGAAAGACCAGATTTTAGATAATTTATTCAAGAAATTATAATTTTTCTTCTAGAAAATAAGTTGTTCAAAACAATCTGAAAGACCAGATTTTAGATAATTTATTCAAGAAATTATAATTTTTCTTCTAGAAAATAAGTTGTCCAAAACAATCTGAAAGACCAGATTTTAGATAATTTATTCCAGATATTATAATTTTTCTTCTAGAAAATAAGTTGTCCAAAACAATCTGAAAGACCAGATTTTAGAGAATTTATTCAAGATATTATAATTTTTCTTATAGAAAATAAGTTGTCCAAAACAATCTGAAAGACCAGATTTTAGATAATTTATTCAAGAAATTATAATTTTTCTTCTAGAAAATAAGTTGTTCAAAACAATCTGAAAGACCTGATTTTAGATAATTTATTCAAGAAATTATAATTTTTCTTATAGGAAATAAGTTGTCCAAAACAATCTGAAAGACCAGATTTTAGATAATTTATTCCAGATATTATAATTTTTCTTGTAGAAAATAAGTTGTCCAAAACAATCTGAAAGACCAGATTTTAGATAATTTATTCAAGAAATTATAATTTTTCTTCTAGAAAATAAGTTGTTCAAAACAATCTGAAAGACCAGATTTTAGAGAATTTATTCAAGATATTATAATTTTTCTTATAGAAAATAAGTTGTCCAAAACAATCTGAAAGACCAGATTTTAGATAATTTATTCAAGAAATTATAATTTTTCTTCTAGAAAATAAGTTGTCCAAAACAATCTGAAAGACCAGATTTTAGATAATTTATTCCAGATATTATAATTTTTCTTGTAGAAAATAAGTTGTCCAAAACAATCTGAAAGACCAGATTTTAGATAATTTATTCAAGAAATTATAATTTTTCTTCTAGAAAATAAGTTGTTCAAAACAATCTGAAAGACCAGATTTTAGAGAATTTATTCAAGATATTATAATTTTTCTTATAGAAAATAAGTTGTCCAAAACAATCTGAAAGACCAGATTTTAGATAATTTATTCAAGAAATTATAATTTTTCTTCTAGAAAATAAGTTGTCCAAAACAATCTGAAAGACCAGATTTTAGATAATTTATTCCAGATATTATAATTTTTCTTCTAGAAAATAAGTTGTCCAAAACAATCTGAAAGACCAGATTTTAGAGAATTTATTCAAGATATTATAATTTTTCTTATAGAAAATAAGTTGTCCAAAACAATCTGAAAGACCAGATTTTAGATAATTTATTCAAGAAATTATAATTTTTCTTCTAGAAAATAAGTTGTTCAAAACAATCTGAAAGACCAGATTTTAGATAATTTATTCAAGAAATTATAATTTTTCTTATAGGAAATAAGTTGTCCAAAACAATCTGAAAGACCAGATTTTAGATAATTTATTCCAGATATTATAATTTTTCTTGTAGAAAATAAGTTGTCCAAAACAATCTGAAAGACCAGATTTTAGATAATTTATTCCAGATATTATAATTTTTCTTCTAGAAAATAAGTTGTTCAAAACAATCTGAAAGACCAGATTTTAGAGAATTTATTCAAGATATTATAATTTTTCTTATAGGAAATAAGTTGTCCAAAACAGTCTACAAGACCAGATTTTAGATAATTTAATCCAGATATTATAATTTTTCTTGTAGAAAATAAGTTGTCCAAAACAATCTGAAAGACCAGATTTTAGATAATTTATTCAAGAAATTATAATTTTTCTTCTAGAAAATAAGTTGTTCAAAACAATCTGAAAGACCAGATTTTAGATAATTTATTCAAGAAATTATAATTTTTCTTCTAGAAAATAAGTTGTCCAAAACAATCTGAAAGACCAGATTTTAGATAATTTATTCCAGATATTATAATTTTTCTTCTAGAAAATAAGTTGTCCAAAACAATCTGAAAGACCAGATTTTAGATAATTTATTCCAGATATTATAATTTTTCTTATAGAAAATAAGTTGTCCAAAACAATCTGAAAGACCAGATTTTAGATAATTTATTCAAGAAATTATAATTTTTCTTCTAGAAAATAAGTTGTCCAAAACAATCTGAAAGACCAGATTTTAGATAATTTATTCCAGATATTATAATTTTTCTTCTAGAAAATAAGTTGTCCAAAACAATCTGAAAGACCAGATTTTAGAGAATTTATTCAAGATATTATAATTTTTCTTATAGAAAATAAGTTGTCCAAAACCGAGGGGGAAACCGCAGGGCAAAATTTGTACACCTAATTCCTCTACGTTAAAAAATTCCCGCAATTCCCCGAAATTTCTCGCAATTCCTCGCAATTCCCCGCAATTCCCCGCAATTCCTCGCAATTCCTCGCAATTCCCCGCAATTCCTCGCAATTCCTCGCAATTCCTCGCAATTCCTCGCAATTCCTCGCAATTCCTCGCAATTCCCCGCAATTCCTCGCAATTCCTCGCAATTCCTCAAAGCATTTCCTTTAGTTCCTCGACAATTTTCAGGATTCTATTAGCGTTTCTCTCATTTCCTAATTTTGTTTGCGATAGAGAAAATTTAATACAATTTACAAATTTTCCATAACTACTTAATCACACTCGCCAACGAGATCACAACACCTTTATGTAACTCGTTACGTATTTCTCAACCAAGCAGCTCCTGTTACATCAAATTTATAAAAACTATAAAAAAAATTTAAAAGCACTTACTATCTTCCTATAGCATAATAAATAATATAATCCATTTATTTTCTAAAATAAAAAAAAAACTTTTACCTAAATTAAGAGAAAAAGATATTTTCATTGTGAAATCTGTAAATTTTTATATTATTGTTTGTAAAAAAATAGTAATGTGATTCTAGGAGCTTTAAGGTGAGTTTAAACAGCAAATAAAATAAAATAAGGAATAAAATAAAATAAAATAAGAAAGTTAAACATGCACATCTCTATAAGAGCGTTTATACATGAAATAACCTAAAATAAGAAATAAGAATTAGTACAAAAGATGATCAACTTTTATCTTTTTACCTTATTTTATTTTATTTTGTTTGGAAATCGATACTGCGCATGACCCAAATCTTTTCTGATGTTTGGGATAGGTTTGTTACATAAAAAGCTGGGATTTGATTGGTTTATTCTTATTTTACTTTTGTCATCTGTATAAACCAATGTTTTTTTCCTTAATTCTTATTTTATTTTATTTTATTCCTTATTTTATTTTATTTGCTGTTTAAACTCACCTTTACTCAATTATTATATTTAAAAGTACCAACATAATTAATACCCTGTATATTCAAATTTTTTTGAAGAAACACGTGAAAAATAATTCTTGTCGATAAGGTTTTTTTGAAATTATGCTAGTTTCTAATTTTTTTAGGTTTTTTAAAAGCAATAAAAAAATCCGGAAATCTGATTATTGTAGGAAAATAAAATACGGCATTATTAAAAAAATAAACTTTTATATTCAAGAAAAATAAAATGACAACATGTTTTGTATAATACTATCCAACTAATTAAGTAATATCACAACTAAACGAAAAATTCTGCATATTCAAATATATTCAAAAAACAAAAACTGAACAGTAAACATTGGTGTTAAAAAAAATTCTAAAAGAAAGAAATTTTTACAGATATAAAAAAGACCTTTTAAGTAGTTTGTATTTTTTTTTTATGTTTACCCTATCAGATCTTTTTAAATCGAAAGGCCTATTTCTCAAGCTAGACAGACCCGTAAAATATATATTTTGGGGTAACAACTGTGATGTCTTCTGATGAGGGCCATTCTAAATAACTAGATTTTTCAACGAAAAATTTCATTTGAAAACCATTTTCCATATTTGCTAAAACTATTCCGATATATCATCTTTCGTCATAGTAAACTGCGTATTATCCATGATAATGTTTATTTCATGATCCTTATTTTTACTTTCTTCATCCTATAAGGACGAAAACGTTTCGGGGTCAGATGAATCATTGAATTATAATCAAGCTCGGATTTGAGTCTCAATCGTTTGGCTTGTTTTTTAGTTATTTTTGATCGAGCCTTGTATCATTTTTTGGTTCAGTTTTGGATTTGGGATGAAAAAACCTATTTAGCCTGTCCGAACTAATTCTACCTTCAGACTGATCTAATAACCAACAGTAGGACGATTTTTTTACTACACGGAAGTCCCTTTCCCTCACCTTAATTTTTATAAAAGGATCTTTCTCCGTAATGTCTTTTATGCTGTTGGAGAAGTCCTTTAAGCCGGCACCGCGAATTGAGTCTTTGCTTGATCTTATTTCATTTAAAATATCATTTCCACCCTGTCCAATAAGGCGATCTGAATCACATATAACCGGGCATAAATCTGATAAGGCTTCATTCTCGGCTTCATCATTCTGAATAATTATATTTCCATCTCTCAACTTATCGTCTTCGTCTACTAAGTCGGTCAAATCTATTTTGTTTTCTTACTATTTTTGACATTAATTTTTCCACTGTTTACAAAATTCAAAATGTTTTTAAACCTTTCAGTTACATCCACTGTTTCGACATCTACATTAGCCTCAGGATAGATAATCATAACAAGTTCCTTAGCATCCGAAATGCATGCAAAAGAAGCTTCCTTTATAATTAAACTAATATCGCTGTCTGATAGACTGATGTTAATATTTTTAGAAGATTCTACAGACATTTTTTTACGTGTAATTCCAATCTGTTCTCGAGGAAAAACAAACATTTTCTTTTAAGTCACCCAAAATCTTATTAATTGTTTTTAATCTGTCAATTCTAGAAAGTATATCCTTTAAACTAATGTTTACTACTGTCGAAAATGTAGAAGTTAGCGAACGGGTACTTCGAAATATTTTTTCGCATGTTTGGCTGCTGTAAATCCAAGGTAAAAACATTTCAGGTAATAACTCAGAATTTTCTTCAAACAATTTTATTAACTTAATGAGATGATGAGCATTTATTTCTTCTATGCACAGATAGCAGTTATCAGATAAAAATTATTTTTTAGGCAATAATCCTTATGATTACGAATCCAATTGCGCCAACATTTAAAAAAAAACTGCGTACCACATATTATATATTCGTTTTATATCCAAAAAAGCAGTCAAAACTAAATGCATAACATTTAGGTAACTACGGGTTGCAATACTTTCTAGAATATCACACAGCATTTTACTTACTTTTGTATCACAAATTTTTTCGGCAGCTTGAAAGTTCATTTTATCTTCTGGTTTTATATCGGACATAGTAAGCAAATGGTAGTCATTCGGAATATTGTCGATTAATTATTCTAAATGAGTTACTGGCGCTACAAATTTACTCATCCGCAATGTAGTTTCTTTTTTTTATAACCGGGTCCTCATTTTTGTTAATATATGTACGTGATCTTGAAAATAACTTACATGCTCTAGCTGTAATTCCATTTGGAACGATGGCCACACTGTAACAGGACATGGAATTATTTTGTTATGTTCTTTGGCATTACGATTTTCAATTTTGGATGACTTTTTACAGTTACTATCCTTGCTACTAGTGTCTTCTTTTTCTTCATAGGGAAAGGATGACACCACTCTCATTGCTTTCAAAAGGCGGGTATCACCATCAGAAAATATACCCAATATTTCAATATTATATGAATTAGCAGTTTTTTTGAAATAGTCCCATAGGTCTTACTAAAATAAGAACTCGTTCTAACACCCACAAAAAACCAAATCATTCTAGAATAATAATGCGTTAGTAATAGTACACCAAAGTATACCTAAGTCAAGTAACCGATGTCGGATAATATTAAGCGAGATATTAAGTAAACTTCAGGCTATCTCACCGTGTATATGAAATCCATATGAAGAGTATATGATTTCCTATACTAAGTATATGATTTTTGTTTCGAGTAGGGCTAGAAATGGTGTGTCTTGTTCTCTCTTCATTTTACGCGCCTCTGAGGGACCACCACTCACTGGATGTATTGTAAGTTGTTAATAATAGATAGCGTAAAGAATAAAAAATTATATTTTTTCGAATTTGAAGCTTTCGAAGTCACTTAGATATTCATTTCAAGAACCATTATTGCTCGAATTCAACGAAAAGTAATAGGCCTCATATAAACCTAAATAAAGATTTTTAGGTTAAGTAATAAATATTTCCAATTTACGTGCTCCAAAGTCCGATTAGTATTTAGGTTTACTAAAAAATCCGTAGATTTGATAACAATACAAGGCGAGAATTAGACTCGAATTACATGAACGGTAGGTGAGAAAAAAAAATGGAGATTTCAGGCGGTGAAGTATTTAAGACAAAGTTTCAAAGCTCAAAAATTGTAGTTTCCCTTTAGAAAAAATCCTCTAGAGCCCTTATACAGTATAATTTAAATAAGAAAGTTCTCGAAAAATACCTGCTAATTCCCGCAATTCCCCGCAATTCCTCGCAATTCCCCGCAATTCCTCGCAATTCCCCGCAATTCCTCGCAATTCCTCGCAATTCCTCGCAATTCCTCGCAATTCCTTGTAAATTCCTCCCAATTCCCCGAGCTTGTACACCTAATTCCTCCTGCGGTTTCCCCCTCGTCCAAAACAATCTGAAAGACCAGATTTTAGATAATTTATTCAAGAAATTATAATTTTTCTTCTAGAAAATAAGTTGTTCAAAACAATCTGAAAGACCAGATTTTAGATAATTTATTCAAGAAATTATAATTTTTCTTATAGGAAATAAGTTGTCCAAAACAATCTGAAAGACCAGATTTTAGATAATTTATTCCAGATATTATAATTTTTCTTGTAGAAAATAAGTTGTCCAAAACAATCTGAAAGACCAGATTTTAGATAATTTATTCCAGATATTATAATTTTTCTTCTAGAAAATAAGTTGTTCAAAACAATCTGAAAGACCAGATTTTAGAGAATTTATTCAAGATATTATAATTTTTCTTATAGGAAATAAGTTGTCCAAAACAGTCTACAAGACCAGATTTTAGATAATTTAATCCAGATATTATAATTTTTCTTGTAGAAAATAAGTTGTCCAAAACAATCTGAAAGACCAGATTTTAGATAATTTATTCAAGAAATTATAATTTTTCTTCTAGAAAATAAGTTGTTCAAAACAATCTGAAAGACCAGATTTTAGATAATTTATTCAAGAAATTATAATTTTTCTTCTAGAAAATAAGTTGTCCAAAACAATCTGAAAGACCAGATTTTAGATAATTTATTCCAGATATTATAATTTTTCTTCTAGAAAATAAGTTGTCCAAAACAATCTGAAAGACCAGATTTTAGAGAATTTATTCAAGATATTATAATTTTTCTTATAGAAAATAAGTTGTCCAAAACAATCTGAAAGACCAGATTTTAGATAATTTATTCAAGAAATTATAATTTTTCTTCTAGAAAATAAGTTGTTCAAAACAATCTGAAAGACCTGATTTTAGATAATTTATTCAAGAAATTATAATTTTTCTTATAGGAAATAAGTTGTCCAAAACAATCTGAAAGACCAGATTTTAGATAATTTATTCCAGATATTATAATTTTTCTTGTAGAAAATAAGTTGTCCAAAACAATCTGAAAGACCAGATTTTAGATAATTTATTCAAGAAATTATAATTTTTCTTCTAGAAAATAAGTTGTCCAAAACAATCTGAAAGACCAGATTTTAGATAATTTATTCCAGATATTATAATTTTTCTTCTAGAAAATAAGTTGTCCAAAACAATCTGAAAGACCAGATTTTAGATAATTTATTCAAGAAATTATAATTTTTCTTCTAGAAAATAAGTTGTCCAAAACAATCTGAAAGACCAGATTTTAGATAATTTATTCCAGATATTATAATTTTTCTTATAGAAAATAAGTTGTCCAAAACAATCTGAAAGACCAGATTTTAGATAATTTATTCAAGAAATTATAATTTTTCTTCTAGAAAATAAGTTGTCCAAAACAATCTGAAAGACCAGATTTTAGATAATTTATTCCAGATATTATAATTTTTCTTCTAGAAAATAAGTTGTCCAAAACAATCTGAAAGACCAGATTTTAGATAATTTATTCAAGAAATTATAATTTTTCTTATAGGAAATAAGTTGTCCAAAACAATCTGAAAGACCAGATTTTAGATAATTTATTCAAGAAATTATAATTTTTCTTCTAGAAAATAAGTTGTCCAAAACAATCTGAAAGACCAGATTTTAGATAATTTATTCCAGATATTATAATTTTTCTTCTAGAAAATAAGTTGTCCAAAACAATCTGAAAGACCAGATTTTAGATAATTTATTCAAGAAATTATAATTTTTCTTCTAGAAAATAAGTTGTCCAAAACAATCTGAAAGACCAGATTTTAGATAATTTATTCCAGATATTATAATTTTTCTTCTAGAAAATAAGTTGTCCAAAACAATCTGAAAGACCAGATTTTAGATAATTTATTCAAGAAATTATAATTTTTCTTCTAGAAAATAAGTTGTCCAAAACAATCTGAAAGACCAGATTTTAGATAATTTATTCCAGATATTATAATTTTTCTTCTAGAAAATAAGTTGTCCAAAACAATCTGAAAGACCAGATTTTAGATAATTTATTCAAGAAATTATAATTTTTCTTATAGGAAATAAGTTGTCCAAAACAATCTGAAAGACCAGATTTTAGATAATTTATTCAAGAAATTATAATTTTTCTTCTAGAAAATAAGTTGTCCAAAACAATCTGAAAGACCAGATTTTAGATAATTTATTCCAGATATTATAATTTTTCTTCTAGAAAATAAGTTGTCCAAAACAATCTGAAAGACCAGATTTTAGATAATTTATTCAAGAAATTATAATTTTTCTTCTAGAAAATAAGTTGTCCAAAACAATCTGAAAGACCAGATTTTAGATAATTTATTCCAGATATTATAATTTTTCTTATAGAAAATAAGTTGTCCAAAACAATCTGAAAGACCAGATTTTAGATAATTTATTCAAGAAATTATAATTTTTCTTCTAGAAAATAAGTTGTCCAAAACAATCTGAAAGACCAGATTTTAGATAATTTATTCCAGATATTATAATTTTTCTTATAGAAAATAAGTTGTCCAAAACAATCTGAAAGACCAGATTTTAGATAATTTATTCCAGATATTATAATTTTTCTTCTAGAAAATAAGTTGTTCAAAACAATCTGAAAGACCAGATTTTAGATAATTTATTCAAGAAATTATAATTTTTCTTCTAGAAAATAAGTTGTCCAAAACAATCTGAAAGACCAGATTTTAGATAATTTATTCCAGATATTATAATTTTTCTTGTAGAAAATAAGTTGTCCAAAACAATCTGAAAGACCAGATTTTAGATAATTTATTCAAGAAATTATAATTTTTCTTCTAGAAAATAAGTTGTTCAAAACAATCTGAAAGACCAGATTTTAGATAATTTATTCAAGAAATTATAATTTTTCTTCTAGAAAATAAGTTGTCCAAAACAATCTGAAAGACCAGATTTTAGATAATTTATTCCAGATATTATAATTTTTCTTCTAGAAAATAAGTTGTTCAAAACAATCTGAAAGACCAGATTTTAGATAATTTATTCAAGAAATTATAATTTTTCTTCTAGAAAATAAGTTGTCCAAAACAATCTGAAAGACCAGATTTTAGAGAATTTATTCAAGATATTATAATTTTTCTTATAGAAAATAAGTTGTCCAAAACAATCTGAAAGACCAGATTTTAGATAATTTATTCAAGAAATTATAATTTTTCTTCTAGAAAATAAGTTGTTCAAAACAATCTGAAAGACCTGATTTTAGATAATTTATTCAAGAAATTATAATTTTTCTTATAGGAAATAAGTTGTCCAAAACAATCTGAAAGACCAGATTTTAGATAATTTATTCCAGATATTATAATTTTTCTTGTAGAAAATAAGTTGTCCAAAACAATCTGAAAGACCAGATTTTAGATAATTTATTCAAGAAATTATAATTTTTCTTCTAGAAAATAAGTTGTCCAAAACAATCTGAAAGACCAGATTTTAGATAATTTATTCAAGAAATTATAATTTTTCTTCTAGAAAATAAGTTGTCCAAAACAATCTGAAAGACCAGATTTTAGATAATTTATTCCAGATATTATAATTTTTCTTATAGAAAATAAGTTGTCCAAAACAATCTGAAAGACCAGATTTTAGATAATTTATTCAAGAAATTATAATTTTTCTTCTAGAAAATAAGTTGTCCAAAACAATCTGAAAGACCAGATTTTAGATAATTTATTCAAGAAATTATAATTTTTCTTATAGGAAATAAGTTGTCCAAAACAATCTGAAAGACCAGATTTTAGATAATTTATTCAAGAAATTATAATTTTTCTTCTAGAAAATAAGTTGTCCAAAACAATCTGAAAGACCAGATTTTAGATAATTTATTCAAGAAATTATAATTTTTCTTCTAGAAAATAAGTCGTTCAAAACAATCTGAAAGACCAGATTTTAGATAATTTATTCAAGAAATTATAATTTTTCTTCTAGAAAATAAGTTGTCCAAAACAATCTGAAAGACCAGATTTTAGATAATTTATTCCAGATATTATAATTTTTCTTCTAGAAAATAAGTTGTCCAAAACAATCTGAAAGACCAGATTTTAGATAATTTATTCAAGAAATTATAATTTTTCTTCTAGAAAATAAGTTGTCCAAAACAATCTGAAAGACCAGATTTTAGATAATTTATTCCAGATATTATAATTTTTCTTATAGAAAATAAGTTGTCCAAAACAATCTGAAAGACCAGATTTTAGATAATTTATTCAAGAAATTATAATTTTTCTTATAGGAAATAAGTTGTCCAAAACAATCTGAAAGACCAGATTTTAGATAATTTATTCAAGAAATTATAATTTTTCTTCTAGAAAATAAGTTGTTCAAAACAATCTGAAAGACCAGATTTTAGATAATTTATTCAAGAAATTATAATTTTTCTTATAGGAAATAAGTTGTCCAAAACAATCTGAAAGACCAGATTTTAGATAATTTATTCAAGAAATTATAATTTTTCTTCTAGAAAATAAGTTGTTCAAAACAATCTGAAAGACCAGATTTTAGATAATTTATTCAAGAAATTATAATTTTTCTTATAGGAAATAAGTTGTCCAAAACAATCTGAAAGACCAGATTTTAGATAATTTATTCCAGATATTATAATTTTTCTTGTAGAAAATAAGTTGTCCAAAACAATCTGAAAGACCAGATTTTAGATAATTTATTCAAGAAATTATAATTTTTCTTCTAGAAAATAAGTTGTCCAAAACAATCTGAAAGACCAGATTTTAGATAATTTATTCCAGATATTATAATTTTTCTTCTAGAAAATAAGTTGTCCAAAACAATCTGAAAGACCAGATTTTAGATAATTTATTCAAGAAATTATAATTTTTCTTCTAGAAAATAAGTTGTCCAAAACAATCTGAAAGACCAGATTTTAGATAATTTATTCCAGATATTATAATTTTTCTTATAGAAAATAAGTTGTCCAAAACAATCTGAAAGACCAGATTTTAGATAATTTATTCAAGAAATTATAATTTTTCTTCTAGAAAATAAGTTGTCCAAAACAATCTGAAAGACCAGATTTTAGATAATTTATTCAAGAAATTATAATTTTTCTTATAGGAAATAAGTTGTCCAAAACAATCTGAAAGACCAGATTTTAGATAATTTATTCAAGAAATTATAATTTTTCTTCTAGAAAATAAGTTGTCCAAAACAATCTGAAAGACCAGATTTTAGATAATTTATTCAAGAAATTATAATTTTTCTTCTAGAAAATAAGTTGTTCAAAACAATCTGAAAGACCAGATTTTAGATAATTTATTCAAGAAATTATAATTTTTCTTCTAGAAAATAAGTTGTCCAAAACAATCTGAAAGACCAGATTTTAGATAATTTATTCCAGATATTATAATTTTTCTTCTAGAAAATAAGTTGTCCAAAACAATCTGAAAGACCAGATTTTAGATAATTTATTCCAGATATTATAATTTTTCTTCTAGAAAATAAGTTGTCCAAAACAATCTGAAAGACCAGATTTTAGATAATTTATTCAAGAAATTATAATTTTTCTTCTAGAAAATAAGTTGTCCAAAACAATCTGAAAGACCAGATTTTAGATAATTTATTCCAGATATTATAATTTTTCTTATAGAAAATAAGTTGTCCAAAACAATCTGAAAGACCAGATTTTAGATAATTTATTCAAGAAATTATAATTTTTCTTCTAGAAAATAAGTTGTCCAAAACAATCTGAAAGACCAGATTTTAGATAATTTATTCAAGAAATTATAATTTTTCTTATAGGAAATAAGTTGTCCAAAACAATCTGAAAGACCAGATTTTAGATAATTTATTCCAGATATTATAATTTTTCTTCTAGAAAATAAGTTGTCCAAAACAATCTGAAAGACCAGATTTTAGATAATTTATTCCAGATATTATAATTTTTCTTCTAGAAAATAAGTTGTTCAAAACAATCTGAAAGACCAGATTTTAGAGAATTTATTCAAGATATTATAATTTTTCTTATAGGAAATAAGTTGTCCAAAACAGTCTACAAGACCAGATTTTAGATAATTTATTCAAGAAATTATAATTTTTCTTCTAGAAAATAAGTTGTTCAAAACAATCTGAAAGACCAGATTTTAGATAATTTATTCCAGATATTATAATTTTTCTTCTAGAAAATAAGTTGTCCAAAACAATCTGAAAGACCAGATTTTAGATAATTTATTCCAGATATTATAATTTTTCTTCTAGAAAATAAGTTGTTCAAAACAATCTGAAAGACCAGATTTTAGAGAATTTATTCAAGATATTATAATTTTTCTTATAGGAAATAAGTTGTCCAAAACAGTCTACAAGACCAGATTTTAGATAATTTATTCAAGAAATTATAATTTTTCTTCTAGAAAATAAGTTGTTCAAAACAATCTGAAAGACCAGATTTTAGATAATTTATTCCAGATATTATAATTTTTCTTCTAGAAAATAAGTTGTTCAAAACAATCTGAAAGACCAGATTTTAGAGAATTTATTCAAGATATTATAATTTTTCTTATAGGAAATAAGTTGTCCAAAACAGTCTACAAGACCAGATTTTAGATAATTTATTCAAGAAATTATAATTTTTCTTATAGGAAATAAGTTGTCCAAAACAATCTGAAAGACCAGATTTTAGATAATTTATTCCAGATATTATAATTTTTCTTCTAGAAAATAAGTTGTCCAAAACAATCTGAAAGACCAGATTTTAGAGAATTTATTCAAGATATTATAATTTTTCTTATAGAAAATAAGTTGTCCAAAACAATCTGAAAGACCAGATTTTAGATAATTTATTCCAGATATTATAATTTTTCTTCTAGAAAATAAGTTGTCCAAAACAATCTGAAAGACCAGATTTTAGATAATTTATTCCAGATATTATAATTTTTCTTCTAGAAAATAAGTTGTCCAAAACAATCTGAAAGACCAGATTTTAGATAATTTATTCCAGATATTATAATTTTTCTTCTAGAAAATAAGTTGTCCAAAACAATCTGAAAGACCAGATTTTAGATAATTTATTCCAGATATTATAATTTTTCTTCTAGAAAATAAGTTGTTCAAAACAATCTGAAAGACCAGATTTTAGATAATTTATTCAAGAAATTATAATTTTTCTTATAGGAAATAAGTTGTCCAAAACAATCTGAAAGACCAGATTTTAGATAATTTATTCCAGATATTATAATTTTTCTTCTAGAAAATAAGTTGTCCAAAACAATCTGAAAGACCAGATTTTAGATAATTTATTCCAGATATTATAATTTTTCTTCTAGAAAATAAGTTGTCCAAAACAATCTGAAAGACCAGATTTTAGATAATTTATTCCAGATATTATAATTTTTCTTCTAGAAAATAAGTTGTCCAAAACAATCTGAAAGACCAGATTTTAGATAATTTATTCCAGATATTATAATTTTTCTTCTAGAAAATAAGTTGTCCAAAACAATCTGAAAGACCAGATTTTAGATAATTTATTCCAGATATTATAATTTTTCTTCTAGAAAATAAGTTGTTCAAAACAATCTGAAAGACCAGATTTTAGATAATTTATTCAAGAAATTATAATTTTTCTTATAGGAAATAAGTTGTCCAAAACAATCTGAAAGACCAGATTTTAGATAATTTATTCAAGAAATTATAATTTTTCTTCTAGAAAATAAGTTGTTCAAAACAATCTGAAAGACCAGATTTTAGATAATTTATTCAAGAAATTATAATTTTTCTTATAGGAAATAAGTTGTCCAAAACAATCTGAAAGACCAGATTTTAGAGAATTTATTCAAGATATTATAATTTTTCTTATAGAAAATAAGTTGTCCAAAACAATCTGAAAGACCAGATTTTAGATAATTTATTCCAGATATTATAATTTTTCTTCTAGAAAATAAGTTGTCCAAAACAATCTGAAAGACCAGATTTTAGATAATTTATTCCAGATATTATAATTTTTCTTCTAGAAAATAAGTTGTCCAAAACAATCTGAAAGACCAGATTTTAGATAATTTATTCCAGATATTATAATTTTTCTTCTAGAAAATAAGTTGTCCAAAACAATCTGAAAGACCAGATTTTAGATAATTTATTCAAGAAATTATAATTTTTCTTCTAGAAAATAAGTTGTCCAAAACAATCTGAAAGACCAGATTTTAGATAATTTATTCAAGAAATTATAATTTTTCTTCTAGAAAATAAGTTGTCCAAAACAATCTGAAAGACCAGATTTTAGATAATTTATTCAAGAAATTATAATTTTTCTTCTAGAAAATAAGTTGTTCAAAACAATCTGAAAGACCAGATTTTAGATAATTTATTCAAGAAATTATAATTTTTCTTCTAGAAAATAAGTTGTCCAAAACAATCTGAAAGACCAGATTTTAGAGAATTTATTCAAGATATTATAATTTTTCTTATAGAAAATAAGTTGTCCAAAACAATCTGAAAGACCAGATTTTAGAGAATTTATTCAAGATATTATAATTTTTCTTCTAGAAAATAAGTTGTCCAAAACAATCTGAAAGACCAGATTTTAGAGAATTTATTCAAGATATTATAATTTTTCTTATAGAAAATAAGTTGTCCAAAACAATCTGAAAGACCAGATTTTAGAGAATTTATTCAAGATATTATAATTTTTCTTATAGAAAATAAGTTGTCCAAAACAATCTGAAAGACCAGATTTTAGATAATTTATTCCAGATATTATAATTTTTCTTCTAGAAAATAAGTTGTCCAAAACAATCTGAAAGACCAGATTTTAGATAATTTATTCAAGAAATTATAATTTTTCTTCTAGAAAATAAGTTGTCCAAAACAATCTGAAAGACCAGATTTTAGATAATTTATTCCAGATATTATAATTTTTCTTATAGAAAATAAGTTGTCCAAAACAATCTGAAAGACCAGATTTTAGATAATTTATTCAAGAAATTATAATTTTTCTTCTAGAAAATAAGTTGTCCAAAACAATCTGAAAGACCAGATTTTAGATAATTTATTCCAGATATTATAATTTTTCTTATAGAAAATAAGTTGTCCAAAACAATCTGAAAGACCAGATTTTAGATAATTTATTCCAGATATTATAATTTTTCTTCTAGAAAATAAGTTGTTCAAAACAATCTGAAAGACCAGATTTTAGATAATTTATTCAAGAAATTATAATTTTTCTTCTAGAAAATAAGTTGTCCAAAACAATCTGAAAGACCAGATTTTAGATAATTTATTCCAGATATTATAATTTTTCTTGTAGAAAATAAGTTGTCCAAAACAATCTGAAAGACCAGATTTTAGATAATTTATTCAAGAAATTATAATTTTTCTTCTAGAAAATAAGTTGTTCAAAACAATCTGAAAGACCAGATTTTAGATAATTTATTCAAGAAATTATAATTTTTCTTCTAGAAAATAAGTTGTCCAAAACAATCTGAAAGACCAGATTTTAGATAATTTATTCCAGATATTATAATTTTTCTTCTAGAAAATAAGTTGTTCAAAACAATCTGAAAGACCAGATTTTAGATAATTTATTCAAGAAATTATAATTTTTCTTCTAGAAAATAAGTTGTCCAAAACAATCTGAAAGACCAGATTTTAGAGAATTTATTCAAGATATTATAATTTTTCTTATAGAAAATAAGTTGTCCAAAACAATCTGAAAGACCAGATTTTAGATAATTTATTCAAGAAATTATAATTTTTCTTCTAGAAAATAAGTTGTTCAAAACAATCTGAAAGACCTGATTTTAGATAATTTATTCAAGAAATTATAATTTTTCTTATAGGAAATAAGTTGTCCAAAACAATCTGAAAGACCAGATTTTAGATAATTTATTCCAGATATTATAATTTTTCTTGTAGAAAATAAGTTGTCCAAAACAATCTGAAAGACCAGATTTTAGATAATTTATTCAAGAAATTATAATTTTTCTTCTAGAAAATAAGTTGTCCAAAACAATCTGAAAGACCAGATTTTAGATAATTTATTCAAGAAATTATAATTTTTCTTCTAGAAAATAAGTTGTCCAAAACAATCTGAAAGACCAGATTTTAGATAATTTATTCCAGATATTATAATTTTTCTTATAGAAAATAAGTTGTCCAAAACAATCTGAAAGACCAGATTTTAGATAATTTATTCAAGAAATTATAATTTTTCTTCTAGAAAATAAGTTGTCCAAAACAATCTGAAAGACCAGATTTTAGATAATTTATTCAAGAAATTATAATTTTTCTTATAGGAAATAAGTTGTCCAAAACAATCTGAAAGACCAGATTTTAGATAATTTATTCAAGAAATTATAATTTTTCTTCTAGAAAATAAGTTGTCCAAAACAATCTGAAAGACCAGATTTTAGATAATTTATTCAAGAAATTATAATTTTTCTTCTAGAAAATAAGTCGTTCAAAACAATCTGAAAGACCAGATTTTAGATAATTTATTCAAGAAATTATAATTTTTCTTCTAGAAAATAAGTTGTCCAAAACAATCTGAAAGACCAGATTTTAGATAATTTATTCCAGATATTATAATTTTTCTTCTAGAAAATAAGTTGTCCAAAACAATCTGAAAGACCAGATTTTAGATAATTTATTCAAGAAATTATAATTTTTCTTCTAGAAAATAAGTTGTCCAAAACAATCTGAAAGACCAGATTTTAGATAATTTATTCCAGATATTATAATTTTTCTTATAGAAAATAAGTTGTCCAAAACAATCTGAAAGACCAGATTTTAGATAATTTATTCAAGAAATTATAATTTTTCTTATAGGAAATAAGTTGTCCAAAACAATCTGAAAGACCAGATTTTAGATAATTTATTCAAGAAATTATAATTTTTCTTCTAGAAAATAAGTTGTTCAAAACAATCTGAAAGACCAGATTTTAGATAATTTATTCAAGAAATTATAATTTTTCTTATAGGAAATAAGTTGTCCAAAACAATCTGAAAGACCAGATTTTAGATAATTTATTCAAGAAATTATAATTTTTCTTCTAGAAAATAAGTTGTTCAAAACAATCTGAAAGACCAGATTTTAGATAATTTATTCAAGAAATTATAATTTTTCTTATAGGAAATAAGTTGTCCAAAACAATCTGAAAGACCAGATTTTAGATAATTTATTCCAGATATTATAATTTTTCTTGTAGAAAATAAGTTGTCCAAAACAATCTGAAAGACCAGATTTTAGATAATTTATTCAAGAAATTATAATTTTTCTTCTAGAAAATAAGTTGTCCAAAACAATCTGAAAGACCAGATTTTAGATAATTTATTCCAGATATTATAATTTTTCTTCTAGAAAATAAGTTGTCCAAAACAATCTGAAAGACCAGATTTTAGATAATTTATTCAAGAAATTATAATTTTTCTTCTAGAAAATAAGTTGTCCAAAACAATCTGAAAGACCAGATTTTAGATAATTTATTCCAGATATTATAATTTTTCTTATAGAAAATAAGTTGTCCAAAACAATCTGAAAGACCAGATTTTAGATAATTTATTCAAGAAATTATAATTTTTCTTCTAGAAAATAAGTTGTCCAAAACAATCTGAAAGACCAGATTTTAGATAATTTATTCAAGAAATTATAATTTTTCTTATAGGAAATAAGTTGTCCAAAACAATCTGAAAGACCAGATTTTAGATAATTTATTCAAGAAATTATAATTTTTCTTCTAGAAAATAAGTTGTCCAAAACAATCTGAAAGACCAGATTTTAGATAATTTATTCAAGAAATTATAATTTTTCTTCTAGAAAATAAGTTGTTCAAAACAATCTGAAAGACCAGATTTTAGATAATTTATTCAAGAAATTATAATTTTTCTTCTAGAAAATAAGTTGTCCAAAACAATCTGAAAGACCAGATTTTAGATAATTTATTCCAGATATTATAATTTTTCTTCTAGAAAATAAGTTGTCCAAAACAATCTGAAAGACCAGATTTTAGATAATTTATTCAAGAAATTATAATTTTTCTTCTAGAAAATAAGTTGTCCAAAACAATCTGAAAGACCAGATTTTAGATAATTTATTCCAGATATTATAATTTTTCTTATAGAAAATAAGTTGTCCAAAACAATCTGAAAGACCAGATTTTAGATAATTTATTCAAGAAATTATAATTTTTCTTCTAGAAAATAAGTTGTCCAAAACAATCTGAAAGACCAGATTTTAGATAATTTATTCAAGAAATTATAATTTTTCTTATAGGAAATAAGTTGTCCAAAACAATCTGAAAGACCAGATTTTAGATAATTTATTCCAGATATTATAATTTTTCTTCTAGAAAATAAGTTGTCCAAAACAATCTGAAAGACCAGATTTTAGATAATTTATTCCAGATATTATAATTTTTCTTCTAGAAAATAAGTTGTTCAAAACAATCTGAAAGACCAGATTTTAGAGAATTTATTCAAGATATTATAATTTTTCTTATAGGAAATAAGTTGTCCAAAACAGTCTACAAGACCAGATTTTAGATAATTTATTCAAGAAATTATAATTTTTCTTCTAGAAAATAAGTTGTTCAAAACAATCTGAAAGACCAGATTTTAGATAATTTATTCCAGATATTATAATTTTTCTTCTAGAAAATAAGTTGTCCAAAACAATCTGAAAGACCAGATTTTAGATAATTTATTCCAGATATTATAATTTTTCTTCTAGAAAATAAGTTGTTCAAAACAATCTGAAAGACCAGATTTTAGAGAATTTATTCAAGATATTATAATTTTTCTTATAGGAAATAAGTTGTCCAAAACAGTCTACAAGACCAGATTTTAGATAATTTATTCAAGAAATTATAATTTTTCTTCTAGAAAATAAGTTGTTCAAAACAATCTGAAAGACCAGATTTTAGATAATTTATTCCAGATATTATAATTTTTCTTCTAGAAAATAAGTTGTTCAAAACAATCTGAAAGACCAGATTTTAGAGAATTTATTCAAGATATTATAATTTTTCTTATAGGAAATAAGTTGTCCAAAACAGTCTACAAGACCAGATTTTAGATAATTTATTCAAGAAATTATAATTTTTCTTATAGGAAATAAGTTGTCCAAAACAATCTGAAAGACCAGATTTTAGATAATTTATTCCAGATATTATAATTTTTCTTCTAGAAAATAAGTTGTCCAAAACAATCTGAAAGACCAGATTTTAGAGAATTTATTCAAGATATTATAATTTTTCTTATAGAAAATAAGTTGTCCAAAACAATCTGAAAGACCAGATTTTAGATAATTTATTCCAGATATTATAATTTTTCTTCTAGAAAATAAGTTGTCCAAAACAATCTGAAAGACCAGATTTTAGATAATTTATTCCAGATATTATAATTTTTCTTCTAGAAAATAAGTTGTCCAAAACAATCTGAAAGACCAGATTTTAGATAATTTATTCCAGATATTATAATTTTTCTTCTAGAAAATAAGTTGTCCAAAACAATCTGAAAGACCAGATTTTAGATAATTTATTCCAGATATTATAATTTTTCTTCTAGAAAATAAGTTGTTCAAAACAATCTGAAAGACCAGATTTTAGATAATTTATTCAAGAAATTATAATTTTTCTTATAGGAAATAAGTTGTCCAAAACAATCTGAAAGACCAGATTTTAGATAATTTATTCCAGATATTATAATTTTTCTTCTAGAAAATAAGTTGTCCAAAACAATCTGAAAGACCAGATTTTAGATAATTTATTCCAGATATTATAATTTTTCTTCTAGAAAATAAGTTGTCCAAAACAATCTGAAAGACCAGATTTTAGATAATTTATTCCAGATATTATAATTTTTCTTCTAGAAAATAAGTTGTCCAAAACAATCTGAAAGACCAGATTTTAGATAATTTATTCCAGATATTATAATTTTTCTTCTAGAAAATAAGTTGTCCAAAACAATCTGAAAGACCAGATTTTAGATAATTTATTCCAGATATTATAATTTTTCTTCTAGAAAATAAGTTGTTCAAAACAATCTGAAAGACCAGATTTTAGATAATTTATTCAAGAAATTATAATTTTTCTTATAGGAAATAAGTTGTCCAAAACAATCTGAAAGACCAGATTTTAGATAATTTATTCAAGAAATTATAATTTTTCTTCTAGAAAATAAGTTGTTCAAAACAATCTGAAAGACCAGATTTTAGATAATTTATTCAAGAAATTATAATTTTTCTTATAGGAAATAAGTTGTCCAAAACAATCTGAAAGACCAGATTTTAGAGAATTTATTCAAGATATTATAATTTTTCTTATAGAAAATAAGTTGTCCAAAACAATCTGAAAGACCAGATTTTAGATAATTTATTCCAGATATTATAATTTTTCTTCTAGAAAATAAGTTGTCCAAAACAATCTGAAAGACCAGATTTTAGATAATTTATTCCAGATATTATAATTTTTCTTCTAGAAAATAAGTTGTCCAAAACAATCTGAAAGACCAGATTTTAGATAATTTATTCCAGATATTATAATTTTTCTTCTAGAAAATAAGTTGTCCAAAACAATCTGAAAGACCAGATTTTAGATAATTTATTCAAGAAATTATAATTTTTCTTCTAGAAAATAAGTTGTCCAAAACAATCTGAAAGACCAGATTTTAGATAATTTATTCAAGAAATTATAATTTTTCTTCTAGAAAATAAGTTGTCCAAAACAATCTGAAAGACCAGATTTTAGATAATTTATTCAAGAAATTATAATTTTTCTTCTAGAAAATAAGTTGTTCAAAACAATCTGAAAGACCAGATTTTAGATAATTTATTCAAGAAATTATAATTTTTCTTCTAGAAAATAAGTTGTCCAAAACAATCTGAAAGACCAGATTTTAGAGAATTTATTCAAGATATTATAATTTTTCTTATAGAAAATAAGTTGTCCAAAACAATCTGAAAGACCAGATTTTAGAGAATTTATTCAAGATATTATAATTTTTCTTCTAGAAAATAAGTTGTCCAAAACAATCTGAAAGACCAGATTTTAGAGAATTTATTCAAGATATTATAATTTTTCTTATAGAAAATAAGTTGTCCAAAACAATCTGAAAGACCAGATTTTAGAGAATTTATTCAAGATATTATAATTTTTCTTATAGAAAATAAGTTGTCCAAAACAATCTGAAAGACCAGATTTTAGATAATTTATTCCAGATATTATAATTTTTCTTGTAGAAAATAAGTTGTCCAAAACAGTCTACAAGACCAGATTTTAGATAATATTTCCCTTCTTATCAAATTTTACCAATCTTACTTGAGAAAAGAATTATTTAATTAATTAATAAATACTAACTAGAACGTTTATGCCATGTCTGGTTTAAGTCGTTCAGACTTCGAACAAATACGCCGTAATTTCTTTGATACACTTTAAATTAAAATCTAATAAATTCCGTAAAAACCGCTCGGTGTCTCGACTTGCATTTAATGCTTGGCTAATATCTTGACTAGAGCGAAATGATGAAGTGCACTGGAGGACGTGTTTATTATCGTACATCTTGTAGAAGCATCTCTCAAGAAGCGCCAGCATGATCTGTTATATATTTCAAATCGTGCTGTCGCTCACGAGCCAGTTGTTTCAATTATTTAAATTGCAAACACTGAAAGCACGACTTCCTGAAAAATTAGTGCTATTCCAATTTCGTTTCAATTGTATAACTACTCGAATTATAGTTATTTATGTATCTGATGCGAACAACGGTTTATATATTTTAATACTTTGGAAAGAATGATCCTAAATAATATTAGTATACATTAATTTATTGGTATTATCAATAGAAAAGTTAAAATCTTATTAAATACAGGATATAACTTTTGGGAAAACTTTTATAAATGATAACAAACTCTAAACATCAAAGTTATTACCTCATCGCAATGGATTTCAAATTTTAATATTGCAATAATAAAAATGTTATGTGTATAGGTTTAGCATTATGGCCTTTTATTTAAAATCAATAAATCGTTACCTATCAATTATTACCAAATCCTTCACTCCTTCCTCAAAGATTTCCACTTTTTCTTTCTTAAATACCTTGATGAGCAAACACTACTGTTCAAAATAATCTCCGGAGTTCCTCAAGGCAGTGTTCTGGGGCTGCTACTTTACCTCCTCTTCACGGCTGATCTACCAACTACCAATGACCTATTAGCATTACACAAAGATCCTATTGTATCATCAAATACACTACAGCTTCACCTCAATAAGGTAGAAAACTGGATAAAGAAATGGCGAGTTAAAGCAAATGAATTGAAGTCTACTCAGGTAACTTTTACCAACCGTAAAGGCAAATGTTCAGAAGTCACTGTAAACAATCAAACTCTACCACAACGGGACAATGGCAAATAATTGGGTTTGAAACTAAAATACTTATACTGAGTGATAGGTAGAAAATCTCAATTATCTATCAAAAATAAGGTACTGATCTACAAAGCAATCCTCAAGCTCATTTGGACCTACGGTATCTCACTGTGGGGATCAGCAGCCAATTCCAATCGAAAGTGCTAAGGATTGTTGTAGATGCTTCATGGTGTGTACCAAATTTTGTTATAGTCCGTGATCTTCAAGTGGAATCGGTCAAAGCGGAAATAAAAAACATCAATAATCAATACAAATAGATTAAGATATCACCAAAATAGACTGACATCTAACCTCATGGTACAACCAGCAGCAATAATCTAACAATACCCCTAAGAGAATAACTAATATGATTACTTTTTTGTACTGTAACCTTATGGAACACGTGTTTTTGGCACACCTAGTATAGGTTCCGCTTGCCCTAAATAAAAGTACGCTAATTCATTAACAGTTATACGTACTAATTTCGACGATTTATTTTATGCGTAGTACGTAAATACGTCCCGTAAAAGCCACCACCTAAATACTCTAAATAGGTCTTAAAGTCTACCATTGACGATGTTAAAAGAACTGACGATATACAGATCGTCACAAATTTACAACATACCTAAATTTACACTTTAGAGATCAAATAGGTATCAAAAGCTCTACCATGGGTAGACCTAGTGCAATTCCTTATGATGAAGAACAAAATTTGGCTGAAAACATAAAGGTAATGGAACGATGGGGTTTTGGCTTTTCTAATAAAGAGGTTTTAACAGTGTGTTAAGACAAACAACATTCAAGCTCCATTCCGCGATGGAATACCTGGAGCCATACGATTTAAGAAAACATTCAATCTCTGCCAGAAAAAAGTTTAAATAGTACAAGTTGCAAGTAAAAGGAATATAGATCCATTAATCATTACAACTGCTTCACCCTGTTAAAAAATTATAGAAAATTCTCTTCATCAAGAATTTATAATATAAATGAAACCAGCTTTTGCTTAGACCCAAGCAGAATCAAAATTGTTGGTCAGAAGGAAAAGCTAATTACAGAACAACAAGTGGATGTGGAGAAGAAAATTTCCCTGTATTGTTATCTACAAATGCCGCTGGGAAGAAATTACCTGCATGATTTTTAAAGGGAAAAACTTGTGGGACCTCCCAATAAAGGACGAAGAATATACAGGAACAACTTATTCGGCTACAAAAAATGGCTTGATGAAAGCCAAAATTTTTCAAAGTTATTTCGAAAACAATTTTCTTAAAAATATACTTCAAGATAGACTTGTTGATTTTATGGTTTCTGGTCCAAATAGCAAGAGAAGAAAACAAAAATTTTAAAACTTCCACAACATTCGAGCCATGTCCTTCGGCCAATGGAATTAAGTGTGTTCCGACCTTTAAAACTAAAATGGGATGAGGAACTTATAAAGTGGCAAAGAAAGAACTATGGACATAAACTTCCGAAATCTATATTTGCAGCCATGATATTCAAAATTTGGGAGGCGGAAATCATGAGAATTATAAGTAGAAATTGACTAACAAATTTGATTTGAGAATAAATTTCCCATTGTTACTATGACCTCCCACCTCCTGTCCTCTTTATCTCATGAAAAAGGCGACTACAAACAGAAGAAATTGTCGTTTACGATGAGATATGCAAAAATGGGTAGACGCCGAAGTATTAAGCGTCGGGATGAATAGCGTAGCGACGCTGAATGGACCTAGAATATTGTAACTTCTGCTAATGACGCTCGCAGTTTAATTTGTGAAAATGGACTAGGTTTTGAAGAAGTGAAACAAAACTATTTGTCGATAAGTGTCGGCGTCGTCGTCTCGGCGCTAAATACAAGAACTTCGGTGACAGTCTTGATAGTTTGAAATTTGATTTTTGACTGATCATTCTCTGAGCTGCGAACCCCCTTTTTTTGTGCCGTAAATATTTTACGTCATAATCTTGTGTGGTCCTTATATCCTTTTCGTTCTCATGAACGTTATCTAACCCTCAATATTTAGGCGTGAAAAAAATTATTTTCTAATATTTTAATTATCTAACTTTTGTAATTTATAATTTTTTTTTAATGGTTCAAGTGTGTATTATCGTTTTGTAGAAACATGTACCAACAGATAAATGTCTTTTGGAAAAAACCACTAAAATTTCTGAAAACAAACTTAATAAGACGAGACAAAATACCATTATAAATTGCTAAAAAAAATAAAAATAATATACCGGGAGTTGGTTCGTCACATTACGTTATTAAATTATTAATCAGAAAATATTTAAAATGATACTCAATCTGGTAAAAAAAAATTTGACTACTTCCAAACAGAAAAAAAATTTAACGAATAATCTTTTAACAAAATTAATGAGAATAAGTTACAGATCTACAGAACGAACACTTTTTACAATAAACCGAGAATAATTCAGCACAATTCTCTACATTTATATGCTCTTTCACGTCCCTAAAATTTCTTTGTCTTTTAAGATTGTGGCTAACTGGTTTAAATTAGGACACTGACGTACCGTTTGTAATTTAAAACGTCATTATTAAAATTTTAGTAAAAAAATGTTTTTTTGTTCTTGAAATTAATATGTACAATAATGGTCATGTATACTATCAAATAAATCCCAACTAATTATCCTATGACTAATGAATCACACAAAGTCCAGTACCACAGTTTTGAAATTTGCAATTAGTTTCGGCTTCCACCATCATCAGGCCTACAGTAACGCTCGTTAATAAAACAATAGGTACAATTTATTTTTTTTTAAAGAGGGGCTTACCATAAATATCATGGAGCAATCAGTGAGATACATTTTGGTTTAGGTATAAAATTAAGTTACATTAAAATTTAAAATTGTTAACAGACAAATTAAACTTGTTGTAATATTAAATTAACATTGACATTAAGAGAACACAACAGGAATATAGGAATAGGATCAGGAAAAACCTGACCCAAAACAGGAAAAAAGTGTCATTCAAATTTTTAGGCACGGGCCCAATCAAAAATCCTACGTGGGACTAGGTGAGAACCCCTAGGATAGGGGAACGTACCCACAAGGGCAGCTCGAAAGTTAATAAGAAATAATTTTTATTCACTTAAGGCCCAATTAAGAGTAATAGTGATAAAAAACGAAAATTAAATTAAGAAAAGTAGTGACAAATACATTTATAAAGCGTCAACTTAGTCAACTACATAAAATGGCGTGACAGTATGACAACTGACAGCCGGAAAATAGCCATGATGTGAATGGGGGGGAACCAACCTCAAATACATAAACCTGAAGGGTAATTTTTTCTTACAATAAATACAAATAAAATAATAAAGGGTATTAGATTGAGTCCAGGACACAATGAACCAAGTCTCAACCTCAGTAACTAGGAGGGTAAAAGTAGAAAAAGAAGAAGAATTAGTGGAAGAAAAAGTATAAAGAAGTGAAGAAGAGGAAAGTCAATGTCAACGTAAATGTCAATGTCAAAGTCAATGTCAATTTGCACGGGGGCGAAGGTTAAGGTAGCAAAAGTAAACAACCGAAGTTAGAAATAGGAAGAAAAAGGCGTAGAAAAAAGGAAATTTATCATCATAGAAAGTAGTTAAAAGTATCTAAAAAAATTAATTTCAAAACTAAACTTTGTTGCAACAAATATATTTCTGTGGTACTGGACTTTGTGTGTTTCTTTACTCATTGGTTGACCACATTTGAGACATGGATAACCTGATGAACTTAATTATCTTGCATGCTTATAAAAATCCTATTAAGTTAGTTGGCGCCTTATAAAAAAACTAGGTTATTATTTTTTTTGCTGGTTTGTAATTTGATATTAATCTTTAGGGCAAAAATGAACTTCAATTATCTTTGAATATTTCTGTTCAATACTGCATTTCCTCTGTAATTATATTCTCTAGGCCACTGATGTAGTTGGTAAATATTTCTTTGGCCTTAACAATATTAAAATTTCTTCTATTAATTATCCTTACACTTTGAACTTTTCCCTGGACAAGTTTGTAGCTAGTTTTGTAATTCTTAGTGGTTTATAGAGAATTATAGCTTGTTACTATAAAAGATAATTTTTGTTGAAGAACCACTCAGTTGTTTGTAGAACTGAGACCGCACGAATTAATGAATAAACTATTATTTTAATTTTGGAGAGCTTTTTCTATTCTCATTTATTCGTATCAAAACTTTTATTATGACATTTAAATAATTACATATTTTCATTAATTTGATCCAACAAATATACCGATTTTCACAAGATTGTTATTTTTGATTCATTATTGAAAATAAAAAATTGTAATAAAAAAAATAAAGGGACCTATTTCCTTTTTCCTACCCAACGTTAAGCTATTCCCCTAGAGCAAGTTGACTAATTTATTATTTAAGGTTTTGAATGTTTGAACGTAGAATCTCAGGAAGGAGCATGAATAATTGGAAAAGCATTCCGAGTTGGATTTCTACTTCTTGCGAATCTAATAGTATACATGAAACAGGAGCAAGGTATTTTAACGCTTTCTAGGTACATTAGGAAAATTGCAAGGGAATATCGGATAACAAGTAGATCGTTAAATGAATGAATTTTTTATCCGTTGAAAAAATTACTGTATTGAAATTTTTTTAATGAATTAAATGAAAAAATATTTAAGTTAGACAGATACTTTTATTTATGCGAATAATGAATTACAAGCCTTAAAATTTAAATTTTTTAACAAAATCCTTTATCAAAATTCTTGAAATTACTGATCTAAATTTTTGAAATTTTTGTGAACCAAAAATTTGTATACAACACGTGTTCACTTAAACTTTTAACTATTTGAATAAGCCTATAAAATGTATTTATTGTAACCATTGCAAAATAATAATTTACAGAGTGTTTTTCACATTGTTAAATTCTGACCTTAGCAATAAATCCAAAATTTTATATTAAAGTACTTTTCTTTGATTTCAGGTACGTTATCAAACATAATATATAGAAATGTAAGTAAATATATAATTACTGATTCGGCTGGCAAAAAGTGATGCCAGGGTTTAGAATACTTTCGTACAGCCGATTTGCATGAAATTTCGCTTCAGTATTTGTGTACTGTCTAGTTATGTTAATATTTAAATATTGTAACTTAATTTTTTTTATAAATTAAAATCACCGCATATTCGAGTTTACTTGATGATTATTAGATTGATTTTGGGTTGTTTAGATTCACTGTGCCAATAATCCAGTCACTGAACATAAAAATTGGATTTACCTTAGAAATCTTTATAACTACATTGATTTCTCTGAAAATTTTAGATTAGGCTCGTCCTACACTCTACTCTAAAAGTTATATACGCGCAACTTACGCGTTTTGTTTTTAAGGGTGAAAACTACCTCTTGTATTAAAAGATTAAAAAACAATAAATTTGAGCTGGTTATAGGCTGTAATTATGTTTAAATTTGTCAAATATTTATTTTACTTTCCCTACCCACCTCCGAGAAGGGAAAGTATTGTGAACGAGCTAAAAAAATTTTCGAGATAAAGATGGAAATATACATTTTGAGATCACCTGAGATGATTAAGACCGTTTCCGGATGAAAGTTGTCTGTCTGTCTGTGTGTATTCTTCCACGATACAGGCCACACGTTTAATCCGATTGAGCTGAAATTTGGAATTTGGGTATGAGTTACCCGTCGGAAGAACAAAATAGTTTTTGGCAAATATAGGAAAAATAGGTAAAATGGACAGAAATTGAAAAAAAATAGTGATAAATAGTAAAAAATACCAAAAAACAGTAAAAACAAGAAAAATAATAAAAATTATAAAAATATGAAAAAATCGGAAAAACAAAAAAGAATAGTAAAAAAAAATTGGAAAAAATAGTAAAAAATCAGGAAACAATGCGAAAAAATAAAGAAAATAGGATAAAAGGACAAAATAGGGAAAACACGAAAAATAGAGAGAAACAGGAAACTAGAAGAAATTTAAAGAAACGAAAAAACCAGAAAAAAAAGAAAACTTTGGAAAAAATCAGAAAATATTGGGAAAAAAATGAAATACAAAATTGTAAAATACAGGAAAAACGAGAAAACAAAAAAACGCAAAAAACGAGAAAAACAAATTTAAAAATATCGCAAGAAATTGCAAAAAAGTCACGAAAAATTGCAAAGCAAAAAATTGCCAAAGACGGAAAAAACCGGAAAGAATAAAAAAATTTAAAAAATTTGAAATAAATCCCAAATAATTACAGAAAAATGTAAAACAAAAACGGTAACAAAAGCGTAAAAAATGGCAAAAAAAAGTAGAAAATAGCAAAGGTTTTTGAGTTATTCGCGAAAAACTGTTAAAAAACAAGGTTTTTTTTCGACATTTCCAATCACGAATAACTTGGGTTATCAAAAAAACTTTATTTAAATTTTTTGCATAATAGCTTAACGAGCGGTAATGTAGGTCATAACTCACGCAGATGAAGTTTGCTGCACGAATCGCACGAAAATGATGTAATTCATCAAGTGAGTTATGTCCATGACCGTAAATATACTATACTTTATCTACGACTATAAAAATAAATACTAAGATGCAAGTACAGAGAAAGAAAATAGTCTTCACAATGAAAATAATGGACTATTTTGCTTCCGCGAATCGGCTTGTACAGAACCACATTGGTACTCGGTTCATAAATAATTTTAAAATCTGTTAATACCTTCTTTCTTAACTTTTCTACGCCAATGGAACGTATATTGGCTTTTAAATTTCCTATAATTTACTGCACACTACTTACATACCGAATTATAATAGTGAGTTTCAGTAGTGAGTTATTATAACTCACTCTGTTTGCTTATGGATACTATGGTATAATAACCCACTAGTGAGTTATTATAACTCACGCTGTTTGTTTAGGTAACCTATGAATTGTTCAAAATAAGTTGAATATATAATTTAATATGAGTAGATTAAATTAGTTTATTTATGGATTACCGCGGTGGAAGCGCATATCGGTAATATAAAACTTTTTTACTTGTGTATGGCGATAAGAGCCGGACAGTCATACTTAATAAATTTTTTCTACTCCCACTCTTTAAAAGTTTGACAAATAACTTATTTTTGTTAGAAAAAAATGTGCTTGCTATATAGAATAATAAAAAACGTGACAGTGAACTTCAACGTTAGGAGTGTCATCCACAAATATTATTATACGAATTTCTGAAGTACCGCAGCCAAATATTATTCATTAAAAAATAATTATATAGTTTAATTTTTTTAACATTTCTCTGTTTTGTTTGTAAGATTTTTTTAAATAATTCCATTATAGATTAATCATATAAAGTACTTACTTATTTTTAATTATTATGACTGGTCGTAGAAAAAATAATGTACGAAACTCACATTTAATGTCCACCGGTAAAGTCTATTTCACAATATTTCGTTAGCTTTCTGCCTACCTAAATAGGATTGTCAGTAAGGAGTCTATAAAATACCCACAATTTGTCACACAGGTATGTATTTAGTTTTTAAAGTTGATTATCAGGTAGGTAGATTTCAGATGACCATTTCGTCATTGTATATTTATAGTTATAGTTAATTATTAATTTTTGGCTTGTTGGCTCTGCCAGTGCCATTATCATAGTTAAAAAAAAAAATTATTAATTTTACTTAGGCTGTTTATTATTTTTTATATATATAAATGTAAGAATCAACCCCTAAATACGTTTCTGGCACTTTATATTGCCCTACTCATTAGTTAGAATTTACTCCTCCCAGAGGGCGTATCTGTACAGGCTAAAATAGTGTCAAGTTAACAAAATTTATGTAAGATGTCGCTCGCAAGTGGCTCCAACAATAATTACACGTAGAGTATCCTACTAGGAAGTCTATATACAATGATTTCGTCTTTGATCAGCAATTTATGGTTCCACAAAAATATACCTATATCGAAAACAGAAGTACGGATCTGTTATTGGTTATTTTATAAAGATAAATTTACAGCCTTAATGATAATCCTATTGGGGCAAGTAGAAAATCAAACTAAATATTCTACAATAGACTTTGAGCATTCTTATCCATGGGAAAAAACTAGAGGAGGTAGTTAGTGCTCAGAATTGCACAAAATTATTTGTTTGCCTGAATAGGATTATTTTAGCTATTTTATCAAGAAGTCAGTAAAAAAATCTATTAAGGTGCAGATATCTTGTTAGAAATCTATTTCAAATCGGATTTCTGATATACTACTAGAATTAATTGGAGTGTAACTTCCTTTTATTATTTATTAGTTTGTATTGGAAAATAAATAAGCAAAATTTTGTTGATTGAAAAATTGAAAACGGAAGGTTGTGTTTCTATTAAAAAATGAGTAGGCGGTTATGTGCAATTTGCATACAATTGTTGGAGAAATAGATTTACTCTATTGACGTAATCGTGAATTTTACATTTTTTAAAAATCTGGTTGATGATTTTGTAAAATAAATAGCAAGGAACGTTTTAGTTAAATGCTATTAGTATTCCTCTAATTTTTAAGAAAAATGAAGAGCATTTTGGTGTTTTTTGAGTGAGAAAGGATGATTCAGTGTTCGTGTCAGATTAATGATTGAAGGAACTAGTGTCGGGAAGAGATTAAGAGGAATTGATATTTTTGCACTAATCGTGCAAGTTTTTGGCTATATGTTAAGCGGCATTTTGCCTTTAATAAAAAGAAACTTATTTATATTATCTTAAAAATTAAGGTGTTAATTCAATAAAGCGAAAATCGAGTTTTTCAAAATATCTCTGAAACCAGTCCTGATATTTTAATTTAAAAAAAAAAACAAATTTATTCGTCTGGAAAATACAGGTCTTTTCTCCCATTTAACCAACTTAGTTTGCCAAATCCCCATAGTGCTCCAATTAAATTTGCGCAATAATTGTTATATTGTAACACATCAATTATTTCTATTCGTTTACAAAAATTTGGCATCTAATTTTTTATGCAACACTCTGTATATAAGATTATTAAGTTATTGACTATAATTCCAGGAATTGTTACATTCAGGTGTGATTTTAATATTTTGTTTTTTGATTTCTTATCATCGTATTAAAACGGCATATCATGATACGATATGTACACTCATGTTTTTACAGCGATCAATCCAAATGAGATTATTCTTGCTTAATTACGATGTTGACTTAACCTCTTTTGTTCACTTTATTATTAATCCTTCTGACTGTTCGTTCACCAAATATATACAATCTGACAAGAATGTTAAGTATATATGCTGTCAAAAAGCAATAAAAGAAAGCAAAATGAGGTATTCATTTTTATATTATTATTGGAGTCGATTTGCATTTGACTTGAATTCAGATTATAAAATTTGAATTATGGCGATTTACATAAACAACATGTATATATTTAAATTTTATTTATTTAGTATTTTGTATAAACATTAAAATGGCATATAATAACGGAAATAAAATTAACTTTAATATGTGTAAAGTACGAGTAAAAAATATCAGACCAGAGAGATGAAAAACGAAAGGAATAAATTTAGTCCGACTTACTTGATTTAAACTAAAATAAACTACAGGTAATAAACCACAAAATCAAGTACCACAAAATTTAATTGAACAAAAAAGTACTTGCAGGCAACTAGTTTCGGTCACTGACCACCATCAGGTCAATGTTAAGTACTAACAGGGCAAAAAATTGATCACATAAGTGACAGACCCATTAAGGGTGGAAGGTAAAATTAACTGAGGACCAAAATTCATATTTAATATTTAGTACTTGAATAAACATATGTAAACTGAGGACTAACCGTTTTCCAAAGCATCGGTAAATTGAGGACCAGGATTTAAATAACGTTTATTTGTTTTTATTTTTATAGACCACTGCAGTATATTACTTATAAGAGTTATTTAAAAAATAGGGAAAATAGAAAAAAACAGAAAAAATAGGAAAAATGTAGAAAAATGGGGAAAATAGTTAAAACAAGGAAACAGTAGATAAAATTAGGAAAAAATGAGGAAAACAGGACAAACTAGGGAGAAATAAGTACAAATAAGGACAAGTAGGAAAAAATAAGCAAAAATACAGAAAATACGAAAAACTAATGGTAAACAGGAAAAAAAAAGATATAGAAAAAGTAAAAAATTTGGGAAAAAGAGAAAAATAGGGCAAAATGGAGAAAATTTGGGGCAAACAGGGAAAAATAGGAACAAATAGGACAAACTTGTGAAAAATTAAGCAAAATAGGGAAATTTGGGAAAACTTATCAAAAAAAAAAAAACATGGTAACATAGGAAAAAAATAAGAAAAATAGGGCAAAATAGGAAAAACTAGGAAAAAAATAAAAAAAAATTGGGAAAGCTAATAAGAAATGAAAAAAAAATAGGGCAAATACTAGAAAATAATAGGGATACTAAAAATATCAAAAAATGGGGAAAAATAATGACAAATGGGGAAAAATAAGTACAAATAGGATAAATAATAGAAACCAGGAAAAATAAATAAAATGGAAAAAATTTAGGAAAATAGCGAAAACTAGAGAAAATAGTAGAATTTGCAAAAATTGAGACGAATTGGGAAAATAGAAAAAAATTAGGAAAAGATAGATAAAATAAGGAAAAATAGCGCAAAATAGATAAGGGACAAAACAGTAAAAATAATGAAAAACAGTAAGACTTGAAGGAAATAAGAAAAATAGGATAAAATTTAGAAGATCAGGGAAAGATAAGGTAAAATAGCAAAAAATTGGAAAATATAAGATCAAATGATGAAAAATCCTAAATAATAACAACAAATGATGAAGAATAGGAAAAAATAAAGAAAATGGCAAAAAATAGAAAAAATGGGAAAATATAGGAAAAAATAGGCAAAACCAAAAAATAATAATAGGAATAAATGGGGAAAAATAATGAAAAACGGAAAAAATATGAATAAATTTGAAAAATGGGGAAAATTTGGGTAAAGAGGTGGAAATAAGTCCAAATAGAAAAATATAGAAAAAAATCTGGAAAAATTAAGAAAACAGTATAAAATAATAGAAAACAGGAACAAAGAAAAGAAAATAGGAAAAATGAAGAAAAAAAAGGAAAGTAGAGAAAATAGGGGGAAAATAGTGAAACAATGGGAAGAAGTTGTGAAAAAATTAGAAAAATAGGTAAAAATAGGATTAAATATAAAATTTTGAAAAATCGTGAAAAATAGAAAAAAATTGGGAAAAACAGAACGAAATAAATAAAAATTGGGACAAACAAGAAAAATCACGAAAAACAGGAAAATAGGAAGAAATAGGAAAAAACAATCAAAACTCGGTAGTCTATAGGTACCTACGAAAGAGACTCCGTAACAAAACACGAATACGCTAGTAAGGGATTATAAAATTTGACGAGATTCCAAAATACTATGAAATTAATTTTTGCCAAGGTAAGAAATATCTTAGAGAATCATTAAATATCATCAACAATCGTTCAATATCATAAAGGATTATTAAATATCATTAAAAATTTTTTAGTATTCAGTATATTTTTTCAAGAAGCATTGTACATCTTCAAATATCATTAAAAATGGTTGAAAATCATTAAATATCATTAAACATCACCAAGAATCATTAAATATCTTTAAAAATCAATAAATAAATTAATATCATTGAATTTTTTTTTCGATATTCAGTAAATATCCTTGAGAATCATTAAATATTTTGAATAATCATTAAATACCATTAAAATCATTAAATATCATCAAGAATCAATAAATATCTTTGAGAATTTTTTGAGATTCAATAAATATCTTTAAGAATCAATAAATATCATTAAGCATCATTAAATATCATCAAGAATCATTAAATATCTTTGAGAATCATTAAATATCATCAAAAATCGTTCAATATCATAAAGAATTATTAAATATCATTGAACATTTTTTAGTATTCAGTAAATTTTTTCAAAAAGCATTGTATATCTTCAAAAATCATTAAAAATGGTTGAAAATCATTAAATATCACTAAACATTATCAAGAATCATTAAATATCTTTAAAAATCAATAAATAAATAAATATCATTGATTTTTTTTCGATATTCAGTAAATATCTTTGAGAATCATTAAATATTTTGAATAATCATTAAATACCATTAAAATCATTAAATATCATCAAGAATCATTAAATATCATCAAGAATCAATAATTATCTTTAAGAATCAATAAATATCATTAAGCATCATTAAATATCATCAAGAATCATTAAATATCTTTGAAATTCATTAAATATCGTCAAAAATGATTCAGTATCATCAACAATCATTGAATATCATTGAGAATCATTAAATATCATTGAAATCATGAAGTATCATCAAGAATCATTAAATATCTTTTTGAATCATTAATCTTAGAATTATTGTCAAAGAAATCAAAAGTACGATTATGTTTCAATCATTTATGTAGCACACTAAACTATAAGAAAATATTATTTCCTTACAGTAAGGAAATGAATGTTTCCTAACAGTTAGGAAATCTTGACTTTTTCTTCAAGAAATTTTGTCTGGAATATCAAAATCTGATCGAATACAAATTTTATAAAATTGAGGCTTCTCCTAAATATTGTTCATTTTTATGGGCTTCATATATTCTACTTAATGAGTCCATTCATAAAGTTTGTCACCTTATAATTTGATTAATTCAAAAATTCAATGGTAGACATAATTTACTTCCGCAGTGGATATTTTTAAATTATTCCTCCCGAATCATGACCTTCATCAAGGCAAAATCGAAGAAGCGCAGCTAAAAGCGACGCGACGCTGACAATGAAGCGTCGGTGCATCTCGTTTTCCGTAACGGCGCGCGACCGTAATCACGAGATACTTTTTCCTACCACCTAGAACGCCATAAATTAGCAAAAACGGAGTGTTCGATGTTTGGCACGTGAGCGCGAAATCAACATTTAAACTGTGTTATCGCCGAGGACGTTGCCAAAGAAGGAAAATTGGTAAAATAGGGAAAATATGAAAAAATTTGAAAAATAGAAAAAAATAGTAAAAGCAGAATAAGAAAAATAGGAAAAAATGGTAAAAACAGTAAGAGTAAGGAAAATAGGAAAAAATGGGAAAAAATATAAAATGGGAAAGAAATTGCAAAATGAAAAATAATTAGTAAATAAATTGAAAAATAGGAAAAAAATAGGGAAAAATAGAACCATGGGGAGAATAATCAAAAATAAGCAGAAATAGAGAAAAAAAAGAAAAAACGGGAAAAAAATGGCCAAAATTAGGAGAAAAGCAAAGTTGCCAAAATTGGAATAACAGAAAAAAAATAGTAAAGACAGAAAAAGGAAGAAAAATTGGAAAAAATGGTAAAAACAGTAAAAGTAAGGAAAATAGAAAAAAATGGGAAAAAATATAAAATTGGAAAAAAAGAGAAGAATGAAAAATAATTAGTAAATAAATTATGAAAAATAGGAGAAAAATAAGGAAAAATAGAACAAATATAGAAAAATAGGAAATAATAGGGAAAAATAAGCAGAAATATGGAAAAAAAGGAAAAATGGGAAAAAATTAGCGAAATTCTAAAAAAACAATGAAATATAAAAAAAATTTACAAAATGGGGAAAAATATGAAAAAATTGGAAAAACAGTAAAAAAAAATCGGCTGTGTCACCCCAGGACTTTCCCGGCTCGACCGTAGAGAATATGTTATTTATTATTATTATTTTAATTACAAAATACTAAGCATTATGGAACACATTAAAAATAGCAAGCTGATGGTGAATTAATATTTTAATGTTGGTAATGACATAAGCTGCGCATGCGCACGTTATATATCATACTGCTACAATTAGGATCTCCTAAAATCATGTTTGAAAACTATTCGGAATTCGGGAAAAATTTTCATACAATAGTTGTAGGGAATTTTAAATGTGTATTTTTCTCGCCATCTAGCGGTGAAACTTTGAGGAATTCGATAAAAGTTAAACATAAAAGTTAAAGAAAATTTGATGCTTTACAACTTTGCACGAGAAAATTTTGCACTAAATCCATTGTTTGTCCTCAAAATCAAGAAAAAGTATTGGAGATTTTAGAAAAAGTTTGAGACAAAAGTTATAGAGAATTTTATGCTCTAAAACTTTGTACTACAACATTTTGCACTAAAATGTATTGTTTGTCCTTAAAATTTAAAAAAAGTAAAAAATTGTTACATGTATATTTAACCAATGTCGGTCTTGAGGACCCTCCACTGTACCAATTTAAACCAAAAACTAATGGTCGCATTCTAGACATACACCGACCCTCCATACCAAATTTCAGCTTGATTGGTCAAACGGTTCGGCAGTTATCGTGGAAGATTACACACAGACACGCACACAGACAGACCATACGCTGTAAATGATCTCACTCAAAATGGATATTTCCATCGATATCTCGATTTTTTTTTGCTCGTTCACCTTACTTTCCCTTTGATGGGTCCGGGAAAGTAAAATGGTAAAAAAAGAAAAAGGAATAAAAATAAGAAAAAATGGTAAAAACCATTAAACAATAGGAAAATGGGTAAGAAAAAGGAAAATTAGGAAAACGGAAATAAATCGACAAAAACATAAAAAATAAGGAAAAAATAGTGAAAAATTTGGGAAAATAAATAAATATCTAGAATAATTAAATAATAGTGGAAAATATCATAATATAAGGAAAAATAGAAAAATGGGGAAATATAAAAAAAACATAAAAAATAGGAAAACAACGGGTTAAAATAGGTAAAAATAGGAAAAAGTAGCAAAAAAAAAGGAGCAACAGAAAAAAAGGGCAAAAATAGGAAAAAAAAACAATAAAAAATGAGAAAAAAACAGGAAAAAATAAATAAAAATAGAGAAAATTATGAAAAAATAGGTGTGGACATAAACTTTATATCTTGATAAATTACGGTCAAATCTGGACCACCGGGCGATCACTAATATATATTGACCTGTAGGGGCATATTTACACGTTGGGCTGAAGTTTTTCCTATATTTGATATAACTGCTGAAAGTGGTACAAAATTTTGTAAATAATATTGGTGTGGCGTGCCATCATCTGTCACCATAGATCAGGGACGGAAATAAAAAAAAAAGAAAAAATGGAGAAGAATTTGAGAAAATAGATAAATATCCAGAAAAATAGAAAAAATATTGTAAATATCAAAATATAGGTAAAAATAGAAAAAATGGGGACAGATAGAAAAAAATATAAAAAAATAGGAAAACAAGGGATTAAAATAGGGAAAAATAATAAAAAATAGAAAAAAATAGTAAAAATAGGAAAAAAAACAGCAAAAAATTGAAGATATAGGAAAAACAGGAGAAATGGGCAAAAAAGGAAAAAAATAAAATATAAGAAAATAGGTATAGACATAAACTTTAAAATTTTGATGAATTACGGTCGAATTTCGACCACTAAGTGACCGATAGTATACAGGGTGGCGAAAATTTCATTGCAATGTATTGTGATCTGGAAAACTGTAAAATACAAAGTCGGTTAAATGCAAAAGATATCACTGACGATTTTTATAATAGAAAAAATCAAAATTGCTCATTTTTTATTTTTTGCCCCAGTGCTTTTATTTTAAACAACAGATAATGTACAGGATTGTATTTAAAAGCCTTTATACCAAATAGTTAATAACTCATTCAAATAATTAAAATTGAATTAAGTGGATGAATTTAGGAGATGAAATACTATAAAAAAATCACATAAATAGTTCAGGTCCGTATTTGAAAAAAAAAAACTGTGAATGGCCAGATTCAAAATTATTATATTATCAGACGGCGGGTTATTTTGTTTTCATACAAAAAAGTTAAATACAGTTTTTTATATTGTTCAACACAAAAGCACTTAATTAAAAAATGTGCAATTTTGATTCACCAGTCAATTAGCTTTCAAATTGACAAACTTTTGTTCAATTTAACCGACTTCGTATCACAGTTTCCAATATTACATTGCAATGAAATTTTCGCCACCCTGTATATTGATCTGTATTGGCAGATTTACCTCACATTTATTTGAGAGTCTTAAAAATATTCTTGGTTTTGTCCATATAACAAATACCAGTTATCATCCAGTATATAATTATTTAATTGAATGCTTTCAATGCCAATTAAAGCTGCCGTTAAATATCACAATCATATCAATAACTTGTTTGACATTTTACTTTCCCAACCCACCTAACAGAAGGGAAAGTATTGTGAACGAGCAAAAAACAATTTTCGAGATAAAGATGGAAATATCCATTTTGAGGTCACTTGAGATGATTAAGACCATTTCCAGATGGAAGTCTGTCTGTCTGTTTGTCTGTCTGTCTAGAGGCCACACGTTTAATCTGATTGAGCTGAAATTTGGTATATGGGTTTGGGTTACCCGTCGGAAGAACCCATTAGTTTTTGTACGGCATCTGTTAAACAAAAGGTAACTATCAAAAAAAACCTGTCAAAAATAAAAAATGTCAAAGTTTTAATCTGTTAACATTAAATATCAGAAAAAGTATTTGTCTCTGGATACAGGTTGGGAAAGTTTTGGGCCGTCACAACTGATTTTCTTCATTTGTGGTATTGGGAATTGGTATATCTCTAAAAGAAGATATTGGTTTCTCTGCTGCTGAAATGGTATATGATAAAACTCTTCAAGTTCGGCTTTTTAACTTCTTTATAATTAGATATCGGAAGTGTAAAAAAATTTAAAATGCTAATATACCTGTTTATTTTTAAAATAATCAAAACAAATGAATAAAATGTTATTTTCTTGTCGTATAAATTAATACATAAAATATTATTTACTACTAAAAACAATAGATTGTTAAATATTAAGTGTTCTTATATTTGTCGTTGCAAACAAAACAAAGTTTATAAACATCTGTCTAATAAATATGTGATATTTTAGCCTTTGTGTTCTAAAAACGGTAATATATAGGACATTAATATGAACTTAGGTAAAGTCTTAATTACAATAGAAATATTGGAACTTAATCACTAAGTTTAAACAGATGTAAAAACTTCATTCTGTAATAATAATCCACAACTTCTCCAGTACTATTAGAATATTAAAATGGACCCTCTGGTTGACTTCCAACGTAGATTTCAAGCTGTAGAGTATACATAGTACTTGTATCTATTAGAAAAAAAATTTTAATACTATATTTAGATGGTTTCGATGGAGTATACTGTCTAAAATGACAGCGACCTCTAAATACGATTATCTGTTCATCATTCGTTAAATTTGGCCTGGTACAATAGAATTCTGATAGTTTCCTAAAAACAGCTCAAAGACTTCTCGAATAGCTGCTAATTTATTAGATTGACGTCGTTCTTCACATGTACCTATGTCATCGAAATCTGTTATATGACAGGGTGAAGTAAATAGCGTCCATGTCGGTACCATCAGTTCGCCATAAATCCATGATATTTTGTTGCTTGATTTACTTACTCCTGGAAGATACAACATTCCAAACAGTGCTCTTATTTCCCAACTATCGGTTAGTTTCGGATCCCTGTCCCTTTGATATTTTAATTTCATTTTATTTATATAAATATTTGTGGAGCTAACAATAATTTCTATAATATTGTCGTTCTTGTAGATTTTAAAACATTCCAATTCATATTTAGACTGCGTTGTATTGTTTATGGGTCCTGGCTTTTTATTGAAAAAGTTATGTACTTTAGTTCTTCTAATAGGTGGACAAATATCTTCCATTTTGTCGAGCGATCTTTCCCTATATAACATGGAATATCACGATCACAAAACCATTCCAAGTTATCCTCCTCCTCAGGTTTTTTTGCATCTGGCTCTCCTATCACTTTTTCTCCCTGAACCATTGCATCCGTTTATTCAAATCGCTGCTTGCCACTTTGCTGTTCTAAAACAAAAATATACAAAAAAAATTTGATTTGTGAGCCTTGATAGTAAATTTCCAATTATTTATTCTATTATTATTCGGCGGCGTACACAGAAATTGTTCCTGAGGTGAGCTTGAGTAAGTACATAAGCCCTAAGCCCTTTCTGTTGAAGCTACTGTATTATTATATAAAAAAACTTACCCAAAATTAATAGCTATAAGTTAGACTTAAACGGTTGTACGCTTGTATCCCACTGCAAAAAAAACGTACACAGGTACAATAAACTGACGCGTTTTGTACGAAAGTGGGATACGCCTATATCCCGCGCAAGTACTCGAGGGTTAAGGTCGCCGTTGTATAGTCCCATTTTGTTTAGATGCTCTCTGGTGGGAAGATGTCCCGTAAGGAGCCCTGTGGTAATTCGTAGTTGATTCCTACTCATTGTCAGTTACGTTCTTTGACATTTCTTTTATAAATTTTTTCCGGTGCAATTTGTGTTCTCGCTTGATCCAGTCTTTTATATTGTTTCTGAATGTACGCTTTAGTACTTCCATTACTCATTCTGGACCAATTAATGGGGTTGACGATTCGCTTTTCAACAATTTTTTTTCAAATAAGGGTAGTAATTCGTTAAAAAATATTATATATTGGTTTTCAAAACTATAATACATTTTCCTCTTGATCAAGTAAAACCGTTTATTGACATTACCAATAACGACAATAAGTAAACTGCAATTTTTTAATAGTAAGACAGGAACTAAAATTAAGGATTAAGGATTTCGTTTCATCCTGATAGATAATATTTTTGTTGGAATATTTTTTTAATTAATTTGATCGGAATTGGACCCGTTAAATTTTTGTAATGGTTCTAATACCGATTGCTATAAAAAGTATTTGTAGACTAAATAGATGATTTTGTTGTCCTGAAATATGTACAGATATTTCCTCAAAATATATTTAGCAGACTTTAAAACGTAAATATCTGGTAAACGAAATTTGTTTAGATCTATAATATTTTCCTTTTCATACTAAAATTTAAAAAATTGACACTTTTTCTTCACTATTTACATTTTATCTATCAACTATCATGTCCGGAAATGGTGTCACTCAAGTACGATTATTATACGGGGATATTATTTTTATTTTTTTAGCAATTTCTAATGGTATTTTGTCTCGTCTTATTAGGTTTGGTTCCTGAAATTTTAGAGAGATAAAGTTGTTTTTCCCAAAAGATATTCATCTGTCAGTACCTGTTTCTACAACCGATAAGATACACTTGAACCATTTGAAAGGTCCCAATTTAAATTACAAAAGTTAGAAGGTTGATGTATTAGAAAATAATTCTTTTTACGCCTTAATATTGAGGGTTTGATAACGTTCATGTAAACGAAAAGGAAATATGGACCACACAAGATTATGACGTAAACTGTTTACGTCAGAACTCGGCATAAAAAGGGGGTTTGCAGCTCAGGGAGTGATCAGTCAAAAATCAAATTTCCAACTAATAACATCGTCATCAAAAATCTTGTATCTAGCGTCGAGGCGCCGACGCCAATGGTTTTAACAATCAGTCAGGTTTTATTTGTTTAAAATCCAGTCCATTCGTACAAATTAACCTACGAACGCCATTAGAAGAAGTTATAATATTCGATATCCATTCAGCGTCGCTACGCTATTCGCCCCGACGCTAAATATTTCGGCGTCTACTCATTTTCACATCTCTCATCGTAAACGACAATTTCTTCTTTATGTTTAAATTTAAATGTCATGGTAAAAATAAATCAGAATAAGTTGCGTATTTTGGGTGTCATTTATCAGTTAATTGTACCATCCTAACTAAAAAATTTTATCATATATTTTTCTAAAATATATTGTCAGGTTACGCAGATTCGTACTGTGTCAATCGCATTATCTTTTTTTAAATTATCGTCCAACGAGTATTCAGTCTGAACATAAGGGTTGCATCGCTGGTATTGATCCGGTCGCAATCTAGTAGGTTTGTCCATACAAAAGATGATATCACTGATATCCCAATAACAATAATAAAAGATTATAGAGCACATAATCTGATGACATTTACGGTATTTACTTAAAGTTATTAATAACTTTTTGTACATATTCGTTAATAAACGTCCCGGGGATGGGTATTCGTTAGATATAGTTTTTATAAACTCCAAAAAGGCTTTTTACAATTTATTTATTGTCAACACAATTGGTTAATTTATAATTAATACATTCATTACGATGTTGGTTATATTTTCCGGTTGTCCGCTTTTCCCTAAACCTTTTATGCCAAATGGCGCCATCATTCTTCAGTAAATTTTCTTAATCGGTTTGTTACTTTGTAATCGCCTTTTTCATGAGATAAACAGGCCAGGGGGTGGAAGGTCACAGAGATGATGCGAAATTTCTTTTATTACGTAAATCCCTTTGATTGAATTTAAGATTGTATATAATGAAGCGGGGCAAAGATAAATGTAAAAAAATGTTTAAATTTATACTAAAATCGTTTTTGGACATAACCTATTACTAGTTTACATGTATTTCAATAACACCCTATATATAATAAAAATATGTATATCAACAATTCATGTTCCGGCAACACTGATCCTCGCAATCCGATGCTCATTTGTTTCTTGGATTCAGCGCGTGCTGATGTTGGTGGACCCAACTCGTCGGAGTAGGCTACGGAAGAGTTTTAGTGTTGTTCGTCTAGTTGGCTTAGAGAGTCGACGAGTTGCGACGACGCGATACGACGTTTACGCGCGTTGTCATTCAAAAACTGTTTTCGCAATTACAATTGAAATATTCGGTTAGTTTTTTTTTGAATTTCTGTTGATTTTGGTGGGTACTTATTAAGAATTAATAAAAAAATTATGAAATATTTTTTTATATACAAAAATGTAAGTCTGTTTATATATTTTTATAAGCTTCTGAAGATGTTATAATAATACGAAACGTAGAAATATATAAAGCGTTTGTAAAAAGCGTTAAATATATTTTCAAAATATTTTTAGTAAAACTGGATATAACTTGTATTACAATTTTTTTTGTTCGATAAGGGCATAAGGATCTTGTGCTGATAAAGAAACTTTTTGAAATAAAAATTTTAAAAATATTTCAATTTTATACTACATTTTGTTTATTATTTAACAAAAATTATTGTTTTTACTGATTTTTCTTTTTACGATTTTTTAAAATTTGTTTATTATTAATGGTTCTTAATTAAAAATGTACAAAATGTGTATGCGTGATTTATTTGTTTGTTGAATCTTGTTCTCCAGATATTAATAGAAAAATCTTAATGGCATCAAAATTAATCTGACGTTTTCTAATATATATTTAGACTTGTTTAAGACTAATTTGCGCTAGCACCAATTTTAAATAAAACCTTGAAAATGACTAAAGATATCGACAAAACATTTTATGCATTCTTTAATTACAAGATTTTACTTTTTTTTCTTATTTTAATGAAGGTTAATTACATGCTAATTTATATTTTATTATTTATTTAACAAATGAGATAACTAAAAATAGATGTTGCCATTAAACAACTAAACTAAAATTTATTATCGTTAATATTTACCAAATATATTTTTATTGTTTATATATGATAGATATTTTTTTAATTAAATTAAAAATATAAGTCTATTCCGTCGGAGGTAATCTTGCCACCAATAATCCTATTCTATACCTGCTACGAAATAAAGATTATTAAATTACACAGGTAAACGTGCCACCAGAAAAAAGGGCATCTATAGTAGAATTCATGGCTTTATGAGAATAAAAAAATGCTAGAAAAACATCAAAGAAAGTCGGCAATAGATTACCTGATTGATTATTTTCTCCTAACCCTCGCGATGAAATCCTCTTGTGAAACAGGCTGTATACAAGGGAGGTGGTAATTTTTTTCTAGGGGGGGTAATCAGATTTTTAAACAAATATATGTATGTCTGTTTATACATTTCATATATTTTATAGATTTTTGATTTGAAGGTAAATATTGTTTTTAAAGAAGTTTTATTATATGCTCGGTTGCATTTTAGGTCTTGGACCTTCCACAGCTTTTTATGAAGAATAATTTTTATCTTAAAATTGATAATTAAAAAATTTTCCATATGCTGCGAACATAAGTGGACACACTGTATAACTTACACCATTTTTAATAAACATTGTATCAGGAACGAGTGAATTAAATGAAAAAAAAATATCCATTTTTGCGCTCTCACTATTTTTTTTAATAAAATTTTTATTCTTTCTATTTATTTTTATAAACATAAATATAGACATTTATTGATTTTATTTTATTAAAATTAATGTCTACAATTTACATATTTTTTTTTTCGCTTTTTAAATTCGTTTTTTTTTTCTCTGAAACTACTAAAAATAGAGAAGAACTGATCTATTGTTTGTTTTCCATTTTTGCGCACTCACCATTTTTTTTAATAAAATTTTTATTATGTGAATAATTATATTTATTTTTATTAACATGAATATCGAAATTTATTGATTTTATTTTATACAAATTAATGACTTTAATTTCCATCTTATTTTTTTCTTTTTCAGTTCTTTTTTTTCTGAAACTACTAAAAATAGCGAAAAACTGTTCTAATTTTTTGTTTCCCATTTTGGCGCTTTCACCATTTTTTTAAATAAAGTTTTTATTCTGTGAATAGGTTATATTTTTTTTTATTAACATAAATATAGAAATTTATTAATTTTTTTTTTATACAAATTAATGTCAATTTTTTCCATCTTTTTTTTTGCTTCTTTAATTCGTTTTTTTTTTCTGAAACTACTAGAAATAGAGGAACTGATCTATTTGTGTTTCCATTTTGCGCTCTCGCCATTTTTTGAAATTAAATTTTTATTCTGTGAATAGATTATATTTATTTTTATTAACATGAATATATACAAATTTATTGATTTTATTGTATACAAATTATTGTCTACAATTTCCATATTTTTTTTTTCACTTTTTAAATTCGTTTTTTTTTTGAAACTAATAAAAATAGAGAAGAACTGATCTATTTTTTGTTTCCCATTTTTGCGCTTTCACCATTTTTTTTAAATAAAATTTTTATTCTGTGAATAGATTATATTTATTTTTATTAACATGAATATATAGAAATTTATTGATTTTATTGTATACAAATTTTTGTCTACATTTTCCATAATTTGTTTTTCACTTTTTAAATTCGTTTTTTTTTTTTTCTGAAACTACTTAAAATAGAGAAGAACTGATCTATTTTTTGTTTTCCATTTTCGCGCTTTCACCATTTTTTAAATAAAATTTTTATTCTGTGAATAGTATTTATTTTTATTGACATAAATATAGAAATTTATTGATTCTATTTTATAAAAATTAATGTCGACAATTTCCATCTTTTTTTTTCTTTTTAAATTCGTTTTTTTTTTTCTGAAGCTACTAAAAATAAAAAAGAGCTGATCTATTTTTTGTTTCCCATTTTAGCGCTTTCACCATTTTTTTTAAATAAAATTTTTATTCTACGAATAGATTATTGAATATAGATTGATTTTATACAAATTAATTTCTACAACTTCTATCATTTTTTTTCGCTTTTTAAATTTTTTTTTCCTGAAACTACTAAAATAGAGAAGAACTGATCTATTTTTTATTTCTGCTAATTTTGTTAAATAATAAATGATGAGAAATATAAAAAAAAATTAAAGTAAATTTTTCTTGTCAATGTTTTTCTCTCCGATTTAAATGAAAATTGGAGTAAGGATAGAGAAAAAGAATTTGAATTTAGCGATGCCCTCTGTTATATTTTAATTCTTTTATTTAGTTTCATTTGTTAATATTTATTTATTATTATTATTATATTTGTAAAACATGTAGAACTTGCGCTCCCACCATTTATACAAAAATTAAATTTTTTTACTTTATTAATTATAAAATAAATGTTTTTAATAAGCATAATACGAAAAAATTTCTGCAATTTCCGTAGTTTTTTTTAATATATATTAAAAATTATAAAGAAAATTTAAATAAAAAAAAATCTTTGACTTGTTCTTTCGCTCTTCAACTTGGCTTCACTCCTATCATATTTTTTTTGATACTTTCTTCCAAATGCTTTTTTTAAATTCGAAGAAAATTTTCCTTCTCTCTCTCTCTCTCACCATCTATCTGCAATCTCATATTATTTTTACTATAAATGTAAAATTTTATAAAATCAAACGAATTATGTCAATTCGTTGTTAAAAGTGAGTTGTTTGTTAAATTTTTAAGTTGTGCCATAAAAAATGATATTTTTTTATATCTGATGTTTTATGTATTCACTTCTAGCGATTTTTATTTAATAACAAAAAGACGGTTCACATTCCAGATTGTTTTCTTTCTTTATATCCAATATCAAAATATTACTTTCCATTTCCGTGACAAATATTACTTTTAACCCTAAGAAAATATGAATTTTTCCATTTTTATAAGCGACTTGGTTGGTTTTTTTTACACAAAAATCAAAAATATCTAAAGATAATGTTTCAATAAACACCATTATTGTTTTATATTAAATAGTAGTTTTTAATAATTTTAGTTTTTTAATAATATAAATCCTAAAGGTTTCAAATATTTTTTGCAAATGTTCCCATTTTTTTCCTATTTTCTCTACTTTTCGCTTTTCTTCACTATTTTTCTGTTTCTTGCTACTTTTTTTATTGTTTTATCCCGTTTATACTTATTTTTTCATATTTTCCCCATTTTTCCCTATGTTTCACCCTATATTTTTCTATTTTTTACTTCTTTCCAAATTTTTTCTTATATTTTCCAATTCCAAATTTTAATTACAGGTATTTTTTCCAAATAATATTGTTCCACATTCTTCTAATAAAGACTAAAGATTAACCTATTTTAATATTTACATTTATTTAAATAACACCCTATATATTTCTACCTCGTGTCATAATATTCATTATTTTTTTATTATATTGTAACACATGTTGTATATTATTAAAAAAATTATCACTAATAAATGACTCAAAACTATGATCTAATTCAAGGTCATAATAATGCCTCATAAGACTTTAGGAAAGTTGGTGCCATCTATTAAGATGAAATCTGGCATATCCATGTGTCATCATCAGTTCTAAAATCCACATGTTACTTTACAGTTTTTGTTCATAAAAAATCTTTAATAATATTGACAATAAATTTATACAATTTATGTTATACATGCTGATTCAATTTCTAAAAGGTTAAACCCAAAAATTTTTATTAAAAAAATTGTTCGATTTTGTGAGTCACTCGGTATGTTAGTACTGGGTGACACAGGACTATAAACCAGTCTTATATCTTCTTTATTTTTAAATTACTCATGATTGAATAAAATGTTAAACGTATAGAAAATATAAAAAAAAAAATTATCAGGGTAGATGAATTTGGAGTGAGATAAATGGCCAAAAAACTAATTTATCCTGAAATATTGTAAGAAATTATTATTTTTAAACCTTTATTTATAAATATTGTTTACATAATGTGATGTACTAAGTGAAAATAAATCAATTGAAACAAAAAAAAAATCATTTTTAAATTTACAGTATTTTTAGAAAAAAAACTTAATACAAGTAGTGTAATAGTAATAGATAATCATGTAATACTAAAAATTAAAAAAAATAAATCTATGAAATAAATGACAGAAGTCATAATTATGAAAAAAAAATTGTTTTGTTATAGTGAAATGAATTTTAAAAATTTCTGGACAGAAAAATTAAAAATAAAATTTGAGTAACTGGAAATTAGCTACAATGGATTATTTAAGTCAAAAATGATATAAAAAATATGATTCATTTTAAATGAACCTAAAAGATTTTTATTTTTTTTTTTTTTATTGGAAAACATTTGAGAAATTTGAAATTTGCTACCAATGGAATATTTTAGTGTAAACAAACAATTGTTAAAGTCAAAAATTATAAAAAAAATTATTTTGTTAAAACGAAAGATTTTGTTTTACTTTTCTTAAGTACCTAAAATCGAAATTTGCTACATTATAACATTTTAGTATAAACAAATGTTTGCTAAAGTCAAAAATTAAAAAAAATTGACATACAGGGGGATAAAAGAATATTATTGATTTTTCTTGATGGAAACATTTTTAAAAAAATACAAACAATTGCCAAAGTCAAAAAGTATAAGAAACTATTTTGATTTGTTTAAAGTAAAAATATACCGGGTGGCTCAGTAGGTCGGGTCAAGTTCATATCTTCAGAGCGAATGAACGGATTATTTTAAAATTTGGGATGGTCATTCTAGACAGTCTCTTTTAATCTTTCATATACCTAAATATATTTTTTCTATTTTTTATTAAAATACATGATTTAAAAAAATAATTTTAAACATTTTTAATTTTTAATCTAAAAATTACAATTTTAATTTTAAAAAAATTTACAGTCTCATATTATTTTTCGATTGGTACAAGTTCCATTTTAATATCTTTAATAATTTAAAATTTATACAAATTAATTCAAAATTTTAATTAATTTTAAATCATTTTCAGCCATTTTTCTCGATTTCACAATTTTTTCATTAAAAAAAAGAAGAAAAATATCGCAATTGCAATGTTTTAATGATATTAATTTTTTACATAAAAAAATTAAATTGATTTAGAAAGAAATAAAAATTTTAAAGCGGATAATAATCATTATTTTATTAAATATATTATTCAAAATGAGAAATAAATAATTTTTTATGTTTTTTGGATCAAAATACAAGAATAGTTTTAAAAAATAAAAAATAATCAAAGTTTGTCTCAAAAAAATCAAAATTAACCTTTTTTAATTTTTTGCTATAAATTCTACTATTATTTTAGAATTTTAAAAAAATTCATACATACCCAATTATTATATTTTTTTTCATTATTTTTATTAAAACATGATTCAAAAAAAATTTATTTAAAATTTTTTATTTTATTTTTATAATTACAAATTTATTTGAAAAATTTAAAATAAATCAGATATTTACAGCTTTATATTATATTTCAGAAGGTAAAAGTTCCAAAATTTAAAATTATTTGAAGTTAATAATTTATTAAACACTAGAATGGGTACCTAAAAAGGGAGCGAGCCGAAGCAAAAATAGGAAAAAATATATTCTCAATTTTTTTTTTCTATTTTTCCTGTTTCCTTCTATTTTTTCCTATTTTTTCCATTTTCTCCTGTTTTTTATTGTTTTTTCTTTTCTTATTTTTTCTCATTTTTTCCTAGTTTTTCTTATTTTTTCCTATTTTTTTCTATTCCTACTTTTTTTATTTTCGCCTATTTTGCTATATTTTTTTCTATTTTTTCCAATTTCTTTCTATTTTTTTATACTTTTCCAATTTTCTCTTATTTTTTTGTATTTTTTCTATTTTTCCAAGTGTCTCCTATTTCTTCCTATTTTTTCCCATTTTTTCTATTTACACCTATTTTTTCTTATTTTTGTATCATATTTTTCATTCAAATTCATTTCATTATGATGGATATTTTTGATTCGTTTTTATTTTTTTGTAATTTGTTTATCCAGTATCAGCCAAACGGTTTGACCTGCTTGCATCGGGTATTTTTTTGACATCGTCAAACATTTGGGCCCGATATATTTTTGGTGGCCCTGAGTTAAAAGGCCCAAAGCTACACTCCTTGACACTCAAAACGAACCGATTCTACCCCCCTTGTCAACAAACACATAGAAAAAAAATCCCGAAGCAGTCGGTCAACCCGTTTGCAAGATATCATGACAACTACAGACGGACAGACACACAATACAATCTTATAAGAGGAGCTCGCTTCGCTTGCGCCGTATTTATTCAAATTAAGAGCTATATAATTGATCAAAATAAAAAGAAAAGTTTTACTTATTTTCTCATTGATACAAATAAATTTATAAGGACTATTTTATTTAATTAAATTGTAAATTTATAGGCATTATGACTTATATAACCCGACATTTAGTCGCCTTGTAATTCTTCGTAATATATCATGTGTTGTTAATATTAAATAATTCAATATACCTAGCAATTAAAATATTTCAATTCACATAAGTGCCTTCTTTTGAAATGATTTTCACGACTTTTATTAATTTGTGCGTATACGTTAGTTAAATATTAGTTTTACGACTTTGTTTAAGCAATTAGTTTTTTATTTAAATTTAAACAATCTGAATGTCATTATCAAATGAGTAATTTTGCAAAAAAAAATAGTTGCAGGTGATTGATAATTGTTGAATAAATATTTATATGGATTGTTAGACGCCAGTTACAATATACAGTGTGTTGATAACACATATAATAAAGTAATTATTTGGATTTTTTTTTGGTTCAGAATTTTTGTTCAATTATGTATATCTAAAAGTACTAATTGTTTCACTGTATCATCAATACTTTTGCCTATTTTCGATAATACTTTTGTTGTAAGTTAAAAAAATTAAATGCGGTGTAATTATTGCTGGATTTACCGGAATATCGTAAAAAAATATAGGATTTATTCGATAAAAATATTTTTTATTTCTGTTAAGTTTGCATTCAAAATATTTTAAGTTATTTAAAATTAACATATGGTTATTTAGCTTTAAGTATTATTTGGAAAATAATATGGTAATCGGAAACATTTTTTATAAGGTTTAGATTTTACTTTAATTTTTCATTATAACATGAATAGTATTTTGGGGTTTAAACTTGAAACACCCTGTATGTAACAAATATTTTATTAGCCTTGACGCGCCATCTTTCAAATTACGAGGTTTATTTTTCTTTTATCACTGTAAGATCTCACAATAGAAAAATAGCCATCGTACGTTCACGCCTTCAGTGTGTAAAAAAATCGAACCTGTTCCAAATGATCATTTATTATTCATTGAAATGATTAGCAGGTAGGTATCATACTGGGTGAGTAAAGGTAGCAAATATGTCAATAATATTAATATTTTTTTGAGTTATGTTCAAATTTATTTTGGTCATTTATAAAACTAACTCGACGATAAATATATTTAATTGAAATAAATACACAGCGACATCTCAATAACGGATTATTCATGCATAATATAACAGTGAATAAATATTTTTATTTAGATAATTTATACAAAATAAGTATCAATCAGAAACGAGGCAAAGTTGCCGAAATTACTAAAATATTATCAAAAAACTTGTTTAGCAAACAAACCAAAAATATTATTGAAGTAATAATTTAATATTAAAATAAACTATATACGCAAAATAAAAAAATATAAAAAAATCTGATTAAATATTATTTTATAAGTTCGTTGAAAATATTTGTACATTCAAAATAAAAAAGCTCATTAAAATAATTTGTCACAGTTTAAATAGAAATTTGGTCCGCACACCACGTGAGTTGCGTTGCTACAATTTAGGGAATTACCCAACGAAAATGTGCTTGTATTCTAATAAATTGAGTGTTAAAATTATTTTTTTGGTATTTTCCAGTTAAAGTTGAGAAATCCTACCCTATAGTCCAATTTTTTCTGCGCAGAATAGGGTAGAACACCACAAAACAATTATTCATTTGTGAACGAGATCTCGCCAATAGCAACTAAAAATATGCGGTTTTTTTTTCATATTATTTATAATATTTATTAGAAGAGCGCGTCTGTGCTACTTTTTATCAACTTTAGAATAAAGTTATCACTTTTTCAAAAAAAAAAAATTAAAAAAGTACCATATAGGCGCTCTGAAGAATTAAATATGAAATCGATAGGTGAATACCGCGGCTTCCTATCTTTAATATTAAAGGAGCGCCCGTCCAAAAACAATTTCAGGCAAGATAACATTAGTATTGGCGTCTTTTAAGAAAAACCCAACTGAAAAACAAATTGGAGCCTTAAATATTTTTTTACGCTCTTTGATAAGGTTTATTACGTTAAAAGGAATATTTCTAACTAAAAAAAATCGGTTGTGTCGCCATAAAAATTTCCCGACGATTATCCACGAATTCTTTATATACATTATTGTGTTAAAAGAAATCTTTCTGTCTAAAAATAAAACACTGAAAAATATTGTACCTTAAAAAAATCCTAATTAAAAAAAAATTGGTGCGTTAAATATTTTTTTACGCTCTTTGATAAGATTTATGGATTAAAAGAAATATTTCTGTCTAAAAATTAAAAAGAAAACACAGAAAATTTTTTTACCTTTAAAAAAAAATCCTACTTAAACAAAATTGGTACCTTAAATATTTTTTTACGCTCTTTGATAAGATTTATTGCGTTAAAATATTTGTGTCTAAAAATTAAAAAGAAAACACTGAAAATTTTTTTACATTTAAAAAAAATCCTACTTAAGAAAAATTGGTGCCTTAAATATTTTTTTTTGCTCTTTGATAAGATTTTTGCGTTAAAAGGAATATTTCTGTCTAAAAAAAACAATAAAAAATTTTGTACCTTAAAACAAATCCTACTTAAAAAAAATTGGTACCCTAACACGTTCAGTTCTGCGATTAATTTTGAAAATTGTCTCACACAATCATTATTCTTGAAAGTCCCTATGGATCAACAAGGTTCAGAATAATCTTTTTATTAACTGTTTCTAGTAACTGTCATAACAAAAGTTTAACTTCGTCTGTTGTAATTTTTTCACCAACTTTAAATTTATTCTCCACTCAGAACCGAAGAAATTATTAAAGCAAAAAAAATAAATTATCTTTAAAATACAAACATAAATAGTGGATAAAAAGAAAAAAGAAATATTTATTATCAACAGTAAATGTAATAATTTATAAAAAGTGTCTCACCAAGATAATAGAATCCTGTGACGAAGTCGGTTTTGGAGTTTTGGAAGTTCGGTTTTCTACTGTGGCTCATCTTAATAGTGTTTCCAGTTGTTCCTAGATAAAATTTAAACAAGTTACAAAGCGAAATAAAAAACAAAAAAAAATTTAAAACACCTCAAAATTTGAGGTTAGAAATTTTCAATAAATTTTAATAAATTTCCTGTTTAAAACATTAATTCCATTGAAAATAATAATTTGAAAAACAATTAAGCTCATAATAATATATTTTGTATGAATAATGTAAAATTAAAATAAAATTATATGAAATGTAGACAGCTTCGCAAGAGATCATAAAATTTTACGATTCGATTCTCGATTCAGGTTATAGTGGTATTTTTGCGGATTTTGTTAATGGTTGTTTTTAAAAATTTTAAAGAAATTTTGTGTCATTTTTTAAAAGTGAATATTTGTTTTACATAAAATAATTTTTTGTTGAAAAAATATAAAGAAACTTAAACATACAATAACAAACAAATAAATTCCAAATTAAAATTTTTCATCTATGAATCCTCGCTAAAGAGATCAGAGTACTCAAAAATAAATTTAAATACAACTTAAGTTCAAAATTGCTCCATTCCAGAATAGTACATAAGCGCGGATTGACTAAAAATATTTTTTCGCCTACCTTATGTGAAAATGAATCATATCAGCCCTAAAAAAATGGCTCAAAGTAATATTTATGGTCCCCTGGGATGCAAAAGTCATAACTACACTATTTTGTAATTTTTCACTATATCTAGACACGTTTCACATAAATTTTCATTAAACGTCAGTGTAAATTAAAGTCTGAAATCAAGACAACAAATCTGTAGAATATTTGTCTTATATTTTCCTTCTTTTTTTTGTTTTTTTGGTAGGCGAAAAACAGTTGCGTGTCACACATGCAGAAAATAAGCTTTAGCAGTCCCTAGCTATTATCTGCTCTCGGTTCGCTTCTCTCGTTCGTGAGACAAAATATTCTATTATTCACTAGTGAGAAAAAAATGTATTTTATCCACTCATTTTAGTGGATAAAAGTAGTATTTTGTCAACGAAATTGGAAAAAATATTTATATATAAAAAGTAACCAAGTACAAGTAAAATATTATCGAAACACACTTTTCATTATTTTACGTAATATTGTAATTTAAATATTCTTCTTTTATTACTTTGTTTAGTATTTTGTATAATTATTGTATAATTCGCTATGGTTATTGTCATCACATAAATAAACTATTATTAGCACTAAAAACAATATATATAAATTTAATATAAACATTTTTTTGGATAATGGAAAATCTAGGGATATTTTAAACACTTTGTATACATATTTAATTTAAATGGTTATTTGCAGAGTCATATCGGTACTGTTTGGATCATTTTAATTATAATTTCAAAGAAGCCAGTTATGGATGCCAAGTTTATAATATTCTATACAAGACTAAATAAATAAACTCTAATAAATAATAGCTTATTGATTTTTAAAATTAACTATTAATTAATTGAATTTAAATGAAAAGAATAAATATAAAAATCATTGCTAAATACATTGCTTCATCACACTTTAAGTAATAATTTAAAAATCGGTAAAATGAGACTAATTGGCTATTAATAAAATTAAATAACAAAAAAGAGTCGTGAAAGATTTAATAATTATTTTATTGTTATATAATTTTTTATTATTCTATAGAATATATACATTAATTAAAAAGCACAAATTTAAGCACCGCAATTTTAAAGGATCAATGCCATTGGAAATGGTTTAGATCAAAATTTTCCTAGACAATCTATAAGAAAAGTTAGACAAACTCTAAAGATTGGGAAATTTATAAAATTAGTTGTAAAAAAAATCCTGTCGGTAGGGTCGACAGGGCGAGGTAGATTTTTGTTGTCTAAATTTGACTTTTTCATCCTTCCCCACTACAGGATATTTTCAAAAATGGGAGATATAATTTTTTTAAATTTCTACCCTTTCAGTTCCATCCATGAAAAAGTTATAAGCAAATTTATTTTATAATAATTAAAACATGAAAAAGTCCAATGACAAAATAGTGAAATTATTTTTTTTTAATTTCAACCCCCTCCAGTTCCACCGCCGTAGGATGAAAAAGTTTCAGATAAATTAATTTTGTAATAATTATAATATAAAAAAATGTCATGACCTGTTTCAATATTTTAAAAATGGCGGATATATGAATTTTTTAAAATTTCAACCCTCTCCAGTTCCACCCATGAAGATCAGATCGAAAAAAGTTTCAAGCAAATTAATTTTATAATCAAAATGACTTGTTTCAATATTTTCAAAAATTGCGGATTTTTTTTTCACTGATTTTTAATAATTGTTTATTAAATATGTTTTTTTGGTTTCGGATGATTGTTAAAAGCTATTAAAATTATTCTGCGTCGTGGAGACCTTATGACAGTTATACTTGAAATATCCAATTAGTATCACAATAAAAAAGATGAAAATTCTCTAACAAAAGTTTTGCTATCCAATGAAGACATTCTTTCCACTTGATCAGTGTTTTAATATGTTGATTTCATGCTATTTAGTTGTTAAATTCCGTTAATTTAAGAATAATTTATCGTGCCAGCCACTCCTCAATAAATCTTTCTCGTGGCAATATTTTATTCTTTAGGAGGTTTAGTATAAACTTTTTTGACTTAACAATGCAATATTTTTATTTGATGTAAACGGGAAAAAAGTATTAAGTAAAAACTATCTCATGGATTTTTAAAATTATGATTCCAGATTTGAATTCAACATAAAAATTAAACAAAAAATTGTATCACGAAAAGTTTGTTATAGGGTATCAAATTTTTAAAATTATTGATATTTTTTCTTATTTGTCTAAAATTAAAAATTCAAATACCAAATTTAGATTCAGTAAAAAAAAATTACTAAAAATTGAATTACGTAAAGTGCTTATAGGGATCTAAAATTTTAAAATTTGTGGATTAAAAGTTGGTCTTGGTAATGATATTTTGCACATTTTCAATTGATTTTAAAATACAAAGAAATAATTTTTGGTCTTTTATCACATTTTTTATTCCCCTAGTTGTATCTACAGTAGTGAAAAATATTTGATATATATTAAACCTGACGTTTTGGCTCTCGAATATCTCGAAAACTGTTTAAATGATATTGACGGAATTTGACAATCATGATGAGTCAAAACATCTACAAAAAATAAAATTTTGATTTACTTTATATTTAAAAATAATGATTCTGATAAAATTCCAAATAAAATGTAAATTCGAAATATTTTATGATTTTTAACTGCACATCATAAAATCAATAAGAATATTTTTAGAAAAAAAGAAACAAAAACCGGCATCCACTCCTGATTAATAAAGATAAAAATCGAGAAAATGTAAGAATTGAAAAAAGTTGAAGGAATAAGATACAGATACAAAGGATTCAAGTCTGATACTTACCGGGTACCGGAAGGGCTGATCCGATCCTGCTCAAATTCAATATAGTTTTTCCCTGGAGAAAACTAACTAGTAAACTGATAACCAGTACTTGATCGGAGTTTTCGATCCAGACTTATAGCCTTTATATCCAAACACACGGATAGACGTCTGGACAGATTTTTTTGTAATTTCAGAATCTAAAAAGTAGGGGTAAGAATTTTTTTCGCCAACAAGAAATTAATATTAAGGCTTTTGGGTCTCAATAATTTACTAGAAATAGAAAATAGATTATTAATAGCAATAAATATGTCCTAAATATTTAACGCTACTACTAATTACACTAACAATTAATCGTATGTACATGTAAAAATGTTATGTTTTGTTCTAAATCTAATTGATAAAATATTGATGGATAATAAATAACAAATGCTAATTCACTTGATTATAATTAATTGTATGATAATAATACAAACATACAAAATTATTATTTACTCATTTATACTAATATCTTAAATCAGAATACATAGTTGAAATTGAAAAGTTTATCCAAAACCAATTCAAATAAAAATAGATTTATCTTTTATTTATATTCGATAATAAATTCCCAATCTAATATTTTATACAAATTTTTTTATTACGTAAACTAATTGCCAAAAGTCACTTCAATGACTAGAAATTAAAAATATGTAAATATGTTTTGTAGTCTTATATTCTAAATGTCAAATTTTTTTTCAATATAAATAGGAAGTTCATTATAAAAACCGATTAGTCCAACAACCAGAGGTTCAGCACATTGTCACTGATGAGTCCTTAAAGGACGAAACAGTTGCCTGTTTAAAGCCGGATGCATAGTTTTTAAAATTCACATATACAAGTTAGAAATAACTTATTTATTTCTACTAGTCATTGGGGCCATCTTGCGGTTACTAATTAGTACCGGCACCTTACTTCAATAAAGGACAATTTTTTTTCAGAATTTGGAAAAAAATTCGAAAAATTGAATATATCTCGTTTTTTGTTATTTTTCTCCAAAGTCCACAATTATATCTCCAATAATTTCAAAAAAATCTCACTTATTGTTAAAATAAATGTGAAATTTATAATTCAGGATTATTTCTAAAATTTTAAAAAATTCTGAAATTTCAAAAATTGCTCTTAATTGCAAAATATATCATTTTTTTGATGATTCTGGACTTGAGTCCCGGGAAAAATAATTTTTAAAGACAAATTTTTTTCAGGACGTGAAAAGAAATCGATTAATTGAATATTTCTCGATTTTGTTATTTTTCTCTAAAATCCACAATTATATCTCCAACATTTTTAAAAAAATCTCACTTATAATAGTTTTTGTTAAAATAAATGTGTAATTGATAATATAGCATTATTTCTACAATTTCAAAAAATTCTGAAATTTCAAAAATTCCTCTTATTGCCAATTAGATCAATTTTTTGATCATTCTGGATTGGAGTTCCTGAAAAATGATTTTCAAAGACAAATTTTTTTCAGGATTTGAAAAAAAATCGATTAATTGTATATTTCTCGATTTTCGAAATTTTTCATAATTCAGCATTATTTCCGAAATTTCAAAAAACTGAAATTTCAAAAATTGCCCTTATTGCAAAGTATATCATTTTTTTGATCATTCTGGACTTGGGTCCTTGGAAAAATGATTTTCAAAGACAAATTTTTTTCAGGATTTGAAAAAAAAATCGAATAATTGAATATTTCTCGATTTTCGTAATTTTTCATAATTCAGCATTATTTCTGAAATTTTAAAAAACTTTGAAATTTCAAAAATTGCCCTTATTGCAAAGTATATCATTTTTTGATCATTCTGTTGAGTCCCTGGACAAATGATTTTCAAAGACAAATTTTTTTCAGGATTTGAAAAAAAAATCGAATAATTGAATATTTCTCGATTTTCGTTATTTTTCTCTAAAATTCACGATTAGTTTGCAATATTTTCAAAACAATCTCACTTATAATAGTTTTTGTTAAAAAAAATGTTTAATTTAAAATTTAGCATTATTTCTTAAATTTCCAAAAATTCTGAAACTTCAAAAATTGCTCTTATTGCCAATTAGATCAATTTTTTGATCATTCTGGATTGGAGTTCCTGAAAAATGATTTTCAAAAACAAATTTTTTTCACGATTTGAAAAAAAATCGATTAATTGTATATATCTCGATTTTCGTAATTTTTCATAATTCAGCATTATTTCTGAAACTTCAAAAAACTTTGAAATTTCAAAAATTGCCCTTATTGCAAAGTATATCATTTTTTGATCACTCTGGACTTGAGTCCCTGGACAAATGATTTTCAAAGACAAATTTTTTTCAGGTTTTGAAAAACAAATCGAATAATTGAATATTTCTCGATTTTCGTTATTTTTCTCTAAAACCCACAATTTTATCTCGAAATATTTTCAAAAAATCTCACTTATAATTGTTTTCGTTAAAATAAATATGAAATTTATAATTTAGCATTATTTCTGAAATTTAAAAAAACTTTGAAATTTCAAAAATTGCCCTTATTGCAAAATATATCATTTTTTTGATCATTCTGGACTTGAGTTCTTGGAAAAATGATTTTCGAAGACAAATTTTTTTCAGGATTTGAAAAAAAATGTAATAATTGAAAATTTCTCGATTTTCGTTATTTTTCTCCAATATTTTCAAAAAATCTCACTTATAGTATTTTTAATTTTATATTGAATGCCATTGGTATCATTTTGTATAATTTTTTTTATAAGATTTAAAAAAAATTAAAACTTATAATTCAGCATTATTTATGAAATTGCAAAAATTTCTGAAACTTCAAAACTTGCTCTTATTGCAAAGAGATCATTTTTTTGATCTTTCTGGATCTATAGGACCCCTGGAAAAATGATTTTCAAAGAAAAATTTTTTTCAGGATTTGAAAAAAAATCGATTAATTGTATATATCTCGATTTTCGTAATTTTTCATAATCCAGCATTATTTCTGAAATTTGAAAAAACTTTGAAATTTCAAAAATTGCCCTTATTGCAAAGTATATCATTTTTTTGATCATTCTGGACTTGAGTCCTTGGAAAAATGATTTTCAAAGACAAATTTTTTTCAGGATTTGAAAAAAAAATCGAATAATTGAATATTTCTCGATTTTCGTAATTTTTCATAATTCAGCATTATTTCTGAAATTTTAAAAAACTTTGAAATTTCAAAAATTGCCCTTATTGCAAAGTATATCATTTTTTGATCATTCTGTTGAGTCCCTGGACAAATGATTTTCAAAGACAAATTTTTTTCAGGATTTGAAAAAAAAATCGAATAATTGAATATTTCTCGATTTTCGTTATTTTTCTCTAAAATTCACGATTAGTTTGCAATATTTTCAAAACAATCTCACTTATAATAGTTTTTGTTAAAAAAAATGTTTAATTTAAAATTTAGCATTATTTCTTAAATTTCCAAAAATTCTGAAACTTCAAAAATTGCTCTTATTGCCAATTAGATCAATTTTTTGATCATTCTGGATTGGAGTTCCTGAAAAATGATTTTCAAAAACAAATTTTTTTCACGATTTGAAAAAAAATCGATTAATTGTATATATCTCGATTTTCGTAATTTTTCATAATTCAGCATTATTTCTGAAACTTCAAAAAACTTTGAAATTTCAAAAATTGCCCTTATTGCAAAGTATATCATTTTTTGATCACTCTGGACTTGAGTCCCTGGACAAATGATTTTCAAAGACAAATTTTTTTCAGGTTTTGAAAAACAAATCGAATAATTGAATATTTCTCGATTTTCGTTATTTTTCTCTAAAACCCACAATTTTATCTCGAAATATTTTCAAAAAATCTCACTTATAATTGTTTTCGTTAAAATAAATATGAAATTTATAATTTAGCATTATTTCTGAAATTTAAAAAAACTTTGAAATTTCAAAAATTGCCCTTATTGCAAAATATATCATTTTTTTGATCATTCTGGACTTGAGTTCTTGGAAAAATGATTTTCGAAGACAAATTTTTTTCAGGATTTGAAAAAAAATGTAATAATTGAAAATTTCTCGATTTTCGTTATTTTTCTCCAATATTTTCAAAAAATCTCACTTATAGTATTTTTAATTTTATATTGAATGCCATTGGTATCATTTTGTATAATTTTTTTTATAAGATTTAAAAAAAATTAAAACTTATAATTCAGCATTATTTATGAAATTGCAAAAATTTCTGAAACTTCAAAACTTGCTCTTATTGCAAAGAGATCATTTTTTTGATCTTTCTGGATCTATAGGACCCCTGGAAAAATGATTTTCAAAGAAAAATTTTTTTCAGGATTTGAAAAAAAATCGATTAATTGTATATATCTCGATTTTCGTAATTTTTCATAATCCAGCATTATTTCTGAAATTTGAAAAAACTTTGAAATTTCAAAAATTGCCCTTATTGCAAAGTATATCATTTTTTTGATCATTCTGGACTTGAGTCCTTGGAAAAATGATTTTCAAAGATTTTTCAGGATTTGAAAAAAAAATGTAATAATTGAGAATTTCTCGATTTTCGTTATTTTTCTCCAATATTTTCAAAAATTCTCACTTATAGTATTTTTAATTTTATATTGAATGATATTGGGTATAATTTTGTATATTTTTTTTATAAGAGTTAAAAAAATATAAACCTTATAATTCAGCATTATTTATGGAATTGCAAAAATTCCTGAAATTTCAAAAATTGCTCTTATTGCAAAATAGATCATTTTTTTGATGTTTCTGGATCTAGGATCCCTGGAAAAGTGATTTTCAAAGACTATTTTTTTTTGATTTCAAAAAAATAATAGAATATTAGAATATTTCTAAATTTTCGTTATTTCTCTCTAAATTCCACAATTATATTGAAAAAAAATTGAAAAAAAGTAGCTTATATTATTTTTAATTTTCGTTTAAATGACGTTGGGTTCAATTTAATACCTTGTCTATTATAATAATCATATTTTTTATATCTGTAATAATTTCTTTATATCCGTTGGTTGAACATTTTTTTATAGATCCTTAACTCTCTATTGCTTGATTAATAAGGTATTAAACAACTCAAATTTTATTAATAGAAAATAGTAAGAAATCAATTAAAATTTATTGATGTTTTTCTTCGAGATTTTTCAAAGTGTCTTCAATAAGAGTCCATAAATATTTTCTGTTTTTTTATCATAATTACACAAATATTTTTCATCAGATTAAGATATGATCTTTAAGATCAAATAAAGATTTTCCATCACATTATCTAAAATATTTACATAGTTTCTCGCATACACAAAAGTTTCTGGATTTTTATTTTAAAGGAATAAATTTATTTTATTTAAAAAAACTACTAATAAAAAATAATTTAAAATTCTAGATATAAAGTATTGATCGTATCGTTCAGTTCTAAATATTCGTATTTGAACTGTTGATTCTTTCCACACAAAAGAAACTATAACAATAATAAATGTAGATGAATACATTTTTTTAATCCAAAATTCTACACATTTAGAAGCAACAAAAGATTAAATTAAAATTAAAAAAGATGTATGTAATTATCGATAATTAAATCTTTTAAATTATATTTTGATTAGAAAGTGTTAGAATAGATTTGATTTTTATTGATCGCCAATCATATATCTTTTTTCTGTATAAATACTTATATATACAGATCATGGTAATCAAACAAACTACACTCTAAATTAGTTTCATACATCAATAAAATGATAATAAAAACCTGTGAACTATTGCGTGATAACTTATACAGTTTAACGTAGTAATAAAATTAATAATAATTTTTAATAAGACCACGTTTTTCCTTGAAAAAAAAACAATAAAAATTTTCATTTTATAAACTTTATGTACCAATACTTAAAAGTTAATGGTTAGTTAAATAGTGAGTCATCATAATTTTTATAAAATGAAGAATAATATTTTACAGCTTTTTTAAAAATGGAATCAAAAATTAATAATTTTTGAATTTTACAAAATTATGTAAGTTCAAAATGTGTGTTTGAAATATTCTGGGCTACTTTCACAACCCATCTCCGAGAAGGGAAAGTATTATTGTGAACGAGCTAAAAAAAATTTTCGAGATAAAGGTGGAAATATTCATTTTTAGGTCACCTGAGATGAATAAGACCATTTGCAGATGGAAGTCTGTCTGTCTGTCTGTCTGTGTGTATTCTTCCACGATAGAAGCCACACCTTTAATCCGATTGAGCTGAAATATGGTATATGGGTTTGAGTTACCCGTCGGAAGAACCCATAAGTTTTTGTACGACATCTGTCAAACGGAAGTGCCACTGTCAAAAAATGACAGATGCAATATGTCACGGAATTTGACTTCCAATATGTCATTTGAAAGCCCTTGAAAAACTTTATTCAGAACAGTCATAATAATTTCTGTCACTTGTCAAAAATGAAAAAAGTTTGAAACTTTAACACTAAATATCTGAAAAAGTATTCATCTCTGGACACAACTGATTTTTTTTCTTGTTATATCAAATTTTTTTGTTTTTTTCCTATTTTATGTGTGAAAATATGCATTTTTATTGTTTTTTTTTTAGTTTTCTTGTATGGAAAAATGCATGCTTGCTTTTTTTTCAATTTATGTGTAAAAAACGCATTTTTGCTGTTTTTTCTGGGTTTTTTTTTATGTGGAAAAATGTAATCTTGCTTTTTTACAAATTTATATATGAAAAAATGGGTTTTTGCTGTATTTTCCAATTTTTTTTGTTGAAAAATACATTTTTGCGGTTTTTTCCAAGTTCGAGTGTGCATTCGTGCTTCTGTCTTCTTTTTCGAATTTGTTAAAAAAATGCGTTTTTGCTGTCATTTTCAATTTTTTTGTGTGGAAAAATACATTCTTGCGTTTTTCCCAATTCATGTATGAAAAATGCATTTTTGCTGTTTTTTCTAGTTTTTCGTGTAGAAAAATGAATTGTTGCTTGTTTATTTTTAAATTTGTGTGAGATAATATGCACTTTGCATTTTTTCGAATTTGAATAAAAAAAATGTATTCTTGCTTTTGTTTTTTTTTAAATTTGTGTAAAAAAAAGTATGCTGTTTTGTCCAATTGTTATGTATAAAAAATCCATTCTTGCTTTTTTTCCAAAGTATGTGTGAAAAAAAAACGCATTTTTGCTGTTTTTTTCCAGTTTTTTATGCATTCTTGCTTTTATACCAATTTATATGTAAAAAAATGCATTTTCGCTTTTTTCAACATTTGTCTGTGAAAAAATACTTTTGAATTATTTTCTAGTTTTTTTTCTGAAATACTGTGTTTTTTATTTAATTTTTTTCAAATTCGTGTGCAAGAAAACGCATTCCTGTTTCTATTGTTTTTTTAAATTTTTGTGAAAAAAATGCATTCTTGATGTTTCTTTCATATTCAAGTGTCGAAAAAATGTATTGTGAACGAGCTAAAAAATTTTTTCGAGATAGATGGAAATATACATTTTAAGATAAGGTCCCCTGAGGTGATTAAGACCATTTAGTCTGTCTATCTGTGTGTTTGTCTGTCTGTGTGTATGCTTCCACGATAGAGGCCACACGTTTAATCCGATTGAGCTGAAATTTGGTATATGGATTTGGGTTATCCAAAGGAAGAACCCATTAGTTTTTGTACGACATCTGTCAATATGTCTGTAAAAATATTCGTCTCTGGATACTCGTCGGGAAAGTTTTGGGGTGACACAACCGATTTTTTTTTAAATTTTCAATAGTGGTACCTTCAACCATATATACTATGTAATCGCGTCTTGCTTATGTTTAAATTGTGACCAACATTATCTATCAGAGACGACGTTTAAATGTTGCCAAGTTGCCACAAAACATCCTTATTTAAATTTATTACATCCCCTTCCACCCAACATTATTCCCGGATCTGCCACTGGAATAAATATCCCTAAATTCAACCAATACTTCTTGAAGAAGTTAACATCGATTTTAAAAGATATAAAATTTCAGGAAGTCAAATTCCTCTATTACAATAGACCATCTTGTTGTTAGAAAAACTATAATCTAATAATAAATTTTTATCGGCCACTAAATTTTATTAATATTAAATTATTTCCTTGTAATTTACTCTTTATAGTTTTGAAGGTGATTATGTGAAGGTTATAATAAACTTAATTTCAGTAAAATATTTAATCAAATAGAAATAGACTATGAATTGGTTTTCTGTAAGTGTAATTGGTAGATCAAAGGATACAACATTTAGTAATCATTTTTGATTTATATTTAACCTGCATCTATAATTTCGTTATAAATAGGAAAACCATAAAATAAATAAGTAGTTATAAATACTTACTACCAAATATTTAAAATTTTTGTTAACATTAAATCGATTAACATAAAAATGTATTTATATATAGATTCATATTAAACTAATCAAAATAACGATCTATTTCATAGAAATTTTTAATTTTAATTTTAATTCAATCCTTCCTCTACGCTCTAGAAAATAGAAAAATATAAATACAAATAGATGCAAACGAAGTTTATTATTTCTAAATAAATCTGACTACCTAAGACAATTTATTTTTTCAAGGAAATATTTTAGGTCTTATAAAATACCCTGTATTTTTACTGATAAAATTGCTATCCTAAACTGTAAAATTATACGTAACCAGAACACAATGAAATGGTGATTCCCTATTTTTCTTGAAAACATTTAGGTTTCAAATTTCCAATAAATCTATCAAGAGACGAAATGTCTGGACATACTTTTATTTTATTATTTTCAATGATAGTATATTGTAAATACATAATCTAATAAAGAATAAAACAACTTGAAGTTATACCAGAATAAAAATTTTAATATTTGACATACAGTCTGAAAGGCTACATGTTTCGGTCTACACGACCATCATCAGGCCTATAGGACATTGTGAAATGACATTAAAAGTATTAAAAATTAAAAACTTACTAATAACAAATTATATCCAAAGGGAAGATATATAAAATTACATAGGTATGAAAATAAACTTAACTAATACATGATAAAATGATAAATATAACAAACAGCTACTTAACATTTAAATAAATAACAACATAATCTATTGTTGGTTAATTAATATTTTCTGCAATAAATATTTAGTTTGTTTTTAAAAATAACTTGAATTCTAATATATCTCAACTTTACAAAAATACTTCTCCTGCTTCATTGTCAGTATATTTTTAAACATAAATTTGCTCTCGTAAATATATAATCCGATCGCGAAGTTAAAATGAAGACTTGGATCAATCACTTATGGGCACTTAAAAAAAATCGGAAGCTTAAAATTTGATTAATGGAACCAGGAATACTTTAACTATGGCCTAATATGCCATTATTGTATACACAAGAATGGAAATAAAAAAAGAAAAAATGTGCGTATATTCCTGAAAGAAACAGTAATTAATAAAATCGTTTCCTAAAGAATGTTATAAGTTAACTTTTTTTTCATTTTTTATGATTTTTTTTTTTAAGAAAGGGAAATAGTGAAAGGAAGTTAGTTGTAAGAAAGTCATAAAAACCTGCACGGGTTTCTCGAGCTTGATTGATTTGAATGGAGTGAAGAGAATAGTCAAAAAAGTAAGGAAAAAAAGTGGAAAAAAGTTTGAAAAATACAAAAAAATAGTAAAACAAAATCGGTTGTGTCGCCCCAAATCTTTCCCGACGAGTATCCACGACTGCTTTTTTAGATATTTAATGTTTAAAGTTTTAAAATTTGACATTTTTTTATTTTTGACAGGTGACAGGTAAAGAAATTGTTTTGACTATTCTGAATAGAGTTTTTCAAGGGCTTTTAAATGACATATTGGAAGTCAAATTCCGTGACAAATTGCTTCGGTCATATTTGACAGTGACACTTCCGTTTGACAGATGTCGTACAAAAACTTATGGTTTCTTCCGACGGGTAACCCAAACGGATATACCAAATTTCAGCTAAATCGGATTAAACGTGTGGCCTCTATCGTGGAAGAAGACAGACAGTCAGACAGACAAACAGACAGACAAACTTTCATCTGGAAATAGTCTTAATCACCTTAGTTTAGGTTAGGTTAAGATAAAAATGGATTTTCCATTTTTATCTCGAAATTTTTTTTTAGCTCGTTCACAATACTTTCCAAAAAGTTCCACATTTTGTAAAAATATCAAAAATTTCAAGAACTGTGATAAAAATTTCAGAAACTATGATAAAAATTTAAAAAAATTCAGTCAAAAATCTCTTTACTGTCAGGAAATTATTGATAAATTTTGACAAAAATTTAAAAAACTTCAATCAAAAATGTGTAAATATTTCAAAAATTTTAAAAATGTAAAAATTTCAAAATTTTGTAAAAATGTCAAAGGTTCCATGTTTTGTAAAGTTTTCAAAAATTTCAAGAACTGAGATTAAGAATTTCAGGAAATTTGATAAAAATTTAGGAAATTTGATAAAAATTTAGGAAATTTGATAAAAATTTAATAAATTTGATAAAAATTTTTCAATAAAAAATAACTAGATGTTTCAAAAATTTCAATAAAAAAATCTAGATTTCAAAAATTTCAAGAACTTTGATAAAGAATTTCAGGAACTGTGATAAAAATTTTAAAATTTTCAATAAAAAATCCAAATATTTAAAAAAAATTTAAAAATGTGTAAAAATTTTAAGATTTTGTAATAATTTCAAAAGTTTCAATAAAAAAACTATAAAAATTTTAAAAACGTGTAAAAGTGTAAAAATTTCCAGATTTTGTAAAGATTTCAAAAATTTCAAAAACTTTGATCAAAAAATTCAGGAATTTTGAAAAATACTTAAATATTTCAATGAAAAATATGTAAATTTTTTATAAAAATTTTAAAAATGTAAAAATTTCAAGATTTTGTAAAAATTTGAAAATTTTTAATCAAAAATCTATAAAAATTTAAAAAAACCGGTTGTGTCGCCCCAAAACTTTCCCGACGAGAATCCACATATACTTTTTCAGATATTTATAATTTTTTTATTTTTGACAGGTGACTGTTGCAGAAATAATTTTAACTGTTCTGAATAGAGTTTTTCAAGGGCTTTCAAATGACATATTGGAAGTTAAATTCAGTGACATATGGCATCTGTCATTTTTTGATAGTGACACTTCCGTTTGACAGATGTCGTACAAAAATTAACGGGTTCTTTCGACGGGTAACTCAAGCCGATATACCAAATTTCAGCTCAATCGCATTACACGTGTGGCTTCTATCATGGAAGAATACACACAAACAGGCAGACAGACAAACAGACTTCCATCTGGAAATGGTCTTAATCATCGCATGTGACCTCAAAATGGATATCGGGAAAGTAAAATATTGAAAAAATAGAGTGCGAAAAAGTTCCTTTTCCTATCCAGAGCATTCACATCAATCAAGATCAAAAAACCCGTGCATCTAAGTTTCTTCCAACTCCCAAACTCATTTCCGTTTTCTAAAAAAAACTGATTTTTTTAATAATTTCTTAAATTTTTTGAAGAAGGGGAAACTATTTTAAGGGGAATTTAGTCAGAGGGAAATCATAAACAAATAGATGTACGCGCTTCTTAAGCTTCATTGTATATTAAATAAATTGGTAAAAAGTATAGCGGAAAAAGAGTGGGAGGTAGGGAAAAAGATTTAAAACATAAAGAAGATAGTAAAGGAAATAAAATTATTTATAAGTTCCTCCCAACTATCCTTTCACCAACTTTTAAAATAAAACTGTTTTTTTTTATAATTTTTTAATTTTTTTTTTAACAATGGTAAAAAATTGGAGGAAAGATAGTTAGAGGAAAGTCATAAAAAAATAGTTGTACGGATTTTTCGATCTTAATTGAAGTCATGAAAAAATAGATGCACGGATTTCTCAAGTTAGATGGATTTGATTGAAAAAAGAGTTTAGGAAAAAGTAGAAAAAAAGGTTTCACACGTAAAGAAAATATTGAAAAAATTGAAAAAGTGAAAAAACAAAGGTTTGACACGTAAAGAAAATAGTGAAAAAGTATAGTAATATCCTTTTCAAAACTCGTTTCCCCTTTCTAAGAAACAACTGTTTTTTTTTCTCAAATATTTACATTTTTTAAAGTAGGGGAACTATTGGAGATAGTTGGAGGGAAGTCATAAAACAGTAGATGCACGGGTTTATAAATGATTGATAAAAAAATAGTAGAAAAAAGAGTGGAAGATAAAAAATTGGAAGAAAGGTTTAAAACATAAAGAAAATAGTAAAAAAGTAGGGAAAATAGATTGAGGAAAAAGTTTCTTTCACTATTCGCAACCAAATCAATCAAAATTGAGAAGCCCGTGCATCTAATATTTTTATAAGTTTCGTAACTATCGTTTCCCTAACTCAATTTCCCTTTCGAAAAAAAATTTTTTTCCAATTTTTTTTGAAGGTGAAACTATTAGGGGTAAATGCCCCGGATATTGTATAAAATCCACAATCTATATAGGCAACAGGTTGTAAGTTAGTTACTTTTTTATTACGAATATTTCTAATATCGAATTATTTAAATCGAACATTTTTGGAGTCATGCACATTTATATTTATTTAATAATAAAGTGGCATGTCTGAAATATTTTTAAAACTAATATAAGATTTATCAATAATCTATATAAAATGTAAAACTATCTAATGGTTTTATATATTTTTCTTTTAATTAATTAAGTGCTATATAGAAACTTACATTTTATAGAATATTTCATGATGTAAAAATGTATCAACAAGATCAACAGAAATATTTATAAATCGGTATGCAATAGAGCTAACTTTTTGATATTCAATTAACCACATCGCGTATAAAGTGATTATACAACTATAAAACTAGTGAAGTATCTCTTCAAATGGTTTCCAGCATGTGGCAGTCAAATTTTATTACCCTTATCGCTGTTTATTTGGTAAGTACTTTTTTATGTTTTTTTTTTTATATCGATTAAGTCATCTTTTTCGGATAATTTTTTATTGCAAAATTCGTCATTTTTTAATTGTAGAGCAAATGTAATTCAATATGTTATTTTTAAATTAAAGTACATAAAATAAAACAAGTTATTCTAAGCCAAGAATAGTGACTTACATTTTTTAACCCTAAAAAAATATACTAATAAATTTAGATACAATAACTTAAATATTGAAAGGAAGAAGAAAATACATAGGATGATTTGGCAAAAAATGACGATTATTTGAAAAAATACATGTTTTGTCCAATTTTTGAGAATTCAAGGATTTTTTCGTTATATTTTGTATTTTTGGTACAACAAACTAAGCAGTGCAGTCCAAACGTATCAAAAATTCACTTTTATATATAAAAAGAGAAAAAAAACAATTTCGCTCTTACATCTCTATTCGGCAAAATTTTTTGTATTAATTATTTTTAGTTTGAATCCGATATATAAGATCCAAATGAAACTAGAAAGGAAACCACTTTCCTGTTATAAATATCAGGGTGGGGGGGGTGAGATTGAGGATGACTTCCATAGCTTTGGTTGGTGTAGTTATGTTGAGACATGCTGTTCTTTGAATTTGTTCTAGTTTACAAATAGTTGTCTGTTGTTGGGTCTTTTGTTACCAGACGACCGTACCCTATGTTAGCATAGATCTTATGATGGCCGTGTACGTCCATTAAACGACTCTGAGGGAAAAACCCGCACTTCGACAGCATTGTTCATAAGCAATGTATGCTTTTTTGACTCTATTTTCTAGGTGCGAGTTCCAGGTTAACTTGCTGTCAAAGGTGCATCCTAAGTATTTCACCTCTATTGCGAAGTTGTTTTACGAAGTTCTATCTTCTTGGGATTGATAGACAGTGAGTGGTTCTCGCATCACTGTTCAATTATTCTGAGAGCTAGCTGCATTATTACGCAGAGTTTGTTCTCGAGTGGTCATTATTGAGGCGGCTGATGAGAATCTCCAAGAACATGTTCGACAGAAATAATAGCACCGCTCCCTGTGGACATCCCCCCGCAACCAAGCCCCGCATGGTTACATTTTCTACATTTATGTTTACTGCTCGTTTTGAGAACATGTTGTGTATCCATTCACCAACCATTTCTGAAACATTCCTAAGTATATTATTTTGTTAAAGGTGGTCATACCAAAGCACTTTCTATATCTATGAAAACACACAAGGCGAACTTTTGTCCAGGGATCTTTCTATCCGGCCGGCAACTAGGTTGAGGTCTGAATCAGTAGATCTTCCTGGGGTATATGCACATTGATTGGAATGTAGTGGTATTACAGTAAGTACCACATCTCTTATGTACGTTTCACATAGCCTTTCTAATATCTTAAGGATAACGATGTTAGGCTAACTGGTAGGTATGCTTTTGGGATGGAATAAACTAGGTATAAAAACAACTTTTACTTCACTCCGTTTTTTGGGGATGTATCTCAGAGCCAAGGAGGGCCTGAGTATTCCCACCAGGTGCAGTTTAAGTTCATCCAGGCCCCACTGAAGTAGTGCTGGATAGATTCCGTTAGGTTCTAGCCATTTGAATGGGAAGAAGCTGGAAATTGCCCATCTAATTATGTCATCATCTACAATCAACCACATTTATAGTGACCAAGTTAGGAAAATTCATTGATAGCTGAAGTTTGACGTGCTCTCTGTAGGTCAGTCCTTTATGAGGATGAAAGCCAATATATTTTACTGTGCATTTCAGCACAAGTAATTTTACTTATATTGGTGAGACTGGAAAAAGATTGGAAACTCGTATTAATAAACATAAAAAATTATAGACAGTTTTTGGCATACTAACGTTGTAAATTACCCTTCGGACTTCGCTAATCATATATTAGAGTCTTTCTTTATTACACCATTGTTCAAAAAGTACTAAATTGAATCTATTAGAGGTATTTGAAATCAAAAAAGCTCTCTCTAGTAATAATTTTTCTTGTCTTAATGAATTCTACCAAAATTATTTGTTTTTAAATTTACTTTTCTAATGTTTGTAATTTGCTTCTTAGAACTCTTTTATAAGTTATATTTTTTCTTTTTTTTAATTTAGTAATTCTGATCTTTCTTTATTTTATTGTATCTGTTACCTTCTTCCTTTTATTCTTTTCTTCTTCTTTTCGGATTGTCTGTTAGTTCGGATTCATATGTTTGTCATTTGTCACTTGTCACTTGACACTTAGTTGCCGCATGGTGATTAAAAAGTGTCAACGTATTTTGAATTTCCAGTTAGTTTCTACTTTTTACTTAAATTTCATACCATTGTTACTGTACACTTTATTATGCTCAACAAAAATTTTGTAAGTAACCACTAAACTTTGTCCTATTGCGTTTCTAAAGTTAATTTTTTTATTATAGGCCTGATGATGGCCATTGAATGACCGAAACATGTTGCCCCTCGTTGTTAAAAGAGCTTAATTACATTTTTGTGGTATGACTACGTGTTTTATTATTCTTAGGAGATTTTCAGTTACTTAACCCACAACTTCGAAAGGCGCCAATACCATATGTTATCTTGCCTGGAATCGTTTTTGGACGGGCGCTCCCTTAATATTAAAGATAGGAAGCTGCGGTTTTCACCTATCGATTTTGAAGTGATAGAACCATTAACTTTTTTCTCTAGATCAATTTGAAAAATGTTGCACAGACCGGAGCGCTCTTCTCATAAATATTTTAAATATCATGAAAAAAAACCGCATATTTTTAGTTGCTATATTAGGCGAAATCTCGTCCGAAAACGAATAATGATGTTTTCTGGCGTTCTACAATGTTCTGCGCAGAAAAAATTGGACTATAGGGTAGGATTATTTAACATTAACCGGAAAATACTAAAAAAAAATTTTTACACCCAATATATTAGAATACAAGCACATTTTCTTTGGGTAATTCTCTAACCGGCAAACTCAAAAGTCACGTGGTGTGTGAACCTCTTTAATCTGTCCATACACATTTTTCTTAGTTTTTTTATTCGTTTTTTGTTACAAATGTCTGACCCCGTCACCATTCCCAGATTCTACATATTATAATAACCAATCAGTCTACGATTATTAGCAAATATCATTTATTTATTTACTAAAAATAATAAGATGGCAATAATGACTATAGAGTTATTATAAAAGAATGTTTAAAATTTTCTTAGCCAAATTTATGAATGACGATTCTCGTATAATTAAAATTCTATTCACGAGTTTTTAAACATCTCTTGAATATGTTGCTTTCGTTGCATCCATTGGTGTTATGTTACGACTTTTTATTACCAAATAAAAGCGTGAAAAGATATCAAATATTTACCAATTTTATGGTTGACATTCAACATGGATGGCACAGTTTTCTCATTATGCATGTATAAAACGTATTTCATTTTTGTGGCCTACTAATGCCATAACATAAAAGTTGTATGTAAAATAAACAATTTTAAAATTGATTATTTTATCCGTAGATACCAGATATATTTATAGAAATAATATTGAACTTTTAGTAGGTGTATAATATATAATATAATTTTTAATTGGTTATTAATAGATCGTAATACAAATATAAGAACAAAAAGTATATTTTAGGATCAATTATTAATTTTTCACATTATTTATCAACATATTTTAGAGTCCAATATTTTGAAATTTTATTTCATTTATTATTGTAAACACGTCATTTTAAATATTCAATTAATTAATTAAGCAGTTATTTCTAATAATTTGAATATTTATGCAATTGCTACTTTTTGCAGGGGAAACATTCAAGTTCGGTATGCAGCTCCATTTATCAATGTTTATAATTCTGCTATCGGTGTTTATTTTAATTATATTTTGTAATTAATAAAAACAGTAAATATTTAAATTTATTCCGATTTATTTATATTACTAACAACCAAATGTTGTATATATAAAATTAACGTAATTTTTAATAGGTATTAAATCTCATAATTGTTATGATTGGAAGTGTTTCTAGAAAAACAATTACAAAATGAGTTAATCGTAGACAAAAAAGTGTTTCCGGAACCAAGGAAGACAATAATCCTTCTGAACCATTTTTGGTCTTAGCTAAGGACATTAATTAGATGAGAAAACTAATGTAAAATACCAAGGTTTAGATATATAACATAATATAGCTAAAAAGTTATAACTATAAATATTTCACAGTTTTTAGCATAATAGCAATTAATAATAAATATGAAAACGATGATTAAAAGCAAAACTTTAATAGATTTAGAAATACATATACGTATTACAGGAGAGAACTTGCTGCAAAAAATAGTTATAAATGAGCAAAACTGCAAATTACCCAACAAAATATGCAACTTGATAATAAAAAAATATTTTTATCAATGAAAATAGTCGGGAATATGCCATTCGATCCAGTATCTTGTACATCTAAGAGATTTTCAGAGCCTATGCAAGTTTGGTTCTGTTTACAACTTTGTTTGCCAGTCCAGTCCTGCTTTTTGATGCCTTACAAGGCACAAACTTTCCGTAAAACATTTTTTTTTACTTTTTTATGCAAAATCTAAATACACAATTGGAATTTAAAATTTTAATTTAAAAAAAAAAGAAATAAAACACCAAAGTCTATTACCACAGAATAATTTAATAGTAGATTTAGGAGAAACTGGCAAGTAATTTCGGCCAACTAAAATTACAAAATTTGTATACATAAAATTAAAAGGGGTGGGAAAAGAAAATAAAAGTTGGAAGTTAAATGTGGTACAGGAAAATTATATGATATTAAACGTAGGTAAATTTAAATCTGGCTAAAATTAGACCCAGTAAAAAATAGCCTTCTTGTGGCATGTTAAGTGAAGGTAATAACCGAGAATAAAAAGAAAATGCCGGGGGTAAGACTAGGACAATTGAGTAAATTTTGGAAAAAGGGGTAAAATCCCAGGCAAGGATTTAGAGGTATTAGGCGACCCTGAGGGCGGCCACAAATAATAGTACAAATCAATGATTAAATTGAACATTTAAGTAAGGTGAAAAGTGTATTATCATCACTTATAAGTTTCGCCCTGATTTCGCACAATTTTTTTGTAAAACGCTAAATCAAAATTTTAAATTAGAAATTTTACAGAAATAAGAAAAAATTACAATTTTTAAAACTTCATATATATAAGTTTTTTGTCTTAATAGGGACAAATTTTTCGTTAAACACTTTTTGTTTACATTTTTATGTTGAATCAAAATTTAAAGTTACGGATTAAAATTTTACACAAATAAGAATAAACTTTTAAAATTTCAGATTCCTACAATAATTTTGTCTTAATAAACAGGGCCGTCGCGTGGGTTGTAAGCGCCCGGGGCGAAATTTTAACAGGCGCCCCCCCGACAGTACGTTTTTTCTACCGTGTTGTACTAAATTATCTTATAAACAACGCATTTGTTTATAACAATTTTTGTAATCAATAAGAAATAAAAAATTTAAAAAATCATTTTATACATAGTATATAATAGTATATAATGTATTTCGTACTGCCATTTTATTTCCTTCAGATAAATCTGTAGTCTTCAATTTCAAACGAGGCTAGGGGAAGATAAAATGGGATTATTCTATTTCCTTTTCCTAATAGCATACACTGTTTTTCTTGATATTTTAAGTGCAGCTACTACTAGCTAAAATACATTTTAAGAGTTAGATCTTTCTTATTTTATAAGTTAAATATTTTTTATTTACCCCTTGAACAGATGACAGTGGTTCTAAAGGTCCTCCATTCCTTTTCTCCATTTCAAAGTACTCGCATAAGTTTAAGACAAACTGCTGCGCTTGTGTCTTCAGAGTTTTTCCAGGCATATTCTAAAAGTAAGTAAAACGACTCGTAACCGTAAGATTAGTCACAATGTCCAAATGTAAGGTTAATGTGTTCATTGATAAAAAAATATACTTACTTTAAACTGAAATATAACAATAAACTAAATTAGCCCTTAAAAGAACTGTTTTTAATTAGGAAATATGACTTAAAAACGAAAAAAAGACACAAAAACTGAGAAATAAAAGTACAATAACAACTAAGAATGACAGCATTGACAGCTACTAAATTATTCAAAGAAAAGCTATAAATATTACAGCATGAATTAATAAATAACGTCATCTTATGTTTCTGTCTCACTTTATTGTGTGAAGTTGATCTAAAGCAAATTCCAACGACGTACTTCTTAGATGGCATAGACAATACTTGATAGTTTATCCTTTTCTGTCTATTGTAAAGGAACTTTGATAAAATATAAGATGGATATCTTTGATATCGTCGTGTATCCGTGACGCACGGGTAATCATTGGCTGGCCCAACTGTATATAATATTAGTTTTTTATACAGATACTGTCAGTAGATGAAACGTTCATTAACTTTAACGGTTCTGTGACTGATGACAATGACGTTTAGATTGTGACAATTATACAAGAAATCAACTTTTATAGTTTTATTCTAAACGTCATTGCTTTTACTTACTGAGTCTTTAAAGTTAATGGACGTTCTATCTACTGACAGTAAGTGTCAAAAATTCGGCACCATCTGGGTAAAAATGTATTCTCAGAAAAAAACTATTATTGATAAAAGTTGATGATCTATTTATCTCTCTCGATTTTGAATGCGAATTCACAGTGGATATGTCCAAGTTTTCATCTTTATCCAATTATCATATAATGGTTTTCTCCATCTTTGTCTGTATAAGTAAGATTTAACAGCTGTTTTTAATTTGTATTCTCTTCTTTACACGTTTGTAGTAAATGGCTTGATGGTAACTTCATTGCATATAAGTGACGTCACGATCGTAATGGCGGCAAATTTAAATAATTAGAAATTTGAATTTTTAAATTAATTTATTCAAAAATCTAGCTCAAATTACGGTAGATAATAATACTCAATTGGTTTTACATGATTAATTCTTGAATATTTTTTCAAATTTGAAAAATGTCACTGGTTTTGAGATATTTTTCAAAAAACCAAACCCCATTTTTTTTCAGTTAATTGGTTATAACTTTTGCAATTTTTGCAAGCAGGGCTCTTGAATTTTTTCAAAAATAATTTACACGTTATTCCGAATCGAATGACACCTCTTTCATATTTTTCGGAGGCGGAGAAAAAAGTTTGAAAAAGCACTTGTTGACTAGACTAATGAACTGAAAAAAAAATTAAAAATATTTTATTTTCAAGGATATGTTTATATATAAAAATCTAATTACATCTCTTAAATCTAGTTGCTGTATTTTTCAATTCCATTATGGTAAATTTTGTAGTTTACATTTTTGAAAATATTTGACAAATCTTTCGAAGTAAAAATAAAGTTATCTTGTAGGTGGTCTCAATGATAAATATTTAAATTTTTTTATATAAAGGCGCGTTGTTATTATCTTCGTTTTCATAACTATTTTCTTATACATGTAAGATTAATGAAGCAGTTTTAGAAATAACTCGAATTTTTAATCAAAGATATAAATGTCATAATCAATTCTTCTGAATAAACATATCTTTAGTGTTTGAATAAAAACATAGTAGTAAATTTATGTGGTTATAATTATAACGTAAATAATAAAATAACAAATAAATAAAAAAAGAGAAAATAAATTAATAAGTTACACAGGGTGATCTTTTAAAATAAAAAAAAAATTATGTTGTACCAAGCAGGGACATGGACCCAAATGAAATAAGGGTTCCGGTCCGGTTCGGGTTGTTTAAAAGTTATTTCGATTCGGTTCGGTTCAGTCCTGTCCAGTTTTTTCGGTTCAAAGTAGTTTTCGACAAAACGATTTTTTTTAATGCAGTACATGAAATTATTTATCGAATCAAAATCAACCCCCGCCCTAAATCAAGCTTCTGGATCCGTGCCTGAGACACACGTTAAAAAAATGAACTTATATAGTAATTCCATAACTTTTAATTATATTTATTTTATACATTAAATTCTTTAAATTCTAATGATTTTTCTGATTTTTTTATGATCTGATTGTTTTTATCATTTTTCTGATTTTTTTTTTATGATTTTTCTGATTTTTTTTACGATTTTTCTGATTTCTTTTACGATTTTTTTCTGCTTTTTTATGAAATTCCTGATTTTTTGATTTTTTTTAATTATATTGTCTTGTGAAATTAAGGATTTCTTACGGCTGGGCATTTTTCCTTTTTTTTACGATTTTTCTTGTTCATTTTTATGATTATTTTTGTTTTTTATGGCTTCTCTTTGTTTTTTTTTTATGATTTTTCTTTTTTTGATTTTTTTTATGATTCTTCTAATTTTTTATAATTTTTCAAATGATTTTTCCAATTTTTAATGAATTTCCTGATTTTTTTGATTTTTATTTAAGTTATATTGTCGTTTAAAATTAAGGATTTGTTAGGATAGAACATTTTTTGTTATTTTTATGATTTTTCTTGCTTTTTATGATTTCTTTTTGTTTTTTTTACGATTTTTCCTTTTCTGATTTTTTTATGATTCCTCTGATTTTTTATAATTTTTCAAATGATTTTTTATGATTTTTCTGATTTTTATAATTTTTCTGATTTTTTTATGATTTTTCTGATTTCTTTTACGATTTTTCAGATGTCTTTAAGATTTTTGTGCTTTTTTATGAAATTCCTAATTTTTTCGATTTTTTTTTTTAAATTATATTATATTGTAAAATTAAGGATTTGTTAGGGTAGGACACTTTTTGTTATTTTTATGATTTTTTTTATGATTTATTTTTGTTTTTTTTATGATTTCTTTTTCTTCCGATTTTTTATAGATCTTCTAATGATTTTTCTGATTTTTTATGATATTTTTTTATGATGTTTCTGATTTCTTTTATGATTTTTCTGATTTTTTTATGATTTTTCTAATTTTTAATGAATTTCCTTCTTTTTCTGAATTTTTTTTAAATTATATTGTCGTTTAAAATTAAAGATTTGTTAGGACAGGCAATTTTTTCTTATTTTTATGATTCTTCTTGCTTTTTATGATTTCTTCTTGTTTTTTTTACGATTTTTCTTTTTCTGATTTTTTTATGATTTCTCTGATTTTTTATAATTTTTCAAATGATTTTTCTGATTTTTTATGATTTTTCGGTTTTTTTTCTGATTTTTCTGATTTCTTTTACGATTTTTCAGATGTCTTTTAGATTTTTCTTCTATTTTATGAAATTTGTAATTTTTTCGATTTTTTTTTAAATTATATTGTCTTGAAAAATTAAGGATTTGTGAGGGTAGGACATTTTTCGTTATTTTATGATTTTTCTGGTTTTTTTGTGATTTCTTTTTGTTTCTTTTATGGTTTCTTTTTGTTTTTTTACGATTTTTCTTTTTCCGTTTTTTTTTATGATTCTTCTGATTTCTTTTACGATTTTTCTGATTTTTTTTATGATTTTTCTCATTTTTTATGAATTTCCTGATTTTTTTGATTTTTTTTTAAATATATTGTCGTTTAAAATTAAGGATTTGTTAGGACAGTTATAATTTTTTTTTGTTTTTTATGATTTCTTTTTTTTACGATTTTTCTTTTTCATATTTTTTTTATGGTTCTTCTGATTTTTTATAAATCTTATAATGATTTTTCAGATTTTTTATGATTTTTCTGATTTTTCTGATTTTTATGATTTTTCTGATTTTTTTATGATGTTTCTGATTTCTTTTATGAATTTTCTGATTTTCTTATGATTTTTCGTCGGATAGCGCACAAAATTTTAAAGGAGTCCGAATAGCGCACAAAAATTTAACAAAAGTCCGGATAGCGCACAAAATTTTAAAAAAGTCCGGATATATTGTACTATAATTGTAATTTATATAACTGGAAAATTCTTGCACTTTGTATTTATCTATGAAAAAATTATGATATGAATTATTTTTACATCAATCATATTTTTTCCGACACTAATACAATTTCAAGTATATAATAAATTAAACATGTGCTTTTCCGTATGTATTTATAGTTTAATTGTATTTTCAAATATCGGTAAAAAAATCTACATGTTTAAAAGATAAATTTTAAAATTCAGTTTCAAAAACATTTTGTAATCTTTATAACTATAAATTGTAAAAAAACCTTTTAACTAGTTGTAACAAATTAACTCGAATCGAATAATAAATAAAATTACGATAAAGCATTTATTTTTATTTCTTTGCTGTTACATCAACAATTCGCTTTTTAAAATAACAATAAAACTTTATTTATTCCATTAATATATTAATTGCGAAAGAACTAAGAAGTTGAATCCTAATTTTAAAGTGGATAAAACATAAAATTTGAAGAAAATGTGTTTTTTGAGGGTTTTTTAATTTTTCGGAAAATTTTTATTTCCAATTACAAAAAAATTATTAATTAACACATAACAACAATTTTAATAAACAAAGATTTACTATCAAAAAAAAACGTTTTTACTGATTTGAAAAATGTAGAAAAATGTTCATTAGAACTAAATCTAAGCTTTTAGTTCATTTTCAAATATTTTTAATAAATATATAAATATTTCCATCAATTTTTTTCGGTAAATTCTCATTTTTGTTATCAATTTATGTAGTCATCTAAATATTTTTGAATTATTTCAATTATTTACATAACCACGTAGATATAATACCTGTTAAAAAAATTACCGTGTACTGAGAAGTTCATAGAACTTTTGAAAAAAAAATTTATAATTTCTGTAATGATTAATGGATGTGTAATGTAGATAGTTTCATATTGAACAAAAAAAAAAGTTAATCTATCCGCTGGTAATTCCATGTTATTTTAATAGATGCAATTTTTCTAATTGTTTTCCGGGTGTTCTCCGAGCTTTGCATGATTTTAATCTATTACCTGAAACGATTTGTTAAATTTTTAATATAGAAAAGACTATTAACATTATACAGATTGGACTTCTTTTCAAACTAATTGAAAGTATAGTGAGGTAATAAAACATTGTTACCTCATCTGTTGTCCACATTAGAAAAAATTGATAACCTTTTGGATTTTAGACAGTATAGTGTTTATTGAACAGAAATAGATGTGGAATTACAAACTGATTAGTAAGAAGGGGAAATGCTAGAAGTATAAGAGCAAAATGTCACACAATTTTAGAAAAAAATGATGAAAGTACTAGATAAAGACAAAAAAGAATATATAATGGATGTGTTAACCCTTTAACTGCGGGCAAAACCTAAGCACAAAAAAATATTAAAAAAATACACTTAAACATTTTGGCATTAGTTGAATTTTGAGTCAATTTAAATAAAACATCAATACACGTGATTCTAATAATTTTCAAAAAAAAAACTAAATTTTACCAAATTCAAAATTTTAGAAATATATCGAATTAGAAAGTTAAAAACAAAATAGAAAAAAGTGTCTAGAAATTTAAGTTTCGATAATGTCAAAAATATATAGAAAAGTTCAAAATATGTTAAAAATTTCGACAATTTTGAAAATTCAAAAATTCCGAGAATTTTAAAAAATTTATAAATTACAAAAAAATGAAATGTAAGAAATTCAAAAATTTCGAAAATATATCAAAAATTTAAAAAAGTATTTTAAAAATTAAAAAAAAATGTTAAAAAACTTGAAAATTTCAAAAATAACGGAAAATTTCAAAAATTCCGAGAATTTTAAACAATTTAAAACTTTTAAGGACTTCAAACCTTTAAAATAAATCAAAAATTAAAAAAATGAAAAAAGGCTGTAAGAAATTCAAAAATCGAAAATGTATTCAAAATTATTTTAAAAATAAAAAAAAATTAAAAATATCCAAAATGTTTTAAAAATAAGAAAAAAACGTTAAAACATGGAAAATGCCATACTTAAATATATCGAAAATTTCAAAACATATTAAAAAATTTCGATAATTTTAAATATTGTAAAAAAAATTCAAAAATTCTGAAAATTTTAAAAATTCGTAAATATTAAGAACTCCAACAGAACTTATTTATCAAACAGATAAAAAATGGTAATAAAAAAAAATTAAATGTATGTAAGAAATTAAAACATTTCAAAAATATATTAAAAATTTAAAAAAATACTTAACAAATTAAAAAAAAATGTTAAAAATCTGGAATTGTCAAAAATATATTGAAAATTTCAAATATATATTAAAATTTTCGAAAATTTTGAAAATTGCAAAAAATTTCAAAAATTTTAAGATCTTCAAAAATTAAAAAATGTTAAGAACAAACAAAATAAAAAATGAAATGTAAGAAATTCAAAAATTTCGAAAAAATTTCAAAAAATATTTTAAAAATAAAAAAAAATGTTAAAAATTTAAAAACAACAAAAATATATCGAAAATTTCAAAATATATTAAATATATTTTCTAAATTACAAAAAAATTCAAAAATTTTAAGAACAAACAAAAAAAATGAAATGTAGGAAATTTAAAAATTTGGAAAATATATCAAAAATTTCAAGTATATTTTAAACATTTCAAAAATAAAATCTTAAAAATTTAAAAAATTTATATATATTTTGAAAATTTAAAAAAAAATCTTAAAAAATTTAAAAATTTGTTTTAAAAATTTCAAAAATATAATGGAAGTTTCAAAAAAGATTAAAAAATTAAAATTAGAAATTTTCTGAAATTGCAAAAATTTGTAAAATTTGGAAGAATTTGTAAAATATGTAAAAAAATTATAAAATATGTAAAAAAATGTAGAAATATGTGAAAATTAAAAATTAAAAAAAATATTAGAGAAATATACAAAATCATTTATATAGGAAATTGGAAAAAATAAAAGAAATAATTAAGAAATAAAAATTATTTTTATAATATATTTGTCTTTCAATATGGAATATTTCGCCTGTCAATTTTTTTTATATTTTACAATGAATAATTAAAAATTAAAATTTCAACCTAAATTTATAAATTTTATTTACGCTTTCAAATATGAGCTGGGCTGATGACGTGCAGGGCTGATGCAAAAATCGGTTGTGTCGCCCCAAAATTTTCCCATTATCCACGAATACTTTTTCAGATATTTAATGTTGAAGTTTGAATTTTGACATTTTTTAATTTTTGACAGGTGACAGGTAAAAAAATTATTATTTTGTCTGTTCTGAATAGTTTTTCAAGGGCTTTCAAATGACATATTGAAAGTCAAATTCAGTGACATATTGCTTCGGTCATATTTGACAGTGACACTTCCGTTTGACAGATGTAGTAAAAAAACTAATTGATAAATTTTAAAAAATTTCAATAAAAAATCCCTAAATGTTTCAAAAATGTCAATAAAAAATCTAGATTTCAAAAATTTCAAGAAATGATAAAAAATTTCAGGAACTATGATAAAAATTTTTAAATTTTCAATAAAAAATCCAAATATTTCAAAAATTTTAAAATTGTGTAAAAATTTTAACATTTTGCAATAATTCCAGAAGTTTCAATAAAAAAATCCATAAAAATTTTAAAAACGTGTAAAAATTTCCAGATTTTGTAGAGTTCAAAAATTTCAAGAACTAAGATCAAAAATTTCAGGAATTTTGATAAATATTTAAAAATTTCAATGAAAAATGTGTAAATTTTTTTTAAAAATTTTAAAAATGTAAAAATTTCAAGATTTTCAAAAAATTTTAAAAGTTTTAATAAAAATCTATACAAATTTTAAAAAACTGGTTGTTTCGCCCCAAAACTTTTCCGACGAGTATCCACATTATACTTTTTCAGATATTTAATATTTTTTAATTTTTGACAGGTGACAGTTGGAGAAATAATTTTGACTGTTCTGAATAGAGTTTTCCAAGGGCTTTCAAATGACATATTAAGTCCAATTCAGTGACATATTGCTTCGGTCATTTTTGATAGTGACACTTCCGTTTGACAGATGTAGTAAAAAAACTAATGGGTTCTTCCGATGGGTAACCCAAACCGATATATCAAATTTTAGCTTAATCGGATTAAACGTATGGCCTCTATCGTGGAAGAATACACACAGACAGACAGACAGACAGACAGACAGACTTCCGTCTGGAAATGGTCTCAATCATCTCAGGTGACCTCAAAATGTATATTTCCACCTTTATCTAAACAAGGTGGCTGGTTTCAATTGTTTTTTATTTGCGGGATTAAAGTCCCAAGGGAGTAAAAGGTATAAAATTTGACTAACTAGTCTAAACCTAAAAATATTACACTCTGGAGAAAATTACGTGAAATTTTTCCAATCAATATGATTTATTTTGAACATGTTATTTACTAGGTTTTTTTAAGTTTTAAAATAATTTATATTGAAATTTCAAAACAAATCAAATAGATCTTAACAAAACAAATATCCTAAATTATGAACTCAATTGTTTAATTTCAATTACAATACGTATCAATAGATCCACAAGAATGTTAATAATTTAAATATATTAACTAGTATTTTCATGCAAGTAATTGACAAAGTCCAAATACAAACCAAAATAGCTTTAATTAATTTTATTAATAGACCTAAAATATTTCTGGAATTTTATTTCAGTACGAACTCAAATAATTATCGATCTTAAATAAATATTCTTATAAAATAGATTATTTCAGAAATAATTTTTTTCGTGAATTTTCATTATTAAAATGGATTTAAATATTTTAAAAATCGCATAGAAGATTTCTTCAATTCAGAACAATAAAACGGAGAAAAAACTTTAAATTCATTATTACTAAAACTATTTTCTACAAACTCTATCAAAAGCAGTTTTTTTTTAGGTTTATTATTCTAGTATTAAAAGTGACATAAAAAGTGAATCAATTTTTAACAATAGTCTTAAAAGTAAATTGACAGATATTAATATTTTTTTTTATTTTTTATGTAAAAAAAGTATTGTGTACTATGTAAGTAAGTAAGATTTTTAAAGATTAGGCTGCGATTCTTAAAAAAAAGGATGATCATATTATTAACCATATGATCTAATATGTTTAGTAAACTAGTAATTAAAATTAATGTTATTGTTTAATGTTGGCTGAATTTATTTTAATTTAGGGTTATAAAATTTTATGGACCGTAACGTGATTATGAGCAGTAAATTGTTATAATTTTATGTTTATATTATGGTTAAAAATATGCACAAATTTTTATTACACATAATTGTTTAATGGAATATCGAATATATAACAGTTATTAAGGCTTATTTTTTACCATTGTAAAAAGTGGGAAATATAATATTTTATTTAAAACCTGAAATAAAAAAATAAATATTTTGCACTTGGTATGAATCAAATACTAATTTACTATGAATATGTCATCTAAGAAATAGGTGGGAATAATTATTTAAAAGAAACACGATATTTGGTCCACTATAAAAAAACGTTAAAATAAATATAATTGATTTATTTAGACTAATAATAAAGTCACCAAAGTGTAATATTTGCAATTTTCACAAACATTGTGTCACTTTCAGGAACTATGATAAAAATTTAAAAAAATTCAATCAAACATCTCTAAATGTTTTAAAAATTTCAATAAAAAAATCTAAATTTCAAAAATTTCAAGAACTTAATAAAAACTTTCAGGAATTTTGACAAAACTTCAAAAATTTCAATCAAAAATGTGTAAATATTTCAAAAATTTTAAAAACGTGTAAAAATTTCAAAATTTTGTAAAAATGTTTCAATAAAAATTCTATAAAGATTTTAAAAACCTGTAAAAAGTTCCAGATTTTGTACAGTTTTCAAAAATTTCAAGAAGTGAGATCAAAAATTTCAGGAAATTTGATAAAAATTTAAAAAATTTCATTAAAAAAATCTAGATTTCAAAAATTTCAAGAACTTTGACAAGAAATTTCAAGAAATAAGTATGATAAAAATTTAAAAAATTTCAATAAAACATCCAAATATTTCAAAAATTTTAAAAATGTGTAAAAATTTCAAAATTTTGTAAAAATATCAAAATTTTCAATAAAAAAACTATAGAAATTTTAAAAACGTGTAAAAATTTCCAGATTTTGTAAAGGTTTCAAAAATTTCAAGAACTGTGATCAAAAATTTCAGGAAATTTAATAAAAATTTAAAAAATTTCAATAAAACATCCAAATATTTCAAAAATTTTAAAAATGTGTAAAAATTTCAAAATTTTGTAAAAATATCAAAATTTTCAATAAAAAAACTATAGAAATTTTAAAAACGTGTAAAAATTTCCAGATTTTGTAAAGGTTTCAAAAATTTCAAGAACTGTGATCAAAAATTTCAGGAAATTTAATAAAAATTTAAAAAATTTCAATAAAACATCCAAATATTTCAAAAATTTTAAAAATGTGTAAAAATTTCAAAATTTTGTAAAAATTTCAAAATTTTCAATAAAAAAACTATAAAAACGTGTAAAAATTTCCAGATTTTGTAAAGATTTCAAAAATTTCAAGAACTGTGATCAAAAATTTCAGGAAATTTGATAAAAATTTAAAAAGTTTTAATCAAAAATCTCTAACAGACATACAGACAGACTTTCATACTTTCCCTTCTCGGAGGTGGGTCGGGGAAAGTAAAATTTAACAGATTATTGGAATTCGTCTGTTCTTAGGGTGGTGCTTTTGTGGTGATTTAAACCACTATCTATACCAAATTTTGAATAATTCACACTTTGATGAATATTTCCCAGCATTAGAGAGAGAGAGAATTATTATTTGAATATTAGAGAAACACCATAAATCGATCTAATAATGGTCGATTATCTATTTGTAAATATAAACAAATGTCTAGAAAAATATTGAAATAAGATAAATAAAATTAAAATGAGATTTCATAATAATACCAGGGTTGGTATACAAATTTATTGAATAAATGTAGCCATAAAATTTCACAAAACGAAATCTTGGTTGCGCCTCGTTACTTATAATCATTAAAGGATTATTTGCAGACAGATAGTAATAGTAATCCAATGAAGGTGCAATGTAATTGCTAGCCATAATTTAAATGTCTAATTGAAGTTGATTCAGAGGGTATTAAAATCGCGCCTGGCGTGATCCTAGCCGGCTTAATCCGATTAGACGTAAATTGATTATGGTCTATTAGGATTGTTTTATTTGTAAATGACTATGAAGTATTAAATGAAGAATGAGCTTTGGTACCGTCAAAAGATTTCAAGATAACATCGAGTGTCATGAAGGTAAATAAATCAAAAAGGCGTCAATGGAGAAATAATTTCTAAAGAAGTATAATTGAAAAAAATATTTTTAATACAAAAAAAATTATCTTCGTTACTTTGAATGACATACATACAGAACAATACCGGATGACTCATGACATTAGTAATTTTTCGAAAACGAAAATTGTAATTAGTACTAAACTTATTTTTTTTTGTATGTAAAACATTCGTATAAAATGTCAATGTCTTTTTAGCCTCGCAATAATATATACAGAGTGTTCCATGAGCTCGTACCCAAAACTTGGTAGCTAAAACACGGGCTAAAATTAATAATAGTAGTTAATATACATTTTTTCATAGTTTCACCCAAATCGATAAGAAATTTTTGACGCAGATATCGGATTTTATGGGAATTTAGAGTAATAATTATATTTTTTTAAATGATTTGTTCTCTTTCATTTAAAATATATGTTATAGCCACTAATTTGGAAATTACTTCAAGAACTAATTTGATTTTTTGGTTTAGGTAAGTTAAATCCATTTAAAAATTATCCGCTGTACAAGTAAGTAATTTTCTAAAATTTTCTGGATTAATGTTTTTTAATTTCCAATAATGGTACCTCAAAAATTATGATACGTTCGTTTGAGACTTCTAAACCCTAAAAGGAGAAGTCTTGTAATACGGCTCTGTCTGTCTGTCCGTCTGTCCGCATTTATAACTCAAAAACTAAAAGAGATAGAGATAAGCAGTAAACGGTAATAAACTCAGCATAAGTTGAGTGGCCCCCAAACAGATTTAGAGATTTTTCTGACTTCCGGTTTCAAAACTGGTTTTACAAACCCGAACCGGAAGTAATCCTACCGGTTTTAGAAAATAGCATTCTGACGTGAAATTGAACGCTGAATCGATATTCGAAAATAGATTTGAGATATCTTTTACGGTTCATGAGATAATCGCATTTTTGTTTAAAAGTCGTTACGTGCCTGCTAACGCGCAGGTGATTCTGACTTGTTTTAGATTGATTTCCATATATGTAATCTACCTATTGTAATCGATTCAATGACGGGATCCAGAACCGGGAATAGGGGCGTAACGCCGTTTATGACCTGTATGTATGTATGTGTAGACATTTCGTTCCGGCACGATAGAGGTCGCTATTTTTGTCCAATCGACACCAAATTTGGTACAAAAATTCTTTGGAGCAGTAATTCATTGCGTATTGCAAATGGGCATTCTATCTCTAGAGGGGTGAGAATTGGAGGGGGTTGAAATTTCAAAAAATTCAGATCTCCGCCATTTTTAAAAATATTGAAAAAGGTTATTGGATTTTTTTTACTCTGATTATTATAAAATTAATTTTTATGTTCAAATTAATAATAAAACTAATTTGTCTGAAACTTTTTTTCATCAGACCCACGGGGGTGGAACTGGAGGTGGTTGAAATTTAAAAAAATGTATATCTCCGCAATTTTGAAAAATATTGAAACAGGCCATAAGACCTTTTTTATATTCTAATTATTATAAAATTAATTCATCTGAAACTTTTTTTAATCGGACCTAAGGGGATGGAACTAGAGGGGGTTGAAATTTCAAAAAAATTATATCTCCGCCATTTTCAAAAATATTGAAATAGGTCATAAGAATGGGAAAAATGTTGAAAATATGTAAAAATAGAGACAAATGGAAAAAAATAAATAGAATTAAGGAAAATAGTATAAAATAATGGAAAACAGAAAAAAACATAGAAAGAAATAGAAAAAATGGAAAATATGGGTGCAAACAGCGAAAAATAGAGAAAATAGGGACAAAAGGGGAAGATTGGGGAAAATAAGGAACATTTGAAAAAAATAATGAAAAATTGTGAAAATTCGGAAAAAATAGAGAAAATAAAAAACTAAGGTAAAATAGAAAAATTAGATATAAATAGAGAACAATTGGAAAATAGTAAAAAATAGAGGAAAATAGGGAAAAATAGTAAAAATAAAAAAAAACAGATAATAATAGGGACAAAACGGACAAATGGGAAAAAAGAAGAAAAAAGTAATGAAAAACAGGAAAAATAGAGAAAAAAAGGGAAAAAAATAGAGAAAACAGGAAAAAATGTGGAAAGCAGATAAGAATAGGAAAAAATAGGAAAAAATAGGCGCAAATACGAAAAACAAGCAAAGTTCGGTCGTCCGAGTACTAAAAAGACTCTGTAGGCAGGCCCGGATTACCCATAAGGCCAACCTAGTCCATGGCCTAGGGCGCACACTTGCGTGGGGTGCAGGATACCTAAAAATTGATTCATAAGGACTAAAACTAAAATAGCTCAAATAACCCTAAAGATGCTCTAAAACGAGGTTTACAGTTAAATATGCCAAAAAAAATACACACTCCCCAGACCTCCTGGAATAGGGAGTGATTTAAAACTTTGGCCTAGGTCGTAAATAGCTACTAATCCGGGCCTGTCCGTAGAAAAGCACTGGTATTCAGTTAGTTTGACATAAAGTCATTGGACTATAAATCCCAGCGGTCAATTTGTTGTTAGAAATTTAATTTAAGAGTCCCCCTGTTAATTTTTTAATTTCAAATGTTTCTGTCATTAGGAATTAAATTATCTAGAATATAAAAATGAGTTTTTCTACTTGCTTTACCTATCAATTATTACTATTATTTAGAGATTTTATCTAATTGATAATCTTAAAAATAATTAAGGTATAGTGAAACTCTATAAATCCAGTACCACAAATTTAATAAAATCTTTGTTAAAAAAGGCTTCTAGTTACATTGAAACGAAATGGGCGGTAAATAGTTTCGTCATTATGCCATCATCAGGCCTATAATACATAGCGTAAGGAACAGGGTTTCTTTCACTATGTTTTATAGAAGAGTTCCTTACACTATGTATTATAGGCCTGATGATGGCATAATGCCGAAACTAGTCGCCGCCCAATACGTTTTAATATAACTAGAAGCCTCTCTCCTTTTTTAATAAAGAATTTATTAAATTTGTGGTACTGGATTTAGAGTTTTACCACCTCATCATTTGACCACATTTGAAATTATGGATAACATTTTCGATTTAAAAATATTTTTTGTATTACATCTATCTAAAGTTTAAAAGTTATTTTTCTTTTGTTAAAAAAAAAAATAAAACAAGAAACAAACAATAGAAAAATACCAGAAATCAAAACCCTTCCAGCATAATATTTCAGAAGTAAAAATTTTTCACCGTTTTCATATAACTGACGTTCGTTCTTTGAATCACTGATGTATATCCGAGTATTGTATTTCTGCATATCCTCAAGGGTTTATTTGGGAACTGCATTCTTTTCTATTTCTTTTTAAAATCGCATTCTTAAAGTAGATGCTTTTGTTTTAAAATGTCAAATATTTCCGATTCGTTTCATATACACAATACAAAAATTTAAGTTAAAAATAATTATTTTTTTTTATTTAATTTATAAGAAAATCAATAAGAATTTGAAAAAAATATAAAAATTAGCTTTGTATTATTTATCAATAATATCGTCTATTATCTGAATGTGCAATTTATTTTTTTCAAGATTATAAAACATGCATCTATTTTTTTTGTATTGTTATTTTTTTTTTAATAATATGGTGTATGCGTTAAATAAAAGATCTGAATATTTGTTTTTAAAAATAAATAAAATACAGGGTGCAATTATCTTATTTGCGACACACACTGTGTATATAAACTTTTCTTTTCATTATTTTTGACAACTTTATCAGTGCATTATATTTCTTAAATTTTTAAATGGGCCAAGTAAATAGACTTACGACCGAATTCAAATATTTGGAAAGCGGTAATTTGTTAGTAAAATTTTTGTCAGTAAATGAATTTAAATTCGTGCATTTTATAAAGGATAAAAGAAAACGTAAAAAAATATCAATATATGCACTATTATTTATATTAGAATCATTCATTATTGAAACTATGTAAATATAATAGTCTACCAAAATACAAATATTTGAAACACTGCATAGATAATGTTTAGTGAATAAATTAGTTTCTTTAATTTTAAATGTTAAAAGCAAAATGTAATAATGCAGACTTATACATTAATGTATTGATATAGTAGAAGTGTACAAACATTTGAAATTCTTATTATTTATTAATAATGGAAACAAAAAATTGATAATAAGTTTATCATATCACTGATATTATTGAAATATCTCTTGAGGAAAAATAAGTGTGTTGTGCTGTATCGCTCAGATTTTCGACAAGGTCTGTTATAATAGACTCATTAATAAACTTATCGAAACAGTGTATTTCTTGCTGTAACTGAAGTCCAACATTATAAAATAAAATATTTCACAGAGGGTTACCAGATTTTAGATTTCGTAAATGTATCGTAACCATGCAGACCGTTTTTTTATTATAAATTTTTTTTAATGTTTATGTTGCTAGCTAGTTTATTTTTCTCCGAAATTCAGAAAAAATTTTTGAAGAAATAGGAACGAGACTCTCGGGTCTCGCCGTATGTGGTCTCGATATCGCCTAAATAATTTTGTCTCGGCTTTACGAGACGAGATGAGACGAAACGAGAAAAGTATCGTTCTCATGTGAACCCCTATTAAATATATATTATCTTTATTATTTGGTTCAGGATTTTTAAATAAACCAGGATAATTTGATGATACTGGTCAAGGTAATGGATATTGGTATCCTAATTGATTTGGTGGGACATAATTTGGATTTGGAATTTAAATTTAGCTAGTTCCATACATAACTTTTGCCATAATTAATCATTATTATCTAAATTCACATCAATAGAGGCTCTCTTCTGTACAATACTATCTTCTTCATCCATTGTTATTTTATTTTGGTAAGCCATCCACTAAAGTAGGAGCCATTTCCGCATGCATTTTTTAAAGATTTAGAAATTTTGCATTATTTCAACCTTATATTTTTTTGGGGTCATATTCTATATTAGCTTTAGTCTAATCATAGAACAAAATTTTTATTTAAAGAAAAAAAGTTTATAATGACTATGAAAATTATAATCTATCAATCATACAATACAACATAAGAGAATAATTTAAATGAGCATTTTTTTTACGGCTTGTCGTAAAGTTTGGTTAGCAGTTAGCAGTTATTAATCATACATAAACTTACACTGACATATGATCTAATCATGAGAAGTAGGTTTATAAGTATTCTTAGAACCAGTTTATCAAAATCAATTATACCTTTTATTGTCATTGTTAATTTAATGAAGGTTGAAGTTTTCAATGTTTTTTATTATGTTCTCTTTAAATTACTAGAAAATTGCCTTAATAACCGTACCAAAAAAACCAGACAGAAAATTTTATTAGGTCATACTAGAGATTTGTAGGTGTGTTACAGTGATAAATAATTGTTAGGTGATTATTAAGTAATTAACTATGTAAGCATGACCCTAACCCAGAAAAAGCTTCTGGAAAAATTTTTTCTGATTAAAAAAAATATAATTATAAATAATAGTTATAGTTTCTATACAGGACGAGTTAAAGTAAAGATAATTTCATATTTCTAAAGATAAGTTGCAATTACTGTACGATTTTTTACCGTTTTTGAAAATTTGAATTTTTTGCAAATTCCAACATTTTGAATTCACTTTAATTTGTGTTTTTTTCTAAAAGTTTGGATTTATAAATTCTATTTTTCCATTTTTTGATTTTTTAAAAATTTGGATTTTAATTTTGGATTTTTTTAAAGTGTGTATTATTAAAATCTGATTTTTATAACTTTCTTTTGTTTAATTTATTTCGACATAGCTAATTTTTTTTTCAATAATTGAATTTTTTTTGTATTAAAACTATTTATTTACTTTTCAAAATTTATTTGATCACCAAATAAGCAAAATTTAGAAAAAATCTGGACTTTATAATATCTGGATGTTTTAGCAATTACCTAAATTTAATACTTTTAAAAATTGTCTGACTTTTAAATATTTTCTAAATTTTAAATTAAAAATTTATGTTTTAATTTTCTTTCAAAATTTTTTTTCTTTAAAATTATTTTTAATAAAAATTGTTTTGGTTTGAGTGGTACTTTATTTAAATTTGAACTTTTTCCAAAATTTTATAATTTTAACTTATTTCTTTCATATTTTTAATTTTTGTTAAGAATTATTTTTATTTATAAATTGCATTTTTCTAAAACAATTTTTTTACCTTTCAAAATTTGATTTTAATTTCTATTTTTTGTATATTTTTGATTTATTGAAAATTTAAATGTTAATTTTAAATGTACATTTTTTTAAAACGTGCCAGTTTTAAAATCTGATTTTTCTTAATTTTATTTAAGGATTTTTTTTATTTATAAAAAATTGCATTTTTCTAAAACAATTTTTTTACGGTTTAAAATTTGATTTATCACCAAGTTAAGTGAAATTTAGAAAAAATCAAGACTTTTTAAAAATCTGGATTTTTTACTAAATTACACATATTTGATATTTAAAAATTGCCGTTTTAATGCAATTTTAAAATTTAAATAGTTTTTAACTTTTTCAAATTAAAAAATTATGTTTTAAATTCCGTTTTTCCAAAATTTAAATTCTTTCAATTTTTTTTTTCTTTGAAACTAAATTTTTTGAAAATTCTAATTTTCTTATAAATTTGAATGGTACTTTACTGTAGATGTTAATTTTTAACTTTTGTCTTAATTTTATTCAACTATTGTTTTTATTTATAAAAAATTGCATTTTGCTAAAACAATTTTTTTACTTTTCAAAATTTGATTTATCGACAAATAAGCGAAATTTTCAAAAATCTAGGCATCAAAATTACATTAATTTCATACTTTTAAAAACCAAATTTGGATTATTTTTGAAATGTAATATTTTTCTAAAATTCAATTTTTAAACCTTTTATTTTTTTTTAATTTGATTTTTTATTTATTTTTAGTGGTTGCCTAGTGGTCGAAATTCGACGGTAATTTTTTCATATTTTTCTCTATTTTTCTTAATTTTTTTTCATATTTTCTTTCTATTTTTTTTTTATTGCTTTTTTATTAAATATTTCTCCGTTTTCCTATTATCGCCTATACTTTCCTATTTTGTCCTACTTTTCCACTTTTTCCCATTTTTTACAATTTTTTTTTTCATATCTTTTTTTACTATTTTTTTTCCATATTTTCCTATTTTTTCCCATTTGTCCTATTTTTGTCTATATATTTTCCTATTCTTCGTTTTTCCTGATTTGTCTATTCTTTCGTATTTTTCCCTATTTTTCTCATTTTTTTATTTTTTCTCATATATTTCTTATTTTTACCTATATTTTACTACTATTTTCCCTATTTTTATCTAGTTTTTCTTTTTTTTTCATATTTACCTATTTTTCCTAATTTTTTTAGGTTTTCCTAATTTTCCTATTTTTACCTATTTTCTCCAGTTTATACCTATTTTTCTTACTTTTTCTGTTCTTTTTTCTATTTTTTCGATTTTTTATTATTTATTTCCGTTTTCCCTGTTTTTCCTGTTTTTTACTATTTTTTAAGATTTTTTACTATTTTTTTACTATTTTTACTGTTTAGTATTCTTTAAATATATTTTCCTATTTTTTATTGTCTTTTACTATTTTTTCTGGTTTTTTCTATTTTTCCCCAATTTGCGCATTTTCTTCTATATATCCTTATTTTTTTTCTGGTTTTTTCTATTTTTGCCTATTTTTCCAATTTTGCCGATTTTTCTTTATTTCTCCATATTTTTTTAAGTTTCCCTACTTTTTATTTTTTAATTTTTTTTCCATTGTTCCTATTATTTCCTATTTGTCTCTTTTCCACTGTTTCCCATTTTTTCATGTTTTTTCTATTTTTTTGCTTTTTCTGTTTTTCCTGTTTTTCACCATTTTTTCTATTTCTTCCTATTGTTCACCTATCTAAAAATCATTCAACGCCCCCAGAGAAGTTTTCACTTCAAAAATAAAATTACAATAAAGAAAAGTAAAAACTTGTTTCAAAAAAAAAAAAAATTGAGATGGTTATTCATTCGAACCACCTATCGAGAGTCTGGTTTTTTATTATGAGTCCCACTCGGCTATCGTACTGCACTCCTCCTGTATATAAACTTTAACCGTGCAAAATTTCACACTACTACATTACGCTTAAAAAGTAGTCCGAAGATTTCTTTTTGCCTGTTAATATATATAAAAACGTAAAATTTAAATATTTTCTATATTAGTGATTTTTTTGAAAATTTTTAATTTTAAAAAGTGTATATTATTAAAATTAAATTTTCCTAACTTGCTTTTTTTCAATTATTTTGTCATAATTTTAAATGTGTTTTCAATTAATAAATTTTTTTTAAACGTTATATTTTTATGATTATGTGAAATTTAGAAAAAAATTAGTAATTTCCAAAATTGCCTTTTTTAATAAAATTTTAAGACTTGAACGTTTTTTTATTTTTTCTAAATTTGAAATTAAAAATTTTGGTTTAAATTCAATTTTTGTTTTTTATTTTTCCGGAAATTCGAATCATTCATTAATAAATAGATTTACTACAACTTATAAAATTAAATCAGGCTTATTATACTCTAGTTATAAACTAATTGATAACTGGTTAAAATTTGTGATGGAATCATATTATTCTACACATCATCAATTACCCGAGATATGATGTATGAAATACTTGACTTGATATGTGTCTTTCAGCCAAACTGGAAACTGATAAATCGCTGCGTGGTTCACACTCACAAACCATATTTTTGCGAATTTCTGTAGGATGCCTAAATGTAAGTACGCCTATCAATCATGTTTTGTATGACGGATACGTTGAGTTTTTTCGTTTTTATGCTCGTTGGCATGGATATGAAGTATGTAGCCGAAAATACTCGGATGTCTTCTGCGAAATTCCAGACATTTCAAAACGATTTAAAATATTTTTAGGGTATTATTATAAACCCACCAGAAATGCTGTATTTGTAAAAGTTACTATATGCTTTATGAATTGTGGAATATCTTAAAAAAAACTGTTTTTTTTTATATTTTTAAATTAATTTAAAACTTGAACTATTTGAAGATATTTGGCGCTAATATCTGTTACCTTGCTTGAAATGGTTGTTGGACGAGCGCTCCGTTAATATTACAGATTGGAAGCTGCCATTTTCACCAATCGATTATGTATTTAATTTTTAAGAGTTGATCTGTAGCACTTTTTTTAAAGTGATACGACTATCAACTTTTTTCTCTATAGACGCGCTCTTCTAATAAATATTTTAAATATGAAAAAAAACGCATATTTTTAGTTTCTAGATTAGGCGAGATCTCGTCTAAAAACGAATAATTATGTTTTGTGGCGCTCTACTTAACAATAATCGAAAAATACTAAAAAAATAATTTTTATAGCACATATATAAGAATACAAGCATATGCGGGCCTTTTTAAATTATAAGTTATTGGTACATCTAATATTTTTTTAATTTCCTGGTCCCATCAACGAGAAAGTATAGTAAACGAGCAAAAAAAAATTCGAGATATCAAAGGCACTTTTACTAACTAAAAAATCGGTTGTGTCGCCCCAAAACTTTCCCGACGAGTATCCACGTATACTATTTCAGATATTTAATATTTTTTTATTTTTGACAGGTGACAGTTGGAGAAATAATTTTGACTGTTCTGAATAGAGTGTTTCAAGGGGTTTGAAATGACATATTGGAAGTCAAATTCCGTGACATATTGTTTCGGTCGTTTTTGACAGTGACAGTGACAGTGACATATGTCGTACAAAAACTAATGGGTTTTTTCGACGGGTAACCCAAACCCATATTCCAAATTTCAGCTCAATCGGATTAAACGTGTGGTCTCTATCGTGGAAGAATACAGACAGACAGACAGACAGACAAACTTTCATCTGGAAATTGTCTTAATCATCTCAGGTGACCTCAAAATGGATATTTCCATTTTTATCTCGAAAATTTTATTTAGCTCGTTCACTACACTTTCCAAAAAGTTCCAGATTTCGTAGATTACAAAAATTTCAAGAACTGTGATCAAAAATTTCAGGAATTTTGACAAAAATTTAAAAAATTTCAATCAAAAACGTGTAAATATTTCAAAAATTTTAAAAATGAGTAAAAATTTCAAAATTTTGTAAAGTTTTCAAAAATTTCAAGAACTGAGATCAAGAATTTCAGGAAATTTGATAAAAATTTAAAAAATTTCAATAAAAAAATCCCCAAATTTTTCAAAAATTTCAATTAAAAAATCTAGATTTCAAAAATTTCAAGAACTTGGATAAAAAAATTCAGGATTTATGATAAAAATTTAAAAAGTTTCAATAAAAAATACAAAAATTTGTAAAGATTTCAAGATTTTGTAATAATTTCAAAAGATTCAATAAAAAAAAACTATAAAAATTTTAAAAACGTAAAAATTTCCAGATTTTGGAGATTTCAAAAATTTCAAGAACTATGATCAAAAATTTCAGGAAATTTGACACAAATTTAAAAAGTTTTAATCAAAAATCTGGAATGCGACCATTAGTTTAAATTGGTACAGTAGAAGGTCCTCAAGATCGATATTGATTGAATACACATATAAGATTTTTTGCTCTTTTTTAAATTTTAAGGACAAACAATACACTTTAGTGCAAAATATTTTATTGCGAAGTTTTTAGAGCATAAAATTTCCTACAATTTTTGTATCAAAATTTTTTCCATAATTTCCAATAGTTGAGCCACTAGAGGTGGCGCAAAAAAATGTGCATCTCGGTTTTCCGTGTAGTTTTTACAAATTTCGAGGACAAAAAAGTATTTTAGTGCAAAATTCTCTAGTGAGGCACTAAATTTCCTTTAACTTTTATATTTAACTTTTTTTTCTAATTCTCCAGTTTCACCGTTAGCGGGCAAAAAATATACACAAACTTTTTCCCGAATTCCCAATAGTTTTCACAAATGATTTTAGGAGAAATCCGTTGTCAAAATATGCACAAACGGCAACAATTTAAAAATAATTTTAATTATACAGGGTGTTCCATGAAAGTGATACATATCAAAGTTATGTTTTTTTTTAAAGGAAAATAGTCTAACTTTATTAAAGGTTTGTTATAACCAGAGTCTATCGTTTTGCAGATATTCAAATGTTTTTAGAAATATGGGATGTTCAAAAAAAACAAAGTTTTAACAATATTTTAAATTGATTTTTTGAAGGTAAATTCCAAATATTCTGGTCTGTCAGTTCAGATACTTACAGATCAAAAATATTGTACAGGATATTGTTAAAAGATCTATTTATAATAAATAACTTTAAACGCTAAAAAATCAATAATTTTAAATGGGACACCCAATATATTTTGAAAATGATTTCAAACAATGTAGATATTCCCTATACCTATCTGTGATAGTTTTAGAGATAATGGTGTAGTTCTTATAATGTATGAAAATAATTCATTTAATTTCGCTATCAAGATGGCTAGGTATTGGTTGTCAGTTTATATGACATTTTAATTTAAATTATTTTCAGTACTATTTTGTCTGTTGTGTAATATTTCAATTAAAATGAAGCATTATTCCAAAACGACAATAATAAACCTAATAAAGTTAGACTATTTTTCTTTGTAGATTTCAAAAATGCAATAAAATTCAGGGTACTTCATTTAAAAAACAACTTTGATATGGAGCACCCTGTATAATTAAAATTATTTTATATGCATCTCGTTGTAAAAACGAATTTTACAAAAAATGTTTGGTTTTGGCTCTACAAATCAAGGCGTTACCGGTGGACCACCCTGTATAATGGTTAGTATTTCCCGAGCCGGAAAAGTTCTGTGGTGACACATACGATTTTTTTAAAGAGTAATAAAACTTTTTATAACTTAGCAAATTTATTAAAATTGCTTCTATTCAGATGGCGCCTATTGAAGACAAATTAAAATAATCGAGGGCATATCAATGATGCCAAATGTCGGTATCGGAATTTCACTTGCACTACAAATACGATTGTAAAATGCGCGGTCGTAAATGTACAACGACCATTTAGATAACAGTTTTTTCCCGGCCATGTGCTGTTCTACGCGAACGATAACCACTTGGGGGCCCTGAGAAAACGACAACATCACGACGACGACGACGCCGATTTATGGAAATGAAAAAGGAAATGAAGACATTACCAACGGGAACTTATATTTTTTGTCGTTCAACATTGAAGTAAGTTAGTATACGTATTCATGGCAGTCTTATTTTATATTAAATCCAGTAAATTTTAAATTGAAAATTAGTTCAGAAAATAAATAAAAAACATCATTTTCCAAAAAAAAATATATAAAAAACAGTAGATTATCCATAACTCAAATGTGGTAGAATTATTGAACGAATAATTAAAACTCCAAGTCATACCAAAAAATTTATTTCAGGTTTAAGATGAGATTAAATAGCGACATGTTTCGGCCAAACGATGGCCATCATGAGGCAAACATAATGACGAAATTATACATAGTGTTAAAATTAATTTTATAAAAATTTTACTATGTTAGTGTTCAATTTTCATACTAAATTTTAACACCATGTACAATTTCGTCATTATGTTTGCCTGATGATGGCCATCGTTTGGCCGAAACATGTCGCCATTTTAATATCATCTTAAAAATGAAATAAATTTTTTGCTATGACTTTTATTTTTAATTATTCGTTAAAAAAATATATTTTAAAATTAATTTTTTTAGTTATTCTTAAATTTTATGTTATATGAAACAAAAACAAAGATTTAATAATGATGACAATAACAAGCAACTAACAAAAATATATTAAATGTAATTTATTTGGCAAACCTGTTTTTCTTTTTCCATGATCTTATTATAAGAATTTTTTTAGCAAAGCAGAATTTTGGTACAAGGGAAATATTTGTTTCATTAGGGAATATAAGAGGTTAAAGTTAAGCTGTTTTTTTTTTAATAAAGCGAACGAAAAGTCCTTGAGTTATAAAAATGGTATTTTTTTTTAGAAGATAACAGGGTATTTCAATGGATTTTGAGATTCCCAAAAAGAATTTTTTTCTTCTAATTCAATGTTATTTTTAACACTTAATAAAAGAGTGTGTCAACAAATATTTTTTTACTACTCCATTCCTCTAATGAGAATATTTCTCACCCTATGTAAATAATGAAACATTATATATATTTTTAATGAATTGGTAATTTGACAACTAAACTCCCAAACTACGTACTTGATATTTCGAAATATTTAAAAAAATAAGTAATAAATAACTAAAGTTAGGTTTAAAATCTAATCAAATCAAATATTTCATGTTAGTAGTAAAAAATTCTATATACATTTCGGTTGAGAAGGCCATTATGAACCTCCCACATTATATCCTTCGGTGCGACGCGCCGTATACTATTATTTTTTATTATTTTTTTTTATTATTTATTTATACTTATTTTAAATAAATAAGAAAAACAAACAGTTCTACAAATTTGAAATTCCAAATGAATATTCCAATTTTCTAATTTTTTGCAAATTTTGTAAAAACCAAAAACGTTGGGAAAATCTTAAGTAAAGATTCTTAACACTCCAAAACTTTCCCGACGAGTATACAAGAGCGAATATTTTTACAGGCATATTGCAAGTCAAATTCCTTGAAATATTACTTCTGTCATTTTTTGACAGTGACACTTTCGTTTGACAGATGTCGTATAAAAACTAATTTCAGCTCAATCAGATTAAACATGTGGGCTCTATCGTGGAAGCATATACACAGACAAATACACAGACAGACAGACACACAAAAAGACAGACTAAATGGTCTTAATCGTCTCAGGGATCTTAAAATGTATATCCTTCTCAAAAAACTTTTTTAGCTCATTCACAATTCATTTTTTCCACACTCGAATTTGAAAAAAAAACATCAAGATTGCATTTTTTTCACAAACATTTAAAAAAACAACAACAGAAGCAAGAATGCGTTTTCTTGCACACGAATTTGAAAAAATAAAAATAAAAAACATTTTCCACAAAAAAAATTCAAAAGCATTTTTTCACAGACCAATGTGGAAAAAAGCGAAAATGCATTTTTTCATATATAAATTGGTATAAAAGCAAGAATGCATAAAAAACTATAAAAAAACAGCAAAAATGCGTTTTTTTTGCACATACGTTGGGAAAAAAGAAAGAATGGATTTTCTACATAAAAATTGGAAAATACCGAATACTTTTTTTTACACAAATTTGAAAAAAAAACAAAAGCAAGAATACAATTTTTCCTTATTCAAATTTGAAAAAATGCAAAGTGCATTCTATCTCACACTTTAAAAAGAAACAAGCAACAACGCATTTTTCTATACGAAAAACTAGAAAAAACAGCAAAAATGCATTTTTCACACAAGAATTTTGAAAAAAGTAAGAATGCATTTTTCCACGCAAAAACTTGAAAATGACAGCAAAAACGTATTTATTTTTTAACAAATTCGAAATAAAAAACAGAAGCCACACTCGAATTTGGAAAAAACCACATAAATGTATTTTTCCACAAAAAAAAATTGTAAAATACAGCAAAAACCCATTTTTTCACGTATAAATGTAATTTCTCTCAGGAATTTGAAAAAAAAATCGGTTGTGTCCAGAATACTTTTTCAGATATTTAGTGTTAAAGTTTCAAACTTTGACATTTTTTTATTTTTGGCAGGTGACAGTTAGAGAAATAATTTTAACTGTTCTGAATAGAGTTTTTCCAGGACTTTCAAATGACATATTGCAAGTCAAATTCCGTAACATATTGCATCCGTCATTTTTTGACAGTGACACTTCCGTTTGACAGATGTCGTACAAAAACTAATGGGCTTTTCCGACGAGAAACTCAAAGTCACGTACAAAATTTCAGTTCAATCGGATTAATCGTGTGGTCTCTATCGTGGAAGAATACACACAGGCAGACAGACAGACAGACAGACAGACTTCCATCTGGAAATTGTCTGGATCATCTCAGGTGACCTCAAAATGGATTTCGTTTATTGATTTTTGTTTCTCCTAGACACTCGTCTGCCTGTGCATGTTTATACAAACCGATAAGGCACACTTGAACCATTTGAAAAATTATTAATGTATCAACTCTTCTTCATACATTTTAGAAAGATATTTTAGAATTAAGCAACTTTTGCAGATGATACCGCAATCATTTCAGTTGGAAAGAATCACGAAGAGGCTGCTGAAAAGCTACGAACCTCGATAGAAAGAAATAACCATTGGACTAAAACTTATCAGGTTAAATAAAAACAAATCTGTACATGTAGATTTTACTAACAAACTTAAACGTCATCTCCCTATTAGAATCAAGGATGTTCAGATCCCACACGCGGACTCAGCAGAATGCCTGGGTATGGACCTAGTCACAAACCTGCGCTGGGAAAGTCAATGTGAAAAAAGAGAAGAGCTTGATTTATAATACAAAAAAATGTATTGCTTACTTGAGAGAAATTCGAAGCTATCCATCTACAATAAATTGGTCCTGTATAAGTAAGTTTGGACCTATGGGTATATGCCGACAAATGCAACATTTTAACGATTAAAAAAATCCAGAATAAAATGCTAAGAAAAATCATCAATGCACCTTGGTACTTTAGTAATTGTGACCTTCGCCGTGACCTAGAAGTAGACAGTTAACTAGACCATCTTCAAATTTGCCAGAAGTCATAAGCAAAGATTTCTCAAACATGTGAATATCAAGGCAATCCAGCTCCTCGATAACGCCAATTTGACGAGAAAACTTAATATAGTGATAGTGATAGTGAAAAGCAGTGCGTAATTACACGTTAGTTTTATTAGTGCAGTTAAATTATGAAAACCTAAGGTAGACTACTGAGTGAAATTTTAACTGTATCAACTTACGTTCGAAAAAAGTTAATCATTGATCGAACTTCTCATCAGACTATAATGTAAAAAATATTCCGAAAATGGTATATATTAAAAAAATCATTGTGGTACGATTGTCTGGATTTCTCCGGCATTAAATTTGTGGTTCAGTTGACTACATTTTTTTTGATAAATCGGTATTCATTTCCATTACTTTTATAAAAAAAATTATAACACAAAGTAATAATGACAGTCACTAAATACAATGAATCACTGACAGTAATATTCAACAAACAAAGTAGAAAGAAAATGGTAAGAGCAATAAACCGATTTAGAAATCGATTTTTCACTAAAATAAAATAAATTTTTCGGGAAAAATAAAATCTTGTATTACTAGATCCTTATAGGGCAACATCCATACCTCATTCCTTCGGGCTGAATGTTACCATTCGAGTGTTAGGATCTATATAACATACTTGTACATAAATAACTATTAGCTAAGACTCAATTAAAACAAAACCAGTAGCGTCTCAAATCACAGTTGCCACTTTACAATACATAAAATACAGCCTTCGTAGTAATGCCAATCTGAAGGTTCGGATTCTTTCATTAAAATCAAATGTGTAAGATACTTCTCCTTAGAGGCTATTATTTTGACCATTTTGTCTTCGTCTTTCGACTTTATATATATAAATACACAGCCAGGTGCCGTTAATAGCCCTTTTTGTTCCATTAGGAAAGACCGTAATAAGTAAAAGTAAAATAAAACCGAATACACAACAGAGATAATCACTGAGAATGGATAAGTTGCTACCATGAAACTGGCCAAAATCTTTTATTACAAGTCAAATAATATAGTGTATTTTCTTATGGTAATTAATCGTGCGATTCAAGAATATTTCTTCAGATTTAGCGATTCCTGTATTACACTATAAAAATCTTCCAAGGAATATTTGTTATTAATTTAAAATTAACTTTTTAATATACTCATTAATAAAAAATTAACTTGACAAGAAAGTAAACAAAGTACATAGTCAAAAATTGGTTCAATAGTTTTTTTATCAATCATTAGAAAAATTTCAGTGAAAAAAATAAAATTATTGAGATGTAACTTTTTACAGAAAACCTTTTCTTTATACCTTTTTTTTATAAAAAGGCAATCGCAGTAGAAAACCGTGTAACATAAACGTATAGGTTCAGTGACATTTTCGGTTTTGAGTGTGGTAGTCCTGTATTTGAATAAAAAGGCATCTAAATTAGGTGGGAGATTCCTCCATGTATGTTAAGATAAAGAAGCCTAACCTAATAAAAATGTGCTTACCCAGGTGGTGTACAGGTTAGTTTTTTTAATGTTTTTTTTTTGTATATTTGGATAAAAAATATACTAAAAATTTTTCCAACGCGTGAGTCCCATACCAGTATTTTTTTTATTAACAGCATTTTCAATATACATAATAATTTTCAATCTTCAAATGATTACATGGCGTGGTGTTGTAGATTTTCCGAGTTTTCCTACACCTATATGTCAAATGGTGCCGTTCATCATCAGTAAGTCACCCCGCCACGGTTAATAATAATAATAATATCCGTCCTTCACTCGAAAAAGCCTTTGGCTTCTGGGGTTCACTCGTAAGGGGGTGAAATATAGGAAGAGTCTTATTATTAGTATTATACATATTACGTACATACAAATTTAGAAATCTTATTTTTTTTCGTCTTTAAATTACGAAAATTTATACTATTATCCTAACGTTTTGACATTTTTTATGCCATCTTCAGGGTTTTTTTATTACTAAAATTATTAAACAATACAGTTACATGTTAAAATGCACTACATATTAATATATAAATAAATTTAAAATTAAAAATTAGTTTTTAAAAACCATATATTGCAAAAACAGCTGTGGGACGGCGGTGAGATGTACCAGAATTTATTCCTTTTCTGTTTCCAAAGGTGTAGCCTTTCTAGTCGTAAAAGCTGGATTAAGGATTCAGGGAAAATGAAATTGGAATATTTAAAGGTTAAATAATATTTTCGTAATCTTAACGATTTTGGGTTATTCCTAGATAAAGTTTAAAAAATGTATTCATCTACGTATATTATTGTTACAGTTTCTTTGCGTGTGGAAGTAATCATTTCCAATTTAAAATAATTTCATGTATAAAGATAACCACCAGTGGCGCAGCCACAATTACCTATTAAGTAAAGGGGGTTACGTATTAAGGGGGGGGGGGGGTTCAAAAAATAGGAGAAGTATTACGAAAATATATTACAGAAAACTTTAGAAAACGAAACATATGTGTGGGTGTGGGGGGTTTTAAACCCTGACCCTCCGCCTAGCTGCACCACTGATAACCACTGTGACCAAGAGGCCCACCTAATTTAATAACTTGAGACCAAATGACCGGTGGGATTACGATACCCTGTTGACAAAATTGGCCGCTAAGACCAAATGACCAAAACTCGGTATAGTATGAAAAAGTAGTGTAAAAAAAGCAATACATAATATTTCCATAAATAAAAATAATTTCAAAAACAAATTACACACTCGTATTCCTCTGGAAAAAAAATATTTTTTTTAAAATATTTAAGGGAAGATCATTTTTTATTTTTACGAATTTATTGTTTATACCATTTTACACAAAATATCAAAAATTTTAGTGACAATCCCTTCCCATTTTTTAAATTCTATTCAAAGGGCACCGTAATGTGCAAAAACAAAAAAAAACAAAATAGAATATACAAATTCTCAAAAAAAAATCCAGAGACGCTCAAACGGTGGTGGTGCACCGCTTCGGGACTTCGGCCCATCGAACGAAGCCTTTTTTTTTTAATTTGCAGTGTAAAAAAGTTTATCACTTGAGAACTTGATTTTTATATATCATTGTGGGGCAGGTACCAAAATGGCTTATGCGATACTAGCCAAACTTTTCACATACATGTATTTGTATGATGGGTACTGGAAGGGCCGGTCAGATCCTCCTCAAATTCCATATCGTTCTTTCTTAGACAAAACTAACGTAAAGTGAAAATCTGAACTCGATCGGAGCTTTCGTTCAAAAGTTATAGTGTTTAGATACAGACAGACAGCCAGACATCCAGACGTCTGGACTGGATTTTGTTTACATTTCCGGACTCAGGGAACTCGGAAACGCCGAGAAAAGTGATAAAAAGTGGGGGTAAGAAATTTTTTTCGCAATCACGAAACTAATACTGATGCTTTTGTGCTCCTGTAAAACAAATTATTATAGAAAATCTCAAGAAAAAAATTAACCAACAGAAATACTAGTATAAGCAAGACGGAAATTCCATAAAAATTTTGTCTATTATTTCTCATATCGGTAATTTAGAATAAAATAAAAGAAAAAAATCTCAAAAAAGTGGAATATTAAAAAAATACTGACTGGTTTACATTGTTTAGGTACCTAGTTTTTTGCAGTTATATATCATTTTTAAAAAATGAGTTAATAGCCGTTATATATCATTTTTAAATCAGGAGAAATATTGTAAGTTCTACATAATTTTTACCCCCACTAATAAAGTAAAGACACCTGCCCCAATCGACCGCAAATCCCACTCTTTTCAGCTTTGACCGCATCTCCCACGACCGCAACTCCCACAGGTTCATATTAATATCTAGAGAAACGAATTCTATTTTGAATCCTTGGTACACGCTTGCGCATTATTCGTTTCGCACTAACCGGCTTTTATTGTACGTTAACTTGAAAGTTTGATTATTCATCACTGTGAACGGTGTGGTCCAGTGGTAGAGTGTAGACGTTACATATGAAAGTTCAATGTTCGAATCCTGATATATATTTTTTATTTTTTTTTTCGAAATAAATGAAAGTTATATTATCTTTTCTTTTAAATACACAGGCTAGATTTATATAGTCAAGACTTCTTTTAATTAAATAAATATAAATAGTGTTATATTTTCTTTTTTTAATACACAGGCTAGATTTAGATAGTCAAGATTTCTTTTAATAAAATAAATTAAAATACACGGGTTAGATTCAGATAGTCAAGATTTCTTTTAATAAAATAAAAAAATAACAAAGTTGAATGCGTGCATCTAATATCCAGCGGAAATTGTTAGATTTTATGACTAACAAAAAACTGTTATATAAAAAAACTTTTCCTATTCATTTCGTAAAGGACAGTTAAATTTGTATGTAATTTATATTACATTAAAATTAATTAAATAAATTAATCGTTTATTCCATATCAATTTTTTTACAAAACAACATCAATTTAGCTCGTCTAAATAATCAAAATTTGATTTAGACTACCTCAAGCAACGGTCTAACCTTCTTTTCTGTGTATACATTGTATAAGCGGATAAAGAGATTACAACCTTTTAAAGCTGTTCTTACACATCATTTTCGGTAATTGATTAAGACGTTATCCATAATCAAAGATTCCGACAGAACACCCATTTGATGTTAACCCGGCTCGTAAGTAAATTAGGCATGAATCTTTTCACAATATTCGGAATTATAATGATAATGGTTATGCTTAAGGGCATGCCATAGTCGTATCCAGATAAATATGATAAGGTACGGATTTTTTAAATTATATTATTATTTATATAGAGATTGACAAAAAAATTATAGTTATAATAATGCAAACTCCAAATAATGTTAATTTTTTATATTTTATCCAATTTGACAAGGATTGATATTCCTTCTATATATGTAACATTTCCATACTACCAAATTTGCTCGAAGTCTGCGGGTTTTGATTGTCTTTTCAATTATAATATATCGTTGGCTCAGCTTGAATTTGGTTATCTACATTCTGGCTTAACATCTCTATTATACAATGTGTTTCAAAAAATTTGCACCTTGTGAAAGACATTTTTATTATTAATTATTGATGAAAAATATTCCAGGTAAAAATTGGTATTTTACTAAAAATAAGATATTAAAACGCTTTTTAAAAATATGTACAAGGAAAGTCAGAAATTTTCTATAAGAAAAAAAAATTAAATGTTTTTTTTTTGAGCTAGGAGGCTATAATTTTATATTTGGTTGTAAATATTATTTCTGAACAAGATTTATAAATAATATTTTTACAAATACAGACAAATATTATTTTTTATTTTGGAACAATAATGTTATCGAAACAAAAAAAAATTCTCTTATGATTTCCTTCAAATCCTCATTAATTTTCACATGTTTTACCTTTTTACTTTTCCGACCCACTTCCGAGAAGGGAAAGTATTGTGAACGAGCTAAAAAAATATTTCGATAAAGATGGAAATATCCATTTTGAGATCATCTGAGATGATTAAGACCATTTCCAGATGAAAGTCTGTCTATCTGTCTGTGTGTTTTCTTCCACGATAGAGGCCACACGTTTAATCCGATTTAGCTGAAATTTGGTATATCGATTTGGGTTATCCGTCGGAAGAATCTATTAGTTTTTGTACGACATCTGTCAGACGAAAGTGTCACTATCAAAAAATGACAGATGCAATATGTTACTGAATTTAACTTTCAATATGTCATTTGAAAGCCCTTGAAAAACTCTATTCAGAACAGTTAAAATTATTTCTCCAACTATCACCAGTTTTGGGACGGCACAACCAGCTTTTTAAAATTCTTATTAATACTTTTGAAATTTTTACAAAATCTTGAAATTTTCACCTTTTTAAAATTTTTGAAAAAAATTCCTGAAATTTTTGATCAAAAATTATACATCTTTATCATTTGGGGTTTTTATCTTATAATTTAATTATTTAAATTTTCCGCTCTTTTGTTTAGTTTAAATTTCCCGCTATATGGAGTAGCGCATCGCACCCAATAGGCCAAGTACCATTATAAGATCTGTCAATTACTACACGAGTTAACCTGCTAGTGCTTTTTTTTACAACTATTGTCCTGAGTTGTAGAGGCGGGAATAATCTCTTAAAGACACCTCCTCGGTTATTTGTCCTGGTGTTGTCCTGTTCTCATTGTTCCCTACTGTATGAGTGAATACTCCTACAGCAGGGATACTTGTGCGGATGTTATGCTGGTAAGGAAATTATTAGTACTAAGATATTTTAATGTAAATAACTGATTTGAATACTTACGAGCCTCCGGGGATGGGAGGCTCAGCACGAGCAGTGGACATCAGTGGTGGGCACCAGCTTATCTGATGCCTAGAGGGGCATCCTCGAGAAGATCTTGGAGCTCCGCCGGAAGATCCTTCGCTTTGGTAAGAATCCTAAGATTCGGTTGAGGAAATTCTTGGGTTTATTGGAGAAGGCTCTTCAATTCCTTTCATCTGTTCATTTTGTTCATAGGGTGGCCTGGGCGTGGGTCTTGGAGCTGTCTAGTCTTCTCCTGACGTGTAGAGGTTGAGGGATTTGGTGGCTAGGGTGTGGAGTCTCACAAGTGCATCTTGGGTAGAGTGTCCAGGTCTAAACACATGTTGGAATTGGGGGATCGTTCCCTTTCTGGAATCTGGGATTAGGTAGGTTTATTAGGGAGTTTTGGAGGTGGCCTTTGAATGCAGTGGCCTTCTGCTCGGGAATGTTGAGGAATTGTACGTTCACCTGAAGGTGGGAGTGGGACTTGATATTTTGACCAGTAAGGAGGGCGAGACCTGGAGCCGTCCCTGTCGTCGAGGTTGGAAGTTGCCTAGATTCATTTTTCTTGCCTATGGTTATTGATTTGTAGGCGGATAAGGGCGTTTAACCGATTCCACTCGGTTTTGAGGGGATGATCTCGGATTTTGGTGAAAAGATATTAGAGAAGATATTAGGAGGGAGGGATTTTTGGTCAGTGCTGATGGTGATTTGGGGGATGGCAACATCAAGATCTTGGGAGATGATGTTGCCGATGGATTTTGCCAGGTTGTCGATACCCAGGTTCGATTCGACAACAGGATCTGCCGGAAGGTTTTCAGAAAAGGGGCCAATCTGCTTTCTGGTAGCTTCAGATCTGGTACTAGATTTGTCTAGGAGGTGTAGGATTGAAAAGGGAGGTTTCGACTGGGCGAGTAAGGTGATCGGAAGTTATACAGGAACCAATGAAGCGTCTATCTTTGATCTGCCCTCTGCATCGATCTGTGAGCAGGATGTGGTCGTTGATAGGGCTTCCTTGGTGTCCTATAATGGTGTAGGAAGTGTCGGTAACCCGGAATATGATTTGCAATAAGAAAAAACATCCTTGTCGGCCGTTATGCTTAGAAACGATATCCCTAAAACCCTTAATTAGTGACGTCAGTACATGAAAAAAATTTTTGCGTGCTCTATTTGGTGGTAGCACTGCCATCTTATTATTTCGTCTACGATGACGTGCAACGGTTTTTGTTTTGAATAGACTATATGTAACCAGTGTTTAAAAATTTTTAATTAATAATTTTCCCATCATAATGTTAAATTCTTTGGCCTGATGATGGCATTAGTATGCCGAAACTAGTAGCCTTTTCCAACTTTAATTAAATATTTGTGGTACTAGACTTTGATTTTCATTTATTCATATTAATTTTATTATCAAACTATATTATTTTGAAAATTAAAACATATTCTAGAAATTTAATTTCCTAATAATTTAAACCCAATTTTGACGAAAATAAAAAAAAATATGTAAGATAAATTCACTGTCCGCCTATGTAAGACCATGTGCTTTAGTTAATTCATTTAACAAAATAACGAGTTCCTTATGCATGCAACAACAATAAGGGATAATAGAGGAAGATTAGCTTGTCAAAGTCATAAGTACAATGCTTAATACTTTATAGATGATTATAGGTAAGGAGATTAAAGTCTTTTAAAACAAGATAATTTGGGTAAATGAGTCGGACAACGAACTAGTATACACACTCTTGGGCAAGTTGTGGGAGATAAAATTTATGACATATTTTACGTTGCGTTAGTAATTGGTTCAATATTATAGAGATTTTATAATACAAAAAGTCAATTTTATTTACTTTATACAGGGTTCTAGAAAATTATTATATAACACAATTACGAAACACATAAAATAACAGCAAGAAACTATTATAGACTTTAGTTAGAGTTTATACCAAAGAGAGCACAAGCATTTGGTTCACTTTATAAGTTCTAGAACAAATTACACGCTTGCTGTGGCGCGTTAAATTCACTTAATTTTGAAATAGAGCTTTCTTGGTTTGTTCGTGACTGCATTAAATATACATCTGACTTTGAGTTTCCAGACGTTAGTTTGCAGATAAGTTTATCTATATTACAAGAGAGTAATAAACGGAAAATAAAAAGTATGGAAATTGGGAAACTTTCACAATAAAGCTATTTTTAAAATTTGGCTGTAATTTTCAGTACAGTGAGCTGAAACGGTTTACAGGATATTTATGCATTTATATTTTACAATTGTTTTTATTTTTCTCTTATATAAAAGCGCTTGAAAAACTCTTTACAGAACAGTCATATTTATTTCTTCAACTGTCACCTGTCAAAAATAAAAAAATATTAAAATTTGAAATTTTAACAGTAAATATGTAAAAAAGTATTCGTGGATTCTCGTCGGGAAAGTTTTGGGGAGACACAACCAATTTTGTTAAACTTTTGCAGCAACGCATTTTTCAAAAAAAAAATTTTTCTTTTCCGATCTACCTCCCAGAAGGGAAAATATTATGAACGAGATAAAAAAATTGCAGAATCGAGTAAAAATCAGCAAAAATCAATAAAAAACAGCTGAAAGTCAAATTATCAGAAATTAGTCAAATCTGCAGGAATTGGTAAAAATCAGCATAAAATGGTAAAATAAGCAGAAATCAGTAAAAATTAGCAGAAAGTCAAATCAGCAGAATTGAGTAAAAATCAGCAGAAATCTGTAAAATTCATCAGAAAGTCAAATCAGCAGAAATTAGTAAAAATTAAGCAAATCAGCAGATATTAGTTAATTCAGCAGAAATCAGTAAAAATCAACAGAAAGTTAAATTAGCAGAAATTAGTTAAATCAGTATAAATGAGTAAAAATCAGCAGAAATCAGTAAAATTCAGCACAAACTCAAATTAGTAGAAATTAGTCAAATCAGCAGAAATGAATAAAAATCAGCATAAATCAGTTAAATAAGCAGAATTGAGTAAAAATCAGCAGAAATCTGTAAAATTCATCAGAAAGTCAAATCAGCAGAAATTAGACAAATCAGCAGATATTGGTAAAAATCGGTATAAATAAGTCAAATAAGCAGAAATAAGTCAAATTAGCAGAAATTCGTCAAGTCAGAATAAATTAGTCAAATTAGTAGAAATTAGTCAAATCAGTAAAAATCAGCTGAAAGTCAAATTAGCAGAAATTAGTCAAATCTGCAGGAATTAGAAAAAATCAGCATACATTTAAGGATTTTTTAAGGATATTTTAAGGATTTTAAAGTATTTTTATGAATTTATATGATTTTTTAAGATTTTAAAATTTTTTTCAGAATTTTAAGGGGTTTTTAAAGATTTTTAATAACTTTAAAGGATTAGGATTTTAAAGATTTTAAAGGATTTTTAATGATTTTTAAGCATTTTATGGATTTTTTAATAATTTTCAAGGACACATAAGGATTTTTAGGGATTTTTAAGAATCGACTGTTTTTACTGATTTTAACATTTTTTTAAAGATTGTTTTAGGTTCTTTGAGATGTTTTTAAGATTTTTAAGTAATTTTAAGCATTTTTACGGATTTTTTTTAAGGATTTTTTCAGGATTTTTTAAGGATATTTTATGGATATTAAAGTATTATTAAGAATGTCTTTGATTTTCATAAGATTTTTAAATTTTTTCAGATTTTTAAGGGATTTTTAAAGATTTTTAATGATTTTTACGGGTTTTTTTTAAGGATTTTTTCAGGATTTTTTAAGGATATTTTAAGGATATTAAAGTATTATTAAGAGTTTCTTTGATTTTCATAAGATTTTTAAATTTTTTCATAATTTTTTAAGCATATTTTAGGTTTTTAAAGTATTTTTAAGAATAACTAAGATTTTTGAAGATTTTTAAATTGTTTTCAGAATTTTAAGGGGTTTTTAAACATTTTTAATAATTTTAAAGGATTTTTAATGATTTTGAAGCATTTTATGGGATTTTTAATAATTTTCAAAGACATTTAAGGATTTTTAAGAATGAACTATTTCTAGAGATGTTTATATTTTTTTTAAGGATTGTTTTAGTATCTTTGAGAAGTTTTTAAAATTTTTAAGTATTTTTACGTGTTTTTATGTTTGTTTAAGGATTTTTTCAGGATTTTTAAGGATATTTTAAGGATTTTAAAGTATGATTAAGAATTTCTAAGCTTTTCAAACTGGAGAATCAATCAAACGGTGCATCAAAAAATGCCGTGAAATAATTTTTAAAAATTATTTAGTTCAAAATAAGTGACTCAATATTAATATAGCTCCAAAAATAAATGTATCTTTATTACTACTAAAGTAATTAAATTCTTGAAACCACTAGAAGTTAAAGGAAATAAATGTCATGAAAAGAACAAAATAAACAGAAATTACTATACTAAAACTTAGAAAGCTTAAAACTTCAAAAGGTTAAAACAACCACGAATGTAACGAGCTTTTAGGTGAAGTAGAGGAGCACTCAAACAATTTTATTTAAGACCAGAGAAATTTAATGAATTAAGAAAACTTATGGATTTTTTTTTATTATTGTTTTATAGCGCGAAGAAACCACTTGCGATTGGATATAAGCTTTTAAAAAATTTGCTATTTTTACTTATTTTAGTTAAATAATTGGTCACTTTATAGTTAGCATCGCACAGATTATTTTTTTTAATAACTGTAATATTAAAAATATGAGTTGAGACCGAAATTTTATTATTCTTCTATTTATATGTTGTATTTTATTTGTTATTTATTACTCGCATCACTAACCACTTTAATCAAGTCCATATTTTTTAAAAATTGGTGATGGAAGATCGTTAAAAATGTACAAAATTTCAATGCTTATGTAATTATTATTTCTTATTATTTTATTGTTAAAAATAATTTAAAAAAACCTATCTTAGGAAGACTGCTAGTTATTTATCAGGATCAATTGAATTAGTTCGGTTTAAGGTAAAATAGTTCGAAATTTGATTGTCAGAAAATTCTGACGACAAATTTACTTTTTCTTTTTATAACGAAGTTAGTTAACTGGCAGAAAGTGTCACGTAAGGAAAAAGCGTTATGCCCGCTCTAGGCGACCTTCCCTTTCATTCTTTCTCTCTTGTCTTTACAATATGATGATAAGATTTAAAAAGAATTTGTTTTATTTAGAATTTTTTTAGATAATTTTATAATTCACTAATTTATATTTTTGATTTTTTCTCGTTTGTTCTCATTTTTCTGTTTTTTTTTTCTGATTTTTTCCATACCTACCTTATAATTTTTTCTCATGTTTTTCTTATTGTTATGTTTTTTCTATTTCTTTCTTTTCTTTTGTGATTTTTTTATTATTAATCTAATTTATTCGATTTTTCGTTTTTTCGACTTTTCCTCATTTCTCAGATTTTTATTTTTTTTTCTTTTTTCTCATTTTTGATTATTCCAATTTTTTTATTATCCAACCATGTACAATATTTAATTTTTGTACGTACTTTGGGAATTTTTCTTTTTTCTCTTTCTATTTACACTTAGTACGTTTTACAAACATTAATAGTTTTTCTGTTACAGGGGTTAAACAAAAAAATATTATTAAAATCTACAATTACCTACGTTATTTTCTTTAATTAAAAAATATATTAAAATCATTTTAATACCAGTGAGAAGAGAATAAAAAATTGTATAAGTGGGAGTTTTTATAAAATTTTTGAGCTAGAATTGTGACATTGACAAAGGGGAGAGACCAAAAATGAGGAAAATTAAAAAAATCCCTATAGTGTGGTCTCTTCCTTTTCTCACAACCACAATTTTTTATCTAAATTTTTGAAAAAATTCATACATATAGAATATTTTTTTTTCTCTCTATTAACATTTAACACGTTTTAATGGTATCGATAGTTTTCTTGTTACAGAGGTTAAACAAAAAATTATTTATTAAAATCTATAATTATCTAAGTTATTTTGTTTAATTAAAACATATATTAAAATCTATTTAATACCATTAAAAAGAGAATAAAAAAATCTATAAACGGAAATTTTTTCAAAATTTTTAAGCAAAAATTGTGACCTTGAGAAAAGGGAGAAACCAAAATGAGAAAAAATATAGTTATGGCCTCTCCCGATTTTTCTACAACGACAATATTGTATTTAAAATTTTGATAAAATTCACTTATATCAAATATTTTTTTCTCTTTCTATCAAAATTTAACACGTTTTAATAGTATCGATAGTTTTTTTTGTTACAGGGGTTAAACAAAAAATTATTTATTAAAATCTAGAATTATCTAAGTTATTTTGTTTAATTAAAACATATATTAAAATCTATTTAATACCATTAAAAAGAGACTAAAAAAATCTGTAAATGGATATTTTTTCAAAATTTTTAAGCAAAAATTGTAACCTTGAGAAAAGGGAGAGACCAAAATGAAAAAAAAATATAGTTATGGTCTCTCCCTATTGTCACAACCACAATATTTTATCTAAAATTTTAATAAAATTCACTTATATAGAATATTTTTTTCTCCTTCTATTAACATTTAACACGTTTTAATAGTATCAATAGTTTTTTTGTTACAGTGGTTTAAACAACAAATTATTATTAAAATCTAAAAATATCTAAGTTATTTTGTTTAATTAAAAAATTTCTTAAAATCTATTTAATACCATTAAAAATGGAATAAAAAAAATCTATAAATGAGAATTTTTTCAAAATTTTTAAGCAAAAATTGTGACCTCGAGAAAAGGGAGAAACCAAAATGAGAAAAAATATAGTTATGGCTTCTCCCAATTTTTCTACAACGACAATATTGTATTTAAAATTTTGATAAAATTCACTTATATCAAATATTTTTTTCTCTTTCTATCAAAATTTAACACGTTTTAATAGTATCGATAGTTTTTTTTGTTACAGGGGTTAAACAAAAAATTATTTATTAAAATCTACAATTATCTAAGTTATTCTGTTTAATTTAAAAATGTATTAAAATCTATTTAATACCATTAAAAAGAGAATAAAAAAATCTATAAATGGATATTTTTTCAAAATTTTTAAGCAAAAATTGTATCCTTAAGAAAAGGGAGAGACCAAAAATGAGAACAAATATAGTTATGGTCTCTCTATATTTTCATTCCATTTTCACTGAAAATATTTAAAAATCATTTTAAATAAAATTAATTAAAAATTGAGACTCAATTTTTACGTTATGTGAAGCCATATTTAGCCATCAATAAAAGTTTTTTTCTATCTTTAAAATTCTTCTTTAAATTAAAACGAAAATCGCCAATTTCGATTTTTCTTAAATATCTCGGAAACCGGACCTGATATTTTAATTTTGAAAAAATCTATTCATTCGTCTTGAAAATATACATTTTTCCCATTTAACCGACATTGGATCTATTTCGGTTTATGAGATCACTGTATACGCAAATTAAATTCGATCCACCCTGTATACTTTAAACCCAGAGAAAAAATATTTATTTTGTTACATAGTGTTATAATTTTGAACAAAAAAAGGCTGAAGATTGTATACTGGAATTTTATTTTTAGATGTTATAAAATCATTTGTCTGTTCTCGTTCAGAGAATTTACCCAAATCAGAATTCGCTTTTTGCCCTTTGTTTTGAAATGGTGATTGGACAAACAAAAATAGTAAGTGGACAATCTTGGACTAACGATGAACAAACGAATGTACACAAAAAAAAATTCAAAATTCAAAAAAGGGTATGCCAACTTCACAATATCACAATTTTTTAAAATATATACATAATTAATTATAATTAACCGGTAAAATTTGCAAAAAAAGTTATTGGGCCACCATTTTGAAACTAACGGTGGACAAACGAAAATAATTAGTGGACAATAATGCACAATCGATGGACAAACGAATGCACACAAATTCTTTGGAAAATTTGCCAAAGTGGGTGTCAACTTCACTGACCTCCGTTAAATAGTGATTTAAAAACTTTTTCAAATGAGCTGTCAGTAAACCCCTTTAGCCATTTAAAATTTTCATAGGGGGAAGCTACTCTGTGCAAGGGGTTGAAATTGGTGTAATTTTTTTATGGTAAAAATGTGTTTCATCTAAAATAAAGATCGACCTGTCTGAGTATTCTCTCGAATATTTTACCGTACAACAGTTAGTAGGGAAGTAACACTTTACGTTCGTATTATACATTATAATTTATGGATTAAAATGACAGCAAAACTTGAAACATTCAAATTGTGAACTAAGAGCCAAACCATGTTATATATTGGGGGCACCGACTATCCCATAATGCTAAAGGTAATCATTTTTATTCATGGCATTATATTATTTATATTTTAAATTTTATATTGTTCCCAATGAATCTTATTAATAAACTTTACAAAATTATAGAATGATTGTTAACCATTGACATCTATATCCTATCTCAGTATTTTATTAACAAACTATTTAATATACTATTGTATTTCAAAATATCGAGTATATGTATCGGATTTAATTAGCTAGTGTGGGCTTGAAAATAATTACTTGGATTATTTCTTGTATAAAATAATTTGACAACCTTATAAATTTCTTAGAAGGTTAAAGCTACCTCATGAAATATGAATAAGTAAAATATAAATCACTGTACCAGTGTCATCGACCTTAAGTAGTAAGACAAGTTATTTTAAATAATTACTTAATTATGCTTTGATTTAATTTAATATATGTTATAATACTTACTTAAGTGGTTCATAACTAAACTAACTTAAATCAATAATTAAAATTACAAAAGAAAAATTTTATCATGAAAATTAGATTAGCGATAATAGAATTTGTAAAGGGTATTTTCTAGTGATTGTAATGTTTAAGTAAATGATTAATAACAAATCGACCTATTCAATAATTTATACAAATATTAAATTAATGAAAATAAAAATTTGTGAGTGAAAATATATCCTATTCTTCACAGACGAGCCGGGAAGGTTCTGGTGTGACGCAGTCGGTTTTTTTCTAAAGAACCTGCCTGATATAGGAACAATTGTGGAAGGACAGGATTATCATGAGGATGATTGTCCCGAAAGGATTATCCGAGAGGGATTGTTTAGGAAGGTAAAAATTATAAATATTCCGACAAGAATTGTCGTGTCACGATGTAATTGTGATCAGGCTGTCCTCAAACATGGTGATTATACCACTTACCAGATAATCAAATTTATTTCTCAATACATTATTTCTATTAGATTTTTTTAAATATAATATATTTGGATTTTGAAAAATTTATAAATGTAAACAAATATTTTATTACATTTAGCCGATAATTCAAAACATCAGTAAAATAAATAAATGTTTGGAAAACCGCCAAAATTCGTTATCACCTACAAAGTTTATTTTCGAATATATAATTCAATTAAGTGTTCAAAATGTTATTAATAACTATTTGCACGTGTGTTAATATTTAGGTTCATATACCTACCATACCTCACGAGTTTAGTTTTTCTGAAGGAATGTGGAATTTGCTGACAAGAAACAAAATATACGAATTAATAAATTATCGTAAGTTTTGTTTTCTTGATATGGGATCACAAAATTTTTATACATTATTCACTATAAAGATGTCAAAATAAAATAAATTAATGACATTATTTGCAACAAGAAATTTATGAATATAAAAAAATTATAGGTTTTTAAATTTAAACACTGATTCTTAACGAATTTCTGGATACAAATGTTTTATTTTTAAGTTTTCTTGTTGACATAACTTCAACCATAAATCTATTAAATACCGACATATTGTGATTCTTTTTAGAAATTCTATTTAATTCTATCAAATATTATCAAATTTTAAGTCGTTTCACGTAAAATAAAAAATAAAAAATCCAACTATTGAGTCTATCATTGACGTTTCGAATTAGTTTATTCCATTATCTGGATCTACCAAAAAATAATTGACACCATAAATTAGACACAAATTGGTCTAATTCTAATTTTAAAATTAGTTAAACGATATTAATTATATAATACTTCCGCAAAAACGATGTGATTTATTTGACTGTAATTGTCGGTTAATGTTCAATTAGTTTTTTAATAAATTAATTACACAAACAGCAGTAATTATCTGGAAAAATAATGCAAATAATGTAAATCACTCTAAAAATTATTCATATGGAATTATGTAATCAGCACCATCGCATTTCTACCAAGCCTTTTCAGTGTCCATTCATTACATTAATAAACATGCAAATTACGTTGTTGGAATAATTTTAGCAATTTTAAAAATTTATATTTTTACAGTGTTATCCCAAATTATTTTATTATAATTTTTTAATAAAAAATGAGTGACGTTTAATCTGGAGCGCCGATATACATACACTAAAACCATATGCGACAGCTTAATGTTGTTTTTCACACTGATAGATCCATAAAAAATAACTATTTTAACAAAATTTTAACTTCTAAACCAATTCCGGATCATCTGTCAAGTTCCCTAAATATTAGACATTATGGGTGAACGTGGCATCGTCGCAAGTACTGAATTTACCCTTGGCCGGGGGGCGGTGTAGTGAGTGATCTGTCAAACACAGACAGAGTTATACAGGCTGTTATTTAAATTTTTTTATCACATTGTTTATAGTAAACAAATAAATTGTTGACTAATAAATCAAAAAAATTTTACTGTGATTCCGGTGAAAGTCGAAAAAATGTAGAAAATTCCGATTTTCGCTCATTTTTTATCAAATGACGTACTCGTGAATTTTAAAAAATGGGAAAAAAAAGGTATTTCAGATTTCTTCTTTCTGTCAACCATAATTTGACCTTCCTCTTCAAATTGATTCTAAAAAATTGGAACGCTATAATAATTTTCTTTAATAAATATAAATTTATATTCCAATAATCAGTTAATTTCTGGAAAATAGTTTAAATAAGACTTCTTGAGCTTTTAAATCTCTACATTTTCGTGTTATTGTTTTTCGATGTCTGTCACTGTTTCATTAATATTGATTTTTAAAAATTATGAATGTTTCTGAAAAACCACTCGGAAAAATCTACAAGAAAATTTTTGATTATTCAGATTTTCAATAGGATTCGTAACAGTATTTTAACGTATCCTTCCACGAAATTTTAAGAGATTTACCCAAAAACTATGACCAGAAGCGTGTTTCCTGTGAAACTCGGAAAACTCCGAAAAGTCCGATTTCCGATTATTGTATTCCTCTTATTTTTTATCCAATGACGTACTCATGTGTTTTCAAAAAGGTTAAATAAAAGTTATTTTAAATTTCTCTATTCTGTCAACTATAATTTGTTCTTCCTCCTCAAATATATTCTAAAAAATTATAGGGATCACCCGGTAAATTAGATGTCCTATCTACGATTCTCAATCTATAATAAATTTTAAAAAAATATAATAAAAAAATACAATTTATTTAATTTTTAATGTCCCTGACGTCTCTTCATCTTCCTTCGGTTCTTCCCTTTCTCTAGTGTATCTTCTATTGATGTGTTTCTTTCTTCTTTTTGTCTCTCCCTCCTAGTTAATTTATTTCTTTATCTGGCGTATCTTCTGTTTTTCCCTCTCACCTCTGGAATTAATAATTTTTTAGTTATTTTCTTCGTCTGAGATCAATTTATTTTATTTTATTTTTTACAAACCAAACTATTAATAAATTTTATATTTTTCTATGTCAATTCAAAAATTTTCCCTTCTAAAATTGACAATTTTTTTTTAAATTGCCAAACAATACTTTACCCAGGATTGATCATCCTAGATATAAAATCTGATCTCATTATATAAAATTTTCTTTATCAATAAATTTAAATCCGATTAATCAGTTAATGATGTAATTATCATACAAATAATATAAAGTCTAATTGGCAACACTGAGGATATCGAAATAAAAACGTAGGCTGGTGACTTTAGTTATGTTTAATTCAGGACAAGTTCAACACGACTTATATCAACTTCAGTGGCGTACTCCTTATTTAACACATTAACCTGTTTTAATATGCACATATATTTTAATAACTGCCGGTATATCCAAAAATTCGTATAATAATGATTTTAGAGCAAGCACAAACAACTTTTCCTAAGATTTTTTTTATAAAATTGTTTCCCAATGTATATCTAGCTTAAAATTTTTTAAAACTGATTTTTTTCAGGTTTTTTGTGATTTTATCAGATTTTTGTAATGAAGTTTCTGTTTTTATGGGTTTTTTGCAATTTTTTGTGAATTTTTGCGTTTTTTCTGGTATTTTTTTTAATTTTCCGGATTTTTGTAAAAAAATTCAGTTTTTTCAGGTTTTTTTATCTTTTGATGATTTTTGCAATTTTTTGGGTTTCTTTTTCAATTTTTCCGTGTTTTCAGATGTTTTTAATTTTTTTTTGATTGTTTGCATTTTTTTGCGTTTTTTCGGTTTCTTGCAGTGTTTTTTGTTATTTTTTAAATTTCTCCATTCCGATTATTAGTTTTAGTGTTTAAAGACGTTAAGTAACAATTTAAAACGTTGGGTGCTTGAATTAAAAGTTGATTAGATTGTATTAAAATTTGAAAAATAAAATTGGTTATTTATAATGAATAGGCTATTTTGAAAATAAAATCAAATTCATAGAGAAATTTATACACATATATGTAAAATACATTTAAAAATATACGTTGAAAAGCACTTTTTAATTTGTGCAATTTATCCAGTTTTTTACAATTTTTCTGATTTTTCCAGTCTTTTTTAATTTTGTTTTAGTTATTTTCCATTTTTTTAGTGTCTTTAACTTTCACGTTTTTTTATAGATTATTTTCATTTTTTTTTTCGATTTTGTCCAATTTTTTAGACTATATTTGGGGTTTTTTCCAATTTTTTGTGTTTTTCCGATTTTCCCAATGTTATCTGTTATTTTTTTAAGTTTCCTATTTTTGTATTAGTTTCCTTTTGTCGTGGTTTATTTTTTCGATATTTTGCATTTTTTTGAATTTTTTTGCGTTTTTTCCGGATTTTTTCCAATGTCTTCTGTTCTTTTAATTTTCCCAATTTTGGTAATATTTTTCCGTTTTTCAGGTTTTTTGTGATTTTTTGCAATTTTGTGCGTTTTTTCCGGTTTGTTAAATGTTTTCTGTTATTTTCTTTAATTTTCCAAATTTTGTAATAATTTTTCCGTTTTTTCAGGTTTTTTTTGTGGTTTTTTCTAATTTTTCCAACATTTTCTGTTGTTTTTTAAATTTTTCTAATTTCTGTAATACTTTTTCCTTTTTTCATGTTTCTTTTTACGATTTTCTACAATTTTTTTCGATTTTTTCCAATGTTTTCTGTTATTTTTTTTTAATTTTCCCAATTTTTGTAATAGTTTTTCCATTTTTATCAAGTTTTTTTGCGATTTTTCCAATTTTTTTCTGTTTTTCCGATTTTTCCAAAATTATCTGTTATTTTTTCAATGTTTCTGATTTTTGTAATAATTTTTCGAACTAAATTTATTGAAAAATACAAAATTTTTTAAACGCAATATACCTAACAGGTGGAAACAGACTCTAATCCATAAACCATTCTCATAAATAAACACTTCCACTTGTCTTAAATCAAAAAACAAGTAGAGAGAAAAAAAAATCATTACTAATAAATCTCTGAATCTAATTTATCCCATTTAATCTGAAAGTAATCTCGAATAAAGCTCAGATGTGTACAACTCTAATTGCCTATACGAGAATAGACCAAGCATCAGGCGGATATATAATTTTTTTTATGTAAGTAAATTGAACTAAACTGTCGACAGCTTCTGACGGGAGATGTTATCACTATTTAGCTGTCGCTTGTCGCTTGTCGCTTGGAAGCTCATGTACTCTTTCTTATATATTAAGTATGGTGATATTGTATAAATGCCCATTTCATTTGTGTTGTCCTCAATAAACATACATATATGGATTGATTGATTGATTGATTACAAATAGTCATTTATTTTATGTATTAAATTTATAAAATTTATGCTGTATTGAATTTTTCAATTACGGTGAATTGATATTTTATGAAATATACCAATTATTTCGTAAGTAGTTAAAAAATCGACAAATATTACTCATTTGGGGATTTTTCAAGAATCGTTTAGGGATTTTGCGAGGACTGTTCAGTAATTTATTAAAGACATTTTAGGAATTTTTCAAGGACATTTTAGGCATTTTGTAAGAACTATTTATTGATTTCTACGCCTTTTTACGATTTTTTTAAGAACTTTTTAACGATTTTTCAAAGTCTGTTCAGTAATTTTTTAAAGACTTTTAGGAATTTTTTAAGGATTTTTCAGTAATTTTTCAAGAACTGTTTAACAATTTTTTAAGGACTGTTCTTTAATTTTTCAAAGGCTTTTTAGATATTTTCAAGGACTTTTTACGAGTTTTTTAAGGACTTTTGAGGTATTTTTCAAGAACTTTTTAGCGAGTTTTCAAGGACATTTTAGTACTTTTAGGGATTTTTTAAGAACATTTTATTTATTTCCCAAAGACTGTTTACGAATTTTTCAAGAACCTTTTAGGAATTTTTCAAGTTCAGTGATTTTTCAAGTACATTTTAGGGATTTATTAAAGACTATTTATTGATTTCTCAAGGACTTTTATGAATTTTTCATCAACTGTTCAGTAATTTTTAAAAGACTTAGGAATTTTTCAAGGACTTTTCAGTAATTTTTCAAAAACTATTTAAGGATTTTTTAAGGACCGTTCTGTAATTTTTCAAAGATTTTTTTGGTAGTTTTCAAGAACATTTTACGATTTTTTAAGAATTTTTAGGGATTTTTCAAAGACTTTTAGTGATTTTTAATGGATTTTTCAGTGATTTTTCAAGGTCATTTTAGGGGTTTTTTAAGGAATATTTATTGATTTCTCAATGGCTTATTTTCCAATTTTTCAGTAAGTGTTTATTAATTTTTCAAGGACTGTACAGAAATTTTTTAAAGACATTTTAGGCACTTTTCAAGAACTTTTCAGTAATTTTTCAAGAACTGTTTAGGGATTTTTAAGGACTGTTCCGTAATTTTTTTAAGATATTTTAGAAATTTTTCAAGGACTTTTCAGTAATTTTTCAAGAACTATTTAAGGATTTTTTAAGGACTGTTCTGTAATTTTTTAAAGATTTTTTTGGTAGTTTTCAAGGACTTTTTACGGATTTTTCAAGAACATTTTACGATTTTTTAGGGATTTTTCAAAGACTTTTAGTGATTTTTAATGAACTTTTCAGTGATTTTTCAAGGGCATTTTATGGATTTTTTAAGGACTATTTTTATAAACCTTTATTCGCATTTTGCTGTTAACACCTAAAAATGACATTTTAGGTGTTCTACAAAATGCTATTAATATACGAAATATGAGAATTTGATATGGGCATATTCAAATTAACCGCCAAATTCAGTTGAGTTCCACCAACCCTCCAAGGCTGTAAGTCAGTCGCACATGTTGCCACTTTTATTCAACGAATCGGCAACTCTTCTTTATACTTTACGATTTTTATCGTAAAAGGAGCCGGAAAGGAGATATTGTCAAAAAACTGTTTTAGCCGCCATTTTTGAAATATGGCGGCGCGAGCGACAGATATACAAATTCGAAAAAATCACATCAAAATCTATAAAATAACCAATTTTCAAAACTTTCTGAAATTTTCTAGGTAACCTCTTTTTGTGTCAAATTTACTAATAATAGAATCCAATTTGTGTCAGTAATTTTACAAAATCGTATATTTAAAACAAACTTTTTTTTTATTTATAAATTCGTGCAGACTCCGAGGTACCTCCCCATAAAATCAAACCATAATTTAGCAGGCTATAAAAATTACTGTTGTAAAATGACCAAGCTTTATCTGTTGTTGTTAACTGAGTTAATTTTGTTATTTGAAAAACTACTTTATTTAGATTCTTTGCTAAATGATCTATGTGAAAATGCCAACTTAAATTTTGATCTATAAATTATATTTTCTATCTTATGTTCAGTTAATTTTAATATATTTGCTTGAAACCATGTATTAGCTTCCCTGACAGATTCATCGCGTTTAGAGTTTAAAGTTTCTATATCTTGGCCAAAATTAATTATTGTAGCCTCATCTGCATATAAAGCTAAAATTCGTTTATAACAATCAGGAAACAAATTGGACCTACCATGGAACCTTGAGGCACTACCCTATTTAAAGAAATAGTTTGAGAAGACTCCCTGAAGGTAACACAACCATCTGAGATCTATCTTTTAATCTGTATTCTAATTTTGCTAGAAGATACTCATGGTTCACACAATCGATAGCCTTTGATAGGTCCAGTAATGTGGCCGACGTTATTTTTTTATCATCCAAAGCTTTTATAACTTTTTTCAGTATTGAAAATATCGCTTTTATTGTATTTCTATTTGGTAAGTAAAAGTCATGGAAACTACTATTTATATAGTAAGTTAGCAACGAGACTAAAATACTAAATACATATAATAAATAATACAAAAAGTTATACATTATATTTACCATTTAAAGTATATAATATAATATAATACTGACCTTATGTAAATTAAATACAACCCACTTTTCTCCAGATGTTTTTTTTTATTGCAAATTTTAGTTAACAAATAATTATAATGTGTTTATATCTATGTTATACTGTCCGGGTGGTTTGTTTCATTGAGCACAAATATTTGGAGTTCATTTTAGAAATTTAAAATAAAATTCTAATTATAAATTAATGTAGGCATGGTGCTAAAAAAAGTTCGTTAATTAGTCGATAAATCTTTGTTAATTTATTTGTGTAAGATAAATGCTTTAGAAGGGTGATGTACCTAATAAAAATTATTTGTAAAACAATTTTAATATTGTTAGATCGTTGTAATAAAAAATAAATCTACAATTAATTATATATTGCCTTTGTAGTTTTGAATTAATAATAGATTAAAGAAAGAAATAAAAAGTTAGTATTTCTTAGTTATTTTGTTTTTTAATTAAAAAAATTTAAATTTGGGCAAATTTAAGACAGGAAAGTGATAAAGAGAATAAAGATGGCCAATTCGGGATGGATGGAACTTTAAATCAAGTGAGAAAGAAAATTATATGATTTGTCATTGAAAAATTAAAAAACCCTATTTATCATAATAAATATTATTTATATTGATAGAGACAGAAATTTCGAAATGTATTTGTAGTGGTTGATTAAAATGTAATGGTCAAATAAAATAATATATTAGATATGTTGAAACATAAAGAAATTAACAAAAAGTAAGGAAAAAATAAGGGAACTGGAAAGTTGGAAAAAAAGTTGGAAAAAAAATTTTAAAATTAATAAAAAAATAGGGAAAACAGGGGGCGAGAAAGTTGGAAAAAAAGATGGATTAATAATTTCCCGCTCCATTCATTCCATGCCAATCAAATGAATTAACTCGTTTCCCCTTTTTTTTAACAAGAAAAAAGTTAGTAGTTCGTAGAAAATATTTTTAAAATTGTTGAACTGAAAAAATAAAAATTTTAAGCAAATTAAGGCAGGGGAGTCATAATGGAGACAAAATGTTTTGTAAATTTTGGAAATTAAAAAAAAAACTCCTTAAAGAGCAGAAAATATCTAACTCGACAAATTCTACTATCAATATTTATAATTTTAATTTAGAGGTGAAAATAGTACTTAAAAGGGGTGGATTACTTGATATTTACAAACAAAAATTTAAACCTGTTAAATATGATTTTTAAGAAACAAAAAAAATTAAGTACCATTAAGATACAACAATAATCCATCAAAAACTATTTTTTTTATTACATATTCTTTTAAAAGATAATAGAAAAACTTCTAGTCGTACCACATAAATTTATTATATCTGGTTGAACAAATGGACGGCAATATGTTTCGGCCAAACAATGGCCATCATACAAATTATAAAAATTGTTAGAAATACAACCTGCGATGCACTAAGAAAAACAGAATTAAATTAAGTTTTTTAAAAAATTTCGGCCCTACCATGCGGCAGTTAAAAGTGAATGACAATTGAAAGAAGATAAATTAAATATTGACGTAATGTGTTTAAATCCATCCAGACGTCCTGACAGGATTTTTTTGCATTTTCCGACTCTGGCACCACGGAAAAGGTATAAAGTGGGAGTAAGAATTTGTTTTCGTCATCATAAAATGAATACTAAAGCTTTTTACAAAAATCTAAAAAAATAAATAAATAGCTAACTGTAATTTTATCTATTTTAATTACACCCAATAATATAACTCTAAATATCTATTCGAGTTTAAATTTTTAATTACACCTAAATAGATTCTGTAATAGGAAGCGAGATCAATCCGACAGGCATGTGAATTCTCAATCACTTTTACATGAGATATACATAGTAATAAGACCCTATAGAGCTTAAGGAGTGTCTCTAATTTCTCGAAGTAATTCGAAACTGAGAAGCTCTTGAGTTCTACATCAATAGCCAAATGTTACAGAACAGGAACGAATCAATACGTTTCTACTAATTTGCAGTAATAATATTCCTTAGACGTAAAGGTATTTCTGAATATTGGTTTAAAGTTAATAGTGTTTTATTAATTACATCATATAAAGGCCCAATATTAAATATTTAGAGGTCATTATCGATACAAAAAAGGCAATTTTTTTATATGTTGTTAGGTCCCCTGAAAGCATTTTGCAACCTTGAAAACCCTGTACTCGCAAAACTGTTTCAGTTTCTTCAAAAAAATATCTTAAGGAGGCATTCTTTAGGTATCTTTTTTTTTATATTTTGAACTAAAATTGCTACAATTTGAGCCCAACACGAGCACTCTAGATCCATTCGTTGCTAAGATACAGTATCAGTAGGTATGTAAGTCTTTAGAGTAGGGATTGTTTTATTTGGCTGTACAGCACAGCATCGCATGATGTATATAATTTCCCCCATTTAATGGAACGTATTTTGTCTATCCAAAGTGTTGACATTACATCTGCGTTGTCCAAAACAATCTGAATAAATTCGCCTTTTATCAATTTTGGCGAAGCTTCTGTCCGCGCAATTACTGAACTTCTAAGACGCATTGTCTCAGTGAAGCTGAATGAAAAACTGAACTGCACCAGGTTTTTCGAACCAAATTTTTGGTAAATATATGCACCAATTCTTGTCATAATTAAAGATTTAAAAATTTTGGCATGGCAGCCGACATATAAGTGTATGATATCAAGGTCGGGATTTTTTTTGTGCCGATAATGACTAGCTGTAACAATGGATATAACCTTCAAGCAGACCCTGACTACCGAAAAAATGGCAATTACGGAAGCCAATTATCCTGAGGTCAGGCTGTCGCTGAAGCAAGCAAAAAAAAATCCAGCATGCTCTGACGTAGGAAATTTGGAAATGTGCCCCGGGCAAAGGGCCTCAATTTACAGGCAGTCATCCACATTTAGGGTTGCTGATGATAACCTGCAAAAACGAGGCATCGAAAACCTAGCTCAAAGAGTAGGTACCTATGTTGAAGCCCTCGGAGGGGGCAAACCTCAAAGTCGATGACGCGAGGACAGTCATCAAATCTCACAGGGTTTTAGCATGGGTACCCACTGATTTCCTAGGAAAAAAGGAATCGGAGATGATACTTCAGCTTCTGAAAATCCAGAATATGGGGCTTAAATAGGAAGACAGCAGTCGGACCAAATCACAAGGACGACTCGGCCTTGAAAGAGTTGGAACAGAGAGGATTCAAAGCCTTTCTTGGGTTCTCAACAATAACCTTCACAGTCGTAAAGAAAAAAACCAGAGGAAGATGCTGCAGGTCCTTCAAATAAACCTGAGCATAAAAAGGCAGCGACTGTTGCTCTCTGCAAATACCTTGCCCAAAACAACATTGACATAGTCCTGATACAAGAGTCCTGGATTAACTTGGGACGAGTATAAGGACTGGGTGATGTTAAAGGTAAGTTATTCTAAGACCTCACAGCGGGGAACGTTAGAATCTGCATTATTGTTAGGAACCATCTGCATGCCTTAAAAATGCTTGATTTCTGTTCTAGGGACCAAACGGCAATGAGGCTGAAAATGCATATGGCAGGAAAAAATATTCTTTTCATAGGTGTTCGTTATTTGATATATTTTGAATTGTTTCGTTAATTTTTATAAAAATTAAATTTATTTAAATATTTTTTTTCAGGAAATGCTTACTCACTCTACTTCTATTATAACTGCATACGTTAACATAACATCTTTATACAATAACATTTTGAAATTAAAATTAATTTGATTGGCATGTTCCCAAACAGACGTCATGAATATTGTTAATTCTTAACTAAAGTTTTGACATGGATTCAGACCTTTCCGTGGCCTAATTCAATAAATTCCAAATTGCTTACTACTTAAAACAAATCAATAATACCAATCATAACTTTGCTATAGACCTCACACATAGATGTCAATATTGTATAATTGTTTTTGACAATAATTTAATGGCAACGTGAATTTTAAATAAAGATTAATTGATAATATTGATAATGTCCTTGATTTTTATTATTTGGCCATGGCATTGGGATTTATGAATGAAATTTATTTAATTTATAGAATGGTTTAACATGATTTGATGTCGTGCGCGGTTTTGTAACCATAAAAAATAAAGAAAATCAAAAAGCTACAGAAACGTTAGTTTAGAAGTTTTTGATGCCTACAATTTTTTCCAAAAAAAAAACATCATTTTTAAACGATTTTTAATATTAACGTATATAAACTATTTTTTTAATTAGAATTATGGTCTAATTTTTTGAGGTACAGTGTGTTAAAATTTAAAAATGAAAAGTTAATTATTTAGAAAAAAAGGATTTATTGCGATTTAGTTGCATTTTTTTACGATTTATAATTCAATCAAATTTTTTCGTCCATTAAAATTTTTTATGGTTATAATTGTATCCAATTTTTTGCAATCTTTTGCAATTTTTTGCCTTTTGTTACATTTTTTTTTATAATTTTTTTGATTATTTCTTTTTTTTCCAATATTTTCTGATTTTTCACTCAATTTTTTTTAAATTTTTCTATTTTTTTCTTATATTCTCCACAGAAGAGCCGGGAAAGTTCTGGGGTGATACAGTTAATTTTTTTTGCAAATTTATCATCTAGAAGACCTTAGAAATATGTAATGAAAATATTTTTGTCGAATTCGACGTATTATGTAATATATAGCGACCCGAACACGGTCGAGCACTTTCCTTTCAGGGGACTCAGTGGTGGTCGGCTCACCTCGCTTTTCATGGCAAAAAATCTTTCTGCAAAGGACTTGACGAACCAGTGCCATATATTTGTATGTATTCTCTTTCGCTTAAAACATTTTAAGAAAAATTTCTGAACGGTTCAATTTTAAACTTGATTTAATTCGATATAAATCTCCAGAAAATATGTCGCTATAGCTTGACCGAGTCTTTCTTGTAAATAACGTTTGGTCCAATTTTTACAGCTTCGAATAGCTACAAAAACGAGCAAAAAACATTTTTGAAATAATAATGACATTTATAGAAAATTTGAGTTTTTAAAAAACCGACCGGTCAGGCTGTAGATAACGTGATAACATTTAAAAACTTTGTGTTTGTATTTTTTTGTGTCAGATGAAGTGAATGAACAATTTCTTGCCACAAAATCGGCTCTTACTTTACTCGGATACTCAGTCAAGGACACCCTTAAGTCACGTCTGTAGAAAATATTTTAATTTTAAACTGGATTCTTAAAGTTTAATAAAGTACAAATTGAACTAAAAAAAAGTTGCCTTTTCTTGGATTATTTACTAACTCCTTGTTAGTAAACAAACTTACTTTCAGTTCCTAACCTGGTTTTTTCCAAATGTCACTTCTTATTTCTCTTCTTTTTTTCTATCTTCTTCTTACCATTTCTACTTTCTCGGCACTTCTTTTAATTCTATATTTTTATGCTTCATTGAATACACTTGTACTTCGTCACTTTATTCAATGTACTCAGATCTTATTTTTAACTTTTAAATTAATTTGTTAACTATTGTTTTACCATTATTTTTGTACTTAGTTGCCCTTCAGTCTTTACAGTTATTTTATTTTACGTTTATTGTACTATTATAGAAAAAAAATTATCTGTCAAACGTCATATGTCATCCTTAATCTTTAAAGATAGAAAAACTTTATAAAACCACTTTTTTATTGAAAGCCAAATCCGTAGTATCCAATTTTTTAAAACAACGTTTTGTCTTTGAAGGGCCACTCTTAACTATTTTTTTTATATACAGACCTGTACTTTAAATTTTACCTTTGGAAGCCCTATTTTTTCTCTGTTTAACCATCTAGACACGTTAATTTTTTAATTAGTTTTCGATTATTTGTCCTGTTCCTGGTACCCTGCTGTTGGAGTAAATTTACTCCTTTTCAGGGATACTGGGTGGGATATTATGCTGAAAAGAAAAAATAGACAATATTAGGAAAAAACTAAGATATGTGATAGTGTAGTGTTTTTTTTTGGGATACTTACGAGCCTCCCGTGTGGGAGGCTCGACACGAGTAGTGGGGTCCGTCGACATTAGTGGGGGGATTATATTAAGAGCGCATTCTTTATATTAACTGTGATTTTTATTAAAATGACTTAATTAAGTATTTTAATTTATTAATGAGATTGTTTGGGGTGCTGTTGTTCAAATTTTACATCAACGCAACCAAATAAATATACAAAAAACATGCAATAAAAACAAATTGTACATGTTCTATTAGGCATTAAAAGTTAAATTTTATTAAAGAACAAAACATTTAATATAAATTTAAAAAATTTATGGCACTTAATGTAAGAATTCATTTTTATCTGTGTATTTTTATTTTCGCTGCACCTTTTTGTATAGCCTCAATAAATTATCGATTACCGAAAATCACGTATACACCTCATAATGTAAAAACAGATTGATCAATTCTTTGCAAATGACGAAAAAAATCAAAAGTAGTGTTAATTTGAGGGCGGCGAGGCGCTCTTTTTCGTATCAAATTAATCCATTTGATGGTGATCCGATACGGTGATTTTGGACGGACCATGCTGGAGGTCACACTCAGATAATAAACGTATTATTACATTTTATTCGGTTAATGTGGTGCGGCCTTTTATACAATATGCTGTAATTTTTATTCCTTGTTCTCGATAATGGATGTTTGAGTCAGCGAAAGGCTTAACAGATGAAATATTTGATCAGTAACAATAAACTTTAAAAAATGGTTATAACTAACATGATATTGTATTTATTATAAATAAATTATATAACTTTAATATTTGATCATATTTTTTATAAATATAAATTAGACTCATACGAGTACCCTGTATGTAAATAAACAATAAGGTTCTACTTATATTTCTAACAGTAATAACGTTCTTTGATAAAATTGGTTATTTTCGAGGAAAACATGATTTTCTTTTATAGTCGCTTATATATTTATAGAGTAAAAATACAAAACAGTTTTTAATAGATAGTTTACGCGAGTTCTCCCGCAACTATATTCAATTCAACGTGTTAGATAGAGAGGTATATGAAATTTAGCGTTTCAGAATGAGATAACGTATAACCAGATGGAGCTGAAGTACCTGAAGACCAGAGCCGACGCCCTTTTCTATACATCTCTCTCTAACACGTTGAATTCGCTATAGTTGAGGTAGAACTCGCGTAGAATACTGTTTTTTCACAATTACTATACATACGGGTAATTTAGCATATTTTTTTCTTATTTTAACAATTACAGTTACTCTTATTATTCTGCTGAAAGTAGAAATGTGGAACGACAAAAACAACGCTTCTCTATAGCAATATTGGTGAAAATAATATACAATTAACGATTTTCCTATAGCGCTTCAATTTTTTCACTGTTAACAGAAGAGTAAAAGAAACTGTTACTGTTATAATCGATAATCGAATACCTCAGTTACAGATTGAATATAATTAGAAACTCTCTATTTTTCGCTTAACTGAAATGAACTAAAGACCAGAAACCCAGAGAGCTTTTTCTCAATTTTTTCTGAGGTACTTTATAGCACAAACAAACCAAAATGTTTCACCGTTTGACAGTGTAAGTAAAAAAATTAAACTTCGCTTACAACGAGCTGATTTTTTTGTTTTTTGGCGTACACACTCGCTGATTGGAGGTCCCATTTTCTTTTTCGCGGCTTCGACCTGTTGCGTGTTTCATAGCAAACATGCCATGCGCACCCGTTTTCCCATTGGCCATGAGTCTGACGTAGTACCACGTGCGGTATAAATCGTGGTGATGATACTTTTCGCGACTGTCTTTTTGCTGGTTCAGCGATTTTTTTTTACTTATTAGCCGTTCGAGCCTTAGTAACGAAATTCAACTTGATATGTTTTACAAATTGCGACATAATGTGACTTTGTTTAGAAATAAAGAATTTTGTTATATCCTGTGGATTAAATATTATACGTTGAGTTCCACGACCTGACCTCGATTTGCCTTTCTGGTTAATTTAAGAATTTAAAATATTATGAAAAAAAAAATTATTCTTTAAATTTCTCTGTGTTTCTTTAGTCCTTATTACACTAGATCCTTATAAATTAACAAAAGTGCAACATGTTACTACACCAACAGATTATGCGCCTTGCATGGATTTTGCCAACTGGATGAGACCTACAGCTTAACGTGGAATCCTCGATCACCCTAAACCCGTAGTTATTTAGGTGATCTACTGATTTGCAAGTGTGGTTCTGTGCCACCAACTAATAACAGTTCCACGAGATACCCGATCTCATCCGATGTGAATCGAACTGCGCATGGAACAAATAATTTTTTGCACTTGTCCAAATTCTTATCCGACTTTTTTTTCCTCTTTAGTTTTAATGGGATTCGAACCCACCGCCCGGACATCAAGTGGTTTGTTACCGACAATAGAAATTTTAACTAAAAATAAGTTTACAAATGCGGATAATGATTTTTTATTGTCAATAGTACATCGATTTTATTTTTTCTCATATGTCCAAACGGATTACAATAATTTTATTGCCAGAAATATTTTAGTGCTAAAGGGTCATTACATACAAAAATTCAGGTTTACATCTTTAATATTTAAAAAGTCTTACTTGAGGACCTTCTACTGTATTTCCATCGATATATCGATTTTTTTTGGCTCGTTCACTTTACTTTCCTGTCGATGGCACTTAGAAAGTAAGAAAGAAAAATCTGGGAAAAAAATGTTCCGAAAAAATGGGAAAAAAATTGAAACACATAGAAATTGGTAGTTAAGTAGAAGAAGAAAAGAGGGGGGAAAAGTGGAAAAAAAGTAGAATAAAAAAGTTCGAAAATAGTTTGAAATAGTAAGAAAGAAGGGGAAAAAGAAGAAAGTTTGAAACATTAACAAATTATTATATAGTAAATAATATTTATCCGTAGTTGAGCTTTCTTTGTCGTGACTCGGATGGAAAAATGTGTCTTCGAAATTAAACTGCTTTGAGTGATTCTATGACAGTGAAAATTTTACTGTAGTTAGCTATCCACATAGGCTAAGTTGGGAAACTTAGTTTAACCACTAAAAATTGAAATCTGATAAATATAAAAAAACACATACTAACTTCTTGATTGGCGGTTTCGCTTTTTATGGGGAATTTATGACCACCTACTTGGTATAATTAATAGTACGTTTGGCTTTAAACCAAAATCAGACATATACAAACAGTAATATTTAATTTAAAATTGAGCTAAATAAACATACTCACGACAAGCTGTTGTTATCTTACTGACATTAATTTGCCATGTATTTTATGTTCTATGCAGTCCAGTGGAAATTCGGTAGTAGTTGCCAATTATACAGTCATTTATTTTGTAACTAATTATTCGGTAGTCGCCTAAATCGTGTTTCCCGTGTAAATACAACTCAATCTAATAATTAATGACTAGTTGAAAAATAGACTAAAAATAATATTTTATAGTAAATTAGTAATCAAGATTGGATCAGTAATATACTTTGAAATTTATAAAATAAAATGATATATGTATAAACGTAAATATTTGAATATCATATTTTTAACAAGTGAGAAACGACAATATTTTTGTCGTAATTTCGAGTTACTACAGTATATATGGTATAAATAGCGGGAAAGTAAAAATAAGTCAAAAATTAATATCATTTTTAAGGTCAATGCAGAATCGATTCACGAACGCACGGACGGACGGACAGACGGACAAAACCGTCTTATAAGGGTTTTTTTTTCTTCGAAAAATCAAAAAAGTTAGTTCATAATTAAAATATAGATTGTGGTCAGTTAACATAAATATATTTGAGTTACAGAATATTTTAGATGGTCATTAAAATATCCATATTATATTATTTTAAATTTTTCTTGCTCAATCAAAAACTGGTTTCAAACATCAAGAAATAATATAAAATTATTATAATTAAAATCTTCTTATATATAAATTTATTACTCTTAAGATAAATATATTTATTTAATTAAGAAAACAGTTGTTTTAAATTGTGTTATTTATTTTTGTAATTTTAAATTATTTTTAATTTAAAATTAAGCCGTGTTTAATACTAATTTTATTCAAGGTAGGTTATATATTATACTAAAGATGGTTTAATAATATCTACAATTTTTTAAAAAAAATTAATTAAAAGAATTATTTAATAAATATTTAGTAATAAAGAAAAAAGTATGCACTTTCCTGAAATTTTAATTTTATAATGTGATCTTTGAAATTCATCACATTTTCCTTCTTTTGAAACAACTAAATATTAATATTTTTCTAACGAAGTTCCTTCATGCGGCGTGAAGTTAACTGGCAAAAAGTGTCACGTTACAAAAAAGCGTTATGACCCCTCCAGGCGACCTTTCCTCCTGTCTCTTTCTACAATATGAGTTTTTTCTGAATTATAATTTTTTTTATGTTTTTTAATTTTTTAATAGACAAAGATTTTTTTATTTTTTCTGATTTTTTGCTCGTTTTTTTCTCATTTTTCGTCGTTTTTTTTTTAATTTTTTTCGATTTTTTCTCTTATTGTTTCGATTTAGGTATTTTAATTTTTTCGATTTTTTTAATTTTTTTATGGTTACAATTGTTTCCGTTTTGTTTTGGTTGTTTTTTGTTTTTCTGCAATTTTTTTTTCAGATTTTTGCAATTATTTGACACTATTTTGCCACTTTCTGGGATTTAGTTTTGATTTATGTTGCGATTTTTTTCGTTTTATTTCAATTTATCGAAATTTTTCATTTAGATAAAAAAACATTTTATGGTTACAATTTGGTTCAGTTTTTTTTTGTTGTTTTTTAGTTAATTCTTCGAAATTTTTCATTTATAAAAATTTTTTTATGGTTACAATTGGTTCCAGTTTTTTTTGTTGTTTTTTGTCTTTTTGCGATTTTTAACAATTTTTTTGCGTCTATTTACTGTAATTACAATTATATCCATTTTTTGTTGTTTTTTTATTTATCGCGATTTTTTGCCATTTTTATGCGATTTTTTTACGATTTTTACTAAATTTTTATATTTATTATGGTTTCAATTATTTTCAGTTTTTTTTGGTTATTTTTTTTTGTTTTTTTTTCCGATTTTTTAAATTTTCTATTATTTTTTTACGATTTTATTTTGTAATTTTTTTCATATTTTTACGATTATTTGCATTTTTTGCCAATTTCTGCGTTTTTTAGACTTTTTTCAGTTTTACAATTATTTTCGTTTTTTTTGTTGTTTTTTGATTTTTCGCGATTTTTTGAAGTTTTTGTGCAGTTTTTTTTTTACGAATTTTTGCATTTTATATAATTTTTTGCGGTATTTTTCGATTTCTTGAGACTTTTTTTTAATTTTTTTTGCAACTTTTTTTATTATCTCGTTTTTTTAGGTATTTTACAATTTTATTTTTCATTTTTTTTTCTAATATTTTCCGATTTTTTCTAATTTTTTCAATTATTCCAATTCTTAATTTTCTGATTTTTTTTTAATTTTTTTCGCTTTTCTTTTGTTTTATAATTTTTTCTCATTTTTTATTCCCCTGATTTTGTTCGATTTTTTGGTTTTTCCGATTTTTCTTATTTTTCTGTTTTTTTTTTCATTATTCAAATTTTTTCAGGTTTTTTCTGTTTCTCTTTTTGTTCTATTCTTCAGATTTTTTCGGTTTTTTCGTTTTTTGTCGATTTTTATCGATTTTGGTCGGTTTTAGTTGATTTTTTTTTCGATTTCTTTGATTTTTTCCGCTTTTTCGATTTTTTCGGGTTTTCCGATTTTTTCTGCTTTATCCCCCGATATCACGTTTTTTTCATTATTATTAAAGAACCGATTTCTCAATCATTCTGTTAAATAAAACTTTTGTAATTAAAACTATTTTACATCACTTTAATTACAAATTTATTTAATGCATAAAATTAAATTAAGTATAAACCGATAAGATTTAAAGATATGACAAAAAAAATACCTCTAATAATAGTACTAAAAACACTCCAATCTTAGGCTGGTACTCTTAATAACCAATATAAATGTCATCACTATCTACCTGTTTATTATTATCTCTTTATTAAATCTGTCGGTTGCTACTTTTTTATCATTTCTTGTGGCACCGTTTATGGTGTGTCGGAAACTTAACTCGTCTTTTATCTTCTTTTTATCACTTTTTTGTTGTTTCGATTAGCCTTAATCAGGTTGTGGTTAACATGTGTATTTGGTGTTATGGTATAGATTTAAAATTAAGTGGTTGATTTAAAATTTATAATATTTACCAAAAAATCTTTTAAACTATCGGTTTATTTGGGTCTCTACTTTATGTCACAATTAGATTTCAGTGTTATCTATTAGATTAGTTAATAAATTTAATTTGACATACCATTGTTAATATATTAACAGAAAAGTATTTTAAAATATTGTTTTCTTTGGGTCTTTACTTTGTATCACAATTAGATGACAGTGTTGTATACAGTGTTGGGCAAAATTTAATTGTGAGCACTGCAATTAACAATTAATTAATTGTTAATTGTGACTATCAATTGCAATAGTCGCAATTAACAATTAATTAATTTTTACAAGCCTTTATTTGGCTTGACATGTTTGTATGTTTGGGTCAAATTTTGCACACTTATGTAAATCAGATGACAATGTATTATGAAATTTTTGTTAGGGAAAACAATAAAATGGCGGCTCCAAGATGGCGGACGAAGTTTGTGATTATGGTCCTATAATTCAAAATTGGTATGTGGTGGTTTTTGGGATCTGAGATTATGAATTTTTTGTTAAAATGAATAAATTCAAGAAAATAAACTTTGAAGGAAAATCAAACCCATCATTTTGATAATGGATATATATTGACACCAGTAATTTTTTATAAAAGAACTTTACATAGGAAAGTGTGCCGGCAAGCTTTTCTATCATATAAAATATTATATTATAAGAAAATGATGCGTTTGATTTACGTCAAAATTTATTTTCTTCTTTATAGAACTTTTAAATAAAAGTTTGTTAAAAAAATATTTTTCTTTACTTAAATTTGTTTTTTACTTTAATTACTCTATCAATTCTGCCATGAATCTTAAATTTATTAATTTTAACAAAAAATTCATAATCTCCGACCCCAACAAATCTTTTCCGCCATCTTGAATTTATTAATTTTGAAAAAAAAAATTAATCTTATACCTCAAAAACCATCACATTCCAATTTTGAAAATATAGAATCGAACCACAATTACACTTCTCGCCCGCCGTCTTGGAGCCCCCATTTTGTTTTTCTCTAATAAAAATTAGAAGTTATGAGCTAAAAACAATTTTGGGTGATTTTTGAGTAAAGGAGCTGCACCGGTTCTAGCACAAAAACCCTCGTTTTTACATGTAAATCTCCATAAGAAAATCTAAGGTCATAATTAGCAAAATTGGCTCAAAAATTAAAGGGGGTAAAATTCATGCAATGTGCGCATGCGCTACGTCAACGCCTACAAAGGTCTACAGATCACCACAGACGTCTGAAGTACGTCTTCTGTAGACGTTTGTACTGATCTGTAGATATCTGTAGACCTCTGTAGGCGTCTGAATTACGTCTTCTGTAGACCTTTGTAGGCGTTGACGTAGCGCATGCGCACATTGCATGAATTTTACCCCCTCCACTTTTTGAACCAATTTTTCTAATTTTGACCTTAGATTTTCTTATGGAGATTTACATGTAAAAACGAGGGTTTTTGCTCTAGAACCGGTGCAGCTCCTTTACTTTTTTGGATACAATTGTAACCTCCATAGCGTTTAAAAACCTTTATAAATAATTTTTATGGCCCACCCAGTTTCATAAAACTTACAAAGGGCAAGTTAATTGTTAGTTTTAATTGTTTTATATAATGATTAAAAATTAATTTTTTAATCAATTAATCAATTGATTAAATTTTTAATTGATTGATGCCCAACACTGGTTGTATATTAACGGTTAGTTAATGAATTAAGTTAGACATCTCTAATTTAATATATTTATGAAAAAACGTTTTAAAATATCGGTTTATTTGGATCTCTATTTTATGTCACAACAGGCAGGTTCGTTTTTTGTTTTTAATTGAAATTGAGAGATTTTGTTATTTAAAAACGATCAAAAAAAATTTGAGCGCAAAATATTAATATTTACGACCGCTGTAAGCATTTTAAAATCAAGGATCACGATGTGTGTGTGTATCATGAATACAGCGCAGCAGCAGGCCAGGGGCAAACCGTTCATGGCTACTGACGTCACACGGTCTAGTCTCGCGCACAATTACCGTTATCCAGCCTCTCGCCGACGTAAATATTAATATTTTGCGCTCAAATTTTTTTTGATCGTTTTTAAACAACAAAATCTCTCGATTTAAGTTAAAATCAAAAATAAGAAAAATGCCGAACAAGCCTTTAAGTGTTAGCTATTAGATTAATTAATAAATTTAATTTGACATGCCAGGGTTAATATATTAACAGAGAAGTATTTTAAAATATTGTTTTGTTTGGATCTTTACTTTGTATCACAATTAGATCTCAGTGTTGGCTATTAGATCAATAAATACATTTAGATCCATCGCGCGCAGTGCAATCTTCTGCATTAAAGTAAAATTATTAATAATTAAGAAAAAGTTCCAAATTTCTTCCACATTTTTTTTTTATAAAGTTACTCTAACACTTTTAAGTTATTTGTAATATTACACTCTTTTCTTTAAAATATACTTAAAAAAATTGAATAAAATTAATTACGTTTTTTACCTTCTTACCTTTCAAATACGGAAAAAAGTTATACTTGCCTGTTTGTAGGTAACTCATAAATATTTATAATTTGTTTTGTTTCAGGTTGTGAATTCTAGGGGTGTAATTGGAAGCTTGGATGAACAACAAGAAGAATGTTCTGCCTGCGTAAAAGGGTCCTGCAGGAGCGTAAATGGAATCTACACAAGACCCGATTTGCCGCCCGGCTACTCGCTAGTGGCACAAATTCCTGCGGGAGCCTGCAGGATTCTCGTACAACAACTTAAACACACCAGAAACTTTATTGGTAAGTGCATTATAAGATTACGTTGGTAAATGTGTCAAAGCGAACTTTATTCAAGGTAATTAGCATTCACTGTTTAATTAATTAATCAAAATTTAATTTAATATAGGTCTTGGAAATTTTAAAGTAATTAAGATACTGAAAAAGGTCTAGTACAATTTAATATATCTAATTAGATTAAAATTAACAATCAGTATAAAAAAAATTTGTCAGGAATGAAAATTTTTTTAAGAGAGAGAATTTTAAGAAGGAATGAATTATTTTAATCATAACACTCTATATAATATAGGTCTGTACGTTTTAATAGTTGATAAATTGTTTTAATGAAAATTACTTTGCGTTGTCAGTTACAGCTTTCCGGTTTAATTCAAACTCATGAACCTGTATAAGTTTCGTACATTTCCCAACTAACAATTTCCGTTTTTCAGCACTGAAAAACAGTAACGGCTCTTTCATCGTTAATGGGGATTGGAAACTAAGCAATAGCCGAGTATTTCAAGGAGCTGGAACAAAGTTTGTTTACATCCGGCAGGACGAGAATTCTCTGGAAACGCTAACGTCGCCAGGACCTTTGGCAAACACCATTGATATAATGGTAGGTGAAACGCCGTTTGCTGCTTTATAAATGTAAACATGTTTTGTAAAATATTTAATTACATTTGTGCCAGAGATAAATTTAAATCGTATACTATAAATTAAAAATAATAAAATCTTATAATATTGAGATTGTCTCAAAGATTTTATTTGTACTGAAGAAAAACAATTAATTTTACAATTTTTACCATTAATAAATATTTTTATAAAAATATTGCAGATTGTAAATTATCAAGCAAATCCAGGAATAAAATACGGCTATTCACTCCCTATTTCTGACATTGCCCCACCACTTATGAAACGACCCAGCAACGAACCGACCGCACTCGAATCGAAACTACCCGATTTTCCATTTAATACGTCACTTAGCCAAAGGGATGAAGCCAGATCACCTCTACCTGTTCCAGGAATACGAAGAACCAGGTTAAGACGAAAACATTTTCACTGGAAAATAACTGGACTTACTGCTTGTTCCAAATCATGTGGAGGAGGTAATTATTCATTTAATAAAATCTCAGATGTAAATTGCTCAATGCTTCAAATTTATTATATCTTATTCTTTGTTATCATGCAGGTTTGCAAACTTATGTAAAAACGTGTACTAGAGAAGTAGGCAATTCAAAGATTCCTGTACCAGATAGAAGATGTGCACATCTTCATTCGCCCACACCAGCACCAATTCGTTGCAATACTGCTCCTTGTCCTGCTTCTTGGGAATATCATTGGAGTCAATGTAGTGCAACTTGTGGAGAAGGTATTCAACAATATATACCACAGTGTAAGCAGGATTTATTAGTGATAGGCGAAGCTGCATGTACAAAACCAAAACCGCCTGTACAAACTAAACCTTGCAATGAAGGTTTTTGTGAAAGTCCCAGTGATAATGAATTACCACAACGATTTGATTCGCCTAGAGATTTTGAGTGGCAAACTGGGCCATGGTCTGCCGTAAGTATAAATATAATTTTTTTCAGTACATGTTCAATTTTAGATATCTGCTAGTAAAATCTAAACTGTCCGCCATCTTGGATTTTTTGTTTTTGTCGATTTCCACGCGTATTTTAGATTTCTCGATAAAAAGGTGATTAACAAATTTGTAGACAATTTAATTTTCTACAATCGTTATATAGTTAATATTACTGAAAGCAAATGTTTATTAGTAATAATAAGCAACTTTTGGACCATTTTTATTCAAAATAACATAACATAGTTGTAGAGGGATCAATGACCTACAACTTTTGTATTAAAAAGTTTTTCGTACGATGTGTAGATCATGGCTGGGAACGCTCTCAATACGGAGAAGCGGCATAAAACTCATTTCCACACCACCGGTAAAGCTCTAGTAGGCCTAATAATTTTATTAAAATTAAATAGTTATAATCTAAATGTTTCTGTTGGCTCTTCAACCTCGGTATTATCTCTAGATTTCGTTTCTGTTATATCTTGGCATTCAGTTTCGGTCTCGTTGTCGGTACAACCCTTCTTTGGACACTACAATTTTGTTCAATCAGCGACCATTTCAGTCTAGTTTCTTTAAATATCTCGTCTCTTTAACTTTATCTCATACAAAGAAGACCTAGATTTTGAGATTTCTTTTTTCCAGAATTTTTTTAAAATAACTCTAATACCAAACTAAATCTCAAACTACATTCATAATTTACTCATAATTTTTTAATTTTTCTACATTTTACTTTAACAGTACCTGTGTTTTTTTTAATTTAGTGCTCAGTATCATGCGCTACAGGACATAGAACAAGATCAGTAACCTGCCCATCTGGTAGATGTGGACCAGAAGATAGACCTTCGCATGCAGAATATTGCGATATGGGAACTTGTACACAAAAAGAACTGGCTTTTCAATCCGGTGTCATTGGTACTAGTAAAATTATTTCACCGTGGTTAACTACTGAATGGTCTCAATGTTCCGAAGCTTGCGGTACCGGAACGCAAATGCGATCGGCAATTTGTAGCCTTCAAGACAAGGATAGTTGTCCAACAGATACGAAACCGGAATTATCAAGAGCTTGTTCAAGCGACAAACAGTGTGATGGACAATGGTTTACAGGTATGATATTTTTATAAATATGTTGCTTGATGATAATCTCAGTATCTGATTAATTTAATTTTGTTATAGGTCCATGGAATCCTTGCTCAGACTCTTGCTCGGGTTCAGCTAAACAAAAACGTGAAGTCTATTGCATAATCAAAATTCGCGGAGCACCTCACGTGATTGCCAATGACATCACTTGTCCATCTCATCTGAAACCTGCGGACGAGCAACTCTGTGAAGGTATTTGTCCCTCTCGTTGGTTTTTCGGAGACTGGAGGCAATGTGAAGGTACTTGTCCTGTAGGTATTCAAAGAAGAGAAATAAGATGTTTGGACCAGTATGGACGAGAAATTGTTGGAGGTTGTCCTGAAAACGATACACCTGTAGGAAAAAGAACTTGTCCATGTGAGGCGGATGGTAAAGGAAGGTACAAGCCTGTTCAAGATGAACCAAGTGATAGTAAGCATAAATTTTTATATTATATTTCTCTTCTTATAAGACAAAGCTTGTGAGGGGAAGGAACGGTGTATTACAAGTATTTAAGACCTTATAATAGGCACATAGTAAATAACGATATTTGAAATCTTATGTGTATATCATTTGGCAAAAACATATTTTTTAATTTTGAAACCAACGCCCTTGATATTTAGTTTACTTAAAATTAATGTTTTCCAATTTTTTTCTTTAATACTACTTTTACCAACTTATGTTGCCTTCTTCTGCTAAATAAATGATTCTTTGTAAATTTTTCTTTTCTGTCCGGCTGTCTGTTTGTCTGTCTGTCTATCTGTCAGTTTGTCACAAAATTCAACTCGGAAATGAAATGTTATTGGAACTACAAAAAGCTTTCTGAAGTTGAGATTATATGGCTGATGTGCGAAATCTCTGAATAACCCTGTAAAGTGACAATGATCACAGACAACGGCAATCGGCTTAGCATTGTTAAAAACCGTTATAATGATATTAATTTTTGACCTATGACCTCAAAGTCATTTTATATTTTCGAAATCTCGAAAGATTGTCGTCTATCACTTGTTTTTGACTACTGCTCCTTGGCTTGTATCCCAATTTGTTGCATTACATGTCACAGATATCCTTTACATATCCTCACTTAATGGGTTTTTGTATAGCAACAAATATTATTTTGTTTCTATTAAAATAAATATTAGTAAAATTTAAAATATGTTTTTGGATTATTACTTTATATTCCTTATTATTTTTTTATACTGATCTTTATTTATATTATTTTTTTAAACTTTATACTGAGCATATGTATAACGAAGTTACTAAAAAATAGGTAAAATGCGGACAATTATTAAATACTAGAAAACGTATATTATCTTGTCTTTATTAATAATAATCCCACAAATTTCATTGTTTTTCAAAAATCTCTATTTAATATACTCCACACATCAGTTTAACCCTCTTTGATGCTTTTCACCTTTAAACAACACTACTAACAGGGCCATCGCATCCCCACTCTAGACCGTATGTAAAATAGAAGTAATATCACCGTCGACCGTCTAGAGTGATTCTGAAGGGACTGAAATCGAGTGAGTTACAATATTCATGTATATAAATTTAATTTTCTCGCCGTAGAGAAAAAATAACACAAGCCAGATTTTACTTTCGCTTCAGTCCGTAATCAAAAGATTCTCCTCCAGATCGGTTAGCGTGATTCTAAGTAGATTGGGGAAAAAGAGTAGTGAAATAAAGATTTAGTAGTTCCTGTAAAAATTTATATTTTTGAATGCTGTTTTTTTCTCAGTTCATATAATTTACTTTCTTTATATAGATTAGTAATAAGTTGTAAAGATGTAATAACAAAAATATCTTTATTTATCAATAATGATATACTGTATGAAACAAAAAATTACGAATAAAACGTATATCGAATTGTACATATTATTATATAGGATAATTATGGACATTATAATTACTTTTTATTTTTTTAACTAGGATTAAATGGTCAATCGTAGTCAAAGATTTTGATTATTATTTAAAATAAAGGTATTTTCCTACGACTAACAGATACTAAAAACAATTGAAACTTCCACTGGGGTATTAAAAATAATGTGTTTGTTTTCGTTAGGCAATTTTATTTATTTTACTATCCATTAAACCTTTTTAATAATGTGCCGGAGCTCCTTAAATGTTTTTATTTTTATCTGAAAATTATGCTTTCAACACACTTCCACTAGAGTATTAATAATAGTAATATTGAAAACGGGTAGGCCTATAAAATCAATATACTCCCTCATAAACATAAACATACACAACATCCTATATCAAAACAATAAAATTTTAGTATGCAAACATATTTTAATGAACAACCTAAACTTAATGGATATCAAGCTTTCTACTCTGCACGTATTATCGTCATGCATATTATTTAAACTTGGAAAAAATATAAAAAAATTACTATTCTATATTACAGAAATAAAAATACATACAACTTTTTCAAAGGAAATCGTAATAATTAAAAAATATACCCTTTTTGGTACACAAAAATCAGTCATTTTATAAGATTAAGAAGCGACCGATCATCTAAGAAGTTTAATTTAATTTTAATTGATCCGTTTTCTTCTTTCAAATTGCAACAAATTATTAAATCCGGCGCTGTTCCAGTCTCTTTGATAAGCGTTATCCGCCGAATACGCAAAGCGAGATAAGGTAAGAATTTTTAGACACTTCGGGCCGCTTCCGTAGAATGTAGTAGATGCGCAAAATGTTTGATTTCGAGCGAACTTTCTTAAGCGCCATGTTCCGTTCATTTTTTAATCCAGTATTTTTTATTTTTATTTTTTCTTTGGAGAGATCTCGTCTTTCGACTTCTCTATGCTTTCGACGAAAGTGCTCGATTTTTCTTCTCGTCTATTTTCTTCAGATACTCATCTATTTGTCTACTCATTCTCTTTACGGCTTGCTGTAGTAATTCTTGGATATTATTCGTAGTAGATAGTCTACGTTGGTCAGACATTAGTTATAAGGAATTCAGTGTGTTAGAGTAAGAGGATGTAGAAGTTCAGCATGTCAGAACCGGTCTTCAGGTACTTGAGCTCCGTCTGGTCTAGTCTTCAGCTCTCAGGTACGTCTGCTGAAGACTAGACCAGACGGAGCTGAAGTACCTGAAGACCAACTCAGAAGACGCTGATCCTCTGCATCCTCTCACTCTAACACTTGAATTCCTTATGCCTAATATCGGACCATGAGATAAATTTTGTTGTGGAGCTTTGCATTTTAATGTACCAATATTATACAAATTTTATATATCGAAAAAAATCAACATCGACAGTAATGTCATCTTGCAGTACATATTGTTGTATTGTATGGACCAATCTTTGTAATATATACAGATTAATAATGAAAAATGACACGTTTTACCCCAATGGCGCAAAAAAAAAAGTTTCTTATATATTTTGCTTTGTGGGGATAGGAGAAAGTGACAGAGTTTAGAGAAACTGCGTAGTAGACTAGGCCCACATAGGGGGAAAGACCCCGTGGGCCCATCGATGAGCCATCAGCGCTCAACATGTAAAATACCGTGATCTAACATAATGAAAATTGCAATTTACTCTATGGTTTTAATTCATTTAATTTCATTTATTTTTCAGGATACTGCGTTGACAAAATACACAAATGCAAGTTAGCTGTACAAGCGAGACTTTGCCACTACCCATACTATGTAACCAACTGTTGTGAATCGTGCAGAAGATCAATAGAACCCGTAGAGTAACAAGCTGTGATTGGAAAGATGAAAATTGTTTAGGTAGTCAAAAGTACTGAAGAAATTAAAGAAGTAGTAATAATACCTAAATATTTCTAGAGAAAATGAGATGTGAATGCTAGATATATATTGTGTGTGTTTGTATGACTATTCAATAGAAACATATTCAGTCCCTTTTTATATTGTTTATAATGCTTATGACAATAGTTAAATTAATATATCATCATAAAAAGCTGGTTTTATTCTATATTTATTGGATTAATTCAAGAGAGGTACTTAATTTTAGAATGGGTAATAAAGTACTAATGCACTACATACAAAGACGGTATAATATTAATATAATAAAAAGACTGGATCATCATGTACTCCTCTCTCCACTTATAATTTTAATATTAATACCCCAAGTCGAAAAGAATAAAAAAAAAAACTGATAGACAAGTAAGTCAAGTCAAGCAGGAAGAAAAGTGGAGTGGAAAATCTGTGCAGAATGGCAAGTAAATAATATTGGAAATTGAAGAAGTGGTGGGCAAATTTATAATAACAAGATGTGCAGATGAAATAAATGGTCTAAAATTCAGTACTAGCAATAATTAAGTCATCTAGAAAAAATGAAATGTACTAGACTTGTAAATGATATACGTTGAAAAGTAACACAAAAAAACCTTTATAAGTACGGACCTGTTCCATTTTCACTATAAATATTTATAAACCTTCTTGAATAAAATTAATTAAAAACTGAGTATATTTCGAGTTTAACGCCCTTAATTTCTACAGGGTGTTTCAAAAGTCTGGAAACGGTCCTCCGCGTTTCAAGAGTCTGGAAGCGGTCTTGGAATTCAAAAACTACCAAAGAAAATGGTCAAAATTCTGGAATTAGTAGGGATATGTCTATTTCACATTTTTATGCGCTTAAAATTCAAAAACATTCATTTGTTTTTGCTACAGAAGGATCATTTTGAATTATTTTATAATGAATTAAATTTTCTTAAATAACTACAATCAGAAAACAAATAATAATAATTAGAAATTACAAGAATTGCTCAACTTGTTCTCTCCCTTAATCGTCAAATCGAACCTGATATGTTAATTTTGAAGAAACCATTCAATTCGTGTTGAAAATACGCATTTTTTCCCATTTAACCAAATTTGTATCTATAAGGGTTTACGAAAACCCAATTAAATTAGCGTCACCCTCTATATTTTTTTGCAAAAATTAACATATGTAATATATTCGAAAGTACTTTTTGGGTATTTCCTAATATCTTTAATTCTATAATGACATTCATGTTCTTTTTTTAATAAATAGTAACCGGTTTGATAAATTTCTCAAAGTAGCCCTTTTTTTAATATAAAAAAATAGTGATTGGAAAGATTTGCCATAGGGAAGGATTGCCATAATGAAAAAACAGTAATTTTTACTTAATACTGTGGATAAACCCATTGTGAACGCATTTAAAATTATTATTTGTATTCTTGCATTATGTAAGAAAAATATGACAAAATTATTGAACAATTTTCTGTTTCAGGATTTATAACAGTTTACTCTCTTTTTTTAATCCTTAAATAATTATAGAATTATTAAAATCGACCTAAGGGCATCTACTATAATTTGAATTATTTTAGTTAAAAATAATCGTGAAAATTGCATTTACTTTATAACTTAAGTGAGAAACTGAAAATACAATATCTAATAGCATATCTGTAACTAAAAGTTCTTATATTAATAAAAAAAAAATTAAGTCAGATGAATATAAATCACTAAATTAAAAATGCATATAAAATAAATGCCTGTTATTGTTTTTTTTTACAAATCTATACAATTTTTTTCTGATTTTCTAAATAATGAGATAATAAAACTTGACGTCAAAGGGGCGACTAGTTTCGGCGAAATTTCGCCATCATCAAGTTTAAAACGACTCCCGTCAATAAAATTGAACTTACCAATGTATTCATGGGGGAAAGGGTTAATTTTTATATTAAATTGAAATTAAACTAATTGGTTGGTATTACATGACGCAATATGTAATAAATATTTGTAATTAAAATTAGTAAACGAAAATTTAACAATTAAAAATGATCAAATACGTTATCCATATCTCAAATGTGGTCAAATGTTAATCATAAATGAAAAACCACAAAATCATGTACCACAATAACATTTATTAAAAATTTTTTTCTTAAAGGCAACTAGTTTCGGTTAAATTACCATCTTCAGGAAAAGAGATTACAAGAATTTAATGTTAAATGAAATTAAGCATATTATACCAGGGTGTGTTGCTACTAATTAAAGGAGGAGGTAGGGTAGTGATGAGGGAAAGGGGGGTACATGAAAAAGTAAAAAATTAAACCCAGGTGGGTAAAAACACTAATTTAAAATGTAATTAAAATAAAAATTGAGTGGTAAAGGGGGGTTGTGAAGTTAATCACAATGGGACGCCTTTAGGGCTTTTAGAAAAAACAGGAATAGCGGGAAAACGTCCAATAAAGGAAAGACCTGCATGGGATTCCCCATGTAAGCAGGTAAAGCAGACGTCGGAAAACTACCAAGTTTGAAATTTTTTATAATTATTTATCAATCTGTTATCCTAGTTTCTTGCTTTTCTATCTTTAGTGCTTTGTTTCATTTTTTATAGGTTTATCGTTTTCTATAAGTTCTTCTTATTGTTCAGAACCTTCATAATCGAAAAAAGAACGTCTGATTTTTTTCATCAGTCGTATCTCTATCAATTTCTTTTGGAGTGTTTTCTCTTATTGTTTTTCTTCTATTTACTGGCGGTTTTTTCTGCATTTTTTTATTTTTGATAATACCTTAGAAGATCAGATGGATTTTTTATTTGTAACATTGTATTTGGAAGAATATGAGTCACTTAACAATACCAATAATTTAACTATAAGAATAAAATAAATCATTTTAAAAATTTAAATACTTTTTACAGATATGAACTTCAGTTATAGTTACTCCAGTCAGTACTATATAATAAATATATAAATATATAAGTTAAAATATAAATCTGTGTAGATAATATTTTCCTAATGTATATTTAAAATAACTCTTTTCAGTTCCATCACAACAGAAAACAAAATACTCCATTTTATTTATGTTAATAGATGTCTGTGATTTGTTTTTTTATTAAATTAACTTTAGGTTTAGACTAAGGTTAACACAATATGTTAGTTTTTGTCAATTTGTATCTATATTTTCAAATATTAATACGAATATTTTACTGAGATGATAATATTTAATAAATGGGAGTTTATTTATATTTTCTTAAGTTTTAATAATTTTTAAAATAGGAACATTATTTGATATTAAAATTGTCCGCAAATTGACAAAAAATACTAATGATCTGTAACCTGCAAATAAGTGCGAGATTACTTAAAAAATATTATTCGCTTATAGAAAAGCACTGCCAAAATTAACTAAGATTTTTTTAAACTAACCCAAATTTTTCTATTTAAAATCAACACTTTTTCTATAATATTCCTCATCTCTTATTTTTATATTAAAAAATAAGTTTGATCGGTATATTAATTTTTTAACATGTATATATTTATTATAAATGTTTTTGGGAACTTTTTTTTTTGTTTCTCAAAAAGATATATAATCTTCTTTATTAGTGGGAATCAAATATTGAGAAATTAATCGTTAGTTTAAAAAAAAATTAACTATTTAAGTATATTTATTTGTGTAAACATTTTTGGATGTCCAAGAGAATGAAATGTTAAACCTTGCACTTGCCAAATGTTTATATAACTGGATTTTCGTTTTGTTTATCGCCACACCATATTATAATTAAGTGTATTCTAGATATAAAGAACATAAGTATTACTCTTTAGATTATGTATTTATTAGTCAATAAAAATATCTAATAAAAATTTATCTTATATCTAAATGTTTTATTAAAAATCAATTTATCCAAATTTTCCTTCTACCAGGATAACAGAAAGATGGAAGGGAATTTTATTTGTTAATTTTGGTCAAATAAAAGTTAAAAATCAATTGTTCAAATTTTTTCCTACCAGGATAAGAGACAGGGTATTTTTTAATTAAATTTTAAAAAGTTAAAAATCAATTTATCCAAATTTTCTTTCTACCAGGATAACAGAAAGATGGAAGGGTATTTTATTTGTTAATTTTGGTCAAATAAAAGTTAAAAATCAATTGTTCAAATTTTTTCCTACCAGGATAAGAGACAGGGTATTTTTTAATTAAATTTTAAAAAGTTAAAAATCAATTTATCCAAATTTTCCTTCTACCAAGATAGCAGAAAGATGGAAGGGTATTTTATTTGTTAATTTTGGTCAAATAAAAGTTAAAAATCAATTGTTCAAATTTTTTCCTACCAGGATAAGAGACAGGGTATTTTTTAATTAAATTTTAAAAAGTTAAAAATCAATTTATCCAAATTTTCCTTCTACCAGGATAACAGAAAGATGGAAGGGTATTTTATTTGTTAATTTTGGTCAAATAAAAGTTAAAAATCAATTGTTCAAATTTTTTCCTACCAGGATAAGAGACAGGGTATTTTTTAATTAAATTTTAAAAAGTTAAAAATCAATTTATCCAAATTTTCTTTCTACCAGGATAACAGAAAGATGGAAGGGTATTTTATTTGTTAATTTTGGTCAAATAAAAGTTAAAAATCAATTGTTCAAATTTTTTCCTACCAGGATAAGAGACAGGGTATTTTTTAATTAAATTTTAAAAAGTTAAAAATCAATTTATCCAAATTTTCTTTCTACCAGGATAACAGAAAGATGGAAGGGTATTTTATTTGTTAATTTTGGTCAAATAAAAGTTAAAAATCAATTGTTCAAATTTTTTCCTACCAGGATAAGAGACAGGGTATTTTTTAATTAAATTTTAAAAAGTTAAAAATCAATTTATCCAAATTTTCCTTCTACCAGGATAACAGAAAGATGGAAGGGTATTTTATTTGTTAATTTTGGTTAAATGAAAGTTAAAAATCATTTGTTAAAATTTTTTTTATACCAGGAAAACAGAAACGATAAATTATTTAAATGTGGCACTTTTTCCATTTTTTTAAAACTGAGTGATGAAGAATTTTGAAGGCTATAACCTTGCCTTTTTTTCTGGTCAATTTTTTTTTCTTTCTGATTATCATGAAATTTGAGATACGGATAAAAAAAGATAAATCAAACTCAGGAATTATTTAAAAAACTCAATTTTCTATGGAACTAAAAGGGCTAGAGAGGAACTGATGATTTTTTTGGAATCTGCGCCCCTCAATCTACCCCTCCACCATTTTTTATTAAAATCTGAGCGATGGAAAATTTTGAAGATTTTTTTTCTGGTCAAAATTTTTTTATTTCTGATTGTGATGAAATTTGAGATACAAATAGAGAAAAATAATTCGAACTTCGGAATGCTTAAAAAACTCAATTTTCTCTGGAACTAAAAGAGCTAGAGAGGAACTGATGATTTTTTTGGAATCTACGCCCCTTAAAGTACCCCTCTACCATTTTTTAGTTAAATCTGAGCGTTGAAGAATTTTGAAGATTTTGAAGGCTATAACCTTGCCTTTTTTCTGGTCAAATTTTTGTTCTTTCTGATTCTGATGAAATTTGAAATACAGATAGAGAAAGATAATTCGAACTCGGGAATTCTTCAAAAAAACTCAATTTTCTCTAGAACTAAAAGAGCTAGAGGGGAACTGATGATTTTTTTGGAATCTGTGCCTCTTAAACTTTCCCTCTTTCATTTGTTTTTAAAATCTGAGTGTTAAAAATTTTTAAAGATTTTTGCCTTATTTTTCTGATTGTAATGAAATTTGGAGTATAGATAGAGAAAGATAATTGAAAATAAGAAATACTGTCTGTTACTTTTTGCTTTCTTTTTTAACCAAACGGCTCAATGCTATTTTGGCAAAACGAGTAGTATGTTATTTTATTTTTTGAATATTTAAAAGACCATCGAAAAATTGTTAAAACGACCGGAGATATTATATAATTTAATTTTGTTAGATAGAAAAGTTAAAAAACAATTTTCTAATATTTTTTTTTCAAGAGAGCAGAAAAAAGTTAGGCTTTATTATATTTTAATATTGTTCAAAGGAAAATACAAATTTATTGTTCAATTTTTTATACCTACCACAAGGCCATTTTATAATTTAATTTAAAAACAATTGTTTAAAATCTTCTTACTAGAAGGGCAAAAACGCGATGGTTTTTTATTTTAATTTTGCTTTTTTTTAGGGGTGAGGTAAACCATCAATTTTACAATTTTTTCCCTACCAGGAGAGCAGAACGAGACAGGGTATATTTTGTATTTTATTTTATATAGAAGCAAGATACAAAATGAATAAAGAAACCAAATTACCCATTTTTTAAACGATTGCAATTATTAAAACGAGACATATATTATATTATTTGAAATAAGACAAAAAGTTGAAAAACAACAATTTTTTAAAAAAAATATAATTATTTTATTGAAGGCATGTTTATCACATTAATTAGAATACAAATATCTTTAACTCTTGGGTCAGTAAATTTAGGGATAAAATAACAAGATTTATAATAAAATAATTTATTTTGTATGTATAACATCAAAATTAATAAATAGAACTATTAATTAAATACTGATTTTACTTGATTGTATAGTGAAACAAAGGCTCCATTTAATGGCCAAATGGACACAAGAATAGTAAATATTAGAGCAGCACATCTGGATTCTTCTCCATTATAATACATAAACCAATTTGTATAATAACCATAACACAGACTAACTATTCCAATTCCATATCCCAAAAGACCAAAAATATTGTGAATTAGTTTCACAGTTATTGGTCGCAATGGTAATATCTTCTGGGATTGTGTTGGATAGTTAACAGCCAAGCCGACAACCAATGAAATTATTAGGAGAATCATAGATATTAAACCTAAAATATAAAAATGGCATATTACTAGTTACATATTACAGTATTGGTTACAGGACATATTTTCAGGCTGTATATCTTTATTGCCACATTTTACTATTTTTGAAATGCCTTCGCAATAGTACAAAATGGACGGGATTCCTTTTCCCCTGAGAAACGACTTCATCTGCAAGGTTTATTGATTTTTTAAATTATAATAATAATAATACTTTATTTTCCATTTAATAACGGTAGATTGTGTAGGATTCGTCACTTTACAAATAAGAAAATTTATAATTATTTACAAAATTCACGTACAATATAAAAACAGTTTTCTTGTCAATAGTTGTTCAATCTTTTTTTATTGATTTCTTTGTTGTGTATTAACAATTACTTTAGTTTTGTTTTTATAAAAATATAGGCACATTTCAAAAATATAAAGGGATGGTAGTGGAAGGATTCTATATTTTGTAAAATACAGTCTACATGATGCTCTCTGGGAGATTTTAGCTATTTTACTAGAAATAAAGGCATAAAGCATATCAAAGTCTTGAATCAACATATGCAAATTTCATTATAATTAAGCTCGTGAGTTTCTACATATGAAAAACATTTATTGTATTAGTAGATTTATATAATTTTTCCAGTCATTCTATCCAACAATGAGCCCGAGATCTGCAAATGAATGTGACACAATATCCTTTTGAGCTGTTGTAGCAGGGGCTTAAAAAAGCTTAACTACAAATTATCGATCAAGATTTCTCATGAGGAAACACCGCCATCTTGAAAAGAGATAAATTTTGTTTTTTTCTTCAATAACTCGGTTCTCCATAATTTGGCATATCGTATTTTTTGCTTTTTTTAAGCTTTACAAATAAGGCCCTATGTAGTTTTCACCTATTGGTGACATTTTTTGAGATATCAAAACAAATAATCAAAAAATGAAGACATTTATTTCCGCTTATATCTCTATTCTGATGATTCGCATCAAAAAATAATATATTACAAAACTTGTAGAGTATACTCATACCTACAATTTGGTTTATTTATTTTTCCATCCCGACAAAAATTGCGGATTTTAGCGTCCTGTGAAATCCGCGCAAAATGTCAATTTCGTATATCTACTTGGCCTAGAAGATTTGGAGAATCTATGGAATTATTTAAAAATTTATAGAGAAACATCAATCCTAGATTTATTCTTCTAAGTTGTAAGAATTAGATATTGAAACGATGTACCCATATAGATTAAGCCAACTTGAAAAAAATTTAAGGGATTTGCGTTAAACTTTTTCTAATAAATTTATATGCAATTTATATTGTGTATCCCGTAGAATCAAGTTTCGACCTTACCAGTAAAATTTCTTATAATAAATCCTAACGATTTAGAAGCCTGAGAGGTGTTCTCTACAAACTGAATATCAGTATTAAATATAATTCTGAAATCCTACATCTACTTAAGACCTGTTAATTTGAAAGTCGTATAATATTAATTGGTAATTGCGACCAAATTTACAAACTTTACGTTTATCTAAATTTAAACATATGATTCAATTTCTCTAATCTAGTGGAAGAGAGGAGAAGAGCCCGTCGAAAATTGCAAAGAGCAAAAAACCCGTTAGATAAAACAAATCTAAACACAGACTTCGTTGTGCTATCTAAACTGCCAAAAACGAATCCTTTGAAACATATGTGACAAACCTGACTCTTGACGGCTACACCCTTTGGAAAACAACAAAGACATTCAAGAAACCAATAGTAGCAAAATCGCCAAACTGGGCATCTATCAACACCGTCTTCTCCACCCCATAACCCAACGATATTAACGACGATGAAATTAGAGCCTTGATTAATGCGTCAGCTAACATTACCACTCAAATATTTTTCACTGAACGATGTAAGTAACGAGATCAATCTTCTCAACACTCCTAAAGCCTTCGGATTTGAGGTTATAACTGGTGAAATCTTAAAAACCTACCAAGAAAAGGGGTCGTCCTAATAATCATCATTTTCAATAGCCTCCTTAGTTCATACAGACCAATAAGAATCATTCCAACTTTATTAAAAGTCTTCGAAAGACTTATCCTTAACAGAATAGAAATAACAATACCTCTAGAAAACCTGATCCTAGATCACCAGTTTGGATTTCGCTCAAATCACTCAACTATAGAACAGTGCCATAGAATAGAATAAAAAAGAACCTAGAAGAAAAACAAATCTATATATCAGTATTCCTCGATATACAGCAAGCAGTAGATAGAGTGTGTCATGAGGGACTTCCCATCAAAATCAAAACTCAACCTAACTGACCAAACCTACCTTCTTGAATCATATTTGACCAACAGGTACTTCCAAGTTAAATGCGAATAAAACTTATCTAACTACCACCAATTAAAATCTGGAGTACCCCAAAGGCAGCGTACTCGGTCCATTCCTGTACCTAATTTTCAATGCTGATATACCCATTAGCGAGCATACATTAATGGCAACATTTGCGGATGACACTGGTATACTGTTATCAGACATCAACGAAATGTTAGCGTTCAACAAACTGCAAAATTACCTCAACCAACTAGAAAATAAAGAACTCTAGACGACAAACTTACTTGGAAATCATATATTAAAGATAAACGACGACATCTCAACCTAAAAGTTGAAAATATGAGCTAGCTGATCAACAGAAGATCGCAACTTTCATTAGAAAACAAACTGACCATCTATAAAGCAATAATCATACAAAATCGAGCTATGGGGCTGCAACAAACCATCAAACACCAAAATATTGCAAACATTCCAATCGAAGACCATTCGTATGTTAGCTAAAGCCCCATGGTACGTCTCAAACCAAACCCTTCATGCAGACCTCAACATTCCCTTCATAGATGATGTGATTGCTGACCACTCCAGAAGGTACATGAATCACAGTGAAAACCATCCAAACCACCTCATAGATGAGTTATTCAACCCTCCACTGATTGACAGACGCCTAAATAGACTCTGTCCAGAAGACCTTGATGCTAGGTGACAAAGAGTCGTCAATGGACGACACCTGCCACAAGCCATCCTCTTGCATCATATTTACTTATTACTCAATTGAAGTAGATTGTAAATTAGCAATGAATAAATAAAAAAAAATTTTTTCTCTAATCCGGTGCACTTAGTAAGCTCGCGTATGGCTTCTTTGGGGGGATGCGGTTAAATTATGCTTTTAAAGGTTTTTTCCGACTCACAGAATCCAATATTTCGTAACACAAGCAGATTTTCATTAAAAAAAAAATTAATATTTGTATCCGAATATTTTTTCTACATAGGCAGAAGACTAGTTTTTAAATTATATCTATTAAGTTGTATTTATTCGACTAAAAAAATCCAATTTTTATAGGAAATAAGCCCTTACCAGTAATTCCATGTGCTGTATATAGATGATATCCGGGAGAAATATAAACAAATACTAGAATATTTCCAACTATTGTAATTCCAGTAGCTACAGCAATAATAATACCATGAACTGCGTACTTTGCTTTTCGACTTAGATACTGACTCCAAATGTCATCACCAACAAACATCATAATTGCTTCTGCCATTAGTGGTATATACTACAAATATCATAAAACAAATGATTAATTTCTACATAAAATTAAAATTCCAGGGTGTGCAAACTAAAGATTTATTTTAATTTCGCTAAAATAAGTGACTGCCTGGAATTTTTTTAATTTTTAAGTTTCACGAAACGTAATTAAAAATTTTGGATTTTCTGTCATAAATTAATTTTTATTCAAAAAATTAAATTAGGTTGAACTTAGTGAAATTGTTTATTATTATACAATTAAATAATAATAATTATTATATTAACTTAATAATAATTATTACTAGAATTATTACAAACCGACAGATTTTATTTCTTAACAATTATTATTAAAATTAAATTAAAAAAAATTATAAATAAAAAAAGTAAAGGATATAAAGACGAGCCGAGATAAGTAAAATAAAATACGACTATTTTTTAAATAATACTAATAATAATTAAATTTTTTTAAAGCTATTATTATACTAAAAAGTGTCATGTATATTTAATATTTTCTCCAGTTTAGCTTAGCAATATACAGAGTGTTTCAGAATTTGACATTGAAACGTTTATGGTAAGCACCCCTAATAAAATAAAGAATAAGTACACCACTGTTCAAAAATTATCAAACATAACCATAGGCCTTAAAACATGTTTACGAATTCTAAAACTTATCAAATAATTGTTATAACTATCGAAAAATTTCAAACTATCAAAAATTTTATTAAAAGACAACAAAAAGTACAAAAACTATTAAAAAATTCCAAAAATTGTCAAACAATCAAAATTTTTGTATAGTAATTAAAAAATATGTACGAATCCTAAATTGTCAAAGGACTGTTAAAACTGTCAAAAAATGTAAAAAAAAATCTGCTTAGAGAATCTAAAAACTGTCAAAGAACTCCAAAAAGAGTTAAAAATAAAAAACTTGTTAAAAGATTACAAAAAGTACAAAAACTGTTCAAAAATAACCAAAATTTTTGTATGTTTAATAAAAAATGTTTAGGAATCCTATAAGAACTATTAAAATTGTCGAAAAATGTCAAAAAGACTTCTTAGAGCATCTAAAAATTGTCAAAGAACTCCCAAACCACTCGAAACTAAAAAAATTGTTAAAATATGATAAAAAAGTACAAAAACTGTTCAAGAATTGTCCAAAATAACCAAAATTTTTGTATAGGTCTTAAAAAATGTCTACTAATCCTAAAAGAACTGTAAAACTGTTAAAAAAATGTCAAAAAAAATGCTTAGGGAATCTATAAATTGTCGAAGAACTTCAAAAAGAATCAAAAATTGTCAGAAATTGTCAAAAATTGTCAAAAATTGTCAAAAATCGTCAAAAATTGTCAAAAATGGTCAAAAATTGTCAAAAATTGTCAAAAATTGTCAAAAATTGTCAAAAATTGTCAAAAATTGTCAAAAAAATTTCATTAATTGTCAAAAATTGTAAAAAATTGTCAAAAATTGTCAAAAAAATTTCATTAATTGTCAAAAATTATCAAAAATTGCAAAAAATTGTAAAAAATAATTGTCAAAAATTGTCACAAATTATCAAAAATTGTTAAAAACTTATAATAGAGATCCCCTTAGGTTCGATTAAAAAAAGTTTCAGACAAATTAATTATATAATAATTAGAACATAAAAAAGTATCATGGTCTATTTCAAAATTTTTGAAAATGGCGGAGATATAAATTTTTCCATATATGGAAATCTACCTAAAAATATGTTTGGACTATGTTCGGTCCCACGATTTACCTTTAATTACCCCCGCTTAGGGTAGCTCACCCCCTAGAGCCTAATTCAATAATATATTGTCAGCTTTCAGCCCCATGCGCGTCCTTCCTACTAAAAACGGTGACTTACCCCGAATGTACATAATATTACGTGATACGAAAACCATCCTGATAAATTTTGAAATGGTATCCAACAGCAGTACAAAAATAAAGATGCCGATAAAAATCTAACTGCATAATTTATCATAAATCTAAAAATTAAAGAAAAAACTCTTTAGTAACTACTTAGTAAATATAAAACTAACTTACCGTACAACAGTAGTTCGTACGTTATCACATTTAATATCAGTCATTTTAATTATTAAACCCAACTATTACTAATTGATGTACGTATAGTTGTTGTTTGGTTATAATCAATAAATGTAAAATCATAATTGCGAATTTAAAAATAAAGTTGGGTTTTTCGCCGATAAAATCCCAGTGATATTCTTAGAAGACATTTTTACGCAGATAAATAATTCATAAATACGTACTTAAATTTGAGTTAGAGATGTACGTAATGGTTACAAAATAACTCAGTAGAATTTTTGCATAATAATTATATATTGATATGTAGACGTAAACCATATAAATGGATAATAGTACATTGGTCAACGAGTGACAAAAGAATATTTTTTTAAGCGACAGAACAAGCTTAAAAATGTTTTCGATGAGTTAAACACTATATACTTTTTCTACGATCTTGCCTGTGACACTATAATATATTTAAAAAAAATACTTTATTCTAAATTAAAAAAGTACAAAACTATATATCACATTTAAATTACTTATATTTAAATATTGTTTACGTTATATTTAATTATAACAGAGTCATTCTCGATACAAAAAAGGCAACCATCGTAAAACGCGCAAATCTAAAACCCTCTGCTACTCCTATGGTGCTCGTAAAACTAGCACTTTTTTTAGTTTTCTTGATTAAAATACCCTAAGGAAACTAAATTTTTTATAATGCAAGCAATTCATGGGAGCAGATTTTTGAAAAAATTAAAATAACAGAGAAAATTATTTTTAAAAAAATCTGCCTCCATACTTTTGATTAGAATAATGAACTAGATTGAATTCCAAATATTCAAAAAAATTGCTTGGTAAATAACGCCGGTTTGAATTTTATAAAAAAAAACATTTTTCTTAGATTCCCTTCTAATTTCTTTTTTGTTTAATAAAATATTGTTTTTCGACTTCTATTATTATTTTATTTTAAAATTGAGCTTAAATTTAAAAGTATTTTTTTTACATACAAAAATCATACTGGTTGTTATTTTATAAAAAAATAAAAAATAATATTTTAATATTTTTCATCTAGTTAAATAATATATAATAAATTTATTAACATATATTTTTAATAAAATTAATTTCCTCTTATATGATTAAATAATGATTTACATGGTTCTATTAAACTGTAAGTTGCATAAGAAATTAATAATACTACAAGTGCTATCCAACCTCTGGTATTTTGTACCATCAGATATTCCAATCCATATACTAAAGTAGCAACTCCAATAATATAGGCAGCTAACCCGACAATAATATGGATAAGTTTAATAATTGACGGACGTATTATTGAAACGTTTTTGGATAGATAAGCTAATAAACCTCCAAATGAGGCAACAAATGATATTACCCAGGTTGATAAACCTAAAACAAAAATCATATTACAGTCATGCCAAATTAAGAAACAAAAAACAATGTTTATAGCCGTATAAAGTCCGGTATACGTGTCCAAATAACAAAGATAACCTATGTTTATGATTTCGGAACGAGTTTTTATGTTTTGCAATTGATAATGGCTAATAGACGAACGAAAGTGTCAATTTTTCACCAATGACAAAAATTAAAATGTGTAAGTAAGCAACAGAAAAACTTCAAGTTTAAATAATAAGTTGAATATTATGGTTAGTACTAGCACATAAGATGAACTAAACTAATACAGAAGCGAAGGTTCCTGTCGGCCCTTTTGATGTTTCGATCTACACAAAGACCATCATTAGGCCTATAAACAAAACAATGTTGTCTAGATAGACAAATTTACGAATTTTGAACATTTTTCCCAGTTTATTAAGCAGCAGAAACTTCAACTGTCAGTCAAATTTTGACCATCGGTACATAAGGAACCTTCGCTTCTGTATTAGCTTATGTTCTGTTGTACGAGGGTTGTTATTTATGTGTTGGCAACACTGGTATCGCCAGGTGCGATCCGACTGCGCAGTCGCAAAGTTCACATTTTCGGGCGATAATCTCTTCGCTAGTGGACGAATGTAAATAAGGTCATCCAAAATTTGTCATTGTGCCAGAGAATACTGACGCTGGCTACCAACTGATAATACAAGATCTTGCGATTGGGGCATCTTTGGCCATTATTATGACAAGCAAGATCTTACGTGAGCATTTAGCCGTTAAAAAAATTTTTGGCGTTGGTTCCCGCACAATCTCACAATCGAAAACCCTGCGACTGGGAACTGTTTACAAATTATTTCAACCAGATACTAGAGCAGTGTCTCTCGGAACCGAAAAACTATTGTGCAGAATTCCTGACACAACGTAATTAAAGCATATGAAAAAAGCTGCCCTTAATGCTAAAGACAGAGAACCAAGACCCAGATTGGTGGAATAGAGACCTTTCTAAGCCCAATAAAGAACTGGAAACTGGGATGCCTAGAAGGCATTTAGAAGGAAATACGGTTACGCTGTAAAGGTTTCAAAGGTTAATTCCAGAATAAAATTCTGTGAGAACATAGAGTATTCCTGAGTGCTCCAGGGTCAGTAAAAACAAGGATATATGGGTCTTTAAAAAATGAAGAGTATGCCTACACTGAGTAGGAGACTTTACTCACATTTCCCAGGTGGCTTACTTAGCAAAAGTCAAGAGGACGGTACTGAGGTGGCCCTAGTAGCAAAATACCACAATACAGGACTGGACCTTGGCAAACAAGGTTGTAAACAGAACCAAATTTGCATGAGCTCTGAGAAGTTTTTAGCCATACAAGTCAGCTATACCGGATAGCATATCCTCGGCTCTTCTATATACAAGAAGGAGCTAGACGGCTCAATATGCCAACTAATCCATGTCAGTTTGCCATTGGTTTATGTACCAGCAAAAAGGAGGTCTACAAGAGTTGTCTTCGTACCTAAGAGTACTAGTTGGATGTGAAAACTTGCGGGACACAATAGGCCTAGAGCGTCAGTGCAGATGGGATCTCCCACGCCCGATTCAGCTAGAATAGAATAGAAAAACAATCGCACATGTAAATTGGTGCACGGAATTGCTACAAATTTTGTTGGATTTACTTCGTTTTGGAAGACCCATGCAATGTACTGCTGTTTAGTTTTAGGTTCATAAGAGTAAATCCAAAATTTCCCACCTGTGCAGATATGGAATTTGATGCGTTGCAAAATACCTTTATTGTGCAATATTATTGTATGACCCCTCAGGTCCAAATGATCAATATTTATTGCACAATTATATTGACGGCTCACGAGTGACCATATTTTCGCATGAGCAGGACCTCTTTATATAATGTTGCATTCATGGTATTGTAAACAAACTATTTCTTTGTAATATCAATAGCTTGATATACAGTGTTTTTTTATCTCGGTCATGAAATTTTCTGCTTTTAACGTTCCATATAGCTGGCAACTCTCTGTATAGATAGATGCGATCAACAATAAATTTTCGCGAACGTCTTTCTTCGAATGTAATCGTTGACTAAACAATATTGTGCAATATTAACCCTATACGATTCAATGAAAAATATATTTTCCTTAATCATTGTGCAAACTTCAATGCTAAGCCTAGATGGTCAATAATATTCCGCAATTCGTAACATTGTGCAATATTATTGAACGTCTTACACTCGCCGCACTTTAACAAATGGTAGCCTATTTATTATGTATAAATTGTCATGTAGCAACCGTGCCTTTAGAGCAACGTAGAAGGTTGAACTGTGAGTTGTACAATTTATCTATGGTTGTACACAACCATTTGCTTGCCTAAAATTATTATAAGAAAAACGAACCCATGACAACGCCAACTCAACTCACTTTGAGCTCTCAAAACGTCAAATTGATGGTCCATAAGCCGTATAGACTTGGCACGAAATGATTTATATTTGTTCCCTATGATGAACAACAAACAGGATGGTTTTCGACGCCAAAAGAAGCTGTTAACCCATTCAAAACTCATATTTTTGGTGATACCTACTTCGGAGTGAAAAAAGAAGTTTCGACTCCCTAATCATTATTTTGATTAATTGAAGAAGGTTATCCATAATCTCAAATGGGTCCACCTTTAATAGTTTCGGCCTGACGATGGCATATTTGTGCCGAAACTAGTTGCCAGTTTCACCTCAATTAAATAATTTGTGGTACTAGACTTTGGTTTTTTATTTCTTCATTATTTTAATTGATCATTCTCAATACATAAAATAGTAACCCTCGTATATGGGAAAATATTTTTTTTGTACCTATTATTTTATTGCTTGAAAATTATGATTTGGAAATCTTAATCTTATTTAATTAGGAAGTGAATCTAATGTTATATTCAAATCTCACTTTGTTATTTTTTGAATATTAAAGCTATTCATCATTTATTTATTTTGTCAACTCTCTACAATTTTCTTCGCAAAATAAATGCACACTTGTATCGTAAATAGTAATTTCGAATTACTTACCTAATTTCCCATGTATACTAGTAAAATGTGTGGTTTTCTCACTGATTTTAAGAGCTATTCCTACTGTCATACAAATAAAAGCAAATGACATTACAAAAAGATGAGCATTCTTCTTGGCTTCTCTAGTTTCTCCAAAAGTAACAATGCTATCTTTACGGTATATCTGAACACCTTCTGCCATACAAAGAGCAAGCTAGAAAATAAATAAGAATTTTGGATATATCGAAAATTGTCGATTTTTTTTTTAAGAAAGACGGATTTTTATTAAATTTAGGGTATTAATAAATAAAACTATTTTACGGGAGGTTAGAATGTGTGAAATTTGTAAATATGAAAGGTATTTTTTCCCCTAAAAAGTATTATTTTCGGGTAAAAAAACCGATATTGATATTTTCACGTTTCTAGGTCACCTGAGTCCAAAAAACCCATTTTTGGAAAAATGTATGTATGTGTGTGTGATCAAATTTTTCTATAACAATATTTTTAAAACTACTGAACCGATATTAACCAAATTAAGCTTTAATATAAAGTATTTTTTACATGGTCTTATGGTATATTATCCTGCATAATCATACTCTTGGCCATTGTTAATAATTATAGTAGCTACAAGAATAATGTGACATTTATTGTAAATGAGCTGTCTAATTGTCTATAAAGTGCGTTCAGTAATCAAGACTAGAGTGACAAACAGTATAAACATTTCTTCTTATGTGTAAACCTTTTTTTAAAAAATAAAATACTACACATAAATAGTGGAAAAGTGTTATGTTGTCCACAAACCATTTTACTTTTATTAATGTATAATGAGAATCAGCGAAAAAATATACATTTAATCAATCTCGCTTGATAAAATAAAAAACAAATTAAAGGTAAAATAGAATATTCTGTAAATTCGAAACTTTTAGAGATATTTTATAAAAAAATCGATTTTTCACCCTTTTTCAACCTTTCGAGTAGATTCGTATTAAACATTCCATAAGGTATATTTTTGTAAAATTTAGTTTTTAATTGATCATTTTTCTTTTTATTGCATTTTAATTGTGTACTATCCACTTAAAAGTACCATATCTCGGTTAATATTAATAGTATAGCAAATATAAAATTTTTTTATTAAATATAATTAAATGGGCTATAATTTCAATAGAAGTAAAAATTTTTATATATTTAATAATTACAAAGCTATTAGTCAAGGAAGCACCAAATAATATTCCAAAATGTGTTATAAAAATCCCCTTTTCTTAAAAAATTTTACTGATAAAATTTTTCGTTTATTAAACTAATATTATATAAAATTAAAATTTTGTTATATGAAAAACTCTATTTTAGAATAAATTGAATTTATATACTAATATTTTCTAAAAATTATTAATAAAATTGGGAAGAATTTTTTATTATATTAAGGAATTTTTATTAAGCCGTTCGTTATATTATTTTATTAATAAAAATTTATTATAATCTTGTAATTATAGTGACCTCATATTTTAAGATATATTTATTATTTATTGTTTAAATAAGTGATTCCACATAAATGAGCCATAAATAATTTTTTTTATCTCTGCTATAACATTTTACGAAATTATTATTAATTATAAAAAAATATTAACCACTAAATCTTAAAAATCTTAAAATAATAACCATAATAATACTAAATCTAAATAGTTTTTGTTTTCACAGCGTATTATAATAATAAAATGAAGGTCATAAAAAAATTTCTCTGATTAATTAAGTAAAAATAAAATATGTGTTGTGGTCAGTATTTATGTGTACTATTTTTTTATCTTATAAGAAAGATTTAATAGAATTAATTTTTAACTCTTTAGTAAATTGTCTAGTGTTTGTCTCTTTTATATCGAGTCTGAAACAAGTATTTTTAAATCATCCTAATAAATAAGTACAAAATTAAAAATTATTTAAAAAAATAAATTAAAGTAATAATACACATAAGAAGTAAAAAAATAATATATTGGCCACAACCCATTTTTTGTAAGTTATTTTTTTATACCTATTGCATATAAAGACCAAAATCCATTTTCCGTTTAAAAAGTGCGAGGTCCTTAAACAATTATTATTGATTAAACATTAACTTATAAATGACCCAATTATAAAAAATAATTATTGATGAATAGTTAAGATTGATTGGACAAAAATTAAAAAATCCCCGAATTTTACAATATCCTCGAGATAATCATAAACAACATAATTTCGAGGGCTAATTAATAAAGGATATTTGATTTATATCATTTATTTATCATTAAACAAATAATTGACAAATCAATACGAAAAAGCATCGAAATAGTCTTCGATGTTGTAGCCCTGGCGAAAGCCTTCGATTTAGAAACTCACAGAAAGTAACAATTTTGAAAGAATAAGATAACGATATTAATAGAATAGCTATGACAGAAATTGCCAAGATCCCTTCTGTTAATTTTTGGTACAAGACAAGGTTCCGATCCGCACTAGACAAGTCTCAATCCGCTTTCTATGGTTCCAATCCGTGCTAAACGAGTCTCGATCCGCTTTCAAAGGTTCCGATTCGCGCTAAATGAGTCTTGATCCGCTTTCTAAGGTTTCGATCCGCGCTAGACGAGCTCAATCCGCTTTCTATGGTTCAGGTTTGATCTGCTTCCGATCCGCTTCAGAAACGGGCGCGGATTGCGGATCAAACATGATCAGAAGTTGATCGAAAGGGGATCGGAACCATCGAAAGCGAATCGAGACTCGTCTAGCGCGGATCGGAACCATAGAAAGCGGATCAAGACTCATCTAGCGCGAATCGGAACCTTAGAAAGCGGATCGAGACTCGTTTAGCACGGATTGGAACCATCGAAAGCGAATCGAGACTCGTCTAGCGCGGATCGGAACCTTGACGGTTACTAAAAATTCATAGAAGGAACCTTAGCGATATCCTATATTATTTTCCATAAGGAGTGCGGTCGAAGTATCATAGTTATTCTACTGAAATAATGGTATATAACCAACAAAATTTAAAAGAAAATTGTATTGAAATATCTGAAGAATATGGAATAATAATAAGGAAAACAAATATCGATTATTTAGATATTCAGAAATAAGATCATAAAAAAAGCAAACAAATTAAAAACAGATCAATTACTAACAGCATTTATTGGACAAAGAGAGCTAATTTTGATGTGTACAAGAGTAGTAAAAAGAAGGCTTAAGAGCATTAAAAAAAGTAAACATGATAGGCAGTAATTGGAAAGATACTTTGAAAAAAACGTTACACGTATGGAGAAGCTAAAAGTGAAGCAAGATAGTAGAAAAAATGGATAAATACATATTTGTATACCACTTTTTGCTTATTATAAGGTGTTAATTATTTACCATCATAAATAAATAGGTGGAACAACTTAATTAAATACCATAAAATTTTTTAGTAATTAATTAATTTTCTTGTAATTATAAAATTGGTATTGTGTTTCGTTTTATTAAATTATTATTTTAAGAAATTTTAGAGAGATAGCCAAAACCCATTATTTTTAATGTATTTTGTTTAAACTTAGACTTTGTTGATTTTATTAAGACATTCGATCTTTTTAAGCCCCACTTGATATGTCTGAGTGTAGATTGTCAAAATTCATTATTTTTAATTTTATTTTGTCTTCATTTACATTTTCCCAAGATACTTTAGATGTCTGTGTTTACAGAAAAACAAATGGTACACGGTACCAGAGACCATCATGACGAGGAATGTTTAGTCAAACTCGGTATTAAAACGTGGTTGAAAGCGGGAGAAAAGACCAGTAAAAAATCAAATTTCAAACTACCAACATCGTCTCCGAAAATCTTGTATCTAGCATCGAGACGCCGACGCCAATAGTTTCGACAAACAGTTGGGTTTTACTTCTTTAAACCCAGTCCATTCGCACAAATTAAACTACGAATGCTATTACTATAAGTTACAATATTCGACGTCATTCAATGTCGCGACGTCTTCTAACCGACGCTAAATATTTCGGCGTCTATCCATTTTTACATCTCATCGTAAATGACAATTTCTCCACTTCTTTTTAATTTATTTTGTATTCTCAACAATAAATCAGAATAACTATTTTTACATTTTAATTCGCCATTGTTAAATAAATAACAGGACAAATAATTTCTTGCAAATAGTAAAATATTACGCAGCAAGGGGTAGGAGGTCACCCTTATTACACACATTATATTTGTAATTAAATAATAATAAATAATGACTTACTCCAAATACACATAAAATAATGTGCCATGTCCGTTTTGTAGAAACACTATAATCTCCTATAAACAGTTGCCATAATATAAGTAACACAAACAATGTTAGAATTATTTGAAAAATAAATTCCGAAACATGAACAACTCGTTTTTTTGTTGTTGCTTCGACCATGTTTTATTTAGTAAAAATAATAGTAACATCCCAAATCAATTAATATTTAAGAGATAAGTAGACCAGAGATCATTATCTTTGCCATATTTGAATTAGTCACTTTATCTCTAATATATCGTAATAAAGATGATGGAAAATGATGATGACAATATACCTCAAGGTCTATTACAGCGCGTTTGATAAAGATATAAATATATCATAAATACCTTTTTAAAAGTTATTTATTAGTATATTTTATTTTTTATAGCGTGTGTATGTTATCATTATCTATTTTGTGAAATTTGGTTTAACTCATTTATACGAGATGATTCAGACTATTTGATGGTGCACCGTTTCGAAACTTCGGCCCATCAAGCGAAAACCGATAAATTGAGGGCTACTGTTTTTATTTAAATTTTGTCTTTAAAATTTGTATGTGGTGATCCAACCTATACCCAATATTTGTTACCAATTAAATGTACAAATGTCACAACTCTTCTATAAGAGAAAATAGGGTAGTACTGCTATATCGGATGGCTCAGTAATTACCCAAATAATTTATATTACTAAGAACCTGTAATAAATTTAATGCTTAGCTTGATACTGGGTGTGTTCAAAGAATAAATTCCTCCGCCTCTGTAGAGACTGGAAGGATCTATCTCTGGTCGAAAATTGTATAGTTTGTGCCCCTGCGATGTGGAGGGGACTTGTACGTTTACAGACGGAAAAAGAATAAAATATTGGATATTCAATAAAATGAATATATAAAAATTTAACAAAATACTTTTGCCAAAAAACATTTGAAATAGTAGAATATAATGGTTAAAGAGTTAAATGAAGAAAATAAAAATTAACGAAAAATTAAAATTGAAGAAAATTATAACACACAAAAAGATTTAAAAAGGAATAAAAATGTATAATAATAAAAGAGGTCGTTATTGAATAATACATAAATGGTAAAATCATAAATCATGTATATTAATTGATGGAGTGAAATTTTTACTAAAAAAAAATTGATAAATTTAAGCTAACGGGATTAATTGGGGAAGTACTACGAATGAGTAGATTATCTTATTGATAACAGTTTTATATCAAGCAATAATAAAAATAGAGTTAATAATGTCACGATTTACATGGGATGGTTATATTAAATAAATGGTACTCCAATGAATATATAATTAATAATAAAATACATAACAATCAATCAATAGACCAAAAGCTCAAATAAATACCTAAATAATATAAACAAATAAATATTCTTATACCATACTACCTTAACAAATCACTAACGAAGACATGTCATTAGGGTCGGTTATTCAAACTGACAGCCGAAAGTAAATCCAAAAGACTTTTTCTTGACTGACTTCTTTCCAGAACAATACCAGTTCGTATTTATATCTAATGTTGTTATTCCTCGATTATCAGAAGGCCACTGCTTTCAAAGGCCACCTACAAGAAACCATGACGAACCAAGTCAATCCCAACTTCAACCAAAACTTCCAGGAAGACACCGATCTCATACTCTAAGACATCCTTACCACACCCAAACCCCCAATTCCCCCTATCCCAGAGCCACTGCTCAACCCATTTACCCCAGAAGACATCGCCGCGGAATGTCAGAGGGGGAGAAATTCAGCCCCAGGCCCTGAACGAATCAAGCTTCGGGCCCTGAAAAACCTACTTGACACTACTTCCCATCCCTACCATCCTTTTCAATGCCTGCCTTCAGCACTCCTTTTTTCCATCAAACTGGAAAACTGCCCGCACAATCCTTATCCCCAAGCCCTACAAGGCTCCCACCTCCACCAATTCAGACCCATATCCCTGACGAATGTTCTGGGTAAGGCCTTTGAGAATCTTCTCAAGGACCGTATCTGGGATTTTCTGGATGAAAGAGGAACGATCCCCCAATTTCAACACGGATTTAGGTCTGAGCACTCCACCCAAGATGCACTAGTGAGACTACACTCCCTTACCTCCAAATCCCTAAACTTAGATCACTGTGCGTCTTTAGTCTTCTTCGATGTCCAAAAGGCTTTCGATTACGTCTGGCATGCCGTGAAGTGTCCCTGAAGATTCCCGCCTCCACAACTCAGGACAATAGTTGTAGTACAAAAAAAAACCTCGATTCATGTATTAGTGTGCAGTTCTGACACGTTTCTACATTAACACCTTCACTGTGCATGACGGATCTATCCGTCATGGGTGCTAGTTAACCTACGCTCATGTCAGACGCATCCGTCTTAAGACCAAACTATTCCAATGGCTTAGTGTGAGCTTAGCTTAGCAGTGGCCGGGTGTGTTTGTTATCTCGTCAGCGTGTGAATAAAAGTGCAATTCGTCCAAAAAATATGTTCGAAATGAGTGAGTCAGAGGCAGGTCCATCCGATACAAAATGTACAAAAAAGAATTCCGAATTGACGGTTAAAAATACCTTTAACACATGCAGAGGTGGAAATAGCTTTGTTAGAATCCGATGACGACATCGAAGATCAATCTTATTTATCAGACTTTAATGAGGACTATACGACTGAGGTGAATACTGACGACGCCGACGGTGAAGAATTATTGATGGAAATTCCTGAAGATGCTGAAGAAAATGAAAATACTATTAATAGTATTCAATCGGCACCTGTTGCTGTTGTTTCTGGTGAACCAGAACCGGTTTTTGTACATGAGAAATCCACAATAAAAACTATTAATTTTACTGGTAAAAAAAAATTGCTGGTTACTCCAGAAAGCAAGAATTCTGATGGTACCAAATTTGTCAAGGTTTTGAAATTATTTTATTTATAGGTAACACACCGATGGATTTTTTTTAAATGATGGTAGATAAAAGTTTTTATAATATGATTTGTTGAGGTAGAGATAGAGGTTTTGTCCAAAACAACAGGTACATCATCACGGATATCTTGGTGGTATTTTCTTCAGTGTTTTCCTTCACATGGGAATTATTAAAACTAACTGATTGAATGACTGCTGGAAAACAAACCTAGAGCAGTTTTGTGCTCTCGTCTTTTTAAGCATAACAGCAGATTGTCTCTGCTCTTGGGTGGACCTTCTATAATTTCTTTAAACTGTCTTTATCCCTGAAGTTTCATCCAGTATTCCCTGTTTTTGTCCCTTAATTGGTTTTCCAGCATTCTCCTTTTATGTTGGTAGGAAATACCACATTTGAGTTTCTTTCCAATTATAGGTTTTCCGGCTCCTTTACTAGCCAGGCCTCTTCATTTCCTTATATGCCTTCATACCCAGCCACCCATTCAAGTATAGTGTACTTAATAATTAATAAACATTTCGGTATTCATTCCAAAAATATACTGCCACTTAAATTAAAATAAAAGTCAACATTTCAAATAAAATGTAAAATATATATTATTAAAATAAATAATCAATAAATAAAATAAAACAATATGGTGCGTTTTGTTTATAATTGTACATACACGCATAACAAATTAACAAAATTAAAAAGTCAATTATTTTTTTATAAGATAAATACCCTAAAAAACTAAAATATATTATTACAAAAAAATAAATAAATATATACAAGGTAACACTAATGGATAGATATAAAGTTGGTTAATTGAGAAAAAAGATGTGTATTTTTAAGACGAATTGATTAATTTTTTTCAAAACTCAAATATCAGGTTCCATTTTTTTCTCTATCCAACCATGTAGAACACTTAATTTTTTTATTAGGTTACGACAATTAACTTTAGTTTGGGAATTTTTCTTTAATAAAATGAGGTGTTAATTAAATAAAATGAAAGTCGTCAATTTTGGTTTTCAAAAACCGGTCCTGATATTTTGATTTTGAAAAAAAACAATTAATTCGTCTTGAAAGTACGCATCTTTTTTCCTATTTAATCAACTTTATAGCTATAACGGTTTACGAAATACCAATATATATTGTATTACCCTGTATATTTACTAATTGGAAATAAATAATTATACTTAAACCATAACTTTATTATAAGTTCAAGTTATTATTGCACTAAACTGATTTACAGCAGATTGTATAACACTTGCGCTACATAAAATTGTAATGAGTGATAAAAATACTGTAATAGTAATTTTTTCATCTGACGTTGTATAATTGTTAAAAGCTGGCAAATCCAGTGCAAGAATTAAACTGGCCATTCCAATTATGAAAGCTGAAAGACCTAAAAATATGTGAATAAGCTTTAAAATAACTGGTCTAATCAAGTTTTTTAGTTGTGGAGAGTAAAAAACAATAATGCCTCCAGCCACCGAAACGAAGCAAAGTATCCATGAAACTAGACCTGAAACAAAATAAATTAATTAATCTGTCATATTGTCAGTATATAGCGAATAAAATTGTGCTAATTGAATTTCCTCATAATGCGCATGTTCTATCAATGACAGAATATAGCCTAAAGAACGTCTACCGGTTTCCAAAAATGTCAAAAAAAGTAAATAGACATGGGGACCGGCGACAGAAGTGAAAACTATAAAATAACGCATACTGGGTAGCAAGTGGCAGGGCAGAGCTGTCTCCTAATATGCGCTAGTACGTTCTAAGTAATAAATTACAGAAAACTGTGCTTTGCTGCCCTGGGTACAGATACACTGCTATTACAGCATGTCGGTGATGCGAACTCACAAGTTTTATCCAATCAAAAGGCGTCCAACGCGCACATCATACAGCGCATTAGCATGTCGGTGACGCGAACCAATAAGATCTCTTAACGCACCTACTTAAAAAACATGGAAATACTCGAGCGCGTCAGATATTGATAGTGTATAGGCCCCACGTATCTCTGATGATGGAGGTTTGTTAATCTGGCAATTTTCATGGTGGGGTTGGCCATGCGGAAGGATTAAAAATGGGGAAAAAATTTACCAGAGCGCGTAATATATTCAGAAGGGATGTTAAATGCACTCAAACTAAGTTCCCATTGAAATAGAGTCGTGGAGTGAGGGAATCTTGCTTCATTTCAGCTGCACGCACTAAACTTTATTGACGATTTTAGGTACTTAGGCTTGTGGAAATCGGCAGATTAGTTTTTTCCCATTATTCTTGAATTATTTCCTTTAAAAGTTTGTGACCTTACCACTCACCTAAGTCACGCTGATATCATCAGATTATTGAAACGCACATTTTTCAGTGTGTAATTAACCCACCATTTTCTTATCTGATGCGCTCGAGTATTTCCAACTATCATTTTTTTTTCTATTTAGATCGATATTCCACAGGCATGGCCCTATATAGATGGCTTAGATATTATGGAGGTATTCAACAGGGTGCAAGGTATATCCCATATGTTATTCTACCGGTTTTAGCAAATCCCAAAATCCCCTATTGGGAAAAAATTGACCCAAATATGAACAACAATTGTTTGATTATATGGATTTTTTGTTAAAATACAAAATAAAATTCAAGTAATTTTTATTTATTGCGTTAAATTTAGAAAATAGTGAAGTTCAGGTGAAAAATATTAAAATAGAATTATATATTTTGTAAAACTTTACCAAAGACGGCAAAAAAAGTTTGTAACTTTGGCAACATCGGATCAATTGTAATATTTTGACAGCCACGCCACTTGAGGTATACAACACAACAACACAGCTGATTTTAGTGATTTTGAGTGGAATTAGGAGAAGGAAAAATAAAAAAAATATTAAAAAAATGGCAAAATAGAGAAAAATAGGAAAACGTAAAAAAAATTGGGGACATAGAGAAAAGGGGGAAAATGTGCAAAAATAGGCAAAATTGAGAAAAACAGGAAAAAAGAAATAGGGAAATTTAGAAAAAATAGAAAATTAGTAAAAAATAGTTAAAAAAATAGGAAAAAGTAGACAAAAAGAGGAAAAAAATTAAATAAGAGGGAAATATTGAAAAAATAGAGAAAATAGTTAAGAAAAATTGGTAAAATAGGAAAACGTAAAAAATTGAGAGAAATAGAGAAAATGGGGAAAAATAGGCAAAACAGAAAACAACAATAAAAAAAAGAAACAGGGATATATAGAAAAAATAGAAAATTAGTAAAAAATAGAAAAAAAAATAGGAAAAATAGTATAAAATAGGAAAATGTAGTAAACAAATAAAAAATGGGGAAAAATAGAAGAAGTAGGAAAAAATACAACAGAATAGGAAAAATAAAAAAACTGGAAAAAAGATGAAAATAGGAAAAAATAGGTATAGACCTAAAAATTTAAATTTTAAAAAATAACGGTCGAATTTCGACGACTAGTAAGGCTAAAAATACAAACTTCAGGTTTAGCTGTAAATTTATTAAAATGGTTAGAATATCCCAATATCAATAAAATTATAATTTTCAGTATCGCATGAGAATTTAAGCGCTGTTGTCATTTATAAACGATTGCCCTACTACAAAATTTTAGATACCCACTCGGTGTGACCTGATGTCATAGGAAACGGGAGGGAATTCGAAATTGATGACGCGCTTCCCATGCCTCTTAAATAGGAGATCTTACTTAAAAACCGCCACGGAACTTCAATTCATACAATTCGAATAAAGAGGGACAAAAAACCAAAAGTCAACAAAAAACGATTACTACTGGAATTCATTTAAGATCGTCTTAAGGGGATCGAACTAGCCCAATAATAAGAGACATTACACTTAATATGATGATTCTTAATAATAATAAAGAAAGCTCTGAAAATGGCAGAGTAGGAAAGGGTAAAAGAAAGTACTGAAACATGGAAATAAGGAAAAAATGTGTAGATGTCAAAAGAATCGCTACAAGAGCAGCCAAAAGAAAGGACCTAAAAGGAAATAATCCTGCTCCTGTTTTTGTTTAACGAAGGCATCTTTGATATTGCTAAAAAAAGTATTCTTGCAAGATTAAAAAGAGAGAAGTGTATATCAACTTGATAGAAATAAAAAGAACTAAAATTTTGAAGAACAATAAATTCCTTCAGTGGCTTATTAAACAACTTTTAAGTCCCTTATCAGATACAACATTTACAGCAGATAACTTAGCTAGTATAAGTGATTCAGCTAACAATCAAGATCCAGATTTTTATATTACAATTTCTTCGAATGCCTCCATGTCAAAAATAGAATCCAAACAGATAATATAAAATCTTAACACTATTTGTGACAGGAATTTGTGTCTCTGACAGATCAGCATCAATTAGTACTAAAATATTGGAGATCTAGATTTCTAACCAAGATACTTTAAAAGAAATAGATAGAAGAAAATTACGACCATGAATTCTGAGAAATTCTTCAAGTTTATTGGCGAGTTCTGACTGAAATAAGTGGCTTATACTTTAATGGTTGTAACGAGTTCTCAGTACATTGGTCCAGGTCGAGCCTTTTTCTAGGGTAATGGAAACGAAATGTCCAGTATCTATCCAGACATTGACACGAGACAATCCTGGAAAACGAAATTTTCATTTATATTATATCATGTATAAAGAAGATATAATATGATGATTCATGCGTTTTATATTCGTGGAATTGATTCAAAAATTACATTTATTGTTATATTCTTTTTCCGGTATTAATATTTTTTTTGAATTTTTACGTACTTAGTTCATATAAAAAATCTTACCTAATATTGCATGATTACTCTCAAAATGTTCTAGGCCATCCTTCGTTTTGGAATTAATTTTTATACTTATACCCACAGTAGAAATTATAACACTACTTCCTAACAATACGCCATGAATCAATGTTTTTTTAAATCGACTTAAATGGAAGCTCCAGACATCTGATTCAGAAAAAAGTAATAGAGCTTCCGCCATTAATGGTACATACTGAAAGATAAAATTATTTATATATAATAAATTTACTATAATAAAGTAAATAATAATTAGTAATAAATTTAGTTTATTAACTTTAATTTAAGAAACTTTATATCTAAAAAATTAATGAGGAAATGAATAAAGAAATTAAATGTAGAGGTAGGTAGACAACCAACAATGTTTGCACCGGATCATTTTATTTGGGTTGGTGACACTGACAGGTTGGTAGGAATGAAAAAGAAGAAGAGGGTTGGGGGTTTTTCAGGCAGGATTATTTGATTATTATGTTAAAATGCGCATATTAGAAGATAATTATGATTTAAGAAAGAAGAACGATTCAGATTAGTAGAAGAAAAAATTTAAGTCCTATATTAAGAAAATATTTTAATTTTGGTGGAAAATGAAACCAAAAGAACTACAGATTTCAAAAATAAAAGTTATAATAGATAATCATCTATCGGGATGTGTAGCAGCGTAGTTTAGTTGTAAAAGTATTATTTGTTTAAGGATTTAATTATTTGTTTTTACAACAATTCTGGGGAAAGGAAAGACAAGGTATAATTAAAAATACAGTTTGTTATGGAAATATTGATAAAAATCTTATAGCCCAATTTCCATCAATCAAAAATTATTAAACACTAAAAGTGGAACCCATTAAAGGTAGTAAAAAAAAATATAAATACATTGGTAGGTACTTGAAAAATTTAAAAAAGGTTCAACTTAAAACTACGTACAAATAAATAAAAACCATGTAAAATAAGGGGCTAAGAGCATGGGGCCGAGACCTGACAATAAATTATTCAATAGCAATCTACCCTAAGTGGGGGAAATTTAAAGTAAATAGGGGGACCGAGTATGGTCCAAATAAACTACTCAGCAAAAATTAGATTTATTATAAGTAAGCACTTACAAATAGAATTGTAAGAACAAATAATAAAATTTTGAAATGAGACAAATTCATACCGGATATATTTAATTTATTTCAAATTTTTGTTGAGCGCCCCGGATTTCTTATATTTCATGTTATTTTAATTTTTTTATTAAATGTGACACAACGTTTCACTCAAGTTACAATTTTTGACATATTTTGAGAAAATTTTTTAAAAAAAGGACATAAAGTACTTTATCTACTCCTATTAAGTTATATATTAATTATTCAACTGCTTTTGAACAAAAACATAAACAAATAGGATGAGTTATAATAACTCACTGTAGTGAGTTATGTATATAAATAGTGTGTAGTAAATTCTTGGAATTTTTAAAGCCGTTAAATACGTTCCATTGGCGTAGAAATTTTACAAAGATTTTATAACAACTGAAAAGGAATGTATAATTAAAAGGTTTTAACATTATTAAATTGGCGGTCTACAATACGTAACAGATTCTTGAAATTTAATATATACTATTTACGAACTGAATACCAAGGTCGCTCTGTAATGTCACTTAATATATTTGTGCTCATGCTGCAAATTTCATCTATATTACCTATATTACCTCTCGATAAATAATATACTATTACTTATTTATGTAATATATAAAAACAAATTTATACTTACTGCAAATGTGCACAAAAAAACATGAAGAAATCGTGTATATGCATAGTTGCTATTATATTTAAAAAATATATAAAACATAAATCCTGATGTCAGTGCTATAACAATATGAACAATTGTATTAATTAACCAAAATATACGATGTGTAACAGTAATTTCATGATCTTTTATTGAACCCATAATTGCCTTTTATTAAACAAAAACTAACAATAATTGCCTAATTTTAACGGTGTATCTTTTATATAGATGCTTATAACGCTATATAAAGATTATTCTTTATTAGTTTTACTATTTTAGATAATCTTCCTAAATCCAAATAATTGGAAAATTTTTAACTTCTGTTACTGTTACTGAACGTTTAGGTTTTTTTATTACCTATTTCCTTTCTTCTTTCATAAAGATTTTTTTATTATAAAAATAAAAAATATATGAACTTGTGAAATATATCTATCGTTTCAGTTATCGCTGAGGCATCTGGAGTTGAAGGAAAAAGAAGAATAATTAAAAATTAAGAGTCATAATAAGATTGAAAGACAATATAAAAAAATATATATAAAGCTAAATCGTCCTAAACATAGAAAAAAAATCTGCAAAAATAAAATGTGAAGAGAGTAGCACATAATAGGGTCTGAACTTGTTTAACTGTGAATTTAATACATTAAATCAGACATAAACAAGCTTAAAAAATATATAAAAATTGGCTGGTGAAGTAGGTTAAAAAACGTTAGATTTGAAATTTTCTTGGTCACCTGGTATTAAGTTTAAGCCTAGTTATTAATCCATTTAATAGATGCATCCAACTATATCTTAAACTAAAATTACGATTGCAACATAAAATAAATCCCAATAAGGGGGCTATAAAATTAAAGTAATATAATTTCTAAAATACTAATTGTTTAAACTGTATTAAATGTAATCAATAAAATTGCTATTGCATTTCAAAATTAATGATGACGTATTTGGCAAGAAATATATAATTTACTGCAGAAATTTTATAGTCAAAAATGATATTTTATTCCGGTTGTGTTAAAAATTAACCAAACTAGTGTCAATATTTTTTTAAAAAACTGTCAATCATTTTTTGCCCGCTTCTTCATGTTTTTGGACTAACTTTTTATCCTTCCTCCAATTTTTGTACTTCTATTAGGACTCATGTCGTTCCATGTTTTCTTGGTCCGAGTCTGGTTCTCTTCTGGTTTGTTTTTGTCCCCCACGTCTATTTCGTTTGCCTATTTTCCTTCATTTTCACTAAAGCCTCTATTACATTGTACGAGTTTACAAGAGAATTTAGAAGCGGGCGATTCAGCTAGTAGGATAATGTTGATGATACACAAAAATCTTCTACTAGTTCAGAACCCCAGTAATCAGTAGGCACTGAAACCAGGAACCACCAAATTATTCGCAACTAGCAACTATGATGACACACGGTTAGTTTACTGGCTAACAAACGCACACACAAGCTAGTAGCGAGTACAGTAACTAATTTGCTTGAATTTTGGCAAATTTTAATTTAAAATGATGTTGTACTAAGATCAAAGAATACATATCAATAAAGAAGCGAATTCTACGCTATTTGCATGGACCAAAATTTATACGCGCATGCGCAAGTTATATTAATTATACGTCAATCTCAAACTGTCAAAATAATTCGATTTTCTCTGTGACTAACAGTCCATCGGGCGTACTCATAATAAACTACCTAATTTTAACGTCTCAAACTTTGAAAAAAAATGAAATAAAAAAACACTTTACTGTCCAAATCAAACTGGTTATCAGTCACTATTTTTATGTTGTGTTTAAGAAGTTAAAAAAGGTGAAATCCAATAATCATGAATTTTAGAGAAAAACAATCTTTACTGTACAAATCAAACCGGTAACCAATCACTATTTTTATGTGGTTTCAACCGGTCGCTGTACAAAATAAATCCGTAAATCTGATGTACTGCTAGTCACGGCTTTATATTTTTGAGTAAATTTTATTTTGAGAAATAAGATTTAATACATAATGAGTATAAACGCAGGTTTTATTTTCAAATAACTTTTTATATCATCAACAAAAAATATATAGAAGTTATAATCAGATTGTATCTAATAGACTCTTTTTTGATTTTTAAAGTTTATTTCTTTGATATGTAGAATGGAAAATATTTATAATTAAGCTGAATTATATATTAAAAGACCCCAGATTAGGTACAAAAAAGAAAAGATATTTATTAATTTTATTGATTTAGTTATTATGTCATATACAATATTTTTTTTGTATTTTTTTGATATAAGTGATTTTTTAAATCTGTTTTCTCATTTTCTCTTAAATATGCAACTTTTTTCCGTTTGAACAATTTTATATTTTTTAAGAATTCCATAAAACTAATATTGGTACCACTTTTATATGGTCACCCATCCAAAAAAGAACCGCGCTCGATAGTGCTTCACTGTGATATCGATGCACCGAGCTTTAACCAATTTAGTTACGTCATATTAGTTATCTGTCACTTGTCACAAAAATTGTTTGCCCTTCCAACATCAAAGAAATTTCGCCGGCCTTCGCTTCTTGGTAAATATGTATTCTTTGCTAAGGTAGACAGCTAACGCCATCTACAAACGGGACACGGTATCACTTATTACTTGGGAAAAAGATTCTACCTTTGTAATAAGCGCCAGTACAAACTGGAACCGACAGAGGGACTAATCTCTAAAGGTCAATGAAACCCCAAACAAGTTTTATAATTACTTGTAAAATTTGAGAATTTCATTCCTATGCATCCAGGCCGTATACCGGACAGCTGTTTCGTCCCTTAAGGACTCATCAGCGGCAATGTGCTCAGACGCATAGAAATCAAATTTTCATCTCGAAATACACCTGTACAAGGCTGAGTTAAAATGATATTGTACTAAGGTAGATAGCTAACGCCATCCACCAATGAGACACGGTATCACTTATTACTTGGGAAAAAGATTCCACCTATCTAATAAGCGCCAGTACACACTGGAACTGACAGAGAGTCCAATCTCTAAAGAGTAATGAAACCCCTAATAAGTTTTAAAATACTTGTAAGTTGTGAGAATTTGATCCCTATGCAGGACAGCTGTTTAGACACATTGCCGCTGATGAGTCCTTAAAAGACGAAACAGCTGTCCGGTATACGGCCTGGATGCATAGGAATCAAATTCTCAAAACTTACAAGTACATTAAATTTTAATTTTGTTCCAGGTGCATCATCTTCCGTAAATTCCATTTTTTTAAAGTACTTTTAACGTTACTGTCAATAGAGAAATCGAAACATTTGTACCTTACTAGTGCTGCCTTTGGTGGATTTATTTTAAATCTTCCTAGAAAACAGGTTAATTAATAAATTTGTATGATTTTATTTTGTTTCTGAACTCGCTGCGCTCAATTTTAATCATCACTACTTACTACATTTAATAAATAAATATTTTTCAGGCTATTAAAGTATTTTTAAGGTGCATTATGAAACGTACAAAATTAAACTTTCAATGAAAGAAAACTAATAATATTCAATATAAAATAATTTTATTTAATTGAAATTACAATTATAAATAATCTTAATATAAATAATCTTAAATATATTTGTACATAAATCTCTTTAAGCCCCTGACTTAAGAAGATCAGAAATACAATTATAATTATTGTGACTAAAATAACATAAAGCCAATATTTATGAGATCTTTTATGTATAAAGGTACTATTACATTATGTCTTTTTTGCTGCCCGATTATTCATGCATGAAATTAAAGACAAATGCGCAAGCGCGCGCGCCCAATCTGTCGCCTGTTTCGTGCACCACAATACACAATAATTAGAACTGGCTCTATTTTCTCAGACTCAATGTGCTGCTTTTCAGTAACTTTTTCAGGGAGTCAGGTTTGTCAACAGAAAAATTGTGTTGGCTAAATGTCTGCTTGACAACGTCAGTAACAGCATAGGTAATATCTAAAAGAACGAGGCGGCCAATCCAGGACGGCAATAAGTTTGAACATATTTAAGCATGAGCTCTAGTGGCAGTTGACATAGTGCTCGCTAATGGTGTAGTGGGCCCGAGGATCGAATCCCATATAGCCTTTTAATTTTTTTTAAACACAGGCTAGATTTGGATAGTGAAGACTTCTTTTTTAAGTCACACCTGTCAAAATAATTGTTTAATATCTTTGTCACTTAGAGTCATTGTTTTGTTTATGTTTGGATTCTTTTATTTGTGCGTTTAAAATTTTTTTAACAAAATGCAAGGAAAGGAACTCAAGAAAAAAAGGTCCGGTACCAGATAACCATATAAACAATATATATCAAATTATCTTGACTATGAATGGTAAAATGGTTTATATTTATTATTAATTGTTTGTATTTTATCATTACAATAAGTATTTCTGGTCTACTGAAACAGTTGTATGAAAATTTTCTTTGCATTTATAATCCATTATCATAATCGCAATAAGAAAAACAAGGCATACTGAATTATTAAATATTAAATTGTAATAACATAAAAGGACGCAAAACAATTAATCTAACCTCACAATTCACTTCCGTTGAATGTCAATTGTGTAATGTTGGCTGCCCTGAGAGATGTACCAACATAACTGCTGAAATACGCATGTTCGTAGATACGAAAATAGGCATAATGCAATAGTACATTAAGCTAATTATATAAATTATAAACAACCTCACGAAATTATTATTAAATTTATTTTATAGAATTGGTATTTATATGTTTTCTTATATGGAAATTCCGAACAATTTGCATGTAAGATTGTAATAACTTTTATGATCACAAGGAAATTTATAGAATGGAAAAGCGACTTGGGTTTCAAACTTTTTGTTGTGTTATTTTCTTTCGAGTATATAAATAATAAAGACGCTTTTTTCTGTACTGGGTAGCATATTAATAGAGAGTTATTGGTAGTAAAATAAGTTCTAGCACTAATACTGCTAGCCCTATTTTGACAGCTACGCGTGCGCACTTGCTTCGTTTTATAGTGCTATAATTATTACTACTTTAACTGCTGCTATCGTATATAAATCATTCGTAAAAAGTGTACTGTGGTGTGGGCATCAAAACAATTATGTATATTTCCCTGCAAATTTTTACATATTTTACAAATTTTCTCAAAATTTAGAATTTTCCAAAAAATTTTAATGTTTTTTTGAAACGTTTGACAATTTTGAAAGATTTTTAATGAATCGATTAATTTCATTTTGAAATTTTCGAAAAAAAAATTAAAAATTTCAAATTTTTGATATATTTTAGAAATTTTGAATATTTTGACATTTTCACTTTTTCAAATATTTGAAATAAATTGCAAATTTCAAATTTTTAATATATTTTAGAAATTTCCGATATACTTTGAAATCATCGCATTTTTAGACATTTTTATTTAGTTTTTTTTTTAGTTTTGGAATTTTGTGATATATTTTGAAAATTTTCGAATAATTTTTTAAGGTTTTTGGAAATGGTTAAAATTCTTGTAATTTTTGAAATATTTTTGATTAATCGAATAATTTCAAGTTTTTTGAAATTTTCGATATACTTTTGAAATTATCGAATTTCTAGAGATTTTTTTTTTAAATTATGGAATTTTTTGATATATTTTTGAAATTTCCCAATAATTTTTTAACGTTTTTTGAAACATTTTTGAAATGTGCAAAATTCATTAAATTTTTTAAAAAATTTTAATTAATCGAATAACTTTACGTTTTTTGAAATTTTTGATATATTTTAGAAATTTTGAATATTTTGACATTTTTACTTTTTGAAATTTTCGAAAAAAATTGCAAAATTTAAAATTTTTCATATAATATTGAAATTTTCGATATACTTTGAAATTCGCGAATTTATAGACATTTTTATTTATATATTTTTTAAATTTTGGAATTTTTTGATATATTTTCAATTTTTGAATTTCTTAAAACTCCGTTTTGTTTTTAAATTTTTGAATTTATTACATCAAAATTCAACTAATGCCGAAATGTTTTAATGTATTTTTCAATATTTTTGCCCCTAGAGCGTTTAGCGCTGCAAAATTTTGCCCGCAATTAAAGGGTTAATGTTTGCGCTCGACTTTATTACGACACGAATAAAGTCACACACTATTATGATAATTTCTTCTTCTTCTCCTATTAAGCCCTCAGCTGCCTGGACTATTCGGCCTAAAAATTAGAAGGAGATGTGGGATTCGATCCCCGGACCCACTGCACCACTAGCGGGCACTATGCCACACAGCTTTATGGTAGTTTATTTTGAGAAGTTTGACAGTTTTTTGACATTTGGCAGTTAATCCTTTTTTGTTCACGTTTAGTTTTTAATTATTTTTGGGTTTCAGTTTACAATATTTGATTTTGTGTTAAAATGAATGATAAAATAACCGGCTATGATTTTCGTACGAGGCTGATGTAGTGCTACTCCAGGAATTTCTTAACATAAACCCGATTCTTAATCCTCAAGGATTAGATAAAATCTAAGAACATTTTTTTATTGTTTAAAACAAAAACTTTCAGATTAGGACCTTAAAAACCATAGAATAATAGAAATATTTCTACAAAAAAAAAAGGATGAACACTCAATATTAGCATGATCAAAACGAAAGTTTTGCCGTATTTCCTCCTCTGTAAAATCATCTAAATTGCACCTTATACTTCATCCCTGTTTACTAATAAATTGTTCATTATGATATTTTCAATAGCAAAGTCATCTTCTTTCTTCCATATTTTTTAATAGAAAAATCCAAAACAATAAAAATAACACCATAGAACTAACACACTTGATACTGTACTGTACTAAACACTCATCAATTTGTTTGTAAATAAATTTCAGCTTTTGCCCAAATGAGGTTATTATTGAAATAAAGAAAGTAGTAGGGAGACGGACAACAATAATGTTCGATCCAATAACTGGTTCTTTTCGGCAGCTTTAACGTCAAGCAGTATTTAAATAAGGTTGGCGCACTAATAATGTTAGCACTATTTTGGAATTTCCAATAACTGTCTAATATCTATTAATTTACATTTTATTTAATAGATTCCCAATATGTTCACTTTAACAAAATTGTAGATCCAAACTATCAATTATGTTATGCGTAAATGATCCAGTCCACATGAGAGTCCAATCGAAGTCGCTTGGATCAGTTTTGCAGATTCCATTATCTTTGAATGTTTATTTTTGGTTGGATAACTACTATATTTTTAACAGGATCTCATACTAAAATGGACTGGACAATTTTTGCAAAACAAAAATAATTCTATGTGAGACAGTTTGGACCAGTTAATTCATATTTTAGGATTTTGTGGATTGGATCATTTATGCATAACAAAGCCAATTAATATATATATATAATTAGGACTGAATGATTATTCGCGTTTTAAGTAATTAATTTAATTTACAGAATAGATCTCAGTTGATTAATAAAAGAAGCAATAATCATAAAGCCAGTACTAACAGTAACGATTATTAATAATATTACTGTTACTAAGTATTCGTTATCTGTAACATGTAGCCTAAAACCATGTTTGTTTAAACCTAAAATGAGGCTGGTGGCTCCTAATACAAAAGCAGCAAGACCAAAGAAATTATGAATACTTTTAAAAACTACTGGTCTTACTAGTTTCCTTAACTTCACTGAGTAAAACGAACACAATCCTAGTATCACAGATAACATCGTTAAAAGCCATGAAACAAAACCTAAAAATAAATAAAACCATAATGCATATATAGAGTGTGCCCTACAAAATTTTATACAAATGAGGAAAAGTGTATCCTTACATTACATCAAGTATAAAATTTTTAAGGCATTGACAGGAATGTAAATAAAAAATAAAAATTATGATTTGGAGCTAATAGAAAAATTGTAAATGGAGAGCAAAATGTTCATTAAAAAAAATACCAAAAAATTATGTAAATTTGTGGCCTACCCAGAAAAAAATACAAAATGGAGCCCACGATAAGCTGCAGGTTCCGTCCAGATTAGTCCAGCAGAAAAGAGACGTTAAAATTAATAGCAAACAAGTAGATGAAGAAGATATTATTAACTTATATCGATATCTTATTTCTTATACGTATTGTTTTATGTTTATTTTGAATAAAGATTTATTAAATTTCCTTAAACAAGTTTGAGGGTAAAATGTTGAAATTTTTGGTATTTTCGTATATATTTTGAGGTACCTAAAACATTTTGAATAAATAAATAAATCAAAATTAACTTTCTTCTTTTATTTATATAGTCTCAGTTCTGCAAAAACAACTGAGTGGTTCTTCGACAAAATCATCTTCCAAGTCTACTTTGATAGTAACAAGCTATAATTATTGGCTATTACGTTACCTCATCAAGAATTACACAATATAAAGTGGTAATTAAAATAACAATTTATCATAGTAGATCAGAGAAGTAAAATAATGTTTGTAATAATGAAAGAATGTAGGAAGGAGTATCCAATAGATTTTAAATGGTGTGGAACATGAAATCTTTCGATTTATTTTAATCGATACAAATTTGATATTTTTATAAAATATTATCTGTGGCCGAAATATACTTTTAGTAGTTGCATAATAAATTCTTTATTACTTATTTAGATAAGCACTTGTGTTTATTTTAGGTAAAATTAAATAATTCTTAAACTCTAAAAATAAAGTATTTCCCCTCGTTGCATATCTCTGGTATAATATTGCTTACCGGCACAATTTTATTTAATAATAATTTTGTTCTTACCTGTTATTCCATGATATGTTGTAAAATGGGCAGTCTTGTTTTGATTTTTAAAATGAAGTTGGAAACTTATACCAACAGTTACGGCTATTGTACTTATTAATAACAACGGACCATGGATATAATATTTTGCACCTCTTTTTACTTTTAAAGACCAAACATTGGCTTCAGAAAAAAGTATGATACCTTCAACCATCAACGGAACATACTGAAAGGAATAACATATCAATGTTACACTAAAAAATAGTTTTGGGAATAGAAATATTCGGTTTTCGCCAGTTTTATTGAACTTTATAAAAGTTTTTTTCTCAGTCATGGGATATTTTATCGTAATTCCGGTTTGACCGGAAATTAATGCTGTATTTTGAGGGATAGGGCAACTTTGTTATTTTAACTAAAATACCCTGGATATTTTTAGCCTAACATAAAGCTCATTCTTTAAGCTTTCTAAATATACTATAAATTTGTAATTTCGGTTTGACTTATTAGAAACAATATTCGACACGTGTGCCCAGTCACACTGATTCTATTTGAATGTCTATACTTCCCTTTTGACACTCTCAATGGTGTCTCATATTCATAAATAATCAATACTCATTGATTTATGACATCATTAAGGTGGTCTAGTCCAAAGCCCTAGACTCGTCATAATAATTCCTTACACATAGTTATTCATCTTTAATCTAAACTTAATTTGTGCTGTTCAGTAAAACGTAAAAAAAATACATATAACCTTAATTTTAAAATAAAACTAGTAAAAGGAATAATCTTTACGCGATTTTTCAAGACTACGGCCCGTTTCGGTCAGCGGAAGAAAGTCCGATTCAAAGAATGGGAATTTTTCTAATAATTTTTTTTCAAATTTTTCAATTCGATATCTCGAAAAGAAGTTTCACTTAGTAGGCGGGTCCAGGTTCCTCGGACCCGAAATGGCTCATTTTCTGATACAGTCTTCCTTTTTTTGACCAAAAACAGATAGCTGAAAGAATTTTCGGGACCGGCCGTACCGTTCTCGAATTATCGTGCGCAAATCAATTTTCTCCAAGTTTTATGACATTTTAAGTCATTTGGAGCAAAAACAATTTTTTAAGATTTTTGCACGATTTCAATACTACTGTTTGCCTAAGATGTTATTTTTAGATCTGAAGTGTGGGCGGGCCGTAGTAATAGACCTGAGACTAATCACTGACTAAATTATCATAATATAAATTGTCTATGTAAATAAATCGAATTATATCTCTCACGTTCTTTTATAAATATGTGATAAACCAATCTGATTTTATCGATTATATCACAATTAATAAATTGAGAGGATCCGCACGTACAGCGACGTCATAGTTGATCGCTATATTCCCAACTAAAAACTTGTTTATATCTTATATGATGTTATGATATATTATATTTTTGTGTATTTTTTTTGATGTAAGAAAATTATTATTTGTTGACTTTTATTTAGTGAAATCTGCTAACTATTATTTTCTCTCGATTTTAAAATATAACGGAATCAAAATTTTGAAACTCAGAGACGTGAATAGTTAAAAAAACATACACAATTGTCTTCGTTAAAATGAGATTTGAAAAAAAACAAGATTTACTACTCAATTCAAACTGACACTATGATTAACAAAATTTACGTGAATGAAGCAGGGTGATAAATAACTTTTGCCAACTTTCCAAAATCAAATCTTTAAAATACATCTCAAAAATGTAAAAGAAAATATTCCAAATAAAAGAACCCCACAGTTTTTAAAGGGGAATTTTTGTTTCAGTCAATCTCGTTCAAACCTAGTGAAAAATGTCAGTCAAATCGCCCTGATCAAATGTCTCCATGGGCACAAAAAAATAAGAATAAACATATTTTAAATGAAGAAATTTTTGATATTTTTTACATTTTTGGTTAATGTGCTAATTTTTACATATAACGTATACGTACAAACTATTTTTATTAAAATTTTAATACGACGTTTCGTATTCGGAGAGCTACCCTAAACTAGCAAATTTTATTCCCTTTCAAATTACGTTAAACTCGTTTACATTTTTCTCGTTACGAGGGAGATGTAAAAATTTACGGATATGGATTTTTAAATCACTGTTTTAATATCATATATATCAGTATCTCGATTCAACTTTTATTACCAAATATAATTTTAATGACGTTTCGTTGGCAAAAAAGATATTTTTATTGTATTTATTTTTTCCCTTAACAAACAAAAAAATATCTTTTTGTATGATCAACAAAAACCTTTACTAGTAAGTAAAAGTAGAAACTTTATTTATTAATTTTAAAATAATAAAAATTATTTAAAAAGTTGACAGTTTATAATATAAATATATATTAGTGAAAAATTTTAGAAAATCCAAAGTATACTTAAATCTATGTTTCTTAAATAAAAAACTAAAAAAATAATTGATTAAATAATTGTTTTGTAAAAAACATAAAATAGTTCGCTTAAAAATTATTAAAATCTAAGTAAATAAAAATAAATATATTTGTGAATACTTACGGCTAAAGTACAAAGAAAATAATGTTGAAAATGTAAATTATAAAAATCATTATTTTTACAAAGGATGTAAAATATAAATCCAGACACAACTGCAACTAACTGATGAAAAATCGTATTTGAAAACCATCTTAGCCTATCAAATAGTGATACTTTACTAAGTATTCTTGAAGATGCTAAACTGCTACGAGTTGAAGCCATTTTGAAGAAATTTTAATGTTAAAAGTATTGATTTTCTATTAAATAATTTAACCTCACATATTAACAAACAAACACTTATATACCAATCTTCAAGATTTATATTAGATATTGTTTTTATCTTTAATTGAAAGGGATTTCTTATATATTATCAAGAACGTGAAATATTTTTGTAGATCTTTTTTTTTATGAATGGATGATAATAATACTGTGATTGTGTCAATTTTTTCCATATTAATCCGAAAAGCAACAAAAAAATGCTCACTGTCTCAAATATATTATTTATTTTATTTATTTATTATTAATCAATAATAATAATGTTCGTTTAGTATCTATTGTATTTTATAATTCAAATACAATAAAATATTTTTATTTTTTATCGAGCAAGAATTATTTCTTGTTTCAGTAGTGATTTTTAATTTAATATTATTTAGATCAGACACCGATAATCAAAGAATAATTTTTAAATGTAACTATAAATTTTTTTTATAAAACACAAAATTACAAAAAAAAATCGGCAACAATTTGTAATTTTTTTTTTAATAAAGAAAATTATTTAACCTTATAGATAAAACAGGCTTGAGAATCCTACCTGCACTGAGGCCCTAGGCCTAATGTTCCCCGTCAGTTTTCATTCCAGAATAATTCTGATGTTAAGAGGCGCCAATACCTGAAATCGTTTTGGACGAGCGCTCCGTTAATATTAAAGATAGGAAGCTGTGATTTTCACCAATCGATTCTGTAGTTAATCCTGTAGAGCGCGTCTGTGGCACTTTTTTTAAAATAATTTTAGTAAAAGTGATACGACTATCAAATTTTTTCTCTAGACAAATTTGAAAAATGTAGCACAGACGCTCTCTTCTCATAAATATTATAAATATCATGAAAAAAACCGCATATTTTTACTTGCAAATTTTCCTTGGGTAATTCTCTAATCGGCAAACACAAAAGTCACGTGGTGTGTGGGTCTCTTAACTTCATAATCTCTTCGTGTTCAGGAGGCTGTTACCCAAAGTTCCATTCCCTTTTCCTGTTCAGGTCCCGGCAATCGCATATGAAGAGGAGTTTCGTCCTCTTCCTCAAATTTGCTCTTGGATGGACCTTCTATGAGTACTTTGGACTGTTTTAGTCCATAAAGTTAAATCCAGTATTCCTTGTGTTTGTCCTTTAATTGTTTCTCCAGCATACCCTTTACATGTTGGTAGGAAATGCCCAATGTGGGTTGTGGTCCAAATAGAGGTTTTTCGGCTCCTTTACCAGCAATTTGGTCTGCCTCTTCATGTCCTTCTATATCCTCTTGCCCAGGCACTCATTCAAGAGTTACCTTGTTATGTTCTATCGGGGAATTTAGGTTTTTAGGACAGTGTAACACTAGTTTGGACTGTAATTCTTATTTTTAAGAATCTCGCACATTTATTGTGAATTGTGAAAGCATTAATCGCAGTCATTTCCGCTTGAAAAACTATTTCCATAGATCCTAGGTTTAGTGCATCTTCTACCTGAGTTCATTTGAAGGAATCCAGCACCTGTATACTGACTAATTTTTCTAAATCTTAACCCCAATTTTTCTGTCCCTTTCAGGTATGTTTACCTCAAAAGTTTTCACAAAGTTGTACCTGTCAGCCATTCTATCCGATGGCATGGGTATCTCCGAATTTTCTCTTAGTTTTTCTGCAATCATGCAAAGGTATCCTTTCCTTAAAATTTTTCACCCAATTCTTTGACCTAGCTTCTAAGTTGCTGGCAGTGCCTTTTGTACACTACTAGGTTTAGCAAAACTTCCATAGCCGCAATTGGCGTTATTCTTAACCCTCTGTAATCATAAGACATGCTACTCTATATCCTAACCTTGTGGCACTATTTATGGAAGTGTAAGCCATGGTGGGTCTTATATCCGTGGTATATAGCCATTGCACCATTCCTGAGATGAGCCCTCACTTAGATTGTTACGTTGTATTTTCATTATTAATCTGCTCAGTATATCTTAATTTCAGACTCGTTGGATATCCCTTCCTGATTTCCTCGCTTCGTTTCTCTTCTCAAGATCTTCCTCTCTTGTAGGTATTACTATAAAATGTCTTTCCCATGTTAACAATTCTCTCTTTGCCTCTTCTATCACAAAACAATTGACTTCTATATCGTCTGTGTCGCTTATTGAAAATTACTTTTCTTCCCCTCGTTATATAGGGTAAGTTTTTATTATATTATATTTACAGTTATGTCCCCTGTTATCATTATTAATTATTTCGATGCTTTAACATTTGTTTACTGTTATTTTTAATTTTTTTATTATGCCGGTACATCTTTTTTACATTTACTTAAAAGTTCATATCTTATTTTTTATAATATAAATTACCAGGCTTTACTTTAATTCGGGTTGCACCATTTCCGGCTTTATCTACCATTAATATTTAAAATAAATTAACTGTTACTAATATATTTATTACTAATTTTACAGTACATAATACTTCTAATAATCAGGATGCTTGTTTCACACTACGTCAAGATTCTCACTGAAAATAATAACATTTATTATAAATTTTATTCTCATTATAAATTATACTGTTGTCTTTACACGATTAATAGCTCATTACCTTGATTTTAAATACATAACTTTTTTGTACTGTACATCTTTGGTTTCAATTAAAAAAACAACCATAAACTACTGATAAAACTTATTGGTGCCAGTATTTGTTACTTTTGTTTTTCCTGTGCCACCCTTTATTTTCATTATTCTTCTGAGCACTATATTTTAATTTCAGACTCGCTTGATATCCCTTCTTAATGTCCCTCTTTTTTTTACCTCATTAGTCAGAACAATCAACTTCTAATAGACTATATCGTATATTGAAAATTTCTTTTCTTTCACTCAACGTATATGGGTTTTTTATTTTTTTTTATAGACGAATTTGTAATGGATGATTTTAATAGGGAAAGTATAAATGTTTCTATTTATGTTTTATATGTAACTAGCTGAATACCGGGATTTTACTACGGAGTCTCTTTAAGAGTAGTACCTGGACGACCTACCTTTCCTTGATTTTTCCTATTTTTTTATTTTTTTTCTATTTTTCTTCGTCTCTATTTTCCTCCATTTTTCATATTTTCTCATATATTTTTCTATTTTCCATATTTTTCCATACTGTCCGTATTTTTTCCTATTTTCTCTATTTTATCCAATTTTTTTCCTATTCCTGTCTATTTTTCCCTACTACCATTACCCTCTCGAGTAAGTACGTCAACATATAAATATATTTATTCTTTTAAGCCACTATTTTTCACCCTTTTCTACCCCTTAAAATCAGAATTTCACAAAATCCTTTCTTAGTGGTTGTCTATGTTATGAACAGAACATACTATCAAAATTTCAAGTCTCTGGGTTCAGTAGATTTTGTTGTACATTGATTCTATGTCAGTCAGTCAGTCAATCAATCAGGACTTTACCGCTTAGATTACAGATTAAATTTTTATGACCATAGATAAGGTCACGAGCTATCAAAATCGTGTAGACTGATTATACTTACTATAATTTATTATATAGATTTTTGTTTATCATAAACTTGTCCAATTTTCTTGCAATATAATTTTTACATTCAGGGCTATCTTCACTAGAATCAATTTGTCTAATAACCTCATGGGTTTCTACAACATGTTTTGTGATTCCTTTCAAAGTTACCATACTGTCATTCAGCTTGTCATCAGTAAATATCTAAAATGTAGATACGTATTTATAAAGTTTTTCTAAAGTAAAAGAAAGATTTAGAATGCACGCTTAACCTTCTGTTTTCTAACGTGCTCGACTATCTGACATCGACGGCGGCAACCCTGCGCTCCATAAGGCCCACATTGCATTTTAAACAGCGTTGCCAACCGTAAATATAGTGCGCACTTTATACTATAATTTTATATTTTTACAAATTATAACAATATACGAAAGGTTTTTGCTGACAAATTTCGAAAACAGATTTGAATAATGTGAAATAGCACTTGCCGCGAATAAAATTGATCTGTAAATCATATTTTTAAGATTTTCTAAGATTTTCTAAGATTTTCTTAAAATATTTAAAAAAATTTCAGAATTTTAAGGGATTTTTAAAGATTTTTAAGGATTTTTAGGGATTTTAAGCATTTTAAAGGATTATTAAGGATATTTGGAATTTTTAAGGATTTTCAAGGACTTTTGAGGATTTTTACGGATTTTTAGAGATTTGTAGGGATTTTAAGCATTTTAAATGATTTTTGGAATTTTAAGGATTATTTTAGGATCTTTAAGATTTTTAAGTATAGTTTTTACGGATGTTGAAGATTTTTTTACGGATTTTGTAATGGTTTTTTACGGTTTTTTTACGATTTCCACGCTTTTTTACGGATTTTTAAGAGTTTTAACGGTTTTTTCGAGTTTTTACCATTTTTACGAATTTTTACGGGTTTTCACGATTTTTTACGACTTGGGTTTTTACGGTTTTATAATGTTTTTTACGGTTTTATACGACTTTTTACGGTTTTCTACGATTTTTTACCATCATTTAGGGTATTTGTTACGATTTTTACGACATTTTGCGTTTTTTTAAGATTCTTTTTGATTTTTACCGATTTTTTACGGTATGTTACGCTTTTTACGGTTTAAGTAATTTTAAGTCTTTTTTAGTATTTTTAACGGTTTGTAGGGGTTTTTAAGGATTTTAAAGTATTTTTAAGATTATCTAAGATTTTTAAGGATTTGTAATAATTTTTCGGAATTTTAAGGGATTTTTAAAGATTTTTAAGGATTTTTAAGGGTTTTTAGGGATTTTAAGGATTTTCAAGGACTTTTAAGGATTTTTAGGGATTTTAAGGATTATTTCAGGATCTTTAAGAATTGCTTAAGATTTTTAAGTATAGTTTTAAGTCTTTTTAAGTATTTTTAATGGTTTTTTAAAGATTTTTTAAGAGTTTTTTAAGGATATTTTAAGGATTATTTAAGGATTTCTTAAGGATTTTTTATAAGGATTTTTTAAGGATTTAAACTATTTTTAGGGATTTTAATGTTTTTTAAGGATTATTTTAAGATCTTTAAGAATTGTTTAAGATTTTTAAGTATAGTTTTAAGTCTCTTTTAGTATTTTTAAGGGTTTTTAGGGATTTTTAAGAATTTTTTAAGGATATTTTAAGGATTGTTTAAGATTTCTTATGGATTTTTTAAGGATTTTTTTAAGGATTTAAAGACTTTCTTAAGACTTTTAAGGATTTTTTAAATTTTTTGAGAATTTTAAAGGATTTTTAAAGATTTTTAAGGATTTTTAAGAATGTTTAAGGATCTATTATTCATCAAGAGCAGAGGAAGTATAATTTATAATCCAGAAAGAGTTAATTCAACTAAAATACCTAATTGAGATAATTAGTATTTGTTATTTTTGGTGCAGTTATATGTTATTGACATTGATTCTAAATCTGGCTTTCACTATGGTTAAAAACTTACTACTGTAAGAAACAATCCAGGGTTTTCGTAATGTAATTCTATTAATTCTTTACGTAGTAACATAACATAAACCAAAAACGGACCCAATTTATCCGATTTTAATGCATCAAAACGTTCAGCAACTAAAAATAAAAATTAAACATATCCTTATTTATGAAGTAATTCTTACGTGTAGTATAAGCTGTTTTTGCCTTTTCAGCGAGGAGCTCAGGTTCCGTCTCTATAAGTTTTGTAGCGCTTAGTACGCTCAGTAATGGATTATCGAAAAACCTATTTTGCATGCTTCGCAAAATGTGAGTATTACTGACACTTTTAATATGATCTCTCATCAACGAATCACTGAACAAACTAATATCGACGGAAATCTCATCTTCTTCTTTGGAGTTATTAAAAGAGACTCTCCTATTTGAGCTAAGTCGATCTCTGTTCTAAAAGAAAAAAAATAAAATTCTATTCCTTGAATTATTAAATATATACCCCTAATAGATCTTCTTGAGTACCTATAACCCTTTCACTGTGTATACTGCAGTATGTATCTCTAGATACAGTATCGTCCGGTTGTTGTATTGATCCACTTATATTATCCGTTTGGGAACTGTCCCTTTTAATTTTATCTGGTTGATCAAGTTCGGCAACTACTTGAATGCTTGGTAAAGATTCATTGGATTCTTTTTCCGGATTTTGTTGTGGTATAGTACGAGCGGTTTCTTCACCAGCTTGAGTAGATGCTTCATTGTTTAACTCTTGCGGTGTACCTAAATAATAATTATAAATTAAAAAATATTAAACGGGGTAAAAACATATGATGTTTTTAGTACTTCGGCCCAAAAACAATAAACACAAGAACTATAAGCAACACGAAATTTATGCCCATAACGATTATTTACGATTTTTAACGATTGTTTTCGGTTTTTTTACGATATTTTGCCTTTATGTTTAAATATTTTTGATTTCTTAAGGGTTTTCTGGTTTTTTACGATTGTTTACGATTTTTTACGGATTTTTACGATTTCGTACGGTTTTTTACGGTTTTTTAGGATTTCTATGATTTTTTACGGATTTTTACAGTTTTTAACTGTTTTTTTCGATTTTTTACCATTTTTACAATTTTTCATAGTTTTTCACGATTTTTTACGACTTTATAGTGGTTTTTACTTTTCTAATATTTTTTACGATTTTTAACCCTTTTCTACGATTTTTTAACATTATTTAAGGGCTTTGTTACGGTTTTTTACATTTTGCGTTTTTTTAAGATTCTTTTTAATTTTTACCGTTTTTTTACAAGTGTTTTAGGTTTTTTACGATTTTTAGGATAAATATACGATTTTTCGAGATTTATAAGGGTTGTTTCCAGTTTTTTACGGATTTTTACGAGTTTTTACGATTTTTTACAATTTTTTACGTTTTTTTGTGGTTGTTACGTTCCTTTATATTTTTTTTATGATTTTTTGCGATTTTTTCAGGTTTTTACAGTTTTTTAAGATTTTTACGGATTTTTACGAATTTTTACGATTTTTTTTATGGATTTTTTAACGGCTTTTTACGGTTTTCTACGGTTTTATACGGATTTTTACGATTTAGTATGGATTTTTAAAATTTTTTATGGTTTTTTTTCGATTTATACAATTTTTTACGATTATTTAATGTTTTTCACGATTTTTTACGATTTTATACGGTTATTTACGGTTTTCTACGATTTTTTACTAATTTTATACGGTTTTTTACGCCTTTTTATGATTTATTACAATTTTTTAGTTTTTTTTTGCAATTTCTACGATTTTTTAAGATTCTATACGGATTTTTACGGTTTTAACGGTTTTTTTCGGTTTTTTACCATTTTAACAGATTTTCACGATTTTTTACATTTTTTACGGTTTTTTACGGTTTTTTCTCATTTTGCGTTTGTTGACGATTTTTTACCCACCTGGTAACGACAATTCCTTAATTTTATTAGGCTTAGAGTTACCATTATTAGTTTCCTTTTCGACTTTTGGACTAGTCTCTACTGTTATTTCTTTCGGCTCGGGTATGTCCATTTCCGGGTAATTTTTCCAATTCAAAACTTGTTTCGGTATTGTGTATTGTAAAATTGTGCATAAATCAGAGGTATTATTAATGCATTCATCTGCTTCAGCAACTTCTTCTTTGGGCTTCTAAGAAAAATAAAGTCAAAAATAATTTTCTAAATGGATTTTTTTAAATTTAAATTACTTACATAGTCGTTTATGAATGGTCCAGTACCTGGTAGTTTGCTAAAATTATAATAATAAAAATCAAAATTCTACTATTCATATAATTTCCGGTGAATAAGTTTAACCTGTGATGACTATCCAGGTCACAACACTGTACGTTCAGGGATTGATTTGATTGTGGGTGTTTATTTATATCAGACTCATTAAATTCCATAGTATCCTAAAAAAATATTTTATTAACGACAAATATTTTTTTATTATATTGAAACGCCTTACACAAGAGGTTTGATGTATTTTTATGGAATCCAAAAGGGATGAATTCATATCTCCAATTTCAAACGATCTATCATCATCATCTTCGTTAAAATTATTGTCATCATAAATTCCTTTTTCTTCTTCCTTATCTTGTTTTAAACAGGCCGGACACGGTCTGATTAAAATTTCCGTAAGAGGTCTACAAAGTTAACTTAAAGTAGGTATCGGTACTTAATATAAAGAATATACAGTATTTACAAAGAAGTAAAATATCTTTGATACTTAATGGTGATAGGAAATCATTTATAGGGAAATTTAAAAAAAATTATTAAATGTACTTAATATACATTAAAAGAGTAATCTGTCATTTACCACACAAATTTTTCACCTTCATTATCAAAGTTATTTCAGCAGATTCAACTTTTTCTTAAATACTATATTCTTTACCCCTTTGTATTATACTTTACGTAGTATTTTCATCGAAAAAATAAGAATCTTTAATCCATTTAATATGCTGCTTTTCATCTCTAGGTATTGCTAATATTATTTTTGGATTTAATCCTGCCATCTTTAAGATCAAAGCCGTTTCTAGATCGGAGTAAAACACCAATATACAATTAACGGATTTTTCTAGTTCTTTTTGGGCTAAAAAAATTTACTGTTATAAAAGGATATAACTAAGATAAAGTCCTTACAGATTCCATATAGATGACCGTTGAATTCAGTAACTGTGAGGAATTCACCGAGTCTAACCATTTCAACAAATTTATCATATTTAGTATAATAGTAATCTTTATTTTCAGCTTCATTCTTCCTCCGATGACGCGTCGTATGACTAATACCTAATTTTAAACTAATAATCAAAAATTAATATGATTTTTTAAGAAATTAAAACTTAAAACTTACAATTCACTATGTTCAACAAACTTATTAACAATATACTTCTTTCTGCTAGCAGGTGGACCAACCATGACTATGATGCTTGGCGCTGGTTTGCCGAACGGAAATACGTGCGCTCCAATTTTTGGTCTGTTGAGATGTTCGATCAACATTAACTGCATGTTGCTAATATGAGCAGGAATTAAAGGGCTGCAATCCTCTTTCGTCGCAGCCTGAATTATCTCTTCCGCACTTAATGATTTCTCATTCAGTACTCGAAGTTTCGCTAATGTTCGAATGCATAGTGTTTTTAAGTGGGAGTTTGTGCATACTGGATTATTTTTGATATTTAATCTAAAAAAATCTTATATGTGTTTTTGGGTAAAATTTTGTATTTATTTAACATACAAAAATATATTAAATGATAATGTTAGTGCAGTTTATGCTAAAATTAAAAACAAGCACTAGTGTAATAACCCACACTTTTAAAATTATTATTTTTCTGTCGTGAACAATTATTTATTTTCGTTGTTAAACTTTAATAACAACTTACAGGTTGCAAAATTATTTGTTAAGTAAATTTTCTGACTTTACCTATAACAAACCTGTAACGACAGCGCTATTGTCCCCACTCTCCTAGGAGAGAAAAAGGTTACAGCCTTGAGCGTTAGCCAAGGCTCTGGACAAATGGATGTGTTCCCTTGCTGAACTCTATGGTGACGCAACGACCACTTTTCAGACGAAAGGGTAGTTCATACTCTCGCGGTGTAGGAGAGTCTTTACCTTACACAAAGGATTAGGAGATGAGGAAGGTTTTTTTTTATAACGTGATAAAAATATTATTGGTTATTTTATCTATCTTCTGAGCCCTTACGTTCCCCATTTCTGTTCCCCCCTTGGGTGGAAGAAATTAAAATTCGCTAATGAAATGAAATTTTAAGCGTGATTTATTTAAAACAAAAATAAAATGCAAGAAGGAAAAAATTGAACAATCTAACAAAAAATGAGATTAAAATTAAAAAAATGATTGACATTCGAATTTTGAAACCTACTAAACTATATAAAAACAATGATACTGACTTCGACATTTGTACAGAAGGAACTTAACACATAAAGTTGACTATTTCTTTAGAGCCACGAAATTTTAATTTTACCTATAAAATATATATTCGCATAATGGTACCAAAAGACTAAAGTCTCAATATATATCAGTCCTATAATTTAACCCAAAAATAATATTTCTTATTACACAAATTTACGGTAAAGAAACTAGAGACTTTTTTATACAAAAAAAAAAACCAAAACTTCTGGCCAGTAATATGTTAGTTGGCGGTGAGGCTTGAAAATTGCACTTTTAATTTAAATAAATTCTGCTTGGTTAGAATCTAACCGAAACTTTTTATCTCTTTTTTTTTACAGAAAAAAACCGCCACAATCTTCATTTCTTTTTGTTCTTTACCAACGGAGCACGAATTACCGACTGAAGAATTATTTTTGTGTCAAAAAAATGATGCGCCGTATATTTTCGTACTATTGTTGATTCAACATTTTTTAGTTTCTTTTTTCCTTATTTTCTGTTTACAAAATTTTTAAATATGACTTTAGTCTTATTACACTAGTGCACTAATAAGAATGGTGAAATTATAGACACTGGATATTTCCAATGGTACATAACAAGTTTTGTACACTGCTCCACTGCACACTCTGCTTTTCATTGATAACTACATAATTATAAAATGGAATCAAAATTTTTTCTTTACTGTCTTTACCTTGATATTGCTTTCTTTAATACATTTACACAGTAAAAGACCATACTAGTTGCAGAATATGCTCGTAGACCAGTACTTTCTTACTAAATAGCCAGTATTCGTTCTTTTCATTATGTTAAGTTTGCAGATTTAGACCCCAGTATTTTACTTTTTTTATGAGGAATTTTGTTATTTAATTCCACAGAATTATGATAATGAGGTACCAAGTGTGAAGGTTTTAAATTAGATCTTAGTGTAAGGATTAAATTGAATATACTTATCTTATCAAAAATTAGAACTGTTGAATCAGAAAAATTTATTATAGATATAGGCCGCATGAAAAAAAAAACACCAGAATTATAAAAGGAAACAAATGGATTCAACTATATTTTTTTAAATACTTGTAATACAAGTATTTTAAAATTTGTTAGGGGTTTCATTACCCTTTAGAGATATGGGCCCTCTGTCGGTTCCAGTTTGTTCTGGCGCTTATTACATAGGTGGAATCTTTTTCCCAAGTAATAAGTGATACCGTGTCCCGTTGGTAGATGGCGTTAGCTGTCTGTCTACAATATCCTATAATTTTTTACCCGTTTATACAATTTTTGTTACTTCCTTACCCTACTAGTAATCCCTTTTTAAAAAAATTAAAAAATATAAAAAACAGTTTCTCGAGCTTCTTTTATTTGAAATGGATGTTGGGCGAAAGATTTTCTCCATTCAATTTTTCCCCTACTTTTTCCTCTACTTTTTCACAAGATTCATTATGCTTGAATTTTCCCTCATTCTGTTTTCTCCTACGTTTATCCTGTTTTTCTTTATGATTTAACCTTTTTTCCAACTTTTTTTTTACTGTTTTCATTGATTTAAGCTTCTCTTTTTTAACTTTTTTTTATCAACAATTTTTAAGAACGGGAAACAAACACCTCAATTTTTTTTCCCTACTTTTTTACTATTTTTAATGTTTTAACCTTTTTCCACTCTTTATTCTGTCATATAAAGATCGAAACTTACCTCTTCAGATCTTTCATATGTCTTAAATAATAAATCTCCAATAAATTATGAATTGCATTACTACTGAGATCGATATTCTCCAAACCTTCGTTCTTTAAAAGAAAACGTAAACTTTCAAATTTATTATGGGACAAATCAAGACTCGTCAAATGATGTAAAGTGTGGAATCCGCTATATTCCTCCTCATTTTCGGTCATACAGAGATTATTATGGCTTACATTCAGTCTTATAATTCTCAAGTTGTTCAAGTTCTCCAACATCCTTATTTTATTGTGCGATAGATTTAAATCTAATAAGTATCTGTAATATAATAATATGCAATTAATTTTAGATATATTCTGTAACGATATTTAGAAAATCTCAAAATTTGGGTTAGGTTCTATGAAAAATAATAAACATTACAAAAATTACAAAAAAAAAATATATAAATGTTATTATTGATACAAGTGATGTGTTAGTGTAAATCAAAACAAAATGGATTTAAGAGGGGTAAAAAAATCTGAAAGACAAGAAAGGTCAATTTTGTTTGAAACTTGAAAAATAAGATGATTTGTCAATTTTTGATAATTTCTAATTTGGAGAATATTATATAATTAAATAATTAAACGGATTTCATTTATTTTGAATAAAAATTAGAAAATTGAAGATACTGGTGAAAAGAAATTTTAGTTAAGATTGTTATTGGAATAAATTGGGTTATATGAGGATTTTTGAGAAGTTTAGATTTGGGTTAAGGAGCAAAGAAAAGAGAACAAGAGGCAAATAACAAGATGAACAAAATTTATATTTTTTTTTTCTAATTTTTGTAATGTTTATTATTTTTCATAGAACCCAAACCAAATTTTAAGATTTTGTAAATATCATTACAATACTTACTGTCAGTAGATAGAACGTCCAATAACTTTAAAGGTTCAATAAGTAAATGCGATGACGTTTAGAATAAAACTTTAGAAGTTAATTTCTTGTACAATTGTCACAATCTAAACGTCATTGTCGTTAGTTACAGAACCGTTAAAGTTAACGAACGTTCTATCTACTGACAAATAGTGTTACAATAGTGCTTCGGCAAAAGATGGTAGTAGATATACTAAGCAACCCTGACCTACCCTAATAGCACACAATATCCTTGGGACGTACAATGTATTACCATTTACTGTCGAAGCGTTCATGTATGTCCTTTGGATGTTTGTTTTTTGACAGTATTAACACGTTCACGATATATATCCATTGTTTGTACAATTTATGTACAACGTCCAGTAGGTGTCCATGATAGATATAATACGGATTATATAAGATATATCCATATCATATAGTCTTAAACAGTCACTGGCCGACTTAATACAGGGAATGTTAAAAAGATGTCCGAGACAGACACCTCAGAGTGGTCCTCACTCACAATATGGACAGTCTCCAAGATGGAGATACTTGCGCTCTTGCTTCTTAGGCGCCACTAATAATATGGTATATCGCGATTTAAAACAACCTATTGAGTCTACTCCGAGCTCGCTCAACGAGCGTAAACGGTGGCTATTATTCACACACGAGGAAGTGTTGAAATGAAAATTTTACAATTACAATTGAACAGGTGTAAATAACAAAAAAATTGCTTTCACTGTACCAAAATAGGACGTTCTGTGAATGTCCATAGTGATATGTAGTTATGGTCATAGGGGGATATCCATTGGATGTCCGCGCTAGACGTTTGAATTCATTTCAAAGTTGTGACATTAGAAAGTCCCTCGGAGGTCCATAGAACGTTCAGTGTATCAGAAAATTATGTCCTTAAGATGTCCACAGTGTCCGAAGAAGATGTCCGATGAATATCTGTAGGACTACTTTATGCTATTATGGTAGGTAAAGGGAATTCAACGTTACTATTAGTCTAAATTGAAATCTGAATACGGCATCGACAATAGTCTTCAGGTACCTCATCTCCATCTGGTCTGGTCTTTAGCTCTGTCAGGTACGTCTGCTGTCGGACCAGACGGAGCTGAAGTAGCTGTGTCAAACAGAATTCGACACTTAAAGCTTTTTTTTGCGAGGTACCGTTGAAGCTTTGGTCGGCTGTTTTACCTAACCGTTCCATTTTCGCGTAAAAACGGTTCTGAATTTTTGTCACAGCCTATACTCAACGGTTCGCCAAATCCCTAACCGTGTAATGAAGTTCGGTCCGCTGACGGTTTGATTGCAAATTGACAATCTTTCAACATTGGTTCCCGCTTAAACCTTAAACGATATCGTTTAAGTTTATATTGTAAGAAAAATCAGTGAAACTGAATGTGTTGAAATTTTTATAAATTATAAAGGAAAAGATGTTCCAGCAGTAGTCAGGTTATTTATATGTTCATGTGTGTCATTTTTAAAGAAAAACTTTACAAACTCATCAAAATAAGTACAAATCTAACATAATGAGATCGTAGCACATTGTTTGTACGGCTTATGTTAATTCCATGTTTTTATTCAAGATAAATTGAAATGTAAACAAATAAATCAGTCAACAGTACCGTTTTCTGGAACCGCTGCGTTTTCACGAATTCTTGCAAAAAGCGAAATAAAATGAGAATTGAAAAGAATAGCAGATATACCGCGGAGTATTCAACGGTATGAGATCGGTATCTCGAAAAAAAAAAGCCTTTAGTTTTCTACTGTCGATATCTACTCTGGAAATCGACTGTTGCATTTTTTGGCACTGTGTGTCCCGGTCGACTACACTTCGGATGTTTTCGGTAATATATTACTCGATAGAAAAACATTAGTTATATTCTGGTGACTTTTAGTAACTTTTATATCATTATAGTCCGAAAAATGTATCCTGTCAAATATCCATATAAAAAATAATAAAACAATAGTATTTATTTGTTTAAATTTAGCAAAATGTTGCCTGATAATTTTTTTCGTAATCTGGTGGTCGATAAGGAGGAAATACTGGAGGATATTTGAATAGCAAATATGGAACTAAGCATACTGAGCTAGGAAAGTGATCCTTGCTATATAGATGATATTAGATTTAAAGATCTATTTAGGTTGAACATATACATGGCTCAATATGTGCTTCGTGAGATTCTTCTATAGTTGGACCAGGGTAATAATCCTGTGGCATTACCAGGCATAATAAAGTTCTTTGGAGTGCTTATTTTTTATGCTACAGGTGATTACCAGCGTGTAATAGGCCAAAGCTACAACGTCGTCATGGCCCAACAAAGTATATCCGAGGTAATTCATCAAGTGACTATTGCCATCATTGAATCTTTTTTTGAGTAATATGTCCAATTTCCAAGAAACGATGAAGACAAAAATAATATAAAAGCTACATTTATGCAAGAAAGAGATTTTCTTGGTATGATTGGCACAGTGGATTACACCCATATTGAAATAATACGGTCTATAGAATATTCAAATTGTAGGTTGCGTACATAAGAAAATGTGAACTTGCTACCACGAAATATTTTTCTGACAGTTTTGACCTATAAATGAGGTTAGGTTGTATATTCTAGCGATAACGATATGTCCCAACGTCTCAATTTCTTGCGAAAGGTAGAGTCGCGTTGAAGCGACAATTTTTGGAATATGCAGTGCCAGTCATATAGAAATGAGTCGATTTATGGAATTCTAAGTGACACGCGGTCCCACAGCAGTAAAGTTTAATTTTTACTTGGATTCGTATTTCAGTTTTTAAAAAATAAAATAAGTGATTAAGTGAATTCAGCTTTATACAGGGTGTTTCCAAATGACGCTTACAACGTTTGTCTTTCGTAAAATTGGACAAAACGATATAAAGAATGAGTGGTCCAACATATTTACTTTTTGAAAGTTATGAAACATTAAATTATATTATTTGATAACTTTAAAGTAAATGACTATATTGATTTGAAATTTGGCAGGTTGGTTTTAAATGTAAAAGGGCATATTTGAATGTTTCAATTCTTGATCCAGTTGTGTGTATTTGGACAAATACTGTGGGTGATTGGGTAGTAATTAGACAAAAAAAATCTCGTCTGCTTACGGTTTTATTTTGAGATTTGAAGTGTTGCCAATCATACTATAATTTATAGTTTGTTTAATAATTACAACTTAATTAGTGGAATTTTCATTTATGTTTATAAAAGAAAATTATTATTAGCATAAAAATTTAAACATATATTTTTATGTATTTAATTGTATTTTTTTTAATATTTATATTTATTGCATGGCAATACTAGAACCGATAGTTACGAATTTATATTTTATGATGATTGTAACACTTAAAAAAATTTTTAATATACCTTAAAGATCCTAATCCTTTAATTTCGCGAATACAATTGGAAGACATATTCAGAGTAGTAATCGACCAGAAATCATCCAGAACAGGCATTTTTTTAATCTTATTATTTCCATAATTGACTGTTGTTAAATACAGGGGTGCGTTGAAATCAAACGCGTTTTCTATGTAATTATGGGAGGCGTCAAGATATTGTAAAAATGGCATTTCACTAAGAGCCTCTAAGGTCCTTATTTGATTATGAGATACATCAAGATATTGTATATAGTGGTATCTTTTTAAAGCTGATATATCCACTAATGCCTTATCAGGTAATTGACATTTACATAGTGCTAATCTATTATCATAAGGAGACCTCTCGAGGTATGTTAAACAACAAGCTATTATTCTTTTTGTTAGTATTCCAGATTTTTCTTCGTCGGTCAGCTTCAAGTTATTATAATGTCTCATTCTTTTGAATTGCCCCGTTCTGAAAGGCCATGGATTCTTCTCGAATCTGTGAATTCCCCACAGTCCTAAAATAATATTGTTTCATTAGGAATAACAGAATATAAATGCAAATATTACTTATTGTGTAAAATTCTATATTTAATCATTTAGAAAGAAGAACCAACAACATATTTTTGGAGAAAATAAATATATTGTTTAGGGCTTCATACGACAATGATACTTTTCGTAAAACCGAGACGAGACCTTTTTGAAAATAATTAAGGCGATACCGAGACCACATACGGCGAGACCCGAGAGTCTCGTTCATATTTCTTCAGAATTTTTTTCTGAATATCCGAAAAAATAAACTAGCAAGAAGTATAAACATTTAATTTTTTTTATAATAAAGAAATGGTCTGCATAGGTTACGATAAATTTACGAAATTTAAAATCTGATAACCACCTGTGAGAAACTACATTTGTTGTTAAAGATTAAAGGTTTACGTATTATTTTTTTATTATACTTAACGTTATAAAAGTTTACAATTTTAACCAATCGAAAGATTATAAATTCGACTTTAAAACAATAATTACATGAAAGATATCTAGAAAAATTACTTATCAAAAAAATAAAACATTTTCAATAAAATTTGCAATTCTATTGAAAATAGTAATAACGAAATCAACATTAACATGTCCTCCAGTTCGAATTCGACAATTGTAATTTTTTGACCGTGAGTTAAGACTCTCCATAACTCACTATAGTGAGTTATGGATTGGAACCAAATTTTTACTGAATTGACCCCTTAAAAGTGATACAAAGTTGACAGTTATTGATAGTTGACAAGGAATATTATTCCCAACACTAATAATTTGTTCAAACTCTTGTTTATGTATTAGTACTTTTTTGCAGTTCTATCAATTCAATTATCCACCTTGTATTGGGAATCCTGTGGTTACACTATTTACTGGTTACTGTAATAAATGATACGGTTACAAATATAATTATTCAACACTCGTTAATATTTTTAAACATTATTAGGAATGAAAAATATTTTACAGCTTATCTAAACGGATTTTATAGTATAATATAAAAAGTATTACCACTGATATGTTTGTCTTCAATCAAAAGTTTATTTTCTTCTTCATTCTCTGAAGATTTAAATGAATCTTCATGTGGAAGACTATCTATAGATTGTAGTGGTAGTTCTTCAACTGTGCTCGATGAACTCGATGATAATTCTTGGCTCCTATTACATTCTTCAAGGTCCAAATAATTTATTATGGACTCGAAACGTCTTATTGAAAGGCGGCACAACATTATTTTAAAAAAAGTTTGGATTATTGTTAAAGCTTTTTTGACTTTCGGTAATGTGTCACATATACCTCAAACATTATTTTTTCTTATCAGCGGTGGTGTTGAATAAGATTTTAGATGAGAACAGATGAGATTAGTTTATATCTATCCATATCAAAACAAAAAATATATTGAGTAAAAAGAGAGGCCTAGTAAATTGGATTCTACGAGATTATAAAACTACTTTTTTTTACATTTAGAATTATTTGAAATTTTTTGAAATTTTTGGAATTTTTTAGAATTTTTTAGTTTTTTAGAATTTTTTAGAATTGTTTAGAATTTTTTAGAATTTTTTAGAATTTTTTAGAATTTTTTAGAATTTTTTAGAATTTTTTAGAATTTTTTAGAATTTTTTAGAATTTTTTAGAATTTTTTAGAATTTTTTAGAATTTTTTAGAATTTTTTAGAATTTTTTAGAATTTTTTAGAATTTTTTAGAATTTTTTAGAATTTTTTAGAATTTTTTAGAATTTTTTAGAATTTTTTAGAATTTTTTAGAATTTTTTAGAATTTTTTAGAATTTTTTAGAATTTTTTAGAATTTTTTAGAATTTTTTAGAATTTTTTAGAATTTTTTAGAATATTTTAGAATTTTTTAGAATTTTTTAGAATTTTTTAGAATTTTTTAGAATTTTTTAGAATTTTTTAGAATTTTTTAGAATTTTTTAGAATTTTTTAGAATTTTTTAGAATTTTTTAGAATTTTTTAGAATTTTTTAGAATTTTTTAGAATTTTTTAGAATTTTTTAGAATTTTTTAGAATTTTTTAGAATTTTTTAGAATTTTTTAGAATTTTTTAGAATTTTTTAGAATTTTTTAGAATTTTTTAGAATTTTTTAGAATTTTTTAGAATTTTTTAGAATTTTTTAGAATTTTTTAGAATTTTTTAGAATTTTTTAGAATTTTTTAGAATTTTTTAGAATTTTTTAGAATTTTTCTTTTGGAATTTTTTAGAATTTTTTAGAATTTTTCTTTTAGAATTTTTTAGAATCTTTTAGAAATTGATGGGAGTTCTTTTGGAACATTCTGGATTTGGAATTGTTATTTTTTGGACTTTTTTTCGGAATTTGTAGTGAAGTAATTTTTTGAAATTCTTTTAAATTTTTTGGATTTTTTCGGAGTTTTTGAATTGTAATTTTTGGTGTTTTTTTGAAGGTTTTTAAAATTCTTTGGAATTTTTTAGAAAGAGTTATTTTTTTTTGAATATTTTAGAATTTGGTGGAATGACCCAAGATTTATTGTAATTTTTTGGGTCTTTTTTGTAATTTTCTGCAGTTTTAGAAAGTTTGGGAATTGTAATTTTTTTTGAAACTGAACTTCTTTAGAATCATTTAAAATTTATTGGACTTTATTACAATTTATTGGAGTTTTTTCGGAATTTTTTGAATTTTTTTTGATTCTTTTGGACTTTTTCAATAGTACTGGACTATGGGAAAAAATTAGAAAAAGATATAGAAAATAGGAAAATTTGTGATAAAAAGAGGAAAATCTGGAAAAATAGAGAAACGTATGAAAAAAGTGAAAAATAGGGGAATATAATGAATAATTGTAAAAATAAGCAAAAATAATAGGGACAAATACGGACAAATAAGGAATAATATTAAGAAATAGGAAAAAATTAAGAAAAATAGGGAAACATAGTGGAAAATAATAAAAAATAATAAAAATTGGCAAAAAACAGGAAAGAAATATTGAAAAAAAAAGAAAAACAGGAAGAAACAGGAAAAATAGGGAAATTACAGAAAATAGAGCAAAATAGGGAAAACAGGAAAAAATAGGTGAAATTAGGAGAAATAGGAATAAACAGGAAAAAATTGGAAAAAATAGGAAAATTAGAGAAATTAAAAAAATTGGTAAAAACAGTACTATTTTTTTACTATATACAGGGTGTTATTAAAATACATTTATACATTAAAAGAAGTTATATAACCTTCAGAAACTATACATCTATTTCATTCTGAAAATACATGTTTAACCAGGCGTACGCCACTGAAGTTGAGGCAGCTCATGTTGAACTTGACCTGAATTAGAAAATGTCATCAACCTACGGCTTTATTTCCAGATATAGTATTTGTAAGATAATTACAACTTGAATATTGGAATTTATTTTTATTGTGTTTAAATATTTTTTACAAAAATTAGAATTGTATTTTTTAAATATTGTATTTTTTTTAATATTATAATTTTATGCTCGTACCGCAGTTTGGTAACACTGCGACATACAGTTACAAAGTTATCAAACGTAGAATAATGTTCAGAATTAGGGGAAATTGATATTTTTAATTTTAGAATTTAATGGCCAAATTCGTATATAGAATAATAAATTAAAAATGTTTGAAAATGTTCAGATGATGATGTGTTAATAAAGCTTAATCAAATCTTCGTAGATGCTTCCAGTTGCAGTATAATAAAATTTTCTATAACAGTTTGCGCTAAAATAAAAAAAAATACATTAATAAAAAGCTACATAAAACAGTATGTAAAATATTATTTATTTAAAAGTTTATACTAAGTTTTGATTAAAATTAACACGGTTTGGTTTTATTAATTACAAAAAAGTTATATGATTTTTTTGAACACAGAATATAAAATTATATATTTAACACGACAAAGAAACAAATTCACTGAACTGAAATGAATTTTTATTTATTTAATCTGCATCTTGAAACAACTGTTTCTATCTTTCGGTATCATTAGTAGATAACAATAAAATTATTAAGCGGACTAATACCAGAGTACAAAAAAATAAATATTTTAAGGAAAATAAGAGTAAATATATTTATACCTATGTTGGTATTAATATTTTTATTTGTATGTAAGAATTAAAAAAAAAATAATTTACCTAATGTGCTGTTATTTTCTACAGCAAGAGTATGAGCATTGTCACCGTTTAGATTCACTAATGAAAAATTTGTTCCATTTAATAATAATTCTTGACAGGTATGAGGATGATTGCCTTTTGCAGCATACATCAATGCTGTATTACACATCTGAAATTAAAAATATTTTAAACTTACAAATAAAAGTTCTTTTTATAATCAAAAAACTAATTAGTAGAACAATTAAAATTCAGTTTATAATTTACAGTTCTGTAACATTTTATTTTGCGGTTCGGTTCCAACCGTTATTTTATTTTGTCAGTTCCCATCTCTACCTTAAATAGTCTAGTTAACAAGTGCTTTTTGGGTCAAACATTTTTCTCATATTAAATATAATTTATAAACAAAATTTTCCATTTTTCCTGGTTATTTTTTTCTATTATAATTTATATATGAGGATACCCGGTATATCGTTAAATAATTATTATTAAATAAGTAAAACTTGAAAGTTATTCGACTGAATATTGAACCAAAACTTTCGGTCTCATCCGCTCCTGGAAATTAAACAGCAAAAGAACAAAATTCCACACAAGAATAAATGAAATATGGAACCAAAATTTCCAGAAAAAAAATTCTGGAACTTACTCTATCAGATTTATTAAAAATTATATGGATCAGTATTTGTCAAAAGTGTATAGAAAAAAATTCAATTAACATTATTGACGTAAAATATGAGCACCCTCGGTATATCGTTAAATAATTATTATTAAATACAAAATTGGGCACTGTCCGCTCCTGGATGTTCAAGAGTAAAATAATCCATCCAAGAAAAAAATAAATATGGAACCAAAATTTTCAGAAAATAAATTCTTTAAACTCCCTGGATCAGTATCTGTCAAAAATCGTATAGAAAAAAATATAATATTCAACAATTTAAATTATTGGCGTAAAATATGAGCACACCCGGTATATCGTTAAATAATTATTATTATAAATAAGTAAAACGTAAGAGTTATTTTCCTGAAAATTGGGCACTGTCCGCTCCTGGATATTCAATAGTAAAATAATCCATTCAAGAAAAAATTAAATATAGAACCAAAATTTTCAGAAAATAAATTCCTGAAACTCCCTGAATCAGTACCTGTCTAAAATTGTACAGAAAAAAATATAATATTTAACAATTAAAATTATTGAGAAATAGGGAAAAATAGAGAAAAATAAAGATTAATAAACCATTAAAAATCCTATCAAAGTCAACCCCCGTTAATTCGAAAATTTTCAGAGGGTAACTGCCCTGCGCAAGAGATTGAAGGGCAAATTTTTTATTGTAGAAATCTTTGGGAAGACATCGATCGACAAGTAAAAAAGTAAAATTTGAATTTGTATTAAAATAATGGTGTAATTTCCAATTCATAATTTTTCAGAATTTCAAACAAGTAACTGTCAGATAAGCAACCAGAATGTCACCAAGATGTATTTTTGGTTGCATAAAGTAGAAAATATAAATGTTACAGTGATGACAAACATTTGGGGCTAAGTTCAATTAATGTTATTCGAAATTTCCTGTGAAATAAGAATCATTAGTTCGAAATATATTTAAGTCACTGAAAGCAAATATTTTGTATGAAAATATATTTATTGTCCACTAAAAATGTAGTAGAAATAAATAAGGACAATTTAACTTTTCGTCTCCCTAACTTTACTAGACACAATGGACGAGGAAAGTCATGACGTCACAAATGTCATTCTTGTCAAAAACTGAGTCAAAGTCAAATTTAGCCATATTAAGATAAAAACTAAATTCTTTTGCCTGAGAATGACATTACGTGACACCTGTTTTTGGTGGTAAATTTGTCAGAAATTATTATGCTACATCATTTTAGCGACGAAATGGCGTAAGTTTACACCGAACGATACTAGTGTTACACGATCTACTCTGGGATACAATATTGTAGTTAATGGAGACACAGCGAACAGGCCTTTAAATATCTACGAAAACAGTGATATACTCTGTCCAATATTTCTTTTTTTTTTAACAGACCATCAGGTTAACTAGTAATTTTGTGTTAAAATATATAGGGTGGCTAATCTGTTTGGATGTGTCTACTGGGCCAGTGCCAAGTTTAAAAGTAGTGAATTAAACATGATCGGGCTTTTTGTTTTTTGATATAATTTCATTGAGGTCATCTACAGGAAAACGAGAATTAAAAAAAATGTAAGCATTTTTAATAAATATTTTTCTTCATTCTACCTTCTACCTAAAATCTCATTAATCAATTTTGAGATTAAAATAGTGCGAATAGACACTACCAGTTTTGAGGGATTATTGACAGAATTTGTACAGATTTAGTGACTTTGTTTTTCCCCCAATGCAGCTGGGGATTGTCTAAAAGTTAAAAGAACTATTGGATGGATTATAATGTAATTATTATGTTTTGGTATAAAATGCAAAAAAAAATATTACATGATCGACATGATTTACATCCGCTCCATAATTAATCAAAAATCTAACAATATCATGATGACCTCCGGCCGCTGCTAATATTAAAGCAGATTCTTCTTCGGATCCAAGAATATCGATATTGGCTCCGTGCGTCACTAGAAGTTGCACAGCGTTAGACTGACCATAAAAACAAGCCCAATGAAGAGGTGTTAAATTATTATGATCTCTAATGTTTACATCACTTTCTTTGAGTATATCTGTTTCACTTAACTCACCCTGTCCCGCTTTCATATGAAAGTTCACTTCTAGAGATTGTGGAAGTGGATTTTCCGCAAGAGTATTGCCACGTTGTAAATTTGTTAACACAGTATTACAATTATAAAATTTATACGGTAAAAATGCACTTTTACGATTGCCATCATGCAAACTAGCAGGTGACCACTTTTTGGGACTGCTGACAAATGCATTCAATCCAAGTGATTCTGATGACGATGTAGAAAAAATGGGTTTAATATCTTGTTCTTCGTTTGATGAATCTTCTTGAAAATGATCCATATTTCACCTAGATCGCTTATTTTATATAATATTAATTTAATTTAATTTGTTATTGTTCACGATTTACATGAAACTCACGAATCACATCACTCTAACCTAAATTTTCTATCTCACTCATTCATGCATAGTTGTATGTTTTTGTCTTTATCTTATAAGTGGTTTGTTTATTGGCTGTGACTGCAGGCACGCTAACGTGACTCGATACATTAAATTAGAGGCACGTGAATGCGTCATTATACGTTATTTCGCTTAAATAATAAGTTTGAACATATTTAAGCATGAGCTCTGGTAGCCGCGTGACAAAGTGCCCGCAAATGGTGCAGTAGGCCCCGGGATCGAATCCCACATTACCTTTTTTTTTTAATTAAGGCTAGATTTAGGTAGTCAAGACTTCTTTTAATTAAATAAATATTTTTTTTTAAATACACAGGCTAGATTTAGATAGTAAAGACTTCTTTTGGTCAAATATATATTTTTTTTAGATCAGATAACCAAAGTTTAGTGGGTAATTTCTGAAATTATCCGCAGGTTAATGTGTATGTAGTCTCGGCCTTAGTTTTAAGTACTTTGATTTTCACGGCCCATTAAAATTAGTTAACTTATTATTTCAACGAAATTCATGTGCCTCTAATTTAATATATCGCGGCACGTTAGCGTGCCTGTAGTCACAGCGTTGTATATTATGTCAAAATATCAAAGAACAAGGCCATGTAAAGATAATATTTGGTATAATTTTTTATTATAAGTATTATGTATTAGTTTTGCACTTTTACTTTGTGATGATGGATCAATTAATTAAAATAAATAATCAAACTGCTGGAAGAGATAAGATAGCAAGGTAAAGTATTTATTTGTAACAATTTATTGGTTAACTTAACCTTACTTATTTCAGACTTTTGCAGTATCTTAGTCGATTTGTATGGCATAATTTACATAAATATGGTAAACATGGGGTAGGAGGACTAAAAAACTTGGAATTCCAATTAAGTACTTTCAGAAAATGTATGTAATTTTATTTGTAAAACAAAAAAAATAAATTTATTTATTATTTTAGTGCTCAGGTTTGGAAGATTTGCAGAAAGTATATATGCTACTTTACCGTTATTTGAACAAGAGGAAGCTACAATAAGATATACTGTAATATTAAGTAAAATTACAAATGCTTTGTTCCTTCTGGCTGATCACATATTATGGTTGGGCAGAGCTGATCTTTGTACTATCGACACACAAAGATGGGCTAATTTATCCAATAGATATTGGTTGTATTCGATAACTATGAATTTAGTTAGAGATTTTTACGAAATATCAATAATATTAAAAGCAAATAAGAGCACGATTTTATCTAATAAGTTTAAATCTAAGGAAATTCTTGGAATATTGTTCAAGAGCTTTGCAATTATTAGTGCCGATCAGAGCATTTTTATAGATACAATAAAAAATGGCTGTGATTTTTTTATACCATTGACTTCATTAGGTTATACAAAATTATCACCAGGTATGATAGGTTTGTTAGGAGCTATTTCCTCTATTGCTGGGTTATTAGTTTTAATTGAACCATCTAAAAAATTGTTACCTTCATAATTATAATAATTAGTTTTAAGTCGGTATTTTTTATTATTGAGTTTTGATAGATTTATTGGTGTTGTGATAATATTTAAATTTCTATTTTTATTACTATGAATAGAAAAAATTCTATCAAATATATGTATTTATAAAAAAAAGATAATGGTGAATTTCAAATTAGTTTCGATAATTAATATAATTGTTTAACTCTGTCTGGACAATTGAAACCAGTAATTTTTGATTAATGAATTGAAATTAGTCAATCTGAAATTCATTATTTTACAGACTATAGTCTAACATTGACAATCTTTCTAAAGATCAAGATATAAATTTTATTCAAGGGTAAAACAATAAATAAATGTTCATAATATTATTTATTTATTTTTAAATTATAAGGGTTAAACCCAACCCTATAATTTCATAAAACTAACTTCAATTTCATTGAAAAACGGGCAGATAGAGGGCACCTAGGTCTTTTTAAATAACTCATATGATGGATCTAGCGGTCTCTATAACTGAGATACAGGGTTATCTATTTTGTTCATTTCTTTAATGGCCTATAACTTACGATCCACTCTGTATATTTTTTTATATTTGCACCACACATTCTTCATAAGTTGCCGAATCCATTGAGACATTCATGAAAAACAAAATCCAGGTCCGACTTCACAAAAAATGTACAAATTTGGTCATCCCCAAAACAACATCCTGTATTCCTGAATTTAAATGTTTGTTTCCACATTCAAAAAGAGCGCAAAAACAGAATCTAAAGATGTGCCTTCGGAGTTTGCGCAGAATAGTTATTTATTAAAATTTTGGGAAGTCCAAATAAAATCCATCGAATTATTTAGGTTTTCTTTCATTTTAAAGGTAATTATCTTATTTTAAATAGTAAATATTATAAAATCTGCATTAAGAGGCATCAATAACATATGTTATCTTGCCTGAAATCGTTTTTGGACGGGAGCTCCGTTAATATTAAAGATAGTAAGCTTTTTTCTCTAGATAAATTTGAAAAAGTTGAGACGCGCTCTTCTAATAAATATTTTAAATATGAAAAATACCGTAGATTTTTAGTTGCTATATTAGGCCAAAAACGAATAAAAAAATGGACCAGAGGGTAGGATTACAACATTAACTGAAAAATATTAAAAAAATAATTTTTACACCCAATTTATTTGATTACAAGCACATTTTCTTTGGGTAATTATCTAAGTGGCAACAACGCAAGTCACTACTATTAATTCATGATATTTTAGCTTTCTACAAATTGCAATAGATTAAACTATACAAACATTCTGTATAAAAATTATATTTTTTTTATTTTTTACAAATATTATAATATATTACTGAGGTAGTTACGTAAAATAAAGGATAAACAATTCTTTTGCCTACAATAAACCACATTTTAGTAGATTTTTCATGTTTTATAAATTCATCGCGCACATTTTCGAAAATTATTGATTCTATTAATGGGCACAATGAAAATATTGTAGATAATCCTACAAAAATGTTTAAATGATTAAAATAGGGTTTAGGAAAAATTAAACAAGTTGAAAAATAAAAAAGATAAATATGCACACAAAATGATAAAAAAATTAACTGCATTTTATTTTTTATCGTCCATGTGGATAGGTAGCTGAGAAACATCATTAGAATACATGGAATACCAATGCATATAAAGTAATGTTCAGGATTTCTTTTAATAGTAAAGATTGCCATAGCTGAACTAAAGTTTCCTAAAAAAAAAGTATCATTTGTATTAACCAAATAATTTCATTTGTTAACAATTTCAGTAATATTTCATAATTTATATAAAATAACACCTGATATGAAGAAAATTATTTGACTCAATCGGAGTTAATTTTATAAATGTTGATATTTTAAATCGTAACATGAATTAATAATCATGTGAAATTTCTTACCATTTAGAATATAAATTGGTACTAGCTGGTCTCTTAAGCATGCAAAACGATCTACCTCATGTGATCATGACAAGAAATGTCTCTCAAAAAAATAATTAACACTTTTTCCTATTGGGTTATCAAAAAATATATACTTTACTGAAAAGTAGATTATCCTGAGTATTTTGTTATTACCTGTATTTCTAATTTCCGTTATAATATTTGTTGATACATTTATTAAATTAAATTCAGAAGACTTTAATTTACTGAAGATAATTATTGGAGGGGATCCTTGCCATTCTAAGGATACTTCTTCCATTGGAAATCTATCTAAAAATGAAAATTATAAATCATTATTCCATGAAATAGTTTAGATGTTAATAAATGATAATAAAAATGTTATCCGTTCAAATATACACGCTGGCAAAGTATCTTGGAACCCCAAAATTGAGTCTGCAATGGAATGGGCTACGAATTTAGGACGTCATTAATCTCTACAAGTTAGATACCTTTCATGTACTGGGATTGAAAAATGTATGTCGAAAAATTCTTTGGACCGTAAAATCTGGACCGGACCGAACCGAAATAATTTTTACAGAACCTGAATCGGACCGGAACCGAAAATTTTCAAATTATGTAGAACCCGAACTGGACGGGAACCCTTATTTCATTTGGTTCCGGGTCTCTGCCAAGTATCGTTTACAATTTAAATATTATTAAAACTTTAGGAAATGACTCGCGGCCATTTATGAAAACACTCGAAGAGTTACTGGCGATACTGTTTGTGTACAACAAACTTGGTTATTGACTTCAAGATAAGGATGGAAAATTGATGTCTAATAGTAAATGCTCTAAGGACTATATGCCCGGTCCACAGACTGGATTTTAGTTCTGTGGCCCGGTCACACTGATATTGGTGACCTAGACCATTAAAGCTTCGCTAGACGTAGTATCATCTACATTTTGTTTGGTTCTTATGGAGAAAGGCAAGGTGAGGTGAGACGCACCAATAGGTGCCACTGAATCAGTAGCATGCCTCTTTCCCCCTTCATTACCAAACAAACTAATATATGCTATGTCTAGTCCTATATGATCTAAGATTGTCTTTATATAGTTATAAAACAATGTTACCAACTTATAAAATGGTTAAACATATTTTGCTATACTTACATGAACCAAATTTAATGTCACAAAATTGTATATCGAATGGAAAATCTCTTAAGTTATTAGTGCAACTCGTTTTCAATTTAAATTTCCTATTTAACGTAACATTTCCTTCTCCATATCCTCGCCAATAAACAGTGTCATCCATATTTTCACTTGTTTGATCTCCAATAATGTTTCTTATTTTTGGTTCCCATATTTTTCCAGAGATCGCTAGTTTTCTTGTGTTAACGTTTGCATTTAGGCGAGGATCTAACCAATTTTGGTTTAAAAGAAGTGCGATTCCCAACTCCTAAAATAATAACAGAAAATCTTGTCACTATGGTAATGATACAGAAACAATGTATGCCCATATCTCCCCTAACGGTAAAATGAAAAATGTATGCACAACAAAAATAGTTACTTACTAAGCGGTAATCGTCTAGAACTATTTCTTCAACAGTTACTGATACCTTGACAAAAGTAGTAAAAACGTCTTGAAGAAACGGTCTTTTCATTTCTGGTACATTCAAAGATACAGCTGTTCCCACTAATACAAGGCAGTCAAGAAAAGACTGATTTTTCATTTTAATTTACGAATTATAATATTTATATACACTGCAGATTCTATAATTTCTAGTAAGAAATGAATTTTATGAAGTTCGTCATTGGAAGAACATGTGGAAAAGCCATTAAAAACTATAAGAATAATAAACAAAAATGGGTCACCACACATGTTTTCTGTTTAAAAAAAAATATAATATTAAAATGTCTTCCTAAAAGAAATATTTATACAGTATGTTAATAAATATAATATCATATACATAGGTCAAAGTTACAAGTTTTAATTTTAATTTGTATAAAATTTAACGGTCAAATTACATGATTTTTTATACTTCTTTTAAAAGGTATTTTATTCTCTTATTGACTATTAATTAATTAAGGCCTACGAATTGGTAAAACAAAAAAATTTAAAAGTTTTTAGGTTTTACAAGTTTCACTATAAAGTGTTGTAAAAAACATAACCATTGGATACAATATTTTGTTTACAACAATATGTTAGAGACAACCTCCACCACTATTTTTCGTACTTTTATTTTGACTGTTTTAGGTTGGCAACAGTTGAACTCCAAGTTCCCGTCAACTTGTCAGAGTAAAAAGTAGTGTTGCCAATCTGCGGGTAATTACCCGATTTTCGGGTATTTTCCTGCATTGAACACACTTGGCAACACTTCCACATAATCACGTCAGATGTGAAAGTCAAATAGAAAATAGTACTGGCAGTTGACGAGGAGCTATTGGGCGACAAATGCTCGCAATTTGGAGATAAATACTCCATAAAAATAATTTTTTTTCTAGAAATAAATGCAATTTTTTATTAATGATAAACCCCGGGTAGATTCCGAAAGTAGTTTTTTGTTTTAATTCTAAATAATCAGAAAAAACAATCTAACATACATTATCAACGCATGCGCACGATCTGCAGCACCTGTCGTCTAATAGCTCCACCTGGCAGCTTTTAGTCTTCAGACAGAACTTTTTTTTAGTAATTGGCGCCGAACGAAAATATTACCCGCAGGTAAGAAAACCTCTGACAAACACTTTAAATTTTAAGTGGATAAAATGCGGGTATTTTGGAATTCCACGCGGGTAAAATCGGGTATTTTGGGTCAAAGTTGGGGGAATTTTGTTGATTTGTCATTATCCACACTGCTAAAAACAGTCGAGATTTTGAAGCGGATCTAAAAGCTCGTCTTTGTAACGAGAATCAATTTTATTAAAAGCATCTTTTTGTTGAATGCGCGCCTTGTCTCAAAGTCTGTACATAGTGTGAATAAAAGTGAAACAAACGCGTGTAATATCTTTCTTCAACGCCATTTGCCGAAGCCTACTAACGAATCCCTAAAATCATACAGTCCACTCCCAAAGCCAGATAATAATTCCCACATAATACAAATATTATTATATAAGTTTCATAAGACATCCTGTTATCGTACGAGTTGTTTTGAAGCACGAGGAGTAGATTCAATGCAGTCATAATTCGAGACAGCTTTAGATTTGATGTTAAATTTTAGTTTTACATAACGGGAATAAATTTGCGTTTCATTATAAACGCCAAATGGAAAAAAATGTTCAAATTGCATTTTAAAGGTGCCAATTTAATTAAGTCATAATAATAATAATTTTCTTACCACGTAAAAATTAGTACATTACTTATTTTTTTATATTAACGTACCATCTAAACTGTACTCTAGTTCAGATGAACGAACAGAAATTTTTAAATTTACCTTTACTCTATTAGCTAATTATCGAACGTACTCCAGTGTAATAAGTTCTATTTTATTTCTAAAGTGGTAGTAATAAGAATACATGTGACTTTAAACTGTCAATGTCGAATGTCATCGAACTGTCATCTGTTAATATTAATATTTGTTTTTGATATAACACAATTTTGGTTCAAATATCTGATTTTTAGAATTTTTTTTAAAAACAAATATATTGGAAACCAATGGGAATGATTTAACATTGTAATTACCACTTCGTATAGTGCTATCCAAATAAATAGGTACGTATGACCTGTTTTAAAACACTTTTAAACTTATAAATATGGTAAAAAGTAACTTTGTAATTCAGATTAAATTTACGTCAAATTTACTGAATAATTATATCGAAACAAATGGTCTCCCCTCCTTTTTGAAAGTGAAATTTTTATATGAACTTGTGAGATTTTCTATATAATATTTATAACTATTATATTGTATAACCTACTTTATTTTTTAGAATGCACATACGTCTAATTTTACTTAATGAAATATAGAAAGGTTACTGAAAAATGTCAGGAAATGTTCCTGCTGTCGCAGAAGCTATTAATCCAGAAAATAACCACATAGGTGGCCCTTTTATTAACACCAATAGACTAAGAAATAACAATAATCAAAATCCACTATTTAATGTTCGTGATAGATTATTTCATACCTTATTTTATAGAGTTGCATTAGCTTATGCAAGGACTTTTCCTAGACCATTAAGACGATTTTTAGAATTTCTAACATTAGTAAAAGCAATAGCAGCCTTTTTCGTGCTAGTGTATATACATATTACCTTTTCTCGAACACCCTCAACATGTTTAATGCATGTGAAAGATACTTGGCCTCGAGAAGGAATACTTAGGGTAGAAATAGTGAGAAATGTCGGAAAAGACTATAACATTGAACAGAGTTATGCAAAAGAGGAGAAATTAAAACAACAGGGTAAAGTTGAGGACTTTGTACATGTAATAGGACTGCTAGCAAGAGATGGTTTTATCAATATTGAGCCATCAGCAGTAGAAGATACTGCCAAAGAAACAGAGCCATTGGAGAGTAGTGTAGAAGGTTAGTTTTTAATTTTTTTTGTTAATTTTCTATGTATATGAATGAACGTCTAGATTTATCTACTTGTCAAAATACTGATATTCAAGAGCAGGCTTTTATTGCACTTCGTTATTTATTTTTTCTTTATCCATCATGAAAATCGAACTTACTCTATGATTTATGAGGTATTTCGGTACGATTTGTTTTTTATTTGACTTTTGGTACCATTTTTTATACATAGACGGCTTTAGGAATAAATTTCTTAAATAAGTGGCTGCAGAAAATGATTTTACAGGACTCGTCCTGGAATGTGCCTACTTGTCCCATAAAATGTCACTTTCAGAACTTGTTACGTAAATAACTATTACAGAATGAGGATAATATTCCTTTTATTACTAATCATCAACGAAATACAATTATTTTACAAAAAAAAAAATACATAAAATAAATAATATTTTCTATATCAATCTGTATACTACAGGGTGTTAACTTTTTGAAAATGTTTTTTCTTATAACTATCAAATTTACAAATTTTCTGTTTGTAACTCAAGATAAAAATATGTTAATTTTAATACAAAAATTACCTCTTTGGTTTCAATCAGCGTCCTGATACTGTTTTTATCAATAAATCGATTATGTCCCAAGTACAAAGAAGTTATTACATTTTAATTCCTAATTAATTTTTAAAAAAACCTAAAATTAAGTTAAGTAAAATACTTCAGGTGCGGACCAAAGCAAATAGATTTCTAGTTTCAGTTTCTATGTTTAAAATATTCAGCAAATGTGTTGTGTATTAATGTTGCAAATTTTTTTGAAAAAAATTGAACATCAAAAATGTAAAATACCCTTCGGTTAAAATTTGACGAAATTTTGATAAGTTGTAGAATTTGACTTATCCATATAAAATATTATTATTGCGTGAAACTTCCAAGTTTACCGGTTTTTGATTTGAATCACTATTTAATGATTTCAAAATATGATAAAATGTATGTTTTTGTCAATATTAGTACAAAAATAGTTGAAATCTTTTTATTCATAGAACTAACTACAACTCTATCTTTGATTTCATATTTTTTGTACATACAACTTATTTACAAAGTATGACCATTCATATATATGTTTTTGAATAAAAAATGTATGGTGGAATTGTTTTGATATTTTGGTAAAACGAAGCTGACACATATATATTTCCATTTAAATTATTATTATAAGTTAGATCCAATAGACGTCTGATGTACAGAGTGTTTCATTTCTTTAACATTATTATTCTGTCTAGTTCATTTTCTGTTCAACCAACTGAAATCCCCATGTTAAAATCAACTATTTGCTATCTTTATGTGCCTACGCATATTATTCACATTGTGTTTACATTTATACTGGGTGTTCAAATACAAATAACCAAAACTATATCAAATTATTCAAAAATTAAGATAAAAACTTTTACAATTGGACGTTATAGTCTTTACAATTCTAGTTTCGAAAAATTAAATTTTTATAGATTGATAGGCAAAAGGTTAAATATGCTGAATATTTTCAATTATCGTAGATTCTTTAAAAAAAAACCCTTGTAGAAGATAAACCTTTATTTTGCTGAACTAAGAAAAGAAAAACATCAAGATTATGTTGTAGTTTGTGATTGTGAAGCAAATAAAATTTAAATTCTGGTAATACATTTTTTTTTATATATTACCACAATTTAAATTTTATAATATAAATCGCCACACTTAAATGGCCGAAACATGTATGCCCCTAATTGTTAAAATATCCTAAATTATATTATTGTGGTATGACTACGAGTTTTATTCTTCTTTTAATAGTAAAATAGTGAATCTTGCATTGTATTATTTATAATAAATTTTAAAACTGATGACACCAAACGAGGATGGTTATTTAATTGAAATCGGAATTTAGCGCATTGAAAGCCTAAAATTTTGATAAAATCTGGGCTGTGCTCATCAACAAATTAATGTTAAAAGCATAAAAAGAAATTCAAGCACCCCATTGATCATTTATTAAATTTCAACTTCTTTCTAGTAATTATACATTTATACTTGTTATCAGTGTTATAGTATCAATATTTGTTTTAAAGAAATATTATTTGTTAGCAGGTCATCTGGATAACTTTAAGAAGCAAATTAACGAAACTAATAAAAAAATATTAGTGGAGTCACTATTAAATGTGTCAAAAATATCTCCGACTCGTTGGAACAACTATCAGTTCTCAACAAAAAATCCAATAGGAATATCTGAGAAGTCTTTATTTTTCGATCACATTATTGATAGAACTGGAACAGAAGAAGGTAATATTTCAACACCAATGAATTCTAGTCAGACAATTATAGAAGTTTCAGCTGAAAACATATCTGGAGGTAAGTATTTTGTTATTTATTTTCATTCAATATCCACTGATAACAATAAAGGCATTTCATTGTTTTTATAATGTATGTGTAAACTTACAAATTGAATGAGGTTTTTTATTTTGTTTTTATCAATGTTAAATCTGTGATAGAGAAACAATATTTGTATTAACGTTTTCCACATCTATTTTTATAGATTGTAAATCACATCTTTATGGGTATCTTTGACATAATTTAAAATTAGTTTAGCTTCTTTTTCAACCATTGCCTCTCAGCTCTTTTTCGTTTTTGAAATATTATGAATCTTTTATTTAGTCAATATGGCTAATTTACAATGTCAAGCTTAAATAGATATATACATTTAGGTAAAACACTTAGAAACCTGAAAAAAAACCAACATAGAAACAATTTTACACTATTAAAAATCAAGATGTATACTCATCGAACAAATCAGCTTTTACATTTCTCTTAAAAACGCGTAATGAAACAGAATTGTTTAACGATTCTGGAAATTGATTAAATTCTTGTAATCGTTTAAAGAACACGGAATTTTGAGTTCTAAAAATTTTACCACGCGAAGTTGTGATATTTTACCAAATAATCTGGAAAAGCAACACAAATAAAATGAGAAAATTGACAAAAATACTATTATTGGTATATAAAGGATTTGAAGATGCAGTAGTTTACGTGATGCCTGTTTTGATTGGCAACAATTTTGTTATTAACAATTTTATAGTTTCATCTTGTTTCATTTTCTGATTCCATAAATCTTTTCCTCTTAATTATTTTTTTACTTTTTAGTATCTTTTATAGTTTTTCTGTTTATTTATTAATTTGTCAAAGATATTTTTACAACCCGTGTTATAAAAATCTTACAAACAGGAAAGCAAGTATTAAAAAATCTTGTTAGAATTTCACGTAAACTTTTTACTTGAAGAATTTTTTACAGTCAACCAGTCTGTTGTCTTAGATTTTAATTTGTCAAAATTATTTTTTATCCGTTTCTTGATTATAACTGATTAGAAAATATGTTATTCCACATTAATATTTGTATAAAAATAGGCTGAATCATTTCTATAATATGTTTATTGTTTGAAAAATAATTTGATAAAAAAGAAGCTAAAAGAGAGAAAAAGACTGATAATAAAATGGTAACTCTTACTTTACTTGATGCGAGTAAAGCATATGACATTCTAATATTCGATAATTTATTATGTATGTTATGGTACCCATAAAACATCTTTAAGCGACTACACCTAAATTTATTTTTTGTACTTTAGATTGATATTTAAATTTTTCTTAACGTACTTTTAATTTGGCAAGTCTCTTGAGCCAATTTATTTCATTCTTTATAATAGGGAACCTGACACTATAAAAAATTTAAGATGAGACACATACACACACAATTTGTTTAGTAAGAGGCATTTTTATCATTTTAACTTAATTATTTGTAATAGTTGTAGAAAAAGTAATATACTATTTAACTTAAATCTATCCAGGCATTACAGTATAAATTTGCTTATAAATATCAAACATATAAGTAATAAATAAACAGTTTATTGATTCTAACTTGGATCCTTTGTGCAGAATTATATGTAATTAAAATTATATTTACTATATATTTATCATTGCAAATATTCATCACTATTGGTTGGTATAATTTTTGCTCATTTTTCTCTAATTTTTGTATTTTTCTAGGCTTTGAAGAACACGAATACATTGTAGAATTTTCCTTGGAATACGGATTTTTGCGTTTAAGTCCAGCGACTAGAGCAAGACTTAAAATACCTGTGCAAATCGTAACTTTAGATCCTGGAAAGGACGCTTGCTTTGGTGATGCCTTCAGCAGATTATTACTTGACGAATTTTTGGGTTATGACGATTTGTTACTGGCTTCCATAAAGACTTTGTCAGAAAATGAGGACAACAAAGGTTACTTAAGGTATATATTGGTATTTAATACAATTCTTAATTATATATTTATTATGGATCATTTTTTTTGTTTATACATATTTTATATTTGTACAAAATGAGCCACTTACTTCATATGTAAAATAATGTTGACTGTTTTCTTTTATTCTCCCATTTGATACTTCAATGAAATACCGAATTACTTCCAATTTAAAGTTTATCTGTGATTCATTTATATCAGATCTGAAGTCCCTTTCCCTTGTACATCTTTATGTACCATCCTTCCTTTTCTAAGATACTCTAATAGCCGTATTCACCAACATCTAACAGATTGGTAAATTGTTTAACACCCAGCAAAGTTCTTTTTTGGTATTCACCATTACTAAATTGTGGCTAACAGCTTGTTAAAGTTAACAGTAGAATTTTGGCCTGGTAACCTAATTAACTGACTGTTAAGTATTAAAATGTAGAGTTATGTACCTGTGTGATGTCGATTAAGGGTCAAATCAAGTGAGAAATGTTTGTCAGTTGAGGTATACTTACTGTATTAGTTGAGGCTTGGCTTTTGGTAGTAATAGAAGAGTGTTTTTACCAGTTGAATTCTGATCTAAAATTGAATTTTAAATGAATAATCTTATTAACAGAGTTGATTTAATGGAATTTTCAGACCCTTCAGAGAGTAATACACAGAGAAAGAAATGTGAAACCCAGATGGTCAAATTTTTGTATGCATTTAGGATACCTTGTCTTCTGCCTTATGTTGTTTTGCAATTTTTTTCATTTGTTCATAACAACTTTTAAGTTGCTGACCTGTTCTAATGCCAGCTGTTTATAAGGATTTGTACTCCCAAGCAAGCTTCTCCCAACACTCATTTTTTCATTGTTTTCTAATAATTTAAAATATTTTTTCACTAGAGAGATTAATAAAAAATAAAAACTAAATTCGTCTTTTTGTTTTCTATTATTTTCAAATATTTTTTCACTAGCGAGATTAATATTTCCTTTTCCTTTTGGGTATAATTTGGAGAACTCTTTCTGTTGGACTTTTCAGTATTTTAAACAAAAAAATGCAAAGAATAAAATAAAAATGATAAAAAAAAACTTGAAATGCCGAATATAATTTTGAGTTTTAAAGGTGACAAATGTCTTCTTTTTACTCACGTCTCAAGAGAGACAACTTAAAGTCGTTAGGGATTTTTACTTAACAATCTGTTTATAAATACATGTTAAAACTTTTTGGTGAATACCGCTCCTATTTAACACTGTTAAATTTTATTTATCTAATAGTTAACTGTCTGTTAAATACCTCTTGGTGAATACGGCTGTAAATATTCCAGTAGTCCGCATACTGCAATTGATCTTGATTGTGCTATTAGTTGAGTTACAGAGTTTCTTAGTTGGTTGTTTTACTACTCCATGTATATTGGTGTACTGATTTTTTCAGATGTTAGTGGGCTAAAATTGTTTCTCTATTACTTTTTTCGGTTATTTTCGTATCTTATAAACATTATCTGTTTTGTACTTTTTGCTTGGTGCCTTGGGATTTTGTTTGTTTCATCCAATTCTTCTTCATTTGTTGATGGTGATATCTCAGTTGTGGTAAACTAAAGAAATAAATAACTTTTAAAATGAGGTGTTTATACTTAAAATCTATGAAGGTATTTTTTTAAATCGTTACTATTTTTCCAGGAATGTTGTGTCTGGTGAACATTATCGATTTGTTAGTATGTGGATGGCAAGAACGTCGTACTTCGCTGCTTTTTTCATCATGATTGTATTTGTAAGTATTTATTTCTTTTAAATTTTTTAGGTATTTTATAATTAAAAATAAATAGCAATGGTTCATTAATTACACAGAGGAATAACTAGTTTTTTTTTGTACCAAAATAAATGTACAGAAATAATGACAAGCCCTGATTTGATAATTTTAAGGGGAATAAACCGTTTTATGAAACACATACTTTATGGTAAGATAAATGAATGAAAAAATAAAATTTTGTACAGATACATAAATAATATTTACTGCTATCTTCTACAAATTTGGATGGTTCAGTCTCGGGCAAAATTAAATTGTTTGTACAATTAAAAATGAACAAATAATTATAATTATTAATACAATTAACAATTAATTATCTATAATTGTGAACCCTACAATTAACAATTAATTGTTAATTATGAGTATCAATTGTAGTAGTCGCAATTAACAATTAATTCATTTTTACAAGCTTTTATTTATCTTGACATGTTTGCATGTTTGGGTCAAATTTTGCAGACATATGTAAATCAGATGACAACGCGTTATGAAATTTTTGTTAGGGAAAACAATAAAATGGCGGCTCCAAGATGGCTCACGAGATATGTGATTATGATCCGATTCTCTTCAAAATTGGTATGTGGTGGTTTTTGTGATCTGAGATTATGAATTTTTTGTCAAGTACATAAATTGAAGATGGTTGACGAGATTTGTGATTATGGTGCGATTCTATTCAAAATTAGTATGTAATCCACACATACCAATTATGGGAGCGTGAGAGATTATGAATTTTTGTCAAAATTAATCAATTCAAAATAGTGGCTTCAATATGGCGGACTAGATTTGTGATTATGATCTATAATCGAATCTTACAAGTTGAATTTGACCAATTTCCCGGTGTGTGATTAAGCTAAAATTTAGTTACATGAAGTTAGCATAATCTACCAAGTCCTTTTTTCATAATTTTGTGCGTTTTATGTGCAATTTTTGTGCGTTATTCGCGATTTTTGTGCATTTCTACTTTCAACTTTTGCGATTCCGAAACAGTTCTGCATTTTTTCCGCCTGGTAAGCAAATTTTTACACAGCAAATTTTTATACAGCCAATATTAGGAAAGTTTCCAATTCTGTAGAAATCGGCGCACACACGTATAATTTCTTCCTGACATTGAAGCATTTTTATTTCAGTACCAGCCATAGTGGTTAAGAGTAATGACACCTGTTTAAGAATACGACACACACTTATCTGAGATATATAATTCCGGTCAAGGTATAAGAGAATAGTTATCAGCAGCTTAAAGATAAGTAACTACTTCTTTACACTGGAAAGAAATTGTTCAGGTCAGCATTATACAGGGTGAGTCATGAAGAACTGTACGTACTCTTACCTCGTATTGAGGTCCCTATAAGGAATATCAAATGGTCATTAAAAAGTATCTGTTCCCATTGTTTAATAATATACAGGAGTTGTGAATTTTGCACTGACATTTCTTTTGGTCATAACTTTTGAACGGTAAGTTCGATTTGTCTCATATTTTGGTAAAACGTTACACTACTACTACCTAATTAACTGATTTATTCATGTTAGAAAAAAATCAGGTTACGTTATATAGGAGACAAAATCAATATATCTCAGCCAAGTGTGTGTCGCATTCTTAAATGGGTGTCGTTACTCTTAGCCCCTATGGCTGGTACTGAAATAAAAATGCCTCAATGTCAGGAAGAAATTATACGTGTGTGCACCAATTTCTACAGAATTGGAAAATTTTCCTCATATTGTGGGGGCTGTAGACTGCATCCATATAATTAATTATTCATCTGCATAATTTCTTAGGGAACAGTGGATATCCTTGCAAGAGATATCTGCTTACACCTTTATATAATCCCACAACCCCTGCCGTGGAGGCGTATACTTTTAGTTGTAACGTATTTTATATTTTTTAATTTGTATGCATATACTGTAATGACATATTTTATATGAGTTTTTAAATAAGTTAATTGTTGATATGTAATTAGATAAAACGAAAGGAATGATAGATAAATTGGCAATAAATTTGAAAAAGTGAAAGAATCTTAAAATTCGTTAAGATAATGAAAGATGGTTGCGATATCAATAAAAAATCTAGTGGTAAAAGAATTTAAAAGGCAAGAAAAATAATAAACAGGTCAATTTTTGAAATTTAAAAAAAAATAAGATTTGTCACTTTTTGATAATATTTAATATGGAAAATGCCAGATAAAAATATTAAGAGTTATCAAGAAATGTATTTATGAATTTTAAATAAAAAATCATATAAATAATTAAAAAAAAGAAATAAGTTTATATCAAAAATACACCAGAAAAAGATCCAGAACAACGCAGGAAAAGAACAAAGAAGCAGAAAAAGATACAGGACAACGCAGAAATAGAACAGAGAAGCAGAGATAGATAGAAATAGAAAAGCAAGTACAATATTTTTAGGAAGACAGAAAATAAATTAAGAAAAGTTTTAGATCCGGGTTTAGAAGCAAAGAAAGGGAACAAGAGGCAAATAACAGGGTAAACAAAATTTATATATATATATTTTTTTATAATTTTGTAATGTTTATTATTTTTCTACAGAACCCAAACAAAATTGAGTGTAAATATTATTACAATACATAAAGTTTATAAATAAATGTTTTTTGATATTTTTCTGAATATTCTTCATATTTCTGGACATATGGCAACAACGGTATATTTGTATGGATTTAAATTCAATTCTAAGAAAGTATTTCGCATCCAACTTTATAAAATTCTAATTTCGATGGTTGTAAATATACATTGTATTTTTTTACTTAAAACAAGTTCATCAGGATACTCATATTTATTTTAAAATATATTTATTTGAAGGGTAGGTCGTTATTTTTTAAAGTTATTTTCTGTGATACAACAACGTTGTTTATTCTTTTAAAATAAAATTTTAATTGCCTCTACACGACTCACATAAGGACGTAAAATGAACGCTTGAAAATAATATTTTAGTTTTAGACTCTAGGTATTATTTTATATGAACAAATATCTAATTAGCGTCGAGAGTTGCGTCAAGTCTATCTAATAATTGCTTTACTTATAGAACTTATAACTGGTATAACTACCGGAAATCCAGGTAAAACGAGCGTCGAATATCTTGCAAATCTAAAAATATAATATAAAATGACTGAAATTATTTTTAATTTAATAGGTTCTTAGTTAGCGTTTTTTTCTACAAACTATCTCAGTTAAAAGAGCACAAAAAATACTTTTTATTGCTATATTAAGTTAATTTTACACAACTTATTCTAGTTTTTCAAATGCAAGATGTAATACCATTTAAATAAAAATATAACTTAGCTTAGTTTGAATTGAAAATTGTCAATAAGTTCTTGTTTAAGTTCACTGGAAAACGAGATAAACAGAATGCTGATTAAATTTACAGTTTCTCCAAAAAAATAACATATATTATCTGGCGCAGTCAGTAGGATTTTCTCGTCGAAAAGCAACAAAAATCTTGTTTGTTGTCGGTCGTAGTGTAAAGAAAAAAGTGCTGGTGGAGGAAAACCAAACGTAAAACTGTCTACACACAACGGATCTAACAAAATTTTATTTCGGAATTCCTTTATGCGAGATTTTAGCAATATTATATATTGAAAGTAAAAATATCAAAACACTATTTTAGAAAAACCAATTAATTTTCAGAGTACTAGTTATGGACAATCTCTAATATAAGCGGCAAAGTCCTGACTGATTGACTGATTTACTGACTGACTGACTGACTGACATAGAATCAATGCACAGCAAAATCTAAGAGACTTGAAATTTTGAGGGTAAAAAAGTTGACTGTTTATGTCTTCGATATTATTGGATATTCTCTCAAGAAATAAAAAGAAATAGGAAAACAATGGTACAAATACAAAAAATAGTGAACAATGGACAATAATAGAGAAAAATAGGGCGAAATAGTGAAAAATAGGGGAAATAGGAAAATTACTGAAAAATGGGAAAAAACACTGAAAAGTTGGAAAAATAAGAGAAAATAGGGCAAAATAGAGAAAATACGGAAATTAGTGAAAAATAGTAGAAAACGGTGAAACATACGGGAAAATAGTGGAATAATAAAAAGTAGGGAAAAATAATAAAAAATAGGGAAACAGATGCAACGTAGGAAAAAATAGAGAAAAATAGGGACAAATATGGGAAAATAGAGGAACACAATAAAAAACATTGAGAAACAGGCAAAAATGAGGGAAATAGGACAAAATAGTGAAAATTAAGTACAAATTAGGATAAACAGGAAAAATTAGGGAAAAATAAAGAAAGGAAAGACTATAGAAAAAATAGAGAAAAACAGGGAGAAATAGTAAAAAATTGGAAATACAGGGAAAAATAGGGAAAACTAGGAAAGAAATAGGGCAAATTTTGGAAAAATAAAAAAATTGAAAAAAACATGGAAAAATAGTTAAAATAAGAAAAGCTAAAGCTAATAATAGTCAAATAGTAAAAAAACAGAAAAAATAGGAAGAAATAGGAAAAAAACAAGAAAAGCTCGGTCGTTAAGGTACTAAAGAGACAATCTTTGGCACGGGTATTCAGCTAGTTATTGTATATGTATGTCTATTAGCAGTCCTAGCATTATTTTAATAGAAAGGCATATCCAAGACCATTTTACCGTAACTACCGGGGCGAGGATCCAATCAAAATTACCCCTACCAGTAGGGCCGAAACATTGATCTTTATTTTTTACTTTACCATAAGAGGATCAGATTTTATGAAATTAAGGTAAATTAGCTTGTATGAATTGAAAAAATAATTATTAAACTTGGGCAAGAAATGTAAAAAACAGAAAAAAATAAAACATCGCCGGTTTTACTATAAAACAATAGAATTGTTCGATCCAAAGTAGCTTCACATTCACCTAACACCTCGTCGAGACGCTCCTGTCGAGCATCCACATCCATCGAAACTCGATCTGACTCGTTGTCATACGATATAGGTGACATAATTACGTGATAGTAGGCTACTGGGAGCCTGTTAACCCTCGGCTCCGGTACCCGCTGATTTATGTACTTTGCCGCCGCCTGAAATATGATCAGGCTGATTAACACTAGAGACAACGTTGGTTAGTCGGTTTGGTTTGGTTGGCTGGCGACCCAATTCGTTGGCCTCATGGCGCCTCTCTCGACCCTCTGCCACTTCATTACTTTCCTCTGTCAATTGATATGTGGCGTCATATCATTTTTTTAATGAACTGCCAATTTATATTTAATTTCCTAACGTGGACACTGGAATTACGTTTCAAGGGACTAACTACGTTTATTTGTAAAACATAATTGATAGGAAAATGTATTAAAAAGTATATGTACTTATTTTGCTTTATAAAAAATTAGACATATACAGAGTAATTGACAAAAAATGTAGTAAATTAAAAGACGTAAGCGGAATATATATCAGAAGCTACCAAAGAAATTATTTACTTACGAAATCTACTTACCGAACTAAACTTTACAGAAAGATTTACCTACAATTCTTTATTGTGATAACCAAGGTGCTCAAAAGCTAATGCGAAATCCTGTTTTACACTCAAGATCAAAAGATATTGACATCCGATATCATTATGTTTGAGAAGTATTTTTACAAAAATGATCCCTAAAACCTCTTTTCAAAAACACTTACGGAATAAAAAAAAACTATGTTTTAATATACAATTATCTTACAAATTGTTCTCAAAATATTAAATGTAATTTTAAGGTGTCGATAAGAATTAAAAATTACGTTTAAGTGCAATTACTGGTTACTTCACTCATTATCTCATTGCAAAATTGATAAACTTTGACTTTATCTGTTAAGAATTATCTAAAATAGACAAATACGTAATTAGAATTATTTATTTCGAAAATTATTTCGTTTATTTTTGTGTAGTATTACAGTAGAAAATACATTATTCTGTTGGGTATTACTTATTTATTACTGATTTAAGTCCATTGGAAAAAAAATTTCAAATCAACAAATAAACATTTGAGGTGTGTTGACTTGTTAAATAAGATAAAAGTTGACGTGTTTCACAACTAAAATTTGCAAAATTTAAGATAAAATTGAAGTGGTCAAAATATTTCTTTAGCAATTTGTGGACATCTATAAAGTCAAATGTAAATACCTGAATATTATTATTTTCGAAAGCAGAGATTTTCATAAAGAATAACTTTTTTTCGTAAAACTTACAATAAAAAAGTTTCTCACATGTTGCCAACTTTTTCAGACATACTGTATATATTATTGTCTTTTACACTACGTTAAACCCATTTTCTTAACGTTTATAGGATTTTAGTTTTATAAGATATGAAAAGTAAAAATCTATAGCTCGTCAAGTCTGACGGTCGATTTCTGGGTCAGTTTTGAACCAAAAAAAAAATATGATTATATAAAAATAATAATGTTTTTACAAATTTTCTAACTCGCATAACCTGAAAAATATGAAAGATATTAAAACGTTTCTAAATCCGTTGAAAAGGGGATGAAAGATACTATAAGTGTTTATTTTTCGGCGAAGTGTGATTTCCAATCAAAGAATGGTCTGTAGGTAAAGTTCTAGATAATAAATAAGTCTACAATTTTGTTTTAACATAACCCTAAATTTTCAGTGATAATGACGAAAAACAGGTTTTGAATTTTTGAGTTTTTTATGTCGAAACAAAATTCAATATACTTGAAATTTTGATGAAATTGTATGTTTTAGAGTCCTTTAAATTTACCAATCTGACCGAAATTTCAAAATTGAATAGAGATATTGTTTTTCAAAAAAAAAAATTGATGGTAGAAATTTTTGATTTTTCATTTATTTAAGGGATTATTTTTTTCGTCTTGAATGAAACTTTAGGATAGAAAACAAAAATTAGTTTAAATTACTTTAAAAACCCTGTGAAAAATAAGAAAAACCAAAAATTGCGATTTTATAAAAAAAGGACTAAGGACTAAAAAAATTAATTAGGAATTCCAAGATATCCTTATTTTTTTGAACACTATAAATGACATAATTTGCAGGTACTAAACAGTTAATGAAATATTTTATAAATATCAAACAAAAATATCAGAACAACATAGTTAATTAATAAATCTTTATTATTGTTTAAATTAACTTCAATTAAAATGTGCAAACCAATTTTCAGTTCATAATTATCCACTAAATATTAATTATAGAGTAATGTTATAAATAAAACTGGAAATATATACATATTGTAATTTTCCAAAACATGTGGTGGTTTTCTGAAAACAAAATATAATTGGATTAATAATTAATTGAAAATGAAGAGAATCATCACTTGACATCGAGTTTTAGTAGAGTTAGTAAAACTTTTCTGTATATTCTGTACCAACTTTATCTCACTGAGTAAATATCAGCTACCATAATATTTCAGTTGTTTTTGTAATTTAATTTGTCACAAGTTATACATATAGTCGCCGAGCGATTTTTTTTTCATTCCATTTATATTTTATTGTGCAAATGTGATTTTTAATATTTTTTTTTTTAAAAAGAAAGAGAATTTTTGTTAAGAGGAAGTTGCGATTTTTTCGTAAGAGTAAGTTTTGATTTTTCTTTTAAGATGATGTTGAGATTTTTCTCTAAGACGAAGTAGATATTTTTCTTGAGATTTATTTGTATTCAGTTTAGATTTTTCTCTTAAAATGAGGTTGAGATTTTTCTCTAAGATGTAGTTGAGGAGATTTTTCCTAAAGAGAAGGTTGAGATTTTTTCGTAAGAGAATGTGCAGATTTTTTCGTAAGAGGAAGTTTAGTTTTTTTGTAACAGGAAGTTGAAATTTTTCCTTAGAGAATTTTTTAAAGGTAGTTTAGATTTTTCTCTAAGAGGAAGTTGAGATTTTTTCTATAAGAGAAAGTGTAGTTTTTTTATAAGAGGAAATTGAAATTTTTCATTAGTGATTTTTTAGAGGATGTTTAGATTTTTCTCTAAGAGGAAACTAAGATTTTTTAGAGAAAGTTTAGATTTTTCTTAATTTTTTGTTTATAAGAGGAATTTGAGATTTTTTTGTAAGAGGAAGTTGAAATTTTTCCTTAGAAATTTTTTAGATGTAGTTTAGATTTTTCTCTAAGAGGAAGTTGAGATTTTTTCGTAAAAGAAAGTGTAAATTTTTTCTGTAAGAGAAAGTGTAGTTTTTTTTGTAAGAGGAAGTTGAAATTTTTCATTACTAGAGTAAATTTAGATTTTTCTCTAAGAAGAAACTAAGATTTTTTAGAGGAAGTTTAGATTTTTCTTAGCTTTTTTTTTGTAACAGGAATTTGAGATTTTTTTGTAAGAGGAAGTTGAAATTTTTCATTAGAGAATTTTTTAGAGGAACTTTAGATTTTTCTCGAAGAGGAAGTTGAGATTTTTCCTGAAGGGAAAGTTGAGATTTCTCCTGAAGGAAAAGTTGAGATTTTTTCGTAAACGAATGTGTAGATTTTTTTTTGTAAGCGAAAGTGTAGTTTTTTTTTGTAAGAGGAAGTTGAAATTTTTACTTAGAGAATTTTTTAGAGGTAGTTTAGATTTTTCTTTAAGAAGAAACTAAGATTTTTCATAGGAAGTTTATATTTTTCTCTTAATTTTTGTTTATAAGAGGAATTTGAGTTTTTTTTGTAAGAGGAAGTTGAAATTTTTCCTTAGAAATTTTTTAGATGTAGTTTAGATTTTTCTCGAAGAGGAAGTTGAGATTTTTCCTTAAGCGAAAGTTGAGATTTTTTCGTAAAAGAATGTGTAGATTTTTTTTTTTGTAAGAGAAAGTGTAGTTTTTTTTTGTAAGAGGAAGTTGAAATTTTTCATTGGAGATTTTTTAGAGGAAGTTTAGATTTTTTCTTAGTTTTTTTTTATAGGAATTTGAGATTTTTTTGTAAGAGGAAGACTTTTCTCCTAGACGACTTGCAGGTTTTTCTCCAAGAAGCAGATGAGATTTTTCTCTAAGAGATTTTTTAGAGATGGTTTAGATTTTTCTCTAAGGGGAAGTAGAAATTTTTTCGAATTTTTTCGATTTTTATTAATATTTTCACAATTTGGAAAAAATTAAAAACAGTAAAAATTTTTTAAGGCCGCGCCTCATTATTTTATACAATTGTCAACATCTATTTGACGATTTTTAACAATTGTTCATAAAAATCAAACATTTTTTAGATCCCACAATTGTTAACTGTGTAAAATGAATTAAACAAAAATGGGTTCACGAATGTATTAAATCTTTAAAAACAGGTCCCCAAAATTTCAATTAATACGATTGAATGTTTCTTCTTAAATTTACGAAACATTAAACCCATTTTTGTCTTATTTTTGACCCATTATGACTTCCCCCTTAACTATTAAAAAAAAATTTACTAGTTTTGAAATTCTATATTTTATAACCAAGTTTGTCCTGCAAAAAAATAAATTCATTTTTCATTTGGCGAAAGCTTTTCGAGTAGTGCTTCCACCATTTTTTGAAACACAAATTAAAGTCCATCTAATTAAAATTGGTTCATATTTAAAATTAAACTAATTTTTAATAATTAAAAATGGGTCTTAGACGAACGAATTTCGTGTTGTTTAAAATATATAAAATTTTTTGTTAAACTGTCGAATGGTACTTCCACCATTTTTTTAAATAAAAATAAAAATATATCTAATTAAAATTGGATCCATATTTAAAACAAAAGTAATTTTTAAAAATTAAAAATAGGAATTAGATGAACGAAATTCGTCTTATTTAGAATACATAAAATTAACGGTAGAGAAATATTCAAGTTTATTTGTTAAACCGTCGAATGGTACTTCCACCATTTTTTTAATTAATAAAAATATATCTAATTAAAATTGGATCCATATTTAAAACAAAAGTGATTTTTAAAAAACAAAAATATTAGTTAGATGAACCAATTAAATCTTGTTTCGAATACATAAAATTACCGGTGGAGAAATATGCAAGTTTATTTGTTAAACCGTGGAATGGTACTTCCACCATTTTTAAAACAAAATTGAATTTTCGAGATATAAGGAACATATATATGCCAATTAAAAATAAAAGCAAATAATTTACTACCTCTTTTAATCTGTTGCACTTTCGTTAGACCTTTATACTTAAAATAACATTATCGGATTGTTTCGTGTGTTTTATTATTAATTAATTAATTATATACTTTTAATCTATTTACTGTGGTTTTACTGAATTAATCAGTTTCACTAATGGGTTTCTAGTTTCGTTTTCATGTAGTCCATGCACACTTTAAAACTAATCCGCCTTATTTAAATTAATAACCTTATTTACTTAATCCGATTTTGTATAAAAGTAGTCTCTTAGTTTAATATTTAAATAATGTATTTTTAGGAATATATTTTTAGGAAATTCTTTTTTTAATCAAGGCTAAAATAATTATAAAAAAAAAACTTATTATACAGGGTCCGGCAAACCTCTGTCATAGTTCTATAATTTTTATTGGATAAAGTAAATGGTGGTTAAAAGCAAACATTCTAAAATTATTTTTATGTACATTAGTAAACTAGGCAAATGACTTAATTTTTTTCAAATACTTTTTTTAACATTTTTAGAAGTGCTACACACCCTAATTTTTTTTTTGTAAAACATGCTTTTTCCCAAAAATATTTCAATTGCAGATCCCTTTTTAAAAAAATTGCAACTTTTTCAGATTTAATGCTACAACTTTAAAATTACCAACAAAGGACTAAACATTTTTTTAGACTCAGTTTGAAATTTTTATTTTGTACAGTGTGGTCTAAAATAAATTTTAAATTTCAAAAACTTCCACTGTGATCTTTTCAGTTTTTTCAAATGGGACACCCTGTACAAATTTTCATCAATGGATACTTAATTTTATCCTCTTCAACTTTGCCGTTTAGTCTCCGTATCTACTTTTCATCGTTTAAAAGTTATTTAGAAAAAATATATTTTTGGTAAAGATCTAAGAAGGACATTCTTGGTTTCGATCAAAAGTAGATAATAAATCAAGTATTCTTGTCTTAATGAACAATGTTATTGTTTTTTTACATGCGTTTAATAAAAGGCTAGTATAAACAACAATTCTAATTTATTTGAAAATTATTCAGTTTCCTTTTATAAAAGGTGCTCAAAATGTTTGAAATTTTCTTCAGATATTGTAGCTTGAAAAACAAGATTCTTAACATAAACTATAAAAAAATCAGGTTTTGTTAAATCCGGTGATTTTTGGACCAATCCTGCCGATCCTTCAAAGCTTACAAAAACACAATAAAAACAGCAAAAAAGAATCTGAACTGTCACTAGAAATAATTTTATCAAAAATGTATTTTTTCTAAATAGGGACGAAGAGTAAATGCCAAAGTTGAAAGGCATAAAATTCCGTATCCATTGGTGAATACATATATAGGACGTTCCTTTAAAAAAAAGGGAAAAAACTTCAGTGCAAATTTTTGGAATGTAAAATTTATTTTAGACAGACCTGTACAAAATAAAATTTTCAAACTAAGTCGAAAGAATCTTCAGTCCTTTGTCTTTGTACGTTGGTGATTTTAAAGCTGTAGCGTTAAATCTGAAAAAGTTACGATTTTTTAAAAAGGGATCTGCAATTCAAAAATTTTTAGGAAAAAGCTTGTTTTCCTTTAGAAGTCTGGGATTTTTCAAAAAAAAAATTGGGGTTGTGTAGTACTGACTATGTCGGTTCTAAAATTGGTAAAAAAGTATGGCATTTTATTTGAAAAAAGTTAAGTAATTTTAATAGTTTAATAATGTTTGCTTTTAACATCCTTTAAAATAAATCTGTAAGTTTTATACAATAAAAGATCTTATACTTTTGCACCAACTAAAAATCTCTTATACAATTTAGAAAACTGGACTTTGAAAAACTTACGATATTTTATTTTTTACCAAATTCAATTTTTTTTCCTCAAATAATTCATCGGTAACGTTTCTAAAATTGAAAAATATTAAAAAAATAAAAATTAAGCAATTTAGAAAAATGAAAAATTTGAGATTCAAAATTTCCAACTTTGAAAATGAGCCTTGAATTTCTCTTTTTCGAATTATGGAATTTAAAAATTTTTCGATATTTTATTAATCAACCGAGATCCAATTTCCATAAGGATTTTGCGGGGTCGTTTCGGTCGTTTCGTTTTTTTTTTCATTTTTGGCCTTTTTACCCTATTTTTGCCCTTTTCTTGCTTTTTAATTTTTTATTAAATTTCTTGGTCTTTTTTGGACTTTTTTGAGCTGTTTGCCTTTATTTGGCTTTTCTTTCCTTTTTTGGCATTTTTACCACTATTTTTTGCTTTTTCTTGCTTCATTTAAATTTTTTGGCCTTTTTTTACCTTTTTGAACTTTTTGCCTTTATTTGTCTCTATGTTGCATTTTTTTTTGATTTTCTTTCCCTTTTTTTGACATTTTTACCAATTTTTTCCTTTTTTAAACATTTTTTTGGACTTTTTTGTTATCGCCTTTTTTGGCGTTTTTTACTTTTTTCCCATTACTTTGTCGTATTTGGCTTTTTTTGGACTTTTTGTTGATTTTTGTTTTACCCTTTTTTCCTTTTTTTTTGCCTTTATTGAGCCTCTTTAGCATTTTTGCTTTATTTTATGTTCTTTCTTTGGTAACTTTTTTGCTTTTTTTGTCTTTTCTGCCCCGTTTTCCAATTTTTACTTTTTTTATTATATTTATTTAATTAATTTTAAATTTTCGTTATTTTTTATAAAAAGAAATTGATGTTTTTAATTTAAGTTTATCATACTTAAAATTTAAATCTGTTATTTGGATCCAATTTTTTAATCAGCCTGATGATGTTCTTAAAGACTGAAACATGTCGCCCATTTGACTTTATGTCTTTATATTAAAGAATTTTATTGTTTTATTCTTTATTAAAATAATGAAATTCTCCACAGAAGAGCCGAGAAAGTTCTGTTGTGACACAGCCAATTTTTTTACTTAATTATTAAACTTTCAGTGACAATGCATTTTTAAAGAGTTCGTTGATATGTACTTAAAAAAAATAATAAAATGCAAATATATTGACTTTCTTTACTCAAAAGTAAAAAATATCTGGATTTTTTTAACCACAATCCGAATAATTTGATTTTTGCCTTTCCTTGTTTTGACTAGCAATTATTTTAAGTTTAAACCGCTCTAAAATGAAAACACGCCGCCCTGTAATTAAAATTTAAACTTTGCATTAAACATTAATTAAACTAATAATCTAATGCGGTTTACCTATCGAGAATCCAAATCTTATATTGATATGAAATTTAATCAACATAACAGAAATGCTATCGACATCCTTAATTTTCTGAGACAATATTAATAGAAGTAAACATGTATGAACAATCCTTGCCGAGATGAAACACAATTAGACACACATGCCATCTAACAACCGAAACTGATCCTCGCGATATATACACAAGCGGTTGTCATTTGAGATATAGGGCACTTCCGTAGAAATTTCCCTCGAGGTCGGCAACCCCGTAACATCCTTTGAACCGGGCTCCTTCTCCTTATTGTCCTCCTTTTCCCCGTGTGCGTCTCCTCAATACGGGACGGTCACGTGGCTCGGTATCATACTGAGATATGACATACGTCACTTCCGGTTCGTTGATCACTTGTTTCTATAGACTACTGTTCGATGACAGACCGGAAGTGAGGACTTGTTTTGCTTGCCTGCACTAAAGACGGTTCGTTGTTTTTTGCACGAGTGTCTCTCGTTATGACAGTGCTCTTCTCTTTCGTTAATGAATTGTTTTCGTTATTATACGATGCGAAAGGAGACCTTTGAAAGCATTTTGTTTTAACGTTATTATGGTTGCTTCGGTTTCAATGACGTACAAGTAAATAATTACGAGGGTTAATTTTTATTCGAAATAATATTTACAATTTATACCTTAAACGTTAAAAGTTTCTTTATGTAACAGAAAATATTTAATAGCAAATCGTGTTTAAAATATCATTTTTTAAATTTTCTATTTAAGTTTATCCAACGTTGACTGCAGTAGATGGGATCGAGGTTCTGAACAAATTAATTTATCTGTCGAAGACTTTGTCTGGCCGTTTCGTTCTTTTTTGTTTTTATTTTTTCGTGATACGACTTGACGACAAACAATTCTTTATGAGAGTCGAAAGTTCATGAAGCGCTGAGAAAATCTCATTCAAGCTGGGTTATACCTTTCCTTGTTTGTTGTTTTTTTTTTCTTTTTAATTTCTACCTTGGTAACATGATCCGTTACGTAAATTAGAAATGGCTCTGTTGAGTTTTTACTTGATAGATAATTTTTGCAGAAAGAAATGTAAGACATTAATCATATCAGAAATTAAATCTGCCAAGAAAAATAAAACAGAGGAAAGCGAATAAATAAATAAATTCGTTATTTTATACAATCTGCTATATAAATAAGTGAATTGGACATGATTTATGTGAAATTTCAGTTCAGAACATTATTTTAGTATAAACTTTTAAAAATAAAATTAATTAAATTAAGATAACAAAAATATAATTGACCCATCAAGATTTTTCAATCCTTACAAAATCTTGTCAAAAAGAGTTATTAAATATATATTAATAGATGGTTCATTTTTTGGAAATAATATAAACAAATATTTTTTAAAACAGAAAATAAAAGGACAACGTACAGGTAACATGTGAAAAGTGGTCCCGGTTAAAGTTGATGATTTTTTTGATATATTATGTTTTTAGGTATTATGAATAAATTCTGAACGTTTTAGGGTGATTGTATGTCCCAAAAAATACACTCCATATATTTTAGGTATTAAAAAAATAATTGATTTAATTGATGATTTTCTTTCAATTTTTTTTATGAAAGTTGTGCCATGTATTATAATACAGGATCATCAAAATTTTAAAGAATATACCCATGATTATTTTATTATACAAGGCGTCCCAAAAATAATATTAAATTAAAAATTTTACTAAAAATTTATAATATGTCAAGATAATGATCTGCATCATCTATAATATAATGCTAATAAGTCTTTAGATAATAATATATTAATGGTAATTGATTGTACAGGGTGTCGTAAAATTATTTAAATAATACTTTTAGGACACCCTATACAATCAATAACCATTCTAAATTCCTTACGTTATTTTTTCCTCTTTCGATAATCTTTTTGGAATTCAGTTCCTTAACGCGGCTTGCGGTAGGAGTTAATTGGCAGAAAGCGTTACGTTAGAAAAAAGCGTTATGCTCCCTCCAGGCGACCTTCCCTCTCGTTCTCTTACTGTCTATCTCTTTCTACAATATAAATTTTTTCTTACTTTTTTTCTATATCTTTTATAATTATTTTATATATAGTGAGAGAGAGAGAGAGATTTTTTCTTTTTCGTTTTTTTCGCGCTTTTTCGGGTTTTTTCCAATTTTTTTTATTTTTGTGATTTTTGCTGTAGTTTACAATTTCATTTATAATTTTTTTTTTCAAAATTATCTGATTTTCTTTCAATTTTTTCCACTGTTTTCTGTTTTTTTTATTTTTTCAGATTTTTTCAGATTATTCTCTTCTGCTAATTTTTCTTCATTGTTGCGATTATTTGCGATTTTTTTGTTATTTTTTGCGGTTTTTTTTTTTCAATTTTGTTGCCATTTATTTCAATTTCGATTTTTTCATTTAAAATTTTTTTTTATGGTTACAGTTGTTTCCGGTTTTTTTTATGATTTTTTTACGATTTTTTTCGATTTTTTTTTGCGCTTTTTCGGTTTTTTTCCATTTTTTTTATTTTTGTGTTTTTTCTGTAGTTTATAATTTAATTTTTCATTTTTTTTTCAATATCTGATTTTCTTTCAATTTTTTCCACTGTTTTCTGTTTTTTTTCAGGTTTTTTCTGATTTTTCGATTCTGCTAATTTTTCTTCATTGTTCTGTTTTTCCCTATTTCTTTCTTTTTTTTTTCTAATTTTTTCTTATTCTTCTGATTTTTTGCAATTATTTGCGATTTTTTAGAGATTTTGTTGCGATTTTTTTAACGATTTTTTGGGAGTTTTGGCGATTTATTTCAATTCCGAATTTTAAAATTCTTTTTTTTATGGTTACAATTGGTTTTTGGTTGCTCTTCGTTCTTTAGCAATTTTTTGATTTTTTCGCTTTTTCGATTTTTTTTTTTCGTTTTACAATTTTCATTTTTTTTTCAATGTCTTGGTATTTTCTTGTATTTTTATTAATATTTCTAATTTAATATTATTTTTGGGACGTCTTGCATCATAAAATAATCACTAAAATTTTCCTCAGGTCCTTGATGGCTCTTCTAGCAATACTTAAAGCGTTTTTTTAACTTTAAAAAAAACTTTGTTTTCCTTAATTCTTTTACAAATAAACCGTTAAAATAGACCAGTTTCGCGATTTTTGTCGAACCGTTCTGTAATATCCTATTGACTGCGCCAATTAACTTTTTTCCGTTAAATATTTGGTTTCAAGTACAATTTTATATATTATAAAAATATTTTTACTAGAATTAAACATTATTATAATAAACATTTTTACGATACATTATTTAATAATAATGTGAATTTCATTCGTTACACATTTTTATGAATTTAGTTGAAAAAAGTACCCAATTCTTGATAAAGAAAAATAACAATCTGTACGTAGTAGGTACTTACTATTTTTTATTTTTTTTTTTTCAGACGGTTTCTGTATCTATGCTTTTGCGATACTCTCATCATCAGATCTTCGTTTTCATCGGTAAGTTTTTATTTTAGTTATCAGATTTGTAGAAATATCTAAAATACATAAAAAAGGAACGGATGTACCTAATAACAGTTATTATTGTGCTATTGAATATCCAAATATGCACCAAAGAATATTCTTTAAAAACGTTTGAAATTTTTATATTGGGGTTCTAAAAAATTGTATCGAGAGATTTTTTTAAATAAAATGTTAAAGCTCATTATGAATTTATCAATTACAATGCATTTAAAAATTAGTTCAAGTAATATTTTTTTTATTTTTCCCATTTTTATGTTCTTTTCTATTTTTTTCTATTTTTCCCATTTTTCCTATTTTTGCATGTATTTTCCACTTTTTCTCTGTTTTTTCTTATTTTTCCCGTTTTTTTCTATTTTTGCTGGTTTTTTCCATTTTCCCCCAATTTCCTATTTTGCATATATTTTCCCATTTTCCCCAAGTTTTCCTATTTTTTTATTTTTTTTTTATGTTTTTTCTGTTTTCAACCCTATATTTCCAAATACTTCCATGTATTTTTATTTTTCTCGATTTTTTTTACCTTCGTCTTATTTTTGCCTGTTTTGTTGTTTTCCTATTTTTTCTATTCTTCCCCATTGTTTTATATTTTCCTATATTTTTTTTCTATTTTTTACTAATTTTCAATTTTTTCCAATATTTTCCTGTTTCTTTTTTCCTGTTTTTTCTATTTTGCCTATTTTCCCCATTTTCTGCATTTCTCCCAATTTTTTTTTCGTTTCTCTAATTTGCCCATTTTTTTAACTATTTTCTCTATTTTTCTCTCTTATTAAATTTTTTCCTTTTTCAACTTTTGCCTAGTTTTTCCTATTTTTCTCTATATTTTCTACTATTTACAATTATTTTCTATTTTTTTTCTTCTTATTTTCCCTAGTTTTGCTTATTTTCGTATTGTTTCTTTTTTTCCCTGTTTTTTACTATGTTTCCTGGTTTTTTCTAGTTTTTCTTGTTTTTCCTATTTTATACTGTTTTTTCCCATTTTTTTCTATTTTTTTTCAACTTTTGCCATGTTTTTCTCATTTTTCTCTATCTTTTCTACTATTTACAATTATTTTCAATTTTTTTCTTATTTTCCCTACTTTTTCCAATTTTCCTATTATTTCTAATTATTTCCTGTTTTTTACCATTTGCCCTGGTTTGCTCTAGTTTTTTTTATTTTTCCCATTTTTTACTATTTTTTCATGTTTTTTTTTCTGTTTTTTTTTTACGGTTTTTTACTGTTTTTAACTAATTTTTCTACTTTTTTTTCTATATTTCCCTGTTTTTTTCTATTTTGATTATTTTTCCCCATTTTCTCTACTTCTCGCAATTTTTTTTTACGTTTCTCTAATTTGCCCATGTTTTAAACTATTTTTCTATTTTTCCCTCTTATTTCATTTTTTCTTATTTTTTTCAACTGTTGCCTAGTTTTTCCTATTTTTCTCTATATTTTCAACTTTTTACGATAATTTCTATTTTTTTTTCTTATTTTCCCTATTTTTTCACATTTTACTATTGTTTCCAATTTTTCCTGTTTTTTACCATTTTCCCCGGTTTTCTCTAGTTTTTCTTATTTTTCCTATTTTATACAATTATTTCATAATTTCCTAATTTTTCTACTTTTTTCTTATTATCCCTATTTTTCCCATTTTTCTATTGCTTTCCCACTTTCCTATTGTTTCCTATTTTTTCCTGTTTTCTTCTTTTTCCAATTTTTTTCTGTTTTTTTACTGTTTTTTACTACTTTTTACAAATTTTGTCTATATTTCCCTGTTTCCTTTTTTCCTGTTTTTTTTCTATTTTGAATATTTTTGCACATTTTATAAACATGTTTCTTCAAACAAAAACTAATTTCGTTAATTATTAAGCCCTTAAAACGAAACTGCGTTTTGTATCATAATGACGCAGTTTTTGTATGTATTAAACGGAGGATCCTCGGGGGCGGTTTTTTGCATTTTTTTGGGGGTGCGGTTAACTCTATCGTGTTCAGCATTCTAGAAAACGGGGAGGAGAATATATAAAATAATTCAATATTTACAACAATATTTAACACTGAGGTTACCAATTTTGGAGAAAAGATTTAATTTTACTTAAAAAATTTTTTGGCAAAAGAGACCCGAGACTATGTTACCAGGAAATTTATAGATATTTAAATCGTAATATGAGGTTATTAGAAGTACAGAGATGGGAGATAAAAAATAAAATAACGGTTGGGACTAACCCGGAAAAAATACTGTTACAGAAGCGTCATTTTCATCTTGACATATTGAAAAATTATTTATATACATTACTTCATGTATTTTAAAATAACTTTTACCAAAATCAAAAATCTTTATTTGTTTTCAACATATCGCTTAGAAGTTTTTATTGGTATATCCGAAATAGGAATAAAAAAAAATGCTGATTAAAAACTAGAATATTTTTCTGAGCATTTTTTTTTAAAGTATAAATGTCACTTTTATAGTAGTGCATTTTTTCATGTTAATTTGCAATATACGGGTTGAAAGTTAAACGACTATAAAATGAATCTAGTTGGAATGTTCAATATATTCGAATCATTCGTCGAAAAATTTAAAAACCGTGCAACACATAATCGGAACATTTACAGCAGCTCATTGTTCCTTTTTTGATCAGAAATTGAGTGCTAAGTGCTGAAAAAGTATGAAATAAATCGGAAACGTGAATGGAAATAAATAGTTCGCTGCATCATTGGAAACATTTTTGAATATTTATGAATAGAATATAGAAACATTAAAATTATATAAAGATGTTCTGAAGTTTTTGCTTTTAATTATTTTAATATTATTAGAAAAATGTATTTGTTGAGATTACTAGAAATATGTAAATTTGGAATTTTAAATTAGTACTGAATAAATTAAGCTCTTATACATATAGTCTAGTACAAGTGTGTAGTTAAACAGATTTAATCAGTTTTTTTTAATGCAAGGGAAATACATTTTTACACCAATTTATTTGATATCCAAATACGTAAAAGGGATCACAAGGAACATGTAAAAATACGGCGCTCTGGGTATCAAAAAACATTAAAAAACAATGTTGTAGCTTATAAAAAAATCTACATCTCTTGACCATAACCTCAAAATTTAGGAGAAAAATGTAGAAGTAATTTTTTTTTATTTCCGCAAAAATAATTCTTTTTGAGTGAAAAAATGAATATCAAAAATATTTATAATTTAAAATTGCAGAATGTTCTCAATATTACGTTGCGGTCTTGACTCGAATATTTCAATGTGAAAAGCTCTCCACATGAGACAACTATTCTCATCGACGATCTAGAAGCTAATCATAATAATTTAAGAGTCCGTCACCGCTAGTCGGTTTGCAAGGGTTTTGAAATAACTTTTTTTTTTGAGAACGGTATAAGCTACTAGTATAAAATAAAAACAGACATAAAGGAAAATGCCAAGCCTACAGCTCTATCGTAATGCAATTTTTAACTTTGGTTCCTACTTTTTAAAAAATCGATTAGAACTTTGTTACATATTATCATTTTTTGCGTGTTTTTTAAAAAATTGTACACTGCAAACTACAAAATTGACAAAAAATTTATTTTAATACGGCTATAGTCCGGTCCTTAATTATTCATTTGACTTTAAGTTTAAAATAATTAGCTAGTTTTTAACCAAAATTTTGAGTATCCTTTCGTACCTTTCGTAAATTTTGCCTGGAGTGCAACTATGTAGAAAGGGTTGCCTACTTCTTCTACAGATATTTAATAAATTTTGCAAATGACGAGAATTCATCATAACAGAGAGTAACTCAGGTATACTGTTATTATTAGGGTGTAGTTGTGATTTCAATATAGACATGCTTATGGAGTTTTGATCGGTTTTGTAGATTTTAAATCAGGGCCAATCACTTTCAAAACAAAAAAAATTCTTAACAATATGTGAATGGTCGGAAAATTTGTTGTAAGTTATAAGTAAATTAGGAAAAATTAAGACAACTCAGTAAAAGTTTCGGAAGGGGTTGGGGGTAGGTAAATATACGTTTTGAGGATTGGATATTGCATTTTTGCCGATTTGTGATTGAAATACGAATCCTATGAAAAAAAGTTTAGTATAAAAGATGTAGTTAATTAAAAAATCTAAAACATTTGTATTGCTCATTTTTCACAAAAACTTCAAAATTATCGAGAAAAACGTTAAAAACTGTTTTTTTTTTCATTTTTAATTTTTATCCAACAAAAATTTATATATTTTTTTTACTATGAAACTTATAGTGAAAACGTTGTTTTCGATAATTCTGTAATTTAAATAAGCTGTAATTTTTTCAAAGTAAAATATTTTTCCATTTTATACAAATTTAAATAAAAGTGAGTAATTTTCAATCAAAAAAGTTGGTTTACAAATTTAAAAATTTTTATCTTTATCAGGTGCAAATTTTCTTCCTTGAAACTCGACTTTAGATGGTATAAAAAATATATTTGTACGGAACAATGTCATTAAAATGCAAAAAAAAACAAATAACGACTTCTATATCATCGTTTTTTTAATTTTTTACCGCAAATTAGCGTTGAAATTGATGAAGCTCATTTTTTATTTCCGAATGTCTTTCATATTTTGATTATTTATAAGCAAAAACGCAAATCGCTATAATAGAATTGTACTATCTATAACTGAAGATTTTATGATCTTATTGGAGGGCAATTATAATTGTTACTGTGCCCAAATGTGAATTTTAATCCTCTTGTGATGATCCATATATTATAATAATAATGTAATTTGAGGAAGAACAACAGGATTACTGCAAAAATGTTAAAAAATTACGAATGCCCAGGATTTTTCTAAAACTAAATATCTCTGTAAAAATACAAAAGTTCTGTAGGAAAAAATAACTGAAATATAAGGCTTATATTAAATTATTTTTATAATTTTAACACTATATCTATTACCACTAATAAATCATTAATTTTGCCTGCTTTATTAAAATATAAAAATAAAACTAACACAAATTTTCTGACCGAGGGTATGCCAGGTATGTTCGCACACCCCACGGTTCGAAAATCCCACGTCGCCATGTATTAAACGCTCAGAATGACTTAATTAGAGAAAAGAATAAAAAACAGGAAAAAGAAAACTTATTGAAAAAAAATTGTTAATATTTATATAAACAATTAATTTGTTATTCTATTATTATAATATTTTATTAGAAACCTCACTTTAAAAAACAGTTCAAAAAGTATATTTTATTTTAGTTAATATTTTTAGTCAATTTTATTACATTTTTTTATGTTTTAGATTGAAATGAAAATATATATTTCCATATTACTTTTAAACTAAAACAAAAACTAAGATTAGAATCATAACTAAACTATATTTATCCCTAAACTTAATCATCTAATTAAGCTTCATGACTTATAAGAAATAAAAAAAAAATTGGTTAAATGTATATTCTAAAAACCTAAATTTCATTGTTATTATTTGCGATTTTTTTTAAGTGAAATAAAAAAGTACTTGCAGTAAATAATGAATTAATAATGTCCTAGGTTAAAATCAGCTTTTGCTCATGGGCTGAATACGTCCACTGTTGAAACCACGCCTCTCAGAGGGTGTAAAAATTTCTAGGTTAGGTAAACTTGCAAGCACCAAAACGCGTTGATGGACTCTTTAAGTGAAAAGCTCTCGCCGGGAGACAACTATTCTCCTGAACAATCAAAAGTATGCATCGAAATAAGAAACATATTAATTTTAAAAGAAATAGAAATTGGTTTGTAAATTTTGGATAATATTTCAGTGAAATTTATCCAAAGGTTATCTACTTGAAAAACAGCCGGACCAAATGATATATTTTCAATATTTTAAATTTTGATTATTGTTAACAAACTTATTTTTTTCAGAATAATTTTCTTATCATAAATAAAATAGGAATAAATATTGTTTTGTAGTCTAAAACTCTTGCAATTTTTTATTATTTAAAATTAATTAAAAGTTCTCCTTGAATTATATTTTTATGTTTTAATTTGTTGTATATTTTATACCAGTTTGCGTTAGTTTTATCGTGAAATTTTCTCTATAGCACATTTTTGCTCGTTTGTGAGACAAGACTGAATATAGTGAAGTTAATTTCATCCGGCTTTTTATAGAACACGATAAGATATAATTTATAAAGTCATTTGTGAAGAATTTTCCTTCATAAAAATAACGTAATCCCTCTTTCAGGTTATTAAGCTCTCGTGTATGGCAATGTTGATACTTTAAACTTTTTCTCTTCATTAATCCCCCCTCAGTTGCCGTGCAACTTAAAAACTTTTATCATTACCGAAAGTATGTTCCAAGCGCGATTACTTATTATTGAAAAATCGGGTTTCGTTGAGACAACGACGACGAAAGAAAACGCTTGCTGACGATGCTGAAAGATTAAGAGTTTCATAAAGGATTTCGAGAGGACGTATTAGAAGTGATGCAACAGATTGGAAAATAATTGGCGAAACTTTTGATTTGCTAAACTTGCTATTGACAAGAAATTAATCTAGAGATTTTTTTTTTATATTTCTAGAGATTGGTATATTCTGTTTTTTAATTAAATATATTTATTATTTATTTTTCTACTACTAATTTAAATTTTATGGATTTACATGTACCAGAGATCATAGATCCAATTTGCGATTTGAATGACCTTGAACAACCTTCCATTTCAACCTAAAAAATAATTGTAAAATATCATCAAAGTTTTAACTAGGTCAATAATCTTATACCGTTTAAATAACAATTCTACGATTTGCTATTTCAAGGTATAAGTTAGTAGAAAAAATACACTTATGAGGTTGCTTCATCAGTAAAATTCTATTAAAGAAAGTCAGAGGAAAAATTTTTTTTAACATTAATTAATGACAAAATTATTAACTAAAAAAAAATATTGATGATTTTTGAAAATTTTCATATTAATTAATTGCAAAATGGATAAAGGAAAATAAGAATTATTGTTTTGTCCAACTATCTCGTTTATTTGGTTCATTTCACAGTGAAAAAATTAACAAAGTCAGAGGGACAAATTTTTTTTTAATAATTTAATGACCAAATAATTTAACTAAAAAAAATATTGGTGATTTTTGAAAATTTCCAATTTTATTAAAATTTTTCATATTAATTAATTGCAAAATAGATAAAGGAAAATAAGAATTATTGTTTTGTCCAACTATCTCATTTATTTGGTTCATTTCACAGTGAAAAAATTAACAATGTCACAGGGACAAATTTTTTTTAACTTTAATTTAATGACCAAATAATTTAACTAAAAAAAATATTGGTGATTTTTGAAAATTTCCAATTTTATTAAAATTTTTCATATTAATTAATTGCAAAATAGATAAAGGAAAATAAGAATTATTGTTTTGTCCAACTATCTCGTTTATTTGGTTCATTTCACAGTGAAAAAATTAACAATGTCACAGGGACAAATTTTTTTTTACTGTAATTTAATGACCAAATAATTTAACTAAAAAAAATATTAGTGATTTTTGAAAATTTCCATTTTAATTAAAATTTTTCATATTAATGAATTGCAAAATAGATAAAGGAAAATAAGAATTATTGTTTTGTCCAACTATCTCGTTTATTTGGTTCATTTCACAGTGAAAAAATTAACAAAGTCACAGGGACAAATTTTTTTTAACTTTAATTTAATGACCAAATAATTTAACTAAAAAAAATATTGGTGATTTTTGAAAATGATACCATTCATATTTATAAATTAATTTATATCCATATAAACTTCTTTAATATTAAAACTTTTGAATAAAATAATAATAAAATATTTAATAATGCATCATTATTTGGTTTTAAATGATATACCGGGTGACCCAGGAATACGGGTCATTTCCGGAATTTTGCGGAATTTTATTTTGGTAACATATTAATTTGTAACCTGGTTGTTATTACAATCATGAAAAATTCTTTTATCTTACAAATGTTAATTTAAATTGTTCAATCAATGTTTTTTTGATTCAAGAAAATTTTTAAGGAAATTATAGCAAAATTCTGCATATTTAAATTTAAAAGATATTTGTAGTTTGGAGAATTAATAAATTTAGCAACATTGCGAAATTCTTCGGTTTTTATGAAATTTGACAATTTCACAAAATCTCTAAATCCTCTTTATTGAAACAATTTTTATCATTTAGGACAATTTCTGTTACTTTTGCCATAAATTTCTCTAAAGCTGATGATTTTTTTTATAACCCAAAAAAATACGTTAAAAGAATCAGTGTTATTAAAATCGTCAAAAATTTTAATTATTTTTTTTGCCAATTTTAAAATTTAGAAAGATTTACAAAATTTTGAAAATTTAAATGTAAAAAATGTAAAAATTAGAAACTACTAATTTTTTTCTAATTTTTGCTAAATTTAGCAGCATTGCAAAAATCTCATGATTTTATAATATTTTATGAAATTTGACAACTTTACGAAATCTTAAAATTCTTTGACATTTATTTTTTAATATCAATTTTTCCCATTTAAACTTATATAAATCTGGTGATAAAAAAATACACAAAAGATGCTAATCTGCAAATTTCAAAATAAAAGAAATTTGAACTTTGACACTACAAAATTTTTCTGTAATTTTGGCAAACAGTCTCGAAATTTTTTATTAAATAAATTTTTCTCATTTTAGATAATCTTTTTACGACCTAAAAATCGGTGATATTAAAATCATCAAAAAATTTATTTTTTTTTACAAATTTCAAAATTTGCAAAAATCGTTAAATAATTTTTTTTCGGATTCTTAGAAAAAACTGCAAAGTTTTCCTAATTTTGCTAAACTTATCTGTCTTGCAAAAATTTTTGGATTTTATAAAATTTTCAAAATTTGACAACGTCACAAAATTTGAATTAAACTGACGAACTAATTATATACATAAAGAATATATTAAAGTTATGTTTATTAAATGGAACACTCCTTATTTTTTTTATATTGTTAAATTTTGAAAATCTGGATCGAGTATCGTTATTAACAACCTCGAAAACTTTTGAATTCCAAGTTACAAAAAGATTGAATGACTTTTTGCTGTATTGATTTCGCCATTTTGAATTTAAAAAATCTGAATTTGGTATCGATATAAGCGATCTTAAAAACTCTTTATTATAGAGTTATCTAAATGACTTTTTCAAAAATATGTCCGCCATATTGGATCTGCCATTTTTAATTTTGAAAATCTGAATTCGGTATCGTAATCAACGGCCTTAAAACCTTTTTATTAAAGAGTTTAAAAAAAAAATTAAATGACTTTTTCAAAAATATGTACGCCATATTGGATCCGCCATTTTGAATTTCGAAAATCTGATTATTTTGAAAATCTTAAATTTTCTTTATATTTTGACCAACTTTTTAGATTTTCCGACCATTGGGCGCTAGGATCAATTATTTTTTTTCCGGCATCAGTTCTCACTTATCGTGCGAGAGAAACTAAATAAACTTTTTGGGTGTTTTAATAGTGCCAGGATAGTCACAATGAAGAAATGGGGATTTCTAAAAAATTCCTTGTTTAGAAGTGATAATACAGGTAATAAACAGTATAAAATCTTGCTTATTGTTAAATAAAAACAAGTGAAAAACGACAATTTTCGAAAATTTAAAGTTACAAAGATAAATTTCTATATATGTATACCGGGTGGCTCAGGAGGTCGGGCCAAGTTCATTTCTTCAGAACGAATGAACGGATTATTTTAAAATTTGGGGTGATCATTCTAGACCTAATTTTGAATTAAGTGACATAAAAATTCAAAATGGCGGACTTACGGCCTCTTTGAAATTGACATAAAAACTGACTTTTCAAATGAAACACCCAGTATATTTTTACATATTTGGATTCTACAAGTCAAATGACGTATAATATTCATATGTCAAAAATGAGTTTGGATGTCAAAAATAAAAATTATTTTTAATCGAAATTTTTGTTATTTTTTTATTTCACAATGTTTTTTAAAAATCATTCCGATATTATGTGTTTCCCGTGTAAAAAAATTTAGTTTTCCATAAAAAATTTCTATGGAGTGCCAAAACACTAATAAAATAATAAATATTTAAATGTATACAAAAATAATATTTTTTAATAACATCTGGTCACCTTTTCAATGTCCACCACAAATAAACCTCAAAATAAATTGATTTTTACTAGTTTGTAAATCTATACTTATAAAGATAATACTTATTTTTATTAAATGCAAATTTGAAATGTTTCACTAATATATTTCTCCTCAATATATGACGCAATATTCTGTCATATGTTTAAAAATCGGAAAAACTGATCTAAGCAGATATATTTGAATGATATACTCTTGTTGGAATATTTATTTACCAATAGCTACCCTCTGGAATATGGAAGGCGAGCACATTCAAAAGACCTTTTCAATTTGAACACCATGGCAACTATTCATCTCATGCATGACAAAGAAATCCCAAATATATATGTAAGAACTATATGTATAGAGAAGGTTACTTTGTGGACAGTTTTATTTTACGTATTGTGGCAGAAAAATTTAACTTCATTTATTTTCTATATTTAACTAAAGCCAATTTATAATATATATTTCTGGACATTTTTTCTAACAATTAACCACTGTAAAAAATATGTAGTAGTTATAAAAAGTGTTTTATTAATTATAGTGATTAAAAAGTTCACTTTTGTCTTAAATAGATCCTAGAAAATGGAAATAAAAAACCGAATAACTTTCTTAGTAATACTCAAATCTCTTTTTACAGATTACAGAAAATAAACGAGAGTAATAATAATTTAACTTTTTTTTCATGATTAGGTTAGGTTAGGTAACTTTCAAGGTTGAAATAAATATGATTACGAATCGATAAATGTTTGGAAAAACTTACTACGACAGTCGACGTGTTAACACTAACCAATTATCGAAGGACCAAAACAGCGGCAACGCTGTTTAATTATTATTATATTATTACTAACTTATGAAACTCCGTTACATTAAAATCAGTAAATAATCGATTGTGTCGCCCCATAACTGCCCGGACGAGTATCCACGAATACTTTTTCAGATATTCAATGTTAAAGTTTCATATTTTGACATTTTTTTATTTTTGACAGTTGGAGAAATAATTTTGGCTGTTCTGAATAGAGTTTTTCAAGGACTTTCAAATGACATATTGCAAGTCAAATTCCGTGACATATTGCATCTGTCATTTTTTAATAGTGGCATTTCCGTTTGACAGATGTGGTACAAAAACTAATGGGTTCTTCCGACGGGTAACCCAAACACATATACCAAATTTCATTTCTATCGGATTAAAAGTGTGGCCTCGGAAGAATTCACACAGACAGACACACTTCCATCTGAAAATGGTATTAATCATCTCAGGTCACCTCAAATGGATATTTCCATCTTTATCTTCTCGGAGAAGGATCGGGAAAGTAAAACAAGTGTTTTAAAGTGAACTGTAAGGTTTATTTTCTCACCCATTTATTTGCAAATAAATTATAAAAATCACATTATTATTTATCACACTGTAAAAACACCATTAAAGCAATTATTGGTACTTACTTTCACTATATAACTAATTACATTAAGTACTGAAACCTCAGAAAATGCTATTTAAATTATATGAACAAATATGACTATAGTAATGTAGTTAATGGTAAAAAAAGCACAGCCTTGGCTATTTTAAACGACTTCTCTCTATGAGAGTTAGTGAAACAGTGGTCTGTATCTGGTTATTTTGTTTACACAAACCATAAAATATTTTGATTAGAATACATGTATAATAGTTTGAAAATGTAATAGCAATAATTTTAAATTGCAACTATACAGGGTGAATTGTAATAAAAGAGACAATTTGAACGGTATAAAGTATTGTATAGTTTTATTAATGATAAACGAATTTAGCAAAAATTGGTTATTTTGAAAAAAATACTTGGTATTACAATAAATGGTGTGCCAAATTGTCTCTTTTTTTACTATTAAAAGGAAATTATATTTTGACATACATTTTGCAAAAAATGGTCTAAAACAAATGACAAGTTTTTTTTTCTATAGGACGTTCAATTTATAATGTCAACCGAAACGTGTTTTGTTTCGTAGTACAGTTCGTACACATTATGAACTAAACGTCAAGTAGAAAAAAAAGTGTCATTTGTTTTAGACTATTTTCTTAAAATGAATTTCAAAATTTAATTTCCTTTTAATAGTAAAAAAAGAGACAATTTGACCGACGATTTTTTGTTGTATCGAGTAATTTTAAAAAATAGCCAATTTTTGCTAAATTCGAGCTTTAATATCTTTTTTTATATACACTGTACAGGATATATATATAATACATTTTTGAAAATGGTATTTTGTAGTTGTTTTTTAAGTATTACAAAATACGGGGTATGTTAAAAAAGTATGTTAAATCTTAAAATAATGAAAAATCGATTCTTTAACTTCTCAAAAACTTATCATTATTTTTTGTTGGTACCATGGAAGCTTTTACTTAAGGCATCGAGATCTTCAACATATGCAAAATTCAGCAAATTTGACCGAAAGCCAGTTAAAAAGTGCGGTATCCTTTAGAAAAATTAAATTTTTGCACTTTTCTTATTCTTTTATTTAATAAATATTAATATTCAATCTGATTAGATTATCTTTACTTTGGACGTATCCCAGTTTCGGATGCAGGATATCCTAATAAATAATGATAAGCGAATCTGATTCGCCTTGTATATGACGGATGGATATAATACGAAGAGGGACGGTGAGGAATAAAGGCAAAGAAAGGAAACGGATAGTGGATCGGGATTTTTCTTATGCAAAGCCTCCAAGACCGCAACAGTTCAGTCAACATGAGCAGTTGTTTGCCGGTCTGCGGAGACGGCATAGCCTTAGGGGCGGCTGGCCAGTCCCGGGAGAATTGTCTTTCCGCCCCGTTCTTGCCTTGCTTGCCCGCCTTCCTGCCTCTCACGGTATTAACTTTAGCCAGAAATGTATACATATATCAGAATCCATCGGGTTTTCACGAAAAAGCTTGCTATATGATACTTTTCGAAATCGAACTGAGCTGTTGCGGTTTACTTTATAGGTAGATTCACTCGAGGAGAAATGATATAAAATAACATAACAAACATCGGTTTTAATAATAATATATTAAATATTAAAAATTAATAATAAAAATCTAAAGAAGTAGAATAAATAATCAATAGGAAAATGTAAATCAAAGTAAATATTAAAATATCTTAATGTAATGATTTATATTAAACATCGAACGCACCTCGTAATATTTTTTTTTAAACCATAAATATCCAAAATTTTATAGAGGATAATTTGCATAATCCATTTAAATTACAGTCTAGTATGGACCTAAAAAAAACTAAAAAAGAGCCGTTGCCAAGGGCGTATATAACTTTTTTCCTGGGGGGTAATCAAACTTTTAGACAAATATATTTGTCCGTTTCTGCATTTCATATATTTTATTTCTTTTTCGTGCTATTTTTTGGTATCCTGTGGTAATTATCTACGCCATGCTAGTGAAAAATAAAGAACTTTTTGGAAAAAATGACAAAATTTTCTTACTAAGAAAAGATATTAATTTGAAAAACATAATAAGACATCCACGTACCACACTTATAAAGGTTAGCGTAAATTTAATTCAAAACTATTGGGATTTCATAAACCGTTACAGATTCAAAGTTGGTTAAATGGGGAAAAGATGTGTATTTTCAAAACGCTTTAAATGATTTTTTCCGAATTAAATAATCAGAACCGGTTTTCGAGAACCGAAATTAATGTTTTTGGTTTTATTATATTAATTAAAGATAGAAAACACTTTGTAAAGTTTTTTTTGAAGGACAAATGTCTATTAACATAGCGTATCTAATTTTTTGACTAATCACCCTCAACCATTTTTTTTTAATACGGACCTGTACTTTTTATTTAATTTTTGAAATCTCATTTTCTCCATCCAACCATTAAGTGTTTTATCGTTAATTTTGATTGTTCTCAAATATCTCGGAAACCGGATCTGATAGTATAATTTTAAAAATACGCATTTTTTTATATCTATAACAGTTTACGAAATTTCAATAAGGTTCAATTAAATTAGCGCCACCCTGTATAATATATCCGTTATTATAAAATTCTCAATAATAATAGAGTTGTCAATCATCTGTTTAATTAATCATAAACAACATCAAAGTGAACTCTTTGTACTGCAATGTTTTGATTCAATCACGATAGGATTTAATTAATTGTCAATGATTTATTATCTCGTCCTGATGTCAAATCCAAATTGAAAAAATATTTTTCTATAAATGATTCAGTCAACGATAATTAAAGGTATAATTCTACTTGGAGATGAAATTCAAAATAACATAAACCTGAACATAAGAGATTCCGAGTATATAGAAGATGCGACAAATAAATTAATCAATACAATACAAGGAGCGGCAATAGCTATTTGTATTACTAGGAAGGAAAGTGCCACTTTTCCTCCAGCAGGATGTAGGTTAGGCACTTTACTCCCGTGTAATACATATGATTTTTCCCCCTAACCAATTATTAAACCTTTTTTTTGAAAATTTATTTACAGCACAAATAACGAATTTATCAATATATGCGATATAATTAAGTAAACAAGTATTGTTTATTAAACGTTTGTTCTTTAATAGTAGGTGGCGTATTTGTCAATTCAAAATCACTTGAATCGCTTTCTATTTTTGAAAAATGCAATTGATATTAATAAACGTAGCGACTTTGCACTCTTAGGGCCAGTTTTTCAATTATGGTTTAAACTAAGTTCAGCATATGAACTTGGTTCAGTTGAAAGATGGTGTATTTCAAATGAAGTTCTAGTCTGAACTTTGTTTAAACTAGCCGAAAAATTGAACCGTCAAAGTTGGACGTTTAAACTAGGATCAATAACGATTTTTGACATTGACATTATAGTATATTTCATTAGGAGTCCAGAAAACAGGCCTTTTCCGTGCGAGCGTGACAAATTCCCGTGTGAGGAATGTTTGTTTATGTGAACAGAAGAAAAATAAAATTAAACTCTTATTGTTTATGAATGATATAAAAATTACCAAATCCGGAGGGTGTGTAACACGGTTCTTACTTTGGACGGTAAAGGCTGGTTTGTTGACGATTCTGGACTCCAGTACAATTTTAATTGGCTTCGCTTCCTTCAGCTTAACTTATCTCTAAAGGTCGAGGGGACTGCCACTGGAACTCCAATTGGATCGGCCACAGCAAACTCGTAGTTCGGGCTGCCACTGCTAAAAATTCCAATATTTAGAAGAAGACTTCCTTTCATCAAACACAATTATGCAAATCAAATCTTTAAACTACATAATTATTGGTTAATATTATATCATATATCAGATAATTTGTATCATAATAATAATTTACATTACTTAAATTTTAGGGACCTTATTTAAATGTTTTTTATAAAGACTTCTACATGAAACTGTTATATATACGTAATTTACTTCACATCGACAACACTGTTATGTCGTTCATCAGATTGCTAAGGCGTTGCCATGTGTTTTAAAATTTATTTTCTCTCATTTTTTGTCATGCAATAAAAAGAGAACATCTGATAAATACTTCGTATGGAAAAGGCAACGTCGCTTATATGTTAAACGATCAGTGCTTAGTTAGGGCGTGGCTTTGAGATCATGTGCGGTACATATTGGCGGGAACGGGAATACATGGTAATTTATTTTATTTATTGTTTTTGATTGTCCAAAGGCATCATTATTCTGAAGCGGAATTTAATTTAATAAAAAATGTATACGACGGTATTTGAGAAAATTTTTCAGGTTATTCAGTGTATCAGGCGGTAAAATTTTATGGGAAATTAACGTTAGCGAAACAAGTAAGCGAGTGACTCCATCTTGGGGATTTACAACTGGTACGACTGGCCTTATTTTCGAAGTATCTCACATTTCCATAATTTTAATTTAATTCTACTTCAGTGCCGTGTGCGATTTTATTTATATATTTGAATTATTATGGAAAAAAAGTAACTTTGTTACAAACAAAATAATATTGTGGTTTAATTTCAAATGCGTACTTTAATAATTATAAATAAAAAAACTGAGCGTAAAAAAAATTATATAATTATTTTTAGCCCATCTATCAGCTTTCAAATTTCGACCCCTGTGTATTTAACAAATGACATCTGATATTTTAAAAACGAGAAAAATATTTTAACATCCCCTCAATTAACATCATGTATATAGGGATATAATCAATTATTAACAAAATTGAAAATAAAACGAATTTTTGTTTAGCTGTTATATCGTTTTGTTACAGTTGATCTTCTACAAATGTTGGAATTTAATGTGACTGTAACCTTTCCGGCTGCCCCTTTGTTGACAGTTATCCTGGCTCTTGTTGGTAAGTTCGTTTTTTTTATTGTGTAAAATGAATTGACAAAATCAATACCAGGTGGAAGAGAATATGTTTTTACTAAAATACCTGTAATTACCACAACAGGAATATGTTTACCTCTTGTAATACATTACAGATTATAATTTATTGCTTTACTTTTTTAAATATTCTATTTTTAGTGTAAAAAAGCATTTTTTAATTATTTTTGATTATAAAACGCAGAATTATATTATAAAAAAATAAACAAAATTTTTCTAAATGGGAATTTACAGTGTGTTTATCGATATGGTCACTAAACCAAAGACATTGTAATAATTTATCAACTGCACCTGGATTTTTTAATCCTTCCAAAATAGGACCCTGCACCACGTTGTTGAAATCAAAACAGATCATTTCCCACGTTAATAAGAAATATGTATTAAATTTTAGAAAGCCCCACGTTGGACGCCATTTGTACTGATACATTAATAAAAACCTCAATTTTGGAGTGGGTTTAAAAAAAAATAAACATTACAAAAGAATAAATATAAAAATAAATTTTAAATCCGGTCCACTTCTTTTTTTTAGGCTCTTCTGACAAATTTTCCATCAAATCTTTTATCAGTCTTCCTTCTTCAAACCCGCATCGTCTATTTATTTCCTCAACCTTTATCCTATCTTCCTTTTTCAAAATTCCACTCAAAAAAAATCATCTCCATCATACCAATCAGCCTTCCAAAATAAAATTTTCCCTTCAAATTTTACAATTTTTTTTTATAATTGACTGTCAATAAATTCTTGTAACATTACTTTTCTAAAAAAATGTGTGACATCCCTGTTTATTATTTTTTTTTATCTATTTTTTTTTTGCCCAAAATAAAATTTTTTCTTACTTGATTAATAAAAAAATTTCTTCCAATCTTGCCATTTACTTATTACCTAAATTTTCTTATAAAAAAAAATTTAAATAGAGTATTTCATTACAATATAGGGTGTCCCAAATAAGAGTGATCGATTTTAAATGTAAATGCACAATGTATTAATTGTTCTAAAAAAATCGGGTTTTCACTAATTGTTTTCGTTTACCCAAAAGTTTTTTATGAAGTTTATTTACATTTTATCTCATCATTACAGGGTGATCTACTAATTTTTTTCAAAATTAATGGAAAAAAATAAGTATTATTTTAAATGGAACAACCTGTATGTTTTGATGGTATTTAAAAGGTGCGATTTTTTTGCAATTTATACAATTTTTTTGACATTTTGTAAGATTTTTTTGTGATTTTTTGCATTTTTTGCCATTTTTTGTATTTGCGATTTTTCAATTATTTTTCCCAATGTTTCATAATTTTTTCTATCAATTTTTGTTTCTGATACTTTCCATTTTTTTCAGTTTTTTCTTCGTTTTTTGCAGTTTTTTGCCATTTTTTCGTTGTGTATATTTTAATTTTTTCCGATTGTTTTTTGTTTCCCAATTATTTTCGATTGTTTGCAATTTATGTAATTTTTGACATTTTTTTTCTGATACTTTCCATTTTTTCGGTTTTTTTTTGCGTTTTTTTTTGCAATTTTTTGCAATTTTTTCAATGTTTCTGTTTATTTTAATATTTTCTGTTTGTTTTTTGTTTTCTAATTATTTTCGTTTTTTTGCAATTTATCCAATTTTTGACATTTTGTAAGATTTTTTTTTTCAATTTTTTTTCGACTTTTCAATTTTTTTGCAATATTTTTTGCCATATTTTGTGTTTTCGATTTTTCAATTTTTCCCAATGTTTCATGATTTTTTCTTTCAATTTTTTTTTCTGATACTTGACTTTTTTTCGGTTTTTTTTTCTTTTTTTTGCAATTTTTTTGCGATTTTTTCGTTGTTTCTGTATATTTCAATTTTTCCGATTGTTTTTTGTTTCCTAATTATTTTCGATTTCTTGCAATTTTTGTGAGTTTTCGCGTTTTTTTCGGTTTTCGCGAATTTTTCATTTTTTTGCGGATTTTTTGCAATTTTTGCGATGTTTTTCAATTTTTCTTATCTTTTCGTTTTCTTGTCTAATTTTTTCAGATTTTTTGCCTTTTTTTATTTGTTTTCAAATGTTTCCTGTTTTTTTTTATTTTTCCGATTATTTGCGATTTTCTGCCATTTTTTCAGATTTTTTCCGATTATTTGCCATTTTTTCAGATTTTTTTGGTTTTTTTTTTGGTAGTTTTTTGCCATTTTTTTTCGGTTTTTTTGACATTTTTAATAACTTCAAATGTTTCCTGTTTTTTTTTCAGATTATTTGCGATTTGCTGCCATTTTTGCGATTTTTCCGATTATTTGTCATTTTTTGAGATTTTTTGCAGTTTTTTGAGATTTTGCGAATTTTTTACATTGTGTGTGATTTTTTAATTTTAGATTTTCAAATTTTTTGTAAAATTTTTATTTAATGTCCTTTTTCCATAAGGAAAAAATGCAGTGTTTCTTGAAATTTCGAATATCTTTGTTGATAGGAAAGCAAAAGATATCAAAATATACAGAGTGTTCCATTTAAAATAACACATATTTATCCCATTTATTTTGACCAAAATTAGTAGATCAACCTTTATTGACGGGATAAAATGTAAACAAAATTCATAAAAAATTTTTGGGTAAAAGAAAACAATTAGTGAAAACCCGATTTATTCAGAGCAATTAATACGTTAAATCGATCACTCTTATTTGGGACACCCTGTATATTGTAAGATTTTTAGCTTTTATTTTATTTTTCTATAAGGATAATAACTAAATTTTTAATCGAAGATAAATTTAGCTAAACTGACTTTTATATAAATACATTAATAACATACTACCCAAATCTGTTGAAAAAATATCTATATAAATTGTAAATTAAAGATATTTATTTATAAATAAATTCACTAAAGATTAATAAGTAAAAAAAAAAAGTTAAAAAAAAATGGCAGCTGGTAGTTTTTCTCGAAGCCAATATTTGTGAGAGATAATTATTCCTGATTTAGATAAATTGTTTGCTTACTTAGTGTAGGCTCAGAAAATTGCAGGAAAATACGACTTGAATTTACAAGTGGCTTTGTCTCGCGCAAAATTAATGACTACACCAAACTAAGTCAACCGCTACAGATTAATAACCGATCATTACTTTTGTTTACTTTTAATTTGGCTAAGTTTCACTGGAATATAAAATGAAAGTAAGAAAAGTACAAACAATTTCGCAAGTCATCCACTAAAATATCATCTGTGACAAATAAATGTGTATTGTTATTTTAGTACGAGGTTAAGTTAAAAAGTTCTTCTGATATCTGTTAAATAGTCTCAAACTATATTAAACAACGACCTTTATAATTATATTTATAATCTGGATATGCCACCATATAATTTGTAATACAGACATATTTTTTTTAATATAGACCTCAATAGTATTTTGTACAACCCACTAAAGTGAAAAACTAAAAAATATTAAAAAAAAATTACAGTCACCAGGTTTGAATCGATGACCTTCGTATCTAAAAGCGAGAGCGTTAGCACTGGGCTGTCACGGATTTATTATAAAATTATATAAAACTAATTGGCACCTTCTATTTTTAAGTAGGTCATATTTATATTTAGTTTTTGGTTTTTGGGGTAGTTGTTTTGACAGGTTATTTAAAATTAAAAAAAAAGTAGGTGGTGGGTTACTAAATGTGAACTCTGATTGGTGGATTTCAGCTCACGCTTATGAAATTATATCCGTTTAGTAGGCTGAAATTGCCTGACAATATCCATGTGGGTGTAGAAAAATAGTTTTATCCATTATCAGGAAAACAATTTTTTAATTTTTTAAAAACATCCTCTTCTTTTGTTTTTTTTTCTGCTTTTTTTATTTCCTATGCATCAATGTAACCTATTTTTTTTCCGAGATTTATAGGTCCGGGGATCTAGCAGGCTACTCCACTGGTCCTGTATCATGTTAAAACAAATTACTTAACAATTTTTTTCAAAATATAAAAAAAAACGATTGTAGAAATAATTTATAACACTATAACTAACCCAGGGATATCAGATACAAATTTGGATTTTTTTTACTAATAATTTCAAGAGTTCTCTTTGTCTAGAAATGACACCAAATTTAGATTTTTAAATGGGACACCCTATATATTATTATTATTATTACATATTATTACAGATTGTCAAGAACACCGCTTTTCAGGTTTTTCAGAATATATTGTTTCGCTAAACTTATAAAAGGATGTTTTTCAGTTTTTTCCTGTATTCCAGATACTTTTCGGAATATATTGTCTCGCTGAAGTTATAAAAGGATGTTTTTTCAGGTTTTTCACTTTTATTCTTATTTTTAAACTTATTCAAAAAAGTTAAATTATATCGAGTTAAAATTTATTTTTTACTTCTTAGTTCATGCTATAACAGCTTTTTTTTCAGATTTTTTAAACTTGTTATTTTATTTTTTTTTTGTCAAAAAATAAATTCGAATGTAAAAGAGGAAACTTTAGCATTTCCTATGTAACAATAAACGCGGCGATATTATTGTATCCGTTAACATAAGTTAAAAATAAAAAAAAACTATTTTTATTATTTTTTCTTTGTGATACATTTTTTATCGAAATTTTGATTTACATTTTTTGCAAATGTTATCTGCCTCTTTTCTAATTTTTTCAAATTTTATCTGATTCGTTCAAATTTTTTCTATCTTTTTTTCTAATTTTTCCTAATTTTTTCTTATTTTTATGATTTTTCCGATTTTTTATGTTTTCTAATTCTTTCAGATTTCTTATAATTTGCATTTTTTTATAATTTTTTTAAATTTTATCTGATTCTTTCAGATTTTTTTCTAATTTTTTGAAATTTTATCCGATTCTTTCCGACTCTTTTATTTTTTTCTAATTTTTTCTATTTTTTTCTATTTTTTTGTAATTTTTCTAGTTTTTTTCATATTTTTACGACTTTATTTTTTCTGATTTTTTCTAATTTCTATTTTTGTCTGATTTATTCAAATTTTATCTGATTCTTTCAGATTTTTTCTATTCATTTCCTAATTTTTTCCATTTTTTATTGAAATTTTAAAATAAAATTTTTTTATTGAGATTTTTTAAAGACTAAAAAATTATAATACTACATTCGGTAACGTATAAAAAAATCCTTATGGTCCTGTAAAGACGTTTCCCATTTTTTTCTTATTTTTACCTTTTTCCCGATTTTTTATTTTTTCTGATTCGTTCAGATTTTTTCTAATTTTTTTCAAAATTTTTTTCCAATTTTTTTTTAATTTTTTAAAATTTCATCTGATTCGTTCAGATTTTTTTATAGTTTTATCAATCAGATTTTTCCATTTTTTTCTAATTTTTTCATTTTTTTTGTAATTTTTTTCATATTTTTACGATTTTTAATTTTTTCTAATCCTTTTAGATTTTTTCCAATTTCTATTTTTGTCTAATTCATTTAAATTTTATCTGATTCGTTCAGAATTTTTCTATATTTTTTTAATTTTTTCCATGTTTTATTGAAATTTTGATTTACAATTTTTTTATTAGTTTTTTTAAAGATTAAAAAATTATAATACTACGTTCTGTAATTGATAAAAAAAAAATCCCAATGATCCTGTAAATGGCATTTCCCGATTTTTTCTTATTTTTACGTTTTTTCAATTTTTTTTATTTTTTCTGTTTCTTTCAGATTTTTTTCAAATTTTATCTGATTTCTTACCTAACCTAACCTAGATTTTTTCTATTTTTTTTAAATTTTTCCTAATTTTTTTATTTTTACGATTTTTTATTTTTTCTGATTTTTTCAGATTTTTTCTAATTTTTATTTTTGTCCAATTTATTCAAATTTTATCTGATACTTTCTAATTTTTTCCATTTTTTTAATGAAATTTTAAAATGCAATTTTTTTATTGAGCCATTTTAAAGATTAAAAAATTATAATAGTACGTTCACTAACGTATAAAAAAATCCTAATGATCCTGTACAGGACATTTCCCAATTTTTTCTTATTTTTACCATTTTCCCGATTTTTTATTTTTCTGATTCAGTTTTTTTTCTAATTTCTGTTTTATTCTAATTTTTTCAAATTTTATCGGATTCTTTCAATTTTTTTCTGATTTTATTTAATTTTATCTGATTCATTCAGATTTTTTTAATTTTTTTTATATTTTTTCTTTTTGTAATTTTTCCTAATTTTTTCTTATTTTTACGATTTTTTCTGATTCTTTCAGATTTTCTGGATAATTTTATTTATCCAATTTAAACGAACCTTCTGTTGGTTTAATTTTACAAAATTGTAATTACCTAATTGTGAATAAATATTTTTTAAGTTCTTCAAAAATGATAGATAGTAACGACATCTATAGTAGGTTGATGGGAACCAACGGACATAGCTATCTATCAATTTTTCGACCAATGTAATGTTCTCTAAAATAGTTAATACATACACAAAAATATGAAATTAAAATATTATTTTTGGGGTAATTGTAATTAAAATATTATAGATTTGATTAGCTGGATGCGACTCGTGATAATAGACGGATTTGAGAAGATGAAAATGTATTCCGGTGCGTTAATAGAATCCGCGTAAAACGTGCGAAATGTTGAAAAGTTTCTTGCCTGTGATGAGAACACATTTCCTTCGGGTATTCCTTTCTGCGAGAACAATATGAAATGGCAGGCCGAATAATATCGACGATGTTTTATACGTTCCGAAATATGCTTTGTGAGGTGTTTTTGTTTGGTTATGTAAAGGAAGGAGGAAATTTAGAGTCCATTATTCAAAATTGAAAGCACAAAAACAATTCCAAATAATAAATTATTTATGTATTCGCCTCAAGTAAAATGAGACCATAATTAACGCGCGAAGGTAAAGGATGTATTTTTTGATTTAAATTTAATTTTATTTGTTGTTTTAATTTAATAAATTAACATAAAAATTGGAATGGAAGACTGTATGTCAAAATTTAAAATATCTGTATGTAAAAATAGCTAAAAAATGAAATCTGAACATGTACTGTTTATTTTTTCGCAGACTGAAATTTTATGTTGAAATTCGCTTTTTTGAGTATTTTACGAATGTTTTACATAGAAAAAATTAAAAATCAAAAAAGAGGGAAAAATAGAAAAAAAAACAGGAAAAAATTGGAAAATAGTAGAAAAAAGGGAAAGAAGAAGAATAAACAGAAAAAAATGGGAAAAAACAGAATAAAGCCTAGGAAAAAAATCGGTGAAAATAAGAATTAACAGAAACAAAATGGGAAAACATGAAAAAAAAAATAGGAAAAAATACAAGAAAATAAAAAAAACTGCAAAAAATAGAAAAGTAAATTATACGAAAAAATAGGAAAAATTAGAATAAATAAAAAAAATAGCAAAAGGAAAATAAATTAAAAAAATGGAAAAAATAGAAAACAAATAATAAAATAGGAAAAAATAGAAAAATAAATTGTAGGAACAAAATAGGAAAGAAGAAGAATAAATAGAAAAAAAATAGAAACAAAAACAAATGAATTGTACGAAAAAACGGTTTAAAAGAAGAATAAATAGAAAAAAAGAAACAATTAAAAAAATACGAAAAAATAGAAAATAAAGTGTTCCAAGTATGAGTATTCGTAATTTCAAAAATACGAAAAATAGGAAAACATATAAATTTTCAGAAAATAAGAAGGAACAGGAACACCCAAAATAAAAATGTGAAAAAATAGAAAAAATAGAAAAATATTGGAAAAAATAGGAAAAAAGTAGGAAAAAGAAGAATACATAGAAAGAAATAGAAAAAATTAGAAAAAATTAAAACAGAAAGATGGGCAAATAGGTAATAGAAAAGTAAAGTGTAGGAAAATATGAAAAATAGTAAAAATATAAAATTTTGGAAAATAACAAGGAATAGGAAAACCCAGAAAAAAATGTGAAAAAATTGGAAAAAATATGAATAAATAGGAAAAAAAATAGGAATAAGTAGGAAAAAATAAAAATTCAGAAAAATAGAAAAATAGGAAAAAATAAATATTTAAAAAAATTAGAAAAATATACGACTAAATAGGAAAAAGAAGAATACATACCTACAAAGAAATAGGAAAAATTTGAAAAAATTAAAAGAGAAAAATGGGCAAAATAATAGAAAAGTAAAGTGTAGGAAAATACGAAAAATAGTAAAAATATAAAATTTTGGAAAATAAGAAGGAACAGGAAAACCCAGAAAAAAATGAAAAATTTGGAAAAAATGGGAATAAATAGGAAAAAATAAAAATTCAGAAAAAATAGATGAATACTAATAAATAGGAAATAAGGAAAAAATAAGAATTTAGAAAAAATAGAAAAATATAGGAATAAATAGGAAAAACGTAGGAAAATGAAGAATACATAGAAAGAAATAGGAAACATTTGAAAAAATTAAAAGAGAAAGATGGGCAAATAATCGAAAAGTAAAGTGTAGGAAAATACGAAAAATGGTAAAAATATAAAATTTTTAAAAATAAGAAGGAACAGGAAAACCCAGAAAAAAATATGAAAAAATTGAAAAAAAAATAGGGATAAGGAAAAAATAACAATTCAGAAAAAATAGAAAAATATAGGAAAAAAATAGGAGAAAGAAGAATACATAGAAATAAAAAATAATTAGAAAAGATTTAAAAAGAGAAATGGAAAAAAATAAAGTGTAGGAAACAAAAATAAGAATAAATAGAAAAAATAGGAATAAATATGAAAAACTAGAAAAAGAATGGAAAACATACGAAAATATAGGAAAATTAAGTGTTGAAAAGTTTGAGTATTCGTAATTTTAACAAATACGAAAAAATTGCTCCAATAATTGGATTACTTAGCTTAATTATCAAATAATCAAAAAAATTATATACCATTATTTTCATATATTTTAATAAGTTTGTTATATTATCTAACATTTTTTATTAAAACAAATCTGCAATTTTGAAATAATTCGTTTTCCATCCCGCCTAATTTTGTACCGTTTTACAATTGTATTTTATTCGACTACATACCTACCTACCGAGGTTTATACTTTACAATAATAAAATTTCAAAGCTTATAACAAAAATTTCTGCCTTGGATTTATTTGTCTTGTTTGTCGGCTCGACCGACGGAATTCAACTTTGCTTTTAATATTATTACAGCACGCTTTTATCCCTCCAGTAGCGTATCTGGAACAAAACGGTAGAGAGTGTTTTAATTACATTTTCTCATAAAAATATTGTATTCTCAATATTGAACTTGTTTATAAAAGGACAAAGTAGAAAATCAGGAAAGAAAAAACTCGATCAAACAGTATTATTAAAATATTAGACCGTTATAATGCCCGCGCGGGCATTAAGTACAAAATACGCAATAATATTTTTTTTGTTCTTCATATGTGGCGAGAAATAAAAAAAACGGTACACATATTTATATCTTCCAATAATTACCCAATGATATGCAAAAATACCCAAAAATATAAAATTCCCCACAAATCAGCAACACTGTTTCATTACTAACTGACTAACTGACTGACTGAGCTACGCGAAATAAGATTATTTAATCGAAAAAAAAAATAAAAACCATTGAAAAATATACTAAAAATATTTTGGTATCACTGGAACTTTGTGTTAATTTAAATAATATATCAATAAACATCATTATACTAATTTTCAAAAAATAAAAAAAAACTAAATTTTCAGAAATTTAATAATTCGAAAATTTCAAAAATATATCAAAAAATTCGAAAATTCAAAGAAATAAATTAAAATTTTTTTGAAAATTTCTAAAATATATCGAAAATTTCCAAAATTTTTGAACGTTTTGAAAATTGCAAAAAAGTATTCAAAATAAATATAATTTTAAGAATACATTTTAAGAATTTTAAACACATTTTAAAAAAATTAAAAACTTAAAAGATTAAAAGAAGAAACGGAATTTTAACAAATTTAAAAATTTCAGAAGTATATAAAAAATTTCAAAGTACATCAAAAAAATGTTAAAATAAGCAAAAAAAGCTATATTTTAAGAAATTTAATAATTCGAAAATTTATCAAAAAATTCGAAAATTAAAAAAAAATTAAAATGCAAATGTCTAGAAATTAAAAAAAAGTTCTTAAATATATCGAAAATTTCGAAATATATAAAAAAATCTAACGTTTTGACAATTGCAAAATAAAAATTTCAAAACAAATATAATTTTAAGAACAAAAACTAAAAAATAAAAATAAAAAATTAAAAGATTAAAAAAAAACCGAATTTAAAGATTCAAAAATTTCAGAATTATGACAAATTTTCAAAAAACATCAAAAAAATATGTTAAAAAAAATTATTTTAAGAAATGTAATTATTTGAAAATTTCAAAAATGTATCAAATAATTTCAAAAAACATCAAAAAAATATGTTAAAAAAATGAAATTAAAAAAAAAACTAAATTTTAAGAAATTTAAAAATTCGAAAATTTCAAAAATGTATCAAAAAATTCGAAAATACAATAAAATAAAAATGTCTAGAAATTAACATTTTGCTAATTTCTAAAATATATCGAAAATTTCCAAATATGTAAAAAAAAACGAACGTTTTGAAAATTACAAGATAAAAATTTCAAAATAAATATAATTTTAAGAACAAATTTTAAAAATTTTAAAAACATTAAAAAAAAATTAAAAATTAAATGATAAAAAAACCTAATTTAAACATTCAAAAAATTCAGAATTATCTAAAATAATTTCAAAAAATAGAAAAATATGTTAAAAAAAAATAAATTTTAAGAAATATATTAATTTGAAAATTTCAAAAAACATCAAAAAATTCCAAAATTCAAAAAAATAAAAATAAAAATGTCTAGAAATTAAAATTTTTTGATAATTTCTAAAATATATCGAAAATGTCCACATATATTAAAAATTTCGAACATTTTGAAAATTTCGAAATAAAAAGTTCAAAATAAATAGCATTTTATGAATACATTTTAAGAATTTCAAAAACATTTAAAAAAATTAAAAAATTAAAAAAATCAAATTTCCACATATATTAAATATTTAGAAAATTTGAAAAAAAAATAATTTATATTTTAAGAATTTCAAAAACATTTTAAACAAATTAAAAAATTGATAGATTAAAAAAACCGAATTTTAAGATTCAAAAATTTCAGAAGTAAATAAAAAATTTCAAAAAATACCAAAAAAATTTATCAAAGATTTTCAAAAAACATCAAAAAAGATGTTAAAAAAAACTAAATTTTAAAAACTTTAGTAATTCTAAAATTTCAAAAATTTATCAAAAAATTCGAAAATTCAAAAAAATAAAAATTAAATGTCTAAATCAAAAAATTTTGATAATTTCTAAAATATATCGAAAACTTTCAAATATATTAAAATTTCGAACGTTTTGAAAATTGCAAAATAAAAATTTCAAAATAAATATAATTTTAAGAATAAGTTTAAGAATTTCAAAAATATTTTAAAAAATTTGAAAACTAAAAAAATAAAAATCCAAATTTTAAGAAATTCAAAAATTTCAGAACCATATTAAAAATTCAAATATATTAAAAAAATTAAAAATATCCAAAATGTGTCGAGAATTTTAAAATCAAAAATTTCAAAAAACAAAAAAAATATTAGAAAATTTCAAAAATTGCAAAGAATTAAAAAAACCCAAAATTTAAAAAAAATCAAAGCTACATTTTCCTTGCAGAATTATTCATTCATTTACTTTCCTAATCTTTCCTATTGTTCTCCCTCCAACTTTTATTCTCTTGTGACTTTTCCTGTAATTTCCTTTGTTTTCCCATTTTTTTTCGATGTTCTTATTTGTTTTGGTTGGTTTGTAAATTTATCATAACCTTTGAACACATTTTTCCTTTATTTGTCATATGTCACGATGTCAAATGTCACTGTAATTCTTCTTTTTCTCAATACCTGTACCTGCACTTTATCTAGCACCTCTCAATTTTTCTGGTTTAGAGTTCCCTAAAATCGGGTATGGTCCAGTGTGTAGAGTACCTTAATAAAATTGTCATTTTCTATTTAATAATACTACGGAATTTAATATATATTTTTGCTTCCCCGCTATATTCTGGATCTATGTACATCACTGGTTTTTGCGTTTTCGCCTCATCATCCCTGCATCAAGATTGCCAACCGCCCGCCCATCGGGAGCTTCCAGTTATAAATAAGTTAATAATTCATTTGCTTGTTCTTGGCAAAACTTTAGGGATGATTTTCGATAATCAGGTCGTAGACGGAGCAACGCGGTCAGAGGGAAGAGTAAAGACTGTGCTGTAGTAACTAAATAATTGGAAATATTCGTTCGAGGTGTAATACAGAAACAGCGAAAATCACAAAAATAAATAATAATAAGTATTAAAAAAAATAATAGTGGATGGTACACTATTGATAAATCTAAAATTTTGGGACGGGTTCTATAAAATAAAAAATAATAAAGCTTACAAAAATTATCAAAAAAAATTAGAAATATGTATCCTATATATTTTCTCTTTTTTTTGCTTTATTGGCTTCTAAATCTGGATACAAATTTTCTAATCCTCTAATTTTATTTAATAGCAAATAACTAATTCTTGAAAAAAAAATTGAAAAATTTAAAAAAAAATTATTGGAAAAATTTCAATTTTTTCGAATAGGGCTTTTTTTCGCTGACGGAAACGGGCCAGTTTTACTTTAATTTTCTTCTTTAGTGACTTAAAATATTTTTTTATATATATTTTTGTACTTTTTAAATTTATAAAATAAAATTCATCCTCTAATATTATTGGTATGTAATTTTTCCTTTTTCCCCTCTTCTTACAGGATTCAAAATATCATTCTTACATATAAAACTTATCGTGATTTTTCAAAAATATTTTATATCTGACGTGTCTGTTTAAAATTTTTTTTCTTACTTGATTAATTTCATTTCTTTTAACAATTAAATCATAAAATTCAATAATTCATACAAATAATTTCATTACAAGTTCCCAAAACATTTGAAATTGTTCAATGGAGAAGTTCAATATTTTTTTAAAATGAAACTGAAAATTAAAGCAAAACTGAACAAAAGTGTGAAAGTGAAATTAAGATATCTGAAAAACTAGCAGAGTTATAACATGTTAAAGTTTGACTTAATAAGTTTGTTCCGTCCTGACGTCATCTATCCTAACTAGTATACGAGACGGGATAATTGTAAACAAAGCGACGTTCCTCTCTTCTTTATTCCCGTTATTTCTCTTTATTAGTCTAAGAGCCAGAGCAAACAAAGTAGGTTCATAATGCATGTTCCAACAATAAAATCTCTTCTCTAGAACATTGCAGAAAGTTAATAAATTACGATGACACAAATAAAATAAAATAGTCAGACATGCGTCAATCGTGTCGTGGCATATAGAATAAAGATTTTTCTTTATAGTACGGCGCTTCGGCTATGCGGATACGTGACGTCACACACACCACAACCGCGCTAAAAATCATCAACTTCAATATTATATTGCTCGGTTATTTATTGACCGAATTCATGTGAAAACATTGTATTATCACTACCATGAAACTTCTCCATGATGTAAAATTTTAAATGTCAATTTCCTAACTTACTATACTATAATTATTGTTATTATCAACAATATAAAATTCCTTGAAAATAATCATTTAGTACACTTTCTTTTCCTCTAAATTCATATTTTCTATATAATTTTAAAATAGTTTTATCATTACCGTATATCACATTACTAAATTTGCCTTCTATAAAATTTCAATCCTTATTATTTTAAAATTATTTATTATTCTTGTTTCTATTGCCTTAATATTTTGATCAAGATTTACATCTAAACTTGTAATTATTGTACTGATCCATTTTTCTTCAAAATTTGATATTCTTTTACTTGTATCTTGTACTTCTAATTTGACTTTCTGAATTTCAATTTTTATTTGTTCTTTAGATTTTTTCTTATTTTCTGGTAATATAGAATAGTACATTCTTCAAGGAGCGTAAAATGTTGGTTTCCGACACGAGCGAGTGCAACGAGTGAGTGTTGGAATCATCTAAGTGAATAATATCCATTATAAGCAAGTTGATGACTATAATTTCTCTACGACTATGCGTCTTATGCAAGAAATTATATACCTAAATTATAGTTTTTGAACACAAATCTTTAATTGACAATTAAAATATTTAAACTTTGAAGTTAGTGTATTTGACATTTCAACTAAAATTCTAGAAATCAACTAAAAATGTAGTAAGAATTTACTTATTATTAAATACTCGTGGAGCAAATTATTTTCCAACTGTCACTTGTCAATAATTAAAAATGTCAAAGTTTGAAACTTAATTAAATATCTGAAAAATTATTCGTCTGTGGATACTTGTCGGGAAATTTTTGGGGCCACACAACCAATTTTTTTTCTGCGTTTACGTGACAGTTCAAAAATTTCTATAATAGATCGAATCTATAAAAATAATATTTTTGAAAATAATTTAATTGGAGAATAATAACTTTTTTTTTTGTAAAGCCTCATAAACTAGTATTAGTACTAATATGTAATGTAATGTAAATCCGGAATACATATCCTTTATACATATACGATATCCTGCAATCTCTATCAAAACGGAGACCGATGGGGCTTTCGATATTAGCCGGATTATCATATTGACATATTACGAGATAGCCCAAAGGCATTCGAAAATCTGCTTACGTATTCTCCAGAGAAATATGGAAATGCTATTAATAGGTGGCACGAAGTGCAATGAGCAATTTTTATTATATACACTATAACCTAATTTATTTTTACCTAGATTAATACTTAAATATAATTAACAAAAGTACATAAATTTGTCGGTAATTAGCGAATATTGTTTGTCAGAAATTATATTCATTTGATCTAAATAACTGCAAATATTGATAAAAATTGATAAAATATATTCCTAAACTTATAAAAATTAATAATATATAAAGTGTCGCTAATTGAATTAATTTTGTTTATCTCTAATTTAAAACACTTTATTAATTGCATAATGCTAATTGAAAAATTACAATTATAACCAAAAATATTGCTTAATACCAAGTTATAGATCTTTACCTACAGTGTGTCCTCGAAAATAGTTAATCTAATTAAAGGAATAGGTTATGAAAATAATTTAAAATAAAATGTAATTGTAAACAATCCGGCAACATTGCTTTATTTATTACATTCCTAGAAACTGAAAATATAAGAAATTAGTCATTATTTTCAGTGATCGGTACAGTTAACATTTTTATTGCAGTTGATTATTTTTTAGTTTGCGAATACCATGCATGATATGTTGATGATTTATGTTGAAACTCGCGGTAATAGTAAAGGAGTAAGACATTATAGTGAACGATATCTAAATGTATGAGGTTTTATCAATTTTTCCCATAAATTATTGGACTAGTTGTGTTTAATACAAAAAAAAAAAAAAAAAAAAAAAAAAAAAAAAAAAAAAAAAAAAAAAACCAAGAGATACAATTCGTCGTGAATGTACATGTAAAATTAATACACATGAGATCATTAATTTAAAAAAAAGTAGAACGTAAATATTAAATCTTTATTTTACGTGTGTGCGTTAATGCCAATTTTGTAAAGTGGTCTAAATTTAAAATGTAACTATTCAAAATTTGATAAAAATTATTTGTGAAAATAATCCTGCAAAATCCTTATGAAAATTGTATCTCGGTTTGTTTTTAAAACTTTTGATATAATATAGTTCATGTAATTCTGAACAAATGTTAACATTGTGCCAACCCCCAAAACTAAACAGTGTTTCTGTCTTTTAATAAAAAAAATACTAACTTCCCCTTCTCCGACATATTAATTAATGGGTCACTTAAAAAATTATAAGGGAAGTTTTTAATAAGCTTGTAGGAATAAAAACAGCCCTTTTCTACGATCACCTCCCCCCCACATGGAATTGCATATAAAAAAAATCGGCTGTGTCACCAATTATTTTCAAAAAATTGTTAAAAATGATAAACAATTACTAAATTTTAGCATAATTTAAAACTATAATAAAAAAAGAGTAAAAATAGACAAAAATCAAAAAGACGTTAAGAATCTTTTTACAATTTGAGAAAATTGGAAAAGGACAAAGATGCACAAAAAGGCAAAAAAGGAAAAAAGGGTAAAAGTCCAAAAAATAAAGCGCAATAAGGCAAAGTAAAGCGAAAAAAGCAAAAAATGCCAAAAAATGGAAAAAAGGCCAGAAAAGGATAAAAGAGTCCAAAAAAATTAAAAACTATTAAAAAATGTTTAAAAAAGCAAAAAAAAAATGTAAAAAAGTGGTGAAAATGCCAAAAAAGGAAAGAATAGCAAAAAAAACAAAATAGAGACAAATAAAGGTAAAAAAGGCAAGAAGCTCAAAAAAGTCCAAAAAGTACCAAACAATTCAAAACAAATTGAAAAAAAGCAGGAAAAAGAGCAAAAAATTCAAAAAAGGTCAGAAAAGGGCAAAAAGTCCAAAAAAATAAAAACTATTAAAAAATGTTTACAAAAGCAAAAAAATGGCAAAAAGTGGTGAAAATATCAAAAAAGGAAAGAATAGCAAAAAAGACAAAATAGAGACAAATAAAGGTGAAAAAGGCAAGAAGCTCAAAAAAGTCCAAAATGTACCAAAAAAAATTGAAAAAAAAAGCAGGAAAAAGGGCAAAAAGGGCAAAAGAGGTCAGAAAAGGGCAAAAAGTCCAAAAAAAATAAAAACTATTAAAAAATGTTTACAAAAGCAAAAAAAATGGCAAAAAGTGGTAAAAATGTCAACAGAGGAAAAATTGGCAAAAAAGACAAAATAGAGACAAATAAAGGTAAAAATGGCAAAAAGCTCACAAAAGTCCTAAAAGGACTAAAAAATTAAAAAAAAATGCAAAAAACAAAAAAAAGGACAAAAAATTCAAAAAAGGTCAGAAAAGGGCAAAAAAGTCCAAAAAAATTAAAACTATTAAAAAATGTTTAAAAAAGCGAAAAAGGCAAAAAGTGGTGAAAATGCCAAAATAGGAAAGAATAGCAAAAAAGACAAAATAGAGACAAATAAAGGCAAAAAGCTTAAAAAAGACCAAAACATTAAAAAAAAAGCAAGAAAAAGGACAAAAAAGTGGTAAAAGGTAAAAGGCAAAAAAAATCGAAAAGCCTAAATGTGTATATTTTTCGCCCTCTAGCGGCAAAACTATGGGGAATTTGAAAAAAATGCTTTGTCTTAAAAATTTGAAAAAACTTCATACATATTTTATGCGCCGCGCCCTCTACTGGCGCAGCTATTGGAAATTCTGGAAAAGTTTGATACAAAAATTGTGGGAAATTTTATGCTCTAAAACTTTGCACTACAATATTTTCCACTAAAGTGTATTGTTTGTCCTTAAAATTTAAAAAAAGGTAAAAAATCTTACTGCTCCAATCTGATCCAAAAACTAATGGTCGCATTCGAGGCACATACCAACTTATATACCAAATTTCAGCTTGATTGGTCAAACCGTTCGGCACACAGACAGACCTTACTCTGAAAATCGTTTCAATCATCTTGGGAATGGATATTTCCATCGATATCTCGTTTTGCTCGTTTACTATACTTTCCCTTTGGCCGGGAAAGTAAAAAGTGTCGATGGATTTTGCCTAATTTTTAGTAAGATGTAGCCCATTTGATTTCTGTTTGGATCCAGAAAAAATAGTTCTACCACGTGGTCTAAATCGAGCTTTTTGGAATTTATTTTTGCCTACGTCAGATCGCTATTTCTCACCTTTGTCGTGTAGTATGTTTTTTTTCATTCTGAGGTTAAAATAAAACCTTCCTTGACTATAAAAATTTGAATAACCGAGAAAAAACCAATATTTAAAATCTAATATCACATCTTATATAAAAAATAGTTAAACAAATACCAATTTGATATTACATTATTTTACTGCAAAAAAATAATGTATTTTTTCTCATATAATCCTCCTACTTGATATAAAATATTGTATTGACAATAAATTTCAACGTTCTAATCCAATCGTTCATGAACGATTAATTTCGGTTCAAACATTTTGAGTTCTTTTCAAATCTCTCAAACTTTCATTTGTTTCGATATCTAAACCGCATCAACCACTTGGCCCTTAATTTTTCAAACGAGAAATAAATCTCTCAAAGGTCATCTCCTCCGTCTCTGAGTATTTCATATCGACGACATAATAAGAAACATATTTTTTCAAGAACTTCTTTTTCGTTTTCTCATTTCGTTAAGAACTTATGAGGACGCGCACAGGAAAGAAATTATTTTTCTGAAAACGAATCACTACACTTACCTCTGCTGTCGAGTATTTTTCGTTTGCTTTTCAGTCAAAGGAAATCTCTCTCCCCCCCTCTCTCTCTGTATCATGGTACATCTCAATGAACGGACATTTACCAGAGGTGTAACATATTTTTTTTTATAAATCATCGAAGTAGAACTGTGTTTGGTTATATTTTTAATAATATTTATAACAATAAAACACATCCGAGTAAGGAAACATACCTATAGGAACTTTTTTTTATTAAAAATTATAAAAAATTAAGATTCCTTCCAATAAATTTTTATTGTGAATTACAATTTTTTTATTAATGTGGCATTGAATTTTTAATTATCGTGTATGTGAAATATTACTAAAATATAATTTTTAAATAATATCAAATAGGCGTTAAATTAGAATGAACCAGCAGATATTTTAAGAAATGAAAGAATTAAATCTACAGAGAAGTACCGAATTGTTGTTTTTAGAGTTTTTGAAGAAAAAAAACTCTTATAAGATGGTTTTGTCCGTCCGTCCGTCTGTTAGCCTGATTCAACTCGTGAACGGTGAGAGATAGAGACAACCGAACAACAGCAATCGATTCAGCATCGTTAAGAACCCCAAAAATGATATTAATCTTTGACCTATTTTTACTTTCCCGCTACTTACCATATATACTGTAGTATATAAGGTATATCCCTACATAGAAATTTATTTTATTGTTTTTTATTAATTTCAGAAAAACTTGTTTAGCCATAAAGGTAGTTAAGCAGCAGTTTATTTTTTATCATTATAAAACTAAAAAATCGGCTGTGTCACCCCAGTACTTTCCGGGCTCGGCTGTAGCGAATATGATTATTTTAATTTCCAAATACAAAATTCCTGAATGGGAAAATGATATAAAAATGAAGTAAATTGCCGGAAAATAAAAATAGGCAAACAGTGCAAAATACTCAAAAATTAATTAAAATGAGAAACGACAAAAGTTACTAAAAATGGCAACAAGTCATTATAAATAACAAGAAGGTAACGAATTATTTTAAAAAAGGGCAAAAAAATTGTTAAAAATGATAAAGAATGAAGAAAGAAATCAAACTATAATAAAAAAAGAGTGAAAATAGACAACAATCAAAAATAACATAAAAATCTTAATACAATTTGTAAAAATTGGTAAAAGAGGCAAATGGGCAAAAAATGTAAAAATAAGCAAAAATGGTAACAAAAGGAAAATAAGGAAAAATAAAGAAGGAAAAAAGGTTTAATAAAAGAAAAAATGGGCAAAAAAAGGAAAATGGGATAAAACAAATTAACAAAAAGTATAAAAAAAAGACAAGTAATGAGAAGAAAAGCAAAAATTGCCAAAAAAGTATAAAAAAAGACAAAATAGAGGCAAAATAAAGGCAAAAGGCAAAAAAAATGACAAAAAAAGTAAAAAAAAACTAAAATGTTTAAAAAAACGACAAAATAGACAAAAAATGGCAAGTAAATTCAAAAAATGGCAAAAATAAAAAAATATTTAAAAACTTAAAAAGGCAAACAGACAAAATGGTGGCAAAATAAAGACAAAAATGTTTAAAAAAGGCTAAAAAAGTCATTTTTTTTTAAAAAGCAAAAAAAAAGGGCAAAAAAGTGGTAAAAAAACCAAAAAGGGAATAAAAAGCAAAAAAAGGCAAAATCGAACAAATAAATGTAAAAATGGTTAAAAAAATAAAAAGGGTAAAAATCTAAAAAACGAAAAAAAAAAACAAAAAAAAAGGGTCAAACAAAGGCAAGAAAAACAAAAAAGGTAAAAGAAGGCAAAAGGAAATAGCGTTTATTAAAGCCTAAAAAATGGGCAATAAATGAAAAAGAATAAAAAAAAAGACCGAAAAAAAGAGACAAAATAAAGAAAACTGTCCTTTTTAATTTTTTCATATTTTTTAAATATGAAATAAATAAGAGGAAAAAACCAAAAATAGCATTTTTAGTTTTCCCTGTATAACTCGCGAATGGCGAAAGTCCCTGTAGATTTTTTCGACCAACATAGTTAACTTTTTTCCATTTAACTGCCTCTGTATATCACGTTTTCTAATGTAGCAATGTTATCATCCCTTCCAATTTTAAACATCCTGTCTATATATAAAAACACAATTTGGAAATCCATATTTTTTTTTATTTCTAATTTAATGGTTATAGTACAGCAAAATTTTCATTTGAACAAAAAAAAATTGTAGTCAGATTTGTCAGTCTTGACGGTTTAATGGTCACTATGGAGTAGCCCAAAACCGGAAAGACCCCTGTATTATCTTAAAAAAAATTGGATTTATTTTTTTCGTTTTCTCCTGGTTTTGCAAAAAAAAATATAGAACAAAAAATGAAGAACTCAAAATTTCACACATTTTTTGGTCACTTTGGCTCTCTCTACCGCTCAAAATATCAACTTATCAGTGAGCGGTAATGACAAAAGTGTGTGAAATTTTGTGTTTTCATATTTTTGTTCCGTACGGAAAGTACCTACTTTCCGGGAGCTTTTTTTTTTGAGAAAGTAGCTTTTTTTCAGCATAGTCCGGGAAGTACGTACTTTCCGGACTGGGCCGGAAAGAATCACATCGTTGTTGTACATTGTAAATATGAAAATCTTGGTAGGTATGGTTTTGATAAATGCAGTTGATCATTACCATAGCAGCGAAATAACGACTGACAGCTTTTTGACATGAAATTAGTTGACATTTTGATTTTTGAAAGTTGGCATTATTTTTGGTGAATTTGAAGATGTTCCTTACCAAATTTCCAATTTTATTCTACAAACAAATATAATAAAGAAATGTGTCTCAAAAATAGTATACGCAATACGTCCGAAAACAGTTTAGGACTCGCATATTTCCAAGACTCGCCTACGGCTCATTTTAAAATTTTGTCTACTCGTCCAAAAAAACTGTAATTTTTTGGACTTGTTAAGTAAATTACTATTGCGAGACCAATAGAAAATTGTTTTGATACAACTACTTTCTGGCTTTAGATTCTTTCAACGACGCTACAACAGTCAAGCCAGACAAATCCGACGCCGGTTAATTTTTTTCGAGATCAAGTGATTTTTTGACACAATTTTACTGTATTATTATGAAATAAAACAACTTCACATCTGGCTTTATTTAGGATATGAAAAGAAAAAATGTATTTTCAGTACTTTTATGACTTCTTTTAAATAGTCATAGTAATTGGCTCACTTACTAAAAGATGCCGGAGCAGTGCTCTCTCTTTTAAAAAGTGGCAAAATTCAGAACAAAGTAACTCAAATATACGAGAAATTGTAAGGACTCAACGTCGGTTAAAAGACCTTTGATTCTTTTGTATGAATTTGTTGGTGATTTTGATGTGGTAAAATCGATTACTAATTATAACTACATTTGTTTGTACTTCGTAAAATACACTTATAACAATTAATTTTTATGGGCCATTTTAAAACAGAAAAGTAAAAACTTAAAATAATTATATATCTAACTCATATACAACATGTCCCCCTAAGTTGGAATCATATGGAAAACTTTTTTATTATTAATTTTAGGAAAAAAAGTTATTCTTCAGAAAAAGTTCTGCATTATCTAAAACCTAGAATACAGTCATCAAATATCAATTTTTTTCAGTGGTATACGAGATTTGTAAAAAAATTTGAGTTTTACTCAAGAGTAAAGTACCTTTAAATTTGACAATATCGAAAAATGTTAGTAAAAAAAGTTGATCAGAATTAAAAATTACGTTTAAATATGCAATTACATCAATTTAAATTTATAAAATTATTTTTAAAACGTATGTCTACAATAATGCAAATTTAACTGTAGTTACATGTAATCTAGGATGCACTGACAAACAAATAATTTGTTGATAGAAGAAAATGTTGACAGTAAATGTCAAACCGCGTAATCACAAGAGAGATTCAAAATAGTAAAAAATAGTATTAGTAAAAAATAAAATAATCTGAAGTTTTAATTTAAATGGATGTAATTGCATATTTACACGTAATTTTTAATTCTAATCAACTTTTTTTACTAACATTTTTCGATATTGTCAAATTTAAAGGAACTTTACTCTTGAGTAAAACTCATATTTTTTGACAAACCTCGTATACCACTGAAAAAATTTGATATTTGATAACTGTATTCTACTTTTTAGATAATGCAGAACTTTTTATGAAAAATATCTTTCCAACTTAGGGGGACACACTGTAGTATTTTAAAAAATTTTTAACTTTTACTTTTGTTCAGATATTTTAACTTTGGCTGAGATAGAATTGTAACGCTATTTGCGTTGTCACGTGGTTTTTGGCGCCTTAGTACAGGTTTCGGATCGCCTCGAGCGCCATCTTCCGTTTAAAGCATGAAGGCCACTTTTACCGGGCAGCATCAGTGAATAATTAACACTCCCGGTCGAGAATAGCGGCTTTATTTACCCTTATGGGTTGAGCACCTGGGTATTTGCTGCTGGCATCACAATACTCGGGGTTCAAAACAAATAAAAATCATAAAGTGCAAAATAACTGTCTTTATTGAAAACTGATTCCGGTAAAGAAAAAAGTTGTCTAACTTTCCGGATTTCTCAATTATCGTCGGTGTCGGCGGTCGGTCCTCTATTATTTGCTGGATCTGTACTGGAGCTGGATTTTAATCTCGGTTCAAACTAAAACTGAAACTTTATTTGATGAGAACGCGGATTGAATCGTGGTATACGGTAAGGTTTCTGCGATTGCAAACCCTTGCGCGAGTGTGTCCATCTGCCGGGTAGAAGTTTAATTGCGCTTGACCTTATATTCGAAGGAAGGTTGCCTTAACCTATCCTATTATGTAACGATAGACACAGTTATAAATTTAGAAAATAATATTAATTAATAATTAATAATTTTGAAGTAGTAAAAAGGCGGAAATTACTACTATTAATTTCAATTTGCACTCGAAAAAAACTGCTACCCTGAGATAAGAGCACACAAAAGTATAAAAAAATAAAATAAAAATAAAAAAATTAATATCACACACAAATACCCAATTTAATTCATATTAAGTGGGTGTGAAGTTAGCCCCCCATTTTTCGAATTTTAATATTTTGAAAGTTGTTCTAGGTTTGTACCAAATTGTTCCAGAAAATTATTCCTTAAACTTAAATACAAAGGCCGGAAAACTCAAAAAACTATTTTTGGAGCTAGCCCCCCATTATCTTTATTTCGATTTTTTTTCTGTTGCACCAGATTGTTCTAGTTGTTCTGAATATTGTTCCAGATTTTCATGCCTGGAAAAAAATTATTTCAAGCCCAAAATTAATTATAGCTAGCCTCCCATTATTTTTTATTCGAATTTTTTTTATTGTACCAAATTGTTCTAGTTGTTCTGAACATTGTTCCAAATTTTCACGTCTTCAAAAAATTTATTTCAAGCTCAAAATCAATTAAAACCAATTATAGCTAGGCCCCCAATCTTTTTTTTTCGAATTTTTTTTTGTTGTACTAGATTGTTCTAGTTCATAGCATTGTTTAAAATATTTCCTTAAAAGGTCATACAAAAATAAAATTATTGATAGCCAATTTAAGAATGAAAACAAGGAAAACCAAATAAAAAATATTTGTAACATTTTATGCTTTGTTGATAAAATAAAAAGCTTTATAAAACTATCTAATATCAAAGGTTTCAATTTTTTGTAAGTAATTAATTAAAAACAACTTTTGCCAATAAAAAAAAAATATTTCGAAAGATTAATGTAAACACTAAAAAAAGAATATGTACTGAAGTTAAACTTCAATTGTTTTTACTTAATTTATTTCTGACGTTATTTTTTTAACATATGAAAATTTGAAACAATGCTAAGAACGACTAGAACTTTCTAGTACAACAAAAAAAATTTCGAAAAAAAAATGGGGGGCTCGCTCTAAATGGTTTTAATTGATTTTATGCTTGAAATAATTTTTTTTAAGATATGAAAATTTGAAACAATTCTAAGAACAACTAGAACTTTCTAGTACAATAAAAAAAGTTCGAAAAAAAATAATGGGGGGCTAGCTCTAAAAGGTTTTAATTCATTTTGGGCTTAAAATAATTTTTTAAGACATGAAAATTTGGAACAATGTTAAGAACAACTAGAACAATCTAGTACAAGAAAAAAAACTTTGAAAAAAAAAATAGTGGACCCAAATGGTTTTTATTGATTTTGATCTTGAAATATATTTTTTTAATACATGAAAATTTCTAACAATGTTCAGAACAACTAGAACAATCTGGTGCAATAAAAAAAAAATCGAAATAAAAATAATGGGGGGTAAATTCGAAAAAAGGGGGGCCAACTTCACACACACTCATATTAAAAGAATTATAAAAATATAAGTTATAATTTTTTAATAAAATAAAATTATAACAACTTCCTGTCTGGCTTACTCAATTTTATTTATTTTTTTTTATCCTTTTCGATGAAACTTTTACATTAACGAAATGCGAATTTACGAGCCATTAAAATTTAATAAACTGTAGCGTGTTGTACCGATAAAAACTAAAAAAAAGGTATTGTGAAGGGAGATCGTCCATATGGAGACCTTCCTGGTTGTTTTATGTTGCATTTGACCTAATGAAGGGCCATCAGCGTAAACTGTCCACCTAATGCAATAATATGGAGGTACTGGAATTGCACAATGTAACGCCGCGCCGGAGAATATTGGAAATCGGTGGTGGTCGACGGTTTAATAGGTTTCTGAGTCATTAACTGTAAGATGAATATTACCCCATTATTCAAGGGCCATCTGAATCGACGAATCGATATTAAACGGGCACAATGTTGTAAATTATGGTTAGACATCACTATATAGTGTAAACGATTAGAGAATAAAAAAATGTTTACTATAGGTATTTAATCTTCCTACCACATTTAGACATACATTCTTTATAATATTTCTAAATTAAAAATCATTAAATAGTTTCCAAAATTTATATCCAAATCACCAAAAAAATATTATTTTGGAATCATCTTCTGACTGCTGCAACAAGGGCTTCTATGAGTGGGATCTCAAAAGGGACGAGAAAAAAATATTTCAAACAAATATGATACGGATCAAAATTTATTTCAAATTAAAATACATGTATGAATAAGAATAAAACTCGAAGTTGGAGTTATTTAAAAAACCTGATTAATCGTAATCAAAGTGCATCCCTAATGCACTATTAAGAAATTATAAGTAAAATTTAATTTCATAGTTTTACTGTGTAGCAAGTACCGTACACTTAATAAAGTAAAAAATCTGACACATGACCTCTCGACATTTTTATATTAAAAATTATCCCGTTAACACAAAACAGTATGAAAAAAAAATTGTGCAGTTGGGGATGGTATTTTTCCGTTCGAAAAAATCGACAGAAATCAAAATCAAAAGATAAAGAAAAAATTGTAAAAATCGACACAAACCGAAACAATCAGAAAAAAATAACGAGAAATAATTAGAAAAACATAAAACAACTCGAAAAATTCAAAAAAGAATAGAAAAAAATCGAAAAATCAAAAAACATCAGAAAATATTGGAAAATAATAAAGAATAAAAATGTAAAATTAGGAAAAAACCAGGAAATAAATAAAATTATAAAATAACGAAAAAACCACAAAAACACAAAATCGCAAAAAATCGACACAAAATTATAAAGAAGCAAAAAAAAACCGCAGATAATCGCAAAAAAACAAACGCAAAATATTGCAGAAAATTGCAAAAAATCGCAATAAAACAAAAAAAAAGAACAAATGGCAAAAAATTTTCAGTGCAAATAATTGCAAAAAATTTTAAAAAAATCGCATAAATAAATTCCAACAAAATCGCAGAAAATTGCAAAAGATTGCTAAAAAACAGATAACAACCAAAAAATCGGAAACAACTGTAGGACTAGACAAATAATTGCAAAAAAAATCGCAAAAAAGCGACACAAAATAATAAAAAAACCGCAGGTAATCGCAAAAAACAAACGAAAAATATTGCAGAAAATTGCAAAAAATCCCAATTAAACGGAAAAAATAAAAAAAACAGCGAAGAATTTCCAGTGCAAATAATTGCAAAAAAGTTTTAAAAAATCGCAAAAATAAATTCGAAAAAAATCGCAGAAAATTGCAAAAACGAAAAAACAACCAAGAAATCGGATACAACTGGATTGCGATTTCATAACGAAAAAATAAGAGAAAATAGGGAAAATAGGGAAAATAGGATAAAATAGGGAAAAATTTTGAAATGTATTGAAAATAGAAAAAAATAGTAAAAAAATTGGAGAGGGAAAATAAAATAAAATAGGAAAAAACAAACAAAGAGAAATAAGGACAAATAGCGAAAAATAGAGAAAAATAATAAAAAAAGTGGTGAAAAATAAAGGAAATGGGAAAAAATAGGAAAAAATAATGAAAAGCAGTGAATATAGGAAAAATTATAAAAAAATGCGGTAAAATAGTAAAACATAAACAAAAAATAAGGAAAAAAAGAAAAAACAATAGAAAATAGAGAAGAAGAATAGGGAAAAATTATAAATAACGGGGAAAAGAATGTATAATAGGAAGAAATAATGAAAAATATATGAAAATTGAGGAAAATAGCAAAAAATATTAGAAAATAGGAAAAATTTGTGAAAAATAGAGAAAAATGGAAAAAATAAGGAAAAATAAAAAATATGGAAAAAAACCATGAAAAATAGGAAAAAATCTGAAAAAATTGGAAAAAATCCAGAAAATCGGGTAAAATATGAAAAAAAAAACGGAAAAATAAATAATGAAGGTAACCAAAGGTTACTCGGTAAAATAAATAAATAAATAAATAAAAACAGATGCAAATAAGAAAAATTTGTTGGAATATGAAAAAATAAAGAAAAACCTGGAAAAATGGAGACAAAATTCAAAAATAAGGAAAAATGGGGAAATATAGAAATGTAAAAGGTATGAAAAAATTGACTTTTTTGTAAATATGGCAACAATGTCAAAAGTTTTGAAAATTTTAATGATACGAAAATAAACTATAGTGTGTACAAAATATATGTGTAAAACTTTATTGCCACTTTGTTTAGTAATGACGTCATCACTCATAGCAACTGAAACTTGTCCGATTGACACCAAAATCTAATCATATCTAATCTAGGTTATCAGAATCCTGTATGCAAAATTTCAGTTATCGTTACTACAATATCCATCCTAACATACACACACATCATTGCAAAAATATCAAAATCGTATTCTAGGGACCTTAATATGTGTTTATCCATTGAAAACTCACTACCCGATTTTTAGCATGATTACTATACCTGTCTTATCTGAAGGGCCAGAAGTAAAAATGGTCAACTTCTCCATTGAACATGTTAATATTGGAATTTATTAAAAATATTCCAATACTGGCCAGCTCTGTAACATAGTGCTGGAACTACAAATTTAGTGAATCAATTCCTGAATAGTTTCACCAGGCCCGAAATCGTCTGCCTTCACTCCGCCATAGTGGAAGCAACAGGCAACGCTAAATCACCGCCGTTGCCGCCGTCTAGACCGCCACATCAACAAGTTGGGCGTCCTTGATGGTAGCGGCGGCATGCCAAACACCAGTTGCCGCCACGGCCACAATCCTCGTTCAATTTCCTTCTTTTTTATTTTGCTTCCGCCCGTCAGTTTCTATTTTTTGCACAATAAATTTAATGTGTGAATGTGACATTTACTAGTGTAGAATTTTGGTTTATGGTTTTGGTCTCATAGCTTTAGTTTAGTTTATGAAACAGTACAAATTTTTCTCTTTTACTTTACTGATATTTGACTTTTTAGGTTTCCTAAATCGATTTCGACTATTAGTCCGCACTAGGGTCCATTTGGGAATGCTTGAGAGTAATAAATTAACAAATCTTCAAAGCTAATAAATAAAAAAATCCGGTCAAGTGCGTGTCGGATTTCGCACATTTAGGGTTCCGTACCACATGTAGAATATAAGCCAGCTGTGTAGAGTCAGGGTTCTTAAAGGACTTTAAAATTTTAATCGAACTAACAAATACTTGGTAAAAAGATTTAAAGAAGCGAAAAGAAAAATAACCTGTCGCATGTGCGTTCGATGAAGAAAAAAAATTATGAATATCACAATCCGCATATATACTAAAATGAAATCATTTTGAATGAGTTATAAAAGTTAATTTATTATTATTAGTATTATTATTATAAATAAGTTTTGTATTATTGGGTACATAAGTAAAAATTCAAATTCTGGTATAATGAACAAATTTTTGATATGGAAAGAAGGTCGTAATTTTTATATACGATTTGTAAAAGATTTTAAATTTTGTATTTTTAATACAAAAAACCCTGAAATATGTAAAATTTATCTATTTCCAAGTAATAAAAACAAAAAAAGATATAATATATAAAAAATAAAAAAAGGTTTTTTTAATTTTTTATTTAAAATAAAAGAAAAGTCACAATTTAAAAAAAAATTTGTAGAAGCAAAATAGGTATTGGAAAAATCTATCCATGGAATTATAATCAAAAAGAAGAGCAGCATCAAGTAAGAATTTAAAAAAAAATTAAGCAGTTACAAGATGTAGATTTAAAAATTATCATAGACGAAGAAAAATACAAATTTATGATTTTTCTGTTATATAGAACCCACTCCCAATAGAGATAAGAGTATCAAAATTTTATAATGTTATATGGGCATAATACTTATTAATTAATATTAACAAATGTTGAAATGCAACGAACAAATTTATTAATATCACAGTAACCGACAAAGGTAGAAAAAAAATTATAAGATGAAAAAATAATAAAATATCGAATATCACAATTCGCATAAATGCAAAGGTACGGAACCCTAACAATAAGGGAATGGTAAGGAAAAACCATATTTATTAATATATTGTTATTTGTTGGTAAAATATATATAACAATAAATATTATCACCAAATTTGAAGTTCATAGGTCAATGAAAAGTTAAAAAATTCTTCGGAACAAAATTTTGTAAAAAATGCTGACTTTGGCGGCTTCTCATGGCTACGTTTTGCAATATTTTTAAAAACAAAAAATATGACTTTGATCTACTCAATGAGCTCTATTCAACGATACCTCACTTGATGGGGTAGGCCAATTTATTTTTTCAGCGCCCCCTTTAGCTGAATGGGAGCCCCCTTGAACACAATTAAAAATATTTTTTACACGTTATATGGCTTTGGGTCAATAAGACGCATATACTATGAAAATTTGAAGGCTCTAGCTCTAACGGTTTAGCTGCTAGACCGGTGTGACAGACGGATGGACGGACGGACGGATGGACGGACGGACGGATGGACGGACACGCGAGTGAGAGCAATAGGGTTCCGTTTCGACCGTTTGGGGTACGGAACCCTAAAAATAAATATATTTACAATTAAAATATAGAAAATGGGGAAAATAGCAAAAAATTGGAAAAACAATATTAAAATATAAGGAAAGTAGGGAAAAATATGAAAAATCATGAAAATATAGAAAAAACAATGAAAGTATGATAAAAATCGAAGAAATAGGAAAAATTTTTTTCCTATTTTTCCATTTCTCCTCTTTTTTCTATTTTTCTTATTTTAGCCTTATTAACTTTGTTTTTCCCTATTTTTCACCTAATTAACTTACTCTTCACTATTTTTCGCTGTTTTGTCCTAGTTTTTACTATTTTACTCATATTTCTTCATTTTCCTATTTTCCCTATTTTTCTCCATTTTGCCATATTTTTCCCTATTTTGCCCTATTTTTTCCTACATTTGCCTATTTTCTTTGTTTTGTTGCCGCATTTCTTTATATTTTTCGCTTTTTTTCATTTTGCCTGGTTTTCCGTATTTTGTCGTAATTTTCTTACTTTTCACTAATTTTATCCCACTTTTGAATAAAAGACAGAATAAAAGATAAAATGTGACAAATGAGTTTCATATAAAAATCTAATCATTTTTTTATATTTACAAAAGTTGGGTACTCCTGGCGGTATATTCATATCCAACGTATCGTATCGCAGCTCGGATTATGCCGAAATATATTTTTTCTACAAGTGTGCGGAAAGTTACAACTTTCCGCACTGATTTTATAAATGCTAAAATGATTAAAAATTAATTCTTGCTTGGTTACTATGATTAGCCTAATTTTTTATTTATTAAGAAGCACTAAGAAAATTTTTGTTTAATGACAAAAAAATATTTTTGCTAAAATTTTTTTTTAATTGTAGAAAAAATATTGTTCATAACACTTGCGTAAAGTATGTTTTCCCCACTTAATTGCATGTCCGAACTCCGCTTCGCATCGTTCGGGCAACTGCAATTGCGTCCGGAAAAGTATAACTTTGCGCACTTGATAGGAAAATAACTATTTTCTAGTACCGTGCGTAAAGTTTTACTTTTCCCATTAGGGCATAAAATAAAAGGAAAATAGTCATTTTTTAGCAATATCCTTAAATTTCTTATCTTGCCAATATTATATGTGCCAAAAATCTAGTTAAAACTAGTTTAGTTAAAAAGTTTGCAACTAGTGTGTAAAGTGTCTTTTTCACTTATGTGATTGTCAAACTCATCTATTCTGTAAGTTATCATTATAGTTTTGTAAGATAAATAATAAAAATAATTGAAAAAGATGATAACAATTCTAAAAAAAAAATAATAAAAATAATTTATTTGTATCAATAAAAATAATTTTTAAACAAATTATCTTTAGGGAAGTTGGCAGTTAATTTGACAACTGTCAAAACATTTTGAATTGTTAAAAGTTAATAACTAATTAGTTAATATGTTGTAAAAACAGTTCTTTTTCATTTATTATCATTAATATATAATGGGAGTAGAAAAAATAGCGTATGGCTACTATAAGAAGTAGAGATATTTAAGATTGACTTATTCATATTTTATTAGGGTTCATTAGGGTTTTTTAGGGCAACTATTATAAATCTTTTAAAGAAATGGTACCTCTTTTAAAATTTAAATATCGAATTCACTCTAGGATTGGATTGACGAATAAGTAATAATGTATTTGTAGTATTTAAGCCACGCCTATCAGTAGCGAATATTATACCTCCGCTTCACCCAACACCCCGCAGGTTTTTTTGTTTGTCATGTATCATTTCCTCTTAACTAAAAATAATCTGATCAGGCACATCTCTATTTACATTAAATCTAGATCACTGTGTGTGTCATTAATCGATTAAAATTTAACAAACCTTAAACATTAATTAAAAGTCACTGAACCATTAAATAAATTATCAGCATTGAGTTGAATAATTCGATTACTGATTGTTGTTTATGTAACACCAAACTCAATAATTCATTAAGGGACAATCTGTAGAAGCATCCGCGAGAGCATCGACGTCATTCGAAATATTATTTTGGTTCAACGTCTGTTCCGGGAGTTTTGCGCACCGTCAAATCCGAGTCGTTAATTCGGGCGGATGCTTTTGCTTCTGTTTTATTGCGACGGAATGGGTTTTTGATGAATCGATGACAAGATATACGATATATACGAAGAAGTAAGGACAGGCGAGCGGAGGCGGCAACGATCATTTCCAATAATGGAAAATTCATGGGCAAATTTTATGGGTTAGAAGAGACGGTATCGTCGCATATATATATCGGCATTGGTATATTTGTCATTTACAGAGATTCTGTTATTGCTTGGATCTGACAGATATCCTGGAATATGAAAGAAAAATATTCATTAATTATAAGGAACAAATTATCAATTCCTGAGAATTTGCTCGTAATTGGATTATTTCGACAAAATTGAATTTTTTCAATGTAATATATTTTCTTTAAAAAAAAACTTCTATACAGGATGTCTTAAATTGGGAGGGATAAGAGATACAGAGGTTATCTATTTTGGAGAGCATTCCATTGGTCGAAAAAAATTTACAGGGACTCTCATTATACAGGGAAAACTGGCAAATGCTATTTTTAGTTTTTTACGCATACATCTTTTATTTAAAGAAATATCAAAAAATATCTTTAATACGACATTTCGTGTCTTAACGGCCACCATTAAGTCATTTTTTTTAAATATAATCTAGTTTTTTTTTATTGCCAATATTGGTCAACCATTAAATTCAGTGATATGTCAAATTTTTCATTTTAACGTTTTTTTTCTGAAACATCATCAGTGACAATAATTTATAATTACGGTCCTGTCGTAGCACTTTTGTAAATTTGATTTGATTTCATCAAAACGAATATAACATGTATGCCTAAAAACATAGTTTTGTCTAAAAATTTTGATAAAAAAGATGCATTATCAGTGAAATATTAAAAATAAATAAATATTAAAATAGTAGAAATTAAACAAGCAGAAAAATAATCGTCTTTTGGAAAAACCTGATATTTCCATCACTTATGAATATGAGAATTGTAAAAACATTACCTAATAAATTGATTCAGGAAAAATCAGATTTGAAATCTTAAATTTTTGGTATTGTATAACTTTTTTTCTAAAATTAATAATAAAAAGGTTGTCTATATGACGCCAACTTACCTAGGATACGTAATTGATATTTACTTTACTAATTCAATCGAAATTGTATACTTGTAATAATAATAGAAAACAATTTATCAATAATTCCAAAAAGTGTGATTTTGATTTTTGTTTGTAATTTTTTTTGGCAGATATTTATATTTTTTTATAATTTATTAAAAATTTATTATTATTTTTTTTAATTTACTTAATTTTTTTTTTCATTTAATTTGATTAATTTTCATTTATTTTCATTTTTTTTCATTGATTTTCGTTTATTTTCGTTTATTTTCATTTATTTTCATTTATTTTCATTTATTTTCATTTATTTTCATTAAAAATTAAAATTGCAAAATTTTAAATCAAACAAATAATGACACCTCAGTCCCTCCCTGAGATAAGAGCATAAAAGTGCATACAAATTATTTAAATTTTAAATAAATAAAGGTAAAAAAATAGATTAAAAAGTAAATTTAAAATTTTTAAATAAAAGTGAAAAATCACAAACAACTACTTACCCAATTCGTCTTAATACATTAGTTTAGTTTATTCATAACATTAAATTACAGTTCTGTAATGTTTTTATTTTGATTTTTTTTGCGGAATAGAAATTAAAATTGTAGGATGGAGAAATTAATAAATGAGAGAGATAGAGTTACTGACAGGTATAACAGTTTTATGAAAATAAGATTATTTGAAGATGTCAAAGTTGTAACGAAGTTACTTAATTATTGTTATTCTTTGACTTAAGACTTGATAATTAATATTATTTTATGCACTTGTTTGAGAAATGAGTTATTATTTTTCATAATCTACAACTTTTGTCCTTACAACTTTTTGGATTCTGTGACAAAACAATTAAAAAATGCTTATTTTTAATTTTTATCTGAGGCTTTAAGTATTCCAGTTGAATGTTTATAACAATTCTGTACAATCATGAAATTTCCAATCAAACAAAACATATTTCGTTTTGTATTTTTTTCCGTGCAATTTAAGGGTGTAATCAGTTTTTCAATTTTCTTAAAATTTTAAACAAATTATTAAAAAATTCATTTTTAAAACATGTTCAGTTTTTCAAATTTTTGAGTATGTTAAATAGGAACTGTATTTGTTTATCAAAAAATACACATAAACTAAAAAAAATCCAACCCGAAGAACTCTCTCTCTATGATGAAATTTCGCCATTCGACTTTTAATAAAAAAAAAAATGTTTTTGACCGAAAAAAATTAATATTTCAAAAAAAATTAAATTATTTATGACAAAATAAAATTGAATACTTTCAAAAAAGTTCATTAAAATAAAATAATTTTTGCAGAAGTGAAAAACGAAAATGAAAATTAACTATGAATTACCTCATATTTTGAGGTTAAGGGCAAAAGTGAATTATGTAAAAGTAGGTTTTTTTATCAGCTGCAACTTTGTTCTTGTATTTTTTTGATACAACGAAAAGTTTTGCTGGAAATCTTGAAAATCGCAAAAAAATTTTTTTAAAAAATGTTTTACAATGTGATCATGATTTTTATCTGTATTTTAACTTTTTTAATCTGTAAAACTTGTGAACGACAATCTCAATAAGGGGATGTTAAAAAAAAAAAAAAAAAAAAAAAAAACTATATTTGTCACTCATCACTTACAGCTACCCTGATGATGAGCGTAACCACGCTCGAAAGCTTGGTAATAAAGCCTTGAAAGAGTACACTTTGTTCTTTTTTTGCTGCTTCCCAATACTCTACGCTACTTCTGATCTACTCAGCAAATTATTCCTAATCTATATATATATATATATATATATATATATATATATATATATATATATATATATATATATATATATATATATATATATATACAAAAAAGCAGTATATATCGACCGTACGAATGTATATAATATTGGAGTGAATATCGGGTTTGCGGTCTTGTGGAATGAAGTAAAACTCTTTTTTCTTATTTACTCAATATTTCGCAATTATTTTATTGCTTCATCAGGAGAAAACGGGGCATATATTTGACTATACTAATGTAAAGGTTTTGGACCAAGAGAATAACTATAAGAGTAGACTGTTTCTCGAAATGTACTACATTAATAAATCTGTAAACTCAATAAATTATAAATCCGATGTTAACCAATTGAGCAATATTTATAGCTACATTTTAAGTTTGATTTAATATCATTTTTAAGCCACCATGTACATATTTTTTAATTCGCACTCTGTATATTTATTATTTTAACACCTACACCGTATCGCTTAATTATCTTTTAGTTTTTTTTTTTGTTTGAATAAATCGCCAAACACTCCGCACTAGTTATTGTAGAAATTACCTACACAAATTAATTTTAATACTATCTGTGAAGAAACATTATGTTTTTATTTTTAAGAGTTCTCTACATCTGTAAGTTTTAAATACCTTTTTATTGTAAAAACCTGTGTTAACTTATTCTTTGTTTGTATCAACTTTTAGTTTTCTCCTGATGAAGCAATAAAATAATTGCGAAATATTGAGTAAATAAGAAAAAAGAGTTTTACTTCATTCCACAAGACCGCAAACCCGATATTCACTCCAATATTATATATATATATATATATATATATATATATATATATATATATATATATTTCTTAAATAAATTAGTTTTGCACACTTGATATACAAAATTTGGCTTTTCTTTTAATATACTATTGCTGTTTCGCACTAGAATCTGACTACCACTTGTGCTCTTTGTAATAACAATCAAAGCCTAACAACTCTTTACCGTTGTGACTGGCTGCCGACACAGAAAGTCATACATGAGTGGACTCTCAAAAGGGAGAGCTAAATTTTGTTTGTGGTTCAAGATATGATATGTAGTCCAGAAATTTACCAAAACAATCATATTTTAACGGTTCCAGTCTAACAAATAAATAGCTTACTATAATCTGGAATCGAAGAGAAAAGTGAACTAAGATAGCTCATTAAAAAAATTGATTTGCTTATTTTGTTTTAGAATTATTCTGTTATGTATTCTATTGAATTTTACTCATATTTTGGAGTGTACCTCCAAGCTTAAAACCGATGAAAAACGTTTGTGGCCTATTGTGAAAGCGTTTGAAGTGGTTCGATTTTCCAATTTATCTATTAGAGGTTTACGCATGGTGTACATATAGAGCATTTTGATACCGCTCTTGATGGATGAGCTCATCACTCTTGCTCTATGACGTGTCATTTTTAAAGCGACCACGTATAAGAGCTAATTAATCAACAAATCGACGCAGGAAAGATCATTTTTTTGGATTATGAGTATACTAAACAATATTGTTAATAAAAAATGTTGCGATTGTAGTCGCTACTAGTACTTTGAGTTCCAGCTACACGATTATGTTGGAGACTGATACTTCCATTATGTCATTAAATCTTCGAAAAGAGTTGCAGAACATTATTTGAAAATGGTAGAAAGTAATGAGTACAAAGGACCCCGCAAAATCCTTATGGAAATTGGGTATCGGTGGATTTGTTTAATTTTTCCCTGGAATTCTGAACATATGTTAACATTGCGCCAACCCCCAAATATGAACAGTTTTTATGCTAGGGGGGGCTTAAATTCACATATTGCCCATAATGGAATAATCATTTTTGAAGACGGGAAAAATATTTTCAATTATTTTATTCTAGTTTATATTGCATAACAGTGTTCTTAGAAAAATATATAACCCCCACCCCACATATTTAACCCCAACCCCTATTTAAAAAAATATTAATTGCTGACTCACTTCAAAAATTATAAGGGAATGTTTTAATAAGTTAAAAATATCGGTGGATTTTGCTGAATTTTTAGTATGATTAAATCAATTTGATTTTGACCGAAAATTGATTGGGTGCCAATCATCAAAATTGAACGGTTTTTATTGCTAGAGGGGGTTACAAAAATAAATGGTCTATATTATCAGCAAAGTGTGAATGTAACCCCCTATAGCACAAAAACCGTTCGTTTTTGATGATTGGCACCCAATCAATTTTCGGTCAAAATCAAATGGACAAATCCACCGACATTTTTAACTTATTAAAACATTCCCTCATAATTTTTTAAGTGAGTCCGCAATTAATATTTTTTAATGTTTATAAATAGGTGTTGGGGTTAAATATGTGAGTTGGTGGTTATATATTTTTTTAAGAACACTGTTATTCAATATAAACTAGAATAAAATAATTGAAAATATTTTTCCCGCCTTCAAAAATGAATATTCCATTATGGGCAATATGCATGTGAATTTAAGCCGCCCCTAGCAGATAAACTGTTCGTATTTGGGGGTTGGCGTAATGTTAACATATGTTCAGAATTGCTTGGACTACATCATATCAAAAATTAAAACAAATCCATAAGGATTTTGCGGGGTCCGTTAGTTTCAAGGAAGAGACGAGTACTTCGATGTGTTAAAAAGAAACAATTTCGTTAAAAAATTGGATTTATTAAAATTCACTACCGCCTAACGAACTACCATTATCAAAGTCTTCCTAGAATGTAAATGATAACCTGAAAATAGAAAAAATTACTATCAAGAAGATTGTGAACTTACATGCAACTTTATCCCAGTTACCAGCAACGGCACGGCACGTGTTCTCGGCACGAACAAGATTTCTTGACACAATTCACATTGCGTAGACTTGCCGCGGGTTAGTTTGGTTGTGTATTCTTTTTCCAACTTTGTGAAAAATATGTTTTCCACTTAAACTTTAATCAAGATTGCTATAATATTAGACGAAGAAGATCAAGAAATAAACCAAAATTGCAGAAAGAGAAAAAGACGTTTTTGGGTGCATAAAATGTTAAAAAAACGAAACGAAGAAGGGGAATTAGTAACGTTGCACCCAGAACTTATAGATGACCAGACAGAATTTTTCAAGTAGTTTGGGCCAAATTGGAGAATTTCTTTAAAAAAAAAATACAACTCTTCGTGATTCCATTTCTCCTATTCAAAAAGTGGCTGAGGCTGTGTGTTTAAAGCAAGTATTTTTTTAAATTTATTGTTGATAAACAAGAGTTCAATAAAAAAATTGAATATAACGTATGGTCCGAAAGTTTTGGGAAAAAATGTTACAAAAATATTAAACTATTTTTATAAAAGTTATCAGCTTTTGAATTTTTTCCAAAACTTTCGCACCATACGTTACAAATAAAGCACGTTATAGTTAAACTTAGTTAAACATCTTTTATTAGAGAAATCATAAAGAGCTTCATGTTCTCTAACATATTCTATAAGAATTTCTTCATCTTCTAATGAAAAATTGGGCTTCTGACGCCTCGTCAAGTTCACTATACTTTTCTCTACTAAACTGGAATCATTTGAACTCAGAATGCAGCTTAACTGCTGGGTGAGTATTCACACTTGTCGGAACCTGCACGGCATATGCTAGGCAAATATTGTTTTTGGAGAACGCCGGGTGCAAAGGCCGTCACTTGCCAAGACATTGCCATTATAGTGTGAATTAAACCTCGTAAAATTCATAAAATTTAATGATAAAGATATTTTGTCGAGCACGAGCCTTGCGCGAAACTGAGAATCGGCCTTAAAACGGAAGAATACTCGGCGGCGATGCCAGCTTGGAACAGATGATACGGTCCTGGCGTGCTCAACCTTCCGTTTTCTAACGTGTCCGACTACCTGACATCGGCGGCAACCGTGCGCTCCATAAGGACCACACTGCATTCTAAATCTGGCTTTCACTATAGGACAGTTAAGTAGTGTTTATGCTTACATGAGGAAAGCACCTGTTTTAGCGTTAACCTCAAAAATATGGCTCCCAAGTTTAGTTTGTGACAAGTGAACGCTCACTGGCTTTAGTTTAGTGGTTTGGTTCACTAACTTGGCGCGTGTGCAATTGCCTTAAACGACTGTCACAATATAGTAAAGCCGGTCCAGTTAGCATATTCTAAACTTGATATAAAAATAGCAAGCTAGTGTAATTTGTTCAAATTTTTTTATACATTTATCGTGTTATTAGATATATAACTAGACATACTATAGAAGCAACTAAGGAAATTACATCTTTCATAATTTTTCTAGAACGATAATATGCCTGTGACAAATAAACGAAAACAAATTAGAAATTATTTTAATGTTTGGATAAAGTTTTAAAATAATCGTTACAATCCTGACCTATTATTATTATTCCGACTTTTTCTGAGACTTTTTTACATAAACAAAAACAAAATACATGAGCGACTGTTGCTTTGCAAGCTTATCTTTCTCTCATATTATCCCATCATTATAAGAGACAAAAAATATAGATATGTTTCTTTCCGCTACGATGTTTAATTCAAGGCTATTTACATACCACGTGACATGTCTCCTATCAATAAAAAACCACCAACGGTTATCTCCATCAAAATTCAGAGTAGACACTCTATATCGCATCCAGACAGTGAACCAATTGAGTCATGCATTTACTAGAGCAAAAAAGTGTGAGTGAAGTGATTTAGTACAATTTAAATATTCATGTTTCGGTTTCATAATTTAACTTAATGTGCCGCTTTATGATTTTTGCTGTTCATGTTTCGTACTTGGAAAAAATGGAATAAAAATTACATTCCTATTTCAATTACTATTTTTATTTTAACAATCATATTGGTTTAACTATAACCTAAGAAGTTTGGTCCTTCGAAATCTTGGAATTTATTTTATCACGTTCGTAGTCTAGTATTCTTTCAACAGTTATAAATACTAATATTTATAATTCATTCAAATTGATCCAAGTAATGCTGAATTAAACTATATTGTTATTCATTGATAACGTATATTATATAATTTGGTTTTGTATGCCAAACTAATATTTATAAAATCGCTGACTTCTTAATTAATATCCCGCCCTAAAAACAGATTGCTTTAGACGAGTTCCAGCCGTCGAAGATCATGCGGCGCCAGCTATGTCAAAAGCTAGGTGACGATGGAAAAGGCGTCAGGAATATAGAACACAGAGGACGACAACAGTGTCGTCGATGGAGGCCGACGCTGACGCTGACGCCGACGGTAGGGGTGACATTGAATTTGCATATTTAAAACGGTGATTTTTTTTACATCTCAGCACGTGGCTACGTTGAAACGAAAACAAACTGGGAAACACTAAAAAAAACCTAACTACAAAACAAAGTATATCAATCAACAAAAACGACTTGAAAATTCTAATGATGCCATTATGCACGCAACAGAAAACTGAATGTTTTTATCATCAAATTATACATTTAAAATTAATCAGAATAAAGAACAAACCAAATCAAAAAAAAAATTACAAATTTAAAAATTTCATACCCTATAACTGTTTTTTCTTTTATATTAATAGACACAAACTGATCGTAATAAAATTATTTGGTAATTTTTTTAAGCTGAATCTCGATTTGAAATCAGATTTTTAAAGTTCCATAAGATACAGACAGACAGATTTACAAAATTCAGTAACGAACTTTTTTGAAATTTGTCGAAAATGGGCACAAAGCAACATAAGATCAATATTGAGATAAAACACAAAGACTAGTCTAAATACAACGAAAAGTAAAAAAAATTAGGAGATGAAGGTTCTACTTGAGAAAAAAATATGAACGACTGGATAGCGATGACATAAGAAGAACATTAAAAAAATTGGACGCCAGTCTAATTGATTTTTTGATCTATAGAAACAATTGATAAAAAAACTAGGATATATTTCAAAATCCGTCCTTTCTTTCTATTTGTGAATTAAATTTTAATACAATCTGTAAAAACAAATTAAAAATAGATTCTCTTTTTGTAATCGAGACTGAAAGAGCACCACAAACATCAGATAATTTATATTGTAATAAAAGATAAGATATCAACTTTTACGTAAATATAACAAAAAATATGCCGGCATAAAAAAGAATTGAAAATAACAGTAAATAAAAGTTAAAGCATCGAAATAATTAATAATGATAACAGGAGACCAAAGTGAAAATATAATATAATATAAATAAAAATTGTTTTAACTGAAGAGGCAAAGAGAGAGAGAACTGTTAACACAGGAAAGACATTTTATAGTCATACCAAGAGAAGAGGGAGATCTTGAGAAGGTATATCAAGCGAGTCTGAAATTAAAATATAGTGAGCAGAGGAATAATGAAAATACAGGGTGGCACAGGAAAAAAAAACGTAAGAAAATGTGGAGAATAAACTAGTGAAACAAAAAAAAAAAAAGAATAAAGAAGACAGAATAGTTAGAGTTGCAAGATTTAAGTCACCAATAAGATGGTGAAGCATAAGAAGCCAAGGAAAATATAAAACGACAAACTTGATACCAAAATCAGCTGAATCTATGGATTAAATAGAGAAGGAAAATGATAGTTATTAGTGCAAGAATAGATATTTTTGATTGGTATTCATTTCAATACCATAACTTTAAAACATTAATTACAAAAACGATATTATTTCGTTATCTGTTACTTTCTAGTTTCTTTAAATCTTGGCTGCACCCATTATACAAAGCGACTTTACAAAATATTGTCGACTATCAAAAGAAAAACTTGTTATGACTTTCGAACTTGTGCTGCGCAAGAACTTTTAATTTATTCCAGCTATTTTTGTCACCGTTTATGATGTGAAATAAAACGCAATTCCCAAGCACCGCAGGTAATTTAACGTTTCTGGAGTTTGCTCACTATTTTTATTTTCTCGTTTTTTAGTTTCTTTTCGCTAAGTTGGATTAATACATATTCGACTGTTTGCGAAATCGCCGCTTCGACCGAACGTTTTCCATCTAACTTTAAGGACTTCATATTTTTATATAAAATCAAATGCCTTTTTTTTGTTTATTTTCGTATTAAAGTTACTTGTAACGATATAGACATTAATAAAGTTATTGAAACTTCTGGTGCATGTAAATATATTCAGTGGTCGTGATAAAACTGGATACTACTGAGTGGTATGTTTCTATTTATATTAAAGGACTACAAATAATGTGTTTTCTATAGTATTAAGCCAACCGGACTAAATTTTGCTTGGCTTTTATACTTTTACCTCAAGTGTTTTATAGCCTAAATTGAGGTTGGTGACACTTTTCCCAAAGAAGCGTTATTGAGATATAGCAAAATACTCGTTTTTCGATTTTTTTTTTCAGTTATGACCGGAAATCTTGAGAACGATATTGATCTAACAAGTTTTTAATAGACTTAAGTTACAATTTGTTGGTAATGAATAGCTAGCTCTAATTTATGACTCAGGATGGATAAGTGAGTTAAAATAATTTTTAATTATATTGCAAAATAAATGAATTACCTGAGTGCCACTTGTCTATTATATCTCTCTGAAGGATCCCGACAAGTTGATCCCCCATTAAATAATTTATTTGTTTAGTTGTTGATTAAACAAGAAAATTGATTTCCTGGAAAGGAGTCAAATAAAACAGATAAAAATAAATTGTTGTGAATTTAATTGTTAGAAAATTATTGACAACAGACAACAGAAAAAATTGCAGAGTTAATGACCGCAAACTCACTTGGCCGTTTGCACTGATGAAAAGATCCCCAAAAGTTAATGCGTGGCTACACGTACAAATACAACTTCACTGATTTTTGTTCAAGATATTGTCTTAGGGACCACAAGAGAAAGTTTCGTAAATTTTACATACACTGATAGAATTGAAATTGTCTCACACAGATCGTCAGCGCGTCAAACAAATGAAAATCAAAGTTTGTAAATGAATAGTTAGTTGCAAAGAAAAATGTCAAAAAAAAAGGTACAAATAACTAAGATTAACAAATTGAATACTTAATAATAATCAATATAATGACAAAAAAAGTTATAATGAACAAAAAAATTTATAACAAACGATTGTGAAAAAGATAATCAAATATACACTAAATGATCAAATAAGTGCAGTTTGTCGAATTGTCCTGGCCAAAGACGACTCGACAATCAAATAAAGGTAAGTTATTAATGTATTCGAAGCAAAGAAATAGAACAACAATTGTGGTACGGTAACAAATTTTTTTGACAAGCAAACAAATGTCGAAATGTTTAATTAAAAGCTCATAAAAATTGTATGGTGAAACGAAACAATAAAAAAAGAATTTTGATTTGGATAAACGAAAAAAAAATACTATGATGAAATTTTTGGGTGCAGATAAGTTTTGTTTTGTTCGTGGATCGTATATGTTCAACAAAAGTACTCACAAAAAATAACCAAAAATATTTAAGTCGCTTATGAGAATTATTTTAAATTTCAATCTAGACATATTGATAAACCATGGCAGACTTAGTTTGTGGTATGTGTTTCGAACAATTAAACAAATTCAGAAAAAACATTAAAAAATATTGTCGTTTGGAAAGCCAAATGGTTGTTTCTAATATGACAACGCTTCTTTGGAATAATATATGAGTGTAATTTTAATTTTCTGCATACCTCAAATCAAGCCAAACACTTTTTATCCATTAGGCAATTAAGAAAAAATTTTAAACTAGTTTAAGACGACCCAACTAGCAAAGTTATTTTATAACTCAATGGTCTTAAAATTATTTTATTTTATTAATATTTCGTAATTACTTCCAAAATGCTAATTAATTATATAGGAGCTGCTATATTTATCGCCAAAACTTTATAAAACAAAATTATAAAATGTTTTATAAAATAGTCACGAAATTGTCCTAACTTTGAACATCTTATAAAATATTTCTACTAATAAAAGTAAATTATTTTATAGTGGTGATATTTTGAACAATCTTATAAAAATTAAAAAAAAAAACTGTTTTATAAATGCGTTATGTTTTTAATAAAATAGTTATATTAAAGTATCATAAAAAATAATATCGTTTTTAACTTTTTAAGGACGGGGATTTTTACGTAGAAATTGGACTTTTTTTATACGATATCTGTACATAAAATCGAAAGATTTGTCACGTCAAGTGCCCGATCAATTTAGTGGTCGAAATTTCGACCAGTCCCGTCCGGAACGGAAAGTCCAATGGTGAAAACTTGATTTGGGGAAAAACAGTGCATTCCTAAGTAATTGAATACGCTGAATACGAAAAAGATAATAAAAAATGTCCAGAAGACATCTCTGACCTTGAAAATTGCATTTCAAGGTCAAATTCGTTGTTTTCTGTCCGAAATGATATCTGTAAATGTACTTACGTTGGATACAGGAAAATAGTAATGTTTTTTATGTCATTTGTCAATTTTTTTTGCTCTTCCCGCTGGTTCCGGGTGGACATCCTTCCCTCAGAGACCCGGTATTTCAGTTTTCTGTACATCGATATTTCAAGTGGTGTCGACTTTTCCACATCCCACCCCAACCTTGGATATAAAAATTCCCCGAGAATTCCCTTTCCGGTATTTCCAGAAAAATGACCATAATGGGTGGGGGGAGGGTGGCGGGGTTGAGTTAGAGCGTCCTTCCACTATAATTGTTCCCGATATTTATCTGCATTAGAAACAATTTTCTAGGAAAATTGGGAATTTCAAGCGACGGAGGTGGAGGGGGTCGATCTGGCTTAACAAGTGTACAGCTCTCCGTGACCCCCAACTCGGCCATGTATCCAAATTTGAGGGCGATCGGATCCATATTTTTAGAGTTACAGTAGGATAGAGGAAATCCCCAAGTGGACCCAGAAGACTTCGCTTCGAAATCACTATTTCAAGGTCAAATATGCATTCTAAAATGGTTATTTTGCTATACGCATTACTATTGATTTATTTTTTTCGTATTCAGCGCATCAAAATATATAGGTATAACCAATTTACATGTCGAAATACCAAATAAAAAATTCGACCTTGAAATCACTATTTCAAGGTCAAATATGCTACCTAAAATTGTTACACTATATTCCCTACATTCAAAACATAATATTATACCCAAAATCATTCAAAAATATTGTGATACTTGAGTGGTCGAAATATCGACCAGCCCCGTCCTTAAAAGGTTAAATGTTGTTTTAAAAGGCAAATTATCATTCTAGTGATAATTTTATAATTTTATAGTGTGTCAGTTAGACTACAGTATAAAACAATAATAAATTTCTTATAAAATTAAAATACTTTTGTCGATGCAGATATGTAGCCTCAGAATCAAAATGTCACAGCTTTATTAAAGTTTCGGCACTAAATGGCCATCTTCTCCAGGATTGATTAAGTTACTGAATTTGTTCCAGTTAAACTTGCCACTCTGTTTATAGAAGGGAAAAATCCAAAAATCAGGTAACAATTGATACCTGTCACCTGGCCAAAGGAACTTAATTTAATTAAAATATTCTCCAATTTTCTATATCAAATTCGTGCCATGGATTTAGGTATGTACAAGTTAAGTCGGCTGTCAAGAAAAAATATAAAGTTAATATTATAATAATTTTATTTTGCAACAAATAATTTTTGTTATCATTTTGTAGTCTTGATAAAGAAATTAAATAATTTCAAAAATTGGTACTGTAAAAAAATTCTCTTTTTTCAAGAACCCTAACAAAGGCTGGTTCCAGGTGATAACGTAAAAAAGTTTTATCATTTTATATTTAAAATCCTTTAAAGAAAATTTGTTTTTGTACCTATTCCGGCACTGTCTTATCAGATTTAAAGTTAATATTTTTCATTGTTTTATAGAAATTGCGAAGTTGTTGAATTATCTTAAAATGCTTGCTTTTGACACAAAACCATTTTATAAGAAGACGCCATTAATATGGAACCATAAAAATGAGTGTATCAAAGTATCAAATGATAATTTTTGTGTAAATGATAACTTTTTCAGTTACCGTTGCCTCATTCTTCAGGTTTCTGAGTGCACGTTTTATCTCGGTTGTCTGAGGCTCAGAACGTTGCTACTATATACAGCGTTTGGCTTTTGTCTTTGAGAGGAAGTAAAAATTCTGCTACCTTCACATTATATCAAATTAAAAATTTTTAAAAACGTTACTATATGGTCTCTACTTCAAATACTTATATGATTTTACGAAATGGATAAAACCGAAGAGCTTGCTTGGAAGTTATTTGAAGAGGTCGTAGGAAATAAAAAACATCTAATTATGAAAATTAAGTCAACAGCATTAATAATTAAAAAAAACTGGCTTTTAATTATTATAAAACTGCATTTTCTGCATTCGTATATTTACTTGAGTTAAGTGAAGAGCAGGAGGAGGCAATAAGGTTATGGAAAAAAGATATCAAGAACGTTAGCATGATGGCTGACCATTGCTAGAACTCTCTTTTTTTTGTTATTTTTTTTATGTCAATTATATTTTGTGACTATTTATGCCAATTATAATTTGGAGTTATGAGAGTATCAATCTTACATTTAGTATTATAGTGTACGTTACACTTTTAAATGAGTAGATCATTAGTTGATGATTTTTACCGCCGAGATACCTTTCCTTGGTATAACGAAAACATAGATCTAACTTATTCTACACTTATATTATCCAATTTTACAAAATTCAGCCATTAGTTAACTTGAAAGTTTGATTATTTATCATCGTGAGGAGTGTGATCCAAATGGTACCGTGTATGTTTTACACATAGAAGTTCCTGGTTCGATTCTCGAGGAAATATATTTTTTTAAACATAGGATAGATTTAGAGAGTGAGGACTTCTTTTAATAAAATAAATAGTTTTTTTATATTTTTTTTAAATACACAAGCTAGATTTAGAAAGTCAAGACTTCTTTTAATAAAATAATATTCGTCTGACTTATACCTTACGGCTAGCCACAGCGACCGTGGTACTCTATTTCGAACTTTATTTTAATTTGATAATTTTAAACTATTTACCCTGTATTTTTATGTTTCTTGATAATTTCATACCTGTTTTCTAAGTTAAAAGAAAAAAAACACGAATTAAGACATTTGCATATTATTCAGGAATATTTAAAGAACATCTTCATAAAATAAAATACGGCATAATCACCTACTTTCAGTTCAGCAATGTAACTGAATAAGAGTTTGTTTATTAATTCCTGCTTTTCGGGAGCGGCTCAGTTATTGCCATGCAAAGCGAAAAAAGGCCGTAGAGCTGCTCTCTGCTCTATTCACTGGCATTATTATGATCAAGACGTCGTCGTAGTCGACATCCGAGACAGATTTTGTATTCATAATCTCTGAAGAAAAGTAGATGGAGAGATGGCGATGTTTTGAGAGTAGCAGAGGGATATAAAAAAAAATTAATATGGAAAATAAAATGCATCAGCGAGTTATTTTTCGTTGAGCAAAAGCGTGATTATTCAAATATTGTGTAACTCTAAGGAGATGAACATAACGAAACATAATTTATTCCATTGAAAATGAGAGACGGATTACGACAGAATCAGAAAACGACAAGCAAAACTTCAATGGAAACATTATCCACAAATTCCAGTAACGATCTTAAGATATATATAAACAAAACGGTTAAGAACTGAACAAAGTAAAACAGTAATTAAATAAAACGATAAGAGAAGATAAAAAAATTATAAAGGGCACAAATACATAGTAAATAGAAAAAATTATATGATACTAGAGGATCCGCATTAGAAACGTCCTTTCACCCATCTGTTTAATGGATGAAAATTATTTTATATCAAAATTAGAAAATATATCTCAAGTGGGTTGTCTAAAAAATTCCCGGCAAGACTATGATTAATTAAAAAATGAAAAAATTATTTTTTATTAAATATTGCACTCATGAATTTAACGAATAAATTTAATACCAACCGAAAGTATGAAGCCTATAAAATATACAAAGGTTGGGTTGTCTGTTTTATTTCTGGTGTTACTACTGGGTTGCCAGGTATAAACAGGTAAATCGATAATAGTTATTTTCAACTATTTGTGTCCTATTCTATCGCATGTGTTAGTTATCACGGATCTCTTTGTTCAGCCGGCAGTCACGTGTCGCTCAGATGAAACGCTGCGTCCTCTTCTATCGCAAGGGATATTTACGTCGGCATTAGCAAATGGATAAGCATAGGGAAATTTTGAACATATAAAACGGACTATCCAGTCAATAAATATATGCGAATTCTAATGATATTAAATTAGTTGCTGAATATATTGAAAAGTAAAAAAAAAAATATGAAAATGGAAAAAACAATCGAATTAAACCTAAAAAAGGCATAAAAATCGCTATAAAAACTATTTCAGGAACTAGATTATATTCCCATTAGAGATGGTACATAAGAGATATTTAATTTTTTGCTTTCATTTAAAAGTCTTATATGTTTAAAATTCGATATTTTAATAGAAAATTTATGTCTTTGTTCCAATGTTTTTTAAAATGCGGCTAAAATTACTATTTTGGTATAATACATAATGAAAACTAAGTTTCTTTTAGAATTGAAATTATGGTAACTATATAGATTTTAAAGTTCGAAATCCAGGACGCTATTTTTAATATTTCTTTTACAAATAAGAAACAAAAGAGAAAAAAAAAAACAAAATCTCATTAAACATGAGAAAGAAACCGAGAAATTAGAAAATATTGGGAAAAAATTAAAAATAAAATTGGAAAATACGGAAAAAATGAAGAAATCAAAAAACCGAAAAAAAAAACTCTAAAAATCTCAAAAAAAAAACGAAAAAAAATCCTAAAAAACACGCAAGAAACCGAAAACTATCACAAAAAATCGCAATACAATCGCAAAAAAACCACAATAAAATACAAAAAATCGCAAAGTATTACAAAAAATCAATGAAGTAAAAAAAATTAAAAACAGAAGAACAGAAAAATCAGAAAAATTAGAAAAAATTAGGAAACAAAGAAAAAAGAATTGAAAAAATAGAACAATGAGAAAAAAATGAGGACATTTTAGAAAAAAAAATCATAAAGAATGATAAGAACCGATAAAATCTGAAAATAATTAGAAAAATCGGTAAAAAAACACAACAAAAAACTTTGAATACAAGAAAAAAAAATTGAGAGAGAAATTAGAAAATATTGAGATAAAAGTGAAAAGTATAATTGTAAAATAAGGAAAAATGAGAAATAAAAAAAAATTGTAAAAATGCCGAAAAAATCGTAAAAAAAGAACGAAAAATAAGCCTCAAAAATAGGCAAGAAAACGGAAAATATCACGAAAAATCGCAAAACAATCGCAAATAATCACGAAAAATCAGAGGAATAAGAAAAAATCAGAAAAATTATAAAACAAGAGAAATAGAAAAAACAGAACAATGACAAAAAATGAGCAAAGATTAGAAAAGAATTAAAAAATGAGAAAAAAAAACAGGAAAAAAAAACCAAAAAATATTAAAAATGAGAAAAAAAAGTAGAAGCATCAAAAGAATTAAAAAAAATACAGAAAAAATCGGGAAAAACAATTAAAAAAAACCAAAAACTTTGAGAGAGAAAAGAAGGCTCAAAAAACGCGAGAAATCTAAAATTATTACAAAAAATGAGAAAAAAATCAATGGAAGAAGAAAAAATGAGAAGAAAATTAGAAAATAAAATAGAACTGAAAAACAGAACAATGAGAAAAAATGGGGAAGGATCGGAAAAAATGGATAGGGAAAAGAAGGCAAAAAAAACGCAAGATCACAAAAAAATTACAAAAAAATCCCAAATTTTCACAAAAAATCAAATGAATAAGAAAAAAATGAGAAGAAAATTTGAAAAAGAAAAATAGAAAAAAAACAGAACAATGAGAAAAAATTAGAAAAACCAAAAAAAAATTTTATTTTTTCGATCTCTAAATTTTAACCATTTTTGTATATTAGTTCTGAAATAATCATTTCCTGAAAAAAAATTTGTAACTAACAAATAATCTTCACAAAATTATGGTACTGAAAAAAATCATTATAATATAAATCAAACCGAGGTTATTTATTTCGAGAAAAAAATTAAAAAAAATATTGTTTACTGTATAAATCAGGTATAGATTTAGATAAAAATATTGAAAACAATATATTAAAGATACCCAACATTCACAAGCGAGGTCAGTAGTTTTTCGCAGGCGAGTTTAATGGTGTCATAAAAATCTTCTATTTCGGTCACTAAAATCCCTATTTCACTCAAAACTAAAACCCAGCGGTTGTCACATCTGGCAACTAAGCAAGTACTATTGGAGGATAATAAACATTTAAATTTTTACGCAATTTTTGTTAGAAAAATCATGGGGTGCTAATTCCGTCTTAACTCGGACCTCTTGGTCATAAGTTTGTCACAAGTTTCCACACGCATTTCCAGACCAGATTTTTTTTAAGATGTCCCTATATTATCGTATTCGTAATTAAATAGCACTCATTTTGATATAAGATTCATTTATTAAACAAATAGGTGAAAATAAGTATTATCGATTTACCTGTTTATACCTGCCAACCCACAAAAAAATAGACAACCCAATGTTTGTATATTTTTTAGGATTGATACTTTCGGTTGAATTTAAATTAATAAAAAGTCATTTTTAAATTTTTAATTAATCATAGTCCGGTCAGGAATTTTGTAGACATCCCACTCGAGATATATTTTCTAATTTTAATATAAAATACTTTTGTTTCTATTTCGGATCTTAGACTAGGAGAAATTAAACAAGGCAACAAGTTGTACCACCAAATAAGAAAATGTAAAAAGAGAACAATAAAAATCAATGTAGGATGCAGATGAGTAAAATATACCAATTTATGGTAAAAATCCATAATTATTCTAAATTCTAATAAAAGTCTTCTATAATGTTCGTTTTTTAACATTTATGTTTAATATACCTAATTAAAAATATAATTAACTATTTAATTAAAAAAAAATGTTTTATAAATCTTTTAAATGCCTAAAGGTGTGTTAATTTTGAATCAACCCTGATATCTTAGAAAAAAAAGGTAAGGGACTTTATAAATAATTAAAAAAAAATGTGAATTCAAAAAGGTTGTTGCTAGGCAATAACCCCACTCGAGCCCTACGGGTTTTCGTGACTTTTACCTGGTGACAAGTTCGAAACAGAAAGTTTTTAATTTATCTTGAGTCATATTTAACTAGATTATAATTTCCGATTCACACATTTTTAATTAAATACAGGAACTAGCGGTTTTTTATTTTAGTTTTGTGATCAAAGTAGCTTTGAACTAAAAGTTTCTAAGGTTTCTGTTTTTTAACTGGATTTATATGAAATTGATATTTAATCTGCAACATTTTTTTTTTATTTTAAATTACAATAAACTACAGAAGACATAAAAAATATACAGGGTGTCCGCGTCCAACTCCCAACTTTTTCATTAAATATTTGTGTTACTAGACTAATTTTAATTTCTTCAAATAAATTTTGTTTACCACACTTCAGAATACATTTATTCATAAAAAAAATACACAGCTTGAACAGGAACAAATCCGAACGTATTATTTCTGATATAAAATCTAATAAAAAAAAAATATTGCATAAATCTCTTGAGAGAGAGAGAGTCTAATGCTGTTGTCCGTTCACTTCGTCCAGCACACCACACAACACAGGCGGTGGCGACACAAAACACCATTGCCGATGGCGTCCCGGGAATGCCACTTCCATTCGCCCCATGCTGGCCGCATGCCGGAGGAGCCGCCACCGAAGCCACTAGCCGCCGCCTCCGGTTCTAGATTATTGCCTTCCGCAAATGGAATATTCTCATTATAGCGTAATCGGTTTCGTATAGTCGACGAGAAAAAAAACAACTTCCTGCCGTAGTAAAGAACATGGTTTAAAAGAATTTCGGTGATATTGTTTTTACAGAGTGCTCGGAAAATATCAATCGATAGTGCTCTATAAGAAATAAAATTTGTTTGAGAATAAGATATATTATAAAACAATCTAAAGGTGTAAATAATGTACAATAACTTTTTTATTATAATATATACAGAGTAGAAAGATTTTTTTCATAATTTATTCCTAAAAATTTGTAGACACACTTCATATAAGCTCCATGTTTTAAATTTGTATAACAAATATGTAACTAATGGGGCTTTCTACTATACAGGGTGTTTTTTTTAAAAGTTTCCACCCCCGATTTAGGCTTACAAAATAATTTTTGGCAAAAAAGGAGAGACACGTCGATTTTTGATTTGAGGGGGACAAAATTTTTGATAACAAATATCACTCTAACGTCAACCCCCTTCACCCCTCGCCCCTCAACTTTAAAATTTAAATAGGGAACATACCACGTGTGGCACATCAGGGAAAAGGTAATTCAATGCAGAATTCAAATCATACCCTTTGTCCACTGCTAGGACAAAAAAACATTACATAATTTTTATCAATAATGTTCATCAGTTTATTGTTAGGTATTTAAAAGAAGGTAATAAAGACAGACTTGACTTTTGTTTAGCATGCGATGGACAACATTTTGAGCAATTGCTGTAAATTTTTTTTATTTTTACCTTCTTTTAAATACCTAACAATAAACTGATAACATTATTGATACAAATTATGTAATGTTTTTTTGTCCTAGCAGTGGACAAAGGGTATCAATTGAATTCTGCATTGAATTACCTTTCCTCTGATGTGCCACACATGGTGTATCGCCCATTAAAATTTTCATGTTACGGGGTGGGGGTTAAGGTAGAGCGACAAATTTTGTCAAAAATTTCGTTTCCTTTAAATCAAAAGTCGACGTGTCTCACTATTTTTCTCAAAAATCATTGTGCGAGAGTAAAGTGAGGGTAGGAAAAAACACCCTGTATTTCTGTTCAGTGGGGTAGTAAAAAAAATTAAACTTAGTGATTTGAATTCTGCATTGAATTACCTTTTCCCTGATGTGCCACACATGGTATGTTCCCTATTTAAATTTTAAAGTTGAGGGGCGAGGGGTGAAGGGGGTTGACGTTAGAGTGATGTTTGTTATCAAAAATTTTGTCCCCCTCAAATCAAAAATCGACGTGTCTTGCCATTTTTGCCAAAAATTATTGGGTAAGCCTAAATCGGGGGTGGAAACTTAAAAAAAAAACACCCTGTATAATAATAATATATTATTGTGACAAAATGTCTCTTTATTAGGCCGAGCTACCTAAACACGTGTGGATTAGAATAAAATGATAATCTATATATATAAAATTGTCGTGTCGCTGACTAAACCTGATTTGATAGAGACGTGAAATTTTCAGGGTAGTTTCCTTTGGTAGTGTAGGGGAGCACCAAGAAAGGAATTTTGAAAATTCGCACTTTAAGGGTTTCAAAATTGGGATTAAACAAATATTGGCCCGCTCGAGTAAGTGCGTCAACCAAAAACATACAGGGTGATTCTATTAAAGGGCAGTAGCTCTCGAGGGAGTGCAAATATTTTACTTTCCCGACCCACCACCGAGAAGGGAAAGTATTGTGAACGAGCTAAAAAAATTTTTCGAGATAAAGATGGAAATATCCATTTTAAGGTCACCTGAGATGATTAAGACCATTTTCAGATGGAAGTCTGTCTGTCGGTCTGTCTGTCTGTGTTTATTATTCCACGATAGAGGCCACACGTTTAATCCGATTTAGCTGAAATTTGGTATATGGGTTTGGGTTACCGGGCGGAAGAACCCATTAGTTTTTGTACGACATTTTTATTTTTCTCTGTTTTCACATTTTTACCCATTTTTTTCTGTTTTACTATTTTTTCCTGTTATCCCTATTTTTTTGATTTTTTTAAACTGTTTTTTCATGTTTTTTATATTCTCTCTCAGTTTCTCTGTTTTGTAAAGTTTTTACCATTTTTTTTATGTTTTTACCTATATTTTCCAATGTTTCTATTTTTTCTTGTTTTTTTCCGAATTATTTATTAGTTTTTGTACGACATTTTTATTTTCCTCTGTTTTCCCATTTTTACCTATATTTTCCTATTTTTACCTATATTTTTCTGTTTTAATATTTTTCCTAATTATCTGTTTTTATATTTTTTTCCGTTTTTTTCTGTTATCCCTATTTTTTTGATTTTCTCTCAGTTTCTCTGTTTTGTCAAATCCCTATTTTTTGATTTTTTTTCCTTTTTTACATGTTTTTTATATTTTCTCTCAGTTTTTCTGTTTTGTCAATTTTTTGCCATTTTTTTTGTTTTTACCTATATTTTCCTATTTTACTATTTTTGATTGTTTACTCTGAATTATTTGTTTTTCTATTTTTTTCAATTTTTTCCACTTATCCCTATTTCTTTGACTTTTTTTAATTTTTTTACTGTTTTTTCATGGTTTTTTATATTCCCTCCCAGTTTCTCTGTTTTGTCATATTTTTGCCATTTTTTTCTGTTTTTCTTCATATTTCTTGTTTTTGCCTCTATTTTTCCTTATTTTCCCATTTTTTTTCCATTTTTCTCTATTTTCCGCTATTATTTTTTTAATTCTACTTTTGCCTATTTTTCTATTTTTTTATTTATTCCAGTTTCTTTCCTATTTTTTTTTCGTTTTTCTTTTTCTAGTTTTTTCCGGTATCGGATTTTTCATATTTTTTCTATTTTCCCCATTTTTCTCTATTTTTCCAATTCTTCCCTGTTTTTCCCTGTATTCATTTTTTTTTATTTTCTGTTTTTTCAACTTATTTTTTCTGTCTCCCTATTTTTTTACGTTTTCCTTTTTTTTTCGCATTTTTTTTGTATTTCCCTATTTTCCTATATTATTTTCTATTTTTTTGTCTACTTTTGCGTATTTCTACCCATTTTTTCATTTCCTCTAATTGCTCTATTGTTTCTTATTTTTGTACTATTTTTTTTCCTTATTTACCTTTTTTCCATTTCCTATTGTGTCCTTTTTATTCCTGTTTTTTCCCATTTCTGTTTTTACTATTCTTTACTGTTTTTTCCTCTTTTTCCTATTTTCCCTATTTTTTCCTATTTTTTATTTTAGATTCTACTTCTTTCCTGTAGGTGTTCCTCTCGAAGTGGTGGTTGCTTTTGTCCTGCTGTGAAATCCTGCTGTGTAATCCACTGTAGGTCTCTTCCTTCAGTCCTCAGGATCATTATTCTTGCTCTCTTCTTTTCCTGCATTCACACCCTTATCTTCTCTTATTCTAGTTGTGTCCTGTAGTAACTCAAACAACTATTTTCTCTCTACAGACAATTCCACAACCTTACTAATAATTTCCATAACCTACTTAGTAATTTTCTCACATCGCAATCATCTGACGCGGCCATTTTGAATAAATTAAAAAATTGTTTGTATCTCATTTATTTTTTGGAATTTTTTTAATCTGCTCGCTAGAAATTACCTATAAAAGTGCTTAGGGCTCGTAATTTTTAAGCACTTTTTTGAGTGCTTAGTGCTCGCGAGCACTTTTTGTCAGTATATACTTGTAACAGTAACACCTTTACCTATCTGTTTTCTATCTGCTTAAGTATTTGACGTACATAAAAAAACAACGAATTTGGGACACCCTATACATATTACGTCCTAAAACAGAATACACGTATCAGTTTCCCAAAACATTTCCCAAGTAATATTTTGGAAAAGCGTGTAAAAATATTCAATAACCATAAACACTTTTAATGCAGTCAAGTCAAAGTAGATTTAGGGTGTATAATAGCGTTTCGGCTGGCTAAACGAAAAACATTATATGTCGGATAGTACTCCATTATATACATATCACTCGTTCGACAAAATAAAAATTACGACACCCTAAAAATCACATCAAAATGTAACAATTTTCCTTTCGTTCTATTCAACAACACAAACATATTTTTCGAATAACTTATAGGTTAGATTTGAAAAGGCATTCAATTAATTTTATGAAGAAGTAAACAAGAATAAAAAGAGGCCTTATTAAACTCCGGTTCGAAAATGCTGGGGAGGGAACATTTTATATTAGAATTTGGTGAGAATATTGAAAGATTTTGGAAGTGTTGGTATTGTTAACATAATATTAAAAATAACAAACAAATGCAAAATTATAGAATAAAGCAAATTAATTAAAATTTATATTTAGAATTAGAAAATTTCAGTGTCTTTAAAAGAAAAGAATTTTTCATATTATAAATGGAGAATCCTAAGCAAGACGATTTTACCTAAAATACCTAAAAAATAAAATACTAATAATTATTATACAGGGTGTTTTATTTAAAAAATTAACAATGATTATTTCCCATAACTTTGATGGTGTAGTGATGGTATGTTCCCTCGGTAGGGGTAGAATGGTTATAAAGTCGATTGAGTGGTAAACATAAAACGTTGTTTGTTTCACTTAACTAATTTATTACTTTTAATTAACTGGTGTAAAAAATACAATGACATACTCTATTTCATAATCAAGAATCGACTCCCTCTTGATGAAGAGTCAACTCTCGAATTACGGAAACATCCGTTTATTTATATGTCTTTATATTTTAAAATTAAATGTCACACAATAAATGTCACACAACGTGATATTTCAGGGTTATCGAAGATACTTCGTACGTGCCAGGCGCCATTTTATTCGTATGAGCATGAACATGTCTTTACTCGTTTTAATTTTTTCAAATATTTAATTTATTTTCGAGATTTATTTGTGTCATCCCAAAATGCGTCACTACTATTTGAACGACACTGCTTTAATTTTAATTTTGGTCATAATTTGAATTTGGTCATGCTCTTTACGTGCCTAATGTATTTTTGGTTATCTTTCTTAAAATGGATATTTTTTGAGATATTCATACTTAACGATGTAATTTTTATTCGTTTAAAAAAATATTTCCGTGCATTTTGAAATTTAAGAATTTAATACTTCGTTTTGTAAAATGATTATTAAGTCAAAATTACAATAAGAAAAAAACATTTTTAAAAAAACAGCGAAATTCTTGACAAAAATCCAATGATCCAGATGAAAAATCGAATTATAGAAAACTACAAAAAATTATAATAAAGAAAAAAATCGAGCAATTGTTTTCAAAATACATCAAAAAGTTTAAAATGTTATGACAAAGAATAAATTTTGAAAAATCCATAAATTTTAAGATTATTTTAACATTTTTTAAAAACTCCAAATTCAATTTGTCGAGAATACGATTCTACCAAAATTTTTCAAGAAAATCCCAACAGAAAAATTTGAAAACCTTTCACTTTTACAAAAATTAAAAAATAAATAAAGCTTTAAATTAAATTTTAGAAAAATTCTAATTTTCAAAAATTTTAAATTTTAGGAATTCGCTTTTGTCTAATATTTTGAACTACATTAAAAATAATATCAATATCAAAAGAGTGCGCAGACAGTTCTACGCAGTTTACAAATATTTTGTAACTGTTTTGAATTTCGCAAATCGAACAAACCTTCAATAAATTTGTCGGTAGTTGCCGTGGCCGTCCCAATTGAAGTAGCAGTGGTAGTCCGAGTTCCAGTGACAATCCCTCGATCTTTAGAGACAGGTCAAACTAAAGTAAACGAAGCCAATTCTAATTATACCGGAGTCCATAACCATCATCCGACCATCACGCCAGCCCGGAATACGTGCCTGTACCGTCCAATAAAGAAACCGTTTTATTCTACACAGTCGCTTGATCTTGATATAAATAAAAGTTATTATTTATTGGAATCTTATTTTTGTTTTTACATACACTCAATCCCAGTAGGTCAAGTACAGACTGTCCTTTTGGCCGCTAACGTCTTTTCGATGCCATAATAACCCCTGGAGTATATTTTTCTCCACTGAAGCTGCCCGTGCAAGTGGCCTTAACACTATTAACGGAAGGTGGCGCCCGAGGCAATCCGATTCCTGAACTAAGGCGCCAAAAGACCGCTTGATGACGCAATACATATAAAGCTATAAAATTTCGTATAAATTCTTGCTCATTATTTTACTTAGAGAATATTTTACCCTCATTTTAATAATACAACCAAAATTAATTTTTAACCAGGAAATTAACCAATCATTTTGTTTAAATAAGTTACAATAGAATTAGCCACGTTTATTTAGTCACAGATTGCTTCTATCTCCCAAATTGAATCGCATCCTGGTGCGTGTGTTCTTGTTTAATATTTTATTATAGGAATTCTAATTTGATGGGTGTGTTTATGCACCCGCTTTGTTAGTTTGTTTAGTGGAATCCACTAGATATTTCGAAATACAGTGCAAAGTTTGTTTGAAAAGTTGCGCGTTCTGTTTGTATGCATTATAACAATTGCGTATATGCAAATTATATAGTAAAGTTTTTATTTGTATTTTTTTTATTTTTTATGGGTTTTATGCTTTATTGTAATGATTAAAATTATTTAAGGCCGTTGTTTTTAAATTGGTAATAATGTTACGTTTAAATGATACTTGTTAGTAGTAGAATAGGTAAAAATAAAAAAAATAAATAAAGTCACTAAAGAAGAAATATAAAGTAAAAAAAGGTTAATACTGGGTGAAATTGGAATATATAAAATAAGCAAGAAATAGAAGAACGTAAGAAATGATTAATTGATAATAAAAAAAATTAGGAGTGTAGAAGACTGTTATCCAGGTTTAAAAGCGAGAAAACAAAAAAAAAAGAAGAGGAATATATAATAATAAAGTTTAACCAAAAATTGTACAATAAAGTGTGAGTTTTAATGAACAGAATTGATCGCAATAATACAAAAGCCTTTTTATTATGGAAAACATCCATTAGAAAGCAATATTGGTTTGGATTTTGGTATCGAACTCGTTAAAAATTCGGTTCATTTATTTCATATATGTCCGTAGTGACCTGGACAAACATTTTTAAATCTTCTATTGTTTTCGTTGTTCACATTTCTTCGTATTTTTACCTTACATTTTGTATTATTAAAAATGTATGGAATATAAAAGCTTTCGTACAAACTGATCGGATAAAGTCTAATGGGAAAAAGCTTGTAAAAACTCCATGTGATGTTCTCTCTAAATGAAAACATGTTTCCGTTTCCTGACTCCATATTTTGAATAAAAGATTTGGTTGGTCTCATAATTATATTTTTTTGATTAAAAACTAACAAGTCTCACAAATAATATTGTATATTTAAATATACAACTTATTAGATTGTAAAAATTATAGATCAAATTTGACAAAGATTTCTTTATTTCGATATATTTATAAAATTAATTTACCATCATCAGAGTTAACTGTATGAATAAACATTTTATCATTTTAAACAAAACTGAAGCAAATAGAATATTCCCAAGAGTTGTTACAACAAATTTATTATATTTATGAAAAAAAAAACAGTACATAGAAAATATAGTTAAATAAACTAAGGTGATTAGAAAATTGATTTCTGATATCAGTTCTACATTAAAAATGCATTTGTTCGGGGCAATAATTACCACAAGCTGAATTCGAAAAAATAAATTTACAAAAAATTCTAGCTGAATATTAGTGTACCATAGTTTTTTTAATCGCCAAAAATCGATAATTTAAAATACAGTAAAATAACTTTTATACGAAACAGAATTTCTTCTACTATACAATGGTCAAGAATGATAAATTCGTTCGCTATACGCTAAAAATGCGTTAATATTTAGTGCAATATTCAAAGACGAAAAATTTAAATCGATTTTTAAAAAATCGCCTCGAAATATTTAAGAATTTGTATATTTTTATCAAATTTTGTATCGCTGCATTGGTTCGTATTGTCGAAACATGTGTTTTTTTTAAGTATAGCTTAAATGTTGAACATATTTGCTGTACGAGATATCTCATAAAAAAACGATCTTTTAGTAGTTTTAGTCCAACCTAAGAAAATAGTGAACACGTGTTGTTTTATTTTTAAAGAATGTTTTAAGTACCAATTTTCAAGAACATGTTCGGTGGTTAAGATCATCTTAGATATGACATTTGACGTATTTCTATTTAAATTTTCTTATCAATATATAGTCAGTCATATAAGCAGTCAACTAAAGGGGTAGTTTTTGCGTGACCAAACCTGTATATTAATACCGCTATTAAAATAAATATGTTACGCTATAATCTTTTATTTGTTGGTATTGAATATCGTTATTTATTGAATGTGACAAAGTAGAGCATTTATATTTATTCTGGTTAAAGGTATTTTTTTATCGATATAATACTTTTTAGATTAGAATAAAGGTACAAAAATCGCTCAACTCAAAAGCTTCCGATTCGGAACAACAAACAAATCAAATGACCAACAATAACAATCCCTGTGAGGCAATCAAATAAATTTCAATCGAATTGTTGTCAGGTAGAAAACTAATAGTAGTGGATTTTGTGCTCGAGGCTTGAATTATTGAATGAACAATATAAACGTTATATCGTATTATTTTGGTACTTTCAATGTTTGATAATACATTTTTAAACAACGTTAATCCTCTTTGCATGACTATATACAATGCCGGGGATTATAGATTTAGCATTGATTAATTTGATGCTGAAATGAAATGAAGTGATCAATACTCGCTGAGCTTAGGTATTTCTCAAACAACATTATTAGTTTTTACTAATACATTATGAGGATTTACCAAAACATTCGTCACCAATAACAATTTGTTAATAAAATATATTTTTTCCAAAATATACTAATTACTAGTGCGAATTTAAAAATATTCTCGAAAGGGCTTAGTGATTAGTTCTCGCGAGCTTTTTGGAGTGCTCGCGAGCACTTTTGACGAGCGCCAAATCCTTTGGTAAAGTGTATTAAGCACTAAGCACCGATTGCACACACCACAAAAGTGTTAAGAAGTTACAATTTCGAGTACTTGGCGACTTTTATTCTGGCGACGCCCATGGTTTAAAAAGTGACTTGCCCTAGATATTTTTTTTAAATAATAATTTTCGAAAAATATCCAATTATATCGTCGGTCTAATTAACAAACCACTTAACTCATATTTCAGACTGTTTACAAGGGAAACAAAAAAAAATTTTTGTTTTTAAAGTCATATTTTTACTATAACATATTTTTATGATTTTTATTTAAAATTTCTAAGGATTTAATACTTGCACTAACCATAGCTATACATTAGCTTAAAAATTTAAAAATCACAAAATCGAATTCTGTAGAGTTACCGCAAGAATTGAATAGCAAAATTTTGTACACTAACCTTATGATTAGTATTTATTAGGAATTTCTACGTTAATGCAAAATTATTATTTTTTAAATTTTGAAACTGAATCGATTGTTTTCATCATGAATTTAAAAACAATATTTTTTTTCAGGTATGGAAGCTATTATGTCTGAATTTTTTAATGATACAACGACAGCGTTTTACATCATTCTGACGGTTTGGATGGCAGACCAATACGATGCAATATGCTGCCATACGTCTATTACAAAAAGGCATTGGTTAAGGTAAGTGACAATTTATTTTTATTAAGCGATTATTGAAAATTGACATTCTTAAAAAAATGTTGCTTGTTGAACGTCTATACGTCCTTCATCTCAATATTTATAAACACCCAAGTGCTTCGCCTCAATAATTCTTGATACTTTTTTATCATTAAAATTTGATTTTTTTACTATTCTATATTTTGTTTATAAACATTTTATGCTTATTAAAAATTTCCAGGTAATATATTATACAGTGTGTCCAGGAATTGAGCTCAGACTATAGATTTAGTTTTAATTTTATCGAAAATTGACATTATTGAAAAAATATTGCTTGTTGGACACCATAGTTCCTTCGTCTTAATATTTAAAAACGCCCAAGTGCTTCGCCTCAATATTTATAAACATCCAAGTACTTCGCCTCAAAAATTCTTGATACTTTATATTTTAAAAATTAGATTTTTTTACTAATCTATGATTTGTTTATAAACTTTTTATGCTTATCTAAAATTTGTAGTTAATATATTATACAGTGTGTACAGGAATTGAGCTCAGACTATAGATTTCGTTAAAATTTTATCGTAAATTGACATTCTTGAAAAAAAATTGCTTGTTGGATAACTTATGTCATTTGCCTTAATATTTAAAAACACCCAAGTGCTTCGCCTCAATAATTCTTGATACTTTTTTATCATTAAAATTTGATTTTTTTACTATTCTATATTTTGTTTATAAACATTTTATGCTTATTAAAAATTGCCAGGTAATATATTATACAGTGTGTCCAGGAATTGAGCTCAGACTATAGATTTAGTTTTAATTTTATCGAAAATTGACATTATTGAAAAAATATTGCTTGTTGGACACCATAGTTCCTTCGTCTTAATATTTAAAAACGCCCAAGTGCTTCGCCTCAATATTTATAAACATCCAAGTACTTCGCCTCAAAAATTCTTGATACTTTATATTTTAAAAATTAGATTTTTTTACTAATCTATGATTTGTTTATAAACTTTTTATGCTTATCTAAAATTTGTAGTTAATATATTATACAGTGTGTACAGGAATTGAGCTCAGACTATAGATTTCGTTAAAATTTTATCGTAAATTGACATTCTTGAAAAAAAATTGCTTGTTGGATAACTTATGTCATTTGCCTTAATATTTAAAAACACCCAAGTGCTTCGCCTCAATAATTCTTGATAATTTTCTATCTTAAAAATTAGATTTTTTTACTATTCTATGATTTGTTTATAAACATTTCATGCTTATCAAAAATTTCCAGTTAATATAATATACAGTGTGTCCAGGAATTGAGCTCAGACTATAGATTTCGTTAAAATTTTATCGTAAATTGATATTCTTGAAAAAAAATTGCTTGTTGGATAACTTATGTCATTTGCCTTAATATTTAAAAACACCCAAGTGCTTCGCCTCAATAATTCTTGATAATTTTCTATCATAAAAATTAGATTTTTTTACTATTCTATGATTTGTTTATAAACATTTCATGCTTATCAAAAATTTCCAGTTAATATAATATACAGTGTGTCCAGGAATTGAGCTCAGACTATAGATTTCGTTAAAATTTTATCGTAAATTGATATTCTTGAAAAAAAATTGCTTGTTGGATAACTTATGTCATTTGCCTTAATATTTAAAAACACCCAAGTGCTTCGCCTCAATAATTCTTGATAATTTTCTATCTTAAAAATTAGATTTTTTTACTATTCTATGATTTGTTTATAAACATTACATGCTTATCAAAAATTTCCAGTTAATATAATATACAGTGTGTCCAGGAATTGAGCTCAGACTATGGTTTTAGTTTTAATTTAATCGAAAATTGACATTATTGAAAAAATATTGCTTGTTGGACACTTTACTTTCATCAGCTTAATAGTTTAAAACACCCAAGTGCTTCGCCTCAATAATTCCTGATACTTTTCTATCTTTAAAATTAGATTTTTTTACTAATCCATGATTTGTTTATAAACTTTTTATGCTTATCCAAAATTTGTAGTTAATATATTATACAGTATGTCCAGGAATTGAGCTCAGACTATAGAGTTAGTTTTAATTTTATCTTAAGTTGACATTCTTAAAAAAAAATTGCTTGTTGGATAACTTACGTCATTCGCCTTAATATTTAAAAACACCCAAGTGCTTTACCTCAATATTTATAAACACCCAAGTGCTTCGCCTCAATAATTCCTGATAATTTTTTATTATAAAAATTAGTTTTTTTTTACCAGTCTATGATTTGTTTATAAACTTTTTATGCCTATGCAAAATTTGTAGTTAATATATTATACAGTGTCTCCTGGAATAGAGTTCAGACTATAGATTTAGTTATAATTTTTTCGTAAATTGACATTCTTGAAAAAAAATTGCTTGTTGGACAACCTACGTCCTACGCCTCAATTTTTAATAACACCCAAGTGCTTCGCCTCAGTAATTTTCAATACTTTTCTATCCTAAAACTTTTCACAGTTCCATGATTTGCTTATGAAAATTTGCTTGTTCTAGTCCTTTGCTTCAATATTTATAAATACAAAAGTGCTTCAGTCCATGAACCCATTGAACGTAATTAAGTATTATCTCATCAAAAAGAATATCCATTAGCAAATTGTAATAAAACTATAACATCAAATTATAGGGTACGCCTCAGGATATTATTAAATGTGTGTTTAAAAGGAGAATTATTAAATCAGTTGATCTCGTCAACTCATGTATAACAACATAACGTTAATCACTGTACAGTAACAAAATATTATTAACATGAATTTTGTATGCCTGTACATGGATTCGCATTGACAAAATATTATTTTGCGTTTGTTAAAGTAAACATTTAGTATCCTATAGGGCATAGAAAAACATTCAATTTTAAAATTGGAGATTGGATGACATAACGATATTTGTAAATTAACTCGTGACTTTTTATGCGTTCTATCGAATATTGTACATATGCACAAATATTACCATTTGTATAAATGGTGTTGCAGTATAAAGAAAAATTATTTCCTAAAACCAGTTTGTGGTTCTATAGTTCGTTCGGAAATAAAATACCTTGTAACTTATTTACCACCAATAATTGGAATTACGCCTTATCTTAATTTTTTTTTAACGATTTTGATCTGAATTTCTATTCAAATCTTTGTGGACGGTAATTTTTATATAGGTTCTATAGCTTATGTTTACAAAGAAATAATAGTATATTATACACCAAGGTAGAGAAAAAGCTCAGCATACATTAAAACTATAATAGAAAAAAGGAAAAAAAAGCAAAAAATGTAATTTTTTTACAAAAAACTGGACAAAAAAGGAAAAGGGGGAAAAATAACAAAGAGTCAAAAAAAAATGTCAAGACAAAGTAAAGAGAAAAAATGCAAAAGCGCCAAAAAAGATAAAAAAAGTAAAAAAAGCAAAAAATACCAAGACACGTTTTAAAAAAGCAAAAAAGTGGCAAAAAGGGATATAAAAGCAACAAAAAAGGTAAAAAAGCATCAATAAAGAGGCAAAAAAAAATAGAAGCAAATAAAGGCAGAAAAGGTAAAAAAAAGGACAAAAGCTAAAAATAAAATACGCCAAAAAAGTTTAAAAAAGGCAAAGTAGAGGAAAAATAAAGGCAAAAATGGCAAAAAAGGGAAAAGGGAAAAAATCTGCAAAAAGTCCAAAAAAGGGCCAAATAAGACAAAGTAAAGGGAAAAAGAAAAATAAGCCAAAAAAGAAAAAAAACATACAAAAAAGTTAAAAAAAGCAGAATAGAGGAAAAATAAAGACAAAAAAAGTTCAAAAAATATACCAAATAAAGAGAAAAAATCAAAATACGCCCAAAAAATAACAAAAAATCAACAAAAAGGCAAAAAGGTAATCAAAAAAGGGCAAAAATGTACAAAAAAGACAAAATATTGGTGAAAGGGCAAAAAACGTCAAAATGGTAAAAAAAGAAGCAAAATAATATGAAAATAAAAGCCAAATGTCAAAAAAAATTCAAAAAAGGCAAAAATTTAATCAGAAAAAAATTTAAAAAAGGGGCAAAAAAGTTTAAAAAAAAAAAGGATCTAAACAAAAACAAAACAATCGGTTATGTCACCCAAAAACTTTCCCGACGAATATCCACGAATACTTTTTCAGATATTTAATGTTAAGTTTCAAATTTTGACATTTTTTTATTTTTGATAGGTGACAGTTGGAGAAATAATTTTAAAATCTTCTGAATAAATTGCATCTGTCATTTTTAGATACTGATACTTGTCTACTTGTAGGAGAGAAATTTAACTTCTCGACTCGAACACAGCTAAACAATGACATCTTCTAATAATAGTAGTGGAAAAAACTTTTTATATACTATGTCAAAAACAGATACATATAACATTAGTGCAGTTGGCACATTTTTTTATATTCACTTATACAAGATTCAGACACTTTTATAAAAGTTTAAATAATTGGTATAAATTACGTGACTATTTATTCTTTACTAAAAGTCGATTAAGGATTATCTTTAATTTAAATTAAAAAAATATCGACACATACAACCAATTTTTTTTTATAATTTTAGTGGTGATTTTGGGTTTATTACTGATTCTTTATTTACTTTAAAAATATAATATTCAAATTATGTTCTTAAATCTGTTTTTTCAAATTTTTTAAATTTTTGAGAAGCTCTTTATCGCTTATGCCTGTCTAGTTAAAATAATTGGGCTCTGTGCTCCTATACAATAATAGGTGGTCTCTTTACCCCTCACACCTGCTAATATAAAAATATGTAGTCCCTTTACCCATTTTTTAGATCTTGTGCCCTTCACCACTTAGGCCTGTTTATTTAACAACATATTTGGATCCTTTACCTTTTTTTATTATGATCTTCTTTATAATCAAAATATTTCGATGTTCATCAATAATATAAAGTTTACAATTTTTTAAAAGCATAAAATATGTTTTTCCGCACTAATGCGGAAAGTTGTAACTTTCCGCACTGGTACGGAAAGTTGTAACTTTCCGAACGCTTGTAGAAAAAATACTTTTTGCTATTTTTTTTTTTAATTCTATGCGCTTGTAGAAAAAATGTTGTTCCTAACACTTGCGTAAAGTATCTTTTCCCCACTTAATTGCATGCCCGAACCCCGCTTCGCGTCGTTCGGGCAACTGCAATTGCGTGCGGAAAAGTATAACTTTCCGCACTTATTAGGAAAATAACTATATTTAACAATTAAAATTTCACTAATCAAATTTATTTATTAATGTGCTAAATCCGTGTTTAATAAATAAATTATTAAATAGCGGTCAGAGAAATAAAATAAGATTTAGTAACATTTAATGAATAACATGCCCTCAAACAATTCTCCATTAAATAAATCCCATGGGTTTTCCGTTTTATTCGAAACTTCCCGTTTCACTTATTAAACGGAGCGACAGTGTCAAGTCCCGACGACAAAAAGATTAAAATTCCGAGACCATTTCGAAACTGTTGATGCTGTTACAAAAGATTCAATTTGTACTTGTTCAAAATTCTCAAATCTAATAATATTATGCCTAAGTGAGTGGAATAAGCGCCGATGGAGGAGAGAAGTTTTAAGTTGGGAATTAATATATTCTGTCCAGGAATACCTTTGAATTATTCCCCTGAATCTGGTAACGGTTTCTGCTTAACTCACTGGAAAGAATTGCATTAGGCCGGTAGAATGTTTTAAATGGTATTGAAAAATGCTTTAAGGTAATGGCACTTTATTGAAAATAGAAGAGCTTAATTTTTACTATCCATTTACTTACTTAATTATCTATATCGTTATAGTTTAACCGGTAAAGAATATTGATACATTAGTTACTAAAACAGATAAGATAATGGTATACTCAAAATTTTAAATGGAAGATATAATTTTAAAAGTCAGAACAGAATTAACTTCAGTTTCTTTTTCCGAAAATGATACGAACTTTTCAATTTTTAATATTATTAAATAACAAGGCGCATCATTCACAATTTAGTCCTTTTTACATTTTTAAGTAGTGCACGAAACTCCTTTTAAGGTTGTAGTTGAAAGGTTCTAAAGTGGATAGCAATATAGGTAAATTTGTCAAAGAGGTTTCTTCGATATCTCAGATTTAGTAAAATAAAATTATAAAATACTGGTAATTTACAAAAATAGGTTAATGTAAGGAAAAAAAAATCGGCTGTGTCACCCCAGAACTTTCCCGGCTCGACCGTAGAGAATATGTTATTTATTATTATTAATTTAATTACAAAATACTAAGCATTACAATAATTTGATATTTCAATGTTGATAATGACATAAGCTGCGCATGCGCACGTTGTATATCACACTGCTCCAGTTATGATCTCCTAAAATCATGTGTGAATACTATTTGGAATTCGGGAAAAATTTTCATACAATAGTTGTAGGGAATTTTATGCTTTACAACTTTGCACTGAAACGTTTTGCACTAAAGAGCATACTTTACCTCAAATTTTAAAAAAATGGAAAATCCTAAATGTGTATTTTTCTCGCCATCTAGCGGCGAAACTATGAGGAATTCGAAAATAAGTTAAACACAAAAATTAAAGAAAATTTGATGCTTTACAACTTTGCACCAGAAAATTTTACACTAAAATGCATTGTTTGTCCTCAAAATCGAGCAAAACTAGAAAAAACCTACATGCGCCCTCTAGTGGCGCAAGTATTAGAAATTCTAGAACAACTTTTAGACAAAAGTTGTGAGGAATTTTATGTTCTAAAACTTTGTACTACAACATTTTGCACTAAAGTGTATTGTTTGTCCCTAAAATTTAAAAAAAGTGAAAAATTGTTACATGTGTATTTAATCAATGTCGGTCTTGAGGACCTTCTACTGTACCTATTTAAACCAAAATGTAATGGTCGCATTCTAGGCACACACCGACCCTGTATACCAAATTTCAGCTTGATTGGTCAAACGGTTCGGCAGTTATCGTGGAAGATTACACACAGACACACAGACAGACCATACGCTAGCAAGGGTTTCAATCCTCTTGGGGGACCTCAAAGTGGATATTTCCATCGATATCTCAAATTTTTTTTTGCTCGTTCACCTTACTTTCCCTTTGATGGGTCCGGGAAAGTAATATGAAATTCAAATTTTAAGCTTTATTATTAAAATAAAAAAAAAACTGTCAATAATTTTCCAAACTATCACGAGGGGGCGTTCTGGAAACAATGGATAATGTATGTTAAATTCTGAATAAGTGGACCTAAAACCCTTAACTTATTATTTTGTTAAGGTAAAATCCAAACTGTCAACTTAGTTTCTCTGGCACTAGATGGCACTAGATAACGTTCTGGAAAAAATAAATGTCAGATTCAGAATCCTCGTATCGTTAGTTCGATGTTTTTTTTCTTCTTTCTCCAAGTTAATTATTATTGATACAAGTGAAGTGTTAGTGTAAACAAAATATCTAACAGATGGTAAGAAAGCCGGAAAATTAGAAGAGGAAGAAGATCTTGGACAAGATGATATAATAACAGTTAAAAAGCAAAATTTAAATGAAGAAAGTGATGGAAAAAAAGAAGAAATACAAGAAAGAAGTGAATAATCAAGACAGGAAGGACAAAAACAAGATAAATAGAGATTATGATGCAGATGAATGAAAATAGTAAAAAAATTGAGAAAGAAATGCAAGAAACGGGAAAAAAAAAATCAGTAAGAAAATGGAAAACAAATTTGAAGAAAATAATAAAAAATTAGATGAAAATAGTGACAAAATTGAAGAAACGGGAAAAGATATAAAAAAGGATATTAAACAAGAAATTAAAGAGAATAAAATTAAAATGATATAGAAAATTGAAGAATTGAGAGTATATACTGATAATAAAATAAAAGAAACAAAAAAGGAGGTAATAATAGAAATTATCGGACTAATAATAAAAGTAGAAAAAGTACAAGATGAAAAACAGTAATAGAAATACGAGGCAGGAAAAGAACAGAGGGAAATAGGAAAACAGGTACAATATTCCGGAAAAGAACTAAAAAGTGAAACACAGAAAGGTTGAAATAGAAAGCAGACTGAGCAGGAAAAAAAAGGAAACATTTAAATTATTTGTTCATTATATTTTTGTATTTTTTGTGTTAATCTGTTATTATTTGCTTAATCCAATAATAATAATAAAAATAATAATTGATTTAAAATTTAACTAAATTAATTATTTAAAATCTATACAAATCTTGACACAGAAAGAAAGAGTAAATGTTTTGAATTAAAGATAAAAAATAAGTAATATTAAAATAAGTGAATGGAAAATATAGTGAGGTAATAAATATTACAGAAAAAGTTTGCACCACACGGAAAACTTTTTTTATTGTTTTTTAAGAAACAAATTTTATTGATAAAAGTTGGTGATTTACTACCTACGAGGAAGTCGTAAAATATGAATTCAGTAAGAGTAACTTGTTTAAAAACAATATTTACCCCCAAATCTAACATTAGGAGGGGCTTAAATTCACATAAGACGGGAAAAATGTTTTGAAATATTTTATTCTAGTTTAAATAGCACAACAGTGTTCTTAAAAACATATATAATCCCTACCCCACATATTTAACCCCAAACCTTATTTATAGAAATAAATAAATATTAATTGCGGACTCACTTTAAAAATTATGAGGGAATATTTTAATAAGTTTAAAATATCGGTGGATTTTGCTGAATTTTTAGTTTATAAAAGTTTTGAAAACTTATTAGATGCTTTTCAAAAAAAGTTGTGGGCGGAGACTTGATATCTGTTAGTTACAGTTTATAACCTAACATTAAAGTTTATTTATATTTATTTTTTGTTTTTGTGTCCTATTGAAAAATGAATCTTGAATTTTTAGAAAATATAAAAATTTTATAAAACTCGGATAATTATCAATCACAACTAGAACAAACATAACAATGACTAACCACTGAAACTCACATTACGTGAAGGAAATAAAACCGTTTTAAAACTTGACAGGTATAAATACAATATTTGTAATTATTCTATTCGTTCCTTCTAAGAGCGAATAATAAACGATAATATTATTAGAGATGTTCTCTAAATGAGCACAATCATGTTGGCGGATGTCATATTTTGTCACGATGTCCAATATGCCAAAAATGGCAGACAAACTAATAGAGTTCGTTTAACCATTCTCTGCCGTTACGTCATACATTGTCCAACTTGATCTCTCAATCAAGAAATGGATAAGACGGAATTATGACGTCATTAACGTATTTTCTAATGTTATTTATTACTTTTGACAGTTCAATTAATTTTTCATTGTCAAAATGCCTTCCCCGTATAATGAGAAAGAGCAGAGTTTAATTTTGAAGTTGATTAATTACCATTCAAGACCGCTTTTACCGTTAAGTGCAGTCTACAACGTTTGGGTTTACCCCAAAAATTTAATCGTATAATACATTTTTAATATATATTATATAATTCGCCATTTAATCACGCTCAGGGAAATTAAATATCTTCAAGCTAGAATTTTGAAAAAAATCAGTTAAAAAAACCGGAGGTTTCAATTTAAAAAAAATGCTAAATTATGTAAAAAGGTATGGGTATAAGTGCAGTTTATAGTGAATCCGTGCATTACTAAAATTTTTAGTTTTTATGGAAGTATATGTCTCTGGAAGCTTAAAAATAAAAAAAAAAACTTGGCGTCCACTTATTTTAATGAAATTAATCACTTTTACAACTTGGAAAACGTAGCAAGACCCCTGAAATTTTGATGAACGATGATAACAACGAACAACTATCTTGGGATGACGTAGGCGTTTTTTATTTTCCGACGTAGATGACGTGGATGTTTTCTATTGGCCGCATATTAAGGATCCTGAGACAGAAGTCTTCACAAATACCAGGAGGAGCTATTGGGCGGAAAGTGCTAGAAATTTGGAGACAAATATTCCATAAAAATAATTTTTTTTAAAGAAATAAATGCAATTTTTTATTAATTATTAACTCCGGCTAGATTCCGATAGTAGTTGGGGGGGGGGGGGGTAAAATTTCATGAGACCGCCGTGATTTTTTTTTATTAATTTTTTTGTTTGGAAGATTTGTTTACTTACGAATAACATTTTTTTTATGACGATTCACTATAAACTGCATTTTTTTCAAGGTACGCAACGCATAAAGCAAAATACAATTTTTGGAATTACCAATTTATTTATACAAACACACCTTAACATGCGTCATTAAAAACAATCCTTAACATAATATTAGAAACGTGTATATAGTTTATTCCATACTGCTTTGATTTTATATAAAAATCAATAAATTTTTCTAAATAAATAAATGAAAGAAGATGACCAAGTAAATTAGTACTCAATAAAAAGCGATTAAAATCTGTTGAGCCAAACTCCAAAAAAAAAATTGATAAACGAGGAACATTGCGAATTATATCAATATTTAATTGGAGAGAGGAAATATTCCTCATTAACAAACAATTTTTCTTTGACGTATATTCGAAATTTTATATTTGCTTTATTTAATACAAAAACGTTAAATTCTTTCACTTGAAACACTTTTTTGAAATATTCGCAATGAAAACACTCAATGTCACAGGCGACGTATGCGGACAGCCGGAATTTCCGCAACAACGACGTCGCTCTGTTTACACAATCATAACGGTCGTTTTGAGTACATTCGGTAATCACCATTTCTGCGGCGTCTGCGACACACCAAAAGAGGGCGCAGCACACGCCCGCCAATCCGATTCAACTCATAATACAAACCAAACAAATTATAATGACGATCATCGAGTAAATATTCCTACATGCGACATCGTATCGCCGGGCTCGAGTTCGAATTAGGGCCCATTCAAGATAATTAGCGGATGATAGATGGGCTCTTTCTGGGATAAATTATCCGCGATCATTGAAGGGACAAAAGCGCTTGATGACCGGCACCAGCTTCGGCTCCGGCTCGCCAATGGCGTAGAACTAATTATATATATATATTCAACTAATAACTTTGTAATTGATATGTTTTGCAATAATTTCATGCCCCTAACATGACACAAACTTTTAAATAAAACATATACTTTAAAAAAATTATTTTAACGACTTCAGCACTCTTTGGATATCCTCTAATTTTATCATATATTATTTGAACTCTAAATGAGTAGTCCCATTTCTATTATAAGATTTTCGGCAATTAAATCGGATTTTGTAAGCAAGTTTTATGTATTTTGCTTCTTCGCATCCAGATTCCTAGTATATTAGAAAAAGAAAATAATATTACAATATAAAAATTTAGAAAGATAAAGGAGTAAAAACAGTAATGTATAAGACTTCAGCGGCATCTTGTAATATACAGGGTGTGAGATGAAAGCGCGACACAGTACATCCCCTAATAACATCTCTTCATATGGATCAATTAGTCTAGTACCAATCATGTTCAAAATATTTGAAAGACTTCTATAGTTCAAAGAATCACAATGGATACTTATATTGACGAAGAGACTTTTTCTTTTTTTTTTCTGTAAATGTGACTTAGCAAAACTTCCTGGATCCGACAGTAGAGACGTTAGGTTCCAAAGGAGGAAAAAAACTTGCTCATTCCAAAAAAAACTTGTTCATTCCAAAAACTTGTAGTCCCAAAAACAAAATGCTCTGTCCACAAAAAAACTTGTTTAAAAAAAAATCGTTTGGTGCAAAAAAAAAATGTTCTAACCAAAAACTCTAGTTCACATAAAATAAATATAAGACAAAAATCTTATAAATTATCAGATTTCGTGGTTTCCGTTTTTAAAAAAACGAATTTAAAGCAATAATAATATTAATATGAAATACTTGAATTTTTAGATCAAAATATGAAATATAAAAATAATTAAAGCGAATTAAATTTTAAGACAATCTGTATAGAGTAAAAATAGATTCTCTTTTTGTAATCGAGGCTGAAAGAGCACCACAAACATCAGATAATTTATAATGTTATAAAAGATAAGATAAGAACTTTTAAGTAAATATAACAAAGAAAAATATACCGGCATAAAAAAATAATTAAAAATAACAGTAAATAAAAGTTAAAGCGTCGAGATAATTAATAATGATAACAGGGGACAAAAGTGAAAATCTATAATATAATAAAAACTTACCCTATAGATCGAGGGAAAGAGAAGAAATTTTCAATAAGCGACACGAACGGAATAAAAGTCAATTGTATTGACTGAAAAAGCAAAAAGAGAGAATTGTTAACATGGGAAAAACATTTTATAGTAATAACAAGAAGAGAGGGAGATTTTGAGAAGCAATATCAAGCGAGTCTGAAATTAAAATATACTGAGCAGAGAAATAATGAAAATACAGGGTAGCACAGAAAAAAAAAACGTAACAAACTTTGCAACAAAGCCATAGATAAGTGTGCACTATTGCTTTCCTAGACATTGAGTAAGCTTTTGATCGAGTTTGGAATAATGGCCTATACAAACTAAAACTTACCCTACATATACCCCACTACCTATTTCTTAAATCCTACCTTACAGATCATTATTTCCAAACTATATTTAACACTAGATTTTGCCCGCGACTTCGTCCGCGTTGATGTTTGAATATATAAAAGTTTCCTTCTTATATCTGTTTCCTTCTCCTACTTTTTAAACTTTATGATGAATATTGTATTGAATATTGAACAAATATTCAAAAAACCCCAAAAAATGGAAAAAAAATGCAAAAAGATGAACAAAAAAAATGGAAAAAATGCAAAAAAAAATACAAACATATACAATGAAATGCACAGTAATATATGAAAAGCAAACAATGAGCTACAGAATGATAAGAATTCTAAACAAAAAGCAAAAAAAGTTTACAAAGTATTAAAAGAAATTAAAAAAAATGTTTAAGAAAATGTCAAAAGAATCTAAAAAAAAAAGTAAAAAAAAATGCGAAAAAAAGTAAAATAATGCTAAAAACGCTAAAATTGCAAAAAAAATCCTAAGAAATAAAAAAAAATGCAAAGAAAAAAATGGAAAAAATGCAAAAAAAAAATACAAACATCTAAAGAAATGCACAGTAATACATGAAAAGCAAAAAATGAGCTAAAAAATGTTAAAAGTTCTAAAAAAACTGAAAAGTTAAAAAAAGCGATAAAGGAAATTGTACAAAATGCCAAAAAAAAATCTAAAAAAAAGTTAAAAAATGCTGAAAAAAAGTAAAATAATGCTAAAAAATGTTAAAAATGAAAAAAAAATGCAAAAGAAATGCCAAAAAATCTAAAAAAAAATCAAAAAAAGTAAAATAATGTTAAAAAATGCCAAAAGTGCAAAAAAATTTAAAAAAAAATGCAAAAAGATGCAAGAAAACTTAAAAAAAGTTAAAAAATGCTGAAAAAAGTAAAATAATGCTAAAAAATGTTAAAAATGAAAAAAAAAATGCAAAAGTAATGCCAAAAAATCTAAAAAAGTAAAATAATGTTAAAAAATGCTAAAAGTTCCAAAAAAACTGAAAAGTTAAAAAAGGAGATAAAGGAAATTGTACAAAATGCCAAAAAAAAAATCTAAAAAAAAGTTAAAAAATGCTGAAAAAAAGTAAAATAATGCTAAAAATTGTTAAAAATGAAAAAAAAATGCAAAAAGATGCAAGAAAACCTAAAAAAGTTAAAAAATGCTGAAAAAAGTAAAATAATGCTAAAAAATGTTAAAAATGAAAAAAAAATGCAAAAGAAATACCAAAAAATCTAAAAAAGTAAAATAATGTTAAAAAATGCTAAAAGTGCAAAAAAATTGAAAAAAAATGCAAAAAAACCTAAAAAAAGTCAAAAAATGCTGAAAAAAAGTAAAATAATGCTAAAAACTTAAAAAAGTAAAAATAATTCAAAAAAAGCAAAAAAAATGAAAAATACGCAAAAAAATAAATGAAAAGCAAAATGAGCTAAAAAATGATAAAAATTCTAAAAAAAGCAAAAAATTTTAAAAAATGTTAAAAGAAATTGTAAAAATTTTTAAAAAAGCTGAAAAAGTATTCGTGGATACTCGTCGGGAAAGTTTTGGGGCGACACAACCGATTTTTTGTTTTTGACAGGTGACAGTTGGAGAAATAATTTTGACGGTTCTGAATAGAGTTTTTCAAGGACTTTCAAATGACATACTGCATATCAAATTCCGTGATTAAACGTGTGGCCTCTATCGTGGAAGAATACACACAGACAAACAGATAGACAGACAGACAGACTTCCATCTGGAAATGGTCTTAATCATCACAGGTGACCTTAAAATGGATATTTCCATCTTTATCTCGAAAATTGTTTTTTGCTCGTTCACATTACTTTCTCTCCTCGGACGTGGGTCGGGAAAGTAAAATATTTGCACTCCCTCAGGGGGGAGAGCCACTCCCCTCTAAAAGAATCACCCTGTATGTTTTTGATTGACGCACTTACTCTACGTATTTTAAATTTATTTATTAAAAGAACAAAATTACAATTTTTTGTCGTTTAAAAAAATTTGTTATTATTATTTTTAGTTTAAAAGAAGCGTTCTTATGTTTCAAATACAGCATTGAGAGCACTGTCCATTGTCCAATTAAATTGAAAAACCGCCATATTTCATTACAAACTAACCGAATAATTACATATTCCGCTGAAACAACGACAAATATGCCTCTTTCGTTTTCGAAACAAGTGAGTCATAATTTTCATTTGCATGGGGACCAACTAGGGGTGTAGTTAACCGATACACATGAGCGCACTGTATTTTTTTTTCTTGGACTCCTAGAAGCTAGCCCAGCCATTCCAGCCCGGATCAAATATATCGATGGGATAATTAACCTTTTATTAGAAATTTATTCCTCATCAAAAGTTATAAACAAATAAGAAAAATGGTGAAAATAGGAGAAATTAAGGAATAATAAGAAAAAATAGGGAAAAATAAGCAAAATTGGGAAAAAAGGAAAAACAGTATAAAATTACCAATAATAGAGACAAACAGGGACAAATAACGAAACAGGAAAAAATAATGAAAAACCGGAATGATATAAAAAAAATAGGAAAATGGAGAAAAATAAGACAAATTTGGGGGAAATGGGGAAAAATAGGGAATAACAGGAAAAAATAGAGAAACTATAGCAAAATGGGCAAAAATAAGAACAATAGGGGACAAAGAGATGAAAATGAGAAAAAGATAAGAAAAAAAAGGGAAAATAAGGAAAAATAATTAAAACAAGAAAAACAGTAAAGAACGATGAAAAAGAGGAATTAATAGAAAGAAATTTAAAAAAATAGGAAAAATAGAAAAATAGCGGAATTTAAGAAAAAATGGGGAAAAATAGACCAAAGAAGCAAGAAATCGGAGAATTAGAGAAAAATAAAGGAAAATAGGGAAACATATAGGAAAATAAATATGAGACAAAATGGAAAAAATGGATAGAAATGGAATAATAGGGATATTAAAGAAAAATAGGAAAACATATATGTGAAAATAGGAAAGATGGGGACAAGCGTGGGAAAATAGAGAAATTAGGGAACAATAAAGAAAACATTGAAAAATACCGAAAAATAGGGAAAAGCGCGGGAAAAAACGGAAGAATATTGAAAAATAGGAAAAAATAGAGGATAATTAGGAAAAATTTGGAAAACGAGATAATAGTAAAAAATAAGGACATATATGGAAAAAAGGGAATAAGAGACAAATACTGACAAATTAAGAAAAACAGGAAAAATATAGAAAAAATAGGAGAAATAAGGAAAAATAGGTAAAATTGGGGAAAATAGGGGTAAAAATTAAACAGTTGGAAAAAATAAAAAAAGAACAGGAAAAAGCAGGGCAAAATAGGGAAATTAGGGCAAAATAAGTAAAATCAGGAAAAAATAGGGAGTAATGATATATAGTGAAAAATTTGGAACAAAGGGAAAAATAATGAGAAATAGTTAAAAATATGGAAAATTAATGAAAAACAAGAAAAAGTTATGGAAAGCATGAACAAATAATGAAAAACAGGATAAAATTGGAAGAAATAGGAAGAAAATGTAAAAATGGAAATTTTAAGTAAAAATATTGAAAAATACGGAAAGATATGAAAAAACAGCGAAAATCTTGAAAAAAAAACAGGGACAAATAATGGAAAATAGAAAAAAAATTAAAAAAATAATGAAAAATAGAAAGAAATGGAAAAAATAGGAAAAACAAAGCTCGGTCGTCCATAAAATTGTACATGATCTTTAATAAGAACCAGGAACCCCTCGGTAAAACTATATTTAATTTCAGTGATACAGGGTATCAAAAATTTAAAGCCAACTTTTACCGATTTTCAAATTAAATTTATTAAATTTTCTTAAATGCGATACCCTGTAAATTATAACAAATTTGGAAAGCCCATTAAATTATCTTCAAAAAATACCCATTCATCATACTTAAACACTGATAGTTTTTTTTTAAAAAACGGAATAATTTGTAAAAAGAGTCGAATTCACATTCATTTACATAAAGGCTATAAAAAATATTATTATTATTAATTCAGATCAGATAAATAATTTTTTCTACCTATTTTACGTTCATTCAAATTTGTTTTCTTTTTTTATTTAAAATTAATTTTAAAACATCTTTAGTTATTTGAAGTTTTTTTTAAATTCAGCAATAAATTTGAGACTGTGGCAATTTTTTTAATAGGGGTATTAAAATTTAATGTTTGTCGAAAAAACAATTTTTTTTTGCGAAAGGAATGGAAGATTAGAAAAATATTTTATACGAATATAATAGTTACTGTAATAAAAATTTAAAAATAAGTAGTTTGTCTATCACCCTGTATACATAAAACTAGTTTTAAGATATTTTTGCTATTCAACATTATTATATTTAAAAAAATACTCATATTTTTCCTGTTTTTTTAAACAAACATAAAACAATCCCTGTATGGATTATTCTATATAATAGTCGAGCAATTTCCTGGAAATTAAATTCATTCCGGAAACATATTTTAAAATTTATTAAAGCCGCAAAAACTGTCATTAGAAGAGATCTCCGGTAGGCACTTTCCCAACATTTCATCATGGAGTTCAGTTGTGCTCTTTTTATATATTAAGTAGTTTTTTATTTTTTTAAACTCTCTAAGTGAGTAAATGTTGGCGATGAGCTTTTGCTAGGACTTTATTTTTAAATTGGTTATCTGAATATAAAATGAGAAAATCTACACCGTTAAACCGAGAAAGTTTTAATTTGACAGAGTATATTTCATTTTTTTTTTTATAAAAATATCCTACTACCAACGTAATATTTTTCCGGTAATTATTTTAGTTTTAACGTAATTCTTTGACAAATATTTTAATTGAGTAAAAAACAAAAAAAAAATTTAAATTTAATAATGTATCTTAGCTACATATAAACGTGAAGAAAATTAAATTTTATTTATTGCAGTGACAATAAAAATGGCGAAAGCGCAATTTGACCCGGAAAAAAGGCAAGACAGACTTCAAAATTTTTCATCACTCGGATTTTAAAAATAATTGGAAGAGTTAGTTTAAAAATGGTGAAAGCGCAAAATGTCAAAAATTACAGAAAAACAAAAACTTCAAAAAAAAACTTCAAAATATCAAACATTTCATTCAAAAATTTTAAGATTTATAAAAATATAGACAAAAAATGTTTAAAATTCAAAAAAATCTTCAAAAGATTTTCAAAAATATTAAACATTTCAAAAAACCTTCAAAATTTTTAGGATTTTTAAAAATATAGATAAACAAAAATCAGTCGAAAATTTCAAAAAAAATGTTCAAAAGATTTTCAAAATTATCGAAAATTTCAAAAAACCTTCAAAAATTTTAAAATTTATAAAAATACAGACAAAAAATGTCAAAAATTACAGAAAAACAAAAATCAGTCGAAAATTTCAAAAAAAAAAGTTCAATAGATTTTCAAAATTATCGAAAATTTCAAAAAACCTTCAAAAATTTTAAGATTTAAAAAAATACAGACAAAAAATGTCAAAAATTACAGAAAAACGAAAATCAGTCGAAAATTTCAAAAAACCTTCAAAATTTTTAGGATTTTTAAAAATATAGATAAAAAATATCAAAAATTACAGAAATACTAAAAAGTTTCAAAAAAAGCTTCAAAAATTTTAAGATTTATAAAAATATAGACAAAAAATGTGAAAAATGACAGAAAAACAAAAATCAGTCGAAAATTTCAAAAAAATCTTCAAAATATTTTCAAAAATATTGAACATATCAAAAAACCTTCAAAATTATCAGCTTCAAATATGTTATACTTGCCTTACATTTTTAATTGATGATTATTTTAAAGTTAAATTGAAAATTGGCATTAATGAAATATCTTACTGTATAATAAATGAAATTTCGAACTTTTACTTTTCCGACCCACCTCCGAGAAGGGAAAGCAAAAAAATTTTTTTTTTCTAGTTTTCCTGTATGAAAAAATGCAAGCTCGCTTTTTTCTCAATTTATGTGTAAACAACGCATTTTTGCTGGTTTTTTCTGGTTTTTTATGTAGAAAAATAAATTCTTGCTTTTTTACCAATTTATATGTGAAAAAATGTTTTTTGCTGTATTTTCCATTTTTTTTTGTGGAAAAATACATTTTTGTTGTTTTTTCGAAATTCGAGTGTGCATTCGTTCTTCTGGTTTTTTTCTCGAATTCGTTGAAAAAAATATATGCGTTTTTGCTGTTATTTTAAATTTTTTGTGTGGAAAAATGCATTCTTGCTTTTTCCCAATTCATGTGTGAAAAATGCATTTTTGCTATTTTTTCTAGTTTTTCGTGTAGAAAAATGCATTGTTGCTTGCTTCTTTTTAAATTTGTGTGAGATAAAATGCACTTTGCATTTTTTCAAATTTGAATAAGGAAAAATGTATTCTTGGTTTTTTTTTTCAAATTTGTGGAAAAGAAAGTATGCTGTTTTTACCAATTTTTATGTAACAAAATCCATTCTTGCTTTTTTCCCAATGTACGTGCAAAAAAAACGCATTTTTTGCTGTTTTTTTTTCTAATTTTTTATGCAATTTTGCATTTATACCAATTTATATGTGAAAAAAAAATGCATTTTCGCTTTTTTCCACATTCGTCTGTGAAAAAATACTTTGGAATTTTTTCTACTTTTTTTTGTGGAAAGATCTTGCTTCTGTTGTTTTTTTAAATTTTTGTGTGTATGCTTCCACGATAGAGCCCACACGTTTAGTCCGATTGAGCTGAATTTTGGTATATGGGTTTGAGTTACCCGTCGGAAGAACCCATTAGTTTTTGTATGACATCTGTCAAACGAAAGTGTCACTGTCAAAAAATTACAGAAGCAATATGACTTGCAATATATGTCTGTAAAAATATTCGTCTCTGGATACTCGTCTTGAAAGTTTTATGGTAACCCAACCTATTTTTTTAATTTGTAGACACCCTGTACATTAGAATTCAAATGTGAATAGCTGAATATTATTGTTTTTGAAAGTAGAAGTTTTTTATATGGCGCCAGCTTAAATAGATACACAGTATAATTGAAAATAATTAAAAAGAAAATATTTATTTGTTTATACTTGACTTGAATTTTTATATATATCTAAAAAAAAGTGATTAATTTCGATATCGATTATTGTAGAAAGCGACCTCTATCTCGGTTAATAAAAATTAATATTTTTATAAATTAAACCCATCAAATGATCCAAAAATAATGTTTAAAGTTAATTTATTTCCAGCTGCATTACTTTTAAAAGCAACTAACTCGTTTTAACCGATGGATTGATACGCAATTTTTTTGTGTGTTCACATTGTTGGAGGAGAATTCATCAGACATGGCGCTAATAACTCTGCACAGCAGCAAATTATTTTGCCGTTTGATGTGTATTTGTTTGATGAAATGAATTAGCCGCCAGCTTTGTTTTTGCCACGAAATAATCTTCCGTTTGTGTCTTTGTCTTTTTCGCAACGTATGTCGTTGACACCATTCTGCGTTCTCCCGCTGCCGTCGGCTTGATGGATATACGTGAAACCTATTTAGATTTGGTTTTTTTTTTTAATTATTTTTACCCGAATACTTAGAGGTTCAAATTGGGGTTATTTAGAACGATAAAATATTCCTTTGAAAATGTAAAAAATTGTTTAAAGGATGTTTTTTTTATTCTATGTGGTTTTAACCAGATGCCTTGGATCGGAAAATTTCGGTCAATGTTTGTAGCGACTTATAACTAAAATATTCATTTTAGAAAATTAATTATGAGTAAGAGTAGAAGAATCTTCGTAAATAATGGGAAAAAGTTGATAAAGAGGATGATACTGATGACGACGAAGATTTGGCATCTGATGAAGATCTAGTAGAAACTACAAGTACCGACAGTGAATCCGAGCAAGACTGAAATGACAAAGACGACGATAGATAATTGATAAAAATGGAACCAAGCAATGGAAAAAACATTGCCCTAATAAGAACAAGACAGGAAAAATATAATTCTTCGACTACCAGGCGTTAGAAACTCTGGAAAAAATGTCAAAACAACCATTGAATGTTGATTACTATTTTTTATAAATGAAATGCTAACATTGTAGTAGAAAACAGACATATTTATATTTCTAGATTAGCTGAATATTATGCACGTAACAGAAGAGGAAAACCGATAACCTCTGTGAGCTAAACGCATTTCTACGATTATTATATCTAGCAGAAACACTTAAAAGTGACTCAATACATTAGAGCTGTGGCAAAGAAACGAACTAGTGATCGAACGTTTTTGGCTTGTGATTGATTCCATTTTCTTTTAAGAAACGCCAGTTTGATGATCTGTCAACAAGAGAAGAAAGAAAATAGTTTAATAAATCAGTCAATACGAAATTTGCTTGACCCCTTTATTGAAAACTATATAGTTGGAGCAAATACAATAATTGATGAAGAACTTGAAGCATTTAGATAATGGTGCTCCTTCAAATAATATATTCCTAGTAAACCCAACAGATATGGAATAAAAAATTTGCTTTAGTTGATTCCTTTACATCATATGCTTCAAATCTTGAGGTTTATGCCGTGCAATAGCCTCTTGGACCATTTGAAGGACGCAATGATCCTGTATAGCCACTATAATTTTTGAAAAATCGAAACCTTGGCTATGACAATTGATTTCGCAAGAGAATAATTTGACAAGCACAAAATCACTTGTTTTGGTACAATAAAAGAATTGCTTCTTGGATTTTCCTCGTCCTGAGTTCTCTTCAATATTTGATAAAATATGAATAAGAAAATTAAATATTTAGCAGGTGTTTTTAATGGAAATAGTTATTATCATTATGTTTTATGTTACATTTCATGATTTCAAATTTCTTTTTTGTGCAAATAATTTATTTATGGAAAATATCTATATATCTCATAAGAATATTTCTGCATGCAGAAATTTATATGTTTGTTATTTATTTTAATTGATTTGTTGTTTGTTTTCTATATTTTATTTATTTATTTTCAAAATAGATACCTTATTTCTACTTATAGTGGTTTTTACGTCATTTTAGAACATTTTTGTCCAATTATACTTTTTTTATATAAAGGCGAAAGAATTAAAATATTTTATTCTTTGGTTTCCATGTCTATTGGTATGCACAAAATTTGTTTTTTGAACATTGTTTTTACGTATAATTATAGAATATTTTCGTACGGTCAGATTTTTTTCCTCCACGTAGAAAAGATTGAAAACGGGTGCTTTAAGTTTAATGTTACACCCTCAAAGTTCGTTAATGTGCCTAAAATTTTGTTGATAGATATTATCTGTACATGTCCTTAGAATATTTCTGCCTAATCAGAGTCATTTGCCTCCCCGTCAAATAGGGTAAAAAGTTTGTTATTTATTATTTTATTTTAATTACATTCCTGACCCACCTCGAAGGGAAAGTATTGTGAACGAGCCAAAAAAAAATTTCGAGACAAAGATGGAAATATCGATTTTGAGGTCACCTGAGATGATTAAGACCAAATCTGTCTGTCTGTCTGCCTGTCTGTGTGTATTCTTCCTCCATAGAGGCCACACGTTTAATCCGATTTAGCTGAAATTTAGTATATCGGTTTGAGTTACCCGTCGAAAGAACCCATTAGTTTTTGTGCGACATCTGTCAAACGGAAGTGTCACCATCAAAAAGTGACAGAAGCAATATGTCATTGAATTTAACTTGCAATATGTCATTTGAAAGCCATTGAAAAACTATTCAGAACAGTTAAAATTATTTCTCCAACTGTCACCTGTCAAAAATAAAAAAATTATAAATATCTGAAAAAGTATACGTGGATACTCGTCGGGAAAATTTTGGGGCGACACAACCGGTTTTTTGAAATTTTTATAGATTTTTTATTAAAATTTTTGAAATATTTACAAAATCTTGAAATTTTCAAATTTTTAAATTTTTTTAAAAAATTTACACATTTTTCATTGAAATTTTTAAATATTTATCAAAATTCCTGAACTTTTTGATCACACTTCTTGAAATTTTTGAAATCTTTACAAAATCTTTAAATTTTTACACCGTTTTAAATTTTGTAAAGTTTTTTTTAATGAAACTTTTGAAATTATTACAAAATATTGAAATTTTTACACATTTTTAAAATTTTTGAAAAATTTGGATATTTTACTGAAATTTTTTAAATTTGATCAAATTTCCTGAAATTCTTCATCTCAGTTCTTGAAATTTTTGAAAACTACAAAATCTGGAACTTTTTTGCACGTTTTTAAAATCTTTATATAATTTTTATTGAAACCATTCACATTTTTACAAAATTTTTAAATTTTTACACATTTTTTAAATTTTTGAAATATTTACACTTTTTTGATTGAAGTTTTTAAATTTTTGCCAAAATTCTTGAAAGTTTTTATCAAAGTTCTTGAAATTTTATGAAATCTAGATTTTTTTTATTGAAATTTTTATAACATTTAGAGATTTTTGATTAAAATTTTTTAAATTTTTATCATAGTTCCTGAAATTTTTTAAATTACAAAATCTGGAACTTTATGGAAAGTATTGTGAACCAGCTATAAATAATTTTCGAGATCACCTGAGATGATTAAGACCATTTCCAGATGGAAGTCTGTCTGTCCGTTTTCTTCCACGATAGAGGCCACACGTTTAATCCGATTGAGCTGAAATTTGGAATAGGGGTTTGGGTTACTCGTCGGAAGAACCCATTTGACTTCCAATATGTTATTTGAAAGCCCTTGAAAAACTCTATTCAGAACAGTCAAAATAATTTCTTCACCTGTTACCTGTCAAAAATAAAAAATGTCAAAATTTAAAATTTTAACATTAAATATCTGAAAAAGTATTCGTGGATACTCGTCGATAAAGTTTTTGGGCGACACAACCGATTTTTTTTTATTTCCAAACTAAATGCCGTTAAAATTTCTTTTCCACCTAAAGTGGTATTTATATTATTTTAAAACATTTTTGTCCAATCATACTTTTTTAGATACAGGCAAAAGGGATGAAAAATTGTGATTTATATTATATTCATTAATTTCCAAGTCTGTTTGGTTCCATTTCGAACAACAAGCTAAACATTTAGGTTTCATTAGCATTTTTGAAAATAGGATACAAATTAAAGGCTTAGAAGGGATTTAAAATATTTCAGAATGTACGGTTTCGTCATAGATTATTATTTAGTTGTATTTAAATGTACTTACCAAAATACACACAAAATGAATTAAATTAAAGTTTATATAGATACACACACAAATCGAAGCACAAAAACACAAGAAAACTCAAAATAGCTAAATAAATGCAACAAGTACAAATAAGTAACACTACGCTACTGAATCCAAATTTCATGAGCGACAGGCGACTCGGACCACAGTTAAAGCTCTCTGACCACGCCTACAAACTCAAATTGGTTTCTGCACATTATGACGAAATGTACCAATCTCAAAATAATCGAGCTCTACCATACAATATTCAAACTTTAGGTAGTACCTAAGGATACTGAGATACGCTATCTACGTATTTTGTCTTGATTCTTCGAATTCACTAAGGGTAGTTTTCAAGGGGTGAGTCACCCTTTTTTAGGCATTTTTTTTTGTTATCAACTGTTTTGGAAAATACATATTGAAATAATATTTTCGGAAGTTTTTCTTGGAAAAAGCTACTCTAGATGTATTGTCCAAAAATGAATCGTTTTCGTGTAATTTGAGTTCAATAATGGGCGTGCTTGACTTGTGAACATGCTAGGAACAAATATCGATTTGCGGTAACAAACAGTAAAATTACAATTTAACTTTTTTTATTGTCAATTAAATGAGTTAAATGAAAAATATTTTAAGTCTTCCTTGCAAAGCCGATATACCATTAATATGTATTTTTTGTTTTGCATCTAAGGAAACCGTAATTATTTTATTACTGGTGTTACAGTCTCGAAAAATGAACACGCATATCTTTGAACTTAAATTACACGAAAACGATTGATTTTTGTATGATATATCAAGAGTACCTTTGTTCAAAATAAAACATTATTTTAATATGCATTTTCCAAAATAGTTGATAACAAAAAAAGTATGCCTAAAAAAGGGTGACTCACCCCTTGAAAACTACCCTTAGTGAATTCGAAGAATCAAGACAAAATACGTAAATAGCGTATCTTAGTACCTTTAGGTGCAACCTAAAATTTGAATATTGAATGGTACCTCTTTCGAAAGATATTTATCAAAAACCAATAATGGTTAAGCCCATTCTAGGGGTTGTTGCACCCTTAATAAGCGGTTTTCGGCATATTTTTATTAGACAAATGTTACTTATTTTTAGGTGTTCTATCACCCCTAGAAATATTGCTCGACAATTTTGGTCCACCTTGTATAATTGTTAGTGTTAAAATTTTTAATTAAATTAGCCTGAAGATAGAGATGGCTTGTAAGCCGAAACTATTTGGGATGGATAACTTTATGGACTTATAAAATAGTTTGGATTTGTTCTCTTCTTTTAATAAGGTCTCCATTTTGATTTGATACCGACTGCGCAACACCGCAAAATTTCATAGTACTATTTATTGCATCAATTATATCTCGTGTGAAAATTATTTGCAATATATCGGACACGATGACTTTTTATCGCTCACAATATATTGCTACGTATGAAAACGCTCTAAAGGTAACCTATCAACTTTTCTTTCTTGTAATTAAATCGTAAGCTAATATCCCAAACTGAATTTATAAATTTATTCTATTGGCACCAACATTTATTATTATGATTATTATTAAGCATGTCATCAAATTTTTTAGATCTAGTTTATATCCAATACTTATTATAGGATATAAAATGTTGAAATACCTCTAGAAAAACAAAACGGTACTGCCGCTGGTTTGATAGGGGCGACGCTGTTATGTCACGTCGCGGCTTTGACGAGCGATGGTCGACGTCGGCGACGATGGCAACATTTATAGAGAGTTAAAAGCAATCAGGACTCTCCGGTCTCATACGTGACACAGGCTGGTTCTGTTTGTCCATAAACACTATAACCTGGAGATCATCTCTCTCGACTAATGAAGTGTGTTGTTTGCAGTTTGATTTTGCGATAGGGGATATATATCACCAGTGAAGCAGATTATTGTAGGTGAGAGCTTGTACTAATTGCGAAATGAAAATCTCGCGTATCGTTACCAAAATGTGATTGATATATCATCGATAGATGGATTACACTAATTTTAAATAGGTGTTCCATGAAGTGGCAACAATATCAACTTGAATATCTACCTACAATTCAAAATTAATAAATAAAAAAGTATAATACTTTTTCTACGACCAATACAAAACAATCACATGAGCTGTTTTTTAAATGTTGATAATTCCGTTCAAATGTGAAATTTCTTGTTCATTTTATTTTGTTTCATAAAAATAAAGCAGGCTAATCTTCTTTATCAAAAATATATTTTGTAACGATATAATTCTTTGTTGGTCTTGATTTATTTTGTTATTAAGTGGATCAAAAAAAAATTTTGTGTTCGGGGGACCTACGAAGTTCCTTACGTTATTTTTTGAACTATAAATGTTTTATCGCCCTCCATCTCTTCTCCTTTTTTCTTTTTTATTATTTCTTTCTATTGTTCCTGTTTTTCATAATTTTTTCCTATTTTCCCAATTTGTTCCTATTTTCCATACGTATTCCTATTTCCTATTTTCCCCATTTTTTTCTATTATTCTATATTGTACCTATTTTTCCTATATTTTTCATTATGTTTTCCTATTTTCATCTATTTCTTACTTTTTGTATCTATTTTTCAAAATTTTCCACATTTTTCTCTACTTTTTTATGTTATTCCCTATTTGTCCCCTTTTTTCCGATCGTTCTCAATTTTTTCCTATATTTTACCATCTTTCCCTATTTTTGTCTATTTCTCTATTTGTCCTATTTTTTCGTTGTTTTTTCCAAGTTTTTCCAATTTTCACTATTTTAGTATGCTTTTATTTTTCTTTATTTTCCCAATTTTTACTATTATTTTCCATTTTCCCATATTTTTTTCTAATGCTTCCTATTTTTCCCAATTTTTTCCTATTTTTCATTATTTTTTAATTCATTCAATTATTGTCCCCTCTTTTTTTGGTTTTTCTTTATTTTTCATTATTTTCTATATTTTTCCCAATTTTTTCTATTATTTTCAATTTATCACTAATATTTTATATTTTTTCCTATTGCTTCCTATTTTTCCCAATATTTTCCTATTTTTCATTATTTTTTAATTCATTCAATTATTTTCCCTTCTTTTTTCCCGTTTTCTCCTATTTTTTCCTCTTTTTCATTATTTTTTCCCTATATCCTTTATTTTTCCCATTTTGCTTTATTTTCCCTATTTCACTGTACTTTTCCATACTTTACTTTATTTTTCCCCATCTAAGTTGTGAAACTTGAGACCCAAAAAATATGTGGGACAAAAAACTACAAATGACAACCCATAACAAAAGACAGACAGCAGGCACGTTTATTGTTACGAAATTTTAGTGCTCAACATGATCAAATATTCAATTTATATCAACGGTTATCAGTTATCTTAATGTAGAGGTGGGACATAACAAAACAAAATATAAAAAATAACGGTTGGAACCGACCCGGAAAAAACATAAAATGTAGTAAAAAAATTAACGTAATCAAACTGAAAACATTTTTCATGTTTGACATTATTATTCTTACAAGATGGTTGAAAATTATGAAAAATTTTACGAAAATGGGTACTGACACCAGTGATTTAATTTTCGCTAAAAATATAAAATTTGGCTTGTATTTTTTTTATTGTAGTACAGAAAGTGCTTCTTGAGCAAATAACGTATACTATACAGGGTGTTCCAACATAAAATGTACATACATTACAGGCAGATAGAGGGCACCAAGGCGAATCTAAAAACCCTACTTAAGGTTGGTCCAATGTCATTTTTACTGAGATACAGGGTGTTTAATGAATTTTGGCCAATAATCCTTTCGCCCATGTTTCTGAACTCACCTTGTATAGTTTATTCATATTTGGTACTTACGTATTCAAAAATTATTATTTTATTTAACTTTTCCAATATTAACGCCTTGTTTAATATACATGGCTCGTTAATATTGGTAAATTTAAATAAAATAATAATTTTTGAATACGGACCTGGAATTCCTCTATTCAATGTGAATGGTTCATTAAAAATGACAATTTTGATAAATTAAAGACGCCATTTTAGGAACAATGTTAAAATTTTACAGATCTTTCAACGGAATTATTATTTTTGTTTAATTTGGCAAAAAAAAATATAATTCAATGAAAATAAAATAGAATGATTTTTTTTGAGTATGGACCTGGAATTAATTTATTGATTATATGTTTGCTGTTTCAAGTAACATTTGTACAACAAAAGTACCAAATATGAATAAAATATACAAGGTGGTTTCAGAAAAATGGAACAAATGGCCAAAATTCATTAAACACCCTGTATCTCAGTAAAAAATGATATTGGACTTCAGTAAGATTTTTAGATTCGTTTTGGTGCCCCCTATCTACCTGTAACGAATGAACATTTTATGTTGAAACACCCTGTGTATTATATTGAATAGTAATTATTATTCAGAACAATTTCATGTGCAACATTCGTTTGTTCAATTGAGAAGCCTCTGTAACTAACCAACAATATAAACCTTACACATTGGAAATATCATCTTTTATAAGTTGATAACATAGGATTGAAATTTTATTGTAACTTTTATGTGATTACGACACTCGTGTGATAACAACTTTTACACATCCTGTAAAAAATGCTGTCTTTACTTGCTGCACACTATACTATTTTTTTTTGATAATTCAAATTTTAATTGGCTCATTAATGATGAAAATCGTTAATACCCAATTATATTTCTATTTTATTATGATAAAGATCTATTGCAAAAATTTAACAAGTTGTCATTAACACATTCTGTTTGTTAATGTTACAACGCCAATTATTTTTAAAACTTTTTAAAACTTCATTATTAGTTTTTAATTTACAAGCTCCTTTTTAAAACTTCTAAACTGGTTAGTGAAGTTGTTTACAGTAGACCGAGATGTTTTACTGCTAATTATGTTTCTGTTTACCGGATCCAACGAAAATTTTTAAAAGTTGCGGAGTATACGAAATAACTTTAAGCATTTTTATATTTTGCAAATAAAAATATAAATATTTATTTTTTACTACTAGCCTCAGAAATCACTATTATTAACTTCATTTCTATAATGAAAAGTAATATTTTCTCCATACATAAATAATGATCAAAGAATTTTTTAAGAACGTTTTTAAAATAAAAAAATTTATTTAATCAAAAATTGCAATCCAGAGGAATAAGAAAAAATAAAAAAAAAAGAAAACAAAAGAAAGAATTAGAAAAAATAAGAAAAAAAAAACTTAAAAATAAGAAAAACAAAACGAGAAAAAAAATAATGGAAGTACGGAAAAAAATCGGAAAAAATAAAGAAAAATAACAAAAACCTTTGGAAAAAATAAAGAAAAAAACTGGAAAAAATTGAGAGAGAAATCAGAAAATGTTAAAAAAAAATATCGAAAAAAAGTCGCAAAAAAACGCAAGAAATCGAAAAATATCACAACAATCACAAAAAATCGCAAAAAAAACCTCAAAAAAATCCAAGAAATGTCATAAAAACCGCAAATAATTACAAAAAATCAGAAGAATAAGAAAGAAATAGAAAAAAAATCAGAACAATGAGAAAAAAATTATGAAAAATTAGAAAAAATCGAAAAAATCAGAAAAACCTGAAAGAATTTGTAAAACTTAAAAAACAACAGAAAAAAATGATAATTCGACGAACAGAATCAAAAAACTGCAAAAAAAAATAGTGGAATTAGAAAAAATGAGAAACATAAAAAACAAAATAAACAATTGAAAAAAACTAGAACAATGAGAATAGGTAATTGATAAAATAAGAAACAAATAGAGAAAAAAATAAAAAACATAATTATGGAAAAAAAAAACGAGAAAAAATTAGAAGTATCGAAAAAATCGGAAAAAATAAAAAAAAGAACAAAGAACTTAGGAAAAAAATTGAGAGAAAAATCAGAAAAAATGAAAAATTAAATTGCAAAATACAGAAAAAAACGAAATTATAAAAAAGTCGAAAAAAACGCTAAAAACTGCAAACAAAATCGAAAAAAAAACAAAAAATCAAAAAATATTACAAATAATCGCAAAAAACGGCAACAAAATCCCAAAAAATGGCAAAAAAATCACAAATAATTACAAAAAATCGGAGAAATAAGAAAAAATTAGGAAACTTAAGAAATGAAAAAAAAACAGAACAATGAGAAAAAAAAAAGGAATAATTAAAACGAAATCGACAAAAATAAAAAAAGGAAAAGAATTGATAAAAATGAGAAAAATAACAAATAAAAGAAAGAAATAGAAAACAAACACAATGAGAAAAAATAAAAAAATCGAAACAAACCGAAAAAACAAAAAAAATTAGAAAAATAAGAAAAAGCGACAAGAATATGGCAAAAAAACGTAAAAAAAAAACAAAATACCGGAAACACCAGTAACCATAGAAAAAATGAAAACGTTTATATAAATCGCAACGAAATCCCAAAAAAAATGGCAAAAAACCGCATGGAATCGAAAAAAATCTGGGGAATAAGAAAAAAAAATCGAAAAAATGTAAAAAAAAAATCAAAAAAAATCGAAAAAATAGGAAAAAAAAACCAGTTAAATAAAAAATTTGAAAATATCAGAAAAGTGAGATAAAGCGAGAAAAATCCAAAAATATTGCAATAAACCAAAGAAAACCCAAAAAACCGGAAATACCTGTAAGCATAAAAAAAATTTAAAAAAATTAATATAAATCACAAAAAATCGCAACGAAATTCCAAAAAACAGAGTAATAAGAAAAAATGAGATAAAAATAGAAAGCAAAAGAAGAAGAAAACAGAACAATGAGAAAAAAATCGAGAAAAAAAAATCTTTTTTATAAATTAATTACAAATGATATATATAAAAAATTCATATTGTAGAAAAAGGCAGAGAGTAAGAGAAGGAGAGGGAATCCATAACGTTTTTTCGTTACGTGACGACTTCTGCCAATTAACTACCACCGCAAGCCGCGTAGTTGCAATAAAAAGATACAGTGTTGCGTTTAAAATAATATGACTATGGTGCAGATCTTTTTATTGAGACACCTTGTATAAATAAGATGTCAAAGTTTTACGTATATATTTTATATATACACTATAGTTTATTTTCGTATCATTAAAATGTTTCAAAATTTTGCCATTGTTGCCACATTTACTAAAAAGTCAATTTGTTTCATACTTTTTTGTGTTAACGTGTTAATTTTTGATTCAAAGATGGAGAGAGGTCATGTGCTGGCCATATCAGATTTTTTTACTTCTAGTAACACAACCAACATATAAAATTTTTTAACATTTTAAAAATAAATAAATAAACTAACGTCATCTAACTAAGTAATAAATATGTAAGTAAAAATAATATTTCAAGCCTAAAATTATTTTAATTTTAAGAATAAACCAATGAACGTCAATGGATAAACCTTAGAAAAATTAAATTTAGAGCTCAAATGGTTGATCTATAGAGTAGCTTTAAAATTTTATTGACTTATGTCTGATTAAAGCAAAATATTTAGCAAAATAAAAATTAAAATCTTATTTTAATTAAATTGTTAAAGATCTATAAAATTTTACTATGATACAATAAATATTTAACCTTGTTTAATAGTCTATGACAAAATATTCGATTTACGGGTATTTTATATTTATTTGCTTCTACACGAACTTTATTGTAAACAAACTTTTAGTAATATTGCATTTACTATGGAGTTTCAGTTATACTAAAACTGGATTAAAATGGGTTCTGTAAAATCCACCATACTGTTTTATCGTTTATTAAAATCCAATAAAAACCAGAAATCAACTTTTTTACGGCATTTAGATGTTTTTTTAATTTTTCAATTCTATTTAAAAGCTAGGAGGTAGATATTTTACTACTTTTGGTACACAAAAATACTTTAAACGAGAAAAAATATTGAAAAAAAAAAACAGCATCAAATGAATAATAATAAAATTTGTGGAAATAGTTTTGTTATAATTTAATTTTAAATTTAATTATAAGAAAATGATTCTGATCAGATTTTTTTTCTTTATTATTCCAAACGTTTAATTACAAAACATTTATTAATAAATTCATAAAAAAATTAATAACAAAAATACTGTTTTAAAAACAATAGTAAATAAAATAATTCCTTTTATTAGGAAAAAATTCCAAAATTTTATTCAGAAATTTTAATAATTTCAGGAATTTTTAAAAAATTTCAAAAAATGGCAAAAAATTTCACAATTTCAATAATTTAAAAAATTTATATTTAAAATTGTGATAAAAATTTCAATAAAATATTTAGTAACAAAATTTCAATTAAAAAAATTTCAACAATTTAAAAAAATTCAACAATTTAAAAAATTCAAGAATTTAAAAAATTTCAAGCATTTCAAGAATTTCAAATATTTCAATAATTTTAAAAATTTCTATTAAAAGTTGTGAAAAAATATAATAATTTAAACATTTACTATTAATAATTCCATAAATAAATTAATAACAAAAGTATAATTTTAAAAAGAATAATAAATAAAATAATTGAAAAATTTTCATCGGAAATTTCAAAAATATTCAAGAATTTAAAAATTTTTAAGAATTTAAAAAATTTCAATAATGTTAAAAAATTTGATTAAAAATTTTGATAAAAATTTCAATAAAATAATTTAAATATTTTTTGAAGTAATAAATAAATTAAAAGATTAATAAGAAAAATATAGTTTTAATAAGAATAATAAATAAAATAATTCCTTTTATTATAAAAAATTCAGAAATTTCAATCAAAAAATTTTCAAGCAATTAAAACGTTTCAAGAATTTCAAAAATTTCAAAAATTTTGATCAGAAATTTAAATTAAAATAATTTCACGAAATTCAATAAATTTCAAGAATTTAAAAATTTCAAAAATTTTTAAAATTTCAAAAATTTCGATAAATATACAAATTTCTATTTAAAATTGTGACAAAAATTTCAATAAAATAATTTAAAAATTTTTTCAAGCAATAAATAAATTAATACATTAAGAATAAAAATATAGTTTTAAAAAGAATAATAAATAAAATAATTTCTTTTATTAGGAAAAACTTGAAAAATTTTGATCAGAAATTTCAATTAAACAAATTTGAAGAATTAAAACAATTTTACGAATTAAAAATTTGAAAAATTTCAATAAAATAATTTGGAATATTTATTATTATAAATAAATTAATAAAAAAATTAATAAATAAATTAATCATTTCAAAAATAAATGATAAATTGATAAATAAATTAGTCATTTCATAAATAAATAAATAAATAAATTCATAAATAAACTAATAACAAAAGTGTAATTTCAAAAAGAATAATTAAAAAATTTTTGTCGGAAATTTCAGTTTAAAAAATTTCAAGAACTTAAAAAACTTCAAGAATTTTAAAAAATTTAAGAATTTCGAAAATTTCAAAAATTTCAAAAATTTCAAAAATTTCAAAAATTGCAATAATTTTAAAAATCAGACATGTTATATATTGTTCATAAAATCAATCGCTATACAGGATGTCCAAAATTGGAAGGGATAATTATATCAGAAACCGTGAGATACAGAGGCGGTTAAATGTAATAAAGTTAATTATTTTGGTAAAAAATCTACTTTTGCCCTTCTCGAGTTGTACAGGGAAAACTAAAAAAAATGCTATTTTTTTGTTTTCTGCGTATAGAATTTTTATTTAAAAAAATATGAAAAAATAGAAACGGAAAGTTTTACTGTATCTCAAATTTGCTATAAAAGCGTACTAATAAATCTTCGATACGACGTTTCGTCTTAACGGCCACCATGAAGTTAATTTTTTTTACAAAAATTGATAAACCGTTAAAATTTAAATTCAGTGATATATCACACCTGCCATTTTATCGACGTTTTATCTCAAAGAACTAACATCATCAGTGACAATAAATTGTGTCCAATCGTAGTTCTTTTGTAAATTTGCTTTAATTTTGTAAAAATGAGTATATTATTACCTAAGAATTTCGATAAAAACATGCATTATCAGTGAAATAATAAAATTATCAAAACAGTAGAAATTAAACAAGCAGAAAATAATAGACCAGCGTCGTGATTAAAAAATTTAGTTCACAACAACAACCACAACAACAATACGTTGTTATTCTAATAAATAAATAAATAAATAAATCAATAAAAAGAAAGCAGAAGGTAAATGTTTTAACAACTGTAGAAAATATTTGTTTTTAAAAAGTGGAAAATTAATTTTTTAAAAACTGTAGAAAATAAAATATTACCTACAATATTCGTTATCGATGAGGTTAGGTATTAAAAAAGGGATGAGAAAATCGATTGACCAACATTCCAAATCTTGTGTCCAGATTCAACTGAGAGCCTCATTTCGAAAACACCGAACTATCAGAGAGCCCAATTAAACGCCGGTTAATTTTAACGACGAAGTCATTTTAATTAAGCCGAAATCATATGGAACGGCTACTCGAGGGAGTTCTTCAGTAGCGCCTCTGAAACTGATAAGCATTAAAAGAGGAGCTTGATTTAATTATTACATCAGGAATTTTATTAAATTCTCTTTTGTTTTCAGTCGAGGTGTTCATTTGTCTTTTGATATAAAATAGCTCGCATTTCTGACTAGAATTGTTACCGGCTGTTGATTTTATTTCTCATTTGTATCATATCACAATAACATAATTAAAAAAAATACAATAAGTAATGGTAGATGAATCTTTTTAAATATTAATGTATAAAATCAGATAATTTTAAACGTAGATTATTTTTTTAACAACTTTCAACTTAAATCATATAACATTTTATTGATAAATACAAAGACACAGACATTACCAATACCCCCTCCTAAGTTGATAATTACATGTTTTCCTCCAAACATTCTTCCTCCTTTCCAGACTTTAATCCCAATAAAATTTGTCTTAACGAACAATTACGATCTAAAGAGAACCACATTTTCTTATCAGATCGTTTTAGAGACTTCATTCGCGTTTTGACTTACCTTCTTACCCCCTCCCCAATTACTATTTTTATTGGTATTTTGTTTTACCCTTTTTCCCTCCATTTTCCTCTAAATTTACAGTTATTGTTTATATTTTCGCATTTGTTTCTTAACCTTTTTTTTTTCTTCCTACTTGTCACCTGTCACTTGTCAATCTCTTCTCTTCTGTTTATTTTTCTTCTTTATTACATTGCCTGTACCAAATCCCCATTAAGCGTTTTCGTTTAACTTATTATTGTTCAATTTTCTTTAAAAAAAATTATAATTTTAACTTTGTACTCTGTTTTGGAACCACAATTACCATTATTTATAATTATCATTACGAATTGTTACCCTCCCATACTTCGGCGTGTAGGGTGTCACTTGTCATATAACAAATAAATAAAATTTAATAAAAAATGGAAAAAAAGAGAAAACCTGCAAAAACTAAAATCATCAAATGCGAAAAATCAAAAATTTAAGATATATGTAAAAGGATAAAAAAATATAGTAAGATTAAAAAAATAATAATTTAATTTGAAAATAAGAAATCAAAATTAATAAAAAGAAACCGGAAATAATCAGAAGACATCTTCACAAAACCTTAAAAAAATTGAATTAAAAACGAAAATTTTAGAAAATATCGTCATTAAAATTTAAAAACATTTATGCATTAGATAAATAAATAGAAAGAAAACAAAAAAAATAAATATCAGAAAAACTATTAAAACTATCAGAAAAAGATTAAAAAATATTGTCAAAAATTGAGAAATAAAATAAAAATTTAAAATGATTAAACAAAAATTACAAAAATGTGTAAATTAAAAAATCCAAAAAAATTGAAATATCAGAAAAATAAAAAAAAGAATAGAAACAAATGTGAAAATTATAAGAAAATAAGAAAAATGAAATAAATAATAGAAAAAGATAAAACCGGAAAATATTACAATTATAAAATATGAAAAATCAAAAATCTGACAATTGTAAAAAGATAAAAAAAATATAATAAGAATAAAAAAATCAGAAAAATCAATTAAAATTGAAAATAAGAAATCATAAAAATAAAAAAGACCTGAAATAATCAGAATAAATCTTCATGAAAACATAAAAATCAAAAAAATATGGGAAAAAATTGGGAAAATATCAAAAAAATTAGGATTACAAAAAAAATTGGAAAGATAAGAATAAATTAAAAAATCTTTAAACAAAAAAATGGAAAAAAAATGATACTTAAAAAGACAAGAAAATTAAAAAAAATAGAAAAATTATGGTTATAAAAATTTAAAAAAAGTTAAAATAATAAAATATCAAATTTTATTATTTTAACAAAAATCTAAAAATAAATTGGAAAAATACGAAAAAAATTAAAAAAACCTCGTACAAAATCAGAAAAAATCAAAAAATTGGAAAAATTATAAAAATATGTTTAATTTCGACCTAAATATGTAAATGTCAAAAATTTATAAAATTTTGCCAATTGCCGGTTAACTATCTACTTTCTCCCCAACTATTAAGTTTGGGCATAATTTTAAGAATGTGAATGCTGAATCAAAATCTAAAATCAGAATTTAAAACATTTCACAAGTTAGAACAAAATTTCACAGATTTTACAACTTAGGACCACTATAACTTTTGGTAAATTTTTTTGTTTACTATTTATGCTGAAAAAAATATAAAATCAGAATTTTAGATTTTACTCAAACAAGAAAAAATTTCACATATTTTAAAATTTCAGACTTTTTAACAGGGAAAAACTTTTCATAGTATAATTTTTTGTTTAATTTTTATGCAGAATTCAAGTTTGAAATCAAAATTTTTAATTTTTCGTTTTAAGAGAAATGTGCAATTTTATTATACAGTAAGAGGATTTTGTCTTGTCCCTTCTCCCCTGTCAGCTCGTTTATTTTAATGGGTAAAAAAAATACATAACATTTTCGGTATTTAGATGAACCCCCATAATTTAAAACTCTTAATTTTCTGACTTATAAGAATATTTGTAAACGTCAACTATTGTAATATATTTTTATAACCTTTCAAATGAAGTGTCACTTGCCATTTAAAAAAATGAGAGGCTGGTTGAAAAAATTGAAGAGGGTTTATTAAAATACCAAAACTTTTATACCATCTGATATTCGAATGAGTGTAAAAATCGACGGATTCCAATATTCTTTTTTTACTCTTTAAAATAAAGTTAATCTCACTGTATTACACTTGGATGGCTCTTTCACCATTTTTTGAAAATATACATCGACTAATGGGAAATTATCTTATTGCTATTAAATTATAATTCAATAAAATTAAATAAAACCAGTAATTAGAGATCACTTAAAGATACAAAAACTTTGTTATTTTTAAGTGAAAATTAATAATAGTCTAATGTGAGGGAGTAATATCGTGTTTTTAAAAAATGGTGAATGCGCGTATAGATGTACAGCGCGATTTAAATTTCTCTTTGTCTTTTAATTTTATGAAGTTATCACAAAAGTATAATCCTTACCTGCTTCACAAATTATTTATTTCTTTTTTTTAGAAGTATTTTTTATTTTGAAATACCAAGTATTTTGGGCACAAACTCCTTGTCTAAATGTTGATTTGAAGTATAATTTTATAATCTAGTCATGAGTGGGAATTACAACTTATATATTTTTTAGATTTATATGTGTCTATTGACTTTTTCATTATTTCATTGTGTATTCAGAACTGGCACAAAATACTTCCGAGTTTGCGCAGTATAGTGTTCCCATTTTTGTTCAATTCATCAAATCAACATTTTTTATTAAAATTAAAAATGGTGACTTTCCATTTGTTGTCTTTTAATCATTGCGGATAAACATTTAGTCATAAGGATTATCATTATAAAAAAATAAAAAAATAAATCAAAATTTAAAAATGAAAAAAAGAATGTACAGGGTTATTCATTATAAATATCCCAGCCCTTACCATAGTTATTATTGCATAAACAAAAAAATTTTTGAAATAAAATTTGTGTGGTTATAAACTAGTTTTATTATAACGTTAACAAAACTACAGCGGCGTGCGTAGTTTACTGGGTACAAGAAAAATATTCGTTTTTTTAAATGAGACACCCTGTATAAAATTGAATTTTTGAAAAGATGTTTTTCTTCTGATTTCAAAAATATACCATATCATACTCCTGTCTTACACTGTTCTTCTTATGATATGGTATATTTTTGAAATCAGAAGAAAAACATCTTTTCAAAAATTCAATAATATATAGGGTGTCTCATTTAATAAAACGAATATTTTTCTTGTGTATAGAAACATTTTGCGATTCTTGAATTATTGTTTTTATTGTTTAAATTATTTTTTTTTTAATAAAAATAAAACACTATATATGAACCTTAATAATTTAGTAAGTAAGAACTGTCAAAATTTTAATATGTCGTGATTGGCCAAAAGAAAAAATTAAATAACTTACGTTGCAATGTATTTTGAAAAATCATAAATAATTCATAAAAGTCAATTCCATAGTCGGATTACATAATCTAGTCTAAATTAATTATTTTCCATAAAATAAAATTAATTTCTGGTAACATAATAATAATCCATTAATTTGATTGGTCCAATTTATTAGTTTCAAATATCAAGTACTTTTTGATCATACGTTACTAGAGACTTTGTTGAGAAGACTTGAAATGATGTAAAAAAAATTCATCCTAAAATAAAAAAGAAAATTAAAATAATAATAATAAAAAAACAAATATTCACTAGAATAAATTTGTAAATATTTGTAAATAATTTTGTGCTATATAACTCACGAGAAGAAACTAAAATCCAGTGAAATACCATCTTGGAAGCCGGTTTGGATTTCAAAAATGCTTGTCATTGACAATCAAAAAAGTGTTTTTTTTATTATTGAAAGGTAACTAAAAAGTTTTAAACAATTCCTGAAACGAATTAAAATATATATTTTTTTTATTTTAAAAAATAATTAAAAAAATTCTTCAAGCAAAACCTCTATTGTTCTAAGCAAAACTAATTGTATAAAAAATTTTATAGTTATTAAATAATTTGTTTACACCGCGGGGAGTGAAACTAGTACTTTAGTCCCGCATTTATAAAAAATAGTATATACCTCAGGACTAAAGTGTCTTTTAATCGCTCAGGTGATTGTTTTACCCTCGGGATTAAAAGATGCACTTTAGTCCCTTTGTATATATTAAACTCACCTTGAATACATTTTTATAAAATAAAAAATTTAACGGATCGCAGATAGCTGGGCGTTGTACTTGAGAAAAATAAAATTGCCATTCACTTTTCAAGGTTGAGCTCAGCTAATCTGGATCGTTGATATGTCAAGAAGAAGCGTTCGGTTGGTACCAACGAACCAAAATAAAAGTTTTGTTGGTTTGGATTATTAGATAGTTTTTTGTATTGAAATAAATTGTTTTGTTCATAATTTTTCACATAAAAATAAATGTTTGAATTGGGAATTTGGAACCCTTGGTTTTTTTTCCATCTTAGTTGGCGAAACGTACGACTTCAACAGAAAAATAAATAAAAATTAATATTTGAAAGAAGAGACTAAATTCAAATTGAAATTTAAAATTATAAAAAACATATTTATATTTAAACTAATTTTTTTTCCATCTATGAACCCTGCCTGATTCTAAGAGTACTCATTGCTCAAGAATAAAAAATTTAATAAATCAGAGCATATTTAAATTTGACATAATAAAAAATTTAAAAATAAAAAAAAATACAAATGTTCATTTATTCATACAATAAAACAAAAAGCTAGTAATTTTTTTAGACATAAAAAAATTATCAATTTTTATAAAATATAGTTTTAAAAATCTTATTTTTAATTCGAATATCGACGTTACTGACTTCCTGCTTGGTTTCTAATATGTTTACTGTTTTGCTCTGCTGCCGGTAATCGAAATGGCTTGTTGTCCGGCATAAAGAAAAGAGATTAGAGAGCCGCGGGATGTGAATTTTAGTAGGAATTCTGGGACTTGATCATGCCAAATAGAAATATATAATGAAAATTAATGTAGTAATTTTATTGACCAAATATAAATAACTGAAATAGTTTGTTAACAACATTTTTCAATAATCATCCTACAATTTATTTTTATAATTATTATTACAGATAATTGTTTAGTAGTTATTTAACGAACAAGTGTATTAATAAAACCGATTAACTATCGAGATAATTTAACGCGCGAGCGAAGCGAGTTCGTTAATGTTTGAGATTGTTAATCACTACTTTAATTCACGACTTCCTTACAGAACGTTTCAAAAATAAAGATATCTTATTACTTCGGTCCGGATCCGAAGTATTAAAATCATAAAAAAATCGTCGACGTTTTGAGCCACCCACAACACGATTTAAATTTCAAAAAATTCATATCTCCGCCATTTTAAAAAATATCGAAACAGGCTATAAGACTTCTTCATGTCCTAATTATTATAAAATAATTCGCTTCAAACTTTTTTTCGATTTGACCTTCATGGGTGGAACTGGAGGGGGTTAAAATATCAAAAACAGCTATATCTCCGCCATTTTTTAAAATATAGAAACAAGTCATAAGACTTTTTTATGTTATAATTATTATAAAATTAATTCTCTAATTTTTACGATTTTTTACGTTTTTAAAAGATTTTTAAAAAACTAAGAAAGATGGAAAGAATCGTAAAAAATTGTGAAAAATCGTATAAAAATCTTTAGAAATCGTAAAAACTCGTGAAAAATCGTAAAAAAACCGCAAATATATTGAAATAATTTTTAATTAGAATTAAGAGACATGAAAACTGTTTCTGAATTATTAAATTTTTCAAATATGTGGAAGTTTTTGAAAATTTTTGAAGTTTTGATCTTTCAAGTTTTTGAATCTTTTTAAATTTTTGAATATTTTGAACTTTTTGGTTTTGAAATTTTTGAATTTTTTAAAATTTTTTAAATTTTTTAAACTTTTATCAATTAGACCTGCCCATGTGAAAATATTTTTTCATTTTACCATTTCAGCTTTATTTAGTCTTTGAATTTTTTTAATTTTTTAAAAATGAAATTTTTGCTTTTTTTAGAATATTTTAAAAATTTTTGCAATTTTTGAAATTTTTCACCTTTAACCTGTCCATGAAAAATATTTATCTTTTACCACTCAAGCTTGCCAATGAAAAAATATTTTTGTCATTTTTAATAATTTAATTAAATTTGCGCCACCCTGTATATAACAATTTGGGGTTTATCCCCGTTTTTCCAATTTTTCGGTAAAATTATATATTTCCGAGAAAAAGATAAAACAGGGAGAGACAACTTTAATTTTATGTTCTAATTATTATAAAATTAATTAGCTAATTTTTACGATTTTTTTGTATTTTTTACCATTTTTTATAATTTTTTACGGATTTTTAAAAAATTACGAAAGATAGGAAAAAAATGGAAAAGTTTGTAAAAAATCGTAAAAATCGTAATAAATTGTAAAAAAATTGGTAAAAAAGTCGTAAAATTTCGTAAATAATACTAAATAATCGTAAAACATGATAAGAAATTGTAAAAAAAATCGTGAAAAATCGTAAAAAACGCAATAAACCGAAAAAAAACCTGAAAAAAATCTGGAAAAAAGGGGTAATATAAAGATCGAAAAATTAGAAAAAATCGAAAAAAAAATGGGAAAAAATGGGAAAAACAAAAAAAAAAACAGAAAAAAGGGGAAAGATATGAAAAGTTAAAAACAAAATAGGAAGAACATCCCTAAAAAATTTAATTTGAAAAAAATGTATAATTTTTTTTAACTGTTAATGGCACTGGCAGAGCCAACAGGCCAATGTTTGTTTTAATTATCAATTATTAATATGAATATGTACTTCAATTTCAATTTCAATTTTTTTTTTTTTAGATACATATATATTTTCGGTTCGGGCTTACATTGATTTATCGGTAACTTTGTTATACTTCATAATACTTCTTCAGTTGATAAAAAATGTCATTCTGATTATGTCTGTTTAAAATACTTAAATGTCTTCATAGCGTTATGTCCATAAATTTCGTGTTGCGTATAGTTCTTGTGTTTATTGTAAATATTAATATTCGAAATTGTACGATTACTGAAATTAAAGGAAGGAATTGATAAACGATTATTATTGACAAATTTGTATTTGCATTTTTCAGGCAGTAAACTAATATATTTGCAGTTTCTGCCACTTTTGGTGGAGTTAAAATAAACTCTTTCTTCATTATCCAACTTTGGAATTTTACGAAATTATAACAATAAAATAAATGACATACAATGAAGTAAGTATATGTAAGTTTAGTTGCAAATACTATAGGACACTGCCAAGAGCATATAATAAAATTGTCGATTAATAGAAAATCATTCATTAAAATACACAATAAATGGACGAAAAAGAAATTAATAGCACGAATTTAATAGATCTCTTTATCCTTAATTTAATTATGTATTAAAATTGTTTTGAAGTAAATAAAAATGGGACATTTTATCAAGGTGATATCTAATTAATAATGTAATACGTAAATCGATTTCCGAATCCGCGACTTAAGTTCCTATGGACGTTCTTGTCCTTCCATTATTGAACACGTATTTTCTAATCATTACTGATCCCATATAAATCGACCTCGTACTGATTCCGAGAACGATATGTCTTCATCACGTAAACAATTTTCTCAGAGTTTGTTGTCGACGACCACATGCCGCATTTCCCGGGAAATAGTTTTCACGATATGCATACGATTTGATGGATAAACGAATAGAGTTTATATAAACAATATATTTTAAATTTATAATATTTATAACTAACAATAGTTTTTTCTTATGTATGAGAGCGTGTCCCATTATATTTTCCAGTATTTCACGATTAAAGTCAGATACATTAGGTTTTCACTGAAATACTTCACAATGATAAAAGTTTTATTTAGACTCATAAAAGTTTTTTGCCACTTCCTGTTAACCACAAACAAAATGACGTTTTTTTAAATTGTGTTTTATTTTTTTTTAATGTAACACCCTATATATTTTCTGATAAGACGAAAGCTATCTACCGGTATAAGATTTTTTAAAGTCGATGCAGAATTAACTCATCAGTTAATATTTAAACATAGTCCTGCAATCAGTAGTAAACAATTAATTAACAATAATTTTTAGTACACATTGGAATATTTTTAACGTGAATCACAAGTCTTGTATCTGATTTTTTTCACTAGATTTTTTGCAAAAAAATTGTATTTTCCTATAAAAAACAAAAAAATATTTGCTTTTATGAATTTGTTATGTACGAATCATAAATTGCTATTCAATGTTACATTCACGTTAAGAATATTAAAGGGTCTACTAAAACTTTCATTTCAAATTCCTACAAAACCTGATAAATTTATTAAAAAATCCTTAAATAAAATCCTCAAACAATCTTAACCAATTCCAAAAAAATCCCTAAAAAACAGTAAGTCCTTGAAAACGCCTCAAAAAATGAATGAAAAATCGTTGAAAAATTGAAAAAGTTAAACAGTAGAAAAAAATCTTTGAAAATTTCCCTAAGAATCCTTAAAAAATCTTTAAATCTTAAAAAAAAATATTCAAACTTTCATTTCAAATTTCTACAAAACCTAATAAAATTATGAAATAAAATCCCCAAACAATCTTGTCCAATTCCTAAAAAATCCTTAAAAAAAACAACAGAAAGTCCTTGAAAAGATCTCGAAAAATGAATGAAAATCTCTGGAAAACCCCTAAGAATCCTTAAAAAATCTTTAAATCTTTAAAAACAAATTTTTAAACATTCATTTCAAATACATACAAAATCTCTAAATTTAAAAAAAAACTTCAAACATTCATTTGAAATTTCTACAATACCTAATAAAATTATTAAGAAATCCGTCTATAAAATCCTGAAACAATCTTGAAAAATTCCTAAAGAGCCTTAAAAAAAAAGAAAATCCTTGAAAACACCTGAAAAAATAAATGAAAAATCATTGAAAAATTGAAAAAATTATACAGTTGTAAAAAACACCTTAAAAAATCTCTAAAAAATCCCTAAGACTCCTTAAAAAATCGTACAATCTATTAAAAAAGAAATCCTTAAAGGAAATCCTCAAACAATCCTGACCAATTCCTAAAAAATCCTACAAAAAAAACAGAAAGTCCTTGAAAACACCTCGAAAAATGAATGAAAAATCCTTGAAAAATAGAAAAAATTAAACAGTGGTAAAAAACTCTGAAAAATCCCTAAGAATCCTTAAAAAATCGTACAATATTTTAAAAAAGAAATCCTTAAATAAAATCCTTAAACGATCTTGACCAACTCCTAAAAAATCCTAAAAAAAAAACAGAAAGTCCTTGAAAACACCTCGAAAAATGAATAAAAAATCTCTGGAAAATCATTAAGAATCCTTAAAAAATCTTTAAATCTTAAAAAAATCTTCAAACATTCATTTCAAATTTCTACAATACCTAATAAAATTATTAAGAAATCCTTCTATAAAATCCTGAAACAATCTTGAAAAATTCCTAAAAAAGCCTTAAAAAAAATAAAATTCCTTGAAAGCACCTTTAAAAATGAATGAAAAATCGTTGAAAAATTGAAAAGTTAAACAGTAGTAAAAAAATTAGGCGTTTGCTTAAACACTAATTAAGCAGTTAATTCTGTATCGATTTTGAAAAACCTTATACTGGAGGTCGTCTCATCAGAAACTATACAAGGTAATACATTTAAAAATAAAACAAAAAAAAATTAAAAAAACGCCATTTTGTTTGTTGTTTAACCAAAAGGGCGAAAAAGCTTTTATAAATCTAGTCAAAGCTTGTATCAATAATGTGAAGCATTTCAGTGAAAACCGCATGTATCTGTCTTTATCCGTTTAAAATTTATAAGCTCTTGAAATACCGGAAAATATACCCACCCGGTATATAATTTCTTGTGAAAAATATTTTTTTTTAATTTTGTTTATTTTACCAAGATAATAGACTTCTATGTTTTTCCATTTTCTAAAGAGGTAAGTTCTAAATTCAGGTAATAGATTAATAAAATTCGCATATAATAATTTAGTGTGAAAGAAAAAATTGGAAATGCGGCATAAACACCAAAAAATCACTCCTTTAACAATTTATAAAAAATAATAACAGTTAATTATTTTCAAATATTTATGGACAAAATAATATAATTTTTGACTACATAACATCTCAACATACTAAACTATTTAAATAAAAAATTATTACTTTAAAAAAAGGATGAGAAAAGTTGATAAATCTGACAAAATTTTTTGCTGAAGAATAAATCCAATGAAATTAGTTAATTTGAGATCATCTGATTGAGCGCAACCAATGAGCCCAAACATTTTCAAAGAATTTTCGCAAAATAATATAATATAATTTTTGAGTACATAACATCTCATTAAACTAAACTCTTTAAATAAATAATTAGTATTTTAAAAATTTTAATAAAATTTTTTACTGAAGAATAATCCAATGAAATTAGTTAATTTGAAGTCATCTGATTGAGCACAACCAATGAGCCCAAACATTTCCAAAAAATTTTCGGAAATAATATAATTTTTGAATACTTATTTGTGTCTTCATAGATTTAATATTTAACTTTTTGCTTCGGATACCGTTATAACCGCCTAAAAAACCAAATCTAATAACATCGAAGTATAAATTTTATCTCGTCAAAAAAAACCTTCCTGCATTTAATGAATAAATTTTGTTATTCCAGTGAAAACACCCCAATTACAAAGAAAGCTATTTTCAGAAGAATTTTATCATCCCCTTGTACAATTTCAAGTACATTTTGATCTTTCACAAAAATGTTATTTTTCTTACTTTATTAGAAATCCAAATGGGGAAAGGGTTGATTTTATATACTCACTGTATAAACAGCATCCATAGATCCCTTAAAATGACCCCGGTAATAAAAAAAGAAATACATAGTTGCTCTACGTGTCCCACGTGTTCTAGACATGTGATCCAAATTTCACGTGTTTTCAACACGTTCTGGATGTTTTGTGTATACTCTCCCAATATTGACGAAACATACTAAATAGAGAGAATGCCTATTATATGGAAATTCACGACCGAGTTAAATCTCAGCATTTCGAATTACAGGTAGGGATGTTTTGAATGCATAATTTTTGTTTATTTTTTACAATATCTAAAAAAGATATCTTTAAATAACACAGTATATGTTTATTTTTAGAACGAAACAGGAAATAGCAATATTTGTAACTAAAAAGAATCCTATTACATAGTAATTTTTATCTACCTGTAAACTTTGCGAAATCTATTTTTTTTTAGACATCATTATCCAGCTGATATGTGACGAGCTATCAGTATTGCTCATTATCTCAAGAAAATATCGATGTTATTACGGAAAATAAATCTTGTACTTCAGAGCTTAGGGTTATTGAATTCATGAGAGCTTCAGATTCACCCAAAACCATTGTACGTGGGGCCTCCCTCTGGGGGAAGACGAACACTACGTGGCTGATACAACCTGTTGAAACTACTAAGAATTACTTAAATATTATTTTCAAACAATCATGAATAGTTCCAGAAAAATATTTAAAAAAAACTTGAATAACTGAAAATACATGAAAAATTCTTGAAAAACTGAAAATTTGGAAAATCTCTAAAAAAATTTTGTTTTAAAATTCATATTAAATTTTTGAAAAATTACCAAGAAATCCATAAAATCGTCAAACAATCTTGAACAATTCCTAAAAAATCCTTAAAAAAACGGAAAGTCCTTGAAAACCCCTCAAAAAAATGCATGAAAAATTGAAAAAGTTAAGCAGTTGTAAAAAAAATCCTTGAAAAATCTCTGGAAAATTCCTAAGAATCCTTACAAAAGCGTATAATCTTTAAAAAAAATCTTCAAACGTTCATTTCAGATTCCTACAAAACCTTATAAAATTATTAAGAAATCTTTAAATAAAATCTTCAAACAAGCTTGACCAATTCCTAAAAAATAACGTTAGAAAGTCCATGAAAACCACTCGAAAGATGTATGAAAAATCCTTGAAAAATTGAAAAGTTAAATAGTTGTAAAAAAAATCCTTGAAAAATCTGTGGAAAATCCCTAAGAATCCTTAAAAAATTATCTTTAAAAAAAAATCTTCAAACGTTCATTTCAATTTTTTATAAAACTTTATAAAATTATAAAATTATTAAGAAATCTTCAAAATAAAATCCTTAAATGATCTTGAAAAATTCCTAAAAAAACAGAAAGTCCTTGAAAACACCTCAAAAAATGTATCAAAAATCGTTGAAAAATTGAAAAAGTTGAACAGTTGTAAAAAAATCCTTCATGCTGGAAAATCCTTAAGAATCCTTAAAAACATTCAGTTCAAATCTTTATAAAACTTTATAAAACTATTAAGAAATCCTTAAATAAAATCCTCAAACAATCTTGACCAATTCCTAAAAAAAATCCTTAAAAAAACAGAAAGTCTTGAAACCTCGAAACATGAATGAAAAATCCTTGAAAAATTGAAAAAGTCAAACAATTATAAAATAAATCCTTGAAAAATCTCTGGAAAATCCCTAATAATCCTTAAAAAAATCATACAATCTTTAAAAAAAATCTTCAAACGTTCATTTCAAATTCCTAAAACCTTATAAAATTATTAAGAAATCCTTAAATAAAGTCCTCAAACAATCTTAACCAATTTCTAAAAAATCCTTAAAAAAACAGAAAGTCCTTGAAAACACCCCAAAAAATGCATGAGAAAAAATCCTTGGCAAATTGAAAAAGTTGAACAGTAGGTAAAAAATCTTTGCAAAATCCGTAAAAATCCTTGAAAATCTCTGGAAAATCCGTGAAAATCTTTAAATCTTAAAAAAAATTCTTCAAACATTCATTTTAAATTGATACAAAATATTATAAAATTATAAAGAAATCCTTAAATAAAATCCTCAAACAATCTTGACCAATTCCTAAAAAAAATCCTTAAAAAAAAACAGAAAGTCTTGAAACCTCGAAAAATGAATGAAAAATCCTTGAAAAATTGAAAAAGTCAAACAATTATAAAATAAATCCTTGAAAAATCTCTGGAAAATCCCTAATAATCCTTAAAAAAATCATACAATCTTTAAAAAAAATCTTCAAACGTTCATTTCAAATTCCTAAAACCTTATAAAATTATTAAGAAATCCTTAAATAAAGTCCTCAAACAATCTTAACCAATTTCTAAAAAATCCTTAAAAAAACAGAAAGTCCTTGAAAACACCCCAAAAAAAGCATGAGAAAAAATCCTTGACAAATTGAAAAAGTTGAACAGTAGTTAAAAATCTTTGTAAAATCCGTAAAAATCCTTGAAAATCTCTGGAAAATCCGTGAAAATCTTTAAATCTTAAAAAAAATCTTCAAACATTCATTTTAAATGGATACAAAATATTATAAAATTATAAAGAAATCCTTAAATAAAATCCTCAAACAATTTTGACCAATCCCTTAAAAATCCTTAAAAAAACAGAAAGTCCTTGAAAACACCCCAAAAAAAGCATGAGAAAAAATCCTTGACAAATTGAAAAAGTTGAACAGTAGTTAAAAATCTTTGTAAAATCCGTAAAAATCCTTGAAAATCTCTGGAAAATCCGTGAAAATCTTTAAATCTTAAAAAAAATCTTCAAACATTCATTTTAAATGGATACAAAATATTATAAAATTATAAAGAAATCCTTAAATAAAATCCTCAAACAATTTTGACCAATCCCTTAAAAATCCTTTAAAAAACAGAAAGTCTTTGAAAACCCCTCGAAAAATGCATAAAAAATCCTTGAAAAATTGAAAAAGTTGAACAGATGTAAAAAAATCCTTGATGCTGGAAAATCCTTAAGAATCCTTAAAAAATCGTATAGGTTTAAAAACAAAATCTTTAAACATTTATTCCAAATTTTTATGAAACTATAAAATTATTTAGAAATCTTTAAATAAAATCCTCAAACAATCTAGACCAATTCCTAAAAAAAAATCCTTAAAAAAACAGAACGTCCTTGAAAACACTTCGAAATTCGAATGAAAAATCCTTGAAAAATTGAAAAAGTTAAACAGTTATAAAAAAAATCCTTGAAATCCCTAAGAATCGTTAGAAAATCGTACAATCTTTAAAAATATCTTCAAACGTTCATTTCAAATTCCTAAAACTTTATAAAATTTTAAGAAATCCTTAAATAAAGGTCCTTAAACAATCTTAACCAAGATCTAAAAAATCCTTAAAAAAACAGAAAGTCCTTGAAAACACCCCAAAAAATGCATGAGAAAAAATCCTTGACAAATTGAAAAAGTTGAACAGTAGGTAAAAAATCTTTGAAAAATCCGTAAAAATCCTTGAAAATCTCTGGAAAATCCGTGAAAATCTTTAGATCTTAAAAAAAATTCTTCAAACATTCCTTTTAAATTGCCACAAAATACTATAAAATTATAAAGAAATCCTTAAAAAAACAGATAGTCCTTGAAAACCCTTCGAATAATGCATGAAAAATGCTTAAAAAATTGAAAAAGTTGGACAGTTAAAAAAAATTCTTGAAAAATCTTTGGAGAATCTCTGAGTCCTTAAAAAATTGTACAATCTTAAAAAAAAATCATCAAACATTCATTTCAAATTCGTACAAAACCTAATAAAAGTATTAAGAAATCCTTAAATAAAATTGTCAAACAATCTTGACCCATTCGTAAAAGATCCTTTAAAAAAAACAAAAAGTTCTTAAAATCTCCTCGAAAAATTAATGAAAAAGAAATCCTTGAATAAATGAAAAAGTTAAAGAGTAGTTAAAAAAATCTGGCCCCAGGTCTTATGTATGGTGATTTATAAATTTTATGATTGTTATATTAAAAAATATATTAAACGAATTTGGTGTGTATAACAAAAAAAAGTAAGTTAGAGATCTTCAAAAGCTCTGTTATAAAATGTATATATCAGTTAGTAGGGTACCTGTTAAATGGTTCCCAAATTAATTTTTCGCTTACCTTATCTTTATGTGTGAATCGGTTCCCTGATATTAAGGTGCGGATTTTCAAACAATAATAGTACATTGTTTACCGAGTAGGAAAAGTCTAACATTCATGTACGATTGTAAAGATTGCTAAGTCGAGGCTCAAGCCGAGACTTAGCAACACAGAGTCCATGAATGCGGCTTTTCCTACAAGGTAAACATACTATTTTTCCGCAAATCGTTTCAAATTAGACAGATATTAATTAATTTTGTAAAAATGGCGAATAATTTAAAAAAAGTGTAAAATGATAAGTGATGATGAATTTTCCATTCCTGGGACACCTCCAGAGCTGGTTGAGGCAGTGAATACTGCTTCATTAGAATTATTGCCAATTATTATCAATCATTTATGTAGAACGCTAACAACTGTAATATCATTTCCTTAATTACAGTAAGGAAATGAATATTTCCTAACAGTTGACTTTTTCTTTAAGAAAATTTGTCTGGAATATCAAAATTTCCTACAGATTTCCGGAAAAACATATTTACTATATGTATTTATTTATATAAATAGTTCAACATAGTTTTAATTATTAAAGTTAAACACTATGATAGTAGGCATATGTACACTGATTAATATTTTTTTTGACACACCGTTTCGCGATTTGAATGATGAAATAAAAATTACAGTTACAAACCATAATGCATATAAACACAAAGAAGTATATAATGAAAGTGTCCTTTTATACTAATTAAATAAATATCTTCGAAATAACAAACATTTTCAACACAATATTCTTTTTTACTCCATCTGTTGTGCCACCGACCGCTCCCCTAATCATTAATAATGTCTTTTCTGGCTACAGAAAGCGTCGTCACTTGCGTTCACAATAAATCTCTATTTCTCAATCTCCTTTGAAGCATTATATTTTTTCAGTGGGCGTCCACAGCCGCATCCAAATACACACACACACAGTGAGATGGATATAACACGATGAAAACGAGATACATGCACATTCCGGGATTAGAGATTTTCTCAAAGGAGAGTGAGAGTTCTCGGACAATGGGACAGTCGCTATCTCTCAAAAGCATATATTTAAATCGCCTACAATGGAATACATATTTTTCTACTTTAACTGAAAACGTGCGACCTTTCAGGCATCTTTAAAAATCAGATCAACTCATATTTGTTTTTACATGTCGTTTGGTACATAAGAGCAATATAGCTACTTTAAAAATACTATATTAAAACTTGCTAAACTCTAAAATGACGTAGGGAAGGAAAATCAATATCTTAAATTAGAAATGGATAAGGCAATTTGTAATGAATTAAAATGGCGATGAACTAAATATACGTTATATTATATTTCGTTAATAATTACATTTAGAAGTGATGTATGTTGTCAAAATAAAATAAAAGAAACTAAAGAAAAAATTAAAATATAATTAACCAGCATTAGTGTTTCGCATGCCGTCCTGGATTGACCGCCTCGTGAATAAGTTGCCCGACGATCTCTTATTGGTTGATTTAAATAACATTTGACAGAATTGACAAATCTCTTTCCACATGTAAATATACATAGGCGTGTCTCATAAAAGGCTAACAGAATATACTGCTAAATAACTAATATAATGAATAAATAGACAGAAATAGCCAAAATAAAGTTAAAAATACATTATTAATTAACGAAATCTAAGTTGGTTGAATTTTTTTTAAAACGGCACGCTACTGATTCCGTGGTACCACTTAATGCGTCTCACCTCACCTTGCCTTTCCCCGCAAGAACCAAGAAGTTTTAATGGTCTAATCCGTTGTATCCCTTCTGTTTTACATACGGTCTAGAGTGGAGACGCGACGCTTCCGGAGATTTTTCCTATAATTATGAAGTTTAAAGAATTAATATTAAGAGGCCCGCACACCACGTGACTTTTGTGGTTGTAGGTTACAGAATAACTCAAAGAAAATGTACTTTTATTCTAATAAATTGGGCGTAAATTTTTTTTTAATATTTTCCGGTTAATGTTTAGTAATTCTACACTCCGGTCCAATTTTTTCTGCGCAGAACACGGTAGAGCGGCCATAAAACATAATTAATCGTTTTTGGAGTCGCCTAATATAGCAGCTAAAAATATGCGGTTTTTTTTTATGATATTTAAAAAAATTATCAAAAGAGCGCCTCTGTGCTACTTTTTTCTATTTTATCTAGAGAAAAAAGTTGATAGTTGTATCAGTTTTACTAAAAATAATTTAAAAAAAGTACCACAGACGCGCTCTAAAGAATTAACTACAGAATCGATTGGTGAAAACCGCAGCTTCCTATGTCTAATATTAACGGAGCGCCCGTTAAAAACGATTTCAGGCATCGTAACATATAGTATTGGCCTCTTAATGGAGATAAGATAATGTTTTTTTATTTTTAATACATACCGGAATTTTACAGATATTTAGTACGTTCGTTATAAAGTTAATTGACTTTAAAGCAATACTTTAATTTACATTAAACCAACTCGAACTCGAATTGAATTGATGATTTTACGCTAGTAACTAAAACTATCTGTTTTTTTTTATATTTAAAATTTTGTTACTTTTTTTAGGTGTATTTCCAGCTATAATATTACGTAAGCGCTTCTCTTTACTTTTTCTCTGCTGTATATAATTTTCGATATATAGTTTTTAAAAAGTCTATATGTAAAGATATAAAAAGGTTTGTTCTTTACAATAGAACCGTTCTAAAATTGCGCAGAACTAGTTGCTCAGTGACACAAATTTAGAATTCTTCAGAATAGTTTTGAATTAAGAAATTAACACCTCAATAATCAATGTCATTTGTCATTCATGATTTGTCAAATTTGTTTGTGGTACTTTTAATACTAGAAAAATAAAAATGGTAATTATTGAAAAATAATCTAATTGATGGAATTGAGTTGTCAAAATAATCATAAGGAATCTTTAAATCCTACAAATAAATTGTTTAATAATGCTGTTATATAAAAATAATTTTAAAATATTCTATAAATTCTTGATCCGACCATAAATCTACAGTATTTTGAATAAAATTTGTATTTTTGGTTTCGTTTTTTGAAGGTCCGTCACCGTCAATATATATTCAAAAGCACATGCTCTTCTTCGTTTGAAGATTCCCAGTCGAATTGCAAAAATTACATAATATATAATTGTATATAATAAACAAAAAAATACACAATATAAACCAACCTTAAACCTTGTTTATTATCATTCTTTTATAAAATGGTTTCCAATGTGCATGTGTGACTGAACGGTTTTTGTCAGTTCACACTTTTAGCTAGAATCACATAGAATTACTTGAAACAGTTCAGAATCATTCTGGAAAAAAAAACTAAAACACAGGATTCTTAGTTCAGAATTTAGTTCCAGAAACACGAACACTTTTAATCTACTACGCATGTCTGGAACTGTACAATCAAAACTAAAAACGTAATATTTACATGTTTATATATTTTTATAATATAACTGGTGTATAGCACACAAAACTGAACCACTTCTTAAATTCTCTTTTATTATTTTCTTAAATTTTTTATTTTAAATATCATATCATGGATGTAAATATGTACTTGTTAGATATGATTGTATCTCATTTAATAGACCCTTTGGTTCCAGTATATTTCAATATAAACGTTGGCCTTCTTTTTTGTTGATTCTCTCCGCTCGCTAATGATTACTTGGATTTTATTTACTCGGAAATTCCTAATTACATCATCCGTAACATTATCCACAATGGCCCAGTTATTACACAGGACAAACAGCACACAATAGGTCAATTTTAGGTAATAGACCTAAAAGTAATTTGTCGTTTCAAGGGCCTGTGTTGACCCATTATCCGTAATCTTCCTTTTGCTCGTGTCGTTTTCTTTTGTTTTGTCATATAATATCTCCCTAAGGATTAAAAGGACAAGACTGGCAAGCCGGACAAGGTAATGTGATATGTTATTTGCAGATTGAAATGTCCGTCAACTTCACATAGTTATGACTTTCTTGCTACTCTCTTCTCCTACGGAAACAAAAAGTTATCCGATTACATAGACTGCTTTAGAAAATGTCGGATATCATATTAAAAATTGAGTAAAAAATGCTTATTTTTTTTATACAGGTTGATTCATTCATTATCTATTAACAAAGTAAAATATTTGCCTTTAATTAAATAAACTAAAAAAATTAGTTTAACTTTGTTACCTCAAATGTAAAATAATAATAATTAGTTTATTATTTACTAAAAAATTAACCAAAGTAATCTACCAAAAATCTGAACTTTACTCAATAGTCTGAGTCGAATCACACTTCGAATAAATAAATAAATAGGTTTCTTACATTAAATCCTTCTGATCTGTCATATTGAAGGAAAGAAGATAAAAAATAATTAACTGTTTAATATCAAAAAACAGAATTCTAAAATTCGGAACACCGAGACGAGACCTTTTTGAAAATTGTTTAAGCGATATCGAGACCATATACGGCGAAATCCGAGAGTCACGTTTCTGATCTCGTTCATATTTCTTTAGAATTTTTTTCTGAATTTCCGAGAATAATAAACTAGCATGCAGGATAAAAATAAAAGGTCTGCATAGGGTACGATAAATTTACGAAATCTAAAATCTGGTAACCATCTGTGAAATATTTTATTTTATAATTTTGGACTTCAGTTATATCAAAAATGCCGTAGTGTTCCGAATTTTTTAAGACAATGTTTATATTTATGATTTGTATAGATAATGAAGTAACGTCCAAATAAATAAACAATCACGCATTTATTAATTACAATAGAATTAATAATTACCTCGTTTTGTACTATCTTAGAAATAAGTTCTAGCAATATCGAGATTTGACGAGACGAGACAAATAATTACGAGACTGAAACGAGACTTATCTTTTTCTCAACTAACGAAACCGAGACGTGATTTTTGAAATTCTCGCCTTATCTCGTCTCATATGAAGCCCTAGCTTTATCTAATGCAGGTTGTATAAATGGGTCCACTATATTCCTGTCTCTTTCCATTGTTGGTTCTACTGTGTGTCTTGTAGACAGGTTCAATGATATCTTTGGCTGTTTTCATTACTGGTTCTGCATTAGCTTTGGCCCATTCCACTTCTGGTTTTACAGTGTTTTCTACATAGCCTTGCACAAGACGTTATCTACTCTGTTAATAGAGCCTTTAAAATTTTATTATGTGTTTTCCTACTTCTACTGCTTTGTTAGCGACGACCCCATAGAAAGTTGCTTACTACGACCCATATGAAATCACTACCTTCGTAACTAAGCGAAAACGGGCTATAGTATCTTGGGGAGAAATGATCCCCGTCGAATTCTGAACAACTTAATTTTTTTTCTGTGGTCTGTCTGTCTGAATGTCTGGTTGTCGTCCGCAAAGCTTAAGAATGTCATAACTTTTTAATGCTTTAATGTATCGACTTGAAATTTTCACTAGACCCACGAGTACTACATTTTAATAGAAAATGAGTGAAATCGGAATTGAATGAATGGGATTTTTCGGGTTTTTCTCACTTTTTTTCTAGTTTCACAGGAAACACGCTACAGGTCGTAATTTTTGAGCAAACCGCTTCAAATTTTGGAAAACTTTGATTGAAAATTTTGTTCCGAAAATTAAATTCTCTCGAGTGATGCTATGACAATGAAAATTTTACTGCAGTTAGCTGACCACTTAAACCGGGTTGTGACTTGTGACAAAGCCGGTCAGTTATATTAAATTAACGATTATATTTCCTTAATACTGCCATGGCTATGCGGTTTAAGACATGGATTTAAAAGCGAACGGTTGTCGGTCGAATCCCCAAGCTTGTTAAATTTTTTTTTCAACAAATACATTTTTTAATAAATTATCCGAATTTATAAAACAAAAAATAAAAAAGTTACTTGTGTATGAAAAAACATAACAAGCATTGGGATTCGCACCGACGACCTTCTGCTTTTAAATCCGTGTCTTAAACCGCATGACTATCGAACCAATTTAAAAAATGTAGTCTTTAATTTAATATAAGTTACGTATCTGGATATTAATAATAATTTTAATTTTTAGTGGATCAACTAAGTAAAATTTTTAAATTTTGGCTTCGTTACAACCCGGTATATGCGGTCAGCTAACTGCAGTAAAATTTTCGTTGTCATAGAATCACCGGTTCGCTTTTTCTTTGTCCACATTTGTATTGACTTTAAGGAAACCGATAAAATTTTATATCGGAACGGTTTAAACTATTATTCTGACAGCAGCCCGTATTGTTATTGATATTTTGGTCCGTCGAAAAATGAAAAATGTTCGGAATAGAAGTTCAGGTGCTGATGAAGGCAAGCCTAGCATCGACCGTCAAAATAAACCTAGACGTAAGCGCTGGTTATCTATTTCCTAAGGTTCTTAAAATTTTTGTAGATTTTCTGTTTTAGTTTTAGATGCTCTATAATATTGTAATGCAGCATGTAGAAAATGTTTAACGTTCATATGACGAATTTTTGTTCGTCAAATAGAGAATAGAAAATTACGTTTAGAATAATATAATTCACTACTAGTGTATGCCTCATATTAAATAATGTTTATATTTCAGTTTAAATACATATTTAACGATTGATCATGAAAATCGGTGATTAAAAAAAGAGTATCGGTTTTATTTGTTTTCAGTTCATATTGCTTGATATTTCGCAATATCAAATAATGTATTCCTTTTATTTCCGGATGTGAAAATCGGAACAGCCAGTAATTAATCATTTCCGAGCAATTGCGGAAAACAAAGCGTTATCTGTTGTCTTTTGTTTCAGGTTCTTCTACCTCTACCATTTCTCCTTTTACGCGTACCATTATAGATTTAATGGCCAATATAGCAGTTTGGCTCTAGTCACATCATGGCTGTTTATACAGGTAAGCAAAATGTATTTATTTTAAAATTTTATTAATTATATCCAGTTCTGTCCAAGTACTTGAATATTTTTACTCGTATTTTGGTTGCGGATATAAAAAAATTACTCGTAATATTTACTCATAAGTATTTTTTTAATTTTATATATTTATTACTAGTACTTACGAGTAAATTTAAAAGCATTCGTAAAATTATACTTGTAGAGCACGAGTAAATCTTACCGAGTAGTCGCATACTTTTAGTTGTCGGAAAAAAACAAGCATCCATTTGATGTTCACCGCGATTTAAAGTGGGAAAAATTGATAAAAAAATAAGAAAATTTGAGCAAAATAGGAAAATTTGGAAAAAATATTGAAAAATTGAAAAATAGGGGAAAATAGTTTAAAATAGGGAAACAGTAGGGAAAATAGGCAAACATGAAGCAAATAGGACAAAATAGGGAAAAATAACTACAAATAAAGACAAGTAAGGAAAAATAAGCAAAAATAAAGAAAACAAAAAAAACTAATCGAAAACAAAAAAAATAGAAAAATAGGAAAAATAGAAAAAATAGTGTAAAATAGGGCAAAATATTGGAAAAAGAGAAAAATTGGGAACAATGGGAAAAGTGGAAGAAATGGGACAAAATTGTGAAAAATAGAGAAATTCGAAAAAACCTGGAAGATTATAAAAAATGGTGAAAAAATATGGATAAATAGGGAAATTAGAAAATAAATATGGAAACATGGGAAAATAGTAAAAAATAGGACAATATTGAGGAAAATAAGAAAAAAATGGAATAATGAAATAATAGAAAATAATAGGGATAAACATGTAAAAACAGGAAACAATAATGAAAAACAGTAGAATATGAAGAAATAGAAAAAATAGGGAATAATAGCGAAAATTGGGTAAAAATAGGGAAAAATTATTTTTTGTTTTAATTCAATTCTTTTTTGAGCCCTCCCATTTTATAAAAGTATTCGTACTCTTTACTCGTACTTTTACAATACTCGTAACCGTAAAATGCCTCTATAAAATTACTTACGAGTAAAATACTTACAAATACATTTTTTGAGTACTCGTACGCTTTTTTTTTATTCGTGCCCAGCTCTGATTATGTCGACGTCGAAGTTTTTCTTTTAACGAAATATGTGATCAATAAAATCTTAAGGTAATTTCGTTCTACAACCTAATATTTTCCTCGCTATTGTAATAAATCAATGGCGCCTTTTTTCTTATTTGTATAAAATTTAAAATTCAGATTTCAAATTATAATTTAGTGGAAAAAAGCCAACAAAAAATTATTTAAGTTTGTGCATATTAAAACAAAAAATCTATAGGGTCTGAAGTTTTAAATTTTTTATTGGTGTAAAATTTAAAATTGTAAATTTAGATTTAGATATATCATAAAAAAAAATAAACAAAAAATGTATTACAAATAGTTAGTAGGTACCTAAGTTTTGAAATTTGTAATTTTTTTTTTGCGTAAAATTTAAGATTCTATTTTAAGATTCAAATTCAGCATAAAAAAGTTATTAAAAAACTGTATTACGAAAAGTGCCATTAAGAGAAAAAGTTATAGGGGTCTAAAATTTGTACGTCATTGTAAAATTTATCCATATACAATTTGGTCAGGACCGTAACGTCGGAAAGTAAATTTAATTTTTCATTACGAAGTAATTTATTCCCAACTGTAATGCTACTTATATAATAAATAACTAATATGGCTGATTTTAACATGGTCTTCATCTGACAGTTTTATAATAAAAATATTGTTGTTTATTACTCATATGCAAGGAAAATATGTCTAGGAGCCCTAAAAAAAAATTGTTTTATACCAACCCTGTCTTTCATATTCAATTTTGTTTACTTAAAAAAAATGCTATATTTAGATATTCTTAAATTAAATGAAACCCTTGTAAATCTAGAAAATTAATGCGTTTTTCTTTTTATTTCCAATGGTACCCTAAATATTTTAGAATCGCTTTTAGCCTGAAACAACACGACCCCAAAAATTAATATTTGGAGAGAAATACAGACAAAATTTTTACAGAGCATCGCAATACCTTAATATTAAGATTTAAAAAAAAAAGAAAAAACACAACGACCCGAGCGTCTCGAAAAAAGCTTTATGAAAAGGCATGGCCGCCGGCGATGGATTCAAAAAAGAACACGCAGAAACGACATTACAGTATCTTGTTTCATTTAGTTTATTGTGAAAATAATAACCTGATGGAAAATCTGGAGAAATGCGAAAGAATTAAACTGGCAAATAAATAAGGAGAACCCGGTGACCGGAACAACACAAGGGAGACTGACTCTGTCTCTCTTCACCGACTTTAATACCCACTTAGTCAAAATGTATTGTGTAGCACTCGAGGCGAATTCCATCAGCTAAAGTACCTGCCTTGACTTTAAATGAAAGATTGCATAAGAATACTGAAATTGGTATAAATATATATACAGTGTTTAAAAAAATATTTCAGAACTTTTTTATTATTAATCTTATCTTATTTATGTGATGCGGAAATGCATAAAATATAAATATGTTAATGATAGCTTTAAGGTCAACTTACATAATTATTTATAATCTTGCTTACTTTAAATATAATAAGATCATTATTTAAAAAAATGCATATAGTTTTTATCTCGTTCACTCCGAATACAATGAAATCATTATTAGTCAGTGATTTTTCATTATAATAGTTTTAATTGTATATAACAGAAATTCTAATGGTGATAAATATACACTTAAAACAGTTTCCAACGTTTCCAAATCTACTACCACGTTTTATGTTACTAATTTAGAACAGATATAGGAAAAGAATGCGCAATTATATTATCATGGTCGGATTTGAATCAGACAAATGGCACTGTAGTATATACGTGACGTAGTATTAATAATAAACTATACGCTGTAGCAATGATAAAAAGGCACTTTCTTCAATAGTTCGTAATAGGACATTCTTAAGAGCTTCTAAAAATTAATGTATATTGAAGTGTCCTTATAAAGGATTTATGGATTGCCTGCTATCTATATTTATTAAAATATTAATTTTCTGTGCTAAGCATTTAGTAATTACAAATGTATAGTACAAAAAATAGAATATCATAGATATATTCTTTTCTATAGAATCACGCGAAATTTAAAAATAAAACCAGTAATTCATCAATAACACCTAATATCGCTCATAAACAATTCGGATCTCATCGATGGATCCAATATTCCAAGTATCAAAGGCAGATGTAGCGCCGAAGGGAATTTAATCTCGAAGAACTTTTTAAAAACAAGCGAGCGGCGAAAATTTTTCAAATTCCAGTTGTTATACTCTGAAAACAATAACGTTTGGGTCGTTTGAAACGTGACAATTACACGATAACAACAGTATCGGATAGGCAAATAACAATCGCAGCGGGAGACGTAATGGACATGGACACTATTGGGGATGATGAGGGAAAAGACGTTTAAATATCATTTGAAGCAAAAATATCTCGCTTGGGATGTTTTTATGTTTTAAATTGGCTACAGAATTTTTTGATAGGTATTATGTAAAAAATATATAATAAACAAATATAATGCACTTGGGAAATATATACAGATAAGGAAATATTTATGTATATAGATCAATCGTAGCTTGTTATCTCACTTCTCAACAGTGCATACGATCTAAAGACATTTTTGGAAGGAAACTGAAGCGTAAAATGCTTGCCGGTATAACGAAAGTAATTATAGTTAATGATATTATTAATGCTGGTTAAAATTTTAAATACGTGACGTACTAACTTATAATTCCAAAAGGTTATCCATTTCTCAAATGTGGTCTAAAGTTTAAGGTAAAGTCAGGTACCAAAAAATTTAATTATAAAAAAGAACTAGCAGGTAACTAGTTTCGGTCACTGACCATCGTCAACCCTAAAGATACAAACGTTCGTAATTAGTCTTGAAATATAAATAATATAAAAAACTAGACTTACCAATATTAAGTACTAACCAGGGAAAAAATTAATCACATAAGTGAAAGACCCATTAAAAGTAGAAGATAAATTAAATAAAAATTAAACGTAATGGTACTTGAAAAATAATGAAATATTTAACTAAATTGAGAAATATTATTGAAAATAATTTAAAAGTTATTTAAACTAGAAGCAGGTTGCTCTTTAGGAGGGTAGCAGTGATTACCACACTTAATGAAAACACCTGCAGGTTGATCAACATCCCGGAAAATGATAAGTAAACTTAAAAATAGCCACCCTACGTGAGGGCTCAAAAGAATCGACCACTCGGTGGTCATAACAGTTAAAACTGTGAAAAATTAATCATGTTAATAATATAAATTAAGCATTTGCCAGAACACAGTTTCAGCGGCGAAAGTAGAAAGTGACATGAAATATGACAGATGACAGTAAAAAGAAAGTACCACCCTTCAAGTTAAACTGTGGTGGGTAATAACAAATTAATAAAAACTAACATAGTACTAATAATGGTAAAAATGTTTACTTATTATAATGTCTATATTATGTTATTTATCTTTCGGTCTCGGTGGCACAGATCGTTGGCTATCGGTCATATTCATTTATGGCTGTTTATATGCTAGAGCCAACGTGAGTTCGTGCCTCATATCTGGCAGTGAAATTTTAATTTAAAAATTTCAGTGTTAGATACTTGGCTCGAATAGGTAAACCGCATTGAATATTAATTTAATTAATGTCTATGCGGAGTCTAGATTTTCAATCCCCCTGTGTCACTGTGCCGATGATGGTGGTGAGGTTTTCCGGGTTTTTTCCTATACCTATAGCCAAATGGCGCCATCAATCCTCAGTAAGTCGTCCCGGAGCGCCACGGCAAATAATAATAATAATAGCTGTCCCTTCCCCGAACAAGCCATTGGCTTCTGGTGTTCACTCGTAAGGGGGTGGAATTAAGGGCGAGTATTATTATTATTATTATTATTATTTTATCGATGACGAAATCAAAATCATATAGTTCCATTATTAACATCGTTGACCAATATTTACGTTTAATAAGGATTCATTCATGAATTTTTGATATAAATTGTATACAAAATTGTATTTAATATAACAAATAATAATGTTACGTTTTACGACTAAATATTTAAAAAAAATCTTCAGCAGAGTCAACAGGAGCAGAAATATAAAGCAAATAAAAGACTATTTAGAAGAAAACTTTACACATTGCTGATTTATTAAACGCTATAACAGGTCCTTCGAAACCTGGAATTAAATTAAAAAAGGAACTATAGGATAGTTTTTAAATAAACTTTTTTTCACACTTAAAACCAGAGAATCACTTTAAATGAATAAACTAGGTGTGACTGCCTCGTTCCACAACACTCGTAAGGTAAAAACTATCTAATTTCTCTGTATTTGTCGATAGATTGCCAGTAGCATCCATATTCCAAAATATTATGAGGGCGATTACTACCCCTCGGAAGACTTGCAAATAATTCAACTCTTCACACAGTATTCTAGATAGTCTGTAATCTTTGTGCAAAATTTGAATCTGGGTAAAATTTTCTGAAGGGTACTTTTGATTTTTTCCAATTGTAAGGGTGATTGCTACCCCTTAGCACATTATTTTAAATATATTCAGTAATCATTGTGCAAAATTTGAAACTTTTCTGAAGGGAATTTCTGATTTTTTGATAATTGTCTTAGAGGACTCCTGAAAATATTTGTATAGTGTTTTTGATCTGAGGCAATATTTGCATTTTTTATATTGTTCTCTACAAGTCTTAAAAATATGTTTTTCATGAAAAGAATTAGTAACGCTACTGGTCATTTAAGTGCTGGGTGAAAATCGGCTGCTAAATTTATACCAGTGAAAAACCTAGAAAAATATTTCATGCTAACTGTTCTCAAAATCTCATAATCCATAACAAATCTATTTTTCAAATAAGGTACATTAAATAGTGATAAAATATTTTTACTCTAGTGTCCGAAATTACTTTTTTTCTTAGTGTTTGTATTACCTATACAAAAACAGAAGATCCAAAGAAAATTCTAGGGACAGTCAAACAGTGGTGCTCCGTTTCGGGACTTCAGCCCATCGGGTACCGGAATGGCTAGTGCGATCCTGACTAAACTTCTCACATACATGTAGGTTAATATTATACATGATGTGATATGTAAAAAGTTTTTTAAAAAAATTTATTATGTAACACCTAATTTGTATAGTGGATAACGGATGGGCCGTCCCGATTCTGCTTAAATTCAATATGGTTCTTCCCTGGAGAAAACTAATTATTAAAGTAAAAACCGGAATTCAATCTGAGCTTTCGTTCAAGAGTTATAATGTTTGGGAGCTCAAAAACGCCGAGAAAAATTATAAAAAGTGGGTGTGAGAAATTTTTTAAATTAATACTGATTCTTTTGGGCCTCAGTAAATACAGCAATATGGCCAATAAAAATATCATTTCAAAATGTGGTAGTTTGATCATAATATTGGCACTGCCGGATTTAATAAATTGGCAATAGGCATTTGCGTTTTAAACGTCTTTCAGTTCGCTCATGAGTCTGTGATTTGAAACTAATCTGGCTTAGTGCTCCTAACCTAAAACCACCTTTCGTTTATAGTGTGAAGGCTACTTGCACCGGGCAGCGTCAGTGAAGATAAAATACTCCAGGGATCGTTAAGGCATCGATAAATCACTAGCGGCCATAAGGGCGGGCTACTAAATGTTAAGAGTTAAAATAAAAATAATGTTCAATACATAATTAATTTTAATTGATACCAAATCCGTTGAGGAAGAAATGGTGATGTGTCGGACGGTACAGGCACATCTTCTAGGCTGGTGTGGAGGTCGAATTGGTGGTTCTGGTACAATTAAACTTAGCTTCGCTCTCTTCAGTTTAACTAACTCAAACTGGAACTGGAACCGTCACTGGAACTAACTAGATCAACTCCGGCTGCGGTATAACATAAGGTTGGCTGGGTGTGCCAATCCCGTACGCGTGTGAAATTTGAGAAACAATAAAACTTTCCTTTTCATATTTTTTTAAATAAAAATTATAGGCGTAAAAAACCGAAAATGTCTGAAAATGGAATTTTTTCATCAATTAAATATTTTTCCTTCAAAGACGAATAGTATTTTCATATCTAAGAAATATTTATTAAAACTATAATACATACAAGTACACTTATATGGCAAACTATTTTTTTCACTAATAAATTTCGTATCTATTTCCGGTAATAACCATTGTTTATTTGAAAAACATTTCAAACAAGAATTATATTTATTTTTTTTTAATGTAATTTTCCCAGTGTATATCTAAGAAAGTTACATGTCACTTGTCACAAACCTTTTGGCCCACCCGATATCAATATTATTTCGCCGGCATTGGCTTCTTAGTTAAAATGTATTCTTTGACGCCTGCCTATGACCTACCTATCAATTTAATGTCAAATTATTGTCATTGAAGGTTTTTACTGTTTTGGTAAATGTTATGTGAAAGAAATCAAGAAAATATAATTTGTCTACAATTTCTAAACGTATTATTTTTAAGGTAAACTTTCAATTATATATTTTCATTAAATATTTGCTCTAGAAGAACAATTTTCTTAGTTACCGAAATGCATATTAGTAGTAATATAACAGGAATAAACCGAATGTATACAGTATACAGAAATCCAATAACTTTTAAACATTAAATATATGATGTGGGTTATATATATGATCATATTAAAAAAAATCCTGTTATTAAATTTTATATAGGTATATCAAGTACCATTTTTGGTAGTTTTTTTTAATAAAACATCCTGTAACTATATATTCTAAGCAAAAATTTACTTTTACTCCAAGTATAATTTTTTTTATTTAAAAGTTAGCACCCATTATTTTTTTGGACGATAATTTTTCTCAGCATTAAAATTAGAACAATATTTCTAAAACAATTGAATATTTACAGTCGAATAATGGGAGCGATATTTTTAATTATATCTAACAACACAATTTAACATTCATAAGTACAACTAAATAATTAGCCTGTTTCCTCGGATGATTTAAAAAAAATCACCAGAGGCAGCGCCAGTGGGGGGTAGACATCTTTTGATTTCCCTATTGACAGTGACGGTAACCGTATTAAAAAAAATTGGAATTAACGGAAGATGATTTACCTGGAGAAAATTGAAATTTGGACTGTTTTTAATTTAATTGATGTCAATTAAGTAAATGAGAAACTTTGAAAAACATTTCATACAAATATAATACAATGATGGCGTTCGATGTTACAAAAATAAAAGAGTAAAAAATGAGTTTAAAAATGGCATATCTCAAATACAAGAAGTAAAACAGGAGCATGATAAAAATCTAATGTTACCGTTTTGGCATATAATAAAGTTAGGTGTTGCAAAAAATAAAACAATATAAATATAAAATACATAGGCCCCCACCTTGAAAGAGGCATTTTTAAGAACTTATAATTTAGATTAACTACATAATTAATACAAGTCACTGCTGTTTGGGTAAGGGACAAATCCTTGCAAAGGAATGCTTGCAGACTTCATCCCTGGTTAAACGTCAAAATAGATTTTTTTTTATTTGACACATGCATTAGTTACATATAAAAAATGAGCTTGAACATGGCGGCTTCCTTTCCAAATAGTCACGCCCTGTACATTAAAATTATACATCTGATTCAAGACATATAGCACTTTGCATTAAAAATATAACACACAAGAAAACTTCCTTCGAAATTACTTTTTTCTGTTATTTTTATCTGAAAGTTCCAAATATGTAAACCCAAATGTTTTTTCTAAGTTATTTTTTTAGTTCAAAATACACACAACATCGATTTTCTGTGATACGTCCTCTTGTATTTAACGATAAAATGTTTATATTAAGGGTCGGTATACACAGCCATTTTTCTGACTTTTGACGTTGCGTGAGCAAAATACCGTCTTAAAGGTGTATATATTATTTTGTAAATGAGCAGAAAATACGTTAAGAAAAATGCTTCATTTATGGTATAATACTTTGGTATAAATGAAATGTTAATTGATTGATTGATACCAATTGATTTGTACTTAGTGAGGATTTGAGACCACTTTTAATTATCAAAGTAGACAGTCTACGTTTGTTCTGTGGTCAGGATATGAAATTCAATGTGTTAGAGTGAGAGGATCCAGAGGTTCAGCATGTCAGAGCCAGTCTTCAAGTACTTTAGCTCAGGCTACTCTAGTCTTCAGCTCCGCCTGATCCGACTTATCTGGCAGAGCTGACTAGACCAGACGGAGCTGAAGTACCTGAAAACCGGACCAGACTGACCTGAAGTGTCCGAAGACCAGACCAGATGGAGCTGAAGTACCTGAAGACGGAGCTGAAAACTAGACCCGACAGAACTGAAGTACCTGAAGACAGGCTCTGACATGCTGAACCTCCGTATCCTCTTACTCTAACACATTGAATTCCCTATCCTGACCAGAGAACAAACGTAGACTGTTTACCTATCAATAATTATGAAAATAGTGCACTTAATAAAGGAATAAGAAAAACAACAAAATCTTATGTAATTTAATAGTTGATTACATGATCATTACGAATTCTATCACTTGTTTTCTTTCCTGTTCCAATAATTTTTGGAAAAATTGACGAAACTGTGCATTCACCATAAATTCTTACTTTACTATTAACGCGAGTTTCACCATACACCATTAACATAACGTGCTATTCGCGAACTAAAAAGTAAACCATTATAGTAAAAATTTTACCGTCAAATTTTGAATTGAAATTTTTGATTGAAATTTTGAAATGTTGAATCTGTGCATTTCAGATTCTATTATATTTTATATTTTTGTTACAGCATTCCATGGTGTATTTTTTTCATCATTACGAGTTACCAGTGATTTTGCAACAGGCTCATTTCCAACAATTTCTGTTAAGAAATTCACCTCAGCAACTGCGCACTCATGCTCTAGCAGTTGCGGCACCACAGTTACCACCTTTAAGAGCAAGAATTACTCATCTAATTTCCGCGGTGCGACCAAACGCCACCACGCAAACGTCGGCAACTGCCCTGCCGACGGGCGGTTCATCAACAGCAACGAACACGATGGCCGCCGTTACCATTTCGGTTGGTACCAACGTTCAACCAATTAGTTCAAGTCAGTCCAGTCAAACTGTAAGTAGATATACTAAACATATATTTTAATAATTTGGATGTAATTTTCTTTACTAATAATATTGTTCACCTCAATTTGATCTGGTGATAAGAAGGTCACTGCAATTGGATAAAAATCATCTTTAACGATCTATCGATAATATTTATTCTGGAGCGATAACTACTAAAAAATTACTTAAAAAAGAATTAAACAAGCAAACGAAAACATACCGATTTGGGATATCTTATAAAAAGTAAAAATTTTATGCAGGTTACTTCTACTGTTGATACTGCTGAATCTCAAACTCAAGAACAAGTTCAAGGGCAGATCCCTCAAAACCAGATTGTGAGCCAAGGTCGTCCACTTCAAGTTGTTGCCATTCAAACTCATGAGTTTGAAAGAAGACCTCCAAGTGGAGGACCGGATAGCCCTTAGTTAAAATTATAAACAACGTAAAACCCAGAACGTCTACACCTGGGCCATAGTTGTCGGAGAGAAGAAACAAAATACGTTCCTATGTATATTAAAATGCTTCTGGCAAATACTCTAAACAATGTATTTTATCTAAAGCTTTTTGCTGGAAAACTCGCAGTTTTTTTAGAATTCTAACATTTTATTTGATTTTATTTCATTGTATTTTGTTTCTTCTCGCTGTACATGCTGTACATAAAATTATTTTTTGTTGCTTATGAATAATGTAAATATTGTTAATTCGTTTGATAGGTGGTTGTAGAATAAAAAAATTAAAAGAATTAATTTTACAATTTTTAATTCTCTTGCAGTATAAAAAAAAACACAATAGTAAGTATATATTTATTTCTTTTAGATCATATCTTATTCTGAACTATGAGGCTCTAAATCCTTCCCGTAATCTATTTATTTGTCCTGATCTTGTAACAAAAATCATCTTCTTTTTCGAGGCTTAAGATGTCTGTTTGAAATATATTGTCATGATATAAATATCAATCAATCTTCCGTTATTAATCAAATATAATAAAATTTACCAAGGAAACATTCAACAAAATTTATTATAAATAATGTTTCTTAAATTACATTAAAATTTCAATAAAAATATAACCTCACGTTTTTTGAGTTGAGTTTGAGTTTAATTATCTACTTTAACTTGAGCTATATTTGTGAATAAGTTAATTTAAAAATTCAAATTATTTGAATATGTCGCCATTACGATCGTGACGTCACTTATGCGCAATGAAGTTACCGTCAAGCCTTTTACTGCAAAATTGTAAAGAAGAGAATACGAATGAGAAACAGTTGTTAAATCTCATTTATACAGACAAAGATGGAGAACACCATTATATGATAATTGGATAAAGATGAAAACTTGGACCTATCGACTACCCATGATTATCTTGAAAATTAGATTATTTTTTTCCAACTTCTTTGGTTTTATGCCTTCTATATAATGTTTGTGATGTCATTCGGTAATTTTTTTTCGGAATACTCATCCAGATTTATGAGATGCCATGGGTCAAATGACATTAATTGATCATTTATCCATCTCTGTACCAAATTTCAATTTATTTACTCCTTATGACAAGGTGAGTCGCTGATTACGGTTGAAAATTGTTCATTGCGACTCCCATCTTAAATTAAAGAAATAAATAGAAAAAACGATTTTTTCATAAAAAAAATTCATTTTTTTCTCAAATAATGTAAAAAAGGTGGACTTATATTTCAACTCCCCATTTAAAACAATTTAAAGTAGTATAAAATTTAATCAAAAATAAAATTAAAAACATCCTGTATATTAGTTTAGATTTTAATGACCACAATTTCTAAATGACATTGACAGATAAAGAGTAGATTGATGCATTTTAAAATGTAATAAAAGATATGAATACTATCAAAAACAATAATTCACAAAAATTTCAGCTAATTCAAAATTTATCAAATCCAGATGTTGATTTTTTCACAATATCCAGATGAAAAATCAAAAATCATCCAATCACGGTATTTCTATCAGATTCAATAAACCCTGGTTGGTTTAAATTCTTAAAACCTATTTGATTCCTAAAATCAGAAATTATGAAAAAAAAAGAGAATCGGGAAGAATCAACAAGGAGAACGAAAAATAATTTTGAGCAAGAAGCATGAGAAATTTTTACTAAATCTTTAAAAATTATTAATTTAGGTAATTATAAAAAATCGAGTAAAAAATTTAATTTCGCCACAAACATTAAACAACAACTTAGAAGCTGATAAAAAGATATAAATCTAAGTATAAATTTTATTTTTTTTAACTCATAAATGTAATATTATTATTCCCTACAATTTTAATAAAGTGCTACGTTAAAATATTCAACGATACTTACTTCAAGAAAACGAGAAATCATTTGGGCAATTTCTAATTTTGGAGGCCATCATCGTGGACATCAGCATGAGAGCACCAGGTCCAAGTAGACGATCAAAGAATAGGTAAACAGTGATAGGTATTATTATTATACTTGAGCAAATTGAGTTTTTTTTAAAAATGGTGGGTGAGTACTTCTCCATAATTTAACAAAAAGAACATTATAAAAAAGTAATTAGAAAGAAACAGACTGTCTCCCTTAATTCGAAATAACATTTTCTATTTACAATCAAAATTTCATTCCAATCGGAGAGAAAAAAAGTTGGTCCCAATAAAAAGGGCAAAAATCTTCAAAATTTTTCAAAATTTAGATTTTAAAAATTAATGGTGGAGGGATGGTTTTGAGGGGCGTGGATTCCAAAAAAATCATCCATTCTTCTCTAGCTCTTTTAGTTCAGAGTAAATTGAGTTTTTTTTTTTAAATGGTGGAAGGGCACTTCTACATAATTTAACAAAAACAACGTTTAATTCAAATTAAGTTTTTCTATTTACAATCAAAATTTCATTCCAATCGGAGAGAAAAAAAGTTAGTCCCAAAAAAAAGGGCAAGACTTAACCTTCAAAAATCTTAAAAATTTTTCAAAATTTAGATTTTAAAAATTAATGGTGGAGGGGTGGTTTAGGCGTAGATTCCAAAAAAATCATCCATTCTTCTCCAGCTCTTTTAGCTTCAGAGCAAATTGAGTTTTTTAAAAAAATGGTGGAATCGCACTTCTACATAATTTAACAAAAACAACGTTATAAAAAAGAAATTAGAAATAAACAGACTGTCTCCCTTAATTCGAAATAACATTTTCTATTTACAATCAAAATTTCATTCCAATCGGAGAGAAAAAAAGTTGGTCCCAATAAAAAGGGCAAAAATCTTCAAAATTTTTCAAAATTTAGATTTTAAAAATTAATGGTGGAGGGATGGTTTTGAGGGGCGTGGATTCCAAAAAAATCATCCATTCTTCTCCAGCTCTTTTAGCTTCAGAGCAAATTGAGTTTTTTTTAAAAATGGTGGAATCGCACTTCTACATAATTTAACAAAAACAACGTTATAAAAAAGAAATTAGAAATAAACAGACTGTCTCCCTTAATTCGAATTAACTTTTTCTATTTACAATCAAAATTTCATTCCAATCGGAGAGAAAAAAATCGGCTGTATCCACCCCATAACTTTCCCGGCTCGGCTATAGAGAATAGGATTATTTTAATTACAAAAGACTATAAGCATTCTATTAATTTATGGAACAAATTTTAAATAGCAAGGCGACGGTGAATACGTCTACCGAATTGATATTTCTATGTTGGTAATGACATAAGCGGACGCATGCGCACATCATATAGCACACTGCTACAATTAGGATTTTCTAAAATCATGGGTGAAAACTATTGGAAATTTGGGAAAAACTTCGATACAAAAGTTGTAGGGAATTTTATGCTCTACAAGTTTGCACTAGAATATTTTACACTAAAGCCCATTATTTGCCTTTAAAATAAAAAAAAAATGGAAAAAGACTAAATACGTATATTTTTCGCCCTTTAGCGGCGAAACTGTTGGGAATCAGAAAAATGTTAAATATAAAAGTTAAAGGAAATTTTATGCTCTAAAACTTTGCACTAGAAAATTTTGCACTAAAGTGTATTAGGTATTTGTCCTTAATATTAAAAAAAAGACAAAAACTCTTTCACGTGTCTTTAATCAATGTCGGTCTATAGGACCTTTTACTGTACCAATTTAAACCATTGGAAATGGTTTTAATGTTCTTGGGGGATCTTAAAATGGATATTTACATCGATATCTCGAATTTTTGCTCGATCACTATACTTTCCCTTTGATGGGACCAGGAAAGTAAAATTTTTAATAATAATAAAAAAGAATTAGTAAAATAATAAATAAACCATTTGAACTCACTACTGATTTAAAGAGAATCTGCTATAGTAAATTTTCACAAAGGTCAAGTTTCCAGTTAAATATTATTAAATTTTATTGGTGCCCAATAACAAAATAAAAAAAAGGAATTGTTAAGTTTTATTGAAATTTTCAAAAAAAAAATCAAAATACAACATAACAGAATAAAACAAAATAAGTTATAAAATTTAATTAAAGATTACAATTTAAATATCACAATATAGATTTTTTTAATTTTCCTAAAATATTTTTATTTAATTTAAAACCAAATAAATACCAAATTACAGAACTTAAAGAACAACTTTGTATAATACAATAATATATAACCCTCTATTTTGGAAAAATAAGGGTGTGTGTATGTCTAATATTTTTCCTCGACTAACATACCTACAAAAAATATCAGAAAATATTAAAAGCTTACCTTGTTCAAATAAGGGGCATAGATTTCATCAAGTAATGGTAAAATAAACAACTCGATCATGTAATTGAGTCCTGTAACCGGAAGCGCCACTCTAGGCACCGGAAATACCACAACATCCATTCTCCGGAGTCAAACAATAGAAGCGTATAAAGTCATATATAGCTACGTGTTGCTTTCTTGGGACGTAGTAGGGATGATATAAGAATGGTTTATTGAACGGGAGTCTTGAAAATTGTATTACTGTTCATAGCAGGTTTTTTTTTTGCATTTTATACAGTATTGTATTATATTTAAACAACCTAATCGTGCTGTAATAAGTACAGTAATAATTTTATGTTATTTTAAACATGTCGCGAACCGTTTATTTTACCTAAATATTAAAAAAATTAATAAGACGTTATCAATAAAATATAAATTAGTCATTTGGGAGATTGGAATAATTTTATTATCATCTGACGGTATTTCTGCAACTTACGAAAATAATTCCTGCTAAAATCAAGGTCAAATATATTTTTTTTTAAGTATAAAGTCAAGATCACTGATTTTAAACAAAATTAAAACAAGGGTACATTTATGATTATTATTATATTTTTTTTTTGACAGCGGCCGATTGTTCGGTTCAATTTTTTTGGTTTATTGATAATAATATATACCGGGTGTTCTACATGTTTATTACCAGTAAATATATGAGTTATTTGTACTAAATATGAAGCCAATTAGATGTCTGGAACGGAAGATATCGTGTTGACGGATACATACACACAGACAGACGGGATTACCAACTTTCTGCTTCGCTATCGAAAGTTAATTACATAAATATCAAAAATATTGTACAACCAGTTAATATTATTTATTAAAATAACAAAAACAAACATCACAAAAAAAAACTACACGCTTTATAAACAACCTGAAGTAAACTTGCTTATTTATAAATCAGTTGTACTACAGTTACGTGACTGACTCCGCCTATAACATCGAAAATATCCCGTATACTCAAACGGCCATAAGAAATAACCACAGTTTATTTTGAAAAAAGATGCCGGAAAGATTATTTTGCCCTTGAGTGCAGTTTGTGAGATAATTAGAAAATAATGTACCATTAAAATCGTAAATTAATAGAAGAAAATAGTTTATATCTACTATCTGCTTCTATAATGCTCTACGTATTTAGTATTTATTAATTTATATTCGATATAAATTAGAATAAATAAATAAGTTTCTATTTATATACGTAATAGATAAAAATGCGGTTTTCTCTTTTTGGTTCATCAGCTTAAAAAAAAACATAACCTTTGTCAATAGAATTGACTGAATTTATAACCCAATTGTAAACAAGATACTTTTTTGTAAATTTGGCAACAGTGGCAATATGTGTGTATCTCCTTGATAAAGTCATACATAACAACTGTTACTTGTCCGATTAACACCAAAATCCATAAAGCTCGTCTCCTAGTAACCCTAAATATATGTGCAAAATTTTATCTCAATCGTTTAAGCCGCTTAGACGCTTCTTTAGAGAAGCTCAAAACGTACAGTTTTGTTGAAATCGGAATATAAAAAAAATAATGGATTTGAAAAGTAAAAATAATTATTTTGTGGATACCATAAAATCTGAAGGTTGAAGGAAAAATTAAATCAAATTCAAAAATTACATAAAAAATCATGGATATATATTATGCCTAAATTTCTTAAATTTTCATCAAAATCGTCCATCTGGTTTTCGAAAAAATCAAGAAAAACACGTTTCTCAAGTATTTTTAGTATAATAATTTATTTTGCTAAAAAAAACATCACAAATTTTTGAATTTACGGTTATGGTCCAAAAGAAAAAAATATTTTTTAAATCATTTATTTCTTTATATTTACATAAATTTTATTAAAATCTACTTGAAAGAATCAATTTACATGTATTCAATAATAGTTTTCTTTAAAAAAAAATCGAATAAAACAGGAACATAATTTCAAATTTCCGGGCCAGATTTATTGGTCTGCGGAATGTCCACTAGCTGAGATACAGGATCTTTTTAAAACACTTCGTATACGTAAACACTGATGCCACTAACATTTAATCAACGGACTGCTCGACGTTGCCGTTGTCTGTCAATTTAAAGGTTAATACTTTTTTATTTTCTTATAAAAAATAAACTTTAATATATAATCCCAGTAACCGCCTATGGCTTATTGTCTACATCACGATCTCTAATTTCTCGGCATTTATTACACGGCAAGAACACTTGACAAAGCGAAACTAACTTTGTTAATTACTTGATTGCTCTTTGGGCTTCCTGTAAACACTGTCAGAAAGCTTAGTTATATAAGCTGAACGTAAGTTATACATCTATCGCTTACGCGTAACCACAATGGCTTCACTATGCATATTAAGACGTTCAATTTAACATACATTGTCAAACTAACGGCAAAACAGTAACGAGTGAAGAATATGTTCTTTGAAAACCATATTAGTGGTATGCTATGATGGAAAAAGTTCGTTACTCTAAAGTTGGTGTTTGATTAACTTCTACTTGAGTTGACTTTAGTCATTATTTATTCAATGTGCTAAACATAATTATTTCCTAAACTGATTATTACGTTAAAACAGTACTTTGAAAGAGTAAAATTTTAAGCACTATTTGGCAACATCGCGAAGACATTTTTGATATTTTTCTACGACTGGTTTTAATCGCATGTTTCCTGTTTTTCACTATTTGTTTTTATTATTCTTTGTTTTTTTCAATTTTTCTTTTTTTTCCCTATTTTTCCATATTTCCACTATTTTCCTATATGTGTCCCTATTTTTACCTATTTTTCTCTCATCTCCGTTTTTTCTCTATTTTGCTCTGTTTTTTCCAGCTTTTTTTGCCTGATTTTCCTTTCATTTTTTACAGTTATTATTTATTGCCCTATTTATCCGCTTTGTTTTCTTACAACTATTATTATTTATCTCATTTTTTTTTATAATGTTTTTAACTATTATTTTATGTCACAATTTTTCCCCTCTTTTTTGCAACCGAACTTATTTTTTACCACAGCATTTCCCCCCTTTTTTTACAATTACCACTTTTTGTCCCTTTATATACAACTATTGTTTTAAGCCCCATTTTTTTTCTATTTTCCCCCCATTTTTTTACAACTTATATTTTCCCCAATTTTAACCCCTATTTTAAAGTATTATTTTATGATCTTTTTTTCCCCATTTTTTTACAACTATTGTCATTGGGTCCATTTTTTTTAAATTTATTTTCTTGCTCCACCCCCCCCAACTATTTTTTTACAACTATTGTTTAATAGCCCAATTTTTTTACAACTATTTTATTTATTGCTTCTCGTTTTTTCAAACTTCTATTTTTTGGACCTTTTTTTGTCTTTTTCTGCTCCATTTTTTTAAAACTATTATTTTTATGTCCCATATTTGTATTCCCCACTTTTTGCCCTATTTACCCTTTATTCCCCCTCTTACCCCTTTATTTTTCCCCTAATTTCTTTCCGTTTTCCCCACTTTTTCCCTTTTCTCCTTTTTTCCCCACTTTTTTCCATTGGTTTTTCATTTACCTCCTTTTTCCCCCTTTTACTTAATTTTTCTATTTTTTCTCTATTCTTCCTATATTTTTTTCCCATTTCTTTTTATTTTTTCATGTTTTTCATTATTTTTCGTAATTCTAAAGTAATGACAAGTGAACAAGTGGGGTAAGAATTTTTTTTTGCCATCACAGAATTAATTCTGAGGCTTTTGAACCTCAATAATTTTAAGGAACAACCTGTATAATTTCATATAATATAATTTTATTATATCTTCCAATATTTTTGTCTCGTATAATTGCAGAAAAAAGTACTTGGCTCTTGGACTATACTTTGTTGTATGACAGTTAATAAATTACGATGACAGAAATAAAATAGAATTTAAGTCAGACATGGGTCAATCGTGTCGTGGCATAGAATAAAAAGTTTGCTCTATAGTGTGGCGCTTTGGCTATGCGGATATGTGACGTCACACGTCAGAAATCAACAACTTTAGTATTATATTTCTCGGCCATTTATTGACCGATTTCAAAAATTTTTTTACCGATTTATTAGTTCTTGTCTATATTTTAGTTACATGTGAAAACATATTATATTATCACTACCGAGAAACTTCTCCATTGCAGGAAGAATCCACGTGTACTGGAATATTGTGAAAATAAATATTTAGTGGTACAGCCAAGATTTGTTTTATCTTATTTTAATAAAGTTTTTTAAAACATAATAAGATTTTTTATTAATTATTTTAATCTGACTTGCCATCAATTTTAAAATAATATATTAAAGAGTTCTAAAAATGTGTATGTGCTAAAGAGTAGATTCTATAAGTCAGAAAAAAACTCTAAATGCGTAAATATTTTAGAGCCTAACGAGACTTTGTCTCCACCCAGTTTTCGAGGATGCTGTACATGATGGCAGTGGTTTCACACCCCCCAAAAAAGCACAAAACCGTCCCCGAAATTATTTCGAGAATGGTGAATACGACGGTGGTTGTTTAAACTTTTTTCGTCAAAAACAACCCTAAAAAGGCGTCAAACGATGTGCCGTTTCATACCGACACAACCTGCTTTACCTCCCATTTTCGAGGATGCTGCTGGATCTTATTCCCGAAGCAAACTAACCCCTCCAAAAAATCTTCCGGTGCACTTCGTAAAACCGGATAACAAAAGGGGTATTTTAATTTATATTGATTGTAAAACAGCAGCTCACAAACTGTTCTATTTTTAGGAATCTGAAAAAAGATTTATGATACGGCTCTGTCCGTCTGTCCGTCCGCGCTATAACTCTGGAACCACAACAGATGGAGACAAACGGACAACGGCAATGGACTCAGCATACCTTGAATATATTTCCATGCGAGTTTCAAATTTTTGCGACTTTCAGTTTCAAAACTGGAGAATTATAAGATGTATTATTTTTTAGAAGTCACATTTGCCTGATTACCAGCGGGCGCCACTCACATATTTATCACTTAATGTTTAGAATTCTAATATTTATGAATAATATTGTTTACTGTATATATATGATTTTTTATTGGTCATAAATATGATGGTGTACGTTTTTACTGGCGAATCTCTGAAACTTTTAGAACATTTAACACTCTCCGAAAAGTAAACTGAAATAGCGGATAGCGGGGTAGCATCTTTAAATAATACATTGTTTCTTAGATTGAGACAAATGGAGCCTGGAGAGATTAAGCGCACTGCAGTTCTAGAAAGAAAAGACCAGTCAGTGTGCTTACACCGGGTGAAGGGAGAAACCGGTCTTAATTCTGATATTGATTCACAATCTTAAAGGTAACGCAAAATAGAGAAAAAACACTGGCGGAACTAAAATATTTGTTTATAAATAATTTTAATGTAAATAATCTGCACTGTAAAATACATAAATAATTAAAAATGTTATCCATAATCTCAAATGTGGTTCTACGAAGAAGAAATAAAAAATTCAATGTCTATGAAGATATAGGTTGGCAAGTAGTTTCGGCATACTAATGCCATCATCAGGCCAAGTGATTATAACATCATGGAAAATTTTTTTTTAAATAATTGTGCTAAGTACTCGTGACAATTTTATAGCGCATACTTAAAGAATGTTCAAAAAATATTAAAACTTAGAATAACTATGTGGTACATGGTAACGTGACAATCAACAATAATAAAAAATATAGTTAAAAATTTAAAAAAAAAATAATGTTGGATACAGGAACACATATTTAGATTTTAAAAATCGGAAAGTTACAGGATGAAAAAATATTTCCGATCTCATTTCAAAATATTTTTAATAGAATTTGGGATATTGTTGTATCTACAGAATTTATTTATTTTACGTTTCAGCGGCTTGCAAAATATTTAAGACATTGAAAGCTAAATCTAAAAAGCAAAAATCGATCAAATATGAAATTAAATGAAATAGAAAATTGAAAAAATACTGAAATATTGAAACAAATATGTTAAAATATACTAAAAACATTGTTTTCAATGGCAGTTGCAATTTCACCTTATAATATAGAATTTATCTCCTTCAATATGCTGTTCCATTCTTTCAGCAATTTTTTAGTTTCTGTAATTTTACTTTCCCGTCAACGGTAAAATTTCCTACAACTTTTGTATCAAACTTTTTCCCAAATTCGCAATGGTTTTCACAATTATAGCAATTATAATGTGCGCATGCCCCAGCTTATGTCATTATCAACAATGAAATATGAATTCGGTATTCATCATCGGATTGTTATTTTAAATGACTTTTCCGGTTTCTGGACCTTTGATAAAACAATAAAAGACCTGCCTGTCCCAAAATTAAAATCTTTATATTTCTTTTTAATTGAACTTTTGTTCACCCCTAAACACTAAAATCTGGAATACCCAGATGTTTTTTTTTGAAAATATGATTGGCATTTTAAGAAATAAAATAAACCTATAATACCCGTGTAAAAAATGGGAAATTCCAGACGACCCCTTACGACCACATATTGTTTTTTATACCTACGTATAATTGACTATTCTGACTTTTTTTAAAGTTAAATAAACATGCCTGCCCCATGAGAGAAACCTTAAATTTTTATTGGTATTATCCCCATGCAAAAAATGGGAAATTCCAGACGACCTCTGGCGGCCAATTTATTTATTTTTTAAACATACGTATAAATTGACTATTTTTACTTTTTTAAAAGTTAAATAAAGATATCTGCCCTATTATCCCTATCCAAAAAATGGGAGATTCCAGAAGACGAAATTAGGAGGATTTTAAGGGCACAGTGTAATTTTAGTGTAAAAATAGACATTTTTAAATGTTCAATTTCATCTCTTTGATTTAACTTTTGTACAATGATCAAATAGTCTAAAATTCAACATAAAAAGTTGAGAAAAAGGCCCAAAATATGTATTAAAGCCGAAATAGTCATTTGTTCCATAATTTTTGTAATTCAAATAATATTATTCACTACAGCCGAACCGAGAATATTCTGGGGTGACGCGGCCGTTTTTTTCTTTTTCTATTAGTACTTTTTCTTTTCTGTGTGCTTTCATATATATCCTTGTCAATTTAAGACAGGATTTTCTTATTATTTTTACAATATTTTTTGTGTGAAATATGTTGGTTTTTCTTTAAATACTTAATTCTTGTACAGTTTGGTTTTCATTGTTTATATCTTCTTCCTGTAATTAATGCGTTTTTTCTGGTTAAAATCAGTTCGGGATTTACATTTCTTTTTTCCCATTTTTTCAGAAAATCAGAAATATTTTCTATCTGTTCACGTAAAATTTTGGTTGTCAACAAATTTTTTATAATTTCTTTTATTTTCCTACTAATAAATTCCCAGAGGTTTTTGTCTCTTCTGCATTCCATTTAAAATCAGTTCGAAGACTTCTAATTTCAGCACTTGTTGAGGGTATACAGAGTATCTATTTCATTACCAAATTTTTCCATAATAAAAAGTGAACAAAAACGTGGTTATGTTATTTAGAACTTAGAACGTCTATACAAAAATGATATCGAAATCCGTTCCAACTTATGTTCCACTATAGTAACTATTATGGCATCGATAATAAAATATTCTGATTACCGTTCTAAATTGCAATTTCGACCAAACCTTAATGCAACCCAGTATACTCTGATCCTATGCGTTTCTTCTTGTGGCATTACTGAACGTACCTTACACATTATTATACAGATCATTGGAAATAAATAAATCTTCTTCTTTTAGCTTACTGCGTACATTTTTCTGTTAAGCAATTATTTGTAATAGAATTTAGTAACAATAGTATGAGAATAATATCTTTATTACAGGATAATACACTGTAAAATAAATGCAAAAAAAAACATTTTTGATCCATTTTTAAAAATTTTGGCACAACAATTTTTATTAATAATTTATTTAAAATCATAAAATCAGTTACCGCACTATATAGCAAGAAAGCATTATGTTGGTCATAACTCATTCTTTCGCTACCTTTTTGTAAAATAGGAACAGCGTTTGGAAACTACAGAAAGAAGTAGAAGGTAAACACGAAAAGAAAGGCGAGATGAATGACAAATAAAGCGGGAAATCCCATGAATTACAAAGGAGTGTCTCCGGTTACTACATTCGGTTCGGGTTTCCGTTTTTCTTTTAGTTTGCTTAAAACCTAAAGGAAATTAAAGTGGAAATTACAGATGTATTTGAACTTTTTCTTGCTTCGAATATAAGACATTCGAGCTTTTTTGACATCTTTTTTAAGCAGATATTTGCTTGTTATCTAATGGGCAAGGTAACACCTAAAAAATTTATTCATGTACAAAATTACACTATATTCAAATTATATCAAAATTTTAGAATAGCTAAAAAATAGGGGTAGCAAATATTATATTAATATTATTATTATATAAAAATTATATGAAAATTTAAAAAGCACTTATAAGATCTCATAAAAATTAATTTAAGAGTTATAATAAAATTTAAATAATTAAAAAAATATTTTTTTTTAATTTTTAACATTTTGGTCTCTTCCTTTACAATTCTTTTTTAAAAATTTTGAAAAAATTCCGACTTGTAGTATATTTTATTCTCTTTGTAATGGTATTAAATTAATACTGTAATTTTACAGATATTTTTTTTTTTAGCTTTAGAATCAAAACTTGAATTAAAATTTTTATTTACATATTGTTTAACCCCTGTAACAAAAAAACTATCAACGATATTAAAATGTACTAACTGTAGTTAAAAAGATAAACAAATATACCGTATATGTGAATATTTTCAAAATTTTAGATAAAAAATTGTGATTGTGAGAATAGGGAGAGACCACAATTACAAGGATTTTTTTAGTTTTTTACATTTTGGTCTCTCCGTTTTCTGAAGTTTACAATTCTTTCTTAAAAATTTGGAAAAAAATCCCACTTATAGTATATTTTATTCTCTTTTTAATGGTATTAAATTAATCTTGTAATTTTACACATAATTTGTTTTTTTGTTAGCTTTAGAGACAAAATTTGAATTAAAGTTTCTCTTTACATATTGTTTAACCCCTGTAATAAAAAAACTATCAACGATATTAAAATGTACTAACTGTAGTTAAAAAGTTAAACAAATATACCATGTATACGAATATTTTGAAAATTTTAGATAAAAAATTGTGATTGTGAGAATAGGCAGAGACCACTGTTACAAGGTTTTTTTTAATTTTTCACATTTTGGTCTCTCCCTTTTCTGAAGTTTACAATTCTTCCTTAAAAATTTTATTTATATTTACATTTATAAAGAAAAATATTGAAAAAATATTATCGATAAATGTTTGGAAAAATTTACTACGGAACTCAACGTATTAATATTAACTTTTAATCGAAGGACCAACCAATGAATTAGATTTTCATATATTTAATCTATTATGGAATTAAATTAAAGGGTTATTTCTCATCTTATTTGTAATAAAAATAAATTATAAAAGATACATTATTTTTAAACAGATTAAACCACTATTTACTTGTATAACTATGTTCAAAAATTTTGTGAAATTTCGAAAAATATTATAATCAAGGAATATGAACAAATATGACTACAACAAGAAATGTCTGCTGTAGTCAATAGTAAAAAAGTACAGCCGTAGCTGGCTATTTTAAAACGCGACTGCTCTCTTCAAGAGTAAATGATACAGTAATAATTATTTACCTAACCCATAAAAGCCAGGCCAACGATGTGTCAGCAGGTAAACCAAATGACTGTCATTTGTTTTAAAACAATATTTCTCGTCTCGTATGAAAGCGACTGAGAGGGAAAAAAGACTGAACATTCGGAAATACCATGGCCGTCTCATTTATTCAGAACAATAATTACTTTTTTAATTATCTCATCTATTAAAGGTTCTTTAGCTATGGATTCTTTTGATATCCATTGTGCTGTGGTGAATGAATTAAAAAATTCTCGGTGACTTAATTTCAAAGTGGCCCAAATAGTTTCTATAAGATTTAAATAGAGATGATAAAGTAGGCGTCTCAAATTAAACACAATAATGGAATAGTTATATTGCCTTCGTTGACTTAAAGAAGGCATTTGACAGTGACCTTAATTTTTACTATTTTCTAAACAATATCCACCTGAAGTACTTTCACTTTGAATTGGATTTGTACAAATAATTTTATTTTTTTTACAAAATTTTTATATTGTAAATAGTTTGTTTTTTGTCTTTTGTAACTTATTTAAAAAAATATTAATTTCCTACATTTAATTATTTATTGATGGGCTGAAAATAAACATCGAAACTTCGTCAACTTAAAATCCCATCAATATTTTTATTACCCACTACACTGAACCGACCCTCTTCGACACAGTCGCCCAAGATTGTGTCCGATGTTCGTGTTTGATAGCAATAAGAACATTTTTCCGTTCCACCCTAGCCTATTAATAAGATCTCATAGTCTTTTTTGACTCCAGCATCTTAATAAGCTTCTTTTGGTATAAGACCACCTAATTCAAACTCCAATATGTCTTGTCAAGAGTTTATATTGGTTTGGTTGCTCTAATTATATTTTGAAATTAGATTTAACTCAAATTATTCGATTTCTGTTTTGCGTGGATCTCCTCTCAATTCGAATACTTTTTCCTATTTGTAAAAGTTTGTTAAATTATCTTGATGTTTATATGGGGAATATCCGCTAATAACTTTTGAAGCTAAATGATGAAATTTCATTATTATTATTATTATTAGAATGAGATATTTTTTATTTATTCATTTAGTAAATATTTTATGTTTTAAATAGTGGTGTATACCTCGTGTGTACTAATGGGGCTTTCTTCCTGTATAAATACCAATATTGTTACGACAAAATATCTCTTGTTAGGGCGAGCGAACCTAGACGCGCGTGAATTACAATAAAATGATAATTATTTACCTAATTAAATATACAAGTCTATGTTATCAACAGTGATTGAATTTTCTATCCCATCCTGAGTGAAAAGTCTACAATTACGTATATTTTCTGTTGATAGGGCAAACATCACACCTTTTCACTAATTATTAATTAGTAAAGTTGATTATTTATAATACTTTTTGAAATTTTGACATTTTTTTATTTTTGACAGGTGATAGTTGGAGAAATTATTTTGACTGTTCTGAATAGAGTTTTTCAAGGTCTTTCAAATGACATATTGCAAGTCAAATTCCGTGACATATTGCATCTGTCATTTTTTGATAGAGACACTTCTGTTTGACAGATGTCGTCCAAAATTAATGGGTTCTTGCGACGAGTAATCCAAACCCATATTCCAAATTTCAGCTCAATCGGTTTAACCGTGTGGCCTCTATCGTGGAAGAATTCACACAGTCAGACAGACAGACACACTTCCATCTGGAAATGGTATTAATCATCCCAGGTGACCTCAAAATGGATATTTTCATCTTTATCTCGAAATTTGTTTTTAGTTCGTTCACAATACTTTCCATTCTCGGAGGTGGGTGGCGAAAGTAAAAACTCAAAAAATCTCAAATGTCAAAAAATCTCAAATCTCAAAAAATTTCAAAAAATCTCAAAAATCAAATATTTCAAAGATCTCAAAAAAGGTAAAATACCCCAAAACAATAAATAATCTCAAAAATCAAAAAAATCATCAGAAAATCTGAAAAATTTAAAAAAATATATCAAAAACTTTTTACACGCTTCAAAAACATCTCAAAAAACTCTAAAAAAATTAAAAAAATTTAAAACGTCAAATCCCAAAAAATTCTAAATAGTACCTAAATATCTCAAAAATTCAAAAATTTGATCAAAAAATCTCTAAAATTCAAACAAGTCAAAAAATCTCAAAAAACCTCAAAAAATCACAAAAATTCTTTAAAAACCTCAAAAAATCTCAAAAAACTAAAGAAAAATTTAAAAACCTCATAAAATATCTAAAAATTCTCAAAGTATCTCAAACGATTCAAAGAGTCTCAAAAAACTAAAATGAATTTCAAAACAACTTAAAAAATATTAAAAAATCTCAAATAAAACTCAAAAAATATAATACTTCAAAAAATTCTCAAAAAATCTATAAATTCTTAAAAAATCTCAAAAAACCTCTCAAAATCTCAAAAAATCTCAAAAAAATCTCAAATAATCTCAAATATATCAAAAAATTTCAAAAAAAAACTCAAAAGGTATTAAAAAGTCAAAGAAAAATTAAAAAAAAATTGGATAAGATTGTAAAAAATTGTAAAAAATTGAAAAAAATCCACGAATACATTTTCAGATATTTAATGTTAATGTTTCAAATTTTGACATTTTTTTATTATTGACAGATGACAGTTGGAGCAATAATTTTGACTCGGGTAACCCAAACTCATGTTCTAAATTTCAGCTCAATAAACGTGTGGCCTCTATCGTGGAAGAATACACACAGTTAGACATTGGAAATGGTCTTATTCATCTCAGGTGACCTCAAAATGAATATTTTCATCCTTATCTCGAAATTTTTTTTTAGCTCGTTCACAATACTTTCCCTTCTCGGAGGTGGATCAGGAAAGTAAAATGAACACCAATAAAACAAATAATTATTATCAAAATGAACACGAAATTATAAAAACGATTGATTAATTCTTAGAAACCTTGGCTTGTCCGTCAAAAACTCAAAGATGCCTGAAAGTAGGTCTTTACCCAACGAAACACAAAAATTAACTAACTGTTCTGGTTTTAACTTATTAATTCTTGGAATATATGACATTGACACAAAAATTAACAAATTTTTGCATTTCTCAATGACAGGCGATATGTTAAAAACTCTCTAGAACAAGCGGGACTCGGGAGGTTATGTCATATGATTTTCGACGAGGCACCAATGTTTATGACAAAAAGATTGCCCAAAAACTGCCAAGCCCCGTTGGAAACCATCTTGTATCACTAATGGAACTGTTTTCCTAACTAAACAGATTCTTATTCTTTGGTTTGACGAGTCAATAGTTTTGTTACGCATTCGAATAGTCACATTTACACAATTTATTTTACTCTGTTCCAAGTGTTTAAAATAATCAATGTTTAGTAACAAATACTGGACCTTAATGATTTAAAAGTTTAACGAAAGTTAATTAAAATTTGACAAAATGACTTTTTTTAAGCTGAAGTAACTATGGGACATGTGGACCGGAAAGAACACTTATCTCTTTCCTTTCAAAAAATAGATCGTTTGATATCTTATAAAATAATAAAATATTTCTAATAAAAAGAAATACACAGCAATATTTTTACTTATTTGTTTCGCTACTATACATGAAGAGAGAATATATTGAATTTCTTCTCTTTCGCGAATAGCTTTTGCTTTGATTACAGTTCTTTATAATTGAAAATTCCACTAAACCTGAAACGACGTCAAAGAAAACTACTTGACTATGTTATGATGTAACTGTAGACTTTAATAAAGTTATATTGCTGCAAGAAAAATGTGCTCGTTATTGTATTTTATTTTCGCCGGAAACAGTCACTTTTCTGGTATATAATTTGAAGTTATAATTGAGAGAATGAAACCAGTGAAGTATCAAATATGTTAAAAATTATTGCAAACAGTTATAAAATTACATTTTCTTTAAATAGTATTAAAATGTGAAACTAAAGATAGTGGACAGCAAAAAACGAACCAGAGGTACTTTCGATCCCGATTTGACCTTGGGTCAGTCGGGTGGACCCGAAAGTGGTAGTCGGTCATCTTGGGTACACTCACAATCCGATAAATTACTACCGTAAGGGTTATTGAGGAACGCTGGGGCCTGACGGTACATTTGGACCCGATATGATCCTAGGTCAGTAGGGTGGTTCCACAGGAACCAGAAAAAAATATTCCTCGCTGTTCCGCCATCTGTAATGATCCCACCACTTAATAACTCCTGCTGTCGCAAGTTTTCGGGTGCTGAGCTCATCCAAGATGGCCGATTGGCAGGTAATAATTTTTTCTGGTTCCTGTGGAACCACTCTAGTGACTCAGGGTCAGACAGTTTCCAAAAGTACCGTTATGACCACAGTGTTCCTCAATAAGGCAGGTTGTTGGGTCAGGATACCCAAGATGACCAGGGAGTAGTTTTTTTTCCTCACTTTCAGGTCCACCTGATTGAAACATGATCAAATCGCACCCAAAAAATTGCACCCAAAATTAAATTCAGACCTCAGCGTTTCTTAGGATGGGCCTCAATTACTGATCTCATGTCAGTTCAGGCCTAATTGGTTTGTCAGTAAATTCCACTTAGCTATGTTGCTTGTTATAAAAAAATATCAATCAATTGTTTTTTTTTAAGAACGGGATTACACCCTTTAGGGTACCAAAAAATATCACGAAAAGAAGAAATTAAATATATGAAATGTAGAAGTTTGATTACTCCCGTCCCCCAGGAAAAATTACCACCCAGGAAAAAAAGTTATTTACGCTCTTGTATACAGCGTGTTTCAGAAGAGGGTTTCATCGCGAGTGTTAGAAGAAAATAATAAAGAAAATCCAGGCAATAAACGCCGAAAAATTTTTTTTCGCAGAAAATAAGAGACAAATTATATAGAAATGCCCGCAGTTTCCAATGGAGACTTTTTTCCTAAAATTCTTACAGTGAAAACGAAAGTATGGACAAAACACATATAAAGTGCAAATTTTTACAAAAAAGAAATTTTTTTTTCACGTAAGTTAGGAGAAAACTAAAAAGGCCTAGAAAAAATCACACATGAATTGGGAAAAAAACATGAATACATTTCTCCACAGATCAATTTAAATACAAAGAAACAAGATAGTATTTTTCCACAGTTCAATTTGAAAAAAATGAGCAAGAATGCATTTTGCTACCCTCGAATTTGGGAAAAAAGTATGATTTCATTTTTCCACAGTTATATTGAAAAAAAAGAAGCAAGAATGCATTTTCCCACTGTTAGTTTTGAAAAAAAGAAGCAAGAATACATTTTTCCATAGCTAAATTTGAAAAAAGAATCAACACAGTTAAATTTCACAGATTAAAATTTAGAATATGGGGGGTAAAGAGGGTAATACCCACCCCAGGATACCAAAAAATAACACGAACAGAAGTAATAAAATATATGAAATGTAGAAACGGACAAGCATATTTGTCTACAAGTTTGATGACTTCCCCAGGAAAAAAAGTACCCTCTACCAGGAAAAAATTTATCTGCGCCCTTCATTTTTTGCTGGCCGCTGCTTAACTTGGCCACTATCTATAGTTTCATTAATAAAATAATTATAATAGTATGTATACAAGACTACTATCTAATTACACTTTATTCTTTGTTTATCACCCTGTAAATAAAAAAATAATATTTATATTATCCCGACTATTCAAAAATATCTGGCTTTAATTTGAAATTGATGCCACAAAAAAAATATGTTTTTTTAAATAAACAAAGACTATTTAATTTGACATCGCATGTAAATTGTATATAAAAATAGCCCCTGGTCATAAACTTCAACAATTATCATAATAGACGAATGTTAAAAATAGAAAAATAAATATAAAATAAAAAATACTAAACGTTTTGTTCATATGAAATGCAATAAAAAATAAATCGTTTTCAATGGTTATAGTAAGTAGGCCGGTTCTAGAATAGCCATCACAGTATCCCGTTTTAGGTCCACTTGATAAAATAAATATAGTAAATATCTCGGCTGTCATATGTCAGATTTTGACATGTGAGGGGTCAAACGTAACAATATACGGAGTGTGTCGAAAAGATGAGTCAGGCTATTTCCAAAAGGACATTAGTGAATGTCTCGACTGTCATATGTCGAATTTTAATGTCAGAAAAGGAGTTTTGATTGTGTAATGGGGCGGTTATAATAAAACGTGTTCATTATGAATACGTCTATTATTGTTTTAATGGATTACTTGTAATGTTAAACAAATTCGACAATTATAAATATTATTTGTCAAAATAATACGATTTTACTGTAACTTTTCCAAATATGTATTCGATTTGTTTTATTATTTAAATACCTATTTATAGTCTGCCATATAGTGACATACATTATAAGATATGAAAATTATCTCAAAAAATCGGTGAAAAAAAAAATCTGTTTAAGTGTTAGTGGATTAAAAACAAAAACGAATTGATTTATCAACATAAATAAATATGTATTAACGGTTTAATTAAAACAAATGCAATTTGTGTTAATTTCAACAGATTATAAGGTCAAAAACAAAAGATATCTAAATGGGACTGAACCGCAATCAGTGGCGAGTTAAAGGAAAATTAAGTAGGGCAATTTAAAATATTTTAAATTAATTTTCAAAGAGCCTACACATAATATTAGGCAAGTCACACTCTGTACCTTCACTATTAGATCTAAAAAATACAAATTAATAGAAAGCTAATAATTACAATAAAACGCCAAAATTTCTATATATTTTATTAACGGATTATATACCGTGTGTTGATTTATATTTTCCCTTATTTTAACTGTCAATAACTAACGGTTCAGGATGTAAATATGCGGTTTTCACTAAAATATTTTAATTTTGAATAGAATGATTTTTTTAACGATTTTGATGTCGTCACAAGAAAAATGGCAGATTTTTGACAATTTTAAAAATGAATTATTCATTTGTTAACCGATTTTTAAAAATCTTGCGCAGCTGGATAGGTGAAACTTGGTTTTTTCAAATTACAAAAAAATACACTGAGTGTTTCATAAAAAATAGTTTAAAAAATGTAAAAAATTTGCCTTTTTGTTGTCACGTCATGGAAATCGCTAGAAAAAATTCAATATTTCTATCCCGAACCGTTTAGAAGTTATATGGAGTTAAATTAGGGAAAATGTAAGTGGACACCCGGTATAACAAAAAATGGATATAATACTATAAACTGCTTTAATAATTAATATTTTTTTATCAGTATCGATTATTTAAAAAAATGTAAGCATAATTATTTACCAAAAAGTTCCTGTATTTGTAAAATATTTTTACCTTTGGTTTCTGGAATTCTATAATATATAAAAAAAAATCCTAATAAGCAAAAAATAGCAAAAATCCAAAAGCTCCATGCTAGACCTATTGTATTCATCATAATGGGAAAAAGAAACACTGTTATAGTTACTATAAAACCACTTACAAAATGTACAATAGACATAGCTAAAGATTTTATATCACTGGTAAATACTTCGTTTAAAACTGCCCACGCGACTGAACAAATTCCAATAATTGCAGTTGTCAATAACATTATTATACCGAAAATCGGTATCCACCTAACATTTGTAACAAGAGAAGAATTGATATTAATTAAATGAAAATAAGCTCCTAAAATTAAAAGAGGAATGGTTGTGGTTAATGCTGAAAATAATAATAAAGGCCTTCTACCCAATTTTTCAACTAAGATGGAAGCAGCAAAATAACAAATTATCTGAATAACTCCAACACAAATGGCACTAATTGAACCCGATAACTCTGTTCCAGCTATTTCAAAAATTAATTCTAAATAAGACATAATTGCTGGAAGTCCAGTAAAAGCTACCATTGTGACTAAAACAAAACATACAATTAATGCGTTTCTTGAACTCTTTGTAGTAAACAACACTTTGATACTATTGTTATTAACTTTGTTTATTTGACTTATATTATACTCAATTTCGTTAGCTACATTTTCAGCTCTTAAATGATTTGGTCCTAACAATGTTTTTATACTTTTTAAGGCTTCTTCTCGTTTACCTTTGATAATTAAATATTGTGGAGATTCTGGTAAAAATAATTCAGAAATGATAACCATAAATAAAGAGGGAAGTGCGCATAACAATGTAAATAATTTTATTGATAGAAATGGACCCAATAAAAATCCATATAAATTTCCAAATGGAATGAAAGATCCTGTATAACAGCTAAATCTTCCTCTGTTGTGATCTTCTGTTATTTCACTGGTGTACAAGGACAAACCAACATTTATTCCTCCTAATAAAATACCGATCAATAATATCATTGCGTAATACAAATAAATATGATTGGAAAATGATAAAATTACGTAAGATATGACAATTAGAACAGATAAAATGTTTAATGATCTCTTTCTTCCAAGTCCGTCAAACAATTTTCCCAATATAAGTGGTCCAAATATCATGCCACTTTGTGACATACATCCTAAAAGAGCTAGTTCTAATGTAGTTACAGGTCTTCCTAATGGGTTTTCTTCGGTATTATAAGAAAGTAACTTTGTTGAAACTGGTGATATCCATACTACAGCAACACCAAAAGTAATGTAGTTAAGATTGGCTGAAACAAGAATAAACTAAAAATAACGCTGAATAAATTAGAATTTTGATAATAGTGCACCAAAAAACATTTAATAATAGAATGTAAACATCCCTGCTCTAGAGTTAGAATATTTATTCTGACACACTTGATTCTTAAATATTTTGCATGTATTTTCATTCTATATCAAGGTACAGAATGAATATTCCGTAATTGAACTAAACAACATAGATTTCAATAACAACGGTTATAATAATTTTTAAACAAGGTTTAATTTAAACAAAATAATGTGATAGATCGAGTGAAGTAGATATGGAATTTAATAATACTCCACCTGAAATTGCAAATTATGAAAAAACACCTATGCACCAATTTTTTCAGTAAATTTACCATCACTATAAATATTAATACAATGTAATACAAATAACTTACTACGAGTAAAGAGTAGCGAGCGTGAGGAACCACGACTATACCTTATTACAGAATATACAATTATAATATTTTTACTGTGTTGTAGGAATGAAAAACTCATTAGATAAAACGTGCTATAAGACCTACAGACCTTTCAAAAACTAAAATTTAAAAATAATGTAAATTCTCGATCCGTTCCAAAACTAATTAACTTTTAACAACTCTGTTTTAATAATAATTATTACTCTAATTAAAACCACAATTCTAGCGAATTCTCTAATATTCAATTTCGATAATTTTCTTCGCAGAAATTTCCTACTAACAAGCAGGTTTTTGTTAGCCGAAGAAATGGTAATATTTGGAGACCCAATCAAAATCTCTATCGACCTCCAAATTTTATATTTGAAAATAAGGAAATAATTTTGTACCTTGTAATTATTCTTGCTAATTTAGAAATATTTGAGACTGAAGATTATTGAACAAATATGATTAATAATCGATAATGTTTAAGAGTTACTATGGGAGTCGACGTGTTAAAATCGACTAATCATCGAAGGACCAAACAACTTTAATCCCAAGCTGTTAAATTAATAGAAAAACTCATATTAAAGTAAACTGTAAGAACTGTTTTTACATCTATTTATTAATATTAAAAATCTATATTAGTCAGGGCACACTAATTTTAAAACACTTTAACAATAATCAAATTATCATTCACTATCCACTGTATAATTAATTACAATACTTTGTGAAATCTAAGAAAATGTTTGCTGAATGATTTGATAATAAAGGCGCGATTTTAACAGGTATTTTAACGAAGAATTTTTACATATCTACGAGATCCGTAAGGCTAGTGATGCGTGAACAAATTTGATCGCGATAAGGGATTCTACACCGAGCAAAACGGAGTGGGATTACAACTCTCTTTTGTAACATGGTCAAGGATGCAATGTAGCTAATCTAGTTACTCTTAGTTGTAGAAAAATAGGTGAAGAGAAACAAGACACAGCAAGAAAAATTGACACACGTATATTATTTAACAGAGATTTATGACGAATTGGTTTTCGCTTCTTGGGAAGTGAAACGAAAACAAAAAATATTAGACGAGAGACAAACACAATATACAGCATATACCAAGAAATATAAATCTATTTTTCAATCTTGCTTTTTTACCGTATTAGCCGTTGCAAAATAATAAAAGTTTGGTTATCTTATCAGATATTTATTAAATTAATTTGATTTTAAGAACTATGTCTAGAATTGTAAACTCTGGATAATTTTTCAGTGAAATTTATCCAATCATTTTTGAACCATTCTTTGACTCTATTTAAACAAAAAATGTTCCTTAAATACAAATTAATGACCCACCATGAAAATTAATAATTGATTTTGGTGAAACAAATTTTTTTATAAATCAAAAATTATTTATGTAATAATTTAATTTGGAGCAACAAATCGTAGTTGACTTATTTAAGTTCCAGAATTTTTGATAGATTACAAATTCCTAAAAGATTTAATTGTTCAAATTGACTAAAAATAAAATACTATTTTTTGGTAAACTATTAAGTACGTTTTAAATTGGCAAAAACTAATATTATTAAGAGACTATGTTATCTTGCCTTTAATTATTTTTGAACAGGCGCTCTGTAAATATTAAAAATAGGAAGCTGCGGTTTTCATGAATCGATTCTATATTTAATTTTTAATAGTTCGTCTGTGGTAATTTTTTCAATTTTTTTTTAAGTAAAAGTGATACGACTATCAACTTTTTTCTTAACCTCATAAAAAAATTGTAAATCGCATGGTAATTGTTTATGTTTTCGAATCTAATGTTAACTTTATGAATGTCTCAACTAAAGGCAACTTTAAGGCATTGGCCGTTCATAAAAAATTAGGTTATTTTTGTTCCATCTCGTTTTTATAACATTTCTTATTTAATCAAAATGTAACTTTTTCAATAATCCCTTTTAATTTGCTCTTATGTTGGTTTTCTTGACTTTTTGTCCTGATGATAAGATTGTTTGCTGAAAGCGCTCAACATACATTTTAACTGACAAAGAAAAATATATTTTCCGACTACTTGTATTATACAATTGAAAGTACGTATTGCCTTTTCTTTCTTAAAAAAAATGATTTGCCTGTACCACTTCCTGTTTTACTATAAATAAATAGGTGAAAAAATAGCCCTTACAATTCACGTTAATTTTTACTTATTTTTATTCAAGTTCATGTAACTAATTGTAAAACAGTTATAAGTTACCAAAAATAATAATTGAACAATTTTGCTAACTGCTATGGTCCTTTGATATTTAGTCGATGTTAACACGTCGACTATCGTAGTAAATTATTTTAATCTTATATCGATTTTTAATCATATTTGTTCAGTTCCTTTCCGATTTGAATACAAATTGGATTAAAAATGGAAAAGGATTATTAGAATTTAGTGGTGTCATCTATTTCTTTCTAATTGTTGAATTTTTTTATTGTTCCAATTTTGTATATTATGAAAATAATTTTCACTTTACATCTTCCTCTACTTCATTGACAAATTTTTAATCTATTTCACCTCTTTTCCAACCCGAAGGAAAATCAAAGAATTATTATCCTTTCTTCCTACAAGGAATAACGAAAAATTTTATAGTAAAAAATCACCTCCATGCTGTCAATGGAGAAAAATCTTAAAAATTATCGGTTTAAATTATAGGAAAAATAAAAGAACGTCATATTTCCAGAAAACAAAAAACTCCAAATTATCTGTCATGAAATTTATATTGTTATGCTGAAGGGTACATTACCATCAAGATGCTCAATCTGCAACTCAATGTTTACTTACAAAAAGAAGACCTGGGACTAGGAAAAATTAGAAATTTACATATTTCACTTTTACAAAGTCCAAAATTAAAATTAGAAAATTTCTATAAAAAAATACATCAATTGAACCAAATAAATCCATTATGAGTTTTTATCTGTTTATCGTACTAGTCATGGTAATATATAAATTATTTAAGTACTAAAAGGAAAGACTTATTTTTGTACTTTACGTCCTTCTAAGGTGCAATAACCCCGACGTCGCATATTTAATAAATAAAATTCATAATAACATTTCTATATTTAAGCATCAAGATTTTAGTAATCAGTGTATCATAGTGGATACATTATTATTATTTAGTACCTATTTAATTAAATTTTTTTAACCAGTAAAAAATATAATTATTATATTACTTATTATATACTCACCAATCGTAGCTGCAAAATAAAGAAAAAAGCTCGTAGTTTTTTCATTATCTATTTTTAAGTTTTCAACATTTTGTCTTTCACTTGAATTTGAGTGAATCTCTTGCAAAATCACATCACCGTTAGTTTCCATTTTATACAATGAAATTGTTTGCATGTTATTGAAAATAACTATTAATTATACATATATTTAGTTTGAAACATATCTGATTATTTATGCAAAAGGTGAACTTTTATACTGTTAAATAATTTAAACAAGAAATAAAATACGGATTAATGTAGTCATCTATGGATTATAAAATAAAAAATTTATAAGTTGGATTTAAAATTAATAAAATAAATAAGTCGTTATGATATCTTATATTGTTGACTTAATTAAATGTATCCGAAATGTTATCAGTGTGTCCATAGGCGCATACTAAAAATATAAACTTTTCACTGTTAATTACAAAAATGTTTAGAACAATTTTCAAAACCAAGAATAAAAATTACTTGATTGCCGAAAAATGAAGATCGATTTTAATACTAGATACCCATGAATATACCCCAATATTGTTTTTGAATTTAAAAATTATATTTGTGGTACACATCAATTTGTACGAAGTTACTTAACTCCGGCTAATTTTAAAGACTAGAAAAGCATTAATTGTTTAAATTTTTCTGACGCGTCGACCCTCTTTCACCCTTAATACTATACCGCTAATGAAGCCACCGAGCCCTTCCCCCCTCTACACCGGTATATGGCGACAGGAGATCGAGATTCAATACCGCTATCGAGTGAAAAATCAATTCAGTAAATCAGTCAGTCCACCGACACCATTGTTAGGAGCTGTTGTGACGTTAGATATACCGGGTGAGCTATTCTTAGTACAAATAAAAATAAATTTCGTGAAATTTGGTAAGTCCGTTGTTTTGAATTAAAATAAATCCGTGAAATTACAAAGTCAGCGATTTCGGCAACATGCATGTCTGACTCCTTCCAGATTAAAAAGTAAAAGCAAGAGTGGGAAATTTGGAAGCTTGCTTCTGACTCATAGGATAATATAAAGTCAATTGTGCTAGCACCGCAAGCAGAATACCGGCGAGCAGAGTATTGGTAAAGCGAAGTTCCTGTTTATAAATTTTTTCACATTTATATTTTTCGATATAATTTTGAAATTATTTTTAGCGTTGTTCCTGGCGGGGAGAGGACCGTATATAGATATATATTTTTTTAATTTTTAATCGGGATAACCGACAGAAAGCGGCCTGGGCTGAATATTTACTTCACAGGGCCAACCATCTGTCGGCTTACTAATTTTGAAATTATTTTCAGCATTGTTCCTGCCGGAGAGAGCCGTATAAATATTTGCCTTATTTTTTTAATCGGTATAACCGACAGAAAGCGGCCTGAGCTGAATATTTACTTCACAGGGCCAGCCATCTGTCGGCATACTAACTCATAAATTGTTTTCCAGCTATATTCCTGCCGGAGAGAGAACCGTTCATTTCTTATATTTTTAATTGGAATAATCGACGGAAAGCGGTGTGGGCTGAGTATTTGCTTCACAGGGCTAGCCTTCCGTCGGCGTACTGTTAGGATAGTTTATTGATATATGAATTTATAAATCGGAAAATAGAACTCTGTCTCATAGACCTATTTTGTACATTTTTTCGTTTATCATCTGCACGCATTGTCACCGTCTTGCACGGTAGTAATCCGTACCGCTTATTGATTCATAGCCCATTCACGCATTTTTGATATTGCTTTGGAACACGTTACACACTTTTTCTCAGTCCCCGCCCGATTTTTTTGTTGTATGCGCTTTGGTGTTGAATAAAGCCCATTATTTGATACTTGGTGATTTTTATTTGTATTTTTATTACTAACTGGTTGTGAGCATTAACATTCCGTCAACCGAGAGTGGCAACTAAAACCTTTTGTCGGTACCATAGCGACCCCTGGAATATTATATCTTCACTGACGCTATCCGAAGCAAGTGGCTTTCAGACTATAAACGGAAGGTGGCGCCCAACGCAAACCGTTACCGATCGCATAATGACGCAAAGAGCGTTACAAATCAGCAAATAACTTGAATGGTTAAATCGGATATTAACTTTTTTTTCTTGAATGGAATGACTATACTTTTTTGGTTGTTCCTCATTAAGCATAAATTTCTAAGTAAAGTAGTTTTTTAAGATTTAAAAAATTCCAAACGTAAATGGAGATACGAATAGTAATAGGATGTTCGCAGTCTTATAGAAAGTAAGATGTGATTATAATACATTAATACGACGTACGGACCTTTATTAGAAAAAGCTGTCGCTACGGTTAGCTCCTTGAAATTAAGAAAATTTACCGAAATATTTTCTACTAGTTGTAGAGCATCTAATTCCCTACAACTTTGGTGTCAAACTTTTTCCAAAATTGTATAAAGGGTGATCAAAGTATGCATACTTTTGATAACATTGTATACATTTTTCTCATTTTCTACCAAGTAGTACTTAAAAAGTTAAGCCGTTATGTCGGATTTTGTCATGTGACCGTAATAATCACTTAAAGTTTCAAAAAATGTGATTTTCAATAGTCTGTTTAGTTCAGGACAAATCTAAAAATGTAAAAAGATACAGGGTGTTCGATATAAAAAAACATACCTCTCATATGTATCACTTTCCTGGAACACTGTGTATAGTTCAAATTAGTTTTAGATTGTTAGTTCTACAGACCGAGGCGTTATTGGTGGCCCACCCTGTGTATTCAACTTTTGGTTTAACTGGAAGTTGATTTTTATCTGAGTAAAAATAAAGAATTTATGTGCTAATGAAATAGAATAGAATTGTAAAAATACATTTTCGGATAATATTATATCCAAAAAAATATAAATTAATAAAAATATATATAATAATTACAATAAACTGTACAAAATTAATCTATATTTTATTAACCAATTATATGTAACATTTATAATCTGTTGTATTAATTAATTTTTAAACATCAACAAATTTTAAAAAAATATAAGAATAATTATTTAGCAAAAAGTTCCTGTAGTTGTAAAACATTTTTACCTTTGGTTTCTGGAATTCTGTAATATACAAAAAAAAATCCTAATAAGCAAAATACAGCAGAAATCCAAAAGCTCCAAGCTAGACCTATTGTATTCATCATAATGGGAAAAAGAAACACTGTAATAGTTGCTACAAAACAATTTACAAAATGTACAATAGACATAGCTAAAGATTTTATATCACTGGTAAATACTTCGTTTAAAACTGCCCACGTGACTGAACAAATTCCAATAATTGCAGTTGTCAATAACATTATTATACCGAAAATCGGTATCCACCTGACATTTGTAACAAGTGAAGAATTGATATTAATTAAATAAAAATAAGCTCCTAAAATTAAAAGAGGAATGGTTGTGGTTAATGCTGAAAATAATAATAAAGGCCTTCTACCCAATTTTTCAACTAAGACGGAAGCAGCAAAATAACAAATTATCTGAATAACTCCAACACAAATGGCACTAATTGAACCTGATAGTTCTGTTCCAGCTGTTTCAAAAATTAATTCTAAATAAGACATAACTGCTGGAAGTCCAGTACAACCTACCATTGTAACTAAAACTAAACAAACAATTAATGCGTTTCTTGAACTTTTTGTAGTAAACAACACTTTAATACTATTATTATTAATATTGTTTATTTGACTTATATTATACTCAATTTCATTAGCTATATTTTCAGCCCTTAAATGATTTGGTCCTAACAATGTTTTTATACTTTTTAAGGCTTCTTCTCGTTTACCTTTTATAATTAAATATTGTGGAGATTCCGGTAAAAATAATTCAGAAATGATAACCATAAATAAAGAGGGAAGTGCGCATAACAATGTAAATAATTTTATTGATAGAAATGGACCCAATAAAAATCCATATAAATTTCCAAACGGAATAAAAGATCCTGTGAAACAGCTGAATCTTCCTCTGTTGTGATCTTCAGTTATTTCACTAGTGTACAAAGACAATCCAACATTTAATCCTCCTAAGAAAACACCGATCGACAACATCATTGCGTAATACAAATAAATATACTTGGAAAATGCTAAAATTACGTAAGATATGACAATTAGAACAGATAAAATGTTTAATGATCTCTTTCTTCCAATTTCGTCAAATAGTTTTCTCAATATTAGTGGTCCAAATACCATGCCACCTTGTGACATACATCCTAAAAGAGCTAGTTCTAATGTAGTTACAGGTCTTCCTAATGGGTTTTCTTCGGTATTGTAAGAAAGTAACTTTGATGAAACTGGTGATATCCATACTACCGTAACACCAAAAGTAATGTAGTTAAGATTTGCTGAAACAAAATTCAACTAAAAATGACGCTAAATAAATTATCTTAACAACATATATAAATACGTATAGTAAATTTACGTAATATAATATTAAAATTATTTGGATGTCGGTTAACGAACATTTTTGTGAATGTTTTTTTAAAAACAGATCTGGATATAAAATTTAGTGAATATACTAGATGACTGCGTTACGCAAAAAAACGACTACCAATATAAAAATAAAACATCCTGTATAACAAACGAAGTTTACAATAACATTAAAAATTTGGGAAGTACATTAGAAAATTGTGTCATTTATGGTCAATTAATTTAATTTCATTTTAACAAAAAAAACCCATATTATATTGGCCTGATGATGACGAAATTTCACTGAAACTAGTTGCCCTTTCTACTTTAAATTATATCATTAAATCAATTGTGGTACTTTGACGTCGAGTTTTATTACCTCTTCTAAAAATTTATTCATTTTAATTTGCAAAACTCGCGCTCCCACCATTTTTTGAAATAAATTAAAATTTAGGATAAAGTTGGTTAAATGGGAAAAAAGATGCTTATTTAAATAATGAATTGAACGGTTTTTTAAAAAATATATCAGGATCGGGATCGTGATATTTTGGGGAAACCCGAAATTGACGATTTTCGTTTTATTTAATTTATTTAATTAATACCATACTTTTTAAAAATGTAAGCTTTTTTATTAACAATCCGATCAACGTTTCGTCTTTGAAAGGTCACTCTTAAGTATTTCTTTTCATACAAACCTGTACTTTTGTTTCATTTTTGAAATCCCTATTTTTCCTCTATCCAACCATGTGGATAGATTATTTAATTTATTTATTTGGTTTTGACAATGAACTTTAGGAACTTCTACGTACGATCCTTTTTCAGTTTCACTGTAAAGATTTATACATTTTTTTGAACAAAATTATTTAAAAATTGAGTATAATTTGAACCTAATGCCCTAACTATACTTAATTCTTTTTAAATATCTAATTTACATTGCGTTAATAACTACAATAAGAAAATAAATAAAAGTACTCAGTTATTCAATTAATGAATGATAACAGAAAACTAGAAATTACAATTTATTAAACTAAATTGTATATACAATGTAATTACTCAAATTGTCCTTCGCTTGTTCAAAATAATTTATAATTCTTGTAATCATATTTTCAGGGTAAATTGAACAGAAAAATTGCTAAATTACATAGTCGAAATCTAAACAAAAAAAATAAGTTTTCTATATGGTGGTTGGATAGAGAAAAAAATGAGGATTGAAAAGAAGATATAAAAAGTACAGGCCTTTATTGAAAAAAAATTGTTGAGGGTGGTCCTTCAAGACGGAACGTTTTGTTAAAAAATTGGAAACTGCGCCTCCTCCTCTTTCTGTGAATTTTCGTTAAAATCTAAGTAATGACACATTTTTTAAACAACCTATTGGCTTAGAATTTTTCTCGTCAAATTTTTGCTCCTATCCAAATTGAATATAAATTTCTAATGTAAAAAAAATCGAATGTTTACAAATTTTTATCATCTTTGGAATGGCCTAAGTCCTGTTTTAATATTGGCAGTAGTTTAAAGAATAGAAAGTAAAATTGATTTGTATCTTGCGCCTAGAATTTTCTATAAAAACATTAAAAAAATTGAAATGTTTACAAATTTTGATCAACCTACGCGTGGCTTAAGTCGTGTTTTAATACCGGCAGTAATTTAAAAAATAAACGCCAAAACTATTTCTTTTTCTCACACTTATATTTTGTTATAGATTTTAAAAAAATTACAAATTTTTATCTTACAAATGACATAAGTTTCGTTTTATTATTGGCAGTAGTTTAAAAAATAGAAGGGAAAATTAATTTTTTTCTTTGGCACATACAATTTCCTATAAAAAAATTGTATCATCTTTCTAATGGTATAAGTCCCGTTTTAATAGTTGTAGTAGTTTAAAGATTCGAAGGAAAAATTAATTTTTCTCTTGCGCCTCCAATTTTCTATAAAAACTTATAAAAAAATTCATATCTTTACAAATTTTGATCAATCTACGCAAAAATCATATCCACCAAGCACAAGCAATGGTAATTTATAAAAGAAAAAAAGTCGTCAACTTATTTAAGCACTGAAACGAAAGTCGTCACGTCCTTCTAAGGTGCAATGACCCCGACATCACACATTTAATAAGTAGAGTTCATAATAATATTAGCAATCTGTGTATTATAGTCAATAAAATAACATTATATTAATATTAGATTTAAACTTATAATTATTATATTATATACTTACCAATTGTAGCTGCAAAATAAAGAAAAAAACTCGTAGTTTTTTCATTATCTATTTTTAAATTATCATCGTTTTGTTTTTCACTGGAACTTGAATGAATCTCTTGCAAATGAACATCACCGTTACTTTCCATTTTATATAATGAAATTGTTTGCATATTATTTAATATAACTATCAATTATATATTGAGCTTCAAACATATTTAATTATTTATGCAAAACTTTTATACTTTCAAATAATATTAACAAGAAATAAACTTAATGCAGTCATCTATGCATTATGAAATTAAGAATTTATCATTAAAAATAAATTATAAGTCGTTACGGTATCTTGTATTGTTGACTTAACTAAATGTCTTCGAAATGTTATCAGTGTGTCCATAGGCGCATACTAAAAATGTAAATTTTTCACTATTAATTCAAAAAATGTTTATAACAGTTTACAAACCGAAACAACCTAACAATTTTCTACTACGGTACATAAAGTACTAACTTTACGTACTAGTGCGTAAATTATTTGACTTTAATCACTAGCGCGTAAAGTAAAAACTTAAGAATTCAAAGTATTAAATCTGTTTTTTAACAATACCAAATGTAGAACTAGATGTTTAAATTATATTATAACTTTAGAGCAACAGAGAAGTAAATTATTGAGATCATACTGTTAAATATGTTTGTTGTTAGTGTGTCTCTGTGTTGTTGTGCGTGTCTGTCTGTGAGCATACATTTTCCCAAAAATCAATAATAAAAAACGTATCATATGGTGCAAACTTTTTGATACGTACTGTATACAGCATGTTATTGAAATACATGTACATATTAAAACAAGTAATACTTGGACTCTCCTAGAACGTGATTTTGCAAAAATTATGGTAAAAAAATACCTGTAACGAACAAATAAATAAATTTTTGGAAATTTATGTTAAATCAGGTGTACGCTACTGAAATTAAGATATATCATGTTCTAAGGCTGACAAAACGTGAATTTTTGATGAACTTAGTAAATAACATGAATTAATTTAGTAATGAAACCAATAGGGAACTTGCATGATTTTTTTTATTTTTTCGTACAGTTTATTATCTGCAAGTAGCGAACATGTTAAAACTCATTTCCTTCACTATTTTGTTTATAAAAAATATTTAAAATACTGCTAAAAGTATAGATTTAAACGGATGTGACGTAATTTTACGCTATAATCTTTCACCCTCTAGCGGTAATTCATTACAATTAGGTAGTTTTGGATTACCCCAGCTCTAGCTATATCACTTATTTCGTGCATTTTTTTAGCCCACTCCGTTTAGCTCTAAAGTAACTGAATCCCTGCACTACTCCTGCCCTGATCGCTCGTTTCAACTCGAATGTATCAATAGTGTCGACGAAGTAAACCACGTGTCACGCGTACCTCTAACGGTTGATCTTGAAACTAAATCAACTGAAAGTTCTCTGTCTCTCTTAAGTTATTTGTTTGTTGCTTCTCTTCGGCTCATACTCAGCAACCAATCATTCTTCTACACCTAAGGCAGCTTTTTCGGTCCATAGCAAATGTATATTAAAGTGTTTTTTTTCATATGGAGTGGAATTATCTCCTTAGGGGGGGGGGTGGGGGTTGCGACTGGGTGGTATGTCCCATTGGTTCGTGGTTGTTCCACGACTGATGAGTCATGTCAAGGGTAACATAATCCATATTCAAACAAAATACGTCGACATCGAAAAGACCCCTTGTGACGTCACGACAGAATATTAAAAAGTGGTACACTGAGGCAAAATTTACTATATTTTCTACAACTAGAACCTGGCAACACTGTAACATCCCTAGCACACGTATGTCTATGCATAGCTTCTCACCGTCTGCGTGTGTAGAATCACACCTCTATGGAGTTTAAACTTGAGCCTCGTAGGTTAAAGTGGACTGGATACATGGGGGTCACAAGATCAGATGCATTGCAAAAGTCAAAATTTTTTGATGGTTGATACTTACCCCAGATCAATAGCAAAGCATGTCATGACAACATCAATCATTACTGCAGTAGTCTGAAAAAAGTTTCCTTTCAGTTATTTACACTTCTTTCATTTATTTTGTATAATAGGTCCTTCAGGATAATTTACAAATAAAAAAATGTAAATTAAGAAATCGCCTTATATATAGATCTCTATATAGAATTGGAATGTAAGCTGAATATTGTATTAATATATTTATATTTATAGTTATTGAACAATATTTTGTTAATAAAATATATAATATAGTATGATACGTGCATTGGTTAATTTCTGACCTCTAATTATAAACAATATTAAAGGCCGGTAAATTCCAGCATGCCATTTGATGCTACATAAAACCAGATTATTAGCTGTCATCCAATGGAAAATCGCTAGCCGACGTGATACGTTATTATTCATATTATCGTAATTAAAATGTAAATATAGAAAACAAATTTTCGATGTGGTAAATCAAAATATCCAATTTCCAATTATAAAGTCAGTGAGGCGGACACAATAAGTTACCCTACCAAATTTAGTTGGAAGTTGTTAATAGCAACAAATTATTCATAGTCCAAAAGTTTTGTTAAAATTTTATTCGATCAGATAATTTATGCCGCATATATATGATAGAATTTATATTGAGTTCAATATTAAAAGCCACCTTTAATTCTTACTGCGGTGATATAATTTTACCTATAAATTAACCACTATACATAAACAAATTTAATTGTAATAAAATAGTTTAATGATTATTTAAAAAGTATGCTTGGGACAATGATATAATGTTTATAAAAATAAATAATTGACAAAATAATTCTAAAATGTAGTTGATTCAAAAATTTAATTACTGTGATTAGTGATTGTATTTATTAAATAAATTAAATCAATTTATACATTCTTTAAATTTTGTCTACTTTAAAATTAACTTATTTTTCTCGCGGCTAAAGTATTAGTGATTTTTAGAGATTCATTGGTATTTAATTTAAACTCATTAACTGTGTATCGTCGTGTTAAATCTCCCAGTATGTTTAAAGATTTTTATATTATTTATATTTTTTTATAGGTTCATCAACAGTTTATTTTATTTATTTTTTTTACCAAGATATATTTAATCTGATCTCAGAAAATTATTAGTGAAAGACATAGAACATAATTCTAATAAATTTTATGTCACATAAACAATATAATTTTATCGCTCCTATAGTGCCCTTCCTGTCCCACGTTGTGTTCAAATTCAATTTTTTTTTATTATCATATTTTTATTTAATTTATATTTTTTTACAAGTTTATCAACACTTTATTTTATTTTTTTTTACCAAGATTTATTCAATTTGATCTCATAAAATTAGTAGTGACACATAGAGCACAATTCTATTAAATTTTATATCACATAATCTACATTCTGAATATAATTGTTAAAAATTTGATGAAGAAATACGATGTAAAAATTTTAATTACATTTGATTTTAACGTTTCAAATATATTTTTTTCACCTAATTAGGACTCTTTTTTCGCCCCTATTAAAGCCCTTCCTACCCCACGTTGGGCACCATATGTAGTGTTGAAATCTCCCTGTATTCGTATAAATTTATCATTATTAATTATTTCGACGCTTTAACGTTTATTTACTGTTGTTTTAATTTTTTTTTTATGCCGGTACATTTTTTTTTATATTTACTTATAAGTTCATATCTTATCTTTTATAACAATATAAATTATCTGATGTTTGTGGTGATGCTCTTTCAGTCTTGATTACAAAAAGATATTCTGTTTTTCGTTTGTTTTTACAAATTCTCGTAAAATTTAATTCATTTTGAGTATTTTTATATTTCAAATTTTTTAAAAATTCATTTATTTCATATTAATATTATTCTTGTTTTATATTCTTTTTTTGTAAAGAGACCACGAAATCTGGTAATTTATAAGATTTTTGTCTTATATTTACTTTAAGTGAACTTTTACTGCTTTCTGGAAGGATTCATTTTTGTTTGGTACATGATTTTTTTTTGAACAAGTTTTTTTGGACAGAACATTTTCTTTTTGGAAGAAGTTTTGGTACTACAAATTTTTGGACTGAAGAAGTTTTTTTTCTTGTACGAGCAAGTTTTTTTTCCTCATTTGGGACCAATGTCTTTACTGCCGGATCCAAGAAATTTTTAGAAGAAACTCGAAGACCAGCCAAAAACCAAGTTAAGTCACATTTCCAGAAAAAAAAAGAAAAAGTTTCTGAAAATAATAAATATAACGTTTAATTTGAGTTTTATTTTCTTAAACCCACAAAAAGAAAGTAAGGACCGATTTTGAAATATATCATAGTTTTTTTTTTGTCAATTGTTTCTAAAACAGTATATATAGAAAAGTAAATCTGATTCCTGTTGAAATAATAGATATATTTTTTCTATAAAACTTAAATTTGAGTTATTAACTTTAATGAGTAGGCTGGTTATCCAAAATTAACTCTCCCTCGATCAGGCAGTTAAAAAATTAGTCCTTATCAGGAAAATCTACACTTTATACAGTATATAGCTCGAATAACCTGCTAAGTATTTTTCGTCGAAAAAATAATCTCACTTCTATTTATAGTAGCACATAAATATAGATACTACATATTTTAGAATATAGTATAAAAAATAAACGAGCGTTAAGAGCTTAAGATTTTGTAAAATTGGTCTTGCAGAAAATAGGTTCGTTGTTATAAACATACTGAGTTGCGCAGTTATAAAATAATGGATCAGGATCCTGCGCAGTACAAAATAATGGAAGAGTGATTTTATACTGCGCAACTCAGTATGTTCATAACAAGTTAGTAACTCACTTCGGGAACAAACCTAATATGTAGGTACCAGATAAATGATACCAGATAAATGATCCTATACTGTTATGCGCATGCGGCCAATTTGTATATAAAAATTGGGGTAGATAATAATGGGAAAAACTGAACAGAAAGAAGAGGGAAGGCATATGGGATAGAACTAAAATCGAGATAACCGACTGGTGGTTGATATCATTAACTGTTGTACTATATGGTAATTTATGAGAATCGCGCATTTTTATTAATTATCCTTAAAATAATAAATATTTTAATGTAAGTTTTAACCTGTTAAATAAACGTTAAAACATAACTACATTTCCAGCGAATAAATTTTGTCGACTCATATCGAATAACAGAATTTTATTATTGATTCAATATTTGTTTTTAATCAGTTATTAAAAACTACATATACATATAGTGAACAATATTTTCAATTTATATATAAAAATATATACAAAGTAAATGATGGAAAGGCCGAAATATGCGGTGCGAGTATTTTATCTAGGGACGCAGGCCTTCCAGCCCAGTGACCATGTTCCAACTTTTCCAGTTGAAGGGACGGACCGACAGACCTGCTGATTGCCGATACGCCACAAATTCAGTTCATCCCTTGGTTGATGCTCTTTACTTGAGAAGAGCTTTTATTTTTGATGTTGACGACAATCTTGGGATTTAAAAATGGTTCTACCAAAACAAATCACGATGATGTATAAAAATCTTTTTATTTTTTTACGCCAATCTACAGGTCCCAAGATTGATTCCTGAGGTAATTTCGATGACGGAAAGTAGAACATAACATACTTTTTTCTAATAATTATATACAATCATATTTCAAGTAACAGCTTTATTAGGTAACATAAGTTTATACTATACAAGGTGATCAAATTGTAGTTCGGAGTTTGATATCTCCGTTCTTTTGAGGGATACGAAAAAAAACAACCAAAGTTAAGTTTTTTATTATAACCATAATTATAAACTAAAATTTTAAAATTATACATTGTATTTTTCTCAACTTTAAGTGATTGCTCCTGACAAAGAACATAAAATCGGACAAAACAGCTTACATATTCCTATCATAACTAAGGTAAACCAAATTATCCATATTCAAATGTAATAGTGGGTATTCATCAAAATAATACGCAAAGTCGTACCACAAAATACCATTAACACTTATTCTCTAATCAATTTCCATTCGAATCATACTTTTTCACATAAAATAGCTGCTTCCTTTTTCCATAGAGTCAATTTACCTTTGTTCGAATCTTTAAAGAAATCAATACAATCAAACAACTAGCAATAAATAATATTTACCCTTTAGAGATAGTATATGCAAATACGATTTTTTTAACAATATCCAAGATTGCGCCTTCGCCATTTTTTGAATACAAAACAATTTTTCATAATTCCTAAATTTTTGGGGTTTAAGAAACGAAACTTAACAAGCTGATAATATACAAATATAAAAGTTAAATGAACAATGAAGAAGTTACGAAAAAAATTGGCTTGAAACAGTCATTGAAATTTTTGGAAAATATGATTTTTTTAACAATATACAAGTTCGCGCCTTCGCCATTTTTTAAATACAAAATAATTTTTAATAAATTCTAAATTTTTGCGGTTTAAGGAACGAAACTTAACAAGCTGATAATATACAAATATACAAGTTTAATAACCAATGAAGGAGTTGCAAAAAAAATGGCTTGAAAAAGCCTTTCAAATTTTTGAAAAATACGATTTTTTTAATAATATCCAAGTTCGCGCCTTCGCCATTTTTTAAATACAAAACAATTTTTAATAACTCCTAAATTTTTGGGGTTAAAGAAACGAAACTTAACAAGCTGATAATATACAAATATACAAGAAGAATGAACAATGAAAAAATTACAAAAAACGTTAACTTGAAGAAGCCTTTCAAATTTTTGAAAAATATTTTTTTAAATACAAAACAGTTTTTAATAACTCTTAAATCGATGGATGTTTAAAATAATTCAAAGTATTTTTAAAAAAAAGTGACATTATTCACAAATAATTTTTTTGCATTAATAAATTATATGTTTTTGTTTTCTTTTTTTGTATTTTATGTAACAATATAGGATTTTTTGTTTATTTTTCAGTATTATTATTGTGTAAAGTTGTTTAAATTTTTTGTTGGTTATGTACCCAATATTTTTATTTGTCCTAAACATTTAATAAATGTTTAATATTTTTGTTCTAAATTTATTTATGTTGAAGAATAATATAAAAAAATTATGAATAACAATAAATTATTTTCCGATTCTTTGCACACAGGAAATATTTTGAGTATCAGTGACGCCGGCTCTTATAGAGTCACAAAAAAAATCGTCAAATAAATTTTATAAAAAAAAAACAATTAACACCTACATTCAAGACATTTTAATACCAAAGTAACAACGCATTAAAAAAATGGGATTGGCACCTGGCTAAAACCATCTGAAAAACTCTTATTAAGATTATATTTTGTAGTATGACTTTGAGTATCATTCTAACCTATCATAACTTTTTAAGTACTACTTGGTAGCATATGAAAAAAATTATACATGGTTATTAAAAGCACCCAAACTTCGATCATCCTGTATACATTTTATTCCTATGCCACCAAGAAGATCTCAAAAAATTAAGATACGGACATGTAAGCCATTTTATCCGATTTTATAACTTTTTTCGTATCCCTTTAAAACAACGTAGATATTAAACCACCGGAGTACCAGTCGATCTCCCTGTATATAGATAATTAAAAAAATAAAGCTAAATGTCAGGTACCACAAGAATTTAATTGGATTAGAAGAAAAAGGCAACTAGTTTCGGTAACTAACCATCATCAAGCCATTAGAAGCCACAAGAATTGTATTCGAAGGAAAAGGCGACTAGTTTCGGTAACTAACTATCATCAAGCCATTACAGTTAGTTAAATTTGCTGACCGAATAAAATTTCAACAAAACTTTTGGACTATGAATAATTTGTTGCTATTAACAACTTCGAACTAAATTGGGTAGGGTAACTTATTGTGTTTGCCTCACTGACTTTATAATTGGAAATTGGATATTTTGATTTACCACATCGAAAATTTGTTTTCCGTATTTACATTTTAATTACGATAATATGAATAATAACGTATCACGCCGGCTAGCGATTTTCCATTTGATGACAGCTAATAATCTGGTTTTATGTAGAATCAAATGGCTTAATGGAATTTACTGGCCTTTAAAATAGTTTATAATTAGAGGTCAAAAATTAATAAATGCATGTATTATAGATTTTAATGACAAAATACTGTTACTTAACTATAAATTCAAATATATTACTCCAATATTAAAGCCACTAATTCTACATGTGTCTTGGCCCTTTTCAAGTTGAAATATACAGGGTGTCCGTAAATTCGATTGCCAACGCTGAATTATGAATCTTCTGATTACATCAATATCATTAGAATCCGATCTAGAACAGCACCAACTGCAACAGCCGGAAACCTACAATATAGCTACTTCGTCATGGTGTAATGCTGGAAAAAGGTATCGGAAAAACACTCAATAAATAATACAACATTTAAAATAAACAACCAAAAAAATCACCATTTTTAAATAAAAAAAAACCCACTATTCAATTTAGAAATTTTACTCATGTAAAATTTTAGAGGTGAAGATATAAGTATAAGTACAATAAAAAATTAAGCCGAAAATAAAAAAAAAAAACTTTAATTATTTTCTCGTTAATTTTTGCTAACTGGCCTTTAAGTTTAAATATACAAGTTTTTATCCCGCTAGAATTTATTGTGTTTGAGTAATTTAAAAAGAAAAAGGAGACAGGATGTAGAAAAGTGAAAGGGAAGAATTGAGGAAAGAATTATAATTTTTTTTTTATTTTTTTTTTAATGTTTATTATTTTTACTTTCCGAACAACAGAGTTGTATAGAAGGAAAGTATTGCGATCATGATATTTTGACCATACCCAGATTTTAACGGATCTTTACGTTTTGAGGTCACCTTAATCCATTTATACCATTTTTAGCATGATGTCTGTCTGTGTGTGTGTCTGTGTGTCTGTGTGTGTGTGTGTCTGTGTGTGTGTGTGTCTGTGTGTGTGTCTGTGTGTCTGTGTGTGTGTGTGTGTGTGTGTGTGTGAACACGATAGCGTCTAAACGGCTGAACCGATTTAGATGAAATTTTATATACATATTTAGGGTAACAAGGAGACGACCTGTATAGATTTTGGAGTTAATCGGACATCCGGAAGTGACAGTTGCTATAAGTGATGACGTCATTACTTAACAAGATGACAAAGTTTTACACATATATTTTTTATACGTTATAGTTTAATTTCGAATGTTTAAAATTTTCAAAAACTTTTGCCATTGTTGCCAGATTTATGAAAAAGTAATTTTTTTTCATATTTTTCTTAAATAACCAAAATAATGCATTTTTATGAAAAATTACAAGATACGAAAGTTGTAGAACATAAAATTTTCTACACATTTTGTCATTACCGGTTTTTTGAATTCCTCATAGTTTCGCCACTAGAGGGCGTGAAAAAAATGTATATAGACATTTTTGTGACTTTTTTAGATTTTAAGACAAAATTATGGATTTTTATGAAAAATTACATGGGATCAAAATTGTAGAACATAAAATTTTCTTTAAATTTTGACTTAACTATTTTTTCAAGTTGCGTATAGTTTCGCCGCTAGTTTTTATTTTAGTTTTTATCTTTATTAAATTATTATTTTTCAGTTAAATTTTTATATTAAAAACTTAAAAAAAATATCTTTAAATTTGTAATAATTAATTTTATAATTGTAATTTTTTTCAAAATTTTATTACAAAAATTTTGGAATTTTTAAAAAATTGGCTAAGAAATTTAAGATTATATTACGATTTTAAACTAAATTGAATAACTTGAAAAATATTAAAGTTATTGAAATGTGATTTTCACCATTCGAAAGATAATATAAAACTCTAAATTTTAAATGTATTTTAGTTTCTTAAAATTTAGAATTGTAATTATTACAGCCAAAATTAAGAATTTTTTAAATTTTTTTGTAATTTCGTTTTGTCAATAAGTATAAAATAAATGAAAAAATTAAATAGCATATCCGAAAAGGATCCAAAAGTACTATGTGTGTAAATTATTTTATAATTTTAACATAGTATTTGTAAAAGTTATAGCAAAAAATGAAAAAAGTTAAAACAATTCAATGGTTACCCATGAATTTTTGAAAAAAAATTTGATTTTTTTTTAGTTTTTTAAACTAAATTTATTAATGCATTTTGATCCAAAAAACCTAAAAAAAAGGTCTGTTTCCCATTTTGAATAAAATTGAATGAGATATTAATTATTTATTGATTTTAAAATTATTCACAAATAGGTTTTAATTGTTTTAAGGTTAAAATTAATATTAAAAATTTTAAAAAAATTACCCTTAAATTTGTAGTAAAAAACTCTATAATTGTGATTTTTTTCAAAATTTTATTCAAAAAATTGTAGAATTCCTAATTTTTTTTTTGTAATTTAATATAAGTTTAAAAGAAATTGAATAACTTTAAAAATATTAAAGATATTAAAATGGGATTTATACCATTCGATAGGTAATATAATTAATGTATTTTAATGCAGAAAAACTAAAATAATCGATTAAACAATTACTTTACTAGGAGTGTTCGGAAAGTTGGGTGGGATTACCCCCTCATTTTTTTTATTATTGAAGGAACCCGACTAAAAATAGGAGATATCACGTATTTCAATATAATATATTTTCATAATACCATTTATAGGATTATATTTATTAAAAAATACAATTATATTTTTTATTATAATAAATTATACTCATTGTACTTGTATAATATTATTAATAAAATACATACTAATCAATGAAATAAATAGAAATTCTACAAGAAGATTTTTTTATTAATGTAGTTCATAAAATTCCCAAATATTATCTTTGAATAAAAATAAATACTTGAAAACATCTAAGGAAGAGATGATCTGTTTCTGAAACTTATTCCTAATTAGTGCGTTTGCCGATTGCAGTTGCGACGTTCTCTTTGAACCGTCTAATTACGAAAGTTGCCCTCGGGACTTTTCTATCAACAAAGGGCCTAGATATCTACTAAAATTGGATCTATTATTATTGAAGGTATATACCAAAGGTGTTTCAAAAAAAATTGCATACATTAAGAAACTGACAAACAGTTTCATAAATACGATAATAAATTAATTTGTCGAAGGTAAGAAACAAATGTCAGAATGAAGTGATATTTTAAATAAAAAAAAAAATAATAATTAAAAAAAAACTAATTCAAATTAAAAAAAATATATGTATAAGTATATATAATAACTGGGCAAAAATTAACATATGACTAGGTAAAGAATATTAAAATATAGGTTTTAAGTATATTGTAATGAAATACTCTGTATAAGTTATTTTTTATAAGTTAATTATTATTTATTTGTTAAGAGATTTGAATAACATACAAATTTTGTCATTTTTGAATTTTATAAACAGAGTTTATTATTATAAGTTTAATTTAAAAGTATTTATTGAGAATAATTAGTGTATAAAATATTTAAATCAACAATTGTGGAGTATAAAAAAAATCTTATTTGTATTATCATATCATTATTCTAATATGAATGATTATTATTTGTATAATAAGTAAATAGAAAAAGTTAAATTTTGGAAAGAATATTAAAGTAAAGTTTGCTGTATAATTAAAAAGTAAATGGCAAGTTTGTCAAAAGCGATTAAAAATTTTTTTATTCATTAATCAAGTAACAAAATAAAATTAATTTTGGGAGACGACAGTTGAATAAAAAATAATAAACAAGTCAATTTTTTACAAAAAAAAGAGGTTATTGTCAGAATGAATATAGTTTTTGTAACAGAATTTATGGAATGATGGAAAAATAGTGTATAATAAAAATTATACACTGATGAATATAAAATGTTATTCAACTAAAGTTTATGAGCAAAAGCAACTAACAGAAAAGGACCAATAGCAAAAGAACGTAAGGAGTATATCAGGTTAAGAAGAGGTAATTAGAAGAAGTGATTAGTCAATGTAAGAGATAAAATAGGTGCAGAAGATTGGCGTGAAAGGCGAAATTAGTGTTTTCTTTATTTTTTGTTTGCAATGTTTATTATTTTTTTTTATATAGAACTCACCCCAAAAATTGGAGATACGAAAAAAGTTCATAACAATAATGGATAATTACAACAGAGATTGTCCTGTTGGCTCTGCCAGTGCCATTAACATAGTTCACAAAAAAAAAAAATCCTGCTCGATAAAAGTGAGTCAATGAATTGTTTTGTAATGGTATCAGGTTTCTTTTGGTTTCGTATTTACAACTGTTCGCAAATTATTTGAGAAGTGCGCAAAACAAGTTGCGTAGTGGTATATATTTATTAAACCGATTCCGAACTAACTGATTCTAGGAACCGAAAACTAAAACACTAATTAAAATCTTCTTTTTTATTATCTGGCCTCTGTTAATCTAGTTTATTTTATATTACAAAAAATACAAGAATATTTTATATTTATAGGTTATCCAACATTAATAGCATAAAATTCTCTATTATTTTAGCATATAAAAAATACTAATTTAATATGGAAACCGGTAAGTTATTCAGAATGTTAATATTTTGGAAAAATACAAAGAACTTTGTTTTTGTTTCCTTCATATACATTTTTCTATTAAAATGTAATAAACGTTTTAATAATGTATAAAGCTTGAATATATATTTATTTACAACTACTTTTTCTAAACACTTATTTGTCATTATAAATGTTCATTTCATTTTCCATTTAAAGTATTAAATATAATTTTTATTATGTTTTTTTTTCCGAAAGTTTATTTCATGAAAATTGAAATGTAACTTGTTTTCCAACAAATTTTCAATTTCCGTTTAACACGAAGCTAAAGGAAATAAAGATAGTTCAAAGATAAATTAATACTGGAGATGAAGATGACGTTCTTCGATCAGGTTCTAAAATCAATAAAAATATTCTTGCAGAAAATTACATTAATTTGATTTAACACCTTGAATGTAATTTAAAATTTAATTCTATTACAAAGAAAGAGATTTTGATCACCATTTGGAAAAGATTCTTATTAAGCTTTTTTTTTAGTTATACCAATTTAGTTTATTACATATTGGTGTTTTTTAAAAGTGAGAAATTTTTTTTGGTCATAACTTTTGAACAGTAAGTTCGATTTGTCTTATATTTTGGTAAAACGTTACACCACGATCACTTACTTAACTGATTTATTCATGCTAGAAAAAAATCAGTTCTTATCTTAAAAAATTAGTTAGTTCTGTTCCTATATAAAATTTCAACCTGTATACGGTTTATAAAAAGTGTAATAAGGATTATACAAATGTACACAAATAGACAACACATTTAATCAATTTCTAATCAAAACGTCAAATTGACTATAAATTTAAAGTTTAGCAACTGAGCCATAGATTTCGAAAATATAAGTTTCTATATTTTTAATAATACAACCGTTTTAGTTAATTTCTAGAGTCGGCTTTCAAAAAGTACAAGCTGTTTTGAATAATACTAAAACATCGCCCTGTATAAATTTTCTTTAGTGATTTATCGGTATTGTCATTTTATCAAATTCTCGTTTTAGGTTGTATTATTAAAAAAATAGCACGAGTTGTGGTGGTACTAGTATTTAAAAATTAAATTTTTGTACCAATATTAAATTTTTGCAAGAAAAGCTATATTTTTTTTTAAATTTATGATTAATTTTGCTAAACTTTTAATGAATTGTCAAATTTGATGTTTTTATTAGAAAATGGGAAAAAAATAATAAAATTTCACTATAAGACGATAATTTTGTTCATGTTAGAATAAATTTTACCCAAACTGGAATAATTTCACCATCTGCGTATAAATTTCACCATAAAGCGATAATTTTCTTCATGTACAATGGAACACCCGGTACATTTCTACTTATTTGGATTCTACGACTTCAAATACGCAAAGACGTCATTTTTATTTTATTTTTGATTTTGTTTTATCCAGCCTAGGTGGTCATGATTTTGTCTAAAATACATATAATTAAACTAGGATTACCTAAAAAGTCTCAATTTTGTAAATTATTTATTTTTGTTACTTTTATTAAACATTAAATTAAATACAGTTTTTTAACTAAAACTGATTTTTTTTAAATGAATCACTATTAAAAATTGTTCACTCTATTACCATTAAAATTATATACAAGTATTTTTTTCTCAAATAAAGGAGAAATGTTTTTTTTTTAAATTTCGATAAAATATTATCCTTAAGACATCCTTATTCGTCATATTTTAAATAACTATTGAGACTTTTTAAGTAATTTTAATTTGATTATAAGCAATTTAGACTAACTCATTACCATCTGGGATGGTGCTATTTTTATTTTATCAATCTAAGTGTTTTTTGTTTTTAAGAATGAAATTGCAATTCATTCAGCAATTCATAGTATTCATATAAAAGTGCAAATTTGTGCTAGAGCGCTTGAATCAGTGATGAAAAATGCTAATTTTAAACAGATCTTAACATTTTTTTTATTAACAAAGCCAAATGTATACGTTAGGCATCTATCAGAGTAATTATTTGAAATACACTTTTTTGTGAGATAAAAAACAATGATTCGAGTCCATTTTGTCATTTTTTTTTCTTCAATTTTGTCTCAAAATTTAAAAAAAGTACTTTCTTAACCCAAAAAAATATCTTGAATTTTTTAACCACAATCCGAGTAGATTTTCTTTTGCCATACCTTGTTTTACTAACAATAACTTTAAGGTTAAACTGTTACAAATTAATACCAGGAAAATAAAAAAAAACTTGTCTATCATTATTATTTTATTAACGAAATTTTATATACAATTAATAATAGAGCACTGAGTAAAATTAAACTGTCAATTCCAATAATTAAATAATACATTTTCAATACTAAAAACTAAATTTTCAAGTACCCTTGTAGAATCATAAATCTCAGTTGTTTTCTATAGCAGCTCGGTATAGTGTAACAATCTCATTTTCAGGTGCTAACGATGGTGTTTTCGGTAGAGTTACCGCAGGCGCAGGCGGTAGGCGGCAACAGGAGGCAGTGATTGATGTTCTAGCTTCGGTAGTTTTACAAACTCGTCATCATTGATGCGATAACCGACCGATGATGGATCAGAAACTCGACATCGGTGTTAAACCAAAAATTTTAATCCATTAAAGTACTGTCTCTATGATTTAATAACTATTACAATAGAATAGACGATACATGTCATTATTTTGTATGGAGGTTATTTTTTTGTGTTATTTTTTTAACAATCAAAAATAATTCAGTGATCTTATGTATGAATAGGATCAAAATCTAATAACAACGATGGTAGTTTTTTAAGGTTATTGTAATGGAAATTGTAAAAATTAATTTGTTTAGAATAAGGTCCATAAATTTCTTTTTCTTTCGTGAATATCATAATTCCGAAATCATTTTTAATAATAGAATGTAAACTTTCTCGCTCTAGAGTTAGAATATTTATTCTGACACACTTACTTCTTATGTGTTTGGCAGGTATTTTGATTCTATATCAAGGTATAGAATGAATATTCCGTAATCAAACTAAACAACATAGAATGCCGTGGATTCCAAAATGGCTAACGTATCCCTATTTTAACTTGATAGCATTTAAAAAAATTATATAAGGTTGTCAAAAGCACCCAAACTTCGATCATCCTGTATACATTTTGTTCTTATGCCATCAAGTTGAACTTAAAAAAAGTTTAAATAAGGACATGTAGGCCGTTATATCCGATTTTATGTTGTTTAACAGCAGCAATCACTTAAAGTTAAAATATATATAATATAAGTGCAATAGGTTTTTGAAATTAGCTTCTAAGGATAAGTCTAAAAATGCAAAAAATATAGAGTGTTCCATAACAAAATAACATAACTTTAGCATGCTGTGACCTTATGAAACACCCTGAATATTACGAAATAATTTTAATATATGGAGCTTGGCTCTATCTATAATTTTTATTTAAAAATTTTTTCGTATTCCTCGAAACAAAGAAGATATCAATATATGTGAAAAATAGAAAAATTCAACAAAAAAAAATTTAATGAAAAAAAAAACGAAAAAAAAATTATGATTGTTTTTCTCTATCCTTTGTCCAATTTTCTTTCAAATCCAGAAAAGTTAAAATTTAAAGAAATTTTCATAAATTTTAAAATATAGATCAGTTCTTCTCTAGCTGTATTAGTTTCAGAAAAAAACGAATTTAAAAAGTGCTGTATGACAAAAATTAAAAACAAATGCTGGAAATTGCAGAAATTTTTTGTTTTAGAAAAAAGATAATAAAATTCCATATTTCCTTATTTATAACTAGAATAATTTCACACATTGGGTTCGCTTAAATTTAAACACTCCGTGGAATGATAATTAACCGAACTTTTCCTGTTTTTACTATTTTTCACTATTTTCCCGTATATTTACCTATTTTTTCGATTTTTCTGTATTTGCTATTTTATTTGTCTTTTTCCAATTTATTCTAATTTTCCCTCTTTGTCACTATTTTTCAATGTTTTTTCATCTTTTTTCGAATTTTTGGAAAATTTTACTATTTTTCCCCTATTTTCTCAAATCTTCGTTATTTTTCCTCATTTTTCCCTATTATTTTCCAAATTATCTCTATTATTCCCCATTTTTTCTACTTCTTTATATTCCCCTATTTTCCATTATTGTTTCCTGTTTTTATATATTTATCCCTATAATTTTTTATTATTTCATTATTCCATTTTTTACTTATTTCCCCAATATTATTACTTTTCCCAATTTTTTCCCACTATTCATTATTTTTTTAAATTTCCCTATTTTGCTCAATTTTGCCCAATGTTTCTCCATTTTTCTTTATTTTTTCCCTAATTTTCACTATTATTTGCAAATTTCTCTATTTTTCACAATTTTGCCCTATTTCTTCCTTATTTCTTTCCCAATTTTTCAATATTTTTCTCTTTTTCCCATATTTTCCCCTATTTTTTACTATTTTCTATATTTTTTCCTATATGCTATTTTTTCCTGTTTTCCATTAGTTTAAAACTGTTTTCTTTAATTTTACTTATTTTTCCTTATTTGTATTAATTTGCTGTTATTATTCGCTATTTTCCTCATTTTTCCCAATTTGTCCTACTGTTTCCCTATTTTAAACTATTTGATACTATTTTGCTCAAATTTCCCAATTTTTCAATATTCTTCCCAAGTTTTCCTTTTTTGTTCAATTTTTCTCTATTTATTCTGTATTTTTCAATTTCTTTACCAAATTTCTCTATTTTTCACTATTTTGCCCTTATTTATCATTATTTTTTACTATTTTCCCTATTTTCTTATATTTACCTCATTTTTATCTCTTTTCTCATATTTTACTATTCGTATCAATGTTTCCCTGTTTTTCCTGTTTTTCTCTATTTTTTCCCTTATTTTTTCTATTTTTATATATAAAAAAACTATTTTGAACCCAAACCTGAGAATAAGAGATTAAAAAAAAATATATCTTAAATTTAAAAAAAAATTGGTAATTTTAAATTGAGGGACCAGTTTTTCATAAAAATATATTTCTTATCAATCCAGTTATTTTGTTTTGCATATACTCTTTCCCCTGTTTTCACTTCAACTTTATTATTATTTATTATTAAACAAATAAAAGTTCAATGCTAAAAAATATTCTAACAAAGTTAATAATATTTATTAGCTTTATTTATAATAAATGAATTACAGCAAATATTTCATGAAAATATTCATAAATACATCTACTGAAAATACTAAAGTGGACGATTCAATTGACGTTTTATTATTAAAAATAAAAAACAGCAGCAAAGTCATTATTATGCAGAGTCAAGCATCTGCTGAAGTGTGAAAAAGGATATGAATATAAAATAAAAGCATCAGAGAACTAGCATATGAATAAAAATTAATAGAACCGACTCTCGGGTGCCGTATATTATAATACAAAATTTTTGCATACATGGGTATAGGATCAATAATCACAAAATCGTATAATTTTCATTATTCAATAATTCTATTAGTAACTCAAATATGTTTATGCACTAAATTAAAGTAACTTGTGATTTAGTAGGTATAATATTATTTCTTGTAATCAATCACAAAGTCTTCTAAATTTTGTGATTGACCAATTTGTTATTAGTGAATTATTTAAATGAAGTTTGTATGTCAACAATAATTGCTTTATATTATTTCGCGTCGGTAAATTTACTATTCCATTTCCAAACTTTGTTCCATTTATAGGGTCTCTATATAATAAATTACTATGCCAAAATGTACATTATCAAATTGATTAAACAATTTTCCACTTCATGATCTAACAATCTGGGTGCTCAAGTAAGATTACGAAATTTTCCGGTGGTCAGGTTGTAAACGATCATCCCTCCTATAAGTAGAATTTATCAGTTCCGGCTGAAAGAAACAATAGGCAGTGGCGGAGAATCATTTAATTTTAGGAGTATTGTATAGAACTAGGAATATTTTAACATAACTTAATAAGTTTTAAAAAAGAGGAAAAAAATGGTGCATGAAACAATAGTGGCAAAAACATAGAAAAATTATGCGAAAACACAATTTTGAATAATAAATGAGGTAAATATAATAGTTGTCACAAATTGGGAGAGAAGAATTTAGTTTTAAAATAAGAGTCGCAAAAAATGGGACTAAAAAATCTTTTAAAAACTGTAAAAAATAATTAAGAAATATTTTCATAATTTAGAAAAAATCCTAAAATCCAGGGAAATCAGAAAAAAAAATGGGAAATGAATTGGGTCATAAAACAATAGATGAACAAAAGATGGGAAAAATGGTGAAAAAGACATAAGTTTGAAAAAGTGGAAAAAATGGGATAAAAGCTAATAGTTGCAAGAAATATGGAAAAAAAATCTGTCATAAAACAACAGATGCAAAGAAAGAGACAATATATGCAAAGAAAGAGGGGATAGTGTGGTAAAGGAGAAAAAATTGAGGCTAAAACAATAGATTCAAAAAAAGAAGAAAAATCAGGTAAAAAACGAAAGTTTGAAAAAATTGAAAGAAAATGGGAGCTAAAACAATAGTTGTAAGGAAATGGGAAAAGGGTGAAAAAAATGATAGTTGTAAAAAATGGGGGAAAAAATTGGGTCATAAAACAACAGATGCAAAAAAGAGGGAGAAAAATGAAAGATTGAATAAAGAGGAAAAAAAATTGGGTCATAAAACAATAGATGCAAAAAAATTGGGGACTAAAACAATAGTTGTAATAAAATGGGGAAATAATCGTGACAAAAATAATGGGGGAAAAAATTGGATCATGAAACAACAGATGCAAAAAGAGGGAAAAAATGGAGTAAAAACTATTGAAAAAAGAAAAAAAATGGATCATAAAACAATGAATGCAAAAAAAATTTAGGACTTAAACAATAGTTTTAAGAAAATGGGGAAAGAATGGTGAAAAAAATAATAGTTGTAAAAATGGGGGAAAAAAATTGGTACATAAAACAACAGATGCAAAAAGAGGGAAAAATGGGGCAAAAAATACAAGATAGAAAAAGGAGGAACAAAAATTCAGGGCTAAATAAATAGCTGTAAATAACCGAGGAAAAAAGGTGATAAAAATAATAGTTGTAAAAAAGGGTTAAAAAAAAAATTGTCGAAAAACCCTAATTTTGAAAAATGTAAAAAAAAACAAATGAGGCAAAAAATAATAGTTGTAAAAAAAATTGAGGCATAAAACAAATTGTATAAAATAGATAGAAAAATGGAGCAAAAAACATAAGTGGGAGAAAGGGGCAAAAAACGACAGTGGAAACATAGTTAGCGAAACGTACGTTAAGTACAAAGTTATAGAGCACAAAATTTCCTTTAACTTTTATATTTAACTTTTTTTGATTCCCTTTAGGAGATCCTAATTGTAGCAGTGTTCTAAATAATGTGCGCATGCGCCCGCTTATTTCATTATCAACATTGAAATATCAATTTAGTAGATGTATTAACCGTCAGATTGCGATATAAAATTTGTTCAGTAATTTAATTTGTAATTAAAATAATCCTATTCTCTATAGCCGAGCCGGGAAACTTGTGGGGTGACACAGCCGATTTTTTTTAAATATTTTTGAAATTTTTGATTAATTTTTAATGTTTTTAGAAAAGTTTAATTTTTTTTAAATATTTTTAAATAAATGAATAATTTTGTTTTTTTAAATTTTCGATATATTTTAAAATGTTTGACATTTTCACTTTTTGAAATTTTTAATTTTTCGGAAAAAATTGTAAAATTTTAAATTTGCCGAAATTTTTAATATATATTCGAAATGGAAAGATTGCAAAATTTGAGATTTTTCGAATTTTTTTGATATATTTTTGAAATTTTCGAATGATTTTTTAATGTTTTTTGAAATGTTTAAAATTTTTGAAATATTTCTAATTACATCAATAATTTTGTTTTTCAAAATTTTGGACATATTTTAAAAATGTTTGAATATTTTGACATTTTCACTTCTTTAAATTTTAAATTTTTCGCTAAAAATTGTAAAATTTCAAATTTTCCAAAATTTTTAGTATATATTCGAAATGGAAAAATTGGTTGATTTGAGATTTTTTTCATATATTTTTGTTAACTTCTTAATGTTTTTTGAAATGTTTAAAATTTTTGAACTATTTTTAATATATTGATAATTTGATATAACTTAGTTGTTTCCTATAGAAATAGCTTATTAAACAATCTAGTAACAATGGTAAATATTATATCATTAGAATAATAATTGCCATAAAAAATCACATTCGGTTTTTGATTTTTTTTAAATTTTGACAATGCTGTAATTGAAGTGTCTCAATTACCACCAAAAAATAATTAGTTTAAATTAGCACCGACACAATTTTGGATGAAAACTTAATTAAAATCGGTTCAGTAGTTTATTCCAAATCACTGCACTGTAATCCGGACACCCACAATTATATTTATTTGGACTAAGTAAATAGTTAAATTCTAGATTTTTACCATATCACAAAACTTGTTTTTAATTAAATGGTTATAAACTATGTAGTGGGGAAATAGATAAATCTGAGTTTAAAATTAAAGTAGTAGAAATAAATACGTAATACAAAACGTATACAGTGTAAATTTTTTAGTTTCATACCTATATATAAATTTATATTATGAATCTTCTGATTTAACAAATTTAAAAAACACTATTGATATAACATTATTTGATTTAAATGTACAACGTGTCCAAAATCTTTTTTTTTGTTGAAAAGTGAAAGAATTTTCATTTTTCTCTAAATGCAAACAAAAATTTTGATTTTTGGTATATACTCTAGATAACTCACAATAACAATAAACTTGGGACACAATATATATATATAACTAATAAAAAATTTTATTTTTGGTATACGCCTTACCAGATTTTACAACTTAAAAACATTTTAAATTATGGGGACATATTGTATAAATATTACAAGAATTTTTTTGAAAACTCAATGTGGGATACACTATACATATTGAGACGATTTTTTTTTATTATACCGTATCCAAATTTAAATTTTTATCACAAAAGAAATAATTATAATGCAATAAAGGAAATTAAGTAAATCAAGTCATATTAATTTTTAAATATAGGAAAAGATATTTTAATTAAAATTAATATTATAAAAATTAGATTACCTGGTTAGAAATTATAAAAAGGATATAATGTATAAAATTTTAATTTTAATTATAAAACTTCTCATTGGTGGAATTTTTTGTCCAAATGTAAAAATCAATGAAATTGACCGATCATGGCAATTGGATTTAAAAAACTTTCATCTTAAAATAAAAAGAAAAAATGTTACGCCTACCTTCTGACAATTCCCAAAAATGTATTATAATGAAACAATAAACAGTTTTTCTATTATCACAGTTTAAATGTTCTATTAATGGAAATAACTGCCATGAAAATTTGACATTAATTTTCATAACTGCTTATTTTTTCATAATTTATGCTTCCTGCAAAATAAAATTTGTAAATATTTATAACAAATATTGTTACAAGACTGCCAAAAGTGACGCATGCTACATTTTAATATTTAAAATAACTTCAAATATATAAATCAAACAGAAAAAAGTTATTTTTTGTTAAACCTTTATTTGTTTTATAACATTTTTGTGTTTTATGACATATATTTATTAAATGTATAAAATAAAGTATTTTTTTCAATAGTTAATTTTAATTCAAATGAAATAAAATAACTACTATATTTCTGCCATTATAGACATATCTACTGAAAATCTATAAAGCCCCTTTGACCACACGGATTGAAATATAAACCCGGCCTTTAATGTAAACATTTAAAGCAAATTTTATATGCTCACAGTAAAATCTATATCTGGATTATGGTACAAACTATGGCCTGATGCTGTAATTAATTAAATTTTGATGTAGTCTTGCTATAACTAGTATACATACATAATAATAATGGTTTGATAAACTTCTACATTCAGAACATTATAAAGTATGATTTTAGTAACTTTTAGTAATTACATTAATATGTTTTTCTCTTATATTGGTACGAGTTAAATTTAATATATTGCTAATTGACTTTAAAGCGTAGCTTCCAATATACTGCTAGGGGTTGCCTAATCAAAAACTTTTACAAATTCTATAATTACATTATCCTATCAGTTAGAGTAAGTGCAAACGTTTTTCAGAAGATACACTTTTAAACTTTGATGTACTCTCAATCGAGTGCCTCTAAAAGCATATTCATGGCTTCTAAGTAGCACCAAAAAGCCCAACTTTTCCAAATATGCAATATTAAACTTTATTATTGACTTTAAAATGGTCCCATTTCATTGAAAATAAAAAAATGTTAGACACACACACACACGTTTTTTTAAAATTTTAAAATGTGTTCGATATTTAGAAATAATATTAATTAAAAGTTAAATAATATCTACAGGGCGACTTAAATATTGTCAAAAATAGTGTCAATACCAAGAGTACTGTATAGAGCCTTCAAACCATCAAAATAGATGGGCAAATTATTGAGTGAAAATCAGAAACAAAATACCCGAGACTCATCCTAGACACCAAACTGCTTTGATATAAGCACGAAAATGAAGTAGTAACTGATGCGGAAAAAAACTGATGATGCAACCCAAAAATCTTACGGTGGGCACAACTGTTGTAGATTCAGTAGATCTCTAACTTCTATCTGATATTCTGATACGATTCTAGGTATTGGGACCTTAGTTTTTGGACAGCAGTACATTCTGAGAGGGATCCGTGCAAAATATTCCAAAGTTATATTTTAAAACTGTATTTAAAAAATGATATACAGTTGGCAAAATAGTAAAAACACAAACAATGAATTTGTCAACAGGATACAAACATAAAATATAAACACAATAAGATTTTTTGTCAAAATGAAAACCGTATTTTCACGAACCAGTAACTTATCATAAGCGAAATTGAACAAACTGTACAACCTAATGTTGTACAACCGTACAATATCGAACCGTAAAATGGCAAACCCTTATTTCATCTCAAAGAGGAAGTGCGAAAGTGCGCTAAATTTAAATTTTATTTTAAACGTCAACGTCACTATTATAGTACAGTTTAAATAGTGAATTATCTGTTTCACACTAAGATTTTACTTTTAGAACCTTAGTTACTTATTTATCTAATCAGAGGTATTTGAAATAAAATTTGAATTTCGCGCCCTTTCGTACTTCCTGTTTGTGCGGTACCTATGAGAGTATGTGGAGATGTGCAGATATTCTCTTAGCGGGCAACTCCCTGTTAGGACTCCTGTTATTAGGTGAAGTTTGTTTTTACTCAGGTTGATGCATTCTGTGAACCTCTTCTGGTTAAAGTTTCCCAGAAGAACTTTCAATTGTCTCATTCCTTGTAGACTGCTTTTTTTATTTCTACTTCTCTTTTTAACTGATCACACAAAAGGTTCAGGTGTTTCAGTTCATTTTTTGTCGAGTTTATCTGCTATTTCGTTTCCCTCCACGTCAGTATGTCCCGGAATCCACAGGAGGATAACTGTATTATTCTTGATAGCTCATTTAATTTTTCTAAGCATCTCCTTGGCCATCTTAGGGCTGATTACGTATGAGCTCAGCGCTTTGATGGCTGCTTGACTTTCCGACATAATGACAATTTACTGCCTGTGGAATTTCTTTTCGACGATGATTAGACATACTTTTCAATATCGTATATTTCCGTTTGAAAAATATTTGATGATTTACACAAACTTTTGAAGCGTCTGGTACTAGGCCAATATACTCCTATTCCAGTGCCCTCTGATGTCGTGGACCCATCAGTGTACCATTTAATGGGATTTCCGTAGAGGCCAGTAATGATGTCCTTGACCCATTCACTTTTGGGACCAAACTTTGTGCTGAATTTTATACTTTTTTGGTATCTCGTCCTGAGGCATGTCCCAGATGTGTCCCTCTCTGATACGGAAACCGCGTTAAAAAATATTGATTCCCTCTCGGCCCATCCTGCATGTTATTCTTTTTGCCATATTCTCTACTTGTTTGGGCAGAGGTGTGAGGTTGAGGATTACCTTTGTTTTTTCCAATTTTTCATCATTTCTTCTTATTTTTTCCTCTTTTTCTCAATTTTTCGCTATTAATCGCTATTTTAATTTATTTTTCGATATCTATCTCTTCTTTTCCATATTATATTCTGTTTTTCCATATTTTTTATTTTTTCAGTATTTGTCTCTAACTTCCCTGTTCTTCCAATTTCCCCCAATTCTTGCTGTTTTTCATTATTTTTTACTGTTTTCCCTATTATTATGTATTTTTCCATATTTTTTGGTCTGCGAGGTTTTGTTGGGGTTGATGTTTAGTCCCGTCGATTGGCACCATTCTTTTATCAGGTTAGGTCCCCTTATGTTTGCAAACTTGGCTCTGGCCATTATGACTATGTCATTAACATATCCTTATCAGGATATACTGAGGTCAGTAAAAATTTGGAGGAGTTTGTCTAACATTAGGCGTTACATAAGGGGGGATGCCTGGATGAGTGTAATAAAGTACCATTACAAAAAGGAGAACGACGATCCGGATATGTGGATTAATCTGGGAAAAAGAATATTTTGGAGACCCGTTAACTAGTCATAGTTGTTGTTGCTCAATGTGCAACGTGGCTTGGTAATTTTAGGCGTCCAGTAAGAGATTAAGTAATTTCCGGTGGACATACAAGAACACCGGAATAATAAAAAATAAAAGGAAGGTAAAATACAATTGATTGTGCGAAACATCGATACTAGCCGCATTGACGAAATAGGAAAATGGTGGAATCATAATAAAGTGACAACTAATTGGAGGTAGGAGTAGGCGCAAAATTAGATAATTATGTGTTTAAATTAAATGATTGCTGATTTTTTAAGAATACTATTGTTTTTTACGTTAAAAAATTTGGTTAATAAATTATTTAATTAAAACCAATATTTAGTACTATCATTAACTACTTAGCCGAAACGAAATTTGTCTTATATTTTTTATAAGTAATATATTATTGCCAGTTTTAATTTGTAAGTTTATTATTTATAAAAATCACATTTTTTTATATTTTATCTACTGCAGTCCTTGTGTATTCGATTCCAGAATATCCGTCGATTTATTATCCTCACAAATTTTATCTAGGTCCTAGTCATTTTACGATTTCTTTTATCACTTTTAATTTTGTTTTTATGGCTATTTTTTTAATTTCTTTCAATTCGTCTTTTCTTTCTTGGCTGGAATATTTTTTATAGAGGTAGAGTTAAGTATTTCTGAATGCTGCTTTTTGACATAATTTTTTATTTTAATATTTTGATCGGTTAGTACAGAATATAGGCTTAAAAAATTAAATTTATATTATATTTCGAAACTATTTTGGTTCTTGGATATTTCGGATATTTTTACTGAATTATTTCACAGACTAATATTTTTTTTGTTATTTTTTTTAATCAAATATAATATATATTATTGTGATTATTTGACTCTTTCTTAGATATTTGGTATTTGTTGATATGCTATTTTAGAATTTCAGCTCAATCATACTTGATAATAGTTTTTTTTTTAAATATTTTGTAATGATGTGATATCTCTAATTTGGGGTGAGTTCTATGAAAGAAAATAATCAACTTACAAAAAATTTCTCACAAAAAAAAAATATAAATTGGATGTAAATCTTCAAAACTTCCAATTCTCCAAAAAAAAAAAACAATTTCCACATTCTTCTTTTATTGCATACTCCAAGTTCTGCCAGTGATAATGGTTTAACTTTCTTCTCCAGTGATTTACATTTTTTTTTTCATTTGTTTGATCATTTTTTATCTATGAAATAAAATTCATTTTCTAATACAATTTGTATATAATATCATTTCTTCCTTTACAACATTCAAAATTCTTCGGTATAAAACATAAAGATAATTAAAAAAAAAAAATTATCTAACTTACGGTTGTTATTTTTTTTCCTCTGTTTTTCTGCAAATTAAAAATTTTCTTACTAGATTAAAAAAAAATTTAAATCTTGCCCTTTACCGAATTAATTAAATTTTCTTTAAATATCATTTCCCAAAGTTTTTTTTTTATTTTCATACCAATGATAATAATAATGATGTAACAAAAAATAAAAATAAAATTCTTTATACTTCACAATTGTTGATTCCGAACATCTTATATATCAATTACTATTAATAAATTCTTAAAAATCAAACTTTTTTTAACAATAAACTATGTTTATAAAATTCAAATAAAACCCTTGTGAATTTATATTAGCATTGTTCGCGGGTGCAATTCCAAACCAGTTCAGGAACTATTCGCATGCGTTTGCGGCTAAAAATTTTTCTGAATTATAAATAATAGTTCCCAGTTCCCGGATTATAGCGAACCGGTTCATTATTGATTCAGAATCAGTTCAGGCGGTCCTTGTATTTTTGTTAGTACTGAAAGTTCGGTTCGACTACTCATGCGCAATATCGATCTTAAATCTTAATCTTTAGTTGTCTGCTGTTTTTTTTTATTGATTTTTGTGCAGAGATATGTATAATTATAAAAAATAATAAATAATATGATACAATAAAACTGTTTTTGTTTTGTGTTGTGTGGTGTGATGTAGGGGAGTGTAGGGTGTAGCAAACGGGACTCTGTTTTAATAATCTAATAAATTATAGTAAATTATACATATTTAGGTTATAAAACTTTAAAAATAAGAATAAGATCAGACAATAACGTGTGTGGTCTGATATTCGACAATTCGACGTTTTCGTTGGTTCCGAAATCGTTCGTGGTAAAATAAAATCATAACTAGGCATGCGCTCTTCGTCAGTTATGAATTAGTTCGGAATCGGTTCAGAATCTGACCCGCGAACAAAGCTATTATGTTCTACCAGGATGTGGGTCAGCATTAAAATTTCACCGCATGCGCAATAATGGTTATATTTATTTGATATTATACTTTGAAGTAAGTTCATAGTTTGATCATAGTCGGTTGATCGTGATGATGTAATTTTTATTTGAAACTTGTTTTGGAATTTTTCTTTCATATCTTTTAAAATTTAGCCCCATTTCTACATAGTTATAAAGGTATATATCTCCAGCTAATTGCTATATTTCTTTGCAAACTCCCTTTCTAACTCCCGTAGTTAAAATATTTTATCGTATGTATTTCCATATAATAAATTTTTAATTAGCCTGAAAAATTGTTTAGCTAATTTTAGTAAGTGTAAATTTTAAGGGAAAATAATTTTTGCTGCACTTAATTCTTTGGTATTCTTATATTTCAATGTCCTTCTTTTTTTATGTTTGATTAATATGATGCTTATGGCTTTGCTGATCCTCCCACTTATTATTTCATCTAATTAAGGATTGTTTTCTTACAAAATATATATCCTACGGCTCTGAAAAAAAAATGTTACAACAAAGAAAAGAAAATGCTGAATATTATTTTTAAGGTATACCGGGTGGCGAAAATTTCATTGCAATGTATTGCAATCTCGGAAATCGTATAAGAGATACGAAGTCGGTTAAATGGAACAAAATTTTCTCAATTTGAATCCTAATCGACTAGTGCTTTGCATTCCCAGATATCAGGGACGGTTTTCATAATAATTGATAAAAACCAATATTGCACATTTTCTATTTAATGCTCCAGTGCTTTTATTTGACCAATAGAAAAAAAGTGCATAAATCTTGTTTGTTTGTATGAAATAAAATAATGTGTTTTCTTTAGATTCTTTTGTATTATTGACTGTAGATAATGTACAGGACCGTATTTAAAAATGAACTAGATGTAATACATAGATGAATTCAGGAAATAAAATTCTATACAAAAAACACATAAAAAGTGCAGGTCCGTATTTGAGAATAAAAAGTTGTGGGTGAATTTTTAAACAGAATTATCAAATTCGTCCTGGACAAAATGACTGTAAAGTTTTGATTTCAGCATTTAGAAAATATATTTTTGGGAAGCAACAATAATTAATTTTACTAATATTTAATTTCAATTAATATTACTTAGGGAATGTTGTATTTCTTTAAGGCGTAATTTGTTTGATACTTTAATGTAGTCCAACGGACGAAACCCACACTTATGTATTTCTGTCGAAATGCAAGAATATTCTATCTGAAAGAAAAACACGAAAATACGAAATCACTTGTTTATAAGACAGTATGTCTATTTTGACTCGAAACATTTCGAAGACCCAATTAGGCGAGGTAACATACGATAACAGGGATGTCAAAAGAGGACCAATAAAAGAGGCATTAGAGCAAACGATTTTTTTTTGTAAGCGAATGAATTCTCTGCTTGTATTGGAAAAACATGAAGGTTGGCCAATTATCTCTTAGCCTTTTGTGCTCATGTATACTTAGAGAAATTTTATAGAGACTGAAATGACGATCGTTATGTAAATTGCTTTAATACTATGTATAAAAGCAGATTTTGATATTTGTTTTGCATCGTTTTTATTAAATTTTGATTGATAATTTGTACGACCATAGATAAGATATTCTGAATAAATATATATAAATTAAACAACTGGTTTGCAAAAAATTAAATAATTTAATTTATTATTATGTATTTGCATTGCCATAATATACAAAAAACATTCATTTAAAATTTATTTACTAGAATTTGCCCTTGTGTAATGTTGATTATACAATTTTTTGACGAATCTGCTGTATGTGCCCCAATAAAATGTTTACTATTTTTTTAATTATTATTACCAAACTGTTCGGTTTAAAAATATGTATTTTTATTTATATAATACTTTCTTTATGTATAACTTATGGTACGACAATTATTTATTGATATATCAGGTACTCTTATATTTTATGTTATTTGTCTTATTTTTCTATTTTATGCAATTTTATTATGACTTTATTATGACTGTACTCTTATTACATACCATGTGTTTTTATGTTAACGTTACAATAAAAAGTACAAGTAAAAAATTGTGATAATTATTATTTATAAACATTAAACAGATATTAACGTACAAATTGTATTAGGATTAAATTATGGAGTTTGCTTATAAGTGAAACAGAAAAAACATTGCATTTGCAAAATCAAAAATATGAATAAAATTGAAATTTAAACAGTGTCGTACAAAATAGGGAGGATTAAGGGTCATATACTGCTGCTATACGCCACTGCAAAAGTCAGATTACTTTTGGGCAGTTATGTGTAGTTTAGATAAATTCAATTATCTACCAAGTTTGGTAAAATAATATATTATAATTTTAACATAAGGAAAAAAAACATTATGCCCTCTCCAGGCGACCCTCCCTCACTTTCTCTTCCCTCCTGTCTCTTTCTACAATATGATGATAAGATTTAAAAAGAATTTGTTTTTATTTAGATCTTTTTATACAATTTATAATTAACTAGTTTATATTTAATTTTTAATAAATGAAGATAGAGAGAGAGATAAAGAGAAATTCATTTTTCCGATTTTTGTTTTGTTTTTTGTTCGTTTTGGTCCTCATTTTTTACTTTCCCGATCCCATCAAAGAGAAAGTATAGTGAACGAGCAAAAAAAATCTAGATATCGATGGTATGAAGGGTCGGTAGTGTGCCTCGAAAGCGACCATTAGTTTTTAGTTTAAATTGGTACAGTATAAGGTCCTCAAGACCGACATTGATTAAATAAATATGAAAGATTTTTTTGCCTTTTTTTAAATTTTAAGAACAAGCAATAAGCTTAAGTGCAAAATGTTCTAAAATAATCTTTTGCAGCATAAAATTTCCTAAAATTTTTGTATCAAACTTTTTCCAGAATTTACAAAAGTTGCGCCACCAGAGAGCGTGCAAAATTATATATATATATATATATATATATATAGGTTTTCCACAGTTTTTTCAAATTTTGAGTACAAATAATGCACTTTAGTGCTAAATGTTCTAGTGCAAAGTTGTAGAGCATAAAATTCCCTACAACTTTTGTATCAAACGTTTTCCCGAATTTCCAATAGTTTTCACCCTATAATTTTATGAGTTCCTAATTGTAGCGGCGTGCTAAATAATGTGCGCATGCGCCCGCTTATGTTATTATCAACATTTAAATATTCACCGTCGGATTGCTATTTAAAATTTATTCTATAAATTAATGTAAAGCAATATTTTGTAATTAAAATAATCCTATTCTCTATAGCCGAGTCGGGAAAATTCTGGGGTGACACAGCCGATTTTTTAAATATACTAACACATGGAAAAAAATAACCATTTCCATGAATTTTATTAAAATTTATAATTCGTTTATTGAGTAAAAGTAAAAATTAAGCAAAACACTTGAATTTGAAAATAAATTAAGTGTGCGCTGTAAATATTTCGATACAGTATTTTTAAAAATCATAATTTTTTACTTAAAAACAATAAAATCTTACACACAAAGATAAATTCCACCTCCACCAACGCGACGGCGCGATATAATTTCCAAAAAAAAAATAGTCGACTATGGAATAGTTTAACAAGTCCGAACAATTCCGGTAGTAGTGTTAGTTAAAGCGTTGAATAAACATTTACGAAATTGATATAAAAATTGTGTTTAGTGATTTTGAAATTTGTAAATTATTGAAGGTATATTTTTACGAATTTCTTTATATTTATATTTTTTATGGGTTTAAAATACCATAACGCAAATAGAAATACCAATTAAAATTTTTTTTATAAACTTTGAATTTTCTCTACAGTAATTATAACTGTTTTACAGGAATATTCTTTTATTTTTGTAGCACTTTCTATATTTTATTATTATTAATTATTTCCGAGATCAATTTAAAAAAATGTTTTCAATAGGAATTTTAATGGACAATTAAAATTTTATAAATGTATAGGAATAATTTTTTTTCCGGTTTATTTTTCTGTTACTATTTTTTTTAATAATATGAATAAAAAATTCCTATCTCAAGTTTTAAAAAATTATGATTATTTAGACCCTCTTATTTATTAGTAACATGTTTTCTTTCTTTTTTTTTCAGTTAAAATAAAGTGCAGTGAGAGAAGAAAACTGAAGATAGGAGCTTCATCATAAAGGTAACATTTATGTAATTTTTTTGGTAATGGTTAATGATTTATTGATAACAAGTACACGAATTTTCCCATACTGTATTTATGAAAATTTAATTTTTTTTATTTATTTTTTCTGAATTATTATTGTGTTTTGTTCCAGTAATTTTGGAGTTTTTCAAAAAAATAAGCAAAATTCCTCTTGACTCATATTTTTTGGCACATTAAATATTTTTTTATTTTTTCGCGATTTTCTATTGTTTGAAAAAAAATTTTTACCTTCCAAATATTTACCTAATTTCAATGACTATTTATTTAAAAAAAGTTTAACAAGATTTTTCAGTAATTTAAGATTTTCATAAAAATTTCACTTGGAAAATTAAATAATTTCTTTATTTTTTTTTCATTATATCGCATTATTTATCAAATAATAAACTAATTTCCCTCGGCTGCATTTAAAAATAACGAGTTATTTTTTTCTAGTCCTCCCAATAAAAAATATTTTTTTAATAATTTTAGATTAGAAAAAATAAACAAATTTTTTTCATTCTATTTTCGGCAAAATATATAATGTGTTTTTACAATTGTCTTTTGTTTTGAATACATTGTTTAAAAAAAAATTAATTTCCGAAAAACGAATTAATTTCTCTTTTTTTAATTTTCCTGTAATTTTAACATATTAGATTTTAAATAATTTCTTATTTTTTCGAAATTTTCTTTTGTTTTGACTACATTGTTTAAAAAAATGTTGATTTTCCAAATAATAAACTAATTTTCCTCCCTTATATTTTACTTGCCCGACCCACCTCCAAGAAGGGAGAGTATTGTGAACGAGCTAAAAAAAATGAAACTATCCATTTTGAGGTCACCTGAGATGAATAAGACCATTTCCAGACGTAAGTCTGTCTGTCTGTCTGTGTGTATTCTTCTACGATAGAGGCCACACTTTTATTCCGATTAGTTTTTGTACATTTTAATTTTTTGAGACTCTATAAATATTTTGAGATTTTATGAGATTTTTAAATTTTTTTAGATTTTTTGAGTTTTTTTGAGATTTTTTGAAGTTTTTAAAGAATTTTTGATATTTTTTGAGATTCTTCGAGTTTTTTTGATATTTCTTAATTTTCTGAGGTTTTTAAGATTCCCTTAGATTTTCTTTTGAAATTTTTTAAGTTTTTTTGAGTTTTTGAGATTTTTTGACTTCTTTGAATTTTTAGAGATTTTTTGATCAAATTTTTGGGTTTTTGAGATATATACTATTCTGAATTTTTTGAGATTTGACGTTCTAAATTTTTTGTGATTCTTTGTAAATTTTTACTTTTTTTAAGAATTTTTACTTGAGATGTTTTTGAAGCGTCTAAAAATTTTTTGAAATTTTTTTTTGAAAATTTTTGAGATTTTTTGATGATTTTTTGATTTTTGAGATTTTTTATGGTTTTGGGCTATTTTACCTTTTATGAGATTTTTGAAATTTTTGATTTTTGACAATTTTTGCGCCTCTTTTTATTTTTTTCGATTTTTTCTGTTTTTTTGATTTTCATAATTTTTTTTCATGTTTTTGATTATTTCGTTTTTTTATTGTTTTTTCTGTTTTTTTTTTATTTTTTTAATCTTTCCTTATCGTTCTGTATTTTTTGTCTATTTCTTTCTTTTTTTTTTCTGATTTGTCTCATTTTTTCTTATCCCTCCGATTTATTTCGAATTATTTTAATTCTTTAAATTTTTTTTTAATTTTTTATGATGGTTATTTACGGTTTCTTTTGGTTGTTTTTGTGTTTTTCTGCAATTTTTTTTTGGATTTTTTGCCGTTTCTTGATATTTTTTTGCAACTTTTAGTTTCCGTTTTTTTGCGATTTGTATAGTTTTTTTTGCGGTTTTTTTATTTATCCAATATTATCGAATTTTTTCAAATGTTTCTAATGTTTTCTGTTTTTGTTTCTATTTTTTTTTCGATAATTTCTGATTTTTTTGATTTTTCTAATTTTTTCTTATACTTTTAATTTTTTGGTTTTTTCGTTTTTTTTTCTAATTCTTTCTTTTGTTTTCTAATTTTTTCTTATTCCTGGTTATTATCGATTTTTTTCTCATTTTCCTGATTTTCGCTGTTGTTTTTTTCTATTTGTATTTGATTTTTTTCTGTTGTTTTTTGATAAATTCCTTTAGAATGTTTTTTAACTTTTTGCCATTTTTTTCGATTTAATTCAATTTCCTTTGATTCCTTTGGATTTTTGGATTTTTTCAGTTTTTCTTTTTTTCTGATTTTTTCCTCTTTTTAAAATGTTAAAAAGTGAGAAAATAACATAAGGAACTTTGTTTCTGACTTCCCCCGACAGCACAATTTTTTTTACCTATATTGAGCAATTTTTTAATAACCAGAATGATATTTGGATTCCATGTAATTTGAACCGACAATTCTAAATTTAAGATTTAAGCTCTTTGATAGAAAATCGCCATTTTCATGTAGAAAAATTCTTTTTAATATTTTTATTTTTAAATATTTATAATATGTCTGTAGTATTTTTAAATGTTTTATTTAGAACATTTTTGTAGACTTACCAGTTGATTTACAGTTTTTAATTCTACTGCAATATTTTCAATTTAATATTTTTTTTTTATAATTTCTTGCTCCATAGTTTTCTTCTGAAGATTATAGCAATTAAAATTAAAACACAAGAGCCGATATAAAACATTTATTCAATTTAAGTGAACCACTTTATACACACATTTTAACAAATACATATGTTTCTTCAAGACCGTTTCGCGGCCATTAAGCACAATATTGTCCTAAATGTGGCGAAAAGAATGACTGAAAAGAGGCCAAATGTGAACGGGAGCGATCCCAGACCCACTTGGACATCGCCTCAGTTATTCCACGTTTAAGGTCAGTTTTCCTTCAAATTTCATCTTTAATGGACCTTAACGGTTTGTAAATTTGGGAAAAGGAACAATTCGTTTGCATTAAATAGAATAAACGATGCAACTGTATTATTTTACTTATTTATATTTTATAATATTATTATTATTATTATTATTATTTTTAATAACAAACCAGTGACACAATATAGAATAAACGGTTTCCGAGCAATTATACAGCTGACAAAAAATTATTTGGTGATATAAACATCATAAATATGTTAACCCTGAACCAACAAATCTAGAAGATAAAAAAATTAGGCTTGATCCTTTTCTTGGAAACTGAAGATGTTGCCACTTGTCAGCTACGTGTATTCTCAAGCAATAACATCCCCAAATATGTGTTAATTACCCAAGAATACACGTGACCAACCAAGTTACCAATTTGTTTCCATATATTTGTGTAGTCGAATCTAAAAACAAACTGTATTAGTATTTGATACGATAAAATTACTTACCTTGAACTATAACAGGTGTCCTTAATTTTAAATACAATAAAATAATTCTGACACGACAATCCTTCCCGGAAAATTCTTCTCCAGATAATCCTTTCCGGATAACCCTTTATACCACGACAATCTTTTTCTGAGAAAATTCTTCCTCACGACTAACCTTTTCTACGACAATCCTTCCGTAAATAATCCTTTCTTAAGACAGTTTACCCAGAATTATTATTCTTAGACTTTATCAAGACAAAATCATTTTCACCTTAGTTGTCAAGATAAAATTTTTGAATATTAGAAAATTATGTTTTTGTATGTGTATGTATGTATAGAATTTTTTTTCAAGCAATGTTTGTTAATTTCCTCCTGGACAACGAAAATATTATTAATTGTTGAGGGATTTAAAAAAATCGGCTGAATCACCCAGAACTTTCCCTGCTCGAATATAGAGAATAGGATTATTTTAATTACAAAAGACTAAACATTCCATTAATTTATGTAACAAATTTTAAATAGCAATCCGATGGTGAATAAGTCTATCGAATTGATATTTCAATGTTGATAATGACATAAGCTGGCGCATGCGCACATTATATAGCACACTGCTGCTACAATTAGGATTTGCTAAAATCATGGGTGAAAACTATTGGGAAGCATTAGAAAATTTTCCACTAAAGTACATTGTTTGTCCTCAAAATTTGGAAAAACTGCGGAAAACCTACATGAATATTTTTAGCACGCCCTCTAGTGGCGCAATTATTGGAAATTCTGGAAAAGGTTTGATACAAAAATTGTAGGAAATTTCATGCACTAAATTCTGCACTAGAACATTTTGCAGTAAATTGTATTGTTTGTCCTTAAAAATTAAAAAAAGACAAAAAATCTTTCATGTGTCTTCAATCAATGTCGGTCTAAAGGACCTTCAACTGTACCAATTTAAACCAAAAACTAATGGTCGCATTCCAGGCACACACCGACTCTTCATACCAAATTTCAGCTTGATTGGTCAAACGGTTCAGCAGTTATCGTGGAACATTACACACAGACACACAGACATACAGACAGACCATACGCTAGAAATGGTTTTAATCATCTTGGGGGACCTCAAAATAGTTTTTCCATCGATATTTCGATTTTTTTAGCTCGATCACCATACTTTTCCTTTGATGGGACCGGGAAAGTAAAAATGGTCACAATATTTTATTTTTATTTCATATAATAATAGTACAAAAAAAATAAGTTTGCATGCAAAATTTAAGATAAAAGAATAATCAGAGTAGTAATTTAAAAAGAAGATTCAAAAGAGAATATCAAAAGATACCAGCAACACATGCATGAGATAAACAGCAAAAGAAAAAGAGTAGAATGACGAAACGATAATTATTTCATTTTGAATTGAATTTTTTAACCTAAATAAATTTCTTTGAAGAGTCTAAATCCGTACAGATTATAATTATATTTAATTGTAAATTGATATACAGGGTATTTTTATATATAATGGTACTTATTTATGTTATATACATTGTGTTTCATTGGTAAATGTACGTGCGTTTAATGGAGACCTCTTTTTTTCTAGCTGATTTAAAAAATCAGTATATAGTGAAAATCACCAACTTTATAATGGGTGTTTTAATTCAATAATGTTATATTAAAATTCAGGTCCGTATTGGCAGAGTTAATAAATCTATTAACTTGAGAATCAACATCCTGTATATCCGAATTTGGTAAGTGTATTTAAAACGAGTGAAAATTTTAAACAAAATCATAAGTTTCATTATCTCGCATTTTATTCTACTATTAAAATATTTGAGGATAATCTGTGAAAATCTAATAACATTTTTACAAAATCGTTAATTGACCTTGAATTTGTGAAAAATTTTCTGCACAATGTATGTAACCTTTTAAAAATATTCATATGTTATCATTTCAAAAAACTTACTGGAAATGAAGTTTGTCCATCAATTACCATAGTTAAATTCTCTAACTAAGATATTAAAATTGAAATTCAGTCAAAAAAATGAAAATAACGTTCAAAATATTTCTTGTATTGTAGAATACTCTTGAATAAAATTTGAAACTATAAATTTACTTCGATTGTAGATAAAATATTGTGTGCAACATATACAGAAAGAAAATTTGTTGCACTCAGTATGATTGCCGCTCTTGAATTCGTCTCGAGCTACAAACTTCATGCATCGTGCAATAAATGTACACAAATAACTATTGTTGCATATTTTCTTATTATTTAATGCATATCAAGTAGGCTACAAAAGTTCTGACGTTTGATGATAATTTTGACAACTGGTGTTAGTAATTTAGTATCAGTTTAATTGATATTAGATGTTGTTATTGTTAATAACTATTGGTATGCCTTACAAGTATTCAAATAAAGAATATGAAGCATTTTCTTTAGTATTCAATTATATTCGTGGCCTTCACTATAAACCAAAGGTGGCGCCAGATTCAATCCTAAACCTGGACTAGGGCGCTAAAAGAAAGCTTGACAATGTGTAGAGCGTTACAACAGAAAACTGGATTAAAATACCAAGAAAAAAGTTAATGATAACAAGAATATCGGAGAAATAAAAGACGATTTAAAATGCTAGATGAACGGACAATTAAAAGAAATACCATACCGTATGTCAACCCGATAAAATAAAAATATTAAGAATATCGGAAAAATACAAAGTGTATATTCAACTTTACACCAAATTTTGCACTATGTGGATGATATTTTACTGCTATCCAAGAATAAAGAAAATTTAAAAAATGTTGAAACGATTTAAAAAAAAGAGTACAAAATCTACGTTTCTTTTCTTGAATTTAAAAAAGCTTGATTTAGCAGGTTTAAAAATAAATATTGAATATTCAAAGATATCACTTTTTCAAAAAGAAGAAATATTTTTGGGATACAATGATAATGAAAAGTGGGATAAAAATTGATGAAAAAATATTTTTAGGACTTTTGAATTATTATAAAGATCTAAATGAGAAAGAGTAAATAATTATTGAGTTATTAAAAAAGGATAGAAGGTGGAGATGGACGGAAGAGAGAAAAAATATGTTTTTATAGGTTTAAAACAGAAATCTACTATATATTATGTCAGTCTGATTCAGGAGATGTCAACATCATCAATTGATAATGGTATCCTCTACAATATCTGTAAATAAATGAAATTCCAACGCATAATTTTTTGAAAATCAGAGAAGAACTTGCCATCATTGGACTGACCCTTTATATCATTGGTGTGTGCAAAAATTATTATACTCTATAGTGTATTTGTATCGTCTATATGAATAATCAATACATAGTTGATTCTGTTTATATATTCGAAAAATTATCTTTACAATGGCCATGTGAAATTTAGGAAAAGTCAACTTCAGCACCCTGTATAATCTAAACCGTTTGAATTTAAAGCATTAAAGCAATGGAGACATTAAATCAGTATCATGAGTTTTACAATATATGAAAAATTCGATTAAATTCACTAAAAGCCAAGTGATGGTCCTTTAGATTACGGTCCATGTTACCCAAAAACATGCTTTGAATGGCATTGCATGATACATTACTGGATTCAGGTTAAAACGTTATTTCGAATAGTGTCATAAAATATCCAGGTCCGTATTTAAAAAAATAAATTAAAGATGGCCCGGAGAATACGAAATGTTATATTCAAAATCTACATAGTCAAATCAAAGAAAATTTACTAACGAATAAAAAATATTTTTTAGTGGTTCTGAAATTAAATGAAGGATAACTAAATAACCGTAATAATCGAATTTCTTTTTTTTGTCATATCTCTAATATTTTCGATAAGTTGTAACCGCTGGATGATTCTTTCAGAAACCCAACTTTTTCTTCATTTAACCGATCTTCTAACTATTATGATTTGGAAGTTACCAATACAATCTCATTAAAAAATGGCCGCCCTGTATATAGTGGTTGAATAGTAATATAAATTGTGAACAAATAAATTACAAAAATTTAAACAAAAGTAAAGGAATTTTTATTTTTAATAGAAAAGAAGAAACAGGAATATAGTTACGCAGAAAGACGCATAGTTGAAGAATAATTTATAAACATTCGGAAAAAAAGAGATAAAGCGTAGAAGAATTTATTTTTAGCTTATTTTTTTATTTTATTTTCCAGAGGTTTAAATCCGGCCTATATTGAAATTAGTTTGGTTGGAAATTAGAATACTAAAATGTTCCTTAATATATTCAAAGTAAATAAAGATAATAAAAACTACATCTCGTAATTAACTTAAATTATTACAAATTTCTGGTAATAAACAAATCATTTTTATGACTTAAAACATATCCAAAGTTTGTTGACTTAAACAACTTTTATTTCTTGAAAACAAACACATTTAGTCAAATTCAATTAGTTAATTCAAGAAAAAAAAATTTCAGAGTATATCTACTGAATATTATTATTATTGATTTTACGAAAGCTTTGATACATGCTTGAAATGAATAACATTTTCATTATATTGAACATAAACAAGAAGGCGAATATACACAGCTTAATGGTAATTATAATGTTGTTTCAAAATCGAGCCTACTTCCAAAACAGATTACGAAATCAATAATGATGATAGGCCTAATAGGAGCTGCCGCCGTGGCAATTAATAGCAGATATTAAAGGACAAACACAAAAGGGTCCAGAAGGGTTTCCTGCTAAAAGACGCGAAGCAAAGGTTCGAAATAACAAACAAGAAATTAATACCAGGGAAGTATACCTGATGATGGCGTTTTGTTTACATGAATGTAACAATTATGGAAATAAAGGTGTTTGTTTGAAAACGTTAAACGACTTAAAATTAGAGTGCTTGATTTGATTACATTTATTAATTTTGGATTTAAATTCCAAGATAAACTTAAAAAATATCTTACGTTTGGACTTTTAATTAAGTTAAATACAGAAAAAGTACATTATGATTGTTAATTTGTAATTACCGATTTAATGAATGATATTAAAATGAGGCATTGTTATTAATGTATTATTTCATATTTTTAATATTAAAGCAGATCCAGAGTATATAGGGTGTTTAATTTGTAAATATACATACGTTTACTGGAAACAATTCTTTTATAAGTAGTTTCAAAAATCCTTTAAAACCGAGATACCTATTTTGTCTATATTTTTATGTGGTCATGACTAATGCTATATCCAGTATAATTTGATCATTTTTAGAACTTACATTTCACTTTTACAAATTAATCGATTAATTTAGTAACCCACATTAAAATCCAGGTGTGTATTTACAAAACGTTAATGAATCTATTCGAATATTTTAATTTGGTTAGGATATTTAAAATGAGTGAAACGTTTTAATAAAACCTTACAATTTTTATCGTCCCGGATTACTACTAAAATATTTGATCATTAATCTAATTTTACAGTGAAAATCTAATACCAATTTTACAAAATCATTAATGGACTTTAAATTTGAGAAAGTTTTCCTGCACAATTCATTTATCCTTTTACGAAAAGTCGTATCAGTACAAGTTCGTACTTCCACCAAAATTTTAAAATAACAACAAAATATTGGAATAAGTAATAATAAATATTAAACAAAATTACACGCAATACTTTACAAAAATTGCAGAGTACAAATCACAAATTAAAATAAATTATAAAAGTTACTCAAAATGACCCCAATGACCACATTCTGCTCGTTGCATTTTGTTGATCTTTTTAGAATATTTTCATTTGACATTCTGCAGGCATCTTCAATAAGTTCAAGTTCTATTTATTTGAGATGCATACACCGAAGATTTTAAATATCCCCGCAAATTAAATAATTTACAGGATTAAAATCAGGTGATCTTACAGGCCAGGCATGCCCACCCCTGCCTATCCATAGATTTGGAAAATTGTCATCCAAAAATTCATTAATATTATTCTAAAATGGGGCGAAGCTCCATCATGTTGAAAATCCATTCCTGCAATTCTTACCTCCTGCATGATATCTTGATAATATTTTTTTTTTCATTTTTGCTTCAATTTATTTTATTTAATATAATTATTTATACGTTTTTTTAGCAACTTTTATTTTCATTTAACTATAACTAGATAAAACTTTCTAATAATGATTTTCCTTGACAATCAATAATCTCTTCTGATAAATTTTTCAAAACTACCTGATTTTTACAAAATTTAATTGTTCCTAATTTTTTTTTAACATAATTTAATCCTATAAAGAATATTTCAATATCATATATTAAAGTGAGAAAGCAATCATTATTTTTATTCTGAAAAGTAATAAATTTATCAAAAGTGGTTTCAATTAAATTTAAAATAATGATTCCAACGCTTAATAAAAGTTGTTGATTTCTTTAATTCGCAAAGTTAAACTTTTTTCTACTACTTTTTTCTAGTAATTAATACGGTTGAAAATTACTTTCACGATATTAAGTTGGCTGAAAGTATTACAAATCCGAACGAGTGATGCAACTCGTCGATAGTAGCGATAAATCAAGCAAATTAAAGTGCTCGTGGTCGTTCTACGGTCAATTAAACTTATTGAAATTTAATTGTGGATCACAAACACATCCATTACCTTTATTACTTTTACTTTTTTTTAGTTTTAAGAATTACTTTTTTAAAATGTGAAAAGAACAATATTATTTTTCTAAGAGACTAATTAACGTTTTATAAATTAGAGTGCCGCTTTCGTTTCTTAAAAATAAAAATTATTGGAACCAAACTTCAACTATATATCTGTGCAGCTGACTATATGAAATTAATTCTTGATTGTTCCTCGTACTATTATTTTTTTAGCTTATGAGTATCAACTAAATTCATTATTTTAGCACTAAATTAAATAACGCCGATCGCAGGTAGCTGGTAGGCTATTTTTAATCCAACATTTTATTATTTTTTTTACTGTAAATTAAATAAATAAACGCCATGAATCTTAATTTAATAACAAACATAGTTTTTAATTCGTTTCAACATTACCAAATTACATTTTGTGCTGTATTTAAAATTAAAAGCACTTTACTATTCAGTGCGGATCAAGAATAATAAAAAAAATTTAGACATACTGTATAATAACTTTATTCCTTAAATATTTTAAGTCAAATGTAATATATTGCAATAAAATTAACAGTTTAAGAGAAATGTTTAATTTTATATTGCATCGTACATCTTTTGACGCATTCACCATTTTTGTAAAAAAAATTCTTGCTCAAAAGGAAAATTTCTGGTATTTTTATTAAATTATTAATAACTCAGAGATCTAATTATCAACAACTTTTTCTTCAATTATTTTAATTCGAATATAGTATTGCAATAAAATTGACGGTTAAAGAGAAATGTTTAATTTTATATTTCATCGTACATCTTTGGACGCATTCACCATTTTTGTAAAAAATACTTGGGATCAAGGCAAATTTCTGGTATTTTTATTAAATTATTAATGAATAAGACCAATTTTTCTTATCTTAATTGAAAACAACTTTATGTAAAATGAAAAATTGCAATAAAATTGACAGTTCAAGAGAAATGTTTAATTTTATTTTGCATGGTGCATCTTTCGGCGCATTCACCATTTTTGTAAAAAATACATGCGATAAAGGAAAGTTTCTGGTATTTTTTTTAAATTGTTAATGAATCAGAACAATTTTTCTCATTTCAATTTTCTCAAATGTAATATTGCAATTAAATTGACGGTTTAAGAGAAATGTTTATTATCGAACATCTTTGGATGTAGATCGTACATCTTTGGACGTATTCACCATTTTTGCAAAAAAATGGTATTTGCTGGTATTTGTATTAAATTATTAATGAATGAGAACAATTTTTCTCATCTTAATTAACAACTTTATTCCTCAAATATTTCAAGTCAAATGTAATAAACAATGTTGCATTCACCATTTTTGTAAAAAGAAATACTTGTGAAACAGGAATGTTTTTGGTTTTAATTAAATTATTAACTAACCTGTTGTCCTGTCCAAATTTCAATAAAATTATTTGTGAGCATGAATTTGTGAAAAGCTATTAGAAATGGAAAATGCTCACAAAATTTAGGATTTTTACAGTTTGTTAAAATTTTCTGACTTTCCGTTGAAATTATCTCCAATTCTTTTTTAAGATAACTTTTTCAGGCCTAAAACATACCAATAAAAAGTTTGCGGTCGAGCGATCAACGTCTTACATTTCCCCATTTTTTTCTCTTTTAGCCTATTTTTCTATTTCTCTTATTTTATCCTAGTTTTCATTAGCCATTTCTATTGTCTCCTATTTGTCCCTATTTGTATTTTTTTCCCATTTTTCCATATTTTCAGTATCTTTCCCAATTTTTTCCTATTTTTCCCATTTTTTTAGAAGTCATTCCTATTTTTCAATGTTTTTTTCTAGTTTTTGCAATTTTTCACTGTTTTTTTCTATTATCTCTATATTTTTTGCTTTTTGTCCCAATTTTCTCTTATTTTTCATTATTCATACGTGCGAAGTTAAAACAGTCGGTATGTTTTGTATTAGAAAATTTAAAAAAAAAATTGAATAAAATAAATAAAGTCGTTCTAAAGTTATGGCGTTACCGTGCAAAGGAAAAAATAATTTATTTTTATATATATGTCGGCGAACAGCAAAATAATTACATTACAGAAAACTATTTTAATACAAACATTTTTTTACCTAATTTTTTTCCATTGCAAGTAGAAAAAGTCACATACAGGGAGAATTTTTAACATGAATCAGATATTTCAGATTTTTAAATTCGGCCCTGTAAATTGATTCAAATTCTAGTATTTACTATACTAGAGTACAGTGTGTGTCGTTATTATTTATCTTAAAGATTTCTTTATAATTACTAAATATTACTATACAGTAAGATATTTCATTATTGCCAATTTTCAATTTGACTTTAATTAAAATTGTAAGGTAAGTGTAACAAAAATTTTTTTATTCTGAATACGTGAGTTAGTTGCCAGACACCAATATACACTTTTACCAAAAAATGAGACAAAACAATGTTTTGGTCAAGATTCATAATCAAAATAAAGAAAAGAAGAAGACATTTTTTAATGATCATTTTATAATTCCCTAAGGTACCTCTGCTCATGTACAGTTCCGCGTGACTCACCCTGTATAAACATAAAAAAAGATGAATAAGTTTTAATATCACAACACATAATCGTCTCTATTTTTTCAATTTAAAAACCTGTAAATTTTTATAACATCAACTTATTTTCATCCACTGAAACTATATGGTTAAATTTGTGACCTAACTTTTTGTTTCACCCTATATACCGTATATCCATTACTTTTCTGACAGGATAATATGTCTTACATTAAATTCTGATATTTTCCAATATATAATTGGCGATAACAGGACAAAATTTCTGAACTGCAAAATATCCAGCTGTTAGATCATTATTGAGTTATAGCTGAGAGCGAACTTGTGAATATCTTGAGCTATTGGATTTTGCGTGTACATGTTTCCGATGAAGTAAATCGATAATAGAATATGTACATACTGATAAAGTTTCATTGTCTTCTATTGGGGTCTTTAGTAACTGAATTGTAATTATGATACCATTGTAGATATTCATGTAGGCGACAGCGTAATTAACACATTATTCGTTTTTGAAAGAATATGATGTCACTATGATTATCTGAAAAAGAGTTGGCTGGGTCTTTTATTAATTTTCTAGAGTGGGTAAATCAATCCACAGTCATTTCAAATTAGAACAAAAAACGCAGATTTGCCGAAATTTTTCCTCCTGAAAAATAATTTCATAACGTGTAGTCATAAATATGGTGCGTTTTGAGAGAAATACATAAATATATAAAATTTTTGGAGAGTTTAGACAATTAAATGCATTTTCTAAGAAAATGTGATAGAGTAAAATTGTAGAACATGAAATTATCTATAACTTTGTGCTCATGCCGGTCCATATAGCTACGAGATTCATTCGGTAAATTAATCTGAGCTTTAGAATTGTTTTGTACAGTGTTTACAATTCCTAACGCTACATTTGTTGGTCCTTCGAGCGAAAACGTTTTCTTTGTCTGTTTAACGTTAATAATAAAATATAAGTGGTGCAATCAATAAAATTCATTTTTGTTATTACAAATAATGAGTTTTTTAATTATTTTAGTTATCAAATAATTTTAAAATTCGCAAAACAGACCATTTACTTATCATACAAAAAAACAAGATACAGAGGCACAAAAAAATGCCCATGCCGGCCCATATAGCGACGAGATTAGTTAATTTTCACTTTTTTAATTGTTTTGTACAGGGTAACTTAAAACTTGGTTCTTTTTTCAATATTTATTATTGTACTATAGTTATAATAATATATTTTCTGGATACCACATTGTTTAAAATTAGAACTATTAGATTCACAAGCTTTTATACTACCAATTTCGAAAAGACTCGGAAAGCTGCCAGGCAGGATTAAAGCACGGTGTTTTAATTTATATTTAATGACTTTAAGTTGGAATTGCTAGCTGTCACGCAAAGTATGATGCCGTAATTTAATTTGGACCTTAATAGGGCTCTATATATTTTGAGGAGATATTCCTTCCCATTGATGGTTCGCTAGATAGTTTAAGAATATAATTTTATTTCATAATAATTTTAATGTAATGTATCACAACACTTTAATATATTATTGATAGCTAAGACAAATTATATATGACTTCTAAGTAAACCCCAGAAGGAAGAGTTTATATGAAGAATAGATAAACATTAGAATCATAATACTTACTTATTTTCATTATAAATGCATAAAATAGTGCTTCATTTTTATATAATTTTGTACCAAAAATTTTTTTGTATCCGAAATTTTTTGCAAACGTTTTATTCGTGATTTAATAAAAAAATCTTACTGTCAAAATTAATAAAGAATTATATAATTAAATTTGAAAAGGACTGAAAATCATTAAAAAATAATACTAAAAATAACAGTCACACTGTTGTTTATAAACTTATCTAAAAATGCAATTATGCATATTCAGTATTTTGTAATACCATTTTTGAAGTCCAAATACTATCCCAAAAAATTAAATTGTGCAAATTTTAAATACAGACGTAGATAAAGTGAAAATCTACCACCACGTATCATTAGTGAACAATTTTTGTAGAGGTCATAAAAAAATTGCTTAGTACAGTCCATCTTGAGAAATGGCCATATTACTTTGGTACTGGTAATAGGAATTCTTTATTACCTCTAAAGAATAAAAAAAACATAGTTTTAGCAGCTCTAAACAATTGCAACATACTGTTATAATTATTCCGGTTGAAGAATAATGTCAGAATAGGGGTTTTTTGTGTTTAGTTTTAATTTTTATTAAGCCTCTACAATTAAAAAAAACATTATCAAAATTTTTTTTTAAAGTAGATTTTAAATTAAGACTATTTAAATTTACCAATAAAAAAAAGATTGTGCCCTTTTTGAATGAAAATAAGATACATATTTTTTTTATAAAAGGTACACCCTGTAGATAAAATAATAATCTCAGTAATATAAAATACGATATTCAGACCCGATAGTTTATTTCTTTGGAGACTTGTGAACAAATAGCAAATTTTAGCATTCACCAACAATTTACTTCAAATTTGACAAAAAATTTAATTTTTTGAATTTTTTTAAACAAACTTTATTATTGTATTTTAATGCAGAAAAACTAAAATAATTGATTAAACAATTACTTTACTAGGAGTGTTCGGAAAGTTGGGTTGGATTACCACCTCATTTTTTTTAATGAGTTTGGGTAAAAACATAGAGGATTTTCATGGACTATAAAAATACAAAAGTCAAAGAAATAGAATAATTCCTTAAGTCCTATTTCTTTCATTTTCCAGGTAAAGAAAAATCGCATCCCTTAGTTTCAGTCCGTTTGCAGTCGTTAAAGGGTTGCTTTCAACTGCGGAAAAATTCCAAGTGTTTTATTTAATTTTCAAATAAAGATGGATTTTCCTTGTCAAATGTTTAAAAATAAGTAATTTGAAATTTTTAGTTTTCTTAATTTACTTGATAGTAACAATTTCAAAAAATAGTTCTAATATTTTCACAGAAGCCAATTATTAAATCAGGCAGTAACTTATAAGGCTTTTTTGGTGGTATAGATTTATGTGAAATAAATATACAGGATTTAGGCTTAAATAACTACTCAACTTCTATTATTTACATATTCACATTATGTATAATTTATGTGATCTTTCAGATTTTGTACAATAGCAAACTTTTATTACCCAAAATTAAATTTGCTTGATAATTAAAGTTGATTTGTTGATTTTATGGTTTACTATCAAATAATGATTTTCTATTTTTTGGACACCTGTTGCAAAATAACTTTTCCTATAAAAAAGAATTGTTTGGGGTTTATCTTACCCTAAAATTAATACACGTTATGTGTGGACTAAACATGGCAACATATTCAGATTTCTCGATTTATTTTTCTGCATCTGCATGTAACAATGATCGACAAACTATAAGATGTCGCTGCTGTATTTCAAAGTTTTACTTACATATTTATTTGCGGTGTTGTTGCTAATATTTCGCCCTTATTTATTTGACTGTTTTATTGGTGCGTTATTTCAGTTATATTTCTTTATTATATTGCCAGCTGTTAATTGCGAAATGGGACTTACAATGAAGGGGTCCTTCTCAACTTTATATCAATTTTTGTTATTTTTATTCCGGTTACCTGTTTGATATTCCGATTAGGGAATCTTGTCTCTTGTTCTAATTTTAACAAATATCTTTATGATTTTAAGTTACAGAAATGCTATTAATAAGACGGGATATTTTAATTGTGGGTATTTACGAATATTTTCTGAATTTATATATGTATTTGTTTAACTATAATTGAAAAAGCGACAATTTCAAAATTAAATATATTTTTGAAATAACGCAATTCAGCGTCAAGTAACACAATAATTAATTTAATTAAATTTAACTAGTTTGGCAACTAGTTTCGGGAAACTTCCGCCATCATTAGGCCTGTAATACAACACGTTGCTACAGCTATATTTTTACCTATCTGTATTGGTCTTATCACATTTTTTTTAACCATCGTGTGATAAAATTCAGCTATAGTTCCTACAATAAAAATAATTAAAAAACAATATATACCTTCGTAGAAAAAATAAAAAGACGTATTTAAAATTATAAAATTTTAATTTCTCAGTTATGAAATTTTTACCCCTAGTGAATGGCTAAGAATACTCTTATTTATATCCATTAAAAATTAAAAATCTGTAATTATAACTATTTATGGAAAACGACAGTCCCTAATCTCATATATACCAATTAAATGTAGCCACGCATAATTTCCTTAAAATGCTTCTAAAATCGAAACACGATTTTAGAATTATGATAATATTTTAAACTTAGTTATAGTGTATTTTGGCCATACAAATATTTTATCTGAAAGTTCGAATAATTCAGAATAGATCTGGCAACATAATATTCTCGATATTATTTCTTAGAAATTTAGAACTCATTAGCTCATAGGAATAGAAATAAATAGCGCGAGTTCAAATCTAACTTTTTATTTAATGGAAGTTTTCACCACATTTCTGAAAAAATTAGTGATTTTTTACTAAACATAGATTTACAAGTACTTTGTATAAAATTAAGATAATTCGTTATTTTATTAACAATATTTATGTATAACAATAAATATTTATTTTTCGTAACATGAAAAATTTTCAAAAAATTTGATTGGGTTTCTTACTGTTAAAAAACCGGAAAAATTTCAACTTTGAGTTTTTGAGATTTATACTTGGAACTTGCCAATTTCTTTGAATTTTAATCCAAATGACGATATAAAAAGTTTGCTTAAATTTCATAAAAGTACAACTGAAACTCATGCGCAACTACACAATTTTTTTTAGTGTAGTAAATTTTTGTTATGGTAAGATAAACCCTAATTGATATTGTTTTTATTATTTTGTAGTTACTTCTAGTATTAACATTAACCAATAACAACAAATATGACTCAGAGACAGTCATATAAAAGTTTTTATATTTTTATGGAAAAATGGATATTTATGCATAATATTTAAAATGAAATTAGATGTACAAGATTTAGGATCCATTTTAGTATAATTTCTTAAAATTATAGTAAAAGCATTTTATCAAAGTTAGTAAATAATTTTTACCCACAATTTACATCGCCTATTTTCGAAATTACTAAAATCATATTTACTATATTTGGAATTAATTCTTACCTTTTAAAAACAATTAGTTAATTTCGTTTAACTAAAACTTTGCTGGATAATAAAAAATAAAAATTATCAACAAAAATTTATAACAATAAATTATTGGTTTTTAAAGCAACTAAAAGTAAAAAAAAAATAATTAAATTATTATTCCAAACTGTACTAGAAAAGAATATAAAGGACAAAAAATTCAATTAGAAATAAAATATTAAATGGAAACTATAACTATTATTATTATATAAAATATAAATGTGATAATATAAATAATTATTAGTTATAATAATTAAATAATTACTAATCTAAACTTACCAAATTTATTTTTTATTTAATCAAAAAAAAAACCTACATAACTACACAAAACTGTTTATCACCATGTGCCTAAAGCGGTCGCGTGCGACTGACATTTTTCCGCAGCTGAAAGCAACCCTTCAACGACTGAAAACGGACTAAAACTAAGGGGTGCGCTTTTTCCTTGCCTGGAAAATCTGAGAAGTGGGGATGAAATCATTCTAAAAGCATATTGTTGGCTCTCCCCCCACTACCCTAAAGCACAACACGAGCGGTGGGGGCAATTGGGTCACATTCGTATTTAGAAAAGTATTGGCTAAATTAAGTTTTCCTGACTTTAGGAGTATTGATCGAAAAATTGGGAAGATGTTTATGAAGTGGGAAAAGAGTGCTTTGACATCCTTTGAATTGATGGGGTGAATAAGCTACGTGATTATATAGTATTTATTTTAAATTAGTACTTAGAGAGTTACAGAGTTCAAAAGATATTCTGTTGACGATTATTAATTAATTTAAGAACATTGTGTAAGTTAATATTAAAATTTGCTGTTTGGAATTGAAAACAGTATAATATGATATTATTAGATAACAAACATGTACATAATTTTATTAATTACTTAATTCTTAACGTAATTTTCATTTGCGTATTTTTCTATTTGAAAGTTAAAAAAAAAGCAAAATAAAATTTATATATGTTTGAAAATTTATCTAAATAATTAAAAAAATATTTTTATTGGAATTGCATATATACTTGGCACACTAAAATATTTATGAAAACCTGATTGTTAGTAATGATAATGAACAAATTATTTTAAATTTCATACATGAATTATTAGTTAATTTAATTAAATGCAATTAAATTTAATTATAATTTTTTTGGTAAAAACATCATTAAACATTTTTATGCTCTACTACTTCATTTTAATAATCATAGATGCATTTATTTTAAAAATCTAGAATAATTGATAACATTATACAAAAAAAAATAATGTCAAAAGTACCAAAAGAGTAGTACAATATTTTTTTATTTTTATACAATGGTATAATTAGTAGTGACAATTGATTTTGATAATAAAAAACTGCTGAAAGAAGACTTAAGAAAGAAAGTTTTAATTAATGCATATTATATATTTAAAAGTAAAAAAATAATTTTAAAACAAACACATTGTTAATCTATTTTTCTTTTAATTTAAATCCTGAACCTAAAAGAAAACTAAATTACTATTTTTTTGTAAATGTTGGAGGATTTTTCAAGGATTTTTTGAAGATTTCTTAAAAATATTAGAGGTATCTTTCAAAGTTTCATTATTATTTTTTAAGCAGTATTCAAAGATTTTTTAAGGATCTTTCAACGTTCCTTAACGATTACAATTATTCAGAACTTTTTCAAAAATGATAAAAGGCTATTCAAGGATTTTTCAGGGTTATATCAATGATTTTTCAAGAATTTTTCATGGATTTTTCAAGGATCTTTCAAGGTTTCAATGATTTTTCAAAAATTTTGTTGAAGATTTTTCAAGCATTTTTCAAAGATTTTTCAAGGATTTTTCAAGGTTTCAGTAGGATTTTAATTATTGAGGATTTTTAAAAAATTGTCAAAGGTTTTTCAGTTGTTTTTAAGAATTTTCAAGGGTTTCTTTAGTACGTATTTCAATTTTTGATGATTTTTCCAGGATTTATTAAGAATTTATTAAGCATCTTTTAAATATTTTTCAAGCTTTCTTTTAAGAGTTCAATTTTTGAGGATTCTTCAAAAATTGTCGAAGGTTGTCTCTCAAGAAATACTCAAGGATTATTTAAGGATTGATCAAGGTTATTTAAAAGCATTTTTAAATAATGTTTTAATGTTTTTTAGAATTTCAGGTATTGAAGGTTTTTCAAAAAATGTCAAAGGTTGTTTTCAAGTAGTATTCAAAGATCATTCAAGTATTTGATAAGGATTTTTCAAGGGTTATTCAAAGATTTTTTAAAGATTTTTCAAGGATTTTTTAAGGATCTTTTAATGCTTTTATGGTATTTCAATTATTAATTGTTTCAAAAAGTAGGAAATGTTATTTTTCAAGCAGTATTTAAGGATTTTTTAAAGATTTTCCAACGTTTTTTGAAGGATTTTTTCAACGATTTTTCAAGGTTTCTTTGGGATTTCAAGTTTTAAACATTTTTCAAAGATCTTTCTTTTAGAATTTCGATTATTGAGCATTTTTCAGAAATGGCCAAATGTTGGGTTTTAAGCAGTATTTTATAAGGATCTTTTAAGGTTTCTTGAGGATGTCAATTATTGAATATTTTTCAAAAATTGGAAAAGGTTTGCAAGGCTGGAAAATTATACTAAGGAGAAAAATATTTCTTACTACTACTTTTTATCACTTTTCATTGACGTTTCCGAGGTTCCAGTGTCAGAAAGTACAAAAAAAATCTTGTCGGGACGTATGACTGTCTATCTATCTGAATATAAACACTTTAAATCTCGAACGATAGTTCCCATCGAGCTTCGGTTTCCACTTCACTGGGTTACTTGTTTTTAGGGAATTTAATCACAATTAGCCCAGTCCTTTTGTATAGAAAAATTTTTTCCTGTTTAAATATTAAAAAGTTTTTCCACATCACATCATGTATAATATTTCTCTTTTTTGTGTATGAGAAGTTTGGACTGGATCACACAAATCATTCCGGTGCCCACCCGACAACGATCCATAAAAAGTTCAGATTTATAGAATTTTAATTCAGTTTAAAAAAAATTACAAGCAATAATTATTTTAATAAATTTTTTGGTTAATGTATTAACATTGTCATGAAAACCTCCTACGCGATCTAGGTTAGGTAGCGCCAATGCTCGATGGGCCGAAATCTCGAAACTAGAATTTTAATACAAAATTTTTTTTCAAAGCGATTTAAAAACCGTTGAATACGTGAATTTTTTTATGTCAAGAAATTTTTTTTCGAAGGGGTTTTTTGTTAAAAATAGACATAGCATTTGTTTTTAAAAGAGTTTTTAAAAAATTTTAGGGCATTTTTGTTTCAAATGTTTTTTAAAAAAGCGCAAATTTTTTATAGGTTTTGCTTATTAAACATTTTTTTTTAAAGCACCAATTTAGCTTTTAAATTTTTTGACCATTTGTAAAACGAAATTTTTTTGACACAAAATTAGCAATATTTTTGTCAAATCGGTATTTTCAAACAAACAATTTTGTTTTTTGCGTTTTTTGTATGTTTTTTTTATTGTCTTTTTGTTATATATAATCTATATATATTAATATGGAATCAATAGCCTTTAATTATCTCACATGAATTTATTGCATTTACAGGATTTTTTATTGAATTTTTTTTGTAATATTTCCTAATTTTAAATCATCATTATTTTAGATAAAACCACTTAAATGAGTTGGATTTGAATAAAATCAACTCGTTTGTTTTCGTATATTTATCAAATAAAGATATTTTTATAGAAACTAAAAATTATTATAAATAAATAATCCTTCTAATATTTATTTGAAATAACTGATTTTAATTGTCTGAAGGACAAAATAATCAAATTATTTGATATTGTTATGATAGACCACATTATTAAAATAACACAAATAGTTTGGGAATCCTTAGATTTGCTCCCATTGCCATTTTATGGTATACAAATAGAAATCTAATCAATATGGGGGAATTTTAGAGCTTCTTTCCAATTTTAACAGTAAACAAAGTGTCCCTTATAATTTGTAAGTATTCGTTTCATTTTTATTGAATAATAATTAGTTTTTTTGGCGTCTATTATTAAACGAAAATTATCTCAAACGCGTATTAGTTTGTCATGTTGGCAAAACTAAATCTTTATTTTAGATTCAACGTCATCCCAAATCACGACTGCGTTGATTTTGGATCTTAAAACAATTTGAACCTTGAAATTTTGATCTCAGAAAGATATTTGATATCTGTAGTATATAAATAGAAGCTAAAATATTAATAATAATTTGTTAATAGTTTGTTCACATTTAAATGTTGGAATTTATGTTATAAAGTTAGTGAAATGATACCAAAATGTAGGTCATAACTGAATACAACAAAACACTAGGGAAATCTAAGAGAAACTATAGGAGAAAGTACTTTGAGAATATAAATGCAAATGGGCCAGGCTCCAAAAAAACCTCCCCGAAGATCCATAGAGGTCAATAAAATCTTTCAGAAAAGGGAACGAAGGATATACCAAAACTGGTGAGGAAAAAATTAAAGAACTCTTAGAAGTTCACTACTCAGAATCATATAGATTTCTCAAAGAAGAACTGGCAGATGGAAAATAGGAAATAGATGTAGATAAAATTCAATGGGCAATAAGCTCATTTGAACCATATAAATCGCCAGGATTTGATGGCATTTATCTCATATTCCTACAAAAGGGAGGCAACATTCTACAAAACAGTCGGTGTGGCATAATAAGAGCTCTAATATCTAATATCTTTTGGACCAAAGATACTATAAAAACTGCTAGATAGATATATTAGGCCTGAGAGACTACTACACCAAGACCAATATACGTACAGAGGAGGCGTTTCTCCATAAACTGCATTACACCAGCTTGTAAAAAGACCTGAAAAAGTCATTAAAATGCGAGAGGTAATACTAGCAGCTTTTCAGGACATTGGAGCTTTTGACAATATATCATTAAATTCGATAGCTAGAGCGTCAAGAAACTTTATTATTTAGGCAACATGCTACAAGTGGATAGATAGACAGGCTACATCTCAGATGAAGGACAAAAATGCAGCTTATGTAACTAGAAGTTGTCCACAGAAAGGTGTTATATCTCTCTTATGGAATCTGGTAATGGATCGGCTGCTGATAATCTTACAAGAAGAAGGATGCAAAACACTAGAATTTACAGACGACCTCTTCATATTTTCCCAAGGAAAATTCAATATTAGTGGAATGACTAAAGATGGCCCTAATCGAAGCCATGCTCTGGATAAGAGTTTGAAAATAAGTCCTTTATAGTATTATTCACCAAAAGGAGAAATTAGTCCATTATCGTTTTGTAGTGAAGAGAGGGGTAAAATATCTTGGGGTAATGTTAGACTTAAAACTTACCTGATACCTCCAGTTTCCATTATACAGACGAAAGTGGTTGTTATTTTAATGATAGCCAGACGCACTTATGGATAAACATGGGGGTTCGATCCAAAAATGATACAGTGGATATGGGACAGATTTTCGGTACTAAACATATTTTATTTTGTTTAACTGAGAGTGGATGATTAATAGTCTAAATAAATTTTCTTCAAGAGATTTGGTAAAATTTTATTACTTCGGCAAGATCTGTGTCCTTAAAATGCTTTTCTGCATATATTTGCGAATAGAGAATGTTTTTTGAAGAATTTTACGTTTATTTCGTTGAAATGTGGAGAAAATGATTATAAACTTATTTTGTTTGCTCTAAAAAGAAAATTATGGATTTTTTTAAAAATATCAACAGGGATTAAAAACGCGATTTTAGACATATTCTGCAAAAGAAGTTCTATTTTTTTTTGTTAAAACTCTGTTTTTTAGGTATCAAAAACTAATACATCCGGTATATTTATATTCTATTTAATATGTATAACAAAGCAAAAATACATCTGTTGAATTAATGCTATCTTATGGTTTTAAATTTACTGTACCAAACATATTCTCAACTACATTTTTAATACGGAAAGGAAAAATCTAAAAATTTAAAAACGATCAAAGAAACTTCCTCCCTTTTTGTTTCCCGCATCCTGGAAACTTCAGAAAGAAGGAAAGGCCTCTGCCGCTTTACGCGATTTCAAAATATATTTTTTGCCTTTAATGCTAAATGAATTTTAATTTGTGCTCTTTATTAAAAGAGAGCGTTTTTGACAAGGTCCATTATTCGGAAGCGAGCAACGAATACGAAACGAGAGTTTAAAAGTTTTTTCATTGAAACGATCTTGATTGTTTTTTATGCGATTTGTTGGAAACCAAGATCACACTTTGCGGTTGCGGTCTAAAAATAATCTAATAAATCTGGACAAAAATCAAAAGCAATAATACAAAAGTAGTAATAATACGCCAAATATACTTTAACATTAACACCATTTATGTTAGGTTTCTACAATATTTAGATATTAAATATTATTTATGTCATACCAGTCATACCAATTAGTGTAACGCTCTTTGCGTCTTTAAGCAATCTTTTGACGCCTTAGTCCAGGTTTCGGATTGGCTCGGGCGCCACCTTCCGTTTATAGTGTGAAGGCCACTTGTACCGGACAGCATAAGTGGAGAAAGGTAAATCCAGGGGTCGTTATGGTATCGACCAGAAGGGCTGCTTTAACTTGCATAACTGGGTTGAGTACTAATAACTTTTATTATAAAACAAAATGATACCAAACCAAATCCGGCGAGGAAGAACGGGTGTTCAACATGGTTCAATATCGGTAATTGACGGTTTCGGCTCCGATACGGTACAGGCACAGAAGATAAACTTATACAGAAATAAAGGTTCCTGATGTTGCGATGGTCAAAATTTGAGCGACAGTTGAAGCTTCTGCCGCTTGACAAACTGGGAAAAATGTTCAAAATTAGTAAATTCGTCTATCTAGACTTACAAATTTTGAACATTTTTCCAGTATATGAAGCGGCAGAACCTTCAGCCACAGTTATATGTTTATATACAGTAATTGCACTCCGGTGTCGGCACATTGATCTACGTGGTGTTCAATTCGTTCATTTTTACAACCCACAAGAAAAACATAGTTGCCAAATGTAGGATAATTTCAGAAGAGTTGTGATTCTTTTGTAGCGTTGTTAGCACGCGTATGTTTAGGATAATTTCAGAATAATTGCATAAAACTGAACAATATATATCTACGGTTTTCTCATACCTATTAGAATTAAATTATATTTTTTTCCTTAAATCAAAGAATCTGTGTTAAAATTTAGTTGATATTGGCAACACTGCAAACATTACGACAACAAAGCTTTAAATGATTTTCGGTTTCTACGCATACCCGCCCAGCATCGACGAGTCATATAATAATTAAAATCGGGGAAAGTCGCTTTGTGCAAATACTATATATAACCATTCTTCTGTGGTATAAGTACAATCTTGGCTTCGCCCCCTTTAGCTAGACCGGTCTCTAAAGGTGGAAGGAGTGCCACAGCAACTCGGACTTTGGGATGCCACTGCAGCTAACTGATCGACTCCGGTCGCCGTATACCATAAGGTCGACTGGGTATGCGAAAAAAGTGAGTGAGTTATAACTGGTATAGGTATTGTATTTTCTTATGAACTCTTCAACCGCTGCAACACCGACGTATTTAGACGAGTTTAGATGTAAATACGTGCGGTGTTGCAGCTGTTGCAACGTTCATAAGAAAATACAATACCTATGCGACTGGTCTATTACATAATTTTAAAGTAATTTTAATTCAGTGTGTGCGCTGTTTAATTTAAATATTTTACGGAAATAAAAGTAACTTCGTTACACTACATAAGGTGTATTTTATACCCGTACTCGAGTTTGTAATATCGTACACCCTCTTGGTATAAAGATCTAGTATATAAATAACTATTATTGTATAGGACAAATCCTCTACAGGCTGCTGACAGACGAATTTTAAATTACTCTGTAGATATAAAAAACTGTACATAATAAGGATTAAATGGTCTAGCTTAAATAATCATATAATTTAATAAATTGAAGTCATATCAAGTTTTTTTTGTAATAATGGGAAAAATAATAGAATCTTAGTTATTTTATATCATTGAATTTTTAATTAACGTTTTGTTTTTGTATTGGCATTTTTTTAATGCTAATCGCCAATATGTGGACTTTAATCATAATAATCTTTAAAATTCCATTTTATATACAAAAGTTCCAAAATCTGACTACATTAAAAATTTTATAGAAAATTGTTAAAAATTTCCTTCTAACATTTGAGGAATTCAATTTTATTAATCAAGTTAATAATTTATTTATATTTTTATTTTATTTCAGCTTATAAAATTTATAAGATCGCAAAAAATTTCTATAATAGAAAACTCAACATTAGATCAGGACTCGAACAATTCATCTCTTTTTAATTATGGTATTGATCCATGCAAATGGTTGTGACTATAATGATTAATTTATTTCTTCTTGAACGTACCTACCTTTTTATCAACATAAATTACCTTCGGTCCTTTTCATAATTACTGAGGCCCAATGGCCTCAATAGTTTCGTCATTGCGAAAAATATCTCTTACCCCCACTTTTTATCACTTTTCTTGACGTTTCCGAGTTCCCGGAGTAAGAAAATGCAAAAAAAACCTGCCTGGATGTAAACACTGTAAATTTTAAAAAAACAGCTCCGATCGGTTTCACTTTACCAGTTAGTTTTGTCCAAGGAAGAACCCAATTGAATTTGAGCAGGATCGGACTGGCCCTTCCAGTACCCGCCACACAAATTAAAGGGGTTTGTATGGGAAAACTTCTTTCCAGTTCAAATTTTTAGAACTTTATCCACTTCATATCATGTATAATACATATTCCCCTACATGTATGTGAAAAGTGGCCAGTATCGCACAACGATCCATAAAAATCAAGTTCTCAAGGGATTTTTACACTGCAAATAAATAAAATAACGTTAGATCATTTATTTTTTTCTTCTTTTGATTGATTCCTGTTTACTAATTTTTAGTCCTGCTTTATCCTTATTCTTATTGTTGTCCATTTTTTGTTCGGTAACATGTATAACATTAAGTGTTACCTGCTTGTTTTAGTTTGCCAGGATAAGTAGGGTTTGTAGACAGTTCAAGACCAGTTTAACATTGACTGACTTAACATTTTTTAAAGTACGCTTTTAAATTTGAAATACGAGTTTGCCCTATTTTTTATTTAAGTTTTATAATATCATTAAATTTTATGTTAAAAATGAATAATTTTACAAAATTTGGTAAATTTATTGTAACCGGAAATTTTTTAAATATGCTTCAATTTATACAAAAAAAAATTGTAATTAATATTTCTTTGCAATAAATAATATCTTTATTAAAAATGTTAAGGTGTGTCCTATTAGAAGGTGTTCGAGAATTTCTCCGGAAAGTATGTTGTTTTTCATAAAAATTGAGAATACCTAACATCCCCTAGCTTCACAACTTTTAATGTGGTTTTACTCGACACCGATCTACTATTCTCGTCTGGTGCATAAAGCATTTTAAATCAAATTTGTGAAACCATCGCTTCGTACATTTGCCACTGAATTCTGAACCACGCAATAAATATGCAAGGCAGGTAATTACTCGAAACTAACTCAACTCAATTTATTACATCAAAGAGTCGCTTAAAGGGCAGTGATTAACGCGGAAATATCATATGTACCAGTTGAGTTTCTCGCGTATCTGTGTTTCCTCCTTGTTAACAATGAAGTTAAATTTAAACAGATTTTAACAAGATTCTCTGTTCACCTGTTTCGATTTAAATTCTAGAAGAATTGCTGCGCTTTTATTGATTTCGTTGGCAAGAAAAAGTAGTAAATTATTTTGTTTTGTTGCAAAATTAAATAGTTACTTTGGAAACTCAACACACCTTAACGCATTTGATTTATAAATGTCAAAATTAACTGGCAGGTAAAAAATTGTGTATTAATACTAAAAATGTTCTACAATTTATTGTTTTTAAATGAGGCAAGACATACGCTAAAAATTGTATTTTCTTCCGGAACCGATCATTATAAACCGGGCTTATTACGTTACCTCTTGTCTCGTCTAGTGTATCCAGTTACTTAGTCTTCTTTAATATACTAGTTTGTTTAGGTTCTTTAATGGCTATTTGTAGAAATCTTCTGGATGCAGTTTGTTTTTTCCATATCTTCTTTAACTTTACAGATCCATTTCCTTACAGTTATACAGTATGTGTAGTGAATTCTGGGCCCCATTATGGCATTGTCTGCATTTAAAATCATTGTTGTATAACTCCATTTTGTTTAGGTGCTCTTTGCTCGGAAGGCGTCCCGTGGGGAGCCCTGTGGTAATTCGTATTTAATTTCTGCTCATCAAAAGTAGTTCTTCAATGGGACATACTACATTGTCGAATAAATACATAAACAAAAATCATGCGCAGGCAGAAAGACAAAAGGTATTAGTATACTATTGATCCAAATTGAGCACGGAAAACGGCGCTATTTTATAAAAGTGACGTAGAATAAACCAAAGAAAAATCATGCGAGGCAGAGAATTTAAAAAAGGCACTAACGTATATCTCCGTTACTATTGGTCAGATTTAAACAGGACAAGCAGTATTGTATTTAGAACATCTCGTATAATAAATACGTAAAGAAAAGTTAGTAATGTGGTCCACAAATTTTACTTTTTCTAAACTGTTAATGATTTATAGTTAGTTGTGAATATTTTTACTCAATCTTATAAATTAAACAGACACAGTGGAAACGATACGCAAATAAGACTATCACGGTTCTTGATAAACATATTTGTAAACAAAAGATATATTATCTAATGTGGAATGTCTCTTATCTTGAATAATTCAATTCCTCGAGCCGTTTTCGAAATATATAAAAAAAAATCTGTTCTGACATTGACCATTGACGAATCTTTTTTAAATTTTTTCCCGTGTAGTAGTCTGGGTATTTTGTTCCAGTGTTTTCTTTTATATGGTTCCCGAATGTAAGCTCTGGTACTGCAATAGCCAGTTCTGGACCAATTAATGAGGTTGACGATCCGCTTCGTCAGGTTTTTCGTTTCCCGCAATGCCAATTTATCCTGGTACCCATGATGGTTGCCGCAGCCTTCCCATACCAGTCAAGATGTCACCTTTGGGTTCTTTATAGCTTTAAGTGTTGCTTTATTGATAATATTAGGATTCTTTTCCCCACATAGGCCCTCATATTGCTATTTCTTGAGTATTGCATAGTTTTCAGCCTGAAATGTAGAAGTTTAGCTTCCTAGAGAGAAACTCTCTTGGTACTCTTTTCGCAGCTCAAGTTTTCCCTCCTCTGTTTGACCCGTTTATGTACACAGTAATTCCGCTAGAGTTTATGCTGAAATCTGTGCTTGTGTTCAACTAATTTTAATTTTTTATTGTGAGTGGCAGTCATGTTATCTGTCTTCATGCCAAGCATGTTACCACACACATGTTCTAATTTTGTGTGTATCTGTGTATAATTTTCTTCAAAGAGTACTAAGTCCTATAGCCATCGTAGATCATTTTTAGCCTCTTTAATGGTAGCAGACGGATTTGTTTTTATATTTCCCATTATTACCAAATAGGTAAGTCTTGCCCAAGTTAGAGATGGTTTGAGCCCCGATGTTTTTCCATACGTACGTCTAGCTATTATTAAGGGCCTCTAGATTCCTCCTTTTGGTGAATGTTATTATGTTGTACTTGGAGGGGCTTATTTTTAATACTTCATGTTCAGTCCAAAGTGTAAATGCGTTTCTGCAGTCGTTCTCTAACTGTAGTATTCAATTTTTCTTGGAATAATACGTATATCCAAGTGTTTTGCATCCCTCTTCTTCTAGGATTCTCATCAGCCCATCCATTACCAGATTTCATTAGAGAATTCTCTCCTGCGGACAATCTCTGATCACGTGAGCCGTGTTTTTCTCCCCCATCAAAGATTTGCCTGTTACATATCATATAATTTTTCTTAAAAATCGTAAAAAAAACTAGTTAATACTTGGGAAGGTATTAAATTATTTTTTATTAAAAGTTTATTACCTTATATTTAATAAATATTGCGCTATAATCAAAAATATAAAAATGATGAAAAATTTAAAACTAATCTAGAATTTAGTGAAAATTTGTTACTAAATTTAGAGATACATTAACGTTATAAATATTTAAATATTAAGACCAAAAACAGATTATTTCTGAATTGTAATTGATGATTGTTTCATTTTTCTACCAAATGATTACTTTAAGCGATTTTTTTATATCTTGTGTGTAATAATTTAAAACGGAAAAAATACAATAAAGGTTTAATTTATTTGAAATAAAAACATAAAAAATTAAATGCACATTTGCACGCCAGTGAGAACAACTACAAAAATGACATGAACATCCCCAGGGTGGCCTCCGCCTTTTTGTGCCCAAGTGTGAATGTATAGTAATGAGCGTTGCCTGTTTTCATAACTAGGCATATTCATTTACCTCAATTGTTCTAATTTCCAGAGACCGGGGAATAAATAGAGAGCGTCACTGCCTGCGACGTGCGCCATACTTTATGAAATGGTTATTCCGGATCTGTTAAATGAAAATTAATTCAAATTTCGTTTTGTTATTTAAAATAATATAATTTGATTCTAGTTCAAATTAGATCCGATTAATTTTAGTATGGAGAATATTTTTTTTAGAATTAATTCTAAAATTTCTGAAAATTAGAATATATAATTTTTCTATAAATATGAATATCATTATTAATCCTCAAAGCCCTATTTTATTAGAAGACATTTTTAGATTTAGACAAGTTTTGATTAAAAGTTAAATTTAAGATTAAAATTTAAGAAAAGAGAACTTAGTTGTATTTGGTCTTAAAACACCACAAAATATAAATATACTGGATACTAGTATATATACATTAAATAGATATTTAAACATAAACATAAACTTGAATAATATAAATAACTACCCTTAAAGTTCCTAGTTATACTTATATCTAACCCTCTTATTTTGCAACCCATCATCTTTATATTTTACTATTGATCATCCCATGTGATTTGTCAACTCATAATTTAATGTTATTTCTGTCAATTCTTCTTCTCTTTTTCTTCTTTTCCCATTTATACATTCCTTCTTTGGTTTTAAATACTTCTTTTTTCATTAGTTCTTTATTAGTCGGCTTGTTACCCACTACCTGCATCCGATTTTACTCTTAGCATAAAATTGAGTCAAAAAGTTTATTTTTATTGTTAATAATTTTATATCTCCGGTTTATTATTACAACATATTAATTTAAAGAAGCGCGCAAAAAAAGCTGAATGCTATTATCAAAGGGTTTTTATTGTACATTTATCGAAATCCTTATACCTCTGAAGATTTGAAAGAAACAAACGATGCAACAATGAACAAATCGAAACAGAGTGTGAAAAGAGTTCGGAAGAAGAAGAGAAAATGAACGAATTAATAAACGAGAATAGAAACTAATCCGACAAAAGAAAAGTAAAAGATTATCGTCAAACTAATCGAGAGACGGAAAAGGAAGAACGCAAAAGAAAGCGAAAGCAGTACAGGTACTATAATACAAGAAGAGCAAAAACCGAAATGTGCGAAAATAACAGTGCAATAAAATCAGTTTAAACTACAAAATTGAGTAATATAGAAAAACAGTATTTTTTTCAACATTGTTATAATTGTTTTTTATGTTTGTTTTCTAGTAGTAATTTTAGAGTTATTCAATTTTATCATTAGATATAGGCCCATTTCCCCCTTGTCTCCTTTTTAATTTAATTTTTTATTAGTAGATAAACTATACCAATTCTGGCGTAGTAGATTAACTATGCAAGTTCTCTATTTTTTTTTTGGTAGAATAACTACGCCAATTCTGGCTTATTAGTAGTTAAACTATGCCAGTTCTGGCCATAATTCTGTTCTTTTTTCGTATTTTTTTTTCTAAATTTTTAGTTATTCTGTATTATCATTAGATATGGGCACATTTCCTCGTGTGCTCTTTTTAGTTTTATTTGTTATTAGTAGATAAACTATGCCAATTCTGGCGTAGTAAGTAGATAAATAATGACAATTCCGGCGTAGTAGATAAACTATGCCAGTTCTCTGTTTTTTTTTGGTAGATAAACCACGTTAATTCTGGCTTATTATTAGTTAAACTATGCCAATTCTGTCATATTTCTCTCTTTTTTAGTAAATTTATAGTTCTTCTATATTTTCATTAGATGTTGGTCCATTTCTCCCTCCTAGCTTTTTAATTTTATTTTTATTAGTAGATAAACTATGCCAATTACGTCGTAGTAAGTAGATACACTATGCCAACTCCGGCGTAATAGATAAAATATCAGAGTTCTCTATTTTTTTTTAGTAGACAAACTATGTCAATTCTGGCTTATTAGTAGTTAAACTGTGCTAGTTCTGGCATAATTCTCTTCTTTTTTTTGTTTTTTTTTGTAAATTCATGGTTATTCTATATTATCATTAGATATGGGCCCATTTCCCCCTTCCCCCATTGCAATTTTATTTTTTATTAGTAGATAAACTATGCCAGTTCTGGCGTAGTAATTAGATAAAATATGCCAATTCTGGCATAGTAGATAAAGATTGCACGTTCTTTATTTTTTTTAGTAGATAAACTACGTCAAATTCTGGCTTATTAGTTGTCAGACTATGCCAACGATGGCATAATTCTCTTCTCTTTTTCAGTAAATTTATAGTTATTCTATGTTATTGTTAGGTACGGGCCCATTTCCCCCCTCCACCCCTTTTTAATTTTATTTCTTATTAGTAGATAAACTATGCCAATTCTGGCGTAGTAAGTAGATGAACTATGCCAATTCTGGGGTTCTCTATATTTTTAATAGATAAACTACGTCAATTCTGGCTTATTAGTAGTTAAACTATGCCAACTCTGGCATAATTCTCTCTTTTTTTTGAAACCCCATTTTAAAATTTGCACACGAATCGCAAGCCTGAAGACTTTTTTCGATATTCTCAAAATAGGTATGTCCATGGACAAGTTATTTGCCCTCAAATTACATATTGTTACAAATTTCCCAATGGAATATTTTTATTTATTGGATACCGAATAAATTCATATTTTTTATTTTAATTAAACAACTTACCTCGACTATAAATACTCTATTTTTTGATTATTTTTTTTTGTTAATTTCAGAAAATTGGTTTTCCTTTTGAGCTAATAATTTAGGTTTAATTGTAAAAATTAAATTTTTGAAAATATTAATATTAATTTTTTTTTCAATTATTGTATTATCAATATGATAATATAAAATATGAAAATGCACTATTTAAATTTAAATTTGTGGACAAATTGCATATAAATTTCAAAATATTTTTATATTATTTATTGTTTAATAAATAATTTGCTTGTTAAGAAAGAAAAGGGTTAGAGATTTTATTTCTCTTTTCAACCATGTTTAAAAAATAATTAAATATATTAATTAAATTTATTTACATAAACAGTTAATAATTTTTGAAACTTTAAATGGTAGGCAGTACTGAAAACATTGAATTAAATATAATTTAATATAAAATTAAATAACTTAATATTCATGATAAAATTATTATTAGAAAAAATCAGTTTTATATACCCACAGTTGTTTTATAAAATCTTTTATATTTCATTACAATAATACACACTGCGCATACAGCAGTGTTAATATGATATTCTCTCAGATATTTTAAGCTTCAAACGCCTCTGGGTAATTGTATAAAAGTAAATATTCAGATATCTGATGTAATTTAAACCCTAACAACATATAATACCGAAACAAATAGGATCTTTAATAAATAAGGGAAATAAAGTAATAAATGAAATTCGATGCTTACTTTGAGTAAAATAAAAAATTTATTTCCATGACTAAATAAACATACCCTAAATAATATAAACTTACATACTATTTTTGAATTTTCGTATAATAATTTGAATAAAAAATGTATTAAAAATTTCTCTATTAAAAATACCACACTTTCAGTTTAAAGATCTGAAAATCGAAATAAATAATAAAAAATTAATATAAAATAAATAAATTTTTATACAACTTTTTTTTAATAGAATAGACAAAATAATTTATAATTGACAATATATAAAAAAATCAACATGCATTAATAGTTAAATTTTGGAATATATACTTATAGTGCAGACGAGATACATTTTACTACAATTTAATTGATATCCAAAAATTATGTTCTTTTCTTTCCCTACTTTCAGTCATTTATTTCCTGGTGTTTTAATATTTGGTACAACCCCATTTCTTTCTTGAAAATTCTGTTTTACTTGTTTTACTTTCAATCCTCATTTTCTTCAAAAATTCTTTCATTTTCTTTTCTTGTATTCTGATATCTCTATTTTCCTGTTTTTTTAAATTTTTGGTACTACTTAATTTTCATCTTCAAAAATTCTTTCCTTTTCCTTTCTTGACTTAAAATCCTCAGTTTAGTTACTTTCCTGTTCTTTCAATTTTTTTGTGACGTTTAAAGGGTTTCACTGTTAAGAAATCTGTTTACTTTTCTAATCAGGTCATTAAAATTTTATTTTTCATTTTGCTTTAAATTTGAACTTCGTCTTTAAGGTTTCAAATTTCCAATACAGAAAATGTAAATTTTAAATTATTTACTTTAAAGTGAGCAAAAATTAAAAAACATATAGAAATTTAGAGATAAGAAGCTATTTATTCGTATATATATAAATAGATTTTATTTAACAACTTTATGTTTGGAATTAACTGAAAATATTGATCCTGGGATTGCTTTCACTGGGAATTTAATTTATGAAGATGTACTATTTTTTGTTGAAAATGGGTGTACTTATGGCATACATAAAAATCCCTTTGAAATATTCAATATATATAAAAAGCTACAAAATATCATTGATGATATAAAATCACACAATTTTTACAAAAATATGTAATTTTCCTATTCCTAATTTCATTTTATATATATATAAATATAAACATAACTCAACTTGCTTAATATACTCAATTATTTCCAGCAAAACTTTTTAAAGAGAAACATTTATTTATAAAAAAAGATATTTTAAGTCCTCACAAGCTTTGGATAAACTGATACTGTAGAGATAAACATGAAAACAAATTCAAAAATCTCGGAATGAAATTCTTGGATTTAATTCCACTAGTAACACAAATGAGGGCAGTCAGCCAGCTCAGACGAAATAATACCCGAAGAGGTCTCAGGTTGAATTAGGAAGAGTATTGTTTGGTTTGTAACCATCTTTTCTTTCCTCGACTCCGTTTTATAAAACGTTTCCGTCTCTTAAGAAGAAAAGCTTTTCTAGAGAGAATTCGAAGAGTTCAAACACTGACGTTTTAGTGTGGAAATAATTATGTCAGCTTTGTTATAAAATTCTTGAAAGATTCTCATTTTATAATATATAATTAATTTAATATATTACGCAATGAACATTTAATGTAAGCTACTATCACATGAGTATTATAATTAGGTAAGTTGGTTTTTAGTAATACCTTGATAATAAGTATTTTATTATTAATACTTTATTATTCATTATTGAAGTTGTTCAAAATGTTTCAAATAACTTACCCAGTTCTCCGTCTGTGTGTTGTATAATTTGTTCATTTGAATTCATCGTGGACCCTTTGTGCAGTTCATCAAAACTAAAGCCCACAATATACTTCGTAACCGTCCAGCCGCTTCCTTGCCTCCAGTTTATATCCTGAAATAAACATGGGGTATGAGCGAAGAGAAATTGCACAAGAATCTTAAATATGCTATGGGGATAACTGTATTAAATGTATAGTATGGATCGTATTATTGAAAAAAAAATCGTGAAAGTACCTATATGGTTATTTATTATAAATTAACCACCGCATATCATTATTATTGTAGAAAAAAATTTAAATAAATGTAGTATCGTTATTACTGAATTTTGTTGAAATGCTAAAAAAGTAAAGTAATGTGCAGATTTCCGGCTATAATAAAAAATAACTTATACGGTTTTTAGGTAATTAAACGTCCAATATCTTCTATCACAAATTATATAAAGTTTTTAAATTAGTACTTTATTGTGTTTTAATAATTTCTTAAAAATAGGTTATTTGAGTTAAGACGTAATTTTTAGTCTTATGTTATTATGTCGGGTTTGCACCAATGATACTTAAATTTTAATACTAATTTAAATCCTTAAGTTTTTATATTGTTGCACTTAAACCTTTTTTAAAGTATTCGTAAGCGGCCACTTTTTCGAGCTTAAGTATTTAAGAATGCATTTATTAACTTTTTTTAATCAAAATTGGCTGTCAGATAAAGAATCATATACTGCACATAAAATAAAATCAGCGTGAAATGGATATATTCGGATATTTATGAAAATGATGTTCTAGAGGATGATCTAGAAATATTTGAAATTTTACTGTAGTGAGTACCACGACGTATACATGTGCGAACCCAGTATTTGAATATTGTGAGAGCTAGAGTTTTTGGCTATTTTAGAGTAATGAGATTTTCGAGCTTCGACAGGAATCATATGTCAAAATGCTCGCAAAAATATGAAAGAAAAAATAGTCGCTCTCAACTCTATAAAATATTATGGACCTTGTACAACCTTACAGTTTCCTAGATATTCTCTGTTTTATTTCAAATTACATGTAACGATTAGTTATCAAAATTATTGATTTCAATATTAATATTATAAATTTTAAAATCACTAATAAATTTATCTCCATTACTATTTAAATAAAAAGATTGAAATCGGTTGAAAATAAATAATCAGAAAACATTTTCGTATCGTATATATTTTTTTGTTATTTTCCTTTCATCAATAGGAATCGTTATTTCTAGTATTTCGGTTATTAGTATATTTATCAACATCAGGAATTTTAGGTCAGGAACTTTTGGCAGCGTGTAATCAGCTTAAATGTAAACCAAAATCAAAATACACTGACCTACTGATTCTAAAAATAATCTGATCTCATTGATTTCTTTGTGATTAGGAATATCTCCATGAATCACTTGAATATAAATAAAATATGGGATAAGAATTTAGATCATTTACTTATCCTTATCACCATGGGTGATACGAATATTCACAAAGAATATGCTCAGAGACTTATAAATATACGGAGAGATTGGCAAAACTTTAAATTATATAATATTAATCTTTTTGTACCTATCACAACTAGATAATGAAGTAGAACTGCTCGTAAAAAATATTAAACCAGCAATTATCACATAATATTATTGTTGTCATATAGGGGAATGTTTTCCCTAAGTTTGTGACAATACATAACTAACTTCATAGTATGCAGATTTTGGATTGTATTAGAATTCCTAATAAACTAACTTTGGGCGTAAAGACTACATTACACCTGTTTATGCCAGAGGAATTAAGAAACATATATAAAGAGATTGTTAGTTATAATTAAATATATTTTAGATGATCTTTTTTTGATACTAGTAAATAGGGGAATAATAATGTTTATAACGCAGCAGAAATGAACCAGTTAATAATAGCTTTTTTGTCTCCAAGTGAAAGAAATCTGGTGTTAAAAGAAGTAGATAAGCTATTATAGTTCTGGCGCACTCCTTATGGAAATTAATATGGGAAATCGCTAACATCCGTTTTGGTAATTTTTTGGCTAATCCAAGGTCACTCGTGACGTCATCAGACAATTGGATTATGGTGAAATAAAAATTGATCTGCATTTGATCAGGTCTTGAGTGCTTATCTACTACTAGACCTTAGCACAATACGTATACTGCAGCTTTCTCATCTTCCTGGCAAAAAATGGGCACAAGGTCTCTTTTAAGTCTATAATACCCTTTTAATAGGCCTACTAGTATTCCAGTATTTTTCTCAGTCTAGCTTATTAGATTCTCGGTTTAGTTTTATTAAAACCAAAAATCCGCTTTTATTTTTAACCTTGCTTATCTAGTTTTAACTACTTTAACATAAATCAAGTCATTAACATTTCCTTACTAACTTCGGGTTTTACATTAACAAGAGATACACGGTTTATTCCAAATTAGCCATCTTAAATTATAGTTATATATACCCATGAAAGCAAAGTTCTTTAAAAATCCAATATAAACATAAAAGTTTATTCTCCGTAGTATCATAAATTTCACGGTGTAGTTAATTTTGAAAATTAACAATAAACGTTTTACATTACACCTGTTTGAATACATTATTCTGAAGCAAACGACATAAAACAAAGTTAATCCATGAACATAAGACATTATGAAATTTTCTAATACGTTTTCTCAGAGTTATGGTATATAACAAACATTTGTTTTATGTATCATTTAATTGAAGTTAAAACGACACTGCTTTGTATATAATGCTAAACATTAATTTTGGCTTTTAGGACTCATTTTTGTGGTGAATGATTACATTTTTATCTTGTATATTGTTTTATATGTTGTGTTTCTGCAATTAATATGATTTCTCTTCCTTAATACAGTAATAATTTCAAAAATTCTAATTTATAAACAAATCTAAATCACAATATTATTGTTGTCAATATAAATAATTTCCAAATAGGTGAAAATTTTTTTCAGACAAAATTTGTAGATAAAAATTAGCTGAATGAAAAGTTTTTAAATTTTTTTTTGATATTTTGTCTGTGGAATGTGATAGAACATGTCAAAGTAATTTTTCAGTAAAATATCCTAAAATAAATGGCATCTGGAAACTTTTTAAAAAAAAATCGTTTTTAGTGAATATCTCCAAAACTAAAGCAAATATCGTAAATATGAAAAATGCATAAAGAACAGAAAATATCCTAAAGTAAATGGCATAAACAAAATTTGTCAAAAAATTCAAGTGACGCTCAAAAAATCGCAACAATTAAAGGAATTTGTTTTTCATGAATATCTCAAAAACTAATAAAAATATCGTAAATTTGAAAAAGGATCTTAAAGAATAGAAAATATCCTAAAATAAATGGCATAAAGAAAATTTTTCAAAAAATTTAAATGACGCTCAAAAAAATCGCAACAATTTAAGGGCTTTTCGTGAATATCTCAAAAATAATGCAAATATCGTAAATTTAAAAAAAAAATCCTAAAGAACAGAATATATCCTAAAATAAATGGCATGAAGAAAATTTTTCAAAAATTTTAAGTGACGCTCAAAAAAATCGCAACAATTTAAGGGCTTTTCATGAATATCTCAAAAATTGAGGCAAATATCGTAAATTAAAAAAAAATCCTATAAACAGAAAATATCCTAAAATGGCATCTAAAAAATTTTTCAAAAAATTCAAGTGGCGCTCAAAAAAATCGCAAGAATTTAAGGATTTTGTTTTTTACGAATATCTCAAAAACTAATGCAAATATCGATTATTTTGTTTTTCATGAATATTTCAAAAACTAATGCAAATTTCAAAAAAAAATGATAAAAACAGAATATATCCTATAATAAATGGTAGCTAGAAACTTTTTGAAAAAAATCAAGTAGCGCTCAAAAAAAATGTAAAAATTTAAGGATTTCGTTTTTCATGAATATCTTAAAAACAATACAAATATCATAAATTTGAAATCAATGTTTATAATGAACAGAAAATATCCTAAAATAAATGGCATAAAGAAAATTTGTCAAAAAATTCAACTGACGCTCAAAAAAATCGCAACACTTTAAAGATTTCGTTTTTCATAAATAATTCAAAAATAATGCAAATATCGCAAATTTGAGAAAAAAAATTTTAAAGAACAGAAAATATCCTAAAATAAATGGCATAAAGAAACTTTTTGAAGAAATTTAAGTAGCGTTGAAAAAAAATCCCACCAATTTAAAGATTTCGTTTTTCATAAATTTCTCAAAAACTAATGCAAATAACGCAAATTTAAAAAAAAAATCTTAAAGAACGGAAAATATCCTAAAAATAAATGACATCTAGAAAATTTTTCAAAAAATTCAAGTGGCGCTCAAAAAAATCGCAACAATTTAAGGATTTCGTTTTTCATGAATATCTCAAAAACTTATAAAAATATCGCAAAAAATTCTTAAAGAATAACAAATATCCTATAATAAATGGCACCTACAAACTTTTTAAAAAAATTCAATTATCGCTCAAGAAAATTGCAAAACAATTTAGTAAAAAAAGGTTTCGTTTTTCGCCAATATGTTTCCCAAAGAACTGGAAATTTTTCCTAACACCCGGAATTTTACCACCAAAATTTATAATTTTAATTTAGACAGTATTAAAAATCGAGTGATGTAACTATCTACACAATTATTTTTTTAACCGATTAAATACAAATATTAATCAACGAAAAAATTCAGGTACTTAGATACATAAATAAACAACAAATTTGTTAAAAGAATTTTTTTGCAATTTTTTAATTATTTATGGTTTTATTAATTAAATTATTTTTACAACGTCTTAATCAACATAAAATCTTCAAACTTGAGAGGTTTTTTCCACCTCTAGGAATCCATTTTTAAAACAACTTAAAAGAGTTAACAAAATTTTTCAATTTAAATTTTAACTTTTTTATTTAGGTGATAAAAAAATTAAAAATTCAAATAGAGCTTTCAAAAACAAAACGGTTATGAATGTTTCATTTTTTAATCACTAGAAACTGATTTGTTTGTTTTTAATGCTTTCAAACTGTTTTTTCTCTTGGCGATGATAATTACAATGGATTTTTATTAATATATTATTGTCAAAATTTAATTTTTATTAAATAAATTATCAAAAATCCTGATTATAAAACAAAATGGAAATAAAACAAAGTAACTACAATTAACTTCATATATTAACTTTACAACAGAAAATACAAAATAAACATAATTTTTTATAAATACCATTACTTTTATCTTTAACTAACAACTCAACTCTGTTCAAAGAATACCGTTAATGTAATATAAACAATGCTTCAAAATAAAACAACACAGCCATTTTACAGGGAGTTAGCTAAGTTTGGAAATTCTAATGTATGCATTTTCGCCCTAGGTCACATATTCGAAATGTTTATGTGGAATATTCAGCTGTGCGTTACCGTAGCTTATATCAATTTATCCACAGGGAAATAAGGCAAATTTAACGAAACGAATGAAAAGAGAAATGTTACAATATAGGGCTTTTATTAACGAGTTTATTATATTTTTATTTCATAGAGAAAATTGATATTAAAAGAGGTAAATATAAAGGGTAGTTTATGATGAAATATATTACTGTACTTTTATCTATATAACTAATAAATAAGGGTTAGTTATCATCAAGTCGTTCCTAATAAATTAACAATATTATTAGAAATACTTTTTTTGCAATGTAAAAAATAAGCTAGACGTAATTTTCCTGAAAAAAATTTTAAGTGAAAATTTCCTGAAATTTAAATACAAATTATTGATCAGTGAGTCAAATATTTATTTAATTAATTTAACTCTGATTTTTCTGAAATTAGAAGTAAATATAGAACAATAACAAGTTTAAAGCGTTACATATTTTTTTGTCTTTTTTGTTTGTTTTATTTAAATTATTATATAGTGTGAATCGTATATTATACTTTTTTTGTTTCTTAATTAATAGTTTTGTATTTAAAAAAATGGTGAATGCGCTAACCTGCATTATTTAAAAATCAGTCACTAATAAATAATATAAAAAAAATTTAAATCTTCTTATAAATAACTTCAAAAAAGTAACAAATCTTTTGGCTTGGCTTAAATATTTTTTTATAAAGAGAGAACTGCCCTATTTTGAATCACTATTTTGTATTTAAAAAAATGGTGAAAGTGCCATCCTGCATTATTGAAATATCCTAAAATATTTAAATTAATAACTTAATAAAATTGGTTTGGATTAATTTTTTTTTGCATATTTCTCTATCTTAATGAATATTTTTTAGGTAGATTATAGTAGAATATAATAAAAAGAAAAATAATAATATAATAAAAAGAAACTTGGGTACGTGAGTACCTAAAAATGGAGCGAACTGAAGAAAATTAGAAAAATATAGTAAAATAAATATATTTTCTTATTATTTTTATTTTTCCTGTTTTCTACTATTTTTTTCCTATTATTTCCTATTTTTTCCAATTTTTTTCTATTTTTCTAAATTTTGCATATTTTTCCTATTTTCCGCATTTTTCCCATTTTCTTTATTTTACTAGATTTTTTCCCATTTTTTCCTATTTATTAATATTTTTTTGCTATTTACTCCTATTTCTTCCTATTTCTCCTATTTTACACTAATTTTTTTCCCTTCTTTCCAGTTTTTTCCAATTTTTTTCCTATTTTTTTCTGTTTTCACCAATTTTTTTATTTTTTGTTATTTTTTTCTTATTTCTTCCTAGTTTTTACTATTTTTCCTATTTTTCATATTTTCTTCTATTTTTCCATGAAACGTGGCGTTCAAATTCATTAGTCATTCGTTCTCATTTTATTATATTTTGTTTTTTGAGCATCAGCCAAACGGTCTGATGTGATTTTGTTTACCATTTTTTTCTCATTTTTTTTCCGTTTTTTCTAATTTTTTCTAGTTTTTTCTATTTTTTCCGTTTTTCCATTTTTTTTCCAATTTTCTCCAGTTTTTTCAAACTTTTACAATATTTTCACTCTTTTCAATTTTTTCCAATTTGTTCCAGTTTTTTTAATTATTTCCAGTTTTTTCTATTTTTCCGATTTTTTTGAAATTTTTTGCTAATTTTTCCATTTTTTTTCATTCTTCTCCATTTTCTTCTAATTTTTCTAATTTTTTTCCACTTTTCTCATTTTTTCCATTTTTCCATTGTTTCCAATTTTTTTTCCAGTTTTTTTCAATTTTTTACACTTTTTCCACTCTTTCCAATTTTTTCCAATGTTTTTTAATTTTTTTCCAGTTTTTTCTATTTTTTCGGAATATTTCGTAATTTTTGCAAATTTTCCATTTTTTCCATTCTACTCCATTTTTTTTCAATTTTTTCTAGTTCTTAGCATTTTCTTCTGATTTTTCTAATTTTTTCCATTTTTTCTAATTTTTTCAATTTCTTTCATTTGTCCATTTTTTCCAATTTTTTTCAATTTATTTAATTTTTTCCAGTATTTTGCAATTATTCCAGTTTTTTCAATTTTGCACCATTTTTTATATTTTGCCAAATATTTCCCTATTTCCTTTATTTTTCCTTATTTTTATTTACTTTCTCTATTTTTCCTATTTTTCCCTATTTATCAATATTTTTCAGTATTTTTTCCCGTTTGTCCCTATTTCCCTATTTTCCTTTATTTTCAATATTTCACTTAATTTTTTCCTATTTTTTCTACTTTTCTTCTATTTTTGCCTATTATTCTATATTTTCTTTATTTTTCCTATTTTTTCCAATTCTTTACCATTACGTTCTAATTTTTCTGTTATTTTTTTCCTTCTTTTTAATTTATCAATTTTTTCATTTTTCAATTTTTTTCCAATTTTTTCCATTTTTTCCAATTTTTCCAATTTTTCCAGTCTTTACAATTTTTTTAAATTTTTTTCCAATTTCTTCTATTTTTTTGTAATTTTTTGCAAATTTTTACCTTTTTTCCATTCTTCACCAATTTTTTCCATTTTTTTCCATTTTTTTTAATTTTTTTCCAATTTTTATCAATTTTTTCATTTTTTCCAATATTTTGCAATTGTTCTAGTTTTTTTCCAGTTTTTTTCGTCTTATTCCGATTTCTTCCAATTTTTTTCTATTTTCCCCTCTATTTCCCAATTTTTTAATATGTTCTTTTAAATTCTATTATTTTTCCATTTTTTCTTATTTTTTTCTTGTTTTTACTTTTTTTTCTATTTTGCACCATTTTTTATTATTCTTTTATATTTTGCCATATTTTTTCTCATTTCCTTTATTTTTCTTTATCTTAACTATTTTCTCTATTTTCCTATTTATCCTTATTTATCCATGTTTTTCCCTATTTTCCCTGTTTATCCCTATTTTGCTTAATTTTCCCTATTTCACTTTATTTTTTCCTACTTTTCTCCTATTTTTGTTCATATTTTCTCTTTTTTCCTTATTTTTCCCTTTTTTTTCTTAATTTTTCTTTACTTTCATTATAAAATACTACAGACGGACGGACGGACACCCAATACAATCTTATAGGGGAGCTCCCTAAAAAAACAATATTTGGATAGGCATGAGAGATCCAAAGACTTTTGTTTATCACGGATCAATAAATTATAATTTATTGAGTACATATTTCATAATTAAAATTTTAAAAGCCATATCCTATAAATATTGATTTTATTTCTAATAATAAAATTATATTGTCGGTTCAAAATTAATTTTCCCTTTTAATAAAAACAATGTAGATCTAAATTGGTGTTATGAAAATAAATATATTATGCACTATTAATTGCTTTTTTAATAAAAAATCATTCTTATAGGAAAGAAAATATTTTGACAGATTAGATAGTGAAACGTCGGTTTGGAGGTACATAAAGAGTGGGAGCGGCTATCAATCGAAATGATGAATACCATCAAACACACCCTGATAAACAAACACCGACAATTATATCAAGCGTGTTTGCATTACGACATTGCAACGGCAGACATTTTTAATCAATATAAAGTATAGCCTTTTTTTTCATAAATATGCTCATATATAATTTAAGGTCATTTTTTTATGTGTTTACAGGGTATTTTATAACTACATTTTTAGTGACAAAATATTTTTTAATTACTAATAATGTTATGAAAAAATATAAATAAAACTCCGAGTTAGTTGACCATAAAAATTTAAATTGAGAGGCTGCATTTGGGTAAAACTTTTTAGATAAATAATTTTGGTTAAAATATTTTGAAGCAGCTATGAGAGTGAAAGAAATAATAGTTTTAACAAGAGACGAAATATATCTGCTAATATACTAGATATGCATGTCTAGAGAAATAGAAATGAATTGAAGAAATAAAATTGAAATATATTAAATTATGACGTATGAAGATTATTTCTGTTTAAACTATATAAAATTTAACCAGAGAGATAAATAATAAATTTTTATTGCCCCATTTTGAGTAACCAAAAGTAAAAAAAAAATTATTTATGTATTATTCATTTTACCATTCATTGAAACAGTAATAATAATAATAATTCTTATTCAATATTAATTTAATTCACAATTAATATAACTAATTCAGGTATTTTCTTATTATATTTACCTTTATATTTATATTAAAAAGTGTTGCTATAAGTATAATAATAAAATTCAATAGTCAACACGAAAGATAGAAAAAGAATGCCAAGAAAACGTAACAAAACTAAGGTTGATTTATGGAAGATAGCGCGGACAGTAAAAATTCTCCGCCGCTGCATTTGTGATTTTTCCGCTCTTCTTAATATCAAAGTATTTTTATTTCAATTACTCGAGACGTATACAATAAATCCCAGAGTAAACGTCAAGTTTATTTTCAAGAATACAATTTAAAATTAGAGAACAGAGATGGTCCAAGGAGTTGCAAAATAAAATATAAAAGTTATGTAATAACATTTTTTTCTCAGTTTATATTCTCTTTTAATTTTTAACTGGGTTAAATCTATTAATTTCGTTACTTCCAAATATTATTTAATACTTCATTTTTAAACTGAATTTATGTTTTCTGAGTTCACTCCTACATGGTATTTTTACTTTCCCGACCCACCTCCGAGAAAGTAAAGTAAATTTCGAGATATAGATGGAAATATCCATTTTGAGGTTACCTGAGATGATTAAGACCATTTCCAGATGGAAGTTTGTCTGTATGTCTGTCTGTGAGTATTAATTCACGATAGAGGCCACACGTTTAATCTGATTTAGCAGAAATTTGGTATATCGGTTTGAGTTACCCGGAAGAACCCATTAGTTTTGTACGATATCCGTCAAACGAAAGTGTCACTATTAAAAATTGACAGAACAATATGTCATGGAATTTGACTTGCAATATGGCATTTAAAAGCTCTTGAAAAATACTATCCACAAGAGTCAAAATTATTTCTCCAACTGTCACCTGTCAAAAATAAAAAAATATTAAATATTCGAAAAAGTATACGTGGATTCTCGTCGGGAAAGTTTCGGGACGACACAACCGGTTTTTTAAAGTTTTTTATAGATTTTTTATTAAAACTTTTGAAAATCGTACAAAATCTTGAAATTTTCACATTTTTAAAATTTTTGAAAAAATTTAGGCATTTTTCATTGAAATTTTTAAATATTTATCAAAATTCCAAAAATTTTTGATCAAAGTTCTTAAAATTTTTGAAATATTTATTTTTGATTAAACTTTTAAAATTGTTATCAAATTTCCTGAAATTTTTGATTACAGTTCTTGAAAATTTTGAAACCTTTACAAAATCTGGAAATTTTTACACATTTTTAAAATTTTTGAAATATTTGGATTTTTCATTGAATTTTTTTAAATTATTATCATAGTTCCTGAAATGTTTTATCAAATTTCTTGAAATTTTTGTAATCTAGATTTTTTTATTGAAATTTTTAATTAAAAAATGCATTTTTTTCTTTACCCATCTTTGTGTTTGTCCCAATTTTCTATGTCAAAAAATGCATTTTTCTTTTTTTTCAATTTTGAGTGTAAAAAATTCATTCTTGCTTCAGTTCTTTTTTTTCAAATTCGTGTATGAAAAAATGCGTTTTTACTTTTTTTTCTAATTTTTTGTGTGAAAAATGGATATTCTTGCTTTTTCCCAATCCATGTGTGAAAATATGCAATTTAGCTTTCGTTTTTCAAATTCTTGAGTGAAAAAACATTTTTGTTTTTTTTGTTCAATTTCAAAGACGGCAAACTGCATCCGTGCTTCTATTTTTTGTCAAATTCGTGCGTGAAAAAATGCATGTTTACTAATTTTTTGTTTGAAAAATGCATTCTTGATTTTTCTCAATCCATGTGTAAAAATATGCATCTTTGCTTTTATCTTTCAAATTCATGTGTGAAAAAAATACATTTTTGGTATTTTTTTTTTCAATTTCAAAGACGGAAAAATACATTTTGCTTGTGTTTTTTTTTCAAATCCGCGAGTGAAAAAAATGCATATTTGCCCAGGACTCGTTGCACGACGGATTTTTTTAATATATTTAATATATTTTTTTTAATGGAAATGAAAAAGACAAAGTGCAAAAAAAGCCATCTAACAAAAGGAAAAAACGTAAAATAAAGCAAAAAATAAAAACAGGCCTAAAGAAGGAAAAAAGTTTAAAACAAAAATCAACTAAAGGTCCAAAAAAAGCCAAATAAGACAAAGGTCGGAAAAGGACAAAAAATTAATAACTATTAAAAAGGCAAAAAATTCAAAAAAGATTTAAAAATGCCAAAAAAAGAAAGGAACAGCAAAAAAGGCAAAATCGAGACAAATAAAGGCAAAAAAGGCAAAAAGCTCCAAAAAGACCAATGAATTAAAAAAAAATAAAAAAATCAAGAAGAACAGAAAAAGTACAAAAAAGGAGTAAATAGGTCAAAAAAATAATAAAAGGTAAAAAAAGCCAAAAAAAGGCAAAGTAAAGACAAAATGCTATTTGCCCTCTACTGGCGCAGCTATTGAAAATTCTCGAAAAAGTTTGATACAAAAATTGTAGGAAATTTTATGCTATAAAACTTTGCATTATTACAACATTTTCCACTAAAGTGTATTATTTTTCGTTAAAATTAAAAAAACAATGTCAAAAAATCTTACTGGTCAATGTCGATCTTGAGGACCTTCTACTATATCAATTTGAACCAAAAATTGGTCAAATTGTTCCGCAGTTATCGTTGAAGATTACACAGAGACACACAGACAGGCCATACTCTGAAAATGGTTTTAATCTTCTTAGGGGACCTCAAAATGGATATTTCCATCGATATCTCGATTTTTTTTGCTCGTTCACTATACTTTCCCTTTAATGGGACCGGGAAAGTAAAATATATATAAAGAACTAATAATAGGCACAGTTAGAAATCTAGAATAACTAATATTATATATAATCAAAGAGAAAAAATCCCTAATTCCCAAATCCTGTTTGTAAGATGAAGACTCTTGAACACCGCGAGAGCACGAACTACCCTTTCGTCTGAATAATGGTCGTTACTTTATCAGAGAGTTTCAGAGCCTTGGCTAACGTTCAATTCCGTATTTTTCTCTCCTAGGAGTGTGGTGACAATAACGTTGCCGTTATATTTTTTTAGGTTACAAAATTAACCAATATTACAGTATGTTTAATCCACAAAATCTCATGTTGACCACAAATAATAATTTCTAATAGATTATCTCGTACCTTAATCTATCCAACCATTCATAATATCCGCTTACATTAAAAAATAAATTATTCAAGTTTGCTGTATAAAATTAAATGGGATGTGAAAAAGTTGGAAATTAGAGAACTTCGTTATCTCGCAGCGTAAAAATATCAACTCTAAATTCCACGAAACTGGTTTAGTTACTTACTAAAATTAACTTTCGCAAATCCTCTTAACCTAATTTACTCGAATTTCTTAACAATTTTCACCCTCCGCAATGTTTGCGGCAATTTAAAGCTATACAGGTTTTTCTACAATATTGATCAATATTGAAGTTAAAAATTTTGCACGATATTTTTAGAAGTTAGTATTTTAAGATTTGGCCTTAATCAGTTTTATCACAGAGTTTCATTTTGTCAACTATACTGATTTCCTGTATACTGAAATCTGCTAATAGGGGAAATGATACATACTGATATGGTATTTGATAGTTTATTACAATTTTTGATCCCACAATTTTATTTTTGTATTTTTATTTTAATGATTACATTTTTTTTTATTTTACTTTGGTTCTTTAGTTAGAACATGAGATATCTCAACGAGGGTTCATAAAGTATGAGAGAAAGACGGAATAATATTTTGTTGATTTTAAATCTATTTTTAAAATATTAAAATATAAAATAATAGATATTAATATAAAATAAAAGATTATTATTATTAATTTTTAACAGAAATATTTAATTTGTTTTTTCTGGATAATTTTCCAGTGAAATTTATCCACAGTTCCTTCTCGGTTTTTTCAATGTTAGGTTAGGTAAAAAAATTTACAAATCTTTATATTTTGTGAAATTCTGAATTATAATTGGTCATACATAAATAAAAACATTTTTATATTTTGTAACAACTATAAACAAATTGTATTACTGAGACCCAAAATCCACAGTATTAATTTCGTGATTACGAAAAAAAATTCTTACCCCCACTTTTTATCACTTTTCTCGAAGTTTCCGAGTTCCCTGAGTCCGAAATTGCAAAAAAAAAACCAGTCCGAACGACTGGATGTCTGTCTGTCTTGATGTAAACACTGTAACTTTTGAACGGAAGCTCGGATCGATTTTCGGTTTTCACTTTACCGAGCTAGTTTGGTCAAAGGAAGAAAGAATCCTATTGAATTTAAACAGGATTGGACCGGCCCTTCCGTACTCACCATACAAATTAAAGTCGCTTGTATGGGAAAACTTTTTTTCAATTAAAGGTAATACTTCGTTCAAAACGTGGCGCTCTCAATTTGTTTCGGAGATACAGCTCTATTTCATTTACTATTTGGCAGCTCAAATTTCTGTTATTGAAAAAACACAAATTTCTTCCTAATTATTATCAAAACAGTACAAATGTTTTTATTTACTTGCTTTCAGCACTTTGTAGTGGAAAAAAACTACTATTTTTCAAAAAATTCATTCTAATTTGAATTTTAGACAGATCACTAAAGTTGGGTTAATTAGCTGACAAATATGTCTATCATTTTTTATTTATAGAATGTTGGCAAACGTGACTACGTGATTGTACGTTTGACTCCTGTCGGTTCTTGCTGGATTTTTGATTTCCATTAGGGCCAAATTATTAATCGGCCGCTAAAATTGCTGTTAAAATTATCCTCTTGTTAGTAAAAATTTTGTCATTATAAATATACCGTTAGTGACACCAGCAGAATAAAATCAAATTAACATGGACTTTTTTAACAGATAGTGGAAATGGAAGTTATAACCTTCAAATTTTATAAATACTTTCCTAAAAAATAGAACTTTTTAATAATGAATCTTCCAGGAGACGTTCCTGTTAATTTTATAGTATAGCAAATTTTCCAATGGTGTTATTCGTTGTTGCTTTTCTAAATTAATACCATGGTTACTTGCGATAATTAGTTTTTACTTTTATTTTTATAAATCACGGACATTGAGGACAGGTTGGCACGGACAACATAAAACATAACCTGACTGCATTTTATACCAAATTTTTAGGGTTATTTTGAACTACAACAATGTAAAATAACTAAAATACACTGTTGCCACATTGTAACCGTTTGGTGCCTACCCAAAGGTTAAAATTGCAATAATAATACGAACTAAATATTATCAGAAGGATAAAATTTATCCCTCTGGTTGGTACCAGTGACTTTATCAGCCGATTATTAGTTTGGCCCTTATCACATCAAATTCCATTTTCTTGGTAACTTTTAATTGTACTTCTGAACGAAATCATAAAAAAAATGGAACTTACAATAAAATTAAGGACGGCAAATTTTTATTGTTTTCTTTTTGAGTAATGGAAGATATAGTTGGATACTTTGAGATGTGACCTGAATATATAATAAATGTAAGATTAAAATTTGGCTTAGCGGAAATCAGTTGTGGGAAACTGTTATCATGGTAACCTGTATCAAGTTATTTGCACAAATAGTATATAAAGTAGTAAAATAAATGCGCGCGTCCGCCGACATTTGACAAATCCGCGCACGCGGGTTTGCCAAATTTCAGCCGGACGCGCTCGCTTCAGTCACATGATCAAATCATAATTAATTGATGGAAACGATGAACTCGTCTCTTCCGAATTCATTTCAGTAAGAATGAAAATCTGCTGAGAACTAGATGCAGATGTATATTTTCAATAAGTGCAGGAAAACTGGCGGATCTAGAGTCATCCCAAATTTTTTATGTCAAATTTTAATAGAGTTAGATTCTAAAAATGACTATATATGTCACTAAATTGAAGTATGTTTTATTTCATCGAAAAAAAGGTTTAAATTAAGTGCTTAAATCGAAAGCCTTCCATTTCTCCACAATCAGCTATTCTTTTGGGCGATTTACGATGTTGTCCAGCGTTCAAAATTTGCAACAAGGCATTTCCCCAAAGTTTCAATATTATAACGAGACAAGCATTGAATAGTACAGAATCGACTTTGAACCATCCTCATATCAGATTTCCAGTAATCCGAAGTGATCAACTTGTCAACAGCGCATTTTCAAATATTGAAAACCATTCTAATTAATGAAAATTTTTCAATAATAACTATCTGTAACTTGGCAACAGCGCATTTTCGAAAACAAAACTGGTGCAATTTGATTCGACTTAAAAAAAATACATTAGATCATGTATAATAGTATTCTACATATATTTAGTGCCAATGCTTCACAACTTAAAAGTATTCGGTCGATGGGCCGAAGTCCCGAAATGGTGCACCATCACCGTTTGAGCGACTCTAGAATTTTGAAATTATTTTATATTGTACTTCGGACATAAATATTCCTAAAACTATTATTTTTAATAAAAGTAGGTACTAATTTACTTTTATAAATGACGTTTAATTTAATGACATTTTAAATCAAAAATTAATATACTGTATGATATTTTTTTAGGTGATACTTTTTTTAAAATAATTTGAAATTGATACCTTATACTTTTTTATTATTTTTTTCTGAATTTTGCATACAACTACAAATCATTGCAGTATAAATAGTTATTTATTCATTTTTAATTTCTGAAAGTAGAAAATAACAGAAGACAATAGATCGGTTCTTGTGGAGTACCTTATTAATTATAAAGAAGAGGGTAGACAGCTCACACAATCAGTCTAAGGGTTGGTCTGATGGAAAAGAAGGTTTCATTAATTCGCCCTTATTGCTTTATAATGGAACTATTCTTTGTCAATTTTGAAATTGTTATTACAAGAAAAATATAAATAAAATAAAACAATACAAGAGTAATAAGAGAAGGTGAAATCGAGAAGTTATAGCAAGACAAAGAAGGAAATAACTGTGAGATAAGACAGGAGACAGAAAGAAACAGGGACGTACAATATTCTTAAAAAAACAGAAAAAGACTACAAGTTGAGACAAAAAAATAGACTGAGATAAGAGTAATAGAAAAAATACAAAAAAAGAGCAACATTAAAGAAATATTGCAATTAAAAAAATTGTATATTTTTTTTTTAATTTTATAAATTTATTATAGTGAACCCAACCCGGATTGAGATTTTTAGATAGGAAATCTAGAATATCGGATATTCCATATCAAAATAATAATAGTGAAAAAACTTAAAATTATTATAAATCCAAAATATATAATTTATGTCCGTAACCATAAATTAGTGTTAAATATGATAAGAGCAGATAGTTCTTTCTTCACTCATATAATTATTTTAAATAATATTACAAATATGATATTTTTTTGAATTAAATAAAAAATATAACTCACTAATATATATTTTAATAATCAATCATTATGTTTATACCTAAAAATGATAAATAAGCTAATATGATTCCCAATATTTTCGACATCTACATGCCTTCGGTTTCTTTTCAGCGAGTCCTTAATATCAAAAGTTTTGGATCTCGCAGACGTACATAATCGATAGAAGGTATATTCTTCGAGAACGTTTTTATATTCTTGTGAAAGATTTCAGATTTTATGGTTTCAAGTATGAAATACAACCCACGAGTTGAACGTAAATGGGGCGTTAAAAATATGCTCACCCAAAAACTTGGCGCATCTCAAGTAATTTTGATATATATCAGTTATTTTTTGCCATATTAAATTGTATTTTACATAATTTAATTTTCAATTTTATCATTTTGTTTATGGCTACGTGAAATAGGGAAATCATGATGAATTTTTAAAATGTTACTCCACGTTATTATATAAATACTTTAAGTTCCTTATTTTTTATTTTATAATTATACTTTTTATCTTGATGTCATAATAATTATGTATTAGTTACTTAATATCAAAAATTATACAGGCATAGAAAAGAATTAAAAATAACAGTAAATAAAAGTTAAAGCCTCGAAATAATTAATAATGATAACAGGGCACATAAGTGAAAATATAATATAATATAATAAAAACTTACCCTATATGTCGAGGGGGAGAAAAGAAATTTTTAATACAAGAACTATTACAAGTTGATTGTTCTGACTAATGAGGTAAAGCGAATGATTGTTAGCAAGGAAAAGACATTTTATAGTAATACCAAGAAGAGAAAGAAGTCAAAATAAGTTGAGAAAAGGACGGATAACAATCGAGTCTGAAATTAAAATATACTGAGCAGAGGAATAATGAAAATAGTGGCTCAGGAAAAAAACGTAACAGAACATAGCTTACATAAGCAAAACAAGATTTTTATTTCATGCATTTATTTATGAAATTAGCACTGATAATACAAAATAGGCTAAAGAGCTGTGCGAATTAAATAATTATTTTGCAATTTATTAATTTTCATTAGGTATATGGTTCTGTTATATACTTATTTCTATCTCACAACATTTTTAATATTCTTGAGTATATAAGTTATAAATGGAATAAAATAGTATCTAATCAAATTCGAAAATAAATAATATACTGATGCAATCTAAAATAAATGGCATATATCGCATCAATAATAGTAAATAAATGTATAATTAAGTAAATTTATTCAGAATCAATATTAATTTATAATTTATTTCTTATCTTATGTATTTTTGGATGCTCGATTACCCACCATTCTCTTACAATACGAATGGATTATATATTTCAAAATAAGAAAAACTGAGGAAAAATAGAGAAAATCGGGAAAATTTGGAAAATGAGGCAAAGCAGGAAAAATAGTTAAAATGGGAAAATAGGAAAAAATGGAAGAATATAAAAAAATTGAAAAAATGTGGAAACATAGGGAAAAATAAGGCAATATTTAAATATGAAAAATTGGTGGGTAATACGTCTATTTCTTTTTTTCGGAATCGGTACACCAAATTACACAAGACTACGTTAAAATTATTGAAAACGTTTTATCATTGTTTACCTGTGTTATTTATTTTTTTGATGGATGAATAACATTCATACAGATTATTTCATAAGGAATTACCAATGTTTTAATCAGGAATAAAAATATTACTATTTTTCTAAATAACACTAGGTCAAAAGTGTTAAAGGTTTAAAATAAATAAATTATTATTTTCTAATTTTATTCATGTAATAAAACCTACGAGTTTGTTAGAATAAAAAATAAAATAAATAAATAACGAATTCAGTTCGTAATAATAATATTTTTAAAACGTTACTACTAATAGTATGAAAACAAAGCCACAATTAAAATTTTTGAATTCCTTAACAGTTTAATTTTTTTTTTTTTGTTAATTTTGGTATTTTTTAAATATCTTAATATGTAATTTTTTAAATTTTTGATTTTTTTTGTTCATAAATTCATGAATTTTTGCAATTCTTGTTTTTAAATTTTTTTTATTTTTTTTAAGCTTTCAAAAATTTGGGAATTTTTAGAATTGCTGCAATTTTCAAAATTTTTCGATTAATTTTTCATTGTTTTTTGATATATTTTACAAATTATCCATATATTTTACAAATTATCCATATATTTTTAAAATTTGAATTCCTTAACATTTTTTTTTTTTTGTTAATTTTCGAATTTTTTAAATCTCTTGATATTTAATTTTTTAAAGTTTAGAATTTTTTTTATATATTTATGAAATTTTTGCAATTTCCGTTTTCAAATTTTTTAATTTTTTAAAACCATTAAAAATTTAGGAATTTTTAGAATTGCTGCAATTTTCAATGTTCTTTGAATAATTTTTCCTCGTTTTTTGATTTTTTTTCAAATTTTCGATATATTTTTAACATTTTTGAATTCCTAAACATTTTATTTTTTTTTTAATTTTCGAATTTTTTGAATCTCTTAAAATGAAATTTTTTAAATCTTTGAATTTTTTTTTATAAATTTATAAAATTTTTTGCAATTCTTGTTTTTTAAGATTTTTTTATTTTTTAAAACTTTTAAAAAATTGGGAATTTTTAGAATTGTTTGCAATTTTCTAAATTATTCCAGTAATTTTTCATTGTTTTTTGATATATTTTTCAAATTTTCGATATATTTTTAAAATTTTTGAATTTCTTAGCATTTTTATCTCTTAATTTTCTGAAATGTTTTTATTTTTTTTTAATTATTGATTTATTTTCGAAATTTTTGAATTTTTTCAAATTTAGGTGTTTTTTGAAATTTTATGAAATGTTTAAATTTTTTTTTCGGAAATTGTCCATGTTTCGAAATTTCTGGAATTCTTCTTTAGACTTTTTACTGTTTTTTAAAAATTTTTAAAATTTTCTGACTTTTTTAAATTTTTATAATTTTCAAAATGTTTCGACTAATTTCTATTTTTTTTATGTTAAAATTCTGGCAAATTTCTGTTACAATTTAGTATGTTAATAATTAAAAAATGATTATCTTCTATAATATTAAAATTAGTATATTATTATATTTTTATTATATAAAATTACTGTGTATTTTTTTGTGATATTTTTATATTTTGAATATTTGTATTCTAAATTAGAACTTAAGCACCATCTATCAGTTGATAGAAAAATTAAACCTAATCTCAGGGGTGGTGTAGAATTTTTTTTCAGTTAAAGAAAATTTCACAATAATAAATTATTTCGTTCTTTTATTGGTTAAAATTTCTAGTGAAGATAGTGTTGAACGTAACAATTTTTATTTATTTAAATTTAACTGTGCTTTAGAAAAAAATTAAAATTTTTAGAATCACAATCATTTTTTTGTTATCTCTATTTGTCAAATTATTATTTTTCATTGAATATTTTATTTTATTTTAATATACAATTTTACTGCGATTTTCGTGAATGAGTGATATTGTCACAATATATTTTTTTATTAAACTTTACTAGTTAAGTTGATCTAAAAGATACATAAAAAATGGTTGAATCTTTTCTAGCAGCCTACTGTAGCAGTATGAGAATAATTACATTTTTATATTTTTATTTTATTTTAAATTACTATTATTTTATTAAATATAAATTGGTATGTGCTGCCTTCAAATTTTAGAAAGCCCCACGTTGCGAAGCCATTTAAATTGGTCTGTTCTGTTGTATTTTAAACGAACTAATTTTAATAAAATGCTTTTCTCACTCATTTAATGACAAATTAAACCAAAAAATATAAAAAAAACTTATCTTGTTATAATTCTATTTCCAAAATCCTGACCTATATTATAATTTTATTTTATTCCATAAAGTATTGTTCTTTATTATATTTTTCTTCTATTACGTCTAGTCCACTTATAACATTCAATATTTCCTTCAACCTGCAATAATTTTTCTTTATCCCTTCCATCTTTATATGTCCATTTTCACCAAACTTTTTCCTCCACCAAAATTCTTTTAAATTTTTATTTCTTTTTATTTAGTTTCCAATTAGTACCAAAACTATGCATAAGAACAAACCATTTAAATTTTGTATAAATATTTATTATATTTTTTCAAGATTTAAGTATGCTTTGATTTTTACCTATTAGTGCTTAAAAATACCAGAAATTGAATATTTTCAATGGCTCGGCAATTTCGGCCTAATACCAACCCAAATATATTAATCAGTATGAAAATCAAAACTAAGTTATGATTATTTTAAATAAATAAAAATCTTAAACAATAAATCTATAAACTAGAAAAAAATATTCATAATTGCAACACAAATATAAAAAAAACAAAGTTTCTCAACCTAATTGATACCTTTCCAATTTTCTTCAAAAAATTCAATATCCTTTTATACTAGGTATTCTATTAAACTCCGTTAATTTCCATTATGTACTGTCACGAAATTCATTCGTTAGATTCTCGTGGAACTGAACTGACAGCAGAGATACGTAGTCCTGTTCTTTTTAAGTTCCAATATTACCCGAACCTTTATTCTCCGAGGATAAAGAAGCGGAAGAAGGCTCTATGTTGGAGAAGTGCCAGTGACGGGGCTACTTCCGGTACATCCAAACATTTCCGCAATTCCCCGATATTCATTATTTACCGACAACTGAGGAATTCCTGTTGAATAAAAAAAATGGCTAAGCGGTTTATCGAATTGGAAACTAATAGAATAAAATATTAGGATGTTTAGAATAATTTAACAAATAACAAAATATTTATTTTATGTTTTTAAATCAACTGCTGCTTGTTCAATGTTAAAAAAAAGGAAATAAAACTAGAAGTTATATACTATAGTATATTATTAAAAAAAGTTTCAGCTTATAGCCATCTTCAGGATTAAAAGTTATAGACGGTTCGAGATATTGAAAAATAACGTATATTAACAATAACCTTACCAAATATAGTTAACTATAGAGAGTAAACATTAAATTATTAGAAAAACCTAGTAATAATACATAAGGGAGTAATAAGGGAAAACGTAGTATCCGATGAGGAGCATGTAAAATCACCAATGGCATCTATCGTAAGAGCTTGAAAGTATTGATAATGAAATTATTGGACTAGCCACAAACTTATACAATATTAGCAGGCCTGAAGGACATCAAAGTAATTACCGAAGCTATGAACTTGTAAAACAAGACATCAGCAATGTCTCAAAATTACACAGCAATACGTTGAAATGACCAAAATGGTGGGTAAAGACAAGTGACAAAGTTTAAATTAGGGAAAGGGAAGTGAAAAAATAAAAGTGTAAGGGATTGTTAGAAGGTTGTGAAATTTACATGACCCAGAAACGTTATAAAAAAAATCGGTTGTGTCTCCCCAAAACTTTTCCGACGAATACTTTTTCAGATATTTAATTTTAAAGTTTCAAATTTTAACATTTTTTATTTTTGAGAGGTGACAGTTGGAGAAATAATTTTGACTGTTCTAAATAGAGTTTTTCCAGGGCTTTCAAGTGACATATTGGAAGTCAAATTTCGTGACATATTGCATCTGTCGTTTTTTGATAGTGACAATTATGTCACAGATGTCTTAAAAAAACTTATCGGTTCCTCCGACGGGAAACCCCATTCTGTATAACAAATTTCAGCTCAATCGGATTAAACTTGTGGCCGGTATCGTAGAAGAATACACATAGACAGACAGACAGACAGAGAGACTTCCATCTGAAAATGGTCTTAATCATCTCAGTTGACCTCAAAAAGGATATTTTCATCTTTATCTCGAAAATTTTCTTTAGCTCTTTCACATTACTTTCCAAAAAGTTCCAGATTTTTTAAAAATTTCAAGGACAGTTATCAAAAATTTCAAGAACTTTGATAAAAAATTAAAAAAATTTTAATCAAAAATGTGTAAATGTTTCAAAAATTTTAAAAATATGTAAAAATTTCAAAATTCTGTAAAAATTTTAATAAAAAAATCTATAAAGGTTTTAAAAACGTGTAAAAAGTTCCAGATTTTGTAAAGAGATCAAAAATTTCAGGAAATTTGAAAAAAATTTAAAAAAGAAATAAAAAATCTCTAAATGTTTCACAAATTTCAATAAAAAAATCTGGATTTCAAAATTTCAAGTACTTTGATTAAAAATTTCAGGAATTATGATAAAAATTAAAAAAAATTTTTATCAAAAATTGAAATATTTTAAAAATGTATCAATGTTTTGTAATAATTTCAAAATTTTCAATAAAAAAACTAAAAATTTTAAAAACGTGTAAAAATTTCCAGATTTTGTAAAGATTTCAAAAATTTCAAGAACCGTGATCAAAAATTTCAGGAAATTTGTTAAAAATTTAAAAAGTTGTAAACAAAAATCTCTAAATATTTCAAAAATTTCAAGAACTTTAATCAAAAATTTCAGGAATTTTGATAAAAATTTAAAAATTTCAATGAAAAACGTTTAAATAATTCAAAAAATTTAAAAAAGGAACAATTTCATGATATTGTAAAAATTTCAAAAGTTTCAATAAAAAATCTATAGAAATTTAAAAAACCGGTTGTGTCGCCCCAAAACTTTCCTGACGAGTATCCACGTATACTTTTTCAGATATTTAATATTAAAGTTTCAAATTTTGCCTTTTTTAGACAGGTGACAGTTGGAGAAATAATTTTAACTATTCTGAATAGAGTTTTTCAAGGGCTTTCAAATGACATATTGCAGATCAAATTCCGTGACATATTGTTTGTGTCAAAAACTAATGGCTTCTTTCGACGGATAACCCAAACCGATATACCAAATTTTAGCTCAATAGGATTAAACATGTGGAAGAATACAAACAGACAGACAGGCAGACAAAATTCCATCTGGAAATGGTCTTAATCATCTCAGGTGACCTCAAAGTGGATATTTCATCTTTATCTCGAAATTTTTTTTAGCTCGTTCACAATACTTTCCCTTCTCGTAGGTAAGTCGGGAAAGTAAAAGGGAATTGTCATATCAAAAAATTAATCTAAAGCTGATACATAATTGCTTATAAAAATTAAAATGATTAGTTGATTAGAAAAGATTGGGTACAGGCCTAGGGGGTTATCAAAACAGAAGAAAATTAATTGACTAATGACAGAAAGAAATAGTGAAAAAGGAAAGAAATAAGGTTATGTTTTTTGGCGTTTTTACCTCTTTTTGCCCCTTTTCTTGCTCTTTTTAAGTTTTTCAGTCTTTCCTGGACATTTTGGAGTTTTTTGACTTTTTTGCGTTAATTTATCTCCATTTTACCTTTTTTGCTTTTCTTTCCTTTTTTTTGGCATTTTTGCCACTTTTTTGCATTTTTTTTGCTCTTTAATCTTTTTATAAGTTTTTAATTTTTTGGAGTTTTTTGTATTTTTCTGACCTTTTCGCCACTTTTAGCGATTTAACTTTTTTCCCTTTACTTTGTCTTATTTGGATTTTTTTGGACTTTTTGTTAATTTTTGTTTTACCCGTTTTTCCTTTTTTTGCCTTTATGATTCCTCTTATTCTTTTTTGCTTTATTTAGCATTTTGTCCTTTTGTTTAGTTACCTTTTTTATCGTATTTATGATTTTTACTTGTTTTGACTCTTTTTTTATTATAGTTTTAATTTTTGCTGAATTTTAGCAATTCTTTCCTTTTTGCCTTTATTATTCTTCTTTATCATTTTTTGGAAATAATTCTTTGCTTTGTTAATATTTTTTCATTTTCATTAATTTTTTCGCATTTTTGCAATATTTACCTATTTTTTATTTTCTTAATTTTTACAGCATTTTACTTTCCCATTCAGGAATTTTGTATTTTTTAATTAAAATAATCCTATTCTCCACAGAATAGCAGGGAAAGTTCTTGGGTGACACAGTCGATTTTTTTTATTGACCTTCGGCTCTCCCCTTAACTACCAGGTTATCCACAATACATGGAACTTCAATTTATATAATGTACATGGTGGTTACCGACACACTAATATTTAAATAAAAATATCAAACTATATAACGAAATCAATAGATAACTTAAAAATTATGAAACTTTCAAGAGATTGTGAAGGTAGGACTGGATTTTATCCCGAGGGAAGATGCATAAGTTGAAAGCAGCTGTGTTCACTTTACAAACAAGGATAATATTAACGAAGTGAAGCCCATAAAAGACTTCATCTTTCTAGAACATTCAAGTCTCAGAAGTATAACATATAAATAATGTTGGTTGTTATTTTAATGCTAGGTTGCAGACTATGAAAAAAATCTCAATAAAATATGTGACTTTGTAATAGTTTCAGAGTTTCATATTTATAATTTTTATGTAATTGCTTTTAAAGAATACTTACTTGTTATAGTGCATTTTTCTTAACAATTCTAGCTAATAAAATTTATCATCTATATAAATGATTTCTGCCAGTATTTTTCTCCTAATTCCTAGAGATTTTTTTAATTTAGACATTTTATTTTTTTACAATTAAAATTAAATTTAAAATAATTGTAATTAAAAATCAGTATTCTCTATTATATTTTTTTTAGTATTCAGAGTTCAATTTACCCAGCTGAATAAGACATTTATTTTGTATAGTATTAAATTTTTTTTTTCCCAATTTGCTTTAATTAACATTTAACTTTATTTAGGTTAGAGCACATATTAAAAAACATTTTTGGATTCAGCTGTACCTATATAAGATTAAAACTTATTTATAAGCTTATGAAGAGATAATAATGTCTTGAATAAAATATTAATTAATGAAAAGAAACCTATATAAGGCAAATCCATTCATTATGGTTAATGTTTTTGAATCAAATGGAATAAAAATTTCAGTATGTTTTATTCAATGAATGAGTTTTCCGTGAATGCTTTGATCCCTTCTGAAGTCAAGAGATAAAAAAGAAGCATAAAGAGGTACAAAACAAGGGTAGAGATGTTTGTGAAGATAAAGAATTTCAAATCGATCCATTTAATGACCACTTTCCTTTTATACGGTTTTTCTGGTTTAAAAATAAATGACAAAACGGTTAAAAGAAAACAAATTAAATTTATTCAATTCAATTCAATTTATTTATGCTCTGCAATGTTTTTTACATAGATAACAGTTTTTCTAATTATTAATTTTTACTTATTATACACTGTTTAGTAGATTAGTAAATTCCGTATTAGAAATAATGTTACGTAATGACTAACACGTAATTTTTTTTATTGCGTAACAGTTGTAATTTCGAAGTCAAATCACAACTGACGTTTTGTCGTTTTGATAAAAATCGAAATAATTTGCCACTCTTTAATTACTCTTTTAAATAGTGCAAGAAGCTATAATTTATCAAAAGTTTCTAAATTTTACAATAAACTACATTCGTTTCAATAAAAGTTAAGGTTATAGATACCAATTAATTTTGTGTGTATAGTGTGATCATTAAAAATGAAAAAATTAATTGGAATATGTTTATTGAAAAAGAAACAAGCACCAAATCATAGTTTTGAGATATTTGTCCATTCGCCTGGTAATTCAGTTAATAAAGATCAAAAAACTACCATTCGAAATTTGAAACATAATGGTTGAATATAAAAGCAAATGTAGGTTATACATAACCTTCAAAAATATTACCCGCACAAAATTAAAATGTAAATAAAATTAACATATCTACATTTTTGGTCTTTTTGAACTTATCTCCAAAAATTGTCAAAGATATGGAGCCATCCCAATATGGCGACCGGAAGTCACCACATAGTAATCCGAAAATCTGGATTCCTGATAGGAATTACATAAAAAAAATCGGTGAGGGCATATTTCACTTATCCAAAAAAACATAATTTTATTGAAATAATTTTAACAAATTAATAATATTTAATTATAAATATTTTAAGCCACTGATAAAACCAGTTCATTCATGGATTCAAATATTTGAAGAAGTTGAATCCAGATCGTCCCGATGTAAATGTAGATTATACAAAAAAAAAGAAAAAGGCTAAGTTGTTTGCTTTGGTGAACTTTCAATCATATTGAATGGCTCTTTTGAAAAGTAATCGCTCTTAACTTTAAAAATAAGAGGGCCATGATAAAGCCCCTCCGAAGACGGATTACTTAGATAAACATCGGGATGCTCTAGAGAATCGACCTTTTGCATTTAAAACAAACCTCTCTTAAACGTTAAATTTCATCGGTATGTTTTTGGTAAATATTTTTTTGTCCAACTTTAAAATCAGTGTTTTTCAAATTCCTCCATAAAAAGCAAACCGCCTAAAAAGTAGAATAGAAAAGTGTTTGTTAGGAATAAAAATAAAAATTTTAACACATTTTAATAAATTCAAAAGATAAAAAATAAACAAAAAATAATAACGAGTAGAAAAGGGAAACAGCGAAAAAAATAGTTATTATTTTCTAAGTCCTCTGCTCTTCTGCCCTGTAAAGAATAATTCCAGATTCCATTATTTCTCCTGTTTTATTTTCATGTTTTTTCTTATTTCGCCTCTATTTTACTCATTTATTCCCATTTTTCCCAACTTTCCCTATTTTTTCCTATTTTCCCTATTTTACCCCATTGTTTCCTATTCTTCTCTATTTGTCCCTACTACTATTACTTTAACAACTATAAAATTTCACATTCCCTTCATCCAAAAAACATATTTTATGTTTCTTTGACAATTTATAAATTTTCAGTTCAATCTAACAATCCATTTTATTTCTTCTTAATAAAATCTTTAATAATAAATTCATTTAGTACTCAAAAAAGAGGTTACCTTGAAAGTTTTCCGGGAGTTTAGAAAAATGGTAATTTTATAGATTTTTAAGTGCTCCGATGGTCCAATATTGAGTAGACTACATGCTGGCTTTAGGACCTAATAAAATAATTCTGAATAGAACAAGTGTCAAACATTTCTTTTTCAAGCATCACTATCACTTATTACTTTCTATTGATATGCAGAATGTCAATAAAAAAAATCCGGTAATGCAAAAGGTTTAAAAATGTACAATCAGGTAGGTCGGGTGTATTAGGGCGCCCGCTCGGCAACTTGATGTATGGGAAGGCAGCATCTGGAGACAAATGAAGAAATGTAGTAGAAAGATTACGAGCAAGGGAACGCAAGCTTGGCGGGTTAAAACCGGATATCAAACAAATAAACATTGTTTAGCACGCCGTGATACACTCACAGAGATACAAAACCCAAAAGTGCACTTTATTGCTTTCGTGGAAATTTATTGGCAAACAGGTGTGTGTTTGGGTTAAAGGTCTTTTCTGTGGTACGAATACAACGACAATTTTTCTTATTTTATTGTTCGAGACAAGAAACACTTTCTTTTACTTTGCTATTTCCATTTCCTTGATAAAATTGAAAACAAAGTGGTCTATGACATTAAGCGTTTTGTTATTTTATTTTAACCTTTTTCTAACAATAAGGATAAAGAACATAATTTAACAATTTTATCTGTAATTATTAAGCGAAACTTATATTTTCTCTTGAAGATATAAATTTCTACAAACAATTGTAATCACATTTTTACAACTTTTTTGTTCTCTTGAATGGCATAAGTCTTATTTAAATATCTGCCATGGCATAAAAATTAGAAGGTTCAACTTATTTCTCCTTTTGTACTATAAATGTTTTCGAAAAATTTTTGAAAAAATTATGTTTTAACAACTTTTATATTCTTTCAAATGACAATCTTACCGTTTTCTATATAAATTTACCGACACGACGGGCCATCCTGTATATTTCATTATATGGTTTTAAATAGATATTATAACTAATTATAACTATTTTTTTAACATTTTTTAACTGTCCGGATTGGTGTATTTATATCGATATTTAAAGATCAAAAGTAATCTATTCTTTCCATATAAATGAGACATCATGTATAATAGTACTAAACGTCTTTTATTATCAGCTCAGAAATACAAATAAATTAAACTTAGTATTATTTAAATTACTAAAACAGTATTAGTTGTAACACTCTGTAGAAAAAAAATTTAAACTTTATCATTTTACTTTCCCGACCCACCTCAGAGAAGGGAAAGTATTGTGAACGAGCTGAAAAAAAATTTCGAGAAAAAAATATCCATTTCGAGGTCACCTGAGATGATTAATACCAATGACAGATGGAAGACTGTCTGTCTGTGTGTATTCTTCCACGATAGAGTCCACGCGTTTAATCCGATTGAGCTGAAATTTGGTATGTGGGTTTGGGTTACCCGTCGGAAGAACCCATTATGACATCTGTCACTTTCAAAAAATGACAGATGCAATATGTCACGGAATTTGACTTCCAATATGTCATTTGAAAGTCCTTGAAAAACTCTATTCAGAACAGTCAAAATAATTTCTCCAACTAACACCTGTCAAAAATAAAAAATTATCAAACTTTGAAACTTTAATATTATATATAAAAAAGTATTCGTGGATACTCATCGTGAAAGTTTTGGGGCGGCACAACCGATTTTTTTAACGATTTTCAAGAAAGGATTTTTAAGATTTAATAAGACAAGTCTATTTTAATATTTTTTCATGTTTTGGAATAAAAATTCTTTAAGGAATTTTAAAGGATTTTTTATGAATTTTTCAAGAATTATTCAATGATAGTTCAAGAAATTTTTCAGTGTTTACAGGGTGTTTTTAAGATTTTTTAGGCATTTTTTAAGGATTTTTCAGATTTTTTTGGAATTTTTAAGGCTTTTTTTAAGGATTTTTTTAGTGTTTCTTAAGGATTTTTTAAAGGTATTAATTAGCGCCTATTTAAGGATTTTTAATAATATTTTTAAGGATTTTAAAGCGATTTTCAATCGATTTTTAACGATTTTCATGAAAGGATTTTTAAGGTTTAGTATGGCAAGTCTATTTTAATATTTTTTCATGTTTTGGAATAAAAATCCTTTAAGGAATTTTAAAGGATTTTTTATGAATTTTTCAAGAATTATTCAATGATAGTTCAAGAAATTTTTCAGTGTTTACAGGGTATTTTTAAGATTTTTTAGGCATTTTTTAAGGATTTTTCAGATTTTTTTGGAATTTTTAAGGCTTTTTTTAAGGATTTTTTTAGTGTTTCTTAAGGATTTTTTAAAGGTATTAATTAGCGCCTATTTAAGGATTTTTAATAATATTTTTAAGGATTTTAAAGCGATTTTCAATCGATTTTTAACGATTTTCATGAAAGGATTTTTAAGGTTTAGTATGGCAAGTCTATTTTAATATTTTTTCATGTTTTGGAATAAAAATCCTTTAAGGAATTTTAAAGGATTTTTTATGAATTTTTCAAGAATTATTCAATGATAGTTCAAGAAATTTTTCAGTGTTTACAGGGTATTTTTAAGATTTTTTAGGCATTTTTTAAGGATTTTTCAGATTTTTTTGGAATTTTTAAGGCTTTTTTTAAGGATTTTTTTAGTGTTTCTTAAGGATTTTTTAAAGGTATTAATTAGCGCCTATTTAAGGATTTTTAATAATATTTTTAAGGATTTTAAAGCGATTTTCAATCGATTTTTAACGATTTTCATGAAAGGATTTTTAAGGTTTAGTATGGCAAGTCTATTTTAATATTTTTTCATGTTTTGGAATAAAAATCCTTTAAGGAATTTTAAAGGATTTTTTATGAATTTTTCAAGAATTATTCAATGATAGTTCAAGAAATTTTTCAGTGTTTGCAGGGTATTTTTACGATTTTTTCCAGGATTTTTCATTCTTGACTTTTAGAAAGTTATTTGGATTTTGCAATGTTTTTACAAAGATTTTTCAACAAATTTTATCTTTTTAAGGGTTTTTTTTACGATCTAATAAGACTTTTTAAGGATTTTTTTAAGGATTTTTAAGAAGATTTTAAGGATTTATCAAAGTTTTTTAAGGATTCTTTAAGGATTTTAGATTTTTTTTAAGGATTTTGCAAGGATTTTTTAGGATTTTTTAAGGATTTTTAAGGTTCTTTTAGAATTTCTAAGGCTTTTTTTAAGGATTTTTTAGTGTTTCTTAAGGATTTTTTAAAGATAGTAATTAGGGACTGTTTAAGAATTTTTAAGGATTTTGAAAGGATTTTGAAGGGATTTTTAAGGATTTTGAAATGATTTTTAAGCGATTTTTAATCGATTTTCAATCGAGTTTCATGAAAGGATTTTTAAGATTTAGTATGGCAAGTCTATTTTAATATTTTTTCATGTTTTGGAATAAAAATTCTTTAAAGAATTTTAAAGGATTTTTTGCGCATTTTTCAAAAATTATTCAATGATAATTCAAGGAATTTTTCACTTTCTTCCAAGATTTTTTAAGTGTTTAATTATTTAATAATAGTTAAAGGGTTTTTGAAAGATTTTACAAGAATTTTGTCAAGAATTTTCCCAAGATTATTCCAGGACTTTCCAAATATTTTTAATAGAAATTTTTAACGATTTTTTTTATTATTTTTTAGTACTTCTTAAATAGTGTGGCAGAGTATTTTTAAGATTTTTTTTAGGATTTGTCATTCTTGAGTTTTTTTAGAAAGTTATTTGGATTTTTCAAAGTTTTTAAAAATATTTTTCTACAAATTTTATTGTTTTAAGAGTTAAGATTTCATCAGGTTTCCTTTAAGGATTTTTAATGATTTTACTTTCCCGATCCCGAGAAGGGAAAGTATTGTGAACGAGCTAAAAAAAATTTTTAAGATGAAGATGGAAATATACATTTTGAGGTCACCTGAGATGATTATGATCATTTCTTTCACGATAAAAGCCACACATTTAATTCAATTGAGCTGAAATTTGGTATATGGATTTGGGTTATTCGTCGGAAGAACCCATTAGTTTTTTTACGACATCTGTCAAACTTAAGTGTCACTATCAAAAACTGACAGATGCAATATGTCACGAAATTTGACTTGCAATATGTCATTTGAAAGCCCTTGAAAAACTCTATTCCGAATAGTCATAATTATTTCTACAACTATCACCTGTCAAGAATAAAAAAATATCAAAATTTTATTAAACTTTTACGTTAAATATTTAAGTATTCGTGGAAACTCGTCGTTAAAGTTTTGTGGCGACACAACCGATTTTTTTTACTTTTAGTAACATAAAACAACACAAAATTTTCATTAATTTCCACCAATTTAGTAACATTCTCTGCGTTATTCTTTCTACTTTTCCTATTTAATCGACAACTATCGATTTGTTTCTATATAATAATCACTTTAACAACGTGAATATTTAACCTAAAAACCAGGATTCGCTGTGACAATTATAAAGTGGTCTGAAAGCTATTTTGAAGCTAAGAAATGAATCAACAATAAAGGGCCTTTGAAACGTCTTGTATAAATGCGCAAACAATAACAAGATATTCAGTACGTATACAAACTTCAAAAGGTGAGGTATGCGTTTAAGGGAAAGTCGATAAGAAGAATGTTGACTAAAGTTTACTTGAAATGTAATTGAAGAACTTTCTAAGGTTATTTTTACAACTTGTTTCTCTTTGAGACTGTAAGATTTAACATTTCTACGTTTCTTTTTAAAAAAATATTAATTAATATGTTAATCGTTTTTTTATGCTCGCGTGTACTTTTTTTAACCTTAAAAACGAACTTTATTAAATAATAAATTGTGATTATTTTGTTATAAAAAAATACAAAAAGTTTTAAACTTGTGCCTATTTACATTTTATACTTATTTAAAAATAGGTATCAATATGCAAAATTAGTATTTTGATGATGAATATCAATGGCGGATTCAGGGGGGTCATGCGGGTTATGACCCCCCTATCCTGTAATGTTTTTCTTTATAGACACCTATGAATAATAATAAATACTATAGCCCAAAATTTTCCGGGGGAGGACCCTCAGAAGTTTTTCACAAGTTATGACCCCCCCTAAAGTGAGACTCTGGATCCGCCCTTGATCTGATAACACAATAATTCATTGTGTAATTATTTTAATAAATCAGGTATTTCATGGAATGTCAATTTCAAGTAATGACAGTTCTATTTTCGTATATTTATATAGCTGTGAAACGTTACTGTAATATAAGTAAAAAAAATTGTAAATCGAACTCTAATTGTATTTAAAACTCATTATTTCATATCACACCGATAAATAAAATCAAAATAATAATATATCTTATATTTGAAGATATTTTAAAACGCTTACGAAAACGAATTGGATAAAATTGAACCTAACTCGTAAATTATTTTGTCATTTATCAAAAATCTTACGTCGCGGGAGTTCCAATCCCCAACCGCTAGTAGAAAATGCATTGGGAACAAAAAGATCATGAAAGAATAACAATTCCACGAATTTAGACCGAAACAATCAAACTGAATTTTTCACAAACTGTTTGCTCTCTTCGAAAAATGATCATAAATCTTTGAAAGCAATCATCCATCTGAGGATCGCAACTACTGAAAAATGGGGCAAACTGGGGTATACATACGGATGATTGAAATCGATGGGTTTCTAAAACACAAAACAATCTTGATTCGATTTTTAGTCGATTTTGGTTCAAGTTGGGGTATATTTGTGGAAACATTTCAAAAACAACATATAAATTTAATTTTTTTTTACTCAGGAATTATTAAAATAGAGAGTATTTTCGATATCAAGTGGTATTTGCAACGTGGGGCTCTATTAGTTCGACTAGCTTGATATCAAATGGCGTCTGAAGGGAACTTTAAAATTGGCAAGATTTTCTTGTTTTTCTCTGGAAATTGTTGATTTATTGAAAAATGAGATGTATCAAATAAAAGATAATTTGTAATGTTATTTAATAAAAAATAATCAATATCGATGGCTTATTTTCGAAAACGACTAACTCCATATTCAGCAACTTTAGAGAAGAGGCAAAAAACATTCGCAAAACATAAACAAAAAAAAAAATTGAAATTTTTTTTTACTGAAAATAAGTTTTCTCGACTTTTTGGGACACCCACAACATGATTAGGTGAAAAACATTTCATGTCCGTCGGTCTGGGTGGATGGATGGATGTATGTGGAGACGATAACTTAAGAACCAGTCGTCCCATTTCAAAAATCCTTCCGCCAATAGTGTCCTAGTATATACGAGAGGATCCTTATTATTTTTGGGTATTCTACCTGTAATGGGGTGGAAACTGGAGGGGGTTTAAATTTCAAAAAATTCGTATATGTCATTTTTGAAAATTATGTAACAGGACTTTACAAAATCGAAAAAAAAACGTAAATAGTAAAATATTGTAAATAATGCTAAAAAATCGTATAGATCCTTAAAAAATCGTAAAAACGGAAAAAACAGTAAAAAAACATAAAAAACCGTTTAAAACCGTAAAAACACGTAAAAATTCTTAAAAAATCGTAAAAAAAAACCGTAAAAAAAGCCGTAAAAACGGAAAAATTGTAAAAAATCGTAAAACATAGAAAAACCCTTAAAAAATCGTAAAAAAACATAAAAATCGTAAAAAAAACATGAAAATCGTAAAAAATCGTAAAAAACCGTAAATATCTTTAAAAAATCGTAAAATTTCATAAAAAAAACCATAACTAATCTTAAAAACCGTAAAAAAATGTAAAAATCGTAAAAAACCGCAAAAAATTGTAAAAAATTATAAAAAACCGTAAAAAATGGTAAAACACTGTAAAAAATCTAGAAAAATCATAAGAAATCGTAAAAACCGTAAAAACACGTAAACATTCTTAAAAAATCATAAGAAATTCCGTAAAAAATCGTGAAGATCAGTAAACATTGGATTATTCCGTAAAAAAATCGTAAAAAAATGTAAAAAATCGTATAAAACCGTAAAAAATTGTAAAAACCCTAAAAAATCGTAGAAATCCTTAAAAAATCGTAAAAAACGAAAAAAACAGTAGAATACCATAAAAAAACGTAAAAACCGTAAGAATCCTTAAAAACTTATAAAAAATTGTAGAAACGGAAAAAAACCGTAAAAAATCATAAAAAATCGTTAAAAAACCGTAAAAACACGTAAAATCTCTTAAAAAATCGTAAAAAAAAGGAAAAAAGTGTAAGAAATAAAAAATCGCAAAAAACCGTAATAATCCTTAAAAAATCGTAAAATATCGTAAAAAATCGTAAAAAAAAACGGAAAAAAATTGAAAAGATCATAAAAAAACGTAAAAAATCTTACACAAAATCGTAAAATATCGTAAAAAATCGTAAAAAAAAACGGAAAAAAATTGAAAAGATCATAAAAAACGTAAAAAATCTTACACAAAATCGTGAAAAATCGTAAAAAATCGTTATTTCCACAAATTTTGTGTTGCGTATAGTTCTTGTGTTTATTGTTTGATTGAATTTTTTCTAGCCGACTAATAATAAAAATAAATTATCACTCTAATATGATTAATTTTCATTTTATAATTAATGTAAGCAATTTTGCTTATAAAAATTTTGTGTTATTATTTAGGAGTTAACAACTTTTTCTAGACACCTAAGATTACTTAAAACATTGATAATCTTAACTATTTATTCACAATTAGGTAATTACAGTTTTGTAAAACTAATATAGCAGACAACTAGGAAGATATTTTACATTTTCAGAAGTATGTAATGTAGTGTAATATAATGATCTAGGATCGCCATGTGATGTGGGATAGTAAGATAGCCATGTATCAAGAATGATTAACGAACCAAGAATATAGAATGACTAAACTCTCTCAAAGAGATAACAAACTATATATGGAAACTCGACAATAAACAGTTCCTGACCTATGGGCAACAACCGGCGATCAACCTGTCGGTGTTAACCTTTATATTGTTTAAATTATAACTAGTTAAATGAACTACGATTATTTAAGATTATTCTATGTTGTCCAAAAGGCATCACAATTACAACATTGTACAACTTGTACCATCATTTCAACGATGACCACTCAGATAAGAGATACACTTTATTGGTAAATTTCCTGCAGTAATTACCTAAATGCGAAATTTTTAATTTTTTTAATATAAATTTAAAAGCACGACAAAGCAAAATTTAAAAATCTCTTTATAGTGCATAACTAAAGCTGGTCAAAGAGTTAGATTTTTTATTGAAATGGTCGTGGCATATTTGGTTTAATGGATTAGTATTAAAATGATCAATGTTGCAGTTTTTAATGTAAAATATTAATCTCATTTTGCATTAGAAGCTTATTAGGGATAAATGAAAAAAAATTCCTAAAAGCATAATATTCGTATCTGATAAACACTTAATCCTGTAAAAAAAAATTCAAATATGATCAATATGGTTTATTTTGTGCATATTACAAAAACGCATAAACTAGAATTATTATGGTTTCATTTTTTAGTCATATTTAGTTTTTTTGATATTAAAAAAATATATTTTATACCTGATAATGAAATAAATATATTTTTTATTATTCATTTATGAAAAACACTGTTTTTAACAAATTAGAATGTTTATTTGTCAGTTTGGTCTTTATATGGAAAACGGTGAGAATGTGTAAAAAATATTTACACTGTTATTTAAGCAGAATTGGCAGAAATCGTCACGTAACGAAAAAGCATCATGTCCCATCTAGGCGACCTTCCCTCTGTGTCTCTTTCTACAATATGATTTTTTTCTTATTTGGAACTTTTTTATGTATCATTTGTAATTATTTTATAGAGAGAGACAATAATTGTTTTTTATGTATTCTGATTTTTTCTCATTCTTCTGATATTTTTTTTTTGATTTTTTCTAATTTTTCCTTATTAGCATGTTTTTTTCTATTTTATATTATTGTTTTCTAATTTTGTCTCATTTTTTTATTCCTTTGATTTTTTGTGATTTTTTTACGATTTTTTGGGATTTTTTTGCATTTTTTTGCGATTTATTTTAATTTTTTTTCAGTTATTTTTATGGTCACAATTGTTATGGGTTTTTGACGAAATTTTTCGATTTTTCTCGGTTTTTTTTCTCATTTTTCTGATTTTCTTTCGAATCTTTCCTCATTTTTCTGGTTTTTTTTTATTTCTATTTTTCTGTTTTCTAATTTTATTTCTCATTTTTTTTTATTCCTTTGATTTTCTTCCATGTTTTACCATTTTTTATATTTCTTTGCGGTTTTTTACGATTTTTTGTGATTTATTTCAATTTTTGCCGTTTTTTGTATGGTTACAATTGTTTACGGTTTTTTGGTTGTTCTACGGTTTTTTGCGATATTTTTCGATTTTTGTCGTTTGTTTTTCTCATCTTTCTGATTCTTTTTTTTTCTGATTTTTTTGATTCTTTCTAATTTTTCCTCAGTGTTTTGTTTTTTTTTTATTTTTTTGTTTACTGATTTTATTTCTCATTTTTTCTTATTCCTTTGATTTTTTCAATTTTTTTTGCCAATTTTATTTTGTATTTAGCTGCGATTTTTTTACGATTTTTTGTGATTTATTTCAATTTTTGCAGTTTTTTTATGGTTACAATTATTTACGGTTTTTTGGTTGTTCCATGGTTTTTTTGCGATATTTTTCGATTTTTCTCGTTTTCTTTTCTCATTTTTCTGATTTTTTGTTTATTCTATTTTATTTTCTGATTTTTTTCGATTTTTTTTAATTTTCCCTGTTTGTTTTTTTTTCTATTTTTATTATATTTTCTAATTTGTTTCTCGTTTTTTCTTAATTCCTCTGATTTTTTTTGATTATTTACGATTTTCTTGGGAATTTGTTGCGGTTTTTTTAAAAACTTTTTTGCGACTGTTTTAATATTTTTTGCAATATTTTTCAATTTCTTGTGTTTTTTTGCGACTTCTTTTTCGGTTTCTTTTTTGCGATTTTTAGCGTTTTTAGCATTTTTTCGGCTATTTTACAATTTTTTTCATCTTTTCAGTTTTTTATTTTTCATGCTTTTCAAAATATTTTCTGATTTTTCTTTCAATTTTACTCAAAGTTTTTTGTTTATTTTTTTATTCTCTTTTTCAGATTTGTTCTGATTTTTTCGATTCTTTTAATTTTTTCTCTTTCGTTTTTTCAATTTTTTCTAATGTTTCCTTATTATTTTCTCGTTGTTATGTTTTATTTTCTACTTCCTTCTTTTGTTTTTTAACTTTTTTTATATTTTCTTATTTGTCTGATTTTTCGATCTTTTTTTTTTCTTATTTTTCTGATGTTCTGTTGTTTATTGATTTTTTCTGTTGTTTTCAAACTCTTTCAGGTTTTTTTCTTATTCTTCTTTCGGTTTTTTTGATTTTTGTCGATTTCTTTTGATTTTTGTCGATTTGCAAAAAAAATTTCATACTTTTATATGTTATGTGTAAATTCTGTGAATTTTCATAATTGTGTCCTGTGGGTATTTTTTCAGTAAATTATCATTTAAAATCTATTGATCGTACTACCAAATGTCTATAAACCGTTTCAATACAATTTCATTTAATCTTTCAGAAAAAAATCATACAAACTCGATTTTATTCATTTAAAAATAATTATAAAAAAATTGGACCATTTTTCAAAAAATTAATAACATATTCGGATTCAATTAAATTTTTTATTTTTTTTTATTTCCTTATATTTCTTTTTTGGAACAAAATCCCGGACTATTACTAACAGACATGTTTCGGGGTTGTTTCCTGGGTATGTTGTATTAGAGATAACAGGACGACATGTATGTTATTATCTCGCAACATTACCCAAATGAAACACAGAATATTGACAAAATGTAATTTTAATCTAAAAGTCAGGACCGTAATTAGCTTATGTGTGACTAAATGAAAATTATCAACGAAACAAAAAAACAATCTTTATGAAAACTGTAATCTTATAATTTAACTAATGATAAATATATTCTAGAGAGCATAAATTTATTAATTTACAATTCTATTCTATTTTTTTTTATAACTGTAATTTCCCAGCATCAAATATTAAATATTATTTAAAAAATTAACTTACATCTCTATTAAAAATTACACTTTAAAATAATGATGAATATCAAATAATTACAATGTATATGGTTATTTTTTGTTCCATACAATATATTAATAATAAAAAAAAGAATAGGACTATTACGCTGATGTATTATAAATACTCCAGACCTATTTGGCACTTGTGATTATTACTTCTCTTCCTTCCATTAGATATTTAGAACGGGATTAATCCCGCGGGATGGCAAATACAAACCTAAACGTCAGCAGTCAATACCGATAAATTACTTTCTCAGCAAATTAAACTCTGTGTTAAGCTACTGATACAGACATAAAGTTGTAAATACACCACCTGGTGTTCGAAAGGAACAAGTTGCGTTTCCTAACTCAATTATGCGGTGTCCTGCTGAGAAATGTCATTACGCCAGCTCACATGCCCAAATTCAGGATAGCAAAGGAAGAGGAATTCGAGGGAAAATATTCGAAATGGGGACGCATTAGACACAGTTGACAGAATTAAATTAATTTGAATCTAACAATATTCAAGGCCTATGTAATTTTGTGGAATACAGGGTGTTTGACTAAGAATTGTCAAAAAATGCTTACCTAGTAGCTCTGTTCACACATTAACTGCGGGAAAAACCTAGGTACAAAGAATATTAAAAATTATACTAAAACATTTTGGTTGAAATTTAAATAAAACGTCAATAAATGTTATTCTAATAATTTTGTAAAAAAAATTAAATTTTAAGAAATTTAAAAATTTCGATGTCAAAAATATATCGAAATTTTCAAAATATATTAAAAATTTCGAATATTTTGAAAATTGCAAAAAAAATCAAAAATTTTGAGAATTCCAGTAATTTCAAAATATCAAAAATATATTGAAAATTAAGGACTTATTTGTCAAACATTTAAAAAAAAATCAAAAACTAAAAAAAAATTAAATGTAAGAAATTCAAAAATTTCGAAAATATATCAAAAATTTCAAAAAATAATTTAAAAATTTAAAAAATAAAACATTAAAAATATCAAAAATATATCGAAAATTTCAAAAATGTATTAAAAATTTCAAGAAACATTAAAAAATTATTACTTGAAATTTGCTAAAATTGCTAAAATTTCCAAAAATTTCTAGAATTTTGAAAATATTAAGGACTTATTTGTCAAACATTTAAAAAAATTAATACTAAAAAAATTGAATCGTAAGAAATTAAAAAATTTCGAAATTATATCAAAAATTTCAAACAATATTTTAATAATTTCAAAAAAATATATGAAAAATATCAAAAATTTATCGAAAATTTCAAAAATATATTAAAAATTTCAAAAAATATTTTAATAATTCAAAAAAATATATTAAAAAGAACAGAAATATAACAAAAATTTCAAAAATAAATTAAAAATTTCAAAAAATTATTAGAAATTTTCTTAAATTCAAAAATTTTGACAAGTTTGAAAATTTCAAAAAATTTTAGAACTTCAAAATTTTCATAAATGTTAAAAACTTATTTATCACACATGAAAATTTCAAATATAAATTTCAATATTTCAAAAAACATTAAAAAATTATTAGAAATATTTCTAAAATTGCAAAAAATTCAAAAATTTCAAGATTTTTGAAAATTTAAAAAATATTAAAAATGTTAAGATTTTATTTACCAAACATTTAAAAAAAATTAAAACTAAAAAAAAATTGAATGTAAGAAATTCAAAAATTTCGAAAATATATCAAAAATTTCAACAATTTTCAAAAATTTATTAATAATTTTAAAAAACATTAAAAAATTATTAGAAGTTTTCTAAAAATGCTAAAATTTAAAAAATTTCAAGGATTTCGAAAATTTCAAAAATATTAAAAACGTAAAGAACTTATTTATCAAGCATTTAAAAAAATCAATAACTAAAAAATAAATGTACAAAATTCAAAAATTTCGGAAAATATATCAAAAATAATTTCAAAAAACATTTTAAAAACTTAAAAAAAAAAATGTTAAAAAACTTAAAAACACATCGAAAAAATGTAAAAATGTCAAAAATATATTGAACATTTCAAAAATGAATTAAAAAGGTCAAAAATTTTGAGGAGTTTGAAAATTTAAAAAAATTTAAGAAATTCAAAATTTGTAAAAATGTTAACTTATTTATCAAACATTTAAGAAAAATTCAAAATCTGAAATGTAAGAAATTTAAAAATTTCAAAAATATATCAAAAATTTAAAAAAAAAAATTTTTGTAAAATTTTAAAAAATATTTTAAAAATTTCAAAAAAAAACTTGAACATTTAAAACTATCAAAACTATAACGAAAATTTCAAAATCTATTAAAAATTTCAAAAAAAAATGTTAAAATTTAAAAATAGAAATTTTAAAAATGTTAACTTATTTATCGAATATTAAAAAAAAATCAAAAACTGAAAAAAAGGAATGTACAAAATTCAAAAATTTCGAAAAAATATACAAAAAACATTTAAAAATAAATTAAAAAATACACCGAAAATTTCAAAAATATATTAGAAATTTAAAAAATCCGATAATTTAAAAAAATTCAAGAAATTGGACAATTTTAAAAATGGTAAAATTTGGAAGAATTCGTAAAATTTATAAAAAAGTTGTAAAATTTGTACAATTTAAAAAATATTGTAAAATTTATAAAAATGTATACAGATTTATAAAAACTTATAGAAGAATAACAACTTTAAAGGAAAGAGATATGTTTAAAGGAAGTAAAAGATTATTGTATACAGTTTTGATTAATGTAGTATTTAAATGGAAAAAAACATGGAAATTGTCAACACCAGGGGGTTTTTTTATTTAAAAATACTTTAGTTTCATGAAATTTTAAATAATAACATTGTATTTTGTTTATTTTCAATACCTTCTAAAAATCACGATATCGTTTAATGCTATTTGTTAAATATCTCTAATTTCACTAAAATATGTGTTAAATGCATATAAAATATCTAGTTAATCCATAACTTCATTTCTATCTAAATGTTTTTCAATTTTTGTTTTATTTTGTTTTTTATTGAAAATTGCATTAACGCAATTCCAAATATTCAACGATAAAATATTTAATTCAATAAAATAGTTAATTAAATCCTGCTTTTTGTTCAATTTATTTTATGGTATTATATTTTATTTCACTAATTTTAACAATGTTTACCAATAGTGATTAAAATGTGGAAATAAAAAAAAAGAAAAATAACATAAATTAAAATAAGAAATTTAAACAAATGGCAGAACAAAAAAATGCTAAATAAAATTAGATGCATAATAATCAAATTCTCGCAACTTAAACAAACATAATAATAATTGTAATATTTTATACAATGTGTCTTGTTAACCAATTTAAAAAAAAATAAACAACACCCTGTTTAACTTTTTCAGTATTTATAATTTTCATAGACACAGGTCCGTATTCAGCCTAATGTGACTCAGTGCAAAAACCCACCGTCACACACCCATGATGAATTAAAAATATTTTTGTTACTATTTAAATTCATAATTTATCAAAATAAAATTTGATGTAAGCAGAAGTTTTTAAAAATTGAAGTACTATACTTAAATTTAAATTGATTTTAAAGAAAGAATAAATTATTTTAGTTTTAATTTTTTCCTGGATCAATGAGTTATTTACAATTTTTAAACCGTATATAGTTTATAAAATATTTGAAGTTATATAATCGAATTACAGGTATAAAATGCAAGAATTTTCTAGTATACCAGATTTTTTTACTATAAAAGTTAATGTACTGAAAATAACATTGTACTGATATCAAATGCAAGTTTTATTTCTAGATATTTCAAATGTAACGTAAACTTAAATTATATGAAATAGACATACCTGAATAAAGTTTTTTTGTGATAAATTTTGAATGTGGAGCAGTCAAATAGCCACCTAGGTCACCCGATCTAACACATCTTGAGTTAAGTGATTCTAAAAGGAAAAATATATTTTAATAAACCAGATGGATATTACAATTTTAAATTTGATGAAACTAAAATATATTCTAAATTTATAATTTTGTAATAATAATTACTTTTTTCATCTTTGATAAAACGACATTATAAAAAAATTTAAGAAGAAATTTTTATTTTAGCTATAATAATTACAATTCCAAATTTAAAGAAACCAAAATATATTGTAAATTTAGACTTATGTCTTTAATATTTTTAAAGTTGTTCAAAATCGTAATAAATTTTTTTGATCCATTTTTTAAAAATTTCCTTAATTTTTTAATATAATTTTGAGAAAAAAAGCAAATATATAGTTTTTTATTACAAATTTAGCTGTATTTATTTTTAAGTTTTAATATTAAACTTTATCTAAAAAAAATAATTTAATAATATAAAAATAATTTAACAATTAAATAAAAACTAGTGGCCAAACTATACAGATTTCGAGAAAAAAAACCAAAGACGAAATTTGTAGGAAATTTTCTATTCTACAATTTTGATTTCTTGTAATTTTTTTTAAAAATCCATAATTTTGACTCAAAATCTAAAAATAAGGTGCTAAAGTCTATATATTTCTTTCCCTCCCTCTAGCGACGAAACTATGCGAAATATTAGAAAAAACAGTAACAACAAAATGTGTAGAAAATTTTATGTTCTACAGCCAGTAGGAACTATCACTTCCGGTTATCCGATTAAGACCAAAATCTATACAGGATGTCTCCTTTTTACCCTAAATACGTGTATAAAATTTCATTTAAATCGGTTCAGCCGCATGATCGCAATACTTTCCTTCTGTACAACTTTGTTGGGTTCGGAAAGTAATAAATAATATAATATTAAAAAATACATTGTTTTTTTTAACTATAAGTAAAAACAGTGTATTTTTGTACTATATAAAAAATTTCATTAGTCGCAAATTTTAACTATAAAACGGTTCTAACTTCGATCACCCTTACGCCGAGTTAATAAAGCACTTAGTGGATCGACGGAGTGGAGACTCCTTCTTCTAGAAGCGTGCTCAGACATTCAACAGAAGGATTTAAATTCAAGCACCCACCCAACAAATCGGTGGAAATCGAATCAAAATTAAAGTTTCAGATATTAATGGTAAAACAGAGACTTAATAGTGACGTGACTGTTCGGACATTTGATATCATCGCCATAAACAAAATAAATGGTTTTTAATTGAAATTTCAAATATATAAGTAATTTTGTACGGAATTGCTAGAAAATGCTTTAATGAGGGAAGCATGAATTATGTATTAAAAATAAATAATAAAATGAATTAAATTGTTGATGTTTCAGAAAAAAATTGTTACCAGAAAATATCATCAGTAGATAAACTAAGAGAGCATCAGAACAGTGGACCTCCGCGGGTGTCGCAAGGACGGGGGAGAGTACGAAAAGGTATATCTCCGTTATTCTACGTTACATTTATAATACAATACCGTTTGTTCCATTTAAATCTATTACTAATAACGGAGATATAGGTCTTTATACTTTCCCTGTCCCCGCGACACCCGCGGAGGTCCATTGTTCTGATGCTCTCTAGTTTTCGCTATTCTCCCCCAATTTTCGCTATTTTTATTGTTTCCTGTTTTCCATTTTTATTTTTGTCCCTATTTTTTTCTATTAATTCATTATTCCATTTTTTTCTTATTTTCCCCATTAATGTCCTATTTTTTACTATTACCCCATGTTTCCATATTTATTCTCTAAATTTCCCTACTTTCCCATGTTTTTTTCGTATTTTTAATTACTTCTCCCGATTTTTCCCTACTTTTCACTATTTTTCGCTTTTCCTATTTTGCTCAATTTTGCTCAGTGTTTTCTTATTTTTCCCTAATTTTCACAATTTTTTTGCAAATTTCTTTATTTTTCACAATTTTGCAATACTTCTTACGATTTTCATGTTTTTCCCAATTTTTCACTATTTTTTTCTTTTTTCCCATATTTTCCCATATTTTTCACTATGTTCTCTATTTTTTCTATCTCTTTCTGTTTTCCATAAGTTTTTCCTATTTTCTTTATTTTTGTTTATTTTTCCTTACTTGTCCTTTTTCAGTATTTTGTAGTATTTTCCTCATTTTTCCATATTTTTCCTATTGTTTCCCTAATTTAAACTATTTTCCCCTATTTTTCACAAATTTCCAAATCTTGAAATTTTTTTCCCAAATTTTCCTATTTTACTCAATTTTTCTCTATTACTAAACACGATGGTAATAAAGTTTTATACAATATGGTTTAATTTCGGATTATTAAAATTATCAAAAACTTTTGCCATTGTTGCCAGATTTATCAAAAAGTTATTTTTGTTCATATTTTTTTGAGATTAGTCAAAATAATGCATTTTTATGAAACATTACAGGATATAAAAGATTTAGAACATTAAATTTTCTACACATTTTGTCATTACCGTTTTTCCCGAATTCCTCATAGTTTCGTCGCTAGAGGGCGTGAAAAAATATATATAGACTTTTGCGACTTATTTTTAGATTTTAAGCCAAAATTATGGATTTTATGAAAAATTACAGGAAATCAAAATTGTAGAACATAAAATTTTCTAAAAATTTTGTCAATACTATTTTTTCGAATTCCTCATAGTTTCACCGCTAGAGGGCGTGAACAAATATATATAGACTTTTTGATATTACACACAACTATTAATAATATGGTTGAAAAGATAATTAAAAGATCTTTTAAAAGTGGTAACGCCTAACCCACATTTATACAATTATAAAAAAAATTAGGTATAACGTATTACCCTGGCACGATAACGTTACGTACAAAAAAATTATCTGACGCAATACGTGTTTATTTATTAAATCAAATATTGTTCCAGGCTTTTATCCAAAATTTACCGATTTACAAAACAAAGAATTAATTCTGTATATATTGAATATTTTTAGGATAAACAGACAAATCGATAAGTAGAAAATATTTAAAAATAATAGTGATTTACCTTAGAAAAATAGGTAATTAAAAAAAATATTTGCAAAAAAATCGATTAGGTGTATAAAAATCAGTGAGCTTAATGTCTACTTTTTTTCAATACGGCATTAATATACCTGAATATCCTACCAAAATTTGAAACACAAATACAGAATGTTTGTAAATGTTTAAATTCGTATTTTGACCGTTATCCATGGCAATAACTCATTCAGTCGCTAAAATTACTAATTAATGTATAAATATTAACATCGATGATTGGATTGATTATATTTGACATAAGTTTGCTTAACACAACCCTAAAATTTCAGTTAATGGTGTTTAATTATCATATCAAATTCAGCGGTCCAGAAGACCAGAGATGTCAAATCAAATGCAGATGAATAAACAAAACAGGTGAAGCTTGTTTCATACGTATTAACCAAACAAATTCACAAATACATCGAATTAATACTTAATTATATATGTATATTATACTAATGTCTCGTACAAATCTAATCATATACAAAATACAAGATGATGTAAATTTAAACGCATTCTAAAAACAGGTCTCCTAAACAGAGATAATTAAATGTAATTATAGCGTGTAAACGTGTTGACTATAGAAAAGGATTAGGATTATCTCAAATAACATTTAAAGTATATAACATATCCACCGAAATATGAAAACGTTTCCTGCTTAGAATTATTCTTATTATTCTCTGATAAGACCTAAAACTTGGCCAAAACCATGCAATTTAACTCTAAATAAGAAATGTAATATTTTAAACATGTGCAATATAAGTTTCAACAAAAGATTTATTCGAATTACTTAAAATTATTATAATATTCATTTAAGTTACAAAAAGGTTATTTGCTATAAGTGAGATTTTTCAGGTCATATTTATAACTGCGATTAATATAATTCCTCTTTATTTTGAGTCTTTGTAAAGAAAATAATCTAGTATTTTATTTCAAAATAAAAATCTTGTTTTAGTTAAATTTTTATGAATGTGTTTAAAAAATGCCACAAAAACAATTTACCGCCAAAAGTTAAACATCAAATGTCGAATCAATGACAATATTGACAATGCCCAATTCATTCGATTAACTATGTAATCTTCCACACATCTCAAACACTCGAATTACCAATAACTACAATCGATTATTTTAGGCAATCGAATATCCATCCGAACCGACTACTGCAATTTCCATCATTCGGTTGTAACGCTTTTTTTGGGAAAATCTTTAATAGAGCCTTTTCCGAAAAAATTTTACTACGAAAATGTATTTTTTCCTAACACTATGCTGAAAACTAGAGTACGATACATGGACGAATAAACTTTTTATGAACAATGGGAAAATGTACAAAAAATTAAATTGATATAACTTTTTTATTAAAAGCTTTTTTCGAAAAATTTTACTCCAAAAAGAACAAGCTGATTTTTCCCGGCACATTAAGTTTAAAATTTTTATTAATTTTTTGGTAAAATACTAATTTTTAAAATCAGTTTAAAAAATTGTGTAGACTTCTTTAGCGCTTTTATATTAAAAATGTGATTTAAGATAAAAAAATATTATTAATTTTGGGATAATATTTTGGTCTTCAACATAATTTAAAAAAAATGGTGGATGCACTTATTCAGCACTTTTATTAAAAAGCTGATTAAGATTTAAAAATATTATTAGTTTTGTGGTAATATGCTGATTTTTAATATCAGTTTAAAAAAAATGCGCCTTTATTTTAAAAATTTGATGTAAGATAAAAAATATTATTAATTTTGAGATAATTTAGTTTTTAAAATCAGTTAAAAAAATGGTGGATGTACTTATTTAGCACTTTTATTATAAATCTGATTAAGGCTTAAAAATATTATTAATTTTGTGGTAATATGCTAATTTGTAAAATCAGTTAAAAAAATGCGCTTTTATTTTAAAAATTTGATCTAAGATAAAAAATATTATTAATTTTGGGATAATATTTTGGTGAGCAAAATCATTTAAAAAAATGGTGGATGAACTTTTTCAGCACTTTTATTTATCTGATTAAGATTTAAAAATATTATTAGTTTTGTGGTAATTTGCTAATTTTTAAAATCAGTAAAAAAAATGCGCTTTTATTTTAAAAATTTGATAAGAAAAAAAATATTATTAATTTTGAGATAATATTTTAGTTTTCACAATCATTTAAAAAAATGGTGGATGCACTTATTCAGCACTTCTATTAAAAATCTGATTAAGGTTTAAAAATATTATTAGTTTTGTGGTAATATGCTAATTTTTAAAATCACTTTAAAAAATGAGTTTTTTTTAAAAAAATTGATGTAAGATAAAAAATATTATTAATTTTGGGATAATATTTTGGTGAGCAAAATCATTTAAAAAAATGGTGGATGAACTTTTTCAGCACTTTTATTTATCTGATTAAGATTTAAAAATATTATTAGTTTTGTGGTAATTTGCTAATTTTTAAAATCAGTAAAAAAAATGCGCTTTTATTTTAAAAATTTGATAAGAAAAAAAATATTATTAATTTTGAGATATTTTAGTTTTCACAATCATTTAAAAAAATGGTGGATGCACTTATTCAGCACTTCTATTAAAAATCTGATTAAGGCTTAAAAATATTATTAGTTTTGTGGTAATATGCTAATTTTTAAAATGAATGAGCTTTTTTTAAAAAAATTGATGTAAGATAAAAAATATTATTAATTTTGGGATAATATTTTAGTTTTCAAAATCATTTAAAAAATGGTGGATGAACATATTTGGCACGCCTAAAGTATCTATTTTATATATTCACCATTATTTATAAATAATGTATGTTTCGGCCTTACTGATAAATTGAGAAAGACAAAGTGAAACCACCCATAAATAGTTGACCACAGGGATCGCTGCGGTGAGTTAACCACTGGATGAAATACTATTCACGATAAAATTACCAATGAATCCGAGGACGCAGTATCCACAACAGGCACATTTCTCAATTAATTGCCTGTAGGCTGAGCTTTGATCAAGTTTTGAGCCCGCTTCAAAGTTTTTAGTCAATCCTGTGGCCAGTATATGGTCAAAATTGTCGACCACGACAGGAGATCAAAACAGCTAATGATTTTATTTTTTCTCTCGGTAACATAGGAAGTAAAATGTGACTTGGGTTATGCAAACAAAATATTTTGATAATTTCGATTACAAAATGTTAAAAAATGTAGTGGGTTAATTTTTATATACATCTGACTTCTGTTGGTACAATTTGTAGCGCTGCGGGTGCAAGACTGTGGATTGATATCAATAAATAACAGATGGTCGTTTGTTTGTTTATTAATATAGGTTGTACATTAAAAGCCGGCACAAAAGGCAGTACAAGAACAATGTTAGACGTTGTACAAACATGTTGCAATTAAAGCGCCTGAAATAAAAGACTATCTAAGATGAAGAGACCAAAATTATTAACATACCTTCAAGATGATACAGACAATACTGATCAAGAATATATTCAGCATTAATAAAAATATCGTAAAGAAAGTTCAAAATGAATTTTTAAAGTCATGTGCATTCAAACTTGGATATCAGGGGACATCTAGTTTGAAACATCAAAGAACTAAAATAGATTTAAGATTATAACTATAAGTTGTACAACAATAGAACTTTTTAATCTTAATATCAATACCAAAAAAATAATAGTTTCAGAACCGTTTATGGTTCCTCATCACAGTAAGAAATATGGCCAAAATAAGTTAATTACAAATATAATTAAACTGGCAAATAATGTCATGAAATAATTGATTTATTCGACACATCCATATATACATCCAAGAATCAAATGAGGCATATTAATTTATTGTAATTTATTTTTAGTTAATTATTGTATTTATAATAATAATATTAATAAATATTTTAGTTAAAGACTTGATTTCCATCTTAGGACTGGTGCAACTATAGGATATATCAATGCATACAATAACATGTTAGCAGAGCAACACTTGTACTAAGATTTTGTCGCCCATTAACTGAGGGCTGATTTTTTTTACTAAAATTCAATTAAAATTAAGCTCCGAATCATATTTTCTGTGTTAAAAATCTCAAACTTCTCCCATGAGAAGACCCTATTCAATGCATTTTATTAAATTCCATTGAAATTAAACTTTAAATCAATTCAGGTTTAATATCACAAAAATTTGGCTCGGATCCCGCTTCAGTTAATTTTTTTTACTAAATTTTCTTTGAAATTATGCTTAAAATCACGTTTTCAGGGTTAAAAATCTCAAAAACATTTTCCCAAACCACCCACTTCAGTGAATTTTTTTTACTACATTTCCACTAAAATTAGGTTTAAAAATTTCAAAATGTTTCTCGTTGAAAATTCCCTTTAGTGATTGTTTTTTAACTAAAATTCCATTGAAATTAAGCTTAAAATCACGTTTTCAGGGTTAAAAATATCAAAAAAATTTTCCGAACCACCCACTTCAGTGAATTTTCCCAGGGGAAAACCCCCTTCAGTGAATGTTTTTTAACGAAAATTCTATTGAAAATAAATTTTAAATCACGTTTTGAAGGTTAAAAATCTCAAAAATTTTGATCGGACCCCGCTTCAATTTATTTTTTTTTACTCAATTTCTATTGAAATTAGGCATAAAATCACGTTTTCAGGTTTAAAAATATCAAAATGTTTCCAGGGAAAAAGCCCCTTTAGTGATTGTTTTTAAACTAAAATTCCATTAAAATTAAGCTTAAAATCACGTTTTCGGGGTTAAAAATCTAAAAATTTCCCCAGTGAATGTTTTTTTAATGAAAATTCTTTTGAAATTAAATTTACAATTATATAACTTAATTTGTTGATTTTGTAAATTTCTCTAGAAATTTTAAAAAGGATTTTAAGTATTTTTCTCTAGATCTGTATAACCTATACATAAATATATCCTGACAACTCGTTTTACTTATTTTTTTTTCAATTGCCAATTACCTAAAGTGGGACTAACTACCAAATTATCTTCAGTACTTTGAATTAGTAATGGTTAGCCCCAAAGTGCAAGTAATGAACCGTTCTGGGAGTAATTTCGACCACGTTACTAGAAAGAATGCAGTCATTATCAGAAATGGCGAGGCCTATTGCATTAAACATGAAGCACAACATATTTTCTGGATATCTTTTGACACGTTCGATGCACGGACTCGTTTCAGCGCGATGAATTTTATCGCTTCACAAATTGGTCCTTCCGTCGACGCCGGATCGGCGTCAGCCCATTTAAACACAGTGGCGTCGGCGCCGCGACGCCGTGAAATTGAATCAGGAAAAGCAGATGACGCGTGGCATTTGATTAGCGCGTCTGTGAAAATTTCTTGCTTGTTAATATTTGATAATGCTCTGAAAGGGGAAACCCTTTTTCTTTTTGCTGCTATATTTTTGTGATTTTAAAAATATGAGATGCATAGGATAGTGTTTGCACAAGTTAATTAATGTTTTAACACGTCTTATTTCATTATTTAATATTTATTCCATTATGAAGTAGAAAACTTTTACAGTTAAATAAAATAACAGAATTCATGTTAATATACAACTTTCGTGATATTTTGCATGTTACGTTTGCAAAACTTTTTTTAATTTCTTTTATTAATTAAAGTAAAAAAGAAACAAATTAGTTATTTAAATTCAATATTACCTTAAATAATAATTAATAAAAAGATATTATCTATGAAAAGGTACATGTATGTTAATCTTACTTCTTAATCTTAATTTTAGTTGTCCTGAAAATGGCTGGTTAACCAGCCGAAAGCGCTTGACAAAAAATATTTTTTTGAAATTAAATTTTCATTACACACTTAAAGAGTACAAAAATCTGCGTTTCTTTTCTTTCTTTTATTCAATTACCAAAATCAAATCCGGTGAAAAGTGTGTAACGGTTCTTACTGTATCATGCCTTCACTCCCTTTAGCTTGACCTATTCCAATTGGGACGGCAACAGCAACTCGGACTTGTGGCTGCCACTGCAGCTAGAGACAATGGATTGAATCGTCCTACGCGATCAGATCTACGGCGTCTACGAAGCACAGATGAAAGTATCTCTATCTGTCGGGCGGAGGTTTAACCGGTATGGCTGGCCTCTTTCATAATTTTAAGTTAGTACTAAATTAAGAGCCGTGTGTGTTTTAATTTAAATATTTTAACCATTATGGAATTTAAAGTAACTTCGTTACACAGGCGAGACAATAACTCTAGGAATACCACTTTCTTGTTGTTCTGCTCAGGTGTATGACAATGGCTCCAGCATGCTTGGCCACACTACGAGTGTTCGGTCACATGGAAAAATACAAGTCTACTATTTTTTCTATCTATAGAGCACATTCTCTGAACAGAGTTGGTGTCAATTCCCCTAAGCTGAATTATGATGTTATGAAATTTTTGAAAACATTATACTTTAGCAGTTCTGGCTGTTGGGAATTGTTAAAACAACATCTCCCTTTGTCTTTGCAAAGCGTTTCTAAAACTTGTCAAGAACTACTTCGAATCTTTCAGAGGTCTCTTGATGTCATCATTTTGGCATAAGATCTTGGATTCTACGTAGAGGCACAACTAATTAAAGATTTATTTAATGAGATGCAGGTCTTACGAGATTTATGGGATAAAGTAAAAGATGTTGTAGAGGTAGTTGGCATTCCACCTAAGTTTGTTGTTAAATGGAACCCAAATTCAATTAAAAAGACGCTTCAATAACTTCAGCTAGAGGCATTAAATGAATTAAAATATTTTGTTGTTTTTCCTATTTTGGATTTTGTTGCCGATTGAAAAACAAGATTTTGTGAACAAATCTGTGACCTGTTTTCATCAGTTGTATCATGGGCCTGTAAAAAAACGAACCAAAAATTAAACCAACTGATCTTGAATTTATTTATCCTTCAGACTTTGCAGACCCAGATAGCTTAGCAAAATAAATTGTACAGGACCGTATTTCAATCAGAAAAAGACCCAATGAAACTTCTAAATTCCATCTACAAGAAAAATCATCAGACTATTATCATAAATCTGTGTACTACAGAATTTAGTCATACTGTCTATGGCTGAAACCATTTTAGCTCTTTTGTGGATTGATAATAAGTTGGCCAAGACGATAGACTTTTCTAATGTAATTGATTTTTTTAGTCGGAAGAAAATCAATTTTTTGCAGCCGTCATGAAAATCGAATTTTCGCTATGATTTATTAGATCGAAAGTATAACTATACACACATCGTTCCGAAAGTTTTACTTTCGGTACCAAAATTTCTTTTAAAGTCTGCAGAAAAAATATTGTACGTAACACGAATCAAAAGTGATTTTACGGGACTAGCATGTTTCCAGGAAGAGCGATAGGTATAAAACTCACCTACGGCTCGTGCTGGAATGTGCCTACTTATCCCGTAAAACGTCACTTTGGGAAAGTGTTACGTAAATGACTAATTCAGTAGAGTTATTGTAACCAGAATTTTTAGGAGCAGATAAATACTAACAGTAATATGCGTCACTGATACTGGGATCAGAACCCATAATCAAATGTGGGTACCATGATTTCAATTACAATTTTATGAAATCTTTTTTAATATTTAACATGTGTTGATTTTCTTTCTCTTCCAGTCTGTAATGATTTTATTATTGACAATAATGCCAACCCTAATTATTTTTGAGTGCTGAATAAATTATGTCGGACAATGCGTTTGTTCTATTTTTTATGAAATGTGAGAGAACACGTGATTAAATATTCATTATTCAGTTGATTTTATTCACGGTTTAATTCCACTAGATTGCATAATTTCACAATATTACATCAATATTCGACAGGTTTTTTAAAAATCAGCTAATGGATTATTATTCAAATATGATATGCACCAAAAATAATCTAAATCCTTAAAAAAATATATCATACTATTTTGTTAACTAGTTGAAATACATTTTTGAAATATTATATACAGTTTCAATTGATTTGTCTAAATTTTTTAGAGTGTACTTCTCAACATTTAGTTACTTCATTAATTGTAACTTTTCGAAGTATATATTGGAAAAATATCAAGTGTTTGTTTTATTTTTCTTGATTTAAAGAATAAATTTTCATGTTAGAAAAGAAACTAAAACTTTTTTGTTGTTTCAGGTAAGAAAAAGGAAAGAGGAATACTTTCACGTCTGTTAACGTATTGATTGAGTGGTTGACGGCAGTGATACGAGTGGTGGGTTCCCCATCGCCCCTTAATATCGCTCAAAGTTTATGAAGGCATGCTTCTAAGGACCTAATGTATGGACTATAAAGTATTCGCTGAACGATAAAATTACATTTTGGCGATAAAATTTATATTTCAGTGATCGTTATGCCTATGTATCGAATTTTCACATCATAATTTTTGAGATATAGTAGAAGCTTTTCAACGTTAATTAATATTTAGCGTTACGGCGTTTTTATTATCCAGTAGGACACAAATATTAATTGATTTTAATACAATAAACGTGTTTCTATTAAATAATATTCTATCCATAGAGACTTATAAAATACTTTTCTTCGATTGACCATAAACGTAGCATTTTAGTGACATTTAACGATAGAAATATCACTTTTATTGCCTAGATATTGACCATCAACAAATCTCTCGATAAATATAGTGGACGAATAAGCTACAAAATGTAAGAAATCCATGACTCATCCGAAATTAATTTCTGATTGATTTATTGCGCATGCGTGACCATTTCTGACTGTCCATGGTACACATGCAGGATTGCCAACTAGTTTTTGTCGATTTACTGTCAAAACTTTTCCGGATTACTCACAAATTTTTTGTGTTTATTATACATTTTTTTGTTGGATTTTAAATTTGTGACTGTACAATGTTGCCAAGCATCAAAGTCTTGGTTAAGTGTTGCCGTGTTGCGATAGGAAAAAATTCCCTACGCCTAAAACATTCAAAATAAAAACAGGTGTATTGATTTCTCTGCACCTTCGCCATCATGCAAAAAAACATGTATTACAAGTTATTATATCAAAAAAAACGAATCATATAGGCAACTATCTACCTAGATTATATGATTTTTGAAGAATTCTTTAGGGATCTAAAGTTGTAGCCTTTCTGGTCGTGAAAGCTAAAATAAGGGTTCCAGAATACAGTTTAAAAAATGTGTTCTTCTACGTTTATTATTGTTATAGTTTCTTTCGTGTGGAAAAAATCATTTATAATTTAAATGTTACTTTATAGTTGATAACCACTATGATCAAGAGGGTAACTTAACTTAAAAAAAGACCAAATAACCCTTTACAATTCTTCCTGAATAATTTAATCTCATGATAATTCTTCTCAGCAACAATCCTTCCCCATGACAAATTTTCCCCTTGACATATGTTTTTGTCGAAGTAAAGATTTTCAGGAAATGATTGGCCGGAGAAGAATTTTCCGGGAATAATTGTCGGATCAGATGTTGTAATATATGTCAGCATTCCTAAAAGGACAAAAATCAGAAATTTACAAGAACTATCTTTTTCCGTAACAGAAAAAACTGGAAAGGAAATAATAAGAGACAAGAAGATGAAGTATTTTTAAAATAAAAACAGATGAAAGAAAAAATAACTCATTGAACGAAAGGAAAAAAGTCGAAATAAAAGATAATTTTCATCTTTTTGTGTCACTGTTAACCATATCAGAACACATCACCGTTTTTTTTCCCGAATTTGTGATTCTGATTCTTGTCTGTCTCTACAGAAAATAATTAATGTATTAAATTTTTAACACGTAATATGCCACATTTTACTTTTTATTTTTGTCAGTGTAGCTTTATGAATATACTTCCTGCTTTATCTTGAAACTTAAAGACTCTGGTTATGTGTTTCTCAACATTCTATTAGCCAAATTGTCTCGTAAAATTTTATGTACAATAACTCTTTATTTTTCCGTCACTTTATGCATAAACTCACCCATACTGAAAATATCTGCTTTAAAAATTATACGACTTTGAGTGTAATCTAGTTAAACTCTTTTTGATTATTATATTATTATTATAGCTATTTTTTTTTGGAGAATTCTTTATCTTATTTAGTTATTTAGAAGCTTTTATGAAGAAAAAAAATCTTACAAATTAGTAATAAAGAATAGAGGGGAAAATGTAAATTTTATCATCACTTTTTTGAATATTGGATATTTTCATGTGGGATAGTGTAAATTAGATGATTTTCAACAAGTTAAAAATAAAGCATTGCAGGGTTTACTACGACAATTTTATTCATTTTACTTTACCGACTCACCTCCGAGAAGGGAAAGTATTGTGAACGAGCTAAAAAAAATTTTCGAGATAAAAATGGAAATATCCATTTTTTGGTCACCTGAGATGATTAAGACTATTTCCAGATGGAAGTCTGTGTGTCTGTCTGTTTGTCCGTCTGTCTGTCTGTCTGTGTGTATTCTTCCACGATAGAGGCCACACGATTAATCCGATTGCGCTAAAATTTGAGATATGGGTTTGAGTTACCCATCGGAAGAACCCGTTAGTTTTTGTAAGACATCTGTCAAACGGCAGTGTCACTATCAAAAAATGACAGATACAATATCTCACGGAATTTGATTTTTAATATGTCATTTAAAAGTCCTTGAAAAACTCTATTCAGAACAGTCCAAATTATTTCTCCAACTGTCACCTGTCAAAAATAAAAACATGTCAAAATTTGAAACTTTAACATTGAATATCTAAAAAAGGGTTCGTGGGATTTTTTCAATTTTTTACAATTTTTTTACAATCTTTTCCAATTTTGTTTAATTTTTGTTTTTAATTTTTCTTTGACTTTTTAACAGTTTTTGGGTTTTTTTGAAATTTTTTGATATTTTTGAGATTTTTTTGAGATTTTTTGAGATTTTTTGAGATTTTTTGAGATTTTTTGAGATTTTTTGAGATTTTTTGAGATTTTTTGAGATTTTTTGAGATTTTTTGAGATTTTTTGAGATTTTTTGAGATTTTTTGAGATTTTTTGAGATTTTTTGAGATTTTTTGAGATTTTTTGAGATTTTTTGAGATTTTTTGAGATTTTTTGAGATTTTTTGAGATTTTTTGAGATTTTTTGAGATTTTTTGAGATTTTTTGAGATTCTTTAAGACTTTTCAGATTCTTTCAGAGTTTTTAGATTTTTTGAAAATTCTTTGAAGTGTTTTAAAATTTTTTTGAAATTCATTCAAGTTTTTTGAGACTCAGACTGTTTAAATCTTTTGAGATTCTTTGAGAATTTTTAAATTTTTGGTAAGATTTTTGGACTTTTTTGAGGTTTTTAAAAAATTTTTGAGATTTTTTGAGGTTTTTGAAATTGATTTTTTCAGATTTTATTTTTTAAGGTATTTTGTGTTTTTGAGATTTTTTGATCAAATTTTTCCTAATTAGAATTTTCAAAAAATATATGACAAACGTAAAACAGCAGAATACGTACGTCATCGATTATGACTAAATTTATGATACCAAATTATTATTTTGGGGGGATGTATTATAACATCCAATAATATTTGTGCTATTATCTACTTTTTTTTATATTATTCTTAATTCATATTTAATGATTGAAAAAAATAAGAATCATTAGATTTTTTTAAATTGCTTCAGTTTCAATATTCGAAAAAAAATTCCAATTTTGTAATATTAATTCAGAATTTATTTGGTCCCAAGTCCCCAAGATTTTTTTTTTAAATATCGGATTACTTTACTGTCATTTGATAAAAAATATAATTCATTATTGATTTCAAAATAATATTAATATTATTTGACTACTACCACAAAGAACTTTAATAAATTAATTTCCATTATATTTTTATACAAAATAAAATACCCCAGCTATGATATATTTTATTTCTGTTTTTAATTTAAGGAATAATTTTCGATGGTATTTACCGCATTCCCGAATAAAAATTAAAAATCGGTAAAGCTTTACCAGATGCAAGCATTGTTAATGAAAATGATTCAGTTAAATTTGCAACACGTGCACCTCTCTTTTATATTACTATTCGACAAGTTAATAAAACCAATAAATCGGCATTACTACGGCATGGATCGGCGGCAAGCGGAGAGTTGGAAGGGTGAATAGATATTCAACGAGAAAATTTGCATTTTAAGTGTTTTCGCCGTACAGTGTCGGAGATATTTTCTCTTACAAATAAAAAAATATTTCATTATTTAGATATTTAACATATTAGATACAACAATGAAATTTACTAAATTTTTATATAAAATTATAAATTTTTATTTCTTTATATGTACATATACGTTTGGGTCCATAAATTAATGGTTTTCTTCCACTATTTCCTATCTCTTACCTTCGCCTTCCAATCCTGAACTCCCTCTATTAGGTCTTTTGTCGTTTCATGATCTGTATCTATCATTTTTTTTTTGTTATTCTGACATCTGGCATTCTTTTTTTTTCCATTTCAGTTATTGGTTTTTGGCATTATTTTTTGTTTGCTTCACTTCCTCCATGTTCAATCTCCATTCTTCTGTCTCAATGCTTATATTCGTAAACCCAATATTAACAATTTTTTCATTTTCACTTTCTTCTTTTGAACTCTATCTAATTTGTTTATGTATTTCTCTATTTCTTTGCGACAGGTCATCCTGGATGAACAGCCATTACTTTTTTCTTTTCTTCTTGGTTGGTTAGTCTTACTAGGCAAGTTTTTTCACCTAAGTTTACTACTACCGTCTTTATATGCAATTCCCTTTCCAGGAAGTTTCCCATTGCGTTTTTAGATCCTTCGGGTTATCTATATTCTACTCGTATGCCTCGTTTTTCCATTTTTTGTTTTCTGATCTTTCCAGTCTATTGTCCATATCTATTTTTTTTTTCATTTTGCTATTATTCTCCTCGACTAGTTTCTGATTTACTTTTCTAAATTCTTTTATTTCTTCTCTGTAGTCTCTTTGCTCTTCTCATGTTTTCTTAATTTCCGAGGAAATCTCGTTTTTTTTGTCTCCCATACCTTTCATCATTTTCATCATTTTTGCGTTTTTTTCTTTACTTTCCCGCTACATGCACCATAAATATGTAATGAAAAACTCTGTATGAGAAGTTCTAATACAATTTTGGAAATTTTTGAAAAAAAAAATTTAGTTATAGAATAAGTAAATGATAAGAGTGATTAAATTTTTTTTTTAAATAATCATGTAAGAAAAATTATTATTTTGGGGAAAAAACAGATGAAAGGTGAAATATACTAAACAAAAAAGTTATTTTTTATATAAAAATAATTTTTTGAACAGTCAATTTTTAAAAGATAATTAAGAGAAGGAATTTGTATGAGATATTATAAAAACGATGGAACGTAAAATTATAATACAAATTAAAAAAAATTTATGGACTTTTATTAATAGAAGAGAAAATTTATTACAAAATCTACAGAAGAAAACAAATTATCTTATTGAAATAAACGAAATAAGAAGAAATATACGAAAGGAAGAAAATATACTCGTAGGAGTTAAATCAAAATTTTAAAGAATTTAAAAACAAAGAATTCAAGTTGGAAAGTGGATAACCAGATCCGTTATTTTAAACAGGATATACCTATAAACTTAATTAATAATTATTTTGTATATGTAATTTCTTATTATTGTTCTATACTAACCCACCCCAAATTGAGATCACAAATCATAACAAATTGCTTCACAACGTGGGGCTTTCTAAAATTTCAGGTACTACAGATCTGTTAAAATATGAAGGGAAAGTATTGTGTTTTCATTTGTATTTCCATTTTTCATTTTGTAGTGAAACGAGATTTTTTAATTTAATGTGAAATAAATCTTATAACCCATTTAAATGGTTTAGGGGTGGCCCATTATCCATTCACCGGGTATACGAATTAATTAGTAAAATTAACGGTTTTTTATGACCAATATACGTGCAATGATGGAAAAATAAATTATTGCTTGAGAATACACGATGAACGGAATTTATGTATATTATAATCGCACACTAAATTATTTATAGGTAAATTTAATTAGTTACCTGATCTGTAGACTTTAGAGGATTCATCTAAAATAAGAAAATTAATTTAATTATTGGATGTTTACAATATTAAAATGTAAATTAAGGTTTAAAATGTGTGCTCAATATAAAAAAATATACTGAGTTGTTAGTAAGTTATGACTCAATAAAAAAATAGCAAAATTGATAAAACTCCGATATAAAAATTATAAAAACCATAAAATATCAGTTATTTAGAATGACCTAGATAATTTCTATCTGTCATTAACGTATGCCCCTTTACTAAAAGAACACCCTGTATATTGATTTATGAACAACAAGATCTTCACAGGATCTTTTTTGTAATTCTTAATATGACAAATTGAAAATATAATCGACCTTTTCATTATTGTATTTTACAAGAAACGTCCATTTCACTTAGATTTTCACAATAGATTTTTCATTTCGAAAAAATATCGCGTTTTAAAATGTTTAGATGACGTCATGTCCTTTATTTACGTCCTGAAACACGTATTACTGTTCTTCCCAAAAATATAGCTTCCACTTAAAAAAGAATTTTTAATCGTGGTCATAAGAAAAGTAAAATGCCAGGAGCGACATGTTTAGCTTTGCCAGGAGTAAAAATTTTTTAAATATATAATCTGAAAATTTCAAGAAACGATAGACTGGTTTATAGCAAATGATTAAGACCAATTTCACATTCGTAACCATGACCCGACATATTGCATTCTATCCTACGGACTAAGTTTTATTAATTTTTATAAACACATAAGATAGCCAATAAGATTAGTCAATATGCAGTTGCTCATGGGGTAAATAATTATTAAATTAAATTCAGAATTAGCCTCATATCTCTTTATATTACATTTCACTAATAGTGTAATCGAGAAATTAGTTTTCTGCGAAAAATAGTTAGAAGAGTAGGAAAAATATGAGCGATGGCTCATTTGACGCGGATTACGATTTTTTCCTGCAAATAAAAATTGTAATTGTTATTAACAAAAAACGAAAAGCGTTTTTAGTTTTTGATGATAACTTAAAAACTATACAAGATAGGGGGAATTGCAAAAAAGATCCTTAAAGAGGGGGAAATTTCCGAAAAAAACTTCTAATTCCCGAACCCATAGCTCTAATATTTATAATATTAATTTGTTGCTGAAAATAGGGTTCCGCGCGACCGTTTCGGAATGAGTACGCCGCCTCTATAGTGACTACCACATGTAAAATAATTTTTTTAAAGCACTAAATATTGATTTAAAAATTTGAAAAAATTATGGTGTTATTTCAACACTTGAAGAAAGGAAATTTTTAAATGCATTTTTCAAAAAGCTAGTCTATTGTTAATTAACTACTTTTTTCATACCTCTGTCTTCATTGAAATCTGGATAATTATTTAAATAATCACCATAAAAAATTTTTCGCTTCTTCGACTATTTTCTATGAGTGTACTCAATAAGTTAACAAAAAATAAATCGTAAAATTGTTGTTAAAATTTTTTTTTCTTGTGTACTTTGATATAGCTGTTTTTATAATATAACTAAGGATTATATTTTTCTAGGTAATATTTTTTAACGCTATTTGTTTATAAACAAATAGTTTACTTTAAGATTTATGAAAAAAAAAATTTTCACCATTCCATTATTTAGGGCCAACGATTATTTTTCAAAAAATATTTTTTTCTTAAAAAAAAATTGCTTATTGTTTATTCGTTTTTTTCAAATTTGCATTATTTAAATAATTAGTTAAGAAATAATTTTGTCTTTAAAAATCATTATTGATGGCTCATAATACAATTATTTTTTTTCATGAATAATTTCATTGTTTATTTAATTAACAATTTGTTATAAACAAATGTTCACTATCACAATAATTTTTTTTAATACTACTAAAAATTACAAAAATAACCATATGCAACAACGTGGCGAAAAAAAAATTTTTGTGTTTTTTTGAAAATACAATAAAAAATACAGAAAAAATTTTTTTCTCAACTTTGTTGCATATGGTTGTTTTTGTATTTTTTAGTAGTATTAGAAATAAATTATTGAGACACTCAAATATTGTTAATACCAAATTGTGAACTAAATAAACAATGAAATTATTAACGAACAAAAAAATTTTTTTTCAAATTGTATTATGAGCCATCAATAATGATTTTTAAAGACGAAATTATTTCTTAACTAATTATTTCAATTATGCCAATATGAAGAAACCGATTATAAATAATTAGAAAATTTTTTTAAGAAAAATTTTTTTTTAAATCATCATTGACATTAAACAATAGAATGGAAAAAAAAAATTCAAAAATATTAAAGTAAACTATTTGTTTATAAAAATGTATAAACATATAACGTTAAAAAATCTTACCCGCACAATAATTTAATCCTTGTTTCTAATATAACAGCTATACCAAAGTACATGAGAAAACAAAAATTTAACAACAATTTTACGATTTTTTATTTTTTGTTAAATTATATGTGGCGTACTCATCACGAAACGGTCGCGCGGAACCCTATTTTCAGCAACAAATTATAGTTATAAACATTAGAGCTAGAGATTGGGGTATTAGAAGTTTTTTTTTGGAAATTTCCTCCTCTTTAAGAATCTTTTTTGCAATTCCCCCTACCTTGTACAGTTTTTAAGTTATCGTCAAAAACTAAAAACGCTTTTTTTCTCTTTCGTTTTTTGTTAATAACAATTACAATTCGAGTTCGAGTTTCATTATCTCCTTTGACAATTACAATTTTTATTTGCAGGAAAAAATCGACATGACACATTTCTCAGAATTGCAATCCACGTCGAATGAGCCATCGATCATATTTTTCCTACCCTTCTAACTATTTTGCGAAGAAAACTCACTTCTAGACTAGACTATAATTTTTACCTTAACAAATAAACTAGAATTTATTTATTTCGTAATATTTCTTTATCCAAACAATGCTAGTAAAAAAATGAGTTTGCTCTTGTAATAATTTTACTAAGTATAGACTCACTCTGTCGTTGGGTTAGAGTCTCCTGGTAAATTTAACGTTACGTTAAATCAATAATTAGTTAATTAAATAAATAATTAATTCAACAATATTTTTATTACTAAACATACAGTTATTGTTGAAGTCGCTAAAAATCTTCTTCTGACAATTGACAAGACAATATGAAAGATGTCAATCGTCACTGGTAAGAGAGCATGCGATGCGATGTAGAGATAATAGTAGTATTTCAAGAATAAAAATCAAAGCTAATCAAGTGGAATTCTTTACTTTTCTAAACATAAATATAATCAGTTATAATAGTTATTTCCTTAGTGTTTGGTAAATTATATCTTCATTATACAAATAAATGTTTAAAGTAAGTTCAGGCATATTAGTAGAACACAAACTGATATTTGTTTACCAAATGTATGCAGGTAATAGCATTTTGAAATTAAAATAAATGTATCTTAGCGGGAAACTTTGGATTCATTTGCCTTAAACAATAATGTAAGAGTTTATTTCCACCGCTAACTTTCGGTTTACCAAGTTGGATAGTTGATACCGAACTTTGGAATATGTTTCTTCTTTACGCCGTAGAGCACTATGCAAATGATGCTGAATGAAAATTAATTAATTCATCACAATGGAGGTATAATGTAATTACACAAATGAAAACGAGAAACCGAAATACTGAGGTCCTATTCATTTAATACCGTAACTAAGTTCAGATACTTGTTTAGGAAATATTAAAAAAATTGTACTGTAAATGATAGTTGGTAGAAAATATTTTAATCATAATTTATTTAAGCCAATTCGTTTTAAGTGGAATAACCCTGCAATCCTTACTTTAACTCCTGGTTTATAATGGATATAGCGTGTACAATAATATCAGGTTATATACGGCGCTTGTTACGCAACTTGAACTGAAGTGTTCTCGTCAGCGAAGCGTTTGAAGCACCACTTGCATCAAAACTCCCGCCAGTTAGTGAAAATATCAAAATAACTGCATTTCTACTGCCGCTAACAATACTTGACGGTAGCTCACTGAAAAATATATTCGTTGTTAAAAATTATTTTTAATTAAAATAAATTTTCAATTGTCAAAGTTATGATAAAAAATTATTATATATCTTATTCGTAAAAGTGACAGTTTTGATTTATTAAATCTTTTATGTAGCTTTTAATAGTGATGATCCTAGATTGATAAAAATTTTTTGGTACATGTTTAGTAATGATAGTAAATTTCAGTGCAACGAGGATTTATAGTCGATACAAATTATAGAAAATCAGAAAAATATTGATATTTATGTTTCAAAATCTTTCCACTTTCTATTCTTTGATAGTCGCTGAGTGTTGGTTAGATTAATAAGAACAAAAATCTAAAAAAGGCAGAAACTTATCGACACATTAGACCAAATAAAGCTATAAGTAAAAAACTAAGTTTTTTAACCACCATTTATTATACCAGAAAATGACCTTTAAGGATATTGTCCTTCACAAATCAATATATAAAAAACTATATGTCCTATGTAATGGTTTATTTCCGGGTTGGAATGCCGTGATCTTTGGTTATGCAGCCAGCTTCAGTGGCGTGGATGAAGTACTCTTTGTGACATATTAACTGAAACTGAAATGTCCTAACCTTCAAATTTACCATTTAGATGTATGTCTGAGCACGGTTTTTTGACGCTACTGATTTTTTTGGCGCTCTTTAGGACTGTGTGCCAGATCCTAGATAATGTTGTTGTTTCCTTCATATTGAAGTTCTCTTTATCTTTCTATATTTCTATTGCTTCCAAGTTCAATCTGGTCGTGTAATGTCTTAATGTTGCTAGCAGGTCGGTGTTTTCGAAAAGAATCTTGTGGTCTCCTTCAGATAATAAATGTTCGGCGACTACAGACATTTCGGTTTGTCCTAAACGACAGCTTCGTTTTTGATCTGTTATTTGTGTGCTAATGCGTCTTCGTTTGTCCTACATATAATTTTCCATAATTACACGAAATTCTATAGACTAATACTGATGTGAGGGGATCCTGCGGTCTTTTACTATTTTTAGATAATTATTGGTTTGTAGATTGTGTTGATTTTCACCACACAGATAAAGTTACCGTATTTTCATTATTCCTCTACTAAATATGTTTTAGTTTGATACTCGCTTGATATCCCCTTCTTATTTCTTCGCGTCATGTCCCTCTCTTCTCTTGCTATTCCTATAAAATGTCTTTTTTATGTTTATAATGTTCTTCTCTTTACCTACTCAGTTAAAATAACTGACTTTATATCGCTCGTGTCGCTTACCGAAGATTTCTTCTTTTTTTTCTCCCCCTCATCTTATAGGGGTTTTCTCCTGAACCAAGTTTTTTTCTTGGGCCAAGTAGTTCTTTTCCTGGGAATTTCTTTTTCCTCTGGACGTCAATTTAAACTTCGTTTTCCTTCTTGGACTACAGTTTCTTGAGTTTCTCCTTTGGATCAAGTTTCTTGGAGAAGGAAGATTAAAGGAACCCCAAGAAAAGCTAAGTTAGTTTTTTTTAAGAAAAGAAGAAAAAAAAGACCGTTTAATAATTTATTTGCAAAAAAATAATATGTTGTCACCTGCCCAATTCGGCTTTCGAGAAAAACTGTCGACACAAGGTGCAATAGCTCATCTAACAAAAAAAATGTATAATGCTGTCGACAACAAAAAACCATGTTTAAGTGTCATTGTTGATCTTACTAAGGCATTTGATACGGTCTCGCACAGTATCTTGTTAGACAAACTCTGGAGAATTAGAATTAGGGGAACAGTGTGCTTCTCTAAAGCGTTAAAAATACAAAACTGTGCTTCAATGTTGTTAACAGTTTTTAACGTCAAATAAAAAAAAAATGGTAAAAAATATTGCCAAAAAAAATTATATAGTCCACGGGCTTGGATCACTAATAAAAGCTGCTACCCCTGTACCAATTTGAAGCAACATATTATACATTTTTGGAATCAGCTCAGCAAGGGCAATCCGGAAATTAAAAAAAAGAGGGGGTTCCATTTAAAAAAAATGGTGATGACGTCATTACACGAAGGTGGTTCACCATGTATATTAGATAATGATCTGAAAAAATAGTAAATTGAAATCAAAAATCGACCTGTTTCTGGAATTTCTAATTTAATCGTTCATTTAGCTAATAATAAATTTATGCGTTACTTTATGGACGCACTGTATAAATGAACTACTTAGATTATATGAAGTGCAGTCACTATCATTTCATTTGCAGATGATACAGCCATAATATACACAGGCGATTCGTGGAAGGAAGTAAAATATAAGGCCGAGAATGATCTAATAAATATACATAATTGGCTTCAGTCAAATTACTGCCTATTACGGCCTATGAATCCAACTGGCCTGAATACGGCACTATTTTTATCAATAATGAAAACATTCCATTGAAAAGGTCTGTAAAGTATCTTGGTATCTGTATTAAAAGTTTCCTCAGATGATAGGTTCAAATAACATCAATCTGTAAAAAACTAAGAGGACTTCTATACAGATTTTATCAATTTAGGAACTTTCTAGGACTAAATCATTTAAAAATTTTATATTATGGGTTAATAGAATCTATTTTACAACATGATATACTTTTTAAAGTTATTCAATTTAGTTTAAAATCCTAATACAATTTTTAAAATTTTTCTAAAATCCCACAAATCCTAGAAATTTGTGATTCACTTGGAAGAAATAGAAATAAAGCAGGTAGTATGGTCTCGTCTAGTCAAACAAAAACAAAATAACATCTATTTTGTGGTTGATCTTGGGTTTCCGATCGGAAAATACATAAAATTCTCAAAATATATTTTAACTGAGAAATTAATATTTTAATACTGCTAGCGGCACCTGGTACACAAAAAAATTTAATTAATTTTTTTAATATCGATTTTCCATTGGTATATATGAAACACAGTGCATCTCTTTTATTATTGCTGAAAGACAGTGATAGACTGATGACACTGACAACTCGAGTAACACAACAGAACTGGGATTTTGCACATGGTACTTGGAATTTTAGTGTTGTCAGTTTGGTGTACCCCCTCTTAATAAGTTCGTAGAATGTTTGGTTTCACTGAAAATGTGTTGCGATCGAGTGTCGGAAAAGGTTAATTTGTTCTGGAAAAATCTCCTCTATGTAACTGACTACTTTTTCGAATGACACTGTTGTAAATAATAAGATGACGTTGAAATTGACTAGGATGTCGTTAGAACCTAAGGTAATGCTGTTTAAGTGTTCGAGTTCTTATTATTTCGAACTTATGATATTAGTGATCACATGGCACTTGATGTTGGTCTTAAAGGTACATTATTTTCGTAAATTTTTGGTAGTCCATATAGTATGGTAGAGCTTTAGTACTGCATATTTTATTAGTTTAATAACCAAACTAAACCACGACATAATAGCCCGGAAATAAATAATTAATAAAGTTGCTTATTCTACAATTTAATGCAGTTTTTGTAAAATTCCTAGGAATTTTTTGTATATTAAAAAACGCACAAATCAAAAGATTTCTGCTTCCCTTTATTAATTAAATAAATTTGTTTTGTTTGGTCATTATAAATATAGCAATTTAAATCGTGGACAAAATAATCATTTATTTTATATTCAAAACATCAAATATATCTATTAAAATAATGAGTTATCTAAATATTTGTATCAATTTATTATTTAATTAATTAGCATTCAATTAATTCAGTTATTGACTTATTAAATTTATACAATTTCTGCACAGTTCGATGAAAACTTGCACTTTCAATTATTAAATGTAAGCAATAGTTTGTAATTTAATAAATTACATAAGCCATATTGAATTTCATATGTTTTTTCAATTTATTTTTTATTCCTATTTTTATTTTATCTAAATGAATCCAAATATAATATCTAAGGATGCTCAAACGGTGGTGAACCGTTTAGGGACTTCGGCCCATCGGGTGCCGCTATGGCCAATGTGATCCTGACCAATCTTCTCACATGTACAGAGCGACTCAAAAAGACTACACCATCTGGGAAAAATTTTGTTCTTGATAAAAGTTTTAGCATTGCGTAAAACTACTATTGCAAGCGTCAAACAGGGGCGGGCAAAAAATATGAATTTATACCAAGAGTAAAGTACCCTTATTTTTGACAATATCAAAAAAATTTATTTAAGGCAGTTGTTTGGAATTAAAAATTACACTCAGATTTAAAATTACAGCCTTCTACACAAAAAAACCATTTTTTTATGTTTTTAGCCTAGCTCAAAATAATATCATTTCGGATGCACTTTAGGGTCCTTCCTTTAATCAGTATAATACATATTGGTAAAAAAAAATGTTTTCTTCGTTATTTTTACACCATTCTCCGCTTTTTTTTAAATCTTATGATTTTTGGTTTTTTTTAGTGCAAAGTTGAAATTTCACCCTGTAAACATGTGCATAAAAATTATCATTATGATTTTATTGAAGAAAATGGGTTAAAAAAAATGATAGCCAAAAGTTTTTAGTACCAAAATGTAAATAACATTCACTTTACGTCGAAAAAATATTTCTAAATTTAGAACAAAACGTAGCTAAAATTAACCAAACAAAATGAAGCTTTAAAATTTAAAATAAAATAAAAGAAAATAAAAATTACAAAATAATTAATCTTAAAGGTGTAAAATCAAACCTAAACTAAACAAGATTTTTAAAATTGAAATAAAAACAAAGAATATAATTATTACAAAAAATATTTTCAGCTAGGCTAAAAACATAAAAAAAATGTTTTTTTGCGTAGGAGGCTGTGAGTGTAATTTTTAATTCTAAACAATTTTCCTAAATAATTTTTTTTGATATTGTCAAAAATAAGGGTTTTTTACTTTTGGTCAAAATTCCTATTTTTTACCCTCCCCTATGTAAACCATTTAGAAATTTAAAAGTTTGACGCTTGCATTTACAGTTTTAGGCAATGCACCAACTTTTATACAGAATAAAATTTTCTGTCAAATGAATAATAAAAATTTTTTCCATATGGTGCAAACTTTTTGAGTCGCACTGTATGTCGGGTAATATTATACATGATGTAACGTGGAAAAAAATTTCTTATGCCAAATTTGTATGGCGGGTACCGGAAGGGTCGGTCCGATTCTGCTCAAATTCAACAGGGTTCTTTCCTGAAGAAAACTATCTAGTAAAATGTAAACCAGAAGTCGATCGGAGCTTTCGGTCACGAGGTTTATTGTTTACATCCAGAGAGATGTCCAAACAGATTTTTTTTTGCATTTTAGGACTCGGAAAAGTGATAGAAAGTTGGGGTAATAAATTTTTATCACTGTCACTGAGGATTTTGGACCTCATTAAATCACAATTTAAAATTTTACAGAAGTAAGAAAAAAAATTCGCAACCTTTAAAGACTCTATAATTTATCTGCCTTATTAGGCACAAACTTTTCGTAAAATTTTTTTTGTTTACTTTTATGCTAAATCTTTCTTAAATTTCACCAAAAACTTAAAATTTCATACGCTTATAACTTTTTTGTTTTAATCGATACAAAGTTTTTTAATTACAAATTTTTTTAATATTTACAAATAAATTTTACAAAAATAGAAAACTCTACTAATACATAATTTAGCTTCATGTATGAAAAATAATTTTAAAACAGCGGAACCAACTATGCCGTTATTTTTTTATCTAATCGAACACATCTCAAAATCCAATTCAGAGTTTAACCAATACGGTTAAGTAAAACAAAAATGATATAGTGAAACAATCATTCGCCCGAAGTTGGTTCCCAGGAGGCCATCTTAGGAAGGAAACAATTTATGAGAAATAAGAAAACAATTGAGTGAAGGCAGGGTTTGGTCTCGGAGGAGTGAACAGGCGTCATTGCCCAAAATGACCCGAGAGCTCTCACTTTAAAACTTTGTCGTCTTCGTAAAAGTCGTTTATGGTTTTACAAGCAAACTCAGAAGCGGATTCTTCCTAAATGATTTTAATCATATATTTGATGAAAAATTTAAAAAAAAAATGAGTAAATTTTTTTCCTGTCATAGAAAAATATACAATATTTTACTATCGATTAGTTTTACAAAAATTTTCTTCTAGAAGACATTAAAATAAGCAAATGTTTACAATTAATCCGATGAGGAACCATAAATAACGAATGATATTAAAAATATTAATTTAATTGATTCCATTCCTGCTATTAAGAGGCCCACACACCACGTGACTTGCATGGTTGTAGTTTAGAGAATTATCCAAAGAAAATGTGCTTGTATTTTAATAAATTGTGTGTAAAAATTGTTTATTTAGTATTTTCTACTCTAGTCCAATTTATTTATACGTAGAATGTGGTGTAAACATAATTATTCGTTATTGGACGAGATCTCGCCTAATAATGCAACTAATGTTTTTTTTTTATTAAATTTATCAATAGCAGCTTCGATCCCAATAAGATCAGTTCTTAGATTTCAATTACCGAAAAATGTCCATTTCTTATGTATTGATGATTTATTCAGAAATTTTTATAGAAACTGACGCCACTGACAAAACTTATAAAGGTGGCAAATGAACCATTTTAGGGGGACTAAAGAACAAGAAGAGGTCTGATTTTAAAAAGTTCAAGAACTTTGATAAAAAATTTCAGGAACTATGATAAAAATTTAAAAAATTTCAATAAAAAATGTGTAAATATTTCAAAAATTTTGTAAAAATGTTAATGTTCAATAAAAATTCAATAAAAATTTTAAAAACGCATAAAAAGTTCCAGGTTTTGTAAAGTTTTGAAAAATTTCAAGAACTGTGATCCAAAATTTCAGGAACTATGGTAAAAATTTTAAAAAATTGAATAAAAAATCCAAATATTTCAAAAATTTTAAAAATGTGTGAAATTTTTAAGATTTTATAATAATTTCAAAAGTTTCAATAAAAAAACTACAAAAGTTTTAAAAACGTGTAAAAATTTCCAGATTTTGTAAGGATTTCAAAAGTGTCAAAAACTGTGATCAAAAATTTCAGGAACTATGATAAAAATTTAAAAATTTTAATTAAAAATGTGTAAGTATTTCAAAAATTTTAAAACATGTAAAAAGTTCCAAATTTTGTAAAAAAGTCAATGTTCAATAAAAATTCTCGTAGGATTTTAAAAACGTGTAAAAAGTTCCAGATTTTGTAAAGTTTTTAAAAATTTCAAGAACTGTTATCCAAAATTTCAGGAACTATGATAAAAATTAAAAAAATTTCAATAAAAAATCCAAATATTTCAAAAATTTAGAAATGTGTAATAATTTTAAGATTTTGTATAGATTTCAAAAGTTTCAATAAAAAAACTACAAAAATTTTAAAAACGTGTAAAAATTTCCAGATTTTGTAAAGATTTCAAAAATGTTAAAAACTGTGATCAAAAATTTCGGGAACTATGATTAAAATTGAAAAAATTTCGATTAAAAATCTCTAATTTTAAAAACATGTAAAAAGTTCAAAATTTTGTAAAATGTCAATGTTCAATAAAAATTCTATAAAAATTTTAAAACGGTACAAAAAGTTCCAGATTGTGTAAAATTTTCAAAAATTTCAAGAACGATCCAAAATTTCAGGAACTATGATAAAAATTAAAAAAATTTCGATTAAAAATCTCTAAATGTTTTAAAAATTTCAATAAAAAAATCTAGATTTCAAATATCAAGAACTTTGATTAAAGCTTTCAGGAATTTTGACAAAAATTTTAATCAAAAATGTGTAAATTTTTCAAAAAATTAAAAATAATGAAAAAAATTCAAAATTTTGTAAAAATGTCAATGTTCAATGAAAATTATATAAAGATTTTAAAAACGTGTAAAAAGTTCCAGATTTTGTAAAGTTTTCAAAAATTTCAAGGATCAAAAATTTCAGGAACTTTGATAAAAATTTAAAAAATTTCAATAAAAATCTCTAAATGTTTCAAAAACTTCAATAAAAAAATCTAGATTTCAAGAATTTCAAGAACTTTGATAAAAAATTTCAGGAACTATGTCAAAAATTTAAAAAATTTCAATAAAAAATCCAAATATTTCAAAAATTTTAAATATCTGTAAAAATTTTATAGATTTCTAGATTTTAAAACCTGTATCCCCGTTTAAAAAAAACCACCCCAAAAAAGTTATGATGATAAAAATAATTTTTCGACCTATGCTTATAGGAATTTTTTTTTATTAATTTTAGGAGTACTATCACCCCTTGAATTTTTTTACACTATTTGAGGGATACCCTGTATAATTTCTCTATTTTTTCTTATTTTCCCCAATTTCCTATTCCTATTTCTTTTTCTATATTTTCCTCTACTTTTCTCTATTTTTCTCTATTTTCTTTCATGTTTTCCCGTACGTTTCACTATTGTCGCTATTTCTAATATTGTTTTCTATATCTTTCTATTTTTGTGTGTTTTCCAATAGTTTTTTGATTTTCTTTGTTTTCCGTTATTTTCCCCCATTTTTCTCTATTATTCTCTAGTTTTTATTTTTTCTTGTATTTTATTTATGTTTTCAATTTCTTTTTATATTTTCTTGTTTTTCAATAGTTTTTTTTTCAATATTTTTGACTATTTGTCCCTATTTGTTCCTGTCTTTCCCAATTTTGCCATATTTATCGGTTTTCTTTAATATTTTTCCCTATTTGTCCCTATTTGTTCCTATTTTTCCCAATTTTGCCCTATTTTTCTGATTTTTTCAATATTGTTCCCTATTTGTCCTTATTTGTTCCTGTTTTCCCAATTTTGCCCTCTTTTTCCATTAATTTTCCTTGTTTTTCTTATTTTTTCCTATGATTTCCAGTTTTAAAATCTCTGGGCTTAGTTGATTTTATTATAGATTAGTAATTAGATTTGGTATTAGAGTAACAAAGAAGATATTTTTGGCGCGAATATTTTAGTTAATAAAATATTAATATTAAACAATTATTTTACTTTTTACTTTTTCAACTGGGAAATAATAATGTACTTTTTTGTTTTTAGTTACTTTTTTGTTGCATTAAATTATGTTTGCTTTACTTGAAAGAAACGTAAATAATTCCAACCATAATAACCTTATTTCATCTTATTCAATATTTATAGTTTTGTATTTACTAAAGCGAAGTAGCCTATAGAATTCTTATCAATAAGGAAACTAGAAATGTAGTTTTATTTATGTTTAAAATACACCTACAATTTTTTTTCAACACTAACTTATTACCATTATTTATATTTCTTCATAAATTTTTTATAGGTCAAACAGTGCTGTAGTTATTTCTACAAAAAGTCAAATTTATAATATTATATTATCACCCTGTAGATTTTTTGTTTCAAATTAACTCGAAAAATAGAAATGGCAAAGTTGTAATGATATTTCAAAAGTACATGAAATGTTTCGTAAATTTACTTTTCTCTTTTAATTGCATTAGAAGTAATACATTAACTGGACTGGAGCCACTCCGATGAATAAACAACAAACTTTTCTATTATGAACATAATTTTCAGGCGTTAAATCCATAAATTAATTTCGTACTCTGTTCTTGTACTTTTTGCACTTTAAAACAAAAAAAAAACTAATTTTGTAGAATTTAACTAACGAATAAATACAGTTATGAATATAACAATATTTAAAATAATTAAAAATAGGTCCGAAGTTTTCTCTTAGGGTGTTAATATATAGATTAGTGATCGGAATTCGACCATTATTCATTAACTTTTAATGCTTATGTATATACCTATTTTTTGATTTTTTTTTTTCCATTTTTCTTCTTTTTTTTTTTCCTGTTTTATTTTTTTTTAGTTTTCCTCATTTTCCGATTTTTACCCATATTTTCATATTTTTCTCTACTTTTCCTCTTTTTCCTGTTTTCTTCGTTTTTTGTCATGTTTTTTCTATTTTTTCCCATTTTTCTTATTTTTGCCTATATTTCCCTATTTTTTGGTTTTTTCCGATTATTTCCAATCTTTCTTGATTTTTTCTTATTCGTTTTCTTTCTTTTGTTTCCCGTTTTTTCTTATTTCTCTGATTTTTTCGTTTTATTTCAATTATGGTTTTTTGATAGTTTTTTGCTATTTTTTTTATTCTTTCCTATCTTTTCCGTTTTTTCTCCAATTTTTTTGATTTTTTCCGATTTTTGCGAATTTACTCCTATTATTCTCTACTTATCCTCTTTTTTCTAGTTTTTTTTATGTGTTTGTTTCATGTTTTTTTTTCAATTTTTTTCCAATTTTTCCCATTTTTGCCTAAATTTCCCTATTTTTTGTTTTTTCCGATTATTTTTAATCTTTCTTGATTTTTTCTCATTCTGTTTCCTAATTTTTTCTTATTCCTCTGATTTTTTCGGATTTATTTCAATTATGGTTTTTTGGTAATTTTTTGCGATTTTTTCCGATTTTTTTCCGATCTTTTTCCAATTTTTTTCCGATTTTTTTCCGATTTATTGCGCATTTATTACTATTTTCTATACTTTTCCTCTTTTTATTATCTCTAATATTTTTTCTCATTCTGTTTCCTGATTTTTTCTTGTTCCTCTGATTTTTTGCAATTTATATGAATTATGGTCTTTTCCCTGTTTTTTTTTTTCATGTTTTAAACTATTTTTTATTTTTTTTAATTCTACTCAGTTTCCTATTTTTACCCACATTTTCCTATGTTTACCCACATTTTCCTATTTTTACCCATATTTTTCGATTTTTACCCATATTTACCCATATTTTCCTATTTTTCTCTACTCCTCATATTTTTTTCGATTTTTCTTTCTTCATTTCTTTACCATTCTGTTTCTTTCTTTTGTTTTCTGATTTCTTCTTATTTCTCTGATTTTTTCGTTTTATTTTAATTATGGTTTTGTGGCAGTTTTTCCTGTTTTTTTTTCTATTTTTTCCCATTTTTCTATTGTTTCTAATCTTTCTTCATTTTTTTCTCATTCTTGTTTTTTCTTTTATTTACTGATTTTTTCTTCTCTGATTTTTTACTTATTCCTCTGATTTTTTCGATTTACGGTTTTTTGGCAATTTTTTGCAATTTTTTTTCCGATTTTTTTGATTTTTTGCGCATTTAGTCTTTACTTTTCATGTTTTTTCTATTTTTTTTCTCATTTTTCTTATTTTTGTCTATATCTATTTTTTGTTTTTTTCCGATTGTTTCTAATCTTTCTTCATTTTTTCTCATTCTGGTTTTTTCTTTTATTTTCTGATTTTTTTTTATTCCTCTGATTTTTTACTTTTTTCTTATTCCTCTGATTTTTTCGATATATTTCAATTCTGTTTTTTTTTTGTTTTTGCAATTTTTTGTTCGATTTTTTCAGATTTTTTTGCTCATTTATATTTGCAATTTTTTGTGATTTTTTTGCGATTTTTTGTTACTTTCTTCGAATTTTTTTGCGATTCTTTATCCTTTTGTTACCTTTTTTGTTTGAGATTTTTTTGTAATTATTTGAGATTTTTTTTGTTTTTTTTTAATTTTTTCTGGTTTTTTGTGTCTTTTTGCAATATTTTTCAATTTATTGCGTTTTTTGAAGCCTTGTTTTTTATTTTTTTTTTGGTATTTTGCGTTTTTTTATTTTCTCGTTTTTCTCGTATTTTACAATTTTGTATTTAATTTTTTTCCCATTATTTTCTGATTTTTTCATCTTTTTCAATATTTTCTTTTTTCTGATTTTTTTTGTGTCTTCAACTTTCTTCTAGTTTCCTGTTTCTCTCTATTTTCTTATTATTATTATTCTCCTATAATTCTTTCTATAATTCATATAATTTTTTTTCCTGTTTTTTATTATTTTTTCCTGTTTTTTCTCACATTATTTTTACATTTTCTTTTTTACTGTTCTTTTTCTTTTTTTCGATTTTTTCCAATTTTTGCCCAATTCTCCCCATTTTTTGTTTTTTTTTAATATTTTTTATTGGTTTTTACTGTTTTTTGCTGTTTTTACTATTTTTCACTATTTTTTTCTATTTCTCCCCATTTTATCTATTTTTTCCTATATTTCTCCTTTTTCTGTTTTTTCTCGTTTTTGCCTATTTTTTCCATTTTTCGTTTTTTTTCTATTATTTCCTATTTTTTTATCATTTCCCTACTTTTTCCTATTTCTTATTGTTTCCAATTATTTCCTGATTTTCCTATTGATCTTTCTTCTTCTGGTTTTGCATTTTTTTTTTGTTTTTTCGATTTTTTCATATTTTTTCGATTTGTCCTATTTTCACTATTTTTTCCTATTTTTCCCTATTTTTCTCTATATCCCCCAATTTTTTTGCATTCCCCATTTTTCCTATTTTTTCTATTTTTTCGTATTTTTCCCCATTATTTCATATTTATTCTATTTCCCATTTTATTATTCATTCCCTATTTTTTCCATTTTCAGTTTTTGTAATATTTTTCTTACTTTTTCTGTTTTTACTTATTTTTCCTGTTTTACCTATTTTAACATATTTTGTTTCAGTTTTGTGTATTTTCTCCATTTTTTCTAATTTTTTACATATCCAAAAATCATTTAACGTGCCTAGAGAAGTTTTCACCTTAAAAATAAAATAAAAATAAAAAAAAGTAAAAACTTGTTTCCAAAAAAAAATACCCATATTATATATTAATTTTAATTTTCTGTATTCCTCTTGTATATAAACTTCAACTGTGCATAATCTCATACTCCTTCGTTTAGCAATACGCTTAAATATAGGTTTTAAGTTTTCTCTTTGTATATTAATATATAGATTATGATAAAAAAATTCGATTACTTTATATAAAGGGTAGCAAAAAAACTAGAATATTTTCTATAATATTTTTCAAAATCAATATTAAATGGTGACTATATTTTTTCCAATTCAATGTAATTTAAATCTGAAACTAAGAAGGTGTTTGTAATTACTATTCTAGTGATAACTGAAGTAATAAATAAATAAATAATATAATTTTGAAAAAAATTAATAATCTTTAAACGTACATTTTCTTTAAATTTTTATTTGATAATATTTATTATTTGTATATCAGCAGTTAAGCGGAAACGTCAAATAATATAAATTAGATGGGTAATTCTCAAAACATATAGTTTTCACTTCACATTCATACACCATAAATTGTGGCTTTCACAAACCTAGACATGCAACGTGTGACACAAAACTGTATTTCAACTTGACTATATGAATGATAGACTCACTTATTATATTAAAAACATTTTTATTTTATATTTTCATAGGACAATTTAACATTACAGTTGTCTGCCTTTTTATGTACATCTACATTAATATTTCTTTCACTTTTAGCTAAATTATTTATTTTTTACCGTAAAAATATCGAATTTCAATTATGGGATTTTTAATACAAATCCCGATGCACGTCATAGATCATTTATGATGTCAGGACGCTGCAGTGTTGCCTACTCGTCAGAATAGTCGATGAATGTAGGAATTTTCGAAAATGTAAGGTTATGTTGTTTGGCTTTGTTATTATTTTAAACGCTGTGACTGCAGGCCCGCTAACGTGCCGCTTTATATTAAATTAGAGGCACGTGAATTGCATCATACGTTATTTCGGTTAAATAATGAGTTAACTAATTTTAATGGAACGTGAAGAAGATATTAAAAATTATTCGAAATGCAAAGATAAATGCTTACATTAATTTTATAAATTTCTGGAAATATTAGAAATTCCTATTCAATAAAAAAAAATTAATGATAAATGTCACTGTCACTCTTTTTCTTCTTTCTTAGTTTTAGGCAGTGTTGCCAGATATAAAACGGCAAAGATAAAAAAAAAAACGAAAAAGAAGTCACAAAAACCAGAAGCAATCGAAAAATATTATCGTAAAAAAACGCTTTTTTTCTGATTTCTTTTTTATTTTTTTCTAATTTTTTCCTCATTTTTTCTCATTTTTCTGTTTTTTTTTATTTCTTTAAATCGTTTTCTAATTTTTTCATTCCTTTGATTTTCTGGAATTTTTTTGCGATTTGTTGCAATTTTGTGGATTTTTTTTTGTGATTTTTTGCGATAATTTTTGATTGATTGCATTTTTTGCGACTTCTTTTTCGTTTTTTTGTATTTTTTTTGCGTTTTTTACAATTTTTTTTCCAAAATTTTTAGATTTTAATTTCTGATTTTTTGAATCTCTCATTTTTTTTCTAGTTTTCTCTAGTTTTTCTTTTTTTTTACTGTTTTTTCGATTTTTTTCAGTTTATTTATTTTTTCTCGTTTTTTTCCTAATTTTTTTCGTTTTTGCTTTTTTTGTCTTTTATTTATTTTTTCTGTTTTTCTTATCTCTTGCGATTTATTCGATTTTTTACCTATTTTTCCTCATTTTTTTTCTTATTGATGTTCTAGCATTTTTTCTAATTTTTTTTTTCTCCAATTTTTCCAATTTTTTCGAATTTTTTGCGGTACTTTGGTATTTTTGCGATTTTTTATGATATTTTTCGTTGGCTTGGAATTTTTGCGTATTCTTTTTCGTTTTTTTTTCGGGTTTTTTATAAATTTTTTTTTTTAATATTTTCTGATTTTTCTTTTAATTTTTTCCAATGTTTTCTGTTTTTCCCATTTTTTCAGGTTTTTCCATATTTTTGATTTTTTTTATAAGTTTTCCTCATTTTTTCTCACTGTTTTCGTGGATTATTTTAAATCTTTATTTTGTTTTTAAATTTTTTCATATTCCATTGATTTTTCCATTTTTGTTTCTTGTTTTTTTTTCTATTTTTTCAATTCTTCTAATTTTTTTTTGGTTTTTTTTCTAATTTTTCAGATTTTTGTTTTTTTTCTGTTTTATCATTCTAATTTTTTCGGTTTTTTCGATTTTTTTCTTGCGCTCTCCGATTTTTTCCATTTTTTCAATTCTTCTACTTTTTTCTCGTTTTTTTCTAATTTTTTGATTTTTATTTATCTAGTTTTTATTTTTTTTCTGTTTTTTTTTACTCCGTTTTTTTTTTAATTTTTTTCAATTTTTTGCAATATTTTTCGATTGCTTGCGGTTTTTGTGACTTCTTTCGTTTCTTTTTGACTTTTTAGATCTGGCAACACTGCATACAACTGAAAAAGAAGAAAAAATGTGACACTGACAATTATTATTTAAAATTTTTTTTATCGAATATATTCTTCGAATATTTTCCGAAATTTATAAAATTAATGTTTATATGAAGTATTTGTCTTTGAATTTCCATTTTTAATATCTTTATTGTTTCGCTGTGACTGCAGGCACGCTAACGTGACGCGATATATTAAATTAGGAGCACATAAATTGCGTCATTATACGTTATTTCGCTTAAATAATAAGTTTGTACATATTAAAGCATGAGCTCTGGTGACCGCGTGACATAGTGAAGTGGGCCCGGGGATCGAATCCCACATTGTCTTTTATTTATTTTTTAAACACAGGGTAGATTTAGATAGTCAAGACTTTTCTTAATAAAATAAATATTTTTCTTTAAATACACATGCTAGATTTAGATAGTAAAGACTAGTTTAATGTTTTAACGTGTAGGGAATTTCTGAAATTATCCATAGGTTAACATGTGCGTAGTCTCGGCCCCATTTTTAAGTATTTTGATTTTCACGTTTCATTAAAATTAGTTAACTTATTATTTAAGCGAAATAACGTATGACGCAATTCACGTGCCTCTTAATTTAATATATCGAGGCACGTTAGCGTGTCTGTAGTCACAGCGTATTTTAAATGTATATATTATATTTAATTATTTTGAAATAAATAAAACAGGTAGCAAACTGTTTATTTTAATTAAAATTAAACAATGTATTAACTGTATTAAAGCAGAAAAACAGTTTTTTTATGAGTATAACTGTCAAAGCACAAAAATAAAGACAATATTATAAAATTACGAAAACGTGGAGAAAACTCAATCAACTTGTTGACATAACCTAAATCAGTTATCACTAATAGGTGAAAATTTACAATCTATAAATACGAGTTTCATTGGCGTCCAAAATGTCAAAATTATTTAATAAAAAAATATGGTTTTTTGAATGCTACACATATAATAATATTTTATAAATTTTATATTATCAAGAATAAGACGTGAATAAGCTAATATAATTGAGATCATTCTAAATTTATCTAATAACAATTACATTTTTCAGTTTTCAGTAATGTAACTACGTTCATGAATACTCGTAGGAAAATATTATTTAGTTGGTAGTACTATAATGGAAGAATGACATCGGGATTTGTATTAAAAATCCCATAAATAATTTTTTAACCATACTTTGAATCATTATTTAGTGAATATTTATAATTAATTTAGAATTAAAAAAAAAAACCTCTGGTTACGGTACTGATCACTCTCCCTTATTCTGAAACCGCAGCATAACAAATTCACTCAATATTTCCCGAAAACTGTTTGGCGGTTCAGGGGTATGATCGGATTTTCCTTAACTCAGTTATGTGTATTTGGCAATACTGTTTGTTTACTTTTTGAAGCAAAAGAAATTGAGTTGTAGTTTATTTAACACTCCTGAAATTGTAAATACATTGTAGAGTCCAATCGATCTGATACTTTGTGCTTTCTGGACTATTTTTGCTTTTTATAGGTTTTAAAAAAATAGCTGTTTTAATATCAATAATATCAAATTACAATGTTTCTAATAAAAATTGGTATTCATTTATGAGCGTAGAGCTAGATCGGCGAAAATCAGAACTACACTCTGGGCCATTAGCGGATTGTTTACATTTTTTGGGGGGTATTTCGTATTGAGTTTTCAAAGTGTTTGGGAACACTTTCATGATTTTTGTATTTTAAATTGGTTTTATAAGGTACATTGTGAATTTGAGAAAAATCTTTGCACATAAAAATTTTATTAAAATTTCGACCATAAAAATTTTTTTCTTGTTTACAAAATAATACGCTAGAGATATGATGTATTTTCTCGTTTTTCTCTTATTTTACAATTTTGTATTTCATTTCTTTTTTCCATTATTTTCTAATTTTTTTAAATTTTTCCAATATTTCTTTTTTTTTTGATTTTTTGTGTCTTCAAATATATTCTAGTTTCCTGTCTCTCTATATTAATTATTTTTACGTATTTTTCCTTTTTTTCTGTCTCTTTTCCTGTTTTTTTATTATTTTTTCATGTTTTTTATCATTTTGTCCTGTTTTTTCTCATTTTTTTTACATTTTCTTTTTTACTATTCGTTTTCTGTTTTCCCGATTTTTTCATATTTTTTTCCAATTTTCAGTATATTTTGTTGTTTAATGTTTATCCTATTTTTCTCTACTTTTTCTTTTTTCCTGTTTTTTTGTCCTGTTTTTCTCTATTTTTCTCATTTTTGCGTATATTATTCTATTTTTTGGATTTCTCCGAATATATCTAATTTTTCTTGATTTTTTTATGGAATACAACAAAATTAAAATATAGATCAGGATAACTGCAAGAAGATAAGGTTTTTTTTATATTTTTATATTTGCGCATTTATTCCTATTTTTCTCTACTTTTCCTCTTCTTCCTGTTTTTTTCTTATTTTCTATTTTTCCCGTTTTTCCTATTTTTGTCTATATTTCAGTATTTTTTGGTTTTTTCCGATTATTTCTAATCTTTCTTGATTTTTTCTCATTTTGCTTCTTTCTTTTGTTTCCTGATTTTTGCTTATTCCTCTGATTTTTTTTGTTTTTACAATTTTTTTTTGATTTTTTGCTCATTTATGTTTGCAATTTTTTGTGATTTTTTTGCGATTTTTTGAAAATTTTTTGTTATTTTCTGCGGTTTTTTTTTGCTACGATTTTTTGCGATTCTTTACCCTTTCGTTACCGTTTTTGTAATTATTTGAGATTTTTTTTAAATTTTTTAGTTTATTTTTTTTATTCTTTCCGTTTTTGTGTCTTTTTGCAATTCTTTGCAATATTTTTCAAATTATTGCGTTTTATGGCGCCTTGTTTTTTTGCTTTTTTTCGGTTTTTTGTGTTTTTTTATTGCTGTTTTTTACAATTTTTCATTGTTTTTTTATTGGTTTTTACTCTTTTTTTCTATTTCTCCCTATTAGAAATAAATGCGCAAAAAATCGGAAAAAAATAGTAAAAACTACCAAAAAACCGTAATTGAAATAAATCGAAAAAAATCAGAAAAATAAGAAAAAATCAGGAAACAAAAAAAAAAAGAAACAAAATGAGAAAAAATCATGAAAGATTAGAAATAATCGGAAAAAAACAAAAAATAGGGAAGTATAGACAAAAATAGGAAAAATGGGAAAAATAGAACATAAAAAAAAACAGGAAAAAGACTAAAAGTAGAGAAAAATAGGAATAAATATAAAAATATAAAAAAAACCTTATCTTCTTGCAGTTATCCTGATCTATATTTTAATTTTGTTGTATTCCATAAAACACTCCTCTTTATTATATTTTTTCTTTGTTCCACCTATACCATGTATTTTTTTTACCAAACTTTCATCTCCACCAAAGTTCTTTTAAATTTTATTTATTTTTATTAGTTTCCAACCTCTTTTGTTTAAAGACTGATTTTTAAAAAAAATTTTTATTTTTTTTTAAATCCTCCCATAAAAAATCTAACAAAATCCGTCAACCCAAAAAAAAACAACTTTCAATTTTTTTTTACACCCACTTTGCTTTTTTTGTCAAAACAAAATCAATACTTAAATCATTATGAATACACACCTTAAATTTTATTTTATAACCTTATTTTCGTTTTTTTTTTCATTCCTGTCCAACTTTTTTAATTTATATTTATTATAATGTTCCCATTTTTCCCCTACTTTTGTGTAGTGTAATTATCATCAAGGACTTTTTAATACCAAGTCAACTTAAAAAAATTAAGAATGGTACCTGCGCGTACCACAAAATATTTTTACCCTGTGTCCCTGCCGAAAGAAACTATTTTTTCTTATATTTTCTTATTGTTTGTTTTTATTTGTTGTTGTGGTTATATTTTTGCCTCGAGTATTTTTTTATTAATATTTTATCTTTTATTGTTGTTCTTCATAAATTATTGGTACCACCCATTTGATTGTCTTCTTCATACACCTCTTTTTAAAATCCATTGACTTGTTTATTGTTTATATTTCTTTGTCTTTCCAGCTCGTTTTCTGTCTTTATATTAATTTTATTATCTTTGTTTTTGAAATTAATCAAATGGTTGCTGCCTTTTTTCACTTGTTATGTTTTAATTTTTTTTTATTATAATATATTAATTACAATAAATATTTTATATTATGACTTTTTCCAAATTTAAATTAAATAAACCCAGCAAGCTGACAGTCTCCAAGTATCTTAGCCACGGATATATGGACAGACAGACTTAGGTCACTAAAATAGTAGGTAGGCGAGATTAGGTGACCAGCTATCGATTGCTGAAAACAGAGCTCCAAAATTCGATACCCTTTTGGAGTTATCGCTAAAACAGATAGACAGACAGACAGACGGGCAGGCGAAAGGAAGCACATTTTAAAGTCAATAAGTACCTTTACTTTGCTTCGATACTTCGATACTAAATAAAAACATAAAAATATATAATTATTTAATTATTTAACATACAAATATACAAATAAAAATTGTCAAATTAATGAAAAAAAAAAGTTTTTTAAAGTTTTAAAGGATTGGGTGAAGCGGAGCAAAAGTTTCGTAATGATCTGGCTTTGTAGTTTCGGCATGATCAGTTTACAGTTAAGCTTCAGCTGAAAAAAGGTCAGGTTAGAAATGGTGGTTATCGTTAAGAGTTGGAAATCTTTGAAGTTGTTTCCCGAATAGAAAATACTGGCTTTTAACTTTAAACAAATCATTTTTATGTATTTTAAATAATAGCAAAAGGAGTTAAATTAAATTTAAATAGTAATATTATAAGTTTGATATAAATTAACGTATAAAATATTACAGGGACTTTTTCAAAAAAAATTAAAAAATTAATGAATGCTTTTTAACTACACATTTATTTCCGAACATAACAAAATTGTATAAAAATTATTGTATAAACGAAAAAAAAAATTAAACTTGGATTTTGATAAATGTTTAATGTTTGGAAATTAATTAATCAATATATAAAGTAGCGAAAAAGTAAAAATACTTTTGTAGAATTTATTTACTTTATTGCACTAATAAGTTTTATGTTGTTTTTAGTATTGCAGTATTTTATAGTTTTTTGTTAAAACGCCATAGGCCGACACTGCACTGCAGTCACATTTAGAGGCGCAATAGGAAACCTTTTACCGAATTAACAGTTAGCGGGAGTTCTCTAGCTTTCTTGTTGATTCTCCTGCTTCTATTCGCATTCCATTTTAAGCCTCCCTCTAAAATTTGAGGATTTCAACTCAATGTTACCTGTCAAGTATTCAATTCAATTTGACCTACGTTTTAGTATCTTTCCGGTAAGTTTATTTTTATAGAAATAGGATTTTAAAAAAAAATTGTGTCATAAATAGTTTAATAGTTGGTCATATACCAAGGTATTTTTTATAAATTAATATCATGGTTTAAACATTTTTCAGTAATAAAAAAAGTTGTCAATATGGTGCTGCAAACATTTTTACACACTCTGTATACATATTAAAGTGGTTTCAGTTTTGTTCTGTATATACTGTGGTTAAATAAAAATGAAGGATATGAACGAATTGTGAAAAGAGTGAAAGTAAGATTTACTGTATGTATGCATGGGTGATGGTATGGATTATGGTTTGTTCTGATAAAAAAATAAAGTAGGAAGCAGTTTGGATTTTGTTTTTAGAAAAAAAAAATTTGATGGTTTTACTAAGTGAAAAAAAAAATTCTCAAGCTCCCTAAACTAAAACACTCTACATCCCTCACTACCATTTCAAAAACTATTAATTTTATCTATATCATATGTTATGCATTTTTTTATTAAATTAAACAAGCAATTGAAAAAATATACAATTTCGAAAACGTATCCAGTAGCATACAAAACTGGGACAAAATATTTGACCCCATCTCCAACTGGAACGCCACTGGTAAAATGTTTTGGAAAAATGCTTGGCAACAATGAGGGTCGTTAGTCTGGTTACTTCGTTAAAAAATATCAATTTTTAAAAAAGTTACAGCGAAAAAACTGGTTGAATTAGTTTACTTTAACACCCTGTATAGCGAAAACTAAGGATTTTTGAATATCAGTTTTTGGTCGAGATATTCTTTATTTTATGAGATGAGTCGACTTTAAACACCCTTTGTATGCTTAGGGTAGCATAACTTTGCTTAGGGTAGAGTAAAAAAAGGAGAAAAAATGGAAAAATTTAATAAAAGGAAAAAGTGGGGAAAGTGGAATATAGAGCAGAAAATGGGGGACATATAAAAGGGGCGAAAAATTAAAAATAATGAGCAATAATTAATGAAATGACGCAAAATACCCTTTGACAATTTTTATTGAAGATTTTGAAAAATTTATAATTTTTGAAAAACACTTTTTGCGCGGTATTTTAATACAGAATGTCCAAAAAATGGTCCATTTTGCTCTAAGAGCAATAATTAATAAAACAATGTTAAATTATTAGTGTCAAATGTAGCAAGCCCCCCTTACCCAATTTTAGTAAAATTTTTATTTTTGAACAAAAACTTTTCTCGGGGTATTTTAAAAGAGAAGTCCAAAAAATTTGGCAATTTTGCTCTAAGGGAAATAATTAATGAAATAATTTTAAATTATTAGTTTTAAATATAGCAAATATCTATAAGTTTTATTGAAAATTTGGATAAATTTATAATTTTTGGAAAACACTTTTCTCAGGTTATTTTAATCGGAGATTCCAACAAATTGGTCCATTTTTCTCTAAAAGCAATATTTAATGAAATAACGCAAAAATTATTAGTTTCAAATTTATCAAATCCCCCTTAACTTAACTTAGTAAATCCCTTAACTATTTTATTTAAAATTTGGTTAGATTAGAATAAATTACTTTAGAGTAGAACAGAAAAAATAAAAATAAATGAGAATACTAGAAGGAAAAAAATTGGAACAATATACAAAAAATGGAAAAACGAAAAAAATCGGGGAAAAATGAAGAACACAAAAGAGGGAAAAAGGGTTAAAGGGAAGAAAGGAAGAAAAAGAGAAAAAATCGAAAAATGGGCGTCATATAAAAAACAAAGTAAAAAAATGAGAAAAATAGGGAAAAAATAATATGCAAACCAGAAAAAAGTGGAACAAAAAATAATAATTTTAGAGAAAAAGGAGAACAAGAAGAAAGAAAAATAACAGTTGAAAAAAAAACTTAATTAGCGCCACCCTGTATATTTAAGGAGTTATGTTTTATATTTTATTTTTTTCTATGTTTTTTTTTGTTAACAAGAAAAATCTTCAAATTAAAAACTTTAATAATTTAAAATTTTGGTATAATGTCTTGGTTCCCCTAACAAAAATTTATTTTTTAATAATTCATTATTTTAAATGTTAATATTTTATTATTAAAAAATTTATTTAGATTTATAGATTTCGATTTTTTAAAATTAAAATTTTATTAATAAAAAAATATGGAAAAATAAAAAAAGGGGAAAAAGGTAAAAAATAAAAATCAAACGAGAAAAGTGAAGGAAAAAATAAAGGAAGCGAAAAGGGGAAAAGGAAAAGAGTGTCAAAGGGAATAAGAGAGAAAATGGAATAAAATGGAAAAATAAAACAGAAAGGATAAAAAGTGAAGGGAAAAAATGTAAAAACGAAAAAATAGAGGAAAATAAAAAAATAAGAAATAAATGGGACAAAAAACAATAGTTTTAAAGAAAAGGGGCACAAGAAGATAGGACATAAAAATAACAGTTGTAAAAAAATCCCAATTTGTGCCACTCTGTATATTTAATGAATAATTTATATTTATAGCTAGAAAAATAAAAAAATTATCTATCAGTATGTTTTAATCACTATACAGGTCGATTATTTTTCTACTTGTTTAATTTCTATTATTTTGATTTTTTTTGTTTCACTGATAATGCAACTTTTTTATTAAAACTTTTAGGTAATGTAATATTTGTTTTGACAAAATTAAAACGAATTTACAATATAACTACCACAGGACCGTAATTAAAAAATTATTGTCACTGATTATGTTATAGTTAATTTAGATAAAACGTAGTTAAAATGACAAATGTAAATATAACTAAATTTAAATTTTAACGGTTTATCAATTTTTGTGATAAAAAGACAGGTCCGTATTTAATAAAAAAATCATGGTGAACATTAAGACACGAAACGTAGTATCAAAGACTTATTTCTCTTTTTTTAATTTTTCATATTTTTGTACATAAAAATTATATGTCTAAAAAACCAAAAATACCATTTTTAGATTTCCCTGTATAACCCGATAATGGTGAAAGTCCCTGTAGATTTTTTCGACCAATGTAATGCTCATTTAACCGCCCCTGTATCTCTTACGGTTTTTGATATAGCAATGTTATCCCTTCCCATTTTAGACATCCTGTATATTGTAATATTATTTGTTACATTATTAGACCTATTTTTAATTTATTTTAATTATTAAAATTTTTATACATAATAAATTTTAACTTAACTAAATTAGTTTTGTCCTTTATTAATATTTTTTTTATTATTAATTGTGTACAGCGAATTTTCTAATTATTATTAGTTTGATTTTGTTGTACTAGAAAATAAATGTATTATATTTTTTATTTATTATTTTGTTTATTTTTTATTTTACATTGTATTTGATTGTACGAAGGAATAATTTTTTTAACAGATTAAAAATTTCAATTTTTAAAAAAATGGTGAAAGCGCAACATTAAAATATTTATAATTTTAAACTGAATAAATATTTAGAAATAATACTTTTACATATACATACTAGATGACACAGTTTATATATACAAAAATCAAGGATAGTAGTACATAATTGGAAAAAGAAAAAATTCAACAAAAATAAATTTTAATAAAAAAATATGAAAGAAACATATGGCACCCTAATTTTTTTGTAAATATGTGAAAGTGAAAATTTTTACAATTGAATTTTTTTATTTTCTTTAAAATTTTTGTTTTTTGTATTCCAATTTTCTTAACCTAAAATATATTTTGATATATTGGTAGATTTTTAATTTTATATTTTAATATAGTGTAAGGTAAGAAATATTTTTAACAAAGCTTCAGTAATGTTACCTAAAATATTTTATTCGAAAATTTGTAATTAATTTCAACAGCGTAAATTATTTTGTTACAAAAACCACAACCAAGTAAAATCCTAAATTAAATTTTTTTTTGTTTAACACCGTTATATATTTTATAGCAACTCTATTTAATTAGAGCTCATTTTTGAAATTTGATGCATCAGGAAATATTTTAATTAGTCAAATGGTTTTAATTTAAAACTGATAATTATATTATGAACAGCGCTTGCAGATTATTTATTTGTCAAAAACAGTCGTTTTGTTTTCCAACATATAGGATTTTGTAAGGTTTTATAAACTTTCAAAATACAAAACAAAAATATTAATTTTATATGTAAGTCCAAAATTGTATCCATCTCTTAAAAATACGCCAAGTCAAGTACCACAATCGTATATTGGTTATAATTTTTTTTTAAATTTTTTGTTGGAAACTAGTTTCGATTTTGGCCACCATCAGGCCTACAATAACGCTCGTTAAAATTACAACAGTAAACAGTAGGTACAAGGGGTGAGGAAGGCTTACTATATGTATTTTGAGGGAAATCCGCGATTAAATATCTTATAATCATCAAATTTAAAAAATTACAATTAAAGTTTAAACATAAGATAAAATAAAGGCCCGGTACTGAAAAAGAGACGTCTAAAAATTCTTGAAAAATTAAAAAACTCCTTAAAAAAAATTATTTAAAATCCTGGATAATCCTGTAACAATTTTTTTTCAAATCTATCGTAAAATGTTTAAAAAATCCAGTTAAAGAAATATCTTTTAAAAAATCCTTAAATAGGTTTACAAAATTTTTGATCAGTTTAAAAAATCATTGACAAAAATTATTTAAAATCCTTGAGAAACCTAAAAAATATTCTTAAAAGTTATTTTCAAATTTTTCACAATTTGTTCGAAAACTCCAGTTCATTATAAATCTTTTAAAAAAATCCTTAAAAAGTTTTAAAAAATCCTTGAACACTTCTTAAAAATTATTTTCAGATCTATGACACAATTACCAACAATTTCAGTTTATAAAAAAATTTTTAAAAAGTTTTAAAAAATCCTTGACAAAAATTATTTAAAATCCTTGAGAAACCTCAAAAATCCTTAAAAATTCCAGTTCATGTAAAATTCTTTAAAAATCTCAAAAATTAATTAATAATTTAAAAAAAATATTTTCAAATCTTTCACAAAAAGTTCAAAAACTCCAGTCCATAAAAAATCTTTTGAAAAAATCCTTGAGAAGGTTTAAAAAATCCAAATTTTTTTTAATATTTGAGAAACCTCAAAAATTCTTTAATAATTCTTAAAAATTATTTTTAAATCTATGACACAATTACCAAAAATTTCAGTTCATAAAAAATTCTTAAAAACTTTTAAAAAAATCCAAAAAATCCTTAACAAAAATAATTTTAAATGCTTAAAAACCTCAGAAATCGTTAAAAATTCCAGGTCATGAAAAATTCTTTAAAAATTCTTAAAACGTTTTAAAAAATCATTGACCAAATTTTTTAACCCGTTAAAAACCAGTCCATAAAAAATCTTTTTAAAAAATCCTTAAAAATAATTTTCAAATCTATGACACGATTACAAAAAATTTCAGTTTATAAAAAATTTAATAAGTTTTAAAAAATCACTTACAAAAATTATTTTAAATCCTTGAGAAACCTTAAAAATTCCAATTTATGAAAAATCCCTTAAAAAATTCCTAAAAAATCCTTGACCAAAATTTTTCTAAATCTTTGAGAAACCTCAAATATTTTTAATAATTTTTAAAAATTATTTTTAAATCTTTCACAAAATATCCAAAAATTTCAGTTCATCAAAATTCTTTTTAAAAAATCCTTAAAAAGGTTTACAAAATCCTTGATCAGTTCTTAAAAGTTATTTTCAAATCTATGACATAATTACCAAAATTTTCATTTCATAAAAATTCTTAAAAAGTGTTAAAAAGTCCTTGACAAAATTTTTTTTAAATCCTTAAGAAACTTCAAAAATACTTAAAAAATCCAATTAATGAAAAATCGTTTAAAAAAATCCTTAAAAAGATTTAAAAATTCCTTGAACATCTCTTAAAAATTATTTTCAAATCCATGAAATAATTAACAAAAATTTCTGTTCATAAAAAATTTGTAAAATGTTTGAAAAAATCCTTGACAAAAATTATTTAAAATCCTTGAGAAAACTCAAAATCCTTAAAAATTCCAGTTCATGAAAAATCCTTTAAAAATTCTTGAAACGTTTTAAAAAATCCTTGACCAAGATTTTTTTAAATCGATAAAAACCTCAAAAATTATTTAATAATTCTTAAAAAATATTTTTAAATCTTTCACAAAAAGTCCAAAAACTACAGTCCATGAAAAATCATTTAAAAAAATCTATGACACAATTTAATGAAAATTCCATTAAAAAGTTTTACAAAATCCTTGTCCGAAATTATTTAAAATCCTTGAGAACCCTCAAAAGTTCTGTAGCAGTCCTTAAAACATATTTTTAAATCATTCAGAAAATGTCCAAAAACTTCCCGAAAAATCCTTGAAAGGATTAAAAAAATCCTTGAACAGTTCATGAAAAATCTTATAAACTGAAAAAATCCTTATCCTAGTTGGTTGGATAAATGTTAGGCACTAAAATTTTAAGAATTAGAAAGGAAGGCTCTGCCTCTAAACTAGTACATAACATAGGCTAGAAAAAAAAGTGAAAAATAACAAATAAGAAAATAGTAAAAAATGAGATAATTGCTAATTGAATTGGTAAATAAAAGATAGCTACATCCAGATTAGGCATATACGAAGTTACATTTATTTGTCTCTAATGAATGCGTTTAAATTTAATTTAATTTTTTTTTATTATTACAAAATGATGTAGGTACTCATCTCCTTACCCTTAATTCATATATATTGTATTGACCACTCCTAGCATTTTTATTTTTTTTATTAAAATATTTTTTTTGCGTATGAAACTAATTTTAGGTTATTCTCATTCGGGACAGAATTATACACAAATATTTTATTTTTGACTATTTACGTTTCCAATTACTGAGTATATATACGGGTTAGAATAAATACATAATTAAATACCCTGTTCAATTAAATTGCAGGTGGAAAATGTGGCTCAAGTATGATAACGATACAAACATGCAGACCATGATTTATATACAGTATTATTTGAGTTTTTATTATTTGTGGTGACATCGATTACCCAAAGGAATTAAAATAGATTAAAATTTTATTATATATTAAAATTAAATAAATAAATACTTAAATGATTATAAATTGACAAAAGTTCGTTTTAATAATTATTTATTTGAACTATAATGGTATTAAGGATTCCTTTGGGTTAATATTTCTTTTGGAATCACAGCTAGACTTTTTCTTACATTTTTTACACTTTCTGAGTTATTTATGTTTAAATTTTATTTGATATTATAAAATTATTTTTTCATAATAAACATGCAATTCTAAATGCCATTAAGCTAAAATTTTTATTATTATCCAATTTTTTTGTAATAATATTAGGATTTGTTAGTTGAAATTTGAAGTCAATTGAATATTCCGCCCTTTTCCTTTTGACGTCACATGCCCAGTGATCGTCTGCTTTTAAGCAAGATGCCAATAACGTAGAAAAATATTAGTACAATATGACACAAAACATTATTTATATGGCAAATCTATAGTAACAAAAAATATCAAAATAGCACAACAATATTAGATTTCACAACAGTCAAGAACAAGTCACAAAAAAAATATAAAATACGGTATTTTGTAACGAAGTTACTTACTGTGATAATTAAAATATTTAAATTAAATCGTACATGTCAATGGATTAAGAGTTACTTTAAAAGTATGTAAAAGGCAGCCGTATCAGTTGTATGGCCCTACCCCCTTCCTAAATCCTCCCATCCCCCGTATTAAAATAAAAACCGCCACTTGGCAAAAAAAATCCAAAATCAAAACAAAAACACCGAAAGGTACCAAAAAAAATTAATTAAACCAAAACGCCACTAGGTACCAAAAAAACAAAAAAGTTGTAAAAAGCACGAAAAAATATATCAGGGTTTTTACTTTTAAATAATTATTTCATGTGTATTTTTACCAAATAATTTAATAAATTACATTATTAAAATTAAATCCAAATAAATTATGAAAATTTCCAATAATAATTTAAAAAGACGAAGGTATAGTCATACAAAGTTTATGTATTTGTTACTTTTGCGTGAACTTTTAAATTTATTTCATAAGACCTCTGTAAGTTCAAGTTCAGTTAGCTGCAGTGGCAGTCCAAAGTCTGAGTTGCAGTTGCTGTCCCAATTGGTTAGTCCGAGTTCGAGTCGAGAACCAACCAGCAACCTTTAGAGATAGTATGTCTAAAAATTCTGGTGTATCTACTGATTCGATTTTGTTTAGAACTTTATGTGAGTTGAGTTCAATAGAACTTACCAGAATTCTGTAAGATGGCGCTGTTCAGAATTATTCGAGTCCTCGCTGAGTTTGTCAAAGATCACTTAAACCAGATAAGATGTCAAATAAATTATTTTCTGTCAGTGGCAATAGCGTTTTTTCTATAATCGGTGTGTATTGAAATTGCAAATTTTACCTGTTCCTTTTTTTTATTTTCCCGAAAATAACTTTCCCATCGAATAAAATGAACAAAAAAAAAGATATCTTTTGTTTGGAACACAGTCCTTGACATATCCAACATGTGACGACAACACTTGAGCACTCTATTAACAATTTTTCAGTTAACCTCAAAGCACAGAATATAAATACACCCTGTGTGATCTGTGATTACAGTTTACTATGAGCAATCTAAAATTTCTAATCTGAAAATTTAGTATCTCAAAATTAGTCAAAATCAAGTAGGGAAATAGTTACAGATATAAGTAGAAACACCAGGAAGTGAAGCCAAGTTGTACCGTACCGGAACCGTCAGTCCGACCATCAACGCCAACCTGGAGGACGTACCTTTACCGTCTGATCAACACTATACAGTAAGAACCGTTACAAACATTCCTTCGGATTTAGTAATTTGGTTTCTGAATAAAGAATTATATCTGCTTATTGATGAGTTTTAACACCAGGTACCTAATCCAGAAGGGCAAGTAAAGAATGTCCTTCTGGCCTCCAGTGATTTGGTCGATATTATAATGACCCCTGAAGTATTTCTTCTCCACTCTGAAGCTGCTCGTGGAAGTGGCCTTCTCACTATAAACGGAAGGTAGCGCCCGAGGCAATTCAAAACCTGGTCTAAGGCGCCAAAATACCGCAAAGAGCGTTATAATATGTCATCACACGATATTAACAAATATTGTTGGTTTCTTTCAATTAAGTATGGAATCATGGCTTATGTGACGAATTTGGTGTACTAGTTGCGTATATTTAGTAAATTTTTATTTCTATTTATTTTTCGTTAAAATAAAGAAGAAGAAAACATGTATTTTTACATAAAAACACTAACGTAATAAATTAAAAAAAGAGGGGTGAATATTTTTGTTGCATATTATCATGGATATGGGTTATCTAGTAACTAATTAGTATGATTATTTTTTGACGTTTCTCCAAACCAATAGAAATTTTCAATTTCAGTAACTCATATACGTTCTAGCCAATCAAAACATTATTATAGTGTGAATAATCTACTTGCATTATTTCAGCGTGAATAATTCTATGTACATTGTTTTTATTGAATGACAACCACATGTCAATGTATTTTCTTCATCTGACATTTTGATTGTAACGTCAAAAAATAATCTATCCAATACTACATGAGAGTTCGATAAATTAGATAATAATTCTCCGGTCATTTTCTTAAACTTGTTGCCATTTGGCAACAAGTTTTCTAAAATCTGTCGAATTATTTTCAATTTATTCTCACTCTCCTGTGATATTACTACAGAGAATTTTCTATCAGAAAGATGAGAAGTTTAAAAAAAAATTAAATAAGCAAAATATGGGCTGAAATGACAGATAGGCATTCAGAGAATAAGGAATGCTTACGAAAATTTCCATTCGAAATTTAACGAAAATCTTTATTGTTCTTATCCAACAATATTTAAAATGAGAAAGTGACAAGATTTTTTAACCAGTAAAATTTGTCAATAACAACGTAAAGAAATGATTGTCCATATGTATAAAATAAACAATAACCAAATTGTTCGTTTTCAACATTTTTATATTTTCCTACCCAATATATTGAATATAATATTATAGTTTAAAGAAAGAAATAATGATAAAAGAGAGTAAGTAGAAAAATATATATATTTTCTTTTTCACATAAATTTTAAGTCGAGCGATTTCGGCAACTCAGTGTCATCATCAGGACAACTGTAAAAAAAAATTTAAAGTTAAAGATAACAAAATAGCGGAGAAATAACATGGTACTTACAAAAATAAGAAAAAACCGACGTGCTGTAAAAAATATAGCAATAGCTGTTTTTGATTTTAAGAATGAATGCTTATTTTGCGGAGAAACAGTAGGCTGTGAACAAAAATTAAATCAAAGTAATCGGAAAAAAAATCGTTTATTTACATTTTCCTTTAATAGTTTACATGTGAGTCTTGAGGGGGAATCCCGAAGCGAGGAAAATGGGCATTTTTTTCTTAATTTTTTTAACGAGTCATAAACCACTGGAGCATAAAAAAATTGATTTTCGTTAAATTTTTTGATTAGACAATTTTTTAATAAATTATTTTTTGTTGTTGAATTGCATAAGAGTTCGAAATACTGTAATATTTTTATTTTGAAAAAAATTATTTTCTCCACCGAAGTATTTTATGTTAAAAGTAGACAAGATGTTAATACGTATATGAGTATTATTTTCCAAGATTTTTCTTTATTTATGCAGACTAAACAATTAGCTTTGTGTTTCAAAAAATATTTATGCCGTCACGAGTATAAAAAAAGTAAAACGAGTAAAAATTAAACGAGTATAAAAAGTATTCGTACACCCGATACACTGATTCGTACATCGGGGTACGGATACTTTTTACGCTCACTGTATATCTTAGCAGCGTGTATATCTACACGGACTTGCAAACTTCACGGGGCGCTAAAAGCCAAAATTTTTGTCGGAACAAAAAAATAAAAAAAAAAATTTAGGTATGGATATGTTCTACGAGTTTGGTAATGGGTTATTTTTCGATGAGAGTAATTAAAAAATAGATATAATAGGAAGTATATGTCAATGTCTACATTTTTACTTTCCCGACCCACCTCCTAGAAGGGAAAGTATTGTGAACAAGCTAAAAAAAAAATTCGAGATAAAAACGGAAATATCCATTTTCGGGTCGCCTGAGACGATTAAGACCATTTCCAGATGGAAGTCTGTCTGTCGGTCTGTGTGTGTGTGTATTCTTCCACGATAGAGGCCACACGTTTAATCCGATTGAGCTGAAATTTGGTATAGGGGTTTGGGTTACCCGTCGGAAGAACACATTAGTTTTCGTACGACATCTGTCAAACGGAAGTACCACTATCAAAAAATGACAGAAGCAATATGTCACGGAATTGGACATGCTATATGTCATTTGAAAGCCCTAGAAAAACTCTAATCAGAACAGTCAAAATTATTTCTCCAACTATCATCTGTCAAAAATAAAAAAATGTCAAAATTTGAAACTTCAGCATTAAATATCTGAAGAAGTATTAATCCGATTGAGCTGAAATTTGGTATATGGATTTGGGCTATCTGTCGGAAGAATCAACTAGTTTTATACGAGATCTGTCAAACGGAAGTATCACTATCAAAAAATGACAGATGCAATATGTCACGGAATTGGACATGCAATATGTCGTTTGAAAGCCCTTGAAAAACTCTATTCAGAACAGTCAAAATTATTTCTCCAACTGTCACCTGTCAATAATAAAAAAATGTCAAAATTTGAAACTTTAAAATTAAATATCTGATAAAGTATTCGTGGATACTCGTCCGGAAAGTTTTGGGGCGACACAACCGATTTTTTACTATTTCTGTCGATATGTGTAATATGCTGGAGAGCAGAGTTATTGCAAAAAAAACAAATTTTTTTCTTTTTTCAAGATGGCGGATTTTCCGAAATGACAATTCAGTCGAGAATCTCAAGTTAAGCTCTCTTACAACATGTCCAAGTTTTGTCGTGTCACCTTCACTTGCATTTCCAAATATATATAATGACTGGACTATATAGTTTAGTTGTTTCTTATTTAAAAAATAAAAAATAGTAAAATGACAATAATTTATTATTCCATAATTTACTATTACCCTAATTGTATAAAATTAAGCCTAGTCCGCAATTCATGAATTTTAAAGAGGGGTCTTCTTGGCTTAGTCCGCAATTCGAGTACCGAATTATTAAAATCAGGTACAGGATCCGCAATTCGAATAAACTGGCTTTATATTATTTTTTTTATTTTAAAATAAAATTAATAGATGGCCTTAATTTGACAGTAATCAATAGTTTATTCATTCAAGAATATTTTGGGTGTTTTAAATTTTTCATAACCGGAGATTTTTAAAAAATAGTACAGGAATACACTCAAAATGTATCAAAAATTCGATAAATTTTAATTTTCTGGTATAACTTTGCTCTTACATCACTATTACACATATTTTTTATTTAATTGATCTCTACTAGTACTTTAACTTGGAACTGAAACACTCAGAAGGTTATTGGAAAAACATAATTGCTAAGGATTATATTTATTCCAAACCGCAAAAAATTTTAATTACAATTTGATTAATTTTTTGGTCACTAATTTCGGATTGTGTACCACTTTGTAGATATCCGTAGTACTACCAATATTACATAATAAAGTCATTAACTGTTAAAAATCGCCTATGTTATGGATGTTATTTTACATTTATAACTTTTTTTCATTTTAAATAATGTCAAGATTGTAATTTTCCTCCGAAAAATTTATAAAGAGGATCCAAATTATTTCTAATTATTAAAACTTTTTAATGAAGTCTCTATTCTGTATTATATTTTTTTTTTAATTAAAATCATATTTCAAATATACTATCAGCGTCATAACCACGTGTTTATGTTTTCGATTTAAAATTTCCTTACCCTAATTTGATAGGTTTAAAATTTCTCATTTTCTTAAAAAATAAATATTTTCATTTTTACTTTGAGTGATATTTAAATTTTTTCTGGAAACTTACATTAACTAATAGCTAATATAATTTTATTGCGACTTACCGGCTTTTCTCCAACTGAAAACTGTTGCACACAACGATATAACCTGTTCCGAGTTTATCGCCCCCATAACCTCTACAAGTTGTTGGTGATTTAGGAGACGCACGACCGACTGTGAAAACGGAACGTAGAGACGTCCGCCACACCCCAAAGTGCGCTACGGCGCCGACGCTACCTCCTCCCCCATAAACCAACCCCACCGAATCTACAAACAACATTAGGAGCAGTGCAGGTGATACAGTTGAAAATTAACATGATTTTTTTTAATACACTTTGACGATCGGCAAGTGTGTAATTGGGGAATAAAGGGCGCGGTAAGGATAAGTTTGATGGATCTTTAAAATTAGGTCAAGGGGATTTAATTGAATAATGATTTTAATAAAATTTATGATCCATTTTTTACTCTCTCGACCCACCTCCGACAAGGGAAAGTATTGTGAACGAGCTAAAAAAAATTTCGAGATAAAGATGGAAATATTCATTTTGAGGTTACCTGAGATGATTAAGACCAATTCCAGATGGAAGTCTGTCTGTCTGTCTGTGTGTATTTTTCCATAATAGAAGCCATACGTTTAATCCGATTTACATGAAATTTGGTATATCGGATTAAGTTACACGTCGGAAGAACCCATTAGTTTTTGTACGACATCTGTCAAACGGATGTGTCACTATCAAAAAATGACAGAAGCAATATGTCACTGAATTTAACTTGCAATATGTCATTTGAAAGCCCTCGAAAAACTATATTCAGTATCTAGCAAAAATAGAAAAAAAATAGAACAAATAGTGAAAATAGTGAAAAATGGGGGAAAATGGAAAAAATAGGGAGCTATGCACAAATAGGGTAATTTTTTTGAAAAATATGGACAAAGATAGAAAAATTGGGAAAAGTAGGGCAAAGCAAGAAAACTAAGAAATAGGGAAAAAGAAGAAATAGGAAATTAGGGAAAATAAGAAAAATAAAAAAAAATAGAGAAATTATAGAATAAATATTTGAAAAAAGTAAAAATAGAAAATAAAAAGAAATAGAAAGAAATAAAAATGCGTAATAAAAAATAGAAATAAATACAAAAAATGGGAAAAAAAAGATTCAAATTAGAGAAAATAGTAAAATTTTCGAATAATAGGAAAAAGATGGAAAAATAGGGAAATATTTAGAAAAAACAAATTATTTGAAAAAGATAGCTAAAATAGAGATAAATACAGAAATATCAGGAAAATATGCAAATATACGCGAAAATAATGAAAAATCGAGGAAAATAACGAAACATAGTATAAAAATGGGAAAAAGATAAATAATAATAATGAAAAATCGGGAGACACAGGAAAAACAGAAAAAATAATGAAAAACAGGAAAAATAGGATGAAGTAGGAAAAAACAAGCAAAGCTCCATAGTCCAGGTACTAAACAAAATCTTGAAATTTTCACATTTTTAAAATTTCTTAAAAAATTTACACATTTTTCATTGAAATTTTTAAATATTTATCAAAATTCCTGAAATTTTTGATTAAAGTTCTTGAAATATTTATAGATTTTTGATTAAAACTTTTTAAATTTTTATCAAATTTCCTAAAATTTTTGATCACAGTTCTTGAAATTTTTGAAACCTTTACAAAATCTGGAAATGTTTACATTTTTTAAATTTTTATAGCATTTTTATTGAAACTTTTGAATTTATTACAAAATCTTGAAATTTTTACACATTTTTAAAAATTTTGAAATATTTGGATTTTTTATTGAAAATTTTTCAATTTTTATCATTGTTCCTGAATGTTTTTATCAAAGTTCTTGAAATTTTTGAAATCTGGATTATTTAATTAAAATTTTTGAAACATTTAGGGATTTATTGAATTTATTACAAAATCTTGAAATTTTTACACGTTTCTAAAAATTTTGAAATATTTGAATTTTTTATTGAAAATTTTTAAATTTTTATCATTGTTCCTGAAATTTTTTATCAAATTTCTTGAAATTTTTGAAATCTAGATTTTTTTATTGAAATTTTTGAAACATTTAGGGCTTTTTTATTGAAATTTTTTAAATTTTTATCAAATTTTCTGAAGTTTTTGATCTCAGTTCTTGAAATTTTTGAAAAATACAAAATCTGGAACTTTTTACACGTTTTTAAAATCTTTATAAAATTTTTATTGAAGATTGACATTTTTACAAAATTTTGAAAAATTTACATATTTTTAAAATTTTTGCAATATTTGGACAATGTCGATTCAATTTTTTTAAATTTTTGTCAAAATTCCTGAAATTTCTTATCAAAGTTCTTAAAATTTTTGAAATATAGATTTTTTTTATTGAAATTTTCAAAACATTGAAAAATTTTTAATTGAAATTTTTTTAATTTTTATCATAGTTCCTGAAATTTTTGATCACATTTCTTGAAATTTTTGAAATCTTTACAAATTCTGGAAATTTTTACACGTTTTTAAAATAATTGGATTTTTTATTGAAAATTTTTAAATTTTTATCATATTTCCTAAAATTTTTTATGAAAGTTCTTGAAATTTTTGAAATCTAGGTTTTTTATTGAAATTTTTGAAACATTTAGAGATTTTTATTGAAATTTTTGAAACATTTAGAGATTTTTATTGAAATTTTTTAAATTTTTATCAAATTTCCTGAAACTTTTGATCTTAGATCTTGAAATTTTTGAAAACCTTACAAAATCTAGAGCTTTTTACACGTTTTTATGATCTTTATAGAATTTTTATTGAAACCATTAACATTTTTTCAAAATTTTCAAATTTTTACACATTTTTAAAATTTTTGAAAAATCTTCACATTTTTGATTGAAATTTTTTAAATTTTTATCATAGCTCCTGAAATTTTTGATTGCAGTTCTGAAATTTTTGGAATATTTAAAAAATTTGGAACTTTTTGGAAAGTATTGTGAACGAGCTAAAAAAAAGTTTCGAGATAAAGATGGAAATATCCATTTTGAGGTCACGTGAGATGATCAAGACCGTTTCGAGATGAAAGTCTGTCTGTCTGTGTCTGTCTGTCTGTCTGTCTGTCTGTCTGTCTGTCTGTCTGCCTGCCTGTCTATCTGTCTGTCTGTCTGTCTATAATTTTAATAATATTTGAACCAATAATTTATGAGTATTATAAATAATAATAATATTAGTAATAGAGCATTAGAACAGCCGAGGTGAAGTCAGCAGAACAAAACAAAGATTTTTTACCCTAAATTAAATTTATATTTAATATTTAATAAAACTTTTAAATATTTAAATCCATCCAAGTCGAGATCATCTTTAGTTAAAAATTATTATACAGGATCTTACCACATCAAGAACCACCTAAAGTGAGACTGTTTATTAAAAATCGTTTATTTAATATTATTATTTTTTAAAACGAAGCAATCTTTATATTTCCATATAAAAAAAAAATTGAAATACGATGATCTAGGTTGTATATTCTTTATGTTATCTGATAAAATTTAAAAAAAAATCAGTCATTGTATTAATAAAATATACCTACAATAATAAAGATGATAAAGGGTAAGTAATTTATAATGAACATTGCTACCATGTCTATCAGGTAATATAAATTATTAATTTTCCAGCCTTTGAGTTATATTCATCACAAACAGCATTACTAAAATTCATCTAAGTAATAATGCATCGCAAATTATATTTTAACTTTTAAGGGATTGAGATGATGAGAGTAGTGATGTCTTGTTGTGAATTTAAGTAATAAGGGCAGATTGTTAATTCTAATACCGTTACCCAATTTCTCTTCGTTAAGTATATAGAAAATATTTATAGCTATACAGGGTATTCTAATAAAAATCAACTTTTTAATCTATATTATTAATTTTTACTTTACTGATATATAATTTTTTTCATTCAACTAACGTTGTATATAATCAATCATTGATAACTACTCTAAAATCCTTTAATAATTTCTTAGGAAAATATTTAAAAAATTTTAGGAAAATGTTTGAGAAATCTTTAAAAAATCTTTGAAACATCCCTAAAGAATCCGTAAAATAAATTGAAAAATAATAGTAAAATTTTTTACAATCCTTAAAAATCCTTTTAAAATAACTTTAAAAAACTAAACTGTATCTGTGAACAATTCTTAAAAAGTCCTTAAACAATTTCTGATAAATCCTTGTAAAATGCTTAAAAAAGAATCATTTGAAAAATCATTTACAAAAAAATTCTTAGAATGCTTTCAAAATTCTTAAAAAAAAATTGAAAATTTTTTTATTAATTCTTGAATACTCCTTGATAAATCTGTAAATAGTCTTGAAGAAAACTGATTCAAAAATCTTTAAAGATTCTTTTAATGTTACCAACAAACCTTTAAAAAAGCAGTAAGAACTTCTTAAATAAAATCTTAACTAATTCCTGAAAAATCCTTGTCAAATTATTGAATCAATCCTGAAAAAAAAAACTTATATAACGGATTACGAAATCCCATTAGTGTTCAATTAAATTTTCGCCACCCTGTATATACATGTTTTGTTAAGTTTTCAAATCCTGAGTTCAAAATACCATTTTAAGAAATAAATGTCTCAATGTATGTATATTGAAATAATAAACCTCTGTACATGGAGATTTTTCTTTCTTGTCTTGAAGAATTTTTCTCAATTTTAAACAGAAAATACAATATTAAAAGAAAATAATAATTTTCTTTTTAATTCCTTTATATTATTATTTGCAGTATTTCTAATAAAAACAGTAACAAAAAAAAATTGTTATTGGCTTTGGAAAATCTAAATTTTCCCGGGCAGAACAGGGAAACTTTCATTTTCTTGGTTGGTTAAAATTAAAAGTAAGATCGTTTTATATGTCCGAAATAAAAACTAGTATTAAAAATATTACGCAGGGTAAAAATATATGATATATATGATATTTTCAGTACTTCGGCCTGAAAAATTCACTTTAACAATAAACACAAGAACTATACGCAACACGAAATTTATGAAGACATTTTAGCATTTTAAACATACGTAATTAGAATAACATTTTTCATTAGCTTCTGAAGAAATATTGTGCCCAATTTTTTCAGATTTTTTATTCTTTTATTTTGTTTTCTATAATTTTTTTCGATTTTTTCTAATTTATTAGCGTTTATCGATCTTTTCCGATATTACCCATTTTTTTTATTTGTTCCAGATTTTTCCACTTTTTTGCGGTATATTACTATTTTTTACAATGTTTTTATGATGTTTTACGATTATTTAGCATTATTACGAAATTTTACGACTGTTAACGTGTTGTACAATTTTTTACAGTTTTTTAATGTGTTGTACAGTTTTTTACGTTTTTTTACGGTTTTTTACGATTTTTTACGATTTTTTACGATTTTTTACGATTTTTTACAATTTTTTACGATTTTTTACGATTTTTTACAATTTTTTACAATTTTACACGATTTTTTTCGAACTTTTACGATTTTTTCTATTTTTTTCCTATCTCTCTTAATTTTTTAAAAATCCCAAAAAAATCATAAAAAATCGTAAAAAATCGTAAAAAACCTAAAAAATCGTAAAAAAAAACGTTAAAAATTGTAAAAATTAGAATTAGAGAGTTTAATTATCTAAAAACTCCCTATATTACCTTTTTCTCGGAAATACAAAATATTACCGGAAATTTGGAAAAGCCAAAAAATGTTATATACAGGGTGGCGCAAATTGAATTGAATGGAAATGGGTAAAGGCGAAACATTTCAAAAATTACCAAAATTTTAAAAAATCCGAATATTCTAAAAAAATTAAAAATTTTAATTCAAAAAAATTCAAAGATTAAATAACGATGAAATGATAATATGAACAAATATTTTCACATGAGCAGGTTAAGGGACAAAAGTTTAAATAATTCCAAAAATTTTAACAAAATTCAATAATTTCAAATCCAAAAAGTTTAAAATAATTAAAAAATTAAAAATATTCAAAAAAATTCAATAATTAAAAATGTATTCTAGTTAGTTTTTATATGTCTAATTTTAATTAAAAATCATTTCAATGTTATTTACAATTTTTTGCGATTTTTTATGATTTTTCGCGATTTTATACGATTTCTTACGGTTTTTTTACTATTTTTCACGTTTTTTCACGATTATTTCCAATTTTTTCTAAATTTTTTAAAAATCGACAAAAATCGTAAATAATCGTAAAAAAGCGTAAACAACCGTAAAAAGTCGTAAAAATTTGCGAATTAATTTTATATTATATTTCTAAAAATGGCGGAGATATAATATTTTTTCATATTTCAATTCAACCCCCTCTAGTTTCGCCCTCGTAGGTCGGATAAAAAAAATTTTTACAAATGAATTTTATAATAAGTAGGATATGAGAATTTGTTTCCGAAACTCAAAATTCCTGACTAGTGATAATGGAGATATCAGATTAATTAAAGTATTTTGGAATTTTAAAAAATCAATATATTTGGAATACACAAAAAAACATGCTGTTCTTGTGCTCGAGTATAAGGGCAAATTGTTTGGTTTTCAAATTTATTTAGTCTTAGTTTTAATGTTACTTCTCAATAATCATATATAAAAATAACTAATTCTCACAGTATCCAAAAATATTCTTAATAATTATTCTAGTTGTAGTTTTTCTATACCGTCCAATTAGAACACGTCAAAAATTCAACTTGTGACAAGATATCTAAATAATTACGACTACCGAAGGATGTGAGAACAACTCCTGACATACATGTATTTGATGATTTTAGCAATTTGTCTCTCGTATTCGAAAACATGCCATAAACGATAAGCGATAAGCACCTGATTGAGACATCTGTCCAGTGATAAATAACCGATAAGATACCAAAAGTGAACCCGCCAGGTGTTCATCAATTTTACCTAAAATGAGGAAGGGAGTAAATATGTCACTAAATATATAAATGCGCGATTAAAATTATTCACGTACTTTATATAAAAATATTTATAAACATTCCTATATGGGTACACAATTTTTTTAAAATTAATAATACGAAGAGTAAAAGGTGTTTCTATAATAAATATTCTTCGTCATTATTTTTTTATACTTTAAAGTGACAAGGGCGTAGATAACTTTTTATCCTGGGGGTATATTTTTCTTCCAGGGGGGTTATGATACTTCATATATTTCATTTCTTCCTTTCGTGCTATTTTTTGGTTTCCTAGGAGGAGTAATTACCCTCGTTACACCCTCATATCTACACCCTTGCAAAAGTAATAAGAATTTTTATTTAATATCATAATTTTGATTAAGATTGTAAAAAGATCGTAATTATGGAAGGCACAAGAATGGTAAACAGTTATTTGATCCACAATCAATAATTTTGAAAAAAATCGAAAATCTATTACTTTAATGAAACATATTATTACACTAGGATAAAAAGATGAAAATTGTGTTTTATTGAATACTTAACACAAATAGCTTCAACATACTTTTCTTTCCTAACTGTATTTTCTATTGATCAAAATAGTGCTGCAGGTCAAGTCATCAAGTGCCATTATCTTGAGCAAGTCTGACTTGATCTCTTCAATGGACTTAAAACGTGTTTTCTTTAACGAATTATTGAACTTTGGAAAAGGTGAAAGTGGCAGGGAGCCAGATTTGGTGAATATAGATGGTTATCTAGCACAGGAGTACGCTTTCCACTTCCTCTAACTATTTCTCTAAGCTTTGTCAGTACCTCAATATATTTTTTTTACACTTTGGACATTTAGCACTCATTTCAACATAATGATACTCCCGATATATAAAAAAACTATATGTATGGTTTTAGCTTCAAGTTTACGTCTACCAGTGCATGTATTACCACTTTGTATCAGGGTCATACTAAAAAATCCATATTTCGGCATATGTGATGACTTTTTCTAGCAGTTCTGTATCTGCTCTCAATTGCTTCTTAATGTCTTTCCACATATTTTCATTAATTTTTGGACGTTTTTGCCAGTCATAGGTCGATCAGAACATTTGTCATTTTCAATTTCAATTTCTTCATGATCTTAAAAAAATCGCTCAAAAAACAAAAAAAAGCGTAAAGTGGGGCAAAAACAGACAAAAAGTAGATCAAAAACAAAAAATGGAGATAAGTGGGTAAAAAATAAAAAAGTGAGTCGATAACAAAAAAAGTGGGATAAACAGAAAAACAAAAGTGGAACAAAAAACAAAACAAAAATGACACGAAAATCAATAAGTGTTAAAAAAGTGGTACAAAAAACATTACTTGAAAGAAGAGAGAAAAAGGGGCAAAAAAATTGTCGTAAAAAAGGGAAGGCAAATTTGGGCCAAACGCAAATGTGAAACAAAGATGGGAAAATCGGACGAAAATCAATAATTGCTAAAAAACGGGAAGGAAAAAGTGTAACCAAAAAACAATGGTTTAAAAATAAAATGAGACTTAAAACAAAAATTTCAACAACAGGTCAGAAAAGTTGGGGTAAAAAATAATAGTTTTAAAAAAATAACACAAAAAACAAAAGTCGTTAAAAGCCATAATTTAAAAACAGTTGGAAAATGGAGCAAAAAGAAATAGTTGTTAAAAGAAGTGAGAAAAAACAATTGTAAAAAATAGAGCAAAAAGACAAGAGTGGAAAAAAATGGGAAACAAATAAATATTTCATTCACAAAAATTATTACTAAGAATTAATAATTAGTAAAAAAAATAAAAGATCCTCGCTTCAGTCGGAAAAACAGTAAATCATGAAATTTATAAGGCAGAATTTCCCCCCTCTATTCCCAAAAAAAAAACAGTCATCTTTTTCCGGAAATGGGCCAAAAACTGACAGCAACCATATATGAATCATCAATGTAGACAGCAATTTAAAATATTTATAATACTGATATTAAAAAAATAGATTACAGTCAATTTTAAGGCATAGATGGCCAATGACTTCTGAAACAATACTTTTTTAAAAATAATGATAATATTGAAAATTTTCGCATTATAATTGATGTTTATTTTTTTAATATTAATATAATAAAAATAAAATAAATGTTATAAAGTGCACTTTTCCTAGAACATGTTAAATATTCTGTTTATGTATCGGGAGCTTGAAAAAATCCATCTGCTGTATTATCGATTCAATGACGCCTCATCAAAATTCAGGAGACCCACATTTTAAAACTTCCCCGATAAAATATGATAATAAAAATCAGAAGTTGAATTATTTTGTAAAAATTTCCAATTTAAAATTAGATTTCATGCTTGGAAGTTGTTTTGAAATTGATTAACATGCAAAAACTTCATAAAATTGACCACGTCTATTAAAAGAGAGCACTGGATGCATAAACAGTAAACAAGGTTAGCGAATACCAACGTTAGTTACAATAAAATATTGAATATTAAAGTACAAATAAAACATAAATAATTTTAAAAAAAATCTTGAAAATATCCACTTAAAGAAGTTTTTTTTCCATTGTCTGCAAATTTACAATCTACTCTAATTACAAAACAGAGAGTATTTAACAAATAGTTTGAGTTGTGGCTTAGTTTGGGCGCCATTGTTCTCTAATCAGTTAGGTCTTCTGACTGATGATGAGGCATCTTAAGGTCCAGGCGACTCCATACAACATAGACGAAGGTAAGAAGAGATAGAGAGCTATTCCCATACAGACGCGAAACTAGACAGCCTATAAATACAATAAATGTCCCTACCCAATCACCAAGGAGGAACTAGAGAATGTGGTAACACTAATAAAGAGTAAAAATGCACCTGGAGGCGACTGCATGTGGTACGAGTCATACCAGAGAAGATACGGGCTGTTCTAAATCAGCTAATCAGACAAGCAAGCTTTCCGGCTGCATTGAAAGAGGCCAAGGTATTATTGATATCCAACGAAAATGCAACAGACCCTAATAACCCCTTGGCATACCGGCCTAATAGACGTTTTAGGGAAATTATCCTGCATAGCCCAAAACCTGGAGGAGGGAAATAAACTTTCACCCATGCAGTATAGATTCAGGAGAAGAAAGTCCACATTCCAAGCGGTAAAACAGGTGATGGAGATGTCAAACTCATCCAGGGACAAGTGGGTTGTCCTCATCACCATAGACGTTAAGAACGTGTTTAACACAGCGTCCTGGAACCTAATCATCGAGGGCCTCCAAAAGATGGAAACGGAAGAAGGGCTTGTTAGGCTGGTAAATAGCTACTAAACAATTGAAGTAACGTGTGGGGTCCCCAAGGCTCCGGCCATTGTACCGCTTTTATGGAACCTTATGTACAAGGACATTTTCAAATTAGTCCTATCAAGGAAATGTTCGACGATTGCTTACGCGGATGATCTGGCGCTAGGTTGCGGGAGATGATAACGCAAAGGAAATCATGCATCTGGCAAACATGGCTCTAGGGAGAATATTGAAATGGATGGCGGCAAATAAACTGGAGCTCCCGCCATTAAAGATAGAGGCAGTTGCCCTTAAGAAACCTATAAAATGAGAGGATATAAGACTTATCTTGGAGGGTAGAGAAATAGTGCCACAGCGCTGTATAAAGTATCTGGGAATATGGGTAGACGATAACTGAAGTTTCACTAGACATATCAAAGCTGCCGAAAAAGCAGAAAACAGTATCTCGGCGATCTCAAAAATACTACCAACTATCGGAGAACCCAGAGCGGAGAAAAGAGGGGTAATATGCGGCGTGGAAGATTCTATTCTACTATATGGGGCGCCGGTGTGTAGAAACGCAACACGTATTAACAAGTACACAGATAAAATGCTAATGGCACAAATAAAAATGACTGTCGAGGGCAACATCTGCATACCAGAAGAGAGGAAGGAGCAAGACATAGGGCAGAGGTGAGCTTACAAGCCAGGAAAGATCTGCTCAGATGGAATGGGACGACAAAATAGATATGATACAGTGGACAATAAAACTGATCATAAACATTCGGGAATGGATCAACAGGTAGTATCTATTACCAACTATCGAAGTTTCTCACGGGACACGGTTGTTTTCGCAGTTACACGGAGAGAATAGGAAAAACTAGAAACAGCTGCAAGTTTTGCTCAGAAGTCGACACTGTTAGCCGCACATTTCTGGAATGTGAAAGGTGGCACACTTAGAGCGATGAGCTGTTCCGTGAGATCAGTCGGGTAGGCGATGCTCGATAACTGATGGTGATGATGATTTTGAGCGAAAAATAATGGAGAAGCACACACGACTTCGTAAGACTTCTCTATAAAACGAGAGAAACAGAGGAGATAGAGGAACGGTTTCTATCTCACTACAGATTGTGTTGCTCTTTTTCGTTCCAGTTTATCTGCTTCTCCATTACCCCGATGCTCCTCAGGTCCCGATATCCAGAGAATTGTTAGTCTATTTCGACTACCAGGGCCTTCAAGTAGTCCAAAATAAGTTTTGACTGAAGCATAGTGCTTTTAATGTTACTGGGCTGTCTGAGTCTGAGTACGTTGTTTCCTTACTTTTGTACAATATTGTATAGCAACTTATTCTGTCCGAAACACTGTTCCCTAGGCTCAGTGAGACATTTGTCTTTGTGTTAGCATTATAAATACTCCCACTCCATCTCTCTCGTTGGTTTAGGAGATATCTGTATACCAGAAGATTTCTACTTGGATGGGATTTCCCTCTTTATAAACGCTGGTATGTATATTTTAAAAGGTTTAGGAAGCATTTCGTCTGATGGCATCCCTATTACTGGATATTTTTTTAACTTTCTTACCACCATACAAACGTTAGTAGCAAATTAATTATTTTGATTTAAAATAAATATTTTGATTATGATATTTTAATATTTGCATACATTTAAAAAAAAAATTGTGAAAACTCAAACGTTAGTTTTTTCCATTTTAAATTAAAAATAACTCGTTATTTATTTTTATGAAATTAAATCGTTTGGAAATTAAAAGCAATACTGAGTTCGATCTTCGGCTGTAGTAAATAATGTCCCATTGGATATTGAGCCCGTAATCGAATACTCTTTTTAATTACCCTATATTCGAAATTACTGATAGCAATGCGATATCTGTTTCGAATCCCATCTGTAGTGGTATTGATTATTACTTTTTTTAACGATATTATTTTCACAATACACGATGAATATTAAAGCTTTCATATTGTTTCGCTCCGAAATGAGTATTTTATTAGGTTGATATGTTTTTCGATTTTTTTTTTAAGTTAATTATGATATTATATTGCAATCAAAATTGTTAAAAATACTAGCGAAATTTTTTTCAAAATTTTTGATAACATAATTGTTGACTTAAGAGAGAAAAAACTAAAACCGAAAAATATTGCAAGGGTCCCAATCTTTATTTTTTTGAAGAACATACATTTTAATAAGGGGCGGCGACATGTTTCGGCCAATTATTGGCCATCCTCAGGCCTATAATACGAATTGGCAATAGTTAGAATATAATAAAAAATACCTTGAAATATGATTACTTACAAATGGTTATATGACAACAAATCATGAAACTGGATGAATTTTTAAATGGTATGAAGCTGAATATATAAAAATACATTATGGCTGGCAAACTCTGTAAAAATAATATTTTTATTTAAAATGCTTTGGCTAATAGTGGAAAATAGTATGTGGAGCACTAATAAAAAGACTATTCATTACATAATAATAATAATAACCGTTACTTTAATTTTTCTATCTAAAAACTTAATATATATTTCTTCCCCACTATACGTAAAAAATGAACAGCCGCCCATGCCAGCGGGATCCCTTTTCAGCGGGCAAGATGTCGTCACATCGGCGCCGCCGCCTCCCTCCTACAAGACAAGTGACAGTCTAATTATTTGCGGAGTTTCAATTACTCGCTTCGTAATTGGGCGTCAAACTGCGAACGGAATTAAATTATTTGTCCGGTTTCGAACTGCGTCGGATCGTACGTCGGAAATAATATGCGGAAATTGTTATAAATGTTCGAAAGAAGCTGGGACCAGCGGCGGAACAATAATATGGGTAACCCATAAAAGCATTTTCAAATTAAAATTTTTTGACCATTTTCGATGCTTTATATGAAACAATAAATAAAAATTCATGCATGAAACTATTTATTGATTGATGCATTTTTCCATTTTTCTTTCTCTTTATTTCATCATTTTTGACTCTGACTCATCATTTTTTCTCTATCTTCTGATTTTCCGGTTTTAATTATTTTTATTGTTTCCATGCCATGTACTCAGACAGAGCCAAGTAGCATTAAAAGCATTATGTTCCATGCGAGTTAAATCAAAATTTGTATGGGACTGCTTGGAGGCCCTAATAGAGCTAGGTAGGTGAAACAGATCAACAATGAGCTGGATACCGAGACATAAGGGTCACCAGGACAATGGAGAAGCAGATAAACTGGCACGAAAACACCATCTCCAATCGGACCGGAATCATTATGTGCCATTGCAAAGACAATAGTCCGGACATCCATCAATGGATGGAAGATAACTATGTTTCAAGAGTGGTGAAAGAACTTACCAGAACTACCAGAATAATAGTAGGCCTTCTTCCGGGCACTGTAGGCTCAAAAAACATATGAATATAATAGATCTGACGAAGGAAGGTATTTGCAGGTTTTGTCAGGAAGAGGAGGAAACTGCAGTACATAACCTTTGTTCCTGTGAAAGGCTTTATAGGCTAAGGTTTCTATTGTACGGCGAAGAGAATCCAGAATTAAATTGTTTCTCAGGAATATGGATAGCTATCAGTAATTATGCTATTCGAGCGCATTCCTTATGGGAAAATACGTGTAAAATCACCAAGGTCCGATCTGGCAATTTTGGCTCATTCGATCTCGCGTATCGGTTCCAAACTCGTTTGATAATGATTCGTCCGTATTCCCCATGTTAAATCCCATAACAAAACGCCAGGGTCCATTCTGCACTTTTTGACTGATTCGAGCTGGCGTATCGGTTCTGAAGTCGTTTGATACTGCGCACGCATATGAGTTTTTCAAGTGTTTATTAATTTTCTCCATGTCTCCAGAAAATAGGGAAAATGGGAAAAAATAGAAGAAAAAGATAAAAATATTTAATAATAGAAAATACTATGAATAAATGGGGAAAAAAGGTCCAAAAAGAACAAATAGAAAGAAATAGAAAAATTGGGAAAATAATATGGTAAAATAGGGAAAAATGGGAAAAACTACTGAAAAATTTAGAAAACAGAACAAAATAGGTAAAAACAGGAAATTTTTTCATTTTCCATATTTTACAATTTTTTTCCTTCACTTTTTTCCTGTTTTCTCGTTATTCTGTTGTTTTGTTTTTTTTTTCTGGTTTTTTCTGTTTTTTTTTTTAGGTTTTTTTCTAATATTTTCTCATTTTTTCTAATTTTTTGTCATTGTTTCGTTTTTTTCTTTTTTCACCAATTACTTTTTTTTCTAATTTTTTTCAAATTTTTTCTCATTTTCTTCTTCTTATTCCTTCGATTTTTTCCGATTTTTTTACAATTTTTTTGCCATTTTTTTTTTGGGATTTTAATGCGATTTATTTCAATTCTTTCGATTTTTTTCATTAATTTTTTTATTTCTTTCTTTTGTTTACAATTGTTCCGGTTTTTGGTTGTTCTTTACAGGTTTTTGGCGATTTTTCGATTTTTTTATATTTGTTTTTAAGGACAAAAAAATTTAATTTTTTTTTTAATTTGTTCATAATAATTACAAAAAATTATAAATTCCACAATTTTTGTAATAAAATTTTGAAAAAAATTATAATTATAAAATTAATCAAATTTAAAGACATTTTTTAAAATTTTTAAAACTAAAATTTAACTGAAAAATAATAATTTATTAAAGATAAAAATTGCTTCAAAATTAAAATAAAAACTCGAAAAAAAAGTAAAGACAAAATTTGTAGAAAATTTTATATTCTACAATTTTGATTTTTGGTAAATTTTCATAAAAATCCATAATTTTGTCACAAAATCTAAAAAAGTCGCAAATGTCTATATAAATTTTTTCAAGCCCTCTAGCGGCGAAACTATAAGGAATTCAAAAAAATGGTAATGACAAAATATGTAGAAAATTTTATGTTCTAGAACTTTTATATACTGTAATTTTTCATAAAAATGCATTGTTTTGGTTATTTAAAAAAAAATATGAAAAAAATTACTTTTTGATAAATCTGGCAACAATAGCAAAAGTTTTTGAAAATTTTAATCATTCGAAATTAAACTATAACGCATAAAAAATATATGTGTAAAACTTTATTGCCATCTTGTTTAGTAATGACGTCATCACTTATAGCAACTGTCACTTCCGGTTGTCCGATTAACACCAAAATCTATACAGGTCGTCTCCTTGCCACCTTAAATATGTATATAAAATTTCACCTAAATCGGTTCAGCCGTTTAGACGCTATCGTGTTCACACACACACACACAGACACACAGACACACACACACACACAGACAGACATCATGCTAAAAATGGTATAAATGGATTCAGGTGACCTCAGATCCGTTAAAATCTGGGTATGGCCAAAATATCATTATTGCAATACTTTCCTTCTATACAACTTTGTTGTTCGTAATGTAAAAAACAAAAGATCTGATATCTCCCACACTATTTTATTTAAAAAAACATTAATAAAAAATTAAATCAATTCCAAGAATTTGAAGAAGAAAAAGGAACTATTATTAATTAAATTTCCAATTTGATTTATTTGTTCTCCCAATTGTTTGTCAAAATATAGAGAAGAGTAAACAAAGTATGTCTCGGAGAGACAAATTATATCCCATTTCTGATAAAGTAAACAAAATAAAATACATCGACGAACGAGCACTAGATATTTATTGGGCTTCGTTCATTTGTTATTTGTTACTTGTAGCTTATTTTCCGAAGTTTGATTCATTTCCTGCTTGTCTCCAGGGGGTCGCGGAAGTCATGGGGTAGCTCGCCTACTGGAAAAATAACAAAACCTTATTAGCGTCTATAATCAACCAATTAATTAGCATCTATACTCATCTCTAGCAGCTGTTTATTTTGAAAATAAACTAATACGGCTTGAAAAAATTGATTATTTATCAGTAGCGTACACAGAAATAAATAGAAATAAAAAATATTTGTATTATTTGGAAACTTTATTAATAAATCTGGCAACAATGGAAAACTACTTGTAAAATTATCATATATCAATTATTGTTCAATTTATAACCAAATCCACAGAAAATATCTCCAAGCATACATAAATATGAAAAAAAATGCCAACTTTAATAGACCTTATTAAAAATATTTAATTAAAATAAAAACCAGTATTTTTATTTACCTCTGGTAATTTTCAATATTAATTATCTAATTTTCTCGAGACTGGCAAAAGAAATCGCTAAAAAATATAGCTTCGAGTTTATTACATCTAGTTCCACTTAATAAAAATCTCGGTCAAGTTAGAAGGACAAAGAGTTTGTAACCCTTTTAGCCGAAATTAGATGAGTGTACCAGATGAGCCCCGAATCAAATTAGCCAGTTTTACTGACTTGCCTCAGTTTCGTACAGGACTGGCTTTTTGGTGTAATAGAAAAAATATTTATCTAAAATCAATAAAAAAATTTCTATTTGAATTTAAATCAAATATTTTTATATCTAGGTAATTCTAAAAATTATAGTTAAAAAAAACTTAATAAAAGACGTGAAGAAGATGTGAACTAAAAAGTAAAAAATAAATTATAGATATAAAGATTTTGTTCAACAGCGATAAGAAGACCCTTATTAATTTTCTTGGAAAAAAATTAATTTGATATAAAAAAGTGTGAAGTGCTTAATATCAATTATTTTGAATTTTTTATCAATAGCTATCACGCTTTTTTATATCCAAATTAATTTTATAGTCACTAACTTTATTCTCATTTTAAAAATATTAATGGATAACATTTATTTTTTACTTTTTAATTCATATCGGTACTAAAGGGTATTTTTTTAGGTTTTCTAAACTATAATTTTATTTTTTAGTCTTTTGTAGATTTTTTGAATATATTTTAGGAATTTTTCAAATATTTTCCAAGACTATTTTAAGAATTTTTCCAAGAATTATTTTGCCAAGTAGTGTTCCAATAAAGGGATTTTCAATGATGTCTTTAATAAAAAAATTTTGATTTTTTAAGGATTTTTCAAATAATTTTCAAGGATTTTCTTTTGATTTTTTTAAAGAATTTTTTATTGTTTAGTTTTTCAAGGACGTTTTGTGGATTATTTTCCATTTTATAAAGTTTTTCGTTTTTAAGAATTTAGCAAGATTTTTTAACAATTTTCAAGCACTTTATAAGGATTTTTTTAAATTTAATATTATTGCCAGTATTTTTTACTATTTTCTTCAAATGTTTTAGATTTTTCAAATACTTTTTAGTAATGTTTCAATGATTTTCCAATACTATTTCAAGAATTTTACCACGAATTTTTCCATGATTATTCCAAGAAAGGAATTTTCAATCATGGTTTTTAAAAAAGTTGATTTTTCAAGGATTTTCTTTTGATTTTTTTAAGAATTTTTTATTCTTTCGGTTTTCAAGGATAATTGATTTTTTAAGGATTTTTCAGAGAATTTTGAAGGATTTTCTTTTGATTGTTTTTAATAATTTTTTATTCTTTAGTTTATCAAGGAAGTTTTGTGGAGTATTTTTCAAAGATTTTTGCAACGGAATTTAACTTTTTTAAGGATTTAACAAGATTTTTTAACAATTTTCAAGCACTTTATAAGGATCCTTTAAACTTTAGCATTATTGGAAGTCTTTTTTACTATTTTCTTCAAATTTTTGTAGATTTTTCAAATACTTTTTAGGAATTTTTCAAATATTTTCCAAGACTATTTCAAAAATTTTCCACGAAAAAAAATTATTGATTTTTCTACGATTTTTCAAAGAATTTTCAAGAATTTTTTTTTAGAATTTTTTGTTCTTTAGTTTTTCAAGAAATTTATTTTGCAAGTATTTTAAGAAAATTTTTCAACAAAATTTTACTTTTTTAAGGATTTAACAAGACTTTTTTTAACAATTTTCAAGCACTTTGTAAGGATTCTTTAAAGTTCTTCAAATATGTTACAAATTATTGATTTTTCAAGTATTTTTCAAAGAATTTTCAAGAATTCTCTTTTGATTTTTTTTGAGGATTTTTATTCTTTAGTTTTTGAAGAATGTTTTGTGGACTATTTTGCAAATATTTTACAAAGATTTTTCAACAAAATTTTACTTTTTTAAGAATTAAACAAAAGTTTTTAATGATTTTTTAACTTGGGCCAAATTTTTGCAGTGCTTTAAACGCTCTAGAGACAAAAAATATTAAAAAATATACTTAAAATTTTTTGGCATCAGTGGAATTTTGAGTTAATTTAAATAATACACCAATAAACATGATTCTATTAATTTTCAAAAATTAAATAACAAACTAAATTTTAAGGAAATTAAAATTTCGAAAATTTAAAAAATATATCAAAAATTCGAAAATTTAAAAAAATCAAAATAAAAATGTCTAGAAATTCGGAAATTTCGATAAAGTCTAAAATATATCGAAAATATCCAAATACATTAAATTTTTCGAAAATTTTAAAAATTGCAAAATAAAAATTTCAAAACTTCGTGAATTTTAAGAATTTCATAAACATTTTAAAAAAAAATTAATAATATCAAAAATATATCAAAAGCTTTCACAAATTGTAAAGGTTTTAAAAAACCCGGAAATTTTAAAAAAAATTAAGAACATTTGAAAGATGTCAAGAATTTCAAAAGTTTAAAAAATTCGTAAAAATATGTAAAACATACAAAATATGTAAATATGTAAAAACATACAACACTTTGTAAAAATATATAAAAATATGTAAAAAATGAAAAAAATATGTAAAAAATGTAAAAATATGTAAAAAATGTAAAAATATGTAAAAACGTGTAAAAATATGTTAAGTAAGAAAATTGTTTATTTAACTTTTAACAATTTTCAAGCATTTCATAAAAATTAGTATTATTGCAAATCTTTTTTACAATTTTTTTAAAATTTTTTTAAGGAATTTTTAAAAATTATTTAATGATAGTTTAAGGATGTTTCAAAATTCAATAAAGAATTTCCAAAGATTATTTAAGGATTTTTCAAGTATTTTTTATTGATCTTTAAGCCATCTTTTTCAGGAATTTTTTTTAAGACTTTATCATTTTTGTTAAAAAAAATAAATAACATGGAAACCAAATTTTTACTATAAAAATCAAATTTAATAAAATCGAGTGTAAAAGTAACGGGGAGACATGTCTTAGCATTTCATATGTGACAATAAATGATTTTTTTCTGATTTTTTTCGATTTTTACTGATTTTTTTTTTGACTTGTTCTGATTTTCTCGGATTTTTTTTCTAATTTTTTTCTACATATTTTCTGTTTTTCTCTGGTTTTTTAATTTGTTCTAACTTTTTATCACTCACACGTCTGAAAATAGATAAAAATTAATTTTAAAGCACCGGTTTTGTATTTTACGCACTAGTGCGTAAAGTTGAACTTTACGCACGAAAAAGTATGTATAAAGTTCGCAATTTACACACGGTATTAGAAAAAAGATATTTTCCACTAATAGACCAGAGAAAAAGAAAATTCTCTCTAGGATACTAAAATGATTACACAAAAAGGAAAAAAATGCACCCCTGGGGTTAATGTTAAGGGTTGAAAATGGTTTTTTGCAATTTCAAGCGAAATGTGACTTCCAATCAAAAAATAATCTATAGTAAAGTTGTAGATAAATAATATATCTACAATTTTGGTTTACTCAATTTTTTAACATAACCTCAAATTTTCCGAGAAAATTGAGGAAAAAGGTTTTTTTTGAATTTTTGAGTTTTTTATGTCAAAAACAATTTCAATATGCTTGAAATTTTGATGAAATGTATGTTTTGAAATCTTTTAAATTTACTGATTTGACCGGAATTTCAAAATTGAATAGTTCATAAAATATTAACTTTTTTCCAAAAACATGAAATTTTTTTTAAAGGGAAGTGAAAATAAAAAGATCCAACAACTAGGAAAATCTACAAGGAATAAGACAAGCGAAAGTTCTTCCGGGAAACCATAACCATAGAATAGAATTCTGGATTCACCAATTTTTATATAAAACAAAAAATTTAATTACTAATTTTATATTTAAGCAAAACTTCAAGTTTGCTGTAGAATGAGAGAATTATAATTTTTATAATTTGGTAGGTACTTGCAGAAAAATAAATTATGTTTTATTTTCTGGAAACTTTATTATTAAGTGTACAACTGGGAAAAGTGTCCTTATTGGTAGATCACGTGTCCCTGTATATTGGGACCCTTGACCTGAATGTAGCTTTTTGAAAAAACACAAATTTTGAAACGTTAGGATTTTAAAATTGGAAATGTGTTCAAATATTTCTATACATTATAAAAAAAATTATAAAAATAAATAACTATCACTTGGATCAAGGTGTCCTAGTTTACCCTATATATAAAAATTCAGTTTGATTTTTTCTGAAACATTTTCTATTTACTTGATAATTGATACAATTTCATGTTTATACGTTTCTTAAAATATTTTCTTCTGTCTCCTTACTGGCTTCTGTACTTTATAATTTGTCCTACTTACTTCCTGTTTATTTTTCTCCATTTGCATCCATTCTATCATCTCCATAAGTTCTTCTCTATTATCAGAGTATCTTCATCTTCTTCTGAAACAATTGCAATTTTTTCCATTTTTATATTTTTCCTTCTTTCATTGAGATTCTTCCAGTATGTCTTTTTTTCTCTTTTTTTTATTTATTTACTTTTTTATATATCAATATATTAAAGGAAGCTAAAGTAAAAACCATTTACCACGAAAAAACCATATTCTATTTCCTTATTCTTATTATTTCTTGCGGTAACGTTATAATAATATTTTCGTTGGTTAATCACTTCCGGATTTATTCCAGGGAATTTAATAAAATATAAATTCATATCCAGATTGCGCTTGGGCCATTGCACTTGATATTGACAACGTTGTCAAAAACACTCTAATTAAACAGGAGATATTCCATTAAAACAATCGAGCCCACTGTTTACGTCAATTTCTTCAGGAAATAATTTCGCTGCTTGGTAGAAGCGGAATTTTACGACCAACAACTTGTTTTTCTAATTATTAAAATATATGGAGAAATGTGGAAAAGCTGAAACTGACGCTCAAGAAAATTGAAATAAGATATATACAGTGGCACACTTAAAGGGTATCAGTCTAATATTACCAAAATTATCAATTAACAAATCATTTCGGTTAATTTATTAAATTAAATTTATTTTTATGATACTTCTGAACTTATAATATAGTAATAATAAAAATATTTTTAAGTTTATAAATTACAGTTAAATGGAATAATATACAGGGTGGCTAAAATATAATTAAACACTATTGAGACTTCGTAAACCGTAATGGTTAAATGGGCAAAAAGATGTGTATTTTCAAGACCAATTAATTTTAAAATATTAGATCCGCTTTCCGCTTCATTTTATTTAATTAACAAGTTTATTTTTAAACATAGAAAAAAACGGTGCGAACATATACCAGGCGTACCATAGGTCAATTTAGGGAGACCGTGGGATTTGCGAACACTGTTAGCTTAGCTTCATTTTTGTAATTTAATAAAGCAGAAAATATGGAACATTTATTATTAGTAGTAGATAGAGAGTGTTAAAATTATAAAAGTAAGTCAGTGAATGTTATATTTTAGTTATTTTTCCACACAGATCTTTTTTATACTTACCAAGCTATTTACAACAACCAAATTTCTGAAAAGGTGTGTAAAGGGAGTAATTTTTAAAATGGCGGAATTTATTAATCAACTTGAACAAAGTACAAAGAACTAAATAAAATAAATTATTATTTTTAAACTAAGAAGAATCGACTGAATTGAGAAATTTCAACAAAAATTAAAACTATATTAATCAATAGAGTCAAAATAGATAAAAATCCTAATACAATTTGTAAAAATTTGCAAAAAGAGACAAAGAGGGAAAAAGGCAAAAAGGTAACAAGGGAAAAAAAGTAAAATAATGCAAAAAAAACGAAAAAATGCTTAATAAAGGCAAAAAAGGAAAAAAGAATGGGCCAAAAAAAAGGGTAACAAACAGTCCAAAAAAAAGGCAAATAAAACAAAGTAAAGGGAATAAAAGGAAAACACACCAAAACAGTAAAAGAAATTTAAAAAAGCAAAAAAAGGCTAAATAGAGGCAAAATAAAGGTAAAAAAGAGCAAAAAGCCAAAGAAGTTTAAAAAAGATAAAATAAGAAGTTTAAAAAATAAGCAAAAAAGGGCAACATAAATGGCAAATACATGACAGAAAAGCAAAAATGGTAAAAGAAGGCATAAAAAAGGAAAGAAGAAAATGGCAATAAATTGGCAAAAAATGCCACAAAAAATTGGCAAAAAGAGGCAAAGAAGCAAAAAAGGCAAAAAGGAGAAAAAGGTAACAAAAGAAAAAAAGGTAAAATAAAGCAAAAAAAGGGAAAACAGGCTTAACAAAGGTAAATAAGGAAAAAAATGAAAAGAGCAAAAAAAGGATAAATATAGGAAAAATAAAAGTAAAAAAAGGCAAAAAGTCCAAAAAAGACCAAAGAAGTCCAAAAAAAGTTAAAAAAAGGAATAAAAAAAAAGCAAAAAAAGCAAAAAAGGGCAAAACACATGCAAAATAAAAGCAAAAACATGGCAGAAAAGCAAAAATGGTAAAAGAATTCACAAAAAAGGTGAGAAGAAAGAAAAGCTTATTAATGGCAAAAAATTGGTAAAAAAGGCCACAAAAGAAAAAAGGGTAAAAAATCCAAAAAAAGCAAAATATGGCCAAACAACACCAAAATGGTAATAATTCAAATCCATATACTTACTATTAAAAATGTTATGAATAAAAATGCAGAATTAATGTCTTACTTGGGGATATGTAGAAATGGGCAAAAAAAAAAGGAAAAATGGTAACAAACAGTCCAAAAAAAAACCAAATAAGACAAAGTAAAGGGAATAAAAGCAATCGATGCAAAATGAAATAAAAATAAATTAAAAGAGCAAAAAAAGGCTAAATATAGGAAAAATAAAAGTAAAAAACGGCAAAGAGTTAAAAAATCAAAGAAGTGCAAAAAAGTTAAAAAAGCAAAAAAAAGTAAAAAAGGGCAAAAACAGGCAAAATAAATGCAAAAACATGGCAAAAATGCAAAAATCGCAAAGGAAGGTATAAAAAAGGTAAGAAGAAAAGAAGTTTATGATTGGCAAAAAATTGGCAAAAAAGGCCACAAAAGGAAAAAGGCTAAAAAACCCCAAAAAAAGCAAAATAAGGTAAAAAAACACCAAAACCCTTAATGTTCAAAAATTTATGAGTTAAAAATCAGAATCGTACTTGTGAATTTGTAAAAATTGGCAAAAAGAGGCAAAGAGACAAAAAAGAGCAAAAAGGTAACAAAGGAAAAAAAGGTAAAATAAAGCTAAAAAAAAGGAAAATCTGCTTAAAAAAGCCAAATAAGGCAAAAAAAATAGGCCAAAAAAAGGAAACAGTCCAAAAAAAGCCAAATAAGACAAAGTAGAGAGAAAAAAAATAAAAAATCCAAAAAATGGCTAAATAGAGGCAAAATAAATGTAAAAAACGGCAAAAAGTTCAAAAAAGTCCAAAAAAGTAAAAAAAAAGAAGTTTAAAGCAAAAAAAAGGGGAAAAAAGCTCAAAATACAGGCAAAATAAAGGCAAAAACATATCAAAAAAGCAAAAATGATAAAAGAAGGCACAAAAAAAAGGTAAGATGATAAAAAGGCAGAAAATTGGCTACAAAATGAAAAGGCAAAAAAACATCAAAAAAGTAAAAATTCAGATTCCATCCTTAATATTTAAAAAGTTAATAGTAAAAAAGAAGAATTAATGTCGTACCTAATTGAGGATCTTCTACTTCACCAATTTAAACAAATAACTAATGGTCGCATTCAAGGCACAATCCAATCCTTCACACTGTCATGGAAGATTACACACAGGCATACAGACAGACAGACCTCATTTTGGAAATGGTTTCAATCTTCTCGAGGGACCTCAAAATGGATATATCCATTGATATCTCAGATTTTTTTTGCTCGTTCATTATACTTTCTCTTAGATAGGACCGGGAAAGTAATATAACAATCGCCTAATTATTATTAGCCTGTTTATTGAATGTTTGTAGGTGAAAATAAAAATATTTGAAAACTTTATTTTATTAAAATTAAGTTGCGTGTTTGAATTTAAAGGATAAAATTTTCATGCTTTTGCCGTTAGCATTTATAACTTTATTATTACGGGCTGGGGCTGGTTTTCAACATTTCTCTTCATTTATCGTGTAAAACGTTTCACCTGATGGTTCCCCGCTGCCTTATTTTGCACGTTGTCTGCATTTTAATGATTCAAAATAGGTTGATTTTTATCGGTATGAATTGTTTTAAACATAAAAAAAGACCTTATATTTTTTTGATGGATTAATTTATCACTTGGTAAAAGCATGTATAAATTTAAATTGTTTTTTTTTTAAACAACACACTGAAATTGATTATTTGTTATTTATTTCGATTTTTACATATTTTTTTTGCACAAAACACATAACTAGAGTTTATTATTAAAAAAGTTTTGATTTTTAAGAATATATTAATAGTAATTGTCATATAGGATGTTCGAAATCAACAATTGTGAATATGAAAAATCTTATTATTATTTTTGGCACATCACCATTATTATTATTAGTATGAAAATAAAAAAAAACAACTTTGAGAAATGATATTAAAAGAAAAATTAACTATAGGGAAGATTTTTTTTTATTTAATCAAGTCCGAAAAATTTTTATTTTGGGAAAAACAGATGAATAAAAAATAATAAACAAGGAGCTAACTGCTTCTTTTCAGGATTACTCTGCAAGGGATGTTAAAATTTAGAGGTATTAAAATATTTTTTTCTAGTACTTATATACGAGCTCTCCCCACCCAGACAGAGACGACTCATATGATGCATATAGGGGCATCCATTAAATCTAGAAACTGGTCCGAAAGATCTTTGGCTTAGCGTGGGTGCTGTCCATTATTCTTCCGATGTATCGTCCTTGAAGTTCTTTTAATCTGGAAGTAAATTTTATGGAAGGAAATCGCCAGGAGAGGTATGAGGATTTCCTAAGAATCCTTCTCTTGGTTGCCGTGATGGCGTGTAAGAGAGGAGGAGTCAGGGAGAAGAACTTGAGAGCTCCATAGTCCACTATGCAATATAGGTTTTGTAGGGGGTTATGTTTGAAGGTTACATCTCCCAAATTGTCAACCCAGAGCTCCGATGAGAGGGGCTAGTCTCCTAACTCTGTCAAGAGTTTTTTGAATTCCAGTCCCCAATATAGGGAACGCATAAATCATACTCCAAAGTAAGTAACTTCGTCCAATTAAATAAGTCTCTCTTCCGATAGCATAAGGTTAATTTCATGGCTTTAAGTGAAAATGATGAGTTTGGTTTTTTTTGGGGGTGAAAACTAACCCTCCACTTACTACACTATTGATGTGAAAAGAGATTGAGGAGTTGTTGGGTTAGACTGTTTAAATCTCTCATGGATGATACTGTGACGGAATCATCAGCGTATAGCTGAATGTCTTGGCTAGGCCTAGGAAGACTTGGGGATGTCGTTCGTGTATATGAGGTACAGAACGGGAGCAAACATAGTGATTTGGGGGACTCGGACTTGCGAAATGAAGGGGTCTGAGATTAAGTTTCCAACTCTGACATGAATGGATTTATTATTAAGGTAGAAGTGGATTAGTTTGATTAATGGAATAGGAAGTTCGATGTCTGAAAACTTTCGAAGTCCTTGATCAAACTCTTTTTCTACATGGACAATAAAAAACACGGCAGATTGACAATGAACAAGGTTAAAGGCTATGGAGCCTAGGGTGTGAAGTCTCACTAGTGCGTCTTGGGTGAAATGTTCAAGCCTAAATCCATGTTCGAATTTGGGGATTATTCCCTTTTCTTCCAGAAAGCTCCAGATACGATCTTTAGGTAGAGTCTTAAAGAGCTTACCCAGAATGTTCATCAAGGATATAAGCCTGTAGGAATTTAATAGGATAGTGTAGGAATGCTGAAGGCAGGCGTTCATGAGGATGGTGAGGATCTGGAGAATGATAGCTGGAAGGTTTTTGAGGGCCTGACGTTTGATAAGATCAGGACCTGGGGCTCAATTTTCCTCCTTTTAACCGAAACTGTCATCAGGGTGGACGGAGTGAGGATTGGGTCTTGGTTGGGGGACTGGGGGTTAAGATAATATTTTGGAGGAGAATATTAGTATCATTTCAGAAACTGGGATTAAAGTTGGGGTTGTGGGGATTTATAAGAGTCTTTTAAAGGTGGCACTTAAAAGCAGTGGCCTTCTGTTCACCTGTAGATGGGAATGGGACTTGGTCTTTTGATCGGTGAGAAATGCAAGTTTATTCCAGTACCGTCCATGTGCTCGAGGTTAGAGGTAACCTTGATCGATTTTTTCTATCTGTGAGTATTTATCTGATTAGAGCAATTACCCGATTCTATACGCTTCTAAAGACCGAACACACTTTTATTCGAAGCATTTTTTTCAAAATGATTAAGGAAGTACATAACTGTACATAAGCAATATAAGGCGTTCGTCAAAACCAATTTTTGCATATACTTGGTTTCCTTTTACAGCTACAGGAAATATTTCTTAATGAATATGCTGAGAAATCGTTTTCCCACTATCCCGAAAAAAAAATAAAATTGGACCAATAGGATCCGATCTTACACGAGGAAATTGAGATGGATTCCGGCGGTTTTACACTTCTTTCATGTTTTTTTTAACGATTAAAGAAATAAAATAGCTTACTGCTCGTTTTGCCAAAATGGCATTGGGTCGTTTGCTAACTTTACTGGGTTATTATCCACTGTCATGCGTATATCAGTAGGCAATGTCAGTATATTTTATCCTATCCGGAAAATTCTTCCCAAGCCATCTTTTTCCTGAAATTTTGCATCTCACATATTTGTCTATAATTGTCTAAAAAAAAAACACAGAACTTATATAATAATTAGAATTGGTTAGAATACTGAAAAAACAAAAAAAAGTATAAATTACTATATTAAATTTAATTTGTCAGTACATTATATATGACTAATATTAAAATGCTTTATTATTAGTTAAATTTCATTGATTTAATTCATTTTTTACACCATGGACAAAAGAAATGAATCATATCTTGAAAAAAATCATTTGTGACCGTGAATATATTGGGTCGTTCAGGTTGACTTGGAGGTATTACAATTGGTGGTTGGGTTGTTGGCGGTGGTAATAATTGACGTTTTTCTCTTATTGGAACGGCTTCAATTAATAAATTAATTCCAATAAAACCTATAAGAAAAATTAGTTATTGATACCAAATTTCAAAGTATTGCGCACTATATTTATTTATTAAAGAATACATAAATTCCAATCAATGACCTTCATATAATTAGTTTTAAAAAAAAATACATATTCAACTACAGTAATAAATTTTAATTTTAAAATCCAATAACATGATTCACTTGTTATCAGTTTCACTAATTTTAATATTTATATGTTATAAATATTAATTTATTATTTCTCCCGTGTCTAGAACCACCCGCAAACAAAATACAATGTTTTAAAATTAAATTAATAAATTATCTCTCTATACAATAATGTATATATAATATTTTTAATATTAATAAAACTAGAACTTACATATTAATAAAATTATTATGAACTTCATCGTTGATGACTTGTTACTATTCAAAGTCTGTGTAAAATTGATAAAAGTTGGTACGAATGGTATTTTATATACAAAAATTTTCTTTTGCATAAAATATGTTAAAATTTTTATAAGATGCAAAATTTCGAATTTAAATAGATAATCATAAATATGTGGTGCGTATTTTTTTATAAAAAAAATATTTGATTTCGTAAGGGAATACTAATTAATATGTACTACCTGATAATTTTTTTTAATAATCTGAGGAATTTCTTTAATTTATTACCCAAAAACAAGCAACGAACTAACTTGACCTCTAAATAATCAGTTAATCAGGTAAAATTTGATCTAGTTAATCAGCTAAAAACTTGACAAAAATAATCTAATTAATCGGTTAAAAATTTAACGAAACTGATTTAATTAATCGGGTAAAAACTTGACAATATTGATCCAATTAATCAGATACGAAAATTGACAACACCTATCATATTAATCGTATAAAAATTTGACAAAACTGATTTAATTAATCGGTTAAAAATGTATTAAAACTGATCTCATTAATCGGGTTAAAATTTAAAAAAAATTATCTAATTGATCAGGTAAAAAATTGACAAAACTGGTCTAATTAATCTGATAAAAAATTTGGAAAAACTCATCATATTAATAAGATAAAAAATGTACAAAACTGATCATATTAACCGTATAAAATTTGACAACACTGAACTAATTGGTTAAAAATAAAATGAAACTGATTTATAAAATCGGGTGAAAATTTGACAAAAATGATCTAATTAATCAGGTAAAAATTTTGAAAAAAATTATCATATTAATCGGTTAAAAATTTAACGAAACGTAATTAATTGGTTAAAAATGTAATAAAACTGATTTAATTAATCGGGTAAAAATTTGACAAAACTGATCTATGAAAAAACAATTTAATGAAATTAATTTAACTAGTCGAATACAAATTTAATGGGTATTAGTTTATTTGTAGTCTGTTAGTCGTAGTCAGTAATTCAATAAATTACTAAATTTAAAAACTACTAATTTTTTTAATTGTTAATTTTCTTGACAAAACTTGTAAATTTCAAAATGTTTAATAAAAATCAAATTTTAAATCCGGAAAATTAAATTGGCGCAGTAAGTGGAATATTGCAAAACAAAAATTTCGATTCCGGTTCGTTTTAGAAGTTATTTTGATAAAGAATTATCAAAAAGAAAGTTTTTTCAACCAGAAGGACTTTTGAAAATTAATTTGTTTAGATAATAATTATTCTTTTACTATAGTAAGTAGATTGAAATTTTAGAAAATATTTTGCAGAAATAAAATTTACATTCGCCTTTAACTTTTAATATAAATTTTGAAAATAATTATTAAAATAATAATTTAAATCAGAACATCTGTAGATGGTAATGGTAATTATATTTTTATTAAATGAATTTTAACTTTAAAGGAAATGTCATAACGGCTAAAAATTCACCACTTGAAATAATTTAAAAAATACTTTAGTAGAAAACTTTTTTATCAATCAGAAAAAATCCTAAAAATTTTTAGGATGGGTATATTGAAATTCTTGAAATTTTTATTTGATTTTTTTTTCAAATTCTTGAAGTTTTTTTATTTTTTTAATTGCCCTGGCCAAAAAAAAATCTCTTATTGACCCTGATATAGCCCATAAAATATTTCCAAATTAAATAAAAAGATAAGTAATTCCCTGTGCCATAGATTAACATTATGAATAATATGACCAGAAGCGTAACAGTTAATTTTTATAAACCAAGATATTAATGAAAACAGTATTTAAAATTTTTGATGATAAGGAACCATTAAATTAGGCAAATATTAGGATAGGTCATATAATATGAAACAAAGTTAAATTGTGTTAAGTACTAATTGATTGATTTTTACTTTTGAAGTTTTTAGTTCCGACGTTGTTGCCATTTGACCCTAGTTCTTCTTTTTTTCTTGATTCATTTGCATTTTGTAATATTGTAATAAGGTTATTCGTAGCTGATTAGAAGGATTTTTTAGCCTTATATTTAATGTAATGTTTTTGTTTAATAGATTTCGTTGTAAAGTTTCCAATCTATCTTGGGGCATGCAATTTTGGGGCTTGTTGCTTATTAATCCGATGATAAATCATAACTTGTTGTTTTATGTGTTATATATTCCTTTAGGCTTGTTTATTTGTTCATAAATCATAATTTAATTTTATGTTGACAGCTAGAACTTTATTTAATATTAAGTTTTTTAGACTTCTAAACCCTAAAGAAAAAGTCTTACAATATGGCTCTGTCTGTTTGTCCGTCTGTCCGCATTTATAACTCAAAAATGAAAAGAGATAGAGACAAACGGTCAACGGTAATAAACTCAGCATACTCTAAATAGCTCCCAAATAGATTTTCAGATTTTTATGACTTCCGGTTTAAAAACAGGTTTTACAAACAAGAACCGGAAGTGATACTGCCGGTTTCAAAAATAGCATGCTGACATGAAATTTAACTCTGAATCGATATTTGAAAACAGATTTGAGATATATTTTATGGTTCATGAGAAGTCGTCACGTGAATGCTAAGGCGCAGGCGCTTTTGACTTGTTTGATATTGTTGCTGTGAACTATGGTAATATTATTATTTATTTAAATGTTTTATACAAAGAATAATAATAAACCCAAAGTCATACCACATAAAATATATTGTAAATTAGTTGAACAAGTGGGCATGGGCAACAACCAAACAATGGCGATCATTAGGCCTCCAATACAAATTATAAAATATGTTAAAACTATATGAAATTACAAAAAAATTTAAGTTACTTACAAAAAGTTTATGCTCTTATATTAAAAATTGTAAAACTGAAAAAAAACATAAATTTGTAAAAAAAATTTTAAACTTAAAAAAAAACATTCGATGCCTTCATACTGGAGGAGTCAAATTAGTACAAATACAGTTGAAAATTAAGATAAGATTTAAATGAAAAATTTGACAAGTGACAGCTGGAACACAAATGAATTTGACGTGACAGATAATGACAGGAAAGGAAAAAGTAACAGACCACTAGTAGGACTTAATAAAATACCAGAACAAAATTAAAAAAAAAGAAGAAATAACCTATAATGTATCAAATTAAATTAAATGAAAATGAAAAAATTAGAAATAAATAATTTTTTCCACTACAAGTATTAGAAGATGTCAGTAGTAGATAATAAAAACAATTGAAGACTAAACGTGATATCAGAGATAGACGATCTTAGGAAATCTGTCAAATTAATTATACGCAACTGTCATTGCGTTTTTTTTTGAATTATAATAAAAAAAATTCCTTTCTGTAGGGTCGACAGGGGAGGTAGGGTTGTCTAAATTTGAGCATCCTTCCCCACTCCACGATATGGTCAGATCGAAAAAAGTTTTAAGAAGTGTTTCAATATTTTTGAAAATAGCGGAGATATAAATTTTTTGAAATTTCAACCCCCTTCAGTTCCATCCCCGTGGGTCGTATGAAAAAAAGTTTCAGACAAATTCGTTTTATAATAATTAGAACACAAAAAAAGTCTTATGACCTATTTCAATATTTCTGAAAATGGCGGAGATATCAATTTTTTTAAAATTTCAACCCCCTCCAGGTCCATCCCCGTGGGTCATATGAAAAAAAGTTTCAGATAAATTAATTTCATAATAATCAGATCATAAAAAAGTCTAATGGTCTTTTTTAATATTTTCAAAAATAGCGGAGATCTAAATTTTTTGAGATTTCAACCCCCTGCAATTCTCACCCCCTTAGAGTTAAAATGCCCATTTGCAATACGCAACGAATTACTGCCTAAACGAATTTTTGTACCAAATATGGTGTCGATTGGACAAAAATTGCGACCTCTATCGTGCCGGAACGGAATGTCTACACATACCGATAATTTTTTTTTTACTGATTCTTATTCAGAAGGTCATAATCGGCGAAGCGCCCCTATTCCCGGTGCTGGGTCCCGTTATTGAATCGATTACAATAGGTAGATTCCATATATAGAAATCTACCTAAAAATCGACAGCAAATAAGCTCTTTTTATTGAATTCCTATATTTTTAAAGTAAATTTTCGACCTAATCAAATAAAATAGGGGTAAGTAATTTTTTATCAGATATATTTTCGTTTGAAATAGTTTAAGGTTATGTAATGAATATTTTGATATTAATTATTGCTATATGCATTCTAAATTTAACCTAAAAATTAATTTAATAGTTTTTTAAATCTAAGTGTCAAATGAAACGAATTCTTCATGTTTTCATCACTAACATAATAAAATGTCAGTTTAATTTATTGAATGTTCTCATTCAATTGTTTTCACAAACTGCTTCTCTGCCATTAAATTATTTTCAAATACATAACCAAAAAATTCCAAAAAAATCGTTGTAAAAATGATTAAATGTTCTAGTAGTGGAAAAAATAGTATATAAACCACGGTAGAGAAGATTTTTCTCAGTCTCGCAACTTATTATCCCTCGATGCTTCGCATCTCGGTATAATAATAATGCTCGACTGAGAAAAATTACTTCTCGACCTTGGTGTATAATATACTATTATGTACCTAGGGTAAAGTTATTCATTAAGTGATATTTGTGTTAATGTTTTATTAGTGAAATTTGTAAATAGTGACTTTAAACGAATTCTCCACTCTTTAGCTAAGAAATAAATGAGAATGATTCCAATAAATTATACTCCCTTATACCCTTTAAACATTAGATGTCAGGAAACTGAGAGCAATCTACAATTCAATTCACATAAACATACCATTTAGCACAATACAAACAATATTTCCGGTTCATTACCAAAGTGTTAAATTTGATGCAGACCACTCGAGTCGATATTAATTTAAATACAAATTTGCAAATTAATGTCGAATGGTAATGGTGGAGCCGGGCAGGCAACACAATCAAGTGCGATGGAGTAGAAGATATTGTTTCGACTCTCACGAAGATTCACGTCATAGTTCAGGCTCAATTTGCTTTTGGAAGCATTCGCTCTTGATTATGAAAATTTTAATTGATGTTTAGTTTTGCGATTTTGTTATGTTGCAGACGCCGTTGTGATGACTAAATTATAAATTTTTCAACGTCGGTTGTAATTCATTGAAGCTTAAAATTTATGCAGAAGCAGAACATTTTTATATCTATATTAAATATTTATTTCGTTTCATTGGTAAACAAAGAGAATACAAAAATTTTATTATGAAATTTGAATCAATGGTCCATAAGTATATTAAAGTGATATATGCAAATTGTATGTGTTGAATTATCAAGTGATAACTAGTAACTTTTAAGAGTCACCAAAAGGTTAAAAAGACCAATTTTCAGGATCCATCAATTAAAAAAGCAAATTTTACACGGACAAAAAGTAACAAAAGTAACAACAAATAAATGGAAAAATAGATCATATCAAACTTAGTTCTCCAAAAGAAATAGTAAAATAAATTTAATTATAAAAACTGGATCAGGAGTATACTTTAAATGAATAAACTTGGAGAGGAGCGCTAATAAAGACAATTTAGTAAAATTGCTTTTAATAAGATCGACTTAGCGCTTCCGGTCAATGACCATCATCAGAGCCTTCGTCACAATGGGATATACCTCCCAAGTAAAAAACATACAAATGGAGACTACAGACAAGTTAAATAGACAAATTAGAAACTTTGAAGTTAATTAAAAAATTTTGAAATGTTTCAATTCAAAATAAATGTTATATAAGGTTTGGTGGGGATCTATAAGTACTTCCTGTAGGTTCATCCTTCACAACACTACACATTAAATTAAAAAGTGCTTCAGTACTGTCGATTGTAGAAATCATCATTCTGGCTTGGTTTTGCAATAATTTGTCATCAAAACCATCAATAAGGTAATGGATCATATCTTCATCGTTTACACCTGCATTATTTCCTAATACCAGCTTGTCATGGAAATAAGCTGAAAAACTTTCGGTTTTCCTCCAACGCCTACTTTCCATTTTTCTTCGTAAAGTCAATGGGTCAAAACTGGTGCCGTACATCTTTTTGAGCTCGCGTTTCAGTGATCTCCATTCTTTAGAAATTAACTCTGTTCTACTAAGGTACCATTCTTTTGCCTTACCAGTCAATTTTCCAATTGTTAATAACTGGATTACATCATCTGTTACTTCATATACTCCTTGAATTTTATCAATTCTTTCTATCCAAATGGCAACGTTTTGTCCTTTCTCGGCACCCGAAAACTCTGGAATCAAGTCTGAAAGTTCCTGATTAGTGATTTTGGAGACACGTGCATTTTCTTCATTTCCCTCGCGTACCAGTGTTACTTTTTGTCTTTCATGAGCTAAAACTGCTCGTACCGTAGCTTGCACTACCTCATCAATGGATAATTGAGTCGGTCTCTCTTCACGAGGTTCTTCATCATCGTTTCCTATGGTCGACATATTTAATTTAAATCTTATTGAATCTTAAATTTTCTGAGTAATCCCACTTCTGAAGTTGTTGGGGCCTCCGGACGTCGTATCATATAAAACGAAGATGATCGTATTTCTTTATATTTCACAAAAATAAACTCACAAACAATCATAAAATATAACCCCTTAACTTACTCTATCTCTCAACGGCTAAAAGCATAATAATCAAATATTCCCGCTTGAGAAAACCCCCAACCCTCTTCTTCTTTTTCATTTCTACTAACATCTCAGTGTCACCAACCCAAATAAAATAATCCAGTGCCTTAGCACCTTAAAGTATACAACCACATACAAACATTGTTGGTTGTCTACCCAAAACCTCTACAATAACAATAATTATTGTTTTAACCCGAAAGTTATTGAAACTTGTTAGAAAATCGTCATGGTAAAATTACTTAAAAAATACAGTTTCCTGTCTGTTTTTAAAAAATACCAATATATTAATTTTGTTTTGGTTAATTGGCAGTTTTTCGGCAAAATGCACTTTTAGCTTTCATGAAATAAAATTCTAGTGCAATTTTTAAAAATTCTCAAGTTAACATTTTTCCATCAAATGTATCTTTACTCATCAGCAAACAAGTTTATGTTATTTTTTCTATTTTATTGTTGGTTAATTGGCAGTTTTTCGGTAAAATGCACTTTTAGCTCTCATGAAATAAAATTCTAGTGCAATGCAGAATTTTTAAAAATTTTCAAGTTAACATTTTTTCAATAAAATGCAATTTTACTCAAGAACAAAAACGTATAATTTTACTGTTTTTTTTTTCTTGATTAATTGGCAGTTTTTCGGCTAAATGCACTTTTTTCACTATAGGAATAAAATTCTAGTATAATGCACGATTTTTCATAATTCTAAAATTTTTTCGATAAAATCCATCTTTACTCAAAAACAAAATTGATATTTTTTTTTTGTTAATTGGCAGTTTTTACGTAATTCTCTAGTCGACTTTTTTTATAGTTGCCAAGTTGCCAAGATTACAAAAAAATTTAAGAAGATATTTAACATTTTTGTAATTCCAGTTTTATCTTGTTTTTATGAATGCTTCTTTGCCACTATTATAAAAAATATGTAAAAGTTTTTACATTTTTTTAAAATTTTCTATTTTCTATTAAATCCTTTAAAGTCGACATTTTTTCGGTAAAATGCATTTTTTAATCACACACGAAAATTTGATTATATTAAGTAGCGAAGCAAAACGAAGATACATATTGATTTTATAATGTCTGTCCGTCCATCTGCCTGTCTGTCTATCTGTCAGTATGTCTGTCTGTATGTATATGCCTGTCTGTCAGTCAATCACAACGATAATTCGAAAACAATTTCCAAGTTTAGAACTCTATTTTCAGTGTCATAAGTCAAATGCAACCGTCTGGCTGTCCGTCTTTCTTTTGAATTTCTTTTTTCTGCAGTCGGTAGAACATTTTCTAATTTTATTATTTTCATTGACCTAAGTCAACAAAAACCGTCTGTCTGTCCATCTGTATGTAGCTGAGCTACTTGGATACTGTTAGCTTGCTTCATTTATTTTTCTTATTGTTAGTTGTTTTTCGGTAGAAAGCACTTTTATCTGTCGAGCAATATTATTCTTGTGCAATTCATTACATTATTATACTGCTTTTACCCTTAAATATATTACGATGTCAAAAATAAATAAAATATAGGTTGTAGCCACCTTTTTACTTTTCCGCTAAGAAATAATTTTTTTTTTTCATTAATGAGCAATTATTAGTAATAAAGGATTTCTTTTGCACTAACAATTTTTTCATAATTTTAATTAATTATTCAAGATTTTTTTTTAATACAATTCATAAAATAAGGAATATATAAAAGACTACACAGGTCATATTTTATTCAAAAACATTTTCAGTTTGCTTATATTCAAATAACTTATTACCATTTTAAGAATGGCTGCATAAATTAAACAAAAAAAAAACAAAACATATTCGCTTAGTTGGTTTAAAAAAAAAAGTAAGACAAAGTACATTTTAACCAAAGAGTGAAATTACTGCCTTTAAAGATTTTACTCTAATTTAAACAGAGTTAATTAAAAATCAGCTCGCTGGTAATTAACTAACCTTCAGGCTATCTGGGCTATTTTAGCTGACCCTAACATTATAATACATTATTTAAATTAAAGTTGAATTTATTCTTAATTATTAATGTTCATTATTTTATTAAAAACAATAAGGATTGTCATGGATTCTCAGAAAAAATTGGAAAACAGAAACAAATAGAGTAAAGTGACAAATTGAAAAATAGGGAAAAAATATGGAAAATTTGAGAAAAATATTGAAAAAGTGTGAAATTTAGGGGAAAATAGGTTAAAATAGGAAAACAGTATCAAAAATAGGAAAAAATAAGGAAAAAGGAAAAAATAGTGGAAAATAACTACAAATTAGGACAAGTAAGGAAAAATAAGTAAAAATAAAGAAAATTTTAAAAACTAATGGAAAACAGAAATAAATAGAAATGTATAGAAAAAATAGAGAAAATAGTGACAAATAGGAGAAAATCTGGGGAAAAAAAAAATTGGGAGAAACGGAAAAAGATAAAGAAATAGGGCAAAATTGTGAAAAATAGAGAAATTTTAAAAAAATAGTAAAAATTAGGGAAAAAATGGGCAAAAGTGAGCAAAATCGGAAAAGTAATAAAAAATTAAAAAAATATGGAAAATAGGGAAATTATAGAATAAATATGGAAACATGGAAAGTAGTAAAAAATAAGGCAATATTGGAGAAAATAAGAAAAAAATTGATTAATGAAATAATAGAAAGTAATAGAGATAAATATGGAAAAACAGGAAACAATAATGAAAAACAGGAGAATACGAAGAAATAGAAACAATAGGGAATAATAGCGAAAAATACAGAAAACTAGAGAAAATATGGGAAAAATAGTAAAATTTGCCAAAATTAGAAAAAAACATGGAGAAATAAGAAAAAATTAGAAGAAAATAGATAAAATAGTGAAATTAGGGATAAATACAAAAAGTAGGGAAATATACGGTAAATAATTGAGAAATAGTAGAAAATAAGGAAAAATAGTAAAAATATAAAAAGAAATATATAATACTAGTGACAAATACGGACAATAAGGGAAAAACAGAAAAAAATAATGAAAAACAGGAAAAATTAGGAGAAATGGGAAAAATAGGGAAATTAGAAAAAAATAGGGTAAATATAAAAAATAGGGAAAAACAGGATAAAATTTGGAAAAGCAGAAAAAAATAAAGGAAAAAAATTGGCAGAAATGAGAAAAAATTGAAATGGTGAAGATTATGGAAAAATATGAAAAAAGAGAAAAAACAAATAAAAATTTTAAATAACAGAAAGTAATAAGAATAAACGAGGAAAAAAGGTCCAAATAGGTAAATATAGAAAAAATAAGGAAAAATAAAGAAAATGGGATAAAATAATAGAAAAAAAAAACAAATAGCATAGAAATAGAAAAAGTGGGAAAATTGCGAAAAATAGATAAAGTAGGGCAAAAAAAATGAAAACAATTAAAAATTGGGAAAAATAGGATAAAATAGGGTAAAATAGGTAAAAATAAAAAAAAAGGAAAAAATTGTGAAAATTGAACTAAATAGATAAAAATAGGAACAAATAACAACATTTAAAATCTAATTATCAATTTCATCTAATTTTACTTTAGCATTATAAAAAATATTTTGGAAGAATACTAACCAGTAGCAAATATTTTATATTTTATTTTTATATTAAATATCATTTTTCCCAAGTTGAAGAAATCTAAAAATCACAAATCTTGTAAAAAAATTAACGTAGAAAATTACAGGTCTATTTTAATATTGTGTTTACCTTCAAAATTATCTGACCAAATAATTTACATTAAACGCTATTAATTTACAAACAAATATAATGTTTTTTTTTGCAAAATGGCTTCATGAAATCTGTTAATTTAATAACAAGTTAATTATATTTATTAATGAAAATCTCACGTTTTATCCGATATTCATATCAAGTAATTTAATACAATGAAACTACTGATATGTACCGTTAATAATCCAAAGTGTACGATTCGAAATATTTTAATGAAAAAGAAATAAAATTTTGTATATGACATAATATTTTATAATCACGGTTTATAATAAAAGACCATAATAAATATTCATTGAAAACACGAATCGTTTGAATCGTTTTTTTTAATTCCGAGTAATAAGGAATGAAACTCCAGTTCATCTTTATGAAAAGTTTTTTTTCAAGAGCATTGAAAGTTTTATTAAAGCACTATACTGTCAAAGAACAAACTTTTGAAGTACGGAAATAAGTCGGAAACAAATTGACAATATATTTTTTGATTGTTGTATCCCTACTGTCGTTTATTATTTAAGATCATTTTACTTTCCCGACTTCCGGGAAGGGAAAGTATTGTGAACGAGGTAAAAAAAAGATGGAAATATCCATTTTGAGATGATTAAGACCATTTCCAGATGGAAGTCTATCTGTCTGTCTATGTGTATTCTTCCACAATAGAGGCCACACGTTTAATCCGATTTAGCTGAAATTTGGTATATCGGTTTGGGTCGGAAAAACCGATTAGTATTTGTCAAACGGAAGTCACGGAATTTGACTTGCAATATGTCATTTAAAATCCCTTGAAAAACTATATTCAGAACAGTCAAAATTATTTCTCCAACTGTCACCTGTCAATAATAAAAAAATATTAAATATCTGAAGTATTCGTGGATGATACCCGTCCGGAATGTTTTGGGGCGACACGGTTTTTTAAAATTTTTATAGATTTTTTATTAAAACTTTTGAAATTTTTACAAAATCTTGAAATTTTTACGTTTTTAAAATTTTTTAAAAAATTTACACATTTTTCATTGAAATTTTTAAATATTTATCAAAATTTTTGATCAAAGTTCTTGAAATTTTTGAAATCTTTACAAAATTTGGAAATTTTTACGTGTTTTTAAAATTTTTATAGTTTTTTTTATTGAAACTTTTGAAATTATTACAAAATCTTGAAATTTTTACATTTTTAAAATTTTTGAAATATTTGGATTTCTTAATAAAATTTTTAAATTTTTATTATAGTTCCTGAATTTTTTTATCAAAGTTCTTAAAATTTTTGAAATCTAGATTTTTTTATCGAAATTTTTGAAACATTTTGAGATTTTTAATCAAAATTTTTTAAATTTTTATCATAGTTCCTGAAATTTTTGATCACAGTTCTTCAAATTTTTGAAATCTTTACAAAATCTAGAACTTTTTGCAATGTATTCTGAACGAGCTAAAAAAAATTTTCGAGATAAAAATGGAAATATCTATTGTGAGGTCACCTGAGATGATTAAGATCATTTCCAGATTGAGCTGAAATTTGGTATATGGGTTTGGTTACCCGTCGGAAGTCGATATCTGTGGAAAAAAGGCAAAAAGTGCCATTTTTTAAGAGAAAATAGGAGAAATTTAGTTCAAAAAATGCAAATTTTCGAGAAAACAAAAAAGACATTAAAGTGTAATTTTTTCAGGAGAAAAGAAGTAAAAATTTTGAGTAAAAAGAAGGCAAATTTAGGTATAAAAAAACTGCAAATTTGAAAAAAAAAAGAAAAAATGAAATTTTTTCAGGAAATTTGTTAGAGAAAAGTGGGTAAATTTAGGTAAAAAAACTGCAAAAAGTGCCATTGTTTCAAGAGAAAAGAGAGGAAAAGATTAAAAATGCAAATTTTCGAGAAAACAAAAAAGAAGTGCGATTTTTTTTAACGAAAAGAGAGGAAATTTGTGAGTGACAAGAAGAGAAATTTATGTCCAAAAATGGAAAATTTCGATAAAACAGAAAAGACAAAAAAGTGCAATTTTTTCGGGAGAAAAAATGGGAAATTTTTGAGTAAACAAGGTAATTTAGGTCAAAAAATTGCAATTTTTTAAAAAAAAGACAAGACGAAAAAGTGCAATTTTTTCAATTCAAAAAAAAATTCAAGAAAAAAAAAGACAAAATAGTGCCAAGTTTTCAAGAGAAAAGAGGGGAAATTTGGGTCCAATTTTCGAGAAAACAAAAAAGACCAATAAGTGTAATTTTTTCAAGAGAAAAGAGAAATTCAGATAAAAACTGCTAATTTTAGAAGAACAAAAAAATCAGTTATGTCGCCCCGAAACTTTCTCGACGAGACCACGAATACTTTTTCAGATATTTAATGTTAAAATTTCAAATTTTGACATTCATTTTTTATTATTGACAAATGACAGTTGGAGAAATAATTTTGACTGTTCTGAATAAAATTTTTCTAGGGCTTTTAAACGACATATTTCAAGTCAAATTCCGTAACATATTGCATCTGTCATTTTTTAACAGTGACACTTTGACAGATGTCGTACAAAAACTAAAGGGGCAAATTAAAATTGCCCGTATTTATTTTCAATCGCCCAATTTTATTTTCGATTGCCCAATTTTATTTTCGATTGCCCAATTTTATTTTTATTATTTGCCCCAATTTTTTAGAACTTGCCGCACTTTATTCATACTTGACCCACGTTATGGGAATGAATATTTAATCTTTGATGTATTATATTGAATTTATTTTATAAAAAAATTATTATTTTTAAATTTAATTTTTTAAATTTTGTATATTAATTTTTTTGTAATTTGTCCTCGTATACAGTCAATCTCAGATTGGGTTCAATGGATGCCAATTTATGTTAAAAAATATCTCGTTTAATAATAAACCGGAAAACCAAAAAAATTATTGAAAAAAATTACATGTCACTCAAAATCTCTGATTATCCCATTTATGTGAAAGGCAAGGATAAATTATGTAGAATTAATTATAACAAAAATAAATTCAGTATATAGCAAAATAAAGAAGTTATATTATTTTTGTTTTATAATATCGCTCTTTCTTCTGTAAAATTTACAAAATTAAGGCTAAAAACAATTCAATTTTTGAAAAAAAAATGGAAGTTTGTTACGTTTTTTTGTGCCACCCTGTATGTAAAGAAAAAGAGAAGGTTTTAGCATGGGTAGACAATTTATAAGAATGCCAAAAGAAGGGGGGCATGACGCAAGGAAATAAGAAAGGGAATATGAAACTATAAAATATACGGAGTAGAGGAATAATGAAAATACAGGGTGACACAAAAAAACGTAACAAGTTTTTTATGAGGACATTAACTGTTGTTCAGTATTTTTTAAGTATTTTTAAAGTTATGTATTTTGATTTTTTTTCTTCGTATTTTGATATATTTGAGATTTAAAAGTAATATTTTAAGAGTTTAAAACCAATAAATAAAATTAAAATTGGTACCTGTAGATTAATTCCTTAATAATAAATAATTTTTTAAGAAATATAATGTCATCTATTTACCAGTAATTTGTGGATCGTACATGAATCCAACCTAACTAAAACTGAGATATTTTTGAAATTTTTTGTTAATTCTTTAAACTTCGAGTAACAATCCATCCAATACAAGAAAATTTCACACCTACCATTTTCGACCAATTACCCAAGCTGTCGTCATTTTGACGACATTTTTTCTTAATTTTTTTGATATCAGGACGTTATTTAGACTTTTAAAATGACGTTAATTATGACGATAGGATCACGTGACTATGTCACAGCCCAATAAAATGATTTTATAACGTAAATAATCTTCCACATTAAAAATGTCATAAAAGTGATGTTGTCTAAAAACTGCACTAAAAGTATGAATAAGTATAAATCGATTTTAAAAATCAATATCTTTAATAGGATAACTGATTTTTTGATAAAAAACGAATTTTACTGAAGAGATATTGAAAAGTTAAATATGTAGAAAAATGTCTAAAACGATTTTTACAGAATGCGGAACATTTATAAATAAAAAATGATGAAAAACAATTGTAAAAATGACGACACTAAAAAATATAAATATGAATGATGTGCATTAAATTTTTAATCAAAACAGTATATAATTACTTCTTTTAAATGACGAAAAAATCTCTTAAAAATGACGTGATCTCGATGACGTCTACTATTCGTCCAAAACCCAACGTCATAAATCACGTCATTTATTGGTAAAATGACGTCCCAGACCAAAAATGACGAAAAAATAACGTCAAATTGACAACAAGTTGCTGTTTGTTTATTTTGTGTCGTTACCATAGCAACTAAAAAAATTTCCGGAAATTTTTCTCCTCCTTGACGAAATTACACTGGAAATTTTGTTGAAGTTTATAGTAAAATGACATTTACAACTAACCTCAGATTATATCGAATTTGTTCTATAAATTAATAAAAATCATTTATTACCATATGTACATGAAAATTTACAAAACAGGTACCTTTTCATGTATATTATAAGACTTCCCATCGCAATATTCTAGAAACTGCTTTAAAATGCTTGTCTTTGATTTTTTAGTACTATCTGGGATGAGATGTTAATCTTCTTTTCTAATTACGTCCTGGTTTTCTCTCTCCAAAACGAGATATTTTCATAAAAACACTATAATATATTTTTCACTTGGTGACACCACCAGGGACCCGGACCGAACCGTTATTAACCGAAAACCGGACCGGAACCGAAATGTTTTAGATGGACCGAAACCGAACCGAACCGATATTTTATTAAAAATATTTTTTATGAACCGGACCGTACCGAACCGAAATAAAAATGACTTTTTTCGGTTTTTTCGGTTTTTTTCGGTTCTTGTCACCTTTTTATAAGCTTTTTTGTTGGCTGGAATAGCTGAATTCACGTGACCAATAAGACTCACTGAACCCCATAGTTTTTATGACTGAAAGTAGATGAATAATAAAACCACACAGCTGAAAAAAGATGAATAAAGTGAAGGTAGGTTCATCAAAATTTTGAAGGGATTTTTCAGGAGGAGCTATTGGGAGGAAAGTGCTCCATAAAAATATTTTTTTGGAGTAATAAATGCAAAAATAAATGAAATTTTTTATTAATGTTTAACCGCGGTTAGATTCCGATAGTAGTTTTGTTTTTTATTTATTTTTATTTTAAATAATCAGAAAAAAACGTAATTCAACATTAACAACGCATGCGCATAATGTGGAGCACTTTCCACCCAATAGCCTGATTTTTCAGGTGGCTGTAGAACTTTATCAAAGAATAATACTGTCTTTATTATCCAGATCAGACATCAAGTGTGATTCATCGTTGAAATCAGCTCGTTGAGAAGATTATAAAAATGTAAAAATATACAGGGTATTCCTTTAAAAAAATATTTTTTTGTATCCCCGAAAATCTGCACGCTACTGTAAATTTGATAGCATTTTAACAAAAAACAGTTATAACCACACAACTTTTATTTGATACTTTTTTTTCAACTTGCAATAACGATAATAAGGGGTGGGTAATTTTTTAATGAATAACCCTGTACATACCTATTATAAAAAATTAATCGAACCGAAATAACTGAACCGAACCGAAAAAAATTTGGTAGAACCGGACCGAACCGAACCGAAATTTTATTATAAGAACCGGAACCGTACCGGACCGGATTTTTTTAAATATGACAAGAACCGGAACCGAACCGAACCGTCAATTCCATTTCGGTCCGGGTCCCTGGACACCACACACATGAAAAATGACATATAAAAAAAATATTAAAGAAAACCATCAAAACCGTCATAATTCTAGTATTTTTTTAAAAATATTTCGGTATGAAATTTTCTTACCGAATACCAATTAAAAACAGAAAATTATTTCTCGAACTCGAATATTTAGAAAATTCGTGATCTCGAAAAAATTTCCAGTAAGCTCTAGTATTGCTATAGTGAAAATATACTGATAAAATGAAACTATCTTTTATACAAAGATAATAAACCGATGTTGTTTACTACCAGATCCAATAATTTTTTTACCCGCCACTGTGTCAAAGCATCAGGTAGGTGTTGCGTTTCCCAATCGATGCGACTCTGGGGAAATCACTAAACAGGACGCTACAGGTCCCCCTGCTTCTCATTGCCACTCTGTCAACGATCCCGTCCGTCCTTCAGCTATATTCCTTCTAGACTTAGTTAGCTGTCTAATTACTCCCGAAAGCTCGCTTCTACTCTATTAAATCTACATCACAAAAATTCACCTCGGACGCTTTAAAGGCTCGATAGTGCTACTAAGTGTAGAGATGCTTTTTCTCGAAGATGAGCAGAATATAAGTTCTCGCTGGATGAAAATTGCCAGCTGAAACTTAATGTATGTATTAAGATACTTATATATAAAAAAAGATGAGAGATTGTGAAATTTAGAAGTTCTTTACTCTTTATAATACGGTTCCAGACTAGGTGGATACATTGTAATTGAGTTATGCTTTTCTGCTTTTAGCTCGTAGATAATAATTATATCTTAAAAATTTAAAAAAAAAGCATTATATATCTTTTGTTACTTCGCTAATAATTTATGATGAAGAGTTGATTGAGTTGGTTAACAAAGAAAAAAACAAAAATTCAAAAAATAATAATGGTTTTAAAAAAAATTATAATTATAATATTTTATTAAAGAGAAAGTTATATATTATAAAAAATTTGAAAAAAATAAATTGAATAAATTAACTCTGAAATATCCCGATAATTTAGAAATAAACTCGTTAAACAAAAAAGGACTATTATAGAAAAATTATCCAACAAAATCAAAATTCTTCCAAATCTTTGTGGTAATGCATAAACAAGGTTTGCGGCAAAACAACAGCTAAAAAAATTATTGAAAAAATGATATTAAATGGAACTGAAATTACTGACAAATTGAATATTGCAAATGGATTTAATATATACTACTGTGAGTTACGCTCAAATTTGGCGGGAAAAATACCCAAAGAAACAAATTATACAGAAAATATAAATCGCATTGAAAATACTTATGCTCTTTAATCCTACTAATGAAGATGAGGTTATTAATACAATTAAGAATTTTAAACTTAAAAAATCTCCAGGTCTCGATAATATAAGGTCTGAAAAACCAAGAGAAATATCTCATGAGATTCACTCGCTCATGTTCTCTTGACGAATTTTTAATGTTAATTATCCTCATTTCTTTGCTGCCAGAATTTATAAACTAATTTCTATTTCTGTTAAAATTAATATATTTATTATTTCGGTTCATACTTTTGATCATCACTTTACAATTTATCGCGTGATGTAAAATGGTACAGCTATACCAAAAGAATTATTTCTAAACAAAACCGTTGAAACTAACAATCATCTCTCTCTCTATATATCATTCTTGTAGAGAGCGACAAGCGCAGTTGAATCCGAATATGGATATCGCGCCAAATTATTGTCCACATATTCATTAGCTTCTTGATCGTTAAGAAGAATAGTCGTCTCCCGGCGAGAGCTTTTCAATTTTAATAATAATGATTAAGCTTTTAGATCGTCGATGAGAATGTGTCCCACGGCGAGAGCTTTTTAATTTACATATTGAACATTCTGAGATTTCAAATTAATAAGTGTTAATAATGTTTATTTAAGTTTAATGAAGTTAGAGCTATGATACTGTCTGCCCAAAATCGTTATTAAATAAATTAGAGGAGTATGGTATTAGAGGAAATACCTACAAACTCATAGAAAGTTATTTATCGGATAGGGATCAAATAGTTGAAATCGATGGAGTAATGAGCACACATCAAACAATTACTTATGGAACAAGGAACCGTTCTAGGCCCACTTCTGTTCGTCCTATATATTAATAGTATGCTTTTCTTAAATATTCTGGGTAAGCTCATCAGCTTCGACTTTAAAAATACCAAAATACTAACACAAAACTCTCATTACCACAAATTAGCAATTAAAGAAATGATATATATAAAAAATAAAAAAATGCAATAAACGAAAAACAAGACATAAAAAATCTAAGCCAAATTTACTTTAACCTAATTAAATAATGCAATCCAACAATTTTAATGATATAACAAAAATACTAATGTCCTAAAAACTTTTGATTTCCCTCGTATATCGCAAAATTTTAATCTAAGGTAGGTATCCTTCCTATTTTATTATCAGTAAACTTGTTTTTATGTATTTTAATATTAATTTAATACTTAGTAACTTGATTTTATACCTAAAACATTGTAAATATTTTATTCGACAACTAAACACAAAATATAAACTTTTGAAAAAACTCCCAATTAATGAGCGAACCGTCAAGATATAAATTAGTATAACTTTTATTTAATTATTATAACCTCGTCCTAAGAAAACAACAAAATTAAAAAAAATAATACAAATGGTTAAAGAAAATTAAACATTTATTATATATATTTATATTTATTGAATAAACATTTATTATTATTATTATTATTATAAAGAGTATAAAGCAGTATATGCAAGAGATCCGTAGTTAACTTTTTATGTCAATTTTCTATATTGAGTGAATGAAAAAATAAGTACATATTGTTAAAGTTCTAATCTATGTTCTCTTCGTCTTACTTTTTCATAATCTCATTTAGTTTTTTCTCAAAATAAATAACAAAATTCCATGTTTTTTGATGATTTTTTCATTTTTTTTTAGAAAAAAAAACATAAATTTTCGAGAAAGTGAACCGAAGGAACATGGATTAGATCTTTACCAAGTCGTTGGAAGCGTTAATTGAGATTGACTTATTCATCTTTTAAGAGGGTTTATGAGGGTTTTACTGCTTTATAGGCAACTTTTTATTAAAATAAATCATAGATAGATACAAATAGGTGTAATACAATTTAGGTTAAAAAAAACAGAACAATTTGTAAACTACTTAACATAATACAAATGAAAAATTTGTAATTTTATACAATAATTTAAATAAATGTACTACGTAACTCAATATCAAAAAAATTGTTATAATGGAGATTTGGTTTTAATTCCTTATAATCAAACTTAAATAACCTAAAAAGTCTCAATTTTGTCAATTATTACTTTTTATTTCTTAATAATTAATTATATTTAAAATATGATATTGTAAATAAATAACATGCCTCCTTTATTTGAGGAAAACAAAACAATTGTTATGTACATCATTTTAATAGCAAAAAAATGAGTTTTGGCTAAAAAAACTGTATTTCGTTTTAATTACTTTATAATTGACCCTATCTAATTTTCTAGAAAATTAAAATTACACTTTTTCGTTGAAAAATAATAGATACCTTAACAGTTAATACAATATGATTTAAGTATAGGTCAATATAAAGACAAAATTTGTAATACGGACCAGAGAGCTGTCTAAGCTTTAGACCGAGGTTGAATTTATGGCCGTACGCATACACCGTTAAGGGTAGGCAGTTTATGACAGTCGACCTTTATAATGAGTCTCAAATAACGCTTCTATCGACTATACAATTTTTTTCGGCCATTAATAATGAAAAAAAATTGGTTGTGTCGCATCAAAACTTTTACGACGAGTATCCACGAATATTTTTCAGATATTTAAAGTTTTAAATTTTGACATTGTTTTACTTTTGACAGGTGACAGTTGGAGAAATTATTTTGACTGTTCTGAATAGAGTTTTTCAAGGGCTATCAAATGAGATAGTGGAAGTCAAATTCCGTGACATATTGCTTCGGTCATTTTTGATAGTGATACTTCCGTTTGACAGATGTTATACAAAAACAATGGATTCTTCCGACGGGTAACCCAAACCTATAAACCAAATTTCAACTCAATCGAATTAAACGTGTGTCCTCTATCGTGGAAGAATGCAGACAGACAGACAGACAGGCAGACTTTCATCTGGAAGTGGTCTGAATCATCTCAGGTGACCTCAAAATGGATATTGCCATCTTTATCTCGAAAAATTTTTTTAGCTCGTACTTTCCAAAAAGTTCCAGATTTTGTAGATTTCAAAAATTTCAAGAACTGTGATCAAAAATTTCAGGAACTATGATAAAAATTTAAAAAAATTCAATAAAAAATCTCTAAATGTTATAAAAATTTCAATAAAAAAATCCAGATTTCAAAAATTTCAAAAACTAATAAAAAATTTCAGGAACTATGATAAAAATTTAAAAAATTTCAATAAAAAATTAAAATATTTTAAAAATTTGTAAAAAATTCAAAATTGTTCAAGAATTCTATAAAGATTTTAAAAACGTGTAAAAAGTTCCAGATTTTGTAAAGTTTTCAAAAATTTCAAAAAATGAGATCAAAAATTTCAGGAAATTTGATAAAAATTTAAAAAATTTCAATAAAAATCCAAATATTTCAAAAATTTTAAAAACGTGTAAAAATTTCAAAATTTTGTAATAATTTCAAAAGTTTCAATTAAAAAAACTATAAAAATTTTAGAAACGTGTTAAAAATTTATAGATTTTGTAGATTTCAAGAACTGTAATCAAAAATTTCAGAAAATTTGATAAAAATTTAACAAAAAGTTTTAATCAAAAATCTCTAAATATTTCAGAAATTTTAAGAACGTTGATCAAAAATTTCAGGAATTTTGATAAATATTCAAAAATTTCAATGAAAAATGTGTAATTTTTTTCAAAAATATTAGATTTTGTAAAAATTTCAAAAATTTCAATAAAAAATCTATAGGAATTTTAAAAAACCGGTTGTGTCGCCCTAAAACTTTCCCGACGTGTATCGCGCGTATACTTTTTCAGATATTTAATATTTTTTTATTTTTGACAGGTGACAGTTGGAGAAATAGTTTTGAAGGTTCTAAATAGAGTTTTTCAACGGCTTTGAAATACCATAATGCAAGTGAAATTCCGTGACATATTGAATCTGTCATTATTTGATAGTGACACTTCCGTTTGACAGATGTCGTACAAAAACTAATGGATTCTTCCCCTTTTTTTCTTGGTGGGGGGAGGGTAATCAAATATTTAGACAATGTATTCACTCTTCACTGTTCATCTGTATTAATAGTTGTTATCCTAGCCTTGCACTTGCTTTTTGATAGCTCTCACATTAAAATACAAAATAGTACCATAATATTGCACAGTATGTGGAAATAATTAATTTATAACATTCCCCTTGGTTGGTTGGTTTGATTCGAAATAGCGGGATTGTCACTCACTTATGTGTCTGTATCTCCACCATCTCTGTCATTCACATTCGAATATCACGTAAGAGACTGATTCGTCCGCCTCGTTACATAATCTACAAAAAGGTTCTTCTTGGAACAAGATTCCCCTTACTTCGAATTTATTTTTTGTTACTATAAAAATTATTTTATAGACTAAACGTCTAATATTTCGAAAAGTAGCCATAGGATATAATTTTACCATTAAGAATTTTGAAAGAGAAGATAAAGATGTATCCTATATCAAATATTCAGAAACTTTGACGTAGATTTTTGTTTAATGTTATTTTGCCCTATATTTGTAATGTAAAAATATATATTTTATGAAAAAGAGGTCTGTGACATCTTGAATCACCCTTTAACTATCAATATTTTTATTTCGATCATTAAGTATGTATTTTGGCTCCATATATAAGCCAAAAACTTTCAAAAATATTCAAAAGTTACTTTTTGGTAAGCATTTTAAAAAATTTGGGATATTGAACTTTAACGCCCTGTATATCGAAAACTAGCCATAGGATGAAATTGGGCCCGTGGAGACTTTTGATCAGGACATCAAATACTACAAAAATTCAGACAATTTTACGGTGCTCCCGTTTCCATAAGAAAAGTGCATGGTCCTTTATATCGTGCTAAACAATAGTGCAAGATAACGTCAATGGCAACACTGACACCCAGTATGTACCAATACTTCAATATGCAATATACGTCACCAAAACATTCTAATATAATTTATTTAATTATATTAGCCTTGTTTTATATAAATATTTATATAACTAGTAATAATACTAATGGGTCTTATTATAAGTATCGATTAAATATATGTATTAATTAGGAATGCAATTTCTCTACCTTATTCTAGTTAAAACTAATCATCATCTATAGCTTTCTGCAAACTATAATTCTAAATTAACGAAATACCGAAACGCGTACGTACAAGGCGTCTCGGTGAAAATTTCTGAATTATGGCTTTCATACTTCGTCCATGTTGGGGTACCTATATAAGAGGAGATCTGAAATATCTCAGATGCATTAAATACATTAATATATAAATTAGTATTAAAGAATGGTTCAGTTTGGTTTGATTTTTATAGTGTTCTAATTAACCCTATATTACATGAATTATGGTAAAGTATATACAAGATTAATCCGAACAGCTAAAAAAAAAGACTCATGTACCAGGTCTGATATATTTACTAGTTAATATCATATAAAACATCCCATACAAAATTGATGATTAGACCTCGTATGAATATCTTATCAGCAACTAATCGAATAAATAATACTTCGTGGACACACTAGCAAAATATGAAGGCCAAAAATAACTGTGAATACCGGCGTTTGCATTTTTAAGTGGAGCGGCTTGGTTTAGGATTTATAAAATTAGCTTATTCTGCGTTCTTGCGAGTTACAGTGGCTTGTTTTTCTTAATTTTTTTATTGTTGTTATTATTTAATCAAGATGGCGATGTTGAGACGTTTTCTTGATGTTTCTGATTGAAAGTATATATTATATTTTACTCATTTCACTTTTGAAAAACGTTTATATCCTGAAAGCTTACACCGTTCTATCTTCTCGTCAAATATTGGAAAATTGCCAATTTCCTATTTTCTCTTGAAAACTATCTACGGAATCCATAGAACTATGTCGACCTCGCTTACTTGGTCCCTTTTTTTTCATTGTTTGAAAAATATTTAAAAAATCCTCAAATAAATCCTTGAAAATTCTTTATACAACCCCTGAAAAAATTTAACAACACTTCCTTCAAAACCTCATGAATGAAAAATACTTTTAAAAATCCTTGAACCCTCCAAAGACCTTGAAAATTCTTTGAAAAATTTTATAAAAGTCGTCAAAAAAATCCTTGAAAATTCTTTATACAACTCTTGAAAATTTAACAAAACTTCCTTGAAAACCTCATGACTGAAAAATACTTGAAAAAATCTTAAAAGTCCTTCAAAATCGATAAAAAAAAACCCTCAAAAAAATCATTGAAAATTCCTTAAAAAGTTGTCAAAACCCATCCAAAAGCTCTTCTTAAAAAATCCTTGCAAGATCCTTGAAAATCTTAAAAAAAATAGCAAAAAATGGAATAATACTGAACCCTCCAAAGTCCTTGAAAAATTAAAAAAAAATTCTCAAAAAAAATCCTTGAAAATTCTTTACACAACCCTTGTAAAAGTTACAAAACTTCTTTGAAAACCTCATGAATAAAAAATACTTTTAAAAATCCTTGAAAATACTTTTAAAAATCTTTGAAAATTCTTTGAAAAATCCTTAAAAAGTTGTTATATCCATAAAATCTCCTTAAATAATCCTTGCACGATCCTTGAAAATCTTTAAAAAAATAGCAAAAAAAAAGATTAATACTAAACCATCCAAAGTCCTTGAAAATTCATTGAAAAATTTTAAAAAAGTCCTCAAAAAAAAATCCTTGAAAAGTCTTTATACAACTCTTGAAAAATTAACAAAACTTCCTTGAAAACCTCATGAATGAAAAATACTTGAAAAAATCTTTTATCCTTTAAAATCAATAAAAAAAACCCTCAAAAAAATCATTGAAAATTCCTTAAAAAGTTGTCAAAATCCATAAAATCTTCTTAAAAAATCCTTGCAAGATCCTTGAAAATATTTTAAAAAAAAATGGTAAAAAAATGGACCTAACTCCCGTTTCTCCAGTTACTTAGCTTTCTTATTATTTCATTCTTTAATCCTTTCTTAATATTAATACCTTAAGGGTATTAGTAATCGTTCTTTAATACTCACACTCACTCAACAAGTGCTTTTTGGGTCAATTTTTTCTCCGCCTCGGAAAAATACGAACGAGGTGTCATTCGATTCGGAATAGTGTGTAGATGATTTTTGAAAAAATTCAAAAGTCCCAATTTATCATTTGTTTTTCCTCATTTTTTTATAATTTTCCGTATTCTTCTATAATTTCTCTATTTTTTCTATATTTCCCGATTTTCATTTTTTCCTGTTTTTCCCCATTTGTCCGTATTTGTCCCTATTTGTATCTATTGTTACCTATTTTTATTATTTATTTTCTCATATGATATCCTATTTTTCCCCATTTTCCGTAATTTTCCCATTTTTCGTTATTTTTTCCTGTTTTTTCCTATTGATCCCTATTATTTTCTGTTTTCCCTTTTTCCATTATTTCTCCTTTTTTCCCAATTTTTTCCCTATTTCTCCCTATTTTTACTTATTTTTTTCTATTTTGCTCTATTTTCTCTATTTTTTTCCCTATTTTTTCCAATTTACCATACTTTTTTTATATTTGTATCTATTTTCCCCGGTTTCCTTAATTTGGCCCAATTTTTCTAATTTTCAAAGTTTTTCCCAATTTTTCTCTATTTTTCCTATTTCTTCATATTTTTCCTGTTTTCCATTATTTTGTTTTGTTTTTTCCCATTTATCCTTATTATTTTCTAATTTTTTTCTATTTTCCCTAGTTTTGTCTATTTTCCTTATTTTTCCTTTCTATTTTTTCCTATATTTCCTAATTCTTTCCTAATTTCAGTAGTTTTACCAAATTTCCCTGATTTGCCCTGTTTTTTTCCTCATTTTTTCAGTTTTTTTTAAATTTTTACAATTTTCCCTATATTCTCTATTTTTTCATGTTTTCACTATTTTCCCTGTTTTCAATTATTTTTCATTATTTTTCACTGTTATTTCTTATTTTTCCCTATTGTTTTCAAATTTCCTGGTTTTTCCTTGTTTTTTCGTATTTGTCTTAATTTTCTACGTTTTTCCTCATTTTTTCCGCTTTTTTCTATTTTTCCTTATTTTTTATTTTTCTAATTTTTTAGTATTTCTTCCTTTTTTATCCTGGTTTTCATTGTTTTTTTTCCTTTTTTTTATTGTTGTTTCTATTTTTTTATGTTTTTTCAAATTTTTCCACATTTTGCTCTATATTTTCTTGTTTTTTTCCTATTTTGGACAATCGATATTTTTTCCGCTATTTTTATTGTATCGCAGAACGTAGGCATTAAAATTTTATTTCACACATGCCGAATTGCCAACTTTGTAAAGTGGCCTAGATTTTAAATACAACTTTTTATTTTTGATTAAATTGAAAAATTTCAAAAGTATTTTTTGTTTGAAATTACATTATATATACAGTGTCATTAATGTAATTAGTGGCGAAAAAAATATATTATATTTTTGGGGTGAACCCAAACGTTGAAGACTCCATTTAACGTTAAAAGCGATATTCCAGCATCTCTTTCTTTTGAAAAGAAATTAATCAACTTCAAAATTAAACTTTGTTTTTTGTCATTATACCGGGAAGGTATTTTAACAATGAAAAATTAATTGAATTGTCAAAAGTAATAAATAACATTTATGTCGACTCTAGTTAAGACATACGATAATGATGTCATAATTCCGTCTCATCTATTTCGTTGCAATAAAATTTCAATCCCAATATACCCTGTGTCCCAATTTGAGCGGGAGTGTATGTATTTTATCTCAATTACTATAAAACAAAGAATAACACTAATTTATATAATAGAGTGATAAAATAATAAAATTAAGAATAATGCGTTGAACGATTTACTTATTATCGAGCCTTTGACCTGTTATCTAGGTTACATTAATCCATCTATTGTAAACGACGTGAATTGTCATCCACCCTGCAACTGTGCGGCAAAGCCGCTCCCACATAATTTCATAATGGCCAGTTTCACGTGACAAGTGCAAACAGGCGCTAATCGCTTGTAATTTAGTAATTATTGATCAACCTTTTTAATGTCGTCAGTGCTGACACGCTGAAGTAATTTTGACTCTTTCCATTTACCCTTCATTACTCAAAAAATATTTTAAATATTCCATGCAATGAAACAACAACTCAAATCAAATATCAACAAAGCGGCAATATATTTGCCGTAATTTTTTGTGTTTTCGTAAATTTAAAATGACCTTAAGGTCATAAGTTAAAGATTAATATCATTTTAGGTGTTTTTTAATGATGCTAGTTGATTGCCATTATCTGTTTATCGCTATCTATTACCGTTTTTGAGTTAGAAATTTTGTCACAGACAGATGGACAGACAGACGAACCCAAAAAAAAACCCATACATACCAATTTTGAAAAGAATCGGTCCGTAATCAAAAATCTCGTCCACTATCTATGAGTCGCCATCTTGAATTTATTAATTTTGACAAAAAATTCATAATCTTCTAACTCACAAATCCCCACATACTAATTTTGAATAGAATCGGTCCATAATCATAAATCTCGTCCACCATCTTCAATTTATTAATTTTTAAAACAAAATTTATAATCTCTAACCCCAAAAAACCAATTTTGAATAAAATCGGTCCATAATCATAAATCTCTTCCGCCATCTTAGAGTCGTCAATTTTGATAATAAAATTCAAAATGTCTGATTCCAAAAATCCACATATACCAATTTTGAATTTATTCGGTCCATAATCATATCATCTTGGAGCCGCCATTTTATTTTTTCCAACAAAAATAAATATAACGAACCTCTGAAAGCGATGTTGACAGATTTAATTTATATAATATATTCGCATTTTATCGTTTTTGTAAGTACATATCAAGATATGTTATAAAAATTCATTGTCACTGAAAGTTGGATAATTAAGTAAAAAAAATGATAAACAAAAATTAAAATATGGTTTTTATATTTCAATTTCGAAATATTACTACGCCCCTGAACCAACGACGCTGATGCATTTTTTTGAGTCATAAGGTGCTTTTCCAATCGAGATGTTGAGAACATCGACTTTACATTGCAAACCCCAAGCCTGTCTCTTGTTTCGTGCTCTCTCTAAACTTTCCTATCTCTATGGTATGTTTACATTTGTGTTGTGCGTCCATCAAATATTTGATAATCTCGAAGTGAGTTGGTAAAAAAAAACTCACTAAATCTGCACAAATTCTGTCAATAATCAGTCAAAATATACTAGTTTGAGTTACAATAAAGCATATAGATATTTTAAATTTTTAACAGTTTTCCTACCTTTTTTTAGATTAATAAATATTTAATAGTATATTAGAATATGCTAAAATATATTCCCTGCAATTATATTTGTTATGCATATATATGCAATAATAGAGAGTTATTGCACGACACCAAATTTTTATACCGTATACCTTATACCTTAGCACTATTTGGCTTAGTGCATGCATATAAATATGAGTTATTGCAAGGATCTTTACCTTAAACGCTATGTAAGGTTAGACGCTAGACTTGTCCTTTATCAAAAATTTTCGTTTGTGTTACGTTGGCCACGTTTTTTGTTAAAAGTTAAAAGTAACTCGAGTTTTTAGATTATTTTATTTTTTTTCGCGAGACATGGAAGAAATTTTAGATGTTAATCCCTTTTTAAATATATCTGAATTTTAAATGGTTAGGTTAAATGTGAGTTATTAACCATAAAACATTTTATTTATCAGCAAAACACATCGACAGAACAAAAAATTCCTATAACGTATAAGGTTTAACGTTTAACCTTATCCCTAAGAAATAGTGCATGACCTTATACCTTATAAAAAATTGTTTAGGTCTGCGCATGCTTAGATGTCAGTGTAAGGTATACGGTATATTTCAGATGTCCTGCAATAACTCTCTAATAATTCTCTACTTTTTAAACTTGGTGCTGGCCGAGTAGACACAACCAAACAGATTAGCCACCCTATATATTTTAACACAAAATTACTAGGCTGTTATTTTAAGAAAAAAGAAATTTTGTACAAAGTATATGCTTTAGGGGTATCCGCCATTAGCAAGGCCCATCGGGTCCACCGAACAAAAATGAACTACTAACAATACATTCTAAGAATGTCACCTGAGCTGCCAAATTTCGTGAATATAAAAAAAGTGTAATGATAATATTTGTCTTTATCAATAGAACCAAATAATTGTATATCTTGATTTTCCAACAATCTTTGGAAATGATTATTTACAACAATTAGTTCTCATTTTGATGCAGATAAAAATAATTTAATTACAAAATTATATATGTGGTACCATCTATACCAAAAAAGCTGAATTTAAAGATTAACAAATAAATAATTTTAAAGAAATCTATTTACGAGCCACTGCAATAGATTTCTAACCTTATTTACGATGCTTACTTAATCTTCTACCGGGTAGATGGCGATACAGGCAACACCGGTTTGTTTATTATTGAAAAAGCAGCTGTTTTAGGAGGGGCAAAAAGGCAGTAGAGCTCCTAAAACTTGACAGTGTATGCTCATAGGACGATATGAAAGGGTAGTGCTCGCGCTTTAGTGATTGTGTGTTTACCCCGAAATTTGTTAGAAGTTTCGTGAAAACTAAATCTCCTAGTCAGAAGAATAGGTAAGTGGGACGTTACTGACAATAAATTAACCCTAGTTTAAGTAATGTTCTATTAAAATATCATGTGCAAAAGATTCAATAGCCGGTAATATCTTCCTTGTGTTGTCTCTTCTATCCTTATTCAGAGCTGCTACCCCGGCTGGGGTGAGCGAGATGTAGCAAATTCAGAGTCCGCACATGAATGAATGTTGTTGATTGTGTGCAACTCGTTAATTATAGTAGTACTAGAAGGCTCGAGACTAGTCATTGAGGTTAACATGAGAGTTCACGACAAGATGCAGTTTTGTCTCTGACGTGCAAATCTGTTACTATTTTTAGTATTAATATTGGTTTATCGGCATTTTTATTTAAAAATAGTTTTATAATTAAGCAAAAGATAGCACAATAAAAGTATATATAACAAAAATTTTTTATACAATTAATGTTGTTTTTAACTTCATTATAAATGAAAAGTTATAGATCACTTATAACCTATTTTACAAATTGTAAGGGGCAAATAAAATTAATAAAAATATATAAATACCCGATTACTTAATTGGAATATTATCACATAAATTCAGAATCATCCTTTGTCTAAAATATCTTTGGTCGTTTGGTTTTGCAAATTTGGAATTTTTTTAATTCCAACATCAAATCCAAGACAGTGGCGATTTTCTAAAGAGGGGTATAAAAATGTATGCAGGAATAATCATTAGTATCCTTTTTTGATCACTCTGTTCATCATAAAAATTCAAAACTTGATCCAAAACATCTTTGGTGATTTAGTTTAGTAAATTTGTAGTTTTTTTATTTCCAACATTAAATCTAAGACAGTGGCGATTTTTTAAACAGAGGTATAAAAATGTATATATAAATAATCATTAGTACCCATTTTTGATCACCAAGTACTTTTATAAAAATTCAAAATTTTATCTAAAATAACTCTAGTTGTTTGGTTTTGTAAATTTGAAGTTTTTTTAATCCCAACATTAAATCTAAGACAGTGGCGATTTTTTAAAGAGGGGTAAAAAATGTATGTAGGAGTAATCATTAGTACCCTTTTTTGATTACCCCATACTTCATACAAATTCAAAACTTGGTCCAAAACATCTTTTGTCATTTGGTTTTGTAAATTTGGAGTTTTTTTAATTCCAACATTAAATCTAAGACAGTGACTACTTTTATAAAGAGGGGTATACAATTTTTTATAGGAATAATCATTAGTACCCCTTTTTGATCATCCTGTACTTCATACAAATTCAAAACTTGATCCAAAACATCTTTGGTCATTTGCTTTTGTAAATTTGTAGTTTTTTTTATTTCCAACATTAAATTCAAGACAATGGCGATTTTTAAAGAGGGGTATACAAATGTATATAGAAATAATTATTAGTACCATTTTTTGATCATACTGTACTTCATAAAAATTTAAATCTTGGTCCAAAACATCTCTGGTCATTTGCTTTTGTAAATTTGTAGTTTTTTTATTTCCAACATTAAATCGAAGACAGTGGCGATTTTTAAAGAGGGGTATAAAAATGTATATAGAAATAATCATTATTACCCTTTTTTGATCATACTGTACTTCATAAAAATTTAAATCTTGGTCCAAAACATCTTTGATCATTTGCTTTTGTAAATTTGTAGTTTTTTTTATTTCCAACAGTAAATCTAAGACAGTGGCGATTTTTTAAAGAGGGGTATAAAAATTTATAAAGTAATAATCATTAGTACCTTTTTTGATCACCATGTACTTCATAATAATTGAAAATTTTGTCTAAAATATCTTTAGTCGTTTCGTTTTGTAAATTTGGGGTTTTTTAAATCCGATATTAAATCTAAGACAGTGGCGATTTTTTAAAGAAGGGTATAAAAATGTATATAGAAGTAATCATTAGTACCATTTTTTGATCACTCTGTAATTTATAGAAATTAAAAACTTGGCCCAAAACATTTTTGGTCATTCGGTTTTGTACGGTTTTTTTAATTCAAATATTAATCTAAGACAGTGGCGATTTTTTTTTAAGAGATAAGATTTTTTATAGGAATATCCATTAGTATCCTTTTTTGATCACCCTGTACTTCATACAAATTCAAAATTTGGTCCAAAATTTCTTTTGACGTTCGTAAAATAAAGTTATCTAAGTAGGTCAAAAATCAATATTCAAAAATCCAAAGTATTAAAGTTAATACATATTAACAAAACTGCAGTTAAGTTATTGGACTAACGGCCCTTAATATGACGATATAAATTTTTGCCAGTGGCGTTCGAGTTGGGCATGGCCGAATATTTTGTTCAAAATTTTCTGCGAATGACCATTGCTAGATCGAATTTTGCATCATCGAAATATTGTAGCATCGAAAAGTTGTTGAATCGAAAATCGCTCTTCGGATCGAAATATTGTTGGGTCAAAAAATAAAACGTTTTTATGACATATATTCATTTTTTGTTAACTACTAGCTTTTAGCCTTTATGTGGTTGTAACCTTACTGTAATTTTTATATATCTGATTTTTTTATTTTTTATTAATCTTTTCTTCCTCTTTCTTTCCATCTCTGTCTCTATATTTTTTTAAACGTTGCGGCGAAAGCGATACAATGGAAATTGTTTGTTTTTTATTAAAAATAAAGATATTATTATTATTAATCCACCCCCACATGCTAAAATACATCTGAAATCAATCAGAATGAAAAAAGTAAGAAAGTCTTTGCAAATGTTAATCAAAATCACACACTTAACCACACTCAGAGAGAGACAATTGTCAAAATTTTGAAAAATTCTCCTCTTTGAAAAAAGTTAAATATTTACGCGTCAGGTCAAGTAGGTAGTTTTACTAAAAAAAAAAATGTACAATATTTTCAAATAACTTCAAGGTACATTTTAGCTTGTATCAACATACCATATGGTGCAAAATAAAATCGTTAACACACAAACTATTAAGACCATACAAAAAAACAAAAATTAACTAGAAAAAACATCACTATACAATTTTTTTGGTAGGTTTAAAATTCAGTTTAATACATTCTATTATCGTTTTAAAGAGATTTATGTTATTGGATCACCCGTTATATATGCTTTATAAACTTCGTTAAATATAATTTTCCATTTTGCTCTAATTCTCCTAAACCATCGGTCCTGATGATCATATATCATCCAAGTTCCCTAAAGCTTAATTAATTTATATGATATTCATACCGGTCTATAATTGAAAACAAACTGAGAATGAAACACTATATAGGGAGGTTAAAGTAAAGACTTCATTACTTACTTTAAACAAGTATCTGCCACAAATTTAATATTTAACTTTGGAGATCAGATAATGTTTTAAGTGAAAATTTTTTATCAAAGTTAGCGAGTCATAAAAAATAATTCAAAATCAAAAATAACGTATTTACTAGATGCAAAGTACAAACGAAAATTTCTCGTTACAAAATGTTCTCATTGCAAATATTCTCATTATAAAAGTTCTTATTACAAATGGTTTTAATTACAGAAATTTCTCGTACAAAAAGTTCTCATTACCAAGCATTTTTATTACAAAAAGTTTCATTATAAAAAGTACTTATTACAAAATGTTCTCATTACAAAAAGTTCTTAATATAAAAGTTCGCATTACAAAAACTTTTCATTACAAAAAGTTCTTACAGACAATAATAAATCCGAAAGGTTATCCATATCACAAATGTGGTCCAAGTTTTAAGGAAATAAAGCACAAATTTAGTTATCACAAGAATTTAATGTAAAAACAAGAAGGGAACTAGTTTCGGTATGAATCTATCATCAGGTCTATAGATACAAACCTTCAATAGTTTAAAAACAATAATATATGAAAAAAACCACATTTACCATAATTTTAGAACTGATTTAGGGAAAATAAAAGTTGGTTCACCAATTGTGAAACCGCATGTGGTACTTGAAAAAAAGCGGGGTGGGGTATTTTATACTTTTTTTTATTATTCTTTTTTTTCCCGATTTCTATATTCGCATTAATTTCTATATTCCCTACAATTTCTGCTTTTCCTAAAATTTTTAAGTTCCCCATAATTTTTACATTTTTCATAAGTTCTACATTTCTCACATTTTCTACATTTCTCACATTTTCTACATTTCCCACAATTTCTATTCTCACCACAATTTAGTCAATCCCCAGAATTTCTATACTTTTCACAATTTGTACATTCCCCACAATTTCTCATATTTTTTACATTTCCCGCAACTTTTATAATTCCCACAATTTCTGCCTTTCCCACAATTTCTGCCTTCCCCATAATTTTTACATTCTTCTTTTACTTTTTCCGCAATTTTTACCTTCCCCACAATTTTCAGCTTCCCGTTAATTGCTGCCTTTATTGCAATTTGTAACGTCAACACTGTTTCATCGTTTTCTTACAATTTAGACCTGCTGCAATTTTTACCCTTCCAACAAATTTTGTCCTCTCATAATTTATGATGTATTTTTACTATTTTACAATTCCTACATTTCCTGAAATTTCTGCATTTATCACATTTAAAGATTCCCCACAATTCTACATTCCTTATAATTTAATCATTCCCCATAATTTTCACTTTGCTCACATTTTATTTATTTCCCTTAATTTCTGCATTCAACACAATTTCCACACCCCCTACAATTTCCTCACCCCACAATTTCTACATTTCCTATAATTTCTTGATTTGCCCGCAATTTTTACTTTCTCTGCAATTTTTACCTAACCCGCAATTTCTAACTTTACCATAATTTTCACCTTCCGCCCAATTGCTACTAATGGCATATTTTCTAGTGTCACCACAATTTGATTGCTTTCCCACAATTTTGACCTGGTCCAATTTCTACCCCTCCATCAATTTTTATCTTTTGACTCTTTCTACCTTCGTGACAATTTCTATATTTACCGCAATTTTTGAACTTCCCATAATATTTACATTCGCTATAATTTTCTCATTCCCTATAATTTCCACATTTCTCACAATTTAGCTGGTTACCATAATTTCTTCATTCATCACAATTTCTATACTCCTTACAATTTCTATAATTCCTGCATTTCCCAATTATTCCTTCCCTACAATTTTTACCGTTCACACAATTTTTACTGACCGCACAATTTTTACCTTCCCCGTATTTTTGTCTTTCCCACAATTTTTACCTTCCTGCAATTTTTACCTTCCCGCAATTTTTAGGTTCCCCGCAGTCTTTACCTTGCCTGAAATTTTTACATTCCCCGCAATTTTTACCTTCCCTCCAAATGCATCCTTCGCTTATTTTCTAATGTCAATACACCCTTCCAACAATTTTTTTCTTTGACTCTTTCTACCTTCCTCACAATTTCTACATTCCCTACAATTTCTGCCTTCACCACAATTCCTACATTCCCCATACATTTCCATTAAATTCTACATTCTTAACAATTTCTGCAATCTTCACAATTTCTTCATTATCCACAATTTTTAATCTCTTCACAATTTCTACATTTTCACGGAATTTCCAATTTTGTTTTTACTACAATTGTGAGTTTTTTTTCCTCACATTCAATTTTCCTTATAGTTTTTTTTTCCATAAATTAATTTTTCCTACAATTTCCTTTTGTTCCATAATTTAATTGCCCTTATAATTTCTGTTTTTCATCTTAAATTCCTTTCTTCCATCTAATTTATTTCCTTTTTCGAACAACTCATAATTTTTCTTTAAAATTTCGATGTCCTCATATTTATCTCCAAAATTTTGTTGTTTTTCGCTATAATTTATTTTTTTCTACATTTTGTAACAATTCGGTTGTCTCTTATTTCTATTTTTTACTGACAAATAGTTTCTTCTCAATTTTGTTTTCGTGTATTTTTTCCTCCACATAATTTCCTTTTTATCCACAAGTATGATTTTTTCCATAAATACGATATCGATAATTTATTGAAATTAGTTTTTGTTTATTTTCTTACTTCATCTTCTGTCAATAATAGGGGTGATCAGGATCAAAAAGGTAAAAGGCTCAAATAATTGGTTCAAGGGACTCAAGGCCTAAATATTTTTAAAAATGCAAATATTTTAACATGGGTAGTACTAAGGAGTAAAGAGTTTTTTAAATATCAACAATTTAATATAAAAATTTTAACTAATAATAATTCTAAAATTATAGTGTGTTTATAAAAATGAGTCACACACAATTTAGAAAATTTACTATGATTATAATAAATTTGTTGTAAACGATAAATATTTAATTTAATATTTAAAGTTGTGAAAAAACATATCCAATTTCAAGATTTCTTCGATTTACTGTAAATTGGATTTAATAACAAAATATAATTAAATTCGGGTTAAAAATATACTAATGTTTGAGCTTATTACCAAGATTCAATAATTACCCATTTTACAAGAAATTTATAAGAGCTTTCTTAGTTTAAATGAACATTTACTTCCAAGCATTTTTTTGCAAAAATAAACTTTTTATGAAAACATAATTTACGATTTCCGGTAAAATGATTAAAAAAATATATTAATACATCAAAGAAATTTTTCTTTTGATAAGATATTTGCTTTTCATTAAAAGATATTAAGAATGTTTTATTCAATATTCAAAACTCTAATTTTTGCAATTTTATTTCTTTTGATTTTTTTTTTGAACAAATTTTATTGGTATGTCTTATTTATTAGATGAAACAAAACCTTTCATAAATATAATCTTAATTTTTATTTGCAACAACTCAATTCGAATTAGAGCAAAAATTTCATTAACTTTATATTCCGTTAATTCGTTGTCGTAGTCTATCCATTAAAATGTCAACAGACATTATTCAATTTGGATGCTTTTAAAAGGGAAATCAACTTAAAAAAAGATCCTAAAAGTGTTAGTCAAGCACAAACTTTTGAGAAATTTTAATTGCAGAAAAGACTTTTTAACTCTCGTTAATTATACTAAACCTTTATTTTTTTGTAATATAATTTTATTATTTTTTGTTAATCGTTGATATGACCCTGTTGAATAAAACGCAAACTGCATAGTACCATATTTTCGATAAAGATTCCTCTTACAAAATCGATTAGGATCCTTGTTAAGTTCTTAGCCAACCTGTTTATTAAATCTTCCTACAGGCAATTCAAATAGTTTTTGTTTTTTACTGGGGTTTTCACGAAGCAACGTGAGATTTTCCTGCCTTCTTTCCACGTTCAAGAAACGATGTCGAAAAAAGTATCAATATTGATAATAATGAACTAAAACAAAACAAAAAATATTCACATAGTCATACAAAATAATTAAATCGAGTCCTCCAGCGCAGTAGATAGATTTTCCTAGAGTCGTATCGATTAATCGAAGTTCGTGAAACAAATTTATCGATTATCTACCAAACTCGATATACTTAAGTCGCCAATCGAGTCTCGTGATCCGACTGCTGGTTCACTTCTTTATATATTCTAAAGAAATTACTCAATGACCATAACCTTACAGTAATTGGAACCATCAGAAAAAATAAAAGGAAGTTTTCTCAACCTGTTGTATGCCTGGCCCGGAATATACCAGTACTAAAGGGGTTGTAGATACTGTTGATAAATTCACTGCAAGCTACAACTGTTCCAGAAACATGCGCAGATGGTCAATTGCCATTTTCTACTCCCTCTGGAATATAGTTGGAATTAATTTGCAAGTGATTTATGTTTCAAACAACCTACACATAACAGTTTTGAGATAATTAGCCAATTCGCAAGTATATTCTGCGATGAAGAATATTTCTCGAAGCCTACGATTGGTATTGCAAGAACTTTTGGTGTTAATATCGAACCTGATATCCCACAGGAAGATGTGCCTACTATACATCGAAAAAAAATTGCAGAACTCGTTTTCAATGCTTATATTCGCAATAAATATGCTTATAAATATGCTTAGAGGGAGCATATTATTGGGGTTTGCTAAGAGTGTCAAGAAAATACACTAAACGAATTTTGAAAATGTTTGTGTCACTTTTTTTATATTAAAAAAGTTATATTTTTGTTTAATTTACAGATTGTATTATTACCAGTTTTTATTGACTCAAAAAATTTCAATGATTTTGTTTTTTTCGGAAAAATGTACTTCATTTTACTTTCCCGACCCATCTCCGAGAAGGGAAAGTGTTGTGAACGAGCTAAAAAAAATTTCGAGATAAAGATAGAAATATCCATTTTCAAGTCACCTGAGATGAATATGACCATTTCCAGATGGAAGTCTGTCTGTCTGTCTTTGTGTATTCTTCCACTATAGATGCCACACGTTCAATCCGATTTAGCTGAAATTTGGTATATCGGTTTGAGTTACCCGTCGGAAGAACCCGATAGTTTTTGTACGACATCTGTCAAACGGAAGTGTCACTATCAAAAATTGTCAGAAGCAATATGTCACGGAATTTGACTTGCAATATGTCATTTGAAAGCCCTTGAAAAACTTTATTCAGAACAGTCAAAATTATTTATCCAACTGTCACCTGTCAAAAATTAAAAAATATTAAATATCTGAAAAAGTATACTCCGGAAAGTTTTTGGCGACCAACCGGTTTTTTTAAATTTTTATAGATTTTTTATTAAAACTTTTGAAATTTTTACAAAATGTTGAAATTTTCACATTTTTAAAATTTTTGAAAAAATTTACACATTTTCCATTGAAATTTTTAAATATTTTTGATCAAAGTTCTTGAAATTTTTGAAATATTTAGAGATTTCTTATTGAACATTGACATTTTTACAAAATTTTGAATTTTTGACATATTTTTAAAATTTTTAAAAAATTTGGATTTTTTATTAAAATTTTTTAAATTTTTATTATAGTTCCTGAAATTTTTTATTAGTTTTTGAAATTTTTGAAATCTGGATTTTTTTATTGAAATTTTTGAAATATTTAGAGATTTTTTATTGGAATTTTTTAAATGTTTATAATTTCCTGAAATTTTTGATTACAGTTCTTGAAATTTTTGAAATCATTACAAAATCTATAAATTTTTACGTTTTTAAAATTTTTAAATTTGAATTTTTTATTGAATTTTTTTAAATTTTTATCATAGTTCCTGAAATTTTTTATCAAAGTTCTTGAAATTTTTAAAATCTGGATTTTTTTATTGAAATTTTTTAAATTTTTATCAAATTTAATGAAATTTTTGATCTCATTTTTTGAAATTTTTGAAAACTTTACAAAATCTGGAACTTTTTACACGTTTTTAAAATCTTTATAGAATTTTTATTGAACATAGACATTTTTATAAAATTTTGAATTTATTACATATTTTTGAAATAAACATTTTTGATTGAAATTTTTGTCATAATTCCTGAAATTTTTGATCAAAGTTATTGAAATTTTTGAAATCTAGATTTTTTTATTGAAATTTTTAAAACATTTAGAGATTCTTAATTGAAATTTTTTAAATTTTTTTATCATAGTTCCTGAAATGTTTGATCACAGTTCTTGAAATTTTTGAAATCTTTATAAAATCTGGAACTTTTTGAAAAGTATTGTGAACGAGCTAAAGATGGAAATATCCATTTGAGGTTACCTGAGATGATTAAGACCATGTAAAGATGAAGGTCTGTCTGTGTGTCTGTCTGTCTGTCTGTCTGTCTGTATTCTTAAACGATGGACTCCACACGTTTAAGTCGATTGAGCTGAAATTTGGTAAATGGGTTTGGGTTACCCCACTAGTTTTGTACGACATCTGTCAAACGGGAGTATCACTGTCAAAAATGACCGAAGCAATATGTCACGGAATTTGACTTGCAATATGTCATTTAAAAGCCCTTGAAAAACTATTCAGAACAGACAAAATAATTTCTCCACCTGTCACCTGTCAGAAATAAAAAAATGTCAAAATTTAAAACTTTAAAACATTTTTTCTTTTTCTAGTCATTCATTGTATTGTTAAAAAGTCTCTATACGTAATTTTTGAAAATTAGGTTTCACTATATTTTTAGACCGACGCGATTACTCACGTCTCAAAATTTGACGCAACTAGTGGAAGGTTAAAGATTTTGTACATTTTTTATAAAAATAAACCGCATTAAAATATTTTTGTGTTGAACTAAATGAATTATTTTTAAATCCAATTGTGCAATTTTGATTACTTTATTAATTTAAATTCCAATGCAAAAAATTGTCAAATCGAATTACACAAAACGTTTATAGAGTTTAATTTTTAAATTAAAATCTGTAAACCAATCAAATGTTTTAATTTTGAGTTGGCACCAACATATATGATTGAAAATCAGGTATAGGAAATGAAAATGAAATAAAACTTTGAACTGTAAATAACAAAATGAGATTTATGATGTCTTAAGTTACAAAATTCTTGTCAACTATCCAATTTCGAAAGAAGCCAATTTATTCCCAAATTGAATTTTGCGAACAGTTGTTTTAAGAAATAAAAGGGTATAGGGAAAACTATTATTGTAGTCAAAAAATGTCTTGTAAAATACATGCTTTCCAGTTTTCAAATTTATTTTCTAGCCCAAAAAAAAAACTTTACAAGGAACGTTTTGAAATATGATCCAATCTAAAAAGCCATTTTTACCATCAATCAATCATCTTTCATCCCTATTTATTTGTTTTATAACGCTAAGGTTGAATATAAAGAAAGCGAGGTCAATAAACATTGTGGCGATAAAACTGTTTGTTTGCTGTTAGAATAATCCATAGGCGCGGAAGAGTGAATGAGACTTTCTTGTGTAAATGAAACGATAGGAGTGCCTGTCAGGCTTGCTATCCGTCACGAAAAAAAGGGATACCTCGTTTAAAAATAAATGATACCCTGTTCATGTATTTTTGTGAATAGGCTAAATAAATAAGAATATTTTACTTCCAAAGTCCCTGTTAAGTTTAAAGTAATATTTCAAAAATATTAAAAATACGAATTATAAATACTCATACCACATAAATTTATTTTTTAGTTAAACAAGATTAACTTGGCGGCGACATGTTTCGGCCACAACGATGGCCATCATCAGGTCTACAATACAAATTATAAAATTTTATTAACAATATAACATAATCAGAGAAGGGTTACTTACAGAAAAAAAAAGTAGAAATTGTACATGATATTAAAATTTTGGTATGAAAAAGTCACATTGTAAAAATATTATAAAAATTTGATAAACCTTATGAACCTCCCAAAGTAGAGGATCAAATTTCACAAAAAAACATCAAAATATAAAAATCAAACAATAACCTGAACAACACAAAAATTAAAATAAATAGTACATCACTATTCCCTAGATTCACCTAATACTATTTTAATTTTTCATGTACCTCAACTTATCCCAAATACATCTCACATGTTTACCTCTTTAAGCGTTATGCTAAAATTTTAAATTATTGATTATATTGGCCTGAAGATGGCTTTTTAAGCCAAAACTAGTCGCCGCACAGTGACGCGAAGCGCCACTGTACCACCCAAATTGACATACTCCACTTGGGCTTGGGTCGTTAGAGGTGATTTATTTTTTAAATGTTCGTCATAAAATTCCCCATCGATCCCTCTTTCTCAATTTTTGCTTCGGGTCTTCATTTTTGCGGAATTTGACTCCAAAAATGGGTTTGCATGGAAAAAACTAAATTTTTCGCACAAAAATGACCCTACGAACACGAGATTGAGATTTTACCGGACTTTTTTATGAGGAAATGCTCGTTGTGGAAAACCCTACAAGTATATCCACTTAGAATTCGGGGAGAAATTTTCCGTTGCCCTTAAAATGGTCACAATCATCCAAACATTTCAGTAGAACGATTTCTGATATGTGAAAATTTTTGGATGATTGTCTCCATTTTAAGAGTAACGGAAAATTTGTCCCCGAGTTCTAAGTGGATAGTCTTGTAGTGTTTTTCAAGACGAGCATTTCTCCATAAAAAAGTCCGACAAAATCTCAATCTCGTGTTCCGTAGGGTCATTTTTGTGCAAAAAATATAGTCTTTTTCCATGCAAACCCATTTTTGGAATCAAATTTCGCGAAAATGCAGACCCGAAGCAAAAATCGAGAAAGAGGGATCGATAGGGAATTTTATAAAGAACATTTAAAAAAAAAATCACCTCAAACGGCCCAACCCTAAGGAGCGTACATCAATTTGGGTGGGTGCGTCGCCCTTAAAATTTATAATATATTATGGTACATGATTTTGACTTTTATTTCGTTCAAGAAATTATGTACGTTTTCATTGATTTTAACATAATAGTAAAATTCTGGATTTTGCACAACTTATTCTTAATCTCAGTTTAGTTGTAGTGGGTGTTTAATTCCAAACTAAGTTTGGCTAGTCGATTGGCAATTCACCCTTTATGGTAGTGGTAGTTTTTCATATCTGCTCCAACACCTTCCAGTTGGAGCTGACCAAGAATTTTCCATCGAAATGTTGGAAAAGATGTAATCATTTCTCTAGTTTTCGCTCTAATTTTTTAATTATACCGTTATTTCTAACGCTATTATGGCATAACGCTCCAGTCTTCCGAGTTTCATTCGATTACTTTTTCTTGAACCTTGGAAGAAGTGATTGATCAGAAGAAATGTGATTGTCTTTGAAATTTTCTTTATGTTCTGGATTTGGTTTTTGAATCTCTGATTTTTTTTATTGACAAACTGAACTCATCTTCATTCTCTAAACCTCCTCTGGCCAGAAATATAATATAAAAAAATTACACTTAAAGCCTATTTTTACCTCGTAATTTAAATTTAAAGAAACTGGAAAGAGTCTACGTTGGCCTGACCCAGTTATAGGGAATTCAACGAGTTAGAGAGAGAACGTATCTATCTTCGTTACTATTGGTCCAAATTCAAATTTGAAAACGGTGCTTTATTTAAAATGTGACGTAGAATAAATACATAATGAAAAATTTTGCGCAAAAGCACCGCCAAAAAGGCATTAGCATAGGAAATAAAAGAGGAAGCTGACAGGGTAGAAGTGTCTGACTGACCTGAAGACCAGACCAGACGCATCTAAACATTTAGCAAAAAATCAGGGCAGTAATAATAATAATGTGACGAATCAAACTTCAACCATTCTAACTTAACAAGGATCGATTCGAAATCACGAGTTCTTGTAGTGGTGTGGTAGTCAAACTCAGGTCAGGTTTTGGAGTCTAGTCGTATTTATCCGAATACCGGAGTATTCGAATACCAGATTATTCGATTCTTAAAAGTATTCGAGTACAGAGTATTCGATTCTTAAAAGTATTCGATTCCGCGTATGACAGCATAATCTGATTTCTACTACGCTAGTGCCTTTTTGCCGTTGCTTCTGCTCATGATTTGGTCATTTTAAATGTTTTCAGATTTCAGTTTGGACCAATAGTATCGGTGATAGATACGTTCTCTTTTTAACACGTTGAATTAACTAGACCTGGATCAGGCCAACGTAGATCTACTAACGGGTTTTTTTTTGCTGTAAATAAAGTTTCAGCAGGTCTTTGCCTCTTTTTTGGTAACCTTTAATGAAACCTACGACATGACAAGAATTAAAGCATTGTTTAACTTTTATGGAAACAATTTTTAATACATCAGACATAATTATATTCCGGTTTTCATCAAAATTTGTTCTACTTGGTATCGAACTCACAGAAAATATTTGATTACATCAAAAAACGGTAGTAATAATTCAGTTGGTTAACCAAATATATAACAATCGTTTCTTGTTCTTCTTGATATTTTTTGATTACGATAATCCTCCGAGTGCGTTGTCGTTGGATTTAAAACAAAGCTCGCTTAAACGCTGAACGGAAATGGGATTGGCTTGATTTGATCAGGGATGCACTAAGATGCAGGCAATTACACAAAACTCTTTGTCTCAAAACAATTAAAAACAAAAATATGCCACATTTTTCTAATTCAAAATATTTAAATAATTTTTGTTAGAAATTTGTTTTTATTAATATTCAATTACAAGATAAAAACAATAAAATTAAAAAGTAATAAATATAGTGGGGACATTTTTTTCTTATATTTTTATTTATAATTACTACATATTTGAAAATTTGGACATATAAAAATACATTGAGTCATATATAGTCTTTTTATTTAGTTTATGTACTTTTTTTAATTTTTGTTTAGTTACTAAAATTTATTATTATTTTTATATTTTAATTTAAGATTTCCGCTTGGTAGAAGCTTCTGGATTATATGCTGACGTTTTTGGAAAGTACAGGTAAGTTTTTCAAAATTTATATTTCACAAAAAATTTTAGACATTTAAATCTTTAAAAAAATTTATTTCGTAATAAATATTTTTATTGACCGTTGCGTTTATGTCGCTTGTGACATCTCGACGTTAAATACCAATAAAGAAAAATTATCACTTTTTATCCAATAATATAATATTATAAATTTTAGTTTGGTTAATTTTTTTAGTAAACGCTATTGATTGCTTTAAATATAATGGGGAGTTCAACTTGAAATATTAGCCCACCTTTTTCTTTTTATGAAAAAATCGGTTTTTCTTTTTTTTTCTTTAATATAACATGAAAAAACTGATATTTAAAAATTACTGCATCTATGCAACTTTAAGTGCGAATACGTCACTTATGTGCAATAGCTGCATTATGATATTAACGTAGGCCAGTTTCTGTTGCTAAAATCGAATATTTCAAATATAGATGACTTTTGTTTATAAAGCGTTGTTTGGTCAATGTGTTTTTAATAGTGTTTATTTTACCTCCGACGGGCCTACCCACTAAACCTCCCCTGCCGGTAAACTCTTACCCCATGGTATCGTCTCTCGACATTCGTCATAGAGCAAGGCCATGTCCTACGTTACTACGTTACTATCTACCGTGTTGCTCGCTCTCGTATTTCCTCTCCTCCTCCTCCTTGCTCTTCATGATCCCACCCACCATACTTCTTATTGCCTCCCATGTTTCTTCCCCTAAGCATAATGGTTAGTATATTTTCCTCCCTAATTTCTTCTCCCACCTCCAAACCACATGTCTGCCTGCTTAGAACCCATCTAGGGCAGTGGAAGATGGTGTGCCTAACATCGTCATATTCACCGCAATAGTGGCACTCATCGGCATCGCTTTTGCCTCTATCTACCTTATACAAACTGGGAGTGATTTTATTCCAAAAAGTTACAGTGAGAAGCGGGATGTTAGTACTAATATTCCGCACTTAGTCACTTAATCAGGAACGCTTGTGCACAGCACTTATGTAACAAACAGCAAATTATTACCTTTTCTCGTTAAAATAGTCGTTATCTTTATCTAACAGCGGAATCGAATATCTATTTATCTCTCTCGACAGTGGATAGGTCAAAGTTTTCATCTTTATCCAACTATCATATAATGGTTTTCTCTATCTTTGTCTGTATAATTGAGATTAAACAGCTGTTTTTCATTCGTATTCTCTTCTTTACACGTTTGCAGTTAATGGCTTGACGGTAACTTCATTGCACATGACGTCACGATTGTAATGGTGACATTCTAATAATTAGAAATTTGAATTTTTAAATTACTTTATTCTATGATAATTAAACTAATTAAATGATTAATTCTAACTGTTATTAAAGAAAAAACGTGATGTTATATTTTTGTTGAACTCCCCATTGTTATTAGGTTTTTCCCAAGGGATTTTTAAATGTGTAAATTTTTATGTATAACTTATGGTATGACAATTATTTGACAATGATATTTTACGTCAAGAATTATGTTTGCTTCTTATTTTTCCTTTTCTATTTTATGAAATTTTAACACAACTTTAGTATGACTGCTTCTTATTAGACAAAACAATACCCGAGGTTGGCTGCCTGTGCAGTTTTTTGAGATTTCATAGATTTCTTTGGTTGCCTTTCATTGTCGCTGCTAAATATTGTTCGATTACTGCGTTACTAGACATTTTGCATCCATAGCCAAATGGAACCATCAATAATGAGTAAATGGGGCCCGAACGTCATAGCATATTTTTATTAACAAAAACAAGTTATATAAAAAATCGTAATAAACCGTAAAATTGGGAATGGGTGAGGAAAGAGTGGAGCGACGATGGGGTGAGGGGAGTGTCCAAAATTGGTGATTATAACCAGGAACCATAATTACAACAACAGGAACCATAATTAAAGAATTTTAAAGAATGATCCTTTTTTTACGATTTTTTACGGTTTTTTTTACCAATTTTTTACGATTTTTTATGATCTTTTACGGATTTTAAAAAAATTAGGAAAGAGGAAAAAATCGTAAAAAAACCGATAAAGTCATTAAAAATCGTCAAAAATCGTACAGAATCGTAAAAAATTGGTAAAAAAACTGGTAAAAAGTGGTAATATTTCGTAAATAATGCTAAATAATCGTAAAACATAAATATTTGTAAAAAATCGTGAAAGATCATAAAAAAATCGTAAGAAATCATAAAAAAATCGTAGAAATCGTGAAAAATCGTAAAAGTCGTAAAAAATCGTAAAAAATGGTAAAAAATCGCTAAAAAACAAGTAAAGAGACGTAAAATTTCGTAAATCATGATAAATAATCATTAAACATCATAAAAAATTGTAAAAAATTGTAAGAAATTGTAAAAAATTGTAAGAAATTAAAAAAAATTGTAAAAATCCTTAAAATTGGGATTGGGTGGGGGAAGAGCGGAGCGATGATGGGGTGAGGGGAGTGTCCAAAGTCGGTAATTATATTTCATCATAATTCGAGTATAACAGAAAAAAAAAGTGGAATTCTCCATTTTTTGCATTTTTTAGCGAATTTTAAAAAATGATCCTCTTTTTTTCGAAGCGCCATATCGCCGTACCGAATTGACTTACAAAGAGTTATATTTTTGTTGACCAATAAAGTGCAGTATTGCAAAAAAAAACCATTGTCAAAATGTTTTTTTGAATGTGCCATTTGTTTAATTCTAGTTATTCTATTTTTTGAAAATTTCATTTTACTATATTTTTGGGGACTAAATATGGTCTGTAAGACCGACGCTATTACTCACGTCTCATACTTTGACGCAACTACTGGAAGGTTAATTTATATTATCTAACCTCCAACTAACATCCTTTTATGTTTAAATAATTAATTATTTTCACTAATAAAATCAACTAAATCTCATTCAACTCAACAACTTAACATACTAATGTATTGTTTATTTGTCTAACAGACTTTGAAAGTTAAAAAAAAAATCAATCTAAACAACCTACAGGTGCGAGCCACTGTTTACTATTCAGGCTAAAAGTGAAAAAACCGTTTACAAATTGTGCATATGTGCCGGGCATATGTTCATGATCTGTTTGACTTTCAACCTTGCAGAGAAAAGTTTACGTTAAAGCTTACTCATAAAATTACCAATTTACATAGCTTTGAACTTGGAAACTCTAATTTTATGTTTATAAAGGTACTAATTGCTTTCAGAGTATAATTATGTTTTGCAATTTATATTTATTTTTGTAAAGTTAAACAAGTCACAAATAATAATTGTTATGAAACGAACAAAACAAATTTCTTTTCTACTAATCATAATTATAATAAGCGTGCTGATTATTTTTTTACTTTTCCGACCCGAGAAGGGAAAGTATTATGAACGAGCTAAAAAACAATTTCGAGATAAAGATGAGATGATTAAGACCATTTCCAGATGGAAGTCTGTCTGTCTGTGTATATTATTCCACGATAGAGGCCACACGTTTATTCCGATTTAGCTGATATTTGGTATATCGGTTTGACCCGTCGGAAGAACCCATTAGTTTTTGTACGACATCTGTCAAAAATTGACACAAGCAATATTTCTCGGAATTTGACTTGCAATATGTCATTTGAAAGCCCTTGAAAAACTCTATTCAGAACAGTCAAAATTATTTCTCCAACTGTCACCTGTCAAAAGTAAAAAATATTAAATATCTGAAAAAGTATACGCGGATACTCATCGGGAAAGTTTTGGGGCGACACAACCGGTTTTTTAAAATTTTTATAGATTTAAATTTGCGAATAATAGGAAAAATATGGAAAAATATGAAATTATTTTGAAAAAAAAAATATTTAAAAAAGATAGATAAAATCGAGATAAATACAGAAATATCAGGAAAATATGCAAATATACGCACAAATAGTGAAAAATAAAGGAAAATAACGAAAAGAAGTATAAAAATAGGAAAAGGATAGATAATAATAAGGACAAATCAGGAGAAATAGAGAAAAACAGAAAAAATTATGAAAAACAGGAAAAATAGGAAGAAATAGGAAAGAAAACAAGCAAAGCTCCATAGTCCAGTACTAAAGAGACTCCGTAGTATGTCAATATGTTATTTGAAATCCCTTGAAAAACTCTATTCAGAACAGTCAAAATTATTTCTCCAACTGTCACCTGTCAAAAATAAAAAAATATTAAATATCTGAAAAAGTATAAGTGGATACTCGTCAGGAAAGTTTTTGGAGTGACACAATCGATTTTTTAAAATTTTTATAGATTTTTTATTAAAACTTTTGAAATTTTTACAAAATCTTGAAATTTTCACATTTTTAAAATTTTTGAAAAAATTTACACATTTTTCATTGAAATTTTTATCAAATTTCCTGAAATTTTGGATCTAAGTTCTTGAAATTTTTGAAACCTACAAAATCTGGAAATTTTTACACATTTTTTAAATTTTTATAGTTTTTTTTATTGAAACTTTTGAAATTATTACAAAATCTTGAATTTTTACACATTTTTAAAATTTTTGAAATATTTGGATTTTTAATTGAATTTTTTTTAATTTTTATAACAGTTCCTGAAATTTTTTATCAAAGTTCTTGAAATTCTTGAAATCTAGATTTTTTTATTGAAATTTTTTAAATTTTTATCAAACTTCCTGAAATTTTTGATCTCGGTTCTTGAAATTTTTACAAAATCTGGAACTTTTTACACGTTTTTCAAAATCTTTATCGAATTTTTATTGAACATTGACACTTTTACAAAATTTTGATTTTTTTACATATTTTTAAAATTTTTGAAATATTTACACAGTGTTGATTCAAATTTTTAAAATTTTTGTCAAAATTCCTGAAAGTTTTTATCAAAATTCTTGAAATTTTTGAAATCTAGATTTTTTTATTGAAATTTTTAAAACATTAGAGATTTTTAATTGAAATTTTTTGAATTCTTATCATAGTTCCTGAAATTTTTAATCGAGGTTCTTGAAATTTTTGAAATCTACAAAATCTGGAAATTTTTACACGTTTTTAAAATTTTTATAGTTTTTTTATTGAAACTTTTGAAATTGTTACAAAATCTTGAATTTTTACCCATTTTTAAAATTTTTAAAATATTTGAATTTTTTATTGAAATTTTTTTATTTTTTATCATAGTTCCTGAAACGTTTTATCAAAGTTCTTGAAATTTTTGAAATCTACATTTTTTTATTGAAATTTTTGAAACATTTAGAGATTTTTTATTGAAATTTTTTAAATTTTGATCAAATTCCCTGAATTTTTTGAAAACTACAAAATCCAGAACTTTTTACACGTTTTTAAAATTTTTGAAATATTTACACATTGTTGATTGAAATTTTTTAAATTTTTGTCAAAATTCCTGAAAAATTGACTGAAGCAATATGTCACGGAATTGGACATGAAATATGTCATTTGAAAGCCCTTGAAAAACTATATTCAGAACAGTCAAAATAATTTCTCCACCTGTCACCTGTCAAAATTAAAAAAATGTCAAATATTTAAAACTTTAACATTAAATATGTGAAAAAGTATTCGTGGATACAAGTTGGGAAAGTTTTGGGGCGACACAACCGATTTTTTTATATAAGTTATAAAAAAAATATGTTAATTACGACCCTAATTTCGGTTTAAACGTTACTCGGGTGTTCACTAAATTTTAACCTAGAATTCCCATACTCTAGCTAGTTTATAAATTTTGAAATTGCTGTATATGCCGAGGGATTAATTACAACCATAATTAAAGGTCTAAACTTCCTAGAGATAAATTAAGAGACAATTGTGAAATGTTTCTATAAACTGATTGAGTTAATTACTTTCGGTAGTAACGTCATGTCGTAAAAGCTAAAGCAAAGAACCAGGTCAGTATTCAAAAAATTTAAAAACATTGTTCGTTTTTTTTAGATTTAGTTCGAATTATAAATTTCAACTACTCAAAATTTTCTAAATTATATAATATACAGTGTGGGCCAATTATCTTCATGCGGCTTTTTTAGTTTTTTTTTTAATTTTTTAATATATATTTGAAATTTTGGATATATTTTGAAATTATCGAATTTTTTGAGTTTCTGACATTTTATTTTATTTTTTTTTTTATTAATTTTTGCAATTTTCTAAATAATCTAATATACAGTGTGGACCAATTATCTTCCTGCGGCTTTTTTACTTTTTTAATATATATTAGAAATTTTTGGATATATTTTGAAATTATCGATTTTTTTGAATTTCTTGACATTTAATTTTATTTTTTTTTTAATTTTTTTAATTTTTAAAATCTTCAGAATTTTTTAAAGTTTTGCAATTTTCTAAATTATCTAATATACAATGTGGGCCAATTATCTTCCTGCGGCTTTTTTTTTGTTAATTTTTTTTTATTTTTTAATATATATTTGAAATTTTGGATATATTTTGAAATTATCGAATTTTTTGAATTTCTTGACATTTTATTTTATTTTTTTTTTTTTGTTAATTTTTGCAATTTTTAAAATGAAATAAAACTGTTTTATTTGGTTCAAAAATCAATACAACTAGAAAATAGTGTAATTTATATAGAGTGATTTATATTCGAGTGGCTAAAAAGTTTGTGATTTTTTGATATTATCCAAAAAAAATTTTAATTTTTGCGATCATTAAAATCTTCAGAATTTTTGAAATTTTTGCAATTTTCTAATTTTTGATACTTTTGAATTTCTTGACATTTTCAATAATTTTTTTTGTTTTGAAATCTTCGAAATGACAGTGAAAAATCGAAAGTTTATAATATTTTTGAATATTTTTTTGTCGAAATTTTTGAATTGAACGTTTTAATCTTTTTTAAAATCTTCAGAATATTTTTGAAATTTTAGAAATTTTTTGAAATCATCGAAATTTCTTGAAATTTTTTTAATTTTTTTTTGCAAATTTTAAAATCTTCAGAATTTGTGATATCTTTGCAATTTTTTAAATTTTCTAATTTAATGTTTTTTTAAATGTATGATATGGTTTTGAAATTTTTGATGTATTTTTATACTTTTGAATTTCTTGACATTTTTATTAATTTGAAATTTTCGAAATGACAGCGATAAAAAACGAAATTTTTGAATTGAAAGTTTCAACTTTTTTTTTATATTTTAAAATATTCAGAATATTTTTGAAATTTCAGCGATTTTTCAAAATGATCGAAATTTAATCTCTTGACTTTTTTATTTTTTTTTTCAATTTTTGCAATTTTTGACGTCTTCAAATTTTTTGAAATTTTTGCAAATTTATAAATTTTCTAATTTAATTTTTTTTTTTAATTTATGATATCGTTTTAAAATTTCCGATGTATTTTTGATACTTTTGAAGTTCCTGACATTTATATTAATTTTTTTCGTTTTGAAATTTTCGAAATGACAGCGATACAAATCGAAAATTTATACTATTTTTGAATATTTCTTTGATTTTTTTAAGTTTTAAATATGTCAAAGATTTTTTAAATTTTCAATATATTTTTGAGATTCTTGAAAAAACAATTATTTTTACTTTCTCGACCCACCATACGATAAGGGAAAGTATTGTGAACAAGCTAAAATAAAATTTCGAGATAAAGATGGAACTATCCATTTTGAGGTCACCTGAGACGATTAAAACATTTCCAGATGGAAGTCTGTTTGTCTGTCTGCCTGTTTGTGTGTATTCTTCCATGATAGAAGCCACACGTGTAATGCGATTGAGCTGAAATTTGGTATATGAATTTGGGTTACCCGTCGGAAGAACCCATTAGTTTTTGTACGACATCAGTCAAACGGAAGCGTCACTGTCAAAAAAGACAAAATCTATATGTCATGGAATTTGACTTGCAATATATCATTTGAAAGCCTTTGAAAAACTATTCAGAACAGTCAGAATTATTTCTCCAACTGTCATCTGTCAAAAATAAAAAATGTCATATTTGAAGAAAATCATAAGAACTGCTGCAAAAAACAAATAATTTACTTATCAATCACATCTTCGTGTAGCGATCCTCATACTCGCTTCAGCAATTCGATTTTACTTGGAAGAATATTTTCTTAACTGAAACAGGATACCATATATACTACGAAACTGTCGACGAAGTCCTAAGTTGGCACGGCATAAATTATGTACAAATGTCCTACTTCAGTTAAGTCGACAGTCTTTTGTTATTATATATAGTGAGTTATTTTGCCTCAAAACGGGCCTGGCTAAGCGAGCAACTAGGACGAATCTCTAGAGAAAGAAAAGTGGATTAATGTGTTCAAAGAAAAGAAAAGCGGCAACACCAATACGGCACACCGTGCCACGGAAAAATTAAAACTTTATTAGAAGTTTCTAAATTATGAACATTAAGCGATGATTTACTATTTTTTTATACTGTAGTTAGCCACATACTAATCTATAAAGTTAGGGTTATTCCTAACAAAAACTTATATTTACATATAGCTAATAAAAATATGGGTTGATATGGACAATTTTATCGATTAATTCCAATGAGGTTAATTTTTAAAGAAAATTATTCGAGGAAAAATCCATAATTCAAAAATAACTTTCATATGGGAAATGGGTTTTAGTCAATAAAAAAAATCACCCAATTATAGAATCAACCACGTATCGTGTTTATTTGAATTTGTCGTCATCAATAATCAAAAGTTTAAATACATTTAACGCACGTTTCGCTAACTATATTAGCATCATCAGGAATTGATAAACTAGTTTATCATCAACAATGCTGTTATTTTATTATTTTTAGTATTATTTATATATTCATACAACATATTTTGGCAAGCTTTTTTAAATTTTTGAGTACTGCATCAGTAAATTGGTAATAAAAAAGCAGTAGCGAACGCGACATCTGCGGCTTGGATTTCTATTTAAGGATATTCAGAACAAAATTTTCATCCAAAATGATTGAGGTACATGATTGGCTAAAATTCATGATAACTACATCAAGGTAGTTTTTATAAACTGGTTGCTAAGAGGAAACTAAGGGGATTGTTGCATCAGATTTTTGAAAAAAAGATGGTATATTCCTTTTCAGAGCTTTTGTTGTTTTATTCGCTAATTTTTATTGCATCTGCAATTCGTTCTTGTACCGCTGATACTGGCAGTAAAGGTCTGTTCTCTTTCTCCTTGGTGAAGTAATCTAACAAATTTAATACAAACTGCTGATTTGCTGCAGATAATATTTTTCCAAGCATTTTATTTAAAATTGCTTTCAAGTAGGAACATCTAACTTTTGATAAGACACATTAATATTTAATAAGTTTATGATGAAAAATTCAATGTAACTACGACACTGATAACACAGCCCCATAAAAAAAAGTTCATACACAAGAGAGTGACATATGTATTCCCATGTATTTTTCGACGATGAATCCGATCCCGAGCTCAGAATTTGGCATACACGTCTGGAATTGACTCCAGGGGCCGAAAATGGCCTGAAATGCGGTTCCCGGGATTTTCCCGCCCCAAGGGGTCATTTTCATTGTCCAAAATCCGGAATTTTGGCCATAAACTTTTCGAGCACAAATCCGGCTTTAGCTCCAAAATTCAGCGTCGACTTCGCCTTATCCCTGGAACCGCATTTCAGGCCATTTTCGACCCCTGGGGCCAATTCCAGACGTGTAGGCCCAATTCTGAGTTCGGGATCGGATTCAGCGTCGAAAAATACATGGGAATACATATGTCACTCTCTTGTGTATGAACTTTTTTTTTGTGGGGATCTGTAATCAAATACGAATCAAGAAAAAACATACTGTAGGGAGTTTGTACGAAGAGTGGTGAGATAAGATATAATTACGTAGATTGTTAAATTCATTTTGTAAAGATAAATGACGAGATTAAAAGTATTATTATCATCAAAAAATACAAACTCTTTGTGGTTCATATTTAACATTTTTTTTTTTTTCGATTAAAATTAGCATTTATATTTGTGACAGCGTTGTTTTAATTAAAATAAAACCACCACAACTTTGTTCTTATCTGTTTCCATGCAGGGAAGCATTTTCTTAATTGCTCCTCACAAACTCGCTATTATTTAAAACTTAAGTCAAGTGCTTAGAGATGCCACTTGAGAAAATTGCAACTTTAAAAATCTTATAAGAGCATGGGATTAGGAAGCAATTTGGTACGGTCTTGCACTAATTATCTAATTTTCTCGTTAAAGATTTTCTTGGCACTTTTTTTAAATTAAATTAGAAAATGGGAAAAATGGATTCATATATTTATACGCAATCAATAGTAAATTTCATAAAACTTCATAAAACCCTATTTAAAAAGCAATTCATAGTTATCCAGCTTTTATTCTATTAACGAAATAAAGTGAAACGAATCAATAGAAAAACAAAATTTTATTAATGCAACTAGACAACTTTTTATCGAAGTTGATAACTCTTTTATATTATCATATTTATTTTTTGTTATTTTCGTAGTAATATTCTGCTACATCCGATAATATCGTTTTATATTTAGAAATTCAGCCCCTACAATTTGACCCTTTATAATCTTTATCCTGTTGGCTTCAGCCTCTAACATACCGGTGGTCATTAACGCTTTAATACGAACTTTATCAATACAAGTCTCATGTGTAGAAAATTTTAAATTAACTTCTCAAGTCGATTAGGGAGTTTTTCGTTAAAATAAACAGATTAATGTAAATACTATAAATAACTATAATAAATAAATGAATGAGTAATAAAATCCAAAATCAAATACCACAAATTTAATAAAAATTAAAGTTGTTTTTTTTTTAATTAAATTTGTGGTATTTGATTTTGGATTTTATTACTCATCATTCAACCACATTCGAGGTTATGGATAACTTGTTGGAATTAAGTAAATAAATAGTTATTAAGTAATATTATTGAATTGTTGCAAATTGTTAAGTCCCGTTTTAGGTCCAATTTCATTTCATTTAGGTAAATGCTGTAATAACTTTAATAAGCTGCAATGAACAATAAATAAGTTCATTTCACAAATAGGAAAGGGTGCACCTTTTGTGAATATGACAAACAAATCTATACGCGGTTAGTGAGAGCAAAACAATTTATCGACCAGGTAGTTTACATAATTATATTTGATTTACTTAAATAAATAATACACACAATTCCCTTCCCCCTTTAAGAACTGACTTATGCTTTGTCTTTATGTAAGACCTCCGCTCCCGGACCCGACCGAATACCTTTCTCATTTTTAAAAATGTGTCCAATAGCCTTACTAAACTGCTTAACCGAGAGTTGACATCACAGTAAGCTTCGGCAAGTATGCTACCACATTTCATTCGGAGGTTTTCGCTATAGAATTGTGTGCAAGAGAGTTGGCAAACTATCATCTTGCCAACAAAAGTATTTATATTTTATCAGACAGCCAGGCAGCTTTAAAATCACTGAGCTAGAACCGGTTGGACTCGAAGCTGGTGTGGAACTGCATCGAATCCTTGGATCGCATTGCTACCAGTAACGGAGTAACCCTACTCTGGGTACCTGGGCATGAAGAGGTGGAGGGTAATGAAAAAGCCGTCACTCTTGCGAGAAGAGGTGCAGAATCCGAGTTCATTGGACCGGAACAATTCTTTGGCATAGCCAAAAGCAGTGCCAAAGACACTATCTGGAAATGGGCCGAAAGGAAAACTCTCCAGCACTGGAAAGATATTCCTGGGTTAGCTCACTCTGAGGCGTTTATAGTCAAAAAATGTTCAAAAAACGAAGAAATGGTTCAAAAATGCTAAAAATTGTTCAAATCGGTCAAAAAAGTAGAAACAGTTCAAAATTGCTAAGAATTGTTAGAATTTGTCAAAAAAAAGAAGAAACAGTTCAAAATCGCTATAAATTGTTCGAATTTGTCAAAAAAGAAGAAACAATTCAAAATTAATAGAAATTGTTAGAATATGTTAAAAAATGTCTAAGAAAATAAAGAAACAGTTCGAAATTGTTAGAATTTGTAAAAAAAATATTTAAGAAAAAGAAGAAAACAGTTCAAAATTGCTTTCAAAAAACGAAGAAACGGTTCAAAATAGCTAAAAATTGTATATCTGTTAAAGAGAAAACAGTTCAAAATTGCTGAAAATTTTTAGAATTTTTCAAAAAATGTTCAAAAAGCGAAGACACAGTTCAAAATTGCTAAAAATTGTCCGAATTTGCCAAAAAACAAGAAACAGTTCAAAATTGCTCAAAAGTGTTCTAAAAAATGTCAAAAATTTGTTCAAAAAACGAAGAAACAGTTCAAAATTGCTAAAAATTGTTTGAATCTGTCAAAAAAGAAGAAACAGTTCAAAATTGCCAAAATCTTTACGTGTTTTTATTAAATTTTAACTGACGTCTGAAAAGTTCTGATTTTTCATCTTTTCAAGGTGACTGCGAGAAAAGGTAAAGAATCCGAGTTAATTGGACCAGAGCCATTCTTTTGGCATAGTTAAAAGCAGTACCAAAGACACTATCTGGAAATGGGCCTAGAGCTCTCAGCACTGGAAATATATTCTTGTCTTAGCTCACGCAGATCCTAGAATGGAGTAGAAGTGATCTACGCATCCTAATTGGACTGCTTACAAGGCAATGTCGTTTGCGGTACCATCTAAAGAAGATAGGTCTGAGTCAAACATCGGACTGTCGTTTCTGCAGTGTGGAAGACAAAATGGCGGAGCATATTTTATGCTCCTGTACTACCCTGGAAATGAATAGGCTTCGTACGTTTGGTTTTGTACAGCTGGAGCCTACCGACTTCAAGGAAGCTTCACCTAAATCAACCATAGACTTAGTGAGAAGGTGTGGATTGTATGGTAAATTGTAGCCCAAAGGGGTGAGCCTCAATGGGCCTCCACTCACATTGAACCTACTTAACTGCTGGAGCTCTATAATGATATCTGGAGTCAAGAAAACTCTGTGGAGAAAATCCATCGTATTTCCATTCAAGAAATAAGTTAAATCTTCAGTCGACCTTAAATCCTACCGATCTATCCCTTTAATATGCATATCTTGTAAGATTTTGGAAAAAATAATTAAAAAAGACTCTTATGATATCTTGAGACAAAAACGAGTCATATTTACTGCTCAGTCAGGATTCAGAGAACAGCGTAACACCATGAACAACCTAGTAATTATCCAAACATGCATTAGCTAAGGCTTTCTGGAGAAGCAAAATGTCGTAGCTGCCTTTTTTGACATTGAAAGCACATTTGACATCGTATTCAAAAATTTAGTCTTTAACTGCCTTACCACGTATCAAATCTCTGGCAATACATTTTCTCGCTCAGACAAATTTTTAATAAATTATTTAAATTCCTTCCACTCTTCACCTTAATATATTTTCATTGATCCAAAATTAATAAATCGCCCCATACCCCCACGGCATATATTTATTAACAGAAATATTTGTTTTGTTTTTTTATTTATTCTATTTTTACCAGAACTCACACGTGCCTCGCTCGGCCTAAAGTAAAATCAGTGAAGTATTTATAATACATGAAATAACGCACAATATAAAACAATACCGTTTTTTTATTTGTCTAAATTTTTATCAATAATTTTTTTCGTAATATACCAAAGAGAAACCATTTTAGTTGTTCTCGTACCTCCACATCAACAAAAAGAAGAGTAGTAAATTTTAGAGCTTAATAATATTATAATAAACTATAGAAAATGTAATAGAGGAAAAGATTATCCTGAATATAAATCGCTTTTAGATAAAAATAAATAATATTTCGCAATAAAAGTATAATTTGAAAAAAAACGGTACTTTTTAGAAAATTTTTACTATCTAAATCTAAAATTCAATATAAATATTATTTCTTAAAAAATGCGAGGTTTCTAATTTTTGATGCTTTTAAACTACACATTATTTTCTACTCTATTGGTATTGATTTTTCTCTGTATTAACTAAATAAATTAAGACGAAAGTTTCGACATTGTTTTTATTGCCCATTACTGGTGTCCTAATTTAAATTACCAAATGAACCACTTATATACACAAATAATTATCAAAAAGCCATCAATAGAATGAACTCCACAAATCATTTAATCGAGACTACAGTAAAACATCTGGCAAGCCCAATTTTAACGCGAGATCCAATAGGGAAATAACTACAAATCATTTTCGTCCCAGTTTAAAACCCAACAAAAACAATTTACCAATTGATTGCTATAAATATATGTAAATTGTTGGAATTTTTTTAAAATAACTGGTTAAGAACTTAATAAATAGGTTAGCGAAATTTAATTATTATTAATGTTTTCTTTTGTTTAACATATACAGAGCTTTGAAATTAAAATGACACATTTAGTGCCATTATAAGAATAGTAACAAAAAATTATAAAAACGCAAACAACAGTACACTGTAAGCAGTCCAATTAGATCAGTTCTACTCCATTCTAAGATCTGCGTTAGCTAACACAAGAATATATTTCCAGTGTTGAGAGCTCTATAGGCCCATTTCCAGATAGTGTCTTTGGCACTGCTTTTAACTATGCCAAAAGAATGGTTCCGGTCCAATTAACTCGGAATCTTTACCTTTTATCGCAGTCACCTTGAAAAGATGAAAAATCAGAACTTTTCCGACGTCAGTTAAAAATATAACACGTAAAGACGGGCAATTTTTGGCAATTTTGAACTGTTTCTTCTTTTTTGACAGATTCGAACAATTTTTAGCAAATTTTGAACTACTTCTTCGTTTTTTGAACATTTTTTGGAACAATTTTTAGCAATTTTGAACTGTTTCTCCTTTTTTTCGAACAATTTTTAGCAAATTTTGAACTACTTCGTTTTTTGAACATTTTTTGGAACAATTTTAAGCAATTTTGAACTGTTTCTCCTTTTTTTCGAACAATTTTTAGCAAATTTTGAACTACTTCGTTTTTTGAACATTTTTTGGTACAATTTTAAGCAATTTTGAACTGTTTCTCCTTTTCTTGACAAATTCTAACAAGTTTTAGCAATTTTGAACTGTTTTTCCTTTTTTGACAGATTCGAACAATTTTTAGCAATTTTGAACTGATTCATTGTTTTTTTGAATATTTTTTGACAGATTCTAACAATTTATAGCGATTTTGAACTGTTTTTTCTTTTTTTTTGACAAATTCTAACAATTTTTAACAATTTTGAGCTGTTTCTATTTTTTGACAGATCCAAACAATTTTTAGCAATTTTGAACTGTTTCTCCTTTTTTTGACAAATTCTAACAAGTTTTAGCAATTTTGAGCTGTTTTTTCTTTTTTGACAGATTCGAACAATTTTTAGCAATTTTGAACTGATTCATTGTTTTTTGAATATTTTTTGACAGATTCTAACAATTTATAGCGATTTTGAACTGTTTCTTCTTTTTTGGCAGATTCTAACAATTTATAGCGATTTTGAACTGTACTCTTCTTCTTTTTTGACAAATTCGAACAATTTTTAGCATTTTTGAAACATTTCTTCGTTTTTTGAACATTTTTGACATTTTCTGGAACAATTTTAAGCAATTTTGAACTGTTTCTCCTATTTTGACAAATTCTAACAAGTCTTAGCAATTTTGAATTGCTTCTTCTTTTTTGACAGATTCGAACAATTTTTTAGCAATTTTGAACTTTTTCTTCGTTTTTTGAACATTTTTTGACATTTTCCATAACGGTTTTCAGCAATTACGTACTATTTCTCCTTTTTTGACAAATTGTTACAAATTTTAGCAATTTTGAATTGTTTTTTCTTTTTTGACAGATTCTAACAATTTGTAGCACTTTTCAACTGTTTCTTCTTTTTTTGACAAATTCTAACAATTTTTAGTTATTTGTAACTACTTTATCTTTTTTTAAAAATTTATTGATAGATTCTAACAATATTTGGTAGATTAATTTTAAACATCTTCTGATTATCTTGAATTTTATGTTCAATGAGCCAATTCTGAATTTCTGCTTTTTAGAGTTTTCGAAGAAGAAAAAAACTCTGCTTTTACTTTCCCGCTACTTATATCATATATACTGTAATATATAATATATATATATATATATAGAAATTTATTTTCCTAACTTTAAATTTTCGAAAACTCGAAATTACGGCAAAAATATTGCTGGTTTTCACTTGTTAATATTTACAATTTCGTATTTCTGGATGGTACACCTATGCTTCGGTCTCCACTTTTATTGTTACTTCGACGAGTTAGCACGGTATTCGTTCAATAAAATAATAAATATATTTCCTTTGTTATCACAGCAACATTGGAATGGTCGACTTGAAAGTAATTTCACTCATTTTCGGGAAAATATAAGAGGGCCTCTTATGTTATTTTTAAAACAACACTTTTATGATTTACCGCGTAGGTAAAACAATAATTTTTGGTCAAAATTGAAAAAAAAACAAGCGGTTTTAGAAATATTGGAAAAAAAAATTTTAGTAAATTTTAACAACTTGTATTCTAGAAATAAAGGTGATACGGACATATTTTCATATACAGATTTTTTCTTAAAATTATTCAAAGATTATGTTATTTTTATTAGCAACATCTGTCATGAAATATATTTTTACACAATTTATATATAAATTGAAATACGCAATTACCCATATCTAATTCCTGAAATTATCTCGTTTTACATTATTGCACTCGCAGTAAAATATAAATTAAATTGTGCTGCACATTTTCATCAAAACAAAAGTTACTCACTGTGGTTCGAATCTGTTGTATGTAGATTGACCTATTTTCTCTCATAATTGATTCACATTAGGATGATCTCATGCATATTAAACATAAATCAATTACAGGGTGTCTCATGTATCACTTTATGTATTCGTAAACGGTTTAATACGATAATTGTTATTCAGATTCATTTATCTTAAAATTGTCACTTTAGTCACTTAAAATTAATTAAACAAATGCATTTCGGTTTGTTTGACATTTTAAACAAATTTTGAGTTAAATCATTGGTAGGCTAATTTTATCTAAATGTCTCTACCTGCTTCCCTCTTGTCTCTCAATGGTGTCTCATATTTATAAACATTCAATATCTATTGATTTATGACACCATTAAAGTGGTCTGGTCCAAAAGCCCTTGACACGTCATAATAATTCCTTACCCTTATAGTTTGTTTGAAATTTTAAACATATTTTGAGTTAATTCAATGGTACCTACTGTTATACAGAGTGGCGCAGATTTCGTAAACATATTTTTTTCCAATTTTTCCTAATAGTGTTCAATTAAATTTGCGAATCCCTGTATGTAATATTAAAACTGTTTTGTGTTGTTTCTTCTTTTTTTTTCTAATATCTTTGGTACCCTTGGGTTTATCGGATATTTGGTGGTTCTGCTCATTGGCCCACTTATTTTATATTTTCTGATCCAGCACCTTCGTGTTCAATTTTTCATTCGTCTTTCTGTTTCCGAATGGTCTCCTAGGTCTCCATATTTAACACCTATTGATTTATTTTTTCGCTAATACTTAAAAATGAATAGAGTATATCAAAATTTAGATGATTTAAAAGAATATATCAAAATGGAGATGGCACAAATAGCTCCGAAAATTATCGACACATTTGTATTTAAAACAAATCACCTATGACGTCATAATGCTTATACAGATGACGTCTCTTAAAAAAAATGATAGAATGCGAATTTAAATATAAACAAGTGAAAAACAGCAATATGTTTGCTGTGATTTTGAGTTGTCGAAAATTTAAAGTTCCGTAAATAAATTTCTATATACGTTATATACAGTATAAGTAGCGGGAAAGTAAAAATAGGTCAAATATTACTATCATTTTTGGGGTTTTTAACGATTCTGAATCGATTGCAGTTGTCCGTTTGTCTCTATCTCTCACCGTTCTCTTGTTGGATGAGACTAACAGACAGACGGACGGACGGACAAAATCGTTTTATAATAGATTTTTTTATTCGAAAACTCTAAAATTGACGTGTCTCCGGATTGTTATTGAAATTCGCCGATTTACGAAATAAAGATTTATTTTTTGTAACCATCTATGTTTTTTCCCTATTTTACCAAATATTTTTCCCTATTTTACCATATTTTTTCCTATTTTTCTTTATTTGTATGTATTTTTCCTCATTTTCTGTTTTTTTTTTTTTTCTTGATTTTTTTTCCTATTTTTCATTTTATTTTGCCCATTTTTTTGTATTTTATCCAGTTTTTTTTAAATTTTTTTATTATATTTTTCTAATTTTTTCCCATTTTCCCATATTTTTTGCCTATTTTTCTTTATTTGTATGTGTTTTTCCTCGTTTTTTTTGTATTTTTGCTTGGTTTTTTCCAATTTTTCATTATTTTTCCTTATTTTTTGTATTTTATCAATTTTTTTCTGACTTTTTCCAATTTTTTATTATATTTTTTAAATTGTTTCTCCTATTTTGCTATTGTTCTTTATTTGTATGCACTTTTCCTCATTTGCTTTTTTTTTGTCTCAAGTTTTTCTTGATTTTTTCTATTTTTTATTATATTTTCCCTATTTTTTGTATTTTATCCAATTTTTTTCCCATTTTTTATTTTTCCCAATTTTTTGTATTTTTTTCCAATTTATTCTGTTTTATATCTTTTATTATATTTTAATAGTTTTTTTTCCATTTTTCTCATATTTTTTTGGTATGTATTTTTCCCCATTTTCTGTATTTCTTCCCTTCATTTCAAATTTTTTCAGATATATTTTTCCCAATTTATTCTGATTTTTTCCTTTTTTTTTATTATATTTTCTTAGGTTTTTCCCCTTTGTGACGTGGTTTATGTTATTTTTAAATTAAATTAAATTAAATTAAATTTAAATTAAATTAATTCTTTATTTACCAAAGACATTGTACATGTATAGGTGTCGTCTATTTAATTACAGAAAAAAAAAGTAGAATTTTAGTACTACTTATTAATAATAATAATAATAATAATAAAAATAAAAAAGAAACATCATTACATCAATAAAACAGATACAATTAAAAACATTATTACGCATAAATATAAAATTTGTAGTATTATAGGTGATACTATTTCTCATATTTTTTTGTATATGTTTTCCCCATTTTCTGTATTTCTTCCCATTTTTTTTTCTTTTTTTTCATTATATTTTCCCTATTTTTTGAATTTTTAATTCTTTTCCCATTTTTCTCTTGTGTTTTTTTCCTATTTTCTCATATTTTTTTGTACGTATTTTTCTCCATTTTCCGTATTTCTTACTATTTTTTCTTCATTTTTTCTATTTTCATTATATTTTCCTTTTTTTTGTATTTTATCTAATTTTTTCAGATTATTTCTATTTTTCATTAAATTTTCCCTATTTTTTATATTTTTCCCAATTTATTCTGATTTTTTTCCTTTTTTTTTATTATATTTTCTTAGTTTTTTTCCCCATTTTTTCGGGAATGATGATAAAATTTAAAATGGTCTACGCTTTTTATATTTCATGTTATTATAAATTAAAAAATGAAGGGTTAATCCCACCCAACATTCCGAACACTCATAGTAAAGTAAATGTTTAATCGATTATTTTAGTTTTTCTACATCAAAATACATTAATACAGGTTTTCTGGATCAAAATTTGTTTAAAAAACGAAAAAAAATCAAATTTTTTATCAAAACAAATAACAAAAAAAAAAACTAAAAACAAAAATATAAACAGGAAAATGAGAAAAAATTAGAAGAATCGAAAAAATCTGAGAAAATAAGAAGAAAAAAAACACGAAATATTGGAAAAATCAGAGAAATCAAAAATTTTTAAAAAAACCAACAAAAAATACGAAAAAATGGCAAAAGAACGCTAAAAATAACAAAAAACGAAAAAATCACAAAAATCGTACAATACATTAAAAAATCCGAAAGAATTGAAATAAATCGAAAAAAATCAGAGGAATAAGAAAAAATGAGAAAAATCTGAAAATAACAAAAAAATAAAAAAACGAGAAAAAACTAGAAAAAAACAAAAAACAGAAAAATGAGAAAAAAACCGAGAACAAATTAGAATAATCGAAAAATTGGAAATATCAGAAAATATTGGGAAAAAGAGAAAAATAATCTTCTAAAATACGAAACAATCAAAAAATTTAATAAAAAAACAACTAAAAACACGGAAAAAAATGGTAAAAAACGAAAAAAAAACTTGAAAAAATCACAAAAAATTGAAAAAACGACAAAAATTTGGAAAAAAAACAAAAACCAACCAAAAAAATCGTAAAAACATTACAAAATTCGAAAGAATTGAAATAAATCGAAAAAAATCAGAGGAATAAGAAAAAACTGAAAACAAAAGAAAAAAATAGAAAAAAAAACAACACAAAGAGGGGAAAGAAAAAAAATTAGAAAAAGAAAATAGAAAAAATAAGAAAAAATTACAGAAATTACAAAAAATTTGAAAAAATCTGAGAAATAAGAAAACAATGAGAAAAATCAGGAAAGAAAGAAACAGAAAAAAAAAACAAAAAAATGAGAAAAAACGAGAAAATAAGGAAAAACCAAAAAAAAATCGCTATAACTTTTACAAATACTATGTTAAAATTATGAAATAATTTACACATATAGTACTTTTGGGCCATTTTCGGATATGCTAATTACTTTTTTCATTTATTTTATAGTTATTGATAAAACGAAATTACAAAAAATTTAAAAAAAATTCTTTATTTTGGCTATATTAATTACAATTGTAAATTCTAAGAAACTAAAACTTCAATATTTTAGAAGTTATTCAATTTAGTTTAAAATCGTAATATAATTTTAAATGTTTCTTAGCCAATTTTTAAAAAAATCCACAATTTTTGTAATAAAATTTTGAAAAAAATTATAATTATAAAATTAATTATTATAAATTTAAAGATATTTTTTAATTTTAAAATTTAACTGAAAAATAAGAATATAATAAAGATAAAAATTGCTTAAAAATGTTAATAAATACTATCGGCGAAACTATGCGGAACTCGAAGAAAAAGTAAAGACAAAATTTGTAGAAAATTTAATGTTCTACAATTTTGATTTTTTGTAATTTTTCATAAAAATCCATATTTTTGTTTCAAAATCTAAAAAAAAGTCGCAAATGTCTATATAAATTTTTTCACGCCCTCTAGCGGCGAAACTGTGAGGAATTAAAAAAAGCGGTAATGACAAAATGTTCTACAACTTTCATATCCTGTAATTTTTCATAAAAATGCATTATTGTGGTTATTTAAGAAAAATATGAAAAGAAATTACTTTTTCATAAATCTGGCAAATTTTTTTGAAAAATTTAATCATTCAAAATTAGTTAAAAAATATGTGTGTAAAACTTTATTTCTATCTTGTTTAGTAATGACGTCATCACTTACAGCAACTGTCACTTCCGGTTCTCCGATTAACTCCAAAATCTATACAGGTCGTCTCCTTGCTACCCTAAATATGTATATAAAATTTCATCTAAATCGGTTCAGGCGTTTAGACGCTATCGTGTTCACACACACAGACACACACACATACACACAGACAGACATCATGCTAAAAATGGTATAAATGGATTCAGGTGACCTCAAAACGTAAAGATCCGTTAAAATCTGGGTATGGTCAAAATATCATGATCGCAATACTTTCCTTCTATACAACTCTGTTGTTCGGAAAGTAATGAATCTTTAAATTTTAACAATTACTTTTTATTTAGTACATAAAATATAATTTGGATCAACAAGATGAAAAATACTGTATATCCTGAATCGAAATTCAATACAATTGCAAGACCTAACATGAGAAAACTCCCAACTATCTCTTCTTTTTATGGTTTTATCTATTGAAAATGTATTTTAAAATCCATTTCAAGACATCAACAAAACTCTTTTGAAAAAAAAAAATTAAAAATATATGCTTTGATAGACAGCATAAATGTGTCGAGTATCCTTATTCAGTTGATGCTTCGTGTCAATTATTCATAAACTTTGTAGATAACTTTAACGAGCTAGTGAACCTGTTCTCCATATAAGCCAAATGTGTAGGAAGCAATTTGAAATATTTTTCTCTGCCTTTTAAGAAGCATTCAATTCAAATTTAAATTAAGATTATTCGATAAAAATGTTTCGATTTTTGGGCGTCTCCTTTATTATCAGATATATTAAAAAATGTGTTAGAAAACAAATTAATATATTCTAATTTTATTAATAGTTGGTTGATAAAAAGAGTATTTTATTTTATTTTAGTCGTTTAAATATTAATTTATAGAAGAATTCTTGTCAAAATAATTATCAATAAATGTCAAATATTTTTTTAATATAAATAATACTTTTTATTTTAAATTTATTCACTGATTTTATTTTTTAGCAACATATAATTATAAAATAACGTTTTATCTATTCTAATATCTATTAAAAAAAAATATATTATTATTATTATTATTTTATTAGTAAATTAATAAAAGTTTAAAACGAATTATTGAAACGTCAATGGAGGGGGTTGAAATCTCATAAAATTCAATCTCCCCCATTTTTGAAAATATTAAAAAATGTCATTAGATTATTATAGTGATTATTATAAAATTAATTTAGCTAAAACTTTTTTTTCATCAGACTCGTGGAAGACTTTTTTTAAGTTCTAATTATTATAAAATTAATTTGTCTGAAACTTTTTTTCATCGGATCCACGCGGGTGGAATTGGAGGGGGTTGAAATTTCAAAAAAATCATATCTCCGCCGTTTTTGAAAATATTAAAACAGGTCAAAAATAGAAGAAAATTGGACGAAATATTAAAAATAGGAAGAAATGGTACAAAATTGAAAAAAAAAATTGAGGATATGGACAAAAAGGGATAAAAAACCTGGAAAAATAAAGAAAATGGGGAAATCCTAAAAATAGGAAAAAAGATAAAAGAGGAAAAAACCTAGAAAAATAAAGAATAGTAGGGAAAATGGGGGAAATTGGAAAATGCGAAAAAGAGGGAAAATATAGATAATAGGAGAAAATATTAAAAATAAAAAAAACTGGTAAAATAAGGAAATACTATTAAAAAATAGGAGAAAATAGGAAAAATAGGAGAGAGTAAAAACAGGAAGAAAAAAGCCTGGAAAAATAAATAAAAGTAGGGAAAAGCAGAATAAAAGAAAAAATGCGAAAAAATGGAAAAAAGAAGAAAAAAGCTGGAAAAGTATGGAAAAATGGAAAAATGGAAAATATGGAATAATAGGAGAAAATAGAAAAAATAAATAAAAATATGCTAAAATAGGGAAATACTGTGAAAAATAGGAGAAATTAAAAATGGGAAGAAATAGGAGAAAATTGAAAAAATAGAAAAAAAATGGGGGTAAATAGAAAATATTAAAAAAGAGGTAAAAACCTGGAAAAGTAAAGAAAAATGTGAAAAAATAGATAAAAGAAGAAAAAACGTGGAAAAATAAAAAAAATAGTGAAAAATGCGAAGTAATAGAAAAATAAAGAAAATTAGGGAAAAACACGGAAAATAGTAAAAAATAGAACAAAAGGGAAAAAACCTGAAAAAAGAAAAACATGGTAAAATAGGAAAATACAATGGAAAAATACGGGAAAATAGGAAAAAAAAATAAAAAAACAGGAATATTAATTTTCCCAATTTTTCTTCTGCTCGCTCCCTTTTTAGGTACCTACTCACGAACCCATGCTTGTTTTAATTTCTTGATGTAGAAATAAATTTCTTACCCCCCACTTTTATATCACTTTCCGGCAACTCTAGAACGAAAGCTCCGATCAAGTTTCGGTTTTCACTTTCCTATAAAAACTTTTTTCCACTTAAATTTTTTTACGTTTTACGTTCTTCACGTCACATTATCTACAATATTAATCTACATGTATGTGAGAAGTTTGGCCAGGATCGCACTAGCCATTCCGGTACTCGATGGACCGAAACTGTGCACCACCATTTGAGCGTCCCTAGAATTAATTTTTTTGTTAAATATTTCTAATGTATTTTGGGGGGATACATGGAATTAATTTATTTTATTTTTTTTTTGTTTAATCAAAGATTTAATTTATATATTTAAAAAAAATAGACATTTCAATTTATATAACAGATGATTTTTAAATTTACTGACAAATTGACTGACTTCCGGATTTACCGGAAATTACACTTATTTCGTTATTTTGAATAAATAAAAATAAAATTCCGTGATCAGATTTTAACTTGAACTTTAAAAAAATTTTTAGTATAATAAAAGGCTGTATATAAATTTACAATTATATTAATATATTCTCACAAAAATTTTAAAACACGTTTTATTGACTAAAAATCATTTGTTTAAATAAATTTGCCATACAAGTTAATCAACTGTACCTATTTATAAGTAATAATAAGGAATAGTGAAAAACGCCATTCGACAAAAATTAATCAATCAATACAATGAAACATTTTAATAAATTTGATTTTGATTTTTCAATGTTTAAAATAAATTTTTATTCATTTCAGAATGAACTAGTAAGACGTAAAATAATGTACTACTTTTTACATCATAATTTTATTTCATAATTTGTAATTTTTTTAATACACATTATTAATAAGTTAAACAAAAACTGGTTTTTGCCTTTATGCCTGCGCGGACCATAAAGAGCAATTTATGCCCGCGCGGACCATAAAGAGCAATTTATGACCGGGCGAGAAATAAAGTGTAATTTATGACCAAGTGAGCCATAAGTGCAATTTTTGACATTGTTTACAATAAATGTTTATGCATTTCAGAATGAACTAGTAAGACCTAAAATTATTTACTATATTTTACATAATAATTTTATTTTATAATTCGTAATTTTTTTAATAAACATTATTAATAAGTTAAACAAAACCTATTTTTTGCCTTTTGCGGGCCATAAAGTGCAATTTATGACCGCGCGAGCCATAAAGTGCAATTTATGACATTGTTTACAATAAATTTGTATTCATTTCAGAATGAACTAGTAAGACGTAAAATAATTTACTACTTTTTACATAAGAATTTTATTTCATAATTTGTAATTTTTTTAATACACATTATTAATATGTTAAACAAAAACTGTTTTTTGCCTTTATGCCCGCGCGAGCTATAAAGTGCAATTTATGACCGAGCGAGCCATAAAGTGCAATTTATGACCGCACGGGCCGTAAAGTTCTATTTATACCCTTGGTACATAAATAGTTAGTATGCACCTCTAGCGACATACAAACTCGATTCCCTTACTATAATTATTGACCACAGAAATATACTACATAATTTTATTACTAGTTTTCAAGCGAATTGAAAACCATTAAAAACGAATGAATAATTCGCAAAATTTAAAAACCGCAGATTGTAATATCAGAACAGTGTATGGGCTTTCGCGGTTAGAGTTTGTGCACTAATTGTGTTTGGTTTGGTTTGGTTCTGATCTCGGTTTACATTCAAATATGTTTGGTAAATCGAAATTGAATATAGGTAGTCCTTTGGTCGGTATCTAATCATTATACTTTAGTTTATTCTATCAACACTAATGGATTTGTAACAGTTTTTTAAAGTTTGGTTTTGAAATTGAATATATTTTCTATTTTAGGCAAACGGCGAAATATGTATATAATACAGGTGGAAAAAAAATCAATTGTGTAATAGTAGATTACATACCTAGGCGGGAAATGCATCATTACTGTCGAGGGCAAATATATTGCCCGAGACTGCTATTTTCTGCGATTTCTCGCGTTTTCTTTTTCGAGATTTTTTGTAATTTTTTTTTGGGATTTTTTTTCGATTTTTCCTATTTTTTCATGTTTTTTTTTTTTCAATTTTTCCCATTTTTTTTTAATTTGTGCCTATATTTCTCTATTTTTTATTTTTCCCATTTCTTTCTTGTATTTACTGACTTTTTCTTATTCTTCTGAATTTTATTCGATTTATTTCAATTTTTTCATTTTTATTTTTTTAAATGGTTACAATGATTTTCGGTTTTTTTTTTGCTATTTTTTTTTATTTTTTTCCGATTTATTGCGCATTTGCAATAATTGAATTTTTTTGCTATTTTCTGCGGTATTTTGTTTTTTTTTAAGCTTTTTTACCGTTTTTTTGAGATTATTTTGTAATTATTTACGTGTTTCAAATTTTTTCATTTTTTTTTTATTCTTTCCGGTTTTTTGGAATTTTTTGCAATTTTTTTAAGACTTTTTTGCAATTTTTTCCACTGTATACAATTTTTCTAAATTTGCTTAACTTTTTTCTGTTTTTTCCAATTTTTTTCTATTTTTTCCAATTTTTTCGTAATTTTTTGCAAATTTTTCCGTTTTTTTCCATTTTTCTCCAATTTTTTCCAATTCTTTACCATTTTCTTCTAATTTTTCCATTTTTTTCCAATTTTTCTAATTTTTTCATTTTTCCAATTTTTTACAATTTCCCCACTCTTTCCGATTTGTTCCAATTTTTTTTATTTCTTTTCCCCAATTTTTTCTATTTTTCCGATTTTTTCCTAATTTTATTATTTTTATTTTATAATTATTTACGATTTATTTCAAATTTTTTCATTTTTTTTAATTCTTTCTATTTTTTGGGACTTGCAATTTGTTGTGATATTTTTCGTTCTTACGTTTTTTAGCGACTTTTTTGTTTATTTTCTCTTTTGCGTTTTTTTCTTTCGGTTTTAATTTTTTTTTTATTTTCTGGGTTTTTTCGTAACTCGCAATTTCGTTTTTCATCTTTTTTTGCAATTTTTTTGCGAAATTTTTCATTCTTGTTTTTTTTAGCGACTATTTTTTGTTTTGTTTTTCTTTTTTGCGTTTTTTTCTTTCGGCTTTAAATTTTATTTTATTCTCTGGGTTTTTTCGTATAACTCACAATTTTTTTTTTCATTTTTTTTTCAATATTTTCTGATATTTTTTCATTTTTTTCCAATGTTTACTTTTTTTCTAATTTTCAATTTTTTTCTGTTTTGTTCTGGTTTTTTGTTTTTCTGATTTTTGGTGATTTTTCCCCCCATATAATTTTTTTTGCTAATTTCTGCCATATTTTGTTCGATTTTTTTGGGATATTGTTTTTTTACCGTTTTTGTTTGAGATTATTTTATCTTTATTTGTTTACGATTTTTTTTTGCAATTTTTTGCGATATTTTTCGAAGTCTTGCGTCTTTTTAGCGAATTTTTTTAATTTGTCTTTGCGTCTTTTTTTTTCGGTTTTTAATTTTTTTTTATTTTCTGGGTTTTTCGTATTTCACAATTTTGTTTTTAATTTTTTTTTTTCAGTATTTTCCGATTTATTTCAACTTTTTCCAATGTTTTCTTTTTTCTCGTTTTTTTTTCTTTTCCTTTTTAAATCTTTCTGTTATGATCTAATTTTTTGGTTTTTTCTGATTTTTTTCGATTTTTTTCTAATTTTTCCTCATTTTTTTCTTGTCTTGTTTTCGGTTTTTTGGTGGTCGTTTTTTGCCATTTTTTTTGACCATTTTTTCGTAATTTGTTTCAGATTATTTGAATTTACAATTTTTTGTAATTTTTTCTCCCATATTTTTAATTTTTTTTTGCCATTTTTGCTTTTTTTTTGGGGATTTTCTTTCGATGTTCTTGCGCTTTTTTACGATTTTCATTGTGTTTTAACGATTTTTTCTTCAGTTTTTTACTCTTTTCTCTATTTTTTGTTTTTTTTTTAAATTTTTTTCTATTTTTCCCCATTTTTTCCTTTTTATTCTGTTTACCCATTTTTCCTATTTTCCCCTATATTTTCCAGTTTTTCCCTATTTTTTACTAATTATTCTATTTTTGTTCCCATTTTTCCTATTTTTACTGTATTTTCTATTTTTCTTACTTTTTCTGTGTTTGCTAATTTTTTTCTGTTTTTTTTTTCTATATTTGCTTGTGTTTGTTTATTAATATATAAATATAATTAAAGATTTTTTTTATTGTATGGATTATTTTCTTCGTATGATTTTTAACCAATCAGAACCTCTAATTTAGTTAAGTTAAATAAAATTTTTCAAAAATTTTGCTCACTCGAAAAAATTTCAGTAAGCACTAGGCAAATTCTTTAACTAAAAATTTTTGTTCATGGAATTTTTTTTCTTTGTCACGAATATTTCAAGAAAACAAATAATTTTCAAAATATTCGTAACCTCGAGAAAATTTAATAACGTTATTTTAATTTATCTCATTTCAATATTTTCCCAGAGCTAAAAACATTTTAATATCGATTTATAGAATTTCTCCAATATACTTTTAATCATTACTAAATAAAAACAAATCTCTTTAATAATCAGAAGTACGATTATTTCCAAACCACGCTGGAGGAGGCAAAATGAAGCGAACGTGACGTATCGAAATGCAAGAAGCATGATGGACTTGAGAACTTACTTTCATAAATATATCCGCGAAATTTAAAATTTAACAATAACTAATGACAGGGTGGTCAAATATGAATGATTAAAATTTAAACAATGAAAATTTTAGATAAAATGATTTTAATTAGTTTCATAGTGTATTTTCAAATGTGATTAAAATTATCTAATTTCAGAAACTTAATATATATTTGACATGTTACATCTTATGATATTTATTAGCATTGTAAATCATTAATTATTATAATCTAAATCCGACTTTGATATTAAACTACTCGAATTATTATATCTCCGATATTCGGTGTAATAACGCCATATATTAATTATACTACCAAATTGTCTAGTCTAATAATTTTCATTCGTCACGCAATACTCAGGTTTATGTTCAAATAAGAAAAAATCTTATATTACGATAAAGTTAATGTGAAATTGCTCGTAAATTACTCAAATTGCATATATGGATTATAGCATGTGAACTGCAATGCAGTATTCGCAAACTAGGTAAAGGGATTTACAAATATGTTTCTACAAACTGAACGGTTATAAAAAAATAATACTTACCAAAACATATAATAAAAAATGTTAGAAAAAGTGTTTTTTTCAGGGTTCAGAGGATATATATCATAATATATATCCGATATTTATATCCTGATATATATCCGATATAATCGATAATTTTGTTTATCAATATGCTCTTGTATAAAAAAAAGTATAATATATCAGTAGCGATTTATTCGGCTGTTGCGCAAGCATCCCCGCGCCGATTTTGGGATTCCCAGCCCAGCTTCGAAAAGATTTCTTTTGTTATTGCTTTTACTTATCCTCTATCAAAAATAATCAGTATTACCGTTTTCAGTAGATTTCCTACTAAGTATATTTTTTAAAAAAATGATGGTGTTAATTTTTTTGCCCAAAATTTTTCCTCTTTTCACTTTGTCACTTTTCTGAAAATACCCCCTTTTTTCTAAAATTACTCCATTTTTCTGAAAAGTACCCCTTATTTTAGTCATAAGGCCTCTTCCATCAAAATTTCCTCTCTTTTCTCTCAAATACTGTCACTATCTGTCTCAAATATCCCCTTTTATCTCTCAATTTTTGTCACTTTTCCCTAAAATTATTCCGTTTTTTCTAAAATTACCCCATTTTTTTCTTAAAATTACCTCTTATTTTTTCATTTTTGTTATTTTTTTTCACAAATTTTCCCTCTTTCTACAAAATTTCCCCTCTTTTCTTTCAAATTTTCGAACTTGTTTGTCTTAAATTACCCCGTTTCCCCCTTTTTTTTCCAAAACTACCCATTTTTTCTCAATATTGTCAGTTTCTGTCAAATTTCCACTTTTTTACGAAAAAATCACTTTTTTTGATTAATTATTTTCTTCTTTCCCCCTTACCACTCCATTGGTACTGATAGAGAGGGAGAGGGAGAAAATTGGAAATAAAAAACAAAGATTATATATAAAAAAATTGAGGAAAAAGTTTTGAAACTGAAAAAGTAGGGGGAAAAGGCTGTGGCGAAAAGTGGGGGAAAAAGGCTGGGGCGAATAGTGGAAAAAAAAGTAGGTGAAAAATTGGTAAAAAAAGTTTCAAATTTTAAATTATGAAAAAGTGGAAAAATTTTGACACAAAGAAATAAGAAATTAGTAAAAAATGTAGGAGAAAAAGTGAAAAAAAGTAGAAGAAAGGGTGGAATAAAAAAGTAGGGAAAAGTGGAAGAAAATAGGAGAAAAGTTGAAAAAATAGGAAAAGAAGTGAAAAAAAAAAGATTTAAGGAGAAAAAGTGAAAGAAAAAAAATTTTACACAAAAAAATTAGTCAAAAATTTATGAGAAGTGAGAAAAAGCAGGAAAAGGACAGAATAAAAAAGTAGGGGAAAGGGTAAAATAAAAAAGTAGGGGAAAAGTGAACAAATACGGGAAGAAATGGCAAAAAGTTTTAAGGGGAAAAAGTGGAACAAAAAACATTTGACACAAAGAAATTAGTAAAAAAAGTGTGAGAAAAGTGGAAAACTGTAGAGGAAAGGGTGAAATAAAAAATCATGGAAAAAAATAGGGGAACACAAAAAAAATAATTAAAAAAGTAGGAGAAAGAGGTTGGGGGAATAATGGGAAAAAAGTTGGAATCATAAAAAAATGTCTGAAAAAGCAGGAGAAAAAATAAGTTGGGAAAAAAGGGGAACAAAAGTTTGAAACTAAAAAATGTAGGGCAAAAAATGTAAAAAAATATCTAAAACAAAAAAATGGGGGGGAATAAATCGGAAAAAAAAAATTGAAATATAAAAAATTGGTAAAAAAGCAGAGGAAAAAAGGATGGTGGAAAAATTGCAGAAAAAAATTGAAATAATAAAAATAGAGGAGAAAAAATGAGTCGGGAATGAAGTTTGAAATATAAAAAAATTAGTGAAAAAGTGGAAAAAAGTAGGGGAAAAGTGAAGAAAATTTGGGAAAGAAGTAGAAAAAAAGTTTTAACGGGAAAAAGTGGAACAAAAAAGTATGACACAAAGAAATTAGTAAAAAATATAGGAGAAAATGTAGAAAAAAAGAAGTGGAAATAGTAGAACACTAGGGGAACGTAGTGGCGAATAAGTTTTAAGTGGAAAAGAGAAAGCTATGTTTTCTTTTTTTAATAGACAGGTTAGATTTAGATAGTCAAGACTTCTTTTAATAAAACAAATATAAATAGTGTTATATTTCCTTCTTTTTTTAATACACAGGTTAGATTTAGATAGTCAAGACTTCTTTTAATAAAACAAATATAAATAGTGTTATATTTCCTTCTTTTTTTAATACACAGGTTAGATTTAGATAGTCAAAGACTTCTTTTTATAAAATAGATTAAAATACACAGGTTAGATTTAGATAGTAGATTTTGCTAGTTTATTATCGAAATATTGGTAGAATACGGTTTATTGAAAACGGTAACACTGCAAATAATCGCTCAGGTCATTTTCGGTCCCTGGGGCCAATTCCAGGTAGGCTCAATTCTGAGCTCGGGATCGGATTCATCGTCGAAAAATACATGGGAATACATATGTCACTCTCTTGTGTATGAAATTTTTTTTCGTGGGGCTGTGTAATAAATCACCACTTTTGCTCAATGTCTTGTCTATGTATTTAGAAACGCTGTTACAAGTAAAAATATTATTATTTCAAGGTAAATCTTTTTCCCCGACTTATATTTTTCTATTCTTTTACCGTCACAATTCCACGAAATACATGACAACTAGTATGGCATAAATTTCTTTCGTATTTATGTCACGTGCCATCCTATATGATGGTGATTTGTGCACTTCCGGCGCAACTTTACATCAATAATTCGTGAATGGCGACGAATTTCCGCTTTCGTTATTGAATGATACAAGAAATGCGACAATCTCACATGTTAGAGCAAACGAAGGTAATTGTTTTATTTTTATATCAAAAATAATCTAATGCGAAAAATTTGTACACAATATTTATAAATAAATCTATATAAAATTTTAAATATTGATGTGATATTATTCTCCTGAGTTCAAGACGTTAAACTGAAGATTTAGGCCATCTCTTTTCAAATCAATATACTTCAAAAACGAATTTGAATGCTTTCCAATTCCGATATGTAAATTTGATAATTAGGCACCCATACAACACAAGCATATTTCAATTTTGATTTTATATAACCATTAAAAAGCAATTTGAGGCTGCCATCATCCAGGAAGCTTCTGGAAATTGCAATTTATAAACCCCAATATACTTTTTTATGAGCATTAAGTTGGTATTAATCTATACGGATCGTCTACATAAGAAAATAATATAGAATCTCAATATTGGCATCTACATTATATAGATTTAAGAGATAAAATAAAAGTCATAAATTTTATTTTTAACAAATACAAATGGTTTAGGTTAGAGTAAATGTAGGTGCTAAAAATTATAATATTAATTTTTGACGAAAATCCATGTGGAATGCTGAAAGTTTATGATAAAAAAATACTTTTTTCTACAAGCGTGCAGAAAAGTATACTTTTCCGCACGCATTTGAGTGCGGAATGTTGTACTTTTCCGCACTTTTTGCTAAAATTTTTTTTTATTCTAGGCGCTTGTAGAAAAAAAATACTTTTTGCTTTTTTTTAATTCTAGGCGCTTGTAGAAAAAATACTTTTTGCCAATTTTTTTTTAATTCTAGGCGCTTGTAGAAAAAATTTTGTTCCTAACACTTGCGTAAAGTATCTTTTCCCCACTTAATTGCATGCCCGAACTCCGCTTCGCGTCGTTCGGGCAACTGCAATTGCGTGCGGAAAAGTATAACTTTCCGCACTTGTTAGGAAAATAACTATTTAATACATGTATATTTACATAAAAAAAATAAACTTCGTGTGGAAATAAAAAAATATATTAATATTCTCAAATTTAAAATGTGTGATCGTAAATAAACAATTTTGTATATTTTGTTATTTCCTGCAAATGTTTAGTTTTTTACGGTTTTTATAATTTTTTTATAAATTTAACAAAATTTTACAAATACAAATTTTCTACAAATTTTACAACTTTTTACCAATTTTATAATTTTCGAAATATTTGAAATTTTCGAAATATGTGAAATTTTCGAATAATTTTGTAATCTTTTTTGAAATGTTTAAATTCTTGAAATTTTTAATTAGACGAAAAATTTTGTTTTTTGAAATTTTCGGTATATCTAAGAATTTTTTTAATATTCTGACGTTTTTACTTTGAAGTTTTGAGATTTTTGAAAAAAATTGTAAAATTTCAAATTTTTCGAAAAATTTGATATCTTTTTGAAATCTTTGAATATTTTTTAATGTTTTTTGAAAATTTTCACATTTGGAAATGTTTTAAAATATATTTTAGAGATTTTTGAATATTTTGACATTTTTACGTTTTAAAATTTTTGAAATCTTTGAAATTTTTTTAATGTTTTTTTGAAAATTTTGACATTTGAAATGTTTTAATATATTTTAGAGACTTTTGAATATTTTGACATTTTTACGTTTTAAAATTTTTGAAATTAAAATTGCAAAATTTCAAATTTTTCGAAATATTTGATATCTTTTTGAAATCTTTGAATATTTTTTATTGTTTTTTGAAATTTTTTGACATTCGAAATGTAAATATATTTTGGAGATTTTTGAATATTTTGACATTTTTAAGTTTTAAAATTTTTGAAATTTCCGAAAATAATTGCAAAATCTCAAATTTTTCGAAGTTATTGATATATTTTTGATTTTTTCGAATGCTTTTTTAATATTTTTTAAAATTTGACATATTGTTTCAATGTTTAAAATTCTTGAAATTTTTTAAATATTTTCAGTTTGACAAATAATTTTATTTTTTGAAATTTTCGATATATTTTAGAAATTTTTGAATGTTTTTTAACATTTTTACTTTTTGAAATTTTCGAAAAAAAATTAATGAAATTTAATTAAATTTGAAATTTTGGATATATTTTTGAAATTTTCGAATAATTTTTAAATATTATTTGAAACCTGAAATTGTTTAAATGTTTAAAATTATTGAAATTTTTTGACATTTTTATTTTTTGAAATTCTTTTGTTCTTTTTTTTATATGTGATTCTGCCAAGTGAAAGAAAAAAATTTTAATTAGGCCAATAATTTTGTTTCTTAAATTTTCGTTATATTTTAGAAATTTCTAAATATTTTGACGTTTTTACTTTTTGATATTTTTGAATGTTTTTTTTTTGTTTTTGAAATTTTTGTAGTTTTTAAAATGTTTAAAGCTATTAAAATTTTTGAAAAATTTTTCATTAGACGAATGATTTTGGTTTTTGAAATTTTCGACATATTTTTGAGATTTTTGAATATTTTGACATTTTTACTTTTGGAAATTTTTCAAATTTTCGAAAAATATTGCAAATCGAAAGTTTTTCGAAATTTTTGAAGTTTTCGAATTTTTTAGTGTTTTTTTGAAACTTTGACATTTGCGGAATGTTTAAAAATTCTTGAAATTTTTGAAAAAATTTGAATTAGACGAAAAATTTTGTTTTTTTGAATTTTGTGAAAAAAATGCATAAAATTAAAACTTCGAAATTTTAGATATATTTTTGAAATTTTCGAATAATTTTTAAATATTATTCGAAACCTGAAATTGTTTAAATGTTTAAAATTATTGAAATTTTTCATACTTTTCATATTATTGAAATTTTTGAATTTTTAAAAATTTTTAATTATTTTTTTTTTGAAATTTTGGAATGTTTTGATATATTTTCGAAATTTTTGAATTTCTTAAAACTCAGATTTGTTTTTAAATTTTTGAAACTTAACCATTAAATTTATTGATGTTTTATTTAAATTGACTCAAAATTCAACTAAAGCCAAAATATTTTAATGTATTTTTCTATTCTATTAAATTCCAGTTCTGTAATTTTAGATTAACGCAAAAAAATAGCCAAAATATAACAAAAATAATATTAACAACTAACTTTGCTTTTCATATATATCAAAATTCACTTTCTTTTTTGTACGACTATGGAGACCTATATTATATTGTAAGTAGGGGAATTCAGGATAACCTTTTTTTAAATCAGTTTTTCCTTTAAAGGTGTCGAGCTCCTTTTAAAACTCAGGAAATTCAAATTTTCGTTATGATCAATGTGAACGCTAGAATGATCCGGAATAATATGTGAAGTAAATGAGATTTTTAACAGGAAGAGCTCAGGATTATTTTTTTTAGAATCCTTTCAATCTACAAAGAAAGGGATTAAAAAAATATCCAGAATTTTGAAATCTACTTAATGTTTTAAATTCTCTTACTTTTCTAGGTTTTAACAATATTATTTACTAAAAAAATGTGTATGGTTCCAAATTTCCAATACTAACCAAAAAAATGAACAACTAGGTACTGTGTTTTTTTTTCTATAATTTCTACGATGAAAGTGCCGTTATAATTTATTTAGAAATAGCACAAATTTTATATTTATATTAACCACAATCCATATTATTATTTTTTTGTTGAATCGTTGTGCAGATCCGCCTCCAATAAAATATTTAATTAATTGTAACGAAACAAACAAGATATTTTAACACTACATCCTCATGATACTGTTCATCATGTCTGGAAGACTTAATTAGATGTTACGAGATTCTCAGATCTAACAATTTTCATCACTATATAATTTTACAATTATCGTTCCTCATCTTTACAGATATAATGTTATATGCAAGTATGAAGAGAATGTTTTTATCTTGATTGCGATTGGATTTAAGTTTACAAACATGACTGAAAAAAAAAAACTAACAACGGCATACGTCAAGCTTTTCATATATTGTTAATATTTATGTGCTATGTGACTTTCTTTAACTCAACAACTCGAAGACGTGACGAGAACGAGGATGACCCGCATGTCTTTGATATTATAATTTTACTACTTTCACTATAAATTAGTGCGTTAAATAATGTGTGTATAAAGCCATACAACTGTCTATAGATACAGATAACTTACACGTGTTTTTTTGTTCTTTTTTCAGTAACTATAGGTTACGTGTTTTTCACACCGTCCGGAAGTTGGCACCTCAATTGCCGGAACCCTTTCGGAGTTCTGGACTCGTCTCTAAAAGTTCTAGAGTTCTCCAGGGGGTGCAATTTTTTTGCGGAATTTTTAAAAAACAAATTTTTGGGTGCTAACTTCATGCCGCACCCCTTTTGTGAGAAAAAAGAGTTCTGGGTGAATAGATATCTCAGAAATAAAGAGTTCTAGAGTTCTCGGTAGGTTTTGCAAAGAATTCTGGGAATTTTCGGAAATTACAAAAAAAAATAAATTTTGGGGTGCTAACGTCATGCCGCACCCTTTTTTATTTACTGGGTAGTTTTAAGTCACTTAGGGCTACAGCACCCCTGAGTTCTGACTCGAAAAAATACTGAAATTTATGAAAATAGATATTTTCAAGGGGTGTTACAAAGTTCCGTTTTTTTTTCGCTAATTTTTCGCCTGAATATTCAATTTTTTATTTTCTAGGCAGTTTTGGTCACTTAGGGCTGGTTTTAAATACAGCACCCCTGAGTTCTGACACGAAAAAATACTGAAAATTATGAATTCAAATTCAAATATTCGGAAACAAATTACAAAAAAATGGCAAAAGATCAGAAAAAAATGTAAAAAACAACCAAAATACCGAAAACAAATCTAACCATTTAAGAAATGAGAAAAAATGAGGAACAATTAGAAAAAATCCAAAAAATCAGAAAAAAAGAAATCAGATCAAAACAGAAAAAAATTGAAAATGAGAAAGAAAAAATCAAAAAATAAGAAAATATTGGAAAAAAAAATAAAAAAAATTAAATTGTGCATTACTAAAAAACCCAGAATATTAAAAAAAATTAAAATTCCGAAAAAAAAACGCAAAAAAGAGAAAAAAATAAAAAATCGTAAAAACATTGCAAAAATTCACAAAAAAACGGAAAGAATTAAAAAAATAAAAAAAAATTGAAATAAATCAATATCCCAAAAATATCGCAGAAAATAGCAAAAAATTTTCAAAAATCGGAAAAAAATCACAAAAGATTGTAAATGCACAATAAATCGGAAATGATACAAAAAAAAATCGAAAACAATTGTAACCAAAAATTAAAAAAGAAATGAAAAAAGTGAAATATGTCGAATAAAATTCAGAATAATAAGATAAAAGTCACTAAACACAAGAAAGAAATAAAACAACAAAAAATAGAGACAAAAATTAAAAAAACGGAAAAAATGAAAAAATGACACAAAAAAAACTAAAAAAATAGGAAAATGAGGAAAAGTATGGAAAAATCGCAAAAAAACCGAAACAAAATCCTAAAAAACGCGAGAAATCGCAGAAAATGGCAAAAAAAATTTAAAATGTGGAAGAAAAAATCACAAAAAATTGCAAATTCAAATAATCGGAAACAAGTTAAAAAAATTGGCAAAAGATCAGAAAAAAATGCAAAAAAACAACCATAATACCGAAAACAATTCTAACCATTTAAAAAATGAGAAAAAATAACAAAACAAAAGAAATTGAAAAAAAAAAAAACAAAACAATGAGAAAAAATGAGGAAAAATTAGAAAAAATTCAAAAAATCAGAAAAAAAGAAATCAGATCAAAACAGAAAAAAATTTTAAAATGAGAAAGAAAGCAAAAAATCAGAAAATATTGAAAATAAATTAAAAACCAAATTGTGAATTACGAAAAAACCCTGAAAATAAAATAAAATTAAAATCTCGAAAAAAAAATGCAAAAAAGAAAAAAAAAATTGCAAAAAAATCGTAAAAACATTGCAAAAATTCACAAAAAACGGAAAGAATTAAAAAAAATTTGAAATAAATCAATATCCCAAAAAAATCGCACAAAATATCTCAGAAAATAGCAAAAATATCGGAAAAAATCACAAAATATTGCAAATGCGCAATGAATCGGAAAAAAATACAAAAAATAGCAAAAACCGAAAACAATTGTAAACATTTAAAAAAATTAAAAAAGAAATGAAAAAATTCAAAAGAATTAAAATAAATCGAAAAAAAAATCAGAGAAATAAGAACAAAATCAGTAAACAAAAGAAATATAAAAAAAACAGAATGAGAAAAATGAGGAATGATTAGAAACAATCTAAAAAAATCGGAAAAAAAACAAAAAATAGGGAAATATAGACAAAAATAGAAAAATGTTAATAAAAAAAAAAACATGAAAAAATAGGAAAAGAATGGAAAATATGAAAATATGGACAAAAATAGGAAAATAGGGAAAATTAAAAAAAACAATAAAAAATAGGGAAAACGAAAACAGGAAAAAATAAAGAAAAATATGAAAAATTGGTATATATATTAAAATTTTAAAAATTAATGAATTACGGTCGAATTTCAACCACTGGGCGATAACTAATTTTAATAATTGTTCATCAACATTGCACTTTTACTGCACTTTATACACCATTTACTAACACAAAAGTTCTAATTTAATGGGCCTTAAGTTGAAACTATATTACTACTTGAAACAAACAAATTAGGATATTTTACGTGAGTTTTAATGAGTCGTCCTAAAGAAATTTCAAGTAGAGACGACAGGTATACATTTTGTAAGGAACAACTTAAACTCTCCTTTAGATTACAAAACCGGAACTAACCAGACCTTTTTACTTCCGATTGTTAAGTTTAATAGCTGCCACTCCCTCTCAACCTCATTACTGCATATCGGAGTAGGATATAAAGGAGACAAAAATGGCCGTAACTTAAGAAAAATATTAAATTCTTAATTCGTATTTTTTTTTAATTAAAAATTCTATAAAGCCAGCTACAGATTGAGAGTTTTTTAATGATAATATAAAAATTAAATTTGAACAAAATCGCTATTTTTAGAACTAAAATATTTACGTAAAAACATTTTCCATCCGTGATAAATTCGAAGATTACAACAAGAATACGTTATGAATACAAATTCATTTTTTAAACGTAAACCCTATAGAAAATATTTCTTACTGTAAAACAAAGGTGGGTTAACCGGAAACAAAAATATTTTTATATTTCAATAACTTGAAAATTTGAGAGAAGAGAACAAAAATTTACTTTTATATGAATACCATGAGATTAAAATGCATTTCTATTACTTTATCTAACATTTAATGTGTACTGTGATGCCTTTTGGACCACACATAATAACCTTATATAGTAGTTCATTAAATTAGTTATAATTTAAACAATATAAAGGTTGACACGTGAGTTATATGTAACGTGATATAGCAAGGTAACGCCGACAGGTTGAATGCTGGCCGTTGCCCAGGTCAGGAAATGTTTATTGTTGTATTTGTATTTATAGGTTGTTATCTCTTGGAGAGGGGCATTCTTGATTCGTTATTCTACTGTTTGCTTTCCCAACATTGAGATACTCTATACGGCTACCTTACTATCCCACATCACACTACTAAATTATTAAAAAAAAAAAAACTTATTTAATGCAAGAAGGAACTCTTTTAAATGCAAAAAACTTACGTAAAATAGATCACTGATATTTTTAAAACTAGTATATCAGTCTGAAAAGGCCCCAATATTCAATAATGTTTAACTGAAAAACGTAAGAATAGAATAATTTTTTTAAATGTATACTTTGTACGCAAAATGTTTTTTTTTTGGTTAGTGGTCCGAACAGTCATATTCTTTAATTATTTAACTTTAAAATTCCCTCCCTTTTTGTTTCCTCCCATCAACCTATCCTTTTAACTTGTCATGTGTCAGTTGTCAAGTAACCATCTTGTGCAAAATTTCCAGACATTTGAATTGTTAAAGTGCTCATTTTCGAATTTAAAAAAACTTGCCGATTTCCGGGTTTTCTACCCGTGGCTTTTTCTGCTGGTCCTGCTGGATCTGTTTTTAACATTTTGTCCCTTGCGGCCCCTCACCCAATTTTTAACCGCGCCAGCACTTTTTTGGTACGGACACGTGCATTGCACGGAATTTTTTCTACTCTACTTCAACCCAAGAGGTGTTTTCCTTTGGGAATTCTAGCAGCAGGAGGAATATTATGTTTTGTCCTTATTTATACCATCTTGTATGCGTTAACGTCATCTGGACACGTTACACGTACTTTACCTAATTCAAAAATTAAAAGTTTTTCTATACTATGGTTCAATAATTCCTTGAACCATTAACATTAAGATGTCTGTCTGTGTGTCTGTGTGTGTGAACACGATAGCGTCTAAACAGCTGAACCGATTTAGATGGAATTTTATATACATATTTAGGGTGGCAAGAAGACGACCTGTATAGATTTTAGTTTCTTAAAATTTAGAATTGTAATTATTATAGCCAAAATTAAGAATTTTTTTAAAATTTTTTGTAATTTCGTTTTATCGTTATAGCAAAAAATGAAAAAAGTTTAAACAATTCAATGGATTTATCCATGAATTTTTGGCAAAAAATTTGATTTCTTTTTGTGTTTTCTAAACTAACTTTATTAATGAATTTTGATCCAGAAAACCTTAAAAAAATGTCTGTTTCCCATTTTGAATATAATTGAATGAGATATTAATTATTTATTGACTTTAAAAGTATTCAAAAATAGGTTTTATTTTTTTTAGGGTTATTATTAATATCAAAAATTAAAAAAAATAGCATTAAATTTATAGTAAAAAATTCTATAATTGTGATTTTTTTCAAAATTTTATTCAAAAAATTGTAGAATTCATAATTTTTTTTTGAAATTTAATATAAGTTTAAAAAAAATTGAATAATTTTAAAAATATTAAAGTTATTAAAATGGGATTTATACGATTCGATAGGTAATATAACTCGAAATTTAGAAAGTATTTTAGTATTTAACATTGTAATTGTTATAAACAAAATTTAAAAAAAAAATATTTTTTTGTCTTTTGTTTCATCTAAAATGGTAAAACAAATGAAAAAGTAAATAGTACATCTAAAAGGGATCAAAATATACATTATGTGTGAAATATTTCATAATTTTAAAATAATACTTATAGAAATTATACAAATTATAATAAGTTAAAAAAAAACAAAATTAGAAAAAATTAAATTTTTGTAAACTAATTTTATTAATGTATTTTGATGCAGAAAAACAAAAATAATTGATTAAACAATTACTTTACTGGGAGTGTTCGGAAAATTGGGTGGGATTACCCATCATTTTGTATTCTTGTAACTGGCTTACAGCCTACGTTATTTTTTTACAAACGAGAAAAATAGGTATGTTCGTTTCGAAATTCCAATCACAAAATAATGTTTTATATTTTTATACGTCTAGAGTATGTTCTGGTATTTAGCGTGTGCCATCTATTTTTGTGTTATGTTAAAAAAATTGTGTTTTTCCATCTCTTTTCAATTACTCTTACCATACCATAACGACCCCCTGAAGTATTCATCTTCACTGACGCTGCCCGATGCAAGTGGCCTTCACACTATAAACGGAAGATAACGCCTGAGGCAATTCGTGGTTTTCCATTCTATTCCTTCTCAAAGTTGGTTTTGCGTTGTTCAACTGTGTGTTATTTCTCAGATGACCTGATATTGAGTTGTAACTTTTTTTCGGTTTTCTGCTGACTCGTGGCTCTCCTAATCTAATCCATTGTATTCTTGGTATTTATGAGTGTTAATTACAACGGTAGTTCACTGCCCATTATGTTTATTAATAGTTGCCTAAAAACATACCTTAAAGATAAGAACATTGCTACCATAAGGGTTTATTTATTCAACAACACTAGGAGAATTTGACTTGGATGACTATGATGATAATAAATTAATTAACCACTTTTTACTAACGTTGGTAGTTTTTTATTCTAGGAATTTCCCTTCTCAAGGTTGCTTTTGCGTTGTTTGGACTGTGTGTCATTTCTATCTGGTAATAAATTCCCTGCTACTCAGATGACCTCTTGGAATGAGTCCAACGAATTGCAAGTAGAGGCTAGTTGATTTGTAGTTGGATAAGGAGGTTCTGGCTGTCCTCTAGTAACCAGATTTTGAGTTGGGGACTTTTATTTTTCAGTTTTGTTCGACTGTGTGTCATTTCTATCTGGTAATAAATTCCCTGCTACTCAGATGACCTCTTGGAATGAGTCCAACGAATTGCAAGTAGAGGCTAGTTGATTTGTAGTTGGATTAGGAGATTCTGGCTATCCTCTAGTAACCAGATTTTGAGTTGGAGACTTATTTTTCAGTTTTTTGCTCACTGATAGTTCTCCTGATCTAGTCTATAGTATACTTGATATTTCTTGGGCTGGGGTGTTAGTTACAAGGATGGTTCTTTTCTCATTATGCTTATTAATACTTGCTTAAAGACATACATTGAAAATAATGGAATTTCTACCATCCAGATTTTAGTACATTAAGACAATTTGATTTAAATGACTGTGATGATAATAGTACTAGTGAGTAGTCAAATTTTAACGATTTTTTTAAATAGAATTACTAATGTTATGTTTTTTTATGTCCCAGTTTCTGACTCATTATGCTCACTGTGTCCGTATTTCGAACTTGGACCGGTTTCTTTCAAAGTTGTCTAACTCATGATTTAACTTTTCCAAGTTCCGTACCTTTCCTTGATTACGCTGTAAATTATTTATTGTGCGCGCTTTTCCGTAAACGAGCGTGACTAAAGGAAAATGTGATGAATTTTAGAAAGTTTCGAAAATTATCTTTTGAGAACGAACTTACTTTAAAATAAAAGCAATATCACTTTTAATATAGTTAAAAGCTTTAAGAGTAGACTGGTCATTTTTTGTGTATTTCTCAAAAAATGTTCGTGATCAAAAAATATATCGGGTGATAGAAATAAAAAGTATGAGTTTTACTAAAATCTTGTATTTTGCAGAATTCTTCCTACTTCCGGTTATCTGAAAAACAAAGTGACAGTTTATTGGAAATATTGTTAATTATTTTAAATGATACTTCCTGTAAATTTTTTGATATTGATGTAAAAGCCTATAAAATTAATAACTAATAATACATGATCAATGATTTTTTATTAGGCTTTAAGGTTTTGGCTCTTACCAAACCAAACTAGACTTTTTTTGGTTAAGTCCATAAAAATAAAGTATATTCATTTAAAAGTTTATAGAATTTTTCAAGCTCTAAAAAATGCAACTATGAGAAAAACTATGTAATTGATATGGTACATACTAAAAATGTCGTGTCTATTTCAGTTTTTTGAAAATGTTTCGTAAGGCTAATTTAAAAATTTGAAAAAATTATGTTATTATCTAGACACCTTTTAACGAAATATTTCGTTGAAAAAAAAATTTATTGATTTTACTTTCCCAACCCACCTCTGAGAAAGGAAAGTATTGTGAACGAGATAAAGATGGAAATATCCATTTTGAGGTCACCTGAGATGATTAAGACCGTTTCCAGATAGAAGTATGTCTGTCTGTGTGTATTCTTTCACGATAGGTGCCACAGGTTTAATCCGATTGATCTGAAATTTGGTATATGGGTTTGGGTTACCCGTCGGAAGAACCCATTAGTTTTTATACGACATCTCTCACTATCAAAAATGACAGATGCAATATGTCACGAAATTTGAACAGTCAAAATTATTTCTTTAACTGTCACCTGTCAAAAATAAAAAATGTAAAAATTTGAAACTTCAACATTAAATATCTGAAAAAGTATTCGTGGGTACTCGTCGGGAAAGTTTTGGAGTGATACAACCGAATGTTTTATTTTTGTTTTGACCCTTACCCTTTTTCTTTTTTTTTACTTTTTTTGCCTCCTTTTAAAACTTTTTTGATTAAGTTTTTTTAAATTTTTTTAACTTTTTTTTGCCTTTTGTTGTTGTTTTTTTACACTTTTTTTGTCCTTTTTTTTGCTTTTTTTAAACTTTTTTTGCTTTTTTACCATTTTTACTTGTTTTGCCTCTCTTTATTTTGGCTTTATTTTAGCTTTATTTTGTCTTTTTTTTTTGGTGTTTTTTTTACATTTTTTTCCTTTTTACGCCTTTTCGCCGTTTAAAATTATTTTTTTTTACTTTTTTGACCTTTTTGTCCTTTTGGTGTTTTTTACCTTTTTTTTTTGTTTTTTATTTCTTTTTTTCTTTTTTTGAATTGTTATGCCATTTTTGCTTTTATTTTCATATTACTTTGCTTTTTTATACCATTTTGGCGTTTTTTGCCCTTTTACCCCTGTTTTGAATTTTTTGGGCATTTTTGATTTTGTTTACCCTTTTTTTCTTTTTTTGACCTTTTGCCCTTTTTTAAAACTTTTTTTGATTAACTTTTTGCCTTTTTGTTACTTTTTTACCTTTTTTGTCTTTTTTTTGGTGTTGCTTCCATTTTTTTAATTTTTTTGAATGTTTTTTTTTATTTTTTTGTATGTTTTTTTTTCTTTTTTGACGAATTTTCCTTTTTACAATTTTTATCCTTTTTTTACCATTTTTGCTTTTATTTTTCGTCTATTTTACCTTTTTTTTATTTGTTTTAACTTTTTTGGCGTATTTTGCTCTTAGTTTTTGAGCTTTTTGCCCCTATTTGCTTCTATTTTACCTTTTTTGTTGCTTTTTTTTATTTCTTTTTATCTTGTTGGTATTTATAATAACAAGGTGCCATTTTTATTGATTTTTGTCGTTTTTCATTTCAATTAATTTTTGTGTATTTTTGCAATATTTACCCATTTTTTTCCAGCAATTTATTTGATTTTTACAGCATTTTACTTTTTCCTTCAGAAATTTTGTATTTTGTAATTAAAATAATCTCATTCTCCACACCCGAGCCGGGAAAGTTCTGGGATGATACAGCCGATTTTCTTAAAAACAATATAGATGGTGACCTCATTAAGACGAATAATACCAATATTTATATAAAACAAGTTCACAATATTAAATACTAAATTATTCTTGATACTGTATATTGTAGCAATTATCTTTTATTAATATTAATAGCAATATATTTTTTGTTTCAGATATTTATCAACGTCTTCAATTAACATAAACCGTAAGTAAAATTAATGTAACTTTTATAACAACATTTAGTTTAATTTAATTCAATAAGAATTGCTCAAATTGCTCAAATTGACCTCCCCCTTGTTCAATATATTTTATTATCCAGGGTAAAATGAACAGGACCGTACTTAGAAAAATTCCTAACGTACATAGTTTGATAGATAAATGAAATAAAAAGTACAGGCCCATATTAAAAAAAATAGTTAAAGGTTGACCAAATATTATTTAAAAAAATTGACACGGTATGCCAAGCGGTATTTGACCTTCAATAATAACCTTGTACACTTTTTTCTATCTTTAATAATTAAAGTGTTAATTAAATAAAACGAAAATCTCAATTTCGGTTTTTGATAATACGCATCATTTTTCCCAATTTTAACCACTTTGTATGTATAACGGTTTACGAACCCAATAATATTGCGCCACCCTGTAAATTGAATACATGTTATATTTACTTTTATATTAAACTAGTGGAGAAGACACCCAATATATTTTACATTCCATAACCAAGACAAAACTACTCTTAACTAAAATTGTCAGACTATTAATTACCTTAAGTTTCATTAGACAAAGAGATTAAGGCCGGTTGTCTTATTGTTTAGTACATTTCATTTCAAGGACTATGTTTCACCCAAATCCTGCAGCAGACGCAAAGTTGGCACAAGGAAAGGACAGAACTAGAAACAGGGCTTGATTTACTGTCACAGTCTGGTCATAGTCCTGGTCCGGGAAAGTTTTGCGCTGTTTCCGAACATCTGCAGTGTAAAGCAATGTTTAAGTTTTAACAAAATAATGGATATAAGCCATATATTGTAGTATTGAGCGCTGCATAAAATTTATTCCTTAAAAAACGCCACTAATTTTATTTAGAAACTTGTTTCAAAAATTTTGACACTATAAAATCTGATCTTTTTAATCCATAATAAGCGTAACAAAATTGGTTGGTCATAATAAATGTAAAAATTTATTAAAATTTAAGAAGAGTACAAGAAAAAAACCAGAAAAGGGTGGTTTGGTTAGGTTAGAAAAGGATGGTTTGTAGTGAGTTTAAAGTGCAATGCAAAGTAGCTGTTATTAATTTTGCAACGTTGAACGAACGCTCTAGGGAGAAAAATATTTTAAAATACAATAAAACATTTTGGCATTTGTTGAATTTTGAGTCAATTTAAATAAAACGTTAATAATCTTGATTGTAATCATTTTGAAAAATTTGAAATTCTGCATTTTTTTCGAAAATTTCAAAAAGTTAAAAAATGTCAAATTTCTAAAATATAACGAAAATTTCAAAATACAAAAAATTATTCGTCTGTTTATTTAAAAATATTTCAAAAAGTTTAAACATTTCAAAAATGTTAAAAAATTATTCAAAACTTTCAAAAATATGACAAAAATTTCGAAAAATTTTAAATTTTGCTTTTTTTTAAATTAAAAAGTAAAAATGTCAAAATTTTCAAAATATATCAAAAATTTCATCAAGCATAAGATTACTCGTCTAATTAAAATTATTTCAAAAATTTTAAGAATTTTAAACAATTCAAAAATGTCAAAAGTTTTAAAAAACGTTACAAAAACTATTCAAATATTTCATAAATTGATGAAAATTTCGACAAATTTAAAATTTTGCTTTTTTTCAAATATTTCAATAAGTAAAAATGTCAAAATTTTCAAAAATATCAAAAATTTCATTAAACAAAATTATTCGTCTAATTAAAAATATTTCAAAAATTTTAAAAATTTTAAATATTTCGAAAGCGTCAAAATTTTTAAAAAACATTAAAAAATTTCAAAAATATAACATAAATTTCGACAAATGAAATTTTGCTTTTTTCAAAAAGTAAAAATGTCAAAATTTTTAAAATATATCAAATATTTCGAAAAACATATTATTCGTCTAATTAAAAATATTTCAAATATTTTAAGAATTCTAAATTTTTCGATAGCGTCACAAGTTTCAAAAAACATTAAAAAAGTTCAAAAATATGACAAAAATTGCGACAAATGAAATTTTGCTTTTTTCAAAAGTTTCAAAAAGCAAAAATGTCAAAATTTTTAAAATATCAAATATTTCATAAAATATATTATTCGTCTAATTAAAAATATTTCTAGAATTTTAAACATTTCAAAAACGTCAAAAATTTCAAAAAATTATTCAAAAATATGACAAAAATTTCTAAAAATTTGAAATGTTGCTTTTTTTCAAAAATTTCAAAAAGTAATTGTTAAAATTTTCAAAATATATCAAATATGTCATAAAACGAAGTTATTCGTCTAATTAAAAATATTTGAAGAATTTTATACATGTCCAAAAAAGTTAAAAGTTTCCAAAAACATTAAAAAATTATTCTAAAATTTCAAAAAATTTCAAAAACTGAAAATGTCAAAATTTTTTAAAATATATCGATAATTTTAAAAAACAAAATTAATCGTATAATTAAAAATACTACAAAAATGTATTAAAAAATTCGAAAAATATCAAATTTAAAAATTTCAAAATGTGAAAATGTCAAAATATTCAAAAAAAATTAAAATATATCGAAAATTTTAAAGAATAAAACTATTCATCTAATTAAAAATATTTCAAAAATTTTAATAAACATTTCAAAAAACATTAAAAAACTATTCGAAAATTTCAAAAATATATCAAAAAATTAGAAAAATCTCAAATTTTTCTCATTTCAAAATTTTATCAAAAATTTCGAAGAATTTGAAATTTTGGTTTTTTCCGAAAAATTTCAAAATTTCTTAAAGTGTCAAAATATGGAAAAAAAAAATAAAATACATGGAAAATTTCAAAAATATATCAAAACATTTGAAAAATTTAAAATTTTGCATTTTTTTCTGAAAATTTCAAAAATGCATCAAAAATTTATAAAAAAAAAGACTTGGCAAAATGTTCCAAATCTGGTCCACCATCAATTGCCTTGACTGAAATGAAACTAAAAATCTTCAAAAAAATTAAGTAGGCTTCAACATTTTTTATTCCAAAAAATACCCCATTAGAAAAAAAATCCGTGTCCACGAAAATTTGTATCATCAAAATACCTCTTAGAAAAATTAAGTACCTTCAACTTTATATTTTTCTAAAAAAAATCGGTGACCAGTTTTTTTTTCTAAGACACACACCATTAAAAAAAATCTGAGCCCATGAAATTTTTTTCGAAAAATAAAACATTTTTTGTTCCAAAAAATATCCCTCTAGAAAAAAATCCGTTTCCACGAAAATTTGTATCATCAAGATACCTCTTAGAAAAATTAAGTACCTTCAACATTATTTTTTCTAAAAAAAATCGGTGACCAGTTTTTTTTTCTAAAAAATACACCCTTAAAAAAAATCTGAGCCCATGAAAATTGTTTCGAAAAAAAAACCGTTAAAAAAAATTAAGTACCTTCAACATTTTTTGTTCCAAAAAATACCCCTTTAGAAAGAAATCCGTTTCCAGGAAAATTTGTATCATCAAGCTCTTAGAAAAATTAAGTACCTTCAACAATACTTTTTCTAAAAAAAATCCTTTAGAAAAAAAAACTTAAAGAAATTACGTACCTTCCAACATTTTTTTACAAATGAAAAAAAAATCTGAGCCCCTGAAAATTTTTTCGAAAAAAAAAACCGTTCAAAAAAATTAAGTACCTTCAGCATTTTTTATTCTAAACAATACCCCCTTAGAAAAAATTCCGTGCCGACGAAAATTTGTATCATCAAAATACCTTGGAAAAATTAAGTACCTTCAACATTATTTTTTTAAAAAATATGCATTAGAAAAAAAATCGACGTTTGCGAGTTCCCTGAGTCCGAAAAAGCAAAAAAATATACTGTCCGGACGTCTGGATGTCTGTCTGCCTGGATGTAAACACTGTAACTTTTGAACGAAAGCTCAGATCGAGTTCTGGTTTTCAATTTACCGAGTTAGTTTTGTCCAAGGACGAACTCTATTGAATTTAAGCAGAGTTGGACCGGCCCTTCCGGTAGCCACCATACATGTCGTAGGCTCAACCAAGTAATTTTGTTAACCCGTCAGTTAAAGTACATTTTTCGGTTTTTCTGCAATCAGAAAATTCTGCTGATCAACTTTTTAGTTGCTTTAATGTGAAATATGTCAGAATGTTACTTTTACACGTGTGTTATATGAAATTGAATATGTTATTTACCATATTAGTTTGATATTTTATTACTTAGCTGTATTTAAAAATTATTGAACTACGTTAGTTACCTACCTGTAATTTCTTGGTTATATTATAAACTGAAACCTAAAACCTAAAGACCTGCTTGATATTTCGGTTTAAATTTGACAGTTACAGACTTTTTCGTTCTCTATAGAAGTTCTATCTTGCTGGCGTTTTTATTAAACCCTTTTAATCATACTGTGGTAATTTGATATTTTCAGTTCGGGCATTGAGCGTAAAAATACTAATGCTCCCCCTAACGCAACAGTCCTCTGAAAACCTCTAGCGTCTAGACAGCGTAATTAAAATACTTTATACAAGCACATAATTAATATAATAATATTATTAATATGCTTACCTTCGAGCAATTATTCTACGAGACTTGCAGTTGTAAGACTCCTTACGTTTCCCCATAATATCACCAAAAAAAATTCGCAACTAAATTAGCACGTCCGATACTCAACAGCGACTAATGTGTATTTCGACATAGGGATGAACACAACACCGGATGACATCAGCCAACAACAGAGACAGCGCTACTACCGGCACATTTTATTAATTACAACAATTATTAATTTTTCCTATTTATTCGTAGAGATAAAAAAAATTAAAAAATATTAAAAAGTCAAAAATAAATAGTCCAATAAGTTGATCGTGCGAAATATTTATTTATTTAGATTTTTTTTTTTTAATATTTTCAATTTTAATTTTTTACTCAAAAAATGGATGGAAATTTAAAAATCTAGCACGATCAACCTTTACTCATTTTTACTCGGAATTTGTTTCTGAAAACAGTTTTTTAATAAAATCAAATTTAAAGGCTAACTCTCAATAACAAGAATTTACGTTGCGGTATAAATATTTCTTAGGTGTCTAAAGGCTATGGCTACTACAATCCTATATAACATGTTCACTGACCTTTGCGTTAAATTAAGATCTAGATAAGTACCACATATCATACTAGTTTATAGCAGCGCTAACAAAACCACAGAAAACCCTACATAGGAACAAATTAGTTTGCAAAAAAACATAAGTGAGCTGGATTCATTGTTCTTATTTATATTTTCATATTTATTGATAAGAAGATTTCAAATAAATGGGTCAGATGTCACGGGAATTTCAAAAAAGATCGTTAAAGAGGGAGAAAATTTCCAAGAAAAAACTAGCTCTAATATTTATAATTTCAATTTGTTGCTGAAAACGGGTCTCCGCGCCACCGTTTCGGGATGAGTACGCCTTATATAGCGAGTACCGCATTTAAAATAAGCACTAAATATTGATTTAAAATTTAAAAATTATATAATCATTTCAACACTTGAACAAAGAAAGTCCCGTTGGAAAAATATTTTTAAATTCATTTTTCAAAAAGCTAGCCTATTGTTAATTATCTATTTTCTTTCATACCTCTGTCTTCATTGAAAGCTGAATAATTGTTTAAATAATCACCCTAAAAAGTTTCGCCTCTTGGAAGTATTTTCTATGAGTGTACTCAATAAGATAACGCTATAAAGTTATTTAAAATTTGGTGATATTGTTTATAACGAGTTTTCTAAGTTAACAAAAAACGAAAAATCGGAAAATTGTTGTTAAATTTTTTTTCTCATATACTATGGTATAGCTGTTTTTATATTAGATATAAAGAGTAAATTATTGTAAGATTTTTTTAATATAAAAACAGCTACACCATAGTATATGAGAAAACATTTTTTTAACAATTTTACGATTTTTCATTTTTGTTAACTTAGAAAACTGGTTATGAACAATATAAACAAATTTTAAATAAATTTATAGCGTCATCTTATTGAGTACACTCATAGAAAATACTCCAAAGGGTGAAAAATTTTTATTGTGATTATTTAAACAATTATCCAGCTTTCAATGAAAATAGCGGTATGACAGAAAATAGTTAATTAACAATAGCTAGCTTTTTGAAAAATGAATTTAAATTTTTTTTTCCAACGGGACTTTCTTTCTTCAAGTGTTGGAATGACACCATAATTTTTTTGAATTTTTAAATCAATATTTAGTGCTTTAAAAAAATTATTTTAGATGAGGTACTCACTATAGAGGCGGCGTACTCATTCCGAAACTGTCGCGCGGAGACCTTTTTTCAGCAACAAATTAAAATTATAAATATTAGAGCTAAAAAAGGAGTTAAAAGTTTTTTTTGTTAATATCCTCCTCTGTAAGGATCTTAATTTAAGTTAATTGCCCAATTTAACTTAAATTTTATTTTATATTCTGTAACACCAGCCTCAGGAGTAAGCTCTTTACAAGAAAATGGACACTGTATCTCACATAATATCACCAAAAAACAATTCTTAACTAAAATGGCACGTCCGATACTGTACGGCGACTAACGCGTATTTCGCCAAGGCATGGATGAACACACCGGATGACATCAGCCAACAACAGAGAGAGCGCTACTACCGGTACATTTTATTAATTGAAACAATTATTAATTTTTCCTATTTATTCATAAAGATAAAAAAAATTAAAAAATAATAAAAAGTCAAAAATAAATAGTCCAACAAGTTGACCGTGCGAAATATTTATTTATTTCGATTTTTTTTTTTAATTTTTTCAATTTTAATTTTTTACTCAAAAAACAGATGGAAATTTAAAAATCTAGCACGATCAGTCTTTAGTCATTTTCATTCAGAATTTGTTTCTGAAAATATTTTTCTAATAAAATCAAATTTAAAGGCTAACTTTTAATAACAAAAATTTACGTTACGGTAGAGCCGCCTTAAATTCCAATCTCTAGCGTCTGACAAAGGATGGGTAGTTTTTTGTTTGTATATAGTGGTATTAAACGTAATTATTGTCGGTAAAAATGCGAACATATAAAATACAGGAATTTTTGACAACATGGAAAATGTTATTTCACGAAAAGTTATTTTAATTTGTAATCGTAGCAACCTATTTTTAAAAATGTTTTCTAATTATGCAATTAGTAGATGATCCGAATTATAGGTGTCCATCTGCTTAAAAAATTGGTTGTCTAAAAAATATGTTCATTGCTATGATTAATTATTAATAATAATATTTTTTATTATTATAATTTGGCTCAATTGTTTACCAGACAAATTAAATACCAATAGCAAGTATGAATCCTAAAGAATATGCTAAAGTTTGGGTTCCTTACCTTTTTCTGTTTATTACTGTTAGGTTGCCAGGTATAAACAGGTAAATCGATACTAGAAATTTGTACTCATCTTCTTGCTTAACAAACTATATATCAAATTAAAGATAATTTTATTGGGAACACGATGTTATAAGGTTGCTTACGAAAAATCACAGTTGCTAGACTTTAAAATTGAAAAATTGTATCAAATGAAGATGTTCGACAGAAAGATTTTGTACGTATCATCAACAAAGCAGATTTAAAGAGTATTGTTTCAAAGAGGCTTTGGTAGTTTTTAGCTAATTACTGGGAAAATGCCAATTTGACTAAATACTCACCTGATTATACCTGGCTACTCAATAGTAGTGAATCTAATGTAGTGTTTCATCCTATAAGTAAAAATCCTGAATATTCTCTCGAATATTTTACCGCTTGGGGTTGGTAATAAAATGTGCAAAATAAAAATGTATTTGGTCACCCAATAATAATAATAAAGCTGAGTAATATTTACTCTTAATATACAAAAATTATTTATATTATTTTTAATTTACTTTTGTTCGACTGTTACATGTGAAAATTAAGTTAATGGAAAAATCTTTTTGTTTGTAAATTATTTATTATACCTACTCTATTATTTAAAACATGTATAGTAGTTTGAAATTTTTCACCTATTTCGCATCTCTTTTTCTTTTTTAATATTTCAGTATTTGCTGTCTCTTTATGATTCCTAAATATAATATTTGTTTCAGCAACTTGGCATTTAGCAAAGCATTTAACGTTTATTTTAGCGCCATGAGATATAGACGAGGTGAATGCTCTTTACCGAGCTCCGTCAGAAGCGCGACCATGGGTGGGTTTTACAAAGTGATAGACAAATGCAATTAAGTACCCATTGTTGATAAACTTAATGATCCTTAGTCGTAACCATAGTGTAACTATTAAAAATTGTTGCTTGAAATATTAATTTATAAAAGCACGATTGAAGTTCATAGCAAACTTTATTAACATTAACCCAAGTATACAATATGTTAAAAAATGTAATTAATTATTGGCATATGTTAGGTACCTTTATTTAAAATATTTTAGTATTACACAATTTATTATTTACAACTCTTCGATGGAATGTTACATTTCACTTAATATCTACAAAAAGCACGAACGCTAAACAACAAGCGTCTATCTTTGTCTTACAAACCCCTTATCACATTTCAAATGTTTTTTACACAGCCCTTCAACCACAATTTCTAAGAATGCCAACAAAATATAGGGTGTGTATTATGTTTTCTCTAATCGGCCATCCTGTATAACAAAATGTAACGTCATCTGAAAGCAAAAAAAAAATTAACTCTATATTAGTCCTATAAGTATCCTTAACCCAGGAGGTTTTTTCACAAACCATATCTTAAGGGTTTCTGTTTTAAAATTTACATTTTACTTTATATGTATAGTTGAAGTAATTGCTATAGTGAAAATTATCCAAGGGTCTTATTGTGGTTACTAAAATTCTTTACTCACATTTTCAATGGGGTGCTTGCATGGTAATGAAACTCAAAGTCATGTACCACAATAATTTAATATAAACGGCAACTAGTTTCGGCTAATTAGCCATCATCGGGCCTAAAAATGTTACAATTCGACAATAAAATTTCTATTATCTAATTTACAAAACAAACTAACTTACCATGTAAGTAACAAGAAGTAATTGAATTAAAAATTGCAAAAACGCATAAAGATGATGCGCATCAGAAAAGGTGGTGGAGTTTGTGTGTGTGTGTGTGTGTGTGTGTGTGTGTGTGTGTGTGTGTGTGTGTGTGTGTGTGTGTGTGTGTGTGTGTGTGTATGTGTGTGTGTGTGTATGTGTGTGTGTGTGTGTTCTCTATAACTTTTGTTTCAATCTTTTTCCAGAATTTCCAATAGTTTCGCCACTAGAGGGCGCGTAAAAAATGTGCATGTAGGTTTTCTCTAGTTTTTCTTGATTTTGAGGACAAACAATATACTTTAGTCCAAAATTTTGTAGGACAAAGTTTTAGAGCATAAAATTCTCTATAACTTTTGTCTCAAACTTTTTCTAAAATCTCCAATAGTTACGCCACTAGAGGGCGCGTAAAAAATGTGCATGTATGTTTTCTCTAGTTTTTCTTGATTTTGAGGACAAACAATGTATTTAGTGCAAAATTTTCTTGTGCAAAGTTGTAAAGCATCAAATTTTCTTTAACTTTTATGTTTAACTTTTATAGAATAGTTTCGCCGCTAGATGGCGAGAAAAATAGACATTTAAAATTCCCTACAATCGCATTGTATGAAAAATTTTTCCCGAATTCCCAATAGTTTTCACACATGATTTTAGGAGATCCTAATTGTAGCAGTATGATATATAACGTGCGCATGCGCAGCTTATGTCATTACCAACATTGAAATATTAATTCACCATCATCTCGCTGTTTTTAATGTGTTCCATAAATTAATGTAATGCTTAGTATTTTGTAATTAAAATAATAATAATAATAAACATATTCTCTATGGTCGAGCCGGGAAAGTCCTGGGGTGACACAGCCGATTTTTTTTTAATTAAAATATGAAAACTGAACAGGACCGTACTTAGAAAAATTCCCATAGTAGTAGAATTCTTTGTCAAAATCTAATAAAATTAAGTGTTGGATAGAGAAAAAAGTGGGGATGTCAAAAGTAAAAAGTAGAAGTTCGTATTAAAAAAAATAGTTGAAGGTGGCACTTCAAAGACAAAACGTTATTTTAAAAAAATAAATACGGTATATTAAGGGATATTTGGTTTTCAATAAAAAAGTTTTTTTCTATCTTTAAAAATCAGTGTTAATTTCGCCCTAAAAAAACACGTATGTTTTTCTATTTAACCAACTTTTTATGTATCTATAACGGTTTGCGAAATCCCAATAGTGTTCAATTAAATTTTGTCACTCTTTATCCCTACTTAAATATGCCTAACAATATCCCAGACTTCTTTAAAATTGCTTTTCGAATGCCAATTTTCTTGAATTATAATCACCATTGTGTCAAGTAGGCGAAAAATATTCCAGTTAAACTTGAAAACCAGCAGGAACACCATGTCTAAAATCCATAAAGCGTGGAAGAGAAGTAAAGTAATAAATTAGCTGTAAGGTCTAGAATAACAAGTACCTACTGGAGAATTTTCCGGAAAATAGTTGAACGGCTACTTTGAAAGTTGATCGCGAAAAGCTCTACGGCTGGAAAAATATATTACCACTGTCAACGAAATTGATTTTCATCTGATCAAGGACTTTAGTATTACGAGTGGAAATATTCGATTAGATGTTTTTTGTTCGTCGTTTCTTTTGAGATTTGGCTTTAGTTAATAAAATTTATTAATTTTCTGTATGTAACGAAAACAATAATTAATTATACAGAGTAAGTCACGAGTAATGTATAAGTCTCTAACAGAAAATCTATTTTTTTTAAATAGGGATCACTAAAGTATAAAAAATAGTTTGAAATATACATTTTGTTATGTACGTTCCTGAAAATTTTTCTAGTCATTATTTTTAGTTCAAATCCTACAAAACGGTCTTTTAGTTCAAGTATAAACGAGATGAATGTAAAACTCAATATAGAAAATTTCCTCCGGCCTTCTATAGAACGATGAAAATAATGATTTAAAACCAAAAAAAAAATTTAGAAATTTATTTGTAATAAACCTAACCTTATAACCCCCTCATTATTTTGGGTCCCTTTTAACTCACGGTGCAGAAATGGATAAAGTTGGAAAAAGTTAAAATGGGGAAAAATGAAGGGGAGAAAAATGTCTCAGCTTAGGTTAGGCAAAAAGTTGGAAATAAACAATTTAAAACATAAAGAAAACAGCAAAAATGTAGAGGAAAAAAGTGGGGGAGAAAAGTGGAACGAAAACACAGTTTCGGCTTAAGGTAGAGTAGGTTGGGTAAAGGAGTTTGAGAAATATAAAGAATACAGTAAATAAGTAGAAAAAAGAGTGAGGAAAAATGTGAAAATGTGAAAAAAAAGTCTCAGCTTTGGTTAAATTAGTAGAAAAAACTATAGGGAGAAACAAAAAAAATGGAATAAGTTTGAAACATAAAGAAAGTTTGGGAAAAAGTAAGAAAAAATGTGGATAAAATTAGATTTAAAAAATATGTGAAAAAGAAAATTTTATTTTGTGTGATATGATACATAAAAAATTTGACATATGCATTTCCATAATTAGTAAATTGTTGGCTAATGATTGTCCTGTCACTGCTTATCATTTTTGCTCTATATTTCTCGAAGGCTTTGAGATATTTGTGACAAATTATGTTAAATTTGTGGAGATTGGGGTGATTTTCATTAATATTCAATCCCATTTATATCATCCCTAACTTAATGAATATTCACTAGAAGCATTGGGGTAAATTTGAAATTCTAAAGCTGTTGTTTATAATAATAGCAGTTTACTGTTACGGTTTTTGATCTATATCAGTATATGATAAATTATTTTTACGTTAATTAATAAATTTACATAATTCCAAAATTAATTACAGCATTAAATAAATTGTAAAATATTGACTTTTAATTTTCTTCCGATCATAGAAATTTAATTACTTAAAATTTATTACGGAAATTCTGACATTAGAAAAACAATTTATTTAGTACAAAAAATCGTAGTATCTAGTATTCCAAAAGGTATTATTATAAAACAGGTATATTGCGTATAGTATTCGATAAAAATTTATTATTGGAATGGGAAGTAAAAATTTACATTTTTAAGTCTCGTCCATTAAGTCCAAACCAAAAAAAAACTGATAGTTATTCTACGAAATTAAAAATTCGATTCAAAATGACATTTAAAAAAATTGTGCTAAAAATTGATCACGCACATAAACAATTACAACAGGAATAAACAAAAAAATACTTTAAAATCGAGGGATCTAGATTGTTTCAAATAACTTAAAAACTAAAAATTGTGAAAGAGGAAGAAATTTAAGTATACATTTAAACCGAAATTGTATCTAAATTGTTAATTATTTTAATTTCAACGCTAAAATAACAGTTTTTTTTAAATGTTTCTTAAGACTAATTTGAAAAAAGTATGTTATTATCTAGACACCTTTTAACGAAATGTTTCGGTGAAAAAAAAATAGTGTCACTATCAAAAATGAGAGATGCAGTATGTCACGGAATTTGACTTGCAATATGTCATTTGAAAGTACTTGAAAATCTCTGTTCAGAACAGTCAAAATTATTTCTCCAACTGTCACCTGTCAAAAATAAGAAAATATAAATAATCTGAAAAAATATACGTGGATACTCGTCGGGAAAGTTTTGGGGTGACAAAAAATTTTTATAGATTTTTTTTTAAAACTTTAAAAATTTACACATTTTTCATTGAAATTTTTAAATATTTATCAAAATTCCTGAAATTTTTGATCAAATAAGTTCTTAAAATTTTTGAAATATTTAGAGATTTTTGATTAAAATCTTTTTAATTGTTATCAAATTACCTGAAATTTTTATCAAATTTCCTGAAATTTTTGATCACAGTTCTTGAAATTTTTGAAATCTTTGCAAAATCTGGAAATTTTTACACGTTTTTAAAATCTTTAAAGTTTTTGTATTGAAACTTTTGAAATTATTGCAAAATCTTGAAATTTTTACACATTTTTAAAATTTTTGAAATATTTGGATTTTTTATTGATTTTCTTTTATTTTTTATCATAGTTCCTGAAATTTTTTATCAAAGTTTTTGAAATTTTTGCAATCTAGATTTTTTTATTGAAATTTTTGAAACATTTAGAGATTTTTTATTAAAATTTTTTAAATTTTTATCAAATTTCTTGAAATTTTTGATCTCAGTTCTTGAAGTTTTTGAAAACTTTACAAAATCTGGAACTTTTTAACATTTTTAAATTCTTTATAGATTTTTTATTGAACATCGACGTTTTTACAAAATTTTGAGTTTTTTCACATTTTTAAAATTTTTGAAATATTTACACATTTTTGATTGAAATTTTTTAAATTTTTGTCAAAATTCCTGAACATTTTTATCAAAGTTCTTGAAATTTTTGAAATCTAGATTTTTCTATTGAAATTTTTAAAACATTTAGGGATTTTTAATTGAAATTTTTTTACAAAATCTGGAACTTTTTGTTGGTTAAGATGATTAAGACCGTCTCCAGATGATACACGGAAAAAAATTACTCTATTATATTGTATAATAAAAAATATGTAATACCTTGTATGACAATTTTTATTCGATTTATCATCCTCATATATTATCAATCATTATATTTTCCTCATAAACGAAAAAAAGAGAATGTATAATAAATCTTATAATAATAGTTATTAAGAATTATTATCTTAAAAAGTTGGTAGTAGTTTTGATTATAAAATATAATTAATTGATCGTTTTATGACATTTTGTCTTTAAAGTATATAACCTATGATATTTTATAACGCCATGGTAATAAAGTTTAAAATACTCAAATAATAGCAGATTCATTATTATCAATACCATATCATAAAGTTAATTACTTCGATTAATACATTTTACTACCCTAGGTTATACTGTTTACACACTCAAAATTTAGATATATTTTTGTCATGTTCACGCTTCAATCAGTCGGCTCCGTACAGTTATAGGTAACAGATGTCTGCTTAAGCAGAGAAAATATATTTTAAAAAATTTGTTTTTAAGTATTTTAAAAACTTTTCCATGTTAAAACATCCACGTCATGTATACTAGTTCCTGATAAATGACTTTATTGATGAATATCCAAATAAAAGTAACAATTTATATAAAAAATGGCCACAATTTCTATCTACTGTTCTTGGTGTAATGGAAGAAGAAAAGATGAAACTGAGCAATTTTGATGATATAGGTAAGAAATATCCAGTTACAATTATTAGGTCATAGATAAATGACGTCATTGTTAGTATTTTTGTACATCCAACATTGTGATATGTTTGTCGTTGGACTATGTCATAATGTTGAATATGTAAAATAAATCAAAAATTAGGTAATTCTCTTTTTAGCGTAAAAATCCTATTTCAATAATTAAAATAAATAAATATTTTAAATAGTTGTTTTTTTTAACAAATATCTATCGAAAAAAAAATAGTTAATAAACAACAAAAATCACTGAATTTTTTTTTTGTAATCAATTTCGGTTTTTCCCAAATATCTTAGAAACCGGACCTCATATTTTAATTTTGAAAAAAAATATAAAATTCATCTTAAAAATAATCATTTTTTTCCATATCATCATCTTTCTATCTATAACAGTTTAAGAAATCCGTATAGTGTTTAATTAAATTTGCGCCACACTGTATATACATATATATATACTTTCAAAACGCTCTGTCCTGTAACATAGGCAACACAAACTACATCCTCTATTCATATATCGTAAGCGCAAAACTTTACACCAAGGCTCGATAGCCTTGTTGGTTATGACACTGGATTGTCGTAGGTTCGGTTTTTATCGCATCGGTTTCAAATCTCCGCCAGACTGAAAAAGTTTTTATATTCAGCATTTATCCCATACAGGACTATCCGTTTCAATGGAGCGTTCTGTGCATCTATGCTGATAAATAAAATTTCTGTATATCCTCTCGTTAGAAACTTATATGTGCTTTCGGGATGGAAACGCAGAAAACATTTTTTATGTTGAAATTAAATAAATATTTAAAATCAATTAAAAACTCTATATGCTATATTACGGAAATATAAAGACAGCGATTCAGTAATGTTTCATTTATAACACTAATTATAAAGTTATTACTGTCATTTGAGACAACTAAAATAACACAGACGAAACAAGTTTTTGTCATACAGTAATTTTCTAAAAATGAGTCATAAGACGGTGTTTTTTGTATAAGTCGAAATTATTATAAACGACGGAACGAATACAAAAAACGGCTTATGAAACGAGTTCTTTACGCTATTTTTTTTAAATGTTTGCTTATTTTTATTATATATTTAAAAATATTTCGTAATTTTAATAGTAGCGTAGTACCTTAATTTTTTAGTAGTTGGTAACAATGATTTGACATTTATACTTGATATTCATTCAGAGTTAATTCTTAGCTGACAGCTGGTTTGTACCAACTGTAAAGAGGAGTGTTATAATATGCGCGTTATGGCACTACTTTGAGTGTTATAATAGCTATATTATAGAAAAATCGGCTGTGTCACCCCAGAACTTTCCAGGCTCGGCTGAAGAGAATAGAATTATCATTTATGGAACATATTTTAAACATGGTGAATACGTCTACTGAATTGATATTTCAATATTGATAATGATATAAGCTGGCGCATGCGCACATTATATAGGACACTACTACAATTAGGATATCTTAAAATCATGAGTGAAAACTATTGGGAATACGCTCAAATGTTTAATACAAAAGTTGTAGGGAATTTTATGCTCTACAATTTTGCACTAGAACATTTTGCACTAAAGCGCATTGTTTGTCTTCAAAATAAAAAAAAAAGTCAAAGAGAATAAATTTGTGTATTTTTTGCCCTCTAAAGATAAAAGTTAAAGGAAGTTCGGTGCTCTACAATTTTGCACAAGAAAAATTTGCACTAAAGTGCATTGTCCTTAAAATTTGGAAAACCTACGGAAAATCTACATGCACATTTTGTACACGCCCTCTAGTGGCGCAACTGGAAATTCGGGAAAAAGTTTGATACAAAAATTGTAGGAAGTTTTATGCTTTAAAAGTTTGCACAAGTAAGTTTATGGAGAAAACATTCACCCTTTTCTTAAACCCTTTGAGTAGAGAAGCTTAAAAAATAAAAGGAAAAGAAAAAATTCAAAAGAATTGAAATAATTTGCAAAAAATCTTTAAAAAAAACGGAAAAAATCTATAAAAAAACGCAACAAATCCCCAAAAAAAATTGAAAAAAAATCGCAAATAATTACAAACAATCGGAGGAATAAGAAAATGAAACAAATGGAAAAAAAGCAAAATTATATGAGAAAAAAATGAAGAAAAACGTAAAAAAATCGAAAAAAACCAGAAAAAACAAAAAATCAGAAAAAAAACCAGAAAAAATCAGTACAAATCAGAAAAAACCAGAAAAACAGAAAAAGTTAAAAAAAAAAGAAAAAAATCAGAACTAACAGAAAAAATTTAAAGAAATATTCTTTCCAGAAATATTTGGATACCAAAATTCTTAATTTTACCGTTATACATATGACGTAAATTAAAGGAACAGAAGGAACAGAAAGAATCAGAAAAAATTCACAATAACTTATGGGTGGGCCAACTATCTTCGTGCGGCTTGTATCGTCGAGACTAATAAATATATCAAAATGAAAATCCTTACAATTGGAAAATAGTTATACGGAGTGATCCATATTCGAGTGGCTAAAAAGTTTGTGATTTTTTTAAATGAGACACCCTATATATTTACTACTTTAGTGGCCTTTATTAGTTTCGACGCTACAAACCGCAGGAAGATACTTGGTATAAGAAAAAGTAAAAAAAAAACAATAAAATAAAAATAAAAAATCAGAAAATAGATGAAAAAATCTAATTTAAAACATACTTTTTTCTTGTACTACTGAAGCACTTTTTATTATTTTAATACTCCCAATAGAAAATTGAGGGAGATGTTATTTGGCACCCTTTGCTATTTAAAATTTTCAAGAAGGTAACTTCCCTACTCTATGAGTTTAGGTTAAAGGTAAAATTATTTTTTATATAGTTTCTGTTATTGATTTAAAAATTAATCCTAAATCGTTTATTATTTCTCGTTTTGGAGTTTTCAAAAAAAAAAGTGTTCTAGGGCATTGTTAAAAGCCCCCAAAATGAAGTTACGCTTTGACCTATGACTTCAAGGACATCTTAAATTTTTTAAAATTCCAAAAATTGCGTTAAAAATATTGTTTTTTAAAAAATTGTTGTTTTTCACTTTTTATTCGTTGTGGATGTAATAATAATTCATTAATATTTTTTTTTAATTTTTTTGTGATAAAAATTTTAAAATAATTTGATCTTCTAATTAATCTTTATTACTTCAAACATAATCTAATTACATTATTTTATTCTATAAAATGTTCTTCATAAAAATGTTTCGTTAATTTCATGATGTTTTAATTTTTTTTCGTAATTTCCGAAAGTTTAAATTTTTTAATTTTATAGAAGACCATTTGAAATAATTTTGTAATGTCTTTGAAAACCTGATCAAAATAATAATATTATAGTCCAGGATCAATATAATTATTAACTAATAACTGTTTTTTTATTTTAAATAATAATTTTTACGGGTAAGTGTAAAACTGAACTATAATTTGACTTTGTCTACAGAAAAACTTAATATGGGATTTTATTTGATATTTAAATTATCGTTTACGTCTACCAACTATTCGTCAATGTCATTATTTGGATTCATTATCATTGTTTAAATTTTAAAGTATCTAGATAAATTCGGATTATTGATCTTAGTGTCAATGATAAGTTTACTTGAATCTGTTTAGTTATTTCTTTAAGATTACCAACCTAAAATATTCTTCTTGGTTTTTTTCACATCACTCTCGATTACATTTAACATAATCAAAATAATTTATAGAAAGTCTCAAAAATTCATATAAAAATCATGAGCTATTTCATTTAACTGCTAATAGCAAAACGTTTGTGAAATATAAAACCGTGAAAGTTTGTTTTCAAAAGGTTTAATGACACACCAAGTTTATTTTAATTCGAGCCACATTTTCTCTATCAAAGTTATGAAGTATATAAAATATTAAAGCCCATATCCGTTGTATTTTTATGAGATTTATGATACTTGGATAAAGCAATCCTAAAAAGGCCCGGTGCCATATTGTAAACAGATTGCATAAACAAAATGAAAATGGGTATTACGTAACTCAATATGTTTTACTGATAGATTTTGTTACTTAAATTTTAAAAATAAATTTTATAGTGAAAATAATAAAAATATGAATTAGCGAAACCATAAATTATAGTTCAGAATTTTTTTAAAATTTTTTGAATAAATTTATTTTTAACCAAGTTAACTAAATCTCCCTATTAAATACCAGTCTAAAATATTTACTTTATCAATTACCTTGTCATTATTAAATTAAACTGACTTATCCTATAATATTAGAACCAACGTTAAAACAGTTCTTCTAGATTAAGCAATTTCCAGCATTATCCTTCCAAACTTCTCAACTTTTAATATTTATCCGATTAGAGCTTACGTGCGATTTAACTAGTTTGCTAACAATCATCATTTAATGGAAACTAATGTAATTATCCGGACGAAACATCATTAGTATTATCATAACTCGCCTTAAATACACTTTGTTAAAACTAACCTGTGGCAACGTTATTCCAAACTTACAATTCAATTATGCTAATAAATGATGTTCTGCTGGCAAACTGCTATTAACCTTAGTCATTGAAATTTAACAAGGAAAATAGTATGTGGTATTGTATAAAAATATATACATTTTTGTATTGAATTAAACTTGCAGTTATATTGAAGTGGCTGTAGTGCTATTACATTTCAAAAAAAACAACTATCTTTGTTTTTAAAAGAAAAGAAGAAGAAAAACTTTCACCGTAAAAATAGGGAGAAAAAAACTAAACAAAGGCCGAAACGTAAGTATAAATATAGGTAAAGGTAGTTATAAAATTTTAAATTAAAGTTACCTAGATGCTAAATAGTGAATTGTAAATTTTGATAAAACGTTTTAAGATATTATAGATACAGATTAAAAAAAAAACAAAACCGAAGTTTTAAGATTGTAAACACAAATTTTCAATAAAAAACTGAATATGATAGGGAAATATTTTCTCTTAAATCCTTTACGTTATATATGTGTACATTAATTAGATAGTTATTAATGCGAAAAGAAAATAGCGATAAATGAAATATTTACAAATTATTATTAAATTATTAAATACTCAAACTGAATTATTATTATAAATAATTCCAAGATAAGATAAATAGCAACAACATTTTTACTCAATAAAAAGGTTGTTTGAACTGCACACATCCAAACACCAAGATATAACGTAATATATTACGTCTTAAAAAATTAAGATAATTCCTTAACGATAAGGGGTAATAAAAAGACGAAGCTCAGCTGACTAATAATGAATGAATAATAATTAACTTTACGATAAATTTGATTCATTACGATACTGATGAACTAAATTCAATTAACCCTTATTAAGGAAGCTAATTACAAAAGATAAAAAAAATTTGCAAATATTCATCTGTAAATATATTAAAGGATGTCACATTAGTTAAAGATAAAAAGATAATATTTAGAGGTAAGAGAATTAAGAAAAAAAAATATACAAAGGGAGAGAATACATTTCGGTAGAAGCTACTTTATTTATAAATAATTATTAGTTAGAGAGAAGTTTTATATTATTATGTTTCCTTGAATTCAGATATGACCTATATAAATTTGACCTAACAGTATTATGCGATATTACGCAACAAAATAAACAAAAAAGAATAAAATATACATTAAATGAAAGGTAGAGAGTACAAACGAGAAGTGAGACATAAAGTGTAAAGATAAAATTTTAATAAAATAACTCTTCAGATAAGTTTCACTAACCATGTTTTGTTGAGAATTAAAAAAATTTAGAGAAATTTAGATAGATTTAATTTCATTATTTAATAGGAAGTAGACATTCGTTTTAAAATCCATTATCAAAATTATCTTTTTAAATTAAACTTATTAAATTCAAAGATAAAATTATAAAAAAAATTTTAAACAGTAAATCGATAAATTCAGAGAGAGAGAGAGAGAAAAGCTAATCGATACCAAAAATGTATACTTAAGAGGCAGTTATAAATGTTGAAGGTTAACCAAAGTTAAAAGCAAATTATCGAAATTTATCAGTGAAAGAATTCAAATAAAATGTGAAAAAAAGTCTCTACAAATTTTAAACAAAATGTGAACCTTTACAAGTATTCAATATTTCCTTAAAACTTAAAAAAATGAAATTCGTGGCCCACGTTGGGATCACCAAATTTGTGTGACGATACTTTATTTTGTTGATAATAAATAATTAATGTAATTAATCTCAAATCTTTATATTATGGAATTCGAAATATATGAGAAGTAGAATATTAAATAAAAAAAAAGTTTTGGGCGCCAGTCAAATTGATTTTTTTATGTAATTAGAAACAGTTAAGAAAAAAAAGTATGATATATTTCAAAATCCCTCCTTTTTTTCTGTTTGTGGGTTTAAGGAAATTAAACTTAAATTAAACGTTATATTTGTTTTATTTTAGAAGAAAAATTTAAATCTTTCAGATACATTTTCTTTTTTTTTTCTGGAAATGTGACTTAACTAGGTTTTTGGCTTGTCTTCAAGTTTCTTCAAAAGTTTCCTGGATACGGCAGTAGAGACGTTATGTCCCAAAGTAGGAAAAAAAACTTGCTCGTTCCAAAAAAAACTTGTAGTCCCAAAAAGGAAATGTTCTGTCCAAAAAATGTGTACTAAAAAATCCTAAAAATTCACATAAAGTAAATATAAGGCACAAATCTTATAAATTACCAGATTTCGTGGTCTCTGTTTTAAAAAAAAGAACATAAAACAAGAATAATATTAATATGAAATACATGAATTTTTAGATCAAAATATGAAATATAAAAATAATCAAACTTAATTAAATTTTAAGACAATCTGTAAAAACAAATAAAAAATAGATTCTCTTTTTGTAATCGATACTGAATGATCACCACAAACATTAGATAATTTATATTATAATAAAAGATAAGATATGAACTTTTAAGTAAATATAAAAAATAATAATCGGTCAAATGCGTGTTGGACTTTGCACATTTAGGGTTCCATACCAAACCGAAAAATAAGAAAAAAAAGGCAAAATATTTAAAAAATAAAAAGGAAGATTGCAATACATTGAAAAAACCAAAAACACTGGAAAAAATACCAACAAAAGGCAAAAACTGAAAATCCGAAACGAATTGAAAAAAAAAATGAAAAACCCAAAAAGAATTTAAAAAAAATTGGGACAAACCGTAGACAGTTGCAAAAAACCGACAAAGGCCGAAAACAATGGAAAAAATAATAAAACCGGAACAACAAAAAAATAAAAGAAAAAGTTGCAATCAATCCCAAAAAAATGTAAAATTTAATCTAAAAAACTTCCTCCAGCTCGGTATAGACATAAAATCGACAAAAACAATAGAAAAAAAGCAAAATATTAAAAAAAAAACCGAAAGATTGCCAAACATTGAAAAAAATGGCAATGAATAAAAAAAAACCCAAAAAATAAACAAATCGGAAAAAAAAGAAAGAAGCCGAAAAAAATTAAAAAAAAATCAGAAAAAAAACTCAGAAAGCTGCAAAAAATTGATAAAGGTCGAAAACAATGGAAAAAATAACAAAAAAAAAACGGAAAAACAAAAACAAATATAAAAAAGTCATAAAGGCCCAAAAAATCTCAAAAAATGTAAAATTCAATATAGAAAATAAAAATCGAAAAAAATAATCGGTCAAGTGCGTGTCAGACTTCGCACATTTAGGGTTCCGTACCAAATGTAGAATATAAGCTATCTGCGCAGAGGCACGATTATTAAAGGAGGACTAAAAAGTCAAAAATACTTAAAAAAAATGAAAAGAAAAATATCCTGGCGGATGTGTGTTCGACGAAAAAAAAAATTATGAGACGAAAAATGCGTTTTTTAACAAAACTAATAATAGCACAGATAAAAATTATAAAATATCGAATATCACAATCCGCATATATATTTAGATATATTAACAAATTTTAAAATGCAAATGTGATTTAAGCTCAATTCTTTTTATTATGGGTTAGTTCCACGAATAGAATTTGAAATATATCAAAAAGTAAAATATTAAACAAAAAAATTTTTGGACCCTAGTCTAATTGATTTTTTGATGTATTTAGAAACAATTGACAAAAAAACTATGATATATTCGTCCTTTCTTTATTTTTGTGGGTTTAAGGAAATTAAACTCAAATTAAACGTTATATTTGTTTAATTTTATACGAGGGAAAAAAATAAACTTTCAGAAACTTCTTTGTTTAATTCCACCAAAAAAAATTTTTATTAGGGTTAAGGTCAGTCAAAATAGTCAGTTAAAGCTTTTAAAATATTCTGTAGATCTGCAGATTTTTCTAGAGGCGATTTTGGGGATTTTTCATTCTCGCCTTAAGAGCTTTTAAAAAAAACAGATTTTGTAGATATATTAAAGAAGTTTATTTGATCAAAAATTAATTAATGACATTTTTTTTGTGTTTGAGGTTATATATATTTTATTTTATGGAAAAAACCTGCGGTAAAACATTATTCAAATAATTTATAAACAACCTATAGAGTGTTGTTCAAACAAGCTTGCTAAATATGAAATAAATATACAGGGTGGTTCCGAAGAAACCAGGGTTAGAAGAAATAAACAATTTTTACAAAACACCCTGTAACTCACTTATGAGACGTTTTAGACCCATCAAATATTAGTTTTTTGGAATCACCCAATTGCAGTTAACGTATGTAGGTTTACTTATGAAACACTCTGTATACTACAATAGTGTTTTGCTGGCATAAAAAATAAACCTTAACCAATTTCATCATAATATAAATAAAACTTTACATTTTATTAATTTAAATTCCACATCCAACTGGTTTTAAAATGAAATTGGAAAGCGTATTCTAGCCTTGGGATAATTTTTTAACTCTGTTTGTTTCGAGGAAAGTTTTAGAAATTATCCCGCATATCCCTCAGCACTTTCTCTGGTTTAGTTTACAAATTGTCTGGAAGGCCCCGAGCTATATTTTCCATAAACAAATACAGAAGTTTCTCTGTTGAGTTTTCAGTTAGTCTTCAACCGCAGATAAAAGCAATTTTATTGAAAAAAATTCAGTTCACAAGAGAATTATAGACACCTTAGCAAGTTGGAAACGACGAAAAAGGTTTTTCTTTAGAAACATAAAGGCCTTTTACAAAAATGATGTTTAATTAATATTTTACTGGTCAGTAGATAGAACGATTATTAACGTTAATTATTTAGATTGTGCCAATTATTAAATGGAATTTAATTTTTCTATAAACTCCAGTGATGAATTTTCAGATTAATTAGATTTTTACAGTTCAGTGATCTTTTATTTTTGTTGCTGCCGATAGCGTTTGTTTTAATCAGCCACTTTTTTTCAAAATGCTTATGAGTCAATAAACTATTTCTACAAAAAAAAAAAGAAAAATTACAATTGACACGTCGAAACGTTGTATCTTATTTAGACTTATCCTTTTTTTAATAAAAAGTCTGAGCAAAGTGTTATAAAAAATCGGCTGTATCATCCCAGAAAATTCCTGATTCAGCTGTGGAGAATAGGATTAAAAATTCAGATCCACATCTTTAATTTGCATAAAAAAGAAAAATCAATGTCGTTCTTGTTGAGGAACTTCTACAAAAAACAAAAGTGGGATAAAAAGGGGGAAGAAAGTGACGAAACCCTAAAAGTTTTAAAAAGCGAAATAAAACAAGTGAAAAACGGCAAAATTTTTGACGTAATTTCGAGTTTTCGAAAATTTAAACTATATTACAGTATATACGGTATAAGTAAAGGGGAAGTAAAAATCGATTGTCGTTTGTCTCTATCTCTCATCGTTCTCTAGTTGAATCAGACTAACAGACGGACGGACAAAACAGTTTTATAAGTTTTTTTCTTCGAAAACTCTAAAAGTGACGCAAAAAACCAAAATGAAAAAAAAGCGAAGGAAATAGCTAGGAAAAAAACTCAAGTGAAAAATAGAGGAAAAGGTAAGGTAAAAATAATATGTGAGAAAACATTGGAGAAAAAGTGGCACAGAAAATAAGTGAGAAAAAACAAGTTAAAGGAAAAAGGCGGAAAAAAGTGAGGCAAAAATCAAAAATGAGAAAAAAGGGGGGAAAGTGAAGCAAAAAACAGAAGTGGGAAAAAATGGAACAAAATAGGGACGGAAAATACAAAAGCGAGAAAAAAGGTGGAAAGGTGAGGTAAAAATGACATATAGGAAAAAAATGGGAGGAAGTCGGAAAAAACAAGTTGTAGGAAAAAGGCGGAAAAAGTGAGCAAAAGACAGAAGTGGGAAAAAATGGGGATCCCAGAGCAAAAAGCGTAAGTCAGAAAAAAGTGGGAAAGGTGAGGCAGAAATCACATATAAGAAAAACGAGAGAAAAAAGTGGTGCAAAAAATGAGTGGATAAAAATAAGAGAGAAAAAAGTGAGGTAAAAAACAAAAGTGGAAAAAACAGTGCAAAAAATGTCAGTAAAAACAAAAGTGGGAAAAAAAGAACCAAAAAAGGCAGTGCAAAAAAATAAAAATAGTAACAAAAGAAGGAAAAAGTGAGGCATAATAAAAAAAAAAGTGGGACAAAAAACAAGTGGGATAAAAACAGGGGAAAATGTAGCGCAAAAAACAAATCACAAGTGAAAAAAAGGGGATAAAATGATGTGCGAAAAAGATGGGAAAAGAACATAAGTGGGCAAAAAAGTGGGGAGAAAAAAAGAATTACTAAAGAAAACTATATGTTTCGCTTGCATTTCCTAAAAAAGTGTGGGGAAAAAAGTTCAAGTGAAAAAAAAGAGGTCGAAAGGGTGAGGCAAAAATCACATGTGAGAAAAAAGGAAGGAAAACGTGTAAAAATTAATTTGATGCAAAAAAGTGAGAAAAAAACGGAAGTGAGAAATAAGTAGGGAAAAGGAAAAGTCTGGTAAAAGACAGAAGAGGGAAAAACCGGAACAAAAAAATACTGCTAAACATAAGAGTGGGAATAAAAGGAACAATAAAAGCAGCGCAAAAAACAAAAGTAGGAACAAGTGAGGCAAAAATGACATGTGTAAGGAAATAATGCGCCAAAAAACAAGTGGGATAAAAGTGGAACAAAAAACAAAAGTGGAGTAAAACCAGAAGTGCGAAAAAAATGGGGGAAATGTGTCGGAAAAATCAGAAGTAGAAAAAGGGTTAAAAATATGGACGAAAAAACAAGGGCAAATAATATAAGCGTGGAAAAAAGGGGGGAGAAATGGGAAAAATAATTACTAAGAGAAAATTATATTTCGTTCACTTCCACTTGCCCTTCCCAAAAAAAATGTGGTGAAAAGGAGAGATATATTAGGGTAACAAAACTAAAGTGAGAAAAAAGTGGGAAAGGGTGAGGCAAAAATCACTTATGAGAAAAAAGGAACTAAAAGGTTGGACAAAAAATAAGTGGGGAAAAACAAATTAGAGGGAAAAGAGTGAGAAAAAAACACTAGTGGGAAGAAAGAAAAAACAAAAGTGGGAAAAAACGGTACAAAAAAATATCGCTAAAAACAAGAGTGGGAATAAAAGGAACAAAAAAAGTAGCGCAAAAAACAGAAGTAGGAAAAGAGAAGGAAAAAGTGAGGCAAAAATCACATGAGGGAGGAAAAAGTGGGACAAAAAAACAAGTGGGAAAAAGTGTGGAACAAAAACATGAAAACATTGAGGGAAAGTGAGGTATAAACAGAAGTGGGAAAAATGGGGGAAAAGTGACTCAAAAATGGAAAGTGGGGAAAAGAGGAAGGAAAAAGTGGGACACCAAGTAAGTGAGGAAAAACAAATAAGTGGGAAAAAATACAAGTGGGAAAAAGTAAGGAAAAAGGAAAAGTCGGATAAAAAACACAAGTGGGAAAAAACGAAAAAAAAAATATCGCTAAAAATAAAAGAGTGGGAATAAAAGGAACACAAAAGGCAGCGCGAAAACAAAAGTAACAAAAAAGAAGGAAAAATTGTGTCAAAAATCACATGAGGAAGGAAAAAGTGAGACAAAAAAAGTGGTACAAGAAACATGAAAAAAATTGGGGGAAAAGTGGGGTAAAAACAGAAGTGCGAAAAAAGGGGGAAATGTGGAGCAAAAATCGCAAATGGGAAAAAGGGATGAAAAAGCTAGATAAAAACATTAATGGGCAAAAAAATGAAGGAGAAGTGGGACGAAAAATATAAATGACAAAAGCCAAAGTAGGAAAAATAATTGCCAAGAGAAAATTATTTTTTTCTTACTTCCCATTGCACTTCCTAAAAAAGTTGTTGTGATTAAAAAAAAAATTTATTAAATTTTTGGAGAGCATTGCTCCGGCTAAAATTAGGTTAGTTTTTTTTGGAGAAAAGGCATAACCTCTCTGTTTATTGCTCGACTTCTTAGTAATTGTAGAGTATGATGGGATTCACATCTCTTAAATCTGAGATTTGATTTATAAATTGTATATTAAAAATATAAAAATGTTGCTGTTGTTGCAATAGTCCATTTGCTTTCCATTCGAAATGTAATAAATTTATTGTACTTAAGCTATAAATGCATAAATTCTTAGCGGTACCCTGGTAGAAAAATATTTTTTTACTACCAAAAAATATGTAGGTATTAAGCAAAAAATAAGGAGCTATTAGCAAAACTAATTTGTATTTTAAAAGTATATTTAGTTGAATATAAAAAATATGTTATGCAACTAGTGTGTAAAGTGCATTTTTATCACAAAATTCACATTCGTGAAAAAATATCGTAAGTTGCATAAATAACTATTTTATAACCCGTGACATATATATTTTTTATAAATCTCTGTGTTCAATATTGTCTGTTAGCTAAAGCTTAAATTCTACAAAATATATTGAAAATTCTTGTCGTTTTATCTGAACCAACCAGTATTTGATTGTCACCATAGCACATTTACTGTATATATTGAATACGCTGAAAGTGTGCCACATTTATCGAAAAGGGGCGACAGAATATCAACCCAGCTGTAGCGATAAATCAAATGTAAGGAAAAACAAATCACATGTCAGATTGTTTCGGGATATGAAACGTGTATGTGAAGGAATATTAAGTTAGATATTTCCTAGCTAGGAAAATGCAATGTTCAAGGTTTTACAAAAATCGTATCATTTAATATGTAACTTTAAATGAGTGATTTTATCAAAGTTTGAGTTAAAAAAAATTAGAAAAGTAGGAGTGACAATATCCATTTTACTGTTATTAAAACTAGTCTAAAAAAATTAATTAGTTTTTATTTAATAAATCTTAATGCTTTTAGGCTCAAGTCAGTTGATTGATGTACTTTAGATTTTTTTTGCCGAAAGTAAAATATACTAAATTGGTCAAAATAGTTTTTTTGTATTTACCATAATATACTTTTATATTTCACATTATATTTCTATAACTAAGAAATGAAATAGCTCGTGTGGAATTAATAATCTATTATAAATCAATTTAAGGGCAACATAATTATCAAAGGCATAGAAAATTTATTAAATAGTCCAAAATATTAATAATCCCTTTTTGATATAAGAAGTCTAGGAAACAATGCAAATAGTGATAATAGAACACGAAATTATACAAAAGATCCATCATTATACGAAAGCGACGACATACTCGGAAGCGACCTTTATCGTATACACAAACGCTCATTTAATAATTTTCCCTCGGAGCTTTATGAGAACATAGTTTAGGCAAAATGAGGGTAGCACTATTGAATCTTGAGAATAGTGACGATGAATTGATAAAACGAAAATTGAGTTTCTAGACGGTAGAGAGAGGCTTGTAATAACAGGGATTATTGAGATAAAAGCAACCAGAATAATTGGCAAAAAAAAATTTTTTTAACATAAAACTGTTGCACGACAAAATTTGTTGTATTGCATTTAAAAATTAAACAAAACCAAAATAATTAGTCCGGGTGATAAATGCATATTAGTAACATTGCACAGTGGTCTAGCCTTATGGCGTTAATATGACATTTCCAATTCATGATTTTAATTCAAAAATCAACTTTGTACATGTATTTTTATATTTTGGAAAACAAATTTACTGTCATTTAGTTTAAACTTTGGAGAAAAAGAAAAAATTAAGAGATAAATCTTGAGCTATTTTTGATAACTTTATCTTTTAAAATAATGTCAACAAAAGCAAGTAAAACATGTCTTGAGAGAAGAAATGGCCCTTTTATACATGATTTAATTGCATGGTCATTTAGAATAGACAGGTTCGACATTTTTTTTATTTTAAGTTAAATCGAAAGATTTTGTTATTTAAAAACATTCAAAAAATATTTGAGCGCAAAATATTAATATTTACATCCGCTGTGACCATTTTAAAATCAACGATCGGCTAGAGGCTGGTAAACGTACCTGTGTGCGAGACTAGACCCTGTGACGTCAGTAGCCATGAACGCTTGGCCCGTGGCCCGCTGCTGCGTTGTATTCATGATGTGTGTGTATCGACAAAACCCCATTTTCCCATCAACATTAAGTTATCTAAGTCATCTTGTGTGATCCAAAAGTGATTGAAACTCAACTTCTGCAGATGATTCAGATACCTTCCCAGCTGAAGGATAGCACTTTTTCTTTGTCTTAAGAACCTTTTTGTAAGAAGGAAAGGTGTTTGATGGAACTTTTGGATTGACGAAAATCTTTAATTATTATATATTGATGTTTAGTCAGCTTAGCTTGGACGATGAGTGAAAATATTTCATCTATATTAATCTGTGAAATGGAGGCTCTAAAGTTATCTTTTCTTAAATCTTTAATTGTAGAACTGTCTAACTTGGACAGTTCTGACAACCGTCTGCGTTTAGATCGCTCACTATATTCTTCAAAATATTTAAAAAATCTTTTAGCACTTGGCTTTTTACGGGTATCTCTACCACTTCATCATCTAGAACCATTTGTACAAGCGGAAGTTCACAGATTTCTTGTATGTTCAGCCATTTATGATGCTTAGCCTCTAGTTTTGATCTGGAGCTAGAAGCTTGCCTCCAGTACTAGTTGAACTTTTTACAAAGGTAGGAGATACGATTTTTCCATTTAATCATCTCTATCTCTATATTGATATTATTGGACATAGTGGTTACTAACTGGGCTAATACTTAACGGATCTTATCCGAATTAGTGTTTGCTTTTCCATAAATTGACATTATCTGTAGCAAAAAAAATATTTCTTTAACATCACATTTTTTTAGTGTACGTTTAATTAGATTTAAATTTTTTTTTGTGCAAAATAAAAGCGAAACACTGTACATATTTTATTATTCCATTTGTTAATATTGGCTTATTATAAAAGTTTTCAAAATCGACTCAACAAAATTTTAATTATTGTAAAATACAAACAATTGTAAACAATAATAATTGTTTATTACATATTCGGCAACTTTTAGCGACATTCTCTATTATTCAATCTTAGAAGTTCTATAAGCATTTCTTCCGGGTATATAATTTGCGAGGTAACACGGGGTAAAATATTTGAAAGTTGACATATTTTCGATATTTAAAAAAAAAAAACTAAAAAGAAAAGTGGTTGTAGAGGACATTCGAAAAAGAGTATAGAAAAATATATTCTTTTACATTGCTTCCATACGCCCACATTTTCGAGATAGACAACCTTTTGCAATTATTTTTTTTGTTTCAGAAGAGGCACCGAAAATATCTATAGGTATGTACAAATATTTATTTAATTGTTTTTTTTTTTTAACGACAGACCCATGCAAATAGCTGTAGCGCTTATATTTTGATAAATGTCTAACTTCTGAAGTATTTAGCGAGATTACCAGAGCTCATGTTCGTTTAAAACATTAAAAACTCCAGCATATTTTTCCGCTTGCATATGTAAAGCAGATTGTGTAGATTTTAATTAACACGGAAACTTTACAGGACTCTGTTAATTTTTATAAATTAATGAACGCAACGCTATCCTTTTTTGTTCAACAGAAAAAAAGTTACTAGAAAGTAAATAAATGACTTGCCAAAATTATTTTTTACAAAAATATGTGATGATTTTTATTGTTTCACATTTTTTCAAAATCGACCAATTTGTTTTAAAATTAAAACTAAATAAACCATGTTTAACGTTCTCAAAAACTGTTTTATAACTACGTTGCTCGATTGGGTTCTTTATGGCCTACTTTTGATGGAGTAAAGTAATAATTTCCCAATTGTTCCGGCCGCGGGCAGATAATGTGAGTCGGTAAGGGGAAAGAATATTTAATTTAATTTAAAATAAACTCATATAAATAGGTAATAATTTTTTTATTTTCCACCTACTATAAAGTTATTGGATCACTGGCAATACTTTCTGAACGTACCAAGTTATTATTAATAAAATGTATGCAAAAAAATATACTCACACTTTTTTACGTTTCACCATGTTGGATTCAAACCAACATGGGAATTCTTTACCTACTAAATTTTAATTTTAAGCTTCGGTTCTAATTCCGGTACGGGATTTATTTTTTGCAAAAAAATTTCATGATTTGAAAACTTTACTTTATTTCACCCATGTATGTTTATATTAAAATGAGCTTAAAGTCTAAAATAAATATGCCCCTGTATGTAGTACAAGAGTCGTGCCGAGTGGCATCTGTAGTATATACTTCCATAAAACAATAACCAATAAAATTATTTTATTTAAACGACCGTCTCAACGGTATCAAATTACAAATGGAACATTGTCGCCAATAACAGCAAACGGATATAAATAAGTAAACAAAAATTTCCTGGAATTTAAAATAAAAATACTACAACTGTAATTAAATAAAACGATTCAATGTGTTTACATTTTAAATAAGCAATATAAAACAGCAATATAAATAAAAAAACAAAGTCATACCACAGGTTAGAAAATTGTCACAAAGTGAAAACCATAATGGAAAGAGCAATTAAAGGTAAGTTAAAAAAATTTAAGACTGGAGTGTAAGGAATTATGGTAACGAGAGAAGGTCTTTGGACCAGATTATTTGAATATGTCGTAAATAAATGGTGTTTGGCCTGGGAGACGCCATCGAGAGGTAAAATAGTGTCCAAACCCATATACCAAATTTTAGCTCAATCGGTTTAAACTTGTGGCCTCTATCGTGTGAGAATACACACAGACAGACAGACTTTAATGTTAAAGTTTCAAATTTTGACATTTTTTTATTTTTGATAGGTGACAGTTAGAGAAATAATTTTGACTGTTCTAAATAGAGTTTTTCAAGGGCGTTTAAATAACATATTGCAAGTCAAATTCCGTGACATATTGCATCTGTCATTTTTTGATAGTGACACTTCAGCTCAATCGGTTTAAACGTGTAGCCTCTATCGTCTATCTTTATCTTGACATTTTTTTTGCTCGTTCACAATACTTTCCCTTCTCGGAGTTAGGTCAGGAAAGTAAAAACTCGAAAAATCGAAAAATGCCAAAAAACATCTCAAAAATCTCAAAAAAGGTAAAATACCTCAAAACCATTAAAAATCTCGAAAATCAAAGAAATCATCAAAAAATCACAAAGATTTTCAAAAAAATCTGAAAAATTTTTTAGACGCTTCAAAAACATCTCTAAAATCTCTAAAAAATCTAAAAATTCACAAAGAATCTCGTCTCAAAAACTCAAAAAATGTCTAAAAATTCAAAGAAGTAAAAAATCTCAAAAACTCATAAAACCTTAAAAAATTTCAATAATAAAATCTGAAAAAATCTTTAAAAAACCTCAAAAAACCTAAAAAATATCAAAAACTCTTTAAAAAGCTCAAAAATCTCAAAAAAAACAAAAATTCTTAAAAAAAAATTAAAAAACCTCATAAAATCTCTAAAAATTCTCAAAGAATTCAAAGAGTCTCAAAAAACTCAAATGAATTTCAAAAAATCTTGAAAAATATTAAAAAATCTGAAGAAAACTCAAGAAATCTTAAATAAATCTCAAAAAATCTTAAAACACTTCAAAAATTTTTCAAAAAATCTATAAATTCTTAAAAAATCTAAAAAGTCCAAAGAATATCAAAAACACCTCAAAAAATCTCAAAAAACCTCAAAAATATCAACAAATTTCAAAAAAAACTCCAATACCATTAAAGAGTCAAAGAAAAGTTGAAAAAAAAAACTGGACATAATTGGAAAAGATTGTAAAAAAAAAATTGTAAAAAATTGAAAAAATCCACGAATACTTTTTCAGATATTTAATGTTAAGGTTTCAAATTTTGACATTTTTTTATTTTTAACAAAAAAATCTATGAATTCTTAAAACATCTAAAAAGTCCAAAGAATCTCAAAAAATTCAAAGAGTCTCAAAAAAACTCAAGAAATCTCAAATAAATCTCAAAAAAACTTAAAACATTTTAAAAAAGTCTCAAAAAATCTGAAAAGTCAAAATAATCTCAAAAAACCTCTAAAAATCTCGAGAAATCTCAAAACATCTCAAAAAATCGCAAAAAGTCTTAAAAATCTCAAAAATATCAAAAAAACTCAAAAAACCTCAAAGAAAAATTGAAAAAAAAAATGGATAAAATTGGAAAAGATTGTACAAATAATTGTACAAAAAATTGTACAAAAAATTGTAAAAAATTGAAAAATCCACGAATACTTTTTCAGATATTTAATGTTAAAGTTTCAAATTTTGACATTTTTTTATTTTTAACAGGTGACATAATAAGTTTGAGTGTTTGGAAGAGAGTTTTTCAATGGTTACTATTGTTGAAAATTTGGACCAATCAAAATTTAGTAATTTTTATGCATCTTTAAAATTTTAAAAAATCTGTATTTAAATTAACTTTTTTCCAACATTAAATTTGAGATCAGCATTCTACAGTGACGATTTCTAATATATTTCGATTTAAAATGTGAAATCCAAAAAGTAAATGTAATAAGACCTGAAATATTTCCAATTTCTCTTATTTCTTATATTTTTTCTCTACGTTTACTGACCAAAAAAAATCCAATGTAAACATATCATTCATAATAAAGTGTATGTAATATAGATGGCTAAGGTATGTAAAAATATACCGGGTTTTTCAAGTTGTAGGATAAGTTTGATATCATTATAATTATGAAACGGATTATTTTGAAATTTTGGATGATCACACTACGCCTAATTTTAAGTTAAGTTACAGAAAAATTCTGTTTCTTTTAGATTGGCGTAAAAGTTAAAATTTACGTTTTTTTGTTTCATAGCAATCATTTAAACCGCCAATTTAACAAAAGAATTTCCCGCCAAAAAAATGGACGTTGAACAATTTAATGCCTGAAAAACAAAAACCAGTAAAATTGATGCAAAATAGTATTTTATGCAACAAGTGGTACTTTTTTTCACGAATGGAAAAGTTGACCGCACGAGCCGTCAGGCGAGTGCGGCAATTCCGTGAGTGCTTTTTATTAATTCAAGACATCTACAACTTCCTGTTTCTGTTTAAATATAAAAATAATAAATGTAGCGATATCGCTGTAAAAATATAATTTGGGAACATTGGATCTTTATTGAGCGATTTTGTAATAAAAAAATCGATACACCCTTTAATCGCTTACGAAAAGATCGATTTAAAAGATCGAGAATCGCAGGTAAAATAACGATTTTGTGAATAGTCGATTTAGATCGAACTCTAAATTTGATTGATTAAATAATAGTGTTGTGTTGGTGTTGAGAGGTCGCATTTGAGTACAATTCGTTAGATGAATAATTTTTGATATATTATTTTTAAGCAGCTATATGAGAGCGAAAGAGATAATAGTTTTAACAAGAGACGAAATATGTCTGCTAATGTATTGGATTATTCTAGATGGTATACATGACTAGACAAATAGAAATTAATTGAATTATATTTTTATGAAACCAAGATTTAGAAATAAAATTGAAATATATTAAAATATGAAGATTAATTTATGGTTAAATTGAATCAAATTTAACCATCATATTTTTGTCAAAAGTAACTGGACTATAACGCGAATCTCCTTTTAAATACTGACTGGTTTTAATGAGAATCACAATCACAGAATATAAATTAAAAACACCCATTGTATTCCTTAATATAACTTTTACCGTCACATTTCACTTTGTTTTCTCGTAAAGTAAAATAGGCAAAGCAAACAAAAACCGAGATCCTCAGCTCCCATTTTACGTCTCTCGTTTTGCAAATATCGAGCTTAGCCGCCAAAAGCTTCTTATTCGCTTCGCGTTTCGTATGTGCTCTTAATTCCAACCGCAAGGTGTATGGCTACGACAACAAAAACAAATATAAATCAGTAGCACTAAGAAAGCAGGACCACCTTTGTGCAACTCGAATACAAAAGCACTTTTGTGAATTTTGCTCGGAGGGAAACTTTGCAGATGCCGTGTTACAATCGGATTTCCACAGAAATATTTCGAGACGTTTAATGAGTAAATAATCAGTTCAACGTTTCTAAGCGAACAGAAAATATAGGACCAGAAACAAATGTATAAAAAAATACTTCATACATTGATTTTTACCACTTCTGTATCATATGTTCAGTTTTATTGCCCATTAAATATAACTAGCAAATTATATTGGTGTCAAACCAATGTAACAGCCACAAGCGAATAGAAACATCCAAATAATTAATCACTTTGGAAAAAGCATGTAACATTTAATAAATTAAATGTTGTGTTGTACTTTTTCTCGATTCTGTTGGCGACGTTTTAATTGATTATACCCTCTCGTTGGATTTCTGAAATTCTCCGATAATCTGTAATATTTGTAACAGCACGTCCAGCTTGTTTTTAATCATCAGCACAAAATACCTAGACGGGTCTAAAGATTGGTTTCACGGATTTAATATAAATTTGATTCATTTCATTTTTGACCTCGATTTTTTTTTAATTATACCCTTAAAATGTCATAATACGCCATTAAATTCCTTCAGGAATTCCTAGATTGAATTTAAAGGGATTCCCCTATATGAATAAACGCGTGGAAATCCGTTGCTTCCACTCTCTTCGACCCCCGCGGTAGGCGAGAATTGTAGTTGGACGAATATTAATTCCGAATAGGTGTATTTAAAAATATTTCCCATTTTATAATTTCACTGACAAAATTGTGTATAATCCTAATGTTTAGTAACATTACAAAGTGACTAGATTCTTTTTATAATAACCTAGTAAGGTATTCAAAGTATTATATTTTGTTAATTCTGAAGAAATGTAATATAACATTAGACGTGGCAACCTCGGAATTGATTTTCATCCATCTAAAATTCTCGCCTACCGCGGTGGTCGAAGAGAGTGGGTAGCAACGAATTTCCATAGGTGAATCCCTTTAAATGTTATCTAATTCTGGCAATTCATACACAGAGAAAAAAGATTGTTTGAATTAACCAAATTTTATTTGAACCAAATAAATATGTTATTTGGATAGGTCGAACAAAACGTGTTATTTGTTTCAACATAACTGTTTATTTAAATATCCAAATAAATGATTTTGTTGAATGAAAAAATATGTGTTTTTAAATAAAAAAATGTTTTGTTGGAAGAGAAAAATATTTTATTGATCGAAAAAAATGTTTTCTTGATTAAAAAAAATGTTTTCATGATTGAAAAAAAGGTTTTAGTTAAATGAAAGCCACTCCTTTCTGTATTAGACACACAGAAATCAAATAATTTATAATAAATGATAAGATATGAATTTTTAAGTAAATAATAAAAAAAAATACCAGCATTAATAGAATTGAAAATAACAGTACAAAGTTAAAAGCGTCGAAATATTAATGATATCAAATAATTTTAGTGAAAATATAATATAGTATAATAAAAACTTACCCTATAGAATGAGGGGGAGAAAAAAAGAAATCTTCGGTAAGCAACATAGAGAAGAGAAGGACATAACGCGAGGAAATAAGAAGGGGACAACAAGCGAGTATGAAATTATAATCTATTGAATCGAAGAATAATGAAAATACAGGGTGGCACAAAAATACGTAACAGTACATCATGTTCAATGCTCGGAAGATCCGATATATTACGATCGTCTCAAATTTATCGTTAAGTTCTCCCCACTTGACCAATTGTAAACAAGGTTTACAATCATGTGACACGTACCGTTTAAATTTTGTTCATTCAAATAACAGTATATTTAGTTTAATCAATTTGGATCCAAATAATCCTATTGGTTCATACAAATAATACAATTTATTCGATACAAATAATATTTAGTAAATGCAATAAAGTTACAGTCAACAAATATGAAATTGTTGATTCAAATTTACCATTTCTCTCTGTGTAACGAAATTTGATGGCGTATAATGTCTCACGGGGAGATTTTAAGGGGATTTTTAAAAAATCGAGGTCAAAAATTAAATAAATAACTTCCATTAACGGATTATAATAGAAATTTTATAATTTAAAAAATTAATAATTTCTGACTCCCCATTCATTTGCTGACCGCTTTTGTCAAAAATTTTTGTAGTCAAGACCAACGTTAAAGATTCTAAAATAATTTTTACAAGAATTTATTTATTTATATTTCTTTTTATGCCTTTATAGTATGTGTTTTGTAATAATATTTTACAATTTCCTATCTACCTTATTATTGACATATTTTTAAAAAGTAATGTATTTATTTATAAATAAATAATTTATTTCCATTTGTCAATCCCTAAAAGCAATTGATCTGATCGTGATGGAAGCTAAATAAACCGAGCAATATTTTATCAACGTGTTTATTTATTTTTTTTATTGATATTCCAACAAACGTATTGTTTTTGCTGTCCCCATTTATTAAACTAAAAACAAAATGAACAACTCTACAAACAGAGAGGAAAAATGCACTCTTTAATTTATATTCGCAGGGAATGCTTTTTATTACTGAAATATGCACATCGCAATTTAATTCCAAACGCATAGCTGCAAATATTGCGCGTTGTAAAATTGAGCAAAAAAGTATTTGAATATTAATACGAAAATAACGTTTAAAAATATTCATTGAATCTTGTATTGTGTCCAACATGATTTAAAAAAAGTGAAGAAGAAATCATCAGCCAATAAAAATACAGTTAAATGACTATATAAAATAACATGCAAGTAAAATGTATAAAAATAAACTAAAACGCAATGGGCATAAAAAGAGAAAATAAGTAGAGAAAAATAATAAAAAATTCGTTACAAAATAAAAATATCTATCTAAATAAAATGTCTCAAAAACACCCCCAATTCAAAATCCGGGGAAGAAAATTCATTTTTAATTTGCGTCCGGACAAGTAAACCATTTGTTTAATTGAACGTTCACAGCGGCGCGCCGTTGTGTGGGCGGGAGGGTTAAGTCATGAGTCTCATTTACCAATTACAACGATACACAATACATTACACAGAAAATCTTGTATTTTTATGAGTTTATCAAGATTGTTACTATATCTATTAAGGTACGGTTTTAAACAAAAAAAAGAATTAATTATTTTGGGACGGTAGGAGGCAATGTGATCTCCCCTCCCCGTGAAATTTTCCCAATGAGGAATGTCGCAGACGGCAATAGACCCGCGGGCATTCTATCTTCCTACCTGAATGATTAGGACATTATTGACCATAGTAAATACACGTGATTTCAGATCACACAATTAAAAAGGTTGTAAAATAGAAACAAACAGAAATATAAAAATAATTACACAAACACAAAATACAAATTGGTAAAATGTGACAAATGTCTTCTCTTTCGTGTATCCAGTGGCGGGTCTCTGTGTGGGGTCCTCATATACAAATAGAGTAAATACTGTTTCAAGGTTTGATTTTTGTAATTATCATAAAAGGTTGAAATTACGGAATATACGATTTGAAGGTTTTTCAGTGTTTTATGAGATAAATGGCCAGGGGTGTGGGAGGTTACATTATATTTAATTTTGTATTGTACAAGCTTTAAATTTCGTTTCAATTTCTCTACTGTTAGGTAAAAATATTTAGAACGAATAAAATTCCAATTCTGAAGCTAGAACATCCAGTCGTATTTTTTAACTTTATCGTTGTGTCAAAACTTGGTATTTCCTGGATTTCCATCTGGAATGCGAATACTTTAGCAATTCGGAAAGTTTCGAACACGATGAATATTTACCAGTATTTCATAAAAAAATTAATTGGAATTCATTTTTTTTTGTGTTATTAAAATATTTTTCAGTACAATCAAAATGTTCTACAATCTTTCTTTAACGAGTATTTACTTTATATCCAAAAATCACTTTTTTTTAATTGACAATTGACAATAAATTATTAATGTAAAACATCCCCTGAGCGATTATAAATATTTGATTAAAACAATCCATCCTAGTCATCCTAAGAACGAAAATAATTTCTATCCATAAATGGGTGAAACCCTCCTCACAATTCCATCATCTAAATTTTAACAGGGAAATATCATCCTTAGTGACGGATCCAGGCATCTGCCGGCGTAATTTTCCCATACCTGCTCATTGTTTGGTTCGACAATGGCTGCCGGGAGGATCCTTCGCATACCTTTCCCAACGCTAATATGCGGCCGGGGGGACCAAATGATCAAAAGCTTTTACTTCAGTATACATACGCTTTAAGCGTTCTACAGCCCGGGGAGAGGTGATTTTAAGATGATAATTATAGTTTATTCATTCAATTTTAGTAATCGATTATAATGTGCGAATATACTTTTAATCATTTCAAAAATGTATAACATCTTCTGTATATACCATAAAAAGTTATCCAAAAAATTATGAAATATTCAATAAGAGATATAGGTCCCAGGGAGATTTTTTTCTGATATCAGATTCGTGGGACAACGAAAATTTATGTTATAAATTAAACACTCGGTGCCAAATTTATACGTTTAAATCTTTTCTATGATTATGATTCATTTTTAATTTTATGTGTAAAATTGGAAGAGGAAATATCTCCAAATATTCTTTAATTAAATTGTAATAATAATAATAAATAACAATAAAAGTTAAGATTTCTTAAGTATTTCTCAAACACTCTTCAAGAATTTTTAGGAAATTTTGAAGGACTTTAAGATTTTTTATGGAGTTCTCAAGGATTTTTCAATTTTTTTTTTGAAAGATGCTTTACTTATTTCTAGAATTTCTCAATGATTTTTTTAAAGATTGTTCATTGAGATGGTATTTTTTATTTATTTTTTACTTTCCCAACTAACCTCCGAGTATTGTGCACGAACTAATAAAAATTTCCAGATGGAAGTCTGTCTGTGTTTATTCTTTCAAGATAGAGGCCACACATTTAATCCGATTGTTCTGTAATTTGGTATATGGGTTTTGGGTTACCCGTCGGAAGGACCCATTAGTTTTTGTACGACATCTGTCAAACGGAAGTGGATTTTTCCAATTTTTTTTAATTTTTCCGTTTTTCCAATTTTGTTCCTATCTTTTCTTTTTTTCCATTTTTTCCAAATTTCACAATTTTTTTTTCGATTTCTCCTGGTTTTTTTTTATTTATTTTTAATGTCTCGATTTTACTCTATTTCTTAGTTTTTTTTTTTCGATTTTTTCAACTTTTTCCGATATTTTTGATTTTTTCTGATTTTTTCTGATTTTTTCTTTTAATTATGAAACCACGGTTTTATGAAGTTGAGATTTTGGCTGAACGAAGACATAATTGAAATTTTCCAATTTTTTCCAGTTTTTTAAAATGTTTCCATTACATTTCCCCATTTTTTTCTAATTTTACAATTTATCCCAATTTTTTAAAATTTTTGCAATTTTTTTTCGATTCTTTCTTGATACTTCAGATTGTTTTTAAATTTCTCGATTTTTCCAATTTTTTCCGATCTTTTCATTTTTTACAAATTTCTCAATTTTTTTTTTTCATTTGGTTCCGATTCTTCAGGGATTTTTTCGTTTTTTCTTGAAATGCTTGGATTTTTTCGATTTCCTGTTCCATTTTTAAATTTTTTAGCAATTTTTCTCTAGTTACCCATATATTTCCTCTAATTTTTCCTAATTTCGCAATTTTTCCAATTGTTTTTTTTTTCGATTTTTTCCGATTTTTTCTCTGGATTTTCAAATTTTTTGATTATTTCTCGATTTTTTTGATTTTGGTCCATTTCTTCGGTTTTTTTCGATTTTTTTCAATTTTTTCAGATCCTTTGAATTTTTCCCGAATTTCTCAATTTTTTCCCGGATTTATTCGATTTTTATTTGAAATGAGAATTTTTTTAAAATTCGGTTTTTTCATTTTTTTCCAATTTTTCCATTTTTCCCAATTTTTGTTTTCGATTTTTTCCAATATTTCCTGAATTTTCTAAGAATTTTAAAGGCAGTTTTATAAGGACCGTTTAAAGACGTTTTACAAAACTCTAGAGAACTTTTGATCAATTTTTCAGGAATTTTTAATGGATCGTTTAAGAATTTTTAAGAATTTTACGAATATTTTAATTATTTTTTAAGGATTGTTCATTTCGTATTTTTTATATATATATTTTTTTTCAAGAATTTTTAGACAGTTTAAAGATATTTTAAAAAACTTTTTATCGACTTTTTAGGAATTTTTAATGGATAGGTTATGGATTTTTAAGGATTTTCAAGTAATTTTAAACAATTTTTTATGGATTTTTTAAGAATGTTTTATTTATTTTTGTAAAATTTTTTAAGGATTGTTCACCTAGATTTTTTAAAGGGTATTCAAGGATGTTTCAAGTATATTTAAGGATTTATTAATTATTCAAATATACGTTTTTTTTTTTATTTTTCATTTTAATTTTTCAAGAATTTTATACGGCAGACATTAAGAAAATCAAAAGAACTTTTTATCGATTTCTTAGACATTTTTAAGGATTTTTCAAGTAATTTTTTCAGGAATCTGTCATGGATTTTTTTTAGAATGTTTTAATTATTTTTCAAGGGTTTTGAATAATTTTACTAGGATTGTACCTAAAGAATATTTAAGGATTTTTCAAGTACACTTCAGGATTTAATTTTTTTTTAATTTTCACACATTTTCTTATTTGTTTCTGGACATTGAAAATCACGAACTCGAGATAATTTGTTAAGGATTGTTCATTGAGATAATATTTTCGTAATTTTTTTTTAAGAATTTTAAAATGCAGTTCCAACGGACCTTGAACTTTTATATAGTTTTTTTCAAGAATTTTAAATACATTGTTTTTCAAGTAATTTTAAGTGATTTTTCAAGAATGTTTTAATTATTTTTCAAGTATATTTAAGGATTTAATAATTGTTTCCGACTTACTTGGACAGGACATTGAAAATCAGGAACGCAGTTTTAAGGACTATTTATAAATATTTTAAGAAATCCCAAAGAAATTTTTATAGATTTTTAGGAATCTTTAATGAATTGTTTTTCAAGTAGTTTTAAATGATTTTTTAGGAATTTGTTTTGGATTTTTTGAGAATGTTTTAATTATTTTTCAACGGTTTTTTATGAATTTTACAGGACTGTTCACGTAGATTCTTTATGGAATATTATAGGGCTTTTGAAGTATATTTAAGGATTAGATAATTATTATTTATATATTTTTTGTTTTATTTACCTATTTTCTTCAGTTCACCAAATCCGAATCCAGTGAATTAGTTCCAAATATATTTTCTCACTGTAAAGGATTAAATTATTTGAAAATCGAATTATGTATTTTCCATTTAAGCTATTAGTATAATTTAACAAAAGCACTTTGAGAATTTCACTTGTATTTTCCACACGGTCACACGTGAATAAAATTAAAACAAAATAAAAGCGAATAACTGCAAATTAATTATACACAATGCCTGGTTATGTGGACGTTGCAGGAATTTCATTTTCCAGTTATAAATTTTAGGTTTCGCGGATGTTTTCATTATCGCAGTGTTGCCAGCTGGGTTGAATACAAAACGTCCCAGTATTAATCTCCTCTTGAAAAGATTAAATTCAGAAATGCACTCTCTGCATTCGTGACAATATTTTAAATTTACCATTTCGTTAATAATGTGATAATTACACAGTTGCTACTGAATGCATTTAAATTAGGTAAATAGGATTTTGCGTCTGTTTTTGATTAATTCATGAAGAGTCAAAATTTTATTAATAGTAGAAAATTTTTTTTATGTTTTTATATAAAATCGCTTAAATAACTAACAAATACATCAAACTACAGAAATGGTTTTAAATGTAATGGCAAGTTAAAGAAAAGTTTTTGTGAATAGAAAATCCTTATTCACAAATGATTTCAAGTCAAGTAAGAGCATCAAAATCAATAATACATAGAATTCTTAGGGAACAATTGCTTTATCCATTGTACGCATTGAATCCAGATTATTTCGCAAGAAATCAAAGGAGCGATCCTTTTTTGTGAGTGAAGGATTGTTAAAAGATTAAGCAGGATTCAGTAGAGCTGGAGCGATTATAATTTTCATCAGAGAAATGATAAAAAATCCAACATTATTAATCAAACTAGATATATTAACATTGAATTAAATTAAATTAAATGATAACCTAAGCCATTATTTCTGACTTTTTGACTTAATAGACGTAAAGGCACCCTTAAGGGTCATTATAGAATTCAAAATGTTAATCATTAATAGTCATGAAATAATAAATCATCAGGCCTACCATCAGGAAGAAAATGTGAAGACCTATTTCAATATTTTCTAAAATGGCAGAGATATGATGTTTCTGAAATGAAATAAAAAAAATAGACTTAAAAATGAAAAAGAAAAATTTGATATAAAAATTAAAAAAAAATCATATAAAAAAACAGACTTAAAAATTAAAAAGAAAAATTGGATATAAAAATTTTAAAAAAATCATATAAAACAACTGATTTAAAAATGAAAAAGAAAAATTGGATATAAAAGTAAAAAAGGTCAGATTTAAAGATGGAAAAAAATCTGATTTCAAATGAAAAAAACCGACTTAAAACTGAAAAAGGAAGAATTGGATTTAAAAATTGAAAATAAAAAAAAAGAAATAAAAAAAAACAGACTTCAAATTGAAAAATAAAATTGGATATAAAAATAAAAAAAAAATCAAATTTCTTCTGTTTAAAGTTTTTTCTTATTGTACTAAATATTTCCCTCTTTTACCGTGTTTTTTTCTGTTTTTCATTATTTTTTCCTATTATTCCCAAATTTTTCTATTTTTTCGCTATTTCTATTTTTTATCTTTTTTTCCCCATTCTTCCTATTTCTTTCTATTTTTTCCTGTTTTCCATTATTTTATCCTATTTGTACCCATTTTTCTCTATTTTTCACTTTTTTCCCATCTATTTATTCTCTAAGTTCCTTATTTTTCGATATTTTTTCATATTTTCTCCAATTTTTTCCTATTTCTCACTGTTTTTCAAATATTTCCCTACTTTTCCTTATTTTGCCCTATTTTGCTCTATTTTTCACTATTTATCCTATTCTTTTAATTTATCCATATTTCCCTGGGCAGTTATTCACTCTAATTTTGCTTTAAAATTTTGAAAAAAATCACAATTATAGTGCTCAGTATGCTCTATCAACTGATCAAAATGCGGTTTTTATAACTTTAATATTTTCAAAGTTATTGTGATCAGAACAATTTTTAAATCCAAAACTGACTATTATTGAATAACTGCTTGTAGTATCCCTAATTTTATTTTAATATTTTTGAAAAAAATCACAATTATAGTGCTCATTATGCTCTATCAACTAATCAAAATCCGATTTTTATAACTTTAATATTTTGTCGTCTATATTATAGATATATTAAGGAAAATGACAAAATACAGAAATTAAAGTAAACAGAGGCTGTGCTGGATGACAGGCTGAAAAACAATAAAAACTCAAATATTATCAGATTGCAAATATTTCTGTAAACCGATATAAGATTAATAAGAATTTCTATTTTTAACTCTTTTTTCATATTTCCGTTTTATCGCATTTATACAAACATTGCTATTTTCCGCACATTTACCACAATAATAATTGATTTAGTCAGAATGAGGTTGTTTACATTTCTTGTAAATGTATTGTTATTTTAGGTCGGCTGTATTATATCATGAAATTCTTGAAATATAATGGATTTCCTCTTATGACTCATATTTAGTTTATATGCATAAATACTTACACCAGTAATCGATTATAACCGCATATTTGTAAACAATATCGTACTAGAATAGACAATCGCGAAACGGGATTTTTCTTTAATCGTGGTTAAAAAAAAAGACACATTATTAAATGACGAAATGTAACTTTGTTGAAAATATTTAAACATAAATTTGTCTACATATAAACAATGATTAAATCAAAACTTTTAAAATGGCACGCTACTGATTTAGTGGCACCTTTTACCTCTTGGTGCGTCTCACCTCAACTTGCCTTTCCCCGCAAGATCCGTACAAAATGTTTTGTTTGGTGAAGCTTTCAATGTTACGAAAATGTGGTTATTTAGCATGATGTTAAATTTTTCTTTTTTATACGTGGCTAAGCGTAACCGTAACTAATAAAATATTGATTTATTTCTCTTATATTCTAACTAGGTGTTAAACAAATTTAACCGAGACTCGAAATATCCAAATAACTAATATAAAGGTATACAATTATGTTTTAGTTTGAAACCAAATTGGCATTATCCTTTAATCTATAGGGTCATAATAGGGTAATTTGCATGATTTGATAACAATATTCATATTCATGTTCAAATAATTATGTATAATTGTAACAAGATATGTTTATTTATGTGATAAACGTTATTACCCTATAGTGAGAGTTCAGTATGCTAACATGGTACAAATTATAATGTCAAACATTATCTGAATAGTGGGTGCTCTATTGGATAAATTTCACTGAAATATTATCCAGAATTTGCAAAACAAAACATTAATTTTAAAACTAAAAATATTCTTTATTCGGTATATAATTTTGGCCAATACAGTATTTTCTACCATTCCATAATCTAAAAATAGATTTAAACTTAAATTTATATAATTCGTGTCATTCAGCATTTTGCGTTAGATATTTGTGCAGAATTAGAGCTTGTAAAAAATAATTCACTCTATACTTGTGTTACTAAGGACAAATGTCTTTCTCTAAGTGCTATAATGTTAATAAGAGCGACAAGTGCAGATGTAACTCTAATCAGCGGACGAGTCGATTTTCATACTAGAAAGAAAATAAAGCCACTTACAAATAATCTTTTGGCGCAGAGTTCAGTTGAAATAAAATGTCTGGGCATTATAAAAAAGCAGTTGACCTCACCCTAAAATTATAACAGTATATTTTCTGAATTTTTCAATGAATTAAAATTGAATATTATTTTTACAGTGATAGTTAGTGAAAGTAAAAAGTTAATGATTTTGTTTAATAATAAACGAGTGAATAAATAGCCCTTAAATGTTTTATTTGTGTTAATATACTAATTTCTGATACGCTGTATTAAGGCTGGTCCTTCGATCTGATGATGGTTGATGTCAATACGTCTACCGCCTAGTTATTATTCCAAACTTATATCAATTCGTTATGATATTTGTTCATCAGTATAACTTCTGAATCCAAATTATAACTTTTACACTAAAATTAACATTGTTTTTATTTATTTATTTATTTATAAATATTTTTAAAGTGGTTTTCAATAGACATAATAGACAACCAAAAATTATTAATTTATAAAAGCCCTATTCATTCTCAACAAATATTATTAAAATGTTCGTTTATAGGACTGGCATTAATTAATATTTAACTTTGGAATAATTAACAGATCAATAATTAATGATAATTCGAGCAACTTAAAAGTATCGATTTAAGTTTTACACCAGTTTATTTATCCTCTTAAATTATGCAATAACTATTATTTGCCGTCTTCATTTATTTTTAAATCAATAATAGGTAGTTAACGATTTTCTTTATTAAATAATTCGCCCAATTGAATGAAATCCTTGTTATAACTAATCCAATTTAGTTTCAATTTTGTACGAACGAATTGCCAAACACTAACTTATTTGTTAATAACGATTAGACCGTTTCATTCCACTGATCCGTGATTAAACTTTATTAACACAAAACAGTAAAAATAAAGGTACTTAATTTTGTACTTTTATGAAATATATTATAAATTTTTTTAACTTTTGTTTTGTAACCAGTTTTTAATAGCATGAGACCTGACTTAAATATTGTACGCACTTTGTACTATAATTTCATATTTTCACAAATCATAATGTGATCAATCACTGACAAATTTTAAAAACAGATTTGAGTAATCTGGAATAGCAAAAATAATTAGCATCTGTTAGGATAATCTTCAGTCATCCACACAACTGGAAGGACCTATGATTTTTAAGAATTTTTAAGCATTTTATGGATTTTAATGATAAACTTTCCCTGATTTAGAAACTTTCATGGATATATTAAAATCTAAATATTTGAATATTTAATTGGTTTGTAATCATTTACACATTCTAATTGAGAAATGTGCTAGACGGTGCCATATCGTTTTAGAAGCATTGTAAAATGTATTGCTGTTCGTGAAAAAACTATAAAGTGTGAATGTTGTATTGTTACGTTTTTTTGTGCCACCCTGTATTTTCATTATTCCTCTACTCAAAATATTTTAGTTTCTTACTCGCTTGATATCCCCTTCTTATTTCTTCACGTTATGTCTCTCTCTTCTCTTCATATTCCTATAAACTGTCTTTCCCATGCTAATAATGTTCTTTTCTTTGCCTACTCAGTCAAAATAACTGATTTTATATCGTTCGTGACGCTTACCGAAGATTTCTTTTTTCTCTTCCTCATCTTGTAGGGTAAGTTTTTATTATATTATAGCTTCACTAAAATTCTTTGATATCATTTTTAATTATTTCGATGCTTTTAACTTTTATTTACTGTTATTTTTAAATCTATTAATGCCGGTATATTTTTTTTATTATTTACTTAAAGTTCATATCTCATCATTTATAATATTATAAATTATAATGTCCGTGTGTCTCATACAAAAAAGAGAACCTATATTTTTTAAATTTGTTTTTACAGATTGTCTTAAAATTTAATTCATCTTAATTATTTTTGTATTTCATATTTTGATCTGTAATTTATAAGATTTTAATCTTATATTTACTTTATGTGAACTTTTAATGTTTTGGTTCTTTTCCTCTGGACAGTTTTTTCCTCTGGAAAGTTTTTTTTACTCGGGCCAAGAAGTTTTTTCCTTAACCGCAAGAACCTCAACCGCTAAAGAAGCTGAGTTTTTTTAAGAAAAAAAAAATCTCAGGAACTTTATTATCGTAAAATAAACAAATATAACGTTTAATTTGAGTTTAATTTCCTTAACCCAAAAGAAAAGAATGAACGGATTTTGAAATGTATCGTAATTTTTTTTGTCAATTTTCCTACATACACAGGGATTTTATTTAATTTTATCTCACATAAAAGTGAGGTAGAAAATGCTGTAAAAGAATTATGAAAAGAAACTATAGTCGTATAACATACAGGAAAATACCCATAAAACTTTTTATAAACATTTTTTAAGTGTAATGGAAGTAAAACATTTAATTACAGAAATCCACCAAACGAACGAGTTAAAAGTAGTTTAATAATAGTAATAATGTTTTTAGTCAAATTTTGAATTGCCACAACAACGTATTTGGACTTAATGGAAATTATGTTTGTTTTCGTATATTACACGCAAAAATTATAGAATTATATTGTTTTTAGAAAAAGTTTAAAAATAGATTTAATATGTCCGTTCTGCGGTTGCACAATCCATCTGGTCTTTATCAAATGTCTAGACTTGTATCATATACGGGACATAAAATCCTTTTTGTTTCATTGTATACTTTGAAAGAAAACATCTAGTAATAAAATCATTTTAATACAATTTTAATATTCGTTTTTTAAATGTAATTCAAAGAAAAAAATTAATAATATTTAAGTCAAGATTTTTTTTTGAATAATATATTTAAATCACGAGAGAAATTAAATTAAATCTAAAAATTAGTTAATGCAACCTAAAGTCCTTTGACATTAGATCAAAGCTATCTAAATGTATTTTAGTAATGTGCGTGACATCCTCAAATAAAAAAAAAACAGTATAGGGACTGCGAGATTGAAACGGAAGGGATCTAGGAATAATTGTAGGAAGCACTTATGAGAATTTGGCGTGTACGTGCCGAAAAAGCCAAATTAAGGTCCCAGTTTATAAATGAAAAGGAGCTCCAATCAGAAATGACATGGGTTGATGTAATTTAAGAGGAAAAATAAGTAGTTTCTATAAATAAATATACATTTTTGTTTATTAATAAATGAACTTTAATTAATAATAATTAGTCTCTCTCAGTGTAGTTCACTCCCTAAGACGGATTTCTACTTGGCGGATTTTCTGTATCCAATTCTATTGGTCGATTTCGAATTAATTTTCAAAATCGACCAATAGAATTGGATACAGAAAATCCGCCTGCAGATTTTTCGTTTAGTGGAAATCCGTCTGTAGGAGTGAACATTAAAAGCCCAAACTTATGCGGTGAAGGGACCGCTATTATTATTTTTCGTGATGCTCTGGAGAGTCTTACTGATGATTGATTTCGCCATTTGACTGGAAAATATAACCACTGTCATTGACACAGTGACCCAGAGGAATTAAACATCTAGTGCCTGCATTAAACATTAATTAAACTGTTATTCAATGCTGTTCGTATATTAGAGCCAATATCTTACAATGAAATTTTTATTGCAAGACGGGCTTGAACCTACGTTCTATGCAGCCATAAATGAATATGACCTATAGCCAACATTCTGCGTTTAAGTACCCGACAATATATTTTAATGTCCAAAAATGCAACAAATATTTTCCTATTTTGTATAATTTTCCCTTTTTTCCTAGTTTTTCTCTATTCTCCTCCATTTTTCTCCATCTTCTATATTTTTTCATATTTTTTTCTATTTTTCTACATTTTTCCTACTGTCCCTATTTTTCCTATTTTCCCTCCTCCACTGGCTGTAATTTTATTGCCAAATTAAAGCTGTTGGTTCTAAATAGTGCTCGTAAAATATGAAATTTATCCAACGACCTATGTTGTATTTTTTAAAAATTAGTAATGAAAATATTTCTTTTATTTCAGATAAAGATTTTTGCTACTTCCACCTCAACGAATGTGTGTAAGTATAATTCAAAATATTTATTGAATCTTAAATATCTTTTATCTTTTAAAAGTTTCATCAATTTTTTTTTTACCGTTTATTAGTCCAAACTAAAATTTATTTCATGGATATTAGTTATGTTATATTTTTATCAATGCGTCATACATTTATCACACAAAACCTTTTATAATTAATGACAAACTTATGTTTACATTATAAGAAGGTCTTTCAACAATTAATCTATACTTTCGCCGGTAGTAAAAAACATTGTATGTACAAGGGTCACAACTATGTAAATGTCAAAAAATGAGGACGGACACTTGACTATAGATATACTAAAAAAATTGACTGGCCAAGTTTGCACCCCCACTATTTTTTGAATACATGAGTGTGCAAAATTTGGCGTGTGCAAAGCTGTGCAAAAAGAGTACTTTCAGAAACCGTAAATAAAAATGTAAAAAAAGCAGTGGGCATGTCAGTGTCCAATTGGTCCCCCACTTAAAAACTTCTATATCTTTTTTTAAAGAACTATGCAAAAAGTAAAGGTAAGTGTGATGTTCAAATGGTAAAACCATTGACATTTTTACAAAATTTTGAAATTTTTACACATTTTTAACATTTTTGATACATTTGGATTTTTATTGAAATTTTTTAAATTTTTATTATACTTCCTGAAATTTTTAATCACAGTTCTTGAAATTTTTGAAATCTGAAACTTTTTAGAAAGTATTGTGAACGAGCTAAAAAAATTTTTCGGGATAAAGATGGAGATATCCATTTTGAGGTCACCTGAGATGATTAAGACCGTTTCCAGATGAAAATCTGTCTGTCTGTGTGTATTGTGTGCTGAAATTTTTTATATGTGTTTTGGTTACCCGTCGGAAGTATCCATTAGTTTTTTTACAACACCTGTCAAACGGAAGTGTCACTATCAAAATTATTTCTCCAACTGTCACCTGTCAAAAATAATTACCATTCCAATTTTATTAGATTTTTTTCCAGTTTTGCAAATGTAGTTTTCTGCAATTAAAAAATTAAATAAAGATTGTGCGGTCGAATTTTTTTCCGATTTTTGTTGGATTTTTGCAATTTCTTTTTTGAACTTCTCCATTTTTCCAATTTTGTTCCGATCTTTTCGTTTTTCCAATTTGTCCAATTTTTTTCCATTTTTTCCGAATTTATCAATTTTTATTTTCGAGTTTTCCCGGATTTTTCAAATTTTTTAACGTTTCGATTTTACTCGATTTCATAGTCTTTTTTTTTCGATTTTTCCCACTCTTTCCGATATTTCCGATTTTGTCCAATTTTTGTAATTTTTCTAGTTTTTTTTTCAATTTTTCCCCTTTATTTCCCTATTTTTTCCTAATTTTTCTATTTATCTCAATTTTTTTCCAATTTGTCCAATTTTTTTTCGATTCTTTCTGGATACTTCACATTTTTTTTAAATTTCTCGATTTTTTCCGATTTTTTCGTTTTTTTCGAATTTTTCAATTTTTTTTTTTCGATTTGGTTCCGATTCTTCCTGGATTTATTCGATTTTTTCTTGAAATTCTTGGATTTTTTCGATTTTTTAAATTTTTTCTATTTTTCCAAAGTGTTTAATTTCACTACTTTTCCAATTGTTTTTTTTTTTCGATTTTTTCCGATTTTTTTCTGGATTTTTCAGATTTTTTTTTTTAATTTCTCGATTTTTTCGATTTTAGTCCATTTTCTCGATATTACTTTTTAAAATTTGTCCAATTGTTTTTCCGGTTTTTACTTAATTTTTCCAATTTCTTTTAATTTCTCAATTTTTCCAATTTTTTTCGTTTTTTTCCATTTTTTCCGATTTTCTCAACTTGATTTTTCCAGGATTTTTCAAACATGTTTTAACGTCTCGATTTTACTCGATTTCATAGTTTTTGTTCGATCTTTCGAACTTTTTCGAATAATTTCGGTTTTTTTCCGAATTTTGTCCAATTTTTGTAATTTTCCAGTTTTTTTCAATTTTTACCCTACATTTACACATTTTTTCCAAATTTTACAATGTATCCCAATTTTTCCAATTTTTTTTTCGATTCTTTCTTGATACTTCTGATTTTTTTTAAATTTCTCGATTTTTAAAATTTTGTCCAATCTTTTCCTTTTTTCCGAATTTCCTAATTTTTTTTTTCGGTTTGGTTCCGATTCATCCTGGGTTTATTCGATTCTTTCTTGTAATGCTTGGATTTCCTCGATTTTTCCAATTTTTCCCTAGTTTCCCATATATTTCCAAATTTTCTTTTAATTTTCCTAATTTCACTATTTTTACAATTTTTTCCAATTGTTTTTTTTTCGATTTTTTCTTATTTTTTCTGGAATTTTCAGATTTTTTTGACTTTCTTGATTTTTTCGATTTAAGTCCCTTTCTTCGGTTTTTTCGATTTTTTCAATTTTTCAAATCTTTCGAGTTTTCCCGAATTTCTAAAAAAATTTTTCTTTCGATTTTTTCCAATTTTTCCCGTATTTATTCATTTTATTTTTTTAAATGAGGATTTTTTGATTTCGGTTTTTTCAATTTTTTCCAAATTTTTCAAATTTTGAATAGATAACATACTTTAATGCGCGTTCAACTCATACATATAAAAATAAAAAGTGAATTTTTCTATAAAAAAACAAAACTACCAGGAGAAAACAGAACTCCAACTTTCTGGATCTTTTTTTTTATTTTAGAATTTCTATATATGAAACAAGTGAATCATGTTTTTCAAAAAAATGTTTTTCTTTGTAGCACTTTAAAAATTAATGGCGCAAATATTAAATTTAGCATGTTAATTATTTTTCTTTTGTGATGAATTATAATTCTAGGACAAACTGATTACACTCCTAAAACCGCAAGGGTTCTCTCATTTTGGCCCTTTCGTTCAAAGGACTATTGACCTGCTCTAATTTATCAGAAACTTCATCAGGCGTTATAAAAGCTTTATAGTACTTAGGAAAATAAAAATCCAAGGGGATCTTGAAGGATCTTGTATCTACCCTTTTGATTTGAATAGAAAAGTACGAAAGGTTTCGGACATTATTCTGCAGGCATTTTGATAAAAAAATACTTCAATAAGATTTGAACGATGCTAAAGACGTTTTTCTTCAAAAATAAAAATATTTTGTATAAATATTTGAAAAGGAGAATCCAACAGGAAAATGCCACAATTGGTATATATTTTCCATATTTGATATCTATAATTTCTTGTTAAAGTTAAGTTAAAACTTGACTAAAATTTAACACAAGTTTTATTCTCTAATTTCATTAAAAGTGCCAAAAATGTTTGAATTAATTATATAAATTTCAGCGGGGCTCAAACACTATTTACACTCACTTACAGATTATCTTAAACATCGGCATTATGCAGCGTTGCCGGTATTTATACTACAACATAAAAAAATTTAGATTTTATGCGTAAAATAATTCAAATTTGTTACATTTCAATAAGGTACCATTTTTTTTCAAGTTTAAAAATTTAATTTTAAAAAGTTTCTTCAAATCCATTAAAATTTCAAATTTGAAAAAATATTATTAAAAAAAATTTTAAACTTAAAATTTAAAATGAAAAGCTGGAAATTAAAATATATATTAGAAAAAATAAAAATCGAAGAAAAATTAATCTAATTTAGAAAATTTCCAATAAATCCCATCTCACATCTATATAAACAGTCTTTATCTTATAAGAAATTTATAAATGTTTTGTTAAATAATTAAAAATTTAAAAATTTATCTACAAAAAACTTCCAAAATTTTTAATTTCAAAAATCAATATTTTTAAATAAAATATTAAAAAAAAAAATTGAAGCTGAAAATTGAAAACCTAATCTTTAAAATTATCTCTAATGCGAAATAAAAAACAATCCAATAAGCAGGTTCGACATATTTTTTTTAACTGAAATCGAGAGATTTTGTTATTTAAAAACGATCAAAAAAAATTTGAGCGCAAAATATTAATATTTACGTCCGCTGTATTAATATTTTGCGCTAAAATTTTTTTAATCGTTTTTAAATAACAAAATCTCTCGATTTCAGTTAAAATAAAAAAAAAATAAGAAAAATGTCAAACCTGTCTATTGGGTTTTTGTATTTAATTTTTTTATAAATTAATTTTGGATGGATATATAAATTGTAGAAATCAAATTATTAGTCCAAAACCTATAAATCGCTATTTTTGTTTTTTTTTCTCGTTTATTGAAGGTAAGGTATTTATTTATTCTTGTTTTTTTAACTTAAAATTTGATTCAAGACGAAAAAAATGAGTCCCAAAAATTGAAAAATCAAAAATTTCTACGATCAATTTTTGTAGTGAAAAAATTTAATTGTTTTCGAAAAACGTTAGAATCTCATAAATTATTAAATTTTGAATGTCCCGTCAAATTGGTAAATTTAAAGAATATCAAAATTTCATAAAAAACTCAAAATTAAAAAAAAAAACTGTTTTCGCCATTATCCTCAATAATTTGAGGTTATGTTGACTTCAGACTATTTTTAGATTGGAAATTGTAAAGAATGATTTTTAACCCTTAAAAACTCACATCACTTCGAAATCGCTACATTTTTTCCGTCTTTTTGTAATCATTTTTAGCAATAATTATCACTATCCTGAATAGAATTTTTCTGTGTTTTGGCTTTAAAAAGTCGGGCTATATAGAAACATTCATTTTAACATTTTTCTTTAAATTCAGTAAAATTTCAAACGAAAAAACTATCAATATTATTTAAAAAAAAATTCAAAACTCAAAATTAAAAAAATCAAAATTTTTTTGATATTATTTAAAAAATATATTAGAAAAGATAAAAAATTAACAAAAATTAAATGAAATTTTTGGGAAAATTAAGATTTTGAAGAAAAATATATATTTTTTTTAATTTGGAATTTTGGCGAAATAAATCTAATTTAGAACTACTCTAATTTAATTTTTGTTTTAAAAAAATCGTAAAACTTTCGACCTAAACTAACCTAACGTAACCTACATGGGTGGAATTGGTGGGGGTTGAAATTTCAAATAAATCATATCCGCCATTTTTAAAAATATCGAAATATTTCATAATGTTCTAATTTTAATAAAATTAATTCGCTAATTTTTACGATTTTTTACGGATTTTTAAAAAAATTAAGAAGAGGAAAAATGGAAAAAATCGTGAAAAATTGTAAACTAGAACATATTTCTAAATTATTGAAATTTTTTAAATATTGGGAAATTTTTGATCTTTCAAATTTTTGAATCTTTTAATTTTTTTGAATATTTTGAACGTTTTGGTTTTGTAATTTTTGAATTTTTTTAACATCTTTGGATTTTTTTAAACTTTTGTCGCTTAAACCTGCCCATGTGAAAATATTTGTTCATTTTATCATTTCAGCTTTATTTAATCTTTGAATTTGTTTAATTTTTTAAAATTGAAATTTATGCTTTTTTTCGAATAATCGTTTTTTTTTATATTTCGCGTTTACCTGTCCATGTAAAAATATTTATCTTTTACCACTCATGCCTGTCAATGAAAAAATATTTGTCCTTTTTATTACCCCTGTCAAATCAATTAAATTTGCGCCACCCTGTATATAACATTTTGGGGTTTATCGCCGTGTTTCCAATTTCCAGTAAAATTATATATTTTCAAGAAAAAGGTAAGGTAGGAAAATTATAGATAATTAACGTCTCTACAACTTTTGTTTTATGTTCTAATTGTTATAAAATTAATTATTTAATTTTTACGATTTTTTACGGATTTTTAAAAAATTAAGGAGGAAAAAATGAAAAGAAATTGTTAAAAATCGTGAAAATTCGTAATATTACGAATTTATTTAAGATAAGATTTATTATAAATCTTAAAAAATTGGTAAAAAAACTGGTAAAAAGTCGTAGCATTTCGTAAATATTGCTAAATAATCGTAAAACATCATAAAGAATTGTAAAAAATCGTGATAAACCGAAAAAAAACTAGAAAAATCTGGAACAAATGGAAAAAAGGACTAATATCGGAAAATATCGAAAAACTGGCTATATTAAACAGTGCTCTTCATCCTCTATGACGTTAGAACTTCGTTTTTTTTTAATCCATTTTAATACAAAACAAACAGTACAAATTTTCATTAACAAGAGTCATAAGACTTGAAGTAAGCTAGGAAGGATATTTGAAGTGTAATCATGGATGCCAACACCAGAAAATTTCAGTTTATGAAATCCTGGATTAGAATTACATTGGGCAACATGTCATATCCTTAAACCAAGTTTAGACTTAATCTTGGTTTTACTAAGTCCTTAGTTAAACTGTGATTGAATAACCGGCCCTCAATCTTATACTCTTAACAAAAGATTGAATAAAATTGCGAGTTCAACAAAAATATGACCTCACGTTTTTTCTTTATTAACAGTTACAATTGATCAAATAAAACCCATTGAGTTTAATTATCTACCGTAATTTGAGCTAGCTTTTTGAATAAATTAATTTAAAAATTCAAATTTCTAATTATTTGAATATGCCGTCATTACGATCGTGACGTCACTTATGTGCAATGAAGTTACCGTCAAGCCATTAAATGCAAATGTGTAAAGAAGAGAATACGAATGAATAACAGCTGTTAAATCTCGCTTATACAGACAAAGATAGAGAAAACCATTATATGATAATTGAATAAAGATGAAAACTTGGACCTATCCACTGTGAATTCGCATTCAAAATCGAGAGAGATAAATAGATATTAGATTCCGCTGTTAGATAAAGAAAACGACTATTTTAACGAGATCAGGTAATAATTTGCTGTTTGGTACATAAGTGCTGGGCACAAGCGTTCCTGATTAAGTGAAATGTCGCGTCACTATTGTAGTTTGTACTCTGTAGATCTGGTTGATATTGATAATTTTCTGTGTTTATTTGTATTTGTAAAGATACGTAAACAAAGGTAAAAGTAAACACAATTAAAAACATATTGACCAATCGACACTTTATAAACAAACGTCATCCATATTTGAAAGCGTCAATTTTATTTAGAGAAACTGGCCCACGTTAATATTATGCTGCAGTTATTGCACATAAGTGACGGAGGAGCATTACAAGTTGCATAGAAGCAGTGATTTTTAAATATCAAGTTTTTCATGTTAAATTAAAGAAAAAGACAGATAAAACGATTTTTTCATAAAAAGAAATTCATTTTTTTCTCAAATAATGCAAAAAAAGATGGACTAATATTTCAAGTTGAACTCCCCATTTTTGATATATTGAAAATGAATATAAAAGTTGGTAAAATTGTTTGATTGCATTACTTTTATCCATTTTCCAAAAGAAAACGATAACGAAAACGTTGATGGGTTTCATAATCTCATAGAAAAAGTGCCATTCATTGACTAACAATTGATAATAAATTACCTGTTCTTCGTTATCAGAACTCATTTTCTATCACATATACACCTCTCTAGATGCTCAAGAACCATATAAAATGTATTTATCCTCAAAACGATGTGTACATCCCACTTTTTAAATGTCAAAAATATTAATAAACCGCCAACCGCTAAAAAGTTAAAAAATATCTAATACGAAATGAGATATCACAAATGTTAAAATATTCTTAAAAGTTTCGCGCCATTTACGCTTCTAAAAATCATTTCAAATCCCGTAGAAAAAATAATCCGCCATCGGCTGTTCTGAAAACTTACCTTTAGCCCGTGCAACAAATTTCATTTTTGGCCACCAGAATTTACCCTCGATCGATCATACTTAATTTGGAGTGTTTACCCCTCTGCGAGAACCCATTTCTATTATTTGTCTTTAAGATATCCTCAAGCCCCCCTTTGGGCTTATTGCTTTTTTATGGAAGGTTTGAAAGAAATTCAAATGACATTTTCCCCCACTTCTATTCCATTTGGATAAAGGCATTTTGATGCCAGATTCTATTATATGCTCCCCTCTACCATTCTATCCAAGTTGCTGCATTTTCTTTTGCCTACTGTTTTTTTACATTGATGTCTTGGTCTATTAGACAATTTTTATTTTTTAGGTAAAAAAAAAACTGTGATCAATTTGACGTAAATATCACCGTATTATTAAATCTTATACTCTAACAAAAGATTAAATAAAATTGACAACGACATCGAAACACTCTAATATTAGTTAAGTGTAAATGGCTAAGAGCATGACATATAACATATGATTTTGATGACAACTTCATTGATATTTTATTTATTATGTTTGTCAAATGCATCTAAGAATTATAGCTTTTAATCACAACCCATTATAAAAAATTATACGTTTACAATCATGACTCTTGCAACTTGTGCAAAAGATATAAAATTCTATAAATGGCCCAATATCACTTATTTTGGAGTATATGAAACGCCGCTAGATTGTATGTCCGTGAAAAGTATTTCTTGGTCTTGTAATAGCAGAGAAGTATTAGCTGTGAAAAGTAAAGGTTGTCCTGTGCTTCTAGATGTACCAGTAAACTCAGAACATTGCATTGAACCTTACGAATGTAGTTATATTGGATATGCATCCGTTGGTACGTTTTCCAATACTAATTCTGACTTGGTAGCCTTTGGAACTGAAGATGGTTGTCTTTTTATTTATAATATAAGACATACTCGACATCCCTTGGATTGTATAAATTTACTAAGTCCTGTACAAAATATAGAATTTTCTTCAGATGATCAATGTTTTGCAGTGGGTTGTGTAAGCGGACAAATATTTTTATTCGATTCCAATCATAAACCATCTGCTAGTTTTTTAGTATCTAATAGTCCTACGTTGTCAACTCTTGCTTATAGTAAAATAACTCCACATCTACTAGCAGGTGCCAGTAAAGATGGAACACTTTCATTATGGAATACAGATACAACAGACAATGTTCTAACTATTAAAAAACATACTGCCAGGATAACAGATCTTGCATTTTTCGAGAATAATATTTCTTCAGTTGGTATAGATGGAAAGTTTATTAGCTACGATTTACGCTCCTACAAAAGTTATTGCTCTTGCGATTTGGATTGTGCTTTGTCCAGTTTAGCTTATCTCAACGGAACTTACGAATTAGCAGTTAGTACTTTGACTGGACAGCTCAGAAGCTACGATATGAGAAATATGAAAACACCATTAAAAACTTTGGTAGCTAGTACTAATTGTAGTATTAAAAAAATTGCTTTTCCGTTTAACGTTAATGTATCTTCACTTAATTACTCAACAAAAATTGATGATAATTTTTCTGCATCTGGTGATTTTAGTATAGTTTCCGGTTCCTCTCCAAGAAGATCTAATCTCACGCCACCGCAATTACCAACGGAAGAAAGTAACTCCTTAATCATCGATACACCGGGTTGTTCTAAAAAAACTAATAATGCAGAGTTAGAGTTTAGTAAAATAGTAGAAGAAAAAATAAAAATTGCAACAAAGGATTTCGAAGAAAAATTACAACAAAGTTTTTATACTCTAAGAATTAACACGAGCAAACAATTTATTGGGTTGGAAGAGAAAATTTCACAAAGTTGGAATACTTTTGTGGATTATTTACGCCTTTCGGGTCAAGGATCTAGTCCCAGTGGTGTAGGTGTAGGTGTTCAAAAAAGTAACGAACAAATGGACCACGGCAGTCATTTACATGTTTTTAGTAATGATCAATTTTAAACTTGATAATTTTAGAAAATATTTTTACAATAAATTATTTTATTTAGTTTATTGTTTGTTATTTTTTTCAAATTATGTAATTTATTATAATTATTTTATTAAATATAATAGTGTTACAGTTTCTAGAAACCATTAGATACACAAATAAAAATTAAAAATCCTATAGAACCAATATATTTGCTATAACTTTTCATGTAAATAAGTGAGATAATAGGGAAAAATGATAAAAAATGAGAAAACTGGGACAAAATAGAAATATCCATTTTCGGGCTCCCTGAGGCGATTAAGACCATTTCCAGATGGAAGTCTGTCTGTCTGTGTGTGTATGTGAGTATTCTTATATGATAGAGGCCACACGTTTAATCCGTTTGAGCTGAAATTTGGTATAGAGGTTTGGGTTACCAATTGGAAGAACCCATTAGTTTTTGTACGACATCTATCAAACGGAAGTGTCACTATCACAAAATGACAGATGCAATATCTCATGGAATTTGACATGCAATATGTCATTTGAAAGCCCTTGAAAAACTCTATTCAGAACAGTCAAAATTATTTCTCCAACTGTCATCTGTCATAAATAAAAAAATGTCAAAATTTGTGGATACTCGTCGGCAAAGTTTTGGGGCGACACTTTCCCTTTTAGGAGGTGGGTTGGGAAAGTAAAACTGGAAAAAATAGGAACAAATAGGATAAAATAGTAAAAAATAGAGAATTTTAAAAAAATAGAGAACAAATAGGCAAACAGTATGGCAAATAGGGAAAAATTATAAAAAATGAGGAAACTAGGACAAAATGGAGAAAAACAAGTACAAATAAGGACAAATAGGGATAAATAAAGAAAACAGGAAAATAGAAAGATATAGGAAAATAGGAAATAATAGGAACAATAGAGAAAATAGTGAACAAATAGTAAAAAATTGGAAAAAACAGAAAAAATCGGAACAAATAGGACAAAGTAGTAAAAAAGAAAGAAATTTTGGAAAAAGTGTGAAAAATAGTGAAAAGATATATTGAACAATCAATGAAAATTTGGGGAAAATAGTAAACAATAAAGAAACATTGGGACAAAAAATAGGGAAATTTTTTGTAAAAATACACAAACAGTAGTGAAAATAGGGAAAAATGAGGAAACTAGGACAGCATGGGGAAAACAAGTTCAAATAAGGATAAATAGGGACAAATAAAGAAAACAGGAAAAACCAATGGAAAACAGGAAAAATAGAAAGAAATAGGAAAAATAGAGAACATAGTGAAAAGTAGGGGAAAATATGGATACAAGAGAAAGACAGTAAAAAATAGTAACAAATAGAACAAAACAGTGAAAAATAGAGAAAGGGAAAAATAGGGAAAAAAAATAAGAAAAATAGTGAACAATAGTGAAAAATAGAGAAAAATAGGAAAATTGTGTTCTAAATCATATTACAAATTAACTGTTATTGCGATCTTGCATCACCAGATTTTTTTTTGTCAAATGAGTGCGCTGCGTATAAAAAGTTTAATATGTTAGGGCCATTAATATGTACAGGGATTTTCTGTTTAAATAAAGCCACGTTTTTTTTTTTTGGTTGTTTTCATCGATGTTTGCGGGTCTGAAATATGCCCCAATGGAGTTTATTTTGTTCGACGTAAATACGGTGGTCTGTTTGCAGTAAAACGATATGAGGATCACATACAAGCGGACATAATTCGATTTGGTATGGTTAAAAATGAACGGAAAACACAATCAACTGTTTATTTTTGAAGCGATTTTAATTCCAATATCTAACATCAATGAATGAATAACATTAGTGCTGAAGGGTAAATTGCATTTAAAAATTTGTATTACATACATGGAAAAACAAATTATATTTATTTCACAATAATATAAAAAATTATATCATAGTAAATTTAATAATATCATGTTACTCATTATCATTAAATAAATAAAATATTGTAAATTACATAACTCTCAGACAATATTTTTTTTTAAACAAAAACTTTAAAAAATCAATATTTAAATCAATAATAATAATAGATTTTCTTTAACAAAAGTGAAGATAAATAAAGGAACCCAACTCTGATAATATAGAATATCGTGCTCTAAAATAAAAATAAATTAAATTAGTTATTGAATTTCTTTTAACACGTTAAGTACGTGTGCGTGAGAAATAAATGAAATAAAAAGTCCTGTACCATATACATATAATTAAACAAAATTAGGGAACGGCAACTAGTTTCGGCTTACAAGCCATCTTCAGGCATAAAAGTTATACAATTCGCTAAAGGGTGGTTAACAATAAAAACAAAAACATAATACAGTTGATTACATTTTTCCCCCTTTTTATTCCTTAGATGACACATAAAAAAAAAAAAAAAAAAAAAAAAAAAAAAAAAAAAAAAAAAAAATTGACATGGGTTTATTCGAATTCGCTTCCTGAAAAAAAAGTACCTACTTTGTACCTCATTTTTGTTTGAAATTGCAATTGTGCCAGATTCTATAAGAGTTACCCAAAAAAAATCGCTGATTCGATTTTCGGTACTGGAAAACTACCGGGGACAATAATAATAGTAATAAATGTCCTTATTTGTACATAAATACAATTATTGTACAATTTGCTTGGGCGTGATTTAGCCTAATGCTACTCTTAGGTCTAACCCTGGGGATGACGTTAATGTCCAGGTTCCGGTGCACCAGGTACCCGGGGGTGGTCGCCGATGCCAGATTTTCAATCAGCGACCCAAAAAAGTTCCGTTTCATTTGAGAGTGAATTTCAGGAGAAGTTTATCCTAAGCTCCAGTTCGGAGAAAGACAAACTTGGCGTCCATATTCGGGATCAGCGACCACTAAAACCTTCGGGAACCTGATTTGAGTCCATCCCAGGTATTCTTCAACAAAATATGAATTTTTTCTAAATGTCCTAAGAAAATGAATTTTTCCGAATGTATTTTGCACTCCACAATTGCAATTTCGAAAAAAAAACATGGTACAAAGTAGGTATTTTTTTCAGATTAGGTATTTTAGGAAGGGAATGCAAAAAAACCCCATCTCAATCCGACTTTTAATTATGGGAAAAATTAAATAAACTAAGGGAGTTGATAACAGAAAAGGAATTTTTTTCAGGATTTCATTGATTTTTTTTGCGGATTATTCAAAGAATTTTTTGTGAATGATTTTTGAAATGATTCTTTCAAGTAATTTACAAGGATTTATCAATAATTATTTAAGGACTTTTTAAGTATTTTATGAATTTTTTTATTGTTTTTTTTTTCAAAGAATTGAAGAAATTTCAAAGAATTTTCGAAGGATTTTTTAAACATTGTTAAAAGAAACTGCGATTTTTTCAAGATGTTTGAAAGGATCTGATTTTTTAAGCTGCTTTCCTTCAGCATGTGTTAAGGATATTTCATGATTTTTAAATATAACGATTTTTTAAGACTGTTTAATGGATTTTGTAAGGAGTATTCAAGAATTTCTTAGTAACTTTTCAAAGATTTGTTAAGGATTTCAAAAGAACGTTTCAAGATTTTTTTAATGATTTTTTCAAGGATTGTTCATGTATTTGTTGAGGATATTTTAAAGTTTTCAAGTACTTTTTAAGGATTTTTCAGGAATTTTGAAAGAGTATTTAAGAATATTTCTTGGAATTTATAAAGGATTTTTTATGGATTTTTCAATTTCTAAAATTGAAAGGGATGTTCCAAAATAAACTTTTAGCCATTTAGACACTGATTTCACAAGATACCCAGAGTTTTTATTACAAGTAAGCCTTGTTTTTTTAATTCATTTCCATAATTTTTTTTTTTAATTAAAATCTCCCTAAATTTCCCCTCAAATATATGACAAACTATTTGCAAGTTAATAATAATACCAAATAACATTTATTATATCTACATAATGCTAAACCTCAAACGATTTTAGCTTTGTCGATTAAAATGTCTTAGTGTGCATTTCTAAAAATAGCTCATTTTCTTGGCAAAATAATCTCAATTGAATCAGCTGTGTTTAGGTTATTCAACTTTCAATTACTTCTAAAAACAATAGTTATATTATTTTTCAAATTTTATAACACATGCGAGTTATTTTTCACACTAACAACCATGACTAGTTTTCATTATTTTTTATTTCGGAAATATATCAAACAATACCAGTACAAATATTTTTTCTAAGTAAATTATACCTGATTATAAATCTCTACCATGTATTCCCTAGATCAAGGGATAATTTAACCCGAGAAGAACGACCAGTTTTGTTAATTTTATTAACATTAAGCCAATGAGGAATTTGCTAAGAATTATTTAAAGATTATGTGCAGATTGTTATTAGAAAATGATAGAACTCTCAAAAGTAAAATTTACAAAAATTGAAAAAAATGTGCGAATCGGACAATATTTCCATTAAGATTTTGAAACTTATGGATGAGGATTATGTTGAAATTATGGTAGATTTGCTTACTTTAATTTATAAAACGACAATTAATTCATTCTTAATCTATTGCTACAGTTTCTATTTGAATTAAAATGTATTTATCTGCTGTATAGATATTTAAAAAGCGTTCGACAAAGTTCGTTACAAATAAAGAACATAGACTGAATGCCCATTTTCAAGGAATTTTTGGTGTCGATTGGACAAAAATTGCGACCTCTATCGTGCCGAAACGGAATGTCTATACATACATAGGTATATACCGATAAATTTTTTTTTTACTGATTCTTATTCTCCAGGTCATAAATGGCGTAGCGCCCATATTCCCGGTTCTGGGTTCCGTCATTGAATCAATTACAATAGCTAAATTCCATATTTGGAAATCTACCTAAAAGGACTATCAGCTTCCTTTGAAATATGTTCCCATCGTTGGTGGAACTACCCTACACAAATTTACCGTAAAATAGGTCACAAGATAAATACAGGAGTTAAATCCCAAAAAATCTTCTAGATATGATCTAATTAGCGCCAAAATTCTGAAGGAACTTTCAGATATGGGAATAAAGTATTTACATAATTGTACAATGCAGATCTAAGAAAATCGTATAAAGCAATCAGTCAAAATTGTTACAAAAATTACTGCTAAGAGAAAAATATGACCTGAAGATCAGCCCAACCATCAATTTGTATTTAGACCGATGCATGTCCACATAGAACGAGTCATTTGAAGATAAAAAATACTGATACCGCTGAGTCATTCGACAAGGTCTGGCACAATGGATTACTATACAAAATCAGTAAATTAACCTTTTCTTTATCCTAAAATCCTGACTGGTGATACTTTGAAGTCAAATTTTAAGTTCAAATCTTTACTCTGCATCCAATAATGTCATGGTTTGGTACACAGCGAACATTCCTACAAATAACAATATAACTATGGCAACATACGTAGATGATACTACTGATCTGGAATCTCATCAAGATCCTCAAATGGGCATATTTTGCAGAAATAAGAAATGGCAAAAAATCTATGAATTCACTTAGACCGACGATTAGCGTGGATGACACATACTTACTAAGAGAAAATTATTACTAAAGGTCATATGAAGTTATGGAATACTATTGTGGTTCACAGCATCTAACATAGAAATATTTTAAAGATTTCAGTCCACAGTACTCAGAATTAGTGCTACAGGTTCAATAATGTTATTGTCTGTGACCTTCAAATAAACCCAGTTAAAACATAAATGTCCGTCTCCTTCCAGAAGTATGCTCATCGCATCGAAAATTACCCCAACGCGTTAGCACAACCGCTAATAATGACACCTCCCATCCAATGAAGACTGATAAGGCATCTTCTGTGTGATAGACTGATAAGTTTTAGTACTGTTGGTTAAATTTGATTCAATTTAACCAAAAATAATTTTGATATTTTAATATCTTTTAATTTTATTTCTAATTTTTAGTTTCATGTGTTAACATAAAAATATAATTCAATTTATTTCTACTTGCCTATCTCCTACGTCACTGCATACCTTCCAGAATAATCCAAGATACATTAGCAGACATATTTCTGCTTAAAAATATTATATATTTATCCCCCGAATTTTACCCAAATGCGACCTCTCAAACCAACACATCACTATTATTTAACCAATCAAATTAAGTTACGTAGCTCGTGACCATAACGACTTTTTGACACATACGACCGCGCCAATTTATGGATGACACTGTTTTATTAACTCTCATAGTGAACAGTCGCATCAGCAACACATCTAACCATGCTCTGCTATGCTATTTTATTTTTAAATAAGTAATTTTTCAAAGCTTTAACCAAGTTAATACAAATAATATGTAGTGAAAAGTATCAGTGAGATTTTTAATGTACAAATTAGTGCATTTTAAAGTGGATAGGCCAGTGCCGGCTTTAAAATAAATGTAATTTTCTTTATATGTGGTTTGCAAAATAAATGAGCTAGAAAGATGTTCTCTAGAAGTAACAATTTAATACAATTTTTGGTCCTTTTCTTATGAAATAAAACAAGGATTTGGTCCTTCCAAAGCTAATTATATCAGTTCCCATCAAATCCATAGTTTCTGAACCATCAGAAATTACAAAAACTATTAATGTTTAAGTGATAGTGGCACATTTTTCCTATATATTTAGTTATTGTTATAAACTATTTGCTTATTGTAAACTTTACAGAATGTAATTATTTATTTAAGGAATTAATCAAAAAATTTCAAATACAAATAGATAATTAACATATTATATAAATAGATCTAATGCAAAATATCGCTGATCCTGACTAAATATTATTTGTAAATATATATAAGAATTTCAAAATGCACTGATAAAATATCAAATGTGCTTTTGTAATAAAAACTGATAATGTACAAATTAATTTGTTGACCCTGCTTGCATATTAATAAAAATGATAAATTTATTATTACGTATATTAATTCCAGGGTCGATCAAAAATATTTTACAATTTTTTTATTGGTGTCATGGAGTCAGATAATTTTATTTACATTTTTCTTATCGTTGTTTCCTAAAATCGTCTGGAGAAAATTTAAAAACATAAGAGTGAAATAAATTTAAATAAAATAATATAATTAATAATATACTAGGTATATTTGTATAATTTCAAGTAGTTTAATCCATCTTAAAGCTAGTGCTGGGGCGTTACTAACAAAAAAGTAACGCGTTACTTTACCGTTACTTTTTCTAAAAAGTAACGATTTAAACTAATAACACGTTACTTTTCTATATATTCTTCTTGTTCCATGTCTTCTCGTCCTTTTATTGTCCTTCGAACCATTTATCGCCGTTATTATTACACATGCAAACACATTTTTTTAAATTAAAGTTGTATGATTAAGTTGATTTTTAAAATGCTATCCAGAACACAGTGGCGCGCGAAATCGACGGGGTACAAAAATAATAATAAAAACATTATTTCAGATCAAACAGCAGAAACGAAAGAGAAAACCCTAAAAAGTAACTCGTTACTTTTGCAGTAACGCAATTACCGTTACTTTTCGCCAACTTTAAAAAGTAACGAAATTACTAGTAACGCGTTACTAAATTAAAAGTAACGTTTTAGTTTCGTTACTCCCAGCTCTGCTTAAAGCTATATGCAACATTTTCTAAAATAGGATAATTATTATCAAATAATAAACCAGTATAGTCCGGAAGTGTAAGAAGCCGAAAAACAAAAATATTTAGGACACTTCTGTTCTAAAAATAAAAAATAAAGAACGAGTTAAAATCTAATTGAAGAAACATTGTGTTTCAAAATTATTCGGTATTTAAATCAAAGGTTCAGTTCAATCTATAGACATCGAATTAATAACTGATATCTGCCGAACTATGTTAATGGAATCCCGATTGTGATTTGACATGTTCGATATGTACGTGATATCATACTTATATGATTCTCTCCTTGAATTGTTGATTTAGTACGTACATTGTGTTGACATTTGATGGATAATTCCATTAAATTTCAATACGGTCCAGCAACTTCAATTTAGGACACTGAATTCACATCGTATGTATAAATTTGTGTACTTTCGCGGTTTTAATTACTTTTAGAGTGGATGTATAGTTTCCGATATATTGAAACTGTTGGTTTCGACTGCGACTACCACTATTAACCTTATTCGTACCTTGAGTATAGTAACTTTTAACATTTTAAACGATTTTTAAAATTGTATATCTAGCCAGAGAAAAAATTAGTTAAAATTTGACTTAAATCAAATAAATATGTTATTTGGATAGGCAATATTTTCGTACTTTGGGTTTCTTAGAATTTAAACAACGTTGCCAACTGTATTGGAAACTGTTATAGTACGGGCACTTAAACTAATTATAGTACATTGGAGAAAAATATAGTGCAATAAAGAAGAAACAAGAAATATGTAACTACACCAACAATAACATATAACTGCACCAAAAATAACAAATACTAATTATTTTAATTAGGTATCCGAGTTCAAATCAACTCTTTCTGGATTATAAATTATACTTCCTCTGCTCTTTGTGAATAATAGATCCTTAAAAATCTTTTAAAACCCATAAAAATCGTTAAAAAACTTTAAAATTCCCTTAAAATTCTTAAAAATGTTTAAAAATAATAAAAAACCTTAAGAAAATCTTAAAAATTGTTTTTCATCCTTAAAAAATCCCAAAAAATAATTAAAAAGTCTTAAAACCACTTAAAAATCCTAAGCAATTCTTAAAGATCCTAAAAAAACATTAAAATTCCTGAAAACAGTTTAAAATTTTTAAATATCCCTAAAAATCCTTAAAAGTCATTAAAAATCCATTAAAATCCTTAAAAAATATTAAAAATCTTTAAAAAACCCTTAAAATTCTGAAAAAAAATTACAAATCATTAAAAATCTTCAGAAAATCATAGAAATTCTTAAGAACATTTTAAATTCCTTAAAAAATCCTGAAAAAATCCCTAAAAACCCTTGAAAATACTTAAAATTACTTAAAAATCTTAAGCAATTCTTGAAGATCGTAAAATAATCCTTAAAAACCATTAAAATCCCTAAAAATAGTTTAAAATTCTTAAAAATCCTTAAAAGTCCTTGAAAATTCATAAAAATCCCAAAAATCATTAAAAATAAAAATTATCTGACCGAACGCCCCATTGAAATCAATCATGAAAAAATTGAGTATAATCATGACTAATGACAGTAATGACATGACAGAATTGACAAATGACCATAATACAAGAAAACAAAATATTACAGATCAGTTACTGAATAGGTGATTTGTGGTGTATATTGTAGAATTGATACAAAATATAAATGGTTAAACTTTATTTAAATAAAAATAGTCAATACAAATACAAAAAAAGTTTTATTTTAAAATTAAACAACTAATATTTAATGCCGTAAATAAACAATTTGTTATATAGACAATATATTTATTTGATTTTAAATGATTTCATAATTTTATACATCGAAAAATTGTTTAATCCGAATGGTAGACGAAATTATCCGAATATCGGATAATTATCTGGACCAGGGTTGCCAATTTGTGAGTAATTCCTCACATTTCTGAGTAATTTCACTAGTCTGTTAGTAATTATGTGAGTGGAGGGCATTTGTGAGTAAAATGTGAGTAATCGGAAAGTCAGCGTAAATTTTTGGTAATGGTAGTTAGGAAAAATTCTGATCTACTCTAATAAATTATTAAATCCATTTAGTTTTCAAAAATCTTACTTTAGACGTAATTTTACGAGCTCTATTAGTCATTAGGTATAATTTTAAGTTTTTAGTTTTACAGCGTCCTCTATTGGGTTTCCAATAGAAAAAAATATAGAAAAAAAAATTTTTAAAGTACTTGCAAACTTTTTAAAATATTATGGAAAAATACATGAGAAATACTTTAAAAATCATTGGTAACTCCTTAAAGAAGTTCTTTAAATACATAAAAAAGTTTTAAAATTCTTAAAAAAAATTGGAAAGAGTATCCCAAGAAATCGTTATTGTAAATCCTTGAAAGTTCCGTAAAAAATACTTCAATGCCAAAACTAGTCGCCGCCCCTTTTGTAATTTGAAGCCTCTCCCCCCCCCCCCCTCAATTCTATCAAAGAGATATTAAAATTTTGTGGTACAGGATTTTGAGTATTACTACCTCACTTCAAAAATTATTCAAAAAAAAGTTCCAAGATTGTTTGAGTATTATAACATTTAAAAAAAAATCGGAAGAAATCCTTGAATACTTGCAATAGTTTTTTATGATACAAGTGCGCAAAAACATGTTTACGCACGTGTGTCATACAAAATTTTATCTACGACTTCTACTTATTATTTGTAATTCTGAGATGAAAAATTACCTTTATACACTAGACAACAATGGCGTCTCGAAGACTAGCAGAATTATCACGTGCTTTTCCATTTTCTTTTGATGCTTTTCACTAACCAACTGTTGTAAAAAATGATGTTTTTAATTATTTTTAGTGTTGGTTTGCATAAAGTAAAAATTGATATTTTTTATTTTAATATATAGTTATTTATTTGTTCTTTATTGAATTTTGTAATTTATTTTCCTTTATTTATAGAATTATTTAAATCGGTTTGCATTGAGGAGTAAAATGTGTTATTTTTTAATTTTATTTACTTTATATATGATTAAAAATTATTCATGGAACAAACTTTTAGGGAATCCTTGTATAAAATAATTTTTTTTTGATAAAAGTGCATCTCGGAATTGGTTTTTCTTTCTTGTTTACAATTTTTTCGCTTGAATCCACTCGACCTGGCATTTACAAATGCGCTACAAACGGAACGCTTGTCCAAATGATCTATTAACACCGAGGAAAATTTATTACAACCGAGAAAAATTCTATAAGGGAATAAATAACAGAAAGGCGGTTACTAAAAACCTCCTTCAGGATACCTCGAGAGTTTTTCAGGTATATTCTAAAAGAACTTAACGGTAATGGTTGGGGAATATTGCCTAATGGTAAAAAAGCGAGATTTGATGAAAATATACGATTTTCAGCTTTAAGTAACTATAAATTATTTTGAATATCGTCGACGCGGTAGGCATTTTTCCATGATATTACTTTTTCATACTGATAAGCTCCACGCTGTAGTTATTTTAATGTCAAAAACAGGTCCGATTGAACCCATTTTGCAACTTTTTAATTGCACAAAAACTAATTAAGTAATAAATATTATTACTAGTATTAAATTTTATAGAGTTAAAGTAAACATCCTATAAAAAAATACATTAAATAATTAACTACAAAAAGTCATTTTCTTCAGAAACGATTTTAAAAATATTACATCATTAATCACAACTTTTAGTAAATTGTTCGATTAAGTTAACGTTTAATTTAAAAAATTATCTTTTTTACTTTCCCACTCCATATACTATATAAATTATATACCAAGCTTTGTTAAAAATTTATATTTTTCTTGTAATTTAAGAATTTAATGAACGGACGGCCCAAAAAAATGAGTTTTTCATAAAAACCAACAATTGAACAATTTAAAAAAAATGTTCAAATAGTTTGTCTTCTTATTATCCTAATTCATGATAAATTATTTTTTATACACTAGTGATAAATAATGAAATAAATAAATATTAACTTCAATCGTTGTTGTTTTCATTTATTGAAAAAAAAATATAATAACTGACAACGATAAGTTAACTAAATGCGTACATGATAAATAAAAAAAATAGACAAGAGGTAATATCAAAAGAAAATTATTAATATAAAAAAAGTCAACAGAGTTGCTTTAGATATAATTTTTTTATTTTTTTAATCTATTATTTGCCTAAGAACATCTTATCCCGTTTTTTTTCAACTAACGATAATTTAAATAATCAAATTTCACACATTTTTAAAACTAAGATTGAAATTATATGCAAAAAATATTGACGAGAAATATAATTATCAAAAGTAAGTTTCGTAATTACATAAAAAAAAAATATTATCCATACTCAAATGTGGTAAACTATTCAATAAAGAATAAAACAACTCGAAGTCATACCACAAATAATTTAATAGCGACGAAACGTCTAAAAGTCTACACGACCATCATCAGTTCTATAAAAAAAATTGACAATATGAAAAGACATTAAAAAAATTAAAATGTAATATTATAACTTACAAATTCGATCCAAAGCGTTGATAAAATTTAAAAATTTATAAAATATGATTGTGACGAGTTACATTGTGGAAAAAATTATTTTTATGTACTTAACACAAACTAATTAATTACGGGAAAAATTAAAAAAAAAAAATTAACTCCATATGAGTTATTTAAAACCCATTTGAGTAAGATACACTTAAAATTAGAATTAAATTAACAAATTAAATAATGCTGCGTAATAAGTACCATGCATTAATGGCTGACTAAAAAGTACAAAACCGAGAAATAATTTTTTCCACAATGTAACTCGTCACAATCATATTTTATAATTATTTAAATTTTATCAACGCTTTAGATCCAATTTGTAAGTTATAATATTACATTTTAATTTTTTTAATGTCACATTTTCAATATTTTATAGGCCTGATGATGGTCATGTAGACCGAAACATGTCGCTATTTGACTTTTAGACGTTTCGTCACTATTAAATTATTTGTGGTATGACTTTGAGTTGTTTTATTCTTTATTACATAAAAAAGAATTTAAATTTCGAGAAGCCTATTCTGGCTTAAGACTACTCTTGTTTGATTACTACACTGATGAAATACCGTTCTACAATATAAATTTCATTTTGTGGTAACAGAAAAGAAGAAGAATGTTTGTTAAATATATTCGGAATGCATATAAAACCCATTTTTCCAGAAATAATTTCATACTTCAATCTGTATATTCTATTGTATTATTCGGTGAACTTAAACACTCGGTATAACTATAACTAATTTATTTACAGTAAAAACACAACTCTATTCGCCTTGTCCGGCTCTTCCAAGTATATATACTTATAACGACCGATCTCGAGACATCTGGAAGGGTGACGTCACGATTGCTGGAATATTCTCTGTAATTCTAGAGTGCGTTGTACGCGGTGTGTCCTGTAATTCTAGAGTGCGTTGTACGCGGTGTGTCTACAGGGCCTGCCTCGTTATACTATTTTATTTAAAAAAATGGTGTGCAAATTAAAGTGTTTTGAACGTTTTTATTGGTGGGCTTAAAAACAACGCAATGTTGTGACTTTTCAAAAATATTCTGACATGGTTAATAGAAAACTTTTATCTACTCTTATTAAATTATATATTAATTAGTTATAATAACTCACTAGTGAGTTCTTATAACTCACGCTGGGGTCTTAACAATAATTCGGTATGTAGAAAGTGCCTAGAAATGGTAAAAGTGTTGCTTGTGTATCTTTGTGCATTCCTTCTTCTTTGAAAAGCAACAAAGAAATTGTGACAAGCTCGAATGCAAGGGAATTCCTTCATTTGTTTTTTTTTTCAGTGCACATTCGTTGAAACAGCATCAATGGATTAATAAATATTATTTCTTCGCCGTTTTTGATGCCGCTGTTGACCAATAGGATGATCTTGTCCTTGCGTTTATACTGAAATTTTTATATTTGGTCACGAGGTTTGTCATACATTCACTATAGAATATTATCGTGATGACGGAAAATCTGAACAATGAAATGTAATTATTATAAAGCATTATTTTTACGAAATTGACTGTCAAATTTAGTTTTAAGATTTTTATGAAAATTATTCTCGTTTCAGCTGCTTTATCTTGTTTAGGGGTTCACAAGAGAACGATACTTTTCTCGTCTCGTAGAATTTCTGAATTTCCGAGAAAATAATCTAGCTAGCAGTATAATTATTAATTTTTTTTATAATAAAAAAATGGTCGGCATAGGTTACGATACATTTACGAAATCTAAAATCTGATAACCATCTGTGAAATATTTTATTTTATAATTTTGGATTTCAGTTACAGAAAAAGTGTAGTGATGGGCAGAATCGAATACTGATTCGACTTATTTTTTTCTCAACTTACGAGACCGAGACGAGATTTTTGAAAGTCTCGCCTTATCTCGTTTCCGGTGAAGTCCTAATCTTGATAAATTTCAAAAAAAAAGTGTTAACAACAAATGTTCAAAATTTAGTCTTCTTTAAGTTTGCTCTGAACATTTTTTTTAGTAAGACCTAGTGAAATATATCGAAAAAAACTTCCTTTAATCCAGCTCGCGCCTACCCCTATCTTTTATATTTTAAAATCACTTCTACCCCACCTTTTCCACCCCAAATCTATTTTTTATCTTCCATTAACTGGACTCTATGTACTTTCTGCGTTTCTGATTTTTCCTGACATCTGCATTTGTCAGAGTTGACTCCTTTAATCGGGCACATTCTTCTGGATTTTCATAACAATTTTCTTTGTGATTGTTTTCTGCTTTATCCGATTCTTTAAAAATATCCAACCATTTAAATCCAAAATAATTAAAATCAAATCGCTGCTGCAAATATAACACATTTTCAATATGATTCAAATGTAAACAATTTATTTTCATAATCAAATATATATGAAACCTGTAGCTCGAAATATTTAATTGTTTTTCTGTTATATTCACTGTAAATCATGGATATATTGCAAATCTCGGCAAAATGCGAGTAATTTCGTCATTAATATAAATCTTGATAAATTATTGCGTTGGCAGATTTCCAAATATTAAAAGAGTTAATAATTTTCCAAAAGCTGCATTTACTGACATCGTTAATTTTCAATGTTCAATAACATGCACCACATGTATTAATCATAAAAATGGCATTTTAAATAACAGGGTTATTCATTTAGTTTAGAGAAAAATGGCATTGTACATACATCAAGCCAGATTATTCTTTTTTAAAAATTTGTTTATACTGAAATATTTTAAAGCTTGAAAACACATAACCAAAATTCTCCTATAAAAATTATTTAACTTTGCCATAATGTGATTCGACCGAAATTACTATAAAAGTACGAGACTTCCTATTAAATATTTTTGTTACAAATGAATCAGATAATTACCTCTCAAACAACGTTATTTATAAAGGGAAAGACAGTGTTTTCTCATCCAATTATCGGAAAGCGAATGAAAAAATTCTTGATGTCTCTCCGAGAAATAGAATCCTAATTTAATAGGTTTTCCCGTTGGCTTTGTTTTGAAATGAGCCTCGATTCCATTTTCCTGTTTTGACAAAAAAGAAACAAACAGCAAATTAGAATTGTTTTCCTGCTTTGAATAATATTTTAGAGAAAATGAGTAATTACACAAAATATAATAGATTTGGAATAAAATATAAAAGGAATCCTCTTATATTTCAGTAGTCTGATAAATATAATCTAGTATAATTGAAGATTGTCTTCAATTCAGAACTGAAATTAATTAAAGAAAACGTAACCGAATACTTAAAATAACTAACTTATTTGATTCCTTGTTTTTTACTTCAGATTTAACTAGTAACTTAGTTTTTCGTTGTTAAAGAATCATATTTCCAGACCCTAAACAAGTTCTAATGTAACTTCTCTTCTTCTTTTAGTTTGTACTTCCTCATTCCTCTTCTTTTTTTTAGTATCTCAATTTTATGTCTATTTTTCTTTACCTGCACTCGGTCACTTAGTCACTCAGTTACTTTTCCTATGTACTAAAAAAATCACACACATTATACCGTTATTTTAGTGCTAATCCATTTATTACTAATTGTTATGTTTGCTCTTTAGCCCCCGCCCCTTTTTGTCTAAATTTAGAATACTGAGGCCCAAAAGCCTCAGTATTAGTTTCGTAATGGCAAAAGATGCAAAAAAAAATCCTATCCGGGCGTCTGGATGTCTGTCTGGATTTAAATACTGTAACTTTTGAACGAAAGCTCCGATCGAGTTCCGGTTTTCATTTTATCTAGTTGGTTTTGTCCAAGGAAGAACAATATTGAATTTGAGCAAGATCAGACCTACCTTTCCGGTACCCACCATACAAATTAAAGTGGTTTGCATGGGAAAACTTTTTTTCAATTCAAATTTTTAGAACAAAATGTCAAACTTTTTTCATGTTTTCTCATTATTCTGATGATTTGTTTTTTTTCTGGTTTTTCTGTTTTTTTTTCGATTTTTTCTCATTTTTTCTTATTGTTCTGTTTTTTTATTTCTTTTTCTTTCGTTTTCTAATTTTTTATAATTTTATAATTATTTTATAGAGAGACTTCTTCTGATTTTTTCTCATTTTTCTGATTTTTTCTTTTTTTTTTGTCTGATTTTTTCGATATTTTCGAATTTTTCCTCTTTTTTGTCATTGTTTCGTTTTTTTTATTTCTTTTTTTTTTTCAATTACTTTTTTTGTGTTTATTTTTGTTTTCTAATTTTTTTCTCATTTGTTCTTATTCCTTTGATTTTTTACGATCTTTTTGCCATTTTTTTATGATTTTTTCCCCATTGTTCCATTTTTTTTTCGATTTCTTCTTTTCTTTTCTAATTTGTTTCTATCCGATGTTTCTTTGATTTTTCTGGTTTTTCGTATTTTTTTCAAATTTCTTGAGTTTGTTTCTCCTTATTTTATTAAGTTTTCTGATTTTTTCGATTTTTGTCGATTTTTCTCGATTTCTTTCGAACTCTTTCGATTTTGCCGATTTCTTTTGATTTTTGTCGATGTCGTTCGATTTTTTTTTATTTTTTATTTCCATTAATTTTTTGGATCTCTTTCGACTTTTTCGATTTTTGTCGACTCAAATAATCTTCATTTCAGGATTCTCCAGCTTAATGTAAAAATTTACCGGAAATTATGAATATTTATTTATGTTTTATTAAATTATTTATGGTTTGAATTGTTTATTATATTTATTTACAAAGTTGTGGTGCCAGAATTTCCATTAAATTATTATACAAAAGCAAAGGTACAAAGGAAAAATTAGCAACAGGATTTAATATTTCAGTATTGGAATTAAAATCGGGAAAGTGTTATATTGGCCATGACCCATTTTTGACGAACTCTAAAAAAGTTCATTACTGAATTTTATATTTTAGATTCGGATTCTACACATCCAAGTTACTAGTAGAAAGTGTTAATTAAAAGTTTGTAATTTTTACCAATTAAAAGTTAAAAAGGGCTAAAATTTTAATTTGTATAAAATTTTAATTTTAGATTTAATATGTAGATTCAGCATAAAAAAGTAAACCAAAATATTGTTACAAAAAGTTTGTGTCTGTTAAGAAAAAATAGTTATAGGGGTCTAAGTTTAAAAAAAAAATTTATTTAAAAGTTCGTCTTAGCAATGTTAGCACTTGCGTATTCTTAACTGTTTATATTTAGTTATATATTGTATAAAGGTAAAATATTGTGATCGATCTAAACACAAAAGTATTCCAGAAAGTTTTAAGACCTTCTTTGATATATAGAAGAGAGACATGGACAGTTATAAAATTAAGACGATGAAAATATGATTTCTAAGGAAAATACCACAGATCACAAGAATGGATAGGATAACAATACAACGAATATAACAGTTGGTTGGGACTTGGGACATCTCTTTAGAATGATGGCGGAAATAATCGCCAAGAATATTTCTGATGAAAAAATAAAATAAGCCGACCAAGAATTAAATTTGATGAATAAGTTGGACAGATAATCGAAAAAAGGAGATGTAAGAAGATTAGAGCAAGATCGGATAAGTAAATTTAAAGAAAGGACTGTAAATTATTAATAATAATATACGTAACTACCGAAAAAGTATTATATTGGTCAGAACCGATTTTCATTTAGCAAATCAAAAAAAAACCACATGTGCGATTAGAATATAAAATCCCTAATGCTCCGAAAAAAATGAGAAATGCAGATATTTACGAAATCGATAGGATAACGTGCCGGTGGGCCATTAGACGAAGGGAAAGACGGATTTTGGCACAGTCACTCTGAGCGTTCAGCAAACGGATATTCTGCAGGAAAATTGATGGTGGTTGTTACTTTCCCGGGTGAGAAGAAAAATATCAGACAGTTTTAAAGAGAGAGAAGGAAAGTAGGGCTTAGTATAAAGTTCAAAGAAATTTGAAATTCATGTTTAAAGGAAATAATGTACATATATTAAAAAACAAGAAATTCACTATAAAAGGAAAAAATATCACTGTTTTATGTTAAAATTTTTCTACTCTACACTAAGAAAAATTGTTCACAAGATGAAAAGAGAAAATAATAGAATTATTTTAATTACTTATATATTTATTTTCCCACTAGATATATTTATACTATACATATTGAAATAATAATTCCCTGGATTATATTTCCTATATTGAGAACTCTTTCTCAACTGGGCTGGGTTCAACGGCGCCTAAATAAATGAAAAATACCATAAAAAAAAAACAAAATTTATGATTTTTTTCTTTCTTCCTTCTGCTACCTCTCTCTCTTGCTATTTATTTTTTTTCTCCGCTTTTTCTTCTTTGCCTACTCAAATCGCCACTTTCTTTTTTTTTAAATCTTTATTTCTTAATTTTTTTTTTAAATGTTTTTAAGAAATAATATTGCTTACTTTTTTGTTTAATTTTTGTCTTGTTTGTTCATCTCATTAACCAAACATTTCCTATAAATAACATTCCATTTTCCAATATACCATTGCTTTTTTTTATTTTTTTTTTTAAACTTTGACAAATTTTTCACAACCTTATTTTTTTTTATTGATTGTCAATCCATAATCTTCAATTTTTTTTTAAACAAAATTTCTACATGCTACTTTTTTACATAATTTAAACTTTAATTTTGATTGACACCAACCCAATGATAAATAATTTCACCTAATAAGAAATGTCATCCAACCTGTCACTTGTATACATATTAGCAAAAATTAATTTTAAATTACTTTACTGAAATTTTTTTTAATTCACATTTTTCTTCTTTTTTTTATGTTACAAACAGAGAAAATTATTTTACTTGGTAAAATCCTATTCATATCCTTTTTATTCAACCACCCTCTATATACTATTATATTTTATAACAAGATACAAGGTATGACAAATTTCATTATAATATAGCGGGTGACAACGATGTTAGGGTACACTCGATAAAAAGTTTTTTTTTCCTGTTACATTATTTTATGTATTGCAATTTACTAATTGAAATCCAAAACTTAGGATATGTCCAATTATGGCAAAAACTATAAAAAATTCAAATTTTTTATATTTTAAATGAAACTTAAAATTAAAAAAATATTTTATGAGTAAGAAATATACATCCTAACTACACTTAATTCAAGCCCTATTTTATTTTATTTTCATTAATAATGTCATTATAGGAAAATCCCTTTTTCTTTCATTTTATCGCCATTTTTCAACAAATATGGTGATACATCGTTGGAACGAGATTGACAAGCAGAATGTGATAGTTGGCAAAATTATACAGGGTCCCATTGAAAAGTAGAAAGTTGGTACCACTTCCGGAAAAACCGGAAATGATATTTTCGATCTAGATATAATTATCAATCCTTTACCTTTAAAATTATTATTATTATTCACATCCAGATCAAATTAATGCTGCGTTTTTTTTCAACATCATGCTGCGTTTTTCTCCAAAATCATGCTGCGTTTTTCTCCACAGACCAAATTCCCAATATGGGACTTGAATGAATCACAAACAACCGGAAAATAATTTGCATACATTATTTATTATTTACCTACGAATTGAACTATTTAAAAGCTGTTCCAGGTAAAATAAAAAATAACCCGAAGCGGTGTCAGGAACCTACATTTATAATAGCTATAACAAGAACCAGAGAAGGGAGGACCCAAAATAGAGGTGGCGAATAACACTTTAAAATAACGGTAAAAATTCTCGTAACAGACCCAACTGATTCACTATACACAAAAGAAAATAAAAGATATGATGGATTTATGGAAATTGCAGTTTCTTTTGACTGAAACCTCATTGAAAATTAACTATTTACCGATGTGTGTTTTACGACTAGTTCACTTATACTGAGGCAATGTCCAGTCAAAAATCGACCGTGTCGATCGGCATGGTCTGGATGCGTCTTAAGTCATTTGAAAAATTTTTTCTCACAGTATTTACTTTCATTCATAATTTTTATTCTTTAACCAACTTTATATCTTACAAAATCCCAATAGTGTTCAATTAAATTTGCGCCATCCTGTATGTGTGTGTTTCTTTAAATTGTACTTTACCAAAAAATCTTTACAAATAAATTTTAAACATATCTTTTTTTGACATCTACAACCTCATTTGATCGGTAAAAAATAATGTTTATCATATAAAAAAAAATTATAAGGCATTGGAAGATATCCATGTTAACACTCCTATACATAATTTTTTTTTGCACATTATTAAATAACAGTTTTATAAATATTCTAATACCACAAAATAATAAAACATTTTCTTCACTAATTAATAATTAAGTACCTACCTGTTTTATCGAAAATAATTTAAAATTAAATTAGAAAAATTTAATTACAAAATTTTACGATCTTATTTATACTACTTTTAGAAAAACAGATAACTACCTATATCTGAAAAACCCTGTAGTGAAGGGAAGTCATTATCGTCACATAAATAACGGACTTAATTGTAGACAATAAAAAGCCAGTTCTATTTCGTGATATTTAATTAAAAGAAAAACTTAATTTCCAATTGGGTATCTATTAATTAAACGACTTATTTTTCACAAGTCTTGGAAACTACTAGAAAACATACAGGATGAACCGTAACATAAAGCAATATTGAATTTTTTCTATCAAAATATTGTGATTCGAATCAATCATAATCATTCCCCGAGACAATATTTTCCGGACAATTTTTCCCCATGACAATTCTTTGCCATGACAGTTCTTCCCCTCTGCAAGTTTTTTCTCACATATGCTCACTCCAATAGCTCTCTTATATACTAAGTTGTATGCAAAAAGATAAACTCGGAGTATTAAAAAAAAAGTTGAACTGAGCAATGCAAACAGTCACAGTAAGGATTATCTTGAGGAAGGATTGTTGTAAGAAAAGATTTTTCTGGGGAAGGATTTTCGGGGGAAAATTGTCTTTATAATGTGATAGTGCTTAGTTCTAAAGTAATCTTGACAAATTTCAAATTAATAATTAGATATCCAGTTATTGGTTAAAATATATTTTTTTTTTTTTAATAATTAATAATTTATCTCTTGCTCTTTTCTCAGAGTTCAAAGTCTGTTTCTTCCGATAGCACCTCGCTATTCAAAAATATATCTTGAATAAATTTGTGTTTAATTTAAAATTAAAAATTCTATGAAAATTATCAGGTTTGAAAAGATTTATAAAAACAACTGATTATCATGATTCACACCAAATTTTCCAATTCTAACAGACAACATTGATTTGATAGTGCAATACTGACTTCAATCAGCTGTTTGTTATTTTAATAGTATTTAAATTAAACTTTCTTAAAGGTGGTTACAACTATTATAAATTTACTTAAAAATTAGTATTATTTTAATGATATTGGACTAATTTAGTTTATTAATTTGTCTACTTGGTGTGTTTTTAAATATTGGTAAGTCTGCTTTTAAATTTCTGCATGTTACATTTTCTAACATTAAAAATAATCTACTTATTACATCCAACATTTTATTACAAAAAAGTTTCTCTGAAGAAATAAAAGATTTTACAATAAGTACCTCTACAGTAAAATTACAATTAAATTATTCTGTACAGTTATCTGAAAAGTATTTTTATACGATCGACTTGTCCAAATAAAAAACAAAATCTGTTTAATTAGGAACATATGTAAGGTATATATTGGGACGCAACTAGGTTTATCAGTTTTTGGCAGTTTTGTGATATAAACAATAAGGTTTTGCTTTAAGTCATAAGATGGTTCGAATAAATTCCTGTAACAGAGAAACTCAAAGATATATTTGTAGTTTTGAACCTATTATATATGGTTAGTCTTAGTTCCTATTACAGAAATCAGTTACATGCCTATTTGTTATCTCTTTCAGCTCTCATATGTTCCTTGTTACAATAGTCTATCACTTGGTGACTTTCGTTTCTCAGTTCAATTTTTTTCTTACCCTCTTGGTCACAGCACTCTTTCTTGTCTAATAGTAATAATAAACTTTATTCAACAAGTACATTAAAATATACACAATTTATAAAAAAAAAATATGGAATAAAGTAGATGATATAGTAAAGTGTCTATGACAGTTCTGCCTATTTCCCCATGTTAAATCCCATAAGAAATCGCCAAGGTTAAAAATAGCAAAAATTGGCCAAACCAAGGTCATTCGTTACTTCGGGTCTCTCAAAGGGGCCTGTCAGACCTGACGCATCTTAGGGACCTGAATACCGTTTGCGTATTACTTCAGGTCTGTCAGGCCCCTCTGCTTTGGCAGCGCACTCTGGTGAAGCTGTCAGACCTGACGCATCTGAGAGACCTGAAGTAACGAATGACCGCGATTTGGCCAATTTTTTTCTATTTTTAACCTTGGCTATTTCTTATGGGATTTAACATGGGGAAATAGGCAGAACTGTCATAGCCGCTTTACTTGATAGACTTACGAGGTATTTGACCACCTGTATGTAAGTCAAAAATCTAATGTACAAACAAAATAAAATAATAATATACTTAATAATTGGTTTTTTTGCATAATATTAGCAGTCAGATAGTAGTGTTTTTTTTTGTTATTTAGTTTAATTTAATTTAATTCTACTCTTTCTTTTGGCTGGCTGCTTATATAGTCTTTAAATTACTTATGGGTTTTTCGACCATCTTTTCTTTTCCCTTGATTTAAAGGGAATTGTTCGAGTCTATATTTGTTCCTCTACATGATTTTACATTTTTAAAATACAGAGTTGTAATTTGACTTCCAAAATTATTGATGTGCATTGTATATTTAGAGATTATATCATTATTATTTTTTTCTAGGTGAAAATTATATCAGCTCTAATATGACCACGTTGTAGGTGAATGTAAGTACCATTGTTACAATATTATAATTATTTTACTACTTTGGTTTGTTATTTGTTGTTAATACTTTATATGTTTGTTAGTGTGCTTGTTTGTTTGTTTGTTTATTTGTTTGTTTATTTTTTTGTTTAAATTTGACTAATTCTACACAGACTATGTTTGTCATAAAGAAAATAAAGTATTTATTTATTTATAAGTAGATAAAAAATACTAATTAGAGTCACGTATCGCAGAATTTAACAAAAAACTATTTCAGAGAAGGAAATCGTATCTGTAAAATTCGCAAAATCTGGAAAATATGCAAAATGTGGAAATACTTGTAAAATTTTAAAAAATATGCATTCTGGAAAAACTAGCATATTTTAGAAAATCTCGTAAAATTAAAAAAAGAAACATGTAAAATCTGGAAAAGTCACAAAATCTGAAAAAGTTTCAAAATATGGAAAATATCCAAAATCTGAAAAAACTTATAAAATCTGAATAAAATGATACTTTCCAGGTATCAAGAAATACTTACTTTAAAAAAATTTTGTTTTTGGCAATTATTGAAAGAGAACAAACCTACAGTCTCTGACAAAAATAAATTATGCCTATCTAAAGATTATTAAATACGCATTAATAATTTATGTTCTAATTTTTTATTTTTCATGTACCTACCACTGATTCCTTTTATTTTTTTATTACAAATTTTGAGATTAAGGAATATAATATTTTAAATTTGTATGATTAAAAATAACTAATATTAAAAATATCTATTCTTAAAACCCCTCTGGTACCGCCAATGTTTACATTTAACGCTAGGAAGCGGTTAACCGACTACTTTCGATTTGGGAAAAGCCATTGAAAACTGCTGGAAATGTCTAAACTGCCGCATTTCACACAACTTGTTACACCACTTCGGATTCATAAGTTGAAAGGTGGCAATTTAACGGGGAGTAGTTTCAAAACTTTGGCTGTTATATCGGTCGAAGTTGTTACATTTGAGTTGGAAGTTTTGTTATTATTTTCTTTTTTTGGCAATATCGAAAATAAAAGAGCTTTCAAAATTGTCTAAGGATCTCGTGTATAACAAAAAAAAAAAGGTTGTAAAGGGGATTGAGGTCAAAACTCATGAGGCGAAAAACTTCAAATTATGTAATAAACCTCTAGTAACTCAATTTCGTATAAGAAGAATCTCATAATTTTAAAACAGATAAGGTTGTGTACTTGACCTCTTGCTGTTCTTATTAATGATAAATAAAACAATAAAAATAACCAAAAAAATATTGAAAAATTATAATATATAACTACACTGCGTAGAATTAGTTAATATTTGTACATGACATAGCAGATAGTGCGCTAAATTTAGAACACGGTTTGAATATACAAAAATACTGACATGAGCATAAATATAGAAATAGAAAATATGGTTTTAGTATAAACATAAACTGTTATCAAATAGTTGAAACAATTCAAATGAGAATATTTTTTTATACCTATATAAATCATCTATTTATAATCAGGGCAAGATAATTTTCCTCATTTCAATGATTTTTATCAATGAGGGCAGATAAGGCGCTGGGGATCAGTGGTAATCTTTAAAATCACAAATGTCAACAGACCCGTTCAAAGGAGCTTTTATTTAATTTGCTTTGTTACTTTAAGTTTGAAACAAGAGATTGTTGAGAAATGTATAATTGATATATAACGCTATTATGAAGTGAAATACTTGTTTTCAGAGAACTAAGTTTTAGTAACTTATATGAGTTACTAGAAACGTGTAAATTTGCCCTTATTCTGTATAGCGTCATTCTTGTAAGATACCACAAAGGATTGTTTTCCTCTCCTTTGATACTTAAAGCTGCCATATCGTTAGAGGCTCTAGTAAGAGGATGCTCTATGTACGTACCCTGATAATACTTTAACGTTTGGTTAGTGCAGATATTAATCTCTATAGTAAATTTCAAACATTAAATTTAGTGTATGAAGGATACTTTATAGGTTTCAATAATAGAAAATATTTGTATATAAAACCAGCATATAATGTGACGAACTAACCCCCGGTATATTATTTTAATTCTTTTAGAAATTTTGTTTCGTCGTTTCAAGGAATTTTAGAGATATAACCAAAACAAAGTCAAGTTGTTTTTCCCAAAATACATTCATCTCAGTACATGTTTCTATAAACGATAATACACACTTGAACCATTTAAAAAAATATTAAATTACAAAAGTTAGAATGCTGACATATTAGAAAATTATTCTTTTCACGCCTAAATATTGAGGCTATTCAAGTCTTTTTTCTTAAAGAAATTTAAAGAAATCCCGCAATCGAGTGCAAGAAGAAGGAGAAAAAGACGAATGCGAAGGAGAGCATATAACTGTTTGATTAATCATAATACAACTTTTAAAAAAATTGTAAACAAATGTATGATTAAACTTGTTTGATTAAAAAAGATCGTGGGGAGAAATCATATAAACAAAAATACGAAAAATCCTCTAGCTCGAAAGTAGTACATATTATGGAGAATATGATTTTACCAATTTTTGAAACCGCGATATTTTACCGAATGAGTATTTTGGCGCCTTGGTCTAGGTTTCGGATTGTCTCGTGCGCCACCTTCCGTTTATAGTGTGAAGGCCACTGCTCGGGCAGCTTCAGTGGAGTAGAAATACTCCAGGGGTCGTTATGATATCGACCAAAATCACTGGCGGCCAGAAGGGCGGGCTTATTAAATTAAATACCTATTTTCCAAATCTGGTCAGGAAGAATGGGTGTGCAACACGGTTCAATGTCGGTGATGGGTAGATGCACATCTTCTGGACTGGCATGGTCGAATTCACGCTTCCGCTACCCTATAGGTACAGAGCTTGGCTTCACTCCCTTTAGCTTGACCTATCTATAAGGATCAAGGGAATACCCCTGCTACTCCAATTGGATCTCTTACTTCGGGCTGCCACTGCAGCTGCCGACAACGGTTTAAATTAATCCTACTCCAGTGCCGTGCGCGATTTAACTTACATATTATTCATTACGGAACAAGTAACTTCGTTACATATTTACCATTTAGGATATATTTAAGAAACCCCGTTTGAGTTTGAATAGATAAATATCTGGTTTGGCTTGAGTAATATACTTTTGGGTATTTTGATATACAAGCACTTATTTTTAATTTTTTTGCTTTATTGTACACCATTTTGATTCGTTTATTAAAGAAACATAATATTTGTCATTTTGATACTTTATTTTGATAATACTAATTTATATAATAGCGATGATTAAGATAATTTATAAAAAATAATTATGCACAATTATTGTCAGCCTGTACGGGTGCTTGTGTTAAAATTTTTAGTACTCAATGAAGTATTGTTTTTCTTAAGTATATGTTTTTTTTTAACGGAAACAGTATATTTTTTTAAAATTATTTTAATCCAACATACTTGGTTTTACTAAAAACTTAATTCTTATCGACCTCATGACATTAAATCATTTCCTTAATTAACATTTCAATTAAAACAAAGTTACTAAACTATTGTACGGTCTAAAAGGTTATCACTTAACACTACAATGTAAGATAAAATAAACAATTTTTTTTTATAAAATTATAATTAATAACAAATTATATGTTTTACTGTCAACCAATTGATAATGACGATTCAATGACTTTTGGTAAAATTTCACATCTTCTAAAATATCAGCAAGGTGTACCTAAAAATAAGTATTTTTTGGTCTGAACCAAAATGTTATTTTTGTTGTCCACCTAGATCCCATATATTTTTATACAAAAATGAAAAATGAATGAATAAACCAAAATCAACTCTATATAATAAAATATTAGAAATAACTAAACCGATTTTAACAAAACTAACAAGTTTATAACAAAAATATATAAAATAATAATAGGGATTATCCATACTCAAATGTGGTAAATTATTCAAAAAATAATAAAAAAAAAACTCTTAGTGGTATGACTGCCAGTTTTTTTATTATTGTTTATATAAAATAATGTTGAAATATACAAAAATATGGTTGGTATATTACTTTCCCGTTCTATCTATTAGATCTTTCCATTTTTTCTTTGTGCTCTCTTGATTTAATTTCAATATCTTTGTGTATTTTTTTTTTCTATTTAGATCTTGCTAATTACAGCTTTAAATTTGACTACATCGAAAAATGTTATTTAAAAAAGTTTATTAGAACTATTTACATTGAAAAAATAGGTTTTGTGATTATTTAATATTGTTTCTATTTTGAATGAACATTTATCTCTGAAAGTCATGATAATCTTCTCGTTTCTTAATGTTTTCTAACAATTTTGCAATTTAATCATGCAACTACAGTAAAATTTGCATTGTAAATAGAAATACATTTCGAAAATAAATACATTTTTTCAATATAAATGGATGTAATTGCATAATTCATATTTTTTGACAAACCTCGTATACTACTTGACAAAATTTGTATCTGATGATTGTATTTTAGATTTTAGAACATGCAGAACTTTTTATGAAGATTAAGTTTTTTTCCTAAAATTAATAATAAAAATGTTTCACATATGGTTCCAACTTACTGAGACATACTGTATAAGCCTGTAGGTCTGTATCACATGGAATTTTAAAATTCTGATTTCACATTTGGATTCGGCATTAAAAAAGTATAACAAAGAATTATTTTGTAAAATTTCCTGTTCTCTTCGAAGAACCGGCAACGTAATAGAGCCGATAACTTATGCATATTTTGCATTTGAAAACAAATATGCCGCGTTTATTTAGTACATAGGTCGCGCTGATATTTATCCAATAAATTAAAATATTTTGGCTTTTTTTACGTGAAATTAGGCAATAAAAACTTGTTACTTTCAGAAATAAATGAATACGATAAGATAAGTACTTAAATAAAATTATAGTTATTTATTGTATAAGTGTTTTAGATAGCATTTTATTCGCGCAAGAATGTTAAAAAGCGAGGGAGCTCGAGCGTTTAATATCCTTAAGGGAATAAAATGTATCTAAAACACGCGTGCAGTACGTTTTATTCACAATCACCTTTGTTTAGAATCAGAACCGAAATTTTTCATCAAAAAATGATTGTGGATAAAATAATTTATAAGCACTCGTACTAAATTCGTTTCTCTTTACTCCGTACCCCCTCTGGTCGATTATTCTATTATACATAATGGCTACTATTGTCTCAAAGTCAACAAGAAATATATTTTTTTAAATAGCTTCTAATTTTTTTTAATAAATCTTAACCAAGTGATCCACTAGTAACGATATTTTATTTTTTACATTACTAATTACACCTAATATTCTCCTGCACAATAGAACAATAGATTTTTCTTAATGACAATTCTCAAAATGTAACCATTTAACAGTTTCAATCAACCACTTTAGCTATTACTTTACAAAATACAATTTACTAAAGCTTTTACGTGAACAACTGACCGTAAATTTAACTTTTTCTTTTGTTGAGGACGATATATATATAGCTCCAGCACCTATTACCAGTACATTGTAGGGAAGTAGAATGATTTGTGCACTGAAGCACACAACCAGAAAACTAAACTCACTTAAATGTTCAGAAGAGTGGAAAAAGAAAGATTTGTCGATCCATAATAGCGAATTACATCGTGACATAAGGATGGGAATGACAAAAAAAAAATTTTAGATAGATAGACTTTATTCATCTCTGGTTGTAAATAATAATAAGTATTGTGTGGAAAAAACTTTTTATCCATTTATTTATCAAATTACAAACTAATGGTGGCGGACTGGCACTAGTTCGTCATTGTGGCGATTAGTACCAAGGGCATGTCCAAAAGGGCCCTAAATCCTCAATTTATTGAGAGCACCTAATCTTGGAATATTTTCTTTAGTAAGAGTCATCATGTCTATAAATTTGGTACATTCAACGGTAATATAACGAGACCTTGATAAATAGTCGACTATTATTATTGGATCTAAATTTCGGGTGTTTTTGAGCTTTAGCTCGAGGATTTTAATCAGATTATTAATGACAAAAATTATGTCAACAAGAATTGCAAAATACACGAGAATTTTAAAACAATAATAATATGCGCTAATTTATCAAGGTCGAGTTATATTTAGTAAGATTATTTCTAGAGCCCTCTTTAAAACTTTTTTAAATAAATATACATCAAAATCTAAATTTAAGGGGATCATTTTTACCCACACTCCCCTAATATGCATTAAATGATCAAAAAAGGTACATACAAGAATGTTCCCAACAGGTTATGTACTTTGCGGAATAAAAATTATTATGATTATAAAATCAATGTTCAAACTTTAATATTCTTTAAATTAAATACTTAAAAATTCCTAAATATTTCATAATATTTTTGCACTAGCTTTCATATCTTAAGTTGATAAACATTTTTTAAAATATAAAAATGTCACTAGAGCTTGAGAAATAACATATATCATTTTTTATATTGACTCCAAGCCTGAGTATTTCCGCATGAATACACAACTTTTCGTGTATCATAAAGAGACGAATTGATGTTTCTACCAAACGCATTTGACGATACTTTATTGATGACAGAAAGATGGCGAATTTCGTTTTATACATTCTTAATGGTAAACTGGTTCCATTTGTCTATTTTTCACGCGACGAGGACAGGAAAATAATGTTTTTCGCTTTGTGCCTTTGCTAAAATCAATACGCTTTAGACAATTATCTCTATAAAATTTATTCCTTTCCAAGAGATTTCCGAAACGAATTTAAATTTATTAGAATTTAGTGAAACATTTTAAAATATTTTAAAGCTCGAACAGTAATTAACGAAGTAAAATAGAAAAATAATTAAATTGTTATGCCATTACGATCTATTCTTAAAGTTACTTTTTTCTGTCATAAATATACTAAGCATAATGCAAACGTAAAAGTATTATGTTCACTATACACGATGAAATAGAACTATTCTACAATTAAACCAAATGTTAATCAAAATATATTTTAACGATATCAAAATCCGACTAGAAAAATCTATTTTTACCAAAAATAACGATGAGTAATATAAAAACTACAATTTAACGAAGATAAATTTATATTTAATTATAGCCATTTCAATAATTTAGATCAGTAAATTTACATTATTATGATCTAAACTATCATATAAGATATACAGCCACAGCAATTTTTAAGAAAAATGTAATTAGGAACTTTTATCAGTAATGCAATTTTGTGATAAGCTTTCATTCTTTAGTAGCAATTAAGCATCACATTCTTGAGGCATTACGAAACGAAAATATTTTAAGGATATTAACAAAAATGAGTTAATTTTTAGTAGATAATCATTTCATAGTTATAAATTTCAAATTCTGAAAATAATTCAAAATTTAAAACTGCAATTAATCCTTAAAAAATAATTAACTCATACTTTAAGAAGAGCATGACGTCACAAAATATCATTGATAAAGTTCTAGTCAAACTTGACAAAAAACATTTCACATTGGTCTTGATAGAAACAGTCAATATTCATATGTCATCCCATACGGAAATAAGATCTCACAATGTCTTATTTTTGGTTATTACATCATCAAATATGATGACAATGTTCTCTTTCAGGTTGAATTATCTCCTTATTATTGCTGAACATTGTACAGTCCTTATTTTTCGTAAATATAGATACATGTTAAACCATTTTGGTGGAATAATAGCGACCACATGGCATTCGTTTTTTCGCTATTGGATGGACCAATATTGAACCATATCTACTTTTATAGTTCTTAGCTACACATCAAACTTTTTTATACATTTCCATTTTCATTTATATGTAGCAACTACTTTTGCGCTACCTATTTAAATTCGACAACATGGCATTCGTTTTTCCATTATTTAATGGTCCAATAATAAGCCATATCTGAATTTATAGTTCTAAGTTACACATCCCACTTTTTTATACAAGCGATCGAAGAAAGGTCGAGTTATAGTAAATTACATTGTAGGATTGCATATACTCTATTAGTATTGCTGATCAGGTACAAAATTAAGTAAACGTTAAGTTAGGAATGACCCGGGTAGAAATGGCCTCTTGTTTTCACATTACATATAATCGACCTTGTAGATGTTTAAAACTATTTCAAATTTTGGGAGTTAATTAGGCTGAATTTTAATTATTTATCTACCCATAACTTTAAGTTCTAAAATATATGTATCGTATTTCCTTGTACTATTAACTAAATTGCAAAAGTTATGAGGTCAGGGAATCTAATGACCTTAAAAGTGGTAATGAAGGAAGTGATTGGTGGCATAACGTGCAAGTTTATGATTCTCTTCCCCTTTACTAGACTTTCTTCTTATTCTTAATGGATTTGCGGTAACATTATCCGAGTAATACAAAAATCGATGGAACTAATGATCTTAGATTGGGGATGTATGAATTTGTAAGGATTTCTTATTATTCGAAGTTGACACGCAATATTTGTTTCTCAAGTTTCGTTATAATAAAGCCATTTTTTAAGGGTTAAACTTTTTTTTCATAAACCTATTCAACGAAATATTTCTATCAAATGCGTTACGAGGTATTATCGTAGTCCGTTGAAGATTATCTCCAATTTCTCTTTGTGATTTATTATCATACATTTTAGACGCTTTTGTTATGTATTACGAATAAACATATATTGATATTGACAAATTACAAAAAAAAACAAAGATAAAAATAATACAGCACTAACTATAAAAATTATTATTACTGATGGCAATTACTTCGATTACATTTAAAATGCAGCCCTATAAATTATGAACCATGCCATTAACTGTTAATAAATTTAGCTTGACCCTTTTATCAATATAAAATATTTATTTAGGTCTCTAATCATTATCGTTGACATCTTCATTTACAAATAGTTAACTAATTATTGGGTTGTTAAAACAGTTTGTTTAATTATAACAGTTGGATAGAGATTAATTACACAGGTCAACAATGTAAAAAAACTTTTTCAATAATTTTAAACTAATGCCTGTGTAATTTGGTGAACTGATTCCGAAAAAAAAATAGTGGTATTATCACCCACCAATTTTTCACATTTCAATATTAAGTAAAAGCTAGAATATGTAAAAGATAGCAGCTGTTGAAGTGGTATGAGAATCCCTAATTTTTTCTTTATCCTATTTTTCCTTATTTTTCTATATTTCCCCATTTTTACGATTTTTTATATTCTTGACAATAATTATCATTTTACCAGAACTCACATGTGCCTTAGTCGGCCTAAAGTAAAGTGTATATTATGCATAATATGCAAGAAAGAAAGACTTTTGTAATAAGTGAATAGCAATGTACTGAAATGAGAAAAAGTTTTCATTGTTAATTAAAATGTTTGAAGACGATTGTCTTAAACGAGAATGTATTGTGCTTTTCAAAATCAAATTGTTTGAAAGCAATATTTAAAGTTTAAACTTATTTTTATAATGAAATTAGAAGTAAAATTATAAGCGAAATCTCTTCTTTTAAACAAAAATAGTTATAAAATCCTTTTCAGAATTTAGGTTTAGGTGAGGAGAAATGAAAAAAAATATATATAGTGCGAACAAAGTAAAATTTTATTTTGAGTGTTTAAGAAACTAGAGTTTGTAATATTTTTAGAATAAGAATTGTATTATCTTTTTGGTTATTTATGTATCAAGGGTATAAATAGATGTTTATGCCCTGAGGGCAACGATCTTACAATCCTGAGAGCCTTTAACCCGCGCGGGCCATAAAGTACACCTTTATGCAATTGGTAATCAAGCAATAAAAACTTAAAATAAATTTTGTTTTCGTGCTTATAAGTTTTTTATTTCAAAAACATTGGATGTGGTAAAAATTGGAAATATTTATTTACAGTACAAAACTATTTGAAACTATTAGATAAGTTTTTTATTTAAATGCATAAATGCACAAATTTTCAGCGATTTTTATTTTTGTAAGAAAAATATAAAAGAAAGTATGGGAACATTGAACTTAAATAAAAATGAGCCCAAAAAAGTATGACAAAAAAGGGGCGAAAGTGAAGCAAACAATGTAATGGAAAGTAAGGCAAAAAAGGGGAGAAAAAATGCTGAAAACTAGAGCAAAAAAAATTGTACAAAAATCAAAAAAAGTGGAGCAAAAACATAATAAAAATGGGACAGAAAACCCAAATAAAAAAAAAATGGGACAAAAAATACTAGTTGTAAAAAGAGTGAAAATCAAACAAAGAAGAGAAGCAGGAAAAAATGGGGAAAAATGGATCAAAAAACACAAGTGCAAAAAAGGACTAAAAAACAAGTGTGAGAAAAAAAGAAGGGAAATAGAGGAGAAATGATGGGGCAAAAAAACAGTAGTTGTAAAAAAAAGGGGGAAATGAGACAAAAAAGAAGTGGAAAAAAGGGGGAATAATGGGGCAAAAAACAATAGTTCCTAAGTCATGAAGAAGAAAAAGATTGGGTGTATTGAAAAAAAGAGAAATATTTATTTTCAAAAGTATTTGAGTTATTGGAAAGAAAATTCTTTAATAAAAAAAAATTCGTTAAGATAATAGATGAGTTTTTCTTTTTATTTAAATGCATCAGATAATAATTTTTGGTAGAAAGTATGGGAACATTGAACTTATTCAAAAGTGGGCCAAAAAAAAGTAGGAAAAGTAGGGCAAAAAAAGGGGAAAAGTGAAGCAAAAGAAAGTAGCGAAAAGTGGGGCAAAAAAATACTGAAAAGTGGTGCCAACAATAAGTTATCCAAAAAACAAAAAAAATGGGAAAAATTGGTGCAAAAAACTGGGAAAAATTGGGACGGAAAACACAAATAGGAAAAAAAGAGATAAAAAACAATAGTTGTAAAAAAAAGGATAAAAAAATACTTGTGAAAACTGTGAGGGGAAAATTTTGCCAAAACAAAAAGAGAAAAAAGGGCAAACAACGGGAGTGAGAAAATAGGGAAAAAAATGGGGCAAAAGACAGAAGTAGTATAAAAGGTGGGAAATGGGAAAAAATAGAAGTGAAAAAAGAATTGATAGAGAATTTGTAGATGTAGAAAAAAGATGCCACAGTACGTTCTGTCCTTATTTGTAATTTGATTTTATCGGGACAACTTTGTAACCAATTAATTATCCTTTTTAATTGTCCTAAAGCGATCCTTTTGTTTTTTAAATGTTTTAGATTATCTATTTTTAGAAAGATACTTTTACTTTTTTTTACTATTATAAACTAATAAATAACAAAATAATTGAGACAAATTATTCAAAAAAAATAATAAATCATAAATGAAACTTTTTGAGAAAAATAAATAACCTTTTAATTTTCCGAACCGACAAATGTCCATTCCAGTTTCGCCAATGGTAACTTTTAAACAATGAATCGAGATCTGAGTTTCAGGTAAATTTTACAGAGCACAAATAATATATTTTTTCAATACTTAATCAGTAAAGTTAGATCATTGTATATTGTATATATTCTTTACCTAACTTATATTACCAACATTATCTATTTATATATTTTGAAATTTATAAAGCGATAAAGCATAATCACTGAATGTCTCATCGACCAACAATTACTAATGTCCTATTATAAAAACAAGTATAATTAATAAAACTAACAGTATGAGGCGCATTCTTATATTAAGTTCTAAATAAATCTAGGTCGTATCAATAGCCACTCCCGGCCATTCCTTAATCATCTCTTCTCCAGATTAGATTGTGGTTTATTGACAGTGTATTTCTCGTCTCCAAATAAAAACATTGGCATCTTATCTCTATGAAATTGACGGGCACGTATTTACAGTCTGCGGTTCATTTATGCAAATTTAATGAGCACAGCTGTGAAGAGCATCCATCGGTCTGAAAAAAAAAAAAAAAAAAATCAGTAATTGAATTGCGACAAGCCGTCGAGGTGCAAACGCACAAACGATATTTAATATTTTTCTAATTGTGGGGTGTTTGTGATAAAATTGTGATTTAGTCAATAGTTTATGATTATAACGGAGATAGAGTAAGTAAATAATAAAAATTAAGAACTTTTCGTTTGTAAGCCGTAATTTTGTAAGATCATGAGATATATTATTTAAAATTATGGTAACTTTTATTTGATTGCTATATTTCATTTTTTTATGAGCTTTGTGAACTTTTTATTTGTTTTATATTTAATTAAAAAGAATCATAATCTATTAAAATAACGCTTAAACACGAAGAGTAGAAAAGTGGTTATGAATATATTATGGCGCATTCACCCAAAAATGCATTGTAGTAATAGGGGAACCGTTCCATTGTTGTCAACCGTATTTGGGCGATGAATTTTGTTTATAGAATACCCTTTATAAAAGAGTGAACCTTTATTACCAAATCAGGTAAAAGTTGTTTTTCGATATAGGAAATATTTTATTCGCGCATCTAAAAAAATAAAATGTTACGAAATTATATTAATTTTGCTGACTAAATACCGTTAAATGCCTGATCTATCCAAACTGTTGCTGAAATACATGTACATATTAAAACCTGTTAGAATGTGCAAAAATATTATTTTGAAAAAATTCTTGGTATTAAGTATTTACAGTTTGAAAATGTTTGTTAAATCAGGCGTACGCCATTGAAGTTGGGATAGGTCATGTTCAACTTTACCTAAATTAGATATATAAAGGTTACCAGTCTACGTTTTCATTTCGAGACCCGCAGTGTTGCCAATCATACCAATAGTTATAGTATTTGTACGATAATTACAAGTTGATCAATGGAGTTTAAATTTATTTTTATTGAAATTTTTTATAGTATACCAAGTATAAAAATGTATTTACAGTTTTTATTTTTTGAATTGTATTTTTCTTACCACGAGTATAATCTTTCTTTTTTTTGAGGAAGAACAAATTATGGCTGATAAGAAAAAATTTTGAAATAACTTTAATTTATTATGGAAGTCATCCAGAAATAAAAACGCAGGGAAGGTCATTCAAAACCTTAACAAATTTTAAAAAAATATTGTTATATTAATCCAAAAAAATCTAATCAAATTCACCAGACTATTTCTATTTGTCTTTGGCCAAGACTTTGTTAATTCTTGTCGAATGACAACTCGTTCATATTTTTCGGAGGCGGAGAAAAAGTTTGACTAAAAAAGCACTTGTTGACTAGATTAGAGATCTTACACATGACTGGCCACCACTTAAACTTAAATTCTATTTTGTTCACCAAAATGGTACTTCAATCTTCCGGTTTTGACCGAGCACTGGGTAATTCCTTTATATGTATTTTCTTTCTTGGGTTCTTGGGTATTAAGATCCCCCTCCTTTATATGTGGAAATCAGATTTTACCCCATTAATGTGTTACCTTTTTTATCACAATTTATCCAAGTATCACCCCCTTACTTAGTTCTTTAATCTGAACATAATTTTTTTAGCTCTACCAGTCTTAATAACCATGTAAGCACTTGCTCTTAAATTTTAATAAATTTGACCTGATGATGCCGAAACTAGTTCCTCTTTTTCGACTTAACTCCGGTTTTAAATCTAATTTGTGTGGTACTTGATTTTGAATTTTATTACCTCATTTAAATATGTGTTTGGCTTATAACAGATTAATATTTTTTTAATTACCCGCATGGTTATATATTTTATCATCCACTAAATCTTTTAATATAACGTATCATATTTGCGCCAATATTTTTCAATGTGCATTCGCCATATTTTTAAAAATTGTTTAAATTTCTGATCACATTTTAATTTTAATATCTTTTGCAGTTACATTCTATAAATTCATTTGTATTCAACGACTATATGTGCTTAATTTCCGGTCTTGAATTGGCGTTAAACATGTTTTATACCTGACTAGAAATTAAATAACTGATAAATCGTATACGTAGACGCGCTGTTTGAATTTATGAATGGCGAAGTACATTACCATACTTATAAAAACAAAGATTTCTATAAATAACTTATATAAACAAGTTAATATTAATAAACTATAATTACAGCTATTTAGACAATATCAATATGTTAATTGTGCCTATTAATTTGTGAATTTTTTATATTAAAAGTTTTTTTCATTTAAAAATCGTACCATTTTGTAAATCATTTGTACGAGTGGAAGCTTTTTGCCTGATGATGGCCATTGTTTGGCAGAAAAATATTGCCCATGCAACTGATTTTCAATATATTTTATGAACCTTTTATTTATTGGCATATAAATAATCACTACAAAACAATTAATATGTATCTTTTTTTTCAGAAATATGACAGCATAGTCAATCAAATCAACCAAACTCTAAAAACACCATGTGCCCAAATAATCTAGTCGTTTTGATGCTGGCAGCTTTAACCCTTTTAGCACCTTCTTTAGTCGCTGACAACGAAGAAGATTTTGCGTTTGACGTCACAGAAGACTTAGAAGTTGAATTTGATGGAGATAAATTTGTTAAATGGAACGAGAGAGATTTAGTAGCATACGTTGGAAGGGCGTTTCATTTGGTGATACCCAAAGATAGTTTTAAGGGAGATGTGAAAAGTTTTGAGGTATTTATAATTGTTTTAATGAATTGTTATAACTTTTAAGTTTGTATTGGACTAAGATTATTTTTTTGAAACATATTGATCCACCTTAAACTAGAAATAAATTTAAATATTTCTATCCCTTCAATATTTAAATTATAGTCTAGTGTAAAATATTAATTGTATTAATACCGTGTAAATTAATACACTCAAGAATGTAAAAGTAATCCATTAGCGTGTACATCTAATACACCCAAAAGTGTAAAAATCATGTAGTCCAGTGTAAAATTTAACTTATAGGGTGTAAAAAATAATGCAAATTATTTAAATTTTTAAAATTTATATTTAAAAAAATATAAATAATGATAATTAGTCATCATTCGAGCTCTGTTGGTTTTGATTACTAAAATTATAAAATATATACTTAAAGTATATTTAAAGGGTAATTATTGTGATCAGCTAAAAAACAAGAAATTCCATTACAAATAAATTTATTTAATAACTATGGTTGTTTAACAGAAAAATGAACATAGTAAACTAGAAAAAGATGAAGACATACATTTATAGTCTGTAAGGTGCGTTCAATAACTCATCTTAAAATAACGGCATAGAGTTTGTATGTAACAATTTTATATGGAGTTAAAAATTAATTCCAATGAAAGAAAATAAAATACTACATAAAAACTGTGAAAAGTGTTCCCATATTTGATAATGGTTTAAATTCCATTAAAATTATAATACTAGTTATAAATAAAAACTACTAATAGCTGTAAATTCTCATCTATAGTAGTTTCCAATTTTCGACTATGAAATTTCACAGTGTTCTGCGGTAGTCACAAATAAGAAGTATCGATAGTTTCCAACAGTAACGACGGTAATAACAGTTTTCCTACATCGGGTTTTATATATTTCGCCGCAAAACTGACATTTTCATAGTCTATAAATAAGACGTTCATCGCGGAATAAATTCCTGCATAAGACAGTCGTAGGAAAAACATAAGATGTATTAATCCGATAGTTTATTTTTGTTGCAAATTATTAACCTTTTATTACTTTCTACGTATTTATTAGTAGAAACTAAGCTCAGGATAAGTTGAGATTCAAATTAATTTTTCTTTATAGAAAAATTTACTGTAGTCGGTAATATGTGTAAACAAGTTCCTGGGAAATATTTTCTGTACTACTGAAATGTAATTTATCAACCTGGTTTATCACCCTTTTCTTCATTATCTTTATCGTTTTCATCATCGTAACTTATTTCTATCTCGTCTTCTCACCCTCTGAGCCAGCCAGATTATTTATAGCTTGGCTTTAATATAAGTTTGTTACTAAAGGGAATTGCCAATGGGACCAATTGGTCCTACTAGACTATAATTTTCTAAAAATCTGCATTGAAAAACACAAAACTAACATTTTTGTTTCATCTTTATTGCTGCGTGGTTTATCACGTCATAAAATAGCAGATTCCATTTGACTGACATAGTGACGTACATTTTTTGTTTAACCCATAGAGTGCCAGTTTTTGTCTGTTTTTCAATATTTTTTCTAATGCCACTCCAAAGCTGAAAGTGCCACTTTTGGCACAATGGGGAGTTAAAATATTAGTCCATCTTTCTTTGCATTATTTGAGAAAAAAATGAATTTCTTTTTACGAAAAAATCGTTTTTTCTGTTTTTTTCTTTAATTTGATATCAAAAAATTGATATTTAAAAATTACTGCATCTATGCAACTTGTAGTGCACCTGCGTCACCTATGTGCAATAGCTGCAGAATAATATTAACGTGGGCCAGTTTCTCTAAATAAAATTGACGCTTTTAAATACAGATGACGTTTGCTTATAAAGTGTCATTTATTGTTATCTTTATAAATTGATTTAATTTAGAACTTTTAAGAATACATTTTTTTTTTTCAGGCGAAAAGACACACAGGAAAGGGTCTACCCTCGTGGCTTCTTTTCGACAAGAAAGGAGGAGTATTTTGGGGTGTTCCACTAGACCAAGACGTTGGTGTCCTTCGGTTGACTGTAAATGCAGTCGGGAGTAACTTTGACAAACAAGAAATCGCTATTAAAGTTACGGAACCAACAAAGGAAGCTGGTGGGGTAGAGAAATGTCAAAAAAATGAAGACAACACAGTTTTGACATTGTTGTTCGACAAAAACATAAGAGCTATTAAGCCGAAGCAAAGAGTTATTGCCATAAATAATATTGCAAAATTTTTCGGATTACCATATGTAAGTTACAATTTTTATTATCAGATTATTTAATCGCCTTAGTTAAAATAATAATTTATTGTTATAAAAAAATATTAGTTGGGAATACGAGCTCGAAGAATGATATCTACTTTTCCCAGTGACAAAAATGTTTTAATATAACACATAAAAAATTCTAGCACAGTTTTGGATAGCACAAGTTTCTGTTTGGATATTCTTAAACTTAAGTTCTCCATTTTAATGCTTATTCATTTCCTGCCAGGGATTAATTTTCTCTGGCACCAGCTACCAATTATCGTGGGAAATACACGAAACATTCTAAAGCTATAGGGGTTCCAGGATAACCTCACTGAAGAAATTTTAATTCAGTTCAAAGTGGGCCAAAAACCCCAAAAAGTGGCCAAATGTCTGAAACTTGTCCAATATCAGCAGGAAAAATAGTGAAAAAAATCACTTCTAAAATAAGGGTAGTTTTTGGGGTGAAAATTTAAATAATAAAATAAAATTCCGAAACTTTGAATTCGTATAGAATTTCAGCTAACAAAAAACGTAAAAATAATGATAAAATTGAAAATATGATGTTTTTTATTTTAAAAATAGCGAAAAAATTGCTTTTATGAAATTAAATAGTTTTAAAGGAATTGAAAACTATAATAGAAATAAGTGGGAACTTTTTGAGATTTAGGATTAAAGATGGAATTACCACAAAAATATTGAAGAAACCATTCTTAAACTTTTATTTTATATTCAATTTATGTTTTAAAATAAGGCGATATCATTGTCACTCTCCTCGAATGAAGAAGTTTGTCTTTTTAATGATGTTTGTATGGCTAAAGATTCACTTGGCACTTCCGATATTGAATCAGTTTCTGGTTCATTCAATAAAGCATTGTCAACAATAAATAACACACCGTGTCTGATTCGTCCAGTTTAGCCACAGATGCCTCCAATTCTCACAAAAGAATCTTACTCGTATAAAATGGTTTTAAAAATCTTCGGTAATACATTTGGATTGTTTTGTCTTTTAAAAACATTTACCCACGATCGTTTTTTTTTTCAGAGTGCCTTTACGTTAAAACCTCAAATTGAAAAAGATGACATTACCGATAGTTCTGTAGTACTAGCCGGTCCGGGAAACTTACAATCAAGAATTTCCAAAGTGACATCTCTTCTACAAGTTGCAGTGGGCTGTGATGGAAGACTATGGCTCTCTACCGCCTCAATGGTTCACCAATTAAAGCAACAAGCAAGAGATGGTACGATTGCTGAAGTATTACGCTTACCTTTGATCGGCTGGAGAGTAAAGACTGAAACTAAACCAATTGTGAGAACTAAAAGGGGTGCATCAGATGTCGTTGATGGTGATTATGGTAACCAATCTTTTGATTTGCCGTTAGGTATATTATGAGTGAATTATTAATTTTAGGTAGTGGTGATTATAATGATGAAGACGAATATTATGATGATTATGAAGAGTCTTATGATGGAGAGGGTCTCGGAGATGTAGAAAAAATACCCCCATCTGCAGCAGCACCCGTTACATTACCGACTCCCAAAAAGACTATAACTGTGTCTTCTACAACTAAAATTGCCTCTGACACCACGACCCATCTCCATAGACATCATCATGGAGAAATTAATCCTAGTATACCCGTAAGTTTTCGTTTTTTATTTTAATGAAATTTTAATGTTATTTACTTACATTTTTCAGAATCTCCATCATCAAACAACTCACAAAAACTTTAATGTAGAAGAATCTCTTCCAGTAACCATTCCACCAACGGTTTATGAAATTTCTTCAGTTACTCCTTCAACTACTACTAATAAGAAGCCTTCTTTGCCAAATCCAGGAAGATCGAAAGCTACTAAACCTGATGATATTCTGAATTATGAAGACAACTACGATTACGGAGAATACGACGACGATGATGATGACGTAGAAGAATCAATCGAAAGCGAAACTATTATTCCAGATCTAAGTAGAAAAAAACAGACATTTGTTCCTACTTTCGAAGATACCGAAAGCATTACGACTGAACAAAGTAGTTCGAAAACTACTACTAGAATTGAAGCAGAGACTGAACCAATCGTTAGTTCTAGTACGACGCCTAGTACTACTACTACTACTGTATCCACTCCGGTTAGTGTTGAAACAACTCCTGTAGTTATAAGTACTTCTACTACACCGACGACTACATCCACTGCTGCAGTTGTTACTACAACTACTAATATCAGTATAGAATCTCCAACAACGTTCCAGATTATTATAGATGGAGATCAAGAGGTAAGAAACAATATTAGCTATTTTTTAATTTCTGTTTATGCATCATTTCGTGATATAATCAGTCAACATTTCTAATATTTTTTGGTATTTGATTATATGTATTTTGCAGCCTGGTTTTACAAAAACCGAAAAGCCTCCGTCGACAATTACCGAACAAATACCTTACGATGAAACAACTTCTGTAGTTCCAAGTTCTCCATCGATTTATTCTTTCTTCCCCGCAAATACAAGTTCTGACGTTACAACTGTCTCCATTACTACATCTACAACAACTGCAATACCTGAAAGTCCAATAACTTCAGAATATTTGACAACTGTAAGAGAACAATCTACTACTCAGAAACTGACAACCGCTAGAGAAGTGACAGAGATAGAATACCACGAAAATTTTGATCCCTTCATTGAGAATAGACTAAACCAAATGTCTGTTATTGCTGGAAAGATATTTAGATTTGTAATACCTATAAACACCTTCAAAGATTTTGAAGATGAATACGATCTGACTTATCAATTATTAGATTCAAATAATATAACTATTACTAATAACAGTTGGTTGCATTTTAATCCAGCAAGAAGAGAAGTGTATGGATTGTAAGTACTTTTTTCATATTGTTACTCTAGAATCTTAAGCTTGGTAAATTTTATGAAAGGCACTTGTAGTTTTGGGCATCACTTCTGTTTTCTATCTATTGTTAATGATTAACTTACTTAATGATAGTCTGTGTATGCTAAAGTTTTAAAAATCATTAAAGTGTAAACTAAATTCTGATTTCAGAGGTGGAAGTCTGTTTAGAAGAAAATGGTTAGCTATAGAAAATATTATTGTCCCCAATCCATTTTCCATTCATTTTATGCACTTTATTACTGATATACTTTTTCTTTTTTAAGACCTTTGGAAAAAGATGTTTCCAAGTGGATATTTTGGGTGAAAGCATTTGACAAAGACGGCGGATCAGTGCAAGAAAAACTAAACGTCCAGGTTCAACAACACAAACTTGACCTTGTAGTTAACCACGAATTTAGTTTACTGATTAGAATAGAAAAACATCAAGAATTCCAACATTATGTCGATTGGTCATTAAAAGTACTGCGGGCGCTTGGAAAGATCTACAATACCAACATGGCAGAAATAACTGTGAGAGGAATTAATTACACTTCGGAACCAGTTATTTTTACTTGGGCAAATGATTCAATCGCAACAAATTATTGCCCCAGAACAGAAATCATTAGTTTGTTCCAGGTACGTAACTAAAAAATTACATAATTTTACGGATTATAAATACTAACTATAGAATATTGAAGAATATCGTCACCACTAACGAAAACTACGCTTTTTAAAACACTAGGTACGTTTCGCTAACTACGTTAGCATCATCAGGAGTCGATGATAAACTAAAAATTAAACCTACGATCTAGCTATTTATACCTACCACCTTCACGCATGAATGCGATTCGGCTTTATCCAATCATTTGGAAAAAGCCCGCCAACCTTATCGAATTAAAAATCCTATTCCAAGTCCGGCTTTAAAAAAATTAATAAGTAGGTTTCAACTCCAAACAACACCCTGTCTATCAATTTTTTAAAATTCTAATAACATATTTGGAAAGAGCAGAAAAAGGTCAGTAACACTGAATATGTTTGGGGTTTCCGCATCCAATTTTGTTACTTATTAACTTGAGTCAAATCTTGATCTTTCGATAAAAAGGTGGCACAAATTAAAAAAAAATAAATGTTCGTTCCTAAATGATAATTTTCCAGTTTTAATCAATAAAATCATCAACTATTTCATATTCTATTAATTTCTGATTGTCTAGTCATTTTTATGATAAATTGCCTCAGGTATATACCACTTAAAAATTTTAGACACAATCGTATACCATACATGAGATAGATTATATAGATTAGGCAGTTTTTTCTTAATTTTTACCAAATTAATTACCCTTTTTATCATCGATAGCGAAAAAATAAAGTGGTCTTTTTTTCTATAAATAAAGGTCTTATAAATTTTACTTGAAATTCATCAATATTAGTTATAGGAGATAACACTGATTCCAATTTTTCTTCAAAGTGATTTGTTAACCTCTTCTGCATAATCATTTTTTGAAAGGTCATTAACCAATTTTACTTTTTTTTTTTTCGTAATTAGTGTTTGACGTAATTTTTTGTTTTCATGGAACAAGTCTATAACTGTTGCTGTGTCACCTTCATATTCAGCATTTTCTTTTTCCGGTAAATTTTACTTTTAACTAACCCTCGTTCCGAAGTGAGTCCGGTAAGAATTCTTCTGGACTAAGGATCGTGTTCGTTTAATTAAGTTCTATTTTCATAAGCAACCTTTCATTTAAAATTTGGAAAAAAAATGTATTTATTGATGTATAATAATGTATATATTTGGGTTTTTTTAGGCATTGACTGCAAATGATAGAGGAGATCCTTCAAGAGAGTTAAATTTAGCACTATCTCCGGAATTAAGAGTAAAGAAAGTTATATTCCGTGAATTGGGAGTTTGTGAACAACCAATAACACCAGTGACACCGCCAATGAACTTTTCGCCAATCTTAAGGAATCCTGTAAATAAAGTCAACGCAACCGTTGGAGAATTGCTTATTTATAAAGTCGGAGATGTAAGTTATTTCTATTTTATATTTTAATAACAATAAATTGGACCAAACTGATACGAATTTTTAAATTTCCTTTATTTAATTCAAGAAAAATATATTACAGGAATTTATTTATATTTTTAGGATACTTTCTATGATCCAGAGGACGTCGATCCACGAATGTTAAATATATCGCTGCTCACTGGGGACAGGCTCAATATACCCGCTAATAACTGGTTGCAATTTGATCATACAAATCGGGAATTTTTCGGCATCCCGAGAAAATCCGGAAGAAGCGAATATCAACTTGTTTGTGTTGACAGCGGTGGCCTTCCGGCTACTGATAGTTTGGAAGTTGTTGTATTTCCAGCGCCCAAGAAAGCTTATAATGTTGAATTTAGTATGAACATCACCGAAATTCCGCATGAAATATTTATTAACAGTGCATCGCTGCAGAAGAAATTTGTTGAAAAATTGATGGTAAGAAAGAGAATTACTATTGCTAATCAGATTAAATAAACAATGTTTAGTAATAAGTAAATATTTAGTTTTTAAGTCTTAAAATAAATTATCATTTATATATATTAGTTAATTAATAAATAAAACTCCAAGTCATACTAGAATTATTCAATAATTGTGGTATGACTTGGAGTTTTATTATTCGTTGAATAATCTTACCAATCTTACCACATTTGAGTATGGATAATCTTCTGTTTTTTAATTAAATTTATAATCCTAATTATAAAGTGATGTTTTAATTTTAATTTCTTCTTCTGAGGTAAAATTTTAAGAAAACCTAACTTTTTATTTGATTATTTCTTAATCTCATTTAATTAATTGTTTTAAAGATGTAATAAAGTGTTAATTTAAAAATATTGTTCCAGAATTTGTTTGAAGAACAATCTCCTGGTAATTTTCACATTCTTCCGTTCAAAAGGTCCTACGAATCAACAATAGTAACTTGGTTTAATAAATCGTTACCTATAAATCGATGTCCTTATGAAGAAATCATGAGACTTGAATCTATTCTTCATAATATGAATGATAGATCTATTTCTCATAAGGTAAGTTATTATAATTTATAAATATACACTGCGCTGCATAAATCAATGTATTAAAAAATTTCTTTATTTTTTGGTTTTTTTTTTTAATCGGTGGTGATTTTTTTTTTGTATGGCTTCTGGCCGTAACGAATTTTTTTCTTGTTTTGTTTTCAGTGGTTTAACTCCAATATCTATGGGTTAGTTACCATGAATATATTACGAAATATACCAAGAAGTAGGATAATAAAATGAAGTTAAATTTTCAGGCGCCAATTTTTTGCTATTATAAATAATTGACCAAATAAAACTGGATAATTTATTTATTTTTATAACTTCAAAAATTAGCATGTTGAAACAAAAAGTATGAAAAAATACTTTTTAGTAAATCAATTTGTTTATTTTTCCTGTTTTATGTATCATCACTTTCTACAGTCATTTAGTGCTTAGTAGAAAAAAAAATAGTCACCTAAGAATTTATAAATTTTACCACAAATCGGGTTCTTTATGTTTTACTATTCTTTATTCAGACAACGATAATGAAGTTAAATTCAAATATAAATTGTTTCAAATTTAAAAATAAAAACATTCGCTTTAATTACGTGTTTGTTTATAATTTTACAGGTACATTCTGCCATGGAACCTGAATTTAGAGTTTCAACCATCAAAGTTCATCTTATTGGCAACTGCAAACTAAAACTAACACCACAATCAGGACCAGAAGTTCTCATCCCAGTCGAGGAAACTACACCTCAATCTAGTAGCGATGAATATTTTATGACTTTTATCATTCCTGCTGTAATTATCTCGGTTATGCTATTTATAGGTGCCCTAGCTGCTATAATTTTATATCGAAGGAAACGTATGGGCAAAATGAACGTCGAAGAGGATGGACGACAAAGTTATGGGAACAAAGGTAAATAATCATTAAATATTAACTAACTTTTAGAAAAAAAAAATTCTGCTTGGTTTTAGGTGTTTCATTTATTTTTTCTATATTTTTTTATTTTTTGTTTTACAGTACCTTGGTTCTCTCTCATTACTTTCTTGGCCTGTATTAATTTGACTAATTTGTCTACATATGCTTATGCTGATACTATTTTTACGATTTCTTTAATTATCGTAGTTTAAAAATAGTTATTTGTGTAACTAGTGCAAAAAAATATTCAATTTTAATATCGCAGTTAGAGCAGTTTACTGATGGTAACTTCATTTCTAGTAATTTTATAATTTTATTCTCGTAGGTTCTTCACTTAATACTCCTTTTTGGCTTGTTGCCAAGTTTTCGGTACAAGAAAAAAAGTTATCTTTAGATTAAACTCTTAAAGTATTTTTTGTACTAGTGCAAAAATAGTAACTTGTATGATCGTAAAAAACATTACAAAATTCTTTAATTGTGGACCATTTGATAAAAAACTAGTACAATTTTATTTGTTAGTGTATGTATTAATTTATTTATTATATTTATAATCTTATTTTTATCTAGGTATCCCCGTAATTTTTCAAGAAGAGCTTGAAGAGAAACCAGAACCTGGTACTAAATCACCGGTGATACTCAAAGACGAAAAACCTCCACTGGCACCACCAGAATACAGCAAAAGCGGTTCCGTAAAACTGACTGACGATTCGGAACCCTATCAACCACCCCCACCATTCACGCGTACACAAGACAATGGAAGACAATCTCGACCAAAGCCCACTCCCACATACAGAAAACCACCACCTTATGTGCCCCCTTAACAATTACATTTTACTTTTTTTCAGCAATAATTTTTTTTATCAGACTGCCAATATATACGATTGGTTGATTGAATTTTACTCGAATGAATTTTTATATGACCCTGTAACTATCATACATTTACTTTATGGGTCGCCATTTTGATGCCAAATCATCACACCCACAGGATTTTATATATGGTATAGATTTCTCATGTTTTAAATAATAATTGGAGCTTAGTTGCAAAAGGAAGTAATTATAAGTGAATGATATCGAATATGCTTGAAATATACATACATTATTGAGTTGGAAGTACATTAATTATTTTTGTAAACAAATCTGGTAATAAACTTTCAAGTTTAGAAAAAAATATTCAAAATTATGGTAAAATTTCATACAAACATTACGAAGTTGTTTTAGTTAAGTTTTTAACCTTTTAATTTATCTTCATACAATACCATATTTTTTAGAATATTTAATATTCTCCATTATAAGTGTCATCTTCCATCTTTCTCCTCGTAAACATTGTCTTCATTTTTATAACCTTTTTTTTGATCTTTGATATAGTCTCGTTTATTGTTGTAGTAAAACTTTAAAAATATATAGATGTGGTGAAAACAAAAATTGAAAAAGGACTAACTTAAGGACATTACTGGACCGATTCTTGGGCATTTTAGTCGGACGTAAGACTGATCGAAACCGTCAGAGTGTGTGGGAAAAATAATACCCGAAGAACAATACGGGTTAAAAGGAGCCACAGTACAGTACAGGGAGCTTTATGTTTCCATTCGGTCCAGAAGTCTCTGTGAGGATTTAGGACTAATTCAAATCTAAAAACCAAAAGTTATCTGATTTTGAGGGTTGTGACTCAAATTCCAGAAGTGAATTTTCAGGATTTTATGTCGAAAATAGTCTCAGAAGGGGCTTCACAAGATCCTCAGAGGTAGAATTGACTTTCCAAAAGTCACTTCTATGCAGATTTGAACGAAAATTGTTAGAAAGATAGGCGTAGATTGCAAAAAAGAGATCAGATTTTTTCTATTTCTTTTAGTTTTAGAGAAAACGTATTTAATAAAAAGTGTTACGTGCTTTTAAAAGTTGTTTTGAAAGAACAAAATTAATAATTGGTCTAACAATGACCATTCATTTAAATAAAGTATCATCTTTTTTTTTCAGTCTAGATTCCAGACCTGGAATATGATGAAAATTCCTTTAATTTTTGTATTTAAATATAAAGAGGAACAGCTAGAGCTCCAAAATTGTAATGTTTTCTTCTATGAAAACAAAGCAAGAGAAATAAGTGGACATCTTTCCCAGGAATCGTAACTTAAAAAAAAGTTTTTCTTTTAAACTTATTCGAAATTTAATTATTTTTCACATGGATTAATATAAAACTTGATATTGGTTACTATATACAGTTTTTTATAACGTATTTATTGTTTGTTTGCAACATTTTTATCATTTATAATTACTTTTTTATGTAATTGAACTTTATATATCTCTTAATAAAACTAGTCAAATATTGGTATTTTAAATTTACATAAAAAATCCACTTTTTATTATGTTACTCATTCTCTGTGATAAACATAGCTATTTTTAACTTAATTTTTCTTTTCTTATAAGCCTGAGGTGTAGTATTTCAAAGAATTTAAATCTGATTAAACATATTGAATTTAGCAGAAATATATTATTTATGTAGGTAGACAAAAGTCCCCTAAAAGACTAAAAAATATTTATCTAGTAAACACAACAATGGGTGCGTTATTTTTATTAAAATCTGAACCACACCAGTTCATTTTTAATTTTAATTTAATGAATATAATGGCAGCTTCGTTCAGTTTTTTAATATTTTTTTGTTCATTATTATGTAGAAATGATACATGTTCTACCAATGGTCGAATTTTAAACTGAGCAGGGGACAGTGAAAACAAAACGCACCCAATAGTTATCAATTAGTTTGTCGTAATTCGTGTAAAAGGGATAACATTACAAATGATTTTAAAAAGATTCAAAAAATGGGACAAAGAACATATTAACTAGACTCCTGAAGCTAATGATTTGCTTAAAATTTGTAAATATTTCTGTAAATTTTCAGATTTATTTTCTTTGAGTGTTATGCTTGGGGTAAATTTTGATCAGACTCTTGACAATTCTTGTGGGTGAGTTTATTATTTAGGTAAACACTAAAAATTGAAATGTATCATTGTGTAGCAGGTATTTTACAACTGTACAGCTTGAACATTTTTATTTATGCCATATCTACAGTTACAGAGATTTGGTATTTTTATTTTAAAGGTTTCTGACTGTTGATTGGCTATCTAGTTTATAAGGAATTGGTAACTTTTGGTTCTAGCTATTTACAATTAATGGTATTCGTTTAATTTTGATATCCATACTGTTGTAATACTGTTGATTGTAAATAAAAAGACTTCATATTTAGAATAACACAACCAGAGTGATCTTCAAATATCTGATGTGTAAATAGGAGGTATAAATCTTTGTAAATAAAAATAGTTTATGTAACTATTTATATCTAATTACTATTGAAATGTATTTTTTTTCAAGATGTTTAAAATTGTGATTTTTTTTAATTATCAATATCATATCATAAGAAGTTCTAAATCTATCAAAAATTAGTTGTTTTTAGTTAGAAAAAAAAACTATTATCAATATCATTAATTAATAGATCATGAAATTTAAATTTTAAAATATAATTTATGCTTTTTTTTTAATATTATTTTACGATTAATAGTTTAGATAAAGTTGTATGTGGTTGGACATATCATTAGTTACATGGAAAACATATCGTATTTGTTACATCATTTTTAATCACAATATAATTTATCATTTAGGATCTCACAATTGATCTAATATACGGACAGTTGCTGTTAAATTAATAAAAAAAAATGTACCAAAAACCATAAAACCATTAGTTTATTTACGCTTATTAAGGAGCGTAATAATATAGTAAATATCACGTAAATAGTATCGAAAATGGTAAACAAATGATAAAAGGACTTAATATTTGATCACCACTATAATTAAAAAAATATTGAATGAAAAGTCAAATTTTCATGGGGGATGGTGGGTGGGTTAATAATGGACTGATGATGGTTTTTCAATCGAAATTAGTCGCCCTTACCTATTTATCATATAACTTATGATACACGACTTTTTGTTTAATTTTGTGTTTGATCACCCAGAATAAAATATACAAAATATTTGCTTCTGGCTTATTTATTTTTTGTTCCAAATGATAATTTTTAACATATCACAGGTTCCTTTAAAAACGCATCTAAAAAAATGTGATTGTTGCGTATTACATAATTTAGTGTTTTAATGTGATATTGTGAATGGAAGGAAATCTAAATTATTGTAAATAAAGTTTTAAACAAATCTGATAATCGAGATCACCTAAAGGTTTTGTTATTCTATGAAATAAGTAGTGCAGTTAAAAAAATAATATTTTAGACCTAGAAAATAAATAAGGCTGTTTTTAATTTGCAACTAAAGGATTATTTCGTGATCATGGGGAAAGTACTTACAAGCACAATGTATTTTAAGCATGTATAATTTTTAATTTAAATTGTTCAACATGATCATGGATTAATCGATACTGTATGGCACACTCTGTATAGACAAATAATTTTAAAAGTGTCCAAAAATGTAACATTGAAAACTTTTTAATGATATTATTTTACGTTTTTTTTATATAGTTTAATAATGCAGATTTTTCTGCAAGTGGCAAAAAATTAAATTAAAAGTTTTCCGTGTGTTATATAAGATAGAGGACACTGAAAATTAAGTAATTTTGTAATTAGTTACCAGTAACCTTTTTATAAAGCTATTTTTGTGTATTTACATGACAACTTTTTTATGTATTTAATTCATAAATATATATACTAATAGTCAGTTTCATTTAATATTTAATAATTAAGTTAGTTGGTTGGATGTATCATATCATAATTTCATATTTGTCTCCCATATCATATCTACGTACATTTTGTACTAACCGTGATTCCTGTATTATTCAATACATAAAGTAATAATTATAACTGACTTTGATTTCTACCTACATCTCTTAAAAAAAACACAACGATAGTCGACTCAGCAATCGTTAAAAACCCCTAAAATGGTATTAATCTTTGACCTACGACTAAGTCATTTTAAGCTTTCGAAACCTCATTATATAATTAAAATCGCTTATTAGATCAATAAATTGTTACGTTGCATTTTTATCCTGTTGAGTTAGTCATTTTTATTGCATCTAGTTCTAGCCTTCCAAACCTTAACGACGAATTTTTGTAATTTTGAAAATAATTTTTTAAAAAGAAAGTTTTTAACCAAGTTATTTAATTGGCGCAGTCGCAGCAGGATAACGCAGTAATTTCGCGAAAAGTCACGGCTCTAGTACGATTTTCCGACATTTACGTGAGTTTTAACTCTGGCGTTAAGAACTTTCTCATGTGGGAACACCTTTCTGTTTTCTCATTAAGTTTATTTTACTTCAATTTCAGAAATTATCAATTTCTATATTTAAATGCGATCACAATACTTTTCCTTAATATATACCTTAAATTCGATAATATGGTATATGTCCCGAGAAAATAATTAATGGACTTACTATAATTTAAATTATATCGACGATAATTGTAAACCTATTAGTGTATACCCTTACAATCTATGAGCTTTATAGAGCTCAGAAATGAAGTAAGGTTTTATCGTTTATCGCCGTACAAATACTAAATTCCTAAAAACTTTTTTACGGAGGTACAAATTTTATAGTAGTTTTCACTAAAATATGGGGAAAAATCTATTATTGTGGCTACGAAGTACATTTTTTTTAAAACTGATATTTTTTTCTAGCTGTTTAATTGTTTTTTGTAAATTTTTTAGCTTTCCTCAATTCCCTATAGTATTTTAAGATATTTGGTAAAAACAAAGAAAATCTAACAGTAGTGAAGTTTAAAGAGCGAATTAAGATATATACTAGAATCGTGATCGAGCCGGAGTAATTTATTTGTCAGATCAAGAAATTTCAGGTGTGGGTGCCTATATTATTATTTATGGGGTAATATTTGTAAGCAATATTTATAATTGCATAAGAATGGAAAATCCTTCGTTTTTTGTTGACGATACTGTTGAAAAGACAATATGATGGGTGTAAGCAAATCAACGATATATAAAGTTATAAGTGAATAAACCCCCAAAGAAAAATGCAGGAGGTAAGATAAAAGTGGAATTTACTGAACAAATTAAAAGCGGAATACAAAGAAAAGTTCACGAATTTTATTTTAAAAAAGAGATACCAAGACTTAAGGTTTTGGACGCAATCAATAGTGATCCGTATTTTTCTAAAATATGAAAGAAAAAAATACGGGAAACTCTAATAGATTTGAAGTTCAAGTAGGATAAACAGGACAGGAAAAAAAATTATGAGGAAATTGTTTGTTGGAGATGAAGATACCTCGGAACCATTTTTAAATTATGTGCAGAAGGCAAAAAAATATGTTATATGTGCGCTCATGAGAGTCGTAAAAGGGATTAAAATAAGGAATAGAGTATTGTTATGTTACAACAAACCGGGCGGCACAAGTAAAATTCTTAAAGTTACCATATCTTTTAACGGCAGGCTCTTTAAACTCTCAGATTTTGTTTGAGCCGCCTGTGCTGTAAAACTCCCATAAAATTTTGATTTATTACTCCGTGTCGATTGCGATTCTAGTATAGGCATTTAATTGTTTGGAAAGTGTGTGAACCTAAAACTTTACATTTTTATCATCATTGCATTTTATGTCTCCATAGGCGACTCAATGCTTCAATAAGAAAGTAGAGGCGATGCAACTAGGATTTAGTTTACAAAGATAGAGCGCTCTTAAGTATAAAGATTAAATACAATTTGCAAGCATAACGACGGAAACTAAATGAATCAATAGTATATAATCATTAAGACGTGATTGTGAAATTTAATTGGTGTTGTTATAGTTAAATATGTGAACATAATTTTTTTTATTATCCCATATATTTTTTTATTCATGTCCTCTAATTAAATTAAAATTTCTGTTAAACAAAATATTTGAATATATTATAATAAATGTATATATTTTAATTGTAAATTAAGCTGCTAATTAATATGTACTTTAGTTACGAAAACAATTATTATTTAAGTCATATTAACTCATAATAGTAATAAATAAATTATTCATTAAAAAATCAGTTTAATTAAAAAAATATTAAATACTAGTAAATTACATTATTTACTTGACAGGTTTTAAATTAATTAAGATGTATTTGATACGCAGAGTTGCATATTATCTAAAAGCTTTTTATCAGGGCCGTTTCAACTAGTGGCGAATCCAGGACCTTACTTGGGGGGGACAATCCTTCACAGATATGCAAACACTGAGGGGTTTGGAGGTATGGATTACTCTCAAGGAAAATGGGGGTCCGCCGCTGGAAAAATTTGAATACTTCACTTTTTAATACATAAAAGACAAAACTATGCCGATTAACGTACAGGATGCTGGACAAGATTTCATTACTGAGATTCTAACATTTATGATAAAGGTACATTATACATACAAAAACAGAAGAAACTAGGAATTCAACAGCTGCCAAAATGTAAATGTGAATAATGAAAAATAAGACGCAATATTCGTGTTTGCCGAGATACAAGCAGGTCTTCTCCAAATTAGGACCGATTTTTTTGTAGATGGGACATTCATAAGTTGTTGCCCATTGTTTGAGAAGTTATACACTATACAGGGTGTCCAGCAACGCTCTTCAAAGAATGAAACCACGAAATCTAGAGCTGATTTTATGACGCTTCAGCCTAAATTGTCTTAATCCAAAAATGCTTCATAAGGTACTCTTTCAAAAAGTCGCCATTTTGAAATGAAATTAAAAAAAATAGTAATTTTTACACAAAAATGGTGCTCTTATCTGAAGTCTCCATGAACAACCGTTTTCGAGAAAAATCGATTTAAACTTTTCATATCTTTACATACGTTTTTATTGATTAACAAATAAATTTCAAAATTATGATAGGGGTGCCCATGGAAAATAAACAAAATACCTAAGAATTGTATAAATATTAAACTGTTTTTACCCAAACTTTGGGCAGGTACTCAAAAAAATGTTTTCAATTAATGACTGTGCTTTTCTGAAGTAAAAAATAAATTCATGTAAAAATTAATGTTTCTATTATTACAAATTGCTTAAAAAAATAATAACGAAATGATAACGGAAAGTAATAAGCTCAAAATTAAATCTAAAGCAAATGCTCCACATGACGGTCATCCGTTTCTGTGCACAAATTTTTTCGTTTCCGTAAAGATCGTCGAATTATTGCAAAAATTCCCATATTATTTCTAAATTCGTTTCAAGCATTCTGAATTCGTCTCCAAAGGTGATGCCGTGATTCAATTGGTTGCGAATAAACCATTAATTTGAGATATCCCCATACACAAAAATCGCATGGATTTAAATCCGGACACCTAACTGGCCAAGCAACGGGACCGCCTCTTCCTATCCATCGGCCTCGGTAATTATTATCTAAAAACTCACGAACATTCCTCCCAAAGTGAGCTAGACAACCAAAGGTTCTGTCGAATATTTAAATTAATGTCATCTAATAAATCTGCTAAAGTATTTTGTAAAAATGTGAGTCACCATTAAAGCGATTGGGCAATTCTACAGGCCCAAGCAGATTGTCACCAAGGACACATATCCATACATTGATGCTAAATCTTTCCTGATGTTTAGTTTTTTTTATAACATTTAGGATTATCACCAACATAAGAGTAGTAATGTGCATTATGCATATTAAAAATTCCATCTTTTATGAAAATAGCTTCATCAGAAAACAAAGCGTTTAAAAGGAAGTGATGATTTTGATTTTCTTACATTCGTAACCAAGTAGAAAAGGTCACACGGGCAGGAAAATCACCATCATTAATAGCCTGAACTTTTCTAAAATGAAATGAGTACAAGTTTTCCGGATGGACAATATTCCACACAGATGATTTAGAAATATTAGGATACCTTGCAGCTAATCTTATGCTAATTTCAGGGTTTTCCTCAATTTTCATATTCCTCGAATACGTCAGTATGTCTACCAGTTTCGTTGTAACTGGGAATTACAGAACCTGTTTCCCTAAGTTTTTGATGAAGAACTCCATGTTATTTCATTTATTTTCCACAGCAACTTATCATAATTAATTTAGAAATTTATTTGCGAGTCATCAATGGAACCATGAAAAGCTTAAATCGATTTTTCTCGAAAACGGATGGCATCATTAATTTTTGTGTGAAAATAACGAAACTTTTTAAATATGATTACAAAATGGCGAATTTTTGAAAACAAAAAACAATTAAATTAAAATATCCAATACCTCACCCAAACAGCCGCTTATGACTTGATTAAAGAAATCTAATTTACGAAATTTGATTGGTTAGATTTAAATAAATAAATGTAAAAATGATATCATTTAGAAGGAATCCGTTTTGAAGATCAATTAAACCGATTTTAGAGCGCTATATTTAAAGAGGTCTAGCTCCCTTTGGAGTCATTTTTGGATTAAGGTAATTTAGGCTAAATCGTCACAAATTCGTGGTTTCATTCTTCGAAGAGCGTTTCTGGACACCCTGTACATATACGTGAATCTAGGAAGCACTGAGAAATGAACGGTAGTTATACTCACACCACATTTGCTTTGCTTCTAGACAGAAACAAAAGGACCAACAGAACGTTCTTCCAAATGATTCGACAGTGTGTGTCCCAATTCTCCCCAGACAAAATACATATTGACTACAAGAAGGCAGCGATTAACGTTTTTCTAGAAAATACAATCAAAGGTTGAAATTTTCACTTCAACCAGGCTCTGTTATAATAAAGAGTACGCACCAAATAAACCAAACTTATAGCCAGATTCAGTACTTTGTTGATCGTCGTTTGACAATAATTTGTTATGGTAGATCTTTTTAATGGACCTTCTCAGGTAAAAGTAAGAAGGTGCCATTCATTATATTACTATTAGTACCGATCCTTGTAAACTTTGTCCAACTACTAAACCGACCACTTGGTTAAAAATTAGAGAAGTGGGGAACGAAAGAACAAAGGGAAAATTAGACAAGTGGGGACGCTCGAGGTGTCGTTTTAGTTGTTAACCTATCTTTAGCCATACTTGCGACTTGCGACGCACGATATGTAAAGTTGTCATTCAAACAGTGGCCTAAAAATTAGAGGGACTAAATTTACAGTATCCCACTGTACAAAAAAGCGTCTTTTCATTCAAAATTTAAGGCTTTTTAAAACTCATTAAGTATCAATTTTTCAACCGATTTTTTTTGCCATTTATGAAGTTTAAAAAAAAATTATCATTATTTTTGAAGGTTAAAACCCTGTATATCGTAAAGGTTTTATCCTCCTACCTAAAGTTCATCAATTTGCGAGGGTTATTACCTGTACGCGTTGTAGGTCGAATATCTGGTTAAACAGGTTAATAACGAGTTACAACGAGATGTATATATATTTTTTTTTTAATTCCTGTGTAACTAGAAGTACCGAGCGGTCACCACAAGGCGATAACAGAAGGTTATTGACATGTATAAATCAATAAATTTAGCCATTCAATTTTTGGTTTTGTAAATATTATTACTTCTTTATTATTTTATCAACTTCCTGAAACACTGCGTTTGTATTATTTTAATCAACATTACATAAAAAATGGATTGTGGACAACATACTAATTTCCGGATATTGATATTTAGGTCTTTAATTTTTTTTTATAATTTTTATTCGTTTATTGATTTATTTATTTAATTGGATGTCAGGTGTAATGTATATATAAATTTCCTTTGCTTAAATTTCCTTTTTCATTAATTTAGATTTTATTCTTGGTTTCTATATTTTATTTCTTCCTTGTGTTTTAGTTTTTTTTTTGGCGATTATTATCTCCTTTGTTCTAAAACTATTTTATTGCTATAGTATCTTAGACACTTAAAAATACGTTTTTAATATGTTAGGTAATAAAATGATACTACACAAGTGAAGATAAAAAGTAAATGATGTATGTTAATACTTATACCTTTGACTTCCTTATAAATTTCTTTTTTAATTGATATGTTACAAATTTGTTATGTATATATTAAAATTTTAATATCAAGTGATTTGTAAAAAAAGAAGGCGTTAAGACGATTATGGATTTCAGAAAGAGATATTAATGTTTTTCCAAAAAATAGAAAATCTGGTAATGGTAGCAAATATTATGAACATATGATACTTCCAAAATAAGATAAAAATAATTTTAAAACACATTTTTATCGAAACGCATTTTATTGAATTATCTTTATAGGATTATTTTGTAATTGTCTTATTTGTTCCATACCTTAATGGTTAGATAATAGGAAAATTTCAAATTTACTGAGAACAAATTAATGCGCTTTTTTTTATAGAAGTAATCCTCTATGTTTCATAGTAACCAAAGTAAAAAATAAAAAGTTGTGTTGTGTCATTATAATTAATGACTGTAGCGATAAGCATTTTGAAAACAGAAAAATAACATTTTAATAATAATTTGTTAATTAGTGCATTTTCATATACCACGTTAGTTAAAAAAGTATGAAATAATGAAAATCTATGAATTATTGTAAGAAAGTCTATAACATTTTGAATACGACACACATTCTCCAACTTTTATTGCAGTTACATTTGTAAGTCAATAAAAACAGTTTTAAGTCCTAATTGAAATTAAACTATAAAAAAAATGACTTAAATATTGCCTGAAACTTAAATTTACAAAATTAAATTGTTATATTAGTAGTAGAAAAACAGTAGTAATTCTGTGACAACAGAAAAACAATAGGAATTTTGTGATACTGCAGAAAACAACAAATGACAGTGCCCTCAATTTTTACTTTCGCGCTACGTGTTTTTACGACTCATGAGGGTCCTGTAAAGTGTGTTCAATGTTATTCATGACTAAAACACGTATTCAGTAACATATACTTTACTTTACAAGTTTATTTTGACAATACCCTTAACACAAGCAAGTTGTGATTCAGCCAACTACATCTTGAATCTCTTGTACTGAATCACATTGAAAGAGAAAAAGTTGTGTCAACAAAAATCTTAGTGGTTTAGGTAAATATTTGTTTTAAGTTTTAAATCAAAAACATTAAGATGATAAACTCATTTAAGTAGTTTCATTTCCCAAAGTAAATATACGATATAAAAATCCTTTATATTTTGGGGGACAAAACACTCGGTTTATATGCGTCTTCTGAAAGTCCAAGGTTTGCGCCTTTTTCATAAAGACAGTCCTATTAAATATTCTATTAACCTTTCTTCATTATTTACCTCAAATATTCTTTATATAATATTTTTCTCTTCTTCTCTACATCTATAATAAATTTATTGCTTTGAAGTATCCAATTTTTATAAATTCATTTTCACTTTTTCTTTGACATTCTTTATTGATTATTTTTAATTAACTTAACAAATTTTTCATTAAATTTTGGAAACATTTTTCATATACCACGTAATTTGTAATTAGTGCTTTTATTACCTGTTATTCGTTCTTAGCATAGATTTTAAAACTGTTTAATACATATTTTTGTAATTCATCTATTTCTTCCAAAAAGTGAGGACACATTTGATTTCAATGTTGATTAAATTACACAAATTTACATTTTCGATCACATGAGTCCCACTTTTTTATAAAAAAAAACTTGTTATTATTAATTATAATAAGAATATTCCCGTCGAAATGTGCTTGGGGAGGTGAGCGATTTTAGGGTTATTTGAATATTATTTTTTTCAAATTTACCATGAATTATCCCTATGTTCCACGACGTATGGTATCTTTCGGTCTTCTCTTGAAATAATAATAAGCCAAAGCTTATATGAATTGATTGAAACTGGTTAAAAGTATGCCATATCGAGGTGCAATTATTTAACATTTATATTTTTAGTACTTAGTATAAATAAAAATAAATTTGTTTTTAAATTTTAATGCGGCAAATTTAATTTGTATAAATTTTTGTTTTTTAGTCTTAAAATTGTAGTTTATGCTTATTTGAACATCACGATAAGGAATACCTTGCATTGTTATTCGCTTATATATTTTTATGTTTTTCCGTTTCTGACGACCTGGTAATGTATTTATAACACTTTTTTTAATTACTATTTTTTCCTCTTGACAAGGTGTGAAAATATGTTCATAAAAAACCGATTTTTTTAAGTAAAAAATATTTATCTTTTAGTATTAATGAGTTTGATTACTATTTTTTGTCTAAATAAGCTCTTAAAATATAAAAACCAAGTTTTTTTAATTAATTAAAAACTATTTAAGTAATAATTCGTTAATTAAAATACAACATTATATTCTTTAAGAAGATACATTATATATTTTTAATGAGTAGTTTAACGGAAATACTTATATTTACCAAAGTAACATCAATTTATTTTCAAAGTGATACGTACACCTAAGCTGTGAATTTTGATAAAACATTTAGAAATATTTTCGTTGCCTGCTAAGTTGGAAGTGCGGAAGTTAAAAATTTGATTATTAAAAATGTGTTTAAAAATTTTTTTTACGTATGCATTATTATCGGTAGTAACGTCTAAAGAAGTTAATATTTTTCCAAGTCTTCCTATTGCAGTGCAAAATAGTCAAAATGAACTATGTAAACTACAGAGCAAGAAATATTTGGAAAATTTGGATAATCTTACTTTGTGGGCATATGAAAGTAAGTTTATTTTGATCTATATTTCTTGTTGGCAAGTACGGAAAATTGTGGTTTAACAATTTTTTTTCATAAAAATTTACAAAAATTTTATGTTGTTTTTAGATCGTTATAAAGAAAATTGAAAATTATTGTTTCAACGTCCAAGATAATGCATTTTTTGAAATGAAAAAAGTCAAAATTATCTCACACATTTTAGAAATAATAATAAATTAAAACTTTATCTGATAGAAAATTAAATTCAAAAAATAATTATCAGTAGATCTAAATTTTACAGTAGCCCAAAAAATAACTCCTAAATATAATAAATTAGTTATAACAAAGGGTCACATAAATTAAAAGGGAATAGTATAGAAGCAAAATTGAATCTCTAAATCGAGATGTGTTTATTATTATAATTATTGGAGAACCATAATTATTCCAAATTAAATACAGATCCCACAAAGTAGAAAATAAAATATCTACAACACACTTCCTCATTTTTATAGTGTATCAAAAATATATAAATAAAATATACCCTTAGTGTTTTTCTTCTAGTATTTTATTTAAGTAAAGGAGGAAAATCTTCAAAACGATTCTTTCCAATTGGCAGTGATTTTTACCCACTAAAAAAATCCCCTTCGCTCTGAAAATTAGTTTCGGTTACTGTACTATGATGTTCGGTGTTTCTTCTACGACCAACCTGATTATGCATTGGTGCTTTGTTTTTTTTTAATTTCCTGTGTGGAAAAATGCATTCTTGCTTTGAATTTAAAATTTTTATATAAATAAATGCATTGTTGCTTTGTTTTTCAATTTTATTTGTGGAAAAATGCACATTTGCTTTGAATTTTAAATTTTTAAATAAAAACATGTTTTTTGTTTTGTTTTTGCTGGTTTTTCAATTTTTGCTATTTTTCCAATTTTTTGTAGGTAAAAATTCAGTTTTGCTGATTTTTCCAATTTTTTGTAGGGAACAATGCATTTTTGCTGTTTTTTCAAAATTTTTGTAAAAATGCTTTTGTTTTTTCTCCAATTCCAATATTGGAAATTTGCATTTTTGCAGTTTTAAAATGCATTTTTTGCTGTTTTTTTCTAATTTTTTGTAGGGAAAAATGATCTTGTTTTTTCTCCAATTCATAATTGAAAAATGAATTTTTGCTGTTTTTCCAATTTTTGGTAGGGAAAAATGTATTTTTGCTGTTTTCCAATTATTTGTAGGGAAAATGCATTTTTTGCTGTTTTTTCCAATTTCTTACAGGGAAAAATGATCTTGTTTTTTCTCTAAGTCATATTTGAAATGGGCTATAGCAACTCAAAAATATACCGAAAAATTAGAAATTCTAAATTTTAATCTGTGAAATTTAAATGTGAAAAATGTATTCTTGCTTCTCTTTTTTCAAATTTGAGTGTGGAAAAAATGCACGTTTGCTCACTTTTTTCAAATTTAACTATGAAAAATGCATTATTGTTTCTTTTTTTCAAATTAGAGTGTAGATAAATGCGTTCTTGCTCCTTTTTTTCCAAATCAACAGTGGAAAAATGCATTCTTGCTTCATTTTTAAAATTTAACGATGGAAAAATTCTTTCCTGCTTTTTTCAAATTCGAATGTGGAAAAATGCATTCTTGCTCATTTTTTTCAAATTTAACTGTGGAAAAATGCATTATTGTTTCTTTTTTCAAATTAGTGTGTAGACAAATGCGTTCTTGCTCCTTTTTTTTCCAAATTAACAGTGGAAAAATGCATTCTTGCTTCATTTTTAAAATTTAACGATGGAAAAATTCTTTCCTCCTTTTTTCAAATTCGAATGTGGAAAAATGCATTCTTGCTCATTTTTTTCAAATTTAACTGTGGAAAAATGCATTCTTGCTTTTTTTATTCAAATTGAGCTGTGGTTTTTTTCCCAATTTATGTGTGATTTCTTCTAGGCCTTTTTACAGTTTTCTTCTAACTTTTGTGAAAAAATTTATTTATTTTTGTAGAAATTTGCACTTTATATATGTTTTTTCTATACTTTCGTTTATTGGAAGAATTTTAGGCAAAAACTTCCCCAATTTTCTCTGATTTCCTGCCGAAAAATACTTTTTGGCGTTTATTTCTTCGATTTTCTGGAGTTTTCCGTGACTTTTCCTTCACTTTTTTCCGGATCTATTCCAACAGTAATTCTATAATTATATCTAAACGTTCATGTGCGTGAGTGATTATCTGATTGTTATTGTGATAACTTTTTTCCTGGGGGAGGTGGTAGTTTTTTTATTGGGAGGGGGTAATCAAACTTTTAAACAACTATATATTTGTCCGTTTATACTTATCATATATTTTATTTCTTCTTTTCGTGCTATTTTTTGGTATCCTGTGAGGTGGTAATTACACCCTTTACAATCCCCATATCTACGTCTTTGATTACGGGTTAAAATTATATTTGTAAAATATGTATGTAAATAGTATCGGTTTTGGGTTTTCTTGGATTTTATTTCTGGTTTAAAATAACCCTGTAACGTTTGTCAAGTTTAAAATATATAATTTTAATAGGTAGGACCAACATAACAAATTTTATTAAAACGACTGACATTGACATTTAAAAATGCTGCTTAACTATTACTACAAAAAAAAAAACTTCCTCGTGCAAACAAATTAACTATTAAAATTCACTAATATAAAATTAATTCAAAGATGTGGGTGTACTGAATATTGTACATTGTATTTTTTAGAGTTATTTGAATAAATTTTGGCACAGGAAAATTTTTAACGCAAAACAATTATTTCTTTTTTTGTGCAAAACAGAAATAAATTTAATATATTTTGATTTTGATATTTTTTAAATCATATATTGTTTCAAGAATTTATAGACGTTACAAGATAATAAAAATATGTAGAATATATTATTTTTAATGACTCATTTGCAGAAAAACTGGAAGTACGATGTAGGCCAAAAAATTGAAAATTATTGCTAAATTTATAACTCTATAAATATGGAAAGCCCAATACTGGTTTACATCCAGGACATAGCGGTAAACAAGTAACTGCAAAAACAAATTAATGCCATGAACTGATATTCTAAAATAAGAATATACAGTTGTTTATACTAGATACAAATTGATATAAATATATTTTATACTAAATTGTTCATTAATTTGAAGCCAACTAATAAAAGCGTTATTGATTATTGGATATGAATTATTAAGATACCAAATAAATTATTTAAATTAAATTTGCGTACTACATTAATTTAAAACAGGTTTTTTACGTATTCTTTTGTTTTTCCGCAGACTTAAATATTTGCTAACCAATTTATATGCGTTTTTTAAGTTCATTCAGCTGAAACACGCCTCTTTGACAAGGTAAATATATGTCCACAATATTAATGGCAAATATAACCAATAACTCAATATGTATGTATTAATTATTAAAAAAAAAACTTAAAACATTTTTTGTATTCATTTTTCAATTCACTGGAAAAGAGAGTTCCTCATTAGCATTATAAATCTGACCATATGGTCACCCTAAGCACTAAAAAAATATAAGTTTAAGTAATCATTTCGCCATGGGTCCCATAGTAAAGTCGCCACGCCCATTTTTGTAAATTTTACTCCTACCCTATCTCGAAAACTACTAATCTGATGTGTTTCATAGTTCATTTGAAAATGCCAAAAAATTATGAAGAATTTCCTCCTTCATACGGGAAATTTTCAAAAAATTATTAAAAATCCATTAAGTTTCACTATTAAGAATAAATAGATATACGGGGTTTTTATCAATGTGAATACAACTGTGTGAATTTTTTTATTTATTTCGTAAAAAAAAACAGTTCCGGGAATCAAAAACGAACCCGAGAGTGACCTGGATGAACGCCAGGTATTCCTAGCTTCTAAGACATACATGAATATAATAAGACTTTTAATTTAAAATAACTATAATGTTGTTTATGAATGAATTAAAAAAAAAAAATTCCAGAGACGGTCAAACGGTGGTGCACCGTTTCGGGACTTCGGCCCATCGAGCGAACACTTTTTTTCTTATGTTATTTTTTCACTTTTTAAAATTTTAAAATAAGAAAACAATAATCTGAAAAATTTCAAAAGAAATCGAAAAAAATATAAAAAATGAAGAAAAAATCAAATGGAAAGAGACGGAAAGGACTCAAAAGAAATCCAAAAATATATAAAAGAAATAGAAAAAAAAACAAAAAATCGACCAAAATCGAAAAAAAAATCGACAAAATCGAAAGAGAACGAAAAAAATTGAACGACATCGAAAGGAAACGAAAAAAAATCGAAAGAAATCGACAAAAATAGAAAAAAATCAGAAAAATAACAAGAATCAACAGAATATCAGAGGATAAAAAAAAATTAGAAAAGAAAAGAAAGAAATAGATAAAAAATAGAACAATGAGAAAAAAATCAAATAAACTAGAAAGTATTGAAAAAATCAGAAGAAAGCACGAAAAAAAAAAACAAAAAATTTAGTGACAAACGAGAAAAAATTAGAAGTATCGAAAAAATAAGAAAAAATCGGACGTAATCGAAAAATAAACAAAAATTATTGGAAAATATTGGAAACAAACGAAGAATAAAATTGTAAAATATGGAAGAAATAAAAAAAAACAAAAAAATTGAAAAAAACCGGAATAATTGTGAACAAAAGAAAGAAATAAAAAAATAAATGAAAAACATCGTGAGAAATGAAATTAATCGCAACAAAAAAATGGCAAAAAAATTGTCAAAAATCGGAAAAAATCAAAGAGATAAGAAAAAATGAGAAAAAATTGGAAAACAAAAACGAAATGGAAAAAAAAGTAATTTAAAAAAAAGAATAGAAAAAAAGACAAAACAATGACAAAAAAGAGGAAAAAATAGAAAATATCGAAAAAATCAGAAAAAAAAAACAGAAAAAAACAAAAAATCAGAAAAATGAGAAAAATCAGAAAAATATAAAATAATTAGAAAACGAAAGAAAAATAAATAGAAAAACAGAACAATGAGAAAAAATTAAAAAAGAATCGAAAAAACCAAAAAAGAAAACAAAACATTAGAATAATGAGAAAACAGGAAAAAAGTAAAAGAATAATAATAGAAAAAAAAAACGAAAATAATCAAAAAAAGTGTAAAAAAGCCAAAAAAAAACGACATCCTCATCCATTTCGTAAACTCCGTTTGACATTATGTCCTAAAAATTTGGATTGGAAAAAAGTTTTCCTATACAAAACTCTTTAATTTGTATGATGGGTACCGGAAGGGCCGATCCGATCCTGCTCAAATTCAATAGGGTTTCTCCTTGGGTAAAGTGAAAACCGGAACCCGATCGGAGCTTTCGTTCAAAAGTATTTACAGACAGATAGACAGACATCCAGACTTACGAACAGGATTTTTTTTTGCATTTTCGGACTCAAGGAACTCGGAAACGTCGGGAAAAGTGATAAAAAGAGTAAGTAAGAATTTTTTTCGCCACTACGAAGCTAATACTGAGGCTTTTGGGCTGTATGACCTAGAATTAAACCTGTTATTAAAAAAATAATATATTGATTAATAAATTAACGCTTTATGACTGTCACAAAAATATAACAATAATTATTGACTTACTAGTGACATATTTCATTATACTTACAATAACTTCATCAGGTATATTAAATTAGTCTGATGAAGTCCGATTGTATTACGAAACATACCAACAATTATTGTTATATTTTTATGAAAATTATAAAACTTTATTTAATTTATCAAAATATAACGTCTTTTTATCAATTTATCAATTACGTAAAAGTCGACACAGTTAAACAAACAACGATTAAGATTTCAGTCGATAAGTTGACAAGAAGCCACAACATTAAAAACAACTTAGTTACTATAAAAAAAAAAACAAAATAAACAAAAATGACTCAAACGTATGGAATGTGGTTCAGGATATAAGTAAAAAAATCAACATAATACTTTCCCCTCACATATTTATTTATGTATATTTTTATTACTTTATTTGTTAATAAACACATAAACAATTTTTAATATCTTATTTATTTAAAAAAATGATTAAAACTATCCTTTTGCTACTCTGTCATTGACCTATTGTACTCCTTCTTGCAGGGCCTCCTAGTTCATTATACTGAATCTGGGTAAACTTGAGGATTCTCTGAAGTAGGTTTGGTCCTGTCAGGTTGGATAAATTTCACTGGAATATTATCCAGAACATACGAACTAATTCATACTTCTTTTAAAATTAATAATATTAATCTTCCAGTTCATATTAATGTCTATTATTGTATATTTTAATATTTTATAATCTTATATTTAGACTTAAAATCAACACAATATTATTCCGTCTTTCTCTCTACTGTTAACAAAAATAAGATACATAAGCGAATGTTGCTATGCACGCTTATCTTTCTTTCATATTATCCCATCATTATAAGAGACAAAAAAATATAGATATTTTTCTTCTCACTACGATGCTTAATTCAAGGCTATGTACATACCACGTCACATGTCTCCTACCAATAAAAAACCACCAACCCAACTCTCCGTTAGAACTCAGAGCACAATCACTCTCTCGCATCCAGACTGTGAAAGAATTCAGTCATGCATTCAATAGAGCAAAAAAGTTTCTTAAAATAAATAACTAACAGCACCCAAAAAGCTTTCTGAGTTTTCATAACAAAACAATGTAAATAGTTTTTATAGTGAGTGAAGTGATTAAGTACAATTTAAATATTCATGTTTCGGTTTCATATTTTAACTTGATGTGCCGCTTTATGATTTTTGCTGTTCATGTATCGTACTTAAAAAAAATGGAATAAAAATTACATTTCTATTTCAAATACTACTTTTATTTTAACATTAACATTGGTTTAACTTCTACCTAAGAAGTTCGGTCCTTCGATGTCTTGGAATTTGTTTTATCACTTCTCAGTCTAGTATTCTTTCAACAGTTATGAATACTAATATTTATAATTCGTTTACAGGTCATCTTGTGTATTGGTTATACCTAAAATGCCTCTTCTGCTTTGCACCAGTGCATCACAGTTAAACATGAAGTGTCCTGCATTTACATCACACATTCTGCAGTTGGTGGTCCCATGATGGAATCCCATTTTATATGACTGTGTGCGTAGTTTTCAATGACCTTAGTTGTCGACAGTTGAGCTGTAAGAGGTGATTTGCTAGGTATCGTCTGTTCCCATTGCTGTTCCTTGCCAGTCCCATACAAGTTTGAAATTGTATTGGTGCGATTTCAGTGCCTTAATCGCTGCTTGACTGTTCGACGCAATATAGATGGATTTACCTTTGTATTTCCTGTCGATTATCTCAGCTACGTAGACTGAAATTCCTTCAATTTCATCTTGGTATACTGTTGCATGTTGTCCAAGGTTTAGACTGATGCTTTTCCTTAGACTCATTCCATATATCCCTTCACCGCTACCACTTTTAGTTTTAGAGCCATCAGTGTATCATGTAATGTTTCTTTGCATATGTGGGGGCTCTCTTTTCTCCCATTCCTGTCTATTATCAACCAAGCTGACAAACATCCCCAGTTTCCCATACATTTGATACCAATTTCGCTTCTCCCTTGATGACTATGTCCAAAGGAGGAAGATTTAAGATCCATAGCCTCTGCAGATGTACTGCTTAGTGCTCGCAGTATTCCTAAATGTGCTAGTCTTTCTAGTTTAGATAAAAGGGGCTTTCGTTGTTGATTGTTCAACTTTTGATCACCACAACGCAGCTCCATATGGGTCGAACTGCCGTGGTGTATAGCTAGTTGGTTATTTTGCGTTTCAGTCCCCATGTTTTTCCGAATGATCGTCTCACCATCATAAGGATGATTACATGAGCGTTTCACATTAGCTTGAGAGTCCAGTGTTATACTTAAATACTTGAACTCATAGCTTATTGTGGTTTCATTATCAAAAAGTTTAGGTACCAAAATAGTTGGGTATTAACTTTTCCTTAAACATCAGTCTTGAATCATATAGATGAGGTTATCTACCACAGGATTCCATGTGGCATCCTTTTCTGACAGTCATCTCGACAGCTTCACCGAATAGAATGGCCTGGACACACCTCTCTTCTAGCATGGTCTTTACCCATTGGGTATAATACAGGATTTAATTCCTCGATCTGTAAAATCATTGACTTAATTCAGGTGTTATCGAAAGCTCTTTGAATAAATGAGGATATGGTTGATACTGAATTATACTCAATGAAGATTTAGTACCAATAATTTATAATTTTAAAAAGTGTACACGGAATAAATATTTTCATTATTATTAAACGATATAAATTGCTCTTATCTTGTAATTACTACTACCGTAAAGGTATCAATAACTATTTTTAATGATCGATATAAAATTTTTCATGTCGGATATATATTTATTTATTATTTAACATTAAATCTCTCTAAAAATAACAATATAACAAATAAGTAATTTATTTATTAAATTATAAGTGTTATAAAATCAGTTTTTAAAGAAGAATTAAAAATTCAAAGACATATATGATCTATTTAAAATTACAAAGTTGATATCAGCTTACTGTCACTAGTTTATAATCAACGCGTTACGAGGGGGCCATCTAACGACGCTCAGTTGTACTAACCTTTCAATTCACAGATGTTTATTAAATCTACTAATTCGTTAAGAACAGAAAACATATTTTTAGTTCAAATTTATAACTACTTTTTTTTAGTGAGAGATGCTTCAGCCCAATCAGCAACTAGTGTCTTACGGGGGAATGGATTTAATCTGGGAAATTTGAAGCAATGCTTATCAGCAAACGCGCCCTTTCCTACGCGCTATTGTATTGCAATAATAACAGCAGATATTCCAAAAACAAAAATTCATCGTGATCCTTACTCATTAATATATGATCCAAATGAAAATGTCATCAACAGGCTTTATGTAAGTGTTTTTTTTTCTATATTTCGGGATTATTTTCACAAACTTTTTGACCGACACGGATAAGTCGGCGCTGGATAAGTCGGCAGTTACAAGTCGGCGCTGGACAGGTCAGAGTAAAATAACTTGATTCAAAATCTGACTAAAGCTTCCAAAATGGCAAATGCCACTGATGTTATCTTTCGGGCCTGAAGAGCTAACTCGGCATTATTCTTGTAGCAACCAAGGAGATTCGCCTAATCCAGATACTTCCTCATATTTTGAATCAAGTTATTTTACTCCGAATTGTCCGGCGCCGACTTGTCTCAGTGCCGACTTGTCCCCGCGCCGATTTGTCCTGCGTCGACTTTTTTCTAACCGGCGTATTGCGTCAGCTCTGATCTTCAGGTACATCAGCTCCGTCGGCTTTGGTCGGATCTGAAAATGTTGCATTAAATGCGTGGAAAAACGACTCAAAATGGAACGTTTTTAATGGTTTTCACGTGTCGTTTTTAAGGCTGCTCTTATGGGAAATACGTGTAATAGCATAAAAAACTTCCCATTTTGACGTACCTAAAAACGATGCATGAAAACGTTTAATTTTGAGCGGTTTTTGACGCATTTAACGCACCTAAAAACAATGCGTAAAAACCGTTAAAAACGTTCCATTTTAAGTCATTTTTCGACGCATTTAAAGCAGAATTTTTCAGCTCCGACCAGATCCGACGAAGGTGAAGTACTTAACGACCAGAGCTGACGCAATACGCCGGTTAGAAAAAAGTGGATGAGGTGGCCAGGGTGACCCATTACTTGCTCGACTTGTCATGTACCCTCTTTTTGATTCTGGAATAAGCGCTTCATTTTTGGACAAACATCATTTTCATGCTTAATTTAACAATATAAAGTAAATTCGAATTTAATAATAAAATTCTAAATCGAGAAAAGAAAAAACTCGATAAAATAGATTTTTTTTTAGGATTATAAAGATGAAACAAGAATATCTAGAAATGTAGTTAAAATGGCTTGGTGTATTCCAGCGTCTTGTACTCCAAGTGATGCCAAAGACAGTCTTAATCGTTATTTAAAAGATTATGATCATCCGTTAATGAAAGAAAATGTTTCTTTTACTGCTGATGTTCCTACTTATCTTTGCCAATCATCTGATAATAAGCCTGGATTGGACTTAGTTGATTCGTCTTTTTTGTAAGTATTTTAAGCTCGATAAGAATTCCTAAAGTAATTTAGTTTATTGTATATGAGTTATTGTAATTTAGCTATAAAATATTTATTATGAATAAAAAAATATTATGGGAACATTTGATTACCATTATAAAAAAATAATAACATAAAGGATTTACTTAATAAATATAGCCAGGAAGAAAGAAATTTCTTTATAATATTATAAGTACTATTGAATCGAAGACAAAGATTGTACTGTTTTTTTTTGATAGCAATATTACGATTCTTCTGAACCAGATGTATAAATCTTGGTCAAAGATTAGGTATAATATTTTTTTTGGTCTTTTGGCATCTATTTGGCTAATTTGTGACAAAGAATCAATAAATAAATAAACTGCTATTTTTAATCCAATGTACTGACTAAATTATAAGAAGACTGCATAAGTTTCCCAAGATATTTTGAACCACAGTACATATATTTTATCAGTATGGCGATTCTCGCATTTTGCCCGTACTGTGTTTCAGGGTTGTCAAATGTAGCAAAATTGTTCCAAAAGTGGCACCAGCGCACGCACTATGGAAAAATAGACAAAACGAGCACTATTTAGTTCTATTGTTTTGTTATTAAATATATGTCTTGATCTGAGTATGTCCAAACAATAATTTATTAAAAAAGAAACTCACAAATTTGTGAAATTAAATGTGATTGAAGTCGCACCATTTATGGGTCGAACATAAAATGAAAGTTACTACAGTCAAATGGAATCTGCCATTTTTTGAAGTCATAAATAAAATAAAGTAGTAAGTTCAAAAAATTATAAATAAATAATTATTGGATATAGCCATGGCGTAAATAAAAAAACTACGAACTATAACTTATATCTTAAAAAATATAAAAAAATAACACAAATACACAACAGCTGACTGTCAAGTATCGACTTAAATCATGTGACCGTGGTCGGTCACACCATTGGAGAGAACATGATTAGTACAGAGAAGAAAAAAGTCGAACTTTGGCGCCAACCGAGAGTCGCTTTACTAGGTTGTACTACGGTTGAGCTATCTATAATAGATATATGGAGGTGCTGAATCTTTCATAATAATGTCAAGATTAGCTATCTGTTGTTGGATTTAAAAAAAGAAGAGTTAAAAACTAGAGAGGTCTAAATGGAAACTTGCTTTAGAGTACTGTGCAGTAAAGATAAGATACTGACTTAGTATCAACCATTAAAACATTTTGCCATTTGAACTGTATGTGAACTTGTGACTCCATATCTCCGGTTCGTTTGACCTACAGCGAGGTATGAGCTTAAGGTATCTACATACCAAGTTTGAGGCAAATCGATCCAGTGGGACGGTAGTGAGAACTCTCATAGACAGACACACTAACATAAAGATACACTAACTGGATGATCTCAATAACTTACTAAGCTCCGAAGAGCTCTGAAGTAAGTTAATAAATATAATTATTCTATTAAAACGCCAAATTAAGTTAAAAAATAAAAGATGTTTAAATAAAAATATATTGTAGTTATTTAATTTATTATAATTATAGATTCATTAAAAAAAATTAATTATTGATGGAAACAAATATGCTCATAAAAAAATATAGTACGCAATTCTGTATTCCTGTAATCAATTTCTTCTACTCCTGCGTATTTTTTTTTATATGACAGTAAAAATAAATTTTATTTTTAGGGTTGTAAGTGGAATTCTCATCCTTCTTGTTGCAGTTGCAACAATTTTGGATTATAATGTACAAATATTCCCTTTTAAACGTAAGTATTAGTATTTATTAAATAGAGAATGTAATTGTTTATTTCCGGCCTGTTATGTGGTCTTTGATTATTTCCTTCACCTGCTAAACCATGCATTTTCGAGAATCTGATCAGCAGTCTCTACTATCAAAGAAATTAAACATCAAGTTTGACATATAAATTAAAAATGAATCGGTTAGGGAATATCTCATTAGATTTAATTGACGAAGGATAATATAAAAATGGTTCATGAAATAATCTTCCAAATACCCCTCGGACTGAATAAATTAACGGCTATTTATTGTTTAAATTTTCCTCGTCTGCTTAACAATTTTGACAAATTGACAAACCGCACACTCGAAAAATTGAAAATAATAAATAGCCGGCTATTTATTCAGTTTTTGTGGTATTACCTTTGATTATTACTTCAAAACTTTTAGACTGAAACTGCCACAGCCATCTTCAGTGGCGTGGACAAAGTACTATTCGCAACGTATCAACTGCAACTGAACCGTCATTCGTTTCGAGTGTGCCATTTTAAGAAGTGTCTACGCGTGCTTTTTTGCCGCGACTGGTGTTTGGCGGTTTTATTTTCGCGCTTTTTAGTGCTATGTTGTTCCAGATCGTGGTCTTGATGTCGCTAGTAGATCGGTGTTTTTAAAAAGAATCTTGTGCTCTACGTCGGATAATATGAGTTCGGCGACTGCAGACTTCTCGCTTTGTTCTAAACGACATCTCCCTTGTGTTCTGTTATTCGTCTGCTAATGAGTCTCTTTGTTTGTCCTACGTACACGTTTCCACATGTCCGATGTTGCTTCGCCCGCGTGTGTTGGTGATCCTATGGCACATGATATTGGTCTTAAAGGTACATTATTTTTGTGAATTTTTAGTCCATATAGTATAAGTAATAGAGCTTCAGTACTGCATATTTTCTTCTTTGTCTCATGTGGTAGTTTTTTCTTTGTTGGAGCTTTTGGTAATTTTTTGTAAGTGTCTTGATTGACCAGATCATTAATCTTACTCTTGCAGTTCGAGGTGTTTTTGACGGGTGTTGCATTTTCTTTATCTGCTCGAAGAATTATAACATTTTCATCCTCATTGAAGCTTTTCTTAAAATTCTTGTAGATTCACTTCGTACCTCTTCCTTGACATCAGTAGGTATTTTTCCAATTCCGACTTCTATATTACCAATAAGAAATTTTATAGGGTGATTCATGACCAATAAGATAGAGGACATTTAGGCGAGTTCAACTTTGAATTATGCGTTGTCGATATATAGGATGATTTATAATTTTGGGCTAAAAACTCAAACTGCCATTTTGGGTAAATGGTATTATAGATTAAGCTAATGAAATACTCTGTACGATTTTTTTTATAAGTTATTGTTAAAATTTTTGATAGTATAAATAATTTTATTTTGTTTGAATTTTATAGTTTTAAAATTTTATTGTTAAATTTTTTTTAATCAAGTAAGAAAAATTTTTATTTTGGAAAAACATATTAAAAAAAAATAGTAAACAGAGACGTCAGATATACAATTTTTGGAATGTCACGATAAGTTTTAATATAGAAAAATAGGTGTATTGAAAGATGTAAAAAGGGGCAGAAAAATTATATACTATATATCGTTTTTATTTTAATTTATAAAAAAATTCAAAATACTTAAGAAGACGTTTTATAATAAAGGTGATCACAAAAAGGGAACAATGTTATGAAAACTATATAAAAGTTATGAAGAAGAAATCTCTAGAGAAGAAAATATCAAAAAAAAAATTCAATTTAAAGAAGAGGGAAAATAACAAGTTTAAAAATTTAATTTCGAGAAATTTGGAGAAGGAAAATATAAAATTAGAAAATTCAAGTTATATGGTGATAATCAGAAGAGAATGAAGAGTAATCAGTATACATAATTTTTTTTTCTTAATTTGCAATGTTCATTATTTTTTATTCCATAGAACCAACAAAAATTTGAGATTTTTTTTTGTATGCGTAAATCATTACAATATATTACTAATATAGGAATCTGATAATTGTATTACAAAAACAGGTCTGGACTTTTTGCCCTTTCCTTTATTGGTATTATGATCACCCTGTATGTCGATTTTGAAAATTTTTGTTACACATTCTAAAAAATAAAGCTGAAAAAATTTAATATTTTTTAAATAATTAACAGCAATAGTAAAAACGAACTTAACATAATTTTTTTTTAACAACGTATAAACGAACTTTTAAAATGTTACTATACAGTCTAAAAATACGAACAAATAAACACTGATATGTGAAAGTTCCTTTTGTTCTCATTATACCAGTTCCATCACAAATATTGGTGGCGGTGGCACCACTGGTTTGCCACCGAGATCTCCAGATCTCATCCCAGTTTACTTTTTTTTAAGGGATTACATGAAAAACAAAGTTCTGTCAAGCAAAAACTAAACATTTTTTTTTTATTTACAGCGAGATTTATATCGGGAAATACAACAATCTAAAACTAATTTTAATTATTTTTATATAGGGGGTGCTCCAGAAAAGTGATATGTATATTAATTATGTTTTCTTTTTAAATCGTATTTTTTATATTTTTACATTTTCCTTACGAGGTACTTATTTACTATTATTCTACTTTTTGACAAGGAATCCGAATCTGACTTTTTAAATTCATATAAAATTTTTTGTTTTTAATTGTGAAAAATTTATTAAATTTACTTGATAATTTTCGCAAATCTTCCTAATTATTAAAATAATAAATCATCTTGTAGTCAATTAGCTGTTCGAGGTCCAGTAAGACTATGACGTAGGTGTACCTTTTTATTTATAACAGGGATGCACCATTTTACCTGGGGAATACCCTCCATATATTTTGTCAGCTTATAAAAATATTTATTAATCTGTTTTTTTTTTCAGAAACCCAAACATATCGATATTTGATGGCATTTTCAGCTATAAAAAATTATAAAAATTTAACAAAAGCTGAAACATCTGAGAAACCATTAAAAATTCTATACGGTTTAAAAACCGTAGGTTTACTTGTAATTATCGCAGGTCATCGTTTCGCTTTAGACGTTGTTGTACCAATATTAAGTTTTGATGAAGTTGAGCAGGTAAGATATTTATCAAAAATTACACAAATTATTATCCAATAACAATAAAAATTTAATAAAACCGTTTTGACCCGTAACGGTGTTACATAATAATAATAATATTGGTAATATTATATGTTTTGATACTTTTAAAATAACAAAGTTTTTTATCTATAAAATATACCATAATCTTTTCTGGTTTAATCCAAAATAGGATAACAAATAATATTATAAAAGATTAAATAAAAACCGCTTATTCGTATTCCTAATACTTTTTAAAGTAACTATTGAATAAAATCCTAGAAAATTGAGGAGACAAATTATTGTAATAAATTTCTTGTAAATAAGTAAGAATTTTTTTTATAATATTGGAAATACAATTGTCGATTTTAGCAAAAAAAATTGTCTTTTAAAATCACTTTTATAAGGACACTAGAGCAGAGCTGTCACTAAAAACTCTGCTTAGTGCTTTGCTAAGCACTCAAAGTATTTTCGAGCAATTTTAAAAATCGGTGATTAAAACACTTTACCAAAGGGCTTGGTGCTCGTCAAAAATGCTTGCGAGCGCTCATAACGACTCGCGAGCACTCGAAAAGACTCGCGAGCACTCGAAAAGACTCGCGAGCACTCGAAAAGGCTCGCGAGCACTCGAAAAGTCTCACAAGCACCAAGCACTAAGCCCTTTTGTGAACAATAATAAATATTAGTATAATTTGGAAAAAAAGTTACTATTTTGAAAAAGTTGATTTTATGACAAAACAAAATATTATGACAAAAAAATATGATATACATGTTATGTTATAATTATTAAAGAATCCTTTTATTAGTATATTAAAATACAAGTATCATAAGATATTAATTTAGTCCACACGCACATGTTTAGAAAACGAGTTTATTTTTTATTCTTATTTATTCAAAAATAATAAAAATTGTTTTTTTTTTCAATTTAAAAAGTTTAGAAATAAATTTAAATTCTTGATTGTTTCTATTTGAAATAATATCATAAAAAATTAGATGAAACTAAAACTTACTTTATCCATTTGTATAAATTAGCCAAGAGAGATTTCCACTTCAATAATATAAATTATTAAATAGTGCTTAGTGCTCGTGAATTTAAAGCACTTTTTTTAGAGTGATTAGTGCTCGCGAGCACTTTCCTGTAAAAGTTCTTAGTGCTCGTAATTTTTAAGCACTTTTTTTGAGTGCTCAGTACTTAATGTTCGTCACAGGTCTACACTAGAGGTACTTTGATCCAAAAAAATATCTATTTTAGTCTAAGAGCATTTTTTTTAGATTTTTTTAAACGAAAACTCTACAAGATATTGGGAGGGGGTAATTTTGTTGACTGCGAATTTCGATCCATTAGCCTAACCTTATTTCTTATTTATGCTAATGTCTGTTAATTGTTAATTATTTATTTTCGTCCCTTTTGTAAATTTCTATACACACTCAAACTTGTCAATATATAAGATTTTTTTTTTTCATTTTTAAATCTGATTTTTTTCTTTTTTCTTCATTTTGAAATCTTGATTTTATTAAAAAAAATTTTTTATATTGATAATTTGAATATGTTGGTGAAGCGTCCGATAAACATATGCATTGTTACGACAATAATTTTTATTAATATTTTCCATTTTTGGACTAATACGTTAAATATTATTTATTTCAACAATAAAATTTATAGATACATCTCACCCTGTATATAAAATTTGATAAACAATAAATATTGTTTTTATTACTATGGAAAATTTAAAGAACGCGTAATACAAAATACTGAATTTCTAATTAATAGTATAAAAACACATTGTTAAAAAGTGCGCATTTAAATATTAAAATTTTGTTATCATCTTCTTGCTTACATAAAAAACACCTATTCAAAATATTTTATTATCTTGATTTAATTTTCAATTCTATAAATATTAAATAATAATAAAAATATGTTAAATTATATCGTCACCACTAACCAAAACTACACTTTTTTTATCACTATACGTACGTTTCGGTTACTATGTTAGCATCATCAGGAGTTGATAACATGGCCATAAAGTCATATTTTATGGTAAATATATATTTTTTTAATAATTAAACCAGATTAAATTATCAGCGACATGTTTTGGCCACAACGATGGCCATCATTAGGCCTACAATACAAATATAAAATTGGATTGGAAACTTTTCTCTTCAATAGCAAACGAACCAATGGGATGCTTGCAAATTTTTTTTTCTCATTTTTTTACCTGTAATATGTTTATTATCCCTATTGATGAGAATAGCAAATTTTTGGCATTCAGTGCGCTTAATTTTGATTATTAAATTTTTCTATGACGTTTTAAGGTAGTTGAGTTAAAGAAGTTAAGTCAAGTTAAGTTTGAATTATCTATTTGCCTAAAAATGGCGATGCAATCCAAGTTATTTTTTCAATTATATTCTTACTTTAAACTACAAAATGTCCAATTCTCAAGAATAGTGTTTTTAATTGTTTTTGAAAAACTAAAATAAATACGTAACTCCCCTTCCGGTGATTTGAATATAGTAAACGGAAAAATCTGGTGGATGTAACCTGAATTCGGATAAATCAGAGTGGCGCCATCTTTTTAATATTATTTTAACTGATTTACCTTAAATCGTCATAAATTTTATTTTTTTTTAATATAGGGCGAATATAAGTTTTAACAAAAAATAAAAAATACGGGTTAAATATTTATTGATCAGGTTTCTAATGGCCCATTTACCTAAAATCATGCAATCACCCCATTGCTCAATTTATAAAGTGCTTAATTAAAACACAAATGGTTGTTTAGGTGGCGATTAGTTTCGCGCCTTAACAGTAACCTTCAGGACTAGAAATTGAAAACCGGTTCAAATAACATTTTAAATTATTTTTGGTAAACGATATGCACTTATAACGAAGTTACTTAATTCCCGTTACTCTTTTCATTACTGTTATTTAATATTTGAAAATTCAATTATATTAATTATATCCCGCCTGGCAACGGATCGCAATTTAAATTAAAATTATGGTGAAGGTAACCTTTGTTCGAATATCGGATCAATCAACTAAACGGGCACATTCCGAAAACCTATCGTATACTACGACTCAATTGATTCTCTTCAGTTCGAGTTCGACCCGAGATCCAGCTCCTGTACGGGTTCAATGAGTTTTAGAGAGAGGTCGAGTTGAAAGAGGGAAACAAAGTTCAGTCGACCGCAAGTCAATGCACAAGACAGAGACGCTTAGTCGTGCCTGTACCGTCCGACCGGACCAGAGTGCAACGTCACCAAGTAGGAACCTGATAAAAGTGTATCACCAATGATGCTAACATAGTTAGCGAAACGTGCGTAGAATAAAATATATCCACTCAAAATGCTGATTTTACAAAAATTTAGTACAAATTCATATTGGAAAGACAGACATTTTTTAATAAAATCAAAATAGGAACCAACAAAAATTAAATTAAACCTAAGTATAAAGAAATAATTTACCTCATGTTCAATGGTAATAGTTATTTTAATTCGGAAGAACCTTTTAATTTTAAAGGTGCGGCATCTCACCCGGATTTACCTTACTAAAGACGTTTCACACTAGGCAAAAAATCTGCAGGAGGATTTTCTGGATCCATTTCTATTCGCATTAATTACCAATCTGGGCGGATAAAATCTTTTTCTGTAAAGTGTTGAGTATTTTTTATGAATGGCATTCTTCGTTTTTCTACTACTGCAACCATTTACACACCAATTTCTTTTGTTTGTCGCCATTGTACAGTCAAATATTATTGAAATAACTTAATTAAAATACAATTTATAAAATAATCAGCGAAATCCAATTTTTAAAAACGACAAAACAAATTTATCATAAGTAAAAACACTCAAGCTTTTTTTATAGGATAAATTTCTGTTTGTAACGAAAAAGTTTGTCAATCAGTAATTTTACGAGAAAACTGATATGGAAAAATCGTGAGACCGAAGGTCGGGCGATTTTGCCAAATGTCAAGTTTTTCGAGCAAAATTACTGATGGAAAAATTTTGAGTTCAAAAAAAATTTATCCTTGAAAAAACCTTGAGTAAGATAAATTAACGACAGAATTTCCGCCTAGTGGGAATCCATCTTAATATTATATATTTCTCGATTCGACACTGTTTTGTTCTTGAATATAGTATAATGGGTAGTAAGTTGAAATGGATAAAAATGATATAAAAAAAACGTATTTAGGAAAATAAATGATCACTATCAATTTTAATTGTGTTATTTTAGCTTTATCGAGGGCCCTGGGCGTCTGGCTTTCATCGTGCCGATCTTTTTGTAGACACGTTTTTTTTTATTGGCGGATTATTAGTAACTTACACAATTATGGAAATAATTGATAAAGGATCGTTCAATCCTTTGATGCTGATTATAAATAGATATTTAAGGTAATAAAATACATACATACGTAAAAAGCAATACATAAATATTATCATTATTTTATTTTTGATTTTTATAGGTTAACTCCAGTCTATGCTTTCGTAATATTTTTCCACGCCTCAATATTATATCACACTGGAACGGGACCTTTATGGGATCTAATGATAGGACAAGAAAGATCCGACTGCAGAACTAACTGGTGGACCGGGATACTTTATATATCAAACTTAGTGAATTCCGATCATATGGTAAGATGTAAGAGACTAACTTTAATTTAACACTGTTTCATAAAATAAACTGTATGAAACGATCTATAGTCGAAAAAATTGACCTTTCACCTTAATAATAAAGGGCCATCCACAAGATACGTCACTTGGAATTTTACCTTCTTGGGCCCCTCCCACCCCCAACATGACGCTAATAAATATTACGTCACAAAAGCTAGCGCCCCCCCTAGAAACGATTTCTCTCCCTATTGTGACACATAAGTAAATATGTGAATTTAATCTAAAACATTATTTTTTGACTACCCATATGTTTATTTATAGATTTTTTATCGTATGAAAAAATTTTAAAAATTGTCAAGTTAGGAAAAAAATTAAAATAAAATTGATGATTTGCGTCCAGTTCTTTAGACCTCTTGTCATATTTCTTCACGCTAAGCAATACCCCTCCCTCACCCTTATTTGCGAACGTATTTTATGAGGAAAATTGCGAATGTTAACAAATGACAAAGCAAAAAAAAAGAGCAACACCGCAAAGTTCAATAGTTTAGGGTGCATATTTTAGATCCAAATATATACTGAACGCTCAATACAAAAATTTTTCCGGCAAAAAATTGGGTCCATTTCCGCAAAAAGTATGATTTATTTTCTTAATTCAATTTTATTTATTTTTATATCATTTTACTTCAACTTATTTGTTTAACTGGTGCCTAATTCGATACCCAGGCAATTTAGGAAGTCAATAGTGAGTCGCAAAATATAGTATCCGGTTTGCTTAGCTAAATTTTTTTTTCTTTATCAAAAAATAATGAGTTACAAAATATATAGTAACCGATCTGTAATTTCCTTTCGTTTATTTTATTCTTAAAAAAATACAAAAACAGTGATCTGTGCAATACACAAATCTCAAATTTAATAATTTAAGTAATTAATCGAAAAAATAAAGCATTTCGTACCCGAAATTTCGGCAGATTTTAATGAAACGTGGTAAATTTTACTTGTAGAAGCATACATAAAATTTGTGACGTATTTTAATCACTTTAATCATGTAGTGCATGAAAAAAAATGCATTTTCTTGAGACTATTAAAAATAATCATTATATTGCTAATAATTAACAAATTGAAGCTAAATTGGTTACTCAGGGTTTTTGGGGTCGCTGAACACGAATATGATATTGAAAAATTGCCTGGAGGTACCTGATGACCATGTGCTCATCTACAGATCTTTATTGTTTTGTACAAAAATCGTGATCTGAAGGTTTTCAAGGTCACTAAACACGAATATGATATCGAAAGGGCGACTTGCTTAAAGGCTACGTGAATTTTAATTTTATTTTTAATTATTTAATATTTATTGTATAATAATAAATAAACAATTATATGATATAATAATTGATTATAATAATTGATTAATTAATTTCTTGGCAAATAACAAATAAATTCATTAATTCAATTAATTACTTAAATTTTGATGTTTTATTCGTGATTTATACATAATAAAAAAAAATCTTAAGAAAAATTCCTGTGGATTAGCATCTTAACCACCCCTAGCGACCCCAAAAAAATCAAATGAACCAATTTGGCTTTATTTTGTTAATTATGAGCGGCATAATGAACTTTTTTAATAGTCTTAAGAAAATGCAATAAAAAAATGCAATTTTTTGAGTAAAATGCACCATGTTTCATTAAAATCGGCCTTACTATCAAAATTGTCGGTAACATTTTTTAATTTAGTGTTAAATTTTTTCGACTAAAGGCTTATTAAAAAAAAGACTAGGTTTGTCTAATTGGCTAAATAGTCAATTAGGTACTTAGACGTTGAACAAATAAGAGCAAATAAATGACATAAATAACATGGTATCGGTCTATGCACATTAAAATTTTTAATAAATCATATTTTTTTTACTAATAGATCCAGAAAATTTTGGCAATTTTCGTATCATTCCTTATTAGGATAAACATTTGTGTAAAAATAAAATCGTAAAAAGCAGATATTTAGATAAGGCAATATTACAAAAAAAGTGCAAGATTGGTTTACTTAGTGATATTTTATGTTTTTTATATGTTCCATGGCACCATATTAATCGACAAAAAAAATTAATATAATGTAGGTTGTCACCCTAACTAGATTTTTTCCCAATTTTTTTGTATTGATATTCTAAACCGTCTAAACCCAAATAACATTCATCCTAAATTACCACTTTGCACGGGTGATGGTTGATTAGCCACTGTCAATTTGTGAAAAAAGTCTTGGGATTAGAATTGGAAATACTATTTATTTATAAAAGAAACAATTAACTATCATTTCTTGCGAACTTATATTGATATTAATAATTTGTAATTAAAACATTTCAAAACAATAATAGAAAACTAACATAAAATGTACTTACCAAATTCAAAGATGTTAATTACACAAAATAGTTATGTAGATAAATGAAATTATCGAATTTACTTTGCTTTTGTTCACTGACCGACCAAAATTAAAAAAAAACGATTTCTTCACGCATACACCAAAAATTTAAATTTTTAAACAATTTCACTGCAAATTTAACTTTTTAAACACTTTTACGTAAAGTTTCATGGGGTTTATTATTAATTCATTGTCTAAAATGTAATATCCGCGGCTTTTTTTCATCTTTAACCTAACTAATTCATCTTCTTTATTGAAAATGTCCTCAGCCGTTGTGCACGAACAGTAACAGGAATTTTTGGGGTATATAAAGTGAGCTTTTGCTATTTTTGAATGTTAGTTATTTTAAAATTGTATATTATTTCAATGTTTTTACTTTTTTAGTGTATGATCCAATCATGGTTTTTACCCTGTGACTTTCACTACTTTTTGCTGGCTCTTATACTGGTTTATGTGTTACATAAGAATAAAACTGTTGGTTTTACTGCGATTATTTTATGTTGTTTGGTAACAATGAGCAGTTTATTCTATCTTATATATGCTAATAAAAGACCACCATTTCTACGATTTTTACCAAACTTTCTTGCTAATGCCAAAGCCTATTTTGACTTCGAAATGATTTACATTCGAACTTATACAAGAGGACTGCCATACTTTGTGGGGATGGGAGCAGGATACATGTTTTACACAATGAAAGGAACTGATTACAGGATATCTAAGGTAAGAAATTATTCTAGTCAAAGGAAGTATTGGTAAATCTGAATAACGGAATAATTTTGAATGTGTGTAACAGTAAATTTCTAAGGCCATCGGTCTTGCAGATTAAAAAATTGTTTGCTCAGTTCTAAAGCTTAATCCACACCAGTCCAATACAATACTTTTCGACCTAATCACATCGAGGTTTGTTTGGCTATTATTAATTATAATTTTCAAAATTTTTCGCTGTTTTGGAAAACTAACCATGAATGCGCATTGAAAACAAATAGATTTTATTTCAGTGATAAAACCTTTAATGTAACTAAATTATTGTTTCCTATTTTATTAGGAATGGGAGTATTTCTTTAGCAACTACATTTTTATAAAAACGTATTTTAATTAATTTTCTTCTTTCAGTTCCAATCAAGGATAATTTTATTAATATCATATATTTTAATTCTTACCCTACTACTTACTGGAATCATATACTATTCTCCCTACCATAAATATAATGCTATCGAATCGTCGTTCTATGGAGCATTTAATAGGCTCGGTTGGGGATTAGCAACATTTGGATTTATCTATTCTGTTAGTTTTGGACAACCTGGAATCGTTTACAACTTTCTTACAATGGACATATTCGTTCCATTTAGCAAGTTATCATATTCAGCATATTTATGTCATGTCGGGTTCCAGTTACGCGAAATAGCTAATTCAGCTGATCAGATATATTATGTCATGTTTGACGTAGTAAGTATAAAATTAACTTTAAAATAAATAATATATATTGAATTAAATAATAATTTTTCATTTATCTACTAAAAGAGCGTCTCATATTTTTAATTATACACATTTTACTGATGCCCAAAACTTGGTTAAATTTATATTTTAGAAATCACATTATATAGAAAAATCGATTGAAAGTTCTATTACTCTTTTTTTTCCCGACCCACTTGCGAGAAGGGAAAGTATTGTGAACGAGCCTTAAAAGTTTCTAGATAAAGATGGAAATATCCATTTTGATTAAGACCATTTCCAGATGGAAGTCTGTCTGTCTGTCTGTCTGTATGTATTCTTCCACGATAGAGGCCACACGTTTAATCCGATTGAGTTAAAATTTGGTATATGGGTTTGGGTTACCCGTCGGAAGAACCCATAAGTTTTTGTACGACATCTGTCAAACGGAAGTGTCACTATCAGAATATTGAATATATCAAAATTTGAAACTTTAATATTAAATATCTGAAAAAGTATTCGTGGATATTCGTCGGGAAAGTAGTGGGACACAACCGATTGTTTTGTTTTTGTTTTGACCCTTTTTTCCTTTTTTTTAACTTTTTTTGCCCACTTTTTAAAACTTTTTTTTAGCCTTTTTTGTCTTTTTTTGTTGCTTTTTTATACCTTTTTTTGCTTTTTTTAAAATTCTTTTAGCCTTTTTTACCATTTTTGCCTATCTTTATTTTGGCTTTATTTTGTCTTTTTTTGTTTTTTTTTTACCTTTTTTTCTTTTTTTTTGGCCTTTTTACCCCTTTTCGCCCTGTTTTTTTTTTTTTTTTTTTTTTTTTTATTTTTTTTTTTTTTTTTTTTTTTTTTTTTTTTTTTTTTTTTTTATTTTTTTTTTTTTTTTACTTTTTTGAAGTTTTTGACCTTTTTGCCTTTTTTGTTGCTTTTTTAACCCTCTTTTTCCCTTTTTCAATATTTTTGCCTTTTTTGCTTTTATTTTCATATTATTTTGCTTTTTTCAACTTATTCGTATGTTTTTTTTACTTTTTTTGGCGTATTTTCCTTTTTTCCCTTTTCTTTGTCTTATTTGGCCTTTTTTGGACTTTTTTTTCCCTTTTTCCATTTTTCCTTTCTTTTGCCATTTTTGCCTTATTTTTTCTCTATTTTGCCTTTTTTTAACTTTGTTGGCGTATTTTACTTTTTCCCTTTACTTTTTTAATTTTTTCACTAAATTTTCCTTCTTTTTTGTCCATTTTTTGCATTTTTGGCTTCATTAAGCCTTTTTGTTTTTTTTGTCTGTTTTTCCTTTTTTTGAGTTTTTACCCCTTTTTCCCATGTTTTTTGATTTTTTTTCCCTTCGCCCTTTTTTTGCTTTTTTGAAACTTGTCTTAGTTTTTTTGCTTTTGTTTTACTTTTTTGGCGTATTTTGCATTTTTTTATCTTTACTTTGTCTTATTTGCCATTTTTTTTTGCTTTACTTTACCTTGTTTACTATTGTTACTTTTTGCTTTTTTACCTTTTTTGCCAATTTTTACAAATTGTATTAAGATTCTTATCCTATTTTAGATTTTTGCCTATTTTCACTTATTTTTATTAGTTTTAATTCATGCGGAAATTTAGCAATTCCTTATCTTTTTTTGCCATTTTTTGAAACAATTCATTATCTTATTGGTATTTATAATAACAAGGTGCCATTTTAAGTAATTTTTGTCGTTTTTAGTTTTAATTAATTTTTGTGTATTTTTGCACTGTTTTTTAGCAATTTATTTCATTTTTACAGCATTTTATTTTTCCATTCAGAAATTTTATATTTTGTTATTAAAATAATCTCATTTTGCACAACCCAGCCGGGAAAGTTCTGAGATGACACAGCCGATTTTTTTCCAAAACTATTAATTAAAAAAAAATGGAAAATTTATCGTAGTGATTTGAAATACAATTGCGAAAACAATACCCAAAGAGCACAAGCCGTCTCGAGGACCTTCTATAATAATATAATGTGGCGCAAACTTAAGTAGACAATCTGTATATTTAATTATAAAATTATTTTTCCTGCAATCGCACGTGAACAATATATTTCTTTAACTACAGTTCAATTTATATCAGGTGATGTAACATTGTAAAATAAAAGAAAATCTATTGAACTTGAAGTGTTTCAGGTAGCATTTTAATTATTTTGTACATTGTTGCCATTAAGTTCGGCGCAGATATTTTCAAGGTTGTAGCCCATGAGAAAATCCACTACCTCTACCTGAATGACTTTTTAATTCCTTTTAATGGGTCTTTTCACTAGTTTCTTTTTCCATTTCTTGATCATCGACTCGATTTTATGATACGCCTTAAAAATGGCAATTGAAGTGGTTGCTATAATTTTTTTTTAATTTTTTTTAATTTATCTGATTTAAAATATTTATTTTCGCAACATTTGAGAAACTCATAACAGAAATTTTTGGAGAGATCGTGACATATTTATAAATAAGAAAAAAACATGAATAAATAACCACTGTAAAATATATTTAATATTTTTATGATCTATTTTTGCTAAAAATAATTTCTAGGATTACGAATACTCTAATTAAACTCATTCGTATAAATAATAGTTTTAACCGATTAATATTTTAGGGATTAACCTATTTAAAGGATGTTATTTGGGCATTCATAATCGCTCTTATATTGTACCTGATGGTAGAAGAACCATTTCGAAAAATTATGAGAATCATTTTGATTAAGGAAAAGAAGACGGACATTTGTCAAAATTTACCTCAAGTAATAGAAATGAAATTGGAAAATTCCAAAATGTAAATAGAAGAAAATTGATTAAAATAATAAATAATAAAAAAGAAGTTTTAAGAGTTTTATTTTATTTTCCAATTTGTTATACTTAAGTCTTCTTTTATGGTTTTATATCTTTTTTTTTAAATTTTCATTTTAATAAATTAAAATAATAAACTTTCCAATCGTAGATATATAATTAATTCCATTATGTATTTTTATGATAATATAAATTTTTTTAGTGACATTCAATTACAATTAAAGACGTCTCTCTCTTTATTATTCTTTTTTTTTACCCAAATTGAAATTTTTCTTACTTGATTAATTAAAATAAATTTTATATATCATTTCCAATTTTTTTTATTTTCATAATAATAATAATGAAATAATGATGTGCTCAAAAATTAACATAACTATTTATATTTCACAATTGTTGATTTAGAATAACTTATATACCAATTCTTTAAACTCAAACCTTTTTTAACAATAAACTATGTTTATAACATTCAAAATAACATAAAATTATTTATGTTATTCAAACTTTTTAACAATTAAATAACAATAAATATAAAGATAAATTTATCCTGAAATATCGATATATAAATTGCCATATCCATTTTCCTTTTCCTTTCAGTTTACATCTTCCCTCGGTCTCTTTCTGATTCGTAATTTTTTTATAAATTCGTTTACAACTCATTTTATCTCAATTTTCAGTGTGATATTCACAGATAATGTATCTTAGAAATCGTTCTCTATTTATCAAGTCTCTTTAGTAATTACAACTTTGGACTCGTGCTTCATTTGGATTTTGTTCATCTATCTAAGTACAGGATTCATATATTTTCTATTTTTTTTAACTAACTAATGATACCACGTCAAGTTGCATAAGTTTCAGATGATCTATCCTAGTATTAATTTCCAATAAAAACCCCTATGCTAAAATATTTTTCCATACAGCTTTCTCTTGTTCACAACAACGCGTCAATACTTCCTTTTGAAACCGAATTAGCTGTCCGAAAGACCATTTATTGCCTCTGGACAGTCCCTTTTTAATCAATACTCCGTAAAGTTTTATTATATCTTTATATTACACCGACGTTTATATTCTTTGATTTTTCTTATCAAGACCACCCCCACCCTCTGTTTACAATATTATGAAATATTGTTGTTATCTTTTACTTAAACCAAACCAAACTGAAGGAACTCTTTCTTTCGGTTACTTCTTTTGTTATTTAATTTCTGACATAAATAGAAACGCTTTTTGTCCTCTGAATAAATATGAATTAAGAACTCATATCAACCCTCTTCAGTTCGAAGGACCAGTATCTGACTAGCACAACAGACACAAAAGAATCGATTTGATTTATTTTTAATGGTTATTTTATCACCAATTTAATGAATCAAAATATAGATTGCATTTAGGAACACAATGTGTAGAGCATAGATCTAACGTCATTAAACTTAAATAAACATTATTAACACTTGTTACTAATTTGAAATCTCAGATGTTATAAATATTAGGGTGCGGTCTTAACTTGCATTTTAATGTGAAAAGCTCTCGCCGGGAGACAACTATTCTCATCTACAATCTAGAAGCTAATAATCATGATCTGTAGTCGCATTTTTTATTTGTGATGGACTATTCCATATTCAGATGCAACTGTACTCGTCGCTCTCTATGAGAATGATATATAGAAAGAGATGAGTGTTAGTTTCAACGGTTCTTTTCTAGAAATAATTTTTTTGGTAAAGCTGTACCGTTTTACATTACCGATAAATGATGTAGACAAAATTTTGATAAAATGTGTTGATTTGGAATCTATTTTTATGGTACATTGTGATTAAAAGTATGAACCGAAATGAGAAACATTAATTTTAAAAGAAATAGAAATTAGTTTGTAAATTCTGCATAACTTTCCAGTGAAATTTATCCACCCTCCAACATTTTCACTTTCGCAGAACGTTTTCAATATTTCATATTCTTTAAAAAAGTTTTTTATTATTAATAATGAGGGCGATTAGGAATTTATAAAATAAGATAGCAGGAAAATTTGAGTCCAAAAAAAATTTCTGTCGACAGGAGTGAGGGTATATTTGTGTTGTGTAAATTTAAGAAATTTTCATCCTTTCCCACCCCACGATATGGTCGGATCGAAAAAAGTTTCAAGCAAATTAATTTTATAATAATTAGGACATGAATCAAGTATCATGACCAGTTTTACTACCGTAGGTCGGATGAAAAAAACATTCAAAAAAATTAATTTTATAATAATTAGGACCTGAAAAATAAATAAAAAATGTAGAATTTGATTGATTTAATTGCTCCGAACCTCGCTGCGCTCGGCTCGGAGTGGATGATGTACAAATTAATAATTCCACACCATCCGAGTCGAGCGCAGCGAGGTTCGGAGCAATTAAATCGATCAACAAATAAATATCTTTATAACGGGTAAATAAATGGATTGACTGTATAAGTTTTCTTTTTGTTGCATTGAAAATAAAATTAATATTGTATAAAAAAATATTTTTTAAGTTACATTTGTTGCTCCAAATAAAACCGTTATAACAATAGCTCCATTCTTGAAATTTAGTAGAAAAAATAGAAGATAATTAAAAGAAAATAATTCTTGTGTTTGTTCTCGTTCGACTTCGTTGTTGCCTGACACCGAAAATTTTTACTTTTGTAATCAGGATCACATAAAATACTAGAATTAATATTTCTGAATTCGCTAGAAATACATCTGGAATCTTTCAACCGGTTTTATTTTCTGTTATCCTAATAACAAAAATCCGAAAAACGACATGAACACAAAGTTTAGAAAAGAAAAAGAAGAAAGTGCTACTTGATACGAAAAACAAATCAGTAAATCTGGAATTACTATATTTATTAAATAAATTTTTTAATTATTCGTTTATAAAAAAATAGAGATTTCTGTTCTTATTTATCACTTCAAATATTATTTATAAATATAATAAAAATCATAGGTCCAGGAATCTAGTTTATGACCTCTTTCAATATTGTCAAAAATGGTGGATATATGAATTTTTTAAAATTTAAACCCCATCCAATTTCCATCCCCTTAGAGGTAGAATATCTAATTGCGATACGTAACGAATTACTAACGCAAAGAATTTTTATTACTAAATTTTTTGTAGATTGGACACAAATTGCCACCTCTATCTGCCACTTTTGATACTCTATCTCAATTTAGGAGTGGGTTTAGATTTAAATAATAAAAAAAATCATAAAATTTAACAAAAGAAATTGAGAATAATAAAATTTAGTGACCTGCTATTTTCGTCTTCTTTTTTGACGTTAATTTTGAATACTACCTCTTCTAACTTCTTAATTTTTCTATTATATTTCTAACTTACTTTCTTATATTTCTTTGTCCCCTAGTCGTTTTTTATAATAAACCTTTTTTATTTAATTTTCACATATCTTTATTATATCATTTAAAAATAATAGCTTTGACAAATCGTATATCCAAAAAAAATATGACTTTTCTTATTATTTTTTTGTCTCTAATGAATTCTGACACTTTTTTTTTAAATCCTTGATTCTTAAAATTTATCACAATTTTTTTTAATACTGAATGCTTTTAATTTTCTAAGTTAAATTTTAAATAATTACTTTTCCAAATAAAAATTTTATATTTAGTAAAATTTCTTAAGACTCCTTTATATACTCAAATTTGTTGATTAAAAATATTGTTTCTCTATAAAAACCTTTCAAGTAAAATTTTCGGAACACAACACTTATTTATAATAATAATATAAAATTAACTTCTATAACTCATACCAAATGATTTCATTATAATATATACATATACCGATAATTGATTTGCTGATTCTTATTCTCCAGTTCATAAACGGCGGAGCGCCTCTATTCCCGGGTCTGGGTCCCGTCATTGAATCGATTACAATAGGTAGATTGTGGAAATCTACCTAATAGGGGATGGAGCGCATTGAAGGTTTATTAATTATAACACCGGAAAGTAATGAGTAAAAATTGTATTGAATAAGAATTTAGATTTGACGATTTAAGAAAAAAAATAGTAAATCCAGATTAAAATAAGGTATTTCGGTATTATTATAATATTAATCTTTTTTACCTATAAAATCGAAATATGATTTATCAAACCAATTATATTAATTATGTCGTTTTTCTTATTTAATATGATATTAGTTAATTAAAATACTAATTGATTAATATAAAAAATCAATTAACGTAGTTATTAATGTCTAATTTTTTAATTAATGGGTTTCTGTTAATTAATTAGCCCATTGTTAATTATTTTCGTTATAATTTAATTTAAACTAACACTGAAAAAATATTTTCTTAAAATGCAGAAATTTCATCTTAATTTTTAAACGAATAAATAGATTTTGAAAAAAATTAAAGTGAAAATACCACCATTTGAGATGCGTTTGGTAAAAAAATTTTGTGCCTCATTTAAAAACTTTGAAAATTTGTTTTCGACTTTCATTTTTTAACAGTAGAGTTGATTAGTAGGGAATTCCTTGTAGTAAGATATAAATATTTTTTTATTTGACTCAACTATCTATATAGAAACAAAAGGATGAAGGATGAATGATCACCGATCAAAGATGAAGGATCAAGGATGAAAGATAAACAATCAATGATCAAGGATGGAGGATCAAGGATGAAGGATCAATGATCAAGGATGTAGGTTCAAGGATGAAGAATCAAGGATGAAGGATCAAGGATGAAGGATGAAGGATCAAGGATCAAGGATCAAGGATGAAGGATCAATGATCAAGGATGTAGGATCAAGGATGAAGAATCAAGGATGAAGGATCAAGGATCAAGGATGAAGAATGAATGAAAATTGTAAAAAACAAAACATGTGTGGGGTTTTAAACCCTAACCCGCTTTGGCTGCGCCACTGCATTTCGAGAACGATTTATTGTCACCATTTTTTACGTTATAACAATTTAAATCTATATTAATTATGCTGAATCAATTTCATTAATTTATTCATTAAAAGAAGCTAAAGTGTTTGAGAACTTCTAAACTAATTTATTTTATTCTAATAGATGAATATAAAATTTATGGTTGTTTTTTTTTTCATTAATTTTTACTTAAAAAATATTTGTATCAAAATTTAATTTTTCTTAAGCGATAATCCATAGTTTTAAAAATTTATTTTTATCAGAGTACCGTGATTAAATCTTATATAAGTGAAGCTCGGCGTAACTTCTAGCCAGTAGGCGGTCAAAATGTTTTTCGCGTTGGTATTTCTTACTGCGTTCATACATTCGAGTAAGTTTTTAATAAGCTTTAACGCAAAAGAAATACAAAATGGAAGGATGAATCGATATTTGGTGATGTATAAAACTTTTTGCAGGATATGAAAATTACATGTTTTTTATTTATTTAGTTTTTCACTATTCTAAATCCTGATTTTTTGTTTAGGAATTAGCAATAAATACCTACAATGCCTGTAGAAACAGGAAAAACAATGATCAGATATAAAAATATAAGGTGGCCATTTTACCTAACACTTTAGGTATTACAGTTTTTTAATTAAAAATGAAACGCATCAAATCTCACACTATATATTTATCATATGTAGACCATGTTTTTATTTATTTATCAGGTAAGTTATTTAGAAGAAAAGTGTTAAGGGATATATGCAGTATGTCTGCTTAAGTAGGAATTATATGGAAAACTTGTTTATTATTATTTTTAAGGAAAAAAGTTATTTTACTTAAAAAGTTTTAAAATGCAACCATCAGTTATTAATTTTTTTTAGTCGTAAACGAGGTTTGTCAAAAAATGTAATTTCTGATTGTAAGTACCCTTATTTTTGACAATATTGAAATTTGTTATAATGAAAAGTAAATCAGAATTGAAAACTACGTTTAGATATATGTATTTTTTTATTTTTTCGAAACTTTCCTTTACAATTAGTCGAGACAATGAAACAAAAAAGTTCGGAATTTTTCGTACCAAGACGGATCTGAATGCGGTTTATTTGCATTCGCTTCCAAACATTTTTTTTAAAAAAATGTCCCCACTTTTTATCTTATACAAACCGGAAATTGCATTGCTGCAGCCAAAAATGCATTTTTTGAGACAGCTTTTGGAAGATAAAGAACTTTGTAAATAAGAGTCAGAACAGGCCCAAATCGGGTTCCAGTGGGTTTTTTAGGTCTCGGATCACAATTATGATGTTCTAATTGACGCACAGCCGACCTGGACCTCAGGGAATCCAATGATAATCATCTCAATAGGACTTTCCCAAAATTCACGCGGGGAAGGAGATAAACTCGTTTCCAGAGAGCTATTGGGACGATAAATTCAAATATAACATGGGCGAATACCCCCCGGACACCTGGTGTGCCGGAACCTCTACCTGGACGTTATTCCCGAGAATATTCCTGACAAGATCACCAAAAACAACCCGAAAATTATTGTGGGAGCGTTTTTTTGGCGCTGAATCCAGATTTCAGGTCGAAAACGATCCTTCCAACACCTGGTACACCAGAACATCGGCCTAAATATTGTCTCCAAGGGTTTTTCTCACACAATCGAAGACGAAAAAACCCAGAATCGTTATGAGGGGATTTTTGAGGCGCTGAATCAGAATTTCCCGTCGAAAACGACCCTCCCAACATTTGGTGCACCGGAACCTGTATCTTGACATTGATTTCATTCCCATGAATGTTAACCTAACCTGATGTTTTAGAGACGGACGTCAATACCGTTAATTAAATTATATGAGGAGATATTTTATATTACTTTTTCGAGGGCCTCAGGTAAGAGTTACACATCAATACATCAATGTATGTGTGAAATTATGGGACGATTTTCGGTTAGTCTTTTGCGATCGTACCTGGAGACGACGTTCAGGTCGAGGTTCCGGTGTACCAGATGTTGGGATTGTCGTTTTCGACGTGAAATTCGGATTTAGCGCCCCAAAAAACCTCCATAACGATTTTGGGTTCGTCTTCTTCGATTGTGTGAGGATAACTCTCGAAGACGACGTTCAGGACCAGGTTCCGGTGTACTAGGTGTTCGGGGGATCGTTTTCGACGTGAAATTTGGATTAAGCGCCCAAAAAGACGCCCCCACAATGATTTTCGGGTTGTTTTTGGTGATCTGGTCAGGAAAATTCTCAAGGATGACATCCACGTCTAGGTTCGGTCGCACCAGGTGTCCGAGGGGTATTCGCCGATGCCACATTTGAATTCAGCGACCCAAAATTCCGCCGGGCGAAGAGTTTCTCTCCTTCCCCGCGTGATTTTCGGCAGAGTCCCACGCAGATGACGTTCATCGGAGTTCCTGAGCTCCAGGTCGGCTGTGCGTCAATTAGAACATCATAATTGTGATCCAAGACCTAAAAAACCCAATGGAACCCGATTTTGGCCTGTTCTGACTCTTATTTACAAAGTTCTTTATCTTCCAAAAGCCGTCTCAAAAAATGCATTTGTTGAATGCATTTTTGGCTGCAGTAATGCAATTTCCGGTTTGCATAAGATAAAAGGGAGGGACATTTTTTTCAAAAAATTTTTGGAAAACCGCATTCCGCTCCGTCTTAGTCCGAAAAATTCCGAAATTTTTTCCTTTTTAGTGCTTTATTGCCTCGACTAAATGAATTATTTTGTTTTAGAGCGAAATTTGACGATATCTAGTTTTCGATTTTAAATATTTTTTTAAAATAATTTTTAACTTTGTCAAAAATAAAGGTTTGGTCAAAATTCACATTTTTTTTGACAAATATTGATATTACTAAAAACAATTGATACAAATATGACGGTTGTATTTTGGCTTTTGGACCGTACTCATACTTGATGAAAATAACTTTTTTCCTTAAAATTAATAATAAAATGTTTCCATATGATTTCAACTTGAGAAAACCTACTATATAAAGCCTTAAAGTGTTCCTGTGAAACAAGTGATTGCATTTTAGAATTAATTTTTTATTCAGTAAATGTCAATGAAGTTGTATTATTTTAAAGAGGTAAGTACAGAAAATTATTATTTACAAGATGAAATCTAACTTGGTCAGTAAATAAATTTATAAAAAAAAAATTAATTAATGTAACTAATCCTACAGCCAAACAGACGGTCAAAGCATGTACAAACAGAAAAACTTACTACTCATCATTAGGTAAGAAAAATAGCAAATGAAGAGTAGCTGAATCCATGACAATCCTTCCCCCGACAATCCTTCCCACTTCCAAAATAATCCTTCACACTTCCAAGACAATCCTTCCCAACGATAATCCTTATGGCTGCTCTCGTGGCACGATAATCCTTCCCGGACAATTCTTCCCTACGACAATCCTTCTCCATGATAAATCTTCCCAATAACAAACTAGTCATTATTTTTATCTATTTAAAAAAAAAGGATGAAACTGTCTTCGTAGAATTATAAATATTGGGAAATATCCAACAAGTATATTGGAATATTTTTCATATAAAAATTTTTGTAAATATACATTAAGGTCAGAAATGGAACCTTTTGACAACTAATGTGAAAATTTTACCTCTAAATTGTTGTGGCAAATCTAAGTATCAATTATTGTTTGAAAAAGGATAGTACTGGAAGGATTTTCTGGGGAAGGATTGTCGCGAGGAAGAATTATCGTGGAGAAGTATTGTCACGTGGCGAAGGATTGTCCGGGAAGATTTGTCTGACAAACGTGTCAGTATAATAACGTAACCTAATTATTTATATCCAATTTGGTTAAAGGTGAGTTCTCGTTTTTTTGTAAAATTTTCAAAATTTATTTGGTAACCTTATAATTATTGTTTAGGTAAGTTTATAATATTGCATATTTTTCATCTTACAACTTTCTTATAATCAAAAACTTGACTTCAGTAAAACAATGCTTATAGGTAAGTCAAATGAACGTAACTTGAATGACTCGACTTGGCAACGTGGCACTTGGATATTGAGGAGGGTGGGCTTTTAATATATTTTAAAATTAAAATGGCATTATTTTAAAATATGATTAATATTGGCAATACCGCGAATAATTAACTGTGTATATGCTCTTCATTTTTATATGCTAAAATTCCGATTTGTGAATGTAGACCATTCTCTTTTATTTATTTAATTGTTATGGTGAATTTTCGTTACATCTTGTGATAACGAAATCAGCAATATTTAATTTTGTCATTTGATTATTTTGGAAATGGCACTTTAGAATGTTGTATATCAAAAAATCTCTTGTTTATCAATAGTTATTTTTTATATAAGAAACCGATAAATCTAATTTGTTTTTCTCGCCTTCTAGTGGCGAAACCACCACAAAAACCATCTGTGCAATGTCATCGAAACTTTTGGAATCGATCACACTGACAGACATTGATATTAAGATCTATGACACCGCAAAACATTCTAAAGTTTCATTTCCAAAATATTTAAACGTTAAAATGACAAAAGGAAATATTAGTAGCGCGTGTGAGTCGGACGAACATGGAAATATTTTCAGCCGGAACAAGAGTACCTCCTCCTCCCATTTTTGAGGATTTTGAACACGATGGGTATATTAGAATTTCTCTTTGGGGTTGCGTAATCCCTCAAAACGACCAAAAGCCACACCCCAGAGGGATTAAACGCGCTTTAAGAAGTTTCCCTGCAAATAAACACAATTTTCCACCGTTTTCAAGGATGCTGGGCACGGTGCTAGTGTTGGATATCACGTCCGATCCCTGCCAACCCCTCCACCGATCAATATTCGCCGCCGAGACGATGATTTTTTGTTTTCGGCATTTCAGCGGCAAATATATTCCTCTCCGATATAATGGTGGCTGTACACGCTTCACTCTCGACGCGCGTAAATTTAAATATGCAGGGTCCGTAAAAAAAGGAGATGAAGTGGTTGATGGGAATTACAGGGATTGGAGAATCACCCTCTCGGGGCGAGTATTGGTTGCTGGAGGGGTTGGCAGGGTTCGGACGCGATATCCAACACCACCACCTTGCTAAGCATCCTCCAAAATGGCGAGGAATATGTTTCCCGCTGATATTTAAAAAGATAAAAAATTCACCCCTTTCTGGGACAAATATTAACCGATGGAGGGGTTGGAACACCACCAGCGTGCTCAGCATCCTCGAAAACAGAGGAAATTGTGTTTATCTGCAGGGAAAAGTCTAGGGGTAGTTTTTTTGCCGTTTTAAGGGATTGCGCAACTCCAAAGAGAAATTCTAACGCCAACATCGTATTCAGCATCATCGAAAACGGAGCGAGGAGGTACTCCTGTTCCGGCTGAAAATATTTCAATTTTTCGGCCTTTTTTCCGACTCACACATTGCCGATTTTGTTATCACAACATGTAACAATTAAATAAATAAGAAAGAGTTATTTAAGGGAGTAATATTATCTCCATAATTTTGAGGATATAATCCATGAGGAGAGAAAACGCGTGATTGCATGATCTCATCGGTTTTGTCCGAGGGGACAAAGTCGGAAAGATTAAGGTGTAGGTTCATGAACGATGGTAAGGGATTCCTCATCACAAACAGATAATTAATAAATATTTTTCTTTGAACTGATTTTTTGACAGACAAGCAAGGAAGATATGTGGAGTGACTAATCGCACGAAGATAGTACAAGTACAAGAGGAGCAGCCGTATCTCATCAGGGTAAAGCAGTGAGCTGAGGAATCATTTATTGGAGGACTAATAATGTAGATTTTTCATTAAATTTACTTTTGACTGACAAACAGATGAATCAAATGGGGTAAAGATATGAAATAATCTTTGAATTTGAAATTTTTATTTTGCACTCACAATAAAGATAATGATAAAGGGTAGGTAAAATATTGCACATCACTCACATAGTACATTCTCTTATTTTAGTGGTAATGTATTAGATGAATTGTTAATAATTTAAATTTTTCTTTTAAATACCTTTTAAAAGGGACCAACAGGGAAGATGAACGACAGACTAACCACTTCACATTGGCTGAAAAACCTCATGAGGCATATAAGGAGCAGGAGAAGAAATATTTCTTGAAAATAGAAAAAAATTGACGAATCATCTGTAGGTGTGTTTTTTATATATATGAAACAGTCCTGGAATTCAAAAACTACTAAATTGTCCAAATTCGGGATTTAGTAATGAAATGTTTTTTTCACATTTTCATGCACTTAAAATTCAAAATTATTTATTTGTTTTTGCTACAGTTGGCCATTTTAGATTTTTTTAAATGCAAATATGATGATTTTTGTAGCAAACTCGACGTATCATATCATTATTGTTACTAGTTTTTCAGTTATTTTATGAAATCCGTTCAAGTACTAAAAATATTAAAAATTTTGGAAGCAGCCCTGTAATACAAAAACGTTACAAAAAAATCATTCAAATTGGGGATTTAGTAATTAGATGTACCTATTTGCCTTGTGACAATAAATTCCGAATTAGGACAATTTATCTTTAATAGTTTTTGAATTCCAGGACCGTTTCCAGACTTTTGAGTAGATTATATATAATACTGTACTGATGTTCCGTATATTTCACTGATACCCGAGGAATGTAGTTAATCTAGATAAAATGAAACATTTATAAAGCTAAATCCATAAGCTTATCCGTATCTCAAATGTGGTCCACTGTTCAATACATGAAATAAAATATTATCATGAAATTTAGGGAACGGCAACTAGTTTCGGCTTACAAGCCATCTTCGGTACAAACTAGTTCGCTCCGGCGGTCAGATTTTAATCCCCGACCCGAAAACATGACAAGTAAGTTCGCTCCGGCACTAAATTTTATGAGGGGTGATTGGGTTTACCTGGAAGGTCGCTCAGTTAAAAAGTAACTATTAGAGTCAATATACTTTTTTTTCAGGTGGCGACGAATATTACAGAGTCTTGGATTGGCCTCAGAGTATTCCAAAAATTCCGATATTGGAAATTACCTAACATATAATTTTGGGCTACCATTTTTGAACCCAGAATCAAAATAATCGACAACTGACTGAGTGTAATATCCGTACATTAGTAGTCTTAATGTAAATGTAAGAAAACAAATCTAATACTGTTATAACTATTATATTTCAAGAACATACAATAAACCAACTACTAATCTTAGTCATCTTCTTCCATCTTATTTTAGTTGTCATTGTCAACCCTATCAACGGTCATCGCCACAGGATTGCCAACTCAATACTAATATAAAACATAACAGTTCCTCTCTTACTTATATTACAAAAAGTCCTTAAAGATCTGAAGACGTCTCTAGGTTTACGAAGTCACTGACTACGCCTCACGACATTACTAGATGATGTGGAAGGCGTAATCTGCGGCTTGGTCGGACTTTTGGAGATTCTCTTTTTGTTTTTCAATATTTAATTGAGTGTTCTGAGAAGTCTCCTTAAGAATCAAACCGCCACCTTTACGTAATTCATTATCACCTGATATATCTGAAAGATTTACTGTCAGTAGATAGAACGTCCTTTAACTTTAAAGACTTTTACTGTCAGTAGATAGAACGTCCTTTAACTTTAAAGATTCAATAACTAAAGGTGATGACGTTTAGAATAAAATTTAACAAGTTGATTTCTTGTACAATTGTCACAATCTAAACGTCATTGTCGTTAGTTACAGAACCGTTAAAGTTAAAGGACGTTCTATCTACTGACAATCAGTAAGTAAAGGCAATGACGTTTAGAATAAAACTTTACAAGTTGATTTCTTAGACAATTGTCACATTCTAAACGTCATTGTCATTAGTTATAGAACCGTTAAAGTTAAAGAACGTTCTATCTACTGACAGTATGTCTTGTATTATTTGGAAGCATGGCTTCTAGGTTCATCTGAGGAGGGATTAATGGAGAATCTGGATTTATCTTTTTTAAGTTATTTACATGTTTATATACATGATTTGACCATTAACATTTACCAATTTTCCATTTTTCTGAACCTAATTTCCCCACCATAACTTTTTCGCCATTTAATAAAACCACCGGTTGTTCCTTATCAAATATTTTTTTGGAATTAATTGTTCCTTTCCTTGGTTTTAACAAATCTAGATGTGTTTTGGTTTAACTTTAAACATTTCATTTGGACCTTATTAGGTGCTTGTACAAGGTGACTTTCTATATTTAAATAAAAAATTAAAAATCTGCTGTTCAAGGGACAAAGTAGGATTTTCTAACAAATACACATTCCATGATTTTTTACAGATTGCACAAAACGTTCGGCCAACCCATTAGATTGGGGGTGATAAGGCCATTAAACCTTATTATTACATCATTATGTTAATTGTTAAAAATTTTCCAAATGTTTTCAACCAATTTATGGTATGCACTTTGTTTTTTATTATTGTTAACCCAGGTTATCGAAATGTATATCTTTTAGGCCTGAAGATGGCTTGTAAGTCGATTTTTTTTATATATATCAGTGACGCTTAAATCCGGATTTTCAGACTATTGCATTGACTTCCGGTTGCCATATTGGAAAACGCGAATGACTCCACATCTTTCATTTTTAATTAGGGTTTTACGTTATGAGGGCATTATTTATGGAGGTTATATGCATTCAAAAGTGTTTTTGAGACAAACTGTCAAAAAATTTTTGACCTTAAATACCTGCAAATTTATTGTAGTATACACATCTCTAATTAGTACTAACAAAGAAGGGTTCTCAGCAGTTCCGATTTTTACATACCTTATGTTGAGGGTGACACAAAAGAGACAATTTTTTTTCGTTGGATTTTAAACGGTTTTCAGGGTGGTTTAATCCGCTAAATTAATGGTGAAAAAAAATTCAGTAGTTAGAGCTATGTTCGTTCTAGACCGGAAGTGAGCTGTCAAAAAGTTTAAAATGACGGGAAATTCAAATAGGGCTGCGCGAAAAGGTGCTCCGCATTAGGGGGGCTGCGCAGGTTTCATTTAATTATATTTTATGTGGTACATGACTTAGAGTTTTATTTCATTTATTATGTATAAAGCTTCTATTCGATTCAAACTTTTGTGTTTATAATAAACTTTTTGTTTATTTCTATCTCCGTTTACATATTTTATTCATCTCATATTATTTCCATATTTATTTGGTCCTTTCTTCCATATATTTTCGCATTTCTTTTATTTAGTATTTTATCTTTAATACTTTTGTTCAGCATAAACTTCATATATTTCTCTTATATACTTCATATAATTTTTGTTCTTCTTTAATTTTCTATAAATTTATTTTATTTTTTATTAATTAATTTTATTAATTACTATTCTTAATTTCATTAAATGAGGTATTAAGTAGTAAAATTATTATTGTATAATTGATCAATAAAATTCAATTTTTATTAAATTATATATTGCGGACATCATTATAGTTTTTTTTTATAATTTTGTGAAATAACCCACACAACGTGCTACCCATTTCCCATGTTTAGCCATCATTAATGTTGATATAAAAAAATACCCTTTAAGTTATTTGCCCCACGTTGGCAAGCTTCATTTATAATGTAATATTTAGTATATCCAGACGTGTTAAATTTTATTAAATATATCTTCCTTGTTGACCTTTTATGGTTTTATTTTATGGTCAATTGCATTTTTATGTGCACAATTTTCTGGAGGTTATCGCGAATCGCTCATATTTTATTTCACAGAATCACAATTAAACACGTTTTTTAAGGTGTGAATTTACCTATATTTTAAACCTATCATAAGCCCAACTGATGATGACCTCGATAAAACAACTCAACTTAGTAAACAGAAAACAGTTATTTTTCCAAAATATTTTTTTCAGAACTGAATCCCATGACGCATATTAACGAATCTATTTTTGGATGAGCTTAATTAATTTCAATAAGCATATTATTTGTTCATCATCAATAATTTTTTTGGAAAATTTTATTAATTTACATAATGATTGAATTAGAATTATTTTCCAAAAATTATAATTATATTTATAGATAAATAATAATTATATACAGTATTTTTGTTTTCATTTCAGATAATATTTCATATGACGCAGTTTTACTCGGTAGCAGCAGTGGAGATTTTCTTAGTAGCGAAGATATGAAAAAATTATTTTGCAGGTAAATTAAAATTTAAAAATTACAGAATATTAAGAGTAAACATTGTTGATACAAAATTACCATTGTTTATTAGTTAATCAATAAAAAATATATATACAGAAGAATCTAAAGAAGATATTATTAATGATGTTTGTAAAAACAATAAAAGTATGATAAGACTGTCAAGCCGTCTTTTGGCGTCTTGGTATAGAACTCTGATTGCCTCGGGCGCCACCTTCCACCTATAGTGTAAAGGCCACTTGCTCTGGCAGCGTCAATAAAGAAATAAATACCACAAAATAAATAACTCATAGTCAAAACATGACACTATTTTTAAAATTATAATTTTTTGTCTAATGTTAATTTTATTTTAATTTTATCTAAAAACATAAATCTCAGTTATTTTATTTATTCTATTTTTTTATGTATTATTATAATATTCAAATTTAAACCCATAAATTTATTTTATGAATGATTATTATATACAATTATCGATTTTTGAGTTTAGCTCATTTAAATTTAATTTATTAATATTAATTACTTAATAATTTTTAATAATTTTAAATCAAAAAAAGAAACCATAATTTTAAAATGTTTACCAGAATAATAATAATAATAAACTAAGGCGACGCCTTAAAAATATAATAAATATATTTAAATAAATTCATTTTTATAACAGCACGTTTAGTAAAACCAAGAAATATTTTTTTTTTTTTTTTTTAGTAAAACCAATTGTCATACATTTCTCGAAATTCCCAAACCAGAATTTTAACATTATTTATTGACTTTTTCTATTAAAAAATTTCCTAATTTTATTCATTTTGAAAATTTCTGCTTTATTACTATTATAATTTCAAAACATCCTATATATTATTTTCTGAAAACAGGTATTCATTGAATTAGCTACAAATATTAATCAAACTGAAGTTTTGAGAAAAAAAAAATATAAAAATAATTGTCTAGATATTAATCTTTACCATTTTGAATGAATGAATTATTTTAATCATACCAAAAAAACTATTAAAAGATTATATGACATAATATTAAAAAAACTGTTGAAAAATTGTAGCTATAATTAGAAATGAATATTTTAATAAATTGATTTAAACAATTACGAAAATAAAAATATAATAAATAAAATTTATTATTGAGGAAAAAACCATAATTTAAATTTTTATCAATTACTTTTTTAAATTAATTCTTTTAAAGCAATATAATAATAAAAATAATTGATAATTTATCACATAAATTTAAAAGTGTTACGAATCTATATAAGTTCGGAATAATTACTAGGCGGTAGAAGTGTTTACATCAACCATCATCAGATCGAAGGACCAACCTTAATACAGCGTATCAGGATTTAGTATATTAAAACAAATAAATCATTTATGTAAACATTTAAGGGCTATTTATTTACCCGTTAATTATTAAACAAAATCATTAATTTTTACATTTTTATACACTATCACTGTTAAAACAATATTAACAATTTTAATTCATTGAAAACCTCAGAAAATATACTGTTATAATTTTAGGGTGCGGTCAACCGCTTTTTTTATAATAATAATAATAATAATGATGTGGCGTGTAACAATAAATTGAAAAATCTGATGTGGCCAGCACATGACCTCTCGCCATTTTGAATCAAAAATTTACAGGTTGACACAAAAAAGTATGAAAAAAAATTATATTTTTGTAAATCTGGCAACAATGGCAAAAGTTTAGAAAATTTTAATGAGATGAAAATAAACTATAGGGTATACAAAATATATGTGTAAAACTTTATTGCCGTTTTGTATAATAATGGCGTCATCACCCATAGCAACTGCCACTTCCGGTTGTGCGATTGGCACCAAAATCTAATCAGATCTAATCTAGGGTATCAGAATCCTGTATGCAAAATTTCAAATTTTTTTATTCAGTAGTTTTTGAGTTATCGTTACTACAACATCCATCCAAACACACACACACACACACACACACACACACACACACACACACACACACACACACACACACACACACACACACACACACACACACACACACACACACACACACACACACACACACACACACACACACACACACACACACACACACACACACACACACACACACACACACACACACACACACACACACACACACACACACACACACACACACACACACACACACACACACACACACACACACACACACACACACACACACACACACACACACACACACACACACACACACACACACACACACACACACACACACACACACACACACACACACACACACACACACACACACACACACACACACACACACACACACACACACACACACACACACACACACACACACACACACACACACACACACACACACACACACACACACACACACACACACACACACACACACACACACACACACACACACACACACACACACACACACACACACACACACACACACACACACACACACACACACACACACACACACACACACACACACACACACACACACACACACACACACACACACACACACACACACACACACACACACACACACACACACACACACACACACACACACACACACACACACACACACACACACACACACACACACACACACACACACACACACACACACACACACACACACACACACACACACACACACACACACACACACACACACACACACACACACACACACACACACACACACACACACACACACACACACACACACACACACACACACACACACACACACACACACACACACACACACACACACACACACACACACACACACACACACACACACACACACACACACACACACACACACACACACACACACACACACACACACACACACACACACACACACACACACACACACACACACACACACACACACACACACACACACACACACACACACACACACACACACACACACACACACACACACACACACACACACACACACACACACACACACACACACACACACACACACACACACACACACACACACACACACACACACACACACACACACACACACACACACACACACACACACACACACACTAACACACACACACACACAGACATCATCGCGAAAATATTAAAATCGTATTCTAGGGACCCCAAAACGTGTTTATCAATTGAAAACTCACTACCCAATTTTTAGGATGATTCCTATACCTCTCTTATCTGAAGGGCGAGAGGTAAAAATGAATCTTATTAAATTTAAATAAAGTATAAATTTGTTTTGTGTTTTGGATAATATTCCAGTGAAATTTATCCAGTGATAATAAAATATTGATTTCCTGCCGAATATTGTTTTAAATTATATTATTTAAATTCCATTTGCATGTCTTGTTAAATGGGACTAAATTAGGGCTTGTGAATAGTCTTTGAGTATCTTAAACAAGCAGAGCGAGCCGAAGAAAAAATAGGAAAATAAATATATTTTGCTATTTTTTCGCATTTTTTTCTATTTTTTCCATTATTTTCAATTTTTTTTCTATTTTTTTTCCATTATTTTCTATTTTTTGCCCTATTTGTCTTTATTTTTCCTATTTGTTCTTATTTTACTTTTTTTCAATATTCTTTACTGTTTTTTCTTATTCACCACATTTTTCCAGGTTTGCTCTTTTTTTCATTTTTTCCTTTTTTTTAATTTTTTTCAAAAAATTTTTTTTTATTCCTGTGTTTTCCTATTTTCCCTTATTCTTTTTTAAATTTTTTTCCTATTTTCCATTTTTTTTCTCTTTTTTTCGACAATTTTTTCCAATTTTTTTTTTATTTTTTTTTATTATTTTCTTTTTTTTTCTATTTTTTTTATTTTCGTTTATTTTTCCCATTTTTTCTTATTTTGCCATTTTCAATATTGTTTTACAATTTTTTCTCATTTTCCGCATTTTTCCAGTAATTCTTTTTTCCTTCATTTTTTTTCATTTTTTCCTATTTTTTCCAAATTTTTTCCATTTATTCCTGTTTTTTTCCTATCTTTTCATTTTTATTTAAATTTTTCGTATATTTTTTCCTATTTTTCTATTTTTCCTATTATTTGCTATTTTTTATTTTTCTTTATATTTCCTCTTTTTTCCCATTTTTCTTTTTTTTCAATATTTATTTACGATTTTTTGTTATTTTCCGCATTTTTCCAGGTTTTTTGCTGCTTTTTTCATTTATTCCCATCTTTCCAATTTTTTTATATTTTTTCCTGTTTTTTTCTACATTTTCCAATTATCCCCCATTTTTTCTGTTTTTTTCCTTTTTTCCATTTTTTTCGCATATTTTTTTCTACTTTTTCCAATTATTTTCTATTTTTTTTCTAGTTTTTTATTTTCTTCTTATTTCCTATTTTGCTTTTTTTCAATATTCTTTTAAAATTTTTTTTTTCCATTTTTCCGGTTTGCTCCTTTTTTTTCATTTATTTCTATTTTTTCCACTTTTTTTCTATTTTTTCCTTTTTTTTCTTCTATTTTTTGTTTTTTTTTGTATCTTTTCCTTTTTCCCCTATTTTTTTTTAAATTTTTTTCCTATTTTTTAATTTTTTTGGCATATTTTTTCTAATTTTTTTCTACTTTTTGCAATTATTTTATATTTTTTTTCAATTTTTTTTATTTTTGTTCATATTTCCCATTTTTTCCTATTTTGCTTTTTTTTCAAATTCTTTTTACAATTTTTCTTATTTTCCGCATTTTTCCAGGTTGTTTGCATATTTTTTCCAAATTTTTTCTATTTTTTCCTGTTTTTTTTTCCATTTTTTTCCCCAATTTTTTTTCTATTTTTTTCCTGTTTCCATTTTTTTTGCAAATTTTTTCTACTTTTTCCAATTATTTTCTATTTTTTCCAATTTTTTTATTTTTCTTTAAATTTTTTATTTTGCATTTTTCCAACATTTTTTTACAATTTTTTCTTATTTTCTGCATTTTTCCAGGTATTTTGCTCCTTTTTTTTTTCATTTTTTCCAAATTTTTTCTATTTTTTCTCATTTTTTTTATATTTCTGCCTGTTTTTTTCTATTTTTTCCTATTTCTTCCGACGGACGGACGGACACACAATACTACAATCTTACCGCTTTGTTTGCTCCCTAATTCAATATAATAAATTAAAAAATTAAATATTAAACATATTTATAATTTTTTTAGGATAAGGGCAAAACAACAGGAACCATTCAAATTTCAACCTCAATTTTCTTCAAAATTGGCCATATAGAAAAAACAAGTTTATGCAACAGGAATATTGGAAATCATTATAATCAAGATTAAAGAAATCCTTTTTACTCGTGTTTGTACATAAACGTACTATAAGCAATTTTTTTTAAAAATTAGTATCAAATAAATCGAATTAATATTAAATAAAAATAATTATAGTTAAAAATATAAGAAATCTAGTCTCTATTTTTCTTTCGCAGATTACTAACCTCGAGATGGTAGAAGAAACGCTTATGCCTCAAACTTAAAGGTAAATATTAATTTATTTAATGATCATGGTTGACCCCTACGCCAGATAAGTATTTTTCTGAAAAACGGAATGTGAAGAACCCACTAATGACGTCAAAGAAATTAATATTTTTCCCAAAGGTCAAATAAAAACTATACAGGGTGTTTCATTCAGGTAAATGTATATAGGGTGTTTCTAAATAACTTACTTGGATTTAAGTAACTTTTAGAACCCTGTTCTTTTTTTTTATTTTTATTATATGTTTATTCTGTTTTAAATAGCGCAATCGTCTAGTAGACCAGGACCAAACCGATTTTAAATACCGAAGTATTTTGGAAAATTTTTAACAGTATGTGGTTGGTTAGAAAATTTAGGGTAAGTTATAAGTAAATTATGAAAAATTAAAATGACTTGGTAAAAGTCCCAGAAGGGGTGAGGGCAGGTAAATATACGTATTAAGGGTTGTATATTGTTTTTTTTACGATTTGTGGCTGAAAAATGTTTAACATAGAAGTTGTAGACAATTAAAAAATCTAAATTATTTATAATTGGTTAATATAACCTCACAATTATCGAGAAAAAGACTAAGAATCGATTTATTTGTTTTTAATTTTTGTCTTCCGTAAAAATATTATTTTTTTTATAAAACTTGGTAAACACGTTCTTTTTGGTGTTTTAAATAAGCTGTAATTTTTTTAAAATAAAATATATATTTTTCGATTTAATGCGAATTTAAATTAACAATAAGCATGAAAAAGTTGGTTTACAAATTTTCAATTTTTTAACTTTTTCAGTGTCCATTGAAACTTTGATTTTAAGATGGTATGAAAAAATATTGTTAAAAATGGAAAATACCAAAAAACGATATTTTCATAATTGATTTTTCAGTTAGTCTTGAGAATTTTTTATTTTTTTATTGCAAATAAGTATAGAAATTTATGAAAAAAATTTATTTTTAATTAACATAATGTCATTTACATTAAATTAACTCTTAATGCTTTTGAAATTATTTTTCCATACTAAAAATAAATTTTTTTCATACCATCTTAAAATCAAGATCTCAATGAAGAAAATAAGCACTGAAAAACTTAATTTTTCAAGGCTTATTGTCACTTTAAATTCGCATTAAATCAAAAATATATATTTTGTTTTTAAAAAATTACAGCTTATTTAAAACACATAAAAGAACATTTTCACCAAGTTTCTAGAAAAAAAAATTTACGGGAGATTAAAAATTAAAAAAGCGTTTTTCATCATTATTTTGAGGTTATGTTGAAAAACAATTAATACAAAAGTTTTAAATTTCTTAATTACTTACAATTTTTATCTTAAACTTTTTTTTCATACGATGTATATTTCAGCCGCAATTGGTAAAAAACTAGTATCCAACCCTCGAAACATATACAGTATGGAATAAATTCATTTTTAACATTATTATCTATTTTTTGGAAAAAACCTGAAATTGGTCGATTTTTATTTTTAATTTTCTATAGTCGAAGAAAAAAAGTTTTACACAGGGTGATCCACATGGCAGTAATTACATCGTCGACATTTTTTTTAATGCAATACCCTGTATATTATTACATTTTTGTAATCCTAGTAAAAAGCCGTTGGAAACTAAATAAAGTTGTCATAGTATGGAATAAATTCATTATCCCTTAAATCAAAAAGATATTTTAAATATTTTATCGAGAATATTTTTACGATCGCGTTGTACAATAAGAGTTAATAATAAATATTATATTACATATCTAGAGTGACAAAAGGGTCGATTAAAAATCGTTTAAAAAATAACTAAACAATAGATTAAAAAAATTGATGAAAAAAATCGATTACAGAAATTGATTATAATAATCGGTTAATGAGAAAAATCGATTAAAACAATTGATTATAAAAATGGTAAAAATAATTTCATTAAACAAATGGATTAACCAAATAATTAAAAAATTTATTTTTTTTTATTTAATTGTTTAATCTGAACTTCCTTTCCCCCACAAAAAAATTTGATTTTTTTTTAGATTTTCTAATTGGGAAAAATATTGAAAAATATGGAAAAAAACGGAAAAGATTTTGAAAAATCGAAAAAAAAAGGGAAAAACAAGGAAATTTGGAAAATTTGGGAAAAATAAGTAAAAATGAGGAAAATAGTTAAAAATAGGGAAACAGTAGGGAAAATTGGAAAAACAATGAAGAAAATAGGACAAAACAGGAAAAAAAATACTACAAATAAGGACAAATAGGGAAAAATAAACCAAAAAATAGAAAATATTTGAAAACTAAAGGTAAGCAGGAAAAAATTATTCAAGATGGTAATAGTAGTAGGAAAAAATAGATAAGAATAGGAAAAATAGATAAAATAGTAAAAAATAGGGGAAATATGGGGAAAAAGAGAGAAATAGGGCAAAATATTATCAAGAAAACCTGTATCAGGTCGATTTTTATTTTTACTTTAAAAATTTATTGTATGAAAATATTACTGCCCTCTTGCACCCCCTCAAAATTATGAGACCCTCTTTGAAAATTTTAAAGTAGGTCGTGCGGCACCTTGATTTAAACGGATTTTTATTCTCTAAACACAAATATAAAGTTTTTTAAATGTTGTGCAATCATAACTGAGAAAATAAATAATATAATGTCAATCAAGTAGGCTACTGTCATTTTGGTTTTATTAGTTAAAACTTAAATACTATAATTTCGATCTAGTAGACTAGAGTGTGATATATTGTTGCATTAAAAAAAAATGTCGACGATGTAGTTACTTCCATGTGGATCAATCTGTATATTTTTTGTTTCTTGGACTATCGAAAATTAAAAATAAAAATCGATCTGTTTCAGATTTTTCCCCAGAAGTACATAATAATGCTAAAAATGAATTTATTCCATACATTTAACTACCCCTACCCACCTTCCGGAACTTTTACTAAGTCAGCTCAATTTTTATTAATCTTTAAATTTGGTTTAAGGATCTGACATGTTGCCCAATGTAATTCTAATCCAGGATTTTATAAACAGAGATTTTCTTTTATTGACATCCATGATTACACATCCCTAAAATGGATTCAAAAAAACGAAGTTCCAACTTCAGAACGGATAAAGAGCACTGTTTGATAACGGAAAAGGCGAAAACTTGGGAAAGTTTTAAGAACAAAATTTGGTAACCTGAAAAAGACGACCGAGCAAAAGTATGGTCAAGAAAAACGTAACGTTATAATATCTGGGGGAGGCCTACCAGCTGCTACTGTCCCAATTACAGAGAGCGAACAGAATATTGGAAAGATGTTGGGAGATACACTAACTGGTGTTAATAAACTAAGAATTTCTTCAGTGCTGAAGGTATGTACATAAAGTGATGTAATTATCACTAGCAGATAAGAAGACATTGAAAATTTGCCCAAAATTGGTATAATAATAAAATATATCTAAGAAAAGCTAAAAAAAACTGAATGTCATGGCCCTAGCAGAGTTTTATGTTACAAATATTCTTCAACCTCTGTTAAATACGTAAGAGCTACATTTTTGGCAAATTACTTCATCAAAAAAAAAATGAGAGAACTGATATAAAATAAAGAATTTAAGCACACAAACAAAATATTAGGTACTTGATGAAAAAACAACAAATCAAAATAAAATTTCTTATAATAGAATAAATCCTCATGACAGTATGTTTTTTTTTATTTTAGATTCTACGTTTCGGCTATTGTATTTGGAATTTATTGACATTGGATAACGAAGAACGATGCGGTTATATAAACAATAACATGGTAAATTATTGTAATTGATTTATTTCTTGACTTTAGTCATTAACTATTCTATTTTGGGTAGATAAAAAGAATATTTTAATAACCCAAATGACAGTCATATATAAGATATGTCTTGTGGTAAACATAATAACTTTCCGCTATTAAGTTTTTTTTTCTTTTTTTAAAGTTTGACCGCACAATTTTTTATACTGTATTGTTTTGTTTACAATTTTAAAATATTTAAATTAAATGCGTGGGAAAATAATTACATAGGATAAAAAAATTAATGACTAAAATTATTAGCTAAATAACGTCAACATATAAGTAATGTACTCATATTATAAGTATACGTTATTTGTAGTATCACTTTTAATCCTATAAAAAATTAATTATTGATTATTTATCAGTATTACAGGTATTATTATTTTTTTTGTGTTTTTTACATTATAATTTCAATCTGATTCAAATTTAAAATACTGCACAAACACACCTTGTACTGACCCCATGCTTTTAGGCTTCTACCTCTGGGATAAAAGCCTGAGTGCCCTGCCATCCTACCTCCTATTTCGACCGATAGGTCGTCAGCAGCGTTGCCAACATAATAACACTCTTCTGTTTGAAATGCTCCCATTTAGCTCACACACAAACATAAATCCTTACAAAATCCTTGCATCTCTGTTTTTGTCTCACTAAAATGTAGTGATTGTGAAAAAAATACCCCGTGCTGGGGCGATTTTAGGGCACGGGAAATTATTCCCCTCTACGTTTTAACATTTTTATATCATTTATTTAAATTAATTAATCGATTAATTATAAGACGTTTCATAAACTAAAAGTTTTATTAAAACCGTTGATCAAATGAAGGTATTACGATATCCATAAATATGGTCAAGCGAAATTGAGTTTCTTCATCTTCTACAATGTTTTCTTTATAACTTTTCTTCTCCTTTGTGGAATCGTATACTCAATTAAAATATCAAAATCCAATTTTTCTAATGTTTCATTAATAATTTAAACAAATCGTTGGGCAAACCTTTAGACAGGTTCGAAATTTCTTTGCTAAGATATCAATTTATCAATTGCATTGGAAATTTGACGCCAAGCTTGTACATAGTCTAAATTTTTTGTCTGTAAATAAGGTCCGTGAAGTTAGCACTCAAAGTGTCAATTTTTTTAACGGAAATTTCAGGTTTGTTAGTGCTTTAACTATTTTCGTTAGTGCTTTTTCCGTTTTCTACATATTAAGGATTTTTTTAATTTCAAGGTCAGCCCTGACAATCTACCAAAAATGACGAAATTTGGTACTTTCATTTAGTGCTTCGTTAGTGCTTCTTAGTGCTTTAAATAATTTCGAAAGGGCTTGTCTATTTTTTTTAGATATTTTAGATTTTAACTTCAACGTTAACCCCAAAACATTTTCCTATTGACCCACCCCTTGCTATTTAAATTTTTCAAAATGATTGCTCCACTACAGTAAGGGATGAAATTACTGGTAAAATATTCATACAAAAATGTACATTATAGAAATCAAAGGTCGACGTGTCTCGGCGATTTTCCTAACAAGAGTCCAGTAACGAGTTGGATAAGGAAAAGATATGTATTTGTAAAAGATGTTTGTTCCAATTTTGAAAAAACCATGTAAACTATTTTCATTTTTATGTATATTCATATCAGTTGTTTTTATTGCACTCGCAATTGTTTTATAATTTTTTTCTTTTTTTTATTTCAACAATTATGGCGAAATTATCTAATTCAGATTAAAATATATAAATTGTTTTTTACTAAGAATATGACACGCTTTTTTTAGTTTCCCGACCCACCTCCTAGAAGGGAAAGTATTGTGAACGAGATAAAAAAAAATTCGAGATAAAAACGAAAATATCCATTTTGGTCCCCTGAGACGATTAAGACCATTTTCAGATGGAAGTCTGTCTGTCGGTATGTGTGTGTGTGTGTATTCTTCCACGATAGAGGCCACACGTTTAATCCGATTGAGCTGAAATTAAGGGTTTGGCTTACCCGTCAGAAGAACCCATTAGTTTTTGTACGACATCTGTCAAACGGAAGTACCACTATCAAATAATGACAGATGCAATATGTCACGGAATTAGGCATGCAATATGTCATTTGAAAGCCCTAGAAAAACTCTATTCAGAACAGTCAAAATTATTTCTCCAACTGTCACCTGTCAAAAATAAAAAAATGTCAAAATTTGAAACTTTAACATTAAATATCTGAAAAAGTATTCGTGGATACTCGTCGGGAAAGTTTTGGGGCGACACAACCGATTTTTTCTTTTGTATAAATTTTGAGAAAGCCCAGACTGCTTTCTTTTAGTAATCATTAGAGAATATTTATTAAACGTTTAATTTGTACCTATTCAAAAATACAAGGCAAATTAAATTCATGATCAATGACATCAATGACGTCAATTAAAATATCAGCATATGCAGATGATGCCTGTGAAGCCTACATTAAAATTCAATGAAAAATGTAAATTTTTATAATTCATTCATATATGACGTTAATTATGAATAGCAACATACAGGATGAGTAAATGCATCTTTAAATATATAAATGAATTCTTTTTAGTACTAACCTGGGAAATCATCATTATTTACTCCATAACCAAAAAATTTCTTTTGATTGTTCCATCTTTAGTGTAGCCTCCTAAAAAAAATAAATAATAGCATCTGCAAATCATATTAATTCTAGACACTCTGTACAATAAAAATATACATAATAAAATTGTAAAAAATCTGATGTGGCCAACACATGACCTCTCGCAATTTTTGAATCAAAAATTTACACGTTAACACAAAATAAGTATGAAAAAAATTACTTTTTTGCAAATCTGGCAACAATGGCAAAATTTTTATGATACGAAAATAAACTATAATGTATACAAAATATATGTGTCAAACTTTATTGCCATTTTGTTTAGTAATAACGTCATCACTCATAGCAACTGCCACTTCCGGTTGTCCGATGGACACCAAAATCTAATCAGATCTAATCTAGGGAATCAGAATCCTGTATGCAAAATTTCAAATTTTTTTATTCAGTAGTTTTTGAATTATCGTTACTACAACATCCATCCTAACACACAGACATTATTGGGAAAATATCAAAATCGTATTCTAGGGACCCTAAAACGTGTTTATCCATCAAAAACTCACTGCCCAATTTTTAGCATGATTACTATACCTCTCTTATCTGAAGGGCGAGAGGTAAAAAGTATATGTAAAAAATTATTATTAGTACAAACGAATAACCTTAATTGAAACACGTCATTAATTATTAAATGTTGTTAATCTTTAAATTGTTAATAGTTGTTTCTTTTTTAGGAAGTATATTGTGACAATATGATGATTTGTATCAAGGCCTACAAGTTTTCAAAATAAAATTGTACTTCACCATAAGGCATCTGCTCCAACTGGTTTTACACGGCGATTATTAAACCACAAATATGAACAATATACATTAAAAACATGTATTTTATGATAATAAAAAAATGTGCATATCGTATTTAGTATTTTTTTAATTTGCCTAAATTTTTGTTAAAAAACTAAACAATTAATACACAAGAATTATTGTTAAATGCCTAAGTTAAAATTCCAGAAAAAATTAGGAATTTTATCGAGATACTAAATTTTATCTCTAAACAGGAATAAAATTTTCTACCGAAGTTTGTATATTTTTAATGTCTTAAAAATGTATCCAAAAATTCACGCTTAAACTCATTTAGAATATTATTTTGAATTAAAGAGGGAACTAGTTTCGGTCTGAGAATTAAAAAAAAGAGGTACGTAGAAAATTTAGTTAAAAATCTTATAAAAAATTATTAGTACAAAGTGGTCTAGCATCGGCCGAGAGCTGGCAATACTTGATCTCCAGAGGGGTAAGCCACCCTAAGTTGGGGCCATTTAAAACAAATGGGGGGACAAAGATGGTCCAAACTACGCACCAAATTTAAAGGTTCACGAAACTTATATTTATTTTGAGTGCTTTAGCTAACCATATGGTCAGATTTGAAATACTAAGGGACACAAAATTGAAAAAAAAAATTAAAAAAATTGAAAAAAACGAAAAAATAAAAAAAATCGCTTGTATTGCCACAAAACTTTCCCGACGAGTATTCGGAGGCATCTGGTGTATTTAATGTTAAAGTTTCAAACTTTAAAATTTTGGAGAAATAATCTTGTCTGTTCTAAATAGAGTTTTTCAAACGCTTTCAAATGATAACCGAAATCTACATATTAAATTTCAGTTCAATCGGATTAAACGTGTGGGCCCTATCGTGGCAGAATACACACACACAGACCGACAGACAGACTTCCATTTGGAGATAGTCTTAATCATCTCAGGGACCTTGAAATGGATATTTCCATTTTCATCTCGAAATTTTTTTTTATCGCGTTCAAAATACTTTTCCTGTTCATTGGATGGTAGGTAGGGAAAGTAATAATTGATAAAAGTTGAAAACAAAAAATGAAAAAAATTGAAGAAAGTTGAAAAAAATTGAAAAAACTGAAAAAAAAATTAAAACAATTGAAAAAGTAATTTGAAAAAAATCGTACAACCTATATTGATAAAAAAAAATTGATTAAAAAAAATTAAAAAATTTTGGTCAAAAATTGTAATTAAAAAATTTTTGACAGTCACACTTCCGTTTGACAGATGTCGTACAAAAACAAATGGGTTCTTTCGACAGATTAAGCATGTCGTCTCTATCGTGGAAGAATACAGACAGACAGACAGACAGACTTTCATCTGGAAATGGTCTTAATCATCTCAAGTGAGCTCAAAATGGATATTTATCTCGAAAAATTTTTTTAGCTCGTACTTTCCAAAAAGTTCCAGATTTTGTAGATTTCAAAAATTTGAAGAACTGTGATCAAAAATTTCAGGAACTATGATAAAAATTAAAAAAAATTCAATAAAAAATCTCTAATTATTTTAAAAATTTCAAGAACTTTAATAAAAACTTTAAAAAACTTCAATCAAAAATGTGTATGTATTTCAAAAATTTTAAAAATATGTAAAAAATTCAAATTTTTGTCAAAATGTCAATGGTTTCAATAAAAATTTTATAAAGATTTTAAAAACGTGTAAAAAGTTCCAGATTTTGTAAAGTTTTTAAAAATTTCAAGAACTGATATCAAAAAATTCAGGAAATTTGATAAAAATTTAAAAAAACTTAATAAGAATTTCTAAATGTTTCAAAAATTTCAATAAAAAATTTAGATTTCAAGAACTTCGATAAAGAATTTCAGGAACTATGATAAAAATTAAAAAATTTCAATAAAAAATACAAATATTTAAAAAAAATTAAAAATGTGTAAAAATTTAAAGATTTTGTAATAATTTCAAAAATTTCAATAAAAAAAACTATAAAAATTTTAAATAAGTAAAAATTTCCAGATTGTGTAAAGTTTTCAAAAATTTCAAGAACTGAGATCAAAAATTTCAGGAAATTTGATTAAAATTTAAAAAATTTCAATAAAAAATCTAGATTTCAAAAATTTCAAGAACTTCGATAAAAAATTTCAGGAACTATGACAAAAATTAAAAAATTTCAATAAAAAATACAAATATTTAAAAAATTTAAAAATGTGTAAAAATTTAAAGATTTTATTATAATTTCAAGTTACAATAAAATAACTATAAAAATTTTAAAAAATTGTAAAAATTTCCAGATTTTGTAAAGATTTCAAAAATTTCAAGAACTGAGATCATAAATTTCAGGAAATTTGATAAAAATTTTAAAAATTTCAATAAAAAATCTAGATTTCAAAAATTTCAAGAACTTTGATAAAAAATTTCAGGAACTACGAAAAATATTAAAAAATTTCAATAAAAAATACAAATATTTAAAAAATTTTAAAAATGTGTAAAAAATTAAAGATTTTGTAATAATAATAATAATTCAATAAAAAAACTAATAATTTTAAAAAAATGTAAAAATTTCCAGATTTTGTAAAGATTTCAATAATTTCAAGAAGTTTGATCAAAAATTTCAGGAATTTTGATAAACATTCAAAAATTTCAATGAAAAATGTGTAAATTTTTTCAAAAATTTTTTTTTAACTCGTTCACAATACTTTTCCTTCTCGGAGGTGGGTCGGGAAAGTAAAATAGCAAGAAAAGAAGAAATAAAATATATGAAATGTAGAATCGGAAAAAAATATCTACGCCCTTGAATTAGGTGTACCACAGTGCTCCAATCTCGGATCACTTCTATTTCTATTTTCCGATTATATTAACTCAAATTTTCTGTTATATATAAATAATTTTAAGATCTTTAAACCCAACAACAACAATATTGATTACTGTAATTTTCAAGGTAACTTTACTTAATTGAATACTTATTAACAAGCTAATTTTCAATTTTAATAAATGTAAAATAACATTTTCGTGTTTAAACACACATAATTAATTTATTTACATTACGGACAAGATTATAATGTTTAAGTGTTCGTCAATACACGACCTTTTCCAATTTAACCTTAACTATGTTGTCCCATCCTTATATCAATGATTTTCTCTATGAAATAAAAAATTACTATAAAATATACAAATCATCGAATTGTCCTTGTAGGATAATTAAATATATTGTTCCCTGTTTGTCAATTATTATTACACGTTATTTTGCATTAACGTACTTTCTAACAGGGATTGATTTTAATTTTACAATTAAATGAATAAAATTTGTATTGTAATTTCTCGTTAATCCAATTTAGATAATTATTGTCCTTTATAAAGTGAACGAATTGTAATAATAAATAAATAATAAAATAAATAAGTTAAACAGAAAATGTTATAGGCAGATATAGACGAAGATAAGAGACAATACGAAGAGCACAGAAGAATAACAAAGGGCAAAAAAAAGACAGGATACGGAAGATAGAATAAAACGAATCGAAGATTTGTGGATAAAGAAATGAAGAATTTCTATCAAGAAGTCAAACAAAATAAAGGGAACAGAAAACCATATATATTATAATGATTTACGATATCTCAATTAGGGTGGATTCTATAACATTTAAAAAAATGATAAACATTACAAAAATATTAATTTTGTATATTGCTACTCCATTTTTCTCTTCGATTTATTATATAGTTTCAATTCTCTATTTTGATCTGCTATTCCTCTTCTATCTCGTCCTCCTTAATTGCCCTTAATTTTTATATGCTTATTGTATTATTTTATAATTTTCGTTTTATTCAATAAAATTTTGTACGTTTTATGTATTGGTATATAATTTTATTGATAGTCTTCCATATCTACATATTATCACGTTACATAATCCATAAATTCTTATAAAAATTGACATTCCAAAAATAAAATATAAAATTGTCTTAAATTGACAAAAGTTTGTTTATTATTTTTTATACTGCGGGGAGTGAAAGTGCCACTTTTACTTCCTTGGGACTAAAATATTTTACTCCCAAGGGACTAAAATTTTTTAGTCCCGCAAATAAAAATCAATTGAAACCAGCCACATTGTTTATTAGAATTTAATTCAGAACTGTCAAATACACCATTTTACGAGATCATCGCTTTTTCATATATTTTTTACAATTTTGTTGGAATTATATTATTCATAAAAAACCACGAAAAATCTAAAATGTCTTAAATATGACAAAGTCGCAATTTTCTGTCACTATTTTCATAATAAATCCGTATAAGACAAGGTTTTGAAAATGCGGATCGAAATTGGTCCAAGTCCCATCGGGGAACCCCGTTTTATTAATTTTTTAATGTTTTTAAGAGCGGGTTTTTTTTTTATAAAAAATAGGTAATTTAATATCAAAGATGATTACCTAATCAGAAGTAGGAAACTTACAAATAATAGATATAATTGTTACCTTTAAATTTTTACAAAATTAACAGGTAAATAATTATTTCAATTTTAAGGGGACTTGGGTACCGCGATGTAAAAAATAGCGTATATACCACAGGACTAAACTGTCCCTCAGGTGATTGTTTCTTCACCCTCGGGATTAAAAGATGCACTTTAGTCCCTTGGCATATAATATACTATTTTTTTCTGTCATTTTTTTTTAAATTAAAATTTTCTTACTAGAATAATTAAAAAAAAATTTAAGTTTTGCCCTTAACATTTTTACTTAATTTTTTTTATATCATTTCCAAAAATTTTTTTTTGTTATAATAATAAAAATAACAATGTGCAAAAAAATATACAAATAAGATTCTTTATATTCCAATTGTTGATTTCGAACATCTTATATACCAATTACTATTAACAAATGCTTAAAAATCAAAACATTTTAACAATAAACTGGTTATAAAATTAAAATAAAACTCGTAAAAATTATTTCCTTAGAATATATACAGGGTGATTTATTGGTAAAGGTAAATAATTTTTTTTACAATTTTTTACGATTTTTCACGATTTTTGAAAATTTCACATAAATAACATTTCATTTTTTAGACCATTAAACATAAATTGTAAATATTCGCCAAATATCTTAAAAAAAATTATTGTAAACAACAAATTAATTCAAGGATTGACATATAATTAACATAATTTAAAACTAGAAATAACAGGAGGTAAATATTTTTTTACGGATACAGCATACGCACAATAGGAAATAAAACTAGTACAAAATATATTTGATTTATGAAAGCTTATATTCGCTGAAAAAGAGATTCTTTCTTTTCATAAATCACCAGAGAAAAAAACCTAAAAATGGCGCTATACATATAATTTCCTATTTTTTTTTATGTTTCTTCTTTTCTTCTACTTTCTCCAATTTTTACATGGTTTTGGACTTGTTCAAATTCCATTACTCTTTGTCATTTTAATTTTACTGGAAATTTTCTTTTTCTCTTTCTTCTATGGTATTGTCAATTTCATTAATTTTGATTGCTCTTTATAAATACCGAAAAAGGTGCGCTTCATTAACGAATATGGATTTTTTTTGACTAATTTTATTGGACTATTTTAAAATAAGGAAAAAATCATGAATACGTGACCCTGTAAAATATATTTCATTAAAAAATAACTAGTACGTATTTTCCTTACAGAATAATTTTACGTAGTACGTATTTTCCCTACTGAATAATTTATAATTGTCACAATGTTATGTTTTTAAAAGTGTGTACAAATTTTATTACTGTTAATCATGAAGTTAACAATGTTTAGTTGTAAATAATAATTTTACTTGTTGTTCAAGTTTTATGTGACTATGGTATGTTAGTCATAAAGAATAATATACAAATTCTTTTGTAAGTATTAGTTTAATTCAGTTTAACTGTTTTCAAGATGCGTAATAATAAACTATAACCCCAATACAAGAGAGTAAGTTTTAAAATTTAAAGATAATTGGCATATAGTATCTAAGAAAAATGTATACAGGGTGATCAATGGGTTCGAGTATATAGTTGAGGGCCTCTCTTAATCGTATACCCAGTACATAAATCACACAAGTTAAAACAAACTAAGATACACCAATTTGTGACAATATATTTTCCAAAATTTTGTCTAGAAATAAAATGGTATGAGACATTCAGTTTATTTTATAATTCTTTAACTATAATGAATACAAAGTGGTTTCCAATGCTGTACTATAATTAACAAAAACATAAAAATTAGTAATAATTGATGGTTTTTAATTTTTTAAAGGTCAAATTTAATGTTATCTCGAACAAAAAATGTATCATAATGATGGACACACGAAATAAGAATATTTTTTATTAGAACTCCAAAGGTTCATATTTGACGCTATTTTCTTTTACGTAATGATTTTTTTTTGTATTATTTTTCCTAGTAGTCTTAGTACATTAATAATGTTAAGAAATAAATAGTTAATTGGCCTAAATTTAGTAAAAATACAAATTTAAATAACCAAAAGAAAACCAGTCTGATGTTAAAAAACAAACCATCAAGATTGTAGAAAGTCAGTTAAGCTATAAATTCAAAATAGTGACTGGTTTGCTGTTTTCTTAGTGTAGTCCTTCTTTTTAAATAACTTATTCTTTTACTGTGTACCAAAACTTGTAATTAAAAGCTTATTTAAACAAATAATATTTAAAGTAGAAAAAATTAGTACGCATCTGAAAAAAAAATCTGTTTAATAGTTTTTGTTACTTCTTTTTTGTATATAAATTTAATTGGGAATAGAAACTTATTCCTTCCGACCGAGTTTGGATCATTACTAAAAAATTTGTTACATAATTATGGGATGAAAACAAGTTCCAAAAATAATTTTATTAAACTGCTGTTTTTTTTTTGTTTGTCCTGATAAACAACTTTTTTACACAATGACTACAGGCTGGTGGTTTTTTACATCGCAGACAAGCTAATTGCCCCCACTCAACTTTAAATTATAAGTTTAATTAATTTATTCTAAATGTTTAAAATCAATTCTTGCTTACAAGGTATTGTACCTCAATGACCAGGTTAGATTTTTCTATTCAATGTTTTCATAGATTTGATCTAAATTTTACCTACCGGTATAAATCCATTTTTTATCTATCCCTCTTGCTTTGTACCCCGTTCCCATTTTATTTAAGTCGATATTATTGATCATGTCAAAGTCTTCTGTCAAATCACACTTCATATGTCATTTCTGTCAATTTTTCTTCTTTTTCTTTTATGCATTCCTCTTTCAGAGTTTAAATACCCACCTTGCTTGTCGGTTCATTGCCAGTCTCTTGTACCCGAGCTCATCTTGATCTTAAGACTATTTCATAACTAAATTATTAGTAATGTTAATTTTAATTTTGTTTTTGTTTTGATTATTACAAAATGTTTAGTTTAGTATCAACATCCTTTAGCTTTTTTTTTAATTTATGATTTGTTAAGACGGATTCTCACTAGGCGGAAAATCTGCAGGCGAATTTTCTGTATTCAATTCTATTATTTGATTTTGGATATAGAGAAACCGCCTGAAGGATGAAGTAATTTTTTTAAGTTAAGGACTGGTTCGTATATTTTCTAGTGTTTGTAATTTTATGGTTTTCTTCACTTCATTGTTTTTAGGTTAAAGAGCAAAGTTCGAAGTACCAATTGCAGAAGCAACAAATATTGTAATAAATAGTTACAGTTAAAATTGAATAAAACTACACTCTTCTACAGGTAGCACTATTTTATTATACTCAAAGAAATGTTTATTAAAAAATTTCTCTTGCTCCAACCTGCACAAATAATGACAAAATAGTTATAAATAATTGCATAAATTATAACTAATTTATATTCAGACATTAGTTAGAATTTATTATGAGACGTGGTAACAGCGCGACACCCTCAATGATAGTTTCGCTTACGAAAGATTGGAAAAAACTTACAGGTTGTAGAATAAGAGACAGACTTGGGATATTAGCAATCCGACTCGTCTAGCACTTTTCACAAAAAGAGATCGATTGTTACGTCGGTTATATAAAAAATGTTTCGCGGTGATTCGGGATGCGGCGGACACGCCCGATTAAGATTTATATATTTAAATAAATGATTTTTAAATTGGTGGTCGCTATAAGGGCGACTTCTATGTTGGAATTTTAGTCTAAATTTCTACACCGCCTACAGATTTTCCGCCTAGTGGAAATCCGTCTTTACATTGTATTTATGTGTCAACTGTCACTTGTCAGTTTTTTTAATTTTTTTATATAACTTGATTAGCTATCAGTTTTTCAACGTCCTCTTGGGGCAATGCTCGCTCTTGTCAATACGTTGTTTCCTATGTGCTGATACGCCACCCTTAGGGTAGCTTACCTTATTAACTTTTACCAAGTGTTTTTCTATCCCACTTCTGGATACGGAACTCTCCGGTATATTCCTAATCACGGTATTTAAAATTATAGCTTTAATATAATAAAGCAGTTGTCCATCCGTATAAACATACAATATTTAGTGATAAGAAAATTTATATAAAATTTTTGTTTTAAACAAACATTAAAAAATTCTTATAAAGTTCTTAAAAAATTCTAAAAATTTCTTTAGAAAATCGTTAAAAATCCTTAAAAAATCTTAAAATGAACTTGAAAAATTCTTTAAGAAATTCATGAAAATTCTTAAAAATCCTTAAAACTTTACGAAAAATTCATAAAAATTCCAATAAAAAATCCGTCAAAACGTATTAAACAATCTTTAAAAGAATTTTAAAAACTATTTGAAAAAACCCGAAAAATTCTTTAAAAATGCTTAAATAAATACCTAAAAATGGCCCAAATTATAATTATTTTCGAAAATTTATTAAATATCATTACACAATCATTAAATAATTGTTGTAAAGTTCGTAAAAAAATCTAAAATTTTTTTAAAAAATCCTTAAAAAAAACGAACTTGAAAAAGTCTTTAGGAAATTCATGAAAGTTCTTAAAAATCCTTTAAAAAATCCTTGAACAATCCTTGAAACGTACTTGAAAAATTCTTTATGAAATTCATCAAAATTTATAAAAATCCTTAAAATTTCGTTGAACAATTTATATAAATTCTTTAAAAAATACATGAAAAATTATTGAACAATCCTTAAAAATCCTTAAAAACTGTTTGAAAAATCTCTAAAAATTCTTTAACAATTAATTTAAAATCCCATAAATTTTTTTGAAAATGTATTAGACAATTAAAAACAATAAAATTAATCAAGTAGTAATAAAGTAAAAAAAATTGACGGATTTTGTTAGAAAGACGTTTCGTGAAATAACTTATGCGATTATCGATAGTCACGATACCACTTGTTGTATTATATATGATAATTGTGAAGTTTTGAATGTTTAGAAGATATTCTTGAACAAGGTGAAATTTTTTTTTTTGAAATAAACAAAGAATAGAAATCAAATAGATTAATACATATAAAGTATTAAGACAGGGTGAAACAAAATAAAATATTTAGAAGATATTATCACAGGACAAGCTAGATTAACTGTAAGAGGTGAGAGAGTCATATAGATTAAGAAAGGGGTAAGAGATTATTATCGTTTGGTTCTTGAATGGAAATCAAAGGACAGTTTAAATATAATTTTGCGAAAACAAAGATTTTTTAAGGCACTTTATTTTATTGGAAAATTAATTATCTTGTCAGATTAATATTATTTTTTTATTGACATGTCTAATAGCATCTCTTAGTTTTTATAGTCCGAAAGAAAATATTAATATTTTTACAATTTGAAATTTTTAATAAATTTAGAAACAAGATACAGACTGAGAAGAGGGTTAGGAGGTTATTAAGAAGATTAAGAAGAAGTAAAAGTCAAAAAATGGATGGAAATTAATTTATGTCAATTTTAATAAAATATTAACGAACTGAAAAATATTCGGATGTTGTTTGTAGAATTAGTATGGAACAAAGCTGTAATTTTTCATCATTGTTCTGTTTTCCTTTTTCTATTTTTTTTTCTTTTTTCTCTTTTTTACTGATTTTTTGCAATTATTTGCGACTTTTTTGGGATTTCTTTGCGAGTTTTTGCATTTTATTTCAATTTTTTTGAATTTTTTTTATTTTTTTATGGTTACAGTTGTTTCGGTTTTTTTGGTTGTTCTTTGGTATTTGCTATGTTTTTCCATTTTTCCTGATTTTTTCTCAATTTTCTGATTTTTCCTAATTTTTACTCATTTTTTCGTATTCTGTTTTTTTTTTTCTATTTGTTTTGTTTTCTAATTTTTTCTCATTTTTCTTAGTCCCTTGAATTTTTGTGATATTTTTCGATTTCTTGCGTTTTTCCGTATTTTACATTTTCTAATTTCTCTCTCAACTTTTTTCTTCGAAGTTTTCTTTTTTTTTGAATTATTTTTTCGGCTTTTTTCTTATTTTTTTTTCGGTTTTTAATTCTTTCATTTTTATGATTTTTTGTTTTTTTCTTTTTTTTTTAATCTTTTTTTTCAATTTTTTCTAATCTTTTGTCATTTTTTTCTCATTGTTCTGTTTTTATATTGTTTTTTTTTTGTTTTCTAATTTTTTCTCATTTTGTTTTATTTCATTGATTTTTCTGCGATAATTGCGATTTTTTTTTGTCGTTTTTTTGTGATTTTTATTGCGGTTTTTTGCCATTGTTTTACGACTATTATCCCTATTATTTTGTTTACATTGAATTATCATTTAGGTGGATTCGGGTAAAAATTTTTGTAACATTTCACAGTCTTTGACCCACAACTCAACTCTATCCCTATAATTTTGCTTATTACTCTGGTTTGTCCCACTTTACCTATTCTATCCCGAATTAATCTTAATAAATAACTAGAGTAAAACTATCAAGATTTATTCGCCTTAGATCGTTTTTTATTCATTACGACTCATTAATTGTAATTAAGTAGGTGTCTATTACTTATTCCATTTTAATTTTTTTATCGTCAACTTTTTATATATAAATAATATGGGATAATTACTTATTATTATTTTTATAATTAGTTTTTTGTGAATGGAACTTTTTTTTCTTGTATGTTTGATACCGCTTACATAATTATAAAATGAAAACGAGTTTAAAATGTGTTTATTATACAAAACTTAATATTCTTATTCAAAATGATGTTTTTGTAGTACTTACTAATTCTTTTATAATACGTATAGTTATGAACCAGTTTTTTATTTGCATAATTTTTGCCAATCCCCCTAGTAATTTATACACATTAAACGTCATACGTCATACGTCATCAATAAACCATTTAATAAATAAGTATCCTTATCATTATTTTCTTTATAAGAGTCCAAAAACCAATTAAAAATTTATAATTATACTTTAGAAAATTTCATATTCTTTATTAATAAACGTATGCTTAAATCTATTATAATAATAATAATATCATTTTTGACAGACAATGGCCATATTTTAAAATCTATTTTCCGGAAAAAATTTGTTGAGTTTTTTTGTTTTTTGCGGTTTATTACGGGTTTTTACGACTTTCAATTTTTTACAATTTCTTACGATTTTTTACGAAAAACCCGCAAAAAATCGTAAAAAATCATAAATAACCGTAAAAAAGCGTAAAAAACCGTAAAAATCGTAAAATACTGTAAAAACCAGCGAATTAATTTTATAAAAATTAGAACATGTCTAATGACCTATTTCGATATTTTTAAAATTATGGGAGATATATTTTTTTTAATATTTAAACCCCTTCAGTTTCACCCCCGTAGGTCAGATAAAAAAAAGTTTTATACAAATCAATTGTATAGAATATGAAAAAGTGTAAAGACCTGTTACAATATTTACGAAAATGGAGTATATAATTTTTTTGAATTTTCAACCCCCTCCAGTTTCACCCATGAAGGTCAAATCGAAAAAAAAATTTAAGCGAATTAATTTTATAATAATTAGGACATGAAAAATGTCTTATGACCTGTTTCGATATTTTTAAAAAATTGAAGAGATACATTTTTTGAAGTTTCAACACCCCCAGTTTCCACCCCCCAAAAACACAGACCGACAGATATGAAAAATTTTTTTCACCTAATCGTGTTGTGGGTGGCTCGAAACGTCGAAAAAAGTCATTTTAAGTAAAAAAAGATTTTCAAATTTTTTTTATGATTGTAATACTTCCGGCCCGGACCGAAGTAATAATTTACAAATATTTATTATTTCTTTATTAGTTATATTAATATTTTATATAACGATCAATTTTTTCCTACTTTACTATTTTTTTTTTAATTATTATATTCCAAATCATACAGGGTGTGTCACGAGTCATGACAAGTTAAAACTGCTTACACGATATTTAATAAAATCTGTGTACAAGGGTTTGTCATTGTGCCCATCTAAAGAACATATTTTCAATTTTCTGTCTATATAGGGTGTTCCGAACGTAACGACTAACTTTGTTGTTTTAAATGAAACACCCGGTATTTTTTTACATTTTTAGAATCGTTTTGAGAAGCTGATTTCAAAAACCTATTACATCTAGACTATAAACTGAATATTTTTGAAGTTACAGATAATTGAAAATCGTATTTTTTCAACTTTAAGTGATTGCTGCGGTTATCAAAGTTACTTAAACATTTGAAAATTAACTAATGTTTCATTCAAAGTGGTAATTGATAGATAATATTTTTCTATCTTAATGAAAGCAAGGTAACAGTATCCAAGTAGCTCAGCTACAGACAGACAGACGGTTATAATTGACTTAGGTTATTGAAAATAGTAGGTGGGTGAGCTAAAGTGACCAGCTATCGACTGCTCTAAAATTCGAAACCGTTCTCGAGTTATCGCTGTGGCAGACTGACAGACGGACAGACAGACAGATGAAAGGATGGACATATAAAATCAAACACGGTCCATAGCAGCTGTGATTTTGTTAATTAAATTGAACTACTGTTGATTTTGAAGCAATAATATATTTATTTGCAATGATCTAATTTCATAATTTTAACGATTGCACGAAAAATAGTGTGTATACCACGGCCGCGAAACTTTTTGGCGACCTCAAGATTATCTTGGATTATTTTTCTTTCGGTCCGCCAAAAAGGTATTTCGCAGCAAATAACTATTGTAAAAATAAATTGTTCAGTGAAAACCGCACCTTTTTATCGTTTCTGAATTCGGACATATTTGCAGTTAAAGTAGGCCACAAACTTCTGGGATACCCGGTATTATGTTCTCTCATCTACCGTTCTTCTATCCGGATTGCTGCATCTTCTTTTGCTTATCGTTTTTTTACGCTCTATTGTGTCTGTCGCGAATTTTTAGCATTAAATTTAAATTATTAGTAATTGATTAAAGCTCCAGAAATCATTCCAAATAGAACGAACCCTCCATCCTATTTTAATTCGCTTTATAATGAAAGATTATTTTCTTATGCATATATAAAGAATAAATATCGTAATAAGCTTGATGCAGCACCTGATTCAAGGTTATACTTAATCTTATTTGAACCTGACTTAAAAAAGCTCAGTTCCATGGAACAAGTTCAAGAATCACATTTACATGATTAACCATGAACATATTAAAATAAACCGCAAAATTAAAAAAGAAAAAATGAATTATACGATTTTAACTTATTTTTATCCATTCTTAAAATTATGAAAAAAAAAAATTCTTAGAATTATTAAAAAAAAATGATTTCACCAAATTTTACGAAAAGGCGTCAAGAAAGAAATAGAAATAATTAATGATAAAATAAATAAAACTAAAGGTGTAATTAATGAAAATAATAATCAAACAGAAAAAGAAATTAATAACAAATTAAAAGAAATGAACAAAAAGTTAAAAATCTAAAAGAATTAACAAGAATTCAAGAAAAAGAATTTGGAGGGACAGAAAGACATATTATAAACATTTACATGTTAACATAGAGGGAACATAAATTTGAAGGGAATATCAAGAAAATCCATCCTAAAGTATTTATCAAGATAATTAAAAATAAATTAAAACATATGAAAATTAATTAGGATTTGAACGAAATCATAGGAGAATTTTTTTTTTTTTTGATAAATTTTTTGTTCCAAGTTTTTTATATCGTGAAATTATCAAAATTTATTACAATGCACAACAAGAAGTGGATAGGATTTAAAATTTACATCTATTGTTGGTTTGTTTTGTTTTTTTAGTAATTTTTTTATTTTTTTTTTCGACCGAACCCAATCCAAAATTTGATACTTTATAAGTAACATAACAAATGTTGCTGACCAACGTGGGGCGCAAAGTCATATAGGTATAAATTCTTCTGAGAGTGATTCTTCCAAATTTGAGTTCATCTGGGATATTAATAGAAATAAGCACATTGGAAAAATTCGTTTACTTGTATACAAATTTGTTGCCAATAGTAAATTTAAAAGGAAATTAATACTTCAATTAATTAAATAATACATTTTGATAATATAATTTGACAAATGTAAAGAGACCACACAATAAATAGTGACATTTATGACATAACTAAAAATATACGGAGTGGACAATTCTTATTCAAATAATAGTTAATTATTATTGATACAAGTGAAGTGTTAGTGTTAATTAAAACAAAATGGATCTAAGTGATGGTAAGAAAGTCGGAAAATTAGAGGAAGAAGTAAATAGTAAAAAAATTGAGAAAGAAATAGAAGAAATGTGAAAACAAATCAGTAAGAAAATGGATAACAAATTGGAAGAAAATAATAAAAAATTGGATGAAAATAGTAAGAAAATTGAAGAAATGAGAAAATTTATAAAAAAGGATATTAAACACGAAAATAAAGAGAATACAATTGAAATGATAAAGAAAATTTAAGAGTTTAGAGTATACACTGATAATAATTACACGATTTTTTTATCTATTCTTTGAATTACGAAAAAAAAAGATTTCATCAAATTTTACTAAAAAGCACAAAAATGTAGGTGTACAGAAAAAAACTATGAATTAAGAATACAAATAAAAGAAAACAAATACACGTGTTCAGTATTGTAATTAATTAATATTCGACCATAAAGACGTCCATCTGGTAGCCTGACCTACTATTTTTGTTTATACCAAGCTTATAATTATAAAATATTTAAAAAAACTTGTGTAGAATAATGCATAAATTAAGAAAATAAAAAATATACAGGGTGTTTCATTTAAAAAAATGTAATCGAAAGTTGTCGTTAGTACTGTAGGATAACACAGCCCCACAAAAAAAAAGTTCATACACAAAAGAGTGACATATGTATTCCCATGTATATTTTGACGCTGAATCCGATCCTGAGTTCAGAATCGGGCCTACACGTCTGGAATTGGCCCCAGGGGCCGAAAATGGCCTGAAATGCGGTTCCCGGGATAGGGCGAGCCGGATTTGTGCTCGAAAAATTTATGACCAACTGAAATTCCGGATTTGGGTCCGGGAAAATGACCCCTTGGGGCGGGAAAATCCTGTTTTGGACATCCCGGTCGCGGTTGTGGTATTTTCATGGACTTTCCAAATCTGGAGCTGAGACTGGGTGTGAAAAGCGTTTAGTCAGCTGAAATTCCCAGTTTGGGTCCGGGGAAATGGCCCATTGAGGCGGAAAATCATATTTCGGACATACCAGTCGCAACAGTGGTATTTTCGTGTGTTTTTTAATTCTGGACCTGAGACGGTGCAGATATATACATAGGCAGGTGAATCAAAGTTCTCTCGAAAGATGTCATGTCACCCAAAAAGAGTAAGTCGCTGGAAGAATTTGTTAATGAGAAGTTAAGAGAACATGAGGTTTCAGAAGTAGTCATATTGCATATTTTGTTGTTGTTTTTTGGTTGCATGTTTTCATATTGTTTTTTTGTTGCATGTTCTGCTATTGTATTTTATATATATAAATAAATGAGAGATTCCAATCGACCAAAGGTATGAGTTCCGGAATTTAAAAGTACATGAAAATACCAATGTCTCAATTGGGACGTACAATACACAATTTTCCGACCCCTAAGTGTCATTTTCCCGGTCCCGAACAGGGAACTTCACATGGCCATAAACCTATCAAGCACAGTCTAAGCTATAGGAATTATTACATAAAAATCCTACTGTTGCGATTGGTACGTCCGAAATATGATTTTCCGGCACCAATGGGCCATTTTCCCGAACCCAAACTGGGAATTTCAGCTGACCAAACACTTTTTACACCCAGTCTCAGCTCCAGAAATGAAGAGTCCATGAAAATACCACAGTCGCGACTGGGACATCCAAAACAGGATTTTCCCGCCCCAATGGGTCATTTTCCCGGACCCAAACCCGGAATTTCAGTTGGCCATAAACTTTTCGAGCACAAATCCGGCTTTAGGTCCAAAATTCAGCGTCGACTTCGCCCTATCCCGGGAACCGCATTTCAGTGTAATTGTATTAATTTGTTGTTTTGTAATTTACAAGGTATTATATTTATATCTGAATTAAATAAGAATAATTCTTCATCGAATAATGAAAGACCAGGCCATACCACAATAATATGATAGTAGTTAAAATACAATACTAACGCTTAAATAGTAACTTAGAATTTTAAAAATTTGACTGCGTAATTCTCCACCATACGGCAAATGGCTGAAGAGAAATAATGACAATTTTGTGTTGACAAATGACAGATTAAAATTTGGCATATTGAACTGAAGAACCACAGGGACGAACTATCAGACAACAAATTAAACAATGGACTAGAAGAAAAAGAAGAAGATAAGCAGATTGAAATTAAAGAGAAGAAATATTGTCATGTGGATAACAATAAAACATTAGAAGAGTAAATTTAAAAATAAATAATTTTCGATAGGATAGATCTTCAGTAAATTATTGTGGTATGACCTGGTCTTTCATTATTCATTGAAGAATTTTTAACACATTTGAGTATGGATAATCTTCTGTTTTTGAGAATAATTATGTTACTTAAAAAGAACATGTTGATATTTTTTTAAATAATATATAATAATATTATGTAATTGAAACAAAAATACTGAACGTTTCCTAAGTGTAAAAATTTTTTAATTATTAATTTCATTTAGTTCCTGACATCGAGCTAATCCATTATTACACATTTCGTAACTTGAAATATTTCATACAAGAATCCTTCTATGTACAATTCAAGTAAAACTACTTGTATACTTGTTATTAATTTTGACCCCTAATTAATTGATGTGCATAATGACTTCCTTTAATAAACTGGTATAAAAAAAGAAATGTTTTATTAATTATCTGTTGGCCAAATTTTTTTCTACTTGACCTTGAACATTAAAATAATATTGGCAGTTTCTATGTATATATACAGTGTGATTCAAATTTGGATTAGCAGTAGACCACAAAAAATTCCTTCAGTAAAAAATATTGACAAAAAAACTATGAAAAATCACTTGTAAAGTAAAAATCATTATAATACAAAAACTAAAATTGGAAAGCAAAATGAAAACATCATACAACTTATATTAACAAAAATGGGTTATGGGGACGTATTATCTAAAATTTTTTAATTACGACTTAAAAGTCTGTTATCAAATATGCCTAGAAAAAATATTTATAAATTTTTTAAACCTATATTTTATTTAAAAAAATAAATAAATTGAAAATATCTACATTAATTGATAATAATGTTCAGAGATTTCAGTATATACGAACTGAATTCTTTATTAAATAGAGGCCAGATGTAAACATGAGAAAAGAAGAAAATTGTATTGTTTTTTATTTTTACCGTGACTAGCAGTACATCAGATCTACTTGTCTATGTCGTACATCGGAAAATAAAATAAACCATCTAATTTTTACATCTCGAAAAAAATCAAACGCTAAAAATCGCAACAACAAAAACGACGCAGAAAAACGTAAGAAATCGAAAAATATGGCAAAAGAAAACACAAAAAATTTCAAAAAAAAAACAAAAAACCGGAAACAATTGTAACAGTAAAAAAACTATATAAAAAAATTAAAAATTCAAAAGAATTGAAATAAATTGCAAAAAAACCTCAACAAACGTTCAAAAAAATTAGAAAAAAATAGCAAATAATCGCAAACAATTAAAGGAATAAGAAAAAATGAAAAAAAAAATAGAAAAAAAGATTAGAAAAAAAAAAAACAACAATGATGGAAAAATGTGAAAAATCAGAAAAAATCGACAAAAAAAAAGAACCAAAACACCCGAAAAATTGCAACGATCAAAAAATTGAAAAAAATCGAATCAATTAAAAAAAAATCGCAAGAAAATTAAAGAAAACGGCAAAAGAATCGCAAATAAACAGAGGAATAAGAAGAAATGAGAAAACGAAAGAAATAGAAAAAAAACAGAACAATGGCAAAAAATGAGGAAAAATTAAAAAGATTCGAAAAAAAAACCAAAAAAAATAACCAAAAAATCATAAAAATGAGAAAAAAAACGAAAAAATATAAAATAACTTTTTCTCTCTTCAAAAAAAAAGAGAATAAAATCGCAAATGATTGGGAAAATTAAAGGAATAAGAAAAAAGTAGAAAAAATAGCAACGATGATAAGGAGGAAAGATGAGAAAAAATCGAAAAAAAAAACGGAAAAAAATCGGAGTAATAAGAAATACAGAAAACAAATGTAAACAAAAATATTAGAAAAATTGAAAAATAAAATTGTAAAATACGGAAAAACGGAAAGACCAAGCGCTCTAAAAAAACGATGTCAAAAAACGCAAAACAACGAAGAAAAAAAACACAAAGGACTACGAAAAAAACAGAAAAAATTGTAACGAAAAAAGAATTAAAAAAAATAAAAAAACGAATGAATTAAAAAAAATCGCAACAAAATTCGAAGAAAATGGTTGAAAAATCGCAAATAATCACAAAAAGTCAGAGGTATAAGAAAAAATGAGAATACAAAAGAAAAAAAAACAAAACAATAGGAAAAAATGAGGAAAAATTAAAAAAATTCGAAAAAAAACCAAAAAAATCAGAAAAATGACAAAAAATGAGAAAATATAAACAACTTTCTCTCTCTATAAAATAATTATAAATGATATAAAAAAAATTAAATGGGACAAAAATTATATTGTGGAAAGAGACGTAACAGAAAGAGAGGGAGTCGCTTGGAGGGGGCATAACGCTTTTTTATTATGTGACTCTTTGTGTCGGTTAAATTCTGAAAAAATGTACCGGACTGAAAAAATTACCGAAACGCCGTTCCGGCATGTTCCGGCCCTAATACACCCACCTCAATACAAATAGCAAACACACCTTCTACTACTGATCAGTTTATTACTATAATTAAATGATATTTAGGTTACCCATAAATAGACTAACTGTACAAATGAATATGTTTATGTGGTTTTTTAGGAAGCTAAAAAAATATAAAAAAGTTGGCCGTACTGGGAATCAAACTCCGGCCCTTATACACCAAAACCATATAATATACGCATTACAAAAAAAAAACAAAGTGACAGAAATATTATCAAACTTATCAAGCAGATGCGCAAACATACTTCCATATTTTAATGTTTATATGTCACCTATGTGTTTTGATTTTTTCTTCTTTTTTTTTTGATTTAGTAATAATCGACAGATAACTGTAAATTATACCTTGTCGTGCCATCTACATTACTTTAAACAAATTAATGTAGCTGACGTCACTTGAAAATTTTGAAAATTTATTTCTTACTAATCGTAGTGTTTCAAAGTTAGCCAAGCCTATTTTTGTGAATAATTTTAAGTATATTTTCATACACTACAAATGAATTTGCTATAGCTACCGTATCACACGTCCACATTGAAAATAAAAATTGAAAAAAACTGAAAAAATATTTTGAAATTTGCATACTTTGAAAATTTTGCTAAATTTTCAACTGTATCTTCGAAGACTATTTTGTATACTGTGACCATTTTTGGTATTATTATTTTAACAAAATTATTTTAATTGGAGATTGAAACTCTTCCGTTTAAATGAAACGTGGGCTCAACAGACATTGGTAAAATATAGATTCCTGAAAATTTCGAAATAAATCTAATAACGTTTCACACATAGTAATTCGTCTTTGAAAATTAGTTTTAAAATCTTACAAATTCTCAGTTTTATAAAATTAGTTGAAATTTTCGCATAAAGGAGAAAGACAACGCACTGAATAACCAATAATTTTTTTATTATAATTTATAGATTATCATGTCATCAATTTTAATTATACTATTGTATTTGTTTTATTTGTAATTTTTGTTTATAAACTAAAATTCGATAATTTTATTTATTTAGTCGTACTTCACTTTTGGAGTAAAGTAATAAATATTTACGTATTATTTGTAATTATACTCGGTGCATTTTTTTTAAACACTTACCTAAAAATAAACCTGAAGTATCATAATTAATTTAAATTTATAAAGTTATTCATCTCTCAAATGTGGTCTTGAATGAATAAAAAAATACTCAAAGTCAAGTACTATAGGTTTATAAAACTACCGTACTTGCTTCGAGTATTTTGTTTATTTATATACTACAATATTTTTGCAAAACAATTTTTTTGTCAACGGTCAAATCAATTAAAAAAATTCGTCTTGAGTTTTTCGTTATTTATGAATTCGTTTAATTTCTATTATAACTTTTAGTTTCAAATTATTATTTTATTACTTTTAAAAACTTCTATACGAATATCCCAGTTTAAAGAGAATCCTGTATAACATTTGTGTTTTATAATATTCACAATCGTTGTTTTTTAAAATGTCTGTTGTAAAATTAACTATTAAAGCATAGCTACCATTTGACACTACATTTAGTAATTTACTTTACCGACCCACCTCCTAGAAGGGAAAGTATTGTGAACGAGCTAAAAAAAAATTTCGAGATAAAAACGGAAATATCCATTTTCGGATCCCCTGAGACGATTAAGACCATTTCCAGCTGGAAGTCTGTCTGTCGGTCTGTGTGTGTATGTGTGTGTATGTATGTGCGTGTGTATTCTTCCACGATAGAGACCACACGTTTAATCCGATTGAGCTGAAATTTGGTACAGAGGTTTGAGTTACCTGTCTGAAGAACCCATTAGTTATTGTACGATATCTGTCAAACGAAAGTATCACTATCAAAAAATGACAGATGTAATATGTCACGGAATTGGACATGCAATATGTCATTTGAAAGCCCTTGAAAAACTCTATTCAGAACAGTCAACATTATTTCTGCAACTGTCACCTGTCAAAAATAAAAAAATGTCAAAATTTGAAACTTTAACATTAAATATCTGAAAAAGTATTAATCCGATTGAGCTGAAATTTGGTATATGGGTTTGGGTTACCCGTCGGAAGAACCCATTAGTTTTGTACGACATCTGTCAAATGATAGTATCACTATCAAAAACGACAGATGCAATATGTCACGGAATTCGACTTGCAATATATCATTTGAAAGTCCTTGAAAAACTCTATACAGAACAGTCAAAATTATTTCTCAAACTGTCACCTGTCAAAAATAAAAAAATGTCAAAATTTGAAACTTTAACATTAAATATCTGAAAAAGTATTCGTGAATACTCGTTGGGAAAGTTTTGGGGCGACACGACCGATTTTTTTTAAATTTTAAGTAAAAACAGACAAAATGTAAAATTTTGTACATTTTTTTGTAATATAAAGATGAATTTAATGTTTTGGACAAAAAATACCAATTAAATCATTTTTAAATTAGAATAATGTAGAAAATTAAGTAACTGGAAAGGTTTATCTAGAAAATACTGGGCGGTACACAAATACCAAATACTCTACCGAAGCGCAGCAGCGGGTGGAAATGTCATCTCATTGATTAATTTCCATGAAACTAAAAATTGTTTTATTACATGTGTGTTGATAAAATATGAACATAAAAACTTATCCAGTTCTGCCAATCCATCGATTAGGAAATATTTGGTTTAAATACCTACTAACCCATTACTACTACACAATAGGCCTAATAAGGTCTAAGTGCTGTGGGACAGCCCACTGTGGAGCAACACACTAATTCGCATTAGTTTGCAATTTTTTCGGCACTCTACTTATATTAGGATCATATCTAATTTTTCTATTTTTTTATAAAACCATCATTATTAAGAAGCAAAGCAAAATGAAAGCGAAATTGAATTTCGCGTCCGCTGTGGAGAACGCGAAGTACTCACTTCGCATACGATTACACAAAAAAAGTTTTTTTGGATATAAATGTTTATTCAATAAATTATTATATAAGGTGTTGTGATAACCGCACCTTTCTATCGCTTAGAGTTCGATATTTGCAGTTCAAATGGGTTAGAAACTTCTGGGACACCCGGTATAATCTGGCATCGAGATGTCTATACCCTAGAGGTACGGAAGTGGAGTAAAATGTCATTTGAATTTTTTTTCAGCCATTCCATGGAAATATGTAATGTAGGGGAGTGGTTAAGAATGTCCTACAGACCCTATATGCGCAGTTGCTGCATCATAGATGGCGCCAAACAGAAAGTGGCCAAATCTGTAAGGGAAAAAGATGCAGCAAGTAATAGAAATGGGTTCTTTGGGTTACAGGATCACAAAAATCGCACGTGATATACTAAAAAAAATAAATTGAAAAGCACCACAACAAAAAACACTTCAAATTTTGTAGGATCGATCAGTGGTGGCCAAAAATGTAATTTGCTGCATCATAATGGCCTAAGCTGGAGGACAAAAAGGGGTGGTGAAAATTTTCAAAACTTTGCCCGTAGCTAGAAAACGAAGGGTTTACAATTTGGCCGTTTTTGTACCAATAAATTGTTAATTGGTTATAAACCAACAAAAATCTATTCTGCTGCAGGAAATTTGGATCGAATACTGCATGATCGTGATGAAGAATACGTCACTTTGGGACCGGCAACAAAAGTGGGCAATAATTTTTTTTTGATAAATAAAAACTGTTGCTACAAAAAATGCAAGTAAGAAAATCTGCTTTAATTTTTTAATATATTTACGATGCTATTGATTTGTTAAGTTCATTTTAAAGTCAACACAAATCAAAACTACATTTTTTAACACTATACGTACGTTTCGCTAAATATGTTAGCATCAACTCCTGATTGGGCCCTATAACTTTTTTGTCTTAATATCAACAAATATTTCATAAGACAATTTTTCACATTTTTATGCTGTTAAAATTCCATGAAATCCAGGCAGGCAGATTTATAGAATTCAGTAAAGAACATTTTTAAATTTGGTCGAAAATATGATTCACGTGGACTTTGATAATTTGCCTTGTTAAAATACGAATAAATTAGTTTCCAATAATTTACTTATTTTGATTAATTTATTAAAAAAAAATATATGTATTTGATTAACGAATAAATAATAGAAAAAAATACAATAAATTGACATTGATACATAATAATCAAATCAATAAATTTTTATTCTAAAATTAGAACTTTTTTTTGCTTATTAATATACCTGTTATTTAAATTTAATAATTTATTCAAAATCCATATCACCCCACAAATTGTTATTCAAGTTTTAAATTTAACCACTTTCTATTTCCTTTTTTAAAATAAATATTTTTAGACATATATATATTAATTAGGATATAAAAATGGGCTATAAAATTGTGTAGAATTTTTTTACGTATAATTGATTTGTTTGACGTAGATAATGCAAAATTAGGTATACAGAGTGTTGAAAATTTCAATGTACACTATGGGGATTTCGTTAACCGTTATAGATACAAAGTTGGTTAAATGAGAAAAAAGTTTCATATTATCAAGAAAAATTTACCGGATTTTGAAAAATTTTAATATCAGATCCGGTTTCAGAGATATTTGCTTAAAACCAAAATTGACGATTCATTCCTCAATTTATTTTTTTTAAATACGGACCTGCACTTTTTATTTTATTTTTGAAATCTCCATTTTGTTCTTTATCATACTTATTTTTATTGTTTTTGTTAAATTTCGACTGTACTTTGGGAATTTCTTTAAGTACGGTTCTGATCATTTTCATCTTAAATGTTTATAAATCTTTTTGAATAAAATTAATTAAACATGAAGTTATTGGGCACTATTAAATATTTGAATTACATTTTTTTACATAGCAGTAATCGGAGATTAAAAAACAAATTTAATTTTCAGCTATTGAATTATAGCAGGAACATAATAAAATAAAAAATAAATGTAAAATAAAAACTTTTGTATCATTTAAACGACCTCATTTTTTGTAATTGTAGATTTGTGTAGCTATGCATTTTTGTGATTAAATTGGGCTTTTTCCCAACTTTTTAAAAAAAAATTTCAAAAACATGTTCAAAAACTAAGTTATTCAAGATTGTTTAAAACTATTGTGGAATAAAATAAACAGGACAGTACTTACAAAATTTCCTAAAGTACAGTTCATTGTCGAAATTTAATAAAAAAAAAATAAGTGCGATACATGGTTAGATTGAGAACAAAATGGAGATTTCAAAAATAAAATAAAAAGTACAGGTCCTTGTTTAAAAAAATTAAATTGAGAAATGCTCTTTAAAGACGAAACATCGTAACGAAAAACTGGCTACGCTACGTTAAACTGCATTTGGTCTTCAACAAAAAAGTTGCAATGCAATAAAATACAGGGTGTTCCATTTAAAAAAACATAACTTTGATATGTATCAGTTTCATAGAGCACCCTGTATAATTATATTTATTTTTAAATTGTTGCCGTTTCTGATATATATCTCATTGTAAAAACGGATTTTACACAAAATATTTAGTTTTGGCTCTACAGTGCGGGTGGACCACGCTGTATATAACAAGTTAAGTAACTCCGAAGCCATCTTGTTGAATGATTTAGTATAATATGGTAAAATGTAAAGAATTACAGTGACAGTGAGACCCAGAGGTAAGAAAATAAAATTTTTCTATTTTTGACAGTTATAGTTGGAGCTATAATCTTTGATTGTTCTGAATAGAATATTTCAAGAGCATGTTGCAAGTCAAATGGCATATAGCTTTTATCATTTTTCGACAATGACACTTTTGTTTGACAGATATTGGACAAACACTAACGATTTTTCCAACGATTATCCGAAACTCATTTTACCATAATTGGTTCAAATCCATAAAGTGATTTTTCAGATATTTAATGTTAAAATTTGGAAAAGAGTCGGATAAAATTTTTGATAAAAGCAAAAAGGTATTTGTGTCATACCGGTTACCAAAAACTGATAGGGATTAGTGACACAGAAACACACTTGCTAGTCAGTAGATCACCTGGGACCCAATTCTTGACATCGTAGGAATTATTTCTCCAGAGAATTGATTCCCCAAAAAAAATTCTCTTGAGAATCACCAGTCTTATTCTTATGACGTATGTCTTTACTAAATCTAGGTATTTTATCAACTCAACCAATCAAATACACAGAGCTATTAGTTCTGTGCTCAAATATTATTTTTGAAACAAACTACAATAATTATATATTATCCTATTATTGTGGATTATTCTTTATTATTGACTATGGGTTATTTGTTATTTGTTCAATTTTTATTTGCGATAGCCAAACGAAATTTCATAAGTGAAGCGCAAAAAAAAATCCTTGTAGAATTCTTGGAAAATGATAAAGGAACTTCTTAGAGGAAAGATAATTACTAAAACTTTTTCTCTTTTGGTTAATGCTCAAACTCTTCTTGGCCTTAGCAGAAGAGGCTCAATATGCTCCATTAGATCGTCAACGTCTTGTTTCGGTTTATGAACATTTCCAAATTATCTACTATAGACGTTTCACGTAAGTGGATCAAGGTCAACTTGTTTTTGTATTTTGGGACCAGAACCCTAGATGGCTCTGTCAGAATGAATAATTAAATTTAGGTTGGCTGCAATGATAAAGTTTTAAATTTTATTATTTAAAAGTTTGCTATACTGGTAATTATTATTGATTTTTTGGTTTAGTTTTCGTCATTGTGACAGTCATTCCCTTATAAACTTTTGTGAGTGTCTTTCTATTCAACGTTTATTGTTTTTTTCAATTTTCGAACAATTCCTTATAATAAAATATGCTGTGTTCCAAATTGTGGCCAAATTGTTACAATGGCTACTTCTTTTAAACGAATGAACTAAATAAAATGGATCCTTAGTTAGTTTTTTCTAAAAAGCGAATATGTCACAGACATTTTGAGCCAAAATATGTGTCAACACGATCTAATAAATTACTTTTAGATACCTGGTAAGCCAAAAAATATTCTTTTTAAATACATATCAAAATTTAATTTTATTTTATTTTATTTTATACCAAATACAGTTTTTATCTTTATTTATACAGCCATCATCATCATCATCATGCAAAATATAATTATTATTTAGAAAGAAGATTTTTATATATATTAGATTTTATCATTTTTGTACCTTTACTAATGTAGTTTGTTTTATAATAAATATAAAGAGTTGGGCATAAGTTTGGAACCAGACAAGTTTTGAGAAAAAAATTTTAAATGGTGCAGAACTTAAGCCCAATTCTATGTATATTAAAATTCTATTTTTTAAATTTATTTTATTATTATTTTTTTGTAGCACATTATAGTAAGAGATTGTAACGTATGTATAAATGGTGTGACCATTAAAATAAATAAAAAATTGATAGTAGTTTATCCCGTTGATTTTTAATATTTTAAATTTCCCGGTATTTTTGGTAGATGAATAATTTGCAAACAAAGCACCAGATGGAGCCAAGTTTATTACCAATATCTAATAAAATTGGAAATTTTATCATTGCAACCAACCTAAATTTAAGTATTCGTACTGACAGAGCCATCTAGGGATTTGGTCCCAAAACACAAAAGCAAGTTTATCCTAAACCATTTATGTGAAAAGTCTATAGTAGATAGTCTTTGAACATTTCTGTTTATTAAAAAATTATTCATTTTAACAATATTTATTGCGGTAACAACAAAAAAACGATAATGTTCAATTTTAACTCCCACAAACACGTACTCCTCACACTATTAATTCCTTTCAAGTTTCTCCCCCGAAAATGACATTAGGAAATAATTCTCACAATTTTTGGAGAATTTTTTCCCCCGAAATATTTCAAGAATAGACATATGAATGAGTACGGTATAGTAAAGGGTTTGGAGTGATGGAGGACTAGTGTTTCATGGCCCACGTTAAGCTGTAGATTCAGTCCAGATAAGTCTTCGTTGCAGAAAAGAGATGTAAAATTAAAGCAATGTTAACAAATGTATACGTAAATGTCTGTAAATTATTAAAAAAATAAATTATATCGTAAACTATCGCATTCAGTCCAATTTTATTATTTATTAAAATTCAATTTTATTTTTATTTACCCCTTTCTAATTAATTGTTAAAATTGTCTAAATCTTAAAAAATTATTAAGGTTTCTTTGATATACATATACCATAACAAAGTTTGTAATAACCATTTAATGGGAACCAATCAAAATTCCATAAATTAAAAAATTAATTTGTCATATCGGAAATGGAATTTAAATAAAAATTACAGATTCCTCTAACTTTAAACTTGTAAGAATCAATATCTATCCCATTTATTGTTTATTATGTTAATTGATTACTGTATATCAATATTGACATATTAAAAAAAAACAATATTTTTATTATGATTATTTAATTATATCTGACAAATCGGTAAATTCCCATGATTTTGTTTAATAATTTGGGTTTAATCCTACTATGATAATATTTAAATAAGATATTCTGATAATTCGTATGTAGGTGTTAATTTTGGTTAAGCATTAGGTATGTGTGATTTCGGTAATCCGTATATGAGAATAATCTTCAATGGACTCATCTAGTAAATTTTTTTTATATTTCTATTTTATAATTTTGGCCTACCATAACACAATGCACCGGGTCCAGCCCTTCTAAGACCGATCCTGCGTCTGTAATTAATTCTTAAAATTTAAATATTTGGCTATGTTGTCATATCGATAAATACTGACAACTCTCGTTGTGATTTGTTATGATTAAAATAAGGAAAGAAGTATATCAAATTTTTCTACAAACGAACAAACCTAGAATCTTGGCAATACTGTAGAAAGTAAAACGTTAATTATTAGTCAAGAAGCAGCGCCACTTTCAAAATATATTCATTACTTTTTATTGATTTTTATCAATTAATAAATATTATAAGAACAATAAAAATCAACATAAGCAAAAAGGTTCTTTACGCTATTCATTCATTAGTATAAAACCAATAAATTCGTTCCTACTGGATAAGTCCATTCTAATTAATTATGAATATTGAAAAATCTTTGTTTTATGAATAGTTATATGGGGTACAGTATATAAAAAATATTAATTTAAAAAGAAAAACATAGTTCAAAACAAAATAGAATTTAATAAAAATGTAATTTAAAACGAATTATATTTAACTATTTAAAAAAACGAATAAAAATGTCCAAAATTTATATAAAAATATATTTAAATGACACAGTACAATGGACAATTATTAAGTGTAGAATCTTGAATAATCCAAACATTTTTTATTGATTGTTGCAGTAATAATAATAGGTCATAAACACCCTGTATATACCCCATACTAATATTTTTAGACAGAGATTTGTTGCTTGAACATTAATATTATTTGTAAATTTATACGAAGGAACAAGTTTTGGAAGGAGAGATAATGTGTTCTGACCGAACCGTATAATTTTAAAAGGATCCAAATCTTAATAGTATGTTCGAATACCAACCATATACTAAATTTGGCCTCGGATGTCACTTACGAAACCGTTTTTTTATTTTTTATTTTTTTATCCATCCTGTAGGTAGTCATTTCTTCTTTAATTGAAAAAAAAGGAGTTATTTATAAAATTACATCATTTTAATGCTAATTGAATGACACATTTTAAGTACGAGGTCCAGGATTCTGTTTAAAAAATCGAGTTCCAGTTTAAAAACTCTGATTTTAAAAATAAATGTTTCATAAAGTAGACAAAAATAAATAGTTGAGAAAATTAAAAAAAGTTGTAAATGAGCAGCAAGAGAACGAGGCCACTTTTGAAAAATTTCATGTAAAATCTATTCAAAATGGCAAAAGTTATACTTTTCAAGGTCATCACTCTTAAGGACGTAATTAAAGACCCTTCTGCTTATACTTCAACATTTTCGGTTGGTATAATAGTAAGTATTAGATACGTCTGCACTGCTGTTGAGAGACCATGTCAGCCAAGTCGAAAATTAGGGGTCCGGGTTCAAGGATTTTTTTAACGTCCGAATGAGGTCATATTTTATTTATATTACTTTCCCGACCCACCTCTGAGAAGGGAAAGTATTGTGAACGAGCTAAAAAAAAATTTCCAGATAAATATGGAAATATCCATTTTGAGATCACCTGAGATGATCAAGACTTTTTCCAGGTGTATTCTTCCACGATAGAGGCCACACGTTTAATCCGACTGAGCTGAAATTTGGTATATGGGTTTTGGTTATCCGTCGAAAGAACCCATTGTTTTTTACGACATATGTCAAACGGAAGTGTCACTATCAAAAAATGACAGATGCAATATATTCAGAACAGTCAAAATTATTTTTCAAACTGTCACCTGTCAAGAATAAAAAAATGTCAAAATTTGAAACTTTAATATTAAAAATCTGAATTTTTTTATCTAATTTTTAAATTTTCTGATTTTCTTTTGATTTTTTTCAGATTTCTTACTAATTTTTAATGATTTTTTTCTGATTTTTTCAAATTTTTTTTTATGATTTTTTTCAATTTATTTTCTGAATTTTTCGAAAATTTTTATAATGAGTCTTTTTCTGATTTTTTGATTTTTAATTTTTATTTTATTGTTTGTCTTTTTTACTTTTTCTTATACATTATTTTTTGTGATTTTTTTCTGATTCTCCTGTCGGATTTTTTCTGTTCTTTGTGATTCTTTACAAATTTATGTTATATGTATAACCTGTAAAATTATGATTTTTGAATCCTAATTATCCTGGAAAAGATGTTTTTTCTGATTTTTTCTGTTATATTTGATTTTTTCTAATTTTGTCTATTATTTTTTCTGATTTTTGTCTTTTTTTTTTTGGTTTTTTTTCGATTTTTTCTGAATTTTTCTGCATTTTTTCTTATAATATTTTGGTTTTTTTCTATTTTTTTATTACTTTTTGTTTTCTAATTTTTTCTTATTCCTTTGATTTTTTGTAATTATTTGCGATTTTTTGCAATTGTTTTTTAGATTTTGTTGCGATTTTTTAGAGATTTTTTGCGATTTTTTTTAAGACTTTTTGCGATTTATTTCAAATCTTTTGAAGTTTTTCTTTTCCCGTTATTACTTTTTTATGGTTACAATAGTTTCCGGTTTTTGGTTGTTTTTTGTTTTTGAGTTTTTTTTGCGATTTTTGCAATTTTTTGTGATATATTTCGATTTCTTTCGTTTTTTAGGAATTCTTTTTCGTTTTGTTTTTTGCTCCGGTTTTTTTTTGATTTTTTCTGATTTTTACTTTTCCGACTCATCATTCGAGAAGGGAAATTATTGTGAACTAGCTAAAAAAAATTCGAGATGAAGATGGAAATTTTCATTTTAAATTTTGAGGTCCCCTGAGACGTTTAAGACCATTTCCAGGTGGAAGTTTGTCTGTCTATCTGCCTGTGTGTCTGTCTGTGTGTATTCTTCCATGATAGAAGCCACACGCTTAATCCGATTAAGCTGAAATTTAGTATATGGGTTTCGGTTATACATTAGAGGATGTCATTAATTTTTGTACGACATCTGTCAAACGAAAGTGTCACTGTCAAAAAATGACAGAAGCATTATGTCACTGAATTTGACTTGCAATATGTTATTTAAAAGCCCTTGAAAATCTCTATTCAGAACAGTCAAAATTATTTCTCCAATTCTCACCTGTCAAAAATAAAAAAATAACATTTTTTTTTGGAGTGCTTTACCCTCTTTTATAGTGAATTAAAAACAAAAATAATTTTTTTGGAATGTTCTGACGCAATTTCTGGTACAAAGAAGGCAATTTTTATTTTTTTTTTAATAAAATTTCTTTATTTTTCAAAATCTTTCAAATGGACTATCAAACGTTTCGATCAGATTTGTAGTTTTCGAGATATAGCTTGTGGGAGTAAATACAAAAAAATGGGCGTGGTGCCTTTACTATGGGATCTATAACGAAATGATGACTTAAACTTTGACTTTTTTTGGAGTACTTTAGCTAACCATAAAGTAAAATTTGAAATATCAATGAGGATCTCTCTTTTAACGTGAATTGAAAACAAAAATAATTTTTTTGAAATGTTCTGACGCAATTTCCGTTACGAAAGAGGCCATTTTAAATTTTGTTTTTGGCGAAATGATGACTTAAACTTTTATTTTTTTGGAGTACTTTAGCTAACCAATAAGTCAAATTTGAAATTCCAATAAGGATCCCTCTTTTATCATGAATTGAAAACAAAAATATTTTTTTTTGAAATGTTCTGATGCAATTTCCGTTACGAAAGAGGCCATTTTAAAATTTTTTTTTGGCAAAATGATGACTTAAACTTTTATTTTTTTGGAGTACTTTAGCTAACCAATAAGGATCTCTCTTTTATCGTGAATTGAAAACAAAAATAATTTTTTTTGAAATGTTCTGACGCAATTTCCGTTACGAAAGAGGCCATTTTAAAATTTTTTTTTGGCAAAATGATGACTTAAACTTTTATTTTTTTGGAGTACTTTAGCTAACCAATAAGGATCTCTCTTTTATCGTGAATTGAAAACAAAAATAATTTTTTTTGAAATGTTCTGACGCAATTTCCGTTACGAAAGAGGCCATTTTAAAATTTTTTTTTGGCAAAATGATGACTTAAACTTTTATTTTTTTGGAGTACTTTAGCTAACCAATAAGTCAAATTTGAAATTCCAATAAGGATCCCTCTTTTATCATGAATTGAAAACAAAAATATTTTTTTTTGAAATGTTCTGATGCAATTTCCGTTACGAAAGAGGCCATTTTAAAATTTTTTTTTGGCAAAATGATGACTTAAACTTTTATTTTTTTGGAGTACTTTAGCTAACCAATAAGTCAAATTTGAAATTCCAATAAGGATTCCTCTTTTATCGTGAATTGAAAACAAAATATTTTTTTTGAAATGTTCTGACGCAATTTCCGTTACGAAAGAGGCCATTTTTTTTTTTTTTTTTTGGCAAAATGATGACTTAAACTTTTATTTTTTTGGAGTACTTTAGCTAACCATAAAGTAAAATTTGAAATACCATTGCGGAACCCTCTTTTATAGTATAAGTTGAAAACAAAAATAATTTTTTTGAAATTTTATGATTGAAGTAAATTTTAAAAATTTCGTAGTTTTCGAAATATTGCCGGGGTGATGTAAATTCAAAAAAATGGGCGTGGTGCTCTTATTAAGGGATCTACGACCAAATTATGACTTAAACTTATACTTCTTTTGAGTGCTTTTAACTAATCAGAAATACCAATTGGAACCTTATAACAGGGTACTAAAAATAGATGATACCAAAATGAAAATACCCAAATCCATCAATTTCCTGAACAATTTACGTAAATCTACCAAAAATCACTGATTATCTATATATTAGAATTTAGTATTTTCCTAATTAAATTTGCACGACTACGCATTTTACAAATTTATTCCAAAAAAATAAATAATTAATTTCCATAATTTTTAGTTAATTCCTATAGCCAAAATACTTTTTAGCGCTTTCATTAAAACGCTGTTATTGAAAGAAGACAACCTTCGAGTTTTAGTAGGTTTTTCCGATTGGTTAAATTTTGATTCAATAAAATACCTACAGTTCAAGTTTCTTCCGAAGAACACTTCTTGAAACTTATCTGACGTCTTTACTCCATGCCGGAGTGGTGCTATATTAAACATTTAAATTTAACAAAAATAGTTTTCTACTATTTACAATAAAATATAAAGGCGCATAATAAACGTTTCAGTCAAGAACAAGATACCAAAGTACAATTAAAAGAATAATTTATAAAACAGTTTTAAGTGTTTATTATCATCACTTAAGAATTGAACAGTGTAGTTGATGTTTCATATAGTTAATTAATAATTAAAATGTATCCAAACTTTATTTATATTTCCGCGTTATTATTAGTTTGTGTAAAATCTTCAGAAATTAATATTTTTCCGAGTCTTCCTACAACAGTGCTTCATAGTGAAAATGATTTATGCCAACAACATAGTCAACAATTTTTGGAAAATATTGATAACTTTACCGTTTGGGCTTATGAAAGTAAGTTTTTATTTTTATTATATATTAATTTATTATTTAATTATAATTTTTCGGATTCGATAAGATATTTTGATTTCTAAAGAAATTTAAAAAAAATAAAATAAATATGTTTTCAGTTTTAAAGTAAATATTATTTAATATAAGTTCCGTTAACTAAAGTTTAATAACTTTGATGTTTTAAGCTAATATTTTTACTTGCGTTTTTACTTACTTATTGATAATTGATTTAATTAATTTTCAAAATGTATTTGAATATAAATTTTAAAAAAAATGGTTATTTTATTCGTTTAATTATTTTCGGGAAAAACTGTTATTTTATATTAAAAATAAAATGACAAATTCATAACTAAAGATCAATATTTTTTAACAAAAAGTTAAGAAAATTTTCGAAATTTACTAAAAAAAATATCTGAAATTTGTAATTTTTATATTAAAAATAAAATGGTAAATTGATAAAAAAGATTCAATATTTTGTAACAACGGAAAAAATTTTAGAAAACCCAAAAAAAATTCTAAAATAATTAGTCAGTATTTAAAAAAAAAAGGAAGAAAATTTCATAAATTTGTAACTGTTATAATAAAAATAAAATGAAAAATTCTTAACAAAGAGTTAATATTTTGCAAAATAGGAGAAAAATTTTCTAAATTTATCCAAAAAAATTTCGAATATATTAAAAATTAAATGATAAATCCATAACAATGAGTCAATAAAAAAAAGGGAGGAAAATTTCTGAGCCAAAAAATTTTTGAAAACTTTTAATTTTTATATTAAAAATGAAACGGCAAATTTATAACCAAGAGTAAATATTTTCTAAAAAAAAGAAGAACAGTTCAGAAAACCCAAAAAAAATTCTGAAATTTGTAATTTTTATATTAAAACTATAATAACAATCCCGTAATAAATGGTTAATATTTTGTGAAAAAATGAGGAAAATTTTCAAAATATGCCAAAAAAAATTTTGAAAAATTTTAATTTTTATTTTAAAAATAAAATGACAAATTCATAACAAATGAGTCAATATTTTATAAAAAAGGAAGGAATATCTGACCTGAAATTTTTTAATTTTTATATTCAAAATCAAATGGCAAATTTATAACAAAGAGTCAATATTTTGTAAAAAAAAAAAAACATTTGAAAATTTTCAAAATTTGCGAAAAAAGTTTTTAAAAATTTGTAATTTTTATATTAAAAATAAAATAATAATAACATAAGAAATAATCAATATTTTGTAAAAAAAAAATTCGAAAATTTTCAAAATTAGCGAAAAAATTTTTGAAAATTTGTAATTTTTATATTAAAAATAAAATAATAATCCCATAACAAATAATCAATATTTTGAAAAAAAAAGGAGCAACATTTTCGAAATATGCCAAATAAATTTTGAAAATTTGTAATTTTTATATTAAAAATAAAATAATCCGATAGCAAATAATCAATATTTTGTAAAAAAAGGGGGAATATTTTCGAAATATGCGAAAAAAATTTTGAAAATTTTTAATTTCTATATTAATAATGAAATGAAAAATTCATAACAAAAAGTCAATATTTTGCAAAAAAAAGGAGGAAAATTTTCGAAAATTGAGAAAAAATTTTCAAAAAAATGTTTTTTATATTATAAATAAAATGACCAATCCATAACAATGAGTCGGTGTTTAATAAAAAAATTAAGAAAAATTCCGAAATTTACCAAAAAAGCTTTCGAAAATTTGCAATTTTGGTATAAAAAATAAAATGGCAAATATATAACAAAGTGTCAATATTTTGCAAAAAAAAGAGGAAAATTTTAGAAAACCCAAAAAAACTGTATTTTGTAATTTTTATATTAAAAATAAAACTACAAATTCATAACAAATAGTAATATTTTGCAAAAAAAAAGGAAAAAAATCCAAGTTACCCAAAAAAATTCAGGAAATTTTTTATTTTTATATTAAAAATAAAATGACAAATTCATAACAACCAGTTAATATATTGAAAAAACAGGGAAAAAACTTCTGAAAGTTAACCAAAAAATTTTTGAAAATTTTTAATTTTTGTGTTAAAAATAAAATGACAAATCTATAACAAAGAGCCAATTTATTTTTCTAATTCAAATGGAGGAAAATTCATTGTTGGTTTATTTTTAAATTTGTGGATTTTTTCCCATCTTTCTATAATTTTCTCTATTTTCCTAGTTTTCCATACTTCAGTCTAATTTCTCGATTTCTTTCTATTTTTCTTGTTTATAATTATTTTTTCCTGTTTTGTCCCTTTTATTATCTGTTTTTTTTATATTTCATTATTTTCAATATGTTTTCCTGTTTTTCCAGATTTTTGTCTATTTTTTTCTTATTTCCCTTATTTACCCCGATTTTTCACTATTTTCCTATCTTCCTAATTATGCCGATTTTTCTCTATTTTTATCTATTTTCCTTGTTTTCTCTATCTTTTCCAGTTTTTCCCTATTTTAGGCAAATTTTAATATTTTGCCCTATTTTTTCCTATTTGTCTCAATTTCTTCTTAATTTCTATTTTGAGCTATTTTTATCTATTTTTTCTATTTTTCCTACTTTTGTCTGTTTTTTACTGTTTTCCATTATTTCCTATTTTCCTAATTTTTCCTTGTTTTTTACTATTTGTCCCTATTTGTAATTATTTTCCATATTTTGCCCCATTTTCCCTATTTTTTCCTATTTCTTGATATTTTTCTTGTTTTTCATTATTCTTTTCCTATTTTTCCTACTGTTCCTATTGTTCCCTATTTTTCTCATTTTTCTCTATTTGTCTCTATTTTTTATTATTTTTCACTATTTTTTTATATTTTGTACTATTTTTTTCTATTTTTCCTATTTTTTCCCATATTTTCTCTTTTCTCCCATTTTTTGCTCAAGTTATTACTTATTTAGTACTTACATTAATTTTATATTAAATTATTAAGTATTTGGACAAATTTTTTTCCCTTGTCACATTTCTGTCTGGTCTTATATTATTTACTGGCAATAGTAACATTTTTCCTGAACACAAATAAGAGCAATAATATTATTTTTTTTAATTTCAGTGAAAGATGCTTCAGCCCAATCAGCAGCTAATATTTTTCGAGGGAGTGGATACAATCTTGGAAATGTTGATGAATGTTTGACAGTAAACGGGCCATTTCCAACGCAGTACTGTCTAGCAATAATCGTAGCAAATGTTCCAAAACCCAAAACCCGACTAGATCCTTTTTCATTATATTATGAACCAAATGAAAATGTTATAAACAAATTATATGTAAGTAGATGATCAAAAATTTCAAGAACTTCTACCAAATATTTTTTTAAATATTTCAAGATTATTTTAAAGACTTGTTTTTTCCGGTTATTGTTATATATGCCGAATAAAGTCTTGATCCAGATATCCTTGGATATGTAAACCTTTCGCCCTATTCTAGAGTTTTAATTCAATAGAAACATGGTGTAAATGGCTCCCAAATTCCCAAATATTCAGACCAATTTTAGAAAATTATAATTTAAGCTTATATTTAAAAAAAAACAGGATTCTCCCTAACTAATAACAAATCATAACAAAAACAAAATGCATTGGAATTTTTACTCTATTAATTATGATGAGTAAAAAATTTTTATTATATTTTCAGGATTACAAAGATGAAACAAAATTACCAAGAAATGTACTGAGAATGGGTTGGTGCATACCGGCATCATGTTCTCCTGCTGAAGCAGGAAAAAGCCTAAATAAGTATTTACAGAATTATGAACATCCCTTAAAGAAAGAAAACGTTTCGTACTCTGCAATAATACCAGAAGTGTTTTGTCAAAGTTCCAACAATGAAAGCAAATTGGATACAACCGATATATCATTTTGGTAAGTACATTGAGAATTTAAAAAACAACATCCTGTATATACTTTTTTTAATTCGTTTGGATAGTTGCAAATGGTGAAAATAATTAAGTTAAACTTTATATATTATTTGCCATTTCGCTATATATTGTTCACTTTAAAGTCTTACAGTCGCTTTACTTTTACCGCGAATTTCACCATAAATCATCAACATAACATGGTATTAGCGAACTAAAAGTAATAAAAATTTTACCTCTAAATTTGAACCGTACCGCACACACTGACTAATTTCTTATAAGTTTCCAGTGTAATTACATTTTATTTTTAATTATTATTTTTTATTTAACAGTTAATTATAGGCCTGATGATGGCATTAGTATGCCGAAACTAGTTCCCAACTCCCAACTATTTTATTAAAGATTATTGTGGTACTAGACTTTAAATTTTATTTCTTCAACTATTTTTGTGAATATAAATTTACAAATTACCAGAAACAAAAAACAATAATGTAATTAACAAAATTAAATTAGGATTAGTCTCTAATTAAATTAATTTAGAAATATTGTTTTAAAATTTTCATGCATTTTTTCAAATTTATTGTGTGATTATAAAATACAATAATTTTATTTTTTTAGCTTACTCTGTGTGGTACTCCTACTTCTTGTAATAGCTGCAACTGCTATAGATTACAACGAAGATAATTTTTGTCCTAAAAAAAGTAAGAATTTTTTTTATATAATTAAGAAATTTAATGTTATAGTCGAATCCATATTTCCATGGCCATGCAATTTAGAATAAAATTATCAAAAATAGACATTAAGAAAATTAAGCAATTATAACAAAAAGAAAAAATTCAAAAATTCACATAAAAAAAAAATTAAGAAATGAAAAAAAATAAGTAAATTCAAAAATACATATTAAAAAAAATTATGTAATTTAAAAAAATTTCTAAAATACACATTAAAAAAATTATCCAAATTAAAAAAATTTGAAATGCAGATTTGAAAAATTATGTAATTACAAAAAAAAAATTCAAAAATAAATATTAAAAAAAATTATGCAATTTAAAAAAATATGAAATGCACATTAAAAAAATTATGCAATAATAAAATAAATTCAAATGTACATATTCACATTAAAAAAATTATGCAATTTAAAAAAATCAGAAAATGCACATTAAAAAAATTATGCAATTACAAAATAATGCAATTTCAAAAAACAATCTAAAAGTGCCTAATCAAAAAATTATTCAATTTAAAAATAATAAAAATGCACATTAAAAAAATTATGCAATTTAAAAAAAAATCTGAAAATGCACATTAAAAAATTATGCAATAACAAGAAAAAATTCAAATATACATACTAAAAAAAATAATGCAATTTAAAACAAAAACAAAAAACTCAAAAATTCACATTTAAAAAATTACGAAATTAAAAAAAAAATCAGAAAATTCAAAAATACATATTAAAAAAAATAATGCAATTTTAATAAAAAATTTCTAAACACACATATTAAAAAAATTATGCAATTTAAAAAAATCTAAATATACACATTAAAAAAATTATGCAATTAAAAAAAAATTGACAATGCACGTTGGAAAAATTATGCAATAACAAAAAAAAATTCAAATATATATATTTAAAAAAAATCTGAAAATTCACATTCATTAAAGAAATACGCAATTTAAAACAAAAATTCAAAAATTCACTTTAAAAAAAAATTATGAAATTAAAAAAATAAGAAAATTCAAAAAACCATATTAAAAAAAAATTATGAATTTTAAAAAATATCTAAAAATACACATTAAAAAAATTTCGCAATTTAAAAAAATCTGAAAATGCACATTAGAAAAATTATGCAATAACAAAAAAAAATCAAATATACATATTAAAAAAAAATTATGCAATTTATAAAAAAAATTAAAAATACACATTAAAAAAATTACGCAATTTAAAAAAAAAACTGAAAATGCACATTAAAAAATTATGCAAAAAAAATTCAAATATACATTAAAAAAAATACGCAATTTAAAACAAAAACAAAAAATTCAAAAATTCACATTACAAAAATTATGAAATTAAAAAAATAAGAGAATTCAAAAAAACATAAAAAATTACACAATTTAGAAAAATATCTGAAAATACACATTACAAAAAAAATTACGTAATTTAAAAAAAAATCTGAAAATTCACATTAAAAAAAAATCAAATATACATATTAACAAAAATTAAGCAATTTAAAACAAAAAAAAGTTCAAAAATTCACAGTAAAAAAACTTTTGAAATTAAAAAAAAATAAAAAAATTTAAAAATACATATTAAAAAAAAATTACGCAATTTAAAAAAAATATTAAAACACAAACAAAAAATTAAAAAATTCACATTAAAAAAAATTATACAATTAAAAAAAAGAAGAAAATTCGAAAATACATATTAATAAAAAAAATATGCAATTTAAAAAAAATCTAAAAGAAAATATTAAAACAATTATGCAATTTCAAAAAAATTTCAAATATATGTATTTAAAACAAAATAAAAAAATTCAAAAATTCATATAAAATAAATTATGCAATTTAAAAAAAAGACAATTCAAAGAAATGTATGCAATTAAAAAATAAAATAAAAAATTGAAAAAACTCACATTAAAAAATGGGAACTTTAAAAACGCATTAAACAAATGAACAATTAAAAAAAAAACAAAAATAAACATGTTAAAAAATGTGTAAAATTCTAAATAAACAAAAAATTTTTAATATTATGTCTACTTAGCAATTATTACATTTCGACCCATTAGCGCATCAAAAAAACATTTTTTAAAAAATACGCAATTTAATACAAAAACAAAAAATTCAAAAATTCCTAGTAAAAAAATTATGCAATTAAAAAATTAATAAAAAAAAATAGATATTAAAAAAAAATTAGCAAATTAAAAAAAAATTCTAAAAATACACAAAAAAATAAACACTTAAAAAAATTAAAAATATGTAAAATTCTAAATAAACAAAAGAAAAATGTTTTATAGTTCGTCTGGCTGGCAATTATTACATTTCGACCCACCAGCGCACATACCTTATTTTGTAGGGTATATTTGTACCTGAATAAATTACGGTTTAAAATTATATTTTTATTGTAATTCGTTCCTTTTTGATTAATTTTTTTATTTATTTATCTATTTTATAATTTTTCCGATGTAAAAACAACTTTTACTACTCAATGCAAAGCGATACTAAAAAGTATTATAAACATTATTGTCAATATGATTTTTTTGCATGTAGAGATTTAGAGCTGCGTATCCTAGCCATTAGACCATATCGGATTATGAAAATTAAGCTCTCATAAATTCACCTATGTCAAAAACTAAAATTATGATTTTTTTTCGATTTTACTTCTACTATTATATTGTTTCAATAATAATAAAAATAATAATAATAAAGCAAATTATATATTTTTTAGAACCTAAAGTATTAAAACTTTTAATGGCGTTTTCGGCTAGAAAAAATTTTAGAGGTTTATTAAAAGTTGAAAAAGTAGAGCAACCAATGAAGATACTGTTTGGTATAAGGACCATTTCAATGTTGGCTGTGATCGTAGCTCATCGAGGAGGAATATCCGTTAACACGCCAATGATCAATGTTGATTCGATTGCGGAGGTAAGAAAATTCTAATTTATTTTACATAAGATTTTATAAAAATATATGATTGTTTTGATTCATACAGGGTGTCACAATGCTAATATAGAATAGTTTTTGGAATATTTTCATAACTGAATGATTCTCAAAAATTTATATTATGCTAAGAAGGTAATACGGTAGTCTTACCAACCCCCTCCACTTTTCTACCCAGTTCAGTATTTTGAAGCGTTAAAAAACATTCGAAACGTCACATTTTATAACGTTTTTTAACGTTTAGAATTTTTAAGCGTGGAAAAACGTTCTAAACGTCACATTTTACAACGTTTTTATGTGAAAAAACTTTAATTTTTTTTTTTGCAAAATCGATGAAATATGGCATTGTTTGGCGTATTTTTTCGAATCAAAATTCTCAGCGTTAAAAGCGTTATAAAATGTGACGTTTCGAATGTTTTTTCACGCTTCAAAATACTGAAAGTTGAAAACGTTTCTCTAGCCCAAAATTTTCTATAATTTGTATATGATTCGACATTACCAAAAAATTTTTTAAATTATCAAAATTATCATAGATGTGATTTATATTTATTTATAAATTGTTTAAAGCAATATAAAATTTAAAAGGATCCTCTAAAGTTGTTAGATATAAAAAGCAATAACTAATCATTTTTTTTTAAATAGGAAAATTTATTTATTAATATTATTATTATATTATTAAAATTTAAAAAATTATTTAAATTGATTTAAAATCATAGAGGTTCCTCTAGTAACGTCTTGTGTAAATTTAAGCATTAAATTTTATCAGGCATTAAATTGTAGATAACTTACACTAGTTTTAAAATTAAAAAAATATAACTTTGATGCATGTCTATTTTTGCATAATTCTAAAGTAATTTAATTTGTACTATTATAGCATTAACTAATTTTTATTCAATTTGAAAAATTTTCCATATTCGTATTGGGATGATATTTTTCCTATTCTACGAATAAAAACTGGATTTTTTTATGTACAATAAAAAATATTTTTTTTTCCCATTTTAAATTCATGTTTGGGATAGATCAGAGATTAAAACATATTCTTTTGGAATATTCAAATTAACACGGAAATCTAAATATTTAAATGAGTAAGTAATTATAAAAATTAAATTGTTTCTTATTTAAATGTTATAGTTTTTTTTTTTGTAATAACATTGAGGAATTAAATGTTTTTATAAGCATGTTTAAAAATGTAAAATTATAATCTATATATTTAACCTTGAAGCTTTAATATTAAAATTGCGACGATAGACAAGATGTACACATAAAAACACAAGAACAAAAAGAAGTAAATTAAAAAAAAAATCGGCTGTGTCACCCCAGAACTTTTCCGGCTCAGCTGTAGTGAATAGGGTTATTTTAATTATGAAATACTGAGCATTACAGTAATTTATGGAACAAATTTTAAACCGAATTGATATTTCAATGTCGATAAAGACATAAGCGGGCGCATGCGCACATTATACAGCACAATTAGGTGATAACTATTGGAAATTCTGAAAAAAGCTTGGTATAAAAATTGTAGGGAATTTTTAGTTTGATTGGTCAAACGGTTTTGCAGTTATCGTGGGAGATTACACAGACAGACCTTACTCTGGTTTCAGTCTTTTTAGGGGATCTCAAAATGGATATTTCTATAGATATCTCGAATTTTTTTTTTGCTCGTTCACTGTACTTTTCCTTTGATGGGGCTTGGAAAGTATAACAAAAAAAAAATATTTCTCTTAATTGTTATTAAAATTCGAAAATGGCGCGGCAACTTAACGGACAAACAACGACCACAAATTGGTTACGAAATTCCGCTAGATGAAAACTAGACTTCTAGATAATTTTTCGACATCATATTTGTTTAGAAACTCCAAAAAAACCTCCGATTAACCAATTTGGCTTTATTTTGTTAATTATTAGCCAACAAGTACCCTGGTTACATCTAGGTAATTTTTGACATCATATTTGTATTCAGCGACCCCGAAAACCCCAAAGTAGCCAATTTAGATTCATTTTGTTAATTATTAGCCGTAAACTTAATTTTTTTCAATAATCTCAAGAAAATGCACTCAAAATGCATTTGTTGGATGTACACAATTGAAGTGATTAAAATATGCCACAAATTTTCTGTATACTTTTCCAAGTAAAATAAACCATGTTTTATTAAAATCAATCTTACTGCCGAAATTTTCGGTAACTTTCCCAATTTTATTTTTTTTATATCACAAGGCTCTTAATTCCAGAAATATTACATACAAAAAGTAAAACAATAGGTTGATTTTCTTATAAGAATAAATTGGGATCTAGGAGGGATGTATATGCAACCAGTTATACATGCATAATGACTTTTTCATCTTTTTCACTAACAAATCTTTGAAATAAACAGAAGCTTTATAATCAACAATAATAGAAAATAGGTTTATAAAAACTTAACACTAAAAATTATTTATGCTGGTACCAAATCTAATAAAATTGATGGTATTTGATCAATGTATCATTTAACGGTTCTAATATTACAAGATATAACAATTTTGTGCAACTTTTTTAAATCTACTTACTTTAAAATCTAATTACAATTTATTTAGAATGTTTAAACAGTCAATTTTTGATTATACTATAGGAAATAATATCTAATTTATTAAATTTAATATTAAAATTCAATTAAAGTAACGGGTACACACAGATTTTAAAACTTTTGACTCCATCTGGTATATTTTTTGTAAATTATAATATATTTTTGTAATTTATTCTCCTATTATTGTCAGTTATACATTCCAACTGAAATTATGTCAATTTTTACAATTCTACGAAGAGTTAATTTTAGATAATTTTGTACATTTAGATATGTACCAAATAATATTAACATAACTGATTTGTATATTAATATATTGTCAATAAATATTATTAAATTCAAATTCATCAATGATTTCTACTTATCGAAAGGATCCTAAATTCCTAATCACTTATCGAATTATTCTTTTAGATTTAATAACTATAAAAATGTTGCAATTTAGGTGAAATAAACTTATTTTAATAATGATAATTGAATAGAATAGAACAAAACTAGTTTTAAACTATAAATTAAGTATCAATATTTGATAAAAGGAATATTAGTGATCTGATTTTATATGTATGAAATTAAAATTCTTATAAAGTACACGTTTATCAAATATTGACTAGATTTTAATATTAATGTTAGTGTAAACATACCTTTAAAATCGTTAACGGCATTCTGTATAACAACCTAAAACCTTCTGGAATTTATAACAACCTAAAACAATGAATCAAATTTGAAATAATTCCACATAACTACCAAAAATTAACAAACCTTCACTATGGCCAACAAATTTATGCATATTCACATTTTAAATACAATAATTTCGATTAACTTGCTTTATTTTAAAGTTAATCACAGTTTTGTAGCGAAATTATAACCATTAACCAACAATTTAGAGTGAAACGCCATTGCACAAGTCAAAGTGATAGAAAATTTAAAATAGAACGATTTTTTTGACAGCTTGTTGGAGTTGAAGCTTAGATCACATACGTTACGCTAGATGCGGCATGTACGTTACTTATTTGGTTGGTCCGGGAATACTCAGTCAGTGATTGGTCGTTTCCAAATTTCGAGAAAGTTTGACCAATGGGATATCAGTATCGACGTAGTTTGACTAATGACAAATCAGTTCCCTGAGTAGCATATATGATCTAAAAGTTGAAGCAACATGCAGCGCTACCAACTTTTTATAAACAAAATAAATGAATGAAGATGTCATCATGGAATCGTAAAAAATATTAGTTAAACAGGCCCGGATTGATTATAATTTGAGTTTATAAAATTTTATTTTGGAAAATTTGATTTGCTTAAAGGATGGGATTTAGGCGAGAAATAAATTATTTTTCAATACGTTTAGTGTTTTTGAAAATTTAAACCTTAAGTGGGTAGGGGGGGAAATGGGGACAAACTTTTTTATGACAATACCTATAACTCATACAGCGAGGATGTTACAGACTTGAAAATTAGTATTTAGATTATTCTTTAAAAAAAATCAGCTGTGTCATCCCAGAACATTCCCGGCTCGGCTGTAGAGAATAGGATTATTCTAATTACAAAATTAATTTATGGAACAATTTTTAAATAGCGACCCGATGATGAATATGTCTACCAAATTGATATTTAAATGTTGATAATGATAAAGCGGGCGCATGCGCACATTGTACAGCACATTGCTACAATTATGATATCCTAAAATTATGCTTGACAACTATTGGGAATTCAGGAAAACGATTAATACAAAAGTTATAGGAAATTTTATGCTCTGTAACTTTGCACTAGAACATTTTGCACTAAAGTGCATTGTTTGTCTTCAAAATTAAAAAAAAAGCAAAAAACCTAAACGTTTGTTTTTTCCCCCTCTAGCGGTGAAAAAATGGCGAATTCGAAAAAAAGTTGAATATAAAAGTTATGGGAAATTTGGTGCTCTACAAATTAGCACTAGATCATTTTGCACCAAAGTTCATTGTTTGTCTTCAAAATTAAAAAAGGCAAAAAAACCTCAACGTATATTTTTTAAAAATGGGTTAGTACGATTTTTTTATTTGGACAATGTTTGGACAATCTCGAAATTGGTTAGATTTATAGAAAAAGTTCTAGGAATAAAATCTACTTTAAAATGCATTTTCTACAAGATCTACTACGAAAAAAAAGTTTTTGAGCGCAGCGCCATCTACATTTTGACATATTTAAAATCAATTTATATCCAATACTGAAGCTCTCTCAGTGCTCTTTTACATTATAAAATATCTATTAATTTCCAAAATATCCAGTCCACAATTTTTTTCAAAATTTTTGGCCGTTTTGGTATAAAAAGAAAAAATATAAGTTTTGTTGAAGTAAATATAGTGTGTCTCAAAAAGTTTGTACCACATTAAATACATTTTTTTTATTTATTTTTGGGAAAAATAATCTTGATAAAAATTGTTGATACTAAAAAAAACAATAAAATAATATTTACGAGGGAAGTCAGAAAATATGAATTTAATTCATAGTAAAGTAGCCTTAGTTAAAAAAAATATAGCAAAATGTCATTTGGAAAAACTTGAGTACAAAAAGATAACAATACATAAAAATTTAATTTTGCAAACAATAAATAATCAAACACAAACTAAAATAAGGAAATAAAAATATAATTTAAATTATGTTATAAAAGTGTTTTGATAATAGAATCCCTGAAATTCCATGAAATGTTTACAATAAATAGTATAAAATAGTACCATAATTGAACAGGAAATGACTCTTTTTAATGTTACGTTAAGGTTGACCAGTCAATAAATGCAATTATCTTTAGTTTCAATTAAAAACAAATGGATTTTAGTCATTTATTATTTTTATATGTAGATCTTGTTTTTGTTATTAAAAGAGTCTATAGGTCCAAAGACTTTTTGATCTACAGGGTGTTAACTAAAAAAATAGACAATATTTCCTAGGTTTTGGAAAATTGTCAAAATATGAATCATTAAATCTTATGAAAATATAAAAAATTTACTTTTTAGCCATCAAAACACTTTCCCGTAAATCATAATTGTTTAACTGATATTTATACCATTCATTCGTAAACTTTATTGATCTATTAATTAAAATATTATTAATCATCTTCAAAATAATTATTCCTATATATCAGATAAATTAATTTAATATATATATTTTTTAATTATGATGAAGTTAATAATCTAATTTTATTATTTTAAAACTTTTAAAATTAGAAGCTAGAAAGTGATCAAATTGAATAATATTTATTGAAAGTAAAAAATATAGAAATGGGTCAAAATTAGTTATGGATTATTTTGCTAGATGTTTAGTGCAATTGAGCTATACCCCTATTTTATTGATAATTTTGTGATTATTTAAACATTAATTCGTTTTCATAAATAATTTAAAATATTATTTCTACGGGTTGGAATCAACTGAGCCGAATATTAAAAAAATAATCTAATTTTATAATTTTAAAATGTGTAAAGTTAGAAGCTACAAAGTGATCAAATTCAATATAACAAAAACATGACAAAAAACCGTAATTTATAAAAAATCAAAGGAATAAGAAAAAACTAAAACAATGCGGAAAAATTAGTAAAAATGAAAATAAATCAGAAAAAAAGGGATTAAAAAATCAGAAAAATGAAAAAAAAAGCGTGAAAAATCGTAAAATGTCGCAAAAACCAAAGAACAAACGAAAAAACCGGAAATAACTGTAACTATTAGAAAAATTAAAAAATTGAAATAAATTACAAAACATCGCAAAGAAATCCCAAAAAAGTCGCAAATAATTGCAAAAAATCACAAGAATAAAAATATGGGAAAAAAACGAAAACAACTGTAACCATAAAAAAATGAAAAAATTTAAAAAAATTGTAATAAATTGCAAAAAATCGCAAAAAAGTCGCAAATAATTGCAAAAAATTAGAAGAATAAGAAAAAATTAAGAGAGAAATTAGAAGATATTGGGAAAAAAATGAAAAATAAAATTGTTAAATACGGAAAAAATGAGGGAATCAAAAAACCAAAAAAAAAATGATAAAAAACCTAAAAAACGCAAGAAATTGAAAAATATTACAAAAAATCGCAAAACACCGCAATAAAAACACAAACAAAAGAATCGAAAATTATCACAAAAAATCATTGAAATAAAAAAAAATGAGAAAAAATTAGACAACAAAAAAAAATAATAGAAAAACAGAACAATAAGAAAAAAATGAGGAATGTAGGGAAAAAAATAAATAAAAAATCATAGAAATGAAAAAAAAAACGAGCAGAAAAATCTGAAAAAAATAAAAAAAAATCCGAAAGAAAATAATAAAAAAAATGAAAAAAAAAGCGCAAATTGTCATAAAAAATCAAAGGTATAAGTTGAATTGGGTATAAAAAAAAATGAGAAAAAATTAGAAAACAAAAAAATAGAAAAAAAACAGAACAATAAGAACAAAACGAGGAAAAATTAGAAAAATAGAGAAAATAAAACAAAAACAAAAAAAAAACCAGAAAAATGAGAAAAAAGCAGTAGGAATCGAAAAACGTCACAAAAACCAAAGAAGAACCAAAAAACCGGAAACAACTGTCACCATAAAAAAATGAAGAAATTAAAAAAAAAAATTGAAATGAATTGCAAAAAATCGCAAAGAAATCCCAAAAAAGTTGCAAACAATTGCAAAAAATCACAAAAATAAAAATACGGAAAGAAAACCGGAAACAACTATAACCATAAAAAAATGAAAGAAGAGAAATTAGAAGATATTGGGAAAAAATGAAAAATAAAATTGTGAAATACGGAAAAAATGAACAAATCAAAAAACCGAAAAAAAAACTCTAAAAAAAACCTAAAAAACGCAATAAATCGAAAAATTTCACAAAAAATCGCAAAACAAATGCAACAAAATAATAAACAAAAGAATCGCAATTTATCACAAAAAATCAATTAAATAAAAAAAAATTAGAAAACAAAAAAAAAGAATAGAAAAACAGAACAATAAGAAAAAAATGTATGGAAAAAATAAAAAAAAACAAAAAACCATAGAAATGAAAAAGAAACGAGAAAAAATTAGAAGAATCGAAAAAATCTGAAAAGAATCAAAAAAAAATCGGAACAAATAATAAAAAAAACAAAAAAACTTCAAAAAAATCATAAAAAATAACAAAAAAAATGAGAAAAATTAGAAAACGAAAGAAAAACGATAGAAAAAGAAAAACAGAACAATGACGAAAAATTTAAAAAAAAAACGAAAAAAAAAACGTTTAGTTAATTAATAGTTTTTGTGAAAGTGGAAGATATATAAATGGGTAAAAATAAGTTATTATTTTATTCCTAGATAATAGTACAATAATAGAACTATACCCAAATTTTTATGGTTTTCGATAACTTTATTATTTAAAGTGCCAATATTGTTCATTAATGTAATTTTTGTAGAGAAATATTATTTTTCGGTAATTATTAATGGTATTAATGTGTTCTCTTTGATTTTGCCAAAAGCACTTGTGCTTTTGTGTATGTTTTTTACAAAACGATAAGACACACTTGAACCATTTGAAAAACTTTTAATACCATATTTTAAATTCCAAAAGATAAAATGTTGAATTGAAAAATTGGAAAATAATTCTTTTCCCTCCTAAATATTACTCATTAGATAACGATCGTGAAATTATACTATATTTTATTGATATTGTGAAATATTTTAATCCTGATTATTAAAATTTACCTGAATACTATGCTAACTAAAAATAACTAATTATTAATTGTTTCAGTTTTTTCGAAGCCCATGGACTTCTGTCTTCTACCACATTGATCTTTTTGTAGACACCTTTTTCTTCATTAGTGGATTACTTGTTACTTACATCGTCCTAGGAACAATAGAAAAGAAGAAGTTTAACCCTGGTTTACTTATTCTGTATCGATTTTCAAGGTAATATATAGAAAATTCACCAATATTTACTGATGTATTTGAAAATAATTTTAACTTTTTACACCATACGTTGTGATGTAAAAAAAATATTAACAAAAAAATTAGATGACATTCAATGGAGTACATAATAAAAAAAAAGTTATATACTTCTTGTTCTAAATTGAATTTTGAATGCACTAAAATTTACACAAAACAACATTCAGATCTCAGGACTGAGACGGAACTTAAAAACAAACATTTTTTATGATTGATATCAAGTTTAGTTGAAAAAAATGTATTGGCCCAGGGGAATAAATGAACTTTAAGCTATTATGAAACCGGTGGTAAAAGATTTTTATTGGTTATTTAATATCAAATTTTCTTCCTTTTAGATTAACTCCAGCCTATGCTTTTGTTGTATTTTTCCATGCAACTCTATTATATCATACCGGAGATGGTGTTTTATGGGGACCATTTATAGGATCAGAGAGACAAGACTGTAGAGATAATTGGTGGACCAATATAATATATGTTTCAAACCTAGTCAATTCGGAACATATGGTAAATTTTAAATTTTAAAATAAGTGATGGTGATATTATTATAGTTTTTTTTTTTATTTTTAGTGTATGCTCCAATCATGGTACTTACCTTGTGATTTTCACTTCTTCATTATAGCCTTAGTATTAGTATATTTATTGTCCAAGGATAAAAACCTGGGATTCGCTGGAATTATTTTATCATGTTTGGTGACAATGGCCGTAACATTTTACCTTCTATTCGTTAATGAAAGGCCTCCATTTTTACGTTTCTTTCCTGATTATAATATTGCTCCAAAATTTTTCACAGACTTTCAATTAACTTATATTAAAACGTATACAAGAGGACTTCCCTATTTTGTTGGAATGATTGCAGGATATATTTATTATACACTAAAAGGAACTGACTACAAAATATCAAAGGTAAATTTAAAAACATATCTTAAAATATTTATAATCTATAATATAAATTTTTTTTAGATTCAAAAAAATACGATTTTAATAATGTCATTTATTCTAATGATAACGTTGTTTTTAACTGCATTCATATATAACGATCCCTATCATAAATACAATGCTTTGGAATCTGCTTCGGTTGGAGCATTTAATAGACTACTTTGGGGTTTAGCAACGTTAGGATTTGTATATTCTATAAGCTTCGGAGACCATGGAATTATTTTTAGATTTCTAGCATCTGAGAAATTTGTACCATTTAGCAAATTAACGTACGGAGCATATTTGTGTCATTTGGGATTCCAGCTTCGTCAAATAGCTTCTTTAGTTAGTCCCAAAAAGTTTAGTATAATAGACTTGGTAAGTACTAAAAATATTATTAATTCCAGCAATATTACTAAAATTGGTTTTTTACATGTCCTGTATTATTTTTTTTACTTTCAGACTTTTCTTTGGATAGTAGATGTTGTTATGGCATTTACCTTGGCTTTGGTACTGTATTTATTAGTAGAAGAACCATTTAAGAAAATTTTGTTTGGACTTTTAATAAGGAAGAAGAAAACAGATGTTACTAAAAATTTACCAGAGACAATAGACAACAAATTAGAAAACACAAAAGTATAAAAGACGAACAAAACTGATAGTGAGATCCAACAAAATACCAAATTATATTATTAGATAGTTTATAACAAAATATAGGCTTTTAAGAAAAAATATGTTTTTTATTTATTTCATTTTACTTTCCTTTTTCCCGAAGTATACAAATGCCAAAAATCTTGTGATAACGATGAAAACGAAACAATTGAAAATGTTAACAAATTTTTTATATTTATACAATATTTGAAGCAGAAAAAAATTGTACGCCTATGAAAGATCGATCGAGTTTTTATTAACTATTTTTTTCTAAATTTAAGATATAAATATAATACTAATATTTTTAAAAGTAATATTTTAATTAGTTTTTTTTACCTTAATTTCTTATAACCCTCGTAGTATAAAAACTAAAAAAGTTATAAAAATGATCTCAACGTAGTTTTAAAAACAACAAAATATACTATTGCCGTGAATTTTTTAAAAAATTTTGAAAAAAAATTAGGGGACTGACAGATGGGAGAGACTTCAATCAGCAACATTTTTTGATGTTTATCAATTTGGCTGAATATTATAATTCTCTTTTACTTTCCCGACCTACCTTCGAGAAGGGAAAGTATTGTGAACGAATTAAAAAAAAATTTCGAGATAAAGATGGAAATAATCATTTTGAGGTCACTTGAGATGATTAAGACCATTTCCAGATATGGAAGTCTGTCTGTCTGTCTGTGTATTCTTCCAGGTTTAATCCGATTGAGCCGAAATTTGGTATATGGCATTGGGTTACCCGTCGAAAGAACCCATTAGTTTTTTACGAACGGAAGTGTCACTATCAAAAAATGACAGGTGCAATATGTCACTGAATTTGGCTTGCAATATGTCATTTGAAAGCCCTTGAAAAACTCTATTCAGAATAGTCGAAATTATTTCTCCAACTGTCACCTGTCATCTGAATTTTATTTTTCTTATTTTTATGATATTTTTTGTCTTTCTTTTGATTTTTTTCTGATTTTTTGCTAATTTTTATTGATTTTTTTCTGATTTTTTCAAATTTTTTTTATGATTTTTTTAAATTTATTTTCTGAATTTTTCAAAAATTTTTATACTGAGTTTTTTTCTGATTTTTGGATTTTTTATTTTTATTTTATTGTTTTTCTTTTTACTTTTTCTTATGTATTATTTTTTGTGATTTTTTGCTGATTCTCCTGTCAGATTTTTTCTGTTCTTTGTGATTCTTTACAGATTTATGTCATATATATAACCTGTAAAATTAAGGATTTTGAATCCGAATACTAATCCTGGAAAAGATGTTTTTTTTTATTTTTTCTGTTATTTTTGATTTTTTCTGTTTTTTTTTTGATTTTTCCTGTTTTTTTTCTAATTTTTTGTATTATTTTTCTGATTTTCCGATTTATTCTGATTTTTTGCTTTTTTTTTCGATTTTTTCTAAATTTTTCTGCATTTTTTTCCTATATTATTTTGGTTTTTTTTCTATTTTTTATTACTTTTGTTTTCTAATTTTTTCGTATTCCTCTGATTTTTTGTAATTATTTGCGACTTTTTTGCAATTTTTTTTTTTGGGATTTTTTAGAGATTTTATTTGCGATTTTTTAAGACTTTTTGCGATTTATTTCAAATCTTTTGATTTTTTTCTTTTCCTGTTATTATTTTTTTATGGACAATAGTTTCTGGTTTTTTGGTTGTTTTTTGTTTTTGCGGTTTTTTGTGATTTTTGCTATTTTTGTGAAATATTTAGATTTCTTTCGTTTTTTGGGAATCCTTTTTCGTTTTGTTTTGTGCCATTTCTAGAGTTTTTTTTTATTTTTTCCATATTTCACAATTTTATTTTTCATTTTTTTTTTATATTTTCAGATATTTCTTTCAATTTGTTCCAATGTTTTCTGTTTTTTCTTATTTTTTCTGATTTTTTTTTGATTTTTCTGATTTTTCTGATTTTTAATTTTCCGACTCATCATTCGAGAAGGGAAAGTAAAGCTAAAAAAATTTCGAGATAAAGATGGAAATATCCATTTTAAATTTTGAGGTCCACTGAGACGTTTAAGACCATTTCCAGGTGGAAATCTGTCTGTCTGTCTGTCTCTGTTTCTGTCTGTGTGTCGGTATGTGTGTCTGTCTGTGTGTCTATCTGTGTATATTCTTCTATGATAGAAGCCACACGTTTAATTCGATTGGGCTGAAATTTGGTATATGGGTTTGGGTTATCCGTCAGAAGAACCCATTAGTTTTTGTACTACATCTGTCAAACGGAAGTGTCACCATCAAAAAATGACAGATGCAATATGTCACTGAATTTGACTTGCAATATGTCATTTAAAAGTACTTGAAAATCTCTATTCAGAACAGTCAAAATTATTTCTCTAACTCTCACCTGTCAAAAATAAAAAAATAACATTAAATATCCGATTTTTCTTGTTTATACACCATTATCTAGTTATAAAATAAATTAGATAAATTTTATAAAAATAAAATTGATTTGGTATATTGAAAAATAAAAGATTTTTCAATTTACAACATTAACCATTAATAACTACAACTGCTTATTATAATTTTATTATATCACATAACGCCAATAAGCATCTGTTTTAAGTTAAATATGAAAATAATACAAAAACGAAATTATGTATAATCTACAATTTTTTAAAAATTCCCGTTTTATTCTTCATCCTCATCCTCCTCCTCTTCTTCCATTTCTTCTTCTCCTAAATCTTCTCCCATTAATGGCATTTCCTCTTTCGGTTTTGGTAAGTGATCGATACGCCATGTCTCTTCTTCAGCTCCAGATGGATCCATTATTTCCATGATTTCTGCTCCAATGGGATATTCTTGTTCTATTGGCGTGAGTGGTACAGGAGAAAAATTGTGTTCCATATATTTTAAACCAAAACCTAAAAAACTTCATTAGTTAAATTTTATTATTATAATTAAGATTTAAGATAAGAAAATAGTTAAAGTGGCATGGGAAAGTTACTTACCTAAATAAACATTTTGAAATAATTTTCCTTGAGTTGAAAAGCAATATGCACCGGGCCATAAATTTGATCTAACTATAGCAATTGCAAAATCTTCCATAATACTAGAAGAACATCTAACGCTCCATGCAGGTACTGCTTCTATAGCAGCATCTTCAGATAATGGTGTAAGTAGAGGTGGGCCTGTTTCAGGTTCTATTCGTTCCATTTTGGATTTTGCTCCTAGATCTTCTTCTTCCTCTTCTCCAAGTTCCTCATCCATTTCTTCACCTAGTCCTTCTGGCATAGGGTTTGGATTCCACCACGTCGTTCTTCCTGTTAATAGCAATATAAAAATACTTTAATATAAAAATATTTCCTTCAGTTTTTTGGTAAAAATTTATAAAAATATATTTTTCGAAATATTCTTGTCCAATTTGTGGATTAGGGCTACTGGAGATGCCATGATAAAAAACGCGGCATTTACTCTAACTCATGGTGGTGTGGAAATGAGTTTTTTGGCCAAAAGTCATGTTGAAGTTGCCTGAAGTGCTTTTTCAGTAATAATAAGAGCCTCATTGCACATAGTGACAGCATTATTGATTAAAGTTATGTAGAGGCTTTTGGTTTTTATAAATAGATTTATAGATAGATTTATAAATAGATTTTATATTATTCAAATGTAATTATTTGTAGGCCTGAAGATAATTGTATCTACGAATTTTGTTTCAGGTTTCCAGTAAATCAACTGTTACCATCCCTGGGTACTTATTGGGACACCTGGTACCGTGCGTACCTAATATTGCCTTTAGGAGAGTGGTGCCAGATTTCGCTCTACTATCTCAGCCTGTAACGTGAAAGACCTCTCAATACCGCAAACCTCAAATCGCTTCTTTTATCCACAGATAGGACAATCTAGTCCAGATAAATCTGAAGAGGAAAGACCTTCTGTTTTTAGAGCCTTACCGACACCAACAAGTATGTGTAAAAACCGACATACGTCGTCAGTAATTACGAATTTCGTTTCAGGTTTCCAGTAAATCAACTGTTACCATCCCTGGGTACTTATTGGGACACCTGGTACGCTGCGTACCCAATATTGCCTTTAGGAGAGTGGTGCCAAATTTCGCTCCACTATCTCAGCCTGTAACGTGAAAGACCTCTAAATACACCAAAGGTCAAATCGCTTCTTTTATCCATAGATAGGACAATCTAGTCCAGATAAATCTGCAGAGAAAAGACCTCCTGTTTTTAGAGCCCTACCGACACCAATAAGTGTGTGTAAAAACCGACAGTTGTCAGTGTTACGAATTTTGTTCCAGTTTTTCAGTAAATCATTTGTTACAATCCCTGGTTACTTATTACGACATCTGGTACTTTGCGAACCCAATATTGCTCTTAATTTAACCCTTAGAAGAGTGGCGCCAAATTTTGGTCCAACCTTTATTGGGTTTAGGTTGAACAATTCGGTATACAATTAAATTTCTGATAAATTCTGAATTATTTTTGATATTATTGGTTAGTTCAATTTGCTTTTTTTAATTACTGTTTCTTTGGTGTTTTTATCTTATACCATGAATGGTAATTGTCTGAATATATGTAATTTGCAGATCTAGATGACCAATTAATGGAATAACCAAGTACTATCTAACGATTATTGTATTCCGCATTTCGGTGGTTTTTGACCGTTTAACAAAATTTTAATATTTATAAAGCATTGTTAACTTATATCTACTTAAACTAACCTTGAGGTAAAATAAATGGACAATGATGAAGCCAAAATGACATTGATGGATCCAACAGATCTTTTAAAGGAGGAGCTTCATATTTTGGATTTTTTCGATAATTCGTTTTTGATTCACCACCTGGTCCTTCCTCAGGTAGTTCATCTTCATCAGCTCCTTCACCTAATTCTCCTTCTCCGAAAATGAAATATCCATGAGGAGAAATTTGTGTTCCTGTAATATAGGATTTTTGTTAGAAATCTGTTTAATGCTCATTAGATAATTAAGTGACTGAGGATGGTGTACACACTAAATATCAGGTGAAGAGTGAAAACGAATACATCAGTGTGTAAAAATTAAATTTGATCTGTAATAACAATAAAATCAATCCGACAATGTAGTACAACGGCATGGCCGGTGACAATTGTCACCGGCCATGCTTATATGTGGATAGGTTTCATTTTGATTGCAAATTTGTTGTGTTGTGGGATTATTGTAAATACAGTTTGCAATTACAGTTACAAACCAGTCGACCCATGTGCTAATGCTTTCATGGAAGGCATTTGCATGATTCATCCTATAGATCTGCATACAAGGAACACCAGTCGAGCTGGTATGTCTCATTCTTACCAATTCCAATTCTAATTAAACATATTCGAACGACCTTCCTGAAACCGTGTTTCTCAGGAAGTACAATCTTCAAAGATTAAAATGCAACGTGAAGTGGCTTAAAGGATTTTCTACTGAGAGTGTGCTTTATCCATAAAAAGTTTTTCTCAGTGACTTAGCATTAGAAGTGGATATTCATGGATATATCCTAATTTTTTCCTTCTGCCATTCTATGTATGAATTACTTCTTCAACATTTAGGCTGACCCATAGGCCACCTTTGGACAATCCAGCTACAATTAAGATGATACAAACTTTGTTCCACATTATTAAACATGTGATTTATCCGAATATAGGGCCTTATTCGGTATCTAAAGTCACAATCAAGCAACTTTGTAGCAACTCACTGATAAGCCACTCTCAAAGCTACCTTTATAACCATTTTCAATAATATCGCTATTCTGGTGACTACAAGTGGTTAAGAAGAATGATTAGTCACTTTTATATTGTAAATCGACCTGACTTTTGCACTGAGAGTTGAGAAAACTGAAGTTATGGTTAGTCTAGATGAAACGGTTCTGCTTTATTCAATTCTAAAATATTATTAAAAAGAAAAATTTTACCAGAAGTTATTCTTGCAATTTGAGCCCTTAAATAATCTTTTTCTTTTCCAGGAAACTCTGGATATGTTAATACGTCTTCTTCCAAATTTCCCGTGAATGATTTGTATATTTGTCGAGATGATCGAATTTGTTTTGGAGTTACATCTGAAAGTTGAATCCAAGGTTCTCCAATGCCGTTAGAAACGTAATAAACCTACAAATATATTCTCAATGTAAATTATCTTATTATCTCTATAAAGTCTGTTCAAATTAATTTTAATAATAATTAGGACATGACAAATGTCTAATTTTTTTTAATTTCAACCCCATTCAGTTTCCACTTATAGCTAGAATTCTAATTTGCAATACGCAATTAACTACTGCTCCAAAGAATATTTGTACTAAATTTGGGATCAATTGGATAAAAATTGCGACCTCTATCGTGTCGAAACAGAATGTCTACACATGTATGGAAATCTATCTAAAAGTGTATCTATTTCTTAATATATTTTACAGTTAAAGAAAGAATTTCTTCATTTTAAGGACTAAAGTGTCACTTTTACTCCCTTGCGATTAAAAAAAATAGTCCCTCGAATAACAAAACTAATAGAAACCATATTTTACTCTTGGGTAATATAACTATCGATTAAGTTATCGTTATGAAATAATATTGAGTGTTTCTTTTCACAAAATTATCATATGAATTTCAAAGTTTTAGTCCCTGAGGTGCAAAAAAAGCGTATGTACCACGTGACTAAAGTGCTACTTTTAATCACTCGATGGATTAAAAGTAGCACTATAGTCCCTTGGTATATAATATACTATTATGCAAAGAGATTTAACTGGCTATGGCGTAAAGTTTACTCCCCTACATTTTTCAGATAGCATGCATTGTAATCCCAACAGCGAGAGTGAGATAACAAGTCACATTGATCTTTGCGAAATGGTGGAGGTCCTACAATAATAGAAACCAAAACTGTATATAATAACTAATTGAATAGAAAGGAAATGTTTTTTTTGGGATTTAAAAACAATGTAAAGAAGTGAATTGGGTTGCCTACGCTAACCAATAAATTAACCAACTAGTACATATGTATAAATGGTTGCCTAGGTCAAAGGATTGGTTTTCCTAAAAATAAAATGCAATTTGTATCAACTAAATATTTAAAAAAAATTGTTTGGAGTAGTTTAAAACAAATGAAAACAAATGGAAACAAATGAAAACAAATGAAAACAAATGAAAACAAATGAAAACAAATGAAAACGAATGAAAACAAATAAAACAAACGATCACCCAATGTATTAATCTTAAATGCGTCTTTTTATTTTTTCCGAATACGATTTTTTTTTAATTATAAGTTATAAAAATCTCTTACTTTATTCAATAATTTTCTTAGTAATCAGGAAATCGAGTATATGTTTAAAAAAACTCAGCACGGCTCGATTTTTTTTAAATCGAAGAAAACGGCGGAGCCCAATTAAAAATAAAAAATTGAAAAATTTAAAAAACTATAAAAAAATATATATAACATTTTACTTTCCCGGACCCATCAAAGGGAAAGTATAGAGAACGAGTAAAAAAAATTCGAGATCTCGATCAAAATATCCCCCAGATTGAAACCATTTCCAGTGTAAGTTCTGTCTGTGTATCTCTGTGTCTGTGTGTCTGTGTGTAATTTTCCACGATAACTTGACTCATACTAATTATTTTTTTTAATTATGTTTCAGGTACAAGAAAATATTACTGAGGGACGACAGGACTAACAGACTGGCAATTGGGATAGAGTCTCCGGCCGTCCAGTAAAAACAAAATAAAGATCAGCCATAAATCCGCCAATGCCCATTGGGGCGGAATACGGCCATACCATAGCAAAGCGAGGATCGTGAGGCCCAAGGGACTTCGGTCAGAAAAATAAACCCTCGATATGTCCATAGTGGCGGGCATTTCTGGGAAAACCCTCGAGGAGGTGACAGGGGACTTGGAGATCAAGTGCCGATTAGGTACAATATCCCCACTAGCGTTTAGATCTCAATTGCAACTCGTGTGCCTATACCGCTGTTGCCAGGTTTAAGTGTTTTATTGACGTAAAAAATATTTATTTTATTAAAAACAGTCTTGACTATCTAAATCTAACCTGTGTAATAAAAACAATCCTGGGGATTCGAACTAGGAAGTTTTATGTGTAAAGCATACACTCTAGCACTGGACCACTTCGTATCACAATAATATATAATCAAACTTTTAAGTTAACGTATAATCCGATGGCAACAGCGGTGGGCACTCGAGTTGCAATTGGGATCTAGATGCTTCTAATATCCCCTGGATGGATGGATGGATAACTGCCGAACAATTTGACCAATCAAGCTGACATTTGGTATGGAGGGTTGATGTGTGCCTGGAATACGACCATTAGTTTTTGGTTTGAATTGATGTAGTATTTTTGCCTTTTTTTAAAATTTTAATGCCAAACAATACACTTTATACTGTAAAATATGTGAGAGCATAAAATTTCCTACACTTTTTGTATTAAATTTTACCATTTTATTTAATCCTACTCCTGATGGTTCACTAGGTGGTTCGGGAAGTGTTTGATATTGTATTTTAGGTTCTGGAGGTAAAGGTCTTGGATATTTAGATCCTTCACCACCAAACTGTTGTTGTCTCGCTATTTCATTTAATGCTTTCCTTATTCTGCTTTCCTCTAACAAATCGTCTTCTAATTCCTGCGTAATTGGTAGGTCTTCTTCTTTTTCTTCATTATAAGTCTGTAATAACAAAATAAATAAAAAATAATCTTGAGGATAAAAGTAAGTAAATTGTATTGGTAAAAAAGTGATTTCAACTCTACTAAATACATTTTAACATTTAACATTTTTTATTGCGAAGAGGGTGAGAGGTATAATTTACTACCAATTGTATTGTTACAGAAAACTATATATATACCAACTCACCTCGTTTCTTTTAATATATTCTTCATTTTTTAGTTCACATTCTACGACGATGTAATTTTTAAGGGTACCAAATATTTTCCCCCAAAATCTAAAATATTAACATTAAATATTAGATCGTTGCTAATAAAGTTATTTTCTGTTATTTGAAAACAATGTCTTTGCCACTTTTGGGTAAATATAGGAAGGAAGGAAAAAAACTTTTCGCAAGATTAAAACATTTTTTTCTTCTACAACAGTTTAACACAATTTGCATTATTATTAGTTAAATATAAAAGGTTATTTATATCTCAAATGTGAAACTCAAAATCATGTACCAATTTCAATTTCAATCTCTTTTCTCCAAGAAGTCCTTAATTGGGCTCCTACTTGATTAAAATTCTACCTCAACATAATTTTATATTGCTTAATGATGACCGGCTAATGCCGGACTCGAACTGTAAAAGGTAATTAAAGGTAAATTTTAATCTTATACTCGTTATATCGATATCGTTATTAAAATGTGCTGACTGTTGATGGAAAGAGAGAGCAATATTCTATATTTACGAATTTTTTCAAAATTTTAGATAAAAAATTGTGGCCGTGAAAATAGGGCGAGACCATAACTTCAAGGATTTTTTAATTTTGGTCTCTCCCTTTTCTCAAGGTCACAATTCTTGCTAAACATTTTTGAAAAAATTTTTATTTATATTGCTTTTTATTCCCCTTTCAATGGTATAAATTTCATTTTAATATATTATTTATTTATTTTTGTTTTGGGATATAAAATACATTTTTGTGTTTAAATTTTTAATTTTTATATTGTTTAACCCCTGTAACATAAAACTATCAATGTTACTGAAACTTGCCGATTGTTGATAGAAAGAGAAAACCATATTCTATATTTAAGAATTTTTTCAAAATTTTAGATAAAAAATTGTGCTTGTTAGAATAGGGAGAGACCACAACTACAACGATTTGTTAATTTCCCTACTTTTGGTTTCTCTCATTTCTCAAGGTCACAATTTTTGCTGAAAAATTTTGAAAAAATTTTCATTTATAGTATTTTTTATTCTCTTTTAATTGGTTTTAATTTCAATTTAATATGTTATTTATTTATTGTCATGGGATATAAAATGCATTTTTGTCTTTAAATTTTTATTAGTTTTCATACTGTTTAACCCCTGTTAAACTATCGACGTTATTAAAACGTGCTGACTGTTGGTAGAAAGAGACAAAAATATTTTATATTTAAGAATTTTTTTAAAATAAGCATTAAACATATAGTTACATAATTTACGTATAGTTTAACATAATGAAACTATTTATTTTGTTCGTTGTGGCAATGCTAGTTTGCGCATTTCCACGTGGATTTTAATTTAGATTATTATTAAAAAAGTTTTTAATCGTCAAATAGCAATATTCCAAATAAAATCAATTTAACTATAAAATGAATAATAGCCATCATTATTTGCTCGTTGAATAATATACCATTTTTCTCACTTGTTTGGTAAATAAATTTTTAAATGCAAACTGTTTTAAATCTGAAATTGAATAAATAAATACGGAAGACGACTTTATCTAATTTATTTAAAGAATTTGGTTGTTTATGTTTCACTTGAATAAATATGGTCCAAAGAAATAATTTTAGCAACTGCGTTTTCAATATTTTTTCAATTTGGTATTCAATAAAATATGTGTACCTTGACGCTAGCTGGTGAGCCGTATCTTATAAAATAAAAATAAAATTGATAATATTTTTTATTGATAATATTAAAATAATAATAAGGAAGTAAATACAAATAAATCCAAAAACAGATATAACATTAAGTATAGTGTGTAATTTTTTTTTTTGAAAATCTATTTAGGTACGTTATTTAGTTAAGTAAATAAAAAAAAATAAATTTAATAAGACAATTTAAAAAATTTAATGTTATTTAGCAATAATTATATATATTTTTAAGATAGTTACTGTTAATTATTTCTAGTTGTACCACAATGGTCGAAATTCATCAAAAATTAAATTTTATGTATATATACTTATTTTTCCATATTTTTCCAGTTTTTTAATGTTTTTTTGTCTATTTTTCATTGTTTTTTTTTATTTGCCATTTTCCCCATTATTGCCCATATTTCCCATTTTTTTGTTTTTCTTTTCTGATTTTTTTCGGTTCTTTCTAATCTTTCCTCATTTTTTCTCATTCTGTTTTTTTTTATTTCTTTCCTTTGTTTTCTGATTTTTTTCGTATTCTTCTGATTTTTTCGATTTATTTCAAATCTTCCGAATTTTTTCATTTTTTTAATTTTTTTTTGAGATGGTTTACAATTGTGTTCGGTTTTTGTTAATTTTTTGAGTTTATCATTGCGATTTTCCTGAATTTTTCCTATTTTAGTATGCATTCGCAATTTTTTATGATTTTTTCGACTTTTTTTCTAGATTTTTTGAATTTTTTTTCTGCGGTTTTTTTTCAATTTTTTTGAGATATTTCGATTTTTTACACTTTTTTTACCGTTTTTGTTTGAGATTTATTTGTAATTATTTGCAAAATCTTTCAAATTTTTTTAATTTTTTTTTCATTCTTTCCTGTATTTTCCGATTTTTTTTATATAATTTGCAATATTTTTCTATTTCAAGCATTTTTTTGGAGATTTTTAGTTTCGTTTTTTGAGACTTTTGCATTTTTTTTTTCAGTTTTTTACATTTTTTTTTGATCTTCTCGTTTTTTCGTATTACAATTTTGTTTTTTATTTTTCCAAATTTTTTCTCATTGTTCTGTTTTTTTTTATTTCTTTTGTTTTCTGATTTTTCTCATTTTGATTTTTTCTATTTATTTCAATTCATTCGAATTTTTTCATTTTATTTTAGATGGCTACAATTGTTTTTGATTTTTTGGCTGTTTTTTGCGGATTTTTTGTGATTATTTGCATTTGCAATTTTTTGTGATTTTTTTCCATTTTTTTTGGAATTTTGTTTTCATTTTATGCCATATTTTTTGCTCTTTTTCAAGATTTTTTATTGCGTTTTCCTACGATATTTTTCGACTTCTTGCATTTTCAGCGACTTTTTATTGTCATTTTTTGCCATTTTTAACATTTTTTTGCGTGTTTTTGACTTTTTTCTTTATTTTTTCTGCTTTTGTTGTTTTTTTTCCTATTTTTCACTATTTGTTCATGTCTTTTTTCCAGTTTACCCATTTTACCATTTTTTCTTATTTTTGCCTGTATTTTCATATTTTTCTCTATTTTTATTCAAATTTTTTTCAATTTTTTCATTTTTTTTTCTGTTTTGCTTTTTTTCCGGTTTTTCCGATTTTTTTATATTTTTTACCATTTTCTATTATCTAATTTAATTTATTTGTTACACATACTATACATTAATTTGTGCTTTCTGCACTGCTCCTCTATATAAACTTTAACTATTAAAACCTGCTTTTTCTTTTCAAAAAATTAAAAAATAAATAAAAACATTTTTATTTTAACAGTAGATTTTTTTACCTAATTGAAGAAATCGGTTCTGTATGAATCAATTTCCTTATTGAAAGCATTATGTAAAACATTTCTGTTCTTGGTATACCCAAAGCACAGTGCTCAAAATAATAAAGAAGTTCTAGCATATTATTTTGAGACATATCTGCCAGTTCCAAATCTGCAGGATCGACAGTTGATGGTTCACCTGGTGGAAGGGGCTAAAAACAATTTTTTTATAAAATATTAAAACTTTGACTAATTCAGGTCAAGTTTAATATGACCCATGTTACACCTGATTTAACATACGTTATTGAAATTTAATTAAAAATAATATTTTTGCAAATTCTAGGAGAGTCTAAGGATTAACCTATTTTAATATTTACATGTATAAGCTTTCCATAAAAAATGGCCGTGAAACAATTTAAAGATTAATTAAAAGTTTTTAAATTTGTTGAAAAAAGATATTTTTTTCTACAAGCGTGCGGAAAAGTATACTTTTCCGCACGAATTTGAGTGCGGAAAGTTGTACTTTTCCGCACTAGTGCGGAAAAGTTACTTTTCGCACTGATTTTATAAATGCTAAAATGATTAAAAAATTAATTCTTGCTTGGTTACTATGATTACTTTCAGCCTAATGTTTTATTCATTAAGAAGCACTAAGAAAATTTTTGTTTAATGACAAAAAAATATTTTTGCTAAAATATTTTTTTTATTCTAGGCGCTTGTAGATAAAACATTGTTCCTAACACTTGCGTAAAGTATCTTTCCCCCACTTAATTGCATGCCCGAACTCCGCTTCGCGTCGTTCGGGCAACTGCAATTGCGTGCGGAAAAGTATAACTTTCCGCACTTGTTAGGAAAATAACTATTTTCTACGCTCACGAAAAAAACAGAAGTATTGGACAATATTTAGTGGAATAAATGGTTCTTTGTTGCACTAGTGCAATAAAAATTCTATTGTACTTATCTGTCATTTTTCTACAGCGTTGTAATTTGTGTCAAAAATTCATTTTAGGCACTCTGACGTGTTATCCAACTCGGTCTGATCGTTTCCCAAAATATGTCCAAGATTTTTTTTATTTGAAAATATTGAAGTTGGTTTAAAAAAAAACGCAATATTTTAAATTGATATTTAAAATTAAATACTTTATATAAGTCGATAGAAACTTTTAGAATATTGATTCAAGAAAATATTGTTCAAGTGGTCAAAACTCTTTAGTTTTTACTTACCCTTAACAACGGCATCATTTTATTGGCTAACGTGAAGCTTGATGGTGGTATAAATATATCTTCCAGATGATCCGTCATCGGTCTAAATCGTTTTTCTTTAATTCTTCTACTGTATTCTTCAAAGAAATCAATGACATTTTGTGGTCTTTCAGCTAATATCTTATTCAGAGTTTCGCACAAATGATCATACCTTAAAAAATAATTAGACGGTTAGTCCTATCTTTATTTATCAATGAATATATTGTATGATCCAAAAAAATATTAAAAAAAACGTATGTCGAATTGTACTTGTATCTGACTTTAAATGTAAACGAAAACTATAAAAAAAATTAGTTAATTAATAATAGGCTCATTTTATAAAAATTCAATGAAAAAACTTTTTGGGAAATGACATATGTAAACTATAGTGTAAAAGATGTTCCAACTTTACTTCGCACAGGTTAAACAAATAAAAGTAAATATATTAATAATTAAGTTAAAAATGTGTTTATAAAGATTAATTCTTTGCCTAATTTTTATAATAAGAACTAAACTTATTTTTTCCTATTTCTTATAATTATTTTCATTATGTTTATTCCACCAAATGGAAAATACGAATACAAATGCATGTTAGCCAAACAATGTATAACATTCAGAATTATTATTTAATTTCTTATTAAAAATAAATATAACCTCATTCATTATATAAAAAATTGTTTTAAATTTTATTATCAAAAAATAAATACTATGAGTATACAAAAAAAATATGGTAGTTTATTACCACTACGCTCTTTACGGCTTTTCATTTTAATAGTTTTATCGCTTCGTCTATTCGTGTAAGTACTCAAGTACTCGGACTCGAATCAGTATTCGATTCTTAAATCTATTCGAATGCTAAGAATTCAATTATTAAAAGTATTCGATTCTGCTAGTCACAACATTTTTCCGGTAACTGAAGTCCAAAATTATAAAATGTATATAAAATTTTATGTACCGCAGTACAAGGACATGATTGGGACATCAAGGGGATGTCCCGCATAGCTTGTCCAGAGGACATCCCATCTGGTATATCCATAGGTTGTTCCTTTCATGTCCCTGATATCCATTCACATAAGAAATATCTCATTAAAATATTAATTCAAGATTTGAAGTTGATATTTTTGTTTAAAAATCTTGTTTTCTTCTTATCAAGAAATAGTTCAAGAATTTCTGGGATGTGACTATTTCGCATTAGTAAATATTGTTAATGCATAATACCCCTAATCTGACTCTCCAAGGATGATACAAATTATACACAAATCTCAATAAAATTTCGTTTCATTTTCGTTTCCGTTTTTTTATCCGGTTTCTGGCTTTGGCAACATTGTTTGGTGATCTGTCAACAACGTTAACCTCACTTTCTCTAATGTGCACGTCTCCTTTCTAACTCTTTTTGTTTTATGTACAAAGGTAGTAAAAAGATTTGTTGCAATGACGATTTTTGTTTTATTTTGTTAATTAGTTAATGTTGTGTATTTTATAGTTGTAAAATTGGAAAAATAAGTTGTTTAATGTTGGTATAACAATAATCATGGTATCGAATCTACTCTTTCCTCTTTTGAATCAAAGTTTTGATTGTTCCAATGATACTATGGGTTATTCGATTCTGAATATTTTCTTTATGCTAGGTTTATACATGGTATATTTATCAATCTAGGTTCATATTAATACAATGGATAATATAAGGAAGGTATCCTCAAGGCTTGAAAGGAAAAGTAGACTAAAACCAGTGATTTCATATTTGAATATATAATAAATATATCATATTAAATTAATATTGAAAAAAAACAGAACATTCGAGGAAGTCCTCATATATCCCAGTGATGTCCCTGGAACATCCGTAGAGTGTCCATTTGATGTCCTTTGTTGGAACTTGGTACATCCCTTGGACGTACCAGAAGGACATCCCATATGTGTCCTTTTTGTCGGAAAGTAGATGTCCCTGGGACGTCCCTAGTACGTACTATGTCCCAATGAAGGATATCCCAGGGATGTCCCAGTAGCAAATGAAGGACGTCCCTGGGATGTACAAGGAATGTACTTGTGTTGTTAGGGTAGTTTATTTTTCTCGGAAATTCAGAAAAAAATTCTAAAGAAATAGACACGAGACCTGAAACGAGACTCTCGGGTCTCGCCGTATGTGGTCTCGAGGTAGTATTCAAAATGGACCTTTTCATTTCTGAAAAATAAATTCCAAAACTTATATATGTCGATTGTATATCATATAAAACGTCCTTTTAACTTAGAATTTGATCATATATTTCGATAAAATATCGCATTTGAAAGTATATCCATGACGTCACGTTCATCGGAAACATCCCCTTCCATAATTCACGTTTAGAAACAGGCATTACTGTTCTTCCCCGAAATGTAGATCAGTGCTTGATATACACCTTTGATATATAATTGAACTCTGTCATTTGATCGATTTATTCAAAAAAAAATATATTTTAGCTCTTGTTTTTTTTACTTAAAACATTCAAAGTTTCTGAACGCACCTTCGTTTTGATCAAGAGCAATCTTTGGCAACACCGCAAATCTCAAAGATATTGACAGTTATGGTATTTGAGGTTAATGTATGTTTTGCTCATCTTCTTTTTCTTTGGTCTTTTATTGGGCTATGATCTATGGATAAAATGTTTGTTTTCAAGAATTAATATTTAACGTCGTAACTATTGGCTTTTTCTTGTATTTTAAGTGGAATATCTCTATATCCGGTATTTTCGAATCACACTGAACAGTAATTTCCAAACAAAATATTTTCACAAATGGGTTGTTCGTTTGCAACAGATCAAACTGAAAATCTTGTGTTTGCTAAAAAAAGAGCTGAAGAGAGAGAAACGAAAATATTCTGCTTTGTGAAGCCTATCAGGTATTAAATAACAAATGTGATACGTCACAGTTGATGATCTATACAACGATGCCATGTCTAATTTTAATGAACGTGACGTCACGAATGCACTTTTTTCCTGATTATGAAAAAATTAGCTATCAGAAAATTAAAAAAAAATCCCGACTTATATCAGATCATATAGTATCTAATTACAATATTCCCTCATGGTTCATAAAAAGGTCCATTAACGTCAACAAACTTTAGATAAGAAGAAGAAGAAATAGCATGGCTATAAAAATTACTTATATTTTTTTGTAAAATTTTATGATTTTTTGTTTAGAACAGAACCCCCTTCCCATTGATAGTAATGCAAAATTTTATAATGATAAAGGGCAGATTATTATAATATATGAGTGTTGGTTTTTACGCCTAAACCCCCGCAATAAGTGTCATATATTTTTTTAATTTTTAAATTAATATTTAATAGTTGTATAATTTTTTTCTATAACCGGAGTTAAATTAAAAATATTAATAATAAAGATAAGAGTTTTGAAAGTTAGAAATTTTTACTGTAAACTTCTTCCCCTTTTGCATTTTTTTTAAACTAAACCGCTCTTTTTTAAAAAATATATTTGTTTTATAACTTTTGAAATTGTTTTTGTACGTGTTCAATCTTTTCGTTCAATTTTTATAGGAGATCTTGCTCATATTTTAGACTTTAGATAAAATTTAAAAACTGCAGAAGGTACTTGTAGATGAACATATACATTTTTACATAAGAAATTTTTTCTTACGACTAAATATTTTCTTAGTTTTAAAATTATTGGACGTGTTTATAATCTCAGCTAATATTTTAAGAAAAGATTTTTTAATGATTAAATTCTAGAAAAGAATTTTTTAATAATGACATAACAATTTTAGTGGAGTGTACGCAAGATAATAATATTTTTCAAAATAAATAATTTTTATCTATATATTGATAATATTTCTATTACAGTAAAAAAAATCTAAAAATTCACTATAAGTTCAACTTTAACTTTTAATAGTTTTTAAAAGAATGAATTGATAGAAAAACCATAAGAGATCTTTTTTGTAGAGCATTTAATTTCCTATAAAACTCTATATCCTTTATTGCTCCATATTTAAATGTTCAGGAGAAAAAAATTAAATGTAAAAAGTAGCAAAATAACATGTTATTTAAACTGGGAAATGTATCGTCTTTAGGGCAAGGTTTAATATAAATATAATTATGACTTATTTTGGTCTGATATTTTTTTAAATTATAAACTAATAATTTAGGGAACTCTGCAAAAAAAGAAACCAAATGAATATGACTGAATCAAACAATTTTTATATCTAAATTTTTTAATGTATGATTAAATAAAACGTGTTTATTCTCTAATAAAAGCTAATGATTACTTACAGATTGTCTCCAGTATTCGTACTTGCCAATTGCAAAAACATTTTGGCGTTCATAAATTCAGATTCATATTGTGGTATTTGGGCATCTGGTCCACCACCGACTCCAGGCTCTTCGCCAGTTTCCTGTATATCGTAATTTGAAATCATTGTATTTTTAAACTTTAATAGAGGGATAAAGGAATCTGACAATATTTGTTTTAAAGATTATTGACAATATAAAGTTGTCATAATGGTAATCTAGATTATCAGGATAAATTTCATTAAAGCAAAACTCAGGAAAAGAAGAAAATAAATATGTTTTTCGAATGGAGCGTAGAGTATATACTTCAATCACATTTACTGCAAGATATCCCTTTTTCAATTCACTATTTATATACGATTTTTATATTCACAACTTTATTAGAGATTGGGCTGGTAATTGTCTATCATTGGCAAAAAACGGCATGTAAATCGGTTATTCCATTTGCGAGAAATGCCTAAAAATCACTTTCTGTTAAGCAAGCAAGTTAGTCCGCAAGATAACTCAAAAATTTAATTTAATAATGAACTTGAAATTTTTGCATTTATTTGTATCAGTTCAAGGAAGAACTGATTAAATTTTAGGATATAGTTGTTTAATTTATTAACGAGAAAAAGCAAATTCTTTCATTTTTCCATAGAAAAAAAATTTGGATACGTTGTGAATATGTTTGTGAAGCGTGATCTGTTTCGTTATTGGTTGTTATTGACTCAATATGGAAATTTTGAAATCTGTAAAGTAAAAATTTTGTTTTACTTGATTTTTTTATTTTCTCTCATTTTTTCTAATTTATCCGGTTGTTTTTTGTCTATTTTTACTTATATTTCTTTTATTTTTCATTATTTTTTCCTCCGGATTCTTCCAATTTTTTTTAATTTGTCACCTTTTTCTCCTATTTTTCTAATTTTACTCTGTTTTACTATATGTTACCCTATTTTTCACTATTTTGACACATTTGTTCCCATTTTCTCCTATTTGTTCCCACATTTACCCGTATTTTTCCTATTTTTATATCACTTATTTTGCACTATATTTTCTGTTTTTTCTAATTTTTCCCAATTTGTCTCTATTTCGCCCCACTTTTTCCTATTTTTCTCCATTTTGCTCTACTTTTTCATATTTTAAACTAATTTTCCATCTTTACCCAATTTTTCCCTATTTCCCACCATGTTTCTTTATTTTTTTCCATTTTTATCCAATTTTTCCTATTTTCTTCTATTTTTTCGTATTTTTTCTTATTTTTTCTATTTTTCCATTTAACTTTTTCTTCCTATTTTTCTTTTTTTCCCCATTTCTTTACTGTTTTTTTCTATATTTCCTTTCCACATTTTTCCACGTTTGGCCCTATTTTTGCCTAATTTTCCCCTAATTAACTTACTTTTCACTATTCTTCCCTATTTTGTCCTACTTTTTACTGTTTTCTTTAATTTTTCTTATTTTTCCTGTTTTTCCTATTTTTCTCCATTTTGCCCTATTTTTTCATATTCTTCACTTTTTTTATATATTTTTTCCTATTTTGGATTATTTTTTCCTACATTTGCCTATTTTCAGTATTTTGCCTTATTTCGTCTAATTTTTAGCTATTTTTTTTTCATGTTTTTCCCTTTTTTTCTCTATTTTGCCTTATTTTTGCCTGTTTTTTTATATTTTGTCGTAATTTTTCTACTTTTCATTAAGTTTCCATATTTTTCCTGTTTTGCTCTTTTTTTGCCTCTTTTCTTCATTTTGCCCTATTTTTTTCCTATTTTACCCTAATTTTCCAACTTTCCCTATTTTCCTCTATCTTTATCTACTTTTTCCTGTTTTACCCTGTTTTTCTCTTATTTCCCTGTTTTCCCTATATTTTCCCTTTTTTGCTACTTTTTCTTATTTTTCTGTATTTTATTATTTTCTTTTTCCTATTTTAGCTTATAGTTCCCTATTTTACCATATTTTTCTGTATTTTTCATTTCTTATTCTTATTTTTCCCTCTTTTGCTCTATTTTTCAAAATTCTTCCCTATTCTCCATTTATCCCTATTTTACCATATTTTTCATTATTATCTTTATTTTTCTCAATTTTTTCCTATTCCTATTTTGTCTGTATTTTCCATTTTTCTTCCTAAAAAAAAAAATCAAATAAGAGAATATCCGATAATGTCAAGAATATGAGTCAAACTTGATACCTCAAAATTTGAAAATTAAATTGTCTTTTTCTACCACTTAAAATGAAAATTTCGCAAAATCCTTTCTTACTGGATGTCTCTGTTATGAACAAAATGTACTCTCAAAATTTCATGTCTCTGGGTTAAGTAGATTTTGCTCTACGTCAGTCAGTCAGTCAGTCAGTCAGTTATTAAATCAGTCAGGACTTTGCCGCTAATATTCCTGCAAAATATATTCTGTATTTAAACTATTCTAAATGTTTTTTTTTATGACTTCATCGACAAACCTATTTAATAACATCTGAAGCGAGTTTTTCTAAACTCAAAATTTTACAAGGATTTCAAAATTGAATTTAATTAAATATAAAAATGTAGGGCTATTTCCTGTGAAACCGGATGTCACGTGATCTGTCAAAATACGTTGAACTTTTTTCTTATAAATTGTTAAAAAATATGGGATGAACCATTTAAATAAAATTTTAAGCAAGAATTAATAATTGCATTTTAATTATTGAAACTGGGTTACTCAATTTTTTATTAATTCCTATTTTATTATTTTTTTTAATATATTTTTCTATTTCCGTCAGATTTTACATATATATTTTAATTTTATTTTTCCATATTGAATGACAATAAAATAAAAATATATTTCAAATTTCTTCTTTCTGTCAACCATAATTTGTTATTCTTCAAAGAAAAGTTTTTATCCTTAGTATAAAACTATAAAAATTTTTTTTAATTTAAATTCCATTATTAAAGTAGTAATTAAAATACAAACGTAGGTTGGGGACCTTTTAGGTCAAGTTCAACATGACCTATCTCAGCTTCAACTTCAACATTTAAAAAATATAATAAATTTGCACATTTTAGAAGAGTCTAAAAGATTAACCTGTTTCTATATGTATATTTCAATAATACCCGGTATATATTAATTCCAATAAAAAAATTTGTTATAAGTATTGACTTTATTTACTCCTGTTATTTGTTGTTTAAATAATTTAGATCACAGAAAAATAAAATATTAGCATTAGGTCAAATACATTAAGTGAATAACTTAAAAAAAAATTGATAATATCTCCATCAGTATAATTTATTTTTGTCATTTTGTTATACAATAAAATATAAATTGTAATAAATTAAAAACAAAAACTATTTAGATATTAATGACTGATAACTCCTAGATCGTTTATCATCATCAAAATTTAAAATTGAATTGAAAATTATGTAATACATAAATTTTATAAATATATTGTTTATAAAGGTTTAACTTTAAACTACGAATTTTTAGTAATAATTCAAGATGTTTTACCAGATATTTTTAATTATCTTACTTTATATGATTAGAGTACCTGAAGTACAAGTAAGTATTTTTTGAGTAATAATAATAATAGTAAATCCATAATAATAAAAAAATAATAATTTTCGACTAGAATAAAAAAAAAATTATAATTTTAACAAAACTTTTCAGAAAAATTAAGATCTACATAAAAAATATTTTTCTTTTTATACCAGCATTGCCAACTTGTGTAATATTTCCGAGATTCCAGGAAATTTGTGTTTATTAGAGCATGTTCGAAAAATTATTATTAAAAAAATATTAAAATGAAAAAAATTAACACTAAACTAATTTTTGACTTTTTTCAATATAAAAAACAGCTCAAATGGACTAATTTTAACAAAAAAAATTCGGAAAAATAAGAATTGACATAAAAACATATTTTTTCTTTTTATAACAACGTTACCAACTTGTGTAATATTTCTGAGAATTTAGGAAAATTCAGTTTTTTAAAGTATGCTCGAGAATTTAATAAAAATAAGGAAAGATGCGAGAAAATTCTAAAATAACTAAAACTAAAATAATTTCTGAATTTTTTAGACTAAAAAACAGTTCAAATGAACTAATTTTAAGAAAATTTTTCTAAAAATAAAGAATTTAGACAAAAAATTATTTTTTCTTTTTATAACAGCGTTGCCAACTGGTGTAAAATTTTCGAGAATTCAGGAAATCTGAATTTATTAGAGCATATTCGAAAATTTAATAAAAATAAGGAAAAGTGCGAGAAAAATATTAAAAAAAATATTAAAATGAAAAAAAAGTAACACAAAACTGATTTTTGACTTTTTCTATAAAAACAGCTGAAATGAACTAATTTTTACAAAAAAAAATCGAAAAAATAAAAAATTTGAACAAAAACATATTTTTTCTTTTTATAACGACATTACCAACTTTGTAATTTTTCTGAGAATTTAATAAAACTCAGATTTTTATAATGTGCTCGAGAATTTAATAAAAATAAAGAAAGGTGCGAGAAAATTCTTACCAAATTATTAAAGTTGGAAAAAAATTAAAACTGAAATAATTTCTGAATTTTTTAGACTAAAAAATAGTTCAAATGAACTAATTTTAAGAAAATTTTTCTAAAAATAAAGAATTTAGACAAAAAAATATTTTTTCTTTTTATAACAGCGTTGCCAAGTGGTGTAATATTTCCGAGAATTCAGGAAATCTGAGTTTATTAGAGCATGTTCGAAAATTTTATATAAAAAAGGAAAAGTGCGAGAAAAATCTTAAAAAAATATATTAAAATGAAAAAAAAAGTAACACTAAACTAATTTTTGACTTTTTTCAATATAAAAAACAGCTCAAATGAACTGATTTTAACAAAATTTTTTGGAAAAATACAGAAGTTACACAAAAAATATTTTTTCTTTTTTATAACTGCATTGCCAACTGTGTAATATTTCAAAAAATCCAGGAACACTCAGATGCTCGATAAATTAATAAAAATTAGGAAAAGTGTGAGAAAAATGTTTTTTTTGATAAATTTTGAAAAATTTTTATTGTTAAAATCCACTTTTCTTAAGGCCCAAACAGGAACAAGCATGAGAAAAAAAAATATAAATGACAATAAAAAATACTACAAATAAGAATTTTTTCAAAATTTTAAAAATATAATTGTGAACTTTAGAGGGAAAAAACAAACTTTTCTTAAGGCCCAAACAGGAACAAGCATGAGAAAAAAAAAATATAAATGACAATAAAAAATACTACAAATAAGAATTTTTGCAAAATTTTAAAAATATAATTGTGAACTTTAGAGGGAAAAAACAAACTTTTCTTAAGGCCCAAACAGGAACAAGCATGAGAAAAAAAAATATAAATGACAATAAAAAATACTACAAATAAGAATTTTTGCAAAATTTTAAAAATATAATTGTGAACTTTAGAGGGAAAAAACAAAGTTAGAAAATATTGTAAGTGTATTGAAGTTTAAAAAACTTTAATTAATTTATTTAATAAATCTGTTACGTATTTTTTCCGATCTCAAAATCAGTAAAAAATTTAAAAAAAAAAAAACGCACAAAACCACAAGAATTTATTGTAATAAAAGACAACTAGTTTCGGTAACTAACCATCATCAGGTCTATTTATACAAACGTTTAACTATTGGCAAACAAGATTACAACTTACCATTATTTAAACTATTATAGGGGAAAAATTAGATCACATAAATTGATTTAGGGTGTTTTTTTTTTCTTCTGGGACCGTTCTTTATAACCGGATTCACTGCAGCCCATTAAGGGTAGTACAATTATGAAAAACACATTATGGTACTTGACAAAATGTGCAGAATGTGACGAATTTTAGGATCTCCTCAACTTCATCATCGTATCTAGGATAAGTTAAAGCCGCGCATTATGGGCAGAGTACGACGGATTTTAGGATCTGCGCAATGTCTTCATAGTGGCGCTTTCTGTAGTATTGACTACGAAATATTGTTGAAAAGTTATTTATTAATTTAATATAACCTAATCATTACAAAAATTCCTATTTAGAATAAATATTTTTTTTTAGACCTTTGCCGAATATAAATATACGATCCACTCAATGTGCAAATGCCAAGGTCCAGAATATGGAAATGAACTTGCGCCAATTAAAAATTTAAAATTTTTAAAGATTAACAGAACTGCTAAAACAATAAGTTTGGATCTTGAATTTCCAACACCACTTGATGATACGATGGGAGTAAATATGTTTTCTTAAATCATGAATTTATAATTATATATAATGACTTTTTATTTATTAGGTAACGATAAAAGTAAAAAAAATAACAAACAGAGGCTTCGTAAATATTTTGTTTTTACCAATTGTACGTGATCCTTGTAATTTCTTTTTAAAATATAATAACCCTATATGGGTTTCATATATGGGTAGATTGGGGGTTAAAGATCCTGAAGTTTGTCCTATTCCTGCAGTAAGTTATACACGCATATAATTGCACATTTCATTCATTATTAATATCGATTTATTATATTTTAGGGCAACTATAGTATAAACAAATACGTGATAAACTCAGAAATAGTGAGCAATAATACGTTACCAATGAGTGGTAAATTTCAATATCAAGTTATAATGCTTAATATGGATACAAAAAACATATTTATGTGTATACAGTTTATAATTGATGTTACTAAATAATATAAATTATAAATATTTTAAAGATATCATTTAAGATTTTATCTTTCAACTAAAAATTGCAATATAGTGGAAAGAAAAAATCTTAAAATTGATTATTTAAATATATTCGTACAGTAAAATGATTTAATGTGCAACAAATAAATAAATTTGGTGAATTGTACTTTGGACACTTTTTCTATAAAACAATATTAAAAATGTTAAATTTTTAATTTATACCAGATTTTTTTTTTTATTTATATTAATTCTATTGAATCTCTGTTTTAAAAATGATGTACTGAAAACTATTACATCGCGGGCGTTTCTATTTATTTTGCTATTTAGTACATAAATTTATTATTGATTTTTTTAGAGTCATTTGGTAAAACACCGCTAATTGAGTATAGGCCGAGCGAGGCACATGTGGATTCTGTAAAATTAGAATTAATTCGACGTCGCGAACACAAGAGTGGCTTTGATTTAATAGTTGGGGAAATATTCAAGCTTCTTCCAAAAAAAAAAAAAATGAGGGTGTAATCCGACCCAACTTTCCGAACACTCATAGTAAAGTAATTGTTTAATCGATTATTTTAGTTTTTCTGCATCCAAATACATTAATAAAATTTTAGTTTACAAAAATAAAAAAAAATTTAATTTTTTCTCAATTTTTTTTTAACTTTTTATAATTTTGTATAATTTCTACGAGTATTATTTTAAAACTATGAAATAGTTCACACATAATGAACTTTTTGATCCCTTTCGGATGTACTATTTACTTTTTTCATTTGTTTTCCGTTTTCGATAAAACATTAGGACAAAAAAATTTTTTTTTTTATTTTGGTTATTACAATTACAATGTTAAATTCATAACATAATTTCTAAATTTAGAGTTTTATATTACCTATCGAATTATATAAATTTCATTTTAATATTTTTAGTATTTTTAAAGTTATTCAATTTTTTTTTAAACTTATATTAAATTTCAAAACAAAAATTATGAATTCGACAATTTTTTGAATAAAATTTTGAAAAAAATCGCAATTATAGAGTTTTTTACAACAAATTTAAGGGTATTTTTTTAATTTTTAATATTAATAGCCTTAAAAAAATGAAACCTATCAAAAATAAATAATATCATTAAATTATATTCAAAATGGGAAAGAGATTTTTTTAGGTTTTATGGATCAAAATGCATTGATTAAGTTAGTTTAAGAAACTAAAAATAAATCAAATTTTTTTGTCAAAAATTCATCTATTGAATTGTTTTAACTTTTTTCATTTTTTGCTATAACTTTTACAAATATTATGTCAAAATTATGAAATAATTTACACACATATAAGTTTTAAGAAACTAAAATACATTTTAAATTTAGAGTTTTATATTATCTTTAGAATGGTGAAAATCCAAGTTAAATAACTTTAATATTTTAATTTATTTAGTTTAAAATCATAATATAATTTTAAATGTTGCTTAGCCAATTTTTAAAAAAGTCCACAATTTTTGTAATAAAATTTTGAAAAAAATTCTAATTATAAAATTAATTATTACAAATTTAATGATATTTTTTTTAAATTTTAAATATCAAAATTTAACTAAAAAATAATAATTTAATAAAGATAAAAATTGCTTAAAAATAAAAATAAAAAGTAGCGGCGAAACTATGCGGAACTCGAAAAAAAAGTAAAGAGAAAATTTGTAGAAAATTGTATGTTCTACAATTTTGATCTTATGTAATTTTTGATAAAGATCAATAATTTTGTCTCAAAATCTAAAAAAGTCACAAAAATGTCAATATAAATTTTTTTACGCCCTCTAGCGGCGAAACTATGAGGAATTCAAAAAAACGGTAATGATGAAATGTGTAGAAAATTTTATATTTTACAACTTTTATTTCCTGTAATTTTTCATAAAACTGCATTATTTTGGATATTTAAGAAAAATATGAAAAAAAATTACTTCTTGATAAATCTGTCAACAATGGCAAACGTTTTTGAAAATTTTAATTATTCGAAATTAAACTATAACGTATAAAAAATATATGCGTAAAACTTTAATGACGTCATCACTTATAGCAACTGTCACTTCTGGTTGTCCGATTCACTTCAAAATCTATACGGGTCGTCTCCTTTGCTACCCTAAATATGTATATAAAATTTCATCTAAATCGGTTCAGGTAACCTCAAAACGTAAAGATCCGTTAAAATCTGGGTATGGTCAAAATATCATGATCGCAATACTTTCCTTCTATACAACTCTGATAAAATCTTACTCAAGGGACTTATACCGATAATTGAATCAATAACAAAAAAAACTTTTTACAGAAATTAAATTCTTATAACAAAAACAAAAAGAAAATTAATCAAAATAAATACAATATTTGTGTGTCATTTTCTTTATGGCATTGAGTATTCTACCATCTTCAACGTAACTGTTTAGTAACTTTTTGGCTCATACCCAAGAAAACTTAAATATATTAAAAAAAAAAATAAGAAAATCAAAGTATTAATTAAAATTAATCGTTTAGGTAAATTGTAATAATAATGCAGAAATCTGCATTTTATTTATTAATAATTACCTAGTTAAGTCAGTCAGATAAGACAAATTAAATAAGAATATTTATGCATGACAATCAACTTGAACTGAAATCTTTTTTCAAGGATATGAAGGACAGAGCACCTTCTCGTATTATATAAAAGCTTTTTCTATCCGCAATTTTTCTTCATTTCTGATAATTACATTATTAATAACAATACAAATGGTATCGCGATGTTTCTATTCAAACTAATTTTTTTTTCGTTTATTATTTTTGTCGGACATATTGTGATAGTTTTTGGTGAAAATGACGCTCTTCAAATTTTTCCACCTCTTCCAGTGACAGTGTCTAAAAGTTCAAATCCAGTGTGTAAAGAACACAGTGATCTGTATTTGGACAATTTAAAAAAATTTACTTTATGGGCCCATGAAAGTAAGTTTAAATTTAGTAATTTGAGTCCTCATTTATTCCTCGGTGATTTAATTCTCTTTTATGGTAGTTTTTATTATTTATTAACTATCAAAAAATGACTTGCAATATGTCATTTAAAAGCACTTGAAAAATTCTATTCAGAATAGTCAAAATTATTTCTCCAACTGTCACCTGTCAAAAAATAAAAAATGTCAAAATTTGAAACTTTAACATTAAATATTTAGAAAAGTCTTCGTGGATACTCGTCGAGAAAGTTTTGGGGTGACACAACCGATTGTTTTGTTTTTTGTTTTAACCCTTTTTTCCTTTTTGTTTTTTAACTTTTTTGCTCCTTTTTTAAATTTCTTTTTTTTGATTAACTTTTTTTTAACATTTTTTGTCTTTTTGGTTGCTTTTTTACACCCTTTTTTTGCCTTTTTTAACATTTTTGCTTGTCTTTATTTTGGCTTTATTTTAGTTTTATTTTGTTTTTTTTTACCTTTTTTCTCATTTTTTTTTTGCCTTTTTACACCTTTTCGACCGGTTTTAAATTCTTTTTACTTTTTGCCTTTTTTGTTGCTTTTTTACTCCTTTTTGTCCATTTTTTAATTTTTTGACCATTTGGCTTTTATTTTCAAATTATTTTGCTTTTTAAATTTTGACGTTTTTTGCCCTTTTACCCTTATTTTGACTTTTTTGGACACTTTTAATTTTCTTTTAAACCTTTTTTCGTTCTTTGACTTTTTTGCCCTTTTTAAAACTTTTTTTGATTAACTTTTTGCCTCTTTGTTGCTTTTTTTTATCCCTTTTTTGCCTTTTTTTGCCTTGTTTCCTTTATTTTCATACTATTTTGACTTTTTTTTAAATTTTTGAGTGTATTTTGGTTATTTCCCTTTATTTGGTATATTTTTTGGACTTTTTAAAATTTTTTGAATGTTTTTTTTTCTTTTTGGCGTATGTTCTTTTTTCCCTTTTTTGTCTTATTTGGCCTTTTTTGGACTTTTTACTGATTTTTTCCCTTTTCTCTTTTTTTTGCCATTTTTGCCTTTATTTTTCCTCTATTTTGCCTTTTTTTAATTTTTTTTTTAACTTTTTTGGCGTATTCTGTTTTTAGTTTTTGAGCTTTTTTGATCTTTTTTGCCTTTATTTGGCTTCTATTTTGTCTTTTTGTTGTTGCTTTTTTACCTTTTTTGTTGCTTTTTTTATCCCTTTTTGCCACTTTTTTTGCTTTTTTAAAACTTGTTTTGCTTTTTTTTTACTTTTTTTTTTTAACTTTTTTGGCGTATTTTGCATTTTATCTCTTTACTTTGTCTTATTTGACATTTTTTTTTGGACTTTTTGTTATTTTTCCCCCTTTTCCTTTTTTTGTCTAGTTTTTCTTTCTTTTTTTGCTCCTTTTTCTTATTCTTATTATAGTTGTAATTTATGCTGAAATTTAGCAATTCTTTAACATTTTTAACAATATTTTGCCATTTTTTAAAATAATTGGTATTTAGAATAACAATGTTCCATTTTAAGTAATTTTTGTCGTTTTTCATATTAATTAATTTTTGTGCATTTTTTGCAATGTTTACCTATTTTTCCAGCAATTTATTTCATTTTTTCAACATTTTACTGTTCCATTCAGAAATTTTGTATTTTGTAATTAAAATAAGCCGATTTTTTGGTTGACGCTCTTACTCGAGCGGGTCAATATTTGTTTAATCCCAATTTTAAACCCCTTAAAGCGTGAATTTTCAAAATTCCTTTCTTAATGCTCCCCTACACTACCGAAGAAAACTACCCTGAAAATTTCACGTCTCTATCACCTCTGGTTTAGGCTGTGCGTTGATTGTCAGTCAGTCAGCGACAAGACAATTTTATAGATATAGATATAAAATTATGCAGTACCAGGAAATTTTGCCCATTTTGTTGGAATGTTGCTATAACCTTTGTTGGTATTTTTGAGAGAAATTGGAATTTTCTTCTTTTGCATCTTTTCCAGGAATTCAAGGTTAGAGTCGGAAGCAGTTCCCAATAGTTGTGTTCCATAGCTCCAAATGTATGTAATAATGCTTTTATAAATAAGTCTTGTATTTTGTAGAGAAATTTATGATTTTCGAGCTATGAGCTATGAAGTTTAAGACCAAGTTGAATCCTCTTCGCGAAAATATGTTTTTCCCAGGTCAGTTTCTATATACATACCTAAATATTTCACATTGTGTTGCTGGTCAATCTGTTGTCCATTCAGAGTCACTGGTGACAGAGTTTCCTTTTGGATTCTTTAAAGTGATATGCATCGATTTCGTTACATTTGCTTTTATTTGCCATTTTCTAACCAGGTTAGTATTCAGCTATGGTTCATCTGAAATTTTTATGATTCCTGTTTCTGGATGTGCCGATACAAACATTTGCCTATTTTACAAAATACTAGGCTTGGATGGATTATTTATTATTTCAGGTCCTATCGGTCCAATCAGATCCAAGGTCACATCGTGTCACATGGTCAAGATCAATTAGTTAAATTATGGGAAATTGAAGAAATGTTAGCAGAAAGGCATTTGTGATACTTTCGCTCGTAATCAAAATGACTTAATAAATCAGCTTGCTGGCTCCAAGGGATGGGCTAGAAAACAGTTTCTTTGTTTAGAAAGAAAATTTTTGTTAATTATAAAATATGTATGTCGATTTCATAACAAAACACATAGATATTAACCACCATTTCATCAATCAGATAATCACATCACATTTTTCTCTCTCTATCATGGTGTTTTACATGAAGATCACGATACAACTAAACTACGTGTTGTCTTAAACAGTAGTACAATATCAACATTTAGATATTCCTAGAATAACCTTCAAATTGTTGGTCCTAGAGGTTTATACAACTATAAAACAAATTAGCGAATCTATTATAACACCACTAATACAAATTTTAAACATCTATTTTACAAGTCGTCAAATTCCAGGGGAATGGAAAGAATTTATTGTAACTCCAATTTACAAATCAAATAATCCAAGTAGACCACAAAAATATAGACCATATCCGTAATAAATAATTTTGTAAGGATCTTTGAACAAGCTTTAAAAAAACGTTTAATGAATTTGTTTTATAAAAACAACATTTTAACAAATAAACAACATGGTTGTGTAAAAGTACGGACTGTGGACAAACCGTTTTTTTTTTTAATTTAGCCAAATCCTTTGATAGAAATAATGTACGTTAATTAAACACAAATCGTACCCATTGATTCTCAATGATTTTTTCTTTTTATAGTGTGGGATGCCACGTCAAAATCATCTGCGGGTGTCTTACGTGGAAATGTATTTCACATGGGCCATTTTGAACAATGTCTTTCTGCAAAATCACCGTTTCCCACCCAGTATTGTTTGGCCTCTCTTACAGCTACGATACCAACACCAAATGACGATAGAGATCCGCTTTCTCTTTATTTTGACCCTTTCAGCTCAGTATTGAGTAGGCTCTATGTAAGTATGTATTCTATTAGTAATTTAGTTACTGAAATGTATTTACTATTGTAAATAATTGTAAATAAAATACTTTTTCTACAAACTTGTTAAAAATGGAACTTTTAACACTGTCTACTAGCCTTAAAAATGTAACTTTAAGGCACTAGTGTTGAAAGTAAAATGACAGGACCTTTCAAATTTTAAATCTGGTTGTAAGAGATTATAAACACTTAATTATTGTATGCTTTTATGAAATTTAATGCAACTATAGTTCTAACCATAATTTTGTAATTTTTTTCTATAGAATGTTTTAAAAATGTTAAAGTAAATATTGTTAAAGTAGCTTTAATAAGACACAACGATTTTTTAAAAATTTTAAATTTTAAAATTCCCAAAATTAATGATATATTTTTTTAAATTTTCGATATATTTTTGAATTATCGAAATTTTTGAATTTCTAGATATTTTTATTTATTTTTTATCTTTGAGTTTTTGAATTTCTTAAAATTTAGTTATTTTTTTAATTTTTGAATTTTTTTATAATCGAGTTTATTGATGTTTTATTTAAATTGACACAAAATTCAACTAATTCTAAAATGTTTTAGTTTTAATATTTTGTCTCTAGAACATTTCAGCGCTGAAAAATTTTGCCCACAGTTAAAAGGTTAAAAAGTCTACTCGAGAAGTGAGTTTTCCGCGAAAAATAGTTAGAAGGGTACGAAAAATATGAGCGATGACTCATTCGACGCGGATTGCAATTCTGAGAAATGTGTAATGTTGCTTCTTTTCTGAAAATAAAAATTGTAAAATTTGGTGCTGAAAATAGGTCTCCGCGCGACCGTTTCGGGCTAGAGTACCACATCTAAAATATTTTTTTTAAAGCACTAAATATTGATTTAAAAATTTGAAAAAATTATGGTGTCATTTTAACACTTAAAGAAATAAAGTCCAGTTGGAAAAAAAACTTTTATACGCATTTTTCAAAAAGCTATCCTATTGTTAACTAACTATTATATTTTATCTCTGTTTTCATTGAAAACAGGATAATTGTTTAAATAATCACCATAAAAATATTATAGCTAGAGGTCCTAAAGTTAGAAGTTTTTTTTTGAAAATTTCCTCCTCTTTAAGGATCTTTTTTGCAATTCCCTCTATCTTGTATGGTTTTTGAGTCATCATCAAAAAATAAAATAACTTTTTTCGTTTTTTGATAATAACAATTACAATTTTTATTTGCAGAAAAAAATCGACATGACACATTTCTCAGAATTGCAATCCGCGTCGAATGAGCCATCGCTCATATTTTTCCTACCCTTCTAACTCACTTTTCGACTAGACTAAAAGAAATATATTATAATATTAACAATTTCTCAGATTTCTGGTTGGGTTCTAGTCAAAAATAATAAACATTACAAAAAATATAAAAAAAAAATATGTATCCTAATTCTTCTGTTCTTCAGGTATTTGATGTATGTTTTAAATCTCTGTTTTTATCACCTCTCCTCTGTTTCACCCCTGGTTCTTTATTGTTTCCTTTTCCTCTGAATATTCAATTTACTTGATTCCTTATGTACCCTTAGTTTGTCCTGTCGCCTTCCTTGTTATTCGTTATCTACTTATCTCACCTTTTGGTATATTTTTTATTTTTAAACAACTTGTAAATTTTTATATTTTCTTTTAATAACTCTTGAACATTATACAATCTATACATTTCAATACATTTCTTAATATTTACAATTCAAAATTATATGTTTATTCCTTTTTTTATAAAATTACAAATTTTTTATTAATAATCAGTTTCTAATCAAATCTCATGTCTGTTTATTAATTTTTTGTTGCTTTTTCCTTATTCACATATCAACTCTTCTATCCCATTTAATAAACATAACATTTAACTATTAATAATCATCTACTAGATTAAAATTCAACTGAAAAAAATTTAATTTCTAAAATTCCCTATACAGGTTGAACAGTTTTATAACAATATAAAGCTATAACTCCGGATCTGATTAGACATATCATAAAATAATTTAATCGAAAAATCACCTGTTTAGAAAGGGACGGTGGGTAGGTTGAAGGTCCGTAGTATTTTAATAATTTTATATATTTATAATATAGTGTATTAGTGCTTATTATTAATTGTTGATAAATTCATAAGGAGGTTATTATTTTTTTATAAAAATAATTTATTTAACAAGCTGGCGTGTTTATTGAAATATTTTATTTTTCTTTTAAAATCAGTAATTACACTCACTCCAAATCATTTTCTATTTTCACTGTATTCTAGGAAATATTTTAAAAATTTTGTACAAGTTATGAAGAATATTTTTTTGTAAAATGTAAGATAAACGTTTTCTCCATGTATATAAAACTTTTTGGAATTCATTGTTTATTTTGATGATTATATTTTAAAAATATTGTTTTTTTTCAGAAATTTGAAGATAAGTCACAACAATCTAGAAATGTTATTAATATCGGATGGTGCGTTCCCTCTTCATGTTCAGTATTAGATCTCGAAGAAAATTTAAATGATTATTTATTTTCATTCGAAAATGGATTCAAACAGAAAAATGTTACATATAAGTCAAAATTCTCTGAAATTTTTTGTCAAACAGCAGCGGAAAGTGATTATTTTGATGTAGCAGATATTTGTTTTTGGTAAGTCTAACATTAGAATTAAAATTAATAATAATGGTTATTTATAATAAAGATACAAATAAATGAAATTAACAAAAAACATAAATTAATAAATAAACATAAATAATCACAAAAATATTTCTGTTTTTGTACTGCAAAAAGTTGACTCCAATGTCATGTCATGTAAAATGTCAAAGTCAATGTCAATTGTCAAGTTAAATTTAGACAGACGCACGTTTAGAGTTGTTCAGATTAAAAATAAATACATAAATAAAATACTCCACTCTCTAATATATACAGTGTCATCCTCAAAGTATGCACCATAAGAGAAACTTATTTATTAAGGGTTTTTCGACAAACAGTTATTCTTGGTAGAAGTTTGTGCATCCCCTAAAACCGAACATGCACCTACAAAATACAATAAAAACAAATTTAATTTTGAGACAAGAGTAAAGTACCCCTATTTTGGAAAATTTCGGGAAATGTTATTTAGCATTAAAAATACATCTAGGTTTGAAGTCATGACCATATAAAACCGTTAGTCCCAATTTTCTGCTACCTACCAGGTATCCTTGTTTTCATAAAGTTTTATATTCAACACAGTCGTGATTCGAAACGATAATAAATTTTAAAGTGAAGTTTCAGTATTGCCAACATGTAAAAATAATTAGGAATATACGTGTTAAGCCAGTATATAATTGAGAATCATATACTTTGGGGATAAGGAACTATACTAAAAATTCGATAAATGAGTTTATGCCAACAGGCATTAAGTATTTTCTATGTATAACCATTACGGACAATAATATTTTAATTATAAATTAATTTTAGTTTCCTGGCGATTTTGCTTGTTCTCTGTGTTATAATGGCAACCGTCTACGATTATACCAAAACTTTAGAAGCAAAAGTGAAGAACGAGAAAACATTTGCAAGTAAGAGCATTTAATATATAATAATTAACATCTGGGAATGGCTATTCCAGCATATACCGGTCAAACTCCTGTTATTAAATCTGTATGTCTGTCTGTGAAGTTATATTGATTTTTTAATTTCGGGTTGAGATACTTTTCGTTATAAACAAGAATATGAAATCAGAAATAAAATATCTTATTGTTACTAGGTCTTCACACGAGAACGATATTTTTGTAAAACCGAGACGAGACCTTTTTGAAAATTATTTAGACGACACCGAGACCACATACGGCGAGAATCTCGTTCATATTTCTTCAGAATTTGTTACTAAATTTCCGAGAAAAATAAACTAGCAAGCACTATAAACATTTAATTCTTTTATAATTAAAAAAAGGTCTGCATAGGTTACGATAAATTTACGAAATCTTAAATCTGGTAACCATCTGTGACATATTTTATTTTATATAAAATGACACTCTCAATGTGTTTCGAATTTTTTAGGACTTTCAAACAATTTGAGGCCCTCTCGTATGGGGTGGGTATAAAAAATATTTTTTTTGTTAATTTTTATATATTACCACAATTTAAATTTTTACAATGTAAATCGCCACACTTGGTTAAAGTTTTCATAGTTTTCATCTAATCCATACCGTTGTCAGCACACAATTGAATATGTTATACTTGCTTAACAACATTTCTGCCTAATGATGGCCATCGAATGGCCGAAACATGTTGCCCTCTTTGTTAAAATATCCTAAATTATATTATTGTGGTATGACTACGAGTGTTATTATTCTTTGAGTTTGACTGTCAGTAGATAGAACGTCCATTAACTTTAAAGATTCAATATGTAAAGGCAATGACGTTTAGAATAAAACTTTGCAAGTTGATTTATTGTACAAGTGTCACAATCTAAACGTCATTGTTATTAGTTACAGAACCGTTAAAGCTAATGAACTTTCTATCTCCTGATAGTGAGGGTAATAAATTTTATGACCCAGTCAAGTCTTAGGTACCCAAAGGGTACCTAGAAACTACATTTGTTGGTGAAGGTTGACGTTGTGTGTGTGTGTTTTTTTTCTTCGCGTCGGGTAATTCACACATACGGCGTATATAATTAATGCGGGATTGCCATGTTCATATAAAAGTCTGTGAGTACCGGACATTCAGCACTTTCATCTCAAGGAAAATTCGAATTATCTTTTCAAATCGCTTGCCTCGCTGACTATTCATAGAAACAGTGTCGGTTTGCATTGAGAAGTCAAATTTCTTGTTTAACTTTTATTTTCCTATTTAACTTACTTTTAATTTAATTAAAAGTTATAGAACAGGTGCTAGGCTATTCTAGTCCCTGCATCGTAATATTTTTTATAATTTTTTTTTTTGTAGAATCTCGTTCCTCGAAACTAATGATGGCTTTCTCAGCACGAGCAAACTTTCTGGAACTAAATAGATCAGATGACTCAAATCCTGCTTTAAATATTCTTTATGGTATGAGAACTTTGTGTATATTCTTTATTATTGTGGATCACCGATTTGGAACTTTTATATCTTCAGCAGTACTTAATTTTAATTATTTGGAAGAGGTAATGAAAACTATTTTCTAATTTTGATTAGTTTTTGCACTTCTTGGATTTAAGTTAGGCACGCACTTTTTAAACAATTTGGATTATAATTAATTTTTTCTTTGTCATAGCTAAATGTCATAAATGTTTTATTATCTGTTTCTAGAACAAGAATTTATTATTTTTTTATGACCGGAACATGCCGGTACTTTTTTTCAGGAAAATTTTTGTATATATTATCCAACAACTGAAACGACACCTTTCAGCGTCCCCACTTCTCTAATTTTCCCTTTGTTCTTTCGTTCACCACTTCTCCAATTTTTAACCTAAAGGTCGGTTTAGTTATTGGACAATGTTAAGTGTATTTTTTAAATAATCAAATTCAACCCCCCCCCCCCCCACAACTGCGACCATTCGTTTAGGTACTTTTTATTTTACCAATAGACTACTGTTCCTACTGATGCAATTGTTTTATTCTTCACCCATTTTCTTTTGTTCTTCTACCATAAGAAAAGAAGCAGTTCCTTCTTACCCCATTCCCATGTTAAATCCCATAAGAAAAGACCAAGGTCCATTCTTTCATAATTGCGTTAATTCAAGGTCACGCAAGTTGATCAGTAGCGGATCAAAAGCTGATCAAGAGCTGATCAAAGCGGATCGATACCTGATCAAAGCGGATCGAGACCTGATTTTCTGTCCCGATCAAGGTCACTCCTGGCTTTATCAGCTTCCGCCAAATGAGTCTTGATCCGCTTCTAATCAGCTTTCAAGGTCACTTGTACGTGGATCTAAGCTAATGGCGGAGCAGAAGTGGTTAAAAAACAGATCGAGACTCATCTAGCAGAAGCTGATGATCTCATTAGTAACCTTGATCGTGAAAGAAAAATATTGATCAACTTGTGTGACCTTGAATTAACGAAATTTTGCCAGAATGGACCTTGGCGTTTTCTTATGGGATTTAACTTGGGGAATGGGGATGAACAAGTGCTGTTCCTTTTATTTTCCCCACCTATTGTGAGTAGTAGCTCATACGACTATTCAGTATTACCTCTTGTTGTCTCCTCGATATCTTCCTGTATTCCTGGTCTTTCTTAACATGTTTTATATGTTATCTTATTAAACGTAACTTCTTCTTTTTTTTGTCTAATCCTTTCTTCTTTCTTCTCCTCTCGATTTTTCTATAACCTTGTGTTATTATTTTAATTATTAGTTTCATATTCGGTGGGCCACTATCATCTTTAATTGTTCAAATACAAACTGCATAATAATAAAAGTAAAATTGAAACAAATGGCTAAAATTCTTAAATCTGGTATTATGAATACATAAATATAATTATATTTTATTATAAAAAAAAAATTGTTTGTTTTATTTTATACTTTTTTTACATAACTTACAAAACCTAATTTTCTTTATTTTAGCAATACCGGTCTGCCATAGCATGCGTCCTTTTTCATGGGGATTTGTTTGTGGATTCTTTTTTTATACTTAGTGGACTTTTAGTAGTATACAGTCTTTTGAATCAAATGGAAAGATATTCTTTAAATCCAGGATTTATCATATTGATGAGATATATCAGGTAAGAATATTGTTTAAAAAATAATAGTTTCTTGAGACAACTTTTATTCAATAACCGAATTTTTCTCAAATTGAATAAAAAATCCTCTTAAAACCTGAATTTAATGAAAATTCGTAAGATTGAATATGTATAAAAAAGAATTCACCATTGTTAAATACATTTTGCTCCGCCACTGAAAATATAAGTCAGTCTATTTATTTATTTCGTAAGCTACTGATGACGCAAAAACGCTGAAAAGAACTATATTAGTTTATTATTTATTAAATAATAAATTACTATAATAATCCCATCTTAGCCAATTATTACTTTCCCGCTACGTATTCGCTAGGTGCAAAATATCAATAAAAAAATGACTGTCTTATAAAAATTAGTGAAAATTTTTTTTTGCCATATTAATGGTGATGTTTATACATATTTTCTCCTCATACAATTTTAAATATTAGAAAAAGTTATGTAACTAAAAAAATTACACAAAAATTTCAAAATTTAGTAGAACAAAAATTTAAAAAATGTTCAAATATCAAATTTCGAAAAGTCTTATTTTAGAAAAAATAAATATATAAATGGTTAATAAAAATATATTTTTTTTTACAATTTGTTCCTAATATTATAATTAAAAAAATGATATTTTTGATAAAATTAGAATAAAAAAAAATTAAAAAACGAAATCGTTTTTTTTAAATAACGCCAATAATTATTAATTTGGAATTTTTGACAATAATCCAAAATTAAAAAAAAAGATTTAGATGAAGAAAAAGGCAAATTATTGGAGAAAATTTTGGAACTTTAAAAATACCCAAATTAAAAAAATAAAAAACATAATTTCAAAATTCATCAGAACAAAAATTAAAATAGTTTTACGAAAATATTAAATTTTGAAAACTCTTATTTGAAAAATTAAAAAAGGAATTTGATAAATTAAAAAAAATTAAATTAAAAAACGAAATCGATTTTTTTAAATAACATCAAGTTAAAAAAACAATTATATTTTTTTTTAAATTTGGAATTTATGATAAAAATCCAAAATTTTTATTTCAGATTGAATTTTAAAAAAAAATTTAAAGAATACAAGTATTAAATTTTGAAAATTCTTATTTTAGATTCAATTTTAGACTAAAATAAAAGGATTATAAATGGTAAAATAAAATATTTAATTCTTTTTTAAAAATTTGAAAAATATAAAAAAAGAAATTGATAAATTAATAAAAAATTTAAATTAAATTAAAAAACGAAATCGATTTTTTTTAAATAACATCAGGTTAAAAAACAATAATTTTTTTTTTTTTTTTGGAAATTTGGAATTCATGACAAAAATCCAAATATTTTATTTTAGATTGAATTTTAGAAAAAATATAAAGAATATAAATGGTTAATTAAAATAATAATAATAATTAATATTTTTTTTTTACAATTTGTTCTTGTTTTTTTTTTGAGTATTACAATTAAATTTTTGATAAAATGAAAATAAAAAAAAAATTAAAAAACGCAATCGTTTTTTTTAAACATCAATTATTAATTTTTGAAAATAATCAAAAATTAAAAAAAACAGTTTTAGATGAAAAAAAGCCAAATTTTTGAAAAAAATTTAAACGATTTTTTAAATTTTGAACAAACCCAAAATATTGTAATAATAAATTAAATCAATTTTTAGTTATTTATTCTTCAACCATAAATTTTAGCAATGTTTTTTAATTTTAGAAATATCCAAATTTAAAAAATAAAAAACAAAATTTATCAGAAAAAAAAATAAGAAAGTTTTGCTAAAATATTAAACATTGAAAAATTTTATTTTAGAATAAAATAAAAACAACATAAATGGCAAATTAAAATATTTTTTTTCAAAAATTTGTTGTTTTTTGAATAATAAACTTTTTGATAACTGAAAAAATTGAATTAAATTAAAAACGAAATCGATTTTTTAAAATTATAGAAAAAAATAAAAACAATATAAATGATTAATTAAAATGTTTAAAATGGATTAACTTTCAATAAAAGCTGGTTTTTCTTATTTTTCTTATAGAATATTATCTTCTTCTTTTTTTATATCATCGCTTGTTATAGTTATACAATTTATTACCTATTATTAAGGTACCAAGTTAGTTAAATATTGATTCGTAATTTTATTTAATTATTGTCTATTAATAATCAATATTATTATTCATACAAATATTTTTATTTTATTTAATTACGACATTTTTCTGAACCAGTAATTACCAGCCTACTAATTGCAATTATTATTATAATAAATATGGATATTTTATTGTAGCACAATTAACGTAAAATAAGTGCAGATAAACAAAGCATAATAAATTTACTATTTATAATTAACAATATAACTTTAGACGTGACGTTGGTCTGCAATTGTTTATATTACTTTTATATTTCAGTATTATACCTAATTACGACAAGTATAAATTATCTAATTTCATTCACTGATTATAAATAATATACGATGATCTAATAAATAATAATTTAAAAATTTAGTATGATAAAAAATGGTTTCTTCATATTTTTGATTGGCTATAAATCGTAAAATATTTGAAATTATTTTTCCTTCCAATCTTCAATTTAATTTAAATTTGAGAAAAAAAATTCTAGATATGTACCTCGAAATCAAAATTTTGTCTTCTTTTAAATTTCATTGGTTTGATATTAAATTTATGGAAATTTACAAATATAAAACAGTTGAGATATTTATGATAGATAGTTTAATAAATTTTACCATGAATTTTTATTTATTTTTACTTATATATTCTGAAAAATGATTTTTTAACAATTTTTGCAAATTAGAAATATATATTTATATGATTTAAATATTGATTTATTTGATCTAAATAAATATTTGTTATATTTCATCAATAATTCATTTCAATTAAATAACGATTTGTTTCATTTAAATAAAAATTTGTTTGATTTATACAACGATATTTATATTGCAAATATTCCAAAAAAAATAAAGTTTAGAGCAAAAAAAATATATCCAATATAAAAAAAATCTAACAAAATTAAAAAAAATAGGAAAAAAATTAAAAAATTCTTTTGCCGCCAGAATTTTTTTTTTCTTAAATGAGCAGGATTAAAGGATAAGGAGTCCAAATATTAAAAAAAAAAACCTGATGAGGCAATTGCCAAATTTTTGAAAATGGTATCTCAAACAATCCCAAAAAATCTAAAAAAAAAAAATTGTTTTACATGGAAAATATCTGAAAAATATCAATGTTCAAAAATCTAAAAGAATCTCAAAATGCAGAAAAAATCAAAATAATCTGAAAAAATAAAATATCGGAAAAATAAAAAAATCTGAAAAAATAAAAAAATCTGAAAAAAATAAAAATAAGATAAAACCTTAATAAAAATCAAACAAAATTTGGAAAAATAGGAAAAAAAATTAAAAAATTCTTTTACTGTCATTTTTTTTTTAATGAGCAAGATCAAAGAATAAAGGGTCCAAATATTAAAAAAATAAATTAATGAGACAAGGATCAAATATTTTGAAATTTGCGGCTATAAAAGGACCAAATATTTTTACATAGAAAGTAGTAAGGAGTAAAGGAATATCAAAAAAATCTGCTAAATATCAAAAAATTTAAAAAAAGGAACAATTGTTTTTACATGGAAAAGAGTAAAGGATAAAGGGACATCAGAAAACAATCTGAAAAATATCAATTTCAAAAAATTCAAAAGAATCTCAAAGAGCAGAAAAAATATCAAAAGAATCTGAAAAAATAAAAAATCAGAAAAAATAATAAATCAGACAAAATAATAAATCAGACAAAATAAAAATCAGAAAAATAAACAAATCTGAAAAAATAAAAAAAATCTAAAAGAATCTGAAGAAACAGAAAAAAAAAACAAGAAAAATTGGAAAACATCAGCAAGAGTCAGAAAAAATAGAAAAATAAAAAAATTTAAAACTAACTTAAGGAATAAAAGAACCAAATAAGTTTTATCAACTTCTGATGATGCTAACATAGTTAGCGAAATAACTGTCTTATGGTGTTTAAAAAATGTAGTTTTGGTTAAAGGGTAATCGATATTCTTAAACATTGTTGAAAATCAAATATTTTTAAATGGATAGGCTTGAGGGGTAAAGGGGCCAAATATAATTACAAATATTTTAACATGGGCGGATCCAAAGGATAAAGAGCTTTTCAAAAATTACAAAAATTTAAAAATTTTGTAGATTTTAAAAAAATGTCAATAATATTAACAATGTAAAAAAGACACATTATACAGGTTTTAACATAAAATAAGTTTATTTTATAATGAAAATAAAAAAACAGCTATGAGCTTATGTTTGACGAAAATTTAATAATAATAATGATAATGCGGATGTGTTGATTTTTTATTTTAATGATTTTTATTATTTTATGTATTACCCAGTTGGTATTATGATATTGCTCTAAATGTTTCGTTGTCTGTATATTTATTTGAAGTTTTGTTATAATTAGCTGTAATTTATATAAAGGTCGTGGACATAAGTAGAAGAGAATACCATTTTGTGTTTATCCTTTTCTAATCCTATAAATTCTAAATAATAAATAAAAACGTTTTACAACAATGAGAACGTTACAAAGGAGTCTTTTATCCTTATTAAATACATCGTGACTTTAATTTAAAATGCAATAAGAAAAAAATAAATCTTATCATCCTAACAGACATTAGCTCATAATATTTTTTTTAAATAATCCAAAACGGATCTTAGCTATAAATGATTGTTGAATGAACTAATACGAATACGTGTTTTATATTTATAATAGGTAAATTTTATATATTTATTAACACGATATTTGTGTTGTGCAGTCAATTGAATCATAAATTATTCATATTGAACGAATCTTTATGTACTGTATTAGATATATATATATACATTGTTAGTAAGACAATTCCAATAAAACATTAACCAAGTAACAACATTTTAATATTTTTATAATGACTTATGGTCAAGTAAAATGGTTTTTTCCAAGGAATGTTGTGGGGTAGTTTTGATTTCTTCTGTATATGTTTTTTACAGTACTGAATCCGAATCACTAGGAAATATTGAAATAACGGAAAAATTGTTGCCGGTTTTTGTTTATAACTTGAAAATTCTCAACTTTTCGTATATAACTAACTGCCAAGCTATTTGTTGTATATTTTGAAATAGTGACTTTGCTGAAGCAGAAAGAAGCAGCAACTAGGATCTATACTAATAATTTTTCCCTTTATTTCACACCATTGGCATACATTGAAAACTGCAATGCTATCTGCAGAATATGAGATTTTCACCACCCGATGATTTTTATCATTCGTAAGAGTGAGAAACTTTGGTGTGGCACCTGGAGTGATATGGTGATTGAACAAAATCTAATGAAGTCAATGAAAATAAGTGGTGGTCTCACTCATGGCCGTGGAGTAACTGGTAAGATGTATAAAAGGAATGACAGCACTGCATAACGTGTATAAAGAGATTGAACACGTTACAGATATGAAAATGGCGACATCAGAACAACACGTTGACAGCTGAAATACTATGTAAAAACGACGAATTGGCGCTCATAAGTTGCTAAATTGGTTCCACGAGCATCCTCCTTTTCTAGAGAACACTGACCTAATGTCACTAAGTACAGGTGTTGTCGCAGATGGGAAAATTAACTGTCACTTGTCCAAGGAGATGGGCATGAACAGTATACAGCACATTTTTGGTGCTGATTTTCAAACTGTAGAATTCAAATGAATCAAAAGAGTGCAGCCCTTTGTAATAATGAACAGCTCTATTAAGATAGAATACAGGGCCTGCTTTTTTCGTTGGCGCATATCACTACATGTTAACCTTAGTGTTATGATAATATTGTTTTTTGATGTTAATAGTTATATCGTTCGATAATGATGATTGACAATTGATTCAATTGAGTTTTTAGGATCGTTCGTTTTGTCATTCGTTCGCCAAAGATAATTGATAGAATGACACTGTTTTTTTGAGGGATTTCAGGATACAGAGTGATCCATTCAGTGGAGTCAAGATTCTTTCAGTTAAATCAAACCAAAAATCAAGAAGTCAAGAAAAACAAAAAGAAAAACAGAAAAATAGAACATCAACATCAACAATATCAACAAGAAAATCATTATTTTCACGACTTTTGTCAACTATTCATATTTTAAAAAATCCCTTATTTTCTGTTATAAAAAATAATTAAAAGACGTTATAATAATTTCATGATATTTACTGGCAAGTTTCCGAGGTAGATCCAGGTAACTACCATACGAATCGCACTTTTCCTATGAATTACCATCGTGAAATATTGAGTTGAAAAGCTGCGAGAATTCTTGAGTATGGGATGAGAAAAGGAACAAAATCGACCTTATATAAGCCTTTGGCGCCGACTAAAAATATGTTATGGACGGCGTGTTTTTGTTACACCACTACAAATTAAATACCGTTGTCATTTTCGATGGCTGTACTGATGAAGCGTATGAAAGCACCAAACGCATTGAACGATTGAGAAGAGCGCAAAAAAATTTGTGAAACGATATTTTAGTTTGTTGATAATAAGTAATAAATGTGGGTACTATTTACTACGGTTTCGTTCCACGAATAAAATTTGAAATGTATTAAAAGTAATATATTAAATAAAAAAGAAATTGGACTCTAGTCTAATTGATTTTTCTTTATGTAATTAGAAAAAACTATGATATATTTCCAAATTCTGTTCTTTCTTTCTTTTTGTGGGTTTAAGAAATTAAACTCAAATTAAACGTTAGATTTGTTTTATTTTAAATAGAGGAACAAAAAATTTTTAGTGACTTTTTTTTCTTTGAAATTTAGCTTATCTTTCTTTTTTCAAGTTCCTATGATCAGTAGACACGTTAACTTGCTCCAAAAAGCTTGCTCCGAAAATACTTGTAATCCAAAAAGAAAAAACTTGCTCTAAAAAGTTTGGTCCAAAGAAAACTTTTAGTCCAAAGAAAACTTTTAGTTCAAAAAAAAAATTTGCTCCAAAAAAAGTTTGGTCCAAAGAAAAAACTTGCTCCAAAAAGTTTGGTACAAAGAAAAAAAACTTGCTCCAAGGAGTTTGGTAAAAAGAAAACCCCCTATATAACGAGGGGAAGAAAGAAAATTTTTAATTTGCAGCGCAGACGATATAGAAGTCAATTGTTTTGACTGAAGAGGAAGAGAGAGAGAGAGAGAGAGAATTGTTAACATGGGAAAGACATTTTTTAGTAATACCTAAAAGAGAAGGGGATAAGAAGCGAGCTGAAATTAAAAATACCGAGTAAAGGAATAATAAAAATACAGGGGGGCACAAAAAAACGTAACAAAGTGGCTATAATGTCATTTATAGAATCGATGGTTCCCACTGTCTCGCAGGAGAGTTTCCTTGTAAACTTCAAAAACCAAGAGACGGCTCACATTAATTCTAATGTAAAAATTTGATGTCGCAAAAAATTGATTTACAGCAAGCTGATGAGGATGTTGATATCCTACGTATATTATGTTGGCCCTGTCAAATGAATATGTGACACTGGTGGGAGAAGATATCTACCTTTTGGTGATTTTGATTAGTCTATGTAGCTCTGATAAAAAAATGTCTTCTTTTTGAAACCAGGAAAAGGAAAGGAGTCTCAAACCCTCTACAATCCACATCTTGCCGCTAACAAAACCCTGTCCGACCATATATTGTTCACGCAAGTAATGAGTGGTTGTGACAAAACTTTTGCTTTGCTGAATTAAGACAAACCCTCAAAGTCGTGCAGAAAAACAGAGACTAGGCTGAACAATTTGAAATATAGGCAATACGTATTTCCATTGTGCAAAACTAAAAATAATATTTCCTTAGTACCGCACACCGAAGCTGCTGCACGACAACATTAATTGAGAGGTGCATCAGTGCTTATCTGGTCAAACCAGATTCTACGAACAACAAAAAGACCTAAAGGAGTAAGGATGGAAAAAACAAGGAATGGTCTTATGTCAGAACTAACCACTTTGAATTCTGGCACCGGACTCGATACTTTACCACATTTCTTAAGAATGTAAAAGAGGCTGCCAACACAATTGTGTCTATAGGAATGCAGCCCTCCATTGTTCCAGATCTGCATATTGTGCGAACCCCGGGAAAACAGAATTGATTGGACGAAAAAGAGACCGAAGAAAAGATTAATAACTGACTGACATTTTCCACATGAACAGCTCAGCCACCCCGACGTTGATGATACATACAACAAATTAAAAATGTGCCAGGACCCATCGCGTTTTGTAACTGAATTTGTACAATTTTGGAGTTCATTAACTAACTTGAACATTATGTAGTTTTTGAAACAATTACCTGACATATACGATCTAAATATGATATGTGTAGAAAAGAAAAATGAGAGGAATTCACTAATTGACGGAATTTAATAACAAATTAGAATTTTTGTGTGACAAAAGTGGGTTTTTGCGGTGACAGCCGAAGTACGCCAATTTTCAATGAGCTCTTGAGCCCGGACGGTTTGTTGAAAAAAAAACCTGAGGAGTAGGAAATTATAAGCAAAAAACCGCCAAAAATTGGATTTTTACATTTTTTTGCATTTGTTACAACAAACCTCAAATTTGGATTCTAAGGGCTTAGAACCAATATTATTTATAATTTGTGTAAAATTCTGAACCCTATTACATACATACCAACACAATGAGACAGCACAGTATTATTAAAGAAGTAGTAAAAGTTATATGTAGTGGTTTCCAATTTTCATTAATTAATTTTTTTGTGACACGGTAAATATTTATAACCAAATTTTTTTTTAAAATTGATATTAATTTATTATAATAAATTATAATATTGTTGTGGTTTTCACTTTTTACTTAAATAACCTTCAACTCCCACTCAATTATCTTGCTTTATGACAAATAAATAAAACAGGTGAATAGGTGAAAGTCAAGTGCATTGTTGACTTAATTGTAGGTTTATTATTATATACAATGTATACTATATTTTAAGATCTTGAAATCCTGGTTGATAATAATAAGTACGATGTTTTTGTTGAAATCATTGATTCTCTTTTATATTTTCTTTAATTTATTTAATACACAAAATACACTTAGATGGAGCCTTGATACACTGAACACTCTATCTAATATAATAAAAAATAATCATCTTGAAAATGTTCTAAATAGGTTTCTACACAATTAAATGTGTTATAGTTAATTTCGGATACTTATATATGTTAGTTTAAAATGTGCAAAAAGTTATTAACTGCTTTTTTAAAAATATGCAAAGTGTATGAGTCCTCCCATAGTAAGGGAGCTATGATACAATATATGGGAGCCTTGATATATGACTAAGTGTTTACAATTATTATGTACATTACTTTATTTAGAGCAACTTTTACCTGTAAAATTTTTACAATTCAAATTACCTAAATTATCTAGCATTTTAAATTACTGTGTGTAAGGGTAACTCTAAGTAAAAGTAGACGCGAGAAATTAGTTACAAAATATTTATTATTCTTCAAAATATTATAAACTACTAGCAAAACTGTTACAGAACATTATTATATTTCGAAAAATTAATGGGAAATCTTAACTTTTTTGAAGATACAAAAATCGGTGCTGGTAGTTTGATGACATCTTCCTCGGGCACAAAAAATTCATCCTTTACATCAGGATATACAAAATGGAAACCAGGTTTTTTGCGACGTATAAAATTTATAAAATATCTTCAACTTTTTGTAAGACTTCAACTATGTCATTTACAATTACGACTTCTATAACAAAATGTTCTTCTTGAATTTCCTTCTGAATTTGTTCATTTATATCTGTGAGTTCATTACGTCGAATTTTTGCTCCACCGATGTGTCAGAATCTTCGTCAACAATAGTCACTTTTTCTTGTTTTTTTTACCTTTATTTTTGTCTTATTTACTGTATCGTCTGCAATGTTTCTTTTAACGCTCTTTTTATTTTGCGCTCCCTGTTCCTTTTCTTGCCTTTTTTCATGCCCACTTTTAATTTCCTCCATGTTAGGTGTGTCTTTCAGAATTTTTCTTTTTGTGGGTTTTCTGCTTCAGCTGCACTATTTCCTTGGCGGGGCCTAAGGAAGTAGTATTATGTCCTCAAGTGTCTTCTAATATGTAATCTGTCCAAAATCAGGTTCCGGTGTATGTTTCGTATGATCTGAAGTTGATGGTATTGGCTCTAGTGTGTGATGCTTCTATTGTATCTACTTCTAGTGTACGATATTTATCTTCTTCGCCTAATTTCTTCTTTACTTGTCTATTGTAGTTTTTTTAATTAAAAATCTTTTTTTCTCTTTTTTTTAAATTCCATTTTAATCTATCGTAGATCATTTAATAAAATATTTTTATAAAAATCTTTTGAATATGACAAAATTAATTCCGTTTATTATTTTTTCTTCATAACTGCCCGAAAAACAAATGTATTTCATTTATCCCCTTTAATCTAATTTCTTAAAAAAATAACTTTATAAATTATTATTATAAATTCATAAATTAACTTAAAAAATATTCTTCTATAATCAAAATTACAACAAATTAAATTATCCTCCATTATTCAAAAATAAAAATTAACTGAAACATAAAAAAATATTATTCTAACTATATGTACAGGATGGTCTAATAATGTATCAATATTTTACGTCAGATAGATAGTTGCCATTAACGAAGTTTTTTTTAATGAACGTGTTTTGATAAAATATTTATTTTACTCTGAAAGCTGATGATATTTCATTTTCTTAATTATAGAAATATTTTTTAAGCTCCAGTCATTGTTATTTTTTGTTAAAAAGTTGATAGATCCATAGTGTATTTATATATTTGTGGCACGATCCAAAATTAACATTTTGATTGGATTTAACACTTTATCTCTGTAACAAATAATCAATTTTAACAAATATTTGTCACATTAAATAAAAAGACAAAAAAAAGTCAAAAATAGGAAACTATACCTAAAAATCATCGTAAAAAGTAAATATCTTAATTTTTAAATAAAAAAGTTTGTGTAAAAAACATTATTCTAAAGCTTCCAGGAATAATAATTGTATTTTTTTCTAATATTTTACTATTTTTTTCGAATTTAAAATCATTATTTTATAAACATTTTAGATTAACACCAGTTTATGCATTTGTCATTTTCTACTATGCAACAATTTTTAACCACACCGGAGCAGGTCCATTATGGAAACTTGTGGCAGGAGGAGATTGGAATGATTGCAGAGAAAACTGGTGGGCTAACTTACTCTACATTAATAATTACTATAACGTCGATCATACGGTAAGAAACTAATATTTCCTATATATGTTATTTATTTAGTTTAAAAATATTTTTATTTATCCCAAGAGTTTCAATAGAAAACTTAAGTAAACCAAATTATCCATTCTCAAATGTGGTAACTTAAAATTAATTTTAATTATTTTATTATAAATTTTTTTATACTGTGAATTTCGTCACCACATGTTTGTAATTTAATTTAATTTTAATTTGTTAATCTACAATTCCACAATATGTGATCAGTGATTACTGTTGACACTTCAATACTCTCTATCTACTACTATTAACATGTTGCTGCTTTAAAATACAAAAATAAAGCCAAAAAAAAAATACTTGCAATATAGCAGTGTTCGCAAACCTCACGGTTTCCATAAATTGACCGAGGGTACGTCAGGTATATGTTCGTAAACCCCATGGTTCGCAAAACCCGCGCCAATGATAATATTCAGGTTTAACAAAACACTGGAGTAATGAAATTCGCATAATTGGGGTGATTTTTGTCGAAGATATGAATTTTTTTGATCAACTGAAGAGATGCACTTTTAAAAATGCACTTTTCTCAATCCATCTTAATGCAAAAAAAAGTTTCAAAAAAAAATTCAATTTCTATTAGAGAAAACAATTCCCTATTAGTCACTAATCTACGTGGACTGTAAATTAAGAGAACGCAGGTTTTTCCCATCTAAAATATATTCAATATTTTGTCCGGACCTGTACTGAATAGCGTTTTACGGTTTTTTTTTTTTTTTTTTTTTTTTTTTTTTTTTTTTTTTTTTTTTTTTTTTTTTTTTTTTTTGGTATACGGTAGGGGTATATTATATATTTTTAAGTCAAGGAAAAAGAATCATTCCAAAAATTTAATAATTAAAAATTTTTTATTTTTTTGTATTTTTTGAAATATGTACGCTACTGAACTTTTAATCACATTCTAACAAAATTCAGTCCTGACCACACAACTTTTATTTAAAACTTTTTTGTATAGTCAATAATAACGAAAATAATGGGGGGTAATTTATAATGAATAATCCTGTACATAAATACCGGAAAAGTGTTATGTTGGCTACATCCACATTTTCATAAAATACCGATTTGGCAATAAATTTTAAAAAACTGTTTTTCTTAAGTGGCGAGAAAGTCACAATTCTTTTTTTTTTATTTAATTTTATTATAATTATTACAATTATATTGCATTAAAAGTACAACGTGAGGGAAAGGAGAAAATGACATAAGTTCATTTTTATTTTAACTCGATCAAGGCCGTGTATATATATGTATTAAATGTGCAGAACAGTGTCGTAGTTTACAGAATTTTCTGAAGTAAAATATTAATATTTATAAAACGGTTTTTTGCTGACCCAAATCTTACTTAACAAAAAATCAAATATGTAAAAATAACCAATCTAGGTTATGAATGTGTGCACATGAACACTGAAAATTCGTATTTTTATTATTAATTCCGCAAAGCACTTTCGGCAGTGCATTCACAATAAAAATAAAATATTGTGGGTAACTGATGATGGCTTAAGGCTGAAAGAGCTTTGCCAAACTAAGAATAAAAATCTTGTATTAAATACGAATTTTCATGGCTTAAAAAAACCGAACGTATTTATCAAAGTTATTTAATTTTAAAATAGTCCCATTAAAAGTATAAAAATTAGTATCTAGCAAATAATAACTTTAAAACTACTAGAAACTACACTTACCATGGTTTTATCTCACATTTTATCTTCTTTAGGAACAGACTTTACTGTTTTATGGTAAAGCACCTCCATATTTATGTGGCACAATAACATATTTTATCAACGTTTTATACAGTGTGTTCCAAAATGATTATTGGTTTTGGAGTAAAAAATATACTTCACACGGTCTTTTGGCGCCTTAGTCCAGGTAATAGGTTGCCTCAGGCGTCACGTTTTAACTTGCACCGGGCAGCGTCAATGAAGAATCAACACTTCAGTAATCAATATGGCATCGACAAAATCACTAGCGATCAGAATGGAGGGTTTTACTTGCCCTAATGGGTTGAGTACGTTAAAGTAAAAACAAAATAAGATTCATTAAATAATAGCATGAAGCTTTACTTGATGATGTGTCGGACAACTGAACTTGGCTTCGTTCTTTCAGCTCGACCTCTAAAAATCGCTGAACCGGTACTGTATATGAAACTGGACTCGAACTCTAACTTGAACTGGGACTTAAAATGATGAGAACGCATTAAATCGTGGTATACAATAAAGTTTTCTGCATTTGCCAAGAACGTACGCGACTGTTTCCATATGTAGGGTGAAATTTTAAGTGATCGTGCTTGACATTATATTTAAAAGAAGATTACCTTTACCATAATTTTAAGTTAATTGTATTCCAGTACCATGCGCGATATAATTAATATATTTTAATTATAAAATATGAAGTAAAAGTAATAAAAATTAAGTAACTTCGTTACACTTGATAAAAGTTGGTTCTTTACTTAAATCATGACCCTATCTTGAAACATTTAAATGTACGAGTGGAGTCAGAAAATATAAATTCAGTTCAATAGTCAATTATTCTGATTTTAAAAACTATACAAAAACAATAATGGTTTCTTTTCCATTTTTGAATTAAGGTGTGTAATTTTTTTATTTGGCCTATTTCAAAATTAAAAATTAACTGAAATAATTTGTTTCTAACCATACCATAGCGGAAGGCCAAATGATGTATAAATATATTATGGATATAACATTTTTTTAGTTAATTAATTGATCAGATGTCCTGATTTATAAATACGGTTTTCAACCAAACGGACATAACAGAAACTCGTGTCGAAAACACCAAAACTGCAACTCTTCAGTAAATTTTTTAAAATTTGAGTTTTCTGAGACTATTTCTGTTTTGTTTTCGGTGTCCCGATCGAAAGCGGTAACATCGACGTATTTACAAACTCAAGTCGGCTTAGTAGAAAGGAAATTGTGTGTTCATGTTTGTGTCATCAGCGTAGAGTTGGATATCTTAGCAAGGAGAAGGAGGTTGGGGAATGTCATGGATGTATATGACATAGAGGACAGGAGCTAAGACGGAGCCCTTAGGGACTCCGGCTTGGGGAGTAAAAAGATCTAAGAGGGAGTTTTCCACTTTGACTCTGATGGATCTGTTTTGTAGGTAGGAGTAGATTAGCTGGATGAATGGGGTAGGGAGATTGATGTCGTAAAGTTTGCGAATAAGTCCGGCATACCAGACTTGGTCGAAAGCCTTTTGGACATTAAAAAGAACTGCCGATGCACAGTGACCAAGGATGAGAGATTTGGTAGCGAGGGTGTAGAGTCTCACTAGTGCATCTTGGGTGGAGTGATCACACAGGACCATGAGAATTTCCCAGTACTCGCCACAAAATTACGTAGTGAACTCGTCACAAGATTTCGCAGAGAAGTCGTCACAATGCACTGTTCGAGAATTTCCACATGAGACCTCGGTGAAAATATTTCTGCGGGCCAATTCTGAGCTTGGAATCGGATTCAGCGTCGAAAAATACATGGGAATACATATGTCACTCTCTTGTGTATGAACTTTTATTTTTGTGGGGCTGTGTAATTGATTATGCGGTTACTTTTGATTACTATGATGATTTGCAAATCGATGCATTAATAAATCGGTAGAAAAATGTCATTTTTTAAATTTTCTCTTGTCGAACTACATATATATAAATAAAGATTGAATTAACACGCTGTACAAGCATTATTATGATGCCAATTTCATCAATTTACAAGCTATTTGCAATCTAAATTTTAAGATATATTTAATAATAATTAATACATTTTTGAATGTAATACGAATAGTAACTTAACCATCTATTACGGTATAACGATTAGTAGCACAATGATTGGCTAAAGAATTTTATCGATATTAAAGAGCAAAACAAGTCATTAAAATAATTTCCAACTATAAATTACTTATGCATGCATATAATTTCCCTTTCTAAAAATTCCTTAATCTATGTGGTCAACATGTACTTCGTACTACATTTAAAATGAAATATCTGTGACATATGCATAAATCACTATCTAAATAGTGGTATAGACACCTGTATATCTAGAATATTGAACCTTTAATGTCAAAACCATTTATTAGTGAATGTATGTTAGAGACATGAGTGTTTTACAAATATACATTTTCCTTTTAAAGCTAATTAACAAGTCTTTTTATTTCGTAAACTTGAGTTAGGTAATTGTAAAGTTTATAACATTATTTAAAGTGGGCGCAGGCAGCTAAATTACAGAATTTTATTAAATATTATTTAAGAACTAAAACAATAATTTAAACATTTTCAAATTATATAACTCTATTTGTCCCCATCAAAGAGCAAAGTTTAAACATGCGACTTTACATAAATGAAAGTGAGATTAAATTGTATATTTTTTAGCATATTATTTTTTCTTGTTGTTTTAGTGTTCTTAGTAAATTCGGGATCGCTCGATAGTGATAAATGAATATAAACCATTATTTTATCTACCAAACTAATAAAAAACATGGACGTGCGATATTTTTTATTTACTTTTAAAAATCAGTGTAGAATACTGATTGATTAATTTGTTTTTTTATCTCAAGAAAGGTACAGCAGAAAATTAAAAAGAAATTTTGCCCGGATGTATTAGTTACTAAATATTAAGTCTGAAGATAAGTAGTGTTAAATAAACATGGCGAGTACTGTTGTTTCTTTAAAACGTGTGTTACGTCATACATTATCCAACTTTATCTCTCAATCATGAAATGGATGAGACATAATTATGACGTCATTAACGTATTTCTTAACTAATGTCGATTCAAATGTTATTTATTACTTTTGACAGTTCAATTAATTTTTCATTGTCAAAATGTCTTCCCGGTATAATGAGGAAGAGCAAAGTTTTATTTTGAAGTTGATTAATTACTTTCCAAGAGAAAGAGATGCTGGAATATCGTTTTTACCGTTAAATGCAGTCTACAACGTTTGAGTTCACCCCAAAAATATAAATGTATAATACATTTTTAATATATATTATGTAATTTGCCATTTAATCACGTTCAGGGATGTTAAACATCCCTAAGCTAGAAATTTGAAATAAATTAGTTAAAAAAACAAGTTAAAAAAAAAATAAATTATGTAAAAAGGTACGCAATGCATAAAGAAAAATACAATTTTTGGCATTACCAATTTTATTCATACAAACACACCTTAACATATGTCATTAGTTATATTTTAATTTTACTTTTATTTTAGAAAAGAAAATACATTAGACAAAATTATGACTTTGACCTATCAAATATAGGCTGAAGAAAATATTGGTAAATCTTGGGTTGCATTTATTTCAAGTTGGAAAAAACTAATTGAAAGTCTGTATTTATTGACAAGATCGAACTCACTTGTTGATCCCTTTAGTTTTCTATCTGAAGGCAGAATTTTTTTTACGCACAAGTATTATGAACTTTTCGTTTAAACATGTAAAAATTTTTTCTGCACATAATCTTAGTCGCTCTTTATAATAAATTTGGCCTGATGATGGCATAATTGCCGAAACTAGTCGCTTTTATCTCCTGTTCAATGTAACATCGGATTTAAAATTCACACGAGAATGATACTTTTCTCGTCTCGTCTTGTCTCGTCTGAATTTCCAAGAAAAATAAACTAATAAGCAGTATAAACATTTGATTTTTTTATAATAAAAAAAAGGTCTGCATAGGTTACGATAAATTTACGAAATCTAAAATATGGTAAATATCTCTGAAATATTTTGTTTTATAATTTTGGACTTTAGTTACAGCAAAAATGCCGTGGCGTTGAGTGTAGGGCTTCTAAAAAATTTGAGGGTAGAAACTACATTTGTTGTTAAAAGTTTACTTATGATTTTTTATCATTCTTAACGATATAAAAGTTTGCAATTTTAAGCAATCGACAGATTATAAATTCGGCTTTAAAACATTAATTGCCTAAAAAATATTTAGAATAATTACTTATCAGAAAAATTACTATAATTTATGACATTGAAATTTAGTAATTGATTGAAGCTTTTAAGTGATTTATCAAGAATATAATTTTTCTACTCCTATTTTATAATACGCTTATTAAAAGAGTAAAATCTGTTTCATAATGACTTTCATTATAATACATATTTTCATTATGATACAAATTTTTCAGCCAATAGAATCGAATTATTATTTATCGAAGTAAGCAGATATTTTGACAACTATCAAAATATTTTGAATTGTTTAAAAGTTACCTCTACCTACATTTTCATCGTCATGTGTGCAGAATAAAACACCTTAAAAATAAGCAATAACGAGTTTTGATGAGACGAGACGAGACAAACAGCTACGAGACGAGACCGAGACTTATTTTTTTTCTGAACTGACGAGACCGAGATGATTTTTTTTAAATTCTCACCTAATCTCGTCTCGTGTGAAGCTCTATAATACTTACTACATGTTGTATATTACTTGACCACATTTGAGATAATGGATGATAACTTTTTGGATTTATCAAAATAGATATTTTTATGAATATTCGACAATTTTTTCATTGTTTATTTAAATTTTAGTACAAAAAACAGAATTTAACCCATTTTGGTATTATGAGGTTTATACTAGATGATTTCGACATTTCAATATTTCGATTCATTGGTTTTTCCAAGATATTTAAAATATCACTAGGGATGAATTTGAAACGTATCAAAAATGCACTTTTTTGCGTAGCTCGAACCCGATTTTGCTAAATATAGAAAACAAATAAATCCAAATACGCTCTTAAATCATTATTTATGTATACTGATATATAAAACTTAGTCCAAATTGGTAAATAAATGTTAAAAAGGCGCTTTCAATGTCAAACAAAATCTCTTTAATAATTCTATTTATTCAATTATAGTAATTCCGTTTCCTTATTTTCCTCATCTCTTTAACCTAATTAAATAACCTGTTAACCTTGAAACATACTTGCCCCACTTTCTCCTACAAAACTGTTATGAAGATCCGAGAAATTATTTAACTTTGCCCATTATCAGGAGTTATGTAATCGCAGAATACTTTTGTAACCAGCCAAAATAAATCGTTGCCTATAATAAAACCAGATACTTTCTATTTATTAAAACAATGGATTTCTTTCATTATTTTACACCTTATATTATGTAAATTTAATCGCCTATTGGAGTATTAATTAAAATTTTATTAAACTTATATGATTTATGGAAACGGTTTAGAAGTTTCTAGGAAAAATATATATGATGTGGAAAAGGTATGAACCGAATCTAAAAATCAATATACATATTACACTTCATCAGGTTAAGATTCTAATCTTGCTTACTTCAAATGGAAATCGAAATTAAATAATCTAATAAGATACAATTTTAATAGAATTTTGTTCTACTTAGACGCAGGTTGTCAATTTAGTTAGTGAAAAATGTATATTTACTTGAAAGTATATCTATTAAAAACATAATAGTAGCAGTACAACAAAATTAATAGGAATGAAAGATAAAAACGACAAAATAGAAACTGAACCCCAAAAAGTAAAAGTTGTGCACTGTGCTACTCCCATTATGTTCGAATAACTGCGAAATTATGTTTCTTTGTTGATACTTAATTAATTTTTCTACAATTTAAGCGCAGCACAAGTACTCTACATCCATTAGTTACTAAGGTACAAGGTACAGCTCCTTAAAGATGGGAAATTTTCCAGCCCAGATACATATGGAGTGTTAGATCATTTTTCATACAAACACAATAGATCTGGCGCTGAAGATAGTACGTTACTGTTCAGCTCCATCAGTAATTGGGATTGCATATAAGCCAGCCTTTTGTCGCACTGTGCAGAGTTTCAGTAAAATGGTTCCAAAAGAACTGACCTAGGGATTGCTTTGTCCGGCGGTACAGTAGAGCAGGGCATGATGCACATGATTTCCCCCATGGAATGTATCTTCGCCGCCCAATGTGTTGTCATTAACATCTGCGTTGACCTTTCAAGATGCATTGCCTCAGTGTAACTGCATGAAAAACCCAGAACTGCACAGAAGTTCAACAGGATTTTCGAACCAAATTTTCGGTAAAGGTATGCACCAACGCTTGTTATAATTGAAGATATGAAAGGTTTTGTACCGTTTCAGAAAATGATGATTCAATATCTTGCAACAAAGAGTCAGATTGAGTCTCAAAAACTCTTCCAAACAGATTAGTGTCGCAGCTTCCATTTCTCACAACATCTCCTTGTGTTGGCTTTTCTATTCTGTACCAGATTTGATACAGAATCCTATACCTCTGAAGCACACCACTGTCATATTGCCTCGGTTAACTCCTACTTACCTGTAATCTGTTGCTTTAGCTCTTGAAGCGAGAATTGGCACTCTTTTCTAGCTTGTGGCAGATTACTTTTCTTTAGATGCATTAATAGCCTCTTGTCTAAAGATCTCAGAAATGAGAACCAATTTTGTTCTCAACGGTAGTGGTATCAAGCTTTAGCAGCTATTTGGTCAGCCCCCTCACAAATAAGACGATCTATAATATAGAGGCGATTAACTGGCTCCCGTCCTCGACGAACGGACAGACGTAGCAACATTCTTTTCAGCTATATACCTTCTTCTGCATGCATCATCTATGGATAAATTTCACAAAACAAACTTATATTTCCTTTAAATTTAATAATATTCATTTTTAATTTATACTTTGGACCACCGCATCCCCATCTCCCTCTAAGCACTATAACGGATAGGTCAATTTTCATAATATAAAGAAGATAACCGTTAAAACTCCCCACTTATAAATCTTTCAGCACTATAAATAGGGAAATTTTATCTAATAAAATAAGTATCTAATAAGTATCTAACATGTCTCAACATTATAAAAAGCTGTTCACCGCACCCCAATAATTATAACTATATTTTCTGCGGTTTCTAAATGTACATAAATTGAAAATATGTTTTTGTATAAGTGCGTTGCTCTATAATAATAATAATAAATTGTAATAAAAATGTAATAATTAATAATTTTGGTTTTATAATAAATGGGTGAGTTCACTTAAATAATTTATTTGTGTTAATATACTAAATCCTTGATACTCTGTATTAAGGTTGGTCCTTCGATCTGATAAAGTTATATTACAAATATAACACCTAGTATAAATATTAAAAATATATCGATACTTAATCATATTTGTTCAATCTACTGGAGAGAATTTTTTTGTTTTCTTGAAGACCATGTTTTGCACTTGCTTCAATAAGTGAAAGAATACCCTTTGTTCCACCACCTTTATTCACGATCATACCATATTTTTTATTTCGCTGAGGTCCAAATCTAACAATTTCAATAAAAGTAATGCAGAGCTGGAACGTAGCATGGGAAATAGCTATGCCCAAATTAGCTAGCATAGGCGTTGTCCGTGTCATGATACTGAAACGACAAAAAAAATTCACATGTTTTCGAACGCCACTTTCGTCAGTAGCACAGGGTTTTCAGGATTTGCAAACTTGGGTATAAATTACTTCAAGGCGACCTATCAACATATAAACTAATCGTACTAGTGCGGAAAAGTACAACTTTCCGCACTAGTGCAGAAAAGTACAACTTTCCACACTCAAATGTGTGCGGAAAAGTATACTTTTCCGCACGCTTGTAGAAAAAAACATTTTTCGTACATTTGGACTACGCCAAAAGTTTTCTTGGATCAAATTAACAGAATATTTTATTTTTTACATTTTTTTACGGATTTCGATATTTTTTAGTCATAATTCGAATAGATGCACTTTTTCGATAAAAAAATTTAATGATCCGTTCTTCAGTTTATAATGCCGAAATCTATTTTCCCCTAAATGTTGGTAGGAGAGTTCCTCCTGAATCGATTGGTTACACAGCCAACGTGATTTTTCCAACGGTTTGGCCATGAAACGTCATTACTCGGATCGATGCATTTTTTCGAAAAATCCTCAAGTTCGATAAAAAATTCTAAAAATCCGTTCATCAGTATACAATGTCGCGATAATACTTTTCCTACGTAATTTGACATCAAGATGATTGTAGAGTGACGATTGGACCGACCGCGGTTAGATTTCCGGTAAATTTTGATCGTATAGGTCGAACAAAATATTTTTCGTATATTTTGTCTACGTCAATCATTTTTTTCGACATAATTTACCATAGAACACTATACTTCATATTTTTAACATTTTATTTACGGATTTAAATATTTTTTTAGTTAAACTGACTATAGGCCTTTTTCTTTATAGTGTATGACCCATTCTTGGTATCTTCCATGCGACTTCCATTACTTCATAATAGCGATTTTCCTAGTCATGGCTATCAAGAAACACAAGAAGATCGGCCTTGGAGCACTGTTATCTTTCACCATAATATCATTGGCAATTCCATTTGCAATTACTATGGTTTATCAACGACCTGGTCTTATGCACTTTTATCCAGAATTTCTAACAGGTCCTAAAGTATACATAGATTTTAAACTGACATACAACAAATCGCATACAAGAGCTACTCCCTATTTTATAGGAATGTTTGCTGGTTATATTTACTACCAACTGAAGGGATCCAATAAACACGTTTGTAAAGTAAGTTCTTATTTGTATTTTTATTTATTTAATGATTTTATTTTATTCTTATAGGTTAAATCATTCCTTGTAATAGCAGCCTCACTAGTTTTAATGTTGGGAACACTTTTTAGCGCAAGAGTGTTTTATGATCCTTACCATGCGTACAATGCTGTGGAAGCTGCTAGTTATGCATCGTTTCACAGGTTAACTTGGGCGGTTGGTACATTTGGACTTTTGTATACTGCGAGTTTTGGTCACTTTAGTTTCATGAAAGTTATATTATCATGGTCACCGTGGATACCTCTAAGTAAACTGGTGTATGGAGCTTATTTATGTCATATGAGTTTTCAATTAAGAGGAGCAGCTAGATTTATGAGTCCTCAGCAAATAACATATTTTGATGTAGTAAGTATATAATAATTTAATATGTGTATTTGTAGTAGAAGGTAAAATGGTATATTTTCTGATAAAAACATAGCACAAGAGCTTGTTTTTTAGTAGTGTAATTTTTTTAATACTGATTTCTAAATAAATTTTGAAATGAGCCATTCTTTCGGTATATTGCAGATGTCATCATCACATTTATTGGTTCTTTATCCAAAAGCTTAAGTAACTCTGCATGTATCCCTTCTGTTACAAGCACCTTTTTTCCTATTTAGGGTTTCGTACCCCAAAGGGTATTCCCTGTCGTTTTCGAGATTTTCGGAATTTAATTTCGAAAATTTCTTTTTTTTATTTTATTTTTTTTTCATAACTTTCTCGACAAATTTCGGAAAAATACTTTAAATAATACTTGTTGAGCCATTTCAGTTCTACATTTACGTATTTTTATTTTTTGAATGTCTTTTACGGTTTCAGAGATAACGATTTTTAAAAATGATGACATTTTCGGAAAAACAACCCGGGAAAACCTACAAGAAATTTTCCGATTATTCCGTTTTTTAATAGTACAATACTTCAAGATATCTTTTTCTCAAATTTGAAGCGATTTTCTCAAAAATTACGACCTGCTTCGTGTTTCCTGTGAAACTAGAAAAAACGTGGGAAAAACCCGGAAAATCCCGTTTATTCATTTTCCGATTTCACTTATATTGTACTAAAATATAGTACTCCTGGGTCTTAAAAAAGGGTGAAAATTTCAAGTCGATACATTAAAGAATTCAAAAGTTATGGCATTTTTAAGCTATGCGGACGACAACCAGACATATAGACAGACAGACATACAGACCACAGAAAAAAATTAAGTTGTTCAGAGTTCGATGGGGATCCCTATGGGGTCGTCGCTAATAATACCTTTATTAAGAGTGTTTGGAAAGTTGGGTGGGATTCTTTATTTTATTTCTTCTTTATTTTATTCTGGTAAAGCGATTAATTCTACTAAGAGCTTGTTTAAGATAACATATTATAAAAACTATTTGACAAAAATAATTTTTGATTTCACACATAATTTGCACATAAAACGCAAAAAATTATGGTGCTAATTTAAAAAAAAATCGCATCATAATAAACAAAAAGTTGTGCTAGCTTTTAATTAAGCTATCACAATTTTTAATACAACAAAAAGTAGAAATGCACAAAAATCGCGAATAGCGCGCAAAAATTGCACATAAAACGCACAAAAATTATGAAAACGGTCTAAGTAGATTGTGCCATAATTGTTGTGCTAACTTTATATAACTCATTAATTATTTTTTATTATTACAGATAAGTCTTGCTCTCTCAGATATAGTTCTATCCTTTGCAACAGCATTGGCACTTTACCTTATGATAGAAGCGCCGTTCAGGAAAATATTTAGAGAACTTATGATGCCATCAAAGAAAACTCCAGCAAAAATTTCAACGACAGGACGAACATCGGTTGAAGAAAATATGATTAATCATAATAATAATAATATTCAACAACAAGATAGTAGATTGTAGAATTAATATCCTAAATAAACTATTTTTATTTTCTATTATATTTATATAATAATAAACATATTTTTATTACAAGTTTATAATAAATTAGAAATAAAAAGTTATTAAATTTAAAAAATAAGTAGCTGAAATTAATGAAGTTCTGAATAGAAACTATTTAATAATCCACTGTAAAGAGATACAGGGTGATCTATATATTTTATTTAAAATCAAATCCTGTATCTTTTAGATGGCTTGAATTTTTCACTAATAATAAAAAAGTTTCCCCTATGGTGGAACATTATATATTATAAAAATTTTTAATGTCAAAACTTTCCAAATTTATATTTGAAAAATTGTGTAAAAAAAATAATTAATTATCTAAGGTGTTAGATAGCGTATCGGTTCAATTTGATCTAAATTAATTATGACTGTTGGCGATACTAACTAATATTATTGTGAATCATCCATATTGCATAATGCACCTAGGATTATTTATTTTTACACAATGAGTTACTCACGCCATGCACGAAGAGTTACTACACCAATAAGTACTTACATGTTTGGTACTAGCAAAAATATGCAAAATTTACAGTTGAAAGACTAACTAATTTACTTCCTTAAACCTTTGCACATTAGATAATTATACAGGGTAGATTAAATTAACGTATTAATACCTGTTAAGTACCGGCTATTTAAATATAAATAAAATTTAAAATGTTTATTTTTATTTTAACGAAAAATAATAGCTTCATTTTTAAACTTATCTAATTCTAATTACAAAATTATATTTTCTCAATAAAAACATAGATTTTATTATCTTATACAGTTTGCTCCTATATTTTATGGGGTATTTTTTATAATGTATTAAAATAATAATATAAATAAATATAATAATATAATATATTTCTAACTGTGGACAATATATTGTAAAAACTATATTTCTATATGTTATTATTAATTGCGAGAAAGCAACCCTTAACAAAAATAAACAATATTATATTAAAATGAACTTGAGAAAAGGGAGACTAAAATTAGGAAAATTAAAAAATAGATGTAGTCTCTTTCTATTCTTACAACCAGAATTTTTTATTAAAAATTTAAAAAAAATTCTAATGCATAGTATTTTTTTTTCTGTTTCTATCTACAATCAGAATATTTTAATAACGTTGATAGTTTTTTTTTTGTTATAGTTGCTAAACAATATGAAAACTATAAATTTAAATTTAAATATTGTTTCTAAAACTGAAATTAATTAATACGCAAGGAGAAAAATGAATTAATATAATATAAGTTACACATAAATTAAACAGTGTTTTCTCTGTAAAAATTCGAAAATAGGACAAGCAGAGAAAAATATGGAAAAAACGCGAAAATAATGAAAAATAAGGAGAAAATTAGATTTAACCTTTTCCGTGAAGAAATGAGATAATTAAAAAAAAAGAACATGAAGAAAAATAGAAAAAAATTAGGTAAAATAAGGAAACTGTTTTCAGTGGCAAAATGCGAAAATAAGACAAAATAATGAAAAATGGGGAAAAATAGGAAAAATGGAAAAAAATGAAAAACGGGAAAAATAGGTTAAATATGAAAAAATTGAAAAAAGGAAAAAAAAAACCGGAATAAGCATAATAAAAACAGAAAAAAATTGAAAAAAAAGAAAAAATCGGAAAAAATACAAAAAAAATAAAGAAAAAAAATAGAAAAGAAATAGGAAAAGATTGGGAAAAATAGGAAAAGGTAGAATAAAATAAAGAAAGATAAAGAAAATTGGGATATTTAGGAAAAAACTCGGGGAAAATAGAAAAAAATACAGGAAAAAATAAGGAAAAATATGAAAAAAAATTGGATAAAATACAGAAGAATAGAGAACAACAGGAAAAAAATATAAATAAATTTTATAAAAATAGGACAAACAGAAAAAAATAGAAGAAAATAGAAAAAAATAAATAAAATAAAGAAAGATAAAGAAAAATAGAAAAAATGGGGAAATCTAGGAAAAAATATTTGAAAATAGGAAAAACAGAAAAAATGGGACAAATTGAAAAAAAAATGAAAAAATACACAAAAAATAAAGAAAATATCTTTTCTCCAAGTAATAAATGACACAGTATCCCATTGGTAGATGGCGTTAGCTGTATACCAGTTATACATCATTTTTACTCAATACTGCACTATTGTGCTTCGAGGTGAGATTTGAATTATATGCATCTGGTCACATTGCCATTGATAAGTCCTTAAAGGACGAAACAGGTGCCCAGTATACGGCCTGGGTGCATATAAATCAAATTCTCACAACTTACAAGTATTAAACACTTATTTGGAGTTTCATACTATTTGGACCTTCTGTCGGTTCCAGTTAGTACTGGCGCTTATGACACAGGTGGAATCTTTTCTCCACATAATAAGTGACATCGTGCCCTATTGGACAATATTATTATATTAAAAAAATAAGTTGAAAAATTATTTATTTAAAGAGAGGATGTGGGAGTTGACAAGAAGAAAAAGTTGATTACAAAAAAAAAATAATCAAAAGAAAAACACTGAGATTTTATTCTGTAGATTTATTTTTTATATTTTTCTAGAATAATTCTTTTCATTTTCGTGCTCAATGAATTTTATACAATATCAGATAATTTGATAAAAAATAGTTCTCATTTATTTTCGGATTAAACTAGCTAACAAATATATACGGAAATCATTGCATTAATTGTCAAAAAATGGATAATTTGACAAATACTTTAATTTTAGAATTTAATACCAAAATTTGCACCATTTTTTTGTGTCCATATATAAAAGGAAGATATTGGGATCGAATTAAAATGATTTTCTTACGTCATAAAAAAATCTAATTAGAGGTAAATTAATTCAGAGTAAAAAGCTTTAGATTATTATATTTAATTAAATTTAATTTGCTGTTCAGATAAAATAGATGACAGTATTCATTATTGGCCTTAGTCGATAGATATTTAATTATTATTAATTATATAATTTTAGCCGAGGTAGTGAAAAACAATTCCACTCTTAAAAAATAGGTCAGTAATAGTAGGCGTGTAAGTTAGCCGTGGAATAATAATAATAATAATAATTATTATTAAAATATTAATAGCGACACTGTACTTTGAACCATCAATAACAAAATATTATACTGTTTATAAAAAGTTATTTTTTGCACATATTTGGAAAAACAAAAAATTGTGAGAGACCATAAAGACAAATTGAAGTTATTTTTTTTAATAATAATTTTTTCTAAGGTCATGGGTATTTCAATTTTTTTCACACTCGTATTTTTACTAATCTCGTGTCAAGGTATAAAATACTATTTAAACCCTTATAGATCTATAATGAATTCTAGAGTATTTAATATTATTCAAATTTTCAATACTTGATTTGAGAATTTTTGAATATACTCATATTTACTTATTTTTTCAATGGCACGTCCAAGATACTGATTTTTGCTGTGGCTCTTTCAGAGCTATCCCTGTGCTAAGCACTCTAAGCACTTTTGTGCCAGGAAGCATAGCGCGTACGGGCACTTTTTAAAGTCGATGCTTAGTGCTTAAAATATAGGCAAAAATAGGAAGAAAGGGTAAAATAGGTAGAATGAAAAAAAACATGAACAAATAGTAAAAAATAGGAAAAAAACGAATAAATAATAGAAAAGCAGAAGAAATAAAGAAAACAGTATAAAAAATAACGCAAAATCGAAAAATATCGCAGCAAATCGCAAAAATATTTCAAATAAAATCGTAAACAAGCTCAAAAAATGGCAAAAAATCGAAACAAATTCCCAAAAAAAAATCGCAAAAAAAATTCTCAAAAAACCTCAAGAAATCACAGAAAATAGCAAGAAAAAATCCGAAAAAGCAACTAACAAACCGAAATCAATTGTAACCATCTAAAAAGTAAAAAAAAATCGAATGAATTGAAATAAATCGAAAAAAATCAGAGGAATAAGAAAAAAATGGGAAAAAAATCAGAAAACTAAAGAAATAAAAAAAAAGACAACAATGTGAAGAAAAAAACAAAAAATCAGAACAAAGCAGAAAAAGAATTAAAAATGAAAAATGAAAAAAAAAACAAAAACTGAAAAAAAAGAAAACATAGGGAAAGGTTGAAAAAATCAGAAAATACTGGATAAAAATGAAAAACAAAATTGTAAAATACGAAAAACGAGAAAATCAAAAAAAAATACAAAAACCGAAAAAAAATTTAAAAAAAAACCGCAAAACGAAAAAAAGTCGCTAACAAATCCAAGAAATCGAAAAATATGGCAAAATATTAAATTACAAAAAATTGCAAAAAAAACAGGAGTGAAAAAAAATGAAAAATTTGAAAGATTTGAAATAAATCGCAAATAATTACAAATAAATCTCAAATAACAATGGTAAAAAAAATAAAAAAAAAATCTCAAACAAAAAAAATCAAAAAAAAAACCGCCGAAAATAACAAAAAAATTTCAAAAAATCGCAAAAAAAAATCATAAAAAATTGCAAATGCGCAAAAAATCGGAAAAAATGCAAACAAATAGCAACAAATAACTCAAAAAATGGTAAAAAAAAACGCAAAAAATAAGCAAAGACCAAAAACAATTGTAACCATATCAAAAAATTGAATAAATAAAAATTGAAAAAAAAAGTGAGAGGAATTCGGAAAATTCGAAATTAATCGAAAAAAATCAGAAATAGGAAAATATGGTCAATCATAGAAAAATGGGAAAAATTACAAAAAAAACATTAAAAATAGGGAAAAAAACTGAAAAAAATGGGAAAAAAATTAAGAAAAAAAAATATGAATAAATAAATGATTTCGACCACTGGGCTACAACTAGTAATAAGCTGACCTACTTGGATACTGTTGCCAACCTAGAAAAAGGTCTACCAACGGGGAAGAATTATTTTTAGTCAAAATCTACTTCAATATTTTCGCAATGATAAAATATGTGTACAAAATTCTATTGAGCTTTTCAGAATATATCGTTAGCGAAATATAATGATTTTAATAAATTCTTACTTCTGATTGGTTGAAATTTCGTTGTCAAATGTCATTCGTCATAGAGTAAGTAAAACAGAGCGACATATTTAATTTCCAGCGACTGACCAACAGCCTTGGATTGATGGAACTAAACTGAATTTGGCGAGTAGTTTCAATATTCTCTAAGCTGAAAATGAAACATGTCGCTCTATTATACTTACTCTATGACGAATGACATTTGACAACGAAATTTCATCCAATCAGAAGTAAGATTTTATTAAAATCATTATTCTATGACATTGTTGTTCAGTGATATTGACGAAATCCGAATTGATGTTGCGGTAATATTGTGTCTATGTTGGTGTCTTCTTTGATTCTGTTGAGATTTTGGACATAGCTGGAACTATATGTAATACAAATCCGGTAAAAAAAAATATTATTACACATTGACAATTTTATAATTTTGTTATGACAGGGTAATAATATATGAATTATATGAATTTTTTTTAATAACTAAATGCATAAATCGTAGTAGATAGTTACTTAAGAATTCTCCATCATGACTCTTAAATCGTTGACACACTTAAAATGCAAAATCGAAACCATCTAAGTAACATAACAAATCGAACAATGATGCGCTTAACCCCCATTCATTCTTCTCGAATTCGTTTCTCAGAAAAGATGCACTCTTTAGAAGGACAAGAAAACCAGTCTAGTCTTATTCGAAAGAGCCAACTGAAATCTTGAAGGACGAACGACTTATTACAACATACCATGTCAGACATGCTGTCGTAAGATCATTGAACACTTCTGCATAACACTTTCAGTAACTCACGGTGATAGTCATTTCACTTAGTTTCGAGTAGCGATCGACAAATGTTAATAATATTTTTTGTTGCGGTATGGTGTGCGGTTGCGGTTGCGGTTTCGGCCGTAAACGAGAGTGTAGAAAATGGGATTTCGGTTGATTTGTTTCCGAGATTACCTGTGGGAATTGTGGATACTGATAATGTTTTATGTCGGGAGCATTCCAGGATTTATTATGAACACCTGAAAAATTTAAGTTTGTGGGCTTATGAAAGTAAGTAACAAAATTAGGCGAGAATGCCCTAATTAACTAGTATTATTAATAATAAATTTCATAAATTTAAAAATTTCTTAATGTACACAATTTTTTATTTATTTTTTTCTGCTGAATCCAAAACTGAAATTAGAATTTTAATATTCTATGGAATACAGACAAACAAACATCATCGTTATTATAAATAATAGAAAGGGGGTTAAATAGTAAAATTTTTTAGATACTTTTATTAGTATTTCAAATGTTTGTGGGGATTCCATTTTTGCAGTTTTTAAAAATTCTTAGAGCCAAACTATAATCAAACGATGTATTCAACTGTTTTCGGTTTTGGGTTCGTTAATCCTGCGGACTGTGCCGAGTTCCGTCCCGAGTTATTTCCGTTTTATTATCTATACCAATTAGGATGCATTTTGGTTGTTTTTTTTGTGACCACGGAACGCAATTAAGATTAGTCTACTATAAAAGTGATCGCAGGATTTTGCTTCAATTTTCGTCACCTACTTTTTTTTTGTTATCTCAATAAAGTTAATTCTAATATATAAATTATTGTAATCCAGTACTGATTTTTCTCCTACAAGATCAAGTGGAAAAGTATAATAAAATTTATTTTAATTTATTGACAAAATAGGAACTACTAATTTTTTTAAAAGATTTTTATTCGTTTTCAAAAGCAAAATCCGAGCCAAATTATTGATATCCATATACTTGCAGTGGGAAATATTAAAGGGGTCACAAGGAACATGTAAAATAAAAACAGAGCTCTGGGGGTTTATCCAATTTATTTAAGGGTTGGTTAACGGGGTTGAATTTTTTTTCGATTTTTCATAGTTTCCAGCGTAGTATCAAAAAACATTCAACAGCAAAGTTTTAGCTTATAAAAAAACCTACAACTTTTATATAAGTCACTTTTAGCTTTAACCTCAAAATTTCTGAGAAAAATGAAGCTCAAAGTAAATTCTTTTTTTCGTTTTTTATTTTTCGTTTCATTCGATTTTGATGAAACTTTGTGAAAATATTCGATTTCAAGTCTTTAATAACCAAAAAAAAATTAAGATAAAAAAATTTAATTTTTTTTTGATATATTCATGTTTTTGGTTAAAAGCGATTTTTTCAAATTAAAAGTTGAATGATGAAATTTTATCGTACAGAGTTTTTCGGGTGCGGATTTTTTACATTTTCATATGTACTTTTTGACATCCTAATAATAAACAACTACAGTTCCCAATTAAAAACATACCTACTCAAAAATTAAAAAACTGAAAAAAATTAACAATGCATTTTTAAATAATTGATAATTTGTATACATTTTTAAGAAAATTGAAAACCTGATTTCACCATTAAATTTATTTTTCATCATTCGATTTCGATGAAACTTTATTAAAATAGTCGCTTTTAAGTCTTTAATAACCAACAAAAAAATTTAGATAAAAAAATAAAATTTTTTTGAGATATTCATTTTTTCGGTCAAAAACGCTTTTTTTTAGAGTTAAATTGATATCCTGCAGTGGGAAATGATAAATGGGATCACAAGGAACATGTAAAATAAAAACGGGATGGGGGTTAGTCTACTTTATTTTTGGGGTGCTTAAAGGGGGTGAATTTTTTTTGCGATTTTTCACGATTTCCAGCATACCTTCCAGCGTCGTATCAAAAAACATTCAATAGCAAAGTTGTAGCTTATAAAAAAACCTACAACTTTTACCCTTAACCTCAAAATTTCTGAGAAAAATGAGCTCAATATACATTTTTTTTCGTTTTTTATTTTTCATTTCCGAAAAAATCATTCGATTTTGATGAAACTTTTTGAAAATATTTGATACTAAGTCTTTGATAACCAAAAAAAAATTGAGATAAAAAATTCAAATTTTTTTGAAATATCCAAATTAAAAGTTGAATGACGAAACTTTGTGAAAATATTCGTTTTATGTCTTTATTAACGAAAGAAAATTAGGATAAAATTTTTTTTGACATATTCATTTTTTCGGTCAAACACGGTTTTTTTTTCAAAATAAAAGTTGAATGGCGAAATTTTATCGTGAGTTTTTCGGGTGCGGATTTTTTTCGTTTTCATATGTACTTTTTGATATAATGATAAACAACTACAATTCCCATTCAAAAACGTACTGAAAAATGTCTAGAGAAATTATCTGTCTAAAATGGTCTAAAATTCTTCAAAATTCTTACAATATTTCTGAACTAGAATTTTCTGCAGCTCTCTAACGAATTGTCTATAAATGTTTAGAAAAATTATCTGCTTGTCTAAAATAGTCTAAAATTCTGTGAAATTGTCCAAAAGCGTCCAAATTTTGTTTAAAATATTGTTCAAAATGGTTTAAAATTTTTCAAAATTCTTAAAATACTTCTGAACTAGAATTTTCTGCAGCTGTCTATAGAATTGTCTATAAATGTGTAGAAAAATTATTTGTTTATCTCAAATGGTATATTTTTGTTAAATATCCGAAAGCGTCTAAATTCTGTTCAAAATAATGTTCAAAATGATATAAAATTTTCCAAAGTTCTTAAAATGTTTCTGAACTAGAATTTTCTGCAGCTGTCTATTAAATTGTCTATAAATATCTAGAGAAATTATTTGTTTGTCAAATGCGTCTAAAATTCTGTGAAAATGTCCAAAAGCGTCCAAATTTTGTTTAAAATTATTTGTTTGTCTAAAAATGATCTATTTTTTTTTTCAAATTGTCCAAAAGAATAAATATTGTTCAAAATAGTTTAAAATTCTTCAAAATTCTTACAATGTTTCTGAAATGGAATTTTCTGCATATAATTGTTTATAAATGTCTAGAAAAATTGAAAAAAATGACTGTTCTAACAATGAATTTTTAAATAATTATTAATAATTTGTATAAATTTTTAAGAAAATTGATTTGACCATTTAATTGTAGGAATGATGTTTTATTGTTTTATCCGAAATTTCATGTTTGTAAATATTGAACTCGAATATTTGAAGCTTCAGATAAAAATTATAAATAAGCATTTTTTAATTTTTTAATAAAGAATCGAAAAACTTGTCGATACAAGTGTTCTAGATTATAAAAAAATATTCAACTCACTTTTTACTATAACTTTAAAATTGTTGAAAAAAATGCGAAAAATCTTTTTTTTTCCATTTTTAAATTTGTAGTTCCCTCATTTTTCTCGAAAATTTTGATGTTATGGTCAAAAGTGATCTATACAAAAGTTGTAATCAATTTTTCACACCATTTAACCACCACTCAAATAAATTAGACCCACCCCGAGATCGCATAATATTTCGAATCAGCGAAATGTGTACAAAATGCTAATTATAATTCATTCCTATTAATGAATGCATATAGGTTTTGATCAATTAACTTGATTGATTATTGTGAAATTTATCCATTTATAAAGATTTTTTACCATGCTAAAAGGTCAAACCATACAAACTTGTAACTGAATTTGTTTAATATTTTATTTACCATATTATTATGGAATTCTAAATAATAATTATTTATTAATTACGCTTATTTATAACAAAATTCATTACAAACTTAAAACGCACAGCCTTATATTATAATATACAGGATGTCCACTTAAGTTGGCAAAAAACTTTTTCATTATCAATTTTATGGAAAAGTGATTCTTCATAAAAAGTTCTGCATTGTTTGAAACCTAAAAGACAACTATTAGTTATCAATTTTTTTTAGTCGTATAAAAAAAATGTAATTTATTAATGTGAAATATGTCAGTAAACTACACTCATTTTTGTCAACATTGAAAATAGGTTTAAATAAAAGTTGATCAAAATTGAAAATTACGTTCAGATATACAATCAGTATCAATTTGTAATATTAAAAAATAAGAATTATTATTTTTTCAAAATTGTTGTCTACAATAACATAATAACATTTTAGTTTTATTTTACAGCGAGATTTGATGATCATAGGATACTGACATTTTTAATACCCAGTTCTCTAAATAATAATTTTTGATTTTGACAAAAATAAAGTTAATCTAGGAAAAAATTACATTTTTCGACTCACCTTGTATATGGCTAAAAAAAATTAAAATCTGAGGGCTTTATTCTGGGTTTTAGACCATGCAGAACTTTTTATGAAGAATAATTTTTTTCCATAAAATTGTTAATAAAAAAGTTTTCCATATGTTGCGAACTTAAGCGGACACGTATATTATAATAATTTTTATTAATAACTGACCATTAATCAAATTGGTTTAAAATAATTAATTTAGTTAAAACTAGTTTATTACATAATTTACATTACATTCCTAATAGGCGTTGATTGCTACATTAAGATATTTTTGTTAAATATAATCTACCCTATCCTTGAAGTATTTACCTTTCTAATAATTTCAATGATGCAATGTAAAATTAATCAATAATAATCAAGAAAATAAGGAAATGTAGTACTTATTACTGAAACTAAATTTTGTTTTATAATATACATATTACTTGCTAAGTACTGAAAAAATAGTGAAAAGCAAAGATTTACATACGTACGAGTTCTAAAAAATCGCCGAAAAAAATTGGTTGGATTGTGATAGGAGTAATTTAAAGTGCCTTCTAAAGAGGCGAAAAATGATTTTTTTTTCAATATTCTCTAAAATTAACGGTGTTGCCTAAATTCCCTTAAATTTTCAGTCTCATCTTTTCCCATTTAAATCTTTTACTTTCTCTTTCTTCTTGTATTCTTATTGAATTTATCTTATTTTTCGACTTTTTTAACTTCATTATTGATTGTAATATTTTTTCAACTTCCCAAATGTTTAGATTTATTTTTCATCAATTTTAACCCCCCCATTTTAATAAACAATGAAAAATTCTTAACGTCCACTCAAAAATGTTCCATCTTTAAGTAGGTTTTAAAGAAAGACAATTCATACTGATAATTTTCAAAAATCAATTTTTTTTATACCACTTTTTTGATTAGGTTTTTTTCTTTTAATTTAAATTCACGTAAATTCGAAAAATGATAATTTACAGATTATTTAAGACATAAAAATATATTAAATTGGTTTGTGGTGCCTTCAATCTTAGAAAATCCAACGATGTAAAGACATGTAAATTGGTATGTTCTTTTAACATTAACAGAAGATAAAAAAATAACCAATTTTTTTTTATAAATTTCAATTTTTTTAAAATGAAACTCAATTTCAGGCTAAGTTCAATTTAAATCATTCAATTAAAAAAAAAACATAATCAAGATTCTTTAATACAAGAAAAATAAGAAATATTTAAATTATATTCAAATTCAATTTTGTACTATAATTTTGTTTTACTTAATTTTGACAAAAAAAGGGGTAATTTTAGAACAAATAGGTACTTTTTAAAAAAATGTGTGTTTCTGCAAAAAAGTCAGAATTTTTAAGAGAAAAGAAGGGAAATTCGACAAAAATAAGAAACAAGAGGTAATTTTATAAAAAAAAAGTGGTAATGTTCGAGAGAGAAAATTTCAGGACAAAAGTAACAAAATTTGAGACAAAAAAAGGGAAAAAACCTAAGAAAAACGAGAGGAAATTTTGGAGGAAAATTTTAAATAAAAAAAGTAACAAAAATGAGAGAGAATGGAATAATTTTAGTAAAAAAGTGACAAAATTTGATAGAAAAGATAGGAAATTTGAGACCAAAAAGTGACAAAACTTTAAAGAAACGAGGGGAAGTTTTTGAGGAAAAGAGAAAAGTTAAATCGAAAAAGAAGTAAAAATGAGAAAAAAGGTTAATTTTAGAAAAATTTGACAAAAATGTGAAAAAAAAGGATTAAAAATAATTATTTACCTGTTAATTTTGTAAATATTTAAACGTAACAATTAATTCTATTATTTGTAAGTTTCCTACGTCTGATTAGGTAATAATGTTTGATATTAAATTATGTATTTTTTTATAAAATACCGACTCTTAAAAAAGTTATAAAAAAATCGGGGCTCGAACCAATTTCGACCAGCATTCAAATCAATAATGTCAGAAGATTGCGACTTGTCACATTTAAGATAATTTAGAATAAAATCGTAAAAAATATGTAATAAAGCTTACGAGGATCTCGTAAAATGGTGTTTGAGAAAAGAAAATTGAAGACTGTCCAAAAATTGTTTCCTATACTCCTTTCTGGAAGTATTTGACAGTTCTGAATTAAATTAGAATAAACAAGATAGCTGGTTTTAATTGTTTTTTATTTGCGGGACTAAAAAAATTTAGTTCTTTGGGACTAAAAAATTTTAGTCCCAAGGGAGTACAAGTGGCACTTGCGGGACTAAAGTACTAGTTTCACTCCCCGCGGTGTAAAAAATGTATTATCTGATGGTTGCATTTTAGGTAACTATTTTTCATAAAACTTAGAATAAAAAAGTGTCCCACATGGTTCCGACTTAATTGGCAGACTAACCAAAAGCCAAATATTAGAATAATTGATGACCCCAAACTTTGCACAAACTAAGTCAAGGACAATATCATAGTCACTTATTTCTTTTGACATTTTAAATTTTGTAATATTTTTTAAATAAATCCAAATATCTTTTGCACAATCACAAACTTTTAACCGGTGATCAATATCATCTATAAGGTTATTTGGAAATTCACTGCAATTAATTATCTTGTATGTTGATTAATATTTATTTAACTGTCTTTTTTTTCAGTGAGTGATTCAACTGCACAATCAGTAACAGGAATTCTTAGAGGCAGTATCGCACAATTTGGGCAATTCGAGGAGTGCTTGACTTCGGGTTCACCTTTTCCAACCCAATATTGCATTACGACCATCATTGCTGATGTACCTTCACCAAATCCTCCACGTAATCCAAAATCTTTGATTTATTTGCCAAATGAGTCAGTTCTCAATAAAATTTATGTAAGTATTGACATACTTATATTTATTATTATTTACCATTTTTTATAGGAAATTATGTAATAAAAAAATTATTTAATTGTAAGTAATATTCTCATGAATTAATGAAGAATTGTTTATAAATGAATGTAAATCAACGTTATCTATAAATATTTACTATTGATTTATACAGATTGTGATTCTGCGCAGTTTTTAATAAGAACTTTTCGGGTTGGAACAAAAAAAATTATAATTTTGTTATTTTTTAATGTATTTTCCATTTATTCTGCTATTATTGTATTTCATTAAGTTTTATTTAATTATCGACTCTCTGCCCTACAACTCTTCTTTTTAACAAACTACTTATATTCTATTTTTCATTTCTCTCTCTCTCCTCTGTCTGTTCCGGTTAATTCCACTGTACCATATATTTACAAAAGATTCCTAAAGGTGTATAATGGCGTTTTCTACACATATAGCCAAATTACGCCATCAACCATCAGTAAGTCGCCCCGTAGCGTCACGGAAAATAATAATAATAGTCCCTTCCCCTCACAACCCTTGGGTTTCTGGGGTTCACTCGTAAGGAAATAAAATATAGAGAGAGTATTATTATTATAACAAATGAGATGCACAGAAAAAGACGTACCGAATTGAATGTGACAACTATGATAGGGAAGTTTTGGTCTTGTCAAATGTTAAAAATGCATCACACCCATTGGTCACATCCTAAGGCCCAATAGCCCTAGTAGTGAGGACGTAAAAAGAAGTAAATTGCGACTTTTAGTTCATTGTGGTTTGTTTACCATTGTTCACATTTAAATTTCCGCGCTTCTTTTTAAAATAATGTTCACTAAGTACCTGTACCATCCCTCTGCCCGATGTTCAATTTGTCACGCTGTATTTCATCACTTTATCAATGACCTGGAGTTCCCGGAATAATAATTTTTGTTACCAAAGTTAAATTAAATCCATCAGATAACAAAAAAATAGGCTCTATCACCCATAACTTTCCCGACTCGGCTGTGGAGAATAGGATCATTTTAATTACAAATTACAAAATTCAGGTCCACATGTTTGATATTTAAAAATTTATGCGTAAAAAAGAAGAATCAATGTCATACTTCTGCTCACACACCAACTATTCATAAAAAAATTCAGCTTGATTGGTCAAACGGTTCGGCAGCTTTTATGGAAACTCTGGAAATGATCTCAACCTTCTCGGGGGACCTCAAAATGGTATATCAGAAACAAAACACAATTGAAAATATTTGTGGAGTATGAAATTATGCCATTTTATCTTAAAACTCTCTGTATAGAAAATAGTTCAAATATATTTTTGAAAAATTCATATTATTTATTGAAAAATCGATGTTCTAAGAATTTTTATTTTGTTTTTTCTCACTTGTAACAATATTTTTCAACAGAAATAATATTTTTTATGTATATGATCTATAAGTGAAGGTTTTAACAAAGAATTTTTAAAAGTCAGAATTTTTTAACCCATTTTACTTCGCTCCGGACCGGAAGTATTAAAATCATAAAAAAAATTTGAAAAAAATTTTTTTGCTTTATAACTTTTCTCGACGTTTTAAATCTCCCACAATACGATTAGGTGAAAAAAATTTTCATGTCCGTTGTTCTGTATAATGGATGTATGTGGAGACGATAACTCAAGAACCAGTCGTCCGATTTCAAAATTCTTTCGCTAATCATTTTCCCGTATCTACGAGAGGAACCCGATTGTTTTTGGGCATACTACCTATAAGGGGGTGGAAACTGGAGGGGTTTGAAATTTCAAAGAATTCATATCTCTGCCATTTTTAAAAATATTGAAACAGATCATAAGACTTTTTTCATGTCCTAATTATTATAAAATTAATTCGCTTCAAACATTTTTTCGATTTGACCTGTAAGGGTGGAACTGGAGGGAGTTGAAATTTCAAAAAATTCATATCCGCCATTTTTGAAAATATTCTAACAGGTCTTTACACTATTTTCATATCTTAATTATTATTATAAAATTAATTTGTATAAAACTTTTTATCCGACCTACAGGGTTGAAACTGGAAGGGATTGAAATATCAAAAAAAATTATATCTCCGCCATGTTTAAAAATATCGAAACAGGTCATTAGACTTTTTTTATGTTCTACTTGTTATAAAATTAATTCGTTAATTTTTACGATTTTTTACGACTTTTTACGGATTTTTAAAAAATTGAGAAAGATGGAAAAAATCGTCAAAAATAGTAAAAAATTGTAAAAAATGGTAGAAAATTCTGGACATCCTAAAAACCCTAAAAAAATTGTAAAAAGTCATAAAAAGTGGTAAAAAATTGTAAAAGGATCGAAAAAAACTGGTAAAATTTCGTAAATAATGCTAAATAATCGTAAAATAGCATAAAAAATCTGGAACAAATGGAAAGAAAAGTATAGATAATTTTGGGAAAGGCTGAAAAACGCGAGTAAATTAAAAAAATCGGAAAACCCAAAAAAAAATAAATAAAAACGAAAAAAATCATAAAAAATCGGAAAAAACTGGAAAAACAAAAAAAAGACGGAAAAAATGGGGAAAGATGGGAAAAGTTTAAAAAAAAATAGGATGAAAAATTATAAAAAAAATTAATTTCAATAAAAATGTTGAATCTGTTTAAATCATTACGTTGAAAGATTCATGTACCACAATTAGATGATATGTTATATTAATTTTTTTATTTTTTTGCTGGTCTCTTTTGTTATACTGCTTCAGTAGCTAATGAAAAATGTCATTTTGATTATGGAAAAAGGCTAAAATGTCTTCATAGCATTATGTCGTGTTGCGTATAGTCCTTGTGTTTATTGTTAATGTGAATTTTTCGGGCCGAAGTAATAAAAACATTATATATTTTTACCCTGTGTAATATTTTTTTTATTGAACTTTTTTTTACATTTAAATCCAAGAAGTAAATATTTGGATTTAAAAAAAAATACTGCTTATTTGGAATATAAAAAAATGTAGATTTTCACTAAATTTAATAGAAACCAATCACAATTAAAAATATTGATGGATGCATTATAAAATTTTCTTGATGGCTTCCATTGTCACTTTATATTAAAACCCCTTGTATAGAACATAGTGTAAATATATTTTTTTCAATCGTAATAATCTAATTAATCAGCCATGCTTAACAAAAGTACTAGACCTCTAATCGGTAAAATGAAAGTGGCAAAAATCAGCTTAATTTTGATTAACTGATAATTTAATTCGTTAAATAATAAAATAGCACGCTTTTTGATGCTAGAACAAACTAAATTCTTACACAATTTTTAACAAAATTTTGTTTCCATAAACTTATATAACTATCGTATTCGTAATATCTAAATATTCCATGATAACATGTTAAAAAATTAAAATGCCCGAAAATTTTTGTAACTAAATGAAAGTATGAACACAGAAATTAATATAATATCACAAAAGGTGAAATTTTATTAAGATTTTAGTTCCTTTTTTTGTAGCACGATTTTCGGTTTTTTTTTTCCTGTTTCATGCATTAAATTATTTCTTCGATTTTTTTTCTCTTGTTTTTCGTTTCATATTTTTTTTTAAACTCAATATTTTTTAAAAAGCATCTTATTATAATTACACAAGAAGATGGCAAGTAGAAAGACATCGATAATTTAAATTTAATTCTTTTAAGGGGTAGAAAACATATTTTTAGTAAAAATGTAAATTTGCATATCTTTAGTTAAATTTGATAATTTTAAAAAATTACCAAATTGATTTATGTTAATCAAAATTTACTTTTTAGTGATATAATAGTTAATTTTATTTTTAAATTAATCAATCAACTCTCTCCGATATATTTTGTAACAAATAATATTTTCCTGTTATTGAGAGAAAATCAGTAAAAGCAACTTTATAGAAAGCCGAATCATTAATTGCATAACTTACCTTGACTTTGATCAAAGTTATGTGACACATATTATATTAGAAAATTAAAATTTTTCTTCATATAAATAAAAAAACTTGTTTTGTTATTCATTTATGTAATGCCTACATAATCTAATTATGTTTCGTTACATTAGTACATATTTCAAAAAATTGGATAAATACAATTTAGTATTAAATATATTTTTCTAAACAAAAATTTATTGATGAAATCACAGGCAAAAATTTCTTAATATCATTTGCCACATCTGTTCATTTCTAGTACCTTTTTGTTCACTCAGTCTGATTGCGAACTTTCATATATTTTGTAATATCATAAGAACCACATGTTTGTGAGTATGTTATGAAAGTTAAATAATTTGTATAATTTAATTATTATGGCACCTACATGTAAACAGTATTGCTTCAATCCCATATAAACAAACAATTTAGGTAGACCTTTTTGCACATAAATATATATTAATAAACGTGTTATTTGAATATTAAATTTTTGACACCATTCTTGTTTTGACATAATTTGATTATATTGCGTTTCGATATCAAAATAATTTTCTTTTTATTTTAATGTAATTACTTAATATGCTAGTGTCAAAAGTGACTTTTTAATCCACTTGTATTGAAACTAATTGACAGTCAATTATATTTTTGGAAACTGCTAGTATTTTTCATGAGGTTGTTCCATTCGCTGAAGCGATATTCTTATCACAAAAAAATATAACTTGTACAAATTGTATCAAAAAATAGTTTTTTTAGCAGATAATTTATGAGTTTTCACACTTTAATCCTATTGCCTAATGATTACCGGCTAATGCCGAACTCAAACTGCAGAAAGTAATTAGAGGTAAATTTTAATCTTATACTTATATCAATATTTTCTAAGAATATATTATTTATTTATTTTTGTTATGGGATTTAAAATGCATTTTTGTCTTTAAATTTTTAGTTTTCATATCGTTTAACCCCTGTAACATAATAAACTATCGACGTTATTAAAACGTGCTGACTGTTTATAGAAAGAGACAACAATATTCTATATTTAAGAATTTTTTCAAAATTTTAGATAAAAAATTGTGGTTGTGAGAATAGGGAGAGACCACAACTATAACGATTTTTTAATTTCCCTTCTTTTGATTTCTCCCTTTTCTCAAGGTTACAATTTTTGATAAAAAATTTTGAAAAAAATTCTCGTTTATAGTATTTTTTATTCCCTTTTCAGTGGTATTAATTTCAATTTAATATATTATTTATTTATTTTTGTTATGAGATATAAAATGTATTTTTGTCTTTACATTTTTAGTTTTCATATCGTTTAACCCCCGTAACATAAAAACTATCAACGTTATTAAAACTTGTCGACTATTGATAGAAAGAGAAAACCATATTCTATATTTAAGAATTTTTTCAAAATTTTAGATAAAAAATTGTGGTTGTGAGAATAGGGAGAGACCACAACTATAACGATTTTCCCTTCTTTTGGTTTCTGCCTTTTTTCAAGATTACAATTTTTGCTGAAAAATTTTGAAAAAATTCTCTTTTATAGTATTTTTTATCCCCTTTTCAGTGGTATTGATATCATTTGAATATATTATTTATTTATTTTCGTTATGGGATATAAAATGCATTTTTGTCTTTAAATTTTTAGTTTTCATATCGTTTAACCCCTGTAACATAATAAACTATCGCCGTTATTAAAATGTGCTAACTGTTGATAGAAAGAGAAAACCATATTCTATATTAAAGAATTTTTTCAAAATTTTAGATAAAAAATTGTGGTTGTGAGAATAGGGAGAGACCATAACTCCAAGGATTTTTTAATTTTCCCTCCTTTGGTCTCTCCCTTTTCTCAAGGACACAATTCTTCCTAAAAAAAATTTGAAAAAATTATTATTTATATTGCTTTTTATTCCCCTTTCAATATTATAAATTTCATTTTAATACATTATTTATTTATTTTTGTTATGGTAAATATTTAGCACATAGGTATATCTCTGTAGGTTTTTGGGACAATTAATGCTCTTATTCCGTTTTTGATTGTCAGTTGTTATTGTAGTGTGTGTCTGGCTTTCGTTGTAAGAGTTCAGCTAGAAATAAATTAACTGTATTTAAGACAACTAAAAAATCTGAAAAAAAAGGAACATTTTATTTTTGTTTCTAGACTATATTATTGTTGTAATCTCTATTATTATCAATAAAACTAGTTACTATTTTCGGTTTAGTTGCAATCAACAATTATTATTGCAACGATCATTTATTGCACTTGTGGCACTCTAATACATTAAAATTACATTACTTTGTTAATGACATAACCGTAGATCTTTGTTCTTGTGAAGTACAACGTAAAAGAACAAAATTAACTCATTGTATTGGGTAATTAAAAAACGTTTGTTTTTATTGAATAGAAAAACTATAATTTTATGTTTAACTACATTTTAGTATTAACCATTAGTTGTAAATATATCTGTTCTTCGACATTGAAATCAAAGTGGCGTAACTGACCTACAAGACTAAATGTGGGTAGGTACGTACTGCTTTTAGCGATTGGTTATACCAGACTGGGTTTTATATAATGTATAGTATTATTAACGACTTACGTAATAATTTATTACAATGTGACGGCGATCATTCACATTAAAATATTTTAATTGAAACCAGTGTAGTGTTTAATTTTTGACTTACTTGCAATGCATTTCTTTCGACATAACTTTTTCGCTACATATGTATTATCCAATATAGAGAATGTCGCCAAAATATTTAGAAACTATTTTAAAAGCCGTGTAAAACTAGCTAGAAATTAGAATAAATAAAATTATAATTTTTTTTTTCAGTCAGGACGTTCCCATTCGTTGAAATTTCTTGATATGCAACTCCAAATAATAATGCATTTTTGTCGTAACATTTTTAAATGAAACACTTTGTATATTTTTACATTTTGCGGTTTTTCGACGACAATTTAGTTTTAAAAATCGGATATGAATTTACCTAATTCATATTTCATAATCCTAATACCAAAATAATAATTATTTAACATCTGTGATTAGATTTTTTTAAATCTGGTTAAAATGTTTCTTTATATGGTTTAATTTTAGATTTTCTCTTAGTAGAATTCATTAAGTCAAATATATATTTTTTTAACAAAATTAAAATTCCTATTGCTTTTATTTCTCTGAGCTGTTTACTTATTAAAAATAGATAAGAAAACTAGAGAAGTGTAAAACTCTGAAGGAAAACTTACTTCAGAGTAACCCTCATATATCCGGGCGACTTTGAATTACAGGGCTCAAATTTATAATAGACCGGGGTATGACCGTAAGGTATCTACATACCAAGTTTGAAGCAAATCGGTCCAGTGGAACGGCCGCGAGAGCTCTCACAGACAGACACACTAACACACAGACACACTAACACAATGATCTCAATAACTTACTTTTCTGTTGCTCTGAAGTAAGTTAATAAGTACAACTGTTGCAATTATAGTTTTTAGTATAAAAAAACATTGACAGATATATTAGTCAAGAGCGTAGGTATAGGGAGTAAAAAGGGTAATTACCTCCCCCTCCCAAAGGATACCAAAAAAACAGCACAAAAAGAAGAAATAAAATATATGAAATGTAGAAACGGACGCAATAGAAAATATAAGTAAAAAACTACTAAAAATCATCATCAGATATGAATGGAAAATGGAATGGAAATACATTACTACTATAGCGGGAAAGTATTGTGTTGGCTTCAAACCATTTTTGTATTTTGTTGTATATTATTATATTAGTATTTATGATATTTAACGTTAGAACAAATATACATATTTGTCTAAAAGTTTGATTACCCCTTCCCCGCAGGAAAAAAGTTATCTACGCCCTAGCTATTATAATTGTAATCTTTAAAGTATAAAAATATTACAGGTATAGTTTGGTCATTTTTTTTTACTGGTATTATATTCATTATATTTTCTTCTCTCACAAATCTACTTGTCTTTAATATTTAACTCTTTTTTTGTGATTTTTTTTTGGATCAATGTCGGTTTAAGTTAATTTAGTCTCATATTTTAATAAAGTATTCCTCATACCTATAACAGCAAGGGATACTTTTTCATTATGCCCTAGGCCAATAATGCGTTATTTGGTATGTAACATTTTCTAAAACCAAATAATTAATATCAAATAATTCGTGACACGACAATCCATCCTGGAAAATTTTTCCTCAGACAATCCTGCCCGGAAAATTCTTTGTCAGACAATTCTTTTCAGATAATCCTTCCCGGATATTCCTATAATCTTTCCCGGATAATCAATCTCGCACAATCTTTCTCCGTAAAAATCCGTTACCATGACAATCTTTCCCTATCACAATCCTTTCCGGATAATCTTTCCCAAAGCAATCCCTCCCTAAGACCATTTACCCACAATTATTTTTTACTACATTTTTTCCCATATTATTATTATTGATACTCACGTTTAGGATTGTCGTAAGGAAGGCTTATTATGGGAAAGTATTATCGATACGAAGAATTGACTTGGGAACGAGTTATCTGGGAAGGATTGCCCGAGAAGGATTGTTCGGGAAGAATTGTCCGGAAAAGATTGTCCGCGAAGGATTGTCTGGGAAACTTGTCATAATACTAAATATACAATTTTGTGTAGGATAGAATTAAGTCAACTCGTTTTTTGATATTAAAGTGAACCAGTAATTTAATATTTTTTCTTTAGAACCAAACCATGGTTATCCAGAATATTAAATATTTACCTTTTAAGGTGTCTGTTTCATTTAATTGATTCTTTTTAAACATTTTTTTTTATTCACAGGACAAAAATGATCCTTCTCAGCAGCCAAAGAATATCGTACTTAAGGGTTGGTGTGTCCCAGCGTCTTGTACAGCCCTGGATCTCAAAACCTACCTAAATAATTATTTGGATACGGTTGATTTTTCGTTAAAAAAATATAATATTTCTTATTCGTCTCACATCGACGAACATAATTGTCAAAGGGAAGGTGAACATAAGGATTTAGATCAAATAGATGTTTCATTTGGGTAAGTCTGTATTTTTTTTAAGTTATTACAAAAATATCTACAGGGCGGCCCAAAAAAATATTCATAGAATCACAGAAATGTGATTAATATTTGTACAATACTACAATTAATTTTGTGATATTTTTAGTTACATTTTTTTGAGTTTAGTTTACAAAATTGATTATATATACATGGTTATAAAAAGGGAGAGGAAAAGAAACTGATTAGACAAAAAAAAGTATATTAAACAAACATTTACAAGTTTTAACAAAATCTATTGATTCCATATGAAAAATTAGACAACAAACGTGGAAATTTATTCATCTTATTTATGGAAATTCTAAGAGACTAGATCAATTTAAGAAAAGTTGGAAAATAATGAAAAGAGAAGTAAGAAGATTCATTCCCATGGGGTATTTTTAAATTGTATCGAAAATGTATGTCAATACCATATTTTGTGAGAGCATTTTATGTAACCACTTGCGGTTAGCAAAAAAACTTACTATAATAAATTTCTCATTTGTTCCTTATTAAATATGTAGAATTTTATACTAGAAAACAACAAAATTTAAAAAATCTCTATGTTTGTTGCTCAACAAACAAGTTGGCTTGCAACTGAACAATGAGATGGAGTAAAGATGATGTAAGAGGGAGTAAAATTTAAAATGCTTGAAAATTTACCCTATTTTTTATGGTTATTTCAGTAAACATTTATATATTTTTATATAATTGGGTGCTAAATTACGTCATATAAATAGAAATACCCTGCATGTCAATTTCCAATATTCTTCTTTTTCTGCCTCTGTTTCTAATGTTTTCAGCTGCTGTTTTCTATCTCCCGATACTATTTCTTCCTTAGCTACACTTTTAACTTTTCTTGCACCCTGTATTACATTTAGTTATCTTTTTCTTGGTAATAATACAATTTCCCATTTTTTAAAAAAAGGTTTTTATTTAATTATTTATATCATATAATACTTTAAATTTTTCCTCTGGCAGTTAATAATAATCTTTCTAATGCTTTATTCTATATTCTTACGTTGGAAAATAAATAATCAATATGCAGAGAAATATTCCACCTTATTTAAGATGTACCAGAACCTATTTTATACTTAACAATAACATTATTTTAAAGTGTTGACAATTTTTTGCATATACAATATTAAACATAAAAAACACAGGCCCGTAATCAGTCCAATGTACAATAACACATTGTCACAACATATAGAGAACTACGAATAAAACAAGCATACAACATTATTACAAGTCAATGGGCTTCTGTAGGTCATACCAAAAATTGGTAAAAGACTCTTTTACAAATAAAACAATAAAATAAAAATTACTCTATAAATTGTTTAATGCGTTGCTCTACTTTATTATATAGATAAGTGCTATAGTAACACAACATGAATATCACTGACGACAGTTATATCCTTAAGAGGAATGTGGTAATGGACCAGCTTTAATTTAATCTTCGTCGTTAAATACACTATAGTGATTCGGTTTAAGAATTATTTATTTAAATTTTATTGAAATATATAAGTTTATATTTTCTTGGGCCACCCTTCAAGTTAAATCAAAATAACCATATCTAATATATAATTCAAAGATCTGTGTTTTAAAAACATTCAATTTGTCGTTTGTTTCAGATTAGTTTGCGTAATATTAATTCTAGTGGTATTTTTATCTACGTTATACGATAATTTACGAAATTATTCCAATGAGAAATTAGTTGAAAGTAAGTAAGTAATTATCTTTTATTGAAAAATATATATTTTTCACTTAGTTATATTAGTACGCAGAACGATGTGCATAAATGACATAGTCTAATTTTTCTTCCCATTTCACTCCTTGCCCAACTATCTAGTGATAGTGCTAGACCAAAGTTGGGTGAAATCCAAAAAAGGTATATATATATTTTACAAAAATCCTGTGTCAAAACCTTTATGACATAGGTAAAAAGGGCATAGCGTATGTCATTTTAGCAAAGTAGTGTTGATAACCACCAAACTGGGCTAACCCGGCGGCACGTTCCGCCGGCTTTACCGGAGACAAAATTAAAGAAAAGCATCCCTTGAGGTCGCCGGCTTAATTTTGCTAAATGTCGGTAAAGATTAAAGGAATTACTACTGGCTACGCGAGTAGGTGGTGTAGGATCAGCGCGAGTACGAGTTTTAGTGAATTGTACGTTAGTTTTTTTTATTTTATATACAGTGGATAAGTGACCTTAAAATAGATAGCCAAGATTCTAATACGGAAAATACCCACCAAGATGATGACCATATTTCTATCGAATAAACTGATTATTGATATAGAATTATTTCTAAATGAATGTAATTTATGGAACATTAGAGACAATTCAAACTAACACAGTTAAATTCTTCCGTCTGCCCAGTTCGGTGGAGTCAAATTTAATTCAGTGGCAAAGCCGCTGCAAGTCGCGCCATTTTATACCGGCAGCAATGCCGCTAGTGTCGTCGGGATAGCCCAGTTTGGTAGAGCCCCACCTTAATAATTCTTTATGTGGCATGTGTTATCCAAGTGATAACCTAGTAATACAAAAAATCTAAAAATAGTTGCATTTAACCTTTTTCTTTTTCTCATAGTTTATTTGTCTATACTATGTACAGTAGTCACGCAAACTAGATATCATTGGTCTGCATTGTGTTGCTGAAGACAAATTAATCTCACTAAAATGCTGATTTTAGTTAGTTAAGAAACAAAAAACCGGATTTTTTCGTGATTGCGTTTGCGTAATATTATTTTTTTATGTCTCGTGGCGTAGTTTATTCAATATTAAAAAATTTATGTACAATAAAAAAATTGTATACACTTCGCGAACTCTTCATTCAAATAGTTGTATTTTTAAACAAAAACTTCTCTAACCACTTTTAGGATCACCATTGACGTCATTATTGCTTACTTTTTCTTTAAAAAGTAATATTAAAAAATTACCTTTTTCTGATGATACAAATCCTGCCCTATCAATTCTATATGGCATGAGAGTAATTTGTATATGTATGATCATTATGGATCATAGGTTTGGAACCCATTTATCATCTGCAGTTTTGAATTTTGATTTGGTGGAAGACGTAAGTTATTGTTCATATATTAATAATTTATTTTTTATTTTAGGTACCAGTAAGAGTAAGATTTATTGTTGTCGTTTTATTAAAAAATATAATAGATTTACACCCAGTAAATATATAGTCTACATCTAAACATTACACTTTTGTCATAATCTAAGTAAGTGTTCTAGGAGCTAGTCCGGAAGATCCTTCGCTTCTTCTTTTAGAATCCTCAGATTCGGTTGTGGAAATTTCTTCTTGTGTCGTCTTGAAAAGGGTCTTCGGTTCCATATATTTGTTCACTTCGTCCGGAAAATATCCATTGGATGGGAGTTGGAGCTGTCCAATCTTCTACTGACGTATCTTCCCTAGTGATTCTTGTACCTGGAAACTATTGGAGGGATATTAGTAGCATTATAGATGTCATTTGAAGGTAGGTGACAGGGGAAGTAAGCAAATTTCCTAAGGATCCTCCGTGACGGTGTGCAAGTAAGGAGGTAGAGGAAGGGATGAGAAAATTGAGGACGGATATAGGTTTTGTTTGTATATATGCAGCAACGTTTGGGGATTACTTCTTCCAAATCGACCACCCAGAGCTCCGATGAGAGCGGCTCATTTCCTAACTCTGTCAAGAGTATTTTGGACTTCGGTCGCCCAATTAAGAGTGCGAGTGAAGCACACTCTCCCAAATAGATGACCTTTTCCAAGAGAACGAATCTAAGGTTGATCTCATTGAGGGATTGGTTAGGTTTTAGGGTGTGGTTGGAATGTCTGAAAATGATCCGTTGGTTTTTTTGAGGGTTAAGAGTAATCCTCCAGTTACTACACCATTAGAAGAAGTGGTTTAATACTTTTTGGGTTTTGAACTGGCTCTACGAGCGGCTCGTTATACAAGACAAAGTCGATTTATTAGGTACATTAATGACGATAAATCAGACTGAATTGTTGAGCGATGGACATCTAACAATAATTGTAGATTAGAAAAAAATGTAATAGAGTTTTTAGTGGTTGGTAACCTAATATTTATTTTCAGAGAATCCGAATACTTTTATCATAAGTTGTGTTCCTGGTCCTTTGTCGACCTGTAAAATATGATTCTAAATGACTTTCTAAGAATTTTTTATCTATAATTTTAAATTATTTTACAGCAATATAGATCTCCAGTAGGAAGCATTTTTTTTCATGGTGACATTTTTGTGGATTCGTTTTTCATTTTAAGTGGATTATTAGGAACATACTGTCTCCTTAGCCAATACGATAAAAGGTTTATTAATCCAGGTTTAATAGTTTTCATGAGATACATAAGGTAAGATACTAGTCAAATTATAAAAACACAATATTTTCCTAAACATCATTCATATATAGAAAATGATTTACTTAAAATAATAATAAAAATACAAGAAAGGAGAATGAATATAATTAATTATTTTGAACAATTTCTATATTCTTGACTATATACATAAATAACGAGTATAAATAAATTTCACATATTTGACAGGTTTTCCGCACTAGTGTGACGGAACTTGAACTTTCTTAGAGTTTATAAATGTTTAATATTTTTTTTAGATTAACACCCGTATATGCTATAGTTATATTTTATTATGCAACCTATTTTAAATATTCCGGTAATGGTCCAATGTGGAAAACTATTATTTATCCAGAAGTACAAGACTGTAGAACTAACTGGTGGGCTAATTTATTATATATTAATAATTATATCAACGTAGATAAAATGGTAAGTTTTTTATCTACAAATATTAAATAATACATCCGTATACTATACGATTTTTAACAGTTCAAGTCATTCCTTACAATTGTCAATAGTGGTTTTCTATTTCTAACTTACCTTTTCTACCAGTTCTTGTTTTATTTCACCATGTTTATGATATTTCATCTAGCGCAATTGAACACATGAATATTGTTCAATTTCAGAATATACTAAATATCCATGTCTAACAGTTTCAAACCCGCAGCCATTGCAAATGGGACCTGCGCTTGAATTCATTGCATTAAGGAAATTTTAAATATTTGCCATTCACGTCCTTTATGAATTAAGTTTAAGCTTACATCCCCCAAGTGTACTTGCTAGATTGTTAATTATTACAATTTGGGATTGGTGCTCAAAGGGAAGGTTCCCACTGGATTTTGAACCTCTTAAGGATGGGCTACTATCCATTAATCTAGCCCACCTTATAGGTATACCACGCCATTTGTTATTTATCGTTAAACTATTAATTAAGTGGAGAATATGGCGAAAAAGAGAACATTCGGAATGGACCGAGAGCGAATCATCAGTTTTTCGGACATATCTGGGATATGGGTCAGGACGAGACTCTAAAAAAGTATTAATTTGTGAAAGAATTTAGCACACAGCTGGATCGCAAAAAAATGGGACGAGAACACCATTCTGATCTTCACAAAGCTTGGGCAAACCACCAAGCATCTTTTAAGGGGAAATATACGATATTAAAAAATTTGTCCAGTTTAACATCATTATGTCTGATAGTTAAGCAGCCATTAAAGCGCTGACTTTCTACGTAATCAGCTCGGCTTAGAAAATCTAAATGAGTTAAGCAAGAATAATACAGTTACCCTTTTGTGGGTTCCGGGACGTACTGGAGATGAGGAAAATGAAATAGCAGATAAATTTGCCTCAAAAGAATTTGAAACACCATTTCTGGAACCTGGACCCTTTTGTGGGATCAATTGCAGAATGATACTGGAAGAATTGAAAAGATAAGTGGAAATGGAAAGATCCAATCACTGGCGTAATATAGAAGAAGAGGTCCGCAGAGTGTAAAAATAAGATTTCCATAATAGCAGCAGTTCTAACAGGACATTTCCGGCTGAGAGAACATCTTAAGGAGCTTGGATTAGCAAAATAAGAATGGAGATTTTGTTACAGAGGTTGAAAACTCAATCCACATACTCTCAAAATGCACTTCTTTGCAAAACCTAAGGGCCCATATCAGATAGAAGAGAGAGAGAGAGAGAGAGATCTAACGAATCTAAAACTATCAGACATCCTAAATACCTTGAAGAGAATAGGACTAGACGGAGTGCTCTAAACGAATAAGTTCTAGAATGGGGCACACTATATATCTTAAGGTGCATTTCCAACAAGCGCGCATAACGTTTGCAAATGTTTTCGAAAAATCAGCAATGTTTTCAAACAAATTTATAAGCCTGGTGGAGACGAAATTAAGAATGTTTGTAAACATATGCGTAGAGTTGCCAATGAACAGCGGCGTTCCGGCTGCTGTCGGTACCTCAAAGAGATTTGTTGTTTGTGCGCGTTTAGTGGAAACGTATTTTCAGTAGTTTATTTACTTTTTAGCAGTACAATGAGTATGGATCGTTGACAAGTGTTCGCAAACCCACTGTTATTCGCGAATTCTTTTTTTGATTTTAACTGGACAAACAGAATCGAATAAACATTTCCGAACACTTTCAAATATTCACAAATATTTGCCAATGTTTGCTTGTACTTGTTTTTTGGTGAAAACGCACCTTTATAGGTCGCGATGTAATTACACCTCCCCTCTTTCGACATACATATATAAACTATTAATTCCCAGTTTCGTATATGGTCTGAAGATGGCTTTTTTTGCCGAAACTAATCGTTTTTTGTATTTTATATGAAGTACATAATTTTGTGTTTTATGTAAATCTATTTTTTTTTAGTGTATGGTTCATTCATGGTATCTGCCATGCGACTTTCACTATTTTATGATTGCTGTTGTTTTGTGCATAATAATTTACAAAAACAAAAGAGCAGGACTAATAATTCTTTCTATTGTAACAATTGTATCAATAATGATACCTATTCTCATAACTTATTTGAACGACGGATCAGCTGTCTTATTCTTTTATCCAAATTTTTTGAGAGCACCAAAACAACAAAAGGATTTCATGTTGACATATACAAAATCTCATACAAGAGCGTCTCCATATTTTATTGGAATGATTGCCGGATATTTATACTATCGAATGAGAGATTCGGAGAAATGTCTTAAAAAGGTAAGTTTATTATTTTTGCACACATTCTCACTTAAGGCGATTACTTTTACTTTGTGTTATTTATTTACTAATTAGTTCTGAGTGATAAAATTCTAGCTGAAACAACCTAGGTACTCATCCCAGTAGGGAAAGTAAAGCCAGCAGGAATTTGTCAGTACCATAACGAACCCTGGAATATTTCTTCACTGACCATATATAATCGAAGGTGACAGCCATTACCTGGATGTAGGCGAAGAAAGAATGGGTACTCTTGAATATAAAAAGTTATTATCTAACTATAAACGTTGAGGATCAACCCAAGTTCTAACCATTCTTCGCCCTTTTTATTATTTGCTGGAAGCCTCGTTTCCGATGATTCCAATGGTCTGATGATGGCGAAGCTTCGCCGAAATTAGTCGACGACACAACATTTTATTTTAACAGATATATAATTGTTTTTACCTCTGAAATACTTAATAGAAGAAATGATTGTTTTTAAACCAATTCAAATTATATTTTTCAGATTTATTCCCACATCATTCTTCTAGGATCTCTAGCTATTATGATTACGTCAATAGTAACAGGCGTAGTTTTCTACAATCCCCAATATGAATACAATGCTCTGGAATCTGCTTTGTATGCATCGATGCATAGAGTCGCTTGGGCTGCAGGAAGCGTTGGAGTACTTTATGTTACAAGCTATGGTCATGCTAAATATATATATAGTTTTTTGTCTTGGAAACCTTGGGTTCCAATCAGCAAATTGGTATATGGAGCTTATTTGACACATATGCAATTCCAAATGAGGGCAGTTGCTAGAAAAGGAGGAGCAGATTTTATAACTTATTTTGATATTGTAAGTATTTTCATCTAATTGATTTTTTTTAAATATGTATGCTGAAGCACCAATATATTTAAATCTAATCCAAATAATTTTAGTGGGTATAAGGTTAGTTTTATTTTCATTAGAAAGACTGTAAACTGCCCAAGAACCAGTTCTATATTCGATTTTATGTATTTAACTGATCAAACCAATTTTTCTACAGCCGCATGCTGTGGTGCATCTTTTTTCGCAACCACACAAAATAAAATTCAATAACATGTCGGGTGCTGGCTGTTCTATCATTATTATAGACAGGATCCTATTGGTACCAAACATCCAGCCCCAATTTTCTGCTTTTTTTGGTTTCCGTATCATTTTTAGACTTGATAGTGTGTTCTTCACGCATGATACTGTGTAGCATTTCGCGTTAGTGGCAATTAAGTAAGATCGAATTTGATTGTTGATGTCGATTTTACGAAACGTTGGTAACGAACATCTTCCAAGTTTTCCTTTTCCATATTTCCTCCATACAAAGCAACAAGAAAGCGTGCTCCAGTGTCTGCGATATTTTCTGGTTTGGAATCTATATTTTTGAAGATAGCAATGATAGCATTAAAGTTTTTGTACAAGCGGCCAAAATATTATTTTTCTACGCAGCCAATGAATGCATGAAGAAACAGAATATTCTCAGGTACTTTTTCATGTTTTAAACTGTTCACGGAATACCGTATTCCAGCAGATTTTTCTCTCCCAGGTTTGCGGAAATAAATGTTGCTTTGGGTGCCAATGCTATCAGCAGAACTAAAAGATCAACGAAAAAATAGTATTAAATGCTGAGCAATAAGAACTTTCAGGATTGTTTATCAGCACGTTTACTACTTCTTTAGTCCGCTTAACTGCGTAGTTTCGTAGAAGGGAATATGCTTTTTCGATCGACAAAGTCTCTCTGCGGTCTTGGTACTATTTTCTTCACCATCCAATGAATCATCGAGGATTATAATTTTATTTGAACAGTAGTAATTTTGCACGTATTGAACGTACTTTTCGTAAATCGTCACAAAAGAATCATTGTGCTGCCATACAACTTTATGTAAGAGCAATCGTCCATCCATAATATTTATTTTATTATCTTCGAGCTCGAAGGCGTCTGGAATTTGTGTAAAAATACCATACAATAACGCTTTTGTATCTTTGTGCATTCCTACTGTGAAAAGCGACAAAGGAAATGTGGCAAACTCGAATACAAGGTAATTCTTCAACTTATCCATACTCTTTGAAACGGCATCAATGTATTAATAGATATTATTTTTTCGCCTATTTTTATACTCCTATTGACTGCTGCCAATGCGATGACCTTGTATACTTGATCACCATGTTTGTCATATATTTCTCTATATAATTATTATCCGTGATGGAAAACCTAAACAATAATATGTAGTAATTATTATGAAGCTTAACTGATTTTCGCATACTAATTTAACAGCTGAAATATACTCTGAAACGTTTTGAAACATTTTTCAAAAAAATTTTATAATTATATTATTTATTTTTCAGATCAGTTTTGCCTTATCAGACATCGTTTTGGCTTTTTCTACTTCTTTAGTATTATATTTAGCAGTGGAAGCACCGTTTAGGAACATTTTTACATTACTACTAGTGCCTTCAAAAGATAAGAAACAAAAACCGAAACCAATTGAAAATCAAGAAAGTGTTAGTGAAACTACCTGTGATAGTCATTTGTAAACGAAGCTCAATTAATATAATTTATGAAACATAAAAATTATTTTTAACAAGTATGTTTTAAATTAGCATCAAAAGTTATCAGTCATTTGTAAAGGAAGCTCAATTAGTAAAATTAATTAAACATGAAAAATTATGTCTAATGTATAGAGAACTCAAGTATGATAAGTGTAGTATAAATAATTATCATTATAGAGTAGAATTGTAAAAAAATATTTATGTTAACTTTCGGTTTAATATAAGAGAAGAGAAACGAAAAATATCGATAAAATAGTACCTATTTTTTAAATACTAAAAGATAAAAGCGTTTTATTTTTCTTGATAAGAGTTTTTTAAAAAGAGACTTTTTTTTGTTCGATAGAAACAAATGGCACTTTTATAAATTAAGCTAAAGGAAAATGACAAAAAAGTATTTTATAAAAGTTCCATAATATGCGAGGAAAAAAAGCACTCAAGCTCCGAAATTTGAACTTAAAGTCGGATTGAGATGACGTTTTTTGCATTCACTTCCTAAAATCACCAAAAAAAATGTACCTACTTTGTATCATGTTAATTTTTTTGTAAATTTCATTCGTGCAGTGCAGAATGCATTCGGAAAAAACACATTTTATTAAGACACTTAATAGAAAAAATTCATAACTTGGTTAAAAACACCTGAAATGGACTCAAATCAGGTTCCTTGTGGTAGAAATTCACTCTCAAATTAAACGATTCCAAATCTCCCGAATACCTGATGCACCAAAACCTGGACATCGACGTCATCCCCGGGGGAGTTTTCCAGTATCATTAGAGCAAACGAACCGAAAATTGTATCAGGGGAGTTTTTTGGGCCGATGGCATCAGCGACCACCCCCGGGTACCTGTTGCACCGGAAACTGGACATCGACGTCATTTCCAAGAATATCAATCAAAAATGATTTTTCAATATATTTCGGACTGTAATTAATAATCCAATATATTATCATCATCAACTGACGTTTCGTGCGTTCGGAAATCTTTCAAACTCCGCTCGGCAAACTTCGGAGATCTCGTTAATCTTGTCTAGACTCTATATGACTCGAGATGCACAAGTTTTTCAGGAGACGGCGCTGGAAGCTCACGTCCATGAATATGTCATTATTATATAAGATGATTTTCCGTTCGTTTACGTGAATGTTACAGGAAAACTCCTGAGGATGGCGTCGGTTCCTGTGCATCAGGTACACCGAGGGTGGTCGGCGATGCCAGATTTGAGAAGAGCGGCCCAAAAAAAACCCCTGATACGATTTTCAGTTCGTTTGCGCGAATGTCACTGGAAAACTCCGGGGTGAAAAAATGATTTTAGAAAGGGAAAAACCCCCATCTCAACCCAAATTTCGGAAATTTTGATTCTTTTTGTGCTTTATTTTCTCGCCTACAGTAGTCTGTGAATAAAAAAACTAAAGTCATTTAAATCTATTTAAATACAATAAAAAAATTAATTTAAATGATTAAGTGTAAATTTTACTGATTAGTTACTAGATAAATAAAATGATTGTAGATTGTAGTCCATATTATATAAGGTGTGCTCTAATTAAAGGAATATGTAGAAGATAGTATTTCAAACAAAAATAAATTAAAAAATTAAACATAAATGTATCGAGGAGTTGCATTTAAAATCTAAGTAAATTTACAAAGTAAGCAACACCGCACAGGTTTAATATTTATATTCTGCGATATAATTTCCAGCAAAAAAGGTTTAAAACTACTTAAATACAATTTTTTTTAAATTTAATTCAAGCGACCAAGTGAAAATTTTACTGATTTTTAGAAGTAATAACTTATCTCTCATTAGGTACTAGTGAGAGGAATAAAATAAAATGATTGTAGATTATAATATTATGGAGGGTGTCCGCGTAAATAGTGCTCTAATTAAAAGAATAGGTAGAAGACCTTATTTCAAACAAAAACAAAAAATCAAACTTTTAGAAGTTTTCAACGAAAAAAACTCTTGATCAAACTAAAATCAATACTTTGTTATAAGCTATATATATAGAAACTTATTTTCGTAACTTTAAATTTTCGAAAATTAGAAATTACGGTACAAATATTGCCTTTTTTTCACTTGTTTACTTAATACGCTCGTCTGTATTCATTTTACACACAATCACGACGAATTCTATCACTTGTGTTCTTTTTGTATAACACAACCAGATTCCAACAATCTTTGGAGCAAATTAAAGAAATTTCGTGTATTTAACTATCGGCAATTTACTATTATCGGGAGTTTCACCATAAATCATCAACATATCGTGATATTCGCGAACTGAAAAGTAAGACAACTATAAATTTTACAATCAAATTTGTATCTGTATCACGCATAATACTACGAATAATGACTAATTTCCTATCATGAACGGATGACTTTGGAAAAAATTTGCAATATAATTTGTTTGAAATAATGTTTTTGTATTTTTTTTGCGTATATTTTTACATATTTTATGATTGAATTTAAAATTTTAAAAACTTCGGCTGGTTGCTAAGAGTCTCAATGTACTACTAAATGTATTTTTAAACTGACGAAAAATCTGAGTGCTGTATCAGTTAATACACATATTTAGACTTTTACTCCAAGAAGGTTAAAATTTAAAGTACCGTTTATGATGGTCTTGAGTTCTCTATAAAATAAGTTAATTTAAATTAATTATTAGTCACTAAAACTAATAATTATTGTGATATTTTATAATATGTAAATAGGATGTACAATTTATGTTAAGAAATGGTTATAAATACGTGTACATATATTAAATACCCAATAACACAAACACATACATTTTTGAAGTAGTATATTTTCTTCTAAAAATTTTTCCATGGTTGTCAAATTCAATAAAAAATCTAACTTTTAAATATTTTTGTTTCATATTCTCTAACCATTTTATAACTTATGTAGCCGCATACCATTAGTTCCTTCTTTTTTTATATGTGTAATAGACCTAGATTATTAATCTATGCATTCATTAATAGTTTACAAGTACACAAGAACGTGAGGGTGATTAGATAAGCAATAAACAAATATATCAATGCCAAAAGGACTAGTGAGTGGACCCTTGAACCAGAAATAACAAAACATCAAAAAGAAAATTCTGGAGAAGACATTATGAAAGAATCTGTCTATAAAAAAAATTATTACTCTCAGAAACAGTTTTAGGTAAACCAGATATAACAAGGTATTGAGAAAAGCAAAAAAAAATCCGGAGAAGATACTACGAAGAGGTGGAATGTACAAGACTCCAAAGGAATCTGTCAATAAAAATTTAAACAATGGGTGCTTGTATGATTTTAAGTAAATGGGTCATTAGAAACCTGACCAATAAATAGTTAACCCGTATTTTTTTAAAAAAAAATTAAAATCTGTGACTTGAGGTAGATCAGTTAAAAAATAATGCCAAAGATGGTGACACAATAATTATTATAAGAAATTAAGAAATTTTGTACTAACAAGTAAGAATAGAGTGAATAAATAACGTCGATTGTAGCGCCATCTTCACAAAAATAGAGAATACATGGATTTAAAAGTAATCACAGGGTACTGTTGTCTTAAGCTTCCTGAAGACGTCACACATATATTTATAATTCAAAATTAAGGACACTGAACGCTAAAAAAATTCCTAAATTCTGGTCTGTGCTCGTTAACAGGGGTAATATACATATTAAAGTAAAAATAAATCAGAAAAAATATTCAGTTTAGGTAAACCAGATATAATAAGGTATTCAGAAAATCTAAAAAACAATCCTGGAGACACTGTGAAGAGGTAGAATATGCAAGACTCAAAAAGAAATATACCGGCGGCTGAGATATATACAGAATTTGCAGAATCTAGCCTCAGGGCACTGTTATCAGATTCAAAAATAACTACTCTTAACGGGGAATTTATTCTAAATTTAAAAATATTATTAGAGAAACAAGAAATAGAATGAAGAATGATCAACAAAATGTTTCTGGTGCTATTTGCTGGATAAATTGGTGAGGATCGAGGCTGAGTCTCCTAGCCTCCTTCGAGGAGCAGCCACTAATTAGTACCTTTGACATTTAAAAAAATCAAATAATATTTGAATATATTAATAATACCAATATATACAGTGTTACTAAGAAACAAGTATTTTTAACGGATTTTAAAACTGATCTTTAGAAGAAAGAACAAAATCGTGAAAATAAGTTGAAAAAGGAACTGCCAAAAAAGAGAAGAGGAGCTTAAATAAAATGAGAATTAAAAAAGAGGAATGATTTAAATAGAAAAAATTAGAGGACCTTCGTAAGAAGTAACATATTAAAAAGAAAATGGAAGCTGATATAAAATTTACAAGAAAGTGGAGCTGAAAAATAAAAGGATCAACAAAATATTTTTGGTACTATTTGCTGGATAAATTGGTGAGGAGGCTGAGCCTCCTTAGCCTCCTTCTTGGAGCCGCCACTGCTACCTACTGGCGGAAAGTACTTGCGGCCACTAAACTTGTCATATGTAAACCGTAGGAAAGTTCACTTGTAACTCGCCGAATTTTTGATTATACTTTCAGAGTGCAAACGAGTCCGGGACAAGTGAAAATTATTATTATCAATGAAAAAGTGGGATGGAAATCAGATAATTTTGTTTTTAAACGTATACTAAGAATATGAAATTTTGTGGAATATAAAGAAGAATCAAGATTTGAAAACATTGGCATAAACATATTGAAATCGAAGATAAAACCGTTTATAGACAGGAAGTGAATAAAATTTTAAAGTCCAAAAAAGTGGAAGTGTTAATAAGTATACGCATTATCCAATCTCTAGTCCAAACTAGTTTTATTCTATTTTTCTTGTGTTGTAACAGAACTATTAATTTTTTGGAATTTCATATACAAAAACTTTTACAACAGCATGCGCACTACGGCCCTTGGAGCCATAAACTTAAAAATATGTAAAAACACAACAATAAGCAAGTTTAGTGGTCGCAAGTACTTTCCGCCAGTAAACTTGCTAAATGTAAACGAAGCTTAAGAAAGTTATAGTTACAAATTTGCTGAGTCGAAGTATGTTACTCTTTTTTTACTTCTCTGTTTTACTCATGAAGTTAAAAGATAAAGGTTATAGGTTCCAATATAAAAAAACTATGTCATTAGGTAAATTTTAATATTTTTGTAAGTCACAACATTCGTAAAAATAAATTTTATATATAAATTCGTTAATATATCATATAGATATTAAAAAATTTAATATATTAAGTAATATTTCAATACAGTTTTAAATCCTAATGTACATATATGATTTCGTACTAAATAAAAAAGGGACATATAAAAATTCTACAAAAATATTAATGAAACTTAAAAGATTAACAATCGCTACTATAATTAAGGCTTCATCTCATCACAATTCTAATAGCTATAGATAATTTTAATTAAAAGTAATCAAATGTAGAATTGAAATTCCATCACATACATAGTCATCTTTTTTCTTCTATTTTGTATCGTAAAAATATACTGAATATTATATAGATCAAGAATAGCCATCAAAGAAACTAGATACAATAATTATGGGAAGTTTAGACATTTTTGCTTAGATGAGGTCTAAAAATATTTGATAATTCGTCGATTAAAGTTTCATACCGAAAAGCTACTCTTATATCTGGTACATTGGTTCTTGCTATATCATTACCAGCTACACCTTCCTTAGTGTAATTAGGGCCTAACCAATATTGTTTTGTTTTGTGAGAAAACCCTGACATTATTACACTATTTCTAGCCAATTCACACATATCACAACTAGACAACTTCCACACTTGAGCAGCAATACTATACTCTTCCATTAGAGGTTCCTTAGTGAAGTGAAATTGAAGAGGATCATCAGATGATAATGAAATCATTAAACCTCTAGCTAAATATTCGGGTAATGGATTACGATGATAATTTAAAAATAGACTGTTATTTGATAATGGACTCATAGCGATACCAATTTGTGCTAAATAATAAAGATATTGCAAGACTGGTACTTTGCGAAGAAGCAAACCATGAGAGATATTTTCAGAAAGCATGTACCCACAAACAAGATGTTGAACTGGTCCTGCTTCACCGCAATGCGGTCTCAAAACAAAAGTATGAAGACCTTTCTCATTTCTAAAATGATTTAATACAGTTAAATTAGCGTACATGTAATACAGATAATAAGCATAGTTAGGATTTTCTTCGTCCATCCATTTATCTGGAGTCGGTGTATCTTTATCGAAAAGCGGATTCTTTTCTGGTTTGCTTTCATCATCAACTGAGTCGAAACCGATCACATACTGCAAAAAGTTGTGAAGTTCTGGATGGGAACTTGGATTTGCTGTGACTTCGAATAGTGGAAGGAAAATATTGTTGATAACCTCTTGGAAGCAGCTTAGTACTTTGTTTGTCTTAAAGATGTCACTAAAAAAATATAAAACTATTATAAAGTGGATATGTTTAAAAAACACAAAATTTAATGGATGTATGACCTTTTCTAATAGGCCAGAGACGTATAAAAAAAGGTCTTACCAGACCGTTTTTCAAAGTTCATACTTTACTACAAGAAAAAAATTATAAAATATCTTTTTTGTTATTTCACATTTGGGCATGAATATTGTTTCAATAAGAACTTTTTAAAATAACAATTTTCCATATTATTAATAGTTTTACTTTTGCTGTATATATATAGTAATTTTTTTATATAATAATAATTTTTATGTAACTTACAAAAGTCGTGGAACTTGAATTAACCAACGGACGTTGTCAGAATAAACATTTTCCTCTATAGCCCACTTGGCCAATTTATCCCATTCATCTCTGGTCTTTCCATATATGCTTAATCTGAGTTCTACATTTTGGTATTTCGATTCTTCCAAATCACTTGCCACTTCCTTTATTATATTAGCGAAGTATTTGCCATTAATATAATTATCAGTTTTCAAAAATACTTCTCTTAGTCTGCTTTCTCCAATAGGATTATATTTGGCATTAAATTTATCGAATCTATGGAACGTGTTACGGTCAGCATGAACATCAAGCATATCCACAGTTAAATCGTAAGTTGTAAGATTCATTGCCTAGAAATATATACAATAAGAAATTAATAAATACATTCATTCTATAATCACCTGATCTTCTATTACCTGAAACACTTGACTTAAGGTCATTGGTACACCTTTAGTTACAGATACAACTTCATCCGCGTTGGTTTTTATAGTCTTTTTAATAAATCTCAAAAGATGTTTTTGATTCATACAAGAGGCTGCATGTATGTGAGTGTCTACCTTTCTAATATTATAAAAATCTCTATGTGGTACAGCTTTTTGCGATGCTAGTTCTCTTAATTCGTTGAGAAGAACGTGTAACTGGAATTTGGACGATAGGTAGGTCAAACGCCGATAACAAAATGATTTTCTGAAATAAGAACATTTAAGTATTAAAAGAAACGAGCCATGTTTATTTAGATGTTCAAAAATACATTAATAAAAATGATTAATAAATTAATCGTTTTAAATATAGTAAATAATTTATAGCATATTTTAGGTATATTCAGAAGATACAGGTTCCGTGTTTGACGTAATTTTTTTTTCAATCTCTAGATTGAGAAAAATCCAGTGAATTCTAACAATGTTCGTAGCTATCCCCGTAGAGACCGAGAAACACGATAAACTTCTCTCTCTCTCGAAGATGAAATTTTTTACCTCGGTCCGCAAAACTTCTCTTCGGGTAATTCAGATTTTTACATTTAATACGGCTTTTTTTAAGGTATCAGTTTAAAAGAATGCCATTTGGAATAAAAATAATGCCAGAAGGAATGCTGGTTAGAATATTTGGGAGACACTAAAGGAATACAAGTAGTATTTGATGATTTGATTATAGCAGTTGAAACTAAAGAAGAACACGATAAAATTTTAATTGAAGTTTTAGAAATACCATAAAGTTTAATAAGGAAATAGGAAATATAATACGTAAAGATGGACTGAAGCCAGAAATGATATCGATTTTCGTTGGGAGGAAAGTCAAAAAACTCTTTAACAAAATTGAATTAAATGTTGGGTAAAGCACCAGTTTTAGTATTTATTAATGAATTTAAACCAACAATACTATAAACAGATGCATCTAAAGATGGTGAATTTGCAATTTTTTGCAATTTATATTTTTTCCTAACTTTTTTTACAATTGTTTGAATTTTTTTTTGGCTATTTTCTGCAACTTTTTGTGTATTTTTTTTAGATTTTTTTTTTTGGGATTTTGTTTGGATTTTTTACACTGTTTATATCATTTATAGAGATTTTTTTTCTCATTCTGTTTTTTTTCTTATATTTCTTTCTTTTGTTTTCCGATTTTTCTCATTATTTTCTTATTCCTCTGATTTTTTCGATTTATTTCAATTATTTCGGGTTTTTTTATTTTTTTACGGTTACAATTATTTTCGGTTTTTGTGTGGTTTTTTGCCATTTTTAGCAATTTTTTTCTGATTTTTTGCGATTAGTTGGATTTGCAATTTTTTGTCATTGTTTATGTTCTTCCCCATTTTTTTACGATTTTTTTTGCCATTTTCTGCGATTTTTTGCGTATTTTTTTGATTATTTGCAATTTTTTTGCCATTTTTTTGAGGTTTTGTTTGGATTTTTACATTTTTTTGCGATATAATACGATTTATTGCGTTTTTTTTGCGTTTTATCGTATTTTAATTTTTTTTTTTTCAGTTATTTTACAGTTTTTTTATTTTCTCGTTTTTCCCATATTTTGCAAGTTTATTTTTTTTAAACATTTTCTGATTTTTTAAATTTTTTTGATTTCTTTAATTTTATCTCGATTTTTTTTTCATTTTTTATTTTATTTTTTTTTTTTTCGAATTTTTCTAATTTTTCTTTATTTTTTCTCATTGTTCCGGTGTTTTTCTGTTTTGTTCTTATACCTCTGATTTTTTCCCCATTTTTTTCCTATTTTTAGGTTTTTCAATTTTTACGATTTTTGTTGATTTTTACGATTTTTTGCATTTTCTTTTGCGATTTTTACCAATTTGTGCATTTTAAAGTTTCTTTTTAAGTTTTTTTGATTTTGTCGTTTTTTTTATATTTTACCATTTTATTATTCATTTTTTTATTCAAATATTTTCTAATCTTTCTTTCAACTTTCTCCAACGTTATCTGTTATTTTTTGATTTTTTTTTTCTCTCGATTTTTCTCATTGTTCGGTTATTTTTTTATTAATTTTTTCTTATTCCTCTGATTCTTTCTATTTTACGATTGTTTTTTTTCAATTTTTTTGTTTTTTGTCGATTTTTACGATTTCTTGCGTTTTCTTTTACGATTTTTATCGTGTTTTACATTTTTTTGCGTTTTTCCAGTTTTTTTTTGATGTTGTGTTTTTCATATTTTACAATTTTTTATTCATATTTTGTCTAATCTTTCTTTCTCCAATATTTTCTGTTTTTTTTTTATTTTTTCTAATTTTTTTGATTCTTCCAATTTTATTTCGTTTTTTTTTTTTTCATTTTTCTGATTTTTTGTTTTGTTTATCTCTTTTATTATTTTTTTTTCGATTCTTCTAATTTTTCTCCATTTTTTCTCATTGTTCGGTTAATTTTTTCTTATTCCTTTGATTTTTTGATGATTTGTTCTCATTTTCTGTTGTTTTTTGATTCTTTCAAATTCTTTCCAATTTTTTATTATTCTTCAGATTTATCGGTTTTATTTCACTTTTTTTTCGATTTTTGTCGATTTTTTACGATTTCATTGGATTTTTCCGATTTTTTTTTATTTTAAAATTTTAAAAAGTGAAAAAATAACGTAAGGAACTTCGTTCCAGATGGAAATCCCCGACCACATAATTTTGATTCCAAAAAAGTTTTAATGGTAACGACATTCTTTTAAATACCAAAATAAAGATACTTACAGTGGCCCATCCGCTATCATGTTACACATAGTATAAAAATCATCAGTAAATTCGATAACATTCGGATAACTGTAATCACATGGTTTATCATTGTTCATATCATCTTCATTCTTGTAAACTTTAAATACACCATGATGTTGTCTAAAAACATGAGACGTATCTGGAACATCTGGAGCTTCCCATGCTTTATGAATAGGCGGGTGAATTCCATGATCTAAAATAAAAAAATATTTTTTTAAAACCCATTTTAAACAATTATCAGAGCATTAATAAGCGTAAATCGTTATAACATACATAAAACTCACGCTGCGTACAAGTACTGAAGATGAAAAAGTCTGTACTAAAAGCATTTAATTCGTTTTCGAGCATTGAAACTAACCAAATAACAAATATTGTTTCGTAAATATATTTCTTTTAATAAATTCGATATATTATATATGGAAAGAAAAATACAAAAATGCCGATAATATAATTATTATTTGAAAACGAGACAGAATAGTGAATGAAAATTAGTGAAAATAGTGAAAGAAAATTACGAAAATATTGATAAAGAATGCTTGGTTAAAGTTTCTTTTTAATTTACTCTTTCTCCTTCCTAAGAAAAAGTTATTGTCTAAAATTATACATGATGATTTTATAAGACACCCACTGAAAAGAAATAATGTAAAATATAATAAAACTTAATAAATAATTACTTTCAACGCTTTATTATATATAATAACTGTAGTAAATAAAAGTTCGATTTTATTTTATTTTCGATATATTTTTAGATTTCTTGATTTTTTTATAGAATAAAGGAAAACAAGTACCATTTTCCAATAATCGCACATTTTGGTACGGATCAGTGAATATAAATTTGTTATACGCACTTTCGCCAAATTTATAATTTCTGTATTAAAAAAAGTCCTTCTCGTTTAAGTAATAAAAAAAATATGTTAACAGGGTAGAAAAATGGCTAATTTAATGAATATGTGTATAATTAAATAAATTAGTTAGTAAACTCGAAAACAAATTTTAGAGGATGTGGAAATGGTAAACAATCAAAATAAAAAGACTATAAAAAAAGCACTAAAATATACAAGGGACTTAATTAAAGAAACCCTTACATTGTTTTAATTTAATTGAATTGGTATATGTGTTCAATTAGATTTAATAGTCGGACCATTTCCTTTCAAATCATCATAAGCGTATTATTCCCAATTCACCTTATGAAAAGCTACAAAAACTATTCTATCACAAAATAAAGCTATTTGTGTTCTAAATTATGAAGATATTGACAATTTCACAATAAAAAATCACTTAATACAAATGTTATTCACAAGGACCTGTCTAGTGAGGTGTTTCTACTAGCTGCTCCATCGTTATGTACACTAACTATATTAAGTTACCTGGACCAAATAATATCTCCTCAACATTTTCTTTATTCAAAATCTTCAAAATATAATCATCAAACGAGGTCCTTGCGGTTCTTTTCAGCAACTCGGCATATTCTCGATCTACGTCATAAAATCACGTGTATAAAATTGTAACTGTTTGAGTAGAAACAGCAGACCTAGTTTTGTTTCGTAATAATTAAAATTAAATGAAGGGTTTCTTAATTGGAATACCTACTTGGGCTAAGTGTTAGCATATTTTTTTATATTCACTAGATTACTCTCACATTAGCTTCTAGCAACTAATAAAGGTAACGTTAAAAAGGAAATACCTGGAAATACATTTTTCAAAAATAGTAGAAAACATTTAATATCTTAAAAATTATGTTTTTCATATTTATAAAAACTATATACGAACAATTATAAAATATAATTGACGAAACGAAATAATAATAACTAGTAATGAAGTAGATCGCACGCCTCACGGACAAGTTTTTTCTATGGATAAATGAAACTTACTTTTTTTTGGTTGATTAATTAAATTATATCTCAAAATCTAATCAGTTCTTCCTTGAACTGATACAAACTAAATGCAACAATAGAATCGTCTATTCAGCTTACTTTTTGAGTTATCGTGCGGACTAGCAAACGTGTAATTTTGTTAAAATTTCATTTACCTACCTGCAATTTGGTAAAAAAATGATATACAAATAAATGGCGCCCAGTAAGATGGTGCAAAAGTCCTCTGTCTTAGATTTTAACCAAACATAGGGCATTCGATTCGGTATCCAAAAAGACCAAGCTCGCTAAATTTTGAGCCCCTGAGAGTGTCCCCTCCGTCCGCTAGGGCGAAAAAAGCCACTTTTCAACATTTTTGCGATAACTCGGGCTAGACCACAAGATCACAAGAATGGCCTTCATTTCAATATTTGTATTGTATTTGTTTTAGCGACACAAAATTGAAAAACGTAAACTTCTGGCATTTTTTGGTGTGTTTTGAAAATTTTTTCAGGTGGGACCAAAGGTCGAAAAAACGTCAAATATGCGATTTTGGCCATTTTTGTCCAATTTTCGACCCATTCCTGATCCTCTTGGGGCGTTTCTGGGAATATCAAGTCATTATCGAGTCCCCAGGACACTCAAAAACAATTTCGGCCCCTCAGGAAAGATTTGCCATTGGCAAAAATCGTATATTTGAGGTTTTTTCGACCTTCATAGTATAACCTGAAAAAAATTTCAAACTACACCATCTGAAAGGTAACAAAAAAGTTTACGTTTTTCAATTTTGTGTCGCTAAAAGCCAATGTGCTGAAAAACGCATTATAAATATTGAAATAACTACCATTCTTGTGGTCGGGCCTAAAAATCTGACAAAATTCAGACATTTGCTCCATTAAAAGACCTTTCGAATGCCGCAAACCGCATTCAAAAATGTAATTTCTAGCCCGAGTTATCGCAAAAATGGTGAAAAGTGGCTTTTTTCGCCCTAGCGGACGGAGGGGACACTCTTAGGGGCTCAAAAATGGATACCGAATCGAATGCCCTATGTTTGGTCAAAATCTCAAACAGGGGACTTTGCACCATCTTATTGGGCTATGCCATTTTCGATACTAATTTTGAATATGTAGTTCAAAGTAACATATATGATTAATATATCTTACAAGACTTAATCAAATTACATTATAGAAATGTATTGTTTTCTATAATAAAGTACACAATAATAGAATATATTATTATATCAGTTCATTGAATAATACATTTTGTAAATGTTTTTATAACATATAAAAATTCTACTTCAAAATATAAATAAACCAAATAAATACTTTTGTTATAATACAAAATCAAGTTCTACGTACCTTCAATAGACTGCTTCTCATCGTGATGTGTTTGGGCCTTGTTTGGATCCAAAAATCTAGCAACTGTTGATGAAAAATTTTGAAATGACATTTCCATATATTTTTTTCTTATTTCAAATGCCTGGATAAGAAGTTTAGATGCCTTTTCTAAATCCTCCAATGGAACCTAAACGTAACATTTAACAAAATTATTACTATCAACATCATTTAGTGATAATATAGTGTAACAGAGTAAAAAAACACTCAGTAAAATATATTTTGTAACAGTTACTATTTTAATGGGAATGAATATGATCGACTCGTCCAAATAAAGAACAAAATCTGTTAGAAAACATATGTAGGGTACACGGAGGAAAAAGTTTATTCAGCATTATTAAGAATTTAATTATATTAGATAAAAACATTAATTATTTTATTTAATTATTGTTATTAAGGTATTAACTGTTAGTAATCAAAAATTAATCACCTTAAAAATCCAAATTATTGGGAGTATTAAATATTTTAGTTAACACAATTAAACAAATTATTAACTGTAATTAAATAAGTTGTATAGTGACTAGTGACAAGTATTATTAGTTTTGTTATAAAAGCGTAGCTTAAAAATGGAATTTAAAGTACTTCTCATAGAATGGGGAAATTTCATGGACAGTTTTAGTTTTACAAGTTAATCATACGATATTCTGTATTTATTTTAATCTGGGATATAGAATATACCTACATTAAATGTTAGGTTAGGTTAGAGAATCGGAAGAAATACAAAAAAAATAGAAATAATGGAAGAGAAATTTTGATAAATAGAAACAAACTGAAGATTGTAAAATACAAATAGAAAATATGGATATTATAGGGACTAAAAAATATAGAAAACAAAAAACTAAAATACAAAGAAATTATTATAAATTTAAAGAAGAATATAAATAATTCTATTAGGAGGAAACATACAAAATAATTTAGCAAAAAAAGGAAATAAAATTTAAGAATTAAAATGAAATCAAATAGATGAATTCGTGGAAGATAAAGAGGAATACATAATTGATAATAACAAACGAACAGCTGCTCAAATAGTAGTTCGACATGCTACCACATTTGGAAAACAATACGTAAGGGAAAAGTATATTTATTTTCAAATGATTGAAGAGAAAGGCAATTGTTTGGGGGCCCCGTTTTACAGGTGAAATCCGCTAACACGTTGGAGTCTTTTTCAACTCTCCGGTGCACTGATTTCAGTAGGAAGCTGATTCGTAAGTTTCTTGTCGGGGATTTTGATACAAAGACTAATATTTAAGGAAGAAAAAATGCTTCACTTGCTTATTATGTTTATTCATCTATGAATAATATGCTGCGTTGGATATATACATCTTTTTACAAGTGTGCCTTATGGCGGTATAAGTAAATTAACTATCTAATTGACACTATTAAACTTATAACTAATTTACACTATTGCACTTAATTTTTCAACGTAGGAAAATGAACTAGAATGGAAACGACTTAACCGTCAAGCGGAAGAATATGGAATGGGATTTTTCACAATTGAAGGGTTTTTAAAAAGGGACTAACTTTGCGGTACTTTTCCTTGCCGTTACAGGGTAGTAGAGGCAGCAAACTAACAAGGAGGCAGGGACGGACTTACTTGTTGAAGTAATTTCAACAGCAATCTTTCTGGACTAAGATTTTGCGAATACCAAATTAATAATAGACCTAAAATATACACGGACAAGAACTAATTTACCAGATTTGTAATTTAAGAAAATTTCCATTTATGGATGGAAGATAATACATATAATGAACAAGATGCCCATTCACAACATAAAAGTTCTAATAACTAGTGTGACGTGATTAATAACGTATTTATTAACAGACTTCCAGAAGAATTAAAAAAAAATATTTCACCCAATTGACTATAAAATGTAGATATAAGAGGCATGTACTTCCAATACGACAAGGCATCTGATTATTTTAGTATTCAGATAGTTAGGAAGCGAAGAACCTTATTTTTATAGCCATCTAATCTACCTGACATTAATCCGGTGAATTATTAATTGTGGGTCCATCTCAAAATAGTTTATATGTTAATAAAGGCCTGTATATTTAGTACTAATTGTAAGGATTAAGTATGATTTAGTCTGTTTTAAAAAGTGTCAGTTTATGTATTTTTTTACTTACCCCACTTGTGTCTTCTCCAGAAATTGATACTCTTTGAAAATGAGGAACGTACAAATCATGGTCATCTAATTCTTCAACTGCTTCTGCACCATTAATTGATGGTTCATAGTGGCTGCGTTTTTCCTCTAATTGCCTTAGAAAAAAATAGGTTAAATTGAAATTTTTTTCACAGATTTTTGATAATTAAATTACAACTACTATTAACTGTATCATTACTATCCAGCATTGTGTAAAAATTAAGGTATTCTGTAAAAATCGTTATTTGCTTATACCAATATCTTTTATTCATTATTATTTTAGATTTTATTTAGGAGGAAAGATTTGCTTTTGGCAATTTTTCTGAAATTATTCTAGATATATTTCGGGAAATTGTTTCTGTTTTTCTCTATTTTCCATTTTTCTCTATTTTTTACGTTTTCCTAATTTTACTGTTTTTCTCTATTTTTCGCTATTCTTCCCTATAGCCTATTTTTTCCCAATTTTCACATTTTATCACAATTCCAAAAGGAAAAAAATTATTATTAATTACTATTTTGTGTATTTTATGGCTTTCTTATCTGAACATTTTTAAAATATTTTTTAAAGGAAACAGAAAATTTATTATTGTAAAAATTTTACTTGTTACGATATTAAAGTAATGCAGTATATTGTAATAAAAAAAGCACCCTGTATTATAATCTCCATGGAAAGGATACCACTGGGGAAATGAAAAAAAAAATAAATTATGAGAGAAAACATATAAAATTAATATAAAAAAAATTTAATACTGACAAATAAACTTAAATTATCAACAATATAAAAGATTCCAGCTCAAAGAGAGAAAGAGTTAATGTTCAATAAAATTTTATAAAAAAAATTAAAAAAAAATTGAGTATAGAAGTTTTTTTATTCTAGTAATAAACATAAATTTATTTTGTCCAATAGTTAGAAAATATTCCATAGGAGAATATCGTTACAATAAATACTACTAATAATAATAATTTAAAACCTTAAGGCCCATTTTGAAGAATACTGAAACATTATATTACAACAATCAACTATTTCTGATATTAAACACAATATCAATAACACTAACCACACTGAAATGACCTTAAACTTCATGTAACAACCCAGCAATTTTAATACGCTCTTTGTCTAAACGTAGTATTTAACGTTTAAATACAAAAAATAAAGACATAAAGGGAGGAAATAAAGTTTAATAGGGTAGGTAATTTAAAAAATTGATTGTTATCAGAAGGGTTAAATTTTAAAGAACAATAATTTACAAAATGTTAATAATTCAGTGTTACATATTTTAGGTATTGTTTTCTAACAAAAAGCATTTCACATCCACTTTAACACCAGTACAAAAAACTGCTATTTGAAAATGTATTTCTTACTGACTGGGTAGAATACCGGCGGAATGAAAATTGCCAAGCAATAAAGCCATAAGCGGAGAGAGAATCGCGTTATTAGAGGAGTGGTGGGTAATGTTTATTGTCAATTAGCTAATCGACACTGAATCAAGTGATCTTTGAGGTCAACATGTGTTGTTAGTACTTTTATTTTGCAAATAAGTTTTGTTTTCAAAAAATCTAAGAATACTGAAATAATTTTAAATCAAGTTAAAAGACAATCGGTATATTAGGACAGGATAGTTATAAAAGTTAACAGGAAACAGATGATATAATTTTTGGTTCGGTAGTGTTTGGATTTAAGCACTAAGCACAAGCACGAATCAAATGGAACTTTTATAAATTAAGTAAAGGGAAGTTACATTACGTTAAAGCTATTAATTAAAAAAAATAACAAAAAACATTCTATACAAAATGTAACTATTTATTTTGGAATTTAATGATTTCCACACAACTAAACTAAATCAACTGCTGATGAAATTTATTGGTTCTATCTTCTTACTTCAATTAAAATTTTGGACAACCTCCCATATTTTTCTTAATGTGAGATTTTGTAAAACGCAATTATCTATGAATTTTGAGGTATCTGGCGCCTAAAGTACAATTAAGTGGATTTTTTTGTAACTAACGAAACTTGATCTATTCGCATAGTTTGGGAAATTTTGTTCTGATTTTAAACACCACTTGGTTTTTCTTAACAATTTTTTTATGGCGCCATAAGTCCTAAACAAAGTTTGGGTTTCTTCATTGGTTTAACACGTTCGCTGCCACCGACTCCACTCGGAGCCAGTCGGTTATCGCCGGTATTATCGACGATAGTTTATTTGTTATTAAGACTATTTTCGGCTTGGTTCATATTTTGCAAGGTAAGTAAAGATCCAGCAAGAGTTCCTTAGCATTCCCCATATTAAATCCCATAAGAAAACGGCCAAGGTCCGTTCTGGCAAATATGCGTTAAATTCTAAGAAAAGATACGACCTAATCGAGACCTGATCAAGAGCGGATCTCAATCAGCAACTTGTCTGGCTTTTATGGGTTAGGCAAAAAAGCTAACCCGCCAAGTTATCACTGTTTTATTCACTCTTATAGAGAGCAGTCACAACGTTAATAAAGCAAGCTCAGCAAACATTTTCTTGCTGTAGTCATATTTGTTCACGTTCTCTCGACATGAATTTTTTGGAACCGGCTCATTAAAAACATTTTCTGAGATTTCAATTAGTTATAAATTTAATACTGAGTGATAACAACATTGTTAAAGGGTTGTAAAAGTAATATATTATATAATGGGTGTAAACACAACTTCAGTACGTGTTTTTGTTTATCTAAAATGTAACTGCGTGAAACGCGGTTTGGTCCTTCGATAATTAATTGATGTTAACACGTTGACTTCCATAGTAAATTTTCCAAACATTTATCGATTTTTAATCATATTTGTTCAAACACTAATTTTTGGTGATTCCCAACGGAGTCGGTGGCATTCTCTAAAAATATTCTTTAAATCTACCGCCGATCAGAGTCACTTTTTTCTTTGTTTTTAACGGGTTTTATCATAAATCATCACTGAAATATAGAAAAATATATTTTTTAACAAGATATGAACTATTAACAAAAATGTAAGTAGTTGGCCCCTGGTAAGTATCTTCTCTTTTTACTCCTCACTGGTTTTGGACAATCTTCCAAATCTTGATGTTCACATTTCTAGATCGTTTTTTCAACTCCATTTGGTTTTTCTTGACAAATTTTTTTATCAATAGCCCGTCGCAGTTGCGTTGTTTCCTAAAACCAATTTATGCATCTGGTAATATTTCTAGGACTGCTGTTTCTTTACTTAGATACCTCAATAGAACTTTTTCGGTTATTTTACTTATTGCTGGTAATCAGTTTTATCTTCTTCTAATCTCAAAAATGCTTTATTCTGAGCATAACAACGATATAAGTAGCGTAGTTCAGTATACGCCCACTAGAATGGCAAAAGTTAAGAAACAAAGGATAAAGCAGCAATAGGTACTTATAGTGTTTGTAAATAATGTCGTCCTCAGAAGAAAATGCCTTAACGGTCGTTAAGACCAATATTAATCGAAATTGGTGAAAACGTCGGCATTGGGTACATTTTCTTTGTATAGAATGGAAAAATTAACTTTTGAGTTACTACTTACAAAACTACGATCTGCACACACTAAAAACAACTTTATGGCCTTCTGGCGTGACAAGAAATAGAACGCGTTCTATTTTTAATGCAAAGACATGACGTGCTACGAGTCACCACAAGCAATGTACATGCAGTGCTGCCAAGTTTAAGGTTTTACGGTAGATCTACGGTTTTCACATTCTATCTACTGTTCCTACAGCAGACTATCAATTCTACTGCAAAATTTAACTACTGCCGGTAACTGATCTGGATCTCCTATCAAAATAAAGGTTTTGCAAGCATATAACGGTCTAATTATAGAGCTCTGTAAAATTGCAAGATTAAAACCACAAGGAGTTACTATAGTTTAGTACCTAATATCAAAAGTAAATTAAAAAAAGTGAAAAAACAAGTATCAATGGAACATCGATAAAACTATGAATAGATCAACACAGACGGAGAAATAATTTTGCCAACTTAAAGATAAAATTGTTTAAAATTATATATCTGTCTGTATTTATCCAATGACGATTCGGTGCATCTAGTGAGTGGAATCTTCTCTATGCATATGTCGACACGACTTATTTCGGGCATTCCCAGAAGCAAACAATCGATTTCTATATGGCAAATCTACCGTTTTGGCCATTTTAGTTTTGGCAACACTGGCTACATGTACGTTATTTACCATGTCACTTGGGTGTGTTCTTGTTTATTGGTTGTTATATCATACGCCTTATCATAAACCACGTTAACTTTGGTGGACTAAGGAAATTTCTTTAAGAAATTACCAAAAATAATTAATTATGACAAGCTATTCTATAGGTATTCCTTTTAGGGCTAAGAAAACAATTTAAAATTTCCTTTCAACGTGCCACTGGTAATGAATATAAATTATTCAAATAGACCTTCATGTTGTCTTACAATAAATAGTATTATTATATAATAAAGACACCGACCGAATGTAATGATAGAGGACAACCCAAGAGGGAATAAATCTTAAATTGAATACAATTATGTACTTATAAATGAACAAATATATAATCAGAAGATTAAGTCTTACCCCCTTCTATCGACTCGTTTATTTTAAAGAGTAAAAAAAAACGCTCAAATACATCAATTTTTACACCTATCCGAGTGGCTAATGGTAGAAAACTTTCGGTATTTAGATAAACACACTTCAGGTGATAACCAACCCCTAAATTTTTTTCATGTGATACTTCATTTGAAATGTTATTAAAATCTGATTTAAAAAATGTACAATTAAAGATCTTCGTAAAAAATGATAATTAGGCATCAACGTTTAAAACACTTTATATTTAAATATTTGAGTTTAAAAAATATGTGTATACGCGAATTAAAATCGCCCCCCTCCCTGTATATTGTATCTTAAATTCCAAACAATCTTTTCATTTTTAAAATTATCTTTTTATGTTCATTTATCCTAATAAATAAAGGTTTGTTTCTTATGGTGAATTAATTCAATAAATTTTTCTATATGCAGTTTTGTTATTTATTTTTTGTTAAAATACTGATAAAAAAAAACAATATTGACTCCCTATTTAATAAGTGTTTAAAAGTAATTTATTTAGTTATAGATTATATGCTTGCAATTAAGTTGATACATATTCCAAAAATATTGTAGCTATTTCAGTTTATTTTTTAGAATCTACAAATTTAAAATAAATTTCGAAATATTTTAACGTAAATTATACTAACTTGAAATTAAGCTGCCTTTGTATAAATAACTTTTTTTCAATTTGTTCAATAGGAAATTGAGGAACCTCGTATGGAGCTGAAATTTCATTGGGTAAATCTGGTTGACCTCCCGGATATGCGCTGTTTCCTTGGAACGTGGGACTTTCATTGCCTGTAAAAAAATAAGTATCTATTTAATTATAAATATAGAACCAATTAAAAATAAGTATGTTATCAAACAAAATTTGCATGTTATTTAATTTGGTAGGTACCTACATCCATTTAGGGATAAAGAAAAATTTACCGAAAAGTGAATAATTTAAAAAAAAATATTTAGTGACATCTGATTATAAAATTTTTAATTATTGAAAATTAGGGCATACGTAAATTCCCACAAGATTTATCTTTGAAAAAGTAGCATTTTCCGGCCTAGTCCGGGAAGTACGTATTTCCAGGACTAGGCCGGGGACATTTTTGAAAGTTTGCATGGCTTTTGGTCGCAATTATCGCAATAAACTAATATAATAAAGAAATGTGTCTCATTGATTCCAGGACTCGCCTACAGTTCGTCTTAGAATGTTGTCTACTCGTCCTAAAAAAAAAAGAATTTCCGGACTTGTTACGTAAATTACTATTAATAATCTCGATTTGTAAATTGCAGCGAATAATCAAAATGGTCCATTGTAAATTGAGGCGGAACCATGACATATTACAACATAATATAATAATCATGACACGACAATCCTTCCCGGAAAATTCTTCCCAGAAAATCCTTCCGAAAGAATCCTTCCCCGCCCAATCCTTTCCCAAACAAACCTTCTCCAATACAATTTATCCATAATTATTATTCGAAGATTTGTCCTGGGGAAGGATTGTGGTAGAAAGATTGTCATAGGAAGAATTGTCGGTGGGAAGAATTATCAAGGGGAAATATTGTCTACTAAGGATTGTCCGGAAGGATTGTCCAGAAGGATTGAGCGGAAGAATTGTCCGTGAAAGATTGTCCGGCAAGGTGGGGTCAATAGGTTGAATAATTTAAACCAAAACCGACCAATTCCAACTTATAAAAGTCTAATTAAGGAATTGTGCAATATTTTAGTCTAAAAATAATAGATAGTAACGCCATCTATCGTATGGTTGATGGGTAGAATAAATAGAAATACTTGGGGTATTCACTGAGAGAAGAGAAAAAAAGAAGTTCCCAAAAGAGAAATTAAAAGAGCAAGGAAAAAATGGACAATTCGTAAGGAAGGATAATAAAGGAAAAAGAGAAAAGGAGAAGGACGGAAGTTGTGTAAAGAAAAGTTAAAAGATCAAAAAAATAAGAAATGGAGAAGAAATTACAATAAAGCAGAAGTTAAAAGAGTAAAAAGTAAGAAAAATTGGGCAAAAAGTCACAAGGACGAAAATTAAATGAAGTTATCTCAAGAGAAGTTAAAAGAACCAAATGGAATAAAAGAAGGTAAAAGAGCAAAAAAGAAGGTAAAAAGGGCAAAAAAGAAAGAAAAGATGGACCAGAAGAAAAGAGAAGGAAGGAAGTTACCTTTATCTCCAGAGAAGTTAAAAGAGCAAAAAAATGGACAAGAAGTTACAAGAAAGTAGAAGGAAGGAAGTTGTCTAAAGAGAAGTTAAAAGAACAAGAAAAATAAAAAATGGACAAGAAATCACAAGAAAGGAGAAGTTAAAAGAGTAAAAAGTAAGTGAGTTTTTGAAATTATGCATTCCGACAAAGATTCCGAAAGGATGAGACATGTATGGTAATGGTTGGAGTGCATAGTTTCAAAAACTTACTGTATTTGTTTTTTTAATATTTTAGTCTTCAAAGCAATTTTGCGAATACCCATTTCGAATTATTAAATTCTAAATAAACGTGCCTTTTTAAAATCATGTTTTTTATATTATTGATTTGACATAATAAATTTTGTAAAAATATATTGTTTGTTAATTTTATATGAACCTTAAGAATAACATTACCTATTCTTAAAGTAATATTTACGATAAATTGCTGTTTACAATATGATGAAATCCATTAAATTTTCTTCTATTACAAATGTAAAATATAATATTCTAATCACTTTGGCCAAAAATAAACTATGTCACAATGACCTTTTCAAACATGTTTACTACAAATTCTAATTAATATTATTTTAGAATAATTTCTTTGGAATTTTCCGTCGCTAAAAATAACAGGAAATTGGCACACACTTTTAATGACCTATATCTACAAATTAACGCGCTTAGTTGACTCAAAATAATTTTAACATGCAAAATTCACTTATTAATCCGGCATTTTTGTATCGAATCATTTCGTATCTTATAAATGACAAGTTTACACAATTTAGATCGGAAAATACTCATATAGTTGATCACCCTGTACACATTTTTTGCATATGTCATCAAAGGTGTAGCCAGTGAGAGATCGTAATATTTTTTTCGTAAAAATATTTAAAAAATCATCAAATATCACAATAGACGAATTCTTGTGATGGTAAAATAATTTTTAAATTACTACATATATCAAATTTTTGAAATTCGAACTATGAAATGTTGTAAATGTGAAAAGTTAAACAAATTATTTAAAAAAAATGCTAAAAATGTCATGAAAAATTGCTAAAAAAAAATGTTCTGAAAAATGCCAACAAATTATAAAAAAATGCCAAAAAAAAAACTAAAAAAAATATTAAAAAAATACTTAAAATATGATAAGAAATTACGAAACTCTAAACAATGCTAAAAAATACTAAAAAAAATACTAAAAAAATACTAAAAAAATACTAAAAAAATGTAAAAAAAAACTAAAATAATACTACAAAAATCCAAAAAAAGTACTACTTACAAAATACTAAAAAAATTAAAAAAAAATCTAAAATATGTTAAAACAAATTCTAAAAAAAATGCATATAAAACGGTAAAAAAAAATACTAAAAAAATGTTAAAAATGCAACAAATGCACAATACACAATACTGAAATGCAAAAAATACTAAAACAATCCTTAACATTCTAAAAACTTTAAATGCTAAAACTGAAAAAAATGCTAAAAACTGTCAAAAAAATGCTAAAAAAGCTTAAAAAACTACTAAAAAAAATGCTAAAAATATGATAAGAAATTACAAAAATGCTAAACAATGCTAACAAATACTAAAAAAATAAAAAAAGTACTTAAAAAAATACTAAAAAATTTTTAAAAAAATCTAAAAAATGTTGAAACAAATTCTAAAAAAATGCTTGAAAAATTGTAAAAGAAATTCTAAAAAAATGTTAAAAATGCTAAACCAATGCGCAAGTGCTAAACAATACTGAAATGTAAAAAAATACTAAAACAATCCTAAAAATTCTAAAAACTGTTTCAGATTTTTATAATTAAAATTCTACGCAATACAGCAAAAATAACATTGATTTATCGAAATTTCGAAAGAGCGTAAAAGCTAAACTTGGCCTGATTTTTTTTTAACATTTTGAAAATATAGCGCATTTTTAAAGAATAAAAGCAAAATACGAAAATCGAGAAATCGATTTGATTTTGAAAATTACGAAAAAAAATTATTTTCTAAAACTATTACCATCCATCTCACAAACACAAACATGGGGACTAAGTCCCAAAATGGTGTATTGGACATACAACACTGTGGTGAAATCCATGATCACATACGCATCTTTGGTATGGTGGATATATAAAAACAATCCAAAAACTGAACCTTCCCAGATTGACATAACAATCATTGGGGAGGCTTTCAAGGTTACAAAAAACGATCAATAGTTCGGATCAAAACAAGATAAAGCAAATAGTAAGAGGTAACATTTTTTAATAAAACCAAAGGACCACATAACTCATATGTACTTTTTCAACACTAACTTTGAGGTGAACATGCAATACCAAAGGAAATGGACAGATGTACAACATCAAGGGCAAACCTGGAGATAAGATTTTGTATAAAAACGAATCCAAGACTAGTGAAGGAATTGGTGCTGGAATCTACAGCGAAGGGAGAAACTTCCAACTGAGCACCCCAGTGGGAATAAATACTTCCGTATTACAAGCGGAATTGAAAGCATTCTTGCAATGCTTGAGAGAAAATAACAGCCAGGTGTCACTAAAGGTTGTTATGAACCCAAAAGTGACATCAAGACTGGTATGGGAATGCCAAGAGAAACTCAGTGTCCTATCAGAATACAACAAAATAACTTTGACGTGGGTTTTAGGATGCTATGGAATCGAGGGATAATGTCGTCAACATATGTTGCCTTGGTGGGGACCCACCTTAAGAATGGAATTGTAGTATGGAAAACGAAATTAATAAAAATTAAAACAAAATAATATTAAAAAATGATATCTTAGTAAGGAGAGATTATTCCACAGGGGAATAAAGGTGCAGGAATGGGAACCTATGATAGGAATACTTTTGAGATCAGGATGAACCACATGGCCTCTAGACTGAGTATAGTTAATAATAGGTCAACAATCTATATGACAAAAACGTAAACTTAAACCAGTCGATTCTGGGAGTCGGATAGTAGTAAGGGCAAATATATGCTGCAAAGCGTAAATTTAATTGAACACTAACTGATGGCTTAACACTTCTCTTCTATTCAACGCAGATATACCACGCCATATCGCTATTAAAAGGAAAATATTAAATATAGACACGAGACATATATAGAAAAAAACCGAAACACATTATCAGAAGATTGCTAAAAAACAAATTTTCACTTAATATCAGAATTCTTTAACAATCAAAATATCTCTTGGACAAAAATATTATATCATATATTACTTCTCTGAACTTTAAAGATTGTCACATTTATCTCTTAATTTTCCTAATATTGTCAAAAAGTTTACCTAACAAATTTATAAATATTCTATCAATAATATTTTTCAAATTAAAAACTCAACACTCGACAAGCTTTAGAACGGAAGGCCTACCTATACTAGGGAAAAGGGATTCCCACAGAATATAGCATGTGATGTCCTAAAAGGATTTTTGCTTCCTACAGTTCAAGATGCAGTAATATAAAAAATAACATTTTAATAATATAGTTTTAAACGTTAAAAAAATTACCTTGTGAACTTAAAGCACTATCAGAACAACTTGCACTATAACATGTAACTGAATCAGGTGAATTAAAATTAATATCCATGATTGCAAAATTTATTTCGAGTAATGTCTTCGCTGTTAAGTTGTCTAATCCGAACTAACTATTATCATATAAAATAAGAAACAGGACTGTATTTATGGTTATCGCTAATTAATTCATTAATAAATTACATTTAAATCGTGAGAGTAATTTTATTAAACATGGATGTGTGTACGTGAGGAATACGACATTAATAAGGTTACACTTTTTCATCTTTCTAGCTCGGATTAGAGATAATTAAATTAAAGATTAGGGCACCCACACGTTTACTGTCAGATAATTAATTATGTTTTTTTTTCGAATGGTGCAAAATGAACGATTGGTTTCAGTATTAATATAAATTGGACATAAAATATTCTCTATGTTAGTTGAATTTACAGTACATAAAAAAATTTATTATGATTGATCTTTTTTATTGGAATATATAAAAATTTTGATTAAATTTAAGTTACCTAATGATGGAAAAAGGGGGATTATTATAAATATTGAAGAAGAAGAAGATACCGACAAAGATCTAATGGTCACTTATATCGAGAATAAAAGTTGGTTTATTTTGCCAATAGAAATAGAACAGTCTATCCCATATCAAAACATCCAACAACACTCAAATAAACAAAAAAATCTTATGGCCAAACTAATAGAAATAATGGACACTATGCTTTATTTCTAAACTGAATGGATAGCAGTATGAAATGTCAACGGTTTTGTCTTGCAAAAAAATTAAAGTATTCCTAGTAGTCTGTTGTAAAGGAAAATGCTCTGGCTGATAGGTCGTTCGTCTCAATTATGACTATCCAACAAAATTTTGTTATAAAGTCCATAATAAAAATAAGTCCATAATAAAACCTGTATGGTCATATGGGGTACAACTCTGGGTAACAACCCGCAATTCAAATATTATTAAAATACAATGTTTCCAATCAAAATTGCTCAGAACCGCAACAAATAATTAATATCATAGTTACCTCTACCACTGATAACTAGTTCACTTCGGTACCCCATCAGTTAATTTTAATCAAAATCAAAAGGAAGACCTTTATATAGCAACATGTTTGGTTTGACCGCCGGAAGTACAATTGTATCTTATATTACTAAGAATAATAAAAATGTAATTTTAATTTCAAGTTTACACCATTCCAATCAAATAAGCCGTCAATGATTACTGACTATAATCATACTAATGGTGGTGTAGACGTAGTAGATAAACTATACGCAGTGCCTATGACTGTACTTGCAATACAAGAAGGTGGCTGATTGTCATTTTTTACCATCTCTTGAACACAGCTGGTATTAATTCGAAGCGAATTCTTTTGATATTAGTAAGCATAAACTATTGAAAAGGAATTTTTTGAGGCAGTTGTCAAAAAATCTGACTGAATCTTACATAAAGAAATGTGCAAGTCTGACCCTGCTTAAGGATCTCAAATGCGACTACAAGACATGTGGTCCCAGCCAAAGAAAATGTGAGCAGGTACTTGTCATTATTTCAGTTACGAAAAAAATTGAAGAACCAGTAACTTTGTGAAATTATTATACAGGATCTTCTGACAATAGTGTCCATGGGCACAATCCAATCCTGTGGATAGTTATCGATATACAGGGTGTTGAAGTTGAAAAATTTCAATTTTACCTTACCGAAAAGTAATTACAGGGTGTTTACGAAATTATAAATCGTCGTTTTAAGAAAATCAAATTCTTATTACTGCTACCATAATATAATAGACCCTGTACAATTATACCTACCAATGTAATGCTAATATGTGCACAAAGTATATTTAGTATTAAATATACCGGGCGATTCATTATTATGGTTTTTCAAAAATCTTTCGGAGGACCCTGTATACAAGGTGATTTGTTCATTTTAAAAGAAAATGATTAATAATCTTGAAAGCTAGGGATTTTTGACATTCACTTTGTATATCCAAATTGGGTCGGTCAAATTGTTGTAACTTAACAGTTTTAAAACAATTATGTTTTTACTATGTATGTATCAAAATTTACCTTTAGCCTTTAGTCAATTTTTTTATTAGATTTATACAGTCAAACTGTAGCTGAAAAATGATGATTTTCATGAATATTTACCAAGTCACGTATTATAAAAAAATCAAAAAGATTGTACTCTTATTATAACAAGATGTATTTACAAAAATTAGTTTTTTTTTTAATTTTTACGAAATAGTGGAAAAAACTGAAAAAACAAGATGAAACTCCTATTAAGCCCATGCCTCATTCTAATTTTTTCAAACTGATGTAAAATCCTCCGGACTCATGGTATTTGATGGATGATTATTATTGATGGTATATTCCGTTCCAATTTTATTATCATTAGTTTAGTTTTGTCGGTGTTTATTCCAATTTTAAGAAAAATATAACAAAGCATTAATCCATTTATTCAATTTCTATTTATAGATGTACAGACAATTCATTTTTTATTTCCATTTAGATGTAACTATCAAATACAGAAAGTCTGTCACCTTAATTTTTTTTCTATAACCAATTATGCCATTTTTATTTGTTTAGCCGTGCAATCATATTATGCAAAATTTATTTATTTCATTTCACGCTCGTGTATTCAAATTATTTTAATTGTGTTTTTCTGTAGTAAACAAAAATATTAACATATGTAAATATTTTGAATTGTATTGTTTAAATTATCTATTTTTAAGTTTTTTAATTAGTTACAATATTTTGTAGTATCCATATTTTTTTTGTTATTTATATATCGTTATATTTTTTAAGATTATTTCTAAATATAAATAAATATTTTTTAACAATTTAATTGATTTTATTCTATTTTTGTATGTAGGATTATTTAAAAAACGTGAAAAAATTCCATCAATCTAGAGACATTAAAAATTTCAAAACTAAGATAAGAGAAAAGTTTGTAATACTAATACTCCAAATATGATAAGCATTAAGTGCTTAGACAGTTCGACGCTATTAAAACGTTTTATAAAAGTAAATCTTAAAAAAATTTTACTTATTATTAAAACCGTTTACTATGCCGAATATTTATTGGATCGAAATATTGTTGGACCAAACGTTGCTCTGTCGAAAAATTGTCCGTTTGAACGGTTACTGGGTCGAAATGTTGTTGGACCGAATTGTTGCTGGACCGAAACATCGTTTGGTCGAAGAACTAAAAAGGTACATGGATGATTTGGCCCTGGTTTGCTATGGTTTTTTTTTTTTTTTTTTTTTTTTTTTTTTTTTTTTTAACGCAAATGTAAACAGGACAAAATGGGGTAATTTTTCAAAACGGTCGAAATGGGAAAAAACCATTCACGAGGGTGATATTTACAGTGAATAATAGCCTTTATATGCGAGTAGAATACTAAATTTTATCCACGACTAGAAATGATTTTGGCTAAACCTTTTTTTAAACCGGTGAATAATCATTGTTCCCTAGTGAATAAGGGATATCTTGAAATCAGTAAAAGTATTATTATTATTTAATAAACTCATGTATAATGAACAAATTTTAGATTAGTAGTGGATAAACCATTTTATGTAATTAACAATTTTAATTCAAACTTACCAGTTAACTATTTTATTAACCAATGAATAATTTATTATATATTTGGAAACAATAAAGATAAGATGATGTATTTAATTCCAAAGATTTTTTAAATAATTCTCTTTTTTCTTAAAAAAATATACGGTAAAAGAATGTAACTTTTCATGTTCACGGTAAAAGTTTTAATGTATTCATAAACTGAATGGTGGCCAATATTTAAACTAACCGTCCCTGAACTATTGTTTCAAAATAATATAATATAATACATCTTACCTGCCATTGTTTAACGAAATGAAAATTTGATGCCAAATTTTAGAAAAAAATTCAAATAAAAATTCCTTAACTAACCAACTACACTCTTTTCTATTTATAGACCAACTAAAATTTTTAACAAAGCTAGATTGATAAGAAGCGGAATTAACGTAAACAAATAAATTTCTACATTGTATGTACGACGGATTTTTTTCTCTCTACAATAACATTTCATTATTTAATTTATCTTGTTGAAAAGAAATGCGCGCTATTTACCTAAGTTTTAATCAAAGACATACGCTGTTGGGGAATGATATTTTATAAGTTATCCATATCTCAAATGTGGTCAAGTGTTAAATCATAAATGACAACAACTCAAAATCATGTACCACAATAAATTTTAATTATACAAAAATTTGGCATGCAACTAGTTTCGGTTAACAAACCATCTTCAGGCCTCAATTCATGTGGGAAAATTTTTAGAGAGATAAAGATAATGACTTAACAAATTAACTAAATAATATGATTTTAGTTATTTTGTTAAGTCATTATCTTTATCTCTGTAAAAATTTTCCCTATCTTACAGTAAAATTGGAAAATATTAATAGGTAATTAGAAATTCGTATCTCTACAACGTTGCCAAGAATAATGATATTTAGTGGCATCGAGTAATATCAATATAGTCGATTTATTTCATAATCTGAAATGAAAACAAAACTGTGAATTGAGCAGCATCTGTTTGTATAGATCCTAAACAATAATGGCCCTAGTACTGAGCGCTGTGGTACTTAGATCGTTATTTAAATTGATGTAGACATCTTACTATCAACATATTACGAACGAGTGCGTAAATGAGTTCTTAGAGATTTTTAAAAGTAGACTTATCAGGCGCTGTCTTTAATTGATTTGGCATTGTGGTTTTTAGCTAGCGAAATCATTTGTTTCCAATATCCTTATTCTAAGCATAAGTTAGACAAATATTAATGGCACTTAGATTTGACATATATTAATGCTATTAATAGCACATCGTTTAACTTAATATTATGAATTATTCATACATTATTTATTGATTTTTATTGGTTTGAAGTAAAAATAAAAGCTATGATTATACTTGTACAGAATCAATTTATTTGTTGAAAAACTGAAGCAAAATAGCAATTATTTTAAAAAGGGATTAGAAAGAAAAAATAAATATTAGTTGTAGATAGAATTTTCCTTAATAAATAAAATTTTGTTATCGATGATTCAGTTGCAACTTTCTCGGGTCCCTGTTAATCCTTTTTAGAGTTATAAGCAGGTTATTTAACAGGTCCACCTCACAAATACCTCACTGCTGACATATATGATATTGTATGATAGTTTTCTGGGACTTACTCAAATCCCAATTAACCGTCGTGTGAAATACGTACTTGAGGTGTCCATTGCGACTAAGAATAATCAATGGATTATCGTGTTCACTCTAAATTTTTTTTTGTAGTACAAAATCTAATTCTTCTAATGCTTCTCCTAGTTTTTCAAGTGTGGGGTTAATATCTAACCAACTATGCACACATATGTGCATTTTGTAAATATACTTGGCAACAGCTCGAAGAAGTACACTCTGTTGTCAATTTTACAACTGTCGAAGCTTTTGGTGACTTAGATTTATGATATATTCTAGCTTCAGTGACGTACGTCGGATTTAACATATATTTTCTAAATTTAATTACAGATATTTGTTGAAAATAATATTTTTGTGTGTTCTAGGTAAGTCTAAAGATTAACCTGTTTTTAAAAGATGACTGCCAACTATCCTGTAGTTTGACTTTTAATTATCTGGTATTTGGTAGTCAACGTGTTAATATATAGGTACATGTATTTCAATAATAGCCTTCGTTCTCTGTGAACTGTATATTTTGTCTAACATTACTCTTCACGTGGAAATTTCCCCTTTAACTTTATCATTAGGATAATAATGGTCTACTGGGTAAATAAATTTTTATAGCATTCTGTATTTTTCCTATTTTTGTTTTGGTTTGAGTCATCTTCTATTTTCATCGGGTAGCGTTCATTCTGGCTATCGAAGGGATTTAATCTGTTTATGTCCATCTTTGGACTTTTATAAATGATTTGATCTTTTCTTATCTCCTCACTCTCCGGGTTGATCCTGGGGATTTAAACTTTCCTTAAAAAGCGGACTATATTTGGGGAGATCCCTTATTCTCTTGTCTTTGTCGGTCTTGAAGGTAATTTTTCATTTTCAATTTATCGTGAACTTTTACCCAATAATACCCCATAGAACATCTAAATTTGACATTTAATTCCTGCGATTTGTTAACTTAAATATGATCAATACAAAGGTTATGACTTTTTGAACATATTTTGTTGGTAACTGTAACTATATCTAATTGGAGTCTAGCTTAAAAATATCTTAGATTTAGAATTAAATAGGGCCAATTCTCTATATATTTTATATCTTAATTATTGATACATTATATGTTATATAAATAAATTTGATTTACCTTCAGGCCCTTTATCGTCATCGACAAAAGAATTAACTCTAAGAAAACTAGGGGCGTTAACGACGTTTAGTTCGTCGGGATTAGTAGGTATGTACACTCCACGTGAACACATTTTATTAGTTTAATTTAAATACTAAAGGCAAATTTATTTTATCCGACAATAGCACAACTTTTCGTATCTAAAATACTCGAACAACTAAACTGTGAGTGTGAGTTGACTGGCACGTTGTCAATAGATAAAAATATCCACGAAGTTTCTACCCACGAAAAATTAAATACACGTACTTCAATAAAATAAATAAATAAATGAAGTTTATGAAAATTCCCGTACAAGTTTCATATTAAACTAGTATATATTGGTATGTTTGAACACATTATTAAAATCATGTGACATGTCGAGTGAAATTTTTATGGATTAGATATACCGTCAAGGTTAATAAACCGTTTCGAATAGATAAGTTAGATGGTAAAATATTAAAACACACCGCAAAATAAATGAATTACTCATTATATTTACAGTGAAATTAGCCAAGACTGCTATTCTGAGACAGTCACACGCTGTTTTTAAATGTGATTAGAAAATCAAATCTTTAAAGTTAAAATAGTTAAAGATCAAGCTAAAAAACATTGTTACTAGATAATTAAATAAAAGGCAAATCATAGTAATAGTCCCCGCTTAATAGACTGACAGTCCATTGTAAAAAAAAACAAACAAAAGTAGATGTATCAACCCAGATGGAACGGTAGACAGGGGGAAAATATCATTTGATTTTTTTTCAGCATTTCCATGGAAAGAAGCAATGCAGCAAGCCCCACAGAGTGGGTAAGGAGATCTTAAAGACCCTATATACGCAATTGCTGCATCGTGGATGGCGTGCAACCAGAAGTGGCCAAACACATCAGAAGATAAAGCAAGTAATAGAAATTTGTTCTCTGGGCCACAAGATTACAAAAAATTTGTACCAAAACATGGCGACTCGTAGAGGAATAAATTTTGATGCGATGGATCGAGGGTAGCACCTGGTGACCAAAAATGCGATTTTCTGCATCGCAATGGTGCTACGAACTATGGGGGAGGGCAAAAAGGGAAGGAGAAAATTTTCAAAACTTTTCCACCCATTGAAAATGAATGATATAAAATTTAGCTATTTTTGTATCCATATCTTGATTGGGATATAAATCTCTTTTGCTAGATGAAAGAGCGCATTCAATTTGTCTTTAGAATATTTCTTTCACGAAGTTTTGAATTGAAACGAATTAGGTTTTACACTAAAAGACATTTCACCGAACAATCGTAACTTATGCAAATCCTACTGACTGCGCCAATTATAATATTTCAAAAGCAAAAGTATCTATTGTGACCAACCAACCCCAGGTATATTATATTGTTATATTTTTCAGCATTTTTTAATGGTATACTGTTTCGTTAATTAAAGTTTATTTTCCTAGACACTCATCTGCTAGTTTATACAAAACGATAAGGCACACTTGAACCATTTGAAATACTATTAATGTCGTTCCAAATTAAATTCCAAAAGATAGAATGCTGAAATATTAGAAAACAATTCTTTTCACACCTAAATATTGAGGGTTAGATATAACGTCCATGAGAACCAAAAAGAAGATATGGACCACACAAGATTATGACGTACAATATTTACTCAAACTCTGCGTAAAAACGTGGATAACAGTTTTATAAAAACTACAAACATCGTCACCGAAGATCCTGTATTGAGCGCCGAGACGCCGACGCCATTAATTTCATCAGACAGCTCTGTTTTACTTCTTCAAAATCCAGTCTATTTTTGCAAATTAAAATTTTTTCATCTCTCATCGTAAACGATAATTTCTTCAAATCGTTTAATTCGCCAACGTCTTATAGTCCCTCAGCCAAAGATTAAATACGAATCGACTGAAACAGCATATAAATTTTTTATCTTTCGTATGTTTACGAAGGGATGACGTTTATCAGTTAATTGTAAATAACAACTTTTATCCAATATTTTCCTAAAATATCGCTGATTCGGAAGAAAACCGTCACAGGTCCAAAATTATTATTTTTGACTTGTGACATTTTTCTTCCGAATCAGCTATATATTGTCAATGTTACGCAGAGGCGTACTGTGTCACTTTACACAGCATGGGAGTAACAGGTCACCCTATTTTCAAAATTATTTATTTGTTTCGTTCTTTTTTATTACAATTAATTATTCTCGCTTTAAGATATTTAAATTCAGACAAAACTAGTAATTTTTAATGATTTTTTGAGCTAATGACACAACTAAAATAAAAGTGTAGCATCAGTTCTTATGGGAAATTACATGTAAAATCGTAAAGGTCCAATTTACAATTGACCTTTATAATAAGTTCCAAATATATTTTCCTTTACTATAATATCTGTTGCTTGTAATTCGATTAAAAAATATATGTTGCGACATATAAGTTTACAAACGCATCCAAATCCATATTCAGATAAGATACATTGTTATCTCAACAACTGAGAGTCAGCGGATCAAATTACATTTCTTACGAAGAATTTCAGATGTCAAGTAGGTATTTTAGATAAGCTGTCATCTACACAAATAATTTTCGATACTGTAATATAATGTATTTTACAGCTAATTATACTTCTAACGAGTATCTAATAATGACTCATTTACGACGAAAATTTGAAAGATATATATACACTTTAATATTCTACTACCTAATTAGTTTTAAAAACAAAATGTATTTTAAAATTGTAATATAATAACTTTCTTTTTTTTTATAGTTAAAAGAATTTAAAAACAAGTCATTAAATATAAACTTGTTGACTCCACACTAATATCTACATGCACTATATACACTATCTATCTTTGATCAAAAATAAACAAACATCTAAAAAAGTGAATGCAATAAATTATTCAAGAAATACATCTGTTATAATTTTATAATATCAACACAGATCGCATGTTTTTGCCAAATGAGGAATAGAAAATTATAGTATATTCATACACACGTTTTAATTAATATAATTTTACAAAAACAATAATTTTGTTTTAAATTTTATATTTTAGTCAGTCTGAATTCTAGTAAATGTCTCTCTCATATAGATAAAATTGGTTAGTTTCAACTGTGTGGTCAAATGTCGAGTAAGATAAAAACAGATAATCCGAATCAAAAAGGTAAAACAAATTAAAATTGTGTTGAAGTTGAATTTATTTATATTTGAATAGGCATATTAAATAAATTAAAATTTGTGAAGGATTTTTTTTCATAAAATATTCTTGCAAACAGTATCTGGTAAAAATTGTATTATGGATCCTTATCATTAAATTTAAAAGTGAAATTTCTTAATCAACCGTATTTTTTAAGTGTAAGAAAAAAAAAATTTATCACTCCTTTAATAAGCTGATTATTCAAAAAAATAAACAAATTCATTTTCTTGAAGGAAATAATTGCACCATCAAATTTTGTGTTAAAATTTTGACAATAAAAATTTTAGATCTGTAATTTTTTAGTAACATAAAATAATGAACCAAAATATAAAAAAAATTATCTTACTACAACTCCAATTGTTGAAGCGCCAATACTTTGCCTGAAATCGTTTTTGGACGGAACGCTCCGTTAATATTAAAGATACTGCAGTTTTCACTAATCGATTCTGTATTTAATTTTTAAGAGCGCGTCTGTGGCACATATTTAATTTTTTTTTTAGTAAAAGTAATACGACTATCAACTTTTTTCTTTAGATAAATTTGAAAAAGTAGCACAGACGCGCTCTTCTAATATATAGTATAAATATCATGAAAAAACCGCATATTTTTAGTTGCTATATTAGGCAAGATCTCGTCCAAAAACAAAAAATTATGTTTTGTGTCGCTCTACCCTGTTCTGCGCAGAAAAAATTGGACTAGAGGGTATTATTACTTGACATTAACTAGAAATATTAAAAAATATTTTTTACATCCAATTTATTAGAATACAAGCACATTTTCATTGAACTATCTAAATGGCAACAACGCAAGTCACGTGATGTCACGTTAATTTTTATATATCTTCTTTTGCCATGAACATTACTATTCTTCGGATTCCATGCCAAAATTAAATTACAAAATTTTCAAGGTTCCATTCCAAAATTTTTAATCCAATTTTTTTCCATATAACATTCTCTCCATTATTTATTTCCAATATTTTAAATGTATTGTAGTGAAATTTATTATACTCTGTATATTATAGTTAATGGTTAAATAAATGATTGGTATATACAGATTGAAATTTTATAGAGGACAATATTTATGATGTAATATATGGAAATCCTAAAATTACTTCAAAATTACATAGAGAATATAAATTAGTAGGAAAATTATTATAAAAATTTTAAAGTAAAGTTAAATGATGAAAATTTAAAAAAATATAAGTAAAAAGAAATAATAAGAAGCAATAGGAATTATTATTTTTTTATAAAAAGAAAATCTAGTAGTTAAAAATAAAATAAATTGAAAGGGAAAAAATAGTATATTGTGTCACAAGGGCAAAAAATGAGCATTGGCAGCCCGCGACTATTAGATGCACGAGCGAGCGTAGCGAAGCGAGCGCAGATAATAGTTAAAAAAATGGAAAATATAACACAAATATGCGGTCCGAATACGTCGATTCGGCAAACCGCTCCTGGGCTGTTTTTGGGTCGGCTAGCCTGTACTTGCTGGGAGGTAAGCAAAAAAACAATAAGTCAATTTTTTGATAATTTTGAAATTATAACAGAAATGTATAAAGGAATTGTAAAAAAAAATAAAATATACCAAAATATACCAATTATACTATTTTTTTTTATTTCCTTTTTCAACTTTTTTTTTATTCAAAATCCAAAAATCTCCAGGCAATAATAAATACAAATCAAAACAAAACAAACATTCTACACCTACTTTGCCTTAAAAAAAAAACATACTAAAACAATTATGCATACAAATATTATTTTCATTAATGTCATACTTACATATTTCGTTTAATTTTCATTTAATCATCACCAGACTTATTCATAAAAACAAACCACTTTATTGTATCATCCCAATTTCCCGCGACTATTATTTCCGTTCGAAATACCAGACAAATTCCAACCGAGCGAGAAATTGGCGCCAATATCATATGTTACCTTGACTGAAATGGTTTTTAGACGGGCGCTCCCTTAATATTAAAGATAGGAAGCTGCTATAGTCGATTATATACAAAAACTAATATCTAATAATATAAAAACCGGTTTTTGTTTGGGTGATTTTAAAGGATTTATTTATTCTAAAAATTCCTAATAAGTCCATTTACCCTTAGAACGTCCGAGGACCAAAATAAAACATTTGTGCAAGGACGTTTTTAAACGGAAAATAAAAAAGTCCGAACTCATCATTTTAAGAACACTGTGACTAGCCACACGTTAACCAGTGGATAATTTTGGAAATTACCCACACGTGAAACGTGATTAGCTTAAATAATAATAAGCTTGAACATACGTATGCATGAGCTCTGATAGCCGCGTGGATATAGTGCCCGCTAGTGGTGCAGTGGGTCCTGGGATCGAATGCCACATGGGCCTTTTTTAACACAGGTTAAATTTACTTAGTAAGACTTCTTTTAATATGTTTTTCTAAATATACAGGCTAGATTTGGATAGTAGACTAAAATAAATATTTTTTTAGGTCAGACCAAGTTTAATAGTTTAACGTGTGGGGAACTTCTGAAATTATCCACAGGTTAACGTGTGTGTAGTCTCGGCCTTTTAAAAAACGTTTTTTATGCTACAGTTCAGTATACTGGCACGTTTTTAAAACCTGTGTAAAAAACATTTTTTTAAGATCCATGTCAGAATATTTTATATAAAGTCATGATAGAGGCGTATTTAAAACGTTTTATTTAAGTCGTTTTTAAAACCCATCCGGTGGTGGTAAAAACAGGGCCGCACCGACAGGTGGGATTCCTCCGGAGGGGCGCAAATTTTCAGAAAAACATGGTTTTTTAATGATAAACGAATGATAAGCACTACAATCACTAATCGCCAGAAACTTGAAATATATATCTGAAAAAAATGGAATTAAAAAAAAGGCAGAAAGTGCCGTTTTTTTAACGTTTTAAGTCGTTGTAGAACCACTGTAAAAAACGTTGAAACCCTGATTTGTTTTAGGTCCGCAAAATGTGTTTTATATGTCATACAAGGGTTGTTTTTTAACGTCTTTGTTAATGATAAAAAGTGTTCAGAATACGTTTTTTGTTTTAGGCCCATAAAAGTAAGTCTCCGGTAATAATAATAAAAATACTACCTTTTTACATTTTTATCTAAAATTTATTTCAAATTAAAAGAAATAAAGCAGTATTTCGATAAATATTTTATGATCGTGTGGAAAAGATAATATAGTATTATTTGACTAGAATATTGTATGATTTTTTAAATGGCTTAAAAAAAATTATGCATAAAAAATATTAAAGTACCTATTGTAAAATTACTTTAAAACAGTTCGCACTGTTAAGTAGTGTTTTTATGCGGCAAAATTACCCCCACGAAACATAAGGAAGAATCAAAACAAACAATAAAAGCATCAAGGTGTAAAAATCAATATTCGAACGAGTGAAATTATAACCTAACAACTTATACTTGCTTACCTTCTCTTTCTTCCAACATATTATTTTCATCTGATTCCCCTTCACCTTCGGAATCCTTATAATAATTAATTATAGAATTGGCTTTCTTTATACCATTTGAGTAAACATCTGCCATGCTGCCCTTTAACAAAACCACGTATCTATATATGCAAGACTTTCCGCTCTTTATCACACACACGGTCAATGCCAAGCCAACTGAACTGTTGTTATATTAATGAATACAAAACACAAGCTTTATAAACCGGGCTTCAAATTAACACTGGAATATATTATCAGAGCAAAAGGATTACTTATAAAAAAAAAACTTTCAAGTGTGCGTGTTTTCGTTGTGTTATGTTCGCAACACGAGTCGCGCGATTGTATTGATTTCTAGCGCGATATTTTCAAGTAATATAATGGGTACCTAAATTCACTGAACGCGCAGATGGTAATATTTTATCTTTATGTATTTGCAAATCTATAAATACTTCGGAGGTTAATAAAACTTTACATGATCCATTTACTTTTATCGATAAAATTAAATCTCCAGCGCATGCACATGTAACCGCTTCATTATTTTTTTAATGTTATAATTGGTTTACTTTTATTTCACTTAAAAGTTAAATGAATAATAATTTTGTTGGTAATGAAAATTTTAGGTAGATAATATCACGTTTATGTTTTTAATACCTGTGACCTATGGCGATATATCTCATTTCATTATTTTCTACGTCATAATGCATTAATTTGATATATTATTTTATTTCATCTTATTAAAAGATTTCTCAGACATTCGTCTATATGTTTATAAAAATATAAACGAACCATTTTAAGATTATTATTAACGTTTCTATTATATTTCAAATTCTTTTCATTAATATATAGACGTATTTTATACCCAGACAGCACAAGATGTCCATTTTATGTCCAAATGTCCAAGGACATTGATTGTATTGTACGTATGCTTATTAGATGTCCCGAATTGTTCGTCTAATGGACGTCCACTCAACGACCATTTCAAGTCCAAACGTTTATTGAGTGAGTGCGAGTGAGTCACATTATTAACAAGAACAACTGAATTTTTTCTTTTCTTTCGGATTATAGAACATCAACAAATCTTTTCTCGTTCACAGTTTGCGTCCAAAAATGGATATTCAATGTGCGTCCAAAGATGGATGTTCATTAAATTGTGCATCCAAAGATGGATGTTCATTGTGTGTCCAAAGATGGCCGTTAATTGTACGTCTAGAGATGGAACATCATGGTATGTGCGAAGATGGACGTCCATCGGACGTCAACGCCCAATCAAGTTCGTCCAATGGGCGTAATTGTACGTGATACTTCCATTGAATATCAGAAGATCGACATCCATATTGTATGTTCAAATATTGTCGTCCGCCATTGAATGTCCAAAGTGATGTTCTCAGGACATCCAGTGGACGTCCATTGGACTGCCGAAACATCGTAACTGGACGTCTATAGAATGTACAATGGAAGTGTGCTATGTGGGTATGGCCACACAACACAATTCTCACGACGTTTAGATTTTAGAACTTTCAGTACCAGGCGTCGCCTCAGGCGGTGTTTTCGATATTCCGCAGTCACGAGCCAGTGTCCCCAAAAGGCGTATTACTTCGCTTTTTCCTGTTGCTGGTATGGCCATCAAGCGTTGACAAACTAGAATTTAAATAGGATATATTTTCAGTAAAATCTGCGCTCCCTAATTTTTAAAAGTGATTAGGTAGTTTAAAAATTTCCTATTGCCCCTGTACTTAAATATATATTGCACCAATATTAAGTAACTGATATCTTGCTGGCGCTGTACGTGTTAAAAAGTATAAAAATTGTCCAAAGACCAGTCGAATTAAAAAAAAATCAAAGTGAACCGAAGATTAAAAATTCAATGCCTAGGCCGCGACGCCCTTCGACTTGATGTTTAAGATTTGATGGTTCTGTTGGCGTTTGTCCATTTTCACTTTTTTCGTCGTAAAAAGTCACTCTACGTCGACGGCGATATCTTCTAAAAGATAAATCAGAATAATAATTTCCACAATATTTTAAATTACTCACTTCTTATAGTCAGTGAGTCAGAAGTTAACGTTTATTATTTAATGGTACCACCATAGTTAACAAATTGATAAGGAGGTGCCATAAAACATATTATTGGATTCAGCGATCACATTGGGTGCGTTTATCAATGGGTTTGTATTATAACTCCAGAGATTAAGTTAATCTCATCCTACGCTTTTTCCGTTCAGTCTGTTTGTAAAAAGAACAGTCCTTGGAAGTTGTTTTATAAAACATTTTTTGTTTTTTTTATAAAACTTAGAGTCGTCTTACTAGAAGTTCATTTTAAATTGTATGTAAAGTGTTTCTTCAACAGAAATCGTCTACAAGTACCTGCTGGACAGACCGTATAGAGGTTCCACCCGGGAGGCTCGTATAAGTATCCCAAACAACTACCTACAATCAAATATCTTAGTTATTCCTAATATTTTTTGCTCTTCAGCTCAACCAGGACAAATAACCGAGGAGGATTCAGCAGATATGCCCCTGAATCTGCTTCCACAACTCAGGACAATAGTTGTAATAAAAAAAAACGTATAGAAACATTATGTTTGAGATCAAGAGAGAGGTTCAACTGAGTTTATCTGCAGGATGTTAACATAGTTAGCGAAACGTACAGAGTATTAAAAATTTAAATGGTGGTGCGAGGATATTCTTCAACTTTATTGACGTGATGTATTGTGAGCCTGATGGTGGCTAAGATTCGCCGAAACTAGTCGTCACCTCAACTTTTACCTTTTAACAAATATTTTAAATTGTGGTACTTAACGTCGAGTTTTACTATATCTTATCGGTTGACCACAATTGAGATCGTGGATAACGGTAATTGTCAAATTTTAATATTTGGAAAAATTTCGAGTACGGTTCCATAATATTTAAATTTGTTTTGATCTCAAATTTTCTTTAATACCTCTAATAAATATCAGGTGAAGAGTGAAAACAAGTACAAAGTATCGTTTCATACATCAAGAAAAAGTACAGTGATGCAGCAAAGTTATGCTACACTAAACGGATTCATTAATTTTGGAGATTTTAACAAACAACTTTTACGATGACATAAAATAAAATATTTAATACTTTCGATACAATAATGCGAATATCCACAGCACTTCAAATGGTAAATGAGGTTCACAAATGGGGTTCACACGAGAAATTTTTTTTTGATTTTATCGAAAAATGTTATTTTGGTTAAAAACTTTTGTTTACTCTCAAACCTCTTAAAATTAAAAAACATCATTTTTTACTATTACTGGTTTATTTTATAGTCAGTTTCCGATGAAACCCTATAAACTTTTGCAGTTAAAAACTTAAACAATAATAATTTAAAAATTTCAATAATTAAATCTATTTCTATGTACCTATTTTTCGAAATGAAATCATAGCCAGCTCCTGGACTATACTTTGCATGGCTATCGTACTGATTAATAAAAATAGTCTATTTGAGATAAACAATTTTATATTAAATTTAGCTTTCTGCACTCTTCCTGTATATAAACTTTAACTATGCAAAATCTCACACTTCTCCGTTTGAGCATTACGCTTAAAAAGCGGTCAGAAGTTTTAACTTTGCTTATTATTATTATAGAATAATGGGATCCTTTTAAATTGTTGATGATTTTTCTCAATTGGGAAATGAAAAATCATAAACTTTTACAAATAAACTATAAATAATTATAAAAATTTTGACTGCCCTGCTATAATTTTATTACTGGAAATAACGTAATAAAAGATACTCATTGTAATTATAATACTGCTAATTAAATGTTACTAAAATTATAGTCGAAAATCTCTTGTGTCGATCCCCAATTGGTATTCTTGCAGACATATAATTGTTAAGATAAAATTTCAAAAGTAGACAGAACATATTTTTATTTGGACTTAATACATATTTTTGAAAGTCAAAGTTATTACTCCGATAAAGAAAAATAATATTTATCAACAAGAATAATTTCATTTAACATTATTATATTTGATAAATTGCAAAAACATTTAAATCTACATATTGAGTCTTTTAAAAACCAATTTTCTGACTAAAAGCTAAAATTAAGCAGATATATTATTATTATTTACAAATTACATTACGAAGTAACAGTGAAATCACTATCATTAGAAGCTTTGCTAATATTTTGCTGTAAACTTTCTGTGTCTGTATCCAACATTTCTAAAATTTTATTTGTCTTTGATTGATTTTCGTCAACATCGGTATTTTCTTCAATGCGTTGATTCGAATAGTCAGTTGGTAATATTTCTTCACCAAAATGTTTATTTTCTGCATTTAAGACTTGCTTATCATCATCTAAGTTCCCTTTATTTGAATCATCTTGTATTGGTAGACCATTTCCATCGTACTTTTGGTTATTTTGATCATATTCTCCATATTGTTTTACAACTTGGCCATTTTCGTCATACTGTTGAACAAGTTGTCCTTGTTCATCATAGTGTACCCGCTGACCACTTTCATCAAAATATATCGGTTGTCCATTTTCGTCATATTGTATTGGTTGTCCTTGTTCATCATATTGTAATGGTTGTCCTTGTTCATCATATTGTATTGGTTGTCCTTGTTCATCATATTGTATTGGTTGTCCTTGTTCATCATAATGTACCTGCTGACCACTTTCGTCAAAATAAATCGGTTGGCCATTTTCATCATACTGAAATGCTTGACCGTTTTGGTCATACTGAATTGGTTGACCATTTTGATCATACTGAATTGGTTGACCGTTTTGATCATACTGAATTGGTTGACCGTTTTGATCATATTGAATTGGTTGACCATTTTGATCATACTGAATTGGTTGGCCTTGTTCGTCATAATGTATAGGCTGACCATTTTCATCATATTGTACCATATTTTCGTCATATTGAATTACTTGACCGTTTTCGTCATATTGAATGATTTGTCCATTTTCATCATACTGAATTTCATTATTCTGAATAGCTTCTCCCTGTTGATATTGATTTTCGCTATACTGAATAGGTTGTTCAATATTGTCAGAGACAATTATTTGCTCCGTTTTGCCATTTTCATTAACATCTTCCAATTTAGGTTTTAATTCTTTTTCTATTATAAAAGTTTCACCTGTTTCTTCATTTTTAATATCATTCAAATTCATATTTAATTCTTGATCTATAACTTCAGGCAAAGTAACTTCATCTACTTCTTTTATTAATAAATTATTATTTTGAGAGTAAGACTCATCATTTTTAGGAACATTCGACAAATGTTCTGTAATAACTGTTAATTGTTCATTTTGTTTTATATCATCATCTAAAACTGTTGATTGCGTTTCTTGTTTTTCATTATCATTAGTATTTACTTTATCCTGAGTCAACACGGCATTATATTCATCATTAAAATGTTCACCACTATTTTTAATTTCTACAAAATCGTCAGTTTCAGTTGTAGTAAGATGACTCTTTTTTTTATTATTTAATTTATCCAAACTAGGAGGTTTAATATCGCTTTCAAACAAATTCATTCTTTCCAATACTTTATCATCATTGTTGAATCTTTCAAGATTTTGTTCATTATTTTTTTCGTTACCAGGTACATAACCTATCTCATGAGTATCTTCAATAAATGTGCGTTTTTCTTTTTCTTTTATATCGTTTTCAATTTTATTTAACTGATGACTCGAATTGATTAATTCTTTATTTACTTTTGTAACATCCATATTTTGTTTATAATCATCACTACTATCTACTTGTTGCAAATGTGAGTGTTTTGGCAAATATTCTTCATCATCTTCAATACTTGATTTTGTAGATTCGTTATTCTCAAAAGAAACTTTAACATTTGTTGAATTTGTATATTTTTGTTCATTTTCCTGGTCCTTACTGTAATGACGATTATATATTGAATTCATAATATCTTCAGCTATTGATTGCGCTTTAGTGGAATCAAATCTATTATTTAATCTGTCTTTGAGAACATCCAACTTCTCCAATTGGGCACTTTCAAGTTTCCTCTTTTCTATAAGTTCTTTACATCTTTGTGAGGATATACTTTCTAAGTACCTATCAAGAATTTCCATTTTTTCTTCATTTAATTTCTGTTCGTCTGTTTCAAAAAGTTCATCACTTGGATTTAAATTTTGAGATGATTCTTTAGGCAATGAATCAACCAATTTTGGTTCCGAAACTCGATGTAAGTAACTCTGATACTGTCTTCGCAAACTTTTAAATCGTTCCGTTTTCGATGTAAGCATGTCAATTCGTGTTTCTATTCTCTCCAAAGTCCTAACGATTTTCTCATTACGTTCTTGACGTTTTCTATCTTCTTCCAAAAATGTTTTGTACTGTGATCGGAGTCTTCTATAATATACCTGTTCCCTAAAAACACATGATACTATTAGATATTATATATAACTTTTAATTACTGGGAGAAGTATTTAATAACACATATACAGGATATTTTTTATTGTAATCTTAGAAAAACGATATAGACAAAATTCAGAATTAAATAGGAAAGACCAATTTTGATATTGTTTTGTTATAACACTTTTATTTTAAAAATGCTAAATCAAGTTTTTGATTCGTGTCAAATTCTCTAAATATTTCATCTATTCAGAACCACCGTTAATTTCATTTGTTTAAATATGGACTATTATGTGTTAAAAAGTTTAAAAAAATCGATTTATTGATGTAACTTAGTTTGAATTGATTTTATATATAAGATATAGATTGTAGAATATATTAAACAATACATTACTTAATCCTCCGAGTATATAATTTTTAAATATGTAGATAGAAACTTGAGTAATTGTATATTATTTATAAAAAGAAATTAAAAAAATTAATCGCACATTTCAGAAAAATAACTCTACGCAAGTTTCAAGAAATAGTAAAAAAAATGTTTAAAATTAGTTTGTTTTCAAGATGTTTTAGATATGATATGTCACATTGAAAAAGCAACATTAAAAACTATTAATTGTATAAATAAGAATGTCAGAGAAACTCAAAAGTTACGCGAGAAAGGATCACCCTATATAATCTATTATCAATGAATTTATCCAGTAGGAACGAATTTATTGGTTTTATATTAATGGTTGATTCAGTATTTTGTGCTTTATTTAATAAGGAATACACTATTTACCCTTGCATAAATCCTTACTTAATTCTATTAAAATTAATATTTTTTGATGACGAACTGGTTGACGACGGTGGCCAATCGGCGGTGGCGAATTGTCCCATCCCTTCAAACCGTGTACCTGATACATTTTTTTTTATGTAGCTTAGACTATACGTTGAAAGAAGCATTAATAACTTGCTAAGCATAAAATTTTCAGCAGTGAAATTTTGGTACTAGAGAAATCCATCAAAGATAGTCGATTAAATAGGACAAAACGCCGGTTATTCAGCATTTTGGTAAATATTTTCTCCAATGATTTGTAAACATTATGAATACTTACGGATGAAATAATTTGGTTTTAAAATAAAAAAAACAAGTTCAAAAAGTTAAACTTTTGGTTCAGTAGATAGTGCAAAAAAATTGTTTTTATAAACAAAACAGAAATATATAGTGTTTGTCACTTTAATCTAGATTCAGAAACAAATCATTCCAATATTTAAAACAATATTTTATCTATATACTGTCCATAGTTTTGCAGATAATATTTTGGAATGTAACTCTGTATATTATAATTTATATGTTCCTTCTTGTGACAATACTGAACGCACATTACAGATAATTAGACAATAAATGTCACTTGATTCTTGCCACAATGACCTATTATCTATTAAGTAAAAATTGGAAAACGAATAAAATGTTTTCAAAAGATATAAGGAAAATACAGAGGAAAATTTTAATAAATCCTACAATAACAATATTCGATAAATATCTGCCAGTATGGAAGACAAACAGTACACAAATTCTAATCAGACAATTTAAGATCCTACAGAAAACGATTCAAGGAATGTCCCGATATAAAATAATTAGAATTTTGTAACAAAAGATCGTTAATTTAATGTTACAAGTTTTTTGTTTGATATTTCGTATTGTCTTGTAATTTTTTTCAAACTATTTTTTTGATTATTTATTATAATTAAAAATAAGTGTCAAACAATAAATAAAAATTGAACTTACTCGTCTCTAGATTTTTGCATCATTTCATTAAACTTCATTTCCAGTTTCATCCGCTCCTCCTCGCTGAAAAAAAATACGAATTTGGTACAGGTCGGCAAATTTATTTTGGCGCCTGTACTCTCATAGAAAAATTTGCCGATCTGTACGTTTGAGAGGAAAAAAGAAATGAGAAATATATAATTTCTTGAAGGTGATCAAGTGTTGAAAAATAGTCTCGCATAAACGGAATAAAGAATAACAAATATTTATTTGGTTCTGTTTGATAAATTAATGTGACGTAGATTGCAGAAAGACCAAAGAGGCAAAAAATCGATGTATGTATGCCCCATCGCGTCCCTAAAAAATTGGTTAATCGAATTAAAAGGGCTTGAAGTTATAGGGTTGCTTGAGAAAGGCTAAATACTATCTGCATTTTTTTCTTCGGCGCTTCCTCTAAAATATCGTGAAGCGCTCTTAGATCTATTTCTTCAGTCTAGTCCACGCCACTTTATTACTTTAAATTGACAAAATTTTATGCTAACTACTAAACGGTCACGTCTGCTTTTTTAATTGAATAAATAATAAAAAGCAACCTTGAAATTTCCCCTTTTTAACCAATACAAACATTACCAAGTACAAAACATAATGTAATATCTTACCTTTTCCTTAATTTTTCCTGCAATTCAATAAACCTCTCGTAGTATTCTGCCATTCTAGCATTTACTGTCAAATCCATTTTAATGTAAAAATGAAAAATTTAAAAAAATAGCACGTGTCAGTCTGTAACAACCCTTGTCAGTTCACCACTCGATGCAAACAAATTGGAACTGCCGCTCTCAAGTTTATGATCGTTTGTGACGCAATACACTATGCAGGCGCGACGTAATATGAGTTGTATAACTGTAGGGTCTATCTTTATTTCTAATCAGTTTCCAGACACATTACCAATCCAATTATTTTCCAAGAGTAAGTGCAATTATCAGATGGTTTAATCAGTTAAATTGCAGTTGATAATTTACACGCACGCAAAATTTATTGGATCCCGCCAAGAACTTTAGACATTTTTATATACATTCGCCATGTGAGTTCGAAGTGAATGATAGCTTTTCAAAAATATTCTAAACACGAAAGGTTAGGTGGAGAAAGATGCGACTTGGAATATTTGCAAACGAAATTTCTTCATAACAAGGACACACGCGATATTGTAGTAACGGTACCAGGATAATAAGGATACGAACTTGACCTTTCATCAAAAAATAAACTGTAAATAAAATAAAATTTACATTGAAAAACTTAATCACTTTTAAATATTTTTTTTTATTTGCCTCAATCAACAATGGGAATTAAGTCCTTTAATTGTCACTCGTTAAGAATGAAAATTACTGAAAATTTGAAACGTACAGAAATTAATTGGTAAGTAACGGTTACGTTTATATTACAAGTAAGTGTTATTTAAGAGTTTTTTTACAATTTAACATTGATGCTCAGGTGTATATTCCTGTGGGGTTTCTTCGTTTTTTTTTATTTTTATACCTTTGGTATTATTTAAATTAAAGCAGGGTTCGAAGGATATTATCAACTGATATATTATAAATCATAATATAGTAATAAGAAAATTTAATATAAAGTAGTCAGATGTCATTTATAAGATTATCAATCCTGGCTAATTTTGGCAATTTTGAATAATGAAATTAATCTAGTGAGATAAAAAAACAGATTTGTCAATTTAGAATTTTTGAATTGGAAAAAATGAAACAATTTTGTTATTTAATATTTAAATGTTAAATGAAACAGATATTATAAATTGATATAAAAAAAATTAAATAATTTATACAAAACAAAGGTGAGAAATATTATTTATAAATCGAGAAATTAAAGAATAAACCAGAAATTTTCGAATAATTTTTAACGATTTTCTAAATAGTTTTGCAATGATTAAAATTCTTGTAATTTTTAATTAATCGAATAATTTTACATTTTTTTGAAATACTCGATCTACTTTTGAAATTATCGAATTTCTAGACATTTTTATTTTTTTTTTTTAATTCTGGAATTTTTTGATATATTTTTGAAATTATCAAATAATTTTTTAACATTTTTTGAAATATTTTTGAAATGGTTAAAATTCTTGTGATTTTTGAAATATTTTAAATTAATCGAATAATTTTACATTTTTTTGAAATTCTCGATATACTTTTGTAGGCATATTTTTTTTTAAATTTTGGAATTTTTTGATATATTTTAGAAATTTTTGAATGCAAAATTTCAAATTATTGATATATTTTTGAAATTTTCGATATACTTTTGATATTACCGAATTTCTAGACATTTTTACTTATTCTTTTTAAATTTTGGACTTTTTTGATATATTTTCCAAATTTTTGAAATTCTTAAAACTCACTTATGTTTTTAATTTTTTACATTTATTACAATCAAGTTTAAATTGATTCAAAATTCAAGTAATTCCAAAATGTTTTAATGTATTTTTCAATATTTTTGCCACTAGAGCGTTCAGCGCTGCAAAAATTTTGCCCGCACTTAAAGGGTTAATTGCAATCCGACACTAGATTTAACTAATTCCAGGAATAAAGAAAAATAAATTACGCATTTCAAATAAGAACAAAACAAAAATAAATAACTGCAATAAAATTAAAAAAAATACAACTTTTACTAATACATACAAACCGACACTAAAAAGTATAAATATTGTAACGAGGAACGTGGCCGGCCCTGTCTGATGGAATGTACTCAGAATATTAGTTGTTTCTTAAAACGAAATCTTATCTTATAGCTTTATTTACTATAGAAAAAATAATATATGGTTTTAAACAGATCCAAAAAATTTACTGAAATCTAGTAAATAACGGTCCCGTGATGTTGTCAAATAGATCTCGTTAAATTTCCAATGAAAATAAATACGAGAAGGAAACTTAAAAAATAAGCTGCTCAAAATCTGAGCTCGCGTAATATTCGGTAAGACAATTCCATGAATAGAAAGCTCAATTCAATTAAACTTTATTTAACAAACTAAAAGAACAATAAGTAGAGGAATAATGTATAGAAAGAATAATTGTTAAAATTACAATACGCTTGATAAACGAACGTAAATGCTAGCGTTACCTTTATAATATTAAACAAAAGTTTCGAGTTATTATCAAATGACCAGAATTTTAATGGCATTAAAATAAAATTCTAAACTATTTAAATCTTATTAGTCTTTTTTTGAAAAAAATGTATTAAAAACATTTATGTATTTACCATTTTAACATAGTCTTGGTGAAATTTGGTTAGCTACTTCTTTTTTATTAGCTATTCTCGATCCGAATTGAAGTGCTCTTTTCTTTAAGCAAGCTGCATTTTTTAATCCTAAATGATATGCTAAAGTTCTAAGAAGAATTTTATCACCAAACCCGTGTGGTAATTTATCAGTAGGTAATGATCTACAAATAAAAAAGATGAAAACAAGAATAAAATAATCGAGCTTCAGTTATACTTTTCCCAACATTGTAAACTGTAGACAAAGTTTGCTACTTTCTCATCTAGATATGGTGTGCGCAACTGCCTGCCGTGATCTGAAACAACTCGATCATCTCTAGCAAGATTCCTGTAAGGCAAATTTTGCCAATCATCTTTTAAAATATTATGTAATCCTAACCAAGATTCTCTTTTGAAAGCAGCTCTATGTTTTGTGTAACCTCCAAATAATTCATCAGCACCCATACCAACTAATAAAACCTAAATTTTAACAAGTCAGAATCGTTTATAATATATGGAAAAACTCTACTTACTCTACAATGTGAATCATCCTTTCCTTTACTAGCAAACCATAGAGCACAACCTAAGCTGTCATCAAGTACACTTTTTAAAGGATAAATTAAGTCTGCTATATGGTTATCTCTTTTTTCATCTAATTCTTTTTTACTAACGTTTATTTCTTTAAATCGCCATATCCTGTCTGGACACAATATTTTTAGTTCTTCTAATGTTTTTAAACCTGTTAAAACGCAATAATAATATTAATAATAAAGAGGTATTAACTATTAGTTTTTTTTTTTTTTGAAAATTCTAAAAGCATCTCTTGGGAAATAAATCCCTTTTTTACAAATTGGATTTTATTTTTGAAGTTTCAGGTCTAACCAGAAAAAAAATACATATTATATGTAACAAATTATGATTTTAAATTACTAATAGAATAAGAATAAATAGATTCTTGTAATAAAAATAAAGCTGGAACATAATAAATGAGATGAGAGGAAAATTAAGAAAATTGTTAGTACAGCTCTGGAACCTAAATAATTAAATATTTTCTTTTGTACAATAGTATAACAAATATACAAGGTGTTTCATTGGTAAACGCACATACGACAAGAGATCGAGGTCATCTAGGGGGTCTTAAATATCTAATTTTTAGAATTAAATGCGGAACTAAAAAAAGATACAGATCAACTCATATTTTTTGTCTCTCTTTAAATTTTCAAACGGATTTTAAGAATTTTGATATACATTATGTTATTTTGTGAATACAAGAAATTGTTAATTTTTCGTGAAGCCGAACCTGGATTCTACAAAGATTAATATGTCAATCGATTTTTCAATTGAATTAAAATGTGTGCCGAATATAAAAAAATATACCGGGTGGTTCGTAAAACGCACTGTATCTTCGTTATAAAGGTTGTCAGACCCATTAAATATGGGTTTAGGACCACCTCGATGACATCTATCCATTTTTAGCGGATGTCTGTTTACCAATGAAACACCCTGTATAACAAAATCATTAGTAATAAAAATTATCTTAGAAACCTCAATATTAGGGTAAATAATAGTTTTACGATCCCCCCTCTCCGTTTCTTCCGAATAGACATATTCTACACATATGTTGAAACGTAGTTGAGTAAAGAAAGTACTATGCTTATATTTTTCCTGTCGAAATTTGTCCTCGCCTCAAGACTGACAAAAAAGATTCCCTGACATAATTGTAAACTTTAAATGGCAATTTTCCACAACAATTTTGGACAATATCTCGAATCCTATTAAATTGAAAGAAAATGCATAAAAGCTTGAAATTTTTCGATATTGCCCTGTTTTCGAGATTTTCGGAAGGTAAGTTCGAGAAATTAATTTTTTTGTGGAAAATAGTTTAAATAAGACTTATTCAGCTATTTAATTCCTTCATTTCAGTATTTTTGTTTTCCAAATATCTTTCACGGTTTCATAGATATCGATATGTAAAAATGATGGCTTTATCCGAAACCGAACCCGAAAAAACCCACAACAAGTTTTCCGATTATTACCATTTTTAATAGGCTTCATAACAGTATTTCAAGGTATCCTTCCACGAAATTTGAAGAGGTTAGCTCAGAAAATACTACTTGTAGCGTATTTCCTGTGAAACTAAATAAAAAAGTGCAAATATCCGGGAATACCCTGATTACCCATTTCATTCATTTTTTTTTTAATTTAAAATTTATTAATAATAATTTAACAATCTTATAAAATCTTTAACACAACTGATAAATGTTTCTTTTCTTGAGGCCTACGGGCGTCGAATCAAATAAAACTAAGATGATCGTATTCCTTTATATTTCACAAAATTAACTCACATAACAAACATAAAATTACAACCCCTTAACTTACTCCATCTCTCAACAGCTAAAAGAATAATAATCAAAAATTCCAGCTTGAGAAACCCCCTAACCCTCTTCTTCTTTTTCATTCCAGTGTGACCAACCCAAAAAAAAATGATCCAGTGAGCACCTTAAAGTATACAACCACAAACATTGTTGGTTGTCTACCCAAAACCTCTACACTTTTTATCTCAAAATAACTAAAAACGGGTTCATAAAAGTGGAAATATTTCTGAAAATTTGGTACATACCTGTTAATCTATCTGGGGATAAAAATCCAGTTGCTTCATCAAACGAAACATTAAATAAATCAATAGGTTGTTCTTGTTTGACAAACTTGTTAGCTAAAAGGGCCAATATTGAACAATCTACCCCTCCCGAGAACAATATACCAACTGACACATGACTACAGTTAGCTTTATTATGAATACATTTTTTACATAGCTTAGGCTGATTAGATATTCTTCTTCTAACAGCATCTTCTAGTAATTCTAATAAAATAGTTACTTTACTAAACCACTGGGAATCTTCAAGTAAAGTAGCAAAACCATCATTAATATTTAGACTTTGCAATTTGTTCATTAATGCAATTGTATTATTATCAGGTTCTATAAAATTAACTTCTGGTAAAAATTGGTCTGCAATAACTTCAAACTTCTGATTTAAAAACATTTCTAATTCTTCTAGTTTGTAGTTAAAATGCTTATGGTAGGGAAATAACTTAAATCTATTGTTGTTCAGATCCCACGTAAATGTTCCTATAGATGGTAACTCCATAAACTCAAAGTATGTAGTTCTTTTAGCAACACTAGACAAGATTATAGTGTTTTTATTTTTACCTATAAGTAAGCTACGCCTCCCAAACTTATCCCTACCAAAATAAATCTTATTTTTTGATTTATCATAGTAAATAAATGCATATGGTCCCTGTACTTTACCAAGTTCATTATGAATGTTTTCTGTCTCATTTAACATGTTAAAGAAATATTTCGTATCTCCATGCTCTTTTCTAAATTCTTCGGGCATTCCATTAAATATATCTCCATTGTATACAAAAATTGAGTTTTCATTCTTAACAGGTTGTTTTGTTAAAACGTTTCCTTGCAACCAAAGTACACTTGCTGTAAATAATAAGTTTATATTATTTTCGGAGATCCATTTCTCAGAGCCTAAGTGATCGGGACCCCTTCTAGAAATACTATCTTGTAATATATGACACTAGAACAATTAAATAAATGCATGCAGAGATGTACTAAAAAACAATTAGGTATGTACTTACAATATTCGAAATTTCGATATTATTATTATATGGTTCTTTGAAAATAATTAATAAAAATCCGCACATTATTTTGCGATATTTATTTATATTGCCTGGAAAAGAAATAAAATCAAATAACTGAACATGAAATTTTTAAAAATAACCTAATTCTTCTTCTTTTTTTATTGACCTGTATGCGAAGAAGGAAAACCAACGACAGTCACAATGTAAGAACTAAAATTTATTTATCATATAATAATAATATATGTATAAAGAGTTTTAGTATCTCACCTTCTAACAATAAGGCCAATGCTATTTATAAATTAAACTAGTAAAAGAAATAATCTCTTCGCGATTTTTCTAAACTACGGTTTGTTTCCGTCAGCGAAAGTCCGATTCAGTCTACTGCGCGGTTAGCCTTGTAGGAATAGGACAGTAATAAAATTTTTATTTTTTTTAGATTTGCAACATTTATTTGACATTGACAGTTTGGAAAATCTTGACTTCTGTCTGACTCTGACATTCAAACAAATTGTGAGCTAAGAAATGGAAAAGTATCAAAACAAAAAATGATTTGAAGTAGTTTTTTTAGTGCGTGCGTACTTTGTTGGTTAAGTTTTATATTTTGTACAACATGGCATCTGTAAAAGTAGCTGTTAGAGTAAGACCCTTCAATCAAAGGTAATTTCGTATATGGTTGAATGCACAAAAAGTACAATGAACTTTTAAGAAATTGTACATTGCAAGACTAAATTTTTCCAACACATCTAATGAAATATCTTATGGCCCGCTATTTTTAACCGGTTGAAAGTTATATGATTTTGTTACATTTAACAAACTTAATTATGTCCTGGAGCTTTAATACAGCATACTATATTTTTGTGGATATATAACTGTAGCTTCTTTTAGTTATTTGCTATTCTAATTAATATTTTATGGTTTATTTCTAATGGGAAAAATGCTGCTTTTATTAAAAAATGGATCTATTATAATTAGAGATTAATATATCTAAAAGCTACATTAAAAAAAAACATTGAAAGACTCACCAGATGTTTTCATTTAAAAAAACACAATATGTTTTCTTTTAGTTAAATATGTTAGAAAAACATTTCCAGTAAGTACATATTACAAAAATATATTATGTATTTGTGTAATTATTACTCATTTTAAAAACAATCACTTACTAAGACTAGTGGAATAAATGAGTAAATTTTGTACATGTTGCGTACAATATTTTTTAGAATTATTGAAAAATTCTAATGATTATTTTATCCGTTTTTACCTTTTCAAAAACAATTTCACCCCACTTGAATATTTACCCTGAAGATTTAAAGAAACTATTAATTGGAAAGGCAACTGCGAGAAATCCTGTGGATAATTCATGTTTAATTAAGATTGCAACTCATATTCAATCAGTTGAGTTGAAAGCCGTAGTAAACAGTTTAAGGTAACAAGTTCAATTAAACAGCTAATTAGTCATATTTCACATTATTTTAAACTTCTTTTATCCTATTAATATGGGCACTATAGTGAGGTGATCAAATAATTTAGGCCTTATTTCAAAATAAGCTGACAATATGCACAATACATGTTAGCGTGTTAGTATTTGGAGAAAGGTGCATAATATTATCACGTAATATTATCAGTTGACCAAATTTTGATTTTATATCCTGAAAAAATTTGAATACTGAGATATTCATCAATCTTCAAAAGATCGGAGTTATCAATATAATATTTATTATTCTAAACTATACATATTAAAATCATTTTACAATGTGTATCTTAAGCATTTTTACTCTTATTAATTCTTTCTTAAACATTTTTACTATAATTTTTAAACCAAAAGATTTATAATGTCGTTTTTTTGCAGAATCAACTTGCTTTTTCTAAATATTTAAATGTTTATTTTAGGGAGCAGGATATGGATTCAGAATTAATAATTCAAATGATAGGAAAAACAACAGGCATTTTAAACTCAAAAGTAAGGTACATACAATTTTTGTGGAATTTTTATTTTTAAGATAAATTCCAGGCAAACGCAAGAGATGAAAATATTAGATATAAGGAATTCACTTTTGACTACTCCTATTGGTCTTATGATGAGAAATCAAATAACTACGCCTCACAAGAATTGGTTTATAATGACCTAGGAAAAGAAGTTATAGAGTGCGCTTTTGAAGGGTACAATGCTTGTGTCTTTGCATACGGACAAACGGGAAGTGGGAAAACATTTACAATGATGGGTTCACCAGTAAGTTATTTGTTAAAATTAGAAATTGTATAAAACTTTTAAAAAAAGGTATTTCGGCTTAACTGTGTCTCATTTAAATTACTTTAAAATGTTTAGAATTCAGTTGAAACTACATAAGTAATTCATATTTTCTTTTTTCAAAGATGTATTATTTTAGGGTACAAATATATGAAGTAAAATACTATATTACTATTTATTGTATTTTTAAAAATAATTTCGATGTTTTGTTCTCCCTACAATTGCTCACCACTGTGTTATTTGGGATTATGATATCTATTTCTATTGATTTAGGTATTTCTACTTATGGTTTATATGGTTCTTTTCAATTTGTATTTGTTTCTTAAATCTTTGTAGTCGGCGAGAAACAATTTTTCATACACTGTTTTTTTTTAGTAATTTTTGTTTCATATCATTGATAAATAAGGATACCTAAGACTATTCTGTTGGTATATTAAAAATTCTATATATTTATTTTTTATTTGTATCTAAATAGGCGTATTCACCTAATTACAATATAATTATTAGCACTTATAAAAGCAAAGATTTCATACATAAATTTTCAAAAACAAAAACCAAAACACATACAAAAATAATACCTGAATTGTAGAGAATGTAAAAAATATTTTTTCACACTTGGAAATCCTGTGTGAATTTGATTTCCAATCAGATTAGCGACTTTTGATATAAATCTAAATCTGGCATACCTATGCAAATTTTATTTATTTGTTGTTTTGCTTTTTTAGGAAAACCAGGGTCTAATTCCTCGAATATGTAAAGCTCTATTTGAAAAAATGGCAGAAAATTCTAAAAGGGGAACAACTCATAGAGTTCAGGTCAGTTATTTGGAAATATACCAAGAAAAAGTGGCAGATTTATTAAGAGGTAGAGATAGTAATTCTTTAAAAGTGAGAGAACATCCAAAAAAGGGACCTTACGTTCAGGGACTAACTACATGCCTTGTAACTAATTATGGTCACATACATGAATGTATGGAAAGGTAATAAATAAAATTATATATTTTATTATAAAATAATTTGTTAGAAAACAGTAACAAAGTTACCACAAAACTGGATTAACAATTATTGTTCTTCCTAAAAAATATAAATAGCAATTAGAAACTGGGTTCAGAGCCAGGTAATAAAAATTGTGGGAACAAATTCAAACTTTCTTACCAAATGCATATACAAAATTAGGCCTAACTAATTATATTTTTAAATTGTACTTTTCTATTTAAGAAAAGTTGACTTGGTTAAAAATAAAATATTCATTGAATGTGATAAAAATAATATGAGTAAAAACAAGATTAAATATTTTTCTATGTTTTCAAAATATGTTTCTACATATCTTCTATTCTGAAACTTAAATGGAATGTGAATACTATTTAGCTTAATGTATTATGTATTATAGGACAAAAATAAATGATGAGGAATGATTATGTTAAAATGAATTATTTAAATGCAAAACAAAATATTAGTAAACATTTATTGTGCGATTTAGAGGCAAAATTTTTAATTTAAAAGTTATCACTTTTTTTGATTTTAAAATTAATATCAAACTTGTGTTAGATGAAATAAATATTGATTATTGCCCATCAATATTACAAAATATTTAAGATTTAAACGAATTAATATCTAACAAAATACTAATGGGGTAGCTGCTTTAAAAAAAACCATGAAGATTGATCATTTGTTTAAAAAAAATTGTGTATTCGAAGATTCTATCTACATATAATATTTGTCATTTACACAACCAGTCTTATTTTATTTTGCGTAGTGAAAATAATAGTAATAATGTCACTATTATTAAAAACAAGAATGCCCTACTTGCAGTGATACATTTAAACACTTCTATATTATAAATTATTAGACGTCTATGTAGCTGGAATACCCCCTACGGCACTATTTAATGGGACATGCGCAGGATTTATGTGGTAATTTCGGACGCTAATAAAAAATGTTGTGCTCTTTTCTTTTAAAAATTACAAGTGGTTCTGCTGGCTTCAAACCAAGCTGGAATACCACAGGCCAAATATAGTGGAAAATAAAAATAAAAAGTACATTTTTGTTATCTCTGCCAATTTCGGACGCCAATAAAACATGTTTTGCTCTTTTTTTTTAAATAGTAGAATAGGTTTTACTAACCAGGAATTAATAATATACAGTTATAAATTGGTGTTGATTATATATTTTTATAAATTAAAATATGTAGCAGTACTTTATTCTCTTTTTTTACTTTATTTGAATTTTTATTTTGGTCATCGTAGTTAATCCATTTTATATGTTACAACCCCAGTAAGTGGCATTTTTTTATGTTTTTGGACAGCTAATATGTTCAAGAATTTCCTCTAAGGGAATTGAATATTTGTGGTCATTGTGACTTAAATAGGCCACTTCAAATATAATGAAAGTACCTGTAAAAAGTAAACAAACTGATAATTTATAACTGAGAATGAATTTAAAATTACTAATAACTTAATATCGTTAAATTAGGGACAGAAATGTAAATTTTTACATAGGGAGGTTGATGTGTTGCCTAACGATTTACTCTTTCAGAATATTCTTTTAGTTGTTTAATTTGAACTTCCAACGCCCCTATTTTTTTTTTATTTGTGTTAGACATTCTCCTCAGCATTTAAATTTTTCCAAAATACTGGGACTTTGTTTGAATAATCCTCAAGCTAGCCAATTTATTGTTGTATTAATAAGCACTGAAAAAAATAAGTTTTAATCTTTGTTTAATTCAACCTAAAAAATATATAAACATTTAAAATTTAACTCCGTCTAAAGGTATCAGCCCAATTCCAATATTGGATTTTGTTGTTGTATACTTAGCTTATAAGAAGATATCAAAGTATATTTGCTTAATATATTTAAAAGAGACACCCCTGCTTCCTTCAAGGTCAGCATAACATATGATAATTTCTGCTCTGTGTTCGAAACTAGCACTTAAATAGGAGATGTACATAGACATAGACGTAATTATTAGCCACCTTCCTAATGGGTTTATTTACTCTAATTAAAAGTTATTTAAAAAAAATACCAAAAATTTAAAACATTTTATCAAAACGCTGTGTTTAGTTATATCGACGATATCAAGTATTTGTCTTATTCATTCAATAAAAAAAAAATGTTGTTAACCTATACTATTTTTTAAGGGGCAACTCTCATCGCACAACGGCCGCTACTAATATGAATGACGTAAGTAGTAGAAGTCATGCAATTTTTACCATAACTTTTGTTCAAGCGGGATATTGCGACGGAGTTCCCAGCGAGACTGTATCAAAGGTAAGTGCTTTGTTTTACATGAGTACTTTTATGGATAGGTATTACCGTAGAAATTTTTAATCTTGATTGGAGTTTACCTATTTATAATGAAGTTTGACCAAATTCAAGAGTGGATGTTCAACGTTGTAATATATATTTTTAAGAAACTGCTATTATTTGTCAGTTTCTTAGCTTGACCACCGACCTCTTACTACTGGAAGAATAATCATTACAATGTTTTTGACAAATCTATTTCTTGACGGAAAATAAAAATTATAATTTCTTTTTAAGATTCATTTGGTGGATTTGGCTGGTAGTGAAAGGGCAGACGCTACAGGAGCAACTGGACAAAGACTCAAAGAAGGAGCACACATCAATAAATCACTTGTTACTTTAGGTTCTGTGATATCTGCGTTGGCAGAGTTATCCGTTGATCCTAATACCCAAAAGAAATCTATTTTCATACCTTACAGGGATTCCGTCCTTACATGGTTATTGAAAGATAGCCTTGGAGGGAATTCTAAAACAATTATGATTGCTGCAATTAGTCCAGCAGGTAGGTCTTTATTGTTACTATTATAAATTTAGACATAGTCTACAGAAACAGTTGTATTGAAATAAATCTTGCTAAAAAGAGCTTCTCTATTGGTTTTTTTTTTCTTAAAAGAATTGAATGTTTTATGAATTTATTGCCACTAAGAGAAATGAGATTACAAGTTTCAATTTTATTTTTTAGTTGATAAGTTAAAAAAAAAGCTACGTCACTTCTCTTACTCTTCATTTATTTTAAATTGACTATACTGTATCTATACTATTATTAATATTAAAATATTCATTAATTGTCTTATCATATAGATTAAATAGTTTGAACATTTTAACACTCGCCAAAATATTTGAATTATTTCTTAGATTGCAATTACGGCGAAACGTTAAGCACGCTGAGGTATGCGAATAGAGCAAAGAATATCATTAATAAACCCACTGTTAACGAAGATCCAAACGTTAAACTTATAAGGGAACTAAGAGATGAAATTAGTAAACTTAGAGCACTTATGTTCTGTGAACAGAGAAGTGATATGTTAGCGCAACTTCACGAAAAGGAGGCTAGAGAAAAGGTTTGTATTCTTTAATATTTATTTTTTTATCTATTTTACAAATATTCAACATAAAGTACCGTTAGCAATTAATGATCAATAAAATACTCAGCAATGATGTAAAGGTATTTTTAGAAAGGAAAAGTAGTTTACAGTATGTATAGTATGTTGTAAATTTAATTTTCTAAATAAAATCCTTTAATCTATGATTAGATAATGATTGTTATTAATATCTAGTTTGGGCATAATTTAGTAGTGACCTTATTATATATTCATTAGTCGAACTGTGAAAATTTACATGTAAGATGTGTTCTAAATGATAAAAATTAAATCTGCAAACCATTTTAGGTAATTATGATATATTAAATCGAAAATTATGTGCATTAGGAATAAAATTTCGGTAAATCCTAGTCTATGCTTATCAATAAGGCCAATAAACATATCAAAATTATAAAAATTCGAAAATTACAAGTTAAACCATTTTATATAATTTATTGGTATTGCATCTAATTTTAAATAAATCCAAATTATTTCGAAAAATCGTATTTGGATATTTTATTGATTAATTTTACTTGGATCTCTATTATTGGAACATTATATGTGAACACAATATAATTTATTTTAAATATATTGTACTGATATACTAATAAGCAATCCACAAAAAAAAGAGAACCACACATAAAAATAAATTTTAAATCCTGACCACTTCCTCTTCTTTCTCTAACCAGCTTCGCTTATTTACTTCCTCAACCTTTATCCTATCTTTACTTCTTCAAAATTCTTCCCAAATTGCTTCCGTTTCAAAAAAAAAATTATCGTTTTGTATTTTTTTTTTATTTTCAAAATCTTTTGTAAATTTAACAATAGTCCTATAATTTCGCTACTTTTTACAACCTTCTTTTTACATTAACAAATTTCTATATATTATGGTGATACATTTCTTAAAAAAAATTCTGACATCCCTGTTTATTATTTCTTTTTATCTGCGTTTTTTTTCCAAAATAAAATTTTTCTTACTTGATTAATAAAAAAAATTCTTATAATCTTGAAATTTACTTATTACTTAAATTTTCTTTTAACATCATTTCCAATGTTTTATTTTCATAATAATGATAATAATAATAATGATGTGCCAAAAATAAGAATGAGATTCTTTATATTTCACAATTGTTGATTTAGAACATCTTATTCTTTAAAATATCAAACTTTTTTAACAATTAAATTATGTTTATAACATACAAAAAACATAAAATTATTTATGCTATCAAACCTTTTAACAATTAATTTATACAAAAAAGATTATTTCATTACAATATATAAAGATTTAAATTTAAATTAAAAATACAAATTTGTTTATTTAATGCCATACCAGTTACTTTGAAAATTTAGAACTTGACATAATTGTAGCTGTATGTTAGTTTATTAATTATATTATTTGGATGTCCTTTTTGTACTATATCGCATAAATATATTAGAGGAAAATACTATGTGACTTTTAGAAAATATATTTTTCAACCAACTGATATTAAATTATTATTTCTATCAACTAAATTTATTATTAAAATGTATTTTAAACAAATTACAATCATAATAAACTGAACTTTATATTATATAAACCCAAGATTAAAAATCGATTGTTAGTTTTTGGCAATTTGGGATTCTTTGTATAGAGAAATCTGTTTTTGTGTTTTTCCCATATTTTCCGGGTTTCTCACACGACTAATTTAATTAATAATTATTTTAAAATGGATTGCACACGTTCTTTATATCACTATTATTAGACTTTTTGATGCTTTTTAAGATAAATAAATATCAACGATCTGACTTCTCTAAAACAATTTTAAACTTAACATGACTATTATCCTACATTTCTTATCAAAGACTATAGACTGCTAATTCGTTTTAGGAACTAACTGAAGAATGGACTGGAAAGTGGAGAGAAGCACAGGCAATACTTCGGGAACAAAGGGCTTTGGGTTTAAGAAAAGCTGGTCCAGGTGTTGTTTTAGACTCAGATAGACCGCATTTGGTTGCAATTGACGATGATCCATTAACAACTGGTGTCACACTATATCATTTGAAGGTAACATTTATTTACTGTTGTACATATCTTTATTCGGATACGAAATATTTAAAACAATTTTCTTTATGTCACAAAAATTAAATAATACCATAAAACAAAAAAGTACAGTTTGATAAAATCAAAAAATATATTAATATGCTTCAATTCTAATATAAGAAAAAGTAGTAAAAATACTTTCTTATACCAAATTAGGCAAATGTTTGGTCTGGATTCTCTAGTTTTTCTGTTTTTAGTTTTCTTTTTATTAATTTATCATATTCATTGTTTCTTTTCTTGTTTTTTTTTTGTTATTACACTGGCCTGCTAAGCTTAAATGTATCTCCAAAAATGATGAAACTAGCTCCCAAGTATTATTTTTTATTTGAATCTAGTTCCTTATCCATTGCTTTTAGCCATAAATTTTTATTCAGGATATATTAAAATCTTTGAGGATATTTTTGACAAAATTTGTACATTGTTAAGCCATATAAATCTCAACATAGTTTTCTAATTTTACGTTCTTTTTTCCTATCATTTAGTTCATTTTCATCTACTGTTTTAATATTAAAATCTCTATTCTTTTTATTCACATTTTTATACCACAAACTTTTTTTTTCTATCCCACAATCTATAACCATTTAAAGATCCTACTATTATACACTTTTTAACTTTAGGATCAAACTTGATCTCTTTTTTGATTATGAATGTAATTATAAATTTAAGTTCCAAATACCCTTAATATTTGTTTTTAGGAAGGAAAAACTACAATAGGAACTGAAGAGTCGGACGTCAAACAAGATATAGAATTGAGGGGTACGGGGATGGAACCGCATCATTGCACCATCACGTTCGAAAACGGAATTGCTACACTAATCCCTCATCCAGGAGCGCATGTTATGCTCAATAATGCATTTCTGGAATCGCCAGCACGACTTTCTCAGGGTTGTATTATATTTCTTGGGAAGGCACATGTATTTAGGTGAGTAATTGTTATATTAAATAAAATTAGAAATATTTATTTTTGTAGAATGTTATGAGAACAGAATAAAAAATAAATATTACGTTTATTTTTAAATAGCCAAAAAATACTTTTGATATATGAATTTTAAGTCAGGTTTTATTAACCTTTAGTTTGTTTTTATTTTGATTCAATATTTTGAAAGATATCAGTAAAAAAAAGTAGCACTGAAAAGTTTATTTTATGTTATTCAAGAACATGAGTTAATTTTTATAAGTAGGTATCTATAGGTATAAGAGATAATGAAATTTTCTTAGTCAAAACAGTTGTGACACTCTGTATAACATTTACCAGTATTTAACTACCCATCTTTGAAAATTTTTATCTATGCTCATTAATTGTTATCTATATTTATCTACATTATGTGGATATTTATTCAATCGATTCAAACATATATTAACTATAACAAAATGTTTTAGGTTTAACGATCCTGCAGAAGCAGCTGAATTGCGAAAAGGAGAGAAAACTTATAATTTATCAAGATTAAGTCTGCTAAGTTGGTCTACTCCAGATTTGGCTGTTTCCACAGAAAATTTACAAATGTAAGTACTAAGTCATTGTATCTTAAAAAAAGTTTCAATTATTTGAATTTGTGGATTACACATAGTGTTATGGTTATTACAACCTTGACAAGAACAGCTCTAATGAAGTTGTGTTATACTTACTCTCAACTCAAGATAGTTATCAGAATATTTAGAGGAGATTATGTTATTTCATAAGTTTTTTTTTCTGGGACAGTGCGTTAGAGCTATTAGGAAAATTTGTAGACTGATTCCCAGAGCTACAATTGAGTTCTAAACCTCTACACTGATAGTAGGTCCATGTTGTGTTACCATCGCATTAGTCTAGCAAAATCTGGTGGAAACTATCTACCTAATGAAATGTACTCATATCGCAATACTGGAAGCCACTTTAATCTACCAAAATGATTGAAAACTGCTTTGAGACTGGAGGATTCTGGAAATCTGTTTGTATAAATTGACATTAAAATTTTGTCTAAAGCTGCAACATTACTATTGGTGTTAATCAACAACTTCATATTTTAGTTATTGGATAGGAACAATTTAGCTTGTCAAGCATGTAACTTTACATTTATGTTATTAGCAGATACGAATTTTATTTTTACATTTATTATTTATTTGTTAGGAACACTGATGAAGACAAAAATGAAATTAAAGTTGATCTAGAAAATCAAAGGTTTTATTTGGAAAAAGAAAAAGAACTATTTGGAAAAGAGCAAGAGGCTTTTGAGAAACAACAAGAAATGTTTGAAAAAAGAAAACGCAATTTGGAGGAAGCTCAAGCTAAATTAGAAGTAGAGAAAAAAATAGTTCAGAAGGAATTTGCTGAACAGGTAATTTTTAATATTAGATTTTTTTTAATCCTCAAATAAAAGTAAAAGGTAAGATAATTTATAAAAGCTAAATATATCTAATAAAAATTATTTTAGAAATATTGAAAACACCTTTTTTTAATATATATTTAATTAAATTAATGTATTTTACTTTAATTGTGCCTAAATTATAATTTGCATCAATAGTTTCCAATTTTAATATCAAGTATCAATGTATACTCAGCAAAAACTGGTAATATCAATTACAATGTGAATGATAAAGAATTTAATCATTTTTAATCCTTTTCAGAATTTAGACTGCTAGTAAAGCAATTATCTATAAGAATTCTCTGTTATTAGTTATCTCTGAAGTTACACATTTTTCTTGATATAATCTTTTGTGTTCATTACTACTATCAGTATCACGAATTGGATAAGTTACTGCTTCATATGGTGACTTTAATAAAATAGTATGTCTGAATTAAGATTTTTCTCCTGTATTGCTGGGATCTCAAGGACATAATTATTGAATATGAATAAAATGATATGTTTTTGTTTTTATTTAGATTCTTTTCTAGCAAAATAGAGGCAACATTTTCTAAATTCTTTGCATCAAGCCACTTGAATTTACATTTGATTAATAGGAAGTAAAAATCTTTTTTTTTTGATAGTATTTTATGTAGAGTGACTAGCATAGGATACTACTCATAAAAGGAGAGAAAGATTTTGAAAATTGTATATCTGGTGCTTTCATTTCCATTTGTCAATCCCACATTGTTATATATGAAAATATTTTGTTCAATCTAGTCTTACTCTTTGAAATAATAAATAAATAAATTAGAAATATTCTATATTGTGACACTTTATTAATGTTTAATAACACTTATTTTTTAGACCCGTCAATTGCAAGAAGATTGGCGTAATCTAACTGTGCAGCAGCGACAGAAAGAAATTGAATTAGAAACAAAGGAGAAGGAATTAATTCTAAAAAGGGAGAAGTTAGAGAGAGAACGAAAGGCTATTGTATCTGAGGTTAGTATTATTTAATCCATTCATTCATTATTGATATTATTTTGCATCAAGATTTTTAAACACATATATTTTTTACATGAGCTTAATATTTTTCTGAACAAATTTTTTATAGAATTATTTCTTTTGTTATTGCATGTAGCATTTTGTTATCTTTGTAAATTAATGTTATGTAGGGTTTTAATAAGTAAAAAAAAAATATTTATATTCATAAGGCTATCTATATGTCAAATATGATTTAAATTAAGTCAAGTACTACAAGTTTTTTAACTATAGTTGTCAAATTAGACGAAGTTTTGACCATCTTCAGACCTGTAAATTATAAAATATAATCAAATACAGAGATGTTAAACTTATCAAAAAATCAAAGTAAAACTTTTTGTAAAAAACGTATACAGATTGTGAAATATGATAATTTCGCGTCAGGTAGTTGAGTAAAATAAGTGTAGTCACCCGGTGGGTAGAGAGAAATGTTTAAAAAACAACTGACCAGTCAAATCTTTCATTTATTTCTTAATCCGATATGGGTGTATATTCAGTGAATGACCTATATTAAGTGATATATTGATCCTAAACTGCCTAACTTGTTCAAATTAATAGATAATAAAATAATCTGACAAATCATACTGAAAAACGCTTTTTAATTTTTTTTGATAGTAGCTATTGTCTCTTTATGCTTAATATACCTGGAAGAACATGATAAGAACGGAAAATTTAAATTATGTCGCCATATTTTCTGTACATTGAAAGTAAAGATATATGTTTAAAATTATATGTATTTAAAAAAGAGGTAAATTATTATTTTTTATATTGCATTTGAATAATTGAAATAGATTTTCTTAGTTTAAATGTTTATTTTTATTTTTTTTTGTTTTTATTTTCTTAGATAGAATGCGAATGTAGAAACCTAGAGGAAGTTAAGACTGATATTTTAGTAAGGCTAGAAAATGCTTGTCAGTTAGTTTCATCCAATGCTAATGAAATATTGTTCCCCAGTCCGATAGCTAAATCTACCTTTCAGGTAGTTACATTTTTACGCATTTATTTTTTTTTTATACACAAATTTCAAAAACGAGGTAATAATTACTGCCACTATGTTTTAGGAACTGGTGTCAAAATCAAACCAAACACAGTTATCACCTCAAGAAAATGATAGTTTAATAGATATTTTTAACAATGTTTCTGGATCTTCGATTATTAAGGATATAGTTGATAAGCATGTAAGTTTACATATTAGTATGATCTAAAATATCCACAAAAATGAAATTTGAATTATTGTTCTACTAGACTAAATCAAATTCATTAAACCCTATTTTTATTTTATACTTATTCACAGAGAAAAGAACTTGCCGAACTTCAAGCTGAACTAAATAGGAGAGTTAAAACTTTATGCGAAAGACAAAGAAGTGTAGAAATCTTAGATAAAAAAATTGTTGATCTAGTAGATCAACAAAAATCTTTAACCAAAGATGAAAATAAAAGTGATGAATTAGAAAATTTAAAAATGGAATTGTGTAGAAGGACGGAAGAAGAATTAAAGAAGATTGAACAAAAGAAACAAGGGTAAGTAGATTTATAAAATTTTATAGGAACCGATTCCATAATTACAAATAAATTAGTACATTATACTTCTTCTGTGAGGTGTAACTTCTTAAGAAGAAAATTATGTTTAGTTGAGTCCATCCTTCCACTTTTTCCGTTTTAACCTATATCTTTAGTTTTAATTTTTGTAGTTTTTGACTGTGTCATTTAAACTATTTGTTTTCTTTTACCAGTTTGGGAATTAATCTTTTTTGGTATATTCCAAATAAAAAGCCTTAACAATCTCTAGTCTTTAAATTTTTTTGTTACATCCTAGTTTTTTAAATAAAAATTAAAAATTAATAATAAATTTTATCAATTTGCAGATATCAAATTTTGGAAAACTAGAGATTGTAGTTAATTTATTTCTATTTAAGTTTTTGTTAAAATAAAAAACTAATTGAGTTTTATGGTCGGGCGGTTTCCAAAAATATTTTTATTTGAGACCCATGAAAATATCTCCCTATTTCTCGTCTACATATATAATCACGTACTACTTGAATGGACAAATTTATAGTGATTCGGTCAAGGTCTAATTCGCCCTTTTGATTTGATTGGCGATTGGTGATTATTGGCGACGGAGAGACCAAAAAATTTGCCTACGCAAAATCAATGACCAATAAACCACCTTGTCAGGAATTACTGATCAAATTTGCGTAATCTTGTGAATAAAAATACAGTTCAAAAAACAAAATATTAAGTCCAGGACTAAAAAAAATTTGAGTGATAGGATTTTGAAGTTACAAATGCTGTAAATTACCACAGAAAAAATTTACTGCAGATGTTAAAAACTCTCCTTACCACACATTTGGAAATCATTTAAACTGTGCACAAAATTTTCTATTTGGGCTTTGCGAAAAAAGAAGGGAATTATTACACGTACAATTTTTGTTACAGGAATCAAAGAGAGGTTACGTGCAAATTTGTGTTATGTAATAGATGAGGTACCTCTCAAATTTGATAGAACGAAAAGCGGTAAAACAGCCTTAATTTGTATCCCTAAAGCTGTATTAATCTCAGATTCGATACACATCAATCATTTTGTATGATTATCGAAGAAATATTTTCATTGTCATTATCAACCTAAAGTGTTTGTAGTGATATTTTTTTAATAAATTATAAAATTTAGTCTTTTAATAAAAAAAATGTTCATTTTTTTCTAGACTCACACTGAATTTAAAACGAGTTCATTCCGTTGATAGTCCCGATTCTTGTGAAGTAAACTATACAAGTAGTATAGAAACGGTTCCGGAAACCCTTAGCAGTGATACAACTTACCATACTGCTCCCAATACTTGTTCTCCATGTTTTACGGATACTAAGCTTGATCATTTGATGAGTGATAGTGGTGTAGAATTAAGAACTACTTCCAGACCTCAAGATGAGAGTGATATTTCCAGCAATGAAGAAAAGGTACATTTAATTTTTTATAAAAATTTTCGTTCGAAATGAAAACAAAAAAATAGTTTCCATATTATTAAGTAAACGAAAAATATTAATATATTATAAAATACTTCAATAATAATATGGAATCAAACAAGGGTGAGAAGAATTTCAATACGCTCAGGAGAAAAAGTACAACCACAAAAATATTCAACTCGTTTTTTCCAGTTTTACAATCTTTAATTACTCTGTACTGTAACAGCTTGTACTTAGTCCTATCATCAACTGTAGCTCTCTCACTCTGTGCATCTTCTAGGGATCTTTCACATTGTTCTCACTTTAATAATAAACTATTTAGTTTCACCGTTCTTACACTTGAATATAAATCATAAGTGATATCACATCATTTATAAAGTTTCTAAACAACAAATTAGATTCTTACGAAATACCAGTTATATAAAGTGAACGGACCTGTTTCATATTTTTGTGCAGTTTTTGTGCATTTATACTATTTGTTATATTAAAAATTGTGCCAGCTTAATTAAAAGAGAATAACTTTTTTAAATTGCCACCATAATTTTGTGTATTTTATTTGTAAAATCAAAAATTAATTCGATCAAATAGGTTTTTAATAATATATTGTGCTATCTTTCATGTAAAGCTAGCAAAACTTTTAGTAATTATCATGCGATTTTTTTAAAATTACCATCATAATTTTGTGCGTTTTATGTGCAAATTATGTGTGAAATCAAAAATTAATTTGCTTGGTTTTTTTTTGAATAATGAAATAATGAAAATTTGTAAAAAAAATATTCTATCATTAATAGAAGATATATTAAAATATTTCAATTGAAATTAAAATTACTTTCTTTTTAAGTAGATTCTTGTTTTAACTCAGAATTATAATTTTTTTGTCATTTTTTGAACAGCAAAATATCTGGCGCCCACTAGTTTATATACAGCGTGTTTCAAAAGTCTGGAAACGGTCAGGAAATTCAAATACTACGAAAGATAAATTGTCCAAATTCGGGATTTAGTAATGACATGTCTTTTTTCACATTTTCATGCGCTTAAAATTCAAAAACATTCTTATGTTTGTGCTACAGGCGAAAATCTTGAATTTTTTAAAAGCAAATGTGATAAAACAATTTCTAGCCTTATGAAACATCCTGTATATCTTGTTTTACCCATAAACCTTTCACTTTCTATCCTATACGAACTCACCCCAATATAAGAGTGAGTTTTTTTTTTATTTTTCTGATATTTAAAAACCCCTTTTTTTCGCGGAGAGAAAAAAGAGGTAACATTACATCACCTTTTTTTCTTTTTTAAGAATACAGGCTTATCAGTATGTTATATACACAGTGACCATAATCCCCAAAATATTATTTTACTTTTATATAGTGTGTCCAAGAATGGGGTATCCAATAGATGAAAAAATTTAAAATTTTAGTTTTAGCGAAAAATGTCATTCTTGATAAAAAGTTTTGCTTGTTCTGAAATCTAAAATACATTCATCAGATATCAATTTTTTCCAGTAGTATACGAGGTTTGTCAAAAAATATGAATTTTAGTCAAGAGTAAAGTACCGTTAAATTTAACAACATCGAAAAATGTTATTTAAAAAAGTTCTGAATCGATTTCGGCTAATTGACTATCGCGAAAAATGCTGGGATCATTCCAGGTTGTTGATTTAATATCTTGGGCTAAATTTAGACCTATTAAATGTAGTGATTGTACAATCTTTGTTGCTCTCAGATTTAGTTCCCAAAAGCTGCAATATTTGGTATCTGTGGTTACTCAAACTTCCGTCTACAATAACTAGATCTGTTGTTTCATTATTAAAAATTGTATAGTCAATCAGTGTTGGGTAAATCTTATAGGTATATCCTCATTAATGTTTATAAATCCATTAGAAAAAAAATGTGTATTCAAGGTTTAATTTTTGAGTTACATGCCTAAAAAAAATTATATATTAAAGTTACTTTTAAAAATAATTATTGGAATCGTATTGACAAAGCATATATGTACAAAAAATAAGCAGAATTAAAAAAATACTTTAATAACAAGGTGATAGTTATCTATTTCGTTAATTAAATTTAAGGTGTTGGAAATATTGCCCTGTATATATTAAAATATTTGTTAAAAATAACAATTAACTTGTGTATTATTTTAAAAACGTAATAGATTAGGAGCACCAATCATATCAAGCTTTATGTTACATTTATTTCGTTTTTCATATTTGTAATTGCTATTTTTTTTGTGTTTTTTAACTTTTAATTTATCTTCCACATGTTGTGTTTGTTATTAAAAGGTGTTGGTTAGTGACTCACAGTCAACTAGTTCAATAGAAAATCGATCCCCTACGAATAAGAAAAATAGGAGAAGGGACACAGAAATATTTTTAAGAAGATTGTCCCAAAGAATAGCCCAACAAAAACAACTCATTGTACGAAATTTGGATGGAAATTGTTTGAAAATCCATTTAGATAATCAAATAACAGTAAGTATTTTGTTTTCTATTGATCTAAGAATGTGAGCTCTCAATTTTTTATATAGTCTTTTTTCTAAAAAAAATTCTTATTGCTTCTAAAAAGATCTTAGATGTTGAGATACAAAAATAATTAAGATATCGTACACATTTTATTTATGATAATTATATTATACAATCTGCAGAAGGTGTTCAGCAAGTAGACTGTTTAGGTTCTCTAATTTTATTTAATGCTGTTTAACCATTTTTATCTAAATTATCTTCTAAATTAAATTTATCTCCACATTTTGGTTTATTTCTAAATGTGAAATATGTCCAAAAATCACCCCAAGGTAACTTTATTGTTATTTTTCCAGAGTGAAGTATAATTGGTCTGTGGTTCTATTTTTTGTTTGTTTTTTTTATCATTGTTTGCTTATTATTAAGTTCTCATCGTCATTTCTTACTTTATTTTAACATAATTCAAATATAGCTAAGTAATACAGAAATCAAAAAATAGTATATTGGTTTATATAGAGTAAAAGTGACAATTCTGTAAAATTAACGGACGAGCAATAATAGCTAGTTCAGTAATAAAAACAACCACACAAATTTTCATTCTATTTTTCAAAAGTAAATAATGTTGAAAAATATGTTATTAACAAAAGCGTACTAATTATATATTTGTTTTAATAAATAAAGAAGCCCTTAATGGGAGATTGGTTCATAGTTAACTGAACGAAAATCAACAGGTGCTTAAAAAAGTTGAAAACACTTTATTTAATACTAAATATTTTTTGTTTATTAATACTATTAAATAAAGAAAAATATCTTATTCAAGTTCTTCTAACTTTCATTTTAGAAATATATAAGTTTTAAAATCATTGGATTTTATAGGTATTGCAAGAATTACAGCGACAATATATGTCCCTTAAATATGGTGGTAGTTCATCTTTAAGTCCAACAACAGAACATCCCTTACAAGATATTGATAGTCCAAGTCCAATCAGACCATTACATACAGGTTCCACATCTGCTCTATATTCACCAACATTACAGGTAACTAATTTAGGATATTGTTTAGTTTATTCAACAATTAAATATTAAAAAAGGGGAAATATAGCACCACAATAGGCTACTAATGAAGCCATCATTAGGCCTAGAAATTTTTTTGTTAATTGATTCATATTTATTATTATTAATTCGGAGTTTGTTTGCTTTTGACGGTTCTGTTTAACCTAAACAACCTTCAATGAATATAATAATTAATTTTATTTTTAGAATCAGAATCGACTATCGCCTTTGAATCAAAATATGCATAGATCAATGCCTTCTATAAATTTTGGTAAGTAAAATTCTTTAGCTACTGAAATAATTTCTTTAACTCTTGATTTAATAATTAAATGACTTTTAGAATTGTAAATCTGTCAACGATATATTTTTTAATGACGTTTACAGTGTTGGATTAAGAACAAAACGTATTTTAACTTTGGCAAATAAATATTTTATTCACCGTTTATATATACGGCCTTTTTATATAAATAAATATACAGATTTGGCCTGTGCGGGACATAGGGTATTTCATGCAAGAAGCCTAATAAACGATATGCGAGGAATAAGAACAAAGTATGTTGGTATACATACGCCTTTTTAAAAACATTCGTAATTTATCGTAGCGCATCGGATCTACGTCGGCGTTTGGGGAAATATACGGACGGTCTGAGAGTTTATCCGACTTCTGATTATCACTCTACATCTCTACAAGAGATTTGTCTATTGTTTATTGGTACAAGAAGGTGGTTTATTTGAACCCTTATTAATTCATTAAGTTGACATTTTTTACAATATTTTTTAGAATCTACTTTTATTTTTGAGAAATTTTCGGTTGTTTATTATTTTGTTACTTTCTTTTTAAGAATACCTATTTATTTTATTTTCAAAGCCATTATGATTGAAAATTTAAGCATATCCAATAATTCTGAAAATTAGAAAATATTTGGCCCTAACAAATATTTTCTTATTTTAAAACTAACCATAAAGAGCCACAAATACCATCTTCAGCAGTTTATAAATTACTAAATAAATACAATTTAAAGCGAAGTCAGCCGCGAGCACATCGCTCTCATCAACACGTTACCTTAAGAGTAGTGGAAACAGGGTGGAGTCAATGTTTCGTCTTATTTGTCCCCATTGAATAGTTGCATAAATACATTCTTTTTCCTCTCATTATAAATTCCCTATGTTCCTTAAAAATATTACCTGATCTGTATACTAAAATGTTGTGTACATGTATCTGTCTTGCTGCTTAATCGTCAAAATATCACTGACTTGTAGAACAAGTTCACCTTCAAGAGTGCTTTTATTATTAGAATACATATTGCTGATTTCTGGTCTAAATATAGTTGATAACAAGACACTATACTATACATATATATACTGCCCTTCTATTTTTTTTTTATTTTCAGAAACTGATCACGATGCAATAGTGTCCATAACAAGCTTTTGTATTCGTGGAGCTGGTAGTAAAACACACTATGAATATGAAGTTAGGATAAACGCCGTTGATGAAAGATGGACTATTTTAAGAAGATATAACCGATTTAGAGATTTACATATAGCAATGAAAGCCCGTTACAGAGATATAGTAAGTACTAATGTCCTTCAATATCTCGCTACTTTCTATTAGTTACCGCTATCTGTAGACATTATAAATAAAGCCAAACACAGAGCTCAATAGTTGTGAAAATCTTTTATTGGGCATTTCAAAATGTAGAACTAAAAGTTGCTCATAAACGTTTTTTTTTTTTGATAATTTATTTTCACTCATACTCAAACTAGCTTTAATCTTTTTTGGACGATTTAGGTAAAAATGATGCTCCCGTTATAATTCTTTCAGCAATCTCTTTGGCATAAACATGTACTTCCTCAAAATCTGTATGAGTCCTCATTTTCCCAAGGCGATTGTGCACTCATGTATAATATTTTATAAGGAACGACTAAGTAAAATTTCCTAATGAGCATGTAATTTTTTTGTTTATAGGTTTCGTCAATTCCTTTTCCTTCAAAATCTCTTTTTTCTAACACCGAATCTTTGGCACAATCGAGAAAGCGTCAATTGGAGTTTTATTTGCGGAGATTAATCGAGATGTGTAAATGCCATCCATCATGTCCATTAGCTTATGGAGGGCCTATAACCAAAGTTGCCTTGATAAACTTTTCACCCTTTTTCCGAAAAGGGGTTTTTGAAAATGGAAAATACGGAACATCATGATGGGAGATTTTATTTATCTGTTTTTGTACCTTAAGAGTAATTAATATTATGTACATAGTTATATTTTATTTTTCATTGTTAATTTTTTTCACTAAACTAATTATTTATGTTTAAGGTTTACTTGAGCAAAGCTCATATTTATATTTGTAATGCTAAGAGCTAAAAATAGTTATTGTTGGATCCATTTTTTTTTTATGATTCACACTGATATTCTATGTTAAGTAAAGATTTATAAAAATGCTGAATGGTCTTTACAAACTTTGATGTCAAAAGTTTGATTTGGTCTTCATTAATTTGAAGCAGAAAGCCAGTTAAATGGAAATTTAAAGGCTGATTCTTGCAGACAAAGATATTATAATTGATTCTAGTTCTATAGAAATCATCTTCAGAGTTTGCAACGTCTATCATCTTTTTTTTAATCTTTACAATGGACCTAATGTTTTTTTTATTTTTTGTGATAAAATGGAATCCCCCATTTTATCATTTAAATATATAATTTGTGATTTTTATAACTAATCTCAGTGCATATCTTTTTTAATGTAGTAAACTAATATTTATATACAAACGGGATATTTTGGTTGCACATATAATTTAGATTTTAATGTTTTTTTTTAATGACAATCTTATGGAAGAAGACAGTTCATGTTTTTTGATTATAATTATTAGTATTTCCCATTGTTTTATTATAATCTAATGCATATTTAAATTAAATATCGAAAATAAACTCATAAACTGCCTGTTTTTCTAGGTATAAGTAAAAATATTTATTAATTCCCATTATTTATTTTACAGATATTTTTTAATATAATTTTGAATGTTATTTCTTAATAGAATATTTATTAGTTAATAAGCAAAGTGTATGTGATAAACTTAATATAAATCCATGTTGTGATAAAAAAAAACTAATTTTGTTAAAAGTACGTAGTCTATTCTCTAGATCTGCGAGCTATATGTACAAAATATTCTATATGGATAAGTAAATCTTAAATAAACCAGTATTTACGATTTACGAACTAAAAAGTATGGCCAATAAGTTTTCTTGTTTAGAGATTAGACTATAAAAACTTTTTCTGAATTGTAAGGATACTACTTTTGTGCAATGAAGTGTAAAATTAAAATTAAGTTCATTGCGGTGTTTGTTAAAGTCAATATTTTAATTCTTGTACATCAAATTTCATAATTAAACCATTGTTGATAAAGATCAAAATTTTGTTTTACATAACAGTTAAAATAATTCCAATATTTATACCTAAGCAATTTTAATTCCCTCAAAGCTGTGATCACATTAGATTTTGAGTTTTTTCAATATCTTTCAGAACTTTTAAGGATTTTCTAGGATTTTTCAACAATTTTTTACGGTTGTTTGGCAGATTTTTTGCATTTACAGGACATTTCATGAACTTCTAGAATTTTTTATAGATTTTTAAATTATATTTTAAGTATTTTTCAAGATCTTTCAGAACTTTTTTAGAATTTTTCAAGGACTTTCCAAGATTGCTTCATAGATTTTTCAATTACATTTACAGGATTTTTCAAGGGATGTTTAAAGAATTGTAAATGGAAATTTGAAAATGTTTTAAATTTCACTGTTTTTTTATCCAATTTTTTTTTTTATGAAACAATTTTACGTGTTGCTGGTCGAATACTGTAGTTACTACTCTCAATTTCCAATTTTTCCTACAAATGGTGCAATTTCACATCTCCCAACATTTTTGAGTATTCTTTTACTAAAATATTTTAAACGTCTTACTCTGTTTTCCTAATGGAAATCTGGACCTATAACCTATTAATTTTATTATCCATTTTATTCACTGCCAAAAAAGTTAGTTTTAATAGAGAATAAATAATGGTGTATTATTTGAAATAAAATACAAATTTGATAAAATAAAACCCATTTTATTAAAATTTCTTGTATATTAAAAAAATTGACCATAAATCATTAATATATAACATTTGAGTTGTGACTTTATTGGCGACATTTCAGAAAAATACCATTTTTTCCCTTGTACTAATACTTTATAATTATTGAATAAATTTAGTGAGGTCTCTGTTACATGTCCTCAGTCAACTATTGCCTGCCACACACCAACATAGTAAGGCACCAGAAATTTTTATACATTAATTGAATACATTGGAAAAAATGCTATTTTATTATTTTGCAATGATAGGTGGCACTGATATTTATTCAAAACCAACAAACCCAATTTCTGAAACAAAACAAAATTTTTTATTAATAAAAAATGGAAAGAAAAAATGCAATTTGCTGAGTTGTGCAAAAAACACAAGCCGAAAACATTTATGCAAAAATAATCCTAATTGAGTAATAATACTTATGAATGGAATTATGATAAAAAAAACTTCTTAAAGTCAATGATAGATTCCAAAGACTAGAAGCCATACCCGAAGAAAAATTAGACCGGAGTAAATTTTTAATTGATCTGGAACAAAGGTTTTCGTATTCTATGTATAATTCTGAGCAAGTCTTCTTGAAAATCAATTTGGAGTCTTTAAATTTTTCAATTAAGATATTTTTCGAAAGGTTTACTCAATTTGTTTAAAATTATTAAATTCATTTTTTTTGCTAACCACGCATAACTTTATTGTATTTTTGGTTGAGGAATCAGAATTTCAATATTTCCTTACTTATTCACTTTCACCTTCGGAGTCACTTTCTTCCTCTGCATTTTGTAACCAATTAATGAATTCTTTCATTTGCTCGACAAACATCATTTTGCCTTTAACATTGTAGTCCTGTTTGTACCATTTCAAAATGGTCTGTTCTGAGATCACATCTGTCTTATAGAACAACATAATGATTTTCTGAAAGGCCTTCATAAAAGTCATATTCGAATAACAATAGTCTTGGACTTTCAACAAGAGACTCAGTTCAGAACGTGCAGATTCCGTAAACGCAGCAAACAAAGTGGTGTAGTATTTGAGATGCCGAACTGCTTGTTCCGTTACAAGTTCCTACAAAAAAAATACATTTTGTCTCATACAAAATTAATATTAAAGAAGTTTGATAATCAAATTGTAACAACGCTTGATAACATTGAACAAATTAAAGTTGCTCGATGCCAGTATAGGTGTTAAATAATTTATTCCAGTGTATATTGAATTCAATATTTGCTAATTAATTCTGGAATACTACTGGAAATTAGATAAAAAAAAAACACCATCGGTAGATTTATATGTGGTACTGTGAGTCAATTAATGTCATTATCTTCAAAATATTACAGGAGATAGATAGAACAAGTATTAAAAAAAGGCTGCAAGATAATAACTTTATCTTAAGAATTCCAATTAATGACTTTTAAATATTTCAGTTACCTTTTATCACTCAAAAATTATATATGAAATCATTCTACATTTGCAAATAGAAATATTTAAGCTAGAAAAAAAGTTGTAGAACAATTCAAATATTTCATAAATTTGTGTGTATACATTTTTTTACTATTCTTCTCAGTTCTTCGGTATTATTTATTATATAGTTTATATTTAATAATTTATCATCAGTACAATAAAACAGAACTAAAGATACTTTTCTTATTTTTTGTAACATACATACCTCTTTTTTAGACCATTCTGGAATGTCCATAACCGTTGTCCATATAATACAAACTGTTTCGTGTTCTAAAATATTATCCTTCAAAGCAATTTCTTTGATTTCATTAATTATATCACGAAGATTTTTATTTTCTTTGAGGCTATCTGCCAGAAGCACCTGTAGCTCCTTCTTAGCTAACTGTTGGTGCTGATCGTTGTATAATTTGAGTATTTCCTCTAGACCATTGTCCTAAAAAAATAAATAAACACATAAAATATTTATGCGCAATTAATTGAAATAAATTTGCATGGTATGCAAAAAAAAAATATATCTCTGGGTACAGAATTTTCCCAGACATGTGCAATATCGAAAATAACCGTATTATATTAATTTTGTTATAGATAAAATATTACCTGAAAGGCATTGCGAAAGTACAGCTGTGACTGCTTTGTGTCTGGTATGAAACTCGTCAGATGAGATTCAATGTTGGATTTTTTGATTGCGGAATAGAGCGAATTGACACCTTTTTCTTGTCGCCATGCCTTAAAAACGTCAATTAGAAAGTCCAGTGCTAAGTGGTCCTTGACGAGATGAGAATTATTTAAGACAAGTACAGCTGTAAATGGTATGCTGCCATTGGCTATCCAGATGTAGACCATCACAGATAATTTCTTGCGATCAGACGGATGGAAATACTTCACAAACATCAGTATTTTCTTAATTTCGTCCTTGAATAAATAACAAGTACTTTAAAAGTCGTCAATCTGCAGTGAAAAGTATTAACTACTAACAAAATTAACTTTTTTAACTCGTTTTAGAGTACTAAAAGCGTCGACTTTGAAAATGATCCTAAATCAATGGTAGTAAGTTTTTACTTTCCCATGACGAATTAAATGTTTTTTTAACTATTTATCCATGAAATAAAACAATATGTCATGTACCATACTGTGTATTGATTGAAACAACTGTGAAATTCAGCAACTAGTTTCGGCTAACAAACCATCTTCAGGCCCAGAAATATACAATGTTCTCAAGATACGAGAGGATGAAATACAATATACAAATTTACCATATAAAATTAAAATTACAAGTTGAGAAATAGCATAGCTAATATAAATCATTTTTATGCACTAACCATAAGGGGTGGGAGTTAAGGATGAGTATGGACCATGAAAAAATTAAAATGGCTTCTTAGCCGAAACTAGTTGTCGAATTTCAAAATTGTTTCAATCAATATATCGTGTTTTGTTTCAATTTTTTAAGACTAAATATATTCTTAAATGTAAAATTTTTTGTTGAAATAACAATTTCATTACTTGACAATTAAATTCAAGTTATAAGAATTGAAATAAAATATCGAGAATAATTTCTAATACAATTTAATGAATAAGTACTGAATTAATATCAATTTATTAATAGTTAAAAAAGTACATTTATTATTTCCAGAATTCAACAGTCAAAAGTTACTTTTAAATTTTTTCTGTAAAGGAGTTAAGGGAAACGATTTTTATTTACAAGAGAAATTAGCAATTTTTTTTTAAACTTCTTACCAGGCAATGGACACAAGATATATCAGGAGCTGGAGTGGCTATTGGCAAGTGTAATTAAATGTTGAGACAAATCTGGAGAATTATTTTTAATGTTGTTGTTATGCTAAATAATAATTTTTTGCCATACAAAACAACCTTAAGAAAATATGCTTAACTTATGGTGTATTTGCGATTTAAAATTGAAGTGGATTATTTATTTTGTGAGGCATTTATCAGAAATAAAATTTTCCAGCTGCATTCTGAGATGTAGGTTCTTAATGATCAATTAGCTTTTGATCACAACTTATTAGACATTTTCCATCAGCTAAATAAATTGAATTTTAAGTTTTCAAGATAAAACAAAAAATTGATTTTCAATAAAAGATAAAATAATGACATTCAACAACTAATAGTTCAATCTATTCATAATTTGTAAAAAGTAGAGCATGAAAATAAAGTAAAATAAGTCACTGGGAACTGCCAAATAATCAGTGAAACATTTGAAAAAATATTTTAAGCGAGACTAATATGAATTCCTTTTGGATAAAAAATCTATTCATAGTCATTAACATTCCTTGTTTGTATCGATACTGAGATATATTTGTTAAGATAAATAATAGGTATAAAACCGAATATTTTAGTACACTTACCTGGAAAATTTTTTCCAAATATTTATAGCGACGCATTAATTTGATAAACACCTGTTCCCAGTTCTTCATTATTTCCATATTGACTTCGTTCGGTGTATTGAAAATGCATGCCTCTGTTCTATATGGTCCATCACCTTCTTGTGACAATGTACCTCCTGGAACTATATCAAAAATTAATATCGATTATGTAAATTATAAAAAGTAATACCTGAATATTGGAATGTATCTTTTCATTTGCAAATTTTACAATTATTTCAAAATAATAACCTATCTCAGTATTATTTTTATATCAGTTCATGTAACTATTAATTTTGTATAAAAAAAATGTATAAACTATTTTTTACTTACCCAGGATGCCTCCTGCAATGAGTATATCAAAGAGACATTCGCCATATCGACGATAATCTAACTTGTTACCAGCGCTGTCCAAATATCGAGATATAGCTTCAAAATCGTTAGAACATTTATCGAGTCCAGAGATTATTGCATCCCTAAACCCAGTTGGATCATACCTCTCTTTTTCATCTGAAAGAAAAATAAAAGAACTTATAGAATATTACTAATGGGAATACAATAAGAATTTGTTTATTAACATGTACGAGTTTTAGAAATTTAATAGTTACAATTACATTTAGTTTAATTCGCTTGATAAAATTGTTGAGTTTAAAAAAATCTTTCTACTCATTAAAATTCATGAAGGATCGATTGATTTTGATATTTGTCACAGTTGGAGAATTTTCCGCTTTTTTGCCGTTAATTATTTTATTTTTAAAGATAGAAGACAAAGATTTTTTTTATTTTCTACTAATTGGTGAAATGTCATCTTGGTCACGTGGGAGACAATCATTCATGAAGGCACTGTATATTTTTAATACGTTATCGAAATTTTTCGAAAAATTTCAAAATTTGATAATTACCGTTGGTTTTATTAATTTTTAACTTGGATTGATACTTTTATATTTCGGTATAAAAAATCTATTTTTCTTGGTGATTCGTGTAGTGCCTAACGGCATAAAATTATTTTGTTATTTATCGGTTATTAAACGGTCCATAATATTTTAATCTGGTTAAAAAGAACAACAAAATGTATTGAGATATACAGTTTGTCTCATATATCGGCGAAAATAATGCACTTATTAAAGAAACAGGTAGAAGACATCACTTCAAACTTATAATCAATATTTTTCAAACGATTCAAAAATAATTTATATTAAATTTTTAACCGTTGCATTTAAAATCCAGGCCATTTTACAAAGTTGGCAAAAATGCGTATGTGAAATAAAGGCTTAATATCTACATTCTGCGATATAAATGCACAACAAAAAAAGTTTTACTTACAACCAGATTTTACTCATCTTTGGGACAAATCGACAAGACTTCATGCATTTATTTGGCTGTCTCCATTCTGGATATTGTTCACAATAAAGTCTTACAGTCCCCTAATATTACAGCGAGTTTCACCATAGACCATCAACAGATATTCGCGAATTGAAATGAAAAAAAAATTACCGTCAAATTTTAACTGGATCTCACAAAACGTAAATAACGAATTTTTTGTCAGTTTTATTTTCAATTAATTATATTTTTCTCTTTTTGTAACAACGGATATCTTTGGGAAAAAATAAAAAAAAAATATTTGAAATAATATTTCTACTTATAAGTACGCTATTTTCGCAAATACTCCTTAAGGAAATTAAAATAAACCAATGTTCTTATATAGAACAACAAAATATATTCAAAGCAAGTGAGGTGTACATTTAATAATTAATTTCAAGTATTTATATACAGTTTGTCTCACATATACAAAAAACCAGTAATGACAAAATGTGTAGAAAATTTTATGTTCTACAACTTTAATATCATCATCAAAATTCATTATTTTGGTTATTTAAGAAAAATATGAAAAAAAATTACTTTTTGATAAATCTGGCAACGTATAAAAAATATATGTGTAAAACTTTATTGCTATCTTGTTTAGTAATGACGTCAACACTTATAGCAACTGTCACTTCCGGTTGTCTGATTAACACCAAAATCTATGCAGGTCGTCTCCTGGCTACCATAAATATGTATATAAAATTTCATCAAAATCGGTTCGGCCGTTTAGACGCTATCGTGTTCACATACACAGACACACATACATACACATGCTAAAAATTGTAGAAACGGATTCAGGTAACCTCAAAACTTAAAGATTCGTTAAAATCTGGGTATGGCCAAAATATCATGATCTCAATACTTTCCTTCTATACAACTCTGTTGTTCGGAAAGTAAAAAGGAAATAATCTTTCATTTAGCATATAAAAAATTATTTACAATAACAAAATGAGACTTACAATATATCTATGATGAAAACCCATATCAGATATTATTTCAACATGTTTTATTATGATTTGTACTCATGATTTTAACTATACAACATACTCTGATTTAACTTCCTCCTTAGAAAAATTCCCGGAATCGAAACTATCTATTTTACATAGAAGTTATAATTTTGGTATCATAACTTATCTCACTATAGAGTGTAAAAGTAAATATTTATAATGATAACATAAATCTATATAATCCCAATAGAATTTGATTCACTAGATTAAAGTAATCTGATTCATGCGAGAAATATTAAAATTATAAATTCTTTCAAGTCAGCTAAATAAATTTCTTTTAACAAAAATGGAACATCTTTTGCCGAAATATTTCAATAACTTTTTAACATACAGGTTAACATTCATCAACCAAATAGTTATTCGTAATTTGAACATTAAGAATTTCGATTGAAATTTAGAATAAAGAAAATAATTTTCTCAAAATATTGCAACTCTTTTAGTCAGAAAAATTTACCTCTTTTTCTGGTCTTGATGCGTTGACCGGATAGAACTGGTTTTTCTACCTTTTGACTCATACAAAAATTTCTGAAAAAAAAAATTACATTATAATTCTTTTATAAAGTAAGAGATAATGGAAGAACATTATTTCCAATACGTTTAATTTCCAAATTAAATGACAGGAATATTTAAAATTGAAAGTTTTCATTTTTTTTTAATGCCTACTCATCATATGTATAGTTTATTCATTATAAATTGCAAAACACAGGTATGTGAAGAGTAATCAATATTTATTAAATAGGCACTGCATTTATTACCATACATGTGTCCAAATATCAAAGAAAGAATCTGTCCATGGCGTGGGAACAAGTTTTTATGTTTGGCAATTGATTCTGGATAAACTATACCTTTTGTTTGTATGTCTGTTTTTTAAGATTTTAAAAAATTGTAAATTGTGCAAAAAATGCAACCATCAAAGATCAAATGAATCAATCAGATCCATCTAACTTAAAAAATCAAATTTTGTTATAATTATAATTTTTAACATTATCAAAACAAGATACTTTAAAGGTGCACTAAATAAATATTATATGAGTTTTTTTTGTGCTAGACATATTGTTTATTTTCAATAATGATACTAAAAATAGAAACGTCGTTTTTCTTGGCAGTTATCCATTGTTATAAATAATCCTTCAATTCAACAGAAAAAATCATTTAAATTTTCAAAAAGTGCTTTGTGTACACAATTTTAGAAAATCATTCAGAACATACATATACCAAATTTAACTTATATAATGTAACAACGCTTGATAACATTGAACAAATTAAAGTTGCTCGATGCCAGTATAGGTGTTAATTACTTTATTCCAGTGTATATTGAATTTAATATTTACTAATTCATTCTGGAATTACTACTGGAAATAATAATAAATAAAATATAAAACAACAGTTGATTTATATGCAGTGTTGCCATGCTAAATGAATGTGAATTCATTAAACACTAAAAAATGAAAATTCCTAGATAGCATTCAAATATAGCGTCATCATATCATCCTAGTAAATGTGTTAAAAAATTAAAACTGAAATACCTATTGAAACTTTTATCATTTTTAGGAGAATTATCATACTTTTCGTTGAGTTGAACCATTTTTTTTATAGATTTAAACAATAATATAGAATGTATGTTATAATTTATGTACAGCCTTTTCCTCAAATTTTAATAGTTAAGCTATCCACATACATTCCTCTTATTTAAAATAATCTCCCAATTTATAATTTCTTTCCTATCAAGATATGAATATATTTCCAGATAAATGGTCTCAACTAAAACCCATTTTACATAAGTTTCCATAATTTTTCTCTTGTTGATTGTCCAACTCTATCATAATTTAACACACAGACTATTTCGCAGGTCAAAGTGCATAATGTACATTTAATACCAGTTTTTTTCTTTTTCCTTTTTTACTAATAGACTTAAATGATATCAAACCTGATACAAAGAATTTAATACTTTTCCTAAATTAATAAAAAATTATTTCAGATGTAATCAATACCAGACAATAAACATTTTTGTAAATATTGTCTAAAGTGAGAATAACAATTATACATTTTGTAGATTATTACTTTTTAGTTTTTATTAGATATTTTTTAGTTTTTTATTGGTGATAAAGGAAAAACATGACTGATCTCATGGAAATACACAGGGAGTTAAACAGGGATCCATACTAGGACCTTTGTTGTTTATCTTATATATAAATACATTTTGTTATAAAAGAATCATTTACCACTCTTTATGCAGATGATTCAACATTACTGTTTAGTGATAAAGACCCAAATATTCTAAAGGCCAAAATTATGAATGTTTTATTGAAATTTTCTACCTGGTTTAGTGATCAATTCTTAGTATTTAATACAACTAAAACGAATTTCATTCAATTTCATCCTCGCCAATAAAACTTCTTCCCCAAAATTTGATATATTAACAACTCAAACATAACAAAAACAGAAATTGTGAAATTACTGGAAAATTTGGGAAATTTCTGGGAAAATTGTGAAATTTCTGGAAGTATTATTTGATTCAGATTTGTCCTTTAAACCCCACTTTGTGAATCTATCAAAGATGTAAAATTCTAAATTGTTTTCAAATTAGAAAATTTAATGAAAATACTAAATTTAAATTATATTTATTTACTTTGGCTACACTTTTATTTTAATCTGTTCATATGTCTTATTTGATATTATGAGATTAATAAATTCATACAAGATTCTTGTCAGTCACATTATAGCAAATGTCAAGTGATAAATGCAGGGGTTGAATTAAACCAATAAAGAAGATACAATATAAAGAAAATATGAAAAACCTTTACCTACATTCAATGGATTGAGTGTAAAATTTTAGGTGATAAATTACTTAAGCGGAATAATCAAATTCAAACTATAAAAGCTACAATTTTATATCCAAAAGAAAATAAAGAAAAATGTTTCTTAATAGTGACCTACACTAAGCAGAAAAAGTGTAAACTCATGATCAGCTTCCTTCTACCCTACAGAAGATAATAAAGTCAAAAACTACAAGGAAAACAGGAACATGCGTGAAGATCTACTAGAAACAGCTCAGCTAATGATAAATATTTTAAAATTTAAATTTGTATGCCTACATAGGGACACATACTGCAGTAAATATATTAAGCAAAAGTTAATTCCAGTTAAACCTGCAAGATTTAATTTAAAAATCAGAGCACCATTAAAATAAACCTCTGAGTAGAGGTAAAACGGATTAAAATCCAACTAACCTATTATTTGTTGTAGATACATATAAAATAAAACATATTAATTAAGTGGATAGATTACAAAATATCGGAGTAACTAAAAGTATCCAACATGTGCTAGTTGTTTATGAGGTAAATGTAAAACAAAATCAAAGTGTTTAAATCATTTTTTAAAAATAAGGTAGTAAGTTTTTATTTAAAAAGAAGTGCTTTTATACATTTAAATACATTTTTAAATCTGTAGAAGCCGGATTGTATGTCTTTTCGTTATGAAAATGACTGTTGAAAATATTCTTACCCCAATATAATAAAATCATATCTAACATAGTCTTTGGAATTAAAGATAATGTTGACTTAACAAAGGATGAGTCACATTTAGAAAAAGGAAAACATTAAGATAGGTACATAGCTATGTGGCGAATAACGGCACAACAGATCACGAATGCAGGTCAGCGACTTATATACAGCCTTCCATGTCAAATATTGTTAAAAAATATATAATTTGTATATTAATTTCAATTATAAATTGAATCAAAACTAAATTTGGGCGTATTTTCTAGGGAATATTCAAGGTGGAAGCCACCATTTACAAGGTCTTTATTATGAAATTATATCTTACTGAAGCACGAAGCAGCCGCTTAATTTTACGAATTTATCACAACTATATCTTATTATTAATGAAATACAGTTACTAAAAGGACAAAAAGATATGTAACTTACGTGTATACTATTTTTAAAGAAGCACACTTAACGAACAGAATAAGCACACTCTCAGAAAAGAGACTGGTGCTCTGGTTGCGCTGCTGTGATCAAAAACGAAATGGCAGAACCGGAATCGATATGCCTTCGAAACGCGGGAAATTTCAATTTTGATATCTTCAAATTATTTAGCAATGTAAGTTACCACTCCAAAGATTTTACAATAAAGAGAATATAAATTGAAAATACTAATTCTTTAAAAGTACGCACAAGACACTTCAAAACAAAAAGAAATATATGACTGAAATTTTGATAGAAGTACGCTTGATTTATTCTTTCCTTCTTTTTTTTAATATCATTCCATGTCAATTTTGGCAAGATACTTTAGTTACGCCCCCTATCCATATAAAATAAAACTAAAAAAGACCAAAATAATTCAGGAGTACAGCTACTGGCCTTTTGCTTTACAACATATCCAACTACTTAGTGCATTTTTTTTTAATTTAGCTATTAAAAAGTTTGTAATTATCAAAAAAGAATGTACCTACTCTCAAAGATTTTAAAAATGCAAAAATCTAACCTAAATAGAAAAATTAAAATAGACTCTAGGCCTCAACTCTCTACAAAGTCACGAAAACCGTCTCATTAAGTTACAAAAGGCATTAGCAAAAAGAAGAAATATAAAATATTATAGGGTTATGTTTGCTTTGCTATGAATTTTCATCTAATAATCAAAATACAAGAAAGTCGGCTCCCAATTAATTATTAGTTGTATACAATGATTTCAACTTCAAGAACTTTATATAAGGTGGTTGTTAAAGTAAGAAATTAAATTTGGTTAAAAATACTTTTTATCTTAATATCATTTTCTTTTTATTATCAGCAAAAGTTACTTACAAATGCTGTTCGTAATATATCTATTAGACAAAAATCCTACACGCCTATTAATACTGTTGTTATGTTTGTACCACAGCAGGAGGTAAGATCAGTTTTTTTAAGTTCTGAATTATATTTAAATAAATACCTTTCAGGCATGGGTTGTAGAGCGTATGGGAAAATTTCACAGGATACTCGAACCTGGCTTAAATATATTGATTCCTATTGTAGATAAAGTAAAATATGTACAGAGTTTAAAAGAAATAGCAGTAGATATTCCCAAACAAAGTGCTATTACAGCAGATAACGTAACGCTAAATATTGATGGTGTGCTGTACTTAAGAATTATTGATCCATATCTAGCTAGTTATGGAGTAGAAGATCCGGAATTTGCTATAACCCAACTAGCCCAAACCACTATGAGATCAGAATTGGGTAAAATTTCACTAGATAAAGTTTTTCGTGAAAGAGAAACTCTTAATGTCTCAATAGTATATTCAATTAATAAAGCTAGTGAAGCCTGGGGCATGACTTGTCTACGTTATGAAATAAGAGATATTAAATTGCCTCCTAGAGTTCAAGAGGCTATGCAGATGCAAGTAGAAGCTGAAAGAAAAAAACGAGCTGCTATTCTAGAATCTGAAGGAGTTCGTGAAGCAGATATTAATGTTGCTGAAGGTAAAAGAAAGGCGCGCATTTTGGGTTCAGAAGCAGAACGACAAGAACAAATTAATAAAGCTGCTGGTGAAGCAGCTGCAATATTAGCTGTAGCTGAAGCTAGATCCGGTGGGTTAAAACTTGTAGCCGAAGCATTGCAAAAGGATTTAGGACCTAATGCTGCATCATTGAGTATTGCTGAACAATATGTCAGTGCATTTAATAAATTAGCTAGAACAAATAATACATTAATTTTACCAGCTAATACCGGAGATGTTTCTAGTTTAGTCGCACAGGTAAGTCTTATATTAAAGTAATCAATAAATTGAAATCATGTACCACAATAACATATAATTTTAAAAATTAAAGTTGGAGGCAACTAGTTTCAGCTAAGAAGCCATCTTCAGGCCTAGAATAAATACATTGTTTGAAAAAAGATACAAAATACAAATTTTAACTTAACTTACCATAAATACTAATACAAGATATGGATAACCTATTGTTCCTAAAGTGAGGTGGAAACTAGTAAAAAAGCTTACATAGAACATAAAGAAAAATAGTCTTTTTACTTTGCTCAAATTCAGTATAGAATTTCTGAAGGATTAGTTTATATTCAATCATAATACATGGTGAACTATTAATTCAAATATTTCTAGTAATAATATCCAAATACTATTTGGAGAATCTAGTTGTAATAAGGAAACCTCATAGCTCTCTCCTTGCTTCTCCACTAACTATATCTGTATACTATTAGGTGATTGAATTGACGATATATATACCTGTAACACTAAGCGAATTACATTCAGAATACCATCTCTCTTATGAGACATATATACCACTTTTATACTCAGATGTTTGTTTTTAAGCTACTTACCATATCTATGTCTTATGTTTTAATTTTTTTTAATATTTAATCTATACATGAATGTATATAAACACAGCCACCTGTAATGCTGAACAAGGCCATTCTTTTTCAGAAAGGTAATTTATTTAGTGGAAACTATTATTAAATTGAAAATATTTGATGTTATGTAATTTTTTTTCCATTTCAGGCAATGACTATATATTCAACTATAACAAAATCTCAGGAAGTACCTAAACCAACCTTATCATCAAAACCTATTGATAATTTGGCAGAATACTTTAGTGATGAGGAAACTGTTATGCCAAAAAAGAATGTATTACAAGTTGAATCTTTCAAAAAAAAATAAACCAGTATAATTTGTTTTAATATTTCTTATTTCCTTAAATTTCACACATAAAAATAATGTAAACTGCAAAATTTGGCACTATTTAATAACCAAACTCCTATATATATTTTTTTAGATGCATTTTAAAATAGCAACTTTACAAGATGACCATTGTTACCTGTCATAGTTAAAAAATAGAAATCCTGAAAATGTTACAGGGAGCAACACATATATTGCATTTTGGTGGGACTTGCAACAAGTACCATTTTTTAATGGAACTTTATAATAGATTTTAGCGATGTTTTATACCAAAAGATTAGGAATACTATAAATAAATATGTTTGTGTAAAAGACATTAACAAGCAAAATCGATTTTTGAAAATAAGAAACTTATATATAAGGATACACTTAAAAGTTCTATACATTTCAATATTGACAATGTGTAATTTCGTTCTTACTTCTTTTAAGAGTAAAATTTCATATAATCTATGGACGAAATGATGAAAGTTTTGTTCACAGTCATGGAGGGGATTCTAAGTATATATATTTTTTTCATAGAATCCCTTACGAATGTGCTAAAGAAATTTCCAGGGTCCTGGAAAATACAAACTTAGTTCAAAATTTGAATAGTTAAATTGTCTGCGAAAAAATTTAAAGCGCATTTTAATTTAGTTTTTGCGCTCTGTTCAGATATGCAAATGGTTTTTGAAAAATTCAGTATACAGGGTGTTGTTAATCCGGAACTGGATTTTTCTTGTGATTAGGAACTGTCTCATTTGGTTTCTGAATAAGAAATATGTGTACCAAATATCAAAGAAATGTACTGGGTGGTTCGACAGTTATGACCCAGGAAGAAATTAGCAAAATCGATAAAACACCCTGTATCTCGGTTACAAAGGTCATCAGAGTCAATATCTATTTGCTGTATGTACACCATGCATTTAATCAGACACCAGTATAATTATAAAAATATTTATTTCAAAATATAATTTCTATTAACTCGGATTGTTCTATTTGGCATTATAATTAAGGGTAACACAATATAAAAGTATACTTAAATATTAATTAAGGGTACAATTATTTTTAAAGCACTATTTTTTATTAATTAAAGGTCGATCAGAAGCACTGTAAGCCGTGTTATCAAATTGTCTAAGATGTATCTGAAACATATAAAAAAAAATATTGAAATTGAAGTTCTAAACTTATTCAAACAATTAGTTCCGTTATTTACACTAACAACGATTCAACGATATTTAAAAAACGGATTTTTAATTATTTATAATCTATTTTTGTTATTTCCAATCATATTTTCATCAATTTCATTTTAAACAGTATTTATAACTGCTCTATACAACTGAGCATTTTCACATATTGTGAGGAGATTTTTATACCTTAGTTCAATTGTGGATATTAATTAAATGCATAATAAAATTAAAAAATGAAAAATAATCTTGAATTATACCCCTTTAAGACACGTTAATAGATTTTGACTAAACTTGGCACTGAGTTGAGAGCATATTTGTGTACAGACTATATATCAAACTTCGTAAAAACTTTCAAAGTATTTGGTGCAAGAGGTTTTAGAAGAATTAGATGAAGATGAAGCAATAAAAGAGATTAGAATACTTTTATCAGTTGTGAAAAAAACTATAACTAAAATTCCACTTGGGACGTGGTTTTAGAAATTCTTGAAGTAAAAGAAAAGCAGTTTCATTTCAGAATCTTTTAAAGAAACCGAACTATGGATCTAGAAAATTACTGGTTTATGAGACCTTTAGCAACAATGGTGGACTTTGTACAAGTTTAGTATCGCTTAGAAATAATTATGAAAAACTTCTTGCTCAGTCTAAGTTCAAAAATGTATATGTATACAAAATTAAAATTCACGTTTTTTCCGGAATTTTAAATGTAGAAAAAGAAGATCCATTTCTACGTCCTCAAATTAAGCTAAAGTGGAATAATGTGGTTAAAAATCTTTAGGGGATATTAAAATCTGCAGGAATTGAAAGTACTTAAAAATTAGATGAAAGTAGAGACAAAAATATAGATGACTTCTTTATTTTTAGCAACTGTCAAACAGATACTTGTCCATCGGAACACAATGAAAATAATGTTCCAACTTTTAACTTAATTATTTTGGATCTTCTTTAATATCAATATTTGGACTTGGGTAAGATTAGTTGAAGCGTAATATTTTGATGTACATAATTCACTGCTGCTCTATACTTTAATAATTAAGAATACTAATTTTTGTTCAAGTTAATATCTGTGTTTTAGTATCGTTGGCCAATATTGTCCTAACTGAAAAAAAATCTGATGACACAGCTTTTCTAAACCATTAAATAAATATAGAACAATTAAAAAGATTTAACAGTTATTTATTTTATTATCGGTAAGAAATGTGCTTAAAATAAAAAAAAAACATTTGCATTTGACCTTTATAGTCTCAGGTTATCTTGCAGTAATTACACAATTCTCCAATTAATAAAACACCAAAATCACTGTCATATGAGGAACTAAGACAAGCACTTTTATGAAAAAGCATTAAATGGGAATTAAACTACTATTTAAATACGAAATCAAATTTTATTTTGAAGTTTTAGAAAATTTTGACATAACGAATATAGTTTATTTTCTAATTAATATTTGAGTATTGTAATTGGTTTTAAAAATTGTAACTTCTTAATAGAAAAATGGCACTAATAATTTACAAAAAGAAGCGGATCTCTAATGAATGTAGTATCTGGATATATAAATAAATAACTGTCAAATTGTGTCTTCAGGTCAGTATGGTAAATACAAAAATGGAAATGGCAGATACACTTATAAAACCACATACAAGACAAGAAATGGATTTTACGAAAAAGAGGCAGAATCTCAACTATATGAAAAAGAAATATACAAAAAGGGAAATTAAACATGGAACGAAATCATGAGAAAATAGCATCATGAAAATATTTTTTCTGAAAACGTAATTATTTGGATTCTCTAAAAAAAAACATGCACCTATTATAAAATGAAGTTGATTTAGTAAAACTATAAAACAGATTTGATAAAAACACTTTGTGTCACATTTTGCCCATAAAATACGTCACTCAGAATTTTACCTACTTTTTTGATTATCCATATGTTTATTTACAATCTTTTATGTACTTGAGAATGATTTTTTATTATAATGAAAATTTTTTAATAGTTGCAAAGTTAAAATTGTCATATCTCATCACGCTAAGCAATACCCCTCCCTTTCCCTTATTAGCGAACGTATTTTATGAATGGCCCATAAGTTGTTAAAATGTATATGATAATAAAAACTGCTTATCTTGAATATTTCCTGGACAAAATTTAATTTTAAATCAAGTCTCTCCTATTAACAAACCATAAATACCTGTAAATGTAGATTTACTTCTCCACACCGACTTAAGTAAGGAAAATTGCCTCCAGATTTAAGGTGAGCTAACTTGGCACTTGGGTAGCATTTGTAAAGTTCTTCTCGAACTGAGTTTGATAAAGCTGATTCATCATAAACATCTATTATAGTAACTGACATATATCCAAGTTTGTGAACTTCTACGTATCCTCTAAGACAGTTTAGTGTCAATCTGCTTGCTAATTCAGTTTGAGATAAAGTTTCCAACTGAAATAAGAAAAAGGACATACTACGAAGAATTGATATTAGAAAATAGAGTAATTGTTTAGTATTACTTTTTTTATGTACTGAAACTGAAAAAAACGAATAATTTATTTATACAACAATTATTAAAAAAATAAGTTAATAATTACAAATCTTACTTGTTCATGTATTGTTTTTCTTAAATTCCATATTAGTTTAAAGGCAAATATATTTAGGTTAAGAATAGTTTAGACAAAATTTCAATGTTTGAAATTAAACTTAGTTTTTTTTATAACGAATTTTGTGAATTGTTTCAAATTGATATCACAAGAAGGAAATATATACATCATATTTATAAAAATGAAATTTGTTCATAAGTTTTTAAAGGTTATAGCGAAACTGAGAGTTCATATTTCTATATTCAAGTTATCTAAATTTCACTATTCTTTTAGTACTTACTCTTTCTACCATAAAATCTATAGCTTCTACCATTTCTGGATCAACTTTTGAAGAGCCAAAATTGCCCATTATCATTTTTTTGAGTACTAAAGCAGGTAGTATCCAAAAGATAGCAGCTGAATCATGATTGTTAAATATGGATGTATCCGTAAAGGTATTGCATAATATTAAGGAAGCCACTCGAGGACAATTAGCTGAATATTCAGCAAATTTTTGTGCCAAATAACCACCTACAATTTTTTTTTAACATAATAAACAACCATTTCAGATCATTAATTTTTTTATTTACGAAAAGAAATTATTTCGCAAACGCTTTTACATTTAACATATATAAATTACAAAAATAATTGACATCAAAATACAGTATACACCTTGTATTTTAATATGGGATAATATAGTACATTGTGTCACAAGTGTAGAAAATGAGCTTTACTAATAGTGAAAAACTACAAAATCGTGTTGTTATGACTTAGCAGCCCAAAGGACAATAAACATTACTTTTGGTCTTATTTTTAGAGTTCATACGATCCATTTTCACATATTGGTGAAAAAAATTATATTCTAATGAGAAACATTTTTCATAGCGATAGGAAAGCGAAAAACTGTGCAAAAAATCTTGTTATTAAATATGATCCACTAATTAAGTAAATATTTTCGTCAAAGAAATTGAGCTGAATTAAAGTGAATTGAATATCACAAAATTTGAATAACAAGACTTGTAACCTAAACAATGCACACTGTCACACATTAAATATTCTAAAAATTCCAAAAAAACATTTTTTGTATAATTAATACTTGAAATGAGAAAGTTAATAAATGTGAATTCCAAAAGATTATCTCTAAATGATGTACCACACAGTATATACTATTGTTGTTAAATTGAATGGGAATGGGGACTAGTTTCGGCAATACTGCCACCATCATCAGGCCTAAAATACATAATGTCCGTAACAGTAACAAGAATGCAAGTAGTGACAAATTTATCCAAAAAATTGGTACCAACCATGTTCCAATTTTAATTAATTATTCTGTTTTAAATACATATTTTTTAAATACATATTTCTGCCAGTAATATGATCCCCTTTCATCATTAAGTTTAATAAAAATCAGTTCACTAACAGTACTTGTTTTTAAGATATTATGAGTTAATAATAGTTCATTGGACAGCTACTATATTTTTGTACCGCGATTTTTTTATAAATACTTAATTTGAAATATCTTACCTAAAGAACATCCAAAAATGTGAATTCTATCCAGATCTAAGTAGTCCAGCAATTTTTTAAAACCTTCACACCATTCACGTACATTCCAGTACACAGGAGATTCTGCTGAAATAACTCGTATTCCTTTCGCTGAGAGAGCAAGAGCTTGTTTATAAAAAATGTCAGCAGTACCAGATACTGGAGGTAAACAGATCAAAGGGCAACGAACTGCTTTTGGACCAGTATCATAAATTCTCCATCCCTATAGATAGGAAATTATGAATTGTTTAATTATGTTACAGAAACTGTACATCCGAAGATTTCGAGGTATATAAAAATGACAGATACGCCATATTTATTTATGCCATTAGCAGTCCCACTTTTTGATTTATTGTTTATTATTTATGTTTATTCAACTTCTAAATTTAAATATATCTTGTATCAAAGCAATTTATTATAACTAATTTAAAGTAATGTAAATGCTAAAATACAAATTCCATTAAAAGTAATTTCATGAATTAAATTTTGTTGGTTTATAATGTAGAACTATTACTTTCCTGGGATACTACTTGGTAAGTTTGACAACTAATGAATCAGATTTTATTAATACTTTTAAAATTCTTTGAGTTGTGTATCTTTTAAAACGACCTTAATTTATTTTAGTTAATCTAATTTCAAGACTTCTTACCTTAGAATTATCAGAATCTACTACTATTCTTTTTAGCGGTATATTGCTTCTAAAACTTAAGTATTCCTGTGATTGACCTAAATCACTAACATAACTCATAGTTTATTTCCCGTATTTTTGATACACCTAATTACCTAATTAATTGTAAAAATGAACTGAAATACAAATCTTGTTTTAATGTTTGGAAGATTAACAAAAATGTTTTTAAAAAGAGTTACAGCTCGTATTATCACAAATATTTACTAAATCCTAAATTATCAATTTATTATATTACAACACATTTTTATTTTAAATTTTATCTTAACCTACAACTGAAAAATAACAAAAAGATATATATGTAAGCAGTGTTGCCGTTCGTAAAATGTTGTTTTATCCCAAAATGTAAACGAAAAAAACCCAACTTGACCTTGAACTTCTTTAATAAATTTTATTTATATATAAAATAAATCTTTAATCAAAATAACATACAACATAAATTAAAACAACACATATAAAAAATACCCCCAATGGGAAAATTGCAACGTATCTGCGTAGAAATCACTGAAACAATAATTTAAATTATGACGCGTAAGCGATAACTTATAATTCAAAAATCTATGTTCTAAAATACCCTATTTTACCCCCAAATATTTATATTCCCAAAAAATCCCCCACGAACCTCAAAATACCCCAATTTGGGGTAAAAACCCACAAAACGGCAGCATTGTATGTAAGTAAGACGTGAAGTTAGTCACATTTGTTATAAACAAAAAGAACTGTCAGAATTAGGTAAATACTTTTGATGGAATCTAAATTAAAAAAAAGAAGAATCTATTTGTCAAAGTCAAATTAAAATGTCATTATTGTCAATATTCTTAAAATGATAATTTTCTTTTTATTTAAATTAAAATGTTTTAAGTGTGTAAAGATTTATTTATGAAAATATACTACACTTCTGAATTTATATAGCTCAATAATATGCGAGTGGTTATAGAAAAAAATTACAACGATTGATATGAAGAAGTATCACCAACTGATACTTTTAATAGTCTCTATACTTAGTTTGACTTTATTTTTAATATATCGTCATGAATATAATCGCTTACATTATGTATTGGAAGTATTTAATTTCTTCGGACAGCCTTGTAATTTTTCGGATTTACAAACAACAGATTTAACATTAAGCCAACATGATTGGGGACCACAACCTATATGGCAAGAGACTGATAATGCTTACGTTTATTCTGCTTTTTTGATTGGAAAAATGGAAGTTAAAGCCATAGCATTACCCAAGGATTCTAAGAAACACCCTAGAAATTGTTATTTCTGGTTAGAAGACAAAAATAAACCAATCTCTGGAAAGTTTAGTTTTTCAAAAATAATAGATAGTGGAAGTTCTTCTTTAACACCTTATTTTTATTACTGTTCTGCGCCAAATATAGAAAATGTACCATTTGCTATTTCATTTAGTTATATTGTAAAGCAAGAAAAAGATTTGAAGAAAATATTAATAATGGATCTTCATAGTCCTAAAACCTTAAATATTAATACAACAATATGTGTTTCTCCTTCTGCTTTCACTAAAAAGAGATTTGTGGAATTCTTTAGTTTTCACAGATTGATAGGTGTTGAATCTTTCATATTCTATGATAGAGATATTCCATATCGATTGTCAAAACTTATAAAAAACCTGTCAAAAAGACTTAATGTTCAAGTTTCATTATTACCTTGGAATTTCCCTAAAATTGACAAATCTTTAGTATATCCTATTATTGAAAATGACTGCTTATTGCGTACATTTGGCCAGTCTAGATTTGTCACAGTCTTGGAACTAAATGAATATATTGTTCCAGCTTCATCTTTTAGCATTAATGATATTGTAAAAGAATTGGGACATAATTTTTATAAGCTTAGTTTACCCGTCCAAAGATTTTGTATTAATAATATAAATTTAAATAAACCTCTAGCTTTACAAAACTATGAAGTTGCAACTGACACAAACTTTAATTCTGTTAGAGTCATTTATAAAACTTTCGAAAATAAAGATTTTAATACAAATAATTTAGATAGAACACAAGCTTCAGTCCATAAGTATATAACTTGTAAAACTAATATTAAAACAACTACTGATCTAAGCATGAAAAAGTTTTCATCTGATTTTACTCGATCTACTTTAATCCAACTTCTTATACATAATCAACTATGAAAGTAGCTTTAAAATTATTATTATTGTTAATTAAATTTAAAAGTAAACTTTTGTTACCAACTTGTGCATTTTTTTTTGTTATTGTTATAAATAAATTGTTAAATGAGAAAGGTAAAACTTTAAAACTAAAGAAAATAAATTTTAATTAGAGATTACCAGAAGAATTTTAGAAATTGTGAAATACATTGACCTCAAAGATTTTAGTCGATTTCAAGGATTTATATAAGTGAACATTTTTAGCAGAATTCAGTACATTTTTTAAAAAATCAAGCCGACTATTTGCGATTTTAAAAAGGATTATACAATTTTGAAGAATTTTTAGCAGAGTGTATTGATTTAGACAATTTTTAGTTATTTGAGAAAACTTAAAACGATTTAAAAGAAAATCATTGCTTTTATATAAATTTAAACCAAGCTGATTTTAGTCAGTTTCCAATGATTTTTAGAATATCTAGACCATTTTTTAATTTAGAAAATTTTAAACAGTCATCAATGATTTCATACAATTTTAGACCATTTGGAAAACTTAAACAAATATTTTACAAATTTAATTCTTGATAATTGATTTCTATGAGCTTTTTATGTAAAATATTTTTTTTGTAAAATGAATAATAAAAAAGTTTCCATTTGTTTCCAACTTTTTCAAACATATTGTAGATGACTGTATTTAAACTACAAAAGCAGCTAAATTAAGCAATATAAGGTTCAGGAAACATGGTAGAATTTCAGAATTTCATTTAATTTATTCCCATTAAATAATTCTAGAGATTTCTGAATTCTATATATTGATATAATTTTTTTTTTAACAATGTATATAAGGCGCAATTCATTGGTATATATTTCAATATATATTTGTACTTTTTTTAAATTAATTTCTGTATATTATTTATCTACTGTTGTTATATTCATACTTATTTATCAATTTTTGCAAAAACTTAAATATTTATTTGTCTCAATTTAATTTTAGTCCCATTTTTAGTCTTATCTCTTTATAATTATTTTGTTCCTTGACGTACGTTTCGCTAACCATATTAGCATCATCAGGAGTTTATGTTCAACTGTTTATAATCAACTCATTAATATTTGAAAGTTAAATATTATTTTTACCTTGTATGTGATTTTCCTTTTTTTATCAATTTTTCTTGATCTAAATAATTTTTTATATTTACAGTTCAGCTGTTAATAAAAAAAATTTTCTTTTGAATTAATTTCTATATCTTACTATTCTATATACTATTATTATCCATTTTTCACAAAACTTGTTAAATACTAATTTTTCTCTTTAAACATTTTTTTTTATTAAACTTCATATATGATCTTCTCTTCTATAATAAACCTACTTCTTTTCATTAATATTGACTTGAAATTTTGTTTTCTTATTCATTTCTTTTATATTACCTACTTCATATAAATGATATATAGTTCTTTTATATACTTTTCATATATATTTTTCAATATTGTTGTTTCATATATTGATTTATTCTATATTTTATATAATTTTACTTCATTATATTATTTTCAAGATTGTATTTCCACTTCTTGATTGCTTATCACCTTTCTCCCATTTTCATTACGCTTTTCACCTTTATACTTTATTGTTTTTTTATTTCTTATACTTACTTAAATTTTCATTCTCTTCTAAGCTTTCTTCTCAAATTCTTCCTTAATTTTCTTAATCTTGATTTCTAATAATTCTTTACAACTTTTAGAATATTTTTTATATTTTATTCTTTGTATATATTTTTGATTTTACACAATTTTCTAACTTCTATTTTCTAGAACTGTTCTTTATACTAATATTAATAAACTTTTATAATAGTTCTACTAAAATTCCTTTTCTTTTAATTTCTTGCTCCTGTGAACTACATATATACAGTGTGATTAGGTCAGAAACCTTAAAATATTTAATATAGGTTTGATCGGTGAGCCAGATAAAATTTGAAATTTAATTTTCCTTTTTTTAACATTTCATATGATGATTGTGATGATATTTTCCGGGTTTTCATACATCTAGAGCCAAATGGCGCCATTAATCATCAGTAGTTTGCATCGGAGCGCAACGGCAAATAATAATAATAACAATGGCCCGCATAATCTTTATTGGATTCTGGGGTTCACTCGTTAATAGGGTAAAATATATAGAGTGTATTAATAATAATTATTATTTATATGATGATGTCATCATGAGCCCGTGATGACGTTATTAAGTAATTATTATTATTATTATTAATGATTAATAAAAAAAGTTACTGATTCACGTAGTATGATGCCTATATACAGAGAAATTGAACTATATTATAAAGTATATAAAGAGGAAAAGAAAAATGGAATTATTTAACTGTAACAGTTTCAACCACAAAAATTATCACTCGATTCGAACTCTTATTCGCCTCCTCCTGGATCGAACTGTTTCCTTCCTTGCACCATTTCCAAGCCATTTCCCCATACTCACTTCTTTACTCGGTCTTTCAGACACTTAGAGCGCAATGAGCCGATTACGCGGGCCATTATATCCATTGAGAAACAGAGGACAACTTCAAATCACAGCGAATGCGACACAATGATTCAATTGTGTACCAATTTATTTCAAAGGAACTTCGTATGAGTTGATCATTTTACGAAGAGGATTGTGTGAAAGGAGTTTAATCGACCTACACTGTGTTCGTTTGAAGACGTTGAGAATAAAAAGCCGAACGAACAATTAAAAAAAGTTATAAGTTTTGCGAATGATTGAATTCAGTCTTATTACATACATATTCTTTTGTTTTAGTATATTAATAGCTTAGATATACCATAATATGTTATGAATTACTTAATGCTCGTACGGGTATTAAACGTGGGCTTATTTTGACTGATCTCAAAATATTTATTTATGATGGATACAGTACACGTACAATAGGAGATGCTTTAAACCGTTTCAAGAGCGTTACATTTGAATCGCTTAAGATTATACTCCCCGGAAAACACGGTTTCAGGTAAATCCTTGCAAGCTGGCAACATTGAAAACTCGTCTCCGATAAATAATGTTGGGCACAATCAAACACAAATAAGACGCTTCTATGTAGTATATGTGCTCGAAGTATTCTCCAGATATGAAGACTTTCAAGATTATTAAACAATAAGGGGAATTGCTATCTTTCGGATAGAATCGAGCAACCGCAAGGTATGCTTAGGAACCGAGGTAGATATGGGATCATTATTTCAGTGATAGTCGAATTTGAGCCTTGTAACAATGTAACCTAAGCCAATAGAATCGAGTATCCTGATATAATCATATCAGGTTCCATAACGGTAATGGTTTTAGAAATATTTATTGATGTTTTAGAATAAATGGTTGCTTGTATTTTCTTAGCGTTAAACTCTACATGGTTGCTGTCACTCCAATTTAAAATTTCTTCCAGGTCTTTATTAATATTCAAAACGTCTTTTATTTGCGAAGGATGGTAATGGTATTATATATTATATAAACGTTAGAAAAAATTCTAAAAAAATTTTTAAAAAATTGTGGAACAATCCTTAAAAAATCCTTCAACAATCCTGGAACGATCCTTAAACAATCATTGAACAATTCTTGAAAAATCTTCGAATAGTCCTTGAACAAATCCTTGAGCAATCCTTGAACAATTTTGAAAATCTAAATCTTTGAAAATCCTTGAATAATCCTTGAAAAATAATTGAAATATCCTTGAAAAATCTTGAAAAACTTAAAAAAAACATTTAAAATACTTGAACAATCCTGGAACAATCCTTAAACAATCATTGAACAATCCTTGAAAAATCTTTGAGCACTTCATGAGCAATCTTTGAACAATTTTTAAAAATCTAAATATTTGAAAATCCTTGAATAATCCTTGAAAAATAATTGGAATATCTTTGAATAATTCTTGAAAAATTCCTGATAAATTTTTGAAAAAATTTAATAAATCCTTGAACAATCCTTAAACAAGCATTAAACAATCCTTGAAAAATCTTTGAATAATCTTTGAACAAATCCTAGAGCACTCCTTGAGCACTCCTCGAATAATTTTGAAAAATCCTTAAAAAATCTAAATCTTTGAAAATCCTAGAAAAATCCTTGAAAGTAATTGAAATACCCTTAAATAATTCTTGAAAAATTCTTGAAAAATTCCTGAAATTTTTTTGAAAAACTTTAAAAAATCCTTGAAAAATTCCTGAAATTTTTTTGAAAAACTTTAAAAAATCCTTGAAAAATTCCTGAAATTTTTTTGAAAAACTTTAAAAAATCCTTGAACAATTCTTAAACAATCATTAAACAATCTTTGAAAAATCTTTAAATAATCTTTGAACAAATCCTTGAGCAGTCCTTGATCACTCCTTGAATAATTTTGAAAAATCCTCTTAATCTTTGAAAATCCTAGAACAATCCTTGAAAATAATTGAAATATCCTTGAAAAATTCTTGAAAAAGAAATCCTTGAACAATCCATAAACAATCATTAAACAATCCTTGGAAAATCTTTGAGTAATCTTTGAACATATCCTTGAGCAGTCCTTCAGCAATCCTTGAACAATTTTGAAAATTCTTAAAAAATCTAAATCTTTGAAAAAACATGAACAATCCTTGAAAATAATTGAAATACTCTTGAAAAATTCTTGAAAAATTCTTGAAAAATTCTTGAAAAATTCTTGAAAAATTCCTGAAAAATTTTTGAAAAATTCTTGAAAAATTCCTGAAAAATTCTTTAAAAACTTAAAAAAAATCCTTGAACAATCTTTAAAGAATCATTAAAAAATCTTTGAAAAATCTTTGAATAATCTTTTAACAAATCTTTTAGCAGTTCTTGAGTAATCCTTGAACAATTTTGAAAAATCCTTGACAAATCTAAATTTTTGAAAGTCCTTGAACAACCCTTGAAAATTAATTGAAATATCCTTGAAAAATTCTTGAAAAACTTAAAAAAATCTTTGAAAATACTTGAACAATCCTTAAACATTCATTTGACAAGCCTTGAAAAATTTTTTGAATAATCCTTGAACAATTTTGAAAAATCTAAATCTTTGAAAATCCTGGAAAAATCTAAAAACTTAAAAAAAAACCTTGAAAATACTTGAACAATCCTTAAACAGTCATTGAACAATCCTTGAACAATCTTTGGAAAATAATTGGAAAATCCTTTAAAAACCTTAAAAAAGCCTTGAAAAAATCTTAAAAAATCCGTGAAAAATCCTCGAGGAGAACACGTCTGTACTGTTATTGACAAATCTATAGGATAGTTCCAGAGATGGGTGACATAGGTGAGAGAGTTCCCTTGTAGATCTTTGTGTGCCAAAACCATATTGATAGTCAAAGGATGTTAAAGTCATCCAAGTACATTAAAACGTGTTGGTTGATAGATTTCTCCATAACTGAAAGAATTGCAACTGTTGATAGTTACTTGGCAAGGTCTTTTTATCATTTTTAGGTATTTAGGAAATATTTTTTATAGGATATGTTAAAAAGCCTACAAAAGACATGATTAAGAACCATGACATGTATCTCATCAAGACCAGAAGCTTTTAAATATCGCACATTTTTGATGGTACACCCGGAATATTGGATGGTGTTGACCTGAAAATTTCACACCAAAAATTTTTTAAACAATAAGAAACTTTCGTTTTAGCTTGTTACTATAGAAACCACAAAACTTTGCGGAAGTTTTTTCCTCCTGGGTACCTTGGGCATGATTACAGCGACAGTTTGTTTCTCAAATGCACAGAAAACTGTTAAAGCTTCCGTTCAATTGTTCGATTAATAAAATTTTTTAAAAAATTCATGCTCTCGGAAATATTTCCGATAGTAATTCAAGTACTAGGGAGATTACTAGTGAAAGTTGACCGTCAAGTGGATTTAGTAAAATTCTGTCTCCAAATATATTGATTTGTGATATTTTTTGTCTATAATAAATATTTTTGCCCTTGGTTACTCTGATTGACACGTACATAAAGCAAACATAATATGAAAATTCCGACCCCCATCAAATGAACATTTAATATTCTTGTATTAAATGTAATAAGTGAAACGTGGAACTGTAAACAAGCTAAATGAAATTTTTATCCGAATCTCCAATATCACATCGAGGATAATCAATGGTAACAAAAAATGAACGTCGATTAGAAGGGCAACTCACATATTCAATGTGTTTAATCCGTTTTAATGAAATGTCGCTAGCGGTCGTTTTGTTGGTCAACCAGTGCCGTGTAAAAAAAGATTAAATACAAATATGTAATATTTAACAAGATATATTTTGTTGCTAAAATAAAAGTTTATATATTTTCTAGGTCAAAGGAAATTTGATTTTGAAATTTTTATTTGTATTTTTATTGCATTTATAGGTATAAAAACTCACTTTTAGAAAAATATATGTTGGTCTGTTTGTTCTAGATTTTTTTAAAGGTAATATACAACAAATAACTTGTTACAACATAGTTATTTGACGATTCAATATGAACCAATATTATTTTGTTTCTACATCTTTTTTATTAAAAAAAATGTAATGTGATTTTCTAAGGAATAAATCACCTGTTACTTTGCGTAAATAATTTGTGACTTATTTATTTTAGAATTTCAATTTTTAAATGTATATTTAAATAGATTTTTTTTATATTGTATATTCGTATAGTTTATTTATACATAAATATAATAGTTGCATTGCAAAAGAGACAAAAACGTAAGGTTGTTATGATGTTACCCCATAAATTCAAAAACGCTTTTTTTATAATTATTATTCTAATACCGATAAAACCACCCGAAGATTCTAAATTGATAATAAGAAAAGAAAACAAGAATTTTCTTGGTGATTCCGTTCAGCTCATGCTGCTTTTTCATTATTTTTTAGTCGATGTAATATTTTGATGCGTAATAGGATAACTTATATGATTTAGAAGCTTTTATAAAGAATAACATTTTTCGATAAATTGATAATAAGAAAGGATAACAAGAATTTTCTTGGTGAATCCGTTCGGCTCATGCTGCTTTTTTATTATTTTGTTAGTTATATGCTTTTCAGATAATTCAAAACGCGTTAGCCAATAAATGTAGTGTGGGTATAACGGCTTTTTAAACGTGTTATAGAAACCATTTTCACTACGATTTTTAAGGAAATCGGCTGTTGCTTTATCTAACCAATTTGTCACTTATTTAGTTTAGAATTCCCATTTTCTTAAAACATAAAAAATACGTCAAGTGAGAAGGACAGTATATAACGAATTATATTGTTCACGTTTGCTTATTATAAACATCAACCATTATTTTAATATGTCAAATTTGTCAAGATGAATGCATGCTAATCACCAAAACGATTATTCGCTGGGTGCAGAGTGCATGGTGGGGATAACTGAAACGATCCCAGCGCTCGTAGTGGTCAAAATTTCGTGAAATCATGCTAGGGCCTTGATAATACCGAGATAATTTTGTCATAGAGAATGCTGAAAGCTATTATCCTTAAGCAAAACGCTTGAAGGATTCTCTATGACAAAATTTTGAGGATTTATCAAGGCCCGAGGGGTATTCGATAAGATAATTTTTTACTTTGTAGATTTCAAAAAATTGGTTGTCAATCTGACGTCTAATATTTACTCATTATTATTTAACAAAACTAAAAACTACAGGTATTAAAAGCACAATTGGTAAATGTTAAATTAGAAGAAGAGTTTGCTGAAGTTGACGGATTGTTAATTTATATTACTTGATATAATATCATTAATTGCATCGTCAGATGCATTACCAAATCTTGGCGACATATTTAAACTAGTTGTCAGTTTGACGTTTAATTAATTTTTAATCAAAAACTTGACTTGTTGAAAACACCAATTTCCGAACACCATAGCTGATTGGATGAAATTTGACACATGACTCTAAATTAAGTAATTTGATTGGTTACTATAGTTAGTAAACAATTATCAAATTTATAACGTTTCATGTCATTATTTGACGGTTGCTAAGAAAAAAAATGTAAATAGCTAATTATCTCCTATTAATCTGCCGCATAGCAATGTAATTTCTACTTATTAAGCAAGTCTATAGGTATTGTTAATGTTGGTAATAGATGACTTTCCAGCCAATTTGTGAATATCTGTGCATCCAGACTTGCTAACATTATATCGACATCCTTTGGGGCCATTTTCGGTCCATGTGGTCCATAGTTTACCAGGCTCGATTAACAATATATAGCGGCAATAATTGTCCAAAAAAACTTCCACAAACCATATAGAGCTTTTTGAAGCATTTCTTATAATTTCCGAATACTTGCAATTTATTTACAATAACTTTATTTCCAGGATGGTCGGTTTCTTCAAACTTTCATAAATTTTCGACGGAAATGTCCGCTAATTCAAGGGCCAGATGGTTATAAAAGTTTTTTTAAGATAGACTCGTCTTGTAGGGTTTAACATTCTTAGCAACGCTAAGGGACTTAAAATATTTTTTTATTACATTCCGCAGTTCCAATGAATGTACAATACATTCTACAAATTCCACATGTTAATTAAACATATGCAGTTTTCCTAATTTCCCAGTATGCTTGCCTTTCAGTTTATTTATAAGAGGGTATTTTATACTTCTGTTCGGCTTTTCGATGGAAAATTTCACCTCTTTTAATTTCATCTAAGCATTGCAGTAATTTTCGACATTTGAACAAACATTTCTTGTAGAGCAAAGTAACACTCGCCATATTTATTATTTATAATAAACTGCCTACATTAAATAAAATTTCTAATTTAAAATTTTTCCAAACCTGCACTATTTAATTTTGTGATTACAAAATACTCAACTGTACTTATATTCAATAAAATTTATGAAATTTTGCTAATTCCCTATCATTTCAAACAGCGAAGTGCATGAATGAAGGCAAGCTTTAAATTGGAAATCCTTGCGCTATATTAGTTGATGTAGCTCTCATTTCATTTCCTGGAGATTCAATAAAGTGAAGTTCGGTTCACACTAACAAAACACGAAATTCAATATTCTAATTTTGTTCACAGACTCGAGATTTATGCGGATTACGTTCTAGAAAACGTTTCTGAATTCATTTGTGTAGACCCAGATTTCAGTGGTGGATCTTTTAACATATTTTATAACAACTGAAATGTTTATAGTGCAACAGGTACTATATATGAATAAATTGTGATTCGTAAAAATAATTTTATTTTTGATGATTCTATTCTATGTATAAAAGAAAAGTTTTTCAGTTCCGAGTATCCATTCTTTTGATTGTTTTTAAATAACACGTTGGTGATATATGAAGATCTCTTTTGGTAGCATTTTAGTTAATTTATTCCATGCCATACTTTATCTAATTTTTTAACATCTGGGAATAGGGCATACTTGGAATGAGTTTTTTATTTTTATTTAATGGTTTCAATTTTTCAGAACTTACTTTTGAAATAATGATTCAGATTGTACAAATAAGTTATAAACAAAAGGCTAACTTTTTTTTGTATTTTCAGTTTTAAAATTCGCTTTCTAGGATTTGGTTTTCAATATTTCTCATTTATCAAAAAATTGCATTTGTTGCACCTATATATTTATTTTATAAAAATTGACACCTTGTATTTATAATAGCTACTTTTGAGTTTTGATGTTTTCTTTGTTAATGTTACAATGAAATTCTATGAGTTCCCACTTTTTTGCGAACAAGTCTTTAATATAAAATTCGTTAGTAAAGTTATATGCTTGTGTTAAGATGTCAGTCACATATTTAGCTAAGTATTCTATATAAATTTACCTACCTTATTGAAGGTGCTTAGTTTTTTTTTATCTAATTCATTTTAAAAGGACTCGTAGTCGTAACTATAGTCACAATATCCAAATGTAAGATTAATGTGTTTATTGATAAAAAATATACTTACTTTAAACTGTAATATAACAATAAACTAAATTAGCTCTTAATAGAACTATTTTTATAAGGAAATACGACTTAAAACGCATAATGTTTTAATGAAAAGCATGAATGTAATAGGTCAGAGTGGCAGATTATGGAATCAATTCTGTAACGTTTTTATTTATAACTATGCGATTAAAATTTTAACCCAAATGTCAATTTTAATGAAATATGCCATGCAGAATATAAAATTGAAAATAACCTCCAGTTATTTTTATAACCTAGGGTTAATTTTAACCAAATTTTTAGTGAATAGGCCCCTATGTCTCTTAACAAAGTTAATGATAGAATGTTGCCGTATTTTGAATTAATGTACTTAAAAAATGTGTTCAAAAATTATTGTCCTTAAGAGTTTTCCACCCATTTTTTAAAAATCCCTGAATTAGTTGTAATAATTACACTCGTAAATAAACAGTCGACAGAAATAGTTATTTAACGAACAAATGTATTAATATTTGAGACATTTTAAGGGGTAAGTGATTTAGGCAATTAGGAGAAAATTTTCAGCTCTTAGTATAAACTTATCCTTTGATAAACTGACATGATTGAATAAGTTTGGTTAACATAGTCTAATAGCTCGATATGTAATTGAATTTCCTAACATGGAATGTGTAGTAGATTTCTACGTCGTACCTCCAGGGGGTACAGAATTGATCTGATGATTAGATTACTATAAAGTAGTATTATTGTTTTTCCATAATAGTAATTAAAAGTTAAGTTACTGTATAAAATGTAAACCTATAAATATTTGTTGGCAGAATTGAATAAAAAAGTTCAATCTAGGTAATGCGAATATTACTTTTATGAGTATTTTTCTGATGTATTACCTCTGAATTATATTGTATAACTTTTTCATTTGAAATACAAATTTATTTCGTTTATTTCGCATTTTATTTTTCCCAGAGAAACTCGAATCTGTATCGCACATAAGGAAAAAGGTAGAAGTGATGAAGAACGTAAAGAGCTTATTTCACAGATGGAATGATTGAAGTATTGAAGGACAATGTGCGCCATTACGAAACATTAGCGCTTCTTTGAACGTTTGCAACCTAATAGCGAAGTAATGGATTCCGGTCGCTCTCAACAATCAGCGTTATTCAATTTTTAACTCCCTTTAAGTGCCAACCCACGCCTTAGTCCTTCGGGACCTATTACGGGAGATATTTTCCTGATTTTGCATTGTCGTCTATGGAAATTTCAATTAAGGGACAAGTCGTTTTCAATATATTGAAATATTTATGTTACATATACGAATTATTTAAGAATATTAATGTTTTTTATTATGTACATAAATGCTATACATAATTTTTTTTAATTTAACAGGGTAATCGATGACGAATATAAAATTTACAGTAAATTGTTTGGTATATTTATATTTTTCCAACCCCAATTTCCAGTCAATTGATATTAAATTAAATCCTGTACTTTACTTTTTGAAAGCGTATTTAAAAAAATTCATTCCCATATTTAATGAATGGGAATTAAGATATTCGACTAATCAAAAAGTTCGTTACTGAATTTTATAAGTCTCACTGTCTGTCTGTCATAGACGTTCAAAACGTCACATTTTCAACGTTTTTTTACGTTCACTTTTTGATGTGACAAAACTTTCACTATTTTTGCCCAAAATACATGTATTTTCCATAAGGTAGCGTAAAAATAACATGTCAAAATCGATGAAATATGGCATTGTTTGACGTATTTTTTCGAATCAAAATTGTTAAAAAACGTTGAAAACTGAAGAAGTAGTCCAAGAAAGAAAACGAAGTTCAAAGGACTAATTGAAGTCCAGAGGAAAAAGTAATTCCCAGGAAAAAAAAACCCTATAAAATGAGGGGGAGAAAAAAGAAATCTTCAGGAAGCGACACGAACGATATAAAGTCAATTATTTTGACTGAGTAGGCAAAGAGAAGAACATTATTAACATGGGAAAGACATTTTATAGGAATACCAAGAGAAGAGAGGGACATGACGTGGGGAAATAAGAAGGGAATATCAAGCGAATATGACATTAAAATATATTGAGTAGAGGAATAATGAAAAAAATGTAACATGTTACGCTGTTTTGATGGGACGAGGGCTTAAGTCTCACAACATTGGTATAGAGCCAATGTACCATGCTGGGCTAGAGTCCCCACTTAGATCTCACGATCCTCTTGCAGGCCAAAGAGTTCCTAGATATTTTTCCGTTACTCTGCCTATATGGATAGAGAATGTTATTTTGTAGTATCTGCATCTTACAACATTGATAATACTATGAAAACCGGTCAAAAATTATAAGCATAACAATTTTTGTTACACCTTTGGTAATGTTTTAAAACTGAGAAAAGGAATAAAGGTCCTCTAAGCAACTGTCATATATTCAACAGATAAAATATTGACAGAAACATAAAAAAAATTTATTTTACTACTATTTAATAACTGTGCATATATTTGTACCTTTTCAAAATTAAATTAAACGAATATTTTTTCCATGTAAAAGCAGTCTAAAAATTTAGTCACAATAAAGTTTATTGAACCAAACAAATGCTAGGAATGTAATAATTGCGAGTATACGGCGATAAATGACATAATGATGAGCATCCATACTCTCATTTAATAATTCTGGAGAAATTAATAATAATTGTATTATTACATTGAATTCACGGAGCACTTTGATGTCGAGCGCGTATTTCTATTCGTTCATTGTTAAAAGTTGCCGTTATTAGCAAGCGTTTCAAATCAGGGAATTATTGACGGCGCTCTTCAGCGCCATTCCAGACATTCCTAACGATTTGAATCAGGGACATATTTTTATTGCTTAATATTAAATGGTTCTAAAGTATTTAATTGAGTTGGCTGTTTTATATACACTAGTAAAAATAAATTATCCCAATAGAAATATATAATGAATGCACGTTCATTTTTTTTTAGAAAAATACGAAAAAAACTATTCAAATACTTATACTTATACGTTCGAAACTTGTTGTTAAGGAGAAAGTGTTTCAAAAAGTATCTACGCAGTGTGTTTTTTTTCTTACATTTTATTCTATAAGTTTCATAAGGAGTTTATTTGTTTAAATTCCATTTTGCTCTTTTTAGCATTTCGCACATTGGTCGGAAAATCTAAAAAGTTGGTCAAAATATGAAGATGTTATGATACCGAATTCAAATTTTCGAAATACAAAATGGCATATCTAATATGGCGGACATAATTTTGAAAAAGTCATTTAGATTTTTTTAAAATTCTGTCATAACGAGTTTTTGAGATAGGTGATATTCAGATTTTTTAAATTCAAAATCTCGAATTTTCAATACAGCAGAAAGTTGATTCAATTTTTTTGTAACTTGGAATTCAGGAGTTTTCGAGGTTGTTAGTAACGATACTCAAACCAGATTTTCAAAATTTGACAATATAAAAAAATACGGGGTGGTGTTCCATTTAATAAACATAACTTTAATATGTCTCACTAATGTAATAAGAATAAAGTCAAAATAAAAAATTTCATAAATAGAAAATAAAAAAAAAGAAACCAGATACAAATAAAATTTTTTTAATCCTAAAATAACCAAGAAAAAATACATTTTTGCAACCATAAAGGTGTCGAAATTAATAAAAATGTAGTGATCCAATTTTTTCACTGTCACGTAACGTAATGCAAATCAACAAAACAAGAGTACTCAATTTCTTTCATGATTTCACAATTTCTTTCATGATTTCACAATTTTATTCATGATTTCACAATTTTATTCATGATTTCACAATTTTATTCATGATTTCATAATTTCTTTCATGATTTCCCATTTTCTTTCTTGATTTCTCAATTTTTTCTCTATTTCCCAATTTCTTTCTTGATTTCTCAATTTTTTCTCTATTTCCCAATTTCTTTCTTGATTTCTCAATTTATTTTTTACTAAATTTATTATTTAATCAATTTATTTTTGACTCAATTTATTTTTGACTTAATTTACTTTTGACTCAATTTATTTTTTACCCAGTTTATTTTTTACTCAATTTATTATTTACTCAATTTATTATTTACTCAATTTATTATTTACTCAATTTATTATTTACTCAATTTGTTTTTTACTCAATTTCTTTCATGATTTCACAATTTTATTCATGATTTTACAATTTCTTTCATGATTTCTTAATTTATTTTATGATTTCCCAATTTCTTTCTTGATTTCTCAATTTATTTTTACTCAATTTATTTTTTACTCAAATTATTTTTTACTCAATTTATTTTTTAGGAATTTATTTTTTTCCCATTTTAATTTTTTACTCAACTTATTTTTTGCTTTATTTATTTTTTACTCAATTTATTTCATGATTTCACAATTTCTATCTTGATTTCCAAAGTTCCTTCTTTTTCCTTGATTTCTTTCTAAATTTCTCAACTTCTTTTTGATTTCACAATTTCTTTTTTACTTAATTTATTTCATGATTTTTCACAATTAATTTAATTATTTCATTATTTCTTTCATGATTTCATAATTTTTTTTATGATTTCACAATTTCTTTCAATTTTTTCCAGGATAATTGATCTCCATTCATCTTTTTTTCAGAATAATATGAGCTTGTCCTTTTTTCAGAATAATAAAACTTCGCCTTCTTTGAGAATAATGTCAATTCGTTCTTTTTTTAGGATAATATCAATTCGTCCTTTCTTCAAGATAATTGCACGTGTCTCTTTTAAAGGATAATTTTCCAGTCATACATTTTTCAGGATAATCAATTGTGTATATTCGCGATATTTTCTCTTCATCTGTTTCGATAATTGCACGTATCATCTCAAGGATAATTGCACTTATCCTTTCCAAAGGATAATGGGACTTATTTTTTCAGAATAATTGATCTCCATTTGTCCATGTTTCAGGATAATGTCAGTTTGTCGTTTTTCAGAATAATTGATTTTCCTTCTTTTTCCAGCATTATTACGATTGTGTTTTTTTAAAGGATAATTTTTGCAGTTATGTATTTTCTAGGATAATCTTGCTCTCATGATTTATTCAGGATAATATTATTTTTCTAAAATAATTTTAAACTTTTGAATTTTTGCGATATTTTTTCGTTACGATAATTGCACTAGTCAATTCTTCAGGATAATTGCACTTGTTTGTTTAAAAGCATAATTAAACAGTTTGTTTTTTCAGGATAGTTGATCTTTTTTTTAGGATAATCTCAATTTGTCCTTTTTCAGGATGTTAGTTCGTCCTTTTTTTCAGGAAAATTGTTCTTGTATTGAAACTAAAACTTTTAGAAATATTCTGAAACTTATTTTATGAAAAAAATTATTTTCCGTTTGACGCAAGAGAATGTAAAAAACACTTCTCAAAAAAATTATTTTACTTATATTTTAGAGTTCGCAGAACTTTCGGAATTTTCATCGAAAAATTAGGATGAAAAACGAATTACTTTCGATAAAACAAACATTTACGTTTTGTTTGAATCGTTACAAATTTATCAGATGATGTAAATTGCAATTTTTCAATGCATCGAAAGTTTTCAGAAATTTTTCAAATTTTTCCGCTCTAATAATGCAAAAATTCATTAAATTTCGATTTTCAACCTCTTTCGATCAAAAAAAAAGGTTGCACTGTTCATTTTACTAAAATTTTAAAACGTTTGTAATAATTGTTAAATTTTTGGCATATCATTTCTATATATACATTAAAAATAGGACTATTTTATTAATTTGTTAAATTATATGAAATTAATTGGTGATAATTTAAAAAAAAATTATAATTTTCTTAGGTATATATGCGTAGTATTAAAAAAAGGGAATTATATTTTCACTTGTTGTATTAAATATAAAATTACGCTTTATTTCATTTTTAACTAAAAAAACCTCATAATTATTCATTAACCCCCTCATAAACTTGCCTTTAACAAGCATTTCAACATTATAAACAAACCATGATGCTTCAAAGTATAACTTGGTGGAAGGATAATTAACGTGATAGTATTTATTGAGGAGGACTGAGCGCAGCAGGAGACGAAATCAGCGCTGTCACCACCATCTGCGTTCTAATAACTCTCTCATTACCGATTACCATGTTGCGTTTTGACGTTTGCATACCCGGCTTTTATGTGTTCCTTAACTAACCAAAAACTCAGATTAATTAACCTGTATAAACCACTAACTAGCTGACTCTGATAGGTTGATTATGTTCAAAGCTGACTAAAAGCGATCCGACCTAATTAAACATCAAGTTGATTGTTGTAAATATTAGAATGGTTGTTATTTGCATTACTTTATCGCCTAAAGATTTTTAAAATCAATATCAAAAGATGAGGATTAAAAAAATATAAAAAGCAGCAAATATTTTTTTATCTATTAATATATAATAAGTTAGCACGATTAAATAATAATAAGTGAATAAGTATAAAATAAAATTGGTATAAATTTAGATTCAATATTTGTTAAAGAATTATTATAACTTAAAAATAAAAAAAAAGATTTGTAGATTGTTATCCCACTTCCTGTCTATACTTCCATGTCTATAATAATGGTCTTAATTTCTTCCTTTTTATTAAACTTGCTAAATTAACTTTTCTTGAATATTTTTAATTTTCAGTTTTAGTAAAATTGATTTTTCTGTAGCAATCACAAAAATCGAACTTTCGCTATGATTTATTATTTAGCGAAAGTACAACTTTACACAAATCGTACCGAAAGTAATTTTTAGGTATGATTTTTTTACTTTCGGAACGATTTTTAATATCGACAAAATTTATTTGATTATCTTTTTATAACGCTTGTCAAAAAACGTTTGTTGTTGTTTTCAATGTTTTATTCAAATAAAGTATAATAAACGGCTACAGAAGAAATATTGTACGTAACACAATCCAAAAGTCATTTTACAGGACTGGCAGACTTTCAGGACTCGCCTATGGCTCGTCCTTGACTTGTACCGGAAAATGTTACTTAAATAACCTTTAAATTGAAACGTAATTTGCTTTTTTATTTAATTTTCATATCTTACTAATAATTTCTATGATATTTAGCTGAACCAGCTACTTAACTCCCGACACAAGATTAGCGAAGATAATTGTAAATCTGTTGAATAAACATAATTTAACGAAAAAAATCCCAGAGGTTATCTATATCTCAAATTTGGTTCAAAGTTTAAGGTAATAAAGCACAAAGTTAGGTACCACAAAATTTAATTGACAAAGTACTAGCAGGCACTTAATTTCGGTTCCCCTGTTAGTACTTAATAGTGGTAAATTTTGGTTTTGTATATTATTACATTTGTTATATCTAATTATGAACGTTTGTATCTCTAGGCCTGATGATGGTCAGTGACCGAAACTAGTTGCCTGCTAGTACTTTGTCAATTAAATTTTGTGGTATCTATCTTTGTGCTTTATTACCTTATAATTTAATGAATGTATCGCGCATTTGCCAAAATTTAAATAGAATCTGTATTTAGCCATTACTAGGCTTTACTTCTAAGGAAATCTATTAATTATAGCAGATTTTCAATTTTTGTATCTTACTATAATAATTTCAAACTTCTGGCGCAAGATCGGTAAAAATCATGTAAAATCTGTTGGATGATCATAATTTGGCGAAGGTTTAGGGCGCATTCACCAAAATTTAAATAGATTGCTATAACTGATGACGTCATTACTAAACAAGATGGCAATAAAGTTTTACACATATATTTTTTATACGTTATAGTTTAATTTCGAATGATTAATATTTTCAAAAACTTTTGCCATTGTTGCAAGATTTATCAAAAAGTAATTTTTTTTCATAATTTTCTTAAATAACCAAAATAATGCATTTTTATGAAAAATTACAGGATATGAAAGTTGTAGAACATAAAATTTTCTACATATTTTGTCATTACTGTTTTTTTGAATTCCTCATAGTTTCGCCGCTATAGGGCGTGAAAAAAAATTATATAGACATTTGCGACTTTTTTAGATTTTGAGACAAAATTATGGATTTTTATGAAAAATTACATAATATCCAAAATTTTAGAACAAAATTTTCTACAAATTTTGTCTTTACTTTTTTTTCGAGTTCCGCATAGTTTCGCCGTTGGTTTATGTTGCAATTTTTAAGCAATTTTTTTATCTTTATTAAATTATTATTTTTTAGTTAAATTTTAATATTAAAAAATTTAAAAAAATACCTTTAAATTTGTAATAATTAATTTTATAATTTAAATTTTTTCCAAAATTTTATTACAAAAATTGTGGAATTTTTTAAAAATTGGCTAAGGAACATTTAAAATTATATTACGATTTTAAACTAAATTGAATAACTTCTAAAATATTAAATTTATTGAAATGGGATTTTCACCATTCGAAAGATAAATTTAAAATGTATTTTAGTTTCTTCAAATTTAGAATTGTAATTATTATAGCCAAAATAAAGAATTTTTTTAAAAATTTTTATAATTTCGTTTGTAAAAGTTATAGCAAAAAATGAAAAAAGTTAAAACAATTCAATGATAATATTTCATCCACTTTTTTATAACCAAAAAATAATAATAGAAGTTTTAACTTACCAGAGAAAATCAGATGCTACAAATAAACATTTTCACTTTTTCCTTTTTAAAAATATAGTAGACAACTTCTTTCATCGCCGATTTAAGAATGACTAAATCGTACTTGAATTTTTATTTTAAAATCTTATTTTAATAGAAGAAATAAATACATTTCATATACGGGGTGTGGTTCGAAACTATAAAATATTTTATTAAAATTTATTTATAAATGTCATAATTTTGTTATTAATTTTAGTCAAAAAGTTAATATTTATTTATATAATCCAATAAGTTAATAAGTTATCTGTATCTTAAACGTGGTCCAAATTTTCAACAATATAGAAATAAAACAAAGTCATAGGTATATGTAGAAATTTTTTTAGGGCACTAGTTTCGGTTAAAAACCCATCATTAGGTCATTATTAAAAATACAAGAGAAGAGAAATTGTCACTTTGTTACAATTTAACGGTTTTTAAATGTTAAATGTTAATAATTACTATTAAAATTTTTTTTAAATAAAAGTAATGAAAAAAAGAAATACGATGAATTAAAAAAGTTCTTTTATCAGAAGAATAATTGATTAAATAATTTATTTACTATTAGTGTTCGAAAAGTTATTTTATTTATTTTAAAACAACATTTTTTTTAAATTTTTCAACTGAGGGTTTCGAAAGTCTGGAAATATCAACTTATTAATTAGCAAACACTTTGTATACCAATAATTTTCCATGTTTTTCCTATTTTTGAAATTTATTTTCAGCTATAGAGATTTTCTGACATCATTTTTGATATGTTATCAACATTATTTTAAGGATCTGATCTATATTTGTTAGATATTACCTTTCAGTTTCAAATTATTTGTGACAATTTAACGGCATTTTTTTAAAAAAAGTTCTTTTATCAGAAGAATAATTGATTAAACAATTCATTTATTTAAAGTGTTTGGAAAGTTGGGTGGGATTGCCCCTCATTTTTTTTTACTTATTTCTAAAATAATGTTAATTTTTTTTTCTATACTCTTACACAATAGCAAGTAGGTAATTATCCCTTACTGGACTGGAACATACATGACGAGATTTCGATACTTTTACGAGACTCTCGTATGAGAAGCGAGACGAGACGAGACTGGAGGCTGCGAGACGAGACTCTTCTAATTTCATCAGCTAGACGAGACAAGATTTTATGAAAGTTTAGTCTAGTTTGTCTCGTGGGCAAAAGATATTTAATTGGTTAACTGCAAATTTTTATAATGTTATATGTTAACTACAATATATCTGAATAATAAAACTGGCTAATCATATATTCACGAAACTCCTGATTTAGGATCGCCTGTCAAATTAGGGTTATCGAATTTTTTTTCGCAATGCATTTATTAAGTATTTTCATACTAAAAAATTAGATATTGAATTTTCCAAAATCATATAACTAATAAAAATTATTTATTTCTTCTTGAACCGTTTTTACGCAACACTGATCTAAACAATTCCGTTATCCAAAATTACCTCTATGAGAAACAAATTCATTAGATGAAATTTACTAACTCGGTATCTCCGAAATGGAAACAATTCAGGATTCACTTTAATTTGCTTTGTAGAAGTCTAGGAAATTTAGTCAACCTGTTTGTAAAGTTTAAATTAAGATTTTATGCCACTGCTATCTGCTAAAATTCTACTCTCCATTATTATTCACTTGCCTTTCTATTTATATTCATAGGTAAAGATTATTTGCTACTGTTATTTTGCTTTAAATGAATATTTCTCAAGTACTTATGATTTTTTTTTTATTAAAATAATAACTGTTATTGGGTAAGTTAGAATTAGTTGTCCTGGAAACAAAATGAGTTTTTAGAAAATTCCTTACTCTGTATTTGAAATTTATATATCAAGGGCCAGCGTCGTAGTTAAGGTCATGAAAGCCTAATGCAAGATTTGAATTTATTTTATAGGGAGAGAAATAATACAATAATTTTAAAATGTAATTTAAGTCAAACATATTATATATAAAATTAGATCTTATTTATTTTGTACAAAGAGAAACAATACAATTACTTTTAGTATCTATTTAAAAAAAATCTGATATACAGTGTTGTTTTTGGGTCGGAATATTTTATAATATTTTTTTTTAATCCGGATCTGAATTTCTTTTATTGTAAATTTATTGATCGATTGGGCACTTTAAACAAACTATGCTCGCCAAATATCATGAAAATATACAGTGTGGTTAAAAAGTTATGAACCATGCAAGAAATTGACAAAATAGATAAAACACCCTATCTTGTTTATTGAAGTAGTAAGACCATAACTGCAGTTAACGTATGTCATTTTCCCAATAAAACACCCTGTAAAGTGTTAATAAAACTAAACTAAGGTTGCGATATTAAAAAAAAATCAAGTGGTAAGAAAATCTGAATGGCAAAACAAAAATAAACAGAGAGATGTCACAAATAAATTTTTGAATGTCATGAGAATTTATAGAATTTATCCAAAGTTGGTAATTATAAAAATGAAGTTGTACCAATAAAAAGCCTGTTAATGTTGAAATAAGGAAAAAAGTTTCAAAAATAAAAAAAATTCAAAAGATTTAAGTGAAGAATTTTTTTTGAAAAGGTAGATCAGGCTGATTGGTATGTTGGAGATAATTTACTATGGAGTAGTGTCAGGGGAAGCATTTAAGGATTTTGGAGAAGGAAGATAGGATAAAGGTTAAGGAAATAAATAGACGAAGCTGGTTTTAAAAAAGAAAGATTTGAAGAAGGTGGATTTGTCGGTGGGATCTAAAGAAGAGTAGGTGAAGAAGACTTAAAAATTAATTTTTTTATGTTTATTTTATAGTAATGTTAATTATTTTTTTTTACTAGAACCCAAAAATCTGAGATAGTGTTAATATCATAACAAAAAAAAAGTTTTTTGTATTACAATAAATTTGTGTTTTGTTAAAAGAGGATGCAATAAGTAGTCATCAATTAAATTTTTTCCAACAAAGTGTCATGTCAACCAAGAACCAGTAGAAAGGATTAAAGTAAGAGTTATTATTACCTGGAAAAGATAGCTAGAATCCAATGGTTAATATGGGGCTTAGTATTGTCCCTTTAATTTAAGAATATTCAGAGTAGACTAGAACAGTGTTACAGAATGTTGGGAAAAGAATATAATCCTCTATGAATAGAAATCCATCTAATGATTATTTTAGGTAAAAACCGATGTTAGACTTAAGGGGCAGTTAAAATGTTACTTTGTTGTGAAATAATACACGTTTCCTAATATAACAAGGCTCCATATCTTGCAAAAAAAAACAACATTAATTTCGTTTTTTTTAAATTATACCACGCTATGGTTAACACATGGTATGTCCTAACGACAGGTCATATATTAAACTATTATCATGAGATTTAAACTATTGTTTATATTTATTAGAAATAGAGTAACAACTTTTATAAAAATAAATATATTAGGTAAATATGAATCAAATGAAAAATGGATGCCTATAGTTGTACGTTAACTTGAAAGTTTGATTATTCATTTCTGTGATACGGTGTGGTTTAATGGTAGCGTGTCTGCGTTACATATATAAGTTCCTGGTTCGATTCCTGAGGAAATCTTTTTTTTACGAAATAAACACAGGCTAGATTTAGATAGTCAAGACTTCTTTTAATAATATAAATTAAAATACGCAGATTAATTGCGCTGGTTCTCTAGATTCTTTTTTTATTTTTTCGTCTTTTCTTATATTTATTTCAAACTAAATCCTAACAGCGGATTGACGGACTTTTTTTAATTAGACCTATTGGGTTTTTCACTGGGTCCGACTAGACGGACCTCTAGACACTCTCTATTATTTTAGTAGTTTTTAGCATAGTTAATTTTTTTATAAATTTTTGACGATGAACTTTACTGTAGGAACTTTCCTAACTACGTCCCTGTTCCATTTTGATTGTAAATAATTATAAATCTTCTTGAATAAAATGAATTAAAAATTTCGCCCTAAGTATACTTAATTTTTATTCAATATCTGAATCAAATTTATTTAAATTTAAATGATAACAGATAATTAGAAACTAAATAGTCATTTTAATTCCATAAAAATTGTTTTAATTGTACTGCCCCTAGTTCAAATTTTTTTATAATTTTTGTACTCATATTTTCAGGGTAAAAATGAACAGAACCGTACTTAGAAAAAATCCCAATGTTCAGTTCATTGTCCAAACTTCGTAAAAAATTTGGATAGAGAAGAAATGGTGATTTCAAAAATGAAATAAAAAATTCAGGTCTCTGTATTTAAAAAAATAGTCCAGGGTGGGTTTAAAAAAATATATACGCTATGTTAAGCGATATCTGGCCTTCAATAAAAGTGTTTCATAAAAATTTTTTATATCGATAAAAATTAAATATCTCGTAAACTGGACATGATCGTCTAATTTTGAAAAATATAATCAATTCATCTTGAAAATATACATTTGTTTTCCCCATTTAACTAACTATGTATCTACAATGGTTAACGAACTCCCAATAGTGTTCAATTAAATTTGTGCCATCCTGTATGTAGTGGAAAAGTAAAATTAACATAAATTAAACATTAAACTGAACGCTGGAATCTTTGTATGGAAAAAGAATATTTCAAAAATTAAACAAAACAGCTGAAATATTAAAAAATCTCTAATAAATAATAGTCGAGGAAATAGAGCACTCGAGTTGAATTTTTTTTTGCACTAAGACGGATTGAGATCGTTTTTTTTGCATTCGCTTTGTGAAGTCGTTTAGAAAGATTGTGACTACTTCTGGCCAAGTACTTTTTATAATTTCATTGTTTCATCGTTTCAGTTGATCAAGATCAAGTCGTTGAACCTTAATATTATGTTCAGATTATTCTCCCGTGCACATGGAGATCAGGACAGCACCAGGAATGTCATCACCAGGAGTTCCATGGAAATTCATCAGAAATCGACCGAAACTCATTACTTTGAAGTTTTTCGTGTCGCTCGTCAAGAAGCTGACATCGGCAATCTCCCCTCAACTACCTGGTACTCCGGACGACCTGACTCCGGGAGTTTTACTGGAAATTACTTACCAAATCTACCCAAACTCATTATCCGTGGATTTTTCGAATCCCCCGTCCGAATCTGACATCGGCAACTTCCCTCACAGGACCTGGTGCTAATGACGTCAGTATACATTAAAAATCACGGATGCCTAGCCAATCAGAACACGCCGACATCGAATGATTCCGAACGTTTCTTCGTTCGACAACGTTCCTCCGCTTAATCCGAAGTTCGAAGATGTTTTCGCGCTATTTTATATTTTTACATTGACTTCTTTATGCTAAATTGTGTTTCTGAAATTTGTTAAAACTAATTTCGTATTTGGCAATTGCTTTTAAGTTTTCATTTGTTAAAAATGTTAAAACTAAAAAATAGTAATTTTTATTGCTACACTAATATAAATTTTTCTTCACAGCATACATAAATAAACATGGAATCAGAGAAGTAAATTTTGCTGATTTGAAATAATTTTTTTAGGTTACGTGTTTATTGTTTCTATTTTGTAGGAATAATGGATTAATCTGCACCATTTGTAAAAAGGAGTTTAGCAGCACAAGTACAAGAAACCGGCACATGAGGAATTTTCATCCAGGTTCCATAGTAAACTCAACGTCTTTTAATATATTTCCCTCTCTTTTCCTTTTTAATTTTTTTACTATTTCTTTCTACTTTGCCTGTTTTTCATAATTTATTCCTATTTTTATTTTCCTGTTTTTCCCTATTTGTCAATATTTTTCCCTGCTTTTACTATTTTTCAGTTTTTTCAGTGATTTTTCCTACTTTTCCCTACTTTTCAAAATTTTTCCTATATTTCCCTACTTTTCCCTATTTTTCCTATATTTCCCCAGTTTATTTATTATATTGTTACAAAATAATACCTGATTTTCATTTATGTATTAAATATATTTGTTAGTTTTGTTTTTTTATTGTGTCTAAAGTAAATTGTAAATTTTTAGTTTTAATTTTTGTACCTACCAAGTATTTTTCTAATTTAAATAGAAAAAATATATAAGTCTGTAAATAAAAATAATATCCTCTTTATCATATGTTGAATTATGAAGACAAATGATGGAAGGTAAGAAAATCGTAAATCGATTTCTTATGAGTTCACATGAAACTCCTATCTGGTGTCATTTGGGTGATTTCTGTCGAAGATATGAATTTTTCCTTGATCTCCTGAAGAGATGCACTTTTTGATGCAGCAATGCAATTTCAAAAAAGTGCTTGACTAACAAACTTTCTCTTCACGAAACGATTGAAAAAAACCACATCTCAATCTGTCTTACTGTAAAAAAAAAATTATTATTTCGACTATAAAGTCAATTCCAAAATGTGAATATCAAAATAACTGTAAACAACGTCAATTCACAAGTGACATTTTTAATCGTGATATGCATTTTGGTGGTATCAAAATTATTTTTTAATTAATACCAGTTAATTCTGAATATTTAAATTAATTTTTGTTATTAAATTTTTAAATCGAAAATGAATACAAATATTGCAGTTAATTTAATATAATGAATATGGTTATTTAAACAGGACGTTGCAACGAAAATAGAAATTAATTTCCAAATTAATTTCTAATTTCCCCTTCTAGCTTACTATGACTAAAAGATAAAATTATAGGCGTAATTTAAAATTGAATGGAAAAATTGGTGATAATTTTAAATAATTACATTAATGAAAATTTAATTTTAGTTTAATGATTGATACAAAAATTACATTATGAGATTAGGTGAACTTTAATTGTTTACAAATTTGTAAACCTATTATTATATATTATATAAACGACTAAATAGAATTTGTTAAAATAAGTGGGGACTAAGATATTTTGAATTTATAGCAAATAAAAAACTAAAACAAAAATTTTTATTGTCAATTTTAAGTCAAAACTTTTCCTTGTTTTTAAAATTTTATTTTCTTTATCTTTATAAATTTATTATCATTCGTACCACAGGTGGTTCGTAAAAACTCATCGCAAAAGAAAAATTTTGTATATTTTGTTATTTCCTAGAAAATTTTTGCAAATTTTTACAAATTTTACATTTTTTACAATTTTTTTTACAAATTTTTTACAAATTTTTCGCAAATATAAATTTTTACGAATTTTACAATTTCCGAAATTTTTGAAATTTCCAAATAATCTTTTAATTTCAAACTTTTGACATTTTTGAAATATTTTTAATTAATTGAATAATTTTGTTTTTTGAAATTTTCTATATATTTTAGAATTTTTTGATTATTTTTAAATTTTTACTTTTTGAAATTGTCCAAAAAGAAATTGCATAATTTGAAATTTTTGAATATTTTAGAATATTTTTACATTTTCACTATTTGAAATTTTGGAAATTTTCGAAAAAAATTTGCATAATTTCAAAATTTTTGAAATATTTTAGAAGTTTTTGAATATTACTACATTTTTACTATTTGAAATTTTTGAAATTTTCGAAAAAAATTGCATAATTTTAATTTTTTTAAAATTTTTGATATATTTTCGAAATTTTTGAATATTTTGACATTTTTACCATTTGAAATTATCGATATATTTTTGAAATTATCAGAATTTTTGAATTTCTAAACATTTTTATTTTTTTTTGAATTTTGGAATTTTTTGAACTTTTTAAAACTCAGCTTTGTTTTTAAATTTTTAAAAATCATAACAATCAAGATTATTTATGTTTTATTTATATTTTTCAACATTTTTGTCTCTAGACCGTTTAGCGCTCCAAAATTTTGCCCGCAGTTAAAGGGTTAATAACCATCCCTCAAGGGTTACCCCATCCTTAATTTAAGCTTTCTTCACTATTATTTTCTTGTAACACACATTAATTTTTTAAACCTCCCCTCCCCTTCTTTAACAATATTTTACATGTATTGGACCATCACATAATAATATTTTGTAACCTGATGATGGTTGTTTAACCGAAACTAGTTACCTAATTTTAACAACTTTAATTACACGACTTTGTTTTTTGTTTGAATCATTTTGTAAATTAAAATATCTTATTATAATGTACTGATTATAATTTTCAGTCTTCTTTTTGTTCTTCTAGTTAATCTTCCGCATCCTTCTCCTTTATATACCCTAAATTTTTTATAATATATTTTCGTATTGTTGTTCGTGTTTATATTCTCAATCTCTTCCAATGTCTTATTCATCAAATCACTTTTTCATAACTTTGCATTTTTTGAGAGAAAAAAGAGGGGAAATTTGAAATAAAAAATGTCGAATATAAGAAAACAAGAGAGCAAATTTGATAGTGAAAAGTGACAAAATTTAAGAGAGAAATGGAAGAATTTTTGAGCGAAAAGAGGGAAATTTCAGACAAAGTGACAAATATTTAAGGAGAGAAAAGGGGGTAATTTTTTGAAACAAAATGGGGGAAATTTGGAATAAAGAAATGTCAAATATAAGAGAAACAAGAGGGCAAATTTGATAGTGAAAAGAGGGGAATTTTTGAGAGAAAAGACTGGAAATTTGAAACAAAAAAGTCAAATATAAGAGAAATAAAAGTGCAAATTTGGTATTGAAAAGTGATAATCAATCATATATGTTAAGGATTGTTTTCAATGACGCATGTTAAGGTGTGTTTGCATGAATAAATTGGTAATGTCAAAAATTCTATTTTGCTTTTATGCGTTGCGTACCTTTATACATAATTTAGTCATATTTTTTAACTCAAAACCTCCGTTTATTTAACTGATTTGGTTCAAATTTCTATATTGGGGATCTTTAACGTCCTAAGCATGATTTTTGACTAAATTAAAAAAATTACGGATGATCGAATCGTGATTAAATGGCGAAAAAAATGTATTTTACGATTAGATTTTTGGGGTGAACCCAAACGTTGTAGACTGCATTTAACGGTAAATAACGACATTATTTTTCTTGAAAAGTAATTAATCAACATTCACGTCGAGATTAGTTAAAAAATACGTTCATGACGTCATAATTCCGTCTCATCCATTTCAAGTTGGACAATGTATGACGTAACGGCAGAGGATGGTTAAACAAACTCTATGACAATTATTTAACGATATAACGGGTGTTTCGTGAAGAATTATATTTTTCTCTTCTATTTTTTTTGTATTACGCAATTTTAACCATAACTGTGATTACATAATTTCAAAAATTAATTAAGATTAATTAAATAAAACCAGATAATCTTTATCTAGTTGCATCAATATTCCTGTAATGATTTTAATAATATAATTTAAAAAAAGTATCTTAGTAGTTAGCAAGGAATCTAGTAAATTTGGTCTGTAGCACAAAAGTGAAAAATTAGATTCGGCGTGAATGGTATGTTAGTATTGGGGTCCCTCGGGCGTCCGCCCTATTCTGCGCTTACAGTCTAGTCGCGGAGACACTCATGAGACCAGTTATTGGTTTTTACGAGATAAACATGAACGAAATTAAATCCCGGGGCGCACACACTCCGCAGAAAAACATTTCGATATTTAATTCTCAGTTAATTTCGACTAGATTTAGCTCAACAACAATGAACTCGTTTTCACGCTCACAAAGAAAATTTGTTTAACCGGACCACAATATACGAAAAAAACTCAATTATCCATCGGCTTCGTGGTCTGCATTGCACTATTTTTTTTTGTTTGTCGTTGATCGATGAATACGTAAACTGAATTTTTTATATTTTATTTCCTCCATTCATTTTTTTATTTATATTCCAGAATATTTATACCTAATCCTTTTTCCAATTAATCTGCTTTGTTAAATGATTGATGTAATTTTTATACATATTTTGTGCAAAACTTTTAACGTATTTGTCTAAATGGTAATTTTATTGAGGTCCAAAAGCTTCAACATTAATTTCGGGATGGTGAAAAAAAATTCTTACCCCCACTTATTACCACTTTTCTCGACGTTTGGGAGCTCCCAGAATCCGAAAATGCAAAAAAATCATATTCGGACGTCTTCTGTCTGTCTGGATGTCAACAGTATAACTCTCGAACCAAAGCACCGATAGAGTTCAGATTTTCACTTTACTAGTTAATTTTCCCCTGGGAAAAACTCTATTAAATTTGAACAGGATCGGGTCGGCACTTCCGGTACCCGCTATATAAATTAGGTGTTTTGCATAACAAAACTTTTTCAATTTCTAATTCTTAGAACTTTCCACGTCACATCATGTAGTTTAAGCGTCCCTAGAATTTTTTTTGCTTTTTTTGAAATTATTTTCCAACACTAATTTAGTGTTTTTTGAGCCCATTGATACCGTTATTCTTTGTGGATACAGCACACGCACAGTAAAAAATCCTTTAAGCCTTTTCAAGAGAGGGGCATTCACGAAAATGGCGATTTTTGTGGGATCGTTCTCACTGGTAAACACGGTTTCAGGAAGGTCATTCTAGTGTGATTACGTTCTTATAGGTAAAGTTATCAAATACTTAAATCTAAACTATTAATTGGTTAGTTTAGATCAACTATTAATAAATATTATTAAAGTATTTTTTTTTACAAAATTGATTTAAAAAAATGTTTCCAAATATAATTTTTTATTTAAATTCCGTTAGATAAAATTTTATTTTCATCACTAAAACTTTTTTATTTGACGCAGAATTGAAACAATTGGAGCATCATTATAAGATCTATTGTGTCACTTTCTAGTATTTTCTCTTTGAGGAAGTCTCAGTGATTATAGCACCCCATCTAGTCCTATTCTCCTCAACAGATTTAGGATGTCTGACAGTTTCAGGTTTGGTAGATCTCTCTTTTATCTGATGTGACCCCAATTGTTGGACTTCAACCTCTATAAGTCACAAAATTTGCATTCTTCTTGTTTTACTAGTACAAGCTTCTTAAGATTTCCTCTCAGCCGGAATTGCCTTTTTAGGACTTCTGTGGACCTTTTCTGGTTATAGTGTCCCAGGAGAACTTTCATTTGTCTCATTTCTCTAGTGGTTGGATCCTTTTTATTTTCAATTCTAGTATCATGCTGTTACTGATCTCATAAAAGGGTTCAGCCACCAAAAATGGTGTTTCAGCCCCTTTTTTGGCTAGTTTATCTGCTACTTCGTGAAGGCTACAAGAGTGATTTTCGTGGGGTTGATGTTTAGTCCCATCGATTATTTTATCAGATTGAGTCTCCCTTGAATTATGTCGTAAACAGTGTTAGCAAACTTGTTTTAGACCATTATCAATCAGAATTCGGAGGATTTTATCTAATATTAGGCTCCACAGAAGCGGGAATGCCACTCCACCTTATGGACATCCTTTGGTAGTGCATATTGAGATGGTGTCTTGCTCTATCATTTTATCTACTATTCTACTAGAAATCAATTGCGATATCCATTTGGAAGTCGTACTGTCCACCTCTCTGTCATCGAGTGCTTTTCTGATAACTTCATGTGGAGTGTTGTCAAAGCCCCTTCTATGTCTCGAAACTTTTCTTTTTAATCAGTGCTTCCTGGATATCATGTCAGTTGTATAAGTGTGGTGTCCGTGGATTTACCTGCTCGATATGCATGCTGGTTATGGCGAAGCGGCGTAAACTCGAGGATCTCTGTTCTGATAATTATCTATAGCTTTTTCCATCGTTTGAAAGATAAACGATATGAGTTTGATTGGTCGTAGATATTTAGGCTGCGTGTTGTCCCTTTTCCCTGCTTTTGGAATGAAGGTCCTTCTTCTTACTTCTAATGCAGATGGGGAAGGATAGCTTTTTGTCCTCGCTAAAGCAGAGCTGAGAAGATTTCATCGACTACTGGGGATTTAAATGATTGAAAATTGTTCATGGCCTATCTTATTCCTTTGCTACTACATATGCGCCTAGCCATTTTTGTAACTTCCCTAGTAGGTTTGCTGTATCCATCTAGGATATTTCCTGTGGAGATGGCTTGCTTTGAGAAAAGTGAGTTTTGAGTAGGAGCATGGCACTTTCCTCTTCACTTGGCTATGTTAAGAATATTTAAGAACATTACTGTATCGACTCTGCGTTTCGCCATGACTTTGTGCAGTCTTGCTGCGACGGGTGTTACAAAATTTTCTGAAGCTGTTCATTTTAGTGTAGATGGTAAGTTTATCAGTGTAGCTCTGCTAAACTCCGTTATTGGCAATATTGAAGAGTTTTCGTACTTAGGATCTTAGTTTTGACAAATGACTGTTGCACCAAGGCACGTCCCTACAATGTTTCCCTTTCTAAAGTGAACAACTCGATTCACATGCATTGAGTATTGCCTTATTTACCTCCTTTAGACTAATCTCTAGTTAAAGATGGTGCTTTTCCCTTTTGTTCGGAATGCGTGCTCAGTTTGCTTTAGGTTGGTGTTGTATTTTTCCCAATCCCTTTTCTTGGAATTACTCCTGAGGATAGGGTCAGGAGAAACATCTGATAATGCTAATATAGTTAGGAAAACGTAAGTTGAGTGGTTTTTAATAAAGTGTAGTTTTTGTTAATGATAACGACATTATCAAAATTGTTGAAAACCAATGGTTCCAAATTCCTAATTCAACACCAATAATATAACCGTCAAATGAGTACTGTAGTCGTAAGTGTTTCAATATTAGGAAGCTAATTATTTTCCCGTTTGTTTTAGTTTTTGTGAGAAATAAGTAATTTATTGTCCGTTTTTTTTTAAACAACTAACTTTACTTTCCTAGTCCCATCGAAGCAAAATTATAGTGAACGAGTAAAAAAATCGAGATATCGATGGAAATATCCATTTTGACGTTTCCGGAAAAGATTGAGACCATTTCCAGAGTGACGTCTGTCTGTGTGTAATATTCAACGATAGCTGCCGAACTGTTTGATCAATCAAGCTAAAATTTGATATGAAGGGTTGATGTATGCGACCATTAGTTTTTGGTTTAAATTGGTGCAGTAGAAGATCCTCAATTACGACATTTTTCGCATAACTTTTTAAATGCTCTAAAATACAATCAGGAATTTTCTATTTTGTAATTAAAATAATTCTATTCTTCGCAGTCGAGCCGAAAGTTCTGGAGTGACACAGTCGATTTTTTGAACAAGAGAGATCGTAATTTCTAGGAAAGTAATATAATTTTGTTTTTTATTTCGTGATAAGTACTATTAGAAATCAAAAATTTTTTCACAAATTTCTCACATATTTCCAGTTTCCAATTTAATAATCATGATTGCAAAAAATATTAAAAACTATTATTATTTACACATAAAGAGAATAAAGTGTAATGTTTTTATTAAAAATTTACTTTTCTTAGGTTAACGATTATATTTCAAAATCAATTTATTTTAAGGTTAGTCTACCTACATTTAACTGACCTATGGGAATTTAATAGGGATTAGAGGAATTAAGTAATTAGAAGGATTTTGTGGTTGAAAGGTAAATTTTAGTTTTAACGTTTCCTGTACGGTTATCAAGGACTAGTGGAATTTCATTCATAATTATTTTATGATGTTGACAATGCAGATATCTCATTGATAAATTTCTGAGAAAAATAAAATATTAGAAAAATTATGTGATTTCTAAAATCAGATAAGCAAACCAGAAATATTAGTTTTTCTTATTTATTTTTTATTATTCTTATATAGTTGATAATAAAAAATCTTATTACTTTTAATTATGGGGATTTTTCTTATAACCATATTTAACAATTATTTTTTATATGAATAAATAATTAATTAATTACAGTATGGTTAGTAATCCAAGGACAAAAATAGAATAAATAACTAAATTTGATCGAAGGTAATACTTGGATATTTTTTATTTTCCACGAAAATTAGTTAATTTGGAAAAAATATGAAAACAAAGCGAGAGTCCGTAGCACGAGTGATTTTATCTAAATTCGGTTTTTTTGAATGTTTTTGTCCCAAATAAAAATGTTTGAGTGATGAAAATAAAAAAATATCTTATAAAATTTATAAAACGACTTATATTTGGAAAGATTATTATTTTCAGGATTTTGAAAAAATACTATTTACTAAAAATTTTATAATGAATTTTCATCAAGTAAACATCGACACAGTTAAATAATTTTATTTTTTTCTATAATATTCATTTCTAAATTTATTTATTGTTTTTCGAGTTATTTTCTTGGGATTCTTTATGCAATGGTTACTTTAAGCTTTAAATTTATATTTTAGCAACTCTCTTTTGCCACAATAGTCACATTTATTATCATACCTATCGAATATATTCTACAACCTTAACCTATGGTTTATTGGGGTGTATTTAGATTTATTTTTTATATTTTTTATCCATCGAAAGAACCCATTAGTTTTTGTACATCTGTCAAACGGAAGTGTCACTGTCAAAATTTAACTCGCAATATGTCATTTTAAATCAGTTAAAAATCTATGTTCAGAACAGTCAAAATTATTTTTCCAACTGTCACCTGTCAAAAATTTAAAAATGACAAACTTTGAAATTTTAACATTAAATATCTGGAAAAGTACTTCATAGATTTGAACCAATTTTGATAAAGTCGATTAATCGTTGGAAAAATCTGGTAGTTTTTGTCCGATATCTGTCAAATGAAAATATAACTGTCAAAAAATGACACAAGCAATATGTCACGGAATTTGACTTGTAATAGGTTATTTCAAAGCCCTGGAAAATCTTTATTCAGAACAGTCAAAATTATTTTTCCCACTGACACCTGTCAAAAATAAAAAATTGTCAAACGTCGGAAAAGTTTTGGGGCTGGGCACAACCGATTTTTTTCTCATTTTTCTGATTTTTTGTTTTTTCTATTTTTTCTGTTTTTCTGGTTTTTTCGATTTTTTTAAATTTTCCCCATTTTTATCCATTGCTCTGTTTTTTATTGTATTTTTTTTCATTTTTTTTTCCTCTGATTTTTTGTGGTTTTTTGCGATTTTTTTGCCATATTTTTGAAATATTGTTGCGATTTTTTGATATTTATTTTAATCTTTCAAATTTTTTCATTTTTAAAATTGATTTTTTTTTGTTACAATTGTTTCCGGCCTTTTGATTCTTCTTTGTTTTTTTTTGTGATTTTTTTGCAATTTTTTACCATATTTTTCTATCTCTTGCGTTTTTTTCTGCGTCGTTTTTTTGCTATTTTTAGCGGTTTTTTGGTGTTCTTCGTTTTTTTAGAACTCTTTTAATTTGTTCATTTTTGTCTGTGTTTTAAAATGACATTTTTCATTTCTTTTCGATATTTTACTGATTTTTCTTTCAATTTTTTCCGTTTTCTTAAATTTTTTTCTCATTTTTTCTGATTTTTTATTTTATTTTTTTTTGCAGAAATAAAACTCCATATCATGTACCACATATATAATTAAAAACAAAGTTTTAGGGGTCAACTAGTTTCGGCTGATGAGCCATCTTCAGGTCATATAAATTATTTAAATATGATTAAATCAAAACAAGTCGATAACAAAAATTTTTATATTATTTTTAGGGAAATTAGGGTTGGAAAATATGCCACCTAAAACTTTGTTCTTAATAATATACGTGGTACATAACTTGGAGTTTTATTTTTATAAGAATTTGACCACATTTGAGAAATGACCTACTAGATTTATTTTTTTTTGTTTTCTGATTTTTTCATTTTTTTTTTAATCTTTCCTTATTTTTATCAGTGTTCTGTATTTTTATTCTAATTCTCATTTTTCTTATAAAGTGTTCTACATGGTTGGGTGGTTGGATAGAGAAAAGAATTGGAGATTTCATATATTTAATAAAAACTACAGATCAATATTTAAAAAAAAATAGTTGAGAGTGGCCATTCAAAGACGAAACGTTGTTTTAAAGATCGGTTTTTTTTCTATCCTTAAAAATTAAGATGTTAATTAAATAAAACGAAACTCGTCAATTTCTGTTCTTCCCAAAGATCTCGGAACCCGGGCCTGATATTTTAATTTTTAAAAAAATCATAATTTTTCTTAAAAAACGTATCTTTAATCAACTTTGTATCTATTTTTTTAGAAATTCACAATAGTGTTCAATTAAATTTGCACCACCCTCTATATGTTTCTTCTTGTGACAGGACTAAAATAAAAAATCATTAATTGGGAATTAAAGCACGGGTTAATACAAATCGAATTTTATTTATAAGATTTGGTGTCAAATTAGATACTTGATTTTAGAAAAACGTTTTTTTTTTCAATAAAAAAAGTAAAAATAAAAATAGATGGTTACTAAAAAAAAAATCGATAAATTTTGACAAAAAGTAAAAAAATCGTAAATTTGTTTTGTTTCTAAATAAAACTTCTCTATTTTTTTAACAAGAACAAAATATTGTCCCAAATTTTAAAAAAAATATAGTCAGGTCGTCAACTTCAACTTTTGAATTCTTCAAATTATGTTAATCAAATTCTGGGGTAATAAACTATTTTTTTTATTGGAAAAATTGATGTTTTTTTATTTTTATTTTGGTCCTAAAACAAATAAAGATCCACTAAAAATACATAATTTATAAGCTCACTATTTTGAAACCTTATCACTTTTCCATTTGGAAAAAATTAATATGGGGCTCATTTTAATAATAAATCGTTAATAACTTAGAAACGCAACTAAAATGATTGTACTTTGTTATCTTAAAAATATTTTTACAAATTCACAACTAACTGTATATAAAATTATCTATTTAATGAAAATATTAATTACCTCTATCTTGTTATCATAATTAACCAATTAGTTCGATGTAGTGTACGTGTTTTTATTCATGTTTATTGATTAAAATGTTAAAATATTTCCATGCATTGTGAAGTAGGGGCTTATCGTGAAAATATAATTTATTTTTTATTAGGTTTATTCGTTATAATTTATTATTAGAATAATGATAAAAGTAATACATGAATATAAATAAGTGGTATATATAATGTGGAAATTTTATTAAAATTAATAGTGGGCTATCCCATCCATTTTTCCAAACACTAAATTATTTAATATTTTTTCTACAAGTATTATAAAATAAATAATTTCTTGAATGGACTTGGTTAATACCCTTAATGGGTAAACTTTTTCGATTCGTGAAAGTTATTGTGAATGAACAACCTTCAAATTTGACAAACCCTCCACAATATTTAAGTTTACTAATTGATAAAAGTTAATGTTTATCCAGCGATAATCCCCACTGCTTATTATTATGTTTAGAGCAATTAAGAAAAAATTTAGAGGATTAAATATTTTCACTACGAATCCTTTTAATTATACAGAAACTGACTTATAGTCGTAATTCCTTCCTGTTTAGTAGAAATCGAATAAAATTTACTGAATGAAGGGATTAAGACAGGGTGTTCTATTTAATTATAATTTTCCAATTTTACTTTTAAAAATTCTTTGATTCAAAATTATATGAGAGAAATCAATACGAAAAGACAGAATTAAATTTTATTGAATGTTCTCTTTCGATATTAAAAAATAACCGTTTGAAAAAAACACGACATAATATTTAACAAAAATCGGTTATGTCACCCCAAAACTTTCCTGATGAGTATCCACGAATACTTTGACAGGTGACAGTTGGAGAAATAATTTTGGCTTTTTTATGTAGAATTTTTCAAGGGCTTTCAAATGACATATTGCAAGTCGAATTCCGTAACATATTGCTTCGGTCGTTTTATGACAATGACACTTCCGTTTGACAAATGTCATACAAAAACTAATGAGTTCTTCCGGCGGTAACCCAAACCCATATACCAAATTTCAGCTCAATCGGATTAAAAGTGTGGCCTCTATCGTGAAAGAATACAGATAGACAGACAGACAGAGAAGCAGACAGACAGACAGACTTTCATCTGGAAATGGTCTTAATCACCTCAGGTGACCTCAAAATGGATATTTCAATCTTTATCTCGAAAAATTTTTTTAGCTCGATCACAATCTTTTCCAAAATTTTCAAGAACTGTGATCAAAAATTTCAGGAACTTTGATAAAAATTTAAAAAATTTCAATTAAAAATCTCTAAATGTTTTAAAAATTTTAATAAAAAAATCTAGATTTCAAAAATTTCAAGAACTTTGATAGAAATTTCAGGAACTATGATAAAGATTTAAAAAATTTCAATAAAAAATCCAAATATTTCAAAAATTTTAAAAATGTTTAAAAATTTCAAGATTTTGTAATAATTTCCAAAGTTTCAATAAAAAAACTATAAAAATTTTAAAAACTTCCACATTTTGTAGATTTCAACAATTACAAGACCTGTAATCAAAAATTTCAGGAATTTTGATAAATATTCAAATATTTCAATGAAAAATGTGTAAATTTTTTCAAAAATTTTAATAATGTAAAAATTACAAGATTTTGTAAAAATTTCAATAAAAAAATCTATAATAATTTGTTAATTCTGTTTTTAGGAATCGATGACTGATCATATTAGTTTACACACCTACTGTCATTTGAAAGCGCTTGAAAAACTCTATTCAGAATAGTAAAAACTATTTCTCCAACTGTCATTTTCAAAAATAAAAAACTGTCAAAATTTTAAATTTTAACATTAAATATCTGAAAAAGTATTAATCCGATTGAGCTGAAATTTGGTATCTAGGTTTGGGTTAGCCGTCGTCCCAAAACTTTACCGACTAGTATCCACGAATACTTTTTCAGATATTTTTAACATTTTTTACATTTCTTTTAACACTTTTTAAACTTTTTTTGCTTTTTTTAGAATTCTTATCATTTTTTAGCCTTTCTTGTAGTTTTGTGCATTTCTTTGCATCTGTTTGTATTTTTTTGCGCTTTTTTTCATTTTTTTTTGTTTTTTTTTTTACTTTTTGGGGTTTTTTTGCATTGTTTTGTATTATTGATTTTTTTTACTTTTTGGGATTTTTTTTGCATTTTTAATGTTTTTTAGCATTATTTTAATTATTTTAGCGTTTTTGACCTTTTTTGAGATTTTTTGGCATATTCTTGCATTCTTTTTTAATTCTTTGGCAGTTTTCGCACTTTTAGCATTTTTAACATTATTTTACCTTTTTTGACTTTTTTCAGATTTTTTGGCATTTTTTTTCCATTTTTAGCATTATTTTACTATTTTTCAGCATTTTTTAAACTTTCTTTTAGATTTTTTTTGGCATTTTTTAACATTCTTTACAATTTCCTTTATCATCTTTTTAACTTTTCAGTTTTTTTAAAACTTTTAACATTTTTTAGTTTATTTTTTGCTTTTCATGTATTATTGTGCTTTTTTTGTATGTTTGTATTTTTTTTTGCATTTTTTCCATTTTTTTGTTTGTTTTTTTTTGCATTTTTTGAATTTTTTGGGATTTTTTTGCATATTAAGCGTTTTTAGCATTATGTTACTTTTTTAAACATTTCTTTTACTTTTTGTTTAGGTTTTTTTTTTCATTTTTTTTAAACATATTTTACAATTTCTTTTAAAACTTTAAACTTTTTTTGCTTTTTTTTAGAATTTTTATATTTTTTTAGCTCATTTTTTGCTTTTCATATATTATTGTGCATTTCATTGTATATGTTTGTATTTTTTTCACTTTATTTTGTTCGTTTTTTTTGCATTTTTTTTCATTTTTTGGTATTTTTTTTTGCATATTTAGCGTTGTTAGCATTATTTTATTTTTTTCAGCATTTTTTAACTTTTTTTCGACATACAGAGGGAAATTTCCATTTTGAGGTCACCTGAGATGATTAAGACCATTTCTAAATGGAAGTCAGTCTGTCTGTCTGTTTGTTTGTCTATCTGTCTGTGTGTATTCTTCCACGATTGAGCTGAAATTTGGTATATGGGTTTGGGTTACCCGTCAGAAGAATCCATTAGTTTTTGTACGACATCTGTCAAACGGAAGTGTCACTATCAAAAAATTACAGACGCAATATGTCACAGAATTTTTTCGCCTACATTATATAAAAATGAATCATATCACCCTAGAAATAGGGATGAAAGTAAAGTTTATCTTCCCTAGGGATGCTAAACTCATAGCATCACGATTTTTTAATTTTCCACTATATCTAGACACCTTTAACTGTCACTCAGGTATTTTGACATTCACATAAATTTTCATTAAACGTCAGTATACGTCAGTATACATCAAAAACTGTAAAATCAAGTACACTATGGTCTGAATTTCTATTATATTTCCCTGTTTTTTATTTTCTTTTATTGTTAGGCGAAAAATAGTTTTGTGTCACACAAGCAGAAAAGGCTTTAGCAGCCCTTAGCTATTATCTGCCCTAGCTTCGCTTCGGCTGTTAAAGCCCATTTTCTGCCCTTGTGACACAATATACTATAACTTGAAATATGTCATTTGAAAGCCCTTGAAAAATTTTATTCAGAACAGTCAAAATTATTTCTTCAACTGTCACCTGTAAAAAATAAAAAAATGTCAAAATTTGAAACTTTAACATTAAAAATCTAAAAGAGGATTCGTGGATACTCGTCTGGAAGGTTTTGGGGCGACACAATCGAACCGATTTTTTTATTATTTGTCTCCAAGTAATTTAGTTCGTTTATTAAGTCCATATTTTATGTATATTTTTCTTGGACCTCTCGCCTTCATTTTTAAAAATACATTTCTTTAGGAAAATCTACGTATCAATTTTCAAGCGTCTATCACCAGTTATAGTTTTCGAGATATTCAATATTCAATACAATATTCATCACAGAAATTAAAAAATAGGGGAAGGAAACAGATACAAGAAGGAAACTTGTATTCATTCCAACATCAACGCGGACGAAGTCGCTGGCAAAACCTAGTATTTCATAAAATGATTAAATATAAACTTCTGAGTTAAACAGAAGTTATTTTAAGAAAAACCTGATCCATCTATCCTAAGCCCAAATCATATTTGTTACAAGATATTGAATAAATATTGCTTTGTGATATTTAATAAAGATCCAACTATAGCTTTTGAATAATTTTTCAAGCGTCCCTATTTCCAATTAGTCGTTTAATAAAATTTAATAATACATTAAGATCAATCACGCGAACAGTAATTTTCGTCACAAAGGATAACCCTTATCTCTTATAAATATTAATAACACCATGCAAACAAATTAACATTTAATAAACACAATAAAATAATAATAAGTTCGATAATGTAATAATAAAACACCTGATTACATCTCATTTATTCTTACATTAATAACCGCAACATAATCTATTTCATTAAGTTGAAATGTAATAAAATCTATCTGTATAATTGAACATGTATATTCGAAACTGGCGTGGTTATGAGAATTGAGCGCCTGCGTAAAAGTAAGAAATACTTAGATAATGGTTTCCATTGGTTAAAAGAGCGAAAGGCTGTCTCTATAGTCCCTTCAAAATAACGCAAGCGAGTAGTTCACACTGTCAGTTACCACTAGCAGTCGAAAGTGTAAGGGTAGTCAAATAAATCAGAGACTGTGGGGGTTTGTTTTTGTTCTCAATATTTAAGAGTGTTGTTCCAATATGTCACAATCAAACGTTATAGCTGAAGAAATTAGACCTAGAGCTGTTTATAGCATTGACCAAATATTAGGAGTTAGTAGTTCCACTACAACAAAAAATAATGGTGAGTTTTTTTTTTATTAATTATATTTAACAATTTTAAATAATGCATGAAGCAATTGTCTAAAAATTGTTACCATAACAACTTTTTCGTGCATTCTTATATACAACGTGTGTGTGAAGTTAGACCCTTATTTTGAAAATTGTTCTAGGATTGTACCAAATTGTTCTAGAAAAGTATTCCTTAAAATTGAATATAAAAGACCAAAAACTCAAAAAACTATTTTTAGAGCTAGTCCCCCTTTATTTTTTTTTCGATTTTTTGTTTTTATACCAGATTGTTCTGGTTGTTCTTAACATTTCTTGTCTTAAAAAAATAGTTTGAAGCTCAAAATCGATAAAAAACATATAGAGCTAGCACCCCATTAAAAAAAAATTTCAACCCCAGAATCAATTAAAACTATTTAGAGCTAGCTTCCCATTATTTTTTTAATAGTTTTTTTTGTTGTTGTACCAGATTGTTCTTAACATTGTTTTAAATTTTTACGTTTACAAAAATTATTTGAAACTAAGCTCAATTAAAACCATTTAGAATTAACTCCCCCATTAAAAATAATTATTTCAATCCCAAAATCAATTAAAACCCATTTAGAACTAGCTCCCCATTATTTTTTTTTGTTGTACCAGATAATTCTTAATATTGTTTCAAATTTTCATGTTTAAAAAAAAAAAAAATTTCAAGCCCAAAACCAATAGAGTTCTCCCCATTATTTTTTTTTTAATTTTTTTTTTGTACCTACCAGATTGTTCTAGTCTCCTAAACATAATTCCAAATTTTCGTGTCTTAAAAAATCCAAAGTCCAAATTAAATAAAAACAATTTAAGTTCAACTTCAGTACATATTTTTTAATATTTTTTTTTAATATTAACATTAAAGTATTTGTTTTTAATCAAAAATTTCTTTTGAGATTAAACAGTAACAAAAAGTAAAAATAGAAGGTTATTCATTTTTTTAAAAAAGTGCCTTTAGACGATATTTATTTATTTACATAACCTCTAAAGTTACTCTACGAATATTTATTTCATTTAGTTAAAAATATAAATAACTTAAAAATTTGTACCCCATAATGTAAATTAATTTTTGACAATTATTTCCGTAAATATTTTTATAGAATTATTTATTAAAATTTAAGAAAAAAGCTTTTATAGGTAAGTATACGTTCAATATCTGTAATGAAATTAGAGTTTGTAGAATTTTTATTATTGTTCATTTGACAAAAAATTTTATTCTTGATAAAAGTTGGTACATTGCGTAAAACTGCTAAAACAAGCATCAAACTTTTAAATTTCTAAATGGTATACAGGGGCGGGCAAAAAATAAGAATTTTGACCAAGAGTATAAAGTACCCTTATATTTAACAATTTCAAAAAAATTATTTAGGACAGTTATTTAGTATTAAAAAATAGACTCAAATTGAAAATCATAGCTTCCTACGTAAAAAATCAACTTTTTTTTATGTTTCATTTTAATTTTCAAAGCTTCATTTTATTTAGTTAATTTTAGCTAGGTTTTGTTTTAAATTTAAAAATATTTTTTTTGATGTAAATAAGTGAATGTTATTTACATTTTGGTACTAAAAACATTTGGGTATCATTTTTTATCAAATTTAAAAAAAGCCGAGAATGGTGTAAAAATAACGAAGAAAACCAAATTTTTTTAACCAAAATAACCAAAATGTATTTTAGTAATTGAAAGAAGGCCCCTAAAGTGCATCCAAAATGATATTATTTTGAGATAGGCCAAATATAAAAAAAATGAATTTTTTGAATAGTAGGCTGTCATTTTAAATCTGAGTGTAATTTTTAATTCTAAACAGTTTTCCTAAATGATTTCTTTTGATATTATCAAAAATAAGGGTACTTTACTCTTAGTCAAAATTTCTATTTTTTGCCCGCCCCTGTATACTATTTAGAAATTTGAAAGTTTGATGCTTGCAATAGCAGTTTTACGTAATGCACCAACTTTTATCAAGAATAAAATTGTCTGTCAAATGAATAATAAAAATTTTCACATATGGTGCAAACTTTTTGAGTCGCACTGTATAAAATATTAATTTTTTATTCTAATTACCTCTATAGATAGGTAATTATTTTTTTCGGAAAACAAGTTAAAAACAACTAAAACAATATCGTACAACAAAAAATAATTTAATTAATTTAATTTGGACTAATGTTCAGAACAATCTACAAAATAAAATCGAAAAAAATAATAACGGTGGGCTAGTTTATTGAGTTTTTCGGAATTTGTATTTAAGTTTAAATAATAATTTTCTGGAACAATTTGAAAAATGGGGGAGGGGGGTTAACTTCACACACGTATATCAAACACATAATTTTAATTACACATGTGGGCATCGTTGATCGAAACAATCAATTTTACAAAAATTTAACGATAATTTTTAATTAATAATAATTAACTCTAATTTTGTAAAAAATATAATGAACATCATGTAGATTTTTACCTCAATATTCAATTAAAAATTAAAGCAATTATAACATAAATAAAATAATTATAATTTTTAAATATAATTTATTAGAAAATTCCCTAAAACCTTCTAATGAAACATAAATTTATGCTAAATGACAAAATTTAATATAAATAAAATAAATTTGATCAATTAAATAAAAATAACCATAAATAAAATTTATTAGAAAATTCCTCAAAATCTTCTAATGACACATAAATTTATGCTAAATAAATAAATTAATTAAAACATGTTATTTAAATCAAGAAATAAATAGGTTTCAGTCGATTAAAAGTCTGGAAGTCAATAAAGATTTTTGTTATTTTTTTACAAGTGTAGGGGACGTATTATGTAAAATTTTTAAATTAGCAGTTAAAAATCTCTGAACCTTTAGTTTAGAGATTTATATTGGTTAATTTTTCCACAGAAAAATGAGAAAAAAATTAGAAAAAGTCTCTTTCTATAAAATAATTATAAAATTGTAAAAAAATAGAAAACGAAAGGAAAAGAAATAAAAAACAGAACAATGAGAAACAATTAGAAAAATCGAAAAAAAGAAACAACAGAAAACCCCAGAAAAAAAACACAACATCAGAATGATGAGAAAAAAGGAAAAAAAAATAAAGAAAAATAATAGAAGAAAAAATTGTTAAAAAGCAAAAAAAAACGAAAAAAAAATCTGGAAAATCAAACATTGTGTCAATAATAGCTGAAACATCTCCGTTTGACATTTGTTCTAAAAATTTGAATTGGAAAACGGTTTTCCCATGCCAACCACTTTAATTTTTATGATGGGTAGCGGAAGGGCAGCTCCGATCCTGCTCATAAATTCAATAGAGTTCTTCATTGGACAAAACTAACTCAGTAAAGTAAAAACCGGATTTCGATCGGAGCTTTCGATCAAAAGTTACAGTATTTAAATCCAGACGGACATCTAGACGTCTGGACAGGATTTTTTATTTTGTATTTTCGGATTCGGAAATTTCGAAAAAAGTGATAAAAAGTGCGGGTAAGAAATTTTTTTCGCCAACACGAAACTAATACTGAGGCTTTTGGGCCTCATTAAAACTTTATACCAAAAATCAGGACCGGTTTCGAAAAAAATTTGTTGTAATAAGAATTAATATTAGGTAATCTGTAAAACCAAAATAAAATTTTAAAATTCACACAGCCATCCTCAGTACATTTTCTATGATTAATTTAAAAGATTTTTTGCTTATAATTTGTATTTTTTTATTGAAATTTTTAATAAAATTTAACAAAACAACATTTTTCGATTTCCAAATAAAATTTTTTCAATAAATAATGTTTTTATTATAACAAGTATACAAAAAACAAAAAATTAAAAATATTTAAATCCGTATATATTCTTGTTTTTTTGTAGTTTATTGACTCTATGGGTCTGGCAACTAAATTTAACATTGGGCAAAAAAGTTTCGCTTTATTATCTAAATGACTATTACAAGAAAAAAATTAAGTTAAATCTTGCCAGTATATTAACATTAAAACAGAATTAAAATATTTTAATAATTTTTCCATTTTATATTTTTTATAACAGAAAAAACACTGCGTGTTTTCTGAATTTGAGACACACTGTAAATATGGTTACTATGGTTACCAAAGCTGTTGGGGAATCACAATGGTTAGGGCATTGAACATTTCCATTTTAATGATATGTCATTATGTTGATATTATATTATGTGATAAAATTTCCATACAAGAGGGGATCACAAGTGGAGTGGGGAGTGTTAACTAGATTTCTTCATGTGAATTAATCTAAGTCTGAACCAAATCGAAATTTAGTTATAATCGTATAATCCGAGGACAAATATAGTTTACTGAGAGTGATTTTTTTTTAACTTAATATGTAAAAAAAAGTCAAAATTTCTTTAGTACGGATTTTTAACGCTGAAGAGTTTTAATCGAAAATACTTTAAAAAAGAATGTAATTTTCAAGTTAGTTTTGGTAAAAAATAAATAGAAAATAAATAATTTATAAAAAAATAATATTCTGGAATAAACTTAAAATTCTGTATGAAAATAAGTTATACCAGGTGTCCATATGAAAACTTAATATTGAATTATTTCTGATGTTTTTGAAGAAAAAAACTTGAAATTTGTTTAATTTTATTATCTTATGGTATATTTTGGCATTCTCGAAATTTCGAATAATATAAAATCATAATTTCAGTTTACTCTTCTAATATTTAAACCATTTTTGCTTTCAATGTTTTTTAATTAAAAAAAAAATGAGATAGAGCTAGAATAAAATTAATGTAATTATTGTAAAAATATTTGCAATTGATGTTAAGATAAAATAAAAATTACAAATTCCTGTCTATAGAACGGATCAAAAATTTAAATTTCAGACGAGGGGAAAATATATAGCTGCATAAAAACTGTTTTGAACTTGGACCAATTTTTATTCTAATATACAAGGTGCTCAATAACCACAGAACAGGAATTATAAATGGAACACCCTCTATTTTTTATTTATTGATTCTATCTTTAATAGGCTTTAAAACAAAATTAATTTATCGAATATGTAATATTTTTGACGACAAATTATTAGATCAAAAAAATTTACTAAAAATTTTTTAAATTTATCATGGAATATGTAATCAACCGCGTAAACATTTACAATTTTTTATGCATATCGTTTTCAGTAAATCAAATAATACCTGCCCTTTTTTTATGGCTATCACCCTGTATATTTTTACTTATTGAAAGATTTTTTGGGGAGAATCGGAAGATGATTTTTAAAATAATTCAAGAGCCGCTTGCAAAAATTGCAAAAGTTATAAACAATTAAATGAAAAATAAAAATGAGGTTTGGTTTTTTTGCAAATATCTTAAAAACTATTTGACATTTTTAAAATTTGAAAAAAGATTTAAAAAGAGGAGAAAATTTACCAAATAAAAACTCTATTTGCCGGAACTGTAGGACCGATATTTATAATTTTCCCAGAGGGGTGAAAATACGGCCGAAAAAAAGGACTCTGGCTTGCATAAGACTGCCCACTTTGGACCTTTAATGAATAAATATTATTTAAACTTATTAAATATAAAAATTGAAAATTGAAAAAATTCAGGCATTTACTGGATAGATTTATAAACAATAATCCGCGGTCAAAAAATTTTTATCGCGATTTTTCTATTAATTATGCATTGGTTAATTAACAATTTGTTCCTACTTAAACATAAACATTGTAAGTGAGATAATTGTTAAACAACAAATCTGAATCTTTTTTCTTTTTTGGACCTATTTTTGAAAGATCTCAGAAAAGCTTCCCGTTGGAAAAATTATTTTCACTTTGTTATTAACAATTTACTTACGTTAAAAATTAAAATCTTGATTAATCATTGAAAAAAAATTTTTTTTTTCATATTACTATTGATTCATTTTTTATGTCACATGAAAATGATTTTTAAAATTTTTTATTTCTTATTGTTTACAAAAACAAATGCGTTGTTTATAAGATAATTAAAATTTCTTTTTTGGAAACATAATCTTTGATGCAAATTATGATTTTTTTTAAAAAAATCGTTGCTTAAAAATTTTTTTTATTGATTAAAAACGTGTTTGTTAATTAACAATTTTTTTCTACCATAAAAATAATTTTTCTCGAAAAATAACACATGGTTTCATTATGTAGAAAAAGAAAAAAATATATGGAAAAATTTTCATTGTTTATAATAAATTTTGTTTTTCGTTATCAAAGAACAAGATAAATTATGATTAAAAAAATATGGTTTATAAAAAAATATTTATATATTATTAAGGAACCACATTTTTTTAGGAACCATATTTTTTTAATCATAATTTATCTTGTTCTTTGCTAACGAAAAAAAAATTGTTATAGATAATAAAAAAAATTGTATATATTTTTCTTTGTTTGCATAATGAAACCATGTGTTATTTTTTGAGAAAAAATATTTTCATGAGAGAAAAAAATTATTAATTAATAAAAAGGAACGATTTTTTTTTTACAAATCATAATTTGCATCAAAGATTATGTTTTAAAATATCTTATAAACAACGCATTTGTTTATAACAATTTTGTATACAAGAGAAAATAAAATTTTTTAAAAATCATTTTCATGTGACTTCTGATCATAAAAAACTGATCAATAATAATATGAAAAAAAAAATTTTTTCAATGATTAATGAAGTTTTCTAATTTTTAACCTAAGTAAATTGTTAATAACAAAGTAAAAAATTTTTTAAATTTTTCCAACGGAAATCTCTTCTAAAAAATTTCCAATAATGGGCCCAAAAAAGAAAAAAAAATCAGATTTGTTATTTAACAGTTATCGCACTTACAATGATCATGTTCAAGTGGGAAAAATTGTTAATTAACTAATGCATAATTAATAGAAAAATAACGTTAAAATTTTTTTGACCACGGATTATTGTTCATAAATCTATCCAGTAGATGTCTGAATTTTTTCAATTTTTAATATTTATATTTAATAATTTTAAATCATATTTATTCATTAAAGGTCCAAAGTGGGTAGCGCTTGCGCAAGCCAGAGTCCTCTTTTTCGGCCGTATTTTCACCCCTCTGGGAAAATTATAAATATAAGTCATACAATTTTCCGGAGGTATAGTTTTTTTTAGTAAATTTTCTCCTGTTTCAGAATCTTATTCAAATTTGAAAAATGTCATGTGAGATATTTGAAAAAACCAAACCCCATTTATATTTTTCAGTTAATTGTTTATAACTTTTGCAATTTTTGCAAACGGCTCTTGATTTTTTTCTAAAATCATCTACACTTCCGAATTGAATGAGACCTCGTTCATATTTTTCGGAGGCGGAGAAAAAAGTTTGACCCAAAAAGCACTAGACTAAAAATCGAGGTGCATGAATTTCTACTGTGCTCAATAAAGTCTATAATAATGATTATAGAAATTGTTAAAAATTCGAATTAATTAATTGTTAGGAAATATCCAGAAAGATAGTCATTTGTTTTCATTATCAAATATATACAGGATGGAGAAAATTTTATTGAACACAATTGAGATTTCGTAAACCCGGATGATTAAATAGGAAAAAATGTGTATTTTTAATAAAAATATATTGATAATTTAAAAACTAAATTGTCAGGTCCGGTTTCCGAGATATTTAATTATATCTTAATTTTTAAAAACTTTTATTGAAAGTCAAATTGCATATTCATTTTTTTTAAATAACGTTTTGTCTTTGAAGAGCAACTTTTGCACTTTTTAATTTAGTTTTGAAATCTGTTTTTTTGTCTATCCAACCATATTTTTTTATGAAGTCTCGAAAATGAACTGTGCTTTAAGAATTTACGTAAAAATCCGGAACCTTTAAGTATAATTTTATACAAATTAATAATATCAAAATTTTGATAATTTTAATTTAAACAAACTATTTCCATGATTATTCGGATTTAATAATTTCTGATAGCTGATACATAAAATATCACAAAAATTCCATGTTGTAAGTAACTAATTTTTTATATCGAGAAAATTGCATTCTTTCAAAATTAACCATGCATTATGATTTAAATTTTTTTTGTCTCTCTAGATCTTGAACAACTACCGAAAATTGTTACCTTTAAATACACCAGATAACAAAACCAGACAATAAAAAATTGTATACAAAAAATTCCCTATGTTTGTGATAAATTTTACATAGGAGAGAACTCAAGGCCATTACATATTAGGATAAATGAACATAAATCTCAACAACAAGACAATTTTCAAGACCAAAAAATTTCAATATACTTGAGATTTTTCTCTTTTAGTTTAAAATACTATAAGTATGTTTATAATATGATTTTTCACAAATTTTTGAATAAAATTCAACTACGACTAATCAAATAAAGAATATCTACCATTTACATGATATTTTTAGATAAATCGTGGGAAAGTTGAATTATGTATTTTTTTATAAATTTGTGACGTTTAAAATAGACTTTAACGTTAGTATAAACATAATATAATCTTTTATTTGCATTCAAAAATTTGAAGAGAATTGCTCGTTAGGATAATCTTTATAACAAAAGGGATTTTAATGAAACAGTTACTTTCCCAGTGCGAGGGGATCATTGAAGGACTTTCAACTTACCTGATCAGCATTAAAAGTTTTAAGTCTATACAATGCTAATACAGGGCATTGTTGATCATTAAGTATTAAAAACGAGAGACTTTCTAAAATTAAATTGTACATTAGTATAATTTTTTTAAATAGCCTATTGTAAGATTTTAAATATTGTTATTAGTAATAAAGAAAAAATGTTTATAATACAAAAAAAATTCTTTTTTTATCTAATTTTCGAAAGTAAGCATACCGTTATGTATTTCAAAAATGTGTTAATATACAGGATGACGTCATATAGAATGAATAAGAAAAATAGAGAAGAAAAATTAAAAAAAAATATAGACAAGAGTCACTTGATAATAATAGAAAAAAATATCAAAAAGTAATTAAAAACATATATAAGAAGTTTTCATAACATATATGCAGATAAACGGAAAAATGGCTACGAGATTAAAAAAGGAGTACCTCAAGGTGATGGCCTAAGCTCTCTACTGTTCATAATTAAATTCAACGACAAAAGAAAAAAATAAGAAGATTTACAATGGAGTTATTGGTAAAATTTATAAATATACCTAGTTAATGCGTTTTATTAGTTTTCATAGTTTTTGAAATTAAAATAGAAGTCGAAAACAATATTTTAGATGAAAATAAACAATATTAAATATATCACAATTAGAAAAATATTTAGATCTTTTAATTTTTTTTTAAATTTAAGTTCTTGTTTTAAAAAAACCAGTTCAACGATTTGTATCACTTTGAATTTTTTTTAATCTACAAAATTTCCAGACCCTAAATTTTCATACAGTTTGTTAGATTTCCAGATTTAAGTCATTTAGATTTTTTTAAATTTAAATATACTTCAAGCTTTCCAAACTTTAGTTAACTAGATTTTATATACAACTTGCAAGGTTTCCCGATCTGTATTAATTTTAATTTTTTTTTGATCTAAAAAATTTCCAGACTTTAAATTTTCATACAGTTTGTTAGATTTCCAGATTTAAATCACTTTGATTTTTTTTTAATCTAAATAGCCTCCAAGCTTACTAAACTTTAGTCAACTCGATTTTATATACAGCTAGCAAGGTTTCCCGATTTGTATCACTTTGATTTTTTTAATTTACAAAATGTTAATGTAGTTTTTTAGATTTGTTGACAACCTAGAAAATGGTCTACGCGGGGAAGGATTATTTTTGTCAAAATCTACTTCATTATTTTCGCAATGATAAAATATATTTACAAAATTTTACTAATGTTAGTATAGGTTATATCAATTTACGCCTCTTTGGGGTTATAGGTGACAAATAATATTCAGATGGGTGTACATACAACTGTATTTAGAAAGTACAAAAGTAAATGTATCTAATATTTTTAGAAAAAATAAACGCCAAAGGTGCATAAAAATAATTACAAGTATAATTAGCAACAGATAATAAAACACTTTTATTATAAGTTTACAAATATGAACGTAATATAATGCTGATATAAAATCTTATTTTCCTTTTTTTCGTGCTTTCAATCAGTTCTCTATTCTGTAAATAAAAATATGGATAATAATAATAATAACAATGCAAAAGTTGCAGTAAAATGACTTTAATAGAACAATAACAAAAACAAGTATAAAGAACAATGGCAAATAATTTATACAATGACATTTGACAATGAAGTATGTCAATTGTCACCTCGAGTCTCGATACCAACATAAATTTCAACCAATCAGAAGAGTTTATTAAAATTATTATATTTTATCATTGCGAAAATTTTGAAGTAGATTTTTACTAAAAAATATTCTTTCTCCGTTGGTAGAACTTTTTCTAGGTTGGTATAACATGGATGGAACTTGACCATTGACGAGTTTTTAAAATTTCTGGATTATAACATATTCAAAACAATATTGTTGATATATGAAAAAAACCTTTGTTACAAATAACTAGTTTAACTGAGTTGGTATTTCATAAAGCCTGCATATTGTAATAACTAAAAATTCATAAGAGGATAGTGTTTAATTCATCCCGTGGCTACATATCCAGGACAAGTTATCCAAAGTTGGTTAGAATTAACATTCAATTTGCATGCATAAATTTATATGCGTCTGTCGTATCAAAGAGCATTTAAACACATAGGGTAAGTCTATGAATACTAAATACGTAGTAGAGTTAGCTACGGCTGGACAAAAGAGAATCACCGATTATTCCACATTAAATTACTGAATTTAATAACATTTAAGCTCATGTTTGGTCTTTGGTCGGTCCATGCTCATTTAAAAATAGCTTAATGCACAAAAAATAATACTAAAATTGTTAATGCACTAGATCCAAAATAGTGACAATTGTAAATTGGTAAAAATTAATATATGAATTATTTTATCGACATTAAAAATATAAGAGCTTGTTTTTATCGGATAAATTTCTCTTTGTAACAAAACATTTTTCCACTTCTTAATTTTACGAGAAAAACTGACATGGAAATATCGAGTGATCGAAAGAATGAATAAATGAACAACAACAATTAAAGGATGCACCTTTTCTATCGCTGTCAAAATGACAAAAATATTTACATTAATAAAGTTTATAAGAAAAGCATTTAAAAATTATTATTATAGAAATAATTTGTGAAATCATTGAAAACATCCTTCTACGAAAAAATACTCCATAAAAATTGATGAATAATCCTTAAATTTTTTTTGAAAATTAACTAATAAATCCTTGAATACTCCTTGAAATAAATCCTTGAAAAACCATTAAAAATCTTGAAAAAGCCGTTAAAAATCCTTGAAGAATCCTAAAAAATTCACTGCATAGAGTCCTTAAAAAATACTTAAACCACCTCTTAGAAAATTTCATGGAAATCATTTAAAACATCCTTCTACGAAAAAAAACGCTATTTCTTGATAAATCATTGAAAATCTTGAAAAAACCGTTAAGAATCCTTGAAAATTCCTAAAATTTCATTGTAGAGTCCTTAAAAAATACTTTAACCACCTCTAAGAAAACTTCATGGAAATCTTTTAAAACATTCTTCTAAAAGTCCTAAACAAACTATTGAAAATCTTGAAAAATCCTGAAAAATTTATTGTAGAGTCCTTAAAAAATGCTTAAACCAAAATTTATGTCAATCATTTAAAACATTCTTCTAGGAAAAAAATACTTAAAAACTCTATTAAAAATCCTTAAATTTTTTTTTGAAAAGTTACTAATAAATCCTTGAATACTCCTTGATAAATCCTTGAAAAGTCCTAGAAAAACAATTGAAAATCTTGAAAACCCGTTAAGATTCCTTGATAAATTCTAAAAAATTCATTGTATAGAGTCCTTAAAAAATACTTAAACCACCTATTATAAAAATTCATGGAAATCATTTAAAATATCCTTCTACGAAAAAAATACTTAAAAAATCATTAAATTTTTTTTGAAAAGTTACTAATAAATCCTTGAATACTCCTTGAATGGTCCTAGAAAAATCATTAAAAAAATCTTGAAAAATCCCTGAAGTGATTATCTATATTTACACCATACGTGAAATATTTTTTACAATTCGAACAAAAACAAGGAAGTTCGATTTTGTACGTATTCATAAAAAATCAATTCAAAACATTATAAATACAGGATTATTTTTTAAATCTAGTATCAATTAAATTGCACAAAAACAGTTTTTTAATCCACTCAACTTGTACATCAACTGTAATATCCGTTTCATAAACAAATATTACTGAAATACGTGATTTTATTTTCATATACATTTATAATCATGTAAAACAGTTGGTAATTTAGTAATATATTATACAAATTCGTATTTCTAGTTAATTAAAATAATTAGAAATAAATAAATGATGTATTATATTAATCATTACATGAGAGTTTCATGCATTAATTTTTACTCGACCAGTTATATAAAATAAAGGTTAAAATGTATATTTGGTATGAATAGTTTTTAAATAAAATATAATACATTGAGATAAATAATAATAAATATACTAAATAAATGTTTATTTTATACCCGTGCATACATAAAGTGAACTTTATGGCCCGTGCAGTCATAAAGACAAAAAAATGGTTTTTTTATATTTATATTGTGGATGCAATAACGAACTTGTATGACATAAGAGTTTGTATGCACCTCGGGTATACCCAGATGATTATGCACTCAAGCGACTTACAAACCCTCGATCATCGCCCTCAAGGCATAAAGATCAATTTATAAACCTGCTACATAAATAACTATTATTCACGACTACTATATAATTTGTTCATTATATATGTGTTTCTTAATAATAATAATATTAATCCCTAGTAAATAATGATTTCATTATTCACCGGTTTTACTGATTTCTAGATATCTATTATTCACTAGTGAATAATAATTATTCACTGGTTTAAATAAAAGTAAAAGTCGTGTATACAATTTAGAATTATATTCGCATATAAAGGCTATTATTCACATTGGTGATTTGCGTCACACGCTTTCGGTCGTGACGTAAACGCCACCCCTCGTGAATAATAGCCATCATTATATGCTCGTTGAACAATATACTATTATCTACGATCGTGTATAAAGTTACTTCTTTTTTCACTTGTGTCAAAAGTTTAACTTTTTGGACTAGTGCAAAAAGTAACGTTAATTGTTCTAACTGCGATATTTACATTAAAAATTTATTAAAAAAATAAATAACTGGTTTTATAAAAATAGTATTAGTTCATTTTATTGTTAAAACTATTCTAAGAATAAGTATTATTATTAACATATTTGTTGCGCTCCGCATGATTGCAGTTCACGACTTCGTCTCGTTCTGCAAACTTCATGCATCGTGCAAAAAATATACACTTTTTGCACTAGTGTGAAAAAATGGGGGAAAAGGTGTAAAAAAGGCAAAAAACACGTGGTAGAGAAAGGGGAGAAAAGTGGTGCAAAAATGTGAGGAAAATGGGGCAAAAAACAAATGTGAGAAAAAAGGAGGAGGAAAATGGGGCAAAAACAAGTCTGTCTAAGAAAAATGGAAAACGGCACAAAAAAGTTGTAAAAAAAAGAAATGAAAAAGGCAAAAACAAATTTGTGGGAGGGAGGGGTAAAAATGGTGCAAAAAAGAAAATAGGACAAAAATAAATGTGGGAAAAAAATTTAGTTGTGAAAAAGGTGTAAATGGGACAAAAAGTAAAAGAAGGAAAAAGGGAGGAATAGTAGGATAAAAATATAATAATAATTGTAATAATTGTAAAAATGCGGGAAAAAAATAAAAGTTGGCAAAAGTGGGGAATAAACAAAAATGGGGAAACTGGGTTTAAATAAAATCAACAAAAACAAGACAGGGAAAAAAGTGGAGAAAAGTGGGACAAAAAATACATGTGAGGAAAAACAGTGGAAAATAAAAATAGGACAAAAACAATAGTGTGAAAAACAGGGGAAAATAATTATTAAAAAACAAAAAAAATACCAAAAATTTTTAATTAGTAAAGAACAGTGCATAAAACTTATAAGACAAATCTTTCCACTATTTTACTTCTACTTCCTAAAAATAAAATGATAAAATAGGAGAAATAGGGCAAAAAAATAAAAGTGGGCAATAAACACAAATGGAGAAAAAGGGGGGTTAATTAAAAACAACAACAACAAGAGAGGGGAAAAAGTGGGGAAAAAATACATATGAAGAGAAAACGGAGGAAAATAAAAATAGGACAAAAAACAAAAGTGTGAAAAAAAGGGGAAAGTAATTATTAAAAATGAAAAATATACTAAAAATTCATAATTAGTTTCAAAAATTAAAATAATTATTTATTTTTATTGAACCAGCTGTTTTTAAATTAAAATAACACATTGGATGCCTGATTTGTAAGATGAAAATTTATTTAGTAACAATAAAATAAAATTTTAAAAATTAAAAGAATTATTTATTTTTAGTAAATCAGAAATTAAAATATGACGTTGTAATTGTTAAATAATAATTTAATTAAAAGACTATACTAAGTATATTTAAGTTGAAATTTTCTTTACTTTAAGGTAGTGTAAAGGGTTTTAAATTATAAGGAAAGAAATGATAGGTCATATGAAGGGTTGCAGTTTATATTTTAATATTATTAAAAAATAAACAAACAGGAATTATACCTTGCTTATTAATTAACGAAAAATTGTAGGAAAAAATAAGTGTGAGAAAAAGGGGACTTATAGTTGTAAAAAACATGAAGGAATGGGACAAAAACACAAATAGGGAAATAGGGCGGAAATGAAAATTGGGCAAAAACAAGAATGGGAAAAAAGGGGAAATGTGGGACAAAAAAAACATGTGGAGAAAAAAGCTAAGAAAATAAAAATGGGGCAAAAAAAAGAGTGGGAAAATAATAATTAAAAAAAGAAAAATATAAGGCAAATCTTTCCCCCCACCTCACTTACGCTCTAAAAATAAATGATAAATTAACTCGTTTCGCCCGGAAAAACTAAGGTTAGATTATCCCGAAGAAGACACACAACCTCGTTTGAAAAATTAAAAAGGATTATTTATTTTTATCGAACCAGCTATTTTGAAATTAAAATAGGAGGGTAATTTATAGGTTGAGATTTTCGATGAAATTTTCTTTCCTCTAAGGGTTATAAATTGTACCTATAGAAAGCAATGTTAGGCCATATGAAGGGTTGCTATGGGTCCCATTCTATTTTTTAGTTTTATTAAGCTCTTGCTTAAAAAATAAATAAACAGGTACTAATAATTAGATTCTTTTAAAAATAAGTCAAATATGTAAACACTATCGAAAATATATTAAACATATAAATAAATCAGCAATGATTGTTTATTGGATTTATAGAAAAAACACGTATTTATGACAAATTAATTTAACTCACTCACCACGAAGTCAAAACTCATACAATAAGACTCCAAGAAATTTGGCCTTGAAGGATTTGCTTCAGAGTCAATGGTCAGAATAAGTTCGGTTTTTTCGAAAAATGGTAAAAGCAAGTTTTCAAATCGTATCTTTTAGTTATTAATAATAGAATAGACTCTTTTAGGAGATAGATTTCTTAAGGTTTAAGCATATTCTTACCGGAAGAAAAAAATTTTAAATCAAATCAAGCTTCAAAAAAAAATTGATTTGACTTAAAGAAACATTAATATTTGTAGCATTGTAATTAATTAAATGAAAGTAAATACGAAAAAATAGTCCGGCAGATAAATGAAAATTAAAAAAAAAACTAATTTAAGGATAATAAAAATCCAAAGAAATAACTCAATCCATATAACATTAATGATTAATTTATAGCACTTGTTAGGAAAATAATAACAGGGAAATCGGTCAGTAGCAATCAATACAAGTAACTGAATTAATTTAGGTTAGTCTCTGATGAAGAGCCAAATCGATTTTTATGACTGAAAAGTGTGATGTTGTTTTTAAATTATTTATTCAAATTTTATTAAGTAGCAAAGCAAAGTGAAGGTACTTATTAACATTATAATGTCCGTCCGTCCATCTGTATGTGTGGCTGACTGTCCGTCTGTCCGTCAGTTACTCTACAACAATCTGTCTGTCTGAATCTACGTAGATGAGCTATTTGGATACTGTTAGCTTACTGGGTTTATTTATTTGTTGTCTACATCATTTATTAACATTAATAACTTAATTAATTTCGTGTTTACAGATACGGATAATTTAAAAGGAGATTCCATTAGCGAAGGAGAAATGATAGAAGAAAGTTTAGACGATTCAGGGGATTCACGGCCGCGAAAAATCAGAAGATCTAGGACAACATTTACTACGTTTCAATTGCATCAATTGGAAAGAGCATTTGAGAAAACGCAATATCCAGATGTTTTTACAAGGGAAGAATTAGCTATGAGGCTGGACCTCAGCGAGGCTAGAGTTCAGGTAAATATTTATTATTATCTATAATTTCTAACAATAATATTTAATGATTTAAAATTTTATCTCGTTAATTAAACACGTGGTATTTTAAAAACGTTTTATATTCCATTTTAATTGGAATAAAAGAAGTACTTTATGAAGGCGCATTATTAATACCTAATTGAATAATTAAGTTTCATTACTTTGAGTATTTAGCTGCTCACAGAACTGAAAGCTGATGAAGTACATAATAACAGCTACTACTCGACTATTGAGAACAAAGGAAGAAGTGAATAATTTGAAAAATAATTCTTTTTACAATTTTCTTAATGACGTTTTCAACAATTTAGAATAAATCTAGTTTTCAAGATTCAAATAATATTTCAAATCAATAAAATATATATTACAAATATAAATGACTTCATATTGAAGGAATTCCTCAATTATAGCAATAAATTTTCATACTGTTAGAGTTGAAAAAGAAAAAAACTTTTATAAAAGGGATTTGTCCGTCCGTCTGTCCGTTAGCCTGATTCAATCCGAGAACGGTGAGAGATAGAGACAAACGGACAACGGCAATCGAGAATAATGGAACAAAACAGGACAAAATACGCAAAAATATGAACTATAATGGACAAAATAGGGAAAAATAAGGAAAACAAAAAAAATAATAAAAACAAGAAAAAATAGAATGAAGTAGGAAAAAATAGGAAAAATACGGAAAAATAGTGAAATATAGGGGAAAAAAGGGAAACATATGGGAAAATAGTGAAAAAAGGGAAAATGGAGAAAATACGGAAAAATGGAAAAGAGGAAAAAATAGGAAAAAAGTAAAGGAAAATAGGAGGGAAACAGAAAAAATGGAAAATAATATTGAAATTAAAGCAAAATAAGGACTATAGGGAAAAATAAGAATAATGTGAAAAAATAATGAAAAAGATTAATAAATAGAAAGAAATCGCAAAAATAGAAAAAATAGGGAAAAATAGCCAAATATATACCAGAAAAATGGGGAAAAATAGTGAAAAATAGGGAGAATCGAGCAAAATATGGAAAATTCGAGAAAATAGAGAAAAATAGAGCAAAATAGGGAAACATATGGGAAAATAGTGAAAATAGGGGAAAAATTTTGAAAAATGAGGAAAAGGTAAAAGATAAGAGAAAATGGAGAAAAAAGAAAGAAACTAGGGAAAAATAGGAGAAAATGGAAACAAATAGGGAATAATAAAAAAAATATTGACTGTAAGGGACAAATAAGGAAAAATAAGGAAAATAGGAAAAAATAATGAAAAGCAGGAATACATAGAAAAATTAATAAAAATAGAAAAAATAGAGAAAATTGGGAAGAATAGAGAAAATCAGGAAATATGGGAAAAATAGAAAAAAATAGTTCAAAATAGGGAAATTACAAAAAAATAGGGAAACATAGAATAATAGTGAAAAATAAGGACAAATAGGGGAAAATATTAAAAAATTTAAAAAAACAGGAAAAACTAGGGCAAAATAGGAAAAAATGGAAATTATTCAAAATTAAGAAGAAAACAGGAATAAATAAGGATAAGCAGTGAAAAATAGGGAAAAATTTGGAAAAAAGGGAAAAAATGTGAAAAATATGGAAAATATGGAAAATCAGGAAAAATAGTAAAAAACAGCTAAATATATGGAAATTTATGAAAAACAAGAAAAAATTATAGTTAAAAATAAGGAAACATATTGCAAAATAGGAAAAAATAGAGAAAGCCTATGAAAAAATATGTACAAAAAGTGGCAAACAGGGAAAAACAAAAAAATATATAAAAAAATTATGATAAATTTGAAGAAATGGATAAAAATAAGAAAAAATAGGGAAAAATAGGAAAAAATAATAATAAATAAGAAAAAATAGGAAAAACAAACAATGCTTGGTCGTCCAGGTACTAATCGTAAAGAAACTCCTTAGCAAAGCACTGTTATGAACATAACGTTTTTTACGGGTTTTCACGGTTGTTTACGATTTTTTACGGTTTTTTGACGATCCTTACCATTTTTTACGGTTTTTTACGATTATTTACGGGATTTTACGGTTTTTCACAATCGAGAATGTGTCCAGAAGCATAGAATTCTCACCTCGAAACACACCTGTGCAATACTGAGTTGAAAGGATTTTGTACTAACGTCATCTACCAATGGGACACGGTATCATTTATTACTTAGGAAAAAGATTACCTAGGTAATAAGCTCCAATACATACTGGAACCGACAGAGGGCCCATATCTCTAAAGGGTAAATGAAACCCCAAACAAGTTTACATGTCGTAATCGACTAGATCTCTGCGCGATCTAAAAGGCTACTGATACGTGAATCAGTGTTGGCAAAGACCCTCTATTCGATTAGACTGAAAGAGTAACACCTTGAGGACTAAATAGCTTATCTGAGGGCTAGATTCACCCAAATTATTTTTTGAATAAATAAAAAAGAAGAAAATTTTTCGAAAAAAAGAAGAAACTCAATTTTTATTTGTAACTACTTCGTGTTTAACGGTGGAGTATAACTCTATTGAAAAAGAAGAATTGAGACTTCTTCTTTTTAAAGAATACATAGTTTACCTATATAGTGCACAGTGGTTGTTTTATGTCATATTCCTTGACAGATGACATGTTTATATTGACAAATATCAATATATTAACTCAAATTTTCTTTTTCTTTTAAGATTGTTACTATGATGATCATGATTAGATCCATGATTCTTCTTTCCCAAAAGTGACAAGTAGATAAATATTCCAAATGTCAAGTCAGATTAAGACGAAGAAAGAAAAGAAGAAATGAAAAGTTAGATAAAAAATTTTACCAGGCCGACTAGGAGACTAAAGCAGTGTTAAAAGGGCTAGAGTCCCATCGGACTAAAATGTCCATCACTGACGTGAATAAATTTTAGCGCAAAAAGGAATTTTACACTAAGCACGACATAGTGGGATTCTAACCGCCTTTTTTGACATTGGAACGTATTCAGGGGTAAACTAAATACAATATAGCTAATATAGTTACTCTTTCATTGGGAAATCTAGTTAAATAGAGACAAGACAACAAATATTGACACGGCCATATTATTTAGGTTAGACTGTACTTTTTGATGAATTAGTTTTCGTTTCTTGGGAAGCGAAATAGGACAGAAATGGATAGGGTTTAGATATTTATTACATTAATTTGATTTTAAAAACATATGGCTATAGGATAATTTTTCAGTGAAATTTATCAACTCTGTATTTAAATTCTATTTTATGATGTGATTTTGGTTTTTTATTGTTTCTAATTTAAAATATAAATTATTAAATAAATCTCACATTTAACGGCGAGATTTTCGACCACAGAAAATTCGAACTTGTTGAAAAAAAATTTAAAATGGGTACTCACATAGAATTCAAGTCATTATATACATAATGCAGGATAATGGCGGACATGAATCGCATCTTAATTGGTAACAATTTGGATAATTAATCTGGCTTGTAGCGGCGTAAGTAGCATTGCAATTGGCCATTGTTCGCCACAATAGCGGTAATCGGAACTGGTTCCGGACCCCAGGATTCTCTCTGATGTCTCATTTAGAGTGCCTCCTCGTTTCATATCACGGATAAAATGATGGAAAGCTGTCTCTTTTATAATTGCCCTTTTAGCATCGATTTAGATAAGCTCCACTACACACGCAACAAAAGTTTCAGCAAATTCGTTGGCCCCTCTCCATTTATAAACCTTCTTAGTGCGCGATCAAAACAGTATAATATGCTGCAAATCGGATTTATAAGAGCGGTTGGTCGATCGACTGTATACGTACTTTGTTTAGTTGTAATTGTAAATACCTGGAGATTTGCATTAATCACGTATGTTATGTTATCTGCAAATTTTAATCCAAATTTTAATTTTGAAATTTCATATTCACTTTATCATAATTAATTCAAGCGTAGTGGTCAGATAAAAATACACCAATTTTTTATTATATAACAATCGACTAATAACAAACAGAAACTTTCACTGTTACATTATATTTGTTAAAGAAAATTTTAGTTTCCTAATAATAAATTAAATCTAGCCAGGTGTTTACAGATTAACAAGGCGACTATAATGGTCTCACGGGATGAAGCCGGGTAGAATGTATTCCCCATGCATTTATATAATAACGTTAGTGGCTCGATAAATTCGCTGTCTCTTTTGTAATTCATAAGATTTTATTTTTTACAAATTTTAACACTTTTTTGGAAATAATTGTTTTATCAATAAACAAATTAAATCTAAAATATCAAGGCATTCAAGAATTGTTTATTATTTAGGATAATTCTTAATAAGTTTATAGATTGTGTCTACACTAGTCGGCACCATATGGGGAACTTTTTTTTATTAGTTTTATGAAAAAAAGTTATTCATCATAAAAAGTTATGCATAGTCTAAAACCTTAAATAAAATCATCAGATATCAATTTATATATGTTAAAAAATGAGATTTGTGACTATGATAAGTAAAGTTCCTTTATTTTGAAGAAAAGGTTCAAATTTAAAAAAATACGTTCAGATATGCACTTATATTCATTTGCTTTAAAAAATTAGTTTATTGACTATTTTGGGAATTTCTTAGTTTTTACATTACTTTTCTTCTATAACGATGACCCTTAATTTTTAAAGTACCACTATCCTACTTTTTTTTAATTTTCATATACAAACTAAAAGTTTTAATTCATTTGTAATTTCAATTTATATCAATCCAAATTTTATTCTAGGGTAAGTTTCTCATTGTAAAAATAATCTTGTTAACACTCATTAGAACATTGTATTATAGGCCGGATGATGGCATTTGTATGTCGAAACTAGTTATCAGTTCCCCTTCCAACCAAATATTATATATATATAATTGTGGTACTAGACACTGAATTTTATTTCTATATTTGAGATTATGAATAAACTTTTGGACTCATAAATTTAAACTCAGATTTCAATTCTACATAACTTTTTTTTGACGTGGTCAGAAATAAAGGTACTTTACAATTGCACGAAATTCACATTTTTTTATCTACCTTGCACACGACCTAAAAAATGATATCTGTTGAAAGAATTTTAGGTTTTAGACCAGGCACAACTTTTTATAAAGAATAACTTTTTTGCATAACATTAATACTAAAAAAGTTGGTACCGGCTTAAGTAGACAATACTGTATAAAAAGACGCCAAAACCACCCTTTTTCATATTAATTACCAATTACATAAATTCTCAAAAAAGATAAAATGTAACGAAAAAGTGACAGACATATTCTGTAAAGAGTGTGTAAAGTAACTGATGTGTCTATATTTGTTTATGTTTGTTCAAAATTTGTAAAAAAATCAAAACTTTAAAAAATTTAACCTTATCTTACCACAAACTTTGCGCTCGTGGATAAACTATCGCTTTGCGCATTTGTTGAGGCTACGATCACTATGAAAAGTAACATATTTCCCACAACCTACTTGAATTTAGGGATTTGCGATTCTTTCCACAAGATCGATCTTCTGAATCTCAAAATCTCATAATTTAATATTTATATAAATAATTTTATTTCAATCCATAATGTGGTCCAGTGTTCAATAAATGAAATAAAACTCTAAATCATGTATCACATAAATTATTGTTGTAAAAATTAGGGAACGGCAACTAGTATCGGCTTAGAAGCCATCTTCAGGTCATAAATTGGTTGATATCATGATGAAAATTTTTCTGCCATAATGTTAAAAGTTAAGTTAAAAATTACAGTAGTTGGTAGGGAATAAAGAAAAAAGGTTGGGCGGGACATGAAAATAATAGAATAATTAATATGAAAATGGAACAGTTGATTTTAAATGAAATATAGGAATCTCCAATCGTGGAGAACCCCCACAATGGGGTAGGATGATTCTAACAATTGAATCGTTATAAATTAAAGAGGAAAGTAACGATTCAATTTTTCCGATCTTTTCGATGTTTCCAAATTTCTCAATGTTTTTTTGTTATTTTTTTCCGATTTTTCCTGGATTTATTTTTTTAAACCTTTTCAATTTTTTTTATGGTTTTTTCTATATTTCCTGATTTTTCCTCAGTTTATTAGATTTTTTTAAATGTCTTGATTTTTCCATTTCTTCGATTTTTTCAATTGTTTCTGTTTTTTTTTTAATTTATTTGCACATTTTCCCTACATTCCCCATTTTTCCGTATTTTTTCATAATTTCTCTATTTTTCCAATTTTTTCCGATTTGTTTAATTTTTTTTAGATCTTTTAAATTTCGTTTTAGATTTTTTTCCGATATTTCCTGAATTTTTCAATTTCACTTGATTTCGCCAACTTTTTTTCGATTTTTCAAAGCCGAAAAAACGGGACAAGGGTGGATCATAGTCGTTGCATTTACTCTACTCCCTTCTGATTAGTTGCTTGTTTGATTCTGACTTAAAATTCGTCCGACTATACCAAGAGATTATTTCTTAAGTAGGCTATTAGATTTTATTATCTTTAGTTTGCTATTATGCATAATTTTCTGATGTTTTATGTTTAATTATTTATTAGAAATAATTTAATACTGAAAAGATATTTTTCTATATTATGTTAATTTCATTTTAAAATTATGTTAAGTATTTAATTAATTTATTTTTAATTTTTCCAGGTTTGGTTCCAGAATAGACGCGCCAAATGGAGAAAACGAGAAAAAGCCATGGGCAGAGAAGCAGTTTCCTTTATGCATCAAAGTGATCAACCGGGAATACCAGAATTCGCAATTCACGGTCCAGTAGCACTTCCCCCAATGCATAACGACCACTTTTGGCCTACGATGCCGTTTCCTCCCATGTTTAACCCAGCATTAGGAATCCATTGGCCTCCAAAAACACCAATTCATCCAACATTTCACGCCTTTTTATCTCAGTACGTTCTAGCAGGTGGTGTACCACCGATAAATTTTAGTAGTGCACCTATACCAGACGAACGTTCGAGGAGTTCTAGTCCTGAACTTCATAGTCCTTCCCAGTTATCTCCTTCAGCGTTAGAAGCGCTTAGGGTAAGGACACAAGAAATTTTGTTGCCGCCTTCGTCACCGCGTAAAGTACACGCTAATTCGTAGAATGGACATCAATACAATTTGTACATAATTTATTAATTAATTCTTTTTAAATCATCACTGACGCTTTTAGTACATTAATTTATCATTATAATAATAATTAAAAAATATTGTATTCATTTTTGATCAGTTTAATTTTATAAAGTCGCGTTTATGTATAATTTATATCCATGGTAGGATAGCTCATTAAATTTCAATTATTCTGAAGAGACGTTACTTATTTTCCAAAAAGTCAAAATGACGCCATAAGTAATTAGGAGAAAAATTAATAATAAATGATTTCTACTCTACTTTTATTAATTAACCAATAGATAATTTTTATTTATTTATTAATTTAATTTTTGGACAATTTTTCTCTTCTTTTTTTTCCGACAATGTAACTTTTGGAAAAAATTAAAAATTGAAGAATATAAAATATTTGAATAAAGTTTAAAATCCCTAAAGAGAAAGTATATGGGATCATTTAATAATGATATAATTAAATAACATTTGCGATAGTGATGAATATAACAAAGAAAAATAATGTATAGGCAATAAATCGATTTATAGATATCTGTATTAGCAGTAGTAGAACAGTATTATTTCTTAATTTTTTTTTTGTTATTTATTTAATAGATTTTTATGAAATTTTATAATTTAGATTTAATTTGTTTATTCGAAATAAATATTACTTGTTGTATACTTATTTTGTTTTTTATTTGGCTGTTTTTTTATTTCAGATTTATTTAAAAAACTATTAAATATTTCCAATTGATGGAAAGCGTTTAGGAATTTTTGTATCAATTTTTATTATTGAAAATAAATATCTAAATAAAATAAAAATTTACTAGTCCAATAAAATCGCTCGATAATTCGTGATTTATAAGAAAAAAATGGTCACCATTTAGTTAGTCTTGTTCCAAATTATATTCCTTTTTCGCATTTTTACTTTCCCTGACCCATCAAAGGGAAAGTAAGGTGAACGAGCAAAAAAAATCGAGATATCGATGGAAATATCCATTATGAGGTCCCCCAAGAAGATTCAAACCATTTTCAGCAAATGTTCTGTCTGTGTGTCTGTGTGTCCGTGTGTCCGTGTGCCTGTATGTCTGTGTGTCTGTGTGTCTGTGTGTCTGTGTGTCTGTGTGTCTGTGTGTCTGTTTGTCTGTGTGTCTGTTTGTAATCTTCCACGATAACTTTCCGAACCGTTTAACCAATCAAGCTTAAATTTGGTATGGAGGGCCGGTGTGTGCCTAGAATGCGACCATTAGATTTTGGTTTAAATTGGTACAGTAGAAAGTCCTCAAGATCGACATTGATTAAATACACATGTAACAGTTTTTTACTTTTTTTAAATTTTATGGACAAACAATACACTTTAGTGCAAAATGCTGAAGTACAAAGTTTTAGAGTATAAAATTCCCTATAACTTTTGTTTTAAACTTTTTCCAGAATTTCCAATAGTTGCGCCACTAGAGGGCGCGTAAAAAATGTGCATGTATGTTTTCTCTAGTTTTTATTGATTTTGAGGACAAACAATACACTTTAGTGCAAAATGTTAAACACTTACTTGTGTTTCCGGCACATGCTTAGTATATTATAAAGTTCGGAAATATAGTAAGTTGAACTTGCTATCTTTGGACTCACCCTATACATACCGTTGGTGTGTGCAGGAATTATTATCCTCTACAGTGTATTTGTATCGGCTAAATGAATAATTTCATTTATATATTAGTATTTTCAATGGCAATTTGAAATTTTTTAAAAGTGAAATTCATCACCTTTTATTTGATCAGCATCGTGAGTTCTACAATTATATAAAAAATTCGAACAAATTCACTGAAAGCTAATTTCCCATTACGCGGTGCGTGGTCCTCTAAATGCCTAAATCAAATTGTAATTATCATATATAATACAACGAGTGGTATCGTGGCTATCGATAATATTGAAATATTAATTTCACAAGTCGATATCATAAAAATACTCTAAATTATAGTATGATTACCAATACGTAGACTGATGACCTTTTTATGTCTAATTCAGGTCAAGTGCACATGGCCTGTGTCAACCTCTCTGGTTATCACGCCTGTTCTAAATGTAATTTACTTCTTTACTTACAGGTATTTTTCCCAAATAATACAGGGTGTCCAAAATTAGAGTGATCGATTTTAAATGTAAATGCACAGCGTATTAATTTCTCTAAAGAATTCATGTTTTACTAATTGTTTTCGTTTATCCAAAAGTTTTTTATGAAGTTTGTGTACAGAGTGTCGAAATAAATGTATAAAAGTTTTATTATTTTAAATGGAACACCCTGACATTTATAAGAGCGATTCGTCTTCTTTTAAAAAATGTAAGTTTGATATCTTTTGCTTTCCTATCAACAAAGATATTCGAGATTTTAAGAAACACTGCATTTTTCCTTATGGAAAAATGACATCAAATAAAAATTTAACAGAAAATTTATTCAGCAACAAAACATAACAAAAGAACTAAAAAATAACATTTCGGACATTATCGAAAACATTCTGACAGCCATATTAGAAAAATCGTTTGAAAATTTAAAATTTCTCTTAAATATTGCGCATTGAAGAATAGAGCAGGCACATACACCATTTATTGTAACTTTTACATTCTTTATTACTATTAATTATATTATTATGGCAACATGGCACCAAGTGTAAATGTTCATGATGATGCGCTCCGAAATAAATGCTGTAAAAAGTGCAAACGAAATGTCGTAAATGGCTTAAAGTGTATTAACTGTGAGAATATCTTCCATATAAGCTGTGCAAAAAATAGTAACTCTGTAAAGTTTACCAGTGATGAGTTAATTACATGTTGTGATCAAGAGGTATCATGTGATCAGTTGTTTTTCGATGCAATTGAAAATCTAGACTCAGACAATAAGGTAATTGATATTAATATATTTAAATATATAATAAAGCAAAAAGACTCCATAATAAAGGTGCTACATGAAAAAATAAATTTAATGAGTCAACAAATTATTCTTTTAAATGAACGAAACGAATCACATACAAAAACCAAAGAACCAAGATCAACACAAAAAAGTGGAGAATTCTCCGGTACTCAAACAAAAACAAAACCAACAATGCTATTAAGTGAAATTGATAAAAATAACGCAGTTGCCAGCTCGTCTAATAAATCTGTAATTTCAAAAACAGACGTATCAGCTGCTTTGATGAAAATAAACGCTGAACAAAAAATGAACGAAGTTATAAATTTACAAGAAAACAAAATTTCGAGAGAAAACAACAATGAGTGGAGAGAAGTTCGAGGACGAAGAAATAGAAAACAACTAATTATTGGGAATAATAATGAACTAAGTATAAACGGCAAGGATATTAAAGGGGTTCCCAAACTTGTAGATCTCCATATCTACAGAGTGGATCCGAGCATGACAGCAAATGACCTACGTGAAATAGTTAAATCACATTTTCCGGAAGTAGTGGTAATAGCTTTAAATTCTAAATATCCCGAGATTTACAGTTCTTTTAAAGTAAGTGTCTATGGGCATAATTTTAAAAATGCAATGGATCCAGCTATATGGCCACATGGTGCCCATATCCAGCGGTTTTTTCAACTACATCCAAAGAAAGTACCACAAGCATAGAGGATAATAATGCATTTTGTAAAACTATTTGTAAGTGTAGTAGTATAAAAAAATTAGGTAAAACTTTTCAAATCATGAATGTAAATTGCCAATCCTTAACTAATAAGACCAATAGAATTGATCTACTGCTGGAATGCAATAAACCTGATATTTTGTGTCTGTCAGAAACCTGGTGTAATCATGATAATATCGATTTAGTAAGATTTAGCGGGTATAACTTGGCTTCTTACTCGAATCGTATTAATAAAATTCATGGCGGAGTTTTAATACTTATGAAAAAAATGATTACGTTTAAAGTTATTGACTTTGTGAATAATCTATCAATTGATGTTGATTTTGAAATTTGTAGTTTATCCTTTCGTTTACAAGGAATGAGCTGTTGTCTTGTAAATATTTATAGATCCCCATTAGGCAACATAGGGGTATTCATAGACCGACTTTTTATTGTACTAAATTTTTGTTCAAATAACTATGATTGCACTATCATTTGTGGAGACCTAAATATAGATTATTTAACTGTATCACGTGAGAGAACATTACTAAGTGACTTTATGGAGAGTTTTAATTTAAAACTACAAAATTATGAACCAACACGAATTTTCACAAATAAAAATTTAAAAACGACAAAAACTAAAGTTGACTATTTCTTAACCAATATGACCTGTGATTATAATGAAAATGTGATCGATATGCAACTTGGCGATCACCTAGGGCTTGATATTCAAGTATATTGTAACTCTTGTAAACTATGTGAAAATAACCTTAATGATAGAAAGGTAAGCTTTAGAAATCTATCGCAATCTAATTTACTTAGTTTGTATACACATCTAGAGAATGAACGTTTTCTATCGGTCTATGAATGCCTAAATAATATAGACATTTCCAGTGTTAATATTATATATAAAGAATTTTTAGATACTGTATTTTACCATATTGATTTTATTTGTCCTATTTTAACAAAAAATGTAAGTAACATTAATAAAAAAACATGGGTTGATGGCAATCTTGTACAGATGGGTAATGATGTTAGAAATTTATTTTGTTTAACAAAATATTCTCCAAATCCTGATGATCATGTAAATTATAAAACTTTAAAGAAAAAATATGTCACAGAAATTAATAAAGCAAAAAAGTCTTTCTACCAAAAACAACTTGAAAGCAAAAATATAAAAGAAAAACAAAAATATATATGGCGTACAGTGCAACAAAAAATAGGGAAAAAGAAACATTCTACGATAGATAGTATCGAGTTAAATGGAAAAATAACTAAAAATAAATATGAAATTGCTAATTTATTTGCCACTTTTTTTGCAACGAATACCAAAAAAGCAATAGATTATCACTTTAACGGCTGTAATTCTAAAAATTATACAACCATGTATGTCTACAATACTTTTTATTTTAAGCCAGTTATACCGGAAGATGTGATGGATGTAATTAATTCCCTGAAAAATATTAACTCTGAGGGCATTGACTGTCTTTCCACTAAGATTATTAAAAGTATAGGTCCACATATTGCCTCCACTCTAGCAGACATTATTAATTTCTCAGTAGAAAAAGAAACTTTTCCGTCTGATCTAAAGATAGGACTTGTTACACCCTTACACAAAAAAGACAGCCTTCTTAGTCTTGACAACTATCGTCCAATAACTGTCCAAACTGTCATGTGTAAAATTATAGAAAAGTGTATCTATAGACAAATGCTTTCCTTCTTACAAAAATATAACGTTATTTCAGAACATCAACATGGTTTCTTACCTGGAAGATCAACGGAGAGTGCGTCCATAGCTCTATTTAACTTTATCCATACCTCGTTGGATAAGAAAAGGTACGTGGGTGCACTCTTTTTTGATCTCTCAAAAGCTTTTGACTCCATTAATATTGATATAATAACAGATAAACTACAAGATTTAGGATTTCGGGGCAAATTTATCTCATGGTTGACATCATACCTGACAGCTAGAAAAATTATTGTTAGAATTGAGGATTGGAAATCGTCACCTCAACATGTGGATATTGGCGTACCTCAAGGATCTATCCTAGGTCCTTTGATATTTTTATTATACATAAATGACCTTCCCAAATATATCAGCACTGATCATTTAACCCTATATGCAGATGATACCACAGTAGCAATTGATGCTGAATCTCCAGGCGAACTGATTACAAAGATGAATCTTTTAGCAAAAGAATTTATCAGTTGGTGTGAAAGGAATTCCCTTATAGTAAATTCTACTAAAACTGTCTGCATGCAATTTTTTACAAGAACAGAAATTCCTAAAAATTGCAAGGTCTCAGTTAAGGATACAGATGTTCTGTTTTCGAACTCTACAAAATTTTTAGGTACCTACCTTGATAGTAATATGAGCTGGAATACTAATGTTAATCAAATTTGTAAAAAGTTAAATAGCAGTTACTTTGCAATATTACAGTTAAAAAATATTTTTACAACTAAACAGTTGATTAATGTCTATTATGCAATAGTATACTCCCATATTTCCTATAATGTGGTTCTTTGGGGAAATGCGGTCAATGCCTCCAGGGTTTTTATTTCTCAGAAAAGGATTATACGGTTAATTTTTAATCTAGATTATAGAGAAACATGTAGAAATCACTTTAAACAATTCAACATTCTCTCGTTTGTTTCTATTTATATTTACAAGTGCATTTTGTACACAAAAAGCAATTTTAAAGATTTTAATATCAATTCTGATTTCCATGATTATCCCACTAGGTCTGGCAAGCTTATCCGGCCTCCCAAACATGAAACTTCATTATTTGAAAAAAGTCCTGTCTATAAAGGAATTCAATTTCTTAATCATTTGCCTAGCTGTATAAGAGATGAGAACAACTTTAATGTTTTTAAACAAAAACTAAAAAGATTTTTAATTGACGAATGTTTTTATGATGTTTCAGAGTTTTTAAAGAAAGGTTTTTAACTTAAATATCTATATGTAATAGTGCAACACCTTGTATCTGTGCTGTTCAAATTTATAATGTACTTTTGTGTTTGACCTGTCCTATATCATGTACTATGATCAAAAAGGATGAATAAATTATTATTATTATTATTATTATATTAGTTTATTAAATTTTTGTGACATTTTGTTACTGAATAACTTATTTGTCAGATTTGTTAATTTTTATTTACTGTTAGGTTTTCCATAAGGAAAGCAAAATATATCAAACTACATTTTGTAAAAGAAGATGAGTCGCTCTTTTAAATGCTTTCAAAATATACAGAGTGTTCCATTTAAAATAATATATATTTTTCCATTTATTTATATATTGATGGGATGAAATGTGAATAAACTTGATAAAAAACTTTTAGGTAAACGAAAACAATTAGTGTAAACCCGATTTCTTTAGAGCAATTAATAAATTGTGCATTTACATTTAAAATCGATCACTCTTATTTGAAACACCTTGTATTTTAGCACATTCAAGGAGAGTACAAATTGAACTATATTATATAGATCAAAAATATTATTTATGTAAGTAATTATAATGACGAGTCAAGTGCTTTGGACTAGATCACTCTAATGGCGTCATAAATCAATAGATTTTGATTGTTTAGGAATCTGAGCAGTCATTGAGTGGTAAGAGTTAAATATACACATTCAGATAGAATCAGTGTTGGTAGACACATCATTGAAGATTATTCGAATAAAGTTTTAGTTAATGAATGAGCATTTTTATAAGGAATTATTATGACGAATCAAGGAACTTTAATGGTGTCATAAATCAATAGATGTTGAATGTTTATAAATATTGAGACATCATTGAGAGGCAAGAGGGAAGCAGGTAAAGACATTCAGATAGAATTAATGTGACCGGGTACACGTTTCGAATATTATTGAAATAAAGTTATTGAATCAAGTATTTTTAGTAAGTGACCCTTATATTTACTTTTTTTTTGCGAAAACAAAGCAGTGACATGTACAAAAGTCTCGTATATAGATTAAATTTCTTCTGTCTTGGTCATCTTTAAAATCCCAAATAAACCCACAGTTCTACTTTTTCAAAACGCTTTATTGCATAGCCCAACCATTTGAAAGATGTGTATCAATACAAATTTGCTACTGTAGAATGAATAGAGACGTATGAATGACCGGTATTATTCGCCATCGGCAAACTTGTATAGTGTATAACTTACACCTTTTCTCATATTACCTATAGTTAATAACATGTAATTCCATCTGAATGTGTTATTTGGTATTTTCTGCTCAGTTTGTGATGTTTACCGCATACACCACCTGGACCTTTCAATGTAACAAGATATGGTATATCAATGATGACAATTAGATATTTACCGCCTAAATACATTTATTATTTATATATTATAGAATAAAAAACTACTTATTTTAGCTAGGGATTAAAAAAATTCTATTTCAATACCTATTTATTTAATTTGGTTTCATTAAAAAAAAACAATACGAATTAAAAGAAGATTAGTAATTTAAACTTTCGCATGGGGTTTTAATTGATTTTTTTCATCCTGAATATATGCCTAAAAAAGGCGCATATTCCAAGAGCAATTCGAAAACAAAAGACCATTTTAATAAGGATCAAATTTAAGTTGAGCCTTTATTTGCCAGCTGGATCTGTTTTAAAGCCACTTATATTTTTAATATGGGCCTCCGTAATAGTTCGTAACGATTTCATAAGCTCTTGGTAAATATGGAGAAATTATAAACTCTCAAAATCAATATAAAACTTTTATTTTTTAATATGATTCAATATAAGATATATACGTTATAAATTGGAAAAACATTTTAAAGAAGGCGAGAAAATAATATTTGGTGAAAATTTGGTAATTAAATATTAATAAATTAAAATTTTAATTACATTTCAATAATATTTTTAATTATATAAAAAAAATTATTTTCAAAAAATAAAAAAATGTTTAATTAATACAATGATATGTTTATTATTTCCTCTGTAAATCAAAGATTTATATACATAAAAATTCGTCAATATTTCTGTTTGTAAATAATATTTTTCTTAAGTTGATTTATTTTTAAAATAAAAATATCAAAATTTAAAGCTTAATTATAAATAAATTTACTTTTCTTAATATTTTTATAATTAATAAAAATATTAGTTTGACGTCATAGATATAATTCGTACAAATATATTTCTGAATAATATAAAATAACTAATGGTCTCCCAGTGGTAGAAATTCGACCATAAATAATTATTTTTTTAAATCACCGATGCACATATTTTATTTTTCAATTTTTTCCTATTTTTCCAGTTTTTTCTATTCTTTCTTGTTTCCTATTTTCCTATTTCCCCTGTTTCTCTATAATTTTTCATATTTTCACATTTTGCCAAGAAATTTATTATCAGCTTCTTTTCCTTTTCCATATTTTTTCTGTTTTTGCATATTTTTCTCTATTCCATATTTTTCCTTTTTTCCATTTTTTCCCGTTTGTACCCCTTTTTTTAAGTTTTCATATTTTACTATGTTTCGCTATTTATACCTATTTTTTCCTACTGGTGTCTATTATCTTTTTCCTATTTTTTCATTTTTTTAATATTTTCCATATATTCTCTATTTTTCCTATTTTTGGCTTTTTAAGGAAAACATTTTTCTATTTTTTTCAATTTTCGCATTTTTAAACATTTTATAAAAAATAAAATTGCAATGTAAACATATGTTTAAAAAAATATATACAAATAAAAAGTGAATCCACAATTTTTTTCTACAGCAAGTTGAATGTCTAGTCAAAAAATGCAGTTTTGAAGAAAATTTGAAAGTGCAAAGTTGTAGACCATCAAAATCAATATACAACTTTAGTGTCAAACTTTTTCTAGAATTCTTCGTAGTTTAGATGCTAGGGGGCGCGAAATAAGAAATTAACATTTCTGAAATAAAAGTTGTAGGGAATTTGATGCTTTCCAACATTTTGCACTAAAATATATTATTTGTCTTCAAAATCTGAAATCTGAAAAAAGTCGGGAAATGCACATTTTTTCGCAAGGCGAAACCATAAGGAATTCGAAAAAAGTTAAAAAGAAAAAACTTTATCCCATATTTTCTTCTAAAATGCATTATTTGAATACAAAAAAGACCGAATAGCCTATATTTATATAATGAAATGAAACTCAAAATGATGTACTACAAAGACTTTAATCTAATTTTAAACGCCAACTTGTTTCGGCTACTTGGTCATCTTCAGACCTAATGTATATGACCCTAACATGAACAAATTAACTCAAAGTTAAGTATCTAAGAAAATTTTTAACAAGTATTAAAATTACATTAGGTCACTTCATTTGTTTGCTATTGTTGACTTTTTCTATTCCTTTGCACCACTCCCTTCTTCCTGTCAATTGTCTTGCTAATTTTACTTTCCCGGACCCATCAAAGGGAAAGTAATAAGGTGAACGAACAAAAAAAAAATCGAGATATCGATGGAAATATCCATTTTGTGGTCCCCCAAGAAGATTGAAACCATTTCCAGCATATGGTCTGTCTGTGTGACTGTGTCTCTGTGTGTCTGTGTGTCTGTGTGTCAGTGTCTCTGTGTGTCTGTGTGTCTGTGTGTCTGTATGTCTGTGTGTCTGTGTGTCTGTTTGTCTGTGTGTAATCTTTCACGATAACTGCCGAACCGTTTAATCAATCAAGCAGAAATTTAGTACGAAGGGTCGGTGTGTGCCTCGAATGCGACCATAAGTTTTTGGTTTAAATTGGTACAGTAGAAGGTCCTCCAGACCGACATTGATTGAATACACATGTAACAATTTTTTACTTTTTTTTTAATTTTAAGGACAAACAATACACTTTAGTGCAATATGTTGTAGTACAAAGTTTTAGAGTATAAAATTCCCTATAACTTTTGTTTCAAACTTTTTCCAGAATTTCCAATAGTTACGCCACTAGAGGGCGCGTAAAAATGTGCATGCAGATTTCTTTATTTTTTCTTGATTTGAGGACAAACAATACACTTTGGTGCAAAATCAAATTTTCTTTAACTTTTGTGTTTAACTTTTTATCGAATTCCTCATAGTTTCGCTTCTAGATGGCGAGAAAAATACACATTTAGGATTTTCCATTTTTTTTTAAATTGGAGATAAATTATGCTCTTTAGTGCAAAATGTTTCAGTGCAAAGTTGTAAAGCATAAAATTGAAATATCAATTCTGTAAACGTATTCACCATCGGCTCGCTATTTTTAATGTGTTCCATAAATTAATGTAATGCTTGGTATTTTGTAATTAAAATAATAATAATAATAAATAACCTATTCTCTACGGTCGAGCCGGGAAAGTTCTGGGGCGACACAACCGATTTTTTTTATATTATTTTACATTGATTCCCAAAATTTTAATATGGAAAGTGTGTGTTTGTATCAACTACAAAATTTTTCATAAAAAGATTACAATGCATCCATTATTAAATATGTTTTAGTATTCCTTTCATTAATACATATATCAAAAATACCCAGCTAACTTGTATGATTTATGGCCATTTGCGGTTATTTAAACCGTAAACAAGTCTTAGCCGCACCTGGGACACCCTGGTGTGTTCGATTTCGAATATTACAGCGACCCCCACACGCTGTTTGATTCAGGATAAATTCGCGCTATTTTCACTCGAAAAGAATCACTCATGCTAGTGATTTGGTTGGTCTTTAACTAACTGTAATATAGACCAGAATTTGATGAAAAAAATTTGGGATAAGCAATGCCTTTATAGACACAAAAAGATGTAGTCTTTAAAACAGATATTTTTTCAAATCAGTTGTAAATGTCAAAATGAATTGAATTATTACTTTTCAGAGAGATATAAGTGGAACAGTTTATTTTGGATGTGGCAAAATGTCTGTCTGTAAAAATGACAATAAAATGTCAAATTTGAATTTAAACATTTTACTTTATTTAAAAAACGTTAAATATGGTTTTAACTTAGATCTAAAAATATATCATCGTACAAAAAAAAATGTGTGTCCCCAGAACTTTCGGCTATAGAGAATAGGATTATTTTAATTACAAAAGACTAAACATTCCATTAATTTGTGGAACAAATTTTAAATAGCAAGTCAATGGTGAATACGTCTACCGAATTGATATTTCTATGTTGATAATGACATAAGCGGGCGCATGCGCACATTATATAGCACACGCAATTATTGAAAATTTTGGAAAAAGTTTGAGACAAAATGTAGGAAATTTTATGCTCTAAAACTTTGCACTAAAACATTTTGCACTAAAGTGTATTGTTTGTCCTTAAAATAAAAAAAAGACAAAAATCTTTCATGTGTCTTCAATTAATATCGGTCTAGAGGACCTTCTACCGTACCAATTTAAACCTAATGGTCATATTCCAGGCACACACCGACCGTTGATACCAAATTTCAACTTGAGAACACAGACATACAGACGCACAGACAGACCATACGCTGGAAATGGTTTTAATCTTCTTGGGGGACCTCAAAATGGATATTTCCATCGATATCTCGATTTTTTTTACTCAATCACTATACTTTTCCTTTGATGGGACCGGGAAAGTAAAATATAGCTTTTGGTTTAACTAAGAACTAATAATAATTTTTTTTAGTACTTAGCAATATTCATACAGTTATTTTTTAGCACTAAGGATAATAATCTCCTGAAATGTTCATATATCCTTATACTGGAAAGGACATTTCCATGTATTATTTTTATATTACACTATTTTTTTTAAATATTCGAAACTATGTCAATGCAGTCAAAATCTCAACATTGATTTTGAAAATTTATGTTCTTTAATTATTTGATTTTCTGAATCTAAAAATTCTAAAACGATCTCATTGATGTTAAAGAGTTAAATATTATTGATACAATTATTGAATATATTAAATAGAATCATAAAATACTTTTTTTAAGTAATAAAGTGATAATTAAAAATAAAATTTAAATTATTTAAAAAAAATTGATTGTGGCACCTCAGAACTTTCCCGGCTCGCCTGTAAAGAGTAGGATTATTTTAAGTTTGATACTATAAAGTGCATTGTTTGTCTTGATACTTTCAATCTTTCCCATCCCACGATATGGTCAGATCGAAAAATATTTCAATCGAATAAATTTTATAACAATTAGGACATAAAAAAGTCTAATGACCTGTTTCAATATTTTCAAAAATAGCGGAGATATAATTTTTTTGAAATTTCAACACCCTCCAGTTCCACCCCTGTGGGTGTGATGAAAAGAAGGTTCAGATAAATTAATTTTATAATAATTAGAACGTAAAAAGAATAATGACCTTTTTTAATATTTTTAAAAATGGCGGAGATCTAATTTTTTTGAGATTTCAACCCCATCCAGTTCCCACCCCCTTAAATTTTGAATGCTCATTTGCTATATGCAACGAATTACTGCCCCAAAGAATTTTTGTACCAAATTTGGTGTCGATTGGACAAAAATTGCGACCTCTATCGTGCCGGAACGGAATGTCGATACATATAGGTATAAACCGATAAATTTTTTGTTTTTTACTGATTCTTATTATCCAGGTCATAAACGGCGTAGCGCCCCTATTCCCGGTTCTGGTTCCCGTCATTGAATCGATTACAATAGGTAGATTCCATATATGGAAATCTACCTAAAAACCTGAATGTGTATATTTTTGCCCTCTAGCGGCGAAACTATGGGGAATTGGAAAAAAAGTGAAATATAAAATTTAAAGGAAATTTGATTGTCTACAACTTTTCACCACAAAATTTTGCACTGACGTGCATTGTTTGTCCTCAAAATTTGGAAAAACTATAGAAAACCTATTTGCACATTTTTTTGCGCGCCCTCTCGTGGCGCAACTACTGGAAATACTGGAATAAGTTTCATACACAAATTGTAGAAAATTTTATGCTCTACAACATTTATTCTACAACATTTTGCACTAAAGTTCATTGTTTGTCGTTAAAATTTAAAAAAAGGCAAAAAATCTTACATGTGTATTCAATCAATGTCGGTCTTGAGGACCTTAAGGACAGACAGACAGACCTTATTCTCTAAATGGTTTTAATCTTCTTGGGTGACCTCAAAATGGATATTTCCATCGATATTTCGAATTTTTTTGCTCGTTCACTATATTGATGTGACCGGGAAAGTAATAGTTAAACTAAAAAATGAAAAAAGGCATTTAGATGGATAATTTGATTTTCTACAAAAAAGTATTCTGGTAAAAATCTCGAATTTTGAAAAAACTGAAAAAAGGGCCATTTTGGCAATCTTTGTTTAGTTTTGTAATATTTTTTATTTCAATAATTTCTTTTCAAAAATACGACACTTGATATATATTTTTTTAAATTTACTAACATTTATGAAAAAAATGACGCATTTCCATGAATTTTATTAAAATTTGTAATTCATATATTATGTAAAAGTAAAAATCAAGCAAAACATTTTAATTTTAATTTAAATTAATTCCGTCCTGTAAATATTTCAATACAGTATTTTAAAAATCATAATTTTTTATTTAAAAACAATAAAATCTTACACACAAAGATAAGATAAATGCCACCTCCACCGACGCGACGGCGCGATGAAATTTCCAAAAAAAAAATAGTCGACTATGAAATAGTTTAACAAGTTTGAACAATTCCGGTAATAGTGTTAGTTAAGGCGGTGAATAAATTTTTACAACATTGATATAAAAATAGTGATTTTGAAATTTGTAAATTATAAAAGGTATGTTAGAAATTTATATAAATTTCTTTACATTTATATTTTTTATAGGTTTAAAATACCATAACGCATATAGATTAACCAATTTAAAATTTCTAAATTTCTTTTATAACCTTTGAATTTTCTGTACAGTAACTTTTTTACAAGTTGATTCAAAATATTATAATCTTTTATTTTTGTATTACCTTCTGTATTTTATTATACAGGATGCTAATTATTTCTGGGTTTAATTAAAAAAAAATAATAGTTCTTTTAGTGGATCATTTAAATTTTATAAATGTATAGGAATTATTTTTTTTTTCGGGTTAATTTTCTTGGTACTATTTATAGTTTTAAAAATTTACGATTATTTAGCTCCTCTTATTTATTAGTAACACGTTTTCTCTTTTTTTCAGTTAAAATAAAGTGAAGTGAGAGAAAAAATTGAAGATATGAGCTTCGTCATTAAGGTTAGAATTATGTATTTTTTTTTGGTGATGGTTAAATATTAAAATAGATGAAAAATTTGATTTATCGATAAAAAGTACACGGATTTTTCTATACTACCTATATTTGTGATAATCTAAACAATTTTTTTGAATTTTTATTGTGTTTTGTTTCAGTAATTTTGGTGTTTTTTCAAATAATAAACAAATTTCGCTTGACTCATATTTTTTGGCATATTAAATAATTTCTTATTTTTTCGCGATTTTCCTTAGTTTGAAAAAAAAATATTTTTCAAATAATTACCTAATTTCCCTAGACTATGAAAGCTCACCTACAATTCGTTTTGATTAGTTGATTTCGGGGACAAATTAATTTCATAAGACCATTTAACATTTTCAAGTGTTTTATTAAAAGTAAATATATTTTGCTTTTAAGGTGATAATTACTAACGTGAAAAGTTTAACTTTTTAAATAATGAGAGATAAAATTAATAAACTCTTGTTTGGTCCGTTCTAGTGGATAACAGAGAATATGCAATTTGAAAAAGAAAAATTATTTAAATGTGTTTAGAGAATATTAATTAATAGGGCGAAAATGACATAAAAATTTATTTTATTTAAATTCGTGTGAATTTTAAAACAACCTGTATATAGTAAAAAATTATTATGTTGCTGACAACCAGTATTTTTTTTCGATTCTACACATATTACTTCTAGCAATAATCCATATAATTCTAAATTTCTCTCTGAAGGCCGAATAGACTATATGTATATACTGTTCGTGCCATCTAGTGGCAAAACTATGCGTAATTAGAAAAAAGTTAATGCAAAAGTTATAGATAATTTATTTATCTAAAATCTCTGAAATGCATAATTTTTCCGGAAAATTGGAAAAATGGCGAAAATCCTAAATATATTTGGGATTTTATTGGTCAAGAACCGACAATGATGCCACTCTAGGAGCAAAAATATTGAAAAATATATTAAAACATTTTGGCACTAGTTGAATTTTGAGTCAATTTAAATAAAACATCAAAAAACTTGATTTTAATAAATTAAAAAAAATTCAAAACAAAACAGAGTTTTAAAAAATTTCGAAATTCCAAAATTAAAAATACAAATGTATAGTAACTCGATAATGTCAAAAGGATATCGAAAATTTCAAAAATATTTCAAAAATTTAAAATTTTAAATTTTTTTTTCAAAAATTTAAAAAAGTAAAAATGTCGAAATGTTCAAAAATTTCTAAAATATATCGACAAATTCAAATAACATAAAATTATTTGATTAATTAAAAATATTTCAAAAATTACAAGAATTTTAACCATTTAAAAAAACATTAAAAAAATATTCGAGAATTTTGAAAATATATCATAAAATTCCAAAATTTAAAAAAAAAGTAAATAAAAATGTCTAGAAATTCGAAAATTTCAAAAATATTTGAAAAATTTGAAGTTTTATAATTTTTTTCCAATATTACAATTAATCCATTAATCAAAAATTACAAGAATTTTAACCATTTCAAAAATGTTTCAAAAAACATAAAAAATTATTCGAAAATTACAAAAATATATCAAAAAATTTCGAAATTTCAAAAAATAAAATTAATAAAAATGTCTATAAATCCGATAGTTTCAAAAGAATATCGAAAATTTTAAAAATATATCAAAAATTTGAAATTTTGCAATTTCTTTCGAAAAACAAAAATTTCAAAAAGTAAAAATAATTTCAAAAAAATTTCCAAAATATGTCAAAAATTTCGAAGAATTTGAAATTTTGCTTTTTTTCGAAAATTTTAAAAAGTAAAAATGTCAAAATATTCAAAAATTTCTTAAATATATCGAAAATTTCAAAAAACAAAATTATTCAGTTAATTAACAAAATTTTAAAAATTTCAAGAATTTTAAAATTTTCAAAAAATATTAAAAAATCATTCGAAAATTTCAAAAATTTGGAAAAATTTGAAAGCTTCAAAAAATGAAAATACCACAATATTCAAAAATTTTTGAAATATATCAAAAATTTCAAAAAACAAAATTATTCATCGAATTAAAATTTTTTCAAAAATTTTAAGAATTGTTAACATTTCAAAAAGTGAAAATGTCAAAATATTCAAAAATTTCTTAAAAATATCGAAAATTTCAAAAATCAAAATTATTCAGTTAATTAATAATATTAAAAAAACTAAGAATTTTAAAAATGTCAAAAGTTTCACAAAACATTAAAAAAGTATTAAAAAATTTAGAAAAATTTGAAATTTTGCATTTTTTTCGAAAATTTCAAAAAATAAAAATACAATACTTTCTTAAATATATTAAAAATTTCAAACAACAAAATTATTCATCGAATTAAAATTTTTTCAAAAATTTTAAGAATTGTTAACATTTCAAAAAGTGAAAATGTCAAAATATTCAAAAATTTCTTAAAAATATCGAAAATTTCAAAAATCAAAATTATTCAGTTAATTAATAATATTAAAAAAACTAAGAATTTTAAAAATGTCAAAAGTTTCACAAAACATTAAAAAAGTATTAAAAAATTTAGAAAAATTTGAAATTTTGCATTTTTTTCGAAAATTTCAAAAAATAAAAATACAATACTTTCTTAAATATATTAAAAATTTCAAACAACAAAATTATTCATATAATTAGATTTTTTCAAAAATTTTAGGAATTTTTACCATTTCAAAAATATCAAAAGTCGTTAAAAAATTTCAAATAATTTGTAAAATTTATAGAAAATTTGTAAAATATGAAAAAATTGTAAAACATTGCAGAAAAATAACAAAATATATAAAATTGTTTATTTATAATGCCCACATCACAGAATAGTTTTTACGAATCATTTATATACGATAGCCGCAGTTAAAAGGTTAAATAAAAACAATTTTTTAAATCTGAATTAATAGAGAAAAATGACATATAAAAAATTTCTGTTTATTCTAATTCACGTGAATTTTAAATTAACCTTTATATAGCAAAAAAGTATTATATTGATCGCAACCCGTATTTTTTTTTTTTCAATTCTACACATATCATTTCCCCCAATTGACTACCAATAAGCCCTATAATTCTACATTTCTGTCTGTTAGTTCTGGTTCTCACGAAGACCAAAAGGTCACTCTTGCGGACCAATGCGCAGCGACACCCGCCGAGACCTCCAAAATGCAGAATTCGTTCGGAAAAAGATCACACTTCAATTAGTTAATCAGAAAAAGAGTGAATTAAAAGGAATTTCATGCGTGACTTCGGTCATTGAATGAGTATCGATGGGAACTATCATATTGTGTTTGATTTTCGAGTACATGAAATTTATGTAAGGGGTAATACATATTTTGACCGCAATTAGGTTTATATAGAAAAGGAAATACGCTTTTGCTTGTTTTTTCCTTTTTTTGCCTATTTTTCCTGTTTTTCCCTATTCGTTCCTATTTTTATCTATTTTCCCGGTTTTTCCTTATTTTTTCCTATTTTTCATTATTTTTCTCTATTTTACCCTATTTGTCAGCATTTTTACTATTTTTCCCATATTTCTCTATTATCCCATTTTCTTTATTTTGCCTTATTTTTTACTTTCCCGACCCACCTCCGAGAAGGGAGAGTATTGTGAACGAGCTAAAAAAATATTTCGAGATAAAGATGGAAATATCCATTTTGGGGTCACCTGAGATGATTAAGATCATTTCCAGATGGAAGTCTGTCTGCCTGTCTGCCTGTCTGTCTGTGTGTATTCTTCCACGATAGAGGTCACACGTTTAATCCGTTGAGCTGAAATTTGCTATATGCGTTTAGGTTACCCGTTGGAAGAAACCATTAGTTTTTGTACGACATCTGTCAAACAGAAGTGTCACTATCAAAAAATGACAGATACAATATCGCACGGAATTTGACTTACAATATGTTATTTGAAAGCCCTTGAAAAACTATTCCGAACAGTCAAAATTATTTTATATGCATTTGCAATTTTTTGCCACTTTTTGTGAATTTTCCGATATTTTTACGTTTTTTTAATTTTTTTTTCCTATTTTCTGCGATTTGTTGCGTTTTTTTTGAGATTATTTGCCATTTTTCCGGGATTTTGTTTCGATTTTTTTTTTGATTTTTTGCTGTTTAATTATTCTACATTTTTTTTTTGAGATAATTTGCCATTTTTTCGGGATTTTGTTTCGATTTTTTTTTTGCTATTTAACTATTATACGATTTTTTTAAATTTTTTCACATTTTCTGCGATTTTTGCGTTTTTTTTTTTGGGAGATAATTTGCCATTTTTTCGGCATTTTTTGCCATTTAACTATTTTAAATTTTTTTCATATTTTCTGCGATTTTTGTGTTTTTTGGAGATAATTTGCCATTTTTTCGAGATTTTCTTCCGATTCTTTTTTAATTTTTTGAGTTTTTTTTTAAATTTTTTCATATTTTCTGCGATTTCTTGTTTTTTTTGTTGATAATTTGTCATATTTTTGGGATTTTATCGAATTTTTTTTGTCTTTTGTTATTTATTTGGCATTTTTTTGCTTTCTCTTTTGATTTTTTTGCCATGTTTTCCTATTTTGCATTTTTTTCCATTTTTTTGTGTTTTTTTTTGCGATTGTTTGCATTTGCAATTTTTTGCCATTTTTTGTGGGTTTTTTTTGAGATTATTTGCATTTTTTTGTGATTTTGTTTCCATTTTTTTTTTGATTTTTTTGCCATTTAATCTGCAAATTTTTCCCATTTTTTGGGACTTTTTTCCGGTTTTTTTACGTTTTTTATTTTTTTCCCATTTTCTGCGATTTTTTGCGTTTTTTTTTGGAGATTATTTGCCATTTTTTCGGGATTTTTTTCGATTTTTTTTTTGATTTTTTGCTATTTAACTATTTTACCGTTTTTTAAATTTTTTAATATGTTCTGCGATTTTTTTTATTTTTTTAAAGATTATCTGCCATTTTTTTGGGATTCTATGGGATTTTTTTTGATTTTTTGTTATTTATTTAGCATTTTCTGATTTTTTGCGATTATATGTATTTGCAATTTTTTGTTAGATTATGCGATTTTTTTCCGATTTTTTCTACGATTTTTTGAAATTTTTTCCTATTTTGGAATTTTTTTCCATTTTTTTATGATTTTTTTTGCGATTATTTGCATTTGCAATTTTTTGTGTTTTTTTTTGAGATTATTTGCCATTTTTTCGGGATTTTGTTTCCATTTTTTTTTATTTTTTGCATTTAATTTGCAATATTTTTGCATTTTTTCAGATTTTTTGCGATTATTTGCAATTTCAATTTTTTGCCGTTTTTTGTGATACTTTCCGATTGTTTTTATATTTTTTGATTTTTCCTATCTTGCAATATTTTTGCATTTTTTTCAGTTTTTTTGCGATTATTTGCATTTACAATTTATTGCCATTTTTTGTGATTTTTTCCATTTTTTTTTACGATTTTTTGAAATTTTTTCCTATCTTGCAAAATTTTTGCATTTTTTGAGATTTTTTGAGATTATTTGGTATTTTTTCGGGATTTTGTTTCGATTTTTATTTTGATTTTTTCAATTTAATTTGGAATTTTTTGCATTTCTTTCTGATTTTTTTGCTTATATGTATTTGCAAATTTTTGCCATTTTTTGTGATTGTTTTCCGATTTTTTGAAATTTTTTCCCATTTTACAATTTTTTTTTTCATTTTTTTTTATGATTTTGTTGCGATTATTTACATTTTCAGTTTATTGCCATTTTTTGTCATTTTTTGTGATTTTTTGCCATTTTTTGCATTTTTATTTAGATTAAGTATTTGAAATTTTTTTTTGGAATCTTGTTTCGATTTTTTTGCAATTTATTTCGATTCACTCTAAATTTCAATTTTTTTATGATTACAATAGTTTCCATTTTTTTTTGGTTTTTAATTATGAAAAAGCATTATGACATATCTTGTTAAATGAAAATAAATAAATAAAGAAATATAAATAATTCTAGAAAAAAATGACAATACGTCTAATTGAAAATCATTTTATATAAATTTTGTTCAACTCACCTATATCTTAATCTCACCTAGCATAGTTGGGGGATTTCGGTCCATTAGCTTTAAAGGCGTACGCTCGAACGCCCCTGTCGGTTCGGTTTGTCAAAGATATTTTGATTTTTTTTTACCTGGCCAATTCTAAGCATTTCGAGATCGAGCAGAATGATAGGAACGGATTATTACTTAATGAAATTTTGGTAAACATTTTCAGAGAAAAAAAAAATCGAAAGGGACCGCCGAATACCTTCGAATAAACAGACACGCACTTCAGAAAATTCTTTATAAGTAGGGATAAACACAATTTATTTATGTGGAAATAGATGGAATAATATGGTTACAACCAATATAGTAGATCTTTGTTATTAAATTAATCCGTTATTTTAAGGGATAAAAGATCAGGTCCAATTTGTAAATCGTACAGAGTGTTTCGTTGGTAAACGGGCAAAATATATGATAAAAGTGGTCTATGACAAATCGGCGAATGGATAAAACGACGAATTGACAAATGGCCGAATGGACAAATCGCCGAAAAGCTGGTCAAAACGACGAAAATAGTATTTTAAAAAATCGCTGAATGTGGACAAATTGCCTAAACTAGTTTTTGAACAAATCGCCGAAAGGCTGGCGAAAACACCAAAAATAAGAATCTTTTGTAGAAATAAATTTTTTCAAACAATTTAAAAATGAAAAATTTTATTAATTTTTTCGGTTCTCTCTAAATAATGATATGGTCTCTAAAGCGGTTGGAATTTTCTATTATTTTTCTTTTCTTTTTAATTTCTTTCGCTTCATCATGATTTTCTTTTACGGGCAGGGCCTCGATTCTCGACTTTATTCCTATAGGAAACCAGAAATATTACATACAAAAAGTAAGGCAACAGGTCGAATTTCCTATAGGAATAAAGTCGAGAATTAAGGCCCAGGTCATAATTGATATGTAGTTTATCCCCTTCTAATCGATTTAAGTTTTTTAGAATTACTAGATAAAAATATTTCAGACATTTTCTTATTAAAAATAATGACCAATAAATAAATGCATACTCAAGTTAATAAATTTTTAACGACGTAAATATAAGGAAAATCTGATGGCATAACCGTATCAATTTGAATTTGTAAGCTGGTAAAATTGGGATTTATAAAGCAAACACCAATTCATATATACATTGAGAAGCTTATATTATTGATATTCAAAAAAATTCGTGCATTGAAAAAATATCTATAATTTTACAATAAGAAAAAATAATTGTATTTCCAATCCATAAATATTATAATAAGTTTATTAATATAGGTATAATAATACTAAAATATTTGAAAAACGACATCACTGCTTCTCTATTATTTAATAATTTTTAGCTCTTTCTTATAAGTTATAATTATAGTCATTTGGACGGCATATCACGTCTTGTCCAATATATGCCCATGACTGGATATGTCGTCTTGTCAGCGAATGTGTTAATGCTCCCATTATCTTTAAAAATCTAATGGACGATTTAGAATTTTTGAAATAAAAAAGGATTGATTACTGATTAATAATTATTTGTCATTATTATTAGTAAGTTTAAACTTGTTGAAATTTTTTGTCTATTAAATACGCATGTTGTGTATTGACGCAATTATTTGTAATTTTTGATATTTTAATTTAATTCTTAAAGTTGGTTTCACCCGCTATAAGTATAAATTTTTGATGATTTATCTCCATTGGGAGTGGGTTCTATATTAAAAGAAAAATAATCAATTTTTACAAACAAACTGATATGTAATAAAACATAAAATTTGAGTTTCCTGCCAAGTTCCTCTCCTCCTTTTTTTCTTATTTTACACCTTCGTCTAGGAAAATTTTTAAATCTAGTTCTTTTAACTATTTAATTTTTTTTTCTAATCTTCTTCATAAACATAATTCCATTGAATATTCCATTTAGATTTCTTCAATAGCTATATTTCTTCTACCATTTTTTTTATAAATTGTATTTTTTTTTAAATAAAATTTTGCTTGTTTTCTATAAATTATATCCTTTTTTATTAATTGGAAATATATAAATTTTACGTTTCAATTTTTTTTATCAAATATACAAATTTTAAAAGCTCTGACAAATTGTATATAAAATATCACTTTTCTTATTCTTCCTCGTATCTAATTAATATCGACTTTCTATTTTTTTTAAACCCAAAAAAATCATTACTTGATTTTTCAATCTCATCCAAATTCTTTTATACTGAATGATTTTTAATTTTCATATTTAAATTATTATTTTTAAAAATATAATAAAAATGTTATATCTATTAAAATTTAATTCTGATAAATGATGTGTAGACTTCCATAAAATATCTGAGACTTTAAAAAAAAATGGGACTTCTAAAAAATTTTTAACAGATCCAAAAAATTTCTGGGACTTCTAAAAATTTACTGAGATTTCTGAAAAATGATGTACAGACTTCTGAAAAATAACTGGGACGTTAAAACAATTACTGGGACTTCTAGAAAATTACTGATACATGAAAAAAATTACTAGGACTTCTAAAAATTTACTGAGACTTCTAAAAAATGATATATAAACTTCCAAAAAATAACTGGGATATTAAAAAAAATTCTGGGACTTCTAAAAAATAACTAAGACATCCAAAAAATTACTGGGACTTCTAAAAATTTACTGGGACTTCTGAAAAATGATATATAAACTTCCAAAAAATAACCGGTACTTTAAAAAAATTACTGGTGCTTCTAAAAAATTACTGACACATCAAAAAAATTACTGGGACTTCTAAAAAATTAATCACACATCCAAAAAATTACTGACATATCCAAAAATTCACTGGGATTTCTGAAAAATGATGTGAAGATATCTGAAAAAAAAACTGGGATTTTTAAAAAAATTCTGGGACATCTAAAAAATAACTGAGACATCCAAAAAATTAATGGGACTTCTAAAAATTTACTGGGATTTTTAAAAATTAATTTATAGGCATCCAAAAAATAACTGGGACTTTAAAAAAATTACTGGGACTTCTAAAAAATTACGGACACATCCGAAAAACTACAGGGACTTCTAAAAAACTACTGACACAACCAAAAATTACTGAGGCTTCTAAAAAATTTACCGGGACTTCTAAAAAAGAATGTATTAACTTCCAAAAAATAACTGGGACATCCAAAAAATTACTGGGACTCCTAAAACTTTACTGGGACTTTTAAAAATTAATTTATAGACTTCAAAAAAATAACTGGGACTTTAAAAAAATTATTGGAACTTCTACAAAATTACTGATATATGGAAAAAATTACTAAGACTTCTAAAAATTTATTGAAACTTCTAAAAAATGATGTATAAACTTCCAAAAAATAACTGGTACTTTAAAAAAATTTCTGGGATTTCTAAAAAATAACTGAGACATTCAAAAATTTACTGGGACTTTTAAAAAATTTACTTTGACTTTTAAAAATTAATTTATAGACTTCCAAAACAACTGGAACTTTAAAAAAATTACTGGGACTCCTAAAAAATTATTGACACATCCAAAAAATTACTGGAACTTCTAACAAATTACTGTTTTATCCAAAAAATTACTGAGACTTCTGAAAAATGATGTATATACTTCCAAAAAATAACTGGGAATTTAAAAAAATACTTGGACTTCTAAAAATTTACTTGTACTTCTGTGTAGAGTTCCAAAAAATATATGGGACTTTTAGAAAATAACTGGGACTTCTAAAAAATTACTGACACATCCAAAAAATTTCTGGGACTTCTAAAAATTTTTTTGAGTCTTCTGAAAAATGATGTACAGACTTCTGAAAAATAACTGGGACTTTTAAAAAATGATGTATAAACTTCCAAAAATAACTGGGACTTTAAATTTTGGGACATTTAAAAAATTACTGAGATATCCAAAAAATTACTTTGACTTCTAAAAATTTACTGGGACCTCTGAAAAATTATGTAAAGGTATCTGAAAAATAACTGGGACGTTTAAAGAATTACTGGGACATGTAAATTTTGATTGAAAGCGGGAGGGTCCACGTCAACAAAGCATTAAAAAAACACCATGCAGAATCGGTTCGTTTTGAGTATCAAGGGTCGTAGCTTCGCTCCCTTTTGACTCAGCGTCAACAAAAATACATAGGGGTATGCCCAAATGTATGATAAAGTTAAAAAAGTACTCGATGGAAGCAGGAAAAACTATTTGGCTGGTACCAGAAAAATAAAATAGGAAAAAAGAAAAACGAACGACAAATATCGATCACAATTTGAAAGCTACGTTTGATGGAAAAGAGGAAAGAATATAAGAAAATAGGCAAAATAGGAATAAATAGGAAGAAAAAGCAGAAAATTGGAAAAATAGGAAGAAATAAGAGAAAATAGGAAAAATAGCATAAAATAAATAGAAAACAAAATAAGAAAAAGTAGGAAAAAATAGGTAAAAACAGAAAAAAAATAGTTAAAAAATAGACAAATACAGGAAAGACATGGAAAATAAAGAATGGTAGGAAAAAATAGTAAAAAATAAAGAAAAAATATGGAGAAATGGGGAAAATAGAAATAAAATAAAAAAATATGGACAAATAGGAGAAAATGTTTAAAAAATAGGAAAAAATAGGAGAAAACAGAAAAAAAAAATAGAAAAAAATTAGAAAATATATTTATTTTTCTATTTTTTATTCTGTTCGCTTGAATAAGAAGAGCCCCAATAATAAAGCAAATCAAAAATTATAAAAAAAATGAAATCTTTAAAAAATGCCACATGTTTAAGATTTTAATGTTGGCAGAACAATACATCAAATTTTGTATTACCTAATCACTGTCAAATGCCACAATAATCAAAGTTCATATAATTACTTAATTTCGGTCATTTAAAAAAATCAAAATTTTCAGTTTAAATTTAAATTTTCAATAAAGTAAATAAATCTACACTCATCTATAATGGTACTAGAAACTCCAGGTAAAGTTAAATAGAATAAATTAATTTATTTTTTTAATAATAATAATAATCTCAGAAAATTTATTTACTTTATAACTTTTTTTTAATGTAGTTCAGACTAATTATTAATTAACAAGTAGATTATTCTTAACTGATTTAATAAATATATGTTCAAATAATAATTATTATTAACTTTGTCTAGGTAAAATTGAATATTGCAAAGAAAGAGAAAAAATTAAACGCACCATAAGAGACATACAGGTATTAGAGAATCGCCAAATATATCTATCATGTTGTCATCCCACTTATTCAGAGACACATTCTACAACACAAACTTCAGAAATACCGCCATATCCACTGTCACCAGGTAAAATTATTGAGGTATATCCTTGTTATCATAAAGATTATTCACCATTCCCTACTAATTCTTCTCTGCCACCATGTGAACCAGCATATTGTCCACTTTGTCCAACAATATCTTGCCTACTTCGAGAATATTCTTCAAGAGAATGCAGTTGTACTTGCTGTCAAACATGTTATTCATCATATTGCCCAGTTTTTTCGGATAACTCCTCTGATTCAACTTCTACAGCTTTATCAGGTTATTTAAGATTAAAAGAAAATGGTTGTAAATCAAATACACTAATTGAGAGTAAATCATGTCATATTAAACCATATTCAAAAGTATCTTGTAAACTTCAAGAACGCGCAACGCAAAATGGGAATAACTCTACAGCTATTGTTGAAAAGAATAAAAATAAAAATTGTGTTCTTACAAGTTGCTCACAGATTCGGTTAAAAGATTTTAAATCAAAATCTACAGGTTGTTCACCAATAATATTAAAAAATTGCCAATCAATATCTTCAAGAGTGTCTAGCAATAGTAGTTGGTACTTAAAAACAGGAGAATTTGAATTAAGGGGTGGCAAATTAATAAAATGCATATGTAAAAGAAGTGATGGACTACAAGACCGTTGTCCAAGAACTGGCTGTCAAGGTTCATCAGCATGTATGGCATTCCCTCCACGTTGTGAACCTAGTCAATTTGATTCAACTTTTATTGGTAGGAAATGTTGTGTACCTACTTCTTGCCGTAAACATATAACACCAAGTTTATTAAATTGTAACCGTTGTCGAAGTTGTCAAACTATAGTGGTCGAGAAACAGGGTGATTTACCTCAAGATGACGCAGAGATGAAAAATAAGGAAATAGATTGTCACCAGATTGTTCATTCAGTTGGATGTGGTTCATGTACACAAATAGCCAGTTGAAAAATTGATATTGTAGAGATTTCTACACATATTTAATAAAAACAGCATAACAAATTAAAAGTTAAAAAATATGGATATATAAAACTAAAGTCAAGATTAATATTAATGAAACGAAACTTTAGCTAAGCTCAACAAAAATGTAACTTTAAATTAATATTATGGACGTCCAAGTACAAAAAATAATTGCAACGTTTATATACAGTAACTTAATAAAATTGTTAACTATAAAAGTGTTTTTCTACTCATTTATTAGTAAATTTCTCATTATATATTGTTTATTAGATTAGTAAATTCAGTATTACAAACACTGTTACGTAATGACTAACACGTAATTTTTACTTTCCCGGACCCATCAAAGGGAAAGTATAGTGAACGAGCAAAAAATAATCGATATATCGATGGAAATATACATTTTGAGGTCCCCCAAGAAGATTGAAACCATTTCTAGCATATGGTCTGTCTGTGTGTCTGTGTGTCTGTGTGTTGGTAGAGCAGAAGGTCCTCAAGACCGACATTGATTAAATACACAGTAAGAATTTTTTACTTTTTTTAAATTTTAAGGCTAAACAATACACTTTAGTGCCAAATGTTTTCTAATTTCTGTGCTAAAATGTGCATGTAGGTTTTCTCTAGTTTTTCTTGATTTTTAGGACAAATAATATACTTTAGTGCAAAATGTTGTAGTACAAAGTTTTAGAGAATAAAATTCTCTATAACTTTTCTTTCAAACTTTTTCCAGAATTTCCAATAGTTTCGCCACTAGAGGGCGCGTAAAAAATGTGCATGTAGGTTTTCTCTAGTTTTTCTTGATTTTAAGGACGAACAATACACTTTAGTGCAAAATTATGTAGTACTAAGTTTTAGAGCATAAAATTTCCTACAACTTTTATCTAAAACTTGTTCCAAAATTTCCAATAGTTACGCCACTAGATGCATTTTAGTGCAAAATATGCTTATGCAAAGTTGTAAAGTATCAAATTTTCTTTACCTTTTGCGTTTAACTTTTTTTTTGAATTCCTCATAGTTTCGCCGCTAGATGGCGAGAAAAATACACATTTAGGATTTTCCCTTTTTTTAATTTTGAAGATAAATTATGCAATTTAGGGGTGACACAGCCAATTTTTTATTACTTAACAGTTACAATTTCGAAGTCGAATTACAGTTCGTGTCTGTCAATTTTATTATTGGCATTGTGATGTTTATGCTGGACAACGGACTTTGACCTCGATATTGACCTTGATCTCGAAATTTATCTTGACTTAAACATTGACGACCTTAACCTCGACATTGACTTTGACATGGCCTTGATATGACCTTGACATGCTCTCAACATCCCCTTGGCATGATTTCGACATGACCTCTACGTTGACATTGATCTTGACCTTGTACTCGGCAAATACGAACACATACGACCGTTAAATTTGTTGTAAGACTGGATCATGAGGTTTATATAAAAGCAGTTGACGCAACGTATTCATAATATTCTTGCTGTGAAAGTCGCTTTCATCAAAAAGGCCAAGTTCGAAAATTAAAAAAAAAATTGAAATTTATTAATTTATTAATTTATTTAAATTAACTAATTAATTTAAATTCATTAAAAAATTAATAATATTAATAATCAAATGCTTATAAATATTATCTGTCAAATGTGTCAAATATGTAACTAATAAATTCCACTTTTAACAAATTCAGATGTCTAGATTCAATGAAATAATAATAAATGAGTAATAATATTAATAATTAGTAACAATCACAAAAACAACAGTTTATTCAAACTATTTCCCATAAAAAAGTACAATTTCAACGAGACCACCTAATGTACAAATGGAAGTTTATGATATGTCACATTTTGGGCAATAACTTTTTATAGATTTGAGATTTTTCTTTCTTGTAAATTCTTGCTCAGCTCATTGTCGCGAGCATTTTGACATATTATTTGGATAAAAACTCGAAAATCTCATAAACTCTAATTTTCATTCACCAAAAATACTAATGTGACGCTAATGAAATTTGACATAGAAAAATTCACCGAATCGGTTGATTTTCGCCATTTTTTAGTAACGACCGGGTCACGTGGGAAACAATTATTTCTGAAGACACTGTAACAGGAAAGTAAAAAAATATAATTGTAAAAATAATCATTTGATTATATTTTGAAAAGAAACGTTTATTTTAATTTACCCTTATTCACCAAAATGACACTTAATAACCGACCAATATATAAGGCCACATATTTCAAAACAAATAAGACATTAAATCCGAAATAATTACATATAAACCCGTCACAACAAATAAAATTCATAAAGCAAAGAGCGAGAGCTTTGCGCGTAGAGATGAATCTAATATCGAATGAGGGTAGTTTAATGCAGCAACCAACTAAATTCAAATACAAAGACAAATAGAGGAAGCAAAAATATAAACCTCGAGATCAATGTAAACGTAATAAGTTGGCCCTAATGCCATTGTGAATGGATTTCTGTAGGCGATTACCATATGAAAGTCGATGCGACACAGCGCGCCCTCTGCCTCGGGCCTGCCAACCCAACAACTATATTCATACCCACCACCCTCGGATATTGGTTTCTGATTCACCCGGAGTCCGACAAGATCAACACTCACTTACACTACTATCGCATTTGAACTTTCAGTAGCGTCTTGATTTTTCTTTTGATTTTTTTACTCTTTTTTTAGTTCGGATATACAGATCAAACGATGACAACATACTAATCTTTCGTATTGAATGCTGAAGATTCGTTATTGTTAGTTTACATGTTAATATATTATATCAAAACGGAGAATTTTCTTTATGCCAATGCAATTTTACAATTTAAAATAAATATGCAAAATAAAGGTTATTATATTACATATAATTTTCCAATAGGGCAATTTATTGAATACAAATCAAAGTACAAAATATTATCTTATGTATAAAATGCTGAGTAATTTTTTTTATGGATGCAGCACATGCGCATTAAATCAAGAGCAGTACGTACCAGAAAATGGCGATTCACGTTGGATTTGATGGTAGTCCCTGAGAAACACGATTTCAGGAAAGTCATTCCAGAGTGATAACCTTTTCTAGATAAAGGAGTACCTAAAAGGGCTAGTACGGTTGTACAAAGTTGGACTTCGACTGAAAGAGATATACCAGCCTCGACTCCAGGAGGAATATCAAGCAAGCAGTGTCATCTTCCATGAAAGGAAGATTCCCATATAGTTAGTTATGAGTCTCCAATAAGGCGAATTGCTCTTCTGGATAGAATTGAGCAACCGCAAGGTATGATTAAGAGCAAAGCTGAGTCATAAATGCGAAAAGACATTTTCTCCAATGTATGACTTAGATCAACATGATTGTAATGCTTATAGCAAGATTCTGTCAAGTGAAGTGACAGTTAAAAGAAGAAAAGTTAGCAGATTAAATCCTATAGCATTGGAGACTGAATTGCAACTTATCGATTTTTCCTTCATCGACAATCATTCGTCCATTTTATTTTGTTGGAGAAATATTTACAGCAAAAAAAGAATTTCACCCCACTCTTGGTTCTCTGCGTGAGGTAGTGCTGGACACTCCCCTTATCCCTCTGCAAACAAAGTCAGGGGCATACCTGCTAAACCCTCCTCGGTAATTTTTTCTGTTTTGTGTTGTTTCTTTGTACCCTGCTGTTGGAGGGATATAATGGGAGCTGTTGATCTGAAATAGAATGTATTTATTAGCTTAAGATATTTCATAGGTATGGTATGTAGCCTCCCAGGTTGGCATACTCAGAGTGGTGAGCGGTGGTGGTCGGTCTAGCTCATCTAATGCTAAGAGGAGCATCCTCCAATAGACCTATAGAAGCTCGTTCGGGAGATCTATATCTTCGCTTGTTTCCCTATGGATACTGAGGTTGGGTTAGGTGAATTTCTTCTTTGGTTTTCGGGGAATTGTTCGTCTATTCCTGTCAACTGTCCATTTGGTTCTTAGATTTTATTGGGCATGGGTGTTGGTGATATCCAGTCTTCTTCCGACGTATCCTCTTTGGAGCTTCTTGAATCTGGGAATTATAATAAGGATATTAGTGTGTTCGTGAATTTGGTTGGATGAGAAGCGCCAGGGAAGGTAGGTACGACGTGCAAGAGACGAGGGGGAAGAGTGGAAAAGTTGAGAGCTCTATATTCCAAAACGGGGAGGATGTAGGATTTGTAAGTTTGAGGCAATGTTCTTGGGTTAGACCTGCCAAAGGGCACCAAGGAGGGTTGTCTGTCTCCTTACTCTATCTAGAGTTCTTTGGACTTCAGTCCCCCAATTAAGCGTACTCGTGAAACATACTCCCAAGTAGGTAACTTCATTCGAAGGGACGAGTCTCTCTCCCCAGAACCTAAGGTCGATGTCATTGCAGTTTTGGTTGGATTTTCGTGAATATATGGGATGAGTTGCGTTTTTTGGGGATTCAGGGTAACCCTCCATTTGCTACACCATCGGCGTTTAGAGCTCTGGTAAGAGGAGCGAGGGCTGAGATTTTTGTATCGTCAGCGTAGAGTTGGATGAGAGAGGGTGGGGAATATCATGGGTTCAGATGACATAGAGCACAGGAGCTAGAACGGAGCCCTGAGGGACTCCAGCTTAGGGAGTGAGGGGATCTAAGAGGAAGTTTCCCACTTTTACTCTGATGGATCTGTTTTGGAAGTAGGAGTAGATTAGTTTGATGAATGGGGTAGAGAAATTAATGTCGGAAAGCTTGCAAATAAGTTCGATATGCTAGGGTTAGTCTAAAGCCTCCTGGACATCAAAAAGGACTGCTGATACACAGTGACCAAGGTTGAGAGATTTGGCTGCAAGGGTGTAGAGTCTCAATAGTGCATCTTGGGTAGGATGATCAGACCTGAATCCGTGTTGGAATTGGGGGCTCGTTCCCCTTTTATCCAGAAAGTCCCAGATACGCTCCTTGAGTAGTGTTCGTCAAGGATATAGGCCTGTAGGAGTTAGGGGATGTTGGGTATTTTTGGGGTTTGGGGATAAGAATGGTATGGGCGGATTTGCAGCAAGTTGGAAAGCAAGAGTCCTGAAGGCAGGAGTTCGTGAGGATGGGGAGAATGGTTGCGGGAATTTTTTTCAGGGATTGTCTTTTGATAAGGGCAGTGCCATGAGCAGAATTTTTCCCTTGAAGACATGCCGAGGCAATGTCATCAGGAGTGAAAGGATTTATGATAGGGGGATACTGATTATAGATGATGTCCTCTAGTAGGAAGTCTGTGTACTCCTGAAAGAGGGGACAGAATTTGGGATTTGGGGGATTAACTAAGGTAGTCTGGAGGTGGTCTTAGAAAGCCGAGGCCTTCCGGGCAAAGGTATATGAAGGATTTGTCTATCGACAAGGAGATGGGTGTGGGAATTGGTTTTTTGGCCAGTGAGTACCGCCAGTTTGTGCCAGAACTTTAACGACTCATCGCGTTATTTATAGAGACATCTGAAAGTGTGACGTCAAGATTGCTCGAAGATTCGCCGTTATTCTAGAGTGCGGTTTGCGCGGTGTCCATAGGGCTGGCCTCGTGACAATATGATACCAAGTAGTGAAAAACATATTATTAAGTCTCTCAATATAAAGTACCAACTCATAGATAGATATTTAGACTTTTAGCAGCTCTTAAAGGCCTACTTATGACAAAGCTTCCTAATTTTAATAAGAACGAAACAGTAATATTATAAATCATTAAAATTAGTCGATGGAAGTCACGAGGGATGAAATGGGGTGAATTTTTATGGGTCGAAAATGCTTTTTTACTTTTCGTAAAAAATAATTAAAATATTCAACAATCATCATAAAAGTCATTTTTTTCAGAATTTCGTATTTTCTGGCAATTGTTTTCAGAGTACCTAATGTTAATTTTTTCTTTCACCATCTGAAAGTAAATGATTTAACAAAAAAATACCACTGCTAATTTAAAAAAAAAACTGTTTTCAGCATATGGATATTTTCGGTTTATAATCAAAATAAAATGTCAAAATTAATATTTCGATTCAAAAAAATTACAGCTAGAAACAAAAAAGTAAATTTCCACCATATTTTGTAAAAACAAATAATTTTTCTGAGAGAACAAAATCAAAATCGAAAAAATCGGTTTTTTCGTAGTATATTTCTCAGAAAATATTTGGTTGTATTAAAAAATGGTTGTAGTCCATTTTATTACTTAAAACTTTTACATTTAACTTTTTGCGATAGAAAGTCTAATTTCGCTTTAAATCGTAAAAAATCACTTTCCACCCCTAAAAGTTCACCCCATTTCATTTTTCGTAACTCAGATCGATTTTAATTTATTTTTCCCGTTATTAACATAATATTTCTGTCCTTTCCAACAAATTTTGATGCTGTCATTAATTTTTATGATTTTTGGCAAACTTCTGCACTGGTCCATATTGAAGAATAACGTCACCAATAACCAAAATTCAGAGCTGGATAGAGTACCGTATTTATGAGTATTTCACAATGAGTAGCTTTAAAAAGTAGTCATAAGTCATGAGTACAAAGAAATATTGATGATAAATGTAAATGTCAAAAAATTTCCAATGTAATTTTATGATCTTTACCCCAGAGAAAAATTTCAGGAAATTTTTTTAGTTGCTATGGTAACGATACAAAATAGAGGCTTTTAATTGGTCGAAAATGTTAGGTGTGAAATTTTCTATCAAATTAATAATAAACAAGAATTATTTTTTTTTCAAATTAATATCAAAATTTGAATTTAAATTAAAATTAAATAGTTTCGTTAAAATAACTGACCATCTGCAAGTTTTATTCTAATAAAATGTTTTTGTTACGCCAATGATTTTTTCTCAATCTAGGTTTTTGACGCCTCTCGAACTCGAATTAAACTCCGGTTATTACTTCAACATATAAGACGAGGATTAAATTTTAGTTATGTGAGGGTATTGAAACTGTTCGCGTATTTGAGTTTGGTTTTAGCCCGAATTAATGAAACGAGTTTTTAAAATTGCAAATATCGTATCTAATGTGAACTTTTTTATTGATGAATGATGAATAAAACTAGATTGTTGGTTAATGAAAATTCAAAAATTCAAACATTTTTAAATATTTATAAATAATTTCATAGTATTATCAACGAAATACTTTCCCGGCAAAGTGTCAAATTAAGAACATACTGTTTTTTAATTAAATACAAACAAACCAATTGAATCTGAAGATTCTGAACCCTAACAACCTACTGTGCAGTTCGTCCATGTCAGAAAAGTATTTTGGTACTGAGGACCAAAAGCCCCAGTATTAGTTTCTTGATAGCCAAAAAAATTTCTTACCCCCACTTCTTATCACTTTTCTCGGCGTTTTCGAGTTCCCTGAGACCGAAAATGCAAAAAAATCCTATTGTCTGTTTGTCTGGATGTAAACATTGTAACTTTTGAACGAAAGCTCCGCTCGAGTTCCAGTTTTCGCTTTACCTGTTAGCTTTTTTCAATAAAGAACCCAATTGAATATGAGCAGGATGGGACCGGCCCTTCTGATACCCACTATACAAATTAATGTGGCTTGCATTGGAAAACTTGTTTCCAATTAAAATTTTTAGAACTTTTTCCACTGCCATTCCGGTACTTGCTTCACAACCATCCATAAAAATCAAGTTCTCAAAGGATACATTTTTTTACAGTGCAAATTAAAAAAAAAATACGTCATGTGTTCATGGGATCATCAGGATAAAAAGAGTTCGCTCGATGGGCCGAAGTCCCGAAACAATGCACCACTACCGTTTCAGCGTCTGTAGAATTTTTCTTAGTCTTCTGTTTTTTTTTTTCGATATTTATCGATTTTTTTCTGCCTTATTCAATTTTTCTGATTTTTTTCTCATTTTTCCGATTTTTCGTTTTCTTTTCGGATTTTTTTTGGTATTTTTTTTAATTTTCCCCGATTTTTTCTCCTTCTGTTTTTTTTTTTAATTTTTTCCTATTCTGATTTTTTGTTTTCTTCGGATCTTTCAATTATTACTGAATTTTTTGGATTTTTTCCAATTTTTTTTGATTTTTCCAATTTTTTCTAATTTCTTTGTTTTTTCTTATTTTTTTTCATGTTTTGTTTTTTTCGGGTTTTTTGGTTTTTTGTTTTTTTTTGATTTTTTTAAAATTTTTTCCTGTTATTTTCCTCATTTTTCTGATTTTTGCTAATTTTCCTCATTTTCTTTCTTTTGTTTGTGTTCTCATTTTTTCTTATTCCTCCGGTTTTTTCGTTTTTTTTTAATTTTTCTGGTTTTTTGTTTTCTAATTTTTTTCGATTTGTATATTTTTTTTATTTCACATTTTTTTTCACATTTTTCTAAATTTTTTTTAATTCTTTACGTTTTTTTATTTTTTCTAAATTTTTTTCTGGTTTTTTTGTCATTTTACTGATGTCAAAAAGCCTCAGTATTAGTTTCGTGACGGTAAAAAAATTCTTACCCCCCACTTTTTATCACTTTTCTCGACGTTTCCGAGTTTCCTTAGTCCAAACATGCAAAAAAATCCTGTACGGACGTCTTTATGTCTGTCTGTCTGTTTGTCTGGATGTAGACACTGTATATTTAGATCGAAAGCTCCGATCGAGTTCCAGTTTTCACTTTACCGAGTTAGTTTTGTCCAAGGAAAACCCCTATTGAATTTGTGCAGGATCCGACTGGCCCTTCCGGTACCAGCCATATACATAAAAGTGGTTTACCTACATCGGAAAACTTTTTTCCAATTTAAATTTTTAGAACAAAATTTCAAACGGAGTTTACGAAATCGATGGGGATGTTTTTTTTTCGGTTTTTTTTTTGGTTTTTTTGTCGTTTTTTTATTGATTATTTTCGTTTTTTCCGTATTGTTTTTAATTTTTTTTTTTTAATTATTTTTCTTTTACTTTTTTCCTGTTTTCTCATTATTTTGATGTTTTGTTTTTTTTTGTTTTTTTTTCAATTTTTTTTAATCTTTTCTCATTTTTTCTACTTGTTCTGTTTTTTTTATTTCGTTTTCTAATTTTTTATAATTTTATAATTATTTTATAGAAAGAAACTTTCTCTGATTTTTCTTGATTTTTACTCTTTTTCTTCTTCTTCTACTCTTTTCTCTTTTTTGTCATTGTTTTGATTTTTTTCTGAATTTTTTTACGATTTTTTTGCCATTTTAATCAATTCTGTTTTTCTGTTTTTTTTTTTCTATGTTTTTCTTTTATTTTTTTATTTCTTTCTTTTGTTTACAATTGTTCCGATTTTTGGTTCTTCCTTTACCGTTTTTCCAACTTTTTCCGGTTTTTTGCGTTTTTTTGATTTTTTTTATTTTTCTATATTTTACAATTTTATTCTTCATTTGTTTCCAATATTTTTCAATAACTTTTGCTTTTTTTCGATTATATCCGATTTTTCTTATTTTTTCGATACTTTCATGTTTTATTCTGATTTTTTCAATATTTTCTAATTTTTTTGATTTTTTTTCTCATTGTTCTAGTTTTTTTCTATTTCTTTCTTTTCTAATTTTTTGGTATCCTCTAATATTTTTCTGATTTTTCGGTTTTTTCGTATTTTTTTCTCATTTTTCTGATGTTTTTCTTTTGTGTTTGAATTTTTTCTATCGTTTTTTTCAAATTCCTTCAGTTTTTTCTATTTCTTATTTTTCTACTTTTTTCGATTTCTTTTGATTCCTTTCGATGTCTTTGGATTTCTTTGAGCACAATTGGACCGGCCCTTTCGGTACCCACCATATAAATTAAAGTGGTTTGCATGGAAAAACTTTTTTCCAATTCAATTTTTTTTCCACTTCACAGCGATCCATAAAAATCAAGTTTCCAAGGTATAAATTTTTTTACAATGCAAATTAAAAAAAAATTACTTTAGAACATGTATAATCGTGTTGTACATGTATTAGAGAAGTTTGTCCAGTATAAATAATGTTCGGTCGATGGGCCGAAGTCCCGAAACGGTGCACCACCGTTTGAGAGTCTCTAGAATTTGTAATTCATCAAGTGAGTTATGACCATTACCGCAAGTTGAATAGTATACTTTATCTACGACTATAACAATAAATACTAAGATGCAAGTATAGAGGAAGAATTTTATTCACAAAATATTAAGTCACATTACAGAGCCACCTTGGTATTTGGTTCGTATATAGTATATAGTAAATTTCAAGAATCTGTTACGTATTGTATACCGCCAATTATACATTCCTTTCCAGTTGTAATAAAATCATTGTAAAATTTCTACGCCAATGGAACGTATTTATCAGCTTTATAATTTCCCGCACACTATTTACATACCGAATTATAGTAGGATTCCGGAGAGTTATAACTCACTACCTTTATATTTGGTTTGTAAATATACATTCCTTTCCATAACTCACTATAGTGAATTATTATAACTCACACTATTTGTTTATGGATACTATTAATTGTGCAAAAGCAGTTGAATAACATAATAGGAGTAGATAAACTAATTTTATTTTATATTATACCTACCATAACATAATACATTATGTGAAAGTTAAATTTGACTATTTAAAATTTAATGAAACTAATCATATCTGGTAACTATACAACCACTTAATTTGTCGTACGCAAATTTATAAGGTACCCTATAATATTACAGGATAAAACTTACAGCAATAACAATAATAATACTAAATCTAGAGGGGTAAATAAAGGAAGTAGCTTTAAAAATAGGGTAGATAGAAGTCTCCCACGGTCTAAATGGCATTATCGTAATCTGATACAGACGACCATACGTGTTTTTGCAAATGAGAAACTATTTATTAACTGTTTCTATTGTTAACTTCCGTTGGTTTGGGAGTCCTGATAAAGGACTTATACTGGACTCGTTTGAGGGCGGTTATAGGAAATAGGCGTGGGGCAATTAGGAAGTTTTAATGATATCGGTAACAATTAAACTATTGGTATATTTTTCATTTTTTTCTGATGGGAGGATCATTCGAAATAAATTTATTTTGTGGTACAAAGAAATATGATAGTTTAAGCAAACAATTATGTTGATGGATTTACGCAAGTAATGAACAAAAGAAACTTATTTTTCACATTTTTTATTCCTGATATGATAAATTATCAATTAAAATTAAAACATAATAATTTAATATGAATAAACTTATTTTTAAGTATTGTCTTTACTATATATTTTATGTATACGTCCAATTATACTGTATTATAAATTACTTATACTGTTAAGTTAGTATGAGAAAATATAATGTTTTTATAGTAATCTTCTATATCACATAATTGTTTTTCTTTAAACTTCCTTTTCTTTTCTCTAAGTAGCTTTTTGCATGCTTTCCGCCGTTCTGAAAACTTTTGTTTATTTTCTTCCATCATCTGTCTTATTGTTTCCATACGCAACTGGTTCCTTTTATTTAGTTCCCTTTCACACTCCTCGTCGAACCACTTATTTTTTCCCCGTTTTTGCCACACATTTTTCTATTTTCTCCTTTATTAAATTCCATTTCTCGTCCACACTGCATAATTCCTCGATGTTTGTATTGTCTAACTCTTCATTCAGTGTTCTATTAAATTATATTTCTCTCTTCCTGACTTTCTAATCGTTTTGTACTTCTATTGATTTGTTTCTCTCTCTTCTTATTTCTTTGTACAGGTATTATTGGGCGAAATTTGACTCCTACCAAAAAGTGGTCACTGTCCGCATCTGTTTTTTATACTTCTTACCTCTTCCCTTTGTATTAATACATGGTCTATTTGGTTTATAGTTTTTCCATCCGGAGATTTCCAAGTTCCCTTGTATATCTCCTTCCTTTCAAAGTCTGTATTTTTGATAACCATATTATTTTCTTTTGCAAAATCCCCATTCTCTGATGTCTGATTATGCTTACTGTATTTTTCTATGGTCTTTTCATATATTTCCTCCTTTCCTATTTTCGCATTTGCATCTCCTAATACTATTTTGATGTCATACTTTAGGATTTTGCCAAATTCTTCATTTAGCATATTATAAAATTCCTCCTTAACTATTGTATTTGTCTCCTTTACATGTATATTTCTCATTAAAAAATGCTACAGAATATGTATCTTAATATCGCAAAAAGACATACATTGTAAAAAATATTTTTAAACGTTTTCAAGGGGGCTCCCAAACGGAGGCGCTGGAAAAAAAAATTGGCCTACCCCATCAAGTGAGGTATCGTTGTTTAGAGTTCATTGAGTATATAAAAGATATATTTTTTGTTTTAAAAAATATTGCAAAACGTAGGCATGAGAAGCCGCAGTTTTTACAAAATTTTGTTTAACTTTCCATTGACCTATGAAATTGAAATTTGGTGATAATGTTTATTGTTACGTATATTTTACCATTATGAATAAAATTTTTTCATTAAAATTCCCTTATTTTTAAGGTTTCGATTTATATTCTACATTTGGTACGGAACCCTAAATGTGCCAAATTAGACACACACTTGACTGATTTTTTGTAAATATAACGGTTTTGCCTACATCATTACACTACAACTGATGTAATGCACCCGTATTTTATAATTATTATTGCCAATACTATTAAAAAAGTACAATATAACCACACAGGACCAAACTTCGTTTAGAAAATCTTTAAGTTTACCCGAGGTTTAGGATTCAGTATAATCAACTAGGGAGCAACAATATGTCAATGATCGAGTTTCAAAGATATAAAACCACCTTAAATTAAAATTACAGAAGAAATCATTACAATCTTATATTGAAAAAACAATTTCTTTGATATCGGAGGGCTATGGAAGAGAATCTACGGTGAAAACCTCTGCAAGTACTTTTCGTGCTTCCGGAATTTTGTTTGTGATTCGAATCATCTCAACGATCATGCATGACATTGTATTATGTGAAGCCCTTCGTCCGAATGAGAAGCAGTTACATGAAGACAATGGGCCAAGGGCAGATCACAATCCAGAAAATGAAGTACCTGTAACCCTTCAAGGTAAAACTCAGAAGTCAGAACATGAGTATGATAATTTGGAAGCTAAAGAGACTCTTTCAACAATTAAAGTCGTTAATGAACGTATACAAGAATTTCAAGGCGCAGTCTTCTGATTTTTTATTATTCAGTTTTATTATTTCTCTAACCAACATATTTTTATTTTTGTTGTTGTTTTAAGTTAGTTTGGACTACAATTTTTTATTTTACGATTTTTCATTTTTTGTTAACGTAGTAAATATTCCAAGAGGCAAAACAATTTTAGAGTGATTATTTAAACAATTATCCAGCTTTCAATGAAGACAAAAATATGAAAGAAAATAGTTAATTAACTATAGGCTAGCTTTTTGAAAACTGCATTTAAAATTTTTTTTCCAACGGAACTTTCTTTCTTCAAGTGTTAAAATGACACCATAATTTTTTCAAATTTTTAAATCAATACTTAGTGCTTTAAAAAAAATATTTTAGATGCGGTACTCACTATGAGGCGGGCTACCCATCCCGAAACACGCACCGAGACCTATTTTCAGTACCAAATTAAAATTATAAATATTAGAGCTAGAGATCCGGGAGTTATAAGTTTTTTTTTGGAAATTTCTTCCTCTTTAAGGATCTTTTTTGCAATTCCCTCTAACTTGTATAGTTTTTGAGTTGTCATCAAAAAATAAAATGGCTTTTTATATTTTTCATGCCCTTCTAACTATTTTTCGCAGAAAAATCACTTTTCGACTAGACTAGTAACTATATATAGCGATTCTGACTAGTATAAAAAAAATTAAAACACGAAAAATTTTTACAAAACCCATAGATTATTTTTTTTTTATTTAAAGTGATTTTTAAGTAAAAGCTTTTAAATGCGTCTTTAGGTTGATTATTAATATTATAAATTTAAAATGTAATTTTCATAGCGTGTGTCGCCCTCTTCTACCGTTTTACTGAACTGATTCGCAGCGATGTAATTTTGGGACTCGCCACAAGATAGCGTTACGTGAACATATCTGCCTTTTTAAGCAATTTATCAATGAATTAACTACCCAAAGGAGGTAGTTAAATTGTATTATACGAACGTATTTACCCAGACAGTTTTCAGATAATTTACTGGAAGAGTAGATGGATAATTGAACTATTCGTTTAATAATTTATAGGTAGAGACACCTAGAAGTCATTACTGAATTATTAATAAAAGGACATTAGGGATATCATTTAACAAATGGTAAATTCATTAAGCCGATATTGCCTTAATTGCATTGTATACTAGAGTGATATTTTTGAATTCCTGCTAATGAAAGTTATTTTGTAGATTGTTACTTTGTTAGATTTAAAAATTTTTCCAATATTACTAAAAGCATTTTGTAATTTTATTAATTACATCGATACCTACCAATTCTATTTTATCATAAATTAATATGATTCGTATTAATATTTACTTTAAAAATTAATATTCCTTTATTAAACAGGTTATTTTTTGAAAAAAGCTAAAAATTTTAATCTGGAAAGTACTTACTTTATTCTTCATTTTACTGAGATCCAAAAGCTTCAGTATTAAGAACTGTGTTTTTGCTTATATATTTTTTAAATTTTTGGTATACTTACACTACAATTGTTTATTATCAATAAAAATTATACATACAAGGAAGTCTTAATAAAAGTAAGATATTGACATTTATTCAGCATTATTAAGAATATAATTATAAAATATTTAGTTATGACAATAAAAAGGGCTTTAATTGTAATCATTAGGGTTAGTTACCTTAAGGCAATTAAACACTTTAACAACAACAAAATTAATCACATTAGAAATCCAAATTATTGGGAGTATTAAATATTTTACTTAACAAAATTAAATAGTTAAAGTTGTATAGTGACTGCTGACAAGTTTTATTAGTTTTGTGTTACAAAAGCGTAGCTCAAAAAATGATCATGAGGATGAACAGGAAAGTTTTCGGCGAAGAAAAACACATTTTATTGTAAAGGATGGACCAAATGGCAAAAATAATATATTCCAATAAATGTACGTACTAGAAAATACAATTTGTACACATATTTACATGGTATCAAACAGTACGTTAAAGGCGCCTTTAGATAGCTGATCAAAGTTTCAGATTTTGATTATAGAAATAAAGAGACAACTTTTTTAGAAATTAATGCTCTAATTGGTATGCTGTATACCGGGTGTCCCACAATTTTTTTAACAGGGTATTACTCCAAAACAGCTGAAGATAGACTATAATGCCATTTCCTAATAATGTTAGTGACGTCATCGGTGTAATCATTTAAAATTTTTATATATAACATATGGGATCGTGTGATAGCTCATTTTAAAGATTTTTTTATTCTGAATTCATTCATATAACACAATTGGTATAGAATTATGGGACATTATTAATTTTTTGGTCTATTTTTAAATTTAAATTAAAATCGCAGTTTTCTATGATTTCACAAGATTTTGACATTTCAATTAAATAATTTAATTTAAATGTAACATTTGATAAGTGATCGAAGTAATTTGGTATAATGAATTATAATGAACTACCTGAATGCTCGTGCTTTGTGTTTTATCCTGTTTCTTCCTATTTTTCATTATTTTTTTTGTTTTACCCAATTTGTCCTTATTTTTATGTATTTTGTTCTATTTTTGCCAAATTTCCCTATTTTTCCTATTTTTCATTATTTTGCCAAAAATTTCCCTGTTTTACTTTCCCGGACCCATTAAAGGGAAAGTATAGTGAACGAGCAAAAAAAATTGAGATATCGATGGAAATATCCATTTTGAGGTCCCCCGAGAAGATTGAAACCATTTCGTAGAGTATGGTCTGTCTATGTATCTGTGTGTCTGTGTGTAATCTTCCATGATAACCGTTTGACCAATCAAGGTGAAAATTGGCATTAAGGGTCGGTGTATGCCTCGAATCCGACCTTTAGTTTTTGGTATAAATTGGTAGAGCAGAAGGTAATCAAGACCGACATGAATTAAATACAGATTTTTTGTGGTGCAATGTTTTAGAGCATAAAATTTCCTACAATTTTTATATTACACTTTTTCAGGAATTTCCAAAATTTGCGCCACTAGAGGGCGCGCAAAAAATGTTTATGTAGATTTTCCGTAGTTTTACCAAATTTTGAGGATAGAAAATGCTTTTTAGTGCAAAATTATCTTATGCAAAGTTGTAGAGAACCAAATTTCCTTTAACTTTTATTTTTAACATTTTTTCGAATTCCCCATAGTTTCGCCTCTAGAGGGCGAAAAATATACACATTTATGCTTTTTGCCTTTTTTTTTATTTTGAAGACAAAAAATAGACTTTAGTGCAAAATGTTCTATAGCAAAGTTGTAGACCATAAAATTTCCTACAGCTTTTGTATTAAACTTTTTCCAGAATTCCCAATAATTTTCACTCATGATTTTAGGAAATCCTAATTGTAGCAGTGTACTATATATTGTGCGCATGCGCCTGCTTATTACATATGAACATTGGTAATATCAATTGGGTAGACGTATTCACTATCGGCTGGCTATTTAAAATTTGTTTAATAAATTAATGTAATGCTTAGTATTTTGTAATTAAAATAATCCTATTCTCTACAGCTGACCCGGGAAAGTTCTGGGGTGACACAGCCGATTTATTGTATATTTTATCCTATTGTTTCCTATTTTTCCCAATTTTTCCCATATTTCCTCGCTCCTTATATAAGATCCACATTGTGTGAAGGTGTTTTCTCGGGATGCAATGTCCATTTATAAAACCGGTTATTCGTCTGATTTGTTTCCTGGTTAGTTTCAGATTTTTTCAGTGAGTTTTGGTAAAGGTCTTGATAACATTAAAAAAATAAGTATATAAAGGGAAATGTGATCTCGAGATTTTGAATACCTTCCTCCTAGTATGAATGTGGTGCCAAAAGACAGACTATCTATCACACTGCAAGAGCATATGTGGAACATCAAAATATTTTTTTGACGAAAACCATTAATTTTATTAATAATTTAGACTTCCATCTGTGAATTATATTATAATATAATAATTACAAGACATATTTATGATCTGTGCCATACGATAAATCAATAAATTGCATATGTACAATGAGTCTTCTTTTAAAATAAGTTCAAAGTTCCTGATGTAGGTGCACTAATTACAAATCAGTTCTTTTTCAGTATAACTTGGAACTATATATCAAAGTATTTCAGTTCGTAAATCGTTTCAATTAGAAATTAAAAGCAATCTACGAATCAACCAATTGTAACATCATTTTCGAACACAAACAGACCTGATAATTCCATTACCATTCCTGGAACGCCGAGAGAAGAACTCAATCGAAAAACAACAACCGAAAAAGAAAAAACTAAATCGAAAATAAAAGATGTCAAATTAGACGAGACTGAACGAGGGCGAGGTGAAGTATGGGGGATGGGGATGGGGATGGGGATGAGGATGAGTTCATCCGACCATTCATCGGTAACGTTAAAATTCTGTGAGATGAAGCGAGTCGACCGCTGGCAATAAAAGGGCAATTAGAATGGTTGGAAGGTCTGAATACATACTGATTAAAAAAGAGAAAGACCAAATAGACAGACACAAACCAATAAAGTAATAAGAGTAGAATTAATTTTTACCGCGATTGCCCACTGCCTTCGACGATTCTCATTTAGATTTTAATTACACTTTATTTGCTTTATTGATATTTTTTATTATTGTATTTCTTACTTTGATATTAATATTGTTAATTAGAACTTAAAGCTTTTGATATTATTATTTCTTACTTTGATATCATTTATTAAGAAACTGATGCTTTGATTATTATTCTTAATTAATGTGAGTTTAAAATTTAGTGGTAATTTATATAATTTAACAAAACTTTATTAAGATATTAAATTTAAAGTGCGATTTTTATACCTTGTCAAAATTTAAAATTTTATTGTACCTACAAACTAATAACCGCTTCAATTGCTGCTAAATGTTCAACTACCGGAACTTGTCGTTGACTTAACTAAGATGTAGGCAAAAGTAAAAGTTACTTTAAAAGAAACATCCCATTTAGTAATTATTGAAAAGCAAGATAGCTAAAGATTTTTTTTTATCTGATCAAATTTTCCAGACTAGAATAATCTTCAGACCAAACGCTATACGTTATGTCTGGCTTGACTAATAGATACTGTAACGACGTTACTTATTACCGGTATTCTTTTCATTACTTGATATTTGATAACTTAAATATATTAATTATATCTCGTACAATACTGGATTACAATTAACTTAAAATTATTGTAAAGATACATTCTTCCAATCATAAGGTAAAACGCGAACAGATAGATGGAGACACTCGTACACGTATTTCTTAGAACCCAAACCTTACCGTATATCACGATTCAAACCGTTCAGATCTAATACCAGTTCAACGACCTTTAGAGATATGCCAATCACTATATAAGAATCCAGAAACAAAAACAAAAATTCATGATATACATTTTCAAAAGCAATTAAATGGTTTTTCTTGTAAATAATTTTTTAGCAGCAATAAATGTTTTGTTGTGGTCAATATTTTGTCGTTGAGCCAAAATTTGTCTTTATGTCCGATAAAACCGGTAAATTGTAAAAAATCAGAGAAATAAGAAAAATTTAGAAAAAATTAGAAAACAAAAGATAGAATTGGAAAAAAATCAGAACAATGAGAAAAATAAGTAAAGATTAGAAAAATTTGAAAAAATCAGAAAAAAAAAACAGAAGAAATAACAAAAAATCAGAATATTAAAAAAAATTAGAATATTCGAAATAATCAGAAAAAATCGAAAATAATATAAAAAAATGGAAAAAACGAAAAATAAAATTGTAAAATACGAAAAAAACGAAAAAATCAAAAAATTTTTAAGAAAAAACGCAAAACAACCGAAAAAAACGCAAAAAACGTTAAAAACAACAAAAAAAGGAAAAAGAAGTTGCGAAAAAAGCAAGAAATCGAAAAATACCGCAAAAAATCGCAAAAAATTGAAAAAAAACCGCAAAAAATAATGAACAAATAAAAAACGTAAAAAAGTGTAACTATAATAAAAATTGAAAAAAATGTTTTCGATAAAATTGAAATAAATGTAAAAAAAATCGCAAAATTATTGCAAAAAATGGCAAAAAATCGAAAATAATAGCAAAAAATCAGAGGAATAAGAAAAAATCAGAAAAAACCAGCAAAAATAAAAAAAAAGATAATTTCGGAAAAAAATGAAAAATAAAATTGTAAAATACGGAAAAAACGAAAAATCAAAAAATTGTTGTTAAGAAAACGTAAAACAACCGAAAAAACGCAAAAAACGTTAAAAAAAACAAAAAACCCGCAAGAAATCGAAAAATATCACAAAATTACAAAAAATCGCAAAAAAACTCCAAAAAATGACAAAAAAGAAAATAATAGCAAAAAATCATAGGAATAAGAAATAATTAAAAAAACAGAAGAAAGAATTGAAAAAAAAAACAGAACAATGAGAAAAAAATAAGGAAAGATTAGAAAAAAAATAGAAGAATTGAAAAAATCAGAAAAAATCGCAAATAATAAAAAAAAACAGAAAATATTAGAAAAAAATTAAGAAAATTGTTAAGAAAACGCAAAATAATCGAAAAATCCAAAAAACGCCAAAAACCACAAAAAAAGAGGAAAAACAAGTCGCAAAAACAATAAATCGAAAAAAACAAAGAACAACCAAAAAAACCGAAAACATTTGTAATCATAAAAAAAATTTTTAAAAGTATTTTCGATAGAATTCAAATAAATGTAAAAAAAGTCCAAAAAATGAAACAAAATTGGAAAATAACAGAAAAAAAAACAAATAGAAAGAAAAACAGAAAAATGCGGAAAAAATTAGAAAAAATCCCAGAATAAAAAGTAAAAAAAACAAAAAATCAGAAAAATAAAAAAAAAGTGAAAAAAGCCTTCTCTTTCTTTACTTATTAATATTTTACAAGGGTTTACGAGGGTTTTACTGCATTATAGGCAACTGTTATAAATCTGTTAAAGGAAAGAAAAAAAATTACAAGATTTAGTGTAGCCATTTTTCTGTGAAAATTTCCACATAGAAAGCGCCTTTAGCGACCGCCAGTTTAATATTAATTTAATTAAATGTTTTATCCGATAAATCTTAATCGGGCATGTCCGACGCGTTCCGAACCACCGCGAAACATCTTACATAAAACATATAACGATATCGATCACTTCTGTAAGTTTTTTCAAATTATTTGTAATGTCTGAATATCGATTAATTTATAATTTATGCTGCAATTATCGATATCTATTGTGCTATTTTTTGTTCGGTTTGGAAAGGAAGGGATTTTTTAATAAACATTATTGATTTTTGATCATATTAAAATAGTGCTACCTATAGAATAGTGTAGTTTTATTCAATCGTAACTATTTAAAACAATACTATTTTTTGCTTCGGAAGCTGGTCCTTCGAACTTAAAAAAAAAGTTTGTCTCCTTCATTCATTTAGCTTGTAAGTAAATAATTTTATGGATTTCCAGTTTCTCTATAAATAGTATTAAATCCCACTTTATACTCATGAAGCGATTTTGTCCTTACTAATCTTTCTTGAATTACTTTTTTAATGAATTCTTGCTTGAACCCTTATTAAGGTAAAATTAATGTTTGAATTTAATACAATATAATATAAAATTGAATCTAAACCTTCTAAAAAAAATAATTTTCTTATTCTCTAGAGATATTATTTGGAACAAATGTTCCTTATTTAAATAAATGTAAAGCGTTTCTTAAAAGAAAGATTTAAAATTTTTTCTGTCTAATAATTGAATAACTGATTCTCTTATTGAATTTGTTCAGTTTAATTTTTTTTTGACAATCTATTAAATCTATTTATAACTCATCTGTTTGTTAGAAATGGTTATATTTTGTACATATACTATTAAGAAGTAGATACGTTAACATTGCTCTACCCAAATAAAATATTTTTTAAAGTAACCTTTGGGGGATAGTTGGTCTTGAATGAGTCATTTCAAAAGATTATAATTTTTAAGAAAAACTTAGTTTGCTTAGGTTAGAAAAATGTCATTAGAAAGAACATACGAAAATTTATTATTCTCAAAATTATTCACTACGTATATTTAAATTTAACGCAGGTAGAAAATATATTTTTTAGGACAAAGTCTTTTTATAGATAAATCAATATAACCGAAATGTTATATATTAGGATTTAAGCAAATAAATCATTTACTAAAATCAGTGTAAAAAAATCAATTTGTTTCAGTTCGTATAATTCATTTTTGTTAAGTAATAAAACATAACATAAAATATAAATATAACTCAAAGAAAACATTAAAAAAAAAATCTATATTTTTGTAGGAAAAAATATGACCGTAATATTTAACTAAAACTATTAATTCATATTTTTATTATCGTATCGTGGATCTAACAAAGCTTCTATATTTGGCAATATTCAAATAATTTGGAGTTTCTCAAAATCATAAATGTATAAATATCGTGACTGTATTTTACTAATCTCAATCCTAACTTAATTAAATACACGATTAATATTATCGTGGTTGCTCACGCACCTCCAAATGCCTATCGTTTTCCCCTGAAATTAATGTCACTTTACACATTAGCATTAGTCGCTACCACTTAGAAAACATTTTACTTCTTTAATTTTTCGTTTAGATTTTATCGTCTTAATGAGAATTACCTAATTTAATTTACAATACTTGTTTAGTTAAATTTTTTGTGTGTTATAAATAAATCAAAATCTGAGCATTAACTCGTTAATCCGTTAATATTAAGGATTTAAAAAATGTTAATGCTCTTGTCAACTTCTGTTAAATTCTGTTCCATTATCATCAGTTAGTTACATTGGAGTGTCCGTATTTTATATGCCTGCCTGAGCAGACAACAGTACTTATTCTGCTCGCACTGCTCAGTGTAGTGTTCAAACTGCAAGATCTTAGCCACCTGGTGCATTTTTGTACGCCTTTGGTCAATGCATTATTATCTTCGATAAAAAAAGATTTCAACAATTTTTGGAAGCCTTCCATCCAAAGTTTCATCTACTGTGGCTGCCAAAGTATGATAACAGCAAGTTTTCCAAAGTCAAGAAGGTAATGGAAGCAAAATTTTTTAAGAGAAAAGGAAGCAAACGAAAATGATAATGGAAGTATTAGCGGTAGCAGCAAATAAGAAGGGAATGATTTTTTTAGCAGATTAATTCTGAAGAGGATACGTCTAGAGGCCACAAATGTCTGAAAAATAAAGCTCATAATTTACTTTAGAATCAAAATCAAAAGAATCTTTACTGCTTTTTTAAGTGAACCAATTTTAATAAATCTTTTCACAAATTCATCAGGTTATCCATGTCTCAAATGTGGTCAACCAATGAGTAATGAAACACACAAAGTCCAGTACCACAATATACATATTGTGGTAATGGACTTTGTGTGTTTCATTACTAAAATCTTTTCACTGCTATCCTGTCTAGTGGATGCAGTAGAACGTCTTTTTTCTGGGAAAAGACTTTTTTTATGAAAGGTAACATGCACCTAATGCAAAATTGTGATCAATAATAAATAGCCTTTATTCTACATTACAGATAAATGTAAATTACTTGTTTTTGTGGCTGTATGTAAGATGCGCCACGTGCCCCGGGTGGTCCCAAAAGGACATGTAAAATGCGCCACCTATTTTGAATTTGAGAATTGAGATATTACAGAAGATTACCATAAAAATAATGACCATACTTGATTTTATCTACATTTCAACAAAAATAAAACAATTTTTATTTACCTTTATTTTTATTTAAAAAATTATGATACATAATTATTATGCAAATATGAACTGGAATAAATTTAATGTTAAATATTTACAAATTTGAAGGGATAAATTTAAGTATTTAACAAAAGAAAATCTTGAAATTTTTTTGGCGTCGTATTCTTTAGTCTTAGTTTATTAATAAACTCTATTTTTTGTTTAATTTTTTTCCCTGAATTTTAAATATTTCATTATTGCAACTTTTAACATCAATTTGATGCACATTTAAAAGAATATTAGCGAACTGAAAAATATTCGGATGTTGTTTGTAGGATTAATATGGAACAAAGCTAGAATCTTTCATCATTGTTCTGTTTTGCTTTTGCTATTGTTTTTCATTAATTTTTTTAAATTCTTTCTTATTTTTTGTTTTCTACAGATTTTTTGTAATTATTTGCGACTTTTTTGGGATTTCTTTGCGAGTTTTTGCATTTTATTTCAATGGTTTGAATTTTTTTATGGCTACAGTTGTTTCCGGTTTTTAAGTTGTTCTTTGGTTTTTGCGATGTTTTTCAATTTTTCTCGCTTTTTTTCTCATTTTTCTGATTTTTTTCTGATTTTTTTCGATTCTTACTAATTTTTACTCATTTTTTTCTCATTTGTTTTTTTTTCTAATTTTTTCTCATTTTTCTTGGTCCTTTGATTTTTTTGTGATATTTTTCGATTTCTTTTCCGTATTTTACAATTTTCTATTTTCTAATTTTTCTCTCAATTTTTTTATTTTTTTCGAAGTTTGTTGTTTTTTTTTATTATTTTTTCCGATTTTTTCTGATTTTTTTTTTGATTCTTTTCATTCTTTCATTTTTATGATTTTGTTTTTGTTTTTTTTTTCAAAATTTTTGTTTTCTAATTTTTTCTCATTTTGTTTTATTTCATTGATTATTTTGCGATAATTGCGATTTTTTGCAATTTTAAAAATCGAAAGATCTGAAAAAACTGACAAAACCGAAGAAATGGGCTAAAATTAAAAAAAAACACTGAAAAATCCAGAAAATATTGGAAAAAATCGAAAAAAAAAAAACAATTGGAAAAAATTGAAAAAATGGTGAAATTTTTAAAAAATCGAAAAAAAAAACAATTGGAAAAAATTGAAAAAATAGTGAAATTAGGAAAAATTAGAGGAAAATTGGAAAATATATGGAAAAAAATTGGGATATATAGTAAAATTAGGAAAAAATGGGGAAATGTAGGAGAAAAATTGGAAAAAAACTGGAAAAAATTGGACAAAATTCGGAAAAAAAACAAAAATATTTTCTAAGCAGCCGTAGGAAAAATTAATTCTATATTTAACATAAATATTGGATAAATATTCAACATAAATATTGGAACCAGATTTATTTTATATATTGGGTATATATGAAAAAACTATATTGAAGCATTACAATATAAAAATATTGGTTACATATTTAAAATTTAAGATGGTGGAATGTGTGTTGAGTATATTTTCTCTATGTTAAAAAACAGCAATGGTCCTATACCAAAATTAAATATTGAATAAATAATGATCGTATATATTGGGTCAAAATTAGTTTTTAATAATGGATATTATATTAAAAACAGATATTGAAGCAATAAAAATAATCTGACGTTTGGGATTTTGGGCCAATATATAAATATAATATTTTACCAATATTGTGTGCTACTGGGGATATTATTCTAATAATCTACACGTTAACCGTATCATTTGCAGTGCGATAATAATATACTACCGTTTTAGTGCGGTAAACTAATACTTACCACAGTAATCGTTTCTTAAGATAATTTTTTTAAGTTAAGTTAAAATATTTTAAATAGTAAAATTGTTTACTAAGTTTGTTATATACCTTCTCAAAGTTGATATCCCAGCGATCGATTTAATTCTCGGCAATACTGGCAATATCATCGGCTAAATTGAAATTAATTAGTATTCAGGCAGAAATTCTTAGTGAAGGTACTGGAGAACTCGTGCCGCTCTAATGGTTGATCAACGACGACAAACAGGTATTAGCATTTTATTGCTTTAGCCGAACCCTCCACGCCCTCTAGATAAAGTGGAATTAAAACTGAAGAGCTCTTTGATCTCAACTATATTAACTAAACTGAGCTATTGGCCACACTTATTAAATGAGAGGGAGAGACTTGTTTCTTTTTCTCCTTTCGCGCTTCGACGGATTTAAGCGACTGTTTAAACGGTTATTAGAAACTTGATTTGAAGACAATGAAAATGTTATTTTCGTTATTGTTATTTTTTTTTACAGGGTGCCTTTTTTATATTTTATTAGAGACCAAGGAATAATAGTAATAGAAATAAGGAAAACAGTATTATAAATTTCAAAATAAAAATATTGTATTATATTATAATAGAAGCATATAGTGAAAAAACAATCATAATCTATGATCTAAAGTCAAAATGCAAATAAACAAATAGAAGACTAAAAGGGAAAAGAAGACGAGAAGAGAAATAATACCGTAGAAAAGAAATGGAGGAGAGAAATAATTCCGGAGATTTATTAATATGTATTATAGAAAATGGCTTATACTAGTACCTAGTCAATACAAAGTTTAGACATAAAAAAGCCACAAATATACTGGCACATTTCCTTTGAGAAAAAAAAAGCTCACCGTAGGAAATCCAATACCGCCATTTTTCCAAATTTAAGATTTTTCCGATATATGGGAAATATTATACTCTATCCTGTATAATTCGACGACGGAAAATTAAACAAAAATAATTTCAGTTCGATATGACCTTCAATGATCTTGAAAATTGCGATATAGCTTAAAAAAAATCAGCAGCGCCTCTTTTAGGGTTAAGAAGTCTAAAAGGGATGTTTGCAGACTTTGCATTAAGAAAATTGTAAATAGTTTTTATGTCTAAAAGTGAGTAATATACATTAAAAAATCGGTTGTGTCATCCCAAAACCTTCCCGACGAATATCCAGAGGTGAATATTTTTTCAGATATTTAATGTTAAAGTTTCAAACTTACAACAGGAAAAAATACAGAGCAATGAGAAAAAAAAAAGAAAAAATAGAGAAAATCGAAAAATATGAAAAAAAAGCAATACAATATCAGAAAAATGAGAAGAAACAGGGAAAAATCAGAAAAGGAATAAAAACAAAAACAGAAAAATGAGAAACAAAATCGAAAACACTAAATACTAAGAATAAGAAAAAAATGAGAAAAAATCAGAAAACAAAAAAGAAACAGAAAAAAAAACAGAATAATGAGAAAAATGAGGGAAAAACTAGAAAATATCGAATAACACCGGAAAAAACAATAAAACAAAAATCGGAAATATGTGGTAATCACGATAAGAAACGGAGAAAAATTAGAAAAAATAAAAAAAAAACCTGAAAAAGAATTGCAAAAAAAATCCATTGTGTCGCCTCAAAAACTTTCCCGACAAGTTTCCACGAATAGTTTTTCAGATATTTAATATTAAAGTTTCAACTTTTGACATTTTTTTATTTTTGACAGGTGACAGTTGGAAAAATAATTTTAGAGATTTTCAAGGGTTTTCAGATGACATATTGTATCATTTTTTGATAGTAATATTTCCGTTTGACAGATGTACAAAAACTAACGGGTTCTTTTGAAGGGTAACCCAAACCCCTATACCAAATTTCAGCTCAATCGGATTAAAAGTGTGGCGTCTATCATGGAAGAATACACACACAGACAGACTCCATTTAATGTAAAAGTAATGAAAAAATAAAAAATAAAAGGTATCTTTTTGCACCGCAGGTACTAAAATATGCATTTTACTCCCTTATTTTATGGCCACTTTTACTCCCTTTGGACTAAAATATTCAATATATATTCGCTAAAATACTACCTTTATTCGCTTAGTACTAAAATATTTAACAATTTTCAGATATTTAAATGTAAATAAAAGGAAACCAGGTTCAAACCCCCGCAGGTCGGTATTTTTCATTTTTTTTTTTTCAGTAACTTTCCATAACGATTCAGTAATAATGTTGATTGTTTGTTTTCACATAATCTTCTTATGAATTTTTAAATTTTAGTTCATGCACTCCAAAAAATCACATATACCTACTACGAGACTAAAATGCGATTTAATCCCTCGAGTGAATGTTACCCTTGCTCCACTAGGTTACTTGGCCATTTGGTATTAAAAGTGGCACTTTAATCCCTTGATATATAATCAATATAAATTTATAATATACTAGACGCGTAGCTTAGTCAGTCAGTCAGTCATTCAGTAATTAAACAGTGATGTCGATTTGTGGGGAATTTTCTATTTTTCGGTATTTAGTAATCAAACAGTGATGCCGATTTGTGGATAATTTCCCATTTTTGGGTAATTTGGCACATAAGTTAGTAATTATTGGAGGATAATAAGTATATTGTACAGCTGTGTACCGTTCTTTTACTTTCTCACTACATATAAAGAACAAAAAAAAAATATTAGTTCAGTCAGTCAGTAATCAGCAGTGATGCCGATTTGTAATGAATTTCCCATTTATGGGTATTTTGCACATCATTGGGTAATTATTGGAAGATAAGTTTCTTATACAGCTCTGTAACGTTCTTTTTATTTATATTATATATAAATAAAAAAATCAAAAACAAAAATTGCAAAAAATGGAAAAAATTTGAAAAATTTGGAAAAAATTGAAAACACCGAAATCAAACAAATCCTCATTTAAAAAAAAAATCAAATAAATACGGGAAAAATAGGAAAAAATCGAAACAAAAAAAATTGAGAAATTCGGGAAAAATCTAAAGATCTGAAAAAATTGAAAAAAATCGAAAAAACCGAAGAAATGGACTAAAGTCGAATAAATCGAGAAATTAAAAAAAAAATCTGAAAAATTAAGAATAAATAGTGAAATTAGGAAAAATTGGGAAATATATGGAAAACTAGAAAAAAATTATAAATAAATAAAAAACATTGAAAAAATCCAAACATTTCAATGCAAAATCGATCTAGAAATGGTCTTAATCATGTTATGTGACCTCATAATGGATATTTCCATTTTTATTTCGAAAATTATTTTTAGCCCGTTCACAATACTTTCCCTTCTCGGAGGTGGGTCGGGAAAGTAAATAAATATTTATTCGCATTCCTCAGTATACAAAATTTTTTAAGTACGTTACATTTTTAAAATCAGTAATTTAAAAAATTCAAGGTACAAGAGTCACCTGAAGCGGAATCATGCAAAGATCGAAACTTTTATACCATAGCATACTATGATGATTTAAAAATCTAAATTTTTTGCTTATTTTTCAAAATTACTCTACTTTAAAAATAAATTTTTGACAAGGAAGAGAATCAACGTTGAAGAATTTTGTCATCACTAAGTAAAACTACATTTTAGGAATTGAAGCCTGGTTTTTCATTAGTTTCTGATGATGCTAACATAGTTAGCGAAACGTACGTCGAGTGTGTAGGTTCGGTTAATCATGACGAAAATTTCCAAATTCCCAATTTAAGAAGAGAAATAGATTTATTGCCTTAGCTAGTTTCCTTACCTCGGTAATGAAATGTGTCACTCAGTTAATTAAATAAATAACTATTTCCATTTTTTGTAAATTTTGTATAATATACTATACGTAATTCTTGAAATATTTTACTTGTACTTGACATCCAAAATTGGTAATTAAAAAATTCTGGTTCTTTTATTACACGATCGGCCCCAGCACAGTCGCCTGAGGTATTCTTATAATATTTTATATACGTCTATATTTAAAATACAACTACTAAAGTTTTTAAGAAAAATATTATTTTTTATTATTAGTCTTTCACTAGTGAAGGTAATAGAATAAAATACAGAAAAATTTTATTTCTTTGTTAAAATAAAGGCTGATTTTTTTGTGTAAATTTTTCAGAAGTATTGTTTGTGAATAGAAAAATTTACAAGGAATTTGGTGAAAAAATATATAAAAAAATAGACAATAATAAATTTAAATATTTATTGCATTATTTACAAAAATTCACAGCATTAAATAAACAAAAAAAAATACAGTAAAGATCAATACCATTATTATCGATTTTGATACACGCGTAAAGACTATTTACAAGTTCATGAAATCACTATATAGGAGTTTTGAGATCAATTATGAGAATTATACAAATCTAATACATTTTGCACAAAAGTTGGTTTACGTATACTTAATAGGAACATATTAGAATAAATATATGAAGAGTATTTGAAGATTTGTTAGAAATATAAATATCAGCTTCAAGTAATTTTTAACGGTCTTATCTAATTTAAAGATATTATCATTATACAATTATAGTTCTGGATTATTTATTTAAATTTGTTTCAATTCTTAAAAACACCCATTATAATTTTTATATCTTAATGGAAAGTCTTCTATTAATCCAAAAGGAAATATCAAGTTCATTTAGTATTTATTTTATTTATTATTATACAGGGTGATTCATTGGTAAAGGTAAATACGTTAACTGTGGATAGGGGTCATCTATAGCTGACTCTAAAAAACCCCCATATATCCGAGATATGAATTTTGACCATTTCTTTTCTTACTCATAACTTACAAACCACCTTGTAGATTTTTTTTATCTACATGTTCCTCATATCCGGTGGGATATAACGATGTATCAAAAATTTTTATAATCCAGGTCCGACTTTACGAAAAATTCACAATTCTTACATCCTCCAAATAACACCCTGTATAGTTGATTAGTTTGATTTAATCGCTATATTTGAAAAGAGCACAAAAAACTGAAAATAATCGTGTATTTGTATTTTTTTTGTAGACGACTTTACTATGAAAATTTTAATTTCATATTTAGTTTTTTTTAGGATTTTGCAGTAAAGAAATGAAATTTATTGCGTTTTTTATTAATAAGTAGAGAACCACCCTGTATAATATTTTTTTTATTTCATATAAGGGATGTTGCTTTTTAGTGGGATATATCGATGAAGTAAAAAAATCATATTGCAGATCCGGCTTAACGACATATATACTTATTTGCCAATCCCTCGTACAACACTCTATAGATAATTTTTTCCTACCTAAATTTACACAGTGCACAAAAAAAAGGAATTTAACAAAAAATATTTACAGGGTGTTCTATCTTTTTTTTTACTGCATCGATATATCCCACTAAAAAGCAAGAACTCGTATATGAAATAAAAAATAATTATACAGAGTGGTTCCTTAGTTATGTATAAAAAAAAAACAATAAATTTCATTTCTTCACTGCAAAATCCTAAAAAAACTAAATAAGAAATTAAAATTTTCATAATAAAATCATGTGCCAAAAAATTTAATCACACGATGAAATTCAGTTTTTTGCGCTGTTTTCAAATATGGCGATTAACTATACAGGGGGTTATTTGGAGGAATTTTTCGTCAAGTCGGACCTGGATTATCAATATTCTTGATACATCGTTATATCCCAGGGGATATGAGGAACATGTATACCAAAAGTCAGTTAGGTGACCCCTACCAACAGTTAAAGTATTTACTTTTACCAATGAATCATCCTGTATAACAAATCTAGCCAATTTTGAAAGTTACGTCCTCCATAAAATTTTTTTACACCGGATTTATATTTAACGAAATGAAGATTCAAAAAAGTTTCATACAATTTTTGACTTTAGATTTGTAATCGGCAACCCCAAAAATTCTTATACAGGGTAGGGTGTATTATTTAAATCCATTTTAAAACAAGTTAATATTTACAATCTCCTAGAACGTGAAAAAAATATTATTTTGGAAAAATACTTTTAATTGCATTTTAAATTTGTATATTAAATTAGGCGTACGCTACTGAAGTTGATGTAGGTTATGTTGAACTTGACTGGGATTAGACATAAAAAGGTCACCGCCTACAATTTCGTAGTGTAACTAAGATTTTCTTTACTAAACATAATATTTTTTACTTTTTTTCAATGCTTTAATGTACAAAAATACATATAATAATGTTACTCAAATAAATTGTAGCCAGTGTTATTTTTATACACGATTTCTCATTAAAACTGATCGAAAAATTGGTTTTTTGACAAATTTCCAAGTTATCGTAGTTTTCCAAAAATAATAGTGTTTTTTTCTTTTATTTTTCAAAAATTTCTATATTGTTGTAAAAAATTGAAATTAATTCGAAGTTTTCCTTTATTACATATTTTATAAAAATAATTATTTTTATTTCTATTTTTTACCCAAATTTCCAATTTTTAATTTTTCTTTATAATAAATTTTTTAACTGATATACAATAAACTTAAATTTCATAATTTTTCAGATTACATAAACAATTAAAGATTTCCATTAATACTAACATTTTTTTTTAATAAAATGCCATTTAACCGTTATATACTTGAAATAAGTATTTATAATTCTAACAAACTTTTTTTTTCCTAAATTAAGTTTTAAACTTTATTTAAATATATTAAAGTGACAGCAATTTTTTTCGCAAATTAATACCAATTAAAAGTAAAGTATCACTTAATACAGGGTGGCGAAAATTTCATTGCACTAACTGTATTACGAAGTAGGTTAAATGGAACAAAAGTTTGTCAATTTGAAAGCTAATTGATTGGTGCTTTGTACTCAAAGCTATCAGGAACGGCTTTCATAATAATTGATATAAATCAAAATTGCACATTTTTTAATCCAATGCTCTATTTAATTTTTTGTATGAGAACAAATTACTAATAATATTAGATTTTGAATTTGACCATTCCCAGTTTTTTTTTTCAAATACGAACCTGAACTTTTTATGAATTCATCCACTTAATTCAATTTTAATTATTTGAATGAATTATTAACTATTTGGTATAAAGGCTTTTAAATACGGTCCTGTTATTTAAAATAAAAGCACTGGGGCAAAAAATAAAAAATGAGCAATTTTGGTTTTTTTTCAATCATGAAAATCGTCCCTGATATCTTTTCCATTTAACCGACTTTGTATCTTACATTTTCCGAGATCACAATGCATTGCAATGAAATTTCCGCCATCCTGTATATGACTATTCATAACCAGTTTATTTTTTGTAAAAGTTTATACGGGGTGTTTCAGAATTCGACGTTCAACCGTTTATGGAAGACTCCTCTCATAAAATAAAGAATATGTAGGTCAGGAATCAATATTCAAAAATTCTTATTTTGGTTTTAAAGTTAATAAAATTTCCACTGGCGTTAATGTTGGGTATAGGTAAATATATTGCCCCCAATTTTCTACGCCATTGGATACATTTTGAAATTTTTTTTTTTTTATAATTTAGTTAAAAAATTTATAATATGAATAAAATTAATAGTTTTTGAGAAAAATTAGATTATTTAAAACCAAACCTCAGGATATTGGCCACAAATTAACCTTAATATCACAGAGACGTTTAAAAACGTAAAAAAAAACGTACATGACTGACCGTTGGGACGTTTTAAAAACGTTGGTTAAATACCCGAAAACGTTTAGAAGACGTTTTTCTATAGTGTCACAATTTCTATACAGATGTCGAAGAAAGACGTTTTAAAAACGTTTCAAAACGGACTAAATAAATGGTTCGACAAAAGACGTTTTTTAGAAATATTTTAGAGCGGGCCAAAAAACAACGTTTTTTACAGTTTACTTATAAAAACGTTTAAAAAACGAAACTTTCTAACTTTTTAATTAATTACCTAAACAAAACGTTTTTATAAAATTTTTAACGGTGGTTTTAAAAACGACTCAAATAAAACGTTTAAACGTTCTTTCTCAAAAGAGATGATTACAAAAATTTTGAACGTTTTTTTGGTCGATCTCGATTTCGGCTTTACACGCTACGGATTGATGCTATATTATCATTGGAAATTATAGTAGAAGGAAAAACCCAAATTAGCAGAAACATTCCTAGTTATCGACAACGTTCGAACTTTAAAAATCTATTTTCATGTTTTATTTTATTTATCATAATATTTCATGATGTTACTAAAAGAAATAAAAATCCATTTTCGTTTTTTTTCGACTTATTTCAATTCTTTCGAATTTATTCAATTTTTTAAAATTTTTTTTCGGTTTCCGGTTTTTTGGTTGTTCTCTGTTTTTTAGCGATCTTTTGCAATTTTCTGCGAATTTTTTGGAATCAATTTGCAATTTTTTTACGATTTCTTTGCATTTTTTTTAGATCTTTTGCAATTATTGTCACTGGCAATTTTTTTTGCTTTTTTTTAACATTTTATTGTGTTTTTTTTGCGATTTATTTCAATTTATTAGAAATTTTTAATTTTATAAAATTTCAATTACAATTATTCCGGTTTTTTGGATGTTCTTTTTTTTGGCGTTTTTTACAGTTTTTCGCGATTTCCTCCTTTATCCCGTATTTTACAATTTTATTTTTCTTTCTTTTTCCAATATTTTCTGATTTTTTAATTCGTAACTTATTTTAAATTAATTTCTTAAACACATTTTCGTGATTTTTTATTAATTACTTTATTTTATTTTCAAAGTAAAAATATTAAAAATCTATTTTTGTGAAAATCAATGAACGTTGTTTTATTTATAAAAATAATATATTTCTGTATTAATGTTTAAATAAATAAGTGTTTTTTTTTTAATAATAATATTTTCAAGCTAACTCGCGTTTTTCTGAAATTTTAGGAAATATTAGCATTATTTCATTTGAAATAAAATCAAATTTAAAGAAATTAATTAATCGGAACCGAATTCATGTTATCGGAGCCGAAATCGTGTACGCTCGTTTTTTTACAATTATAAAAACAACTTACAAAAACGTTTAAAGAACCTTTTTTGACTTTTTCTAAAAACATACTTTTTGAACGTTTTTACTGGTGTATTTAAAAACGACTAAAAAAAAAACGTTTTAAAAACGTCCCTTATAAAAAAACATTATGACATGAACGTTAAAAAAAAGTTTTGTTTTTAATTTATAAGTTTGGACGTTTTGAAGACATATTTTTATTTCTTTATGTCCATTATAAAAACTTTTATTAAACATTTTATTTTCGTTCTCTGATGTTCTGATGTTAAATGAACCATAAAAAACATCAATATGACCTTTTATGCTATTAGGGAATTTAATAAATACTGGTTTTGAAAAGTCAACATGGTAAAGGATTAACTCCCATTTTGATAAATATTTATCAATATTAAATTAAATAGTACGAAGAAATTAATTCTTAAAACAAATCCGCGTTTAATGAAAGTACTAAAATATTTACAAAGTATTTCAGGTATAATAAATTAATCTACTACAAGTGATAACATCAACACTCATCACAAAAGTCCAACAATAATATATTAAGTACACTGTAATATACAGGAGTATGTACACACATACACAAACAAAATTTTCAAAAGTTCAGATCCAACTTGTATCCATAAAAAGTTTTGATCAAATTTTATTTCATTTAATCTACAAGGTGATTCATTAAAATCTATATATCTGTAAATTATAGATACTCGTAAACTAGACTTTTAATATTATTTTTATATTACCAAGATAAACCGAACGTACATTTTGTATACTATACATAAAATGTTAAATTTAGTAGATTTTTTTATGTTTAAGTATTTTTGTTAATGGACCAACAATTTTTTTTTAAAAATTCAAACAATCTAATATATTAAATTGGTTATGTGGTGCCTTCAGTCTCAGAAAGTACCATATTGTGAAATCATTTAAATTGGTATGTTCTTTAGATTTTGAATAAATGAACATATTTTTTTCTTTTACTATTTTCTCAGGGCGAGTTCAATTAAAAAAAAAATAAATCGAATTAAATATCTTTCATACAATAAGTATCATTAAAAAAAAATTTCACAAAATTTATTTATAATGATTGAAAATATATTTGGGGGAATTTTGACCATAAAAAAAATCTCAGATCTATTATTTTCTTTGGTTTACAAAAAAAATTAAGCCAAATTTATAAAAAAATTCATCTTATTATAACTCCTGCTTCTTAAATTTTGATAAATAAAAATAATACTTTATTCCATAAATCACCCTTCTTTAATGTTCCCATTTTTAATTTTTTCTTGTCCACTTCCAAAATCAAATATCTCTTTCAATGATGGTATATTCTTTTATTCTTTTTACTTTTACACATTTATATTCTTCTCTAAAAATTCTAGTAAAATTCTATTTTTCTTTATTACTTTCAAACTTTTTTTTTTAAACTTTTCTTAAATATTTTTTATTTAAATATTAATTTTTTTTTCTATAAAATCTGCTGTCAATAATAATTATCAATCATTCAACAACAACAATTTTTCAATTTTTTTTTACACCCACTTTGCCATTTTTGTCCAAACAAAATAAAATCTATAATCAAACTATCATGCATAAACACCTTAAATTTGATTTCATAGCCTTATTTTCGTTTTTATTCCTGTCATACTTGACACTTACTTATCACCTTTCAACCATGCAATAGCACCAAAAATACATAAAACAGCACTAAATTATACGTGAGAACAAACCATTTTAATCTATAATTTTAGCTGTAGTGCACATTTAGGTTCAAAAAATAAAATATAGGGTGATCTATTTAATAATATTCATAAATATTAATTTATATGAGTTTTGGCTTGCACTGTTCAAGGATTTAGAAAAATTGTTAATGTGACACTTTGATATTAAAGTGGATTTTGTATAGTGTATAAAACGATGAACTCGCCTCGATTTTCATATCAAATTAACCATAAGTTCTGATATACCCTGTATATATTTTATAAAACATCGCAATGGAACAATCAAGAAATTAATATCATATACAGAGTAGCCACTTTTTTATTGGGATTGTATCAATAAATTTGAATCCAGGTTAAATGAAGAACAAATCGAAACTAATCGAAACCATCAGGGCCGGTTTTTGAAATATGACGAAAAATCGAATTTCGTTCACTTTAAATTAATCGGTTAATTATTTATCTTATTAAAACATATATTTTTTTGAAATACTCTATAAAAAGTAAACAATTATTGATTCACATTTATTTTTTTCTAATTAATCACTTTATGCTCGAAGTATTGAACAATTTATAAAAATAAACACTGACTATAAATTCAATACAGATCCATACAAATAAAATTTGGTTTACCAGAAAACCATCTTTAAATGGCATCATTTAATACAACGCTGGATTCAGGATGAAAAGTTATTTCAAATCAAATCATAAAATATTCAGATCCGTATATAAAAAAATTAATGCAAAAGATTTTTTCACGAATGATGTAGTAAAACTATAAATCTAGTAGAACATGTAAAACACGTTGAGGGTGGTTCGAAGAATACAAAACAGCACATTAAAAATACTTTACTTTGCTAATATTGAAAATAAACGAAGGATAACCAAATAACTCTAATGATTGAATTTCGTTTTTTCTTCAAATCTCAACAACCGGTCCTGACATTTTCGTGACTTTCCACAGCAAGATGATGCGTTTTTAAGTTACCATTACAATTGCATTAAAGAAAGTGACCATAGTGTCCTATGTAAAAAATGTATGTTAAGATGTCTTTGTAGAATATATGACAATCTTTCTCCGGACAATCCTTCCCCGACAATCTTTCCCGGACAATACTTCCCTATGACAATTCTTCCTAACGACAATCCTTCCCCTCGACAAATCTTCCACGTGACATATATTTTTCAGCAATACAATACAAACTAGCAAATATATTTATGTATTAAAAAAAGGACTAGTCTGAGCAATGCAAACCAGCCACTATTTAAGTTTTTTTTTAAAGAGTTTTAAGTATTGGTGAATACTCAAAAAGTACATTCGGGAGAATTGTCGTGAGGGAAAGAATTATCCGGGAAGGATAATCGTGTTACAGTCTTGGTAATATAAGACACCCTATGTATGTTAAAATTATTTTAAAATGTGTAAAATAGGAAATAATAACAAAAATAGGATAAAATTAGGAAACAATAAAAATAGACAAAAATTAGGCAAAAGTAGGAAAAGAAATTAAAAATAATATGGAAAAATAGGAAAATATAAGAAAATTGGACAAAATATATCAATAAGAAAACGTAAATAAAATAGGGAGAAAGAGAGAAAAATAGGAAAAATTGAAAAAAAAACACGAAAAAATAGGCAAATATAGGGAAAAATAGGCAAATGGGGAAAAATATAAAAAATAGTAAGAAATGGTAAAAAATAGTAAAAAATAATTCAATACAGTAAAAATAGGAAAAAAACTAGGAAGAATTGGAAAAAAAAACAAACAAAATGGGGAAAATTTGAAAAAATATAAAAAAGAAATATATTTCTCAGCAATTCAATACATACTAGTAAATATATTTATGTATTAAGCAATACAAACCAGCCACTATTTTAAGTATTTTTTTCTTTAAAGAATTATAAATATTGGTAAATACCCCCGGAAGGATTGTCCGGGGAAAAATTATCCGGGAAGAATTATCGTGTTATGGTCTTGGTAATATAAGACACCCTATGTATCTAATAATTTTAAAATGTGTAGTTCAAATGGCCTATAACTTTTATATATTTTTTATAACTTTATCTCACTAATGAATCACCCTGTACATTTCTAATTAAAATTTGATATAATTTTGGTCATTTTGTGCTTTAGTTTTTCAGTACTTTTATAAAATTTAATATGGCATTATATATTTTACACATGTGGACTTATTTAATAGATTTAATAATTAAACAAATGCACCAAATATATACACAGTGGTTCATTCAACATTGGATTTCCGAAAACGATAACATCTACACTTTTTATTAAATTAGACAAAATTTCATAGTTTAACGATCTAGACATAAATGGCATGAGAAAAATTTTTATTTTTTGTTTAATATAGCTAAAAATAACAATAAAGTTGATTTTTCTTTGTGTTCAATAAAATAAATAAGTGTAAAGTACTTTTGGCTTTGATTGAGAACTATTTAAAAGTCCTAAAAAAAAGATTTAAAACCAATAAAGAAAATTTTTTTATTTTTCTTTAAAAAAAAAAAATTGAAACTGAAATAAAAATTATGAAACCAACCCGGTATCTGTTATCGTTTCCAAAACTCCAACTTTCTCTTTATATATTTTAAAATTGGTTCATTTACTTTTAACAAAAAATATTCGGCACATTTTTAATACTTACAAGAATTATAAAATCTGAACCAAAAACTTCATTTGTGTTTTAAAACTGGCGCAGTCGGTAGGATCTTAACGACCTAATTTTTTCGTCGAATACTAGACACTAAATTAAACCATTTGAAGTCCTTTAGTAATATTTTCAACATGCTCTTTTGCTTTTAAACGTAGAGCAGCTATTGAGGTGGTTCTGAGGTCAGGTGGTGTATTATTGGGTGAATGATGATGTGAATGTGCCATAGGAGGCCTACCAGGATCTGCTGCGATTGGAGATGTTAAATAACTAGGATATCCTGTTTGAGGATGACTTAGAAATCCTGGAAGGGCCGATAATAGAGGCGGCGATAGCCAAGGATCCATGGGGAGTGTTAAACTAGAACCTGCCCTGGAAAGGGTCGCAGCATGGTACTCACTTAAACCTAGTCGAGCTGCTTCCATTTTTTCTTGTCGTCTCCATTTCGCTCGTCTATTTTGGAACCAAACCTATAACAATAAGCTATTTTATTGTAACGGTAAAAAAAAAGAAAAAAATATTTGTTGAAAATAAAAATTACAAAGATAGCAAAACTTATTTATAATATAAAATCTATACGCAAAGAGAAAACTTCGGACGCCTTTTTAAGCGTAATGTGCGAATGGAGTGTGAGATTTTGCATAGTTAAAGTTTATATGTAGGAGCAGCGCAGAAAGCTAAAATTAATGTATAATATGTTTTACGAGTAAATTAAATTAAATACGTATAACATATCATTCAAAAAATTAAAAAAATGGTGAAAGTAGCAAAAGTAGGAAACAATCGGTTGTATCGCCCCAAAACTTTCCCGACGAGTATCTACGAATACTTATTTATTTTTGACAGGTGACAGTTGGAGAAATAATTTTGACTGTTCTGAATGGAGTTTTTTAAGCTCTTTCAAATGACATATTGCAAGCCGAATTCCATGAGATATTGCATCTATCGTTTTTTGATGGTGACACTTCCGTTTGACAGATGTCGTACAAAAACTAATGGGTTCTTCCCACGGGTAACCCAAACCCCTATACCAAATTTCAGTTCAATCGGATTAAACGTGTGGCCACTATCGTGGAAGAATACACACACACATACACACAGACAGACAAACAGATTTCCATCTGGAAATGGTCTTGATTGTCTCAGGGGACCCGAAAATGGATATTTCCGTTTTTTTAACTCGTTCACACTACTGTCTCTTCTAGGAGGTGGGTCGGGAAAGTAAAAATAGGGAAAAATAGGAAAAACAGGAAAAAAACAGGAAAAAATAGTAAAAACAAAAAGTAAGAAAACCAGAAAAAACACAAAAAATGAGAACTAATAGGAAATGGGAAAAAAATAGGAAAAAATAAAAAATAATATACAAAAATAGGGAAATATAAGAAAACGGGAAAAATAAGGGAAAAAAACTGGAAAATATAGGGGAAAAATATTCAAATGGAGAAAAACTGAAAAAAAAAACAGGAAAATATAGGGAAAATGGGCAAATGGAGAAAAATAGTAAGAAATGGTAAAAAATAGTAAAAAAACAGTACAAAAGAGTAAAAAATTGTAAAAAAACAGTAAAAAACAGTAGTAAATGGTAAGAAGTAGGAAAAAACAGGGAAGAACAGAAAAAATATAGAAAAATAGGGAGAATGTGAAAAAATAGTAGAAAATAGTAAAAAGTAGAAATAAATAGGGAACAATGGGAAAAATATTGAAGAATAGGGAAAATTCGAAAAAACATGAAAAAATATGAAAAAAAAAATAGTAAAAACAGAACAAGTAAGAAAAAAAAGGCAAAACAATAAAAAACTGATAGGAAACAATATAGGAAGATGAGAAAAAATAGTAAATAAATAGGAATGAATAAAAAAAAGAAAAATAAGAAAATTTTGAAAAGTAGGAAAAAGTAGAAAAAATGGGAAAAAACAGAAATTAATAGGAGAAAACTAGAGAAAAATAGTAAAAAATGGAAAAAAAGAAACAGATTCGGAAAACGTGAAAAAAATAGATAAAATAGGAAATAAAGAGGGGGTAATCTCACCCAACTTAACGAACACTCCTAGTAAAATAATTGTTTAATCATATATATATATTTCTTTCACCCCCTCTAGCGGTGAAATCATGCGAAATTCAAAAAAAGTTAAGACAAATTTGTAGGAAATTTTACGTTCTGCAATTTTTATATCACGCAATTTTTCAAAAAAAAAATCATAATTTTGACACAAAATCTAAAAATAAGGTGCAAATGTCTATATATATTTTTTTCACGCCCACTAGTGACAAAATTATGCTGAATTCGAAATATAGTAAAGACAAAATTTGTAGAAAATTTTATGTTCCACAATTTTGATTTCCTGTAATTTTTCATAGAAATCCATAATTTTGGCTTAAAATCTAAAAAAAGTCGCAAAAGTCGATATATATTTTTTTCACGCCCTCTAGCGGCGACACTATGAGGCATTCGAAAAAATGGTGAAGACAAAATATGTAGAAAATTTTATGTTCTACAACTTTTTCTCTATACAACTTTGTTGTTCGGAAAGTAAAAAGGAGAAAAATAGTGACAAGCAGAAAGATATAGGTAAAATATGGGGAAAAATGGAAAAAAATGCTACAAAATAGAGAGAAAGAGAAAAAATAATATGAAAAATAAAGCAAAATAGGAAAAAAATAGAGAAAAATGGGAAAAAATTGGAAAAAACATATAAATATAGCCAAAAATACAAAAATAATAAAAAAATAGAAAAAACATGAAAAACAGGTGACCATTTTCGACAGAAACGTACAAATTTTTTTTAAAGCGAAAGCGTTCGGAAATAATTTTTCCAATAATTCTATAACAATAAATTTGACGACTTTTTAGACTTATTAGGAAGTTAAAAATTGTCAACAACTTATACTATACAAAATCATAAATAAAATAATCAACAGTGATGCCGATTTGTGGAAAATTTCGCAGCTTTGCGTATTTTTAAACATCATTGGATAATTATTGGGAAATATTATTTTTTCGAGTTTAAAGTTTAATTTTTAACTTTTTATGTTTCATACTATATTATTGATTTATTTGTGTTGATCACACCTATGATTTATTGCTTAATTACTTCTTTATGCATAAAACTATAAATAACTTTTTATTTAATCTAGACTAATGGTTGTTATTAGTTAAAAAAAAATTATAATTTGATATATTACCGTCTATTTTAATCTTTTAGTTTTCTCGAGTGCTTCATAAGTTGACAGAACCAAACTGGTATTAATTATATTAAAGACTAAAGCCCTCGAGCTAAAGCTCTCAAATTTCCGTTGAAATATTAATGCGAATTCAGCATTATTAAATTACAGTTATGATAATTGTATATTTTACAAAAATAATTCATTATGACATAATAAAAATTTTTATAAACAATAAAATTGTTTATATAATTGAAATTCTAAATAAATTAATAAGTGAAAGTGTTACTTTTACATCACAGCTGCCTATATAAAAGAAACAAACTTTCGTTTTAGGGTGGAGGTAGACAAACTGCAAAAAGTAATGTTTGTATGCACCCCTCTTAAAGAATTTTGTAGACGAATCAAAAGGGAAGACGCGTTTCAGAGTTCCACCCCTGTTCTCTCTGGCACTCTTGATTATCCGAATTCTTGGGTCTTTTGGTCCTCGCAGCCATGTTGAGATGCCTTGGGCGAGCTCAAAATTGGTTTTGAACTGATGCATTAATTGACAATTTGATGGTATTCTTTGCTTGTGCTAATAGCGACTGAAGCTGTCTTAAATTGACTAAATCCAATAAGAAGTTTTAGTAAATTCCCATGTTTGTCGAATGCAATTTTCTCGTTGTGTTGGCAATTGTGTAATTCTATAAAAGAAAGCTAACGGACGAGGATTCAACTTTTTATTCGATATTCGATTATTATTATTATTATTATATATACGGCTAAAATTGTATTCAATAAACCCAAATTAAAATATAATTAATAGAAAACTTAAAATTTTACTTGTTTATTAAATAATAATATTTTTTTTATATTTTATTTCATAAAAAATCATGTTGTTAAATGTAACTATAATAAGTGACTAGTATAATAATAATAGCCAATAATACAAATATTTGTAGAATATTTAATGAGAAAAATTATCCCGTTATTATTTATTTGTTATATTTAAAAACACCAATATAAATAAATAAATATTGTAATAATATACTAATAAACAAATCTCAATTTTCGGGTGTGTTCTATGAAAAAAAAAACAAATATAAAAAAATAAATATAAAAAAAAAATATTTTGATAAATAAAACAACGTTTAATGATTTCCATATCATTTTGTTCTTCCCAAATTACTTCTTTTGACATTATTCTATTTTAAATTCTCTTCAAAAAAAATCTTCTTTTAAACTTTTTTTATCTTTAAATTTGACAGTTGTTCTTTATATTGGTATATAATTTCCCTTTTAGAATTTCTTTTTTATTAACACCTTTCGATAAATTATTGTGATTTTTTTTTTAATTTCTGGCATCTCTGTTTTTATATTTTCTTTTCTCTGGTTTTTTCCCAAAATAAAAATTTTTCTGATTTAATTAATAAAAATAAATTTCTTTCATATCATTTTTGCATATCTTGTCATTTAGTTAAATTTTCTTTTAATACAATTGTTGATTTAGAATTAGAATTTATATAAAAAAATTCTTTAAAATATCAAACTTTTTTAACAATTAAATAATAATTAACTTATATTTATCAAATTCACACAAAATTCATAAAAATAAAAATATAAATTATATAAAAAATGAAAGAATAAAATTACATCACTAAAATTTATCAAAGAATAATAAAACACGCATAGTCCTACCACAATAATTCAATTTAAGATCTTTTAACAAATTGGGGCAACATGTTTCGGCCATTCGATGGTCATCATCAGGTCTATAATAGTAAAAGGAATAATTTCTGCGAGATTTTTCAAGACTACGGCCCGTTTTCTTCAGTGGAAGAAAGTCCGATTCCAAAAAATGGGAATTTTTCCAAAAACATTAATTTTTTCAAATTTTTCAATTTTTTTTTATGCGATATGGATTACAATCGACTCGTCTTGACTTGCACAACGCCTTATAAGAAATCAGTATCGACAAATGTGCTTTCCTTATCGAGATAAGGTAACATATAGTATTGGCGCCTGTATTTTCAATATTGGTAATTAAAACGATGTATATTTTAAGAAAAAAAATTGAAATTGGTCAAAAAAAATTTTCAAAAAGTCTAAAATGCCACTAAAATCTAACAATAATCCTTTTCAAACTTGTATTAAAAAATAACCAATAAAGACTCAGTTTTCAAATTTAAAAAATAATAAGAAAAAATACTGCGGATTTTGAAAATTCCATTAGTTTTTCTATACAATCTGAGCAAGTAGGAGTTATCCATAAAAGTTTGAACCGTCGACCGAAAAAAATGGAATTTTTGAATCTTAAATTTTACAATTTTCAAAATTTTTGTATTTTCATTTTTTTTATTTATCTTTTCAATATTAATAATCGTAACGATGTATATGTTGAGAAAAAAAATTGAAATTGGTCAAAAAAAATATTCGAAAATTTTCAAAGTCTAAACCACTAAAATCTAACAAAAAATCATTTTCAAGGTTGTATAAAAAAATAACTAAAAAAAAACTCAGTTTTCAAATTTGGAACCTAATAAAAAAAAATACTGTAGATTATGAAAATTCCATAATTTTTAGTATACAATCTGAGTAAGTAGGAGTTATCCATAAAAGTTTGAACCGTTGACCGAAAAAAATTCAATTTCAGAACTTCAATTTTTTCAAATTTTCAAAATTTTTGTATTTTCATTTTTTTTTATTTATATTTTCAATATCAGTAATTATAACGATGTATATTTTAAGAAAAAAAATTGAAATTAGTCAAAAAAAAATTTCAAAGTCTAAAATGCCACTAAAATCTAACAAAAAATCATTTTCAAAGTTGTATAAAAAATTAACCAAAAAAGATTCAATTTTCAAATTTAAAAAATAATAAGAAAAAGATACTGTAGATTATGAAAATTCCATTATTTTTTCTGTACATTCTGAGCAAGTAGGAGTTATCCGTAGAAGTTTGAACCGTCGACCGAAAAAAATGGAATTTCCGAATCTCAAATTTTACAATTTTCAAAATTTTTGTATTTTCATTTTCAGAAGAAATTTATAGGAGAAAAAAATATCAAGAGTATAAAAATAAATTAATTTGTTAAGGACAAGATACAGTTTTTTTTTAACTGGATTGTAATATTTATTTTTTTTAATTTCATAGAAAACCAAATTTAAGATTTTGATAATAATATTTCATTACAATATGGAAAAAAAATGTAAAAACTGTTAGTTTTTTAAATTTTAAAGATGGGATTTCAAAGGAATTTAGTCCTAATATTTTCGATTGAAAATGAGGTTACTTTTTCGGTATAAAATTAAAATAAATATAAATAGTCGAAAAAATTAGAGCGTATTTGGACATAAGAATGGTAAGTTTACACCAAATTTTGTGGAAAAAATTTTTATGGGAGTTAAAAATTCAAATCAAAAAATCGGTAATTTCGATTTTTCGCGGATATTTTGAAGTTATAAAAAAAAGTGTAAATACAAAAGTGTATTACCTACAACTTTGCCATTTAACTTTTTTCGACAAAAAAACTCAGTGATTCTACAACTAAAAGTTGACCCCCAAATCGCCCGTACAATATTGTTCCTGTTGATTTTGCTATATTTTCTTTCTTTTTCTATGGGTGTCGTACTGTTCTTGATTTTTTTCACTTCTTGCCATTTTCAAAGACTTCGGCCCTGGCCTATTATACCATTTTTGGTAACCTAACCTAACCTAAAACCAACTATTTCGAGCATTGTTAAAAAATATTAGTTTCATTTATAAGAATTTTCCGGATTGGACGAAACGTTCTCGAGTTATCGTGCACACAGACAGACCTTTTTTCTTATCTAGGAAAATCAATTTTTCCATGTTTTATGACATTTTAAGTCATTTGGAGCTAAAATTTTTTTTTGAGATTTCTGCACTATTTCAATACTACGATTTGCCCCCAACTTCATCAAAGGGCCATAGTAATTAACATTTAGAAACGCAATAGGAAAAAGTTTAGTAGTTACTTACAAAAATTTTGTTAAGCAAATACAACATAATCAAGTGTACAGTGACAATGGTATGAAATTTAAGTGAAAAGTAAAAACTTTAACTAAAATTGGTGATTTACATTACGAAATTTAATTTTGTTTTTTTATATTAATATATAAAAGAAGATTTTTATAAAAAATCGTTTGGTTTTATAACCGCTCCATACTGGAGGGGTGAGCGTGTAATAGTTATAGGAAAAAAAGTCGTAGTGCATCCTACGATGAACTTTACAAACTTATTTAAAGAAATTCAAAATTTAAAATACGTTAAAACCTTTCAATTGCCATTGACCAAGTGACAAATGACAAAACAAACTACATATAAATCCGAACTAACAGACAATGGTAACTTTTGGTAAATTTTGGTAAATTTTGGTAAATTTTGGTAAATTTTGGTAAATTTTGGTAAATTTTGGTAAATTTTGGTAAATTTTGGTAATTTTTGGTAAATTTTTGGTAAATTTTTGTAAATTTTGGTAAGTTTTGTTAAATTTTGGTAAATTTTGGTAAATTTTAGTAAATTTTAGTAAATTTTAGTAAATTTTAGTAAATTTTAGTAAATTTTAGTAAATTTTAGTAAATTTTAGTAAATTTTAGTAAATTTTAGTAAATTTTAGTAAATTTTAGTAAATTTTAGTAAATTTTAGTAAATGTTAGTAAATTTTAGTAAATGTTAGTAAATTTTAGTAAATTTTAGTAAATTTTAGTAAATTTTAGTAAATTTTAGTAAATTTTAGTAAATTTTAGTAAATTTTAGTAAATTTTAGTAAATTTTAGTAAATTTTAGTAAATTTTAGTAAATTTTAGTAAATTTTAGTAAATTTTAGTAAATTTTAGTAAATTTTAGTAAATTTTAGTAAATTTTAGTAAATTTTAGTAAATTTTAGTAAATTTTAGTAAATTTTAGTAAATTTTAGTAAATTTTAGTAAATTTTAGTAAATTTTAGTAAATTTTAGTAAATTTTAGTAAATTTTAGTAAATTTTAGTAAATTTTAATAATTTTTAATAATTTTTTATAATTTTAAATAAAATTTGTAAATATTATAAATCTACTTAGAAGTAATTAAACGATAATATATTGAATAATTAGTTGGGGACCAAAATAAATGTAGAAACCTTAACTAACTTCTAATTACCTTATGAATGCTTAATATGTAAATTTATTGGAATAGCATGACAAACATTTAATTAAATAGCCATAATAATTATCTTAGTTTATCTAACAACGTTATCTTCGGTATAAATTGTTCTTTTTTTTACCAGTATTGATTTTCTAATGTCATTATTCTGTTTGGAAAACATGATTATGTTTGTCAAGCAATCAAACTCCAAAGCCAGTAAAAATGTTCAATATAAGAAATACAAATGGATTAAGCATTTTCAATATCATTACAGGTATTTACTCAGGAAATGGATATAAAATTGGTTTATCCATACCTCAATCTTCTAACAAAAGCATTCAATTTATAACAAACCGTTTGTCACGCTGACAAACCGAGGAAAGAAATTATCTAACCACCTGTTTGAAGCTACTATTTTTTTGTCATTATTGGCCTAATAGCACTCAGGGAGGCCAAATAATGCCAGCCTTTGTATAGTAATTTTATATTTAAGATGTTATCTTTGATTTATTGTAAATATATTTGTTTTCACTTTGAAGGTATTTTGTTTTACAAATGACATAGAATATCATTAGAATATTGTAATTATTTAAATATGCATGAGAGAGGGATTTTAATAGTTGGAAAAAGTTTTTTGATACATTTTTAACTACTTTAAATATAATGTGTAGTTGATTAACTAGTGATAACTTATATGAAAAAGCATTACTTTAGGACGTTCCCGTATCTACACCCAGACAAAATTAACTCACCATAATTTGCGGATTTGGTTATGTGTATGTATAGTGACGGGTGACAAATTTTTTTATTAGTTTTGTGTTCAAAATGGAAATTGAAGTATTTTTCATAGAATGGGGACTCGGGAAATTCCTAGATCGCTTTAGAGGTAAGTTTTACAAATTAATCATATTACAATATTCTCTAACTAGTTTTGTCTTGGATAAATAGAATTTTTATTTTAGATATCTATATTTAAATAAAATACATCCTTATTTTGCGTTTTGTGCTTGGAACATTGGGACTTTAACATTTAAGGTACTTATATTATATCCAAGACAAAATAATTAGATAATATCATATGATTAATTTCCAAAACTTACATCTAAAGCATTTCCAGAATTTCCGGAGCCCCCATTACTTCAAATTCCATTTTTAAGCCACGCTTTTATAACACAAAACTAATAAAATTTGTCACCAGTCACTATACAATTTGTTTAATTACTGTTAATAATTTGTTTATTTGTGTTAAGTAAAATATTTAATACTCCCAATAATTTGGATTTCTTTAATGAACAATAGGTCAATGACCTAATTGGAAAGGGATAAAGTTCTTCTTTAAATTGACGTCAAAAATAAACTATTATAATAAATTATTTTGATATTGTTTATTTTAATAGGTATTATTTATTGCAAGATTGTTCTTAGGTTAGTGACATTAGAATTGATGCTTAAAATTGCCGATACACAATACTGCAGACTGCATATATAATTGAATATGGACTTCTAAGTAATTTAAACCTAATTCTTTCTTGAAGATGATCGTCTTACACATTAAATAATATTAATTATTAATAAATAACCAATGAATAAATAAGTGAAAAATAATTAATATAATAAAATAACAGACACCATGGAAAAAAACTAGGGCTTCACACGAGACGAGATGAGCCGAGAATTTCAAAAATATCGTCTCGATTTTGTTAGGTGAGAAAAAAATAAGCCTCGTTTCAGTCTCGGTCTCGTCTCGGTACAGTTTGTCTCGTATCGTCTCGTCAAATCTCGTTGTTGCTAGAACTTATTTCTAAGATAGTATAAACGAGGTAATTATTAATTCTATTGTAATTTATAAATGCGTGATTATTTTAGTATTTTTATTTTTTATTTGGACGTTATCATACAAATTATAATTATAAACATTGTCCTAAAAAATTCGAAACGCCACTAAATTTTTGCTATAACCGAAGTCCAAAATTATAAAATAAAATATTTCACATATGGTTATCAGATTTTAGATTTCATAAATTTATCGTAAGCCATGCAGACCTTTTTTTTTATTATAAAAAATATAAAATGTTTATACTGCTTGCTAGTTTATTTTTCTCGGAAATTCAGAAAAAACTACTAAATATGAACGAGACCAAACGTGACTCTCGTGTCTCGTCGTATGTAGTCTCGGTATCGCCTAAATAATTTTCAAAAAGCTCTCGTCTCGGTTTTACGAGACGAGATGAAACGAAACGAGAAATGTATCGTTCTTGTTTAAATCCGTGAAAAAAACACTATGATAAAGAAAAATAAAAATAATCAAAGTTAATAATAATTATTAATCAATAAGAAGAAACTTAAAATAAACCACTAAAAATTGGGATGATGAAGAAGAAAAATGACAACTTAATGGACAAATGACAGATGACTGGACAAATGACAGGCAGAACGGAAAATACATGATAAAAACAAAAATAAAAATAAGCAAAGTCAATAATAATTATTAATCAATAAGAGGACACTTAAAATAAACCACTAAAAATTGGGATGAAAAAGAAGAAAAATGACAACTTAATTTACAAATGACAGATGACTGGATAAATGACAGGTAGGATGGAAAATACTTGATAGAAACAAAAATAAAAATAAGTAAAGTCAATAATAATTACTAATAAATAAGAGGAAAATAATTAAAGTTATATGTAATAAACCACTAAAAATTATAGCGGATTAGTAAAGATATAAAATGACAAATGACTGGACAAACGACAGATGACGGGACAAATGACAGATGACTGGACAAATGACAGATGACGAGACAAATGACAGGCACGGCGGAAAATACAGTAAAAGCAAATTTCCTTTCTTTTTGAATTTTTTAGGATTAACTTTTTATATTGTTATTATTAGTGTTAATATATTGTTATTATTAAAGTTAATATTTTTTAATTTCAGTATGTTTTCAAAAATTTTCAGTTACCAGAAACCAAATATCTCAATAAACCCTTAGCAACCAACTATTTCTGTAACTATAGATTAAGTATCCTGTTCATAAAATCCTGTGTAGCCATAAAAAACATCTGGTAAATTTGATTGGTCGATTTCATATCCATTTTAGAATGGATATGAGATTATACCGGTTCAGTAGACTGATATTACATATTAATTATGTAAATTGTACAGAAAATAGATAAGGTACATGTGGGTTTAGAAAAAATAAATAATATACATGTGAGTGTAAATTTTTTGAAAAATTTTTAGTACTAGTCTGAAGTTATTTTCACTACATTTTTTTATGGATGTAACTCTTTAAATAATTAACATTATTCTTTAACAACATTATCATTAACCATTCAACATATCTCATATAGGTACCTAACTATAAATCATGTTAGTCCTTAACATGTTTTTTTTGAAAGATGTTCCGGTAGCGACACAAACTCGATAAAATCAATGTTTCTTTCAAAAGTCGCCTGAGAAATGCAACACAAAGCAGTATTGTACCGCCTAATAACACGGCAGCACTCGGATTGGTCCTATTATGTTTCGAGATTGTATTACCGAACCGCATTCAGATCTGCGCCTGACGTCTTACTAAACTTGGCCCAGCGTGACGCATAACGGACCCTTAGACTTGTTTTCTGTTGGTAAAAGTTAAACTAAATTTTTACAGCGATAAAACAGAGTTGGTTTGGGATTAGGTTATTGCCCTTTATAGTATACTTACCGCATTTATTAGCATATTAAAATAGGATATACTAAACGTATTAATGAAAATAATTATTATGAAGTATCAATAATCCTATTGAAATCGATTATTAATTTAATATTTTCTACTAAAATTTCCAATAAATAACCTTTAAAAGTAAGTGTTTATTTACCAAACTCATTAAGTGCGGCATAATAGAATCTCACGTTAAAAATCGCTCCCCAAAGCAAAGTTAACTACCCTAATAATCGGTTGTGAGTCTCAACATTAATAGCCTTTATTATGCGAGGGTGAGAGTCTATTTTAAACGTACGGCAATGGTGGTCTCCGCTAATAAATTGGTAGCTACACACATCAACGTCAACGTGGTCTTCTTTGTTGTATCCAGCTAATCAGGCTTGCGACGTGTAATTTGCAATGACACGCGGCGGACACGTGACCACCGACGCTACTACGAATTGTTTAAAACTTGTCACAATGTAGTCCTTGTTTGTTATGTGACAGCACGACGAAACTTATTAGCGTACTGTTACCGTATATCCTCCCGACGTTGGCTTTACGTCGGTTTAATAATTTGCTAGATATTGTCTAACCGGATTTGCAGAATTATAATCTACTAATTAATATGATTAAATGGGAATTATTGGTTAGGGTAATCTTCATGGAAATTGGTGACATTTTGTTTAGATTATTTAATCTAGACAATAAATTTAAGTGAACATAAATATTTCGTAAATTATTTAAAAAAAAACATACAATCTGGTCAATTCTGTTTGCATCTTGTTAAAATATTGCTGAATGAACCTTATTGTTGTAGCTATAAAATTTAGCAATACAATTCTGTATTTTGTTCGGCCGTTTATAACAAGTTTAACTGAATACCCGTGCTTTCCTACGGAGTCTTTTTAGTACCTGGATGATTAAGCGTTGTTTTTCCTATTTTCCTTATTTTTTCCTATTTTTCATTGTTTTGTCCTGTTTTTCCTTATTTGTTCCTATTATTATCATTTTTGCCTGTTTTTACTGCTTTTACCTATTTTTACTGCTTTTCCTTATTTTTCCCTATTTTTCACTATTTTCCCATATGTTTCACTGTTTTTACTAAATAATCCTTATTTTTCGCTATTTTGACCTATTTTTCAATACTTTTTTACTATTTTTACCAAATTTTCCTGTTTTTCACTATTTTGCCCTATTTTTTTTACTCTTCCAAAGTTTTCACTATTTTTCACTATTTTGTAATATGCTTCCCTACTTTTTAGGGCTTTACACGAGACGATATAAGGCGAGAATTACAAAAATTTCGTCTCGGTCTCGTTAGTTGAGAAAAAAATAAGTCTCGTTCCAATCTCGATCTCGTCTCGTCTCGTCAAATCTCGTGATTGCTATTTTAGATAGTACAAAACGAGGTAATTATTAATTCTATGGTAATTAATAAAGGTGTGTTTATTTATTTATTTTTTATATTCACTAAAATATTTTTTATAGCTGTAAATTCTCAAAGCGTTCTTCGGTTTCAGATTTAATTTCTGTAGTCATGTTGCTTTTATGACGCTAGAAAAAAACTGCTTTACCTAAAAGAAACAAATGTAGTTTCTAAACGGGTATATATATCTACCTAAGTCATAAAATTTTATTACCCTCAAATTGTTTGGAAGCCCAAAAATTTCGAAACATAAGAAAAATCTTTTATGATTAATTTTTTATGATACTGATTTTTGAATCGAAGCTAAACTTCAGCATTTTTGCTGTAACTGTAGTCCAAAATTATAAAATAAAATATTTCACAGATGGTTACCAGATTTTAGATTAAATTAATTAAATGTTTATACGCTAGTTTATTTTTCTCGGAAATTCAGAAAAAATTCTGAACAAATATAAGCGGGACCAAAAACGAGACCCTCAGTCTCGCCGTATGTGGTCTAGGTATCACCTAAATAATTTTCAAAACGCTCTCGTCTCGGTTTTACGAAACGAAAAAAGTATCGTTCTCGTGTGAAACCCTACTAATTTTCTCTAATTTTTTTATTTTTCCTTATTTATTACTATTCTTTCAAATTTTCACCATTTTTTATTATTTTTCCTTATTTTTCACTATTCTCCCAAATTTACCTATTTTGCCATATTTTTTCTTATTTATCCCTATTATTTTTTATTTTTTCATTTTTTCCATTATTTTTTCCATATTTGTACTTATTTTTCCCTATTTTGCCCTATTCTCTCCCTTTTTCTCCATTTTATAATATTTTCTCTACTTTTTCCATATTTTTTAAATATTTTCCCCAATTTTTCCCAATTTATTCCTTTTCTTGTTACCTATTATTTTTCCAACTTTTTACCACAAGTATTTATTTTGCGCCTCAATTTTCCATCCATTTTCTTACAACTTATTTTTTTGCCCCATTTTAATTCCTTTTTTTTAAACTATTATTTTATAGCTTTTTTCCCTCATTTTTTTTAGAACTATATGATTTTTGGTCTCAATTTTGTCCCATTTCCCATTTTTTTTACAACTATTATTTAATACCCAAATTTTTTTCCAACTGTTTTATTTTTTGCTTCTCGTTTTTCCAAACTTGTATTTGACCTTGTTCGTCCTCCATTTTTTTACAACCATTATTTTTATGTCCTATATTTTTATTTCCATTTTTTTAAAACTATTGTTTTTTGTATCATTTCGCCCTTATTCCCCTTAGTATTTATCCTATTATTTTTCTCCTAATTTTTATCCGTTTTCTCGACTTTTTTCTTTTTCCTACTTTTTCCATTGTTTTTCATTTATCCCGTTCATTTTTTCTACTTTTTCCCCCTTTTACATTCCCTTTTGCCTGTTTTTTTATGTTTCCTATTTTTATTTTTTCCTGTGTTTCATTATTTTTTCCTATTTTCTTTATTTTTACTTATTTTTCACTATTTTTTGCTATGTTTTACTGTTTTTCCCTTTTTTTCCTAAAAAATCAAATGAGAGAAAATCAGATAATACCGAAGACCTAACAGTTTCTTTATATCTTTATATCGTGTATATACATAGATATATTTATTCTATCTAAGCCACTGTTTTTCGCCCTTTTCTACCCCTTAAAAACAAAATTTCACAAAATTCTTGCTTGGTGGGTATCGATGTTATAAACAGAATATGTTCTCAAAATTTCAAGTCTCTGAGTTCAGTCAGTAGATGTTGCTGTACGTTGAGTCTATGTCAGTTAGTCAGTTTGACCTAAGATGCTGTATTATGCCTCGAGAAGTGGCAGGAGAGTATATAAATTATATCGCGCACGGCACTGGACTAGAATTAAATTAAAATTATGAAAAAGACAACCTTACTTCGGTGGAGACACTTGCGTCAGTACTTTGAGGCGCCGAAATTCTTATCGAGTAACGCGATTCAATCCGCTGTCAGCAGTTACAGTGGGCAGTGAGCTTGAGCCGAGAACTAGATCCAGTGCTTGTTCAGCCATCAGCGACCGTCTTTACCGCCTGACATCAACGAAGCATTAAGAACCGCGTTACACACCATACTCCGGATTTGGTAATACAGAATTATTTCTACATTTTGATTTTATTATTTGGAGTTTTGATCTAGCAGCGGAATACCCAGTGGAGCAAGTAAAGCCCGCCCTTTTGGCCGCCAAGGAATTAGTCGATACCATACCGACCCCTGGAGTATTTAATCTTCACTGAAGCTGTCTGGTGCAAGTGGTTTTCTCACTATAAACGGAAGGTGGCGCCCAAGACAATCCGATACTTGGACTAAGGCGCCAAAAGATCGCTTGACAACGCAAAGAGCGTTACAGAATAATAACTTTCATAAGGATTAATTATTAAAAAAAATTATATAATTGTGGTGATTGATTTTATAGATTATAAGAAAATAATTCTATGACCAGAAAATGTACCTAAAGACCTCCACTTAGTATTATATACTGTTAGATAAACGTATTTTATTAATATATAAAATCCAGAAAATTTCTAATTCTCGGAACAGACTAATAACAGCGGCATAAAATTAAACTCTAAAATGCAAATTTCCCGCCTGTGTTTCTAGCTTAACGACCAAGTTTGAACACATAATTTCAGGCAATAATCTGGTGAAACAAGAAATCGCCAACCTTTGGAAACCGAGTCAAAATTAATTGAAGCATCTTTAATTAAGGACATTAATTGAGAGAGCCTCCAGTTATGAGAACACGCTCAGCTTTGACGACAAAGCTCACCATAAAACGATTAAATATCAAAATGAAGACAAATTTAATAATGGGCCGTCTATGGGCCCAAGGGCTGTACACGGAGTTGTGCAACGATTATATATAGAGGGAAACTATCAGGGGTGGATTTGAGGATATTAAATTTTAAAATTTGTTGTTATTAAACATTTATGGAATTATTTTTACACTCATAGTTGCGTTTTAATTCAAATTTTATTAATTATTAAGTATCCTACTTTTACTTTTTAATGAATATATTACATTAATAAAAAAGGATGCAGGTATGTTAAGTATCAAAAAAAAAAAGAAACATGGCACACCCGTTATTCAGCATCCTGTGCATGATATATGCGTATAGAAAATTTGTGTACAAAAAACTTTGTTAAAAAAGGGCGGTGTAATGTAAGTAGACTCTATAGTAGGGCTATTTAATTCTCGTATTGTATGTCGCCGTCTTTCAAGGATTCTCAGTTTACGAGGATCAAATTTCCAGATACTTAGATATACTTACACTGCCTTAAGTAATCTGTATATACATTTATTCTACCTGTCTAGTGATTATGTTAGATTCTTCATTTTGATTTATGGATTTAGTAATAAAAAATAATTAAAAAATTTAGGTTTTAAAAATAAATAAAATGTAGTGAGTTTTATGTAAGATTTCCGCACACCACATGACTTGTCGTTTAGAGAATTATCCAAGGAAAATGTGTTTTTATTCTAATACATTGGGTGTAGAAATGGTTTTTTTAGTATTTTTCAGTTAATGTTAATCCTACCTAGTAGTATTAGTAGAGCTCCACAATACATAAGTAGGGGAGGCTGGGGCCAAGTAGTCAAGGAGCATTGTAGTCACCCCCTCCTAATAGGCCGTGACTGGTGAAAGTTTAAACGCACGATTCGATTCACTTTTTAGTCTAGTAACTATCACGGAAGTGTCACTTTTCGGTGTGCTATAAATTTATCGAAATTTACCTGTTTTTTCCATCTCTGAACAATATTATTGTATGACCCCACGAACTCAAATGATCAATATTTATTGAACAATAATATTGATTCCTCACAAGCGGCGTCCATATTTTCGCAAGAGCAGGACATCTCTATATAATGTTGCATTGTTGGAAATGGCTGATTTATAGCAAATTCATCGCTGGTCGAAAGAATGGTTCAAAAAATTCAAAAATATATCCACAAGCTGTTACTTTTTTTTGTGCCACCCTGTATTTTTATTATTTTTCTGCTCGGTATATTTAGTTTTAGATTCGCTTGATATCCCTTATCAAGATCTCCCTCTCTTCTAGGTATTACTATAAAATGTTATTCCCATATTAACAATTTTCTCTCTTTGCCTCTTCAGTAAAAAAAATTGACTATACTATATCGTCTGTGTCGATTTGAAAATTTCTTTTCTTCCCCGCGTTATATAGGGTAAGTTTTTATTATATTATATTATATTTTTACAAAGATTCCCTGCTATCATTAATATTTATTTCGACGCTTTAACTTTTATTTACTGTTATTTTTAATTCTTTTTAATACCGGTCAATTTTTTTTATATTTACTTAATTACTTAAAAGTCCATATCTTATCTTTTATAACAATATAAATTATCTGATGATTGTGCTGTTCTTTTAGTCTGGATTACAAAAAGAGAATCTATTTTTTAATTTTTTTTTAGTAAAAGTGATACTGTAATATCAACTCTTTTCTCAAGTAAAAATTTGACAAAAGTAGCACAGATGCGCTCTTTTACTAAAATATTTCAAATGTTATGAAAAAAAATGCTTTTTGTTGTTGCTATTTTAAGCGAGATTTCGTATAAAAACAGATAGGGGAGACCGGGGCATAGAAGGCTTGAACATCGGTATTATTTAAATATAAGTAGGTAATCATGACGATAGCGGTACTGTACAAATATTATTTATTGGAACCTACTGTTATAAATATTTTTCACATATAAAGTACAGTATCTCATCTTAAGCCCAGCTTCTACATTTTGAACAGGAAATCCAACCGTCTCCTCTGCGTGATCAGAGATAAGTATCGCCACAATAAAGACATTCTGGGTTTTCATTATCCTCTTCAGATGAGTTTCTTTCACTGCTTGTAGTTGTTTCTTATTATATTCGTGCAGGATGTTTCAGATAAAATAAAATATAATTGCAACACCTTAGTCAAGAAGAACATTGATAAGTGAAGTTGCTGTCATTGTTCTTTAGGAGGACGTTACATGTGTTACATAACTATCTCCAACATATGTAACAGTAGTCACTTCCTGTTTATTTGATTGCCTACTTGGTTACTTGATTTCTTTTGGATCCGTCTCTTCATTGAATTTGTAGATTGAGTTGTCTTTTTTTATTTTTCTCTTTTTCTTCCTTTTCTTGTAGTTCCCATTCTTGTTCATTCTTATATGGGCTATTAGTTAAGATGTTGCAGTTGTATAAACATTTTTTTTGCAACGTTTTCATTTTTCTAGGAATTGCAGCAAATTTTTTGAAGAACATCTTAAATGTTATTTTGTACCAAAAAAAAAATGTAGTCTAAAGAAAAATTTGCTTCCAAAAAAATTTAGTTCCAAAAACACTAAAAGTTCACATAAAGTGAATATGACAAAAATCTTATAAATTACCAGATTTCTTGGTCTCTGTTTTTGAAAAATAATGTAAAACAATGATAATATTAATATGAAATATATGAATTTTTAGATCAAAATATGAAATATAAAAACATTAAAATTGAATTCAATTTTAAGACAATCTGTAAAAACAAATTAAAAATAAAATATTTAAAAAAAAATGCCATAGGAGCGCTCTGAAGAATTACACACAGAATCGATTAGTGAAAATCTCAACTTCTTATCTTTGATATTAAGAGCGCGTGCTTTCAAAATCCATTTCATGGAAGAAAACATATGATATGGGAGCCTCTTAAGTTGAAAGTAATGTAATATCGCCATTCAAAAGAGCATTGACAAAACAGTGTTTGGACGAAACAGCGCTTCGACCAAACAGCGCTTATACCAAACAGCGCTTGAACAAAATAGCGCTGCGGAAAAAATAAAGGTGGACTAATCAGCGCCGGACAAAATTGTACCAAAACAAAAAGCGACCATACAAGAACAAAAAAGTAATAGAAGTGAAGAAATATTTATTTTGATTTATTGATATGTATAATACAAAACTTTTTAACTTCCACCCATGTATCGAAAAAGTAAAAATATTAAACGGAAATTTATACAAATGATTAGTTTACTTATGTATTAGAATAAAAAGAGAGGATATTTTATTTGGAATAGGTTACGAAGAAGTTTACGATTCTGACATATTTCTCGGGAGAATAATGTCGTTATACGGTATCAGTGTTTGATTAAGCGTGAAAAATAGTTATAGCCCGGGTTTTATTGCCCTTCTAAGGGATTTTATTGAGGGATCAAATTGATCAACGTTACGGTTTGAGAAATAACACATGTTTTTTACCATTAATAATTTTCAGCACAATGGTTCAGGTTAATTTGTGTTAAATGTCCTACGAATTGTGGATAAGGGTGTTCATGCAATTCTTATTGTAGAATAAATATACAGTGTGTTGATGGAAAAAAATAAATAATCGACAAACAATTTCACTTTTTCTTTATTAGAATAATTTTTTTATGCTTCTGCTAATACAGCAAAAAAAAGAGGAAAAAATCAATAAAAAGTTAAAAAAGGTGCAATAAATTTAAAAAAAAAGACTTTAAAAAGGTAAAAAAAACTCAAAAAAGGAAAAAAAATGATAAAAATGATAAAAGAATTGTTAAATTGAGCAAAAATTAAAACTAATAAAAAAAAAATGAAAATTTGCAAAAAAAGGCAGAAGTAGCAAAAAAGGAAAAAGGTAAAATAAAGCAAAAAAAAAGGAAAAAGGCAAAAAAAAAATTAAAAAAAGCAAAAAAGGATAAAAAGTAGCAAAAAAATCAAAATAGAAGAACAAAAAGTTTAAAACAAAAACAATAAAAAGTTTCAAAAAATCAAAAGGGTAAAAAATTTAAAAATGATAAAGAATTGTTAAATTTGAGCGAAAAAAAATGGTAAAAAAAATCAATAGAAAGTCAAAAAAAAGCCAAAAACGACAAAGTAAAGGGAATAAAGCAAAAAAGCAAAAAGTTAAAGAAAAACATTAAAAAAGTTAAGAAAATCAAGGAAAGGAAACTCTGATAATAACATTTGCTGCATTTAAAAAAATAATAAAATAATAAAATGTTTATTCCGAGAAAAGCATAACTATACAGGGCGTTTGAAAGTTACTAGTTGAGAATAATATTTTGTCCCAAAATTTTACATTACGGTTAAGATTCAGAAATTAATAGAATATGAAATAGTTGATGATTTTATAGATTTAAACTGGAAAATTATCATTTAGAAACGAACATTTATTTTTTTTTAAATTTGTGCCACCTTTTTATCGAAAGATCAAGATTTGACTCAAGTTAATAAGTAACAAAATTGGATGCGGAAACACCAAATATATTTAGTGACAGTTAACTTTTTCTGCTCTTTCCAAATATGTTAATATACCATTTTAAAATATTGATATACAGGGTGTTGTTTCTAGTAGAAACCTACTTATTAATTTTTTTTAAGGCCGGGCCTGGAATAAGATTTTTAATTATTATGGTAATCGACACCACATTGGACCAAATATTAGAAAAATATATAGGGTGGTTCTTAAATTATGATTAATTAAAAAAAGGGACAAAATTATTAAATCACTCTGTATCTAGGTTATAAAGAAAGAGAGGTCCATTAAATATAGGTTATTTTGAATCACCTCGGTGTGCCTCATCTACCCTTACAGTATGCGCATTTCCCAATGAATCGCCCTGTATAATATTATCAAATTCTATTATAAATAAATTTAATGACTGTTTAACAGAAAAATGACCATAGTCAACTGGAAGAAGAAGATCGACATTTATTGTCAATGAGCTGTCTATACTGGCTGTAAGGTTTGTTCAGTATTCTGAACAAAATTAAAAATAAATTATTATAAATATTTCCATAAATAAAATAAAATACTTAATGTTATATTGGCTACAATCCAAAATTTTAAATTTTCAATAAAAACTCGAAATTTATTTTCAAATATTCAAATAATATTAATGTATTAATTATTTTAATACAAAAATTCTAACTAAAACACAAACTTATATCAGTGCTAAATTAAATATTTAACAAACACAACTTACAATAACCACATTAAATTATTCATCAAAAAGACGAGGGTGATTTTTAAAAACATTTCAAAATTCATAACAGAAAAAAAAAGCAACCCTCTTGTTTTGAATTATCACTATTGTATTAATCCTTTATATTGATAAAGTAAAATACAAAAAGTATAATCTCCAATTAGACATTGTTACAATCAGTTTAAGGTTAGATTCGTATCATTCTAACGGCCAACTAACTAATCTTAATCTCTCATATCAAAACGTAATTACGAAATGCAATTGACAAACTTTGTTCGAAGTAAATACACAATAGAAAATAAGCTCCCCAATGAACAGTTTATGTGGAATAATGGTTGTGGGTCCCGACAGTTTCGCGCTTCACTGATCTAAACACCCAATATCAAAAACCTAGTCGACTTGATACAAACACATTCACAACGTATTGGCAATTGTTGTATAATGGACCTTAACAAAACCCCATTGTACAAGTAAAGGGCTTCTAAATGAAAGGGTGTCTGCTTGACTAGTCGGCATTTTCAAAGGTGCTAGTATTTCGAGAGCTTCTTCAATTTTTCCTACTTTGAACCCATTCTACATTTTTTTAATTTAAAACTTGATGAAATAATAATGTTCAGGTTTTATTCGAAATTATTGGGTCGAATCAAAATATCTTAAGGTTGAAGACTTAAATGTTTTGGTATGGATAAATTGAAGTCATTATTAAATTAGCCGAGTGGCAATAATTTCTAAAATACTTGATGTTCTGTTATAATAATGATGTATTATAATATAAAAAGGATTGTTAAAGTTGTGTTACCGACAAAGGAGAATTTTTTTTTGTATAAAAGGGTCACAAAATATTGAATTTTTTTTGTCGGAGAAAAAGTATTTAATTAATTATGTATATTTTTTTTACCACTGTGAACGCTTTTTTAGTCATACGTTCTTATCGATTTGTTGTATTGCTTTTTGATATTTTTGGTTTGTTATTGTTTAAATGGAAGAAATTGACGTTGAATTTTTAATTTCGATTGTTGAAGCTAAACTTGTATCTTGAGACAATATTTTAGATATTAACAAAAGACCGAATCGCGACACGGAATGCTTCGAGGGAAGTATTAGTTTCGTGATGGCGAAAAAAATTTTTTACCCCCACTTTTTATCACTTTTCTCGACGTTTCCGAGTTCCCTGAGTCAGAAAATGCAAAAAATCCTGTCCGGACGTCTGGATATCTGTCTGTCTGTCTGTCTATCTGTCTGTCTGGATGTAAACACTGTACAAATTACAAATTCAAATTTTTAGAACAAAATGTCAAACGGATTTTACGAAATGGATGGGGAGGTTGAAAAAATTATTGACACATTGTTTGTTTTTAGCGATTTTTTTATTCGGTTTTTTTTTGGCTTTTCTACAATTTTGTTTTAAATATTTTCGTTTTTTTTCATATTATTTTTCATTATTTTTCTTTCACATTTTTCCTGTTTTCTCATTATTCTGATGTTTTGTGGTTTTTACTTTCGAACAACAGAGTTGTATAGAAGGAAAGTATTGCGATCATGATATTTTCTATTTTTTTTTAAATCTTTTCTCATTGTTCTGTTTTTTTATTTCCTTTTCTTTCATTTTGTAATTTTTTATATTTTTATAATTATCTTATACAAAGAGACTTTTTCTGATTATTTCTCGTTTTTCTGCTTTTTTGTTTTTTCCCGTTTTTTTCTGATTTTTAGATGCTTTCTAATTTTTCAATTCTTTCGACGTTTTTCATTTCTTTTGTTCACAATTATTCCGGTTTTTGGTTGTTCTTTTCGATTTTTTCCAACTTTTTCCTTTTTTTTGATTTTTTTTTAATTTTTTTATGTATTTTACATTTTTATTCTTCATTTGTTTCCAATATTTTAAAATAATTTTTGTTTCTTTTTCAATTATTTCCGATTTTTTCGATTCTTTTAAATTTTTCTCTTTTCTTTCTAATTTTTTTGATTTTTTTATATTCTATTCTGATTTTTTCAATATTTTCTAATTTTTTTATTTATTCCTCATTGTTCTATTTTTTTTCTATTTCTTTCTTTTCTTTTGTATTTTTTTCCCATCCTCCTATATTTTTTTGATTTTTCGTATTTTTTTCTCATTTTTCTGTTGTTTTTGAATTTTTTAAATTCCTTCAGTTTTTTTCTCTTTCTTATTTTTCTGATTTTTTCGATTTCTTTTGATCTCGTTTGATTTTTTTCGATCTTTGTCCATTTTGTCGATTTCTTTTAATTTTTGTCGATTTCGTTCGATTTCTTTTATTATTTTTTATTTCTATTGATTTTTTCGATCTCTTTGGACTTTTGTTGATCTTTATTGATTTTTGTCGGTTTTTTTATTTCTTTCTATTTTTGTCGATTTTTTTTTTCGTTTTCTTTTGATTTCTTTTTCTTCAATTTTTTCGATTCCTTTTTATCTCTTTCAATTTCTTTTGATTTCTTTCGAATTCTGTTAATTTTTTTCGAGTTTTTTTGATTCCTTTCCAGCCGTCCCAACGAGTAGATATAGTAATGACCGATTGACGTCGTCGATTATCCGATTACACACCTTTCTTTCTCGCCAGATTTCCTATAAATAAAAGTTAATTGTTTAATGAATTTTATTTTTTACTTTAACATCCCATTCTGGCCACTAAGGAATCTGTCGCTATAACGACCTCTGGAATATTTTATCCTCACTGACACTGCCCGGTGCAAGTGATCTTGTTGACAATGTAACCGATAAGTGATACCACAGGCAGCTCGTTACCTGGACTATGGCGCTAAAAGATCTCAAAACGATACAAAGAGCGTTAAAATATTAAATTAATGGTTCAAAACATTATTAAAAAAAAATAAAATTATATTGGCAGTCCTGAATATATCAAAATGAATCCCAATAATGTAACTTGTTGGATTCGAGATTGTTTTGTAATTGATACGTTCTTATTTTTATATGTTTGTTACGCCTATGGATCATCAATGTTTTATTGCTTTAATACATAAACATTAATCATAACGTTTTTTGTTAAAAGAATATTTTTATTTTATAATATTTAAAGCGATTTTTTTTAAGATTAAATATTAATCTATTTTAAATCAATTTCGTAATCAATTTATTTCAGTACACAAACAAAATAAAGTATATGAGCCAATAAAAAATAGACAGAAGTTTCACTTAATCATTTTTTTTTCATAGAAAATCCATGTATAAACCCATTCCAATCTTCTTTAACACAGTATTTATTTTCACAATAACTTCAAGACAAACGATAATGGGAAAATGAACGTAATAAAAAAGGCGAAACAAAAAAAAAAACGAAAACAAATTACTACATATAATGGCGTTAAATTGAATGCTGTTGAAACAATTTTATTTAGTTTTGAAACTCCAGAAGCGAGGGTAAAGATCCAAGAAAAGAGCACATTAGTATGGATACACATCACCCCACATCATTTGTCTCTAGAAAAACCCTGTTCCATTTTGTCTCACAAACGAATTTTCTGGCTCGTCGCCTCGCGCCTGTTTCCTTTCCCACACTTATATTGCAGTCGATGATCCTACTCTTTCCGCTTTTAACGCTTTTTACGGCCTTCCGTATATTTCGTTAACAAATTTCAACTTAAAGAATGTCTATTTTTCCTTTCAGATACGACAATATCGAATCTGGTACTTTGGAAAACAATGAAAATTTTGCTTGATAGAACATATATAAATTATGTGGAAATTTTAATTTCCCTACATGTCAAATTGCTTCGTGATTTTAAAATTGTATCTTATATATAATGTCCAAACAAATAAAATCCTTTGTTAACAATTATTAAGGGTAGATACTCTCTAGAACAATGAAAAATTAATGAAAAAAAAACATTTGACCTTTCCCAAGTTAGGTGGAACGGAACGAGCTGTTACACCTAAAGACAGCAGGGGCGCTATTCTTGTCCAGTGGCTTTTAACTGCGCATACGAATTTTGTAGAATGCGAGCGGTTCGATTTTAGTGACGTATACGATTTCTACGCGAATACTTGCAGGGAGCGGAAAATTGTGGTCGTGTAGTGATTTCGAATAGTTATCCACTAAGATCTTGGCTAGTGACACCATTAGATTATAAACCTCTTCCAAACACACAAGAGCACCTCTAAAATTCAAAATACACGAAGACTAATTGAATGTTGCAATGGCTTATTAAAAAAGCGATTTTCAAAATTGTAGTAAAATTATAATTGCATGTGTTGTTTTGCATAATTTATGCATTGAACACAACATTTCACTCCCAGATGAAAAATTCGATAATGCTGATTTCGGAGTATATGAACACATACAAATAAATTATGAAAATGATGAAATGACTTCTAGAGCTTCAGCAATGCTTTCTTTACAAAGAGAACTTCGTTCTTTGGTAATTGCAATTCCTTCAAAAACTTGCAATTTCTTTTCGTAGTATGCCTTCTGTTCCTCCAGTTCACTACTCATTCATTTTTCGAAGCTTTTAACAGTTTCATCAGCATGTGTTTTTTCGCCTTGGTACTTCGATGGTTATTTTATTCATAAAATTTTCTTTCTCTTTTGACCGTTTATCATCAGTTTCTTTTTTCCATCTTCAGTATCCACTGCTTCTGCATTTTCTATTATAATACTTTGCTTAGCATCATCATCATTTTGAAAATTAAAAGAAACCGTCGATTCTTTAATCTCATTGTGTTCCTCAGCGCACTTTCTTTACGACTTGTATTACCTACATCATTATTCAAGTGTGTTCAAATTAGAGGAGGCCTGTCTCCTGTACCTTGGATATTTCCTTACCTCACAGGCTCTTACCATGTCTGTAAAAATATAATATCAAAAAAAAACTATATATTTTTCGCTCCAAGCATGTTTTTTAGTATTTCAGCATCTTTCATCCATAGCCTCTGGGCATCTTTATATGAAAATGCGTTGGTGAATTTTGGTGCATTTTCCACTTTGTAGTTCTTCATGCTTCTTTATAAACTCTTCAATATTTTTTTTTGGTTGGCTGTAACTTTTTTTGGTGAATTATTGGAAGTCGACCAACTATCCAGAGACAACAAAATTAAATTGTACATGTCGCATGTCACATCTCGCAAAACATTAAAAGCCAGGAATTTGACATTATCTACAGTATTGTCAATTCAATTTTTACATAAGTTTGTTACGTATACGTTTATCAAGATGAAAGGTTACCAAGAATACCACTTTTAGCAAGTGTTTGCAATTTAACCATTCGCAACAAAAGTTTTAAAAAATGGGGTTAGAGCACAAAAATACCAACAATTACTTTCCCGACCCACATCCTAGAAGGGAAAGTATTGTGAACGAGCTAAAAAATTTCGAGATAAAAACGGAAATATCCATTTTCGGCCCCCTGTCACGATTAAGACCATTTCCAGATGGAAGTCGGTCTGTCTGTGTGTGTGTGTGCGTATTCTTCCACGATAGAGGCCACACGTTTAATCCGTTTGAGCTGAAATTTGGTGTAGAGGTTTGGGTTACCTGTCGGAAGAACCCATTAGTTTTTGTACGACATCTATCACACGGAAATGTCACTATCAAAAAATGACAGATGCAATATCTCATGGAATTTGATATGCAATATGTCATTTGAAAGCCCTTGAAAAACTATATTCAGAACAGTCAAAATTATTTCTCCAACTATCACCTGTCAAAAATAAAAAATATCAAAATTTGAAACTTTAGCATTAAATATCTGAGAAAGTATTAATCCGATTGAGCTGAAATTAAAACGATCAAAATTCTCCTAGAATGAACAAAAAATTATTTTGGAAAATAATAATTATTATATTCTGAAAATATGTGTTAAAACAGGCGTACGCCACTGGAGTTGACATAGATCATGTTGAAGTTTGTGGATAATAATTTTAGTTTATTTTCTAATCCTTGATTTTATTTTCTGAAACTATTAAATTTCGAATTTTCTTTAAATTTTCAAAATATTTGTAGTCTTGAAATTTTCAAAAACATTTTTGAAATTAGCAAAATATTTGAAATTAGAAATTCTTTAAATTTTCCAAATTTTTATAGATCGGGAATTGTTTTTTGAAATCTTCGAAATTTTAAAATTTTATAAATTAGGTTTGACATTGTTTAGAAATTTTCAAATAATTTACAGTAATTAAAATTTTTTAAATTCTTGAAAATTTTAAGACATTTTTAAAATTTGTAAAATATTGAAATTTTTGAAATTGTGAAGTTTCGTGTTTTTGAACTTGGAAATTATTCAAATTTTCAAAATTTTAATAGATCGGGAATTATTTTTTAAAATCTTAGAAATTTTAAACTTTTCTAAATCAGGTTTAACATTGTTTAGAAATTTTATATACATATTTTTAACATTTGAAATTTTTTAAATTCTTGAAATTTTTAAGACAACATTTTTGAAATTTGTAAAATAGTGAAACTTTTGAAATTATAAATTTTCGTGTTTTTGAAAATACAAATTTTCAGATTTTCAAAATTTGGAAATTTTAAAATTTTTAAAATCTGTTTTGACATTATTTAGAAATTTTCGAAATACCTATTTATAATAATTGAAATTTTTAAGATGGCATTTTTGAAATTTGTAAAATATTTGGAAATATAAATTCAGAATAGTCAACATTTTTTTTCAAACTGTGAAAAATAAAAAATGTCAAAATTTGAAACTTTAACATCTAATATCTGAAAAAGTATTTGTGGATACTCGTCGGGAAAGTTTTGGGGTGACACAGTAGAATTTTTTATCGATTAAAGAATAAAGGTCCAGGACCATGAAGAGAAAAATAGAAATCTTCAGTCCCTAATCTACGTCGTAGTGTCTTTTTGGCACGAACCTGTTTTTCACAAAAAAGTTACTGGTTCAGAGATTCCAATTAATGCAAAATGAAATAAATGAAATGAATTAAATATATTTTCTACAAAACATATTTTTCAATTATAACGACATAATATAAACTTGATTCTATCAAACTGACATAAAACGAAACTTGAATTTGTCATTTTATGTAGCAGTTGAAGAAAATTTTGACATGCATAAATACACTATGTTTCAAATGTCTGGAAACGGTCCTGTGCATTTTCAAGAGTCTGGAAGCGGTCTTGGAATGAATTTATTGGTTTTATATTAATAAATGAATAGCTTAATGAACCTAGTTGCTTATATTGATTTTCATTGTTCTTATAATATTCATTAATTAATAAAAATCAATAAAAAGTAATTAATATATTTTGAAAGTGGCGCTGCTTCTTGACCAATAATTAACGTTTTACTTTCTACAGCATTGAACCCGGTGCAATGTGTTATGGTAGGCCAAAATTATAAAATAAAAATATTAAAAAAATCACTGGATGGGTCCATTATAAGATAAATGGTCCAAATTTGGGAATTAGTAAGGATATATCTTTTTTCACATTTTTAAGCGCTTAAAATTCAAAAACATTTATTTGTTTTCAGTGACCGTCAACTGCAACCGCCTGTCTGTCTGTTTGTCCGTCTTTCCGTCTGTCTCAGCTATAAATCGAGAACGTTTTCGAATTTTGGATTTCTGTTTAAAGCAATCGATAGAACGGTTTCGAATTTTATTATTTCAAGTGATCCAAGTCAGCTAAAACCGTCCGTCTGTCCGTAGCTAAAGCTACTTGAATACGGTTATTTGTTTTATAAATTTTATCTATAATTATTTTCTAATATAGACACATCTGAAGACATCTTAATCTTTTAGAATAATCCCATTAAATAGGTTATTAAGTGAGAAGCAGCAGATGTATAAGGAATTTACCGTCTTTGTATCTCTCTATACCAGTTGATTAGTGTTTATAACAACCTTCATTAAAACTTTGATTAATAACCACTAAATTGAGTGTTAAATTCATTACACAAAGTGAATAAATTGAAGATTAATTAACCATTGATAATTTAAACTCGCTAGGCCGTAGCTTAACAAGGTTAAAATTTACATTTGAGGACGGAAAGCACTTTACAGGCATAAACACAATTAGGAGGGGCGAACTCACCCTCGCCGCCCATCCTACGTTGGAGGAAGGGGATGGGGGGGGGGGACCGATGGTCCCGCTGATGGAGCTTTAACGGCGCTGCTTCATCAGAAATAAGAAGGGTCGACCGGAAGTGTCAAGTGCACGCGCACTTCCGTCGCCAGTCATCTGCCAGCTGGCCAAGCACCATCTATCAATCAACCCTTTCACTAATCTCCGACAAAGATGCAGTTCGCACATTTTCCCCTAATTAACCGCAGTCAAGGAGTTTGTATTAGGCATTCTCTGGTTCTCTGGGGATTGTAAACACCTTGCCTACATGCCTGTACAACATTACTATCATGAATAGACGCATAATTAGTTCGATTATTCGAGACGCCTTTTAAGTTTTATAATATACTAATTATTTGATTACTAATTATGAATAGGAATTTCTTTCATGAATTTAAATGAAAAGGTTTTTAATATAAAATCAAGAGCCAACACTGTTTTAATAAATTTAATTGAGTCTTTAGGACCACGTACTAATTACATTGAAAAAAGGTCCCTGACAAAATTAGAAGAAAAAAAACCATCCAGAATATACAAATCGAATTTAATGGTGAATATTTTTACAAAAATAAAATCTGCACACTCTCTATTTTTTTACATATTAGAGTTCGTCATGAGAAGAAATATTAAGGCAATAATCTGATGCACTAATAGACATAATCTGAGTCAAATTGATATTCAAATACCTGAAAATGATAAAGAGAGTCACAAGGAATATATGAAACAAAAACGGTGCTCTGGGGGTTGGTGTAATTTATTCTAGGGGGTGGTTAAAACTTGTTAAACATTTTTTTTGCCATTTTTTACGATTTCCAGTGAAACTTGATGTTATATCAAAAAACAATAAATAGCAAAGTTGTAGCTTACAAAAAAACCTACAACTTTTTTCCAGAATTCCCCATAGCTGCGCCACTAGAGGGCGGGAAAAAATGTGCATGTAGTTTTCCGTAGTTTTTTCAAATTTTGATGATAAACAATGAACTTTAGTGCAAAATTTTCTTATGCACAGTTGTACAGCACTAAATTTCCTTTAACTTTAATTTTTAACTTTTTTTCGAATTCCCCATAGTTTCGCCGCTAGAGTGCAAACAATATACACATTTAGACTTTTTGCCTTTTTTTTTGTATTTTGAAGATAAATGTTCCAGTGCAAAGTTGTAGAGCTTAAAATTCCCTACAACTTTTATATCAAACTTTTTCTAAAATTCCCAAAAGTTTTCACCCATGATTTTAGGAGATATACATTAATGTAATGCTTGTACTTTGTAATTAAAATAATCCTATTCTCTACAGCCGATTCGGGAATGCCGGCAAAGATCGGGGGTGACACAACCGATTTTTTTTTTAATTTAATATTAATGAGATTTTTAATGAGACGATAATGAATTCCTCTTTAATGAATATCTTGAAGATTTATTGAAAAGTATTTCTTGTGAAATAAATAAAATTATTATAGCATAATTCCATTTTTCATTTTTTTTTGATATATGTAAATATTCATTGTAAAAATAATTAAATACAGAAAAAATTTTTAAACAAAACTTTTTTTGTTTATTAGTTTAATGAAAAAGAACAAATCGATTACACTAAAAATAAAAATTGCTTTAATCCATTATACGAAATAAAAAATTATAATTGTTTTTTCTTATCAATATTTCATTAGTCGACATAATTATTAAATGTGATACTGGATAAAAATGCATTTTCTGGTCCAAAATTAAAATACCAGTTTTAAATTGTATAATAAGTTAATTTTTTTTATTCAAATTAATTATGAAAAATTACAGAAATATTCATGTTTTTTTCATTATTAAGAATGTTATTAAATATTTATTATTTAACCCTTTGAAAATGCAAAAAAAAGGAACACCGACAGAACTCTGTACGATAATTTTTCACGGGAAAATTTTCTCATGAGAAAAGGTTTCAAAACTTACAAAATAAATATTTAAAAAACTACCTAACTTTTTTATGAAAACGTTCTCTTTTGATTAATTTTCTTAAAAATTATATTTCTGTGAAAATTTAAATTTAAAAATGAAAAAAAAGAAAAAATGGTTTTCCAAATTTGCCTCGGAAATTTTGAGGTTATGTTAAAAAGTGAGTTCTACTAATTGTGAATTTTTTTTTCATAATCTTCAAATTTTTTATTGAAAACGTTTTAGATTTTGTAGAAAAACATTAAAAAAATGTTTAATCATTAAAATTGAATGTATAACAGTACTGTACAAACATGAATTTTTTTTTAAAAATTTTAAACAAACTGTTAACAAGTATTAAAAAATTCATTGTTTAAACAGTATTTTTTTCATTTTTTTTCAATTTTGTACTATAAAATTTCTCCATTTAACTTTTAGTTCGAAAAAAATTTATTGACCGAAAAAAATTAATATCTTAAAAAGATTTCAATTTTTTTATCATAATTTTTTTATGGTCTTTAAAGACATAAAAACGAATACTTTCACAAAGTTTCATCAAAATCTATTATTTTTTGCGGAAATTAAAAATAAAAAACCGACAGAAAAAATTTACTTTGGACTTTTTTGGACATTTTTCTCGGAAATTTTAAGTTATAGTCAAAAGTACTTTATACAAAAGTTGTAGGTTTTTTCATAAGCCACAACTTTATTCTTGAATATTTTTTCATACGACATCAAGTTTAGCTGGAAATCGGAAAAAATCGCATAAAAACATTTTGCACCCCCTTTAACAACCCCCAAAATAAATTAGACCGACCCCCAAAGCGTCGATTTTTGTTTACATATTCATTGTGACATTTTTCAATATATCTCACTGCAAGTGTTTGAATATCAATTAAATTGTTTAAAAAAAATAAAGAATAAGAAAAACAATAAATAATAAAATATTTGAGATATACAAATTAAAAATATATTAAATTTGATTTTCAGTATTTTTCTACCAAATCTTGTATGCCAAACGCGAACAAAAATTTTCAAATTAATCATGAACGAATAAATGGTTATTAACTTGCACGAACGAAAAATTTAATAATCGTTTGTATCTCATACATCTGTTCCTTCTCACAAATGTTAAACTGTTCATAAAATCAATTGGGGAATCCTTTGTACTTCCAGAATCAAACACTAAACATTTAAATTAAATTACATTTCATTTCCTATCATACCTCCCGCTGTCTTCACAATAGGTCTTTTTGCACAGCCATGTCATGTTTTTTAAAAGAAAAATATCTGAAAATCTAATCAAATTTTATTTTATATAATGTAAAGTAAAATTTCGCTTTTTTAATTTTTATATTAAAAAAATGAGAAAAACAATTTTTCATTATTTTTATATTTTTAATGAAATTCAACAATTTTCCATTATTGCTATTATTAGTTATAAGTAAAGTATAGCAAGCACGGAGATAAAAGTATAATAATATATATAATTTTTGATATTTTTCTGTTTTTTTTTTCTCATTTTTTTGATTTTTTGTTTTTTCTTTTTCTTTCCGTTTTTTTTCTATTTGTTTCAGTTTTTTTTTTATTTTTTTTATAGAATTTTTCAAATTTTTTCTTATTTTTCCCATTGTTCTGTTTTTTTCTATTTCTAACTTCTGTTTTCTAATTTTTTCTCATTTTTTCTTATTCCTCTGATTTTTTACGACTTATTTCAAATTCTTTCTAATGTTTTCATTTTTTTTTTAAATCTATTTTTATGTTTACAAATCATTCCGGTTTTTTTGTTGTTTTTTCGCTTTTTTTGCGATTTTTAACAATATTTGTTTTCGATTTTTTGTAATATTTTTCGATTTTTTGTGTCGTTTTTTTGCGATTTTTATTATTTTTTTATTATTCCGAATTGCAAAGCACTGAGGAGAGCGATTTCTGTTGAAAAAATTTAACGATGTTTGTTTTAAATTTTTTATTTAAATTTTAGATAAAATTTTTGATGATTTTTTTAGTCGTAAACGAAATATTATCCATGAAAATTAGCATACACGGAGATAAATATAATATACATAATTTTTGAGATTTTTCTAGTCTTTTCACATTTTTCTGATTTTTTGTTTTTTTCTATTTTTTTTTGTTTTTTATCGAATTTTTCTAATTTTTCCTCATTTTTTCCCATCATTCTGTTTTTTTTTCTATTTCTTTCTTTTCTTTTCTAATTTTTTCTTATTCCTCTGATTTCTTGCGATTTATTTCAAATTCTTTTGAATTTTTAAATTTTTTTATAAATTTATTTTTATGGTTACAAATGATTCCGATTTTTTAGTTGTTTTTTTGCTTTTTTTGCGATTTTTAACAATTTTTTTTTTCGATTTTTATTATTATTTTTTATTATTAAAAATTCCGAAGCATTGATGGAGAAATTTCTGATGAATCATATGATGAACTGTTTGAAATTTTTTATTTAAATTTTGGATAAAATTTTTTGATGATTTTACTTTCCCGGTCCCATCCAAAGAAAAAATATAATGATCGAGCAAAAAAAAAATTCGAGATATCGATAGAAATATCCATTTTGAGGTCCCTCAAGAAGATTGAAACCATTTCCAGCGTATGGTCTGTCTGTGTATCAGTGTGTCTGTGTGTCTGTGTGTCTGTGTGTCTGTGTGTAATCCTCCACGATAACTGCCGAACGGTTTGACCAATCAAGCTGAAATTTGGTATGAAGGGTCTGTGTATGCCTTAAATGCGACCATTAGTATTTGGTTTAAATTGGTACAGTAGAAAGTCCTCAGGACCGACAGAAATTGAATACAGATGTTTTTAAATTTTATGGACAAACAAAGTTTTAGAGGATAAAATGTCACACAATTTTTATATCACACTTTTTCCAGAATTTCCAATAGTTGCGTCACCAGAGGGCGCGCAAAAATGTTTACATACATAGGGATCTTTTACTTGTGTTCCTATAGCTATAAATTGACAGTTTTACTACTCTCTGAAGAACTATCGAAAAATATTTTTTTTATAATTGAAAAACATCAACCCAGAATTTTAGGACTCAATACAGGTACATGCTTCCCATCAATTGTTCCAATAACATTTGGAAAGTCCTCTGATATAGCCTTGAACTGATTTTTTGTTGGTTGAGGCATATTTACTGGGTGTAGTTCCTGCCATATAATTTCGCACTATCTCTCTTATAATATCTCCTGCTGTCGAAGCTCCTACACGAAAATAAAATGATATAAATTTAAAGAAGATGCCTAAAACAAGGAAATGTATATCAAATATATGACCTCGAAACAATTTAATATGATATAAACATTTTCCTTGGGTTATTCTCTAACCAGCAACCACAAAAGTCACGTGATGTGCGGGCTTCTTAATATCAAAAATCAATAGTATATCAGAATATGTTGTAATTTCGAATCATCATCAGATTTTACTTTCGTTAACTCTAAAAGAAAGTTGTCGGTGCAGATAAGTTTATGACCTTGATTAAGTGGTGCGTTTAAGGTTAGCGTGACTTTTCCAACACTGTTATTAAACACGACATTCAGAATTATTTTATCAGCAGCTGAGACGCACGAGGACCCTTATTTCCTGATATTTATTAGCAATCACGCTCAGCACTAGCCTTTTCTTACCCCGTGCCAGCCTTCGTGATCCTATTAATTATGCGAACTACCCTTGCATGCCGTTCTAACGGTTTTGGTCCCTCATTTTGTGTTGGTTTACAGCCGAATCGCTGGCCCTGTATAATGTAAGATAAATTAATTTTATTGCCGACTAAACAGTCGAAGATTGTTGTCGTTACGGCACGCGATGCGACATGTATTTGTACACGCCAAGTCAGCGATGTTGTCAAGTTTACCTAATTTGCAATAAGTCATAAGTAAATCAACATAACACGTATACATTTTATTAATCGTTATTTAACTAAATTAAAATTTTATTGACATATTTTTATAGTAAAATTTATTACAATAACTCGTACGACAATTCAAAGACGAAACGTTGTGTTCAAAAAAAAATTATACGCTATGTTAAGTGCGGCATTTGATATTCAATAAAAAAACCTTGTAAAATTTGTTTCCATCTTAAAAAATTAAGGTTTTAATTAAAGAAAAAGAAAATCGTCTATTTCCGGTTTTTTCGAACATTTCTGGGAAACCGATATTTTAATTTTGAAAAAACCATTTTTTTCTCATTTAACCAACTTTGTATCTATTCCTGTAACGTTTTTTGTGCCACCCTATATTTTTATTATTCCTTTACTCGGTCTATATGATTTCAGTTCGCTTCATATCCCTTCTCTAGATCTCCATGTCTTTTAGGTATTACTATAAAATGTCTTTCCCATGTTACCAACTCTCTCTCTTTGCCTCTTCAGTCAAAACAATTGACTTATATATCGTCTGTGATGTAAATTGAAAATTTTCTTTCTTAACCTCATTATATAGGGTCAGTTTTTATTATATTATATATTCACCAAAATCCCTTTGATTCGTTGTTAATTATTTCGACGCTTTTAACTTTTATTTACTGTTATTATATATATTTTTTGTAATATTTACTCAAAAGTTTATAGTTTATCTTTTATAGTAAAATAAATTATATGATGTCTGTGTCTCGTTTACAAAAAGAGAATCTATTTTTTAATTTGTTTTTACAGATTGTCTTATATTTATTTTATGTGAACCTTTACGGTTTTATCTTGGACTACATTTTTCCTTGGACTACATTTTTTCCTTGGACTACATTTTTTGCTTTGGACTACGTTTTTTACCCTAGGACTACGTTTTTCCTTTGGAATACGTTTTTTCCTTTGGACTACATTTTTCCTTTTTAACAGTTTTTTTTTGGAACAGTTTTTCTTGGACTACGTTTTCTTGGACTACATTTTTCTTTAGACCGAGCTTGTGTTTCTTGGACTACATTTTTTTATTGGACTACGTTTTTCCTGGACTACGTGGACCACAATAGTCTTATTCTTTGGGCCAAGCCATCTAAGTTTCCTTTGGAGAAGGAAGATAAGAAAAACCTTAAGAACAAGCCAAGTTTTTTTTTTAAATAAGAAAAAAGAAAAAATCTCTGAAACTTTCTTTTATCATAAAATAATTTTTGTCAATTGTTTCTTATTACATCAAAAAATCAATTAGACTGGCGTCCAAATTTTTTTTAAATAATATTTTACTTCTGATATATTTCAAATCCTATTCGTTGAACGAACCCATAATAAAAAGATTTGAGCTTAAATCACGTTTATTATTTATTATCAACAAATTTAACTAACGTTACATTCCGTTTTACGAAATCCCAATAGTGCTCAATTAAATTTGCGCCACCCTGTATATATAGTCGGAGGTAACCCCTGGAACCGAAAATTAATCCCATATATTAGCTTGACCTGAGGTATCTGTGCACCAAATATGAAGTCAATCAGATAGAACGGACAAACACACACATATACACGCACAGACAGACAGGATTACGATATTAACTTTTTACTTCGCTATCGAAACTTAATTATTATAATAAATAGAAATTTATATTAAATTATTTAAAGCGTAACATTATGTGAGTCATATTAAGCCATAAGGGGGCGCTTCTTCCTCAACAACGTTGCTTATCGGGCGAAATCTGAAACTTTAAATTAAATTTCCGTTTTTGAATTGCACGCAACAAGGCAACCAATTGACGTTTTATATTCGAGAGTTTCGCCCCAGGCCGGCAAGTTTTGCTTTTGGTAAATAGCTTTTCTTATATATTTTCCAGCCAATATGAGACGATAAAGTAAATAAAATAAGAAAACACGAACTTATTTGATTTATTGAAATTTTACGGACGAGATGGTGTATATTGAATCCATATATGGCGTGTCCCTTCATAAGTGGAACCTTTGATATCAACGTTGAATAAGAAAAATGAATATATATCAAGCGAGTTTACACAGCACGCCTTGCAAGATTGAGAGTGGCGTTTCGATAGTCGCTTTTACCGATTTAAATCAAATTGAAAATTGTTCACCTCGAAAAATTTAATAATAAATAATCTAACCCATACAGTACACAATTTACCCTTTTATTCATAAATGTATATTATAGTTGAAGAGAATATTCAAACCGGATTTTATCACATTCAAAAAATAAAGTTCATTTTGAACAAATTAGTTTATTAACACTTGCTAATTTAAAGAGAGATTATACCATTGAAGATTTTCATAAACAAATTCTTGACTATTATCTTATTTTTGACTGGACAAAGTATAAGTTGATTGATTTTGTTACGTTTTTTTGTCATACTCTGTATTTTCATTATTCCCCTAGTAAATATATTTGAGTTTCATACTCGCGTCATGTCCCTCTCTTCTCTTGGTATTCTTATAAAATGCCTTTCCCATGCTAATAATGTTCTTTTCTTTACATAGTCAGTGAAAGTAATCGGCTTTATGTAGTCCGTGTTGCTAACCGAAAATTTCTTGTTTTTCTCGCTGTCATTTTATAGGGGTTTTTGGTTTTTTCCTCTGGAAAGTTCTGGTTCTTTTCCTCCGAAAAGTTTTTTTTGTACCTGTGCCAAGAAGTTGATAATTAATTTACCTGGGACTTCCTCTGGAAAGTTTTTTTCCTGTGCCAAGAAGTTAACTTGGAACAAGAAGTTTGTTTACTACTCAACCATAAGAACTTCCACCGCTAGAAAAAGCAGTTTTTTATTAAGGCAAAAAGAAAAAAAAAAAAAAAAAAAAAAACGAACTTTATTATCGTAACATAATGAAATATAACGTTTAATTTAAGTGTAATTTCCTTAACACGAATTTCTTGAATTTCTTTTTTTTACGGTTTTAGGAAATATTCAATATTTGTAAAGGTTCTCCTTTTGTCCTTTTGTTTAAAATTTTTAAAGAGACTTTATTGATTCTATTCAGTCACTGAAAAATTTTGATAACTTGCTTTTAACTTTGCTTAACCTTCAACATTTAGAACTGCCTTTTAAGTATACATTTTTGGTATCGGTTAGCGGTTTTTTTTCTCTCTGAATTTCAATATTATTATTCACGATTATCTTTTGTTAAAAAAATTTTATTTTTTTAGTTATTTATCGTGGGTTTGTCTGAAAGTGATATTCGATGCGCCTTTGATCGTAATTAGAGTTCTTTTATGAATATGTCAGATCATAGCAACGAATTATTTTCAAACAAAAGCCCAATTATCTTTTAAATTATTTTCCTAAAAATTTATAATACCGATTGTTTCTCGTTTTGAAAATAAATTTAATATTTTTTGATATCTTTATCTGCTGTCTGTTGATTATATTCAACATTTTTTTTGTATTGATTCCTACCACTATCTTAATTAACTTTTGTTCATTTTTACTTTACGGTTAGTAGTATTATCTAAATTTATCTAATTTTTTTTTTGCTAATTCTCAACAAAACATTGTTAGTGAAACCTATCGAAAGAGTCCTTATTAAAATTTTATCTTTACACTTTATGTCTCACTTTTCGTTTGTACTCTTTACTTTTTGTTTAATGTATATTTTATATTTTTTTGTTTATTTTGTTGCGGAACATCGTATAATACTATTAAGTCAAATTTATATAAGTCATATCTGAATTTAAGGAAACATAATAATATAAAACTTTTAACTAACTCATAATTAATTATAAATTAAGTAGTTTCTACCGAAATATATTTTCTCCCTTTGTATTGTTTTTTCTTCTTTCTTATATCTCTAAATATTATCTTTTTATTTTTAACTAATGTGACATCCTTTAATATCTTTATATCTTTATTGATGAATACTTGCAACTTTTTTTTATCTTTTTAATTAGCTTCCTTAATACGGGTTAATTGAATTTAGTTCATCAGTATCGTAATGAATTGAATTTGTTGTAAAGTTAATCATTATTCATTAATTATTAGGTCGCTGAGCTTCGTTTTTTTCTACCCCTTATTGTTAGGAATTATCTTTTATATTTTCAGACGTTATATCTTGGTGTTTTTGTCGACTAACAAAGTTGTTACTATTTATCTTATCTTGGAATTATTTAGTTTGAGTATTTAATTATACTCAGTTTATCTTATTAAGAAGAGAATAATTCGTAAAAATTTCATTTATAGCTATTTTCTTTTCGCATTAATTTCTTTTAATTATTATTGGTACCCCGATGGTTTCCAAAAATAAATTGATTTGTTTGATGTATGTGACTGGGATTGTGGCTCTCACCATAGTAGCCTTAAGACTTATAGTGCTGTTTCAGTTACATCTTTGCTATTAGATGAAAATCTTTGTTACATACATATGACAATTACTTATCACTTTATCACTATTTTTTTTAAATACTCAAACGTATCATAAATTGACTATGTGTAGTTTAATTCATTAATTTTTCAATACACGATTTTCTTAAAAATGTGTTTATTATGAAATCTACCATATTTTTTTATAATATACAAGTATGTAGTATGTTTAGAAATAAAATATGATACTGAAATTATTTCCTTCTTCTAAACTATTTTACTATTTGTTAAATAAATGTATTAATAAAAGAAAACGTCAAATATTATATATTGTTAGTTTTCGAATAAGTTAAAAGACAGACACCTGGTGGATTAGCAGGGCAATTTATTGCAGCATTGAGCTAACAAGACGTCCCTAACGAAACAATCGGATTACGTTCTCGATCTCGTGTCGGATTGACGCTTTTTAGCCAGACTTAATTCCTGAGCTCGCTAATACGATTGCAAATGTCAAATAACCACGTAAGAATGTGATGGAATCCGGTTACCATATTGTAATTAATTGGAGTTTATTACTGCGTCGATATTGATTGTATCGGAAATTTGAGGGGAAAGTTTCGAGTTCGTACAACATGTAAAATTAATCGAAAACAAAATTCAGCGGCTATTACGTGTCATTTTCGACAATATGTATGTTATTGTTTTAAAGATTTGGTTGTTAAATGTTGAAAAGAAAATTAGAGTTTTTTTTTAAGACTTTATGATTGTACTTTTACTTTATTTTTAGTTCAATCATCAAATAGACATTTATTTTATTTATATTAGACTCTTTAATGGTTCCTTAATTGATTTATCTAATTTCTTTATGAAAATTTTTTATTCAGAGTTCCATATAACGGAACAATAGGTCTCTGACGATTGCCCGACAGCCCAACTGCCCAACAGGTACATTTGCCCTTAGTTAGATTTATTTCAATTTAGCCGGTAGTAAACTTCAAACCAATTGTAATATATTTTAGTTTCATGTGTTAACATAAAAATATAATTTAATTCATTTCTACTTGTGTTGACAGATATATTTTTTCCCACGACAATGTATATCTTCTAGAAACAATCCAAGATTAAATTCGCATACTTCATCTATATGTTAACACGATTATATCATATCCACTAACCAAGACTATATACACTTTTTTCAAAAAACACTCGACGTACGTTTTGCTAACTATGTTAGCATCATCAAGAGTTATTATTTAAAAAAAAGTGTAGTTACTTCAATATTGAGAGAAATCATTCCATATATTTCCAGCCAATCAAAATAGGCTATCTAGAGAAGCAACGTTTGTTATAATAATTTAAAAAATAAATTTTTTTTTTTTATATTTATAATTTATACCATTGAAAGGGGTATAAAAAATAATACAAGTAAGAATTTTATCAAAAATTTTTGGCAAGAATTCTGACCTTGAGAAAAGGGAGAGACCAAAGGAGGGGGGAAAATTAAAATATCCTTGGAGTTATGGTCTCCCCGTATTTTCACGGCCACAAATTTTTTATCTAAAATTTTTAAAAAAATTCGTAAATATAGAATATTGCTTTCTCGTTCTATCAACAGTTAGCACATTTTAATAACGACGGTAGTTTATTATGTTACAGGGGTTAAACGATATGAAAACTAAAAATTTAAAGGTAAAAATGCATTTTATATCCCATAACAAAAATAAATAAATAATATATTAAAGTTAAATTAAAACCACTGAAAAGGAAATAAAAAATACTATAAATGAGAATTTTTTCAAAAATTTTTAGCAAAAATTGTGACCTTGAGAAAACGGAGAAACAAAAAGAGGGGAAACTAAATAATCATTATAGTTGTAGTCTCTCCCTATTCTCATAACCACAATTTTTTATCTAAAATTTTGAAAAAATTCTATAATATAGAATATGGTTTTCTCTTTCTATCAACAGTCGGCATGTTTTAATAACGTTGATAGTTTTTATGTTACAGGGGTTAAACGATAAGAAAACTAAAAATTTAAAGACAAAAATATATTTTATTACTCATAACAAAAATAAATAAATAATATATTAAAATAAAAATTTATACCATTGAAAGGAGAATAAAAAATAATATAAATAAGAATTTTTTCAAAAGTTTTTGGCAGGAATTGTGACCTTGAGAAAAGGGAGAGACTAAAAGAGGGAAAATTAAAAAATCCTTGGAGTTATGGTCTCGCCCTATTTTCACGGCCACAATTTTTGATCTAAAATTTTGAAAAATTTCGTAAATATAGAATATTGTTTTCCTTTTCTATCAACAGTCAGCAAGTTTTAATAACGTTGATAGTTTTTAATACAAGTAAAAAATAAAATAGCTACCTGGTGTCTGCTGTTTGTGTGTTTCCCAAAAATTTTTTGGGAGTCATGTTAGAAGTTTTTCTGAGATTTATTTTAAATATATTAGACATTGTCAGAAATTCTATCTATAAAATTTGTATTTGCCTTTTGGAGAAGGCACTATGACTGGAATTATCAAGGGAAATACAAATTGAGAAAACTCATACATATTATAAGAATTTTTCAAAATATAAAATTATTAAAAATAATTATTATTTAAATACATAAAAGTTAGTGATGCGTATAAAACAAAATTCTAAATGAAATTTTAATTTACATTTAAATTTTTAGCAGAAAAAACGTAATTGTTAATAAAAGCAAATGACCGTTTCATCAATGTAGCAAACAAAATCGAAATACAAAAATGTTTTCATTTTGCTACTCAAATGAAATATTTTCAATTATTTCTCTTTATCAGAAATGGGCACTGGACCAAAAATGTCCAATTAAATTTCGTTTGAAATGCGGAAAATACATGACAAATTACGTTTTTACATTCGTTTCGCTAATAAAAATAATCACTCACCAATGAAACGAACATCCATTATATTTTGATTAAATCATAGGAGTTGCTAGATGCATTAATGGTTATTTCTGAAAAATTACTCTATAATATAATTCCATTTTTTTGTTCATATAATTTTTAATTACTATTTGTTGTGCAGAATGGTATTTGTGTTTTAAATATAGAAATATAACGCAGGGGTAAAAACATGATGTTTTTAGTACTTCGGCCCAAAAAATTCATTTTAAGTAAGAGGATATTTTTATGACAAAAATCTTCGCTTCTCTCAGTTGAGATTCAAATTTTAAGAAAAAATTGATTTTATTATACATTTTTCTTCTTCTTCATTTTTTTTGTCTCTTTTTTGTGTTTTCCAATTTTTTTCATTATTTATGAAAATTTACGATTTTTTACCAGTTTTTTTACGGTTTTTTACACTTTTTTTAAACTTTTTACGATTTTTTACCACCTTTTTTGTTCTACCTTTTTCTTTTTTTAAAAAAAACCGTAAAAAATCGTAAAAATAACAGCGAATTTATTTTTACCGATTTTTATGACGTTTTACGATTATTTACGAAATTTTACGACTTTTTACCAGTATTTTACAATTTTTTACAGTTATTTAATATTTTTTACGATTTTTACGACTTTTTGCATTTTTTTACACTTTTTCACGACTTTTTTCGATTTTTCATTTTTTTTTCTCTTTATCAATTTTTTAAAAATTAGTAAAAAATCGTAACAATAGTGAATTTATTTTTTCAAAATTAAAACATAAAAAAGCCTAATGACCTGTTTAAATATTAAATTTTTTTAGGGTTTTTATTTCTATCTTTTTTTTTACTTTTTCATATTTCCCCATTTTTTTTTTGTTTTTTCCAATTTTTTCCGATTTTTTAAGATTTTTTTGATTTCATTTAATTTTTTTTATTTTTTCGATTTTTTCTAATTTACTCGCGTTTTTCGATCTTTACTGATATTATCCCTTTTTTCTATTTGTTCCAGATTTTTCCAGTTTTTCGGTTTTTTATTTATTTAGCATTATTTACGAAAATTTACAACTTTTTGCAATTTTTTACGATTTTTCACGATTTTTTCCATCTTTATCCTATCTTTCTCATTTTTCTTAATAATCCGTAAAAAAAGCACTGAATTTATTTTTAACGATTTTTTCAGATGTTTTACGATTATTTACGAAATTTTACGACTTTTTACCAGTCTTTTACAATTTTTACGATTTTTTACGACTTTTTACAATATTTTACGATTTTTCAGGATTTTTTTACGATTTTTTCTATTTATTATTTCTCAATTTTTGAAAAATTCAGAAAAAAATCATAAAAATTAGCGAATTTATTTTTAACAATTTTTTATGATGCTTTACGATTATTTAGCATTATTTACGAAATTTTACCAACTTTTACCAGTTTTTTTTACAATTTTTTACGACTTTTACGATTTTTACATTTTTTACGATTTTTTACGTTTTGTTCTATTTTTTCTTTCTCAATTTTTGAAAAATTCGTAAAAAATCGTAAAAATTAGCGAATTTATTTTATCAAAATTAGAACATGAAAAAAGTCTAATGACCTGGTTGTATATTTTTAAAAATGGAGAGATATAATTTTTTTCGATATTTCAACCCCCTCCAGTTTCCACCCTCTTACAGGTAGAATGCCCAAAAACAATTGGGTTCCTCTAGTAGATACGAGAAAACGATTTGTGAAAGAATTTTTGAAATGGGACAACGGCTTCTTCAGTTATCTTCTCCACATACATCCATCCATCCAGACCGACGGACATGAAAATTTTTTTCACATAATCGTTTTGTGGGTGGCCCAAAACGTCGAAAATAATCATTTTAAGCAAAAAAAAATTTTTTTATGATTTTAATACTTCTAGTCCGAACCGAAGTAAAAATAATGTATTTTGAATTTCTTTACGCTTATCGAAAAACATGATTACAGTAATACATATTATACAGGGTGATTCATTGGAAAATTCGCATACATTAAGGGTAGATGGGGTGATTTTAAATAACCTTTATTTAATGTACCGGTCTTTTCTTATAATGTAGATACAGAGTGATTTAATAATAACTTAAAGGCAAAAGTTTATTCAACTAGAAAGGACCTTCTTCCGAGAATCGATTTCGCATGTTACGATTTGAAAAATCACAAACAATTATATCATAATCTAAATATTAAACAAATTAAAGCTTACCTGTACTCTGACTTCTGGTAGATTAACTTTCATGGCCAACTCCTCCCTGCTATAAACATCAGGATAATGACTTTTTTCGAATGCTCTTTCCAATTCGTGGAGTTGGTATGTCGTGAATGTGGTTCGATTTCGTCGGTGTTTTTTCTTGTAGTTATCGCTTTCCGAATGTCCGGACGTATTCGTCGCTCCCTCGTCTTCTGAACCGCTTCCCGCCGTTGCCGATCCTATCTTTCCGTAGCGGAGGTCTGAGACACCGTCATTTGAATTGCAACTTCCCTCGCCTGGAAATTTAGTTACAGTTTATATAATGATAAAAATTAGGATATATATAGAGAATATAAAAATATGTCTTTCTACAAACATGAAAATGGTAAGTGTTAATCTATAAAATAAAGTTTTGACGAAAATATAACTAAACGCGGTTAAGGTACCCAATTTATATGGTTTGGTTATCAGGAACTAACAGAATAAAATAATTTTATAGATAACTGGAAAAAGGATTGCATTATAATTTTCTTAATTTTTCTCTATTTTTGACTATTTTTTTTTCTATTTTCCCCTATTTTTCTCTAATTTTTCATATTTTTTCCTGGGGTACCCTATTTTTCACTCTTGTTCCATATTTTCCCCTATTTTTGACTATTTTCCATATATTTCCCGATTTTTCTCTATTTATCTCTAATTTCCCTTTTAGGTATAGTTTTAAATATATAAAATCTACCTATAGTAATCGATTCAATGCCGGGATCCAGACCCGGGAATAGGGGCGCTACGCCGTTTATAACATGGAGAATAAGAATTAGTCAAAAAAAAATTATCGGTATGTATGTATATGTAGACATTCTGTTTCAGCACGATAGAGGTCGCAATTTTTGTAGAACCGACACCAAATTTGATACGCATCCTACCTCTAAGGGGGTGAGAATTGGAGGGGTTTGAAATCTCAAAAAAATCAGATCTCCGCCATTTTTGAAAATATTAAAAAAGGTCATTGGACTTTTTTTATGCTATGATTATTATGAAATTAATTTATCTGAAACTTTTTTTCATCCGACCAACGGGCGTGTAACTGGAGAGGGTTGAAATTTCAAAAAACTTTTATCTCCCCCCATTTTTTCAAAAATAATGTAATAAGACTTTTTTATATTCTAATTATCATAAAATTAATTTGTCTGAAACTTTTTTTAATCCGACCTAAGGGGATGGAACTGGAAGGGGTTGAAATTTAAAAAAAAAATCATATCTCCCCTATTTAAGAAAATATTGAAACTGGTCATTAGACTTTTTTCATGTCCTAATTATTATAAAATTTATTTGTTTAAAACTTTTTTCGATCTGACCATATCCTGGGATGGGGAAGGATGAAAGTTTCAAATTTAAACAGAAATCTACCTCCCCGTGTCAGCTCTACCGACAGGAATTTTTTTTATTTATATTTTTCTAACTTTTCCTTGTTTTTCACTATTTTTTAATATTATTCACCAAGTTTCCTATTTTTCCCATAATTTCTCTATTTTTTGCTATTTTCCCAGTTTTTTCCATTTTTCCTATCTTTTTCTATTTTTTCCAGTTTTCCTTTATTTTATCCTATTTTCCTTGTGTTTTTCCTAACACTTTATTTTTCCATATTTTCTTTATTGTTTTTTCTTTTTCTCTAATTTTCCCTATTTGCTCTTATTTTTCTCTATTTCCCCATATTTGTTCCTATTTTCCCCTATTTTCTCCATTTTTCTATATAATTCTCTATTTTTCATGGTTTTCCTTATTTTTCTTGTTTTCCTATTTTTTACCATGTTTTCCGGTTTTTTCCATTTTACTTTCCCGGTCCCATCAAAGGAAAAGTTTAGTGATCGAGCAAAAAAAATCAAGATATCGATGGAAATATTCATTTTGAGGTCCCCCAAGAAGATTAAAACCATTTCCAGCTTATGGTCTGTCTGTGTGTCTGTGTGTCTGTGTGTCTGTGTGTCTGTGTGTAATCTTCTACGATAACTGCTGAATCCTTTGACCAATCCAGCCGAAATTTGGTATGAAGGGTCGGTGTGTGCCTAAAATTCGACCAGTAGTTTTTGGTTTAAATTGGTACAGTAGAAGGTCCTCTGGACCGACATTGATTGAAGACACATGAAAGATTTTTTGTCTTTTTTTCAATTTTGAGGACAAACAATACACTTTAGTACAAAATATTCTAGTGCAAAGTGTTAGAGTATAAAATTTCCTACAATTTTTATATCAAACCTTTTCCAGTATTTCTAATAATTGCGCCACTAAAGGGCGCGCAAAAAACATGCATTTACGCAGTTTTTCCAATTTTTGAGGACAAACTATGCACTTTAATTGAAAATTTTCTAATGCAAAGTTGTAGAGCACCAAAATTCCTTTAACTTTTATATTTAACTTTTTTTCTGATTCCTCACAGTTTCGCCGCTAGAGGGAGAAAAATATACATATTTAGGCTTTTCCAATTTTTTTTATTTTGAAGGCAAATAATGGGCTTTAGTGCAAAATATTCTAGTGCAAACTTGTAGTCCATAAAATTCCCTACAACTTTTGTATCGAACTTTTTCCCGAATTTCCAATAGTTTTCACCCATGATTTTGGAAAATTTTAATTGTAGCAGTGTGGTATATAATGTGCGCAAGCGTCAGCTTATTTCATTATCAGCATAGAAATATCAATTCGGTAGACGTATTCATAGCCGCCTTGCTATTTAAAATTTGTTCCATAAATTAATGGAATGCTTAGTCTTTTGTAATTAAAATAATCCTATTCTCTATAGCCGAGCTGGGAAAGTTCTGGGGTGACACAGCCGATTTTTTTTTAAACTTAAATGAGGGAATATCCCATAGTACTGAAGACCTAACATTTTCTATACATAGAAATACTTATTCTATATAAGTCACTGTTTTTCGCCCTTTTCGATCACCTAAAATTAAAATTTTTGGAAAATCCTTTCTAAGTGGGTGTAAAAAAAATGTTAGATAAAATTAAAGGAATTACTATGATTGGTTAGAAATTTTCTAAAAAAATACATAAGAAGTGATTTTGTTACTAGATTATTTCAATACTATAATTTTTAATTTTTAAATATATTAGCAGTAAATTCAAATAAAAAAAAAATGATTAAATCAAAGTAAAATACTTCTAAATATTATAATAAAAGTATCGATTCCGATATATGTATTTGTTTCAATGTTCCTTTCTACACACAATATGCAATAATGATCAAACAATGCCGTGCCTAATTCAATACAGCAGTATAGAATTGACTAACACCTGTCCCAAGGCCGTAATCCTGTTGATAATATTCCCAGCTAATAGAACACAATACAAACATGCCACTAACATTATATATCATAACCTAATGATTCAATGTCCACACTATCTGGTCGACTATCGCTATCATAAGCTCTCCCTCGATTATTTACCAATGCAGAAGCATTAATTACAGTTATATCGCGACATCTTGTCACGTTCCATAAACAACACCATTTTGGTGGAAAACCCCAACATGTTTAAATTATTCACTAATAAGTGTACTGTACATCAAAACTAAAGGTTAGTCGTTACCAACACTAGTAATTTAATTTTATCTTTTTTTTTTTTATTACTAACAAAATAATTGTCTCTAACATTTATTTTTACAAAATTGCTTAAATAATCAAAGAAAATATAAATAAATATTATTTACCAATTGAAAAAAAATTGGTTTAGTTCGATTTGGTTAGTCAAGAAAATTGGGCTTTGACAATAAGAAAGTTGGTAAGAATTGGACTTTACCCTAGGAAAAAGAGTTTTGATGTTGGGATACCTAAAAATATAGATGGTTTGTTAGCTACTGATAGTTAGAAAAACAATAAAATTCCTTCAGCTGAAATGATATTGTTCAAGATAATAATAAAATGTTGGAATTTAAATTTGGAATGTGTAACGGGTTCATTACGAACGACAATTTAATAACATAAATATGGTTAAATATGAACCGTAATATCCCCAAAACATTAAAAACAAAATGAAATAAATAATCTAAACTAGGTAAACTTAGTCTATAAAGTCACAATATTTTTACAGTAGGACCATATTTATTTATTGATAGGTAGAGGAAATTCTTCTATAACTTCTTATTCTTCAAATTTCCTTTTCTATGTAAATTCTTATTAAAATGCCTTAATGTGAAAAGTCTTCTAACTAATTTCAAGTCTGCAACTTGAACTGAAGAAAAGTTACTAGTTTTTTGGCGGGAAGTGGTGGCACAAAAATTTCCTTTCTTCTGATGATTTTGATGTGCATGCTCACATTTTTCGTTTATTAACGGATTTTTGGAATATTTCCCATATCCTTAGGGAACTCATTTTAATTTGTTGTAATTAAGACAAATAAACACACGATTGTGGATATATCCTAGGATAAGCTCAGAAAAGTTCATCACTTCTTCGAAAAGTACTCGTTAAGGTCACCCAACATCCAAGGTATGTAATAAACCAACTACCTAAAATAATAATTCTAACTGTCAGTAGATAGAACGTCCTTTAACTTTAAAGACTCAATAAGTAAAGGCAATGACATTCAGAATAAAACTTTCTCCACGACCATTACTGAATGTATGAATTCTGAAATCATTTTTAATAATAGAATGTAAACATTCACACTCTAGAGTCTGAATATTTATTCTATAATACTTGCCTCTTATGCATTTTGCATGTATTTTCATTCTTTATCAAGGTAAAGAATGGATTTTCTGTAATCGAAATAAACAATATGGATTGCACTGGATTTCAAAAGTGTCACTGTCAGATATAAAATGGCGACGGTAATAATTATTTTCAAACAAGTTTTAATTTAAACAAAATAATGAGTGAAAAATCAAGTGAAGTAGATATAGAATAATATCTGAAATTGCAAATTATGAAAAAACACCAATGCACCAGATTTTAATATCGGTAAGTGTACCACAGCACTATAAATATTAATACAATATAATACAAATATGTCAACAAATAACTTGTGTTCAGATTTAATTTAATTTTGATTTATACTTTTTGATCGTGGAGAAAATATAGTCTGTTACTCGGTCAGAATGAAAAAATTCGACACTCGTGGTTCCTCACACTCGCTTTCGCTCGCGTTCGGAATTTTCCACTCGTGTCGAATTTTTCATTCTAACCTTGTTACAGAATCTACTATTACAAGTTGATTTCTTATACAACTGTCACAATCTAAACATCATTGTCATTAGTTACAGAACCGTTAAAGTTAAAGGACGTTCTATCTACTGACAGTTAGTCTTGCTTTCCTTCTCTTTTGTAGGCCTTTTATTTTATATTCAACACATCTTATCAATGCTTGTGTCTTGCGTCTTGTTGGCAACTTTGAGATTGATTTCTTCTTGTTTTAGGAGACTATACTTGACCCGGATTGCAGTCTTGCTGACTTGCCTTGCATGTTCATAGGGAGAGTCGTGACCTCTCTGCTCAGAAGATATACAATTGCTGCCTTTGGAATCCATAGGGGACCCGCATGTAAATATATACAGATTTCGTTGACTACCATTAATTTAATCGCTTATACTTGATTCTGTGTCGAGATCTACATCTACTATGGTTTTCTTTTAATTTCACTTTAATTATTTAGTTTGGAAGTAACTTCTACTTCATATGATCCTAGTTATTGCCTCAAATTGTTTATAAGGGTGATTTTTAAGTACATATTTGAACAACATAAACAACAATGAGAGACGTCACAAATAACGACAAATCATAATCGAATTAAACTCTGTAATTTATTTTCTTGTAAAATTAATCAAATTACATAGTATATTAGAATAGATATCCTTAGTAGTGTGATCTTTGCTCAAACCTGAAAATAAGATTGAGGGTTACTTACACATAATAATTAGTCAAATATATAAATTATTGATATTGTTTTATCAATACTTATTAAGAAGTTGACACTTTGCCAATTTCTTCTTTTCTTTGACACATTGCGGCCTCTTACCGTTAGGCATTCACTCATATCAATAAATCCATCACTTTAGAGAGAAAATTAAAATAGAATAAGTCAAACTAGGATTTGATGTTTAAATTAATACCCCACGACCCCATTGTGTTCATCAAAAGAAAAAGTAGTTATTTTTTTTTCAACTATAGGAAAAAACATATATCAAATGCTGAAATATAAGTATCAGTGTAGTCTACTATGGCATTTCGTGGTATGAAAGAAATGTTTTTTCATGAACCACAAAAACTATTTATTTCGAAGGACCAAAAACTGGCATTTTATACCATCTGCTTCGTCTCATTTTGTAGGTTTATGGGAAAGTGCTGTATTATTAGTAAAATTATACTTCAATCGCGTATTATATAATGTTAATCAATTTTAAATTTAATTTGTCACTGTCATTACTGTCATTTGTAAATTATCAACTGTCAATTGTCACCTATCAATATCAACTTATGTAATTTCAAACTCAGTTGGTCTGTCGCGTCGCATTACTTTCTGGTTTATGATCGCTAATTTTCTCCAAAATTTAATTTGGCCGCTTGGGGCTGCCTAAATACTTTGTGAGGGGTACTGGGGCTAGTTTTACTTCTGGTCATGATACCTACCATCCTGTTAAGTATTCTCACCACGCTTTCTATAACTTCCTTACCACTTGCCGGTTCCTGAACTAGGCTCGTATTTTGGTGATATCCTTTTTCACGCCACAATAGCTAATGTTTTTCTTGGGTGTTACCCATCTTTCTTGTCCTTCTGATATTCAATGGATACCGACTTTCCATCCCTACCTAGTTAATATTCATTTGTTTTAAAATTTTTTCTAACATTACTATATACCGCCCCCCTCAATTGTACTACAATTTTAATTTTTGAGTTTAATGTTGTTTTTAATTTAAACTTGTCAAGTACGTCTTGTTAGTTAACCAATTTTTTTATTAATTTAATTAAGCATTTCTATCACTGTTAAAAATATTTGGTAAGTTTCAACCTTATTGTTACTATCACTTGTCTATACACGGAACTTTGTATTATAGGCCTGATGATGGCATTAGTATGTCGAAACTAGTTGCCTCTTCCAACTTAATAATTACTTGTGGTACTAGACTTTGATTTTCATTTACTCATCAGTGGACCACATTTGATGTTATGGATAACATATTGGATTTATATAATAATTACTTGGCTTATGAGGATTTTTATACTCTCCTCATACAAATAGAGTCAATTTTTGATTCGCGTCCTCTCACAGAAAACCCAAATGATCTTCAGCCGTTAACACTAAGTCATTTCATAATTGGAGATGCCTCGACATCGTTTAAGGAACCGCTGGTCTCTTATTGTACTTGGACTTTGGTTTCTAGATACAAGCATATTCAGTTATTAAGCCAACACTTTTGGAACAGGTGGTGGAAAGAATATTTAAATCAACTACAAAGTGGATCCGAATGCTTAACCAGTTTTATTTAAGGAACATGGTACATTTCCTCGTGATTGGAGGCTGGGACGAATCATGGAGGTACACCCTGGAAAGGACAACATTGTAAGAGTGGTATCCGTAAAAACTTCTACTGGTATTGTATGTCGTGCAAAGGCACAGGTGTGTTTGTTACCAGTGGATTATTGAACCTTAATACTGTTTTGTTATTGTTATGTACATTTTCATTTTTAGGGTTCTGTATCCCAAAGGGTCGAAACGGAACCCTATTGCTCTCACTCGCGTGTCCGTCCATCCGTCCGTCTGTCACACCTGTCTAGCAGCTAAACCGTTGGATAGAGTCTTCAAATTTTCACAGTGTATGCATCTTACAAAGCCACATAAATTATAAAAAAATGTTTTTAAATGTTACAGCAATGTTTTTTTTTTAATTAAATAAGATTATAAAACCATTAAGTTGATTCGTTTAATAGTGCGACGTCTTAATGAAAGGTAATTTTTCGTTACAAAAGCTAAAATAAATTGCACGTTAAATTCGTTGTTAAAGGTAATTTAAAAATTCGATTAGTAAACAAAAAGCATGCAACAAAGTATCGTGTGCAGTTTGTCAGATTTGCATACATGTCAGTTACGATTAATCTATACTATGTATTATGCTTATGGAGCAATTCCGATTGTGAGTTCTTTTCATCATGCGAAGTTCTAATAAATTTCAACTGTAATAAAAGTCACATTAAATTTGTTCAACTCTAAGTAGGGGGTGGATGGAAAATAACATATTGCCGTGTATAATTAATAGATCATTATTTAAATTAATTCACTTAACTGATATGGAAATTAATATTAAATTTTCTTTGGGATTTAACGAAAATAGAACACGATTTAAGGAATACAACCAATTCTTAATATATAATATACTCATAGTGTACTAAATTATATTTTAAATCGCTTAGTAATTTATAATCGAAAGATTTTTCTCTCGAATAGGAACATTTTCCAAATCAACTACCCTCAAAAATTATATAGTTGATTTGAATAATCAATTATTGAGGGACCGATTTGGTCTAATTACATTTCGCCCAGGAACAAACTTCAACAAACTGGACTTTCACCTCAGTACTTATATCCAACAAGTCAACATAAATGGCCCTCTCCCTAGAGAAGTAACAGTCAACAGTCAAACACACTCATTTTTAGCTAGCTGTAATTACTTTTTACAGAAATAATCTTAAAAAAATGAATAAGTATTAGTTTTACAACTATTTCAGTTCATAAAAAAACGTCAATTGAATTGAAAAATTATATATATATTAAATGATAATAATTATTTCTTTTAATTATTATGTACATGTAGAGAAAAGTGGAGCCAAGTTTATAAATAATATCTAGGTTATCCTGACTAATTGACTGACTGACTGACATAGAATCAACGCACAGCAAAATCTACCTAAGCCAGAGACTTACGGGAAAACATAGGAACAAACAAGGAAAAATAAAAATAGGAAAAATAGAGATAAATAGATAAAATGGAAAGTAAAAGGGGAAAAAAGTAGAAAAAAAGGATGAGATAAATAAAAAAGAAAGGAAAAAAGAAAAGTGGAGAAAAGGAAACAAATAGGAAAGAATAAAAGGGTAATAGGGGGAATAAGGAAAAATGGAACAAAAAACAATAGTTTTAAATAATTAGGAACAAAAATATGGGACATAAAAATACTGGTAGGAAAATAATTGGAGAACAAAGAAAGGTCCAAAAACTATAAGATTGAAAAAAACGATAAGCAAAAAATAAAATGGTTGTAAAAAATTTGGGGTATAAAACAATAGCTATAAAAAAAGGGGAAATTGAGCAATAAAACAAATTAAAAAAAATTGGGCCCAAAAATAACAGTTGTAAAAAAATGGGGGAAAAAAGGACATAAAATAATAGTTATAATGGGGCAAAAAATAAGTTGTAAAAAAGTGGGGGAAAAATTGAGGCTTAAAACAATAGTTGTGGTAAAAAGGGAGGTGAAAAAATGAGGCAAAAAACACAAGTTTGAAAAAATAAAAAAAAAATCAAAACTTTCCCGACGAGTATCTACGAATACTTTTTCAGATATTTAATGTTAATATTTCAAATTTTGACATTTTTTATTTTTGACAGGTGACAGTTGAAGAAATAATTTTTATTGTTCTGAATAATTTTTCAAATGCTTTCAAAGCGACATATTACGAGTCAATTTCCGGGACACATTGCATCTGTCATTTTCAATAGTGACACTTCCGTTTGATAGATGTACAAAAACTAATAGGTTCTTCCGACGGGTAATTCAAACCCATATACCAAATTTCAGCTCAATTGAATTAAGCGTGTGGCCTCTGTCGTGGAAGAATATACAGAGACAGACAGACAGACAGACAGACAGATATACAGGCAGACTTACATCTGGAAATGGTCTTAATCATCTCAGGATACCTTAAAATAAATATATCCATCTTTATCTCGAAATTTTTTTTAACCTTGTTCACAATACCTTCTCGGAGGTGGGTCGGGAAAGTAAATATGGGACGTAAAACAATAGATATATATACAAAGGAGGGAGAAAGTGGTGGAAAAAATAATAATTGTAAAAAAACAGTGGGGGAATACTGGAGTAAAAAATGAGTTTGAAAAAAACAAGGAAAAATGGAGCAAAAAATAATAGTTCCAAAATTGGGGCAACAAACAATAATTGTAAAAAAAAGAAAGGAAAATGAGGTAAAAAAAAGCTGAAAATTAGGAAAAAACAGTGTAGTCTAGGGAAAAATGGAAATGAGAGAAAAATAGAGAAAATGGGGAAACATATGAGAAAATAGTGAAAATATGGAAACCTAATAAAAAATAGGTAAAAAAAAAGAAAATAGGAAAAAATAAAGAATAATAGTGACAAAATGAAACGTCTACAATCAGATAATGGGACAGAATATCTTACTAGGAAGTGCTCTAAGTTTTTAGAAGAAAAAAAATTACTGTGATTCATACACCACAGCAACATGTTAGTGCTGAACGCAAAAACAAAAATCTTGTGGAAATGACCCAAAATCGATATTTAACAATGAAACTTACCGACAAGAAACCTGTTTTATCCACCTTGACATTTTTTGATCTAATACTTAACGAGCAACCAAATGAAGGAAAATTTGAAGAAAGAAGAAATTTTTATTCGATATTCTGAAGAAACAAAAGCATTTAGATCAAGTATTTGATGGAAAATATAGAAAGCTAATGGGTGAAAAGGATAGAAAAAAGCAAAATCATTTAAACAAAGACCTGGAATTGACTTCTACGAAATGTTGGAACCCATTCTATAAGTACAATCATGGTGATAGCAGCGGAAAATAATTTGAAATTTTACCAACTTGATGTAGTGATGGCATTACTTAAGGGAGATATAGAAGAAGACATTTATATGAAAATTTCAGATTTCTTAAAAGAAATTTTAGAAAAAAAATAATCCGACCAGAAGTAAAAATGTTCAGCAAGCAATACAAAAAAATGCTAGAGAATCTAAAAAATGGGGGAAATTCATGTCACATAAATAAAGCATATGGTCAATGACAAACTGGAAGGCAATGGTATAAAAATCTTTAATAAATTGGAATTCATCATGCGTTTATATTAACAGAGATTCTAAAAACATTATGATCCTAACAGTTTGGGTAGATGATATAATTTTGACTTCAAATAATGAAAAATGGGCTAAAAAACGAAACAAGAATTGACCACATTTTTTAAAGATGAAAGATCAAAGAAGATTACACTTTTGCTTGGGTATCGAATTCTTTCAAAACGAAAAAAGTGGTGGATAATGATGTGTAAAAGCATCAAAATACCTTTAGAAATAACTTACTAAAAAAAGCTAATTAATGGCTAGAGTAAGATTAGATACAGACTTAATAAAAGAGAAAATTGACAACTGACAGACGAAGACAAGGAAGAAGAAAAGAAACGAGAGATGTTAAGTTAAACTTAAATAACAAACGGAGTGATATTGTGGAAAGAATGTATCTGAAATGTTCTTTAATTCTAGTTTCAAGCCTCCTACATGATTGGTCGATATACAAAGATATAAAGATAAATGTCTTTAGGGTAATAAATTAAGTATATCCTGGCAAATCGTATTGCAATTTGTGCGCCCGTTGAGAAAGTGTCATTATATACACAATATTTAAGTCCTGTTTTAAATTTAAATGTCGAATTAAAACAACAAGAGTGATTAATTTCATTAACATGAAATTTTACTTTAAATTTTCTTGCAATTAGCGTTTTACATATAATAGAAATAAAAAATAATTTTAGTAAAGAAATATTAATAAATGAATAAAGTAAATAAATAAATTATAATACATATTGTTTTATTACACAATACGATAATGTTACCTGTCTATAAACTAATAAATATTTTATAATAATGAGAAAAAAACTCGAATGAGGCAAAACGAGTCATCGTAGCATTAGCGGCTTTACTAGTTAAATCGAAATAAAAACATCAAGTTAAGTAATCTAAGTGGTGTTCCATTAAACTCGCCATATCACGGGTGATATGATTATGTACACGCAATTCTAGTCAGAATGGTATAAACGGCACGGAAAATAAGTATTATCAACATTATTTGCCACCACCATATCGTTCTGTTACGTTTCACTTAATTTTATTGTATTAAAGTACTCATTCTACAAATAGTTGCTCGCATGTGAACTGTTTTGTTAAAATTGATTTTTAAACAGAAATCTACTTTATTTTGATTAATATAGAATATTTCATTGTTGCTATTTAGATTTATTCATTAAGACAGAAAAGGATTTTTTTTTCAGACACACATTTCAAATGTTTTTCTTGGGAAACAGACATAATGGAAGCCATATTTAATAATGATAGTGATACAGTATATAGATGTGTAAAAATTTAGAGACCGTATATTTTCAAAATTTCCTGACTAATAGTTCCTTCAAAGTATCAGCTAATAGGAAAATATCTAAACAAGATATCACATTTTAGGGACAAACTATACACAGGAGTGCAAAATGTTGTAGTGCAAAGTTTTAGAGCATAAAATTTCCTACAATTTTTATTTTACACTTTTTCCGGAATTTCCAAAAGTTGCGCTACGAGAGGGCGCGCAAAAAATGTTCATATAGGTTTTCCGTAGTTTTTCCAAATTTTGAGGATAAAAAATGCATTTTAGTGCAAAATTTTCTTCTACAAAGTTATAGAGAAAGTAATTTCCTTTAACTTTTATTTATAACATTTTTTCTAATTCCCCATGGTTTTGCCGCTAGAGGGCGAAAAATATACGCATTTAGGCTTTTTGCCTTTTTATTTTATTTTGAAGACAAATAATAGACTTTCAGTGCAAAATGTTCTAGAACAAAGTTCTAGAGCATAAAATTCCCTACAACTTTTGTATTAAACTTTTTCCAGAATTCCCAATTGTTTTTACCCATGATTTTAGGAGATCCTAATTGTAGCAGTGTGATATAAATATTGTGCGCATGCGCAGCTTATATCATTATCAGCATTGAAATATCAATTCGGCAGACATATTAACCATTGGCTTGCTATATAAAATTTGTTCCATAAATTAATGTAATGCATTTTGTAATTAAAATAATCCTATTCTCTACAGCTGACCCGGGAAAGTTCTGGGGTGACACAACCAATTTTTTGTTATATTTTACCTTTTTTTGTTTTTGTTACCTTTTTGCTATTTTGTCTTCTTTTGCCTTTTTTACATCTTTTCTTCTTTTTGAAATTTTTACAAACTATATTAAGAATTGTATGCTATTTTTGATTTTTGAATATTTTAACTCTTTTTTTATTATAGTTTTAATTTTTGTTGACATTTAGCAATTTTTTTGCCTTGTTTTGAAATAATTCATTACCTTTTTGCTATTTATAATAACTTGTTGCTATTTTTATTAACTTTTGACTTTTTTCATTTTATGTCATTTTTGCGTATTTTTGTTATATTTACCCATTTTTTTAGCAATTGCCGCTTTTGTGCCGTTAATTAGTTGTGGAAAAATTAATTTTGCCGCTCAATTTTTTTAATAAAAATTAAACATCTTGCTAATTTGATATCAAGTTAGCAAAACAACTGCGTAAATAATGACGATATAAAAAAATTTAAAGCATGAGTATTTGCCGCTTTTTTTGGCGCTCAATAGTTGTGAAAAGAAGATTGCTGGATTTTCGCTGAGACAAGAGTTGTACAAAAATTTTTCATATGCCTTGAATGATATATTTATTTATTCAAACATATATTCCGATTAAAAACAATTACTCATTTAAGTAAAATTTTTGAACACGTTGCACACCTCTTCCCCATACCGGTTTTGACAAAATTGATTATTAACTGTGAAACAATCAAAGGTTTATTTTCGTTTGGTAATTTTATTTATTTTTCTTCTGTTCACATGAACTAATATTAACAAAAAAATGGGGGAAAATCTCCAGCTTTTAGTTTTTTGATATCGTCATTATTTACGCAGTTGTCTTGATAACTTGATATCAAGTTAGCAAGACATTAAATTTTTAATTAAAAAAAAGAGCGACAAAATTTATTTTTAAACAACTAATTAATGGCAAAAAAGCGGCAAATTCTCCAGCTTTTAGTTTTTTGATATCGTCAATTTTTACGCAGTTGTCTTGCTAACTTGATATCAAGTTAGCAAGTTGATATCAAGTTAGCAATACGTTTAATTTTTAATAAAAAAAAAGAGCGGCAGAATTTATTTTTCCACAATACTAATTAATGGCAAAAAAGCGGCAAACTACTAACAAGATAACGTTTTAATTTTCCGCAGTTGTCTTATGCAAAGTTGATAGACGTGACTATTCATTACATTAATAATATGCTGTCGTATTCTTTTAATTTGCGTGATTTGAAAACCCTATGACGTCTTCGATCCATTATATTGGATATAATGCGCTAATTGGGTTAGATATTAGGACCTGCCGATGATAATTACCTTTTACCTCCCTGTGAAATCATATCAATCAAAAAGGAAATACGATTTAACTGGTGCACATGCAATCTGAATATTTTTTATACTTGTTTAGCGTGTTTCAGAAATGTATTTAAATTATAATTTCATTTTCAAATAGTTTCATGTTTAAAAAAAAACCCGTGCTATAATGACTTTTAAACCGGCACGATAACTAATGTAATTATATGCATATAAATTTATAGTGAGTTGTTAAATAATGATTTAATGCCAATATAATAATATTATTCAACAAACGTGTAATGTGTAATTCATTTGAATAGAAACAGGCCGTTAAATGTGAGTAAAATATTCGTTTTTCTACAACACAAGATATAGAACTGCGTGTTTAATTTAGTAACTTGTTGCATAAACACTTTGTCTGTCTGGTCAGTTTTTAATTAGAAATGAACGTCTTTTGTATGCCATCAACTATAAAAGAGGGTCATTGTATAATAATTTTAATATCCATCATAACCAAAGAATCGTTAAACCATTAATTTTGTCAATTATGTGAAAAACATCCCATTGATTTCTCTTATGGAAAAGGCTTTCGGCTAATTTTTTTAAAATTGTAGTATGCTGTAGATCTTGACGTTCTAAGTAAATGTCTCCATGGGCTCAACTCAATCCTATGACCAGAAATTGATGGTCAAAGTTCAATAATTGTGTATTTAGGTAATTTTGTTTTAATTTCAATTTTTAAGAAAACTGATCAGCTTATAACTTGATGTAAACTATATTGTACCCAGAATTTTTTTTTATATGTGTACAGGGTGTTTCAAACTCTTGAATTATTTCCTTTCTTTTTCATTCTGATTTTCTATATCTATTTTCTTGCTTTACTATTCTTTTGTCTTTGGTACAACCTTTTTATTTTGAAAAATTTTTCCTTTCCTTTCTTGTTTTCTAATGTGTATTTACTTTTAGGTTCTTTTAATTATAGTACAACCGTTTTTCCTTTCTAATTTGTCCTTTACTTTAGTCACTTTCAGTCCTTATTTACTCGCTTTTCGGTTCTTTTCTTTTGAAAATTCTTATATTTTTCTATAATTTCTTTGTAATTTATTTAAATTTTTTATTTGAATTTCTTTACCACTTCCTTTCTATTTGCATTTTTTCTTCATAACTTTACCATCTACCATAATCTGTTTCTTCCACTTGATATTATAATCATCTTTTTCATTTTCATTTGTACAGAAAAAAAACATAAATTCATAAAAATGAAAAATAAAACGAGACAGAATCGAAAAAATCTGAAAAAAAAAAATCAGAAAAAATCGGAAAAAATTATAAAAAAAAAACAAAAAACTGAAAAAAAAGAAAAAAATTGAGAATCAAATTAAAGAAAATTGGGAAAAAATGTGAAATAAAATTGAATAAACACAAGAAATCGAAAATTATCACAAAAAATCGTAAAACGATCAAAAAACCGCAACAAAATCACAAAGAAATGGCAAATTACCATAAAAAAATCAAAGGAATGAGAAAAAATGGTATGAAATTAGAAAACAAAAAAAAATAGAAAAAAACAGATCAATGAGAAAAAAATGAGGAAAAATTAGAAAAAATCGAAAAAAATCAGAAAAAAAAAACAGAAAAAAATCAGAAAAATCGAAAAACATCGCAAAAACCAAATAACAAGCAAAAAACCGGAAACAACTGTAAACATAAAAAAAAATAAAAAAATAAAAAAAAAAGATATTAATTGAAAAAACTAGCAAAGAAATCACAAAAAAATAAAAACAATTGCAATAATCAGAAGAAATGCGAAAAAATTAAAAAACAAAAGAAATAAATATAGAAAAAGTAAAACAGTACAGTGATAAAAAATTAGAAAAAATCGAAAAAATAACAAAAAAACAGAAAATAAAAACAAAAAAAGTAGAAAAAACGAAAAAACCACAAATAACAAAAAAAAAACAAAAAAATAGGAAAATGAGAAAAACTAGAACAAATAAAAAAAAACCTCTATATAAAATGATACATAAAAAAAGTTCTAAATAAAAAAAAAAGATAGAAAAAGACAGAGAGTAACAGAAAGAGACTAATGGAAATACAGAGTGTTCCATTTAAAATAATATAACTTTAGTTGCAGATCTTTTTATTGAGACAACCTGTATAGAACAAAATAATTTAAAATTTATTTTTTACACAATGTTACCTTTTTCCGACGCGTTTATAGTGCCCCGCCCTGTATATTACATTATATTATTTTAAATAGAGATTAACAATAATTATTTTTTAAACATTTTTCTAAGTTTGGTTGGAGTATTTATGTATCGATATTTGAAACTCTAAAGTAATCCGTTCTTTCCATATAAATGAGACATCCTGTATAATAATAGAAAACAGTGTTTATACGTTGTACTTATTTTTCTATTGGTGTTATTATTTTTTTTTAATTCGTTTTTCTTGTTTCTCAGAAATACAAATAAATTAAACTTTGATTTACCAAAACACTGTTAATTTTAACATTCTGTAGAGGCTACACCAGTAATAGCAGAAATTTAAACTTGACATTTTTTTTTTAATTTAAGTAACACAAACAACATATAAAATTTTCACCGAGGACCAATTTCTTAACATTGTGCGCGGAGTTCTTTGTTTTGTCATTCACCAAATTTGGGTATAAATCTATTTACCCATGAACCATTTTACACTCGGTATAGCACCATAATATCAATAATCATAAAATAATTTTTTTCGCAAAAAAAAATATTAAAAATAGTGTCCGGAATTTCCAAATTTAAAATCTGGTCACCTAATTAGAATCAGAAAGAAAATTTTTTTTTTATTTTTTGGAACTTTAAATTTTAACCTTTTTGGAGATTAGTTCTGAAATAATTATTTACTGATATATTTTTTGTAACTAACAAATAATTTTCACAAAAATAAAGACTTCTGGTACGTACTGAAAAAAATCATTATAATATAAATCAAATCTAGTTATTTATTTGGAAAAAAAATTAAAAAAAATTGTTTACTATACAAATCAGGTATAGATTTAGATAAAAATATCTTTTATTTAAGTACCTATGATGTCACTAAAATCCCATATTCACTCAAAATTAAAACCCGGCGGTCTTAACATCTGGCAACTAAGCAACTGTTATTGGAGGATAATAAACATTTAAATTTTTACGCAGAAAGTATATCCAGTCGCCATCTGTCGAACATTTAGTTAATTAATAGTTTGTGTTATGAAAATCCGTCTTAAGTGCTCATATTATAAACGTGCTTAAAAGAAAAAAATATTTTCCTATTTCCAAAGATAATTTTTAAAATATAATTTATTTAATCTAATTTTTAACAAGATAACATAATTTGATTTTAACAAACCATACACTTATATTTCCAATTAAATTGGCACAATATATATGTCAAAAATAATTAATGTTGGTTTGTAGTCATTAATATTTTAATTTCACTTACAAAGAATATATCAAAACAAGTTCCCTCTATTAATTCCATTAATTTGGCATTAGAAGCGCTTCATACAAAAGTTATTGTTACTTTGAGCTAAATTAAAGTTCATAACAAAATCGAAGGTCAAAGCTCTCTCTAACTTATTAAATTATTACTCTTTGACGTCCATTACATTAACTAGAAAATTAATCAGTTTCTGACAGATAATTAATCTGCTAAACGTACTAATTAGCAACTCTGTTAAGGTTTTATATAACAAGCTTAATAAGTTGTTGATTACTTCGGGGTACGGTATGTATATATACGATTTATATTCAACAGTTTATTGGGATGTAGAGATATTGATGGGAAATATTTTTTTTCTATATTTGTATTCTTATACAAAGTGTCTTTAATGAACTTAATTTTTAAACTGATTTAAAGCAATTTATATTTAGTAAATATTTGATTTACATAACATTTTTTGGCAAACAAGTAATAATTCATAAAGAATTATAATCTTCTGTTAAAAATAAATATTCGTGTTTTATAAATAAGTAAATAGATACAAAATAAAAATTCAGCACATTTCTCGTGCTATAAAACGCTAGAAATCAAATTATTAAATTTAAGCGTTGTACGAGAAATACACTCTATAAAATAGATGTGTAAATATAGAAAAAAAATTATGTATAAAAAAAGGCCAACAATATTGTTATTTTTTTAATATAGGCAAACAAAGATAATCGGTTGAAAGTAACATTTGTTATAAAATATAAAAGTAAGTAGGGTTGGTTGAATAAAAAGGATATGAATAGAATTTGGAAGTAAAATTAACAGATTTCCTTATTTGTAACATAAAAAAAAATATGTGATTCAAAAAGAAAATTTTAGTAATGCTATTAAAAGTAATATAAAATTAACTTTAAGCCATTTGAAGTTTAAAATTCATTATGACAGGTTGGATGACATTTCTGATCAGGTGAAATGATTTATCATTTGATATTGACTATTGACAGCTGTCAACTAACTGTGAAACAACATGTGATCATCAAAATTGATAAAATCCACATGTAAATGTATGTTTTTGAGGTTACTGAGTTCAAAACTGATGTTAAGAAATCGATGTTGACAGTTTACAGCTGTCAGATAACTGTCAAGCAACAAGCAATTTTCAAAATTGATAAAATCGACATGTAAATATATGTTTTTGAGGTTGTCGAATTCAAAAGTGATGTTAAAAAATCGATATTGACCGTTGACAGCTGTCAGATAATTGTCAAACAGCATGTAACACTCGAAACTGATAAAATTGACATATAAGCATATATCTATAAGGTTGCCTAATTCTAATCTGATTCCAAAAAGACGATTTTGACAGTTGAGTACTATCGGTAATTAAATATTTGACTGTGCATGATAATGTGTTAAGATAGATTATTGCTTGTTGATTGAAAGTTAATTGACAGCTGTCAACTGTCAATATCGTCTTTTTGACGTCAGTTTTTGAACTCAGCAACCTCAAAAACGTACATTTATATGTAGAATTTATCAATTTTGATTATTGCTTGTTGTTTGACAACTAGTTGACAGCTGTCAACTGTCAATATTATTATATTGGCATTGGATTTGAATGCAGCGATGTCGAAAACATAAGAGGGGACTTATACTGAACTTTCGAAGAGATGACCCTTTTTGTGCCCATTGAGACTTTTGTTCAGGATGCCGAACCGAACAATATATCTAAATTTCAGCCAATTTGATCGGGAGCCAATTCCCATAAAGTTTGTGCGGGGTTCTTTCGCTTCATGTTTGCTATATACGTTCGACGATATTTTTTCTACTTATTTTTTTAGTAAAAACTTATAGTAGCTCTTAGGTCCGCTTGCCATTATGCTAATTTCAGAACTGATTTTAGTACTAATATTATTGGGTTTACAAATTAGGTGCGCGCGACGAATTAGTACTGAAAATTAGAGCATGTTCTAATTTCTTGTACTAAAAACCATGAAATATCAACTAAAAGTGAGGTTATGCTTATGTTCTGTACTTAAATATATGGGGTCATAAATAAATAGAAAGTTTGATTGAGCTATATATGCAAAGCAAAGTATTACTTATTCGTAAAAAGTTTTTATATGAGAAAGGGTCTTTTATTAATAATTCTTCATCAACATATTTAATATTCCTTTGCCTAACCTTCTTCTCTCGATCCATTTTTTCTCCATATATACGCTTTTTTTTAAGAAGTGTATGATTTCTTTTCTTAATTGTTAGCATCATTATTAGAATTGAAGCTACTGCACATAATCTTAAAAAATTCTTGAAAATTGATTTTAAATAACTACTTGAAAAATCGTGGAAAATTTTTGATAAACACTTTCTTGATAACCTTAAAAATGAAAATCCTTGAAAAAATCTTTAAATATCTTTGGAAATTGCTTTAAAAATCCTACAAAATCCTTGAAAATTCCTTAAAGAAAAACTACGTCAAAAATCCAGAAATAATTCTTGAAAATTCTTGATAAAATTCACAAAACTTTTTTGATAATTTCAAAAATGAAAATCCTTGAAAAAATCTCAAAAAATTCTTGAAAATTGCTTTTAAAAAAACTGCTTGAAAAATCCTGGAAATATGATTTCTTTTCTTAATTGTTATTCTCATTATTACAATTAAAGCTAATGCACATAATTTTAGCTTTTTTTCGCCATCATTATATTTGTTGTGTTTCACTCTAAGTTACATTAGGTTATCACTACAAAATTGTTAGAGCGAATACCTATATACCAAATAAAATTAAGGTAGTTGCAAACAGAAACCCACATTTTTTGTACTAAAATCAGTACTGAAATTAGCATAATGGCAAGCGAACCTTGGAGATTCTGTAACTAATAAACTTAGGCAGAATATAAAAAGAAACAATAACAACCAGTTCCATAATCAAATTAAAGCTTCCTTTACCTTTAAAACTGTACTTTATAGTAACATTTTTGTTCCATAATCGATTATTAAAGGTAATTTTAAGCAAAATTCAACCTTGGTGTAAAGTCCCGAAATTGGTTAATTTTAGAGAAAAGATCAACTTTATGTTCTAATTCTAACCTTAAAAAATTTGACGTTTCTGTTTTTTCGTATATTCGCAGAGTAAACTCACGTCGACTTAATTAAATAAAAAACAGGAGTATAAATTTTTAAATCTATACACGCCGACCATTACCATACATGTTTCATCCTTATAGGAATCATCAGTAATACTTTGTCGGAATACATAGTATCAAAAACCAACTCTGTATACCCAACAACAAATCAAATAACAAACTCAGGATCAGCTCAAATAGAATATTAACGGTACCAATATAGATTTCTGAGCAATTCCAGTAGAGTCATACAATGTATTATTTTTTTTGCTGGTTCAGCCAACTTTTTTGTTACCTTAACACATAAACTTAAACAATTGATTATTTAATTAAGAACATTGATCCGAGCGTTTTCGTGCACTTTAATCGCATTGCATTATTAATAAACACAACAGATTTGCGATAAGAGCGGTAAATGTTAATTGCTTTTTTGCATGCACGCTTTTTTATTGGCCTTAAAAGTCTGTCGCTTGTTAAACAATGTACGGCGTAATCGACACAAATGCCTTATTAGTCAGAAATGAGAAAATAGAAGTTAGGTACACAAAAGTTCGCTTCCCGTATAATTTCCTTAAAAACTTTTATAAACTGTATCATTTAGGAATAACATTCATATACAAATGAGTTGTTTCTTTTTTACGAAAAGTCTTCATCAATCTTAATTAATTTAGAATACAAATTGTAATTCGGGGAAAATTAAAGGGACACGAAAATTTCGACTTCTTTCTTCTTTAATAATTAACTAACCAATTAATATTTTTTTTATATTTATTTTTTTTATTTTATTTTAATTTGACTTAAATTGCGATTAAACGTATTTCAATTATAACTATTAACCAAACAAATCACACCATAAATATTTCTGCAAGCAGATTTTTTTAACACAAATTTTTATCTAAGTATAATAACCGTTTTCACATTCATACCAAGCCTGGAAAAATTGGTTTAGATACGGCAAAAGATCTAAGATCAATAAGCCTAATGTCTTTTGCACTAAAGACATTAGAAAAACTGCTACTGGGGATGGCGTACTGGCTCGAGACCAATATGCCTACAGAAACTGCATTACAGTTTGTAAAAATACCATTAAAACGAGGGAAGTGCTACTGGTGGCCTTTCTGGAATATGCTAATATGTATCTTTAACGGAGAAGAAAAAGACAGCTCATGTGACCAGAGGTTGTCCTGCTATGGAATTTGGTAAAAGACTGCTGAAAATCCAACAAGAAAAAAGAAACAAATCACTGGAAAATCCAGATGACCACGTTAAGGAAAATTCAATATTAATATTAGGGAACGACTGCAGATAATGTTACATGTTTTTTCTCTGTGCCACCCTGTATTTTCATTATTCCTCTGCTCAGTATATTTTAATTTCAGACTCGCTTGATATCCCTTCTCAACATCTCCTTCTCTTCTTGGTATTACTATAAAATATCTTTCCCTTGTTAACAATTATCTCTCTTTACCTCTTCAGTCAAAACAATTGACTTATATACCGTCTGTGTCGCTTATTGAAAATTTCTTTTCTTCCCCTCGAACTATAGGGTAAGTTTTTATTATTTTATAATATATTTTTTTTGCCGGTATATTTTTCTTTATATTTACTTAAAAGTTCATATCTTATCCTTTATAACAATATAAATTATCTGATGTTTGTGGTGCTCTTTCAGTCGCGATTACAAAAACAGAATCTATTTTTATTTTTTTACAGTGTCCTAAAATTTAATTCACTTTGATTATTTTTATATTTCTTATTTTGATCTAAAAATTCATGTATTTTATATTAATATTATTCTTGTTTTATATTTTTTTTCAGCCACGGAATTTGGTAATTTATAAGATTTTTGTCTTATATTTACTTTATGTGAACATTTAGCGTTTTCTACAAGGAGTCCTTTTTTGGTACAAGTTTTTGGTACAACTTTATTTTTTTGAAACATGTTTTTTTTGGATAGAACATTTTCTTTTTGAAACAAGTTTTTGGTACAACTCTTTTTGGGACAACATGTTTTTAGACTGAACAAGTTTTTTAGAACGAACAAGATTTTTTTCCTTCCTGATATGACTTTTCCTACGTAGTCTTCTATGATAAAAACGAATTTTCTATCGAGAATCCTGTATAGTGACGACCGGACCGGTTACGGTCAATTTTCCGGTCCTCGGATGGATATAAATCTGTTTTAGGACCGTAGCGGACGAAAAAATATTTTTTCGTAATTTCTGACTACGCCAATCGTTTTTTTAGGCGAAAATACCGTATGACACGTACTTTTATATTTTTCAGATTTTTTTTTAGGAACTTCGATTTTTTCGCGTCTTTTCTCGACTTTGACTGAGAGAAAACGTCTTCTCTCCGTACTGCCGGGGCCTAATTTTTTTTTAAAGATATTGTTCGATTCAGAATGGATGCAGCTTTGTGTGGTAAAAAAATCAGGTCTATAGCTGATCGGATAAAAATTTGACGTCGCCATAAAGAGAAACAATTAAAACTGGCGATTTTTGGCATTTTTTCCATACATATATGGAAAAAAATGCGAATTTTGTCGGAAAATGGATTTTCTTGAAAATGACCTTAAAGACTAATTTTGGTATGCAGAAAACGAATCCGCCATCGGTTTTTTGCTCAGACGCTTCCTTTTCCCTTAAAATCACCCGAAATTAGGTATTCACTTACGATTTTTTGACCTCGATCGACTTGGGAATATCTCCAGACGTTAATAGTGACCGAAACTTTTTTTTTTCTTATTGTAGGAAATTTCCTCCTGAATCGATTGAGTACTTGTATAAAATCACTCGACCAGCGGTTCAGCCACGAGAACCCGTTAATAGGATCGATGCATTTTTTCTATACATTACCAAAAATCTATACGTCACTACAAAACGGTTTTAGGACCGTTGTGGACGAAAAATTTTTTTTTTCGTAATTTTTGACTAAGCCAATCATTTTGTTATTCGAAAATACCCTATATGACACGTACTTTTATATTCCTCCGATTTTTTCGCGATATCTCTTAAGTGTTATAAATTCCAAAAAATCTATTCGTTATTATAGAACGTCCAGATAAGATATTTCCTACGTAGTTTTCTATGATTAAAACGAATTTCTTATCGAGAATACTATATAGTGACGACCGGACCGGTTACAGTCAGTTTTCCGGTCCTCGGACGGATATAAATTAGTTTTAGGACCGTAGCGGACGAAAACATTTTTTTTCGTAATTTCTAACTACGCCAATCGTTTTTTAATGCCAGAAAACCCTAGGACACGTAGTTTTATATTTTTCCCATTTTTTTTAGGAACTTCGATTTTTTCGCGATATCTCTCAAGTGCTATAAATTAAAAAAATTTATTTATCACTATACAACGTCCCCGTATGACTTTTACTACGTAGTTTTTTATGATAAAAACGAATTTCTTATCGAGAATACTATATAGTGACGACCGGACCGGTTACAGTCAGTTTTCCGGTCTTCGGACGGATATAAATCTGTTTTAGGACCGAAGCGGACGAAAACATTTTTTTTCGTAATTTCTGACTATGGCAATCGTCTTTTTAGGCGAAAATACCCTATGACACGTACTTTCATATTTTTCCGATTTTTTTTAGGAACTTCGATTTTTTCGCGTCTAGCCGAATTCCAAAGTACTGACTTCCACCGAGAAAAAACATCGGCTCTCCAGACTGCCGATGTCTACATTTTTTTTAATGATATCGTTCGATTCAGAATTGATGAAGCTATGAGTGGTAAAAATTTCAGGTTCATAGCCTGTTAGAGGAAAATTTGGCGTCGCTCCAAACAGAAACCATAAAAACTGGTGATTTTTGGCATTTTTTCCATACATATACATGGAAAAAATTGCGAATTTCGTCGGAAAATGGATTTTCCTTAAAATGACCTTATAGACTAATTTTGGTATGCAGAAAACGAATCCGCCATCGGTTTTTTGCTCAGGCGCTCCCTTTTCCCTTAAAATCACTAAAAATTAGGTATTCGCTATTGGGAATTTTCTTGAGACGTTAATATCATGAATAAAAACAGCTAATTCATAAAAAATTGTTTTTTAGTTAAAATTATCCTTTTACTAAGTCATTTTTATCACTATACAATTCGATAACTAACTTATTAAATTATTATTTAACATATATATCTTAACCTTAATAATTTGGAACGATTCAAATGTTTAATTTAGTTAGACGGCCCTTAAATTGCATTTTATCTACTTTGGGCTTTTATTGGTATCATAATGCCCTAAATACCAAAGCATAACAAAGTATACCTTAAGTATTGATATCCTTTAAATTTCGTTCAAAAATAGCAAGCGACTTTAGGGAATTTCGTTAATAACTGACACACATATTTATAAAATTCGTTTTTCGTTGTTATCTTTTATCTGAGATTTACAACGAATGTAACCCTTAAAATAAATTTTGAAACAAAATCTTGACGAACGCTACCGAATAGACTCAAACAAGCAATTAAGCCTCCTTCATCCTATTTGTCAATTTCGTAAGCCAATCAAATATAATTCCCTGTCAAGTAAGTAGACGTCAAATTGGTGTGCTGTCAATACACGCGGATAAAAGTGAATAGGACTTCACTCTTCTGTGCGACAAGTCTATTTCTTGTTCCTTTTTTTCCAGAAAATATTAGGTTTAAAGTATTAGATAATAATGGAAAAATTCGGAGTAAATTTTTATTTACATTAGTTATGCAAATAAATTGTTTTTTTATAAAAAAAGAGTTATTTCTAATTACTATATTATTGGACGATAATATATTGATATTGACCTCCGGATATTTCAGATGTCCAATTTTTTTGATATTTTTATAATAACCAGGGACCCGGACCGGACCTTTCAGAACCGAAAACCGGACCGGAACTAAATTTTTTTCTCCGGACCCAAACGGTAACCGAATCCATATTTTGGTCCAAAATTTATTTTAGGTAACGAATCATAACCCTTTAAAAAATATCGGTTCTTTCTAAGTTTCTTGTATCAACGAATTTAATTTATAAAATAAATAAAGTTAAAAATTATGGAATTACTATATATTTTAAGTTAATTTTTTTTAACGTATGTCTCAGGTACGGATCCAGGAGCTTGAATTGGCGGGGGGAGGTGATTTTGGGTCAGTATTAATAAAAAAGGGGAAATCGGGCCAGGGAAATTATATTGCGTACTTTACAAAAATTGCTATATAGTTGTAAAAAGGGAGCAGTTTAATGAGTTTACCTGAAGTTTTTTAAAAATTTGTTATCTATTAGGAGGGGGCGATCGCCCCCACCCTTAAACTCTTGCTTGTGATTAATCAATTTGATTCAATGAATAATTTAATAATCTGCAATGGAATGAGCCAAGAATTGACGACGTCATTAAACTCCACATATACCTCATGTGCTTAGAACTGCATATAAAAAACTGTTTTATCGAAATATGTTTTGGACCGAAAAAAACTGGACCGGATCAAACCGGACCGCAATCATTTTTATAGAACCTGAACTGGACCGAAACCGAAATTTTTCTAATTATGTTGAACCCGAACCGGACCGGAATCCTTTATTTCATTTGTGTCCGTGTTCCCTGATAATAACGTCATACTTAAAAGACAAAAACGACCATAGTCGGAAAATATTGAATTTCTTTGGACCATTGTATTAGGTACCTGTTAAAATACGAAACTTTTTCCCCATTTAATCGATATTGCATTTATTGAGGTTTACAAGATCTCTGTATACGAAAATTAAATCCGGTCCACCCTGTAAACATGTTATATCAAAAGCCTTGTTTATGTCAAAAAATACCGTAATGCGTGCAAAGGTTTAATTTTTAGCTGATTCCTGTGTCATGTGGGTTTTAGTTATATAGATTGTCCTTTTTAAAACCAGTATTTATATAGAGGTAAGACGTTTTAAGTATTATAAATAATAATTATTATTTTCTACATATTTATATTATTAAATTATTCTTAATGAATATTTGTCTTTTATACTGATGGCCCTCCATTAAACCCATTAATCCTAATAAAAATTCATGATTTGTCTAAAGATTTTCAAGCTAGTCATTAAAATTATAAAGCCCCACTCTAATCGACGCGTTACTTAATTGATATTTAAATGCAACGCCTACCAATTTGTAAGTCTTGAAAAAACATTCTCTACAGGTAGATTAGTGGCTCTCGAAGGTGATGTATACAAATTTAAATCAATTATAATGAATTAAAGATAAATGGACTACCGTGATTATCAACAGATAATTTGAAATGCCAATGGGAGATGGCTATATCAAACCGATGAACCACTTAATGGATTCTGATCATCATCAACTATAAAAAAAAAAAACGGTGACTAGACGTAGAAGCCGCGTATACGTGACTTGTTTTATTAAGGTAGTAGCTTTTTAAATTAACAAAGAGTAGAGACGTTTAGTGTGTCAAGGAAATATTCTTTTTTTTTTTCAGCAACAGTATAATTTGTGATTTTTGGAAATTTAGTACGTCAAATCTTCTTCAATTAAAAAAATATTTGTATAAGTAGATATGGTAATAGTATATACTAATGACAATATCTCAATTATATAATTTTTTTTGTTTATCTTGTATATTCTTCTTCTTTTTGCTTTTGCTTCTAAACATGTATACAAATTTTCTAAACTTCTAATTTCATTTAGTACCCAATAACCAATTCTTACTTGATTTCTATTTATTGCTTTTCCTACATAACCCAATTTTTCCCAGTGATATTAGAGATATCAAAATTAAAAAAAACTGTTTCATTTTGTTTCAAAATCCCTGCAATTTGAAAATAGTTTCATATATATTGTAATGAAATACTCTGTATGAGTGTTTTTTTATAGCTTAATTGTTATTTAATTGTTAAAGAAAGGTTTGATAGTATAATAGTCGGAGTATGTAAACTCAGGACTAAATCCCTTTATGACATGTAATCTGAGGACCATTTGAAACAGGGATTAATAATCCGACATCTAATATGAGGACCAAATAAAAGCAGATAAAAATTATAAAATTTCCAAAAATTTCAATTTTCTTGAAATTATTATAATGTTTTAATAGTTAAAATGGTCTTTAAGCTTACCTTACAAAGATATTTTTTGGGTATATATTTGAAAAGAATTTAATGAAAAAGAAGCAGTTTGTGAAAATAATTGATGAGAATATTTAATAAATTAAATTGACATTTCATTATGTTAATTGCACTGTGAATTTTAAAACCTTTAAGTATTAGCATAATTCAATTTTTTAAAAAATTGATATTTTAAAGAATTTATTGAGAGTAATTGGCGTATAAAATATTCAAAATCAATATTTGTGAAACATAAAGAATCTTATTCTTATTATTATTATTACCATATCTTTATTATCATGTGAATGATTATTATTTGAATAATAATTCACAGAAAAAGAATAAATTTGGGAAAGTGTATTAAAAGAAATTTTTGCTGTATAATTAATATGTAAATGGCAAGATAGTCAAAAGTGATAAAAAAAAAAATTGTGAATCGAGCAAAAAATAAATTATTTTGTAGGATGAGAGGACAGTTGAAAAAATAATAATAAACAGATTTATTAACTTTGGAAAGTTGATTTTTAATTTAAAATTGAAATGTAATGATTGGATTATTAAATGAGATAAAATAATTTATATAACCAGGTGAAATCTATTACATAATAGTAAAATTAAAATAAAAAGGATGGAAACTTATAAAAGAAGAAATAGACAAAGAACAAATAACTATTGAAAGACAACTAAAAAATCAATAAGAATACGTAAAGAAGAGTATATATAAAGTTATAGAAATTAAGAAACGGAGACCAGGAAGAGAAGAGAAAGTATTGTGAGCGAGCTAAAAAAAATTTCGAGATAAAGATAGAAATATCCATTTTGAGGTTACCTGAGATGATCAAGACCATTTCCAGATAGAAGTTTGTATGTCTGTGTGTGTGTGTATTTTTCCACGATAGAGGTCACACGTTTAATCCGATTGGGCTGAAATTTGGTATATGGGTTTAGGTTACCCGTCGGAAGAACCCGTTAGTTTTTGTATAACATCTGTCAAACGTGAGTGTCACTATCAAAAAATGACAGAAGCAATATGTCACGGAATTTGACTTGCAATATGTTATTTAAAAGCCCTTTAAAAACTCTATTCGAAACAGTCAAAATTATTTCTTCAATTGTCACCTGTCAAAAATAAAAAAATATTAAATATCTAAAAAAGCATATACGGGTGGATACTCGTCGGGAAAATTTTGGAGCGACACGACCAGTTTTTTAAAATTTTTATAGATTTTTTATCAAAACTTTTGAAATTTTTACAAAATCTTGAAATTTTCACATTTTTAAAATTTTTCAAAAATTTACACATTTTTCATTGAAATTTTTAAATGTTTATCAAAGTTCCTGAAATTTTTGAAATCTAGATTTTTGAATTTTTTGAAAAATTTAGAAATTTTTCAAAGAAATTTTTTTTGAATTTCCTGAAATTTTTGATCTCGGTTCTTGAAATTTTTGAAAAATTGACAAAATCTGGAACTCTTTACATGGTTTTAAAATCTTTTTAGAATTTTTACAAAATTTTGAATTTTTTATGTATTTTTAAAATTTTTGAAATATTTAGAGCTTTTTGCTTAAAAAGTTTAAATTTCTATCAAATTTTTTGAAATTTATGATCACAGATCTTGAAAATTTTGAAATTTTTAAAAAATCTGAAAATTTGTACACGTTTTTAAAATTCTTGAAATATTTGGATTTTTTATTGAAATTTTTTAAATTTTTATTATAGTTCCTGAATTTTTTTATTAAACTTCTTGAAATTTTTGAAATCTAGATTTTTTATTGAAATTTTTGAAAAATTTAGAAATTTTTTAAATTTTGATCAAATTTCCTCAAATTTTTGATCTCAACTTGAAATTTTTGAAAAATTGACAAAATCTGGAATTTTTTACATTTTTTTAAAATCTTTGTAGAATTTTTATTGAACATTGACATTTTTACAAAATTTTTAATTTTTTATGTATTTTTAAAATTTTTGAAATATTTATACATTGGTGATTGAAGTTTTTTAAATTTTTGTCAAAATTCCTGAAAGATTTTATCAAAGTTCTTGAAATTTTTGAAATCTTTACAAAATCTGGAACTTTTTAGAAAGTTAAAAAAGAATTTCGAGATAAAGATGGAAATATCCATTTTTAGGTTACCTGAAATGATTAAGATTATTTTTAGATGAAAGTCTGTCTGTCTGTATTCTTCCACGATAGAGGTCACACGTTTGGGTTATCCGTAGGAAGAACCGATTAGTTTTTATATGACATCTGTCAAACGGAAGTGCAACTGTCAAAAATGACCAAAGCAATATGTCACAAAATTTGACTTGCAATATATCATTCTAAAGCCCCTAAAAAACTTTATTCAGAATAGTAAAAATAATTTCCCTAACTGTCACCTGTCAAAAATAAAAAAATGTAAAAATTTGAAACTTTAACATTAAATATCTGAAAAAGTGTGGATACTCGTTGGGAAAGTTTTGGGGCGACACAATCGATTTTTTTTTTCAAAATTATATATCATTTAAACTCTTGCTATAACTTTTTGTGAGTTAATGAGCAATAAAATTCTTATTATTATTATTAATATTTATAGTAATAGTAATTATAATATAGTAATTTATTCACATCAAACAATAATACAAATAAAATATTGTTACATAATTAAATAGTTAGTGAATTTACGAGGTATAAATGTGTCTATGTTATGTAAAACACAATTTTAATAAAACAAAGGTAAGAAAATAATTTTTACACCGCGGGAAGTGAAACTAGTACTTTAGTCCCGCATACTAATTTGGCATAGTATTTATGAATTATATTAATAAACATACTAATTTGGTGGATTATTTAAAAATAATTTCAATAAATATACTAATTTGGTGAAGGATTTATGAATAATAATCTGGCGGAGTATATAAAATTACTATTAATAAACTATTAATTTGGTTGTCAGAGTATTAAACAATAATATTAAAAAATGACTAATTTGGTAGAATATTTAAAAATAATGTTAATAAACTATTAATTTGGTTGGCATAGTATTTAGGAATTATACAATGTGTCCGTAAAGTATGGAACAAATTCATTTTTAGCTAAACAGGCCATTTTAAGAAATAATCCTTAAACACGTCGATTTTTGATTTTAATTTTAATTTTAAAATAATAATCTAATATACAGGGTGAATTACTTTCGAGTAATGAAGTCACCGTCATTTTTTTTAAATGGAATACCCCCATTTTGTTTCAATTTTCGGATTACTCTAACTGAGCTGATTCCAAAAATGTATCACATGTTGATTGCAATTAGTACAGGGTGGACAAAAATACAATAGTTTTGTGTGTAAATTAACGCCTAACATTCTTTATTAGTTAAATTAACAATATTATCAAAAATACTTATTTTCTAGCGGACAGAATATGATGAAATATATACATGACTTTATAAATGTTCGAACTGCAGCCCTTGCTGTATTTGAGAGTAACCCAAACGGTGTACAAATTCTTGTTGAACCTTGTTTATTGTGTCTTGAGACATATTGTTTATTGCTGTCCGAATTCTCTCTTTTAATTCTTGATACACAACATTCTTCAGATGGCCCCACATAAAATAATCCAAAGGATTGAAATCTGGTGACCTGGTAAAGTAGGTACGAGATACCCCCTTAAAAACTTAAGGTACTTTGCCCCGTTTAAATTACCTTCGATAAAGTAGGGTCCGATGATTCTATTTCTTACAATTCCAGACCATACATTTACCTTTTGCGGGTATTGTATATGATGCTCACGCATCCAGTGGGGGTTTTCTTTTGCCCAGTATTTACAATTCTGACGGTTGACCTCGCCATTTAACGTGAAAGTGGCCTCATCAGAAAAAATAATGTTTTGTCTCAAGAGAGGATCTCGGTGACATTTATCCATCATTTCTTCGCAAAATTGGATTCTTCTATTGGGATCATCTTCGTTTAATTCCTGCACAAGTTTGATTTTATATGGATTTCATTTTTCAATCTTTAATAGTTTGTGTATCGTTGTTTTGCTAACACCGATATAGAGACTAACTTTACGCACATAATTGTGCGCATCTTCTTTAAAACTAAGTAAAACATCTAATGCTGTATCAGCATTTGCAGAGGGACGACCTGATTTGCATTTTCAACCGTACCAGTTTCTCGAAATTTCTTTTCTATCTTATTGACTGTTGAACGCGTTATAGGTCTTTCTGGATATTTATCATTAAACAAATTGCACACTTCCATCTGAGTTCGCGATCTGTCTCCATACCCAATCATCATAAGTATTTCAATTTTTTGTTTTACACTTAACTCCATTTCTACTTCAAATTAAATCTGAGCAATAATTAAAACATTCACGAATACCCAAAATATTATAGTACTAAACTGTCACTGAACATCAATAAATTACTAAACAAATAATGACATTTCACAAAAAACTAGACGACTATGTTGATAAGAAATAATTTCTCGTTACACGCGTTACTTTATGAGCACACACAAAACTATTGTATTTTTGTCCACCCTGTACCAATTGGAATCAACATGTGATACATTTTTGGAATCAGCTCAGTTAGAGTAATCCGAAAATTAAAACAAAATGGGGGTGTTCCATTTAAAAAAAATGACGGTGACTTCATTACTCGAAAGTAATTCACCTTGTATATTAGATTATTATTTTAAAATACGGTAAATTAAAATCAAAAATCGACGTGTTTAAGGATTATTTCTTAAAATGGCCTGTTTAGCTAAAAATGAATTTGTTCCATACTTTACGGACACACTGTATTAATAAACATACAAAGGCGGATTATTTAAGAATAATATTATTAAAATTTGGTGGAGTACTTAAGAATAATAAATAATTTGGTGAAGTAACATTAATTACATCGGCTGAGTAGGATTTAGAGGAATAATTTAAATACTCTTACCAGCACTTTCACCATTTCCAGGAGTTTGCGACCTCTCCAACATCTCTCCGTCTTCTTTCCTGACGAGTCCGAGAATATTATCAATAGTATGCCTGGGTCCCGTAAGCGGACTAGCGACCATTCTTATAGGTTTAACGTCCAGCCCGTAGCCAAGAATACTTGTAGTATCTTCACAACGGTCTGAATCCATCGCGCGCTTTCAACCGACTGAAGTTGGCACTTACTCATCACAAAGAATGGGAGGCGGTCGAAAAGGCGTGGTAAATGTGCTACGGCCAATAAAAGTTGTCGAATATCCATCATGGAGTCGACAAGAGTAGACGGAGAGAGGCTGCCGGAGCGCTAATGAGCTTTGTACAGTAGATTTTATGGTGTAAAAGCTTCAAATTGGTGTCAATAGTCAAGAATTAAGTTGAGTAAAGTCCTATTGCTACTTGTCTTTGAGTGAGGTTAACCCATGAAAATGCATTTATTAACTCGTTCTCTCAATTTCAGAGATTTATGCCCTTTGGGGATAAATTGTTTGTTGATGCGGGTGGTTTTAGACTATGGATTAATTAGCTTGACCAGAATGCGTACATACGAACATGTGTGTTGGGTGTACCTAATTCGGGTAACTATGTACACATCAACTGCACAGGCGTATCTAAGTAAATGTACAAAAACTTCAATTAGCATAACATACACTAAAATTCTTTCTAAAAGATTTATTATCTTCTGCAAAGATTTAACAAATCAGACAAATAATTTATTCAACAACTAAACATCACAAACATTTAATAAAACTAATAATGCAATTAATAAAGAACGTAAAAGTTACAAACATACTGTATGTGCCCCTACTCTCTTTTTTGTGTTTTTGCAATTTTTTTTTAATTTTTGCCAATTTATTTCGAGTTTTTGCGATTTTTTTGCAATTTATGCAATTGTTGTAAGATTTTTTTGTGATTTTTTTTGCAATATTTTTAGCCATTTTTTGTGTTTTCGATTTTTCAATTTTTCATAATGTGTCATGATTTTTTCTTTCAATTTTTTTCTGATACTTTCCATTTTTTTCGGATTTTTTTTTGCATTTTTGCAGTTTTTTACGATCTTTTTTGGTTTGTTTCTGTATATTTGAATTTTTTCCGATTGTTCTTTGTTTCCCAATTAATGCAATTTTTGACATTTTGCTAGATTTTTTTGTGATTTTTTTACAATATTTTTAGCCATTTTCTATGTTTTTGATTTTTCAATTTTTTAAAATGTGTCATGATTTTTTTTTCAATTTTTATTCTGATACTTTCCATTTTTTTCGGATTTTTTTTTGCGTTTTTTTCGTTATTTTTGTTTATTTTAATTTGTCCCGATTGTTTTTTGCTTCCCAATTTATGCAATTTTTGACATTTTGTAAGATTTTTTTGTGATTTTTTTGCAATATATTTAGCCATTTTTTATGTTTTTGATTTTTCAATTTTTCAAAATGTGTCATGATTTTTTTTTCAATTTTTTTTCTGATACTTTCCATTTTTTTCGGATTTTTTTCGTGTTTTTGCAGATTTTTACGATTTTATTCGTTATTTCTGTATATTTTAATTTTTTCCGATTGTTTTTTGTTTCCCAATGATGTTCGATTGTTCGCAATTTATGTAATTTTTGACATTTTGTAAGAATTTTTTTTGATTTTTTGCAATTTTTTTGCCATTTTTTTGCCACTTTTTGTGTTTTCGATTTTTCAATTTTTCACAATGTTTCCTGATTTTTTTCTTAATTTTTTTTTCTGATGTTTTTCTTTTTTACGGGTTTTTGCGATTTTCTCGTTGTTTTTGTATATTTTAATTTTTTCCGATTGTTTTTTGTTTCCTGATTATTTTCGATTTTTTGTGAGTTTTTGCCATTTTCGCGAGTTTCTGCGTTTTTTTGATATTTTTGTGATATTTTTCAATTTTTCTTATTTTTTCATTTTTCTCCTTTAATTCTTTCATTTCTGCCATGTTTTAATTATTTTCAAGTGTTTCCTGCTTTCTTTTATTTTTCCGATTATTTCCCATTTTTTGAGATTTTTTTGGGTTTGTTGTTCAGTTTTTTGCCATGTTTTGCGGGTTTTTGACATTTTGGCGATATTTTGCAATTTTTTCTTGTCTTTTTGTTTTTCTTCTCTATTTTTTTTTGATTTTTTCCATTTGTAATCAATTTCAAATGTGATTATTTGCGATTTTATGCCATTTTTGCGATTTTTTCCGATTATTTGCTATTTTTTTGTGTTTTTTGCACAGTTGTTTGAGATTTTTGTGTTTTTGCAAATTTTTGACGTTTTGTGCGATTTTTTAATTTTAATTTTTGAAACGATTTTTCTAACATAGCTGTCAGAATGTTTTCGATAATGTCCTTAATGTTATTTTTTATATCTGAATAATTTTTTTATAAAATTCAGTATTTCTTGAAATTTCGAATATCTTTGTTGACAGGAAAGCAGATATCAAACTATACATTTTTTAAAAGATGATTAATCGCTCTTTTAAATTCCATCAAAATATACAGAGTGTTCCATTTAAAATAACACATATTTTTCCCATTTATTTTGACCAAAATTAGTAGATCAACCTTTATTGACGGGATAAAATGTAAACAAACTTCATAAAAAAACTTTTGGTTAAAAGAAAACAATTAGTGAAAACCCGATTTATTTAGAGCAATTAATACAGCAAATACATTTAGAATCGATCACTCTTATTTGGAATACCCTGTACATTAGTTGTGTAAATTTTACTCTCGCTGTCTTGTCAGTTGTCTTATAAGTCATATTCCATTTGTGTGTTATTGTGGAATTTTTTTAAACTTCTAAAATATATTTAACTGAGATTTGCACCATTAGATAATATAAAATTCTAAATTTAAAATGTATTTTAGTTTCTTGGAATTTAAAATTGTATTTATTATAGCCAAAATAAAGAAAAATTTTATTTTTTTTAAATTTTGATTCATCAATAAATATAAAATAAATGAAAAAAGTAAATAGCATATCCGAAAAAAAACCAAAAGTACCATGTGTATAAATTATTTCATAATTTTAACATGGTATTTGTAAAAGTTATAGCAGGAACTGTAAAAAGTTAAAACAATACATGAATTTTTGACAGAATGATTTTTTTTTGTTTTTTAAACTAACTTGATTAATGCATTTTAATCCATATAAAACCTAAAAAAAGGTCTGTTTCCGATTTTGAACAAAATTGAATAAGATATTAATTATTTATTGATTTTTAAATTATTCATTTTTAAGGTTAATATTAATATTAAAAATTTAAAAAAAATAATCTTAAATTTGTAGTAAAAAACTCTATAATTGCAATTTTTTTTTAAATTTTATTCAAAAAATTGTAGAATTCATAATTTTTTTTTTGTAATTTAATATATTTAAAAAAAAAACTTGAATAACTTTAAAAATATTAAAATGGGATTCATACCATTGGATAGGTAATATAAAACTATAAATTTAAAAAATATTTTAGTCTCTTCGAATTTAACATTGTAATTATTATAATCAAAATAAAAATAATTAAATTTTTTGTCCTTTTGTTCTATTGAAAATAGTAAAACACATGAAAAAATAAATAGTACATCCGAAAGGGATTAAAAAGTTTATTATGTGTGAAATATTTCATAATTTTAAAATAATACTTGTAGAAATTATACAAAAGAATAAAAAGTTAAAAAAAATTTTTATAAAAAATTTCTACCATTAATTTTTCGATTAAACAAATTAATTTTTTTCCGCAAAACGTTGATATTTCATGAACTATTCAAGTCTAAAATTCCGGTTAAATCGGTAAATTTAAAGGACATACATTTCATCAAAATTTGAAGTATATTGAAATTTTTGTAGACATAAAAAACTCAAAAAATTCAAAAATACTGTTTTTCGTCAAAATCTCAGGAAATATATGTTGAAAATTAATTTAAAACAAAATTGTAGATTTATTTATTAGCAACAATTTTGCTCTAGACTATTTTTTCTAGAACCAGTTTTTTATCCTTAAAATTCACCACCCTGCGAAACCGCTACATGTGTAGGGGAGCATTTTTTTCTTCTTTTTGTAATCATTTTTAACAATGATTCTCGTTGTATAGAAAATTTTTCGGTGTTTTGGCTTTAAAAAGTCAGATTGGCCCTTAGCTAATAAAATATTTTAATTAATATAATTTAGTATAAAAAAATAATACCATAATTCTTAGATACTTTTATAAACCTCTGTTATATTCTTATTTAAGTACTTTATAAATAAAAAGCAGATTACCACTGAAAATTTTACCACATTATCAGATTCTCTTTTATTATTGACCACATATTGTCCGAGAGTGTTATATTGTTAAAATACTTGAACAGCATGTCTTCCTTTATTCATCCCCCATTATGTGTACAAATCCCCTGTTTTCATAAACACGTTTCAGTCTCTAGAACATGTGCTGAGAAAATCCATTCACACCTCGAACTATTATGACAGTTTTAAACCCATGACAAAAATGTAACAAACTAATAGGGCATGTAATATTTGTAGTGGAGAAATTTCACAAAAACCCCCAAATCTTTAATTCTTTGTGGTGACTTGAAAAGAGCACTATGAATAGAAAACGGAACTGCTTTATATGTCGGAATATAACATTTCAAAGAGATTCTTTCTTCTGTATATTTACAGTATCTCTTGCGGATCTTACATACTAACAAGTATCAAAAGACAACTGAGATATTTTCTATTGAAGTTTCGAGGCGTAGGTCATTGTTATAGAAGTTTATTTGTTGGTTTAAGGGCTTTTCGAGAGAAAAGTGGCCCGTGTCTGGATTATTTACCTAAATATTCAGTAGCTTCTCACAAATTTTATTACTTGAAGTAGATTATAATGTATACAAGATGGGATTAGTATTTTAACATATTAATATTTTATAATATTGGAATAATACAGGGTGTTCCCAGGAGTTTGTACCCAAAACTTGGGAGATTATAGAGGAGCTAAAATTAATGATACTACTCTTACGTCATTCGTTAATGAATTATAGGGCTTCAAAGTTAAAAATTAAAAATGGTTTTTTATTTATAATTATTAAACTACTTATTTGAAATAAATAAAAAAATAACCATTTATAAACACCATCAGTTCCCAAGTTATAAACAAATCTGCACTACCGTTGTAAAGTCAGGTACGGACTAAGTTCAATAGTTAATGAAGCACATTTTTGTTATCTATTATTTTTTCACTTCTAAATATGACAATTAAATTCCACAAACATCTTTAAAACAAAAACATCCTCTTGTGATAACTCGATAAAATTAACGGTTTGAGAGATATTTGCAATTTTATGTGGCAGTGCACATCAATTGCGCTTTCACCATTTTTTAAAAAATACGATTAAAGCAAACGTCATAAAATTTATAAAAAGTGTAGAAGTTTGTTATTCCAAATATAGACTGTCCTGATTTATTAATAATTTAATAATAATACGAGATGTTTCCTTTAATTGTATATAAGTATTTTTTTTAAAAAATGGTGAACGCGCTATTGATGTGCAGTGCCACATAAAATTGCATATATCTCTTAAATCGTTAATTTTATCAAGTTATCACAAGAGGACATTTTTCTTTTAAAGATGTTTGTGGAATTTACCTGTCATATTTAGAAGTGAAAAAAATGATAGATAAAAACAATTGCCTCATTAACCATTGAACTTAGTCCGTACCTGATTTCACAAGGGTAGTGCAGATTTGTTTATAACGATATTAAGTGCGCATTTATGGTGTTCATAAATGGTTAATTTTTGATTTATTTCAAATAAGTAGTTTAATAATTATAAATAAAAAACCATTTTTAATTTTTATGGAGCAATATAATTCGTTAACGAAGGGCGTAAGGGACAAATTTTAGCCCCCCTATCATCTGTCAAGTTTTGGGTATGATCTCCCGGAATACCCTGTATATAATATAAAAAAAAACATTTTTTATTTTGTACATATATTATATTATGTTTTTGAACTAAGTAATAAGTTATATTTTAGTATAATAATATAATTTTAAAATAATATCGAATATATAAAAAAAATATCAAAAACTCGAATATTAGTCTCAATTATATCGATTCTTATTTTAAAATAAAATTGATGCAAACATATTTAAGAAGGTTATGGTTGACATAAATAATGTAAATAAATAGATAGGATATTATTGTTGTCATTTGTAAAAGCAATGTTTAATTTTTTGTAAAATAAAGCCTTTAATTAAGGTTCTAATACTTTTTATTTCGAAAATTTATTTGGCATAATACGTATCAGCAAGATTCGCATTCTATACGACCTCAAGAAAATAAATAAATTGTTAAGACTGGCGGAATTATTTGAAAATTTTTTAACTGAAAACTGCCCGAGTTCGCAATAAACATTTTACAAAAAATATATGTAAAGCCAAAGAATTAAATCCATGCGCGAACATATTATAGCGGCATCTGCAAAAAAAATTATTTAAGGTCAAAGTTCGCAAAAATGGGTTTTATCATAAAAATAGATTAAACATAAATTGTAGATAATGCAATTATCTATAAAAAATTGTCGGCACTTTTTTCCCTAAGAATCAAAATATCTGAAATATAGCGATTCAAAATGTTGAAGAAGTTGTGTTTTTCATTATATACATGTCAATTCCATTTATATACAGGGTGTTCCGATATTCGACCGACAACGCTTTACAGGTGATAGCCCTTGACAAATGATGAAAAATGAGTTAGGTACATAAGCCCCTAAGATTCTTACTTTATGAGATACAGTTGGTTAAAGTTGAAAAATTAAAATTATTTTTTTGCGATATTTCACCTAGAGTTTAAAATTTTTTGTTCAAACTTGGCAGTCGATTTACTTTTAAGATGATTGAGAATTTAACAAAAAATATGCATCTAGTGGCGCAAAATAATGGGTAGTGGTAACTTCAGCCCACCTATTTTTTACGATACTGTATAAATCGATTTTTTTTTTCATTTTATTTAAATGTGTGGTTATTTATGTTACTAAAAGTTATTAACTTTTATTGCGTTAAAATCAACAATTTTGGAGATATTTGACTTTGAAGAGAAGTCTACAATTCGTTTGTTCTATCATTGACGTTAAATCTGGATTTGTTCATTTATAAATACAAATATTTAGAAAATAGTTTATCATTGGACAGAAATTTTGGAAAAAATTATATCTTAAATATACAGGACCATATTCTATTATTTGACAGGAAATTTCACCACTTGCATGTTTTTTGATTGGCATAAATACATATTTTAACGAAACAAAATTTTATTATAGTTAGTGAGAAATAAAAATACAAAAAACTGTTAACATATTCAATTTATACTACTGTTTAGTTTTCTATTTTTTTCGTTTTCTAATTTTTTATAATTTTTTTTATTTGCGATTTTATGTTTTTGTGATTTTGTTGTTTTTTTTGTGATTGCTTTGCGGTTTTTTGTGATATTTTTCGATTTATTGCGTTTTTTTTCTCGTTTTTTTTTTGCGATTTTTAGCGTTTTATTTTTTTCGGTTATTTGATTTTTTCATTTTTTGGGTATTTTACAATTTTATTTTTCATTTTTTTCCCAATATTTTCTAATTTCTCTCTCATTTTTTTTCTAATTTTTTTTTTAATTTTTTCCAATTACCTATTTCTGTTTTTTTTTCAAATTTTTTCGATTTCCTAATTTTTTTTTATGACACCATTAAACTCGCCTAGCCAAAAACTACTGACCCATAATCTGATATATAAATGTTATACGTATCTTTTTTTTTTAATATTTCTATTTAAATCTATACCTGATTTGTATAGTAAACATTTTTTTTTTAAATTTGTTCTCCAAATAAATAACCTCGGTTTGATTTATATTATAATGATTTTTTTCAGTACCAGAAGTCTTTACTTTTGTCGAAATTATTTGTTAGATACAAAAATTTTATCAGGAAATGTTTAATTCAGAACTAATCCCCAAAAAGGGTTAAAATTAAAAGATCTAAAAAATATAATTAAAATTTTTTGTTTTAAAACTAATTATTTACTTTCCCAATTTTTCAATTTTTTTCTGATTTTAATTAGTTGACCTGATTTTTAAAATTCGAAATTTAGGACGATATTTTTAATATTTTTTTTTTGCAAAAACATTATTTTATTATTATTATTATTATTATGGTGGTATACCGAGTGTAAATAGTGTTCATGGGTAAATAGATTTGTATCAACTTTGGTCGATGACAAAACAAAGAACCCCGCACACAATGTTAAGAAATTGGCCCTCGGTGGATGTAATGAAAATTTTATATGTTGTTTGCAACTAATAAAAACAGTTTAATACTATTATACAGGATGTCTCATTTATATGGAAAGAACAGATTACTTTAGAATTTCAAATATCGATATATAAATACACCAACCAAAATTAGAAAAATGTTTAAAAATAATTATATTTGGTCAATCTCTATTTAAAACCGTATAATGAAATATACAGGACTGAGCACCATAAATACGTCACGTTGGTCTTTATATGAAAAACAGTAAGATTTTGTAAAAAATGTTATTATACAGGTTGTCTCAATAAAAAATCTGCACCATAGTTATATTATTTTAAATGGAACACTGCATTTTTCCTTCCCTCTCTTTCTTTTACTCTCTGTCTTTTTCTACAGTATGAATTTTTTCTTATTTATAATTTTTTTTAATCATTTGTATTTAGTGTATAGAGAGAAGTTTTTTTGTTTTTTCAAGTTTTTTCTCATTTTTTGTTTTTTTTGTGGTTTTTTCGATTTTTTTCTACTTTTGGTTTTTTTTCTGTTGTTTTTATTGTGAATTTTTCCTCATTCCTCATATATTCTTTTTCTATTTTTTTCTTTCGTTTTTTAATTTTTTCGCATTTCTTCTAATTCTTCTGATTTTTTGCAATTATTTACGTCTTTTTTCTGATTTCTTTGCAATTTTTTTGCAATTTATTGCATTTTTTTATGGTTACAGTTGTTTCCGGTTTTTTGGTTGTTCTTTTGCGATGATTTTCGATTTTTCTCGCTATTTTTTCAATTTTCTGAATTTTTTCGATTTTTTCTAATTATTCCTCATTTTTTTTCTCATTTTTTTGTGATTTTGTTGCTTTTTATTTGCAATTGCTTTGCGATTTCTAGCGTTTTTTTTTTCGTTTTTTGCGATTTTTTGCCTTTTATTTTTTTCGTTTATTTGATTTTTTCATTTTTTGCGTATTTTACAATTTTATTTTTCATTTTATTCCTAATATTTTCTAATTCCTCTCTCAATTTTTTCCTAATTTTTTTAAAATTTCTATTCCCATTTTTTCTGTTTTTTGTTCAAATTTTTTCGATTTTCAAATTTTTGTAAAAAAAAATAAAATTAGCGTCCCGAATTTCGAATTTTGAAATCTAGTCACCGCATTAATTCCACGGAAATCTGAATACTTCCCATTGTTTTATTTTAACTACTCTATTACATATAATTTTTTCACAACTAAGCTTATAGTTGCTTTAAAACTTTACTAGTAATAAGATCAAATCTGGCGTCTTTTTTCGGATTAATATTTTCTTCTATTTCCCTGGAGACTTATTTAGGTGTAATCAAAGTTATATCCATTTCATCTTGGATAGGGAATAAATGTAAATTAAATTTTTTTGCTGTAAATTTATATCCCATTGAAAGCTTTATATCACGTGTGCACTGGTGCCAAAGTTGGCCTAAATTTTAAATGCAACTTCTAATAATTTGATAAAAATTTCTTTAACCCATTCCATTAATTAGAACACTATTTTTATGGATAACCTTATATTGTGCGACACTGGAGAAATTTATTAAATTATTACTTATCTACTTCTCAATCATTACACAGTTGACCAAACTTTTTCAGCTATTCAATTTACAAGATTTTTATCAAAATTCCAAGATAACTATCATTTTGTAGATCTATTCAATTTGCACGCGTTCAGTATAATCTATTGTAGATTTTAAAGGTATCCCGCTATTTACATCTGTTCACAAATTCTGATTATTGTGTATTTATAGAAAAAAAACTTTTATTGTTATATATTTTATTTATTCGATATAATAACAATTTAAAACAAGGCAAAATTAAAATTATAAGGATAATGCATTACAAAAGAATACTGTATATAGAAGATTTAAATCAAGGATAAAGAAAATATTTACAGAATGAAAAAGGTCATTAGTGGGGAAAGTAGTAATATCTGTTTTAATTAAATATTATAGATTCCCTAATGGGCAAAACTTTGTTTTATATGGTAATACTTCGTTCGCTGTAAGAGTTACTAATTTGATCATTTAGAAATAGAAAACTTACCGATGATCAGCAAAACTTCATGAATTCTGTTAGACAAGCGGAGAGTGGATTTTTGGCAAAATATTAACTGAATTTGCTTTTGTTAATTAAAAAAGATCAAAAGTTACTATTGCAAGATATTATATAAAAAAAGTGTAATATTAAAGAAATTGCCATACTATTTTATATGGCAGTTAAAATTCACTGTATTTTGATATTGTTCCCCACACATTAAATGAATATTTTTTTCAATAAAAAACTTATGCACTTTGACATTATTTCATTAAAAATATACAACCTTTCCTTTAAACGTATCCGGTTCAATACTTGTCTTTTTTTGACTGTCATCACCCCCCAATTTTCTTTTACTATAAACTCCTCATTTATACCTAGTACCACTCATTCTCTTTACCAATATTTCTTTTCAATAACTGTTTTTCATATTTTATCCCCTCGTACCCGTGTCATAAATTGTTCTTCCTAACAATATGTATTACAGGCCTTATGATGGCATAATTGCCGAAACTAGTCGCTGTTCTTTCCTCCTTTCAATGTAATATCAGATTTAAAAAAAATGCAATATTTACTCTATTTAGAGTTTTACTACTTCATTACTTAATCACATTTGAGATAATGGATAACCTTTTTAAGTTAGATATATAGGGTGTTTCAAAAGTCTGGAAATGGTCCTGGAGTTCAAAAACCACTAAAGATACTAAAGATAAAACTACTAAAGATAAATTGTCCAAATTCGAGCTTTATTCATAATTTATTTTTGCTACAGATGGCCTTCTTCTTCTTTTTTCAATTTGGTTAATTTATCTTTAGTAGTTTTTAAATTCTATGATCGTTACCAAACTTTTTCAACACGCTGTTTATGGTTGTATATTAATTTGTTTTGTGACATGTTCTGTTTCTGCTTCTAACATTTCTAGCCTTAGAATTTGGATTTTTGTTGTATTAAATAGAATTTTATTTCTTCTAAAAAAGTTTTCTTTCTTCTAAATCTAATTGCTTTTGTTGAAATTCAAATTCGGCTGTAGATTTAGATTTTTAAAAATTTAAAGCATTTTTTACTCAAAAGTACTTCTTCTTTCATTGTTTAACCTTAAAAACAAGATAAACAACTAATCAAGCTCAATAGGTTTCTATAATACACAAGTTACTGCAACAATTTCATCGTTATTTAAGGCTCCCTTTCTCCGCAGCTTAATCAGTCTATTCAACAACTCGTAACTCCAGATTTACAAGTTATTTTACTATCTAAACCAACATTTTCAGTTACTTTTCCAATTAATACATTGGCTGCCCTCTCATATTTGTCACATAATTTTTGGAACCTATACAAATAATTTCTTGTGAACCTTCCACCTCGAATAATTCTTTCCAGCGTCAGCACTACCTTTTCCCAAATCAGTTCCGCAGGAAAAATCTGCAAATGAAAAGAAAACGAAAAACTGCAGTAGTAACAGATACTCTAGAAAAAAATGCATTGGAGGAGGAAAATAGTACCAAAAAGAATTTAAAAAAAAACAAGAAAAGGGAATAACTGTGACAACTGTGAATTAAAAGAAAGGTATCTGAACAAAAATACTCCGGAAAAAGTAAAACATATACAAACAAACGTAAACAAAAACAATTTCGAATCAGGAGACTCATCCGACAAGGATGGTGAATATTACTGTCTCGTTTGTTGCGATTCCTATCACAGTAACATTGGATAATGTGTACGCAGTGTAAACTATGGTCACATGAGGTGTGTACTGATGGAAAACTGCCCGACGTCTGCCACAATTGCAATTCTGATTTGGAATAATTCATATTAGATCATCCAGTATTTTTTATATTTTTATTTTTGTACTTTGTGCAATAAAGTTTAACGGTTCAATTTACGCCGGTATTTAAGAAAAAAAAGGTAGAGAGAAAAGATTAGAAAAAGATGAACAAAAGATAAAGAAAATTTTACAGAAAGGAAAAAGGAAGATCTTGAGAGGAAAACAGAGTTGATAAAAATAAGGAGATTAAAAAATCGCATAAAAGAAAATTGACGTTCGATGATGATGAGTCCGTTTTTGATCTCATATTTGGTATTCCAGAACCTCAACAACATGATTCAACATGTTTATTTTGGGAGTGTAGATTTTCCGAAGACAGTAAAGTGGAACTATGGGTCCAGTATCTGGTATGTGAACTTTTACTTACCATTCATTTCTCGTCGTAAAAATTGAGATGGAATTGGACTATTTCTGGAATTTACAGATATAAAACAAAGTAGCAGCCAATAATACCACCCATTCCTCTATTTGTAAAGCTTAAAGTTGGACGATTTTGTTGTATCAAGAGGGTAAGAATCTTATACAGACTATTATATTATAGACTAAATTCCAAAAAAAAAATTCAATTTGCCCTGGTCTCCCCTACTTTTATAACAACTTTATATAAACCAAAAAAAAGTTTTATTAAATAATTTTAGAACGTTGTGTCGAAATTTGGACCATAAATAGAAAATAAATCGCTACAAATTTATATAATAAAATAAATATAAAAAAAATATCTTCAGGTCATGGGATCAAAAAAAATACCAAATTAGCGCCTTGAGTCGGCTCTGGATATAAATATCCGGAACATCTTAAATAATTTTATCCTTAAAGATAAAGACTATTATTTTAATTATCTATGTCATGACAGCAATTAAAGTCAACCGCAGAAAATTACTTCAACTTCATCCACTTCATCCTATTAATTATCTGATAAAACAAAAGCAATTTATAAAATGGTAGACTTTTGAGCTTACATAAAATATATAAATAAAAATGTCGTGTTAGTATATAATTTTGATTATCTCGGATTCGATCTGCAACAGTCAGAAATCAGACCCATTCAATTCAATTAGAATAATGATACCGTGCTTGAAAAGGATGCGTGCCAATATTCCTCGCATTACCCAAAGTGGTTGATGGTTCCGATTGCATAGAAAAACTGTTTTAAGGGTTTACTAATTCCATTCTTATCTACCCTTTATCTATACAGGCCCTAATAGAAACTTAAATGGGTTTCTCAAAGGTGTGCTCTAAATAAAGAATTACATAAGCTTTTTAGGGATTTTATAAATAGTGACGTGTTGTTATAGTTATCCCTTTTTTGGTCCTTCTACGATCTCTTCCTTTAGATAACGCCTAATGGCTTATAATTGAGTTAGAATTTATAATTTGGGTATGGATAAGTGTCAAAATGTCAGTAGTCTATTTTTAGCCATTAAAAACGTTAGAAAATGTAAACAAAGAAATTGAATTAGAATGTTTTTGAAAATATCTTGTTTTATCTATAAGATAATTTACACTCAGAAAACACTTTGTATGTTGGAAAATATTAATTTATATTTATTTAAATATAGCAGGACTACAATTATACGAACTCAGACTATCTGAATCGCTTTTAGAATTTTAGAAAAAAAAAATAAAGACGGAAATGTATTGCGATTTGCAAAATAATGATTCTATCATATATTATAGGGGTAATGAATCACCGTCTCATTGTGCAGTTCTATTATTGGCTGCCGTCCGTCGATAATATATGAAGAAATTGCTCAGATACTGAAATTCTTTGTACTCCTCCCAATAATGCACAGCTCTATCACTTTTTAGTTGGCGCGTATAATATTTTGATGGGTTAGTACATTGTTTTATTTGTGAGTGAGTTTCTAAACGTGTTGTGTTATCTCTAGCGAATAAACTGAAAATTATAGAGCAATTAGGGGTAAACAGTTGGCTGAGATGTACAATGTTGGACAATCAACGATTTCAAACATTAAAAGAAGCAAATCTATATTTTTAAATTAAACTTCGTGCACGAAAACAAAGATAGAAGTTCTGTAAGAAAATCAATGAAAGCAGCAAAAAACAAAAATTTATAAAATGCCGTTTTCAAGTGGTTTTTGCAGCAACGTTTTATGATAAACTCAATTTCGGGTTCAATTTTTTATCAAAAAACTAAAATCTTATCTGAAAAACTTGATTGTTGATCCTTTAAAGTAAGTAACGGTTGACTAAGAAATGTTAAGTTCGTTCATGGTGTTCGTATATTAGATTTAAGTGGTAAGAAGTTACCAGCAGATTCCAAAGCTGTAGAAGCTAAAAAATGGCGTAGCTGAACCACGAGGAGAAGTGACCTTGACCTTTAACCTTTGAATAATTGTACGCATGCACATGAAGCTTATTCATTTGCCTACTTGATATATTATAAAGTTCCTGAACCGATCCTAACGGTTGAACTCGGTTTTTGGTTAATCGTCGAGCGAAATTAGCATCATCCTTGACAGCAACCTTGACGTCGCCTATGATTGTCACCTTGACCGTGACTTTGGACCTTGACCGAGCTCCCATCGACCTTGATGGCACTATCAACGACCTTGGCGACGCTATCAACGACTTTGCTGAAGCTATCAACAACTTTCGTAGAGCTGTCAATGACCTTGACGGATATATAAATGACCTTGATGGAGCTGTCATTAACCTTGACGGAACTGCCAATGACCTTGACATAACCGTCAATAATATTGGCGAAATCGGCATCGACCCTGGTCAAGGACGTGATGTGCTTGACCTTGAAATCAAATGAAGAAGTTAATAATGGCACATGAAAGAGGTAAGTTGAAGTAGATTGTTGTTGGGAGGGGGGGCAACTATATAGTAAGCGTAATAATCCTGAGAGTTCAGTGTTAGTATTCGAGCTTAAAGAAGTTGCAAGTTTAAAAAGAGTTTTGTTAGAGCTGAATATGAGAGATAACAAATAATTATTTGTATTTTACTATGGCTCAAACCAAGGTTTATAATATTAATGCCAGATTTAATATCAAATTTCCGAAAATTAACAGTTCTAACTGACTCCTTCGATCCAGAGTTTTTGTACAAAGCCGGTCTTTATAGAAAGCTCTGTCTGAAACCACTTTAGCATCTAAAAGAGTGTCTAGTGGGCTAGGATATAAAGTTAATAAAGATCATGTATTATGTTTTAATTTCTGCGCCACCCTATGTATTTTCATTATTTCTCTGCTCAGTATATTTTAATTTCAGACTCGCTTGATATCCCTTTTTAATTTCCTCGCGTCATCACCTTATCTTGAATTTTCTCTCTTTTTGATACTAACTATAAAATGTCTTTCCTATGTTAATTATTCTTCTCTTTAGTTCATCAGGCGAAAAAATCAACTTATAATAATTTATATCGTTTATTCAAAATTTTTTTTCTTCCCCTGGACCCATAGTATTTTTTTCTGCACAAGTCTTTTTTTTTGACTGAACGTTTTTTTTCTTGGGACGAGTCTTTTAAAACAAGTTTTTTGGCATGAGTTTCTTTCTTACTGCGGGTCGGAAGCTGTTCCAGGAAGTCTTTGGCAGAAACTTGATGACAAGAACAAAACCAAGCTAAATTCCATTTTCCTGAAAAATAAAAGAAAATGTCTCTGACGTATTATTAGCTAAATTTCTTTCATCAATAAAATTAATTAGTGTAATTTGAGTTTAGTTTCCTTAAACTGACAAAAAATAAAGAATAGACGGATTTTGAAATATATTATATTTTTTTTGTTAATTCTTTCTAAATATATCAAAAAATCAATTAGACTGGTGATCAATTTTTTTTTATTTAATATTTTACTTTTTGATATATTTCAAATTCTATACGTGGAACGAACCCATAATAAAAATAATTGAGCTTAAATCACTTTTATCAACAAAATATAAAATAACGTTTCAGATGCTTAATTGTTCAAACTGGTATGGAAAGCGATACAATACTTCTTTTGTTAGAGGAAATTAAAAAAGCCAAGAACATTTAAAAATATGAAAAAATATGAAAAAGTTTCCCTTCTTTTAAAAACCACTTACTGAATAGTAAGACGAAATTTTCACCTCTGAAGTGAAAACAAACCAAAAATATCTTTGAAGTTAAGCGCTTTTGATAGTTGATAATGCACCAACTTAATGAAGAATTATTAGAAAGAGGGAATTACCAGTTTACCAGTTTTTACCGTCAAACGTCACAACATTGTTCCAACCAATGGACCTATTGTCAAAACGCGATTAGAGAAGATAACTTTTGACAAAACTTTTGGTAGAGGGAGAAAACGAAGAATGTGTATTGGCTAACTACAACAAAGTAAAGTGGCTCTAAGTATCAATTATATTATGGAAATAATTGTGAGTAAATTATTTAGGGATTAAGGATTGTTTGATGACGATTTGTCTGAGGAAGGATTATCGCGAGGAAGGATTACCTATCGTGCGACGGATTGCATCTTGAAGAAAAATATAGATAATAATTACCATTACAATATATTGCCTTACATAATGATGAAAAAGTTAAATTAGTTAAGATACGCAAGCAATTATTTATGGAATATCATTGTCACAAGAAATGAGGCTACTCAATTTTATTTGTTTGTAAGCGAATCGGATATACCCTTTCTTACCGAAATTAAAAACTGTAAAAAAATTAATGAGGTATATTTAGGAAATGTCCTTTAATTATGTATTAAAATTTTTAATGCGAGTCCTTTATCAAAACATTCAAATATAATCATATGTAAACTGATTAAATATTCAAGCAATTTTCCTAAAAACCTTTTATAAAACTTTATGCGAAGTAAGAAATTCAATTTTTCTTAGCACTCTCTTCCATAAAGTGCTAAAAATTATAAAAATCCTACTTTAGACGCGTTTATTATATTTATTTTTAAACGGACGGGCGTCGATGTAATCTTTTATACGCTGAGTACCAAATGAAATTATTATTACTATTATTAACGATGCTAACATTATTCTTGCATAGTACAAATGACTTTTAAATTGGATTTCGAGCTGGGAGGCTGGGCGCATCAAAAATGGAGTCCGTAATATGATTAGTTCCAAGATACGACGGCAGATGGGAGCTTCTATAAAAATGCCTTTATTATATTTTCAACTACAATGGGCTGTTTAGGCTGAAATTGGCACATTGTTATATCCTGCGTTCAGCTCTATACGGTGCTCACGATTGTGTTTTGTCTATTACTTTTTATAATTTTTCTAATTTGCTATTGTTTAATGTTATACTTAATCACGTTATTTGAAAGCCGTCACAAAATGATTTAATTTTTGTTTTGTTCTCTAATTACACATTTGCTCTACAGGCAAATTAAAACACTAAATTCTACACAGAGAGAAATGAATTGTTTTAATATATTGTTGTATTTACCAGATTTAATTTAAATTAAATTATATCTATTAGATTTATTGCAAAGTGAAAAAAGGTGACTTGATTTAAAGAAATAAATAAAGTATCCTATGTATTAAAAATTTTTACCCAATTTTATAGTATTATTGGAACGATATTCTTAGTTTAATAGTGATAAGTATACTAGATACCTACTCAATGGACCTTTTTATTTACAAAAATTAAATTATTCATTATTTACGTTTCGAAACGGGCATTACTGTTCTTTCAAAAAATATAGCTCACTGTTTGATATACACATTTGATATCTAATTGAACTCGGTCAACTGTTCGACTCATCCAAAATAAATTACATTTTAGCTCCTGTTTTCTTTATTTAAAACATTCAAAGTTTCTGAACGCACCTTCATTTTGATGAAGAGCAATCATTGGCAACACCGCAAACCTCAAGGACAGTGACAGTTATGATATTTGAGGTTAATGTTTGTTTTCTTCATCTTCTTCTTTTTTGCTCTTTTATAGGACTATATGGATAAATTTACCTAGTATAAATTGTTTGTTTTCAAGAATTAATATTTAACGTCTTAACTATTAGTTGTTCTTGTATTTTAAGCTGAATATCTCTATATCTGGTATTTTATAATTAGTAATTTCCAAACAAAATAATTTCACAAATGGCTTATTCGTTTGAAGCAGATCTAACTGCCTATCTCATATGAGATATTTGCTAGAAAAAGAGCTGAAGCCTATCAAGTATTAAATGACAAATGAGATATCACAGTTGATGTTCTATAGTGCCCAATTTATACGACGATGCCATATCTAATTTTAATGAACGTGGCGTCAGGAATCCACTTTTTTCCTGATTATGAAAAAATTAACTAACAGAAAATTCCAAAAAAATTCCCGAGTGACATCAGCTCATATACTTTCTAATTACAGTATTCCCTTATGGTTCATAAAAATTTTTATCTAGACACAACGTTTCAGAGAAGAATAACATCCTTCTTGTATTTAAAATGAAGATGTTTTTTATCTTTTTTGGTCATCATTAAGTAATTCACAAAAAAGTATCGGACATAACAGGTCAAGTACAAAGGGTTATTGATTATGAGTGTTAATTTTGACGTTACATTGACAGAATATGTCTACATATGTCAAAATTAAAGCGGTTTAAATTAAAAATGTTATAGCCTGTATCTTATTAAAAGAAAATCTTTAACGTTACTTTAAATGCGCATGAGTAAACTTTACTAAAGTATCACCAAAACGGAATGTGCAATAACTTTCTATTAATAATTTTTTATATTTAATTTAGCTTAAACATAAGATTTTTATTGTTTTGTACACAAATTATGATCTGGCTAATAATTAATCAAATAAATCCAAATTTTTGGCTTTTGGAGACGCTAAACAAGAATATATCGAAAAATTACCTAGAGAAATCTGGTGACCAGGGCGACCTAATTAAGGTGCTTAACTACAGAAATTTCGTTAAGATTTTTATTGTACTGTACTGTACTTTGTGTGTCCCCCAAGGACTACTATAGAGAGAGATCCCCGTTAATCCCTGTCGATGACCCTGTAAATATACAACTCACTTTGCTTTGAATATATTTTGTTCTATTTAAGAAGAACTTACATATATGAAAAATATTAGATATGGAAAGGAAAAGGAAAAGGAGAACCCACCTCTCACCCCCGACTAATAGTGTCTCCTAAAATTATGAATGCCGATAAATTAGAATATATGGATAATAATATATACTAAAACATGGCTAACTTTACAGTACTAATGTTTAATATCTTCCAAAAAAGTAACCAAAAATTCGTCGCTTTAAATATATTTTGTTGCTCTTTCTAACCCGATTTTAAATATTATGGACTATTTAATAACCGATAAATAACAATATAATCTAATGCCGTTAGGCACTACACGAATCGCCAAGGAAACAGTTTTTTTATACCGAAACTTAAAAGGATCGATCGTCCTTCAGTGTTCATAGGTTTTTGTAAACAAAAACTTTTTCGCGTCGAATGTCGCTATGGACCAAGCACCTACAGACATAAAGACTGCACGACACATCTGACTGATCCTTATTAAGTCAAAAATTAATAAAATTAACGGTAATTGCCAAATTATATATAACTTAAATCTGTTTTAATTATACGTTGTTTAGAATTCTTGAAATGTGTATAAATATTTAAATTTTGTTAACTTGGAGATGCAACAAGCTTGGGATTTTTTTTAATTCGTCTTATTAAACAAACAATAATGTTTTGAAAGTTCCTTGAAGAAATCAAGTACGCCACTGCATTAGATTCAATCCCAATACACCGAATTTCTTATTTAAGAATGTGAATTTTTACGTTTCAGTATTTTTTATACAATCGGTTATAAATTTACTTCGATCAGTTGACATTCAAACGGTGTTGTGAGATTGTTAATTGTAAAGTGTTTTTGAATTGCGATTTTATTGTCTGGTAAAATATTTTCTAACATTGAATTAACTGATATGATTCTGGTAAATGGTCCTACAGGTCTTCGGTCTAATTAATAAAATACGTAACTCACATTTCCCACTTTTTACAGGGGAAACAAGAAACTGATTTATTTTTATTCTAAAGGTCATATTTTTACAATAATATATATTTATAATGATTTTTATTCATTGTAATATAACTAAAATAAAAACTTTTTACGTATCTTCACATCTTGTTATATATGTTATATATGGCGAAGTTAAGAGGTTTGAACTCACAAAATCGAATTCTGTGGAGTTACGAGGTTTGTTAATTAGACCGACAAAGTGAAAAATCTAATCAAGCAAGAAATTTATATCGAAAATGAATTCCCAATCCAAATTTAACTGAGTATCAACTATTATACCCGCACTGATAATTTATCTGATAACCTCGCATTCATTGTTTTATTGTGAAATATTTCACACGTCATATTTGACTATATATAGTCCTTATTTTTTTTGATATTACCTCAATGGCTTTATAGCAGGGTTTAAGACCATCTTTTTCTAAAGAATAAAAAATAAAAAGGCGCGTCGCTTTGAATATATTTTTTTGTGTTTTATAAACAGATTTTAAATGTTATGGACCATTTAATAACCGATAAATAACCATACAATAATATACCGTTAGGTACTACACGAATCACCAATAAAGACAGATTTTTTATACCAAAATTTAAAAGGATCGATCGTCCTTCAGTGTTCATAGGTTTTTGTAAATAAAAACTTTTTAGCGTCGAATGTCGCTATGGACCAGATATAAAGACTGCACAACACATCTGACAGATCCTTATTAAGTTAGAAATTAATAAAATTAACCTGAAACGAATAAATGTATACCTAAATATTTAATACAATTTGGAAAAGCAACAAAGAGCTATGACCTCTGCAGTTAAAGCTCTTAACCCAAAAAAAAAAAAAATTAACGGTAATTATCAAATTTTGAAATTTTTCGAAATATTTCGATAACAGTTCCATAATATTTAAAAAATTCAGTGCTTTCATAAATCATTGTCTCCCACGTGACCAAGATGAAAAAGATCTGAAGATTGTACTATAATTGTTGTGCTAACTTTATATAACTCTATCCGTTGTTCGTGGGTACCAAATGCGAGCATCATGTAAACAATAATTCGTTCGTGCTCAATGTGGACATATGTGGTCGGATTCTAACCTATAACATATTACTAGATATTACCAGAATAGCATCCCTTTTATTTCTGACACACAACTGGATCGATGTTATAATACGACAACGTTTTAGCAAGCCCTAATCCGAGCAACACATAAGTAAATTTTGTCCTTATATGAAACGAATGCTCTAGTGAATGCGTGCCTTAACTGGTTAATTTTAATTTAAGATTAAGATTAAATGATTTCTCTTTTTTAATTCCTATTTCTGATATATAAATAAATTTAAAATAAGTTTCTTCGTTCTCGGTATAAACAATAATTCAGTAAGTCATTTAATAGAAATGTTTGATATTTTCGGTTAACATGCTCGACATCGAATTAACGAATTTCAAATTTCGCTTTGGCATATAAAACGATCGGGAACGGGTCATTCCAATCAGAACCAATCAATGAAAGCAGTTGAGTAAATAATGGAGTCTAGCTGCGGTGGAATCGTGATTAGTTATACGACTGTGGGCTGCAGGGTAAGAGTAAAGAGGTAGGTAACCTGCCTGCTTGATTACCATAGTCATGCGGCCGGGTTGCAGGAAATTAAATCGGTTTACGGCCGTCCAATATTTGTGTTGCCAACATTTAAACAATTTAGTTTCATTATGGCGTCATAAAGCTCTAATTCGATTCTGATATATACGTACGTATTACTCTTCTCTATCTGCTCTTTGTCAGATAGTACACAATTGTATTCGGGCTGCTATGTGTACTTTGCAATTTAATAAAGTTAATCTGCATTCATTAGCGACGCTGTTTTGTTTGCCTAATTGTTATCTTTGTGAAGTGAATAGAATTGTTTCGGTAAACATTAAAATCGTTTAAGCAATACATTTTCAGAATTAGGATTATATCCATCAAATCTTAGAAGTGATTTATCTTCTCATAATTATTTGATTAAATTACAAATGTACTAATTATTAGAAAAATCTATACAGAAATAATAGTTTTGCATACGAAAAACACAAAATACTTCTTACCTTACTTCCTGTGTGGCAGAAGTGAGAAAATTAATTTACATTACTAAAAAAAGTGCTTTTTAGTGTATCACCGTGTATAATTTGTTATTAATTCTTTCTGAGAAAAAAGAGGTGAAATTTTTGAGCGAAAAGTGGGGAAATTTATGTTCCAAAAAATTCAAATTTTCTAAAAAACAGAAATGGCAAAAAAAGTGCTACTTTTTCAGAAGAAAAGAGGGGAAATTTTTGAGTGAAAAGAAAGGACATGAATATGGTGCAAAATTTGAAAAATAAATCTCTTCAACTCACTCTTTCCCAGACTCTCTCTTATTCTCTCCCCCACTCTCTCCCTCTTTGCACTCTCTCCCTTATTCTTTCACCCACTCTCTTCCTCACCTCCACTCTCTTCAGTTGACCTATACCCCAAAATTTGATTATAATTGAAAGTTCATGTCTTTACCTGTTTTTTCAAATTTTTTTCTGTTTTTTTCTATTTTTTTTTCCTCTTTTTTTCTAGTTTTCTTGTTATTTATATTTTTCTCCAGTTCTCCTATTTTTGACTTTATTTCGCTATTTTCCTATTTTTTCTTTCTTTTCCAATTTTTGTTTCTCTATTTTTTCCATTTCCGTTTCTTTTTTTTTATTTTTCCTTGTATTTTCCTGTTTTTTGTATTTTTCTTCATTTTTACCTATTTTTTCATATTTTTTTTTCTCTATTTTTTTTCCTTTTTTCCCATTTTCTTCTATTTTTTTTATTCCTTTCTTTTTTCCCTATTTTCCTTTTCTTTTTTTTCCTGTTTTTGAATATTTTTCCTGTTATTTTCTATTTTTCCCATTTTTGCTGTTTTTGACTATATTTACCTATTTTTCCCTATTTTTTACTATTTTTCCTATTTTTCACTATTTTTTCTAATTTTCTCCATTTTTGTCAGGTTTTTCCATTTTACCCATTTTTTCTTTTCTTTTTTCGTTTTTTCTGTTTTTCCCTATTTGTTCCTATTTTCTCCTAAATCTATGCTTCCCATTTTTTCCCGTTTTTTTTTTCATTTTTTCGTGAGAATAAGGAATTTAATTTAACGAGGCGTAAGTAAAAATTTAAGACTGCTTTTATTTCTTATTTTACTGCCATTTTATATGCAGAACGTACCTTTTCTTGTGAATTAAGCAATGCAATTGCGTCGAAGATTCCATTCCACCGAGAACAGTTATCGTTTATGTTATCGCGAAAAATACCAAAAAATCTGCTGTGTCACCCCAGAACATTCCCGGCCCTTCTGTGGAGAATAGGATTATTTTAAATAAAAAATACAAAATTCCTGAATGGGAAAGTAAAATGATGTAAAAAATGAAATAAATTGCTGAAAAATAATGGGTAAATATTGCAAAAATGCGCAAAAATTAATTAAAATAAAAAACGACAAAAGTTACTAAAAATGGTAAGTTTTTATAAATACTAACAAGGTAACGAATTATTTCCAAAAAATTGTTAAAAGTGTTAAAGAAATGCTAAATTGTGGTAAAAATGTCAAAAAAAGGAAAGAAAAGCAAAAAAGGCAAAATAGAGACAAAGAAGGGCAAACATGGCAAAGCTCCAAAAAGTCCAAAAAAGACCAAAAAATTAAAAAAAAAAACTAAAAAATCGGTTGTGTTGCCCTAAAACTTTCCCGACTAGTATCCACAATACTTTTTCAGATATTTAATGTTAAAGTTTCAAATTTTGACATTTTTTACTTTTGACAGGTGACAGTTAGAGAAATAATTTTGACTGTTCTGAATATAGTTTTTCAAGGGCTTTCAAATGGCATATTACAAGTAAAATTTCATGACATATTGCATCTGTCATTTTTTGATAGTGATACTTCCGTTTGATATATGTAGTACAAGACTAATGGGTTCTTCCAACTGGTAAGCCAAACCCGTATACCAAATTTCAGCTCAATCGGTTAAACGTGGCTTCTATCGTGGAAGAATACACACAGATAGACAGATAGACAGGCAGAAACACAGACAGACAGACAGACAGAAAATGGTCTTTATCATCTCAGGTGACCTCAAAATGGATATTTCCATCTTTATGTCGAAATTTTTTTTTAGCTCGTTCACAATACTTTCCCTTCTCGAAGGTGGGTAAAAGTCATAAATTGGATAGGAAAATGACAAAAGAATCCAATGATAAAATCTACTCCAATTATTTTGACCACCCCATTAAAGTGGAAGAATCTGAGGACCGGAATTGCTGATAGAAATATCTGTATAAATCTGGTCACATTTGTCAGAGGAACAAATCAAGTAAAAATATATAACCAAATACAAGACAAGACCAAATAAATGTAATAAATTACATTAATGAAAGGTCAGAAGTAAAATGGTATAGCAGGAAAAGCGAAGAGAATAGGAAAAAATTCATAGTAATTAAAGGATTACTAAATATCTTTAACGAGATCTCATTCACTAGGAATTTTCTTGATCGAGATGGACGAAAACAAACCTCCATTTGACTACAAAAACACGAAATATATAATGCAAAAATTGATAAAACAAAAAAGGAGTTACAAATATCAAGCTTTTCAAACTGGTCCTTTTTACGAATTTTAAAAGAAATATTATTAGTGTAAATGTTATACAGGAACAATTAAAATAGAAAACTATATAGGGAAAAAATAATAAAAATAGATAAGGAATTGAGTGACCTATGGTAGGAACGTATCAATAAAGTTTATCTTCATATAGAAATTTTTTTATTTGGTGAATTATTTAGCAATTATATCTTATATAAACACTTTGGGAATCAATGATATATTACATCTATTTTATATTTTTACTTATGGATTGAATAAGGAAAAAATCCTATGCAAATTTTCATAACGTATGATTGGGAGTATAAACCAAAATTCATTTCTGCGTGATATTTGAGATGAGTGAACAATCAAATGAAGTAGAGGTGAGAATATTAGTTACAGTTAAACGCTTCGGCCAATAAAAGCTCGCGTTAGCGTGAAGTTTCACACCAACACCGACAACGAACTACAAACTCATAATAGAGCTTGTATCCTACTTTTGATGGTTCTTGTGTATACGGACGGTGAATTCACACAAAGGATTATCAGGTAAAACGTTCAGTTTAAAGATTCTGAAAGCATTGTTACAAGCTTATGTAGGTCGTGCGCTTATCCACTTCAGTTAATAAAGTTTAATAAGTGGTGTTAGGAAGATTCTGTTTAGATTTGTTTTGTTCGAAGGGATTTTCTAAAGTAAAAAATGGAATGTTGACAACGAATTCAGATAAAATATATTCCATAACAAAACATACAAACAAATGTTCCTTTGTCACAGTATAAGCTTTATTTAAATACTTTAAAAATTTAAGTTCAAGAATAAATAAATTTATAGTTATTATAGACAACCAAATAAGAATAAAACTTCAAATATTTGTTGAATTAATGGAATACAGGGATGGCTTAGTGGAAAGGTGCAGAGTTACGTCTTGCTTTCACTTTTATATCAGAGTTGCGTTCTGGTAAACAAAATTTGCACTTTGTACATGCAGTAAAAAATATTGGTCTAGATATGACTAACGGGAGGAAAAATAAATATAGTTTAAGAACTTGAGAAATAATTAATTTACTCATTTATGCTTAATCCAAATTTGAAATTTAAATTTTTTTTACATATACAAAAATCACAAAATTTAAATTTTAGACCACTATAATTTTTTATATATTTATTAAATTAAGAAAAAAATCTCACAAATTTTAATATTTAATAAGTTCAAACTTTTCGTAAAATAATTTTTGCTTTATTTTTTTATGTTTTGGTCAAATCTGCATTTACAATTTTATATTTTACCCAAATAAAACGAAACCATTTACTTTTCTGTGCTAATTTAAACTTAGAGTTTTAACATTACATGGGATAGAGACAGACAGACAGACAGATAAACTTATAAAATTCAGTAACGATGGTTCAAAAATAGCTTTATTTTCCATTGTTATACAACGAGCAAAAAAAAATTGAAAAAATTCCACAATCAAAAAAAAAATACTAATGAAAAGTGTTTGCCTAGACTGAATTGAAAGGATAAATAAAAAATCCCCAAAACTTTCCCGACGAATATCCAAAGACGAATATTTTTATAGGTATATTGGAAGTAAAATTCCGTGAAATATTGCTTCTGTCACTTTTTGACAGTAATACTTTCGATTGACATATACCAAATTTCAGCTCAATCGGATTAAACGTGTGGGCTCTATTGTGGAAGAATATAGACAGATAGACAGCAAAACAAATACACAGACAGACAGACACACAGATAGACAGACTAAATGGTCTTAATCATCTCAGGGGATCTTAAAATGTAGATTTCCATCATTCTTCAAAAAATTTTTTAGCTCGTTCACAATACATTTTTTCCACACTCGAATTTGAAAAAAACATTAGACTGCATTTTTTTAACAAAAATTTAAAAAAACAACAGAAGTAAGAATACGTTTTCTGCACACAAATTTAAAAAAATTGAAATAAAAAACACATTTTTCCACAAAAAAAACTAGAAAAGAATTCAAAAGTATTTTTTCACAGACGATATGGGTAAAAGCGAAAATGCATTTTTTCACATATAAATTGGTATAAAAACAAGAATGCATAAAAGAATAAAAAAAAAACAGCAAAAATGCTTTTTTTTTCACACATACATTGGGAGAAAAGCAAGAATGGATTTTCTACATAAAAATTGGAAAAAAACAGCATACTTTCTTTACACAAATTTGAAAAACAAGAATACATTTTTCCTCATACAAATTTTAAGAGAAACAAGCAACAATGCATTTTTCTACACGAATAAATACAAAAAACAGCAAACATGCATTTTTTGCACATGAATTGGGAATAAATCAAGAATGCATTTTTCCATACAAAAAATTGAAAATGGCAGTAAAAACGCATTTTTTTAACAAATTCGAAAAAAAAAAACAGAAGCACGAATGCACACTCGAATTTGGAAAAAACCGCAAAAAATGTATTTTTCCACAAAAATAAAATTGGAAAATACAGCAAAAACCATTTTTTCACATATAAATTGGTAAAAAAGCAAGATTACATTTTTCCACATAAAAAAACAGCAAAAATGCGTTTTTTACACCTAAATTGAGAAAAAAGCGAACATGCATTTTTCCACACAGAAAAAAAGCAATAATAATGCATATTTTCACACATAAAATAGGAAAAAAGCAAAAAAAAATGATATAACAAGAATGTATTTTCTCTCAAAGGAAAGTTTGAAATTTTGACATTTTTTTATTTTTAACAGTTGGAGAAATAATTTTGATTGTTCTGAATAGAGTTTTTCTAGGGCTTTCAAATGACATATTGCATATCCTATTCCGTGACATATTTGATCTGTCATTTTTTGATAGTGATACTTCCGTTTGACAGATGTCATACAAAAACTAATGGATTCTTCCAACGGATAACTCAAATCCATATGCCAAATTTCAGCTCAAACGGATTAAACGTGTGGCCTCTATCGTGGAAGAATACACATAGACAGACAGACAGACAGACTTCCATTTGGAAATAGTCTTAATCATCTCAGGTGACTTCAAAATGGATATTTTCATCGGGAAAGTAAAAAATACAACATGACCAAATTGGAAATTATTTATTACCAGCATCATCAGGTGAAATATTTGTTACGTATTCAAATTTTATCTCCAGTAAAATAATATACCTAAATGATACGTTTTAGAATTTTTTGAAGTTTACCTTCAACAAAAATTAAAGAGGTGCTTCTTATGGTATAGTATAAAATTTTCCAATAAGTGGAATTTGGTTATTAAATATTAGAAAAGATGGCGGGAAATTATGTACCTCTATTTATTTTTTCGACAAAATCACATTGAGATTATTGGAGTAAACCAAATTTTCTAGATTTCATACTTTTTAGGGACGCTACTGAACTATCGTCCATACATATATATATATATAGAAATTTATTTTCGTAACTTTAAATTTTCGAAAACTCGAAATTACGGCAAAAATATTACCGTTTTTCATTTATTATATTCTGATATATTTAAATTATTTTAATTATTAATTTTTTATTGATAAAATTGGTATCAATTTTTATAATACTTAGTAAATAATTATTCGATTTCCTGTATTTAAAAAACCTGTTTAGGTAGCTAATTTCATAATTTTATGACGGCGTGCTTCTTAATGAAAAGATTTAAAAAAATTAAAATTCGCCAAAGAAATAAGAACGATAATTTCCGACAACTTTGGAAATGAGACGCGAAATGAAAAACTGATTTCGATTCCATCCGCTGAAAATTCATCAACATCTTTTAATTTGCTACTCTTAGAGTTTAATTGTTTTTATTCGATTAACGGTATATTACTCAATTTCTGTTTTTCCAAGTTGGTTATCAAGCAGCTGAATCCCATGTTCCTTAATTTTCTGTAAATCGCTACTACTGATGAAAATGAGATTCAAAGGAAATGTAAAGATTGGAAAAATTTTACTATTTTTTTTTAATCACTTTATTTATGTTATAGGTTAAAAAAATTGTTGATTTGCATTACTTTTTTGATATTTTCATAGGATATTTTCAAATCAAGGGCGTAGACATATTTTTTTATAGGTGAATTAAATATTTTTAAGAATTAGGGGTAGTATAGTTTGTTTAATAACCCCTGACTCCAACGTCACAAAATAACCTAATTTTAAATAATTGGGGTATGTCGGAAATAAATTCCCCTTAATATTAAGGAATCCTAAGTCATTCGCCTCAATAATAAAAAATCTCAAGTCATTCGCCTCAATCATAGAAAATCCTGCGTCAATATTAAAAAACACTCAGTAATGTACCTCAATATTAAAAAATCCTAAGGCATTCCCCTCAATATTAAAAACTCCTTAGTCATTTGCCTCAGTAATAGAAAATCCTTGGGTCAATATTAAAACTCCTAAGTCATTCGCCTCAATATTACAAAATGCTAAATCATTCGCCTTAATATCAAAATCTCCTAGGTCATTCACCTCAATAATAGAAAATCCTGCCTACTGGTATTTTTTACTTATCTAACAAACTGTACTCAAGGGTAAAAGAGTCTTTCAGGCTTCTTTTTCCCCTTTCAATATAAACTGGTTGATCTTTTTCACAATATCTCGACATTTTTTAAACGCGTAAATGTAAAAATCTGTCAAAACTAAAACTGACATAAAATTTGATCTGATTGTTGAAGTTATTTAACTTGAACTGTTAGCAAAATTTTGCAGTGCAGAACGCTCTAGGGGACAAAAATATTGTTGAATTTTAAGTCAATTTAAATAAAAAAATATATATTAAAACATTTTGGCAGTTTTTGAATTAATTTAAATAAAACATCAATAAACGTAATTCTAATAATTTTCAAAAATTTAAAGGAAAAATGTTTTTAAGAAATTCCAAAATTTTTAAAATATATGAAAAAATTCTAAAATTTCAAAATTAACAAAAAAAATAATAAAAATGTCTGGGAATTTAAAATTTTTGATAATTTCAAAAATATAGGGAAAGATTTAAAATCCAAATTTAACAAATTTTAGAAATTTCAAAAAATTTATTAAACATGTAAAAATTTCTAATAATTAAAAAAACCTGAATTGTAAAAAATTTCGAAAATAGATCAAAAATTTCAAAAATATTTCAAAAATTCCAAGTGAAAAAATTAAAAATTATCAAAAATATATCGAAAATTTCAAAATATATTAAAAATTTCAAAAAATATTAAAAATTATTATCAGAAATTTTCAAAAATTGAATATTATCAAAAAATTCGAAAATTTTAAAATTTTCAAACATTGTAAAGGAACAATTTGTTAAATTTATAATAATCTGTATTTGTAAAAATATGTCAAATTTGTAAAAATTTGTAAATATTTGTAAATATTTGTAAAAATTTGTAAAAATTTGTAAAAATATGTAAAAATATGTAAAAGTATGTAAACATATGTAAAAATATGTAAAGATATGTAAAAATTTGTCAATAAATAATAAAATTAACAAAATTGTTTATTAACACGTTGAGTGCTATCTTCAAAATCCTGGTTTTACCCCAGTCCAGTGGCTCAATTTAATTTTTTATCTTCCAATATTATATAATATGGCATACCTACTATCCTTTGACAAATATAAGTACCAGATTTAACCTCTTTTGATAATGAACTTTCTATCTAATCTAAGTGATAATCACAATGTAGTGCAAAGTTTGATAGTGACGTAGGGTATAATTTTCATTTCTGATCGGTCTAAATAGGCACCCTCTCCCTTGATGGAAGCACCTCCTGCTGATTTTGACATAATAACATCTGGCAAGGATACATATAACATAATAAACTTTATAACTAATGAGATGTTATGATTTTTTACTAGCGAAAAGGGTCTAAAATTGTTTAAATAATTAAAATTTATAGAAAATATCTGGTAATTTATCAATGATGTTTACAATACATCTGTAATCAACTTAGTAATTTTACAATTAGTCTTTTACCTTTACACGCTTATCTTTACAATGTAATTTTACTATTACAATTATATTTTTACAGTTATTTAGAACACACTTTTTATTTTGGTAAAAACAAACAATATAAAATGTGAACTAAAAAACTAAAACAATCAATCATGATTTTACTTGTGATTGTTTTAGTTTATTAATTTAATTTTAATTACCACATGTTGTCATGAACATTTAGTTTATTGTTTTCGTTGCTGTTCATTTGTTATATTGATTCCATTTATGCCTGATGATGACCTGATAAGGCCGAAACATATCGCTTAGCCTATTTTGGTTTTAACATCTTATTTTTTATACATTGTGTTATGACTTTGTGTTTATTTCTATTTTATTATAAAATATGGCTCTTTAAAATTTATAATGTTAATATGTAATTATCACGTTCATAAAAGTTGATATGTTTTAGCATAATTTCTGTTATCTTGTACACTTCCGCCTATTATATTATATGTGCTAAACCATATTTTCTTCGGTTTTGTACCATAATCTGAATCACATAATGAAATAAGGGCATAACTAGTTTATGAGCAGAAACCCTACCAAGATTAAAGAAGCAGGGGTAACAACAAATCGCCCCCCTGGGGATAATCGGCGCCTCTGCCCCATTGTTTACATGCTGTATTTGACCGCTGTAAACTATTCTTTCCGAACAATGGCACTTTTTGTATGCTGTATGTGACAAGTCTCACCTCACCGCAAAGCGGTCTCAATCCCACTAATGATGTCTTTTCAAGGAGGTTTATCTATACCAGTGGCGTTCTTTTTTATATTAGTTATTTATGTATGGCACCGTAGGTGACTGTTAATTAATTTAAATAAAATATTAATAAATCTTGATTCCCTTTCTTCTCTATTTTAGCAATTAATCTCTGCAAGCGGTTGTTCTTGAACTACATTATGTCCATCTAGGATGAGGAGAATTGGATTACTTTCTGATGGACGAACTTTTTCAATGAAATGCTCAAACCAGGCAGTGAAAACGTCAATCTGTATCCAACCTGATGGATGAGTCCCAGGTGGAGCACCTTTTTTTAATTGTTCGTTACAGTTTTTTAGCGGAAATTTGATCAAAGGTGGAACAAAATTCCCTTCCGGCGTTCATACACATTACAACAGTTATTAACGATCCCTTTTCTACAGAAGTAAAGGCTTCCGATCTGACGTTTTCCCTTCAGTGCTAGTACAATACAAATACCAGACTCGTCCACATTAAAAATCTGGCCAGCAGTGAATTTTTTTTCTTCACAAATTGTTTCAAGTAAATCAAAGAATTCATTGACCCTTTCTTTGTTGAATCCGGCAGCCCGTTGAGTTGACGTACCTGCGTAGGTCTTCTCAAACTAATTTGATCCTTATGTCTACGAAGAAAACGCATCATCCAGTTTTTTCCGGCTGATTGGTGGAGCAAAGAAAATGGATTTGGGAGATTATTTTGCCTATAGCAAGTTGAAAAGCAATAGATCATAGGTGGGTCCTTGTTAATCCGAAAAACTTTTTCTCCATCGCAACAGACTGTACTCTACCAGTTTGGTTTCTAGCTCTTGAGCTAGAACTGGTTTTCTTCCCAGGATCTCTTTTTTAATATTTTCTATTTCTTTTTCATTCTTACAGTACCTAAATAATGTAGAGAGCAGAATTAAAATTACTGATGATCCTAAGATAATAAAAAGGTGATGTTACTTCTTTTTCTCCTGATTTGTGTAATCTCAAATTTTTCTGATGCAAGAATATTTATTACTATCCTATAAAAAACAGAAATAATTTATATATTTGTAAAATACATAAACAAAGTATCAATAAATTCTTTTTTCAAATATGAAAAATGATAAAGAGCAACGGTATTTATTTTAGAATGATAACAACCATGGAATAACAATAATAACAATAATAATAATACTCGTTTTACAATCCATGTATAAAGTAAAAGGCTAGTACAAATGAGCGCCGTTAGACGGCTCCATCGTCAAATGTTGAGGCGTTTTTTTATTTTTTTTTATTAAAGGCTGCAATCATTAAAATAAGTTGCCAAAAAAATTAAATCTATAGTCGATTTTCTAATTCTGGTGAGTCAAGAAATGGGTATAGTGAAGTTTATTTTGTGATAAATGTTAAATGGACATTATATTACTGGCTATATTTTATTTAAATGTAATGAATTAGATTAAAACAACTAAGTAGAGGTTATAGTTTATTTAATTCTTATATTTCTAAAGTTATGAAATAAAAGTTTCTTGCACTTGTTTTTCATTTTAGTTTTTGATAGATGATTTTTTTTACTATATTGATGTAATCTATTTCATAAATGTTTTTTAATTTTATATTATTGGTAAAAAGTTTATTATTTCGATATGATTTCGTGATTGTTAATTTAGATTTGAAAATGGTTATGAATAAACGAACATTATTATAAAACAATTTTATTTTCTATTGTGGCATGCTTAGGTATACATTTTTTTCTAAAAATGTGATTATATATGCAATATAAAGACCATAACGATTGTTATCGCAAAACCCATTAAGCAACCAATAACACAATAAGCGAATTATATTTTAAATCACAATAATTCAATATTACCAAATAAAGCATGCTGAAAATACTTTAGAGCACCCTCTATATAAATTTCAAAATAACAATGTAAAAAATTTCACAGCAAAATCTAATAAAAGTCATGTTGCATCCCCCAACAAATGTTACTATGTCCAATTCAATAAAAGACGAAACAAACCTAATTGTGTTCAAAAAATCATTACAAACTTGCCCAGGGTGAAAATGTTACAAATGTCTTTATAATGTGGGTCTTTTCCACCCTCGATGAACAGGGCGGTGTTTTGATGCTGTTTAAGGACGACACAATGAGTCAGGGACGTAGATATATTTTTTTTAAATCGAAATTATTATTGTTTTGCTAAATCCATGTAAAAACAAAAACATTTTTAATACTGATTAGATCATTTCATATACTTTTCCGTGTACGGATTTTTTCAATTAGATTTTTTTTGGAAAATTGTTGGAGGACACAACAAAGTAATTCAGTAAGATTCAGTTTATATTATCATACAAGTTTACTAAATTCGACTCTCATGCACTGGATTAATTATTTTTCGATAAATTGTACAGAAAAGCTAAAAAGTAGAAAACGTCTTAATTTTTAACTAAAATACTAGTAATTGTTTAAATGGAAAATTCCACAAAAATAGGGCAACTCTATGCATCCATATGTCTAAAAACATTAAGTGTAGGGGTGAGCGGGGGCTAATCCGTACACCAAATTTCAGGGACTAAATTTCAAGCTATAGATTCCGATTGGTGTCCCAGCCACCTCGGTGATTTTAGCTCCCGGCCGGCCAGCTCCAAGCTTATACCGAGGTAATCTTGGCTCCCGGCCGGTCAACTCCAAGCGGTACTTTTCCACCACGGTCAAATACTTTCACAAATTCATTCAGTCAATTTGGGGTCTACTCATACAAATTTTCTTGTTTTATTAATTTGTTTATATTTTTTGTGGCTTTGAAAATAGGCGGTCAAGAACAAAAATTAGCTGATTACATAGAGGATTGGAAAGACTATTTAGACAAAATTTTTCGTCAACATATATCTCCTCCAAGAATCTAATAGTAGATTTTCGTAGCGGTCGAACAAATTTCAATATTTATTTACTTTTATTATTTTCACATGTATGTATGAAAAATATTGGTACGCCACTCATCAAAATGTCATATCATCGGTGTTTACCAAACTCGAATGATTCGAATAATTTCCTAATAGAGGGGCATGAACTTAATTGATTCTGCAAGGGGACAGGGACAAAGTAATTTCTGCTCTAAGTATGCATATTGGGTTATTATTAATGTATAGTATTTTTGATGTAATGAAAATGTGATTTAATGTATTTCAAAATGGTTTATTTTTGCTTTTGGTAATAAAGATTATATAGTTACAAGGTGTTTTGTCAATATTACACATTTCTTCCAACCCTCGGTTCTTTGGAACCACATATTTTTTTCATATTTAGTACCGATTAAAAGTCCAATCGTCCACTTAAAATCTAGGTTCTTTTTGATTAAAAATTTATAAAATTTGATAATTCCTAAAACAACACCCGGTATGTTAAATTTTTTTAAATTGGACCGGATATTTAAGAAAAACGGAAAAAGTCAAGTTATACTGAAATAGATTTATTAAATGCAATTTTCCTGAACCGTTACATAGATTTCTTCCATATTTTTATTGTTTTAAAAGCTCAATCGCCCTATGTAAGAGTTTAAGCTAAACTCCAGGACTGTCTTAAGAAAAATTTGATAAATGACAAAACTTTAACCTATATACATATCAGATTAACTGGGAAGAACTATTTGGATTTTTTGCAAAATATGTCCTCATTACAGATTATTTGTGCGCAATTTTATAAACGAGAATTTCCTAAATTTGCGTTAGGCAGGGGTGGACCCCATGCCTGGCCTCCTCTATAGCCAGATTTTAACCCAGCGGATTATCACATTTGGGGATATCGGAAAGCCAAAGTACACGCCTCTGAGATCAATATCAGAGAAGATCTTTGAATTTTCAAGGACTTTCCATGGATTTTTCTATGTTGTCACTTAAACTCTTTTTTTAATATTCTTTCATAATTTTTAATAATAATTGTTCAAGGAATTTCCAAGGATTTTTTAATATTTTTTAAATAATTATTTAATTATCGTTCAGGGATTTAGCAAAGATTATTTAAGGATTTTTTTTCAGATATCTGGTTTAAAGAATTTTTTTAGTGATTTTCAACGAATTTTCAAAGACTTTCCAAGGATTTTACAATGCTGTCACTTCAACAATTTTTTAATATTTTTTTCTTGATTTTTAATAAGAAATGTTCAAGTAATCTCCAAGGATCTTTTACGATTTTTCCAATAAATATTTAATGATGGTTTAAGGATTTTGCAAAGATTATTTGATAATATTTAAAGAAATTTGTGTTTCAAAATTTTTTTATTGATATTCAAGGACTTTCCAAGGATTTTTCCGTGTTGTCATTTCAACTCTTTTTTTACTATTTTTTTCATGATTTTTAATAAGAATTGATTAAGAAATTTCCAAGGATTTTTCAAGTTTTTTTAATTATTATTTAATGACAGTTAAAGGATTTTGCAAGGATTATTTGAGAATATTTTAAGAAATTTTGAAGCAAAACCGCAAACAAAAATTTTTTAAATTTTGAAAAAAATTGTGGATGTTTATATCAACAAAATAAACTATTTCACAAAAAATAGTTTATATCGAGGAATTAATTGTTTAGCTATATGTTTGGGAAATAGTTTTTTTTTCGAAACCCACATTGCCTATGTTGCTGAAAATTTAGGAAAATACTAGTCTAGATATCATATATTATATATTAGAGATTTTTTTTTGTAATTTTTGCATTTGTATATATTTTTTTCGGGATCAACTTAAACCTTAACAATTTTCTTCGTTTGTTTATTTATTTTTTAATTAAATTTAAAGTTCCCATTGATTTATTGTTCAATTTTAATTTATGTTTGTGTAGTAATTTAAAATTTTCAGGGAGTATTTTTTCCAGGTTATTATTAATTAATAAATTTATCGGGAAATAAAAAAAAATTGTTATAATTTTAAATTTATATTAAAAATACAAAACTATTTGCGACATCTATATTAAAAAATTATATCTATTTGTTTTTACGAAGGTGAAGAAAACTATGAAACGATTCAAACTGTCTATAGAGAAATCTGTATTTAAAAATATTGATCTAAAAAATTGAATCTAATTGAGTTTTCCGTTTATAGATGGAGCAAGAAGGTATAAATTAAAACTGCCATTTTTTATCCAGTTTTTCTTGTGACAATAATTGTAATGAATTGATATCTCAATTTGGGGTGAGTTCTATAAAAAAAAATAATAAACCTTAAAAAAATTACCAAAAAAAAAAAATATTATATTATAATCATATTTCATCAGCTTCTTATAATTCATATTTAATTAAAATTTGTTTTAATTTCTAAAATTATATTTCCTTAAAATTTTCGTTCTGACAGTTTATAACATTTTTTGAATCTTATTCTTTTTTAATATCGATTTTTTTTTTATTAAAATAAATAAATTAATTTTACGTATTTTATTAATATAATTTAATAAAATACACGTACTGAGTGGCAGAGGCGCAGACAGAATTATCTATTAAGGGAGAAAATATTACAGAAAACTATAGAAAACTAAAAATGTGTCTCGGTGTTGTTGTGGGGAGGGGGTTTAACCCCTAAAACATTGTGAGACAACATTTTTACTAAGAATGTGGGAAAAAGAAAAGGAAAATAATATAGAAAACAAGTTCAAAATATTAATTTATTTTTTATAAAATACAATAAGTACTTAATTTACTTACTTCTTATTATTAGTGAAATCAAACTTTATAAATAAAATAATACATTTTTAAAAACTAAGCCTTATACATCTACTTATTGTTGTTATTATTAGCGTAATTAATCTTGTTTATTAAAATTAAATGTAAAAAAGTTAAATTGAAATTAAAAAAATCAATAATTTTCTTTAAATCAATAATATATTCATATATAAGAAAGTTTTGTAATAAATAAATAAAAAAACTGTAGTCCTCTGTGTGCATTTATGTGTATATGTTTTTAATACTGTACTTTTACCTACACCATTATTTAACAAAATTATTGTGTCATCCCGTGTCTTATTTACAAAAAAGTGTATCCGAACTACCTACTCTCTTTTTATAACAGTGGTCACCCTGACCTAATCAAAGATTTGTTAAAACGAATCTTTTTTTATATAACTTGATGAAGTTTCGATTCATCAAATTCACGTTTATTGAATATTCAATTCTGCGCTACTATACAGTAATGCCTATCTTATTATTAAATCTTCATCTAAACTATCCAATTTCCTCCGCAACAATAAGTGTTCTTCTTTTATCAATTCTGCCAAGATCTGCATAGCCTTATCGATTTGCTTAAGACCGACTTTGCTGTACGAGGCTCTTACATAATTACAAGCAGCAGTTGGATCTGCCATATAATTGTGTCCTGGGATAAAGGTGATGTGTTTCTTGAGTCCACGAGTTAATAACATTTCGTATACATCAGAAACTCCAAGAACTTTAAACCAAATAAACATTCCTCCAGTTGGAAGTTCCCATTCACATAATCCTGCTAAATGTTTCTCCATGCAAGCCATTGTAAAATCACGACGAGTTTTGTAAAATGCAGCTACTTTTTCAAAATAGGACAGAAGACCGTTTATTCCCCATTTTCTGAAGAGATTTTCCAAAATAACCTGAAAAAGAAAACTATTATAAGTCAACAATAACAAACAAATAATGTAAATTTTAATAATAATAAAACAACAGTTTTAATTGAAAATGAAGATTGTTTGACCTAATTGAAATCTTTTCAATATTTTTTACTTCTAGATAACAAATTGGAATCAAAAATTAGGAAAAAGTACTTTACAGGTGGTGAGTACCCTTTTTATTTTCCGAACAACAGATTTGTATAGAAGGAAAGTATTGCGATCATGATATTTTGACCATACCCAGATTTTAACGAATCTTTAAGTTTTGAGGTCACCTGAATCCATTTATACCATTTTTAGCATGATGTCTGTCTGTGTGTGTGTGTGGGTGTGTGTCTGTGTGTGAACACAATAGCGTCTAAAGGGCTCAACCGATTTAGATGAAATTTTATATACATATTTAGGGTAGCAAGGAGACGACATGTATAGATTTTTGAGTTAATCGGACAACCGGAAGTGACAGTTGCTATAAATGATGACGTCATTACTAAACAAGATGGCAACAAAGTTTTACACATATATTTGTTATACGTTATAGTTTAATTTCGGATGATTAAAATTTTCAAAAACTTTTGCCATTGTTGCCAGATTTATCGAAAAGTAATTTTTTTTTTATTTTTCTTAAATAACCAAAATAATGAATTATTGTAAAAGGTTACAAGATATTAAAGTTGTAGAACATAAATTTTTCTACACATTTTGTCATTACCGGTTTTTTGAATTCCTCATAGTTTCACCGCTAGAGGGCGTGAAAAAAATTTATATAGACATTGTGACTTTTTTAGATTTTGAGACAAAATTATGGATTTTTATGAAAAATTACATGGTATCAAAATTGTAGAGCATAAAATTTTCTATAAATTTTATCTTAACTATTTTTTCAAGTTGCTAGTTTCGCCGCTAGTTTTTATTTTAATTTTTATCTTTCTTAAATTATTATTTTTTAGTTAAATTTTTATATTAAAAAATTTAAAAAAATATCTGTAAATTTGTAATAATTAATTTTATAATTATAATTTTCTTCAAAATTTTATTACAAAAATTGTGGAATTTTTTAAAAATTGGATAATAAATATCTTATATTACGATTTTAAACTAAATTAAATAACTTTTAAAATATCAAAAGTTATTTAACTCGGATTTGCACCATTCTAAAGATAATATAAAACTCTAAATTTAAAATGTATTTTAGTTTCTTAAAATTTAGAATTGTAATTATTATAGCCCAAATTAAGAATTTTTTTTAAATTTTTTTAATTTCGTTTTATCAATAAGTATAATATAAATGAAAAAAGTAAATAGCATATCCGAAAAGGATCCAAATGTACTATGTGTGTAAATTATTTCATAATTTTAATATAGTATTTGTAAAAGTTATAGCAAGAAATGAAAAACGATTAAACAATTAAATTATATCCATGAATTTTTGACAAAAAATTTGATTTTTTTTTAGTTTTCCAAGCTAACTTTATTAATGAATTTTGAGTCAGAAAACCTTAAAAAAAGGTCTGTTTCCCATTTTGAATATAATTGAATGAGATATTAATTATTTATTGACTTTAAAATTATTCAAAAATAGGTTTTATTTTTTTTAAGGTTAATATTAATATTAAAAATTTAAAAAAAAAACCATTAAATTTGTAGTAAAACACTCTATAATTGTGATTTTTTTCAAAATTTTATTCAAAAAATTGTAGAATTCATAATTTTTTTTTGAAATTTAATATAAGTTTAAAAAAAATTGAATAGCTTAAAAAATATTAAAGATATTAAAATGTGATTTATACCATTCGATAGGTAATATAAAACTCTAAATTTAGAAAATCATAAAACAAATGAAAAAAGTAAATAGTACATCCGAAAGTGATCAAAAAGTACATTATGTGTGAAATATTTCATAATTTTAAAATAATACTTGTAGAAATTATACAAAATTATAAAAAGTTAAAAAAAAATTTTACAAAAAAATAAGTTTTTTTAAAATCTTTGTAAACTAATTTTATTAATGTATTTTGATGCAGAAAAACTAAAATAATCGGTTAAACAATTACTTTACTAGGAGTGTTCGGAAAGTTGGGTGGGATTACAACCTCATTTTTTGAATTGTCATCACCATTCGTATCACTAAATTATATATAATTTCTAAGAAATAAATCAAGTACAAAACCGTAATTTTAAAAAGTTTTGTTTTCTTGATGTGTAATGTTTTTACTATAATATTGAAAAATTAAATATATTATCGATATACAGGATTTTCTCAATCTGATTAAGAAATTTAAAAATTTGTAAAGTAAATTTAACACTGATGCCATTTGGATTGTTTTATCTATCATATTTAAAATATTTTACTGCATTTAAAATTTGTATTCTTGAATTGACTAAATGGTAGTAAACTTCAAGAAATTCTAATTAAAACAATTATATTAAATACCGGAAGATTGTATTCTATTTTAACAATTTTTATTTTTTAACGTCAAAGACTCATTAATATTTATAAAATTAAATAAATTCCTGTTAGAAAGAACATTTATATAATTTAAAAAATAAGTATATAACTATTCCGCATACGTTAAATCAATGGTTTCTGGTTTTACTAATTATCAATTAATTTTATTGGTTCAAGAATAATTAGTAAATTTAAGCAAAGATCCTCGTTTTATTATCAAAAAAAAATTATCAATTACTTAATTGCAAATTTCATTAACTTTTATCATTTCTTAAAACATTTCGTCAGCGCTTATTGGGTTATCAAATTAAAAATAAATCTAAAACTAGGTTTAATATAATAATCACTGGGCAAAAATTTTAATTAATTTACGTAATAAAATTTTTTGCAATACTAAATTATAATTAATTATTAGTTTATTCTCTCTATATACATATATTAATTTATAGTCAGAGCTGAGAGTAACGAAACTTAAACGTTACTTTTCAGTAATGCATTACTAAATGTAACGCGTTACTAGTAATTTCGTTACTGTTTAAATTGGTCGAAAAGTAACGGTAATTGAGTTACTTCCCAAAAGTAACGCGAAATCGTTACTTCGTTACAGTAACGTGTTACTAAAAAGTAACATGTTACTTTAAAACTAAGGTTTTTCTCTTTTGTTTCTGCTGTTTGATGTGAAATAATGTTTTTGTTATTTTTTTGTACCCCGTCGATTCCGCGCGTCACTGTGATAGCATTTTAAAAAATCAAACTTAATCATACAACTTTTATTTGAAAATTTTGTTTGCGAAGAAGAATCTATAGAAAAGTAACTCATTGTTACTTTAAAAGTATCGCGTTACTTTTGAAAAGTAACGAATAAATCATTACTTTTTTTAAAAAAAGTAACGGTAACATTTATCTAAATGGTTACTTTTTAGCAAAAATAACTGTAAAGTAACGCGTTACTTTTTTTAGTAACGCCCCTGCTCTGTGTATAGCGATCGAGTAAAGAACCATTTTTTAAACGTTCAAAAAATGCAACATAAAGTGCATTTTCGGGTCATAAAGTTCACTTTATGCCCGCACGGACCATAAAGTTAATTTTATTCCCGCGCTGTCCATAAGGTTCACTTTATTCCTGTTCAGGCATAAAGTGCAATAATGAAGTAGTATGACATAAAATTATTATTATTAAAAAATTAAATGTATCAAATTTCAATAAAAAATGTATTTTTACATTCGTCTTATAGTATAACATTTTTATACTGATATATTGGTACATAATGTTAAAAGGTCACTAGACAACTGGAAAAAAAAAGAATGACATTTACTGTCAATCAGTTGCCTAATGGTCTGTAAGGTGCGTTCAATAATAATATCAGAAGAAAGGACAGCATAAATTATGTTTGAATATTATATTTTAAATATTATTGGAATAATTTATTTCTGAATTAATATGGAAAGTATTATGTTGGCTACAACCATTTAATTTTTATTAATTTAATTAATTTTAAACATTGCGCAATTTTAAATTTTGATTATCTTACAAATTACACATTTTTTATACAAAACTTTTTATCTACAATGACTCGCGTATGTATTGATTAATTATCAATTTTATTTATTGAGCGATAATTTGTTTTTAAATAACATATAATTTCCAAACTAATTAGTCGTCAAAAAACAAAACAATAACGACTATGGATTTTTTTTAATTATTGTAAAAGGCATACCTCACCCTTATATAATATATTTAGTAGTAGTGAGTATAAAAACATGGTAGTACCAAAAAAAATAAAAGAAGGGGGGTTTGTAACTTAAAATTACGTAGAAAACATTTATTAAATTATGGGGTTATTTTGGATTTTAATAAATGTTTTCTACATAGTTTTAAGTTACAAAAAACCCACTTTTTTATATTTTTTAATTTTTTAACCACCCTTCGTCAATACCCTTAATGGGTTTAATTAAAAATTTTCCCTTCATAGTAACTAATAATGGCCTGATGATGGTCTGTGACCGAAATTAGTTGTCTTGCCTTGTAATTTAAATTAAATTATTTGTGCTTTATTTCTTTATTTTTATTTTTTATTGTAAATGTCCCATATAGTCAAAAATTTTTGTTAGTTAAATACGAAAACTATACATTACCTGTGATAAAACACTTGAATGAAGGATACAACTTGAAATGTGTATTTCGATATTTTCAACAAGTCTCTTCGGTCCTGTAAGCCAACCAAGTCTTAATCCAGAACTCAATACTTTAGACATAGAGTCCAATCTTATAACACGACCTTCAGTATCGAGACTTAAAAATGATACAGGTTGTTCCTCATAGAAATGTACAAAATAGTAAGCATCATCTTCCAAAATTAATATGTTGTATTTGCAGCAAATTTGATAAATTTCTTTCTTCCTATCCGTTGGAATTGTTCTTCCAGATGGATTGGAAGCTGTAAAAATTAATAAAATTTATTAAAATTTACCACTTTTTTGCGAAATAACTAATTTTCTATCCTTTAAATACTATTTTCTACAAGTTTTATAACCGGGGGGAAGTTTTGGATTTAGTATCTGTAATAGAGAGTATTTTTGGGCTGAGTATTTCTATTAAGAGCTTAAGTAAAACCGTTTTATGGATAAGACTCGAATGATTTAATCTACCTTGACTACAATCCATATAAATGCCTTAAAATTGACTTAGAGATGTAAAGAAGAAGAGTTTAACAGGACTGTTCATATGAACTTAGTGAGTATTTTCAGCTCCTCTGAGCGTTGAGTAATGGAGGAAGGTTTGTTGTTTGGGAAATTTTGGCCATTCTGAAGACATTTTGGGTAGGGTTTCGATTCGAATCGTTGAGTCAAAGATCGATCTAAGAAAAATCGGATGGAGAAAAAATCGATCTAATGAAAATCGTTTCAATTTATAATCTGATACAAAAAAAAAGAAAACATTTGAAAGAATTGAAATAAATCGCAAAAAACGCAACAAAATCCCAAAAAATGACAAAAAATTGCATACGCAAAAAATCAGACGAATAAGAAATAATTAGAAACCAAAAGAAAGAAATAGAGAGAAAAATAGAACAATGGAAAAATAATGAAGAAAAATTAGAAAAAATCGAAAAACTAGAAAAATACAGAAAAAAAGGAAAAATCAGGAAAATGAGAAAAAAATCAAAAAATAAATAAGAAAAAATTCATATTGTATAAAACTAACTGAAAAATGTGAAATTAGAATTTATTTTTTATTAAAACAAGCAAATTCTGTTTATTTTTTATTTTGATGGTTTTGTAAGGACAATATTTTGATTGAACCTATTTTAATAATACAAACATTATTATTTATCGAGTATATTTTCACCGACTCATTACTTGACTTGTTTTGGAGTAAATTAATTAGTTAAGTATTTTATATGGAAACAGATTTTAGTAAAGTGCCCCAAAAAAATCGATCTCCAATCTTAACTATATTTTCTCCGATTCTTAGATCGATCTCAACTTAAAGAAATCGATCCAAAAAATCGAATATCGAGTCACAAAAGATCGATTCTCGATAAGATCGAATCAAGAGTTTGCCAACTTTATATGAAAAAAATATTTATTTTATGAAAAGAAGTCTTGACTGTCTAAATCTAACCTGTGTATTAAAAAAATATTTATTTTATTAAAAGATGTCTTGACTATCTAAATATAGCTTGTGTTTAAAAAAAAATTAAAAGACCATGTGGGATTCAATCCCCGGACGCACGCTGCTATTAAAGCTCATGCTTAAATATGTTCAAACTTATTATTTAAGCGAATCACGTTTCACGCTACTCGCAGATTTTTATAAAATATGTTTAAGGTCCGCAACTCGCGGATCTTTATCCACTTCCTAGTTTTCTGGATATCATCAGGAGATTTTTGGGGTAGAGTGCTTTAAAGTCCACCTTGCCTATTAGGATTTCATTTATGTTAACGAAATTGAAGATCTCTATTTGGGAACACATTTTAGACGGTATCATTCCAATATTTATTTTTGCTAAAAGTAACGGCTTTGGATCGTTATTTTGGATTTTGGTAGTACTTATGAAGAAGATTTTGGGGTGGCCGTCTCTGAAAAGGGTTTAGTGATGGTGGTGGAAACTTTGTAATGTTTTCCTTCTTTGACAGATGACATTTTAATAATCTTAGAAAGTGCAGTGAGGAATCTCATTTACTCCAGATGGTTTACTTCCCTAATTATTGTGAGCATGGAAAATATCTTCCTGAGGGGAATATTATGTTGTATATATCATATTGAAACTTATAAACAGAATTAATTGACTAAATTATCGATAAAATTGTTTACCTGTTGGGTTTAAATAAATGACTTTTGGCATTCTCCCCCCGCCTTCTTCTGTGTATTTTTTACAATTTTCCAATGCATCTATTAGTTTTTGAGGAACAATTCCAAATTCATCTTCATCGATTCCTATCACATTCACGTTTAGTGGTTTAATCTGAAATACAATTGGTTTTTTTATGGTATGATTTTTCACGTTCAATAAACATTTCAGATTTGAACTCAACGTAAAAAAATAAACAAAAAATTTATGTCTATTAAGATAAAAAAGTTCAAGCAGGCTAAAATTTTTAAAAATTTGTGAATGTTATTTTCTATTTGAGTAAAATTTAAAGTTATAATTTCAGATTTGGATTTAGCACAAAAGAGTAAATAAAATTATGTATTATAAAAATTTTATGCTTATTGAGATAAAAAAGTTCTAGGAGTCTAAAATTTTTAAAATTTGGATACTTTATTTCTTACCTGAGTAAAATTTTAAGTTATAATTTCAGATTTGAATTTAGCAGAAAAGAGTACTTAAACAAAATTATGTATTACAACATATTTATAAAAAAGTTCTGGGGTGTAATTTTTTTAAAATTTGCTATTTAAAATTATAATTATGTCCCCCTATTTTAACTGCCTATAACTGCGGTTTTCACTGAAAAGTTTTAATTTAGTACAAGTTTTGTTTGGATATATTGAATTTTTTCATCTATATAGCGATGCAAGATTTTTCAAAATCGGTTAGCAAATGACTGAGTAATTTTTCCCATTTTTTAAATTAATTATAGCTGTATTTATTGTGACGTCATCGAAATCGGTAAACAATTTAATTTATTCAAACAAAATTTGTACTAAAATAAAACAATTTTCTATCCAGAACCGTTTAAAAATTATAGACAGTTAAAATAGAGGAAAATATAAGTATTAAAAGAAATTTTTGTAAAACCCATATTTACTTACAATGGCCTCAGTCCCAGCATAATATGGATTTTGCACCAAAAAACTATCATTTTCTTCCAGAATCATTTCCAAAACACGAGTCATTCCATCCTGAGAACCATTGGTAACAATTGTTTCATATTTATCCCAACCTGGTGGATTATGAATCTTCTGAGTAAACTCCTTAATACATTTAAGAAGTGGAGGATAACCTTGGGTCGGAATGTACTGAAGAGCAGATGCCAATTCTTGTCCTCGAATATCAAACTTTGATCCATCCTTGAGACTAACCGTTATCGATTCAAATGGGAAAGTAATTTCATTGGGAACACCTTCAGCAAGGGAAATTTGCTCTTTGGGTGCACCATATTGTCGTTTAGCTGAAAAAAAAACACCAAAGTTATTATTATATATTTTTAATAAAAATCAAGAAAAAAAAAATAAAAATATATTGAAGAAGCTTAAAAATCTAAAAAGTTTCATAATTTATTTTAACGTTAAACTTGTGGTTCATAGAACTAGATTAACCTTTTTTCCATTAACAATATTACATTAATTAGTTTTTGATTAGATTTACGAGTTCTGACAATATTATTTATAATTAACATGATATCAAATTATCATTTTTTTCAGCTACTTTTAAACTTAATTAAATCACAATTAAGAAAACACATTTAAAGGCAAAAACAAGAAATAGATTAGGTAATATGTAAAAAATAATCTTGAAATTCCGAAATTACACTAAAATTTTAAATCGATTATATTTAAAATTAGAGTAAATCGTACCATTACGGTTATAGTGAATATTCTAATAAAAGTTATGATAAATAAAAAATAAGGTTTGTTAGAATACATATTTGTTTATAAAAATAGTATAAATTCATCGGTAAATAATAATAGGAACATATAACAAAAAATAAATTGCACATCGCTGCAAAAGGTACGATTTGTTCAACTCGTTTGGTAAATTGTACCTACGTGTGGCTTAATCGTATCTACATATTATCATATTATGTAATGTGGAGATAAAAATTTAAGATCTGACTGTTTATTTACATTCAAGACAAATATATTTTTAGTACCAGCACGCGTTCCAGATCAAATTTAATGGACCCAACGGTTACACTTTAGGCACAGCAACATAATTTCGCAAATGAAACAATACCAATCAGCTGACTTTACTTCTTTTTCAACATCTTTTATTATAATGCTTCCTATACAATGGGTTTGGAAATATTAAGGGATCGGTATTCGATTTAATAGCGGCACCCACTTTTCAACGTTTATCATTATTCCTTGTGATGATTTTGATGCGATAGCTTTGGAACGGTCTGGTTTATTTTTCTTAAATTTCGCTTTGCTTTTAACCCTTTTGCTGACGTCTTTCGTCTCGGGCTTGATTTTTTTGTTGACGTTCTTTCAACTCATTTTTGTATGAGGTACTGCTCAAAATAACTGCAGGCTGATACAGATTACGTTTCTTTTCCATTACTAGCTTCTTCTGGAAGAGGAAGAATCACTTGCACAAATACATTGTTTGTTGATTCTGTTGTAGTTCCATACCTGTTTCTGGTCTAATTATTATATTGACGTTATTAGGTACCGCCTCTGAACTCACTAGATTTTGCTCACCATTAACTGTTTCTGGTACTATTTCATTCCAATCATCAGCAGTATCATTATTATCTAGTGCGGCTGTAGCAGCTACAAAATCAGCATCACTAAAGACGCCTCTATCAACTGGCCATATTCCAGTAGCTTTAAATCTATTACTGATAGTTAATATAGATGCAGATCTGGACTACGCCTCGCACTTCCTGAGTTGGTTCAACCATTTCTGTAGTACTTGTATAAAATAGCTTTTCATGGTTTAAAAAAAATGGTTGAAAAATATGCAATTTTATCTGTCTAATAATATAGCATCCAAATTTTCGGAGTTGTATGGCCATCCAACAATAACAAAATTTTATTTTCATTAGAACTTTTAAAGTTGCCAATGAAGTGTTTTAACCATTCCAGGAATATGTCTGCATTAATGTATCAAATATGGTCACGATAGCTCCTGGTGGTGCACCAATTTTTAATTAATTTGCCATAGGCATACGGTTGCAAATTATCACAGTTCTCCGCTGAAAATATCTCCTATTTGATGTTTTCTTAGCCACGATGTTTTGGTTTCTTTTTTGTACATTTTCATCAACATTATATAGTCAACGCTGAAAAAGCCATATGCATCAACGGTTTTCTCACGGATGTCAAATAAATCGTTTACATTTTTTCTATTGAATCCAACCTTCTCTGGTTATCTGGTTACCTTTGTCTACACTAGTTAGACCAAAGAGTATCTAATTTTCAATAAAGTAAAGCAATTGGATTGCTGGCTTAAATCTGGTAGGCCAAATAAATTACAAGAAAAGCAAAAATCAGTCCAATAACATTATGAAACATGAACCATGGTACAAAGAAACGAAAAAAGCTTTAAAGATGGGAAAGAAAAGTATTGAGGAAAAATTTTGGAGGAATTAAAACAGCGGAAGGGGAATGGAGAAGCTGTTCAAATAAAGAAATAATTAGCCTATATGGAAAACCAACCATGACAGGAAAAATCCGAACACAAAGAACCAGATAGCTGGGCTACATAACTAGAATGCGAGAGCCGAGATGTACGAGAAGTGTCCTATTCACAGCAGACGGTGGAAAAAAAAAGGACGACCAAAAAAATAGTGGTTGCAAGATGTACAAAATGATCTAAAAGATGAAAATATAAACGACTGGTGGAAGATTGCTATATACAAACAGAATAAACTGGAAACAAGTATTAGAGAAGATAGAAGCTAAGGACCTACAGGGTCTCTTAAGCGAACAAAAATGTAATATGCATTTTAGTTGAACTTACGAACGTTTTTGATTTTTTTTCACCCCCTAAGGGTTCATTTTGGTCTAATTATGAGTAAAAATAGCTTATTTTCCTTTGAATCCATATCCTTTTCTATGGAATAGAAAATATATTCCATTCTTCATATTTTATTAAATCATTACATAATTATCATAGTTTTGCCCGATTTTATTAGTTTTTGGCCAAAAAAACAATGACGCGATTATTTGTTTTTACTACGCATTCGAATTCAGATTTTTAAAATACACTATATTCATCTATTTTGATTCGTGGTAATAATTTTTTTTATGTTTGGCTGTGTTATTAATAATTTTATTTTCACGTCGAAAATAACAATCCGCGCGGTGAAGGCAGAGGTAGTTCAAAGCCATAGTTATAACCTTGATACAAAAAAAATTTGTTAATATAATTTAACACTTATTTAAAAAAATATTTTTTCGTTGATAAACAAAATCGTCTAAAAATATGTCGCTTCGTAAATATTTGATAACTATATTTAAGATTCTAATATTGCGTTATTCATTTTCTTAAAAAATCAAAAATAAAAAAAATCGTCAAGAATATTATAGCAATTAGAAATAACAAAATATTAAAAGTGTCAAAAAGTGTAGAATATAAACCATAACTCCTAAAAAATTACTTAATTATCAATCACACTGTGTAAAAAAAAAATGAAAAAAAAATTTTTCTGTGTCTATATATCATGTTATTTTTAAATTTATAAATTATTTAATAATATTTAAAAAAATTATAGCTCACTGCCAGTAATACAGCGGAATGTAATTATCAACGTAAAATTAAAATTATTAATAATTAAAATAATGTAAATTTAATTTAAGTCTTTAATGATTAGATCTAAACGGTTTCCTTGATTGCAAAAGTAAGCGCTGTGTGTTTTTTTTAATTTTTAAATTTATTGTATTACAAGCCTGATGATGTTTAGTTGCCAACTCCATTTTCACCAAATTTTCGTAAATATATCTATCTACAAAGCCTACATCCGTCCCATAATTGATTACAGAGCTCTCATCTTCTCCACCCTTCCTCCTTCTCTCTTGCGTTACAGCAACCGAGATCAGGATCTTCAGAAAATGTTCCTACGTCCCCTGGCGATTAAGAGGCTAAAAACTCTACAGGGAAGACACTTCAGGAGAAGACTGGAAAGCTCCAACATCTACTCCTATGGACAAAGTGGACAGATGAAAGGAACTGAAGAGCATTCTTCAAAATACTAAAGAAGAAATTTCCCCAGTCAAATCTAAAGATTCTAAAAGAAAAGGATCTTCCGGGCGAGTTCCGAGATCTCCTCGAGGATGCACCTCTAGGCATCTAATGAGCTGGTTTCCGCCACTGACGTGGAGCTCGTATAAGTATCGCAAATAACTAGCTACAATCAAATATCTTAGTTTTTCCTTTCCAGCAGAACATCCTACTAAGATTCCCAGAAATGGAGTAAAATTCTCCTACAGCAGGGTACAAGGAACAGGACAATACTAGGATTAATAACTGGGGAGGGTTTAGCATGCTCCTGACCTCACGCATAGAAGATTATATTAGAACTTTTGAGTTATTTGTTAAAAAATTAAAACCCTCTTTTTTACAATCATATTTTTTTAACCCTTTAATTGCGGCTGTAGTGTCGTATATAAATGATTTTACAATTTTTTTCAAATTTTACAATTTTTTTAACTTTTCCAGTTTTTACGATTTTCAAATTTTTTAAAAGTTTTTGAAACTTGACATTTTTGAAATGTTTAATTAAAATTTTTGAAACATTTTCAATTAATTAAATTTTCGATATATTAGAAATTTTTGAACATTTGACATTTTTAAATTTTCGAATAAAAATTCCGATTTTTCGAAATTTTTGATATATTTTTAAAATTTTCGAATAATTTTTTTATGTTTTTTGATTGACATTTTTGAAATATTTAAAATTGTTGAAAAATTTTTAATTAGACGAACAATTTTATGTTTTTTGAAGTTTTCGATATATTTTAGAAATTTTTTTAATATTTTGACAATTTCAAAATTTCCAATTATTCGAAATTTTTGAAACATTTTTAAAATTTTAGAATATTTTTTCAATGTTTTAGTTACACTTTTTAAAATTTTTGAAATGTTCAAAATTGTTGAAATATTTTTAATTATTATTATTATTTTTTATTATTTTGACACTTTATTTTTTGACGTTTTTAAAATTTTTTAAAAAAATTGCAAAATTTCAACTTATTCGAGGTTTTTGAAACACATTTGAAACTTTACAATAATTTTTTAATGCTTTTTGAAACTTTTCGACATTTTTGAAATTCTTGAAATATTTTTAATTAGACGGATAATTTTGTTTTTTGAAATTTTCGATATATTTTAGAAATTTTTTAATATTTTGACATTTTCATTTTTGATGTTTTTAAAATTTTTTAAAAAAATTGCAAAATTTCAAATTATTCGAAATTTTTGAAACATACTTGAAATTTTAGAATTTTTTTTGAAACTTTTTGACATTTTTGAAATTCTTCAAATATTTTTAATTAGTCGGATAATTTTGTTTTTTGAAATTTTCGAAAAAATTGTAGAATTTAAAATTTTTCGAAACTTGATATATTTTTGAAATATTCGTTATACTTTTGAAAGTATCCAAATTTCAAGACATTATTATTTTTTTTGAAATTTTTGAATTTTTGTCCCTAAAGCGTTTAGCGCTGCAAAATTTTGCCCGCAGTTAAATGATTAAACTAGTCTCAAAGGAATAAATGTGAAGATTTAAATTCAAAATCCATATTGAAAGTCACTTAAATATCTACTGGGTATAAGCGTTCATTAAAATTATTATGCAATAATTAGCCCTCACTGGAGGTCAAGAGTAAAGAAACCTTGTTATCGGAAGTAACGGTATATTTATCGTTATTTTTTCATATTAATGAAATGTTAAATATTTACAATTTCATATCAAACCGGAACAAAAAGATACAGACAAGAAAGCGCTTTATCAATATAGATTAGAAACTGGTTATTGATAATCTAGAAAACTAGAATTTAGATTTTAGTTGAATCGTAATTTATAATGTCAATAAACTTTCAAGTTAAATACCATTCTGCGAATAACAATTATAAAATATTTTTTGTTAAACCGATTAACTAAAAAAAATTATTTTAATTCTTTATAATAATATAATATTATATTTAAAAGTAGTTTAATTATCAATAGACAAAACCAAAGTTTCACGTTTATTTATTTTTAGGAATCTAAATAAATTAGAAAATAAGCTGGCGCCCAACCCATTTATTAATAATATTCTAATTAATAATGAAAAAATACTGCATTAAGGTACCGTATTTAAATTAATTATTTTTTTTTATAACCCAAAGGTTTTTTTTTATTTTTGAACTATAACGTAAACACATTATAACCTTTTAAAATAATTGTAGATATGAAATAATTAAAATTCATTTTAATTTACGCAAACTAAAGTTAATTTGAAAATATTTCTTTGTTGTATTTTTTTGTGGACAATATTTTAATAAACATGTGAAGGTTCATTAATGCTAATGATGCAGTATGTAATTGCAATGACGTTTAGTTCTAACAATTTAGACGTCAATTTATTTTAACAAATATCACATTCTAAATATTACTTTTAACTACCTACTATATTGATAACTTTAATGAACGTTTTTTTTTCATTTTAGAGAAATTAATTAAATTCGAATTAGAAATGAAGGAAAAAAAGCAACTCATTTATTCACTAGTCCCATATTAAAATATAAAATTTATTAGTTCCATGTAGTATTAATTGATTATGTGTTTCAAGTAAGCTTAAAGATATCGCGATTATTTTTTATCCTATTTAATTGACTTTGTAAGGACTATACTAAAATTTCATTGGTATACCAAATATATTATCATTAGTAAAATCGTACACTACTGGCAAATTTTGGTAGCACTGGCGAATCTGATTAAAGTGGCAACAACGACAAAAGCCCCGTGATAAGACAATCGTTCCCGGAAAATTTCTTCCCAGGCAACTCTTCCCGGACAATCCTTTCGTACGACAATCGTTCATCGCGATAATCCTTCCACGACTGTCCTTCCCTAGGAATTTTTTTCTGGAAAATCCTTCCCCAAACAATTCTTGGCTAAGACAATTTACCCACAATTATTCTGTATTAAATTTTCCCATAATATGATGGTTTGCCACTTATATAAGATATGTCTTGATTTTGAATGAGTACAAAGACTCTTTTAAGGCCGGGGGCACATCTCGCCCTATACTGATCGAAACAATAGAAGTAAAAAAGGAAGTTACACTCGGAGCAATAAACATTTTTTGGAAATTTTAAGGCCCACCAATGTACTATTAGACTCAAAGAAGTGATCATTAAGATCATCCTAAAAAGTTCGAAAAAAAACAGTGGTCAAATGGCATCTATAAAGAAGAGGAAAGTGGGGTGGATAAGATTAAAGAAATATGCATATTTCACAATAAAAAATAAAATATACATGACCTGAAAAACTAATACAATTAACTGTGAAGAAGTGAAAACAAATTTTGTAAATTTTTTAAACCAATACAAAATATTACATAAGAATATAACTCGAAATTGGGTACAAGTCTAGGTACTTAGTAATACAGAAGAAAAGGAAGAAGAAAAAAAAGAGAAGCAGTACAGAGTGACAACTGACAAATATCAAACGGAAGGAAAAGAAGAAGAATAAGAGTTACGAGGTTATGATTCATATCAAAACCAAACTAAAGGAGTGATAAGCGGAAACATGATAAACTAAGAGTGGAAAACTTAAAGGAATGATGGAAGGTTTCCATTAGGAAAAAAAAGTTTGGCACTAGGGGCAAAACTGATACTGGTTTAGTGCAGTTAAAAACCGCACTGGTGCAGTGTCAATTAATTGTGCATTTGGCCTTGGCCTTGGTTATGTTAAAATTTGTATGTTAATTTTTCAATTATTTATAATTAGAGACTGACTGAAGGAACTCTTGAAATCCATTTTAAAATAAACACGCAGTCAATAAACCTGTGGATGATGGTTCAGATCATTTATTCAAATTAACCAGAAAGTATATGATAATATGTTGTGGTTTTATCTATTTAATTATTATAAACCATTTAACACCCTCCTATTTAATAAAACATAGATTATTTTGGTCTTCCATAGTAATAGAATAATTAAAATCATAAAAATACAAAACACAGATCGGGGAAAAAATACAATTTTATTCTACCCGCCAAAAATTTTCTATAGAAACAGGTGCCGCACGACCACGAGACCTCGTGCGGAACTTTTTTCACTCAGAGCAGAAAGTGCCACACTGACGTCCCAATGGATTACACGAACCTGCAGTACATTTTCCAATAGTTTGTAAATTTTGCCCTGGTTCCGCATTCGTGCTGCATTTTTTTAACCTTTATGATAGGTATAGTCATAGTAAAGGGATGGTTATGTGTAAGAATATGATTAACATAGGATGATAGGGTAATTTTACAGGTAATTAACAGATGTTTGTAAACACTTGCTTTTTGGAGTTGATGAATGAGATCTTTGGTGTTGGCAAGGAACGAATAAATTTTATTATTGGTCTTGAAAGCTACTTTATACGAAATATTGCCAGTAAAATGTAAAGATTTTTTGTTCTTCTGAAACTATGGGATATTAAGTCTAAATCTAGAAAAATATCTAACATCTAGGATCTAGATCTAGACCGTTTCGCCACCAGCCGTTTCGCCACGGCCATTTCGGTGCCGGGAAAATGAGATAGGGAGAAGATTTCCTGCAGTAAGGAATTTTTTATTGGAAATTTCTTCTTCTTCTTCATGCAAGAATCTTTTTTTTTATTTCTCAAATATTGATAGTTTCCAGGTTATTTGCAAAAAAACTAAACCCATTTTTTTTATCTGAATTTGTTAATAACTTTTGCAATTGTTTATGTATTGGTTTGAAACTTCTGCACATTTTTCTATATGTCATTACGAATCCAATGAGCCATCCTTACATATGGGCAGCTAATACAGCTGATGGTATTTATATTAAAATCAAGTATAAAGAAAGTGCTATTATAACAATTATATAAAGTAATTTTTAAGTTCATAAATAATAATAGAAAATAACATTCGGTGATATGATTTTTTTAAAGCTGTTTCATACAAATTTTCTAATTCTATTTAAAAAAAATAGAAATATTCCAAATAAATCCTTGTTTTATTTTGTTCTATTCCTAATGCAAATTATAATTTTTTATATCTACATGGAACAATTAAATTTCCTCCTCTAAAATAAAAAAAATTCGGAACGCCGACGACAGATTTTTAAGAATTCTGATGGATTTGGCTGATAGAACAAATATAGAATTTTATTTTAACTAAATTTAGTTTTTCAATAAAAATTATTGAAGGTTCTAATTTGTTTCATTTATTGTTTATTAACGAAAGAGATAAAAAATAAACATTAAACTTTTGAAAAATATTTTCGAGAACAAAACCATTTTGTCAATAAGAAAGATAGCAAAAAAATTAAAACGTTATTTTACAAAATAAGTGAAAGGTTATTATCAATAATTAAAAAAAAAACAATATTTAGATTGATTTAAAACTAAATTATTTTGCATTTACCATTCAAGTAAAAAATATTATAATTTTCCTGGCGGCAAAAAGGCCGTGGCGAATCGGCTGCGTCGAAACGTCATAGACCCTTTTCTGAGAACAATGTATATTTCTATGCCTGAAGATGACTTTTTAGCCGATTTGTGTTGGATTTAAAGTTTTTCTGCTATATGCAAAATTTTGAAGTGCTTTTTAAAAAATGGTATCAAATAAAGTTTCTCAAAAAATCATAAAATTTCGTTTCAGCATTTTAAGTTATTTCTACTGAATAAAGTTTTAATTTTACAATCCGTTATTATCATTATTATTTTTTACTATTTATATAAAAATAATTTTAGTTTGTGCCTTTTCAGATAATTCTGTTATGATTTTATTTTTATATTGTTTTATAAGTATATTTATATTTAATTATTATCTTTTCTTCTTTTTGTTAAAAACAAAATATGTTTTGCATCTTGTTGCTAACAGAATCTCTAATCTAAATGAACGAGTCTATTGCCAAATCAATTATTCAAGCTTAGTTTTAAAATAATTTACTTTATTTCAATCACATTCGATATTAGCATAACCGACAACGAATTATATGAAACTAATAAAGCAAATTAATTAAACTTCTTTGACTCAACCAGATAAAATCTCTTGAGAATATTTTATTGGAATGTGTAGATAGATAGAACTGATAATCATATCCCTGATATGATATTTTTGATACAGGAAATAATACTTCATAGATTATAAAATTCCTGTGTGACATAGCTATATAAATTATTATTATTATTATTATCATTCACCGCTAGTAACCCAATTAATAAAAATATTTGTTGATTCATTTTTAATTTAATTGATGGATTTTAAATATAAATAGGTATAAACCAAAATTAATATAAACAATTACAACATTGACATTTACTCTTTTGCTAATACCATTAAGATAGAATTACAGTTCTAAACAAGTAATAAAAGTCCCGCTACTATAATATGACCCATAAAATTTAAAATTCTGAGTGCAAATTTTAATTCAGCACAAAAAGTAAACAAAAAAGTATTTTACAAAAGTTTGTGTCAATTAAAACAAAGTAGTTATAAGTAAGAATCCTACTTGAAAGTAAATACATAATGTTAATAATTCAATGATAATTGGTATGCTTAGTTCTTTCGATAAGAGAATTTGTCATTTTCTAATAATCCTTTTATTACAGATAATGTTTTATCTACAAGAGCATTTATCGTCCAGATGTCCAAACTAATAGTATGACGTAAAATAAATTAATTTGTGATAATTTTTCTAAATATTAACAAATGAGACTGATTGTCCGGCGAGAGAATCAATTAATTTTTTGTTCCGATAATGTTTGGTATTTCTATCAAAAGTATACAATAGTATTTCTAATAAAAAAAATTCTCACTTGTCGTTTAAAGGATACTTTTTTCAATTTTTTTTGCATTCAAAAATAAACCACAATCTTTAAAAAAATTGAAAGATTCCTTTGAAAAAGCCATAAGAAATCCTTGAAAACTTCTTGAAAAATCGTTAAAAAATTCTATTCTTAAATTTCTTGAAGCAAACACATGAAAAATCCTTAATAATATTATTTTAAAATCATTAAAAAATCTATAAAAATTCTCAAACATCTTAAAAACCGTTAAAAAAAGTATTGAAAAATTCAAGAAATATTCTTAACAAATGCTGAATGAAAGAAGCTTAAAGAAATGGCTTAAAATCATTGAAATATCAGTGAAGAAAAACTCTTCAAACAGGCTAACAATATCATCGAAAAATAATCGAAAACTTCATTGTAAATATTTAAAAATTTCTTAAAATATCTTTAAAATTCCTTTTAAATAACATACAAAAACTCTAAACAGTATCTGAACAAAATCCTTGAATAGTCCTTAAACAATTCGTGATAAATCCTTGTAACATACTTGTCAGAATCATTTGAAAAATAATTCACAAAAAAGTTGCATCCTGTTAAAATTCTCAAAAAACCTTTAAAAAGGTACTAAGAAATCTGTAAATAAAATCTTAAAAAAAATTTTTGAACAATTTCTGAAAAATTCTTGTAAAATTATTGAAAAATCCTTAAAAAAACTTTAGACAGTCTTGAACAATTCTTGAAAAATTCTTTTAAAATTATTGAAAAATCCTTAAAAAAACTTTAGACAGTCTTGAACAATTCTTGAAAAATTCTTTTAAAATTATTGAAACATTCCTGAACATCTTTTAAAAAACGTTAGACAGTCTTGAACAATTCCTGAAAAATTCTTGTAAAATTATTGAAACATTCCTGAATAACTTTAAAAAAAAAACATTAGACAGTCTTGAACAATTCCTGAAAAATTCTTGTAAAATTATTGAAACATCCCTGAACAATCCTTAAAAAAATATTAGACAGTCTTGAACAATTGCTGAAAAATTCTTTTAAAATTATTGAAACATTCCTGAACATCTTTTAAAAAACATTGGACAGTCCTGAACAATTCCTGAAAATTTCTTGTAAAATTATTGAAACATTCCTGAATATCTTTAAAAAAAACATTAGACAGTCTTGAACAATTCCTGAAAAATTCTTGTAAAATTATTGAAACATTCCTGAATATCTTTAAAAAAAAACATTAGACAGTCTTGAACAATTCCTGAAAAATTCTTGTAAAATTATTGAAACACCCTTGAACAATTCTTAAAAAAAACTTTAGACATTTTTGAACAATTCCTGAAAATTCTTTTAAAATTATTTAAAAATCCGTGAAAAATCCTTAAAAAAACTTTAGACAGCCTTGAACAATTCCTAAAAAATTATTGAAACGTCCCTGAAAAATCCTTAAAAAATAGACAGTCTTTGAAAACTCCTCGAAAAATACAAAAAAATTATTATTATTTTTTTTTTAAATCAATTATAACTTTTTTAAAAAAATCCTTAATAACCTCTTAGAAAAATACTTCAAAAAAAAATTAAAAAATAATTAAAAAATCGTTGTATAATCGTTTAAAAAATCTTGAAACCATCTTTTTAAAATTATTTACTTAAAAAAATTACTAAGAAATACTTGAATATTCCCCACAAAATATTCTTCATAAATCCTTAAAAAATCTGGTAACAAACTTGAAAAATCCCTAAAAAGTCATTGAAAAAATCTTGAAAAACCAAAAAAATCTTCAAAAAAAATTAGAAAAAATCATTGTAAATATTTAAAAATTTCTTAAAAAAAATCATTAGAAAATACTTAAAATTTATAAAAAATATTGAAAAATCCTTTCAAGCAACAAAAATCCCTAAACAGTCTTTTGTACAATTTCTGAAAAGTCCTTGACTGAAAAATCTTTGAAAAATATTTTAAAAATCCTTAAAAAAATCTTAAAACCATCTTTAAAAAATCACTAAAAATCCTTGAATACTTCCACGAAATATTCTTCATAAATCCTTAAAAAATCCTGGTAATAAACTCGAGAAATCCTTAAAAAGTCATTTAAAAAATCTTGAAAAACCAATAAGTATCTTCAAAAAATAATAGAAAAATTAATTATAAGTCTTTAAAAATTTCTTAAAAAATTATTAAAAAATCCTTCAAAAACCTTTAAAAAATTCATAAAAAATATTGAAAAATCCTTTCAAACAACAAAAATCCCTAAACAATCTTTTGTATAATTTTTGAAAAGTCGTTGACTGAAAAATCTTTGTGAAACAGTTACATACAAAATCATTAAAAAATTCTTGAATATTTATTGCTTACCAATATAAATGTTTTTTATTATTAACCGATTTTTATTTTTCTTAAATGCAAAAAAAAATATTATTAATTTATACTTTCTCTTAACGTTTGAAATTAGTGTTGTAAAATATTTTTAACGGATTTTTTTTTTGTTAGATAATTTTGAATAATGACAACAAATTTTATATTGATACTTAATTTTATACAAATTTTACATTTTTACTAAACAACGCAAAGCGACGCGACGCCAGGCGTCAATTTTAATATTTTCTTTTTAATAAGTTTCAAAACATTATTAATAAGTAATTTTTGAAACTGCAATACAGAAATATAAAAATAATATAAATTTTGAAAATATATAAATAACAACTATTTATTAATTATAATTATTTTTAAAAATGAAATAAAAATACTTACTAATTTCTCTAGTTAAAGCCGGTCGTCTTCTAGAAGATCTCACGTTAATAAAATGGTTGTAATCAATGTTAGACATTTTCAAAAAACTTGGAAAGCTTTCAAAGAAAAAAATAATAAAAAATCGTAAATATTTAAAAATCACTTGAAAGTAACACTGCACTAACGAATCACTAGAACAGAATGATCTTTCACCAACAACAATCAAAGTCTTTTATACGAGCCGCGGCCCGGTCGCAGAACGCTGCCTTCCAAAAAAGATGATGTAATTTTTAAAACATTTGGCGATATCATTTCATTGATGTTTTAGTGAATTTGCCTATCCCTAATTGTTGTTTATAATTTTATTTGGGGATTGACTCGTAAAGATTATGATGAAATTTATTTTGATCGATATATCAGATTATTCACAAATATGGATAAATATCTATAAGGATGAGAATACAAAATAATAAATATAAATATTGGAACTTATTTAAAATTATTGTAAAAACATTTAATTTTAATAGTAGATAGCTAATTATTTAAAATTTATGCATAACAGGTAAAATAAATTTAACTTTTTTATAAAGTTTATAGTTATTTTTTATTCGATAAAATTTAAATAGTAACGACATTGTACAACTTGTTTCTAACTTTAAAATTTATCGTACCATGATTTCATAAAAGTTAAAACTACATTTTTATTATTAAATTAAATATATAAAATTAATACTTTCCAGTTTTTTGATAAATAAAATAACGTTTTAGGATATTCACAAAAATATAAAACTTATTAATTAAATAATGACATATTCCAGTTTACAATAAATATTATTTACAAAACTTCTTTAATATACTGAGTGTTTAAAAAAAAAAACCCGATTTGCAATCAGTATATTACGAAAATTAGATCATTCATCTAGTACAGAAAAGTACCTTTATAATATATCAAAAGGACTTGCAGGTCGAAAATATATCAAAGGATTAAAATATTTCAACAAGTGAAAAATGACGATTTTTTTTCCGGATTTCGAGTTTTTGAAAATTTAAGCTTAGAAAATAAATTTCTATATAGGAATACCGGGTGGCTCACGAGATTTATAGCTTCAGAACAAATAAAGCGATTATTTTAAAATTTGGGGTGGTCATTCTAGACCTAATTTTAAATTAAATGACATAAAATCCAAAATTGCGGACTTCCGGTTTCTTTGAAATTGGTGTAAAAACTGAATTTTCAAACAGAACACCCAGTATATTTTTACATATTTGGATTCTATCATCTAAATTACGTATAATTCATATATCAAAAAAGATTTTGGCTGTCAAAAATAAAAATAATTTTTTTTTATTTCACGATGCTTTTTAAAAACCAATCCGACAGTATGCATATCATTTTATTTATAATTAACTCGCCAATTTAATGACCAAGTTTTTCATAAAAAACGGCTATGGATTAATTAAAATACTAATAAAATGAAAAATATTTAAATTTATGCAAAAATAATATTTTTTAGTAACAATTAGTCACCTTTTGAAAGGTTTAAACGGGTGTTGTTCACTTGGTCCCAGTAGTCAATTTTGTCACCGGGTTTCCGTCATCCAACCGGTCTTTTGGCCTCAAGTTTTAAAATTAGGTTATCAACCATAAAATAACTAATCCGATTGATTCAAAGTAATAATTTTATGAAAAAATAATAGGAATAATTTCAGTGATTTTTAAATTTTTATACATTTTTATTGAAACTAAATTTTTTAGGGTCTTTCTTCCTATTTTTTTTTTGAATTTTTCCAATCTTGAACCATTTTTTCCATCTTTTTTTCCAATATTTTCAATTTTTTATGATTTTTTTCAGTTTTATTTTTATTTTTGATTTTTTCGATATTTTCAAATTTTCTCCCGTTTTTCGCCCTTTTCCTTTCCATTTGTTCCAGATTTTTAAAGTTTCTTTTTGGGTGTTTTACTATTTATTACATTTTTTTACGATTTTTCCTCATTTATTATGATCTTTTACGATTATTTAGCCATTATTTACGAAATTTTACGACTTTTACTAGTTTTTTACGATTTTTACAATTTTTTACTATTTATATGGTTCTTTACGTTTCTTTACTATTTTTTACCATTTTTGCGATTTTTTCCATTTTTTTCCATCTTTTTTAGTTTTTTAAATTATTTATGAGGTTTTACAACTTTTTACCTGTTTTTTTCTTACGATTTACAATTTTTTACGATTTTTTATTTTAGTTTTATTTTAGTTTCTTTTGATTTATTTCGATTTTTTTTAATTTACTCGTGTTTTTCGATCTATCCCGATATTATCCATTTTTTCCATTTGTTCCAGCTTTTTTCAGTTTCTTTTCGGTTTTTTACGGTTTATTATAGTTTTTTACGATTTTTCACGATTTTTTACGATTTTTTAGGATGTTTTGCGATTATTTAGCATTATTTACGTATTTCTACGACTTTTACCAGTGTTTATGATTTTTTACAGTTTTTTACTATTTTTTACGATTTTTTGCGTTTTTTTTAAGATTTTTTACGACTTTTTTATGATTTTTTTATGATTTTTTTATGATTTTTTTATGATTTTTTTTATGATTTTTTATTATTTTTTTATGACTTTTATAAGATTTTTTAATGATTTTTTATGATTTTTTATTATTTTTTTATGATTTTTTTATGATTTTTTTATGATTTTTTTATGATTTTTTTATGATTTTTTTATGATTTTTTTATGATTTTTTTATGATTTTTTTATGATTTTTTTTATGATTTTTTATTATTTTTTTATGACTTTTATAAGATTTTTTAATGATTTTTTATGATTTTTTATTATTTTTTTATGATTTTTTTATGATTTTTTTATGATTTTTTTATGATTTTTTTATGATTTTTTAAAGATTTTTTCCATTTTTTTTGTATCATTCTCAATTGTTTAAATTATTTACGAAATGTGATGACTTTTGCTTGTTTTTAAGGTTTTTTAGGTATTTTTACAATTTTTTACGATTTCTTACGATGTGTTACGATTTGTCACGATTTTTTATGCTTTTTCAAGATTTTTCACGAATTTTCAAGGTTTTATTAATTTTTTTCCTATCTCAATTTTTAAAATTCGTAAAAAATCGTAAAAAATTGTAAAAAAATCGTAAAAAATTTGTTAAAAAACGTAAAAAATCGTAAAAATCGTAAAATAGGTAAATAATCTTAAAAAATTGTAAAAAACTGTAAAAAATCGTAAATCAAGGATAGTGTAAGGAGATTGAAAGTTTGGAGTAAGTCTTGGAGTAGGAAATCATTGTCTTCTTGGAATAATGGATTGAAGTTGGGATTTGGATGATTGGTTTGGGGGTTTTGGAGGTGGCCTTTGAAAGCAGTGGATTTCTACTCAGGAGGAAATTTGTGGCAGAATTCACCCACAAATAATCCATGGCAGAGTTCGATGTTTCCCAATTAAATTAGTAATCATTACTAAAGAACAAATAGTTACTTTTTTTACAATCTCTATTGTTCGTTACGTTACAATTTCTGACTGTAAATCCTACCGCTAACCGCGTTATGGAATTTAGTTCCAAAAATATAATTTAATAGCACAACGAAATAAACTGTTACACATGAAATATTAATATAACACCAAGAAAACATTTAAATCTAATTTTGCTACAAGAAAATATATGTAGAATTTGATAAATATTATTTTTAAATATTTTTTTCAAATAGTATTTTTCTAAATTTTTAAAAATAAATGTCTACTTTACTAATGAATTGAATTCATAATTTTTTACTTTTTTTTAATGTTTTAAGTTAATAGCAACAACTATTTTTTTTTCAAAAATCAATAAATTTTTTTATATAGTGCAAAATTTTATTAGTTTTAATTTTGACAATAAAAAATTACAATTCTATAATACGAAGAGAAAAGAACCATTTCAGTATTGAGCCCTATTTTATTTAACAATCAATATGGATCAAACAAAAGAGTAAATTTTATGTATCAGATTCTTATCCAATCCGTTATCTTAAATCCTTTTTCGGTAAAAGTACCTGCGTTTATATACATGATGCAATAACGTTGGATATGAACACTTCTCAGATACCTATTAAGATATTTACCTTAGAAAAAGTAACTAAATTAGGGGTGCTGTTTAATAGGGATAATAAATATTCATATTTAGAAGGGTGCAGTCAAATACAATGAATAATATTATTTTTTCCAACAAGTGAACTGTTTGAATTTTTATAAAATAATTTTAAATATTATTTTTATTTTAGTCTGATAATCATATTGATTAATTATTTATTTATATTATCCAATTTTTGTTGCACTTGAATTATGTAAAGTACCTAATCAGACTACTGTTGGAAATTTTTTGAATTATAATAAACTAATAACTGGGAAAATTTATTTATTATTTTTTTTTTAATAGTAATGTTAGTATACGTTTAAGCAATTAGGTAGTTTTTTTTTGCATTTTTAAACCAAAACATGGAATGTTTTAATATATTCTTAAAATTTTATTTTTGTTTTCAGCCTTGGAAGTCTTATTTAAATATTGTTTCCACATTAAAATAATTTAACAATAATAAAATTATTAAACTGTAACAAAATATGTGTAAATGGTAATGAATAAGCAGAAAAATGTATATTTTAGAATTTAATTCCCAAACAGATCATGAAAATGTATAAGCAAAACACACAAAAAAACTGGAATACACTATTAAAAATCAAATGAATTTTTACAACGTTTTATTAAAATAATTATGAATAATAAACAAAATAATGAGGCATAATTAATAATTATATGAAGTAAATTGAATTTTGTTTTAAATAAATAAGACGAAAATTTACCAGCTCATAATGGAATATCCAAAAAATTATTTATTTTTTCTAGTTTCAAATTATATTTAGAAAAAAATAGGAAAATGTGAAAAAGTTTTATACTGACAAAAACTATTTTATAGAAATTCTTAATACTATTATGTTATTTTGAAGCATTTTATGACTTACTAATTTGATAAGTACAAAATTGCTATACACAAATAATCACTGAAGCTGAGGGTAACTAGGTTACCAAAATGGGTAAGTACAATAAATTTGAATTTGGATTCAATATAAATAAATCTTCACTTCAAAGGTAATGACAAATCTGGTAGGTTATTGACAAATTCATTAATATAATCTGGTAAGTTAAAATATATGCTTATTTATTTCTTAATATTCTTATTAATTATTTCTTAGTACTTTTTACTTTCTCGACCCACCTACGATAAGGGAAAGTATTGTGAACGAGCTAAAAATATTTCGAGATGATGATGGAAATATCTATTTTGAGGTCACCTGAGATGATTTAGACCATTTCCAGATGGAAGTCTGTCTGTCTCTCTGTGTGTATTCTTTCACAGTAGAGGTCACATGTTTAATCCGATTGAGCTGAAATTTGCCATATCAGTTTGGGTTACCCGTCGGAACAACCCATTAGTTTTTGTACGACATCTGTCAAACGGAAGTACCACTATCAAAAAATGATAGATGCAATATGTTAAGGACTTTGACTTTCAATTCGTCATTTTAAAGCCCTTGAAAAACTCTATTCAAAATGGTCAAAATTATTTCTCCAACTGTCACCTGTCAAAAAAAGGCAAAATTTGAAACTTTAACATTAAATATCTGAAAAAGTATATGTGGATACTCGTTGGGAAAGTTTTGGAACGACACAACTGGTTTTTTTTTAAATTATTATAGATTTTTATTGAAACTTTTGAAATGTTTAGAAAATCTTGAAATTTTTACATTTTTAAAATTTTTGAAATTTTTACACGTTTTTCAATGTACTTTTTAAATTTTTATCAAAATTCCTGAAATTTTTGATCCAATGTTCTTGAAATTTTTGAAATCTTTACAAAATCTTAAAATTTTTAAACGTTTTTAAATTTTTTACAACTATTTTATTGAAAATTTTGAAATTATTATAAAATCTGGAAATTTTTACACATTTTTAAATTTTTTGAAATATTTTAATTTTTGATTAAATTTTTTTTAATTTTTATCATAATTCCTGAAAGTTTTTATCAAAATTATTGAAATTTTTGAAATCTATATTTTTTATTGAAATTTGTGAAACATTTAAAGATTTTTTATTGAACTTTTTTAAATTTTTATCAAATTTCCTGAATTTTTTTATCTCAGTTCTTGAAATTTTTGAAATCTTTACAAAATCTGGAACTTTTTACATGTTTTTAAAATCTTTATAGATTTTTTATTGACACTTTTGACATTTTTACAAAATTTTGAAATTTTTACATATTTTTAAAATTTTTGAAATATTTACACATTTTTGATTGAAATTTTTTTAAATTTTTGTCTAAATTCCTGAAATTTTTTATCAAAGTTCTTGAAATTTTTTAAATTTTTATCAAGTTTCCTGAATTTTTTTCTCAGTTCTTGAAATTTTTGAAACCTTTAAAAAATCTGGAACTTTTTGGAAAGTACTGTGAACGAGCTAAAAAAAAATTTCGAGATAAAGATTTAAAAAGACCATTTCCAGATGGAAGTCTGCCTGGCCGCACGTTTAATCCGATTGAGCTGAAATTTGGTATATGGGTTTGGGTTAACCGTCGGAAGAACCCATTAGTTTTTGTACAACATCTGTCAAACGGAAGTGTCACTATCAAAAAATGACAGATGCAATATGTCACGAAATTTGACATGCAATATGTCATTTGAAAGCACTTGGAAAACTCTATTGCCAAAATTATTTTTCCAACTGTCACGTCTCAAAAATAAAAAAATGTCAAAATTTGAAACTTTAAAATTAAATATCTGAAAAAGTATTCGTCGGGAAAATTTTGGGGCGACACAACTGATTTTTTTAAAATTTTTTATATAATATTTTGAAAAAAATCTCTTTTATTTGACAAAATCCATTTTTTTGTTCTAAATTTAAAATATTTATATTTTTTCGTTTGTTGCAGGTCTACGGGTATACGGTTGAGAAATGTTTGGCCCAAGTAATCATACCAACGTTGTACGATTATTTTTTTTCATTTAGGTAAGTGATATGGGTTGTTTTTATATTTATTATTATTTGTGGGTTCGCGACGTTCTAATATATGTTCACTTCGTTTTAAACAAAGTATAATTTTTCGGCAGTATAATTCATAACCTGGCTATATAACTCATCACTTGAAAACCTGATACTCTTTTGATAAATAATTCGGAGTACCCATTTTTCGATTACATTTACATTTTCAAAGAGGCAATTATATATACCACCCCATCCCGAGATGCCATAACTTACCTGTGACTGTACTTATAGTTTTGAGACAAATTTAAAAATGATTTAGTTAAAATGACAGTTACCCAGATAGCACATGTTCGTCCTATGGATATCTGTCGTTCGAAATATTGATAAGCGCCTTTAGGTACCTTGTATATATTGTACCATCATAAAAACATTGAATAAATATTATAAAAACTTTAAATAGCTATATGTAAAAGTTATGCGTTTTTTACGTGAAAATCGATACAAAAAAAATTAAACTAGTCAGGGGCGTAAAAAATGAGAGGGGAAAGGTGACATATTCTTAAAAATACACACCACTGAATCAATAATTAATTTATTCATTTATTTTAAAGTTATCAAATAAAATCATTTAATTTCTTTATAACTTGCTTATATAATTTTGTCCAATTGTACGAGATATATCTACAGACAAACGTTGTAAGTATCATTTGGAAACTCTGATAGAAAAGAAAGATCTTTTCCGAAGAAAGTGAAGAGGAAAAGGAAACATTAATATTAAATAAATTGTATTGTTTTTTAAGTATTTCAAATTTTTCTGTATAGTGGACCCATCCCGGATTAAGAATCTTCGATAAAGAATCTGGACTACCGGGTGGTCCATTTTAATATATTAAATATAATCTATGATTACATCATAATAATAATAGTAACAATAACGTTAAGTTCACGTACCTGGACTTTGGTCCTTCGATTTAAAAAAATTATTAAACCTATTTTCCGGTAATATTTCCGTGTGAATCAACAACATACACATTTACAAGACTTGAGATTTTGGGTGTAATAACATTTAAAATTTGTATCTTTACTTATAGATTTTCAACGAATTCGATTTTTTATTTTACTTCTAATACATGAAAATACACAGAAAATTCCCTGAGCTCAATAGGTCAAAACTGTGTGACCTATATAATATTAATTAAGTCACTAATTTATTATTATTATTATTTTATTTATGCATTGCTTTTATTTTCTTTTATATAGTATTTAGTTATTGAAATATTAAAAAATAATAATAAACAAATTAATTAAAAAAATAGAGTTAATTAAATAAATAGAGTTAATTTTGATGTATGTCTTAATCTTATTTTTAAAACTGAATTAGGATATATCAGGAATCTGATGTAAATTCAGAAGATAAATAATCATTATCTTTAGACATCGTTTGTTATTTGATGGATATTTTCTTGCATAAGACATCCATCATCAGCCCAAAATTATTATTAATCATTATAAATAAATAATAGTGTTTGATTAAATTTTGGTTTATTTATGTTTTATATGATTACAAATAGTTATTTAGCAATAATTAATACTGATTCGATAAAATAGTTTTGCAACTTTTCTGATTTTTATTTTTATTTCTTAAATGCAGTTAAAGCTATAAATTATAATATTTACTAAAATAATCTAAATAGTCAACATATTCAAATTTTTTATCCAAAATAATGGTGCTGTTATATTTAGTTAGAAAAAGTTTTAGAATAGTGTAAGATTATTTAACCTACGTTGTCTTAGATTTCAAGGTTTTTGGTTTTTTCTAGGTTGATTCTAGTGACAGCCGAACAACCAAGTAAAGACATTTTGAATTAAAATTTTGTATAAAAAAGATAAAATTTATCTAAGGCAGGATCCTATTTTGGGTGGGATATCTTTCGCACCTCGGTGCTGGAGAAAAAGACCAGTTGTTTACCAGCTTTTTCAGCTTTTTATTATTATCCATGCTAAAATTCACATGTACAATATTTAATAAAGTTTCTCTTTTCAAAATTATATATTTTTTAAAAAAACTAGTTTTTGTGGTTGAACCTAAAACTGGCGCAGTCAGTAGGAATTTGCCCAACGGTTTTGGCAACAAAAATTGTGTCAATCCGGTCTATTTTAATACGGCAAAAATCAAAGCCGCGAAATTATTGATTAATAAAAATTTTTGGTGACCTTGAAAAAAGCCTCACATCGCAAATTCGAGTTAAATTAGTTTTGTAATGATTTAAAAAGTAAAAGAAGTTTTAAAAAATATTTATTATGTGATGAGTTTCGGTTTAGTTCCAAGTGCTGCGTTACGAGATATAGAATCATTCTTAGAAAAAAAATTATCTATTTTATATTGTAATAAATTGTTAATATCGATCCTTAAACCATAAATTTTCATACTATTTTATTTGTAGTTTTTTAGTATCTTTAGGCTAGATGGTCCTTTGACTCAAAATTTATATAGAAAAACTGTAAATAAATAGAATATTAAATTTGAGTTATTTTATTGCAACACCAAAAAAAATCCTGTACCTCTCAGACCTGCCCATATTAAAATATTTAAGTCCTTTTTCCCATAGACCTACTCATATAATAAACAACCCCTTCAGCCTGCCCATTTAAAAGTATTTGGGCCTTTTACTTTTTAAAATTTTCATGTAAAAGCATGACAATCCATGACAATTCTTCACGGAGAATCCTTCCCGGAAAATCATTCCTGTGGAGAATCCTTTTCGGAGAATCCTTCTCGGAGAATCCTTCTCGAAGAATCCTTTCCGGAGAATCTTTTTCGGACAATCCTTCCCGGAGAATCCTTCCTGGAGAATCCTTTCCGGAGACTCCTTTCCGGAGAATCCTTCCCGGAGAATCCTTCGCGGAGAATCCTTTTTGAAGAATCCTTCCTAGAGAATCCTCGTAGAATCCTTCCTGGAGAATTCTTTCCGGAGAATACTTTCTGGAGAAACCTTCCCGGAGAAACCTTCTTGGAGAATCCTTCCCGGAGAATTCTTTTCGGAGAATCCTTCCCGGAGAATTCCTCTCGGAGAATTCTTCTTGGAGAATCCTTCCTGGAGAATCTTTTCCGTATGCTCTTTTCCGGAGAATTCTTTTCGGATAATCCTTCTTGGAGAATCTTTCTTGGAGAATCCTTCACAGAGAATACTTCCTGGAGAGTCCTTCCTACTAGGTAAACAGTTTTTGGTAATTGTCATGTGGGATTGAAATTTTAATAATAACTCATTTTAAACGGTTTTATAGGAAAAGCGGATAAGTAAAATTTTTAATGGAACCATTTATTTTCTTATACAACTTATTATGATTATATATGGGGCGGAAAAACCTGTCTTGGGCTGTTCAGGGCGTATCCAAAAAAATCCTTAAAATCAGTTTTGTGAAATAATTTAAATCCATGATGTATGTTTTTTTTCTCTTTACAATGAGAAATTAAACCTCAGAACTTGGTGGAAGTACCAATTTTGTTACATTTTTGGCGTAAGAAAACCATAGTTAGCATTTATCAATATAAACATATTGTTTTAATTTTATTATCATTGGTTATTATGGTCAAAATTTCATTAGTGTTTTAGCTTACGACATACAAACCAAAAATAAAAAAATAATTGTGTATGTTACATCAACTAATTTTATAAATATATACCGAATGATGACAATATGTATGGAATAATTTATTTGTTTTCATATTAATGATTATAACATTTCAAATAAATAAATTTTCCTTATACAGAGTCTTCATTATAGTGCGAAAAGTTAATTATGTTATTTTCGTGTTTCACTAGACATTATTTGGACTGTTTATTGTTTTCTATTTAATATAAATAAAATAAAACAATATATTTTATTGTAGTTAATGACAATAATAGGATCATAATAAAAATATGTTGCAAGTAGGCAAGACGCATATTATTTTGTATTTATTGCGTTGAATAAAAACAAATTGTGTAATAAACAATAGAGTATTTTAAAATCAAATAGCAGTATCATTTTCTAGAATATCAAACAATTAACGTACATTCAAAATAAAGATAAAATATAAAAATTATTCGTCAATAAGGTAATTTTCGATAGCAGATTAGTTAATAACCAATGCTTATTTTCACTCCATGCATCGAAAATGACATTTTCATATAGTTTTTTCAATACGATTGAGGAAAATTTTGTTCAAGTTTTTCCAGGATTTTTACTTCCTGTGGTGTAGCGTTAAGTTTGTTGAAGCAAAAGAGTGGATCTCGAATATTTCCAGAATTAAGTCTATTATATTTATGAACTATATTTATTATTATAAATAACGTTAAAAAGAACAAAATAATATTAATTTATTAAAAAATAATTAATTCACGTTTGGTGACAAATTTGGGCATTGATTGGCTCGTTACTTTTTACTCCTTTTTGTATCCACCAAAGAAAGCAAATCTTCATCCTTAATATTACTAAGGAAGGAGCATTGAAAATATTTTTTGATTCCGCATTAGGGACCTTAAAAACAAACATAATGAATCGGATCACTTGATTTTAAGATCCTTTTATCAACAAGTTCACGAATAATTTTCAAGATCTATTTGGCTCATTAACATGTTTGAATAAATGTTTTTTTTTTAGTGTAGGTGCAATTTTTCAGAATCAGAAACAAATTTACTAAAAAAAAAATATTAAACAAGGATACTTTCTAAATAAGGATAATTTTTCTATTGCTTTTAAGATACTTTTATCATCAAATTCACGAATGATTTTCAGGATCTGTTTTGTTCATTAACATGGTCGAATAAACGTTTTTTTTTTTAATTTAGGTCGAATTTTTTTGAATCGGAAACAAATTTATCAAAAAAAAAAAAAATCAAGGATTATTTCGAAACAACGATAATTGATCTCTTGATTTTAAGATAGTTTTAGCAGCAAGTTCACGAATACTTTTCAGGATCTATTTCGGTCGTTAACATGGTCTAATAAATGTTTTTTTTTAGTTTAGGTGTAATTTTTGGGATCCAAATTTTCCAAAAAAAAATCTTAAACAAGGATAACTTATCTTTTGATTTTAACATACTTATAGCAGCAAGTTCACGAATGATTTTCAGGATTTGTTTTGTTCATTAACATGATCGAATAAACTTTTTCAAGTTGAAGTGCAATTTTTGGGAACATGAAACAAATTTACTAAACAAGGATAATTATTATCAGATAATAAACATTTTTTTTACATCAGTAGCGGGAAAAAAATTACAAATATATTTCACCATTGATTAATATTTCGAAAACAAAATCGCTGACGTTTAAAATATACATTAAATATATTTTTACCTTTTATGAAATATTATTATCATGTGTTATCTGAAAATACGATAAATTTGTTATTGTCTTTTAAAGAACTGACGCATGTTTCATTTAAACGGCTACGACCTATTGTTTATCATTTATCGTATGACTTAATAAATTGTATATTTTGTTTGAATGAAATTTGTAGAAAATCTTATAATAATTAATCAAGCTATAATTAAATATATACCGGATGACTTAGAAATGTAGGACAAATTTTTATCGTCTTTGATTATAAATGGATCTTGATGAAATCTGGTACATGTATAATTGATTAACATTTATGACTTATTGACCCAAGATTAGCAACTTCCGGTTACACTAAAAATGGACCAAAATTTAGATTTGTCAAAGATAAACACTATATATTAACAAATATCATTTTTGTTTTAAACTATTTTTATCATTTTTTGTATATTTTAAAGTTTATTAAACCTACGTCAGTTATTCTAGTAAAGGAGCAGCATCTATTCCCATAATAAAACGCCAATGTCTGTTGTGGCAAATTGCGTTAATTTAGGGCCACGCATCAGAACTTAGTTCAAAGCTGATCAATAAGGCTTATTATTCTAGTGTTATTAAAATCATCTTTTTATAGCATAGGTAATTTCTGATCACTAGGAAGTAAAAAATTATGGAGATAAGAAGAAATGTGAGTATTAAATTAGATAGTCTCGAAGGACCACATCGTTTTTTAAGATAACGATAAAACTTGATTTTATATTTAAAAACACATGGTAGTATTTCTAAAAAGCTTTTTCCAATATACAATATTTATTATTTGATATTTGAATCAAATCTATTTAACTAAATAACGACACCGATTTCACTTTTATTTTCACTTTGATTTACTTGCACTAAACGTGGTATTAGATGTGTTTAGTCACTGAACATTTTCAAATTATAATTTCTAATACAATATTGAATAATTCGTTCTTTGAGTGATAATGATCAACTGACGGAAACTTATTGGCGCGGTCATCTTACATAAAAATGTCGGTTATATATTTTGACGAGATCAGGAGTGCACTCGTTCCGGCATCGGTTTTTTTTAAAAAAAAATGTATTTATTGTTTTCAAAGCAGTACTTTTAGATTTTGCTTTTGCGTTTTATATAATCTTACTCCATACCTATAATAATAAAGTTATCGCGTAAATTAGCGTTACGGTTCTGGATTATTTACGAGTGCACCTCTGGACAAGATGGTATATTTCTGATTGACAAAAAATTTGTGGAATGATTTCTCTCAAGTCAATCGGCTTTTTATTACATGAATTGATAAATAATATTTGAAGCAGCTATAAGAGCGACAGATTGAGACTAAATATGTCTGCTGATGTAATCTTGCGACTTTTGAATTGAATTATATTTTTATGTTGACACAAGAAAATAGGATTTGGAAATCTAATTAAAGTATCTTAAAATGTAGTACTTAGTTTTAAAGATTATTTCTGGTTAAATTGAATTGTATAATAGTAACCTAAAATCCTTCATTATTAAAATCAAATGATATTTACTTATTCTTTGCGTTTGACTGAGTTTGTTCAAAGAATTACATAAAAATTTGAAAATTGGCTGGTAGAAAAAAAATCACCCTGTAGACTGAATCTTCGACCTTTTCATTACAACTGGTATCGATAATATTAATATTGTAATTATTATATTTAACTTGTTGTAACAAACTAATTGCCACACTATTTATTTTCTAAAGATATAAAGAACAATACTGCATCCGCATGTTTAACACCCTGTATCTCAAAAACTGTCCATTATATATCGTTGGGCCCATGGAGACATTTGATCAGGACATCATAAACTACATTATACTAAATTTTTATGCTGGCTTTACATTATCCAATTTTTTTGTGCGGGGTCCTTTAACAGCACCATAACTTTTGTTGAACTGATGCAATTCTTTTCATATTTGGTCAGGAGATACCTTAAATCAATGTCTCTCTCGGAATTGAATTTCAACCTTTTGTTGTGGTTTCATCTACATAAAGCTATAGGAAGTTTTCTAGATTTGATTTTATATTTAATTCGTCATATACGAAAATTTGTATTAACCAGTATTTAAAAATACCCTATGTCCGATAATTTGTCATAGTTCTGAAAAACTTTATAGTTAATCTGATATAAGTTTTCCACAACTTCCATATTATTCATGTTTCAACAATCTTTATTTTATTAAGTCACCAATTTTCGTTTATTGCCAAATTAAATAATTGATTTTGATTGTGTCTTTACATGTTTCGACATTGTCCTAAAAATAAAATAAAAACCAGGGACCATTTAACCCCAAAAAACAGAATTATTACATCTTCGAGATTATTCACTATCAATCAAAAGCTTAATTTTGTATTGTTTAACTAAATAAGACTGACGTCAATTTTAGTTTTTAATTTACAAATAATCGGTTTACAAGAAAAGATTAAAATTTAGCAAGTCATATATATGGCAACTTAAATTTTCTTTTATTATTAAATTATCTAAATGTTATTTGTTACTAAGAGGATCATGAACTTGAAAACGTATTTATTTATTTTACCATATTATCTAAAATTACATACTTTTTTGTTATAGAAAATTTTTAATACTACCTATGACCGATAACACTTTTAACCTTAAATAGTACATGCATTAATAGCCACAAATACTTATAGTTTCAAATTTTTATTTATCATTGCATTTATTTATTTTTCAAGATTTTTATCGTATATATTCAATAGACATTTATTATCTTACTTCGGAGCTCTTCAGATAAATAAGTTACTGTATCTGTGTGTCTGTATGTGAGAACTAAAACATGGTATGTAGATGCCTTAAGGGCATACCTTGGTCGGGTTTAAATTTGAGACCTGTAGGTCAAAGTAGACCGGAGATATGGGGGTCACAAAATTACATGCTTTTCAAATGGCAACATTTTTGTTGGTTAATACTTAATCAGCATTAATAGTAAAGCGTGTCATGACAACATGCAACACTCATTATCATTACTGAAGTAAGTTTCCCTCTCTCGTTTAACCCATTTTTGTTGTTTGATCTGGTATACTGGACTTATTAAGAAGCTTTTTGATATGAACCTTTCTCTCTCCATCCTCAAACTTATCTACTTCTACCTTAAAAACAGAACTATACGTGGTAAAGTCGTAAACTCTTTCTTCCACACCTTTATTCAAGCTGGAGTCCCGCATGGTTCTCTGACCTGATCATCACCGTGTTTTATGTAATCTATACACAGCCTGAATAAAGAGAAGTCTTAATGCCCTTATTCAATAATTCATCAACTAATACGCCCAGATGGTGCAGGAGGTGAAGGATTACTCTCAACCAACTGCCTACTTGAGAGTATGATTTTTGCATTCTCTTAACTGGGTGACTGAATTCAAAGAACCCATGATAGAATTACTAAGCGCACCTCCATTCTTGGAATTCTTATTGGACAAATTGGAAGATGTAGTACTGAAACTCTGCTCTTACTTCCGACCTATTTTCGATTACAGAGCTCTCATACCTCCACCATCCCTCCCTTGCACTAAAACGACATTGTCTCCACAGAACGAAAAATTACTACTTAGAACGGATAGACCATCCAGACTCATCCAATCATGTCCAGAATCTAAAATTTCTAAGTATCATAGATAGCACCAATTCTTAGGCCCAAAGGACGTTACAAAATAAGTGGACAGTTCATAGGAATCGAAGCAGCACCAAAGAAAAATTGCCGCAATTGAACATCAGGTCACTACAACATGCTAACAACGAGCTTCAGGATCTCATCGAGGAAGCCCCGCTGAGCATCTAACTAAAGACGTGACCGATGTCAATAATGTCTTACCACCTACACTAGCTCTGAGTTTTCTATATGTAACATAACACATAATTTATAAGGTGGAATAAGGGCTTAGTAGAACGATGCCTGAAGCTGGTAATCGAAGTATCACAAAACGTCATGTTTCATTTCCAGATCAGGTTTTAAAAGAATTAATCTTCTTACAAGATCTTCAAGTAAATTAATAAAGAAGTATAGAGGAAAAACAGGAAAGTGGAAAATAAGCTTGAAACATAAAGAAATTAAAAAATGGGTGGGGGCAATATAAAAAAAGTTGCAAAAAATGTTTGAAACAGAATATTAGTAAAGAGTAGAGGAAAGAAAGGTGGAGGGGAAATGGAAAAATGGAAAGTGGGAAAAAACAGATAGAAAAAAAAGAAATTAAGAAAAAAAGTATGGGAATAAAGGAAGTAGGGGAAAGTAGGAAAATTTTTTTGAAACAAAGAAATTAACAAAAAACTATGAAAAAAAAGAGGGGAAAGTGGACAGGTCAGATAAATCAAATCAATCTAACTAAATTTTCCCTACTCGTTTCCCTCAAAAAAAATATCTATTTTTTAAATAGTCGTGTACTCGATAAAAATTCGTTAATAAAGTTTAAAAAAAACAAGAGAAAGGGTAAAATAAATAGTCGGAAAAAAAGCTTGAAACAGAGAAATTAGTAAAAATATAGAAGAAAAACGGAACAAGGGAAAAAAGCATAAAGAAATTATTAAAAAATTAGGGGAAAAAAGGGGAAGTGGAAAAAACATATAAAATGTGTAAAAAAGTAGAAGAAAAACAGGAGAAGAGGAAAAGGGGAAAGTGGAAAGTGGGAAAAAACCGTCGAAACAAAAAAACAAAAAATTAATAAGAAAGTATAAAAAAACGGGAATGTGGAAAAAATATAAAGAAATTATTAAGAAAGTAGGGGAAAGTGGAAAAAATCTTATAAATATAAAGAAATTATTAAAAAAGTAGGGGAAAAGGGATGAAGTGGAGAAAAGTTGGAAATAAATGTTTGAAAAATAGAAAAATTGAAAAAAAAGTAAGAAAAAATAGATTTCCAGAGCAGGTTTTAAAAGAATTAATCTTATTGTAAGATCTTCAACTAAACAATTTCTCAATTTTTGTAAACGTAAGTTGCATAATGTACATTTTAATTTATTTCTTATTTCTACTACAGCTGCTTAAAGTTATCATGCGCTACCGTCAGTTGTAAACAAAAAAATTTTTGCATTTAAGCCGAGACAAATTTTCCGCTGTTGATATTTTTAATCTTGTCAATATTATTCGGTTATGAAATAGTCAAATATATTGCAACCTTCAAAACAATAAACAAGAGACCACGCAACAAAATTGCAAATAATTCTAGGTTACCAAATATTACTATTCCTCTTTTGCAATATTTGAATGATGACATATCCAATTTAAAGTAGTCATAAAATTTATGACCAGACGATTGTCGTATCTATGAGTTAGTAAATTTAATGTACTGTTAATACTTTAATTGTCCCAATTTTAAACACTTTTACTTTCATTTTGCAAAGATCCTAAAGAATGATATATTGAATCCAGATTTAAAATTTTGAATTTCGGGAATTTTATGGAAAAGAAATTAGTAAAAGCGTAGGTAAAAAAGGAAAAAAATGGAAAAATAAAAGCTGCAAATAAAGAAATTAGTAAAAAAGTAGGAGGGATATGTGAGGAAGTGAAAAAAAATAGTTGGAAAAATAAATTTGATACATAAAGAAATTAGTAAAAAAGTAGGAAGAGAAAAGTGGAACAAACAAGTTGAAATTATTATTTCTCCTCCGTGCATGTAATTTTAATATTAATTCCATTCAACTTGTAATAATTTTCAAAATATTTAATAAAGTAGAGAAAAAAGTGAAAGGTGGTAAAAATACTGTTGATAGATTGAAACTTAAAGAAGTTAGTAAAAAAGTAGAAGAAAAAAACAAAGAGAGGAAAGTGAGAAAAAAAGTTTTAAACATAAAGAAATTAGTAAAAGTAGAGAACAAAAAGTGCGAAAAAAAAACAGTAAAAAAAGCGGAAAAAAGTTTGAAAAAAAGAAATTGTTTAAAAGGTATGAAAAAAAAAGTCAGCGTGAAATATAAAGAAATTAGTAAAAAGGAAGGTAGAGCTGGGAGATTGAAACATAAAGAAATTCGTAAAAAACCATGAAAAAAAGGGGGGAAGTGGTAACGAGGTCGGATCAATCAAAAATCAGGTTAGGAGAAATCTGTCGATCTTATTTTTATATGAATTTCCTCCAACTGGATTTCCCCTACTCGTTCTTCCTTTCTAAAAAAATAAATAAATCTTCCACTCTTGATAGTTTTCAAAATATTCATGCCATTAATAAAAATTCGTTAAAAAAGTAAAAAAAGGAAAAATAAACAGCTGGAAAAAAAATTTGTGACAAAGAAATTAGTAAAATAGTAGGGGAAATCCGGGAACCGTTAGAGAAAAAATAAATTAATAAAAAAGTTGTTATATTACTTCCATCCAACTTTTTTTCTCTCGCTCGATTCCCCTTTCTAAAAAAAGATGGTGAAAAAAGAAAACTTAAAAATTCGTAAAGTCAAAAAAGGGAAAAAAAGAAAAATAAACAATCGGAAAAAAAGAAATTAATAAAAAAGTAGTGGAAAAAGAAAAATAAACAATCAGAACAAAGAAATTAGTAAAAAACTAACGGAAAACCGGGAATGTGGAAGAAAAGCTTGAAACATAAAAAAACTAAAAAATGTAAGGAAAAAAAGGGTGGAAGCAATATAAAAAAAGTTGCAAAAAATGTGTGAAACAGAGAAAATTAGTAAAAAATAGAGGAAATAAAGGTGGAGGGGAAAATGGGAAAATAGAAAGTGGGAAAAAATAGTTAGAAAAAAAAAAGATATTAATATAAAAATGATGTGAATAAAGGAAGTAGGGGAAAAGTGGGAAATAATGTTTGAAATAAAGAAATTAACCAAAAACTATGGAAAAAATGGGGGGAAAGAGGTAAAAAGATCAGATAAATCAAATCAATCAACATTCGTCCAACTAAATTTCCCCTATGCGTTTCCACCAAAAAAATATCTATTTTCAAAATAGTCGTACAGTAGATAAAAATTCGTTAATGATGATAAAAAAATTTGAGAGAAAGGGAAAAATAAACAGTCGGAAAAAAAGTTTGAAACAGAGAAATTAGTAAAAACGTAAAAGAAGAACGGAAAAATGGAAAAAAGGTGGAAAGATAGAGAAATTATTAAACAATTAGGGGAAAGAAAAAAGGGGAACTGGAAAAACATAAAATGAATAAAAAAGTAAATAAAAAAAGAGAAGGAGAAAGTGGAAAGTAGGAAAAAAACCGTCTAAATAAAAAACAAAAAAATAATAAAAAAGTAGGAGAAAAACAGAAAAAAGCTTATAAATGTAAAGAAATTATTAAAAAAGTCAGGGAAAAAAGGGGTGAAGTGGGAAAAAAGTTGGAAATATAGAAAAATTAGGAAAAAGTAAGGAAAAAGGAGAGGGGGAAAAGGAGAAAGTGGAAAGTGGGAGAAAAAGAAACAAATAAATTAATAAAATAGTATAGGGGAAAAATTGGTACAGTGGAAAAAAAGTTTTGAAACAAAGAAATTCTTAAAAAAGTAGGGGAAACAAAGTCAGATTTAAATGAAAAAAAAGTTTGATACAAAACAAAATAGTAAAAAAGTAGGGAAAAAAGGAAAAGGAGTAAAGGAATAAAAACCGTTAAAAAAATTAATGAAAAAGTGGCGAAAAAATGGGCAGGAAAAAAGTGGAATAGAAAAGGTCGAAACTTAAAGAAATTAGTAAAAAGTAGAAAAAGAAGCGTGAAAAGTGGGAAAAAAAGTGAGGATCGGAGAAACCCGTGCATTGTTATATGACTTCCCCTCCAACCATATTTGTCACGCTCCTTTCCCATTTCAAAAAAAAATGTAATGAAAGAAATTTAGTAAAAATTATAATTTTTAAAAAGTTAATTAGAGAAGAGACACATCCTCTTTTGTTGGTTGTTCCAAATTATTTGTTTTAGCTTAGGTACAGTTTGTCCAAAAACTAAAACGACACCTTCGTCATCCCCACTTCTTCAACTTTCCCTTTGTTCTTTCGTTCCCCACTTATCTAATTTTTAACCAAGCCGTCGGTTTAGTAGTTGGACGAAGTTTACAGAAAATCAATATTCCTCTAGAAGATATTACCAAAAATACCACATTGTACGCCATCTACTTGACGAGTGATAAAGTATATAGGCTGATGCTAAATTTAAAAGTGTGTATGGCGTTTGTTCCCTAGATGGCGCTACAGGTTAAATTTTGTATATTATCAATTTTTCGAAATTAGCGAAAAATTTATTGTCATTAGTGATTTACAATTGAATATACCGAGTGACTTGAAATGAAATTTTTGATGGCGAGACTAGATCCAATTTATAATTTATTATTTACTTTAAACGTAAAATATGGACTTCTAGTTTTCAGGAAAATTGTTTAAAAATTGAATTTTCTAAACGAATAGTATATTTTACATATTTAGTTTCTGTAATTAAAATAATTTTCTAATCCAATTGTGACAATGAGTAGGGGTGGCTGAGATTAGTTAAAATACAGGTATGAAATCTTTTAAATATCTCCTAAATAAAATGACTTGGCAACGTTGCATACTTAGGGCTTTACATCATATAGAGAGTTACAGATTCCTTGAGTAAAAGTAGCAACATATGCATTTGCTACTACTGACCTTATTATTATTATTCTTATATCAAAACGAAAAGTTATATAATAAAGTTCTCTGAATTGGGAGATCGAACAGGCGTCGCGACGCCTATGGAACCATCCATCATGAACTGTTAATGACAGATATCCTTAATTAATATAGAGGCACTCCGCTTGCGTTTCACGTCACCTGACTAATGGATTTATTTCATCCCGACGGTGTTTTTTTTTTCGTATTCTCGTCCTGAATTAGGAAGAGTAAATGTTTAAATTTTGGATTTAATTTTATTCATTTAGATAAAGTATTTTGTTGGCTTACTACATCAATAGGATCAGTAAAGAGTCTATAAAATTTGTGATTTGAAACCGAAAATAGTGAGTAAGTATGTAATTAGTTTTTATCATATAGGTATAGTTTATTTGAAAATGATTGATAGCACAATTTTTATGATCCAGTATTTAAACCCCAATATAATCAGTGGTGGAGAATTTCTAACATAAAATGTTTAGCATTATTTGCAAAAAAAATCTTTGGTTTTCTTCCTAAAATTTTTAAAAATACTAAAGGAAATGTCGCAACTTAATATCTAGTATACTATTTTTATCAAAATAAATGTGGGTACTTAACACTTTAAGTGCGGGCAAAATTTTTGCAGTGCTGAACGCTCTATAGACAAAAAATATTGAAAAATATACTTAAATTTGTTTGGCATCAGTGGAATCTTGAGTTAATTTAAAGGATACACCAATAAACATGATTCTATTAATTTTCAAAAATTAAAAAAAGAAATTAAGTTTTAAAAAATTCAAAATTTCGAAAATTTAAAAAATATATTAAGAAATTCCAAGATTTAAAAAAATCAAAATAAAAATGTCTGGAAATTCAAAAATTTATCGAAAATCTCCAAATTTATTAAATATTTCAAAAATTTTAAAAATTGCAAAATAAAAATTTCAAAACTTGCGGGCAAAATTTTGCAGCGCAAAAATATTGAAAAATACATTAAAACATTTTGGCATTAGTTGAATTTTGAGTCAATTTAAATAAAACATCAATAAACTTGAATGTAATAATTTTTAAAAGTTTAAAAACAAAACTGAGTAGGTATAAATAAATTCAAAAAATTCCAAAATTTCAGGAAAAATAATAAAATGTCTACAAATTTAAAAATTTCGATAAATTTCAAAAATTTTAAAAAGTAAAAATGTTACGATATTCAAAAATTTTTCAAAAATTTGTAGAATTTTAAATATTTCAAAATACTTTTAAAAATTTCAAAAAAATTGAAATGTCAAAATGTCACAATTTACAAAAATATCTAAAATGTATCGAAAAATTCAAAAAACGTAAAATTATCGATTAATTAAAAATATTTCAAAAATTTCCAGAATTTTAAATATTTCAAAAATGTCAGAGTTTTTAAAAAACATTAAAAAATTATTTGAAAATTTCTAAAATATAACAAAAATTTGAACTTTTGCACTATTTTTTTCGATAAATTCAACAAAAAGTAAAATATTCGATTAATTAAAATTATTTCAAATTTTTTAAGAAATTAAAAACATTTCAAAAATGTCAGAAGTTTCAAAAAACATTTTTCGAAAATTTCAAAAATTGTAAAATTTGTAATATATGTAAAAATTTGGAGGGTTAAATAATTGAAATTTTAAATGATTTAATGTATTATTTAAGCATCAATATTGAGAAAATTGCATTCTGACTAAAATTAAAACAAAAAAAGGTGTTTTTTCTCTGTTGTCGCTGTGAATAATAATAAATTTAAAGTTAACTATTTAATGCATTATAGCACACCCATCCCCTCATTTATAAACAGAAACTCACTGTCCTGAGTCATAAATATTTGGAGAAGTAAATGCAAACTAGGGTGAAAAGTCATAACTCATCTCTCAGCACTACCAAGCGATATGGACACCACATAAAAGAAGCTCTATGGGATGTTTTATGTTTTATATCTCTTTTATTTCTTTCATTTTATGTTTATGCCACGATTTTGCCAAGTAATAATAAAAAATATATTGCATATAAAAGTTAATTTTTATTTTCAAACTTTGTGTTGCCAGAAGATAGAATATGAAAATAATATGGTACAGTATAAATCAATGGAAATAAATGTAAGTATGAAATTGTGTTAGATATAATAAAAATACATTAAATGTGAATAAATCACTATTTTTTTTTTCACAAAACGAAATTTTATTTACGTTTCGGTGCCATTATTAAATTCTAACTAAAAGGTATCTAACATATGTTTTATGCGTATTAATGATATATATTTCTTTAGTTTTAATGTTAAAAATTCTTACATCTAATATCATATGGAAGGGGCACGTGGTCATAGTAAACACTTTTTAATCAGATCAGATATTAAAGTAAAAAATAATATATTTCTTCTGGTTATGTTGTACTTGCTTAACATATTTTTTGTAAGAAATCATTAATTTTGGTCCTATCTAATCTTTTTATATTTTGTATAATAATCCTGATGATAGCTTTTGAATGGCCGAAACATATATAGTATATCAACTGTGAAACTAGAATACACATTTTGATGATTTTCTATGATTCTTATGTAAATAAATATCAGAAATACGAGGGACATGAAAGAGATAACCTACAAGATGGGATGCCATGTTGTTAGTGATATAGTTAACGTAACAACTAAGAAAAAGCGTTTTTTATTATCTACAACCCATTTACATGATACATTTAAAAATGCAAATGATGAGAAGTGACAGATTCCAAATAACTAAATAATTCAAATTCAATTAAACTAAATTAATATACATAATTTAACATGTTAATAAATTCAGGTAGTTTAATATACTGAAAATTTAATATATAGTTACAATACACGCCACGACGAATCGGCTCAAATCGGTGACGGAGAAACATAACCTTATCTATTCAGACTAATTGAACGCTCATGTCGCTATCAATAAATCACAGAGCCAACATATTGCGGATCAAGTAATCCTTGGTCACGTGTTTCGCATTAGCATTGAAGCCAATAGTTCTATTTCCCCTACCGGTGTAATCCAGTTGTAATGTACTTATTAGTTCAGGAAGAATGTCAATAGGGACACTGAAATTTAATATCAAAAGCATTTATTAACGGATATTTGTACTGCGTATATGTCACAGGTATATTTGATTATTTTCTTTAAAGAGATACTTTAATCATTATGTTCAAAGTGGGTATAATATGTAGTTTTTTGGTATAAATATAAATTAAAGATTTATTTTCTAACCTATTTCATAAAGCAACAATGTTTTATACTAATTAATTCCAATTTTAGGGTAGCAGCATCAAACACGCGCTCTGTTGTTATGTGGGTATTTGTCGCAATATATGGGAATACACGTCCATATCGTGTTTCACGGCTGCGGCTTAGCCACAACGGGCTTTATGGGTATTACATTTTATACATAAATCTACAAGATACATAACTCTCCAACGGGATCAGAGTATGCGCTGCATTCAGTTTGGCCATGTCTTTGAGCTTCATTTTGGAGCCTTTCGACTTCATCTTTCTGGTTTGTAGCAGAAGTGGTAAAACAATATTTTATATAGAATACTTACCAATAATTTTAATTTTATTTACAATTAGTAATAAAATAAATTGTTCAATTACAAATAAGAAGTCGAGGAATAAGATAAGTTATCGATGACTAAACCAATTTCAGTATTTTACTATTTTACCAATTTATTATAAATTTAATTGATTTCCGTCACCACTAACCATAGCATCATCAGGAGTTTAGTTAATTTTTATAGTTACTAATAAATTTGATGCTACCATAATTAAATGGTTGGGCGTTGGTAATTTGGTTCTAAATAGAAGGTTGGTACCTGATAGCTGTTTTATCAATATATAAATTGGTTCCTGAATCCCTAAGCTGGGCAGAGTACCGCACTAAAGTACTCATGAATACTTCACAATGAGTAGCTTTAAAAAGTAATCATAGATAATGAGTACTTTTACAAATTTTAGAGAGAAAAATGAGTAACGAGTATTTCAAATAATTCTAATTAGCGACTCTAGTTAAGAAAGAAGAAATTATAGTAATTAAGTAAGTCAGCAACAGAGAAAAAACGAGAGTATCATTTACCTGCTATCAATTAGCAATTACCTACTATTAATATGTATGCCAAACTTAGTCGTTCATTTTAATTTTAAAGTAAAGTAATAGAGATAAAAGATACTCATTTGTTTCAATATAAAAATGTAAAAATGTCTTACTATACTCACATGGTTATAGTTATTTAATTAACAAGTAGGCAAATTCCATTACAAGTCATAGACGAGTCCTGGAATCCTGCGAGTCCGGGAAAATCACTTTTGGATCGTATTACGAACAATATTTTTTCGAAAATACAACAATAGAAGTTAAATAGTGCCGATATATGTATTTTCTGTCCGGGAGAGAATGCTACCCCTTCTGGGGGTGTACATTTTAGAATTAAAATAATCCCGGATATCGATAGATAAACTAATTTTAGGCGAAAAAGTTTTTTTGTCAACCCGACTTATTCGTGATTGAAAATGTCGAAAAAAAAACGATGTTTTTTTACAGTTTTCGCGAAAACAATCATTCTTACCAAGAAATGAAATTCGTACTTTTTCTTTATTATTTCAGACAAAATAGAAAGCGAATTATGACTCACTTTATGTATGCCCCACTAATAGAAAAATGATCAAAATTTGTGAAAATCTGTTAAGATTTGTCAAATTTGGTCAAAAATAACAAAACCGTTAAAAATTGTTAGAAACTGTCAAAAATTGGTCAAAAATAAAAAACGGTTATTAAAGATAAACGTTCAAAACTTATTAAAAATTATCAAAATTTGGTTGCAAAAAAATCGTTAAAAATTTTTAGAAATTGTCAAAAATTGGTAAAAATAAATAAAAAAACGGTTAACAATTTTTTAGATACAGCCAGAAATTGAAGAAAAACTCAAAATTATTTAAAAACTGTCAAAAATTGACCAAAAATTTAAAAAAATGTTAAAAAATGTTAGAAATTGTTAAAAATTGAAGAAAAAGTTCAAAATTTCTCAAAAATTGTTAAAACTGTCAAAATTTAGTGAAAAATAAAAAGAGTTAAACTTTGTTAGAAACTGTCAAAAATTGGTAAAAAAAAATAAATAAAAAACCGTTTAAATTTTTAGATACGACCAGAAATTGAAGAAAAACTTTCAAAATTTGATAAAGAATGTTAACAAATGTTAGAAATTCTTAAAAATCGGGAAAAACGTTCAATATTTGTCAAAAATTGTTAAAACTATCAAAATTTGGTCAAAAATAAAAAAAGCGTTAAAAATTGTTAGAAACTGTCAAAAATAAGAAAGAAAAAAAAAGGTTAAAAATTGTAAGATACGGCCAAAAATTGAAGAAAAACTTTCAAAATTTGTTAAAAATTGTTAAAAACTGTCAAATATTTATGAAAAATTAAAAAAATTCTTAAAAATTGAAGAAAAAGTTCAAAATTTGTCAAAAATTGTTAAAACTGTCAAAAGTTAATAAAAAATAAATAAAATCGTTGAAAATTGGTAGAAACTGTAAAAATTAGTCAAAAATTGGGAAAAATAAATAAAACCGGTTAAGAATTGTTAGAAAGTGTCAAAAATAAAAACCGGTTAGATACGGTTAATATTTGAACATAAACGTTCTACATTCTGTAAAAATAATCAAAATTTGGTCAAAAATAAAAAAAAAAATTTTAAAAAATTGTTATAAATTGTCGAAAATTGGTAAAAAACTAAAAAAGCTTTTAAATTTTTTTAGATACGACCATAAATTGTACAAAAATGTTCAAATTTTGTTAAAAATTGTTAAAACTGTTAAAATTTTATCAAAAAGTAAAAAACGTTAAAAAATGGTAGAAATTGTTAAAAATTGAAGAAAAGTTCAAAATTTGTTAAAAACTGTCAAAATTAGGTCAAAAATAATAAAATCGTTAAAAATTGTGAGAAACTGTCAAAAATTAGTAAAAAAAGATACGGCCAAAAATTGAAAAAAAAAACCGTTATTTAATTCTCAAAACTAACCGACGCAATAGTTATCTCGCTGTAAAAATTACTTACCCGCGAAATCTTGCAAATTTGCAAGACAACCCTTATTTTAATTTCTTTTATAGTAATGAAGCTATGTTTTATTGCTTCCATGCATAAAAATATACTTTCCTACATGAACGTATATAATTGGTTTAAACAAAATAAGATTTTTTTGCAAAAGACGGTCTAATTTTGTCGAGAAAATCATATTTATCAGTTTTGGAGTATACCGCTAATACTGTATAAAATAACCAAAAGGTCCCGCTGGAGCAAGAGTCTGAGTACTCAATCGGAATTTTAACTGCCTATTATGATATACCCTCATAAAGGTATTTGTTATTTAGGTCTTGGAAACTTAAATAAAAGAATGGTGTAGAGAGAATCATCAAGTTTTTATTTTTAAGTTAAAAGAAATACAATGTATTAAATGTAGAAACGGACTAACACATATTTGTTTAAAAGTTTGATTATCCCCTCCCTCCAGGAAAAAATTACCATCATCCACAGGAAAAAAATTATCTACGCTCTTGTATATAGCTTGTTTCACAAAAGAGTTAGGAGAAAATAATCAATCAGATAATCACTCTGGCAAATGAAAGTTTAGATACAATTATAGAATCACTGTAAGAATAGATTCGGAAAAAAGTGAAGGAAAATTCACGTAAAATTGTAGAAAATCAAAGAAATAAAAGCCGAAAGTATTTGTCTGCCGAAAATCAGAGAAAAATGATATAGAAATACCCTCACAGTTTCCAATAGCAAAGTTATTTCTCAAAATTCTTCCAAGGAAAACGAAAGTATTAAATGCAAATTTTTAGAAAAATAAATACATTTTTTCACGAAAGTTAGGAGAAAACTCTAAAAAGTCCTAAAAAAATTCACACATGAATTGGAAAAAAAGGATGAATTCATTTGTAGAAGAAGAAGCAAAAATGAATTTTTTCATAGTTAAATTTGTAAAAAATTAGCAAGAATTTAGTTTTCCAAACTCGAATTTAAAAAAAAAGAAGCAAGAATACATTTTTCCGTAGTTAAATTTGAAAGAATAATCAAGAACACATTTTTTACAGTTAAATTTCAAAAATTAAAATTTAGAATGCAGTTTTCAAATATGAGTGGAGAAAAAACAAGAGCATTTTTCGCTACAAAAAATTGGAAAAAACAGCAAAAATGCATTTTTCCCTACAAAAATTTGAAAAAAATAGCAAAAATTCATTTTCACATACGAATTTGAAAAAAAAAACGGAAGTAACAGTATATTTTTTCCCACAGAAAGTTATAAAACAAAGCATTTTACCCAACAGGAAACTGAAAAACAAAACAAAAAATAGTTTTTCACATAAAAATTTGAAATTCAAAGCAAAAATGCAATTTTCAAAAAAAAAAAAAAAAAAAAAAAAAAAAAAATGGAAAGCTAAAATGCATTTATTTATATAAAAATTTGAAATTTAAAGCGAAAATGTATTTTTATACACAGGGAATTAAAAAAAAACAAAGCAAGAATTCATTTTTCTACACAAGAATTTGAAATACTTAGTAAGAATGCATTTTCCCATACAATATATTAAAAAACAGAGCAACAATGCTTTTTTTTCATATAAAAAAAACAATGCATTTTGCTACATCTTGGACAAACAGAAAAAAGAAATTACTTCACGGATAATCTGCTTCTGAAGGATCATCCGCAACCAATTCCATCTGGCTCGTTTACATGCAAGGGCGTATATATGGGAGGGGGTAAAGGGGATAATTACCCACCCCAGGATACCAAAGAATAGCAAGAAAAGAAGAAATAAAATATATGAAATGTCTAAAACTTTTCCCAGGCAAGAAGTACTTCCCCCAGTAAAAAAAGTAACCCTCGTAAAAAAAAGTTATCTACGCCCTTGTTTTTAAATCATAATATAAACCATGATATTATTAGAAAACTTTAAAAAAGAAAAAATTGTAAACTTCAAATAATTTAAAAAATATATTAACGGGTTTTTCTAGAAATCACTGATAAATTATTAGAGCAAAATTACTATTTTCTTACAAAAAATCGATATAAAACTAGGAAAAAAACACATACGTCTACCATTATTGACCTACAAAAATTTTCTTTGAGAATCGATATCGATATTTAAGCTGATAATATACATATTTGCTTGAACTAGTATTAAATCATTTTTTGTTGTAAACAAAAAGGACATTATTATACATATATATATATATATATATATATATACTTAAAACATTCTAACGATTCACTATATTTCTAAATAGTAATAAACCAAACCGCAATTGAAAGCATTCGATGTAGCTAGAGCGGATTGTGCGAGAGCAAGAGCAGGAGTGTAGAAACAGGATTGCGTGGCTTCAACCGTCATGGCAGGAAATCAAGAATAATGCCGACATGAAACTGCACTCGCGGTAAACTCCCACGGGACCGGGAGTAGAGGGGTATATATAGAGTGATCATCCTCAATAGCTATATCGATTTTTAAGTGATTTTTTAATATACCTAAAAAAACACAATGCTTTGTATAATTCAAGGATATAAATATCATATTTAAAGATATTACTAGAGAAAAGGGTTTTTTTGTTACTTAGATCAATGTTTATTAGATGATATAAAATTTAAATTGCATAATTAGGATTTGAGCACAAGGCCAATACGAAAAATTTTTCCACACAATAGCCAATCGTTAGTAAAAATGATTAGAAAAAAGGGAAAAAAATTGCCTGATTTTAAGTACAGCAATGCTAATGACAATAACAAAACGGTAGTCATATATATAGGCCAAATCAAATATATTCGTTCTTTTAAATCAATCGAATTCTAATGAGCAAAAGAATTTTTTTATAAACCAGAGTCAAAAATTGACTCACCTTATATATCAGGATATTAATAAATTTTTTGGCTTGAAAAAGCTAGTGATATTCTCTATATATAAAAATGTTTAAATAATGTTTATGATAAATTTTTTTCAAATCGATAAACACTTTAAACATTTCTGTTTGAAATTACAAGATCAAAAATATTTTGAAGCAAATATCAGAATACAACGTTGTACCGTTGCCTAGCAAATCCTCCTCATCCCTTTGAAGTTCATTGAAGCGCCCTCTCAAAGGGAATTTTCCTCCGGTGTTAGTAAAGGAATGTAGGCAATACGCACCAGAAGAGCACTGGAGCACCTCTTGAAAAAAAAATCTGAAAATTTTCCAACTCTCATATATTACACATTTTTGTATTTTTTTTTTATTTGAGAGGGTCTCTCAAACATGCTACAAAAATGGATATTTGATATAACTATAGCGAGACAGTTTCACCAAAATAATTATTCAGTAGGGAAATCCGATAAAAAAAAATAAAAAATGTTGCAATTTTTTCTCCTTTTTCATTAAGAATGATTTTATAATTTTTTACTATTAAAAAAAACGCATTCTTAACAATTTAATTCAGTACATCTTTGACGTACAAAATTTTACTTATCAAATGTGACGATCAATGATTTATATCCAACCCTTCAATTATTTCATACTAATTATCTTTAACACTTTCCCTTATTTATTATATAAATTATTAACAAAGTCCAAGCTGAGTAAGTTAAATCTGAAGACGTGTTTTGGCCAAAGATTTCGTCAGCCTACTGTCTTTCAGTAGAAATCTATTGTATAGCCATAGAACCTTCAAAATTTTTTTCCCTAATAAAAAAGTATTTTATGTTAATGTGTTTGGTTCTACGGTGCATTTCAGGGTTATGAGCTGCAAAACTGGGGACATATTGAAACTTCTAAGACTAAATAATTTTCTGAGCCAAATCAACTCTTTTGCTGCTTCACTAGCTGCAACGATTTCTGTATCCGTTGCAGAAGTTGCCATCGATCATTGTCGTTGACTAAACCAAGAAATTGCTCCTCCAGCGAATGTAAAAACTATTCCTCATGTTGATTTACTAGTTTTTGAACATCCTCCAAAATAGCCTCACCATACCATTGCATTTCTAATTCTTCTGGTTTTCCGTAGACCATGCCCAAGTTTCTTGTGTCAGCAAGATATTGAAAAATTATTTTTATCTGAACTACGTTTTCTTTAGAAGGGGTTTCTAAGAATCTTGATAAATATCCCATACAATAAGCTAAATCAAGCCTTGTTCCAACCATTAAGTGCATCAATGAATCAATTGCTTGCCTGTAAGGAAAATCTGCACTAACTTTCCCTATAATAGTATAATTTTAAGCTGTTTTAACATTGGCGTGGAAACCGGTTTACTTTGGTTGAAACCAAATTTCTCTAAAACTCGCTCTGTATAGTCTTCTTCGCTAATCATAATAAATTTTCTAATTTCTCAATTTGTAGGCATAAATTATTTTCTTAAATCTTTTAATATTTCCTCCTTCCCATCATCTCGAATATATAGGAATAGAATTTTAAAACTCAATTTTAACAGAAATTCATTAAAACGTTTGTCCCAGCACCTTGGGGCTTGTTTAAGTCCATACAAACTGCGGTTTAACTTGCATACTTTTTCTGTCCCGTCGCTGTGACCTTCAGATTGGTCCATGAATGTATTTTCTTCTAGCTGACAATATAGCAAACCCTTTTATTACGAGTGTTGTCTTGTATTTTTCTATACTGCTATCAGGATTTGTTTTAATACGAAAAACCCACTTACATGGAAGAGTTTTGTCAATTCTGTCAACTCCCAGGTCTGATTTTCTTTTAACGAACTCATTTCACAAATCCATAGCCTGCTTCCATTGATTACTTTCTTTACTTTTAAGTACTCCTTAAGTTATTCAAAAAATCATCAGGTTGATGCAAGCTTCATAACGATCAGGTTTAATTAAACTTTTGCGATTCCTCAAGTTATATGAGCTGGGCATAATTCTGGTGCTACTTTCGCCCTCACTTTTAGTTTCACTAGCTTCTTCATCTTCTTGTCTGCTCATTTTTTTCATCTTTCTCTTCCTCTTCTGGAAAAACTTCACTATTTTTTTGAGTGTTAGTTGCTTCCAATTTCAAATGAACTTCAATATTACTATCTGTACTTTACTTTAACACTTCTTTTTGGAATCTTCTTCTTTCTTGAAATTTTACATCTCTTGAAACATAGATCTTTTGCTCTTCCTTAACCAATATTCTATAACGTTTATCACCATCATAGCCTACCAAATAGCCTTTCATCGGATTTTTGTCCATTTTTCGTCGTTTCTGAATTGGATTGTGAAAATAACAAGCAGAAGCTACTATTCTTAGGTGCTTGATTCTGGATTTTTTTCAATAATCTTTTAATATACTTTATCACTTAATACACTTGTGATCATCGACTTGGCGTAACTATTTGTCTTGAGATAAAAATCAGCTTCCTCTTTGAACTTCTGTTGCTCAGCTGCCGTAGCATTTTCTAAAAGTTCACTTGCGGCCTTACAAGTTTTCCATTGATAATAAAGATAACGATTCGGTGGGTTCGAATCGCATTAAAACTAAAGTAAAAATAAGTCAGATAAGACTTTGGGCAAAAAGGTATTTGTACCATGCGCAGTTCTAGCCAAGCCGTTAACCATACCGGATATCTCGGTGCTGATATTTTCTAGTCAGTAGATCACCTGAATGACCACGTTCTAAATTGGACTGATATAGGGCAGTATATTGTGGAACAAAACCCATTGTCAGCAACAAGTTGCCTACTATTATTGTATATTATTCATCAAGGTAAAAAAATGTTTTTCTCAGTGAAGCTTCCAAGTTGTAAAACCCCAATCTTTGAAAAATAACACAAGTCGGAGATCCCGATCGTTGAGATATCGTGGGACCGGAACAGATCCAGATCTACCAAGAATCAGTCTAAATCTGCCCCTTTCTTTGCTTAGTCGCTCTACGGAAACAGATCTGAGAGAAGTATGGAGAAATATGGGGATATAAAGCGCTCAATAGCCCTGCGTGACATACCGGGTGGGGATAAAAGAATCTTTATGTTAAGGGGTAAAACACAAAGATAAAATACATATATATAAAATACATTTTACAATTTCAGGAGATTTGTAATAGAGTGATAAGGTCGAGTTGACCAGATATGTGATTTTCTATTTTTAGCCCCTTTTTATCCTAGAGCAGTAAAAGCTTGGGCTTTTTTAATATTTTTTCCAAATTTTTATGAAGCTCAAGATGGTAGATTCAGAGTAATGTAGGTGACCTGATCGCCATTTTTGACCAAAATTCTCACCAAGTTGAGACGAGTTGTATCAGTAATGAGGGTGACTTGGTCAATCGAATCCTCTTGCCGTGACAATAAAACTGGGCTATCTCAGGACTCGCAGGAGGTGGTGTTTACCTCGGGTGGCGGCATTGCAACTAAGCCCAAGACCAGTCCAAATCCACCCAGTTAGGAGCAACTGGGTGAAATAATAAATTTTCCTGATTTCAAATATTCCGTTTTCTTCAAACAGTTCATCTGACGTATATGCTATTGGGGTCATGAAACAATTTAGTCTGGATTCAAAGTAAGAACTTTGCTGTCGAATAACTTTTTATAGTCCAGAAGTAAGTTTTTGTTTTTAACCTTGTAATGTTCCAAGGGGTTCAAATAAAACAAGGTATACAATTGAACCCTATATATTACCCATAACAACAGACAAGCAAATAGCGACTAACTGTATTCGGATCAGTTTTTAGTGTGCCCGTTCTTATCAGTAACACAAAGAAAAAACCTAACACGTATAATTAAATTCTCTAATACAGAGTGATTCTTTTAACTGAACATATATAAATATATTACAAACCTGAGCCACATTTTTTCTAGATATTAGATTGTTAATGTATAAGTTAACAGTATCAGTCCTAGAATTGTCCCTTGTGGAAGTCCATATTTTAAGAAAGTCAGTGCTTTTTAATTGTGGATGTGCAGATGCGTTTAGAACAATCAGAATAACCTCGAGTAGAACCGAACAAAGATTTAATTCCATTTATTTTGTATATTGAATGATAGTGGATCACAGACGTCACGAACTTAAGTTGGAGTAAGATATATTTAGGATAGTAGGAGAAATTTAAATTCCTGGAATGATTTACCCACTGATACATATAATACTTGCACTATTATCGTTTTTCGTAGTTTATAAAAAGTGATAATAGGTGGCCATAAACTGATGGGGAAACTTCATTTAGTGACAAAAATAATTCCCTATACTATACTGTTTAGACGAAGAAGATATCCAAAAACTTTCGACCATGTGATGAATTAGAGATTAAAAACATCCAAATTGATGGCTAAGTTAGAAAGATTTAAAAATAAGAGGGAGCAAATTAGGCCAAAGCAGGCGTTCAACAATATATTTTAGGAAGTATCCTTAATATTTATAAACTATATATAATTAGTCTCGCAAAATATTTTTTTTAAGTTTAAATTAATCGTTACTTGCTCCATCTATTTAAAAGAAAAAAATTGTATATTTTAGAGCGCAGTCACTAATTGAAAGCAGAAGTGCAAAGCAATAATAGCGTCCTTCATGTTTAAGTAGAAATCATTTATCATTTATTAGCACCATTTTATTAACTAATGGTGTATACATGTACTTAACAGTGAAACAATTTTAATTTATTATTTAAAATGCAATAGAAAGTATTTCGGATTAATAATTTCTCTTTGAACATTTATTGGAGCACGTAATTACTAAAAAAAAAGAAATGTGTTATTTATTATCTAATATTTGTCGAGTAGTGCACTAACAATTTTTTAATTTTATTATATTTACTTTTAGAATTAGAAAAAGTTTAACTTTTCTCTTTTTTAAAGTAAAATCGCTTCAATTATATATGTTCTGCTACCTTTTTTTTAGTTTTCGGTTCTGTACTTTATTATTTACTATTTTTTACTCATTGTTAGTCTGATTTTTTGTTTCAGTTTTGTGATAAATGTGAATGTAATAAAATATGAATGTAATAAAGTATTAATTGTGCTAGTAAAACATTATGAACAATTCTGAACTTATTTCTATTATAAAAATGAGTGTTTAAGTGCTATCAAATCAATGTTTGAAATCAATTTTTTCAATTAATTCGTATGTAATATCTTTAGATTTTTTTCTCTCTATACACCTGTTTTTATTTTATTGATCACATATAATAATATTAAAAGATCAGTTGTTTGTATTTGAAATATCTGAAAAAAAGGCAGACGTTCACAAATCCTTTCTATGTAGAATACCAATAATAATAAAATAAAAAATAAAATGCCAAAAACTCAAAGATATAAGAAAGACAAATATTTCATGAAATTTTGTAAAACATAAGGAAGAAAATGGAAATGAAGATGAAATTGGATTGAAGATTTACCATGGACTACTTTTAATTTGAAAAACGTCATTTATAATACAACGAGTGGTATCGTGACTATCGATATTCGCATAAGTTATTTCACGAAACGTGTGTTAATTTCACGAATCCGCAGGTGAGTGAAATTTTAATTTGACACCACGTTAAGTTCATTAACTTACGGGATTATCGATAGACCCGATAGACACGAATTAATGACATTCTAAAAATTTTTTCAGCTCAATAATTAAATTTACAGTATAAAAACAATAATAAATATGGCAGCATACCTACTAGATTTTTAGCATTAAATGTACCAAGTGTGATTATCAGTTATTAGTGGTTGATTATCGATTATTAATCAACTATCAATATAGGACATTATTTTATTATGAGTGATATAATCGAATTAGTTAATATTTTAAATTTAGTTTATTCTTATATAAAAAAAGGTATTTTATTTGTAGAAAAATATGGTTTTTCGATATTCCGTTAATTATATTGTCACAATAATTATTCACCTAAAACGCCTTTAATAGTTAGTCATAAAAAAACATAAGGCAATATTTACTTGACCCTTTTTACGTAATAACGCATAGGGTAAGTTGTATAAAGTTTTCAATAAACTATGCTTGTCAGGGGAACCACCTGAGTGATGCTTTTTGTATGCATAAAACCAATTGTTTTGGAGCTAACAGACGACGTTTAGTCGCACGACTAACACGTGCCTCTGTCAGCGCCACCCTTGATTGATTTATTGATTGCAATGCCTACTCTTCCACTTTGAGTTCTTACCTGATATTATCCACGTTTTAGATAGATATTATTATATTATAAAATGGCATTAGAGTTGAAATTAAACAAGATACCCAACTCAATTAAAAAATTTATTATTTTTTCAAATTTTCCAAAATAAGAGTTAAATATTCCAAGGGCTAATTATAGTAACGGCTAAAAATGTATATTGATTAGTTGAAGATGATATCAATATGTCGAAACGTTGTCAATTAAAAAAAGCTTTAATCCAAGAAAGAAATATAATAATAAGGACATGATTGAGATTGCTTCATGGTGGGTGAAACTTTTTTCCCAGTCTTTTCCAATTATTTTCTTACTGTTTACTTTATGTTTCAAACTTTTTTCCAACTGTTTCATATACTTTTTTCCCAAAAAAATGTTGAAAATAAAAAAGTTTCAAACAAACAAATCAGTAAAAAAGTAGGGGGAAAAGAGTACAAAAAATGGAAGAAAAGTGTAAAACATTAAGAAACCAATAAAAAAGTAGAAGAAAAAAGTGGGGAAAAGCGTTCAATTTAATCAAGCTCTGGTGAAGATAAAGTGGGAAAAAAACATTGAGGTAAAAATTATAAAAAAAATTTTCCACCTTTTGCTTCACTCTTTTTCCCCTACTTTTAGGCTGTTATTTATTTTTTTTTAACTTTTTTCCATTTTTTCCCATTGCATGATTGATTTGCTTATTGGTTGGTGGGGAAACCTTTTGCTACATTTTTTTCTTAAACCGTTTTATTCTTTTCTTTATGTTTAAAATTGTTTTCCATCATTTTTCCATTTTTTTCAAAAAAAAATGTAAATAAAAAAATTTCAAATAAAGAAATCAGTAAAAAATATGGGGCAAAAAGTGGAAAGAAAATTGATAAAAAAAGTGAAACATGAAAAAATTAATAAAAAAGTGGGGGAATGAAGAATGAGGGAAAGGCAATCAAATTAATCAAACTCTGGTGAAGAAAAAGAGGAAAAATAATATTGGGGTTAAAAATACAAAAAAAAAAATTCCCACTTTTTGCCTCACTGTTTTTCCCCTACTTTTAAGTTGGTATCTAGTGTTAAAAAAAAAATTTCCAACTTTATTTTTCCAAAAGCATGATTTATTTGAGTATTGGCCGGTGGGAGAACCTTTTTGCCCACTTTTTCCTTCACTTTTTTTCTTCTACCATTTTATTGGTTTCTTTATGTTAAAAAAATTTTTCCAACATACTTTCCAGTTTTTTTTTTCAAAAAAATAAATGTTGAAAATAGAAAAGTTTCAAATAAAGAAATCAGTAAAAAATATTGGGCAAAAAGTGGAACGAAAATCGAAAAAAATATGAAACATTCAGAAATCAATAAAAAAGTAGGGTGAAAAAGTAGGGGAAAAAAGTAGGGGACATGCAATCAAGTTAATCAAATTATGGTGAAGAAAAAGTGGAAAATTACACATTGGGGTAAAAATTACAAATAAAATTTCCCACTTTTTGCCCTACTCTTTTTCCCATACTTTTAGGCTGTTATTTAAGTTTAGGGGGAAAAAGAGTGCTGACTTAAGCGAGTTTCGGAGCAATCTAATTAATTAAATTTTGGTAGAAAAAAAGCAGGAAAAAAATTGGGGTAAAAATTACACTACCTACTACTGTTTGCCCCACTCTTTTCTCCCTACATTTTGACTGTTCTTTAGGTTTAAAAATTTTTTTCCAACTTTTGGAGAAAACTTTTTCTTCTACTTTTTTCTGTTTTCTTTATTTTTCAACTTTTTTTTCCCAAAAAGAGTTGTAAAAAGTTTGAAACAAAGAAATCGGTAAAAAAGTAGGGGAATAAAGTGGAAAAAATTGGAAGAAAAGTGTGAAACATAAAGGAACCAATAAAAAAATATCCGAAAAAGAAGTGGGGGAAAAATTTCCCCCACCATAATTTTGGTAGAAAAAATGCAAGAAAAAATTGGGGTAAAAATTACACTACCTACTACTTTTTTCCCCACTCTTTTCCCCTTACTTATTGACTGTTCTTTGTTTAAATTTTTTTTCCAACTTTTTTCCCCAGAACATGATTCATTTGATTGCTGGATGATGGGGAAAACTTTTTTCTTCAATATTTTTTTCTTCTATTCTTTACTGTTTTCTTTATTTTTCAATATCTTTTTTTCATATTTTTTTCCAAAAAAAGATGTTTGAAACAAAGAAATCGGTTAAAAAGTTGGGGAAAAAAGTTAAAAAAAATTGAAAGAAAAGTGTGATCCATAAAGAAACCAATAAAAAAATAGGGGAAAAAAAGTAGAGAAAAAATTTTCCTCTACCATCCATTCCAAGCCGACCAAAGCGAATTTCGGCGCAATCAAATTAATTAAATTCTGGTAGAAAAAAAGCGGTGAAAAAATTGCGGTAAAAATTACACTAACCTACTAATTTTTGCCCCACTCTTTTCCCCCTACTTTTTGATTGTTCTTTATATTTCAATTTTTTTTTCTAACTTTTTTTAGGAGAATGTAATTGTCTTGATTGCTGGAGGGTAGGGAAAACTTCTTTCTTCGCTCTTTTTTCTGTTTTCTTTATTTTTCAATTTCTTTTTTTCAATTTTTTCCAAAAACAAGTTGTAAAAAAGTTTGAAACAAAGAAAAAGTAAAAAAATAGATGAAAAAACGGTAAATTAAGATTTTTTGACAACGGTGAAGAAATATTTTCTGAGCGAGTCTATCAAGCCGAGTTACAGGGTGAATTTGCCTCTTCCCAGAGATACCGATTTATCCAAGTCTGAAAGTATTCGTACCAACCATCAAATTTTGATTTTCAAATAAACTATAATAAATTTTTGGCAATTTCGCTTCATTCGCTTAAAAATAATTTCTCAGAATTAGCGGCTCGGAACAAACTTCTGCACTTTTTGGTATTTTTTTTTCATTACAAATATACCACTAATAATTTCTTTTTAAATAATAATAATAAATAAATATTTTACATTTAAAAAGAAATTAAAATATTCTTACTATAAAAGAACAACATTATCATGCATTAATAGTTTATTTTGAAAATAAAACGCAAAGCAATCGTTTAAAATAATTAGAAGAAAATAAACGTTCCAAACAGAAGAGACTTTCCATTGCGATAAATTGGAAATGTTTAGATTGATCTGTCGCGTACACACCAACACACCCACTAGAAAATTAAATTACAAAAGTGTGGAAGTGAATTTCCCATCACACAAAACTTGCCAGGGCGCGAAGGTGCGCTCAGATCCGCACAATGGGATCTTGTATATCTTTTTTTCGAAACAAAAACATACAATGCATTATTTTATTAAGTATTCAATTTGCATACGGAAGTGCACTTCATTATGATAAAGATGATTGTGTTGAATGATAATATTGTAAATATAAGGGAGTTTTACAGGGTGTTTAGAAGTTGAAAAATAATATCAAAAAATGTATTTTTCTACAAGCGTGCGGAAAAGTATACATTTGAGTGCGGAAAGTTGTACTTTTTTTAAAAAAATATTTGGTATCTAAATAAAAATATTGTTCATGTAATATTTAATTTATTGTAAAAATTATGAAACAATTTACAAAAAAACAAAAAGTTATCTAATAATATTTAAGAAATAAGGGCCTCCAACATTAACGATTATTTTTGCTAAATTTTTTCTTTAATTCTAGGCGCGTGTAGAAAAAATATTGTTCCTAACACTTGCGTAAAGTATCCTTTCCCCACTTAATTGCATGTCCGAACTCCGCTTCGCGTCGTTTGGGCAACTGAAATTGCGCGCGGAAAAGTATAACTTTCCGCACTTGTTAGGAAAATAACTATATTATTATTATTTTTATAGAAAGTTTTGTATGGTGTAAAATCTAAAATTCAACCATCAGATATTAATTTAATTTAGTCAAATAATATCATAAAATATTTGTTCGAGAAATCCTCGAACACTATTCCGATTGGTGACGGCCCTGGTGAACAATATTTATTAAGTAGTAACTTTACTTTAAAAAGACTTGATAAACAAATTAAAAAAAAATTAGAATTGTCACTTCTGTAAAAATCACTGTCACGTCACACTCTTTAAAAATAATATAAAATATAGTTAAAATATACCTTCACCATTTATTGTACAGTGGCATTTTTAAATAACATTATAAGAGATCCCAATCACGTTAGTAGTCACCAGATTCATATAATTTAGGTTGAAGTCCGTAAGTTCAAGTCCAAGTTGTGAATTCCCGAAAGCTGGTATGCTTTTCCTTTTTACTTTCCGAACAGCAGAGTTGTATAGAAGGAAAGTATTGCGATCATATTTGGAAAAGTAATAAAGTTTTAAATATGAAAATTAAAATCATTCAGTATAAAAGATGTTGGATAAGATTGAAAAATCAAGTAACGATTTTTGTTGGGGGGTTTTAAAAAGAGAATAGATAGTCGAGATTAATTAGAGACGGGAAAATAATAAAAAAGTAATAATTTTAAAAACAGAAAAAGATATAATCTATAAAAAATAAAAAATGGTTGTTTTTTTATTTTTTATTTAAAATAAAAGAAAAGTCACAATAAAAAAAAATTGGTAGAAGAAAAATGGGAATTGGAAAAATCTAAATAGTATATTCCATGGAATTAGCAGCATCAAGTAAGAATATATAAAAAAAATTTAAGCCGTTAAAAGAAGTAGATCTCAAAGTTATCATAGACGAAGAAAAAGGAGAAGAGAAACTTGGCAGGCAACTTAAATTTCAAATTTTTTATTATCAGTTTTTTTTTGTACAAATTTATGATTTTTCTGTTATATATAGATAGAGTATCAAAATTTTATAATGTTATATGGGAATATCATTATAATACTTATTAATTAATATTAACAAATTTTGAAATGCAACGAACAAATTTGTTAATATCAGCATAACCGACAAAGATAGAAAAAAAATTACAAGATTAAAAATGTGTTTTTTAATAAAACTAATACGATTGTACAGATAAAAATAATAAAACAATTCGCATAAATGCAAAGGTACGGAACCCTAAAAATGAGGGAATGTTAAGGAAAAAACCCTATTTATTGATATATTGGTATTTGTTGGGAAAATATACGCAACAATAAATATTATCACCAAATTTCAAGTTCATAGGTCAATGGAAAGTTAAAAAATACTTCGGAACAAAATTTTGTAAAAAATGCTGACTTTGGCGGCTTCTCATGTCTACGTTTTGCAATATCTTTTAAAACAAAAAATATGGCTTAAATCTACTCAATGAGCTCTATTCAACGACACCTCACTTGATGGGGTAGACCAATTTTTTTTTCAGCGCCCCCCTTTAGCTCTATGGGAGCCCCCTTTGAAAACAATTGAAAATTTTTGTACAAGTTATATGGCTTTGGGTCAATAAGACGCATATACTGTGAAAATTTGAAGACTCTAGCTCAAACGGTTTAGCTGCTAGACCGGTGTGACAGACGGACGGACGGACGGACGGACTGACACGTGAGTAAGAGCAATAGGGTTCCGTTTCGACCCTTTGAGGTCAGTGGCGGCTCGTAAACTTTTTAAGAGAGGAGGCTGGACATAAAACATTTTTGTAAAAATATACTTTTCAGCCAATTAATTCAGTGACAAAATTAATTGTTGCCCAACAAGAACCAACGTGGGGATATAGAGTATCTCCTGGCCAAAAAAAATTTTTTTTTGTTTTTTATTTTTTATTTTTGGATTTTAATTTTTTTTTTGGAATTTTTCATATTTCGTTTTTTTTTATTAACTATTTTTATATACATATTAAGAGAATTCTACGGTCTTTAGTTTGCGGAAAATGATCAATAATATTATCATAAAATGTATCATATTTCGTTTAAGTCTTTTTCAATAGATATTAAACTAACATTGAATAAACGATTTTGGCAAATTGTATTTCGCATGTAAGTTCTAATTTGTTTGAGAGTAGAACCGATGCTGACGTGACAGAAGTGGTGACATGCATGCGTCGGATACCAACCACGTCCCTACCCTACTACTGAACTGACAAAAGGTAGGAAGCAGGCTAGAGGCTAGCCTACCGAGAGTGTTGCCATTTCAGCTATTCTTTTACGGTATTTAGCAATTGTACTGGTCGAAAAACGGCGACTGTGTTGATCAAGACGTGTTCAGGGTTTAAGATAGATACAGAGTTTGCAGAATCTAGCCTCAGGGCACTGTTGTCAGATTCAAAAATAACTCCTGAGAACGGGGAAATAATTGTTAAATTTAAAAAATTATTAGACAAACAGGAAATAAAATAAATAATGATCAACAAAATATTTCTGATGCTATTTACTGGATACATTTCTAGTGAGGCTGAGCCTCCTTAGCCTCCTTCGAGGAGCCGCCACTGTTTGGGGTACGGAACCCTAAAAATGGATAGGATACCGTTTAAATAATTGAAGTTGGGGGTGATTTCTTGGCGGAGTTAAATTTGACAGAACACCTATAAGTTTGAAATAAGTAAAATTTTTTTCATACTAAAATTTCAGCAATTTCTATCGATACCTAAAACCCCCTTTATATCTGTGCTTGGTCCTTTAAATAAAAAATGTCAATGGAATAGAAATATTAATAATTTTTATTTCGTAATTTTCTAGCAATTTGCACGTTATACAGATTGTCGGTTATCGTTCATATACATTACTTTATAGCTTCCAAAATGGGAAAAGTTTCCTTGCTCTATTTTTTACTCTCCTTCTCCTTATTGCCAAAGATCGCAATCGTTGGCTGACAGGAAATTGCCGATCAGGAGATTCTATCACCGGCCATCAGATTCGACTAAATTGAATTTCTTGAGACAATTTACCATCGATTGGAACTTCATTGGTTTAACTTGTTAAGAGCCGTTGTATTTTCCGTAATGGTTTTGAATATTCAGTTTCTTTTCATAGCATTTATTTTTTGATTTGTGGTATACAAGATCCATTTACACAGAGACAGTCAAGGGCGTAAATATGGGGGTAATTATCCCCTTAGGACATCAAAAAATAGCACAAAAAGAAGAAATAATATTTATGAAATGTAGAAACGGACAAACACATTTGTCTAAAAGTTTGATTACCCCCCCCCCTAGGAAAAAACACCTTCCCCCACGAAAAAAAATTATTACGCTCTTAGGGACAGTATGGATATCTTGAATACCTTTAATGCTGGAAAGTCAGTTAACTGGGAAAAGATAATTATTTTTTGGTGTAATTTCTTTAATGTTTAAAACAATTGGTTTTGATAATTTTAATTTTTTAAATTTTGTGACTTTATATTTAATGAAAAAAATATGTGCTGAGCTTATTCGCGATTAAATCTTGCTATTAAATTTCTGAAAAGCTACCCATAACTTTATTTTTTTTTAAATACTGTTGTGTATTTTTTTAACAATTTTTATAATTGTTGCAGTGATAATAATTAATTTTAATTTTCTTAAAAAAAATTATGTTAGTCAAAAACTAATGGCGTCAAAAATGAAACTTTTCATGGTATTGAAAAACTGTCAATTAGTGTACAATTTTTTTTTGCTTTTTTTTCAATTTTTTCATCTGTTTTCTCTTTTTTCCTATTCTTTTCTATTTTTTCCTATTTTTCCCAATTTTTCTTTATTTTCCTGTATTTCTGTTTTTCCTATTTTTTCCTATTCTTTCATGTTTTTCCAATTTGTTCGTATTTTTCTTATTCTCTTCTCTTTTTCTTCATTTCTCCCATTTTATGTTTTTTAAATTTTTTCCGATTTACCCTATTATTACCTAATTTTTTTTATTTTCATATTTTTACAGACCAAATATTTTCCTACTTTTTCCATTTTTCACGGTTTTCCCTGTTTTTCCTTATTTTTCTCAATTTTTTTCTATCTTCGCATTTTTAGATGGAAAACATTTTTCCTATTTGTCAATGTTTTCTCTATTTTTCCATACGTTTCTCTATTTTTCCAAGTTTTTCTCCATTTTTCTTGTCTTTTTCGTATTTTTCCCATGTTTCCCTATTTTTCTCTGTGTTCGCATTTTTCTATGGAAAATATTTTTCCCATTTTTCCATGTTTTTCTATATTTTTTCATGTTTTTCTCTATTTTTGCGTGCTTTCCTTATTTTTTCGTGTCTTTTTCTATTCATTCCTATTTTCCATATTTTTTCTATTTTTACATTTTTTTTTATTTTTCCCTATTTTAATGATTTGTCTATTTTTTAATTTTTTCTCTATTTTCCATTTCCCTATTTTTTTCCTGTCTTTTTTATATTTTTTCCTATTTTTCCCGGTTTTTGCATATTTTCATGAAAAATTTTTTCTTATTTTCCCTATTTATTCATGATTTTCTCTATTTTTTTCATGTGTTTTTCTATTTTTCCATATTTTTGCTATTTATATATTTTTCGAAATTTCTCATTATTTTCCTTTTTTATTTTTGTCACATTTTCCCCTATGTTTTTCTGTGTTCACATTTTTCTATTTAAAACATTTTTTCTATTTATCCCTATTTTACCATGGCTGTCTCTATTTTTCGTGTTTTTCTTTTTCATTTTTTTTTTCATGTTTTCCCTATTTTCCCGCTTTTTTCTACATTTTCGCATTTTATCATGAAAAATATTTTTCCTCTTTTTCCCTATATATCCATGTTTTTTTTTCTATTTTTCCATATTTTTTCTTGTCTTTTTCAAGGGAAACAATTTTCTTATTTTCTCTATTTTTCCATGCTTTTCTCTATTTTTCATGTTTTCCCTATTTTTTCCTGTCTTTTTTCTATTTTTACTATTTTTCCCCATTTTTGTTCGTTGTTCGCGTTTTTCTGTGAAAAAAATTTGTCCTATTTTTCCATTTTTTCTCCTATTTTTCCGTATTTCTCAATGTTTTTTTTCCCATTTTTTTTCCTTTCTTTTTCCCATTTTTTCCAATTTAACCTTACTTTTTTCTATTTTCACTATTTTCCATAGAAAACATTTTTCCCTATTTTTAGATCTTTTTCTCTATTTTCCATATTTTTCTAAATTTTTCAGAAATACAAAATATTCATTTTTTTTTTTTAAATTTAATTAGTATATATAGCTTTTGCTTAAAAATTATTTAACATTCACAAAAGTATATAACAATACCTACCATTTATAGAAACTTTTAGTAGAGCAACATGAAAAATATAAACAATAACCACCTGGGATACAAAAAAATAGTTAATTTTCTATATGTAGTCGTAAATAAAAAATGTTTTGAGTTGCAACAAGGTTTATCCCTTTATAGAAAAATCCCAAGAGAGACAATTGCGAAATAAATAATAGAGTAGCAAAAGTTGTACGTACCAATTTATTTCTTCTGGGGGTGTATAGATTTTTTTTTGCAAATACAAACAGTAAACGAATAAAAAAATATATATAATTAAATTAATAATTATATATTGGCTTTCTTATTGTTCTTTATAATTAAATTATTTATTTTATATATTTCCATATAATACAAAAATTTTATACCCCAGTGTAAAAATTGCACTGGAACTTTTTTCTAATGGCAAAATTGTGCTTCAGTCATTTATCCAGTGAGAAATTTACACACGAGGTTTTTCCTATATATATGAAATTTGTGCACTCGAGCACTATCCTTAATGAAAAAATTAATGTTCATATTATTTTTTTCTTAACTCTTTTTTACAACGAAAATAAATACTTTTGAGCTATATTTATCATTAAAAAAAATATTTTTCGCACTTTAAAAATTCCTCCAATGCAAAACGATTGTTTTTTACCTTTTCCCAATAGAACAACTGCACTAGAACTTTTTTTCTAAATGTAAAATTGCACTTGAGTTATTCCTCCAGTAAAAAAAATTTACCACTATAAAGATTTTTCAAAGCGAAAAAAAAATTGCTTTTCAACTTTTTCCAATGGGAAAAATGCACTTCATTTTTTTTTTCTAATGGCAAAATTGCACTTTAGTCTGGAGAAATTTTAGTGAAAAATTTACACAAAAGCTTTTTGCAGTGTGAGATGATTATTGTCCACATTATTTTTTTTCAACAAAAATATAAGCACTTGAGTTTTTTTATCGTTAAAAAAATTAAGTTTTCTTTGGAAAATGTGCACTTTTCTCTTAATGGCAAAATACCACTCACTTGAGCTACTTTTTTAGACATAAAATTTGCACTTTCCAAGTGAAAAAATTGCACTGGAGGTTTGTCCAAGTAGACAAATTTAACTTGAATATTTCCAATAAAAAAAAAAAAATATTTGGTTTCCAATTTTTTCTTATTTGTCTGATTTTTTGCGATTATTTGTCACTTTTTGTCATTTCTTTTGGGTTTTAATTGCGATTTATTTCAATGCTGTCGAATTTTCTCTTATTTTTGATTTTTTTTTCTTATGGTTACAATTGTTTGTATCAGATTATAAATTGAATCGATATTAATCGATTTTTTGTCCATCCGATTTTTCCTAGATCGATCTCTAACTCTCGGCAAAATTAGTGGCAAAAAAATTGTTGACTGAATTTAACACTATATTTAAAAATTACTTATTTGCAATTTTTCTATTTGGAAAAAGTTTCATTGTGTCATTATTCACTTGGAAAAATTACTTAAGTTCACTTTGTTTACTTTTAGAAAAATCTCCAGTGCAGTTCTTTTTCTGGAAAAAAGCGCGAGTGCAAATTCATTCCTTGAAAAAAGCTTAAATGTTGGTGTAGTTTTTTCACGGCAAGAAGCTAATTTCAACTGTTTTTATTAGAAAAATCTTCAAAGAAAATGCTTAAATTTCTTATTGAAAAAATCTCTAGTGCAATTTTTTCACTTGGAAAAAGCTCGAGGGCAAATTTATTTCTTGGAAAAAGCTTAAATGGTATTTTTAGTGCTTAAAATTGTTATTGAAAAAAAGTTCCAGTGCAATTTTTTCCCTTCAAAAAAGCTCGAGGGCAAATTTATTTTTTGAAAAAATCCTAAATGGAATTTTGCCATTACAAAAGAAGTTTTGGTGCATGTTTTTCCTTGGGGAAAAGCTAATTGTAACTATTTGCATTTATAAAAAAATCTTTATAGTGCAAAATTTTAAAGAAAAAAGTTTAAGTGCTTAAATTTCTTATTGAAAAAAGCTCCAGTGCAAATTTATTCCTGGAAAACGTTTAAGTGGTATTTTTTCATTAAAAGAGAAGTTTTGGTATAGTTTTTCCATGGAGAAAAACTAATTGCAACTATTTGTATTTAAAAAAATCTCTATAGTGCAAAATCAAAATTTCGGATTCATCATAATTTCACCGCTAGAGGACGTGAAAGAAATATATAAAAACTTTTGATTATTTTTTTCGATTTTAAGCCAAAATTATGGATTTTATGAAAAATTACAGGATATTAAAATTGTAGAACAAAATTTTCTACAAATTTTATTTTTACTTTTTTTCTGAATTCCGCATACTTTCGCCGCTAGTTTTGTTCAATTTTTAAATAATTTTTAACTTTATTAAAATTTTTTTAAACTAAATTTTAGTACTAAAAATTAAAAAAAATTTTATTAAATTTGTAATAATTAATTTTATACCTGTAATTTTTTTCAAAATTTTATTACAAAAATTGTGGAATCTTTAAAGAATTGACTAAAAAAAATTTACGATTTTAAAATTGAATAATTTTTAAAATAAAAGAGGTATTAAAATCGAATTTGCATCATTTGAAAGATGCTATAAATTTAAAATGTATTTTAGTTTCTTAAAATTTAGAATTGTAATTATTTTAGTCAAAATGAAGAATTTTTTAATTTTTTTTTAATTTCGTTTTATCAAAAATTATAAAACAAATGAAAAAATGAGGGGTAATCCCACCCAACTTTCCGAACACTCCTAGTAAAGTCATTGTTTAATTAATTATTTTAATTTATCTGCATTAAAATATATTGATAAAATAAGTTCACAAAAATTAAAAAAAATAAATTTTTTTCACGCATAATGTACTTTTTGACCCCTTTCGGATTTATCATTTTCGATAACACAAAAGGACAAAAAAATTTAATTTTTTTTTTATTTTGGTTATAATAATTACAATGTTAAATTAGAAGAGACTAAAATATTTTCTAAATTTAAAATCCCATTTTAATATATTTAATATTTTTAAAGATATTCAATTTTTTTAAAACTTAGGTATATTAAATTTTGAAAAAAAATTATGAATTCTACAATTTTATGAATAAAATTTAAAAAAAAAGTCACAATTATAGCACAAATTTAATGGTATTTTTTTTAAATTTTTAGTATTAATATTAACCTTAAAAAAAATTAAACCTTTTTGAAAAATTTTAAAATCAATAAATAATTAATATCTCATTCAATTTTATTCAAAATGGGAAACTGACCTTTTTTTAGGTTTTCTGGATCAAAATGCATTAATAAAGTTAGTTTAAAAAACTAAAAAAAAAATCAAATTCTAAATTCTAAGTTTTACAAATACTGTGTTAAAATTATGAAATAATTTATACACATAGTACTTTTGGATCCTTTTCGAATATGCTATTTACTATTTTCATTTATTTTATAGTTATTGATAAAACGAAATTACAAAAAATTTTAAAAATATTCTTTATTTTGGCTATAAGAAATACAATTCTAAATTTTAAGAAACTAAAATACATTTTAAATTTAGAGTTTTATATTATCTTTCGAATGGTGAAAATCCCATTTCAATAAATTTAATATTTTAGAAGTTATTCAATTTAGTTTAAAATCATAATATTATTTTAAATGTTTCTTAGCTAATTTTTAAAAAAATCCACATTTTTTGTAATAAAATTTGGAAAAAAATTGTAATTATAAAATTAATTATTACAAGTTTAATAATATTTTTTTTAAATTTTTAATATTAAAATTTAACTAAAAAATAATAATTTAATATGGATAAAAATTAAAATAAAAACTAGCGGCAAAACTATGCGGAGCTCGAAAAAAAAGTAAAGATAAAATTTGTAGAAAATTTTATGTTCTATAACTTTGATCTTTTGTAATTTCTTTATAAAAATCCATAATTTTGTCTCAAAATCTAAAAAAAGTCGCAAATGTCTATATAAATTTTTTTCATGCCCTCTAGCGGCGAAACTATGAGGAATTAAAAAAAAACGGTAATGATAAAATGTGTAGAAAATTTTATGTTCTACAACTTTCATATCCTATAATTTTTCACAAAAATGCATTATTCTGGTTATTTAAGAAAAATAAGAAAAAAATTATTTTTGATAAATCTCTCAACAATGGCAAAATTTTTTGAAAATTTTAATCATTCGAAATTACAATATAACGTATAAAAAATATATGTGTAAATAGAGAAGTAAATAATTTTTTTAAATTTTTTTGTACTTTCGTTTTGTCGAAAATGGTAAAACAAATGAAAAAAGTAAATAGTACATACGAAAGAGATCAAACATTATGTGTGTAATATTTCATAATTTTAAAATAATACTTATACTTATTTTTTTTTAAACTAATTTTATTAATGTATTTGATATAATCGATTAAACAATTAATTTACTAGAAGCGTTCGGAAAGTTGAGTGTGATTACCCCTTATTTTTCATATTTTTGTACAATTTTTGTGTGCTGTTTTTATTTTGTATATTAAAAGTTAAATGTGGAATAAAAATTCATATCTGTATAAAAAAAATGTAATTTTATCGTAAAGAATACTTGAATAAAAAAGCCTACAAAACAAATTTAAAATTCCGTTTTAATTTTAAACACACGCACCCCCGACCAGACCAGGCCAGCAAGAAATAACTAATGGAAAACAAAAGAGTGAAAAGTTTAATTACTTTTTTCAGTAGTTTTAAAAGCACAAAGAGACAAAAACGATACGTACACGGATTTGCGTGAATCTTCTCTTCTGTCTCATCCTTTGTCCTGGCTCTAGAATCCTTCCGTCGGCGTCGCGTCGGTGGGTGCCTGGCAATAGAAGCAATGGAAGCTCATAGTCTCCGCCTACACATTAAACCACGCCTATTTGGGGGTCTAGGCCCCATTGGTTCGACTCCCACTAGCTGCTCTTCTCGGTATCAACAACATATTCACAATTCAGTTTCAAATCAGTACTCATTAAATAAACAGTGCAGTGCGTCAGATTTGGAGAGCATCCTGAAACATGCTGAACAATCTGGGCCCTGTCGGTAAGTTAGTGGGGGCACTAATTGACGTTAAAGTCTTTAGTGATTCAGCGTACTAACGATAGGCTAGTTAAATGGGCTAAATTGAAGCTGCCTCGCCCTCATTAGGCCAATATCGCACGCCAGTCCTGGTAGGCCATGTAATTAGGATCAAGCAGACAAGATTTTCTATAAACTCTTTCACACTTTTAGTCAATACTCGCGGTTCTGCGAGCGGTACATACTTTTATATAAAGATTCGTTGGACTGTCATTTTTCAGGGTATAAAAAAATAAACATGAAACGGTTTATTGTTAACTGATGCGCGGATCGTTACTATTCAATATGAGTTACAAAAAATCGTTAAATCACTATAGGTGATTATATTTATACATTCAATATGATATTTTCTATTTTACCGCATAAAACAGGTATATAGTGTTTAATAGTGCTAACAATAAGTGATACTTAGTCTTATAGGATTGTTAGATGTGGTCTCGTTTTAAATAAATACCATAATGGTTGGTACGTAATTTATAATATTTTGGAAAATTATAACCCAAAAATAGTTTTTAAGTTAATGTTAAAAACATAAAAAATTGTTTAATAGTGAACCATGGATAATGTATAGTGACTACATAGAAAAGTGGTGTTTACAATCAGGTATATTAATTAAATAATAATTTATTAATTAAAAAAAAACAGAAGATTATCCATAGGTCAAATATAGTGAATTATTCAAATAATAATAAAAACTTATATCACATAAATTTATTAATTTGAGTAAACAAGATTAACTTGGCAATATGTTTCGACCACAACGATGACCACCTACAATATAAATTTGATTATAATTATAACATCAAAAAGGTTACTACGGCAAAAACTGAAAAAGTTGTACATATAAGTAATCTTTTTGAGTATGTTTTTATTATTTGTATTGTAGGCTTGATGATGGACATTGTTTAACCAAAGTAATAAATTTATGTGCGGTATGACTTAGAGTTTTTATTATTCTTTGAATTTATTAATTTGGGCCTATTGAAAAAAATTAATTTTATCATTACTGTATAAATTATTATTTCTACTCTCTCTGGTTTCGGTACCTGGAATCGAACCTCCAATCTATTGAAATTTTTGAATGTCCTGAAATTTTTTTGTGTTCTGAATACTTCTTCTACTTTCTTCCCTCTCAATAATGTTTCTTCTATTAATCTGTTTTTTTCTTATTTTTGTCTTTCCCTGTATCACCTCCTAGATTTCTTACCTTCTCTTCCCTTAAATATTCTACTATTGTATGTTTTATTTGTCCATCTTTTCAGTATTTGACTGTCTGTTGCTATTCGTTTTCTACCTTTTTCATCTGCTGGTTTAATTCTTTATTTTCTCGATTTGTCAATAATATTGTCTCACCTTTGTTTTGTATAAATTATTTTATGTTTTTATCAATTTATAAAGTATATTTTAAATTTTCATATCAGTACCTATACATATATCTCAATTTTGCTCAAATTTACTAATGTTCATAAATTTGTAAACGCATTTTTTAAGTCAACGCTTTTTGTCACTAAATCATTTAATTTTTTTTTTATATTAATACCGATATTTTTTTTTAATCATTTTTGAGTTGGTATATATAGATTTATTTTTTATAATTTAAATATTCTTAAAGCAACCTTCCCTTTCAATAATTTTTCACATTTTTACTTTCCCGACCCACCTCCTAGAAGGGAAAATATTGTGAACGAGCTAAAAAAAAATTTCGAGATAAAAACGGAAATACCCATTTTCGGGTGCCCTGAGACGATTAAGACCATTTCCAGATGGAAGTCTGTCTGTCTGACTGTCTGTGTGTGTATATTCTTCCACGATAGAGGCCACACGTTTAATTCGATTGAGCTGAAATTTAGTATAGGGGTTTGGGTTACCCGTAGGAAGAACCTATTAGTTTTTGTGTGACATCTGTCAAACAGAAGTACCACTATCAAAAAATGACAGATGCAATATGTCACGCAATTAGACATGCGATATGTCATTTGAAAGCCCTTGAAAAACCCTATTCAGAACTATCACATGTCAAAAGTTGAAACTTTAGCATTAAATATCTGAAAAACTATTCGTCTCTGGATACTCGTCGGGAAAGTTTTGGGGCGACACAACCGATTTTTTTTTAATTTAATTTACTTCCACTGCATTTATAGTAATCTATAAAAATGACAACTATTATGTTTGACAAATGATATTTCTTTATTTAAATAATAATAATTGTAGCCATTTTCATAGTGCTTTAATAAAGTTAACGTTTCCATATATTATTTATATTAACTAACTTATACATATTCCAGGTATCATAATTCGAAAACTGGTATATTTTTGAAACCAGTAAAAATATCGTTTTACAAATTATATAATATATAGGAAATTGTTTAAAAAAAAATATTTTTTTGTTGTATATCCTGTGAAACAGATTAGCCACACTATATATTTTAGCACCAAATTACCAGTCAATTATTTTAAGAAATAAGAAATATTTGGGACTGGGTATATTTTGTAGTATTTATAAAGTAATGTACTACAGTTCCGATTATAGTATAAGCGATGAAAAGTAACTATTATTATAAAATTGTATAAATTTATGTTTGTACCGAGTTGTAAATAGACCTGTCTGGACAAATAAATAAATAAAATTAAATTTTTTTACGAATTGAAAATAGCCTTTTCGCTAGTAATTTACCCAATATGATTAATTCCTTTGATTTTGTTAATTTCCTTATCAAATTTTCGTTTCGACTCCTATACCAAACGGTTTCGTTTTATTTAAATGGCAGTAAATTTCGACAAAGTAATTTATTATTCATAAAATAGTGTATAAAAGAAAATTACGTTTGTTCTAGGAATCAAAGAAATGTGCGGTGAAGACATAAAAAGGCATCAAGGTGATCTCAAAATTCTTGATCAGCCCCGTCTTAGTGGACTTTGCGATAGCGGTTTATCAGGACTCGGAAATTCGCTTAGTAATAGTCCGAATGACGTCGATAAACCGTCTAAGCAAAAAAGACATAGAACTAGATTCACTCCAGCTCAACTTAATGAGCTAGAGCGATGTTTCTCCAAAACTCACTATCCAGACATTTTCATGAGAGAAGAAATTGCCATGAGAATTGGTCTGACTGAATCAAGAGTTCAGGTAAGAGATTTTTATTTATCTAAATATAAGGGTCACAAATTTGTATCAATTGCAAAGATTATAAAAATTGAGTAAAAAAGCAATGCACATTTCAAAAAATTTTTAACTGCTGTGAATTTTCCATTCTCAATTATCATGTACACATAAATTAGATCTCCGCTGAATCCATTTTCTTACCCAAATTGTCTTAGTTTATTTGTAGTCTTCCATTTTCTTTGTTTGTTTGTTTTTTTTAACCGAATATATGTCACAACCGCAGCAGCCATTTGCTGAGACGACATTTTTCTGGAAATGTGTGTACACGTTTCTAAAGGTGAATTTCCACTCCACGATTTGCCATCGCAGGATTTTGCGATTTTAATCTGCGCATGCGCGAAGGTTGCGATATCGTAAAACCCGTTTTCATAAAATCGCGGAAATGGGCGATAATGTAACTAAATATAACTAGGGATTTTAGTATTATTTAGTGCGTTCTTCAGCTCTTCTGTTTTTGACAGCTGTCAAACTTTTTTTCGTGTTTTCATCAATTTGATTACTCTACGCATATTTTATAATAATAATTGATATTACTGGCATTCTTTGTGACGATGACTCCTGAGTAATATGTTCTTTACATGAACTGGCAGAAGGATGTTGTATTTTGAATATAGATTCGAAACCAAATGAAGAAATGTGCTAAAAGGAAATGTAAATTTTGGGTAATTACTATACGTCCAGAAAACATTAATCCGGCGCGCATGCGCAGATTAAAATCGCCAAATCCTGCGATGGCAAATCGCGGACTGGAAATTCACCTTAAAGCAAACGAATTTGCTAGACAAATGTGTCGCTTTTAATTTTAAAACAATTAGAATACAGTGTAAGTACTTGTGAAAAAACTATCGCAAGTTACTTGCAAGTGGACACGAGGCTTTAGTTCTTTTTTCTGATTGAACTAGTGCGTCACCTATGGAGAGTAATGACAGAAACTTAAAGATTTGGGTCCATCTAACAGGTGGCAGCACTCACCAAACAATTAAATGCATTTATCTTAATTTATTCTTAAAACTTAACTTATGTTAGGTTATCTTTTTTTCTTTTGTCAAATATTTTAAAATGTTATAGCGAATTGTGAAAAAATTTTTCAAAAAAAAATTAAACAGCGTGAAAAAAAATAGAAATTGATATTAAAAAAAATGTAATTGGTAGCCACAATAATAGATTTTTTCTCTCCATATTTTAGTGAAAACAGTAATTAAATTTGTAACTTCGTAAAAAATTTATTAGGAATTTAGTATTCGTCAGTCTATATAGAATGATCTTAGGATTTTAAATAGTAGGTACACGTAAAAAATTGACAGAGAAAAAAAATCTTTTTGTTCCTTTTATTTTATTATTATCTATTAATGTTAATTCCTAAAATTAAAAATCACAGTATGTCGTGAAATCGAAATATATTATTATTAAATAAACTAGATAATCCATTCCCAAATGTGGTATAAAGGAGATAAGAAATAGAAGTCAATACTAGGTAATTTCAATTAAAAATTGAAATTATCAATATCTCAACATGTTTCGGCACTCAGACCATCATCAGGCGCTAAAAATGACAAATTACATAAATATATAAAGTAAAAAACATATAGAAAAACTTACAATGTTTGAACAAAATTAAATGTAGAATGAGACTATTTTAACACATCATGTTATACAGGGTGATTCATTGCTAAAGAGTCACCTAGCAGAGCGTTTTATGCGAATTTTGACCATTTCTTTTCTAACTCATAACTTACGAACCACCGCGTAGATTTTTTTATATTTGGTATACATGTTTCTCATATCTCGTGGGATATAACGATATATCAAAAATATTGATAATTCAGGTCCGACTTTACGAAAAATTTACAATTCTTACATCCTCCAAATAACACTCTGTTATAAGTTGTTTTTTACTTTCCCGACCCACCTCCTAGAAGGGAAAATATTGTGAACGAGTTAAAAAAAAAAATCGAGATAAAAACGGAAATATCCATTTTCGGGTCCCCTGAGACGATTAAGACTATTTTCAGATGGAAGTCTGTCTGTCGGTCTGTGTGTGTGTGTATTCTTCCACGATAGAGGCCACACGTTTAATCCGATTGAGCTGAAATTTGGTATAGAGGTTTGGCTTACCCGTCGGAAGAACCCATTAGTTTTTGTACGACATCTGTCAAACGGAAGTACCACTATCAAATAATGACAGATGTAATATGTCACGGAATTGAACATGCAATATGTCATTTGAAAGCCCTAGAAAAACTCTATTCAGAACAGTCAAAATTAATTCTCCAACTGTCACCTGTCAAAAATAAAAAAATGTCAAAATTTGAAACTTCAGCATTAAATATCTGAAGAAGTATTAATCCGATTGAGCTGAAATTTGGTATATCAGTTTGGGTTATCTGTCGGGAGAATCCGTTAGTTTTTGTACGAGTTCTGTCAAACGGAAGTATCACTATCAAAAAATGACACATGCAATATGTCACGGAATTGGACATATGTCGTTTCAAAGCCCTTGAAAAACTCTATTCAAAACAGTCAAAATTATTTCTCCAACTGTCACCTGTCAAAAATAAAAAAATGTCAAAAGTTGAAACTTTAACATTAAATATCTGAAAAAGTATTCGTGGATACTCGTCGGGAAAGTTTTGGGGCGACACAACCGATTTTTTTAATTTAACCGCCATATTTGAAAAGAGAGCAAAAAACTGAATTTAATCGTGTTGTTGTATTTTTTGGGCAGACGGCTTTACTATGATAATTTTAATTACATATTTAGTTTTTTTTTACAATTTGCAGTGAAGAAATGAAATTTATTGCATTTTTTATTCATAACTAGGGAACCACCTTGTATAATAATGCAGTTTTACAAAAGAAATACTTATTTGCCAGTCATTCGTACAACACCCTGTAGATAATTTTTTTTTCAAATTCTTATCTAAATTTACACAGTGCACAAAAACAAAATTTAAAAAAAATTATCTATAGGATGTTGTAGGAATGATTGGCAAATAAGTATATTTGTCGTAAAGCCGGACCTGCATTATCATTTTTTTACTGCATCTATATATCCCACTAAAAAGCAGATCCCGTATATGAAATAAAAAATTATTATACAGGGTGGTTCCCTAGTTATGAATAAAAAACGCAATAAATTTCATTTCTTTACTGCAAAATGCCGAAAAAAACTAAATATGAAATTAAAATTTTCATAGTAAAGTCGTCTGCCCCAAACATTGTAAAAGGACAAAATATTCGTGAAGATAATCTCCAAGGGATCAGCCACCCTAAGTAGGGGACAATTAAGGAAAATAAAGGACCAAGCAGGATCCAAACTAACCAGCAAAGAATTTTTTAAAAATTCACGAAAACAATTTTTTTCAATAGCTATATATCTAAGCCATTTGTTTAACAAAAATTTATGATTACATCTCTGTTAAGGGTTAAGAAATCATTAACGAAACATAAATTTATTAAAAAATCTGATAGGGTGAAATATTTTTTGGTTAATTCTACACACAAAATTTAGAAACAGCTTTTTGAAAACATTCAAATTTAATGTGATTATAACCGATCCATGAATTAAAAAAAAAAAATGGATTTTTTGGACCAAAACCATTTTAAACAATAAAAAAAGTTCTTTTTGATTAATTCGATCTAAAGACAAGACTGATGACGCAAATAAGCAAAAACAGCTATCTTGCAATACATTTTTATTTAATCTATTTAATATATTTATAAAAACTTTAATTTTCATACAGTATAGAAATTATTTCATTTGAATCTATTAAGAATATGTTCAAAATCCTTTCAGGATTAATGTAATCGTAGACAATATTCCTTCGTCGGAATTTAAGCTCTTAAAGCTTTTCACAAACTCACAACTTTCTAGACGGAGTTAGCAAGTGAAATTTAAACCTCATAGCGAAGGTGTGAAGGTGCCAAAATGAAAAAAGTTATTTTAGAATTCAGCAATTTACTATTTCGACCAAAAAAAAATTATAATTGATGAATTTAACAAACTAAAAAGAAAATTAAAAAACTATATATGTACGAAATAATAATAGGTATGTCAAATTATTTAACAATTCTATAATACTTATTGGAAAAAAATTAAAAATAGTACTATACTTGCAAAGAATAAATGAAAATATTTCAGAAAAAAAAAAGAATAAAAAATGTTTACCGACAGTAAAATAGATTTAAGAGAATAGATAAAAATAAAAATGAAAAAAGTACAAAATGAAAAAGGGAAAGAAAATGGTTTTAAAGAAAAAGTACTTTTACTTTTTCTTAAATTGAATAAGTTAAAGTTGTAGTACTAGATAATAGAAATAGGATAACAATTTAGAAAATAAACAAGAATGGATCCAAAAGTAGAATAAAATATTAAAGATAAAAAAAAATATAAAGAGGGCAAAAATGGAATTTGAAATAAAAAAGGCAAAAAAAAGAAATATAAAATAATAAAATTTATAATAGGGATATCAATATAAATAAATTATTGAAAATATAAAAAAAGAGATAATTTCGAAAAGTTAAAATTCAAGAATTAAAGTAATATCGAATAGTTGAATTCATGGAATATGTAAAAGAAAATGATTATTTCTAGTAAAATAAATTTTTGCTGAATAATAGAACAGAAAGTGATTTTTAAATTAAGTATAGAATGAATGTTTAGTGAAGCAATTTTATGAAAATGTTTAAGTAATAGAAAAGTATATAGATGGGAGAAATTAAGAAAAACAAAATAATAAAAAAAATCGGCGGTGTCATCACAGAAGTTTTCCGGCTCTTCTTAATTAAATAATATAAAATTCCTGAACGGAAAAATGCTGTAAAAATAAAGTAAATTGCTGAAAAAAAAGTGGGTAAATCTAGAAAAAATGGGCAAAAATTAATTAAAATGAAAAACAATAAAAGTTACTAAAAATGGGAAATGGTTTCCAAAAAATTTTTAAAAACGATAAAGAAATGCTAAATTTCAGCAAAAATTAAAACTATATAATAAAGAATCTGATGTGGTCAACACATGACCTCTCGCCATTTTAAAATTTTTTTTTGTGCGGTCGGGCGATCCCTGTATGGGCCGAAGTTCTTTACGTCATTTTTTCACTTAGAAAAAAATTGACAGAAATCAGAATCAAAAGAAAAAGGAAAAATCACAAAATCTAGAAAAATTGACAAAATTCTAAAAAAATCGACAAAAGCCGAAAAAATCAAAAAAAAAAAAACGAGAATAAGTTATAAAAACCTAAGACAATCAAAAAGACAATAAAAAACGAGAAAAAAATACAAAAACCAGAAAAATAAAAAAAAACAGAAAATATTGTAAAAAGAATTAAAAAATAAAAATTTAAAATACCGAAAAAACGACGAAATAAATAAAATTGCAAACTAACGAAAAAAACCACAAAAAGTCGCAAAAAAAAACCCAAAAAAATCGCAAAAAATCGAAACAAAATTATACAAAAAGCAAAAAAAAATCGCAGATAATCGCATAAAATTAAAAAAAAAACAAGCGCCAAATATTGCAAAAAATTTCAAAATCAAAAAATCGACAAAAATCACAAAAAATTGCCAGTTCAAATAATTGCAAAAAATCTGAAAAGAAATCGTAAAAAATTGCAAAATATTGCTAAAAAACAGATAACAACCAAAAAAACCGAAAACAACTGTAGGACTGAATGGATATTGAATATGACGCCGATTTTCTAATGAAAACATAAGAAAAAAATAGGGAAAAGAAAACATTGGGAAAAATAGGGAAAAATTAGGAAAATTATTGAAACTAGAAAAATCCAGAAAACAAATTCGGTGTAATATGGAGAATATGTTAATTGATAAAATATTTTGACTTTCAAATTTTTTTTGCAATTTTTCAAATCATCCTCGTATATTAGATAATTTTTTTTATTTTACTTTTAAAATTAAAACTCCGTACATATACGCCTAATAGGATTTATATTACCTAAATGTTTACTACATTTGCCAAATTTATGACTAATTAAATTTCAATCTGTCTATAGTAGTTCAAATCAAATAGTCATGGAATTTAATTAACTATATATTCAACATATTGCTGTTTATTGCTATTTCATAATGAACATAAAATGCATTCGTTTTGAATAATCAACCTAAAAGTTTAATTAACTGTTATCAAATTTGTACGACTGTAGGTACCATTCTCGTTACAAATTAATAAATTGTTATAATCGTATTAAACAACACTTAAAACTTTCATATTAAAACTAAATTAAAAAATTAAATACATAGAATGAATACTTTATCTACTGTATATTTTAATAAAATAAAACAAGTTCATTTGATTTTTTCAATTTAAATCTTTTATTAAATTAAAATAAAAGTACAAAAAATTATAATATCTCTAATTAAATTAGTTTCGGCATACTAATGCCATCATCAGGTTGTAGGTGAGTTTCTTTGTCGTGACTCGGATCAAAAACTTTGTCCACGAAATTAAATCGCTTCGAGTGATTCCATACATATTTCTCTCTCGTCCTTTCTTTTTCTTTTTTACTAGTTATTTTTGCCTTTTCCGTTTTTCATAATTTTTTTCCATTATTCCCTATTTCTACTTTTTTCATATATTTCCCCAATTTTCTCTATTTTTACCATTTTTCTCTATTATTCCTATTATTCCCTATTTTTCCCTACTTCTTCCATATTTGTTCCTATTTTCCTATATTTCCCAATTTTCACCAATTTTTTCCTATATTTTCTCTTATTAGCGACGACCCCATAGGGAGTTGCTTACTGCGACCCATATAAAATATCTATCTTCGTAACAAAACGAAAACGGGCTATAAGTATCATCGGGAGAAATGATCCCCGTAAAATTCTGAGCAAATCAATTTTTTTTCTGTGGTCCGCATGTCTGTTTGTCTGTCTGTCTGTCTGTACAACTGGTTACACAAAGCTTAAAAATGCCATAACTTTTGAACGCTTCAATGAATCGACGTGAAATTTTCACCAATTTTTAAGGCCTATAAGTACTACATTTTAGTAGAAAATGAGGGGAATCAAAAAATGAACTAAGGGGGTTTTCCGGCTTTTTCATACTTTTTTCTCGTTTCACAGGAAGTACGCTCCAGGTCGTAATTTTTGACCGCTTCAAATTTGGGAAAAAGGTACCTTGAAGTATTTTTAAGAAGCCTATTGAAAATTGAAATAATCGGAAAATTTCTTGTAGGTTTTCCCGGATTGTTTATCCGAAAATGTTAAAAAATTGATATATCTAAAACTGTAAAAGATATTCAAAAAATAAAAATACGCAAATATAGGACTGAAATAGCCCAACAAATATTATTTGAACTATTTTTCCGAAATTTGTTGAGAAAGTTGAGAAAAGAAAATAAAATAAAAAAAAAATAAATTTTCAGAAATTAAATTCGAAAATCTGGTAAATGAGGAGGAATATCGAAAAATGTCAGAATACTTTTTTGCTGTATGGTAAAAATGATAAAAAGGAAAATATGCTAAAAAAAAACATAAAAAGCAGAATAGAGGAAAAATAAAGGCAAAAAAAACAAAAAAAAAGTTTTAAAAAAGTCCAAAAAATATATCAAATAAAGGCAAAAACCAAAATACGCCAAAAAAGTAAAAAAAAGATGCAAAATAATATAAAATAAAGGCAAAAAGCAAAAAAGACAAAAAAGGCAAATGAGGAGTTAAAAAGCAACAAAAAAGATAAAAAAGCTACGAAAAGACAAAAAGTTATAAAAAAAATGTTTTAAAAAGGACAAAAATATCAAAAAAGGAAAAAAGGGTCAAAAAAAAATCACAGATGCCTAAAAAAGTCAAAATAGGTGTAAAAACGCAAAAAAACGGCCATAATAGTAAAAAAAGCAAAATAATATGAAATTAAGAGCAAAAATAGCAAAAGAATTAAAAAAAAAACACAAAAGGGATAAAAAAGTAACAAAAAGGACAAGAAGGTCAAAAAAGTAAAAAAAGAAATTAAAACAGAGGGCGAAAAGGCGTAAAAAAAAGTAAAAATGGTAAAAAAAACAAAAAAAAGTTTTAAAAAACCAAAAAAAAGTGCAAAAAAGGTGTAAAAAAGCAACAAAAAAAAGCAAAAAAGTTCAAAAAAAGTTTTTAAAAAAATTAATCAAAAAAATTTAAAAAAAAAATGGCAAAAAGGGTAAAAATGATAAAAAGGAAAATACGATAAAAAAGAAAAAAACATACAAAAAAGGTAAAAAAAAGCAGAATGGAGGAAAAATAAAGGCAAAAAAGAACACAAAAAAGTTTTAAAAAGTATAAAAAATATGCCAAATAATGGCAAAAAAATATAATACACCAAAAAAGTAAAAAAAGGAGCAAAATAGTATAAAAATAAAGGCAAAAAGGCAAAAAAAGACAAAAGGCAAAAAAAAGGCAAAAGAGGGGTAAAAAAGCAACATAAAAGATAAAACAAGCAACAAAAAGGAAAAAGCTCAAAAAGTTAATTCTCCATTGGGAGTGGATTCTATATAAAAGAAAAATAATAAATTTTTACAAAAAAAAATTAATAATTAAAAAATTTTAAAATTTTAAGTTGTCTTCCAAGTTCTTCTTCTCCTTTTTTTCCCTATACTCCTACTTGATGCTGCTCCTCTTTTCGATCACAATTCCATGGAATATTTCTCTACCAAAATTTTTTTTATAAATCGTAACTTTTCCTTTTTTTTAAATTAAAATTGTATCCTTTTTATTCTTTTTGGTTTTATTACTTGCAATATCTAAATTTACATATTTCAGGTATTTTTATGAAAATACAAAATTTAAATTCGTTGACAAATTGTATGACTTTTTTTTATTATTTTTCGCCTCTAATTAATTTCAACCTTATATTCTTTTTCAAACCTTCCAACCAAAATCATTACTTGATTTTTTTTAACCATATCTAAAATTTTTTATACGGAATAATTTTTAATTTTCAAAGTTAAATTTTAAATAATTTTCTAAGTAAAAAACAAATTTTATTTCTATTAACATTTCATAAGATGGAAGATCTTAGATATTAAAATTTGTTGATTATACCAGAATTTTTATTTATATACCTACCCAATTATTTTAAATTAAATCATTATATTCTTTATACCAATAACCATAATAAATTAACTTCTTTAACTCATATTTAATAATTTTTCAATATTTATTGGAATTATCAAAATTTTATTAGCTTGTAATAACCCTAAATCATAATTCCAATACTCATCTCATTATCAATAAATCTCTGATACATCCAGAGATTATCACATATGTTCGAATGTTTGACTATTTAGTAATTTAAAGGCTCTCTTCACTATACAGTATGTCTATAAGTTTCGTGATTTATGCCTCGGGGTAACTTTCATCACTCCCCTAGGGTTTGACGCGACAACATTACACCTTCCCCACAAAAGGCAAGCTTCATTATACAGTCAAATGCCTGTTTAAATATTTAATGAAGAGTGATGATTTCAATCTGGGACTTAAAAATGCTTGCAGATTATAAAACGAAATATTGATTGAGTGTAAAATTAAAGAGAGCACTGAACTCTTCATAAGAACATATTTACCAAGCAAAAATTTTATATGTAAATAATCTTTTAGAGACTTGTTAATATACAATTTTTTTTAATAATTTTTTAAAATTCAGTTAAAATTATTTCTAAATTTATATAAATGAACTAATATTCTGCTTATTGTTCTAACTGTTAGTAGAACATACTTATTAATGCTAATTATTCAGTAAGTAACCGTGAGTAAGGTGTAAAATTTTTATTTACATTCTAATGGAGAAATTACAGATATTGTATTAAAATTTACCATTAATTTTTTTTTGATTTTTTTTTAAATAACAAAACATACTCGATTCAGTTTTTAAATTACACAAACAAATTTTTATGGCATAGATTAATTAAATATTTATATAAAAAATTTAATTGGCGCTCAACGATATTCAAATTGGTTTATCAATTTTAAAAATAAAAAAATATATATCTTGTATATAAATAAAACAACATAAAACAATAATTCATCATTACATATAATTTGAAGGTATTAAAAAAAATTGTTAATAAATTATCATTATATTGAATGACTTTTTTCAGATTTTTGCTCCTCCCTAACAAAATTGTCTAACGACGCTTATGTTCTCGCTATATATCACAATATATATTGGTACTATAGCGAAAATAAATTTAAATTTTATGGAAACTCTTTAAAGATGTCAATGTATTTGCCAATAGTAAAATTGAGTTAATTTGGCAGTTGATATCCAAAAATATGAAGCTAAAGTGGCATATTCGTTATCCATTTGGTAGAAATGTCACTATTTGTAAATATTTGCTTAAAAAACAGTTAAATCGAGAAAACTTATATTTAATTTTGTTTATAGCGACAAAACGACTAAATGGATTATCCCTGTAAATTTTTGAAACAAGTGAGCACTTGTATGAAATTTCCATTGTTCTGAATTTGTTTATTTGGAATAATAGCCAATTACAGCACATTTTTTTACCCATTTTCATGAATAAATTTAAATAAAACTATATTATATAATTGATTTAAAGTCCATGTTTAAAATATTAACATAAATTCACTATTCTGTTATGTTTATGTGAACGAAATAATGCTTAAATAGACAAAAATCAAATTTTGCATTAACATATTTAAACCAATCAAGTACAATTATTTTTTATCGTCGCCATGGTAATAAGACGTATTCCCGGAAATATTTTGCGCCTAGATGGTTTTACACCGGAAATTTTTTGACATTGTCGATTTTAGGTCGATTAGTGTGATCTTTACCGTTTCACTTGTTTGTTTTCACTTTGATATCCTTACTACCAGTTCCCATCGTAACAATTTGTGATTGGTTCAAAATTATCATATTTTCTAATTGTTTATGGCGATGTACCAGAATATTCATCGGTTCAAACTTATCCCCATCTTGAGGTTGTTCTCCTAAGAGGTGTGAACGATTTATGAATTTTAATATTCATAACTGTTGAAAGAATACTAAACTGCGAACGTGACTAAATAAATTCCACAATTTCTCGAAGGACCAAACTTCTTCGGTAGAAGTTAAACCAATATGAATGTTAAAATAAAACAATATTTGAAATTTTAAGTTAATTTTGTTTAATTTTTTTCAAGTACGAAACATGAACTGCAAAAATTATAAAGCAGTACATTAAATTAAATTATGAAACCGAAACATGAATATTTAAATTGTACTTAATCACTTCACTCATTGTAAAAAATATTTACATTTTTTGTTGTTATGAAAAATCAGAAAACTTTTTGGGTGGGGTTAATTACGCACCATTTTACTTATTTGAAGAAACTTTTTTGCTTTATTGAATGCATGACTGAACTGTTTACAGTTTTGATGCGAGAGAATGATTGTGCTCTAAGTTCTAACAGTGAGTAGGGTTAGTGGTTTTTTATTGGTAGGAGACATGTGACGTGATATATACATAGCCTTGAATTCAAAATTTAAACGGGAAGAAATATATCTATATTTTTTGTCTCTTATAATGAAGCAATAACATAAGAGAAAGATAAGCTTGCATAGCAACAGTCGCTTATGCATTTTGTTTTTGTTAACTGTAATTTGCAAGTAGACAGAAAAAAGTCTGAAAGACAGACGGAATAATATTGTGTTGATTATAAATCTATTTTTAAAATATGCAATAAAAGACATTAGTATGAACTGGAAGATTAGTATTATCAATTTTAAAAGAAATATGAATTAGTTTGTATTTTCTGGATAATATTCCAGTGAAATTTATCCAAGGTGTTACCAACTTCTAAGTACAACTTTATCATTTACCTACAAGTTTATAGTCCAAGAGGGTATATAATTTAGGCATCTTGAAATAATAAAATAAATCGGTCAAATGCGTGTCGGACATTTACGGTTCCGTATCAAATGTAGAATATAAGCCAAAAATAATTGGTAAAAAGATTTAAAGAACTGAAAAAAAATAACCTGGCGGATGTGCGTTCAATAAAGAAAACAAAATTATGAGACGAAAAATGCATTTCTTAACAAAATTAATAATAGCACAGATAAAAATAATAAAATATCGAATATCACAATCCGCATATATACTTAGATATATTAACCAATTTTGAAATGCAACGAACAAGTTTGTTAATATCAGCGTAACCGACAAAGATGGAAAAAAAAATTATAGGATTAAAAATGCATTTTTTAATAAAACTAATAAGATTGCACACATACAAATAATAAAATAGCGATTATCACAATTTACATATATACGAAGGTGCGGAACCCTAAAAATGAGGGAATGGTAAGGAAAAAATCATATTTATTAATATATTGGTATTTGTTGGTAAAATATACGTAACAATAAACATTATCACCAAATTTCAAGTTTATAGGTCAATGGAAAGTTAAAAAATTCTTCGGAACAAAATTAAATGCCCCCTCTAGTTGTATGGGAGCCCCCTTAAAAATATTTTTTACTGTTTATATGGCTTTGGGTCATAAACTGAAAATTTGAAGTCTCTAGCTCCAACGGTTTAGCTGCTAGACCGGTGTGACAGACGGACGGACGGACACGCAAGTGAGAGCAATAGGGTTCCGTTTTGACCCTTTGGGGTACGGAACCCTAAAAACAGTATTTTTTTACACCTTGGTTAGTGAAACTAGTACTTTAGTCTCTCATTTTCAGGACTAAAGTGCCACTTTTACTCCCTTGGGACTAAAATTTTGAATCCCAAGGGATTAAAATTAGGTATAAAAAAATTGGATCAGGAGTACACATTAAACGAAGAAGAGCGTACTAATATATGTAAAAGTAAAGATAAATTTTAAGTAAAATTGCTTATAATAAAATCGGCTTAGCGCTTTCGGTCAATGACCTTCATCAGATCCTTTGTCAAAAAAATACCTCCCAATAAAAAACATAAAATTAGATTTGTTTTTCTTTATATAAACAAATATTATCTAAATTGAAGAGGTTGTCCATTATCTCAAATGTGGTCTACTAATGAAGTAATGAAACTCAAAGTCGAGTACCACAATATATTTTAATACAAAAAATGTTGGCGACTAGTTTCGGCTACAGGCCATCATCAAGCCTAGAATACATCGATCTTACAATAGGAAAACTATAAAATAAAATTTAACACTTAGGTACCAGAAAAATATTGAAATTACTGATATTAATTATTGATAAAAAAGTTTTTAATTTTAATTTAAAATAGGTAACAAATAATGCCCCATAGATATAAATGCTGTTAGAGCGCACGTAAGGGTGGGGAAACATAGGGAATAAAAATTAGGGGGAAAAAATGTGGTACAGGAAAAAACGAGGGTTAGTAAAATAAAATTTTTAAAATTTGGATTCAGACATGGTATCTGAGAAAGAATAAATTGTAATTTCATCAAATACTATGTAAAGGTATTTCCATTCAGCGTTTTGTCCATTCAGCGATTTATTAATTCTAATATCAAATTAATTTAGATCGATTACAAATTTTGTATATTTTATTTGGCTGTTAAATAATTTTTTTAACGAAATGAAATATTTAATATAACAATTGGTAACGGGACTAAATATTTCTTATTTTTAATAATGGATACTAAATATTTAATTTTCGTACTTGCTTAAATATAAACCAATTTAAGATAATAATACCTATTAAATATTCTAAAAAACCTGAAATTCCAAAACAAAATAAATCTACCTGTCTTTATATCAGTTTTTAAGAACCATTTTAGTAGTTTTCACATGTTACTGAGGAATATAACAACTTTTTTCAACATCCCGTCGCATAACCAAAGAAATGGCTTAAGATTTACTTAGGAAGGCTAGGTTTATGGTAGTCAAACAATGAGGACTCGTCTAGAATCGACACATACTATTTTATTAGCTTTTTTAGATTGCACGAACAAAATATAAAAAAAAAAAAACAAATAAGAATCAAATTTACAACCGCATTTTTTTGGTCACCGTTTTAGTCCATTAAAGAAAAATAAAAGTGTTAAATTTTTGTTTTAATTTTATAAAAAAAAAAACTAGTAGTAAAAAATATATTTAACGTTGCGTCATATACATGAATTAAATACCGGGTGTCCCACTTATTTCTTTTTTATTTTCTTGCGATTTATTTCAATTCTTTTCCATTATTTTCATTTATTTTTTTCTGTCTTTCTTTTGTTTACAATTGTTCCGCCGGTTTTTGTTTTTTTTCTTCACGATTTTTTCCAATTTTTTTCCGGGTTTTTAAGGTAAATTTCGATTTTATTATTTTTTCCACGCTTTCCAATAATTTTTGTTTTGTTTTCGATTAGTTCCGATTTTTTCTGATTTTTTCGATTCTTCTAATTTTTTTTCGTTTTTCACAAATTTTTTTAATTTTTTTTTCATGTTTTATTGTAATTTTTTCAATGTTTTTTTTTATTTTTTTCTCATTCAATTTTTTCTAATTTATTTCAATTTTTTTCTTTTTTCGGATTTTTAGTATTGTTTTTTGACTTTTTTCAAATTCATTCAGTCTTTCATCTTTTTCGGCTTTTGTTGATCTTTTTCGATTTTTTTATTTTTTTTTTGATTTCTTTTTATTTTTTCCATTTCTTTTATATTTTTTTTTTATTTATACTAATTCATTTCCATCTTTTTCGATTTCTTTTGATTTTTTTCGATTTGTTGTCTTTTTTTTCGATTTTTGTTGATTTTGTTCGTTTTTACTTTCCGAACAACAGAGTTGTATAGAAGGAAAGTATTGCGATCATGATATTTTGACCATACCCAGATTTTAACGGATCTTTACGTTTTGAGGTCACCTGAATCCATTTATACCATTTTTAGCATGATGTCTGTCTGTGTGTGTGTCTGTGGGTCTGTGAACACGATAGCGTCTAAACGGCTGAACCGATTTAGATGAAATTTTATACACATATTTAGGGTAGCAAGTAGACGACCTGTATAGATTTTGGGATTAATCGGACAACCGGAAGTGACAGTTGCTATAAGTGATGACGTCATTACTAAACAAGATGGTAATAAAGTTTTACACACATATTTTTTATACGTTATAGTTTAATTTTGAATGATTAAAATTTTCAAAAACTTTTGCCATTGTTGCCAGATTAATGAAAAAATATTTTTTTCATATTTTTTTAAATAACCAAAATAATGCATTTTTGTGAAAAATTATAGGATATGAAAGTTGTAGAACATAAAATTTTTTACATATTTTGTATTTACCATTTTTTTGAATTCCTCATAGTTTCGTCGCAAGAGGGCGTGAAAATAATGTTTATAGACATTTGCGACTTTTGAGACAAAATTATGGATTTTTATGAAAATTTACAAAAAATCAAAATTGTAAATTTTCTACAAATTTTGTCTGTCCTTTTTTTTCTAGTTCCGCATAGTTACGCCGCTAGTTTTTATTATAATTTTTAAGCAATTTTTATCCTTATTAAATTATTATTTTTTAGTTAAATTTTAATATTAAAAATTTTAAAAAAATATCTTTTTTCAAAATTTAATTACAAAACTTGTGGGATTTTTTAAAAATGGGCAAGAAACATTTAAAATTATATTACGATTTTAAAATAAATTGAATAACTTCTAAAATATTAATGTTATTGAAATGGGATTTTCACGATTCGAAAGATAATTTAAAATTCTAAATTCAAAATGTATTGTAGTTTCTTAGAATTTAGAATTGTAATTATTATAGCCAAAATAATGAATTTTTTTTAATTTTTTGTAATTTCGTTTCATCAAAAAGTATAAAATAAATCAAAAAAGTAAATAGCATATCCGAAAATGATATAAAAGTACAATAATAATTTTAAAAAAAGTTAAAACGAATCAATGAGTTTATCCATGAATTTTTAAAAGAAAATTTGATTTTTTTTTCAGTTTTGTAAACAAATTTTATTAATGTATTTTGATCCAGAAAACCAAAAAAAAAATCTGTTTCCCATTTTGAATAAAATTAAATAAGATATTAATTATTTATTGATTTTAAAATTATTCAAAAAAGGTTTTATTTTTTTAAGGTTAATATTAATATTAAAAATTTCAAAAAAAAAACTATTAAATTTGTAGTAAAAAACTCTATAATTGTGATTCTTTTCAAAATTTTATTCAAAAAATTGTAGAATTCATAAATTTTTTTTGAAATTTAATATAAGTTTTAAAAAAAAATTAAAACTTTAAAAATATTAAAGATAAAAGTGGGATTGATACCATTCGATAGGTAATATAAAATTCTAATTTTAAAAAATATTTTAGTCTTTTCGAATTTAACATTGTAATTATTATAACCAAAATGAAAAAAAAATAAATTTTTTTGTTGAAAATGGTAAATCCGAAAGGGATCAAAAAGTATATACCTACAATATGTGTGAAATATTTCATAATTTTTAAAAATAATACTTGTAGAAATTATACAAAATTATAAAAAGTTTAAAAAAAATTTTTACAAAAAAATTTATTTTGTTTTAATTTTTGTGAACTAATTTTATTAATGTATTTTGATACAGAAAAACTAAAATAATCGATTAAACAATTACTTTACTAGGAGTGTTTGGAAAGATGGGTTGGAATACCCCCTCATTTTTTTTTTGATTTCTTGTTATTTTTTCCATTTCTTTTATATTTTTTTGATTGATATGGATTCATTTCCATCTTTTTCGATTTATTTGTTGATTTTGTTCGTTTTTTGTATTTGTTTTTTTCGATTTTCGTCGTTTTTTTTTCTATTTCTTTTTTTTCGATTTATTTTATTTCTTTCCATATCTTTCGATTTTTTTTGATTTTTTTCGAATTTTGTCGTTTTCTTTCGATTTTTGTTAATTTTTTTCGTTTTTTTTTGAAAGTCTTCACCAAACATTGTTTTCGTCATGATCCGTATATAAATAAAGAAAAGAAGAAGACATTTTTTCATGGACACTTGATAATCACCTGCATATGGTAGAAGTACCTACAGTTCCTCGTGACTCATCCTGTATAAGGATAATTTATTATAAAAGAAATTATTTTTATCCTCAAAAACAATGATTAACTTTATGACACACCTTTTGTAACCATTATATTGAACTTTAAATAAAGGGATTTTAATACCATCCCTTTGATAAATTGTAACTAAATCACTGACACATTGTGTAACCGAATTAATCATTTAGTTAGTTAGTTAGTTATATATACTGCCTGTGGCGTTCACAAACGTGTTAGATTTGTGGGAACAGCGCTAAGTTCGTGGTCAGCCAACTTGGTTTACTAATTAAGCATATGGATTAGAGTTGGATCACCTGGCGTTCGAAAATTCATCTGGTAGTTGTTTTCGTGAATCATCCTCGCTTTTAGTACATATATATTCTATTCGTTTAGTGCGTAACGCAGAGTTGGTCTTATTATTCAAAAATTATTAGAAAATAGGATTTAGCTGGTTAATTATATTTTTTATATAATAATATATAAGCGGCAAAGTCCTGACTGATTGACTGACTGACTGACTGACATAGAATCAACACACAGCAAAATCTACTGAACCCAGATTCTTGAAATTTTAAGAGTATGTACTGTTCATAATATATCCACCTACTTAGAAAGGATTTTACGAAATTTTCAGTTTAAGGGCTAGAATAGTAGATTCTGTAACAAGGTTAGAATGAAAAATTCGACACGAGTGGAAAATTCCGAACGCGAGCGTCAGCGAGTGTGAGGAACCACGAGTGTCGAATTTTTTCATTCTGACCGAGTAACAGACTATATTTTCTCCACGATCAAAAAATATGAATCAAAATTAAATTAAATCTGAACACAAGTTATTTGTTGACATATTTGTATTACATTGTATTAATATTTATAGTGCTGTGGTATACTTACCGATATTAAAATCTGGTGCATTGGTGTTTTTTCATAATTTACAATTTCAGATATTATTAAATTCTATATCTACTTCACTTGATTTGTCACTCATTATTTTGTTTCAATTAAAACTTGTTTGAAAATAATTATTACCGTCGCCATTTTATATCTGACAGTGACACTTTTGAAATCCATGGCAATCGATATTGTTTAATTCGATTACAGAAAATCCATTCTTTACCTTGATAAAGAATGAAAATACATGCAAAATGCATAAGAAGCAATTATTTTAGAATAAATATTCAGACTCTAGAGGGTGAATGTTTACATTCTATTATTAAAAATGATTTCGGAATTCATACATTCAATAATTGTCGTGGAGAAAAGGGCAATTTAATTTTTAAATTTTGAAGTGTTAAGTTTTTGATGTGTCATCTGATCAAAGACGATCTACTATAGAAGTTCCACGTAAATGATTTAAGATAAACTTGATTTTATATTTTGGGACCAAAGCCCTAGATGGCAGTCAGTACGAATAATTAAATTTAAGTTGGCTACAATGAAAACGTTTCAAATTTTTAAATATTGGTTATAAAGTTGGCTCCATCTGGTGCTCTATTTCCAAATGATTCATATGCCAAGAATATCGGAAAATTTAAAATGTTAAAAATCAGCAAGACAAACTACAATGAAAGTTTTATCTATTTTAATGGTTACAGCATTATACATTTGTTACAATCTAATACCATAATGCGATATAATTATAAAATAAAGCGATGGAATTTTAAAATACACAGAGTTGGGCATACGTCCTGTAACATTTAAATTTATTTTCTCAAAACTTGTCGGGTCCCAAACTTATCCCCAATGATGATGATGATGATGGTAGTGGCTGTATAAAGACATTTCTGTCTTTCGTATAACATAAGAAGCCCCTAAAATAAAATCTGATCAAATTCTTATATGTATTTAATTAAACAGAGTATTTTTTGACTCACCAGATAAATGTAAAGTTGGAACGGTATTTAAAAGTACCTAATCTATTAGATCTTGTTCTCACATATTTTGGTTTAAAAGGTCTGTGGCAGCTATTTTTTAGTAAAAACTAACAGAGGAACCATTTCATTTGGTTCATTATTGTTCAATTATGTCACAATTAGAAACACAACATTTTTGTTTATAAGGTATTATTCAAAAATTGAAAAAGCAATAAACGAATAGAAAGAAAATACTGTCACAATCACAAAAACCAAACCAAAGGCAAAAGTCATTAATAAGATGTCTAGAAAGACATCTTAGTCATTAACAAGTTCCCAGTAGAGCCAACTAAAAGAGGGAAAATTACGAAAAAAAGAAAAATAGGGAACAATAGTGAAAAATAGGAATAAGAAATGAAAAATACAGAAAAATAATGTAAAATAGGGAACTATAAGCTAAAGGAAAAATACAGAAAAATAAGAAAAAGTAGCAGAAAAATGGAAATATAGGGTAAAATATGGGAAAAATAGGGCACAACATATAGATTTTTTTTTTTTTAAATAAATAAATAAATAAATAAATAAATAAATAAATAAATAAAACAACGTTTTAAGATTTCCACAAAAATAATAACAAAAGTTATTAATTTAATAGTGACTAGTTTCGTTACATAGTAACAGTCACTATTAAATTAATAACTTTTGTTATTATTTTTGTGGAAATCTTAAAACGTTGTTTGATTTATTTAAATTTAATAATGAATTTTCATCAAGTAAAAGCCGACACAGTTAAACAAAACATATAGAGTAAATAAGAGTAAAATTTGAAAAAAACAGGAAAAAATGGAAAAAAATAAGAAAAATAGGAAAAAGAGGAAAAATGGAAAAATTGAAAAAATATAAAAATATAGGAAAAAATAGAAAAAAATAGGAAAAAACAGATAAATATGGGGGAAAATAGGAAAAAATTGGGAAAAGTTTGAAAATTAGGTTAAAATATGGAAAAATGGGGTAAAATGGAGAAAAGTAAAGCGAAATAGAGACAAATAGGAAAAACGGGAAAAAAACAGGCCAAAATAATTCATAGGAAAAATACAGAAAAATAGGGAAAACTGTGGGAACGAATAGGAAAAAATGGGGAAAAAATGTGTCAAAATAGTGAAAAATAGGGAAACAGAATAAAACAGGGTAAAATAGGAAAAATAGAGTAAAATAAGAAAAATTGGAAAAAATAGGGAATAATAAGGAAGATTCTAGAAAAAAAATTATTAAAAATAAAAGAAAAACAGAAAAAAGTGGAAAAAATTAATGAATCAAATAAAACATGGTCGTACAGGTACTAATATTAAAGAGACTCCGTAGAAAATCACCGATACTCTAGTATTTAGAGTTTTCGAAGAAAAAAACCTCTTATAAGATGGTTTTGTCCGTCCGTCCGTCTGGTAGCCTGATTCAACTTGAGAGCAGTGAGAGATAGAGATAAACGAACAATGACAATCAATTCGGCATCGTTAAAAACCCCAAAAGTAATATTAATTTTTCACCTATTTTTACTTTCCCACTACTTATACCATATATACTGTAGTAGATGAGGTATATACCTATAAAGAAATATATGTTCGTCACTTAAAATTGTCGAAAACTAGAAATTACGGCAAAAATATTATCGTTTTTCGCTTGTTTATATGTTGTACAATTAGCGATTGATTATTATATTCATTATTATTTATTTGTCTGACAACAGAGCAGCCGAGGTAAAGTAGATCAAGCTAGTAGAGGACGTGAAGAAGGAAAGAACAGATCGGGATAGATAAGTAAAATAGAAGAAAATAAATCGTACTATACAATTTTTTTTTTATTATCAGTTTTGTATTGTTTATTTTTTTTTTTTTAATGTTTTATAGAATTCAATCTAAAGAGATTCAGTAAATAATTACAATATATTCTTTTCTACATTCTTATATAACCAAAAGCTTTAAAAACGTGTGATAAATTGACTTGCGTCAGGCCAATAAAATTTACAAGGGACGATCGGTCCGATTCTGGAAGGAGGGTGCGTGTTGATGAAATGCTAAATCGGTTCTAGTGGTATTTGATTTGATTGCATGTAGTTTATCCAATTTTTATTGATAGGGGACTATATGAAAGAAATAAAATATTACCCCAGTAAAAAAAAACTAATACATGTATAGTTAGAAAAACAATAACGACGCTCTATTTTTTATGTATATATTAATATCAAAATTAATGAAATAAACAAACAGTAAATCAATATTTTCGTTTATACTACCCCTAAAACCCGACATTAATGAAAATTTGGTGCGAGAAAATTTTTTTGTATTGAATTCCGTAAGAATATTTCACATCAAATTAATATTTTTTCAAAGAGATTAATTTAACACAAAACTGAAAAGAGGATGCCTCCCAAATATTTGTTATTTTGTGTAGAATTGTATAAATAATCAAAATGACAAATTAAAAATTAAAAATAAAGATAATATTGTCCTGAATATTAGTTAGTTTTCACACTTAAAATTTAATACTTTTTTATTTTATTCCGATGATATATTTTGGGCCAATTTATAAAAATAATATTTGATCAATGTGTTACTGGTGATTATTTTGATGCCCAATATATTAGTTAATGTTTTTTTTTATTTTCTGAAAATATTGAAATTAGTTTTGTATACCCCAAACTGTTCTATATAAAAGGGCGTCTTGGATTTCCCTGCAATAAAAATAACAAAAAAAAATCGGCTGTGTCACCCCAGAACTTTCCCGGCTCGACCGTAGAGAATAAAATAAATAAAATCAAGTGTGAAAACTATTGGGAATTCGGGAAAAATTTTCATACAATAGTTGTAGGGAATTTTATGCTTTACAACTTTCCACTGAAACATTTTGCACTAAAGAGCATAATTTACCTCCAATTTTAAAAAATTGAAAATTTTAAATGTGTATTTTTCTCGCCATCTAGCGGCGAAATTATGAGGAATTCTATAAAAAGTTAAACATAAAAGTTAAAGAAAATTTGATGCTTTACAACTTTGTACAAGAAAATTTTGCACTAAAATGCATTGTTTGTCTCAAAATCAAGAAAAACTAAAGAAAACCTACATGCACATTTTTTACGCGCCCTCTAGTGGCGCAACTATTGGAAATTCTAGAAAGAGTTTCAGACAAGAGTTATAGGGAATTTTATGCTCTAAAACTTTGTACTACAATATTTTGCACTTAAGTGTATTATTTGTCCTCAAATCAAGAAAAATTAGAGGAAATTAGAGAAAACATTTTTTACGCGCCCTCTACTGTCGCAACTATTGGAAATTGGGGAAAAAGCTTGAGACAAAAGTTGTAGGGAATTTTATGCTCTAAAACTTTGTACTACAGCATTTCGCAATAAAGTGCATTGTTTGTCCTCAAAATCAAGAAAAACTAGAGAAAACCTACATGCACATTTTTTACGCGCCCTCTAATGGCGCAACTATTGGAAATTCTAGAAAAAGTTTCAGACAAGAGTTGTAGGGAATTTTATGCTCTAAAACTTTGTACTACAATATTTTGCACTAAAGTGTATTATTTGTCCTCAAATCAAGAAAAATTAGAGAAAATTAGAGAAAACATTTTTTACGCGCCCTCTACTGGCGCAACTATTGGAAATTGGGGAAACAGCTTAAGACAAAAGTTGTAGGGAATTTTATGCTCTAAAACTGTGTACTACAGCATTTCGCAATAAAGTGCATTGTTTGTCCTCAAAATCAAGAAAAACTAGAGAAAACCTACATGCACATTTTTACGCGCCCTCTAGTTTCGTAACTGTTGGAAATTCTAGAAAAAGTTTCAGACAAGAGTTGTAGAGAATTTTATGTTCTAAAACTTTGTACTACAACATTTTGCACTAAAGTGTATAGTTTGTCCTTAAAATTTAAAAAAATAAAAAATTGTTACATATGCATTTTATCAATGTCGGTCTTGGGGACCTTCTACTGTACCAATTTAAACCAAAATCTAATGGTCGCATTCCAAGCACACACCGATCCTTCATACCAAATTTCAGCTTGATTGGTCAAACGGTTCGGCAGTTATCGTGGAAAATTACACACAGACACGCAGACAGACCATGCGCTGGAAATGGTTTCAATCTTCTTGGGGGACCTCAAAATGGATATTTCCATCGATATCTCAATTTTTTTTTTGCTCGTTCACCTTACTTTCCCTTTGATGGGTCCGGGAAAGTAAAAATTCAAATTTTTTAAAATTACGTTACAGAAATCCGATCTTTGTTATAAAATCCTAAATATCATATTATACAGGCAAAATCTACTAGTAGGAAACTTTTGAAACAAGATTTATTTTCCAGCTGAAATCCAATAGAAAGTTATTTTAATTTGAAATAACTACCAAAACAAACTCAAACAAAAACATAATCAAAAAAGCTAAAAACTTTTCACCGTTTCATAATTTCATTAGAATCTCCGACGTTTTTATAACAAAGATGGGAAGGATAAGCCTATGGCGATATTGCTATTCTAACAAATGGTTAATATGTTAACGTTATTGCAGCGGTAAGCCAGCAGGAAGTTAATTTCGGCCGTGTTGGCATCATTAATCCCTAATGGGGCGCGGTTGATGTATGATCGGAGTTGGCCCTGCTCTTGCACCACGCTGTGTATTTCTCTTCCCCCTTACGCCTCACTTCGGTAGCGGACTTTATTGGCCTCCGGGTTCTACACCAGGAAAATCAAAGGTCATAACTTCTGGATAAGCTACAATAAGTCAACGTTTATTTACTACGTTTATTTTACAGTATTTTGGTTTTACTGCATATGGTTTTGTTGTTTCAAATTTAGTTTAAAACTAATATCAAACTTCCTATATAATTTTCAGTTTCATTTTTTGTCACATTTCTTATATTGTTCTAGGTAAAAAATATCATAAATTCATAATTACAATCACTCACTTATTCAATTTTAATTTGGTAAATTATATAAATTTGTAATCTTTTAAATGCAAAATTAATTAATACATTTTACATAAATAGTAACAATATCAATAATCGTAAATGAAACTTAAAATCATGTACCACAATAAATTTAATTGTACCATTAATTTAAGCATTATAATGCTTATTAAGGTTTAATCTTAATCAGAGCTATTGTAAGTATCAATAATATATAAGTACTTTAAGTATTTCATTTAAGTATTACTTGAAAACAGTAAATTTAAGCATCAAGTATTAAATAACCTATTTATGTACTTAAGTACCTACATTTAAAAACAAAAAAAATCATTTTTCACTTTTTTCATTTTTTTTTTATAAATAGTTTTTAATAAAATTTAAAGAAATATTTTTTTCTCCAAATTTTTATGAAACGAAAATTGTATAATTTTGTCGTTACATATTAAATTTTTAGTAAAAAACAGAAAAAAATTAATATTTTGATTTTTTAGGTGAGGATTCGTCTTTAAAATATTCTTAACTAAACAGTTCGATACCTTTATATTTCCACCATCATTTTGCATTTTTTTTATAAGACCGAAGATATTAAAAAAAATAATGTAGCGATCTAGCCACATGCACATAAAATGCAGCAAAAATATACATTTTTTATGCAATTTGGCGGTGAAGCTGCAGGCCAATTTAAAAAAAAAAATTTTGGGGCGTAGTCTTAAAATATCCAATTAACAAAAATCTTAAATAATGTTTAAAGGTTTTAAGTACTTTTCGAATACTTAAGGATTTTTCATTATTTAAATTGTAAGTAAAAATATACTTAAAACAAATTTATGTACTAAGTAAAAGTATTAGGCTGAATACTTAAAAGTTTAAGTACTAGTACATTGATTTTCTGGAATACTTAAAGTACTAAAGTACTAAAGTCTTTAACTCCTACCTATTTTATACTCTATATTTCCTTCTCATAATGTTCTTTGCTCAATAAAATTGTCTCAATTGGCTTTATTTACTTTATATTTCCAAATTGAACTATTACAATTCTTTCCCTAATATACTATTTTTTATTCTGACAATTCCAAAATATCTCAAAAAAACAAACTGTTTATTATTTTTTCTTTCCTTTTGTTTTTTTTATTTCCAACTAGATTTTTAAATTTTTCATTTGCGAAAAATAATTTCTAAAACTTATATAAGTTGATTGTATTTTACACACTTTGATTTCCACAATAGATTTTTCATTTCGAAAAAATATCGCGTTTTAAAATTTTCCCATGACGTCACGTTCATCGGAAACACCCCCTCCATTATTTACGTTCCGAAACACGCATTACGATTCTTCCTAAAAATAAAGCTCACTGCTTTATATACACATTTGATATATAATTGAATTCTGTAATTTGATCTACTTATTCAAAAAAATTTACATTTTATCTCCAGTTTTCTTTATTAGTTTTTGAACGGGTCTTCCTTTTGACGAAGAGGGATCGTTGGCAACGTTGCAAATCCTAAAGGCAGTTTCTTAAATCAAATTATAACGTTAATTAAACAAAATTATGACGTAATGGACTCAAACAGCATTTTTTAGATCTTTTCACGGTTATTAAAATTGTAAAATGATATCTGGGAATCGCTTGACAAGTACTAAATTTTGCTTTTTCTTATATTTTGAGTTGAATTCCTTTATATATAATTGCTAAAAAACGAGATGAAGAGAGAAAAACGATTAATATTATTCTACTCCGTGATGCAAATGAACGAGTTTATTAAGTACTAAATGACAAATCTCAAACGTCACAATTCAGACATATGGGAAAATTGAGGTTATATGGTGCGCATCTTACACAACGATGCCAAATTTAATTTTAGTGAACGTGACGTCACGAACATTCTTTTTCCTGATTATGGAAAAATTAGCTATCAGAAAATTCCAAAAAAATTCCCTAGTGATACTAGCACTTATATCTTCTAATTACAGTGTTCTCACATGGTTCATAAAAAGGTCTATTATTGTAATTATTACAAATGAATTAATTATAAAATCATAAAAAAAATCATCTAAACATAAAACACACTTAAACAAATCCATATGCACCTTAAGCTTCTTATCATATAACCTTATTTCCACTGTCATACTTATAGACAATCACCTTCTACCTTTCAATCCCAGTCAACCATAAAACATATAAAAACAGAACTAAAACTTCACAAATAAAAAAGAACTATATCAATATAAATAGGTTACAGCCAGTACCATAAATATCGACAAAAGGGTCCTTTAAGTAAAGTACACTTTGTGGTTAAAGTCGACTTTCACTAACCTAAAAGTCTGGCCTGTATCATAATGCAAATTTAATCGCCTGTTAGGTAAAGGACACTTTAAATATTGTTGTGTTGGCTGCACTGGAAATGGTGTTTCATGATATAAGTGACGTTATTTTGACAGAATTTTTTCGACTTAAAGGCTCTTGCACGTACACTTACATAAGAAATAAGCAGTAAAAATAAGAAATAGAAATAAGCAGTAAAAAAAATTATTTTTTGTCAACCTATATTCTTTTGAAATACGCATGCGAGCAAACATAAATCAACTATCATATGTCAAATTTAGTAATAATAATAATCTAACATTTTTGTATTTTTCTTTGTAAATATCAAAATCAAGTGATAAAATGGATGTTAATGCTATTTGCGTGGTGCGAGGATTTTTGTTAAGAAGTCAAAGTTGTCAACATTAACAAACACTATTTGTCATTGGTCAGAAATAAAATTTTCATCATTACGGAAAAAATTATTTCATATGTATTATTTCTTAATTTTTATTTTTTAACGTGCCTTACTTGATAACTAATCGAGGAATGTTAACGATCTGTCAAATTTTATTTTTTATTTTTAACTGCCTATTTCTTGTGTAAATGTACGTGCAAGGGCCTTAACCTAACTTGTTTGGGTTTATTTACTAGCGCGTGTTGACTGTTGATTTGTGTTTGCCGAAATATTTTTTAAATTGTTTTAAAAAATCGTCAGCTTTTTTAAATTATGTCAGAGCAAAAGAGAAAGCGTAAAAAGAGTTAATTTCTTGCAACAAACCCAATACAGTATGCTTGGTTAATCGGAATCGGTCGAAAAACTTGATGTCGTCATATTTATTTAAATAATGCTGCCGCTGTGTATATATTTTTGGTCTTCTCACTACGATATTTTTTTCGTTTTCAGAAGAGTTCGAACTACTACTTGAATCAAATACGTAGGTTATGTTTCAAAATAAAGCTTACTTTAACCACGCAAAAGTGTCAAAATTCTACCTTTACAATAAAGGCGGCTTTTTGGCTTAATCCTCCTTTAAAGTTGTATTATGGTACTGGTTTTACAGGTAAAAGGGACCTTTTACCCTTAAACTATACTTTATATTAATTATGGTACTGGCTGTTTTAGAGATGACTGATAAAGTAGTTTTAACATAACGCCGAAAAACCAGCGTAAAAAATCTTTTTAAACTTTGTTCATTTTATAGGTCTGATTTTTTTAAGACACGTATCTCACCTCAGGGATCTCGCACTCATTTTATCCAAAGTCTTCTAACTTTTCCTGCAATCAATCAACATCAATAAGTAATTTAATGAAACGGCAAGTAGATAATAGCGAAGTCGGTGAAAGTGTTCGGTGAGTGATACTCCGTCAGTTTCGGCAACTGGGGCGTTAAATCTCTGCGGACAGTGGATAACATAGTTGCTGGCGCGCCAGATGAGAATCCCGAACCAAAGAGCGCTAATGGTGTTGGATTATTAACGTCCATACATCTCCCCGCAATGGAAAACCGCTGTCATGCGGCTCTAGGGAGTTCTGTGTCTTTCCCGGGGGTGGGAGGGAGAACACCGAAGTGCTCAAATCTGACTGTGGGTTTTAGTATTTGGTTGGTGACAGATCTTTTTTTCAAACTTTATTTTTGTTTTTTGAAATCATATTATAAATTTTGAAAATCAATATGCCAGTACAAACTTGTTAAGGGCACCTAAGTAAAATTTAAGATCGAAAATCCTTTTGTAAAGTAAGCTGAAATTTTAAATGTGTATATTGGAGGAAGTTATCAAGTGCTTCCGATTATTTTTTTCTTAAAAGTACTTTTTGTTAAAGAGAAAAAAATTCGGCGACCTCATAAAATTGGAATTTTGACAAATAAATATGACCTGACCTAGATAATGTCACAATAAATATGCTGTAAAAATTTCGTTTCTTAATATCACACAGCATTTTCAAAATTTCTTATTTATATGGATTCAGCTGCTCCTGCTTCCTAGCAGTAACTTCGGGAGAAGGATAACAAACAAAAATTTTACAGCATATTTATTTTGACATTATCTAGGTCAAGTCATATTTATTTGTCAAAATTCCAATTTTATGAGGTCGCCGAATTGTTTTCTCTTTAACAAAAAGTACTTTTAAGAAAAAAAAATCGGAAGCCCTTGATAACTTAGTCCAATATACACATTTAAAATTTCAACCATTTTACAAAAGGATTTTCGATTTCAAATTTTAGTGAGGTGTTATTATACCCTTAACCGGAATATATTGTTATCTTGTACCTCCTTGCATTATATTATCCATAATGCGTTTGCTCTCTATTCTTGATTTTATAATTCTTCACTTGCTGTTATTGTCTTTCTTTTGCTGTAGGTTTTTAATCAAATATTTTATATCTCATATAACATTAAAACAACAAATATTAACAATAATATCCACGAAAAACTTACATTTTTGAAAATTGATAGCCGAAATTATTATTATTTTCTTAAGTTTAATTTCAGCTGTCAATTTTCAAAAATGTCATTTGTCATTCAGTAAATTCTATTTCCGTCTGGTACTTTAACTCAAGTGAATGGTTACAAGTTTGAGGCGCATTTCACTCTTAAATTTTTAATTTTCAACCTGCATCTGTAGGGATGCATTAACATAATTGGCGTAATTTGTTACGTTTTTTTGTGCCACCCTGTATTTTTATTATTCCTCTACTCCGTATATTTTATAGTTTCAAATTCGCTTGATGTTCCCCTTCTTATTTCCTCGTATCATGTCCCTCTCTTCTCTTGGCATTCTTATAAAATGCCTTACACATGCTAATAACCTTCTTTTTCTTTATCTATTGAGTACAATAAATAAACTTTGTATATCTTTATATCGCCAATGTTATCTACTGAAGATTTCTTTCTTATCTCCCCTTTATTCTATGGGGGTTTTTTGGTTGTTTGCTTTTTTTGCTGGTTCCACTTCCGAGACAGTTGTTTTTTATCTAGACGGTGGTTAAAGTTGCCGGGTCCAAAAATTCTTTTTCTAGACAATTGGACGGGACAGCTTAGAACAAGACAGCAAAAAAAAGGACAGATTTTGAAATATATCATAGTTTTTTTGTTAATTGTTTTATTTTTAACAACGAAAAGTATCGTTTTACAAATTTACTATTTTTTTAAATTTTTATAATAATTTACTTCGTTCAAATTTTTTCGATACTACACATGTTCCTACTTTAATTTAATCTAATTCAATTTATACTTTCACAATTGTGATTAGTGATCATTATCTACAAACATTTTTAACTAATATTACTATTCTTTCCTACATATAATTTATTGTTTATAGGCCTGATGATGGCATTATAAGACCAAAACATGTCGCCGTTTATTTAAAATTTTATTACGAATATATTTTGTAGTACGACTTATTCAGATACAATTTTATGGCTTCAAAATATTTTAAACAGTCTAACGTTAACTACTGCTTGTGATATTTACGAGACACAATTTTTTAAATATTGCTTCGGCCTCTCTTCAATTGAACTACCACTCAAATCAAGAAACTTATTGTATTAATACAAATTACTACAAACAATACAATTCCAAGTTCCCAATTTGCTCCCCGATCAGCTGATAACCACCATGTTATGACGTCAGCTGATACTGTCCTATATAGAAACCCATATACGATTCTAATGAATTGGATCGCAGTGTAAGGTACTGTTTTCTGACTGTGTAAAGCACGTACGCGACTGTTTCCATCTGTTGGTCAGACGTTGAACTACAACTGGGCCAGTATTCTACCATTTGGTAGCTGTTTTGCCCTTCAACATTCGAATTTTGACAACATTGACAGCTTGTTAAAGGCTGGTCTCGTTATTAAAGTCATTTTTTAGTTGTTTCGGGCCAATTGAGTTATTTTCTGTCATTTATGTTGAGCACGCCAGGACTGGTTAAGTTGGCATCGCCGCAGAGCATTCTTCCGTTTAAAATACATTGTGCTATGCTGCCTACACTGCATTTTAAATCTAGCTATTACTATAGTAAAAATAATCACTTTTAATCTCCCTGGGGCATGTATTGTTGCTGGAAATTTTTTGAGTAGGTACATGATTTTTTTGAAAATTATCACGAGGGATAATTTTCTTTAAAAATTCATGTACGAGACAAATTTCCCGCAATTAATTCAAGCACGTAGGGGATTTGGTAAGAAAATTTCACACTGAAATATTAAAAAAAATACTCGGACAATGACGGTTTTTCTCCAAGGAGGAGAAAAATTTCCAGAAATTTTATTAGTTGCTATGATAACGATACAAAATACATCCTTTTAATTGGTCGAAAATGTTAGATCTGAAATTTTCTATTATATTTATTTCTGTGAGAAGTCTTGTCAACTAAGCTAGTTAACCTTCAGAATTTCAGATTTTATATTAAAAACAGCAACCAATCTTGTATATATGCTGATATAAACAATAAATTGAGTAATACTTGTAACTAATAACATTAAAAGATAAGTTAAAATCAGCATCTTCATGAAATTATCATAGCACAGGTTTAAGATCAAACCTCAAACAATTCCAACTAGAAAGCTCTAATAACAATTCCGTCGATCCGTTTTTTCATTTCCAACGGGATTCAAAAGGCCGAATGGGGTGCAAAAATAAGACTGCGCCATGAATTTCGATAGCGGATTTAGAGTTTATGGCTTTCGATTACCTTTATGACACCTTTTGAGCTCGATTAGCTTGCTAGATCATAAAATATTATGATTGCACAGTGGCGGCCGAAGACTCCAATAAAAGCAGCTTGTATGTTTTATTGTAATACTATTATGTTCTTTATTTTATACAGGGGTAGTGAAAAATAAATTCTAAAAAAATTGTTATATTATTTTTATGTTAACTTACAAATTATTAAGTATCAAGTGCATAAATTTTGAAAAAATTGTAGTAAATATTTTTGAAAAATATTTAATTTTTACTATAATATTATGGTTTTTAAGATTTTTTTAATTTTTTTTTTATTATAATATTTATTTTTTATCTCATGAATTATTTTAGATTTATTGTAATAATTTTGTTTTTCATTATTATAAAATTTTGATTTTTGTGTATTTTAAAATTCCTAATTGTTATTTTTTATTTTAGATTTTTTATAATAATTTTAACTTTTATGAACTATGATTTTAATAAAATTTGATTTTTATGACAGGATTTTGATTTTCAAGTAAATTTTTTTTTTAATACAAAATTTTGCATTTCAAGAATTTTTTTAATTTTTTAAGAGTATAATTTTGTTTTACACGAATTTTAAAATTATAATATTTACTTTTATCTCATTATTTTTTTATTAGATTTTTATGATAATTTTGACTTTCGTGACCTTTTCTTTTGATAAAATTTGATTTTGATGATAGAATTTTGATTTTCAAGCCAATTGGTTTATTTTTTTTAATATATTTAGTTCCAGAGAATATTTCAAATTTTTATTATTACAAAATTTCGATTTTTATATTTTAAAATTTTATCAGAAAAATATAACTTTTATTTTTCTGATTGGGATTGAAAATTAAAATTTAGCCATGGAAATTAAGTTTTATAAAAAAAAATAGGAAAGCAAATCTGAGATAAAAAAAAAAAGTTATATTTTTCTGATAAAATTTTAAAATATCATCAAAATCAAAACTCTATCATGAAAATCAAATTTTATCGAAAAAAAAGGTCACGAAAGTCAAAATCGAGGTCAAAATTATAATAAAAATCTAATAAAAAAATAATGAGATAAAAGTAAATATTATAATTTTAAAATTCATGAAAAACAAAATTATACAATGTTTATTTTTTTACATAATATTTTATTGGATTTCAAGTTTTTTTTAGGACAGAATTTTGTTATTCATAAGTTTTAAAATTCCAATTTTTATTTTTTATCTTAGGATTTTTTTAGGTTTTTTATCATATTTTTGATTTTCATGAAATTTTGTTTTTTTTATTATAAAATGCGATTTTCATGAAAAAAGTTTGATTTTCAAGTCAGCTGTTTAATTTTTTTAATATGGCATTTTTTTAATTTTTTTAATGATTTTTTCTTAGATTTTTTTAGATATTTTTGATTTTCATGGAATTTTGTTTTTTTGTTAAATTTGGTTTTCATGAGATTTTGATTTTCAAGTCAGCTGTTTAATTTTTTTAATATGGCATTTTTTTACTTTTTATAATGATTTTTTCTTAGATTTTTTTAGATATTTTTGATTTTCATGGAATTTTGTTTTTTTGTTAAATTTGGTTTTCATGAGATTTTGATTTTCAAGTCAGCTGTTTAATTTTTTTAATATGGCATTTTTTTAATTTTTTTAATGATTTTTTCTTAGATTTTTTTAGATATTTTTGATTTTCATGGAATTTTGTTTTTTTGTTAAATTTGGTTTTCATGAGATTTTGATTTTCAAGTCAGCTGTTTAATTTTTTTAATATGGCATTTTTTTACTTTTTATAATGATTTTTTCTTAGATTTTTTTAGATATTTTTGATTTTCATGGAATTTTGTTTTTTTGTTAAATTTGGTTTTCATGAGATTTTGATTTTCAAGCCAGCTGTTTATTTTTTTTTTACTATAACATTTTGGTTCTCAAGATTTTTTAATTTGAAATTTTGCTTTCCATTTTATTAATTCTTTTTATTTTTTTGTCTTTTTTTATACAGAATTTTTATTTTCAAGCCAACTGATTTAATATAATATTTTAGGTTTCGACTTTTTTTAAATTTTTATTATTGCAAAATTTTGATTTTTGTGATTTTTTTTAAAATTGTATCAGAACATTTTAACTTTTGCTTTTTATCTCAGTAATTTTTTTAATTTTTCCTTTTATATTTTTTTCGTTTTTTTTTACGAAATTCAAGATTTAAATTTCGATTTTCAAGCTACTATTTAATTTTTTACTATATATAAATAACATTTTGGATTTCAAGAATTTTTCTAATTTTTTTTTTGTGTAGAATTTTGAAATTCATGACTTTTCAAATTCTAATATATGATATTTGAATTTCATGACAGAATTTTAGAATTCGAGAATATTTTACTTTTTATCTTGGTAATTTTTCATATTTTGCGTTCATATTTTTTTGTTCATTATAAAATTTTCTTGACGGAATTTTCATTTAAAAGCCAACTGTTTAATTTCTAATATAATATTTTTACTATCATTATAAAATTTTAATTTTTTATATTATTTTTTAAAATTTTATCAGAAAACTTGAACTTGTAGTACTTTTTATCACAGTATTTTTTTTTTCTTTTTTATTTTGGTTTTTTTTTTTATAAATTTCAATTTTTATGACAGAATTTCGATTAATAAGCCAACTATTTAATTTTTTACTATAATACATTGGATTTCAAGACTTTTTTTAATTTTTTCAGTCGAATATTTACTTTTAACGCCATAATTTTTTTTAGATATTTTATAATAATTTTTTCTGTCGTGATTTTTTTTTTTAATTTTCATGACAGAATTTTGATTTTCAAGTCAAAAGTTTAATTTTGGAATATAATATTTTGGTTTTCGAGAATTTTTTTAAATTTTTTATTATTAATGTATTTTGATTTTTTATGATTTTTAACAATTATTTTTAGAAAATGCGACCATTTATTTTTAATCCCAGTAATTTTTTTAATTTTTTCTTTTATATATCTTTTTATGTTTTTTTTTATAAAACTCAATTTCCATAACATAATTTTTATCATAATATTTTGGATTTCAAGAATGTTTTTAATTTTTTAATTCTAATTTTTCCTTTTTATGTCATGATATTTTTTAGATTTTTTATGATAATATTGACATCTTAGATTTTTTTTTAATGTTAAATTTTCCATAACTTTTACTAAACTGTTACGAGAATACACAACTTTGGCCTTTGTGGAAAAACATAATCATAATTTTTAAGAAATTCCTAAACTGTCTAATAGAATTAGTTTTGAAAAATTATAATAAAACAATTTCAGCAAAACTTTTTTTTTTTATTTTAAGAGGCCCACATATCACGTGACTTTTGTGATTGCCGGTTAGAGAATTACCCAAGGAGAATGTGCTTATATTCTAATAAATTGGGTATTAAATTTTTTTTTGGTATTTTCCGGTTAATGCTAAATCATCCTAATCTCTAGAACAGGGTAGAGCGCCATAAAACATAATTATTCGTATTTGGACGAGAACTCGCCTAATATAGCAACAAAAAATATGTGGCTTTTTTCATGATATTTAAAATATTTATTAGAAGAGCGCATCTGTGCTACATTTTTGAAATTTTTATAGAGAAAAAAGTTGATAGTTGTACGACTTATACTAAAATTATTTTTAAAAAAGTACCACAGATGCGCTCTAAAGAATTAACTACAGAATCGATTGGTGAAAACCGCAGCTTCCTATCTTTAATATTAAAGGAGCGCTCATCCACAAATGATTTCAGGCAACATAACACATGGTATTGGCGCACCTTAATACAAAAATTGATTATATTTAATAAATCATTTTTGGTTAACGACAATTATTTGTAAAAAATTGCAGATTTTGGATTTTGTATATCTTCTCCTATATTATTTTCACATAAGATGAGTGTCTTCAACAAATTCGTAATAAGTAATTTACATTTATGATACTTTTTAGAGTGATTAATTATATCGCTTTATTGTAAAAATATTTGTCACTTTATTGTAAAAATATTTGATGTGATAAAAATTCACATACAGTAGAAATATAATTTCAAAACTCGCTCCAATTAATAAAATTAATACTTAATTATAATTAAACCAAACCAAACTTCTATTCCTGTATAAGTGGTTTATTGCATCCAAAGCCACTGAATATTCTGATGAATACACAAATAGTTCAAGCTCTGAAAATTTGAAATATTTAGGTATTACCGTGGCAATTTGCAAACAAACATCTGACTCAAAAATAAGATTTTATGTGCCAAAATTTATATTGAACTGCTCGAAACTCATAGCATTTTTATACCCCAACGGAATATTTGTTATCGATGAAACAAAAAATAACTAAAAAAAAACTTATGTCAAAATAATTAAAATTTCAGGATAATTACCAATAATGTTTATTTGTCATCCACTATTATTTGTTACTGTCTCAATCCCTGTATCAGTTATATCACGCATGGCAATGACTAACACCTTTAATTTAATAAAATTTATTTTGAGAAGTATAAAAATTCTGATGTAGCCAGCTCGAAACATGATTTTTGACTAAATTAAAAAAAATACAGATGATCGAATCATAATTAAATGGGGAAAAAAATGTATTATACGATTATATTTTTGGGGTGAACCCAAACGATGTAGACTGCATTTAACGGCGGTATTCTCTCTTGAAAAGTAATTAATCAACTTCAAAATTAAACTTTGCTCTTTCTCATTATACCGGAAAGGAATTTTGACAATGAAAAATTAATTGAACTATCAAAAGTAATAAATAACATTTACGTCGACATTATAGTTAAGAAATACGTTAATGACGTCATAATTCCGTCTCATTCATTTCACGATTGAGAGATCAAGTTGGACAATGTATGATGTAACGTCAGAGGATTGTTAAACAAAATCTACCCAAATTTTAGCATGATTACCATACATCTCTTATTAGAAGGGCGAGAGGTTAAAAAAGTTTAATGTATATATTAAAAACAAATATTACAAAAATATTTCCAAAAATCTTTAGGCGTTTACTGAAAAATACAAGCAAAACTTTTAATGTTAATATTTTTTTAATGATTAGTTGTCACAATTTTTTTACTGTCCAATTATTAATCAGATACTCTGTACATTTTAATTAGAAAAAAGAATTTATAATATAAATATTTCTTTTAATAGGCGTTCAATATGGCTAAAAGGATGTAGCTAAAAGTAGCATTATTGAACGGCGTCGCCCGCACCCGCTTTCTCCTTCACAGTGGGTTCGTCCTGGCAACACTCCCGTCATAGCACTTTCCGGCTGTCTCCCAGGATTCATCCTTTTCCCCTTCTTGACGTCGACCAATAATCGTTGGGACTATATACGTTCCCTCTCAGCTAACTCGATTCATTTTATGAAAACTAAATTGAAAAATAAATCTTGTCGTTTTATATTTTAAAACAAGTCTATATTAGATTTTTTTTTTGTTTTACTGGTTTTTTATATTTTATATAAATATTTAATTAATTATTATTTTTAATTTATATTTACATATTTTTATACATACAAAAATTTTGGAGTGCAGGATTCTAAATTGAAAAATTAAAAACAGTTTATTATATTTTTTCACTTACAATACCACTGGAATTAGCACATAATTTTTTTAAAACATTTTAATGTGAGAGAAAATTTTTTATTATTAATTCAAGTTTGTGTGGTATTCGGTTAGAAAATTTCACATTAAAGGAATTGAATAATTAATAAAATTTCCAGTGTACCTAATACCATTCAGGGTACCATAGCTACGATAAAAAATAATTGTACATGATTGATTCCAATATGTCAATGTGAAATTTTCATGATTATTTTTAACGAATTTTTTTTTATTGAAATTAATGTGTCTTGACATCACAGGTCATTGACACAGGTACAATACATTATATACTTATAATTACATTATAGAGCTAACAATTAATATATAATTAGATTTTAGAACGCAAATTAATGTCTTTGAGAATTTTATGTATCTGGTCAAATAAGTGGAAAATTTCTGCCATAGTACTTGAAAGTCCAAATTGTCTTCTTTTGAATGAGTACTGCTGACATTCAATGAGGATGTGTTTGACAGATAAAGCGCTGTTGCAGTTATGACATAAAGGAGGATGTTCTGAGGTCATTAGGTGGCTGTGTGTGAGATTTGTGTGTCTAATTCGTAGTCTTCTAATAGTCCTTGGTAATGAAAGGAGGTGGAACGGCTTGACGGATTGGCGTGCCTTATATAACTTCGAAGGAATTCTAGTCCAGTGTTCTTGCCATGGCTAGTATAGGTAGTACGTTTAAAAAAGTTTTTCAAATCCCTGCACAACTGGTTTTCTTCGACATGAAGGTTGGATATTGATGCTTCTTTTGCTGCGCGATCTGCCAGTTCGTTCACGATGATGCCGACATGTGAGGGAACACAGAAAAAAGTTAATTACTTTCAGAGAAGAGCTGCTGGTGTCTTTCGTGTATAGCTTATACGAGGGGGGTCAAAGCTGTAGATGCTTTGGATGGATTTGATCGAGGCAAGGGAATCAGTGCATAGTGCAACTTTTCTGTTATCTTGGATTATGGAGTTGAAAACTTGGGAGTATAGCAAAATTTTTCTCCATTGTGAACATGGGAGTTTGTTTGAGAAAATGGTTGTGTGTGAGAGAGAGAGAGAGAGTAACTTAACATCCTAGTGCATTACTATTTATGGAAACATCGGTGTATATTACTTTATCAAATTTGAAGTTATACATAAGATCTAAGAAGTTTTGTCCCGTTGAAGGTATCATGTTTGGAGTATTTACTTAGGCTTAGGTTGATTTTTAGTAAATTTTTCTTCCAGGGTGGGGTGGAGAACCGAGTAGTAGGTGTCATCTGTTTAAAGTCTATATTAAGAAGAAGTAGCGGCAGGTCATCGCTGACTAGTTGGATTCTTTTAAGAGTACTAAGGTTTGTGTTCCTCTTATGTATGGTTGTACTTGCTGGATTTAGTGCATTTGCAGATACTCTGGAACAGTATGACAAGAGTTGTTGTCTTCTTAATCAGAGAAGTGGCTCATTGGCTTCGCAACATAAACTAGCTACTGGGCTTGACCAGAACGCTCCTAAGCAAATACGTATAGGTACAGTTTGTACGGTATTGAAAGGCCTCAACTTTGTTAACGTATATATTTTTGAATAGGTGATAGCTGTTATCAATTAAATTGGTTCCCAAACCCGTAATCGAATAAAACTTAATTAATTGGAAATACTTATCCTTATTTCCTTTCTTTAGGCAATTACAGTTATGGGGGTGTGATTTTAGTTCATTTATTTTTATTAGTTGATAGGCACATTTTGTGTTTTCACTCTATTGTTTTCGCTTGTGTTTACAGTTGTTGAGTTGTTAAGTATTTTTACAATATTATTTTCTATCATGAATCCCGAAATAATTTTGAGTGCATAGGGAAAACAGTTATTAATAATTATTGCCTTTAAAAATGATTTTCAAATATATTTGATATTCCATTAATTTTTTCGTTGTTACCTACTAAACACACAGAAACATATTTTTTTTAACTTTATAATAAATTGTGAAGATAATTGTGTTAGATTAAGAATTTCAAAAATCGCTATTGAGCCAAACAAATTTTTCCTTAAACGCAAATAATTGGATGCCGATTTCACTTAGCCTGTTCTGGTATAGAAAAATTTAAGAATACGGCCTAATAGCCGAATATAATAAAGAAAATTCTAAAGTTGGTAGACTGACTTTTTTAAGTCATGATGATATTGATGACTGTTTTGTTTTTGATTTGTTCGCAATAGATGAAAATGTATAAAAATATTTAGATTATTTAGAGATAATTATATTTCAGAAGACTATCTTTTCCGCCTTCCGTTTGGGTTCATGTGAATATCATTACTAAAATACATGCCGGTAAAGTTAAAAACCGTCAAAGTTTATAACAATTTTTTTTCAAAAAACGAAATAAGCGAAATTAAATTTTATTAAATGCGTTTCTTTTCGCTGCGATTTTGTGTAAGATTGAAATAAGAATTAAAAATATATGTTGAACTTTCCATATAAATAAATATATGTAGTAAATATTACCATTTTAGGTACTTAAATACCAGGGAACCGATTTACACATAAAGATCAGGTAAACGAAAAATTACAGGAACCGATTTACATATTATTTTTAACCCTCGTTAATTTGGAAACCATTTTACATGTACCCGATACAATTTTATACTAAAATACAGTAATAAAATAATAAATAACATTATAATTAATTTTGTTGTTCATTTTTAGTTCTAAGTCATATTTTTTAATTTAACGTATGAAACACTATTATTATTTTTTCAGGTTTGGTTTCAAAATCGTCGTGCAAAATGGAAAAAAAGGAAGAAGACCACGAATGTATTTCGAACTCCTGGTGCTCTTCTACCTTCTCATGGTCTTCCGCCATTTGGAGCAATGGGTGATGGACTATGTGGTTCTAGTATGTTTAGTACATCAGAATCAAGATGGGGAGTTACTGGTATGAAACTTTTCTATTTTTAATAATTTTTAAATCCAATTTTTTAATTAGTTTAAATATAAACAGAAAATATATAGTTACCAGAGCAGAGTAGGTTACATTTTCATAGATACCGTTTTTACAGAACAATTACACCGTCATTTTAAGTTTAAAAGGAAAATTATACATATATGTATAGATGTATAAAATAAATAAAACAAATGAAAGAAAACACAACAAGTGAATACTTAAAAGCAAAACCTATAAATTCATTTATGTGATAGAACGTATATTGTAACAGGAAATCTTTAAGATATTTTTTAAACACATTCAAATTTTGATTTTCTTTGATAGATATTATCCCAGTATAGTATGGACCCTTCTCAAAAAAAGGTGTCCTGTGAGGAGGTATGCAAAGTAGATTAACATGCCTTGTCTGATAGTTATGATTGTCAGCCCTTTTTATGAAATCGTCCAGTTTTTTTTTTAACCATAAAGAATGTTTTTATAAATATAGATTTAGGGAAGAGTGAAAATTTTATATTTTTAAAAATAAGAGCTATTAACTTTTTTTGTAAAATTAATAATTATAGTTGAAAATCTAGTTATCCCATTACATAATAGATGCTTATTAGTTGTTGTGAAAATGTATTTTAAAGTAAGTCAAAAAAAGTTCCGAGGAATTTTATTGTCTCAGAAGACGTCAGAGTGGAAAAAGTGAGGCAAAAAACAAGTTGTAAAAAAGGCATGGAAATGAGACAAAAAAATAAGTGGATACAAAAATAGAATGGAAAAATTGAGAAAAAAACAAGAGTGGATCAAAAATCGATAGTTGTAAAAAAAGGGTTAAGCAAAAAACAAAAGTTGTGAAAAATAGGAGAAATAAAATTGGTAAACAATACAAGTAGGAAAAAGGGGTAAAAACAAGATTGGGAAAAAAAGTTTGGTAATAAACAATAAATATAGAAAAACGGGAGAAAAAAGTAGCAGAAAGCATGTGTGGGAAAAAATGGGGGAAAAGGTGGGGGGCAAAAAACAATAGTTGTCAAAAATAGGGGTAAAAAAATGTGGAAGGAAATTGATCAAAAAACAAAAGTGGGAAACAATATGGATAAAGTGCGATAAGTCTAACAAGAGGAAGAAAAAAATGGGGCAAAAACCAAGAGTGGGAAGAAAAGGGTGGAAACCAAGAGAGGAAAAAATTGGGGCAAAATACATAAGTGGGATAAAACAGGGAACGAAACAAGAGTGGGAAAAAATATGTCTTTATGAAAATACTCTGGCTCTGAATAATATTTTTAACTTAATCCAGAAGAATTCTAGTACATGATTAAATCTGGATTTCCATATTTTCAATTAAAAATTTTTAAAAAATTGTTCACATCAAACGGAAACTATGATAAAATTTGAAATCGACATTTTTTTCCGCAATATAATATTTCATTGGATTCCGAATTTATTCGAATATTTGTGGATTAAGTAAATTATTTTCAAATGCAATAAATATATTTGTTTTTTAATCATTCCTGCATTTTTTGTTATTTTATTGATAATATTTCCCCAGTGGGAAAATTTGGTACTAGTTTCTGTTTTGATACCCCTTTCATTGTCTATTAATTGTTTTATTTTTCTTAAAAATGCCAATTGAAATTGACATATTGTATTAGTTTTCAATAATTTTTTTTGTTTAATAAAGGTTTGTGACGATAACGAAATTCAGTATTTTTACAAAACAAGTTTTATAGATCAATTTGATATAAAATTAAAATCCTATTTTACAACAAACCAAGTGATACATTCCTATAATGTTTTTCAAACATCGATATAACCCTGAATATTTTATTTGGAAATTGTAGTACCATGTGCTGAATATTTTGAAATAAATTGAAGGTGTCAGCTTTTGTTTTGACACATGTCTATAAAAATCGACTGAATCGATCCTGAATTTTTTATTGGCGAATAAACCAACGCAGAATAAATATATTCTTATAATTATTATACAATATGCTGAAAACTTTAAAATAGCCTGGTCATACAATCTAAATTAGGACATTTATAAATGAACATTTCCTCGGGCATTTGCCCAAAGCAATTTGAAGCGCCTAAAATCTGCGTTTTCTGAGAAAAATTTCTACACTAATAAATATTTTTTACACCAACAAAAAAGCGACGACTTTTTTTAAAAAGTAGCTTTTGACGTGAGTATCTTCGATTGATTTGGGTTTAAAATCAATATAAGGCGTAAAAATAAATATTTTGATTTGAAAAAATTACAGCGTGTTTGGAGCAAAAGAAGTTAAGTAAGACATAACCTATAAAATGCAGAAAAACGCAATTGCTTTGGAACGCCTTTCCATACTTAAAACTCACTCTGTATATATTAACCAATTTTAGGGTTAATGTTAGCGTTATCGGATGAGGTGCTAAAAGTCCCTATTTTGAGGTTACGTAAAAAAAGTGTAAATACAAAAGTTGTAGATCATTTTATTACCTACAACATTATTATTTAACTTTTTTCGATAGCAGTTGTAGTTTTACCGTAAATCGTGATAAACCGTTTTCTTCCCCTAAAAGTTCCCTTCCTTCGTCAACCTATCTTAAGTCGCCCGTAAAATATTTTTCTGTTATTTTTGATATACTTTCTTCCTTTTTCAATGAGTGTCATGTTGTTCTAGATTTTTTTGGTCTCAAAAATTATTTACCCTCTCCTAATAGCGTATTGAGTATTAGTTCCATTGTTAGTAAAATATCAAAAGAGATAAATGTCCGGATATTTATGGGATTCGGGCATATTTTTTAAGCACAAAAAGTTATTTTGTCGAATACTAACCAAACTTCAAGTAATAAGTAGTATTTTTTTTTAATTAATTAAAATTGTATGTATGTATATCTTTAGGTTTGGGTCAACTTAGCCAATCTTCAATGAGTGGATTCGGCCAATCATTGGGTCAACTGAACCAAAATTCCGGTCTTAGTCCTGCTTTACCAATTAGTAGTTCTAGTACAGTTTACCAAGCCCACTATGGACTAAATTCATTAGGTAAGTTATAACATTTATTAATTGGTAAACTTAGAATATTTTATATTTGAACTTTTACTATATGTCAAATAGGCATAAAATATGTTAAAATTTAAATCAGGATGTCTTATTTATTATGGAAAGAACACATTACTTTTAAGCTGCAAATGTCGATATAAATACCACCAACCTGTATAGTTAAAAATATATTTAAAAGATAATTATATTTTGTTAGTCTCTATTTAAAATCCTGTGATGAAATTTACAGGGTATCATAGTTTAAATAGAACACTCGGTATTTTTTAACATTTTTATGTTTATTTCAAAAGGCTATTAGACCTTTAATAACTAAATAGTTTTGAAGTTACATACGATTAAAAATCGCATTTTTTAACTTTGAGTGAATGGTCTGGCCAAACGACATAAAATCAAAAAAACCAGAATAATAAAAAGAATGAGAAAACCTGAAAGAATTTGAAAAAAAAATCAAAAAAAAACAACATAGAAAAATGAAAAAATAACAGAAAAATGAGAATAAAAAACGAAAAACCAAAAAATCGAAAAAATTAGAAAAATAAAAAATAATTAGAAAACAAAAAAGAAGAATTAGGAAACAAAAGAAAAAATAGAACAATAAGAAAACAATAAGAAAAGATTAGAAAAAATTTTAAAAAAAATTAGAAAAAAAAACAGAAAAAGCAAAAAAACTGAGTGAAAAATCTGAAAATTTTCGGAAAAAAATAAAATCGCAAAAAAACGAAAAAAACCGCAAAAAATGTAAAATATCGCAAAATATCGCAAAAAAACGCAAAATAATATCAAAAAATTGTAAAAAAAAACTTAACAAAATCCAAAAAAATCGCAAATAATGACAAAAAATCAGAGAAATAAGAAAAAATTAGAGAGATCGAAAACTACCGCAAAAAAACCAATGAACAGAAAAGAAAAATGGAACAATGAGTAAAAATTAGAAAAAATCGTAAAAATCATAAACAAACCCAATAAAAAAAACCCGAAAAAACGGTAAAAAAAAACCCTAAAAATCGCAAAGAAATATGAAAAATATCGCAAAAAATAGCAAAATCATCGCAAAAAATTTGCAAAAAAAAGGTAACAAAATCCCAAAAAAAATCGCAAATAATGACAAAATATCAAATTAAGAGATATATGTAATTTTATGTGGTACTGCACATCAATGGCGCGTTCGCCATTTTTTTTTTAAAATACTTACGATTAAACGAAACATCTCGTAATTACTATTAAATTATTAATAAATCAAGACAGTCTACATTTAGAATAATAAACTTCTACGCTTTTTATAAATTTTATTTATTTACTAGTTTTATTTACAATAGCGATGTAAGAACAATTGAATGAAAACGAATAAGAACATCTTAATTCACTAAAAGTAAAAATACGAAAATTCAATAAAAACCTTAAAAAAGATATTCGATGTAAGAATAAAATTTCACATTTTCTAATTTTCCAACAAATACAAGTCATTTACAGCAACTTACTTTTCTTTAATCGTAAGTATTTTTTTTAAAAAAATGGTGAACGCGCCATTGATGTGCAGTACCACATAAAATTACATATATCTCTTAAACCGTTAATTTTATCGAGTGTCCACAAAAGAATATTTTTCTTCTAAAGATGTTTGTGGAATTTAGCTGTCAGATTTAGAAGTGAAAAAAATGATAGATAAAAAAAGTGTGCCTCATTAACCATTGAACTTAGTCCGTACCTGACTTCACAAAGATAGTGCAGATTTGTTTATAACGCTATTAAGTGCGCATTTATGGTGTTCATAAATCGTTAATTTTTGATTTATTTCAAATAAGTAGTTTAAAAATTATAAATAAAAAACTATTTATAATTTTTAACTTTGCAGACCTATAATTCGTTAATGAAGGGCGTAAGGGACAAATTTTATATGAAGTACCATCATTCATTTTAGCACCTCTAACATCTCCCAAGTTTTGGGTACGAACTACTGGGACTAGAAATTCATTTGGAACATAAATTATTTGCAATGTCAATTATCTTAATTTAAGTATTAAGTGGCTTTGTACATTTAAAAATTTCTAAAATAGATACCACCTTTAGGTTTATGATATTAAAATTAACAATTGTTCAACTAGAACTACTAAATAATAATTTACTTTTATATATAATATTTAAAATTGTAGAAAATACAATTTAACATACTGTATATACGTGAATGTATATTGTAGTCTTTCCTGCCACTCTAAAGAGACGCCAAGCCTCGAAAAAACTTTTAATTGCATACATACACCATTCAGCCTTACATGTTTACCTACCGCTGAACTTAAACAAAACCTACAGCATTTACTTTTGACACCTCCATTCGAAAATAACATGATGGTGTTGTATTCCACGGTCAAGGCAGTTGGGCTGTCCGACTTAGGGGAAGAGGCAGGAGAGGGGGACAGATCACAAAACATTTAGCAATTAGCAGTGATTAGAAGCATTCTAGTTGCCAGCTACCGAAATACTCGTCAATTATTATAATTACTTGGACACACAGATTCTAACGTTAACTTGTTTGGGATTGTATTCTTTCATGACTACAAGTAGTTTATTTATTGTTTAGATTAGATTGGATATTGGGAATATTTAAAGTAAATCATTTCGTTAAGGTATTTTCAAATAAACAATTGAAATATTTAAACCGAAACAAAATATAAGGTTAGAAAATTTAATTAGTTTTTTTTTTTTTTAAACAAAATATTATCCATACTCAAATGTGCTAAAGTATTCAATAAAGATTAAAACAACTCGAAGTCATACCACAATAAAAATTAAATAAATGACATACAGTCTGAAAGGCGACATGTTTCGGTCTACAAGACCATCATCAGGATTAAAATAAAAAAAGGACATTGTGAAGAGACATTAATTAATTCTACGCTTTGCATCTAGTTAATACTATTAATGTCTCTTCACAATGTCCTTTTTTTTATTAAAGGCCTGATGATGGTCGTGTAAATCGAAACATGTCGCCTTTCAGACTGTATGTCATTTATTAAATTTTTAATGTGGTAAGACTTAGAGTTTTTTATACTTTATTTAAAGATCAAGTCATCCAATTTAGTCTCTTTATCGATGAATTGTATAATTAAATTTCCTGCTTCATAATAATATGAAGCAGGAAATTTAAGATAATATATTATACCTATAATATAATCGGCAATATCCTGACTGATTGACTGACTAACTGACTGAGTGAAATTTGATTTTTAAGGGGTAGAAAAGGGTGACTAATAGTGGCTTACATAGAATAAGTATATCCGCTATGTTGACGCACTAACTTGAGAGGATAATAGTAATAGTGAAAAATAGATAAGAATAGGAAAAAATATAGGGTAAAATTGGATTTTTTAGAAAAAAAAATGGAAAAAAATAGAAAATATGGGAAAAAATTTGAAAAACAGGGAATAATCAAGAAAAATAGGGAAAATAGTTCAAAATAGAGCAAAAAAAGATTTAAATAGAGAAATATAAGGAAAATAGAAAAAAATAATGGAAAACAGGAAAAGATAGAAAAAATAGAAAAATGGGAAAAAATATTGAAAAATATAGAAAATAGTAGGAAATTAGAGAAAATGGAGAAAATTAGGAAAAAATTTGGAAAAAATGAGAAAAATATAAAAACATAGGGCAAAATGGAGACAAATACGAAAATTTTCAAAAAAAAGGCTAAAGATAGAATCTAGAAAAATTAGAAATAAATAGGAAAAAATCAGCAAAATCAGTTAAACAAATGGGAAAATAGTAAAAAATAGGGGAAAATAAGGGAAAATAGAAAAAAAAACCATAAAAATATGGAAAAATATGGGAAAAATTGTAAAATGGGAAAAAATAGATAATAAAACGGAAAAATAGGGAAAATAGAAAAAAATAAAGATAAACAATAAAAATATTGAAAATTATAAAAAAATAGGGAAAAACAGGAAAAATAGAGTAAAATAGAAAAAAATAGTGATAATTAAGGATACATTTGAAAAATATGGAAATGGGTTAAAAAATATATTTCAAGCCCAAAATCAATAAAAACCATTTGGCTCCAGCCCCCATTAATTTTTGTTCTAAGTTTTTTTTATTGTACTAGATTATTCTAGTTATTCTTTAGCATTATTCCAAATTTTCATGTCTTAAAAAAATTATTCCAAGCTCAAAAACAATTAAAAACTTTTAGCGTTAGCCCCCCAATATTTTTTTTCCATTTTTTTTTTGTTGTACCAGATTGTTCAAGGTGGTCTTTGCATTGTTCCAAATTTTCATGTCTTAAAAAAATTATTTCAAGCTGAAAATCAATTACAACCATTTATAACTAAACACCCATTATTTTTTTTCGATTTTTTTTTTTATTATATTTGTTCTAGTTGTTCTTAACATTGTTCCAAATTTTCATGTCTTAAATAAATTATTTCTGGCTCAAAAATAATTAAAACCTTTTAACGCTAGCCCCCCAATATTTTTTTTCCATTTTTTTTTGTTGTACCAGATTGTTCAAGGTGGTCTTTGCTTTGTTCCAAATTTTCATGTCTAAAAAAAATTATTTCAAGCTCAAAATCAATTAAAACCATTTATAGCTAGCCCCCCATTATTTTTTCGAATTTTTTTTTGTTGTACCAAATTGTTCTAGTTGTTTTTAAATAATATTTTTAAGATATAAAAATTTGGAACACTGAAAAGACCAACTAGAACAATCTAGTACAACAAAAAAAAATAATGGAGGGCTAGGTAAAATTGTTTTAATTGATTTTGAGCTTAAAATAAATTTTTTTAAGACATGAAAACTTGTAACAATGTTAAGAACAACTAAAACAATCTGGTACAACAAAAAAAATCGAATAAAAATAATAGGGGGTTGGCTATAAATGGTTTTAATTGATTTTGAGCTTGAAAATGCTAAGAATAACTAGAACAATCTAGTACAACAAAAAAAACTTCGTATAATAAATAATCGAGGGCTGAACCCAAATGGTTTTTATGGATTTTGGGCTTGAAATAATTTTTTTAAGGCATAAAAATTTGGAACAATGTTCATAACAACTAGAACAATCTGGTGCAACATAAAAAAAATCGAAATAAAAATAATGGGGGGCTAGATCTAAAAATGGTTTTTTGAGATTTTCGGCTATTGTATTTAATTTTAAGGAATAATTTTCTGGAACAATTTGGTACAAACCTAGAACAATTTTGAACAAATTTCAAAATAATAAAATTCGCTAACTTCACACGCATACTTTATCATTTATTCTTCTTTTTGTATTGATGATATAACCATGCTCGTTTGTCTTTCTTTAAAATTTTTATTATGCTGGTTTTATATTCTTTTCGATTTTGATCAATTTTATTTTCTGAAAATGTTATTCAATTCTTCTATTTTCTTTTTATTTTATTTTCGATTGTTTCTTTTCGGCTATCTTGCATATTTTTCCATATTTTACAATTGATTTCCATATTCATCCATTTTTTAATTTTCATGCATTTTTTCCCATTTATATCCATCTTTTTCCTCAATCTTGTTAACAACACCATCATTATCTATGACGGGTTTCCTCTCTTCTGTTCTTCTTTAGTTTCAGTCATTTATTTATCACTTTCGTCGACCTATGTCTCAACAGCTACATTCTATTCCTGAATTTTTATTATCTTCTTATCCCATTCAAAAAATCTCAATATAGGATAAAATCATTCAATAATAAATTGTAACTTTTTTCCTATTATTAAAGTACCTTTCTCATAATTTATTTTGATATGATGTATTAAATTTACTCTGATCAAAGTTTTTCAATACATCTAATCTATAATTTTCTATTACTATCTCTTTCTATTTTAATAACTGACAAACAGATTTTGATTACATTTTTAAACGACTTGTACTTTTTATTATTTTTTTTCATCCTTAATTACATTTTTATTTATTAAAATACACTCTCATTTTAATGTTCCATAAAATAATTAATGAGTCTCTAAAAAAATATTCTCAATTTTTTTTCTCTTTATGCCATTTTTATTTCATTGTCTTGTATTTCTGTTGCTTTTTTTCTTCTCTATAGGATCATTTTTTCCTGTATGTTTATTAATTGTACATTTCGGTTTTTAAATATTAATTTGATTTTACGTGGTAACCTGTTAATTAATAATATAAATAAAGAACGAATATGTTTTTAAACGCCTACTTAGAAGCTATTTAATGGTTTTACTTGGTTAATTATTACATTTTAGTGTGTTAATTAAAGTAAGAGGTAGCTTAAATATGACAACTCACTAAAAGATAAATATGTATTAGGAGTGTATTGTTCTCTGAAAGATAAAACTTTAAAAGTAGTTTTATATTTGCTGATTTAAAACTAAGTAATTTTTATTTTTGTAAATGCACAGAATTCTCTAATATGTATTTTAAATACGACTCATACTTTACTTTTCATTTTTCATAGTCATATTTACTATTGTTTCTAGGAATAAAGTATTTTTATTACTACCAATAATACTTGGCAATTTTTTTGTGGGTAATTCTAGAAACATAAAAATATTCTTCTATTTGTTATCACGATATATTATGCATAATACAGTAAATAGAATCCGCATGTAGTAATAAATCATTCATTTGAATATACTTATAACACATCACTGTTAACTGTTAATTGAAAATGTGTTAAATTATTCAGATATGACAGACAACTCATAAAGTTAAAAATATTTTCCTATGATAGAAATCTAATTTTGTATTATGATTTTAAATCTAAATCGATTTTTAATTGTAAAAATCTAGCCCATCTAAGTAACTGTAACAAAATAAAATCATTTCTATCTCAAATATAAAATGTTAAATATTTACACTAAATTAGCATACCATAAAAAAATTCTAGAGAATTTGCATCGCAATTTATTATCTTCTAAAAGGTAATTAATAACGGTGGATTGGCTAGACAAAGATAAAATAATATACCAAGTGGTAAAAATAAATATTTACTCTTATTAATTGCAATAGAGAACAATATAAATCAGCAATAAATTTTATCGTTTATGTTATTACATTATATATTTTGCGTAATATACTAACGGTTAACGTTTAAGTTGATTTAAACTTATTATGTATTTTGTACGCAAGAGGGCTACGTGTCGTTTGCGTTTTAGTTATACAGAATATTACTGACATAACTTCTAGATCCGAAAATCTTTCGCTAAAGCTCACTAGATGGTGTTCACAAAGAAAAATTCTCATTATATGGCGTTGCCACGTTTAAATTTCATATGATTGGAAATTATTTTTGTCTGCATTACTATTTAAAAGTGGGTCCCCACCAAAGCTACATTAGACAAAATTCAGGAAAGTTATCGACTTTTTATGTTGCAAATTTACATCAAAGAAAAATAGCCTCTGCGACAATGTTTAAGACATGTCGAAACACGTCTCCACCGGATTAACTTGATTAGCGATTTTTTTTCTGTATTTTGTTATTTGTACCTAGCCAGACTAGAAATTACAGTGTTTTCTTTGTCTTGTTTAGTTTTAAATTTGGGATGAAGTAGAATAATGAAACAACCAGAGAGATGTAAACCTCTGAAGGAAAATTTACTTCAGACTAACCTCCATATCTCCGGTTCACGTTGACCTACAGAGCTCGAAATTAAACTCGACCGAGGTACGACCTTAGGGTATCTACTTACCAAGTTTGAAGCAAATCGGTCAATTCAAACGGCCGTGAGAGCTCTCACAGACAGACACGCACACTAACACACGCACACAAACACACTAGCATACAGACGCAATAACAGGGTGATCGCAATAACTTACTGGTGCTCTGAAAGTTAATAAGACAGCTCATCGAAAAATATCAGTCTCACCCTGAACTGTGGGATTCGTAGCATTATAAACACCGAAACAAAAGTACGATGTCTGGAATAATATTGCAACTAGCTTGGAAATAGATAGAGCGGGGGTTGAAAGGAAATAAAAAACATCACCAGTCAATTTTTTAGAAATCTGTATTCCCCTGTACTAAAACTTTTCCTGTCCAATGCGCCAAAAGGAATATAATCCAAATATGTTGAACTTCTTATATAAAGTTTCGCTTTTTTATAGTAACAAAGTTGATCAACAATATTTCGTAGGTGGGGACGACGTGATATTTTTCGTCATAAACTGTAATAGATAATAATAATAGTCCTTTTACTCTTTAAGCCTGCCTTTGTAAAATATTTGGGCCCTTTACCTCTTTAGCTTGCCAATGTAAATATATGTAGTACCTTTTACCCCTTACTCCTGTTCATGTAAAACTACTTGTTCCTTGTATCACTTACCACTACAAATTTTGAACCACTTTAAATTTGTTTTTATCAAAACATTTGGACTCATTGTCCCTTGAGCCTGCCCTTTCAGTACAATATTTAGGCCCTTTACATTTTTAATCCTGATCGCTATCCTTAGTTTTAAAATTAAACTATTTTTACTTTCCTCAATTGCACAAAATTCCGACTTAAACATTTTGATAAATTTTTTCTGTTTGAAGATTAAAGTTAAATTTTTAATAATATCGAACCGGCATTGTCGAAAAGTTCGTTGACTAACTATTAGTGACATCTGTGTTTACTTTTTAAAATACTTTTAAAAAAGTTCCTTTGTCTTAGCTAGAGTGCACTCCGCAGACAAATTAATCTGGCACGAGATTTTAAATTACTATTCGTATATTTTTTTATTAAATTCTTGTAAATTGATTCTTTCCAATAGATTTCAACAAGATTTACACAGGGTGATTCTTTTAGAAGATTAATTAGCAGTTTCAGGAGAAGCAGGCGAAATTAAAAGCTGAAAATTTGGGATATGAGATTTTCGTGGATGCCGAAACGAACTGAAATATTTAGAACAACCAGCTACTTCTGGTTATACCGTAAGTTAGTATCAACTTCCTTATTTTAAACGGAACACCCTGTATTTTTTTACATTTTTAGATTCGTTCTAAGAACGTGATTTCAAAAACCTATTACACCTATTTTATAAAATAAATAGTTTTGAAGTTATAGACAATTGAAAATCGCATTTTTTCAAGATTAAGTGATTGCTCCGGCTAAACAACATAAAATCGGATAAAACATCTTATATGTCCCTACCTTAATTTTTTGAGTTCTAGTTGGTGACATAAGAAGAAATGTAAACAGGGTAATTCAAATTTGTGTACTTTTGATCACCCTGTATACATTTTGTTCTTATGCCATCAAGTAGAACTTAAATAGTTAAGATAGGGATATTTAAGCCATTTTGTGCGATTTTATGTTGTTTAATCGGAGCAATCACTTAATATTGAAAAAATACGATTTTCAATTGTCTAAAATCTAAAAATGTAAAAAATATAATGTGTTCCATTTAAAATAAGGAAGTTGATACCAACTTCCGGTATAATCGGAAGTAGTTGGTTATTAGAAATATTTTAGATCGATGGGGCACCTCATATCTCAAATTTTCATATTTTAATTCTGGCTACTTCTCCTGAAATCTCTAAAAGAATCACCCTGTATAAAAACAAAGAAATAATAGATTTAGAGATGATTCAAAAAATCTGTTTTCTGTTGGACCAAAACCGTAAATTCAAAAATTTTTAAAAAAATTGAGTATGTTTCAGCAAAATAAATTATTTTACAAACAATAGTTGACTTCGAAAAATTATTTCTTTAGCTTTATACTTGGAAAAAAAGGGTTTTTTTTTGATTTTTTCAAAAACTACATTGTTGATTTTACTGAAAATTTAGGAAAATACTAGTCTAGATATTATATATATTCATGATTTTTTTTATAATTTTTTAATGTATATTTAATTTTTCCTGTGGTCAACTTATAATATTATCCTTAATTTTAATAAATTGTTTAAAAAAATTCTTTTTTTTTGTAGGTTCCACTTTATTAAATAGTAAAATTGAATAAAAAATTATATTTTTTATATATTAGCGATACATATATTTATTTTATTACATAAATCGTGAAATATCCAAGTGTTAATTAAAATCCACACATTTATGTGAAATCTTTTTATAACACAAACTATTTCTCGAGGCAAATAACAATGTTTTATTTATCTTAATTTTAGGTGACAGTATGATGACATATTGCAACAGCGGCGGCGGTGGAAGCGGGAGCGGCGGTACGGGTGGATCTCCAACACCCCAAGTTCCATGTTCGAATGCCGCCACATCACCAGTGGCTGCCGGCGCCTCCCCCAACGGGGGTGGTGGAGAAGAGGACGATGTCTGGCGTGGTCACAGCATCGCGGCATTGCGACGCCGGGCGTCCGAACTCAACGCTACCATTCCGTCTTATCTCCAAATCAACTATGACGCGCATAATAACGCATCTGTATACTAGTTTTTTAGCTTCCTTTTTTTTCGATTGAGGTATTAGAACGATTTTGTTCAAGAAAAAGTTATTTGTGTTATTTTTATAACAAGATGCGTAGGCCAAAATATTGATTAAAATACTGATTAAATTTTTTAGAGGATATTAAAAATGTCTAATGGTCAACGTATTATAAAAAGTTACTTTTCATCTGGTATGTTGTAAAATTAATTATTATTGTTTATTTGTTTAATATCGTTAGCATTATTATTATTTAAAGCACAAGTAACAAGATCATTTATTAACAATAATTATATATAAAAAAATGTTTAAATTGTGATTAGTATATTTAATCAACTAAAATATAAGCACTTATAGTCTAGTCGACAAGTGCTTTTTGGGTCAAACTTTTTTTTTCTCCGCCTAAGAAAAATATGAACGATGTATCATTCGATTCGGAATAGCGTGTAGATGATTTTTGAAAAAATTCAAGAGCCGCTTGAAAAAATTGCAAAAGTTATAAATAATTAACTGAAAAAAAATGGGGTTTGTTTGTTGCGAATATCTCAAAAACTATTTGGTATTTTTCAAATTTGAAAAAAGATTCAAAAAAAGAAGGATATTTACTAAAAAAAACTATCCTCCCGGAACTGTAGGACCAATATTTATAATTTTTCCAGAGTGTTGAAAATACGACCGAAAAAGCCCACTTTTGACTTTTAATGAATAAATATAATTTAAACTTATTAAATATGAACATTAAAAATTAAAAAAATTCAGGCATTTAGTCCATAGATTTATAAACAATAATACGCGGTCAAAAATTTTTATCGCTATTTTTCTATTAATTATGCATTAGTTATTTTTTCCTACTTGAACATGAACATCGTAAGTGCGATAATTGTTAAAATAACAAATCTGATTTTTTTTTTCTTTTTTGGACCTGTTTTTGAAAGGACTCGGAAGAGATTGGAAAAATTAAAAACTTGTTATTTTTCACTTTGTTATTAATAGGTAAATAATTTTTCTCAAAAAACAAATTTTTTGATTGGAGATTTTAACTTCTGCTCAAGTAACACATTGTTTTGGTGCCGGAGTATTTGAAGTCTATAACATCGTCAGTGTGTGAGATATAAGTTTCCTCAAAAATAAAATTTGCCCCCAATTTTCCAACCCCTTACAAATTTCACGTTACTATGTTAAGCGGTTAGAGCTAGGTATTGACGAGTCAGTCAGTCAGTCAATCAGTCAATCAATCAGGACGCTTCTTTTTATATATGGAGATTATTTCTAAACGCTTGGAATATATTTTTTCCTCTCGTTGGTTCTATCTCTATAGTCTAAGAGACCTGAATGTATGCGAGCCCTATAAATTCACTATCCTAGTGTGGCGTGTTCAATATTTTTTTGCAGCCATCAATAATTTTAGTTTTAAACGGTTTAGAAATTTAGAAACAAAAAATACGTCAAAACTTTAAAGATATCTAATCACAGATGGCTACAGTACTATCATGGAAATTATGATATTTAATGCAACTTTTGACATAAGAGCTCGGTAAAATTATACTTTACTGAGCAGTTATGTCACTTTGCCGAGCATTTATGTCAATTTTCCAGTCTAGACCGACAAAGATACACTAAAAATTTGATCGGAAAAACGTAGCACAAGAATTATACAATACATAACTTTATATTGACATAACTGCTCGGCAAAGTCATATAACTGCTCACTAAAGTATAATTTTACCGAGTTTTTATGTCAAAAGTAACTTAAATACGTAATATTTAGGTTACATTTATCAATAACTCGATATATATTGTGAAGTTTCTAAATAAAAATGAGTAAATAAACTGATACATAAATATTTATTTTAATGTAGAGTATTTGTCAGAAAAAATCAGTAAGCTTTGGAAGTTTGCCACCTTTTTTAAAGCCAGTGACATTTTACATTAGAAGGTTGGAAATAAATTTGTCTTATTTAATCTGGTAATATATTTCGTTAAAGTATGTTAATAAATGTGTCAATTTGTTACTATTATAAGGCTAACGATATTTTTTAAATATTTGTAAATTTGTTAAACATTGAATTGGTTACCATGTTTCATATTCTTGCCAGAAAAGTTTTATACATTTTTGTAGTCAATAAATACATTTAGTTAAATTTAATTCTGTTCGTTTATAAAGAAAATCACTACTTTCCGTTTCTTTTTTAAGTGTTTAATTAACTGTATACAGACGGATGGTTTATTTTGGCCAAATGATGTAACTTGTTGTTCTATCCCTTGGCTCTCCACAATGTTATTTATACAATGGAGATTGTTGGTTCAATTCCACATATTTGGCGTAATGTATTTTAATCTCTTTGTGATTATTTTCTAAAACTAATAATTATATGACTAATAATGCTACTTAGGTGCAACAGGCCGCATTTTATGTGTGTACCCAAGTAATATTTTTACTTGACTCAAGGGATGGCCTCACAATGTACGTAAGTGGGACAAAATTAACCCTGTACGCAAATGGGACGTACGCAAACAGGATATATTATTTTCGATCCGAGCAAGTTTTGACAGACTATCCTAATCTTTTCTATGATCTATAAACACAAAATTACCTCTGGACCTCTATACTTGAATATCGGGGAGTAGAAATGATGAGAGAACGTAACGTAAAAATAAACGTGACTCCCTGTAAATGGAAAATACTGTATTCTTCAAAATATTATATATTATTATAAAATGGATGTAAGCAATGTCCCATACTGGAATCATATCATGAATAATGATGTTGTGAAGGCAATTAAGTATCTCCAAATAGGTCGGGATCTCCTCCAACCAACAGACCCATTTTGATATGGTAACCTTACACCAAGCACTTCACTCTTTTTTGGCCCCATTGGAATGAGCATTTAGAATTATTGCAAGTTCTTGCCATAACTCTCTAGATTGTTTTTTTGTAAAATCTGGTAAAATTTTTCCGGTATAATATTTTGGTCTGGCCTTCATAAACTCCAACATTACTTCTTTTATGTGTCATTCTTGTTTTTTTTATAATTATAATTAGTAAATATAAATTCCAAACACGCATATTTGGCTCCAAAGATGTCAAATAGAGACGCAATTGTGGACGCAATATTTTTCACAAAACAACAGATTTAAAAAATGGGATTAGAGCACAAAAATACAACAATTTTTGACCTTGGTTAGTTGTCTATAAAAATAGTGTCAATTTTTTTGCATTTATGATTGGTTAGAATTTTCTACTGACATTTGGCATCAATGTTTATGATTTCTCTTATTCCTTTCTACTCTATAGTTTCAAGAATACGGCTTTTTAATATCAAGTGAAATTTTGAAGGAGTAGAAAAGTCAAGGAGCTCCCCGGGGAGTAAAATTTTCTCTCGTTTTAAGAATAAAGGTCCAAGCGAATAGTTTTCTCTTTGATATTAATGTGAACAAAAACAAATTAATTTAAAATGTTTTTTTTAAGTATAAGACAAAAATGGAAACATGGTTACCAATTCAGATTTGCATAACCGTACTGTGTTTGTTATTTATGTGTATAATACTCAAATATTATTTATTTCTTGTAGCATTGTGACATTCGTGTGTATACGATGTAAAATATTATCTGTACAAATTGATTAGTAGATAAAATGTCTTTAATATCTTAATTAAACTCAGTGTGATGTATTTGAAATATTCTCTTGAGTCAGTAGATATAGAAAAGTAAAATCTGCGTCATAGTTTTAGAACTGTATAATTAAAAAAAAAAATTTATTGTGTTATTATCGTCATTTAAGAATGAGATAAATTTTTATTTTTCTAAAACTTAACGCAGAATAAATATGATTTTTTTAATATATGTATCATAATACCGACTGTATACGGAATTTGTTTTTAAAATAAAAAGTAGATTTTAGAAGTCATAGGTTAGGCATTTTTTTACGTTTACCATGATCATGTATAACGATAATAAAAACATAAATTTTATTCAATAATTCATGTAGATAGTAAATATAAGTAGTTTGATATGAGAAATAAATAGTATGACTTCGTTAAAATGATTTATTTAATCATTCATTTTAAATTTTGTTTTAATTAATTTTATACAATTCGAAAAATAACCTTGGTAGAGTTTGTTTAACCATCCTCTGATGTGTTACGTCATACATTGTCCAACTTGATCTCTCATTCATGAAATAGATGAGACGGAATTATGTCGTCATTAACGTATTTATTAACTTATAGACACTTAAAGCCAATTGTTTATTTTTATACTTATCTGTATATATTTATCTATCGAATTGAAATACGTTAACGGGGAAATAACCCTATAAAGCCACTCATCAACCCAAACGTATACGGGACCTTCAAATGTCATATATCAACTTTCAAATATCTTGAAAATTATGGTTTTATAACAAAATTTTTGTGTTATTGTTGTGTTTGGATTTGGATATTTAATTATTATAATTGTAAATATCATTTTGGGCTTTCTCAGAAAACCTCTGAGCCAATAAATTGACTTTTTCCTTTAGGCTTCTCTCTGAGAAATCCTTTCCACAAAGATCAATTTTGTCTAATTTGTGGCCATCGACTAGGATCTTCAAAGAGATTCTGCCCCACCACTTATGACATGCAAATCGTCTTCAGGAGAATAGAAGAGACGTTTTCTTTTAACAATTATTTCTCCTGCCGATATTATAAATAACTATATGATTTGGTATAATATTTAGAATAAAACTTACGTTATAAACACTTTTCTTTACTTAAATATTTTAGATTTTTGACAGATCCGTCTCCGGACACGAAACCGAAAGGGGCCGTATCGATACCTAGCCCGTAACACATATCTGTTACCGTATCGAGTTTGCGCATGCGTATATAGATACGGATAAGGATACAATTGAATTTTTGACTTATCTTTAAGTGTCTATTGTCGACTTAATTATAAGTCAGCGAAGTAAAGCTCAGTCGATCGTACGTCCGTACACGAGACAAAAAGACGCTTGACCTGTTATGGCAACATATACCTAGTGTTAGGTTATTTTTAAGAAATTCTTGGTAACGCCGCATACATACCAATTTAAATGCCCAAATCAAATAAATTTTCGGACTATCCCGCCTGTTAAAAATTATCAAAAAATGGGTGTGAAGAATTTCTGTACAGATTGTCCAACAACTAAAACGACACCTCGAGCGTCCCCACTTCTATCATTTTCCCTTTATTCTTTCGTTCCCCACTTTTCTAATTTTTAACCAAGCGGTCGGTTTAGTAGTTGGACAACATTTAACATTGACCATCTTTGTTACAGTGGTTAAACATACTTCCTAAAACAAATACAGATTTCTACAGTTAAGAAGAGTTCTGTTTTGTAGTAGTTCCATGTCACTTCGCTAGAAAGCTCTGTAAAGTTATACTGACCATATTTTATCCATTTAAATATTTTTTTAATAACTAGTCTTATTTATAAATTAAAAATATACAGGGTAAGACACCGGTAACGCCTCGGTCTGTAGCGTTAAAACCAAACATTTTTCAAACTGACATTTAATTTTTCTAATTTTAATTTAAAATGATGATTTGAATATTTCAAGGGAAGATCAAAATTGACAAAATAATAAATAAAGGTATTACACAATACACAATCTTATTCACTTCAGCTAGCTTATAATCAAATAAATCGTCAACAACAAATATACAATTGCTAGAAGATGAAGACTGTTTTTTTTTTGTCAATGAATTGATTAATTGTATGTAAGGTACGATCAGTAATTTAAATGACATACCAAGCCAGATAAAGAATTGTTGATTTGTTAACCAGTAAAACCACATCTTACTATGATTGACAACTGACTGTTGACAATAGACAATTTGACATATTATCTAAACTAGGTACCAACTTAAAATTAAAATATTTGTTGCTTGAAACTACAACAAGAATCGTCGTTAATGAAAATGATAGGGATTGTTTAAAAATAATTTACTTAAATAAAACAAATAAGTAATAAAAAACTTTATTTAAATCTAATTATAAAATTATTCAACATTGAATAAGTAAATTTCGCAAAGATATTTAATAATACAAATTTCAACTAGCACCAGAAAATTTGGCAAATTATGAATAGAAGTTACAAAATTATTTTGTTTTTTTTTTTTAAATGTTTATGAACATGGTTACTATATAAGGATGACTGACTGTATGTATTAAATAAATAATAAATTAAACAGTTTTTAATTTATGGTATTACATTTTTAAATAAAAGATGATAAAGTTTACATGGAAGTATAACAATTTTTACTTTATCGTATTAATATTTTTACATTAAACAATTCGTTTATAACGTTATTTTAGAATAGGCGAGATCCCTAAATCCTGTAAAAAATACTATACAACCTTCAGAAAAATGAGAAAAGTGGTTAGATTTTTTTCGAACTAGTTTTTCCAAAATAAATTCCCTAAGAAACGTCTCTGTTTGAACACTAAGAAAATCGCGCCCAAAATGCCGGAACGCTAGAAAATTCCTTTATTAGGGAGCACGTGCTATCAAGGTATAATATTTTACAGCGTTGCCAAGCGTTATTCATAATATTTATTTACAATATGAGCAGGTCGAAAAAATAATGTCATAGCACTCGTTATTAGACATTACTTAAGAATAACTAAATCGAGAACAGCCATCAATTACTAAGTCTTAATTTCAATATAATCCATACTGGTTAATTCATAGAATGAAACTGAATATTATTTCTTCAGAGTATTTTAGTGTAGTTTTGGTTAGTGGTGACGCTATTCTTGAACATTTCATTAGAAGTTTCGAAAAATAATGAAACTGGCAGCTCAGGAATATACCAACCAAATAAACGAGACGATGGACAGGTACCACAAATTTAATACTAAAAAGTACTAGCAGGGAACTAGTTTCGGTCACTGACCATTATCAGGTCACTATTAAGTACTATACGAGGAAAAAAATTGATCACAGAATGTGTAACAACCCATTAAGCGTAGAAACTAAGTGAATTAAACATGATGGTACTTGAAAAGTAATAAAAATGTTTTTTTAATTATAAAATAAAATAAAATAATACAGGTTGCTCCCTAAGGGATGGCAGTGATTACCCACACCTAATGACAGTACCTACAGGGGGATCAACATCTCGGAAAAAATTAAAAATAAAATATCATCACTGGCAAACCTTTCTCCTTTTCGCTGTTTACCAAATTTTATTATTGGATTCTACTGTTTTCAACTATAATGGGTGGTCTGTTCCTTCGAGCCACCATCTAGGGTGGCGATATTTTAATTGTAATTTTTTCCGGTAGGTGCTGTATTTAGGTGCAGATAATCACTGCCACCCCATATTTTTCACGTACCATCCTGTTTAATTTACTTAGTTTCTACCCTTAATGGGTTGTTTGACAATCTGTGATTAATTCTTTTCCTCGTATAGTTCTTAATATTGACTGAAACTAGCTGCTTGCTGGTACTTTTTGTTATTAAATTTGTGGTACCTGACTTTGTGCTTTATTTCCTTATTTCATAATTTTATTAAAATGGTTCAACTCCAATATTAATGTTATAAATTATTATACTTCCATTTTATTTTAAATACCATAAATACCATTCTCATTACATAACACTTTCAAAAATTTTTCATAGTATGGTAAAGTTAGATTTTATTTGTAAGGTCAGTTTTTTTGATTTGTAAAAAAGAGAAGCTTAAATCCAGTTTTTGGTGGCTGCCGAACACCACATTAGAAATCGTGTTTTAATTATTTTAGTGAAAAAGTTCAAGAAAGCAATAAAATTATCTTTTATTTTTATATACACTTTTTTTCTGCGTTTAAGATTATATTATTCATAATATATTACGTAATAAAAAATTGAGCGCTTAATGGCTACACTGGAAGCAATTTGTTGGTACTGGTTAGTTTGGATGAAAGTTCGTGAAATTCCATGGTAAATTTAATTTAATATATTTAATCAAATATTTTTATTGATGTTTAGCTCTCGGTTGGAGGTAGAAAATCAGAAAATATCGGAAAAAAATTTAAAAAAATGGAAACAATAGGAAAAATCGTTACAAATCTATTTCTAACGTATAATGGGATGTTTATGGGACCTAATAATTTTCTATTTCTCTGTCTGTAAGTAAAGTTTCATTTATTGTTTATTAATTTATTTATTTCATAAATTACTATCTACCATTTACTTTATATTATTTTATTTTTCGACTAGTAGTTACAATGATATACAAATCCGCAAGCTATTTTTACATAGATGGAAGAAATATAATCAGAAAAATTTTAAAAAATTTCGTGTATTACTCGTAAGTGCAGTTTATGGAAACGTGTTGATTATAAAAAAATATGTATAAAAGTTTTAAATTTGTATCTTCATTTTTTCACAATCTCAAAAGTGTTCACAGAAACCATTTTAGAACTGAGCATTTAAGCTGTTTGACATTCAGTAAAAAGCTTGATTCACAAAATTTATTATCGAAATGAAGATAAATAAAGGAACAAGATAGCAGCTATTAAGGCGGGACTCCGCCAAACTGGGCTAGCCCGGCGGCATGTGTCGTCGGCATAACCCGCTGACTTTTGCCGGAGTAAAAATTAAAGTAATTTACCTATTGCGGCCGCCAACATAATTTTGCTAGCTTCCAAATCAAGGAAATTTCTACGGACTACGCCAGTAGGTAGTGTATAATCAGAGCTTATAATACAAATATTCAATAAGTAAAAAAAGAGATAACAATATAGTTAGGACTTACCAAAGCAATTTAACATTATAATGGAAAAATTATTGATTGAATTAAATACTGGTTACATTACCAGCACGCACTTACTTATTGAATAAACTATTTTAAGTGCGCGCTAGTAATGTAACCAGTATTTCATTCAATCAATAATTTTTCTATTATAATGTTAAATTTCTTTGTATTATAGGTTTGATGATGGCATTAGTATGCCGAAAATAGTTGCCAATTCCAACTTTTATTAAATATTTCTGGTACTAGATTTTGAATTTTATTTCTTTAAATTTAATAATGCCTATATCCACTTTGCGGAGCTTTAACTTTTATCTCTGAAAATTCATGGAAACTGCTAAAAATTTCATGTACTTTATTTTCCATAAGGAGTTCCATATACGCAATTTCTACCATGAACAAGAAAAATGGGAGCGAGCGAAAAAATTTTTGAAATTCACATAACCTTGAATTTTCAATGATTTTAACTGATTTTGCATGAATTTTTTCAAAAATGTTTCAAGGATTTTCTAGGATTTTTTTAGAGTCTTTCAATAAATGTTCAATATTTTTTTAAGAATCCCCTTAAGTATTTTTATTGAGCATTTGAAATACTTTCTAAGGAATTTTTTTTATATTTTTTAAACATGTTATAAAATTTTCAAAAAAAAATTGTTTAAGGATTTTATAAGGATTTTGTAAGGATTTTGCAAGGATTTTGTAAGGATTTTGTAAGGATTTTGTAAGGATTTTGTAAGGATTTTGTAAGGATTTTTAAGGATTTTTTAAGGATTTTTTAAGGATTTTTTAAGAATTTTTTATGGATTTTTTAAGGATTTTTCAAGGATTTTCTAGGATTTTTTTAGAGTCTCTCAATAAATGTTCAATATGTTTTTAAGAACCTTCTTAATTATTTTTAAGTAATTGACCTTTTGAAATACTTTCTAAGGAATTTTTTTATATTTTTTTTAAAGATGTTATAAAATTTTCAAATAAAAATATATATAAGGATTTTGTATGGATTTTGTAAGGATTTTTCAAGAATTTTTTTAAGGATTTTTCAATGATTTTTTAAGGATCTTTCAAGGACTTTTCAACTCATAAGCATTTTTTCTAGGATTTTTTTAGAGTCTTTCAATAAATGTTCAATATTTTTTTAACAATCCTCTTAATTATTTTTAACTATTTTTATTGACCTTTTGAAATACTTTCTAAGGAATTTTTTTTTATTTTTTTTTAAAGATGTTATAAAATTTTCAAAAAAAATTTGTTTAAGGATTTTATAAAGATTTTGTAAGGATTCTGTACGGATTTTGTAAGGATTTTTTAAGAATTTTCGGATTATTTTAAAGATTTTTTCAATGATTTTTCAAGGACTTTTCAACTCATAAGTATTTTTTTAAATTTTTTTAAGCACTGAGTGTCTAAAGATTTTTCATTGATTGCTTAAACATTTTTTAACGACTTTTTACCTATTTCTCAAAAAACAGAAAAAAATATAAATAAAAATAAAAAATAAATTTATTATCTACTTCCTTGGTTTTAAATATTTTCCACCAAAACTGAGATATGGAGAAATTTGTGGTTTCCAATCCAAAACTCTGGATTTAAGCTTTTTTGATAAACACATAAAAAAATAGGATTTAATGTATTTCACTTACAATTATAATATTTTTCCGTCTAACTTTACCAAATTGTCTATTAGATAAATTTTACAAGCTGAAATGATCATCAAAAAATTTGTCAAAGTTAAATACCGGTTTTCTAGTAAACGTTTCAGTCACCGGAATTTGAATTTTCTGGGAATAAAGATTATTATTGTTTATATTGCTTGTTTGTTTATAATCTGCTTCATTATGACTTTTTAACCATTCCTTCTTAATATAATCACTACCCTTTTCCGCAACCATAATAGTTGGTGCATTTGTATTTCCTCTCATAATTTTAGGAAAAATAGAAGAATCTATCACCCTTAGCTTTTTAATACCATACACTTTAAGTTCTGGATCAACTACTGCAGATTGGTCATGTTTAGGTCCCATTTTACAAGTTCCTACAGGATGAAAGATAGTTGTAGTATAAGCCATCGCAATACAAGCCCAATATTCATCCGTTCCAAAAGGAACATGTTGACAAGCTGGTAGAGGAGTCGTCACTAGTCTTATTCCAGCGTGTTTAAAAAAACTAGTTTTCTCTAGATTAAGGCTCTGTTTTATTCCTTCAATTATTCTTAATAAGTCTATTTCTTCAAAGAAAGTGTTAGCAAAAATCAAAGGTGTGCCATAAATTGGATCAGTATCATTAAGTAGGACTCTGCCTCTTGATTCAGGATTTAGTAAAATTGGCCTGATCATCATGCCGCTGTAGTAAGATAATGGTAAAATAGCTGTATTATAACTAAGAATAGGATCAGTAAAAAAGTTATCCGTATTTACAGAATCTATAGATATTTGTACATCTGGTCTGTCGTGACTATGCTCGTATTTAGTTTGTATAAAGGCATTTGTTTGTAATGGACCAGTGGACGCAAGAGGTCCTTTACGAGTTTCTTTCCATTTATAAACATCTTCTTTCATCTGTTCATCACTTGCAAGAGTAGACGTATGGTTAGTTAATGCAAAGACTATTCCATCTATAGTTGTATGATCTTGCAAATTAAAACCTACTGCTAAATCTTTTATTACTTTTATTCCAGATTGTTGTAAGTGGTCAGCAGGTCCAACTCCACTAAGCATAAGAACCACAGGAGAGTTAATACTGCCAGATGAGAGAATTACTTCTTTTTTTGCTATAACTTGAACCAATTTACCATTATTGCTGTACTCCACGCCATAAGCTGTCTTTGTTTTCGGATCTATTAAAATCCTAGTTACGTGTGCGTTTGTTTGTACTATTAAATTTTCCCTTTTTTTTCTAATAGGTCTAATGAATGCACCATTAGTGCTAAGTCGTTCACCATGTCTAGTCGTATGTTGCAATAACATAGTACCTATAAGGTGTTCCGAATTTTGATCTAGTTCAGGTAGTCCTAGTTCCTGGTAAGAATGTAGTACACCAAGTGTATTTTCATCTTGAAATGGGAACCTTTCTACTGTTTGATAACCACCTTTTCCATGATAATGAAGATCAATACCTTTATGATCTCTATTATCTTCTGATTTTTTAAAATACGGTAGTACATCTCGATAAGACCAACCATGATTTCCCATTTCTTCCCATTCGTTGTAATCTTCAGGATGTCCTCTCATATAAATCATATAGTTTATTGTAGAAGATCCTCCCATAACTTTACCACGAGCCCAAGTACATCTTCCATCATCTCTGGCTAGACAACTTTTTGGTGATGGTTGTGTAGAATACATCCAATCAATACTAGATGCTTGTAACATTGGCGCGAATGCTGGAACATCAGCTACGAGAGGCTCTTCATCTCCAGCTTCCAATAGTAAAACCTGAAAAATTAAAAAAAAAATGAGGACAATTGCCAACTTTCCCAATATAAATTTATGGGTTATAAAATATAATATTTTAACCAAGTAAAATAGTTTTTATTGACAATACAATTTTATCGATATAATTAGGACTCGTGGTATTACATTAAGCAATTAAAAAATTATTAATTATAATTTTAATGTTAAGTACTTATTTTTATTTATAGTAATTTATTATTAAACGAAAGAGTAATTAATAATTTTTTGTAGAACAATGCCGAAGGTGTCATTTTGGTCAACATTTTTTATTCATCTATTGCGGAAATTAAAATAAAAGTATCATATTAATTTTATCGGCATAGTACAGTACTTGGGACAAGAACAAATTTAATGTGATAAAGTCAGATTGATTTTGTAGCACAGTAAAATTAGATATTCGGATGGCAAAACGAGCAGTCAGCCATTTAATTTTTTTAATCGTTAAAGGACCGTGGAAGAAGTGTAAAACCGCCAGAATCCACCAAAATTTCCTATTATATATCCGGTCCTATTAGTCCGATTTTCTTTTTGTTAAGATTGCGGAGAAAACAATTTCCCGCCATATTTATTAAAAAACATCCATAATACTAAAAATTTTAAGACATAACACTATACATCAAATTTGAACATAGAATCCAAAAATGCAATGAAATAAAGTGTGTCCCATAAAAAAAATAAACTACTAAGTCACTGTACTTTTTTGAGACACTCTATATAAATAAAGCTCATACAGAGATCGAATGAAACCCCAGAACTTTTGTATTTAACATTTTTTTGTAGTAGGTAAAATAACGAAGTTAAAGGGAGGAGGGGGCGTCGGACTTTTGATCCTCACTGTATATAAAAAAAATGAATTAAGAAAACACAATACCTGTTAACTCAAAAACAAAATGTCCAGATTTGGAGCACGTAGCTAATTTATGTGTTTTTCTGAGAGGGCCTTGAGCAAGTGGGTAGAAGTCTATCATTATCTATTATTTTCCCGGTCCCATTAAACGGAAATTATAGTGAACGAGCAAAAAAAGTATGCGATGTATATATTCATAGCTTTAAAATTATTTTTTATTTAATCCTATTAAATTTTCACCAAATACTGATTCAGAATTGTGATAATTATGACTTTAAACGTGTTACATGAAATTAATATTACGGACCATAATATCAGAATATGTCAATATCCGACCTAGATATTAATAATAATAATTGGATTTAATCATTTCAACATATATTAATTTATAAACTCATTAAAATACTAGTTTTAGATTTTTTTAAACAATACATATATTTACTATTCAAGGTTTTTGGTACTTTCAGTTAAGATTTATTAATAGCTATGTTCAGGGTGTTTCAAGATTTCATGCCACTATTTCACAAAATATGTAGAGGGGTCAAATAATGTTAGTACTTCATTTTTATTTTTTAATTCAAGGAATAGTCGTTGGAAGCGGTATTTGAGATTGACTTATTCATCTTTTACAAGGGTTTATGAGGGATTTATTGCTTTATAGGCAAATGTTATAAATCTTTTAAAGAAAATTTAAATATGGGCCGTATTTTAGTATAATTTGAAGTTATTTCATTAATCGGTAGTAATTTTAATAAAAATAAAATAAAGATAGATACAAATGGATACGACCAAGTTTGCGCCCTCTCATTAATTCAGCCCGTTTGCGCCCAAAATACTAAAGGTTTACCTGACGGTCGACTGATTTGCGCCCGTAATAAATAATCCATATCGCATTGCATTCGAATCATAACATGTAAATAATAATATAATGTTGAGGGATCTAAATTAAATCAGATAATATCAAAATACAAAGGTATAATTATTTAATATTGCCATACTTCTTGTTTGGACGACGTGGTCTTTTCGTTTTTTTGTATCTTTGCTGTAATTTAAGGAAAAATCTACCGCTCTTATGGGATTTTATATTCATGAGTGGAATTTTCGAGGCAAGATAATCTTGAGGTCGCTAAAAAGTACATTACAAGTCAAAATTGATCACACAACAATCATTTTAAACTTAATTTATACTTTTTTAGATTCATCAGAATGCTGAAATATAACGTTTATTTACAAAAAAAATGTTTATAAATTTGTTTAATTATCTTCTGTTTATGAGAAGACTAAAACTGTTGTTAAATGTCATTATAGAAAACGATGAAATATAAATCTTTTCAATTCCAATAGTTAATGTAAATAACTTTTAATTATTTAAAAATTGAAGGTTATACCTATAGAAATGAAATTTCTCCAAGATCTGGTCTTATATAAGTTAGAGTGTGAAATAGAACATTTCTGTGACCCAAACGATAAAAAACATCCCAAATTTGAAAACGTTAGAGATACCCGACTTCTGATGTATTCAGCTTGTAATCAAATGGACGGAAAAGAAGCTAAGAAGAATACAATTGGATCAGCAGTTGATACCGTATGTATATTAAAAATATTAACAGTTTTCTCCACTGTTAACTATAATTTTTAATAAAAAATAAAATCTTCTGAGAATTATTACGGTGAGTGCAAACAGGTCATCCAGCAGGTATCCTTAATACATTGGGCGCAAACTGGCTGAATTAATGATCGGGCGCAAGTTGGCCGACGCCATATAAATAGGTGTATTAAAATTTAGTATAAAAAAATACAAATTTTTGTAAATTACATAACATAATACAAATGAATAATTTGTAATTTTATACAAAAATTTAAATAAATGTACTACATATTTCAATATTAATAAAGGTACATATTTACAAAAAAAAAGTTATAATGGAGTAAAACAAATCGGTTGTATCGCCCCAAAACTTTCCACACGAGTATCCACGAATACTTTAATGTTAAAGTGTCAACTTTTGACATTTTTTAATTTTTGACAGGTGACAGTTGGAGAAATAATTTAAACTGTTTTGAATAGAGTTTTTCTAGGGCTTTCAAATGACATATATTATGTCCAATTCCGTGACATATTCCATCTGTCATTTTTTGATAGTGATACTTCCGTTTGACAGATGTCGTACAAAAATAAAAATTAATGGATTCTTTCGAAGGGTAACCCAAACCTCTGTACCAAATTTCAGCTCAATCGGATTAAACGTGTGACCTCTATCGTGGAAGAATACACACAGACACACATACACACAGACCGACAGACAGATTTCCATCTGGAAATGGTCTTAATCGTCTCAGGGGATCTGAAAATGGATATTTCTGTTTTTATCTCGAATTTTATTTTAGCTCGTTCACAATACTTTCCCTTCTAGGAGGTGGGTCGGGAAAGTAATACAGATTTTTAATAAATCAATTTCTGATTAAGTGCTAAAGATTTGGTCTTAATTCCTTAGAAGCAAAACAAAATTACTCAAAAACTCTCAATTTTGTCAATTATTTCTTTTTGTTTCTTAATAATTATTTATATTTAAAATATGATATTGTAAATAAATAACATATATGCCTCCTATATTTGATAAAAACAGAACAATTATTATGTACATCATTTTAATAGTAAATACCGCTTCCAACGACTATAACTGTAAATGTAAACACATTAAATAAATTTACAAATAAGGAAATATTCCGCGCTAATAAATATTTTCTACTCTTAAATCTAAACATAAATTTGGTAAAAATGTAGCTATTTCCTATGTTCCGTAAAAGTTTGACCAAACCTGTATGTATTTCAATTAATTCCTGAATAAACAGTAAGTCGTTAGGAAGTTGGTAACTTGACATTTTAATTAAATTTCTAGAAGTATTTATAAACGTGTACCGAAGAAAGGAAGTCGATTACGAACGACAATAAAGTAAAATCATGTAACCATGAGACAGATAATGCGATTGCAGTTGTTGCAAATGTGTTGCTGCGTCGTGATTTGTTTAAAATGCATAATATTTATACTAAAATAATCTATTAGGACTTGCTCCGCATAAAAATGAATAGGAAGCTATAATAAATATATAATACAGTGCCTTTAGAAATGATTGTCTCCCACGTGATCTTGTCGCGACTAAAAACGTTAGCGTCTTCGTTTTGAAAAAAAAAATTGCATTATGTCTATAGTGGAAGACTTACATTACTAACAGAGGCAACTATTGGCTAAAAAAATATATTAGATGTTTTAATTTATCACATTTACCAGCAGTCTTTGTGCAATAATGTACGATAGATTTCTACCGTAGATTTTAAATTTGGTTATAAAAAATTAAACTGATATAACCCTACTTTTCCCAGAAAAAATATACTTTTAAAAAATGCTGTGACTGCAGGCACGCTAACGTGCCGCGATATATTAAATTAGTGACTCGTTAATTGCGTCATTATACATTATTTCGATTAAATAATAAGTTAACTAATTTGAATGGAACGTATAAATCAAAGTACTTAAAATATTTATTTTATTAAAAGAAGTCTTTACTATCTAAATGTAGCCTGTGCATTAAAAAAATATATCAAATTACCTAAAACATAATAAAATATGTATTTTATTAAAAGAAGTTTTTACTATCTAAATCTACCCAGTGCATTAAAAAAAATATATCAAAGTACTTAAAACTTAATAAAATATTTATTTTATTAAAAGAAGTCTTTACTATCTAAATGTAGCCTGTGCATTAAAAAAATATATCAAAGTACTTAAAACTTAATAAAATATTTATTTTATTAAAAGAAGTCTTTACTATCTAAATTTAACGTGTGTATTTAAAAAAATATTTGTTTTATTAAAAGAAGTCTTGACTATCTAAATCTAGCCAGTGTTAAAAAAAATAAAAGGCAATGTGGTATTACAACCCCGGGCCCACTGCACCACTGCACCATTAGCGAGCACTATGCCATGCGGCTACCAGAGCTTATGCTTTAATATGTTCAAACTTATTATTTAAGTGAAATATATTTAATGACGCAATTCACGTGACTCTAATTTAATATATCGTTGCACGTTAGCGTGCCTGCAGTGACAGCGTTTAAAAAATTAACGTCTTGTTTTAGAGAGGTCAAACAATTGAAGTCCTTGGCATGACCATTTCACGTTTATTTACAATAACTGAGTTATTTATCTGCGCAAAAGTAGTAACCTACTTTTTTTACACAAACGTATGTATTTTTTACTGCACACCACGTGACTTTTGTGGTGGCCAGTAAGAGAATTACCCAAGGAAAATGTGCTTTTATTCTAATAAATTGGTTGTAAATTTTTTTTTATATTTTTCGGTTAATATTAAGTAATCCTATCCTCTAGTCTAATTTTTTCTGCGCAGAACAGGGTAGAGAGCCATAAAAAAAGTTTGAAACACAAATAAAACAGTAAAAAATTAAGAGAAAAAAGGATCGTTTCTACCCTTTTCCTTTCCCTTTTTTTTGTTAATTCTCTCATTATTCCTAATTTGTTTTTATCCCATTTCCCATTGGTGAGTTAGATATATGTCCTCTTTCGGATTAAATATATTTTGGAAAAGTTAGAAATTAATTTATTGGTTAAAAAGGAAATGATATCTGACTTAGAAACTCGTTATTATTCAACATTATTTTTAGTGTTGAATAAGCAAGTAAAAATAATTTACTTGCGCAATCGAATGTAAATGGGTGATTAGATAAGGTTGCATATGTTGCACTTATTTAGTTGATATAATTTATGATATATTATGTAAATTATAAACTAACAACTGTTAGTTTTCAAAATTATAAACAATAAATAAATCAAATATTTTAATTAAAATCTTATAGTTTATAGTCCAAGTGCCACAATTACAAAAATTCCAATTCATATCTACCATACACGAAATGGGGGTTCAGTATCCCCTAGATGGTTCCCTTGGGTACGTTCATGGGCCAAAGGTCATAAAAATTACCATCCAAAATCGTGGCCGTAGTCAGTCTGGTAATTTAATATTTTATGTTCAAAAAATATATATCTTGGTAGACGCACTTATAAAGTGTTTTATACTATTTTTTAAATTTAAAAATTTTGTAAAAAAATTTCGTTATTTCAGCAAAGCTGTGATTTATATATGTTATTATTACTATTATTTTACGTATAAAGGCAGGTTATATTGCTTTCTCTGTCGCTCAATGAAAATGTGCGATATTGACTCTCTCACTTAAATGCTCCCAGAAAATGAGAAAAAAATGCAGTATTCATGGATTTTCTTGCTTAATTATAATAAATATTAGATTCGTAATTTAGAAAATTTCACGTTTAATATCCAATTTTTCAAAACAACGTTTCGCCTTTGAAAAGCAAATCCCAATTATTTTTTTTAAAAATGGACCTGGACTTTTTTATTATTTTTGAAATTTCCATTTTTTGTCTATCCAAACATGTAGAATATTTAATTTTTTTATTCGGTTTTCACAAAGAACTATACTTTAGGATCTTTTCTTGAATTTAAAAAAAATCTATAAAGCACACTTGGAACCACTATAAGAGTCTGCCCAAATATTTTTTAACAAAAATAGAATATATTTGAAGATATTAAAATGGCAGATTGGGTGCGATCACATTTTTGGATGTCAATTATTATAACCTTTGAGCCCTGAACGTACCTCAGGGAACCATATAGGGATACTGAACCCCCATTCTGTGTATGGCAGATCTAATAGAACGTCTCATTTGAATTTGAATTTTGCTAAAATACCGTAAGTCTGTCGCTCCTTGGACTATTATTAAAACAATATGTAATAATGAGATTATAGAGAAAAATTGTAACTATTATCTAGGAACAAAACCTATCAGGTATTCATAAGATATTTGTATTTGAAAATATTTAATAAATTCAAACCTGCGGGCAAAGCCATGGTCAAATTGCTAGTTAATATAATATTTCTACATTTTAATTTCATTTGATAAAACTATGTTAAAGGAAAATAATCATAGTTCGATAAGGATAAATTCTTATTTGATAGTAATAAAGTATCAAGGACTATTTAAGAAGCTGTAAATAATGTGCATATTTGTCGAAACATATACAGAGTGGCACACATTTAATTGAACGAAGTTGGTTAAATGGGAAAAAAATGTATTTTCAAAAAGAATAAAATATCAGGTAAAAAAAGGGAAAAAATTACAAAAAATTATCGGGAAAATATCGCAAAAAGACAACTAAAAAACCGAGAATAATTGTAACCATATAAAATTTAAAAAAAAAATGAAAAAATTCGAAAGAATTGAAGTAAATCAGAAATCAAAAGAAATACAAAAAAACAGAACAATGAGAAAAAAACATGATGAAAAAAAGAGAGAAAATTAGAAAAAAATCAGAACAAAAAAAAAAGAAAAGAAACCGGAAAAAATAAAAAAGAAAACATTGGTAAAGGTTGAAAAATTCATAAAATATTGAATAAAAAACCGAGAAATTAAAAAAATCGTAAAAAATCGAAATAAAAACGGAACAATGCAAAAAAACGACAAAATTGCAAAAAACGAAAAAAAAAACCGTTAAAATGCATGAAATCGAAATATTTCGCAAAAAAATGCAAGAAATCTTAAAAAATCGTAATAAACCGTAAAAAATCACTAAAAATCGCAAAAACTGGAAAAATTAAAAAAATTGAAAGATTTGATATGAATCGCAACTAATTACAAATAAATCTCGAACAAAACATTAAGAAATGGGTAAAAATCGACACAAAATCCCAAAAAAATCGCAAAAAAAACCCAGAAAATGGAAAAAAAATTCAAAAATTGCAAAAAAAGTCGGAAAAAAATCACAAAAAAGTGCAAATGCGCAAAAAGTCGGAAAAAATGAAAAAAATCGCAAAAATAAAGGCAAAAAATCTGATGTGGCCAGCACATGACCTCTCGCCATTTTTGAATCAAAAATTTACAGGTTGACACAAAAAAGAATGAAAAAAAATTATTTTTTTGTAAATCTGGCAACAATGGCAAAAGTTTCGAAAATTTTAATGAGATGAAAATAAACTATAGGGTATACAAAATATATGTGTAAAACTTTATTGCCGTTTTGTATAATAATGGAGTCATTACCCATAGCAACTGCCACTTCCGGTTGTGCGATTGGCACCAAAATCTAATCAGATCTAATCTATGGCATCAGAATTCTGTATGCAAAATTTCAAATTTTTTTATTCAGTAGTTTTTGAGTTATCGTTACTACAACATCCATCCAAACACACACACACACACACTAACACACACACACACAGACATCATCGCGAAATTATTAAAATCGTATTCTAGGGACCCTAAAACGTGTTTATCCATTGAAAACTCACTACCCAATTTTTAGCATGATTCCTATACCTCTCTTATCTGAAGGGCGAGAGGTAAAAATTTAAAGAAATCTCATAAACCAATTTTAAAAACCGCAAAAATTGGATAGAATTAAAAAAATTAAAAAATTTGAAAGATTTGAAATGAATCGCAACTAATTACAAATAAATGAAGAAAAGCGTAAAATTCGAAAGAAAATCCCAAAAAAAATCGCAAAAAAAACCCAGAAAATAGAATAAAAAAACTCAAAAATCGCAAAAAATTGGGAAAAATATTACAAAAAATTGCAAATGCGCAAAAAGTCGGAAAAAATGAAAAAAAATCGCAAAAACTGGAAAGAATAGAAAAGTTAAAAAAAATTTGAAAGATTTGAAATGAATCACAACTAATTACAAATAAATCTTAAACAAAAACATTAAGAAAAGGGTAAAAATCAAAACAAAATCTCAAAAAAGCCCAGAAAATAGAAAAACAAATTTAAAAATCGGAAAAAAATCACAAAAAATTGCAAATGTGCAAAAGGTCGAAAAAAATTAAAAAAAATCGCAAAAATAAACGTAAATAATTTTAAAAAAATTGCATAAAATAACAAAATGATCGAAAACAATAATTGTGACCATATCTAAAAAAATTTAAAAAAAAATGAAAAAATTTTAAATAAATAGAAAAAAAATCAGAGTTATAAGAAAAGATAAGAAAATAGAATAAAAAATGTAGAAAGATTAGAAACAATCGAAAACAATCAGAAAACGCAAAAAAAAAGGAAAGATAGGTAAGAATAGGAAAAATGTGAAAACACAAAAAAAACATGAAAAATAGGAAAAACTAGAGAGAATTAGGAAAATAGGAAAATATAGGCAAAAATAGGAAAGTGGGAAAAATAAAAAAAAAATCAATAAAAAAATGAAAAAAAAAAGGAAAAAATAAAAAAAAAATATGAAAAAATAGAAATATACATAAACTTTAAAAATTAAAGAATTTCGACCACTCGTATTAATAAATATATAGTTACTCTTAAAAATAGGTAATTATGAAATTTAAAATATACTCTCTAAGTTGCTAAAATCATTTCAACATAATATTTGTTAATATAAGAGCACTAAAAAATTACCAGAAATGCGTGAAACATATTTTATTAAACTATTTCATAGCATATCTAATAATATTTAATTTTGTAGCTTTTATTTACATCTTTTTCATCATAATTTATCAATCAATAATTCATGAAATTCAGTATGATTATTCAGCTTAAATATCTTTAATATATATTATGTACGCAAAGTTTCATTCGTTTAGGTCTACCGGTTCAATTAACTATTTGGGAGGGATTTTAGACGAAATTTTATAAAATATATTAAAAATATTTTCATAATTTTTCATTTTCGATATACCTATTACAAATGTGTTTTTTCATTTATCTTATACCTGTAAGGTATACTGAGTGTACTCTACTACTCTCCTACTTATAGGAAATGTAATTTTATACCTTTCAGTTTTTTTTTCTATATACCGTTATGCTCTTTGTGGTTTAATAGAGAGTTAATTTTATGCCTCATGAAACAATCAGTCATTAGTTAAAACAAATTCTTAATAAAATGCATTTAAAAAGTGGAAAAACCAATAAAAACTTTAGTTTCGCTATTGAATCGGAAACTAAAAGTGTGTTGGTATATAGTGTTATTGTTGCCATTTTATAGAAAAAAAAAACTTGCGAATTTTATTATTAATTTATTATGCAATTCATTCTTTCCAAAAAACTTATTAATATTTAATTGTTACAAATGTTCATTTATTATTATGAGAATCAGAAATCTCGATATCAGACAAAGTAGTTTTGATGCTCTACAAATGTTAACTTTTAAATCAATAGAAATCCTATTGAAAAGTGAACCATCATCATGGTTTTAATATTCCACTAATATCATCATCAGGAGCAGTGTTGTTATGGAGAAATTTTTGACTGTGTTGAAGTTGGTAACAAAATAGTACCTAATGGTACTTCTCATTGATATATACTCATGGACGTACCCAATCCGTATATCCTTGTAATATTTTTTTGCTGAAAGAGTCTGACTCTTTTGGTGTAAAGTATAGGTACATTAATGTAATTTGTATGATAATTTTACGTTAGCTTTGAATTAATCTCAGCTTTTTTTTTCAAATAAACTGTTATTTATTTCATTCATAGGGCAATTTCCTTACATTTTTCTTTAAGAAAGGTTCAACAAAAAATCCACCTTTACAGTATAAAATTAAGGAATTAGGAATTATCCACACATTGGCAACCCTGTTTATCCCCTATTATACACAATGTTGCCAATTTGTAAATAATTACCAAGTTTCGAGGATTTCTCAATTTTTATGAAAGGGTATAAATGACAGATGAGTATGTCCAAAATTGTCACGTTAAATTAATTTCTCTTAAAATAAATTATCACAAATAAATAACTACTGCAAATTTATTTGGTTTGTTTAAAAATAGAGTAATTTAACTAATTCTAATTGGCAACACTGCCTAAGTGATAAGTGAAATTTGTAAATGTCAAATGTCATTCTGATCCCATAAAAACTTTCAACATATATTTTTTATCTAGTTGAAACTTATTTTTTTTTAAATTTTCTCTATTAATTTTCTTTTTAGAGTTTTCGAAAAAAAAACTGTTATAAAACTTTTTTGTCCGTCCGTCCGTCTGTTAGCCTGATTCAAAATTCATATTAATCTGTAACCTATTATTTTCCCGACCCACCTCCGCGAAGGGAAAGTATTGTAAACGAGCTAAAAAATTTTTTCGAGATGATTAAAACCAATTCCAGATGGAAGTCTGTCTGTCTGTCTGTGTGTATTCTTCCACGATAGAGGTCACACGTTTGATTCGATTGAGCTGAAATTTGGTATATAAGTTTGGATTACCCGTTGGAAGAACTCATTAGTTTTTGTACGACATCTGTCAAACGGAAGTGTCACTATCAACAAATGACAGATGCAATATGCCACGGAATAATAAGAAAATGTCAAAATTTGAAACTTTAACATTAAATATCTGAAATTTTTGGGGCGACTCAATCGTTTTTTTTACTTTTTTGGCTTATTTATTTTGTCACTTTTTTGCTTTTTTTCAGTCTTTTTTTCTGTTTTTTTTTATTATTTTTCCTTCATTGCCATTTTTTGGCTTTAAAAAGGCTATTTCTTTTTGTCTTTGTTGTGCCTTCTTTTACCATTTTTGTTATTATGCTATATTTTTACTTTTACCCCTTTTTTTGTTTTTTTTTTTGGCCATTTTCGCATTTATTTTTGTTTCGATTTTGCCTTTTTTTCTTTTTTGCCCTTTTTACCACTTTTTTGCGCATTTTTATTTTGCTTTTTTTTATTGACTTTTTTGGCCTTTTCGAACCTTTTTGCCTTCGTTGCCTTTATTTTGTCTGTTTTAGTCTTTTTTGAACTTCTTTGCTCTTTTGCCTTCATTTTGCCTCTATTTTATATTTTTTTGGTTTTTTAAAAGTTTTTAAATTTTTTTTATTACTTTTTTAGAATTATTTTGCCATTTTTTGCCTTCTTTATTTTTCTTTTTTTCATTTTGTTACCTTTTTTGCTATTTTTTCATTTTTTGCCCCTTCGCCAATTTTTAAAAATTGTATTAAGATTTTTATGCTATTTTAATTGTTGCCTACTTCACCCCTTTTTTATTTAAATTTGATTTTTTGGCAAAACTTAGAAATTCTTTATCATTTTTTTGCCTTTTTTTAAATAATTCGTACCTTGTTGCTATATATAATAATTTGTTGCCATTTTTAGTAACTTTTGTCATTTCTCATTTTAATTAATTTTTGAGTATTTTTGCACTGTTTGCCTATTTTTATTTTCCAGCAATTTTTATATTATTTTTCCATTAAGGAATTTTGTATTTGATAATTAAAATAATCTTATTCTTCGCAGCTGAACCGGTAAAGTTCTGGGGTGAAACAGCCGATTTTTTTACTTTCCCGCTACCTTATACGATGTTATATTGTTAAAATAAAAAAAGAGCGTATATCGGTTCAGTCTAGCGTTATCTCTAACTATACGCTACTGTTTTGAGAGAGATAGAGATGGACCGAATCATGTTTTCATTTCTTTCTCTCGAATTAGCCTTTTTGTTCGACCCACAGATGGCGCAATTATAATTGCGCTTAATTTCAAACATTTTTGAGATTTTCTTTCTTTCAATAAATATATTCAATAACAAACTCATTTCATTCCAAAAACGTCATAAAACGAAAAAGTGCCAGTTTTTATCTATTTTTCAATAGTACAATTATGGTACACTAGAATTGTTAAAAAATATATATATTCACAGAAAAAGTGGGGAATGATAAAAAAAGTGTTCACAAACATTGAATTGAAGATTGATAAACATTTAATTAATATTATTTAAATACCATTACAAATAAGATATTTTAAACACCACGTGACTTTCGTGGTTACCCCTTAGAGAATTACCAAAAAAAATGTGCTTGTATTCTATTAAATTGGCTATAACAATTTCGTTGTTTTTTTTTGTTTTTGTAAAAACATACAACATATACAAGTTTATTTTTTTATTTTTCATAAATTCAAAAATGCCACCAAAAAAGTTCTCAGGTTCAAAAAATATTACGAGAGCTGCCATTAAACGTAATAACGGCAATATAATTTCTTTTGCCAATCTCTACTGCCATATTATCTGAGAATAGTGAACGATTTATCAGTTCGTGCTCAACAGATAATGAAGATGAAATGTTCTAAATACGAAACCAAGAAGAAAGCGAAGAAATATAAAAAAGTAGATCTACACCTAAATTAAGAATTAATGAAAAATGAAAATCGATAATATTGACTTCAATAATCCTAAGATATGGATTATTAACAAATATACCATTAAGATGTATATCGAACATGGTACTAATGTTGGTGATGATGTTACATTTTATCCGACAACAGAAAATAGAAAATTTGAAAATCAGTGGTTAATCAAAATAATGGTAAATAGCGAAAGAGTGGCCAGAAAATGGATTATATAATGCAAAGAGCTAGACTCAATTTTTTATTTCCCATGCATACTATTTTGTAATATTAGAAATAGTATTTGGATAACCGAATTTACAGATTGGAAATATTTGAATCCATTGTCACGAAAATTCGGTAAGCCACTGTGAAAATTATATCCGGATAAAGGCATTCGAAAAAAAATTGAACGAAGATGGGTTTATTGATGATTAGTTTTTAAAAGCTATGCAAAAGGAGAAGAACAAAAGTAGAGACACATTTTGAAGGTTGGAAGAGGTGCAAAATTTGAGATTTGTCACAAGCGCCAACAGTTCTAGTTAATACTTTGAAAGCAACCTCTGTTTATAATAAAATTAAATAAGTGTGTTATGTACGTAAGTAATAATAATTTTGGACCATAGTAAACCTACGTTTTATTTTCATCGCTCTAAACAACTTCATAGTACCAATTAATTAAAATACAGTGTCAGGGTCTGTGTATGTCATTACTCCAAACTATCTCTTAGAAACAATAAAGTTTAAAAAAGTTCATTTACGAGCCATTGTTAGTGTATTGCATTATTTTTTACTTACTTGAATTTAATGGATGAAAGTTGTTCATGCTATTTAAAATAAAATTTACCGTTTAACTGCAATTTTAAGGTCATTTGTATATAAGAAACCACAGACAAATATATGTAATAAGAACATTATTTAAATTAATGATATAATTGGCGCTTATAAATGAGTAATATAAATATTTTATCGGGTAGTATAAGAATTTTAAATTGAAAACCAGGTACAATCACTTTTATTGGTAAAGTTTAACAATAACTAATAGATTTTTATGTAATTTAAATAAAAAGGGAGAAAGTAAACTAGTGTTGGTCTACTTAAGAAAACGTAATAAACATATATCTTACACATATGGTTCGATTAAAAATTTAATCCAGAGATTCAGTACATAAATGTTTTGTAACTAATTTATTTTTCAAGAAAACCAATTTTTAAGCCTTTTTAGACCTAACTCAAAATATGTTGTGAATTACCAAATTTTATATCCTTAAGTATTTTTTAATTTATTCAGTACCACCCTAATTTTCGTAAGTGCACAGATTCTACAATCAAAAATTTTTTTATATGGTTTAAGTTAATTGATTTTAAATTCATAGGAATCGAACCCACGATCCGAACAATGACCAAGTATAAAGGCCGATGCCTTAACCAACACATATTAACATTTTAAAGTTATGATTAACATAAATATTTTTCAATAAAATTTCATAACTGAAAATTTCCAAAAGGTTTAAAAAACAAATTATATTAATGAGCCAAAAAAATTATAACTAGTCTTTTTTTTTTCTTTATTTAAAATTTTATTCCGATTTATTAATATTGCATTCCATCTTGCTGTTCTTAATTTTTATATACATTAAAAAAATTCTATTCTTCTATAATTATACTGTCCTTTAAAGCTTGCTTTTTCTTGATTAGTTAAAAAAAATTAAATTTCTTTATATTTTCTATTTTTTTCGTTCTTTTTAACATAAATATTATTTTTCTATAATTTTTTATAATTCTAAAAAAAAGTTAAACCATTCCAAAATAAATAAATATCAAACCATATTACCCAACTAACTTTATCTTTTTTCAAAAAACAAATATCCACAATCAAATTTACATGTATTTCACCTTACATAACTTAATTTTTTTACCTGACAATAACTACAAATATTTGACATTAGTTAGACCATAATATAAAAATAATTTTACAAAATAAAAAAATTGATTACAAATATTTATTAATGAAAAATAAAACACTACTTATAAGTAGGAAAAAAGTTTCAGACATTTTTTACTTCTTTTTATAATTCTATGATGCCAACAACAATAGAAAAAGTTTTGACAGAGCAAACTATCAAAAAAATTACAGATTATCTTCAATTTTTCTATTAAAATAAATAAATAAAGTATTGCAGATTATATTTTATTATTATTCAAAAAACAATCTGCTTGGGTACTGTGATTAACAACCTCCCTGTATAATATAATATTATTTTTTTAAGATATTTTATAGAGATATCGTTAAAACACATTATTTTAGTGTTATTTTGTTTCGTCTTATCCCAATTTCATTTTCTCATACACTTCATCTGTCTGTGTTTATACAAAAAGATAAGGAATACTTATACAATTTTAAGACTATTAATGTCCCCATTTAAATTACAAACAATATAAATTTGAAATATTAGAACATAATTCTTTTCGCGTATAAATATTTATAACTACATGAAAATAAAACTTAAACGGTCTCATACAACATTATTATCGGAAATGTTTACACAAAGTCACTATAAATAGATGGTTCATATTTAATATTCTGCGTCGAGACGCCGACGCCCATAATTTCGACAGACATTTCTGTTTTCCTTCTTTAAAATACAATCTATTTTCACAAATTAAACTACGAACAAGATCAGTAGAAATTGCGACATTCGGCGTCGCGACGCTCTTTAAAGCGCTATTCGTATATTTGGACTTATCTTCTCAAAGATAAATCAGAATAATTTTTTTCACATTTTTAATAGTCGACGAGCCAGGAGTTAAAAAAATATCGACTGAAACAACTTTCCATCTGTCTTGTGTTCAAGAGGGAGTGACGTTTATCAATTAATTGTTTATATAATAACTTTTATGATAAAATTTTCTAAAATATATTGTTAATATTACGCAGAGGCGTACTATGTCAATTTCATTATTTATTTCTAAAATTATGGATCATCGAGTGTTGACCCGAAATATAAGATTACTAATCTGGCAGTAACTCTGTATAGGGTTGTACTTACATGAAAATTTGGAAGTATAACAATAAAAAAAACTTCGAAAAAAATTATAGGGCTAGCTCTAAAATGGTTGTAATTGTTTTTGGACTTGAAATAATTTTTTTAAGACATGAATATTCAGAACAACTAGAATAATCTGGTACAATAAAAAGATTGGGGACTAGCTCTAAGAAAATGTTTTTTTAGTTTTTCGGCATTGGTATGTAAGTTTAAGGAATAATTTTCTGGAACAATTTGAAACAACTTTTAAAATTTCAAATATGGGGCCTAATTTCACATATATTTTTTTATAATTAAATATGCAGCATTGGACAAAATTCTTGTCTCAGTTCAAACTGATATGAATTACCCTGTAATAAGTTTCCATTAGAAAAACAACCCAGAAAATATATTTTAATACAAAGAAGCGTTATTGTTATATAGAAAAAAAATATATTAAAATAAATAATAGAAAATCCTATCTGACTTTTCTCTGCGACAAAATTTTTATAAATCCTGAAAAAATAAATTCATTTAAAATCGAAAGTTACTGAAACTTGTCAGTTTTATATATGTTTAACGCAAATCCGTTCACCTACATTAGAAAATTTACTAGTGCATTTGTCGGTGACGGTATTTAAAAAAAAAAAGAATTGAACAATTTCACAATAATGTCCTCTAAATGGCAACGTTGGTTAATTGCGCTTACAAGAAAATTGTCTATTCAAGCAAACATTTCTTTTCTAATAGCCATATAGCAAGTAAATTAAATTTTTCGGCGTGATCTCGATGTTGAATAGGATTGATATTATGTAACTGTTTTTGCAGTAAAGTGAAATAATCGTGATGGAATGTTTGTAATTTCTTGAAAAAAGCTAAGATAAAATAGGCAAACTTTCTTGTTCTTTGATAAATCATAGTTTAATAGAGATACAAATTTTAATTTTACAAAAGGCTATTATATTTTTTTATTAGCTGTATGTATACAGTACTAACTTCAGGTTTTATTTCAGATGAAATACATTTATATAACAAAAAAATTATCCTAATTTCAGGCGGGTGAGATGCAAAAAGTTTCTACTGACTTTACAATATCCGTCATCCGTCCGTCTGTCTGTTTGTCTGTCACAACGATAACTTTTCAGAAAATAATGTATTTCTTATTGAAGTCAAGGAGTAGTAATGGCACTTTCTTCAAACGTTTATAACTTTTGGCACAGACATTTACGCAAAAAAATCTAATTTGACCAACATCTACAAATGGATACTAAATGTGGTCCATAAGTGGGGCAAATACCATAGTCCAGTCCTAAAAATGCTACTTCACAGGATCTTATTAATTTTATTTCCTAATTTCAGTGATAAGAAGAAGAGAATAAAAATTTAGAATTTTTAAATGAATTTTTATATCAATTTGCTGAACAAAAGCACTTTTTGAGTCGAAACACATTTTCTGAAGCGGTAACAGAAAAATTATTTAAACAATTGAGTAGAGATTTAAATACCCTTTCAAATGAGCTATCAATCGACCCCTGTTGCAATTTAAATTTTTTAAGGGGGTAAATTTTTAAATAGGGTAATTTTTTTGCAGAAATAAAAATCGACCTGTCCGAGCATTTTCTTAAATATTTTACCATACAGCTTTAAACAGACAAAAATCTCATATTTTGTTAATTAACTCCTAATACGTAAATTACTGATACTGACGAAAAAATAAAATTTCAGGGTCGAATTTTACTTATTTCACTTCATAGGTTTATTTTAATAAATAATTTATCATAAAACGAAAATTCTTAATAAAAATTAGTCCATAAGCAAAAAATATTTCTTTTAACAAAATTTCATTATATAATTTTAAAACTACCTAAAGTGTGTGTCTACAGTTTCGGAATTGTTGAATGACAAAGGAAACACAAATATCAATAAGAAATGTATGAAATACAGGGTGTCCAGGAATTCTTCTGCCAAACGGAAACAATTTGTTGATTTTTCAAAGCCAACTTGATATTACAGATAGAATTTTATAATCCAACATGATTTTATGTAAGAAACACAAAAAGTTTATTTTTCTCGAAAACGGTTCATGATATGTTTTCATGAAGTTTTCAAATTCAGTGTCGGAAAATAATTTTTTTTAATAAAAATACCTGTTGGTCCCCCCCCCCCTCCCCGACTGACACGCTTGTGATGGATTTAAATAAAATTATTTAATATGTTTTATAAAAACAATATCACATGTGGAGTTAAAAATAATTATTATAAATCTTTCTAGAAATAAATGGCGGGAAAGTGTTATGCGGCCCGCAGTCCATATTTTACGTAGTGGACCAAAAATTAAGAAATAGTTTGTCACGATCTACCGGATGGCTCAGGGGACGGGCCAAGTTCATATCTTCAGAATGAATGAACAAATTATTTTAAAATTTGGGGTGGTTATTTTAGACCTAATTTTGAATTAAGTGACATAAAAGTCCAAAATGGTGGAATTCCGGTTTCTTTGAAATTTGCGTAAAAATTGAATTTTCAAATGGAACACGCAGTATGTATACCGGGTAACACAGGGACATGGACCACCCCTATAACTTTTTTATTTATGGGTCGATGTTAATGAAATTTTAATTGAATGTATTAGATGTAATTTCAGATTTTTTGACGTACACAATAAAATGGCCGACTTTCGGTTTCGCCGGAAATGGGTCCAAATTATTATTTTTAAATACAACATCCTGTATATTTTGGATTGTACGGGTCATAATACATACCATCTAATGGTCAAATATCATTTTGACAGGAAATTAGATGTTTGAAAAAAATTTTTTTTTTCAGTGTACTTTGCTATAAATCTGTAAAATCGTTTAAAAATGAAATAGGGAGTCCACAAAAAGTGTAACTTTCTTTAAAAATCAACTGTGGCCTAATTTATAACAATTTTACCAAAATGGCAACAGAATTTTCGACTAAACTCATTTTTTTTAATGGACTTTTTTGAAGCCCATTTTGAGACGAACAAATTGATATAATATGCACCCACTTTCTGCTATACATAATTTTTTAAATTAAAAAAGACTCAAATTTAAAATTTTTGTTATTCTCTTTTCTCAGTGTAGGTACCTATGATTTACCAAGGGGGTGACATTTAAAAAAATTGTTATAAATCAGACCACAACCAATATTTAAAGAAAGTAACACTTTTTGTGGACCCGTAGAATCCGAATTTATCAAAATTTATAAGGTGTTGCATTTAAAAATAAAAATTTGGACCCATTTCCGACGAAACAGGAAGTCGACCATTTTGATTGTATACGTCAAAAAATCTAAAATTACATCTAATATATTCACTTAATGTTTCATTAAGATCGACCCATAAATAAAAAAAATTATAGGGGTGATCCATGTCCCTTTGTCACATATTTGGATAAAAATTATTTTTAATCCAGAAACATCTCAAAAGGCGACCAGCTATTACTAAAAAATATTATTTTTGTATAAATTTAAATTTGTTTATATAAAAAACTAATTTTTTTAAATCGGAAACATGGTGGGCCATTTGGACATTAAATTGGCAATTTATTTATAAATTAAATTAATACGTTTAATATCGGAATGGTAATTTTTTAAACATAAATGGATAAATGTAAATGTAACTATTTTGTGCAAAAATTCATCTTGACATTTGATTTATACGTAATTTGACTTGTAGAATCTAAATAGGTAAAAATATTAACGGGTGTTCTATTTAAAAATTCAGTTTTACGGCAATTTCAAAGAAACCGGAAGTCAGCCATTTTGGATTTTTATGTCACTAAATTGAAAATTTTGACCAGAATAAACGACTCAAATTTTAAAATAATCCGTTCATTCATTCTGAAGATATAAACACGGTATACCTAAAAGAAATCAATAAGTTTTGTTCTTAATATAAAAATTAGTTATCTATAGAAAAATAAATAACATATTAATTTTTTTTTAAATTTTAATTATGTGTGCCTTTTTCCTAAAAAATGTTCATAGCGTAAATAGGTAGAAAACGGTTATGAAAAATTCAACTTACTCTCCATTTATGTATCTCTGATAGTCTATTGGCAACAACACATCCAGCACTCCCAGCACCAACCACAATAAAATCATATTCTTCTACATGCACTGGTTGATTGCCGAAATGATCCGGAAAATCCGAAAATCCAGAAGAAAATCCAGCTGAGGAACTAAAACCGTAATCAAAACTATATTTATAATTTCCATCTTCGGAATATCCAAAAAGATTTGATACCAATTGTAAAAATAAAAACGTAGAAGGTTGGCAAGTTGTTAAATTTGTGTGTACCGCACAAGCTTGTGATAAATCGGGTGGCACCCATCTATTCACCATTTTTGCCCTAACGTTGACTAGAATGAGAGAGAATGGCGATTTTGATAAGTTACTAATCGCGGTAAGCCGTGTGTACTAAATGTGATTGTTTCGATCTTTTCACTTACGTTCCTTGCTTTTTGCCCTACTATCTTATTGGAAGTGAATTTGTAAGTACTTACCGGTTTAGTGGTTAGAAGGTGAAAATTCTTCGATTTTAAATATATTTTTTTAATACTAACCGCATATTTATCGTTTTTTTTTTATTGCCAAAATTGTCTGGGTTATTTACGAACTGTCAATTTTTTTTACTATTACAAAAATACTTGAAATTAGCAATAGTGGTTAAAAAATTGAATAGATGAGGCTTTTACTTGATGAAGATCCATACTACACGATGAAATAAAACAATTTAATTTGTTTAAATCTTCATTATATAAAGAAGAGTTAAACAAATTAAATTGTTTTATTTCATCGTGTAATAGTCGTTAAACCGTGATTTGTTATTAAAAAAGAAAACTTTATTACTTTGGACTTCATTAATAATTTTATTTTCATCTTCAAAATATAAAAATTAATCGAAATTTTGGGCGATACCAATTAACACTTTATTTGCACGAATTATAAATTGAGGAAAGTAAAAATATTTAAAAAAAATTATCACGTAGTCGAAAATGAGCTCATATCTGAATTTGAAAACTGAGGATAGGGATCAAGATTAAAAATGTAAATGACTCAAATATTTTATTGAAAGGGCAGGCTTAAGGGGTAAGAAGCCAAAACATTTTTATAAAAACAGACTTATACTTAAAGCGTTCTTTAGGTTCAACGATATTTCGACACAGTAACTTTTCGATGCTATAATATTTCGATGATGTAAAATTCGATCCCGCTTGAACCCAATTACTGGAATATAGATTCTGAGGATATCGACTTGATGTCGAATCTTATCAAAAATTAACATTATATAGCTTCGATCAATGAAAAAAGTTTATAGTAAAAGTATAGAAAAATCATCCACAGCAGGGAAATTTATCCCGATCTAAAAAATCTTCGTATTTCAAAAAATATATCAACGGTTTAACAAAAATTAAATATAACCGGATGAATCTCCTATATATCTGTAAAAAAGACAAAAAAAAATTAGGAAAAAATGAGGGGGTAATCCCACCCAACTTTCCGAACACTCCTAGTAAAGTAATTGTTTAATCGATTATTTTAGTTTTTCTGCATCTAAATACATTAATAAAATTAGTTTACAAAGATTTTAAAAAAACTTATTTTTTTGTAAAATTTTTTTTTAACTTTTTATAATTTTGTATAATTTCTACAAGTATTATTTTAAAATTATGAAATATTTCACACATAATGTACTTTTTGATCACTGTCGGATGTACTATTTACTTTTTTCATTTGTTTTATGATTTTCTAAATTTAGAGTTTTATATTACCTATCGAATGGTATAAATCACATTTTAATATCTTTAATATTTTTTAAGTTATTCAATTTTTTTTAAACTTATATTAAATTTCAAAAAAAAATTATGAATTCTACAATTGTTTGAAAAAAATTTTGAAAAAAATTACGATTATAGAGTTATTTACTACAAATTTAAGGGTAATTTTTTTAAAATTTTTAAAATTAATTATAACCTTAAAACAAATCAAACCTATTTTTAAATAATTTTAAAATCAATAAATAATTAATATCTCATTCGATTTTATTCAAAATGGGAAACATACCTTTTTTTAGGTTTTTTTGGATCAAAATGCATTAATAAAGTTAGTTTAAAAAACTAAAAAAAAATCAAATTTTTTTTCAAAAATTCATGGGATTGAATTGTTTTAATTTTTTTCATTTTTTGCTATAACTTTTACAAATACTATATTAAAATTTTGAATTAATTTACACACATAGTACTTTTGGATTCTTTTTGGATATGCTATTTACTTTTTTCATTTATTTTATACTTATTGATAAAACGAAATTACAAAAAATTTAAAAAAAATTCTTAATTTTGTATATAATAATTACAATTCTAAATTTTAAGAAACTAAAACTTTAATATTTTTGAAGTTATTCAATTTAGTTTAAAATCGTAATATAATCTTAAATTTCTTAGCCAATTTTTTAAAAATTCCAAAATTTTTGTAATAAAATTTTGAAAAAAATTATAATTATAAAATTAATTATTACAAATTTAATGATATTTTTTTTTAATTTTTAATATAAAAATTTAACTAAAAAATAATAATTTAATAAAGATAAAAATTAAAATAAAAACTAGCGGCGAAACTATGTGCAACTTGAAAAAATAGTCATGACAAAATTTATAGAAAATTTTATGTTCTACAATTTTGATACCATGAAATTTTTCATAAAACTCCATAATTTTGTCTCAAAATCTAAAAAAGTCACAAAAATATCAATATAAATTTTTTTCACGCCTTCTAGCGGCGAAACTATCAGGAATTCAAAAAACCGGTAATGACAAAATGTGTAGAAAATTTTATGTTTTACAACTTTCATATCCTGTAATTTTTCATAAAAATGCATTATTTTGGTTATTTAAGAAAAATATGAAAAAAAAATACTTTTTGATAAATCTGGCAACAATGGCAAAAGTTTTTAAAAATTTTAATCATTCGAAATCAAACTATAACGTATAAAAAATATATGTGTAAAACTTTTTTGCCATCTTGTTTACTAATGACGTCATCACTTATAGCAGCCGTCACTTCCGGTTGTCCGATTAACTCCCAAATCTATACAGGTCGTCTCCTTGCCACCCTAAATATGTATATGAAATTTCATCTTAATCGGTTCAGCCGTTTAGACGCTATCGTGTTCACACACAGACACACACACACACACACACACACACACACACACACACACACACACACACACACACACACACACACACACACACACACACACACACACACACACACACACACACACACACACACACACACACACACACACACACACAGACAGACATCATGCTAAAAATGGTATAAATGGATTCAGGTGACCTCAAAACGTAAAGATCCGTTAAAATCTGGGTATGGTCAAAATATCATGATCTCAATATTTTCCTTCTATACAACTCTGTTGTTCGGAAAGTAAAAAGGAGGCTTCAATTTAAAAAATATTACTAAATTATGTAAAAAGGTACGCAACCCATAAAGCAAAATACAATTTTCAGCATTACCAATTTACTAAAACAAACACATCTTAACATAAGTCACTGAAAACAATCCTTAACATATGTCAGTAGTTATATTTTAATTTTGAGGTTATGTGTAAAATGACATTCAAATAATATACGACAAACGTAAAACAGCAGAATACGTCACCGATTATGACGTAACGGCAAAGGATGGTTAAACAGACTCTAGCTGCTATTAGCACGCTTTGTTTATTAATAATAAGTGCAAAATACCAATTATGCATTGTAAATAATACAAGTGCAAAATTCTAATTATGTATTGTATCTTACATCATACCAAAACAAAATTCATATTTAAATCTTTTTTTTTTTTTGATATATTGTAATTGATTGTTAAATCTGAGTTTAGTTCTTATATCTCCTTAAAATCCACATATTTTTCAATTGCATACTTAAATATCTTCCAAATATGTTGTGGCAATATAACGAAATTTATATAACAGGTGTTTAGTAATTTAATGTAAAAGCCAATATTTGCACGTACGTGGTGGCAGTAGGCACGTTGATTGTGAACACAAGACAGTTTTTGTTTTGATTAAAACTTTTCGACTAATTTCGTTTGAATATTATTGATGACACACGGGTAAATTAGGTATTATCCGAGTATGTTTTAATTTAGTGCAGGTGTCGACATCTCTCGGATTTCACCCACTACTCCGTATATGAATTAGTTTAACAAGAACTGTGGAGATAGCGCCTCATTCTACTAGTCTATGTTTACACAAATCAAAATGATAACAACTCTGTAACTAACTGTATTCATTGCTTGGATCGATGGCGCGATTGTTTTACACAATTGCGCTGGTCGGGGAAGCCTCCCTTTTATAGGGATTTGATCGACCTTTTCACGTTTATCATAGAGTTGTTTTGGGGGTTTCCCCTTTTCTCTCTTAAAAAGAAAATTAATTAATCCAAACATAAAATAATCAAATATATTGGATCTTTGTTTTGGCAAAGAATACCTATCTATCAGCCGTGGCTACTGCACCAACCATGTGATAATAAGTAGAACGGATGTTAATCAATTTTCGTTGTTGGACTGTATAGTTTTATTAAAAAAAAACAATTTTTTTAATTTAATAAAACTCAGTAGTGTCAGTCAAGTCAAATGAATAAAATAAAAATGAGGGGGTAATCCCACCCAACAGTCCTAGTAAAGTAATTGTTTAATCGATTATTTTAATTTTTATGCATCAAAATACATTAATAAAATAAGTTAGAAAAATTTAAAAAAAATTAATTTTTTGTAAATTTTTTTTTTTACTTTTTATAATTTCTACAAGTATTATTTTAAAATTATGAAATATTTCACACATAATGTACTTTTTGATCCCTTCCAGATTTACTATTTACTTTTTTCATTTGTTTTACCATTTTCGATAAAACAAAAAGACAAAAAAATTTAATTTTCGTTTTATTTTGGTTACAATAATTACAATATTAAATTCGAAAAATATTTTCCAAATTAACTGTCAGTAGATAGAACGTCCTTTAACTTTAAAGACTCAATAAGTAAAGGCAATGACGTTTAGAATAAAACTTTACAAATTGATTTCTTATACAATTGTCACAATCTAAACGTCATTGTCATTAGTTATAGAACCGTTAAAGTTAAAGAACGTTCTATCTACTGACAGTTAGTGTTTCATATTACCTATCGAATGGTATAAACATAAACCCATTTTAATATCTTTAATATTTTTAAAGTTATTCAATTTTTTTTAACTTATATTAAATTTCAAAAAAAAATTATGAATTCTACAATTTTTTGAAAAAAATCACTATAGAGTGTTTTACTATCAATTTAATGTTATTTTTTTAAATTTGTAATATTAATATTAATCTTAAAAAGAATTAAAACCTTTTTTGAATAATTTTAAAATCAATAAATAATTAATATCTCATTCAATTTTATTCAAAATGGGAAAGAGACCTTTTTTTTAGGTTTTTTGAATCAAAATGCATTAATAAAGTTAGTTTAAAAAACTAAAAAAAAAAATTTTTTTTTTGTCAAAAATTCAAAAATCCATTGAATTGTTTTAACTTTTTTCATTATTTGCTATAACTTTTGCAAATACTATGTTAAAATTATGAAATAATTTACACACATAGTACTTTTATATCCTTTTTGGATATGCTGTTTAATTTTTTCATTTATTTTATACTTATTGATAAAACGAAATTACAAAAAATTTATAAAAAATTCTTTATTTTGGTTATAAAAATTAGAATTCTAAATTCGAAGAAACTAAAATTCATTTTAAATTTAGAGTTTTATTTTGTCTTTAGAATGGCGCAAATCCCAGTTCAATAACTTTAATATTGTAGAAGTTATTCAATTTAGTTTAAAATCATAATATAATTTTAAATGTTTCTAGCTAATTTTTAAAAAAATTCACAATTTTTGTAACAAAATTTTGAAAAAAATTATTATAATAAAATTAATTATTACAAATTTAAAGATATTTTTTTTTAATTTTTGATATAAAGATTTAACTAAAAAATAATAATTTAATAAGGATAAAAATTGCTTAAAAATTAAATTAAAAACTAGCGGCGACACTATGCAGAACTCGAAAAAAAATCAAAGACAAAATTTGTAGAAAATTTTATGTTCTACAATTTTCATTTTTTGTAAATTTTCATAAAAATCCATAATTTGGTCTCAAAATCTAAAAAAAGTCGCAAATGTCTATATACATTATTTTTCACGCCCTCTAGCGGCGAAACTGTGAGGAATTCGAATAAACGGTAATGACAAAATGTGTAGAAAATTTTATTTTCTACATCTTTCATATCTTGTAATTTTTCATAAAAATGCATTATTTTGGTTATTTAAGAAAAATATGAAAAAAAATTACTTTTTGATAAATCTGGCAACAATGGCAAAAGTTTTTTAAAATTTTAATCATTCGAAATTAAACTATAACGTATAAAAAATATATGTGTAAAACTTTATTGTCATCTTGTTTAGTAATGACGTCATCACTTATAGCAACTGTCACTTCCGGTTGTCCGATTAACTCAAAAAGCTATACAGGTCGTCTCCTTTCTACCCTAAATATGTATATAAAATTTCATCTAAATCGGTTCAGCCGTTTAGACGCTATCGTGTTCACACACACACAGACACACACACCCACAGACACACACACACCCACAGACACACACACACACACACACACACACACACACACACACACACACACACACACACACACACATACACACAGACAGATATCATGCTAAAAATGGTATAAATGGATTCAGGTGATCTCAAAACGTAAAGATTCGTTAAAATCTGAGTATGGTCAAAATATCATGATCGCAATACGTTCCTTCTATACAACTCTGTTGTTCGGAAAGTAAAAATCACTTAAATATTAAAACATAATGTCTTTTTTTTTGTGTCACAAATAACTCGTCCCGCTCGGTTAAACAGGACGCTGATATACGTATAAAATAATGATAATTAACACCGAATACATAATTGAGCTATATTGTTTCGAGTTCAACTCTGTAGAAATATTATTTTTTAAATTTGGTTTTTACAATAAAAAACTATCCGGAAAGAATTTAGAACTATCAACTTCCCTTAGAGAAATGTAATGTTCTTTATCTTAAAAAATTACGCAAATTTGCAGATTTATTTAAATTAATATGTGGAAGTTACATTAATATTCAATGACCAGAAAATAACATTCACTTTATATATTTAATTGAATTCATATGCCACTTATATAATATACCATTGTAAATTGCATTTCGGTAATATTAATCAATGATCATTTAAAGTTGTTTAAAATTTATATAATGTTATTTTAGGTTACATTAGAAGCTGTGTTCATGGTATTTAATTTTTTTTTAAAAATAAGATAACTAAACCATTATTCATCCCATTTTTTTTCTTCATAGCTATTACAGTGCTTTGGTGTTTTAACCGAATTTTAAAGAAACGTTTTATTGATTATGAAAGTGCGAAATCGATGTTATTGAAAGAAATAATTACGAAACGTTTTAAAAAATTTTCGGGACAAAATGATACCGAAAATAATTGATTTTGAATGAAGGTTACACCACAAAATTTACAAAATTCTAATAACTTTGTCACGTAACTATGATTTTTTAACCTTACATTATTTTAATATGGACTGTGAAATGTATTATATTAATTATACAATATCACAAAATTATTTCTTAATATTTAAATAGAATTTAAGCACGGGGGAACTTTGATATGAAAATTGAATGTAAAATTTAATATAGAAAATTTTATATCTATTGTTTTAAGCCAATCCGAAAAAATTTTCGATCACTGCAAAAATTAATAAGTGATAATTTTCCTAGCTTGACAGCTGTCATATGTAGATTATTTTTGACAAATATTTATTCATTATTAATTTTCCTTTCTCTCTAGTAGTATAAAATTATTTATAGTATGGAGAAATGTATTTATTTAAGACAGTGATTCCTCCTTTTTTTTACTAGGGCAAGGGGAAAGTAAAAAAAAATAAAACCAATTAAATCTAGAGTCGCTCAAACCGTTTCGGGACTTCGGCCCATCGAGCGAACACTTTTTATGCTGTGAAATATTGGCGATTCTGATCAAATTTCTCAAATACATGTAGAACACTATTATACGTGATCTGAGGTAATTTTTTTTTTAATTTGCAGTGTAAAAAAAGTTTATTCTTTCAGATCTTGATTTTTATGGAGCGTCATAACACATAACTACAATTTTCCCTATCCTCTAGTACTAATAACATTTTAGTACCGAATCTCCCGCGAGCTTGAATTTATTCTCCGTAAATTTTCTCTCGGTTGCCAATTTTTTTAAGAAAATTTATCTCGGCTTGCGCCTCTGGTAGTTTTAGAAAAATTCGCACCTCGAAAATTTTTTCGGAAATTAATCAAGGTCTAGGAAAATTATAACTGAAAAGTTCGTTCAGCTTTGTATAAAAAGATAAAAATCATAATTTGCAACCAAAAAAAAATTATTTATTTAAAATAAACTTGAAATATTTGAAGGAAGTGTTGAAAACAAATTTTAGTGTACAGTTTGTCTCAAGTGCATTTTTTTAGGAATAAATTTTCTTAAGGTATATACAGTTTGTCTTAAAACGAGATTTATCTGAAAAATTCTATAAAATAATGGAAGTTGTATACAGTATGTCACAAAAATGAAAATTCTTATAAGATGCATATACAGTATGTTCCAAAAATAAAAAGAAAGCATAAGGATCCACTATACAGGGTGATTCATTGGTACCATATTATGGGTCTTACGCCCTTTGTATCCGAGATACAGGGCGATTTATGAATTTTGACCATTTCTTTTCTTACTCATAACTTACGAACCACGCTATAGATTTTTTTTATATTTGGTATATATGTTTCTCATATCCCGATGTATCAAAATATTGATAATCCAGGTCCGACTTTACGAAAAATTCACAATTCTCACATCCTCCAAATAACACCTTGTTGATTTTTTTTAATTTAATCGCCATGTTTGAAAAGGGCACAAAAAACTGAATTTAATCTTTTGGTTCTATTTTTTGGGCAGACGGCTTTACTATGAAAATACCTATAATATGGGCGTTTTTTAGAGTCACAATTAACGTATTTACCTTTACCAATGAATCACCCTGTATAAATAACTTATTGACATATATTCATCCTCTACACATAAGTGAAAATTATAATAGAGGGCTTTCCTAATATAAGTTTGACTAATAGAAATCGATAGATTATTTGTGTCGTGCATTTTCTGCCATATGAACTTGAAATCCGTATACGTTCTCTTTTGCCATCTGGTAGCAAGTTATTCAAGTTTAAATACAATGGATTATAGTTATCCAAACCAGTTCATCGACTATTTAAAATTCAATACTTAAAATAACTAGTTTCTACGTTCATCATATAGATGGCACAACAATTAACAAAGATTTTTCAAATGTTGGTTTTATATCTCAATTAAATAATTGGTAAAAAGTTCAAATTCAGTCAGAACGTCCGATTACCAAAATAAAACGTTTGTGCAAGAACGTTTATAAAAGGAACCTAAAGAAACGTCCAAAATATGTTGACGAAAAGTCGGAAATCATAACTAAAAAAAAAACCTTTTCTAAACTATACTACTTGGACGTTTTTAAAACCTTCTATAAAAAACATCTAGTACTTAAATGGTTTTTTAACGTCCATGTCAAAAGGTTTTTATAAAGTCACAATAGGAACGCTTTTATGACATTTTATTTGAGTCGTTTTAAAAACCACCAGTAAAAACGTTCAAAAAATATTTTGTTTAGGTTCTCAAAAGTATGTTTTGAGAAAAGTCATAAAGTTACGTTTTTTAAACATTTTTGTAAGTTGTTTTTATAACCACTGTAAAAAACGTCCAAAAGGCGTTGTTTTTAGGTCTGCAAAAAAATATTTTGAGAAATAATCATAAAAGGGGCGAGTTTAAAACATTTCATTTCAGTCGTTTTTAAAACCACAGTATAAACGTTCAGAAAACGTTTTTTTAAGTCATCAAAAGCATGTTTTAAAAAAAAATCAGAAAGGTACGTTTTTTAAACGTTTTTGTAAGTTGCACTTTAGAAAAACGTCTTATAGACGTTCTTTAAAGGACGTCCAGTGGATGTTTTAAGAGAAGTCCAAAAAACGTCTTTTGTTGAACCATTTATTTAGTCTGTTTTGATACGTTTTAAAACGTCTTTTTTCGACGTCTATGTGACGTTAGAAGTTGTGACATTTGTACTGTAGAAAAATGTCTTATGTTTTCGGGTACTTTAACAAACGTTTTTAAATCGTCCTGATGGTCAGTCGTGTACGTTTTTAAGATGTTTTTTAAACGTTTCTATGCTATTAGGATTATTAAAATAAACGATATTTTGTAATACAAGAAAATCCTCAAGATTTAACTAATATAATGAATGATTATCAGCCATCGTGATTTCTTTGGATCACATTCTCACAGAAGAATTTTTAGAATATTATTATTGTGCATTGAAAAGTAAAATGTAATTAAACACAATAAATAAATGTTGAAATTTAAAAAAATAAATAAAAAACAATAACAAATAAAAAATTAAACGAATAAATTGTACTGAATTTTATTTTCAGATAATAATATTTTTTGGTTTAAAATACTTTTTTGTTTAAGACAATATTCTAAAATATATAATATCGCAATATTTTTATAAATGGATTTAGCTTTCAAGATACATTTCCAAAATTTCAAATAAAATATTTATTAAAAATTTCAATACATAACAAATTTGACTTTATTTAAAATTAAAATTTTGGCGCCAAATATGGGATACCAAAAATATTACAATGATAAAGTACCAACGTGTCTTACCTCAATCTTAAAAACATCTGATACATTTCACATCTACAAGACAGTGGTTAGTAAAACATAATACTTACCACACCAGAAAATCTTGGAGCTAATCGAAAACTCAAGCTAATAAAAGCGTGTTAATAAGACTAATTTGCGTGTAACCAATTATATTACGTCTCCAATAAGATAATTTATTTTTTATAAAATACTTATCGTACTTATCTTGGGCTGAATTTCGCGCAATCTAACTCTTGACCTGAAGTTCCTATGAACCCACTTGAACTAAAAATTTTTCTGACTCGTGGTATAAAGCTAACTTTTTTTTTACTTTGGTGAAGTAAGACAAACACTAGTATTGAAATCGTGTAAAAATCTCAAAAATTTTTTTTTGCTTCAAAGTGGAAATCAGTTGGAAAAAGCCCGCCAACCTTATCGAATTAACCCTTTCACTGCGGCTGTCGTATATAAATAATTCGTAAAAACTATGCTGTAATGTGGCCATCGTAAATAAACAATTTTATATATTTTTTTATTTTCTTGCAAAATTTTTACATATTTTACAAATTTTACAATGTTTTACAAACTTTACAACTTTTAAAATTCGTTTAATTTGAAACATTTGATATTTTAATCCAATAATTTTGCTTTTGGAAATTTTTGATATATTTTAGATTTGTGAATATTTTGACATTTTTACTTTTTGAAATTTTCTAAACAAATTGAGAAATTTCCAATTTTTCGAAATTTTTGATACATTTCTAAAATTTTCAAATAATTTTTTAATGTTTTTTGAAACTGACATTTTTGAAATGGTTAAAATTTTTGAAATATTTTGAATGAATCGAATAATTTTATGTTTTTTACAATTTTTGAATATTTTGGCATTTTTACTTTTTGAATTTTTCGCAAAAAATTGCAAAATTTTAAATTTTTCGAAATTTAATATATTTATAAAATTTTCGATGTACTTTTGAAACTATCGAAATTTTTGAATTTCTAGGCATTTTTATTTATTTTCTTTTGAATTTTTTTCGACATATTTTCGAAATTTTTGAATTTCTTGAAAGTCAGTTTTGTTTTTAACGTTTTGAAAATTATTACAATCAAGTTAATTGATGTTTTATTTAAATTGACTTAAAATTCAACTAATGCCAAAATGTTTTGATATATTTTTCAATATTTTTATCCCTAGAACATTCAGCACTGCAAACTTTTGCCCGCAGTTAAAGGGTTAGCTGTAAAGTAGACTATTAGACTATTTATACAGTTTGAAATGCATGCATCCAACAATCTTGTGTTTGGTACATTTTTAATTCCATATAGTTCACTTTACAGCTTAATTCGATAAGGTTGGCGGGAATTTTCCGAAACGCATTCATGCGTGAAGGTGTAAGCATAAATAGATAGATCGCAGGTTTAATATTTAGTTTATCATCAACTCTTGATGATGCTAACATAGTTAGCGAAACGTACGTATAGAGTGATAAAAAAGTGTAGTTTTGGTTGTTTTGACGATATTCTTTAACAATGTTGAAAACCAAAAGTTTCAAATTCCCAATTCATGTCTTTTTAACATTCCTTGTCATTAATTAATCGAATTGTATGATAATGATTAAATAAGTGGTAACAGATGTGAAAATAGTCGCCAAAACAAGCTGATTTATTTGAAAGAAACCGGCAGCATTGAAAGTAGGTTTTAGCTGTTCCATAAACTTGGCAACCGTTTGAAGACTTTGTCTAAGAGCTGATTTTTCCACGTAAATGATTTTTCTGTAGCATGTGTCAATTACGTTAGCGCCACTTTTTTCTACAGAATCACAGGACATTACTAAATAAATAGTAATAATCTAAAAAAAATTATTCTAATTATCTAAAAATAAAGAAAATAAAATATTTTACCACGTAGAGAGCCGGATAGAATAATCCATGCATCAAATATTGTTCCGTTTTATCAGTAGAATCTATTTTCCTTTTAAATGTAATGAAAGTGGAATTAGCGTGATTCAAAATCGAAATAATATTACACGTAAGTATCAAAAAAATCTTCCAACCAAAAATAGCATCAAATTCCTGGGTAATCGTATACATGTACTGGTATACTGAAAAAACTGTCTTTAATTTTTCAGTTTTCTCTTGTTCCTCCAATTTTGATATAATATAAACTGGAGATTTTATAATATCTTTTATTATTTTACTTAAAAATGAATATCTATAGCGCATCATTTTTGCCATGTTACTGATGAAAATTAACTCGTACAATTGGTAGTACTGGCATATTTTATGTATATAATACAAAGGGCGATAAGTAGAACTTATATATAATTCGAACGTTATTAGAGAAAAAAAAATTAAATGGTAAATAATAATTTCTATTAAGTGTAATTTGTTGCTTAATTTTATAGAGAATTTTTCTGCATGTAACTTTGTTTCTACTTTATTTAAGGTATCTATAAGCTTATTCCAATTATTTTCATCGATTTTTAATCCTCCTAATAGACATCTAAATAGAAAACCTAATTCTGCTATTGATTCAGCACCTAAAATTTAAATCGTTATAAAATTATGAACATATAATGATGGTTATTATCCACGAGGGTGTAGCTAACAAATAATTTTTGGCTAAAACTACTATAAACCTTTATTTAAACCAGTAATTAATTATTATTCACTAGTGATATTTAGAAATCAATAAAACCAGAAAATAATGTAATCATTATGCACTAGTGAATAATGGATATTATTATTATTATTTAGTAAACTCATGTATAATGAATAAATATACTTACAACTTAAAATTACTCTGTCTATGGAAATATTTTTAAAAAAATGAGATTTTCTGTAAAACGTGTAAGCCAGTACAATAGGAACAACTGATATTAAGAAAATTAAATGACACAATTTGAGTATTTTAAATCTATCAAATTTGATCGGAGTTAGTCCTAAAAACTGGCCAATTTTGTATTGCAATTTTACTAATTTATAATCTGAATTTCGATCGTTTTTTATATTAATTTTAGATATCATTTTTTTCGTAAAATAGTTCTAACCCTTGTAGATACTAAAATTATACTACAAACTTTTTTTCTTTGCTGTCAATATTTAAATAAATTGTGCGTTTGAGTAACGCCTTTTCAATAATGAGAAGTTTATATATAATTAGGGTCTAGTATAAAAAAAAAATTGAAAAATTGCTTGTTTTCGAATTGAAATGTTAGTCAAATATTGTTATTATCTGACAGTCAGAGTTAAAAAAATAATATAAAATAAACAGAAAATCCTCGAGAAAAACTCGGTATTTCCTCTTTGAAATATATCAAATATTAGTTTAAAATAAATTGAAATTTCGTTTATTTCATAAAATACGTGCATAATGCTATATTAGTTCATTATTGTCTTTTTATAGCATAAAGTGCACTTTATGGCCGCAAAATGCACTTTATTGCCCGCGCGGCCATAATTTATTAATAATTTTTATATAAATTAAGAAATATGTAAAAAATTATAAATTATAATATTATTGAAATCAAATTAAATACTATTATTTATTATGAATATTAAACAATTACTTCATAGAAGCATGAATTTTTAACACGTCGACTGCCAACTATCAGATAAGTACTAGTCAAACTACAAGATATTTCGTAGTTGGCAGTCAACGTGTTAACCAAGAGACTTGAAATATTGTGCTCATAGCGTAGGCGCCACCTGAGAAAGGATTTTGAGAAATTTTAGTTTTAAAGGGTAGATATACGACAGTACTGCAAGCGCCAACTATACGAATAGATTGCATAGATCTCGAAATTCGTCGTACTCCGCCTAATAATGCTCGGTTTATCTCTTATTAGTTGGTTCTTACTGTATATAGGTATATAGAAACATATCTTCCGCTATACCTGATATTCTCTAATTTGATTTTAATTTTTTAGAAAAAAATGTGAAAAAATAGAAAAAGAAACAGGTAATAATACGAAAAAATATGCAAAAATAAGGAAAATAGGAAAAGTAGTGAAAAATAGGAAAAAAAGGGAAACATAATGAAAATAGGTAAAAATTGGAAATCTATCCAAAATACCTCGTAACAATAATTTAGAATTTAAATCGATAAAAATGAACGCAAAATTATAAAAATAAATGTTAATTAATTACTACAGTGTTTAAAAATCCTGATTTTATGTTTTTTTTTCACTTAAGTAAGTAACAATATAAGGAAATTGATTAGAATTGCAATTATTACTTTAGTGAATAATAATAAAATAAAATATGTATTTGTATGTCAAATAATCAACTATTTTTTTTTTAAAGTCATGGTTGTTTTATACAGGTATATGAACAATTCTAATTCCAAAATGGTTCTGTTTAGACCTATAAAAACCATCTTCAAACCGATCCCTTACTTAAAAATGTCAGGGGGCTGTGCCACATTACAGTTAAAAAAATGTTACTTGCAGAGGTTCAGGCCGTGCGCGATTACTAACTTATTTTTTGATTTTTTTTAAAAAAGAACATTTTAGAGCAAAGTTAATGGTTTGCAGCAGGACTATATAGAATTAGATTTTCCAAATTATTTCTTGTAACGACATAATTAACGCCTTAAAATAAGTAATATTATCACTTTTCTATCCCGAATAATGGCAATTTTTAAAAAAAAATCATCATTTTGTACTTATACATCCCTAGAAATACCTTTTCTTTCGTCACCTGTATAAGCAGTTTTAAGTAATTTTGAAAAATAAAGTTATAATTCCGCACGAGCTTAACCGCTGTTTTATTAATTTATTTAATCTTCTTTAGGCAAAAAGTTTGCCTAAGAAACAAAAAGGTATAAAAAATGAAATTTCATATTTGAATTGAAAAATATCAGTAATATCATTTTAAAATATAATAACTTAAAAAAATTAGGCTGGCTGGGGGCCCGAGCATAAGCCACTCTTCAGGGTTGGTTTTGAACTTGTCTGAGTTAATATAATTTAATTATGAGATAATTTTTTATAAATTCAAAATTCTTTTTGTCCACGTTATATTTGTTTGAATTTGAAATAAATTAATAGAGCTAATTTTCCGATATAAGAGCTAAAATAGATATCTAAACACCTGCTATAAACAATTGGATTTAAAGACAGGCAATTTTTCATTATTTATATTTTATGTTAGACCCTAATTGTATACAAACTTCTCGTTAGTAAAAAGGCGTAAAACAAACAATTTAATAAAATATTGATAGTACACTGGCAAAGAAAAATGTTTTCAGTATAACTTTAGTGTATAAAAAGGTCAGAACTGTTGTACGAGAATAATGAAAATAAACATTTATAAAAATAATCAAAATTCTGATTATCGATTAATAAAATTGCAATATAAAATTGGCCAATTTTTAGGATTAACTCCAATCAAATTTGAAAAAATCGACAAGTATAAAATACTCAAGTTAAGCCATTTAATTTTATTATTAATAATTGTCCCTATTCTACTAGTATATACGTTTTACAGAAAATCAAATTATTTTGAACATATTTCTATCCATAGAATAATTATTAGTTGTAAGTATATAAAAAATATATAAAATTGCACTATATGTTGTAAATTTTAGGTGCAGAATCGATAGCAGAATTGGTTTTTCTATTTAGATGCTTCTTAGGAGGCTTAAAACTCGATCAAAAGAATTGGAATAAATTAATAGATACTTTAAATAGAGTAGAAACGAAGTTATATCTCGAAAGATTCTCTATAAAATTAAGCAATAAATTTCTTTTAATAGAAATTATCGTTTACCATTTAATTTTTATATCTCTGATAGCTTTTGAATTATGCATATCTTCTACTCATCGACTTTTATATTACACGCATAAAATTTGCCAGTACTATTTACTGTATGAGTTAATTTTTATTAGTAACATGGCAAAAATGATGTGTAATAGGTACAATTTTTTAAATAAAATTATAAAGGATATTATAAAAACTCCAATTTATATTATATCAAAATTCGAGGAACAAGAAAAGATGGAAAAATTAAAGACAGTTTTCTCAGTATACCAGTTCATGTATACGATCACACAGGAATTTGATGCCATTTTTGGTTCGAAAATTTTTATAATACTTACGTGTAATATTTTTTCAATTTTAAAGCATGCTAATAGCACTTTTATTACGTTTAAAAGAAAAGATGAATCTGCTGATAAAACTGAAGATTATTTAATACATGGATTATTCTATCCCGCTCTTTACATGGTAAAATAATTTATTTTATATTTTTAAATAATGATAAGATTACATGAACAATTATTTTTAGTCATAAATGAAAACAACTTAAAATTATGTAGGTACCACAATAAAATTTAATTATACAAAATAATAGTTACAAATCATGTAGGAAAATTTTTTACAAAGATAAATTCTTACCAAATTAACTATATAATATGATTAAACCTTAATATATTGCTAAACTTAAGGGTACCGCTATTAAAATGAGTAAGGGGAAATTGTAAGGGATGAAAAATATGGGGTACATGAAAGGTAAGTAAAAGTAAACCCATGTGGGTTAAAATAAACACTTATTTTTTTAATTTTAATTTTAAGTGTTTATTCTAACCCATCTGGGTACTTACCTTTCATGTAACCCATATTTTTTATCCCTTACAATTTCCCCCTACCCATCTTAGTACCTTAAGCTTAGCAATATGCTAATATTTAAGGTTTAATCATATTATTTAGTTATTTTTTTAAGTCATTATCTTCATCTACATGATTTGTATCTATTTTAAGTCTGAAGATTATTTTTTTAACCGAAACTAGTCGCCTGCCAATTTCGGTAATTAAATTTTATTGTGATATGTAAGAATGCATTTTTCTTATTAATATAAATGTTTATTTTGAATATTGAAAATCCGAAACACACACACACGAATTTCCAAATATGCAACCCCATCGAGGTTATAAGTTTCAAGTGGCCATCAGACCCTTGGATCTAGCCTGAATAAATAAAAATCAGTTTCTCAGTATATCGATGGCGTTTAATAAACAAGGGTGAATCGTTTTGTGTGTGTTCACGAATTTAATTTTGGTGAGTTTTCACTGAGCAATATTATTATTATTTATTTATGACAATTGTATTATTATGTATTTATGGCAATTTTATTACTATTCATTTATGGTGAATTTATTATTACTGATTTTAAAGAAATAAAACTTCGATATAACGATAAAAGTAATATTAATATTCTTGTACTTATGCTATTGATACAGTTATGTGAGTTATTTAATATTTAATTGTTTACTAAAGCACTGTTGCGTGATTCTGCCCCTCAGTGTGGTTAGATTAATATTTATTGTTTAAATACTGTTGAAACTTAGTACTCTGCGTTATTCTGTTCTTAGTACCCAGTAGATGTTCCATTTGTGAAGCGCGATCCTGCCCCTAGTGCTAGTAGAAAGATATTTTTCGAGATTCTGCCCCTAATATCTTTGGTATTGAAATAATGAAAAACACTTGCATGATTCTGCCCCTCAGTGTATTTTGATTAATATTGATTAATTGAATTGGTATTTAAATGATTAATTATTATTATAATAGAAATAAAACTCCATGTACCACATATATTCAAAAAGTAAAGTTTTAGGGGGGCAACTAGTTTCGGCTAATGAGCCATCTTCAGGCCTAGAAACAAATTACCCAGTTCGCTCCATATAAATTAATACAAGTGATTATATCTAAAAACAAACAAATCCATAAAAATAATGTATGTGGGAAAGTTAGGGTAGGGATATATGGGAGAATACATGAAATTCAACGTATAAAATTAATTAAAAATTAAAAATTAAGGAAAGGATAAGGAAGTGTTTGAAACAGTTTTACAATGTATGAAATAGTGAAACTATCTTCGATAGGAAGATCATCGTAGGGTCAATAATTTCATATTGGCTGAATGCACCTCTGTTATACAAAAAGGAAGGAAATGTATCCAAAATATAGGACTGAATATTCGGTTTTTCAAATACGGAAAAACCGGAAAAATTAATTAAGAAAATGTGAGATGGTATGCCTCATACCACAAAAGATAAACTAATACAGAAGCGAAGGTCCCTGAAGTAACGGTGGTCAAAATTTGAGTGCCAATTGAAGTTTCTGCCGCTTAATACACTGAGAAAACTGATCAGCTTATCTTCTGTGATTCATCTATCTAGACTTACGAATTTTAAACATTTTTCCCAGTGTAATAAGTGACATAAACTTCAACTGGCACTCAAATTTTGGTCATCGCTACATCAAAAGGGCCGACAGGAACCTTCGCTTCTGTATTAGTTTATCTTCTGTGCTTATACGGTAACCGAGTGGTAAACCCGAATAATAATTAGATGAGAAAGAATCATCGGATAACGTTGTGACTAAACGTAGCACAAACTGATACTGTGGCAAGATGGATGTGTGACATTTGACAGGTGACTGAAAGGGTAAAGGATAGGAGGAAAGGAGGGAATTTCAAACTTATTATAAATATGGCCTAAAATTATATGTGATCGAAAACTAGTACCTAGTAGAATATATGTGGTACATGACTTGGAGTTTTATTTTTATTAAGAATTTGACCACAATTGAAAAATGGATAATCTATTAGATTTAATTATTATTATGTTCTTATTGATTTAATAAAGTACAATAAAAAAGAGAAAGCGATATCTACGCACGTTTAAATTATATTTGATCACGATCTAAATAAATATGATAATAATTGCTCACATGTATTTATTTTCAGATGTGTCATCTCGGATATTCATAATTTCAATTTCTTAATTGTCTTGCTACTCTTTTGAGTTGTTTTCATTTATGATTAACACTTGAGATATGGATAACTTATTGGATTTAATTTTTTTTAGCTTATTACTATTCATTTAGTAATGTCCTGTGACTCCGTAGAAAAAAGTGGCGCTAACGTAATTGATACTTGTTACAGAAAAATCATTTACTTGGAAAAATCACCTCTTAAACAGAATCTTCTAACGGTAGCCAAATTTATGGAACAACTAAGACCTACTTTCAGTGCTGCTGGTTTCTTTAAAATAAACCAGCTTGTTTTGGCTACTATTTTTACTTCTGTTACTACTTATTTGATTATTATTATACAATTTGATTAATGATATGTTAAGAAATATTTGAACTATATTATAAACGCATATTCTTGATTTTATCAAGAGTACTGGTCTGATGTGAACAGCAGTGTAAGTCGGATAGCATAGAAAATAGCAGAAGTGATCACTAAATATTTATATTGAATTTTCCTCATTCAGTAACACCTTTTGAATTAAAAGTTCCACTTGTACGATTTTACTCACTTTAGTGGTACTAATATTGCACGTGTAAAATTAATAATTTTCATACATACTTTATAAAATTTGATTTAACAAATATTTATTAATTTATGTGATGTAAATAGATTTTCATTATTGTAATAAGTTTTATTATTTTACATTTTTTTTTTGTTACATAAAAATTTAGGAAGTATACCTACATACTCATCTTAGTTAAAAAATTACCTTTTCAAAATGGTAGGTAAATATATTTATGATATATAGATTAATAAGTAGATGAATAAAACAATTATTTATTTACATATGTCCATCAGAGAGTACTATTGTTGATCCATCGATTGTATCTATACAAATTCTTGAAATACAAATTTTCGGCTCCTGAAAATCATCATAGTGATACGAACATTTTGATTCATTCTTCTTTTTGTTATGTTAGCATGTACGAAAGTGATTTGTATTTTCTAATATCTACATTAGTATTTTCTAAAACGTGTCGAATAATCATGTAGACAATAATGACAGCAAAACACATATTTAGTCCCATTTCCATTATGTTTTCCCTGAAAAGTTTTGCTCTTTTCTGACACATTTCCAGCTTTCTCTCCATCCTAAAAACAAATTTTAATTATATCATTAAAAATAAATGCTTGTCAAAACAATGAATTCAATGAATTATAAAAAAAATCGAAGTCACAATTATTATAATTGGTGAATATAAAAACAAATGGGTCTACATGTTTCGGCCATTCAATGGAAATCATCAGGCACAATGTATGTTTCGCAAATATATTTTAATCAGTTGTATACAGATAAATATATGAAAATAGAAATTTGTAAATACGAAAATTGCAAAACTTCAAATTAAAAACATGGAGAATTAAAAATTTGATTAAATTAATGAAAAATTAATTAAATAAAAGCCACTCCATACTAGAAGGTTGTATTTAATTTAAATTTGAAGCGTTCACAGTATTTCGTCATCTAAAGGACCATGTACTTTTCTTATGGCGGTTGGGTCCCATGCCGATTTTTTTTAAATTTTTTGAGTCAAATGGACCATTTTTTGATCATTGCATCATGACTCTAAAACTACACGGTGGTCCAAAAAAATGACTTTCAATACATATGAATACAAAAATTGTAGAAAATTGACAAAATGACCAAGCATGCCATAAAACCATAAAATATCGTGGAAAATTATAGCGAGTTTAATAAAATCTAAAAAATAAGATAAAGCAAGCAAAAATACAGCTCAAAACTATTAAAAATCGTGAAAAACTACAGCATACTTTAAAAAATTGATGAAACAGGCTAAACTGAGCTAGAAACTATTAGAAATCGAAAAAAATCCAGAAAATTTACAAAACATTCTAAACATGGCATATAATTTTTATCAAAATAGAGCAGGTTTTATTAAATTGTAAAAAATCGATGAAACAGGCTAAACTTACCCAGAAACCCTTGAAAATGTTGGAAAACCTAAGCTAGCATAAATCATTGCTAAAAATGGCAAAAAAATTGCTAAAAATTGCTAAAAATGGCAAAAAAATTGCTGAAAATCGCAGGGAATGACTAAAAAATAACTAAAAATGACTAAGAAATGACAATAGGTTTATTTGCGTTAAAACAAATTACGACTCCGAACTGTTCTACGCCTGCGTATTTCCAATAAAGCGTTTGCGTTTGAACAAAATTGTTTCAAACTATCAGAGTCTAGTGTTTGTGTTTATAAAGTTGTTACTGTCAGGAATAGTTTTAAACCGTTTTAATTAGTTTCTTCCCTACTAAATAACAAGCCAAGATTATTTTATTCGCGCATGCGTGTTTGGTCGTTGTATGTTTCTCTAGTTTCTTATGTATTGTTTTTTAAGATAATTTTCTTTTGTGGCGTTATTAAAGTGGTACATTTTTAACTGTATATAAAAATGGAGTCTCGATTTCTAGAAGTTCTTCGTCTTCTGGAGACTAAGAAATATCCTTAAATGTAATTGTACCGGAAATTCAGATACAAAATCCTAAAAATTAATATTTTCTGTTAACTCTGTTTACAGATGCTGAATTTATTACCAATTGTAGGTCAGTTTGTTCAAAAAAAATTAATCTTTGAATAACCTCTTACATTTATTTTGAGAAGCTTTTAAGAAGGTGCTAACAAATAATTCTTTTTGGGGTACCCCGAAACGTGATTTGTTTCTTGGAAACACAAAAATTCTGATAACTCTCTAACAAAATATTTATTATAGTCTTGTGAATTTATCTAAATAAAAAAATAATTGACCATTTCATTTTGTGAATTATCCATTTTTCTTATTTTGTTAATTATGAAGAAGATTTTATTTATTGCGCATCTAGTTCTGCACATATTCTAAACAGTTTTGGATTTTTTAATGCAAACAAACATAATGAGTACCAGAAGTCCAAAAAAACGAGTTAAAAATATCTTAAAATTATTAACTATAAGACATTCAAGATATCGTTTATTTGGAGCATTTTGATGAATAATTTTTATTACATTGATTTTTTATTAATGTAAAATATAGTACACAATGTGTTAAAATTGAATTTTGTGCAAATAAACATACAGGTCATCATTAAAAATAAGTTTTTTGCTTATTTTATTTTAATCGGTTTTATTTAAACTTGCTATTCTTTAGCCTATACTTATACTTAGAGTCAAATTTTGATAAGAATTATATCTTAATATATATACAAAGTGTATAAAAAAACTTATAAAATTACTCTAGTGTGTAGATCTTAAATATGACGTAGAAGAACAATCATGCGCAGAACCAAAGACAAAAAGGGCATTATGGACTAACTTTGTTATTAATATTCGGATTTTCATGGGATAACCGGGATTATGTATAGAACACTTCATACATGTGTAAAGTTTAGGTCATGAGTTAATTATTTGTGCTATGTTTGAAATCAGGACGAATTTAAGAACATACAAAATACAGGGTAAAATAAGTGTATTTTACTCTTTTGTTTCAAAATCAAATTTTTGAAGACTCCTCGTATAATACGTTTGTTTTACTATATTTTGTTGGTGTATGTTGGGTTTTAGAAGATGCAAAAACTTTTACCAAGAATAATTTTTATCGAAAAATCCTTAATAAGTAAGTTTCCCATATGGTGCATACTTTGAAGATGACACTGTATATGTAGCGGGAAAGTAAAAATATGTCCAAAAATTTACAGTATTGTAATAAGTGCTCGTTATAGAAACTATCTCTATATGAATAAAATAATTTTTTAATCCTTCGGATTATTGGTATACACATACAGCAAAAATTTTTTACATTTAAGAGTCATTAACCTTAATATTTTACAAGACAACAATAACAAAAAATCAAAGTTTATATTACCTCTTATATTTATTAAAAACAAAATCTTTAACCATTGTTTAACTATTTAATATTTTAACTAACACTGAGACGTCGGTAAATAATCAACTAACTAATGAACGTGGCCGGCATTTTAAAAGTAACTGTTAACTGTTGTTGTATGTAAATTACTTTCACCTACGGAAACTGTTTTGCAACTAAGGAAGTGAATAGATTGAATAGATGGACAGAAAGTAATTATTATGAAATTCGATTTGATATCGCAATATTGATTGAATAGTTTACACGGCAAATTAATAAAAGAAAATTTAAAATTCTATTTTTACTCATAATCACGATAACTTATTTAAATATTTATAGGTGATCAATATTACAAGTTAGATAATAAATAAAATATGAACTTATTAAAAAAATATAAAGAAAAAATTTACTCTTCGGTTATTAAAACATTGTGGAAACGTAAAATGTAATTAGTATTTTCAGGTTCATGATGAACAACTGTTTTATCTTCTTCACATGTTTTGAATCATTATAACGTGATTTTTTTTACCTATCATTAAAAATATGAATATTAAGATTTTTAATGTACAGTTTTATTTAATAACATTTTTAAATTCCAGAAAAAAGCCATAATAGTTATCCCAAAAATTTTGATTATATTTATCACTTTACAAGGTAGATAAATAAGTATAAATGAAGGTTCTAACCCATATCTTTTATCTTTCCATTATAAAATGTTTTAGTGTTAAAATCATGTCACCAAGGTCGTTGATTTTGTAATACAGGATGGTAAAATGTATTTTATGTTAAAATTAATCATAATGACATTTTTTATGATAATAGACTAGTACTGTCCATAATCGTTAGGTAGATGGGGCAAGAAAATAATCTTTATTAAAAATAAACTTCATATATCCTTTGGAACCGATATTTGAGATTGACTTATTCATATTTTAAGAGGGTTTATGATGGTTTTTACTGTTTTATAGGTAACTGTTATAAATCTTTTAAAGAAATGGTACTTCTTTTAAAATTTAAATATGGACCGTACTTCAGTATAATTTGAAGTTGTTTCATCAATTGGTGTTCATTTTTATTAAAATAAAACAAAGATAGATATACAAATATGTGTATTATAATTTACTATAAAAAAACACAACAATTTGTATACTACATAATACAAATGAATTATATTCGACCTATAATGAATCTTAAATACCGATTTCAACGACTATACTTATATTTTTATCAAAAACTATTGAAACATTTATTAGTGTAATAATGGTCTTTGAAATTCTCTTTTCTAAACAGCACTGTTTATAATCTTCGTATACATTTTTATAAGAAACTCGTCTTAAGCAATACGCACTCTGGAGTGGCGGTCGCTATAATTACTAATGGCTAAAGTTTTGGTTTAGTCGGAAGCGGTGCCGTCTTCTAACAGCAGTCAAAATACGGTGAATGACGTCACAAAAACAGTGTATTTTAATACGGCTGTCGCAGTGGCAGAGAGTAGTGTAAAGTCTGAAAATAAAGTGTCACTATGGATAAATCATCCATAGTCGGACTTATAATTATTTTAAAGGCAAGAGACTCATTAGATGAAGAGATAAGGGAATCCAAATCTGCTCACAAAAAAAGGTGCATATGAGGTTCTAGTTTGTCGTTATCTATTACAAGGTCTGGGCCGGAAATATTAAAATAATAAAAAAATTGAATTTTTTTTTTGCATTAAATGACTTCGGTGAAAAAAATTTCATGTCTGTCGGTCTGGATGGATATATGTGGAGACAATAACTTAAGAACCAGTCGTCCGATTTCAAAAATTCTTTCTCCAATCGTTTTCTCGTATCTACCAGAAGAACCCTATTATTTTTGGTCATTTTACCTGTAAGGGGGCGGAAACTGGAGGGGGTTGAAATTTCAAAGATTCATATCTCCGCCATTTTTAAAAATATCGAAATAGGTCATAAGACTTTTTTCATATCCTAATTAATATAAAATTAATTCGCTTTTTTCGATTTGACCTTCATGGGTGGAACTGGAGGGAGTTGAAATTTCAAAAAATTTAATATCCGTCATTTTTGAAAATATTGTAACAGGTCTTTACACTTTTTTCATATTATTATAAAATTAATTTGTACAAAAATTTTTTTTATCCGACTTACGGGGATGACACTGGAGGGGTATGAAATATCAAAAAAAATTATATCCCCGCAATTTTTAAAATTATCGAAACAGGTCATTAGATTTTTTTCATGTTCTAATTTTTATAAAATTAATTCGCTAATTTTTACAGATTTTTAAAAAATTGAGAAAGGAAAATAATGGTGAAAAATCGTAAAAAATCGTAAAAAACGTAAAAAATCGTAAAAAACCGTAAAAAGTAAAAAAATCGTAAAAAACCGTAAGAAATTGTAAAAAATTGTAAGAATTGTAAAAAAACTTGTTAAAAGTCCAAAAATTTGGTAAATAATGTTAAATAATAGTAAAACATCATCAAAAATCTTAAAATACCGTGAAAACCCCTAATAAACCGTAACAATCCGAAAAGCTGGAAAAATCTCAAATGGAAAAAGGGATAATATCGGGAAAAATCATAAAAAATCGGAAACAAAAAACAAAAATCCCGACTGACAAAAGCAAAACTTTTTGTCATAACCAGATCCTCGCAACCATAGGACTGTATCCAAGTAGCTCAGCTACGGACAGACAGACAGTTTTATTGGACTTAGATGACTAAAAATAATAAAATTTGAAACCAGTTTATCGATTGTTGAAAACAAAAATCCTAAATTCGAAACCGTTCTTGAATTATCGTGACAGAAACACGGTTGCAGTTGACTTAGGTCATTGAAAATAGTAGGTTGGTGAGCTATTGTAACCAGCTATTGATTGCTGAAAACAGCGTTCCAGACGGACAGACAGACGCTACTTAATAAATGACTTTTGTGACAATCTTGACGTCAAAGATCAGGAAGGTAGAGAGGCCGCTGAAATTTTGTTAATTTTTTTAAATTCCTAACAAAAATTTGAACAATCTTGTTTTAGGAAAAATAATATTGAGCGGGACCCAATGGAATTAAAAACTTTCAAATAAACTATCAATCGACTAAAATTTTCAAGAACCTAGTTACTCTGCGAAAGAAGTTAAAATTGGGGTAATTTTTTATTGCAGAAATAAAAATTGACCGAGTATTCTTTCGAAAATCATTAAAAATATTTTATTGAAAAATTATCCATATTAGGAATTTTATACTACATAAACTTGAACTAGAAATATTTCCATAAAAAGGTTTAAACCTCGTGCTACATTAACTTGTTAGTTGAATTTTTATGTGCGCTTTTAAATAGAAAAACATAAATATAATTGTGTAATCTACATCTTTATGACAATGGTTTCATAAAACGAGAACAACATCAACTATAATGTGTCTCTCAGATTGGTATCTAAGATTTTTGTTCGGTCGTTAAATTAATTTATTTGTTAAACAAAAAATGATCCAAAATATCAAAATTTGCTTTTAACTACCAAATAACAACTTTTTAAAGATAAAAATTAACTTTATAATCGCTAAAATCTACTTATACTGTATAAAGGTTATTTTTAAAATATAACACACTTTTTAACGACTGAAAACTATTTTTTAATGAAAAAAATAATTCTCTATCAATTAAAACTACTTAGTAAGTGTAAAAAAAAAACTTTTTAATTAAAAACTACTTTCTCGCCACTAAAAACTACTTTCTATAGTTGGTAAAATTTTGCTTTCTAACCATTAAAATTAATAAAAAGTTATGTATTTTTTAATAACTGAAAAGTAAATTTTTAGAGACTAAAAAGTAATTCTAAAAAAGTGAATTTTTTAACCGTAGCTGTCGTTTTGTTAAAGGGGTAATACATTTTTTTTCTACCACACAAAAAAATATCCTTCAGTGTAAAAAAATTGTCAGTTACTTTATGTACCTATAACCGGAACTAACCAGTAAATAAAAAAATATTATTATTAGAATGCATTTTTTCCATATACCAGTAAATGACCCATTGTCGTGACACACCGTGTATGAAAAGTTAAAAATTAATTCTAATAACCGATTATTCTTACCTTGATATTTTTAATATTCCAAAATAAACTTATAGTATCACAAACGACCTAGAAACACTTATATATTTTGCAGCCGTCGCTGATGAGTATTTCAGGCGTCGGCTGCTAACGCAATGCGTCGTTTTATTAGCAACTTTATATCTCTATCTACATCTGCACAAACAGCATGTTAATGGGATTAGTATACTTTTATTAGTTAGAACAGGGACGCACTAAGTTTAGAACACTTTTTCGAAATGTTGAATCAATTAAAAATATCAAACCTAAATTAATACGAAATACATTTCTAAACTACGTAACCAGTATTGTTGTAACAACTTTTTTTTTCATAAAAATGTGAAGGCAACGTAATACATCATAACTAATAATATTTTAATATAGCAAAAAGTGCAATAAAAAGGTTTTTTAATTAACGTTTTAAAATCATTAGTTACATAAATATTCTGTAATTCTTTTTCTTTTAATTGAATGTATTAGTTTTTGTAAATAATGAACCGGTAAAAAAGTTTCATTTTTTATTGATATAGATTTATCTATAAATGTATCTATAGTAAGCTCCCCTGACTCTGTATTAATTTTGCGAATAATGATAAAATAAAAGACATGAAGATTTTTTCGTTTACTGACATGATATATAACTTTTCTTCTCATTTTTACTTTCCGAATCTACCTCCGAGAAGGGAAAGTATTGTGAACGAGCTAAAAAAATTTTTCGAGATAAAGATGGAAATATCCACTCTCGCTGTCTGTCTGTCTGTGTGTATTCTTCCACGATAGAGGCCACACGTTTAATCCGATTGATCTGAAATTTGGTATATGGTTTTGGGTTACCCAGTGTCACTATCATGTGAAAGTCCTTGAAAAACTCTTATTCAGAACAGTCAAAATTATTTCTCCAACTGTCACCTGTCAAAAATAAAAAATGTTGAAATTTGAAATTTTTGCAAAAATAGGCAAATAAAATGAAATTTTCGAAACTTAAAATTATTCGTTAAATTTTTGACTTTTCGGTTTTTGTAACATTTTTAAATTTATGAAATTTTAAATTGGAACTGAACTTTTTTCTAAATTTCTTAAAGTTTATGAAATTGTTGTTTTAAGCGAAAAAAATCACGAAAAATGGACAAACATCGCAAAAACCTAAACAAATGACAACACAATACTAAAACTTTTGCAACGTTTTTTAATTTATGAAATTTGAAATTTTGGTGACATTATTGGAATTGAGTTTTTTTCTAAATTTCTTAAAGTTTGTGAAATTGTTGCTTTAAGAAAAAATCACGTGAAATTGTTGATTAAAGTGGAAAAAAATCGCGAAAAATGGACAAACTTCGTAAAAATCCGAAAAAAAAATCTGAAAAAGTATTCGTGGATATGTCAGAAAAGTTTTGGAACGACACAAGCGATTTTTTACAGATATATCCAGTCAGTATTTTTAATATTTAGAGACAAGATCATTTTTTATTTTTTGTTTTATTTTACATTTTGATTGTTTATACAAAATATTAAAAATTTGGGTTGCAACCACTTCTTATTAAATTCAATATCGACCGTAATTCACGTAATCAAACCCAAATTTCTCTCTTTTTGTTTTCAAAAATTAGGAAACAGTAGAAAAAAAAACAGAAAAAATAGAAAAAATATGAAAATATAGGTAAAAATAGGAAAAATGCATAAAATGGAAAAAAGCATGAACAAATAGGAAAAAGAAAACAGAAAAATTTTAAAAAATAGGAAAAAATAGAAAACCAAAAAAATGGAGAAAAAGTAAAAAATAAACAAGAACTAGAAAAACATCGCAAAAAAAAATTAAAGAAAATCGTAAAAAGAGCAAAAAAATCACTAAAAATCGAAACAAAATTCTAAGAATCGCAAAAAAATCACAAAAAAAACACAAAAAAGCAAACAAAAATCAAAAAATAAGAAAAAATATTACAACAAATTGCAATTGCAAATAATTGAAAAAAATTAAACGGTAAAAAATCCTAAAAACAACCAAAGATCCGAAGAATTGTAACAATCTAAAAAATTTAAAAAAAAAATAAAAACTTCAAAGAACTGATATAAATCCAAAAAATCAAAGGAATAAGAAAAAATCAGAAAACAATAGAAATAGAAAAAACAGAATAAGAAAAAATGAGGAAAAATTAGTAAAAAATCAGTAAAACACGAAAAATCAGAATCAGAACAAAACATAAAAAAAATTGAATAACTGGTAAAAGTTGAAAAAATCAGAAAATATCGGAGAAAAATGAAAAACAAAATTTTAAAATCCGAGAAGAAAACACCGAAAAAAAACAGAGATCCTAAAGAAAATGAGATAGGTTCTATTGTTTTGTTCAAGAATAAAATCAAAAGAATTAAAACGTCTAAGCAGAATGGGGACAGATAATGTATACGTGATTTATATGAGCATTCAAACTTTATTTAAAAATTCAGAATTTATTACAAAACGATAAATAAATTAATTATTAACTGATATTTCAAGCCTGGGGTTGTTGTTGTTGTTGCTGTTGCATTTTTATTTCAGCAATTTCCATAATGGCGTCTCTAATTTTGCTCTTTTCAAGACCCAACCACTGAATTTTCTCCATCTGTTCAGTTACAAATTTCACTTTCCTGTTGAAATAGTCTTTTGCACTTTCGATATCCTAAAATAAACCAATCAATAACAATAAATACCAGAAATAAGTATTATTCATACCTTTTCTACATAATATCTTGTTCCAATGTCTATAATAACATTTTCTGTATCATGTAGTTTGCCAGGAACGTACATCTAATTAATAATTAAGGAAATATTCAAAAAAATATATATCTACCCAGATAGCATTTGATATTCTATGTATATATGTATTTTAATTACAAAGCATGTACATAAACTAGAAATATTGACTGTTGAGTTTAATTATTTAACCTCGCAGTCCTCAATTGACTGTTAATTGTTTATGGATTTATTTTTGATTGTGATTTTGAAAAGGCCAAATAAGTTTTTGTTACAATATAATAATTGTGTACGTGACATTATTTATTCAAACAAAAATATCACCTTTACATGTCAAAACATACGAAAATGTACAAATATATGAGAACTCAATTATCTTAAGGAATTAGTCCTGGAAAATTAAAAGTTAAAAGTAAGTTCTTAAGGAAAGCTGTATAAATCCAACATACATAGGTTAAATATTAACCACCAATAATTTCACATAGTTATTGTTTTTGTTTGACAATTTCTGTCCCATTTTTAACCTATTTTTCTTAAGATTTCTTAAATTTGAGTTTCAACTTTATAACTCTCAGATACATAGAATACTTAAAAAAAAGGATACAGATCCAGTTAAAGGAACCAAAATATCCTGACCCTCAGTTTCAGGAACAAGTTTCTCTAATGTTTCTCCTGATGTCTGGTATTTACCTTGTGCCATTTTCAATGAACCGATAGATTCTTGAAATAGATTCAGTTCCTATAAATTAGATTAAAATTTGAAACCATATGATCTTTTTCGGAATTATTTACCTGATCCAATTGCTGTTTTAAAGTTGATAATTGTTGAATATTAAGAGATGTTAAATCAATTTGTTGCATTCCCTTTTGCTCGGTTGCTGATATTTGAGCCATTTTCGTTTAAAAATATCAAGATTTTCTTTACAAATCGTAATTTAAGTAATCTAACCTCACTTCAACAAGTCAAATTATTCTTGTTTTTCTTCTAGTTTTTTATGTCAAATTTGCTTAGTTGTCTACTTTGTAATGCTTTTAAACCACCATGTAAATTTTAAAATTAGAATAAAAAGTAGATTATAATTGAAAAAGTGCAGAAATGTACAATTTCAAATTGTTACCTACATATAAACTATTTGGAGACGGGTGCATTCCAAAAAATTGTGTCATTTACCATGTAAGTAACAGGCCAAATGAAATATTCAAATAGTATTAAGAAATATTCCTTCATTTGCTTACTTAAAAGAGTAGTGGTTTTCTGAACATTTAAAAGTTAGTGAGAAACACAAATCTGGGGCTGTGTTTTTGTCGATAAATAATAGGAAGTGGAAGGCCAATAAATTCTTATAAAAGAAGAATTGTTGGCTGTACAATTAACCTTAAAAAGTAGAACTTTGACATTGATTTTTCTGTCAAATTAAAGATTAAATGGAAATTTGGAATTCATAAATATTAAAAAAAAATGTTAACATCCAGGGTTCTACCAGCTGTAAGGTTGTTAAAAAATACAGTGCCAAATTATATAAAACAAAGTATACGGAATCATGGAAGGTAAACAATTTTGAAATACCTGTTATGTAATTTTTTGCGCCCGATTAAAAAACCTTTTGTAGTTACAATTATCGTGTTGGAGCTCCGGAACCTTCAAAAACCGTACAATATGCCGCTGAAGGAATTTCAGCTGTTACATGGTGGTGGATTTTGTGGCATTTATGGACAGAACCTGGACACATCATAGTAAATTTGAGCATTATAAATCAAACCTTTTTTTAATTGTTTTTTTTATTATAGGGAGAATTTGAATATCCAGATCCATCGAAATGGACCAATGAAGAACTAGGTATAAAATAGAATGTACAGTAAATAGAATTTCTAGTAATAAAATCCAATTGTTAGTAAAAATGTACTATTTTAAAACCAAAATAACTTTATTTAGATACAAAAACAACGGTAAATAGAAAATTTGCAAATATGTAGTAAAAAAAATTATCTTGGGCACATAGCATGTCTTCCTCCATCTACTGGCACCGTTGCTCCGGTTATAAAACTCGCATCATCACTTGCCAAAAACGCAATCGTTTGAGCGACTTCTTCGGGTCGACCTGGCCTTCCTAGTGCATGAGTTTCTTGAGATCTCTTAATAAAAGCCTCGTATTGTTCTTGATTCATACCTCCTACAAAATTAATATTTTAAAAACATAAAATAGAGTGTTGCGAAAAAATATGAGTTCTGTTTGATGCGCTATTACAATGTGAGACTGATTTTATAAAATTAGACAGATTAAATGTATCTTTACATGGGTTAAATAATAATTCCCCAAAATGACACGTTAAAGGGGCTTAACGTAAACTTACTTATCGAGTTATAGGAAAATTTTATTAGTAAAGTGAACATTTAAAAAATCTTGGGGTTATATTTCACTCTGATCTATCTTTTTCTACGTTACTGGGTAGCCTTAAAATAATTATGTGGGAAGATTAGTTTGATTTCGTAAGTTTCTAAAGCTAATATTTTTTACCAACCTTAATTCGGGAATATTTTGTAAAAAAACCCAATTATATTTTGTAAGTAATAGAAAGTGCCACCTAGCGGAAATTTAGGATTAAAATATTTTTGAGCAATTTTTTAGGGCCGATTTTTTTATAGGAATTTGTTCCCCAAATTCTAGGACAAACGATATCTGAGATACGCAACTCTTAATTAATCACCCTGTATATACCATGGGTACCTAACATTTTTAATAAATTAACAAGAAGCAAAATGAATACTGATTGATCTAATAACAATAAAATAGTTCTTAATGTAAATTCTTTATAATAAAAAGTAAATTAAATACAAGCAGTATAATTCCTTTTAAAAAATTAACAAAAAGGTCTATTCTATTATTATTATTAGTTATAGATTATAAATTTATATACTATAGTTTTTCGATCATTTACTGAATTATATTACCAGGAATGTTTAAACTTAACGATGGCGTGGAATTGACACTGGTACAAGATGAGCCATTCTGTTTTGCCATTTTTGTTTTTTCTAAATCAAAAATCATATCCATACACGCTTCCAATAAATCATCTCTTTTATTAATCTTGCTGTCCATTTTTAATGTGCAAAACCAAAAAATACTATTTTATGATTTAATTCCCGAGTATAAATTAAAATATTGACATATTTAGTTGTGTCAAAACAAATTTATTGGATCAAGGTTTGCCAGTAATTCGCAAATCAAGATTTAAATTTTTTCTAAGTACTTACCCCTTTTATGTAAATTAGTGACCGTAACTCCTGGATTGACACAATTGACTCTGACTTGCTTGGGAGCCAAATCTAAAGCGGCGCATCTGGTGAATTGATCAACGGCTGCCTTGGACATACAGTAGGCCAAAACACCTGGGAAGGCCCGCATTCCATTTACACTACTTACATTTACAATGTTACCTTTCGATTTGATAAGGTGAGGGACAGCAAGTACAGAAAGTTGATAAACGGATCGAACATTAATGTTCATCATACGATCCAATTGATCTAGTGTTGTGTTTTCAATGCCACCTAGTTAAATTAAGAGTAGTATTAGGATTATACAAATATTTTTGTTTGATCCACTTAATTACCTGTTTCGATAATTCCAGCATTATTTACCAAAACGTCCAACCTTCCAAAATGCTCAATAGTTTTATCCAAGATAGCCTTAGTTTCGTTCTCATTAGTTAATTCTCCTGTTAAAAGCAATGGAATAGATTTAGTAGAACAGTCGCCAGCAACTTGTTTCAAATTGTCCATATTTCTTCCAGCTAATGCGAGAGTGGCTCCCAAACCGGCAAAATGCTTGGCAGTAGCTGCTCCTATACCCGAACTAGCGCCTGTTATTAAAATTACTTTACCAGCAAAAGCCATTTTTTTTAAATAATAAATTATTAAATGCTTAAAACTTGAATGATTAGGTACTAATTGTATAAGTGTACTAATATTTGTATCAGTACAAAACGTTTATGTTTATCTTATCAGTAGGTTTTGAAATTATAATGTATAAAATTGGTTAAAAAATTAAAAAAAAAACAAATTCTAAAAATAAACTACATCCGTCACAGGAGGTTAAGGTTACGTTAGTTAAAATTTCTAAATAATCTGTATGTAAATAGTTTTTAAAAATTTAGTAAAAATACCACGATCAATAAAAAAGGAACAAAATTAATAAAACCAATTTTGCTGATTTTAACTTCAGTGCTATTTCTTGGTTGGAATATTATTTTTTTTTATATTTTTAAAATCAAAATTAAAGAACCAACTTCAGATCATTCATTTCTTCTTCTTTTTACTAATAATATGATACCTTCAATGCTTCCAACCACTACTAGCGTCTAAGTACACAATCATAAATTTTAATTGCAAATTTTTGCGCACCTGTATTATTTCTGAATATTAATTAATTCTTTTGATATCGATTATATTAAACTAGTGAACGATATGTATTCTTTGCTTATAGAATATGAGTTTTCATCTGAAACTGTACTTTAATTTGTTGATAATTTAATAAATGTGGTTTAAGCTCAATTATTTTTATTATAGGTTTGTTCTACGAATAGAATTTAATATATATTAAAAAGTAAAATATTAAAAAAAAAAAAATTGACACCATTCCAATTGATTTTTTGATGTAATTAGATACAATTGACAAAAAAATTATATTTCAAAATACGTTCTATCTTTCTTTTTGTGGGTTTAAGGAAATTAAACTCAAATTAAAAGTTATATATTTGTTTTATTTAACACGAGGAACAAAAAAAAGTTTTAGAGACTTTTCTGTTTTTTTTTTTTGAAAATCTTAACTTGGTTCTTGAAATTCCTTCTCAAGTTTCTAGGATCAGTAGAACGTTGGCCCCAAAGGAGAAAAAAAGTTGCTCAGTAAAAATGTTGTTTCACAAAGAAAACTTGCTCCGAAAATACTTGTACCAAAAAAAAAAAATGTAGTCCAAAGAAAATTTTTGAGTGAAAACAGGAGAAATTTAGGTAAAAAAGGCAAATTTAAATAGCAAGGCCAAAAGTGTATTTTTTCGAGAGAAAATAGGAGAAATTTTTGAGTGAAAAAGGGGAAAAAAGTACAAAAAATGCAAATTAAAGAAAAAAACAAAAAAGTACCACTTCATCGAGAGAGAGAAAAGAGGGGAAATTAGGGTCCAAAAGATATAAATTCTTGACAAAAACAAAAAGGCAAAATACTGTTGGAGAGAAAAGAAGCCACAACTCATTAAAAAAAAGGATGTTATGAAACAAGCTTGCTGGGCAAAGGAGGAAATAATAATAAGTCGTCGAACAATACAGAAGAGATAATTGTCAATATAGAAGCCGAAATTGGAAACCTACCTACTGATGTCTAGGAAGAGGTACGAAGTGAATCTGCAAGAATTCTAAGAAAACCCAAACCACCACAAAGTAATATTTCAAGAGGTGAGAAGGCAGCAATAAGAAGTCTCAATGAGTATGAAAATAATATAATTTTTTCAGCAGACATAGGAAATGCAATAAACACCACCGGACTACAAAAACAAGTTGGTTGATCAAGACACTTACAGAAAATTACCGAAAGATCCAACAGAGAAGATCTTAAGAAAAACTACTAAACTGACAAAACAATCGTCATTAAGAAGAAAATATTTACTACTCAAAAGCTCTACCATGGACTACCAAACCATATCGAATTAAGTTTAATAGGCCCTTTGTATATATTTAAATTATTCCTATAGGTACTTTTAAATATATCCAATAATCTTTTATTTGGTACACTTTTAAATAATTTCAACTTATCTACAGTAAATTTACGAATATCCTGAAAAACATTTTTCTGTATCCGTAATTCAAATGAGTAAACCTAGTTTGTACAGATCTTCTAATTTGTCCAACATACTTTTCAGAACAATTTATTTCGTAGAATCCACTTTTTTCCAAATAACTTGTTTTATCTTTTGGGTTATTGTTTGATATATTTTTTAAAGTATTGTTTGATTGAAAAACTACTCTCAGGCCTGATTTGTGAGAAATCGTTTTTAACCCTTCGAGTGAGGTATGGTAGAGAAACAAACTTTTCAGTTTGTCTGTCATGTTGGAAAAAAGTGGTATCGTTTTGGTTTTTCTTATTATTATTATTATAATTAACTTAACTACTAAACTACCAAAAATATTATATAAACAAGACCCAAATTAAACGTAATATTCCTAATAATCTAAATATCCAAATACACATGCGCCCTTACAAAATTAATGGTTGCAAAATTCATCAGCGGAATACATCATGGATAAATGGATAAACTAAAAAATCGACCGGTTAAGCATATTTATATTTCACAAAAATGCAAATTGATGGATTTATTTATTTTGCCGCCCACTGCTTTGAAAATATGAATACGCCTTCGTATTATCGATTTTCATTGTTAAGTTAAAATCATTATTCGATAGAAAGTGATTTTACCGCTATATATTTCTTTTAAACAATTTGAAATTCATGTCACATGAATCAGTGAAATTTTTACTCTTTCAGTATTGACATTCGATGTTATTTTTGGATCATTATTATGATTAAATGGTTTTGTTTTAGAAAATGAAAGTACAGTAGTTTCCTTATATTTTATACTATACGTGAATGTAAAGAAGTTATAGACTGAGAGCCCACTGTAAAAAATTCCGTAAGCAAAAGAAGATGCACCAAACCGGATGGGATCATATAAAAGAATCTGGCATCTGGACACCTATATCCAAGGTTCACGGAAGTGGGTGAAAATATTATTTGAATTTTTTCGGCCCTTCCATGGAAAGAAGCAATGCAGCAAGCCCCACCAGGAGGGTGGGTAAGGATCTTTTAAAGACTCTATGCAATTGCTACATCGTACATGGAACTCGCAACCGGAAGTGGTCAAAACCCTTAGGGAAGAAGATGCAGAAATGGGTCACAAAAATGTCATTTGCTGTATCGCGACTGACGCACTTGAAAAAATAATAAAAATTGCCACATACAACACACGTTATGCGAATGACATCCTTTTTGTATACCGTGATCTCTACCAATAGAATTTACCGAAAATTTTATAATTCATGATGGGCATCCATAAGGTCATTACTATGATGACCTGATATTTGTGGGAATCAGAAAGAATAAGCTTCAGATGTCACTATTATATTTTATATGCGCCAGAAACAGTAATCGTTGTTTCAAGTGAAAATTGAAGAAGATATCTTCTATTAAGTCCAACAAGTAGCTTTAAGTAGTTGTATTATGGTTATTTCTGACTAAGGTGTTGAAAATACTTGTTTAGTCCATACATCAATGTATAGTTCTTAGGTAAATGAAATAGGAAGGTCATTTTGTGTTGTTTAGTGATTCTAAGAGTTCTTCATGGTCAATTCTATCTGTTATAATGTTATTATTGGTTGCTAAAAATGTGACTGTATGTGTTTGATGTTTACCTTGTAACGAAGTTAGTTAATTCCGGCAAATTCTGACCAAATTCTTAAATCCACTGATGCAATATTCAATTGAAATATAAAATTCACATTTGAATCGTATTTTTATAGCGATATAATTAATACGTTTATCCTTGGGTATCAGCTAATATAGATCAGACAACCTCCCATCAGATTTAATAGAAACAAAAGGATTTGGAATAGATTCTTCCAAGGACGAATCTGATGTTGATAAACTCTTATTGATGAATTGTTCTAACGGTATTGGAATCGTGAAACCATCGCTCAAAATATGTTCAGATGTAGGTATAGCAAAATCGTGGTATGAATATTACTCACACTGAAATTAATGTGGGTCCAATGACTAGTATCACTGATTCACAAGATGAAGTATCGCTTGGACATAATACAATGTTCTCAGACAGTGATATGATCATAGTTTTTAGTAGAGATTTGTAGATGAGGTTACATATGTAAGAGGCCATATTTATTATTGTGTTTCGTTTTCCAGAGTCGATTACATGTTTTAAAAAGCAATACTTAAGGTGATTACAGCACTCGTCTTATTTTTTGATCCAAAATATTTCTAAAACTACTGATTGAAAATAAATGAAATTTTAGGACAATAAATAAAAACAGACTGTCGATGGACTCAATGAAAAAACAGAATAAAATACCTAAGCGTTTCTGAGAAAAAGAATAAAGGGGCACTAAATATTAAAATTTTTAAAAACCCATCCTTGACTCTTAAGATAATTATATTTTAAATATGGTCCCAAAATCTTATTCCTCTGTGACTACTTATTGTTTTATTCATATAATTCCATATAAGTATTATATTTTTTATTGACAAACTGTTTTAGCACAAAAGAATAATTTCTATATTTTACAAAATATTATTCGCGGACTTTATGATATAATTTATCTTAATACACCGGCCGGTTGTAATACCATATTTCTTCGGTGAAATAGCTAAAGGTAAGATGGGAAGGAAAAAAAGGAAATCAATTTCACTTTTCACAAAAATTAACAACCGATATACAATAATGTGCTCTCTACGACGTACAAGCTAATTCTGCTATTATGGACTTTTTTGAAAATTTAAAAATAGGCAACACTAAATACTCGCAGAATGTATTATATTTAATTTATTATTACAAATACGCCAAAACACAAACCAAAATGTCCAATATGGATATGGTATATGGATGTCCTATATGTATGTATGTTTGTCCATGACAATTTACCATATGGATGTTCGTAATAAACACTGACTTTATGTCCATGATGGATGTCATATGGATATCCTAAAATGTGTTCAATGGACAAAGCTGTGTTATAAGGGCGGAGGGGTAAATATTTCAAATTTATATTGCATCTGGTGGCCAAAAATGGGATTTTCTGCATCGTAATGGTGTACGGGTTAAGAGAGATGGCAAAAAAAGGGGCGGCTTGGACCGTCGCTAAAAGATGAAGGATTTAAAATTTGAGCATTTTTATACTCACATCTTGTTAATTGGTTTATAAACTAACAAAAATCTCTTTCACCCTCGCCTCCAAAGTGACGTCTTTTTCGTCACGATCATGCAGTATTCGATCCAGGTCTCATACCTAAACAATAATTGAATTTGAATTAAGAAGAAATATAAGTAACTTTCGAAATCGATTGACTATGATAATTAGTTCCAAAATGATCACCATCTCCCGGAGTATTAAATTGATAAACGGCGGGATAAAAATTAATTTTCTAATTACCTCAAAATATACAGAGCAAAAAATAGACATTTTGAAATTAATATAAAAGTTCCTTATTTTAATTGAAGTCAAAAAAAACTTTAATATACAGGGCTTTTCCAGATGAGGTAACGAACCAATTTGAAAATTTGGTGGGATGCATAAATGGATATGATCTATTAATCTAAAATATTTTCAACAATGCGGCGTTGCCGCTTCTACCAGATAGTAGTAGTATCCTTGATTTGTCAAATGAAACACCCTGTAAAGAATATCGTTTTATGAACTCAATAACTTTTTCGACAAATTTATTTAATACTTTCCTATACCTTTCTGTGACCATTTGTTTCAATTTTTTTTGACCTTTAAAAAACGCTGTTAATTTTTTTTATATAGTGCAGATTCTGATTTCCAATAATTAAAATAAGATTACGTTAGATACTTACCTACTAGAAACTTAAATTTGAATCCACTTAAATTTTATTGTTCTATTTTTTATTAAACGAAACACCTTGTATAATCCACATATGTAATAAAATGTAGCTCGAAGCCCAGTTAACGATATTCTTGCGGCTTTTTACCATCACCCATCGTCGAAGACCATCAGTGTCAGAGTCAGATACCTAGATCTTCTTTATGGTTTTCTGGTCAGTCAGCGCTGGCATTTCGGCATCACTTCTTCCTTCCTTCTACATACTTTTTTTTTCTTATCCGGCTGACTCGAATTTGAAATTTATTAAAAATGTATTATTTATTTTTGATAGTTTGTTGTGGTATTAGTTTTGTGCGATGTGAAAATGATTTAATTCGAAAAGTAGGTAATTATTTTTGTAGTATTAACACTTTGACTGCCATGTATATACCTCAAATGGGTTTTTATAATATAAACAAGATATTTGAAATTGAACGACAAATTATTATTTTTAATTATATCGATATAACATTACTGTAGCTTAATTATATTTTACATATTTTTTTGTATATAATTTATAAAAATAAATTAAGATACACCCGGTATATCATCAGGTATTTAATTACTTGTACAACAATTTGCTTCTAGACTTAAGTACATTTTATCGAGTAAGTATTTCAGGACAACTTTTTGTAAGCATATTTTCTTAACACTCGAGTTACAAGTTTGAAACAATATCAAAAGATGAACAATAAAAGAAATCAAATAGCCGTGACCTTGATGAAATCATGTTACAGTGGCATAGAAAAAGATTTTTCGACAATAATCTAAAAATATCTTAAAATGAAACATAAATTATATATTAGAGGGTATATTAAAGTAATAAAACATCGTTGAACGATATGCGTAATAAATATTTTATGAAAATAGGTTTCGTACTTATTATACAGTAATAAATAATATTTCATATTAATTGTAGATATTTTCAACTAGAAAATATTGAAATAATAATTCCCTGGTAAAAGATTATCTTTCCTATATCCTGTAGAACTTTTCCTCAATTGGGCTGGGTTCAGGGGCCTTAAAAAAATATTATAAAAACTTCTGCTCTCTATTCACTTTTAAACTTGATTAGCCTCCTTAAAGATTCGCTCTACCTTTCTTTGTTCCTTATTTCTTGCGTCCTCGTTTCTTTTTTCTAAATAATATTGCTGTTTTTATATGCATACCGTATACATAATATACTCTAACAAAATCCAGCTTCCAATTCCCTTCACCCAATATTCATATAATTGTTTGATAATTTAATTGTATATTATGTACCAAGGGTCTAAAGAAACACTTTAGTCACGTGGTACATACGATATTTTTTTCACCTCAGGGACTAAAACTCTGAAATTCATACGGTAATTATGTAAAAAGAAAAATTCACACATTATCACGTAAATCAAGTAAGTATACACTAAATGTAAAATTGAAACAAACAAAACTATTTTCGGGAAAATTAAAAAATTATTCGCTTATAAACGAGGTCTTGTCATATTACCTCTAAGTAAAATAATTTGCTATGGTTTCTATTGTTTTTGTTATTCGAGGGACTAAACATTTTTTACACCGCGGGGAGTGGAACTAGTACATTAGTCCCGCATTTGCCTAACTAAACTGCCATTTTTACACCCTTGGGACTAAACTTTTTTACTCCAGTTTTTTGATTCCAAGGGACTAGCATTCTTTTCTCGGAATTATATTATTCATTAAAAACCACGAAAAATCTAAAAATCTAAAATGGGACAAAGTCTCAATCTTCTGTCCAATATAATTCATAATATCCAGCGGCCTTTTTTTAATTTTTCTCGATTTTTTTAGAAATCTTAAAATTTTCAAATATGTAATTAATCTATTTTTATATTTTTAAGGTAAATAATTATTTGAATTTTAAGGGACCTTGGGCCTCAGGGTGTAAACAATAGCGTATATATCACAGGACTAAAGTGTCTTTTAATCCCTCAGGTAATTGTTTCGCTCGCTACGCTTTACTCTCGGGATTTAAAGATGCACTTTAGTCAGTTGGTATATGTGCGGTTTTTATTATCATAAGCCACAAAATATATTTAATAAATTGCTGTTATACTTTATTTTATTTCAATACAATAGTTGTTTATTTTTTGAAATTCTAATTTTTTTATATACACGGCTACAGTAGTATCTTCTGCAAACCCACTAGGATTGTCATCAAAAAGAAAAGATCACATGATTGTCATACCAAAACATTGCATAACCAAAAAATAAAATTAATGACATAAAAATGATGTCAAACTTGAGTTTAATAACATAATAATTTTTTATTTTTTTACATAATAATTGTATTTCTTAAAAATTACAAATTTAGTTAAACAAAATTGTTTTTTGTCTTTATGCTAGGCGGGCCATAAACTGTTGCGGGCCAAAAAGGTCACTTTATGAACGAGCATAAATTATGCCTTTTGATTTGATTTTTTTAAATTAACTATTAAAGGACCGATTTTTTTGGCGTTTAGAAAATAAATTATTTGATTCGAATTATAATAGACTTTGGCCTCTGTAGGAAATGGAAAAACATTAAGTACGTTGTATGTGAAATATTTTGATAATGAAAATTTATTCATTTGAGTAGAGGTACTTTTAATTAGAAAAATACTACAATAATGTAATTTAAGATTTTATTTTTTCAACAATTTGGCAACATGTTTCAGCCATTCGATGGCCATCATCAAACAGAATTGCAGTGTGCTTGCTTAACTGCAATTCTGCCTGATGATGGCCATCGAATGGCCGAAATATGTTGCCCATTGTTGAAAAAATAAAATCTTAAATTACATTATTGTGGTATGACTTTGAGTTTCATTTTTCTTTAAATAATTTCACCATATTTGAATATGGATAATCTCTTGTTTAAAAAAAAAAAAAAAATTGAAAATAATCTTAGAACACGCCTATGCAATCAGTAATACTGTTAACTTTCGGTCTGTGCCAAGTTTTTCTATTGTTTTGAAAGTTGTTATAAAAAGACCTTAAGCTTTATTAGGTATATTTATAAAATTTTAAAAAACTGTATTTTGTCATAAATACACTGTAGTAGATTATAAAATAATCCTGTTGTTTTTATTAATAGATAGGAGTTTTTTTGCAATACATAATAATTGGTAACCCGCCACTGTCTAAATACATGGAGTAACGAACTTAGTTAAAGTAATTTCAGTACCCAAAATCAAAAACAAGTTTTTTTAGTAAAAATAATTATTATTTCGCAACACGCGATGTACAGAAAAAGAAAATAACAGTATTTAATGATACTAACTAGCAAAAAAAAAACTAATAAGCATCTGAGTGTTTTTTAAATTAAAAAATAAATATAAATTTAGTAGTTCTTCTATATACAGATGATATATGATATGATCTCCGTTTTTAAAATGAAATAAATAATTATCATATTGTAGCCTATACAAAGTAAATTATTTTGAATATTAACCCAGTTGTTTAAATTGTTTCGAAATGTACTTAATAACTCTGACACGATTTTTTTATAATTATTGCGCACATTTATATTTCCAGGAAAACAGATATTATTACAAAAACCCAACAATAAATCTAAAACGAAGTATTAGTACCAATGAACCAAATCTACCATCAAAAAACTACAAAAACTACCAAAAACCGTTCACGGTTTATAAAAACACTATAATCCGGGGACCGATCAAAGGCGTGGAGGATACAATTTCCAACTTGGTGACTGAAAATGTTGTGGAAACTAAACCAATCGTTATTAGAAATAATGCTGCTAGCCACCAACACATTTTAAATAAACCACAAAAAGCGAATGTTTTTGATTGGTTCTTAGGTTTGGTTGGAATAAAACAACCTGATCCAGATGCACCAATTGCCGAAGCCATAAAAAATTGTCCCCGTTGTAGTAAGTATAACAAACACTAAAAATTAAATTTTATTAAATATCATAAAATTGTTCAATCAAATATTCAGGGTTTTACAAAAATTAGCATATCTGTAATATGAAAACAAATCCCCATTTAGAGCTATTCCCCCAGTGGGTCGGCTAGAAATACCGAAAAACGTATTTTTAATATAAAATTAACAATTTTCAAAATAGGCTTTTGAACTTTTTTATGCTAAAAGTGCGTTTTAAGGATTACCTAACAACATTAAAATATAAACAAAAAAACTCAATATGATCTAGAAAAATAATTTTCATGTGCCGGCATTTTAAGCATTGTGAGTTTACTTTTAGTCTAATTAAAAAAAAGTTCAAGCACTATGTAGATAATTAATATCACTTGAATTTGTATTGAAAAAAAATCATTTTTTCAATTATTTTCCAATATATATCAAGAATAAAAAAAAAAATTAGAAAAATTGGAGAGCCCTAATTTTAAACAATTTACTTTCATTTTTTGTAAATGTTTATAATACAAATTGTAGAACTATGTATTATTTATAAAATAAAAAAAAGGAAAATTTTAAATTCATGCAATAATAAGTGCTTTGCGTTTAAAATAAGAATCACGAAATGATCATTTTTAAAACCAAATAATTTTTTTTTCTGGATCATGTTGAGGTTATTTGTTCATATTTTAATGTAGTCAGGTAGTACTTAAAAGAAACTTTCAATATAAAAAAAATCAAATACCAATTTTTAGAATTGTGAATTTTATATTAAAAAATATCGAAGCTTACATTTATCTAGAATCTTTCGTTAATGATAACTGTTGGTAGGGCTCCGAATATTTCTTGATTCAAAGATGACCAGAAATGAAGTTATTCTTCAGAAAATTCCAAAATGTTTTAAATTAAGCGCAATTGAAGTGGGTCGAACTAAAAATGCACGTCATTACTTCAGTCAAATGTAATCTGTTATTTTATGACGTCATAAACCATGTAGTAATAAAGATGAAATCATCAAACGAGTCGAGAAGCACCATTGGACACTATTTTATGACCAATTTCAGCATAATCAAAAGTTCCACCATAACAATACTGGGAGTGGATCTAGTTAATTGCTGTGGTTGTTCCCAATTGGAGTAGCAGGGGTAGTCCGAGTTTCAGTGGCAGTCTCTCTACCTTTAGAGGCAGGTCAAGCTGCAGGAACAATTATGTATCGGTACATTAAATCAAATATTTTTTTTATCAAATTAAATAATCGCTGAAACACCCAGTAGAAAAATTACAAGAATTGAGGCCAAATATTATTGGAACAAAGTTTGTTAATTTGCTAACAACAAAAAAAAATAAATTATCATTAAGTAACTTATACTACGGATTTATGGGATTACAAAAAAATCATAATATGTCGCAATTTGAAAAACATATCAAATTGAATTTTGTCGCTTGAACACGTTTAGCAACTAAGCAAAAATTTGGCCGAACGTTCAAAAGTTACATTTTTCTGGCAGAACACAGCCAATCGAAAGACCGGTGACAGCGCAAAAACCAATCAGAAAGATGGTACTTCACTGTCGTATTTTTGGTACGATATAGCTGGGCGCCACCCTGGATGTCGCGACGGGGTCAGAAAGGACGCGGTGACCAAAAAAAAAGGCAGTGGTGATCAAGGCAGCGCTCTCGTGGGCCGGCGATATAAATGCCCAGCTCGAATGTGGCGAATTTTGATTTTTTTTTATTAGTCACGGATAAAATAGCGTGAGTTCAGTTAAAATTCTTAGTAAGAAAACAAAAGTAAAAAAAAATTCTATCGGTCGATTTCTGCTGACACAGAAATTTTCAAAAAGAAAAAAAAGAAACTGTGGTCGCCGGGTAAATCTTTTACAATTAACGAAAGGATTGGCATATTTTGTTTTTTTTTTTTGTTTGCAAGTTTACATCCTTAATAGGGGGAGAAATATCTGGTTTTTTGCGTCCTTATTAAAAGGAAAAAATAGGGGTAATTGCCTCCCCTAAACATAGTTAAAATAAAAGGGACAAAGTTAGGTTGTTCACATTTTGTAAAGTTTTCTCTTTTGGAGTTTTTTTTGAGGTTAAAGCTTTGTTTTTGTGTGTTAAAGTTCTTGTGTTTTTTTAAGATATATACTTTATATAATATAAATTTTGTCAAAGAAAAAAATAGTCGTCAATTTTTGTAGAGTGCATTTTGTTAATATTTTTTTTTATTATTTCTTACACGTACTATTTTTTTAATAAATCACGCTTAAAATATTATTGGCGCGTTTTAATTTTTCCGTCCAAGGGGGGGTTGTCAGGGGAAAGTATAAATAAATAGTTAGCTATTTAAAGAGATCAAAAAGTCAATATTGAGTAATATTGATACCCTCCCGAACCCCAAATCCTGTGTATAGGGTAAAGACTCTCTGTAACACCTCGAGAGCACGAACTACCCTTTCGTTCTTAGCCGATTCTTTTTATCACCATTAAGAATTATTAATAAATCGTCATTTTTAGAGTGTGGACAATCCTTTAAAAATGTGAGAATCGTAGGTGGAATCGAAACTATGATAAACGAGTACCCATGGATGACTGCGTTATTATACAACAATAGATTTTATTGCGGAGCATCTCTTATCAATAATCGGTTTTGTATAACAGCAGGCCATTGCGTTAATGGGTAGTAAATTAAAATAACATTTTTCTTAATTTAAATAAAATTATTTTTCTCTTCTTGCAGATTTAGTAAAGATAAAATAGCAGCAGTATTTTTAGATCACGATAGATCTAATTCCTTTGAAACTAATACGATTTCAAGAAAAATTAAAAATATTTATCGACATAGGAGTTATGGTAGCGGTGGTAGTTATAACAATGATATAGCTCTTATTGAATTAGACCAAGAGGTACCATTAACGGGAATGTTAAGACCAGTCTGTTTACCACCAACTGGAAAAAGTTTTACTGGATTACAAGGTAAAATTAACTATCTAGTTAATCTGTTTATTATTTGAACAAATATTTCAATATTACACATACTTTTGTCATAAAATCGTTGATACAGAACCCTTTTTTCATGCGTGAAATTGCACTTAAATTATTGTTAATGATAAACAATTTGAATTTTTTAGGTATTGTTACAGGATGGGGTGCAACAAAAGAAAGTGGTCAAACTTCTCACAAATTACGAGAAGTTAAAGTTCCTATAATGTCGAATTTCGATTGCCAAAAAACAGGATACGGAAACAGGATAACAGAAAATATGATCTGTGCAGGATATTCCGGAGGTTTAAAGGACTCCTGTCAGGTAATTTTAATTAAAATAAACATAACATTTTAAGCAATATATCATTTATTTGTATAGGGTGATAGTGGGGGACCGCTTCATACTAAAAACGGATCAATACATCAAATTGTGGGTAAGTTTGTGATTTATTGCTAAAAAATATCACTTAAGTGATGTTAAAATTTTTTAGGGATAGTTTCTTGGGGCGAAGGATGTGCAAAACCGAATTTTCCTGGTGTGTATACTCGAGTAAATCGATATATTTCATGGATTAAAAGCAATACAAAAGACGCTTGTTACTGTAATATTTAGGTCAAATTAAATATTATATATTTATTTTAATTTAACCGTTTGTTTATTTTTCCACTAACCAGTATGTTTTCATATTACCCTTTCCCTAAAAAAAGTTAAAAATTAATCTAATCTAAAACACATGAAAATTTGTTTACTAACTTTAACTTTAACAAGTCCTCGGCTTTGTATTTTGTATTTATTTTTAGGTAACAGTTCTTTTATCGACTCAGAAATGTTTATTTTACCAGGCTGAAAAAAATACAAGTAAGAAAGTGACGCTAATTTAAAAAAAAAAAATGATAAAAACCTCACTAATAGATTGCATTCTTGAAGCAGTATTAACAGTATCACCGAAAAAGCAATATCTAGGAACTTTTATTCCCACCACTCCTGCGACAGCCGAACCAGAATGAATCCCTAAAAAGAATTACAAAAATTATAAAAATATACAGTAAATGTACTTACGGACTAAAATTTTGAGGGGGTGTTGGGGGTATGTATCAGGCTAAAACCGAGTTTTCGAATCTGAGGGGGTGCGGTAAGGTACAGAAATATCACTCTGGAAATTCCAAAACTGTAGGAAGGACAAAATTAGGATTTTTCCTGGGTAAGTTGATTGGATTTTAGAGAGGACTAAATAAGTTTACCAGAGGGGTAGAAATATTTTTTTGTTACACTTCAGTAGTTATATTTATCAGTCTCAAGTTGTATTTTTCCTAATGGATTTTAAAATTGTCAAAAGTATGTACGGAAATGAGCTTTTGGCGCTTAATAATTTTAAATTTAAAAAAGAAAAGACTTTAAAAAGTGGTGAAACATTTTGGCGTTATGAAGAATAATTTTTTTTAAAGAATAGAAGTTCACTAATTTATTGCAATCTGTGTGTATTTGAAGAACCCTTTTGGTCGGTGGCACATTTACCGGTACCATTCTCTGCTCATGTATATTTGGTGGCACATTTTACTCCGCCCCCCTTGTCAATATCGGGGTAAGTTTGTTTTTATTTTTTATCTTCGTTGCTATCGCCCGTATATTTAAATCCAAGAGGTCAATTTGGTTGTATCTTCCCGCACCCCATCGAATATGAAAACCCGGTTTTAGTCTGAGGTCATGCCCCTAAACACCCCCTAAAAATTTTAGCCCGTAAGTATTTTTTTTAAGTAAATGGGATTTTCATTTACTGTAGTATTAGCACTGTAGTTATATAGTGTTTGAAGTACGCGGAATTAAAGTAAAATTGGTGCAAAAAAGTACTTTATGTCTAAAGATCATTTTAGGACTTACCAATACCTATAAGAGGCTTCAATGAAATTTGTATACTATTATTTATTGAAAAATGAAGAGGCGCGAAACCTTTATCTCGAAATTGGAGTTATTATACGGGAGCTCGGTTCAGCTGAAATATATTCAATTATCTGCAATTTCCGGCGCCCTCAACTTAGTTATTTTAAATGCAACATTCTATTGGAATCTACGATTAATTGCATTACAATTTTATATAAGATAACTCCGAAATTTGCGCCAGATTCAGCTCTCCACAAAAAATTAGAGATTGTACATAGGTCTCTAAATATTAGTAAACTTTTCAAAACATTCTCGAAATCATTTTCCAAAGGTTCACAAAAATCGGTACCAAAATTCGCTTTTTCGAAAATTCTGTAATATTTTTTTTCAATGTCAACCACTTTTTTTTCTTCACGTCAAAAGTAAAGATCACATCTTTATATCTAAAATAAATAGTCGACGAAATATAGCACACAAAAAGCCTGAAGTTAAAATTTTTTTGCAGTAAAACGTGAACTAGTCTAGAAAGTTTTTGACCACTTTTGGTTAAGTACTTTTTGAAATTGCATTGTTGCATCTAAAAGTGCATTCTTAAAAGTACATCTTTTCAGGTGATCAAGGGAAAATGCATATTTTCGACGAAAATCACCCGAATCACGAGAATTTTATTATTCGGGTTTTTTTTTTTTGACTCACAAAATCATAATAAATCTACCGAAACTCATTATCCGGGAGTTTTGTAAGTCGCCCGTTCGGAATCTGACATCGGCAACCTTCTCCCGTGTAGCTTGTGCTCCAGAAGACCTGATTAATGACGTCATCTCCGGTAATCTCAACATATGAGAAAGAGGATACAGAAAATATGAGAATGGTTATATTAGATATACAGAACCTTCAGATTATGCTAAAATGCAAATATGTTTCTTAATGTGAAGGCTAGAAAATTATTTACCCATTATCGGGGGGTTTCTGCTTCCACTATCGTTACAGAGTATCAGCTATGGGCTTCGAATTGGAGGCAGAAAATAGTTTAAAAGTGTTCAGTTATGTGACTTCTATAACTACAGTTTGTAATAATGACCTTTATACAAATATCAATATTTTACTTAAACCCTCCCCACTTTAATGCGCTTAAAAATTTGTCCAAGAGCAAGTATATCAGAAGAGAGTCTGATGGGCTTATCCCTTTTAAATATACATCACGTGATAATCCCTGATGTATCGATTTTATAAAACGAATATAAAACTTCCTTTCAGTTTGTAATTGAGTTTTGTGTTATTTTTTTTATTTTATTAAAAAATATTCCTATACATTGTACTTGTTTCACGGGTAAAATTGCCTTGTACTTGACCCCCTCCGAAATCTTGGGCTGCGCCCGCGCCTGGCCTGATGATGGCAGTTTGCCGAAACTAGTTGCCAGTTTCCCTACCAACTTATTTTGGAATTTATTATGTGGTACTTGACATAGAAATTTATTACCTCAGATACTAAATTAATTAAATTTTCAAAAAGGGCGCGTGATTTTATTTTAGTGCGACTACTTTTTATTAATATTTGTCTTTCTTACCAATTTTGACGTCAATTACAGAAGATTTAGTACTTATTTTCTTAATTTCGGTCAACATGGTTAAAGCCAGATCAGCGATATTTTGGGCATGCAGTGGTGTTCGTTCAGGGGCTCCACTAGCAACCATATATATTTGCCCGACAGTTTCAACCTTAAAATAAATATAGAAGAAAATTTAAAAAATTGAAAATACGAAAAAGTAAGGCAAATAGGAAAAAAGGGAAATTAGGGAAAAATAAGAAAAAACAGGGAGAAATACGGAAAAGTAGTGAAAAATTTGTAAAAAAATGAAAAAACCGGGAAAAATATGGAAAATATGAAAAATAAGGAGAAATAGTAAAAAATAGCTAAAAATATGGAAACTTATGAAAAAAAGCTATAATCACCAGGAAAAATAGTGAAAAATAGGAGAAAATGAGAAGAAATAGGAAAAAAAGTGAAAATAGAAATTAGATTTAAAAATATAAAAAACCAATAAGACAGCGACATACTCGATTCCTTTTTTTTTCTTTCGAAAAATCATCATGTCTTATTTTGAAGAAAATATCGCAAATTTTACAAACACTATATCTATAAAAATCTTTTAAAAAAATCCATGCAGTGATGCAATAAAATATAGGGTGTTGCATTTGAAAAAGTCAAGTTATTGTCATTTGTAATTTTTCATTTTCAAAAAATCGTAGAAGGCGATGGAACATTGACTCAGAGATCATCTACATTTCAAAAGATGCCCTAAAGCTTGAGGAAAAAAGTTGGTTAAGTTATCAATTTTTCTGTTGGTCTCTGCACAACGTTATTTTTACACTTAAATTGACACGAGTCAAGAACTATTGCAGAATCGACAATTTAGTTACAAATCCTAAAATGTAACAAAAATTGGGGGTTGTCATAAAAAAAAAACAGAACTTAGTGGTTATCTTATTTTGGGATGTCACGTATATAAATAAAATAATTTTAGAATGTGCCTCATTGTCGAACGTATCGTTTAAAAAAACAAGCAAGTTAGATAACTTGGATAGACAAAAAGTTATGGAGCATGCACGAACACTTGAGTCACCCTGTATATTCTTTTGGAAATAATAATGAACAACGGAAAGTAAAATGATATAATAGCTTTAATTGGCGATTTACTCAATTTGGTTCAAGTTTCACAAAAATCGCCAATAAGTTATTTTATTCCGACTTGTTCAGCGCCGACCTGTCCCAGAAAAGGTCAATTAAATTTAATTTTTTCATATAAAAGTAACTATACTTTGTACACGTGAAATTTATCCATCAATGAATCGAAACAGGAAAAAACTGTATTCATAGTTGAAACAACGACCATAGTTTCTTTAACAGTTTTTGAAGTCAATCCGACTAGTTCACAAAACAGGATGCTCACTCCTTCGAACGCCTAAAAAAAAAAATAAGTATATATACAGTGTTTCTTTTATTTTATTAATTTACATACCTCACAAGTAGTTTGAGATGATTTTGTAGATCTTAATCTATCAGCGACCGTTTTTGGCATCATAGAATACAATAGTTCGTCCCCTCTACGTTTCCACGATTCCAATAGTCGATAATTTTTATCTAATTCGTCGGATCTTTGTTCGGCTTTATCAAACACAACTTCAAGTCTAAAAAAAAAACTAATTTATATCGATCTAAAAAATGATAAAAAATGTACTTTGAATTGTGCTGCCATCCAGCTAAAACTAGCTCTTTACTTAATCCATGAGGATTTAAGTCGTTCAAATAAAGCGCTTGGTCTGTTAAATCATCCAAATCATTTAGGCTAAAATCAATATTAGTTTAATAAATCATAGCAAAGAAATTAAACTAATACATACACAGGACTACATAAATAAATAATAGCGTTGATATCCTTTAAGTACTTCATTTGTCCTTTCAATAAAATATTTTTCATTTCTTGAGGTGAAGAAGCTGAAGCCTCATTATTTTCTTTTTCATTCTTTATATCATTAAAATTTTCTATTCCTCTGTTACATTCCATTTCAAACATTACAGACTGTAGATTTAAAGTCTTAAAAAAAATCTATTAAAACTAGACTTAAAAACGATTCAATCTTACATTTTTCCAAGTGAAAGAAATGCCTTTTGGTCTTCTCAATCGGAAATAGTTTGTGATTGATTTATCAAAAAAACTTTCTTTGCCTCTCCATACTTCGAGAAATTTTTTCCCACAAGCAATCACATTCATATCCTCGTCAATAATCAAACAAAAAGGAAATAATTCTTGAAGAATTTCGCTGGAAAACGGCGTTAAAATTCCACTCCTATGAAACGAATCTTTGCGCGAGTTGTGCAGCATCTAAAAATATAAATGCTATGTAACAAATTAATGATCGTATTCCTCAGGAACTCACGTAAGGTCTATTATCGTAATTTAGCCTGAAAGTAACGATTACATAACTTCTAGATCCACTAGCAGAAGAAGCTTTTTCGAGGACTTTAACATTTAGTGACAGATTAAAAAAATCTTTCGCAATCTGCACTAATTGACCTACAAAAAAAAAGCAGTTAAAGAAGTAAATATCTAAACTGAATAAACGTACCCATTATGTATTGGGTGAAACCGTTACGACCACTTCGATATATCAAAACGCAACCATTAGCATCAATATCTGTTAAATACATAGAAGGACTTTGCATTTTTGGGTAAGTAAAACGAAATTGGCTATGTATATTATCCACGCTTTCCAGAAAATCGGTAAAATAACGTCCGGTTGCTTTTACTGTAACGTCGTACCTAAATTAATGAAATTTAAATTATTACAATATTATTACAAAAATTTAGTCATTTCAAATAGGTACACATGACCTTGTGACCCCATATCTCGGATCCCTTTTGACCCACGCTGCCGAAATTTAATCACAAGGAATAGACTGACCTGAGCTATCTGGTTATCAAATATTAAGTGAATCGCATCATTTGAACGAAAGTTATAGTACTCACAGACTAACAGACAGACACACATGACGTATCACTATTCATTTGTTATCATTAAATAACAATGTTCAAATAAAACACTTTACTAAGTAATAATAAAAGTCTATTATATTAAACCTAATAGAAAAAAATAGAAATTATTTTGGCTGTTATGAATATAGTTTTTCAAGGGCTTTCAAATGAAATATTGGAAGTCAAATTCCGTAACATCGGTCATTTTTGACAGTGACACTTCTGTTTGACAGATGTCGTACAAAAACTAATGGGTTCCTCCGACGGGTAACCCAAACCCAAGTACCAAATTTCAGCTCAATCGGATTTACTTGTGGCCTCTATCGTGGAAGAATACAGACAGACAGGCAGACAAACTGACAGACAGACTTTCATCTAGAAATGGTCTTTATCATCTCAGGTGACCTCAAAATTGTAAATCCTGACCTATATTTATAATAAAAATTGTTATTACTACTTTGTTTTATGTATTGATGATATTGATAATAAAATAATAAAGTTACGGTCATAAAAAAATATAAATATTTAATTTTAAATTTACAACAAAACATGCATTATAAATACTGTATGTTATTCAAATATACTGCGCGTGCATTTCTTTATGTATCTTTAGTATTTTCACAAAAAAAATAATGTTATCAATGCACCAACCCCTAAATATGAACAGATTTTCTGCTAGACGAGTTAAATTCACATATTGCTAATAATGGATATTTATTTTTGAAGACGGGAAAAATATTTTGAAATATTTTATTCTAGTTTATATTGCATAACAGTGTTCTTAAAAAAATATGTAACCCTCGTCCCTCTATTTAACTCAACCCCTATTTATAGGAATAAAAAAATATTAATAGCACTTTAAAAATTATAAGGGAATGTTTTAATAAGTTCAAAATATCGGTGGATTTTGCTGAATTTTTAGTATGATATAGTCCGTTTGATTTTGTCCAAAAATTGATTGGGTGCCAATCGTCAAAAATGAACGGTTTTTCTGCTAGATGGTTTCACAAATCTAGCGTTTGTCGAACCTGGTAAAAATTGAGCAAAATCCACCGATATTTTGAACTTACTAAAACATTTCCTTATAATTTTTGAAATGAGTCGGCAATTAATATTTTTTTATTTCTATAAATAGGAATTAGGGTTAAAAAATGGGGGTGGGGGTTATATATTTTTTTAAGATTACTGTTATGCAATACAAATTAGAATAAAATATTTCAAAATATTTTTCCCGTCTTCAAAAATAAATAGTTCATGCATTATTATTATTAGGGGTTGGTGCAATGTTAACGTATGTTCAGAATTAAATGGACTACATCATATCAAAAATTAAAACAAATCCACCGAGACCCAATTTCCATAAGGATTTTGCGGGGTCGTTTAACCGAGAAAGTCGATATTATATACTGTGTAATTTAAGTCATAAAATATTACCCCAAATTTGTGAAGTACCTAACGAAGCATCTACCAAAAAAATTCATGAAACTATCGTAGGAAGCTCCTAAAACTGTAGCTGCACCAGCTGCTAAATTGCTTAATACATTATCAGGATAAACTTGATGAGTATTAAACACTTGATATTCGCAGTTGGCTACTTTTTTAATTTCATTCCAAATATCTTCCCCATATTCAATCTAAAATCAAAATAATAATAAAGCCGATTAGAGGAAATCGTAACACGTTACCTGCATAAAATGGTGAACGCTTTCCAGAAGCATTCCATACATTTTTAAAGGAGAAAAATATTCTATCACAGAGCGAAACTCAATAACAGACTAAACGAAGTTTCCAAAAATTTCCATATTCCATGAAAACAACCACTTAAAAGCAAACTAATATTTGATCGTAATTAGTAATATACTTACTCATGGCAAGATAATAGAAAATTGTCACGCAGATCTGTAGATAACAAAACGAGGTATAATTATATTTGTTAATAGATACGTACAAAAGAATATTTCTTTGGATCAAAAACAGTTTAATAAAAACCATTGTTTCAGAAATTGTAGCTAATATACTTTTGTACCCTGTATATTTCTATAATATTTTCATTAAATTAGTTTGTGCTTGAAAATTTCCCGCAACGTATTTAAACTTCAATTTAAATTCTAATCTTGAACTTGGTTGTTTTCCAAACCAGGAAGTCACGTTGCGAATCCGCTTGCGTAAATCTCTTCTCATTCTCCTTGCAACTTGTTGCCCGGACGCTTTTCGCACTGTTACTGTTTTCCCACGACTTTTGCTATCCATTTTCCTTTGGGGGTTTCCGTTGGGTTGATGATTTGCTCTTGAATGTGAGTGAAGGGAGGTCGAAAAATATTCAAGGCTTTAAAGGGATTAATGATTTGTTTATAAAGAGAGTTTGCAAATAGAGGTTTTTTAATTATGTATGGAATGTTACTGGAGAGTGTTCAACATTTTGTGCAGGTAAGTCTTTATTTATTTATTTATTTATAATTTTGGTCGCTTTTATAGCGAACAAAAAGGCACTATAATTATATCCACTAATGGAAATCTTCCATCTCTTTGATTGAATTAAAACGTGGTCTCTAATTTGAGTTAGCCGTAAAAGCAAACCTTTTTGTTAATTAAGTTTCAAACGCAATCTCTTTTAAGAAAATCCTTTTCGGTATTTTCATGATGCTAATTTTGGATTAATTGTATAAACAATCAGGATTAGAAATATTTTATTAATTAATTTATTTAATTTTTTTTAGTTGGAATATGGCGATGAAATTTGGCAACAAGTGTTAGTCGCTGCGGAATGTAAATACACAGTATTTAATACACATCAAACGTATCCGGATAATACTATGGCTTCTTTAGCTACTGCTTTAGCTAATATCACTAACCAATCACCTGATGATATTATGATGTTTTTTGGAAAGTGTTTTGTAAGATTTTTCAGCAATTATGGGTAAGTAACACACAAATTTTGATCATAAAGATAATAGTTATTTATATACCATGTTGTACGTACCTTATTAATAGGCCAGTCGCCAAATCGTATAAAATAGCTGATAATGGAAGCAATTCCGGATAAGCTAGTAATAATTTTAATTTATTTTATTTGATGTTAAATAAAACGTATTCAATTTGCATACCTGCCAAAAATCCCGGATTTGGCCGCCATTTAAAAAAAAGGGCTAAAAATGTTTTTTTCTACTACCAGGGCCTTAATTCTCGACTTTATTCTTATAGGAAATTCGACTTTTTGCCTTACTTTTTGTCTGTAATATTTCGGGTTTCCTATAGGAATAAAGTCGAGAATCGAGTCCCTGGTATAAATTACTAACTTTACACATACTTTGTTGTGCCTACATTACTAGGTTTGTATTGCTTTGTAATGTGTGCATTTTGCCAGATAAAACCTTGTTCAAATTCTTTGGAAATGGTTGAGTTAGAGGAAAATATGTTCAAATAGAAAAAGATATTAGTTAATAAAATATTCTGAACATTATGAATCACAACCAGATCTGAAATATGATACAGATTTTGAAAACATTCCAGATGATATTGAGGGTTATATTGAACAACCAGTTATATCAAAAAGGGTGAAAATGTACTAATGATCCTTCAACCACAAAAGAAACTTAAGGTGGCATAATGCAAATAGGCCTAATACCAGATTAAGGGTGCCTACAATAAGAAAATTATTAAGTGTTTATAGAATTTTTAATTTTAATAACTACATATTTTGCTATAAAATTAATAATAATCGAAATACGATTTTCTTGATATAAATACATCAAATTCCCCATCAAGAGGTTAAAAAATATAATATTGGATATCGTTTCGGTAAAATAATGCATCATCACAAAATTCAGAATTACAGAGAGAGACGGACAATATTATTTTTGTTCATTTGGGGAAGGAGTTTATACAAATATTTCAATTTGCTAACGGTATCGACATCTTTCGGATTTCACCTACTTCGTTTAAAAAAAAAATACATTTTTTGCCATTTTTACAGCATATTGGCTAAATCCGCGCCTGTGTGAGGTTGCAAAATTAATAGGGATCTTTTTGGTCGAAAGAAAACAGATTAATAGTAATTTAAGTAACATGTCTGGAAAATACTTTTTTTGGATGAGTAGACAAAACTCTAGGACGAGGCGTAGGCGAGTCTGCGATTCGAAAAAAACTATTTTCAGATGTGTTGCGTACACTATTGTTTCGGCAACTATAAGTTCATGCCAAATGTAGTACGTATTCACGGACTATCCCGGAAAAATGCTACTCTCTCGAAGAAAAAGAAGTTGCCGAAAAAAATTATTTACTATTTTGACTATTTTGAAATAAATTGATATTATGACAAAAAAAAATCCTGTTGCTAGTGTCGACAGGGGGAGGTAGATTTCTGTTGTATAAATTTGAGACTCATCCTTCCCCACCCCACGATATAGTCAAATCGAAAAAAGTTTCGAAAGAATAAATTTTATAATAATTACAATATAAAAAAAGTCTTATAGCATATTTCAATATTTTTGAAAATGGCGGAGATATAAATTTTTTGAAATTTAAACCCCCTCCAGTTCCACCTCCGTGGGTCAGATGAAAAAAGTTTCAAACAAATTAGTTTTATAATAATCAGTGCATAAAAAAAGTCCAAGGAACTTTTTTAATATTTTCAAGAATGGCGGAGATTTGAATTTTTTAATATTTCAACCCCCTCCAATTCTCACCCCCTTAGAGGTAGAATGCCCATTTACAATACGAAACGAATTAGTGACCCAAAGAATTTTTGTACCAAATTTGGTATCGATTGGACAAAAATTGCGACCTCTATCGTGCCGGAACGGAATGTCTACATATACATACATACATACGTACAAACATACATATACCGATAATTTTTTTTTACTGATTCATAAACGGCGTAGCGCCCCCATTCCCAGTGCTGGGTCCCGTTATTTAATCGATTACAATAGATAGATTCCATATATGGAAATCTACCTAAAAAATTGCTAAAAAAAATGAATAATTATTGATTGATGAAGGTTTGTCAACGGATTTTGATAGAAAAAAAGGGGCAAGAATTTTGATAGAAAAAAAGGGGCAAGAATTTTAATAGAAAAAAAGGGGCAAGAATTTTGATAAAAAAATGGGCAAGAATTTTGATAAAAAAAGAGACAAAAATTTTGTTTGATTGAATTTTGTTAGATAAAACAGAATGGTTTTGTAAAGAAATGTTATGAAATTGTTAGAAAAAAGTTATTGAAAATAAAGACAAACTAATAAACAAGGTAAAATTTTTTAAAAAAAAAATATAAGAATTAAATACTGGGTTAAAAAAAAGGAGCATGAAAATCATAAACATAAAGCAGAGATAATTGCAGAAGTAGTAGCAGAAATAGTAGTAGAGACAGTAGCAAAAAAAACATGTAAGAGAAAGACGCAGATATTAATGATAGTACAGTGAAGCAGTCGAGGATTATTTTTTGTAATTGTAAATATAATTTTTTTTACTGTTATGTTATATTGAAGCCAGCTCAAATGCGAGACCATCTGTTAAATGAAAATAATAGAAAATCCTTGCAGTATGTGGATTTTTATTTCAATTTATATTATTTTACCAATAATAACCGATTTAATCGCAACCCAAAATTGTCTGTGTGTGTCGAACTCAATTCGATATTAACTTTCTCTAAAGATTTTCATCAAGTGTCAAATACATCAGGACGTGTATAATTTGTTTTCGTCTCTTCTGTGTCATATTCAGGATCCAGGATTGTATTGAGGATGAAACGGTAATCCATTATCCATATGTCATCCTTTATCATACCGAAAAGATATTCAATATTTTCCAACAACTTTATCATTTTCAGAAATATTGTCGTACTTCCAATTTTTATAATTTTATTTGCTTTTTCTCTTTCACCTAGTATAAAAAAATTAGGTTATAAAGGTGCTTTTTTTCTCTTTAAATAAATCTTGTAATGGTGGTACATAAAATTTTGTACGAATTTATACAAAATGAGTATTTTTGCATATAAGAAAATTTTTGTAGATATGATGTGACTATAAAATCGACAGGAAGACATTTCGCGGATTTTTTAAATAGTATGGATAATCTTCATTCGCAGTTTAGAATGTCTTATCCTAAAATGAAAAGTCCTTCAATGTATGTAACAGATGTTGACAAAGATGGTTGCGTATTGGTCTATAGAAGTACGAGACAAGGATTAACACATTATGTTATGGGTAATGGCAAAAATAAATAATAATTTTTCCTATCGAAACATATTGATTACATAATTTTTTATATCAGGTCAATTAATGCAAATAGCAACGGATTTTTTTAACTTAAAATTAGAAACAAAAGTTATGGACACCACCAAAAAAATTACGCCAGATGGAAGGAATTTAATAAGTGTAAAATTGCGCTTGAATTTTGACAACACACCGTATGTAAGTAAATAGTTACTTATTTTAAATTTATAAAAAGTCATATTGTATGACTAAGACCTACCTAATAAAAAGATTTTCAAAAAAATGCTTTTTAAGATAAAACACGAATTTTCCTAGCAAAAACCATATTTCATTATGTTTTAAGTTGTTTTCCATATATATTTATACCAGCTGACCCAGATTTTTTTAACCAGCTGATATCACCTCTATAGAAAGAGATACAATGTGATGGCAATTAGATGAAGCCCATAATAATAACGTGGTAATACAATACTTGAATGGACATTTTGGAAATCGGTCAATTAGATACAGAGGCAATATCAGGTTACCCACACGTTCTCCAGATTTATCACCTCTTGATTTTATTGAGAATGGCCCCTGAATTCAGATTTGGAAAATAGAATAGTTCCAGCAATTAATAAAATATCTTCCAGAAATGATTAGAGCATCTTGCACTCGAGAATTGATTGACAAGCAATATTAGACACTTGGTACAATTTTTGTTGTAATTGAAATTAAAAAAAAAAGTATATTAATATTTTTATTTAATTATTTCGTATTTTTTGTTTTTTAATAATGAAATTTATTGAAAGATGAGTTATATGGCATTTAATAAAAATGATTTAAGGATCGTTCCTAAGGATTGGTGAAGGTGGATTTTAGTAGTACAACTTTAAAATCTTTAACGTTCAAATTTTTTTTCAAAATTTTATTTCATCGAACAAATCAGATGTCTGCTGGGCGATAAATAATCTGGGTGACCCGGTATATATATTTTTGGACCTGAAAACGTAAAGAACGCTTGAGATCGGTTTTAACAATATATTATTCGATCTGTGTATATAGTAGGTGTGCATTGATGGAAAAGTAATCGGTGGAAGTGATTTATTGGCTTTATATTTTTTTATTAATGAGTCTAAAATTATAGGAATACTTGAACCAGGGACGTAGGGTATATAGGGGTCCAATATGTGTATCCTCTAATTTTTACGCCACTGGAAAAATTTTGTTTTCGATATACTTTTATAAAATTTATTCCTTTCTAGTCCACTAAGTGCATAAGGTTTGTTATGTAAATTCTCAACAATTTTTGAGATATTGAATATTAAATAGGTCTGAAAATTTTATACCCTGTAACTTCGTTAATAATCAATTTAGAGAATAGGTCGTTAAAAACTTTTGGTCTTAACATTTTGCTGTGCTGGAGGCACTAGTTAAAAAAATTTAAATTTAAATATAATATCAATAAAATTGAATGTAATAATTTTTAAAAAATTAATAACAAAACTGAGTATCAAGAAATTTAAAAATTTTAAAAATTCCAAAATAACGAATTAAATAAAAATGTCTTGAAATTAAAAAATTTCGATAATTTCAAAATTATTTTCAAAATTTCAGAAATATATCAAAAATTTCAAACAATTTGAATATTTAGCAATTTTTTTCGAAAATTTCAAAAATTGTAAAAAATAATAAGTTATGTCAAAATATTCAAAAACATCTAAAGTATATCGAAAAACATCAAATTATTTCGGATAATTAAAAATATTTTAAGAATTTTAATCATTTCAAAAATGTCAAAGTTTCAAAAAACATAAAAAAATTATTCTAAAATTTGAAAAATTTATCAAAAATTTCAAAAAAATTGAAATGTCACAAAATTTTTAATTTATCAAAAATTTCTAAAAATTTAAAATTTTGCAATTTGTTGCGAATATTTCATAAATTGCAAAAACTTAAAATGTCAAAATATTCAAAAATTTCTAAAATATATCGGAAATTTCAACAAACATCAAATTAAAAGCTTAATTAAAAATATTTTAAGAATTTTAAAAAATTTAAAAATGTCAAAAAAAACTTAAAAAAACTATTCTAAAATTTCAAAAATACATCACAGCATATTTTTTACGAATCATATACAGTGCGACTCAAAAAGTCTGCACCATATGGGAAAAATTTTTATTATTCAATTGACAGAAAATTTTATTCTTGATAAAAGTTGGTGCATTGCGTAAAACTACTATTGCGAGCGTCATATTTTCAAATTTCTAAATGGTATACAGGGGCGGGTAAAAAATAGGAATTTTGAGCAAGAGTAAAGTAACCTTATTATTGATAATAACAAAAAAATGTATTTAGAAATGTTGTTTAGATTTAAAAACTACACTCAGATTTAAAATCACAGCTTCCTATGCAGAAAAAAACCATTTTTTTATGTTTTTAGTCTAGCTCAAAATAATATCAAAAATCTGGTTTTCTTCGTTATTTTTACACCATTCTGGGTCTTTTTATAAATTTTTATGATTTTTAGTAGAAAGTTTTTATTTTCTTTTTTTCATTTTTATTTTCAAAGTTAATTAGTTAATTTAGTTAATTTCAGCTAGATTTTCGTTAAATTGAAAAATATTTTTTTGACATAAATAAGTGAACGTTATTTACATTTTGGTACTAAAAACTTTTGGGTATCATTTTTTATCTATTTTCTTTAATTAAATCATAATGGCCATTTTTATGTAAATGTCAACAGGGAGAAATTTCAACTTTGCACCAAGAAAAACCAAAAATCATAAAAATTTTAAAAAAAGGCCGAGAATGGTGTAAAAATAACGAAAAAAATAATTTTTTTTAATCAAAATGTATTATAGCGATTGAAGGAAGGCTCCTAAAGTGCATCCGAAATGATATTATTTTGAGCTAGGCTAAAAATATAAAAAAATGGTTTTTCTGCTTAGGAGGCTGTGATTTTAAATCTGAGTGTAGTTTTTAAATCTAAACAACTTTCTTAAATATTTTTTTTGATATTGTCAAAAATAAGGGTATTTTTACAAAATTCCTATTTTTTGCCCGCTCCTGTATACCATTTGTAAAATTGAAAATTTGACGCTCGCAATAGTATAGTTTTACGCAATGCACCACTTTTATTAAGAATAAAATTTTCTGTCTAATGAATAATAAAAATTTTTCTCATATGGTGCAGACTTTTTGAGTTACACTGTAAATACGACAGCCGCAGTTAAAGGGTTAAAATGAACTAAATATTCTACTAGGTTTGTCCCCTTTATTTTGAGACACCCTGTATAGAGGCTATTACAAACAGTTTTCAAGATGCGCATCTAATAGTGATCTGTTATTGCAAAAAATAAATTTTCGAAAAGTATATCAGTTAAAAAATCAAACCAAATCAACTAAAAAAAAGTTAATAACTTGAAATTCCATTTATAATTAATAATTTAGCTTTGATATTATTTCTTTTTCTGTTTTTAAAATTTGAGGCGACTTTGCCTCTACATATAAATTTTGAAGTAAACATTCTGTAGACGGGAAAGAGTTAAATTAAACCACTGAAAAGGGTCCTAATTACAATCTCACAATCAGTCAGTGTCTTTACAAATTACCAACGAATTTCGCACTCCCGTCAAGTTTAATTGCGCGTTTATAATTTCGAGGTCGACTCTATACCATTAATGCTATAAAAGGATTTCTGTAATTACTACCTAATATTAATGTTTACAAGACAAAAATTTTAATCTATTATTTATATATACAGGATGTTTTTAATATTCAATTAAAAAAATATAAACTATAATCTGATTTCGGTTTTAGATGGTTACGAAAACAGCGGCCAAAGCTAATCAAATAAAATGCGACCTACCGCCTGTTTCTTCTTCATTGTTAATTGAATTATTTCCATTTGCCGTGTTACTGGATCCGACCCTGACCATAATCGGAGTCGGGGAAAAATTAGTGGAAGTTTCTGGCGGCAAAGAAAAGCTACTAAATCAGCCGTACACAAAATATTTCAAATTGAGATCTCCGAAGGGTATAACACTAACATGGAATAATGTTAGAATATTTAATTGTTATCAATGAAGAAATATTATTTATTTTTTTCTCATTTCAGATGTATTATTTAAAATCCGTAATGTTCGAAATCGAACTTTTGCGATCGGAATTAATGAAAACAGGTTTGAAAAATCCTCATAGCTCTCAGGATTCCGATTCTGATGTACTTGGAGATGATTTAAAGTCCAGAGAGATCGAAATCGATGGTAAAAGCATCTCGCCTTATTCTGTGAGACGAGACAGTCAACCGGGATTAAGAAACATCCTTCTGAAAGGACAGATGATGTATTTGAGCGATATCAAAGGAATTATTTATCTTTGCAGCCCAGTGTAAGAAAAAATCTTTCGAGGTTAATGTCGTCGATTTTTATTATATATTTTTCAGAATAAATGACATAAGCGAGTTACCAGACCAAGGTTTATACCTTAACGATCTAAATCCTCACGGTTTGAGTAAAGAAATGGTTTTAGCTGGTTGGCAAAGTAGTTCTAGGTTAGTGATATTTAGGAATTTCTATTTTTATAAAGAAAAAATCAATTTCTAATTCCATTTGATCTCGTTTAGATTGAGTTTGATGTTTGACAAAGCGGAACAAAGAGCCTCCGAACTGGAAAATAATTACACTCTATTAAATGTGTGGAAACGCAGAGGGGACGATTTGCTTTATTCGATGATACCTAAACCGGTGGCGGATTGTCTAAGGGCTGGAAATAGTCCTTTAAGTACTTGCAAGGTGAAAGAAAAAAATTTTTATTTACTACTTTTAAAATATTCTATTTTAGTCTTTCGATGCAGTAACAGTGATGTTTTGCGAATTAGTTGGATTTAATTCAACAACTGTAGAAGATGCTATGGAGTTAGTAAGCACAATGAATGCAGTTTTTTCTTGTTTTGATTCTTTAATGGACAGATTCAATGTTTACAAGGTAAAAATTTTTTTATACTGAACATTTTTGTCGGTTATTCACGTTAACTATGACAATGGGGAGTTCAACAAAAATATAGCCTCACGTTTTTTCTTTAAATAAAACCCACTGAGTTTAATTATCTACCGTAATTTGAGCTAGATTTTTGAATAAATTAATTTAAAAATTTAAATTGCTAAATATTTGATTATGCCGTCATTACGATCGTGACGTCACTTATGTGCAATGAATTTACCGTCTATCCATTAACTGAACATGTGTAAAGAAGAGAATATGAATGAATAACAGCAGTTAAATCTCACTTATACAGACAAAGATAGAGAAAACCATTATATGATAATTGGATAAAGATGAAAACTTGGACCTATCCACTGTGAATTCGCATTCAAAATCGAGAGAGATAAATAGATATTAGATTCCGCTGTTAGATAAAGAAAACTACTATTTTAACGAGATCAGGTAATAATTTGCTGTTTGGTACATAAGTGCTGGGCACAAGCGTTCCTGATTAAGTGAAAGGTAAAAACATATTGACCAAACGACACTTTATAAGCAAATGTCATCTATATTTAAAAGCGTCAATTTTATTTTTAGAAACTGGCCCACGTTAATATTTTTTGAAGACCTTTCCATTTTTTTCGGGTCAGATATTTTTTTACTCCGATTTAAATGAATTATTGAGCAGTGGCGCTTTCACCATTTTTTTAAAAAACTGAATTATCTCAGAAACTAAAAGAGCTAGAGCAGAATGGATACTTTTTTTGGAATCTTCGCCCCTTGAAACAACCCCATACCATTTATATTTCAAATCTAAATTTTGAAAAATTCCCCACCGTCTGCGTTTAATTGCACGTAGGGTGGGGAAAAATGTTATTTTTTTTTAAATCAAGTTTGCTATAATTTAGTTATATTAAAATTTTATTTCGATGATTTGTATTTGGAGGATTTCTCTCAAATTTAATTTTTCAAATACGGACTTGATGACCTCACTTTAATTTTAATTATAAAATTTTATTCTAATTATGTTTCATAAAAAAGCTATTTTTTATTTGAAAATATTTTTTTTATTAAAAAAATATGTAATAAAAATAAATCACTTTTTCAAGAAAATTTAGATTTTTGTTTATTTTATGATATTCATGTATTTCATGATGTGAAAAATTTAATAAAAAACAAGTATTTAAAAAGACAATAATTTATTATACGGAAATTTGGGTGGAATTGCCCTATCCTTATTCATATATTGATTTCTACTAATAAATCATTTTGCCTATGTGTCTCATTTTCATCACATTTATTTTTGTATAACATTTTGTTTTGATGTTAATGAGCAAATGTTTCATCAAAAGTTACTATAACTTAATTTAAAAAAAAACTTTTTTCATTCCCGTAATGAACTTGATAAAATTGATTGTTTCAGTATCCCTATAAAAAATAATTAAGTACAGGCAATTAACTTTCCACTCTCCTTCGGAGATAATAAAGTAAATTTCTTTGTATCGTAGAAATTATCGTTTGTTTTTTTTATTAATTTTGATAGATTATATCAAGTAATTAAATATTAATTTATAGGAACGGTTATACATTCTGGTACAGTTTAATCTAAAAGATAATTTCTTGCGACACTGAAATAGTTATTTTTGATTCTAGATTAGGATTTATGAAATTTGTCTTTTGTATTCCACAATAAATTTTTATGATAGTTTTTATGTTAATAAAAAATTTAATATTTCTATAACTATATTCAAACTAAATGGCTCCGGATTTTATATAAAATCATTAACAATTACTAAAAGTATATTTTTGTTTCTTTCACAAAATTATAAATTTTGCAGTGGCTTGCCTTCATATCTTTAAAAAACCTAAAACCCTGTAATATTGGGTCCCTCAATTTGCATTTTTTTAAGCGAAGAAAAAATAATCCTGTGTATTTATTATAACGACGGTCGGAATGCGGGATCACGTAACTGAAAAACCCAATTTTACAGGAGGAAGTTAAAACAATATTCAATACTAAAAGTAAACAAAACGGTTTTATTTTCTTTAAATATTAGTATTTTTACTTTCTTTTGTTCTGATTGTTCGGATTATATTAATACAGTCCTGCATACAGAAATAGATTAGGTCTACACAAGACGTCTTTGAGAAGTTCGTATTTAACACATTCAATGCCGGTAACGCATTTGTGGCCTCACCAGCATTTCTGGTGTCTGTTATTAAAAAGGCAAGAAGGCTCAGTAACTTAGTCTATGGCTCAATAGTCTCAATACGAGATCGGCGATCATAGAGGAGTGTTAGTATCTTTGTCGGCCGTTCTAGTACGTATATACTAGACCACATTTATATTGCCTTGCTTTTCGGGCTTGTGTAATGGATGATCAAAATTGCAGGGCCATAAGCGATTGTGTGATAAAAAGAAACCACTTACTGAACAAGAGTTAGAAGAGCTTACAAATGATGATCTCAAAAACAACATGATCGTGGAAGTGAGATTTAATTTCCACACTCAGATCGAGATAACGACATGTCTCTAGCACCTATATAGTACAACTCCTTCTGAGAAAAACAATCGTATCGACAATTCCGAAATATTGAATTGGTCAGATGTGCTCGATTTACAAATTATACAGTTTAGTGTTAATATGGATTTAAAGGCATTTCCTTGTGCCAAAAATTGCTTGATTTGCTCATTTACATAACAGGAACCCTTAGAAAAGACCTTAAAAATAATCCAAAAGAGGTGGTTAGCGCAAAATTAGGTCAATACATTTCTAAATATTACAAAGGGATTGCGGTTAACAAATAACATGATAAGCGGGATGTTTTATTTCAACCGAATTCGAAAATAGCATGGTTGAAGTTAAAACGAAATAATGTCCAAAAACCTTTTGCAATTCTTTGTTATAACGAAAATATGGCCGATATATTCCGTCAAGATTAAATGCTTTCTTACTACCCGAGTGAATGTAAAGGAAACTGAAGGGAATTCATATTTTGTTCGCTAAATGTGATAAACTTCTATGCAATAAAACCACAAAAGATCACTTTTAGTAGAGATGGTCCAAAAGCAAAGGAAAACAAACATTTCCCTCAAAAAAATTCTAATGAAGATGGAAAAACAAAACGAAAGCGATGTAAGTTATGCTTCTCTAAAATGATTTGAAAAGATACGCCTTACTTTTGTCCGGGGTCTCCATGATTATGTCTAGAAACATGTTTTTCTGATTTTCACAAATATGATGGTTTATAAAAAATAGTGTTTTGCGCAGTGTTGTGTTCCATTATTGTTGCATTACATTCCTAGTAAACGTCGCAGTCAACTTTATTCCATATAATTGGTTTTAACTGTCAAGTGTAAAGTGCGAATGTGTAAGTGCCTGTAAAAAATCAAGATGCAGCTCAAATGTAGCACTGTATGGAGAGTAAAGAGGGCGGCCGAATTTTACTTCCTGTGGGTGGCAGACGTCTGAATCCGTCCCTGGTTTTGCGTCTTGAGCATCAATTCGTATTTTTTGCAATATTTGCTTTTTTACGTTAAGTCCATTGTTTTTGTGTTTCTTTGTATTTCGTTGTTGTTTAATTCTTTTTTTTAGAAAAACTTTCAAATTATCACTAGTATTGTATTTACGAATATTTGATATTTGATTATACAATCTTTTATTTTACGTATAATGCCTTAGGTTCTTATATTTTGTGTAACTGTGGTATGTAACTTGATGAATTTTATACCAAATAAATTATTTTTTTATTTATACATAGTTTGACGCCTATATGCGTCATAGGCCTACGGCTACAAATTTCTACCGAGCGGCCGGTGACGCAAGGTGGCGTCATTTGTCATTTTACCATGGAAACACATTTTATTCAACTAATTTCATGTCTTAGAACACTAAACAAAAATTTATCGTTAGTATTTTCCGCATAAAGCTTATCGTAAGACAGTGAACGTGTTAATGTATCACCACAGAAAATTACTGTTTGTTTCAGTTTATAAGGAAAAAAAGTTTGTCGAAGTTATACAGAGCATTAATTTTTTTTTAGGTCGAGACCGTTGGTCAAATTTATATGGCAGTTTGTGGTGCTCCCAACGAAAACGAATACCACGCAAAAAACATCATAGACGTTTCTCTACAAATGGTCCAGCATGTTAAACAGCTCCAAATCCCGTGGCGAACTAAAGTCGAAGTCAGAATCGGTTAGTGAGAAAATTTTTCTGATATAAATATAAAACTCGAATTCTACAAAAAATTATTGATTTTAGGTGCTCATTCAGGTCCAGTGGTGGCGGGTGTTGTTGGTATAAAAGTACCCAGGTATTGCTTTTTTGGGGATACAGTTAATACTGCCTCTAGAATGCAATCGTCTAGTGAGGTAAATATGTTTTTCTAACGATATTTTTTTATAAGTTAAAAAAATTTAAATCTAATTTTTAATATCGCTGTTGACAAATAATCGTTTTTTTAAATCTTGATTTGATCCATATTATAATCACCAAAAATTAGTAAAAATAGTGTTAAAAAATGATGAGAAAAAATTTGAAATAAATACTATTTTTTTCATTTCAATTATTATTTAAATGAAGTTTTATTAAACAACATACATTAATAAATTTTCTGAAAATTTCCAATTGTGAATGGAAATATATAACTAAAACTTTTGCCTTTAACTTTAGGTATAACTATGCCACTTCTATGAGACATTTTACAGTGGATTTGAAAAGCACTTTTTATAGTGACACTTTCTTTTAGTACGTGACTAATTTTCTTTATTTTTTTCTCTAGCCTGGTATGGTACATATATCAGAATCTACACGATGTCTTTTACCAACCGACAGATATATTTTGACAAGCAGAGGAACTGTTCAACTCAAGGTATATACAAAATCGTATAATGAATATTTCCAAATTCGTGCCTCAAAATACATTGATTAGACGGTCATACGCGGAGAGTATTTATGAGCTACCAAGTTTGCCAGTTATTTCATTAAGCCGGGGTTCACATATAATATACCAAAATATATAAAGATGAAAGGTTGATAATAATAATTACCGCGTTACGTATTCAAATTTTCATACTAAAAACGATCCGAACCAGTCTAATTTCACAAATCGAACTATCAAGATCTTGCGTATATTCGTCAAATTCAAGCTCCAAATTCAACGTCTAGAAGCCGATGCAACGTATGCTATTCAAAATTTAAAAATGAGAAAAAAAATCGGATAAATCGAAAAATCCAAAGAAATCGAAATTGAAAAAATCGAAAAAAATCATTAAAATAAGAAAAAACGGGAGAGTTAGAAAAAACCTGAAAATAATTTGAAAAAATAAAAAACACGAGACAAAAATCAAAAACCTAAGAAAAAAATCAAAAAATCAGAAAAATCAGAAAAATAAGAAAAAAATCGAATTAAACCGAAAAATCGAAAAAAAAATGAACAGAGCGAAAAAATCAGAAAACAAAAGAGAGAATTAGAAAAATAAAACAGAACAATGAGAAAAAAAATGAGGAAAGATTAGAAAAAAATCAAAAAAAAAAACAGAAATATTTTTTAATCAAATTTTTTTTAAATGATTTCTTAACCTGTTCTTAAGCTCGGAAAGTCCCTGAGATTGTATAAAAATATTCTGTTGGGTGTTTTTTACGAACTATCAATTTTCATTAATTTTCATATGCTAATATTTTCAAAAACTAAATATTTTCAGGATTCTTAATAACTTTCCTGCATCCGTAGTGACCTAAATTTTAACTGACCGTTTGAATTTTTCAAAAATATTGTCCCGTTTTTCTGGGATTTTGTTTCTACGATTACATTGGAAAGGCATATGCTACAGAAAGTGTACCTCCGCTCTTAAAATATTAAAAATCCAGGACCGATAATTAGGTATTGTCCGAGTATGTTTTAATTTAGTGCAGGTGTCGACATCTCTCGGATTTCACCCACTACTCCAGTACGAATTAGTTTAACAAGAACTGTGGAGATAGCGCCTCATTCTACTAGTCTATGTTTACACAAATCAAAATGATAACAACTCTGTAACTAACTGTATTCATTGCTTGGATCGATGGCGCGATTGTTTTACACAATTGCGCTGGTCGGGGAAGCCTCCCTTTTATAGGGATTTAACCGAAACTTTTCACGTTTCTCATAGAGTTGTTTTGGGGGTTTCCCCTTTTCTCTCTTAAAAAAGAAAATTAATTAATCCAAACATAAAATAATCAAATATATTGGATCTTTGTTTTGGCAAAGAATACCTATCGGCCGTGGCTACTGCACCAACCATGTGATAATAAGTAGAACGGATGTTAATCAATTTTCGTTGTTGGACTGTATAGTTTTATTAAAAAAAAAAGCATTTTTTTTAATTTAATAAAACTCTGTAGTGTTAGTCAAGTCAAATGAATAAAATAAAAAAAGTAATCGAGAGAATATGAAAGGCGGCTTCAAATCACGATCACATTACGGGATTTCAAATTTAAGGTTTACGGTATTTTGTTCATTTACGGTAAACTTTTTCCAACTACTAAACCGGCCGCTTGTTTCCTATTTTTTATATTTTTTCATATATCTCCTATTTTCGCCTATATTTCCATATTTTCCTATTTTCGCCTCCTATTTTTTTCCTAATTTTTCGTATTGTTTCCGATTTTTTCTAATTTTTTTTTCCAATTTTTCTTTATTTTTCCCATTTTAACCAAATTTTTTCCCATTTTTTAATATCTTCTGCAATTTTTTCCATTCTTTCTATTTTAGTATAAATTTTCCCATTTTTCTCTATTTGTTTGTATTTTTTTTTATTTTTCCCTAATGTTTCCATTCATTTTCAATTTTTTTCTACTTTTTGCTATTTTTTCTTACTTTTTCTGTTTTAACATTTTGTTTTTTCCGGTTTTTTAATTAATTTTTTTCATTTTCCATATTTTTCCCTGTTGTGTGTTTTTCCTATTTTTTTATTTCTAATTTTTCCTGTTTTTTTCCTATGTTTCTCACTTTTCTGTTTTTATTTTTTTCCTGTTTTTTTATATTTTTCCCATTTTTTTTTTTTCAATTTTCACCGTTTTTTTTTATTTTTTACCTATAGAAAAAAAAATAAAAAAAGATCTGACAGGATTCGAACCCACGCTTTCGAAAATCTGGCACATATTATGTATATTAATATATATAATTTAAGCTTTATGCAATCCTCCTGTATATAAACTTTAACAATGCAAAATTTCACACTACTCCGTTCGCACATTACGCTTAAAAAGATTATTAAAGAAAGACGAAAAAAAATTAGAATTGAACAAATAAGAAAAAAAACAGAAAATGTTAGAAAAAATTGAAAAAATAAGAACAAAAACCAGAAAAAAATGAAAAGATCAGAAAGTATTGGAAAAAAATTGAAAAACAAAATTGTAAAATACAGAAAAAATAACAAAGAAAAAATAACAAAAAAAAATCGCAAAAACCGTTAAAAATCGCAAAAACGAAAAAGTCACAAAAAATCGGAAAGTCACAAAAAACTCAAAAAATCGCAAAAACGGAAACAATTGTAACCATGATAAAAAAATTACAAAATTCCAAAAAATTGAAATAAATCGAAAAAAAAACAGAGAAATAATAAAAAATGATAAAACAAAATAGAAAAAAAATTTAACAGAATATAAAAATATTTGCGGCGAGCGCGTTCGCCACAAATATTTACATCCAACGCCACACAATCCGTAGCTTGTCGGATTATTGACGAACCATATGGTTGGAGAAATACCCCAAAAAAGTATAATGTTAAGTCATCATTTTTCTCTAACTGCCTTATCAAAATCGCTACACCAACTTTTGAAAAAAAAAATGAAACCAAACCAAAAAAAGACATGTTCAAAGTCCATTTATATATATAAAAAAAAAACAAGTATGGCACGAAATTGGAAATAACCTGTATAAAATATACAGTTTAATAATTATATAATTTCTTTTTAGGGCAAAGGAGACATGCAGGCATACTGGGTTTTTGAAAATATTTACAATGATGACGAATACAAGGAAAATTAATAAAATTATTAATATATACATAATGTATGGAACACCCCAAATACCATCAAAAATAATATTTTTTTTTTCCAGAAAGAACCACCAGTATATATTTTGTTACAGAATATATCAAAATATGAAGTGCTTAGTATAAAATTTTATATTAAAACACTTTCATTCTTAGTTTATATTTGGGATAAAATAAAAAAAAATATAATCTAAAACTCTATATTAATTTTTACACATTATCAACTTGCAAACTCAGCATTTTGTTCAGCTTGTAATAATTTTAAATTTACTTTATAAATAGAATCTGACTCAAGATAAGTAATCACACTAGCCAATAGAGCTTGTCCCAAAAACATCACAAGTCCCGCGTTTTTTAATTTCAAAAATTGACCGCCCATTATTTTCAGTACCTTCATGGGTTCTTTAGACAGATATGGCATGTTGAATGTGTGGAATCTATGAACTAACTAAAAAAGAGAATATTTAAAAATTTCAACATTATTTTTTTAATGAAACTTACAGATAAAGACATAATAGGAGCTATAATAACAGGAAGAAGACAGCCGGTTGCTGCTTGAAGGGCAGCTGCTCTAGTTTGAAGACAAACTGGGCATTCATATTTTTTTAATACCAGATCAGTTAAAACAAACTAAAAAATAAAAAATATTGTAAAAAAAGTACACTTTTTAAAATTTTAAACATACATGATCATGAACTAAAATGCTCAAAGCAGCTGGAACAATAGCTATCGGTAAATACGAAGACATACGTCCATAATTTAGTAATTTCAATTTCCTTCTAAAAAAATTGTTGGCATATATACCACTAAAGGCAGTGGCAACTCCCAGTACACCTCGACCATATCTATAAGCATATCTAAAAATATAGTTCTTCAGAAAAATTCAGTCAGTTTATAAATACCTCATATATTTATTCACCCCAGGGCCGTCCCGTGGACTGTAGTAAATTTTGAATCCCATAACATTTTTGTACTTGTTTGGTTCCGAAGTACCCAATTTCAAATAGTAAGAATTAGAAAGGTAGAACATCGTGAAATTTATGTTGTTACCATTAATATTAACGCACACTACTGTACATCTAATCTGTTTTTCTAGTAAAAATTAGTAAAACAATTTTTGTAACGGAAAACCGTTAAGCTACGTAAGTGCCAAAGGAACAATGAGTAACGTTTAGTTGCTGTTGCATGTTTCAGAAAAAGTTCCTGAATGTTCCAATAGTTGCTCTGCTTGTTGTTTAAATATCAAAGAATTAAACAAGGGCGTGGGTAATTTTTTTTTCTGAGGGGGGTACTTTTTCCTGGGGAGGCGGTAATCAAACTTTTAGACAATATATGTTTGACCGACTTGTTTCATTTTGTTGGTGCGGTGGAGACGGGAGTTACCAAAAAGGATTGCTGTTGTCCAGTATTTATTATTTTATATGTTTATGTCGAGGGTTTTATTCTACAAATATGCAGCCACCGTTCAGTAAATGGAATATCGATTTGTTACAAGAACTAAAATAATATATAACGCTGCTGCTACGAGCCGTTCTTCATATATAAAAAAAATAAAATAAACACGTAAACTATTTATATGTTTCTTTAGTGGGTACACTATGTTCAGGCAACAAATTAAGAAGTAAACAAAACTGAGTGTTGCTTAACTGAAGTTGTTTTGATAGAGACAAAAAGTTTATTTATGTTTCCTCAGGTTGCTAAATTTAGAAACAAATGGCAACATATAGTAACAAAAAATTCCTCACTATTCCACTAAAGGCACCTTTAGATGACGGTGATGATACCTTCAGTATCATTAATGGTGAGCGTGAGAGTCGAACCATATTAATTTACTGACTTTTTCATGGAGTCCGTCAGTACGACTAAAAACTAACATAAAAAACGTACTGGTAGTGGGCGCTTGGTAAAATCTCGCACCGGGTGCTTATAACCCACGAGACGTCCCTGATTCACCTTATACTTATACTGGATTTTTAAATTAAAAAAAAATCAAGAAGAAAATATACTTGAACTGAACAAAATTGTCTGTATTAAAACTAGTGTAACAATTTTTTTAATAATTACAAATTTGATTATCGCAAATAAAAGATGAATTATAGTAATAAATTAAGTAAATTAAATTCGTTTTGACTTAAAATTTTATTTCGGTACTTACGTATCAGATAAATTAGGCCATTTATTTAATATCATATTTTCATAGACTAAAGCCTGCTTTTCCGTTAAAATCACCGCATCGTGTGGAATATCACTAAGTTTCCTTTTTTCTAATGCCATTTTTAATATTCAGGATTTTCAATTTAAAATCATTATTTTTGTCCACCCCATATAGGTTAAATAACTCTTCTCTTTTTTATATATTAATTGGGTGTCCCTGTTGTGTAGGTATTCAGTAATTAATAAAAAAATTGTAATAAAAAAGAAGAATCTGTCTAAGTTGTTTCGGTCATATAGCCAAAGTTGTATATCTAAATTAATTGTTTTTGGAAGAAATTTTTCCATGGAAATTTATTAATTATTTGGTTCTAAACATGTTTATTTACCAAGATGGGTTCAACAAATTTGCTATAATTAAAGATCAATACAGGAACACAAAGACCGTGAATGTGCGCAAAATCCGGCACGATGATCGATTATTATATTTTTTAACGTTGTTCCGTGGTGTAAACAGCTGACAATTCATTCAGATCGGGGTTCCGTGTTGCAATAGGGAAAGTAGAAAAAGTAAAAAGTATAGATTAAAAGTGGGCTAATTTTGGTTCAAAAAATTGATTTTGATGGAAAAAAAATCGTCAAAAAGTATACCGGGAACTGCATATAGTGCCCAAAATGGTCATTTGTTGGTTTCTTCGGGTGTACCATCGTTGGATACGTTACTAGGTGAGAATTTTTAGGTTATACAAGACAGTTTCTTTGTTCTTTTTTCGGTAGAGAAATAATTGATCGTTAGCTAATCCTTTGTTACAATTTAATTTAAAACAAAATTAAGATCTGTTGTTTTAAATGCGAATATCTGTTTTAAACGATCCTGGACGTTCTTAATTTGTTTGTCCTGTTGAAAGGTCAGTTATATTTATTACATATACCTATATATTAATTTTAATTTTCAGGAGGTGGTATACCGGTTGGAACAGTCGTATTAATCGGTAAGTTACAGAAAAGTTATTTAAATGACAATACTGACATACTTTTTAAAATTAGATCATTTACATTATCCATATCAATAGGTATTTAAAACTGGTGAATCATTGATAAGGATTTGTAAATAATAAATGTTAAACCACGTTTTTATTTCATAATAATTATCTTTAGGTTAAATCTGTTTAAAATTTCATCAGCCAATAATATGGATTCATTATAAAAAATTTGTACTTAAAATAAAAATAACTCTTGAGTGTTTTTTTCATATTGGATAATAAAATAATATGGACGTTTTGAATTAGTATTAACAGTTATTGGTTTATATATTTAACTATATATTTGATGTATTGAGTTCAGTGCAGTTATTACACTTCCTGGTACATATATGCTGAAACCTGATACCTGTTATCAACCTATAAAATGTCCTTGGAATGATTCATTTAAAACTGTTTACACTTTAGAGTATCAACAATCTAGGCATGCAAATTCTTGTTTATCTATTTGTTTAATTATATACTTGCACTATAATTTTCAAAAAATCTAATTATATTTTTGTATTTTCAGAGGAGGATTTTCACGGATCCTATTCAAAAATTATCCTAAAATATTACCTCGCTGAGGGTATAGTTTCTAAACATTCAACATTAATTGCTAGTCAAGATGTCAATCCTTCCAATATTGTAAGTATAATTGCTCAATTTTCTTGTTAGCCTTAGTGGCAACGTTGCCAACTGTATTGGAAGCTGTTATAGTACATTGGAGAAAAATATAGTACAATAGAGAAGAAATAAGAAATATGTAATGACACCAATAATAACAAATTATAATTATCTCAATTAGGTATTTGGGTTCAATCAACTCTTTCTGGATAATGAATTATACTTTTTCTGCTTTTGGTAAATAATAAATCCGTAAAAAATCCTTAAAAATACTTAAAAACCCTTCAAAATCTTAAAAAATCCCTTAAAATTCTTAAAACATTTTAAAACTCTTTAAAAATATTAAGATCTTAAAAATACTTTAAATTCTTTAAAAAAGTCTTAAAAAACTTAAAATATCTTTAAAAATTCCTAAAAAATCCCTAAAATCCCCTAAAAATACTTTGGACTTAAAATTACTTAAAAATCTTAAGCAATTCTTAAAGATCCTAAAATAATCCTTAAAAACATTAAAATCTCTAAAAATTGTTTAAATTTTTTTAAAATCCCTAAAAATACTTAGTCTTTAGAGTCCTTGAAAATCCTTTAAAATTCTTACAATGCTTAAAAATCCATTAAAATCTTTAAAGATCCCTTAAAATTCTTAAAAAAATTTAAAAATCCCTAAAATGTTAAGAATATCTTAAAAATAGATGAAAATCTTTAAAAAACCCTTAAAGACTTAAAATTACTTAAAAATCAATTCTTAAAAATCCAAAAATAATCCTTAAAAACATTAAAATCCCTAAAAGTAGGTTAAAGTTCTGAAAAATACTTAAAAAATCCTTAAAAATTCCTTAAAAATCTTTAAAAACCCTTAAAAATACTTACGACTTAAAATTACTAAAAATCGTAAACAATTCTTAAAGATCCTAAAATAATCCTTAAAAACATTAAAATCCCTAAAAATGGTTTAATATTCTTAAAAATCCCTAAAAATACTTAAAAAATCTTTAAAAATACTTAAAGATATAAAATTACTTCAAAATCTTAAGGAATTCTTAAAGATCCCAAAATAATCCTTAAAATACAATAAAATCCCGAAAAATGGTTTAAAATTCTTATAAATCCTTGGTGTCCTTGAAAATCCTTAAAAATCCCAAAAATCCTTACAAATCGTAGATCCTTCGCCTGCGACGGAATTACAGTTGGGACTGAAGAGTGTCCTAACAGGTGCCTTTGGATATATGATTTGTGAAAATATAAAATTGTAGTATAAAGTGCGTACTATATTTACTTTGAAATTTTATAGTACATAAAGTTGTAATTATCGTACAAATACTATAATTATAGTATGGTTGGTAACACTGCTGGGCTTTTTACTAGAGATGGCGAAACTCAGGAGAATGATAATAAGGTGAAGAGTATAAAAGTACGTCAGTGTGTAAAATATATAAATTTATTTAAAATTCAGCTAAGCGCCTTTCGGCAAATAAAGCCATCATCAGAGCCTTCGTCAATAGGATACCCCACCCGAGATATTTAAAAACATGACAACAGATTAAAATTAATAGCAAAAAGCTAATAGTGTTTCAATTAACCATGTTTATAAATGAAAACATAACAAACATTATAATGCAATTAGATTATTTTTATCATATAAATCTTGTGGTTTACTTAAAATATTATTTTAATAACACAATTTTGAATAACAGATGAAGGTTGCACTTTAAAAAAAATTATCTAAAGTTTTTTATAATAAATTTTCTTATCTTGTAAAATGTTTGAATAAATCTGCATAGAGTATTTGTTGGATATGTTCATTTAAAAGTTTTTATCCATAACAATTCATAAGTATTTTATTTTTACTGTGTATTTCAATAAAGTTTTTATTTTTTTTTAATCCGGTTTGTTGAAATCTTTTAAAGATTAACCAATTTTTAGCTAAAACTTTTTTTAACCTGCTACCATTTATAACCTTTTTGAAAACTTCTAGCACAGCACTACCAAATCTGATTATCAAAAGGAACACATTTTTTCTTATCATCTAAATCATTTGCCAGTTATGATTTATTATATAATAATACAGTTTTACTTTAAGGATATTTTTCAAATATTTATCCAGCTGATTGGCATTTAGTTAATAATAATAATAAAATGTCCTTATTTGTACAAGCAAAAAAATAGTACAATACGTTAAGCGAGATTAGATTAGAATTGGTTAGGGATTTTTTTACAATAGGTATTAATGTTAATAATTATGCATAACTATTAAATTAACAGATAATATTCCATGCATTTCAAGAAAACTGGATAACTTTGTTGAATGTGTTCTTTTTTATTCATTGGTTTAATAAATATGAAATTTTTCAACTGGTAGTTATAGATCAGGTTAATCTCCATTTTCTATCTGATATTCTTCTAGGTATTAGGTCCTTAGATTTTGCAAATCAGTGGATTTTGAGAAAATATACATTGAGATATTTTCCATTTAGTGTGATTTTCATTACTTAAAATTTAACTATTTGATTTTTCATTACTTTTATATTGGTAATTTTTATAAATTTATACAATTTTTCAAGTTATTTCTACAATTGAAAATTAAATTGGAAGGATATTTAGATTTTGTTGTTTTTATTTATTTGCCATTTGGGTTTTTCCAGGTTTAATTAAATTGATTAAGTTACTTGTTCTCTGTGATTTATTTTTTATTATATATTATCAGTCTCCAAATTTACTAATGGACTTTTCACCAACTTCTCAATTATCTAAAATTTTAAAATTTTCAGCATTTTTATTATTATTAATAAAACTGTATTGCAAATATTTTACTCCCAAATTTACTAATCAATTTTTAATCAATTTCTGAAATAGCTAGAGTTGAAATTTTCTGCAGGTTTCTAATTTTTTAATATTCAGTTATTTAATGAACCTCTGTGGTTAATGGACTAAGCTTTTGCTTTGGCGTTTAAATTCCACTTGTATATGTTTTAAATATTAAAATATATAATTTAAAAAAAAATATGTTAATTCTTTTAAATTGAGTAACGCAAATTGATGATAAATTTCAAATGCCCAGGAAACTTATAAAAGTGTGTTCTCAAAAAAATTAAATGTTGAATGATTTTCATTATATTGTATAAAAACAGTTTTAATTTAATAAATTTGTTATAAGTTAAAACAAGATTTTGTGATTATTCCAGTTATACTTAATAAATTTATAAAATTATTAACATTGCTTTGATCTATTTTCTTTTGTTTTGGTCTAAAATATATTTTATTATCTAACGAAAAAATTGATTTAAATACATAACAAAATCCAACCAAAAAAATAAATAACCTAATAATAATTTTATCCGTAGATTATTTGATATTTTAAAACGCATACCTGTTTGAGTAATAAAAACTAAATAAATACAAAAAATAACTAACTATAGAAGCTATGGATAAGTTTTTTCTAACTAAAATGTGATCTAAAGATTTTAATATAGGTGTAACTCTTGTGTATGTAGATGTAGAATTATTGCGTTATCGTCCTCTAATATTGTCCTTTTTGTTTTAAACTTAATGATATTTATCTTTTTTTTAGATTAAAGAATTACCTGCTGTGATTGATAGTGATTTAGATGCCAAAGAAGTTTCGCACATCTCTGGCGTTAGTGATAAAATGAAGATAGCTTTCAGATATCAAAATTTGCCCAGCGCTGATAGCGCCAGAAACCATGTGAGGCACATTGGCCATCTTTATGATCTGTCAAAGAACATATCATTCAGTGATATTGAAAATTCCGATATATGTTATTGGAATGGCCAAAGAATCGAAAATGGTGAGGAAAATATTAATTTTTTGTATTATTTACCAGTAATTATCATGATATATTTAGGTACTAGAACTTACTCGAATCCTGCATATAATGCTCTACTCCGCTCGATCCGAAACAAAATCAAAGAAGGCAAGTTCTATCTGAAAGATTGTCCTGAAAAGAGATCAATCCTGAGAATAGGGGTACATTCTTTAGGCTCCCCAATGTGGTTGCCGCATAGAAAATCCCTGCACTCGATAGATAGCACTAGAGACCTGGACAAGTTCATTTTCTGTCTCAGAGCTCTCGTCAGATCTGCACACGCTGTCGCCGTCGTTACCATTCCAACGCATTTATATCATGAGGTAAGGTTCAAATTTATTTTATTTATTTAAGATTCATCTTTTGTTTTATAGAAGGTCAAACAAAAGCCTACAGGATATATATATTTCATTAAAAAATATTCCACTCTTGTTGTTGTTTATATTAAAATTGTTTGTTTTTTTTTTCATTTTATTTACTGCCAGATAAACTTGCCAAATGTTTTGTTTATTTCCATTATATATTTATGATCTTGTACAGTATGAAAAAAATTTGTTGGTTTTCTTTGATAAATGTGGGGGCAATTTGTAGTAAATAAATTAAATTTAATCAATCAATGGTTCAATGATAAAATTGAGGACTTACCTTTTTATAATTTTTACCTGATATAAAATGTGTTTTTGTCTCTAAGATTTCTCATTACTTTTTATTTACCACCCATGTCTGGAGGGAGTTAAAATATTTTATAAATTCTGAACTTTGTTCTATTTTATCATTTCTGCACTTTTATTTCATTTTATTACTCTCATGTTGATTTATTTTTCAGATAAACAAATAATTCCACTTTTTCAAATTCCAAACGTTCTTTTTCACTCGCTACTTTTGATTGGAGTTATTGAATATTTCCAATATCGTAACTTAAACATCAAAAAATGACTTTTATTATTCATTGTTTTCAACGAATAATAAAAGACCATATCATACCACATTAATTTAATGGAGGTTGTAAAAATTTTTAACAAGATACGGCGATATGTTTCGGCCAATCGATGGCCATCCTCAGGCAAGTTGACTATTTCACAAACACAATAATTATGAGAACTGGATGATTATCAATGGTATGAAATTGAAATAGTTAAATACAATTTGGAAAACCAATAAGTTAATTTTATAAATGTTTAACATAAATTAATGAAGTTTAACAACAAAGTTACTTCTCCATACTCGGCGCCCCTTGTTAAAAATGTTTACAACCTTCATTGAATTATTGTGGTAATTTTTACCACATTTGAGTATGGATAATCTTCTGTTTTTTTTATTCAATATTTTGTCTTGTTTGTTTATCTTGCTAGGATCCGGTGGCCGGCATTCTCGGACTGTCTTGGAATTCTACCTTAACTTGTCAGTCTTGTCTAATTAACGATTAAAATAAATTATTTAGGAGTTAAAATCCAACTAGTAAATGCGTAAAATTCCCAAATGTGGGTAATCCCCACAACTTTACAGCTTTCATCATTTGCTTTCCAATTCTCATAATTTTTTTGTTCTCTTCATTTATCTTTATTACTAGTTATGCCACCCTTTTTGCTTTTCTGAAGTCATTCTTAGTAGTTTTAGTATCTTTGATGGAAATCAATCATTCTCTATAACTTTTTCTTTGAAATCACAGTCATAGCTTTTTTTGAAATGAATCGATTTACTCTCAGAGGCAATTTTTATCAACAGATATTAAAAAAATGTTATATGTGACTCCTTGGTCTTGTCGCATCTTAATCATTGTGATGTTGTATATGGGCCATGCCTTGATAATGGAGACTCCTGTCAAATACAAAAATTACAAATTTCCTGCATACGTTTCATTTATGGTATAAGGAGATATGAACATGTATCACATAAATTTTCTGAACTTAAATAGTTAAAAATGGAAAACCGGAGACAGAACAGATATTCATAATGTGAATATTCGGCAAAAGACTTTAATTCGTATACCTAAAATTTAACAAAATGTTTTTTAAGCAAAGTTTTACTTACAACGTTGCTGTCTGCATCAATGATATTCATACCATAAATCCTGACTTTTCCGACCTGTCTCCGATTACATTTAAAAATAAATTAAAAAAATTTTTGTTGGCAAAACAGTGAACTCACCTTTTTTTCAATTTCTATATTATTCTTCCTGTTTTCATTCTCTATTTCATTACATTTTCTCTTCTCTCTCTTTATTTTACTGTTCTTTACTTTTAAATTTTTGTAATATGATGCATAGATATAAAGGCACTGGTGGTAGAACAGGAGTGGAGTTCCCACAACCGAACCAGTTATAGCCCTTTATCTGTTTTGAAATATATTATTTGTAACTTTAAATTTTCTAAAACTGGAAATCTATAAATATGCTGAAGTAAGCGATTTAGAAATAGTGGGTACAATGACAGGCGGTTTTGTCTAGCACAAGTACTTGAGAAGAAATAGTGGATTCCGTGAGTCGGAAAAACCTCGAAAAGTGTAAATATTTTAGAGCCTAAAGAGAGTACTCGTAGGGTAAACAAGCTCTTGGACTAATATTTAGCGAAATAGTTAAAAATCTTCAATCATAATAATGTATTATTTTATTTTTTATAATTTACTAATTATAATAATTTTGAAGAGTTATCGCGGATCTTGCTTATAAATAATTTTATTTTTTATCATAGATCTCATTGGATAGATGCATCCACTCTAGCGACATCGCGATGCGATTGCAGGCGTTTAGCGGCACGGAATTGGAGAATAACCAAAGTTTATCTGAATATCAGGGTTTCTTTTATCTCACCAAGTTGGCCGCCATCAATTCTTTGGCGTCCAGGCATCCTGGCTCCATGGAGTATGCTTTCAAGCTCAGGAGGAAAAAATTCTCAATAGATGTCCTCCATCTGCCACCTGGTGAGTAAAATTTCATGTATTTGGCCAATTTGCAGTTATACTATTTTCGCCAATAAATAAAATTCAATATATTACAAAATATTAATTTTTTTAATGACTAATTTATGTATTTTCATATCTTGCTCCTATCCTCATTTTGTTGGCGAAACTAGTAGAATGTAAAATGAAAGGAAAACGACGAATTGTATGTTAATTTTCTGTTTGTTAAAGATATACAGGATGAGGCGGATTCGAAGAAGAATAGGACGTCGCCGATGGGTTGCGGAGGGGGAAATGTGAAACAATTAGAATTTTAGTTTTTGGATTTAATTAACACATGTGTACCTTGAACCGACTTTATCATGTAATTTATTTATTAAAAAAGAGTATTATATTTTGAAAGATTTGACAAATACAAGTGTTTTTTATATTATAGAGTATTATTTTATTTATTAAACCGTTTATAGTCAACAATTACTTTTGCGAACTGTAGCAGTAAAAATATAAAAATCAAGAGCACTGAACGCTTTATTTAAAATATAAATATTTACAAGAAAATCAATGTGACAAATAATATATAAACAAAATCTACATTTTATATATTTATTCTTTTATAGCGTTTTATTATTAAATTTTACATACATGGAGAAAAATGTTCCTTTAACTTAATTTAAGTTAAAGAAATTGATAGAAATAAATATTCTCTTTAAAATTATTTTATATTTTGATTTCAGATTAGCTACAAAAACAATATTTATATAACGAGACAAAATTTCAGCACTTTTCTAGTGTATTTAAATAAATAATTATTTAATATATATCCAGAAATTATTAAATTGGCAGTGCATTTATTTTATTACACATACTGAAATTCTATGTCTATGTTTAAGCTTCTTCTTAACAACTATCGAAATTCTTCTCTGTATTAGTGGGACCGATATTTTACAATTAAGGGAAGGTTTATTCCAACTCACTGTTTTTATTTTAGTGTAGGAATTAATATAAATTTTGAAAAAGTTTGAAGACAAAACAGTGTAAAAAGAATTTTTTAACATATTTCTTAGCTTAATACATCTAAAATACCTAATCAGTATTGCAACATTTATTAATATTCTTTAATACTGAAAAACATTCAGTTTTCAAATAAATTTGATAATTTTTTTATCGACATGTTTATAGTTCAGTCAGTCGATAATTAGAGAAATTCTTAACTATTTGTTTTAGAATGATTTTTTTCTAAGTAAATATTATTATCTTCATTCACACAGAATATTCACCAAAATTTTTTTGGGATTTCAGTGTATCATTATAAATAGATTCTTTGGTATTTATATAAAAAATACGCAAGAAATGTACCATTTATATTATTTAAATATGATACATTACTTGTATATTTTTATTAAATATGAAGCATTTCAGTGCTCAAAAACTAGCAATATATAAAAAGCACTATTTAATAGAAATCCAGAAAAATTATAATACAACATGTCCCTATTTCAAATTCCTATATCCACATACAGAGTGAAATAATTAAGTATGCGAGTATTATAGGTATTTAAAACAGGTAAAATTAAATATAAATATTTTGCTACTGAAAATATTAACATTTATACACAATCACACCTATGTACAATCTTTATAATTTACTTTGGTTAAAATTCGTCCTTTTTCTTACTATATACTCAAAAATCATTTCCCTAGAAAGTAATCGAAATATTCATTTTATTCGTCATCATTTTGACAACTAACAATCAAAACTGCAAAATTTTTACTGAAACCTAAACAAGCTTGAGTAAATCTGAAACAATTCAAGTGAAAGCGAATCCTAAAATTTCTACTTTTTACTTTGACTATGCTATTCATTAAGTCCCAAATTTTTATTTAATGCATTAAAAAATTGAAAATAGAATGAACAAATATAATCGTTATGTAATAAAAATAGTTTTTGTTCTGTGATAACTTGTTAATAAAATCTTATAGGTATGTCTGAAATGCTTCAATTTATCATATTTTCTCTGCTTGCATCTTTATTCTAGTAAGAAAATTAATGTCATAAATATTCGAAGCCAAAAATGAGCCAGATCTTAAAAATTGACACTTTTTATAAAATTGTCAATTGTCACTGCTTGATAAAAGTGTAATCAGGAAATTTAAAGTGAATTGTATTTTTGGCCCATTTTTAGCGCCAAAACTCTTACAGTGACTATTTACAACTTATCCTAACGGTGAAAGGTTTTATAGCTAGCTAGAAAAAAAACGATCGATTCTTTTAATACGTTCTGACAAAAAAAGCTTTTACAAATAGAGCGGTGTAGTTTTTTTTTTATTATTAATTAGTTAATGATAAAGAGTCGTCGAAAAAAGATGTAATAGAAGAGAAGAAATTAGTTTGATTCAATATATACAGAGCGAATTCAAAAAAAAAACTAAATTGTTATTTCGAAAATAACTCGAGTAAAACAAATATAAAATTTATGTGCAACCAGAAAAAAAACTTTGATTTGAAAACTGATGAAAAACTTGGTTGGAATTAGTAAAAAACTCGAATGAATTTGGAAAAAAGCTCGATGAGAGACGGGAAAAAAATATGTCGAATTAAACGAGAAAAAAATCTCGACTAGAACTTGATAAAAACAAATAAAAAGCTTGTGTGCAACTAGGAAAAAACTTCCAGGGGAAGTCTAATAAAAATCTTGGTTGGAACTTAAGAAAAAGTCTTGTAAAACAAATATAAAGCCTGTGTGGAACCAGGAAAAAACTTTCCAAGTGAAGTCTGATAAAAAGCTTGGCTGGAACTAGAAAAAAGCTCGAATGGAACGAGAGAGATCTCAAATGGAACAAATAAAAAATAACTAGAACTTGAGAAAAACCCTTAAAACAAATATAAAGTTTATATGCAACCAGTAAAAAATTTCCAAGTGAAGTCTGATAGAAATTTTGGTTGGTACTACAAAAAAGCTCAAATGGAATGAGAAAAAGCATGAATGGAACGAAGAAAAAATCTCGACTAGAACTTAGAAAAACTGTTGTAAAACAAATATAAAACTTGTCTGCAACCAGTAAAAACTTCCTAGTGAAGTCTGATAAAAAGCTTAGTTGGAGCTACAAAAAAAAGCTCATATGGAACGGTCAAAAAGGACCGAATGGAACGGAAAAAAGCTCGAATGGAACGAGAAAAAAACTCGAAATAGAACTAAACTAAAATTAATCAATATCTAGTACGATTTTTAGTAAAAAACACTCTGTATACGCTAAATAATCTACAACTCTTTACAAAAACCCTGTACGCGCTGGATACATTTTTATTTTGTTTTCTTAGACTAACATCAGTATCGAAATAAGAACCGTGGCAACGTGGGGAGCGATGAAATAGGCGGCGCTCACTTGGATGTCGCTCTCCTTCAATAAAGGAACGTCAATGACGTGGATGATGCCGTTGGTGCATTCGACGTTTGGTCGGAAAACCGGAATTTTCTCGCCTTTCCACAGGATAAGAAACGCTGAAAAGTAAAAAATATATATACAGAAACGCTCGTATATTTAAACCTGACAGAGTTCAAACTTTCCGTTATCTTAATAAATTATACAAAAAAAGGTCACCACATTTTAAAATTGATTTAAAGTATTATAATATTTAATTACTCTCTCTTGTCCCACTTTACGACGTCATAATTAGTGATAAAGTGCAGCCAATAAAATAATCTTTAAATCAACCAGGAATACATACAAGGAATTTTCCGTGTATTTCAATAGGCCTCGTAATAAGGTATTCTGCCATAAAATTTGACGAGGTTTGTTCAAAATCTAAGATCTGTAGCGTGTTTCCTGTGAAGATCGAAAAAAAAACCCGAAAACTTCGGTTTCCCATTTTATAATTCCGCTCATTTTCTATCAAAATGAAGTACTCACGGTATTTGCACGATGGTGCTTTTGTTAGTCATAATAATCTCATTAATGGAAGCTCAATAAACAATTTGCAAAAAGTTGGACTAGAAGAGAAAAGCCTTTACGGTGGCCAGCAAGATCTCCAGACTTAACTAAAGTACATCATTTTTCATGGGTCTATTGGTATCCTTCCATGAAATATGAAGAGGTTTGCTAAGAAATCTACGACCTCTGGCGTTTTTCCTCTGAAGTGGGAAAAAGGCGGTAAACCCAGATTTTCCATTTTCCAATTTTGCTCATTTTCTATCAAAATGCGGACTATAATTAGATATACAGACAGACAGACAACAGAATATAGGTCGTGGTATGCAACTCCCTATTAATATTAAATATAGAAATTGCTACATTATGATTATGAAAAATCTCAGTAATTATTAATTTAAGATATAGGAAATACTTATTACAAATAAGTGATATTGTGGAAAATAAATTGACCAAACTTAAAAAATTGCACCAATAAAAGAACGATTTTTACTATTTTAGTTTAAAATATACAGAATGTTGAATATATAACATGTATTTTACATAAAAGTAGCTCAAATTTCTAAAATACCAAGTATGAACGGGTACCGATTGCGCTTCCACCCCATATTTCGGAGTACAGAGTTTTCCTAGACATGTGCGAGAGTTCATTTTTTCAGGGGCCCAAGGGAAGAATATGGGCCAAATTTCGAGAAAATCCCTTTATCGAGATAGCTAAAACGTACAGATAGACAGACGTAAAAACTCAAATAAGAATATGAATAACGTTATTTTTTTGAATTGGGAGAAGCGAACGAAATTTAAAATGAAATACAATATATAAAATAACACAGTGAAACTACAAAAGTGCAAATCTCTAATGAAACCTGTAAAAAACATTCATTTGTCAATTATTTAATATTTTTACCAAGAAACTGTAATTGGTGATTTCTAGCTAAAAAAGAGTATATGTATATGTTTGTTTCGTGATATCAGTGGTCCATGATAAATGGTTAATTAACTAAATAACTACGAACACATTTTGATGCAAAAATAATAAAAAAAAGCCAAAATTGCAATGTTTTTTATTCCTAAAACTTACATGGACTATCTGAATGTAGATCAACTGAAAAAACGTAATAAACCAAATTATTAAATTAAAAATAATAGAAATTAAAATATCTAAAGATCTAAATCATTTAAATAGTAGATTTATTAATCTAGTAACTACATTTTCAGAGCAAGTATACAGGGTGTTCCAACATAAAATGTACATAAGGTTTGTCCAATGTCATTTTTTACTGAGATGCAGGGTATTTAAGGAAAAAATTTCTTTCGAACATGTTTCTGAAACTACCTTGTATATTTTATTCATATTTGGCACTAATATTTTACAAATGTGATTTAAAACAACAAACATATAATTAATAAATTAATTCCAGGTCCGTACTCAAAAAAATCATTCTATTTTATTTGGGCCAAACAACACCCTGTATATCAAATGTTTTAAAAACAATTAAAAGAATGGAAAAACTCGTGAAAAACAGAGTATTCTCACAAATTTTCAAGTATGTTCTTACAGCTTAATTCATATTTTTACAATTCTTAATTATTCGGACTTTTCAAGTGCTTCTTACTTTGAAAATTTAATATATACAGAGCGTTAATATTGGTAAATTTAAATTAAATAATAATTTTTTTAATACGGTCCTAGAATTGCTATATCCAATGTGAATGGTTGATTAAAAACGATAGTTTTGATAAATTAAAGATATCATTTTAAAAACAATATTAAAATTTTACAGAGCTCTCAAGGGAATTTTCCGTTAATTTTGTAAAAAAAAATTATAACTCAATGAATTGTGAAAATCAAAATTATGTTGTAAGATCACGGCGAGTGTGGCATACTTGAAAATTTAGGAAAATACTCAGTTTTTTACGAGCTTTTCGATTCGTTTAATCTTTTTTAAAAATTTTGATATATATGGTGTTGTTTAACCCAAATAAAATAGAATGATTTTTTGAGTACGGACCTGGACTTAATTTATTGATTATATGATTGGTGGTTTCAGAAACATGGGCGAAAGAAGTTTTGGCCAAAATTCATTAAACACCCTGTATCTCAGTAAAAAATGACATTGGACAAACCTTCAAATGGTTTTTAGATTCGCTTTGGTGCCGCCTATCTACCTGTAATGTATGTACATTTTATGTTGGAACACCCTGTATAATAATCTAAAAGCTTTGACCGAGACTTGTAAGACGTTCTACTGAAACTTAAAAAAAAACACAGCAAAAGCTTCGCTAAAACCAGGAAACAGTTTCAGTTAAAACTGTAAAAATCACGATTGGAACCTGGTGAAAATTAAAGAGAAGAAAGCTTTAAGGTCTAAAAAAGTAAAATTTGCATAACACAACAAGGAAAATATTCCCTGAAACAAAAATATTTTTATTAAAAATATGCTCAATTTAAAAGACTTACTATGATCCTGGCGTTCCTCAACGTATAATTTCAGCGATCCCCTGGCCGTTGGAAGTTCAACTTCACGTTGTTGTCCAAAAGTACCAAACGTGTTTGATTCGTTGGACAATTGCTTAATTCTTTCCATCGAATATGATTCAGTTGCTATCACCAAGTGTCGTTCAAGAGTTGCCGTTGCCTAAAAACACATTTATTAGAGAAAAAGCATTTTTTTTAACAGTTTTATAATATTTATTTACGTGATAGGCAAATTCCTTCATAAACAATTTTTTAATGGCAGATGGTAGTGCTACTTTAGCATCAAACCAAGCCTTATCCCTAGGTACGAAGTACGTAAACCTTTTTCTTGTATCGTTTAGCTGATTGTTGAATCCCTGCAGGTTTCCCAAATCATATGTAGCTCTAAAAACAAAAAAAAAATCAAATAGGGTTGAATCAGGATATGCAGCAGGTCATTTTTACTTGAGCATCGGATCGGTTCGGAGTTTGTCCAATACAGTGCTGAATGGTACTCCGAGTACTCTGTCGATTATATGGATTATTCCATTGGTAGCTGCCAAATCGGGTTGAATAACAGTTGCGTTGACCCCTCCTCCTTCGACAGTTAAAGTTCTGTTAGTGTCCGAAGTGATAACGTTGAAATACAAGTTTTTGCCTTTGTTTAGAGTGTTTGCTTGAAAAATCTAGAAAAAATCGACAATGAAATAAAATAAACAACTAGATTGAAAATTAGAAAAAGACTAAATAGTATAAAACAATCTTTGTGTTAGAATAAACCTCGTCGGAAATGGAATTCCTGCTTTGTTCGTCTAATCCCATAAACGTCCGGCAATCTATTCTTAATACTCTATGATGGGATTAAGTGTCCATACGACGGACGGTCTACAACCCACCGCGATTACATTGTACGACAATCTCTTTTCATGTAAACAAAAGATTAATGTTTACGTAGACGTTTATTAAACATATACGGAGTGTAATGTAAATGAAAGTAGAAAAAAAATCACAGTGAAACTTTTAATATTTAAAAACACAAAACCTTTATCAGAGTGTTAAGTTTGGAATCTCTTTATTTCAATGAAATGAATCAGCTCATTTAAGATTTCTTAACCTGTTAAGTTATCCTTTTTTCAATTATCCTTTTTCGGTTTTTTAGCTGTTTTGTTGAGAGAAAAAAAATTGACGCTCTAAAAAAATCTTCTGCCTATACATATAAATTTATAGAGCTTTCTTAGCCCTAACTTAGTATAATCCTTTATATTATCTTAGTACTAGTTTTAGGAATAAATATGTGAGCGGCGCCCGCTGGTAAGCAGGCAAATGAGACTTCTAAAAAATCATATATCTTATAATTCTCCAGTTTTGAAACCGGAAATCGCAGAAACTTGAAACTCGCTTGGGTACATATCCAAGGTATGCCAAGTTCATTGCCGTTGTCCGTTTGTCTCTATCTGTTGTGGTTCCTGAGTTATAGCGCGGACGGACGAACAGATAGACGGATAGAGCCGTATCATAGGATTTTTTTTAGAAGTCTAAAACTAAGTGTTTGTGCGAAAATTTTATTTTAATTTTTTTCTTGGCATTTCTTACATTTCTTTCATTACGATAGAAAGTCATTCTCAATTATATTATTCATCTATACCCTATTTTTAATTACAAGAAATCGTCTATAGGGGGGTGCGGGCTAAATTTTGTGATTAAATATTTGTTAAAGGGGTCACTGAAAGTGTGAATATGGGGTGCGAGGGGTTCAAGAAGGTAACATTTTGAGTGACGTATTTTATGGACGCCCCCCAGATGAAGCACTCCGTTTTAAAGGATTTTTTTTTTCAAATTGATCATACATTTATTTTCGAATACATTCTAAATTCTCTTTTCACGAACTTCGTTCGTATATGAATTTGTTATGTCCGGTTATATTTTATTCAACTCCTTTCAATTTGGGATTTCGTCTGGCAATACAAACTTGCGCATTCTCAACTGGTTTTAAATGTATCATCTCCAAATTCTTGATAGATTTTATAATGCGATGTACCTATTTATCAGGACAATTTATAGAAAAAAAATTGACATTTACTTATTGTGACATTATCATAGAATATGATCAATTTAAAAAATAAGAAAAAACTAATGGGTAAACAAAAGGATCCTTTAAAGAAATTCTTTGAAGTTTAAGTTTAAGGGCTCAATTAATAAGAATAAAAATACCGTTGACTAGGCTTGCAGTTTCAATTTGAAAAATGCGTATTCATTTTTATTATCACTTTGGTTTAAATTTTTTATTATAATCAAACAAGTCAGAAGCGCCTGAGCGTTAGCAAGCACGCGAACGACTTCTAAATAAGCATTATCATCTCATGAACCATAAAAGATATCTCAAATCTGTCTTTTCAAATTTCCATTCAGCGTTAAATATCACGTCGGAATGCTATTTTTGAAACCGGTAGGTTCACTTCCGGTTCTGGTTTGTATAACCAGTTTTGAAACCGGAAGTCATAAAAATCTATTTCGGAGGTATTCAAGGTATGCTGAGTTTATTACTGTTGACCGTTTGTCTCTATCTCTTTTCATTTTCGAGTTATAAATGCGGACAGATAGACAGACAGAGCCGTATTATAACCCTAATAGCACACAACGTCCTTGGGACGTACAATTTATGTCCATTTAATGTCGGAACGTCCATGGACTTAATATGTATGTCCTGTGGATGTTTGTTTTTGGACAGTATTAAGACGTCCACGATATATATCCATTATTTGTACAATTTATGTACAATGTCCATACCGGATATCCAGTAGTTGTCCGTGATGGATATAATATAACATATCCATACCATAGTCTTAAAACAGTCCCTCGCCGACTTAATACAGGCAATGTCCAAAACATGTCCGGGACAGACACCTAAGAGTGGTCCTCACTCGACATAATATGGACCAAAAGTAAAGCTCCGCCTGAAAGATGGAGACACTTGCGCTGATGCTTCTTAGACACCACGAATAGTATGGTATATCGCGATTTAAAACATCCTATTAAGTCTGCTCCGAGCTCGCTCAACGAGCATAAACGGTGGCTATTATTCACGTAGATGAAGTTTCCGACACGAGCAGGTGTTGAAATAACAATTTCACAATTACAATTGAACTGGTGTGAATAATATAACAAAAAAAATCACTTTATCTGACGTCCACTGTACCAAAATAGGACGTTCTGTGAATGTCCCAGGGGGATATCCAATGGATGTCCGCGGCGGACGTTCGAATTCAGTTCAAAGTTGTGACATTAGTGCGTCCCTCGGACGTCCATAGAACGTCCAGTGTACCAGAAAAGGATGTCCTAAGGATGTCCGGAATGTCCGAAGAGGACGTCCTATGGATATCTGTAGGACTACTTTGTGTTATTAGGGAAGACATCTCCTTAGGGTTTAGAAGTCTAAGACCTCGGTCGCATACCGACAAGATTCGAAATTAAAAAAAACAAACATATATTTAATTTCTTGGACGAAAATGGAACTAATGTATAAAGTTATCATATCTTAGTAGGTGCTAAAAATGGTTACCGTTGTTGTAACGTTGCCAATTGGATGACAATTAAAATTTAAGATCTTCCTATTTTTTTCTTCTAAAAATTTACCATACCTTTTGCCTCTACGTTTGTTCAGTGTTTTCTTCCATACATATGGACAGTACTCTATATTTGTATCATGCGTCTTTATTTCACGAAACAAAATATTCCTTAAAATACCACCAGACGATATTGTTGAGTGAAATTTACATATGAAACAACAAAATGTTCTCAAAAAAAATTCTCAATAATATAAATTGTTCCCAGATATATGCTTTAGACTTAACCGTGTTTGTCGGCACACACTTTCTTAAACACTTGAGTTAATATTTGATTTAGCAAAACGATTTTTGTCCATAAAACTTTTCGCAGATACGGTATTAGTAATTAATTAAAATTTTTAAATCAAATCGTAATCGCGATCTATTTATCAATTTATTTTGATTTTTGTGTTTGAAAAAAAGAGCATGTTCATTATAGTGTTGAATAATCAAAGTTATAAAAGATAATAAATTTAAAAAAAAATTCCAAGTAAAACAAAGCAAAAACTGTAAGAGATTTTTTTGTACTTACCCTTGATTGACTTTCTTGGAAAATCTTGTCGACGTACAATCTATTGTCAACTACCAAATGCATTCTAAGAATGTCCATAAACCTTGGGGTATCTCTTAAAATGGCGTTCAAAGTGAGATCACCTTCAAGAGCTCTATTACAGGGAGCGAATAAGGTAATATCGTGGCCTTTATCCAATATCTTTAAGAACTCTTCACCGGCGGGTCCTGCATCTTGAATGGCTTTGAAGAAATTGCTAAGAATGCGCCCGTCTTGTTCCTGAGAATAAAGAATGAATAGGAGTGTTATTTTATTTATCCTAAGTACAACCCTGCCTTTTTACTAAAAACTGCGAATACCCATAAAGCAAACCCCAAACAATATTTTCTGTAATATTGCAGAAATACAGCTAGTTTTTAAAAAATTGCGTCTTTCTCGTAATAACCTGAACGGACGGATTAAAATATACACAAATAACGGCCAGAGTGTAGACAGAATTAAAAAATATGACGCAGTATTTTCGCTCATTAAAAACTAATATACCAGAAGCTGAATAAAAAGCAGACAAGAAAATAAAAGACAAAAACAAGAATAGTATTAGTGGAGGTGATACTGAGATAAAATTATTTTTCCCCTACATAGCTTGTTCGTCTATTCTTGATCCGTAAAAAAAGCATCAAAGGGATTAAAAAAGCGAAGCTATAAAAATCTTATTCGACCGTGATATAAATTAAAAGTAACACTGAAATATTTATTTGATATCTAGGTACAAATAAAGAGTTACTGGAGCAGTTAGCATTTTATTGTCGAGGTACTTGATTTTTTTAAGTATATTCACTATATTAAATTTCTAATAGTGAAAAAATACTATATAAACCAAGGTTGAGAAGAAATATAGCTTCACTCAGATCCTTTGTCTTCGCCTTGGAATATTAACTATTCGACTCAGCAATAATATTAATCTTCTGAACTTTGGTATACAAAGTAACTCTATTTCCTAGCATCTTCTTATACCATATTGTTGATCATTATAGTACTATAGTACTATAACAAAAAAGACAATAAAATTAATTCTACTTAAAAGAGTAACAATAAAATTTAAATATTTGAGCCTACATAGCTCATTTTCTTTAGTAGTTTTAATTTTTTTTTTATATAAATTGATGTCAGAAGAAAAAAGTTTTATACGTAATTTTTATGGTAACCAATGATTATGTAACGGTAAACAATATTAGACCAGGTAGAAGTAACGATAAGGGGTATTAATTTAGTCTGTGAGCTTGAGAATTCATTAATTAATTATAAAATATACGCAGAAACTTACTAGATAACTATTAAATTATTTATAATGCAAACATTTTCAATTGTGAAAGAACTATTTAAAATCGCCGCATTGAAGTGATGTTGCCGGCGATAGACCAATATAGTGCTGGGGCCGCGTTGAAATTTATACAATGGATTAAAACGGACTAAATTCATTCCCCGTTGCGTCACTTCTCCCTGGTACAATATTCTTTACCGCTACTATACATCAGGTGTTTTCAGACTCGACTCTGATAATCTTTACGATTAGTATCATAATGAATGTCATTTCGATTCTTACGGCATAATGAATAGTTAGTTTTGTTATAACCATTTTTCTGAAATTTAACAAAAATCAAAAACAAACAAAAAATAAGCACATGCAACACGCGGTATATAGTGTAGGACAAAGACAACATTTAGTAAGAGACAATTAATTGATTACCTGATATTGCTGCAGTTTCCAAGAGAAAAAAACCAAAAAAAAAAAAACAGTCGATTATTTTTAATTCGTAAATTATTTATACGAGAGAATCTCAGAAAATTTTCAGTTACATTTAGTTAGAAAAATACTTGTTATAGTAATGAATAATTAACGTTAACAAGTGTTTTCGTAACTTTACTTTGTATGATTGATATTTTTTCTGAGATTTTTTTATGAATTTTAATTATATACAGTTAAGTGTATTTTGTTAGTGTTACTTTACGTTATATTCTGTAATTTATTAGCTTTTTTACAAATTTAGTTCTGAAGCTTATCAAGTGGAATTTTAAACAGTTTTAACAATAATCGTATAATTTTTTATGACTTAAAAAACATTTTTCATAGAGTTAAAATATCGATTTTGAAGCAAAAATCAGCAGTATTTCAAAGGCATGTTTGATAGAATTTTCAAGCCACGTCCACGGGCAAAGATATATGATTAGTTGAGTTTTTCATATGTTAGATAATTTACGTAAAATTTTATCTTTAAGTACCAATTGAATTTTCTAAAAGCGATTGGAATCGAAATCTATATCGGAATTGATCAAATAAAATTAGATTTAGAAAGTAAAACATCGCAAATAATTTCCTAATAATACAAAGTCTTCTTGGTCAACTAATGCGAAACAGTATTTTGGAATCGTATTCATTGTACGATTCATTCAGTTGAAAGGACGACTCGTTTCGGTGAAATTTCACCATCATCAGGTATACAACTACTACCGTCAATAAAACTGCAAGTGATTTAAGAACACAATTATACATTGGTAAGTTTACAAGTCCTGTTAATAAATCACTTCAAGTTTATTGACTAGTCGCCCGTTCAACTTTAAATTACTGAATAAATTAGTCGTGACACTTTGACGTCGAGTTTTACTACCTCAATGAATTACAGAAAATAGTATATTATAACTCGTTGAACGATGAGTTTCCGACATAACGTAGAAACAAGAAATTTTTTCGTCAAATTTTTCTCCATTGACTCCTTATAAGTCTATACAATTCTCCCATCTCTTTAATCTGTCTAAATAGTACTCGGCGTCAGGACCGGCTTTAACTATCCAGGCGCAATGAGCGATTTATTATGGTAAAATCTAGTTTTGCTAAAAGTTGGTTTTCAATTAACACAGCTAGGCCAAACTGGTTAATCTCGTTTAAGGCATCGCAAGTAAGTTTTTATCAATTTTACTTTGGAAAAACTGCCATCGCCACTTGCAACAGTTACTGGATGAAATTTAGCTCTTAAAGAATGTGCCTTTTGATAAAGTTTAAAACTTCGATAGTTGCTTGACTGTCTTTGAGATAATGTTGCAGATCTAAAATATCATTGCATAACAAATCTCCATCAATATCTGATTTAAAATTGACCGTTAAACAAGAAATTCCCTGCCACAGAAAAATGTTGCATTTATTGAAATCTTTCTTTCATAGTTATAATAACACGGTGTCCAAAAGATCGTTGATGAAAAACTCTACTTCAATCTTTTTTTAAGGTCAATTATTGGCTCATCAACAGGCTCTTTACCCGATCTGTGTCTAATACATCGTTGTCACGTTTGAGCTTTGACAAATGGATACGATGCTAATTCAGTTGCTTTGGATAAATTTCTCGTAAAATTTACCCAGAATCCTTATTAATATCATACTAATATTTTAAATCCAAGTTCAAGTCATACTTTCAATAATTAATATAAAAAAATGTTAATTAAATAATCTTGTTTATTATTACGTCATTGTAAAGTTTCTAGAAATATCGAGCCAACGATTATGCAATATCTTTTTTCTCGATGTTAACAAGATTATCTCTTTTGTCAAAAATTATGCTTATTACGAAGCATAACCTACAGACGTCCTCATAAATGTCACACCACTTTTTATTAGCCAATCAAATTGGGATAGCATATCTCCAGACATTCAACTGTCCTGTTTATATCTGAGTAAGCGGTTAGAGCTATGCTATAACGCTCCTAAAAATTCAGTTTATCAATAATACAAGTTATTTCTTTTAATTAGTTGTCTTAAAATTATCGATTAAAAAAGTGCAGAAATCTAAATTAAACAATTCTAGTGCCGGTAAACCAAGTGAGAATGAAAGTGAATTCGCCTCATTTCCCGGTATCATTGTTTGATCATATAATTGTGATCAACATTTCTAATGTTCTATAAACATAATAAATGTTTTATTATGAATAAATAAGCATGTAAAAGCTCTTCAGAATTAAAACATTTGTATATTCATTTAAAACACAAGAGTCGCAGTTCTACAAATAATTACGTGGTCCTTCGCAAGTTTCTTCAAGTCCACTAACTATATAGTTCTTGGCTGCTAACTTCAATAAAAATTACAAGCTTGTTCGAAACCTGTTTCTATATATGTTTCCAAATAAGAGCAACATTTATAAAGCATTTTGGTAAAGTCGACAAAGTTAATCCGCTTTTAGTCATTGTTTAGACTAGTAGAGAAAGATATTTAGATTAAGTGACTCCACCCTAAAGCCGGCGCTGCTCGGCGTCTTTTTGTGCAACATAGTTGTTTACATCCGACGAAAATCTCTGTCCTCCGAAAACAAAAAAAAAAAGTTACTTAGGGATAGATCTAGTGAACAAGGAGGGTGGTTAATCAAGCAGTTTCAATCGTTATTCGTGAATTTTCTCCATGGCAACTGCAGAGGTGTAAAACGACGCATTGTCTTTTTTTTTGCAAATGTTGTCGTTTTTCCGCAATTTCTGACGTTGATACTGATGTAACTAAATAATTTCTAAATAAATAAAATTACAAAAAAAAATAAAAATTGTTAAATGGAAGACAATTCTAAGTCTGTGAAAAATTTGAAGAAATATTATGCAAAATAAATGCATTTTTTTGAAAAGCAGAAAATGTGTTTACATTATTCTTCTATCCGATTATTATTTGTAATTATTTATACTTAGAAGAATTAAGTAAAAATAACTTTTTGAATTCTGAATAAATTATCCAACATATTGTGAACACAACTATACTTGGCATAAACATCATTTAATTTAAACAAATGTGAAATCTTAACATATTTTACATACATTATAGTATTTTAGCGAAACAGAAGCTAATGTAATTCGTGAAATACTGGGATTTAATCCTTGTTAAGTGTTCCACTAAGAGAATTTCCATTATTTTCCATGCTTTAATGAAGGTTTTGTGGTTGGAAAGTTTCCACTGTAAATCTGGAGTTAAATATTTAATTTTACTACAATGGAGTTCATAATTAATTAAATTATTGTTTACGTAAAGAGCACAAAACTAGGGACTGAAAATAGTAATACAAATGTAGATATAATTTTAATTAAATTTGTTTTTTATTTATAGAACATTTTTTATGTTGCCACCACTGATGTACCCGGTTAAAAAATAATTTTGTGTATGATATTTTTAACTTATTTAAACACCTTTGTATTGTTTTAATTGTTTACGTCATATTATCGTTATTGAAATATGCACAAATGGAATTACAGAATACCACATAATATTTCAAACAAAAGGCATATAGAAAACAAAAGCTTGAATAGACCTACTTAACATAAAAGCGCGGCTAAATACATTGGCGGCACCGTTGGGATAAAAAAAACTCAACTTTTTCTAGAAATTCGACTTACACCTACAGCAAGTGACTTGTATTTTTGCCCGAATTTTACCTTATAATAAATTTCCGAATAAATAATCATCTAATATGATTTTATTAAAAATTAATGCATCTACTACCAACACAATAATATAATATGATATGTAAAGCAAGCATTTATCTAGCGGGAAAGCGCCTGTTTGTACAAGGTGAGCCATTTATTAGGAGGTGGTTCCATTGTGAATAGCACCGATGTAAAAATTGAATCTAATACAGCTTTTTGCATATTAATTTTGCGGGAAAATGTTTAGATACAGTTTTAAAGAAGAAAAAATGCAAAAGTTTGACGCACTATATAAGTTTTTTATCGGTAGGAATTTTTTTTTGGAACATTTTGGCCCACCCTGTATGCAAAAATATAACACAGCTGCTTTTTTAAATCATTTTTGTTTTGACATACAATGTTTGATAGATAGTCCGGGTATCTCTGGATATAGTCTGGGTCGTATTCTTGAAAATATTCCGGTATGTGAAAGTTGTCGTGCCTGGCAACGTTGCCAACGTTGCAAATATAGTCCAGGTGCTCCTGTATAATTTTAAATTTAATTATTTGATCATTTATTCTAGAAAGGTTTAGTGAAACGAGTGTTTTTTTTAGAAATACAGTTTATTTTAAATTTTTCTGGGATTTATTCTTTTGTGAATTTTAATTAATATGTACCCATTTCACTGTAATTTTTTTATCCTAGTAACATTTTTTAATCTACCTAAAATAAACAAAAACATCTGTTGTAGTAAAAAATATCCTAAAAACTGCAACAACTCATTTTTTAACGTCAAAAAGTACATAACAATAAAAAACACGAAAAACGAAACAAATGTACCAGTTTTTTTTATCTCATTAAAACCACTTCTGAAATTTTTATCAACACTCTTGAATAAAAAAATGGTTATATATTTTTTACGGAAATTTTGATATTTCACTATAGTGCTTCCCTAATATTAAATAATTATGGACCCTTCCATTTATTGCTCTGTTGAAAAAGGGCGGGGATAAAATCTTCGAATATAATTATGGAAAAAGCACAAGTCAAAAATGGAAAAAGCTGAAAGAGGAAAATTTGAGTGCTATAGAAGAAAAACCTTAGTGCTGTAAAAGAAAGAGAAAGAAGTTCAAGTGCTATAGGAGAAAAATAATGCTATAAGTAATGTCGTATTAAGAACAAATGTTTTAAGTTTTACACCTTGTTATATAGTATTAGAAATAATCACTATTTTGTATTAATTATTTATATATTATTTTATATCAACTGCGAGTAATATTCAGTTTTGTTTTTCTTTTTGCATCCTATAATTGCTTTCCTTTAGTTATATTAAGTCTTAAAGTTAGATTTTAGAGTATACATCACCTATTTCATATTTAAAATTTTTGACTATTACAACGCTTTTTCTATTTGATGCATTTCGATGGACTGTAAGGTATACATGATACGATTTTTTTGTTAAGTGTCTTTTTGCAATAAAACAAACATCACTTTTCTAGGCATCCAGAGTGATGTGATACTCTTCTCTATGATGCAAAATACCATCGAGGATCCACGCTAATATTCTTATCGTCTTTTAGGTATATCTCCATTGTTGTTTTTCATTTCCAAATTTTTTATCATTATAACTTTATTTGTTTTTTTTTGCATTTATTTAGGGTATTTGTTCTTAATGCGCCAATATTAAAGAGAAAAACAGAGTGTTGTAAAAGAAAAAAACTCAGTGCTATAGCGAAAAAGCCCGTGTACTCTAGGAGAAAAAGCAAGAAATAAATCTAATAATTTGAGTGCACTCAGATAAAAACTAGGATATTATAAGAGAAAAAATATGATTATTATAGGAAAAAAGCTCAATGGGAAAATCCGAGAACTGTTAAATTAAATCTATTTTTGCGATTTAAAAACGATTTTATGCTATTTCTGGTACATTTAGTTTCATTTTTATAATAAAAAGGAAAAAATAACGACAAAACTGAAGAAAAGTGTAAAGAGTATAATAACTGTAAAGTAAATGGTGTGTGAAGCTTTTAGTGTAAAATTGTAACTGCAGAGTATAATTTGTAGATAAAGTAGAAATTATTATTCTACCGTTAACAAACAAGCGATTATCTGTCCAGATTTAAAATTGTAAAATCTATTATTGTTTTATTATACACTAGAAAAAAATAAATTAATTAAATAAAAAAGCTCAAGTTTAAAATAATTTCTATAAACTATAAAAAGTATATAAATATTCAAATTATACTCTGCATCTATAACTAGAACATTTTAAAAAAGTCTTACCTCTAGCAATTTTTTCACAGAGCTATCTACGACCATCAGAGGCTTCTGAATAAGATGAACTACTCCATTTTTGACAGGAATGTTTGCTTTAACGATTTGAGCCAATACAACACCCGGTGTATGATTCCCATCGCCAAAAAGAGTGTGACTTTTTACGTAATCTGCAAAAAATAACTTGCTTAACGGTAATTTTTTAAATTTTAAACGATAAAATAATAATTCGATGAAGGGTTGAGACAAATTAGAAATGGAAAAAACTTGAGTGAGATTTAAAATAGGAGTACCTACAGCTTGTGTCAGCTGCACTAAATAAAAAACAGAGGATACTGTAAAACCTACAGTTAATGCGAGCCACACTAGAGAAGTCACTGAAACAAGATAAAAGGCCGGAAACCTGGACACAAATAAAGATGGACGTTACTAATCACATTTACTTTATTACCTAGTATAGTAAAAACCAACATTTAGTAAGGATTAATACCGAAAGTGGTACCGATTACAGGAATCTAGTCAGTTTCCTAGAGACAGATGAGCCACATATAAAATGGTGTATATACTGTATGTCGGAGGACATATTCACGTGAATGGTTATAAGAGGTATTTTGAGGACTTTTATAGCCGACGAGGTCAATATAGAGAAGCTAGGACTATACACACTATTTTTAATAGACATGCCTAAAGAAGAAAAACGAAATTACAAGTCTAAATATCAGTAGAAGAAAAAAAAAGAAGCGGAAAACGAAGCAACGCAATATTACAAGTGCCAGGACTTCAATGTTGCCGATTGGCGGATAATTATCCGATTTGCAGATAATTTAAGACTGTGGCGGATAATTTAAGACTGGCGAATAATTTTCTCACCCATCCGAAAATCGGATAAAAAACGGATAATTTTAAATCTGACTCGAGACGGTAAAATTAACATCATTATTTTCAGTTGAAAACGGTAAATATGGGATTTTACAAGACAAGGTACCATTTTAAATTTGGCAACAATGTTGTAAATTCTTGAAGGCAAAAATGATATCGCCAACGTCCTATCTTTGCCTGTAGAAACAAAGTGTTCCGACAGAAGGAGATGCAAGATCGGAATTTTGTGCCAACGCGCATGCCCAAATACATAAATTGCATTGGCGTCGTGGCCCGTGGTGAAAAAGAAACGTAGAGAAAAGGAAAGTTAAGTAAACGTAGGCGATTTTACAGCTGTGACGCCTATGCCTATCCGAGACTGCGTGAGAGAGAAACGATCGTCTACACTCTACTATCGGCGACACACTTCTCTCTCAAGCTGGCGATATGTATTACATATATGTAATTGCTGTGATTATTTTTTAATATATTTTTTCAATACACTTCTGGGTACCTAATAATGCGTACCAAAATGTTATTTATAAAAATGAATATATGTGTATGTTACATTTTTTAATAAAAAAAATGTTTGTTTAACTTTTACTTTTATTCATAACTATAAAATACTTAGGTAATTGCGTTCTAGAGTCTAAAGTTCAGACCAACTAAAAATAACATGTACAAACAAGTAATTTTATAAATTTACAAAATCGGATAATTTCGGGCAAAATCGGATAATTTTAAGGAGGATTTTTTCATTTCATCCATTGGCAACACTGCAGGATTACATGCGGCGGAAACCACCGCTCATATAAGTGCACAAGAGAGAAAACTAACAAAACCACTTGCGCAAACTGTCAAGGTGAATTACAGAGGATGCCCCAAGGTGCCTAGAGCACCTCAAAGGACTTAGATGCCAATGCGAGACCCTCCAAAATAACGACGTCAGGCGTTAGCTACAGCTACGCCAGATGAGGACCCAAAACGATGCCAATTCCACTTATGCCGCAACTAGCTGCAAATCAAGGAGGAAGCCAAAATTTACAAGTATCAAACATGTTGACTAACTGACAGGCACCGTTTTTCAAGAATTCGATTTTTTCTGTTGAAGGAAATATCAAATTGTTAAGCGGAGACACCCCGCGGGAGCATTATTAAAATGACTCTATAGAATTAAAACGCATGCGCTGTCCTAACCCAATCAAATAGCCACCCCGCAATGACTCACTAGCAGTGTGCGAGGCAAATGCATCCTAGCGTGCGCTGAACTGAGAGGCCCTGCGGGATGTGACAGGGGGTGGTGGAATGGACTTCCTGATTTCGACTTATATCGACAGATAAAAGTTCGGATCATTTTAGTATTTTTTGATCCAAATTATGCGTTCCTAAAATATCTTATCTTTTCGGTATGTTTCACATAGTTTCTCCAATGTAAAAGAGGAATATTTGTTTAATAATTTTTTTCAACTTTCTATTTCTTTTTTTGGTTGTAGCTTTGTTTTTGTTAAAGTCAACGATTTTTTTTTAAATTTTCGAAGCCTTTTGGATTACTTCATATTTAAAATCAAAGGTCTACAATTCTTTTGTACTTTTATGTAAGGATGAATGACAAAAAATACAAAAAAATTAATTTTTAGTGACTAAATTAAGTTTCCATTTTTAGTACGAGGTTGCAAAGTTACAAATCCACAGAGACCGATATTATCTTTATTTACAACCAAGAGGAAAAACTTTTGTAATTATTTCGACACTTGTGTGTATTAAAAATGGCAGCGTAAAAGTTTGATAAATAAATAATCAGTTTGTCGGAAAGGGTTTAAAATCAACATGAAGATGTTAAATTGTTTTTCCGTTCATATATCGAATTTGCAGAACATTTGTAATTTTTTTAAACAAATTATAATGGAAAATTTAAATAAATGGGGAAAACAAGGTTCCGTAACTTTTACAACGTATTGCATATTATAAAATTTAGTACTAGCGGTCTTCATAGTTTGCAACAATTTTGCGATTTTCAGTGCAAAAATTAAGTATTAAAACGTTTTTTGCGATTTAAACAATTTTTCCTTCATCGCAGATTTCTACAAATTTTTATAGTTTGTTTTCATTAACGCACTAACATACCGTGGGAATTTGAAAACTTTTGGAATTAATGTGAATTGATTTTTTTGTTTCATTGATAAATAAGGATTATTACCACTGGGAAATTAAAAATACTAAAGCATAATTTTAAAGTTTCACTCTTTTGTCTTTATATGTATCTAAATTTTATAGTGAGCATTTTCATTTTTTCAACGTCATATTTTTCGTTTGATATACTATTTTTAATAATTTCCATTTTGAAAATGCTTTTGGTAAAAAAACTAAAATATTTGTTTCTGCGTGTACATCGAAACACCGATGATAAATGAGTACGAACATACTTTTCAGACGGGAAAAACACATAAAGTAAATAAATCGCGGACGATTTTTCATTTTCCAGTGAGACGAGAATATCCTGCCCCAGAAACGGATATATGACGTCACCTCTACAAAATTGATATATGTTTTTTGACAAATTGTTTCCAGCATTATTCACTATAAATTTTTTTGTAGCAATAAGAAAACTCCGGATTTAAAATTTGATATGGTCTGGAAGAAAGACCAAGCGAAATGAAAATTAATTATTAGTAAACGCCCGAGACATCATAATTAACTTACTGACTACCGATGTTCCTCTCTGTTCTTGAGTAAACAAAATAACGACCCTGATGTTGTTGTCGCCATTCGCCAAAGTCTGATAGGGAACGTCTTTCTTAGTAGGCGTAGTAAAGAGCACTTGTTTCGGTATGACGTGTCCATCGATTATTTTCTCGTCTATTGAGGCAGCTCTGTCATTCTGAAATAAAGCAATAACAAAGACATTGATAAAAAAAGTAATTTTTTACGTGTGTTTGCGAAGATATGGAATATATTATAAACTATATAATATTCGAGCGGGAATTAATGATTTTTTCCATTTCCGGGACTAAAGTGATTACTTTAGTCCTTCTAAATAGGAAGTAAAATATTTAGACTCTCCAAGATTGCTTAAAAATACGTGTTACTAAAGTTAATCAGTAGAAATAAGTTATTATTTAAATCTATCGGAGCAGTGTTGCCAATTACTACTGAATTTCACAAAATTTGTGGAATTTAGAGCAATATTGTAGAATGTTTGAGGAATAAGAATAAGATTATGTAGAATTTGATCAATGCCTTTTTTCGTGATATAAACGCTTCCTTTTTTTAAGATTTGCTGCTTTTTTACTATTTTTGTTACCATTGATTGCCAAATATAAATTGATACAATAAAATAAAACATAAATAACAGAATAATCATGGGTTACCCAAATTTAAAAATCTAGGTTTAATTTCCTTTTAATTGTGTATGAAAATTAATGGAATTTGGTATAACTTATTAAGGAATTTAGGTATAGATTATTAGCAACCCAGAGACGAATATATGCGATTAAGATCAGTCGTAGAAAAAATCAACAAGTATAATGTTTATAATCAATATGCATTTTGTATCGTTTTTTTTAACTCTTTCAAATTAGTGTTGTATTATAAAGTCGCAAATTGAGTTAACGGATATAATTTTTTTGTGGGGTCGCATGATATTAAATAGAATTGAACAGTTAACAAAAAAGTAAATAAAGTGGTAGCAAATGATTCTATCTAGTATATCTACAAGGTTTTTCGTTAAAAATGTAACATTCTCCGTTTTCAGTTTCTACACCTTGTTTATTTTCAGTCAGTTTTACAATCTTAAGTATTATTAATTAAGAAATGTTCCTCTATAAACTTTAATAAGTATCGGCAACACCGCTTTGAGTTAACAGTGAAGTGTAGAATAATGATCTGAAAGATAAAATTTTCCCAAATTTAAATTGGAATCTAATGGAAAAAAAATAGTATCATTCGCTTTTCGATATAATACACTATTTGAATTACATCCTGTATAATGCGTAATATTTCAATTTGCACTCCGGCAAACATTAATTATATTTAACATAATGCTGCTGAAGTAGAATACAAGCAGGGCAGGATAGTAATAAGTGGTAAAGAAAACGCACGCCTGCTATCTGGAAAACGTAGATACAAAAATATTTTGTCAGTGTATAAACTCTTGTTTTTGAAAAAATCAAGCTGTAATACTCACCCCGAATCCTTCATCGATCGGTATAAAGAACGTGTGTCCTCCTTCGGCTTTGTAGATATCCTGCTTGCCCTTTTGGTAAACTTTCTGCCGGAAATTTCTGCAAAATAACAAATGTATAAAATTTTATGAAATCGCAACATATTTCATAACAGGCTCGCCTCAAAAAAAAAATTCATAAATTCTTCCGTATTCTGGAATCGCTTATATTTTCTTGTGGTGTGTTTAATAAGGTCTGGGTTATTGGAAACGTTCTGTTAGAAAATACATTTTATCGTAGAGAGAAATTTTATCGAAAAATTGCGATTTTAAAGAAAAGAAGTTTTGATATAAATTAAATTTCGTATGATACGATTTATAGAAATTCCAAATAAAATTATTCTGATATATTCTAATATTTTATTTAGATATTATAATTCTTGGGGAAAAAAACTAGAGATTAGAGAAGAATTACAAATTTGATAAGCAATAATTAAATCTCCCGGTGTATGAAATTATTTAAATTCAATTCATTTATTAGTTATCTTAGTAAGAATTAAAATGTAAAACAAATTACAAAATTTGAAACAACACTATTTTGTTTAGATAAACTTTGATCGTTACAAGGCAAATTACAAATTTAATATCGTTTACTCACAACAAATATTATTTTGGGGTTAACCTGAGAGTCATGGACATGTTTTTGTACAATTATTTGAGTTCGTTAAAATTAACTCAATTTTTGAGCTATCTAAGTACCTCATATCTATATTTCCGTTGGTGATCCATTTTGAATAACCTCATTCATTTTATAATAAAGCAGTCAGTCCGGGAAGCGATATTACTAAATATACTTAACACCAACACAAGCTCCGCCTACATTCATACGCTATACTGAAGTAACCAAAGTATACACAGCCTTAGCGCGCTCTACTAAATATACGCGGTGTCAACGCATCTTAGATCTTGTTAATTTTACTTTTAGTGTTGATATGGACAATGACGTGCATATATTTGTAATTTATGAGCTTATACCACATTAAAAAAATTAGTAAAAATCAATTAAAGAAACTTTTAAACAATGAATATTCTAGTTATGTTTATTAGTATATCAGATTTTGAAATATGTATAAGAACATACTTAAATGCATCACCAAAAGAAGCATGTGTTTATTACTGACTATTGAACTGCTCAAAGAAAATCTCCATCTGTAGCATGTCCAAAATTAAAATTATTATTTTCATTCTATGTATCTCTGTCTATTTTTTTGTGGCTATGGGAAAGTAGAAATTATTTTCAAGTTTCGAGAAATTTTATATGAGCAAACTTGTGAACTGTAGCATAAAAATTTTGTTAGAAACTTTAGGAAATATCCAAATCTTATTGACTCTTACTGGAATCGCCGCGAGGAATGACGTACTTTGTTACGAAAAAAAAAATTATCAGAGTCCATAACACACATAATTTTGTTGAATTGAGCACATTATAATGACGAGATGTAAGGCAGCATTACATTATTGGAATTATTGTCAATGTATATACTGGAATCCTATCATACTAGACGATTGCTCGGGTTTTTGAATAATAGATCAACTCACGGAGATATTTTACATGATAAGTTGAAAAAATGCTCTAAAGTGTTTAAGAGAAACACCACACACTTTGTGATGGTGAAAATTGGAGCGTTGGAACTTCCTGCAAACATTTGTGCTGTTAAGCAAGAACCTCTTTAGACAAAATGTGTCCAAAATTAATCCAAAACGGTAAAATGACATTGACTTATATATTTGTAGGAAGGTTTTTTCCGTTTTTTCATTTATTGTCCCAGATAATCACACCGATTTTACAGAGAAAAAATAGAAAACTCAGACATAATTTGTTCACCAATAATAAATGATTTAAAGGTAGAATATACTAGAATAGTTTCTTTAACCGAAAACAGTATTGATGGAAACAATAAAAACACTTCAGTCAATTAAAACTCCATCTCAATTGCTGAATTTTTATGTAATTAAAACAACTCCGGCGCGATGTAAAATAATCAAAGCTTCAAAATAGGTCGACAGGACGCCCCAGTTGTAAAGACGTTAAAATTAAGCGAAAAAAATAAAAAGCGAAACATTCTTTGAGTCACAATATATTAAAAAACAGAGCAATCGCTAAAATGTATGTTTTAAATATTTGAAATACTTTAGTTTTACACTATAAGATGCGTTGACACCGCGTATATATAGTAAAGCGCGCTGAGGCCGCGTATACTTTCATTAGTTATATATGACATATGCTTGTGTTGGCGTTAAGTATATTTAGTAATATCGAGTCCGGGAAAAATTATTTAGTAACGTGGATATAGAATAGTATAAAATAAAAAATAAAATTTAAAGATTCTTACCTAACTCTAAATGGATTTTTACTATTTGAAATCAGCGAATCGTAATTCTCCAAAAATTCCCAAGCTGAAGGATTATATACTTTAGTTTTAACTCCACTCGGCGTCACTGTTGGTATCACCACCTCATCGATTTTGTGAAGGATCTGAAATAAAAAAAAAATAAAAGTTTTACTCATATTTATATATTTCATCGGTTTATCTTTATATTTCACAATATTAAATTCCCTTTCTTGCATAAATAATTCTTTATAATAAAAATCAAAAATAATAGTAGGAATTTCACATTTCTAGTGAGATCTAAGAAAATATAAACTCGCCATCTTATGTTGACCACAATGAAAAGAATCTGAAGGGATATATCTGTTAGTAGCCTTGTATTACCTAAATATGTCAAATTCTAAAGTATTATTATTTCTGTTTATTTTTTTTTTGAATTTGTTATTTCTTGTAAAAAAAATTACTAATCGATGTGGAGTTTCGTACTGTTTCCTTTCGGATTAATAATTCTAATATACGAGAATTTTTAAGCGACAAACAATAGCGTGATAGTTTAAATGTCAATCAGGTTTAACATTATTCCAAAGTTTTCAAGTGATCTAACATTAATTTTGTATATTCTCATTAAGGACAATTTATTATACATTAAGATCGACATTAAATATCCATAACAATGACAATATTTAAAGTTCTTAAAAATTCCCAAATAAGATAAGATGTTTCTTCTGTGAAAAAAAATTTTACTCGCTTTGTTATCAAAATATCATTTTTTATGCAAAGGCACGGTCTTCATATACTTTTGACTGCTTGATACGGGCCAATGTTACACCAGCACTTGACACACACTACTAAAAATCCATTCAACTTTTCAGCGTTATTGTCTATTTTTCAGCTTAAGAATATCATTAGCGTTACCGTTAACGGGTGAGATGCAAAAACTTTCTATTTTTATATCCCTTTATGTGTTTCCACCACTGGATTTTCATTTCGATATGTATTTTTTCGATTTTCTGCCCGATGAATTCTTGACTCACTAAAATCTGAATAAAATTCTCATTGAAAAGTCTAAGAACAGCAGCAGACTGTGAATTCATGAGCTGATTTAATCGGTGTATGTGATGGAAAATGGGAAGTTTTTCTTCTTATTTTCTTCTTTTTTCGGGTTTAAATACAGCGCCGAGAAAACGCGAGGGTTCAAGAATAATATTGTGAGAGGAAACAAGAATTAAAAATAATGAATGATGGTGATATTTTTTTAATTGAGTTGGGTATTAATTTTAATACTCTTTTATGGTTTTATTTTCATTCCCTTAATATTTTTTTTACTTAAAAAGGAAGCAGCAAATTTTAATACCTATAAAAGTTAACCTTTCATACTTTATACTTAATTAATAATCCTATTTTATGAAATTAATGTACTCTATTATTTTAGTTATATTTTACTTCACCATAGCTACAGACATAAAATATTAGTCATGATAATGAGTCTGCAAGTTTAGAAATTGAGTAAGAGTAAGAGATGGGGACGAGGTGTACAATAGAAAACATCACGCTGATGATGGCCAACTATATAAAGGTGTACTTTATTCAAATATTATATGGCCCACGCGGGCATAAAGTGCACTTTATGGCCCGCGATTTTTTAAAATATTCATATTATGTACGCAATATTGAACTAGTATAACATAAAAGTTTGTATGCACCGCGGGTATAAACAGATGATTATGCCCTCGGGTTTGTAAGATCGTCGCCCCCAGGGCATAAAGATCTATTTATACCCTTGGTACATAAATAACTATTATGGAGTCTAGATTAGAAAATAAATTATAAATAAAGTACGCCTCTGTTTGACAGTAATAAATCTTCAAGAGTACACACCTGCTGTCACAACAGTATTGTTTCGATAGATGTACAGTATAACTTGTACATGTAGAGAACTCCTTTGAAATGTTATTCTAACAGAACGACGTGTATTTAACAGCCTGTAGGTATGGAGTTAATTAAACCACACGCCAAATACTTGTAAATTAATATTATACATATTTTCCTTCCAACTGACGGACAAACTTTAATAATTAGTTTAAATTTGATAATTGTCTAAATTTTTCTGAAACAATTTTCGGGTAAAAAACATCAGATAGTATTTTTTTGTTTAGAAATCGATTTGTCGCATTGGGAAGTGAAAAATTTCAGTTATTTTCCAATTTAGGGCTTCGTTCTTTCAAACTAACTTCAAGTTACATGTTCTAGTGATATTTCACAATTAGATACTCGCTCGAGAGATTTTGAGGTTTTGGACCCCACAAAAGACGTATCCAGTGAGGGAGAAAAATAGTTGTATGTCTCGTAAAGGATCATATTATTATTATAAGAGATAAAATGATTATAAAACGGAGCTGAAAACTAAGTTTGTTAATTCAATAACGTTTTCTTCAAGTTGAAATATTTCTGTTATTTGTTAAAATATAAGCGACGTTGCCTTTTACCTATAAAGCACATTTCAAACGTTAACGTTCTATTGCATGGCAAATAAATGCGACAAAAAATAAATTTTAAAACTCATGGCAACGTCTTAGCAAACTTTTTAGCAATATTGTCGATGTGAAGTAAATTACGTACATATAAAAGTTTAATGTTGAAGTCTTTATAAAAAACAATGAAATAAGGTCCCTAAAATTTAAGTATTGTAAATTAGCTCTGGGACAAATATGTTATATTATAATGTTAAGCAATAATTCTTCTTTCAAATATGGCAATTCTGTTATACATTGCTAAGATTCTATTACTATCGGTTTTTAAGGAAAATTAGTATAGTTAGGATGTTAGAGATAGCATTAGACCGAACATATACGCCATCTTATTCACTATTTTCAACAAAAAAATATTACAATTATCACGTACATGAGTATATGTTAATGAATACAAGTATCATATACGAATGTACCTAAGAGAGATGTTATAATGAAAAAATTTCTTTTATTATTTCAGTGACGACTCAAAAACGCTAAAAATAACTATAGTGTTATATTAAAAAAAAATTTTCACCCTGTACAGGGAATTTTATAAATTAAAAAAAATTTTGTTTGTGTTGATATTTAATTTATTTAAAGATTATTAATAGTTAAATTTTATGTTTATTAAATGGAATAGAAGAGTTAATATGTAAGTAAAGAAAACGAAACGAAAAATTGGCAAATAAATTTAAGAAAAGTGAAAGATTCTTAAAATTCATTAAAATAATGAAAGATACTATAATAGAATTGAAATTTTTAGAGTTGTCATATAGTAAACAGGGAATATAGGGTTAATAAAAAACTAAGGCTGCGATATTATAAAAAAAATCTAGTGATATAAAAAAAATTGAATTGAATTGGGAAGAAAATAATAAACAGATGTCAGAGAATAAGAGAGATATATAAAAAAACAGTAATATGTGTGTACCTACATTATATTTGTGAAAAGAAAAAGAATAAATGTATACCAGTGGATAAGTCATATTTTTGGAATAGATAAATAAATTTTGTGCAAGAGGTAAAATAAATCAAGCTAGGAGAAGACTTGAAGAAGAAATAACGTTGTGCTGAAGATAGAAGAGGAAAATCAAACCACAGAGCTATACAAAATTAATTTTATTATTAGATTTGTAATGTTTAGTATTTTTTTTCCTCTAGAACTCAACCCAAATTTGTGATAGTTGTAAATATCATTACAATAGATACGTTTTTTTCATAATATATAATCTGTGACTACGTATTTAAAAAATTTAATCTAAAATCTAATTTTATTCAAAATAATATAGAAAAACTAAACTTTCTAGAATACAGAAGTGAGCAAATTAAATAGAATTTATAATCATCAACGTACATCAATTGTTTAAGGCAATATCATTAAATTGACACATTTGATATCGATCGTAGAAAAAGAATTAAAGACATTTTTTATCGCGAGAACAAAATTTATCGGAAAAAATAAAAGTGTCGTAATTTTATATAATTTAATCACTCTCTGTATTCGCCAGAGTATTTTCTTTAAAGTGAAAAACTACTTTACACGTCCTTTTTGCTTCAACACAACGAACTGAAGTGGATATTGTTTTTGTTTTTATTTTCCATTCGGAGAGCTTCGGGTTGTATACTAATGGAACAAATTGTCTCATCCTTATCCACAAATATAAATAGAAAAGCTTTTATTTCTGTACAGATTTTTTTTTCAATTTTTTTACTTAAATATAATGGATTTATTTACAGAGAGATTGAAACTTACCAATAAACGATAATCATATCGTGATTAATTAATATTAGAATATTTACCTGTTGTAAATCTCCTACAAAACTCTGGACATTTGATTGGCTGACCAAAATTCTAGCATTATTGACGTATATATCGTTGTGGTAACTTCCTGTGATATGAGTTATCCATATTGGACTTCCAGATAATTCTGTTGATATAGAAGTGTACGAACTTCCTAATTGTTCGGTTGTTTTTGGAACACTTACTGAAAAGATAAAAATGTATCATAATTATGATCAATATAATCTAAAATGTAGAGACTTATATTTTATTTATCACAATTTTCTCATGTTGTTTTCTTGAACAGTTATCAAAGTTGGTACTAAAATTTTGGTAGGGTCTTTAAAAATCAAATAATAAATGACCTATAATTTGAATGGACAACAATTTTTTCAGCAACCTGTACAATTTAAAAAAAAATGATAAAAACTTACAAGACAACTAAACAATACAGTAAAATACACAGGGTGGTTAATAATATTATATACTGTGTTGTTATCATATTTTAATAAATTTAATATAAACCCAGTTGCATTGTCAGACGATTAAAAGAACCATTTAATAAGGTATTTTTTAATAGTTTTTATATTTGATTATTTTATGTTTTATAAGAAACCAATGTCAAAATTACGAAATTCTATTTAGAATTTTGGCAAAAATTTTGACGAGGTTCTTGTCGATTTCAATTTCCTTTCAAAAAAATAAAATTAAACGTGCTCCACTCCAATTTTGAAAAAAATTGAAAAAAAAAAAACAGTCCAATTAAGTGCTTTTTATGTACCGAAAAATCAAATTTTGTGCTCGAGCGCAATGGTTTAAAAAAAATTAAAATTACGGGGTGTAGCACGATATCGATACTGACCCCGTACAGACATAATCGCAAAAATCCTAAGATAATAGCATCATAATTATATGCTTTTTGTGTACCAAAAAATCAAATTTTGAAAATTTATCCAGTGGCGTAAAAAAATAAGAGTAAAATATTCGGCCATATCCAACTTGAACGCCTGGTAAAAGGTTTTGAAAATAATACCACAATGAGGGAATGTAAATTAGTTTCTAGGTACAATGAAAAATATCAACTTTTTTATCGATTTTTTCAAACAAGAAATCAAAATGTCCATAGCGATGACTATGAATAGAAAGAGAAGCATGCTTCCAAAAAATTTGTACTAGAAGTGTGATTGTAGGTTTAGATTCTCTATGGTGTTTACGGAGTAAATCAGTCGTCATAGTGCCTCTAGCTGTTGATCGTTTAATCTTGAAACTGAATGAACTAAAAGTTCTCTGTCTCTCTCAAGTTATTTTACTTTTACTTATATTGAGCGCATTTAGCCAAAGAACTGGAAATTATTATATTTGAGACTCGAATACTTTTTTCTAATTGGCTAGTGAATGAAATATATCGAAATAATGTGTTTTTTCTGTCGTATGGGATGGAATATTAAAAAGTGGTAAGCTGAGGTAAAATTTAGTATTTTTTCATCGAGTTTGTGGTACTAAAAAGTTTTCCCACCTGGCAACACAGCTCCCAGAGACCGAGAAAAAAAAACCTTGAAATACTGGAGCACCCTACAGAGATAAAAATTCTGTTGGTACAAAAACGTTTGAAAATGAATTTTTAAAATCCAAAAACCGTGAACGACCTGTTTTTCCGTTGAAATGGGCGAAATCCATTATAAGGAATTAATTTGCACATAATTCAATACTGTGTGTGAAATTGCTAATAACAAGATGAAAGAAAAATGAGGCAAAATTCAATTTAAGTTGCATTGTTTATGCAACTTCAAATCTGGTTAGATACACATGCAGCACACCAAAAGTGTGGACTGTTAATACTCTTTAGCTTTAATCAATTTAATTTTTCCCTGTACTTGAGCCTAGAGAAGTTGTCTGAATAAAGAACAACGCTAGAGCTAGAGCTCACGATGGGACTAAACCGATGTTCGATACATATCGATAATACATTTTCTGACGATATTTTATATCGATATATTTCCTGAAAAATCGTATCGATCCTAATATTAGGCAACATGCAATATATCTTACTCTTACAGTTTTCTGTGGAGGAACTATACGACGTGTCTTTTAGTTCGAAATTACATAATAGATGGCAGAGTGTAGGAATGATGTGAGTAACGGGTAATCCCCCAAAAAATCACTCTGTATAATTGTTTTGTTTGTGATTTATTTGCGATTTCTTTATAAAAACAAAATGTGGAGGAATGTGCAAAGTTTGTAATAATGACATTAAATCAATTGGAACTACAACCAATTTAAATAAAACATTTATTATTAACCGCTAGTAAACTTAAATTCTAAACTATGAAAGCGCAACGCGTTGAAGTATCGAAACAATCGATATTTCGTGTATCGATACTTTTTAATACGATACATTGTATATCGATACTTTCCAATGTATCGAACATCGCTAGAGTAAACGTCGAAATACTATCATTCATTAATTTTGGTCACGTGGTTTTGAAGCCCATAAAAAGCACATAATTAAGATTCTATTATTTCAGGGTGATTGCATGCGATTCTATGTCCGTGCAGGATCGGGATCGATATCGTGCTACATTCCGATATTTTTGATTCTTTAAAATCATTGTTGCGATCGAGTACAAAATTTGATTTTTCGACATACAAAAAGCACGTAAAAAGCACATAATTAGACAATTTAATTTTTCAGAACTTTTGAAAATCGGGGTACAGAGCACGTTTCACCCCAAAAAATATCTACAGGAAAAAACTACAGAGAGCCAGACATCCATACGAAGTATTATAAATAATAACAATAATTATAAATAACAATAATTATAAAAAGTGGATTTATAATGCAATTTTCTACAGAAGAGATTTTATTGTTGATGTTCAGGAGTGTCCACTGAAAGAAAATTCTATTTTTATGTGTATACTGACGTCTAAGCAACGAATGTTAATTTTTATGAATCTGGAGAAAAACTAATTAAATTCTGATATTTTGTATTCAGTATTGGTAATTTATTATTTTATGCGATAAATTATGGTTTATGTTTTAATTTAGAAACACCATGTATGTACTATAAAACAGCATAAATGTAAAAAATCGACAATACTTTTTCCAATGAATAACAGAATGATATATATATATCCTTCAAAAAAAAAACTCCATAAATATTCATAAGTTTACGAAGTATCTGTTACTGAAAACGGCTTTTCTTCAAGAGAAAATTCGAGAAACTTTGGAAAGAAAAACTTTAAAAATAAATTAAAAGTAGTCATAAATCTCTTTCACTTAACAAAAAACTGATAAAATTGTATCTTGAGTGGGTAATGCATGGAAAATTAAGTTTGAATTGAGAAAAACAACTGAAATAAATTTTATTAATAAGATAAAAATGGTATACAATTTTTAATACTCAAATAAAAGTTTTAATTGTTTTTAGTAATTAAGGTTAGTTCGAAAAGTGAAGTATGACGGTTATAGTTATACAGACGGACAGACAGACGGTTGTAGTTGATATAGGTCACTGAAAATAGTAGGAGGGCGAACTAAGGTGATTATGGATTGCTAAAACAGAGATCCAAAATTCGAAACAGTCCTGGAGTTATCGCTGGGACATACAGACGGACAGACACACATTACCTTAAGACTAACCAAAGAATTACCCGGAAATCACTAAGAGTAACCGCAGAAAGATAGCGACCGAAAAAAAGCTGAAAAATCACAGAGATCGGCCAAAAATTGAGACTTATTTTGATTTCATATTTTACCTTACTTTTTTTTTAATTCGTTCTAAAGGTCGAAACACAATATTTTTATAGGTTTTAGAACATTACCGAGGGTTTTAGATTTTTTTAAAATGGTCAAGATTCCGACGACCCGGTGACCAAATTGCCAAAAGTTGAACTTTTTCGGGATTTTTTTTGCAGGTAGAACCCACCATTTTTTGCAAATAAGGGTATTTTTGGATTCCTTAGAATCCGAAGGTATATTTGTCTGCTTAAGATACCGCGTCGATTTTGCTCGAAAAAATTTTGCAAAATTTCGACTTTTTCAACCCCACCTTTACACTTTTAATGCATTCTAAAAAATCAAACTAAATTTTTTTCTATGCTTTGAACCAAGCCAAAAATCACCACGGTTTTAGAATTTCGGGAAACGGCGTATTTTCGAGAAGTGTCAAAATGTTGATTTTTTGTGTCAGATCAAAGTTTATGGCACTTGCACCCAGTTACGCCAACTGGGTGGATTTGGATTGGTCTTTCAAATTAACTATAGTTGCAATTCATTTATTTTGCAATATTATTAAAAAAATAATTTTAACTCACGTATCCATTCTGAGTCAGAAATTAAAGCTAGATATTCATTACCAACAAATTGTAACTTAAGTCTCATGCTATTAAAAACTGGTTACAGTTAATTTCAATATTTTGACTCGATCTCTAAAACTACGTCGTTTCTCAAAATTCTAAAACCATGGTGACCTTTGTCATAGTCCAAAACGTTTAAAAAAAAATAATTTTGATTTTTAGAACGCATTAAAATTACAAAAATGTAGTCGAAAAAGACGAAACTTTGCAAAATCCGAACTTTTCGAATAAAAGTCGCAGTTCTCAAAAATCTACGCGTTATCTCAAGCAGACAAAATTACCATCTGATTCTCCAAATCCTAAGGAGTCCGAAAATGCCCTCACTTGCAAAAACCGGTTGATTTTTATGCAAAAAAAGTCCTGAAAAAGTTTAATATTAGCATTTTCATCTTCGGTTAGAACTTTCCATAAATACATTGCTTTCTACTTTTTTTAGAGTTTTCTAAAAAAAAACTCGTATAAGATGGTTTTGTCCGTCCGTCTGTTAGCCTGATTCAACTCGAGAACGGTGAGAGATATGTTAGGTTATAGAATATTCAAACTATTCGCCAAATTCAATTTAGTTCCACCAATCCTCAAAGGCTGTAGGTCATTCGCTTAAAATGAAACATGTCGCTCTATTATACCTACTCTATGACGAATGACATTTGACAATGAAATTTCAACCAATCAGAAGTAAGATTTTATTAAAATCATCATATTTCTCTAACGATATATTCTGGAAAGCTCAATATAATTTTGTACACATATTTTATCATTGCGATAATAGATTTTAACCAAAAATAATCCTTCCCCGTCGGTAGACCTTTTTCTAGGTTGGCAACATTGAGGGAACTCCCCCATTGGAGGCAACTGAATACAATTAGAAAAATCAACAACAAAGTTATATATTTCATGACAAATGTTGTATAATATTACTTTGTAATAAGTACTAAATTTAATTAGTTTAAACAAAATAGTTTCTAAAACTTTTCGTATAGTTTAACTGCATCCAAAGACATCTTCGACGATGTTTGAGACAAGTTATCGAAAACTTTGTTGGAAATAAAATCGTCGAATAGTCTCGGCATCTGGTAAATGTAGATGCAAATTAGTCTCGGAAATGGATTCCGGTCTTTGACATAATGACCGGTTACGTTATCAAATGTACGGAGTGGTATTAAAAGTATTTTTTTATTTATTGATATTAGAATATTATTTTTATATTTAAAATTCATTGAGTAAGAAAAAAATAACATTCTTAATCTGGAAATACAATTTTCAAGGAGGTAAAAGAAAATCGGTAGATTTCGAATGTTGAATAGCCGCCTCCATTTTAAATTCATCGTTTGTTTGTCACTTTGATCCGTTCAGATTTCCTCGAAATGAAATTTATTTCACAGGATCGGTTTAAAGTGGCATGAAAATGAAATAAAAGAATATCATAGTGTTAAATTTAATAAAAATAATAAAAAATTATAGGGTGATTCAAAATTCGAATACCAATTTAGAGAAATCCATGTCTAAAATTGAAAGTTATTAAATTTTTAAAATTAATATAAAGTACAAGTTACTGCAGGTTAAGGCATAATGTTTGAAACACAATTTTTTTTAATGGCGAAAAACCAACGAATTTATTACATTTTTGGTTCCTTGATTAGTTTTTATTAAAAAACTAAAAACCGCTAACTGTTTATTGACTTAAAAACGTGTTATAAATAATGCACTTATTACAGGAATAGGGAGAAGAGATTATTAAAAAAAAAAATTCTTTACAAAGTTGGTCACCGTACTTGTGAAATTAAGGTTTAAAATCTACGTTCTGCGATACAAAAAAAAATGTTATACCAAAAAAATAGTCCAAGAGCCAAAGCAAAAAAAGTAGGTTTATAATACAAATTTCTACAGGCGAGATTTTATTTTTGAAACATATTCAGGGGTGTCTCCTAAAAGTAAATTTAATTTGGCGGGAAGGGAAAAACACGTTTTGTGAAAACGTTTTTTTGTAAATTTTGCTCTCGACACCCACAAATTACAAAAAAAAATTTCAACCGCATAGGTCGTTTGTTCTTTGTTTGTCCACTAATTAGTTTTGTTTGTCCATCCACCGGTTAATTATATAAATTTTAAAAAATTGTGATATTGCTAAGTTGGCACACCATTTTTTGAATTTTGAATTTTTTTTTCGTGCACTTGTTTGTTCATCGTTAGTTAAGATTGTCCACCTAAAATTTTTGTTTGTTCATTTCAAAATCGACGATTTTGGTTTTATTCAATAAATACCTTAATTTTTTAAGACAGAAACGTTTTTTTTATTGAAGGTTAAATAGCGCTTAATATAGCCTATCTAATTTTTTAAAACAACGTTTCGTCTTTGAAGGACCAACATCAACTATTTTTTGTAATACGGACCTGTACATTTTATTTCATTTTTGAAATTCTCATTTTTTCATTATACAACCATGCTGAATATTTAATTTTTGTACGTACTTTTTCTTTTTTCTCTTTCTATCTGCACTTGGTACGTTTTAATAGCATTAATAGTTTTTCTGTTATGGGGATTAAACAAAAAATTATTTATTAAAATCTACTACATATGTTATTTTCTTTAATTAAAAAATATATTAAAATCATTTTCATACCAGTGAAAAGAAAATAACAAATTCTATAAGCGAGAGTTTTTCCAAAATTTTTGAGTTAGAATTGTGACCTTGACAAAGGGGAGAGACCAAAAATGAAGAAAATTAAAAAAATTCTTATAGTGTGGTCTCTCCCTTTTCTCGTAACCACAATTTTTTATCTAAATTTTTGAAAAAATTGAAACATATAGAATATCTTTTTCTCTCTCTATCTGCACTTAGTACGTTTTAATAGCATCTATAGTTTTGTTGTTAGAGGGGTTAAACAAAAAATTATTTATTAAAATCTACAATTATCTAAGTTATTTTGTTTAATTAACAAATATATTAAAATTTATTTAATACTATTAAAAAGATAATAAAAAATTCTGTAGATGGGAATATTTTCAAAATTTTTAAGCAAAAATTGAAAAGGGAGAGACCAAAATGAGAAAAAATATAGTTATGGTCTCTCTCTATTTTCATTCAATTTTCACTCAAAATATTTATAAATCATTTTAAATAAAATTAAAATTTATTTGTAGATGTTATAAAATCATTGGTCTGTTCTTGTCCAGAGAATTTAACCCAATGAGAATTCGCTGTTTGCCCTTCGTTTTGAAATGGTTCTTGGACAAACAAAAATCTTAGGTGGACAATCTTGGACTAACGATGAACAAACGAATGCACGAAAAAAAATGTCAAAATTCAAAAAAGGGTGTGCGAACTTCATAATATCACAATTTATATAATTAATCATAATTAACCGGTGGGTGGACAAACAAAACTAATTGGTGGACAAACGTGGACAAACAAACGACCTGTGCGGTTGTGGGTGCCGAGAGCAAAATTGCAAAAAAAAAGTTTTTAGACCACTATTTTAAAATGAAGGGTGGACAAACGAAAATAATTAGTGGACAATAATGGAAAATCGATGGACAAACGAATGCACACAAAATCTTTGGGAAATTCGCAAAAGTGGATGTCAACTTCACGGACCTGCAGTTATCTTTAATTTGACAATTGTTAAAAATTGTTAAATTCAAAAAATGAAGTAGAAAGTCGAAAGATATTGACAAAAAAAATAGTTTTGTATAAGATACCATTAAATAAGTCATTATTAAATGATTGTACATTTATTGACGGAACAAGGATTAATATTTTTTCAAGAACTTTGCGGATTTAAGCAGCACGACTAAGAACAGGTTTTGATGCCTTTCTGGCTGCCACAAATAATTCTCGAAATAACTTAAATATTTCTATCGATTAAATTAAATTAGTAAACAGTTTATATTTATCACGATCAGGTAACGGCAAGTTTAAATAATGAAACACGTATGCTGCATGGACCCGACAAGTACGAAGGTAACCGTGAAATAGCACATCAGCCAAAGTATCAAAATGTCCAATATTGTGAAAACGAATTTTCAGTATTCCATTCTTGGACCACTTTGTTTCCTCTCTGTATCACAATAATTTTTTTTTAAATTTTATATTATTTCTTATTTCTGGATTTTTTTTCAAAACTTTATGGCTCATTTTTACCTCTCGCCCTTCAGATAAGAGAGGTATAGGAATCATGCTAAAAATTGGGTAGTGAGTTTTCAATTGATAAACACGTTTTGGGGTCCCTAGAATACGATTTTAATATTTTCGCGATGATGTCTGTGTGTGTGTGTGTTAGTGTGTGTGTGTGTTAGTGTGTGTGTGTGTGTGTTTGGATGGATGTTGTAGTAACGATAACTCAAAAACTACTGAATAAAAAAATTTGAAATTTTGCATACAGGATTCTGATACCCTAGATTAGATCTGATTAGATTTTGGTGCCAATCGCACAACCGGAAGTGGCAGTTGCTATGGGTAATGACTCCATTATTATACAAAACGGCAATAAAGTTTTACACATATATTTTGTATACCATATAGTTTATTTTCATCTCATTAAAATTTTCGAAACTTTTGCCATTGTTGCCAGATTTACAAAAAAATAATTTTTTTTCATACTTTTTTGTGTCAACCTGTAAATTTTTGATTCAAAAATGGCGAGAGGTCATGTGCTGGCCATATCAGATTTTTTAATAAATAAAAATAAAACACTTCTTATTGTTACTAATAAATTATTTACGTACACGTACCAATATCTTGCAACATTTAAATTTTTTCTTAGCTCCAGTTATTCTAATAAAACTAAAATTTATGCAAATATCCTTGAAAGTGGAAATAATTTGATTTATTTTCTGAAAGAACCGCCACTCACCGGCTTTTCCGTGGCTAAATTATTTTCGCGAAAAAATATATTTCTCAGCTGTTTGAAACAGCCTGTAAATTGCCGGAAATTGCTATATGCAAAATTCATTCTAGTGTTCCTGAGTTTTCTTCGTAAAAAATATTTCATAGGAAATTGAATTGCATAACTCTTTTTGTTCCTATTTTTTGTTTTCTTTTTCTGTGAAATTTCAATAAAGAAAATTTTTTGGATAGTGTAAAAGGTTAACAAAAAATATAAAAGATTTATTTAAATCAAATCTAATACACGATTTTTCCTTACTGTGAAAAATCTTTTTTTAAACAGTTTCGAAAAATGAAACTAGTTGTGAAAAATGCAATTTTTCATAACTAATTTTAAAAATAGAAAGATATAATTTAAAATCAGATATAAAGAGAAAATTTGGTACATAATATTAGACCGGGACGCATATCTCCGTTTATCACACCAGTAGCGTTACGCGAAGGGTTTATAGCGAGGAGCAAATTAGAGCGATAGCGGGCGCGGTAGAGGACGCGGTGACGATGCGGTCATATTACTATATAAAATTAGTTCAGAATTTTTCAACTACGGATATAAAAGAAGAAGCCCTATTAGTAGACGAAGATGAGATCCTAATTTTGAGGAGCGGTTTTTTTTACTATTTTCTCTGTAATAATAACCAGCTGATATGATACGATTTTAAGAAGTTTCAGATTCTTGGACTCTTTTTGTGGTTTTGCGGCGGAGAAATGTACACAAGTAGTAGAATTCGTCTTAATTTTGTGTGTTATAAATGCAGACAAATTCATTAGGTATAAAAAAATTTAGTAGATATACAAGGGGCTTTCTGACTCAGATATGGGGAATTCAACGCGTTAGAGAGAGAACGTCTGTATCTCAGCGAGTCAGAGAGAGAGAGATAGAAAGAGCGCGCTACAGCTTCCTTTAATACAATTTTTGCTAGTTCGACTACTATCCGACAGAGGGCGCTACTACTCAGCTTAATACAGTTTTGTGATAAATGTAACGCTTTTGTTGGACGTTTATATCGCAGAATGTAGATATTAAACCTTTTTTTTACATGTGCGGTGTCGTCAACTTTGTGAAGTAGCCTAGATTTATAAGTGCAACTTTTAAAAATTAGTTTTGTTTTTTTTTTGTAAAATTATATAAAAAAATTTTGTGTGAAATAATGTCTACGTTTTTCTTTAATAAATGTACTATTTTCGGGGGCACCTTGTATACGTGTTTATCTATAATGAATATGAATCGAGGTACACGTATTAAAGTCCAACCCACGTCAGTTGTTCAACGTACAAAGAGAAATTTACATACAGGAGGCAGGGCGATTACTGCCGGCAGGCAGGACTCAAAAAATCGAATCTTTAAAGAGATGTCAAAAATGTGAAAGAAATTTATTCCAAAATATAATTTTTATTCGCCAAAAATTATAGAAGTTCACATTAATTATTTAAAAATACTGTTTTTTAGAAAAAATTTAGAAATTAGGATAGGTGAAAATAGGGAAAAGTTGAAAAAATCGGAGAAATCGAAACAATCAAGACATTTAAAAAATCGAATAAATCCAGAAAAAATCGGAAAAAATCGAGAAAAAAAAATTTTTTAAATAGAGAAATTAGGAAAAATAGGGGAAAATAGAAAAAACTTCGAAGAAATCGAAACAACCGAGAAATTAAAAAAAAAACGAATAAATCAAAAAAATATTTGGAAAAATAGAGAAAATAGGAAAAATATTGAAAATTGATAAAAATTGGCAAAAATTTCACAAAAATTAACAAAAAAAAAAAACGGAAAAATTGGAAAAAATCGAAACAACCGAGACATTTAAAAAAAAAATCGAATAAATCCAGGGAAATTCGAAAAAAAATGAGATATTCGGAAAAAATCCATAAGAAAAAATCGAAAAAAAAATTGGAAAAATCGAAAAAGTCGAGGAAAATAGAAAAAATTGAATTTTTTTAAAATAACCTGAAAAATACTGGAAAAAATAGAAAAAATAGAAAAAAGAATTTGGAAAAAATCGAAGAAATTGATAAAATCGAATAAATCTAGGAAAAATCAGAAAAAAACGAAAAAAAAAATCGAGTAATTCGGAAAAATCGAACAGATTGGAAATATCGAAGAAATCGAGAAATTTCAAATAAAGGATCTAAAAAATCCAGGGCAAATTGGAAAACTAGAGAAGTAAGGAAAATATAGTGAAAAGTAGGAAAATATATGGAAAATTGGAAAAAAACTGGCAATAATAGAAAAAATTGGAATATATTGGAAAAAATTTAAAAATCGAAGAAATTGAAAAAATCGACATTTAAGCAAAATCGAATAAATAAATCCAGGAAAAAATAGAAGAAATTGAAAAAAAAAATTGAGCAATTCGGAAAAATCGAACAGATTGGAAAAAATTGGAGAAATCAAAGAAATCGAGAAATTTCAAAAAAAGCATCAAAAATCCAGGAAAAATTGGAAAGTACCAAAAAAAAAATTGTAAAAAATTTAAAAAATTGGAAAACTAGGGAAATTAGGAAAAATTAGGGAAATGTGGGGAAATATATGGAAAATTGGAAAAACTTGGAAAAAATAAGAAAAAATTGAAAAATCGAAGAAATTGAAAAAATCGACAAAATGGAATAAATCTAGCAAAAAATCAAGAAAAAAAAATTGAGCAATTCGGAGAAATCAAACAGATTGGAAAAAATTGGAAAAAATGAAGAAATCGAAAAATTTCAAAGAAAGCATCTGAAAAGTCCAGGAAAAAATCAAGAAAAAAATTGGAAAAAATAGCAAAAAAAATAGAAAAAAAAGAGAGATTAAATCACGTAAGGAACTTGGTTTGGGTCTCCGACCCGCACAAACTTTTTTAAATATTTTTTTTAGTGATGAAGAATATCATCACCACTAACCAAAAATACACTTTTTAAAACACTCTACATATGTTAGTGAACAAATATGATTAAGAATCGATAAATTTTCGAAAAAGTTACTATGGCAGTGTTAAATCGATTAAAAATCGAAGGACCAAACAACTGTATAGTTTCAAGTTCTGAACTCAATAGAAAAACGCATATTGAAGGGCTATTTGTACACCCATTTATTAATATTAAAAAGTTTATAAAACATCTTAACAATGATCAATTACTATTCAATGTATAACTAATTAAATTACTTTGTAAAAATCTTAGTAAAATGTTTGTTGAATGATATGATAAAAAATGCGCGGTCTTAACCGACATTTTTAACGATTAAATTGTTATAATCTACCACTTTTACGAGATCTGAAAGGGTAAAAAACAAACAAATTTTAGCGCGAAAAAGAATTTTACATTGAGCACAACGTAGTGGTATTTTAACCGACATTAGAACGCATTCAAGGGTGAACTAGATGCAATATAGCTGATATAGTTACTTTTACTTTAAGAAAGCTGGTTAAAGAAAAACAAGACATATAACAACAAAAATTGACACGCGTATATTATTTAGGATAGATTGTACTCTACGACGAATTTATTCCCGCTTTTTGGGAAGTGAGATAAGGATAGAAAATATTATACGAGAGACAAACACAATATCCTGCAAACATCAAGGAACGTAAATCTACTTTTAGATCTTAATTTTTTACCGTTTTAGACATTTAGAAAACATTGTTGAAAAATAATTATTAGAGTTTGGATATAGTATTAGATATTTATTATTGAAAATTCTGGATAATTTTTCAGTGAAATTTGGAGTTGATGACACTGTAAATATCGATTGATTGGTACAAACTTAATTATCTTCGGAAACAATATTTGTCGGTCTAAGTGAAATCAACGCATAATTATAAATCTATTTGGAGCCCATAATTGACATTTAACTGAAGTTTTAATGAGAAATGAAGTGTTTATTTAAAATTATATACAGGTGCTCGGATAATATTATTATGCACTGCATTTGATAACATCAACTGAAAACGACGGGGCATATATTAAATGAGTTTATAATAAATCTTACAGGAAAATAAAAAAAAAGAAAGTGTTACGTTGGTTACAACCCATATTTTAATTTCATTTAATTAATCACACCTAATCCCATAAAAGTTTCTTTAAATAGTCTAAAAGCTAATTTTTTTCATTAATTAATCCTGAAGCCGACAAAACCATACAAGTTAGCAGAATTTCTGCTACAAGCGCAATAAATTAGGTGAGAGATACCTTAGACTGCGCGACATATTTAATTTAGAATAATTAGATAGAGTTAAAGTGGGCTGCTTGTTCTCTATGCAAAAGTAAAAGCAAATGAAGCCTCAGACACCGAAACACGAAACGAACATTTTCGATATAAATTCACTTCTTCCATTAAAAATTAGAACGGGTTGACAGTGGCGTGCAAAAAAATATTGGAGCCACATCTGAAATTTATTAACAAGAAAACTTGTATGAAAAGAAAATATTATAACAGTTAACTGCGGGGTAGTAAATTTTATATTTGAGAATATATTGTTAATAGGGGAGCGGGAACTAATAGATAATAGGAGTCACCTCAATATACGTGCCTTATGGTGATACTTTTTTCACGAATGAGAATTTTATTTATTAAATTAAAAATGTTTTCCACCATTTTAAACATCCGAAAATGTCTCAATACGCTATTGTACAAAAGTATAATATCAGTAGCGATTTATTCGTCTGTTGCGCAAGCATCCCCGCGCCGATTTTGGGATTCCCAGCTTCGCCACGATTTATTTTGTTATTGCCTCTATCAAAAATAGTCAGTATTACCGTTTTAAGTAGATTCCCTACTAAATTAGTAGATTTTTAAGAAAAATGAACGATGTGGTCTAGTGGTAGAGTGTAGATGTTACATATGAAAGTTTACAGGTTCCAATCCTGATATATATTTACGAAATAAATGTTCTCTCTTTTCTCTCAAATGCTGTTAATTTTTTTGTCCGAAAGTTTTCCTCTTTCCACTTTGTCACTTTTCTGAAAATACCCCTTTTTATAAAATTACCCCTTTTTCCTAAAAATTACCCCTTATTTACGCCATAAAGCCTCTTACTTCAAAATTTCCCCTCTTTTCTCTCAAATACTGTCATTTTTTGTCTCAATTTTTATCACTTTTTCCTGAAATTACCCCGTTTTTTCTAAAATTACCCCATTTTTTTCTTAAAATTACCTCTTATTTTTTCTCAAATTTCCCCTCTTCCTCCAAAATTTCCCCTTTTTTTCTTTCAAATTTTTGTCTTAAATTTCCCCTCTTTTCTTTCAAATTTTGTCACTTTTTTTCTTGAAATTCTCTCGTTTTCCCCTTTTTTTCTAAAACTACCCATTTTTTCTCATTATTGTCAGTTTCTGTCAAATTTTCACTTTTTTTACGAAAAAATCACTTTTTTGAGTAATTATTTTCTTCTTTCCCCCTTACCACTCCATTGGTACTGATAGAAAGGGAGAGGGAGAAAATTGGAAATAAAAAACAAAGATTATATATAAAAAAAATTGGGGAAAAAGTTTAAAAATAAAAAAGTAACGGAAAAAAGGCTGGGGCGAAAAGTGGAAAAAAAGTAGGTGAAAAATTGGTAAAAAAAGTATCAAATTTTAAATTATAAAAAAATTAGTGAAAAAGTGGAAAAAAGTTTGACACAAAGAAATAAGAAATTAGTAAAAAATGTAGAAGAAAAAGTGAAAAAAGTAGGGGAAAGGGTGGAATAAAAAAATAGGGAAAAGTGGAAGAAAATAGGAGAAAAGTGACAAAAAATAGGAAAAGAAGTGAAAAAAAAAGATTTAAGGAGAAATAGTGGAACAAAAAAAATTTTACACAAAAAAATGAGTCAAAAATTGGGAAAGAAGAAGTGGGAAAAAGTAGGGAAACGACAGAATAAAAAAGTATGGGAAAGGATAAAATAAAAAAGTAGGGGAAAAGTGACAAAATAGGGGAAGTAATGGAAAAAAGTTTTAAGGGAAAAAGTGGAACAAAATACGTTTGACACAATGAAATTAGTAAAAAAAATGTGTGAGAAAAAGTGGAAAACAGTAGAAGAAAGGGTGAAATAAAAAAACATGGAAAAAAGTAGGGGAAAAGTGAAAAAAATAGGGAAAGATGTGGAAAAAAATTTTGAGAAAAAGTGGAACACAAAGAAATTATTAAAAAAGTAGGGGAAAGAGGGTCGGGGAATAATGGGAAAAAAGTTAGAAACATAAAAAAATTACTGAAAAAACAGGAGAAAAAATAAGTTAGGAAAATGGGGAAAAAAAGTTTGAACCAAAAAATGTAGGGGAAAAAATGTAAAAAAATATCTAAAACAAAAAAAACGGGGGAAAAAAATTGGAAAAAAAATTTGAAATATAAAAAAATTGGTAAAAAAGTAGAGGAAAAAAGGATGGTGAAAAAATTGCAGAAAAAAATTGAAATAATAAAAATGAGGAGAAAAATGAGTCGGGGAAAAAGTGGAAAAAAGTTTGAGATATAAAAAAGTAGAGGGGAAAAGTGGAAAAAAGTAGGGAAAAAGTGAAAAAAATTGGGAAAGAAGTAGAAAAAAGTTTTAACGGGAAAAAGTGGAACAAAAAAGTATGACACAAAGAAATTAGTAAAAAATATAGAGGAAAATGTAGGAAAAAAAGTAGAAAAAAAGAAGTGGAAAGAATTTAATAAAAAATAGGGGAAAGTGGAAAATAATAGGAAAAGTAGTGGAGAATAAGTTTTAAGTGGAAAGAGAAAAACTTCTTTTAATAAAATAGATTAAAATACACAAGTTAGATTTAGATAGTAGAAATGTTGGTAGAATACAGTTTATTGAAAACGATAACACTGCAAATAATCCTTTCTGTGTTTCCCCTTTGTGTTGATTGTTGTGTTTTAAGTTAGTTCTGATTTTTATTCAATATTATGCCAAAACTAAAACATTCTGTTTGGCAATATTTTGACTGTATTTTAACACAACAAAAAAATATGCCCCCGTGATATTTGTTTATTTTTAATTATTTTTGTTTTTTAATTTTAATTTGAGTTAGAATAAACGGTTTTTGTTAATGTGTGTTTGTGTTAAAATTTAGGTTGTGCAAGAAACAATACTGTTTTTTAATTAAATAATTAAATTAAAAAAATGATATATATATCATGTGATATGATATTTATATAAATATCAAGATATTTTTGAACCCTGGTATGTTTAGAGTCATATATTGGTCGAGTTTAAATTTGAACCCTGTATATAAAAATGAACCGGAAATATGGGGATTACTCTGAAGTAAGTTTTTCTTCAGAGGTTCACACCTCTTTAATTAAAATAAATTAATTAAACTTATTTATAAGATTCTACTTACTCATATGATAAAGAACAAGAGACTCGGAATCTCCCTTATAATCATCTAATTTTTGAAAAGCTGCGTTTATAGGAGCAAAAATCGTACATTGCTTGTTTCCCAGTGTAAAATTGGCATTTTTCGATGGTTCCATCAATGAGTAGAACTGAAAATAAAATAAACAAATACAAATGAATAAATTAATAAAACAAAATGTTTGTGCTTCAATTTCAATTTGTAAAAGTATTTTAAATAAATATTGAAATATTTTGTTTGATTTGTTTTTCATTACGTTACTGATCATTTATTGATAGAAAATAAATATATACGATACACGAGAGTTTTTATTTTCCAACTATTCAAAAACTCATCGATAAATTGTTGTAAATCGTAGGTCATTTGGAAATTGAAGGAAATTCGAGGAAAATTCTGGCGCCGTAAGGGAAACCCAAAACCACCATCAGGTGTTAAATAGAAATTCCACTTTAAGCTCCATAATTTATCAACTTGTTTTTAATTCAACCTGTTTTTTTTTTTTAGTGGAACAATTAAATTTATAGAAAACCCTGTATATCCCATCCACATATATTCTGAAATATATAGCAAAAATGTATCAAGGATATCGTCTAGTAAATTTTCCTGATCCTTAACCGCATCCTTTTCTGCCAGTGTCACCACTCCAGATTTCTACTTTATGTTGACAAATAACATAAAAGACAAAGTAATTTTATTTCAGAATAAAAGGAAAATTTAAACAATATATTTTTCGAACAATATCATAAGAAAAAGTAATAAAACGTATAAAATCGTAAAAAATACCCTTTTGTGTAATTGTTTTGGGTAAATTGGAAATTATTGTATAAGAAATATAATAATTATAATAAAAATCAGGTAACTAATAATAATAATAATTGTATATTAGGAAAATAACAATTAAAAGCAGAATCATTTAAACACGGTAAAGGCATAAATGGATTATAATTTAATCAACAGGTTAATAGAAAAAATTTCATTTTTTGATAGTGACACTTCCGTTTGACAGATGTCGTACAAAAATTAATGAGTTCTTCCGACGGGTAACTCAAATCCATATGCCAAATTTCAACTCAATCGGATTAAACCTGTGGCGTCTATCGTGTAAGAATACACACAGACAGACCTTCATCTGGAAATGGTCTTAAACATTTGAGGGGACCTCAAAATGGATATTTCCAACTTTATCTCGAATTTTTTTTTTAGCTCGTTCACAATACTTTGCCTTCTCGGAGGTGGATCGGGAAAGTAAAAACTCAAAAAATCTCAAATGTCAAAAAATCTCAAATCGCAAAAAATTTCAAAAATCTCAAAAATAAAAAAATCTCAAAATAGGTAAAATACCTACCTCAAAACCACAAAAAATTTCAAAAATCAAAAAATCTTCAAAATATTTTCAAAAAAAATCTCAAAAAATTTTTAGACGGTTCAAAAACATCTCAAAAATCTCCAAAAATTCTTTAAATCCTAAAAATTCACAAAGAATCTCAAAAAATGTAAAACGTCAAATCTCAAAAAATTCAAAATAGTAAATGTCTCAGAAACTCAAAAATCTTTAAAAAGTTCAACAAAAAAATCTGAAAGATCTTAAAAAACCTCAAAAAAATCAAAATATATAAAAAAATTTCAAAAAACCTAAAAACACAAACTCAGCAAATCTCAAAAACTCTTTAAAAATCTCATAAAATCTCCAAAAAATCTCAAAAGATTCAAAGAGTCTTAAAAACTCGAATGAATTACAAAAAAATTTCAAAGAATCTTAAAAAATATTAAAAAATCTGAAAAAACTAAAAAATCTCAAAAAATCTTAAAACACTTCAAAACATTCTCAAAAAACTCTATAATTTTTTTAAAAATCTAAAAAGTCCTAAAGAATCTCAAAAAAATCTCAAAAAATCCCAAAAAACCTCAAAAAATCTCAAAAACCTCAAAAAAACTCAAAAATATAAAAAAACTTGAAAAATACTTAAAAAATCTCAAAGACAAATTGAAAAAAAAATTTGACAAAATTGGAAAAGATTGTAAAAAAATTGCAAAAATTGAAAAAAATCCACGAATTCTTTTTCAGATATTTAATGTTAAAGTTTCAAATTTTGACATTTTTTTCATTTTTGACAGGTGACAGTTGGAGAAATATTTTTGACTGTCCTGTATAGAGTTTTTTATGGGCTTTCAAATGACATATTGCAAGTCGAATTCCGTGACATATTGCATCTGTCGTTTTTTGATAGTGACACTTCCGTTTGACATATGTCATACAAAAACTAATAATTTCTTCCAACGGGTAACCCAAAACTCTGTACCAAATTTCAGTTCAATCGGATTAATAGTTTTTAAGATATTTAATGCTAAAATTTCAAATTTTGACATTTTTTTATTTTTGACAAGTGACAGTTGGAGAAATAATTTTAATTGTTCTGAATAGAGTTTTTTAAGTGCTTTAAAGTGACATATTGCATATCCTATTCCGTGACATATTTGATCTGTCATTTTTTGATAGTGATACTTCCGTTTGACAGATGTCGTACAAAAACTAATGGGTTCTTCTGAGGGGTAACCCAAACCCCTATACCAAATTTCAGCTCCATTGGATTAAATGTGTGGCCTCTATCGTGGAAGAATATACACACACACACACACACAGATAGATAGACAAACTTCCATCTGGAAATGGTCTTAATCGTCTCCAGGGCACCCGAAAATGGATATTTCCGTTTTTATCTCGTTCACAATACTTTCCCTTCTAGGAGGTGGGTCGGGAAAGTAAAAATTACGTAACATAGTATCCTGCTTTAAAGTCTGGTGTGAAAAAAACACTTAGTAGATTATATTTTTGTAACGATTATCTTATCAGGAAGAATTTTTATGGGTAGGGACATAATAGGCTCCTCCAAATAATAAACGAAAAGCTATGTTATATAGAAATATCTTAAGACCATTGGAAAACATGACTTTTTTGAGGAAAAAAAAAAAAATCACCTCATTACTATATTATAGCAAATATATTGTTAACTTAGACGGCGCTGAATTATACCCCCACTTCGGGTTATGAAATATTTTCTTAACAATGATCCCAAATTTCACTGAAGCATTCAATGATGTATGTAAATTTAATATCAAATATCTTGTTTAATTAACGTTTTCTCAAAATGTTTATTTTACCAGAAAATTAACAGGATACTTGTCTCTCCGGTATATTCAAGACAGGAAAGTCTAACCGACGTTTTTAATCAACCATTAAATTACCAAAGCACATATTTGGAAATGTAAACTCCAAGACCACATTGCTGAATAGACGAAGTTTAGTTCAGAAATCTCTACTTCTCTCTCTCTCTCTCTATATCTATTTTCTACTCTCTTGATTATTAAATTTTAAAAAAACTTAACGTTGGTAGAAAAGTTTTATTTAAACTATAATAAAATGTATCATGTTTTATTTTAATAATTCACATTTTTAATTTTTAAAAAAAAACGGTGGAGCTATAAGCAACTCTCCTTGTATCTCTATCATCTATTGATTAAATCATTAAAATCTCATTACTAGCAAAGTTATAAACGTCACTATTGTAAAAGCTAATTAATGTTACGTACAGGATTGGATTTAACACAATAAATCCATTTTGTGAAATAATCTCATTACTTAGTAATTACACTTTTTAAAAAATATATATTATAATATTTTGGGAAAAACTATGGAAAATATAAGAACGATATAAAATTATTTTAAATAAATGAAGACTTGTTATTTTTTTAAATAAATAATGATACAGAAACAAAATAAAAATAAATTTTAATTTATACATTGTACGGTATAATCCTGTTTATGTTTTAATATAAATATTTTAAACATTAGAAAATAATCTTAAAAGCCGTCTCTGTTATTTGAGATAATGTTCTGTATGGTGTAACGGCATCCAATTTCCTAATAGTTGTAAATATTTTCTACGCCACCCCCAAAGGCAAATAAGAGTAAATATCTTCTCATTTTAACGAGGAAAAGGGCGTTTTCTCGCCACATCAAGTGGGGCGCATTTAATTAAATTAACTGAAGGTGAATTTCTACCGTCCAATAAATTATATAATCTAGAAACTTCTGTACTTCAGAATCTCGTAAATCAAGTGCAGAAATTCCTCTAATCCTCCCGAAACTTCTTAATCGCTCAATCAGATATTGAGACAATTTCCAATTAAGTAATTGTTTCTGGGCGCCCTCTTTATGACTTTTTGGACCTTTGACATTAACCCTACGGGCTATACTTGATCCTCTTTTCTTGTCAAAAATGCGCATTTAGATGAATGGAATTCGATTAGCACAGTGGACGAATTGTGCTTCTAGATAGACTAAAAATAATTGAATCGAAAAGTTTCATACATGTTATTTTAGAGAGAAAAATATGGATGCGTCCACCATTAAATTACAATAAAATCTTTTAAGGTGAAAAATTATTAAAACGTTTATTGTAACTAAACGATTTTTTTTATATCATGTTTTAAAATTCCGAAGTGATTTTTATAATAAACACTGAGAAATTAAATATAAAATAAGTAACAATAATTAAATATTAAACCAAATATAAAATTTTCATAGTAAATTAAATAATAGTTTGAACACCCGGTATTAAGCTAAAAGAAATCTGGCCAAAGAAATAAAACTAAGCTAACGAAATTTCAAAATGTAACTAAATACAACAGATGTAGAGTATTTAATTAAATCGAACTTAAAGAAGAAAACGAAGAAGTCTTAAGATAAATTAGGGAAAATTTGTGAGTAAAGGATGATCACAAAGGGAAGAATAATCCACAGTCGTAAGTTACCAGTGTAATAACCCATAAAAGGTAAGTTAATTTTTGTGAGAGCAATATACCGGGCGATTCAAAACTATACCAAACATGTTACCAAATAAATGTAACAGCAGCGTTATTGTCACCACTCTCCTGGGAGAGAAAATAAGGCGCACGAGGCTCACTAGGTCCTAACGTTGGCCAACGTAGCAAGGCTCTGAAAATAGGCTGTATTTCCAGCGCAGAGCTCTCTAGATTGGAACGGCCACTTTTCAGACGAGAAGGGTATAGTCCGTGCTCTCGCGGTGTTCGAGAGTCTTTAACTTACAGACAGGATTTGGGGATGAGGGAGGTTTTCTCTTATAACGTGAATATCAGTTACTTATTCACAAATATTATTGATTCTTTTAGCTGGCTTCTGAGCCCTTACGTTCCCTCTTTCTGTTCCCCCCTTGGGTGGAAGAAATTAAAATACCCTAATCAGATTTTAAGCGTGATTAATTAAAAAAATAAAATATTGAAAAGAAGAAATTGAACAATCTAACAAAAAATGAGATTAAAGAATTTAACTATGACTGATCAAAAATAAAATAATATGATTGACATTCGAATTTTGACACCTACTAAACTATATAAAAATAACGATACTAACTTCGTCATTTGTTCAAAAGGAACTTAACACGCAAAGTTGACTATTTCTTTAGATCCACGAAATTTTAATTTCAACTATAAAAGACCAAAGTCTCAATATATACCTGGCTTAAACTCAGCCCTATAATTTAATCCAAAAATAATATTTATTATTACACAAATTTAAGGAAAAGAAACTAGAGACTTTTCCATTTTATTACTTATAAAAAAAACCAAAATTTCTATTTAGTAAAATGTTAGTAAAACAAATGGATAATTTAATCGACTTATCACGCGAGAATCTCAATCGAAGTCCCTTGGCGGTGAAGCTTGAAAATTGCACTCTTAATTTTCAAATAAATTCCACCTCGGCAGAATCTAACCGAAACTTTTATTTCTTCTTTTTCTAAGAAGAAACTGTCACACGCCGATACAAGATGGGCAGATTTTTTCGAATCTCCCTGACTAATTTTTTCGTGTCAAAAAGGGATGCGCCGAGTTTTTTTCTGATCAGCATTTTTTTTGTTGATTTGCATTACGTTAGGTGACAGTGTCAAAACTGTATCACTATATTGTTATGAATTTCGACACCTTTATGGTGTTATATGTGTTTATAACATAGTTATTTTTCCTTGGCCTAGATTATAAAGTTACATGTAAAAAATATTATTTTTTTTGTATACTGATGGTATGAAAATAATTTATTTATATCGGGTGGATGGTTGTTTTACGCTAAAAAAATTTATTTGTATCTAGTTTCTTTTTTCCTTATTTTCTATTTATGAAATGTTTAAATATGACTATAGTCTTATTATAGTAGGAGTTATCAAAGGAATTGGTTAAACTGATCATATATAATATTATTATAATATTATTTAAATTATAACTAGGGGTATTAGTGACGTCCATATTTTTAAATTTGTCAATTTATCTAATGTGTTTCATTTCATTATTGAACATTGGAGGAAGTCTTTATTTTAAATTTCAAATTACGCAGAAAACTTTTTATATTCTACATCAGCCAAGCACATAAAAATAGAATAGAAATAATATAAAATTATGTAAAAGTGAAAACAACTAAAAGTGAGTAAAATTTGTTCGATTTATCTAGAGGGTAAGAAAATTTGACCATGTCTCTGAAATGGATGAAAATCCCTAATCTCGTAAAATATCCATATATGACATTTATTTTATAAATTCTATTTGTCTCAGAAATTGATATTCAACTCAGCAACTGTTTGATCAGATAATATGTTCCTTTCAATTCCTTATCCGTATTATAGATTTATTAGTTATGTTGTCTCCTACGCTATAAACGAGAAGTAAATTCATTTGCTGCCATCTTTTTGTCAGTGTTCCCTCCCTATTTTTTGAAATCCTTACGAAAAAGATGAAAGAAGGAATGGTGGGAGTGAATCTACTCGTTTACTGCTCTATAGAGTCCCTTGTAAGTATTTTATACTTTTTCACTTATATTGTTAAGTTATTTCAATAATATTTAATATCTTAATTTTGTGGTGGGTTCTGGAGAAAAATAATAAATTTAAACTTTGCTCTTACACTAAATTTCTTGTTATCTTCTTTACTTTACTGCTTCTTTATGACTTTGAAAATCATTATCAATTCTTCTTCTAAATGTCTTATTACCTTTTTTTATTTACTATTTCCTATTTTATTTATCGCTTTTCCAGAAATTTTGTAACCTAATTCTTTACTCTTCCTCCAAATATCTTCCTACCTTGGTTTATTTCCTGCTTTACCAAACTTGCTAAATATGATTTTCATTTAATTTTTTTTTATTTTAATGAAACTAAATATATTTATTTTCTTTAATTGGCGTTTTGCAAAAATTACAAAAATTACAAAAATTGACTTGTTAGTTATTTTTCTTACCTTTCAAACTTTTTATTTCCACACTAGATTATTTTTTAAATATTATTATTGCCTATTATTATATCTTCTATAACTTTCTCTATTGCTTCTTTTTACTTATAAATTTTCAAAATTTTCATGATTTAACTTTGAATTTTGAAATAATTTTACAATTCCCATACATCACAAATATTATACCTTCTATTAAATTTCCTATACCAATGTATTTAATTAACCATTAACTATAATTCACAGGGTGTAATAAATTTCTCTACAATATATAAATCTAATTTTTTTTAAATATAGTAAATCTTGAAGTAGAAAATAAATAATATAATTTATTATTAAACCTAATTCAAATTTGCTCTCTATTTACTTCACAGACATTTTGCAATAAAAGATATTTCTAAGAGCGATCCATTATAGTAATTTATGATTGTGCATTGGAGGACAAATATTAATGGATGCACTTGCTCTATTATTTTTTGTCCATCTAGATAAGTATAATGAACTATCATTGCTCTAGCTTAATTCCTTTAATTTGCATTCTCCAGATGGTTTGTGCGGTCACGAAGTGCGAATATTGTCAAGGGTCATTTCCAAGAACATGTCTTTTGTCGCGTACTGAGTCAAGAGAATGAAGCAATTACAGTAAAATAGTCTAGACGTCATTATTACTAAATAAACAACGCAACAAAATAATCATAGAGTTTATTTAAAACAAATAGATATTTAATTATTATAAGCTGAAAATAACTCATTTGTAATTTATGAAAATGAAATCTCTGGTATTTATTAAAGCTTTAGAATAAAATGAAACATATTTATTATACGTCATACAAATCATTATGTTCAGTGTAAAAATAATTCCCTAAGCTTTATAGGTAGTTTTTGATGATATATTGTTGAAGGAAATTGTTTTTCCTAATACATTTTCCACAATTCAAATAATTTCGCAAGCTCTACTCGGCGTAGATACAAACTAAAAAGTGATTAATATAAACGTTCTTGCGTTATTGCAATTTTCGTAATTTAAGTAAATTCAGTGTTCCCCAGAGATACTACCAGAGAAATTATCTGGACCGAACCAAGTATATTTGCGAAGTTGTGGTTACAAAACGTACAAAATTAACCATATTTGCGGCCGCTTTATTCACTCCCGAAGAATGAACAACCCTTGTTTAAATATTATTTATGGTCTCGCAAGTTTACATCACAGGGATGGATTTAAAATTTTGTTTTTTTTAAGGTCATTGATATTTGTATCTACATTTACTATCTACTCAAATTACAAAAAATTGGACAAAAAAAATGTTTTGATCATAAAAAATTAATTTAAGCTAAATTTAACAATTATTGCAAGAATAAATAAATTCTTAAATCAACCCTTGTTTAAATATTATTTATGAACTTGCAAGTTTACACCACAGGGATGGATTTAAAATTTTGTTATTTTTAAGGTCATTGATATTTGTATCCACATTTACTATCTACTCAAATCACAAAAAATTGGGCACTATGGTCGAAGCTGTGGTAGGAATAAAATAGCTCAATGTTATAAACAAATATATATTTGATTGTTTGATGATGATTGAGAGATTCCTGCGAGTCCTGCATGCACACAAAAATTGTACATCAGTGTTACCAATTTGGTAACTGAAAACTAACAACTAAATAATATTTTGATTGGTACAACTACAAGCACAAAAATGTTTTGATCATAATAAAATGAATTTAACTCTATAACTGCGTATGTCGTATATAAATATTTTGGAAAAACTATCCTGTGATGTGGACATCGTAAATGAACAATTTTGATATTTTGTTCTTTCCCTCCAAATTACATATTTTACAAATACAATTTTCGAAATTTTCGAAAAATGTTTTTTGAAACTTCAGACAATTTTGAAATAAATTCTGGAATTATTTTTACTTTTTGTTGAATTTTTCGATATATTTTAGAAATTTTTGAATATTTTGACATTTTTACTTTTTGAATTTTTCGAAAAATAAAAATGAAAAATTTCAGATTTTTTGACGTTTTTAAGTTTTTTAATACTTTTGACATTTTTGAAATATTTAAAATTCTGGAAATTATTGAAATATTTTTAATTAATCGAATAATTTTTACGTTTTTTGAATTTTTCAATATATTTGAGACATTTTTGAATATTTTGACATTTTTTACTTTTTGAATTTTTAGAAAAAATGCAAAATTTGATATGTTTAAAGTTTTTTGTAACTTCCGACATTTTTGAAATATTTAAAATTCTGGAAATTTTTGAAATATTTTTAATTAATATAAAAATTTTAAATTTTTTGAATTTTTTCGATGTTTTAGAAATTTTTGAATATTTTTACACGTTTACTTTTTAAATTTTTTGATATGCTTTTGAATTTTCAAGACATTTTTATGTTTTTTTCTGAAATTTTGGAATTTTTTTTTATATATTTTCGAAGTTTTTGAATTTCTTTAGACCTACTCAGTTTTGTTTTTAAATTTTTGAAAATTATTACATTCAGGTTTATTGATGTTTTATATAAATTGACATTTTTGCGCTGTAAAATTTTGCCCGCAGTTAAAGGGTTAAGCTAAATTTTACAATTTTTGCAATAATGAATAAAATCAAATCAAATCTATATAATAGCTATATAATTTTAATTTTATTAAACAAATTTAAAATTTAAAAGTTTCGGTGTTTCCTTCGTATATTTTATTCATATGGCAAATTCCTAATTTCAATACAAGTAGAAATCTTTCATAAAAGTTCTTTATGAAAACCAGTTGGAGCATGAAAATTAAAGGAAAATTCTCGTTATATCTTTAGATTTTTTTTCCTTTGGTAGGATTTATTTCCTTCGAAGGAAAGCGGCTTGTCATATCGAAAAGGATTTTTAGGGAAAATGAGGATTAAGTGTTTTTTTGAGGGATTTTTAGATTATTTTGGTGATTTTATCCAGGGAAAATTTGCTGTATAATGACTAACTATTGGAAAAAAAATATTTTTTTGTGTCGTTTAATTTTTAATGTTACAATAAAAAAGGATTTGGATTTTTTTTTTTAAAAATATATGTAATATTTGGATAAGACGGTATTTTAAAATAAATTTGGAAAGTCCAGGTCCGAATTTAAAAATATAGTGAATTGTCCTAATGTGACAACATTAACGTAGATAATTTTTTTACTTAAAAATTATAAATCTTTTATTGAATATTTTTTGTTCGCGTTGATGTCGAAATAAATAAAAGTTTATTTTCTGTACCCGTTCACTTCCCTCCGGTTTTTCAAACTTTTATGCCCATTTTTTCCTTTTTTTTTTAACTTTTTTTGCCCCCTTTTAAAACATTTTTTGATTTACTTTTTTTAACCTTTTTTGCATTTTTGTTGTTGCTTTTTTACACCTTTTTTTGTTGCTTTTTTACAACTTTTTTTGCCTTTTTACCATTTTTGTTTTTTTTTTGCCTCTCTTTATTTTGGCTTTATTTTAGCTTAATTTTGTTTTTTGGTTTTTTTTGACTCTTTTTGTCGCTTTTTTTACCCCTTTCTTTGACTAATTTTTGAATTTTTTTGCCATTTGGCTTTTATTTTCTTGTTATTTTGATTTTTTTACTATTTTGACCTTTTTTGCCCTTTTACCTCTTTTTTGACTTTTTTGGACACTTTTACTTTTGTTTTTACCCTTACCGTTCTTTGACCTTTTTGCCCTTTTTAAAAATTTTTTTGATTAACTTTTTGGATCTTTTGTTGCTTTTTACCCCTCTTTTGCCTTTTTTTGTCTTTTTTTGCCTTTTTGCCTTTATTTTCATACTATTTTGCTTCTTTTTTTTACTTTTTTGCCGTATTTTGGTTATTTCCCTTTATTTGGTATATTTGTTTGAACTTTTTTAAAACTTTTTTTTGCCTCTATTTTTCTTCTATTCTCTTTTTTTTTTAACTTTCTTGTATGTTCCTTTTTCACTTTACTTTGTCTTATTTGTTCTTTTTTGTACTTTTTGTTGATTTTTTTCCCTTTTCCCTTTTTTTTTGCCATTTTTGCCTTGATTTTTCCTCTATTTTGCCTTTTTTAATTTTTTTTAAACTCTTGTAGTATTTCGTTTTTAGTTTTTGAGCTTGTTTGACCTTTTTACTTTCCGAACAACAGAGTTGTATAGAAGGAAAGTATTGCGATCATGATATTTTGACCATACCCAGATTTTAACGGATCTTTACGTTTTGAGGTCACCTGAATCCATTTATACCATTTTTGGCATGATGTCTGTCTGTGTGTGTGTGTGAACACGATAGCGTCTAAACGGCTGAACCGATTAAGATGAAATTTCATATACATATTTAGGGTGGCAAGGAGACGACCTGTATAGATTTTGGAGTTAATCGGACAACCGGAAGTGACAGCTGCTATAAGTGATGATGTCATTAGTAAACAAGATGGCAAAAAAGTTTTACACATATATTTTTTATACGTTATAGTTTAATTTCGAATGATTAAAATTTTTAAAAACTTTTGCCATTGTTGCCAGATTTATCAAAAAGTATTTTTTTTTCATATTTTTCTTAAATAACCAAAATAATGCATTTTTATGAAAAATTACAGGATATGAAAGTTGTAAAACATAAAATTTTCTACACATTTTGTCATTACCGGTTTTTTGAATTCCTGATAGTTTCGCCGCTAGAGGGCGTGAAAAAAATTTATATTAATATTTTTGTGACTCTTTTAGGATTTTGAGACAAAATTATGAAGTTTTATGAAAAATTTCAAATCAAAATTATCAAAATTGTAGAACATAAAATTTTCTATAAATTTTGTCTGGACTATTTTTTCAAGTTGCGTATAGTTTCGCCGCTAGTTTTTATTTTAATTTTTATCTTTATTAAATTATTATTTTTTAGTTAAATTTTTATATTAAAAATTTAAAAAAAATATCTTTAAATTTGTAATAATTAATTTTATAATTATAATTTTTTTCAAAATTTTTATTACAAAAATTTTGGAATTTTTAAAAAATTGGCTAAGAAATTTAAGATTATATTACGATTTTAAACTAAATTGAATAACTTCAAAAATATTAAAGTTATAGATATGTGATTATCACCATTCGAAAGATAATATAAAATATAAATGTATTTTAGTTTCTTAAAATTAAGAATTTTTTTGTAATTTCGTTTTATCAATAAGTATAAAATAAATGAAAAAAGTAAATAGCATATCCGAAAAGGATCCAAAAGTACTATATGTGTTTAAATTATTTCATAATTTTAACATGGTATTTGTAAAAGTTATAGCAAAAAATGAAAAAAGATAAAACAATTCAATGGATTACCATGAATTTTTGAAAAAAAATTAGATTTTTTTTTAGTTTTTTAAACTAATTTTATTAATGCAATTTGATCCAAAAACCTAAAAAAAAGGTCTGTTTCCCATTTTGATTAAAATTGAATGAGATATTAATTATTTATTGATTTTAAAATTATTCAAAAATAGGTTTTATTTGTTTTAAGGTTAAAATTAATATTAAAAATTTAAAAACAATTACCCTTAAATTTGTAGTAAAAAACTCTATAATTGTGATTTTTTTCAAAATTTTATTCAAAAAATTGTAGAATTCCTAATTTTTTTTTTTAATATTTAATACAAGTTTAAAAGATATTGAATAACTTTAAAAATATTAAAGATATTAAAATGGGATTTATACCATTCGATAGGTAATATAATTAATGTATTTTAATGCAGAAAAACTAAAATAATCGATTAAACAATTACTTTACTAGGAGTGTTCGGAAAGTTGGGTGGGATTAACCCCTCATTTTTTTTTAATAAAACTATAATACAGTCCAACGAAAACTGATTAACATCTGTTCTACTTATTATCACATGGTTCGTGCAATAGCCACGGCCGATGGGTATTCTTTGCCAAAACAAAGATCCAATATATTTGATTATTTTATGTTTGGATTAATTAATTTTCTTTTTTAAGAGAGAAAAGGGGAAACCCCCAAAACAACTCTATGAGAAACGTGAAAAGTTTCGGTTAAATCCCTATAAAAGGGAGGCTTCCCCGACCAGCGCAATTGTGTAAAACAATCGCGCCATCGATCCAAGCAATGAATACAGTTAGTTACAGAGTTGTTATCATTTTGATTTGTGTAAACATAGACTAGTAGAATGAGGCGCTATCTCCACAGTTCTTGTTAAACTAATTCATATACGGAGTAGTGGGTGAAATCCGAGAGATGTCGACACCTGTACTAAATTAAAACATACTCGGACAATACCTAATTTACCCGTGTGTCATCAATAATATTCAAACGAAATTAGTCGAAAAGTTTTAATCAAAACAAAAACTGTCTTGTGTTCACAATCAACGTGCCTACTGCCACCACGTACGTGCAAATATTGGCTTTTACATTAAATTACTAAACACCTGTTATATAAATTTCGTTATATTGCCACAACATATTTGGAAGATATTTAAGTATGCAATTGAAAAATATGTGGATTTTAAGGAGATATAAGAACTAAACTCAGATTTAACAATCAATTACAATATATCAAAAAAAAAAAAAGATTTAAATATGAATTTTGTTTTGGTATGATGTAAGATACAATACATAATTAGAATTTTGCACTTGTATTATTTACAATGCATAATTGGTATTTTGCACTTTTATTATTAATAAACAAAGCGTGCTAATAGCAGCTAGAGTTTGTTTAACCATCCTTTGCCGTTACGTCATAATCGGTGACGTATTCTGCTGTTTTACGTTTGTCGTATATTATTTGAAAGTCATTTTACACATAACCTCAAAATTAAAATATAACTACTGACATATGTTAAGGATTGTTTTCAATGACCCATGTTAAGGTGTGTTTGTTTTAGTAAATTGGTAATGCTGAAAATTGTATTTTGCTTTATGGGTTGCGTACCTTTTGACATAATTTAGTAATATTTTTTAAATTGAAGCCTCCTTTTTACTTTCCGAACAACAGAGTTGTATAGAAGGAAAATATTGAGATCATGATATTTTGACCATACCCAGATTTTAACGGATCTTTACGTTTTGAGGTCACCTGAATCCATTTATACCATTTTTAGCATGATGTCTGTCTGTGTGTAGGTGTGTGTGTGTGTGTGAACACGATAGCGTCTAAACGGCTGAACCGATTAAGATGAAATTTCATATACATATTTAGGGTGGCAAGGAGACGACCTGTATAGATTTTGGAGTTAATCGGACAACCGGAAGTGACAGCTGCTATAAGTGATGATGTCATTAGTAAACAAGATGGCAAAAAAGTTTTACACATATATTTTTTATACGTTATAGTTTAATTTCGAATGATTAAAATTTTTAAAAACTTTTGGCATTGTTGCCAGATTTATCAAAAAGTATTTTTTTTTCATATTTTTCTTAAATAACCAAAATAATGCATTTTTATGAAAAATTACAGGATATGAAAGTTGTAAAACATAAAATTTTCTACACATTTTGTCATTACCGGTTTTTTGAATTCCTGATAGTTTCGCCGCTAGAGGGCGTGAAAAAAATTTATATTAATATTTTTGTGACTCTTTTAGGATTTTGAGACAAAATTATGAAGTTTTATGAAAAATTTCAAATCAAAATTATCTAAATTGTAGAACATAAAATTTTCTATAAATTTTGTCTGGACTATTTTTTCAAGTTGCGTATAGTTTCGCCGCTAGTTTTTATTTTAATTTTTATCTTTATTAAATTATTATTTTTTAGTTAAATTTTTATATTAAAAATTTAAAAAAAATATCTTTAAATTTGTAATAATTAATTTTATAATTATAATTTTTTTCAAAATTTTTATTACAAAAATTTTGGAATTTTTAAAAAATTGGCTAAGAAATTTAAGATTATATTACGATTTTAAACTAAATTGAATAACTTCAAAAATATTAAAGTTATTGAAATGTGATTTTCACCATTCGAAAGATAATATAAAACTCTAAATTTTAAATGTATTTTAGTTTCTTAAAATTTAGAATTGTAATTATTATATACAAAATTAAGAATTTTTTTAAAATTTTTTGTAATTTCGTTTTATCAATAAGTATAAAATAAATGAAAAAAGTAAATAGCATATCCAAAAAGAATCCAAAAGTACTATGTGTGTAAATTATTTCATAATTTTAATATAGTATTTGTAAAAGTTATAGCAAAAAATGAAAAAAATTAAAACAATTCAATAGATACCCATGAATTTTTGAAAAAAAATTTGATTTTTTTTAGTTTTTTAAACTAACTTTATTAATGCATTTTGATCCAAAAAACCTAAAAAAAGTTTTGTTTCCCATTTTGAATAAAATCGATTGAGATATTAATTATTTATTGATTTTAAAATTATTTAAAAATAGGTTTGATTTGTTTTAAGGTTATAATTAATTTTAAAAATTTTAAAAAAATTACCCTTAAATTTGTAGTAAATAACTCTATAATTGTGATTTTTTTCAAAAAATTTTTCAAACAATTGTAGAATTCATAATTTTTTTTTGAAATTTAATATAAGTTTAAAAAATAATTGAATAACTTTAAAAATATTATACCATTCGATAGGTAATATAATTAATGTGTTTTGATGCAGAAAAACTAAAATAATCGATTAAACAATTACTTTACTAGGAGTGTTCGGAAAGTTGGGTGGGATTACCCCCTCATTTTTTGAAATAATTCATTATCTTGTTGGTATTTATAATAAATAATAAGGTGCCATTTTAAATAATTTTTATCGTTTTTCATTTTAATTAATTTTAGCAATGTTTACCCAGCAATTTATTTCATTTTTACAACATTTTACTTTTCCATTCAGAAATTTCGTATTTTATAATTAAAATAATCTCAATAGTCCATCACAAATTAAAATCCGTTGCAAAATGGGCCTACAGATCATCATATTTTACATTAGCCATTAGCTTCTAGATCGTCGAGGAGAACAGATTTCAAATTAGTAACAAGTGTTAATAATGTTTATTTAAGTTTAATTAAGTTAGAGCTATGCTCTACACATTGTGTTGTTAAAAAAGTGTAAATGTAATTTATATTTTCATTCAATAAATGGATGAGAAAATAACCATTAAGAATAAATCATATCGATTCTTTTGTGTTCAATAATGTGTCTGATGTGCTAAAGAGACACTGGTCCTTCGAACTGAAGAGGGTTGATACAAAACGTCACCCAACTAGTAAAACGAATTTTTAATTCATATTAATTCAACCGTGTTTGTTATTAATTTTAAATTGACTTAAAATCGAAAAGTATTGAAACAATCTAGTAATTTTCTATTAGGAATCTAAAATTTTCAAACCTCTTATACCTCTCATATCATCAATTTTGTGGATTATGGAATGAAATGAAAGTAAAATATTTGCTCAAAATTGGTTGACGTTTTTGAAGAATATATGAACTTTCTAGATTATATTTTAAACGAAAACATGTTTGTTTTAGAAGTTTATATAATCTTGGTGTTATTTCGAAATTTAATTAATGATTTAACTCAATTATCTTTATTAGAAAGCCCGACAAAACAAATTATTATCTTTTAACTATATTTATTTTTAATCGTGGATTAAACAGATTAATAGAATGACAAATATTGTATGTCCAAAAACAAATATTGCATAGAACATTTGTGTACTATATTTATGGTTAATGGACATACATTAGTTATTAGTAAACCATTCAAAAAGGACACGATAAAGATTTAGTTTCTACGAGCATAGAACAAGGCACTTCGTATAATGTCGTATTTGACAATATTTTTTCTTATTAAAGAAAATCACCCTTCAAATGATACAATCTTAAATCTCTTTAGGGATGTTATTTAAAAGAACCCTTTGTAAAAAAATCTAACCTTCTCTATGTGGGATATCTCTTGATCTATCAAACGTGAAATTTGATATAAAGCTTTTAATAAAAAACAAATTTTGCATTTCTTTTAATGAAAACATTTTAACATTTTAGAATCGTTGAACTTGATCAGGTGATTTGACAACAGCGCAATTTGGCTGTAATTAACCCAAACCAACATTGGGGTAATAAGCTTGCCTTTAAGCGACGACCAGTTAATGTCGTTGAAAAGACAAATGATCGAATCCTTTCGACAAACAAGAGAGAAACGCGGTATTATCGAACACACTAAATATTCCAATTAAATCCCACAGGGATGTTTGCGGTCATATTATTTGCAAGATTCTTAAAATAATATTTAGCTAAATGAGATTTTGGAAATTGTTAGGTTTTATAGTTTGTGGGTTTTTTGGTTCTAATGAAAAATAGAAGTTAAAATATGATGGATAGTGGGTACAGACCGTACACAGTCACTTATTAGGATAAAATCAACTGCAAAAACGACTCACCAAGTACAACTTGGTGCCGATAGATGGAACCCATCCGAATGCCTTATAGGGGAGCAGGCACCACGCAATTAATCAAAAATAGAGAGAGTACGTTTTTAAAACTATACATAAACAAATATATTGAAATTATTTTCGACATAAAAATTCAAAAACTAAAAAAATAACAGTTTTTCGCCATTATCTCGACAAATTTGAGGTTATGTTGTAAAATGGACTGAACCAAAATTGTAGATTTATTTATTATCTACAACTCTATTGTAGACCATTTTCAAATTGAAAGTCACACTTCATCGGAAATTGTAAAAAATATTTTTGAACCATTATAAATCACACCTCTTCAAAACCGCCAGTCAAATTGATTTTTTTATGTAATTAGAAACAATTGACAAAAAAAAACTATAATACGTTTCAAAATCGGTCTTTTCTTTTTTTTCGGGTTAGGGAAATTTAACTTTTTATAAAATAGTGTTCCAGAGATTTTTTTCTTTAAAAAAAAAACTTAGCTAGTCTTGCGGTTGAGGAAAAAAAACTTCTTGGCCCAGATAAAACTAACCGTCCAGAGGAAAAACTTTCCAGAGGAAAAACTTTCCAGTGGAAAAAACAAAAACCCCTACAAGATGAGGGGGAGAAAAACAGAGAAATCTTCGGTAAGTGACACGAACGATATAAAATCAGTTATTTTGACTAAGTAGGCAGAGAGAAGAACATTATTAGCATGGGAAAGACATTTTACAGAAATACCAAAAGAAGAGAGGGACATGACGCGAAGAAATAAGAAGGGGATATCAAGCGAGTATGAAACTAAAATATATTGAATAGAAGAATAATAAAAAGAAATACAGGGCGGCACAAAAAACGCAACATAATTTCCCGTAGATATTTTTTTATGTAGTAAAAGATGTTTTAGAAAAATTTAACAAGAAAAGAGGTTTAGTTTTAAATTATATTATTTACAATGGCCAATGTTATATAAAGAAGCAATTTCATCTTTAAGTTGTACAAAATTTAAATTGATTGAAGAGTTAAAAGGTAATAAATAAAATTATCAATTTATGTAAAATTCCTAGTTTTTGATCTTTATTTCTAAATTTTATTTTTAATCGTATATATTGTTATTAAATCTTATAATATACTTGCAACTATTAGAAAATTCACATTTTTTTTTAGTGTATTTCCTCGACTACAAGAAACACGAGAAAGACCACGATAAAGAAATAAACACAAAATAAAACTGTAATTTAGGTCCGCATAACACGGGAAAATCGTGAAATATTTTCATTCCTGGAAAATATGTACTGGCTAAAATTCACAGAAATTTATCTAAATAAAATTAACAACTCAATTTTGAATTCAAATCCTATTAATGTCTATAATAAAGAAAATAAATTAAAATACTTTTTTGCCTGTCTACGTCATTAAAATTTCTAGAAACATACAACATTCTTTTTTTTCTTTAACTCCTCCCTCTCTTTCTCTCTCACGCGAGACAAAAAATGTTTTAATATTTTGATTTATATCTTCAAGTTCACTCACAACGACCGTTACAAAAGATCATGTTATAAATTGTCAGCCAATTAAATTAGATTAATTTATTTCCAGACGCATCGTTCGCCTAGTTTTCATAGGGTGGATAAAAACACCACCCTGAGAAAAGAATTATTGTCTCACAAACTCTCAGAGTGAACAGTGGCAAAAAACCAAAAAAATCTGCAGAATTAAAAAATGAGAAAAAAAAACATAAAATCCAAAAAAAACCAAAAAAAATTAGAACCGAAAAAATCAAAAAATCTGAAAAAAAACAGGAAACATTGGAAAAAGTTGAAAGGAAAATCAGATTATATTGGAAAAAAATAAAAATGTAAAATATGGAAAAAATGAGAAAATCAAATATGAAAAAACCGCAAAAAATGAAAAAACGCAAAATACGATAAAAATTTAAAAAAAACGTAGCAAAAACACAAGAAATTGAAATATTTCGCAAAAAAACAAATAACCACCAAACTCGGAAAAAATTATAACCTTGGAAAAAATTAAAAAATTGAAACCAAAGGCCAAAAAATCGCAAAAAAAGTAAAAACCACATAAAACGGCAAAAAATGAAAAAAACTGCAAATGCAATTAATTGCAAAAAATTGCATGAAAAATCGCAAAAATGGCAAAAAATCGAAAAAAATCTCAAAAAATGACAAAAAACTGGAAACAGAAAAAATCGAAAAAAGATCAGATAAACAAAACGAAAAATAACAACTCACGAAAATGAGAAAAAAATAAAAAAAAAATTTAAAAAATCAGAAAATTGAGGAAAAAAGTCTCTGTTTTAGTTTATATTAATTTATTATATATTATGGGAAATCTATGGCATGGAAATGTTTCAGAATTTTTATAATATTCATGGGATTGGCTAGTTTTAGAATGTTTCATCTATCAGTTAATTAAATTAATGGATGATTAAACTAACGATATCAATTTAATTAAAAAAAACTTTCCAATTAAAATTAGATTATTTTTATTTTTCTGTTAATGATTAAACACAACCATATAAAATAACAATTAATAACAAATACAAAATTGCATCTGGTAATCATTTTAAATTGAATATTTCAATAACAGTCAATTTAAAACTCAATTTAATTAAATTCGGTCTGATATTTTTCTTCTCTATCTATTCTACACTAAACCTACACTGTTGAAAAAATTATTGGTAATATTATTATTCAATTTTTTATTTTATAAACCTGTTAACCCGCCTCTGGAATGTCTGCATTAAAGAAAAGTCCAAGTATTCGTTGTGTAGACAATTTTCTTGTCGTTTATATTTTATTCAAAAGAAAAGTCAAGTGGATTTCAATTAGGTGTAAATTTTGCACACGTTTCGACATGCCAGTAAGATTTTTTTTTATTTGACACAGAGGCGGAAATGTAATGGAAAATAAATTTCCTTTGAATTTGTATATACAATGAAAATACGAATATGTATTTGGCAAACATTTAACTATTTAGGAAAATATGTATATGAAAATAAAAATTACAAATTATGCGAAGTCCGTAATTTTTTTTTTGAAATAAATGTACATTTTAAAATAGCTTAAGAGTACTAGAATATGCAAAAATATTATGTTCAAAAATAGTAATTTTTTTTTTGAAAAATAAAGAAAAAATAGTTAAAAATAAGAAAAAATAGAGAAAAATAACGAAAAATACTGAATAATTGGTAAAACTAGGAAAATATAATAAAAAATTAGATAGATAAAATCAGAAAAAATCAGAACCAATTGGGATATATGGGATAAATACAGAAAATAGATACAAATATTGATAAATAAAGAAAAATAGGGGACAATAGGAAAAAAAATTAAAAATAGGGAAAAATAAAAAAAATGGGAGAAATAGAGAAAATAGGCAAAATAGGGAAATATATAGAAAACAGGGAAAATAAGAATAATAGAAAAAGTAGGTAAAAATATAAAAAATACTAAAAAATAGTTAGGGAAAAATAGAGGAAAATAGGAAAAAATAATGAAAAATAGGGAAAAATAAGAAAAATAGAAAAAAAACAAAAACAGAGAAAGGTGGAAAAATATAGGAAAATAGGGACAAATAGGGAATAACAGAAAAAATTAGAGAAAAATAGGAAAAAGTAGGGAAAAATACGGACAAATGGGGAAAAATAGGAAAAAAACAGGAAAAGCGAGGGAGACAAACCTATTAAAACATGTTTAGAGTGGAAAAAATAAGGTAAGGAATGAAGTTTCTCACCCTATATTTTCATTATTCCTCTGCTCGGTATATTTTAATTTTAGACTCGCTTGATATCTCTCCTCTTGGTATTACTATAAAATGTCTCCCATGTTAACAATTCTCTCTCTTTGTCTCTTCAGTCAGAATAATTGACTTTTATACCGTTTGTGTCGCTTATTGAAAATTTCTTTTCTTCCCCTCTTTATATAGGGTAAGTTTTATTTATATTTTATTATATTTTCACTTATGTCCCTGTTATCATTTTTAATTATTTCGACGCTTTAAATTTAATTTACTGTTGTTTGTAATTCTTTTTATGAGGGTATATTTTTTCTTGTGTTTACTTAAAAATTCATATTTTATATTTTATAACAATATAAATTGTCTGATGTATGTGGTGCTTTTTCAGTCTTAATTACAAAAAGAGAATCTATTTTTAATTTGTTTTTACAGATGATTATTTTATATTTCATATTTTGATCTAAAAATTATGTATTTCATATTAATATTATCGTTCTTTTATATTCTTTTTTTTTAACGTAAGTAAATTGTTAATAACAAAATGAAAAATAACAATTTTTTTAATTTTTCCAACGGGAATCTTTTCTGAGACCTTTCAAAAATAGGTCAGAAAAAAAAAATTCAGAATTGTTATTTCACAATTGTTGCACAATGCATAATTAATTGAAAAATCGCCATAAAAATATTTTGACCGCGGATTATTATTCATAAATCTATTCAGTAGATGCCTGAATTTTCTTAATTTTTAATTTTCACATTTAATATTTATTAATTAAAGGTCCAAAGTGGGCAGCTCTTAGGCAAGTCGGAATCCCCGTTTTCGGTCATATTTTCAACACTGGGAAAATTATTAATATTGGACCTACAGTTCCGGGAGCTTTTTTTTGGTAAATTTAATCCTCTTTTTGAATCTTTTTTCCAATTTAAAAAATGTTAAATAGTTTTTGAGATATTTGCAAAAAACCAAATCAAAAATTTTTTTTCAGTTAATTGTTTATAACTTTTGCTCTTGAATTTTTTCAAAAATCATCTAGACGCTATTCCGAATCGAATGACACCGCAGATTTTTATTAATAATGATTAAATTTGTATTGTATTATGATAATTAAATGTTTTTTATTTCATATTTTACCCAAACATCCTTTTAATTGACAAGAACAACGTATTTTTCCAAAGCAACAGCGATGTAATCGAAAACTCATATTAAAGGACCGAAAAAAAAATTGGACCACTATTTTACTTGGAAACATCCACGATATCATTCTTGAAGACTTCCTTATCATAAATCATCTATCAGAATGAGCTCAGCGGATTTTTAAAATGGAATGGCTCTTGGCGCCGGGTCTATTAATTTTTAATGTTATCGAACGTAGAATAATTTTCGAAATTGACCCATATTTAAATTTTAGGTATTAATTTAGGTAAAATTGGTATTATTGGTTTTTTGACATCATACACTCTTGTGTTCTACATGTATTTCAATTACACCTTGTATATCTAAGAACATAATATCATTAAGAGAAATTTACTTAGAAGCCTTAAAGTACAGAGAACTTGTTAAGTATAAAATTTAATTAAAAACAAAAATATAGAAGTGACACTTTGCAGGTCAGTGAAGTTGGCACCCACTTTTACGAATTTCCCAAAGATTTTGTGTGCATTCGTTTGTCGATTATTGTCCACTAATTATTTTCGTTTGTCCACTCTTCGTTTCCAAATGGTGGCCCAAAAACTTTTTTAGCAAATTTTACTCTCGGCACTGCGACGACACTTCGGTCGTTGCGGGTCACTTTGGAGCCTTAGTCCAGGTTTCGGATTGCCTCGGGCGCCACCTTCCGTTTAGAGTGTGAAGGCCACTGCACGGGCAGCGTCAGTGGAGAAAGAATACTCCAGGGGTCGTTTATGGTATCGACCAATGCGTTTTCCGGCCAGTAGGGCGGGCTTTACTTGCTCCACTGGGTTGAGGACCTGGGTATTCGCTGCGTTGCCGGTGATGCTCGTAATTATAAAAAATAAGAGAGAATAAGTAAATAAAAATCCAAGTGGTACGGTAAACAGCTTTATTAATATCCAAAATATTACAGGAAACGGGAAGAAGGAACAGGGAGGGCGTGCAACAAGTTTTGATACCAAAGCAATATCTACAGGGGCAGTAATACGGATTAGCTAAGCAAGACTAAGCGCGGTGCGTGGCGGACTATAGCGGTAAGCATAATAACCGGATAAAAAACTATTCTTGCACTCTTTCGACGGAAAGTACAATGTAACAATAGAGAAAGTATAAAGAAGAGTTGCCGTTTCCTTGAGTAAAAGTGGCAACATGTGCGACTGACCTGCAGCCTTGGAGAGTATGATGAACTAAACTAAATTTGGCGGTTAATTTGAATATTCCCTAATCAAATTCTCATATTTCGTATATTATTAGCATTTTTTGTACCACCTAAAATGTAATTTTTACATCACATTTTAGGTGTTAACAGTAAAATGCTAATAAAGGTTAACAAAAAAAAATTAGGAAAAGTATATAATTAGCAACACATAATATAAAACAATTTTATTCACATACATAAGTTTAGAAATATTAACATATTAATACTGATAAAAATCATAAAAATAATAAAAATAATAACTAATATTTTAATATAGGTATAAATAAACAAAGAGCCAGCTACAGGAATGCGGGAATTTGATCTGAAACATAAATAAAAGATTGGTAGAAACATTAAGATTATTTTCATCCTTTGTTTTGTCTTGTAGACATTACCACAGCCTTGTCCGTTTCCTGGTACCTATTTTATAATGATAAATGGCACGAGAAGTTTTAATAATTAAGAAAATAAGACCCATGTTTTATGTTTTTTACCACGTAAAACTATAAATTTAACTCCCGTTGAACATAAATTAGAGATTTTTTATGACTACTTCATTTAATATTGATGAAATGATGTTTTAAAACAGCTGATTGAAATTTAGCTCAATGATTTCAATCATTTTTACAACAATTTTCACATCATAGGTAACTAATTTCCCAACTACCAAATACTAGGTACCATTACATACCATTGTCCATTGCATTTTAAACGGACAGTCCCGTTGAAAATATTTTAGAGGATCACAATATTTATTGCTAAACTATATTCACTAACAACTTAAAACTAAAAAATACTTACTTGTATTTCATTTTTTCCAACGTCGTTATATGCATTTTAGATATAAAGAAATAATTTTAAGGGTACACAGTTAACTGTTGACATTTTATGAAACTAACCTAATAATTTATAAAGCCTGATTTACAATAGGGTAATAACACAATAAATGTTTATTTCTTTATTAAATGTTCTCCTACACTTATGTATGGAACGCCGTTTTACTTTTTATTCTTAAATTTTTATTCATTCATTTTTAAACATTTAACCATTTTATTCAACTCAATTTTATGTTTGTCTGTTTATTTCAGTACAATTAAATTGTTTCTTTTAAAAACTTTGGCTATTTAAAATGTTTGATTAATAAAATTGTACCTTGATAAAATTGCGTTAGTCAAATATATTTGACAGTCATATTTAAAGCTTATAATTTTTATGATGTACTTAAAATTAATTCAACTAACATAAAAATAACAAACATTTTAAATAAAGAACTAAAATGAGTGTTCATCATTTTAATTCGGCATTGTTTTAGTTTATGTAACTATATGTTTGGAAAGAAAATAGTAACAATCATTTAAATAATTTATTTAAAATGTTTGTTATTTTTTTATTGGTTGAATTAAAATGTTACATGAATTAAAATGACTGTTCATAATTTTAAGTACATCATAAAAATTAAAAGCTTTAAATATGGCTATCAAATATATTTGACTAACCAAATTTTATCAAGATACAATTTTATTCATCAAACATTTTAAATAGCCAAAGTTTTTAAAAGAAACAATTTAATAGTACCAAAATAAACAGACAATCATAAAATTGAGTTGAATAAAATGGTTAAATGTTTAAAAATGAATGAATAAAAATTTAAGAATAAAAAGTAAAACGGCGTTCCATACTTATGAGAAGTTATAATATACTTTGTTGAGAAAGTTTAATCGTTTTATTTGCTACAATTTATATTTTTTAAATTTAAACAATTTGTTATTGTAAAACAGTCTCATAGTTCGCGAAAGTGGCGACCCCATACGCGGTTAGACGCGCAGTAGCATGTTGGCGTTATGCGCCTATGATTCAAAACACCCCTGAATGTAACCGAAGCCACCAGAATGTACTTCCAGCCGAACTATTTCATCAACGTACAATGTAAGCGGAGCCACCAGAGACTATTCGCCTGTTAAGAGGAGGATTTACCTTGCGACAAAATAGTATGTGCAAGGGTTTCGCTTTACTCGTCCTACGCGTTTGTTTTTTATTTTTAGTGAAAGAAAAAAATATATTTGTATTGGAGAAGATCTAATCTGTGCTCCTCTGCAGCTACATTTTGAAAATTTGGCTTCATTTTTTTTCAAAAAAAATCCAAAAATTGTTCATTTTAGACATTTTTCTAAATTTTTTTTACAAAAAACGAAGTAAAATATTCAAAAAGTAGCTGCAGAGGAGCACAGATTAGATCTTCTCCAATACACCTATATTTTTTTCATTCATTAAAAATAAAAAACAAACGTATAGGACGAGTAAAGCGAAACCCTTGCAACTGAAGATTTTGCTCCAAGGAAGTGGCGCCACCGTTAGAATTTAGGGAACACAGCTTGTAAATTGAAATAAAATAAATTCTCTTGTTAGCAGAGTTTTACGAGGGTAAACAGTACGAAATAAATTTAAACTTAATTATAGAGTTTATAATTTTTCGGACAATATTTTTCTTTTAATTAATCAAAATAATTTTATTATTTGGATGACAATTTTTGTTTTTATGAACTACAATTTTCAACATGAAAATTACAATAAAACTAATTTTACTCATCATTTTTAAAATTTTACAGGAGTTTAACAACATATAATAAGTATTTAATTAATTTATTTAGTAAGTTAAAATTGAGATTTAATTTACAAATGTATTGGTACTTTTACACATCGCACGGTTAATAAGTAGTAAAAAATAATAAGATATATTCTAGCTACCCAACATTGGCATATCGGCATCATTTGACGGTTTAATTACCAACAATCGGTATGTTTTGAATGCAAAGAACTTTGTCAGCAAAAATCAGTGGTGGTGGGGGTGTGATATTTTGTCGGTACTTACTTTGGGGATAAAAGTTTAAGTTAGACTATTTTTGACACATTTTGTTATTAGTTTGATCTTTCTTAGAGATAAGTGTGGTGATTTTAGTGTTCTGATTATTTCGATTCTTCAACTATTAATTATTGTTCTCGTGAAGTGAAGGGACTATTATTAATATCAATTAGGATATTTAAAAATGCCCCGTAAAAGACTAAAAACTCGTTTATTCACATCGTCAAAGCGATTATCAAAACGAAATAGGATTTGCTGGATAAAAAAAGTAAGTGTAAAAATATTTATTAAATCAACGGATTTAATTACAAAAAAAATTAGTGGTCGTGTGAGATGAGGCCATTCCGAGATGCGGTCAGTGGGAGATGCGGTAACTTTTTTTCACACCTGCACGGACTAGAAGATGCGTTCACATCAACCGCAGACAATAAAAATCAGATTAAAAATAATAAAGAGGGGGTGATCCCACCCAACTTTCCGAACACTCCTAGTAAAGTAATTATTTTAGTTTTTAGGTACATTAATAAAGTTAGTTTAAAAAAAATTTAAAAAATCAAATTTTTTATCAATAATTGCCCTTATCTTTGAGTTTTTTAACATTTTTGGATATATAACTTCTACAAATATTTTTTTAATTTAAAATTTAACTAAAAAATTAATTTAATAACATAAAAGTTATTTAAAAATTAAAATAAAAACTAGCGGCGAAATTCGAAAAAGTAAAAACAAAATTTGTAGGAAATTTTATGTTCTACAACTTTGATAACAAGTAATTTTTCATAAAAATGCATTTTAAAATAAATTCAAACTACCCCCTAATTCGCTTCGTGCATTTTAAACAGACCCCAATTTCTATTCGAAGCTTATGTTTCATTTTTAAATTCCTTTCACATTTGTTTATAAACAAAAACGGAAATACCTATAATACCATTATATGTATAACTGAAGATTTTATGATCCCATTATTTGTTACTATGCAGAAATATGAATTTTCACAAGAAAATTTTACTTTCACGTTATGTAACACTTTTTTGTTACTAAAATGTGACGGACATTAATTGTACAAATGAGGAGAAATTGATAATACGTTTTTTGTGTCTTCTTTTAGCCCCGGTGTTCGATATGTAAAGCAAATTGTTTCGTATCAATAAAAATTATAAGTTAGCAACAAAATGTTTATTCTGAGTGACTTTTGCAAATAAATATAAGGCGCTTCATTTTTCACAGAAAAATTATCACTTATTAATTCCATTAAGTTAATAGGAACTAACAAAATTATCGCGATAGTCTCCCGTTGCTATAAGCAACGTAAACAAAAAGGAGCCTTCTAATTGGTTGAAAATAAATTTATGAAATTCTCAGTGTAATGTTGACATGATTCGGTGAAATTGTTTCATATGACACAAAATGACAAAATTTGATTAGTTGTTAGAACTGCCAAAAAATTTTCATAAAAATTAACTGATTAATTTGTGCTTTTTGTAATTATGGACAATAATAGTGAAAATATTATAAGACTTAATACCTGCTTGATGAACTGGAGATAACCAAAGAAAAAGAATTAACAATTATTACACGGAATTTTTTAAAATTTCATCAATATTAAAGAAAATACTAATTCACTAAATATTTTTAATAACTTTAAAAATATTTTAAATGAGACAAATACAAAATTAGATAACATTATTATAAGTAACTACATAAAACTATTATATTCGGAACTCAATTTTACATAGTGCAATAAATGTATTTCATTATTATCTAATTGCCTAATTTTTTATTAAATAATTTGCCCGTTTTGGGTTTTAGAATTCGAGATTTTTTGTTTACAAATATTCTGAATTTGTATATATGTCTCGCATTGATAATTTTCAAAACAGAAAGTACGTACGTAATACAATTTTAAATAAAATAATCCTATTTTCTGAAAAACACATTTTGACCCAAAGATAAATGTAATATCGAGCCCTCCGGACGACCCAATTATTCATTAGGTAAACAATCATTACTACCTTTATTTTATTAGGGGTTTACCGGACCAAACGATGTGTACCCTAATAGAGGATCCGAAAGAGTAAAAAGTACTATGTGTTTGAATTATTTCCTAATTTTAAAATAATATTTGTAGAAGTTATAGCCAAACAAGTAATTAATTATGGCTCAAAATCTTGTAAAAATTATCATTCATAATTAATTTATTGTATAAATTTATTTTTATAAATAAATATTTTATTTATTTAATTTACTTATTTATATTAAAGCCAAAACTATCGTAAAAATTGTGATAAATCCAGTCGATACAATTCCACCAACTTTTATAGCTACCCTGGTAGAGACCGAGAAACGTGGTCAAAAGGGATAAGACACGCCCCCTATCATAAAATATGCTTCTTCCCACCACACCGTTGCCCCTCAGGTGTATCTGTTCGTCAAGTAAATCATGCTCTTAAATCAAGGCGACGGAGAGCACAATGTAACCGAAGCCACCAGAGTGTACTTTCCGTCGTTTCCTTAAAACGGTACCAAAGCCACGGCGACGGAGAGCACAATGTAGCGATGTTCGATACATATCGATACCTTTGAGTATCGATACATTTTCTGACGATATTCGATATTTTGTATCGATACTTAGGTCAGTACCAATACCGTGTATCGATACATTTCCTGAAAAATCGTATCGATCCTATTATTAGGCAACACGCAATACATCTTACTTTTACAGTTTTCTGTGGAGGAAATAAACGACGTCTGTTTTCGTTCGAAATTCGATAACAGATGGCAGATTGTAGGAATGATACGGTTGCAGCTGATCTGGGCGAGTAACTGGTAATCCCCCAAGAAATTAGTCTGTGTAAAAGTATAACATTTTTATTTTTATTTATTTTGGTAAGTCATTCGTCGATTGAAATTAGTTAAAATTGTTTTGCTTTGTGATTTATTTGTATGAAATTTATTTATAAAAACAAAATTTGGAGGAATGTGCAATGTAATAATGAATGACATTAAATCAACTGGAACTACAACCAATTTAATAAAACATTTATTATTAACCACTGCTAAACTTAAATTCCAAACTATGAAAACGCAACACGTATAGAAGTATCGAAACAATCGATATTTCGTGTATCGATACTTTTTAATACGATACATTTGTGTATCGATACATTGCTTTTCGATACGAATATCGATACTTTCCAATGTATCGAACATCGCTAGCACAATGTAGCCGAAAGCCACAGTCGTTTCTTTAAAGACGGTAAATACCAATAGAAACTCACCAATTCTTTAGACCAGGAGTCTCGGAAGTCTGCTGTGATCGGAGATCGGAGCTGACTTACGAAAATATTTTAAATCGCGGTATACCTTACTGTTCGAGGTGTCTAAACGGCACAGACGCAAGTGGCTCCATCGTTCGGAGCGAGTGTGAACTTTCCACACTACGGATCACGTTTGACCCTTTATTCGGCGGAAGGTCACGGTGTCTATTATATTTTTGGTGTTCACGGTGCATTTTGATTCTACCTATTTACGATCAATTGCCGATCGCGATATTTTAGTAAGATGGATTTTTAATAACGGATTTTTAGAGTAAAGCTATTTATAATAATTATTTTAAAATGTAAATATAGAACGGAACCATTATTATTACGAAAAAGTATAAAAAAAACTGGAATTAGTAACTTTGTTACAGCACCCACATATTGCAAAAAAAATCCAACCGCACAGATCCTTTATTTTTTGTTTGTCCACGTTTGTCCACCAATTAGTTTTGTTTGTCCATCCACCGGTTAATTATAATTAATTATATAACTTTTAAAAAATTGTGATATTATGAAGTTGGCACACTCTTTTTTGAATTTTGAAATTTTTTTTCGTGCATTCGTTTGTTCATCGTTAGTTCAAGATTGTCCATCTAAGATTTTTGTTTTTAAGAAAATTTACATTCAAATATTTAATAGAAATTAAGCCCAAAATAGAGCCAATTTTTAATCAATTTTATTTAAAATGATTTATAAATATTTTTGGTCTCTTCCTTTTCTCAAGGTCACAATTTTTGCTTAAAAATTTTGAAAAAAAATCCCATTTATGGAATTTTTTATTCTCTTTTTAATGGTATTAAATAGATTTTAATACATTTTTAAAATAAACAAAATAACTTAGATAATTGTAGATTTTAATAAATAATTTTTTGTTTAACCCCTGTAACAAAAAACTATCGATACTATTAAAACGTGTTAAATGTTGATAGAAAGAGAAAAAATAGTGATTTTTATCAAAATTTTATATAAAATATTGTGGTTGTGAAAATAGGGAGAGACCATAACTATTTTTTTTCTCATTTTGGTCTCTCCCTTTTATCAAGGTCACAATTTTTGCTTAAAAAGTTTGAAAAAATTCCAATTTATAGAATTTTTACTCTCTTTTTAATGGTATTAAAATAATTTTAATATATTTTTTATAAAAAAAAAAAATAACATAGGTAATTGTAGATTATAATAAATAAATTTTTGTTTAAAAAATTAATAAACCTATGGAACACCAACTGGAAAGAAAAACAATCGAAATTAAAAGAAATAAAGCCTTCGTTTGGACCATGGAACAACCACTCACCTAACCGTTTCTCCCAGGTATTAATAACAAGACTTCGACTCGGACATACCAGATTAACCCATGAGCACGTGATGACAGGAGAGCCACAACCGGAATGTGCAATTTGTGAAGTGCCACTAACAGTGAAACACATTTTAGTTGAATGTAATAATAATACTTTCGCAAGACTTTCACACAAAATTCCTTATAGTTTAGCAGACATATTTCATACTTGTAGTACTGAACAAATTGTAACATTTTTATATGATTTAGGACTCTTATATCGTATATGAATATCGTTGTCATTGTAATGTAACAATTCCACCGCTAATAACCTATTGGTTAATGCGGGTAATAATAAAAAAAAAAAAAAAAAAAAAAAAAAAAAAAAAAAAAAAAAAAAAAAAAAATTGTTTAACCCCTGTAACAACAAAACTATAGATGCTATTAAAACGTACTAAGTGCAGATAGAGAGAGAAAAAAATATTCTATATTTGTGAATTTTTTCAAAAATTTAGATAAAAAATTGTGGTTGTAAGAAAAGGGAGAGACTACACTATAAGGATTTTTTAATTTTCCTTATGTTTGGTCTCTCCCCTTTCTCAAGGACACAATTCTAGCTCAAAAATTTTGAAACAACTCCCACTTATACAATTTTTTATTCACTTTTCACTGGTATGAAAATGATTTTAATATATTTTTTAATTAAAGAAAATAACATAGGTAATTGTAGATTTTAATAAATAATTTCTTGTTTAACTCCTGTAACGAAAAACTATTAACGCTATTAAAACGTACTAAGTGTAGATAGAAAGAGAAAAAAGAAAAATTCCCAAAATACGTACAAAAATTAAATATTATACATGGTTGGATAATGAAAAAATGGATATTTCAAAAATGAAATAAAATGTACAAGTCCGTATTAAAAAAAATAGTTGATGTTGGCCCTTCAGAGAAGAAACGTTGTTTTAAAAAATTGCTGAGGGTGTGTGAAAATACAGAACCCTAAATAATGATAATAATATGGTATTTTTATTTGAAAAATCAGTGGGATCAATTGTTATCCAAGTAGACATTGACAAAGTAGTTGCAATAAAATTTCAATCCCATATGCCATTTATTTATAAATTTCCAAAGTGTAAGGTTTATATTGTTGGTTAATATGGCAATAGCTACAGTGGTTTCTCAATTAGACAAACAAATATTGCATATAAAATTGTCCTGATTAATAATTACCATTTAACAGAGCTACAATATAAGCAATTTTTGACAATTGTCACATAGGATTGAATTTTTATTACAATTACTATATAAGTTTTTGGTGAAAAAAATTCCGGTTTAAATACGACAAATAAACCGATTTTATTTTACGTCATTTAGAGAAAATCCTAATGGATGAAAATTCGTTTTTTCATAAAAGTTTCAGCTTCTCTCGCAAACTGTTTAAAGAAATGAAAAAAGTTTTTAAAACTAAATGAAAGAACGAATTAAGGCATGAGTGAAAAAAAAACTCGAAAAAAGTAAAGTAATTATGTGGTTCTTCTTCCAGTCATCCGATTTCAAATAATTGTCGGGTTTAGTTTTTTCTTTAGAAATATAGAATTTAATTACATTATTTAAGAATTAAATTATTTATTTTTTCTAAATTTAATTATAGTAATGCAGTATTACGGCCTTTGCATGGATTTCTGGACACAAAATAGAAGTTGTTCAAAACTCCAGCATGAGGTATAAAAAAGCGACAATAAAACTAATTACTCTTGGATGACTGAATATGTCTATTTCACAACATTTTAATTACAAGGCATTTATTAAATAAACCGTCTTTTCAAGCATATATTCACAATAGGAATACAAGATTTAATCATCTACTTAACTGGAACTGAGCTGTATAAACGTTTCTTTAGTTATAATAATAGAAATCCATTTCCTGAATAATTAGGTTGTATACGAATGGAATTTGAGACCATTTCAGATATAACCGCAGACTTAGTTATCAGAGATAGATATTTCGTTACAGCCTCAAAAGTAAATATAGATCATTTATTTTCATTATATTATATCAGATTGTTGAAGATTAAAATTTTACGGTTTGAGCATGTAGAAAATGTAATCCAGAATTAAGAAATAATTCAACGTAAAATATTGAAGATTTATGTTACTTATTTTACTTAAAATTAACATAGCATTTTATACAGGTTTGGCCAATGCTTTACCGAACATAGGGTATGTCAGGTATTAGACAAAAAGCGCAATAAACGGAATACGAAGTAGAAAGGTGTGGATAAATTTCACTGGAATATTATCCAGAAAATACAAAATAATTCATATTTCTTTTAATATTAATAATATTAATCTTTCAGTTCATACTAATTTCTATTTAATAAAAACAAAATACATAAGCGACTGTTGCTATGCAAGCTTATCTTTCTCTCATATTATCCCCATCATTATAAGAGACAAAAAATATAGATATATTTCTTCCCGCTAAGATTCTGAATTCAAGGCTATTTACATATCACGTTACATGTCTCCTACCAATAAAAAACACCCAACCCTACTCTCCGTTAAAATTTAGAGCACAATCATTCTCTCGCATCCCAACTGTGAACAGATGCAGTCGCATTCAATAGAGCAAAAAAAAAAGTTTCTTCAACCAAGTAAAATGGTGAGTAATTAACCGCACCAAAAAAGTTTTCTGGGTACTATTTAAATATCTATTTTTCGGTTTCATAATTTAAATTAATGTGCCGCTTTATGATTTTTCTGTTCATGTTCGTACTTGGAAAAAATGGAATAAAATTTACTTTCCTATTTCAAATACTGTTTTTATTTTAACATTCATATTGGTTTAACTTCTACCTAAGAAGTTTGGTCCTTCGAGAAAATCCAAAAATTTATTTAATAACGCTCGCAGTCTAGTGTTCTTTCAACAGTTATGAATACTAATATTTATAAATCGTTCATGGTGTAAATCTCTGAATGAAAACTTACTTCAGAGTAACCCTCATATTTCCAGTCTACTTTGACCTACAAGGCTCAAATTTAAACTCAACCTAGGTATGACCCAAAGGTATCAATTTTGAAAAATTGGTCCAGTGGAACGGCCGTGAGAGCTCTCAATGACAGATACACACACTAACACACAGATACACTAACACAGTGATTTCAAGAACTTTTACTGTTTAAGAACATTCTGAATTTATTATTTCGTTTTGTCTAGAAAAAGCTTCTAATTTTTTTCCTTTTACCTCAATTGTTTATAAATATTTTGTAACTTTAATTTAATTTGTCTCTTCCTGCTTCATCGGTTTTTCTATCAAATTCAAAATATTCTTGGTAATGTCTTCTATTTCTTTTTATATTTTTCTTTACTTCTTTTTCTGAGTTTATTCTTTCTATAAAAGCTGTTCTACACTCGTTGTGTGAACTGAACGTGAAGTCTTGTGAATAGACAAGAACGTGAGTTTTCTTGTATTGTTTGCAGCTTTTCACAGTCTCTTCGTGTCGTTCTTATGCATTGGTTATTTATGGTGGTACAATTAAATGATAAACGTCGCCATCTCATGAACAGACGGAAGATGGAAATCTTATAAGCTGTTTCCCGTTCATTTAAAATATTGTAAAAATAATTATTCTCAGATTTATCTTTACGGTAATTTTTAATCATTGTATTCGAAATTCGACTATATTCATCATTGAAAGTATTTTGGTATGTTTTGATTGTACAAACAAACAGATTAATTATTTCCTTCAATTTATTAACACAAGTCACCCAATATTAATTTTACTATGAAATTAGAAATAGACAATTCTATTAATTTCCTGAATTTAACAATTAAAAAAGAAAACAATAGACACCAGTTTTCCATTTTTTTGCAAATATTCTCACACGGATATTACAATTCATAACACATCTTGTCACCCATATCAACATAAATTAGCCGCTTACAATAGCATGGTCCATACAACTAAATTTAATTAAACAGATTTCGGTCAACAATGGTTACAATAGAAAATATTTTAAATAAAAAATTATATAAGCAACATATTTATTCAATTTATCTATTACCTGAAACCGTATTTTAAATCTTTAACATATATTGGATATTCAATTAAAAATTTTGCTTCATTAGTAGATAGTCTATGTCGTTCCTACCATAGGTATAAGGAATTCAATGAGTGCGAGGGAAAGAGGTATAGTAAATTCAGATTGTAAGAGAGAGAGAGAGGGAGAGAGCACTATGACGTCATATCCATCATCACGTCAATGCAGAGATGCGTTACGAAGATAACGAAATCCCCAGTCCGAGCGCTTAATTTATGAATTGTCATTGTCAACTGTCAATGTTATCACCATTTTGTATCAATCGACACGTTGTTGGTTAGTTTAGTCGCGCCGCAATGATTGTAACATTTCACCAGATTACTGTGTTTATTAATTTAATTTGGCCGCCTGTAGGGCCGCCAAATATTTCTAAGAGTAGCGCAGCTACCTTATGTCATATTAGTTATTCTGACCTTTCTTGGAATACCACTATTTTTCTACAGAAGTTCAGTCCTTCACCTTTTATCATAACCACTACCTGGTTCCTTCATTTAGTTCATTCCATTATGTTGTCCTACCTCTTATTATGTTTTTCACTATCATATCACTTGGGTTCCACCCAAATTTTGACCTTCGCTAACCTGTTGCGGTTAATTCCTACCCCTTTTTTAATAAATTGTAACTAATTTTATCTACAACGTTACTTTCATGTACCACAATTTCCTAGTTTAAGTTTTTTACTTGTTTAAGTTCGAGGTTTAAATCTGTCACGAGTACTTAGTATTATAACTAGTTGCCAACTTCCATCTTTAATAAATTTTATGTGGTACTAGACATTGAATTTTATTTCTTCATCTTTGGACCACATTTGAGATCATGGATAACATTTTGGATCTAAAATGGTATTAGTTAATATCTCCGTTACTATTGGTCCAATTTTTATAGAAAAAACGGCGCTATATTTGAAATGAGATATATAATAAATAGGTAAAGAAAAATCCTGCTCAGAAGCAACGCCAAAATGGCAGTAGTGAATATATCCGTTATTAATCGTCGGAATTGAACCCGGAAAACGGCGCTATAATTGAAATGGAAAGGATAAGGGGTGACTTGTTACAAGTGCATTTGAAAGTCAAGCATCTTAGAAACAGTAAATTGGAAACAAGTTTAATCGCGACAAAAAATATTGAAAACTGTTAGTTAGATTCGTGTAGACATTTTATTAGCTCGAATATAACTAACAGCGTTAAATTATGAATTAAAGGTATATTTAAAAAAACAAATATATTTTTCGAATATTTTCTTATATTTTAATATATATTATCTAACTTTTAACCATTATGCAAATTTTTTAAAAAAAATTTTATCTCAAATTTTTTTGATTCGTTCCTATCTAAATTAAAAAAAAATCATAAAATTTTATAAAATTCTAAATACTAATTAAATTTTTAGTTATTGTTAATTTATGTAAATTAATAATAATAATAATAATAATAATAATACATTTCACCCCCTTACGAGTGAACCCCAGAAGCCAATGGCTTGTGCGGGGAAAAGACGGCTATTATTATTATTTGACGTGCCGATTTTTCTATTTTGCTGTTTTTTCTAGTTTTTTTTTCGAATATTTTTCTGTTTATTCCGGTTTTTTCAGTATTTTCAAATTCTCAATTTTCCAATTTTTTACTTTTTTCCGGTTTTTTCCTTTTTTCTCATATTTTTCCCAATTTCTATAGATTTTGTCTATTTTTCCGTTTTTTTCTATATTTATTCGATTTTTTTATTCCGGCTTTTTTATTTTTTCTAATCCTTACACTTATTTAGAATTAATCCTACCTCTCCTGATTTTCTTAAGTTTTTATGTTTTTATTGTTCCTCCTCCTTCCATATACTTCTTATAACCATTATCTAAAAAAATTTTATTTTTTCTCTTAACCAATTTTTTATTTAGATCCCATATAGTATATAATTTTATTTATTTAAAATAATTTTTTTTTTGTAAATGTTTATTTCTTCATTATCTATATAATTTCATACATATTTAAGCTTTTTTAAGTAACAAATTTCCAAATATATATTTATATTTGACAAAAGTCTAAAAATAATTAGATCTTTTGACCTTTTTTCGTATCTAATTAAATTCGACCTTCTTATTTTTTTAAAGACAACTCATTACTTGATTTTTAAATATAGTCCAAATTTTTTTTTATATACTAAATGTTTTTTTTTACTTAAATTTTAAATTACTACTTTTCCAAATATAAAAAAAAATTTCATTTCTATTAAATTTCATCTTCTTTCCATATCAAAAATTTGTTGATTATACCAAAATTTGAATTTTTAATAATAATAAATTAACTTCTAGAAGTCATTTAAAATGATTTCATGATAATATATATTATTTAATTTTCAAGAGGTGGATAAAAATAATTTATTTTATAAATGCCTAAGATAAGAATTCTTTATCAAAAGTCTCTCAATTGAATTCCGTCCATTTATAAAATATATAAATTAAATTTCATATTGACTTGTGCTTTTATCATCGTTAAAAGATCATGTTTATTCAAAGCACATTGTTTGTAAATTGTCGAAAATTCAAAAGGTAGTTTGCTCCCCTTCTTTTCCTCGGGGTGTAATAACGTCACGGGGCGAGGGGAGATCCGACATAAATCACAATTAATGAGGGTTGAGGGGTGGATTTTCGTTATTTTGTTGTTTGCACTTTGTATCAATTTCTCTTTGTGAACATCGAGTGGTATAGTCTGTTAGGGCGTGGAAATGGAATGCAATAGATATTTGTATTTTGAAAAACCTTTGAAAAATACGAAGAATATGATTATTTTGTATAATCGCTTCTATAAGTATAAAACTCATTTATATCCATTTCATTAGAAGCCAAATATTTTTGATTTATATCAAAAACCTACTAATAATATTTTGATCTACCAATATTATTTCTCTCAGTTAATTAAATAAAAAAAACCTTTATTAACGTTATATATAACGTTATATAAAAAAATAGCTACATCATATCTATATAAAAAAAATTGTTTTGAAAACTTTTTCAATTATTTCTCAACATCAATTCGTGCTATATTCTACGACCATAATGATTGAGTGTCTTCATTATCAAGGCGCTAATTGAACTAATTTTAGCTCCGATGAAAAGTTGAGAGAGTTGTTTTTTAACGAACTTTTCTATAAAACTAAATTTAGAAACAGCACCGGTGGCATAGAAGCCATATACGATCAATGACTAAAAAAAGAAAAAAAAATGTACCTATAGAGTGATTCAAAAAAGGATATTTTATATATGACAATTTCGTTTTTCATGAATTTTATTTCACCACCCTATATAATGTTTTCAGTTAATACAATATCGTCAACAAGCTTCTGTCCATCTATCTTATCCCATCTTCCTGGAAATACCTTTGTGCTATGGTTGAATAATGGTTTCCTGAGCTATTGTTCCAACCATGTAAAGGGGCATAAATGCCTTATACTATTATCCGTTACAATTGATACGAGCTGGAAAAAACGAAGTCCTGTAGAATCGACATTGTAAAGACTTATTTTGGTGATTCTTTATTCAAGTTTTCCCTTATTTGACTTAATTTTTTTTATTGTTAAAATAAAGGCAACTCTTAATTATAGTCTGGCTAATTGGTCTTTGCCAAAGCCATAAATATAATTAAAAAAAAAACTCTTACTTGATATTTTATTTTGACCTCACAAAGCAATAATAGATATAGAGTAGAAGGAAAACTCAAATTAATATAAAATTTTAATTTTATCTGCGAATAGTGTATATTAGATTATATTGTTTAAGAATTTGTAAAATTTTATTTTGTCGCGCTTTGTTAAAAATTGATAAAATAAGTATAAAAAATATGGAAACGTAAAATGTTGAAATTGTAAAATTACTTTACTGACATTAAAAAATTTCATAAAGAATGTAAAGTCAACAGAAATAAATGAATCATTAATGTTAACGTCATAACGATACGAAAATAGCGCCAAAACATACCTTGATAAAAAACTTAAAACCCTTAAAAATATATTCAATGAAATCTAGGCTAAAAACTGATCAATATTGAATAAAAACCTCTGGAAAACACTCTAGCAAGTGGGGTAAACGAAATATAGTAAAATGGAACACAGAACGTCATGTTATATGGGGTTGGGATCTAGTTTTGTCTGGCGTCGCGATGCCTGGCGCCGTAGTGACGCGTTGGCGACTTGCCTGCTCTCATATCGATTTCGACTTTTTGAGGGTAGAAGTTGAAAAGACGTTGACGATGCGGAGAATTTAGAAAAAAAATTACTCAATTATCCCCTTCATATATCATTTTTTATAACTCAATAAAGAATTTATAGAAGAAGGGAAAAAATTAAATTATCGAGCTGGTACGTCCCATTCATACGAAGTACCAGTCTATTGAAAAATTTCCGTGTTTTTCACTTCAACGATTCAAATACAACCTTTTAAACATTTTGTCGTTACTATTTTTTCGAATTCCGCATAGTTTCGTCGGGCATGAAAGAAATATATAAAGACTTTTGCGCCTTATTTTTAGATTTTGAGCCAAAATTATGGATATTTATGAAAAAATACAAGAAATCAAAATTGTAGAACAGGAAATTTCGCCACTAGTTTTTATTTTCATTTTTTATCTTATTAATTTTTTTTAGATAAATTTTAATATTAAAAATGCTGTTAAATTTGTAATAAATTACGATTTGTTTCAAAATTTTATTAAAAAATTTAGAAATTTTTAAAAATATGGATCAAAAAAAATTGAAATTTTATTACGATTTGAAACAACTTTAAAAATATTAATCTTATTAAAATGGGATTTACACCATACGAAATATAATATAAAAGTATAAATTTATAATGTATTTTGGTTTCTTCAAATTTGGATTTGTTTAATTTTTTGTAATTTCGTTTTATCAAAAAGTATAAAACAATTGAAAAAAGGGTTCCAAAATTACTATGTGTGTAAATTATTTCATAATTTTAAAATAATAGTTCTAGCCAAAAATGTAAAAAAAATAATTCAAGGGTTTACAAAAAAAAAATCTTTTGAATCAAAAAACCAAAATTTAATAATACAACAGCCTCTGGAAAAAAAACCGTTAAACGAGAATAACAGCTCTTCACAAGGCATCAAACAAACAAACGATAAAGCAATACATAAATGACAAGTCTAATAAATTTTATAAAAAAATACTGAACTCCGAATTGCTAAATTACATCACGGAAGCAAGAATTTATAACAATCGAAATAGGAAGGAAACACGGTTTGCCGCACGAGAAGCTGCCGTTATTCCATGAGTAACCTCTGTAGATGAAGAGTTTATATATAACCTCGTAAACGTTATATAACTACCTAGCAGTCAAATTATAATAGCACAACAATAACAAAATAAATGATGACACAAGTAAAAACAGAGAAAGTAAGAAAAATAGGAAAAACAGGAAGCAATAGGAAATGGGAATAATAGGGAAATGAGGAAAAAATAGGAAATAATGGGGAAAAATTGAAAAAATGGGTAAAAATAAAAAATAGCGATAAATAAAGCAAATACCAAAAATGGGCAAAAATAGGAAAAAGAGAAAAATGTATGGAATTCTAGGGAGGTTAAAATGAAAAAAATCGGAAAACAAATAACAAAAAAGTAAAAACAGACAAAGTATAGGAAAATTGGGAAAAATAGTATAAAGTAGAAAAAAAATATTAAATATTAGGGACACATAGAGAAAAATCCGAAACTGGAAAAAATAGAAAAACGGAAAAAATAGAAAAATAGAGAAACTAGGAAAAAATAGAGAAACTAGGAAAAAATAGAGAAACTAGGAAAAAATAGATAAAAAATTGGAAAAAACAAAAAAATAGGGAAAAATATTGTCTTAACTTTTAAGTAGGTACTATAATGCGGTAAATTTAATTTTTCAATTTTTTTCTTTTCCATATTAATGCATATCACAATATGTGATTCTTCTTATCACTTATTAAAGTATTCAATGATGGTAACTTTGTAGTTGTTTTGTTTTATAATTGTTCTCTTTTTTAACATCAGAGCGTTTATATCTATAGCCCTGATGATGGTTTGTACCGAAACTAGTTGCCTCCTTTATACAATTAAATTCTCGTGGTACCTGACTTTTTGCTTTATTTCCTTAAAACTTGGACCACATTTGGATTTTTTTTTTAAATAAATAATTACAGGGTGATATTATGCATATCATTATGCATATCACAAAATAATTCTTAAATTATTTCCCCATGTCGCACTTCTTTTTGGTCTAATTGTATTTACCGGTAGTTAATGCTTATATCAGATGTTAGTAAATATAGTAGGTCATTTCTACTATTGATATAGGGAATTTAACGTGTTAGAGTGAGAGGTTTAGGAAATTCAGGGTGTCAGAAAGAGAGAGCGCGATGTTTTTTAACGTTCAGCATTTTGAAGCGTTAAAAAACGTTCGAAACGTCACATTTTACGACATTTTCAAAGTTTTTTAACGTTTAAGAATTTTGATTGAAAAAATACGTCACATCGATTTTGACATGTTATTTTTACATGTTTCCTTATGAGATATACATGAATTTGATACAAAAAAGTGAAAGTTTTTTCACAACAAAAAGTAGGGAAATTTCAAGGACCACATTTATCTTATTTTTTATATGTATCAATCAATAAATCACGGTATATATCTTCATATACTACTTGATATCACTTCTTCCAACATGCGATTTATTCACTGAAAGGAGTTGAATATTATCCTGTTTATTTCCATTAATATCGATTCTACAAATTTGCGCCTTGTTTTCAATGAAAAGAGCAGAAAACTTTTTACGAAAATTGTGAAAAACGTGATTTTTTTATATATCCCTACGAACTTTTTTTCACTTAATCGAGCGTGTAATTTTCTATCAAACAAGCAATTTTCAGTCCGGAAAAATAAAATGTTCTTATAGAAATAGGTCGCGATATACATGGTGTTTTATTATCGTCAAAATTTTAATCACATTAGAAGCAGGTTAAATATACTGAGTTATAGGAGGATGTTGAAGTTAAAAATTAAAAATGTTAATATATTTTTACTAAATTTGATATAATAATGATGCTATTATCTTAGGATTTTTGCTATTCTGTGTCCATGCCGGGTCGGGATCTACACCCCGTAATTTTGATTTTTCGGTACACAAAAAGCACATAAAAAGCATATAATTGGACAATTTTTTTATCAACATTTTTGAAAACGTCAAAAGACGCCAAAAGACCGCTTGAAGCGTTACACTTTCTACTTATTCTGCTTTTTTTTGTTTTCCAATTTTTTGCTTGCTTTGTTTTTTATTTGTTATGAATTTTGGGTATTTAACGTAATTTATAAATAATTTTGCATCACAATTTAACCTAAATAAAAGTACTAATCAATGATTTTGATTTATTAATAAATGTTAAATAGCTGTAGTAAAGTTTATTATATTATAATTTAAAAAAAATAGAAGATTATTCATACTCAAATGTGGTAAAATTATTCAAAAAATAATAAAACTCGTAGTCCTACCATAATAATATAATTTGGAATATTTTAATAAAGACGGGCAACATGTTTCGACCATTAGATGGCCATCATCAGGCCTATAATACAAAAAATTAAATTTAAATAATTTCCACAAAAATAATAACAAAAGTTATTAATTTAATAGTGACTAGTTTCGTCACATAGTAACTTCATCAGACTAATATTATTAGTACGACAAATTTCTGAATCGGTTATACGCCGAACCCTCCAGTATGGAGCGGCTATAAAAATACGTTTTTATATTAATTTTTAAAGATTTTTTTATATATTAACACAATTTAAATTTTACAATATAAATCGCCACACTTGGTTAAAGTTTTCATCTAATTCATACCATTGTCATCATACAATTAAATATGTTATAATTGCTTAACAACATTTCTGTAAGTAACCACTAAAGGCATTTTTTTTTTTTTTTTTTTTTTTTTGAAAAACTGTTTGAAACAGTTTTAAAACACTTAATTTTCTTGAACCATTAATGGCGTCACACGGTTCAAAATGTTTTGAAAGCGTTTCAAAGACCGTTTCATTTCGGTAAACTGTCAAAAAATCTTATCTCATCTTAACCTCACTTCACTTTCAATGTGCTATTTTTGTGTTGTGATATATTTATCTTATTATTTTGAAATAGTTCAGAAAAATGGAAAAAGAGATGGTGGAACTGATTTTAGGAAAATTTTTGCTCACGGTGGGCAATTACACTTTTAATTCTTTTGACAATGAAAAACAATCCCAAGTAATTGATTATTATATTCTGAACGTTTCTTTAAACCATTTTAGATGATATATTTGCGCAAGAATATCTTCAACAATTGACAGAATTTAAATAAAGCCAAAATTGAATGGTTCAAAAAAATAAACAATTGCCAAATAGGGAATAAAGTTCTAGAACCCAAACAGAGGCTGATAAAAGCGTATTTTTTAGCTCTACGAAAAAAACCAAATTACAAATTTTCTGATAAATGTACTGCCAAAAATTCTATCTGGTTTTGGAAATTGCACAAATTGTGAATTTCATAAAATTCACAATACAGATTTTAATTTTAATTTTTGACGGATTTAGAATAACAATTGACGTGCACGTGACGTTATAAAATGTAACATTTTTTCGGTTCAAAAATGTAGTGACGTCAAGATAGAAACTGTTTCAAAACTGTTTTTGAAACTGGTCAAAAAAATGCTTTAAACTTTGTCCTGCTGTGTTAATTTTTTGTATTATAGGCCTAATGATGGCCATCGAATGGCCGAAACATGTATGCCCCTTTTTGTTAATATATCCTAAATTATATTATTGTGGTATGACCACGAGTTTTATTATTATTTGTATCAAAAACAGAAGATTAATGGAGACCTCACACGTATGGTGGTTTTCTCCAATTTTTCAGGTTTTTATATATTTAATAATTTTTAAATTTTCTAACTAATTATTGTGTAAAAAGTTTAGTAGGTTCTTAACTTGTTAAGTTATTATTTATTTATATACGTTCACTTTCATACCAATGTAAAAACACATTTTTCATCCAGTTCATACTTTGTAGTAATACATCTATTTGCCTGAGGATGGCCAATGATTGGCCGAAACATGTCGCCACCCCTTATTAACATTATGGTCTCCAATTAATTTATTGTGGTATGACCTAGTCGCTGTATTTTTTGTATATTATAATTTAATTAAAATATTTTGATATATTCAAAAATTAAAGGAAGGGATCTAACGCTTATAAAAAAAACATAATTTAATATTATAGTTCACAATATCGAATGATATTTTGTTTCTTAATTTTTTGAGTGTACTAATCGAATTAGGCACTATGTGTTCAAGTTGTAATAAGTCACGTGTTAATATTAGGAGAGCAACGAAACGAGTCAGCTGGGTGGAAGCACTTAGTCGAGGAATACATTAGATAAATGCATGTGGAGATAGGGAACAAAGTTTACCTAGAAGCAACGATCTGATTAATTTTGCAAGAGAACGTGTTAGAGCATCGCATAAGTGCTCGTTAAAGGATCGTACTGTCTATATTTCCTTTCTAGAAATACAAGGATATTTAGTTAACAACATCCGGTATATTCTTCTAACTATATATATATATATGGGCGCCGGATATAAGTATTTCAAAATGAGATAAAAAATAAGGATATGTATAAAATAATTTTAACTAATTCCTGTGTAATTTGGTGTATTGATACCGAAAAAAAAATAGTTGCATCATCCACCAATTTTTCATATTTCAATATTAAGAGGCGCCTGAAATAGTATTTCAACTGGCGCCCCGTTAATATTAAAAATAGGAAGCTGCGGTTTTCACTAATAGATTCTGTAGTTAATTCTTTAGAGCTAGTCTGTGGCACTTTTTTAAAATTATTTTTAGTAAAACTGATACGACTATCAACTTTTTCACTAGTTAAATTTGAAAAAAGTATTAGAGACACGCTCTTAAAATATTATGAAAAAAACCGCATATTTTTAGTTACTATATTAGGCGAGTCTCGTCCAAAAACGAATTATTATGTTTTATGGCACTTTACCCTGTTTTGCACAGAAAAAAATGGAGTAGAGGGAATATATTAAAAAAACAATTTTTACACCGGCAGACATCCTTTCCTATTTTTCCATTTTCCCCCATTTTCCCTGTTTTTTCCCATTTTTCCCTATTTTTATAAATAAATCTTACCCTTTTTTTTTAAATATGTAATCAATGTCGTACTGTAATAGAATGATGGGTAATAGAATAAAACTATCAACGAATATGGTTTCAGCATCCAAAAATACAAAAGATTTTTTCGTCTCGAAGAGTTCTAATGTTCTTGAGGGGGTGCAGATAAAATTCTGCAATTTTTTTGCGGAATTTTTAAAAACAAATTTTGGGGTGCTAACTTCATGCCGCACCCTTTTTGTGAGAAAAAATAGTTCTGAGTGAATATATATCTCAGAAATAAAGAGTTCTAGAGTTGTCTGTAGGTTTTGCAAAGAGTTCTGGGAATTTTCGGAAATTACAAAAAAAAATAAATTTTGGGGTGCTAACTTCATGCCGCACCCTTTTTTATTTATTGGGTAGTTTTCGTCACTTAGGGCGATTTTAAATACAGCACCCCTGAGTTCTGACACGAAAAAATACTGAAAATTATGAAAATAGATATTTTCAAGGGTTGCTACAAAACTGACCAGTAAATAAAAAATTGAGCACCCCAAAATTTATTTCTTTTTTGTAATTTCCCAAAATTCCCAGAACCGTTTGCAAAACCTACTGCGAACTCTAGAACTCTTTATTTCTGAGATATCTATTCACCGAGAATTTTTTTTCTCACAAAAGGGGTGCGGCATGAACTAAGCACCCCAAAATTTGTTTTTTAAAAATTCCGCAAAAAAAAGTAGAACTCTATCTGCGCCGCCTCGAGAACCCTAGAACTCTTCGGGACGAATCCAGAACTCCGAAAAAATCAAAGGGTTCCGGCAATTGGGGTGCCAACTTCCGAGCGGTTACAAAAATCACATTTGCTTGGGGCAATAACAATGTTTTAAAATTAAAAATAAAAATCTCCCGCCTTTGATAATTAAAACTACGAAATCATTTTTTTATACCGCAGAGACTAAAACACGCATTTAGTCCCTCATTTTAGCGACTAAAGTGCCACTTTTTATTTTGACTAAAATAATCTTTATATAGGGACTTAAATTCCACTTTTACTCCCTTGGGACTAAAATATTTAATAATCTCTATATTGGGACTTAAATTCCACTTTTACTCCCCTTGGGACTAAAATAGTTAATAATTTCTATATAGGAACTTAAATTTCACTTTAATTTCCTTAGGACTAAAATATTTAATAATCTCTATATCGGGACTTAAATTCCATTTTTACTCCCTTGGGACTAAAACATTTAATAATCTCTATGTCAGTATGACACAACGATCTTCTAAGGAAAAAGGCCCAAGTTCAACCCCCGATAGGTCGGTTTTTTTAATGTCTCTTTTTTTTTGTTAGTAACTTTTTGTAACGGTTAAGTAATAATGGTAAGTGGTTCTTTTTACATAATTGTCGTATGAAAGTTTTAGGTTCATGCCTTGAAAAAAATAAGAGACTATAAAGTGAGAATTAAAAGTGGCACTTTAGTCCCTTGGTACGTTTTAATATGTAATATAATTTACATACAAGTAGATAAGAAGCTTAAATAAAACCATTAGTATAATTCCTACAGTTAATTTTCATACATTAGAGTAATAAAACATTGTTAATCCATAACGTGGCAGATGATGTAAAATATATTTTTGAAATATAGAGCTTCATAGTTTAAATTTTTTATTTATAACTATTAGAGTACTTATAAAACATTTTAAACGTTTTTAATCGACAGAAATAGGCGCTTGTTTGAGTTATAAATAAACGAACGACGCATTCAACATTTTTGAAAAAATACAGACTTCTATTGGCATTTAAAGTATATAAAATACATTTTGACTTTAATTTTCGTGAATTTTATTAATCTGTATTTACTGATTTTATTTGCAATAGTAATTTAAGAACAATTAAATTTAAAATATATTTAATGTAAAGCAATATAATTTTTCAATAAATAAATTTTTAAAACTTAAATAAATAATAAATTTTCCACTTCCATGGAGTATATGATTATCAGTTTGTCCAATTTAAAACATTTTTTTCACCGAATTAAAAAAGAGACAGTGAAAATGGTTTTATTTTTTAACGAAACGTAAATTAAAGTTGCGAGGTAGTTACACTTTTATTTAGCTTTTCAAAAAATGGCGAATGCGTTTCTCAATGTTGTACAGTGCGACATAAAATTACACATTTCTCTCCCGTTAATTTTGTCAAATTGTCATGAGAGCACATTTTTCCTTTCAAAAATGTTTAATGTTATGTTCAAGGTATAAAAAAAATAATAGATAACAAAAATTTTGCAATCCTTCACGATTTATTTATAACGTGACTGAGTGCGCATTTCTGGTATTTAAAGAGGGGGTTTTTTTGTATTTTTAATAAGTTCTTTAATAATCTTTTTAAGCGTAATGTGCGAACGGAGTAGTGTGAAATTTTGCATTGTTAAAGTTTATATACAGGAGGAGTGCAGAAAGCTTAAATTATATATATTAATATACATAATATGTGCCAGATTTTCGAAAGCGTGGGTTCGAATCCTGTCAATCTTTTTTTATTTTTTTTTTCTATAGGTAAAAAATAAAAAAAAACGGTGAAAATTGAAAAAAAAAATGGGAAAAATATAAAAAAACAGGAAAAAAATAAAAAGAGAAAAGTGAGAAACATAGGAAAAAAACAGGAAAAATTAGAAATAAAAAAATAGGAAAAATACACAACAGGGAAAAATATGGAAAATGAAAAAAATAAATTAAAAAACCGGAAAAAACAAAATGTTAAAACAGAAAAAGCAAGAAAAAATAGCAAAAAGTAGAAAAAATAGAAAATGAATGGAAACATTGGGGAAAAATAAAAAAAAATACAAACAAATAGAGAAAAATGGGAAAATTTATACTAAAATAGAAAGAATGGAAAAAATTGAAAAAATAGTAGAAGATATTAAAAAATGGGAAAAAACAGGAAAAATACAGATACTAGGAAAAAATTGAAAAAATAGAAAAAATTTGTTTAAAATAAAGAAAAAAATTAGAAAAAATGGGAAACAATACTAAAAATTAGGAAAAAAATAGGAGGCGAAAATAGGAAAATATGGAAATATAGGCAAAAATAGGTGATATATGAAAAAATATAAAAAACATGAAAAAATAGGAAACAAGCGGCCGGTTTAGAAGTTGGAAAAAGTTTACCGTAAATGAACAAAATACCGTAAACCTTAAATTTGAAATCCCGTAATGTGATCGTGATTTGAAGCCGCCTTTCATATTCTCTCGATTACTTTTTTTATTTTATTCATTTGACTTGACTGACACTACTGAGTTTTATTAAATTAAAAAAATTGTTTTTTTTTAATAAAACTATACAGTCCAACAACGAAAACTGATTAACATCTGTTCTACTTATTATCACATGGTTGGTGCAGTAGCCACGGCCGATAGATAGGTATTCTTTGCCAAAACAAAGATCCAATATATTTGATTATTTTATGTTTGGATTAAATTAATTTTCTTTTTAAGAGAGAAAAGGGGAAACCCCAAAAGAACTCTATGAGAAACGTGAAAAGGTCGATCAAATCCCTATAAAAGGGAGGCTTCCCCGACCAGCGCAATTGTGTAAAACAATCGCGCCATCGATCCAAGCAATGAATACAGTTAGTTACAGAGTTGTTATCATTTTGATTTGTGTAAACATAGACTAGTAGAATGAGGCGCTATCTCCACAGTTCTTGTTAAACTAACGGAGTAGTGGGTGAAATCCGAGAGATGTCGACACCTGCACTAAATTAAAACATACTCGGACAATACCTAATTTACCCGTGTGTCATCAATAATATTCAAACGAAATTAGTCGAAAAGTTTTAATCAAAACAAAAACTGTCTTTTGTTCACAATCAACGTGCCTACTGCCACCACGTACGTGCAAATATTGGCTTTTACATTAAATATACTAAACACCTGTTATATAAATTTCGTTATATTGCCACAACATATTTGGAAGATATTTAAGTATGCAATTGAAAAATATGTGGATTTTAAGGAGATATAAGAACTAAACTCAGATTTAACAATCAATTACAATATATCAAAAAAAAAAAAAGATTTAAATATGAATTTTGTTTTGGTATGATGTAAGATACAATACATAATTAGAATTTTGCACTTGTATTATTTACAATGCATAATTGGTATTTTGCACTTTTATTATTAATAAACAAAGCGTGCTAATAGCAGCTAGAGTCTGTTTAAGGTGTGTTTGTTTTAGTAAATTGGTAATGCTGAAAATTGTATTTTGCTTTATGGGTTGCGTACCTTTTTACATAATTTAGTAATATTTTTTAAATTGAAGCCTCCTTTTTACTTTCCGAGTTGTATAGAAGGAAAGTATTGCGATCATGATATTTTGACCATACCCAGATTTTAACGGATCTTTACGTTTTGAGGTCACCTGAATCCATTTATACCATTTTTAGCACGATGTCTGTCTGTGTGTGTGTGTGTCTGTGTGTGAACACGATAGCGTCTAAACGGCTGAACCGATTAAGATAAAATTTTATATACATATTTAGGGTAGCAAGGAGACGACCTGTATAGATTTTGGAGTTAATCGGACAACCGGAAGTGACAGTTGCTATAAGTGATGACGTCATTACTAAACATGATGGCAATAAAGTTTTACACATATATTTTTTATACGTTATAGTTTAATTTCGGATGTTTAAAATTTTCAAAAACTTTTGCCATTGTTGCCAGATTTATCAAAAATAATTTTTTTTCATATTTTTCTTAAATAACCAAAATAATGAATTTTTGTGAAAAATTACATGATATCAAAGTTGTAGAACATAAAATTTTCTACACATTTTGTCATTACCAGTTTTTTGAATTCCTCATAGTTTCGCCGCTAGAGGGCGTGAAACAAATTTATATAGACATTTTTGTGACTTCTTTAGATTTTGAGACAAAATTATGGATTTTTATGAAAAATTACATATAATCAAAATTATAGAACATAAAATTTTGTCTTAACTTTTTTTTCGAGTTATTTCGAGTTACGCAAAGTTTCGCCGCTAGTTTTTATTTTAATTTTTATCTTTATTAAATTGTTATTTTTTAGTTAAATTTTAATATTAAAAATTTAAAAAAAATATCTTTAAATTTGTAATAAAAACAGTAAAATAGGGAAATATAGGCAAAAATATGAAAAATGACAAGAAATAGAAAAAACATGAAAAAATAGTAAAAAAATATAAAAAACAAAGAGAAATAGGAAAAGTAATAAAAGAAAAAGAAAAAATATGAGAAAATAGTAAAAAATAGGGAAAGAGGGAAAGCAAAGAAAAATAGGACAAAATAGTAGGGAAAAAAATAAAGAAAATTAGAGAAAAATATAAGAAAATATAGGCCAAAATGGGAAAAAATGAGAAACATGAAAAAATGGGGAAAAAAGGAAAATGTAGACAAAAATAGGAGAATTCTGAAAAAAATAGAAAAAACATGAAAAAATAGGAAATAAACAGGAAAATAGAGGAAAATAAAGGAAAAAAATATGAAAAATGGGAAGAAATAGAAAAAACATAAAAAAGTATGAATAACAAAGAGAAATGGAAAAAAATAGGAAAATAATAAAACAAATAAAAAAATCATGATAAAATAGCAAGAAATAGGAAAAAAGAGGTAAAAGTAAAGAAAAATAGAAAAAAACAGTAGGGAAAAAATGAAGAAAATTAGAGAAAAATATTAGAAAGCATAGGCAAAAATGGGAAGAAATATGAAAAAACATAAAAAAAAGAAAAATAGGAAAAAGTAGACAAAAATAGGAAAAATGTGAAAAAACATGAAAAAACAGGAAAATAGGGAAATAAAAGCAAAAATATGAAAAATGAGAAGAAATGGAAAAAACATGAAACACAAAGAGAAATAGGAAAAAAATAGGAAAAATAATTAAAAAAAATAATTAAAAAAAAATCATGAGAAAATAATTATTCTAGAATCGATGCCAGTGTTAAATAAAATATTATCTTCATTTTTTCCGCATGCGGAAAATAAGAACTTCTCTAGATTGTAGTATACCTTAATGCTGTCTCATTAGCTGCTCTTTATACCTAACTAGTAACCACAAAAATGTTTTCAACAGAGCTGCTGTTGAGCGAGGTAGACAGATAAGTTATCATAAATTGCGTGTCTTGCGTATTTCTGGTAATCGTGAGCATCTCTTTCGTGACCCTTATAAAGATCATTTCCCTCTGTTAAGGGCAGGTGAACGACATATATTCAATAAAAATTTATCTATGAAAATGATTAAAGCCTTTTAGACTACGATACGTATATATAAATATCATTCCCTCGAGAGAGTATAAGGTTACACTATCCACATTATTTATTTATTCGCACTCGATGTTCAACCGAAAATATTTTTATTGATTTTTCAGAAACGTTTTGTATTGGCAATATTGTTTTTTCGATTACATTACATTTTTAATTAATCATCCTGTATAATACGGGTATATCAACTAATATTTCCAAAACTTCAACGAAGTTACTTAATTCCGGCAACTATTAAAATCATTAATTATTCTGTTAATCCGTTAATAATAATGGTACAAACTACTACTATTGCAAAAATCTTCTTTTAATATATTCCACATATCTGTTTATTGACGTGTCGACCCCCTTTCACCCTTAAAATGATACTTCACTGACACCGAAAGAGTGAGTCAATCATTGTTGCCGTAAACTCAGGTATACCGAATAAGATATTATTAAATATAAATTTTGAAGGTTCAAAATATTACTTTTAGTAAGCTTAAACTCCCTCTGAGTTCGATTAAAAGCAAAAGTGGGAAATAACAAGTGAACGAGGAAATACTGGTAAGACATATCGAGTCAATCAATATGTGTAATATTTTTTAAGATTTCAATTTTTGTCGTATACGAGGATTTATTCAGAAGAACAATTAAGTTCGCCTTAGGCACTTGCAGACAACGATACAGTTAGTCGAGGAAATCACACTGTATATAACTGCTTATACCTATAGTGGGGTAATGGTGTTAAATTTTTTTCCTGTGCCACCCTGTATTTTCAATATTCCTCTTCTCAGTATATTTTAATTTCAGATTCGTTTAATGTCCGTTCTTAATTTTCTCGCGTCGTGTCCCTTCTCAACGTATCTTGATTTCCCTCTCCTTTGGATATGACTATAAAATGTTTTTCTCATGTTAAAAATTCTTCTCTTTACCTCATCAGTCAGAATAATTAATATCTTTATCGTGTCTATCGCTTGTTGAAATTTTTTTTCCCTCAAATTATAGAGTAAGTTTTTACTATATTATATTTGTCCCCTGTTATCATTATTAATTATTTCGACGCTTTAACTTTTATTTACTGTTGTTTTTAATTCTTTTTTATGCCAGTATATATATTTTTTGTATTTACTTAAAAGTTCATATCTTATCTTTTATAACAATATAAATTATCTGATGTTTTTGATACTCTTTCAGTCTCAATTACAAAAAAAGAATCTATTTTTAATTTGTTTTTACAGATTGTCTTAAAATTTAATTCTCTTTGATTATTTTTATATTGCATATTTTGATTTAAAAATTAATATATTTCATATTAATATTATCATTGTTTTATTTTTTTTTTTAACAGAGATCATGAAATCTGGTAATTTATAAGAGCCTCTTTCTGTACTGAGTTTTTTTATGGACTGAGCTTTTCTGGACTGAAAATTTTTTTTGCAACGTCTTTTTCTTTGGATCAGAACCTGCTTTTGAACTGACATCTTTCACTCCTGGATCCAGGAAGTTTTTCGAGTTATTGGCGTCTCTTTTCTGCCGGATACCAGAAAGAAGACTACCGGAAGAAACTTGATAATAAGAAAAACAACACCAAGATAAGTTCCATTTTCCCAAAGTGACGACGTTATAAGACCAATAACTATGAAAATATTTATTTTATTTTTGTAAACTGTAAATTGTTTCTACTATTCATATCTTTAGTAGGATACACAAATTGTTATAGATCTCTTACCTGTTTTACTACTATTGATATTTTTTCAAATGAATGTAACTAATTACCAAATCCGTTGATCATTTATTTAAAAAAATCAGTACGTATTTTTGTCTAAGAATATTGTAGAACCCGATTAAATACAAAAATAAACCTACTCTTTTATTTCCTTTTTATATTATTGAAAAAATATACTTACATTATCAGCAAACTATAAGTACTAACCTGTAAAAAAAGAAAAGCAATTATTAAAAAAATTATTAAGCATACAAATTAAAAAGTTTGTTTTTAAGAAACTCTTAATATAAATTAATTATATCTAAAAGGTTATCCATAACCTTAATTGTGATCAATCGATAAGGTAATAAAACTTTTAAGTCTAAATTAACTGTAAGATATAAAAATAAATAAATATATATAGTACATCAAGGTCGAGAAGAGATTTTTTTTTCAGCCGATCTTTATTATTAAGAGACTGAGAAACATTTTTTCTACCGTTGTTTATATACTATTTTTTACACCACTTTTTCTCTCCTATAAGTAGATAATGATAAATTAGCTCCTACCAAGAGAGAAATTTATCTTCTCATTGACATTTCCTTGTGTCTTTTCATTTTTCCCTCTGATTATATTCTGTTTAATAACCAGGAGGAACGATTTGAATTTAAGTTGGCAATTATGTAGACTCCTGATTGGTCAGTTTCACACAGCAAATTTTAGCATTGAGATCAGCTGATAATTGACATTAATAGTTCTGTAACATGGTATCTTCTTTGGTAATGTGAAATTTACTGCCGTTTTCTAGAACCAGTAAAAAATCGACTTAATGGACTTATCCAGTAGGAACAAATTTATTGGTTTTATATTAATGAATGAATAGCTTAAAGAACCTTTTTGCTTATGTTGATTTTCATTGTTCTTATAATATTCATTAATTAATAAAAATCAATAAAAAGTAATTAATATATTTTGAAAGTTGCGCTACTTTTTGACCAATAACTGACGTTTTACTTTCTACAGCATTGCCAAGATTCTAGATTTGTTCGTTTGTAGAAAAAAATTGACACTTCTTTCCTTCTTTTAATCATAACAAATGAGAAAACGAGAGTTGCCAGTTTTGTCGATATGACAACATGGCCAAATATAATCTGTTTCAATTGGGCCACGTCATAAGCCACTATAGCCCCGATATTTAAATTTTAAGAATTAATTACAGCCGCAGCATCGGTCTCAGAATGGCTGGACCCGGTGCAATGTGTTATGGTAGGCCAAAATTATAAAATAAAAATTTTAAAAAAAATCACTGGATGAGTCCATTAATGTTCGTGACCATAATGAGAAGAATCTAAAACGAAAGCGTCATCTACCAATGAAATAACAAAATGTATCGGATTTTTATTTTTTTTTCCAATTAAAATAAAATAAACCATTTTCAAAATTTAATATTTTGTCTATGATCATAGTAATCTGTCATTATATTGGTGATTCCTTATTCAATTTAGCCTTTTATTCGATACAGCCAACTATTTCATAAATTTTGAACAAGACTATTTCTGATTTCGGAACACGCTCTTTATAATATAAAATCTACAAACTTTTAGTAACTTATTGAATTACTCCTCTTGGTTATTAAATAGAGTATAGTAGATAACGAAAAATTAGCTTCTACTAGGAGAGAAATTTATCTCGACTCGAACATAGCATAAATAAAATGATATCTGCTAATACTAATAGTAGAAAAATATTATTAAACTTTAAACCTAATCAATCAATATTTTATTTTAAGACAAGAATAGTCATCAGTACGGAATCAAAAAAGGGGGGACTTGTTCATTTCTCGGCCACCCCCATCCGGTACACATGCTTTTAATAGCTACCTATTTTACATTACAAGGGTGCAGTCGTGGTAATTTAGATGCGGTTTGGTTTGACCCCTTAAATTTTATGGTTATTAACATTTCAGAGTGAGAAATACAACCCAGGCCATTTTAGATGATTAAAATTACCCCATTAACAAATGGATGTGTCTCTATGAAATTTACCATAATATTTGCATTTACTATGTAATTATTTATCTCCTTATAAACCTACGAGTTTTTTATATAGTGTTTATTTCTTTAAACAAAATATAAAACAAACATTATTTAGAGGTGTGTTAATTTTGTAAGCATTAAAACAAGTTATACAGTGTGTCCATTTAGTGCGGCATTCCTCTCTTACAACGTTGTTTGAAATCTGATGCAAAAATTACTTCGGAAATAAATATGGTACCAATTAAGCTACATTTTAAAATTATATTGGCTTCTACAAGGTGAACCAAGAAAAGGTGCCACAAAAAATTTTGTTTTTTTAAATGGAACGGTGGGGATATTTTTACACTTTTTAAATCAACCCTTAGGTCTACATTAATAGTTAATTTTGATTTAATATCCCATACACCGTTGCCAAGTTATTACGAAATTTGTCAATTTTTCGAATTTTACACAACTTCTTATAAACCGCCATACAAAAGACATCTGTTAAGTAATTTAGTCACAAATTTGTACATGGTATTTTGTAAGAACCAGAAAGCCCTCGGTAAAAGTATATTTAATTTCAGTGTTACAGGGTATTCAAAATTTAATGCCAAATTTTCCGATTTTTCGAAGTAAATTTATTCACTTTTCTTAAATATATGACATATATTAAAAGCCCATTAAATTCTCTTTTTAAAAATATTCATACATGGGCTTTTCAAAAATCGGAAAATTTGGCATTAAATTTTTAATACCCTGTAACACTGAAATTAAATATACTTTTACCGAGGGCTTTCTGGTTCTTACGAAATATCATGTACAAATTTGTGACTAAATTACTTAACAGATGTCTTTTGTATGGCGGTTTATAAGAAGTTGTGTAAAATTCGAAAAATTGACAAATTTCGTAATAACTTGGCAACGGTGTATGGGATATTAAATCAAAATTAACTATTAATGTAGACCTAAGGGTTGATTTAAAAAGTGTAAAAATATCCCCACCGTTCCATTTAAAAAAACAAAATTTTTTGTGGCACCTTTTCTTGGTTCACCTTGTAGAAGCCAATATAATTTTAAAATGTAGCTTAATTGGTACCATATTTATTTCCGAAGTAATTTTTGCATCAGATTTCAAACAACGTTGTAAGAGAGGAATGCCGCACTAAATGGACACACTGTATATGTTTGGATTCATGTTATAATAACTAGAAAAACGAAAAAACAAAAACTAATCCTTCAAAATTGATTTACTGACTGAATTTGAGTTTGCGGTTTGTTTCGGAGAAAATTCACCAATATTACTTTCAGAAAACTTTATTAATCGAAAATTTAAACTTTATTGTTATCAAATCAGAAAGTTTCAATGAAAATCTTGTGGGAAAAGTAAAGAAAACTCATTTCCAGCTTATTTTCAAGTTTATGTTGGTTATGTTTTACACGAAATTGCTCGCAATTTAGATCTGGACTTTTTAAATAACAACTCGTTTTTTGCCTTCAAAAATCTATAAATATATCTAATATTTCAAGGTCATACTTTAAATGATTCCGATTTTAAATAAAAAACATTATTATTGGAGTTGCAATTATACGCATTATGTTATATTTTTTCCTTCCATATTTTTCCGTTGCCGTGCTAGAATGATTTATTTCTAGATCAAGTTTGATATAACCTACTGATATTAAAATTTTAATTCTACATTTCGCATTCGAAGGACTATCCTCAATTTTTTCAAATACGAACCTAGATTTTTATTACAATCTCAATCAAACTTTGATTTATTTGATTCGATGAATAACGAAATCAACGTTATTTTAATCGGTTCTATATTACTGTATAAATTTGTAATAAAGTTACTTAATTACCGTGATAATTAAAATATATAAATTATATATCGAGCACGGCACTGGATTAGAAACAACTTAAAATTATGATAAAGGCAACCTTCCTTCAAATATAAGATCAGTCGTACAAGTTGAATTTCCGCCCGACAATGGGAGCAGTCGTGTACGTGCTTTGCACACGTAGTAATTCTTACCGTATACCACGATTCAATTAGTTATCATCAGTTCGAGTTGCGAGCCCGAGCCGAGAGCCAGTCGTTCGTAAACCAATGTACCAGACAGAGAGGCCTAACCCTATACAGAGGAGCAGATCCAGGCCCAAAAAAGCAGAAGGCAGAGCACTCCTCGACCAACAACAACGATAATCCGGAAAGTTACACACCTTTCTTCTTCTTCTTAGCCGGATTTGATGTTAAATAAAGGGATTTTATTTTGTACTTGGTGATTTTATTTATTTGTTAGTTTTGGATTTTAGTTAATACCCAGGTTCTCAGCCTAGTAAGGGCAAGTAAAGCTAGTTCTTTCCTGCCGCTAGGGCTTTGTCGATACAATAAAACCCCTGAAGTATTTTATCTTTACTGATGCTGCCCGGTTCAAGTGATTTTTATACTACAAACGAAAACTGGCGCCCGAAGCAATCCGAGACCTGGACCAAGGCGCCAAAAGACCGCTTATCAAATTTAACGTTTCATCCAAGAATAAATTAATAATATTTGGAAATTAATAAATTGTATAGAAATTATATGTAATTGTTCTGATTTGTTGGGTTAACTTAATTTAACCAATCGAATGCCCAATTATCGATCGAAATCATACACTATATAACCAACGAATAAAATAAAATAACGAAATCTCTCAGCACTATCAATCAGACTTTACCATGTCACTAACAATTAAGGATGCTTTATATATTTTAAAGGACTTTATAGTACAGTTAATAGTAAAATCACCTATGATCCAGAGGCTTAAATGCGAAAAAATTTTTTTTTGCTTTTGTTTTATTGATTTGTACAATTCATATATATCGAAAAGTTAGTAAAAGTCATTTTATTTTCCAAATTATCTCTTTTGCCCTATAAGGACGTAAGAATAATTTGTAAGACAATGGGGTAGACAGAAAATAAAAAAATAAGCCCAAACCTTCGATTTTTTGTGTTACTGATTAATAGATATATTACAGTTCTTTTAAAAAAAGTTTAGTTCCCCAGAGAAAAAAGTTCCCAAGTAAAAAAGTTTCCCAAAGAAAAAAGTTCTCTACGCCCTTGTGATATATTTAAATCAATTTTAATTTAGTAACAAATTATTTATTTCGTCCATATTTGGTTCTATTTATTTTAAATTATTCATAGTAGCTTTCATTTAGAGTCCAGTTTTTCCTTTTCTTCTGACATATTTCCTACATATTCTTTGTGACTTTTTAATATATGTTAAAATAATGATGTTTATATTAAGTTTTTAATTTAGGAAACACAGACATGGTGGAAAATTTTCATTGAAATATATTGCTATCATCTAGTGAATTGAAACAAAATGTTCGGTTAAATGGAAAAAAGTTTCATAAATATGCAACTTTAAATAAATGGGAACAGGGTTGCATATTTAAAAGTGGTGAAATTTTCAAATTTAAAATATTGTGATATGTTTGGTAAAAAGTATATTTGTTGATTAAAAAAAAATCGTATTTAGGGTTTTATTCACTCCTAATTAAATATCAATATGTCAATAAATTTATTTAGGTTTTTATGTAAATTTAAAATTACATAATAACTCGAATCAATTAACAATAAATTATATTGTAAACAGCGTTTTAAAAAATTATAATTTCGACTAATTCTACTGTAGTTAATTTGCGAAAACATTTATTGATAATATTTTTATCCGACTTTTTTTTAAAGTTATATTATTTATATTTATTATTATTATAAGAATATTAAAGATCGAAAATATTACAAAAAAAAATCCATCCAGAAATCAATCTCTCTTTCGTTATTATTTTCATTCAAAACTAATTTAAAAAATTTATCATAGTTTTTAACTTTAACAATTATATATCTATGCTAAAATATCTGACTGTAGGAAATTCCAATCTTCTCAGATTTTTTTTTTAAATTATCTCATCAGGAAATTAGGACGATTTTTCATTAAAAACAAATGATAAAAGTGTTTTACTAATTTGTGACTTAACCAATAATTTCGCTTTATTAAAATATCTTCTAGCAAAAATGTCTGGAAAGTTTTTGTGAAATATTTCCATCAAGGAATCAAAAAAAATATCTTTTGCACTTATTAATCAATCAAAACTAATTAAAAAAATTATTTCATAATTTTTTACTTTAAAAATTATTTCTCTGTAGTAAAATATCTGCAATTTCCAACCTCCTCAGGTTTTTTTGAAATTTTTCCGCCAGGAAATCAAAACGAATCTCTTATTCGTCTTAATTTTCAATAAAAATAATTAATCAAACTGTTTTACTTATTTGTTACTTAACTAATCGTTTTCCTATATTAAAATATTGCATTTTACCAAATTTTATATTCGGAAAGTATTGTGAACGAGATAAAAAAAAATTTCGAGATAAAGATGGAAATATCCATTTTAAGGTCACCTGAGATGATTAAGACCATTTTCAGATGAAAGTCTGTCTGTTTGTATTCTTAAACGATAGAGACCACACGTTTAATCCGATTGAGCTGAAATTTGGTATATGGGTTTGAGTTACCCCTCGGCCGAACCCATTAGTTTTTGTACGATATCTGTCAAACGGAAGTGTCACTGTCCGAAATAATATGTCATTTGAAAGCCCTTGAAAAATTCTATTCAGAACAGTCACCTCTCAAAAATAAAAAAATGTCAAAATTTAAAACATCGGGAAAGTTTTTGAGGCGACACAATCCATTTTTTTTTAATCTTTCCATCGAGACATCAAACAAAATAAATCTCTTTCATCCTTATTAATCATTCATCATACATAGTGGCTAACATCCATAAGAGGATTACGCCATTTCTGAAACACAAGTTTCGGATTCCCCATTTCTAAATTTTATACCCTTTTGCAAATGTTCCGCCATCGTTTTCTAGTTGTTTTCTCTTGCTCCCATGTTAAACTCGATCTACATCGTTTCCTTTTATCTTCTGATTTCCATTCCATTATTGAATATATTGTCGATTTATACCGTTCTTTCCATATATGTACGCAATTTGTAATTTTTATATACGTTAACATTTATTCTTTTCGTTTTTTTTTTATATATATGATTAATGAGGGTGTATCCAGAGTTTTCAGACTAGTCCATTTAAAAAAATCGGCTGTGTCACCCTAGAACTTCCCCGGCTCGACCGTAGAGAATATGTATTTATTATTATTATTTTCATTACAAAATACTAAGCATTACAATAATTTATAGAACACATTAAAAACAACAAACCGATGTTGAATACATAAGCTGCGCATGCGCACGTTGTATATTACACTGCTGTAATTAGGATCTCCTAAAAGCATGTGTGAATTCGGGAAAAATTTTCATACAATAGTTGTAAGGAATTTTATGCTTTACAACTTTGCACTGAAACATTTTGCACTAAAGAGCATAATTTATCTCCAATTTTAAAAAAAATGGAAAATTATAAATATGTATTTTTGCCATCTAGCGGCGAAACTATGAGGATTTCGATAAAAAGTTAAACATAAAAGTTAAAGCAAAATTTTGCACTAAAATGCATTATTTGTGCTCAAAATCAAGAAAAATTAGAGAAACCCTACATGCACATTTTTTACGCGCTCTCAGACAAGAGTTGTAAGGAATTTTATGCCCTAAAACTTTGTACTACAACATTTTGCACTAAAGTGTATAGTTTGTCCTTAATAAACATGTAATTAACGTGTCCTAATAATTTCAAATTTTTCCAATCATCGGAAAAAATAATTTGTATAATCAAGCATGAAATATATGTGCTGTGAGTTTTAAAATTAAATTTTATAATTTAAGTTTATTAATATACAGTTCATTTTTTAATCTTTCCATATTTTTTATTAATTTATGAATTGATGTCAGTACCTATTTTTTTTATTTAAAAGTTATATAATCAAGACCTGCAATTTTATTTTATTTTAAAATATATTGTTATGTGTTTTACTTTTCTGAACACAATAAATTTGTGAAAAATCCGGATTTCAAAAGGATTGTTCCGTTTTGCCTTTTGTTGAAGCATTTTTGGAATGATGTCTGTCTGTGTGAATACGATAGCGTCTAAAAGACTCAAACGATTTAAATGAAATTTCACACATATATTTCTGGTCGACGGACATACAGGGTGTTGCTATATTCGACCGACAACGTTCTACCCCAAAAAGCCCAAAATTTTTATATTGGAACATATATGTACCCTTAAAGGGCATAGTTGCTGAGATACACAACTTTTTAAATATTGAAGATGTGGACACAGCCGATTTTTTTTTTAATTTTTTTGTCTTAAGTTTGTCTTTTTTGGTACTTTTTTTACCCTTGATTTTCGTTTTTGGCGTTTTTTTTGTCCATTTTTTTTGCCTTTACCAAGCCTTTTTTCTTTGTTCTTTCTTTTACAATATTTGCTTTTTGGCATGTTTTTACCTTTATTTGGCCTTCGTTTTACTCTTTTTTTACTTTTTGTTTGCTTTTTTACCTTTTTTCCATTGTTTCGCCTTTTACCCCTTTTTGCCTTTTTTAAAAAATTTTTAACTCTTTTGGACCTTTTTATGCGTTTTTTGCCTTTTTTTGGCAATTTTTACAAACTAAATTAAGATTCATTTCCTATTTTTGATTTTATTATAGTTTTAACTTTTGCGCAAATTTAGCAATTTATATTATTATTTATAATTTTTTTTTTTTACCTTTTTTGAAATTATCCGTTACCTTGTTGCTATTAATAATAACTTGTTGCCGTTTTTAGTAACTTTTGTCGTATTTCATTTTAATTAATTTTTGCCCATTGTTTTTTTCCGCAATTACTTCATTTTCACAGTATTTTACTTTCCCATTCAGGAATTTCGTATTTTGTAATTAAAATAATCCTATTCCTAACAGCCGAGCCGGGAAGGTTCTGAGGTGACACAGCCGATTTTTTCTATGACTTTTTTTGGCCTTATTTACGTTTATTTTGTCTTTTTTGGTCTTTTTTGCACATTTTTTGCCTTTTTGCAATGATTTTGTCATGTTTTTGAGTTTATTTGCCCTTTATTTTCGCCTTTATTTTGTAGTTTTTTGCTATTTACTTTTTTTCCATTTTTGGGGAGTTTCACAGTTTTTGCCTTTTTTTACACTTTTTTTAACATTTCTGGTCTTTTTTGCCAGATTTTTGCCTGTATTTTGCCTTTTTTGCTAATTTTTACAAACTGTATTATTCCATTTTTGATTTTTTTTATTATCGTTTTAACTTTTACTGAAATTTAGCATCATTTTTAAATTTTTTTTTACTTTTTTTGAAATAATCCGTTACCTTGTTACTATTAATAATAACTTGTTGCCGTTTTTAGTAACTTTTGTCGTTTTTCATTTTAATTAATGTTTGTCCATTTTTTTCAGCAATTACTTCATTTTCACAGCATTTTAATATCCCATGATACAGTCGATTATTTCTTTAACTTTTTTGGCCTTATGTACATTTATTTTGTCTTTTTTGGGACTTTTTGTTTTTTTACCGTTCTTTCCTTTCTTGGCCTTTTTTCGCCCATTTTTGCCTGATTAAGTTTTGCCATGTTTTTGCGTATATTTGACCTTTATTTTGCCCTTTTTTGACTTTGGACTATTTTCTATGAGTTTTTCTCGAAAAATGCATTGTTTTTTTGTAATCTCGCGTTGAAACTTTCAATTTTGGCCTTTGACGAATAAGAAGCAACCTTCAATAAGCTATACATTAAATTTGTATTAAAAAAAAATTTAGTTCTGCTCAAGTTTTTTTGTTTTAAACATATTAACTCTTTTTTAGAAAAACATTGGTCATAGATTGTTTTTTGAAAATTTTGATGTATCAACGATTTTCTTAATTATTTAAACATTCGATATGCGAAGTAACAATATTTTTAAAATTCAATGGTTTTATATATATTTTCCCAAACTCTATTTTTTCCAGTTTCTTTTAGTTGAATCGATATGTTACCTGGAAATACTTTCCTTATTAAAGCAAACTATGACGTGATCGCAGTTCAAATAGAAGGGAACAAAAATAAAAAAGTTACCCTATTACGTTCTAATCGATATTACTCACACAGGGTCTTCAAAAACGACACGCAACATCAAGTTGACCATTTACTACAACAGTAAAAGTCCTTTTTTTGTTTGTTTGTAGTGCCCTGTAGATACTTAAAGCACAAAAGGGAAGAAAGTAAGGGTTGTAGGTACATAGCAAACAGGGGCGGACTTAAAAAAAAAACATATAAAAAAATAATTTACTTATTTGATTTGAAAAAAGAATTACATAAGCTTCCAAATCTTGAAAAATCGTAAAAATAATAAAAATCGCCAAAAATCGTAAAAAACTAAAAATATTGAAATAATTTTTAAATTAAAAATTAACTGGAACATATTTATAAATTATTGAATTTTTTTAAATATTTGTAAATTTTTGAAGTTGTGATCTTTCAAATTTTTTAATCTTTTTAATTTTTTGAATATTTTAACTCTTTGGTCTTGAAATGTTTGATTTTTTTTAAAATTTTGTAACTTACCTGCCCACGTGAAAATATTTGTTAATTTTACCATTTCAACTTTATTTAATCTTTTTCCAATTTTCCAGTAAAATTATATATTTCCGAGAAAAAGATAACATCTCACTACAACTTTTGTAGGATTTTTAAAAAATTAAGAAAGATAGAAAAAAATCGTGAGAAATCGTAAAAAATCATAAGAAATCGTAAAAAATCGTGGAAAATCGTAAAGAATTTTAAAAAATTGATAAAAAAACTGGTAAAAAATCGTTACATTAAGTAACTAATGAATAGTAATGGTAAAATATCATAAAAAATTGTAACAATCTTGAAAAATCGTAAAAAATTCGTAAGAAATCGTAAAAAATTGTAAAAATCGTAAAAAATTGTAAAATACTGGTAAAAATCCGAAAAGAACTGGAAAATGGAAAAAAGGACTAATATAATATAATAAAATAAAATAAAACATCATAAAAAAATCGGAAAAAATTAGAAAAAACTAAAAAAAAAGACGAAAAAATGGGAAAAGATAGGAAAAGTTAAAAAAAAAATTGGAAGAATTTAATTTTAATAGTTACATTAACTAATATCAATTACATTAACTAATATCAATGCTCATATTTTAATTCTGGTAAGTTGTATTTTGTTTTGTTTTCTTCTCTCGGCCCTAAGAATTTCGTATTATAGGCCGAAACTAGTTGCCAACCCTCTTCGTTTCATCTTTAAAAAATATTATGTGATATTCGACTTGGGAGTTTTATTACGTCATTAATAATAGTAATCAGCATCAGCACAGAAATATTTCTACAAAGCTGTACATTTATTTTTAAATATCTTTATTGCATTTGCAACTAACGTGTTAAAAACGTCATTAATCTGATTGTATACAACTTCTGGTTTGTATATTTATATATATTCCCGCTGTTACCTACATAATCGGATTATTTTTTTAGCTAGTACAAAATTTGCTTATTCAATTGTTTGATATTCTATAAGGGTGAGAACAAAAACACGGTCACAATATTTACCCTTAATCCGGGATTAAGTAATCACCGCTTATTTTTTTTATCCATTGTTCAATATTCCGGTTAAAGAAGCAGGATCGGATTTAAGTAAATTAGATTCGAACAAATTGAGAATCAGACAATTTTTAATAAAGAGTAAAATAAAAAATATGATTGAGAAAGACTAGTCAGCTTTTATAAAAAGAAAACAATTATACAAAGTGTTTATAGATTTAACGGCACTATATCAAGAAAGTTGAGGGAATGTTTGATAATCAGAAAAGTGTTACGTTTTTTGTTCCACCCTGTATTTTCATTATTCCTCTACTAAATATATTTTAGTTTCATACTCGCTTGATATCCCCTTCTTATTTCCTCGCGTCATGTCCTTTTCTTCTCTTTTGTCTTGATATTCCTATAAAATGCCTTTCCCATGCTAATAATGTTCTTCTCTTTACCTACTCAGTCAAAATAATCGACTTTATATCGTCCGTGTTGCTTACCGAAGATTTCTTTTCTTTTTTTTCCCTCATTTTATAGGGTAAGTTTTTATTGTATTATATTATATTTTCACTAAAATTCTTTGATATCATTATTAATTATTTCGATGCTTTTAACTTTTATTTACTGTTATTTTTAATTCTATTAATGCCAGTATATTTTTTTTTATTATTTATATCTTATCATTTATAACATTATAAATTATCTGATGTATGTGTGTCCCATACAAAAAAAGAGAACCTATATTTTTTTTAATTTGTTTTTACAGATCTTAATTATTTTTGTATTTCATATTTTGATTTAAAATTCATGTTTATTATTTTACCATTATCTCGTAATTTATAAGATTTTAATTTTACGTTTACTTTATGTGAACTTTTAGGGTTCTGGTTCTTTTGCACTGGACAGTTTTTTCCTCTGGAAAGTTTTTTTTACCTGTGCCAAGAAGTTTTTCTTCTGGACAGTTATTTTACTTGGGCCAAGAAGTTTATTTTTTCCTCAACCGCAAGAAAGGTTTCTTTTTAAGAAAAAAAGAAAAAATCTCTGGATCTTTATTATCGTAAAATAAACAAATATAACGTTTAATTTCCTTAACGCGAAAAAAAAGGACGGATTTTGAAATACATCGTAGTTTTTTGTCAATTGTTTCTATTTACATAAAAAAATAAACTTGACTGGGGTCCAAAACTTTTTTTTTATTTAATATTTTACTTCTGATATATTTCAAATCAACTAGCTCAGCTACAAAAAACGGACAGACAGGCAATTATAGTTAACTTAGGTCACTGAAAATAGTAGGTGGACGAACTAAAGTAACCAGCTATAGATTTCTGAAAACAGATTTTCAAAATTTGAAACTATTCTCGAGTTATCGCTGTGACAGACGGACGGACAGACAGACGAACGGATATTTTAAAGTCAATAAATATCTTCGGTAGATATGACTTACTTGAATAAGTAAACAGAAAAGAAGTAAAACAAAATAAAATACTCAAAGGTGATTTTTTGTATTTAAGATGTTACTATATAAAGCTTTTCTAATAAAATGCGTACGCTCCTGGAGAAAGAAAGTTTGTTCGTTTGTGCCGAACATGCGAATTATTCGAGCGTGATAATTTATTCATTAAATCACCCCATGCCTGTTTGATGTATCGTTTTATAGTCGTTTATAAATTGTATATACAGAGCGAAAAACAAATAAGGGAAATGAGATTTTTTTCTTAATTATTAATGCAAAAATTTGTCAAATTAGTCAAAAAAAAAATATTAAAGAATAATAAAAATCTAAAACGGGATATTAATCAATTAAGGCACAATAGAAACGAGACAAAGAAAGTTCGGTTTAAAGTTCAAACTTAAAGGTCAACATTAAAAATAAAAAAACGTACAGGAATTATTATCCCACATCCCAACAAAATTATATATACATAGTGTTTAATAATTACTAATTAACATTTGTTCAATATTATAAAAATAAAATTTAAAAAAATCTGTATATTTATTGTTTGAATTTGAATTATTTTTAAGGCACCTTGTATAATATTAAAAAGGAAATAAGTGTAATAATTAATTAATTTTTATTAAGTATGAGGGTATGTGGTATCACATAAGACGCTTATAGTTAATTGTTGATTTACTAATTAACGGACATCTGTGTGTGTGTGTGTGTGTGAACACTGACCGCCAGCAATTTGTCCAATTTAAGATATATGAACGTTTTTTATATTATTTTTTGCTTGTTTAATGAGAAAAGTGCAATAAAATCCATAAATTTTTAAGATCTTATATAGAAATAATGTAAAATAATGTTATTAATGTGGGTTCTTTATATATTTTTTTTAAATATCTCATTATAATCTTTTAAAGGGGAACCCAAAATACGTTTCTTTTTTTTTTAACAAAAATATTATTAATTGTATTCAGTCTATCATTTTTTTGTGTGTGTAAAAACGAATCAGACAGAATTTTAACATTTTTCTTACTTATTTAAACAAGAGTCCGCTGAACCGATTTAGATCAAATTTTGCACACATATTGACCTATATAGATTTAGATGGTAATCCAATAACGATACAATTTTATACAAATGTTTTGTATTTATTATAATATTTTTTTAATAATAAAATGTTTTTAACATTTGCGATTATTGCCACATTCACTAAAGAATTGTCTTGGTAGGATTTTTATTAAAATTTTATATTTTTCAGTATTTTTTAAGTATGAATTTGGATTTTTAGATAACTGTTTTGACTAACTAAATTTTATTAACGCGACTTGCGGTAGGATTTAACAATCAGAAATTCTAACATAACGAAAAATAGGAAAAAATAAAGTGAAATATGGAAAATAAAGCAAAACAGGGACAAATAGAGAAAAATAGGAATCAATAGAGAAAAATAAAAAAAAGGGTTAAATATAGGAAAAAATAAAAGAAAATAGAAAAAAATAATGAAAAATGGTGCAAAATATGAAAAAAATAGGAAACAATAGAGAAATTAGGAAAAAAATGGGGAAATATAAGGGATAATAGGGGAAAAAATGGCAAAAATTGGAAAAATTGAAAATAATTGGAAAAAATGGAAAAAAAGTGAAAAACAAAACCGGAAAAAATTTGGAAAAATTGGAAAAAAAATGCAAATAATTTGGAAAGATTGGAAAAAATTGGAAAACATTAGACAAAATTGGACAAAACAAGGAAAAAATAAGAAAAAATGGGAAACATGGGGAAATATAGTGGCAAATAGGAAACAATTGGGAAATATAGTGAAAAATAGGGAATAATTCGGGAAAAATTGGAAAAAATTGGAATAAAATAGAAAAAACTGGAAAAATTGGACAAAATTGGAAAAAAGAAAAAAATAAAGGAAATAGGGAAAAATAGGAAAATAGGAAAAAATTGGGAAATATAGGGAACAATATGGAATAATAAAACAAATAGGAAACAGTAGCAAAAAATAGAGAAAAATAGGGAAACATTATAAAAATAAAAAGAAATGGGGAAAAATTTTGAAAATTAGAAAGAAACGGGGAAAAATTATGAAAAATAAAAAAAATACAGAATAAATATGAAAAATAGAAAGAAATAGGGAAAAATTATGAAAAAACAGGAAAAACAAATATAATAAAAAAGAAAAAGAAAGAAAAAGAAAGAAAAGGAAAAATAGGAAAGAAAAGAAGAGAAAAAAGAGAAAGAAAGGAAAAGGACAGAAAAAGAAAAAAAAGACAGAAAAGGAAAGAAAGAAGGAAAGAAAAAGAAAGAAATGGAAAGAAAAGGAAATAGAGAAAAGGAATGAAAGAAATAAAGTAACAGAAGGAAAACGGAAAGAATGAAACAAAAAGATAGAGAAAGATAGAGAAAGAGAGAGAAAGAGATTAAATCACGAAGAAATAACGTAAGGAACAGGGATCCCCTGACGGCACAAACTTTTTTTTTTTTGGAAAAACCCAATATTTATCTCCCGATAACACTATAACCGCTAGGAATGCAAGAAAAATGTATGTAAAAGATTTGAAAGAAAATTACTTTTAGCCATAACAGGAATTAGAAAAATTGCACTAATTTACTCGCTTTTCTACGGGGAGAAATTCCTCGAAAATAATCTGAGCTCTCGGCGAATGTCTGTGGTCAAACCACACCAGATTTACCTATTTAATCTTGTAGCAGTGTGGCTTAACCACACGGAAATAATTACTAGAAACAACTATATAAATTCAAATAAATGCAAAATTTGAGCAAAAACTATTTGTACGAAAATGATTTAACGCCGAATTGTTCATAAACATTGTTCTTTTTAAAATTATGTTTTTGCTTAAAAAAATTCCTGCTTGGTTGGGTAAAATCGAAAAAAAAAATGATTCATTCGTGCGTTATTAAAGTGAAAATATATACCGGAAGGAACTACTCGGTATTCAAAATTCATCAAGCGAAGAACCGTATTTTTATTTAATCTACTGTAAATTCGTATCAAAAATATAAATAATATTTTTAGATTTTTGAGGCCATCTACTGCGACAAAATCAATTAATTAAATTATCCCTGCTGTCTATATAAAATTTAAAATTATCCTAAAATATCGTAACTTTATAAAGTGGTATTAACTTGGCTTATATAAGAATAGAAACTTTGGAAAAACCGTTCCTGTTTGCCATGTAAGAAAAGTCGTAAAGTTGGAAAATTCTGATGGTATTTAAAAGTTTCCAATAACGTTATGGAGACGAGTGAAAAAATAATAAAAAGTTAAAAAAGTTTTCTTTTTTTTTTTTTGGTATAAAAAATGTATTTAAGTAATATTGACCGTATAAAATTTATATATTTTTACTTCAATCTCCCCTACCCAAAGTCTTTTGGTATTAAAATGTAATCCTTTTATGCGCATTTTTTGTAACGAAATTTGGAGAAAAGGATTGTGCGGACAGGATCAGGATAACAAGAGGATTTGCAAGTTTTACAGAATTTCTAAATATTTTATTAACAAGCTAGGCTGTATTTTTTTGGTCGTAAATTAATTACAAATTTATACATTTTCCATTATAGAATTTTAAAATTCTGATTTCAGATATGGATTTAACAAAAAAAAATATAAAAAGAATAAAAGAGTTATAGGGGTTTGAAGTTTTAAAATTAATGAATTAAAAGTTCGTCTTGGCAATGCTAACTTGAAGCATTGTCAACTGGTTTACAATTAAAATTGCGGAATTTTGTTGGATTCATTTTGGATCGAAATAATATTAGTAGAAATCAAAATTTTAGCAAAATTTATGATAATTTATAAGTATTAAAAAAATCATGAGAGAAACGAGAAGAACGCTAAAAACCATTTTTTTCTCCTTCAAAAATAATTTTTTTTATATATAAAAATTGGTAAAACATTTTTTTTTGTGTTTTAAATGAGCAAAATATTTAAATTAAAAAAATTGATTTATAAATTTTTAATTTTTTAATAATACTTCTAATTGTAAATAAACAAATGAAGGTTAACCAATAAAATAAAACAAGGCAATTACTTTTCATTAAAATAAATAAATTTAATAAGGTTAAAAGAAAATAGTTTATCGAAAAATTAAAATCGTAACAATGTGGATCCTAATAAATAAATAATTGTTATGTTTTAATCAGTATAACTTTTATTTCTAACAAACCTTAGTAAATAACCCAATACACCCCCAACTAAACGTAACATTATAAAACTAATGTACCAAAAGAAAAATACACAAAAAAAAAAACAATTTTTTTTTAACTTTGACAACGCTATATATAATTACCGTTTCCATATCTTGATTATCACGTCAACAAAAACAAATCAGATTAAAGTGAGAACCGGAAGAATTTTTAGTGAAAATTTAATTAAAATTCGTTTGATGAATAAAACAACTTCAAGTCGTACCACAATAAAATTCTTCATACCTAAATTTAAATTCTATTTAGTAAGTAATTTTGTTAATTCTTTCAATAGTGATGTTTCTTCACAATTTCTTTTTTGCTTATAGGCCTGATGATGGTCTTATAGAACGAAACATGTCGCTCTTTTCACTTTATGTCTTTACATTAAATAATTTTTTTATTTTTAAAATTGGTTTAGTAGTTTTTTTGAAAATAGTTGCAAATGTATAAAGATTTTTAATTACTTTTCACAATTAAAGATTTATGATATCCCTTCCATATTTTATATACCAATTAATATCAAAAAATTCTTCTTTTTTTAATATAAAACTATAACTAAATACTTTATCATAGCAAAAAAATATGATGATATCAAACTTTTTTAACAATTAAATTATATTTATAAAATTCAATAACTCATACAGAGTATTTCATTATATCTTATATATATATAGTACATATGGTATAAGTAACGAAAAAGTAAAAAACTGTAATAATTCGTATTAAACCAATAACAGACCCCCCAAAAAAAGTCATTTTTTTGTAATTTAATTTTTCTATTCAATTTTCCCTTAAAAAATAGGCCTTGGTGATAAAATGTGGTTCGTTACAGCCACAATAGGGACAAAGAAGGAAAAATAAGAACTAAAGGGAGCCAGTAAAGGGACTTTAAACGAGGTCAATTTAATCAAAATAAGACGAATCATTGCCCTTTTGGGCGTGTGTATACAGAACAAAGGCACATATATTTAATTCACTTTTATAGCCCCTATCATTTTTATGAAGTAATTTTACGTTACCTATATACGGAATAATAATAATAATAATATTAAAAATATACATATATCCATTAGGTAATTATCAAATGACAACAGTAATTGGCAAAATATTTAATTAATTTCATTAATAAAATAATCGATGGTCCGAAAACAAAACACTAAGGAAGTAAAAAAAATACGTAACATGTAATTACTGGTCAACTAGCGTGGAAAAATCGATTTTTTACGTATAAATATCTAGGGTAAAAGAATAGTTAACTTCCTGTATACATTCTACGGGTTTAATATTTTGATTCGGGTTTTTTTAGGGTTCGGTACTGGATCTCTATAAACAAAAATTAAACAGGGTGGATTTTTGAAGCGATACTAACATTGGGCACTTGAAATATGGCGGTTGGGTACGGGGCTGATTTTTTTAAAATTTTGTACACATATATTTTGAGCCATGTGGATCATTTTTGCTCATTGCACCATGACTCTAAAACTACAGGGTGGTCCAAAAAAATGACTTAATACATATGAATAGAAAAATTGTAGAAGATTGACAAAACAACCAAATATGCCATAAAACCATTAAAAAACGTAAAAAATTATAGCAGACTTTAAAAAATTCAAAAATATTAATGAAACAGGCCAAACTTAGCTAGAAACCATTAGAAACGTTGGGGAACCTAAGCTAGCATAAATAATTGCTAAATATGGCAAAAAAATGCTAAAAATGACCAATAAATGATAATGAGTATAAAAAAGGTCTAAACTAAGCTTGCTTAAATAATTGCCAAAAAATATCAAAACAAATCTAAGAAATTCTAGAAAATTGACAAATTCCCAAAAATTCTAATAAATAAGCAATTTGAATATCAAATTGAAGTAGTAAACCATTCTGCGCAAACTCCAGAAGCACATCTTTGGATTCAGTTTTTTGCGTTCTTTTTAAATATGGAAACAAACATTTTAAATTCAGGAAACAGGGTGTTATTTTGGGGATGACCAAATTTGCACATTTTGTTTTTCATGAATATCTCAATGGGTTTGGCAACTTATGAAAAATTTGTAACCCAAATATAAAAAATATACAGACTGGATAGTAAGTAATAGGCCATTAAAGAACTGGACAAAATATAAATACCGCTGGACCCATCATATGGTAGTTATTTAGGTGCCCTCTATCTGCAGTTAACGTATGCACGTTTCCCAATGAAACACCCTGTACATATATGTTCTTTATGTCGAGTCGGCGAATGTTTTATTTGGAAAATTCTGGGTAGGGGGCATTTTCTTTTGCATGTAACTCTTAACTTTCGGACGAGGGTACTATAGGGTGTCTTTCTTTCTTTCTCTAACTGAATAAATGTTAATCAAATGTTTCCCTAAAACATTGGCAACAGCGTAAATCGACAAATTTTCAGTGAATAATTTTAAGCGAAGCGAGAAAAATCGTCAAAAAGGTATCGAGACCGAGAACAGAAATTTAGTGAAATTATCGTAATTTTACCCTGTCGTGCTTATTTGCTCTACTGGGCTTGGAAATTATTGCCGGTCATTAAGTCCCACAATTGAATAAATCGAGCCTAGTGTATGTTGGTCAATGTTTGTTTGTTTGTTTGTTTGTAAGTGTGTGTGATGCAGAAACCGGAATATTAAAATATTGTATTGCCGACCTTGCATTGTATATGCGTTCCTGTTATGTAATTTACCTTTCAAATGCATATACAGAAAAACTTATATCTAAAAAAGGAAATTATGTTATTTTTTCTCTTATTTTATTATCACTTGAGGAATGGATGTGTAGATATGTTGTATATCTAAAAAAATGGTACCCATTATCAATATTTTGGAAAAATTAAGAATTCAAGTATGAATTTGTTATATAAGATGGATTAAGTATTAGTTTATTTTCTTAAACAATAAAATTTTTGTTTAGGGGTGACGATGTTCTAAATTTACAATTCAAATACCTTTAAAAATATTGCCTCTTTGTTTTAATCAATATAAATTGTAGAAAATTGTAAGTAATTTTTTTGGGATATGACACACTGGATATTTAAAATTATCTTTTATTTTAAATTTTTAGTATCCTAAAATACTATAATTTTACCAGTTAAAAACCACTTACGTGAAGCAAAAAAAGATCCTTTCAGTCGTGAAAATTTTTTGAAACACTTTATTTTAAAAAATTATACATGGCTTTGCTAACTTGAGAGAGAAGTTATATGAATATGAATAGAATGAAAATTGTAATAGCCCCCATATTATCTCTAGCCATAAATTTATTTTGATATAATTTAAATATATTAATAATAAAAATTATAGACAAATTGTAGAGCAGGAGTTAAACTGAAAAATATTTTTTACATTAAATAAATAGCTAAGCTAACTTCGAGAAGAAATTAGCATGGACAGATTTCTATAACGAATAAAATTAATCATTCCAATAAAGCATTAATTGTCGCTAATTAGTCGTAAATAAGTACTGAATTAATATTTTGTTTTTAATTATCCAAAATATTATCAGAAAGTGTGATAGGTTCTTCCATTTCCTACAGACGCCTAAAATTGGAATGCACAAAGCCCCTCAAAAAATGCTTGCACAAAATGACAATGTAAATAAAAATGAAAAATAATTTTGTTATCTACATTTTTGGTCCTTCGAACTTTTCGGAAAATTCAATAGTTTCGAGTTTTCCAATCCGAAAATCTGGATTTAAAGCTCGGCGAGGGCTTATTTCATTTATAAATATGGCTTTTTTTAATTAATTTACTCGGACATTAGAAAAATAAATGATAAAAACGCAGGTGGTCTCAATGTGATTATTTGCCAAACCCAATCATATGTTTTATGGGTCGACAGGTAAATCCCACTCAGTAGTAGCGCCTCTTGTGAATTTATTATTTACGGTGGCACAATTAATCATCCCCTCGTGAACAGATCAAGGATGAAAATCTTATAAGCTGTTTCCGTTAAAACCATTTAACCCCTGGCTCATAGACTATAAGAAGTTGGTAAATTAGAATATTGTGGAAATAATTATTCTGATTTATCTTTGAGAATGCAAAACAAGGCCAAACGACTAGATTCTTGTAGAGGTATAGAAACTGTCCATTATAATGAAAAATGTAAATGCTGAAATCTTGGACTAAGAATTCGTAACTTTTTAAATCTGCGATCCTAATTACAGGCCAACTCGTAACTCAGGTAATTTTGCTAAGATCCTTCGACTACCGAGTTGTAAGAAAGGCTATCGACAACAAGAAAAATGGAATTGTCATTTTAAAAAAAATATTAAGTCAGTGTCAACGTCATAATTAAAATATTTACATCGCACTTTAAAAACAATATAAAAAATATTTAAATTTAAAATGATTATGAATTACTTCTGTGACACCCTGTATAATATTAAACAGAATCAAAATCATTTCATTGTATATCTAGAGCGGATTTTTAAATAAAAATTTAATTGCAATAAAATTTTAGATATCTCTCCCTCCCGCTTTATTTTTCGGTCCAACGATATTTCGACCCAGTAGGATTAGTCTACTCAACAAGTGCTCTTTGGGTCAAACTTTTTTCTCCGCTTCCGAAAAATATTAACGAGGTGTCATTCGGTTCGGAATAGCCTGTAGATAATTTTTTAAAAAAGTCAAGGGCCGTTTGCAAAAATTGCAAAAGTTATAAACAATTAACTGAAAAATAAAAATGGGGTTTGGTTTATATCAAAAAGTGTTTGACATTTTTCAAATTTGAAAAATGATTCAAATAGAGGAGGAAATTTACCAAAAAAAAACTATACCACTCGGAACCGTAGGACCAATAATTATAATTTTCCCAGAGTGGTGAAAATACGACCGAAAATGGGGACTCCGGTAAGCACTGCCCACTTTGGACCTAATGAATAAATATTATTTAAACTCATTAAATATAAAATTTATAAATTGAAAAAATTCAGGCATCTACTGGATAGATTTATAAACAATAATCGGCGGTCAAAAAATTTTTATAGCGATTTTTCTATTAATTGTGTATTAATAAACATTTTTTTTCCTTTTCCTATTTCCTATTTTTGAAAGATCTTAGAAAAGATTCCCGTTGGAAAAATTAAAAAATTGTTGTTTTTCACTTTGTTATTAACAATTTACTAACGTTAAAAATTAAGAAGCTTGATTAACCATTGAAATTTTTTTTATATTACCATTGATTCGTTTTTTATGATCAGAAATCACATGAAAATGTTTTTTTTTTAATTTCTTATTGTTTACAAAAATTGTTATAAACAAATACGTTGTTTATAAGATAATTTAATTTTTTTTTAGAAACAATATTTGATGCAAATTATATTTTATTTTTAAAAAATCGTTCCTTAAAATTTTTTTTTATTAAAAACGTATTTGTTAATTACCAATTTTTTTCTATCACCTGTAATTATTATTAAGAAATCATTTTTTTAGTCATAATTTATCTTGTTCTTTGATTGATTTTCATTGTTTATTTAATTAACAATTAAATTTTTTCTATATATTTTTTTCTACATAATGTGTATTTTTTTGCGAAAAATTATTTATGTGGTAGAAAAAAATTGTTAATTAACAAATACGTTTTTAAGTAAAAAAAAATTTTTTTAAGGAACGATTTTTTTTTTAAATCATAATTTGCATCAAAGATTATGTTTCCAAAAAAATATTTTATTAATGATTAATTAAGCATTTTAATTTTAACGTAAGTAAATTGTTAATAACAAAGTGAAAAATAACAATTTTTTAATTTTTCCAACGGGAATCTTTTCTGAGACCTTTCAAAAATGGGTCCAAAAAAGGAAAAAAAAAATCAGATTCGTTATTTAACAATTATCGCATTTACAATGTTCATGTTCAAGTAGGAAAAAATTGTTAATTAACTAATGCATATTTAATAGAAAAATCGTTATAAAAATTTTTTGACCGCGGATTATTGTTCATAAATCTGTCGAGTAGATACCTGAATTTTTTCAATGTTTAATTTTTATATTTAATAAGTTTAAATAATATTTTTTAATTAAAGATCCAAAGTGAGTAGCGCTTACGCAAGCCGGAGTCCCCATTTTCGGTCGTATTTTCACCACTCCGGAAAAATTATAAATATTGGTACAATAGATCCGGGTAAATTTCCTCCTCTTTTTGAATCTTTTTTTAAATTTAAAAAATGTAAAATAGTGTTTGAGATAATTGCAAAAAACCAAAGCCCATTTTTATTTTTCAGTTAATTGTTTATAACTTTTGCAATTTTTTCAAGCGGATCTTGAATTTCTCCAAAAATCAACTACATGCTATTCCGAATCGAATGACACTTCGTTCATATTTTTTGGATGTGGAGAAAAAAGTTTGACACAAAACGCACTTATTGACTAGACTATATTTCCAACAAATTATTTAAAGGTACAAATATAATTTTCTTAAAACAAAATACACCACGTTTTTTATTTTAACGTAACTAGACCACGTGAAAAAACAATGAAATGAGTCATAGCAAAGAGGTAGGGCTTCCAGAAGGGTCAGTCACACCTGCTCACCTAGGATATATCAAATGGGGAAATATAATATACAGGATGTACAACTATTATTCAATTATACATTTTTATCTCTGTTTAGGTATAATAGCCTGTTTTATTTGGAAATATATGTTTGTTTGATCTATTTTTAGTTTAAAATATTGAAATCTATTCCCAATTTAATAGCCCAGGGCCAATTATACTGTTTGAGGTAAAAACACTGAAAAATTCTCTACAGGATAATAACGGAATTGTTGCAAAAAATGATTATAAAAAGAGGATACAAAAATGTATCTCTGTACATGTAGCGGTTTGACTTCCAATCAAAAAATGGGTCTATAGTAAAGTTATCGATAATAAACAAATCTACAATTTTATTTTGGTCTATTTTTCAACTTAACTTTAAATTTTCCGAAATAATAGCGAAAAATCGTTTTTTTTTTTTAATTTTGGAGTTTTTTATGTTGAAAAAATTTCAATACTTATACATGAAATTTTGATGAAATGTATATTTTTTAAATTTACCGATTTAACTTGAATTTCAAAATCGAAGTTTATAAAATATTAACGTTTTCCGAAAAAAAAACTAAATTTTTTAAATCGAAAAATTAACTGAAGAAATTTTTGACTATTCAATTTTTCAATGGTTCATTTTTTCGTCTTGAATCAAATTTTAAGATAGAAAACATTACATTGAAAAATTGTGAAAAATGAGAATAATAAAAAATAGCGATTTGTAGAAAACGCAATTTTTCACTGACCCTAAAGATTTTCTATTCATGAAATTTTTATGCTAACGTTCAAGAATAAAATATTTTTAATTTGATATAAATATATAATTTATGATAATTAATAAAAATTGTTTGAATAAACAAGTGGATTTTTAAAATTATGTTTCCCACTTGTGTTATAGAAAAATTTACACAATTTTAAATTCGAAAATATTTTTTAAGAAAAATGAATGAAGCTGAGATACTCGACATTGTCCACATAAAATTTTTGTTTGTCTAAACACCATTTTAAAATCGACAATTTTGGTTTTATTTAATAAACACCTTAATTTTTAAAGATAGATAAAAACTTTATTGGGTTTTTTAATTTGAAGGTCAAATAGCGCTTAATATAGCCTATCCAATTTTTTTAAACAACGTTTCGTCTTTGAAGGACCAACATCAACTATTTTTTTTTAATACGGACCTGTACATTTTATTTCATTTTTGAAATACCCATTTTTTCATTATCCAACCATGTAGAATATTTAATTTTTGTACGTACTTTAGGAATTTTTCTTTTTTCTCTTTCTATCTACACTTAGTACGTTTTAATAGCATTAATAGTTTTTCTGTTACAGGGGCTAAACAAAAAACTATTTATTAAAATCTACAATTACCTATGTTATTTTCTTTAATATATTAAAATCATTTTCATACCAGCGAAAAGAGAATTAAAAATTATATGAGTGGGAGTTTTTCCAAAATTTTTGAGCTAGAATTGTGACCTTGAGAAAGGGGAGAGACCAAAAATGAGGAAAATTAAAAAAATCCTTATAGTGCGGTCTCTCCCTTTTCTTACAACCATAATTTTGTATCTAATTTTTTGAAAAAATTCACACATATAGAATATTTTTTCTCTCTCTATCTGTACTTAGTACGTTTAATCTATAGTTTTGTTATTACAGGGGTTAAACAAAAAAGTATTTATTATAATCTACAACTACATGTTATTTTTTTTTGATAAAAAATATATTAAAATTATTTTATTACCATTAAAAAGAGAATAAAAAATTCTATAAATGGGAATTTTTTCAAAATTTTTAAGCAAAAATTGTGACCTTGAGAAAAGGGAGAGACCAAAATGAGAAAAAATATAGTTATGGTCTCTCCCTATTTTCACAACCACAATATCGTATCTAAAATTTTTATAAAATTCACTTATATAGAATATTTTTTTCTCTTTCTATCAACATTTAACACGTTTTAATAGCATCGATAGTTTTTTTGTTACAAGGGTTAAACAAAAAATTATTTATTAAAATCTACAATTATCCAAGTTATTTTGTTTAATTAAAAAATATATTAAAATATATTTAATACAATTAGAAAGAGAATAAAATATTCTATAAATGGGAATTTTTTCAAAATTTTTAAGCAAAGATGTAGGGAGAGTCCAAAATGAGAAAAAATACAGTTATGGTATCTCACTATTATTTTCATTCCATTTTCACTGAAAATATTTATAAATCATTTTAAATAAAATTAATTAGAAATTGAGTCTATTTTGGGCTTAATTTCTATTAAAAATTTGAATGTAAATTTTCTTAAATAGCTAGAAAATAACAGTTATTTATGTAAAAATTCTGAAAAAAGAGAAGTTCTTCATTTAGTTATTAAAATTTAGGTACCGGTATTATATTATTTTCCCGTACTGTAATTTCATTTTTTTAAAAAGACTCTCCCCTACCCCACTATATATATATTTATCTATAAACTCAATATACTTCATTTAAAAAAAAATTATCTTTCAGTTTTGTTACAAAAGTCCTTTAGCATCTATATAGATGATTTTTAACATTTTTTTTTAAATATTTGTAAGTTACAATAAAAAAACAAATGGGCGTTTCATATTCGAACCACTTACTCTATAAGTTTATTATTATGATTAAAAATACCAAAATAAGTCTCCTTTATAAAAAAAATCTTTACCCGGCTCTGTCTATATCTTTTTCGAATTTTAAATAAATATCCTAATGAGTTAAAACATGGCTGGAGGGTATTTACAAGCTTCTTACTCGTTTTAAAATTCATTAGTTAAACTTAGTCGTCACCCGTTAAAATTTAATGAATCCTAAATTGGGAAAGTTTTGTAAAACTTATTTAAAAGGGATATTTTAATCTAATTGGCTTGCTCAAGTTTTTAATGAACATATTTATATTTTTGGATAACTTAATCGGTGATTGGGAAACTTTTATAAATATATTGTAATTTATTCAATCGACATTTTTGTAGATTTTTTGCTTGGATGATAACTTTTAACCTGTATATTATATTTTTAATAAATAATGATAATTTTTTTAAACATTTGTTGTTTTATTAAAAAAAAATAATTTTTATATCTATATAGGTATAACTTTAAGATACATTTCTTGGTTTATAAAAAATAATTGTTTAATCAAATATTTGACATTATTAATTAAAATACGATCATTGATTCAAGTTTTTGATTTTTACAAAGAATGAACTGACCTATTTTTTTTTATAAAATTTTCTGTAATAATTTTAATATAAAAAAAAACTCTTCACTAATTTATTTCGTTAATTAAAACTTCCTTTAACGAACAAGAAATCAATGTATAAAACCCTCAGGTAACCTTGCCAACCAAACTACAAACAAACCTGCGAAATATCCGGATCGTTTTTCATCAACTCGTCCAATTTTTCCGACGCTATTCCCAAAAAACAGAAGAAAAAGAAAGCGACAGTTCTCCGTTGTAACGGTACCATCGTCGTATCTGTCAACAACACTGCTAAACAACAAACAACAATCCGCACTAAAAGTCTTCGTGAGCGATAAAACTGAACTCTTTCGACCTCTTTGCTGTCTCGAGCAATTTTCTCTTTTCGATTAATTTTTGTGACCTCTTCGTTGAAGGTCCGCGTTTCGACTGAAAAAGAAGCGCGAATCTGGTTTGATATCATCCCCTCTACATTGTGGAATTGAGAATGCGCTGTTTCGTTGAGTTCAGGTAGAGTAATTGGATGCCGGAAAAAGAAATTTGGGTATAAAGCGTCTAAAGGACTATGGGGTTAAATGGATTTTGTTCCCTATAAAGGTTTTTTCATATAGTTTTAGAAAGGTACATAGTATCGATAAATAATTTAATAAAAATGTTCAATTATAATTCCAATAAAAAATATGATTAATAAATTCAATGCAAGCCAGTGTACGAAGAAGTTTAAAAGACACAGAGACGTATAAAAAACGTTTTAAAAACGTTCGTTAAAATACTCGAGAACGCTTTTAAGACGTTTTTCTCTAGTGCAAATGTCACAACTTCTAACGTCATAATAAAATAAAACCTTTATCTGAAAATATAGTTATTAAAGTAGTTAGACCCATTAAAAATGGGGTTTTTGAGATCGCCTAGGTATCCCCTATCTGCAGTTAACGTATGTCCCTTTCCCAATGAAACACCCTGTATACTACCATTGAAATATAACCGAGTATATGTTTAGTATTTTTGATATTACTTTGTGAGGACATTTTACCAAATAAAAATGTTCTTTTAATTAAAAATAATAAATATTGTCAATTTTGAAAGATATGTCTTCAAAATAAAAAGAAGCAATATTTGAATAGAATAACAGATATAATGAAAATACCCTAAAGGAAGCCATAAATTCCGCTTTTCCAATACATACATAATATCTGCTATTTCCTTTTATACTCTCGAAATCGATTTGAATTTATGTACTGTGGATTCAAGAACGGTTTTTCTTTCACTTTATAGAAATATAAGAGGGTCGGTGAGCGTGACAATAACGAATTTCACTCACCCTTTTTTTGATTTCCAAATTAGATAAAAATGCAATAGGGATTATAAGTATCGAATACCCTTTTGTGAAATCGATATTTGTTCATAAAGCTTTTTCAAAGTTATTGAGTGTAAAATTAATAAATTAATAAAATTAAAATTAAATTAATAGAAATCGAATTTTATTTTGTACATATATATTAATAGAAATATTAAGAAGTTTTTGTTTTTATGATAGCAACAATAATTATTAGTTTTGTTTTGTTCGAATGAAATGTGTAATATCAAGAAAAGAAAATTTGATTTAAAATAAAAACATTTCGAAAGGATAAGGAATAAAGGACGAAAGTATCCTCAATTAGGTAATTGAGAAACACGCTGAAAAGTCAGAAGATAAAGTAAAACAAAGTAATAAAGATAAGTCAAAAAGATTCAAAAACAAATACCAGTTATCGGACAGTGGTGACACAGAAGATTATTTCGAAACGAGCGGTTCATCTTCAAGCGATGAAGATATTGTATCAGTGGAAAATGTTATTAGCATCGATGATTCTAAAGATTTCGATAGGAATAAACTAAAAAAAGCAAATGATTATGCCGTGGTTTGTCTAAAAGACAAAAACCATAAAGACGTTTATTGGACAGAATGTTCAACCCAAAACAACACCCGGAGACCAAATGAAAATTTCTTTTATGAGAAAGTCGCTTAAGGTTACTATAATGGTTTCACTTTTCATTTATTTTCATAGTCTTGCTCAAACTTCGTCAGCCTGCAGATATGGCTACCATATCCACACTTGTTGCACAAACTACTATTGTATTACACAGTTTTATTGTACTCATCTGTCATATCTAATTTTATTGGATAATAATCTTAGAAAAAAGTAACTTATTTGCAATTCTCACGTCATGTGCAATAAACGGTTACTTTTTGCATTTGACAGATTTATGTTTTTTAATACTTTACTTTTCTAGATCCTTTTTGGCATTTTTGTGACCGATAAAAATGAAAAAATATTTGAATGGCAAATGAGATAATATTCAAAGTTGAAAAAATGTAAACGTAACTTGTTTTAAGCTTTTTCTTGAATTAAGCTGTTAGTGTTAAATTTGTTATGTAAAATGTTTATTTAATGAATTTTATATCTATATATATAAAATTGTGTCGCTGACTGACTGACAATCAACCTAACCTAAACCAGATTTGATAGGGACGTGAAATTTTCAAAATTGGGGTTAAACAATGCTCGAGTAAGTGCGTCAACCAAAAACATACAAGGCGATTCTTTTAGAGGGGAGTGGCTCTCCCCTCTGAGGGAGTGCAAATATTTTACTTTCCCGACCCACCTCCGAGAAGGGAAAGTATTGTGAACGAGCTAAAAATAGAACTTTTATCATTTTTTAGTTCATTTTGTGTAATTCTTTGCATATATTTATATTTTATTTTTGCATTTTTTTGCATATTTTTTGGATTTTTTTACTTTTTGGGATTTTTTTGCATATTTTAATAAATTCAGCATTTTTTGACTTTTTTTTAGGTTTTTTGACATCTTTTTGCATTTTTTTTAAATTCTTTGTATTTTTTGAACATTTGGCATTTTTTAACATTATTTTACTTTTTTTAAAATTTGTGGCATTTTTTTTTTCATTTTTTTTTTCATTTTTGGCATTTTTTAACATTATTTTACTTTTTTTTTTACTTTTTTTAGATTTTTTTGGCATTTTTAGCATTATTTTACTTCTTTTCAGCATTTTTAAAACTAATTTTTAGTTTTTTTTTGCATTTTTTAACATTCTTTACAATTTCCTTTCACTTTTTTAACTTTTCAGTTTTTTTGGAACTGTTAACATATATAAGTTACTTTTATTTATTCCAACATCAACGCGGACGAAGTCGCGGGCAAAACCTAATATTGTAAAATTTCATAGTTCTTCAACTTACCTTGATACGTTTTTAATTTTCACACTGTAGAGAAGATCTAATAAAAAAACAATAGTAACAAAAATAAACAACTTTAATACATTAACCATTTTTTATTTTGTGAAAATTACAATTACGAATATTTTTTGTCATCACATTTTATATGCAAATACGGAAATAATAAATCTATAAATTTATACACAATAAAATAAAACGAAACAAAAAAAAATCGACTAAAATGTACACGTAAAAATCTAAAAACAAAAATTTGATTTTTTAAATTTAAAAAAAAAATCAAATTTTATTAAAATTTACTACAAAATGGGGTAAAAACTCCAGGTTAAAATTACTATATTGAAATAAAAAATAATAATATACGGGGTGGTAATAAAATTATTGAACGCCCTTGATATATTAACCATTTTTTAAATCACCGATACACCAAAATTTTTACCGAACACTCTGTATGTGTAAAATCTACAATAAAACTTATATACAGGATGGATTTTTGCTAAAACCAAAATATAAACGTTAAAATTTGTCAAAATGTCAAAAAAATTGCGCTTTAGTAACTAAAATATGAAAGTTCTAATTATTTTATAGATTTAAAAAACAACGTCTGAGTTTAAAAACAGTGCTATAAGCTGATGACGTCACTAACATATACAGGGTGGTGTGTGCAAACAATATTTACAATTTTTTATGCTAAAATATTTATTTTTTATTTATAAATGACAGATTTGACGTTTAGATCTGTCAAATATAAATTTGTAATAAATTTCGGATTTATCTTTGGCATAGATATTTTTTCTTTAAATTATCACAATATTTCTCGAAAAAAAAATGAAGGTATGAAAAAAGAATTTGGCGAATCAAAAATTGTGCGTCAGACGTCACCTATCATTCGTCAAAATTCCCAAAAATACTGCCAAAGATAAAACCAAAAATTATTAAGTTTTTATAACCTAAACAATTGTTATAGTTTTTCACTTAGAAATTAATAAGTTAAAAAGCCATTTTCGACTTTTTAAAGTGTTGAAGAAGCTCCGTCGATTTGGCAACAGCGCGGTACATAAATCTTCTATAATAGCTTTTAAGCAATGGAACTCCTGATGTAACCGACCAGATAATTTTTGGGCAATTGTCCCGTGCGACGTTTGCGAGCTATAAAAAAAATATAATGTTCAATTTAAGTAAATTTAGCAACGTTGCATTTTTTAAGGGAATTTTGGAAATTTAATGTGATCATTCATTCATAACCTACTAAAACATTTAAAAAGTATATATTGAAAAAAATCATAAACTTAAGAGAAATGAGATCTAAAGATGTTGATAAATAATAATAATGAAAAATAACCGATAAATGTGAAAAATATGGATTAAAGAAATTTTGAGGATACGCTTTTATAGTTTCTTCTATCTGAAATATTAAAATTATATCTCGTAATATTTGTAAAAAATTAAAAACGAACTTGCATAGCCCAGGGAAAAGATGAAGATGAAGATGTAATGATAGAATAAAATAAGAACCAGAACGGAGGAATGTTTTAGGATGGAATAAAGAAATTTGACTAGCCTTATTCTTGGGGAATACAAAAAGAAAAAATTTGGGCTATTTTAAGTACTTGCAATGTTACATTTTTACGGGTTATAAAAAAGGAAATTCCATAGCATTCGGCAACGTTGCTTTTGTTTATAAAACTATATTTTCTAACTATAAAAAAATGAAGCAGATGTTATAGCAACACTTTAACTTAATATACAGTACGGTGAAAATGTATGAAGTAAATTTATTATTTCGTAAACAGCAAACTAATAGACAGGTAGATTTTTATTTCCAAACCCGCATTGTTTGATATACAGGATCTTATATTAAAAATGGCAACTAATAGTATTTATGTGCAAAAATTTTACTAATTTTACCGTGAAAGTTTTAAATTTAAATATTTGGAACATTCCCCTTTGTCCGACCATTAGTTCCGTTTAGAGAAGAACCCATTACGTTACACTTTACGCATCGACAACGCCTCCCTTCTTGGCAGGAAGGGAGGCGATACCAGCAACCAGTGACGAGTACGTTATAGAATAAAATTAAAACCTGTATTAAAAAGTAAATTATTTATTAATGTTAACTAAAGACACTAATATTTCCAATTTTGTTAGTGGCATTATGACGTAATGGGTTCTTCTCTAAACTGGCCGACTCTAGTATATAGATAAAATGTAAATAGTGATTTAAATTACATACTTAATTAACCGATGATATTCTTAAAAAATCAGGAAAAAAATTGTTCATACCACTAACAGTTCGCAAATCTGTTTGTTCAATATTTCTAAGTTATGGAATTGTAAAAATCACCTTAAACTTAAAATGAATATTTTTTGATGCTTTGGTAACAGTTAAATAATAATCCAAAACTCATCTGTGTATATTTGCGTTTCATTATGTCTTTACTTTGAACGCCAAATAGAAAAAAATCTAAATAGTACTAACGATATTATTTGAATTTGTAAAGGTACGTTTTCCTCCAAAAATAAAAAAATGGAGAAAAATAGGAAAACGTAAAAAATTGGTAAAAATAGAAAAAATAGGGAAAAACAGAGAAAAATAGGGACGTATAGGGAGAAATAATAGAAAAAATAGGAACAAATAGTAAAAACAGAGAAAAATAGGGAAGTATAGGGAGAAATAATAGAAAAAATAGGAAGAAATAGTAAAAACTAGGGAAAAATACGGAAATCATAGGTAAAATAGAAAATTGGGGAAAAATGAAAAAAATAAAACAGAAAAACCGGGAAAAAATAGAGAAAAATTAGAAAATATATGCAAAAATAGGAAAAATGGGGAATAGAAAAACATGAAAAAATAGAAAAGAATAAGAAAAAATGGAAAATTTTAATAAGTTACGGTCAAATTTCAATCATCGGGCAACCACTAGTAAAGTTAAAAATACAAATTTGGAGTTAGGTAGTTGTATATTTATTAAAATGATTAAAATATCCCAATATCAATAAAATTGTAATTTTGAGAATTTAAGCGGTGTTGTCAGGTGTAAATGATTGCCTACTACAAAATTTTAGATACCCACTCGGTGTGAGCTGAAGTGGTAGGAAGCGGGAAGGAATTCGAAGTTGCTGACGCGCTTCCCATGCCTCTTAAATGAGCTCCGTAATAAGTTGTAAAAAAAAGTTTGTTAATTTATTCTATTTTAAGTGGAATTTTCGTTTTTGAATTATTAGCATTTTTTGTTGTTGTTGTTGTTAGTTGCATGTTTTTCATTTTGTTTTTGAAAGTTTGAGCTAGTTTTATATAATTGTAGAAATTCAGTTAATTAAAACTTTATGGTTTCACACCGTATTTAGTTAAAAAATAAAATTGTGGTTTTTAAAAAGTGTATTTTAAGCAAATCAAAATGTAATTCACTTGTTTTGCTTTTATATTCAGAGAGTTAACGATTAATAATTAATATTGTAGAGACGTAGAAATTTTTGTACTTTGAGTACATTTTTTTTATATAAAAATCGACCTGTCTTTGGAAAATTATCCGTTAACAATATAATGAATATATTCCATACATTTACATCATACTAACGAAATTGTCGGTATTGAAGACATGGCAGACAATGTGCTAAAAAAGCTAGAATTAAAATAGTATAAAATTAATAAAAAATGCTATAATTTTTAGAGTGCGCATGCATATTTTTTGCAGAATTAACGTAAACATAAAAATTTAAAAACGTATAAAAATTATCCCTTTTTTTATTTGTACCGAAGTTTGTGCGATATATTTTTTTAAATAAAAAAGTGCAGTAAATATGAACTAAAACGAGAGCAATCTATTGAAATATATAGACTAGTCAATATTATTAAATGTTTTTCATCTATATTTAAAATAAATTAATTGACTGGTCTATTATTTTTTTCCTCCACCAAAAGCGACCTAATCCATAAAGCCAATATTTTCATTTTAAGTACATACTGAATTTAACCAGACTAAGAGCTGGTCGCGCCCAATCTAGATAGACGTCTTTCTGTAAAAACGTGAAAAAAAATAATTATAAAAAAACCGCACCTGCGACATTTTTTTAAAACATTTTAAAGTATATTAGGGAATGAAGTAATTCGTATTTTTATCAGTTCCCTAACCTTTTTTCCGTTCCATAATTGTTAGTTTTCTCTTTAAAACTCTGTTGGCTCGTCCGAAAAACTTCTGCGATTAAATTTTTTAAATAGTTCATTAGTTTCCATTTTATTTGAAGTCCGTATTCGAAGGAAAAAGCGGAAAAACGCTGAAAAGTTTTTCTTGAATCTTGAATTTAACTTTAACTAGCTCTAAAAAGTATTCGATCAACTTAATTAAGATCGTTTATTTAATATAAAAAAACTGGAACAATTTGGGTCTATTATTTTGAATTTTTATATACATAAATCCAAATGCAAATAGAAGAATTCGAAGGAATAACGCATTTTATAAAAACATTTTCAAGAAATAAATCACGTTTTATTAACTTCAAATATGATTCCATTTTTTTATAAAGAGATAGAAATCGTAAATGTCCGGGAATATTTTCGCAATATTGGCAATATATTTGTGCTAAATAAATTTTAGCTCCAATAAGAGATATCAAATTTCTTAAAGAAAATGGTTAACATTATAAGAATATTTTTGACGATTTTATTTGAAGAATCTCCTTTAAACAGCCAAAGAAATGTCTAAAGGATTGCATTATTTCACCCGTACTAAAATCGAGTGTACATTCGAAAATATTTCCACAAGCATTATATCAAAACGATCATTAATTCTGGAGCTCTGCTTTATACGAGAAAATTCAATAGCGCATTGTTTTCCCCAGTTTTATCGTTTTTTATATCTTTATTTTTCTTTAAAAAAATTTATAGCCTACAATTAATCTCGTTTAAATTTTTAATAATTTTTAAAACGTGAGTGAAACGCTCGGTTTGATATTTTCTGTAAAAAACAGCACGGAGTTACATGAGGCCATTTCCCTGAAGCAGCGAAGATAATGAACTCTTCCTAGAAAACCTTATCGCTTGCTCTAGGCACATTTGTATATTTTAACATTTATTTTATTCATTCCTTTTCTAACCATTGCATTATAAACATATAATAAATAATAATTTTTGTACTTTGCTAATAAAATAATTTTTAAAAAAGCGTTTCCTATTTTGAAATATTTATCTGGCGCAGTCAGTAGGATTTGTGCGAGTCGCGAAAAACTGTGAAAATTCGCTTTTTGTGGAAACAGAACTTTTCGAGACTTTGGCGTTTTAACGGCTTAAGTGCAAATCCGGAAAGAACCTACCCTTCTGTGGATAGTGGATAGTGGATATTTCTGCCCTTTAGTGGAGAAGAAAATCGAACTTCACAACAATTTTTGGATAAAGAATCAGTAGTGTGGTAAGTGCCAAGTTCCATTTACCCTTCCTAAAACCCTCTCTAAGGATTTCAGGAAATTTAGTAGTTAAGAATATTATCTTAAAATTTTTTTTTTTTTTTCATAACAAAAAAAATAAATACTTTTTTTTTATATGAATGAAATTGATGAAATTTTAAATCAGTTCAGTAAACTCAGTGTAGAGAATATTGAAGAAAATAGTAGCATTTTAAGTTTTTTAAGTGATCATTCAGAAATAAACTCTGACATTATGGTACCTCCAGTACAAGAAGTGCCTCGCGCAATTAATTGGGATCTTTTTAAGTCCAAAGTAGACAATATAAAACCTTATGAAGGTGATAGCAATACTTTAAATAAGTTTATTTCGCGATGTGAAAATCTTATTGCAACTTATAGGGAATATAATGATAACGAATTAAATAACCATATTTTTGAGTGTATTCAGGAAAAGTTAATAGGTAAAGCAGAGGTTATGGTTGGAAATAGAGTTGAACTTAATAATTGGAATTCATTGAAAGATGCTCTAAAGCAATGTTTTTCAGATAGGCGTAATTTAGACTGTTTAACACAAGAATTAACAAGAACTAGACCATACAGGAACGAAAATTTGATAGATTTTGGTACAAGGCTACAGTTATTGCGCAGTAGCGCTGTTCAAAGAATAAGTAATGATAATATTTTAAATGCACAAGAAAAACTTTGCCAAATTAATCATTGTGACAAAATCGCGTTAAACACATTCATTGCAGGGTGTACGGGTGTATTAAAAAATAATATGCATCTAAAAGAACCGGCATCTCTAGAAGATGCAATGGGTTACGTTACGGAATATGAAAATTTTGAAAAATTATACGGTCATTTTAGTGAACCAAGAAATAACTTTCCAAAAAATAATTTTAGACCTAATAGTTTCAATTCAAGACCAGTTAATAATTTTCAGCCAAGGCCCCAATCAAATTCTCAATTTAACATGCAAAATCAGCAATATCAAAATATAAATCAACCTCAACAAAATCAGTACCAAAACTTTCATCAACCTGACTGGTCTAGTCAGCCAATTAATATTCAACCACGTCCTCTGCCAAGAAAAAATTATCCGACAAACGCTCAAGTTTTCGGGCCACAACAAAACGTCTTTAAACCTAAACACATTCCGCAAAATCAATTACCGAAACCAGAGCCAATGTCGACCACCTCAAGAATTCCTTCAATGTATAGCAGGAAATCATTCAATCCAAATAATAGATTTAATCGCAATACTAATTACTTTCAAAATAATAATCAAAAACCTAATTTCATAGCGGAAGAACTATTTGTTAACAACTATGACGAAAATCATGCCGAATCACAAAATTTTGACTATAACTCTATTCAAAATCAAAATGAGACCGATAGTGCTCAATTTAATGAAAATTCGTGTTACTCAAATTTTCAGACAAGTGCCTCGAACAAACACCCGACGTAATTGAATTGAATATCTCTACAAATAATCCACTTCCGTATCTCGAAATTCAACAACCAAATCTAAAATTACTAATCGATACTGGTAGTACAAAATCAATATTGAAACCATCGATTGCAGAAAAATATTTTCATAATTGTATTTATCACTCAAATGTATCTCTTTCTACTTCTCTCGGTAGCAAGAATATTAGATATCAAGCTGAAATCCCAGCTTTCAAAGAATTTAATTATGATTATAAAATTAATTTTATTTTACACGACTTCCACGAATTTTTTGACGGTGTTATAGGAATTAACGATCTAATAAAAATGCATTTTAACATTGATTTAACAAATCGCTATTTAGTTAGTAATCATGCAATAATTCCAATAAAATTCAGAAAACCTTGTGACATTAAGTTCGAAATTTGCGTAGGTCCTAACGAAAAAATAGTAAAGAAATTACCGGTTAGTACATTGAACGGTGAAATTATAATAAATGAACAAGAATTAAGTGAAATCTATATACCTGAAACATTAACAATTGCAAAAAACGGATATGCTATTATTGAAATAATAAATCAATCAGACAAAAACATTTGTGTTACATTAAACAAACCAATTCAGTCTGTACCTTTTGACCAAACGAGCTATGAACTTTATAAGTTTGAATGTTTTAATTATTCTTTTATTCCTAACGCAAATCTAAATAATATTGAAAATTTAATAAGGACAAAACATATGAATTCCGAAGAAAAGGAAAACATTATTAAATTGTGTCGTCAATTTTCTGACATATTTTTGAAACCAGGTGATCCATTGACTTTCACCTCCAAAATTAAACACGTTATCAAAACAACGGACGAAATTCCTATCCATGCCAAATCGTACAGGTACCCATATGCCCATAAGGAAGAGGTTCAGCGACAAATAAATGAGATGTTAGAAAAGAAAATAATTAGGACGTCATCCTCGCCATGGACCTCGCCTATTTGGATAGTACCGAAAAAAATGGATGCTTCCGGACGTCAGAAATGGCGTCTCGTTATAGATTATAGGAAACTTAACGAGAAGACGATTGGTGACAGGTACCCAATACCAAATATCAATGATATTCTCGATAAGTTAGGCAGGGCTCAGTATTTTACCACTCTGGACCTAGCCAGCGGTTTCCACCAGATAGAAATGAATAAATGTTCTATCGAAAAAACCGCTTTTAGTGTAGATAACGGCCACTATGAGTTTTTAAGAATGCCATTCGGGTTGAAGAACTCACCTAGCACTTTTCAGCGTGTTATGGATGAGGTTTTGAAGGATATCCAAAATAAAATATGTTGCGTTTTTATGGACGACATTATTATATTTAGCAATGGTCTACAAGAACACATCCAAAATCTTAAACTAGTTTTTTCTAAGCTTCGAGCAGCTTGTTTAAAAATACAACTCGACAAATGCGAGTTTTTGCAAAAAGAAGTAGAATTTCTTGGTCATGTAGTGACACAACAAGGAATTAAACCTAACCCAAGGAAAATCCAAGTAATAAAAAATTTTCCAATACCAAAAACTCAGAAAGAAATAAAATCTTTTCTTGGCGTACTTGGTTTTTATCGTAAATTTATTAGAAATTTTGCTAAGATAACAAAACCTTTAACATTATGTTTGAAAAAAGATAAAAAAGTTGAACATACAAAAGAATTCATAAATTGTTTCAATCATTGTAAAAATTTATTAATTTCAGAACCAATACTAGCATATCCAAACTTCGAAAAACCTTTTGAACTTACGACGGACGCATCAATGTATGCAATAGGTGCAGTTTTAAGCCAAGATGGTCATCCCATATGTTACGCGTCAAGAACTTTAAATTCTGCCGAAATCAACTATTCGGTTATTGAAAAAGAATTACTTGCCGTAGTATGGGGATGTAAATACCATCGTCCTTATTTATTTGGCAATCCTTTTATTATAAAAACCGACCATAAACCCCTACAATGGCTCTTTTCGTTAAAAGAACCTAATTCGCGATTAGTTAGATGGCGGTTAAAACTAGAAGAGTTTGACTATAAAATCGAATATCTTAAAGGTAAAAATAACCAAGTTGCGGATGCGTTATCGCGCATACCTCCTAATCACGATTTAAATGCTCTAGAAACAGCATCACTAGATGTAAATCTAGACGATATAGACTCAATCATTAATAATGAACTTGAAAGAATCAGCGAACTACCAAATTTATCCGAAATTGATATTTCTGATGTTTTAAATGATACTCCTAAAATTAATATTATACAAAATATTCAAATTAAACCACCTATAGATATAAACAATGAAAATTCCGAAGTAGAAACCGTACATACTTCTGTGGAAGATCCAATTTTATCTATACCTATTTCAGAGCGAGCTATAAATCAGTATAAAAATCAAATTCTATTAACATGCGGAGACATAAATGAAATAAAAAGTAATCGCGAAAATATCTTTGAAAATAATAGATTAAGTGTAACTTTGCCACAAAGAAATTTAGAACTAAGCATTTTAAATTTTGTAAAAGAATTTTTAGATCCTAAAAGAACTTATGCAATATACTTTAAAAATCCAATTTTACCAAAATTATTTGTAATAACACTTCAGAAGTTCTTTAAGAATTCAGCTTTTAAACTTATACATTGTACTAAATTACTAAGAGATGTAGTAACGACTGACGATCAAAAACAAAAATTAGAATATTACCACATTTATAAAAAAGGTCATCGCGGTATAAACGAAGTTAAAACTTCCATGAGCGCTATTTATTATTGGCCAAAAATGTCTGAAGATATTGAAAAATTCATTAATAATTGCGAAATTTGTCAAAAAAACAAATATGATAGAAATCCCCCTATCGTGAAATTTAACCTTACACCAACTGCATCAAAACCGTTTGATCACATACACATAGACGTTTTCAGAATTTCAAACACACCTTATCTTACAATAATTGATTCATTTTCCAGGTATGGACAAGCATACCCTATAGATAGTATTAGCGGTATATCAGTACTAGACGGTTTATTAAATTTTATAAGTCATCACGGTTTACCATATAAAATAACAGCTGATTGCGGGACTGAATTTAAAAATAAAGACCTTGAAGACTTTTGTAAATTACATAAGATTGAACTACATTTTACTACAGCCAAAAATAGTAATTCCAATTCAACCGTCGAACGATTTCATTCGACGTTAATAGAGTATTTTAGATGCTTGAGAGAAGAAAATAAAGATTTGACACCTAATCAAATAATGAAACATTCTTTATTAAGTTATAACAATTCGATTCATTCAGTAACAAAATTTACTCCATTCGAAATTATTAAAGGTCACATTAATAATCCTGATCCGTTTGATTTAGATGATCACCTTATTTTGTCGTATTATGTCCAAAATCATAAACAGGCCAGCAAACAATTATATAACAACATTAAAGAACGAAATGAAAAAGTTAAAAAGAAATTTATTTCTAAGGTTAACGAAAATCGTTTAGATCCACCGGACTATTCGAATCAAGATATCGCATATGTCCGAACTAAACTCCGTGATAAAAAATTACCCAAATTCAAAAAGACTGAAATAATTAAAGATAACGGTGTCTTGTTAGAAACAAACAAAGGCACTTATCACAAGAGTATAGTTAGAAAACCCAAAAGTAATCTATATGACATTTTGCAGGGACAACAAGACAATGAAAAAATTGACGATCCTTCCGATCCTGTTATTCCTGGTCCTTCAGGTTCTCATAATAAAATGTAGTCAAGAAGATATCGGCGTCATGCCATTAGAAAATCTTCTACTCCCAATAGAATTAGGCCCTTGTAGGTTAATATATACTAAGCATACATTTTTACACTATATAGATTTAGGAGAAGTGGTTAGACAAATAAATACATTAAAAATTCATTTTTCAACAGTAAAAGAAACTGTTATAAAAACTAATGCTTCAAATCCGATTTCCTACCATGGATTAAGTGAAAATATGGTAGATAGAACCGAATTTTTAATTAACTCTTTAGAAAGAAAATTTGAAAACTTGTACCCACACATACGCTCAAAAAGAGGTTTAATTAACGGACTAGGAAAACTTAATAAGTGGTTGTTTGGTAATCTCGACTCTGATGATGGAGATCGATATGACAAAACAATTAAAATTTTGCAACAAAATCAGAAACAAATAATATATGAAGTAAATTTGCAAACAACATTATATAAAAAATTAATCGATCACTATAATCAATCGCTAACAATTTTATGGCAAAATCAGGAAAAACTACATAGCAACTTGGAAAGATTCCAAGCAGCAATTCAAAATCAAATTGATAATTTGGGCAGTTATATCGCCTTTCAAGGTACAATTAGTCAAATAAATCTTGATTGTCAAAATTTAATCTCTTTTATAGATAACATTGAAAATGCTATTCTTTTCTCAAAACTTAATTCTCTTCATAGTTCAATAATATCAAGTCAAGAGATTACTGAAATGATAAATTATTTAAGAAAAATATATAATGAACGAGAAGTTCCAAATTTTAAAAATATTCTGACCTATTACTTATTTCTTGGAACTCAAGTAACATTCTCAGAATCGAAATTGATTTTCGCAATACATGTTCCTATCCTAAAACCCGAATCCCTAGAATTCATTCACATATATCCTGTTATTCAAAATAATAAAATATTCACTCCTATATACCCATACTTGGCACAATCTAAGAAAGAATCACAACTACAAAGAAAACAATGCCCAATATTAGAAAAAACACACTATTGCCTTCAAGACTTCACTCCCAGAGACAACTGTACCCTCCAATTACTTGATGGTCAATTACCCGAAGGATGTTACGCCACTGAAGTCAACCTTCAAGAATCAATAATTGAACAAATAACAAATAACGAAATAATGGTCATACCAGTCCATCCAGAGAAAATTCTTTCAAAATGTAGATCAGATAAGTTCTTAGAAATCGAGAAACCCACTCTCATCAGACTCCCTGAAGGCTGTCAAATTCAAACTAAAGAAATGAAATTTAGCAATAATCAAGAAATCCAACGCGGCAAACCATTGATACTTCCAAAATTTGAAGCTGGATTATTGAAAATTCAAAAACATTACCAAGCATCAAACATTACCAAAATTAATTTCGATAGCCTTTACGAAATTAATAAAATAGCTAAACAATTAACCCCTATCACGGAAGCAAAGGACAACCTGTATAACACATCGATACTAACGACAATTTCAGTTTTGGCCATCATCATCATTACCACAATCGGATACCTTATATTCAGAAAACGATTCAAAAAATTCAAAATCAAGAAAGAAAAAAGAACCAAAAATAAAGAAGAAATTTCACCGAATCCAACTGACAAAAATACCTCCGTTATTTTTGCAACTTAAGGATGGAGGAGTTACATGAGGCCATTTCCCTGAAGCAGCGAAGATAATGAACTCTTCCTAGAAAACCTTATCGCTTGCTCTAGGCACATTTGTATATTTTAACATTTATTTTATTCATTCTTTTTCTAACCATTGCATTATAAACATATAATAAATAATAATTTTTGTACTTTGCTAATAAAATAATTTTTAAAAAAGCGTTTCCTATTTTGAAATATTTATCTACGGTTTGAATTAAAAAAAAATCCTCGTAGAAAATTGTATTCAACAAGGTCAAGATAACCTAAATTCATTGACCTGTGAGTCAATCGATAGAGTCAAGGTAATATGAATGATTTGATGGTGGTTGTCCTTGATGTCGATGACAGGACACTTATTATATTATATTTGACAAAAAAAATATTTAGATACAAAAATATCCGACCCTAAAGCTATATCAATAGATCAATTTTTTTTGTTTTCTTCTAACGAAGAACGATCTAGATACATAATGAATTATTTATTATTCCACTGGACACTTTCAAGAATATACAGTATATGCTGCCTTATATATGTTACATTTACGATAGGATTTGGTCAAATCTTGTATAACGCGGTAGAAGCACAGATTACAAAGAGTAGAAGAGATATCAAAGCAAGGGCTGGAAGGAAATTTTGGGTTTTATGCCCGAGTTAAATCTAGAAATATTGTATTATTGCCCATGTTTGATAGTTATAAAAAATCTAAGAAACTGGGATTCAAATTTGAGAGCATTAATAAAAGAAATTCAATTATGAAAAGCACAATAATACGTATCTAAGAATTTAGAAAAGAGAAACAAAAAATACATTACTTGAATGAAATATGATATGACACACATGACACTATCGAGCAGATTTCTTCAATTCGATTCATTAATTTGGAAACCAGTTGAAAAAACGAATATGACATCGAAATATTTTTATACAAAAATTGTTGAACTAATTAAGGAAGAGGATTCAATATCAGTAAAGAAGACTGGCAGAGAAAGAAAAGGTAATTAAAATAGAAGAACACTTGCACATAAATGAAGGCAATAAATTTATTGATGAGAGAGATGAGGAACAAAAGTATTGTCAGTGTGTGAAGTTCAAACCAAGTCATTATGTATATTTTCTTTCCATTCATATTTTCAAGAGAGGATAAAAGTTCACTAACAAGCTTTTCTCAAAATAGAATGTCGTTATTTTTATAAAATATTTACTGTAATATTGTTTACTTATTACAGAACGATAAGTTTTTATTGGAGCAAAACAAAAGAAAACGAAATCGGATAAAGGTATTAAAAAAGAAATAAATCCTTCAGTATCAAAAATAATTGGTTTAAAAACTTACGAACGCAAAGAATTCCCCACATGATACTTGAAAACAACAAATACTTATAAATTTAAAAGCTTCGTTTCAGATTTAAGTGAATAAGAGCACAGATAAAAATAATAAAAATATCGAATACCACAATCCGCATATATATATTAACAAATTTTAAAATGCAAAAAAAAGTTATAAGATGAAAAATGCGTTTTTTAATAAAACTAATACGATTGCACCAATAAAAATAATAAAATATCCAATATCACAATTCGCATATATACGGAGGTATGGAATCCTAAAAATGAGGGAATGTTAACAAAAAAATCTTATTTATTAATATTGATATTTGTTGGTAAAATATACGTAACAATAAATATTATCACCAAATTTCAAGTTCATAGGTCAATGGAAAGTTAAAAAATACTTCGGAACAAAATTTTGTAAAAAATGCTGACTTTGGCGGCTTCTCATGCATACTTTTGCAATATTTTTTAGTACTATTCAGAAATTATCTTTTCTTTTTTCATAAATAAAAGACTTAGTTTCCCAAGGTTGGGGCTCTTGTGGTTGTAGACAAAAAACTTCCTGTTGTCAGCTGCCCTGTTCTAAGCTACCCAGAAAAAAAACTTCTTGGACCCGGCAAACTTGACCGTGCAGAGGAAACTTCTTGGATCAGAAAAAACAACCATCTCAGATGCGAGAACCCAAAAAAAACTGTCAGTGTTTTTCTCTTCTTCAGTAAAATTATGAAAAGGAAGATTACTATAGAAGTCATTTACGAGGTCATTTGACTTGTGATAAGTTTTTACGCAAAGTCCTTATATATGTACACAGACAAATCCTTTATATTTTTTCTTTACCAAATATCGTTTAGTACTAATAATATATCTGATGCAGATAACCTTAATATAAAAGTCATTAAAGCTACTTATCATCTATTGCTTATCTGCTAATTAAATGGTATTTTAATTAATTTTATTCGTATTTTACTGTTACTTTGAGATCTAATTACAGTTTTTTCATTATTGAAGACATTTTGGATATTCTGTATAAAAAAATCATTATTAAAAAAATATATATTAGTTTTCACATCTATATAGCAGCGTTGTTAGCTAGAAAGTTACATTTGGCAACATCCGATTTTATCAAAATAACAGCCAACATCAACCATTTATTATACAAAGCATATTTTGCCATCATTTATTATCATAAAATAGATATTTACAAAACAATAAATAAATACACTCTGTATATTGATTAGTTTAAGCATCTAGAAGGCTGCGCGAACTCTTAAAACAAAAAACTGCTGGTGTATACAGTGTCTTCCAAAATGTTCATACTAATGCGTAAGTATTAATTAAACTTTAGTTAATAGTTTCTTAACATTAATAACGATAATTTTGGAAAACCTTGTAATTTGTTATGCTTTAAATATTTTGGTACCTTCACTTAATTAAAGGTGTTTTTCTGTGATTGAAAAACCTGAACTGCAGTCGCAATTTCAAATCTTTTCGAACTATTGAGAACAAAAAAATTTATTATTATTACGTTTTTTTTGTAATAAATACAGAAAATTTTATTAATTTTATCGGTATAAAGCGTATAAAGAACCAAATTTTATATTATGTATTTTATAAAAATTTTAATACAAAGTTAAGATTTTTAAGTGGTTTCACGTTTTTTTATAAATCCCCATGTTTTGTGTAATTTTATTTTTTACGCGATGATGTGGAAATGTATAGAAATGTGTAAAATTGTACCCAACCAAGTCAAACTATTGGTTGGTCAAAAATAAGCGGTAACATCAAAATATGCAGAGTGATTAATCAAAATTATTTATAGTATAATTTTGATTCACACTGTATATGAGTAAAAAATAAAAATACATCAAAACACATCTAGAAATGTGATTTGTGAAAAAAAATTGGCAAATTTTCTAAAAATTTATATTAGAAATTGATTTATTGTTGCCAGTTTTTTCACCCTCACACTGTACTCACAGCTGGTTTTTTCTTGTTTATTAGGTACGAATGATTTTCATAGCGTTTCCCTTTTTTCCCAATAAAATTTGATAGTTTGCCCGGATTGTGCGACGTTCTAAAAATTAATGAACAAAAAAATGATCATCCACATTCTCATTTTGAAATGTTTAATTATTTTGTGGATTTATATGGAACCGATTAAAACAATGATTTGTTTAATAATTATATTGTTGTTATAGGAATTTTAAATATTCCTATAAATATAGAATTTTTTTTGAGTTGAACTATAAAAAACTAATCAAGTTGTTTTAATAGCTAAATTTAATATATGTCTATAGTCTTTAAGAAAACGTAAAAATGTCACAAAAGTTATTTTTTTTATAATTAAAAATCGGGTTATGTAAAGAGTTCATAGTTAATAGTAAATAAGATATATGTCAATATTATTTTACCTCTAAAAAATGTCAAGTTAATTTTATTTCTTAAAAATAACAGAGCTATATGATATAAAAATTTTCATAACTGTCAAATTTTTAGCTGAAAAATTAAATTACTAATAATTATTTAAAAAAATTATTTTCACGAAAACTTACTTGTGTCGATGTTTCGCTGAAGGTGCGTCGCGATGCGATGCCGCGCGTCGTTGTATTCTAAATGCAGACCCAGCCTTAGTATCGTCGGATTTTTCTCAATCAACTGTGTGATCTCCATTTCGATTTTGTTACCCAAAACTTGTGACCTCTTAAAAAAAAATACAATAAAAAATTTATCTCATGCCGTGATGATCAGAGGAAAAAAGTAATCAATTATTAATTATTTTATTTCATACAATTTCAGAATTGTATTGATATATGTATAGATTCATAGATAACGCTAGCATACTAATTTAGTGGTTCATAACATTCTACAGCAGTCCAACTTAAAAGTCGACACCACCTCGTACATTTCAGAACAAAACTATTCTGACCCACTATCTGATGACTTGGTAAACGTGTATCTCCGCAGATTTTTAGTAAATTTTAATATTTGTGTGTACTGAATTTTGTCTTCCAGGCAAAATTGCCAAATTTAATAAATGAAAAAATAATGGTAGTAATTAGAAATAAATTTGAATCCATAAAAAAATGTATAACATATTTTATAAGATAAATGAAATAAATAAGTTGCATATTAGAAAAAATGTCTTTTAAAAAGAAACAAAAGCATATACTCGTTATTTTGAATTTTATGACTGAGCATAAGCAGATGGCAAATGGAAAACTACTCTGTTGCTAATGGCAAAGATGAGTTTTTAATTTTCCTCTAGACTTTGTCCGATTATAAAGGCAATCTTCAAAAAAAAGGCATGAACTAGGGACCCATCAACTGATAAAAAATTGTCCGAGTTAGAGATTGATGTGTTAAATCTGTTAGATAAAACATTTTCCATCTTGTTGACTCAAAATTTTTTGCCTTTTTTTGTTGCTTTTTTTACACCTCTTTTGTTTGCTTTTTTTGGATTTTTAAAACTTTTTTGGCCTTTTTTGTTGCTTTTTTTACCTTTATTTTTTTTGCTTTTTCGCCTTTTTTGAATTTGTTTGCTATTTTTGCTTTTATTTTCGTATTATTTTGCTTTTTTTAATATTTTGGCGTTTTTTGCCCTTGTACACCTATTTTAACTTTTTTGGGTATTTTGATTTTGTTTTTAAGCTTTTTCCTTTTTAAAACTATTTTTGATTAACTTTTTGAACTTTTTTTGTTGTTGCTTTTTTACGCCTCTTTTGCCATTTTTTGTACCTTATTTTCCTTTTTATCATCTTTATTCTTTTTTGCCATTTTTGCCTTTTTTTATTTTTTTTAACTTTTTTAGCGTATTTTGTTTTTGACCTTTTTTGTCTCTATTTGCTTCTATTTTGCCTTTTTTCTTTCTTGCTTTTTTACCTTTTTTGTCGCTTTTTTTATCCCTTTTTGGCACTATTTTTGCTTTTTTAAAACTTGTCTTGGTTTTTTTGCTTTTTTTACTTTTTTGGCGTATTTTGCATTTTTTTCTCTTTACTTCGTCTTATTTGACATTTTTTTTGGACTTTTTAATTTTTTTCCTTTTTCCTTTCTTCTTGTCCAGTTTGTTTTGCATTTTTTGCCATTTTCTTTTTTTTATTATAGTTTTAATTTAAGTTGAAATTTGGCAATTTTTAACAATTTTTTTGCCATTTTTTGAAATAATTCATTATCTTGTTGGTATTTATAACCATTCTAAGTAATTTTTGTCGTTTTTCATTTCAGTTAATTTTTGTGTATTTTTGCAAAGTTCACCCATTTTTTTCCAGAAATTTATTTCATTTTTACTTTTACATTCAGACATTTTGTATTTTGTAATTTTTATTTTGTTTCATGAGCATTACAGCAATTCAAAACAATGCTACTTTTAATTTATTGATAAAACTATTTAAGAACATGGAAACTTGCTTTAACAATATATGAGAATTTTGCACAATTATAATAACATTGCCTTAAGAAATTAACTGTTTATTTGTCAATAAAATTCTATCAACTTCAAATATTTTTTTTAAGTATTTTGTTGCACCTGTTCTCCCAGCTAACACACACAGTAACTAATGAGATCACTAGATCATTCGACTCGCGACCACAGCAATAAAAACAAAACATTTCTAAAAATACATTATCCAGAAAACTTGAGATGGGATAAAAAGTAATCATGATGTAATTTTGAACAAATGATTATTTTTAGTAATAAAGATTACTTATATATATATATAATTATTAATTGCAAACAAAAATTCATTTAGTCCCATAATCCCAAATCTTACCTGATTTGCCGCCCTAAACTCCTCGACGATCTTTTTCTTCAATAACGCCTTTACCAGTCGCACGACACCCTGAGGTGAAATAAAGTTCGTTTCGACGTTGACCACCCTCAAAGTGCCGTTCTCTTCGATCGCTCTCGCCAATTTCTCGACGTGGCGGTCCGCGAGACTGCAATTGACCAGCGAAAGAGTTTCAAGATGAGTGTTGTTGCAGAGAGCTTCGAAAAGGCGGTAGAGTTTTTCGTCGGAGATGTTCTGGAATGAGTAAAAAGAGATACGATTATTGTAGGTAAGAAATTAGAGTTGGCCCTAAACACTAGTGCTTTGCTAAGTACTCAAAGCACTTTTTTGCTGCATACAAGCACTTTTTAAAATCGGTACTAAGTTTATGAAAGAGCTGAGTGGTCGTGAAAAATGCTTGAAAAGACTCACAAGCACTAGAAAAGTATCACGAGCGCAAAGCACTAATATTAGTATAAATTATATAAAAAATATTTACTATTTTGACTATTTTCAAAAAAGTGATATTATGATAAGAAAAATATTATATCTTATGTAATAAATCTTAAAAAAATCATTTTTTTTTAGTTTTTCACTAAGGAGAGTTCGTTTATTTTGTATTATGAAATCGATAAATTATAATATTGTTACAAATGGAAAAATAAAACTTATCACTATCAAACAATTTTTATTCTATTCCCAAAAAATAATATAATTCGATTAATTCGATGGCTAAACTAAATCTGAAATATTTTATTCGAGAACCAGATATATGCCGTGTGTTGATTCATCGGTTTCTTATATTAATACATATATTTCTATTTAATAGTCATTAACAAGGTGGCTTTTCTATAACTTACTGATATTAAATATCAATGTATTAAACTATAATTTAAATATAAACGTAATATACAATATTACTAACAATCTTCTTGTCCAATATTTCAATTCCAGGTCGTTTTTGTTGGACTTACTCAATTTTTATAAATAATCAATCCTCAAGTTTAACAAGACACTTTCGCATTTAAATTTTCAAAAGTGCTTAGTGCTTTTTAATTTAAAGCACTTTTTTGAATGCTTAATACTTAGTGCTCGCGAACACTTTTTGTCAGTGCTCAATATATTTTATATTTCCGTATTTTAGGTAGAACTTTTTTTAACATTACCCAAAGACACAAAATGAAGAATTTATTAAGAAAAAAATAATGAAGAAACGTTATACAGGGTGTTTCACGAGTGACTGGCCAAACTTTACCAGATAGTAGAGGACTATGTTTCATATCGGCTATTATTATGTTTCAAATATCTTTTGTTTAATATATACAGGGTCTTTGCGTTTATTTTCAAACATTTCAATTGTCAATATTTTGGCGATGGTTGTCTAATTTGAACAAAATTTAGTACGTATATTCTAATGTGGCTAATTTACCAAATCTGTATCGTAAACAACAAAAATTTATTTTAACGCCATCAAAAAAAAATTTTTTTTACCAAATATAAAACTTCACCCTGTATATGAATTTTGCCAACTTTCGATATCTATTAATAAACTACAATAATAACGTAAACAAATCAAACTCTCAGAGTTTTTGGCACATTTTTAATAATTCTAGTTTTAATTCCAAAATGTTACGATTAACCGTTTTTAAATAATATTTATGTACGCACCTGCTTTAAAACCCCAGAAATATTCATAAAAATTTTTAATTTTGCGAAATAAAACTCACTTTTAATTTTATTACTACTATTAGCCAACATACGTCAAAAATAATGACCGAGAAAGAACAGGTAGGTACTTAAAATTATGTTAAATAATAAATAGAAGAAATTAACTAAAACTAATAAATAAAAACATACCTAATACAAAGTAACAAGATTATAACAAGTTTTCGAAATATCCACCTCCAATTTAAATGTAATTTTCTTGATCGTAACACTAAATTATTTACCCCAGCTATGATCATTTCGGGATTAGCATATACTCTTTGTTGTAGATGATCCCACAAAAAATAATCTAAAGGGGTAAGGTCGGGTGAGCGAGCGGGCCACGGGACCGGACCGTTATGACAAATTAATCTGTTCAGATAAGAGTGGTTTAAATGTTCCCTTACCTATTGTGAACTTTTATGAATATTTCTCTGGTTTTTAAGCAGGTACATACTTAAATATTATTTAAAAACGGTTAATCGTAACATTCTGGAATTAAAACTAGAATTACTATAAATGTACCAAGAACTCTTTGATTTGCTTAAGTTATTATTGAAGTTTATTAATCGATATAAAAAATTGTCAAAATTCATATAGAGGGTGAATTTTTATACTTGGTAAAAAAAATTTATACGTACCAAATTTGGATCAAATTAGAGCAACTTTCGCCAAAATATTGACAATTGAAATTTTTGAAAATAAACGAAAACACCCTGTATAGATTAAACAAAAGATATTTGGGACACAATAATAGTCGATATGAAACCACTTCATGGTCCTTTACCATCCGGTAAAGTTTGGCCAGTCACTCGCGAAACACCCCGTATATTAAATTTAGGTTTCTCTGCACTCCTTCTGTATATAAACTTTAAATATGCGAAGTATCAGACGTCCGCCGTCTGCGCAATACACTTAGAAAGGGGTCGGACGTTTTGCCTTTACGTATTAATATAGAGATTATTTAAATATTTACTTTTTTTGTCTGACTATTAATTCTACAAATAGCATATTTTACATTCCTTTTCTTTGTCCAACAAAAGTAGTGTCGGACAAGTTTACCAGTTAATTCTCAATATTTTCATCAAACGACTCTGCAAAAATCAGCTGCAAGGTACAAAATTTTATGACGTCATAACTTTACCATGTTTGAGGTGCCGGACGCGCCAAAAAGCCCATATATTTTTCCGACAATACGTTTTTCGCTTTTGAATTAAAAAAACTTCCAATTGAAAAAAAACTATGTTTAGGTCGTTAATTTTTCTTGTGGAGGGTCTCAAAAGAAAACGCCCCCCTACCCAGAATTTTCCAAATAAAAATTTGTCCGACTCGAAGTAAAGAATATACAGACGAAGTATTAACGGTTAGGATATCACAAAATAATTTGTAGGCGTGGGCCCGAGGCCTATTTGTTTTCAGATGCTTGAGGAAAAATAAGTTTGGGAAGAAGAAAAATTATAATGAAATAGAAAAAAGTTATTTTTAAAAAGCTGTGGTTTTTGTACAGTTAAGAATTTTATATTTTTTGTTGTATTTGATTTAAATTTTGACTGAACTAGGTAAAGATAGATTTGTGATTATGTTTTGTTCCTATTTTTTTCTATTATTTTTAGATTTTTTTTATACCATTTTTTGACCTAAAATTAAAAAAAAAATAGATTTTGTGGCTTTTTTTTAATCGTTATACCTTTTGAGACGATAAAGTCAATTTTTCTATGCTTTTAAATAGGTGATCAATATGTGGGGTAAAATCGATCATTCTTTAAGACAAAATAAACATTGAATGGTAAATTGGTAAATCTTACAAAAATAAATATTGGTTCATCAAATGGCTTAATGTTTAGGGTAACTTCATATTTAATTTCAATTAAAAAAAAAAATAGTTTAGGCGCTATGCTAAAAAAAAAAACCTTTATTTGTGATCGAACTTTACCCTGTTTGATAGTATAAGATGAATCAATAAAGAAAGCGAAGAAAAACATGAAACAATTGACTATATAATTTGTGGTAAGAACAAAAAACGGAATATCTCCATTCTTAAAGGATTTTTTTTAAATTTTGACATCAGTTTTTGTTATAAATCAGATATTTTCTACACAAAAAAATTCTAAACGATACCCCATCCCATTTTTTATTTCATTTGTTTTTTTTTTAACTTTTTATTATTATTATTATTAAAAGTTCATTGACACCACTATATGGGGGGGGGGAGATCTGAATTTATGTATTTACGCATTTTCAAGGCGTAATAAAATTTGTTTGTGGTTTTCAACTTTAACAAGCCATTAAAAATTTAGCCTTGCAATTAATAGCTTCCTACTTTTTATTTTTGGATAATTTAAAACTATTTTCGCAACTTAAATGCTGGTAATTAAAATTCGAAGTTTATAAATATATATAAGATAGGAAAAAGTGTAAACTGTTTTTTTTTTCGTATGACTCATGTTAGGAGATAACATTTTCATGTTAGTATAAAAAAATTAGTTTGCTTACCTTTATATTGTTCCAATTCAAATCGATGAACTTGCTTTCGTCGTCTTGGACCTTTTTGATTGTTTCATCGGTATCTGTCATATTTGGTGGGTCCATTGGAAAAAGTTTTGGCTTCGAAGCCTTTGTAATACCATCCCAACCCAGACCTACTGGTTGTCCTTTGTTTAAAAGCGATGCGTGATACTGATCCTGATTCATCATCGAATGGAAACCGAGAATCGCTGAAAAAAATTTTTAAAAATAGTTAAGAATGTTTTAATATAATTAGTAAAGGCTACTAAAATTTAATTAGGTCAAAAAATTATGTTACAGCTACTCATTTCTATGCAATTATTAAGATTAATGAATTTTACTAGATGATTAATTAGATGAAAATTTTTGACATACCGGCTAAGTCTATAATTTCGTCCTGGGTGGCCGCCGATAAGGCATGTTCGTATTCGTCCCCCAGGTCGACGGCGATTTGTTCATCTGCCTCCTGCTCTCTTGCGGGAGGAGGCGGCGGAATCCACTAAAATGTATACAGGATAATTTAAAGTTACAAGCCTATAATTTAAAGAAAAATAAATTGGTACTTTTAACGGATTTAGGTCCCAAAAATTGAAAATCCTCCATGGAAATAATGGATTCGATTGAACACTAATAACTTTCAAAAACAAATTGACAGAAAGCATTTTTGAAAACCAACTTTTATTACAAACCAATACGAAATATCTGACCCACGATTTAAAGTATTTGACCAATAATGGAATAATATATTATACTCCAAATTAGAGAAAAATCTTCTCTGCCGTGATTTATATACTATTTTTTCCAATACTAAAACATTTAAGCATTTTTACAATGATATTTTTGGGATTTTTTTAGGTATTTGAAAAGAATGTAATCGAAAAGAAGCAGTTACACACTTGAAAGTACGTACTGTCTTTTTTTCTTTAAGAATAAGTCTGCACGCACCAACACGTCAAGATAATAAATTATTTATTTTTCTTAATTTTTTTTATACACTTTGTATATTTATTAAGATATATTTCTTACCAAAAAATGACTAATTAAGCATAGTTAATGTATTGAAAGTAATTTTTTTGGACCACCTTGTTTTTTTTTAGAGTTATGATGCAATTAGCAAAAATGATCCATATGACTCAAGATGTGTACCAAATTTTATAAAAATCGACACGGCGCCCAACCGTCATAAGAAAAGTGCCTGGTCCTTTCGACTTGTCGTCATTTTATACAATATATTTTTTATTATATATGGAAATCCAATGTAAAAATAAATTTTGATGTGCGACTATGCTTTCATAATTCTTGATAATACGATTTACAGGTTGACATTTCTTTTTCGTATTTTTTGCAAACAATAATTAATTGTCAGAAATTGATTTCCCAATTTTCTTTCAATGAAAATACCGTTTAAAAATATATTTCGATGTTTATCTATGATTGTATTTTTCTTGATAATAGGATATTGCTGCCGCTAAAAATCGACTCATTCGGAACAAATCCTTTAATGGAATTTTATTTATTCATACGATCATTCTGCCCTCAAATAAACAGAATTTTCACCCAGTGTTTGTTACAAACAAGACCATATGTTGATAACGTTCTCTCAATGGATGCAGATGAACAGTCAAAAAAAAGGTGAAATTTTTTTCGGATTACTCATTTTTTGTGCCAAAATTCACCACCATTTTTTTCTTCTATTACTAGACTCAATACTGCATAAAAAAATATTCATCGTGTATTTAAAATGTATAAAAATAAATCCTGGATGGTTTGTCATTATCCTCTTTTCGACCATATTTTCTGCTTCCAACTGTCAAAACTTTTCCTATGTGGATGTGCTAAGTAATATATCTATTCTATTCCTATACTTTAATTAAATTATTAGATTTTTCCGACCTGTACTTTAATGAGATTCATTAGGATATAGATTTTTCATTCAGACACAAGTTCAATATTAATATATAAGCGACAATACAAATTTACAACGAATAAAAATACGTAAGTTGTTAAAATTTGTACTTTTTGCATAACAGAATCAGTAACAATGTGCAATAGTGGCAGTGAGATTTAACAATTGAATAAATATTAAATTTAAATAACATCAACAATGGCATCTACAAATATTATTGTGACTTGTCGTAAAAAATAGTGAATATAATTCACATTTGAACTTGTCTGAGTGTTCAAGACGTGGATCCGCGCTTAGAGCATCAATTATTCGTAGGCTACAATATTTGTTGAGCACTGAACATAAATGTTTGTATTTAAGCGAGCACTTAGGTAGACCGCTGTGAAGTTCAGTGGTCTATTGGTATACCGGAACGTATGGTTATAGCTGTTGGGTGGGAGAGGGCAAATCTGATTATCTTAAAAATTCCCTACAAAAATCTTTATTTCTTCTTATTCCCCAATTTAAAATATAATTTTTATTTGAAATTAAATACAAAATTGTGCGGTCGGGGGACCCCTGTAAGGAACGAACTTCCTTACGTTATTTTTTCACTTTTTTAAATTTTAAAATAAGAAAAAAAAATCGGAAAACCTCATAGAAATCGAAATAAATCAAAACAATGAGTAAAAATGGGAATGCCTGAAAGGAATTTGACAAATATAAAAAACTTGTTTCATTTTGTTCTGATAACTTCTATGATCGCTTAGATACACTCTTTCCTGAGCTTTCTTCCCTTTTTAAATTATATTTAAAAATTCAAAATGTATAAAGGAGAATTATTATTAAGAGGAAAAACTTGTTACTTTATTTACTAGTTTGAAAATATAATAAATTGACTTACTTTTTTTCCCCGTACCAAACCAGACACATATGGCTGCAATTCCGGTATATCCGGAGTTTCTAGCGCCTCTTTGTTGATGTGTTCTATTAATTTTTTTCTATTTAAAGGACCTGTCGGGTCCTTTTCACATTCATAACTGTTTCTTTGGGAAGGGGGTAAAAAATTATCCTGAAAAAAAAAATAATAATAACATGTCAAAAATTGGTATTTTTATATAAAAATAAATTTAACTTGTACTTACGTCAGGATCGACTTCTTTGGCTAACACGCTAATCTCTTCAGCAGTTAATTTATCTAAGAGTTCATCAACATCCACATCATCATAAACGCTCAAGTCCTTTCCGTATAGTTTTGCTGGGGTTGTCATAGTTGTAGTTGTGGTTTTTGTGGACGTCTATAAACAAAAAAATATATTAGATTTTTTATTTATTACTTTTATCTTACATTTCTTTAATTAATTTTTTAAAGAGAATATTGTTTAATGCCTAGAATTTATCATATTAACTTTTTGTTCGATAAAGTCTTAAATGTACCAATAATTCAATATTAATTCAATTAAGATTTTTTTACAAAAAAAAACCATTTAAAATCCAAATTCTAGACTTAAATATCAATAACAAATATTAAATTAACATTAAAAATTACCATTTTAATCACAAAATTAACTTTATCTTTCCAAATTAACTCTTCGATTTACTCCAAAATAGGGCGTTAACCTCAATCTGGTTTTTGTTTATTTACCTTTTTCAATAGAACAATTGTGGATCCTTTTGTTAAAAATGCTCTTGGAAAATGTAAATTACAAATGTACACACCTAGTTTAGTTTGACCCTAATTTTACTATTAGTTAAAGATGAGATATGAGATCACCAACTGAAGTGGTTTTTTTACTAAACAAACCGATGACAGATCATCAAACTGACATGTATGTATGACAGGTGACAGATGGAAGCAGGAGGTGTTCAGTATCAACACAGTAAAATGATTAATCATCATTTTAATGTTGTATCAAAAAATTCAACAAATTAAAATAACGGATGTTTTTTGGGTGTTTAATAAACACATTGCTTTCGAATGAAACTTTCAATTGCTCTTATTCATCAATTCTATTAAAGATAAATGTTATTAATTAAATCAAACAAACAAACACACCTATTCAGTAACGATAGTCAGTAAAAAACATATTTTCAGTTCAATAAACCAAACATGCAAATTTGAATAAAATTAATTTTAAGAAATATAAGATATAGGCAACACTTTTGGCAGAAGTGTATTATGTGCTGTCTATCTAGTGGACAATGGAAATTGAACAAACCATTGACATATGTCAATGGAACAAATGAACAAAATTAACCATAGAGCTTAGATAAGGTTAGAGAGAGCATGAAAGAGACAGACTTATGGGTATTCAATGTAAAGCCGATGTTCACAACATCTCGACTCGGAAATAAATTTTGTTTTGAACAGACTCATAAAAATGCATTAGCGTCGTTAATTCAAGGCCGTAGTAATATTTCTAAAAATGAAATATAAAAACCATATTTTAATTTTTGTTCAGAGGTTCGTTATGAGTCCTAATGTAAATATTTTGGGTTTATGTTAGATACAACTTATCTCTCTCTATTTGATGTTACATCTACCCTACCATATCTCTGAAATTACAACATTTTTAACATTTTGTTTAAAAACACCATTAATAAGTTTAATAATGTTTGAATAATACGGAATGCAAGATTCAAGAGAATGGATAGACAACCAAACATATTTTCAAGCAAGATTAATAAAAGGTGTATTATTTGAGATGCGCAGAAGAAGTACCATTGAGACTATATATAGGAACACGAATTCAAATGGGAGAATTGGTTAGGTTAACCGACTAATCAAAAAATCTTAATTAATACACTATTTAACAGCTGTTTTTGCCATTGACGTAGTTATAAAATTATAATTTATTATTTACATTCCATGTTCAATAGTATATGTCGATGGTGTATTTAAGGTATTTGTCAAATGTCAAAATTGCGTTACAGCCATCGACATATACATGGACTTATCCGTATATCGTCGTAATAATTTTTTGGCTCAAAAAGACAGAAAAATGGCTTATAGTTTCTAACCTAGTAACTACGATACTATTTTGAGAGAGATAGAGATTGTCAGAAACATCGTTTTATCTCTTCATCTGGAAGTACCATAATTATCATCGCTATGTCCATGAGTATACGTCAACTGTCGTCAACGGCTTAGAATATATAGTAAGTACCATCAAATATACATGGTAATGTGTGAACAGTGGGCCATAACTAAGACCCATGTCCCATCTATGACTAATAGTTACAACGTTAAATATATCTATAATCTATATCGTTTTGTTTACATTTTTGTTTTGCGTGCTACGCCATTTGCAAGACCCATCGCGTTCCACCGAGCGAAAATGATATGCTCCTTTCTACTTGCTATAATTCTAAGGTCAATGGTTATAGCCATTTGTCATGGCAGGAATGTTTTTTGAAAAAGAAATGTAGTAGAGGCCATGAATTTTTGACAGTAAAGCAAAATTAATTTATCAAAGTTGTGAAAATGTGATTTTGTGATGGAAAATTAATTATAATAAGTGAGAGAAAGGTATGTAAAAGATTTGATAAAAAGCGTTTTCAAAATAATAGTTATGACTTTTGAACTAAACGATCCAGCAACTTTTTAAAGTTAATTTATTGAGTAAGATTTTAACATAATTAGTATGTCGAAAAAAATTCAACGTATGGCCACCTGTAGCAAAGCAAATGAATGTTTTTGAATGAAAATGTGAAAAAAGACATGACAATTTACCTTTGGTAGTTTTTGAATTCCAGGACCGTTTCCAGACTTTTGAAACACCCCTGTATATATCACACTTTCTTGTCTCTACGATTATATTGTCTCATCAAAAATCCGGAGGGTGAAAAGGAAGGATAAGTTAATGAACAGGGTCGGATCAGGACCCGGGGAGCAGGTTTTTCGAAAATCAAAAGAATCACCGTAACATGATTATTTGTAGGAATTTTGAAACCGGGCAAGATTCATCATATGCGCTCATTAGGGACACTCATCTTTTGTATGAAGATTTTTTTTCTCTGAGTTATTAGACCAAAATGGGGCCAAAAAAAAAGACTCTTTTTTCATAAAAAAATTCCTAGCGCTCGATATACGAACCCTATGGACCTTTGTCATCCAGGGTAATTAAGCCCTATTTAGTAAAACTTTCCTTAGTGGTACGCAAATTTTAATTTGTTCTAGCCTTAAAAAAATACTAGCATCTAGTTGTTGACAGTAAGTAGAGGAAACAGTATACGAAGCTTTAAATTCTCAATGCAAACCGACACAAAATTTAATGTTTCTATGAATAAAGGATTATGAATTTAAAAAAAGAACTACGCAGATAAATAAATAACTAATTTTTCAATTGAATTTTAGAATATAAGTTTAATTACGATTAATTAATTTTTATGAAGTAAATGCAATGAAATTAATTGCGTCTAAGTAATTTGCGATGAAATAAATGTCACCGTGTTTAGGTACGTAAAGACCATTGCCAAAATCAATAATGCGACCAAAATTGAAATTTAAGCAGAGTCGTACCAATAAAGGGAGACAAAGGGTTCCATATACCGCTGTTGTACATTGTCAAATTGAGAAAAAAAAAAATATAGGTATACTAATTTCATAGTTATAGGATAGATAATTTATGACTTTAAAAAACGCTACTTATTTTTCGTATCATTTATGCCGTGTTTTTTGAAAACTTTGTACTTTATTATATCGTCTTTAACTTGTGGCGACCTCCAAAATATAAAATAATACCGAATTTGAGCTAATTTTTAATTTGTTACTATAAAAGTTAAAAAAGAAGCAAAAATAATTTGTAAAAAGTAAGTAATATATACAGTGTTGCCATTTCTATAATAGTAAAATCTCTATTTTATCTGTTTTTCGAAATTGATAAATATAATTATTAGCGTTACGATTTTTGTTTCTCTAAAATAAATAGTAAAAACTTTTCGAGCGCCGGCTAGTAAATCAGCTGTGCTGCATCGAAATTTTCGCTAGAGAGATTAATTTTTCCTAATCCAAAACAAAAATAGTCGAAAATCGCAGTGTTCAAGGTTACGCACAGAATGGGGCGCCCCCATCGCCGTGTCTATGTGTCCCTAGCCATAGCGCTGGCCAGAATCCAACGCGCTATACTTGGTGAAGATTCGATATAAATTTATTTATAGGCTGCAGGATAGATGCATTGTTGCCAAATATGGGCGAAAATCTAAGATTTAGAGAAGATTTATAAACCAATTGCTCGTTAATAATTTTTAGATGATTAATTTTCACTTTAATCAACAAGGAATTATGCGTTATTGTTAAATTCAAGAGAAAGTGATAAAAAATAGTTTTTTTTATACTTATATAGAATAATAATTATTCTTATAACAATATATAATTTATTCTCGTACGAGTTATTTTCAATGAACGAGGACGATAATAAGTCTTATAAAACGGATGTATAATACATTATTGTTTTCTATATTATGATTTGAAAAGAACTAATTTTAACCGAATTTTCTTCAAATTGTTTTGATCCTATCTGCTGTCTTCTCAAATTGTTTTGATCCTATCTGCTGTCTTTTATTTAAAAAATTATAGAGGATTTTGAAATAATTGAAAAAAATGTGCTGGATTCATTTTTGAAATTTATTAATTTCTTATCTCGGATATCAAAAGAAAAAACTTTTTCCTATTTAATTTTCATAGCTGTCTTGTATTTACTAGACTAAATTTTGAACTTTCGGATATCAAAAAGGCATATAAAAACAAATAATTTTTTCGGATTCCATTTTGACAGCTTCCTTTTATTTAAATAGTTAAAAGGATTTTGAAAAAAAACCAAAAAAAAGTGCTGGACTAAATTTTTGAATTTATTAATTTTTTATCTCGGATATCAAAAAACCATATGAAAACAAATAATTTTTTTCTATTCCAATATCGTAGCTGTCTTTTATTTAAAAAGTTAGAAGATTTTGCTGTCTTTTATTTAAAAAGTTAGAAGATTTTGAAAAAATCGAAAAAAAAAGTGCTGGACTCAATTTTGATTGGTCTAGCACCTTTTTTTCGAAATTTTCAAAATCCTCTAACTTTTTAAATAAAAGGCAGCTATGATATTGGAATAGAAAAAAATATTTGTTTTTATATGGTCTTTTGATATACCGGACAAAAATTATTTATTTTATATAAAAACGCTGGCGTATTGAAAAAAAAAAAAAAAAAAAAAAAAAAAAAAAAAAAAAAAAAAAAAAAAAAAAAAAAAACCTAACATATATCTTGGCTACAATAAATATTTCTTTATACAATTAGTCAATATCACATCCGTCTTACAAATAACGTCCATTTAGTTTCTGAAAAAAATGACCATGGAAACACACCATATACATTCTAAGAACCTCTATTATTGTATAAAATTATTATTCATTGTTTATGAAAGTATAATTTTGCAATACTTTGTATTATAATTGTTACGTTCTTTTACAAGAATATTAATTTATTGTTAATTATAATTTCCTATATTGTTTATGTAGGAAAAAAAACTAATTGGCGTGAGAAAATAATCTATTTATCAAAGATAAATTGTTTTTAACTGCGGGCAAAATTTTGCAACGCTGAATGCTCTAGGGACAAAAATATTGAAAAATACATTAAAACATTTTGGCTCTAGTTGAATTTTGAGTCAAACATCACTAAACTTGATAATTTTCAAAAATTTAATAACAAAGGTGAGTTTCAAGAAATTTTGAAAATATATCAAAATATTCCAAAATTTCAAAAAAATAAAATAAATAAAAATGTCTAGAAATTCAAAAATTTCGATAATCTCAAAAGTACATCGAAAATTTCAAAAACATCAAAAATTACGAAAAATTTGTTATTTTGCAATTTTTTTCGACAATTTCACAAAGTAAAGATGCCAAAATTAATATATATCGGAAATTTCAAAAAACATCAAATTCACTAGTAAGTGGGTGAAATATAGGGCGAGTATTACAAATAGTTCAAAAATGCTTAAATTTCAAAAAACTTTAAAAGATTCTAAAATTTCAGAAATGTATCAAAAATGTCAAAAAATTTGAAATTTTGCTTTTTTTCGAAAATTTCAAAAAGTGAAAATGTCATAATATTCGAAAATTACTAACATATATCGAAATCTAAGGATTATGTTAGGATCTTTAAGAATTGCTTAAGGAATTTTTAAGAAATTTTATTAAGATCTTTTTAAGGTTTTTTAGGGATTTTTAAGGAATTTTTATTGGTTTTAATTTTTTTTTAAGAAATTTAAGGGGTTTTTAGAGTTTTAAGGGTTTTAATGGATTTTTAAGCATTTTAGGATTTTAAAGGATTTTTAGGATTTTTAATGGTTTTTAAGGACTTTTAAGTATTTTTTGGTATTTTTAAGAATTTTGAACTATTTGTAGGGTTTTAATGTTTTCTAAGGATTACTTTAGGATCTTTAAGAATTGCTTAAGATTTTTAAGTAATTTTAAGTCGTTAAGTATTTTTAAGGGTTTTTGAAGATTTTTAAGGAATTTTTAAGTATTTTTAGGGATTTTTAAGAATTTTAAACTAATTTTAGGATTTTTAATATTTTCTAAGGATTATTTTAGGATCTTTAAAAATTGCTTAAGATTTTTATATATTTTTAGGGTTTTTAAGGAATTTTTAAGGTAATTTTAAGCAATTTTTAAGGAAATTTTAAGGAATTTTTAAGAAATTTTTTAGGATTTGTTAAGGATGTTTTAAAGATTTTAAAGTATTTTTAAGAATTTTTAAGAACTACTTAAGATTTTTAAGGATATTTTAAGGTTTTTTACAGATTTTTTTAAGGTTTTTTACAGATTTTTTTAAGGTTTTTTGAAGATTTTTTAAGGTTTTTTAAGGATTTTTATGTCTTTTAAGGATTTTTAAGGATTTTTAAGGATTTTTAAGGATTTTTAAGGATTTTTAAGGATTTTTAAGGATTTTTAAGGATTTTTAAGGATTTTTAAGGATTTTTAAGGATTTTTAAGGATTTTTAAGTATTTTTAAGGATTTTTAAGGATTTTTAAGGATTTTTAAGGATTTTTAAGGATTTTTAAGGATTTTTAAGGATTTTTAAGGATTTTTAAGGATTTTTAAGGATTTTTAAGGATTTTTAAGGATTTTTAAGGATTTTTAAGGATTTTTAAGGATTTTTAAGGATTTTTAAGGATTTTTAAGGATTTTTAAGGATTTTTAAGGATTTTTAAGGATTTTTAAGGATTTTTAAGGATTTTTAAGGATTTTTAAGGATTTTTAAGGATTTTTAAGGATTTTTAAGGATTTTTAAGGATTTTTAAGGATTTTTAAGGATTTTTAAGGATTTTTAAGGATTTTTAAGGATTTTTAAGGATTTTTAAGGATTTTTAAGGATTTTTAAGGATTTTTAAGGATTTTTAAGTATTTTTAAGGATTTTTAAGGATTTTTAAGGATTTTTAAGGATTTTTAAGGATTTTTAAGGATTTTTAAGGATTTTTAAGGATTTTTAAGGATTTTTAAGGATTTTTAAGGATTTTTAAGGATTTTTAAGGATTTTTAAGGATTTTTAAGGATTTTTAAGGATTTTTAAGGATTTTTAAGGATTTATTATTTACCAAAAGAAAGTATAATTTATAATCCAGAAAGAGTTGATTGAACTCAGATACCTAATTGAGATAATTAGAATTTGTTATTTTTGGTGCAATTATATGTTATTGTTGGTAAGAGTTTTTTAACTTTCTCTAAAATAATCAGATTGAGCTGAAACTTGGCAAATGCGATATACTTCTCTATTTTTAAAACCGGACGTATCTCTTCCGGTACAGGTTTGTAAAACCGGTTTTTAAACGCTATCTGTTATAGTTCCTGAGAAATAGATGCGGACAGATGAACAGAGCCGTATCTTTAGTGGTTTTTTTTCCTTAAGGGAAAAGTTACCTAAAAAAAATTTCCGTCTTTCTGAAGATTTTTTTGGATAGGAAAAAATTCTAATGTACACCACCTCCAGAAATAATGTCCCCACGAACTGAAATGGTAATTAAAAATGGAAGATAATTTTAGTATCTACATTGTTGATTTTTTTGCAAAAATCAGTATTTTTGGATTCCCGTTTACCAATATGGCGACCGAAAATCCGGATTTAAGCTTCACCCTATCAAATATAAAAAATCGGCAAGGGTATATTTCATTTACGAATATGGCTTTGTTTTTGACTAATTATATTAGACTATTTTATTATGTGACAGTTAATAAATTACGCGTACGGCGTATTCGCTATGCGGAGACGTGACGTCATATGCACCACAATCTGTGCTAAAAATCAACAAATTTAATATTATCTTTCTCCGTTATTTATTGACCGACTTCAAAGTTTTTTTTACCGATTTATTAGTTTTTGTCTATATTTTAGTTAAATGTAAAAACATACTATAATATGAAAGTGCAAAATTATAAATTTATTAACTAATGTACCTTATTTAAAGGCGCTGTAAACTGAAATTTAACGTTTAGCTATTATAGTGGGATGTCTTGTTTAGAGAATTTAAGGGTATACGATATAGTTCTTGGAAAAAAATATGTTTGTACCATTTCCTCTGTTAAGATCTTAATGAATTTACAACATCGAAAACATATTAAACCATCATTATTTTTAGTGAAAAATCTATTAACGAGTTTCCCGGACGCGCTTTTCAAATTTATATAATAGTTGACACTGAAAATTGGTATCATTTTGGCGTCACTAATTAATCTATCACGGTCATTAGGTATTCTAAAATAAAATACACTTTTTCTACTTGCCAATATTTTTTATGTTTCAGTTTACTCAAAATTTCAAATCTTGATTGGAACCATACTGTGAATAGGTATTTGTTTTATTTATATGTGGAAAGTTAGTTTTCATATAAATGGATTTTTTTGTTAGGAGAAAAACATGTTTTTCTATAGATGTATTTTATATAAAATTTTTGATAATGTTTTTTTTAATTAACTATGCAGTTTACAACGTACAAGCATATTTAATTAGTAGTTATTAAAAACTAAAATATTTGGCGATAATTTTATAAGAGTAAAACATGAGAAAGAAGGAGAAAAAATCAAATTAAATACGAGTAATAGAAATATAAAAATCAAGGGGGATAAAAAATTAAGAAAATTAAACATGGTCAAAAAGCACACCACAAATTAATGAAAAATAAATTAAATAAACCAAAAAAAGTTAAAAATATGTTTTAAAAGAATAAAAAAATAAAACTGGCAAATAATAAAAATTAAGAAAAATATTTTTAAATAAAACTGATTTTATTACGTTATCTTCTTTGCATAATAATTGCATAATACATGCCATATAAATGTCACATTCTCTGATTTTATTGCTAAATTTTCTTTGCTTTTTTTTAACTGAATTCACTTGTTTTTGTTTCATTGTACGCTTTAATAGCTACTTAGATCTTGGCACTCAACGGTTTTATATTCAAATAAAACAACAAAATCATACACAGGATGTTATTTTAAACGTGAATCGTAATATAAATCATTTAAGAAAAGAAATAGAACTCTTAGTTTGGCAAGACTGGTACATAAATGATAAATGACACTTCCTTTATATTTTTTTTGCTTTTAATTTACATACATATTTTAAAATGTACTCGTTTCTATTCAATAATTTTTTTTTAATATTTTTGGTTCTTCATACAATCAAACAACTCTTTTTTCTTTTTCTTTGACGGAAAGTAAATTAATGATTACTGCAGGATTTAACGCGTTACGGTTAATTAAACGTTTACGTAATTTTTGACTTTTTTTTTTTGGATTTTTGGCATCGTCGCCAAATTACAAAACCATCGATTTCGACTTAATGTTGCGGATGCGCGTTTGTTATTTGTTTACATTTTGCGCCACGTCGCAAACTAAAAGAAGAATTAATTGTGTAGTAGATGTCACATTGATTTGTAGGCGATTTATTGAGGGAAAATTGAGAAAATTCCTATTCAACATTAGCAATTTGTTTTTTTATAATTGACATAGTTTTTAATGTTGAAAATGAACTAGATGAAGGAGAACGTGCGTGTCAGGAATTCCTAACACTGTTGAAAATGAAAAATAGTTGCATTTTCCAAGCACGTTGATGTATTCACTGTATCGTTGTCTGAATTCAGACAACGACTGTATCTTAGAGCGTTTTCACACGGAGCAATATGTTGCAGCAATAAAAAGTTGCAATATCGCTTTGCACATACATACATTTAAATGAGTCATTTTCAGATGCAACGCGATGCGATAAATTTATGGCAGCAATATTTTTCTATCGCAATGACGTGCAATATGTTCTACGGAATTCTGCGATATCGTATATTGTGTCAATAGTAGAAAATCATGTAGGTATGTTTATGCAGGTTTTCACACTATTCGCTGTTTATAGTAGCAATTTATTTAGCAGTGTTGCAAATACGTATTATAAAATATGAATAAGAAAATTAAATATTTAGCAGGTGTTTTTTTTTTAATAGGTCCAATTTTTTTAGTAACATTTAAACAGTGTTGCCAGAAATATGTGTTATAAAATAATAATGATGATAATAATAATAATAATAATCGGCCTATATTTTACCTCCTAACGACTGAATCCCAGAATCCAAAGGTTTGTTTGGGGAAGGGACGGCTATTATTATTATTATTTGCCCTGACGTTCCGGGCGACTTACTGATGATTGATGGCACCATATTCGGCAACAGGTGTAGCAAAAACCATGTTTATGGGATAAATCGCGTGGAATGAAGTTTTCCAGTTTCTCAAAGAGAAGAAAAATGAAATTCGAACATTTAAATATTTTAAACAATATTAAATTAAAAATCTATTATATTTTCTTTTTTTGATCTCACAATGCAAAGATCCTTCAAGACCCCTAAAATAGTTTGGTTTTGTTCTCTTCTTTGAAAAAGAACAAGTTATAAAAACTACGTCTTACTTAACTAATTATAAAAATAGGCAACGCCGCAAATTGTCTAGTACCATTTATTGCATTAATTATACCTCGTGTGAAAATCATTTGCAATATAATGGGTGCGATGACTTTTTATTGCTCACAAAATATTGCTACGTGTGAAAACGCTCTTGGGGTTTCCGATCTCGATTCGATTTTCGATTTTTTGAATCGATTTTTTTGAGTTGAGATCGATCTAAGAATCGGAGAAAATAGTTGAGATCAGAGATCGATTCTTTTGTGTAACTATTTCTAAACTGGAGTAAAATTTAATTCACGACAATTGAGTCCATATAAAAATAATCAACTTTTACGCTACTTAATTTACTCTCAAACCAGTCAAATCAGGCCTTTAGAACCGAAAACCGGACCGGAACCGAAATTTTTGTCTAGATTCGAACCGTAACCGAACCCATATTTTCGTCCAAAATTATTTCACGTACTGAACCCGAACAATTTTAAAAAATACCGATTCCATGGTTTGTCATAAATTTTGCTATATAAGTTTTTGGTTGCCTTAAATCATAGTTTTGTTTTCTGTAGGTAACTTGAAATTTTGAACACGTGCTGACAATATAAAACAGAAAAATCATAAAAAACATTCCCAAAAATAAAAATCAGAAAAATAAAATCAGAAAAAGCAAAATCTTAAAAAAAAAAACAAAAAGAAATCATAAAAAAAAAAACCAAAAAGAAATAAAAAAAAGATAAAGAAATCGTAAAAAAAAGAAAAATTATAAAAATAAGAAAAAATGTCCTGCCCTAACAAATCCTTAATTTTACACGATAATATAATTAAAAAAAAAATCAGGAAAAATTTAAAAAATCAGAAAAATCATAAAAAAAAACAGAAACATCATAACAATCAGAAAAATCATAAAAAATCAGAAAAATCATTAGAAAAATTATAAAAATCACAAAAATCAGAAAAATCATAAAAAGTCAGAATAATCATTAGAAACATTATAAAAATCAGAAAAATCATAAAAAAAAATCAGAAAAAGAAAATTCGTAAAAAAACACAAAAAGAAGCCATTAAAAAAAAAGAAATCATAAAAAAAACAAGAAAAATCATAAAAATAAGAAAAAATGTAATGCCCTAACAAATGTTTAATTTTACACGACAATAAAGTTTTAAAAAAATCAAAAAAAATCAGGGAATTCATAAAAAATCAAAAAAATCATAAAAAATTAGAAAATTCGTAAAAGAAATCAGAAAACCATAAAAAAATCAGAAAAATCATAAATAAATTTAATTTATAAACTATAAATAGAATTAAAAGTTATGGAAGTACTATATGTTTTAAGTTCATTTTTTTAACGTGTATCTCACGAACAGATCCAGACGCTTGATTTGGGAGGGGGTAGCGATTTTGGGTCATTTTTATTAAAAAAGGATTTACTCCTCCAGCGAAATTATAAATGTAAAAAGGGCGCAGTTTATTTTTAAAAAATTTTACCTATTTGGGGGGAGCGATCTCCTCCACCGCCCCCCCACTCTCAAATCCATACTTGTGGTTAATTTTGATTCAATGAATAATTGAATAATCTGCAACGGAATGACGTACGAATTGACGACGTTATTAAACTCCATAAGGATACTCAGGAAAAACATACACTCCCCTTATGAAAAAAGTTATCTACGTCCTTGTCTCTAGATTTACCCAAATGTAATTACTTTATATTAATTACCCAGAAAATGGGTGGAGGCAAAAATACAAAATTAAATTTGATTTACCAAAAACAACAGAGACTCTTTAAGAGCATGATTTACTTGACGAACAGATACACCTGAGGGGCAACGGTGTGGTGGGAAGAAAGCATATTTTATGATAGGGGGCGTGTCTTATCCCTTTTGACCACGTTTCTCGGTCTCTACCAGGGTAGCTATAAAAGTTGGTGGAATTGTATCGACTGGATTTATCACAATAGTTACATTTTTACGATAGTTTTGGCTTTAATATAAATAAGTAAATTAAATAAATAAAATATTTATTTATAAAAATAAATTTATACAATAAATTAATTATGAATGATAATTTTTACAAGATTTTGAGCCATAATTAATTACTTGTTTGGCTATAACTTCTACAAATATTATTTTAAAATTAGGAAATAATTCAAACACATAGTAGTTTTTACTCTTTCGGATCCTCTATTAGGGTACACATCGTTTGGTCCGGTAAACCCCTAATAAAATAAAGGTAGTAATGATTGTTTACCTAATGAATAATCAAAATGTGTTTTTCAGAAAATAGGATTATTTTATTTAAAATTGTATTACGTACGTACTTTCTGTTTTGAAAATTATCAATGCGAGACATATATACAAATTCAGAATATTTGTAAACAAAAAATCTCGAATTCTAAAACCCAAAACGGGCAAATTATTTAATAAAAAATTAGGCAGTTAGATAATAATGAAATACATTTATTGCACTATGTAAAATTGAGTTCCGAATATAATAGTTTTATGTAGTTACTTATAATAATGTTATCTAATTTTGTATTTGTGTCTCATTTAAAATATTTTTAAAGTTATTAAAAATATTTAGTGAATTAGTATTTTCTTTAATATTGATGAAATTTTAAAAAATTCCGTTTAATAATTGTTAATTCTTTTTCTTTGGTTATCTCCAGTTCATCAAGCAGGTATTAAGTCTTATAATATTTTCACTATTATTGTCCATAATTACAAAAAACAAAAATTAATCAGTTAATTTTTATGAAAATTTTTTGGCAGTTCTAACAACTAATCAAATTTTGTCATTTTGTGTCATATGAAACAATTTCACCGAATCATGTCAACATTACACTGAGAATTTCATAAATTTATTTTCAACCAATTAGAAGGCTCCTTTTTGTTTACGTTGCTTATAGCAACGGGAGACTATCGCGATAATTTTGTTAGTTCCTATTAACTTAATGGAATTAATAAGTGATAATTTTTCTGTGAAAAATGAAGCGCCTTATATTTATTTGCAAAAGTCACTCAGAATAAACATTTTGTTGCTAACTTATAATTTTTATTGATACGAACCAATTTGCTTTACATATCGAACACCGGGGCTAAAAGAAGACACAAAAAACGTATTATCAATTTCTCCTCATTTGTACAATTAATGTCCGTCACATTTTAGTAACAAAAAAGTGTTACATAACGTGAAAGTAAAATTTTCTTGTGAAAATTCATATTTCTGCATAGTAACAAATAATGGGATCATAAAATCTTCAGTTATACATATAATGGTATTATAGGTATTTCCGTTTTTGTTTATAAACAATTAAAATGTGAAAGGAATTTAAAAATGAAACATAAGCTTCGAATAGAAATTGGGGTCTGTTTAAAATGCACGAAGCGAAATTAGGGGGTAGTTTGAATTTATTTTAAAATGCATTTTTATGAAAAATTACTTGTTATCAAAGTTGTAGAACATAAAATTTCCTACAAATTTTGTTTTTACTTTTTCGAATTTCGCCGCTAGTTTTTATTTTAATTTTTAAATAACTTTTATGTTATTAAATTAATTTTTTAGTTAAATTTTAAATTAAAAAAATATTTGTAGAAGTTATATATCCAAAAATGTAAATAGTTAAAAAAACTCAAAGATAAGGGTAATTATTGATAAAAAATTTGATTTTTTTAATTTTTTTTAAACTAACTTTATTAATGTACTTAAAAACTAAAATAATTGATTAAATAATTACTCTACTAGGAGTGTTCGGAAAGTTGGGTGGGATCACCCCCTCTTTATTATTTTTAATCTGATTTTTATTGTCTGCGGTTGATGTGAACGCATCTTCTAGTCCGTGCAGGTATGAAAAAAAAGTTACCGCATCTCCCACTGACCGCATCTCGGAATGGCCTCATCTCACACGACCACTAATTTTTTTTGTAATTAAATCCGTTGATTTAATAAATATTTTTACACTTACTTTTTTATCCAGCAAATCCTATTTCGTTTTGATAATCGCTTTGACGATGTGAATAATAGCTATTTGTGTATTAAGAGCGGAAAGTGATACTTTGCTGATTGAGGCAGAGAGTTGCCCGCGCGACGCGTAGCGGAGCGCGGGCAATCTGCCGAAAGCGGCAAAGCACTTTCTGCTCGAATTGCACACAAGATTTTTTCTACGATCACATTATTTTTAGACAAATAATTAAAAAAAAACATGAAAATACACTTCATAACCTAAAAATGAAATAATGACGTTTCATTAATTTCATAGTCTACTATTTGCACAAAATAGTAAGTAGGTACTTAAATATGCAATAACTGTTGCATATAGGTGTACCTAGGTGTATCTAGGTGTACCTTCTGACTGTTATATTTATACTAGATAAATTTTATAAAATAAAGTTTAATTTCGTTCGAAATATCTTTAAATATTAATATTTCAACTAAAATATTCAGACTGCCCTACATTTTGTTTTAATATACCTGTTTTTACTACCTTTCATTAGTTTATTGTAAATGAAAACAGGCGAGCGGAAAAGTACGCGCTAGAGCGACAATAATGTCAAATTATTACAGATCACGGAAAACGTCAACTTTGCGGTTAGATTTGAGTGTGCAAAAGCCTACTTTGGGTAGTGATCGTAGGAAAACGAGTTTTTAGTCTTTTACGGGGCATTTTTAAATATCCTAATTGATATTAATAATAGTCCCTTCACTTCACGAGAACAATAATTAATAGTTGAAGAATCGAAATAATCAGAACACTAAAATCACCACACTTATCTCTAAGAAAGATCAAACTAATAACAAAATGTGTCAAAAATAGTCTAACTTAAACTTTTATCCCCAAAGTAAGTACCGACAAAATATCACACCCCCACCACCACTGATTTTTGCTGACAAAGTTCTTTGCATTCAAAACATACCGATTGTTGGTAATTAAACCGTCAAATGATGCCGATATGCCAATGTTGGGTAGCTAGAATATATCTTATTATTTTTTACTACTTATTAACCGTGCGATGTGTAAAAGTACCAATACATTTGTAAATTAAATCTCAATTTTAACTTACTAAATAAATTAATTAAATACTTATTATATGTTGTTAAACTCCTGTAAAATTTTAAAAATGATGAGTGAAATTAGTTTTATTGTAATTTTCATGTTGAAAATTGTAGTTCATAAAAACAAAAATTGTCATCCAAATAATAAAATTATTTTGATTAATTAAAAGAAAAATATTGTCCGAAAAATTATAAACTCTATAATTAAGTTTAAATTTATTTCATACTGTTTACCCTCGTAAAACTCTGCTAACAAGAGAATTTATTTTATTTCAATTTACAAGCTGTGTTCCCTAAATTCTAACGGTGGCGCCACTTCCTTGGAGCAAAATCTTCAGTTGCAAGGGTTTCGCTTTACTCGTCCTATACGTTTGTTTTTTATTTTTAATGAATGAAAAAAATATAGGTGTATTGGAGAAGATCTAATCTGTGCTCCTCTGCAGCTACTTTTTGAATATTTTACTTCGTTTTTTGTAAAAAAAATTTAGAAAAATGTCTAAAATGAACAATTTTTGGATTTTTTTTGAAAAAAAATGAAGCCAAATTTTCAAAATGTAGCTGCAGAGGAGCACAGATTAGATCTTCTCCAATACAAATATATTTTTTTCTTTTACTAAAAATAAAAAACAAACGCGTAGGACGAGTAAAGCGAAACCCTTGCACATACTATTTTGTCGCAAGGTAAATCCTCCTCTTAACTCCCAAAAAAATAAAATTTATCTATCTTTTTTATCTAGCTCTGTTGGTCAAACAAATCTAAATTATCAAATTATCTTATTTTTTACTATTATTGCACTCCCGGATTTTTTTTCGCACTTGAGCTTGGTGCCGGAAAATTCAGCAAAATGGTTATTTATTTTTCTGTTTAAAATAATATATTCTACAGCTTACACTATTTTTGGGGACATCCGATGAGATTTGGCGATACAAATTAAATATTTTAGGTTAATGGGAATTATTCGGAGATAATTAAGCAAGTTCGTTGTTCCTAAGTATAATTTGTCATTTATGTTTGAAGGGCCATTTTTCATTTTATTTGTGCTCTGTCAAAATTCGGTAAACTTATTTATCTTTTTGGCTATAAAATAATGAAAATATCTGCTTCAGGAATAAATATTGGCACACGTTGATCCACAATTAATATTGAAAATAATTTAATTAATGTAATGAATTTTTATGGTCGATTTTAAGAACGTACACGTAATACCGGGTGTCCCAAAAGTTACAGATCAATTTTAACTTCAACTTAAGTTTTTTTTTCGGTATAAATGTTAATTTATATGGGGTATTTTTAAAAAATGGTGTTTTTCAAATGCAAACCTCATCAATTTTTTTAACGAAACACCCTATATATTTTTATTCCATCTGAAAGCTAAATTCTTCCCCTTTCGGAGAATGTATAATTTGTTTAAGTTTAGAAATATATAGGGTGTTTCGTTACAAAAATCTATGTAATTTGCATTAAAAAAAAATCATTTTTTTTAAAAAAAACAGAATTAACATTTATACTGAAAAATATTTTATATAAAAAGAAATTGTTCAACTTAAATCGCATTTCTTTATCGTTTGTTTGTTCCGAAATATTTGCTGTTAAAATGGGTCAGAAACTTTTGGGACACCCGGTATTTGACAAGCCGGATTCACACTTACAAATATTTTCGCCGTAAAATAAATTTTTGTGGACTTTTGCGGTGCACAAAAACGAGACAGGAATTTATATGCCTCATCCAATCCATACGTCGGGGATATAAATTCTATCAAATAAATTTTAATAATTTTTTAAAGTGGTGAAGAATGCAAAGTTCTACTAAACCACAATGTTTCATAACTGAAAATCGATTTTCAAGGAACACAATAATTGTTGCCAAAATTTCGTAAAAAAATTATAGCAAGTTTAAAAATTTAATATGTATTATGTTTACCAACCTCATAATCCTCATAAAGTGTCATTACCGTTTGAATTTTATTAATAATAAACTGTTTTATTTTTTTAATTTGAACTCCCTGTATTTTTTGAAAGGGTGCATAAGTTCCCTAATTTGGCACACGATTTGCCCTGAAGCATTGGCAGTCGAATTTTTAGGGACGCACTATATATTTAATATCTAGGCAGTAGAAGAAAAATGTGGTTTATTATAATTTTATTACTTCGTTATTTGTTTTTACTAACAATTCAATTGTCAGTATCGCGCTCACTGCCAATAAGCATAAATTTTATTTTACATGTTGATTTTTATTAAATTTAAACACCAATGAAATATATTTATAAGTTTATTAATAATAACTTCGAGTATGTATTATGTTTCTTGAAACAAAATAAATTAAGGTGCCATTTGCAAATAAATATATAAAGTGGTATAACATCATCAAATAACATCAATATACAGAAATAACAAAAAGGTCCCAAAACACTTCCGTGTGGAACTTAATAATCACTAATAATTTCACTTGTTTTGTTATTGGAGCTGAAATGTTGCACACATTTATTAGAAAAAAATGTTAATCAGACAAAAAAATGTGACGACTGATATAATGTTTTATGTTTTTATTATTTATTTATACGGTTGTATTTCAAGCAAATAAAGATATATAAAGAATAATTATTTATTATTTAATTTATATTTTGTATTTAGTTAACGCCACTATTTGGTTTGCGCCCTTTTGCCCTATTGTAAAATAACCAAAAATTTTATAGTAGTTTTATTATCGCAACAAAACTAATCAGATTCTAAAATTATGATTTTTTTTTTAACTTGTGGCAACATTGCGTATGTACACTGTATGTATATAATAAACGCAGAGAGATCTGTATTCTGTTTACAATTTATCTTTTATGAATGAGCTGTTTTCGTTAATAAGTTTTCTTTGGTTTTGCGTTCAAATTTATGCTAGTTTTATACAAGTAATTTTATTTTCAGATGTTTGTATAATTTTACTTATTTTTTTAAAATATTGACATTCTATCCAATAAAAAATTATGTTAACCGTCAGTGTAAAAATTCTAGAAAGATCGTGACAACGATTACACAATATTTTCTATATCTCTTGTACGCTACAATAAATATTATATCGAAATTTGTTCAGATTACGAAGCGTAACTCACATCAGCCTTCTTAAAAATATCACATTATTTTTTGTCAGCCAATCAAATTAAGTTACATATCTCCAAACAAGTCAACGGATTTCTTTCACAGAAAAAGACCGCTAGTAAAAAAAGTCAGTTTAGAGAGAAAAAAGCCACGATCGAAAGTTTATAAAAATATAAATTATGCATTCCTTTCAAAAATGTTGTATTAAAAGATGTGCAGTGATTTAAATTAAACACGTCTAGTGCATGAAAACCAAGTGAAATCGGTGTCGTTGTTTGGTCATATAATTTTAATCAAAATATGAAACTTTATGTAAATATAATAATGGATGTAAAAGCTCTTGAGATTTAAAATAGTATTACATTAATTTAAACATAAGAGTCTCAGGTTCTATAAATAACTAAGTGGTCCTTCTTTGCTAGTATCTTCAAGTCCGCTTTGAGATTAACAAAATATAATTTTTGGCTGTTAACTTACCAAGAATTATACTCAAGGCGTTTTCTAGACACCATTAGTCTTGTGCCAGTGTCGCCAAAAGGCATTTTTAGTTCATTCTATCTCACTTTTGTCTGGTGCTTCTTTCATTGAAATTTAGGGAGAGTTGTTTCTTTTTATATATTTTCCACCCCGGTTTTTTTCTTCAGTTTAAAAAGTGATTAATGCAGTTTAAAAATTTCCTATTACCCCATACTCAATATATAGTTATCACCAATATTGAGTAGCTGGCAGTGGACGTGTTAAACATGAATGTGTTTTAGTTTTATTTTGAAAATCATTTTAATACATTTGAGAACGTATACTTGCTGATACTATATGCAAATTATTAACATTTTAGATGTATACCAAATTGTATACAGTGTGTTTGTTTAAGTTTGAACCATTTGGGAAACTTTTTTATTATTAATTTTATGCAAAAAAGTTATTCTTCATAAAAACTTGTGCATGAGTTTAAAACCTAAAATACAATCATTAGATATCAATTTTTTTGGTCGTATACGAGGTGTGTTAAAAAATATGATTCATGAACATAAAATATTTTTTCAATATCGAAAATTGTTATAAGGAAAATTTGATTAAAATTGAATTCAATTTGAATTAAAAAATAAGAATTTTTATTATTTTAAAATTTTTCTCTACAATAATATAATAACATTTTAGTTTTATTTTAGAGCGAGATTAGATAATCACATGTTACTTAGATAGACGGGGCTAAATTTTTAATACCCAGTCAAAAATAAAGAAAAAAATTCACATTTTTCGACAAACCTTGTACACGACTAAAAAATTTTGATATTTAATGATTGTATTTTAGGTTTTAGACGATGCACAACTTTTATCAAGAATAACTTTGTTTCACATAACCAATAATAAAAAAGTTGCCCATGGGTCCAATGCTTTGAGGTAGATAAATTATTGGATAAAACGTAAATTTAGTAAAAATAAAACTCCAAGTATGTACCACAATATAATTAAACAAATAGTTTAGTGAGCAACTAGTTTCGGCTTATGAGCCATCCTCAGGCATAGAAACAAATTACCCGGTTTGTAACAAAAACAATTTTTATACAATAATTTATCTTACCATATTATGTATTAAAAAGAATTAAAATTTAATAAACAATGTTTAAACATTTACATATTAAGATTGAGGGGGGGGGGGGGGGGTTCGCAGTAGAGTAGGTACATGAAAATTTTTTGACGAACGAAAAATTTTTAATTTAAATTAAGGTTGTTGTCTAACAGACGGGTATATCCAAATTGCGGACCAAATAGGTAGGTACTAACTTTTTTCTATTTTATTACCAAAAATTCTTGAAAAATATCTCACCCTCAATAATCCATGACAGAATTACGGACTAAACGAAAAATGTTTACTGTTCGTACTTTTAGTGGTTTATCATATCACGGGTCTTAAAAACAAAAATAAAAAGCGGCTGTAAATTGAAAATATTTATATTACAAAATTAAATCATATTTAATTAGTATTTGACATAAATTTAACAAATTCGAGTCTAAGAAATAGCACCAGAAATATACGGATTAATTTTCGATTCTAAGAGGTACAGGATGTTCAGAATAAAAAGATTTGTTAAACTTTGAATGTAAAATCTCACATGCATTTGTTGTATGGTCCGTTGACACGCTCTCGTTGGCCCATAAAGTCGTTGGAAACGTAGAATCTTCTTTTATGTAGTTGGTTAATAAATAATGAGCAAACTGGGAAATTTTTTGGTCATTCCGCTAAATCTAAAGCAAAACATTCCCCCACATCATTAGCCTTTAGGAACTGGAAGTCCAAATAAATATTTTAACCACTTTCTACTCGGATTTTCTATGTCCTTGTAAATTGGCACTAATCCAGTTCTTTGGATTTGCCTTAACCATGATTGTGATAGATGAAATCTATATAACCTTCCAATTTACTTTCTGGCCATGATAAACGGGCAGCATTTTGTATGGCTTTTTCAAAATTGGTCACTATTCCATTTGGTTTAAAGACACATCCTAACGTATTGCACTTTTCAATAATTATAGTGAACAACATTTTATAAATAGTTTCTTTTTTTCCAGGCAACAAGTAAAAAAGTAATGGAATGTAATGTCCATTAATTATAGCATGGATGGTAAATAACTGAACGAAGAAGTTTGTACAAAATCCAAATCCAATATTACTGTCTGTTGAAAAAATTACAAAGTCTTTGCATTTGTCGCTTATAAAAAGAAAATTTTCACCTGTTTAGCGTTATTCATACTTGCCAAAACATCGAAAGCTTCTGCGCGGGATTTAGACAATGGAGGAAGAATTTTTCTTCTAGCGTTATAGGCTGATTTTCTGATGTTAGAAATGTCACTTGCTGAAAGGGTCTCAAGACTATCCTTATTTTCGCTTATAGCACGATGAATTAGCTTGGCAGATTTCTCGGATATATTATAGACAGCTTTAAGTCACTCTCGTGGTTATGTAAGTCTTCTCGTCGTATATTGTCCTCTCCGATGATGAAGACTTTAGCAGTATAGTTTTTTTTTCACACAAGACTAAAACACCTCTTCACATTTTTTTAACACTTTCTTCTTAGCGTATTTAAAACCGTTTAATAATAGCAAAGGTTTCCCCTTTTCACTGTCAATAAATATTGGTTTCATACTTTTCGAATTTGATGTTGCTAAATTAAGGACGCACTAAATTACGAATCCGGGATATTTGTGTCAACTTTTATATCTTCTATCGTCCCTTCGAGTTCACAAGTCGCACGATATTTGCCCTTATTGACCGAAAGCTTACGGCTTAGACGCCAACAAAACTTAGTTTTTCCCAAACTTAGTTTTTCCCAAGGACCACATTTCCGGTAGACTTCTATGAAATACCTAAATTGCTAAGAAATTCTTGATCGTCTTGACTAAATTTGAATAACGTGACTACTTGAATACGAACTAAGAAATTTTACATTAATAAAACCACTTATAATACATCATATCATAATCATAGGGATAATTACGGTCCTCAATATTACCATACTAGAAATGGGACAAATCAGGTAATCATTTATTAACTAGTAATTTTACGAACAGACAGACAGATAATAAATGGTTCTTGTAGGTATGGAACCATAAAACTTTATTTCTTGATTCTAGAAAAGCAGAAGGAAGGAGGGAAATCATTTATTGAGTTGAAGCGAAAATGAAAAACAAGTACCAAAAATCTTGGTGCGGTGAAGGAATAGATAAGGACCAAAAGAGCCAAAGTGTTAATAAGGGATCCAGTAGGACCAGTGGAATAAACAAGGGGTAGAAAACCCGAAATTCAGCTTAAATGTTTAATGGGAGTTAAATCTTAAAGAATCTAATGATCTATCATTGCAGAGAGTGACAAGAGGGTGGGGTGGTAAGTTGCTAATAGCCCCTCCCTGGTTGGTATAAGTATAAATCCGACACTTGATAAAAATATTACACACCATTCAGATTGGGTCAAATTGACTCCAGAATGTAACTTAGCATTTGTATTATTGTTACATACGAAGTATACTTAAATACCCAAGGGTAGAACAAGTAGGCGCAGTCGCTCTAGGCTCCGTTGTCAAAAAAAAATGGAGAAGGAGCTAAAGAGTTCTTTATTTATTTACTCACAAATACTAGGGCACGGATGCTGAATAGTTTAATTTAAAAAAATAACTTTTTTTTGTCCCTCAAATTGTTTATTTAAATGGAGTTTGCAATTTAATCCTGTGGCTCAAAGGCAATCTCGCTCTACTGTACATAAACAAAAACAAACGTCATAACGCCTTGAGACCCTGGATATGATTATATTATTTATTTAATCAACAAGACATGCTTTTAAATAATAAAAATATAAAATCTATTAAAATGTCTGTCTGTGGCCGCATATTTTTTATGTGTCATATCGGTGGAATTTGCTGTTATTTAATTGTAAAACGTTAAATTTTTTTTTTTTTTTGGCTGGCAGTAAAAATAAAAGTATATTCAAATAACATTTTGTCTATTTTGGTCAAAAAAGTTTAAAATCGCTTCGATTCTATTTTAATTTTAAAATACATAAACGATCAAAAATGATCTGTTACTGAGCTGTCCATCTTCTTTCAATTCTGAAAACATTTACTTTTCCTACTTAGAGCACAAATTACTATGAGAATTTAACAGAAAAACAACAACATACTATATTAATAACTTACGCCTTCTAATGAAAATCTAATTATATTTGTTTTATTTTAAGTCAGTGTCTTACTGTGGCGATTTTAATACATTTTAAGTGGCAATATTGGTATTGGAAAATCTCTTTGTCAACAATGAATCTAACGTTGTCTACCTACCGTTTTGGTTGACGACCAGTCTTGAAAATACTCCATGGCCCATATCACACTAAATTACACCAAATAAATAAAAAAAACTGCAAGCACACAACACAATTTTTAATATTTTCTAAATTCGCACTAGCACTTTAAAATTATGAATCACGGATTTATATTAGATAGTCCGTATTTTTGGAAAGTAGGATCGTAATAAACGGTCTAGCGAGGTCTGAGCGTTTTGTCGAGATTTTCCCGAGATTTTCGCGATCTCGTGACGTGTCGGCGTATGTATTTTTAATATTCAAAGGTGCGTATGTATTGCGGAATGATTTTTTTTTTCATATTTAACATATTTATTTGTTTTTAGGGATGAAAATTTCAATTTGTTTTTTCTTGGTAATTTTGATCGTTAGAAATACAACCTAATTTTGATATCCCTAAGTTAAAAAATAATTACTTATAATAAATAAAATATTATCGATAATCAAATGTGGCACAATATTTAATAAAGAATAATGAAACTCAAGGCAACATATTTCGGTTTACACAAAGACCATCTTCAGGCCTATAAACAAAACAATGTTGTTAAAAAAACATCACTTATGAAATATATAAAATCCAATAAAAACAAACTGTAAATTTATTAAATTGAGGTATGAAAATTAACTTATTATTTAATTATAATTAATTTTTAAATTTTAATTTTATTAGTTAATTTAATTTTCATACCTCAATTTAACCAATTTACGGTTTGTTTTTGTTGGATCCAATTATAGACATATTTTGTAAGTAATTTTATATATTTCATAAGTGGATGTTTTTTTCAATAAAATTGTTAAAATCAGGTAACTAGTTTCGTTTAAATAACCATCATCAAGCCATTATTAAGGTAATATAAGCATATAGTAAAAACCAATATGATGGTCCAATAAATTTAAAACATTGTATTAAAAAAAAGGGAAGGGGTTACAAAATAATTTTTGGTACAAGAAAATGAATAACAGGAAATTGTGCTTACTTTTGTTTTGCCCAGTTGTGTTGTTTTTTCATAAATTTGATAATTATGATCTGTCACCCGTTCACATTATGATTTGACCCTCCCAAAGGGGTTAAAGTTTTTTCAATGGGGTTTTATTACCACTTTAAATATTTCGTAGCCCAGGAGTTTATTCAAAAACTATCCCTCAAGGGTTTTCATTCCCTATTATTAATTTTTTTGTACAACAAATTATTTTTAACACCCCCATTTTTAATACGTTTTAAATTTATTGGATTATTACATTGGATTTTTACCATGTGCTTATATTATTAATATTTTGTAATCTTAATAATTGCCTGATGATGGTCATTTAACCAAAACTAGTTGCCTATTCTTAGCAATTTTTATTACAAACTGTGGTACACGATTTTGTATTTTATTTATCGCTCTCATAAGTATCTTTAAAACAGTCTATAATATAGACAAAATAAAAAGATTTTTTTTTTCAAAATATTATTTGACGTTTTCCACAAGGTTCATTTTAGGACCAATTTTGTTATTAATTTAAATAAACCCATTAAAAGAGTTAAAATTATAAACGGCAAAATAACTGTATTTGCCGTTGACACTTTGATATATTTTGGAGAAAATTTTAGATCACATTCATAAAACTTTGACTTGGCATCAACGAAACAAATTAACACTAAATTTTAGTAACTCATCATATGTGTTTATTTCACAAAATGCACAGTTCTAAATTTAGATCATTTATTATACAATAAAAATATTACGAAATATATAAAAAAAAAACACAAGACAGCCTAGACCGTAATAAAAAAATCGGCTGTGTCACCCCAGAACTTTCCCGGCTCGACTGTAGAGAATAGGATGATTTTAATTACAATATACTAAGCATTTTGCACTAAAGAATATTGTTTGTCTTCAATTTTAAAAAAAATATTAAAAAATAAAAGTTGAGGGAAATTTGGTTCTCTACAACTTTGCATAAGAAAATTTTGCACTAAAAAGCAGTTTTTGTCTTCAAAATTTGGAACATTTGAACATTTTTTGTCGACCCTCTTGTGGCGCAACTTTTCGAAATTCCAGAAAAAAGTGTAATATAAAAATTGTAGGAAATTTTATGCTCTAAAACTTTTCACTACAACATTTTGCACTCAAGTGTACTGTATTTTTTCTCGTACGATGCAGGGTTCACGAGATATTTCACAAAACGTCTTTATCAAGAAGACGGCTGACGCTTGCGCCCCACTGTCCCACCAACTTAAATTTATTTTTAGATAACACCCTGAAGATGTTCCAACAATAAAATCGCGTCTATAGAAGATTGCAGAAAAAAGTACCTGGTTATTTGACTAATTGTGCAACAAATGCAGAAAGTTGGTAATTTCTCAAGAGTTTGAAAACGTTAAGACACGAGCGCAAGCGAGTTCCACTTTTTGTTAAAAATAAAAATAATCACCTAAATTTATTTCCAAACCAATGTAATAACAAATTACATATTTTTATTTAATTAATATTACTAATTAATGGAATTTATTGATAAACAAAATAACAAAAAAAAATTTCATTCATGACATTATTTGTAGTTATAATTCAATATAAAATTGTTATTAACCATGACTAATTTATTATTTGTTCCTTATACATGAGTTTACTAAATAATAATAATATCCATTATTCACTAGTGAATTATGATTTCATTATTCAATCTGTTTAAATAAAGGTAATAGTAGTTTTAGCCAATTTAGTCGTGAATAAAATGTATATAAAGGCCTATTATTGGGTGGTTTGGGTGAATGGGTGGGAGGGTGGTTTGCGTCACTCTCCATCTTAGTGAATTATATCCATTATTATATGCTCGATGAATAATATACAATTTTATACAGAAAGAAATTTTTTGGCACAGAATTGTCACTTTCCGGCACACTAATGTCATATCTCAATTATTATGAGAAAAGATTGCTAACTAAAATAGTGCAGAAAAGCGTGTTTATAGAAAAAATAATTGAGTAGTTGAGTATGCACAAGACGAACTTTTAATATGTAAATGTTGTTAATAATAAAAGCTTGTTTTATGAATTATTGTATAAACTTTATAAAATTTTATACATATTTTACATCTTCTATAACTTTTTTGACTTTTCATATTAAAATTTGTTGTTTTTATAAAATAAGAAAAAAAATTACACATTTTAAAACTTCACTATAACTTTTTTGTCTTAATAGGCATAAATTTTTCGTAATATAATTTTTTGTTTACTTCTTTATGCTGAATCCAAATTAAAATTCCATGGGATACAGACCAGACGGATAGACTTACAGAATTCAGTAAAGTTCTTCGACAATCGATATATATTTTTTTCATAATTTCTATGTATTATACAAGATTAAAAAATCTTTTACATGTGATAATAAAATATTAATCAAATTTACAAAGTGTAATAATGCCAATCCTGAATTACAAGAAAATTTTAAAACATCGTTTGTTCATTTTTTCTTTGTTTGTAGAAGACCAAAAATAGCACAAAGAGTGGAAGTTACTCCATGGCCAACTGAATACAATCCTAATGAGAATATATTAACAAAGTTACTGAACTGCAATGTACTGTCTGTTTGTGTTTTATTGGTTGCACTAGGCTTACTCTAAAAGTTCTATTTTCAGAAAATACCTTATAGTACTCTCCTTCGGGAAGTATAAGAAATTATAAGTCAAAAGCTAAAAATTTGACTTTAACGTTATAAGTTTAGCAGAGAGGCTTAAGATCAAAATTATAGCTTGAAAAATTCACTACCGATAATATCTGACCATAAATCTTTCCAACCAGAAAATTCCACTATTTAAAAATTCTTCGACTTTTAAAATTTCCCGACTGAAAATTTATCGACGGTAAAATGTATCAACTAAAAATTCGCTAATTGTTGTTTTTCACTTGTTTCTATTTATTTCTTTGGTTTCCGAATTTTGTTGCGATTTTTCGTGATTTATTTCAATTCTTTCGAATTTTTTCATTTAAAAAATTTCTTTTTACGATTACATTTTTTTCCGGTTTTTTTGTTTTTTTTTTACAATTTTCTACGACTTTTTACGATATTTTTCGATTTCTTGAGTTTTTTTTGTGACTTCTTTTTCTTTTTTTTCCATAATTTTCTGTTTTTTTTCTTATTAGTTTTCTAATTTCCCATTCAATTAATTTTTTTTCTAATTTTTCTGATTTTTTATTTTTTTTTCTGATTCACTTGATTTTTTTTTAATTTTACCTCATTTTTCCCATTGTTCTGTTTTTTTCTTATTCTTTCTTTTGTTTTCTAATTTTTCTTATTCTTCCAAGTTTTTCGATTTTTGGCTCATTTCGTACTTTTCTGATTTTTCTGTGTTTCTCTGTTGTTTTTTAATTTTTTCTATTGTTTTCCTCATTTTTCCAAATTCTTTAAGGTATTTTCATTTTTAGACGAAAAAAAACTCCGTCCGTCCGTCTGTTAGTCTGATTCAACTCGAGAACGGGAGAGACAGAGACAAACGGACAACGGCAATCGATTCAGCATCGTTAAAAACCCCAAAAATGATATTAATCTTTAACATATTTTTACTTCCCCGCTACTTATACTTATTTTTAATATTTTAATTTTTGTGTACTATTTTGTTTTATTAAACCCAAGTAATATATTTTTCATTCGAGAATCGGTACACTAGCAGGTCGAGAACTGCAATTTAGTGACCGAGAACTTGCAAAAGTTTACTTTTTGCGAATATTATTTTTTTTTGAAAAGTGTGAAAATCCTACGATTTTGTAATATTTTTTTTCTACACTCACATGGATATTGTCTATTCTACGCACACTTTACAGAATGTATGTATATGTAGGCAATATCAGTCTACTGAACGGATTTAATTTCATTAGCGTGAGATATGAACTTCCACCAATCAGAGTTCATCATCAGCGTTAGATATGAAAGCGACCAATCAGAGTTCATCATTAACATATATAAAATCCACCAATCAGAGTTCACATTTAGTAACCTGGCACCTATTTTTTTTTAGTTTTAAATAATTTGTCAAAAGAACTGTCAAATTTATTTTTGTAATAGTATAGAAATATTTGTAAAAATGACCGATTCAAAACGGTACATCACCAGAAATTCAATTGGTCGCAAAAGAAACGTACAACACACTATTGCCGGAAAAATCGAAGAGTAAATATAAATTTTGTTATAAAAAGTTCATAGATTGGACATTGGTAAACGGAATAAAAAACATAACAGAAAATGTCGTAAATTAGTACAATTTAATATACAAAAGAGTTAAATATAAATTAGTATATAATGGTAAAATGTTTGTGTCCTTAAATATTGTTAATATGAAGTTATTATATCATTTAATAAAATTCATAATATTTTGTAGTTTTAGTGGGTCGTAGAAAAAATTTAGTGGGTTGTAGAAAAAATGTATTCAACTCGTGTGGATTGGCCATATCCACACATGTTGCACAAACTACTATTTTCCTATTGCTAATACCTTATTCTTTTTGTCTTTAAATGCGAATATGTAAATTTAAAACCGTATTAAACGCTATCCTCTTAAGTGACCGACTATTGGTACAATCACCCTATTGAACACATCACTTTACCATCATAATTTTTAATAGAATTATTAAGATAAACTAAATATTGGCAGTTCCTCGTAAACTATGATCGAATCATTGAAATAATTAAAGTTTCATTGGCCCCGTGGGTACTGGCGAATTTTTTTCTTAATTTAAATTTGCATTTGGTCGGCGGGTCTAATTTTAGCCCGGGAGGTCGATTTGAATTCTAAACAAAAAACGTCAGTGGAATTTTTTCTCGTACTTTGATATAATTCATATTGTCTAAATGGATATATATTTTTTTGACAATATTTTCTCTTAAATTTGGTTATTTTTTACGCGTTCTAGATTTTTGTTGCGCCCATGATAATTTCAACATATAGGTATATAGTTAGTATAAACCAATTCATCTTGTCCGTTTGCCTGTTTCCAAAATAATTTGTCAGATATAATCTATTATATTTGCGTTGCCTTAAAGTTTGCAACAAGCACATCACCATTGCCAAAATATTTTCTTTATGTATATAATTATAATTCCTTTTTGTTTAAAATATATACGTCGTCTTTTTTCTAATAGACCGTTGGCTTCAAGGGTTTTGATATAAATAGAATAGATGTTCTTCGTCTCGGGCGGGGCGGGACGCATTAAGAATCGTCGTCGACATTGAAATTTAGACGGTAGTAAACCTCGTCCATAAGTCGATGTTTCTTTAAAAAATATTTTTGTTGTACCAATAGAAAAAAACTTCCGAATTAGTACGAACAATATTATTAACATAATAAGAATTACCAAATATTAAGATTTTATTGTTTGAAAATTGTAATTATTTTGCTTAGTTTATATAAAATACAGGGTGTTTAATAATTAAATGATGATCCTAAAGTGCAATAATCCTTGAATGATTTTAAGAAAAATTCTTTATATGGATCCGCAATCGCTTTATTTCTGATGTACAGAGTTTTGAAATTTAACAAAAAAATACATTTTTTTTTCTAATATCTCTAAAACCTTGTGATGTTTACTTAAATTTTTTATTTTTTGAAATTTATAACCATTTTGAATATAATACACCAAAATTAAATTATCTGTTTAAAATGTTTGTATGATTTAATTTTTATTTTTTTTTAGATTTTGTTGGAAGTTCTCAATTGTTCTGAAATTTTTACAATTTTCCGAAATTTTATGCAATTTTCTAAGATTTTTAAAAATCTTTGGTTTTTGTATAATTTTTGGCATTCTATAGTATTATTTTTATTTTAAAATTTAAATTGTAAAGACTTTAGTTTGGATTTTGCTAATTTTAATTTTAAATATGGCTCCTTGGTAACGGGTTGCCTTGAGCGCCACCTTCCGTTTATAGTGTGAAGACCACTTGCACCGGGCAACATCAGTGGATAATTAACACTTAATGGGTCGTTGTGGCATCGAGAAAATCACTCGCTGCCAGAAGGGTGAGTTTTATTTGCCCTAATGGGTTGAATACCTGGATGTTCGCTAATGGGATGTTAAAGTAAACAAAATAAGATTCATTAAATAATAATCTTTTATTAATACCAAAACCGACGAAGAAGAAAATGTAAAGGTACGACATCCAAGTAGGTGACTGTCCCTCTGGTTAAGCGCAGAATTGGGCTTTTAATGTAATGCAAATGTAGTAGGATGGTTCACAAAAATATACTAGATTGTCAAGCGCCATCAGTTAAACTTCCTCCTAATAGATGGAAACACTCGCGCAAGGGCTTGGCACACACAACAAACTTTACCGTATACTACGATTCAATTCATTCTTTTCAGTTCGAGTCAGGTCCAGCGAGTAGTAGGACCGTATAGAGCCAAGCAGATCTAGTTCATGCCCAACCGAGTGATAAATCCGGAAAATTAGTCATATTCCCCCTTCTGGAGTTTATTTGAAGCGGAAAGCCAGGTCTCAATAAAATGAAAGAAGTTGAATTTTCGATATAATTCCAACAGAATGTTGTTTTCCAAAACCGATTTAATTAATATGGAACATCGCGTCACTGCTACAGACGCTGTATATTATTAAGTAGCGAAGTTACTTATTGACTTTACAATGTCCGTCCGTCTGTTCGTCTGTCTGTCAGTCACTCACAGCGATAATTCGAGAACGGTTTCTAATTTTGAAATTCTATTTTCAACAAGCGATACCTGGTCAAAATAGCTCGTCCACCTACTATTTTCAATGACCTAAACCAACTTCAACCGTCTGTCTGTCCGTTTGTTTCTAATTTTTGGATTTCTGTTTTCATCGATAGCTGATTAGCTTAATTACTGATTTTACAATGTCCGTCTGTCTGTCTGTCTGTCTGTCTGTCTGTCTGTCTGTCTGTCCATCTGTTACAGCGATAACTCGAGAACGATTTCAAATTTTGGAACTCCATTTTCATACATGATATACCATAGTACTGAATAAAATAGCTGAGTTAGGTGGATACCTACTGTTAGATTGCTGAGTTTATTTTTTTTAGTTTCTGATTATTTAGATTTTATGTTCATGTTTAAAATTGTTTTCAATTTAAGGACGTAAGTTTGAGAACCACTGTACTATGCATCTGTTTTAAGCAGAATTTTAACGAATCCATTAAAATTTACGGCCTGTTTCACACAGAGTGTTGAGGAAAAGAAGATACGCTTTGTAAGTATGAATTTATAAATCTTCATTTGCCAGCAATAAAATTTTAATGATATATTACGAAACTAAAAATGATGCAATAATTACTAAATAAATGATTAAATAAATTAAATTGCGTGTATGATTAAAAAAAATTATTTATTTTGTTTTTTAATTCTTTTAAGAATATTTTGGAGATGCTTTCAAAGGACTACGCACCGCATCAATGGGAAATTGCTCAAATTTTTATATATTGTAGAACTCACGATGCTGATCAAATGGTTTAGATGATACAGGATGTTCCTGCAAAATATCTGCAAATGAATGAAATTCCACCGCTCAATTTTTGGACTCACCCTGTATGCCGTTGGTGTGTGCTAGAATTATTATACTTTACAGTGTATTTGTATCGATTATATGAACAATCGATGCATAATTGATTTTGTTTGTATATTCGAAAAAGTGTTTCTACAATGGCCATTTGAAATTTTGTCAAAGCTAACTTCAGCACCCTGTATAACGTTGAATTTGGAGCGTTAGCGCAATGGAGATATTTGATTAGAATCGAGAGTTCTACAATATACAGAGTGAGTTTTAAGTATGGAACGCCTCATAATTATCTCGGAAACGGATCGCACCATTTTTAATAGATTTACAACAATGTAAATACCACCAAAATATCGGCCATATCAAAAGACCCTTGCACACCAAAATCTATATAAATTGTACGATCCATTTCCGAGATAATATACTTAAAAATCGAAAATTTATCGAAAGCTAATTTCCCATTGATGCGGTGCGTGGTATTTTGTTTTTCCAGATTTTTTTATCATTTTGTGATTTATTGAAAATTTTTAAAATTCCTTAATCAAAAATTTCTGTTTTATTTTTAAAAATACCCAAGATTCTATTTTCTATATATTCAAGTGCAAACTTATTCTAATTGTAGAACTATTTAGTTTATGTTTATAAAATGAAATAAAGCACGGATATTATTGTGTCATGGCCAAAAACCTTGTAAAAATGTTTTTTGGCAAATAATTCGCAACACTGATCGAATGATTACAAGATATGGGCAGGCGTAATTAGTGATTATTTTAAAAGAAACATTTTAACTCTAACTCTTTGTACTGTTTTTTTTTTATTTGCTCAATTTTAACATAGAAATAATATATTTATTATTAACAATTTTTGTCTTTTCGAACACCCTGTACTATTATCCCATACATCCTTTTATGTGTGCTCTAGAAAAAAAAATGACGTTTTCGAAAAATCATTAATTAATGTATCAACTACAAATATTTTTAGTTCGAAAGTTATTTCTGTTCTTCCGTATAGTTTGAAGTAAAAGAGAAGAAGAAAAACTAATTTTCAGTTCATTTCCTTGTCTCAATGACTAAAAATAAAATCTGATACTTTACTGTAATTTTTTTTTTATTTTGCCATGTCAATATTTAAAAAATATACAAAGTGCGGTTATTAATACGTTAATTTAACCTACTAGATTCTCAGATTTATTTGTATTAATTTGATAAAGTCCAGATATTGTTATTAAAAAGTGAAAAACGATATAAAAAATTTTTTTGCCGTAATTTCGAGTTTTCGAAAATTTAAAGTTACGAAAATAAATTTCTATATACTACAGTATATATGATATAAGTAGCGGGAAAGTAAAAATAGATCAAAGATTAATATCATTTTAGCGGTTTTTACCGGACGGACAAAACAGATTAATAAGAGTTTTTTTTTCTTCAAAACCTTTTAAAGATAATAAAATCTGTTTCTTGTTCATTTAAACGTTATATGTTTTTCAAAAATTTTTGAGAATTGTTTTTGAATTTTGTAACAAACAACAGTTTTTTAAAAATTTTTATTATCAAAAAGTTGTGAATTATGTTGAAGCTTGTGCCCTGATGAGATATTCTATGATCATAGAAAAGCATTTGACTGGGTAAATCACTATATTTTATTATAAAACTTTTAAATTATAATAAGAGCGTACTCGTTTTTCATGACATTTTTTTACAAATTTTTTATTCTCATTTTCTTTCAGAAATAATAATATATTATTTTCTAAATATAAATGATACACTTAGAAACATATTACATATTTAAAAATACATCCATATAAATACGGAAGCTAATAACTTCCTAAAAACAATCGATTTTTCTTAAAATAGACAAGTGACAGTGCAACCTGCTACAACTGAATCATTTCGATAAAAACAATTGCTTGTTATATTTTCGTTTTTATGTGTTTTTGCTGGATTTTTAGATTGGATTATTTTAGGAGACTGTTGGATGATGTCCAACTGTTTTTTAATTTTTACATAAATTTTATAAAAACAAATCATCAACAAAGGAAATTTGATTATACAATATATTTTCTCGTAATAATAATAATAATAATAATATTTTAAAAATAAAAATAATTAAATAAAATCAAGAGTTTTATCATTTCAAATTCGTTAAACAAATTTATATTTATACCACTGCTTTTTTTAACTCTGTGGTTTATATTCAAAAATTGGCTTTGGGATTTTTATTTAAAAAAAAATGTGAACTTTATACTTTTTTTAAACATTCCCGTATTATTTAAAAATCTAAAAACTAACTGGATATTCTCTTTATAAATGCATCACTGTTACGTATTTTGGGCGAAATGATTAATTATTGTTTTCGTACAAATTTAATTTGCAACATGGCAAAAACAGTTCGAGAAAAATTTCACCTTGAATATCACGCGTCCTCATATCTGTTTTATTTATATAATTTTTTTGCCAATAAAAATATTTCATTCAAGTTTTTGGCGGTACGCCTGGCTCTATCTAGCGGCTAGTAACGAAATTTTCAGAATTTTTAAAAATAGGAAAACTGTTACCGACTCATTTGCCGCGTAAAAAAATACACTGAGAAATTGTATTGGTATACTTTCAATATAGACAAAATCAAAAATTCACAATTTTCCAAAAAAAAAAACAAGTTTTTAGAAAATTTTTCGAAATTTCAAGAAATTAATTTTAATTCATTAAAAAAATGGTTTTTTATCCCTTTGACGTTTTTTATGATTCATTTAACGTCAGAAAGTTCGAGGACCAAAATAAAACGTTTTATAAACGATTCTGCAAGAACGTTTTTAAAATGGACATAAAGAAATGTCCAAACTCATAAATAAAAACAAACCGTTTTTTACGCTACAGTACGATAAAAAAACGACTACTAAACCTTTTTTGAACGTCACTGTCAGAATGTTTTTTATATAGTCACAATAGGGACCTTTTTTAAACGTTTTATTTGAATCGTTTTTAAAAACAATAGTAAAAACGTTCAAAAAGTATGTTTTCAAAAAAGTTACGTTTTTGTAGAAGACGTATTTGAGTCCACAAAAGTATGTTTTGAGAAAGAAAGTTTAAACGTTTTATTTGAGTTAATTTTAAAACCACCGTTAAAAATTGTATAAAAACGTTTTATTTAAGTCCTCAAAAGCATGTTTTCAGAAAAAGTCAAAAAGATACGTTTTTTTAACGTTTTTTGTAAGTCTCCTTATAACCACTGTAAAAAACGTTCAAAAGACATTGTGTTTTTAGGTCCGCGAAAGTATAAATGGACGTTCTAAAGTATGTTTAAACCATCTATTTAGTCCGTTTTGAAGCGTTTTTTAAACGTATTTTTTCGACGTCTATTAGAAATTGTGACATTTGCACTCTAGAAAAACGTCTTATAAACATTCTCGGATTCTTTAACGAACATTTTTAAAATGAAATAATAATAAAGGTAACAGAAGGTTACGAGTTGGTGCGTACACACTTATTAATGAAGAAAGAAAATGCTGAGCGTACTTTCAAGTGTGTAATGAAACGATAAAATTCTAAGGAAATACATGTATTTCCTTTGAATTTAATCGTTTCATTACACACTTGAAAGTACGCTCAGCATTTTCTTTCTTCATTTGTAAAACGTCCCGACGGTCGTTCGTGTACGTTTTTAAGACGTTTTTTAAACGCCTCTGTGCTATTATTGTTAAGAGGGGCGTAGAAACGAACTGTTACGATTTCAGTTTTTAATACTGAAATTAACGAGAAACACAATTTTGTAGAATACAAATCGAGAACGAAAGTTTTGTTTGTAGAAATATTTATACCTGTAATAGTTTACACATTGGAATAGAACATCTCATTTTTAGGGTTCCGTACCCCAAAGGGTCGAAACGGAATCCTATTGCTCTCACTCGCGTGTCCGTCCATCCGTCCGTCCGTCTGTCATACCGGTCTAGCAGCTAAACCGTTCAAGCTTAGAGTCTTCAAATTTTCACAGTATATGCGTCTTATTGGCCCAAAGCCATATATATTATAAAAAATATTTTTAAATATTTTCATACAGCTAAAAGGGGGCGCTGAGTAGTTAAAAGCCATATTTTTTTTTTTAAAAAATATTTCAAAACGTAGGCATGAGAAGCCGCCAAAGTCAGCATTTTTTACAAAATTTTGTTCCGAAGTATTTTTTAACTTTCCATTGAGGTATCAACTTGAAATTTGGTGATAATGTTTATTGTTACGTATATTTTACCAACAAATACCAATAAATTAATAAATATGATTTTTTCATTAACATTCCCTCATTTTTAGGGTTCCGTACCTTTGTATTTATGCGAATTGTGATATTGGTTTTGTTAAAAAACGCATTTTTCATTGTATATTTTTTTTCTATCTTTGTCGATTACTCTGATATTAACAAATTTTTTCGTTGCATTTCAAAATTTGTTAATATATCTAAGTATATATGCGGATTGTGATATTCATAACTTTTTTTTCTTCATCGAACACACATGCGCCAGGTTATTTTTCTTTTCACTTTTTTAAATGTTTTTACCAAGTATTTTTGACTTTGATTCAAACATTAAATTCCTTTAAGAATCCTGTCTCTGCACAGCTGGCTTATATTCTATATTTGGTACGGAACCCTTAATGTGCGAAGTCCGACACGCACTTAACCGATTTTTTAACTAAATTTAAGGAGTAATAAAGAAGATATCAATCATTTAGTGTAGGTGTGTTTTTGATAGTTTTTACAATTTGTGATCACCAATTTTAACGTGAAAAGGAGATGTCCTAAATCAGGTATACAGAATTAATTTCCGAAAATATTAAATCTCAAAAATGTATAATTCTCGAGATTTCTAGTTTAGAAAAAAAACGTATGCAACTTGCAGTACACAAATTCAGACATTTTCCGTGTAAAAAGTGGCGCTTTTAACAATTTATGCAACCACCATTACAATCAAAGTCGTGGAACTGTCATATTACTCATACTGTCAAATAACGAAGATTAGGTGAGGTTATAAAATCTTTTCTTTTATTTTGAAACATATTTTAAACTATTTAAACAAAACAAATTAGAACTAACTAACAGTTTCAAGTATTGCAGATTAAAACAATTATACCCATCCCTAAAGTAGTATCACCAACTTCTACCTGAGGACTGTAGGCCTATTTTATTGCCACTAATTAACAAACTCATTGAAATTGTGATGAAAGACCAACTTCAATTATTTTTTGAAACAAAATAATTTGTTGTATGTGGGACAATCTGGTTTACGTCAAGTACATTCCTATGAAAATATTGACAATTGCACTAAGTAAAACTTTCCAGTTTTTATATTAAGTATCTTTTATTGTAATTTCCAAATGTAATGTTTCCCTTTTTAGTCTTCATAAAAATTTTCCATATTTTTTCATTAAAATTTTTATTAAGTACTTTTTTCACATAATTTCAAATAACACTGAGAATAAAAATAAACCAAATTGGCTTTGAATCAAAAATAATCCTACGATCTAGATCTCATAATTCAATATAAAAAAATCCCAAGCGAAAATATAAAGAATTTATGATTATTATTATTAATTATTTCATGGGCTTGAGAATTCCAGGAGAAAACATAAAGAATTTAAGGTTATTGTTATAAATTATTTCACGGACATGTGAATGTTTTTTTATTGTTTTTAAGAAGTGAAAATAAAAGTGGAAAGTAACTTTTACTTTGTGGGAACATCTTTTTTGAATTTGTAGGTCAAGGTTGGAAAACAGATTTATTTTCTTGACAAGACTAACATTTATATTAATTTTTATTTAAATTAAGAGGGCAGGTGATTCCACCCACCTTTTTAGACACTTTTAGTAAAAAAAAGCATGTTTAATAGATTATCTCATAAATAAGAAAACTTTTTTAGTTGGGAGGAATAAATCAAGGATAAAAATAACAATTACTGTTAACTTGTAGAAGAAATACAAAAAATGTTACACTTCTTCTAAACTGTTTTTTATTTATTTAATCTCAGCTTTTTTAAGTTAAATTATTTATTTAGAAATTAATAATTAAAGTATTGTATTGATATAAAGTTTTATTGCTTTCTTGTTTGTTACGGAAAAAAAATACATTTTATTTTTAATTGTAAAAAAAATTACTGAAAATACAGCCAAAAATTTTATGATTGTAATACTTTCCTTCTATTTTGTTTTGTTGTGTTTGGAAACTAACTAGTGACGTTGTTGGACCCGCATTCCTTTTATCATTTTCCATTACTTTTCTAATAATCTTAATTTAAAAAATTTATAATATACGCAGCCCTATAAAAATTAAAAAAGACTAATCTTTACATATCAAATCATCTAAATAAACTGCATAATAAATAACGTTACACGTAGTAACATTGTATCATGGAAAATTTGAAAATTTTTCAGTTTTTCTTCTAGAGATCGAAACAAAAATATGACCGTTTGCCAAATAACCCGATTTATTTTTAAACCGATTTCTTTATTTTAAAACACAATTTTTCGCTATTTTAATGCGTACATATGTTTTTGCTGTCTGTGTTTAACTTGATAAAACAATTGAACAATCTTTTTCTACATAAAAAAATAAATTATATCTAGTATTTAAAATCTAAAAAGTGGATAAATATTGCTATAATTAAATATATCTCGGATTTTAATAATTTTACTGTAATTGTTATATTTTTCAAATTGTGATTTTTTTTTAGTGTAGTGATAAATTTCATACAAAAATACAGTATTTTTTAATAAACAAGCATATTCCGGAAATTATGTAATTTCCAGGGTTGCATCCAGCAATGTGAATAGAAAATTATATATTTTGTAAAACTCTACTTTAACTTTTATTAATAATATTTCGTACACAATAATAATAATAATAATAATAATAGAATTGCTATTTTGATTTGATTTATTATTTAAAGAAGACAAATTATATAAAATTTCCTAGATCTGATTATACGAAAAGGGTTAAGATATTTTATTTTATTTTTTACAAATTATTCTGAATTGATTTTCAAAATATGTTCACAATGTTAATATTCCAAATCAATCGGCAAATGTATTTTTAATAAATATAATCATTTATTTATAATTTAAAATTTATCAAAATAGTTAAAATAAACATGGTAAGTTAATAAAAAAATGATCTATTTTATACTTAACCCGCATAAAAATAAAACTAAAACAAGTTATTAATCGGAATTAATAATAAAAATACTAGACGTGTTTTTTTTTTTTAAATTTCGTAAAAAATTGTTGGTGCAAAGAGTGTAAAATGACGAGAACAATCAGGGAATTTTTAGATGGTTAGATTTTTATTTAAACTAGTGCAGATATTAAATCGAGACAAAAATTACGCAAAATATCAAAACATAAATCAAAGCTTCATTGTATAAATTCTTTCAAACCAATAATATTTTTATTATATCGATTATTAAATCTGTTATGGATTACATTATAGGGCAAGTTACTAAATGAATGAAAATTTTATTTAGCATTGTTGTTAAAATATAATCTAATAATACACAAAAAAATAAATAATCAATCGTAAAACCTAAAAGAACGAAAGTTGGCATACATACGTTCAATCGTAAAAATCATATTTTAGTTAAAAAGTATTATCTATTCAAACATTTTCAAAAAAAAAACGATTAAATTTTAGAAATGTATTTTGGCGCAGCTTTGATTTATTATAATAAAACGATACGTAGGTACTTTCTACAAAACAAGTGAAAAACAGCAATATTTTTGAATTCCTGAACCAAGAAATCGTTCCCCGAAAGTTACATGATAACTCTAAAACGGCATAAAAAAAACAAGAGATTAATTTATTTGTATTTAATCCTAAACAAAGTTCAAATTTATGATATCAGGTTTAGGTGAATATGAACTATACCAAAATGATTTCCAATGACATTTTTAGGCAATTTTATCTAAACCATTCAGACCAAAAAAAGTAAAAATTTTCATTTGCTAATTTTAAATAATGACAAAATTGATCACAACGAAGCTTTATAAAATTTGATGGGGTGCCATTCATAGAGCAAAATTAAAAGTTTTTAAAAAATGGTGTCTTTCAATCAAAAAATGGCATTAAAAATTTTTGAATATAATAAAAGTTTTAACTCAGTTATTTTTCATTTTAATTGTTTAAAATATTAATTATAAAATATCTGTGTTTGAAATGAAAAATCCTGTTATTTTTTTGCATTAAGGAAATTAAGATAAAGAATTGTATTTAATACCAAGACGCAAAAAATCTTGAACACGCATATGACAACTAAGTAGCCTACTCTGTCTCCAGATTTAACTCCTTTGAACTTATTTGTATGGGGCACATCAAAATTTTAAAGCATAAGATTACTAAAAAACGAGTGAACGGGTGAAAAGAAGAGTTTCCCAATATAATATCAGCAAACCGAACGTAAATATTTTAAATAGCATTTTTTTTTAATTCTGGTACTTTTTCCATATATAATTTTGTCGTAAATTTAATATTTAAATTAAATGTAAACGTGCCCAAATATACGAGAATATGTAAGTGACTTTTTGTAAGATTTATTTTTAAGACAACTTGACAGTTTTCTTTTACGGTAAGGCACTGCCAAAACAGTTTAATGCTATTCTAAAATTAAATTTAATCGATTTTTTTCGAAAATTAAAAGGTAGGAGTTAAAATAAAAACAACGTTTGAATGGATATTTGAAACTTTCAAATAATTACATGCTTAAAAGTAATTTTCAAATTGGCCTGATAACGTCATATTTGACGGTTACTTTATTAACTAAAATAACACTTTATAATATGTATACCGGGTGTAAACTGGTTAATAGATTTATATCAAATTTTGGTCTATTATAATAGAGCTATTTTTGGATTTTTTTAAAATTGGAAATTCAAATGAAACCCCATAGAAATATTAAAATAAAATACAAAAAAAAATGAATTGCACGCAGTTCAAAGCTCTCAACAATTTCTGGTTTAGTGAAAATAAATGGGACTTAAACCTGCAACATAAATACATTCATCCATTGTTGGAGTAGAAAAGAGGGAGAGGCTAAATAACATTACAATCTCTTGGTACAAGAAACAGGTTTGGTTATTAAACAAATGTCTTTTATCCGAAATTGGCAATAAAGTAGCCAAAAATTGGCAGTAAAGTAAAAAAATCGGTTGTGTCGCCCTAAAACTTTCCCGACGAGTATCCACGAATACTTTTTCAGATATTTAATGTTAAAGTTTCAAGTTTTGACATTTGTTATTTTTGACAGGTGACAGTTGGAGAAATAATTTGACTGTTCTAAATAGGGTTTTCAAACGACATATTGCATGTCCAATTCCGTGACATATTGCACCTATCATTTTTTGATAGTGGTACTTCCGTTTGGCAGATCTCATGCAAAAAACTAATGGGTCCTTCCGACAGATAACCCAAACAAATATACCAAATTTCAGCTCAATAGGATTAATACTTCTTCAGTTTCAAATTTTGACATTTTTTTATTTTTGACAGGTGACAGTTGGAGAAATAATTTTAACTGTTCTGAATAGAGTGTTTCTATGGCTTTCAAATGACATATTGCATGTCCAATTCCGTGACATATTGCATCTGTCATTTTTTGATAGTGGTACTTCCGTTTGGCAGATCTCATGCAAAAAACTAATGGGTCCTTCCGACAGATAACCCAAACAAATATACCAAATTTCAGCTCAATAGGATTAATACTTCTTCAGTTTCAAATTTTGACATTTTTTTATTTTTGACAGGTGACAGTTGGAGAAATAATTTTAACTGTTCTGAATAGAGTGTTTCTATGGCTTTCAAATGACATATTGCATGTCCAATTCCGTGACATATTGCATCTGTCATTTTTTGATAGTGGTACTTCCGTTTGACAGATGTTATACAAAAACTAATGGGTTCTTCCGACGGGTAACCCAAACCCCTATACCAAATTTCAGAGGGAAGAGCAAAAAAGTTTTTTTTTGCTTTTTCTAATATAATTTTTCTAAATTCGGTCCCTATTTCTCGTGGTTTTCAATTGAAAAATAAGGCCCAATTTCAAAAAGGGGCCATCATTTGATGGAAAAAATGGCAAATGACATAAAAATCGTTACTATTTTCCTGTATCCAACGTAAAAACATTTAGAGATATCATTTCGGACAGAAAACAACGGAGTTGACCTTGAAATGCAATCTTCAAGGTGAGAGATGTCGTCTGGGCATTTTAATTACCTTTTTCGTATTCAGCGCATCCAATTACTTAGGAATGCACTGTTTTTCCTCAAATGAAATTTTCACCATTGGACTTTCCGTTCCGGACGGGACTGGTCGAAATTTCGACCGCCAAATTTATCGGGCACTGGACGTGACAAATCTTTCGATTTTATGTTCAGATATCGTATAAGAAAAAGTTCAATTTCTACGTAAAAATCCCCGTCCTTAAGAGGTTAATATGTTAAATTGTAAATGAAATGGTGGCATGTACTGAACGTTATGTTTTATGCTTACCATCTTACGCATTGTGAGTTTAATCCAATTGAACTGATTTGGGCTCAAATTAAGGGAGAAGTGGCAAGAAAAAACACTATTTTTAAAATTGCTGATATCAATTTAAACGATGATTCTGATAGCAGTGATAGCGAATAAATGTATATCAATGTATTAACATGTTTTATTTACTATTCACTCCATACAAACGTATAAAATTATATATTTTGTATCAATTAAGTTTATTTCTATTTATTTTTAAATAACCCGAAAATCCCAAACTCAAAGTAGTTGATGCATATTTGTTTTATAAAGATTTAAAAAGATTAAATTTAATTTAAATTTTATATTTCAATATTTTAATTGATTTTTGTGTAACGCCACTGTTTTCGGATAATATTTCTTTTATTCGGGTTATAACTTTTGGAATAATAGGACATCGGGTGTATTCTTTAAAAACATACTGTGTTCACGTGATTATTCTGTTTGTTGGATTTACAAACTATAGTATCAAATTATTCCAGTTTTTATAATTATTTTATGCACAATGTGTATTATCTATACTATTTCAACAGTACTGGAGACTATAAATTTACTAAAGCACTTGCAACTGTAACTACATCGTTCCAAAACAGCAAATAAGTTGTGATCTGTCATTGAATGAACTTGTAATATTTTAAACTACTTGATTCTACAGATAAGGTACAAAACACTTTAGTACTTCTTACTACACCGTTTTGGCATTTTGCATGTCAGTGGAAATAACCTTAGCCAATTATTTGATATTTCATAAATAAAATAAAATTTTTGACAACCAATCGTTATTGCAATGAATTGTTGTTAGATGGTGACAGATTCTAGCATAAAATGACGTCATGGCCGGTTTAAATCTATACTTTTTCCCGCCATGCAGAGTAGTATTTTAATTATTTTTTTATAAATAAAATAGTGAACTAAAAAAATCATATAAGTTTCCTATTATCGACCAGAACCATTATTTTATAATTTTAATGATTAAATGGATTGAAATATGTTTCTTACAATCTGTTTCCTCTCTCTTGTTTTTTTTTTTTTTAATTAACATTTAACCGAGTAAATACATTATACATTTTCTTTATCAATAATTTACGATTGAGATATTGCTCGCAACTCTTGAAAATAATCTCGCTTATAAAATTAAAATTAGGCTAAAAATAGAGTTTACTCTAATTTTAGATGACTTCAATATTTTCTAATTACCCGGCCGACACTTCCTCGGTGTTTTGAATAAAATTAAAAATACAGGGCTATCCAAAAATGTCACGCAACCAGATTTATAAAAATAAAATAAAATTATTAGGACAATTTTTTTCAAAATTTCCATTGATAGTGTTTTTTAATAGCGATTTTAATAATTTTTGTGTTTCTCTTCAATCGATCACCCTGTATACTTCTGTCTGGAGATATTTCATTTGTAAAAGCATTTCTGGTTAATAGTACATACGATTTAACTTTTAGATTTGTTTGAAATGTTTATTTTGAGATAAGACGGTGTGTCAATCAAAACGGTATTTTTCATTAGTTTCAGTGTATATAGGAAATTCTGTAAATAGGTTGCCGGTTGATTTTATTTTTATTGGATGTTGTACAGAAGTTTTGAAGATACGAAAATATCACTTTTCTATCTTAAAAAAAAATCATTCATAAAAAATGTTATTTTTTTTTAATATTTGACATGAACAAACAAAAAAGAATCCAAGTATCCATATCTCAAATGTGGTCAAGTATACCACAATAATATTATTTTATATTTTCAAAAAAAGTTGGAGACAACCAGTTTCGCCTAAAAAGCCCTCTTCAGGCCAAATATACTAATAATTAAATTAAGGCAAGCATAGTGCTTGATTACACCATTGGATTTAACTCCCTCAAAGTTTAAAAAGTTTTTATGTTTTTTATTGTAATAATTTTGGTGGCGTGGACATTGCAGACCGTGGGGTTTGCGAACATATACCTGGTATACCCTCGGTCAGTTTATGGCACAAAACAGATAACAGATTTTGTTTTGTGGTTTATGGGAACCGTGGGGTTTGCGAACATTGCCGGTAATTTTTTTGCTATAATATTAGTATGTTAACTCAATATGCAGAAAGGTTGCATTTTTGTTTTTTTATTAATTATTAGTCTATTTCAAATCAGTTCCTGAATAAGAAGATTTTTCTTTCGTTGAAATTGCCCTTAAATGTCATTATGAAATATTGTATTGTTTTCGGTGAGCCTTTATCCTACTTTACGCACGCTAAAGAGTGCGTAAAGTTTAACTTTTTTTCACTAGTGCGTAAAGTAAAATAAAATTTTCAAAATAACTTTTTTACATGTGCAACACAAGTTTTGGAATATTCTTATGTTTCTTATCTTGCCAAGGTTCTATATGTGCCAGAAATCAACTGGTTAACTTGAAGATTTTGGAAAACAGCTTGTTAACCTCTTGCATGCGAAATCTATTTTTGTAGATAAAAATTATGGTAGCAGAAAAAATATTGTATGCAACTAATGTGTAAAGTGCATTTTTTCACTCATGTGATTGTCGCACTAGCTTTTGGCTCGTGCGACAACATTCACATTCGTTAAAAAAGTATCACTTTACACACTTGTTGTATAAATAACTATTTTTCGTTTTATTTCTTATTTTCTTAAATGTAAATACAATTTTAATATTTTTTGAATTTTATAATTAGATGTTCTTATTTTTAAATGGTAAATTATATTTATAAGGTAGTTGCGCACGTTGCAAAAAGAACTGTTAGGATTACAAAAATTTTATTTCAATAATATTTATTAATCATATAGGTAAATCAAAAATCATATTATTTATTGCTATTTTAGCTATTCAATCATTAATTATTAATAATATTTATCTTTTGGACTTCACATTTTCAAATAATAATTTAATAATATTATATATTAATAGTTTTATAGTTCTAATCTTAGCTATGTTCGCAAGTCCCGCCGATTGTCAGCGCTTAGATTAAAGCAGGTATAAAGCGCCAATTAGGCAGAGATTGCGCAGATCCTGAAATTCGTCGTATTCCGCCCAATACTACGCGACTGTTCGCAAAGCTCATGTTCGCAAGTCCCACGAAGTGAAAATTTTCATGTACTTTTATTTACCTTGCCTCCCCCCACCTTCCCATCTTAGTATAGTGTTATTGTAATCAAGCGCTTTACTTGCTTTAATTTAATTTAAACAGTATTAGTAATATATTTGGCCTGAAGATGGCTTGATAGCCGAAACTAGTTGCCTCCAACCTTTTTTGAAAATACATTGTACACTAGTCATAGGATTTTTGTTGCTCAATAGGTCAAATACTACAAGATTCCAAATTGTATTGCATTACCCAACAAAAATGTGCTTATTTTCTAATAAAAATAGTTTTTTTAGTATATTCCAAATAATGTTAAGTCATTTTACTCTCTAGTCCAATTTTTTCTGCCCATAATTATTCGTTTTTGGACGAGATCTCGCCTAATATAACGACTCAAAATATGCAGTTTTTTTCATAATATTTAAAATTTATTAAAAGAGCTCCTCTGAGCTAGTTGATTCCTACAGAAACTTGATATTTACTAAAAATAATTTTGAAAAAGTGCCACAGACGTTTTCTCAATAATTAAATACGCGATGGATTGGTCAAAACCACAGCTACCTAGCTTTAATATTAAGGGAGCGCCCGTCCAAAACCCGTTTCAGGCAAGATAACATATGATATTAGCACCCAAAAAAAAATTTTATTCTCTGGATTCAATCAAATATATTATTAACTATATTTTTGTTACCATTCAACTACTGATTTTAATATGGAAATGATGCTTATTGAGAATCGACAATAAAAAAAACTTATAACCCATAATATCTATAGTTGGGGGTGACCCTTGGGGGCTGAAAATCAAACGCATAGGTCGACTTGACCTGAGATGTATGTGTACCAAATATGAAGTCAATCGGATGTCTAAGAACAGAAGGTATTGTGTCGACGCAGGCACACACAGATAGACATTATTTCATTATTAAATATTTGATTTATCAGGGACAAAATTGTGATTTTTCATGAATTTTTTCTCATAGTTCATTCATTTATGTAAAATAAACGTAATTTCGTAGTATTAATTACGAAGGAATGTTTATTTCATTGAAGTCAATTTCATAAGTTGATACTATAAATACGTGATACTATGATTAGTAAAGTCGTAACACGCGTACGTCAGAAACAAATTTTGTCAGAATCTTAAATTTTATAAACTCTTATTTTGCTATAATATATCTGTTAGCAAGTTTTTCAAATGTCACATTTTATAGAGCCAAAATTTTATTTTTTTTAAAACAACTGGCAAGAGACAGAAAGGTCAAAAATATATTATTTAAAAGTAGCTTTATTTCCAAATAATAAATATTTAATTTAATTGTTTTATTATTTTTTGAATTTTCTTCATTTTCCTATTTTTGTCTTTATTTTCCTATTTTTCTCTATATTTCCTCCTTTTTCTGTTTTTTACCATTCTTCATGTTATTTTCTATTTTTCCATTTTTCCTATTTCTGCCTATATTTCCATATTTTTGCTCGTTTTCTTGTTTTTGCTTATTTTTTTTGTTTTTATGTAGTTTTATGGTTTTTTTCTATTTTTTTCCGTTTTTTTTTAATTGTTACGCTTTTTTACCGTCTTTATTTAATAATATGTTTTGCGATATAATTAAAATCTTTTAATATTTTTAATGCAGTTTTTAATTTAGTGCGACTTTTTTTGCAATTTTTCGATTTCTTGCGTTTTTAGCGATTTTTTTTTCGTTTTTGCGAATTTTAGCGTTTTTTTTTCAGTCTCTTACAATTTTTTTTATTTTCTAGTTTTTTTTTTCATATTTTACCAAGTTTTAATTTTTTTCCCCAATATTTTCTCAACTTTTTTTAATGTTTTTTTTTTCTATTTTTTCGGTTTTTTCTGATTTTTTTTTTCTTTCCCATTTTTCAATTTTTTTCCATTTTTGATCTGATATTTAATTTTTTTTCTAATTTTTTTGATTATTTTCTAGGTTTTCCTCATTTTTTCCTCATTCTTCTATTTCTTTTGTTTTCTGAATTTTTCCTATTCTTTTTCTTAATGCTCTGATTTTTTTTCAATTTATTTCCATTCTTTTGCGTTTTTTTTTGCTAGTTCACTAAATTTCCCTTCGATGGGATGAGGCCGGGAAAATAATTATGAAAAATATTCTGTTTAAATTAAATAGATTTTCACACAGAGAAAGTTTTATTCAACAAATAAAAAGGAATTAAAATTTAAGTTTTACTGTTATGGTATATAGTCCAACTACTAAACCGACCGCTTGGTTAAAAAAATAAAAGAAGTGGGAAACAAAAGAACAAAGGGAAAATTAGAGAAGTGGGGACGCTGGAGGTGTCGTTATAATTGTTGGACAATCTATAGTTGAAATTTAAATTTGTTGAAAGAAAAAATCTATCAGTAAAGAACGGCTTATTAGAGAATAGAGAGATTTTAGATTTACAAAATACGAGCGATCAAAAGGTGTTCGCTAAATTAAACAATAGCTAATAACAGGGTGGATAATTATGAATAAATTTAAATTTATAGAATTAAAATTGTTTTAATTTTAAAAATTAAGTAAACAATTTGTTTAAAAACTACATTTTAAATTTGGATAAACTTGTCGATTGTCACCTGTCTGTTGTCACCTTTTACGTATCAGTTATCAAATGTCATCTCTCAATTATTAAGTAGCGAAGCAAAACATCTGTCTGTCTGTTTATTTCTCTGTTTGTTTATCACAGCGATAACTTGAGAACTGTTTCGAATTTTGGAACTCTGTTATCAAAAATCAAATCATTAGCTAGTTACTTTAGTTTGCCCACCTACTATTTTCAGTGACCTAAGTTGACTACAACCGTCTGTCTGTCAGTTTGTCAGTAGCTAAGCTACTTGGATACTCTGTTAATTTGCTGGATTTATTAGTTTATCATTTGCTTATATATTAGAATTGAATACCTGTTTGTTAATAAATTTAAAAAAAAAAAAATAAAAAACAGAAAGTCATATAACTATTTCATCTGGCTGTCATTCTGCAATTTGTATTACAAGATAGTCGGTAGTAAAATCTCGCCGGATTTCTAAGAATCGGTATCGCTGTTATGTATTTGTAGAATGAGTGTGTGTATGTGTTGTGTTTATACGAAAATAGACAGCAGTAAATTTCGTATAGCCAGTTACCGAAATTCAAAATTAACTTCACTTGTTTGCACAATTTTTCATAAACAAAGCTCTTTGAAATAATTCTTCAATGGAAGAACATGTAGAAAAACGTCTGAATTATTATTTGACATGACACGCGATGCACGTAATATATTATGAAATTTCGTAATTTTCTAAGAGTTTGAACAAACTGTTATACACATTAATTATAACTGGGTGATTTGTAAACTTGTATTTTCTGGAAATTGGTGGAAATTTTGTTTTTTCTATGTAGGTATCTTTTTTTTTCTAATATAAAATATTGCAGGTAATTTTAAAGGCTTTAATTTTAGATTTTAATTAGATACAGGATGATGCACGATGTTCAGATCTAGTAAACAGTAAAAGATACAAAGCTATTAAAATGTAAAATATTGAATTTTAGGGGCCATTAATATATGTTGTAACCAGTTCTGGACCGTTTCCAGAACATTGGAAAAGAACTATTATATGAATTTTATTTATTTCATTGTAGCGATTTTATTTTAATAAAAATAAAAAATATATATATTTTTTGGGTTTTTCAGATTTGAATTAGACAATCTTTTTCATAAGACGTTTCTTATTTTCAGACCACTATAATTTGCAAATCATCGAAAGCAAGTTTATCTAAGGCAAATTCATTGTAAACTTTGTCCAACTACTAAACCGACCGCTTGGTTAAAAATTTGAGAAGTGGGGAACGAACCAACAAAGGGAAAATTAGAGAAGTGGGGACGCTGGAGGTGTACGTCGTTTTAGTTGTTGGACAATCTATAAATTAATTCATCAACTAATTAATCAATTCATCGACTTGTCAATTCAATGAAAAAAAATTTTTGTAGGTATTTATCAACCAGAGGTCAATAAAAGTAGAAAAACTGAGAAAAAAATTGTATACTTTAAAAATTTATTATTCTCAAATATGCATCAAAAATGATGTGATTAAAATCACTTAAATTTGCAAAAAAAATATATAAAAAATATGGTCAGTTTCCATTAAGAAATAAAATTTGCTTTTTTTTAAATATTTTATTAGGGAACTCGCTTCGCTCAGTCCCCTTATAAAATTGTATTGTGTGTCAGTCCGTCTGTAATTGTCGCGATATCTTACAAACGGGTTGATCGTTTTCTTTCGGGTTTTTTTCTATGTGTTTGTTATAATGGGCTTTAATGACATGTAAATTTTGGTAAGTCTAGGTTGAAAGGGGGCGGATCCACAGGTACAAAACAGTAAAAAACACCATGCAGACTCGGTTTGTTTTGAGTGTCAAGGGACATATAGCTTCGCTCCCTTTTGACCCAGGGTCACCAAAAATATCGAACACAATGCATTGAATTTGAACGCCACGTTAGATGAAAAAATTGCAGAAAATAGGAAAAATTGGAAAAATAGAATTAAATAGGAAAATGTTAATAAGAAAATTTTATAGAAAGATGATCAGTCCTTGGATAGGCAATTTAAAATAATCAAGTAAGAAAGAAAAAAATTATTTTGAGAGAATTTTCAATTTTTTAATATTTTTTTGATTTGTATATTTAACTTTTTTAAATTGTTAGAGATATTTTTGAAACTTGATTTTGGGTATGAAGGATAAGAAATGTTATGGAGTAATATATTAATATTCGGAGATCCTGAATCTATGATTAAAATATTGACCATTCCTTATGAAACACCCTGTAGTGTCTGATTTTATTGAAAAGTAATGATGAGTGTCTAATTTATTGACCACTGCTTTTTGGCTATAAGATACGATAGGCATTCTTCTCAAATATATGTATTAAAAAAATATTTTTTTTTTTCATTGAATTGACGATTCGATGAATTGATTTTCGATGAACTCATTTTTGATGAATTGATTTTCGGTAAACTCGTTTTTGATGAATTGATTTTCGATGAATTTGCTTTCGATTAATTGATTCTCGAACCGTGAATCGTTTATTTTTATGGATGAGGGAGTAATAAAACGTAATATTTTATACAGAAATCAGTACGGTTATTTTAAAATATTATTACAATCTAATTTTTCTTAAGGTCTTTTCGGAAACCTACTCAGGTTGGTAGAAAGTCAATAAACTGCATATGTTCGTAATACAACACAGGTGTTAAAAAAATTGATTAATTAATTATTTCGAATTGCTTTAATTGTTTATAAATTTTCTTTCTTTTTATTTTTTCTATAAATTATAATTTATTTTTCAGAATATAAAAATTGAACAAATATTTATTACAGATCCTATAAATTTAATCATACTCGTAGTTAATAACAAATATGATTTTTTTTTATTAAAAATACTCCGCTAAATTATTAAATAAAATATTAACTATTCTATTTCAACTTGTTTTTTAAATATTTTAATTATGAATAACCATTGACGTACTCATAATTTTTAAAATCTATTTATAATTATTTTTCTATATGTTTATTTGTGAGCTTTAAAAACTAAATTAAATTTTTTACTCCTCCGGATTTCTAACAATGCAGTCCCAAATAATTAACAAAACATTGGCCTTCATAGTCAATATCGGCCAAAAAATCTTGTTGTCAAAAATATTGTTTTTAACTATGGATTTTTTGATAACATCCTGTATAGATTGTGGCAGTTTGTTCTCTTCCTTAATGTTGTTAGTGACTGGGATAAATCCGTTTGGCAACGATTTCGATAAATAGTGTATAAATTATGCAAGCCGACCATTTTATTTCTCGGGTAATACGAATAAACTTGACAAAACGAAATTTTAACTTTGATCAACGGCTTACATTTGTTCAAAGATAAACTACTTATATCCGGTGAAATTTGTTAATAAAAAAATGTTTAAAAAAATTATATTTTTAAATAAAACAACTTAACTAATTTCGCTATGTTATAGTATCATCAGGAGTTAATGATAAACAACCCCTGATGATGCTAACTTAGTTAGCAAAACGTACGTCGAGTGTTTTCTAAAAAAGTGTAATTTTGGTTAATGCGTGACGACATTGTTCGAAAACCAAATATGCAAATACGAATAAAATTCTTAAAATCAATTGTCTAAATAAATGAACTTAAATTTGCAAAAAAACGAAATTAAAAAAAATTTAAATCTATTTTGCTTACAAAATATTTTTTTATGTATATATGTATAAAGACAAAATTTTTGTCATATTTGTTTTGTTTTTTTGCAACTCCGCCGTTTCTTACACATTTCACAAGATAATTTTCTTTTGTTTCGTAATGCATAAATTTCGTTTTATTTAAAAAAATTACCTAACTCCTACAATTTTATTTTGTAAGATTTGAAATTTTTGTCTAATTAAAAAAAATGATTTTTCATCAGATTTTTAAATTGTCTTTTTACCAATTTACCATTTCTGTCCATTTTTTCTATTACTCACCTCTTCTATATTCAGTTTTGTTCTGACAATTTTTCTCCTGACTTCCGACTCATAACTTTCCTCGATAGTTTCGGCCATGGTGGGACCAAACGCTGGACTTTACTCCCCGCGCACTATCAAAACGTCAAAATTCTAATAAACCGGCAATGCCGCTTTTTCTTTCAAAAGAAAAATAACTATTTTCACCGCTTTCGTGTTGAATGTCTGCGATCGCGAGTAAGACTGACATGAGCGCTAACTGCGCTAAGTTCTAATTTTAAATACTTTTCTCGATTTTCAAGCGAGACACTTGACTGTCGATTTTACACGGCTGCGGCTGTAGTAGTTCGTTTGTACGATTTGTTTCAACACTAGTGTCTCGGATATGTAAAAATACAGGGTAACGTCATAAAAATGAGTTTGGTTAAAAAAAAAACCGAAAAAAATTGATTAAAAATAGCAGAAATTAATTATTAATAACATATATTAAGAGGCCTGCACACTACGTGACTAGCGTGGTTGCCGTTTAGAGAATTTCCCAATTAAAATTTGCTTGTATAATAAATTTGGGGTAAAAATTGTTTTTTTTTTAATATTCTCTACTTAACATTGTTAAGTAATCCTTCCAATTTACAGGATAGAGCGCCACAAAACATAAATATTCATTTTTGGACGAGATCTGACCTAATATAGCCACTATAAAATGTTTTTTAAAAGAGCGCATATCTGTGCTATTTTTTTCAAAATTTATCTTAAAACAAATATTGAGTGATATCACTTATACTAAAAATCTTTCGCGCTGTAAAAAATGAAATACAGAATATATTATTGAAAACCGCAGCTTCCTATCTTTAATATTTAGGGATGAACGCTCATCCAAAACATACTTCAAGCATGATAATATGTTGGCGCCTCTTAAGCGTTAAAAAAGATGTTTAAAATAAAATGACGGGAGTATTATACAAAATTAGAAAACGCCATAGATAATCTATTATTATTAGTTCTCTGAAAAATAAGTATGTGAAAATGTGCTGGGAAAAAAACGTAGACACCAAAAACTTGAAAAACAAAATACAAGAACTTGAGGAAAAAGTTAAACTAAAAACATAGGAAGATTTTGGAAATGAGCTGAATTAAGGATACAGAAACAATAACCGAAAATTTTGGACTACAATAAAAGGAGGAAGAAATAAAATAAAATCGGGTATAAAGCTTAGTTCACACCAGGTAACAAAGTGTTGGCAACATCGATATTTATATTGCCAATAGATTCAGATACATACATTAAACAACAATAAAAATCATGGTAATATTTTTTCCTCAAACATTTACTGAAATGCGCCAAATTTATACTAAAAATGGCTAAATACTATTTAAAACCGCAAATGGGGAGTCTTTCCACGGACACACGATATAAAAGACAATAGTGTGTGAAACTTGGACAATACAATAAAAATATAAGCCCAAACTTTGCAGCTGAAATGAAATTCTTCCAGAAGATTGCAGGAAAAACCATTTAGAAACTAGAGGAAAATTAGAATCGATAAAATAAAAAATTGAATGAATACTATTAGACTAGTATTGACATATAAAAATAATCAGGCCACCAAAAGGAATATGAATAGGAACGGAAATGAGGAATACCAAGATTCACTTGGACAATAGGCATTGCAGAGAAAACCAACCAGAGATCTTTAAAAAAATGGCAACAGATTAAAATTAAAATTAATAGCAAAAAAGCTAATAGTTGTTACAAGTACAACAAATCTGAGTAAAATCCATATTAACAAGAAAATCAATAATTGAAATCAAATTGATTATTGATCTAAAAGAGTTGTATTTAAACTTTAACCTGCAGTATTTAAAATGTTAGACACAAATGTATTTTAAATATACAGTAAATACAAATGAAGCTTATGTATTTAAAATACAATTTTAAATACATGTATTTAAATACTTAGCAACACTGCATGACAGTGATGTCGTAACCGTTTTTCAAGTCGGTCCTGTTATTTAAAATGGGCCATATGACATGGGAACAGTTAGTAAAATGGTATAATTATTATAAGTTTTTGGTTTACTTTTCTTGCTTAAGCTTTTTGTGTTTTTTTTTAGTAAATCAGGCAAACGAACAAAATGTTGCAATTTATGCTTACCAATATATTACTATTTTTATGTTGTTATTATATCGTTTGTCCACGACTGTTTTATAATGAAGCCAAGAATTTTCTAACTTAAAATGGTATATATTATACACTATTAGCAGTGAATAATCATTATTCACTACTTTTTATCACCGCTCTTCTTATGCTTAGCCAATGAGATATAACGATTATAAATTTTATCCATTTTATTAGTAAGCCGCGACTGTCATCCAAATGTCAAATTAATAATTTAAATTGAAATGTCAAACTTTTGACTGCAGAATATTTTATTAAATTTTTACTAAATTGTAATAAAATAATGGATTTAGATAGTGAAAATGAAATGTGCTTAACACCTGCACCGCCAGAAGTAAATATCAAGCTCCATACAAGTAAATAATTCTAATTTTTATGCCAACAATCAAAAATTTCAACAAATAATCAGAATATTAATGTTAACGTTAATCCTATTCCTGCAATTAACTTAAGAAATTTTTCAAATGTAACTATTAACATAAATAATTGATGTTAAATTGTAGGCTCTATAATATTAATATTCTAGCTAGTTATGTTATAAATATTAATAATAATGTTCCATCAATGTTTGAAACAATAAAAGTTTGTTAATAAATTCCTAACAGTCGCGGACAAAGTACAGTATTCTACTCGCATATAATGGCTATTATTCACACGGGTGATTTACGAAACTCGCCTGCGGCTCGTGTCGTAAACTACACCCTTGTGAATAATAGCCATCATTATATGCTTGTTGAATAATATACTATTATCCATTTTCTTAATAAGCCGCGACTGTCATCTAAATGTCAAATTAATAATTTAAATTGAAATGTCAAACTTTTGACTACAGAATATTTTATTAAAATTTTTACTAAATTGTAATAAAATAATGGATTGAGAAAGTGAAAATAAAATGTGCTTAACACCTTCACCACCAGAAGTAATTATCAAGCTCCATACAAGTAAATGATTTTAATTCTTATGCCAATAATCAAAAATTTCAACTAATAATCAGAATATTAATGTTAACGTTAATCCTATTCCTGCAATTAACAACAAATTTTTCAAATGTAACTATTAACATAAATAATTGATGTTAAATTGTAATGATATAATATTAATATACTATCTAATTATGTTATAAATATTAAAAATAATGTTCCATCAATGTTTGCCAATAAAAGTTTATTAATAAATACCTACAGTCGTGGACAAAGTACAGTATTCTACTCGCATATAACGGCTATTATTCACACGGGTGTTTTACGACACGAGCCGCAGTCGAGTGTCGTAAACTACACCCTTGTGAATAATAGCCATCATTATATGCTCGTTGAATAATATACTATTATGTTGTTTTGCTATTTATAAGAGTTCGTTTTTAATTTTTCATTAAAATAAGATATCAGGCAATTAAAACTGTTTTATTAAAAAGATTTCAATGTTAGATGAAATCTAACACGATAGTAATCGTGTAATAAAAAAATAAAAAAATAACGAAAAAAAAGCAGTTTGGGGGTGTTTTACCGCTGCACGTAAAACATAAAAATCAAAAATATTATAATAAATCGTTAAAAATATCAGAAATTCGATAAAAACGGCAAAAAAAAATTGAAAAAATAAATAAAACAACCTAATAAAATTTATAAAAACATCATTTTATTCAATACGTGCAAAGGATTAGTTATTTTTTGTTCAATGATTCACTTGAGCGAATTTTTCTCCGAGTTGGTCGGGACGAAAAACTCCCTTTTCAGTAATAATTCCAGCTATCAACGACGCCGGGGTCACGTCGAACGCAGGATTCCAGCAGGATATACCTAAAGATAATTATACAAACGATATTTCTTTAGTACCAATTAGTATCAATACTAAAAATACATAGTTACAAATACATACAAGACTAACTGTCAGATTGTGATATTAACTAAAAGAAATGGATGTGTAATTTTCTTTCTATATGTCACACTATATAATCCATTTTTCTTCTCGCCCTATATTTCGAATTGGTTATTCGAATTTCCATTAAGAGTACCAGACAGTAAGCTCAATATTGTTATGTTTTCTGTCTTTCTTCGTTTGCTCATTTGAAGTCTAGTTAGATTTGTTAATTTAAGCTAATGGGGAAACTTTTATATTTGTCATTAAATATGAAAGCGACTCAAAAATGGGTTAAATATTTAAGAAATAAATAAAAAGGAATAAGAATTATATGTCAATATTACCTTTGGCGGCTATTCTGTGTTCACCGACGTGGGTCATTTCCCTGTCCGGTCGTTCTTCTATAACAATATGATCGCCGCTTTGTATTGACATATCGACAGATGTAAAAGGAGCGGCTACGTAAAAAGGCACGCCGTGATATTTGGCTAAAACGGCTATTTGGTATGTTCCTATTTTGTTAGCGGTATCACCATTCGCAGCTACCTAGAAAAAGAAGAAAAATTAAAATGATAAAGACTGAATTAAATAAAATAGAATAATAATAATTAATTAATACACAAATAAGTAATAATATAAAGTGAAACATAAAATGGTAACGACCGGAAAATATAAAAATAATTAAATGTTCATCTTGTAAATTCCTCTAAATTAACGGTAATTACATTGGTATTAACTATATCAGCAAAAAATACTATTTTAAGGCTCAAGAAGTACTTCGGATCTTCCAAAAGTTTCTTGACGTCATCATTTTGGCATAAGATCTTGACTTTTATTTATTTTTACTTTCCCGGACCCATCAAAGGGAAAGTAAGGTGAACGAGCAAAAAAAAATTTGAGATATCGATGGAAATATCCATTTTGAGGTCCCCCAAGAAGATTGAAACCATTTCCAACGCATGGTCTGTCTGTGTGTAATCTTCCACGATAACTGCCGAACCGTTTGACCAATCAAGCTGAAATTTGGTATGGAGGGTCGGTGTGTGCCTAGAATGCGACCATTAGATTTTGGTTTAAATTGGTACAGTAGAAGGTCCTCAAGACCGACATTGATTAAATACACATGTAACAATTTTTTACTTTTTTCAAATTTTAAGGACAAACAATACACTTTAGTGCAAAATGTTAAAGTACAAAGTTTTAGAGCATAAAATTCCCTATAACTTTTGTTTTAAACTTTTTCCAGAATTTCCAATAGTTGCGCCACTAGAGGGCGCGTAAAAAGGTGCATGTAGCTTTTCTCTAGTTTTTCTTGATTTTGAGGACAAATAATATACTTTGTTCAAAATGTTGTAGTACAAGATTTTAGAGTATAAAATTCCCTATAACTTTTGTTTTAAACTTTTTCCAGAATTTCCAATAGTTGCGCCACTAGAGGGCGCGTAAAAATGTGCATGTAGGTTTTCTCTAGTTTCTCTTGATTTTGAGGACAAATAATACACTTTAGTGCAAAATGTTGCAGTACAAAGTTTTAGAGCATAAAATTCCCTACAACTTTTGTCTTAAGCTTTTTCCAGAATTTCTAATCGTTGCGCCACTAGAGGGCGCTTAAATATGTGCATGTATGTTTTCTCTAGTTTTTCTTGATTTTGAGGACAAACAATGCATTTTAGTGCTAAATTTTCTTGGGCAAAGTTGTGAAGCATCAAATTTTCTTTAACTTTTAGGTTCAACTTTTTATCGAATTCCTCAAAGTTTCGCCGCTAGATGGCGAGAAAAATACACATTTAGGATTTTCCATTTTTTTAAAATTGGAGGTAAATTATGCTCTTTAGTGCAAAATCTTTCAGTACAAAGTCGTACAGCATAAAATTCCCTCCAACTATTGTATGAAAAATTTTCCCAAATTCCCAATAGTTTTCACACATGATTTTAGGAGATCCTAATTGCAGCAGTGTGATATGCGCAGATTATGTCATTATCAACATTGAAATATCAATTCGGTAGACGTATTTACCATCGGCTCGCTATTTTTAATGTGTTCCATAAATTAAAGTAATGAATTAAAATAATAATAATAAATAAAATATTCTCTACGCTCGAGCCGGGAAAGTTCTGGGGTGACACAGCCGATTTTTTTTAAACGTCATAATACACATTAAAGGAATCTCCCTCAATGTCGAGACACAACTAATTGAAGATTTACTTAATGAGATGCGGCTCCTACGATTATTTATGGAATCTTGAATAAAACAAAAGTAGTTAGTATTTTACCAAAGTTTGTTGTTAAAAGGAATCCCAATGTATTAATTATTAATGTATTAATTAAACTTATGGTTGAACTTTTAAAATAGTTATCTTATTTATACCCTCTATTTTCAGTTTGAATTAATTATACTAGTTTTATTGGTAAAAAATATTCATGCAGTTATACTACTACAAAAAGAGGGGCCCCATCACTGATTCTGGGTTTAGGACCCTTAATCGAATGTGGGGGTCATGACTATCACACATCAATGAATCTTAAAAATATATGAAGAAATAAAATTCAATGTCTAGTACCACATAAATTTATTAAAGATGGAGGTTGGTTACCCCTAAATTTTATGTTACTCATTTCGAACATTGTATTATAGGCCTGATGATGGCATTTGTATGCCGAAACTAGTGCCAACTTCCATCTTTAATAAATCTATGTGGTACTAGACATTGAATTTTATTTCTTCATCTTTGGACCACATTTGAGATCATGGATAACATTTTGGATCTTAAAAATATATAATCTTACCCTATCAGCACCAACGACTACAGCGCTTATATTCCTATGTTTCATGACAGCAGCCACCATACTATCTACTATCAAAGTAGCAGGAATTTTGTCATGAACCAATTCGTATGCAGTCAATCGAGCGCCTTGATTGTAGGGTCTTGTTTCTGTGCAGTAAACATGTTCTGCAATTAAAAAAAATAAAAATAAAAAGGTTAAAAAACAATTAGATTAATGAAAATTAAAGAAAATTAATTTCCTACAATGCGATTTGTCTGTGAAGTTTCACTTTTGTTTATGTTACTATATGCATGAAGTTCAAAGCAAGATGAAAAATATTGTATGAAATAAATAAATAAATTGCATAGACATGTAAATATTTCACATTATTACCACAATCAATTCTCTCTCCGGATATACAGGGTGAGCAAAATATTACTTTATACAGTTATGATGATAATGATTATTTTCGCAATAAAGAATAAACGTTTTCTTTAAATCTAAAAATAAGCAGATTTATTACCTATAAAAGCAACACATATAATTATAACGTAATTACTTAATTACCGTGATAATTAAAATATATTAATTATATCGCCCACGACACTAGAATTAACTTAAAATTATGGTAAAAGCGAGCCTTTTTCCAATATAAGGTCAGTTATAATTCCCGACGAAAGATAAGAATCACTCGCGTACGAGTTTACATACCCAGTCAATTTCATGGTATACCGCAGTTGGAGTCGATCCAGTCAGTTGCAGTACCAGTCCGAGTTGCATTTGTCATCCCTGTTCGAGTTGAAGCTCGAACCTAGTACTGAGAACCGGTGCGGAGACCTTTAGAGACATGTCGAGCTGAAGGAGCGAAGCCAAGTTCAATTGTACCGGAACCGTCACGCCAGCCTGAAAACTTGCCTGTACCTTTCAATACGCGATACGTCAATAAAGCTTGTTGCATACTTTTCTTCACCCGGTGGTATTAAATAAAGAATGTTATTTTCAGTTTCTGATTTTTGATTTTATTTGCTCAGTTATTTCTAGAGTTTTGACTCTGAGCAGCGGAATACCCAATGTCTCACCCCGGTAGGGTAAAAAATCTGCCTTTCTGTACGCTTAGGGTTTTGTGAATGCCATATGACCCCTGGAGTATTTTTCTCCAGTGACGCAACTCGTGCAAGTGGCCTTCACACTATAAACGGAAGGTGGCGCCCGAGGCATTTCGAATCCTGAACTAAGGCGCCAAAAGACCGCTTGACAAAGCAATGAATGTTACATAAGGAGAAAATAAGAAGTTATTATTATAGACCAAAGATTACTAACAACGGAAAAGATCAAATTATTTTTCATTCACTCTAGTTACAACTCAAAAAATTCAATTAGTAGTAATTACTACTTTATGATTTTACTTAATATTTTTAAAAAAATTATAAAATAAATTAAAACCTTTCCAAAACATTTATTTTACTGAAATTACCTGAGTGAATCAAAAAAATATATATTACCTAATCTCTTCATACCATGTAGCGTCCTTATGACCCCTAGAGCCGTTCCATAACCGGCTGTAGCCAGCGAGCCTGTATTGCAATGAGTTAGAATACGCACTTGACTGTCCCCAGAGACTTTAAGCAAAATATTTTTGGCACCGTAATCACCTATGGACGTATTGTCGACTATATCTTTGGCTAGCATGTCTTCTATCGTTCCTAAAAACCTAAAACAAATAATAAAATTAAGATTACTGTTAAAATTTTTTGGCCATGATGGGATGTACCATCCGTCGGAAATGATCAAAAATATAGATTTGTAAATGGAAGAACTTATATGTACTGTAATGAAATAATTTTTATTACTTTTTGAATGTTATAAACATAGTTTTATTTTTAAAAACAGTTTAATATTTTACAGAATTTATTGATATAAGATGTTCTAAATCAACAAATGTGGAATATAAAGAATCTTATCCTTATTTTTGCATAAAACTTTGGAAATGATATTAAAAGAAAATTTAAGCAATATAAGTATATGGCAAGATTGGAATTTTTTTTTTTTTATTAATCAAGTAAGAAAAATTTTTATTCTGGGAAAGAAACAAGAAAAAAAATAATAAACAATAAATGATGTAAGAAAATTTTTGTAAATAAGAAATGTCACAATAAGTTGTCGAGAGTTGTTAATTATAGAAAAAAAAATTGTAAAACAAAATTATACAAACAAGGAAAACTATTGTTAATGTTAAAATAAAAGAAAAAGGTATAAAAAATATTTCAAAAGTTTAAAAGAAATTTTTTTTTTTGTAAAAGGTGAACAAGGCTGATTGATATGATGGAGATGGTTTAAAACAAAGTAGTGTCAAGAGAAGCAAATTTTGAAGGAGAAAGATAGGATAAAGCTTGAAGTAGTGAATGAGCGTAGCTGGTTAGAGGAAGGAGGAAGTGAACAAGATTTAAATTTTATTTTTATTTGTGGTTTTTCTTTTGTAATGTTTATTATTTTTCATAGAACCCATCCCAAAATTGAGGTTTATTTATTAGTATATCAGTACAATATATATTTAGATATTTAGATTATATGTTTATGCAATTTTTTAACATAGACAACTGCGACATGTCAGCATTACTTTAATCGAATAATACTGGGAGTATATACACAACGATTCAAAAAAATTGGGAGACTTTACATTCTCTAAAAATTAAATATGGCATTTTTCGATTATATATCTAACCTTGATTTCATCGCTTCCAAATCCACATTTTCTTCTTTACTTAATAAATTCGCCAATTCTATCAATTCCTCAGCTGCTATTTTCATATTCACTGCCGTCGGTCTCGAAGACACCAAGTAGTTTAATTTTCCCTCTATTTCTTGTCGCATTTGTTTCTTGGATTCGTATTTTTCTCGACGTAATTCTACAGCTAAACTTAGGCAACCCACAATGGCGATCGCAGGGGCACCCCTCACCTATATACATTCAAAATTGCAAAACAATCCGTTATTAGGTTTAATGAATGTTTTTGCAACTAGGAGTAAAGATTTTTTTTTTTTTTTACAAAATAAAATATCACACAACGTCGTCAAAAAACGTTTAAAAAACTTTTCCGGACTTTTAAAAATAGTACATTGGACGTTTTATTAATGTACAGAAAAAGTACAAATGTCACAAATTTGGACATCCTCAAAACGTCCCAGACAGACGTTTAACCAACGTTTTTTCACAATTACCTATAAATATTTTAATGATGTAAAATATGGGGTTTAAAAACGTCCTTTTATAGTTCATTGTATGTTTTGAAAAAGTCCGTTTATAGTACATAAACACTTTAAAAATGTTGGTTTATAGTACAATTAAAATTCGATAGTAGGAAGATCATTTTCTGTCTCATATTTAAATAAATAAAACAACGTTTTATGATTTTTATAAAAATATATAACAAAAAGTTATTTTATGACTAGTGACATGTTTTTCATCCAATAGTATTTATTTAGAGGAACAAAAAACTAGTGAAAATCACAAGTTATGTTTTTTATCGAATTATTTATAAAACACCCTTTATTGTATATTTTTAAAAACGTGCCTCAATTAACGTTTAAAACGGTATCTTTTAAAAACGTGCCACAAATAACGTTTATAAAATGTTCGTTTTAAGTCCTCAAACCTAGAGACCTTTTAGGGACATAATAAAAACGTTTTATAGACCTTCTGTGCTACTAGGGATATCGCCATGACGCCATAATTTAGGATTTCTTTCTATTTTAGATTATTTGGAAATTTTTGATTTCACAAAAATCGTGATTTTGATTCCAAAACTTTGGTTTTAAATTTAAATTTCGAATTTGAATCTCTCAATCAAATTTTTGATTTTTAAAACAAATTTTTAATATCAAAATTTAATTTTTTAAAGAAAAAAACAAAAATTTGGATTTTCTTACCAAAATTTAAATATTCTCAATAAGCAAAAACAAAATAAAATAAAAGCAAAAAATTTGATTCTTAAAATAAAATCATATTTTTTAACCTACAATGTCAATTCAAATTTTGTATTTGTTTTCCAAAAAATTAATTATTTTATACAAAATCTCAACTTTAATAAACCATTAAATTTTCCCTCCGAAAATTTTGTCCATCTACATAAGCAGTACAATGCACAGTTCTCATTATCTAACCTATCTTAGCCGAATTACAAAGTAATCTCACCTGCATTTTATTTATAACCTTCCAACCATCCTCGACTCCCTTCACTTGAACATACTTGGACTGAGCCGGCAAAAGCAACTGATCCAAAATTTCCAAATTGTTATTATCGTACTTAATGGCCCTCAACGTCATTTTTAACCTCACTTTTTTGCTGGTCACTTTTAATAAACCGCGCTGCGTTAATGATTTTTCTTGATTTATTTACGCTCATTTACATCTTATCTTGTTAAAACAGAGATAATTTTTGGTGAGAGAATAAACATGGCATTGTTTAATTAAGATTTTTTGGCTTCCGTTTTGAAAAATTTTGCCGACGAAAAATTAGAAATTGATTTTTTGGTTACCTTCTGCCAGAGAATTTTAATTGGAAATTTTACAGGTGGGGATTTCGAACCAAGTTTCGGCTTGTTGCAAAATTCATTTGGTAGATTGGATTGACCTTTTGGTTGTTTATTAAAAATAAACCATATTCTATAGTCTATTAAGCATAACTAGATTGTGGCTAATCTGACGTTAACGGAGGCTGTAGATGAGGGTTTAGAGATCGAAAATTTGATACGATACAATGATTTTTATTACATTAAACAAGAATTATTATTATTTCCCATTCTTTTTGTATGTCATTTTTATTATACTTATTTATTATTTTTAAAATAATATATGTTACTCTTGCTCATTCAAAATAACTTGCAAAAATTTAAATCCTTGAGTAATTTTTTGAGTGGGAGAAAAATGTACATTTTTTGTGTAAACTTACGAAAATAAAAGGCCAACTGAGAAGCAAACCCAGAATATATTTTTCAATCGAATTGATAATTTGAAAAATAAGCTGAATTAATTTCTTTTCCTTCAATTTTGCCGCTCAAAAGTGACAGATGTAACTCCTAGCAGAGAAGGAAGGTACCGAAAATTTGCCTATTGAAGGCCAAAGTGTAACCTTGTGCTTACGGTATACTATTTTGCAAGGGCGTACCCAAACTTTTTGTTAGGGGAGAGAGGACAGGTCCAAGAAATATTAGATTTGGATAGATTTTATATTTTTATTTCCTTCTTAAAATGGAAGAATCCTCACCGCTGGGCATGTCCATGAATATATGTCAATGTCCTTTACTTTTCTTCACATTGTCCAAATTGTCACCCATTTTTAATAAAGCTTTTAATACCAAAAGTACCGTTATCGATCGAGCGGTCTCGTTTCCAGCGCTATATATGTAACAAGGTCTACACTTGTTGAGAGTAAATTAATAGAAATATATTTTTTAATTAAACCAAATCGTTTTTGAAAATGATGTTTTTATTAACAATGCATTAAAAACTATTTGTTGATTTTTTGACAAAACAGTATGTTTGGTTGCCTATTTACGGGCGTTTTCTGCATTACAATGCATTGTTGACGTCACTGACATATCAATGGTTGACGCATCCATTTAAATTAAATTAAAATATTTTAAAACATTAATAGGGTTGTAAATAAAATATTATATGATACATATGTTAAAAATGTTTTTATTTTCTTCGCCTCCATTTATAAAATAAAATACTACTTTTAATTTTAACAATTTTATTTAATTTTACTTCATAAGCAGTTTAGCCACTTTATGTCATCTGTCGTAATTTAATTTGTCACGGAATTTTAGCACTCTCGTTTTATGACTATGGCTACGTCATCCATCCGATACGTCACTGTCATATCAACCCTTGAGCATAGTATAGAATATAATAATATGTACTGTGCCTTGTTGAGAATCTTTAGAGATTGAATTTACACATTTGAAAATCATGCTTCATTTTTTAAGTGCGCAAAACATAAAAAAAAAATAATTTGAAGCATCGAATTGATCGAATGTTTTTGTTTTAATTATATTATGTGGGTGTTTGGCTACGGTTCTCTTATATGGAAAATTGACTTTCCATATGAAAAACGATTGTTGGGCTATATTGAAGGATTTGATAGAAGATTTTACCAACTGAGTACCGATCATAGAGGTACTCCGGAAAAACCAGGAAGGGTTGTTACTTTGATACCGTCGAGTAAAGATGCAAAAGTAAGTAGGAAAGTGGTAGACAATTTTTTTAAGTATACCTATATTAAATTAGTAAAACACTTGAAACAAATAAAATGTTTCGACTCCTCAAAAACTTGTACAGAGTTTTAACTCCACATACATATCCTGTCGAACTTTGTTCACGGGTTCATCTGAAGAGCGACTATAATGCTCTTTGCACCATATTTTTTTATTGTAGAAGATATTCCCATAATCTAATAGTATATATTATTCAACATAAGTAGAAAGTAGTCTTATGTAAGTGAGGCAAGAGCAAAGCCAGTTTTGTTGGGGTCCTTAACGCTAATTTCGAACTTTTTTCCTTTTTAGGTGTATGGTGTGGCTTATAAAATTCGAGATAGTGATATACAGGATGTGGTGGATCATTTAGATTTTCGAGAAAAGGGTGGTTACGAGAAATCGACACTTAAATTTTATCCTTTGTCGAAGGATGATCGACCGTTTGACATAACTATGTACCTGGGGGATCATAATAACATTCATTATGGCGGACCTGCGGATTTGAATGAAATAGCTTTACAAGTACGTTAAAAAATAACAAGTGAAATTTAGTTTTTCAATGTTCGTTTCATGATTTTGGATTAATTTAACACTCTTTTTCTCTCAGGTGATGAACAGCACGGGCCCAAGTGGTCCTAACATTGAATATGTTCGAAATTTGGCGACATCGATGCGAACATTTTTTCCTCAGGTTAGGGATGAGCATTTGTTCGAATTGGAGAAGAAATGCCTTGGTCTCTTGCAAGGAGGTAATGATATATGCAAAAATGAAACTTGATGATAGGTTACAAAAAAAAATTTTGTATTAAGATTATATTATTTCTTGAGTATTATGTAAATACGGAGCTCAACGTTGCATTATTGAAAATTGAAATTTGTAACTGTACACATTAATTTTTCACAAATAGGACGTGGCACGCTGACTTGATTTTGTCGAGAAACTTTGTTCACTTTCCTTAGTTCATTCAATTTTGAAAAAATGTAGTTATTTTACTTAGGCCAAATCAAAATTAGGCTGAACTTTCTCGCAGTCAATAAATGACCAAAAACAACTCTATTCAATTGAGTAGAGAAATTTTGCAGAAAGGTTGGGTTAAAGTAAGCAAGAAATTTCTGCAAAAGACCAATCATATATATTTGGTCCGTTAAATTAAGCAATCAGAAACTAATGTCAGGAGTTAAATCTCGTTATAACTATGCCATGTCCTTTTCTTTTTTTTTCTTTATTTTTAATCAAAAACCCGGATTTTAAACGAAAACAAATGAAACCATACACAAGTCCTTATAATTCGATAGGATCATCTGCTTTTTAAATATTCCAGTTTTGTATTTGTAAATACATGAACTTTTGATGTGATATTAAAATAAATTTTTATTCAGTTTATTCTTTCTTTTTAATAATTTAATTATCGGAAATGTGCTGTAGAGGTACTACAACCCACTGTACTGTACAATGTTATGTAATCTTACGCTTTTAACTGGGTTAACAAACTTTTAAATCGGTGGTGAAAACGCACTTAAGCGGGCTAAATTAGCGTAGATTTAAATGTTTCATAATATATAACAAAAAGCGCCGTGGTAGAATAGATAAGTGAAATAAAGGACCATTTTTCCACTAGTTTTCTTTTTGTTTTGCAATAAGAAAATTGATACTGAACATTAATTTTTGGATTTAGCGCCGGTTCTAAAGTATTTGGTAGTTATTCTAACACATGCATAATTAAAACAAAATATAAATTGGATTTGACTTTATTTTTTCAAAAACACAACTGCAGTAATTTTAAATCTGTTCCAAACGATAACGTTTTATTAACGAAAAAAATAGTTAATTCGTAAAAAAATTAATTTCCTCAAAAAGCTTTGTCTGCAAGTAATACTGGCGATAAAAACAAAAAAAAAACACTGGAATGGAATTATTATAATAGGATTTAAAGAATCAATTTTTAATCGACTTCTTCAATGGTTGGTCCAGCACCACCTGCAGCGCCTCCAGCTCCTGGAGCGGCTCCGGCACCAGGGAATCCAGGCATACCTCCTGGAGCACCTCCGGCTCCTTGGTACAATTTGGTAATGATTGGGTTACAAATGTTTTCCAGTTCCTTTTGCTTATGTTCATATTCTTCTTTTTCAGCTAATTGGTTTGCGTCCAACCAGGCAATGACCTAAAAACAAACAAAATTTAATTGATTTTAATACTAGACTTTGAAAACAAATGACTAATTTTGCCAAGTATTTAAATTGGAGAACATTCAGGTCAAAAAAAAGCCGATCATGATGAGAATCGGTAAAAAGAGTGTAATTACCTCATTGCATTTTTCCATAACTGTTGTCTTGTCGCTCTCGCTGATTTTATCCTTGATTTTATCATCCTCCATGGTACTCTTGATGTTGAAACAATAACTTTCCAACAGATTCTTTGCAGAAATAGTTTGCTTCTGCTTATCATCCTCAGATCTATACTTTTCGGCATCATTCACCATCCTTTCAATGTCTTCTTTGCTCAAACGACCCTTGTCGTTAGTGATGGTTATTTTGTTTTCTTTGTTGGTAGATTTTTCGATAGCCGTGACGTTTAAGATGCCATTAGCGTCGATGTCGAACGTCACTTCGATTTGGGGAACACCTCGAGGCGCTGGAGGGATTCCAGTTAATTCGAATTTACCAAGAAGGTTGTTGTCTTTGGTCATAGCACGTTCTCCTTCATATACCTAAAAGAAATATCATTAAAATAGTGTGCAGAAATATATTTCAAAAGATCTGAGAAACTATTAGCGTTAAACTCTCAGAAATGTACAATTCCGAAATTTTTAATAATTTTTAGAAACTAAATCAAGGAAAAATTACGTAAATGTGTTCAAAAAATATTAAGGACAAAAAATAATGATCACCAAAAATCAATTAAAAAAAAAAATTTAAAACACTTCATAATATATGAAAACATTAAATAAAAGGAGAAACTAAACATAAAATGGGAGGTATAAAAAAGAACTCACCTGAATAAGAACTCCGGGTTGATTATCTGAATAAGTGGTAAAGGTCTGCGTTTGTTTGGTGGGAATAGTGGTGTTTCTCTTAATGAGCGCAGTCATGACGCCTCCAGCAGTTTCGATACCCAATGACAAGGGAGTGACATCCAGTAAGAGTAAGTCCTGGACCTCCTCAGATTTGTCTCCGTGCAAGATGGCGGCTTGAACAGCGGCTCCGTAAGCGACAGCTTCATCAGGATTGATGGATTTATTTAGTTCTTTGCCATTGAAGAAATCTTGTAACAATTTTTGTACCTGAATAATAATAAACATTTATTAATAAAAAAATTCTTACATTAGAATAAATTAAATGAATCATGCTATCTAAAAATCTCACCTTAGGAATACGAGTGGATCCACCAACCAAGACAATATCGTGCACCTGACTCTTATCCATTTTGGCGTCTCTGATAGCCTTCTCGACTGGTTCCATCGTCGATCTAAATAGATCGGCGTTCAACTCCTCGAATCTCGCCCGAGTAATGGAAGTATAGAAATCGATACCTTCGAAGAGAGAATCGATTTCTATACTAGCTTGAGTCGAAGATGAGAGGGTACGTTTCGCACGTTCGCAACTTGTCCTCAGACGACGGAGAGCTCGCTTGTTCGACGTCAGGTCCTTTTTGTATTTACGTTTGAATTCTTGGACAAAGTGGTTCACCATACGGTTGTCAAAGTCCTCACCTCCCAAATGGGTATCTCCAGCAGTAGATTTGACCTCAAAAATACCATCTTCGATGGTTAAAATGGATACATCAAAGGTACCACCACCCAAATCAAAAATAAGGACATTCCTTTCTCCTTGTCCTTTTTTATCCAAACCATAAGCGATGGCTGCCGCTGTTGGTTCATTGATTATACGCAGGACCTAAAAAAAAATATCGAAAAATATATTACAATATTCTGTGTAGAAAATGAAAATGTTTGGAACATTTATGAAGTTTCAGATGGTAAGCTAATCATGAAATTGTTATATCATAAACTCTAGTCTGGCAGGACGGTTTAGTATCATCATAGTAAATGTTATATATACAATTAAAAACAGTATAAAATCATCACTAACCTGTAAGCCAGCAATAGTACCAGCATCCTTGGTGGCCTGTCTTTGTGAATCATTAAAATAGGCGGGTACGGTAATAACGGCGTTTGTAACATTTTTACCTAAATAGGCTTCGGCAGTTTCCTTCATTTTTGTCAACACCATCGAACTGACTTCTTCTGGATAGAAAGATTTATCTTCGCCCTTGTAAGCGACCTTGATTTTTGGTTTAGTACTATCGTTGATAACCTCAAATGGCCAATGTTTCATGTCCGATTGGACAGCGCTGTCGTCGAAGCGACGCCCAATAAGACGTTTGGCATCTAATAAAAAAAAAAATAAAATAATTTGTAAACATGAAAATTAAAAAAAAATTGATAAGACAAAACTTTCTAAAAGCATTAAAAAATCTCATAACGGGGGGTGCTTGCATGGTAAAATAGTATATTATCCCCCTAGGGACCAAAGTGACCAGTTTAATCTCACGAGTCAAGGGATTAAGTCACACAATTATAACAATTTTTTGCACTTTCGGAAATTATCAAATTAAAAATCAATGTTACAATTTATTTTGACAATTACCAGTTTAATACTTAATCAGTTTGCTTTAAATTGAAGTTACTGAGCTACTATAACTACAAATAAGACAAGTCAGAAATAAACAAGCTATCAGTGTCATAAATTACGTGATCACAATTCTTGAATAGAAAATCTTCGAAGTAAAAAAAAAAACAGAAGTAGAAGCCATTTTGCCAACAAAATCAAGGAAATATACAGGCATTTATTAAATTCCGATATGTTAGATTGATGGTGTTTTTAAATACTTTAGTCCCTAGGGATTAAATGAACCACTTTAGCAGGGACTAAATAAAGTATTCACTTTAGTAACCGGAAGTGCAAAAAAGTAATTAATCAGAATATTTTTAATTTAAACCCTATATTAGACTTACATTTTAAAATTCAAAAATTAGCGCATTGAATGCCAACATTTTGTTAAAAAAAAATTATGCAAGCACCCTATTCGAAGACATACAAAATTTTAAAATATATCAAAACAATTTGATAGCATATTTTTCAGATAATAAGCTAATCACAGATTTAGATCATAAACTCTAGTCTGGCATGCTCATTTGATATCATCATAACAAATTACAAAAAAAAGAAAGATATTACTATAGAATGTTTCTTCACTTACCAAAAATTGTGTTATTGGGATTCATCGCTACTTGGTTTTTAGCAGCATCACCGATGAGACGCTCCGTATCAGTAAAAGCGACATACGACGGTGTTGTTCTGTTACCTTGATCATTGGCAATTATTTCTACTTTTCCATGTTGGAAAACGCCCACGCAGGAATAGGTGGTACCCAAATCGATACCAATAGCTGGTGCCTTAGTAGCCATTTCTATAAATAAAAAAAAATTTAAGATTTTAAATAAAGTGTATAAAACAATTTTCTAACTGGCCTGTTTAATTACAATAAACTTGGATTGTGTCTAGTCGGTTTCAAGAAATAAAGTTTGTTTAAATGGACCTGTTCATGTTAAGCAAAAAAGTGATCAGCAGTTATAAATTCATTTTCATAAGTTTGGAATATAGTAAGTGTATGAGAAAAATAAAGCATATTTAAAAAAGAAAAATGGTAATTGACAATTTATTGAAAAAACCTATAAAAGAGATAGAGTGATAAAATCGAATCAAGACTGAAGATGTTTTAAGGACCAGAAAAATGTATATCGCATTTTTTTCCCATGAAACAAATTGCAATGCCTCACAGATTCCATTAACGTTTTGTTTCTAGCCAAATAATCTTCAAAAAACGTATTATACATCACAAGAGTATATAATAATGGTAACAACTATTTACTGTGTCTTGAACGCCACTACGATTTGATGTGTATCTTAAAAAAATATAGGAAGCATTTCCAGAAACCAATATTTGACTTGGTACAATACTGGTACCGCAAAATTCAGCTTATTAGGTCGCTTTTGGGAGACTACAAGTAAAAAAAGACGAAGATAGAAGTAGGTAAATTTATTAAATCCAGAAAAGTAAGTGAATTTAGTAAAAGTTATCTCATGTATTCTAATTTAAATAAATTAACAAAAATATAAATTTTGTCTAGGTTAGGTTAATACACCAGAAACTGTATTTTTTAAATATCGGTATAGCTGAGAAACTCTGTTGGTTATTTTACAGCAATCTCTTATCGCTGGCCGAATTCTTCACCATTTTCATTTCAAACAGCAGTAACAAATTAGACCGCGTTTTTTTAAAATAGAACAAGGAATCATCTATTCCAAAATTTTAATCTGGATTTATATTGAATTTTATATATCCATCATTATTTGTACAGCTTGATTAGTGTGCAAGTCCTATTAGAGAAACTGGAAAGAATTTCGAGGACAGACTATTTATATTTAATCAGCTACTTCCGGTTATACCGGAAATGGAGATTAACTTCCTTATTTTAAATGGAACACCCTATAAATTTTATTTTTATATTCTTTCAAAGAAACTTGATTTTAAAACGATATATTTAAGGAGACCACTCACGCTACGTCGCATTGGATACGACGAATTTGGACAAGTTTAATGTGCATTATCGCCTTTAACGAAGTTTGATTTGATATCGCAGTTTTAAAATTGATGCACTATAATATTGCCGGACTCTTTATCACTCTCCTATCATAAATTTATCGTGTTTACAGATGAATCATACAATAAAAATATCAATACTACCCACTAGTGATGTAAACTTTAATTACTTTTGAATAGTTTTACAGATTCGTTTCTTTTTAATATCAATACCCAAAACGGTACTTTCGGTATTTTTTCTTTAAGTACATTGATTACTGTTTTATTGGTTTTTATTTACATAATTTACATATGCTTAAATAAATTGATATTAAAACGGTAATGGTTTTCGGTACTTATATACTTACTTTAAACATTAAATAAGAAGTTTTTTTCATATCAAAATAAAACAAAAAATACAAAATACAAAGTAAAGTAGGTATTATAGGACTGAAGGTATAAAAGTACCAATTACGGACTATTTTTAACTTTTGGTATTAGGCAAATACCCATTACTTTGTAACACGTAGATATTTTTTTACATCGTATCGCCCACTTGAAATTACAAAACTGCTTCATATCCAATCTTGATTTATCAAATAAATAAAATGGTATCAAAAAAAAAATTATATACAGGGTTATCAAAATTGGATGACCCCTTATATCATCAATTATTACTGAAAGCAGATAGGAAACCCGTTACGTCGCAGCAATCTAACTATTGGTATTTCAATTATTTTCAGTTCACTAAAACCTTTATGGGACTTTTTTAAAAAACCCCATGTACACAAGTATAAATAGAACAAAAAAAACGAAGGTAAAACGAATAGCCAAGTAGTAGATATTGGAATTTCAGGAGTGGAAAAATGTAATAGAACCTTTTTACCATAGGTTAATGGTTAAAACAATTCCCTCAATTTTTTTGGAATGTGAGCTCAACACATCTTAAATTTGGTGGAGTAACACCAAATATTGTTTTAAAGATCGCCATCATTCACCATAATAAGAATAAATGCTTTTTTGAAGTGGTTATTTTTTAATAACAATCGCAAATAAACTGTTAAAAGTGAATTTACGGAATTTTTTACAAAAATTGACATGAAGAATATGACTAATTCCTACAGAAATAGTTTATGATTTTATGAAATTAACAGACATACTGCTAAGTTGGGTAACATTTCTACAAACTGGAAAAATTTGTTGGAATAATAAAAATTAAGTTAGGTTATATCTATTCACTGAATTTCTTATTTATATTATACATGACCAATCTATTAAAAATCCATTGTGTAAATTGATTAAAATTTGAATTATGTATTAATTCAAAAAAAAATGACAAGTAAATTTATGAACAATGAACAATAAAAAAAAACTATTAATGTTCGCCATTTTCTAACAATTAGTCAAACATTACAGCTTTCAAACATTTATTTTTGTTCATGTTTCCGATTACATGTAGATTTTTCCATTTATACAGTTTGTCTTGTTTATTTTCATTAACCTATATGTAAAATTTATCTACATTACGAATGTCTTTAAACCCTGGACGTTTTGCAAAAATTTTTGAAAATATTGGTGGAATTCCTTTCAAAATATGAAGAAATACATACAAATTTATTTCTATAGTGTGTAGGTACATCGAAGAAACGGTAAAATAAAACTTATACTTATTTATTATGATAAATAAGTGTGAAAGTCCTAAAGCCGGAATGTAAAATTCGAACGAACCGTTCAAACGTTTTATCATAGTTGTAAAAACTATAGTAGTTTTTTTCTACATGTTGAATTTTACAATTTTTATTAATTAATCGTAGTTCTCTGAATATTTCATAAAGTACATTTATCAAATAAATTTTTGTATAGATAACCTTGAACATTGATATGAAATATGAACTTTGATAAATGTGTTCTAGAATATTCCGAGCATGTGGTTTTAAGTTTTTAATCAATAATTTGCATTTGTAATGATTCATTTTATAATATTTTTATCACAATTTTATAGGAAAAAAATAGACCCCACCTAATTACGTAGTTATAACATCATAAAAAATTAATATATGTAACTGAATTATTAATTTACGTATATGTATGTACCTTTTGGAAAATACGTTTTACTACCAAACAATGATATACAATAAAAAACTTAATATGAAAAATTTTAAGTGAAAAACGTGGTCCCTTCATTAACCTGACAAATATGCCTAAAATTTTAAATAAACCCCAAATATTCCCAATTTTTTTATATAATTATTAAAACAATTAAAAACTCACCTTAATTAAAATTATTTGCAGACAATACTTCAATAAATTAACTAAAATTACGTGTAAACTAGTGGAACGACTGCAATCAAATCGGACGAAATGAGGCAATGGCTGACTTTATACGAGGACAAGAATATTCTAGAAGACGCCGGCTCCGACCAATCAGGAGCGAGTTATCGACCAAGAAGCCGTGAAGCGATTGGTCGACTCGAGAATCATGGCCACTTCCGGGTTATTTTTTCAAGATTTACTGCTAAATATTTAGTTAACAGCAACTCGAAATTCGTTTCAGCGCATTAAAATCATTATTTTAATAATTAATTGTTATTTCTTATATGTCGTTTTTGATAAAGTCGGTTTAGTTAGTGATTTCAATTATAAGAGACGTTGAAGGAAAAGCCATAAACTGTTAGGGGCATCTTACACTAAAACGGGCGTCACACGTACACATTCGTATTCGGTGAATACCGAAAATTCAGTGAGCTTCCTCCAATGGAGAATGAGATGGTTACACGTGTAAAATCAATCAGAAGTATATATTATACATTTATTTAAATATTTAATGTCCGCAAGAACATTACAAATATTTAATGTCCATTCAAACACGATGTATAAAAAAATGATTGTTATCATAATTCTTGGATTTTAACAAATATTTACGTTTTGAGATCCCCTTGAATTCATTTCGACCATATTTATATAGATAATTGTCTAAACGACTCAAATGGTTTAGATGAAATTGTGCACGCATATTAAGCCCGGTTTACTACTTGGGAACCTTGACAGTATGTGATGACGTCACCAGCAAACAAGATAGCGATAAATTTTTATGTAAGTAAGTTTTAAGACCGTATTTACTCTAAAGTGTCTATTCATTGGGGCGCCCCGTCAAAATAAATATGCTACTCATCGCAATGTAGGTTAAGTTATAAATACGGATGAAATACAGTATAATTTGTGTTTGTAAAATTTTTATCATTAATTTTGGAGAAAAGAAAGAACTAATCAATGCAAACCAGTCATTACAAACATCTGACCGCAGAGCTTCGATCAATAGCGTATTTGTCTATTTGACAAGGCATGTCTTAACAGGGCACGCAGATGAATATATACACTTCCATAATTAAATTTATCAAATGTTTTACAATTGTTGTAAAAGTTAGCATATAATGCATAATTTATTGTGGAAAACTGAATATTTAAAAAAAAACATTTATTTTGATTTGTGTTTGTAATTAAAACTGTATTAATGAATATATTATTAACAAGTATTTGGAAAGTTGTATGTGATTGTCGCCTCTTTATTGGTTATAAAAATACTATAAAAATTTTTTTTACAAAAAATGATTAAAACTCAAAATCAGTTAATCAACTTCCTTGCGGAAATAAATATTTTTTTATTAGTCATTCATTTATTACATATATGGAAGAGTCGGTAAACAAGTCGTTAGGCGAGGATGAGTCATTTAATATCATATCATATATATATAATTAAAAACAAGGGAAAAGTTTAGATACAATAATTTTTGTAATTGTACCGTTGCCTGAAAATAACGATAAAAATAAGAAATTTTTGAATGGATTTAAATAATAATGACAAGTTTTTTTAAAGAAATATATTACAAAAACTAAATTTAAGCTAAAATACAGATAGTAATTGGTTGTTCTTTGCATACGCGTACATTTTTACCATTTTTAACTTCCGAAATAATTGTAGCTAAATCGTCATAATCTGGGTAAGCTAAAGTGGATAGTTTTGAATGGACCATAGTGTTATTCACTGTTACTTCAAAGGATCCTAAAAATTAACTAAACATTAGGGATGGTTTCATAGTCACTCTTAATTTTACCTCTACGTCCTTCACGACCTGTTATTTTTAATGAAGGATGTTATCCTTCAATAACGTTAACTAGTTTTTGAAATTCGTTTAAATAAGCGCATTTATTGCTGAAATATTTATATTTTTATTCAAAGAAGTTAGTTATAATTATATATACTAACCAATATTCGACAGTTACTTCTAGATCACTATTTTGGTTCATTTTTACGACGAGCGACTAACCACAGGAAAGGCTCCGCGATGATGCCAAATGTCGTATTCAATGAAGTGACAGATGACAGTTGATATGAATATGAAACTCAGATAAAGGAACTACTAGATATGCCCTGTATATCTAATTTCATTTACAAAATTTAAGCCAACATCTAGCCCTCTCTCTCGGCAAAGTTTGTGGGCGAGGGACGTGAGACGCGCAGAAAAATCTCGTGCAGAGGACGAAATCAACAATAAAAATTGACGTGATGTTTTAGACAGTGGCGACGCGAAGAATTATAACTTTTTATTTATTTTAGCAAAAAAAAGAAAATTAAAATTGGGTATTTTACATGTTATTAATATATCACATTTGAATTAAATATGTCGTGAGAAGTTATATAATTTCGATAAAGTTGTATTTTCTGTAATACTGATAAATATTAACATTAAAACATAGCAAATGCTTGTAAATTTATATTAAATGTACGTATTTAATAATGGAATCAAATAAATAATATTTTTTATTGTTTCTAAAACCTTAGACCTAAATGCGAATAACATAAAAAAAATGTGAATGGTATATAACTACTTTCCTAACTTACTTGTGAAGTGTAAGATTGATTATCTAATGGCTTGAGAAAAGCACCACATTTTTCACATTTCTTTCTCATGGTTAACAACCTCTCAAGAAAATCACTTAAAATAGTTCAAAAGTTAACAAAAATATTTAGTACAACCTATAACACTAAAAAATAATACAAATCAATTCACAAACTGTAAACTATTTAATGTATGATTTTAAATTATCCTGCTTGAAAGTACGCTTATGGAATCTCTAGAGGACGATGTCAACAAAAGTTAACTAGATGTTGGCTTAATAAAAAAGGATAGAATGCCCTCTCTATATATATTTACTCTGAGATATGAAAGAGTTTGATTTGATTTGGCGCCTTTACATGTTTGGTTTTTGTTTTGATATTGAATTCCATATTTGTAATTTCTCGTAAAACTAATTATTTACTCTTGTGTACTTTTATAAAAACAATGAATTGCTGTAACAAGTGTTATAAAAGCTTTTCTAAAAAAAGCAACTTAAATAGACATTTAAAATTAGTGCATAACGAAAATAACATAGCTTATGCAAAAAGTGAAAGACCTTGCCAATGCTTAGAGGGCTGTGAAATATCCTTGTGTGTGTGTGTGTGTGTGTGTACGTGTGTGTGTGTGTGTGTGTGTGTGTGTGTGTGTGTGTGTACGTGTGTGTGTGTGTGTGTGTGTGTGTGTGTGTGTGTGTGTGTGTGTGTGTGTGTGTGTGTGTGTGTGTGTGTGTGTGTGTTGTTTATATTGTTTACAAAATTGTTTTGTGCCAATGTTTAAATTCGTAAAAAGTGGTCGGTACAAATCTATATAATCAACAACGCTGATTTAAATAAATTAAATGCAAACAGTCGTTACTTTTACCCGATGTGATATGCAGTGGTAAGTATTGCTCATTTATGATAATATTAGACAGTTAAGAGGAATTGTCGGTTCAACGTTCAATATGTTGTTGGACTTGTAATTTAAATGTTTAATAATAACTAAAAAAAAATTCCCGAAAAATAGTTATTTGTTTAACTAGGCAGAGAAGTAACAGATTTACTGCTGCGGCTAGCATTTCATTGTCGAGGCAAAGCCCAGTCAATGAAACTAGCCAAGGCAGTAAATCTGATTCTCTGCCGTGTGAAACATATAATTTTTTCTCCGATTGTTTGTGCAGTGTGATTAAAAAAATCAAATTAAAATGAAAACTTTTTTATAACGGATACAAGTCACAATTTTTAATATATTTTATAATCGTATGTTATAGGTAATAATTAAATCGTATTTTCTAATTATTATTGTCGATTAGACCTTAAATTGTATACATAATAATATCTACCGAAAAATAATCATTTTTACTGCCTAGGCAGTAAAAGTGTTCCTTCTATGATCGATAAATGTCACTAAAACTGACGTTTAATGTCAATCGGAAAAAAATTAACTTATTTTGACATTCGATCGTTTTCTAAAATTACAATAGCTTCACCTAGAAATAATACGTTTGATTACGGCTAAAAATCTGTCTATGGGTCGAATAACTCGGGTAGCTGAGGCCATAAAAAAGAAGAAAGAAAGAAAGAAAGAAGAGACATTTGGCATCACCGCGGAGCCTTTCCTGTGGATAGTCGCTCGTATTTTTACGTAATAGAGTGGTAGTAGTCACTACTAGAAGTTTTTTTAATCACTAGAGCAGCATGGAGCTACTTGGAGCTAAGTTTCGAAAAATAGCTGTCAGAGAAAATTCGGCGCTTGTGCAGTATAAATTTCGTTATTCGTGCTATGTATGATAGTTCATTAGCGCGACGTGATCTACTGCACATGGCGTCTTACATACATTCTCGGACAGTTATTTTTAGTCAAAATTTGTAATGTTTTGCCCTCCTAGTATTTATTTTTAGGTTATGTCATGTAGAAAACCAGGTAAAGATTTTGCTAAAAATATCACGAAATTATGATTTTCCTATATAATTTTAATCAAATTTTCTAGACAATTATGGTAAGTAGTATTTTAAAATAATTATATATTTCATTTAAAATGTTAACTTTCTATTTTACTTTATCGATAAGAAATATTCAATTTGAAAAATTTAAGGAAAATTTATTAACTATTTAAAAAACTGCAGTTAAGAATAATTATTTAATAAATTCTACAGTGGCGTGTTTGGAATATTTTTTTCTAAAGTACCGATTTTATATATTTTTTAAAGGGATTAAAATTCTTATTTTTTTGTTAATTTCAGGCTCTTTTAGGGGCACAACTTGTAGTAACGCTGGTAATGATCAGTGTCATTCAAAAATTAGGACCCCATTATTCATTTGCGAGATGGATATTATGTTCGACAGGGTTAGTGCGATATTTATATCCCACAAATACCGAATTAAGAGAATTAGCAAATATTCCCAAAGAGAAAAGTAAAAATCGGAAAAACCCAAAAGCACAAATAAATGGAAATAGCAAGTCTGAAACTTTTCATATTCCGAGAAATTTAGATATCAAATTGGATAATATTAAAGTTACTAATTTAGATGTTATACATCTGAGATATTTCACTGAATACCAGTGGCTAGTAGATTTTTCAGTTTATACTTCAATTACATATGGAATCACAGAAGTAAGTAAAAATAAATACACATAGCAAAATGTTAATTGGAAAAGATAACGGTAACGATAAGATTATTTTCTTTGTTTATATTTTTTTAGATATATCAAATATGGTTTGAAATAAAAAACGAAATAAATTTAAGCATGATCTGGTGCATTCTCGTAATATTATTTGCTTTGTATCCTTTTCTATAGATTTTTTTTTAAAACATTTTTTACTTTCATTAAAATTCCTTAATCTATATCTAGAAAGTTATTGTTCAGTTTGACAGTTCAGTATTTTAAAGGGGAAGAATCTATAGGGGAAAGATCGACCTGTATAGTGATGGGTTTTATTTATTTGTTGATATCGATGATGGTACTAATAGTGGATGAAAAAACCCTTGAAATCGGTTTAGAGGATGCCTACGATAGTTTTAATAAAAGCGCATCTTCTTTTTTGGAAAAACAAGGACTTTCTTCAAGGTAAACCAAAATTAATAAAAATATAACATCTGACTGGAGAAGAGTTTATTTATTCATATAAATATTTTTAAGTTTAAAACTCCATTGACAAAAAATTCATTGTTAAAAAAATAGAATACACAATCTGAATACTCAAGTAGTAAAAATTAAATATTGTGTTGTTTCAGTTATAAGATAAATTACAGAAATTGGGAAATGTAAATATAGTTATTTTTTTTTAGTGGACCAGCTTCAAAAATTGTTTTAAAATTTTTTATAGCCGTTTGGTGTGGAATAATGGGGGCTCTTTTTACATTTCCAGGATTGAGAATGGCTAAAATGCATTGGGTGCTTCTCAGGTAAGAACATTATTTCTTTTAAATCCAAAAGGTTATCCATATATCTCAAATGTGGTCCAAATTTATAAGAAATAAAGCACAAAGTCAGGTACCACAATAGTTTAATTTGAATTAAAAGGCAACTAGTTTCGGTCACAGACCATCATCAAGACTATATATACAAAACTTTTAAATTAATGACTATAAAAAAACATGCAAAGCTCAACTTACCATTATTAGTTATATTAAACACAATTAAAAGTAGTCAAAAGTTAGAAATTATTAATAAAAAACATTGTTTAAAAAGGGCTAAAAGCGTGTGCTTGTTAGCAGAAAGGGCCCGCTTGGGGCTGAGAGTTGACAATAAATTATTGTATTGAGATTCAGGGAGTAATCCACCCTAAGTGGGGGCAATTGAAGATATTTCTTTTATTTATTTTTTCCATACCAAAAATATTTTTTTGTCTACAAAATAAAACTCATATTTAGCAAAAAAAATCAGTTTTATTAATTTTTAACGCCAACATTATTTTTTAAAACTATTTTCACATTTTAAATATCTACGGAGAGGTTTTAGTGGTTACTAAATAAATATGTACTGGAAGAATTAATTGATACAAAATATGAAATTAAATCATGAAACATACAAATTCTGCGTCTTTGGCCATTATTTATCAATGACTTTTTTGAATTATGTTAATTTCAGATGAGGCCGATATTGTAATAAATAATATAATAGGATGGGTAAAATTAATTTAAAATTGTATACATTTATTGAGATAAACACATTTAAAACATTTTTCTCCACTGTGAATTGTTAAATGTGTTTTCAAATTAATAATAAGCTGTATAAAACAAATTTCACATTTGAAAGATTTCTCTCCATTGCCAATTTTTAAATGGAATTTTAAAGAACATTTATAAGTAAATTGTTTGAGACAAATTTCACAGTGAAAAGATTTTTTTCCAGTGTGAATTTTTAAATGATATTTCAAACTATTAAGTTTAATAAATTGTTTAAAGAAATTTCATATTTAAGATTTATCTCCAGTGTGAATTTTCAAATGCCTTTTAAAATTACTTTTCTGAATAAATTGTTTAAAACAAATTTCACACTTAAAATATTTCTCTCCAGTGTGAACTTTTAAATGAAATTTCAGACTACTAAAATGAACAAATTGTTTCAAACAAATTTCACATTTAAAAGATTTCTTTCCAGTGTGAATTTTCAAATGCTTTTTTAAATTAATTTTCTGAATAAATTGTTTAAAACAAATTTCACATTTAAAAGATTTCTTTCCAGTGTGAATTTTCAAATGCTTTTTTACCTCTCGCCCTTCAGATAAGAGAGGTATAGGAATCATGCTAAAAATTGGGTAGTGAGTTTTCAATGGATAAACACGTTTTAGGGTCCCTAGAATACGATTTTAATATTTTCGCGATGATGTCTGTGTGTGTGTGTTAGTGTGTGTGTGTGTGTTAGTGTGTGTGTGTGTGTGTTTGGATGGATGTTGTAGTAACGATAACTCAAAAACTGCTGAATAAAAAAATTTGAAATTTTGCATACAGAATTCTGATACCCTAGATTAGATCTGATTAGATTTTGGTGCCAATCGCACAACCGGAAGTGACAGTTGCTATGGGTGATGACGCCATTATTATACAAAACGGCAATAAAGTTTTACACATATATTTTGTATACCCTATAGTTTATTTTCATCTCATTAAAATTTTCGAAACTTTTGCCATTGTTGCGAGATTTACAAAAAAATAATTTTTTTTCATACTTTTTTGTGTCAACCTGTAAATTTTTGATTCAAAAATGGCGAGAGGTCATGTGCTGGCCACATCAGATTTTTAAATTAATTTTCTGAATAAATTGTTTAAAACAAATTTCACACTTGTATAGTTTCTTGTTACTAAGAACATTTAAATCATTTGTCAAATTAATGTTATTGGAAAAATTTTGTTTAGTGTGTATTTTTAGATGTTTATTTAATTTCAAATTAACTGTAAATCGTTTTGAACAAATTTTACATTGAAATGGTTTTCTTGGGGCACTTTTAGTCATTAAATTATTGTATAATTTTTTACATTTATTTTTTACCAAATGAACTGCATAATGATTCCAAAATTGAAATTTTCCAATGGATTGTTTTCCGCAAAAAGCACAAGTTACAGAGCATTTTCTGAAATGCCCATTAAAATGTTTCACTCTTGAATTCGAAGAGGTGAAATCTAGAAATTTAGCAATTTTTAATAACTATTTTTTAGCAAATAAAAACACTTACTTTTTTGGCAAATGGGACATTTATACTTTGAATTATATAAATTTTTACTTTCCGAACAACAGAGTTGTATAGAAGGAAAGTATTGCGATCATGATATTTTGACCATACCCAGATTTTAACGGATCTTTACGTTTTGAGGTCACCTGAATCCATTTATACCATTTTTAGCATGATGTCTGTCTGTGTGTGTGTGTGTGGGTCTGTGTGTGTGTGTGTGAACGCGATAGCGTCTAAACGGCTGAACCGATTTAGATGAAATTTTATATACATATTTAGGGTAGCAAGGAGACGACCTGTATAGATTTTGGAGTTAATCGGACAACCGGAAGTGACAGTTGCTATAAGTGATGACGTCATTACCTAACAAGATGACAATAAAGTTTTACACATATATTTTCTATACGTTATAGTTTAATTTCGAATGATTAAAATTTTTAAAAACTTTTGCCATTGTTGCCAGATTTATCAAAAAGTATTTTTTTTTCATATTTTTCTTAAATAACCAAAATAATGCATTTTTATGAAAAATTACGGGATATGAAAGTTGTAGAACATAAAATTTTCTACACATTTTGTCATTACCGGTTTTTTGAATTCCTCATAGTTTCGCCGCTAGAGGGCGTGAAAAAAATTAATATAGACATTTTTGTGACTTTTTTAGATTTTAAGACAAAATTATGGATTTTTATGAAAAATTACATGGGATCAAAATTGTAGAACATAAAATTTTCTATAAATTTTGTCTTAACTATTTTTTCAAGTTGCGCATAGTTTCGCCGCTAGTTTTTATTTTAATTTTTATCTTTATTAAATTATTATTTTTCAGTTAAATTTTTATATTAAAAACTTAAAAAAAATATCTTTAAATTTGTAATAATTAATTTTATAATTGTAATTTTTTTCAAAATTTTATTACAAAAATTTTGGAATTTTTAAAAAATTGGCTAAGAAATTTAAGATTATATTACGATTTTAAACTAAATTGAATAACTTCAAAAATATTAAAGTTATTGAAATGTGATTTTCACCATTCGAAAGATAATATAAATCTCTAAATTTAAAATGTATTTTAGTTTCTTAAAATTTAGAATTGTAATTATTATAGCCAAAATTAAGAATTTTTTTAAATTTTTTTGTAATTTCGTTTTATCAATAAGTATAAAATAAATGAAAAAATTAAATAGCATATCCGAAAAGGATCCAAAAGTACTATGTGTGTAAATTATTTCATAATTTTAACATAGTATTTGTAAAAGTTATAGCAAAAAATGAAAAAAGTTAAAACAATTCAATCCATGAATTTTTGAAAAAAAATTTGATTTTTTTTTAGTTTTTTAAACTAAATTTATTAATGCATTTTGATCCAAAAACCTAAAAAAAAGGTCTGTTTCCCATTTTGAATAAAATTGAACGAGATATTAATTATTTATTGATTTTAAAATTATTCAAAAATAGGTTTTATTTGTTTTAAGGTTAAAATTAATATTAAAAATTTTAAACAAATTACCCTTAAATTTGTAGTAAAAAACTCTATAATTGTGATTTTTTTCAAAATTTTATTCAAAAAATTGTGGAATTCCTCATTTTTTTTTTGAAATTTAATATAAGTTTAAAAAAAAAATTGAATAACTTTAAAAATATTAAAGATATTAAAATGGAATTTATACCATTCGATAGGTAATATAATTAATGTATTTTAATGCAGAAAAACTAAAACAATTACTTTACTAGGAGTGTTCGGAAAGTTGGGTGGGATTACCCCCTCATTTTTTTTGATATCTAGAGCTATTTAAGGTACCGAACCAGAACCGTTTAAAAAATACCGGTTCTTTTTAAGTTTCTTGTCTATAAATTCATTTTTTTTCATGTAGCTCAGGCACGGATCCAGGGAAATTGTAACAGTGTTGACTATAAAAAGTACAGGGGCGCAATTTCTTTATTTTCGTGAAATTTTAAAAAAATGTTTATCTATTCAGGGGTTTCCTTCCTTAAATCCTTAAATATTCAATGAATATTTGAATAGTCTGCAATGGAATGAGCTACGAACTTGCGACGTTGAAACTGCAAAAATAAAAAAATTGTTTTGTCGAAAAATTCTTTGAACCGAAGAAACTGCGGACCGAACTGAACCGGAACAAAATAATTTTTACAGAACCTGAACGGGACCGGAACCTACATTTTTCAAATTAGGTAAAACCCGAAACGGACCGGCACCCTTATTTCATTTGGGTCCAGGTTCCTGTTTTGCAGATATATTTTAATATTTCATTGTTCTTGGCATTTTATCACCTAGGCTAAATGTTTAACTAAAATATTTAACCTTGTTTTACCCTCTAGGTTGAAATGTAATCTGGGGTACATTTGTAACATGAAAGTAAAAAATAAGGAATGTTTACCGAAAATTTGGGTCTTCACCCCTTTAAAAATCTTTTGGTTTCTGTCCCTTAAGACTGACCATGCTACAGCTTGTAAAATTTTGTGCTTTACATATAAAATTTTCTCCATGTAAGAAATCTGTCGCGCGATAATAAAATAACGGCGTTTATTCTAAGCAGGGGAAAAAGCAAGCCCTATATATTGCTTACTCGACACATTCCTATATACAATACAAAGATTTATAATATGTATATGTACCTAGTGATCTATTAACATTGTTACTGCGCATGTTTTTTTCTGTATGCCCAATTTCAAATCTAAAAATCGATCAACGCCCCTAAAGTTTTCACTTCAAAAATTGTAAAAAACATTAGATTAATATTGTTAATTTATTTTTTTAGATATTTTCAAGACAGCAAGTTCAAACAGCTGCTACTTAACATTACAGTCGCCCTGCCCTTCATTCTTACAATTTTCTGGATAAAACCCGTAGCCAGAAATACTTTGACAGTCAGGATATTTTCAGGAAGAACTGAACCTTTGTAGGTACATTTTTTATATATTGTTATGATTTGTGATCTCAATTTGGGGTGGATTCTATATTTAAAAAAAAAATAAACATTAAACTATAAAAAAATTCATTTTTTATATGTCCTGTTATTCCTCTTCTCTTCCATCTCCTATACAACTTTCACTTTTCAATTTTGATTTCCTATTTCTTCTTAACGCCCTTAGCTTGATTTACTGCGCTTATTTTTTTTTAAGTTGTCTTCCTATATGCTTATTATATTTTATTTTAGAATTTTTATTTTAATCAATAAAATTTTGTATATTTTATTTATTGGTATATAATTTTATTGATGGTCTTCCATATCTACATATTATCTCCTTAGATAAACCATTTCTTATTAAATTCTTATAAATTTGACATTGATAAAAATTTGTTTATAATTTTTTTTTTTTTTTAACTTTCATGTTTTTTCCCAAATAAAAAATTTTCTTACTAGATTAATAAAAAAATTGAAATCTTACCCTTTACATTATTACTTAAATTTGTTTTAATATCAATTCCAAAGTTTTTTTATTTTCATAATAATAATACTTTATGCTATCAAACATTTTAACATAAAAGAACTCATACAGGGTACAATATGTGTATTAATAAAGTGTTAAATAATTTATTTTTTGTAGAATGAATGAAGAAACATTCGAATCACTTAGATTGTTGGCAATAGTGACAACAATTTGGTTAAAATTAATATTGATGCCTTGGTATTTGCAGGCGTATTTAGATATGGCGTACCATAGGCTAGAAAATCAGAAGAAAGAGGCAGGGAGAATTACAAATATCGATTTACAAAAACAGGTAAGTGATTTTCTATATTTTTTATGAGTATAAAAAAAATTGTGAGTGTTTAAGACCGTATAGTAGAAATGAAAACATTCATTCCCCTCATTTTTTTAAAGATGTTTTTTATTTGCAGGTCGCTGCGGTATTTTATTATTTATGTGTAGTAACACTTCAATATATAGCACCAATAGCACTGTGCTATTTCTTGACACTTATGTACAAGACATTAGGAGAATATACATGGACTGGGAATTTTTTAAAACATGATATTATACAGCCAACTGTAGAATCTGCCAAAACTATTGAAACTGCAGTTGAGTTTCAATTAACTCTGGATAATTTAAAACTGGTAATATTTCATTTTTTTTTTTAATGAATTTTCTGGTTATATATATATTTTTTTTAGGTTTTTACTAAAACTGTATATAGGGGGTTATTCGGTTTTGCCACTTGGTGGTCATTGTTTTTGTATTTTGCCACTACATCTTTTGGGTTGATCTATCAATCGTATTTTTCAACAGTTTGATAAATAAACATTGTGTTTGTTAATAAAAGTTTATAAAGTATATGAACTTGTTTTTGTAAAAAAACTGGTACACATAAATACCGGATAGTAAAAATAAACGGAAGGTTAATATCACTATATATAAATATGAGACACACATCATTTAAGAATCCGTCACCGCTAGTCGTCTTGCAAGGGATTTAATTTTTTTTTTTTTTGAAAGCTAAGCTATCAGTCTAAAATAAAAATTTCAAGTCCAAGGACTGTATCTTTATGCAACTTTCAATTTTGATTCATACTTTTTAAAAAAAATTAATTAGAATTTTGGGATAAATTTTTTATGCGATTTTTAAAAAATTACACACTGTAAACTAACAAAAAATTTGTTTTAATACGTTTCCTTAATCATTCATTTGCGGAAATTATCGTGGAAGATTACACACAGACAGACCATACTCTGGAAATGGTTTCAATCTTCTTGGGGAACTACAAAATTAATAATTCCATCGATATCCCGATTTTTTTTGCTTGTTCACTATACTTTCCCTCTAATGGGACCAGGAAAGTAAAATAACAGAAATTCTGAAATATCGATTTAATTATTTTATTTTAGTGACCAAATTAAAAAATTGTTTATAGCTGTTTGGTGTGGAATTTTGAGGGGCTCTTATCACTTTTCCAGGATTGAGAATAGCTAAAACGGCTTCTCAAGTAAGAAATTTATTTTCATACCTCGGTAGAAATTTCACTTGTTTTTAGGTTGCTAAACATTGAAATTTAGACTTTTCCATGACCAAAAATGTTTTTTTGTCCACAAAATAAAACTCAAATTTTGCAAAAACAATCAGTTTTATTAATTTTTGACGCCAACATTATTTTGTAAAACTATTTTAAATATCTACGGAGAGGTTTAGTGGTTACTAAATAAATTTATCTAACAGTAATAACAAATATTTTAAATTTTACACAGTAAATATGTACTAGAAGAATTAATTGATACAAAATTAGATATTAAATCATATGAAACATACAAATTCTGCGTCTTTGGCCATTATTTTTCCATGACTTAAATTTCAAGTGAAGCTGATATTGTAATAAACAATATAGTAGAATAGGTAATATTATTTTATCTACAACTGTCATGTAATGACACTGATTTGACACTTATTTGAATTTTGTAATGACGTATATTACCACACTAGTGCGGTAATGATGCGGAACTAATAGTTAATCAAAATTAATCATTTATTTAACAAAACGAAACAAATATAACATTAATAATAAACAATATAAAAAAATTATTTGTTATAGATATTTATAGTTGAAGACATTATAATTGATTAAGTCAGAATTTTTAAGATTTGAAGACATTATAATTGATTAAGTCAGAATTTTTAAGATTTTATACGCCACTTTGACAGAAGTTGATTATTAATTCCGTTGCTATTGTTACAAAATACTCACAGATTACTTGTATTCTCAAATAGTCAATTTTAACGATATGCCGACATAATTTTATTCAATATAATTTTGAATTTTCGGAGTTGTAGATAAAATATTGTACAATATTCGTGCGGTAACCCATTATTAATATACTTATGTGATTGCCCAACGAGTGCGTCAGCACTCGTTGGGCAATTTTCACATGCGTATATTAATAATGTTCATACCGCACTTATATCGTAAATACCTATTAAAACTGTATACATTTATTATCTAAACAAATTTCACATTTAAAAGATTTCTCTCCAGTGCGAATTTTTAAATATTTCAAACTACTAAGTTTAATAAATTCTTTAAACTTTCATATTTAAGATTTCTCTCCAGTGTGAATTTCTAAATGACTTTTTAAATGACTTCTCTGAGTAAATTGTTTAAAACAAATTTCGCATTTAAAAGATATCTCTCCTGTATGAACTTTTAAATGAAATTTCAAACTACTAAGGTGAATAAATTGTTTGAGGCAAATTTCACATTTAAAAGATTTCTCTCCAGTATGAATTTCTAAATGACTTTTTAAATGACTTCTCCGATTAAATGGTTTTAAACAAATTTCACATTTAAAAGATTTCTCTCCAGTGTGAATTTTTAAATGTATTTTCAAATTACTATTCCGATTAAATTGTTTAAAACAAATTTCACATTTAAAAGATTTCTGACCAGTGTGAATTTCTAAATGAGTTTTTAAATGACTTCTTCGATTAAATTGTTTAAAACAAATTTCACATTTAAAAGATTTCTCTCCAGTGTGAATTTCTAAATGATTTTTTAAATGACTTCTCTGAATAAATTGTTTAAAGCAAATTTCACATTTAAAAGATTTCTGTTCAGTGTGAATTTTCAAATGTCTTTTAAAATGATCATTCCGCATAAATTGTTTAAAACAAATTTCACACTTAAAAGATTTCTCTCCAGTGTGAACTTTTAAATGAAATTTCAGACTACTAAAATGAACAAATTGTTTCAAACAAATTTCACATTTAAAAGGTTTATCTCCAGTGTGAATTTGTAAATGATCTTTTAAATGACTTCTCCGAATAAATTTTTTTAAACAAATTTCACATTTAAAAGACTTTTCTCCAGTGTGAATTTTTAAATGTGTTTTCAAATTACTATTCCGAATAAATTGTTTAAAACAAATTTTACATTTAAAAGATTTCTTTCCAGTATGAATTTCTAAATGATATTTCAAATGACTTCTCCGAATAAATTGTTTAAAGCAAATTTCACATTTAAAAGATTTCTCTCCAGTGTGAATTTTTAAATGGATTTTCAAGGAACCTCTACAAGTAAATTGTTTAAGACAAATTTCACATTTAAAAGATTTCTGTCCAGTATGAACTCTTAAATGATATTTCAAATTACTAAGTTGAAAAAATTGTTTAAAACAAATTTCACATTTAAAAGATTTCTCTCCGGTGTGAATTTTCAAATGATTTTTTAAATTACCCAGCTGAATAAATTGTTTAAAACAAATTTCACATTTAAAAGATTTCTCGCCATTGTGAATTTTTAAATGGAATTTCAAAGAACTTTTATAAGTGAATTGTTTATGGCAAATTTCACATTTAAAATATTTCTTCAGTCCAGTATGAACGTTTAAATGACTTTTCAAATTACTATTCCGATTAAATTGTTTAAAACAAATTCCACATTTAAAAGATTTCTCTACAGTGTGATTTTTTAAATGATTTTTCAAATTACTACTCGTAATAAATTGTTCAAAACAAATTTCACACTTGTAAAATATCTTGTTATTAAAAACATTTGCCAAAGTACCTTTTTTGGACAATTCTTTTTTAGTGTGAATTTTTAGATGTTTATTTAATTTCAAATTAACTGTAAATCGTTTTGAACAAATTTTACATTGAAATGGTTTTCTTGGGGCACCTTTGCTCTCTAAATTATTGTATAAGTTTTTACATTTATTTTTTACCAAATGAACTGCATAATGATTCCAAAATTGAAATTTTCCAATGGATTGTTTTCCGCAAAAAGCACAAGTTACGGAACATTTTCTGAAATGCCCATTAAAATGTTTCACTCTTGAATTTGAAGAGGTGAAAACTAGAAATTAACAATTTTTAATATAACTATTTTTTAAGAAATAAAAACACTTACCTTTTTGGCAAATTGGACATTTATACTTTAAATTATATAAATCTTTTTTGATATCTAGAATATTACATTCACGTTTTTGACCATTACCTTCTTGGGTAATGAAATGATAAATTTCTTCAACTTTCTGGATTTCAATTTCAGAAATTGATAACGGCTCAGATTTAACTTCTATTAAATTTGCGAAAGAATATTCTTGTTTGAACTCAATTTCTTTTTTTACAAGCGATAAGTCTGTTTCCTGAGTTTGATAATTATCTTCCAGAAGAGTCAAACGATACGCTTCGTCAATTTGAGCATCAGAACGTGCCAAAACCTCAGGTTTAACTTCTATCAAATTTGTTTCAAAAGTTTCTTCTTTCATCTCCATTTCTTTCTTGATGTATGCTTTTTTTCTTTTTATTTAAAACGCCTTTAAAATAAAAAAATAAATGAGCTTTCTTTTCTTCTCTACTTCTTCTTCTCCTTTTCAGGCCTTAACTGTCTGGACTATTCGGCCCTTTTATTCTCTACGTCGTTGTCTGTATTCTTTATTCAGACAACGATATTGGCAACACTTTTCCTTTTCTTCTTTTTCATTGATTTAAAATGTACTCTTTTATAAATGCCATTTATTAAAAAGATGTTTTTTTGTTATGATAAAATCTTTATTTAAAAATAATGTATTTGTTTAAAATACCAAATAATACTGTCAAGTAAGTTATCTCTCTAAATTTCCTACGGTTTAGAGAAAACAACTTGAAAGACTTAAATGACATTTCTCATTTTTTTGACATATTTCTTTCACTGTCATTCATTTAGTTTAGTAGTGAATTTGTTTTTGTTTGTTTTCGTTTATAACTTAATTCTATTTGGCCAATATAATGTTTTTCTATTAATTAATTTTTATATCGTGTCAGTTAAAAAACAAGTTTAAACAAAAATGGACGAAGCTACAGGACTCTCTCATCCACCTCCTATGAACATCCTTCCACCAACTCCAGCAGGTTTGGAGAGTCTTTATAGTCTTTGTAGGAAAATTTATCCAGATCAAGTTAATCCTTTACAAGTTACTGCGTTACTTAAATTTTGGTAAGTTATTTTTTAAGTAACTTTATCAATGTACATTACATTACATTTTTGCTGGAAATGAAATATTTGTAGGCGTTCTAATATTGCTTTTCATTTTTAGGTTAGGTGGGCCTGATCCCTTAGATTATATCTCAATGTACGCAAATTCTGGTGTCCCACATGAGAATATCCCGCCACATTGGCACTATATTAGGTAATATATAACATTCAATGCCACAATTACAAATAATTAATTCAATTTGTGGTGTTTTTAGTTTTGGTTTGTCTGATTTGCACGGCGATGGAAGAGTCCATGATGTTACGGGACCTGAAGGACCTTCAGGTTTTGGTTTCGAGTTAAGTTTTAGGTTAAAAAGGGAGCCCGAGGAAACAGCACCACCTACTTGGCCTGCTACCTTGATGCAGTCATTGGCTAAATATGTTTTTCAATCAGGTAAATATTTATTATACTTTTGGAATTTTCGAAGAAGGAAGAAAAACTCCCAAGATGGTTTTGTCCGTACGTCCGTCTATTAGAATGATTCAACTCGAGAACGATGAGAGATATAGTAGAGACAAATGGACAATGGCAATTGATTCAGCATCGTTCAGAACCTCAATAATGATATTAATTTTTGACCTATTTTTACTTTCCCGCTACTTATATCTAAATATACTGTAGTATATAAGGTATAACCTTATATAGAAATTTATTTTTGTAACTTTAAATTTTCGAAAACTCGAAATTGTGGCAAAAATGTTGTCGTTTTTCACTTGTTAATATAATCATTTCTTTTTAGAAATTAAACCAAGACAGGATACCAAATTTACATTATATAAATAACTGGTTTGTAAATACTTGTATTTTTCTCAAAAAAACAAATAAGCTATTTTTGTACTATGCACTTTCTCCTGTATTTGTATACTATGAAAATATGTATTTTCCAAACAAATTCATGGATATCCTCTTGTCGTTGTTTTCAAAATACTACCTGAATGTCAAACCCCAATTTTTATTTTTAAAACCAATTTTTCAGGTATTTGGGTATGGCCGTGTTATCTACCGTATGATTCCTTTTACTGATTTTCATTCAGAAACATTACTTTACTAAATTTTTCATAAATTGTTATGGTTGGTTGTTGGAAATATGCAACTCAGTTCTAATTATATTAAATTGACAGATGCTATATGTGCCCTAATTTTCACCAAAAATCCTAAACCAAGTAACCATATCTTAATTTTTATGATTATAAGACGTAAATCTTTGGATTTCAGGCTGAGCGAAAAAGTATTTTTTAGAAGTAGTAAAAAACTATAAATGCCCAAAGAACTGTAAAACATCCTGTGCACTATTTTAGAAGAATCTCAATATTTTCAATAAATATTTCAACTACCATTAATTGCAAACCTTCTGTATCAATTAATTGACATTTAATTTTAATTGATCAAGGCATTATTATTATTATTATTATTATTAATACTATATATCTTTTCTGTTACATAGGCAACTCGCTATGCGCCGGAGACCACGTTTCCTGGCATTGCGCTTTAGACAACAGTGAATCCAGAATTCAACACATGCTTATGACTACAGATGTTCAATTAAAAACCGCACACACCCCTTTTGGTACTGTAGATTTCGTTCAAATTGTAGGAATTTGCGCTGAGGAGCTAAAAGCCGCGCAACAATGGAATGGCGCTGGAATATTGGACATGATCACCAGAATTCCATCGTAAGTAATAAAAAAATCGATTGGAGGGGGATATATCTATATGCATTTTTTTAAGAGCTGGAGGCCCTTGGCACTTGACCGACATGCGACGTGGTGAGAGTATATTTGAGCTGGACTTGAATGCTCACGAGGAAGTCGAAAGAGGATTCGAGTTAGAGGGTTCAAATTTGAGTGGAGTGAGCGCGAGATGTTCTTGGATCGAGCAGGATTCCTCCAAAATTAATATTGAACAATTGAAAGATGTTAGCGACGACCATAATGATGATTTTAGGATGAAATCGTACTTTCAACAAGGTTAGGAAATTTAAAGGAATAAATTGATTTGGTGGTTTTTAGATAATGTATAAAATCGCTAACAGCGTAAACATGGTGTAAGTAGTAATCAATTAGCATAGATATAAAATTTATGGATGTAAGATGTAAGAAAGTTAGTAACAAAAATTTAAACTTTCTTAGTAAACTATAAAAATTATCTTAGAAGTTTGGAAGATTTTTTTTTGGTGGCGGCCCCCTGTCCATTACTCACACTTGTCAAGTAATACTTATTTATCCTCCTGGTGGTTGCGAACAAGTTGAAATAGTTTTAATTAAAAATTTTTAGAGTGCTGAAATAACGGTATCAGATATCAGGCTTAGGAGAGGGGATATTTTTCAGATTAAAAACATATCTAAATAAATCCGTAAATAAAACTACTTTCCTATTCAAAACAGTCAAGTTATGTACCGAAAATGTTCACTTTAAGTTCATAAAGAGAAACTGCTGTTTGTCGTATAGACTGTTTTAGTAATTTGTTTATTAATTTCATTTTTATTATACTTGGTCTTAGGTATTTTTGTACAAATAGCTTAACTTCAATTTCGTCCATCAAGCTTACCGGAAATTTCAAAATCAGTATATTTAAAAGCTTGATTTGTTACTTGTTTAGCTGTAGAATAAGAAACAATGGCGTCGATTCTGTTGTCAGTTAACTTTCGCCCTCCCCTAATTCGGTTGCAATATAAAGACGCACACCGACGAAAATATTATTTTTTACCTTTAATATTTTTCCTGTATTTTACTGTTTAATCTCGAACTTAAACTACATCTATGATATTTCCAGCATTAGTGACAATCTAAGAGACTCTAAGAGACCATCAAAAAGTTCTTGTCATTGATAATTTTTAGTTTTTAAATGTTACTAGATGTTTGACCATACAAATTTGTATATATATTGTATTTGGTTTATTTCTTCGCCGTCGTAGTTTTTTATATTAAAAGTTTATTATACAGTCCGCTTAATATTTTCTAGAATTAACTATCACAAAATAGTAGCCTACCACAAATCAACATTTACTCATTGTCTAGTGAATCCCAGATTACAAAACGTATGCAGTACGACAACGACAACACAGAGAATTGAAAATCTAAGCTTCGCTTTATAAATCTTCATTAAATTAATATCTAATGCGGTTTATCTATTCGATAAAGAACAAATTGATGACTTCATAAAAAACAGTCCCATGTAGCTTTTACGCTGTTTTCGATTTTATACTTTATTTAATAAGAAACATTTAAACAGATTTTTTTACGCATTTTTAGGTAATAGGTGTGTTACGGAATCGGCGGAATTGATACATATTAAAAAATTAGAAGCGGTCCATTTAGTTTTTAATTTAGAAGCTGGCAGTTTATTACCACTAGCAATAAGGTAAAAAATTATTATTTAAATTTTCTTTTATTTTCGAGAATGGTGAAAACTAAAATTTAATCTTCAATATGTTTTTTATTACTTTCAGAACAACAAAATTATATAGAAGGATATAGTATTGCGATCATGAAATATTGACCATACCCAAATTTTAACGAATCTTTACGTTTTGAGGTCACCTGAATCCATTTATACCATGTTTAGCATGATGTCTGTCTGTGTGTGTGTGTCTGTGTGTGAACACGATATCGTCTAAACGGCTGAACCGATTTAGATGAAATTTTATATACATATTTAGGGTAGCAAGGAGACGACCTGTATAGATTTTGGAGTTAATCGGACAACCGGAAGTGACAGTTGCTATAAGTGATGACGTCATTACTAAACAAGATGGCAACAAAGTTTTAGACATATATTTTTTATACGTTATAGTTTAATTTCGGATGATTAAAATTTTCAAAAAAATTTTTTTTTTAAATTATTAAAATAATGCATTTTATGAAAAATTAGTGGTTTTTCCTCATTGTTTCACCGCTAGAAGACGTGAAAAATATTTATATATAGTCATTTGCGACTTTTTTTTTAGATTTTGAGACAAAATTATGGATTTTTATGAGAAATCAAAATTGTAGTACATAAAATTTTCTACAAATTTTGTCTTTACTTTTTTTTCGAGTTCCGCATATTTTCGCCGCTAGTTTTTATTTTAATTTTTAAGCAATTTTTATCTTTATTAAATTATTATTTTTCAGTTAAAAATATTAGTATTGAAAATTTTAAAAAATACCTTTTGTAATAATTAATTTTATAATTATAATTTTTTAAAAAATTTATTACAAAAATAATCGATTAAACAATTAATTTACTATGAGTGTTCGGAAAGTTGGGTGAAATTACCTCCTCATTTTTTATATTTTAAAATAATTGGGGTTATATTGTGGGATTTTTCAAGAAAAAAATGAGGGGGTAATCCCACCCAACTTTCCGAACACTCCTAGTAAAGTAATTGTTTAATCGATTATTTTAGTTTTTCTGCATCAAAACACATTAATAAAATAAGTTTACAAAAATTAAAAAAAAAATTAATTTTTTCTAAAAATTTTTTTTAACTTTTTATAATTTTGTATAATTTCTACAAGTATTATTTTAAAATTATGAAATATTTCACACATAATGTACTTTTTGATCCCTTTCGGGTGTACTAGTTACTTTTTGCATTTGTTTTACCATTTTCGATAAAACAAAAGGACAACAAAATTTAATTTTTGTTTTATTTTGGTTATAATAATTACAATGTTAAATTCGAAGAGACTAAATTATTTTTTAAATTTAGAGTTTTATATTACCTATCGAATGGTATAAATCCCATTTTAATATCTTTAATATTTTTAAAGTTATTCAATTTTTTTTTAAACTTATATTAAATTTAAAAAAAAAAATGAGGAATTCTACAATTTTTTGAATAAAATTTTGAAAAAAATCACAATTATAGAGTTTTTTACTACAAATTTAAGGGTAATTTTTTAAAATTTTTAATATTAATTTTAACCTTAAAACAAATCAAACCTATTTTTGAATAATTTTAAAATCATTAAATAATTAATATCTCATTCAATTTTATTCAAAATGGGAAACAAACCTTTTTTTAGGTTTTTTGGATCAAAATGTATTAATAAAGAAAGTTTAAAAAACTAAAAAAAAAAAATTTTTTTGTTAAAAATTCATGGGTAAACCACCCATTGAATTTTTTTAACTTTTTTCATTTTTTGCTATAACTATTACAAATACTATGTTAAAATTATGAAATAATTTACACACATAGTACTTTTGGATCCTTTTCGGATATGCTATTTAATTTTTTCATTTATTTTATACTTATTGATAAAACGAAATTACAAAAAATTTTAAAAAAATTCTTAATTTTGTCTATAATAATTACAATTCTAAATTTTAAGAAACTAAAATACATTTTAAATTTAGAGTTTTATTTTATCTTTAGATTAGTGCAAATCCCAGTTCAATAACTTTAATATTGTAGAAGTTATTCAATTTAGTTTAAAATCATAATATAATTTTAAATGTTTCTTTCCAATTTTTAAAAAAAATCACAATTTTTGTAATAAAATTTTGAAAAAAATTATAATAATAAAATTAATTATTACAAATTTAAAGATATTTTTTTAAAATTTTTAATATTAAAATTTAAGTAAAAAATAATAATTTAATCAGGATAAAAATTGCTTAAAAATTAAAATAAAAACTAGCGGCGAAACTATGCGGAACTCGAAAAAAAATTAAAGACAAAATTTGTAGAAAATTTTATATTCTACAATTTTGATTTTTTGTAAATTTTCATAAAAATCCATAATTTTGTCTCAAAATCTAAAAAAAGTCGCAAATGTCTATATACATTATTTTTCACGATCTCAAGCGACGAAACTATGAGGAAATCAAAAAAACGGTAAAAACAAAATGTGTAGAAAATTTTATGTTCTACAACTTTCATATCCTGTAATTTTTCATAAAAATGCATTATTTTGGTTTTTTAAGAAAAATATGAAAAAAAATTACTTTTTGATAAATCTGGCAACAATGGCAAAAGTTTTTGAAAATTTTAATCAGTCGAAATTAGACTATAACGTATAAAAAATATATGTGTAAAACTTTATTGTCATCTTGTTAGGTAATGACGTCATCACTTATAGCAACTGTCACTTCCGGTTGTCCGATTAACTCCAAAATCTATACAGGTCGTCTCCTTGTTACCCTAAATATGTATATAAAATTTCATCTAAATCGGTTCAGCCGTTTAGACGCTATCGTGTTCACACACAGACACACACACACACAGACACACACCCACACACACAGACAGACATCATGCTAAAAATGGTATAAATGAATTCAGGCGACCTCAAAACGTAAAGATCCGTTAAAATCTGGGTATGGTCAAAATATCATGATCGCAATACTTTCCTTCTATACAACTCTGTTGTTCGGAAAGTAAAAACGCTGTGACTACAACGTGTCGCGATTTATTATATTTTAATTTACCTTATTATATTTTAAGTTGTTAATTCGTAATTTCTTTTCCTTAGAATTTTGTCATTAATTTCGGAGAAAAAATTTTTTTTAACTAACAATATAAACCAATCACTATTTTGATTTATTTTTTAAGAAGCTGTAAAATTATTGATATGATAATCAAGTTTGTTAAGGATTTATTTATTATTCGTATTAGTTATTTAAAAAAAAAAAAATCGAATCAGAGTCATTTGGGTGAAAGGCATTAGCATATACCGAACCTTACATAAAGATAATCAAACTTTCAATTTAAAGTAGAGTAGATCGATGGAGACAATTAACATATTTTGTTGTAATAAATCGCGGCACGTTAGCGTGCCTCTAGTCATTGTCAAAGTTATCTTTGAAAATTTTTAAGAACTTATGAAACTTTAATTTACATTTATTAAATGTTTAATATAAATATTTGATTTTCATATCCCTTTTTGTGTGAATATTAATACAATAAATAATTTGAATGAAATTAACATTTTGGTTAACAAAACAAAATTGTTGATATTGGAATAAGAACAATATTGTCATTAAAATATGGCCATAGCGAAAAAGTCCATAATCTATTTAGCAAGAATTATAAGGCAAAATATCAAATTAATAAAATTATTATTTTTCTAGTAATTATTTTCTAGAAAATTGTTTGGCTAGAAAAGACGTGAATTTTTTATTTATTAGATATTAGATTTTTTTTCTATAAACCAAAATTTTTTAGGGGTAGAGTAAAACACGGACGCCATTTCACCTTCAAATCGGTCCTTGGAGAAACCGCTATTACTTTGGTGGCACACTCTGTAACAGGTACTCTGGTAGAAAGCGAATATCCTTTTGTAGCTCAGAGTTCTTGGCTACAAGTCTTAATTTCCGATGATTTGGCTCAAGATATGGCTATCACTTTTCAGGTAAATTAATTTTTAACATACAGGGTGGCTACTTTTTAATAGGGACATAACGATTTTTTGAAACCTAAAATATTCTTTTTGTCGTATAACTACCGTTTACGAGATAGCAATACTGTCCCTATTAAAAAGTAGCCACCCTGTATGTTTATGTTTAACAATTTGAAGACATAATCATTCCTTATAAAAAGCCGGGCTCAAACTACTCGTGTACTTGGCAAATACACAATTATTTGCGTACTTGGCAAGTACAATTTACAAGTACGCGAGCGCGAACATCGTTGTTGCTTCCGCGATTTTTGTTGTGACGAGCTCAATTTTTATTAAAAAAACACAAACAAAACGTCTGTACGCTTCTACTAATTCTTGAAAACTAAATGAATAGTCGCAGTAAAAGCCAATTATTTGTGAATTTCGTCAGAGCGCTTCTACTAGTATAGAACAAATATGTACTTGTCAAGTGTAAGAATAATCGTGATCCCTTTGACTCGGCCCATTTTTACCGACCAGAAATGGAAAACCAACGAGTAACAAATAGTTGTACAAGTAATCCACTGATACGACATGGCAAGTATACGCAAGTAACAATTATTCGCCAAGTACACGAGTCGTTTGAGCCCGGCTTAAATATTTTACAAAACTATAAATTGTAATAGAAAATCCTGTAGAGTGAAAAAAAAGTAGGAAGAAAAACGTTAGCTCTTATTATGGGTAGAGAGTGATTCAAATAGTCAGCAAAAACAAAACACGAAATGTCGCCGTACATGGAAACATATAATATTGTGATACATTTTCCTGATCTACGCAGTCAAGCGAGAAACAATTCTGACAATTAAAAATTTGTCAAAGTACAAATAATATTATAATCAAAGCTTGTCTTGACCTTTAAAAAATTTTAATGGAATTTACAAATTAAACTACGAAGATATTGTTTCGTTCAGTATCCTTGAAAACGTTTCCCGCTAATATTTAAAAAAATGTAAAAATTCACTCCCTTGGCGGTGGAAGGGTTGAAACCGATATTCAACATCACCATCCTAGAAAACGGGGGGGGGGAAATTGTGTGTTCTCTGCAGGGAAACCTCTTGAAGCGCGTTATTACGTCGCCATCGTGTTCAGCATCCTCGAAAACGGGGGAGAAAGGTACTCTTGTTCCGGCTGAAAATATTTCCATGTTCGTCCGATTCACACAAGTATCTGTTAAGCTCCTCATTGAAAAACTTTTTTTACAAATAAAAAATAATGCGTAATTGTAATTTTTTTGTCATAATCTGTTGTTTTTTTTTTTAAATACTCAAAATAGTAAATATTTTTTATCCAAATTATACTAATAATATTTATTTACTAGTATGAGTTCAAAAAGGATAATGAAAGGGCTTATTACTATAGTGTTAGCGAGCTATTTGGAAAGACCGATCAAACTCTAAATGTAATACATTTTTAACATATATATATCTTGAGATCTGATTTTCCATTTGAATTTTTTTTCAACTTTTTATCTGTTTTTAATAAATATTTTTTGTTTAATCATAGGTTTTGGCAAATCCAGAGGCACTGTCTTTGCCGAAAACCTTTTCATGGCCGGAAAAACAACTTTCAATCACCATCGTGGCCGACAAAATATAATTTAAATTTACAAAAGAAAATTAATAATTTATTTAAAAAAGAATTGAGACTGAATCTCTTAATTTAATTGTGCGATTGATTGTTTGTAATAATTTTCCAATTTTGTTTTTAATTTTTTTATAGCACTTGTGATATATATCTATCTACCATTTTGCACCATTATTTTTTTTAAACTCTTCACATATGTTTAAAACAATAGATTGCAGATCGTCCTAAGTTATTATTTTTTATTTTAACATATATGTATACTTCGAAATATTCCTTTTTATTTTTTTTCATTTATTTTTTTTTTGTATTAGTGTTACATGTATATGCCCGCCCCTTATTTGTTTTTTATTTATGATATTTAAATGATGTGCCTTATATTTATATATATATGATATTAAAAAAATGATTTCATTCGTTTTCTTTTACTGTCCCTTATTTTAAGTACCATTTTTTTTAGAAAAACAAGTTCATATACTTTATTAAACGTTTATTAACAACAAATTTAATGTAAAATATCATTTGTATATCTTCTGTCTATGTACCTTCTAGTATCTGGAGCTACACTTCAACCTATGGGGTAGAATATTCAAATGTACCACCTCCCGTATATCTTTAGAGGTGTATTTAAACGAGGAGGTAAAACGTTTATGAGAACATTGTAAAATATTATCCAAATGTATCTCCCGAAAATTAATTTCTAAATTTCACCTCCGCCAAAAAGCTCTCTTTAATTTAAAAATCCTTATTAGAATCGTACTGGGTAAATAACATACAGGTTAAGACCATAATTTAAAATTACCGAAATACAAATAAAGAAGACGAATTTCATCTGTCTTTTGTCAGTTAGAAATAGAAAATTATGTTGAAAATGTTATTTGAAATATACGGGATTAATTTCAACTTCTTGATCCATTAATTGCAAAATAAAACACAATTACACAATAATGAAAATTGGTATATTTCGTGTGATTCACAGACCGTGTATCGCGAATTGTATACCGTGTGATCTCGAGAACAAAGTCACCTACGCGCTATCTAGAAATCATATTTCGTGAAGGCAGACAAACGTATTGCGCAGGTCTGGTAACTTTTACCCATGTCGTTTTAGGCGCGCCCCGGGTGTACACCAACGAGCATTTATGAACGCGTGGAAAAATAACCCTGGTTAAGCCGAAATCATTTATGAACACATTTGGGGCTTGGGGAGCGCCGGGCGTTTATTTATGAACGCACTCCTGGCGTAAACGTCTCCCGGAAGGATATGATTAGGGGCTAGACGTTTCTTATCAAAAGACTAGTTATAGAGTCAGAGTCAAGAATGCGAAAGCATAGTTCTTATTAATTAAAAAATGAATATTGGAATCGTACTGGGAAAATAACATGCTGGTTAAGACCTCAGAGTAAATATATATATAGAGGGCATTCTATCCTTTTTTATTAAGCCAACATCTAGTTAACTTTTGTTGACATCGTCCTCTAGAAATTTCATAAGCGTACTTTCAAGCAGGATAATTTAAAATCATACATTAAATAGTTTACAGTTTGTGAATTGATTTGTATTATTTTTTAGTGTTATAGGTTGTACTAAATATTTTTGTTCTTTTGAACTATTTTAAGTGATTTTCTTGAGAGGTTGTTAACCATGAGAAAGAAATATGAAAAATGTGGTGCTTTTCTCAAGCCATTCTTACACTTCACAAGTAAGTTAGGAAAGTAGTTATATACCATTCACATTTTAAAAAAATATTATTTATTTGATTCCATTATTAAATACGTACATTTAATATAAATTTACAAGATTTGCTGTGTTTTAATGTTAATATTTATCAGTATTACAGAAAATACAACTTTATCGAAATTATATAACTTCTCACGACATATTTAATTCAAATGTGATATATTAATAACATGTAAAATACCCAATTTTAATTTTCTATTTTTTTGCTAAAATAAATAAAAAGTTATAATTCTTCGCGTCGTCACTGTCTAATACATCACGTCAATTTTTATTGTTGATTTCGTCCTCTGCACGTCTCACGTCCCTCGCCCACAAACTTTGCCGAGAGAGAGGGCTAGATGTTGGCTTAAATTTTGTAAATGACATTAGATATACAGGGCATATCTAGTAGTTCCAGGAGAAGACCATAAATACAAATTACAACAAGACTAAAAAAAGAAGAATGTCATCTGTCTTTTGAAGTAGATTGGATAAGAAAAGAAAATATATGATGTTTTTTTCTGCTCCCGAACGTTGAAGTGTGTGTATGTGCGACAACGGTTACACCAATTCAAACCGGAGGCAACTGGTGAATATACTAACATTTAATCTTTTTCCTACTTCTAATACATTTGCGCATATTGTAATAATATTAGAAAGGATTTATTGTAAATTAAGCATAATTTTCTTTTAATTTAAAAAAATGTCTTCTGAATCAGGAGGGCCGGAACCTCCTGACCTTGAAACTATTCAAAAAAATAACGACACCGGTATGGATCTGTCCGACACAGAACCGGAAAAAAGTTTACAAAAAACAACCCAAATGGACAATACAATTGTAAATAATACAAACAATGAAACTATAACGAACAATACGAATGAAAAAATGAATAACCTGACTTATCTCACCAACTCAATAGGCCCATTTATAGTTGTTGTCGAGGGTACAGAAAGGGGACATGTAATAGGGAGATATAATCATCTTAAAATTGCAAAAGATATTTTTCAATTAAATCTAAAAGACATCATTGAAGTCAAAGTAAAAGGCAAGAATAAGCTAGGTGTACAATTTCATTCAGCACAGGCTGCTAATAACTTTGTCAAGCATAACTGTCTAAATAAAAATGAATATAAAGTATATATACCACGTAATTTTGTATCTTGCAAAGGCATAGCTAAAAACGTAAATCCGATTTTTTCTGAATCTGAAATTGCGCAACTATGTGAAAGTCCTTTCAACACCCTAGAAGTTAAAAGACTTAATAGAAAAATAACCAAAGATGACGGAACGGTTGACTACGCCCCCTCAGGGACCGTCTTGATCACTTTTGAAGGTATAATATTGCCAAAAGACATAAAAATTTGTTATCTGTCGATTCCTATAATCCCTTATGTATCTAGAGTCACACAGTGCTACAATTGCCTTGCCTTTGGACACACGAAAAAGCAATGCAAAAGTAAAGAAAAATGCCAAAAATGTGGCCAACAACAAGAAAATTGTAATGAAAACACATGTGTTTTGCGTTGTTTTTTCTGTAAATCCAATGAACATTCAGCAACTGACAAAAAATGTCCAGAATTTATTCGACAAACAGATATTAAACAAACAATGTGTTATGAGAACGTCTCATATTATGAAGCCAATTTAATGCATCGAAAAAATTACATAAACGATAAACCCGACTACACAAAAAAATCCTTCCCCCATCAACGCAATGAATTCCCCCCATTACAAACAAAATTCAGCCAATCAGATAATCAAATCCATATTAGTCAAAGAAGGTCAGTTATTAATAACAATATCCTAAAAGCCAAAAGAACCTATTCAAGTGCAACCAATTCCATCCCTCAAAAAAAAACCAATATTAGCGTATTTCAAAACAATCAGAATAATCTTCTCATCTCACCAAATGGTAGACAAAAAGACCTTTTTGGCAACGGACGACTCCTTTCAAAAACAAGCCCAAATCAAGAACCTGGCCCAAGTAGCATAAACATAAAAAAAAATTCTACCAAAAATTCAGAAGAATCAAAAAATTACTTGAACACAGTTGAACAATATTACCAATTCTTTCTTTCGACCCCATCCAATCAAAAATTCCAAATTAGAGATATGATCAATACATATTTTGAGCTGACCAAGTCTCATTCTGACTTGGAAAGCGCAGATGAATACTAAAAAAAAAAAAAAAAAAAAAAAAAAAAAAAAAAAAAAAAAAAAAAAAAAAAAAACTTCGTCACTTAACCTTAACTACTCAATAAATATATAAATATAATTATGTCCAAAATAAATCTTAAAATAACGCAATGGAACATTCGAAGCATAAATTCCAATTATAGCAACCTCATAACACTAATAAGAGATGAAGATCCAGATGTAATTTTCCTAAATGAAACTTTTCTCAAGCCACATCATAACTTCTCAATCAAACACTATGACTCTATCCGAAATGATGTAGAACAGGGCACCAGCATAGCCACATTAATTAAAAAGGAAATTAAATACAATGTTATAAACTGTAATGATAAAATACAAAATAAAAAATTCAGATTCATAATAATAAAAATTGATAACACCAATCTCATCAACATCTACTCTCATCCCACAAATAATATCTCACTCAATTCCTTAAATAAAATGCTTGATTCTTTAACTGGAGAAATAATATTAATGGGGGACTTTAATGCACATCATATCTCCTTTGGAAGTGAGATTTGCAATGTGAATGGCAACCGGGTAATAAACTTCCTTGATGAAAAAAATCTAATCCTAATGAATGATGGTACTCCCACCAGACTAACCCCACCTGGAGAAAGACGCAGTGCCGTTGATCTCACCCTTGTTTCGGACTCAATCTCCCCCTTGTGTAATTGGTATGTATATGATGATTACGGGTTCAGTGATCATCTACCTATCATCCTGCTCATACGAAACTACCCCTTTGTTAAGTACAGGCAACCCATTAACAAAATTAGAAATTTAAAATATGCTAATTGGACATTATACTCTGAGAAAGTCAGTCAATTAATCACAAACAGTATACCTAACTACAACAATCTTGTAAATATTATTGAAGAGGCAGCAGAAGTCTCAATCCCATACAAATCTAATATTATTAAAAAAAAAATTGGGTGTATCTGGTGGGACCATGAATGTTCTGAAAAAATCATAGAAAGAAAACAAGCTCATCTAAAATTTAAACAAAATTTTAACATAGAAAATTACATATTTTTAAAAAAAACAATAGCCTTGACTAGAAAATTTTTAAAACAAAAAAAAAAAGACAAATTTCGCGCGTTTTGCGAAACACTTAATAGAAACTCTGATATAAGCAAAGTATGGACAACAGTTAAAAAATTTCATAAGAACAACTCTATAAACAATAAAAAATTTCCCAATAGCAATGTATGCAATGAAATTTTAGCATCCCTTTCCATATGTCAAATTGATCCTAACTTTAAAATCATCCCTTCCAACAATCCCCCAAAGCCATTCAGCATTGGGGAACTGAAAAACAGCATGAATAAAAAAAAAGACACGGCTCCAGGAATTGACAATATTCCATACTCCATGATAAAAAATTTACCTAAAGAAGCATTGGATGTTCTAATAAAAATATACAACAATGCCCTGTCAAAATTAGAACTCCCTGAATCGTGGAAAACACAAATTATCCTTCCCTTCTTGAAACCTATGCGGAATAAAGACCTGGCAGATAGCTACAGAGCCATAGCACTATCACCTTGCATAGGGAAAATATTTGAACAACTAATAAAAAATAGACTTGAATGGATAACAGAAAATAAAAAAACGTTTAATTGTTACCAAACAGGGTTCAGAAAAGGGATGGGAATTGAGAATAACCTTGCAATGTTAATTTCGTACATCCAAGCCGCGTTTTCGGAAAATAAACAGGTTTGTGCAGTATTCCTTGATATCAAGGCAGCCTATGATCAAGTAAATATCTCCCTATTATATGACAAAATGATTAAACTGAAATTACCTACAGAATTAACAAATTCCGTCTTCTCTATAATCAACAATAGAAAAATCTTCATCAAGGATGAAGACGGAAATTTAATTGGACCAGCATATACCTCACAAGGTCTGCCCCAAGGTTCACCTCTGAGCCCACTCCTTTTCAATACTTACGTACAATCAATATATGATCTAATCCCAGAACATGCCATACTTCTTTCCTATGCTGACGATCTGTCTTTATTGATCTCATGTCTTAATCCTATTCAAGCGACCAGATCAATCAACCTTATCCTATCAGACATACATGATTGGTTCATTAAACACAATTTTGAAATTTCTGTTAATAAAAGCGAAGCTATTTGGTTTTCAAAATGTAAAAAGGTTAACAATCACCCCCCAATTATGATCAACAAACAAATAATCCCTTACAAACAAGAAATCAAATATTTAGGGCTAACTATCACGGAAAACCTCAATTGGAACCCTCACATTGATAAAATCAAAAGCAAAGCAATAAAAGGAATCAATGTCATGCGATCATTCTGTAGAGTCTGGTGGGGAGCCGACCCTTCATCCCTTCTCCTGGCCTACTATGGTCTAGTCAGATCACATCTGGACTTTGGCAGCATATTCATTAAACCCTCTAATAAACAGACCTTAAAAAAATTGGACGTTGTACAATTCCAAGCATTAAGAACTATATTAGGATGTATGAAATCTACGCCCACCAATGTATTATTAGCAGAAACAGCAGAAATGTCCCTTGAATTCAGGAGAAAATGGCTAGCAACGAAGTTCCTCACAAAAATTTACACTTACAAAAACCATCCGTTAATATTAGTTCTAGAAAATATTAGAAAACTTTGCAAATATAACCAGGGATACTGGAGGGGTAAAGAGTGCCCATATCTAGTGGAAGCTCTAAATTATATTGAGCCTTACAAAAATCACTTACACATTAATGACATACTACCATGTTTTTCTATCGAGTACGAGACACTTTTTGAAACGATCCCAATAATTAATTTAAACATTAAAAAAAATAGTATATGTCAAAATACTTTGTTTAAAGTAGAAACCCACCCGTTGGTAAATAAATATCTCTTTGCATTCACGGATGCGTCAAAGAGCGGCAGTAACATCAATGACACACAGTGCGGCTTCGGCGTCTACATCCCCAAAGTAGAATACTCATTCTCATCTAAATTACCACCTCATATCAATATATGTACAGCTGAAATCATTGCCTTAAACAAAGGTGCGTCTGTCTGTTGGCAGAGGGACATGGTGAATTGCATCCTTTTTAGTGATTCAAAAAGTGCAATTGATAAAATAAATCAAATTGGTATTAATTCAAAAGATGATTATAACTCTTTAATAACCAAACAACTACTCATAACGGTAAATAAGAGCAACAACTACAAATTGGCCTGGATACCTGGACACACAGGAATCAAAGAAAATGAATATGTAGATAAGTTAGCTAACATAGGTCGTTCCCTAAAAATACCCGCTGACATTAAAATGGACAAATCAGATTTACAAACTATTTTAAAAAAACAAATTACTGAAAAACATAAAGCCTACTGGAAATCTACAACACATAATAAGGGAAAATGGTATGCAGAGATTCAATCCTCATTCCCTAACAAACCATGGTTCGGTCAAATAGCATTTACTGACAGAAGACATCTCACAAATATTATCAGAATGAGAACGGGTCATGGTATATACGCCTCACATCTATATCGTTTAAAACTAAAAGACCACCCCACATGTGAATGTGGTCAACTTGAAGATCTGGATCACATTTTCCTTTATTGCCCAATCAACAAAAGCAAAAATTGGGATCTAATATCAGAGTTAAAAAAAACAGGTGCAGACACATCAAATTTAATTAAGATTTTGCAAAACATAAATTTCGAACAAAGTAAACTCATCAATAAATTCCTTGCCATAAATAAAATTAATATATAAAGAGTGTATATAAAATTATTACAATATGTATCAAAACTCCTATAACCAAAAGAAGACATAACCTTCTCTTTCTCTCCTATCAAACTCGAATGTTATTCTATGCCACAGCATACCCCCACTTAGCAGTGCAACTCCCATGTTAAAAGTAGGGATACAATCTTTACCGCCACGGGCGATCGGCCGCTCAACTAATATCAGAGTGGCGGTAATTTCAAATATTTATATTTTAAAAATACTTTTTTTATTTATTAACTGGAACGCTAATTTCATTTTGATAACTAAACAAGGTCAAATTAATGTTAATACATTTAATTTGCATATGTTTAGGTATCTAAATAAAATTAGTGGTCCAGTTAACAATTATGTCCATTTTTTTAATGTATATTTAGGAAAAGAATATATAAATAAATAATAATGCTTTATTCAACAAAGAAACTTACATTTACAAAAAAACAAATTCAAACACAAGTAAATAATTAATAAGAGACAATATCAAAATGGGAATAATAGTTAAAATAGTTTATAGTAAATAGTAGTTGTTAATGTATATATTATTTTTTCTTAATATAATAGTGAGTGAGGGTTGGATAAATAAATAAAATATGAAAATGAGTTGGAAAGTTGGAACAGAATAAAAAAATTAAAATTAGCAGTTTCCTTATTTGTAATATAAACATATGAGAAATTTGAATATAAAAAAAATGTAGTAAATGATACTAAACATAGCATAAAAATGAAATTTGCTAATATTTATAGGACTAAAGGAGAAACTGTTAATTTTGATTGATACAATTAAAAAAATTATAACAGGGTTCATAGAATAAAATTTATAAAGGAGAATGATAAAATGAATTTAAAAAAATATAACAATAAAATTTATATAATAAAATAACAAAACTAGAAAAAAAAGTAATAACAGAATTGACAATAACTTTACCAATAAATAACAATTAAATTAAAGTAATAAAAAGGATGAAAAATAAGGTAATAGAAAGGAAGATAATGCAGAAAGAAATAAAGAAATATAAAACATTAGTAAGAAAATAGATAAAAATATAGACAAGAATTTATGAAAAATAAAAGAAATAAAACAAAACAATGATAGGAAGAATAGTAGAAGTTGAGAAATTGCAAGATGAAAAATTTAATATACTTCAAAGAAAAGAGTATAATTTACAGAAAGTAAAAGAAACAGAGAAAGTAAAGTTAGACATAAAATAGAAATACCAGAAATAATTGCAATACAGAATATTAAAACTATTGAACAATTAAATAATTATTTGAAAAGAATAGAAATGATCATAACAGAACAATACAATATCTACAAAATATTAGGGAAAATAATAGCTGATTAATAGACAAAATCAGAGAAAAAATAATAATGAATATAATAATAATTTTGATCAATTTTATCTTATCTGATTGAATTGTTCATATTGCTATCACACCATGCACAAAATCCTCGGCCAGCTATTTTCTCTGCTTTTGGTGTATGATATTGTCGCCTTGTAACTTGTGTACTTTTCAGAATGTTCTTCTTTGCACAAACACCTACAAATAAACGATACAATTAAACTCTAGTTTATTATCTACAAAAAGCAAGTACATGTTTTATAAAACATATATTATAATAGTAAAATACCTTACATTTAATATAATATTGATTAAGTACTCATTAATTGAGTGCAACTTACTTTTGGATACAACAATACACTACATTTTTTCTATATCTGCTTGGTTATCGATATGGTCCTCAATTTCTAGATTATCCTCCATATTTTCTACAGCTGGCGAGTTCTGTTCTTCAGTGAGCGTATTATTTAACCGATAGTGTTTGGATGTGGATGGCTGGTATAAATCTATAAATAATAGAATTGTAACACAACTAAAAATATTGTTTTATTGTTATACATTACCATCAATGTCATCTAAATTCATTTTTGTTGGGGTTTCCTCCTAACTAACCAACACAAACAATAAAATTATGTGGAATCGATTCGAAAAAGCTTTAAGCACACTCAAATAAATTTAATACAACAACGCACAACTTGTAAACAAAAACATTAAAAATTAAAATGGCCGTTTCACTATTACGTCTCCCATCCTTCTCTCCCCAAGTATATACTCTCTGAAAACTAAACAGACACCTTCAGCGTCCCCACTTCTCTAATTTTCAATTTGTTCTTTCGTTCCCCACTTCTCTGATTTTTAATGTTACGGTCGGTTTAGTAGTTGGACAAAAATTGTCTCAAGCAGCTTAGCCAACTATTATCAACGAATCAATACCAACTGTGATTCGATGCCAGCGCCACAGGCGATCGGCCGGGGCGTAACACTATGCTCGTTTGCCCTATACCAGTTGCACTGCTAAGTGGGAGTATGTTGTGATTCTATGCTATCTATTTTCTAAACTCTAACTAACTAACATTTTCTATCATGTTGCCTAAGTAATATCGCAATCACACAGTATATGAAGCGTAACGTACAAAAAGAAGAAAATTTTTTTTTTTTTGGTTAGAATCCAACTCAGGTATTGCATCATTGCCTCGAGCAAGACTAAATGCAATACCAACAAATGTGCTGGCAGATGCACTAGCTTGCAAGCCATCAAACAAGAGAAGAAGAAGAAGAAGAAAATATATTTTATGAAGCGTATAGAAAAAAAGCAACCCAAATTGAAATGGAGATGAAAGAAGAATATTTGATAGAAGTTAAATCTGAGCCTTTAGCACTTTCTGATGCACAACTTCGGAAATTTGAAGAAGCCTATCGTTTGACTCTTCTGGAAGATAATTGTCAAACTCAGGAAACAGACTTATCGCTTGTAAAAAAAGAACTTGAATTAAAGCAAGACTGTTCTTTCACAAATTTAATAGAAGTTAAATCTGAACCATTATCAATCTCTGAAATTGAAATCCAGAAAGTTGAAGAAATTTATCATTTCATTACCGAAGAAGGTAATGGTCAAAAACGTGAATGTAATATTCTAGATATCAAAAAAGATGTATCTAATTTAAAAACTAAAAATATTATTTTCGGGAAAGATCGCTGTATTCGAAAACATTCAAAAAATATTTTTAAGAAAAGTAAAACGAAGTATGTATGTCCAATTTGTCAAAAAGGTAAGTGCTTTTTATTTCTTAAAAATAGTTATTAAAAATTGTTAAATTTCTAGCTTTCACCTCTTCAAATTCAAGAGTGAAACATTTTAATGAGCACTTCAAAAAATGCTCCATAACTTGTGCTTTTTGCGGAAAACAATCCATTGGAAAATTTCAATTTTGGATTCATTATGCAGTTCATTTTGTAAAAAATAAATGTAAAAACTTGTACAATATTTTAGAGACTAAATTTACCCCAAGAAAACCATTTCAATGTGAAATTTGTTCAAAACAATTTACAGTTAGTTTGAAATTAAATAAACACTTAAAAATTCACACTAACAAAGATTTATCCAGAAAAGGTAATTTTGCAAACGATTTAAATGTTCTTAGTAATAAGAAACTTTACAAATGTGAAATTTGTTTTGAACGATTTATTCGGAGATGTCATTTAAAAAGTCATTTAGAAATTCACACTGGAAAGAAATCTTTTAAATGTGAAATTTGTTTTAAACAATATAATCGGAATAGTAGTTTGAAAATACATTTAAAAATTCACACTGGAGAAAAATCTTTTAAATGTGAAATTTGCTTCAAACAATTTACTTATAAAAGTTCTTTGAAATCTCATGAAGATGTTTATTTAACCGAAACTAGTTGCCTTAAAAAAAAAAAAAATTTTTTAATAAATGTTATTGTGGTACATGATTTTGGGGTTTTCATCTATGATTTGAGAATATAAGTTTAAATAAGGGTTTTGCAATAAGTAATTTGAATAGTTAAGAAATGATATTTTATTTGTAGCCCATGTCAATCTTTTGTCAATAGGTAGTAAGTATGGGTTTGTTGTAGAAGGCGAAATAATCAATTAACCAGGAATTTGCGAGACGCCAGCAATCCATTTTAATTTGCGACAAGTAGTTCACCATAAACTCTTTTTGAAATTTTGTCATTGACGTTGACCGCTTCTTTTTTCCATATGTTGTATTTATTTATATAAACAATAAATAATCGAATGGATGAAATCTCAGAGTAAATATATATAGAGAGGGCATTCTATCCTTTTTTATTAAGCCAACATCTAGTTAACTTTTGTTGACATCGTCCTCTAGAGATTCCATAAGCGTACTTTCAAGCAGGATAATTTAAAATCCTACATTAAATAGTTTATTTTTTAAATATTTTTGTAAACATTTTGAACTATTTTAAGTGATTTTCTTGAGAGGTTGTTAACCATGAGAAAGAAATGTGAAAAATGTGGTGCTTTTCTCAAGCCATTAGATAATCAATCTTACACTTCACAAGTAAGTTAGGAAAGTAGTTTTTGAATAATTTAAAATATAATATAAGTTGATAAGATTTGATAATTTTTTATTTTGCTTCCTTTCTTTTTTATGTTATATACCTACCATTCACATTATTTATGTTATTCGCATTTAGGTACTCCTTACTGTAACAAGGTTTTAGGAGCAATAAACAATATTATTTATTTGATTTCATTATTAAATACGTACATTTAATATAAATTTACAAGCATTTGCTATGTTTTAATGTTAATATTTATCAGTATTACAGAAATTACAACTTTATCGAAATTATATAACTTCTCACGACATATTTAATTCAAATGTGATATATTAATAAAATGTAAAATACCCAATTTTAATTTTCTATTTTTTTGCTAAAATAAATAAAAAGTTATAATTCTTCGCGTCGCCACTGTCTAATACATCACGTCAATTTTTATTGTCGATTTCGTCCTCTGCACGAGATTTTTCTGCGCGTCTCACGTCCCTCGCCCTCAAACTTTGCCGAGAGAGAGGGCTAGATGTTGGCTTAAATTTTGTAAATGACATTGGATATACAGGGCATATCTAGTAGTTCTTTTATCTGAGGATGAAATCGATGGAATCACTTAAGCCTTTTTCGATTTAGTGGTCCTGATCGCGGTTGCTGTCAAAATCAGGACCAGTCGTTTTCGATTTAGAAAGCGTGACGTCATATACCAACCGCAACCGCTCGCAACATGGACCAGCCTTTTACAGTGGTTGCAAGAGTTGGTATATACTTATCTTTATCGCACAATAATGTCATCTTTTTTTTGTTGTAAATATAGGAGACGAAATACTGGGATCGCATAAAATAGGTATTTGTGTTTATTGAAAATTATGCTAACATCTGAAAAATATTGTTGAGCGTACAATTAGAAAAATAAATAACTAGGTCTAGGTACCTATTATTAGTTTACGAGAAAACTTCAGTGTATTTTGTAATGTGGAATTAATATATTATATAATAAAAATTCCTAATCTATATTTTTTACTTCAATAATTGGTTATTTTTTATAAATTAAAATATAAATCAAAACACATACTTTCAAAATAAATGTTTATTTAAACGTTATAAAATATGCCCTATTAATTATAATTAAAAATAACATTTAAAATTCAGATTTGAATAATTTATTATTTCCTTAACTGCATTATGTATTTATTGAAACTTATTAAAATTTCAGATTTCTAATTCCTCCTTTATTGCATTTAGATACTGTAATGTGCATTAAAATCCCAAATGTATGTTCACTACTAATTCTGGCCTAGCTTAATTAAGTATTGTATTTTCTATGCTGGATCTTCAATCTGCCTGTGTCCCTAAAAATATACATAAATTTTCATTGAATTAAACAATTAATGAAGTGCAGATTACCTTGCGACTGTCTGCAGGGATATGCAGAGTTACCTACTAGGTTAAAAAATATTTTCTTGCGATCAAATTGTATTACTTGTTTGTATAGTAAAATATTTTAATGCCTAAAAACAAAAATAATTAAAAAATGTCATATATAGTAATAATAATATAGTTTATTTTTGACAATTGCATACATATCTTAAATTTTAACATCCTGTAAAGGCGTCTACATAAACAATGAAAGGAAATAAATATTCCATTGAAACCAAAAAGGTTGTGCATGGACTAGAAATTGGTTTTTTTTAAGTTGATGACGGTATGCGACTACTTCTATAGATAATGATATTATAATATGTACAGAGAAGGAAATTATATGTTAATGGAAAAAAAAGAAAGGGAAGGTATTTTAGTTATTAATTTCAATCAAATAATGAGTTTGAGTTCTACCTAGTCTTGGTTTGATTTGTCGAGGATTACAAAGAATATACAGGAACTTAAGAGATCTATATAAAGTGGCAGACTTATTGATTAGGTATAATGCAATAAAATATAATTGATCCTCCACTTTTCTTAAATAAATTTAATATTGCTCACCCTGGAAATCAATTACCTTTTCAAAAATTATTAAAACCACACTAGTTAATAATAACAACTTAGCTATTGTTTTATAAACATTTTAATTATACATATACAAAATCATTATTTGGTTAAAAATTAAGTACTTACGAATTCAATTAGTTGTATGACCAATATTTAATAACTATTTAGTTAAATTTTACAATTCAGAAACATAAACATCTTATAATAATCTTGTAACCTAAAATTATATAAAAATAAAAAAGTAAACACTACCACGTGCTAACAAATGTCAACCAAACTTTGCAACCCAACTCATTCGATTTAAAATCTTAAGTGACGTCACAAATACGTCACAAATAGCAACCGCTGTCAAATTTAAACAGGACCGCTGTCATTTATCTGTCAACCGCAACCGCTCGCGCAGTCTAAATCGAAAAAGGCTTTAGAAAGCACAGATTGAATGACATTCAATTGACATTTCATAAACCTTAACCCTACTTTTTCTTCTTTTTATTATTAATTTGAACTACTTATTCGATTTAAAATTTAGCGCATATGTTAATTTTATTTTTACAGAATTACAATTTATGTTAAAATTATAAAATTTAACACCCGTTGAAAATAAACATACTAGTTATAGAATAACCACTAAACACTTCAAATTGGAAGTGGGTGAAATGCGGATATTTTGGAAATCCACGCGTGTAAAATCGGGCATTTTGGTGATATGTTATTGGCGACACTGCGGTCTCATGACGTGACAGTTGACATATAATCTAACCTAACTTTTGTACGTTCTTTGAAATTGCATTATTTTATTGAAAATATGGATTTTAATATTGATACTACAGAAGATACTGACAATATAGGTATATTTTAATATTATTGCTATTGCTAAAATAATTGAGTTTTTCTTTTAGATAATGTTGAGTTCTACATAGATTCTATCCCTAGTTCCGACAAAAACGACTCTGAAACTGAAAGAAATCTACTTCTAGAAGATATATTTAAAGATTTCGACCATATATTAGAAAAACGTCTTAAACCCAATAAGAAAATCACTCTAAAAAACTCTTTACTAACCAAAGTATTAGGAGATTTAGGAGTAAATGTAGATGGGACATTAAAAAGCAGAAAAACAAAATCTAGTAATAAATTATTACATGAACATGAACGAAAAAATGTAAAAAAGGCATTAGAAAAATCAGTTATAAAACCAGAATTTGAAAAGCTAAATGTCGTACCACCTATAGAGATTTCTGAGAAAAAATTAAAACGGGAAAGAAAAGTAAGCTATTATTATAAACTAATTTTATATAAATTTTTATGTTGAAAAATTAAAATTTTAGAAACAGAGAGAGTTGACTAAAGGAAAAAAATGGTATGGATTGCCAGCCACAGAAATAACAGAAGAGATAAAAAAAGATTTAGAGATTCTTCAAATGAGATCGGTCTTGGATCCGAAACGTTTTTATAAAAAGAATGACTTGAAAGTGTTACCAAAATATTTCCAGGTAACTAAACAATTTTCTTATATATTTCCATTTAGTTAATTATAATTTTAGATTGGTACAGTGGTGGATTCCCCTCTAGATTTTTATAATAACCGTATACCCAAAAAACAGCGCAAGAAAACTTTGGTAGACGAGCTTTTAGCCGATGCGGAATTTAATAAATATAATAAGAGAAAGTACAAGGAAATTATCGAAGAAAAACAAAAAACGCATTACAAAGCTTGGAGGCAGGCTAAAAAATTAAAGAAAAATAAATAATTTTTTGTTTTCATTTTAAGAAAGAGCGCTAATTCTAATTTGGATAAATCCATGTTGTTGCTTTTTTAGCATTTTCTTGATGTTCTTGAAGTACGGAGTGTTTTTACAAATTATAATTTTTTCAATACACTATTAAAAAAAAAATATTAATTTTATTAAAAATATATAAAGTTCAATCACCATGTATATCATTTAATCGTTAAAAATATTTAAAATCCTCCTGTAACTAGAATCGAGGCTCCAGTTATATACGAACTCTTATCGGAAGCTAAAAATGCAATAGCTTCAGCGATTTCTAAAAAAAAAAAAAAAAATACAGAAAATTTATTGTGTTTTTCTAAAACTATTTAAAATTTATATACCTTCTGGTTCCCCAAACCTTCCCATTGGAATTAATCCCATAAACTTCTCCTGGACTTTTTCTGGAACATTCTCGATCATTTTGGTTTTAATCATACCCGGAAAAATCGTATTGACCCTAATACCCATTTTTCCAAATTCTTTCGATGCCGTTTTTGTAAGAAGTTCAACTCCTGCTTTGCTAGCACTATAGTTGCTTTGTCCAATGTTGCCATATTTACCAACAATGCTCGATATGTTGATTATGGATGCATTAGTTATTCCATGTTGAATAATTGAATTGGCGAAAGTTTGCATTATCAAGAATGTTCCCTAGAGAGATATTTTAATTATTATAATTTACAGAATGTATTATACGCAATTTTTTATAAATAAAATTTGATTTATTGAGAGAATTCACCAAATCCAATAGATTTTTATATAGATTATATTCTCTGCGCACCATCTTTTATCGATCATTTCTCTAGATGATTCTTTATTATACGGATTAAGGTATTTGAATCAGTCTATAAAAAACTGTTATACCCTGCTATGGTAGTGACTAAGAAAACAAATATCTATATTCAGGTAATATTTTATTTATTCTGAAGTAAAGGCTTACGGGACTTTTTCTCCTTCAAAATTTCCATTAAATCAAAGTTAAGCCAATTTTAACTCTTATATTAATAGATACATATACTTACTTTCAAATTAATATTCATAACTTGATCGAAATCTTCCTCGGACAATTTTAATAAAAAATTATCCCTTGTAATTCCAGCACAATTGACAATAATACTCGGGGGCTTCGAATATTTTTCTAGAGTTCTTTTCAAAGCATTAGATACACTCTTAGTTTGGCCTACGTCTAATTCGATCCCGAGATGAATATTATTTGAATTATGGATAACGTTTAATGTTTCTTCGATATTTTTGGTAATTTTATCAGCTACTATAACCGAGGCCCCTTCTCTGGACAATATTTTACAAGTAGCTCTTCCTATACCTTGGCCACCACCTAAAAAAATTAGGTTAGGATAAATGTTATTCACGCAAGGATGTTTATTATTATTATTATATATATATTGACACTACGATATCTTATAACAAAGAAATATTTAAAATAATTTTTGACCTGTTATAAATGCCAACCTTCCTGTTAGAGACATTTTTCATAAAACGAACTTTGGACTTGTTAAAAACACTTTTTCTCAGATTTTGTAACCTTATATAATACAACGAGTGGCATCTTAACCAAAGAAGACCCATCGACGAGTAAAGCACCATCAATAATTTGTTCTGATTGATTTGTTTGTGGAGATGATATTGTTTTCCCAGCCATTATTGCACAAAACAGTACGAAATTTTTAAAACTACCGCTCTTTCAATATGGCGGCCGCGCCTGCGCTTGTCACACGATGAAATGGCCGTCTCATTGTCACGAGGCGATCAATCCAGCAGCCGGATTCTCTTTGCTTTATTCATTTTTAGTGGTAGTTAAAATTATTATTACTATAAGTTATAATTTACTATCAAATATTTACAAATTATTTTCAGGTTAAGCAATGGGTTTTATTTATTTTTTTGACAAAATATTTAATCTTTGCAGCGCAATTTTATTTTTCTTTTAGGAAATCGTCATTTTCGTAACAAAACTGAAAAAATATCCCAATGTGTCTCTGTATATCTAATGTCATTTACAAAATTTAAGCCAACATCTAGCCCTCTCTCTCGGCAAAGTTTGTTGGCGAGGGACGTGAGACGCGCAGAAAAATCTCGTGCTGCGGACGAAATCAACAATAAAAATTGACGTGAAGTATTAGACAGTGGCGTCGCGAAGAATTATAACTTTTTATTTATTATAGCAAAAAATAGAAAATTAAAATTGGGTATTTTACATGTTATTAATATATCACATTTGAATTAAATATGTCGTGAGAAGTTATATAATTTCGATAAAGTTGTATTTTCTTTAATACTGATAAATATATTAACATTAAAACATAGCAAATGCTTGATGTACGTATTTAATAATGGAATCAAATAAATAATATTTTTTATTGTTTCTAAAACCTTGTTTACAGTAAGGAGTAAATGCGAATAACATAAAAAAATGTGAATGGTATATATAACTACTTTCCTAACTTACTTGTGAAGTGTAAGATTGATTATCTAATGGCTTGAGAAAAGCACCACATTTTTCACATTTCTTTCTCATGGTTAGCAACCTCTCAAGAAAATCACTTAAAATAGTTCAAAATGTTTACAAAAATATTTAGTACAACCGTTGTCTGAATATACAGACAACGGTACAACCTATAACACTAAAAAATAATACAAATCAATTCACAAACTGTAAACTATTTAATGTATGATTTTAAATTATCCTGCTTGAAAGTACGCTTATGGAATCTCTAGAGGACGATGTCAACAAAAGTTAACTAGATGTTGGCTTAATAAAAAAGGATAGAATGCCCTCTCTATATATATTTACTCTGAGGATCGCACCAGATATAATTGCCGAACGCACCTACATTGTAAAACGTCAATTATTTGAAGTTTGAAGTTTATTTTAAAAAAGTCTTTCAGCTAAACGGTTTCGTCTCGTCTCGTTTTTAATTTTGTGCTTATTAGTATAATATGGAGGTAAAGTACATTTTTTTTGTCATTTCTTTTCTTTATATTTTTGTTTTTTTAGGGCGTAGTAATTAAAGAAGATGAAGGTTTGTTTGAAGTTGATAAAAAATTTATAATTCATATGAGTTTTCTTAAATCATTAAGTGAAAATATTAATTTACCACAATTGCAATCTATAAAGTCCACATTAAGTATTTATATAAGTCTGCAAAAAGTTTTGTAGCTTGTATAGAAACCATTTGAAAATGATTGATAGAACAAATTTTATAACTCCTCTGTAGGCAAACCGAAATATTACATATTACATCATATATAAATAAATAAATAAAACGTTTAGCATTATTTGTTCCAAATTAAAATCTTTGGTTTTTTTTCTCAAGTTTTTTGTGATGATCATACTAAAATATATAGTGAACATTTAGATAAGAACCGCGGTATCAATATTTACTTTTTTTCTGCTTATCCTTTGCCATAAAAACTGTCCTATCATGCATTTTCAAATTAAACTATAAAAGCAGATTTTAATAATGTAAATTTAACACACTAGTGGAATCGTATCTTTTTTACAGAATCAATGAAAAATAATGAATTAGATCTTAGTGAAGTGATGTTCTTGGATGAAACATTAATTTGGTTACAGAAAAATTTTAAATTTGATAGTAACGAATTGAAAGAATTAGTTTTGAAGTCTCTGTGTGAAAAATTGGTTAAAATAAGAATAAGAAAAAAAGGTGAAAGTGAAATACGTTTAAAAGATATAGATATCGAAACAATAAATGAGTATAAATCACTTGAGATACATAGAAAAAAATTTGAAGAATATCGTAAATGGTTTTTTGGAATTCATTCGAAAAAAAAGGAGACATCAATTTTATTTGGATTTCTTTATATGGACCTAACCTACGGTTTATTAATGATTAATGATCTTTTTCATAACATGCTAGTTATTCTTACTAATAATGATACGAACGTTGAATTTACTGAAAGTTGTTACGTAATAATGGAAGATTATAAAATTTTTACAGAGATTTTTAATAACAGCGAAATACCAAATTTAGAATATTTGTTAGTTGATTTCAAAGATATTATTATTGTACATACCTTGGAAAGGAAAAAATGTTTATTTGGTAAAATTCCTCCAAATCAAAAATTTGCTTTTGCTGAAGAATTTATACTACATAAAAAAAGTACGGTAAGTATATATATATATATACATGTTTTTAAAAACTTTTTTTAATTAAAACCGTTTTCGAGTTATTTTACTCAATTTCTTTGATTTATTTATTTATTTTTTTCGATTTTTACATTTTCTTCCATGTTTTTGGATTTTTTCCGAATTCCTCAATAGTTTTTTGATTTTTTCTAATTTTTAATGGAATTATTCGATTTCTTTTTTAAAATCGCTCCAGTTTTTTCGATTTTTTTCAATTCTTTTCAGTTTTTCCAATTTTTTCCTTTTTTCCCATTTTTTTTCCAATTTTTTAAAATTTTTCCATTTTTTCCTAATTTTTTTTTTATTTTTCCCATTTTCCCTGGATTTTTATTCACCATTTTTTTTTTTAATTTCGTGACTTTCCGGTTTTACTTGATATCTTGCAATTTTTTTTTTTCGATTTTTCCATTTTTTTCCGATTTCTTGGATTTTTTCCGAGTTCTTCAAATTTTTTTTGATTTTTTCTGAAATTATTCAATTTCGTTTTGAAATTTCTGGATTTTTTCATTTTTTTTCCTTTTTATTCCAATTTCTTCCGTTTGTTTATCAATTTCAGCCAAATTTCCCGATTTTTCATATATATTTTCTTTTCTTCTTTTTTTTATATTTTGCATTTATTTTTCATTATTTTTCTTTGTTTTTGTCCATTTTCTTTCCTATTCTACCCTGTTTGACCCTATTTGGCCTAATTTTCCCTATTTCACTTTATATTATCCTATTTTTTTGTTGTTGTTGTAGAGGAGGCACTCGAGAATTGTTAATTTGGTACTAGTAAAATCTTATATTTTATAGACAGACAAACGGACGGACGGACGGACATTGTAAAGTCAATAAGTACCTTTGCTTTGTTTTGCTACTTAATAAAATTGTTTATATTTGGAAAAGTATTAATTGAAGGTCTAACTATTAAAATTAAAAATCATTATTTTAAGAATCCAACTAACGATTTTTTTTTCTAATTTTCCCATTTTTTTTCCCCAAATTCTCCTATTTTTCTCTATTTTATTTATGTATTCCTTTTTTTCTTTAATTTATTCCTATTATTTTATGGGTTTTTTCTTGTTATTTTGGTTGTTTTTTTTTTCTGTTTTTCTGATTTTTCATATTTTTTTTAATTCATTTTTCCAATTTTTTACTGTTATTTTTTTCTTCTATTTTTCTCTTTGCCTATTAATATATATTGATTTCAGATCTGTCTAAGAGCCGATAATACAACAGAAACTTATTTAGAAACTGGAAATAAGTCCGGGCAGAAAGTATTCTTAATATTAGGATCAGCTTATACAGAAATAATTTTACATTCGAAAGTAGGATTTGAGTATAGAATATTTTACAATAATATTTTGTAAGTATTTTTTCTTTAATATCTCTAAGATAATTTATTCTAATTTCTATTTTAAGAAAAAAAGAAAACATTAGGATTCTTAAATCAGCCGGAAATTTTGAACAATTCAGATTATTCGAAACCAAAGCTTATATCCAAGAATTGGGTAATGCGTTTGTTTATGATATTAATAAAATATTACCAATTAATGATTATAAGAAATACGCAAATTCCGGTTCAGTATCATTCGAAGCAGTTTTGGACAGTCGATGGTTTGTAGAAAATAAATATCCTGAATTTGCCAAAAGCAACAAATTATATGGATTTTCCACTCCAGGTAAAATACTTTTTATTTATTTGATGGTCTCTTTCGTTATATATATTTTGAGTTTTATTTTTATTTTGTTGTATGTATAACGTTGATTACGAATTTTTTGATTTATTTCATGAATTTTTGTTATTCTTTGTTTTGTTCAGGGTTGGCAAATATCATGATATTTATATAAATATAATATCGGATATATCACTTGATATATATCGGCCAACCCTGGTTTTGTTTTTCATGTTTGACACTTGCTCTTATTTGAGTTTATATATAATAGACTATCAATCTTTTATATTTATGTATATGCATGTATTATTTTCGTCAGTTTGTCTTTGTTTAAATTTTTGTTACTGCTATTTCACATTGGTCTGTTTTTCTCTGTAGATTATCAATGTTTTACTTTTCGGCGATTTTAAAACCTTTAAAATAACAGTTTTTCCTTTACAAATTATAAATTTGCGATTTATTTATTTATTTATTTTTTCTTCTTTTTTTTAGGTTCAGAAGTTCATGTGGTATCATTCTTGGGAGATTCTAAGATTACTATGTATCTATCGTCTTGGATAAATCGATTAATGCCTTTTGGACTTATCCCAGAAATGCGTGTGATTATAAGGAATGTCGTATCTAAATATACATTTATACAAACTACAATATTCACTTATATCGATATTATTGGATACGAACCTAAAGTTCCATTCCAGACTGTTAATTTGTAACTATTTTAATGTTTATTTTTACCATTAGTAATTTTTAAAATTTTAGATATTTACATCATGAGTATGATTGGGGTACAAGTTATTATTTAAGTAAGGGTAACGACATTCCGACTGGTGTTATAATATGGTCTCGTATTTGTGAATTAACCATAACCGATGTAAAAATGACCAACCGGTGTAAAATTTGTAGAATTATGATAGAAGCTGCAGGACCTTGTAAGGATTGTGGTAGCCAAGAACGTGACACGAAATTTAATTTAATGTAAGTTTACATTTATATTCTTTTATATATGTTTAATTTTTTTTTTTTTTTAATTCAGTATCGAAACGGTGTAAATATTTTATTAAATAATTGAAAAAAAAAAAACCAAACTTAAAAGTTGATGATTTTTAACTGAAATTTTTTAAAACTTCTCATAAGTTTTATTAGAAATATTAGAAATTTTGGTATATAAGATGATAAATTAAATTTTTGTAAGTAGCTTGATTGGATTAAGATATTAGCACTTTTGGTAATATTTAAGTATCACTATCTTATTCTATTTTTAGCGATTGATTCAATTTGTTTAACTTTATTATTAGTTCTTTATTATGATTATGAAGAATAATTTTACCTATTTTGATTGGATTTAATTTTTCCTTTGAATCCTTTTTTTTTTCATTCGTTTTTTCCTTGGTTGTATTGTCTTAGTTATTATATTCATATATGATTTTTACTTACAATTTTTGGCTTGTGTATATTTTCATTTTGATTACTATTTTCTTCGTCATTTTTACCACGATTTGAATAATCCTGTATTGCTGAGTCCTCATCCATATTTAATCCTAGGGGATTTGTAATACATGGGAAAAGTGTTTTTTCTTGTATGTACACATTGTCAGGGGGTTCGGCGTCGCTGTTGTCACTCATTTACCGTATTTTTCAATTTTTTACTTTCCCGGACCAATCAAAGGGAAAGTAAGGTGAACGAGCAAAAAAAAAATCGAGATATCCATTTTGAGGTCCCCCAAGAAGATTGAAACAACCATTTCCAGCGTATGGTCTGTCTGTGTGTAATCTTCCACGATAACTGCCGAACCGTTTGACCAATCAAGCTGAAATTTGGTATGCAGGTTAGGTGTGTGCCTAGAATGCGACCATTAGTTTTTGGTTTAAATCGGTACAGTAGAAGGTCCTTAAGACCGACATTGATTAAATGCACATATAACAATTTTTTACTTTTTTTAAATTATAAGGACAAACAATACACTTTAGTGCAAAATATTGTAGTACAAAATTTTAGAGCATAAAATTCCCTATAACTTTTGTTTTAAACTTTTTCCAGAATTTCCAATAGTTCCGCCACTAGAGGGCGCGTAAAAAATGTGCATGTATGTTTTCTGCAGTTTTTCTTGATTTTGAGGACAAACAATACATTTTAGTGCTAAATTTGCTGGTGCATAGTGGTAAAGCATCAAATTTTCTTTAACTTTTATACTTTTTATCGAATTCCTCATAGTTTCGCCGCTAGATGGCGAGAAAAATACACATTTAGGATTTTCCATTTTTTTAAAATTAAAGGTAAATTATGCTCTTTAGTGCAAAATGTTTCAGTGCAAAGTTGTAAAGCATAAAATTTTCTACAACTATTTTATGAAAATTTTTCCCGAATTCCCAATAGTTTTCACACATGATTTTACGAGATCATAACTGTAGCATGCGCATGCGCAGCTTATATCATTATCAACATTGAAATATCAATCATCATCGGCTCGCTATTTTCAATGTGTTCCACAAATTAATGTAATGCTCAGTATTTTGTAATTAAAATAATCCTATTCTCTACGGTCGAGCCGGAAAAGTTCTGGGGTGACACAGCCGATTTTTTTTATAGCACTTGGCTATTTTACCTAATAAGTTTTTACCGGTTTTCTATTCGAATGACAGTCGCTATATACGTTTGCACTCTTATCTGTACAGAAAAGCTAAACCTGAACTCATTTTTTTTGTTTAAAATAATTTTTAATAATTTCTGATTGTAGATTTGTTGTAATTGAAAAAAAAAAATCTTTTTGTGTGTTTTAGTATGTATTCTAAAGACTTGTATGGTAAAAGCAAAATAATTGCTACAGATATAAATGTCCTAAAATTTGTATTGGATTTGCCGGACAAATTATTTTATACATGTTTAGAGAATTTTATCAATACTGGAGAATTTAGTTTTAACTCGTTCGAATCGGATTCAAGTCAACATGAACATATTGTAAGTTTTCCAAAAAAATAATTTGTAAATTTATTAACAAATCTCAAAACCAAACATAAAAAATTACTATAATATATAATATAATTAATAGAATTTTTTATTTGGATTTAATATAAAACTTTTTTTAGAAAAACTCCGATTCCCGTTGGATCTTTGTTCAGTCTTTTATTAATGGCATTTAATAAAAATCTAGATAATAATCTTGAAATAAAGCAACACATGCTTATGACTACAGATGTTCAATTAAAAACCGCACACACCCCTTTTGGTACTGTAGATTTCGTTCAAATTGTAGGAATTTGCGCTGAGGAGCTAAAAGCCGCGCAACAATGGAATGGCGCTGGAATATTGGACATGATCACCAGAATTCCATCGTAAGTAATAAAAAAATCGATTGGAGTGGGATATATCTATATGCATTTTTTTAAGAGCTGGAGGCCCTTGGCACTTGACCGACATGCGACGTGGTGAGAGTATATTTGAGCTGGACTTGAATGCTCACGAGGAAGTCGAAAGAGGATTCGAGTTAGAGGGTTCAAATTTGAGTGGAGTGAGCGCGAGATGTTCTTGGATCGAGCAGGATTCCTCCAAAATTAATATTGAGCAATTGAAAGATGTTAGCGACGACCATAATGATGATTTTAGGATGAAATCGTACTTTCAACAAGGTTAGGAAATTTAAAGGAATAAATTGATTTGGTGGTTTTTAGATAATGTATAAAATCGCTAACAGCGTAAACATGGTGTAAGTAGTAATCAATTAGCATAGATATAAAATTTATGGATGTAAGATGTAAGAAAGTTTGTAACAAAAATTTAAACTTTCTTAGTAAACTATAAAAATTATCTTAGAAGTTTGGAAGATTTTTTTTTGGTGGCGGCCCCCTGTCCATTACTCACACTTGTCAAGTAATACTTATTTATCCTCCTGGTGGTAGCGAACAAGTTGAAATAATTTTAATTAAAAATTTTTAGAGTGCTGAAATAACGGTATCAGATATCAGGCTTAGGAGAGGGGATATTTTTCAGATTAAAAACATATCTAAATAAATCCGTAAATAAAACTACTTTCCTATTCAAAACAGTCAAGTTATGTACCGAAAATGTTCACTTTAAGTTCATAAAGAGAAACTGCTGTTTGTCGTATAGACTGTTTTAGTAATTTGTTTATTAATTTCATTTTTATTATACTTGGTCTTAGGTATTTTTGTACAAATGGCTTAACTTCAATTTCGTCCATCAAGCTTACCGGAAATTTCAAAATCAGTATATTTAAAAGCTTGATTTGTTACTTGTTTAGCTGTAGAATAAGAAACAATGGCGTCGATTCTGTTGTCAGTTAACTTTCGCCCTCCCCTAATTCGGTTGCAATATAAAGACACACACCGACGAAAATATTATTTTTTCTTTAATATTTTTCCTGTATTTTACTGTTTAATCTCGAACTTAAACTACATCTATGATATTTCCAGCATTAGTGACAATCTAAGAGACTCTAGACCATCAAAAAGTTCTTGTCAATTGATAATTTTTAGTTTTTAAATGTTACTAGATGTTTGACCATACAAATTTGTATATATATTGTATTTGGTTTATTTCTTCGCCGTCGTAGTTTTTTATATTAAAAGTTTATTATACAGTCCGCTTAATATTTTCTAGAATTAACTATCACAAAATAGTAGCCTACCACAAATCAACATTTACTCATTGTCTAGTGAATCCCAGATTACAAAACGTATGCAGTACGACAACGACAACACAGAGAATTGAAAATCTAAGCTTCGCTTTATAAATCTTCATTAAATTAATATCTAATGCGGTTTATCTATTCGATAAAGAACAAATTGATGACTTCATAAAAAACAGTCCCATGTAGCTTTTACGCTGTTTTCGATTTTATACTTTATTTAATAAGAAACATTTAAACAAATTTTTTTACGCATTTTTAGGTAATAGGTGTGTTACGGAATCGGCGGAATTGATACATATTAAAAAATTAGAAGCGGTCCATTTAGTTTTTAATTTAGAAGCTGGCAGTTTATTACCACTAGCAATAAGGTAAAAAATTATTATTTAAATTTTCTTTTATTTTCGAGAATGGTGAAAACTAAAATTTAATCTTCAATATGTTTTTTATTACTTTCAGAACAACAAAATTATATAGAAGGATAGTATTGCGATCATGAAATATTGACCATGCTCAAATTTTAACGAATCTTTACGTTTTGAGGTCACCTGAATCCATTTATACCATGTTTAGCATGATGTCTGTCTGTGTATGTGTGTGTGTGTGTGTGTGTCTGTGTGTGAACACGATAGCGTCTAAACGGCTGAACCGATTTAGATGAAATTTTATATACATATTTAGGGTAACAAGGAGACGACCTGTATAGATTTTGGAGTTAATCGGACAACCGGAAGTGACAGTTGCTATAAGTGATGACGTCGTCATTACTAAACAAGATGGCAACAAAGTTTTACACATATATTTTTTATACGTTATAGTTTAATTTCGGATGATTAAATTTTTCAAAAAAAATTTTTTTTTAAACTATTAAAATAATGCATTTTATGAAAAATTAGTGGTTTTTCCTCATTGTTTCACCGCTAGAAGACGTGAAAAATATTTATATATAGTCATTTGCGACTTTTTTTTTAGATTTTGAGACAAAATTATGGATTTTTATGAGAAATCAAAATTGTAGTACATAAAATTTTCTACAAATTTTGTCTTTACTTTTTTTTCGAGTTCCGCATATTTTCGCCGCTAGTTTTTATTTTAATTTTTAAGCAATTTTTATCTTTATTAAATTATTATTTTTCAGTTAAAAATATTAATATTGAAAATTTTAAAAAATACCTTTTGTAATAATTAATTTTATAATTATAATTTTTAAAAAATTTTATTACAAAAATAATCGATTAAACAATTAATTTACTATGAGTGTTCGGAAAGTTGGGTGAAATTACCTCCTCATTTTTTATATTTTAAAATAATTGGGGTTATATTGTGGGATTTTTCAAGAAAAAAACGCTGTGACTACAACGTGTCGCGATTTATTATATTTTAATTTACCTTATTATATTTTAAGTTGTTAATTCGTAATTTCTTTTCCTTAGAATTTTGTCATTAATTTCGGAGAAAAATTTTTTTTTAACTAACAATATAAACCAATCACTATTTTGATTTATTTTTTAAGAAGCTGTAAAATTATTGATATGATAATCAAGTTTGTTAAGGATTTATTTATTATTCGTATTAGTTATTTAAAAAAAAAAAAAAATCGAATCAGAGTCATTTGGGTGAAAGGCATTAGCATATACCGAACCTTACATAAAGATAATCAAACTTTCAATTTAAAGTAGAGTAGATCGATGGAGACAATTAACATATTTTGTTGTAATAAATCGCGGCACGTTAGCGTGCCTCTAGTCATTGTCAAAGTTATCTTTGAAAATTTTTAAGAACTTATGAAACTTTAATTTACATTTATTAAATGTTTAATATAAATATTTGATTTTCATATCCCTTTTTGTGTGAATATTAATACAATAAATAATTTGAATGAAATTAACATTTTGGTTAACAAAACAAAATTGTTAATATTGGAATAAGAACAATATTGTCATTAAAATATGGCCATAGCGAAAAAGTCCATAATCTATTTAGCAAGAATTAAGGCAAAATATCAAATTAATAAAATTATTATTTTTCTAGTAATTATTTTCTAGAAAATTGTTTGGCTAGAAACGACGTGAATTTTTTATTTATTAGATATTAGATTTTTTTTCTATAAACCAAAATTTTTTAGGGGTAGAGTAAAACACGGACGCCATTTCACCTTCAAATCGGTCCTTGGAGAAACCGCTATTACTTTGGTGGCACACTCTGTAACAGGTACTCTGGTAGAAAGCGAATATCCTTTTGTAGCTCAGAGTTCTTGGCTACAAGTCTTAATTTCCGATGATTTGGCTCAAGATATGGCTATCACTTTTCAGGTAAATTAATTTTTAACATACAGGGTGGCTACTTTTTAATAGGGACAATATATTGCTATCTCGTAAACGGTAAACGCTAAAAAGACGCTTTAATGGTGAAAAATGTGCGAAATATAAAAATAGACATAACGATTTCTTGAAACCTAAAATATTCTTTTTGTCGTATAACTATCGTTTACGAGATAGCAATACTGTCCCTATTAAAAAGTAGCCACCCTGTATGTTTATGTTTAACAATTTGAAGACATAATCATTCCTTATAAAAAGCCGGGCTCAAACTACTCGTGTACTTGGCAAATACACAATTATTTGCGTACTTGGCAAATACACAATTATTTGCGTACTTGGCAAGTACAATTTACAAGTACGCGAGCGCGAACATCGTTGTTGCTTCCGCGACTTTTGTTGTGACGAGCTCAATTTTTATTAAAAAAACACAAACAAAACGTCTGTACGCTTCTACTAATTCTTGAAAACTAAATGAATAGTCGCAGTAAAAGCCAATTATTTGTGAATTTCGTCAGAGCGCTTCTACTAGTATAGAACAAATATGTACTTGTCAAGTGTAAGAATAATCGTGATCCCTTTGACTCGGCCCATTTTTACTGACCAGAAATGGAAAACCAACGAGTAACAAATAGTTGTACAAGTAATCCACTGATACGACATGGCAAGTATACGCAAGTAACAATTATTCGCCAAGTACACGAGTCGTTTGAGCCCGGCTTAAATATTTTACAAAACTAAATAGTAAATATTTTTTATCCAAATTATACTAATAATATTTATTTACTAGTATGAGTTCAAAAAGGATAATGAAAGGGCTTATTACTATAGTGCTAGCGAGCTATTTGGAAAGACCGATCAAACTCTAAATGTAATACATTTTTAACATATATATATCTTGAGATCTGATTTTCCATTTGAATTTTTTTTCAACTTTTTATCTGTTTTTAATAAATATTTTTTGTTTAATCATAGGTTTTGGCAAATCCAGAGGCACTGTCTTTGCCGAAAACCTTTTCATGGCCGGAAAAACAACTTTTAATCACCATCGTGGCCGACAAAATATAATTTAAATTTACAAAAGAAAATTAATAATTTATTTAAAAAAGAATTGAGACTCTGTCAGTAGATAGAACGTCCTTTAACTTTAACGGTTCTGTAACTAACGACAATGACGTTTAGATTGTGACAATTGTACAAGAAATCAAATCGTTAAATTTTATTCTAAACGTCATCGCCTTTAGTTATTGAATCTTTAAAGTTAAAGGACGTTCTATCTACTGACAGTGAATCTCTTAATTTAATTGTGCGATTGATTGTTTGTAATAATTTTCCAATTTTGTTTTTAATTTTTTTATAGCACCATTATTTTTTTTAAACTCTTCACATATGTTTAAAACAATAGATTGCAGATCGTCCTAAGTTATTATTTTTTATTTTAACATATATGTATACTTCGAAATATTCCTTTTTATTTTTTTTCATTTATTTTTTTTTTTTGTATTAGTGTTACATGTATATGCCCCTTATTTGTTTTTTATTTATGATATTTAAATGATGTGCCTTATATTTATATATATGATATTAAAAAAATGATTTCATTCGTTTTCTTTTACTGTCCCTTTTTAAGTACCATTTTTTTTAGAAAAACAAGTTCATATACTTTATTAAACGTTTAATTAACAACAAATTTAATGTAAAATATCATTTGTATATCTTCTGTCTATGTACCTTCTAGTATCTCTGGAGCTACACTTCAACCTATGGGGTAGAATATTCAAATGTACCACCTCCCGTATATCTTTAGAGGTGTATTTAAACGAGGAGGTAAAACGTTTATGAGAACATTGTAAAATATTATCCAAATGTATCTCCCGAAAATTAATTTCTAAATTTCACCTCCGCCAAAAAGCTCTCTTTAATTTAAAAATCCTTATTAGAATCGTACTGGGTAAATAACATACAGGTTAAGACCATAATCTAAAATTACCGAAATACAAATAAAGAAGACGAATTTCATCTGTCTTTTGTCAGTTAAAAATAGAAAATTATGTTGAAAATGTTATTTGAAATATACGGGATTAATTTCAACTTCTTGATCCATTAATTGCAAAATAAAACACAATTACACAATAATGAAAATTGGTATATTTCGTGTGATTCACAGACCGTGTATCGCGAATTGTATACCGTGTGATCTCGAGAACAAAGTCACCTACGCGCTATCTAGAAATCATATTTCGTGAAGGCAGAAAAACGTATTGCGCAGGTCTGGTAACTTTTACCAATGTCGTTTTAGGCGCGCCCCGGGTGTACACCAACGAGCATTTATGAACGCGTGGAAAAATAACCCTGGTTAAGCCGAAATCATTTATGAACACATTTGGGGCTTGGGGAGCGCCGGGCGTTTATTTATGAACGCACTCCTGGCGTAAACGTCTCCCGGAAGGATATGATTAGGGGCTAGACGTTTCTTATCAAAAGACTAGTTATAGAGTCAGAGTCAAGAATGCGAAAGCATAGTTCTTATTAATTAAAAAATGAATATTGGAATCGTACTGGGAAAATAACATGCTGGTTAAGACCTCAGAGTAAATATATATATATATAGAGGGCATTCTATCCTTTTTTATTAAGCCAACATCTAGTTAACTTTTGTTGACATCGTCCTCTAGAAATTTCATAAGCGTACTTTCAAGCAGGATAATTTAAAATCATACATTAAATAGTTTACAGTTTGTGAATTGATTTGTATTATTTTTTAGTGTTATAGGTTGTACTAAATATTTTTGTTAACATTTTGAACTATTTTAAGTGATTTTCTTGAGAGGTTGTTAACCATGAGAAAGAAATATGAAAAATGTGGTGCTTTTCTCAAGCCATTCTTACACTTCACAAGTAAGTTAGGAAAGTAGTTATATACCATTCACATTTTAAAAAAATATTATTTATTTGATTCCATTATTAAATACGTACATTTAATATAAATTTACAAGATTTGCTGTGTTTTAATGTTAATATTTATCAGTATTACAGAAAATACAACTTTATCGAAATTATATAACTTCTCACGACATATTTAATTCAAATGTGATATATTAATAACATGTAAAATACCCAATTTTAATTTTCTATTTTTTTGCTAAAATAAATAAAAAGTTATAATTCTTCGCGTCGTCACTGTCTAATACATCACGTCAATTTTTATTGTTGATTTCGTCCTCTGCACGTCTCACGTCCCTCGCCCACAAACTTTGCCGAGAGAGAGGGCTAGATGTTGGCTTAAATTTTGTAAATGACATTAGATATACAGGGCATATCTAGTAGTTCCAGGAGAAGACCATAAATACAAATTACAACAAGACTAAAAAAAGAAGAATGTCATCTGTCTTTTGAAGTAGATTGGATAAGAAAAGAAAATATATTTTATGAAGCGTATAGAAAAAAAGCAACCCAAATTGAAATGGAGATGAAAGAAGAATATTTGATAGAAGTTAAATCTGAGCCTTTAGCACTTTCTGATGCACAACTTCGGAAATTTGAAGAAGCCTATCGTTTGACTCTTCTGGAAGATAATTGTCAAACTCAGGAAACAGACTTATCGCTTGTAAAAAAAGAACTTGAATTAAAGCAAGACTGTTCTTTCACAAATTTAATAGAAGTTAAATATGAACCATTATCAATCTCTGAAATTGAAATCCAGAAAGTTGAAGAAATTTATCATTTCATTACCGAAGAAGGTAATGGTCAAAAACGTGAATGTAATATTCTAGATATCAAAAAAGATGTATCTAATTTAAAAACTAAAAATATTATTTTCGGGAAAGATCGCTGTATTCGAAAACATTCAAAAAAGATTTTTAAGAAAAGTAAAACGAAGTATGTATGTCCAATTTGTCAAAAAGGTAAGTGCTTTTTATTTCTTAAAAATAGTTATTAAAAATTGTTAAATTTCTAGCTTTCACCTCTTCAAATTCAAGAGTGAAACATTTTAATGAGCACTTCAAAAAATGCTCCATAACTTGTGCTTTTTGCGGAAAACAATCCATTGGAAAATTTCAATTTTGGATTCATTATGCAGTTCATTTTGTAAAAAATAAATGTAAAAACTTGTACAATATTTTAGAGACTAAATTTACCCCAAGAAAACCATTTCAATGTGAAATTTGTTCAAAACAATTTACAGTTAGTTTGAAATTAAATAAACACTTAAAAATTCACACTAACAAAGATTTATCCAGAAAAGGTAATTTTGCAAACGATTTAAATGTTCTTAGTAATAAGAAACTTTACAAATGTGAAATTTGCTTTAAACGATTTATTCGGAGATGTCATTTAAAAAGTCATTTAGAAATTCACACTGGAAAGAAATCTTTTAAATGTGAAATTTGTTTTAAACAATATAATCGGAATAGTAGTTTGAAAATACATTTAAAAATTCACACTGGAGAAAAATCTTTTAAATGTGAAATTTGCTTCAAACTATTTACTTATAAAAGTTCTTTGAAATCTCATTTAAAAATTCACAATGGAGAAAAATCATTCAAATGTGAAATTTGTTTTAAACAATTTAAACGGAATAGTAATTTGAAAAGTCATTTAAACGTTCATACTGGACTGAAGAAAGATTTTAAATGTGCAATTTGCTTTAAACAATTTACTTATAAAACTTCTTTGAAATTCCATTTAAAAATTCACAATGGAGAGAAATGTTATAAATGTGAAATTTGTTTTAAACAATTTAATCAGCTTAGTAATTTGAAATATCATTTAAAAGTTCACAATGGAGAGAAATCTTTTAAATGTGAAATTTGCCTCAAACAATTTACTTATAAAAGTTCTTTGAAATCCCATTTAAAAATTCACACTGGAGAGAAATCTTTTAAATGTGAAATTTGTTTTAAACAATTTATTCAGCTTTGTAATTTGAAACTTCATTTAAAAATTCACACTGGAGAAAAATCTTTTAAATGTGAAATTTGTTTTAAACAATTTAATCAGAAAAGTCATTTAAAAAGTCATTTAGCAATTCACACTGGAGAGAAATCTTTTAAATGCGAAATTTGTTTTAAACAATTTATTCGGAGAAGTCATTTAAAATATCATTTAGAAAATCATACCGGAGAGAAATCTTTTAAATGTGAAATTTGTTTTAAACAATTTGTTCACCTTAGCAGTTTGAAAGATCATTTAAATGTCCACACTGGAGAGAAATCTTTTAAATGTGAAATTTGTTATAAACAGTTTATTCGGAGAAATCATTTAAAATGTCATTTAAAAATTCATACTTGAGGGAAATATTTGCGAAATTTGTTTTAAACAGTTTTCAAACGGAATAGTTATTTGAAAAGTCAGTTAAACGACATTCATATTATACCTATTGAAGAAAGATTTTAAATGTAAAATTTGTCTTAAACGGTTTACATTACTTATAAAAATTATTTGATTTAAAAATTCACAATGTAGAGAAATCTTTTAAATTTAAAATTTCTCTATATAATAAGTGTATACAGTGTTAAATTAATATTACCTATTGTACTATTTTGTTTATTACAATTATCGACCTTTTTGTTGTTAGTAGTTGTCAGTTTTGATGATGGAAAATGTAGTAAACGAAAATATAAAAGAATAATGTAATGTTAAAAATAATAAAAGAGTTGAAGTAAAATAGAGAGTTGCATTTTATACAGAATACGCACAAGCATTATATGACAACAGGGCTCGCTTTTCCTCTGCTTAAAATTAACTCGTTTATTATTATTATTATCATCGATAAACATAATTCCACACTATAAAAAATCAATATTCATCCGTCATAATTTTCGTTAATCATGCCTTATTTTTTACTTTCATGTTACAAATGTTCTGGTTAAAATTAATAAAAAAAAATTAAAAGGAGATGTGGGACTTGAACCCCGGACCCACTGGATTTAATATAAAACTTTTTTTAGAAAAACTCGAATCCCGTTGGATCTTTGTTCAGCCTTTTATTAATGTCATTTAATAAAAATCTAGATAATAATCTTGAAATAAAGTGCAGCAAATTTTATGACAAAGCAGAAGCTGTTGGTCAGTATCCACTTTGGTTTTATTTAGATTCTAGGTAAGTTACACATTAATAAATTCGATTTATTTATTTATTTATTGTTTATGTATATATTTATTTTTTTTAATATGTATTGTTTTTATAATAAACACGAGAATTTTATTTTATTGCATGGAAACTTCGAAGGTGATCACTAATTTGTTGAATTAAATTTATATTGTGTTGTGTGTTGTGATTTTTATTATAGTTTGTAAAATAAATTTGAAGATATTTTATGTCTAAGAACCATTCAATTATTTGCGGAACTGAGACTGAATAATTAAATAAATATGTTACTATATTTTGATTGTGATGGAGCTTTTTTACGCTCATATATTTATTACACATTTTAAACAAAGTTTACACATTTAAATCAAATTTATTTGACCTATAACAATACGATACCAATATTACTTTTTTTACCAAAACTAAAGTGTTTAATTTAAAGATAATTATTGTAATAGCCTTCAAACATATTCGAAATTTTTAAAACTGGTAGAGATGTAGTTTAAGGGGTGTACAGATTCCAAAAACGTGAATTATGTCTCACATATTATATACCTCTGACAAAACATACTAAAACTGCAAAAGTTGCCGACAAGGATAATTTATCATTCTTTATATTTAGACGCACTTATTGTAGAAAATTAGTAATTTGTAAAAATAAATTGGTAAAACGGACTTGAGTTTCATCGATTGTTAATTGGAACAGTCCGTAGATTATATTTGGGATTGTTTTGTATCGAATAGATCAATTTTTTTCTTATCGATCAACCGAATATCGAATTTTATCGAGCAAATTCGGTACAGGAAAAAAAGTGGTCAAGTTCAACTTCTACAAGGATTCCTATCATGATTTATACATATTTTGGGGGAATTAGATCAACATTTTTTTTTCAATTCTACGAGAAAATACAATCTTTGGAGCGGACAGTGAATATAGCTGATGACCCAGACTTTTATCTCGTATATAGTTGGAATGCTGCAAGTCGTTTGATTACTGTAAATGCAATTTATGACTCATCAGTTGACGATTTAATCGCGACGATTACACAATTTGACTTAATAGTATATTGTTTAACGTGCAAGGAATGATAGTTATTTCCCACGCGAGTATGAAGTTTGCAGCATGATCCGCAGGCGAATGCTGCAAATCATACGAGTGGGAAATTAGCATTCCATGCGAGTTAAACACTATACTTTTTCTACGGCTGTAATAGATAATAGCGAAATTATTTAACAAATAACATGAATTTCAAATTTAACGTCATTCAAAATTTCTATTTAGGTACAATTAAAATATCAATTACACTTAGTATAAATGAGAAGTCTTGAAAAATGATTTGTAGGACTTTTCATATTTTTCCTTAGATAATTCTGGAATTAAACTTAAACATGCCTGATTTTAAACGTTTAGCTATATAAATATACGAAAATAGAACTGTCATTACTTGAAATTGACATTTTATGAAAGACCTGATTTATTGAAATAATTACACAATGAATTATTGTGTTATCAGATACGGAAATGAAATTATGGAGACATACAATGTACCTCATTGATCTATCAAGAACAGTTAAGAGCAGTTTTGTATTATAGCCGTAGAAAAAAATATTTTTATCACTGAGAAATACGTATTAACAGATTTAGTTTTTACGTGGGGATACTCAATTTTCATTTGATCATAACTTTAAAAATATAAAAGATATAAAAATGAAATTTATGCCATTCGATTAGTTTTATAAAACTCTAATAGCCGGTAGATAGAACGATCTTTAAATATTTAAAGAACCGTTAGCGCGCTACTGAGTCGTTAAAACCAACATTGGGTAGATGGACCGCTCACTAAGCTAATTTTAAAGGTCTCTTAAAGACCCGTTAGACATTACCGTCTACATGTAAATTTCATTTGTTTTGTCGCAATAAAATAAATATGGTGGATATCTGTCAAATTACATTTTTAAAGTTAAAAATATTTTAAACTAAAAATAATATATTTTTTTAATTAATTTTATTATTGTTTTTATTGCATTATTTATCATATACTGCACTTTTTATACTATATTTCCATAGTTTCTACCTTTCGTGCTCTCACTAACTAACGACCCAATAAATTTAAAGACTCGTTAAATTGTTGTCGGGTAGACAGAAACAATTTATTTCTCTCGTTAACTAAATAGTCAATAGCAGCGCAAGCAATCGGGCAACAACGCTTTTTCGGATCTGAACTGGAGTGAAGTGAAGTTGTTCTTTATTGACAGTGACATTCCGCCGTTCGCGCAAAATTATATGTTTGGTTATATATGTGTCTCTGTATGTGATTTCTAAAATGGAAAGTCAAAAAGTGAAAAGATCTCGTGGGGCTAATTATACCTCAATTGAAAAGGAGAATCTGCTTAACATTATTATAAAGTAAGGATTACAATCGTTTTGTAGAAAACATAGTTTTAATAATTTTTTTTTAACCTATACCATTTGTATACCGCATCTTTTCAATTTCCTTAAATGTTTCCTGTGGCTCCTTATCCCAAATTTACCTTTTTTTGTAGATATAAACAGATAATTGAGGACAAAAAAACAGACGGGAGAACTGTTATGTTGAAAAAAAAGTGCTGGCAACAAATTGTTCAGTTGTACAATGCTTTGGCCACGTCTGGGCCGAGAACTATCGACCAGCTGAAGATGTTATATGATCAGCTAAAACGTTCCCTTAGAAAGCAACTGGCTGAAGAAAACGTAAGTTAATCTCAATTTTAACATATTTATATTTAAATTAAACTGTTTGTTTTAGAAGACAAAATATATTGAAAGGGGAGAAAGTATGGAGGTAGAAATTGAGGAAGCCCAAAGAAAGCAGCGTGTAGATAAGGTTTGTACAATTATTTATCAACTAATGAATTAGATAAGTATGTAGATATACATAATCGCAATGAATTAAATCAGTTATTGTTAAAAGATACTAAAGACGATTTTTCACAATGTGCACTTTATTTGCAAAAGGAGATTTTGGATTTGAATATATTAAGTAACCAAGAATCTTGTTTATCTATAATTAATATCATACAAGGTATGTCTTAATATAAAAGCCAAACAAATTAGTACGGTAATATTATTTTGTATATAATAACAATGACTGATTAAATTATATTTAGTTGAATTAAAACTGTTGCTTTAGCTAAACTCTTATATAAATAAAGAAGTACATTAAGTAATTGCACTATGAAATTATTTAAAATTCAAATAGTATTCTGGTTAAATTCAATACCACTTTAATTATATATTTTTTTTAAGAAGTGTAGATCAATGATACAATATTTAATTTATTTTCACTATTTAGTAAATTAAGGTCTTTTAGGCATATAGTAAATGAAAATGATGTATATGTAACATTGAAATTGTGTGAAAATTGTTCTAAAATATGTAATCAGAAAAACACGTATGATATTTTAATGATTTATAAAAAATGATGTTAAATAATTACATTTTTATTTTACTTCTAGTTAGTCAAAACAACCTTTAAAAATGATTTCATGTAATTTTGAAATGAAATTTAATTTAAGTTCATATCTGTTGCAATGTTTTGTAGGTACTCTTTTTATTGTTGATTAATCTTATATATATATAATATTTCCTCTATATTATTTACATGTTTATTTATTTCATATTTCAGGTTGAGATGAAAAAGACAGGAGGAGGAACTATTAAGCCTCAATTGGATGAAGCAGGGGCTCAAATTTTAGCAATTCTACAAGAGCAGATAGAGCCCCTACCTAATCCGTTTGATTGTGCTACATTTTTTGGTAACGTATAAATGCTAGTATTTATATCTCAATTACTTTATTTTCAGAATTCTGCATATGTTTATAAATTCTTTGATAAATACATCACAAAATTATGTAAAAACTATTTCCCACAGATAGTTGTGACTGGCTCCCATCATTTTTGTATAGATGGCATGTTATAGTCATTTATTTTTGTATAAATATGTTGTTTTAAAAATGGTTTTACACTTTGTTATTAATATGTACAAATGAGTATTCAAGCAATTTAGAAAAATATAATTGAAATACTTTAAAATGCCCTATTGTGATAGGAGACAAATAAGTAACATTTGTAACTACAGCTCTTTGAGGAACCATTTCCAAGAGTTCCAATGAAATCGCAAAGAAGATTTTCTTAGTTCATATAAACAAAATAAAAGTTTGATAATGTTCTGTAACAACCATTTTAGCATAATGTAAAATTTTTATTTAGGAGACAATCAAGAAATGCAACCTGGACCCAGTTCTGCTCCTCAACCTCCTCAACCTCCCGTCATACCAGAAATTCAAGCTGGTTCAGCTCCTCAACCTTCTACCCTACCAAATAACTTGCCAAGACCTCCCAAAAAACCTGTCCTAAAGCATTATAAAAAAATGAATGCAGAACAATTGAAGAGGTCTTATTTTGGAATAAAAATTAAAAACGCATTATTGCAAAGACAGTTAATGTTTAAACAAGATCGACTGGACACCACAATAAAACGACTAAAAATAAAAAAATTGCAGTCTTCGCAATAATGTGTTTTTAATTTTTATCATGTAGGGGCTCTTCTTATTCACATTAATATTCAGTGAAGTACAAGAAATTTTAAGTAATATTATAATAATCAATCAGCATCAAGAGGAAATATTTATGTTTGTGCTAGTAGTAAAAAAAATATATTTTAACTGAATATTAATGTTTCAAATTTATATTATGACTCAGTAATAATTGTAAATTAGATTCACATCAAATTTTCTTGAAAAAATTATTAACTATTCATTAAATATAAACAAATTCTATCCATCATTCTGCTCAAATTCTGTTAACGTTATTAATATCTAGTTTTACCCTTAGATTATTATTAAACAATAAAATATCTGAATATTACGAAAACAAAATTGGTGCTAACCTACACAATAATTATTAAAGTCAAAATTAGTTGCAATCTTAACAATATATACCCTAACAAAGATTTAGTACCTTTTAAAGAAGAATAACACAATAATTAGTTTTGAAAATAATTATCTAACAATTCATATTATACATTAAATTTTTGGTAAACTTAAACATTTGTCAATTTTAGATGTGAAATTTTTGAAGATTTCATTAAATTGGCTTCATGAAATTTAAATAGCCTAGTAATTATCAATTATTTTAAAAGCTAATATTTGGAGTAACACATTTTTTTCTACTGTAGATTTGACTTTACATATAATCAACTAATTCCGTTTTATTGGTCGTCAGTTTTTAGTATATAAATCTATAAATAAAATTAAAACCTCTGGACTTTAATTTTGATTTAAATTCAAACCGAAAAACCAATAAAATCCAATGGGTTGGTTATAAGGTGAAAGGTAGGAAAAATTTAAGTTGATAAGAATTCTTTAATACAAATGGATCTTTTTAATTTATTAATTTGTGTATTTTTATTTATTTTTTATTCATATTTCTAAATAAAAACAAAACAAAAATTTTCAGAGTTATTTTTTTACTACTAACCCAAAAAACCTACCAGTGGATCAACAATAATTAAGATTTTAATATTATATAAACAACAAAATAATAATTAATAAGAAAAAAATATATAACGAAAACGTTATCCATATCTCAAACTTCAAATAAAGAAATAAAACTCCAAATCATAATCATATACTTCAAAATATAAAAAAGTTCTTTAACAATATATTTTGTGGTACATGATTTGGAGTTTTATTTCTTTATTAAAAAAAATATACAATCACAACACAAATGTGATCTTATTTTTAATAAAATCAAATTTAGCAACAGAAGATGGCGATCCATCACTTTATAAATACAAATATTAACGAGAAGTTATGCATCCAAAAAACCACATATGTATATAATATTTATATACATAAAATAAAAGTAACGTTTATTCTTTTGTGTATATACATTTTGTTACATTGGCCTTTTCTTGGTTTTATACCTTTCACATATAGGTGGCTTTAAATTGCTAAAGCATACTGCCAAGTTGCTAGGTCTGGTTTTATTAAAAATAAATTTTTCTTTTCAATTGTGATAGATTAATATTTTGAATAGGTATGTGCTTTTAAATTTTAACATTATCGATGTTAATGGTAATAACAATTAAAACAACAAAGAAACTTGATTTAGCACTTTTCGAAATAAAATTAACAATTTTATCTTGAAAATACGCTGTTAATTAGGGCTGTTCTAACAGCATCATTTCTATTGTTTTCTACAATGGCATGGAATACATCATCATCAATATTTGGCATGTCATCTTCAGCTATTGGTATTTCATCCTCTGGTAGTGGATCTACTAATTCCAACGCCAAATTATGTAGTACAGCACAAGCTACGATAACTCGCAATGTTCTTAAGGTACTTAGTCTCATGCCATTGTGGAGACATGGAAATCTTCGTTTTAATACACCAAAGCAACGTTCCACAGTATTTCTTGTTGAAATATGCGATCGATTATATGCCTCCTTACTAGGTGTATCGGGGTTTAAAACAGGTGTTAAAAGATAAGGCTTACAAGCATATCCACTATCACCTAGAAGAAATGAATTTTCATACATATTGTTTTCAAATTCAGCACACAGCGGTGAATTATTGAAAATGGTGCTGTCGTGCACGGACCCCGGCCATCTAGACACAATATTTAATATTTTCAATTTGCTGTTACACACAACCTGAACATTTATTGAAAAATATTGTTTGCGGTTTCTGAACAACTCAGCATTATTACCACCTGGAGAAAGAATTTTAATATGCGTACAATCAATCGCACCAATTACACGTGGAAAACCAGCGATTGCAAAAAAATCAATTATTGTATTGTTTGTATCATCACCGGGAAGTGGCATTTTAATATAATCATTTTTTAGCAAACATATTTGAGTAGTTACTCGATGAACTATCTTTCCTACAGTTGACTTGTGAATATTTATTGTGTCTCCAATTAATTGTTGAAAAGCACCTGTTGCATAAAATCTTAATGTAATGATAATTTGATTTAATGCATTTATTGATTTCGATCTTTTAGTAATGGGTTCCAAATTTGGTCCAATTTTGTGTACTAAATCCATTACAGTATTTTTAGAAAACCGAAATCTAATTTTAAATTCAAAATTATTATACATTGTAAAAGGATTATTTCGTTCTCTGATATGTCTGACAATTTGAGGCACTTCCTCATCAGAAAGTTCTGATAGAGATGAATCAGACATCTAAAAATTAAGTTATTATTTAATATTTATTATAAATTCTGAAAAGAAGCTTACCATTAATTATTGTATATAAGCGTTTTTTTTTAAACAGACAAAAATTATAAATGTATATAATAAAAAATAAAACCAAATAAATTATTTAAAATGAAAGATAATCTTATAAATTTAATTTAAACAACTCGTTTTCAATATTTTTAAATATTAAATTGACATTTGACAGGTATCCGCCATATTTAACGAGAGTTTAATCAGCCAGATTTGACCCTTTAGTTATAGGTTCTTTAAAATTGGTTTTATTGAGCCGTTAGCTCCTAAAGATCGTTCCGGATACCCAATTTTGATTTAATGAGAGATTTAATGAACCTTTAACTAACGATTCAATAAAATCAACCTTTAACTAACGATTCAATAAAAATGATTTAATGAGAGATTTGACTGTATATTGAAACAATATAACAAAAGATGTATTAAAATTATAATGTTTATACGTGAATTTTATTTTAAACATGGAATGATTGGTACAAATTTTATTGTTTTTATTGATGTTGAAATGAAATTGAAGATAAAAAAACAATAATAATTCATAATAATTGGTGCATCATCTAAAACGCCAATGTTAAAAATCTCTCAATAGCAAAGATCAAAAATTTGAATTCAGTGTATACAAATAAAATACTTATATTTTGGGAAACTGATGAAATAAGTATTATTAAAGAAATTATAATCTATATAAAGATGAATTACTACGGCCCGCCCATACTTCACCTTTGGTGAAGAAGGGCAAATCGTATATTCAAATCGTGCAAAAATCTCAAAAAATTTTTTTGGTGCAAATGACTTAAAATATCATGAAAGGTGGAAAAAATTAATTTTCCGCGAAAAAAAGAGTCTGTCTGTGTGGATGTCTGTGCGCACGATAACTCGAGAACGGTAAGGCCGATCCGGAAAATTCTTTCGGCCATCGGTTTTTATTCAAAAAAGAAAGGCTCCAAGTTCTTACTAGTATTTTTAATTAACTTATTTTACTATAAATAATTAAAAATAAAACAAAAATGTTATTTTTATAAATAACTGGTAATGACTATTCTATATAAATAACTATCTTAAATGATAAGGTGTGTCTAAATAAATATCAAATAAGCGAATTCAGGAACAAGCAACATACACGCAATGTTGTTATACAGTGTGTCAGTAAAGTATGGAACAAATTCATTTTTAGGTAAACAGGCCATTTTAAGAAATAATCCTGAAACACGTCGATTTTTGATTTTAATTTACCGTATTTTAAAATAATTTTCTAATATACAGGGTGAATTACTTTCGAGTAATGAAGTCACCGTCATTTTTTTTAAATGGAACACCCTATATTTTTTTATATTTTTAGACTCGTCCCGTGAAGCTGATTTCAAAAACCTATTACACTTATATTCTAAAGTAAATAGTTTTGAAGTTATACACAATTGAAAATCGCATTTTTTCAAATTTAAGTGATTGCTCCGGCCAAACGACATGAAATCGGATAAAACGGCTTACATGTCCCTATCTTAAGTTTTTGAGTTCTAATTGATCCCATAAGAACAAAATGTATATAGGGTGATCAAAAGTACGCAAATTTTGATCACCCTGTATACATTTTGTTCTTACGCCATCAAGTAGAACTCAAAGAGTTAAGATAGGGACACGTTAGCCGTTTTATCCGATTTTATGTCGTTTGGCCGGAGCAATCACTTAAATTTGAAAAAATGCAATTTTCAATTGTCTATAACTTCAAAACTATTTACTTTAGAATATAAGTGTAATAGGTTTTTGAAATCAGCTTCACTGGATGAGACTAAAAATATAAAAAAATATAGGGTGTTCCACTTAAAAAAAAAAGACGGTGACTTCATTACTCGGAAGTAATTCACCCTGTATATTAGATTATTATTTTAAAATACGGTAAATTAAAATCAAAAATCGACGTGTTTCAGGATTATTTCTTAAAATGGCCTGTTTAGCTAAAAATGAATTTGTTCCATACTTTACGGACACACTGTATGTTGCTTTTATAGTGTGGACGTAGCTATACAATGCAATATATCTAGTGTTGTCTTCTATATACTCTAAATAAAACATCCATAATTTCTATAAAATTAAGTACACTGGGGATAACTTAAGATAGTTTCATAAATTAGAACCTAAAAATAATATTTAATTCAATTAAAACACTATTTAAATAATCTTACAAACACTACCTGAGTTATTTCATAGAATTTTTCTGGTCAATTTTTGTGTATAGATATCCCATATTACATAATTTTATAGTTAAAACTTTCTTAAGAAATGCATTATAAGTATTTTGAAAAAGTTTTAACAAAATATTTGGCCCATAAACAATACAATAACAGATGTATCGTTGGACAGTATTTTCTTCAACAAGGTGGTCGACCATATAGAAATAATCCCTTTGTATTTATTTTAAATGCTTTTGTGCCGTTTATTCACATGTTTTTGAAATGTTCATTAAAATCAAAATATAATAAAATGCCATCAGTGTCGTCAATAATTTTTACGGTTCAACTTCAGAGTATAAAAAGCAATGTTGCCAAATCGAACACGCTCCGTTAGTTAAAGGTGCTTCTATCTACCCAAATTATTTTAACGAGTCATTATATTTATTGACTCTGTAACTAACGGCAGATTTAAAGGACTTTCTATCTACCGGCTATAACTGTCAGTAGATAGAACGTCCTTTAACTTTAAAGATTCAATAACTAAAGACGATGACGTTTAGAATAAAATTTAACAAGTTGATTTCTTATACAATTGTCACAATCTAAACGTCATTGTCGTTAGTTACAGAACCGTTAAAGTTAAAGGACGTTCTATCTGCTGACAGTAAATGGGAAAAATATATTTGTCACTGAGAAATACGTATTAACAGTTTTAGTTTTTACGTTGATGATCAATTTTCATTTGATCATAACTTTAAAAATATAAAAGATAAAAAAATGAAATTTATGCCATTCGATTAGTTTTATAAAACTCTAAATGGTAAAAATATATTTGTCACTGAGAAATACGTATTAACAGTTTTAGTTTTTACGTTGATGCTCAATTTTCATTTGATCATAACTTTAAAAATATAAAAGATAAAAAAATGAAATTTATGCCATTCGATTAGTTTTATAACACTCTAAATGGTAAAAATATATTTGTCACTGAGAAATACGTATTAACAGTTTTAGTTTTTACGTTGATGCTCAATTTTCATTTGATCATAACTTTAAAAATATAAATGATAAAAAAATGAAATTTATGCCATTCGATTAGTTTTATAAAACTCTAAATGGTAAAAATATATTTGTCACTGAGAAATACGTATTAACAGTTTTAGTTTTTACGTTGATGCTCAATTTTCATTTGATCATAACTTTAAAAATATAAAAGATAAAAAAATGAAATTTATGCCATTCGATTAGTTTTATAACACTCTAAATGGTAAAAATATATTTGTCACTGAGAAATACGTATTAACAGTTTTAGTTTTTACGTTGATGCTCAATTTTCATTTGATCATAACTTTAAAAATATAAATGATAAAAAAATGAAATTTATGCCATTCGATTAGTTTTATAAAACTCTAAATGGGAAAAATAGATTTGTCACTGAGAAATACGTATTAACAGTTTTAGTTTTTACGTTGATGCTCAATTTTCATTTGTACATAACTTTAAAAATATAAAAGATAAAAAAATGAAATTTATGCCATTCGATTAGTTTTATAAAACTCTAAATGGGAAAAATATATTTGTCACTGAGAAATACGTATTAACAGTTTTAGTTTTTACGTTGATGCTCAATTTTCATTTGATCATAACTCTAAAAATATAAAAGATAAAAAAATGAAATTTATGCCATTCGATTAGTTTTATAAAAGTCTAAATGGGAAAAATATATTTGTCACTGAGAAATACGTATTAACAGTTTTAGTTTTTACGTTGATGCTCAATTTTCATTTGATCATAACTCTAAAAATATAAAAGATAAAAAAATGAAATTTATGCCATTCGATTAGTTTTATAAAACTCTAAATGGGAAAAATATATTTGTCGCTGAGAAATACGTATTAACAGTTTTAGTTTTTACGTTGATGCTCAATTTTCATTTGATCATAACTCTAAAAATATAAAAGATAAAAAAATGAAATTTATGCCATTCGATTAGTTTTATAAAACTCTAAATGGGAAAAATATATTTGTCGCTGAGAAATACGTATTAACAGTTTTAGTTTTTACGTTGATGCTCAATTTTCATTTGATCATAACTCTAAAAATATAAAAGATAAAAAAATGAAATTTATGCCATTCGATTAGTTTTATAAAACTCTAAATGGGAAAAATATATTTGTCGCTGAGAAATACGTATTAACAGTTTTAGTTTTTACGTTGATGCTCAATTTTCATTTGATCATAACTCTAAAAATATAAAAGATAAAAAAATGAAATTTATGCCATTCGATTAGTTTTATAAAACTCTAAATGGGAAAAATATATTTGTCACTGAGAAATACGTATTAACAGTTTTAGTTTTTACGTTGATGCTCAATTTTCATTTGATCATAACTCTAAAAATATAAAAGATAAAAAAATGAAATTTATGCCATTCCATTAGTTTTATAAAACTCTAAATGGGAAAAATATATTTGTCGCTGAGAAATACGTATTAACAGTTTTAGTTTTTACGTTGATGCTCAATTTTCATTTGATCATAACTCTAAAAATATAAAAGATAAAAAAATGAAATTTATGCCATTCGATTAGTTTTATAAAACTCTAAATGGGAAAAATATATTTGTCACTGAGAAATACGTATTAACAGTTTTAGTTTTTACGTTGATGCTCAATTTTCATTTGATCATAACTCTAAAAATAAAAAAGATAAAAAAATGAAATTTATGCCATTCGATTAGTTTTATAAAACTCTAAATGGGAAAAATATATTTGTCACTGAGAAATACGTATTAACAGTTTTAGTTTTTACGTTGATGCTCAATTTTCATTTGATCATAACTCTAAAAATATAAAAGATAAAAAAATGAAATTTATGCCATTCGATTAGTTTTATAAAACTCTAAATGGGAAAAATATATTTGTCGCTGAGAAATACGTATTAACAGTTTTAGTTTTTACGTTGATGCTCAATTTTCATTTGATCATAACTCTAAAAATATAAAAGATAAAAAAATGAAATTTATGCCATTCGATTAGTTTTATAAAACTCTAAATGGGAAAAATATATTTGTCGCTGAGAAATACGTATTAACAGTTTTAGTTTTTACGTTGATGCTCAATTTTCATTTGATCATAACTCTAAAAATATAAAAGATAAAAAAATGAAATTTATGCCATTCGATTAGTTTTATAAAACTCTAAATGGGAAAAATATATTTGTCACTGAGAAATACGTATTAACAGTTTTAGTTTTTACGTTGATGCTCAATTTTCATTTGATCATAACTTTAAAAATATAAAAGATAAAAAAATGAAATTTGTGCCATTCGATTAGTTTTATAAAAGTCTAAATGGGAAAAATATATTTGTCACTGAGAAATACGTATTAACAGTTTTAGTTTTTACGTTGATGCTCAATTTTCATTTGATCATAACTCTAAAAATATAAAAGATAAAAAAATGAAATTTGTGCCATTCGATTAGTTTTATAAAAGTCTAAATGGGAAAAATATATTTGTCACTGAGAAATACGTATTAACAGTTTTAGTTTTTACGTTGATGCTCAATTTTCATTTGATCATAACTCTAAAAATATAAAAGATAAAAAAATGAAATTTGTGCCATTCATTTAGTTTTATAAAAGTCTAAATGGGAAAAATATATTTGTCACTGAGAAATACGTATTAACAGTTTTAGTTTTTACGTTGATGCTCAATTTTCATTTGATCATAACTTTAAAAATATAAAAGATAAAAAAATGAAATTTATGCCATTCGATTAGTTTTATAAAACTCTAAATGGGAAAAATATATTTGTCACTGAGAAATACGTATTAACAGTTTTAGTTTTTACGTTGATGCTCAATTTTCATTTGATCATAACTCTAAAAATATAAAAGATAAAAAAATGAAATTTATGCCATTCGATTAGTTTTATAAAAGTCTAAATGGGAAAAATATATTTGTCACTGAGAAATACGTATTAACAGTTTTAGTTTTTACGTTGATGCTCAATTTTCATTTGATCATAACTTTAAAAATATAAAAGATAAAAAAATGAAATTTGTGCCATTCGATTAGTTTTATAAAAGTCTAAATGGGAAAAATATATTTGTCACTGAGAAATACGTATTAACAGTTTTAGTTTTTACGTTGATGCTCAATTTTCATTTGATCATAACTCTAAAAATATAAAAGATAAAAAAATGAAATTTGTGCCATTCATTTAGTTTTATAAAAGTCTAAATGGGAAAAATATATTTGTCACTGAGAAATACGTATTAACAGTTTTAGTTTTTACGTTGATGCTCAATTTTCATTTGATCATAACTTTAAAAATATAAAAGATAAAAAAATGAAATTTATGCCATTCGATTAGTTTTATAAAACTCTAAATGGGAAAAATATATTTGTCACTGAGAAATACGTATTAACAGTTTTAGTTTTTACGTTGATGCTCAATTTTCATTTGATCATAACTCTAAAAATATAAAAGATAAAAAAATGAAATTTATGCCATTCGATTAGTTTTATAAAAGTCTAAATGGGAAAAATATATTTGTCACTGAGAAATACGTATTAACAGTTTTAGTTTTTACGTTGATGCTCAATTTTCATTTGATCATAACTTTAAAAATATAAAAGATAAAAAAATGAAATTTGTGCCATTCGATTAGTTTTATAAAAGTCTAAATGGGAAAAATATATTTGTCACTGAGAAATACGTATTAACAGTTTTAGTTTTTACGTTGATGCTCAATTTTCATTTGATCATAACTCTAAAAATATAAAAGATAAAAAAATGAAATTTGTGCCATTCATTTAGTTTTATAAAAGTCTAAATGGGAAAAATATATTTGTCACTGAGAAATACGTATTAACAGTTTTAGTTTTTACGTTGATGCTCAATTTTCATTTGATCATAACTTTAAAAATATAAAAGATAAAAAAATGAAATTTATGCCATTCGATTAGTTTTATAAAACTCTAAATGGGAAAAATATATTTGTCACTGAGAAATACGTATTAACAGTTTTAGTTTTTACGTTGATGCTCAATTTTCATTTGATCATAACTCTAAAAATATAAAAGATAAAAAAATGAAATTTATGCCATTCGATTAGTTTTATAAAACTCTAAATGGGAAAAATATATTTGTCACTGAGAAATACGTATTAACAGTTTTAGTTTTTACGTTGATGCTCAATTTTCATTTGATCATAACTTTAAAAATATAAAAGATAAAAAAATGAAATTTATGCCATTCGATTAGTTTTATAAAAGTCTAAATGGGAAAAATATATTTGTCACTGAGAAATACGTATTAACAGTTTTAGTTTTTACGTTGATGCTCAATTTTCATTTGATCATAACTTTAAAAATATAAAAGATAAAAAAATGAAATTTGTGCCATTCGATTAGTTTTATAAAAGTCTAAATGGGAAAAATATATTTGTCACTGAGAAATACGTATTAACAGTTTTAGTTTTTACGTTGATGCTCAATTTTCATTTGATCATAACTCTAAAAATATAAAAGATAAAAAAATGAAATTTGTGCCATTCGATTAGTTTTATAAAAGTCTAAATGGGAAAAATATATTTGTCACTGAGAAATACGTATTAACAGTTTTAGTTTTTACGTTGATGCTCAATTTTCATTTGATCATAACTCTAAAAATATAAAAGATAAAAAAATGAAATTTGTGCCATTCATTTAGTTTTATAAAAGTCTAAATGGGAAAAATATATTTGTCACTGAGAAATACGTATTAACAGTTTTAGTTTTTACGTTGATGCTCAATTTTCATTTGATCATAACTCTAAAAATATAAAAGATAAAAAAATGAAATTTATGCCATTCGATTAGTTTTATAAAACTCTAAATGGGAAAAATATATTTGTCACTGAGAAATACGTATTAACAGTTTTAGTTTTTACGTTGATGCTCAATTTTCATTTGATCATAACTCTAAAAATATAAAAGATAAAAAAATGAAATTTATGCCATTCGATTAGTTTTATAAAACTCTAAATGGGAAAAATATATTTGTCACTGAGAAATACGTATTAACAGTTTTAGTTTTTACGTTGATGCTCAATTTTCATTTGATCATAACTTTAAAAATATAAAAGATAAAAAAATGAAATTTATGCCATTCGATTAGTTTTATAAAACTCTAAATGGGAAAAATATATTTGTCACTGAGAAATACGTATTAACAGTTTTAGTTTTTACGTTGATGCTCAATTTTCATTTGATCATAACTCTAAAAATATAAAAGATAAAAAAATGAAATTTATGCCATTCGATTAGTTTTATAAAACTCTAAATGGGAAAAATATATTTGTCACTGAGAAATACGTATTAACAGTTTTAGTTTTTACGTTGATGCTCAATTTTCATTTGATCATAACTCTAAAAATATAAAAGATAAAAAAATGAAATTTATGCCATTCGATTAGTTTTATAAAACTCTAAATGGGAAAAATATATTTGTCACTGAGAAATACGTATTAACAGTTTTAGTTTTTACGTTGATGCTCAATTTTCATTTGATCATAACTTTAAAAATATAAAAGATAAAAAAATGAAATTTATGCCATTCGATTAGTTTTATAAAACTCTAAATGGGAAAAATATATTTGTCACTGAGAAATACGTATTAACAGTTTTAGTTTTTACGTTGATGCTCAATTTTCATTTGATCATAACTTTAAAAATATAAAAGATAAAAAAATGAAATTTATGCCATTCGATTAGTTTTATAAAACTCTAAATGGGAAAAATATATTTGTCACTGAGAAATACGTATTAACAGTTTTAGTTTTTACGTTGATGCTCAATTTTCATTTGATCATAACTCTAAAAATATAAAAGATAAAAAAATGAAATTTATGCCATTCGATTAGTTTTATAAAACTCTAAATGGGAAAAATATATTTGTCACTGAGAAATACGTATTAACAGTTTTAGTTTTTACGTTGATGCTCAATTTTCATTTGATCATAACTTTAAAAATATAAAAGATAAAAAAATGAAATTTATGCCATTCGATTAGTTTTATAAAACTCTAAATGGGAAAAATATATTTGTCACTGAGAAATACGTATTAACAGTTTTAGTTTTTACGTTGATGCTCAATTTTCATTTGATCATAACTCTAAAAATATAAAAGATAAAAAAATGAAATTTATGCCATTCGATTAGTTTTATAAAACTCTAAATGGGAAAAATATATTTGTCACTGAGAAATACGTATTAACAGTTTTAGTTTTTACGTTGATGCTCAATTTTCATTTGATCATAACTCTAAAAATATAAAAGATAAAAAAATGAAATTTATGCCATTCGATTAGTTTTATAAAACTCTAAATGGGAAAAATATATTTGTCACTGAGAAATACGTATTAACAGTTTTAGTTTTTACGTTGATGCTCAATTTTCATTTGATCATAACTCTAAAAATATAAAAGATAAAAAAATGAAATTTATGCCATTCGATTAGTTTTATAAAAGTCTAAATGGGAAAAATATATTTGTCACTGAGAAATACGTATTAACAGTTTTAGTTTTTACGTTGATGCTCAATTTTCATTTGATCATAACTCTAAAAATATAAAAGATAAAAAAATGAAATTTATGCCATTCGATTAGTTTTATAAAACTCTAAATGGGAAAAATATATTTGTCACTGAGAAATACGTATTAACAGTTTTAGTTTTTACGTTGATGCTCAATTTTCATTTGATCATAACTTTAAAAATATAAAAGATAAAAAAATGAAATTTATGCCATTCGATTAGTTTTATAAAACTCTAAATGGGAAAAATATATTTGTCATTGAGAAATACGTATTAACAGTTTTAGTTTTTACGTTGATGCTCAATTTTCATTTGATCATAACTCTAAAAATATAAAAGATAAAAAAATGAAATTTATGCCATTCGATTAGTTTTATAAAACTCTAAATGGGAAAAATATATTTGTCACTGAGAAATACGTATTAACAGTTTTAGTTTTTACGTTGATGCTCAATTTTCATTTGATCATAACTTTAAAAATATAAAAGATAAAAAAATGAAATTTATGCCATTCGATTAGTTTTATAAAACTCTAAATGGGAAAAATATATTTGTCACTGAGAAATACGTATTAACAGTTTTAGTTTTTACGTTGATGCTCAATTTTCATTTGATCATAACTCTAAAAATATAAAAGATAAAAAAATGAAATTTATGCCATTCGATTAGTTTTATAAAACTCTAAATGGGAAAAATATATTTGTCACTGAGAAATACGTATTAACAGTTTTAGTTTTTACCTTGATGCTCAATTTTCATTTGATCATAACTCTAAAAATATAAAAGATAAAAAAATGAAATTTATGCCATTCGATTAGTTTTATAAAACTCTAAATGGGAAAAATATATTTGTCACTGAGAAATACGTATTAACAGTTTTAGTTTTTACGTTGATGCTCAATTTTCATTTGATCATAACTCTAAAAATATAAAAGATAAAAAAATGAAATTTATGCCATTCGATTAGTTTTATAAAAGTCTAAATGGGAAAAATATATTTGTCACTGAGAAATACGTATTAACAGTTTTAGTTTTTACGTTGATGCTCAATTTTCATTTGATCATAACTTTAAAAATATAAAAGATAAAAAAATGAAATTTATGCCATTCGATTAGTTTTATAAAAGTCTAAATGGGAAAAATATATTTGTCACTGAGAAATACGTATTAACAGTTTTAGTTTTTACGTTGATGCTCAATTTTCATTTGATCATAACTCTAAAAATATAAAAGATAAAAAAATGAAATTTATGCCATTCGATTAGTTTTATAAAAGTCTAAATGGGAAAAATATATTTGTCACTGAGAAATACGTATTAACAGTTTTAGTTTTTACGTTGATGCTCAATTTTCATTTGATCATAACTCTAAAAATATAAAAGATAAAAAAATGAAATTTATGCCATTCGATTAGTTTTATAAAAGTCTAAATGGGAAAAATATATTTGTCACTGAGAAATACGTATTAACAGTTTTAGTTTTTACGTTGATGCTCAATTTTCATTTGATCATAACTCTAAAAATATAAAAGATAAAAAAATGAAATTTATGCCATTCGATTAGTTTTATAAAACTCTAAATGGGAAAAATATATTTGTCACTGAGAAATACGTATTAACAGTTTTAGTTTTTACGTTGATGCTCAATTTTCATTTGATCATAACTCTAAAAATATAAAAGATAAAAAAATGAAATTTATGCCATTCGATTAGTTTTATAAAACTCTAAATGGGAAAAATATATTTGTCACTGAGAAATACGTATTAACAGTTTTAGTTTTTACCTTGATGCTCAATTTTCATTTGATCATAACTCTAAAAATATAAAAGATAAAAAAATGAAATTTATGCCATTCGATTAGTTTTATAAAACTCTAAATGGGAAAAATATATTTGTCACTGAGAAATACGTATTAACAGTTTTAGTTTTTACGTTGATGCTCAATTTTCATTTGATCATAACTCTAAAAATATAAAAGATAAAAAAATGAAATTTATGCCATTCGATTAGTTTTATAAAACTCTAAATGGGAAAAATATATTTGTCACTGAGAAATACGTATTAACAGTTTTAGTTTTTACGTTGATGCTCAATTTTCATTTGATCATAACTCTAAAAATATAAAAGATAAAAAAATGAAATTTATGCCATTCGATTAGTTTTATAAAAGTCTAAATGGGAAAAATATATTTGTCACTGAGAAATACGTATTAACAGTTTTAGTTTTTACGTTGATGCTCAATTTTCATTTGATCATAACTCTAAAAATATAAAAGATAAAAAAATGAAATTTATGCCATTCGATTAGTTTTATAAAACTCTAAATGGGAAAAATATATTTGTCACTGAGAAATACGTATTAACAGTTTTAGTTTTTACGTTGATGCTCAATTTTCATTTGATCATAACTCTAAAAATATAAAAGATAAAAAAATGAAATTTATGCCATTCGATTAGTTTTATAAAACTCTAAATGGGAAAAATATATTTGTCACTGAGAAATACGTATTAACAGTTTTAGTTTTTACGTTGATGCTCAATTTTCATTTGATCATAACTCTAAAAATATAAAAGATAAAAAAATGAAATTTATGCCATTCGATTAGTTTTTTAAAACTCTAAATGGGAAAAATATATTTGTCACTGAGAAATACGTATTAACAGTTTTAGTTTTTACGTTGATGCTCAATTTTCATTTGATCATAACTTTAAAAATATAAAAGATAAAAAAATGAAATTTATGCCATTCGATTAGTCTTATAAAACTCTAAATGGGAAAAATATATTTGTCACTGAGAAATACGTATTAACAGTTTTAGTTTTTACGTTGATGCTCAATTTTCATTTGATCATAACTTTAAAAATATAAAAGATAAAAAAATGAAATTTATGCCATTCGATTAGTTTTTTAAAACTCTAAATGGGAAAAATATATTTGTCACTGAGAAATACGTATTAACAGTTTTAGTTTTTACGTTGATGCTCAATTTTCATTTGATCATAACTCTAAAAATATAAAAGATAAAAAAATGAAATTTATGCCATTCGATTAGTTTTTTAAAACTCTAAATGGGAAAAATATATTTGTCACTGAGAAATACGTATTAACAGTTTTAGTTTTTACGTTGATGCTCAATTTTCATTTGATCATAACTTTAAAAATATAAAAGATAAAAAAATGAAATTTATGCCATTCGATTAGTTTTTTAAAACTCTAAATGGGAAAAATATATTTGTCACTGAGAAATACGTATTAACAGTTTTAGTTTTTACGTTGATGCTCAATTTTCATTTGATCATAACTCTAAAAATATAAAAGATAAAAAAATGAAATTTATGCCATTCGATTAGTTTTTTAAAACTCTAAATGGGAAAAATATATTTGTCACTGAGAAATACGTATTAACAGTTTTAGTTTTTACGTTGATGCTCAATTTTCATTTGATCATAACTCTAAAAATATAAAAGATAGAAAAATGAAATTTATGCCATTCGATTAGTTTTTTAAAACTCTAAATGGGAAAAATATATTTGTCGCTGAGAAATACGTATTAACAGTTTTAGTTTTTACGTTGATGCTCAATTTTCATTTGATCATAACTTTAAAAATATAAAAGATAAAAAAATGAAATTTATGCCATTCGATTAGTTTTATAAAACTCTAAATGGGAAAAATATATTTGTCGCTGAGAAATACGTATTAACAGTTTTAGTTTTTACGTTGATGCTCAATTTTCATTTGATCATAACTTTAAAAATATAAAAGATAAAAAAATGAAATTTATGCCATTCGATTAGTTTTATAAAACTCTAAATGGGAAAAATATATTTGTCACTGAGAAATACGTATTAACAGTTTTAGTTTTTACGTTGATGCTCAATTTTCATTTGATCATAACTTTAAAAATATAAAAGATAAAAAAATGAAATTTATGCCATTCGATTAGTTTTATAAAACTCTAAATGGGAAAAATATATTTGTCGCTGAGAAATACGTATTAACAGTTTTAGTTTTTACGTTGATGCTCAATTTTCATTTGATCATAACTTTAAAAATATAAAAGATAAAAAAATGAAATTTATGCCATTCGATTAGTTTTTTAAAACTCTAAATGGGAAAAATATATTTGTCACTGAGAAATACGTATTAACAGTTTTAGTTTTTACGTTGATGCTCAATTTTCATTTGATCATAACTCTAAAAATATAAAAGATAAAAAAATGAAATTTATGCCATTCGATTAGTTTTTTAAAACTCTAAATGGGAAAAATATATTTGTCACTGAGAAATACGTATTAACAGTTTTAGTTTTTACGTTGATGCTCAATTTTCATTTGATCATAACTCTAAAAATATAAAAGATAAAAAAATGAAATCTATGCCATTCGATTAGTTTTTTAAAACTCTAAATGGGAAAAATATATTTGTCACTGAGAAATACGTATTAACAGTTTTAGTTTTTACGTTGATGCTCAATTTTCATTTGATCATAACTTTAAAAATATAAAAGATAAAAAAATGAAATTTATGCCATTCGATTAGTTTTTTAAAACTCTAAATGGGAAAAATATATTTGTCACTGAGAAATACGTATTAACAGTTTTAGTTTTTACGTTGATGCTCAATTTTCATTTGATCATAACTCTAAAAATATAAAAGATAAAAAAATGAAATTTATGCCATTCGATTAGTTTTATAAAACTCTAAATGGGAAAAATATATTTGTCACTGAGAAATACGTATTAACAGTTTTAGTTTTTACGTTGATGCTCAATTTTCATTTGATCATAACTCTAAAAATATAAAAGATAAAAAAATGAAATTTATGCCATTCGATTAGTTTTTTAAAACTCTAAATGGGAAAAATATATTTGTCACTGAGAAATACGTATTAACAGTTTTAGTTTTTACGTTGATGCTCAATTTTCATTTGATCATAACTCTAAAAATATAAAAGATAAAAAAATGAAATTTATGCCATTCGATTAGTTTTTTAAAACTCTAAATGGGAAAAATATATTTGTCACTGAGAAATACGTATTAACAGTTTTAGTTTTTACGTTGATGCTCAATTTTCATTTGATCATAACTCTAAAAATATAAAAGATAAAAAAATGAAATCTATGCCATTCGATTAGTTTTTTAAAACTCTAAATGGGAAAAATATATTTGTCACTGAGAAATACGTATTAACAGTTTTAGTTTTTACGTTGATGCTCAATTTTCATTTGATCATAACTCTAAAAATATAAAAGATAAAAAAATGAAATTTATGCCATTCGATTAGTTTTATAAAACTCTAAATGGGAAAAATATATTTGTCACTGAGAAATACGTATTAACAGTTTTAGTTTTTACGTTGATGCTCAATTTTCATTTGATCATAACTCTAAAAATATAAAAGATAAAAAAATGAAATTTATGCCATTCGATTAGTTTTTTAAAACTCTAAATGGGAAAAATATATTTGTCACTGAGAAATACGTATTAACAGTTTTAGTTTTTACGTTGATGCTCAATTTTCATTTGATCATAACTCTAAAAATATAAAAGATAAAAAAATGAAATTTATGCCATTCGATTAGTTTTTTAAAACTCTAAATGGGAAAAATAAATTTGTCACTGAGAAATACGTATTAACAGTTTTAGTTTTTACGTTGATGCTCAATTTTCATTTGATCATAACTCTAAAAATATAAAAGATAAAAAAATGAAATTTATGCCATTCGATTAGTTTTTTAAAACTCTAAATGGGAAAAATATATTTGTCACTGAGAAATACGTATTAACAGTTTTAGTTTTTACGTTGATGCTCAATTTTCATTTGATCATAACTCTAAAAATATAAAAGATAAAAAAATGAAATTTATGCCATTCGATTAGTTTTATAAAACTCTAAATGGGAAAAATATATTTGTCACTGAGAAATACGTATTAACAGTTTTAGTTTTTACGTTGATGCTCAATTTTCATTTGATCATAACTCTAAAAATATAAAAGATAAAAAAATGAAATTTATGCCATTCGATTAGTTTTTTAAAACTCTAAATGGGAAAAATATATTTGTCACTGAGAAATACGTATTAACAGTTTTAGTTTTTACGTTGATGCTCAATTTTCATTTGATCATAACTCTAAAAATATAAATGATAGAAAAATGAAATTTATGCCATTCGATTAGTTTTATAAAACTCTAAATGGGAAAAATATATTTGTCACTGAGAAATACGTATTAACAGTTTTAGTTTTTACGTTGATGCTCAATTTTCATTTGATCATAACTTTAAAAATATAAAAGATAAAAAAATGAAATTTATGCCATTCGATTAGTTTTTTAAAACTCTAAATGGGAAAAATATATTTGTCGCTGAGAAATACGTATTAACAGTTTTAGTTTTTACGTTGATGCTCAATTTTCATTTGATCATAACTTTAAAAATATAAAAGATAAAAAAATGAAATTTATGCCATTCGATTAGTTTTTTAAAACTCTAAATGGGAAAAATATATTTGTCACTGAGAAATACGTATTAACAGTTTTAGTTTTTACGTTGATGCTCAATTTTCATTTGATCATAACTTTAAAAATATAAAAGATAAAAAAATGAAATTTATGCCATTCGATTAGTTTTTTAAAACTCTAAATGGGAAAAATATATTTGTCACTGAGAAATACGTATTAACAGTTTTAGTTTTTACGTTGATGCTCAATTTTCATTTGATCATAACTCTAAAAATATAAAAGATAAAAAAATGAAATTTATGCCATTCGATTAGTTTTTTAAAACTCTAAATGGGAAAAATATATTTGTCACTGAGAAATACGTATTAACAGTTTTAGTTTTTACGTTGATGCTCAATTTTCATTTGATCATAACTCTAAAAATATAAAAGATAAAAAAATGAAATTTATGCCATTCGATTAGTTTTTTAAAACTCTAAATGGGAAAAATATATTTGTCACTGAGAAATACGTATTAACAGTTTTAGTTTTTACGTTGATGCTCAATTTTCATTTGATCATAACTTTAAAAATATAAAAGATAAAAAAATGAAATTTATGCCATTCGATTAGTTTTATAAAACTCTAAATGGGAAAAATATATTTGTCACTGAGAAATACGTATTAACAGTTTTAGTTTTTACGTTGATGCTCAATTTTCATTTGATCATAACTCTAAAAATATAAAAGATAACAAAATGAAATTTATGCCATTCGATTAGTTTTTTAAAACTCTAAATGGGAAAAATATATTTGTCACTGAGAAATACGTATTAACAGTTTTAGTTTTTACGTTGATGCTCAATTTTCATTTGATCATAACTTTAAAAATATAAAAGATAAAAAAATGAAATTTATGCCATTCGATTAGTTTTATAAAACTCTAAATGGGAAAAATATATTTGTCACTGAGAAATACGTATTAACAGTTTTAGTTTTTACGTTGATGCTCAATTTTCATTTGATCATAACTCTAACAATATAAAAGATAAAAAAATGAAATTTATGCCATTCGATTAGTTTTTTAAAACTCTAAATGGGAAAAATATATTTGTCACTGAGAAATACGTATTAACAGTTTTAGTTTTTACGTTGATGCTCAATTTTCATTTGATCATAACTCTAACAATATAAAAGATAACAAAATGAAATTTATGCCATTCGATTAGTTTTTTAAAACTCTAAATGGGAAAAATATATTTGTCACTGAGAAATACGTATTAACAGTTTTAGTTTTTACGTTGATGCTCAATTTTCATTTGATCATAACTTTAAAAATATAAAAGATAAAAAAATGAAATTTATGCCATTCGATTAGTTTTATAAAACTCTAAATGGGAAAAATATATTTGTCACTGAGAAATACGTATTAACAGTTTTAGTTTTTACGTTGATGCTCAATTTTCATTTGATCATAACTCTAAAAATATAAAAGATAAAAAAATGAAATTTATGCCATTCGATTAGTTTTATAAAACTCTAAATGGGAAAAATATATTTGTCACTGAGAAATACGTATTAACAGTTTTAGTTTTTACGTTGATGCTCAATTTTCATTTGATCATAACTCTAAAAATATAAAAGATAAAAAAATGAAATTTATGCTATTCGATTAGTTTTATAAAACTCTAAATGGGAAAAATATATTTGTCACTGAGAAATACGTATTAACAGTTTTAGTTTTTACGTTGATGCTCAATTTTCATTTGATCATAACTCTAAAAATATAAATGATAGAAAAATGAAATTTATGCCATTCGATTAGTTTTATAAAACTCTAAATGGGAAAAATATATTTGTCACTGAGAAATACGTATTAACAGTTTTAGTTTTTACGTTGATGCTCAATTTTCATTTGATCATAACTCTAAAAATATAAAAGATAAAAAAATGAAATTTATGCCATTCGATTAGTTTTTTAAAACTCTAAATGGGAAAAATATATTTGTCACTGAGAAATACGTATTAACAGTTTTAGTTTTTACGTTGATGCTCAATTTTCATTTGATCATAACTCTAAAAATATAAAAGATAAAAAAATGAAATTTATGCCATTCGATTAGTTTTTTAAAACTCTAAATGGGAAAAATATATTTGTCACTGAGAAATACGTATTAACAGTTTTAGTTTTTACGTTGATGCTCAATTTTCATTTGATCATAACTCTAAAAATATAAAAGATAAAAAAATGAAATTTATGCCATTCGATTAGTTTTATAAAACTCTAAATGGGAAAAATATATTTGTCACTGAGAAATACGTATTAACAGTTTTAGTTTTTACGTTGATGCTCAATTTTCATTTGATCATAACTCTAAAAATATAAAAGATAAAAAAATGAAATTTATGCCATTCGATTAGTTTTTTAAAACTCTAAATGGGAAAAATATATTTGTCACTGAGAAATACGTATTAACAGTTTTAGTTTTTACGTTGATGCTCAATTTTCATTTGATCATAACTCTAAAAATATAAAAGATAAAAAAATGAAATTTATGCCATTCGATTAGTTTTTTAAAACTCTAAATGGGAAAAATAAATTTGTCACTGAGAAATACGTATTAACAGTTTTAGTTTTTACGTTGATGCTCAATTTTCTTTGATCATAACTTTAAAAATATAAAAGATAAAAAAATGAAATTTATGCCATTCGATTAGTTTTATAATACTCTAAATGGGAAAAATATATTTGTCACTGAGAAATACGTATTAACAGTTTTAGTTTTTACGTTGATGCTCAATTTTCATTTGATCATAACTCTAAAAATATAAAAGATAAAAAAATGAAATTTATGCCATTCGATTAGTTTTATAAAACTCTAAATGGGAAAAATATATTTGTCACTGAGAAATACGTATTAACAGTTTTAGTTTTTACGTTGATGCTCAATTTTCATTTGATCATAACTCTAAAAATATAAAAGATAAAAAAATGAAATTTATGCCATTCGATTAGTTTTATAAAACTCTAAATGGGAAAAATATATTTGTCACTGAGAAATACGTATTAACAGTTTTAGTTTTTACGTTGATGCTCAATTTTCATTTGATCATAACTTTAAAAATATAAAAGATAAAAAAATGAAATTTATGCCATTCGATTAGTTTTATAAAACTCTAAATGGGAAAAATATATTTGTCACTGAGAAATACGTATTAACAGTTTTAGTTTTTACGTTGATGCTCAATTTTCATTTGATCATAACTCTAAAAATATAAAAGATAAAAAAATGAAATTTATGCCATTCGATTAGTTTTTTAAAACTCTAAATGGGAAAAATATATTTGTCACTGAGAAATACGTATTAACAGTTTTAGTTTTTACGTTGATGCTCAATTTTCATTTGATCATAACTCTAAAAATATAAAAGATAAAAAAATGAAATTTATGCCATTCGATTAGTTTTTTAAAACTCTAAATGGGAAAAATATATTTGTCACTGAGAAATACGTATTAACAGTTTTAGTTTTTACGTTGATGCTCAATTTTCATTTGATCATAACTCTAAAAATATAAAAGATAAAAAAATGAAATTTATGCCATTCGATTAGTTTTTTAAAACTCTAAATGGGAAAAATATATTTGTCACTGAGAAATACGTATTAACAGTTTTAGTTTTTACGTTGATGCTCAATTTTCATTTGATCATAACTCTAAAAATATAAAAGATAAAAAAATGAAATATATGCCATTCGATTAGTTTTTTAAAACTCTAAATGGGAAAAATATATTTGTCACTGAGAAATACGTATTAACAGTTTTAGTTTTTACGTTGATGCTCAATTTTCATTTGATCATAACTCTAAAAATATAAATGATAGAAAAATGAAATTTATGCCATTCGATTAGTTTTATAAAACTCTAAATGGGAAAAATATATTTGTCACTGAGAAATACGTATTAACAGTTTTAGTTTTTACGTTGATGCTCAATTTTCATTTGATCATAACTCTAAAAATATAAAAGATAAAAAAATGAAATTTATGCCATTCGATTAGTTTTTTAAAACTCTAAATGGGAAAAATATATTTGTCACTGAGAAATACGTATTAACAGTTTTAGTTTTTACGTTGATGCTCAATTTTCATTTGATCATAACTCTAAAAATATAAAAGATAAAAAAATGAAATTTATGCCATTCGATTAGTTTTTTAAAACTCTAAATGGGAAAAATATATTTGTCACTGAGAAATACGTATTAACAGTTTTAGTTTTTACGTTGATGCTCAATTTTCATTTGATCATAACTTTAAAAATATAAAAGATAAAAAAATGAAATTTATGCCATTCGATTAGTTTTATAAAACTCTAAATGGGAAAAATATATTTGTCACTGAGAAATACGTATTAACAGTTTTAGTTTTTACGTTGATGCTCAATTTTCATTTGATCATAACTCTAAAAATATAAAAGATAAAAAAATGAAATTTATGCCATTCGATTAGTTTTTTAAAACTCTAAATGGGAAAAATATATTTGTCACTGAGAAATACGTATTAACAGTTTTAGTTTTTACGTTGATGCTCAATTTTCATTTGATCATAACTCTAAAAATATAAATGATAGAAAAATGAAATTTATGCCATTCGATTAGTTTTATAAAACTCTAAATGGGAAAAATATATTTGTCACTGAGAAATACGTATTAACAGTTTTAGTTTTTACGTTGATGCTCAATTTTCATTTGATCATAACTTTAAAAATATAAAAGATAAAAAAATGAAATTTATGCCATTCGATTAGTTTTATAATACTCTAAATGGGAAAAATATATTTGTCACTGAGAAATACGTATTAACAGTTTTAGTTTTTACGTTGATGCTCAATTTTCATTTGATCATAACTTTAAAAATATAAAAGATAAAAAAATGAAATTTATGCCATTCGATTAGTTTTATAAAACTCTAAATGGGAAAAATATATTTGTCGCTGAGAAATACGTATTAACAGTTTTAGTTTTTACGTTGATGCTCAATTTTCATTTGACCATAACTCTAAAAATATAAATGATACAAAAATGAAATTTATGCTATTCGATTAGTTTTATAAAACTCTAAATGGGAAAAATATATTTGTCACTGAGAAATACGTATTAACAGTTTTAGTTTTTACGTTGATGCTCAATTTTCATTTGATCATAACTCTAAAAATATAAAAGATAAAAAAATGAAATTTATGCCATTCGATTAGTTTTATAAAACTCTAAATGGGAAAAATATATTTGTCACTGAGAAATACGTATTAACAGTTTTAGTTTTTACGTTGATGCTCAATTTTCATTTGATCATAACTCTAAAAATATAAAAGATAAAAAAATGAAATTTATGCCATTCGATTAGTTTTATAAAACTCTAAATGGGAAAAATATATTTGTCACTGAGAAATACGTATTAACAGTTTTAGTTTTTACGTTGATGCTCAATTTTCATTTGATCATAACTCTAAAAATATAAATGATAGAAAAATGAAATTTATGCCATTCGATTAGTTTTATAAAACTCTAAATGGGAAAAATATATTTGTCACTGAGAAATACGTATTAACAGTTTTAGTTTTTACGTTGATGCTCAATTTTCATTTGATCATAACTCTAAAAATATAAAAGATAAAAAAATGAAATTTATGCCATTCGATTAGTTTTATAAAACTCTAAATGGGAAAAATATATTTGTCACTGAGAAATACGTATTAACAGTTTTAGTTTTTACGTTGATGCTCAATTTTCATTTGATCATAACTTTAAAAATATAAAAGATAAAAAAATGAAATTTATGCCATTCGATTAGTTTTATAAAACTCTAAATGGGAAAAATATATTTGTCACTGAGAAATACGTATTAACAGTTTTAGTTTTTACGTTGATGCTCAATTTTCATTTGATCATAACTTTAAAAATATAAAAGATAAAAAAATGAAATTTATGCCATTCGATTAGTTTTATAAAACTCTAAATGGGAAAAATATATTTGTCACTGAGAAATACGTATTAACAGTTTTAGTTTTTACGTTGATGCTCAATTTTCATTTGATCATAACTCTAAAAATATACTAGATAAAAAAATGAAATTTATGCCATTCGATTAGTTTTATAAAACTCTAAATGGGAAAAATATATTTGTCACTGAGAAATACGTATTAACAGTTTTAGTTTTTACGTTGATGCTCAATTTTCATTTGATCATAACTCTAAAAATATAAAAGATAAAAAAATGAAATTTATGCCATTCGATTAGTTTTTTAAAACTCTAAATGGGAAAAATATATTTGTCACTGAGAAATACGAATTAACAGTTTTAGTTTTTACGTTGATGCTCAATTTTCATTTGATCATAACTTTAAAAATATAAAAGATAAAAAAATGAAATTTATGCCATTCGATTAGTTTTATAAAACTCTAAATGGGAAAAATATATTTGTCACTGAGAAATACGTATTAACAGTTTTAGTTTTTACGTTGATGCTCAATTTTCATTTGATCATAACTCTAAAAATATAAAAGATAAAAAAATGAAATTTATGCCATTCGATTAGTTTTTTAAAACTCTAAATGGGAAAAATATATTTGTCACTGAGAAATACGTATTAACAGTTTTAGTTTTTACGTTGATGCTCAATTTTCATTTGATCATAACTCTAAAAATATACTAGATAAAAAAATGAAATTTATGCCATTCGATTAGTTTTATAAAACTCTAAATGGGAAAAATATATTTGTCACTGAGAAATACGTATTAACAGTTTTAGTTTTTACGTTGATGCTCAATTTTCATTTGATCATAACTCTAAAAATATAAAAGATAAAAAAATGAAATTTATGCCATTCGATTAGTTTTATAAAACTCTAAATGGGAAAAATATATTTGTCACTGAGAAATACGTATTAACAGTTTTAGTTTTTACGTTGATGCTCAATTTTCATTTGATCATAACTTTAAAAATATAAAAGATAAAAAAATGAAATTTATGCCATTCGATTAGTTTTATAAAAGTCTAAATGGGAAAAATATATTTGTCACTGAGAAATACGTATTAACAGTTTTAGTTTTTACGTTGATGCTCAATTTTCATTTGATCATAACTTTAAAAATATAAAAGATAAAAAAATGAAATTTATGCCATTCGATTAGTTTTATAAAACTCTAAATGGGAAAAATATATTTGTCACTGAGAAATACGTATTAACAGTTTTAGTTTTTACGTTGATGCTCAATTTTCATTTGATCATAACTTTAAAAATATAAAAGATAAAAAAATGAAATTTATGCCATTCGATTAGTTTTATAAAACTCTAAATGGGAAAAATATATTTGTCGCTGAGAAATACGTATTAACAGTTTTAGTTTTTACGTTGATGATCAATTTTCATTTGATCATAACTTTAAAAATATAAAAGATAAAAAAATGAAATTTATGCCATTCGATTAGTTTTATAAAACTCTAAATGGGAAAAATATATTTGTCACTGAGAAATACGTATTAACAGTTTTAGTTTTTACGTTGATGCTCAATTTTCATTTGATCATAACTCTAAAAATATAAAAGATAAAAAAATGAAATTTATGCCATTCGATTAGTTTTATAAAACTCTAAATGGGAAAAATATATTTGTCACTGAGAAATACGTATTAACAGTTTTAGTTTTTACGTTGATGCTCAATTTTCATTTGATCATAACTCTAAAAATATAAAAGATAAAAAAATGAAATTTATGCCATTCGATTAGTTTTATAAAACTCTAAATGGGAAAAATATATTTGTCACTGAGAAATACGTATTAACAGTTTTAGTTTTTACGTTGATGCTCAATTTTCATTTGATCATAACTTTAAAAATATAAAAGATAAAAAAATGAAATTTATGCCATTCGATTAGTTTTATAAAACTCTAAATGGGAAATAGCTATTTGTGTATTAAGAGCGGAAAGTGATACTTTGCCGCTTGAGGCAGAGAGTTGCCCGCGCGATGCGTAGCGGAGCGCGGGCAATCTGCCGAAAGCGGCAAAGCACTTTCTGCTCGAATTGCACACAAGATTTTTTCTACGATCACATTATTTTTAGACAAATAATTAAAAAAAAAACATGAAAAATACACTTTTTCATATTTATCTCTGGATTAAGTCGGCAGAAGATTCAGAGAAATATTTTTAGCAAAATCTACTACATCTGGAGGTGTGCTTGAAAATTCACATTCACTCTCACTCTCCATTTTTCAAATAGCTTTTTCATAAACTAAAAATGAAATAATGACGTTTCATTAATTTCAAAGTCTACTGTTTGCACAAAATAGTAAGTAGGTACTTAAATATGCAATCACTATTGCATATAGGTGTACCTAGGTATATCTAGGTGTACCTTCTGACTGTTATATTTTTACTAGATAAATTTTATAAAATAAAGTTTAATTTCGTTCGAAATATCTTCAAATATTAATATTTCAACTAAAATATTCAGACTGCCCTACATTTTGTTTTAATATACCTATTATTTACTACCTTTCTTTAGTTTATTGTAAATGAAAACAGGCGAGCGGAAAAGTACGCGCTAGAGCGACAATAATGTCAAATTATTACAGATCACGGAAAACATCAAATTTGCGGTTAGATTTGAGTGTGCAAAAGCCTACTTTGGGTAGTGATCGTAGGAAAAATATATTTGTCACTGAGAAATACGTATTAACAGTTTTAGTTTTTACGTTGATGCTCAATTTTCATTTGATCATAACTCTAAAAATATAAAAGATAAAAAAATGAAATTTATGCCATTCGATTAGTTTTATAAAACTCTAAATGGGAAAAATATATTTGTCACTGAGAAATACGAATTAACAGTTTTAGTTTTTACGTTGATGCTCAATTTTCATTTGATCATAACTTTAAAAATATAAAAGATAAAAAAATGAAATTTATGCCATTCGATTAGTTTTATAAAACTCTAAATGGGAAAAATATATTTGTCACTGAGAAATACGTATTAACAGTTTTAGTTTTTACGTTGATGCTCAATTTTCATTTGATCATAACTCTAAAAATATAAAAGATAAAAAAATGAAATTTATGCCATTCGATTAGTTTTTTAAAACTCTAAATGGGAAAAATATATTTGTCACTGAGAAATACGTATTAACAGTTTTAGTTTTTACGTTGATGCTCAATTTTCATTTGATCATAACTCTAAAAATATACTAGATAAAAAAATGAAATTTATGCCATTCGATTAGTTTTATAAAACTCTAAATGGGAAAAATATATTTGTCACTGAGAAATACGTATTAACAGTTTTAGTTTTTACGTTGATGCTCAATTTTCATTTGATCATAACTTTAAAAATATAAAAGATAAAAAAATGAAATTTATGCCATTCGATTAGTTTTATAAAAGTCTAAATGGGAAAAATATATTTGTCGCTGAGAAATACGTATTAACAGTTTTAGTTTTTACGTTGATGATCAATTTTCATTTGATCATAACTTTAAAAATATAAAAGATAAAAAAATGAAATTTATGCCATTCGATTAGTTTTATAAAACTCTAAATGGGAAAAATATATTTGTCACTGAGAAATACGTATTAACAGTTTTAGTTTTTACGTTGATGCTCAATTTTCATTTGATCATAACTTTAAAAATATAAAAGATAAAAAAATGAAATTTATGCCATTCGATTAGTTTTATAAAACTCTAAATGGGAAAAATATATTTGTCACTGAGAAATACGTATTAACAGTTTTAGTTTTTACGTTGATGCTCAATTTTCATTTGATCATAACTTTAAAAATATAAAAGATAAAAAAATGAAATTTATGCCATTCGATTAGTTTTATAAAACTCTAAATGGGAAAAATATATTTGTCACTGAGAAATACGTATTAACAGTTTTAGTTTTTACGTTGATGCTCAATTTTCATTTGATCATAACTTTAAAAATATAAAAGATAAAAAAATGAAATTTATGCCATTCGATTAGTTTTATAAAACTCTAAATGGGAAAAATATATTTGTCGCTGAGAAATACGTATTAACAGTTTTAGTTTTTACGTTGATGATCAATTTTCATTTGATCATAACTTTAAAAATATAAAAGATAAAAAAATGAAATTTATGCCATTCGATTAGTTTTATAAAACTCTAAATGGGAAAAATATATTTGTCACTGAGAAATACGTATTAACAGTTTTAGTTTTTACGTTGATGCTCAATTTTCATTTGATCATAACTTTAAAAATATAAAAGATAAAAAAATGAAATTTATGCCATTCGATTAGTTTTATAAAACTCTAAATGGGAAAAATATATTTGTCACTGAGAAATACGTATTAACAGTTTTAGTTTTTACGTTGATGCTCAATTTTCATTTGATCATAACTTTAAAAATATAAAAGATAAAAAAATGAAATTTATGCCATTCGATTAGTTTTATAAAACTCTAAATGGGAAAAATATATTTGTCGCTGAGAAATACGTATTAACAGTTTTAGTTTTTACGTTGATGATCAATTTTCATTTGATCATAACTTTAAAAATATAAAAGATAAAAAAATGAAATTTATGCCATTCGATTAGTTTTATAAAACTCTAAATGGGAAAAATATATTTGTCACTGAGAAATACGTATTAACAGTTTTAGTTTTTACGTTGATGCTCAATTTTCATTTGATCATAACTCTAAAAATATAAAAGATAAAAAAATGAAATTTATGCCATTCGATTAGTTTTATAAAACTCTAAATGGGAAAAATATATTTGTCACTGAGAAATACGTATTAACAGTTTTAGTTTTTACGTTGATGCTCAATTTTCATTTGATCATAACTCTAAAAATATAAAAGATAAAAAAATGAAATTTATGCCATTCGATTAGTTTTATAAAACTCTAAATGGGAAAAATATATTTGTCACTGAGAAATACGTATTAACAGTTTTAGTTTTTACGTTGATGCTCAATTTTCATTTGATCATAACTTTAAAAATATAAAAGATAAAAAAATGAAATTTATGCCATTCGATTAGTTTTATAAAACTCTAAATGGGAAAAATATATTTGTCACTGAGAAATACGTATTAACAGTTTTAGTTTTTACGTTGATGCTCAATTTTCATTTGATCATAACTCTAAAAATATAAATGATAAAAAAATGAAATTTATGCCATTCGATTAGTTTTATAAAACTCTAAATGGGAAAAATATATTTGTCGCTGAGAAATACGTATTAACAGTTTTAGTTTTTACGTTGATGATCAATTTTCATTTGATCATAACTTTAAAAATATAAAAGATAAAAAAATGAAATTTATGCCATTCGATTAGTTTTATAAAACTCTAAATGGGAAAAATATATTTGTCACTGAGAAATACGTATTAACAGTTTTAGTTTTTACGTTGATGCTCAATTTTCATTTGATCATAACTTTAAAAATATAAAAGATAAAAAAATGAAATTTATGCCATTCGATTAGTTTTATAAAACTCTAAATGGGAAAAATATATTTGTCACTGAGAAATACGTATTAACAGTTTTAGTTTTTACGTTGATGCTCAATTTTCATTTGATCGTAACTCTAAAAATATAAAAGATAAAAAAATGAAATTTATGCCATTCGATTAGTTTTATAAAACTCTAAATGGGAAAAATATATTTGACACTGAAAAATACGTATTAACAGTTTTAGTTTTTACGTTGATGCTGAATTTTCATTTGATCATAACTCTAAAAATATAAAAGATAAAAAAATGAAATTTATGCCATTCGATTAGTTTTATAAAACTCTAAATGGGAAAAATATATTTGACACTGAAAAATACGTATTAACAGTTTTAGTTTTTACGTTGATGCTCAATTTTCATTTGATCATAACTCTAAAAATATAAAAGATAAAAAAATGAAATTTATGCCATTCGATTAGTTTTATAAAACTCTAAATGGGAAAAATATATTTGTCACTGAGAAATACGTATTAACAGTTTTAGTTTTTACGTTGATGCTCAATTTTCATTTGATCATAACTCTAAAAATATAAAAGATAAAAAAATGAAATTTATGCCATTCGATTAGTTTTATAAAACTCTAAATGGGAAAAATATATTTGTCACTGAGAAATACGTATTAACAGTTTTAGTTTTTACGTTGATGCTCAATTTTCATTTGATCATAACTTTAAAAATATAAAAGATAAAAAAATGAAATTTATGCCATTCGATTAGTTTTATAAAACTCTAAATGGGAAATAGCTATTTGTGTATTAAGAGCGGAAAGTGATACTTTGCCGCTTGAGGCAGAGAGTTGCCCGCGCGATGCGTAGCGGAGCGCGGGCAATCTGCCGAAAGCGGCAAAGCACTTTCTGCTCGAATTGCACACAAGATTTTTTCTACGATCACATTATTTTTAGACAAATAATTAAAAAAAAAACATGAAAAATACACTTTTTCATATTTATCTCTGGATTAAGTCGGCAGAAGATTCAGAGAAATATTTTTAGCAAAATCTACTACATCTGGAGGTGTGCTTGAAAATTCACATTCACTCTCACTCTCCATTTTTCAAATAGCTTTTTCATAAACTAAAAATGAAATAATGACGTTTCATTAATTTCAAAGTCTACTGTTTGCACAAAATAGTAAGTAGGTACTTAAATATGCAATCACTATTGCATATAGGTGTACCTAGGTATATCTAGGTGTACCTTCTGACTGTTATATTTTTACTAGATAAATTTTATAAAATAAAGTTTAATTTCGTTCGAAATATCTTCAAATATTAATATTTCAACTAAAATATTCAGACTGCCCTACATTTTGTTTTAATATACCTATTATTTACTACCTTTCTTTAGTTTATTGTAAATGAAAACAGGCGAGCGGAAAAGTACGCGCTAGAGCGACAATAATGTCAAATTATTACAGATCACGGAAAACATCAAATTTGCGGTTAGATTTGAGTGTGCAAAAGCCTACTTTGGGTAGTGATCGTAGGAAAAATATATTTGTCACTGAGAAATACGTATTAACAGTTTTAGTTTTTACGTTGATGCTCAATTTTCATTTGATCATAACTCTAAAAATATAAAAGATAAAAAAATGAAATTTATGCCATTCGATTAGTTTTATAAAACTCTAAATGGGAAAAATATATTTGTCACTGAGAAATACGAATTAACAGTTTTAGTTTTTACGTTGATGCTCAATTTTCATTTGATCATAACTTTAAAAATATAAAAGATAAAAAAATGAAATTTATGCCATTCGATTAGTTTTATAAAACTCTAAATGGGAAAAATATATTTGTCACTGAGAAATACGTATTAACAGTTTTAGTTTTTACGTTGATGCTGAATTTTCATTTGATCATAACTCTAAAAATATAAAAGATAAAAAAATGAAATTTATGCCATTCGATTAGTTTTTTAAAACTCTAAATGGGAAAAATATATTTGTCACTGAGAAATACGTATTAACAGTTTTAGTTTTTACGTTGATGCTCAATTTTCATTTGATCATAACTCTAAAAATATAAAAGATAAAAAAATGAAATTTATGCCATTCGATTAGTTTTTTAAAACTCTAAATGGGAAAAATATATTTGTCACTGAGAAATACGTATTAACAGTTTTAGTTTTTACGTTGATGCTCAATTTTCATTTGATCATAACTTTAAAAATATAAAAGATAAAAAAATGAAATTTATGCCATTCGATTAGTTTTATAAAACTCTAAATGGGAAAAATATATTTGTCACTGAGAAATACGTATTAACAGTTTTAGTTTTTACGTTGATGCTCAATTTTCATTTGATCATAACTCTAAAAATATAAAAGATAAAAAAATGAAATTTATGCCATTCGATTAGTTTTTTAAAACTCTAAATGGGAAAAATATATTTGTCACTGAGAAATACGTATTAACAGTTTTAGTTTTTACGTTGATGCTCAATTTTCATTTGATCATAACTTTAAAAATATAAAAGATAAAAAAATGAAATTTATGCCATTCGATTAGTTTTATAAAACTCTAAATGGGAAAAATATATTTGTCACTGAGAAATACGTATTAACAGTTTTAGTTTTTACGTTGATGCTCAATTTTCATTTGATCATAACTCTAAAAATATAAAAGATAAAAAAATGAAATTTATGCCATTCGATTAGTTTTTTAAAACTCTAAATGGGAAAAATATATTTGTCACTGAGAAATACGTATTAACAGTTTTAGTTTTTACGTTGATGCTGAATTTTCATTTGATCATAACTCTAAAAATATAAAAGATAAAAAAATGAAATTTATGCCATTCGATTAGTTTTTTAAAACTCTAAATGGGAAAAATATATTTGTCACTGAGAAATACGTATTAACAGTTTTAGTTTTTACGTTGATGCTCAATTTTCATTTGATCATAACTCTAAAAATATAAAAGATAAAAAAATGAAATTTATGCCATTCGATTAGTTTTATAAAACTCTAAATGGGAAAAATATATTTGTCACTGAGAAATACGTATTAACAGTTTTAGTTTTTACGTTGATGCTCAATTTTCATTTGATCATAACTCTAAAAATATAAAAGATAAAAAAATGAAATTTATGCCATTCGATTAGTTTTATAAAACTCTAAATGGGAAAAATATATTTGTCACTGAGAAATACGAATTAACAGTTTTAGTTTTTACGTTGATGCTCAATTTTCATTTGATCATAACTTTAAAAATATAAAAGATAAAAAAATGAAATTTATGCCATTCGATTAGTTTTATAAAACTCTAAATGGGAAAAATATATTTGTCACTGAGAAATACGTATTAACAGTTTTAGTTTTTACGTTGATGCTCAATTTTCATTTGATCATAACTCTAAAAATATAAAAGATAAAAAAATGAAATTTATGCCATTCGATTAGTTTTATAAAACTCTAAATGGGAAAAATATATTTGTCACTGAGAAATACGTATTAACAGTTTTAGTTTTTACGTTGATGCTCAATTTTCATTTGATCATAACTCTAAAAATATAAAAGATAAAAAAATGAAATTTATGCCATTCGATTAGTTTTATAAAACTCTAAATGGGAAAAATATATTTGTCACTGAGAAATACGTATTAACAGTTTTAGTTTTTACGTTGATGCTCAATTTTCATTTGATCATAACTTTAAAAATATAAAAGATAAAAAAATGAAATTTATGCCATTCGATTAGTTTTATAAAACTCTAAATGGGAAAAATATATTTGTCACTGAGAAATACGTATTAACAGTTTTAGTTTTTACGTTGATGCTCAATTTTCATTTGATCATAACTCTAAAAATATAAAAGATAAAAAAATGAAATTTATGCCATTCGATTAGTTTTATAAAACTCTAAATGGGAAAAATATATTTGTCACTGAGAAATACGTATTAACAGTTTTAGTTTTTACGTTGATGCTCAATTTTCATTTGATCATAACTCTAAAAATATAAAAGATAAAAAAATGAAATTTATGCCATTCGATTAGTTTTATAAAACTCTAAATGGGAAAAATATATTTGTCACTGAGAAATACGTATTAACAGTTTTAGTTTTTACGTTGATGCTCAATTTTCATTTGATCATAACTTTAAAAATATAAAAGATAAAAAAATGAAATTTATGCCATTCGATTAGTTTTATAAAACTCTAAATGGGAAAAATATATTTGTCACTGAGAAATACGTATTAACAGTTTTAGTTTTTACGTTGATGCTCAATTTTCATTTGATCATAACTCTAAAAATATAAAAGATAAAAAAATGAAATTTATGCCATTCGATTAGTTTTTTAAAACTCTAAATGGGAAAAATATATTTGTCACTGAGAAATACGTATTAACAGTTTTAGTTTTTACGTTGATGCTCAATTTTCATTTGATCATAACTTTAAAAATATAAAAGATAAAAAAATGAAATTTATGCCATTCGATTAGTTTTATAAAACTCTAAATGGGAAAAATATATTTGTCACTGAGAAATACGTATTAAGAGCATGATTTACTTGACGAACAGATACACCTGAGGGGCAACGGTGTGGTGGGAAGAAGCATATTTTATGATAGGGGGCGTGTCTTATCCCTTTTGACCACGTTTCTCGGTCTCTACCAGGGTAGCTATAAAAGTTGGTGGAATTGTATCGACTGGATTTATCACAATAGTTACATTTTTACGATAGTTTTGGCTTTAATATAAATAAGTAAATTAAATAAATAAAATATTTATTTATAAACATAAATTTATACAATAAATTAATTATGAATGATAATTTTTACAAGATTTTGAGCCATAATTAATTACTTGTTTGGCTATAACTTCTACAAATATTATTTTAAAATTAGGAAATAATTCAAACACATAGTAGTTTTCTTTCGGATCCTCTATTAGGGTACACATCGTTTGGTCCGGTAAACCCCTAATAAAATAAAGGTAGTAATGATTGTTTACCTAATGAATAATCAAAATGTGTTTTTCAGAAAATAGGATTATTTTATTTAAAATTGTATTACGTACGTACTTTCTGTTTTGAAAATTATCAATGCGAGACATATATACAAATTCAGAATATTTGTAAACAAAAAATCTCGAATTCTAAAACCCAAAACGGGCAAATTATTTAATAAAAAAATAGGCAATTAGATAATAATGAAATACATTTATTGCACTATGTAAAATTGAGTTCCGAATATAATAGTTTTATGTAGTTACTTATAATAATGTTATCTAATTTTGTATTTGTGTCTCATTTAAAATATTTTTAAAGTTATTAAAAATATTTAGTGAATTAGTATTTTCTTTAATATTGATGAAATTTGAAAAAATTCCGTTTAATAATTGTTAATTTTTTTCTTTGGTTATCTCCAGTTCATCAAGCATAATATTTTCACTATTATTGTCCATAATTACAAAAAACAAAAATTAATCAGTTAATTTTTATGAAATTTTTTTGGCAGTTCTAACAACTAATCAAATTTTGTCATTTTGTGTCATATGAAACAATTTCACCGAATCATGTCAACATTACACTGAGAATTTCATAAATTTATTTTCAACCAATTAGAAGGCTCCTTTTTGTTTACGTTGCTTATAGCAACGGGAGACTATCGCGATAATTTTGTTAGTTCCTATTAACTTAATGGAATTAATAAGTGATAATTTTTTTGTGAAAAATGAAGCGCCTTATATTTATTTGCAAAAGTCACTCAGAATAAACATTTTGTTGCTAACTTATAATTTTTATTGATACGAACCAATTTGCTTTACATATCGAACACCGGGGCTAAAAGAAGACACAAAAAACGTATTATCAATTTCTCCTCATTTGTACAATTAATGTCCGTCACATTTTAGTAACAAAAAAGTGTTACATAACGTGAAAGTAAAATTTTCTTGTGAAAATTCATATTTCTGCATAGTAACAAATAATGGGATCATAAAATCTTCAGTTATACATATAATGGTATTATAGGTATTTCCGTTTTTGTTTATAAACAATTAAAATGTGAAAGGAATTTAAAAATGAAACATAAGCTTCGAATAGAAATTGGGGTCTGTTTAAAATGCACGAAGCGAATTAGGGGGTAGTTTGAATTTATTTTAAAATGCATTTTTATGAAAAATTACTTGTTATCAAAGTTGTAGAACATAAAATTTCCTACAAATTTTGTTTTTACTTTTTCGAATTTCGCCGCTAGTTTTTATTTTAATTTTTAAATAACTTTTATGTTATTAAATTAATTTTTTAGTTAAATTTTAAATTAAAAAAATATTTGTAGAAGTTATATATCCAAAAATGTAAATAGTTAAAAAACTCAAAGATAAGGGTAATTATTGATAAAAAATTTGATTTTTTTAATTTTTTTTAAACTAACTTTATTAATGTACCTAAAAACTAAAATAATTGATTAAATAATTACTCTACTAGGAGTGTTCGGAAAGTTGGGTGGGATCACCCCCTCTTTATTATTTTTAATCTGATTTTTATTGTCTGCGGTTGATGTGAACGCATCTTCTAGTCCGTGCAGGTATGAAAAAAAAGTTACCGCATCTCCCACTGACCGCATCTCGGAATGGCCTCATCTCACACGACCACTAATTTTTTTTGTAATTAAATCCGTTGATTTAATAAATATTTTTACACTTACTTTTTTTATCCAGCAAATCCTATTTCGTTTTGATAATCGCTTTGACGATGTGAATAAACGAGTTTTTAGTCTTTTACGGGGCATTTTTAAATATCCTAATTGATATTAATAATAGTCCCTTCACTTCACGAGAACAATAATTAATAGTTGAAGAATCGAAATAATCAGAACACTAAAATCACCACACTTATCTCTAAGAAAGATCAAACTAATAACAAAATGTGTCAAAAATAGTCTAACTTAAACTTTTATCCCCAAAGTAAGTACCGACAAAATATCACACCCCCACCACCACTGATTTTTGCTGACAAAGTTCTTTGCATTCAAAACATACCGATTGTTGGTAATTAAACCGTCAAATGATGCCGATATGCCAATGTTGGGTAGCTAGAATATATCTTATTATTTTTTACTACTTATTAACCGTGCGATGTGTAAAAGTACCAATACATTTGTAAATTAAATCTCAATTTTAACTTACTAAATAAATTAATTAAATACTTATTATATGTTGTTAAACTCCTGTAAAATTTTAAAAATGATGAGTAAAATTAGTTTTATTGTAATTTTCATGTTGAAAATTGTAGTTCATAAAAACAAAAATTGTCATCCAAATAATAAAATTATTTTGATTAATTAAAAGAAAAATATTGTCCGAAAAATTATAAACTCTATAATTAAGTTTAAATTTATTTCATACTGTTTACCCTCGTAAAACTCTGCTAACAAGAGAATTTATTTTATTTCAATTTACAAGCTGTGTTCCCTAAATTCTAACGGTGGCGCCACTTCCTTGGAGCAAAATCTTCAGTTGCAAGGGTTTCGCTTTACTCGTCCTATACGTTTGTTTTTTATTTTTAATGAATGAAAAAAATATAGGTGTATTGGAGAAGATCTAATCTGTGCTCCTCTGCAGCTACTTTTTGAATAATTTACTTCGTTTTTTGTAAAAAAAATTTAGAAAAATGTCTAAAATGAACAATTTTTGGATTTTTTTTGAAAAAAAATGAAGCCAAATTTTCAAAATGTAGCTGCAGAGGAGCACAGATTAGATCTTCTCCAATACAAATATATTTTTTTCTTTTACTAAAAATAAAAAACAAACGCGTAGGACGAGTAAAGCGAAACCCTTGCACATACTATTTTGTCGCAAGGTAAATCCTCCTCTTAACAGTTTTAGTTTTTACGTTGATGCTCAATTTTCATTTGATCATAACTCTAAAAATATAAAAGATAAAAAAATGAAATTTATGCCATTCGATTAGTTTTTTAAAACTCTAAATGGGAAAAATATATTTGTCACTGAGAAATACGTATTAACAGTTTTAGTTTTTACGTTGATGCTCAATTTTCATTTGATCATAACTTTAAAAATATAAAAGATAAAAAAATGAAATTTATGCCATTCGATTAGTTTTATAAAACTCTAAATGGGAAAAATATATTTGTCACTGAGAAATACGTATTAACAGTTTTAGTTTTTACGTTGATGCTCAATTTTCATTTGATCATAACTCTAAAAATATAAAAGATAAAAAAATGAAATTTATGCCATTCGATTAGTTTTTTAAAACTCTAAATGGGAAAAATATATTTGTCACTGAGAAATACGTATTAACAGTTTTAGTTTTTACGTTGATGCTCAATTTTCATTTGATCATAACTCTAAAAATATAAATGATAAAAAAATGAAATTTATGCCATTCGATTAGTTTTATAAAACTCTAAATGGGAAAAATATATTTGTCACTGAGAAATACGTATTAACAGTTTTAGTTTTTACGTTGATGCTCAATTTTCATTTGATCATAACTCTAAAAATATAAATGATAAAAAAATGAAATTTATGCCATTCGATTAGTTTTATAAAACTCTAAATGGGAAAAATATATTTGTCGCTGAGAAATACGTATTAACAGTTTTAGTTTTTACGTTGATGCTCAATTTTCATTTGATCATAACTCTAAAAATATAAAAGATAAAAAAATGAAATTTATGCCATTCGATTAGTTTTTTAAAACTCTAAATGGGAAAAATATATTTGTCGCTGAGAAATACGTATTAACAGTTTTAGTTTTTACGTTGATGCTCAATTTTCATTTGATCATAACTCTAAAAATATAAAAGATAAAAAAATGAAATTTATGCCATTCGATTAGTTTTTTAAAACTCTAAATGGGAAAAATATATTTGTCACTGAGAAATACGTATTAACAGTTTTAGTTTTTACGTTGATGCTCAATTTTCATTTGATCATAACTCTAAAAATATAAATGATAAAAAAATGAAATTTATGCCATTCGATTAGTTTTATAAAACTCTAAATGGGAAAAATATATTTGTCGCTGAGAAATACGTATTAACAGTTTTAGTTTTTACGTTGATGCTCAATTTTCATTTGATCATAACTCTAAAAATATAAATGATAAAAAAATGAAATTTATGCCATTCGATTAGTTTTATAAAACTCTAAATGGGAAAAATATATTTGTCACTGAGAAATACGTATTAACAGTTTTAGTTTTTACGTTGATGCTCAATTTTCATTTGATCATAACTCTAAAAATATAAAAGATAAAAAAATGAAATTTATGCCATTCGATTAGTTTTTTAAAACTCTAAATGGGAAAAATATATTTGTCGCTGAGAAATACGTATTAACAGTTTTAGTTTTTACGTTGATGCTCAATTTTCATTTGATCATAACTCTAAAAATATAAAAGATAAAAAAAATGAAATTTATGCCATTCGATTAGTTTTATAAAACTCTAAATGGGAAAAATATATTTGTCGCTGAGAAATACGTATTAACAGTTTTAGTTTTTACGTTGATGCTGAATTTTCATTTGATCATAACTCTAAAAATATAAAAGATAAAAAAATGAAATTTATGCCATTCGATTAGTTTTTTAAAACTCTAAATGGGAAAAATATATTTGTCGCTGAGAAATACGTATTAACAGTTTTAGTTTTTACGTTGATGCTCAATTTTCATTTGATCATAACTCTAAAAATATAAAAGATAAAAAAAATGAAATTTATGCCATTCGATTAGTTTTATAAAACTCTAAATGGGAAAAATATATTTGTCGCTGAGAAATACGTATTAACAGTTTTAGTTTTTACGTTGATGCTGAATTTTCATTTGATCATAACTCTAAAAATATAAAAGATAAAAAAAATGAAATTTATGCCATTCGATTAGTTTTATAAAACTCTAAATGGGAAAAATATATTTGTCACTGAGAAATACGTATTAACAGTTTTAGTTTTTACGTTGATGCTCAATTTTCATTTGATCATAACTCTAAAAATATAAATGATAAAAAAATGAAATTTATGCCATTCGATTAGTTTTATAAAACTCTAAATGGGAAAAATATATTTGTCACTGAGAAATACGTATTAACAGTTTTAGTTTTTACGTTGATGCTGAATTTTCATTTGATCATAACTCTAAAAATATAAAAGATAAAAAAAATGAAATTTATGCCATTCGATTAGTTTTATAAAACTCTAAATGGGAAAAATATATTTGTCACTGAGAAATACGTATTAACAGTTTTAGTTTTTACGTTGATGCTCAATTTTCATTTGATCATAACTCTAAAAATATAAATGATAAAAAAATGAAATTTATGCCATTCGATTAGTTTTATAAAACTCTAAATGGGAAAAATATATTTGTCACTGAGAAATACGTATTAACAGTTTTAGTTTTTACGTTGATGCTCAATTTTCATTTGATCATAACTCTAAAAATATAAAAGATAAAAAAATGAAATTTATGCCATTCGATTAGTTTTTTAAAACTCTAAATGGGAAAAATATATTTGTCGCTGAGAAATACGTATTAACAGTTTTAGTTTTTACGTTGATGCTCAATTTTCATTTGATCATAACTCTAAAAATATAAAAGATAAAAAAATGAAATTTATGCCATTCGATTAGTTTTTTAAAACTCTAAATGGGAAAAATATATTTGTCACTGAGAAATACGTATTAACAGTTTTAGTTTTTACGTTGATGCTCAATTTTCATTTGATCATAACTCTAAAAATATAAATGATAAAAAAATGAAATTTATGCCATTCGATTAGTTTTATAAAACTCTAAATGGGAAAAATATATTTGTCGCTGAGAAATACGTATTAACAGTTTTAGTTTTTACGTTGATGCTCAATTTTCATTTGATCATAACTCTTAAAATATAAAAGATAAAAAAATGAAATTTATGCCATTCGATTAGTTTTATAAAACTCTAAATGGGAAAAATATATTTGTCACTGAGAAATACGTATTAACAGTTTTAGTTTTTACGTTGATGCTCAATTTTCATTTGATCATAACTCTAAAAATATAAAAGATAAAAAAATGAAATTTATGCCATTCGATTAGTTTTATAAAACTCTAAATGGGAAAAATATATTTGTCACTGAGAAATACGTATTAACAGTTTTAGTTTTTACGTTGATGCTCAATTTTCATTTGATCATAACTCTAAAAATATAAAAGATAAAAAAATGAAATTTATGCCATTCGATTAGTTTTATAAAACTCTAAATGGGAAAAATATATTTGTCACTGAGAAATACGTATTAACAGTTTTAGTTTTTACGTTGATGCTCAATTTTCATTTGATCATAACTCTAAAAATATAAAAGATAAAAAAATGAAATTTATGCCATTCGATTAGTTTTATAAAACTCTAAATGGGAAAAATATATTTGTCACTGAGAAATACGTATTAACAGTTTTAGTTTTTACGTTGATGCTCAATTTTCATTTGATCATAACTCTAAAAATATAAAAGATAAAAAAATGAAATTTATGCCATTCGATTAGTTTTATAAAACTCTAAATGGGAAAAATATATTTGTCACTGAGAAATACGTATTAACAGTTTTAGTTTTTACGTTGATGCTCAATTTTCATTTGATCATAACTCTAAAAATATAAAAGATAAAAAAATGAAATTTATGCCATTCGATTAGTTTTATAAAACTCTAAATGGGAAAAATATATTTGTCACTGAGAAATACGTATTAACAGTTTTAGTTTTTACGTTGATGCTCAATTTTCATTTGATCATAACTCTAAAAATATAAAAGATAAAAAAATGAAATTTATGCCATTCGATTAGTTTTATAAAACTCTAAATGGGAAAAATATATTTGTCACTGAGAAATACGTATTAACAGTTTTAGTTTTTACGTTGATGCTCAATTTTCATTTGATCATAACTCTTAAAATATAAAAGATAAAAAAATGAAATTTATGCCATTCGATTAGTTTTATAAAACTCTAAATGGGAAAAATATATTTGTCACTGAGAAATACGTATTAACAGTTTTAGTTTTTACGTTGATGCTCAATTTTCATTTGATCATAACTCTAAAAATATAAAAGATAAAAAAATGAAATTTATGCCATTCGATTAGTTTTATAAAACTCTAAATGGGAAAAATATATTTGTCGCTGAGAAATACGTATTAACAGTTTTAGTTTTTACGTTGATGCTCAATTTTCATTTGATCATAACTTTAAAAATATAAAAGATAAAAAAATGAAATTTATGCCATTCGATTAGTTTTATAAAACTCTAAATGGGAAAAATATATTTGTCACTGAGAAATACGTATTAACAGTTTTAGTTTTTACGTTGATGCTCAATTTTTATTTGATCATAACTTTAAAAATATAAAAGATAAAAAAATGAAATTTATGCCATTCGATTAGTTTTATAAAACTCTAAATGGGAAAAATATATTTGTCACTGAGAAATACGTATTAACAGTTTTAGTTTTTACGTTGATGCTCAATTTTCATTTGATCATAACTTTAAAAATATAAAAGATAAAAAAATGAAATTTATGCCATTCGATTAGTTTTATAAAACTCTAAATGGGAAAAATATATTTGTCACTGAGAAATACGTATTAACAGTTTTAGTTTTTACGTTGATGCTCAATTTTCATTTGATCATAACTTTAAAAATATAAAAGATAAAAAAATGAAATTTATGCCATTCGATTAGTTTTATAAAACTCTAAATGGGAAAAATATATTTGTCACTGAGAAATACGTATTAACAGTTTTAGTTTTTACGTTGATGCTCAATTTTCATTTGATCATAACTTTAAAAATATAAAAGATAAAAAAATGAAATTTATGCCATTCGATTAGTTTTATAAAACTCTAAATGGGAAAAATATATTTGTCACTGAGAAATACGTATTAACAGTTTTAGTTTTTACGTTGATGCTCAATTTTTATTTGATCATAACTTTAAAAATATAAAAGATAAAAAAATGAAATTTATGCCATTCGATTAGTTTTATAAAACTCTAAATGGGAAAAATATATTTGTCACTGAGAAATACGTATTAACAGTTTTAGTTTTTACGTTGATGCTCAATTTTCATTTGATCATAACTCTAAAAATATAAAAGATAAAAAAATGAAATTTATGCCATTCGATTAGTTTTATAAAACTCTAAATGGGAAAAATATATTTGTCACTGAGAAATACGTATTAACAGTTTTAGTTTTTACGTTGATGCTCAATTTTCATTTGATCATAACTCTTAAAATATAAAAGATAAAAAAATGAAATTTATGCCATTCGATTAGTTTTATAAAACTCTAAATGGGAAAAATATATTTGTCACTGAGAAATACGTATTAACAGTTTTAGTTTTTACGTTGATGCTCAATTTTCATTTGATCATAACTTTAAAAATATAAAAGATAAAAAAATGAAATTTATGCCATTCGATTAGTTTTATAAAACTCTAAATGGGAAAAATATATTTGTCACTGAGAAATACGTATTAACAGTTTTAGTTTTTACGTTGATGCTCAATTTTTATTTGATCATAACTTTAAAAATATAAAAGATAAAAAAATGAAATTTATGCCATTCGATTAGTTTTATAAAACTCTAAATGGGAAAAATATATTTGTCACTGAGAAATACGTATTAACAGTTTTAGTTTTTACGTTGATGCTCAATTTTCATTTGATCATAACTTTAAAAATATAAAAGATAAAAAAATGAAATTTATGCCATTCGATTAGTTTTATAAAACTCTAAATGGGAAAAATATATTTGTCACTGAGAAATACGTATTAACAGTTTTAGTTTTTACGTTGATGCTGAAATTTCATTTGATCATAACTCTAAAAATATAAAAGATAAAAAAATGAAATTTATGCTATTCGATTAGTTTTATAAAACTCTAAATGGGAAAAATATATTTGTCACTGAGAAATACGTATTAACAGTTTTAGTTTTTACGTTGATGCTCAATTTTCATTTGATCATAACTCTAAAAATATAAAAGATAAAAAAATGAAATTTATGCCATTCGATTAGTTTTATAAAACTCTAAATGGGAAAAATATATTTGTCACTGAGAAATACGTATTAACAGTTTTAGTTTTTACGTTGATGCTGAAATTTCATTTGATCATAACTCTAAAAATATAAAAGATAAAAAAATGAAATTTATGCTATTCGATTAGTTTTATAAAACTCTAAATGGGAAAAATATATTTGTCCCTGAGAAATACGTATTAACAGTTTTAGTTTTTACGTTGATGCTGAATTTTCATTTGATCATAACTCTAAAAATATAAAAGATAAAAAAATGAAATTTTTGCCATTCGATTAGTTTTATAAAACTCTAAATGGGAAAAATATATTTGTCACTGAGAAATACGTATTAACAGTTTTAGTTTTTACGTTGATGCTGAAATTTCATTTGATCATAACTCTAAAAATATAAAAGATAAAAAAATGAAATTTGTGCCATGCGATTAGTTTTATAAAACTCTAAATGGGAAAAATATATTTGTCACTGAGAAATACGTATTAACAGTTTTAGTTTTTACGTTGATGCTCAATATTCATTTGATCATAACTCTAAAAATATAAAAGATAAAAAAATGAAATTTATGCCATTCGATTAGTTTTATAAAACTCTAAATGGGAAAAATATATTTGTCACTGAGAAATACGTATTAACAGTTTTAGTTTTTACGTTGATGCTCAATATTCATTTGATCATAACTCTAAAAATATAAAAGATAAAAAAATGAAATTTGTGCCATGCGATTAGTTTTATAAAACTCTAAATGGGAAAAATATATTTGTCGCTGAGAAATACGTATTAACAGTTTTAGTTTTTACGTTGATGCTCAATATTCATTTGATCATAACTCTAAAAATATAAAAGATAAAAAAATGAAATTTATGCTATTCGATTAGTTTTATAAAACTCTAAATGGGAAAAATATATTTGTCACTGAGAAATACGTATTAACAGTTTTAGTTTTTACGTTGATGCTCAATATTCATTTGATCATAACTCTAAAAATATAAAAGATAAAAAAATGAAATTTATGCCATTCGATTAGTTTTATAAAACTCTAAATGGGAAAAATATATTTGTCACTGAGAAATACGTATTAACAGTTTTAGTTTTTACGTTGATGCTGAAATTTCATTTGATCATAACTCTAAAAATATAAAAGATAAAAAAATGAAATTTGTGCCATGCGATTAGTTTTATAAAACTCTAAATGGGAAAAATATATTTGTCGCTGAGAAATACGTATTAACAGTTTTAGTTTTTACGTTGATGCTCAATATTCATTTGATCATAACTCTAAAAATATAAAAGATAAAAAAATGAAATTTATGCCATTCGATTAGTTTTATAAAACTCTAAATGGGAAAAATATATTTGTCCCTGAGAAATACGTATTAACAGTTTTAGTTTTTACGTTGATGCTGAATTTTCATTTGATCATAACTCTAAAAATATAAAAGATAAAAAAATGAAATTTATGCCATTCGATTAGTTTTATAAAACTCTAAATGGGAAAAATATATTTGTCACTGAGAAATACGTATTAACAGTTTTAGTTTTTACGTTGATGCTGAAATTTCATTTGATCATAACTCTAAAAATATAAAAGATAAAAAAATGAAATTTGTGCCATGCGATTAGTTTTATAAAACTCTAAATGGGAAAAATATATTTGTCACTGAGAAATACGTATTAACAGTTTTAGTTTTTACGTTGATGCTCAATATTCATTTGATCATAACTCTAAAAATATAAAAGATAAAAAAATGAAATTTATGCCATTCGATTAGTTTTATAAAACTCTAAATGGGAAAAATATATTTGTCACTGAGAAATACGTATTAACAGTTTTAGTTTTTACGTTGATGCTGAAATTTCATTTGATCATAACTCTAAAAATATAAAAGATAAAAAAATGAAATTTATGCTATTCGATTAGTTTTATAAAACTCTAAATGGGAAAAATATATTTGTCACTGAGAAATACGTATTAACAGTTTTAGTTTTTACGTTGATGCTCAATATTCATTTGATCATAACTCTAAAAATATAAAAGATAAAAAAATGAAATTTATGCCATTCGATTAGTTTTATAAAACTCTAAATGGGAAAAATATATTTGTCACTGAGAAATACGTATTAACAGTTTTAGTTTTTACGTTGATGCTGAAATTTCATTTGATCATAACTCTAAAAATATAAAAGATAAAAAAATGAAATTTGTGCCATGCGATTAGTTTTATAAAACTCTAAATGGGAAAAATATATTTGTCGCTGAGAAATACGTATTAACAGTTTTAGTTTTTACGTTGATGCTCAATATTCATTTGATCATAACTCTAAAAATATAAAAGATAAAAAAATGAAATTTATGCCATTCGATTAGTTTTATAAAACTCTAAATGGGAAAAATATATTTGTCGCTGAGAAATACGTATTAACAGTTTTAGTTTTTACGTTGATGCTCAATATTCATTTGATCATAACTCTAAAAATATAAAAGATAAAAAAATGAAATTTATGCCATTCGATTAGTTTTATAAAACTCTAAATGGGAAAAATATATTTGTCACTGAGAAATACGTATTAACAGTTTTAGTTTTTACGTTGCTGCTGAAATTTCATTTGATCATAACTCTAAAAATATAAAAGATAAAAAAATGAAATTTGTGCCATGCGATTAGTTTTATAAAACTCTAAATGGGAAAAATATATTTGTCGCTGAGAAATACGTATTAACAGTTTTAGTTTTTACGTTGATGCTCAATTTTCATTTGATCATAACTCTAAAAATATAAAAGATAAAAAAATGAAATTTATGCCATTCGATTAGTTTTATAAAACTCTAAATGGGAAAAATATATTTGTCACTGAGAAATACGTATTAACAGTTTTAGTTTTTACGTTGATGCTGAATTTTCATTTGATCATAACTCTAAAAATATAAAAGATAAAAAAATGAAATTTATGCCATTCGATTAGTTTTATAAAACTCTAAATGGGAAAAATATATTTGTCACTGAGAAATACGTATTAACAGTTTTAGTTTTTACGTTGATGCTCAATTTTCATTTGATCATAACTCTAAAAATATAAAAGATAAAAAAATGAAATTTATGCCATTCGATTAGTTTTATAAAACTCTAAATGGGAAAAATATATTTGTCGCTGAGAAATACGTATTAACAGTTTTAGTTTTTACGTTGATGCTCAATTTTCATTTGATCATAACTCTAAAAATATAAAAGATAAAAAAATGAAATTTATGCCATTCGATTAGTTTTATAAAACTCTAAATGGGAAAAATATATTTGTCACTGAGAAATACGTATTAACAGTTTTAGTTTTTACGTTGATGCTGAAATTTCATTTGATCATAACTCTAAAAATATAAAAGATAAAAAAATGAAATTTGTGCCATGCGATTAGTTTTATAAAACTCTAAATGGGAAAAATATATTTGTCGCTGAGAAATACGTATTAACAGTTTTAGTTTTTACGTTGATGCTCAATTTTCATTTGATCATAACTCTAAAAATATAAAAGATAAAAAAATGAAATTTATGCCATTCGATTAGTTTTATAAAACTCTAAATGGGAAAAATATATTTGTCGCTGAGAAATACGTATTAACAGTTTTAGTTTTTACGTTGATGCTCAATTTTCATTTGATCATAACTTTAAAAATATAAAAGATAAAAAAATGAAATTTATGCCATTCGATTAGTTTTATAAAACTCTAAATGGGAAAAATATATTTGTCACTGAGAAATACGTATTAACAGTTTTAGTTTTTACGTTGATGCTCAATTTTCATTTGATCATAACTCTAAAAATATAAAAGATAAAAAAATGAAATTTATGCCATTCGATTAGTTTTATAAAACTCTAAATGGGAAAAATATATTTGTCGCTGAGAAATACGTATTAACAGTTTTAGTTTTTACGTTGATGCTCAATTTTCATTTGATCATAACTCTAAAAATATAAAAGATAAAAAAATGAAATTTATGCCATTCGATTAGTTTTATAAAACTCTAAATGGGAAAAATATATTTGTCACTGAGAAATACGTATTAACAGTTTTAGTTTTTACGTTGATGCTGAATTTTCATTTGATCATAACTCTAAAAATATAAAAGATAAAAAAATGAAATTTATGCCATTCGATTAGTTTTATAAAACTCTAAATGGGAAAAATATATTTGTCACTGAGAAATACGTATTAACAGTTTTAGTTTTTACGTTGATGCTCAATTTTCATTTGATCATAACTCTAAAAATATAAAAGATAAAAAAATGAAATTTATGCCATTCGATTAGTTTTATAAAACTCTAAATGGGAAAAATATATTTGTCACTGAGAAATACGTATTAACAGTTTTAGTTTTTACGTTGATGCTCAATTTTCATTTGATCATAACTCTAAAAATATAAAAGATAAAAAAATGAAATTTATGCCATTCGATTAGTTTTATAAAACTCTAAATGGGAAAAATATATTTGTCGCTGAGAAATACGTATTAACAGTTTTAGTTTTTACGTTGATGCTCAATTTTCATTTGATCATAACTCTAAAAATATAAAAGATAAAAAAATGAAATTTATGCCATTCGATTAGTTTTATAAAACTCTAAATGGGAAAAATATATTTGTCGCTGAGAAATACGTATTAACAGTTTTAGTTTTTACGTTGATGCTCAATTTTCATTTGATCATAACTCTAAAAATATAAAAGATAAAAAAATGAAATTTATGCCATTCGATTAGTTTTATAAAACTCTAAATGGGAAAAATATATTTGTCACTGAGAAATACGTATTAACAGTTTTAGTTTTTACGTTGATGCTCAATTTTCATTTGATCATAACTCTAAAAATATAAAAGATAAAAAAATGAAATTTATGCCATTCGATTAGTTTTATAAAACTCTAAATGGGAAAAATATATTTGTCACTGAGAAATACGTATTAACAGTTTTAGTTTTTACGTTGATGCTGAAATTTCATTTGATCATAACTCTAAAAATATAAAAGATAAAAAAATGAAATTTATGCTATTCGATTAGTTTTATAAAACTCTAAATGGGAAAAATATATTTGTCACTGAGAAATACGTATTAACAGTTTTAGTTTTTACGTTGATGCTGAATTTTCATTTGATCATAACTCTAAAAATATAAAAGATAAAAAAATGAAATTTATGCCATTCGATTAGTTTTATAAAACTCTAAATGGGAAAAATATATTTGTCACTGAGAAATACGTATTAACAGTTTTAGTTTTTACGTTGATGCTGAAATTTCATTTGATCATAACTCTAAAAATATAAAAGATAAAAAAATGAAATTTGTGCCATGCGATTAGTTTTATAAAACTCTAAATGGGAAAAATATATTTGTCACTGAGAAATACGTATTAACAGTTTTAGTTTTTACGTTGATGCTCAATATTCATTTGATCATAACTCTAAAAATATAAAAGATAAAAAAATGAAATTTATGCTATTCGATTAGTTTTATAAAACTCTAAATGGGAAAAATATATTTGTCACTGAGAAATACGTATTAACAGTTTTAGTTTTTACGTTGATGCTCAATATTCATTTGATCATAACTCTAAAAATATAAAAGATAAAAAAATGAAATTTATGCCATTCGATTAGTTTTATAAAACTCTAAATGGGAAAAATATATTTGTCGCTGAGAAATACGTATTAACAGTTTTAGTTTTTACGTTGATGCTCAATTTTCATTTGATCATAACTCTAAAAATATAAAAGATAAAAAAATGAAATTTATGCCATTCGATTAGTTTTATAAAACTCTAAATGGGAAAAATATATTTGTCACTGAGAAATACGTATTAACAGTTTTAGTTTTTACGTTGATGCTGAATTTTCATTTGATCATAACTCTAAAAATATAAAAGATAAAAAAATGAAATTTATGCCATTCGATTAGTTTTATAAAACTCTAAATGGGAAAAATATATTTGTCACTGAGAAATACGTATTAACAGTTTTAGTTTTTACGTTGATGCTCAATTTTCATTTGATCATAACTCTAAAAATATAAAAGATAAAAAAATGAAATTTATGCCATTCGATTAGTTTTATAAAACTCTAAATGGGAAAAATATATTTGTCGCTGAGAAATACGTATTAACAGTTTTAGTTTTTACGTTGATGCTCAATTTTCATTTGATCATAACTCTAAAAATATAAAAGATAAAAAAATGAAATTTATGCCATTCGATTAGTTTTATAAAACTCTAAATGGGAAAAATATATTTGTCACTGAGAAATACGTATTAACAGTTTTAGTTTTTACGTTGATGCTGAAATTTCATTTGATCATAACTCTAAAAATATAAAAGATAAAAAAATGAAATTTGTGCCATGCGATTAGTTTTATAAAACTCTAAATGGGAAAAATATATTTGTCGCTGAGAAATACGTATTAACAGTTTTAGTTTTTACGTTGATGCTCAATTTTCATTTGATCATAACTCTAAAAATATAAAAGATAAAAAAATGAAATTTATGCCATTCGATTAGTTTTATAAAACTCTAAATGGGAAAAATATATTTGTCGCTGAGAAATACGTATTAACAGTTTTAGTTTTTACGTTGATGCTCAATTTTCATTTGATCATAACTTTAAAAATATAAAAGATAAAAAAATGAAATTTATGCCATTCGATTAGTTTTATAAAACTCTAAATGGGAAAAATATATTTGTCACTGAGAAATACGTATTAACAGTTTTAGTTTTTACGTTGATGCTCAATTTTCATTTGATCATAACTCTAAAAATATAAAAGATAAAAAAATGAAATTTATGCCATTCGATTAGTTTTATAAAACTCTAAATGGGAAAAATATATTTGTCGCTGAGAAATACGTATTAACAGTTTTAGTTTTTACGTTGATGCTCAATTTTCATTTGATCATAACTCTAAAAATATAAAAGATAAAAAAATGAAATTTATGCCATTCGATTAGTTTTATAAAACTCTAAATGGGAAAAATATATTTGTCACTGAGAAATACGTATTAACAGTTTTAGTTTTTACGTTGATGCTGAATTTTCATTTGATCATAACTCTAAAAATATAAAAGATAAAAAAATGAAATTTATGCCATTCGATTAGTTTTATAAAACTCTAAATGGGAAAAATATATTTGTCACTGAGAAATACGTATTAACAGTTTTAGTTTTTACGTTGATGCTCAATTTTCATTTGATCATAACTCTAAAAATATAAAAGATAAAAAAATGAAATTTATGCCATTCGATTAGTTTTATAAAACTCTAAATGGGAAAAATATATTTGTCACTGAGAAATACGTATTAACAGTTTTAGTTTTTACGTTGATGCTCAATTTTCATTTGATCATAACTCTAAAAATATAAAAGATAAAAAAATGAAATTTATGCCATTCGATTAGTTTTATAAAACTCTAAATGGGAAAAATATATTTGTCGCTGAGAAATACGTATTAACAGTTTTAGTTTTTACGTTGATGCTCAATTTTCATTTGATCATAACTCTAAAAATATAAAAGATAAAAAAATGAAATTTATGCCATTCGATTAGTTTTATAAAACTCTAAATGGGAAAAATATATTTGTCACTGAGAAATACGTATTAACAGTTTTAGTTTTTACGTTGATGCTCAATTTTCATTTGATCATAACTCTAAAAATATAAAAGATAAAAAAATGAAATTTATGCCATTCGATTAGTTTTATAAAACTCTAAATGGGAAAAATATATTTGTCACTGAGAAATACGTATTAACAGTTTTAGTTTTTACGTTGATGCTCAATTTTCATTTGATCATAACTCTAAAAATATAAAAGATAAAAAAATGAAATTTATGCCATTCGATTAGTTTTATAAAACTCTAAATGGGAAAAATATATTTGTCGCTGAGAAATACGTATTAACAGTTTTAGTTTTTACGTTGATGCTCAATTTTCATTTGATCATAACTCTAAAAATATAAAAGATAAAAAAATGAAATTTATGCCATTCGATTAGTTTTATAAAACTCTAAATGGGAAAAATATATTTGTCGCTGAGAAATACGCATTAACAGTTTTAGTTTTTACGTTGATGCTGAATTTTCATTTGATCATAACTCTAAAAATATAAAAGATAAAAAAATGAAATTTATGCCATTCGATTAGTTTTATAAAACTCTAAATGGGAAAAATATATTTGTCACTGAGAAATACGTATTAACAGTTTTAGTTTTTACGTTGATGCTCAATTTTCATTTGATCATAACTTTAAAAATATAAAAGATAAAAAAATGAAATTTATGCCATTCGATTAGTTTTATAAAACTCTAAATGGGAAAAATATATTTGTCACTGAGAAATACGTATTAACAGTTTTAGTTTTTACGTTGATGCTCAATTTTCATTTGATCATAACTTTAAAAATATAAAAGATAAAAAAATGAAATTTATGCCATTCGATTAGTTTTATAAAACTCTAAATGGGAAAAATATATTTGTCACTGAGAAATACGTATTAACAGTTTTAGTTTTTACGTTGATGCTGAATTTTCATTTGATCATAACTCTAAAAATATAAAAGATAAAAAAATGAAATTTATGCCATTCGATTAGTTTTATAAAACTCTAAATGGGAAAAATATATTTGTCACTGAGAAATACGCATTAACAGTTTTAGTTTTTACGTTGATGCTCAATTTTCATTTGATCATAACTTTAAAAATATAAAAGATAAAAAAATGAAATTTATGCCATTCGATTAGTTTTATAAAACTCTAAATGGGAAAAATATATTTGTCACTGAGAAATACGTATTAACAGTTTTAGTTTTTACGTTGATGCTCAATTTTCATTTGATCATAACTCTAAAAATATAAAAGATAAAAAAATGAAATTTATGCCATTCGATTAGTTTTATAAAACTCTAAATGGGAAAAATATATTTGTCACTGAGAAATACGTATTAACAGTTTTAGTTTTTACGTTGATGCTGAATTTTCATTTGATCATAACTCTAAAAATATAAAAGATAAAAAAATGAAATTTATGCCATTCGATTAGTTTTATAAAACTCTAAATGGGAAAAATATATTTGTCACTGAGAAATACGTATTAACAGTTTTAGTTTTTACGTTGATGCTGAATTTTCATTTGATCATAACTCTAAAAATATAAAAGATAAAAAAATGAAATTTATGCCATTCGATTAGTTTTATAAAACTCTAAATGGGAAAAATATATTTGTCACTGAGAAATACGCATTAACAGTTTTAGTTTTTACGTTGATGCTCAATTTTCATTTGATCATAACTTTAAAAATATAAAAGATAAAAAAATGAAATTTATGCCATTCGATTAGTTTTATAAAACTCTAAATGGGAAAAATATATTTGTCACTGAGAAATACGTATTAACAGTTTTAGTTTTTACGTTGATGCTCAATTTTCATTTGATCATAACTCTAAAAATATAAAAGATAAAAAAATGAAATTTATGCCATTCGATTAGTTTTATAAAACTCTAAATGGGAAAAATATATTTGTCACTGAGAAATACGTATTAACAGTTTTAGTTTTTACGTTGATGCTCAATTTTCATTTGATCATAACTCTAAAAATATAAAAGATAAAAAAATGAAATTTATGCCATTCGATTAGTTTTATAAAACTCTAAATGGGAAAAATATATTTGTCACTGAGAAATACGTATTAACAGTTTTAGTTTTTACGTTGATGCTGAATTTTCATTTGATCATAACTCTAAAAATATAAAAGATAAAAAAATGAAATTTATGCCATTCGATTAGTTTTATAAAACTCTAAATGGGAAAAATATATTTGTCGCTGAGAAATACGTATTAACAGTTTTAGTTTTTACGTTGATGCTCAATTTTCATTTGATCATAACTCTAAAAATATAAAAGATAAAAAAATGAAATTTATGCCATTCGATTAGTTTTATAAAACTCTAAATGGGAAAAATATATTTGTCCCTGAGAAATACGTATTAACAGTTTTAGTTTTTACGATGATGCTGAATTTTCATTTGATCATAACTCTAAAAATATAAAAGATAAAAAAATGAAATTTATGCCATTCGATTAGTTTTATAAAACTCTAAATGGGAAAAATATATTTGTCCCTGAGAAATACGTATTAACAGTTTTAGTTTTTACGTTGATGCTGAATTTTCATTTGATCATAACTCTAAAAATATAAAAGATAAAAAAAATGAAATTTATGCCATTCGATTAGTTTTATAAAACTCTAAATGGGAAAAATATATTTGTCACTGAGAAATACGTATTAACAGTTTTAGTTTTTACGTTGATGCTCAATTTTCATTTGATCATAACTCTAAAAATATAAATGATAAAAAAATGAAATTTATGCCATTCGATTAGTTTTATAAAACTCTAAATGGGAAAAATATATTTGTCACTGAGAAATACGTATTAACAGTTTTAGTTTTTACGTTGATGCTCAATTTTCATTTGATCATAACTCTAAAAATATAAATGATAAAAAAATGAAATTTATGCCATTCGATTAGTTTTATAAAACTCTAAATGGGAAAAATATATTTGTCACTGAGAAATACGTATTAACAGTTTTAGTTTTTACGTTGATGCTCAATTTTCATTTGATCATAACTCTAAAAATATAAAAGATAAAAAAATGAAATTTATGCCATTCGATTAGTTTTTTAAAACTCTAAATGGGAAAAATATATTTGTCGCTGAGAAATACGTATTAACAGTTTTAGTTTTTACGTTGATGCTCAATTTTCATTTGATCATAACTCTAAAAATATAAAAGATAAAAAAATGAAATTTATGCCATTCGATTAGTTTTTTAAAACTCTAAATGGGAAAAATATATTTGTCACTGAGAAATACGTATTAACAGTTTTAGTTTTTACGTTGATGCTCAATTTTCATTTGATCATAACTCTAAAAATATAAATGATAAAAAAATGAAATTTATGCCATTCGATTAGTTTTATAAAACTCTAAATGGGAAAAATATATTTGTCGCTGAGAAATACGTATTAACAGTTTTAGTTTTTACGTTGATGCTCAATTTTCATTTGATCATAACTCTAAAAATATAAAAGATAAAAAAATGAAATTTATGCCATTCGATTAGTTTTATAAAACTCTAAATGGGAAAAATATATTTGTCGCTGAGAAATACGTATTAACAGTTTTAGTTTTTACGTTGATGCTGAATTTTCATTTGATCATAACTCTAAAAATATAAAAGATAAAAAAATGAAATTTATGCCATTCGATTAGTTTTATAAAACTCTAAATGGGAAAAATATATTTGTCACTGAGAAATACGTATTAACAGTTTTAGTTTTTACGTTGATGCTCAATTTTCATTTGATCATAACTCTAAAAATATAAAAGATAAAAAAATGAAATTTATGCCATTCGATTAGTTTTATAAAACTCTAAATGGGAAAAATATATTTGTCCCTGAGAAATACGTATTAACAGTTTTAGTTTTTACGTTGATGCTGAATTTTCATTTGATCATAACTCTAAAAATATAAAAGATAAAAAAATGAAATTTATGCCATTCGATTAGTTTTATAAAACTCTAAATGGGAAAAATATATTTGTCACTGAGAAATACGTATTAACAGTTTTAGTTTTTACGTTGATGCTCAATTTTCATTTGATCATAACTCTAAAAATATAAAAGATAAAAAAATGAAATTTATGCCATTCGATTAGTTTTATAAAACTCTAAATGGGAAAAATATATTTGTCGCTGAGAAATACGTATTAACAGTTTTAGTTTTTACGTTGATGCTCAATTTTCATTTGATCATAACTCTAAAAATATAAAAGATAAAAAAATGAAATTTATGCCATTCGATTAGTTTTATAAAACTCTAAATGGGAAAAATATATTTGTCGCTGAGAAATACGTATTAACAGTTTTAGTTTTTACGTTGATGCTGAATTTTCATTTGATCATAACTCTAAAAATATAAAAGATAAAAAAATGAAATTTATGCCATTCGATTAGTTTTATAAAACTCTAAATGGGAAAAATATATTTGTCGCTGAGAAATACGTATTAACAGTTTTAGTTTTTACGTTGATGCTCAATTTTCATTTGATCATAACTTTAAAAATATAAAAGATAAAAAAATGAAATTTATGCCATTCGATTAGTTTTATAAAACTCTAAATGGGAAAAATATATTTGTCACTAAGAAATACGTATTAACAGTTTTAGTTTTTACGTTGATGCTCAATTTTCATTTGATCATAACTTTAAAAATATAAAAGATAAAAAAATGAAATTTATGCCATTCGATTAGTTTTATAAAACTCTAAATGGGAAAAATATATTTGTCGCTGAGAAATACGTATTAACAGTTTTAGTTTTTACGTTGATGCTGAATTTTCATTTGATCATAACTCTAAAAATATAAAAGATAAAAAAATGAAATTTATGCCATTCGATTAGTTTTATAAAACTCTAAATGGGAAAAATATATTTGTCACTGAGAAATACGTATTAACAGTTTTAGTTTTTACGTTGATGCTCAATTTTCATTTGATCATAACTCTAAAAATATAAAAGATAAAAAAATGAAATTTATGCCATTCGATTAGTTTTATAAAACTCTAAATGGGAAAAATATATTTGTCACTGAGAAATACGTATTAACAGTTTTAGTTTTTACGTTGATGCTCAATTTTCATTTGATCATAACTCTAAAAATATAAAAGATAAAAAAATGAAATTTATGCCATTCGATTAGTTTTATAAAACTCTAAATGGGAAAAATATATTTGTCGCTGAGAAATACGTATTAACAGTTTTAGTTTTTACGTTGATGCTCAATTTTCATTTGATCATAACTCTAAAAATATAAAAGATAAAAAAATGAAATTTATGCCATTCGATTAGTTTTATAAAACTCTAAATGGGAAAAATATATTTGTCGCTGAGAAATACGTATTAACAGTTTTAGTTTTTACGTTGATGCTGAATTTTCATTTGATCATAACTCTAAAAATATAAAAGATAAAAAAATGAAATTTATGCCATTCGATTAGTTTTATAAAACTCTAAATGGGAAAAATATATTTGTCGCTGAGAAATACGTATTAACAGTTTTAGTTTTTACGTTGATGCTCAATTTTCATTTGATCATAACTTTAAAAATATAAAAGATAAAAAAATGAAATTTATGCCATTCGATTAGTTTTATAAAACTCTAAATGGGAAAAATATATTTGTCACTAAGAAATACGTATTAACAGTTTTAGTTTTTACGTTGATGCTCAATTTTCATTTGATCATAACTTTAAAAATATAAAAGATAAAAAAATGAAATTTATGCCATTCGATTAGTTTTATAAAACTCTAAATGGGAAAAATATATTTGTCGCTGAGAAATACGTATTAACAGTTTTAGTTTTTACGTTGATGCTGAATTTTCATTTGATCATAACTCTAAAAATATAAAAGATAAAAAAATGAAATTTATGCCATTCGATTAGTTTTATAAAACTCTAAATGGGAAAAATATATTTGTCACTGAGAAATACGTATTAACAGTTTTAGTTTTTACGTTGATGCTCAATTTTCATTTGATCATAACTCTAAAAATATAAAAGATAAAAAAATGAAATTTATGCCATTCGATTAGTTTTATAAAACTCTAAATGGGAAAAATATATTTGTCACTGAGAAATACGTATTAACAGTTTTAGTTTTTACGTTGATGCTCAATTTTCATTTGATCATAACTTTAAAAATATAAAAGATAAAAAAATGAAATTTATGCCATTCGATTAGTTTTATAAAACTCTAAATGGGAAAAATATATTTGTCGCTGAGAAATACGTATTAACAGTTTTAGTTTTTACGTTGATGCTCAATTTTCATTTGATCATAACTCTAAAAATATAAAAGATAAAAAAATGAAATTTATGCCATTCGATTAGTTTTATAAAACTCTAAATGGGAAAAATATATTTGTCACTGAGAAATACGTATTAACAGTTTTAGTTTTTACGTTGATGCTCAATTTTCATTTGATCATAACTTTAAAAATATAAAAGATAAAAAAATGAAATTTATGCCATTCGATTAGTTTTATAAAACTCTAAATGGGAAAAATATATTTGTCGCTGAGAAATACGTATTAACAGTTTTAGTTTTTACGTTGATGCTCAATTTTCATTTGATCATAACTTTAAAAATATAAAAGATAAAAAAATGAAATTTATGCCATTCGATTAGTTTTATAAAACTCTAAATGGGAAAAATATATTTGTCACTGAGAAATACGTATTAACAGTTTTAGTTTTTACGTTGATGCTCAATTTTCATTTGATCATAACTTTAAAAATATAAAAGATAAAAAAATGAAATTTATGCCATTCGATTAGTTTTATAAAACTCTATATGGGAAAAATATATTTGTCCCTGAGAAATACGTATTAACAGTTTTAGTTTTTACGTTGATGCTCAATTTTCATTTGATCATAACTTTAAAAATATAAAAGATAAAAAAATGAAATTTATGCCATTCGATTAGTTTTATAAAACTCTAAATGGGAAAAATATATTTGTCGCTGAGAAATACGTATTAACAGTTTTAGTTTTTACGTTGATGCTCAATTTTCATTTGATCATAACTCTAAAAATATAAAAGATAAAAAAATGAAATTTATGCCATTCGATTAGTTTTATAAAACTCTAAATGGGAAAAATATATTTGTCACTGAGAAATACGTATTAACAGTTTTAGTTTTTACGTTGATGCTGAATTTTCATTTGATCATAACTCTAAAAATATAAAAGATAAAAAAATGAAATTTATGCCATTCGATTAGTTTTATAAAACTCTAAATGGGAAAAATATATTTGTCCCTGAGAAATACGTATTAACAGTTTTAGTTTTTACGTTGATGCTCAATTTTCATTTGATCATAACTTTAAAAATATAAAAGATAAAAAAATGAAATTTATGCCATTCGATTAGTTTTATAAAACTCTAAATGGGAAAAATATATTTGTCCCTGAGAAATACGTATTAACAGTTTTAGTTTTTACGTTGATGCTCAATTTTCATTTGATCATAACTTTAAAAATATAAAAGATAAAAAAAATGAAATTTATGCCATTCGATTAGTTTTATAAAACTCTAAATGGGAAAAATATATTTGTCGCTGAGAAATACGTATTAACAGTTTTAGTTTTTACGTTGATGCTCAATTTTCATTTGATCATAACTCTAAAAATATAAAAGATAAAAAAATGAAATTTATGCCATTCGATTAGTTTTATAAAACTCTAAATGGGAAAAATATATTTGTCACTGAGAAATACGTATTAACAGTTTTAGTTTTTACGTTGATGCTGAATTTTCATTTGATCATAACTCTAAAAATATAAAAGATAAAAAAATGAAATTTATGCCATTCGATTAGTTTTATAAAACTCTAAATGGGAAAAATATATTTGTCGCTGAGAAATACGTATTAACAGTTTTAGTTTTTACGTTGATGCTCAATTTTCATTTGATCATAACTCTAAAAATATAAAAGATAAAAAAATGAAATTTATGCCATTCGATTAGTTTTATAAAACTCTAAATGGGAAAAATATATTTGTCACTAAGAAATACGTATTAACAGTTTTAGTTTTTACGTTGATGCTGAATTTTCATTTGATCATAACTCTAAAAATATAAAAGATAAAAAAATGAAATTTATGCCATTCGATTAGTTTTATAAAACTCTAAATGGGAAAAATATATTTGTCACTAAGAAATACGTATTAACAGTTTTAGTTTTTACGTTGATGCTCAATTTTCATTTGATCATAACTCTAAAAATATAAAAGATAAAAAAATGAAATTTATGCCATTCGATTAGTTTTATAAAACTCTAAATGGGAAAAATATATTTGTCACTAAGAAATACGTATTAACAGTTTTAGTTTTTACGTTGATGCTCAATTTTCATTTGATCATAACTCTAAAAATATAAAAGATAAAAAAATGAAATTTATGCCATTCGATTAGTTTTATAAAACTCTAAATGGGAAAAATATATTTGTCGCTGAGAAATACGTATTAACAGTTTTAGTTTTTACGTTGATGCTGAATTTTCATTTGATCATAACTCTAAAAATATAAAAGATAAAAAAATGAAATTTATGCCATTCGATTAGTTTTATAAAACTCTAAATGGGAAAAATATATTTGTCGCTGAGAAATACGTATTAACAGTTTTAGTTTTTACGTTGATGCTCAATTTTCATTTGATCATAACTCTAAAAATATAAAAGATAAAAAAATGAAATTTATGCCATTCGATTAGTTTTATAAAACTCTAAATGGGAAAAATATATTTGTCGCTGAGAAATACGTATTAACAGTTTTAGTTTTTACGTTGATGCTCAATTTTCATTTGATCATAACTCTAAAAATATAAAAGATAAAAAAATGAAATTTATGCCATTCGATTAGTTTTATAAAACTCTAAATGGGAAAAATATATTTGTCGCTGAGAAATACGTATTAACAGTTTTAGTTTTTACGTTGATGCTGAATTTTCATTTGATCATAACTCTAAAAATATAAAAGATAAAAAAATGAAATTTATGCCATTCGATTAGTTTTATAAAACTCTAAATGGGAAAAATATATTTGTCACTAAGAAATACGTATTAACAGTTTTAGTTTTTACGTTGATGCTCAATTTTCATTTGATCATAACTCTTAAAATATAAAAGATAAAAAAATGAAATTTATGCCATTCGATTAGTTTTATAAAACTCTAAATGGGAAAAATATATTTGTCACTGAGAAATACGTATTAACAGTTTTAGTTTTTACGTTGATGCTCAATTTTCATTTGATCATAACTCTAAAAATATAAAAGATAAAAAAATGAAATTTATGCCATTCGATTAGTTTTATAAAACTCTAAATGGGAAAAATATATTTGTCGCTGAGAAATACGTATTAACAGTTTTAGTTTTTACGTTGATGCTGAATTTTCATTTGATCATAACTCTAAAAATATAAAAGATAAAAAAATGAAATTTATGCCATTCGATTAGTTTTATAAAACTCTAAATGGGAAAAATATATTTGTCGCTGAGAAATACGTATTAACAGTTTTAGTTTTTACGTTGATGCTGAATTTTCATTTGATCATAACTCTAAAAATATAAAAGATAAAAAAATGAAATTTATGCCATTCGATTAGTTTTATAAAACTCTAAATGGGAAAAATATATTTGTCGCTGAGAAATACGTATTAACAGTTTTAGTTTTTACGTTGATGCTCAATTTTCATTTGATCATAACTCTAAAAATATAAAAGATAAAAAAATGAAATTTATGCCATTCGATTAGTTTTATAAAACTCTAAATGGGAAAAATATATTTGTCACTGAGAAATACGTATTAACAGTTTTAGTTTTTACGTTGATGCTCAATTTTCATTTGATCATAACTCTAAAAATATAAAAGATAAAAAAATGAAATTTATGCCATTCGATTAGTTTTATAAAACTCTAAATGGGAAAAATATATTTGTCGCTGAGAAATACGTATTAACAGTTTTAGTTTTTACGTTGATGCTGAATTTTCATTTGATCATAACTCTAAAAATATAAAAGATAAAAAAATGAAATTTATGCCATTCGATTAGTTTTATAAAACTCTAAATGGGAAAAATATATTTGTCGCTGAGAAATACGTATTAACAGTTTTAGTTTTTACGTTGATGCTGAATTTTCATTTGATCATAACTCTAAAAATATAAAAGATAAAAAAATGAAATTTATGCCATTCGATTAGTTTTATAAAACTCTAAATGGGAAAAATATATTTGTCGCTGAGAAATACGTATTAACAGTTTTAGTTTTTACGTTGATGCTCAATTTTCATTTGATCATAACTCTAAAAATATAAAAGATAAAAAAATGAAATTTATGCCATTCGATTAGTTTTATAAAACTCTAAATGGGAAAAATATATTTGTCACTGAGAAATACGTATTAACAGTTTTAGTTTTTACGTTGATGCTCAATTTTCATTTGATCATAACTCTAAAAATATAAAAGATAAAAAAATGAAATTTATGCCATTCGATTAGTTTTATAAAACTCTAAATGGGAAAAATATATTTGTCGCTGAGAAATACGTATTAACAGTTTTAGTTTTTACGTTGATGCTCAATTTTCATTTGATCATAACTCTTAAAATATAAAAGATAAAAAAATGAAATTTATGCCATTCGATTAGTTTTATAAAACTCTAAATGGGAAAAATATATTTGTCACTGAGAAATACGTATTAACAGTTTTAGTTTTTACGTTGATGCTGAATTTTCATTTGATCATAACTCTAAAAATATAAAAGATAAAAAAATGAAATTTATGCCATTCGATTAGTTTTATAAAACTCTAAATGGGAAAAATATATTTGTCGCTGAGAAATACGTATTAACAGTTTTAGTTTTTACGTTGATGCTCAATTTTCATTTGATCATAACTCTAAAAATATAAAAGATAAAAAAATGAAATTTATGCCATTCGATTAGTTTTATAAAACTCTAAATGGGAAAAATATATTTGTCACTGAGAAATACGTATTAACAGTTTTAGTTTTTACGTTGATGCTGAATTTTCATTTGATCATAACTCTAAAAATATAAAAGATAAAAAAATGAAATTTATGCCATTCGATTAGTTTTATAAAACTCTAAATGGGAAAAATATATTTGTCGCTGAGAAATACGTATTAACAGTTTTAGTTTTTACGTTGATGCTCAATTTTCATTTGATCATAACTCTAAAAATATAAAAGATAAAAAAATGAAATTTATGCCATTCGATTAGTTTTATAAAACTCTAAATGGGAAAAATATATTTGTCACTGAGAAATACGTATTAACAGTTTTAGTTTTTACGTTGATGCTGAATTTTCATTTGATCATAACTCTAAAAATATAAAAGATAAAAAAATGAAATTTATGCCATTCGATTAGTTTTATAAAACTCTAAATGGGAAAAATATATTTGTCGCTGAGAAATACGCATTAACAGTTTTAGTTTTTACGTTGATGCTCAATTTTCATTTGATCATAACTCTAAAAATATAAAAGATAAAAAAATGAAATTTATGCCATTCGATTAGTTTTATAAAACTCTAAATGGGAAAAATATATTTGTCACTGAGAAATACGTATTAACAGTTTTAGTTTTTACGTTGATGCTCAATTTTCATTTGATCATAACTCTAAAAATATAAAAGATAAAAAAATGAAATTTATGCCATTCGATTAGTTTTATAAAACTCTAAATGGGAAAAATATATTTGTCACTAAGAAATACGTATTAACAGTTTTAGTTTTTACGTTGATGCTGAATTTTCATTTGATCATAACTCTAAAAATATAAAAGATAAAAAAATGAAATTTATGCCATTCGATTAGTTTTATAAAACTCTAAATGGGAAAAATATATTTGTCACTAAGAAATACGTATTAACAGTTTTAGTTTTTACGTTGATGCTGAATTTTCATTTGATCATAACTCTAAAAATATAAAAGATAAAAAAATGAAATTTATGCCATTCGATTAGTTTTATAAAACTCTAAATGGGAAAAATATATTTGTCGCTGAGAAATACGTATTAACAGTTTTAGTTTTTACGTTGATGCTGAATTTTCATTTGATCATAACTCTAAAAATATAAAAGATAAAAAAATGAAATTTATGCCATTCGATTAGTTTTATAAAACTCTAAATGGGAAAAATATATTTGTCGCTGAGAAATACGTATTAACAGTTTTAGTTTTTACGTTGATGCTCAATTTTCATTTGATCATAACTCTAAAAATATAAAAGATAAAAAAATGAAATTTATGCCATTCGATTAGTTTTATAAAACTCTAAATGGGAAAAATATATTTGTCGCTGAGAAATACGTATTAACAGTTTTAGTTTTTACGTTGATGCTCAATTTTCATTTGATCATAACTCTAAAAATATAAAAGATAAAAAAATGAAATTTATGCCATTCGATTAGTTTTATAAAACTCTAAATGGGAAAAATATATTTGTCGCTGAGAAATACGTATTAACAGTTTTAGTTTTTACGTTGATGCTCAATTTTCATTTGATCATAACTCTTAAAATATAAAAGATAAAAAAATGAAATTTATGCCATTCGATTAGTTTTATAAAACTCTAAATGGGAAAAATATATTTGTCACTGAGAAATACGTATTAACAGTTTTAGTTTTTACGTTGATGCTGAATTTTCATTTGATCATAACTCTAAAAATATAAAAGATAAAAAAATGAAATTTATGCCATTCGATTAGTTTTATAAAACTCTAAATGGGAAAAATATATTTGTCACTGAGAAATACGTATTAACAGTTTTAGTTTTTACGTTGATGCTCAATTTTCATTTGATCATAACTCTAAAAATATAAAAGATAAAAAAATGAAATTTATGCCATTCGATTAGTTTTATAAAACTCTAAATGGGAAAAATATATTTGTCGCTGAGAAATACGTATTAACAGTTTTAGTTTTTACGTTGATGGTGAATTTTCATTTGATCATAACTCTAAAAATATAAAAGATAAAAAAATGAAATTTATGCCATTCGATTAGTTTTATAAAACTCTAAATGGGAAAAATATATTTGTCGCTGAGAAATACGTATTAACAGTTTTAGTTTTTACGTTGATGCTGAATTTTCATTTGATCATAACTCTAAAAATATAAAAGATAAAAAAATGAAATTTATGCCATTCGATTAGTTTTATAAAACTCTAAATGGGAAAAATATATTTGTCGCTGAGAAATACGTATTAACAGTTTTAGTTTTTACGTTGATGCTCAATTTTCATTTGATCATAACTCTAAAAATATAAAAGATAAAAAAATGAAATTTATGCCATTCGATTAGTTTTATAAAACTCTAAATGGGAAAAATATATTTGTCACTGAGAAATACGTATTAACAGTTTTAGTTTTTACGTTGATGCTCAATTTTCATTTGATCATAACTCTAAAAATATAAAAGATAAAAAAATGAAATTTATGCCATTCGATTAGTTTTATAAAACTCTAAATGGGAAAAATATATTTGTCGCTGAGAAATACGTATTAACAGTTTTAGTTTTTACGTTGATGCTCAATTTTCATTTGATCATAACTCTAAAAATATAAAAGATAAAAAAATGAAATTTATGCCATTCGATTAGTTTTATAAAACTCTAAATGGGAAAAATATATTTGTCACTGAGAAATACGTATTAACATTTTTAGTTTTTACGTTGATGCTGAATTTTCATTTGATCATAACTTTAAAAATATAAAAGATAAAAAAATGAAATTTATGCCATTCGATTAGTTTTATAAAACTCTAAATGGGAAAAATATATTTGTCACTGAGAAATACGTATTAACAGTTTTAGTTTTTACGTTGATGCTCAATTTTCATTTGATCATAACTCTAAAAATATAAAAGATAAAAAAATGAAATTTATGCCATTCGATTAGTTTTATAAAACTCTAAATGGGAAAAATATATTTGTCACTGAGAAATACGTATTAACAGTTTTAGTTTTTACGTTGATGCTCAATTTTCATTTGATCATAACTCTAAAAATATAAAAGATAAAAAAATGAAATTTATGCCATTCGATTAGTTTTATAAAACTCTAAATGGGAAAAATATATTTGTCGCTGAGAAATACGTATTAACAGTTTTAGTTTTTACGTTGATGCTGAATTTTCATTTGATCATAACTCTAAAAATATAAAAGATAAAAAAATGAAATTTATGCCATTCGATTAGTTTTATAAAACTCTAAATGGGAAAAATATATTTGTCGCTGAGAAATACGTATTAACAGTTTTAGTTTTTACGTTGATGCTGAATTTTCATTTGATCATAACTCTAAAAATATAAAAGATAAAAAAATGAAATTTATGCCATTCGATTAGTTTTATAAAACTCTAAATGGGAAAAATATATTTGTCGCTGAGAAATACGTATTAACAGTTTTAGTTTTTACGTTGATGCTGAATTTTCATTTGATCATAACTCTAAAAATATAAAAGATAAAAAAATGAAATTTATGCCATTCGATTAGTTTTATAAAACTCTAAATGGGAAAAATATATTTGTCACTGAGAAATACGTATTAACAGTTTTAGTTTTTACGTTGATGCTCAATTTTCATTTGATCATAACTCTAAAAATATAAAAGATAAAAAAATGAAATTTATGCCATTCGATTAGTTTTATAAAACTCTAAATGGGAAAAATATATTTGTCACTGAGAAATACGTATTAACAGTTTTAGTTTTTACGTTGATGCTCAATTTTCATTTGATCATAACTTTAAAAATATAAAAGATAAAAAAATGAAATTTATGCCATTCGATTAGTTTTATAAAACTCTAAATGGGAAAAATATATTTGTCGCTGAGAAATACGTATTAACAGTTTTAGTTTTTACGTTGATGCTCAATTTTCATTTGATCATAACTCTAAAAATATAAAAGATAAAAAAATGAAATTTATGCCATTCGATTAGTTTTATAAAACTCTAAATGGGAAAAATATATTTGTCACTGAGAAATACGTATTAACAGTTTTAGTTTTTACGTTGATGCTCAATTTTCATTTGATCATAACTTTAAAAATATAAAAGATAAAAAAATGAAATTTATGCCATTCGATTAGTTTTATAAAACTCTAAATGGGAAAAATATATTTGTCGCTGAGAAATACGTATTAACAGTTTTAGTTTTTACGTTGATGCTCAATTTTCATTTGATCATAACTTTAAAAATATAAAAGATAAAAAAATGAAATTTATGCCATTCGATTAGTTTTATAAAACTCTATATGGGAAAAATATATTTGTCCCTGAGAAATACGTATTAACAGTTTTAGTTTTTACGTTGATGCTCAATTTTCATTTGATCATAACTTTAAAAATATAAAAGATAAAAAAATGAAATTTATGCCATTCGATTAGTTTTATAAAACTCTAAATGGGAAAAATATATTTGTCGCTGAGAAATACGTATTAACAGTTTTAGTTTTTACGTTGATGCTCAATTTTCATTTGATCATAACTCTAAAAATATAAAAGATAAAAAAATGAAATTTATGCCATTCGATTAGTTTTATAAAACTCTAAATGGGAAAAATATATTTGTCACTGAGAAATACGTATTAACAGTTTTAGTTTTTACGTTGATGCTGAATTTTCATTTGATCATAACTCTAAAAATATAAAAGATAAAAAAATGAAATTTATGCCATTCGATTAGTTTTATAAAACTCTAAATGGGAAAAATATATTTGTCCCTGAGAAATACGTATTAACAGTTTTAGTTTTTACGTTGATGCTCAATTTTCATTTGATCATAACTTTAAAAATATAAAAGATAAAAAAATGAAATTTATGCCATTCGATTAGTTTTATAAAACTCTAAATGGGAAAAATATATTTGTCCCTGAGAAATACGTATTAACAGTTTTAGTTTTTACGTTGATGCTCAATTTTCATTTGATCATAACTTTAAAAATATAAAAGATAAAAAAATGAAATTTATGCCATTCGATTAGTTTTATAAAACTCTAAATGGGAAAAATATATTTGTCGCTGAGAAATACGTATTAACAGTTTTAGTTTTTACGTTGATGCTCAATTTTCATTTGATCATAACTCTAAAAATATAAAAGATAAAAAAATGAAATTTATGCCATTCGATTAGTTTTATAAAACTCTAAATGGGAAAAATATATTTGTCACTGAGAAATACGTATTAACAGTTTTAGTTTTTACGTTGATGCTGAATTTTCATTTGATCATAACTCTAAAAATATAAAAGATAAAAAAATGAAATTTATGCCATTCGATTAGTTTTATAAAACTCTAAATGGGAAAAATATATTTGTCGCTGAGAAATACGCATTAACAGTTTTAGTTTTTACGTTGATGCTCAATTTTCATTTGATCATAACTCTAAAAATATAAAAGATAAAAAAATGAAATTTATGCCATTCGATTAGTTTTATAAAACTCTAAATGGGAAAAATATATTTGTCACTGAGAAATACGTATTAACAGTTTTAGTTTTTACGTTGATGCTCAATTTTCATTTGATCATAACTCTAAAAATATAAAAGATAAAAAAATGAAATTTATGCCATTCGATTAGTTTTATAAAACTCTAAATGGGAAAAATATATTTGTCACTAAGAAATACGTATTAACAGTTTTAGTTTTTACGTTGATGCTGAATTTTCATTTGATCATAACTCTAAAAATATAAAAGATAAAAAAATGAAATTTATGCCATTCGATTAGTTTTATAAAACTCTAAATGGGAAAAATATATTTGTCACTAAGAAATACGTATTAACAGTTTTAGTTTTTACGTTGATGCTGAATTTTCATTTGATCATAACTCTAAAAATATAAAAGATAAAAAAATGAAATTTATGCCATTCGATTAGTTTTATAAAACTCTAAATGGGAAAAATATATTTGTCGCTGAGAAATACGTATTAACAGTTTTAGTTTTTACGTTGATGCTGAATTTTCATTTGATCATAACTCTAAAAATATAAAAGATAAAAAAATGAAATTTATGCCATTCGATTAGTTTTATAAAACTCTAAATGGGAAAAATATATTTGTCGCTGAGAAATACGTATTAACAGTTTTAGTATTTACGTTGATGCTCAATTTTCATTTGATCATAACTCTAAAAATATAAAAGATAAAAAAATGAAATTTATGCCATTCGATTAGTTTTATAAAACTCTAAATGGGAAAAATATATTTGTCGCTGAGAAATACGTATTAACAGTTTTAGTTTTTACGTTGATGCTCAATTTTCATTTGATCATAACTCTAAAAATATAAAAGATAAAAAAATGAAATTTATGCCATTCGATTAGTTTTATAAAACTCTAAATGGGAAAAATATATTTGTCGCTGAGAAATACGTATTAACAGTTTTAGTTTTTACGTTGATGCTCAATTTTCATTTGATCATAACTCTTAAAATATAAAAGATAAAAAAATGAAATTTATGCCATTCGATTAGTTTTATAAAACTCTAAATGGGAAAAATATATTTGTCACTGAGAAATACGTATTAACAGTTTTAGTTTTTACGTTGATGCTGAATTTTCATTTGATCATAACTCTAAAAATATAAAAGATAAAAAAATGAAATTTATGCCATTCGATTAGTTTTATAAAACTCTAAATGGGAAAAATATATTTGTCGCTGAGAAATACGTATTAACAGTTTTAGTTTTTACGTTGATGCTGAATTTTCATTTGATCATAACTCTTAAAATATAAAAGATAAAAAAATGAAATTTATGCCATTCGATTAGTTTTATAAAACTCTAAATGGGAAAAATATATTTGTCACTGAGAAATACGTATTAACAGTTTTAGTTTTTACGTTGATGCTCAATTTTCATTTGATCATAACTCTAAAAATATAAAAGATAAAAAAATGAAATTTATGCCATTCGATTAGTTTTATAAAACTCTAAATGGGAAAAATATATTTGTCGCTGAGAAATACGTATTAACAGTTTTAGTTTTTACGTTGATGCTGAATTTTCATTTGATCATAACTCTAAAAATATAAAAGATAAAAAAATGAAATTTATGCCATTCGATTAGTTTTATAAAACTCTAAATGGGAAAAATATATTTGTCGCTGAGAAATACGTATTAACAGTTTTAGTTTTTACGTTGATGCTGAATTTTCATTTGATCATAACTCTAAAAATATAAAAGATAAAAAAATGAAATTTATGCCATTCGATTAGTTTTATAAAACTCTAAATGGGAAAAATATATTTGTCGCTGAGAAATACGTATTAACAGTTTTAGTTTTTACGTTGATGCTCAATTTTCATTTGATCATAACTCTAAAAATATAAAAGATAAAAAAATGAAATTTATGCCATTCGATTAGTTTTATAAAACTCTAAATGGGAAAAATATATTTGTCACTGAGAAATACGTATTAACAGTTTTAGTTTTTACGTTGATGCTCAATTTTCATTTGATCATAACTCTAAAAATATAAAAGATAAAAAAATGAAATTTATGCCATTCGATTAGTTTTATAAAACTCTAAATGGGAAAAATATATTTGTCGCTGAGAAATACGTATTAACAGTTTTAGTTTTTACGTTGATGCTCAATTTTCATTTGATCATAACTCTTAAAATATAAAAGATAAAAAAATGAAATTTATGCCATTCGATTAGTTTTATAAAACTCTAAATGGGAAAAATATATTTGTCACTGAGAAATACGTATTAACAGTTTTAGTTTTTACGTTGATGCTGAATTTTCATTTGATCATAACTCTAAAAATATAAAAGATAAAAAAATGAAATTTATGCCATTCGATTAGTTTTATAAAACTCTAAATGGGAAAAATATATTTGTCGCTGAGAAATACGTATTAACAGTTTTAGTTTTTACGTTGATGCTCAATTTTCATTTGATCATAACTCTAAAAATATAAAAGATAAAAAAATGAAATTTATGCCATTCGATTAGTTTTATAAAACTCTAAATGGGAAAAATATATTTGTCACTGAGAAATACGTATTAACATTTTTAGTTTTTACGTTGATGCTGAATTTTCATTTGATCATAACTTTAAAAATATAAAAGATAAAAAAATGAAATTTATGCCATTCGATTAGTTTTATAAAACTCTAAATGGGAAAAATATATTTGTCGCTGAGAAATACGTATTAACAGTTTTAGTTTTTACGTTTATGCTCAATTTTCATTTGATCATAACTTTAAAAATATAAAAGATAAAAAAATGAAATTTATGCCATTCGATTAGTTTTATAATACTCTAAATGGGAAAAGTATATTTGTCGCTGAGAAATACGTATTAACAGTTTTAGTTTTTACGTTGATGCTGAATTTTCATTTGATCATAACTCTAAAAATATAAAAGATAAAAAAATGAAATTTATGCCATTCGATTAGTTTTATAAAACTCTAAATGGGAAAAATATATTTGTCCCTGAGAAATACGTATTAACAGTTTTAGTTTTTACGTTGATGCTGAATTTTCATTTGATCATAACTCTAAAAATATAAAAGATAAAAAAATGAAATTTATGCCATTCGATTAGTTTTATAAAACTCTAAATGGGAAAAATATATTTGTCACTGAGAAATACGTATTAACAGTTTTAGTTTTTACGTTGATGCTGAATTTTCATTTGATCATAACTCTAAAAATATAAAAGATAAAAAAATGAAATTTATGCCATTCGATTAGTTTTATAAAACTCTAAATGGGAAAAATATATTTGTCGCTGAGAAATACGTATTAACAGTTTTAGTTTTTACGTTGATGCTCAATTTTCATTTGATCATAACTCTAAAAATATAAAAGATAAAAAAATGAAATTTATGCCATTCGATTAGTTTTATAAAACTCTAAATGGGAAAAATATATTTGTCACTGAGAAATACGTATTAACAGTTTTAGTTTTTACGTTGATGCTCAATTTTCATTTGATCATAACTCTAAAAATATAAAAGATAAAAAAATGAAATTTATGCCATTCGATTAGTTTTATAAAACTCTAAATGGGAAAAATATATTTGTCACTGAGAAATACGTATTAACAGTTTTAGTTTTTACGTTGATGCTCAATTTTCATTTGATCATAACTCTAAAAATATAAAAGATAAAAAAATGAAATTTATGCCATTCGATTAGTTTTATAAAACTCTAAATGGGAAAAATATATTTGTCACTGAGAAATACGTATTAACAGTTTTAGTTTTTACGTTGATGCTGAATTTTCATTTGATCATAACTCTAAAAATATAAAAGATAAAAAAATGAAATTTATGCCATTCGATTAGTTTTATAAAACTCTAAATGGGAAAAATATATTTGTCCCTGAGAAATACGTATTAACAGTTTTAGTTTTTACGTTGATGCTGAATTTTCATTTGATCATAACTCTAAAAATATAAAAGATAAAAAAATGAAATTTATGCCATTCGATTAGTTTTATAAAACTCTAAATGGGAAAAATATATTTGTCCCTGAGAAATACGTATTAACAGTTTTAGTTTTTACGTTGATGCTGAATTTTCATTTGATCATAACTCTAAAAATATAAAAGATAAAAAAATGAAATTTATGCCATTCGATTAGTTTTATAAAACTCTAAATGGGAAAAATATATTTGTCACTGAGAAATACGTATTAACAGTTTTAGTTTTTACGTTGATGCTGAATTTTCATTTGATCATAACTCTAAAAATATAAAAGATAAAAAAATGAAATTTATGCCATTCGATTAGTTTTATAAAACTCTAAATGGGAAAAATATATTTGTCGCTGAGAAATACGTATTAACAGTTTTAGTTTTTACGTTGATGCTCAATTTTCATTTGATCATAACTCTAAAAATATAAAAGATAAAAAAATGAAATTTATGCCATTCGATTAGTTTTATAAAACTCTAAATGGGAAAAATATATTTGTCGCTGAGAAATACGTATTAACAGTTTTAGTTTTTACGTTGATGCTCAATTTTCATTTGATCATAACTCTAAAAATATAAAAGATAAAAAAATGAAATTTATGCCATTCGATTAGTTTTATAAAACTCTAAATGGGAAAAATATATTTGTCGCTGAGAAATACGTATTAACAGTTTTAGTTTTTACGTTGATGCTGAATTTTCATTTGATCATAACTCTAAAAATATAAAAGATAAAAAAATGAAATTTATGCCATTCGATTAGTTTTATAAAACTCTAAATGGGAAAAATATATTTGTCACTGAGAAATACGTATTAACAGTTTTAGTTTTTACGTTGATGCTCAATTTTCATTTGATCATAACTCTAAAAATATAAAAGATAAAAAAATGAAATTTATGCCATTCGATTAGTTTTATAAAACTCTAAATGGGAAAAATATATTTGTCGCTGAGAAATACGTATTAACAGTTTTAGTTTTTACGTTGATGCTGAATTTTCATTTGATCATAACTCTAAAAATATAAAAGATAAAAAAATGAAATTTATGCCATTCGATTAGTTTTATAAAACTCTAAATGGGAAAAATATATTTGTCACTGAGAAATACGTATTAACAGTTTTAGTTTTTACGTTGATGCTGAATTTTCATTTGATCATAACTCTAAAAATATAAAAGATAAAAAAATGAAATTTATGCCATTCGATTAGTTTTATAAAACTCTAAATGGGAAAAATATATTTGTCACTGAGAAATACGTATTAACAGTTTTAGTTTTTACGTTGATGCTCAATTTTCATTTGATCATAACTCTAAAAATATAAAAGATAAAAAAATGAAATTTATGCCATTCGATTAGTTTTATAAAACTCTAAATGGGAAAAATATATTTGTCACTGAGAAATACGTATTAACAGTTTTAGTTTTTACGTTGATGCTCAATTTTCATTTGATCATAACTCTAAAAATATAAAAGATAAAAAAATGAAATTTATGCCATTCGATTAGTTTTATAAAACTCTAAATGGGAAAAATATATTTGTCGCTGAGAAATACGTATTAACAGTTTTAGTTTTTACGTTGATGCTGAATTTTCATTTGATCATAACTCTAAAAATATAAAAGATAAAAAAATGAAATTTATGCCATTCGATTAGTTTTATAAAACTCTAAATGGGAAAAATATATTTGTCGCTGAGAAATTCGTATTAACAGTTTTAGTTTTTACGTTGATGCTCAATTTTCATTTGATCATAACTCTAAAAATATAAAAGATAAAAAAATGAAATTTATGCCATTCGATTAGTTTTATAAAACTCTAAATGGGAAAAATATATTTGTCACTGAGAAATACGTATTAACAGTTTTAGTTTTTACGTTGATGCTCAATTTTCATTTGATCATAACTTTAAAAATATAAAAGATAAAAAAATGAAATTTATGCCATTCGATTAGTTTTATAAAACTCTAAATGGGAAAAATATATTTGTCGCTGAGAAATACGTATTAACAGTTTTAGTTTTTACGTTGATGCTGAATTTTCATTTGATCATAACTCTAAAAATATAAAAGATAAAAAAATGAAATTTATGCCATTCGATTAGTTTTATAAAACTCTAAATGGGAAAAATATATTTGTCCCTGAGAAATACGTATTAACAGTTTTAGTTTTTACGTTGATGCTGAATTTTCATTTGATCATAACTCTAAAAATATAAAAGATAAAAAAATGAAATTTATGCCATTCGATTAGTTTTATAAAACTCTAAATGGGAAAAATATATTTGTCACTGAGAAATACGTATTAACAGTTTTAGTTTTTACGTTGATGCTGAATTTTCATTTGATCATAACTCTAAAAATATAAAAGATAAAAAAATGAAATTTATGCCATTCGATTAGTTTTATAAAACTCTAAATGGGAAAAATATATTTGTCGCTGAGAAATACGTATTAACAGTTTTAGTTTTTACGTTGATGCTCAATTTTCATTTGATCATAACTCTAAAAATATAAAAGATAAAAAAATGAAATTTATGCCATTCGATTAGTTTTATAAAACTCTAAATGGGAAAAATATATTTGTCACTGAGAAATACGTATTAACAGTTTTAGTTTTTACGTTGATGCTCAATTTTCATTTGATCATAACTCTAAAAATATAAAAGATAAAAAAATGAAATTTATGCCATTCGATTAGTTTTATAAAACTCTAAATGGGAAAAATATATTTGTCACTGAGAAATACGTATTAACAGTTTTAGTTTTTACGTTGATGCTCAATTTTCATTTGATCATAACTCTAAAAATATAAAAGATAAAAAAATGAAATTTATGCCATTCGATTAGTTTTATAAAACTCTAAATGGGAAAAATATATTTGTCACTGAGAAATACGTATTAACAGTTTTAGTTTTTACGTTGATGCTCAATTTTCATTTGATCATAACTCTAAAAATATAAAAGATAAAAAAATGAAATTTATGCCATTCGATTAGTTTTATAAAACTCTAAATGGGAAAAATATATTTGTCACTGAGAAATACGTATTAACAGTTTTAGTTTTTACGTTGATGCTGAATTTTCATTTGATCATAACTCTAAAAATATAAAAGATAAAAAAATGAAATTTATGCCATTCGATTAGTTTTATAAAACTCTAAATGGGAAAAATATATTTGTCCCTGAGAAATACGTATTAACAGTTTTAGTTTTTACGTTGATGCTGAATTTTCATTTGATCATAACTCTAAAAATATAAAAGATAAAAAAATGAAATTTATGCCATTCGATTAGTTTTATAAAACTCTAAATGGGAAAAATATATTTGTCCCTGAGAAATACGTATTAACAGTTTTAGTTTTTACGTTGATGCTCAATTTTCATTTGATCATAACTCTAAAAATATAAAAGATAAAAAAATGAAATTTATGCCATTCGATTAGTTTTATAAAACTCTAAATGGGAAAAATATATTTGTCACTGAGAAATACGTATTAACAGTTTTAGTTTTTACGTTGATGCTGAATTTTCATTTGATCATAACTCTAAAAATATAAAAGATAAAAAAATGAAATTTATGCCATTCGATTAGTTTTATAAAACTCTAAATGGGAAAAATATATTTGTCCCTGAGAAATACGTATTAACAGTTTTAGTTTTTACGTTGATGCTCAATTTTCATTTGATCATAACTCTAAAAATATAAAAGATAAAAAAATGAAATTTATGCCATTCGATTAGTTTTATAAAACTCTAAATGGGAAAAATATATTTGTCACTGAGAAATACGTATTAACAGTTTTAGTTTTTACGTTGATGCTGAATTTTCATTTGATCATAACTCTAAAAATATAAAAGATAAAAAAATGAAATTTATGCCATTCGATTAGTTTTATAAAACTCTAAATGGGAAAAATATATTTGTCCCTGAGAAATACGTATTAACAGTTTTAGTTTTTACGTTGATGCTGAATTTTCATTTGATCATAACTCTAAAAATATAAAAGATAAAAAAATGAAATTTATGCCATTCGATTAGTTTTATAAAACTCTAAATGGGAAAAATATATTTGTCGCTGAGAAATACGTATTAACAGTTTTAGTTTTTACGTTGATGCTCAATTTTCATTTGATCATAACTCTAAAAATATAAAAGATAAAAAAATGAAATTTATGCCATTCGATTAGTTTTATAAAACTCTAAATGGGAAAAATATATTTGTCCCTGAGAAATACGTATTAACAGTTTTAGTTTTTACGTTGATGCTGAATTTTCATTTGATCATAACTCTAAAAATATAAAAGATAAAAAAATGAAATTTATGCCATTCGATTAGTTTTATAAAACTCTAAATGGGAAAAATATATTTGTCACTGAGAAATACGTATTAACAGTTTTAGTTTTTACGTTGATGCTCAATTTTCATTTGATCATAACTCTAAAAATATAAAAGATAAAAAAATGAAATTTATGCCATTCGATTAGGTTTAGAAAACTCTAAATGGGAAAAATATATTTGTCCCTGAGAAATACGTATTAACAGTTTTAGTTTTTACGTTGATGCTCAATTTTCATTTGATCATAACTCTAAAAATATAAAAGATAAAAAAATGAAATTTATGCCATTCGATTAGTTTTATAAAACTCTAAATGGGAAAAATATATTTGTCCCTGAGAAATACGTATTAACAGTTTTAGTTTTTACGTTGATGCTGAATTTTCATTTGATCATAACTCTAAAAATATAAAAGATAAAAAAATGAAATTTATGCCATTCGATTAGTTTTATAAAACTCTAAATGGGAAAAATATATTTGTCACTGAGAAATACGTATTAACAGTTTTAGTTTTTACGTTGATGCTCAATTTTCATTTGATCATAACTCTAAAAATATAAAAGATAAAAAAATGAAATTTATGCCATTCGATTAGTTTTATAAAACTCTAAATGGGAAAAATATATTTGTCGCTGAGAAATACGTATTAACAGTTTTAGTTTTTACGTTGATGCTCAATTTTCATTTGATCATAACTCTAAAAATATAAAAGATAAAAAAATGAAATTTATGCCATTCGATTAGTTTTATAAAACTCTAAATGGGAAAAATATATTTGTCGCTGAGAAATACGTATTAACAGTTTTAGTTTTTACGTTGATGCTCAATTTTCATTTGATCATAACTCTAAAAATATAAAAGATAAAAAAATGAAATTTATGCCATTCGATTAGGTTTAGAAAACTCTAAATGGGAAAAATATATTTGTCGCTGAGAAATACGTATTAACAGTTTTAGTTTTTACGTTGATGCTCAATTTTCATTTGATCATAACTCTAAAAATATAAAAGATAAAAAAATGAAATTTATGCCATTCGATTAGTTTTATAAAACTCTAAATGGGAAAAATATATTTGTCGCTGAGAAATACGTATTAACAGTTTTAGTTTTTACGTTGATGCTCAATTTTCATTTGATCATAACTCTAAAAATATAAAAGATAAAAAAATGAAATTTATGCCATTCGATTAGTTTTATAAAACTCTAAATGGGAAAAATATATTTGTCGCTGAGAAATACGTATTAACAGTTTTAGTTTTTACGTTGATGCTCAATTTTCATTTGATCATAACTCTAAAAATATAAAAGATAAAAAAATGAAATTTATGCCATTCGATTAGGTTTAGAAAACTCTAAATGGGAAAAATATATTTGTCGCTGAGAAATACGTATTAACAGTTTTAGTTTTTACGTTGATGCTCAATTTTCATTTGATCATAACTCTAAAAATATAAAAGATAAAAAAATGAAATTTATGCCATTCGATTAGTTTTATAAAACTCTAAATGGGAAAAATATATTTGTCGCTGAGAAATACGTATTAACAGTTTTAGTTTTTACGTTGATGCTCAATTTTCATTTGATCATAACTCTAAAAATATAAAAGATAAAAAAATGAAATTTATGCCATTCGATTAGTTTTATAAAACTCTAAATGGGAAAAATATATTTGTCGCTGAGAAATACGTATTAACAGTTTTAGTTTTTACGTTGATGCTCAATTTTCATTTGATCATAACTCTAAAAATATAAAAGATAAAAAAATGAAATTTATGCCATTCGATTAGTTTTATAAAACTCTAAATGGGAAAAATATATTTGTCGCTGAGAAATACGTATTAACAGTTTTAGTTTTTACGTTGATGCTCAATTTTCATTTGATCATAACTCTAAAAATATAAAAGATAAAAAAATGAAATTTATGCCATTCGATTAGTTTTATAAAACTCTAAATGGGAAAAATATATTTGTCGCTGAGAAATACGTATTAACAGTTTTAGTTTTTACGTTGATGCTCAATTTTCATTTGATCATAACTCTAAAAATATAAAAGATAAAAAAATGAAATTTATGCCATTCGATTAGTTTTATAAAACTCTAAATGGGAAAAATATATTTGTCGCTGAGAAATACGTATTAACAGTTTTAGTTTTTACGTTGATGCTCAATTTTCATTTGATCATAACTCTAAAAATATAAAAGATAAAAAAATGAAATTTATGCCATTCGATTAGTTTTATAAAACTCTAAATGGGAAAAATATATTTGTCACTGAGAAATACGTATTAACAGTTTTAGTTTTTACGTTGATGCTCAATTTTCATTTGATCATAACTCTAAAAATATAAAAGATAAAAAAATGAAATTTATGCCATTCGATTAGTTTTATAAAACTCTAAATGGGAAAAATATATTTGTCGCTGAGAAATACGTATTAACAGTTTTAGTTTTTACGTTGATGCTCAATTTTCATTTGATCATAACTCTAAAAATATAAAAGATAAAAAAATGAAATTTATGCCATTCGATTAGTTTTATAAAACTCTAAATGGGAAAAAATATTTGTCACTGAGAAATACGTATTAACAGTTTTAGTTTTTACGTTGATGCTCAATTTTCATTTGATCATAACTCTAAAAATATAAAAGATAAAAAAATGAAATTTATGCCATTCGATTAGTTTTATAAAACTCTAAATGGGAAAAATATATTTGTCGATGAGAAATACGTATTAACAGTTTTAGTTTTTACGTTGATGCTCAATTTTCATTTGATCATAACTCTAAAAATATAAAAGATAAAAAAATGAAATTTATGCCATTCGATTAGTTTTATAAAACTCTAAATGGGAAAAATATATTTGTCGATGAGAAATACGTATTAACAGTTTTAGTTTTTACGTTGATGCTCAATTTTCATTTGATCATAACTCTAAAAATATAAAAGATAAAAAAATGAAATTTATGCCATTCGATTAGTTTTATAAAACTCTAAATGGGAAAAATATATTTGTCGATGAGAAATACGTATTAACAGTTTTAGTTTTTACGTTGATGCTCAATTTTCATTTGATCATAACTCTAAAAATATAAAAGATAAAAAAATGAAATTTATGCCATTCGATTAGTTTTATAAAACTCTAAATGGGAAAAATATATTTGTCGATGAGAAATACGTATTAACAGTTTTAGTTTTTACGTTGATGCTCAATTTTCATTTGATCATAACTCTAAAAATATAAAAGATAAAAAAATGAAATTTATGCCATTCGATTAGTTTTATAAAACTCTAAATGGGAAAAATATATTTGTCGATGAGAAATACGTATTAACAGTTTTAGTTTTTACGTTGATGCTCAATTTTCATTTGATCATAACTCTAAAAATATAAAAGATAAAAAAATGAAATTTATGCCATTCGATTAGTTTTATAAAACTCTAAATGGGAAAAATATATTTGTCGATGAGAAATACGTATTAACAGTTTTAGTTTTTACGTTGATGCTCAATTTTCATTTGATCATAACTCTAAAAATATAAAAGATAAAAAAATGAAATTTATGCCATTCGATTAGTTTTATAAAACTCTAAATGGGAAAAATATATTTGTCACTGAGAAATACGTATTAACAGTTTTAGTTTTTACGTTGATGCTCAATTTTCATTTGATCATAACTCTAAAAATATAAAAGATAAAAAAATGAAATTTATGCCATTCGATTAGTTTTATAAAACTCTAAATGGGAAAAATATATTTGTCGATGAGAAATACGTATTAACAGTTTTAGTTTTTACGTTGATGCTCAATTTTCATTTGATCATAACTCTAAAAATATAAAAGATAAAAAAATGAAATTTATGCCATTCGATTAGTTTTATAAAACTCTAAATGGGAAAAATATATTTGTCGATGAGAAATACGTATTAACAGTTTTAGTTTTTACGTTGATGCTCAATTTTCATTTGATCATAACTCTAAAAATATAAAAGATAAAAAAATGAAATTTATGCCATTCGATTAGTTTTATAAAACTCTAAATGGGAAAAATATATTTGTCGATGAGAAATACGTATTAACAGTTTTAGTTTTTACGTTGATGCTCAATTTTCATTTGATCATAACTCTAAAAATATAAAAGATAAAAAAATGAAATTTATGCCATTCGATTAGTTTTATAAAACTCTAAATGGGAAAAATATATTTGTCGATGAGAAATACGTATTAACAGTTTTAGTTTTTACGTTGATGCTCAATTTTCATTTGATCATAACTCTAAAAATATAAAAGATAAAAAAATGAAATTTATGCCATTCGATTAGTTTTATAAAACTCTAAATGGGAAAAATATATTTGTCGCTGAGAAATACGTATTAACAGTTTTAGTTTTTACGTTGATGCTCAATTTTCATTTGATCATAACTCTAAAAATATAAAAGATAAAAAAATGAAATTTATGCCATTCGATTAGTTTTATAAAACTCTAAATGGGAAAAATTATATTTGTCGCTGAGAAATACGTATTAACAGTTTTAGTTTTTACGTTGATGCTCAATTTTCATTTGATCATAACTCTAAAAATATAAAAGATAAAAAAATGAAATTTATGCCATTCGATTAGTTTTATAAAACTCTAAATGGGAAAAATATATTTGTCCGCTGAGAAATACGTATTAACAGTTTTAGTTTTTACGTTGATGCTCAATTTTCATTTGATCATAACTCTAAAAATATAAAAGATAAAAAAATGAAATTTATGCCATTCGATTAGTTTTATAAAACTCTAAATGGGAAAAATATATTTGTCACTGAGAAATACGTATTAACAGTTTTAGTTTTTACGTTGATGCTCAATTTTCATTTGATCATAACTCTAAAAATATAAAAGATAAAAAAATGAAATTTATGCCATTCGATTAGTTTTATAAAACTCTAAATGGGAAAAATATATTTGTCACTGAGAAATACGTATTAACAGTTTTAGTTTTTACGTTGATGCTCAATTTTCATTTGATCATAACTCTAAAAATATAAAAGATAAAAAAATGAAATTTATGCCATTCGATTAGTTTTATAAAACTCTAAATGGGAAAAATATATTTGTCGCTGAGAAATACGTATTAACAGTTTTAGTTTTTACGTTGATGCTCAATTTTCATTTGATCATAACTCTAAAAATATAAAAGATAAAAAAATGAAATTTATGCCATTCGATTAGTTTTATAAAACTCTAAATGGGAAAAATATATTTGTCACTGAGAAATACGTATTAACAGTTTTAGTTTTTACGTTGATGCTCAATTTTCATTTGATCATAACTCTAAAAATATAAAAGATAAAAAAATGAAATTTATGCCATTCGATTAGTTTTATAAAACTCTAAATGGGAAAAATATATTTGTCACTGAGAAATACGTATTAACAGTTTTAGTTTTTACGTTGATGCTCAATTTTCATTTGATCATAACTCTAAAAATATAAAAGATAAAAAAATGAAATTTATGCCATTCGATTAGTTTTATAAAACTCTAAATGGGAAAAATATATTTGTCACTGAGAAATACGTATTAACAGTTTTAGTTTTTACGTTGATGCTCAATTTTCATTTGATCATAACTCTAAAAATATAAAAGATAAAAAAATGAAATTTATGCCATTCGATTAGTTTTATAAAACTCTAAATGGGAAAAATATATTTGTCACTGAGAAATACGTATTAACAGTTTTAGTTTTTACGTTGATGCTGAATTTTCATTTGATCATAACTCTAAAAATATAAAAGATAAAAAAATGAAATTTATGCCATTCGATTAGTTTTATAAAACTCTAAATGGGAAAAATATATTTGTCGCTGAGAAATACGTATTAACAGTTTTAGTTTTTACGTTGATGCTCAATTTTCATTTGATCATAACTCTAAAAATATAAAAGATAAAAAAATGAAATTTATGCCATTCGATTAGTTTTATAAAACTCTAAATGGGAAAAATATATTTGTCGCTGAGAAATACGTATTAACAGTTTTAGTTTTTACGTTGATGCTCAATTTTCATTTGATCATAACTCTAAAAATATAAAAGATAAAAAAATGAAATTTATGCCATTCGATTAGTTTTATAAAACTCTAAATGGGAAAAATATATTTGTCACTGAGAAATACGTATTAACAGTTTTAGTTTTTACGTTGATGCTCAATTTTCATTTGATCATAACTTTAAAAATATAAAAGATAAAAAAATGAAATTTATGCCATTCGATTAGTTTTATAAAACTCTAAATGGGAAAAATATATTTGTCACTGAGAAATACGTATTAACAGTTTTAGTTTTTACGTTGATGCTGAATTTTCATTTGATCATAACTCTAAAAATATAAAAGATAAAAAAATGAAATTTATGCCATTCGATTAGTTTTATAAAACTCTAAATGGGAAAAATATATTTGTCGCTGAGAAATACGTATTAACAGTTTTAGTTTTTACGTTGATGCTCAATTTTCATTTGATCATAACTCTAAAAATATAAAAGATAAAAAAATGAAATTTATGCCATTCGATTAGTTTTATAAAACTCTAAATGGGAAAAATATATTTGTCCCTGAGAAATACGTATTAACAGTTTTAGTTTTTACGTTGATGCTCAATTTTCATTTGATCATAACTTTAAAAATATAAAAGATAAAAAAATGAAATTTATGCCATTCGATTAGTTTTATAAAACTCTAAATGGGAAAAATATATTTGTCGCTGAGAAATACGTATTAACAGTTTTAGTTTTTACGTTGATGCTCAATTTTCATTTGATCATAACTTTAAAAATATAAAAGATAAAAAAATGAAATTTATGCCATTCGATTAGTTTTATAAAACTCTAAATGGGAAAAATATATTTGTCACTGAGAAATACGTATTAACAGTTTTAGTTTTTACGTTGATGCTCAATTTTCATTTGATCATAACTTTAAAAATATAAAAGATAAAAAAATGAAAATTTATGCCATTCGATTAGTTTTATAAAACTCTAAATGGGAAAAATATATTTGTCCCTGAGAAATACGTATTAACAGTTTTAGTTTTTACGTTGATGCTCAATTTTCATTTGATCATAACTTTAAAAATATAAAAGATAAAAAAATGAAATTTATGCCATTCGATTAGTTTTATAAAACTCTAAATGGGAAAAATATATTTGTCACTGAGAAATACGTATTAACAGTTTTAGTTTTTACGTTGATGCTGAATTTTCATTTGATCATAACTCTAAAAATATAAAAGATAAAAAAATGAAATTTATGCCATTCGATTAGTTTTATAAAACTCTAAATGGGAAAAATATATTTGTCGCTGAGAAATACGTATTAACAGTTTTAGTTTTTACGTTGATGCTCAATTTTCATTTGATCATAACTCTAAAAATATAAAAGATAAAAAAATGAAATTTATGCCATTCGATTAGTTTTATAAAACTCTAAATGGGAAAAATATATTTGTCGCTGAGAAATACGTATTAACAGTTTTAGTTTTTACGTTGATGCTCAATTTTCATTTGATCATAACTTTAAAAATATAAAAGATAAAAAAATGAAATTTATGCCATTCGATTAGTTTTATAAAACTCTAAATGGGAAAAATATATTTGTCGCTGAGAAATACGTATTAACAGTTTTAGTTTTTACGTTGATGCTCAATTTTCATTTGATCATAACTCTAAAAATATAAAAGATAAAAAAATGAAATTTATGCCATTAGATTAGTTTTATAAAACTCTAAATGGGAAAAATATATTTGTCCCTGAGAAATACGTATTAACAGTTTTAGTTTTTACGTTGATGCTCAATTTTCATTTGATCATAACTCTAAAAATATAAAAGATAAAAAAATGAAATTTATGCCATTCGATTAGTTTTATAAAACTCTAAATGGGAAAAATATATTTGTCGCTGAGAAATACGTATTAACAGTTTTAGTTTTTACGTTGATGCTCAATTTTCATTTGATCATAACTTTAAAAATATAAAAGATAAAAAAATGAAATTTATGCCATTCGATTAGTTTTATAAAACTCTAAATGGGAAAAATATATTTGTCGCTGAGAAATACGTATTAACAGTTTTAGTTTTTACGTTGATGCTCAATTTTCATTTGATCATAACTTTAAAAATATAAAAGATAAAAAAATGAAATTTATGCCATTCGATTAGTTTTATAAAACTCTAAATGGGAAAAATATATTTGTCGCTGAGAAATACGTATTAACAGTTTTAGTTTTTACGTTGATGCTCAATTTTCATTTGATCATAACTCTAAAAATATAAAAGATAAAAAAATGAAATTTATGCCATTAGATTAGTTTTATAAAACTCTAAATGGGAAAAATATATTTGTCACTGAGAAATACGTATTAACAGTTTTAGTTTTTACGTTGATGCTCAATTTTCATTTGATCATAACTTTAAAAATATAAAAGATAAAAAAATGAAAATTTATGCCATTCGATTAGTTTTATAAAACTCTAAATGGGAAAAATATATTTGTCGCTGAGAAATACGTATTAACAGTTTTAGTTTTTACGTTGATGCTCAATTTTCATTTGATCATAACTCTAAAAATATAAAAGATAAAAAAATGAAATTTATGCCATTCGATTAGTTTTATAAAACTCTAAATGGGAAAAATATATTTGTCGCTGAGAAATACGTATTAACAGTTTTAGTTTTTACGTTGATGCTCAATTTTCATTTGATCATAACTCTAAAAATATAAAAGATAAAAAAATGAAATTTATGCCATTAGATTAGTTTTATAAAACTCTAAATGGGAAAAATATATTTGTCCCTGAGAAATACGTATTAACAGTTTTAGTTTTTACGTTGATGCTCAATTTTCATTTGATCATAACTCTAAAAATATAAAAGATAAAAAAATGAAATTTATGCCATTCGATTAGTTTTATAAAACTCTAAATGGGAAAAATATATTTGTCCCTGAGAAATACGTATTAACAGTTTTAGTTTTTACGTTGATGCTCAATTTTCATTTGATCATAACTCTAAAAATATAAAAGATAAAAAAATGAAATTTATGCCATTCGATTAGTTTTATAAAACTCTAAATGGGAAAAATATATTTGTCGCTGAGAAATACGTATTAACAGTTTTAGTTTTTACGTTGATGCTCAATTTTCATTTGATCATAACTTTAAAAATATAAAAGATAAAAAAATGAAATTTATGCCATTCGATTAGTTTTATAAAACTCTAAATGGGAAAAATATATTTGTCCCTGAGAAATACGTATTAACAGTTTTAGTTTTTACGTTGATGCTCAATTTTCAGTTGATCATAACTCTAAAAATATAAAAGATAAAAAAATGAAATTTATGCCATTCGATTAGTTTTATAAAACTCTAAATGGGAAAAATATATTTGTCGCTGAGAAATACGTATTAACAGTTTTAGTTTTTACGTTGATGCTCAATTTTCATTTGATCATAACTTTAAAAATATAAAAGATAAAAAAATGAAATTTATGCCATTCGATTAGTTTTATAAAACTCTAAATGGGAAAAATATATTTGTCCCTGAGAAATACGTATTAACAGTTTTAGTTTTTACGTTGATGCTCAATTTTCAGTTGATCATAACTCTAAAAATATAAAAGATAAAAAAATGAAATTTATGCCATTCGATTAGTTTTATAAAACTCTAAATGGGAAAAATATATTTGTCGCTGAGAAATACGTATTAACAGTTTTAGTTTTTACGTTGATGCTCAATTTTCATTTGATCATAACTTTAAAAATATAAAAGATAAAAAAATGAAATTTATGCCATTCGATTAGTTTTATAAAACTCTAAATGGGAAAAATATATTTGTCGCTGAGAAATACGTATTAACAGTTTTAGTTTTTACGTTGATGCTCAATTTTCATTTGATCATAACTTTAAAAATATAAAAGATAAAAAAATGAAATTTATGCCATTCGATTAGTTTTATAAAACTCTAAATGGGAAAAATATATTTGTCGCTGAGAAATACGTATTAACAGTTTTAGTTTTTACGTTGATGCTCAATTTTCATTTGATCATAACTCTAAAAATATAAAAGATAAAAAAATGAAATTTATGCCATTCGATTAGTTTTATAAAACTCTAAATGGGAAAAATATATTTGTCGCTGAGAAATACGTATTAACAGTTTTAGTTTTTACGTTGATGCTCAATTTTCATTTGATCATAACTTTAAAAATATAAAAGATAAAAAAATGAAATTTATGCCATTCGATTAGTTTTATAAAACTCTAAATGGGAAAAATATATTTGTCGCTGAGAAATACGTATTAACAGTTTTAGTTTTTACGTTGATGCTCAATTTTCATTTGATCATAACTCTAAAAATATAAAAGATAAAAAAATGAAATTTATGCCATTCGATTAGTTTTATAAAACTCTAAATGGGAAAAATATATTTGTCGCTGAGAAATACGTATTAACAGTTTTAGTTTTTACGTTGATGCTCAATTTTCATTTGATCATAACTTTAAAAATATAAAAGATAAAAAAATGAAATTTATGCCATTCGATTAGTTTTATAAAACTCTAAATGGGAAAAATATATTTGTCCCTGAGAAATACGTATTAACAGTTTTAGTTTTTACGTTGATGCTCAATTTTCAGTTGATCATAACTCTAAAAATATAAAAGATAAAAAAATGAAATTTATGCCATTCGATTAGTTTTATAAAACTCTAAATGGGAAAAATATATTTGTCGCTGAGAAATACGTATTAACAGTTTTAGTTTTTACGTTGATGCTCAATTTTCATTTGATCATAACTTTAAAAATATAAAAGATAAAAAAATGAAATTTATGCCATTCGATTAGTTTTATAAAACTCTAAATGGGAAAAATATATTTGTCCCTGAGAAATACGTATTAACAGTTTTAGTTTTTACGTTGATGCTCAATTTTCAGTTGATCATAACTCTAAAAATATAAAAGATAAAAAAATGAAATTTATGCCATTCGATTAGTTTTATAAAACTCTAAATGGGAAAAATATATTTGTCGCTGAGAAATACGTATTAACAGTTTTAGTTTTTACGTTGATGCTCAATTTTCATTTGATCATAACTTTAAAAATATAAAAGATAAAAAAATGAAATTTATGCCATTCGATTAGTTTTATAAAACTCTAAATGGGAAAAATATATTTGTCGCTGAGAAATACGTATTAACAGTTTTAGTTTTTACGTTGATGCTCAATTTTCATTTGATCATAACTTTAAAAATATAAAAGATAAAAAAATGAAATTTATGCCATTCGATTAGTTTTATAAAACTCTAAATGGGAAAAATATATTTGTCGCTGAGAAATACGTATTAACAGTTTTAGTTTTTACGTTGATGCTCAATTTTCATTTGATCATAACTCTAAAAATATAAAAGATAAAAAAATGAAATTTATGCCATTCGATTAGTTTTATAAAACTCTAAATGGGAAAAATATATTTGTCGCTGAGAAATACGTATTAACAGTTTTAGTTTTTACGTTGATGCTCAATTTTCATTTGATCATAACTTTAAAAATATAAAAGATAAAAAAATGAAATTTATGCCATTCGATTAGTTTTATAAAACTCTAAATGGGAAAAATATATTTGTCGCTGAGAAATACGTATTAACAGTTTTAGTTTTTACGTTGATGCTCAATTTTCATTTGATCATAACTCTAAAAATATAAAAGATAAAAAAATGAAATTTATGCCATTCGATTAGTTTTATAAAACTCTAAATGGGAAAAATATATTTGTCCCTGAGAAATACGTATTAACAGTTTTAGTTTTTACGTTGATGCTCAATTTTCATTTGATCATAACTCTAAAAATATAAAAGATAAAAAAATTAAATTTATGCCATTCGATTAGTTTTATAAAACTCTAAATGGGAAAAATATATTTGTCGCTGAGAAATACGTATTAACAGTTTTAGTTTTTACGTTGATGCTCAATTTTCATTTGATCATAACTTTAAAAATATAAAAGATAAAAAAATGAAATTTATGCCATTCGATTAGTTTTATAAAACTCTAAATGGGAAAAATATATTTGTCGCTGAGAAATACGTATTAACAGTTTTAGTTTTTACGTTGATGCTCAATTTTCATTTGATCATAACTCTAAAAATATAAAAGATAAAAAAATGAAATTTATGCCATTCGATTAGTTTTATAAAACTCTAAATGGGAAAAATATATTTGTCCCTGAGAAATACGTATTAACAGTTTTAGTTTTTACGTTGATGCTCAATTTTCATTTGATCATAACTTTAAAAATATAAAAGATAAAAAAATGAAATTTATGCCATTCGATTAGTTTTATAAAACTCTAAATGGGAAAAATATATTTGTCGCTGAGAAATACGTATTAACAGTTTTAGTTTTTACGTTGATGCTCAATTTTCATTTGATCATAACTCTAAAAATATAAAAGATAAAAAAATGAAATTTATGCCATTCGATTAGTTTTATAAAACTCTAAATGGGAAAAATATATTTGTCCCTGAGAAATACGTATTAACAGTTTTAGTTTTTACGTTGATGCTCAATTTTCATTTGATCATAACTTTAAAAATATAAAAGATAAAAAAATGAAATTTATGCCATTCGATTAGTTTTATAAAACTCTAAATGGGAAAAATATATTTGTCGCTGAGAAATACGTATTAACAGTTTTAGTTTTTACGTTGATGCTCAATTTTCATTTGATCATAACTTTAAAAATATAAAAGATAAAAAAATGAAATTTATGCCATTCGATTAGTTTTATAAAACTCTAAATGGGAAAAATATATTTGTCCCTGAGAAATACGTATTAACAGTTTTAGTTTTTACGTTGATGCTCAATTTTCAGTTGATCATAACTCTAAAAATATAAAAGATAAAAAAATGAAATTTATGCCATTCGATTAGTTTTATAAAACTCTAAATGGGAAAAATATATTTGTCGCTGAGAAATACGTATTAACAGTTTTAGTTTTTACGTTGATGCTCAATTTTCATTTGATCATAACTTTAAAAATATAAAAGATAAAAAAATGAAATTTATGCCATTCGATTAGTTTTATAAAACTCTAAATGGGAAAAATATATTTGTCGCTGAGAAATACGTATTAACAGTTTTAGTTTTTACGTTGATGCTCAATTTTCATTTGATCATAACTTTAAAAATATAAAAGATAAAAAAATGAAATTTATGCCATTCGATTAGTTTTATAAAACTCTAAATGGGAAAAATATATTTGTCGCTGAGAAATACGTATTAACAGTTTTAGTTTTTACGTTGATGCTCAATTTTCATTTGATCATAACTCTAAAAATATAAAAGATAAAAAAATGAAATTTATGCCATTCGATTAGTTTTATAAAACTCTAAATGGGAAAAATATATTTGTCGCTGAGAAATACGTATTAACAGTTTTAGTTTTTACGTTGATGCTCAATTTTCATTTGATCATAACTTTAAAAATATAAAAGATAAAAAAATGAAATTTATGCCATTCGATTAGTTTTATAAAACTCTAAATGGGAAAAATATATTTGTCGCTGAGAAATACGTATTAACAGTTTTAGTTTTTACGTTGATGCTCAATTTTCATTTGATCATAACTCTAAAAATATAAAAGATAAAAAAATGAAATTTATGCCATTCGATTAGTTTTATAAAACTCTAAATGGGAAAAATATATTTGTCCCTGAGAAATACGTATTAACAGTTTTAGTTTTTACGTTGATGCTCAATTTTCATTTGATCATAACTCTAAAAATATAAAAGATAAAAAAATTAAATTTATGCCATTCGATTAGTTTTATAAAACTCTAAATGGGAAAAATATATTTGTCGCTGAGAAATACGTATTAACAGTTTTAGTTTTTACGTTGATGCTCAATTTTCATTTGATCATAACTTTAAAAATATAAAAGATAAAAAAATGAAATTTATGCCATTCGATTAGTTTTATAAAACTCTAAATGGGAAAAATATATTTGTCGCTGAGAAATACGTGTTAACAGTTTTAGTTTTTACGTTGATGCTCAATTTTCATTTGATCATAACTCTAAAAATATAAAAGATAAAAAAATGAAATTTATGCCATTCGATTAGTTTTATAAAACTCTAAATGGGAAAAATATATTTGTCCCTGAGAAATACGTATTAACAGTTTTAGTTTTTACGTTGATGCTCAATTTTCATTTGATCATAACTTTAAAAATATAAAAGATAAAAAAATGAAATTTATGCCATTCGATTAGTTTTATAAAACTCTAAATGGGAAAAATATATTTGTCGCTGAGAAATACGTATTAACAGTTTTAGTTTTTACGTTGATGCTCAATTTTCATTTGATCATAACTCTAAAAATATAAAAGATAAAAAAATGAAATTTATGCCATTCGATTAGTTTTATAAAACTCTAAATGGGAAAAATATATTTGTCCCTGAGAAATACGTATTAACAGTTTTAGTTTTTACGTTGATGCTCAATTTTCATTTGATCATAACTCTAAAAATATAAAAGATAAAAAAATTAAATTTATGCCATTCGATTAGTTTTATAAAACTCTAAATGGGAAAAATATATTTGTCGCTGAGAAATACGTATTAACAGTTTTAGTTTTTACGTTGATGCTCAATTTTCATTTGATCATAACTCTAAAAATATAAAAGATAAAAAAATGAAATTTATGCCATTCGATTAGTTTTATAAAACTCTAAATGGGAAAAATATATTTGTCGCTGAGAAATACGTATTAACAGTTTTAGTTTTTACGTTGATGCTCAATTTTCATTTGATCATAACTTTAAAAATATAAAAGATAAAAAAATGAAATTTATGCCATTCGATTAGTTTTATAAAACTCTAAATGGGAAAAATATATTTGTCCCTGAGAAATACGTATTAACAGTTTTAGTTTTTACGTTGATGCTCAATTTTCATTTGATCATAACTCTAAAAATATAAAAGATAAAAAAATTAAATTTATGCCATTCGATTAGTTTTATAAAACTCTAAATGGGAAAAATATATTTGTCGCTGAGAAATACGTATTAACAGTTTTAGTTTTTACGTTGATGCTCAATTTTCATTTGATCATAACTCTAAAAATATAAAAGATAAAAAAATGAAATTTATGCCATTCGATTAGTTTTATAAAACTCTAAATGGGAAAAATATATTTGTCGCTGAGAAATACGTATTAACAGTTTTAGTTTTTACGTTGATGCTCAATTTTCATTTGATCATAACTTTAAAAATATAAAAGATAAAAAAATGAAATTTATGCCATTCGATTAGTTTTATAAAACTCTAAATGGGAAAAATATATTTGTCGCTGAGAAATACGTATTAACAGTTTTAGTTTTTACGTTGATGCTCAATTTTCATTTGATCATAACTTTAAAAATATAAAAGATAAAAAAATGAAATTTATGCCATTCGATTAGTTTTATAAAACTCTAAATGGGAAAAATATATTTGTCGCTGAGAAATACGTATTAACAGTTTTAGTTTTTACGTTGATGCTCAATTTTCATTTGATCATAACTCTAAAAATATAAAAGATAAAAAAATGAAATTTATGCCATTCGATTAGTTTTATAAAACTCTAAATGGGAAAAATATATTTGTCCCTGAGAAATACGTATTAACAGTTTTAGTTTTTACGTTGATGCTCAATTTTCATTTGATCATAACTTTAAAAATATAAAAGATAAAAAAATGAAATTTATGCCATTCGATTAGTTTTATAAAACTCTAAATGGGAAAAATATATTTGTCGCTGAGAAATACGTATTAACAGTTTTAGTTTTTACGTTGATGCTCAATTTTCATTTGATCATAACTTTAAAAATATAAAAGATAAAAAAATGAAATTTATGCCATTCGATTAGTTTTATAAAACTCTAAATGGGAAAAATATATTTGTCGCTGAGAAATACGTATTAACAGTTTTAGTTTTTACGTTGATGCTCAATTTTCATTTGATCATAACTCTAAAAATATAAAAGATAAAAAAATGAAATTTATGCCATTCGATTAGTTTTATAAAACTCTAAATGGGAAAAATATATTTGTCCCTGAGAAATACGTATTAACAGTTTTAGTTTTTACGTTGATGCTCAATTTTCATTTGATCATAACTCTAAAAATATAAAAGATAAAAAAATTAAATTTATGCCATTCGATTAGTTTTATAAAACTCTAAATGGGAAAAATATATTTGTCGCTGAGAAATACGTATTAACAGTTTTAGTTTTTACGTTGATGCTCAATTTTCATTTGATCATAACTTTAAAAATATAAAAGATAAAAAAATGAAATTTATGCCATTCGATTAGTTTTATAAAACTCTAAATGGGAAAAATATATTTGTCGCTGAGAAATACGTATTAACAGTTTTAGTTTTTACGTTGATGCTCAATTTTCATTTGATCATAACTCTAAAAATATAAAAGATAAAAAAATGAAATTTATGCCATTCGATTAGTTTTATAAAACTCTAAATGGGAAAAATATATTTGTCGCTGAGAAATACGTATTAACAGTTTTAGTTTTTACGTTGATGCTCAATTTTCATTTGATCATAACTTTAAAAATATAAAAGATAAAAAAATGAAATTTATGCCATTCGATTAGTTTTATAAAACTCTAAATGGGAAAAATATATTTGTCGCTGAGAAATACGTATTAACAGTTTTAGTTTTTACGTTGATGCTCAATTTTCATTTGATCATAACTCTAAAAATATAAAAGATAAAAAAATGAAATTTATGCCATTCGATTAGTTTTATAAAACTCTAAATGGGAAAAATATATTTGTCGCTGAGAAATACGTATTAACAGTTTTAGTTTTTACGTTGATGCTCAATTTTCATTTGATCATAACTTTAAAAATATAAAAGATAAAAAAATGAAATTTATGCCATTCGATTAGTTTTATAAAACTCTAAATGGGAAAAATAAATTTGTCGCTGAGAAATACGTATTAACAGTTTTAGTTTTTACGTTGATGCTCAATTTTCATTTGATCATAACTCTAAAAATATAAAAGATAAAAAAATGAAATTTATGCCATTCGATTAGTTATATAAAACTCTAAATGGGAAAAATATATTTGTCGCTGAGAAATACGTATTAACAGTTTTAGTTTTTACGTTGATGCTCAATTTTCATTTGATCATAACTTTAAAAATATAAAAGATAAAAAAATGAAATTTATGCCATTCGATTAGTTTTATAAAACTCTAAATGGGAAAAATATATTTGTCGCTGAGAAATACGTATTAACAGTTTTAGTTTTTACGTTGATGCTCAATTTTCATTTGATCATAACTTTAAAAATATAAAAGATAAAAAAATGAAATTTATGCCATTCGATTAGTTTTATAAAACTCTAAATGGGAAAAATATATTTGTCACTGAGAAATACGTATTAACAGTTTTAGTTTTTACGTTGATGCTCAATTTTCATTTGATCATAACTTTAAAAATATAAAAGATAAAAAAATGAAATTTATGCCATTCGATTAGTTTTATAAAACTCTAAATGGGAAAAATATATTTGTCGCTGAGAAATACGTATTAACAGTTTTAGTTTTTACGTTGATGCTCAATTTTCATTTGATCATAACTTTAAAAATATAAAAGATAAAAAAATGAAATTTATGCCATTCGATTAGTTTTATAAAACTCTAAATGGGAAAAATATATTTGTCCCTGAGAAATACGTATTAACAGTTTTAGTTTTTACGTTGATGCTCAATTTTCATTTGATCATAACTTTAAAAATATAAAAGATAAAAAAACGAAATTTATGCCATTCGATTAGTTTTATAAAACTCTAAATGGGAAAAATATATTTGTCGCTGAGAAATACCTATTAACAGTTTTAGTTTTTACGTTGATGCTCAATTTTCATTTGATCATAACTTTAAAAATATAAAAGATAAAAAAATGAAATTTATGCCATTCGATTAGTTTTATAAAACTCTAAATGGGAAAAATATATTTGTCCCTGAGAAATACGTATTAACAGTTTTAGTTTTTACGTTGATGCTCAATTTTCATTTGATCATAACTTTAAAAATATAAAAGATAAAAAAATGAAATTTATGCCATTCGATTAGTTTTATAAAACTCTAAATGGGAAAAATATATTTGTCACTGAGAAATACGTATTAACAGTTTTAGTTTTTACGTTGATGCTCAATTTTCATTTGATCATAACTTTAAAAATATAAAAGATAAAAAAATGAAATTTATGCCATTCGATTAGTTTTATAAAACTCTAAATGGGAAAAATATATTTGTCGCTGAGAAATACGTATTAACAGTTTTAGTTTTTACGTTGATGCTCAATTTTCATTTGATCATAACTTTAAAAATATAAAAGATAAAAAAATGAAATTTATGCCATTCGATTAGTTTTATAAAACTCTAAATGGGAAAAATATATTTGTCCCTGAGAAATACGTATTAACAGTTTTAGTTTTTACGTTGATGCTCAATTTTCATTTGATCATAACTTTAAAAATATAAAAGATAAAAAAACGAAATTTATGCCATTCGATTAGTTTTATAAAACTCTAAATGGGAAAAATATATTTGTCGCTGAGAAATACGTATTAACAGTTTTAGTTTTTACGTTGATGCTCAATTTTCATTTGATCATAACTCTAAAAATATAAAAGATAAAAAAATGAAATTTATGCCATTCGATTAGTTTTATAAAACTCTAAATGGGAAAAATATATTTGTCGCTGAGAAATACGTATTAACAGTTTTAGTTTTTACGTTGATGCTCAATTTTCATTTGATCATAACTTTAAAAATATAAAAGATAAAAAAATGAAATTTATGCCATTCGATTAGTTTTATAAAACTCTAAATGGGAAAAATATATTTGTCACTGAGAAATACGTATTAACAGTTTTAGTTTTTACGTTGATGCTGAATTTTCATTTGATCATAACTCTAAAAATATAAAAGATAAAAAAATGAAATTTATGCCATTCGATTAGTTTTATAAAACTCTAAATGGGAAAAATATATTTGTCGCTGAGAAATACGTATTAACAGTTTTAGTTTTTACGTTGATGCTCAATTTTCATTTGATCATAACTTTAAAAATATAAAAGATAAAAAAATGAAATTTATGCCATTCGATTAGTTTTATAAAACTCTAAATGGGAAAAATATATTTGTCGCTGAGAAATACGTATTAACAGTTTTAGTTTTTACGTTGATGCTCAATTTTCATTTGATCATAACTTTAAAAATATAAAAGATAAAAAAACGAAATTTATGCCATTCGATTAGTTTTATAAAACTCTAAATGGGAAAAATATATTTGTCCCTGAGAAATACGTATTAACAGTTTTAGTTTTTACGTTGATGCTCAATTTTCAGTTGATCATAACTCTAAAAATATAAAAGATAAAAAAATGAAATTTATGCCATTCGATTAGTTTTATAAAACTCTAAATGGGAAAAATATATTTGTCGCTGAGAAATACGTATTAACAGTTTTAGTTTTTACGTTGATGCTGAATTTTCATTTGATCATAACTTTAAAAATATAAAAGATAAAAAAATGAAATTTATGCCATTCGATTAGTTTTATAAAACTCTAAATGGGAAAAATATATTTGTCGCTGAGAAATACGTATTAACAGTTTTAGTTTTTACGTTGATGCTGAATTTTCATTTGATCATAACTCTAAAAATATAAAAGATAAAAAAATGAAATTTATGCCATTCGATTAGTTTTATAAAACTCTAAATGGGAAAAATATATTTGTCGCTGAGAAATACGTATTAACAGTTTTAGTTTTTACGTTGATGCTCAATTTTCATTTGATCATAACTTTAAAAATATAAAAGATAAAAAAATGAAATTTATGCCATTCGATTAGTTTTATAAAACTCTAAATGGGAAAAATAAATTTGTCGCTGAGAAATACGTATTAACAGTTTTAGTTTTTACGTTGATGCTCAATTTTCATTTGATCATAACTTTAAAAATATAAAAGATAAAAAAATGAAATTTATGCCATTCGATTAGTTTTATAAAACTCTAAATGGGAAAAATATATTTGTCCCTGAGAAATACGTATTAACAGTTTTAGTTTTTACGTTGATGCTCAATTTTCAGTTGATCATAACTCTAAAAATATAAAAGATAAAAAAATGAAATTTATGCCATTCGATTAGTTTTATAAAACTCTAAATGGGAAAAATATATTTGTCACTGAGAAATACGTATTAACAGTTTTAGTTTTTACGTTGATGCTGAATTTTCATTTGATCATAACTCTAAAAATATAAAAGATAAAAAAATGAAATTTATGCCATTCGATTAGTTTTATAAAACTCTAAATGGGAAAAATATATTTGTCCCTGAGAAATACGTATTAACAGTTTTAGTTTTTACGTTGATGCTGAATTTTCAGTTGATCATAACTCTAAAAATATAAAAGATAAAAAAATGAAATTTATGCCATTCGATTAGTTTTATAAAACTCTAAATGGGAAAAATATATTTGTCACTGAGAAATACGTATTAACAGTTTTAGTTTTTACTTTGATGCTCAATTTTCATTTGATCATAACTTTAAAAATATAAAAGATAAAAAAATGAAATTTATGCCATTCGATTAGTTTTATAAAACTCTAAATGGGAAAAATATATTTGTCGCTGAGAAATACGTATTAACAGTTTTAGTTTTTACGTTGATGCTCAATTTTCATTTGATCATAACTTTAAAAATATAAAAGATAAAAAAACGAAATTTATGCCATTCGATTAGTTTTATAAAACTCTAAATGGGAAAAATATATTTGTCACTGAGAAATACGTATTAACAGTTTTAGTTTTTACTTTGATGCTCAATTTTCATTTGATCATAACTTTAAAAATATAAAAGATAAAAAAATGAAATTTATGCCATTCGATTAGTTTTATAAAACTCTAAATGGGAAAAATATATTTGTCGCTGAGAAATACGTATTAACAGTTTTGGTTTTTACGTTGATGCTCAATTTTCATTTGATCATAACTTTAAAAATATAAAAGATAAAAAAACGAAATTTATGCCATTCGATTAGTTTTATAAAACTCTAAATGGGAAAAATATATTTGTCACTGAGAAATACGTATTAACAGTTTTAGTTTTTACGTTGATGCTGAATTTTCATTTGATCATAACTCTAAAAATATAAAAGATAAAAAAATGAAATTTATGCCATTCGATTAGTTTTATAAAACTCTAAATGGGAAAAATATATTTGTCGCTGAGAAATACGTATTAACAGTTTTAGTTTTTACGTTGATGCTCAATTTTCATTTGATCATAACTTTAAAAATATAAAAGATAAAAAAATGAAATTTATGCCATTCGATTAGTTTTATAAAACTCTAAATGGGAAAAATATATTTGTCACTGAGAAATACGTATTAACAGTTTTAGTTTTTACGTTGATGCTCAATTTTCATTTGATCATAACTCTAAAAATATAAAAGATAAAAAAATGAAATTTATGCCATTCGATTAGTTTTATAAAACTCTAAATGGGAAAAATATATTTGTCGCTGAGAAATACGTATTAACAGTTTTAGTTTTTACGTTGATGCTAAATTTTCATTTGATCATAACTCTAAAAATATAAAAGATAAAAAAATGAAATTTATGCCATTCGATTAGTTTTATAAAACTCTAAATGGGAAAAATATATTTGTCGCTGAGAAATACGTATTAACAGTTTTAGTTTTTACGTTGATGCTCAATTTTCATTTGATCATAACTCTAAAAATATAAAAGATAAAAAAATGAAATTTATGCCATTCGATTAGTTTTATAAAACTCTAAATGGGAAAAATATATTTGTCGCTGAGAAATACGTATTAACAGTTTTAGTTTTTACGTTGATGCTCAATTTTCATTTGATCATAACTCTAAAAATATAAAAGATAAAAAAATGAAATTTATGCCATTCGATTAGTTTTATAAAACTCTAAATGGGAAAAATATATTTGTCACTGAGAAATACGTATTAACAGTTTTAGTTTTTACGTTGATGCTCAATTTTCATTTGATCATAACTCTAAAAATATAAAAGATAAAAAAATGAAATTTATGCCATTCGATTAGTTTTATAAAACTCTAAATGGGAAAAATATATTTGTCACTGAGAAATACGTATTAACAGTTTTAGTTTTTACGTTGATGCTCAATTTTCATTTGATCATAACTTTAAAAATATAAAAGATAAAAAAATGAAATTTATGCCATTCGATTAGTTTTATAAAACTCTAAATGGGAAAAATATATTTGTCGCTGAGAAATACGTATTAACAGTTTTAGTTTTTACGTTGATGCTCAATTTTCATTTGATCATAACTTTAAAAATATAAAAGATAAAAAAACGAAATTTATGCCATTCGATTAGTTTTATAAAACTCTAAATGGGAAAAATATATTTGTCACTGAGAAATACGTATTAACAGTTTTAGTTTTTACGTTGATGCTCAATTTTCATTTGATCATAACTTTAAAAATATAAAAGATAAAAAAACGAAATTTATGCCATTCGATTAGTTTTATAAAACTCTAAATGGGAAAAATATATTTGTCGCTGAGAAATACGTATTAACAGTTTTAGTTTTTACGTTGATGCTGAATTTTCATTTGATCATAACTCTAAAAATATAAAAGATAAAAAAATGAAATTTATGCCATTCGATTAGTTTTATAAAACTCTAAATGGGAAAAATATATTTGTCGCTGAGAAATACGTATTAACAGTTTTAGTTTTTACGTTGATGCTGAATTTTCATTTGATCATAACTCTAAAAATATAAAAGATAAAAAAATGAAATTTATGCCATTCGATTAGTTTTATAAAACTCTAAATGGGAAAAATATATTTGTCGCTGAGAAATACGTATTAACAGTTTTAGTTTTTACGTTGATGCTCAATTTTCATTTGATCATAACTTTAAAAATATAAAAGATAAAAAAATGAAATTTATGCCATTCGATTAGTTTTATAAAACTCTAAATGGGAAAAATATATTTGTCGCTGAGAAATACGTATTAACAGTTTTAGTTTTTACGTTGATGCTCAATTTTCATTTGATCATAACTTTAAAAATATAAAAGATAAAAAAACGAAATTTATGCCATTCGATTAGTTTTATAAAACTCTAAATGGGAAAAAAATATTTGTCGCTGAGAAATACGTATTAACAGTTTTAGTTTTTACGTTGATGCTGAATTTTCATTTGATCATAACTCTAAAAATATAAAAGATAAAAAAATGAAATTTATGCCATTCGATTAGTTTTATAAAACTCTAAATGGGAAAAATATATTTGTCGCTGAGAAATACGTATTAACAGTTTTAGTTTTTACGTTGATGCTGAATTTTCATTTGATCATAACTCTAAAAATATAAAAGATAAAAAAATGAAATTTATGCCATTCGATTAGTTTTATAAAACTCTAAATGGGAAAAATATATTTGTCGCTGAGAAATACGTATTAACAGTTTTAGTTTTTACGTTGATGCTCAATTTTCATTTGATCATAACTTTAAAAATATAAAAGATAAAAAAATGAAATTTATGCCATTCGATTAGTTTTATAAAACTCTAAATGGGAAAAATATATTTGTCACTGAGAAATACGTATTAACAGTTTTAGTTTTTACTTTGATGCTCAATTTTCATTTGATCATAACTTTAAAAATATAAAAGATAAAAAAATGAAATTTATGCCATTCGATTAGTTTTATAAAACTCAAAATGGGAAAAATATATTTGTCCCTGAGAAATACGTATTAACAGTTTTAGTTTTTACGTTGATGCTCAATTTTCAGTTGATCATAACTCTAAAAATATAAAAGATAAAAAAATGAAATTTATGCCATTCGATTAGTTTTATAAAACTCTAAATGGGAAAAATATATTTGTCACTGAGAAATACGTATTAACAGTTTTAGTTTTTACTTTGATGCTCAATTTTCATTTGATCATAACTTTAAAAATATAAAAGATAAAAAAATGAAATTTATGCCATTCGATTAGTTTTATAAAACTCTAAATGGGAAAAATATATTTGTCGCTGAGAAATACGTATTAACAGTTTTAGTTTTTACGTTGATGCTCAATTTTCATTTGATCATAACTTTAAAAATATAAAAGATAAAAAAACGAAATTTATGCCATTCGATTAGTTTTATAAAACTCTAAATGGGAAAAATATATTTGTCGCTGAGAAATACGTATTAACAGTTTTAGTTTTTACGTTGATGCTCAATTTTCATTTGATCATAACTTTAAAAATATAAAAGATAAAAAAATGAAATTTATGCCATTCGATTAGTTTTATAAAACTCTAAATGGGAAAAATATATTTGTCGCTGAGAAATACGTATTAACAGTTTTAGTTTTTACGTTGATGCTCAATTTTCATTTGATCATAACTTTAAAAATATAAAAGATAAAAAAATGAAATTTATGCCATTCGATTAGTTTTATAAAACTCTAAATGGGAAAAATATATTTGTCGCTGAGAAATACGTATTAACAGTTTTAGTTTTTACGTTGATGCTCAATTTTCATTTGATCATAACTCTAAAAATATAAAAGATAAAAAAATGAAATTTATGCCATTCGATTAGTTTTATAAAACTCTAAATGGGAAAAATATATTTGTCGCTGAGAAATACGTATTAACAGTTTTAGTTTTTACGTTGATGCTCAATTTTCATTTGATCATAACTCTAAAAATATAAAAGATAAAAAAATGAAATTTATGCCATTCGATTAGTTTTATAAAACTCTAAATGGGAAAAATATATTTGTCACTGAGAAATACGTATTAACAGTTTTAGTTTTTACGTTGATGCTCAATTTTCATTTGATCATAACTCTAAAAATATAAAAGATAAAAAAATGAAATTTATGCCATTCGATTAGTTTTATAAAACTCTAAATGGGAAAAATATATTTGTCACTGAGAAATACGTATTAACAGTTTTAGTTTTTACGTTGATGCTCAATTTTCATTTGATCATAACTCTAAAAATATAAAAGATAAAAAAATGAAATTTATGCCATTCGATTAGTTTTATAAAACTCTAAATGGGAAAAATATATTTGTCGCTGAGAAATACGTATTAACAGTTTTAGTTTTTACGTTGATGCTCAATTTTCATTTGATCATAACTCTAAAAATATAAAAGATAAAAAAATGAAATTTATGCCATTCGATTAGTTTTATAAAACTCTAAATGGGAAAAATATATTTGTCGCTGAGAAATACGTATTAACAGTTTTAGTTTTTACGTTGATGCTCAATTTTCATTTGATCATAACTCTAAAAATATAAAAGATAAAAAAATGAAATTTATGCCATTCGATTAGTTTTATAAAACTCTAAATGGGAAAAATATATTTGTCACTGAGAAATACGTATTAACAGTTTTAGTTTTTACGTTGATGCTCAATTTTCATTTGATCATAACTCTAAAAATATAAAAGATAAAAAAATGAAATTTATGCCATTCGATTAGTTTTATAAAACTCTAAATGGGAAAAATATATTTGTCACTGAGAAATACGTATTAACAGTTTTAGTTTTTACGTTGATGCTCAATTTTCATTTGATCATAACTCTAAAAATATAAAAGATAAAAAAATGAAATTTATGCCATTCGATTAGTTTTATAAAACTCTAAATGGGAAAAATATATTTGTCACTGAGAAATACGTATTAACAGTTTTAGTTTTTACGTTGATGCTCAATTTTCATTTGATCATAACTCTAAAAATATAAAAGATAAAAAAATGAAATTTATGCCATTCGATTAGTTTTATAAAACTCTAAATGGGAAAAATATATTTGTCACTGAGAAATACGTATTAACAGTTTTAGTTTTTACGTTGATGCTCAATTTTCATTTGATCATAACTTTAAAAATATAAAAGATAAAAAAATGAAATTTATGCCATTCGATTAGTTTTATAAAACTCTAAATGGGAAAAATATATTTGTCGCTGAGAAATACGTATTAACAGTTTTAGTTTTTACGTTGATGCTCAATTTTCATTTGATCATAACTCTAAAAATATAAAAGATAAAAAAATGAAATTTATGCCATTCGATTAGTTTTATAAAACTCTAAATGGGAAAAATATATTTGTCGCTGAGAAACACGTATTAACAGTTTTAGTTTTTACGTTGATGCTCAATTTTCATTTGATCATAACTTTAAAAATATAAAAGATAAAAAAATGAAATTTATGCCATTCGATTAGTTTTATAAAACTCTAAATGGGAAAAATATATTTGTCGCTGAGAAACACGTATTAACAGTTTTAGTTTTTACGTTGATGCTGAATTTTCATTTGATCATAACTCTAAAAATATAAAAGATAAAAAAATGAAATTTATGCCATTCGATTAGTTTTATAAAACTCTAAATGGGAAAAATATATTTGTCGCTGAGAAACACGTATTAACAGTTTTAGTTTTTACGTTGATGCTCAATTTTCATTTGATCATAACTTTAAAAATATAAAAGATAAAAAAATGAAATTTATGCCATTCGATTAGTTTTATAAAACTCTAAATGGGAAAAATATATTTGTCGCTGAGAAACACGTATTAACAGTTTTAGTTTTTACGTTGATGCTCAATTTTCATTTGATCATAACTCTAAAAATATAAAAGATAAAAAAATGAAATTTATGCCATTCGATTAGTTTTATAAAACTCTAAATGGGAAAAATATATTTGTCACTGAGAAATACGTATTAACAGTTTTAGTTTTTACGTTGATGCTCAATTTTCATTTGATCATAACTCTAAAAATATAAAAGATAAAAAAATGAAATTTATGCCATTCGATTAGTTTTATAAAACTCTAAATGGAAAAAATATATTTGTCGCTGAGAAATACGTATTAACAGTTTTAGTTTTTACGTTGATGCTCAATTTTCATTTGATCATAACTCTAAAAATATAAAAGATAAAAAAATGAAATTTATGCCATTCGATTAGTTTTATAAAACTCTAAATGGGAAAAATATATTTGTCGCTGAGAAATACGTATTAACAGTTTTAGTTTTTACGTTGATGCTCAATTTTCATTTGATCATAACTCTAAAAATATAAAAGATAAAAAAATGAAATTTATGCCATTCGATTAGTTTTATAAAACTCTAAATGGGAAAAATATATTTGTCGCTGAGAAACACGTATTAACAGTTTTAGTTTTTACGTTGATGCTCAATTTTCATTTGATCATAACTTTAAAAATATAAAAGATAAAAAAATGAAATTTATGCCATTCGATTAGTTTTATAAAACTCTAAATGGGAAAAATATATTTGTCGCTGAGAAACACGTATTAACAGTTTTAGTTTTTACGTTGATGCTGAATTTTCATTTGATCATAACTCTAAAAATATAAAAGATAAAAAAATGAAATTTATGCCATTCGATTAGTTTTATAAAACTCTAAATGGGAAAAATATATTTGTCGCTGAGAAATACGTATTAACAGTTTTAGTTTTTACGTTGATGCTCAATTTTCATTTGATCATAACTTTAAAAATATAAAAGATAAAAAAATGAAATTTATGCCATTCGATTAGTTTTATAAAACTCTAAATGGGAAAAATATATTTGTCGCTGAGAAACACGTATTAACAGTTTTAGTTTTTACGTTGATGCTCAATTTTCATTTGATCATAACTTTAAAAATATAAAAGATAAAAAAATGAAATTTATGCCATTCGATTAGTTTTATAAAACTCTAAATGGGAAAAATATATTTGTCGCTGAGAAATACGTATTAACAGTTTTAGTTTTTACGTTGATGCTCAATTTTCATTTGATCATAACTTTAAAAATATAAAAGATAAAAAAATGAAATTTATGCCATTCGATTAGTTTTATAAAACTCTAAATGGGAAAAATATATTTGTCGCTGAGAAATACGTATTAACAGTTTTAGTTTTTACGTTGATGCTGAATTTTCATTTGATCATAACTCTAAAAATATAAAAGATAAAAAAATGAAATTTATGCCATTCGATTAGTTTTATAAAACTCTAAATGGGAAAAATATATTTGTCGCTGAGAAATACGTATTAACAGTTTTAGTTTTTACGTTGATGCTGAATTTTCATTTGATCATAACTCTAAAAATATAAAAGAAAAAAAAAATGAAATTTATGCCATTCGATTAGTTTTATAAAACTCTAAATGGGAAAAATATATTTGTCGCTGAGAAACACGTATTAACAGTTTTAGTTTTTACGTTGATGCTCAATTTTCATTTGATCATAACTTTAAAAATATAAAAGATAAAAAAACGAAATTTATGCCATTCGATTAGTTTTATAAAACTCTAAATGGGAAAAATATATTTGTCGCTGAGAAATACGTATTAACAGTTTTAGTTTTTACGTTGATGCTGAATTTTCATTTGATCATAACTCTAAAAATATAAAAGAAAAAAAAATGAAATTTATGCCATTCGATTAGTTTTATAAAACTCTAAATGGGAAAAATATATTTGTCGCAGAGAAATACGTATTAACAGTTTTAGTTTTTACGTTGATGCTGAATTTTCATTTGATCATAACTCTAAAAATATAAAAGATAAAAAAATGAAATTAATGCCATTCGATTAGTTTTATAAAACTCTAAATGGGAAAAATATATTTGTCGCTGAGAAATACGTATTAACAGTTTTAGTTTTTACGTTGATGCTCAATTTTCATTTGATCATAACTCTAAAAATATAAAAGATAAAAAAATGAAATTTATGCCATTCGATTAGTTTTATAAAACTCTAAATGGGAAAAATATATTTGTCGCTGAGAAATACGTATTAACAGTTTTAGTTTTTACGTTGATGCTGAATTTTCATTTGATCATAACTCTAAAAATATAAAAGAAAAAAAAAATGAAATTTATGCCATTCGATTAGTTTTATAAAACTCTAAATGGGAAAAATATATTTGTCGCTGAGAAACACGTATTAACAGTTTTAGTTTTTACGTTGATGCTGAATTTTCATTTGATCATAACTTTAAAAATATAAAAGATAAAAAAATGAAATTTATGCCATTCGATTAGTTTTATAAAACTCTAAATGGGAAAAATATATTTGTCGCTGAGAAACACGTATTAACAGTTTTAGTTTTTACGTTGATGCTGAATTTTCATTTGATCATAACTCTAAAAATATAAAAGATAAAAAAATGAAATTTATGCCATTCGATTAGTTTTATAAAACTCTAAATGGGAAAAATATATTTGTCGCTGAGAAATACGTATTAACAGTTTTAGTTTTTACGTTGATGCTCAATTTTCATTTGATCATAACTTTAAAAATATAAAAGATAAAAAAATGAAATTTATGCCATTCGATTAGTTTTATAAAACTCTAAATGGGAAAAATATATTTGTCGCTGAGAAACACGTATTAACAGTTTTAGTTTTTACGTTGATGCTCAATTTTCATTTGATCATAACTTTAAAAATATAAAAGATAAAAAAATGAAATTTATGCCATTCGATTAGTTTTATAAAACTCTAAATGGGAAAAATATATTTGTCGCTGAGAAATACGTATTAACAGTTTTAGTTTTTACGTTGATGCTCAATTTTCATTTGATCATAACTTTAAAAATATAAAAGATAAAAAAATGAAATTTATGCCATTCGATTAGTTTTATAAAACTCTAAATGGGAAAAATATATTTGTCGCTGAGAAATACGTATTAACAGTTTTAGTTTTTACGTTGATGCTGAATTTTCATTTGATCATAACTCTAAAAATATAAAAGATAAAAAAATGAAATTTATGCCATTCGATTAGTTTTATAAAACTCTAAATGGGAAAAATATATTTGTCGCTGAGAAATACGTATTAACAGTTTTAGTTTTTACGTTGATGCTGAATTTTCATTTGATCATAACTCTAAAAATATAAAAGATAAAAAAATGAAATTTATGCCATTCGATTAGTTTTATAAAACTCTAAATGGGAAAAATATATTTGTCGCTGAGAAACACGTATTAACAGTTTTAGTTTTTACGTTGATGCTCAATTTTCATTTGATCATAACTTTAAAAATATAAAAGATAAAAAAACGAAATTTATGCCATTCGATTAGTTTTATAAAACTCTAAATGGGAAAAATATATTTGTCGCTGAGAAATACGTATTAACAGTTTTAGTTTTTACGTTGATGCTGAATTTTCATTTGATCATAACTCTAAAAATATAAAAGAAAAAAAAATGAAATTTATGCCATTCGATTAGTTTTATAAAACTCTAAATGGGAAAAATATATTTGTCGCAGAGAAATACGTATTAACAGTTTTAGTTTTTACGTTGATGCTGAATTTTCATTTGATCATAACTCTAAAAATATAAAAGATAAAAAAATGAAATTAATGCCATTCGATTAGTTTTATAAAACTCTAAATGGGAAAAATATATTTGTCGCTGAGAAATACGTATTAACAGTTTTAGTTTTTACGTTGATGCTCAATTTTCATTTGATCATAACTCTAAAAATATAAAAGATAAAAAAATGAAATTTATGCCATTCGATTAGTTTTATAAAACTCTAAATGGGAAAAATATATTTGTCGCTGAGAAATACGTATTAACAGTTTTAGTTTTTACGTTGATGCTGAATTTTCATTTGATCATAACTCTAAAAATATAAAAGAAAAAAAAAATGAAATTTATGCCATTCGATTAGTTTTATAAAACTCTAAATGGGAAAAATATATTTGTCGCTGAGAAATACGTATTAACAGTTTTAGTTTTTACGTTGATGCTGAATTTTCATTTGATCATAACTCTAAAAATATAAAAGATAAAAAAATGAAATTTGTGCCATTCGATTAGTTTTATAAAACTCTAAATGGGAAAAATATATTTGTCACTGAGAAATACGTATTAACAGTTTTAGTTTTTACGTTGATGCTGAATTTTCATTTGATCATAACTCCAAAAATATAAAAGATAAAAAAATGAAATTTATGCCATTCGATTAGTTTTATAAAACTCTAAATGGGAAAAATATATTTGTCACTGAGAAATACGTATTAACAGTTTTAGTTTTTACGTTGATGCTCAATTTTCATTTGATCATAACTCTAAAAATATAAAAGATAAAAAAATGAAATTTATGCCATTCGATTAGTTTTATAAAACTCTAAATGGGAAAAATATATTTGTCACTGAGAAATACGTATTAACAGTTTTAGTTTTTACGTTGATGCTCAATTTTCATTTGATCATAACTCTAAAAATATAAAAGATAAAAAAATGAAATTTATGCCATTCGATTAGTTTTATAAAACTCTAAATGGGAAAAAAATATTTGTCGCTGAGAAATACGTATTAACAGTTTTAGTTTTTACGTTGATGCTGAATTTTCATTTGATCATAACTCTAAAAATATAAAAGATAAAAAAATGAAATTTATGCCATTCGATTAGTTTTATAAAACTCTAAATGGGAAAAATATATTTGTCACTGAGAAATACGTATTAACAGTTTTAGTTTTTACGTTGATGCTCAATTTTCATTTGATCATAACTCTAAAAATATAAAAGATAAAAAAATGAAATTTATGCCATTCGATTAGTTTTATAAAACTCTAAATGGGAAAAATATATTTGTCACTGAGAAATACGTATTAACAGTTTTAGTTTTTACGTTGATGCTCAATTTTCATTTGATCATAACTCTAAAAATATAAAAGATAAAAAAATGAAATTTATGCCATTCGATTAGTTTTATAAAACTCTAAATGGGAAAAATATATTTGTCACTGAGAAATACGTATTAACAGTTTTAGTTTTTACGTTGATGCTCAATTTTCATTTGATCATAACTCTAAAAATATAAAAGATAAAAAAATGAAATTTATGCCATTCGATTAGTTTTATAAAACTCTAAATGGGAAAAATATATTTGTCACTGAGAAATACGTATTAACAGTTTTAGTTTTTACGTTGATGCTCAATTTTCATTTGATCATAACTCTAAAAATATAAAAGATAAAAAAATGAAATTTATGCCATTCGATTAGTTTTATAAAACTCTAAATGGGAAAAATATATTTGTCACTGAGAAATACGTATTAACAGTTTTAGTTTTTACGTTGATGCTCAATTTTCATTTGATCATAACTCTAAAAATATAAAAGATAAAAAAATGAAATTTATGCCATTCGATTAGTTTTATAAAACTCTAAATGGGAAAAATATATTTGTCACTGAGAAATACGTATTAACAGTTTTAGTTTTTACGTTGATGCTGAATTTTCATTTGATCATAACTTTAAAAATATAAAAGATAAAAAAATGAAATTTATGCCATTCGATTAGTTTTATAAAACTCTAAATGGGAAAAATATATTTGTCACTGAGAAATACGTATTAACAGTTTTAGTTTTTACGTTGATGCTCAATTTTCATTTGATCATAACTCTAAAAATATAAAAGATAAAAAAATGAAATTTATGCCATTCGATTAGTTTTATAAAAATCTAAATGGGAAAAATATATTTGTCACTGAGAAATACGTATTAACAGTTTTAGTTTTTACGTTGATGCTCAATTTTCATTTGATCATAACTTTAAAAATATAAAAGATAAAAAAATGAAATTTATGCCATTCGATTAGTTTTATAAAACTCTAAATGGGAAAAATATATTTGTCACTGAGAAATACGTATTAACAGTTTTAGTTTTTACGTTGATGCTCAATTTTCATTTGATCATAACTCTAAAAATATAAAAGATAAAAAAATGAAATTTATGCCATTCGATTAGTTTTATAAAACTCTAAATGGGAAAAATATATTTGTCACTGAGAAATACGTATTAACAGTTTTAGTTTTTACGTTGATGCTGAATTTTCATTTGATCATAACTTTAAAAATATAAAAGATAAAAAAATGAAATTTATGCCATTCGATTAGTTTTATAAAACTCTAAATGGGAAAAATATATTTGTCACTGAGAAATACGTATTAACAGTTTTAGTTTTTACGTTGATGCTCAATTTTCATTTGATCATAACTCTAAAAATATAAAAGATAAAAAAATGAAATTTATGCCATTCGATTAGTTTTATAAAACTCTAAATGGGAAAAATATATTTGTCACTGAGAAATACGTATTAACAGTTTTAGTTTTTACGTTGATGCTCAATTTTCATTTGATCATAACTCTAAAAATATAAAAGATAAAAAAATGAAATTTATGCCATTCGATTAGTTTTATAAAACTCTAAATGGGAAAAATATATTTGTCACTGAGAAATACGTATTAACAGTTTTAGTTTTTACGTTGATGATCAATTTTCATTTGATCATAACTCTAAAAATATAAAAGATAAAAAAATGAAATTTATGCCATTCGATTAGTTTTATAAAACTCTAAATGGGAAAAATATATTTGTCGCTGAGAAATACGTATTAACAGTTTTAGTTTTTACGTTGATGATCAATTTTCATTTGATCATAACTCTAAAAATATAAAAGATAAAAAAATGAAATTTATGCCATTCGATTAGTTTTATAAAACTCTAAATGGGAAAAATATATTTGTCGCTGAGAAATACGTATTAACAGTTTTAGTTTTTACGTTGATGCTCAATTTTCATTTGATCATAACTCTAAAAATATAAAAGATAAAAAAATGAAATTTATGCCATTCGATTAGTTCTATAAAACTCTAAATGGGAAAAATATATTTGTCACTGAGAAATACGTATTAACAGTTTTAGTTTTTACGTTGATGATCAATTTTCATTTGATCATAACTCTAAAAATATAAAAGATAAAAAAATGAAATTTATGCCATTCGATTAGTTCTATAAAACTCTAAATGGGAAAAATATATTTGTCGCTGAGAAATACGTATTAACAGTTTTAGTTTTTACGTTGATGATCAATTTTCATTTGATCATAACTCTAAAAATATAAAAGATAAAAAAATGAAATTTATGCCATTCGATTAGTTTTATAAAACTCTAAATGGGAAAAATATATTTGTCGCTGAGAAATACGTATTAACAGTTTTAGTTTTTACGTTGATGCTCAATTTTCATTTGATCATAACTCTAAAAATATAAAAGATAAAAAAATGAAATTTATGCCATTCGATTAGTTCTATAAAACTCTAAATGGGAAAAATATATTTGTCACTGAGAAATACGTATTAACAGTTTTAGTTTTTACGTTGATGATCAATTTTCATTTGATCATAACTCTAAAAATATAAAAGATAAAAAAATGAAATTTATGCCATTCGATTAGTTCTATAAAACTCTAAATGGGAAAAATATATTTGTCGCTGAGAAATACGTATTAACAGTTTTAGTTTTTACGTTGATGATCAATTTTCATTTGATCATAACTCTAAAAATATAAAAGATAAAAAAATGAAATTTATGCCATTCGATTAGTTCTATAAAACTCTAAATGGGAAAAATATATTTGTCACTGAGAAATACGTATTAACAGTTTTAGTTTTTACGTTGATGATCAATTTTCATTTGATCATAACTCTAAAAATATAAAAGATAAAAAAATGAAATTTATGCCATTCGATTAGTTTTATAAAACTCTAAATGGGAAAAAAATATTTGTCACTGAGAAATACGTATTAACAGTTTTAGTTTTTACGTTGATGCTCAATTTTCATTTGATCATAACTTTAAAAATATAAAAGATAAAAAAATGAAATTTATGCCATTCGATTAGTTTTATAAAACTCTAAATGGGAAAAATATATTTGTCACTGAGAAATACGTATTAACAGTTTTAGTTTTTACGTTGATGCTGAATTTTCATTTGATCATAACTTTAAAAATATAAAAGATAAAAAAATGAAATTTATGCCATTCGATTAGTTTTATAAAACTCTAAATGGGAAAAAAATATTTGTCACTGAGAAATACGTATTAACAGTTTTAGTTTTTACGTAGATGCTCAATTTTCATTTGATCATAACTTTAAAAATATAAAAGATAAAAAAATGAAATTTATGCCATTCGATTAGTTTTATAAAACTCTAAATGGGAAAAATATATTTGTCACTGAGAAATACGTATTAACAGTTTTAGTTTTTACGTTGATGCTGAATTTTCATTTGATCATAACTCTAAAAATATAAAAGATAAAAAAATGAAATTTATGCCATTCGATTAGTTTTATAAAACTCTAAATGGGAAAAATATATTTGTCGCTGAGAAATACGTATTAACAGTTTTAGTTTTTACGTTGATGCTGAATTTTCATTTGATCATAACTCTAAAAATATAAAAGATAAAAAAATGAAGGTATTTCAGTTCAAAAATCTTCACAATATTGCAAGACACCTGTATAATTTATTAGCAATATGAAAACGCATTCTTATATAAATCTTAATTGATAGAAACATAAAAAATAAACTGAAAATATAATAACATGTTGAGCATTACTGAGAAGCTATAGGGGGGTAGCCACTAAGAATGAACCACCACTAGTCCTCCTCCATCTTCTTCGACAAAGTCTATCACTTTTTACATTATTATTAGTCCTGTTAAGAGATCGTGTTACGGGCTAAAATTTTTTAGGCATTAACATCTTAGGCCAAATTTTAAGTCTCCTAATAGAGTAATGTATTCCCAATTTATTTATAAAAAGGATACTACAAACCTTGTTTTAATAATAATCTCACTATTGTTTACTTTATATTTTATTGACATTTCCTTTGTCATCACAGTTAAATCATTAATTCTTCTTTTAATTAATTTTTCTTGAATGTGACATTTCATGGATTGAATTCCTTCCTTTCTTTTCTCTTCCTTTTTTGGTGCTAACCTGATTGTAGCATGTGCTAATAAAATCAACCGGTAACGGATTTAAATGCCTAAAAAAGAAATAAATGGTTAAAGTGTTTCTTAAATTGTATGGTAGAATACTGCATATCTCTTAAGGTGGATATATGAAACACTAACCTGTAGGAAATCACTTGTAAGGTCATCCAACATCCTGGGTAAGTTTTATGTCTAACTCTTCTCTCCAACGTTGTATATATATTTTGTTACCCTTACATCAAGAAGGGGGCACAACAAGAATTTAATGCTTTGAGCGTTCCTAAGCGCTATCATCTTGCTGTCTCATCGGTTTTATGTTTGCTCGTTCTATGCTTTTCTGCTTTACCACTGCTTTTTGGCTAACTTAAGACAGGATATAATCCATTCAAAGCCGCCTTCCTTCCATTTTTGATCCGGTAAACTATTGATCAGTGATAGGGGCGTAGAGGACATCATACTAGTTCTAGAGTCTACTAACTAACAAGTAAGATCTTTCCATTTACTGAACTGTCTTCAAGTACTGAAAATAAAAGAAGCTAAATTGTCGATAGTGTTTAGTATATTTGATAAACAGCTCATATTCATTATAGATCGTAACTTGGTATCAAATAAATTATTGTAAATCAAGAGCACGAGACTCCTATTGAGCCTAAAAAGTAGGGTTAGAATTCTGAAAACGATTTATAACTTAATTAATTTGTATATTATATTAAATAGTAATAATAAATTTACCTGTAAACGATTAGTACGAATTGGCAAAGCATATTTGTAATAAATATTTCACTCACACGTGCATCCCATTTTAAAATATTTCATCATATAAATTTGAAAGAACAATATTTTCTAACCTGGAGAACTCCAGCAGCCGTGGATAAAAAGTAGTTTGATTATTTTTTTATTTAAATGAAAATCGTAATTGAATTAAATAATAACTGTAACCACAAAAAACAACAAAACAAAATGGCTTGTATTGCGCCGAAGCTTCGATAAAAAGCAAAGGCGGACGCAGGGTTGCCAGACGTCAAACGTCTAGTCTAAAATTATTGGAATATGACCATAAAATTATAAGATTCCAGGATAAACTATCAGAAAAAAATTGATATATTGATTTATTTGAAATTTTTATCTCTATCTAATTAGCTACATTATAGGTTATCATTATCGATTTATCAGTTCGTAAACAAGATTAAGAAAAATTATGTTGGATATCGATAATTATCAGGCCACTGGCAACACTGGGCCACCGCAAAAACAGTGATTTCTAATAAATTTGATTAGGAATTTATAAAGTAGGGATGTGTCATTCGTTCATTCTCGGAAGATTCAATCATTCAGTGATTGATTTAAAAAATGACCGAATCATTTCAATCAATCATTCAATCATTTTTATGCCAGATGACAAAGATCCTTAATAATGATAGCTCTGTCATCTCTCTCATTTCGACTCCGACAATCATTCAATTTTATATCACTTTCGGGCCTTTATGTGTATTTTTATGTCATCAAGCACCGTCTCAGACATCTATAACTATCAACACATTGTGTTATGTTAGGTTAGGTTAGGTTAGGTAAATATTTCAATTTGTAAAATTATTTTAAAACCCCAAAAGATTGTAAAATGTACAATTTGATAAACAAAATAAATTAAACGAAATTATATAATTAAATAAATAACTATTTTAAATTGATAGAAAGAGTATCCTTGTCCTTTTTGTAACATTTATTTTTCACTTACTGATGTGTATTTGTTTAGTTTTAATTTTTAATCGCATTATACCGACAAAGCACAAACTAACGAAAATGAGTCGACAGTAGACCGAGATCCGAGATCGAGTTTCTCTTTCTCTGTGTTGCCTTACGTCAAATTTGCAAAGAATAAGAACGAAGTGAAGTGGGTAGATATTAGATAACCGATTGAATTTTATTCATGATTGAATGAAAGTAGTGATTGATATGATTTAGCTGAACGCGATTCGATCGTTCAATACTCTCGAGTGATTGAATCGAAGTGACCGAATCATGAACGAATGACACATCTCTATTATAAAGTTCTGTTTTCGTTATTGTCTATATGTAATAATAATTGTTGGTTATATTTTAGTTTATTTTCTAATATAGTATTCAATACATGGTTAAGGCTATGATTTCGCGCGAAATCTTGCCGAGTAAAAATAACTTTCTGTTTTAATTATATTGGTAATGTCGGTGTGCACCGACTAGGTATAAACAAATTTCTAAAAAATACGATTTTATATATTTATTCGAAAACTAATACCAAAATTCGACGAATATCCCAGGCAACCAGATGACGTTAATAACGTTAACCAGACGTCACTTTTTGGTCGATTTAGGGACGTCTTTTTATATACGTCACTAATCACGCAAGTATTATAACGTATTAAAGACGTACATTAAACGTTTATCACGACTCTGGAGGTTATGTGACCAAATAATTATTTTTTAATTTTTTACATAATTTTTACAATTGATTAAACTAATCCTGAGGTTCTTTCTTACAAAAGTTGAAACATTTTTGTTAATTTTAAAAGAAATATCTCGTTTATTGTCATATTTATCATTTTAAATTGTTAAAGTCTAATCTTTAACTTTAGTTGAATGAATAAATTTTACACTTTAAATTAAATCTAACAAGAATTTTTTATCCGAAAATTCAGTGATAGCGCAATGGCTGCGCCGACTGCACACGTAGTGCATCAGATACTACAAAAGAGAAGAAAAATTCTTCTTTTTTCCGTCAAAGTCAAACAAATTACCAGAGTGTGGTAACACTGGTAACGAAAAATAAAATGGAAGTGCAAGTGTTTTTATACTTACTCTATGGATTTTAGGACTGGTGATTGTGAGTTGTGAACCGACGCGTTTTATATTTTTATGTTTGATCGAGGGTTTTCGCTTCACAATGGAAAATTATGTCATTGTGGAATTTGCAGACGGTAGTGTCTGTACGGTATTGGACGAATGGTTCACACCTGAAAAAAGTCAAGTTTATTGGCCACCTTATGAAGAAAAACTGTCATTTCATCGCGCGCTAAGTCGCAAAGAAGCTGTAAATGTGAACACATGGTCATTGTTCCCAGTGAAAAGGAGCCTATATAGAACAGGTAAAACTATAATAGATCCTTAATATGTGGCCTGCGTATGTCTTGACTTATGGTTTTTACTAAATAAATGTTTGGATTTATTTTTAGATAACCTTCAAAAAGCTCTTCAGAAAGAGTCTGTAGCCGAAGAAGTTTCTAATTTAGACTCTTCTGGAGGAGAAGAGAATATACGACCTCGCAAAAGAATTCGTCCAATTCGTTTTTGTGACACTGAGACTGAGGAAGAACTGGCTGGCTCTTTAAAACATTCTGGAGAAGATATACGTCCCCGCAAAAGACTTCTCCCGGCTCGTCTTTATGACAGTGAAGATGAACTTGATGTACCCTCACAATCAAAAAATTCACAAACACCAAAAATAAATTTTGAAGGATTAATAAAAGATAGTAAGTACCTATATATTTATTTGGTTATTAAGTAATTCCAAGCATGGAAAATTCACTTTTCTCTGCTTACATTTTTCTTAATAGGAAATATTTTTGTTTTAAGGACAAAAAAATAAAGAATCAACTCCTGTTCGTGTTCCTCATGTGGTAAAGGAGATTAATTCTCAATCTCAAGCAAGCAATATCCCTGATTCTGATGTAACTGAGATCATAAGATATGATGGTGGTAAGTTTTCTATTATAGTATATTATAAGTATCAAGAACGGTAAGGGTTGTTTACTGATCGGAGATCTGTACAACAACCTTTAACGTTCACTATGTTTATACTATTTTTTGCTCGATCGTATTAAATTAAATTTCAAATAAAATAATTTTAGTTTTTGCGAAATGAACGAAAAGTCAAAAGTGATATTTGTATTTTGTTGTAAAAGTAGGCGGTTGTCAGACATGATTTCAAACCAGTAAACATTATAACCTACCGTCTTGAAAACATATGTTGTAAATAAATAAAAAAGCACGATCACGCAAAATGTTATTACAATTACTTTAAATTGAACTTTTTTTAGCTAGTTTGATGCCTATTTTAATTAAAATTAGGGAACAAAACAATCTAATTCTTGGAATTTTAAGACAGAAAAATGTTGAATGTCAAATTCCAGATGGTTTTAATAACAAATTGCCAGTGAAAACTGTAGAAGCTCTTTTATCATTGGATGAAGAAATTTCAGATCATAATAAAGCGACTTTATTGGTAATTATTTTTTTTAATTTTCTAAAAACCAAATATTTATATTTTCAGTGTAACTTTACGATTGTAAAATTTATTGTAGGTTTCTTACCTGTCTTCATTGGGTGGAGAAGGTGTTATTACCAAAACTAATAAAATTTTAAAATCTCTATTAAGTGACGATCTGGCAACACACTTCAATTTTAAAGGAAGGAATAAGAAAGCCTTTAGTGACCTAAGACTGAAGGATATAATTGTAAGTAAGTAATATTTGTATACAAATATGACCTTTAAGAACTGATGTTTTTTTATATTTACCTAGTTGAGTATTTCATGTTTTTGATTCATATACTTTGTTTTAGAAATAGTTAAATCTAGAATTACTATTGCGAATAATGTAGAAATAGAATTGGCAATAAAAAACTGGCTGAAACATGCTCCGCAGCGGGCCAAACTTTATTTAAAAAAATCAAAACACCAAACTGATCTGAACGCCACAATTTGAAATGCTAGTAGTGTTAAGTTAAGTACTTACTTAAGTTTAGAAGTTACTTATTGTTTATTTTTGTACTTGTTTTGTATTCTCTATATTAGATATATTTTTAACTGGGTTGACTAAACAATATAATTATTATGAACAAGAAATCAAAATTAAAGACTGTAATTAGTCAACGTCACCTGGACCGAAAAATTAAAAAAATGGTTGAAAGTGAATTAAAAAAGGCTAATGTGTCCCATACTGATCAAAGTTGTGAAGATTTTAATATAAATAATGATATCAATTATATAGATCAGAATTTGACAGAAAATCAACAGGCATCTGATGTAGACGACAGTTTGTCACTGTCTTTTACCCACAAAAACCTGGAAGAAAATAATTCATTTGCTGATTTATTAATTCCTAAAAAATCAGAGTCATTAGATTTAGGTGACGGCTTACAATCTTTTAGCAATACAAATCTGGATGATGATAATTTATTTACTGATAATTCTGATAAAAATGATATACCAACAATTCAAGAAAAATTGCAAAATTGGGCTATTACCAATAATGTGTCACATTCTGCAGTTACAAATCTCTTGCATTTATTACATGAAGATTATCCAAAGTTACCATTAG